>OX463244.1:100253158-105253158 GCA_949820135.1 Sylvilagus floridanus
AAGGAGTTGGTTGTAGATACATGGACTGTTTTCTAGGGATATTAAATTATTTTAAAGGAGCAAAGATTAAGGTCGGTTAGGTGTAGAGAGAGTCAAATATTGAGACAAGAAAGCCCTTCCATCTGATGGTTCACTCTCCAAAGGCCCACATTATCCAGGGTCAAACCAAGCCAGGATACAGGAACTCAATCCAAATCTTTCCCATGGGTGACAGGAAACAACTTAAGCCATCTTCTGTTGTCTCCCAAGGTGTGCATTAGCACAAAGCTAGAATCAAAAAAGTCCATACACACATATGTGATTATTAACATATGATTTGATAGATTTGTTTGATTAAGTATATGACTGGTATGTTTGACCACAACTGGATTCTCTGAATATTATTCAAATATTTATTAATTTTGCCTTTCACTCACCTATTATATCTATATATACACATAAATAATTTTAAACATATATTATGCTATTCAAAGAGAACAGCATAGGAAAATATATCAAAGTAAAAAGTTAAAAAATATTCTTGAGTAGCACATAGAATAGAAATTCACACAAGGTTATTTATACAGAATGTACAAAGACCAAAAAAACTTATGTGAAGAATATTCATAAAAGAACTATTTTATTCCTGGAAGAAAGTATCTTATTTTCTTTCAGAAAATTTGCTGCTTATTCATACAATGCTGATATTAAATAAAACTAATCAGCAAGTAAAATATAAAATTACTTTCATTTCACCAAATATTTCACATAGTTTTACTTTTAAAACTGAAAAAGGGCACATATTTATCGAATTACATACCTTAAAATTTTGTACTTGAGAATGTAAACTAGTATGGACACTGTGGAAAATAGTATTTCAGAATTCTGAATATCGACCTACCATATGACTTGGACATTCCACTCCTGGGAATGTACCCAAGGGAAATGATATCAGAATATGAAAATTATAAAATTTTCAAAATTACAGTATATGTACACCATGGAATACCACACAGTAGTAAAAAATAAAAATAAAATCCTGTCATTTGAAACAAAGTGGATGCAACTGGTAAACATGACACTTAGTAAAGTAAGCCAGTACCAAAAGGGCAAATACCATATGTTCTCCCTGAACTGTAGTATGTAATAGAGCACCTAAAAGGTACTCTGTAGAGTAAAATTTACACATTAAGATGCAATGACTTTGAACAGCTCTTGTCTCAACTACTGAAGAATAATTTTTTTCATACTATTTGTTGAACTTAATATAGAGTTATCCTTACGTGGATAAAGTTATTTGAAAACAGATATTAGCAAAAAATAAGAATGGAAATAGGACAGGGAGGAGGAAGAAGGATGGGAGTGTGGGTGGGAAGAATCACAATGTTCCTAAAGTTGTATTTATGAAATGCATGAATTTTAGTTACCTTAAATAAAAGGTTTCTGGATTTAAAAAAATAAAAATAATAATTGATACTTAAAAAATAAAATTTCACACTCATCTTCTGTATCTTTCACAGAATATTAAAATATCACTTTCCAGAAAAGTAATTATACAAATAATACTCATGCAAGAAATCTTTTAAAATACAGAAAATACATATTAGGAGAAAAGCTATGCATGGATATCAATATTTTTATGTCAACATAATTTGTAATTTAATTTTTTGTAAGTTTTTGGAATATTTTCACATAATCACACAGTTACATCATAGGGCTCAGTTCGCAGCATTTTATAAAAAGTTTTAGCACATTTTAAGGTTTTTCCCTTTTTTTACAGTTTTTTATTTTTGATGAATCTTTTCCCTTCACATTGAGAAGAAAATGAAAATTCTTTTCTACGGCTCGTGGACCATGTATGACAGAGTCCTCTGCTTTCCTCCTCTTTTATTTTGCCATGGACTCCACGTTCACTGAACTCCAAGCACATCAGTATTCCCATTTTTTGAGTTATTTTAACCCAGTGAGTAGCAATCTTATTTCCATATTAAGTTGCCTGGATACTTTTCATTATTCCAATTGATTTATGTATTAGTTTGATGCTTTTAAGTGAATGTACTACAAGACAAAAACCTATAATTATGAACCTGTTGATTTTATATTTAAGAGATATATTCATTCTCTGTAGCTGCTGCATAAAATGGGCACGAAACCAATGCTGAAATAAAAAAAAAATATTATATTGCCGTTCTGTAGTGTTACATATCTAACCTGGATTTCACAAGGTTAAAATCAAAGTGTTGGCTGCTCCTTTTTGTAGAGAAAGCTTTATTTAGTAATATGTCAAAATACCCACCTTGCTTTAAGAATAGTTTTCAGTGAATGAGACATAGAACTCCTTTACCCTCATGTTTTCCGTGAGTACTGTGCACCCACTCAGTTAACTACAGAGCCCTCATTCCCATGCTATCCCGTGGGATGGGGCAAGAGACGCTCACCTAGGCAGTCCCTGCTTTGGGAGCCACCAGTAAGAAGTCCTTAGAAAGCCTGTAATTGAACACGCATTACTGATACAGGTATATTCTTGACTTGCACCAAGCCATTCACTTCTCTGCACAATTGGAGTAATCAGTCCTGAACCTCAATTGCATGGAGAGAGCGCCTGAATCTGTGTTGTGTAATACCTGCCATGAGAACGTTCTCGCGTGGCTCTGTGAATACTTTTATTGTACATGCATTGACAAAGGCGTTACCAACTTTTTCACATGGAACAGTGATCTACAGAACTGGCAAGAGGTGCAGGACAAATCAATAAGAATAAGCACACACACATAATCAGAACATTTATACTGTGATATTATTGACCTTCGATTCTTAATACAAGGTTTATCTAGCCCTAGGACTGAGGCGTTAGCTCAGAGTAATGAATCTACAAGGGCCAGAATCCATTTATAACAAAATATTCACAAACAACCTAACAATGATAAATAATTAACCATTGGTGTCTTATTTTTGTCAAAGCTTGTAAACAATATTTGAATATGATGTAGACTGCTCTTTTCAATTGCAATTAATTTTTCTGTTGATTCTCTGGGCTTCTCCTTCACAATGGGAGCTTTGAAACGGAAAGACACTTGCATGCCAGTGTATTTGCCCAGCTGTGCTGTAATTGTCTTAAATGTGAGCCCATGGAAGAAAAACAAACAATGCGAGTCTTTGTCCCCAACCCCAGACACTGGAAATGAGATCAGCCAAAGCAAAAATGACATTGAGAGTGAAAACATAACCCAGTCCGAACAGAAGGAGTAAGCTATTTCTTCTAAAATGAGATATTCTACCACAAAAAGGTAGTGAGTCCAAATCCAGTGCCTCCTGAGTCAGACTTGAAATAAAATATAGAGAGATTTTTAAATGATCACAACTTTAATTCCTTCTACCGTCTAGATTGTTTTAATGTTTGCTATTTTTATTTTTTTTTTTTTTGTTATTTGGATGAAAAATTTAGGGATATGAAAAAGGATTACAAAATCTATATTAAATGTGACAATAAAACAGTTTTTTTTTAATGTACATATCTTCAAAATGTGTCATTATTTTACTTCAGCCATGCAACTCATATGATTGTCCATATGACACTTGCAAGTTCACTGAGCAGACATAGATTTAACAATTTTGGGAGCTAGAGTGGTGGCATAGAAGGTTACACTGCTGCCTGGAGTATAGGCATCCCAAATGGGTACTGGTTCTAGTCCTGGCTGTTCCACTTTCAATACAGGTCCCTGCTAATGCTCCTGGGAGAGCAGCAGAAGATGGCCCAAGTACTTGAGTCCCTGCACTCTGTGAGACCCAAAGAAGCTGCTGTCTCTTGGCTTTGATCTTGGCCTAGCCCCAGTCTTTGGGCCATTTGGGCAGTGAACCAGTGGATCAAAGATCTCTCTATCTCTGCCTTTCTCTTTTTCTGTAACTCTGCCTCTCAAATGAATGAATAGATCTTTTTTAAAAGAGAGAGAGAGAGAGAGAGAGAGAGAGAGAGAGAGAGGAGAGACAATGAGGAGAGACAGAGAGGGAGAGAATCTTTTATCTGCTAGTTCATTCTCCAAGTGGCTGCAATGGCTGGAGCTGGGCTCCAAAGACAGGAGACAGGATATTTTTCCTGGCCTTCCATATGAGTGCAGGGGCCCAAGGACTTGAGTCATTTTCAGCTGCTTTCCCAAGTGCATTAGCAGGGAGCTAAATTGGTAGTGGAGCAACCAGGACTGTAACAAGCACCCATACGGGATACCAGCATTGCAGGTGGAGGCTAAACCTTCTATACCACAGCACCAGACTCTCAAATAAATAATCTTTTAAAAAAATTTTTAGCATTTTGAGCATTAATGATCTCAATTCTATCCATTTAATTGCAAATGTGGGATTAAATTCTTTCTTGCTGAGTAGTATAGTGTGTAGATATAAAATTCATTTTCTTTATCCATTTATCCAATGATGGACATCTAAGTTGATTCTATATCTTTGCTATTGTGAATAGTGCTGCAATACACATGAGAGTACATGAATTTCTTTCATATGCTAACTTCATTTCCTTTGGACATATTCCCAGAAGTGAGAGAGCCGCCTCATATGGTAGTTCTATTTTTAGTGTTTTGAGGAATCTCCTTACTGTTTTCCATAATGGCTGTAGTGGTTTTTCATTCCAAATAACAGTGTGTTAAGGTTTTCTTTTCTCCACATCTTGCCAGTATGTAACTTTTTAAAATTTACCCATAGTCATTCTAACTGGAGTTAGATTATACTTGTGGTTTTTATTTGCATTTCCCTGATGTCTAGTGATACCAGCATTTTTTCACATATATGTTAGTCATTTCTACATCTTCTTTTGAAAAAAACATATTTTTACTCATTTCTTAGCTGGATTGCTTATTTTATTTGACTTTGAATTCCTTAAGGTTTTTATATATTCTCAATACTAATATTTGATCAAATATATATTTGCAAATATTTTCTCCCTTCTTTCAGTTCTCTCTTCATATTGTTGCTGGTTTCCTTTGCCTTTTAGAAGCTTCTTAGTGTGATATAACCTCATTCATCTTTTTCTTATTATGCTGACTGTTTTGGGGGTTTTATCAAGAAATATTGCCTATGCCGAAGATTTGGAGTGTTTCCCCTCTGTTTCCCTCTATTAGTTTTATAGCTTCAGTTCTCACATTTAGAACTTTGATGCATTTTTTGAGTTGATTTTTAGATGTAGGTAGCAGTAGTCTGGTTTCAAAATTCTGCATTTGGGATTATAACCCCAGGGAGGTTTTTTTTTTTTTTTTTTTTTTTTTTTTTTTTTTTTTGGTATCTTTACAAAGATAAGTTGGTTTTAGATGCTGGGATTTATAAATTTATTTCCACTTATTGCTTCCATTTTGCTCCCTTTGCCTATATGCCTATTTTTATGCCATTATCATACTACCTTTCCCTGTGCATTTCTTAGTATATAATACTTTCAGAGATATATTGCACCTCATTTAAACATCTCCTGAATAGGACCATGAGTGATTACAGTATTTAGCATTAAAATTAGGTAAGAATATAGGCTACCAGAGACCTAACATATAGCATCATTTTTGCTCTTTGGCTCATAAATATATGGATAAATGTAATTCTAGAATGATATGAGACCCAAACTACTTCCAGCTCCCTATTTTCGGTAGCTAGGAAATAGTCATCAATTCATAGAACTTTACAAAATTCCTGTCATTATATCCAAATGGGTGGAAGAATAGAATACTTTCTGAAAGCTTTCTAATAATACTTTCATTTAATTTTCATGAATTTGACCACATGACCATATCTACAAGAAGGCAGGTTGGAAAGTATCTGCTTATTCCAGACAATAAGATGTTTAGAAAACTAAATGAGAGATTTTTGAGGAAGAGGGCACTAGCCAGGAGTCAGAAGTTTTGGGTCCTGCCCCAAAAAACTCAACATAACAATATAAAGTAGGGTTTGAAACTAAAATAAGCAAAATTGTTTAGAGTCGGTGAAGTTTGAAAGTGAGCATGTGAAAAACTTTTCAATTCTTCAACAAAAGGACAAAAAAATACATGGACCTGAACTAGGTCATGTATATACAAGATGACTGAAAAATCGAGTCATTCGAATTCTCAGATACATCAAGTCTTTTATGCAAGTTTGGGCCTGGATAGGGCCTGTCTTATATGGAAACGTTCTGATAGATGATCTCAAAGATCTTATAATCCCAGATATCACTTAATCTTCCATAACAATAGAATGATCAAACACTCTCTTAAAGTCTAGTGCCATCCTTTGCTTAAAAAAAAGTTCAGATAACTCTTTAGCGTTCTTTCCTGTTTCCCTATGGTAAAGCTCTCCTCTGATCTTTAACCCCTCTGTTACAATCAGGACAAATTACTTGGGTCAGTGACAATATTTCCTGGATGCAAAGGTGCTGTGAAGGAAAGCAACGAAAAGTGTGATATAGTTGTTAAATATCCAAGCAAACATGCATAACGAGAATCAGGAAAAAGGGAATAGAGCTAAATCCCAAAGGTTCTAAACCAAGGGAGGTAAAGTATAAATTGGACAAGTGAGATAAATTGCTAAAATTGATCCTTGCTACAGGTATTAGTACTTTTATTTCCAAGGGATAGAAGGCAATGCCACCAGTGTGCTGCTAAAGATGATACTTGGAAGCTTGAGAAAAGAGGTCACCCAAACTAAGTAAATATTGACATTGTGAAATCAAGTTAAAAAGATCAACAGCTTCAGAAATGTGGTCAGGCTACAGGGAATATATTATTAAAGATAGAAAATTCAACATTGGTTTCTGGTGCGTAAAAAGACCAAAAAGACACTTCATTTACCAAGGTGATAAGAAGAGTATGGGTGGGAGAGAAGTAGGGTGTTGTTACTATGTTCCTAAATTTGTACATATGAAATACATGAAGTTTGTATTCCTTAAACAAAATTTAAAATAATAAAAAAGAATAAAAAAAAAGAAATAGGAGGGAACTTTGAAAAGTTCAGGAAAATGGAATTACAGGATAGAGAAACGAGAGTTTTAAATTATCTTTTATTTATCTAAAGGTCCATGGACCTTTTGAAATACCCTTGTACACTTGTTAGTGGAGAACTGGCATAGTTGAAATACTCACCACTGTGTCTTCCAAGTAGGATAGGGTTGACTGCAGAGGATGCTATTGCAAATCTGGATTCCCATACAGCTGCAGGGGTGATAGAATCTAAAAATAGGAGACATAATGTCGTGTTGCTTAAACATCAGAAGCAAGGCAGACACAATTACTACACTGAATGGCAAAAAGTGGCAGTGGGCATGGTGCTGATGTGCAGAAAATTGTGGAGGCGAATAATCCAACAGGGTAGTCTTAAAAGCAAGATAAACAGGAAATCAAGATATTGGATTATCAGAATTCTGAGGGAAGTCACTCCAACAAAAATTCACAATCTTTCTCAGCTTATATTGAAATTTTCTGTGAATAAAAAACCATATCTGAAGCAGAGGAGAGTCCCATTGAGAAAGATCTCTTTAATGCCATAGAAATCTATAGAATAATAATCCTTTTAGTCTTCTGAAAAAGAACCGATGGTCCTTTCCACATGTAACTGGAAAATAGGGATCAGGAACTGATGCATTCAGGGTTTAAGCTGATTAATATCTGAGAGTTGAGGCATCATTATGACCTGATTCCACCCTTTCCATTACAGTTGGAATGGATGCAGCACAAGTAGTAAGTGGAATCTTAACAAGTCCTGGTTATTAATTACTGTTCTCTGTACGTGAACTCACATGCCTGAGATTTTTGTAGTTGTCAAAGTTATACATTAGTTAATATAGTTGGCAGTTGACCTCTCAAATAGTTCAGTACTTTGTAAGATCTGTCATAATGTGATGGGCTAGGAGGAAGTCTATAAAACTGCCCATTATTTGACTAAAATAGTACAACAATGAAATCAATTTTTAAAAGATTTTATTTGTTTGAAAAGCAGAGTTACAGGGAGAGACAGAGGGAAAGAGAGATCTTCCAGCTGCTGATTCACTCTTCAAATGGCCATAATGACTGGAACTGGGCCAGGCCCAAGAAAGGAGCTAGGAGCTTCTCCAGGTCTCCCACATGAGTGCAGGGGCCCAAGCATTTGGGCCCTTCCCTGCTGCTTTCCCAGGCACATTAGCAAGTAGCTGGATCAGAACTGTAGCAGCTGGGATTTGAACCAGTGCCCACATGGGATGTCAGTATCACATGCAGTGGCTTACCACATTGTACCACAACACTGGCCCCTGCAAAACCAATTCTTAGAGGAAATTTAGAATTACCTATATCTGTGATTACGTAGAGGATCTGATAGGTTGATCTCCATCATATCCCCACTTAATTCATAATTTGGCACCTAACAAAGAATATGGTTCAATACAGATCACAGTGGACTACCACAAACTCAACCAAGTGGGAGCCCCAGTTTTAGCTGCTGTGCCAAATATTGTATCTTTGTGAGCATGGATCTCCTTAGTTTCAGGCCTACAGCTATGATCAGGTGGAGACATTTTTTTCATCTGTTTCATGATATTGTCCAAGGCAGTTCACATTTGTGTAGGACAAACAAGAGAACACAATTACCAGTGTGCTCCCAGGCTGTATTAATTCTTCTGCCTTCTGCCTCAGTAAATCCAGAAGGGCCCTAGGCCATCTGGACATTTTACAGAAGATAAAATTCATCCAGTATTTCGATGACGTTAAGTTAATTAAACAGTATGAACAAGTTGTGCCAAGTATATTGGAAGCTTTGTTAAGGCACACATCCTCAGACATGAGAGCTAATACCTGTGTAGTTTCAATGGCCTGAATTTTTTGGAAGCGTGGTGTTCTGGGGAATATCTTTCTAAAATGAATAACATGGATGGCAGAGTCCCAAACACCTGGACCATTCTCAACTGCCGTCCCAGGCACATCTGTAAGGAGCTGGATTGGAAGGGGGCAGCCAGGACTTGAACCAGCACTCTATAATCGGATGTTGTCGCTGCAGTTGGCAACTTACCTGCTACATCACAACTCCTATCCCACATAAATCACTTTAAAAGAAGGTAAATCATATTAAACATATTTTTGGCTTTAAATTACAAAGTACCTAAATAAAGACAGTTAGCAACACACTTCTAAATATATAATTTATCAAAGAGGGAAAGACAAAGGAACTTTGTCCCACAAACAATGTTTGTGGGATACAGCTAAAGTAATGTTGAGAGGAAATTTACAACCTTAAATCCTATAACAGAAAATTTAAAAATTAAAATAGGAATCTTTGCTTTGTCATTAAGAAACAAATTAATGAACAAATAAGTAAATGAAATTCATAGTCATAATATAATGAAATAAGTAGGAGTACAAATTATTGACATCAGAATAAAAAATAAAATCAGTCCAATCAAAACATGGTTCTTTTGAAAGAAATTCCAAATTGATAAACTTCTTACAAGAATGACCAAGAAAAGAAGACAGAAAATACAATTTTCCAATAACGGGAATAACTCTGAGACATCACAGACTTATAAAAGATGATACAGAAGCAATATACTCCCAAATTCAACAAGTTAGGAGAAATGCAATAGTTCTTTAAAAGACAGACACTACCAAATCATATTTGTGAGTAAATAGATAACTGGAATGGTTATCTGCCAAAAAAGCTGAATTCATAATTTGCAACATTCCAGCAAAGAAAACTCCAGGCCAAGATGTTTTCCACAGTGAATTCATCAATGTTCAACATTTGAAAACCTATCAGTGTAATTAAAAATAACAGTTTAGAAAAACAGAAACAACTAGAAATGGAAGAAAAATTATTTAACCTGACAAATTGAATCTATAGCAACTTTATGATTAACATCAAAATCAATATTATGTGACTAAATGCCTTTCAGCTAACATCAAGAACAAAATAAATTGCTTCCTCCCTCAAAATTTCTATTTAAAATCATATTGTAAGCCCTGGTTAGAGTAATAAGACAAGAAAAAGAAACAAAAAGTCTTAAAATTATAAAGGGGAAAAAAGACTTTAATTACAGAAAATACGACTGTCTATATTAATCATTCAAGGATTCTACATTAAAACTAGAACTAGTAAATGAATTTTAAAATATCATAAAATAAAAGGTACTGGCTGGGGCCATGGCTCACTAGGCTGATCCTCCGACTGCAGCGCTGGCACCATGGGTTCTAGTCCTGGTTGCCGCACCGGATTCTGTCCTGGTTGCTCCTCTTCCAGTCCAGCTCTCTGCTGTGGCCCGGGAAGGCAGTGGAGGATGGCCCAAGTCCTTGGGCCCTGCATCTGCATGGGAGACCAGGAGGAAGCACCTGGCTCCTGACTTTGGATCAGCATAGCGCCAGCCATAGCAGCCCTTTGGGAAGTGAACCAATGGAGGGAAGACCTTTCTCTCTGTCTCTCTTTCTCTCACTGTCTATAACTCTACCTGTCAAAATATATATATATATATATATATATATATATATATATAAATATTTACCATCAGTAAAAACACTGATGAAAGAAAGTAAGTAGGAAGGATTTTCATTGTTCATACAAATGGAGAGATAAATTATGTTTATAATATGTAAAATTAAAATTGTTAAGATGTCAATTTTTTGATAATTGACCTATGAGTCAAACACAATCCTAATCAAAATCACAACATATATTTCTTTTGATTCATCAGCAAGCAAAGAAAATTTAAGAAGAAAGGATAGTCTTTTATATAAATACTGTTAAGACAAATGTTTGGTAAAAATGCAAAAAAGCCAATCAAATAAATAAGAAAACCCACCTTAACACATAGTTTACACTTTGTATATATATGAACCTGAAATGAATAATTAGACATGGACATTTGGGCATAGTATTTAAGGACTCCTACCTCCATATTGAATTGCCAAGGTTTGAGTCCCTACTCAACTTCCAATTTAACATAATATTAAGGTATACCCTGGGAGGCATCAGGCCCTTGGGCCATCCACATGAGAGATACTAATTGAATTGCTGGTTCCTGGCTTCAGCCTGGCCCAACCCTGGTTGTTGTGGGCATTTGGAGAGTAAAACATACGATGGAAGACTTATTTCTATCTCTGTTTTCCTGCCTTTCAAATATATTTTTAAAACAAATGGATAATAGACCTAAGGTAAAATGTGCAATTATAAAATTTCATTACTAAAACACACAGAAGTTTCAGGAGTCATTATCATGCTTTTCCTTTTCTGTGTGTTTCAATATGTGGTTGCCATGTTTTGTTATCAGTTTGTGAATTTCCTCAGGACTGGAGTGCATTCTATACTTCTTTTCTTGTTCCAATGCCCTGCCTTAGATAATATCACACTAAAGCTAACCAATATATATTAAATACTTCAAAGAGTTTGTGAAAAAATGGAATCAAAAGATAAATATATTTTGGTGGAAAAATTTTTGAAAGTCATGTATGTATGGGTCCTTTACAAAGGTAATGAAAAATGTGCATTATGATGAAACTATGCCAGGATTTCTAAATGGACTTATCCAAAGTAAATTTACTTTTAACTCCATTTTCTCCATGATTTTTGAAGTATCCTCACCTTTGTTACCTGGTAGACTAATTTGCCTTTCCTACTATGGTTATTCCAAAAAAGAATTCTACCTTTCTTTTTATAGCTGTAAATTTTCTTTCAATTTAGAAGTGCCATAAAGTGTAAAGAAGAGGTTATCTGTTACATTAGCCACCATTTAGCAAGTGAGCAGAAGGTAGAAGTTAGGTGTTAGTGAACTATAATTTTAACTCACAGTGTAAGTGTTAATTGGATGTTATTGCTAATATTACTGCTGTAACAGTAGAGTCACTTGTTAAATGTAGAAACAAAGTTAATATGGAAGTCAAAACTGTGAAATAAAATAGCCAGGTAATAAAGAATCTTGTCGGCACACTGTCATATATTGAAAGAACTAAAATTAAATGTACTGAGTCCAAGACAATTAAGCCAAAAAATATTGATGTATATGTTATGTGCTTTAACTTTATATTCAAGGAGAACTGCGGAGTCAAGCAACGAATATAATATTCAGCAATTTATGGATTTTCCCTCTTTTAGGGCAAACAGAATTATTGATTTGAGTACTCCAGAATTTGTTTTCAAAACTGTTGACTAAAAGTTGGTTTTAATGTCTTTGATTTTCATTTGTGTTCATTGCATGCTGTTTATTAAAAATCAGGATATAATTCATAATTTAAAGTAATGGGTTCCTATTAAGTGTTAGAAGGTGAGATAGAATTAGAGAATTTTACTACTAGGTAAGAATTAGGTAATGAAATCCAGAAAAACATATATGTTTACCAACTATATGAAAACATGATAACTGTGTGAATAATTTCTGATGTGCATTTTGATAATTCTTGTTTTGCTCACAAATATTTCCTGTACCTTCAGACGACTAAGGGCAGTCGGAATTAGCCACATTTTAGGAATGTGGGAACAACATTTATGTTGGTGCTTTAGGCATTGATGTCTTCCAACCTATTTGAAAATTGAGTAACTCCTATTAAAAGCAAAAGGATGCCAGTTTTAAAAGCTCATTATTACCTAGTACCAAAATGAGGTTCTCTGAACTTATAAGTCAGTAAAAGAAAAAGAAAACAAATGAGCATGTCTCTCAGTGGCTGTGGAAGAGGATGAAACTAATACATTCTCTGATGCTCCAAAACTTACTTTCTCCATTTTTGTTCATTCTCACTAATCTCTACGTTTCTCTTTTGCATAATTAGAAAATAAATTTGAGATACCTATAAAATGATTGCAATATGAAATTATCAAAATAATTAGTTAATGGAAAGCAAATGAGGGAATAGAAGAATAAATCCATTATAAAAGATACTGTAGGACTACCACACTTTAATGAATAACACAATAACCATAAGTACTAACCTTTCCATTCAGTGCTTTTAGAATATGTATATCCTCCATGTGTTTCCTCAAAGCAATGCTTGCTGCCTTGTGTGTAGAAATGATGCATTCGTATCCATCAATTCATTAAGGGAAGGGAAAGATATTTATTTGTGAATATAGAAGGCGGAGGAAAAGCCAAGTGAGCCACGGCGCCAGTACCCGGGTACTAGTCCCGGTTGCTCCTCTTCCAGTTCAGCTCTCTACTGTGGCCCAGGAGGGCAGTGGAGGATGGCCCAGGTGCTTCAAGATCACTAGCAATCAGGGAAATGCAAATCAAAACCACAATGAGGTTGCACTTCACCCCGGTTAGAATGGATCACATTCAGAAATAGATGCTGGAGAGGATGTGGGGAAAAAGGGACACTAATGCACTGTTGGTGGGAATGCAAACTGGTGAAGCCACTATGGAAGCCAGTCTGGAGATTCCTCAGAAACCTGAATATAACCCTACCGTACAACCCAGCCATCCCACTCCTTGGAATTTACTCAAAGGAAATTAAATTGGCAAACAAAAAAGCTGTCTGCACTTTATTGTTTATTGCTGCTCAATTCACAATAGCTAAGACCTGGAACCAACCCAAATGCCCATCAACAGTAGACTGGATAAAGAAATTACGGGACATGTACAGTATAGAATACTATACAGCAGTCAAAAACAATGAAATCCAGTCATTTGCAACAACATGGAGGAATCTGGAAAAGATCATGCTGAGTGAATTAAGCCAGTCTCAAAGAGAAAAATATCATATGTTCTCCCTGATCGGCGACAACTAACTGAGCACCAAAGGGGAAACCTGTAGAAGTGAAATGGACACTATGAGAAACAGGAACTTGATCAGCTCTTGTCTGGACTGTTGATGTACAATGTAATACTTTATCCATTTGAGTATTTTTTCTTTGTTTTGTTCTAGTACTATTGGTTGAACTCTATAATTAACACACAATTATTCTTAGGTGTTTAAATTTTAACTGAAAAGTGATCCCTGTTAATATAACAGTGGGAATAAGAGAGGGAGGGGATGTACAATTTGGGACATGCTCAATCGGACTTGTCTCCAACAGTAGAGTTAGAATCGCGCCAGGGGATTCCAATACAATCCCATCAAGGTGGCATGTACCAAGGCCATCTCACTAGTCCAAGTGATCAATTTCAGTTCACAATTGATCACACTGATAGGTCTAAGAGTCAAAGGGATCACACAAACAAGACTAGTGTCTGCTAATACTAACTGATAGAATCAAAAAGGGAGAGAATGATCCAACATGGGAAGCGAGATACACAGCAGACTCATAGAATGGCAGATGTCCTAAATAGCACTCTGGCCTCAGAATCAGCCCTTAAGGCATTTGGATCTGGCTGAAGAGCCCATGAGAGTATTTTAGGCTTGGAAAGCCAAGACACTCTAGAAAAAAAAAAATAAGAAGAAGAAGATCTAAATGAAAGATCTCTGTGAGTGAGATCCCAGTGGAAAGAACGGGGCCATTCTCTGAAGGGAGGAGAGAACTTCCACTTTGACTATGACCCTGTCGGAATAAGATCAAAGTCAACGAACCCTAAAGGCTTCCATAGCCTTGGCAACTCATGACTAGAACCTAGGGAGATTACTGACGCCATAAACAAGAGTGTCAAATTGTTAAGTCAACAACAGGAGTCACTGTGTACTTACTTCTCATGAGGGATCTGTCCTTAATGTGTTATCCAATGTGAACTAATGCTATAACTAGTACTGAAACAGTATTTTACACTTTGTGTTTCTGTGTGTGTGCAAACTTTTGAAATCTTTACTTAATATATACTAAATCGATCTTCTGTATATAAAGATAATTGAAAATGAATCTTGATGTGAATGGAAGGGGAGAGGGAGTGGGAGATGGGAGGGTATGAGTGGGAGGGAAACTATTGGGGGGGGGAGCCATTGCAATCCATAAGCTGTACTTTGGAAATTTATATTTACTAAATAAAAAAAATAAAAAAAAAAGTCTATTCAATTCCTTTGTCCATTTATTAATTTGATTGTTTTCTTGTTGTTGTTGTTGTGGAGTTTCTTGAGTTCTATATAGATTCTGGATATTAATGCATTATCAGCTTCACAGTTTGGAAATATTTTCTCCTTGTTGGTTGTCTCTTGACTTTGTTGAGAGTTTTCTTTGCAGTGCAGAAGCCTGTTAGCTTGAGGTAGTGTCATTTGTTTGTTTTGGCTCACTCTGATTGCTTGTGTTTCTGCAGTTTTCCAAACAGTCTTGCCTTTGCCAATTTCTTGCAGAGTTTCCCCAATATGCTCCTTTAGTAATTTGTAGTTATCAGGTCATAGATTGAGTTCATTGATCCATTTTGAATTTATTTTTGTATAGGGATAAGATAGGGGTCTTCATACCGCTGCACAGAGAGATCCAATTTTCCCAGCACCATTTGTTAGAGACTGTCCTTTTTCCAAGGATTGGTTTTAGCTCATTTGTCAATGATTAGATCGTTGTAGATGCAATAATTGATTTCTGGAGTTTCTAACAGGTTCCATTTTTCTACATGCTTATTTTGTGCCAGTACCAGATATTTTGATTATAACTGTCCTATAGTATGTATTGAAATCTGGTACTCTGAAGCCTCTGGGTTTGATTTTTTGCTTAAGACTACTTTAGCGGGGCTTCCACTGTGGTGTAGCAGGTAAAGCCACCTACAGTCCTGGCATCCCATATGGACGTCGGTTCTTATCTCAGCTGATCCACCTCTGAACCAGCTCTCTGCTATGCCCTGGGAAAGCAGTGGTAGATGGCCCAAGTCGTTGGGCCCCTGCACCCACATGGGATACCCATAGGAGTGCCTGGCTCCTGGCTTCGGATCAGTACAGCTCCAGCCATTGCAACCATTTGGGGAGTGAACCAATGAATGGAAGACCTCTCTCTCTCTCTCTCTCTCTCTCTCTCTCTGTGCCTCTCCTTCTCCCTGTGTAACTCTGACTTTCAAATAAACAAATCTTAAAAAAAGACTATTTAAGCTATTCAGGGTCTCTTCTTTTTCTATATGAATTTAACATCATTTCTTCGAGATCTGAGAAGAATGTTGTTCGTAGATTGGGATCACAATGACTCTATAAATTGCTTTTGGTAATATGGACACTTTGAAGATATTAATTCTTCCATTTAATGAACATGGATGATTTTTACATTTTTTATCTGTGTGTCTTCTATTTCTTTCTTTATGTTTGAATTTTCATTATAGAGCTCTTTTGACCCAGCAATCCAACCCTGGGAATTTACACAAAGGAAATTTAATCATCACATGTAATAGTTGTTATATCCCCGTGTTCATTGCAGCTCAATTCACAGTGGAATCAACCTATATGTCTATCAACTGATGAGAGGATAAATAAAATGTGGTATAAATACACTGTGGAATACTACTCAGCTGTAAAAAGAATAAAATCCTTCTTTCATAACAAAATGGATGCAACTAGAAACCATTATGCTTAGTGAAATGAGCCAGTCCCACAAAAACAAATTACATATCTTTTCCCTGACCTGTGGTAATTAATAAAGTACAAAAAATGTAATGTATATGAAATTGACATTTTGAGATTTCATTATTTTTGTCACTACTATTGAGAAACAGTGTTTCTTTTTTGTATATATTTGTTGAGTTTTTTACTTTGGAGGGTAAAGCTTATGATTATAAAATAAGCTGAAACAATGGCATTGTAAAAATTAAAAGAAAGAATAAGAAAGGAAGAAGGAGAGTGTGTGGGAGGGAATTATGCTACTAAATCTATATATGAAATACATGAAATTTGTTCACATTATGTCAATAAAAATATATAGAAAAGCAAATCTTAATTTTTCAAGAAGCAAAATTTTATATCACTTTCAAGACATTTATATGAAAACTTCTAAGCATTAAAGTACTAAAAAATATATATATCACTCTAAGTATAAGATAAATTACACTTAGAAGTCATTTGTAAGGTAGAATATACAAATGAAACAAGTACTTTGAGTCTAATTCCTTTTCTAGATTGTGAGCTCCCACGGAGCATACATGCTGTCCAATTAATTTCATAATTAAATCATCACTGTTCAGTAGTTTACATTTGGTAAGTGCCAGTGAAATGCTAGTTTGTTCGAAAGGGAACAACATTTTTATTTTGTTTATTCTCTTATAAATGTAAACTGAATCCTACAACACAAGGGAAGAAAGAAAGTCAACAATGAAATATATGTGTATATCCATGTAAATGTGGATGGTCAAGATTTTTGTTTTGTCATATTCATGAGAGCAGATAGTTGCCTCCCCAGTGTCCAATTTGTGTCTTCTATCACAGACCAAATATTAAATTCTTTCAAAGCAATGAGTTGTGTAGAAAACATATATTTTATTTCCAGGATGCTTTGCATATCATGATAACCAAGCAAAGCTGTTCTACAAATAAGATGAAAACATAAGTTTTATGCTATTATAAAAGCATGGGGCCAGCCAATATGTGCCTTTTGTCCTTCCCATGTTTCTAGCCTTTTAATGGTGTAGAAACTATTTTACATTTAAAGACAGAAGTCACAAACCAACTTAAAAGATCCTAGGTTCCTGAGGAAGCCCTGTATTCACAATTCTAGACAAGTACTGTCTACATCTGGTCTTCTTTTATGTGAAAAAAATAATAATGTTGCTTAGCTTAAATAAGGGCATTTAATTGTATTTTGTAACCTGCCACTGAATGCATCCTATATGTTGTATTTGTGCCTTGACCAAAAGAGAACTGAGCACACAATAATAAAAACAGTAAGATCAATAGATTTAAATGAGAAAATAATGTATAGAGAAAATTAAAGAAATCCACAAAAGGTTAAGTCATGTGCAAAATTTTTGGAAGCTTCTGGAGACTGTAAGAAGAGACTCAAAGTATGTCTCTGGGTTTTTAGGATTCAATACCAGGGTGGAAACACAATCATTTTCTTAAAGCAAAAGGAAATCAGCTATTGAGATGAACTCCTTCTCTCCCTGTTACTCTAGTACTGAAATAGAATAGATCGAAAGAGACTAATTATGCAGAATAGCAGATTGGGGAGAAATCTGGTAGTGTGATTTATTAAGAGAAGGATCATTTTTTTTGGCATTTTTTTTATTTTTATTTTATTTTTGACAGGCAGAGTGGACAGTGAGAGAGAGAGAGAGAGAGAGAAAGAGAGAAAGGTCCTCCTTTTCTGTTGGTTCACCCCCCAATGGCCACTGTGGCCTGTGCACCACGCTGATCTGAAGCCAGGAGCCAGGTGCTTCCTCCTGGTCTCCCATGCAGTTGCAGGACCCAAAGACCTGAGCCATCCTCCACTGCACTCCCAGGCCACAGCAGAGAGCTGGACTGGAAGAGGAGCAGCTGGGACAGAACCCGGCACCCTAATGGGGACTAGAACCTGGGGTACTGGCACCGCAGGTAGAGGATTAGCCTATTGAGCCATGGCGCCGTCCAGGATCACTCTTTCAACAAGAAAGTAACTGTTGTGTTGGTATACAACATAGGATCCCTCATTTTATGCCATGCTGTGTCAAGAATGTAGGAACAACACTGAAGTTACTGGGCAGAGCATGAAATTTCATTCAACTACCAAATAGTGGGCTAGCGGTTACAGCATTGTTGTAAAACTATGCCTGAAAGAAATCAATAGTGATCATGCAATCCATTGCATCTAGGATAGTCATAGCCTCTTTATACATGAGACTTTGACAGCATCAAGTAATGTTTTTTGAGTACTAAACAATTTTCAGATGTTTAAGTATACCGTATCCATAAAGTGGTTTAGCTTTTACTAAAGAGCAGCAGAACTTCTTGAGACAATCGTTATTCTATATTACAAAAACCTAATGACAAGGACCTGATAAAATTCAGGTTGAAAACTTATGAATAAATAATTACTAAGGTGAGTATTGTGGCACAGCAGTTTAAGTTTTACTTGTGATGACCACATCTCATCCTAGAGTGCCTGGTGTGAGTCCTGCTGGATCCCTGTTTCCAATTTATCTTCCTGGCACTGTGCCTGGGAGGAAACTAACGATGAGCCAAGTACCTGGTTTCTTTCCACACAAATGGAAACTAAGATAGGTCCTAGCTTGTGACTTAGGTCCGTGGTAGCCCTGACTGCTGAGGACATTTGGGGAGTGATCCCATGGATGGAAGACATTTCTTTCTCTGTTTCTCTCTCTCTCTCTCTCTCCCTCTGTCACTCTACTTTTCAAATAAAAATGTGAATCTTAAATATCAGAATAAGTGAGAATGGATCTGCTTTCTTCTTGAACACACTTTATCCTGGAAATGAACCTCTGGACAACCTTGAATCTAGTGGCATTTACTGCACTGTGAGGCCAAGAACTTGGGTATGGCTTACAGTTTTTGTAGGGGTTGGATTTGCCATAGATGAGGAATAAACATGTCTCAATTTTATCTTACTGATATTTTAGTAAACCTTGCAATGGCAACCCACATGGGCGCCATTTCGGGACCTGACTGCTCCTCTTCTGATCCAGCTCTCTGCCAATGGCCTGGGAAAGCAGTGGAAGATGACGCAAGTGCTTGGGCCCCTGCACTCACTTGGGAGACCTGGAGGAGACTCTTGGCTCCTGTTTCAGATCTGCCCAGCTCCAGCTGTTGTGGCCATTTGGAGAGCAAACCGGCAGATGGAGGATATTCTCTCTCTCTCTCTTTCTCTCTCTTTCACTCTTCCTTTGAATAAATAAATCTTTTAAAAAGAGAGAGAATTGATGACAGAGAATGAAATGAGTCAACTAAACATATTGGAAGCACACTTGAGGGAAATTTTCAAAATATTTCACCTGTAGAAAAACTTCAAAGGTTCTAAAGAAAGATGAAGTTTCCCGTTATTTCTTTATTTCAGTGCAGCACTTTACAAATAGACTTGTATGGTTAAATTAAGAAAGTTGCTCCTTTGTTTCATTAGTTTTATGCCTTTTTACAATTTAGAATGATGCATTGAACTAATTAAACTCACTCAAGTCTGGTAGCTAGTTCAAATGAGAGAAGCTTGTATGAAAAAGTAGGTAAAGCACTTCATATTAAACATGCACTTTCCTACTTCTAAATTCACAGCTTTTGAGTTATAACTAAGGCAAAATAACTTTAGTTTTTCTCTCTGCCTTAATGAGTGTTCCACACTATTTGTAGTACACAGGATTACACTGTTATCCAATTAGGGAAGTATACAGGATGTAAGGCTTATCATTATTCCACACATAATTGAGTCATGCATCTTAGACCATCATCAGTGTTTCACCTCCCTCAGGGATACTCATTATCATGCATAGCTTTTGCTTTTTGGCAGAATTTAGAATGGGCTTTGGGGATTGAACCTCAAAGTAACTTGACATCTTGTTAACTTTATGGCGGATATGGCATTGAGCATCCTTGCTCTGAGAAGTTGCCCAAATTCTTATCATGAATTTCCCCCTCAGTTAATTGGATACAATTATTTTATTACTGAGCAGGAAAAAATGAGGAAAAAAGTAAAAAGAGTTAGCTAGGTTTTTAAGTCTAAGTAGAAATGGCAATTGTTTTTGTTTGTTTTTTTTTCTCATGAGCTGAGAGCCAGATGTTCTACAGATACATACTATTAACAGTTTACATAACCATTTAGATTTGTTATTTCAGAGAAACTGAAGGTTGAAAGATATTTTAGTGGTTACTGAGATTATCCATCTTATTTTATAGATGAAATTGCAATGGCCAAAAGAGAGTAAAAATCTCACCAAATTCTGCAGAAGAAAATTACAATCAAACTTTTTCCTGAGTCAACTATGTTTAATGCATGTGAAAGAATACTAATGTGTTTCAAAGTATGAGACTATAATACAGGTTGGATAGAGAGAATTTTCCATCTTTCATTCCATTTTATACCATTCTTCACATTACTGAAATCTATGTTTCTCATATGTACATTTGCACCCATTATTTCTCTGTTTACATCCTTTGTTGATTCTTCACTACCTGCATTAGACTTTCACAAATTTGGAAGCTCTTCAGAACCCCCCAGAGCATGCCCCTTATTCAGTAAAAAGTATAGATTGTCCTGAACTCTTGTCTTATAAGATTATATGTTTGCTCCTCCAAATTGTCATTGAAAACCTTGACAACCATGTCTTACATATTGTTAAATTCCTTAAACTTATGATCCTGCTTTTCACAGGAAAGTGCTCACTGAACATGTATTTTTGTTGTAAGACATGGTGAACACCTTTAATTCATTTTAGATTGTGTGTTGAACAGATTCTGATCAATTTTTCTTACAAAATTCTAACACCCATCCATTTAGCTAGAAGTGCGTCTTCAAAAGTCTACGTTTCTGAGATGTTCCCCTTCTGGTTACATTCACACCAGAGTAAGGTGTACCATTCATTAGGAACAGATGATGCATGGAGTGTGTGGTCCAGAGTTGGAACATGGCTATGGCATTTGGAAAGGCCATAGGTGCCCTTGTAATGAAGTTGGAATCAGCTGTTTGATTTAGGAAAAGTGTGGTTTTTTTTTTGTTTGTTTTGTTTTTTTTAGAAAATGTGTCTTCAATAACCATGTAAGCGCTGGCCCATAAACTTATTTTTTTATTACATTTTCTTCACATGTTTTGTGTAGCTTCACAAGTTGCCAATTTTAGATTTTGCTAATTTTGAATGCTTAGTGTATAAAATATAGAAAAATGGAATTACTGGAAACTACTTGTATTTCCCCTATAATTATGCAATTCTAATCATACTTAACAAATTTGTATTTTTCCATATATGCATGATATATATCCAATAGCAGAATCTGAATTATATTACACATATAGTTTTATGTCTCACTTATTCTATGGTGGTATTTTCTAAGAAAACATTAACTGCTTCTATAAAACTGTGATTTTTAATACTTGATTTTACTATATGAATATATAATATTATTTATTTATAAAAGGGAAAAATACATGTATTTCATATATACAGTTTTAACAACATATGATACTTCCTATTCTACCCTCTTTCCCTCCCTCCTTTCCTTACTTTTCTTTGAATTTTTACAATTACATACTTTCAATTTTCTTTAAAGTGACAAGCTTAACCCACCACTCAGTATAGAATTCAACAAGTAGTAAATAGAAAAACCACTGATCCTCAAGAGTATAGACAAGGGCTATAAACAATAAGCAAATCTCAAAATGTCAATTTCGCTCATAAGTTATGAAAAATTCTAATATATGTGAATATTTAGATGGACAAAATTTAAATGAACTTCAGAAGTTTTCATGCTATGGGAAGAAAAATCTGGTTTTAACACATGAAGAACTTCACAACTGCTGTGAAAAACTTCAGAATCTTCAAAGAATCAAAGATACTTTCAACTCCAAAAGGAAATGTTTGGTGTAAAATCAAAACTGGCTTGAGTTCCATTATATATTCTTTTTAAGTGACCTAGAGAATGAGTCAAGGTGTCATTCCTTTTATTTCTTTAGAAGAAATAAAAGTTTATGACATTTCCAATTTTTAATTAAATTTGGAGTTCAGCTTACAAAGTTATTTTTCCTATTTTATTTTTATGATTAACATAAGTACATGCTCATCAGAAGATATTTTAAGCTCACTGTAATCATTCAATTACTTCATCAATCTAATGCAGACAGTGCTTATTTTTCATGGTAATTTTATTCAGTATTTTACAGTCCAGACACACTAAAAAATGCATTTTTTAAACAAATGAAATTGGAGCAGTCAGTGAAAAGAGGCTGAATCTGATGGAATTTTTAAGTAAATGCCAACTTCAGTATTCAATTTATTTATTCAATAAGAGTGCAATTGACAGGTAAAGAGAAAAATGATATGTTTTAATCAGATTCTAAATTCATAGTTTATTCCTATGACAGAAAGTACTAAACAGCATAGAATATTACTTTTCCCTTCTCTGAGCATCTAACCAAAAAATGCTTTAAAAGTTGCAAACATTAACCTTCCTGGTAACCTTGCCAGATTGTCACAATCCTCACTTTTTAGTTAAAAGAAACTGAGAATCCAAAACGCTGAGTGTAGAGTACAGATGGCAACTTAGCACGCATAGGCAGGATACATCTTGTGGTATGACTTACTTTTGTACCTGTCTGGTACACTTCTTGGCAGAAGTGAAAGTACTAGCATGACAGTAATGATATTAAAAGTCATGAGAATAATGCTAACTAAGTAGTCCTACTACTAACAGTGATAATTCTAGAAGTAATAACAAGCAGAAAAAAGATAATGTTTGAGGAATTTTGAGATTTTAAAATCTTCACAAAAAGAAAATAAATTGAGAAAATGTTTTGTGAAATAAAAGTTCCATATTTATGTTAGATTATATTGATTCTTATCCTCAGTATATAAATCAGGATAGAGCATCAAATAGAAAATTATGTTGCTCTCTGAAGAGCAATTCCATTTCTTATATATTTATCTAACTATAAGTTATACAAAGAAAGCATTTTTTCCCCAAAATTTTGGCAGGAATGTGTATGTTGAACTAAAACAAGTTATTATTATTTGTAGGTTAAAAAAGCCAAATGCCAATGATTTCAAATGTTTGTCCTGATAGAAATAAATCTATTTCATTTTTTCTCATCAGTTTATTGAGGCTTTTTTCTGTTGTCCCTTTGGTTTCTCAACTAATCCCCTCAGGCAAATCCAGCTTCTCTCTGCTTGTGCTTCCTTCTGTCTTGAGAAACCCTGACTCCATGTTTACCAGGAGGAAGCTCCTTTCAGCATTTCCAGATTGCTGTTTGTTGTGGTAGAAACTCTTGTGTTAAAATGATACACAGATAGGATTACGTGGGCAAAAATCTACCTCTATCTGTTAAGGTTTCAGGGCCTGAAACTAAATGGATATTGCGTAGCTCACTGGGGGAAAGCATATATATTTGTTTAATATAAGTTTAATATGGCATGGGAGCCCGCATGAGGAAATGAAGATCCAAAGACAGGGTTAGAGCTGAGCACTTACGAATTGAATTAGAATAACAAGTTGAGAAAAAAAGTAACTAAATTCCGTGGTAACATTAAAGATGAGTTACTTTAACAAGGTGTGTGACCGCCTGTCCTTGATGATAAGAATGTTTCTTTCTGGTAGAAGGAGGCCATCTTTCACATTGGAATCTTATCTCTTAAGAAAGGAAAGGAAAGGCAGAATGATCTTCCTGTACTGGCTGTTTTTCAAGCTGTCATTGTGTCAAAATGGCATATTCTTAACTCCTTCTAAACCAAGCCCATCAGTACATTTAAAAAAATCATATATCAGGACCAGTTGAGATTTTTCAAAGGGACACAAGATCAGTCTAGTATTCAAACATCTGTCAATGTAACACATCATATAAATAGAATAAGAAACAAAAAAAATCATTTAACAGATATCTAAAAATATGTGACTAATTCCAACACTTTTTGCAATTAAGAAACAGCAAAAAACAACACCACTCAATAAACTAGAAATAGGACTTTCTCAATGTATAAATCCCATTTACAAGCATTCATAACTATCATGTTATTTAATGATGAAAGATTGGATATTTTCACCCAAGATCAGGAACACAGCAAAGATTTTTGACTTTGTCACTCTGTTCAACATTGTAGTAGAGCTTCCAGCTTTCATGACTAGGAGAGAAAAGTAAATGAGGAAGGAATGAATAAAATGATCATTCTTTGCAGAAAGCATGGGATGTTATATAGAAAATCCAAAGCAACTCACTACAAATTATGCAACAAGAAGGCTACATAAAAAGTAAAATGTTTTAAAAATAAAGTGTTTGGGGATGGCTCTGTGGCATAATAGGCTAAGTCTCCACCTGTGGCGCTGGCATCCCATATAGGCACCAGTTCATGTCCAAGCTGCTCCTCTTCCAAACCACCTCTGTGCTATGGCCAGGGAAAGCAGTTGAAGATGGCCAAAGTGCTTGGGCCTCTGCACTCTCTTTGGAGATCCAAAGTAAACTCTTGGCTCCTGGCTTCAGATCCACCATTTGGGGAGTGAACCAGCAGATGGAAGCACCTTTCAATTCAATTTGTATTGAAATTAAGGAAACAATCCTGTTTACAATAGCATGCGAAAGAATATAATCTTTCAGAATAGATATTTTTAAAGCTTTTATTTAAAGAATATAAATTTCCAAAGTACGGCTTATGGATTACAATGGCTACCCCCCACCCCATAACTTCACTCCCACCCGCAACCCTCCCCTTTCCCGCTCCCTCTCCCCTTGCATTCACATCAAGATTCCTTTTCAATTCTCTTTATACACAGAAGATCAGTTTAGTACATATTACGTAAAGATTTCAACAGTTTGCCCTCACATAGGGACACAAAGTGAAAGATACTGTTGGAGTACTAGTTATAGTATTAATTCACAATGTACAGCACATTAAGGACAGAGATCCTACATGATTTTTTTTTAAATTGATTAATTTTCTATGCAATTTCCAATTTAACACCAAGATTATTTTTCATTTTCAATTATCTTTATATACAGATCGATTCAATATATACACAAAGTAAGGATTTCATCAGTTTGCACCCACACAGAAACACAAAGTGTAAAATACTGTTTCAGTACTAGTTATAGCATTACTTCACACTGGACAACACATTAAGGACAGATCCCTCATGAGACGTAAGTACACAGTGACTCCTGTTGTTGATTTAACAATTTGACACTCTTGTTTATGGCATCAGTAATCTCCCTAGGCTCTAGTTATGAATTGCCGAGGCTATGGAAGCCTTTAGGGTTCGTTGACTTCGATCTTATTCCAACAGGGTCATAGTCAAAGTGGAAGTTCTCTCCTCCCTTGTTGTTGTACAATGTAATACTTTATTCATTTTAGTTTTTTTTTTTCTAGTACTAATGGTTGAACTCTGTAATTAATACACAATTATTCTTAGGTGTTTAAATTTTAACTGAAAAATGATCCCTGTTAAATATAAGAGTGGGAATAAGAGTGGGAGGAGATGTACAATTTGGCACATGCTCAATCGGACTTGCCCCAAATGGTGGAGTTAGAAATGTGCGAGAATAGATTTTTAAAAGAATGTGAACAAAAGGGTGGAGGGGGCGGGCAAGGGGGGAGGGTTGTGGGGGGAGAGGGAAAATATGGGGGGAAACCCAGTGTAATCCATAAATCATACCTTGGAAATTTATATCCTAAATAAAAGTTAAAAAAAAAAAAAAAAAAAAAAGAATTGTGAGTAAGAACTAGATAGCATTATTGAAGAGAATGAAATAAGAATGAATGGAAAGATATTCTATTCTCATAGATTTAATTTTTTTAATATTTAATTATGTGTTTACTTGAAAAGCACAGTAATTGTGGGGGAGGGGGAAAAGAGAAAGAGAGAGAGGGAGAGAGAGAGAGAAAAAAAAAAATCTTCCATCTGCTGGTTCATTCATTAAATGCCTGGAATTGTGAGATCTAAGCCAGGCTGAAGCCAGGAGTCAGGAACTCCAATTTGGTTTCCCAAGCAGGTATCTGGTTTCCCAAGTGAGAGGGGCCCAAGTACATGGATCACCTTGTGCTGCCTTCCCAGGTGTGTTAGTAAGAAACTAGATCAGAAGTGAAGTAAATGGGACTTGAAATGGCATTCAGACATAGGATGCCAGCATATTTGCAGACATTATTTTTTTTGTTTTATATGTGTGTGCATGCATATACACACACAAAATGAATCAAAGACCCAAGAATAAGAATAAGAACTAAATCTATAAATGTCTTGGAAGAAAATGAGAAAATGTTGCAGTAGATCTTGGGAATTTTGAATTAGAATTAGGCAATGACTTCTAAGAAAAAATTATAGCAATTAAAGAACAAATCAAAATTAAAATAGAAAAACTTTTCTGCTATAAGAACACTATCAAGAAAGCTCAAAAGCAGTATATACTGTTATATATATATAATATATATAAATATATATAATATATAATATATAAATATATATTTATATTTATATAAATCTATATATATTATAAATACATAATATTAGAGTTCCTATGTGTTATATTCTGAGTGCTTGTTTCATAAAGTATTTTCATGTAGGAACTGAACCAACAGTGAGATGGTATTAGTAGGTGGGGCTTTCAGGAGGTGCTTTGGTCACGAAGACCCAGGCCTCACGAATTATTTTAGGAGGTACATAAAAGAGGTCCCAGAGATACCCTTTCTCTTCCTCCATGAGAGTCCACAATGAGATGGCTCTTCCTATGAACTAGAAGTAGACCCTTACTGGACATGGACTCTGCCCTAATCTTACACTCAGGGTAAAGTAATCGCTGTCCATAAAGAAGTAGGGTCAGGTATCACACAAAATCATCTTAGCCTAAAAAAGCTGAAGAACAATTTTTTATTTCTTACAATTGGCTTAACTTGTGGCTTTTTGTTATAAAAACCAAAATGGACACCATATGGGTTCAGCAATTCCAACCCTAAATATATACCTAAGCAAAAGGAAAATATGTTTCCACACAAAATGTTTATATGAATGCTTATAGAATCATTGTTCACAAGAGCCAAAAAGGGAAGACAACTCAAATACGAAGAAACTGAAGGGGGCTGGCACTGTGGTACAGTGGGTTAAAGCCCCAGGCTAATGCGCTGGCATCTCAGATGGGTGCCAGTTCTAGTCCTGGCTGCTACACTTCTGATCCAGCTCTCTGCTATGTCCTGGGAAAGCAGTAGAAGGTGGCCCAAGTGCTTGGGCCCATGAGAGACCTCGAAGAAGCTCTTGGCTCCTGACTTTGGATTGGCTCAGCTTAGCTGCGGTGGCCATCTGGGGAGTGAACCAGCAGATGAAAGACCTCCCCCCGCCTCTCTCTGTAACTCTATATTTCAAATAACTAAAAATAATTTTTTGAAACAAACTGATGAATATCTTAATAAAATGTATATTCTTCATACAATGAAATACTCAGTGAAAAAAAACAAAAACAATAATAAAAATACCAAAACAAAGTTCTAATATGAGCACAACATAGGAAAACCATGAAAACTTGAGTCTATATAACATAAGTTAGACACAAATGACCGCATAGTAAATGATTCCATTTGTCTGCAATTGCCAGCATAGGCAAAGGATCTCTGTAAAATGCTGACAGTTGATTGTCTAGGACTGAGGGCTAGAGGAAATGGTAAGTGACGGCTATTAGGCCCCTGGCTTATTTGCAAGATGCTTACATATTCCAAAATTTGTTAGAGAAGATCATTAAACAAATCTTAGAATGCTAAAAACCACTGAATTGTACACATTAAATGGTTGAACCATGTAGTATGTGAGTTATACCTCAATATTTTAAAATATTTATCTAAGTTAAAAACAGTGTTTAATCACATGTGTATCAAGGGAAGTCTGTTTTGCTGGAGAAGTTAATGCTCTCATGAGTGACAGGGAATGAGTAAAGTCATACACAGAAAGAATGGACTCCAAAAAATCAATGTCCTAAAGTATTCCCATTTGATACATGACTATATACTTTTAATGATAACATTTAGCACTGGCTTATTGCTACATGAAAGAACAGAAAATCTGATGCTGGTATCTTTTGACTCTACAGGATGCATTGTTGGCCATGGACATGAATCAGTTTATATGGCTGGTATATAAATAAATATTATTGTGTCTTACTTATGTCATTATGGCTTCACTCTGTCCCTGACCTGAAGACTCTTGGTCCTTTGCCTTATTTTTCTATCTTTGCATGGCATTTAAAATGTCAGGGAGATGCGGCTATGCCTCTTCTGCTTTCTTTATTATAATAGCATGATTTCCTAGGGTTTTCTGCTGCTTAAGTACACAGAAATGGAAATAATAATCCCCTGTTTTTTTTTTTTTTTCATTTTATGGCTTTGTTAAGTCTGTGACTAAGTACAGTTAGAAATTCAGTCAATTTAGTTCCAAATATGGTCAAAGAAGCTGCCTGGTCAATTTAAATTACCTAGTGTTTTAGTGGTATACAAACAGAGGCTAAGTGTTTTGAAATGCTAAACACAATCATAATATATTGAAACAATTTTTAATGATAGCTTAACATTTTCTAACTCTTACATGATTTTTCTGAACACCAAATTTATTTTTTGTATAATGTTTCATGTTTATGCAGTGATGCCAGTTGGTCTGCATTGAGCTCCAGAACCTTAAAATGTGGTCGATTTCTATGGGTGCAAACATTTGATATTTCAGATGCAAGATCTTATTGCTATAGTGTTTCCCTATGCTTTGATTCCGTTACAAATAATACCTTGCTTTATTTGCATCCATCAATTGTGATTATGCACTTATAGTCACTAAAATTAATTAAGACAAACACAATTTTAGCAATTTAATAATTATTATCAAAACATTTGTTAGAGGAAGTTCAAATGGTTAACTTAATCTCAAATACACTTTCTAATTAGAAAGATATAATTACCTCTGTTGTGACTTTTGTTAAACTGTAAGAAACAAACTCCATTGACACTTCCTGCCTATTGTTTCAATCACCGACATCATCATTCGTATTTACTGTCACTGCTTATTCACCATTATTGGTATGTTACTGCTATTTATCATTATTTGTATTTACTGAATACATTGAAAATGAAAATGGAAAAAGTCTGAGGGATACAATTAGAACTGTAACACAGCTCTTGCCATCAGTCTGAAGATGTAATTCTTCCCCATTATAGATCCTTTGGTCACTGCTTCTCATTCCTAAAACGTTTCAGTACCTTATTTACTGTGATTCTCCCCCAACACAGCTCTTGTTATAATTCTTAGTTATTTTAATATCCATGTAGGTTTTCTTCTTCCAACAGCTTCTGCTCCCCTAACTAACCCATCTCTATAGTTTGTTCCCTTTTCTTTCCAAATTGCTATAATTCTTTGACTTCATAAGAGTATAAATTAAACTTCCTTTGGTTCTACAAAGTTTTAGCTGCTCCTCACTCTTCTATATTGTCCTATATCTGCCTACTCAGCTTAGGCTCTGTAATCTATGTTTGGAGTAATTTCTTTTCATGTACTCTCAATTGCCTTTCCTTCTCTCTCCTGAAATATCCACCCAATTAAACCAGAAGGTTTGGTAAATTCTCATCCATGTATCTCACATCTACATGTTGGCAACTAACCTACAAAAATCCACAGAACTGTATTGATCTTACATTCTTAAAAAATAGGACCAATCACTTGCCACTTAATTCTGCTTAGAAGTTCTCCTATATTTCACTTTTCTAAAAATGCTCCTACTCTCCTACTGTTTTACACTTTTGCCTCATACCTCTGACTTTTCTCCTTTGTCCTCCCTGACGGCCCTGTTTTATCTTTCATTAAGAAAACAAAAGTTTGAGACTATCAGACAGCCACTGATATTTACTGATTTACAACCATATACATGAGCTTGTAGCCATAGGCCTCTGTGTTCCTAACTATGGTCAAACCCTCACTTATGAACCAAATCCCAGCTCTCCACAGTGATTCAAGATTTTGGGTCTAGAATGACCTTCTTTCAAATCTTCCATTATCAAAAAAAAAGCCTTCCTTTGGATCACTTCAATAAACGTGAAAATATGGCGTGACTTCATCCTTCTATTTAAAACTGTATTTGACATCTCCACATATATTCTTGATCCAATGATGTCCTTTCTCTGGGCCTCACATGTGGTATAATGAATGCATGGAATGAGAATAATTCAGCTTAATTTTTGGTGTTCCATTCTTTAGTTAAATGATTTGAAATAAGGTACTCAGATCTTTGAATGTCTGTTTCTTAATCTGTTGTAGATTAAACATCATGAATTCAAAAATCCGATATCCAAAATGCTCTGAAATTTGAAATTTTTGATGAAATCACATATGAAAAATTCCAAATGACCTCTTGTGACAAATCCCAGTTAAAATGCAGATGCACTAAAATACTATTTAATATACATTGCAATTTAAACTTTTCTTATATAATTTTAAATCTTTACCAGTCTTTTGAAGTAGGTTTTATTGTATGATTTTATTAGCATTAAAATGGATCCTGTCTTGAGATCATATAGCTTCTTCTTAGATGTGCTTAATTCCCGAGATATGAACATTTGTGAAGTTAGTCTACATCGTTACTGCCAACCAAAGACTACAAGAGAGAATTGTGTGTGCCTTTTCCCAAGAGTGGAGTTGACCTAACTATCATAAAAAACTAACATTTCTTTTTTAAAAAAAGAATTATTTATTTATTTGAAAGAGTTAAAGAGAGAGACGAAAAGAGGTCTTCTGTCTGCTGATTCACTCCCGAAATGGCCTCAGAGGCTGGGCCAGACTGAATCTAGGAGCCAGGACCTTCTTCCAGGTCTCCCATGCAGGTGCAGGGGTTCAAGGACTTGGGTCAATTTCCATTGTTTTATCCAAATAATCAGCAGGGAGTTGGATTTAAGTGAAGCAGCCAGGACTCCATATGGGATGCTGGCATTCCAGGTAGAAGCTTAAACTTCTATGACACAATTGTGGCCCCCCTAACATTTCTCAACATTTATTCTAAGTGAAACTTTTTCCTATGCTTATTATTCTTCCTGAACTGTAGTGCCACTTGATTTTTGTTGCAGAAAATATTTCCTGCTTTCTTTTTTATCTTACATTAAATTTTATCTTTACATTAGAGTACAAATAAAAATAAAAATAAATTGCATGCAGAGAAGAAATGCAATGATTTTTCACAATGTGAGCCCACTTAGGTAATCAAAACACAGATCATAAAAAAGAACACAATCAGGCATGTCCATATTCTGCATAATCTCTTTCTTGCTGTTTTCCTTTATTCAATGATACTTTTATAAAATTAATTCATATTTTATATGTTTCAAGAGCTTATTAGTGCTTATAATTGTATGACATATCATTGTTGTAATAAATTACAGTTCACCCATACTATTTTTATGTAAATTTGAATTGCAAGAGATTTTAAGCTACCATAAAGTTTACTACTATATATATCTTTTTTTGCATACATGAATGCATTTCCTTTTTTGCATATGTATCTGGGAAAGGAATTGCAGTCATTTGCATGTTTTAGTTAAAACTGATAATCACTTACCAAAAATGTTGTACCAATTTATAATCCTATCAGCACTTTATATGCTGCATTTATTCAACAACATGCGGAGTTGTCTTTCTTTCTGGTGAATGTGTATAATACTGAGCTTTTGATTTTATTTTCTTGGTAGCTAATGTGAGCCTTTTCTTATGTTTGTTAACCATTTAGATATCCTCTTTTTTTTTTTAAGCTTTCTTTATTTATCTGAAAGTCAGAAAGTCAGAGTTACACAAAGAAGGAGAGGCAGAGACAGAGAGAGAGAGAGATAGAGAGAGAGAGAGAGAGAGAGAGAGAGAGAGAGGTCTTCCAATCGCTGGTTCACTCCCCAACTGGCCACAATGGCCGGAGCTGTACAGATCCAAAGCCTGGAGCCCAAAGTTCTTCCAGGTCCCCCAGGCAGGTGCAGGGGCCCAAGGACTTGGGCCATCTTCTACTGCTTTCCCACGTCATAGCAGAGAGCTGGATCAGAAGTGGAGCAGCTGGGACTCGAACTGGCGTCCATAAGGGATGCCAGCACCACAGGTAGCAGCCTTACCCACTACACCACAGTGCTGGCCCCTAGATATCCTCTTTTATGAAGAACCTTTCAAAGTTTCTATTCATTATTTTTGCTGTCATGTTTTTCTTGTTTACTTAAAAGAATTTTTACATTCAATTACAAGTGCATTGTGTTTTTTTGTTGTTGTTTTGTTTTGATTTTGATTTGACAGGTAGAGTTACTGACAGTGAGAGAGAGAGAGAGAGAGAGAGAGAGAGATCTTCCTTCCACTGGTTCACTCCCCAAATGGCCGCATCAGCCGGAACTGCGATGATCCGAAGCCATGAGCCAGGAGCTTCTTCCTGGTCTCCCATGCAGGTCCTGGAGCCCAAGCACTTATGCCACCTTCTACTGCTTTCCCAGGCCACAGCAGAGAGCTGGACTGGAAGAAGAGCAACCAGGACTAGAACTGGCACCCTTATGGGATGCCAGCGCTGCAGGCAGAGAATTAACCTAGTGCACCACAGCGCCGGCCCCACAAGTGCATTGTTGTGTATTCATATTACATACATTTACTCCTACTCTGTAGCTTCATCTTTTACATGTTAATGGTGCCTTTTGAAAAAACAGTTTAATTTAAATAATGTGTATTTTTTTTCTTTTTTCATTCTATTTTGTGTCTAGAAGACAAAGAAAGTACTTTATACTTATGTTTATTCCAGAGGCAGAGAGATAGATAGAGAGAGAGAGAGAGAGAGAGAGAGAGGGATGAATCTACATATATGTATATAAAGAGAACAAGAGAACTTCATTCACTCTCCAAAAGCTCAATGGCCAAGGCTTGGCTGTGATTGCAGTCAGGAAGAACTCCATTTAGGTTTCCCATGAGGTTGGCAGGAACAGATAACTACTTGATCCATCACTGTTGTGTCTCAAAGTCAATACTAGCAGAAATCTGGAGTCAGGAGACAGAGCTGGGAATCCAATCTAGGTACTCAATGTGGGATGGCTACACCTTAACCTCTAGGCTAAATGCCAGCCCCATCCACATTTTTATTTTATCAATAACATTTTTTAGGTGCTCATGAAAAAGTATGTAAGCTTAAGGGCATATCAGTGAAAACTTTCTCAAAAAATTAAGAGTAAAATGTATAGACCACACAGATATTTTTACCAATATTAATACTTTCAAGATCCTTAATTAGGGACTGGCACTGTGGCACAGTGGGTAAAGCTGCTGACTATGATGTCAGCATCCAATATGGGTGTTTGTTTGAGTCCCAATTGCTCCACTTCCAATCCAGCATGCTAGTATACCTGGGAAAGCAGCAGAAGATGGCCAAAGTCCTTGAGCCCCTGCTACCAACATATGAGACCTGGAAGAAGCTCTTGGCTAGGGATAGGCCTGTGTCTGGCCCTTGTGGTTATTTGGGGAGTGAACCAGCAGATGGAAGATTTCCTCTATCTGTCTCTTCCCCCTCTCTCCCTGTGAACTCTGCCTTTCAAATAAATAAATCTTTTGAAAATCCCTAATTAATAGCTAAATATCAGTTTTTGAAGATAGACGTTACTGTGATTAAAAAATGAATAAAAATAGATTATTTATCTACTTTAAGAAAAGGATATGTTTCATAGTTAAAAACACAACACTATTTAGACTTCTCATCAGCAAATCAGGCTACATTTTCTTGATTAAACAGTTAATTACACTGAGGCTAATTATTAAGCCTCATAATAAGTGAGGCGACAGAAACTACAGTATATGCACTCTGAAAATGCAGATAAGAAATAAGCATTTTCTTCTAATTTGCTTCTATTTTCTGTTTTCATCAAATAGTTTGTGTGACCTCTGTCCATTATGTTTCTTTATGTAACTAGACTTAGAGAAGAAAGGAAAGCTGTCTTCATACACTGAGTAACAAGAAGGAGCTGGTTGAAAGGGGTGGTGATCAACACCAACTTCCTGGAGACTGCTTGACTTGGTTCCACGCATGCTGCAAAGTAACATCTCTGCTTCCAGAGTGCTCAGTCAGTTTCCAAACCAAAATTGGTTTCACAATTACGCTTGAGAAATTTGAACTTGTTCCTGAAAAACATATTCCTAGATAATGGAGGCTACTGTGAATTACAGCCAGTATTTCACTATACCTCTTGTGTTTAAAATATATATAATAGATTTAAAACAATTTGCTCAAGAATCAAAGTTGAGTATAATCTTTTAAAAATGCCTCTACATTTTGTATTCTTTTTTTTAAAGATTTATTTATTTCTTTGAAAGTCAGAGTTACGGGGGGTTGGGGGGGACACACACACACACACACACACACATGCGCAGAGAGAGAGAGAGAGAGAGAGAGAGATTTTCCATACATTGGTTCAGTCTCCAGATTGCTGCAGCAGCTGTTGCTGGACCAGGCTGAAGCAGGAGCCAGGAACTTCTTCGGGTTTTCCACATGGATGGCAAGAGCCCAGTCGCTTGGGCCATGCTCCGCTGCTTTCCCAGGCCATCAGCAGGGAGCTGGATCAGAGGTGGAACAGCCAGGACATGAACCGGTGTCCACATGGGATACTGGCATCACAGGCAATGGCTTTTCCCACCAGGTCATAATGCCGACTCCTTTGAATTCCATTCTTTGCTCAGGTAATTTGGTGCTTACCCTTCAAGAATTTGTTGTTGTAGTGTAGTTTCAGCCTGAATGTAGTTGCCATATCTTTCCTCTGGAAAAGTATGCCTTAATGCATAATATATGTGTCATCAAGAAAAAGAACTGTAGTTTGTGTTAACACTTGGTTAAAATTGGCTTTAATTTTGAGTTTATCTGTGAACACTATCAAAAATTTTCTTTATTTTATTTATTTGAAATACAAAGATAGAGGGAGAGACACACACAGAGAAAGAAACAGAGAGATATCTCCCAACTGCTGGTTCACACCCCCAAATGCCTGCAACATATGGGTTGTGTCACACTAAAGCCAGGAACTGGTAAGTCACTCTGTGTCTCCCATATGGATGCAGTCACTTAAGACATCACTTGTTACTCAAGGATGCACATTAGCAGAGCTGGGACTTGAACCTTGGCACTCCAGTATGGCATGTGGGTTTCCAGGTGGTCGCTTTACCATTACAGAAAATGCATTTGCCTTTTAACATTTTTTGTGGAGCATAAATTTTCTGTCTGTTCTTGAGTGTCAAGTGTGAAAAAATACTTTAAATATGTGTGCTTGTTAAAAGAGTTCTTTATGAAAGACTCGTGATAGGATGAAAAAAACTGAGACCTATTTTTAGGATAATATATTTGGTTATGTCTCCTGGCTGGAACTATTGACACTGTTTTAATATTGATGTCTCTGCTAGTTGCAAGAGTTAGAACTGGGAAGAGATTCTGTGTTGGCTGATATGACTGACTCACCACACAGTCAATCCGTTTTCACATTTAACACCAATAGGATGGCACCAGCCTCCTGGCAGTGAAATTGAGAATCGAATGAATCAAGAAAATGGGAGGAATGCGTTAGAGTGGAAGAAGCTATCCAAGAATCAGGCATGAGAAGGCCACAGAACAAGATGAGGGTGCAGGAAAAGAAGTCTAAATAAACAAAGCACAGATATCTTCTAAGGGACAATACTAAAAGTTGTAACAGAAGAGTTAAGAAAGAAGCTCTGGATTACCACTGAAATGACTATCTTGCCATTTTCTACATTTGTGGTATTGGACAGTAATAACACCAACTGCATACTCACAAGTTTGTTGCTAGGTTTAAACACAATAATTTATGGCTGATATTTAATCCAATGCTTTAAATGTCGTGAGTAGTCAAGAATGTTTACTGTTATTGATATAATTCCATAGCTCTCCTCAGTGTTGATCTATATTCTGGTTCATTCCTCGTGGGAAGAGTTTCCCCTGTGAAGCTTTGAAGTTCCCATGTGGTTCTAACATTTCAAGTCAAATAGTGTCAGCATTAAATCATCATCATAAATATTTCTTTTCTTCATCTTTTCCTTTTGCTCTCCTTACTCTCACCATTTCTTGTTTTCTTTTTTATTTACCCTACCTATTGTTCTCCATTTTCCCTCTTATTTTTCTTTAAACAATCATTAATTGTCCCTGGATATATCAGAATAATAGAATTCATATTGTGGAGAAGACTCAATTTATCTGGCAGAAACCATGTGTAAAAAAATACTAAAAATTCATTGGAAAAGGTTGTAAATATTACTGAGTCTGAATAAATTTCTGTTTATCATTTGGATAAGCTTGAGAGGTAGAAAATAAAACCCATAAGAGCACATATTGTCTAGAAAGAAGGATATTTTTAAAGATTTATTTTATTTATTTGAAAGGCAGGGCTAGAGAGAGAGAGAAAGACAGAAACAGAGGCATCAGAAGTGGAGCAGCCAGGACATGAACTCATGCCCATCTGGGATGTCAGCATTGTGTGCAGTGGTTTAACTTGTTATATCACAATGCCAGCTCCCACAAAATCCATTTTAGAGGAAGTTATTTATTCTATAAAGTCTGAAGCATAATATGCAAAAGCTTACAGAGCACTTTAACATGGTCCCCTAGTCAGCCATAAGAAGTTATCACAAACTTGGTGATTTAGAACAACCAAAATCTATTCTCTTGCAGTTCTGGAGACTCAACATCTAAAACCAAGGCACTGTCTTTATCTCTATAAAAATTCTAGGGATGACTCCTCGTGCCTCTTCCAGCTTCTGGTAGTTCCTGGCTATCTTTGTCATTCCTTGGTCAGGAGCTGCATTACACTATTCTCTGCCACCATTCTCACGTGGTTTTGCTCTCTGGGTGTCCTTTTTTTTTTTTCCCTACAAGGAGATCAGGGCCAAACTTAAAATCAGGGTGAGCCTATCTAAATTTAACCACATCTGAAAAAGTGCTATTTCTAAATGTCACATACTGAGGTTCATTGTAGATTTGAGTTTGGATTGGGTGGAAGATTGCTCAAACCACCATAGACTTTTTGGTCCTTCTCCCTGCACACACTAGGGGTATCTTCCCAGTCATACTCACTGTGTCACATGTGTGACACAGCACAAGAAAGGATAGAAAAGACCTAAAAGACCTCTATGATCCCATTGGTCATATAGGAAGTAATCCGAGGACTTTTAAATTTACTTTCTATTTTTCCTTGGATTATGTGAGTGTATTTGGTTTTTCCTAATGGAAGGAGGGAGGTTAAATGTCTTGAGACAGTATTAGAGATGAAAAGAATTATTTAAAAGATCTAATTTTATACTATTTTGTGTATCTAGTGTGATGGTTCAACCTTGGAATAAAATCATTGGAAAAACCACAAACATACATAAAATAAAATGTAGTTAAGTTTAGGGAGGATTTTTTGCATAAAAAATTATTTGGTGTTGGGATTGAGGGTCATTACTGTAAAGCTCTATTCAATTAACACAGCAAATTTGCATCTTGAGCCAACATTTGGTTGAGAAAGAAAAACTGAGGAATAGATTGAGAAAAAGCAGAAAAAGAAATGAGAAGAATGTCATAGGAATAATAAACAGCCAAAGAGAACCAGATATGAAAGTCGCAGAGGTAGAGGAAGAGGTAGAGAGGTAGAGGTGGCAAGAGATATCCATTTTTTGGAGACTTCCTCAATAACTTGTTCTCTACTCCCTGTAATCCTGAAAATCTAACTCCATTTTCTCCCGCCATCCTCCAGGTCTTGGAAAGCAAAGACACTGCTTCTGCAGAAAGTTTCAACACATCTGGTACGTGCAGGTTCCGGACGTACTCAGGCTTCTTGCTTACAACAACTCCTATTTCTCTAATCCTCCCTTTGCTATGTGCAGGACACCTTTTTGTCATTTACCAAGTGTTAGTTCTGTGCAGCTGAGATTTCTTCTGATATATTTACTCACCAAAAGTAAGAAATTTCAAGTAACTCATTTAAATAATTTCCTGGAGACAAAGTGGATTTTCAGACTGCAGATTTTTCCGACCTGTTTTGTAAAGTACGAGCACGTTTTGCCTCTGGTGAAGAATAGGTGCCCTTCTTTTCAAAAACAAAGAGCAGTGCCTGTGATATTAATGGCTTAATCATCTAATTTCCTTACAAATCCTTTCAATATTTATTGATCTTTGCCTAGTACCAGACATATCAGAGATATTATTTCTCCTCCCAACCTGAAAATGACAAGAAAAAACACATGGAATCCTTTTTTTTTTTTTTATCTTATTGTGATTCTTCAATTAAAAGCCGAGTCATCTATATTCATGATTGCTTATTTTAGCAAGAAATTATAATATCCAATAATATCTTTCATAGAGCCGAAGGGATAAGCATAAAGCAATATTGTCATTTTCATTGAAACTTAATATAATCTTTGGAGCAAGATATTTTTGTGTCATCTCTGCATTGCAAAATAGAACATTTGCACATTGATGCAGACTTTCTGAGCAGCCAGCCTCAAGGTTAAACAACTGGATGATGCCAAATGAGCAGCAGAAACAGTTATGGACTGCTTCTTGAGAAAAAAATAATACTTCACAAGGAATGAACTGTTGACCCATGTTCTCATTGAGAGCAGAAAGGGATCAATTGCCAGTTGCTAATGATGCTTCACTGCGTGTTTTTCCAAGAAAGAATGAACAATCACTGAGGTGACTGAGGTTCAGAAGGATGAAGTATCTTTAGTATCGACAACTCACAAATCTTAAACAAGAAGTTTGTAGTCAGAACATCAGTTAAAACTCAGACATTTGAATCTTGTCTGAACTCTACTATTATTATACTTTTCAGAATGATATATATGTCACTGTTATTCCTTCCTAATTTTAAGCACATAAATGGAGATTAAGCAAAGTAATACTATAATTTTCCTGAATATTAGTCACTGACATCTAAGGAAACACTTTTGTGATGAATAAGTGTTAGAACTTCATTTTATGAAATGTTAATGTCTTATTTATTTGAAAGTCAGAGACTGAGATAGAGAGAAAAAGATCCCATCTTCTGTTTCACTGCATGAATAACTATAGCTGCCAGAAGTAGACCCGGTTGATGTCAAGAGCTGGGAACTCAAACCAGGTCTCCCATCGAGGTGGCAGAGATTCAATCACTTAAGCCATCACTGCCGCTTCCCAGTGTGCAAAGGCCATTAGTTGGAGTCAGGAGCCAAGTGTCGAATTCAGGTACTCTGACAAGCAATGCAAGCATCTCAACTGGTGTCTTCAGTGAGAGGCCAAATGTCTGTCCCAGCACTTCATTTTCATATAAAACGACTACAAGTAAGGCTACAAATAGACTAAAGGGGATAGTTAAGTTGAACAAGATCTACTTCTTTAGTGTCTTCTATAGTACTCTACGGTCATATAAAGTCTGATCAAGCCCTTAAGCTGTATTGACTCTGTAATTAGGTTAGAAGTGGGGTTATTTGGCTGTGTGTTTCCGAAGCATGTGGATTTTTAATGTTATTACATTCATCAAATTTAATCAATGTTGTTTCTTCATTTTCTTCCCTAAATAAGCAGTCTGTATTTACTAATGCCTAGCCTTATTGCTACTGTGATTCCAAGGCAAGGACAGTGTTTTTTGGTTAGTAAATATTCAATAAATGTTTTCTAGAAAAATGAATATACTAATAAATAACGGTTACCAAAGAAGACTCCATCATTGTGCATTGAATCATTTTTAATACACCAAGTTATTAAAACCTAGTACTTCCTCAGGTAAAATGTTAATACCATTGGAAATGCCTTTAAAAAGGAAACTGCAATGTTCTGTGGTATCATTAAAGGAATGCAGAACAGTGGATAGTGTAGGAGCAGAATGAGTGTCCATGCTTCATTTTCTTAGATCACCACACTGTCTCATCAACGTGTAAGGAAATCAGGAAAGGAGAAAATTATTCTTAGTAAGTATTTTTTAAAGATTTATTTTATTTATTTGAAAGAAAGAGTTACAGAGAGGGGTAGAGCCAGAAAGAGAGGTCTTCCATCTGCTGGTTCACTCCCCAAATGACTGCAATGGCCAGAGCTGAGATGATCCGAAGCTAGGAGCCCGGAGCTTCTTCTGGGTCTCCCATGTGGGTGTAGGGGCCCAAGGACTTGGGCTATCTTCTACTGCTTTCCCAGGCCACAGCACAGGGCTGGATTGGAAACAGAATAGTCGGGACTTGAACTGGTGCTCATATGGGATGCCAGCCCTACAGGCTGGGGCTTTAACTTGTTGTGTCACAGCATCAGCCCCTTTATTAAGTATTCACTTAAAATTTTTTTTACAATAGAAAATTTGCCTTTTAGATGCAATATAATATGAATTTTGCCTTTATATCAAAAACCAAAAAGGCTTTTAAGTTTGTACGTTGAGTCATGTTTAAAGGTCAGCTGTGTTTGTATGGCTTTAGATAATTTAGTTATCCAGGAATCCAGATCTTTCCCCTCCCTCATGGTCTTGGCTTATGGTAGTACTCCAGGAGAAAACTTTGAATGACAAAATCTTTGATCATTTTATTGGTCATTGTGGTAGCTAGCCTTCTAAAATGATTCCCAGTTATTTCCATCTCCTGTATCCATGCCATTATGTAATCCCATCCACTTAAGTGTGGGCTGGACCTAGTAACCTGTTTCTAACAAAGAAAATATGACAAAAGTAATGAGGTGTCACTTTTAACACTAGCTTATGAGACTGAAATTGTCTTTTAAAGATGTATTTATTTATTAGAAAGGCAGAGATCTTCCATCCTCTGTTTTTTTCCTCAAAGGGACACAGAAGGCAGGAGCCTACAACTCTTGCAGGTTTCCCAGGTGGGGGGCAAGGGCCCAAGCATTTGACCATCTTCTGCTGCATTCCCAGGTGCATTATCAGAGAGCTGAGCTGTAAGCAGCTGGGACCGGTGCTCACTTGCAATGCCAGTGTTGCAATCTGCAGGCTAACCTGCTCCAGTCACAGTGCAGGCCCTGAGACTGAGATCACTCCATTCATCGTCATCGTCTCTCTCTCTCTCTCTCTCCCTCTCCCTCTCCCTCTCCCTCTCCCTCTCCCTCTCCCTCTCTCTCTCCCTACCCCTCCCTTCCTACGCTCCTTCCCACTTCTATTCTCATAGCTTGTTGTGGAGAAAACAACCTAGTGGGAACCAAGCATTACATAACTGGGGGACCTCTCTATTCAGTTGCCAGAGAGCCACTGAGGCCGTCAGTACAATAGCCTTTAAGGATCATGGGAATGAGTTGAAAAGTTCCTCCTTCCTCGTGTGTGTTGCAATTCAACTGAAACTTCAGTCAGCACATGAGTTCTGCCATGGGAATAAACATAAAATGCCAGATTCTGGACCCAGAAAAGTCGAGAGAGAATAAGTGCATGTGCTTTTAAATTACTAAAGTTTTTCAGTACTTTATCATGGAGAAGTATATAACCTATACAACCATTATCCTATTTCATGTATAAGTGATTATAAACAATTTAAAACCAGAGATATTTTTCATAAACCTGCAAAATCCTGAATTGCATGGCATTTTCATGACTTTACCCACATATTTTAAATCCCTACCCCCACAGTAGAATCACTGTCTGCATGCATATTGAGAGAGAGATGTATTGAGAGAAATTTACCAAGTGGTATAGTTGCTGGTTAAATGGATCATAGACATTCACTAATTAAAATATATTCTTCTACCTCATAAGAATATAGACATTGTCATTTATTACACTACCTGTTCATGCTTACATTTTACAAAACAAATAGACATACTCGGTAGGAGAATGCATACTTGCTTCACATTCACCAGCTATGACAATCATTTAAAACTGTGAAATACCTCGATATCCCTCCTGTGGCTCATGAAGAATTGAACTTTGAATTTAACCAACTAAATATGTGTTGCTTCCTGAAGGAAGTTACTTAATTGCCACAATAAACTGTGCTGCAGACTTTTCAACCAAATTGGAAAAATAGAGCTTCTGATGACCAGGCTCCCTGAATGACCACAGTGAGCAGTAGCCCTCATCAAGACAAAATGGCCATTTTGTGAGAACAAAGCAGAAACTAATTTCATGATGAAACACTGTCATTTTGCTTTTGTTACTGCAACATAGCCCAGCTTAATCTGACTGATTTATGGTCTGACGTTAAATTGGTCCCTTGATCCAAATATGGAGCCATATTTGTTTGACAAGCTTTTTTTTTGTTTGTCCTTTACTTTTTTCAAGATTTACATGAAAGACATAATGACAGAGCTGAGAGGAGAGGCAGAGAAAGAGAGAGAGAGAGAGAGAGAGAGAGAGAGAGAGAGAGAGAGAGAGAGAATATCTTCTACTCACAGATTCATCCCCACAGTGCAACAGCCAGATCTGGAACAGACCAAACCCAGGAGCCAGAAACTCTTATTCTGCAAACTCAATTGCACTGGTCCAAGTACTGGAGCCATCTTCTTCTGCCCTTCCAGGTGCATTAGCAGGTAGGTGGATGGAAAGCTGTGCAGCTGAGATTCAGAGTGGAATAAAAATATCTCAGTGGTCTTATTTCTGTGCCAACACTATGGCCCCATTGGTTTTGCTTTTTAATTAAGTATTTAGGAATGGCTTTAGGCAGATAATTGTCCATTCTAGGTTAGTTAGTCTTAATTAGCTTCCTAAATGTGAACAGGGGAACAAGCAGAATTTGAAAAAGTTTAAGAGAAGCTGCGCTGACCTAAGCCACAGAAAGATACCAGAAAACAAACAAACAAACAAAAAGAACCCCATTTCCAGGGGACTGACTAAGAGAAATTCTCAGTGGAGAATGGACAGAACAGAATAGAGATCCCACGGATTAGCAAGCAGAGAGGAAAGACCTGCTGACGTCAGCCACTCCCGTGTCTAACCACCTAGCCGTCAGCTAGGAAGCAACACCCTCTCAGGGAAAGGTAAGGGGAGCTCCTTGGGGAACCGGCAGGGTCTGGGCAGCTCCCCTGCTCAAAGAGTGGCATTCACACTACCCACCTTCCCTCACACCACCCAAGTGCCAAGCTCAACTTGCTGAGGTGGAGCTTCAGCTGAACTCTGTCCTGACTCCGGTAACAGTAGGCGGTTCTACCACTGCTGGAGAACACTGGGGCCAACACCAGGCCATTTTTGTAGGGTGTAGAGTGGACTCCCTGTACTCTGTGGCTGTGGCAGTTTTGAACACAGGCCACGGAACTAAAAGCTTATGGGTTGCAGCTGAGTTCCTTTGCACCTGCTCATTCTGACTGCAGAGACTCAGAACTCCCTGCATGCTAGGACACATCTCAGAGAATGGTTAAGGGACACCCTGCAGACTGGATTGGTGTTCTGCATAGTGCTTGGGTAGGTGTGGTGTGCTGGTACCATGAACTCACTACAAGCTATGAATCAGCTGATCCATACAGGAATAGAGAAGGGCAGGGACTGTGAATACACCAGCTTGCTCCAGAATCCCCTCCCCTGACTGAATATAACCAGAAGTGCTCCACCACACCTAACCTGGGTGTCTCTCTGGACTCTTGCCCCATCCACAAACAGTGGCCATAGCTGCCAAACCCCATTCAACAAACACTCATGGAACACAGTGTGAGCCTTAGGCACTCCACCGAGCCCCAGAGACACATTTCCAAAGAACAAAGCCTTCAATATAAAAAAAATCCCCCAGAGGAGATAGTAAGAAGAGATTCCCCCAGATACATGAAAATCATCATAGAAACAAACAAAAAAGCATGAGCAGGGAGGCAATATGTCTTCCCAAAAGGAACACAAAAATTCATTAATATAGAACTGGGAAGAAAGGGAGATTGATGGAATTAATGAAGAAGGATTTAAAAAATTATAAAATTACTCAAAAACACAGAGAAACAAAGGAAATAAGGAAATTAATACTGGGCATGGATAAGAAATTCTCCAAGGAGATAGAGATATTGAAGAAAAAAACATGCTCCCTACTATCCATTTCAATTTGACAAAATGAGAGTAATCTTGTTTAAAAATGAGACTATCATAATGCATATATGCTCAACACCTTCCACTGGCTTCTTATATTAATCACAGTGAATATTCAAGTCCACAGTGGCCTGTACAAGTGTATGTACTTGAAACTTTGTTTCATGTTATTTTCTGATACTTTCTCCCTTATTTATTCTTGATCAGCTTTACATGTCTCAATTCTGTTAACATACACACACTACACACACCAGGTAAACTTTTCCCTGAGAGTTCTTTTATTTTGTATTTTTATCTTTCTGCAATATTCTTCCCTTATATATGCATGGTTTACTCCTTTGTTAATTTTATTTCTCTATATAAAATGTCATCTTTTCTGTGATAACTATCCTGCTCACATTATCAAAATTTGTTCTTCCATTTCTGCATCAACAAATTATGTTCTTCCCAATGCTTCTTCTTAATGCTTACCATTGCTCTAATTCTTACATATTTTAATTATTTAACTCAATATCTGCCATCAAAAGTAGACTGCAGTTTCGTAAGTGCAGTTACTTTTATATCTTTCTTCTCTATTCCTATCACCTAGAAAATGTCCTATTTTTTGAACATTTTGATGAAGGGTCTAATCTCTATCTTCAAGTTATGGAATAGTTGCATTTCTCTCAGGAGTTCATTATCTCTATGGAGTAGTTAATTATGGCTGGATCAGAAGTGGAGCAGCCTGGATATGAACCGGTGCTCATACGGGATGCTAGCATTGCAGGGGGCAGCATAATCCACCATGTCATGACACCAGCCTCACCATCATTTTTTATACTACATCAGTTTTATTTTATTTTCACACTAAAACTTTTATGATATGGCGGGTTTCTAACTGCTATCTCTCTGGGTCCCAAATAGAGAAATGTCAGCTAAATATCAACACTTATGTTTATTTGTCATGTGACATCATGCTATCTTCCACTAAGAAGGCAATTAATTTGGGTAGGAAGAAAGTTCCCCACAATGAAATAATAAGTGTGTGGGAGTAAAACATAAGAATTTGGGTTTTTGAGGATAAGCCCCTCTGATTTGGGGATGTAGCGTTATTATTAGAATTGAATACTTACCATTATATTATGTTTGACAACTGTTTATGTTGACAGTTTTGACTAGCCTCTAATCAAATAACTGCTTTTCTTTATGACCCTAACCAAACAGTGTACTATGTTATACACCCATGAATTTATGAAAGCACTTCAGGAAGGAAGATATACACAACCAACAGAAGAAGGTGTCAAGAGCGGGCAGTACATTCGGCTTGGAATTATCTACTCAGGACATGTAAAACAGTAGTAGATATAAAGTGGAACACATTTTCAGAAGTAGATAAAACAAGAAACATTTTCAAATCACTTCCTTTAACAAATTGGTAAATTGCCAACAGTCTGGGTTCAGAACTGTGATAAGTAATGATTACATGGTCATTGTTTTCAGAAAGTGGCTATCAACATTATGATATTTAAAATAGAAAATAGGGCCTTCAGTTATCTCATATGTCCTCTTTGCTTTCCTAGAAACTACTAGAAGGCACTAGAGCTAAGAGTAAAGATAATTTGGCCAGATTAAAATCTCAAATATACTTCAGTATTAAAGTATAAATGAAAATTCTCTGATGACAGAAAAGGAAAGTCATGCCAGAGAACTTTGATAGATTTTGATTAATTTCAAACTCAAGGTCTTTTTTCTGTCTCTGTTTGTATTATAACTTCCAGGCAGAACCTCTCTAAACATAATTCATATGTTTATTACCCTTTCAAAGTGTCTTCTAATTTTATAGCCAATGAGAGCAATCCAATTACTGTTGTCACTTTTCTGGTTTCCTTAGCTGTGTCTCATCATTTTTCTTCTTATAACTCAGTATCCTCTGGCCTGTCCTAAACTGTAAACTTTTAAAGCATAGTAATTTTATTATTATAGAAAATTTCATGTTTGATATCAAGGTGTTATTTGATCAAATGTAACACCTTTCCACTATAAGATTCATTACACTGAGGTTTATATGCACTCTGAGAAAACAGTCAAAAAACTATTCTCCAATGACTTCTAAGTGTTTCTTTACTCTTTATGATATTTATTGACTGGCATATGTTTCTCATTTCTATGAGCCTCCAATATGGTGTAGTAAATTTAAGTTATCAGTAAACTAAGCCAGACATTAATGGTAAAATTATTTTGACTCAGATTATAATATTTCTCACACACCTCTGATTTGCTATCATCATAAAACTCATTTATGTGGATTATAAAAGTGGCTCTCCTGATGAATTATGTAATGCTTCACTTACCAGTGAAGAAAACGAGCCATTTATATTCATTTTATTTGCTCCCTTCAATTGCAATTATTTTTCTTAACATTGTTATCGAATCTTAGAAAATATTTGTTGAAAATATATATTTGGTATATAATTTACACATATTTTATAATTAGCATATTGTCTTTAAGCACCTTAAGATTTGACCTTTCCCATGCATTTTCTAACTAGTAACAAAACATTGTTCCTCCAAAGAAAACACTTTCAAACAATCTCTGCAACTTCTCTCACAATCAGATTTTTGTGATTATTGCTGCTCTTACTTTCTGTCTTAACTTTTTCCACTAAGACTGACTGTGTGATATGGAGACATACTGGGTCATTGAACTAAAACTCAGGTGTGTGTGTGTGGGGGGGGGCTTGGCTTAGTAGGCTAAACCTATGTCTGTGGCACTGACATCCCATATGGGTGCCAGTTGGAATCCTGGCTGCTCCCCTTCACATCCAGCCCCCTGCTGATGACCTGGGAAAGCAATGGAAGATGTGTACCCATGTGGGAGACCTGGAGGAAGCTCCTGGCTCTTGGCTTCGGATCCACCTTAGCTCTGGCCATTGTGGCCTTTTGGGGAGTGAACCAACAGATAGAAGAAGTTTTTCTCTGTCTCTCCCTCTCTCTGTAACTCTCCTCTCAAACAAAAAAATAAAAATATTTTTTAAAAATCTAAGTGATACTATCCCCTGCACATATTTCCCTCAATACCTTTGGGGCATTTTATAGAATGACTTTTATGGAACTCATGCTAAGACATCCAAATAGTGTCAGTATGAAATTTTTGTTGTTGTTTTCTCAGCCAGAATTGCAGGCTGGTCTCACATCAAACTAATTTTAGCAAGAGTCAAACCAATTTAAGACCATTCTGGACAGAAACAAGCATTTTTTTTTTTTTTTGACAGGCAGAGTGGACAGTGAGAGATATAACCAGAGAGAAAGGTCTTCCTTTTCCATTGGTTCACCCCTCAATGCACACCGCGCTGATCCGAAGCCAGGAGCCAGGTGCTTCTCCTGGTCTCCCATGGGGTGCAGGGTCCAAGCACTTGGACTATCCTCCACTGCACTCCTGGACCACAGTAGAGAGCTAGACTGGAAGAGGAGCAACAGGGACAGAATCTGGTGCCCCTACTGGGACTAGAACCCGGTGTGCCGGCGCCGTAGGCGGAAGATTAGCCTATTGAGCCGCAGCACCAGCCAGAAACAAGCATCTTTTTAGATGACAATACGGGTCCATATATGGATAGGTTTCTGTTAATTCACAGAAACTGTATCTAATGTAGTGTTTCTGTATAAACACATAGTAATATATATAAATGTATATATCTATATATAACATATGTATTAAAATGCCTATGGGAAAAATTTTAGCAGTCAATGCACAATTATTGCATGTTAAGTAAAAAAAAGAGTGCATTTTCACTTCCACAAACAAAATAATATTCAGCTTTAAGAAGCTTATTAAAACAAAAACTTGTATGAGAAAACTATTGCTAAAATAGGTTATAGTTTTAACAATCAAACAAAAGTAAAGCAATGGCTGATGTTAATATTATCTTTTTAAAAAATTATTTATTTGAAAGAGTTACACAGAAAGAGGGAGAGACAGAAATAGAGATCTTTCATTTGCCAGTTTATTCCTCAGATGGCCACAATGGTCAGGACTGGAACCAGGAGCCGGGAGTTTCTTCCAGATCTCCCATGTGGTGTCAAGTTAGATATTGCAAAATAAAAAGATTAATGAACTCAAAGATACAACAACGTAAATACATGAAATGCAGCATAGATAGAAAAAAATTATTTAGAAATGAAGACTGTAAATGAACTGTGGGAAAATGTTAGCAGCTTAATATATCTACAGTCAAAGACTCTGGAAGTTAGGACATGGTGCATAAAATATTTAAAAAACCAAATATTGAAATCCTTCCAATTTGATGAAAAGCATAAAATTAAAGATCCAATATACTTAATATAAAGCACAAGAAAAATACAGAAACTACACAATGAATACTGTAGTCACCATGCTTAAAACCAGTGATGAAGAGATTATCTTCAAAACAATCAGAGGGGACAAAGAAAAATGAATAGATACCAAGAATAGGTAGAACTAATAGAAATTCACTATAGTTAGAAAAGACTTGAACACTTCATCAAACAAGAGCAGACTAAAAATTCTTTTCTGGTAAACAGGAAAATTTTCTGTCACAAGACATTCCTGGCTAAAAAAGAAGTGTAAATACAATTCAACAGATTAAAGTCACAAGTAGATATTCTCTAATGTAAGCAAGATTAAATTGGAAATCAATAGCAAAGGTTTCTTGAAAATTCTAAGAATTGAAAAGTAAAACATTTAGAAAGTACATTGAATTAAATGAAAGTAAAAATACAGCATATCAAAAGTTGTAGGATACAGCTAATGTAGTACTTAAAGAAATTTTATAACAGTGCTTGACAGAAGAAAAAAAAATCTCAGATTGATTATCTTTGATAACCTCAGCCTTAACAAACCCTAAAAAATGTAGCATAGAAACCCAAAGTGAGCATAAAAAATCATAAAGATAAGAGGGAATAATAATGGGAAAAATCCATAAAATGAAACACTGATTCTTGAAGATCAATATAATTGAAAATGGGTAGGCACACCAATCAAGAAAAATGGAAAAAAAAATCCCATGATGTGGAATGGGTAACATACCATAACTATAGATTCGTGGATATTAAAAGAAAAATGACAATTTTAAAAAAGATTTATTAATTTGAAAGAGTTACAGGAAGGAAGACAAATGCACACACACAAAAAGAGAGATCTTTTATCTACTGGTTCAGTCCCCAAAAGGCCACAACAGCCAGGGCTGGTCCATGCCAAAGTCAGCTGTTTCATCTGGGTCTCTCACATGGGTGTCAGGGGCTGAAACACTGGAGCCATCATCCATTGCTTTGCCTAAACCATCAGAGGGAGCTGAATCAGAAATGGAACAGCCAAGTCAGAAACTGGCACCCATATGGTATGCCACTGCTGCCTTAAGCAGCTTTAACCACTACACCACAATGCTGGCCCCAAATATAGCACTTATATAAATAATTTTATGCAACCATATCCCATAACTTAGATTTAAATGACTATATTCATTGAAAAGCCCAAGATTATAACTGTTGCCTCAAGAAAAGCTATTTAAAACAACTAGTTCAGTATCTATTGAAAATATTGATTTTCCATTCAAGAACACACCATTGTTAATATTTCAGTTCTCTTCAAATGTATGTATAAATTCAACATAGTATCTGAAATTCACAAGGTAGAATTTTTTTTAATATTTTTATTTATTTATTTATTTATTTGACAAGTAGAATTAGTAAGAGAAACAGAGAGAAAGGTCTTCCTTCCATTGGTTCACTCCCCAAATGGCCGCTATGGCCAGCTCTGCACTGATCCGAAGCCAGGAGCCAGGTGCTTCTTCCTGGTCTCCCATGTGGGTGCAGAATCCCAAGCACGGGGGCCATTCTCTACTGCCTTCCCGAGTGACAGCAGAGAGCTGGACTACAATAGCAGCCAGAACTGGAACTGGTGCTCATATGGGATGCCAGCGCCACAGTCAGAGGATTAACCAAGTGAGCCATAGCACAGGCCCCAAGGGTAGAATTTTTGTTGAAATTCACATGCTGATTTTAAAATTCATATGGAAACGAGAAAACCTTAAATAAAAGAATAAACTTGAAGGACCTGCAGTATTAACTTTAAATCTTGTTTTAAAGCCACATTAAATGAAGTTGTATGCTACTGGTATAAAGATGGACAAATAATCCAATGGAATAGAACAGAAAACTAAGCAACAGAGACACATATAAAATGGCCAATTAATCTTTTGGCAAAAGCAATTCAGTAGAGAAAATATATCTTCAACAATCAGTGCTGAATCAACTGGTTATGCATATGCAAAATAAAACTTCATAACTCATACTGTACACATTGCTGAAAATGAATCATAAATCTAAATGGAAAAAGCAAAATTCTAAAACTTCTAGAGGAAAAATGGAAGAAAATGATTGTGACCTTGAGTAAGGAAAAGAACTATTTGATCTTATACTAACAGGAATATAAAATATTGATGATTTGGATTCCATCAAAAATAAGAATTTATTATATAACAGATGGGTGACTACCTTATGGCTAGAGTAGGGAGTAGCAGAAATGAGAGATGCTGAAGAAGCACAAAAAGAATTTGGGGGTTATAATGATTTAGAGGTATTCAATAAGTTGATTATATTGATGGTTTCACAGGTGCATCATACCTGATCATTTTAATCATGTGCACTTAGTGTTATTTCAATTACATCTCAGTAAAGCCATGGAAACAAAGAATTCACAGTTTTATTTCTTGTTAGTGGTACTTAGTCTAGAACTTATCTTACAGAAATATTTAGAATTCTGTTAAAGCATACTTAATAAAACAGAATGAACTTGTTCCCTAATTCAAAGTTTCTATACATTGAGTTTCAAAAAGTTCATGGAAATTGGAATTTTTAACAAATTATCTTATTTTGTTGCAAAAGTTTTGCTATCTCTACAGTCTTCTCATAGCACATGTTTCCCATGAACTTTTTGAAGCCTCCTATATGCATGGGTTTCAAAATTGTTTACACCAAAATAACGTCACCTTTTAATTCCTTTTTCCATGAACTTTCTATATGTGTGTGGGTGTCTGTGTATGTATATCATTTATATGTTCACATAAACACATTACTTTTCAGATGCAATGTTGAAAAATTTCAAATTTAACATTGTTTCATTTTGCTCAGCATCCTTGTTTGTACATCTATTCCTTGGCAAACATAAATGTCTAATTTTCCTGCTTAATATTCTGGTTTCCTCTCAAACATTTTTGAATACTTTTTGTCTGTTTGATGACAGTGGTTCTGACATTAAGGAAACCTCCTCTTGAAAGTTCCTGTTTGAATCTGTTGTGCATCTGGGCCACCACTAATGCACTTGATGGTTTGAATTTTCCCCTGAACACATCAATAACAAAGCAAATTCATTTTTATGACTGAAATATTGCCCTGTTAAGTGTCTGTTTAGTCTTCCTGCAACTCTGCACGAAGGAAAAGAGAATGTAGTGTTTCCATGAGTTTTATTTTAATTTAATTCACTGCAAGAACAAAGTACTTTCCACTTTTAGATTGAAAGAGAATTGCTGCCTTGGTTCCAAGTCGCTGCCTTGGTTCCAAATCACTGCTTGGTAACCAAACAGCTCGTCTTGGCTTAGATTTATTATGTTTCTACCTCCATGTAGAAAACATTTGCAATCAGTGTTGTTTTGGACAATAGCTGATGAACTCTTTCTCTATCTGACACTTTCTGTATTAGGCCATTGAGAAAATTTAGAGAGACTTTATCAGTCTCTTTTCTAATTCATTGATGATGTTTATGTGCTGTAGACAGTGAGAGGAAATTTAACTGCGACATCTAAAAACTAACTTCCCATTAAGTTAACAAAATATTTTATGCTTCCTGTCAGGGCAGATGTGGTGGAATGATTGAAGAAGACATCCTGGAGTTTCATCATCACATACAAACTATATTAAACTCCAAACACAATCCTGGAGCCATCTCTAGCATAGCTGAGACCTCCTCAAAGCAAACACAAAAGAATCAAATATTCCTTAATCAGTGCTTCCATGAGTCCTAAGTTTTAGTCAGCAGAAAACATTTCTAATTGCACTGGAGAATGCATGTCCTTGGGATAGACTTTGCCCTGGGAGGAAGGTGTGAAGTGCCGGGCTTTGGAATCAGAGTTGTCACTCTACAAATCTCTTGGCCCATTTGTCTGATCATGGGTAACATCCCTAATATCTCAGAGTATCAGCTTACTCTGCTGTTGCTATTAATTATTTTAAAGAACAAGATAATCTTGGCCTGTTACCACAAAGAGATACAAAATACAATACCTTAAATCAGCAAAAAGTTTATTCTCTCTCATGAAGATAGTCCAAGGTTGAGCAGTCCAGGGCAGATGATACGGCTTTGTAAACCTCAAGTCATGGCTTCAAGCTCTGGATCATGGCTGGTGAACCTCATTCCCAGCCAGTGAGAGGTGAAAGAGGAGAATGAGAGCAACTAATTTCTGTGTTGAGGATGTTGTAAAGGGTATGCACTCAACTTTCCTGCATTCTTGCCATTAACTGGGACTTGCTCTAAAGGCCAACTTGCTACACAGGATCCAGAGAGAATTTCCAATAGGAAGATCAGGTGCCCAGATAAAATTTGGAGAGGTCTCTTTCTAGAAGGAAGTAGAGGATATATACGGTTTTGGATGATTATATACAAAAATAGGCAGTTACCAAGAAGAGTATTGGTATTAATGTTCAGTATCAGGTTGCATGCAAGGCACATTGAGCACAAAATCCCCAGATATTTTATTATTGATCTATTTATTTAATCTCATTATAAATAGAAGCTTTTGTGAGTACAAGTAATAAATAAGCCTAAGTTTTCAAAAAATAAAGCTATTTGTTTCTATCTGCTAAAACATCACAATTGAGTACTAGGAACATGTCAATTTTCACACTTTACAATGCCTAAGGTAAAACTGAAAAATTCAAGAAGTAAAGATATACTCCACTTAAGATAGTAAAGTATTTTTGGTTGTGAAGTAGCAAAATTTTTACTTTGACACAGAATTGTATGGTATAATCATAGTTTGCTTTTTCCAGTTTCTTTAAATTTGTATAAAGGGCACAGATTCCATGTATTACATATATGCAGTTTTAAAAATAATGATACTTCCCAACTGTCTCTCTCCTTCCCTTACTCCCACTATCCCACTCTTCCTCCTCCTTCCTTATTTTTATTTTAATTTTTACAATGACATAGTTTCAATATACCTTATAATTGCAAGTGTAATCCTCTACTAAATAAACAATTCAATAAATAGTGAGTAGCAAATCCACTGTGCCTCAGGAGTATTACAAGGACTGTAAACAACAAATAGATCTTAAGATGTCACTTCCACTCATATACATTACATTTTTGTGCTCTGTATATTAATTATCACAAACCAGAGAAAGCATATGATATTTGTCTATTTGACACAGGGTTATTGCACTCAGCATACTGATCCCCAGTTGCATCCACTTTGTTTTGAAAGACAGGAATTCTGTCTTGTTTGGCTGAGTAGTAGTTCATCATGTGTATATACCACATTTTCTTCAATCAGTCATCAGTTGATGGACATTTGGGTTGATTGTGTATCTTAGCTATTGTGAATTGAGCTGCTATGAACATGGGCAGAAATAACTCCTTTGTATGCTGATTTCTTTTCCTTCAGGTAAATTTCCAGGCATGGGATGGCTGGGTCATGTGGTAGATCTATTTTCAAATTCCTGAGGAATCTCCATTCTGTCTTCTGTAACGGTTTTCTAGTTTACATTCCCACCAACAGTGTTTTAGGGTACATTTTCCTTATCCTGACTTGCGTTTATTATCTTTTTGTTTGTTTATTTTTTGGATTATAGCCATTCTAACAGGGGTGAAATGAAATCGCATTGTGGTTTTTATTTGCATTTCCCTGATGAATAATGATCCTGAGCATCTTCTCATGTGTCTAATGACCATTTGTGTTTCATCCTTTGAGAAATTCCCATTTATAGCCTTACCCATTTCTCAGTTGGATTGTTTATTTTGTTGATGTTGAGTTTCTTCAGCTAGTTACATATTTTGGTTATTAATCCTTTATCAGATGTGTAATTTGCAAATATCTTTTCCATCTGTTACTTGCCTCTTCATTTTGTTAATTGTTCTTTTGTTGTTCAGAAGCTTCTTAGACTAATGTAATCCCATTTGTATATTTTTGCTTTTATTGCTAGTGTTTCTGGGTTCTTATTCAAGAAATCTTAGCCTAGGGTGATGTCTTGCAATGTTTCTCCTAGCTTTCCTCTAGCAATTTGATGGTTTCAAATCTTATATTTAGATCCTTGACAATCATGAGTTGATTTTTGTATAGGCATTAAGGTAGGAGTCTTGTATCATACTTCTACATCTGGAGATCCAATTTTCCCAATACCATTTATTGAAGAGCCTGTCCTTTTTCCATGGAATGACTGTAAATTTAGGATCAGAATAATCTTATTTGGGATTATTTTTCTAACATTGACACTAGCACTATAATTTTGAATTAAGTGTTATCTTTCTTTTAAACTTTTTCTTTGATTTTTAAAAATACACAGCATTACACATTCAGCACTATTATACCAGTTATTAATTCCTATAATACTTGTAGTCTATTTAAATTGGATCTTAACCCTGTTGTACAAATTCAGAAAAGATTACAAATAAAACTGTACTCCTTCCAGCCACAAGATAACTGCCACCATGAGTTGTACACAAATGAATTGTTTTTATCTTATACATTGTATACTTTTATATCTTTCATGTGATTGGTTTTAGATATAGATAGATATAGATATAAAACAATATATAGACCCCCAAAATTATCATGAACACTGTGTTACAAGAGAAATGTGTATGTATTTTAAAACAATTTTTTCACCAAAATAAACATCTTCTAATTCCAGTTTTTATGATCTTTTTGAAGTCCCCTTGTACATACACACACTGCAACTGCTTTTTGAAATTCATGTTATGTTGTGGTTTTCATGTTTTTCCATGTTTACACATAAGTATAGTTCATTTATCTTGATTTAGAAAAGCCTATGTTATATTTCATTTATCCTTTTTCCTACAGATATGTACTTAATGGGTCATTCTATTTTTTATTACTTGTGCTCACATCCCAAATGAACAATGATTCTAGTCCCAGCTGCTCCACTTCAGATCCAGCTCCCAGCTAGTGAGCCTGAGAAGGCAGTATATGACAACCAAATTACTTTGGCCCCTGCCACATACAGAGAATGCTTCTATAGGGTTTCTGGCTTCTGACTTTTACCTGACCCAACCCTGGTTATTGCAGTCATTCAGGGCAATAAGAAACACATTGAAGATTTCTCTCTGGTTCTCTCCTTCCCTATAGCTTTGCTTTTCAAATAAGAGAAATAAATCTTTTAAAATACCTTACAAAATGCTTCATTAAAATACCTCATGCATATGCATTTGTTCACAAACACATATACCTGTATAAGAATTTAAATGGGCAATATGCCTACATACAGAACTGCTATGCTATAGGGTACATATATTTTGAGCTTTAATGGGTATTGACAGATTACTTTCTAGTTAATATGTTCAACAGCAGTGGATGAGATTTCCAGTTATTCTATATCCTTACCATATTTGTTATGATCAGACTTCTGCGTCTTTTTTCATATTTGTGGGATCTGAAAAAAATATTTTATTGTTCTCTAAATTTGTTTCTTTCTGAGTAATGGTAATATAATTTTTCATTTATTTATTTGCTATACTCTTTTTCTCTTTTGTGGCTTGCCTGTTTCCCGTTTTACATATTTTAAATTGTCTTTTTCATATCAGCGTTAGGTATGGGAGCTAAGCAATGACCTAAATTTGTTGCCTAGTGCTTATGTTGCAAATATGTCTTTTTAGTTTGTCATTTGTATTTTCTATTTTCTTACAGCTTATTGTCACATGCAGATTTTTAGCTTCATGAAATAATTTCCTTTTTCTTACCAATGTATACATGCATTTGTTTTTTAAAGTTTTCCTGTCCTGAGGCTGTAATATATCCTCATATGGGATTTTTTTTAAAGATTGAAAGTTTCTTTTTAGTCATTTAAAACTTCAATCCATCTGGAATTTATCTTTCGTGTGTGAGGTGTGAAAAGGCAGTCTAATTTTATTTTTCCATATGGGTAGCTAATTATTATAACATGAGTTACTGCCTAGAATGTTTTTTCCCAAGTCCCTCCTTTTCTTTATCTTTTACAGTTTCATTTTTCTTTTTGATCCATTAGGTACACATGCACAGTTTAATTAATAATTATTAAGTAAACTCTCATGAGGGCAATATTCAGCTCAAGTTTATACCCGTTTTTTGTACAGTCTGTTTCATTCTTTCAAGTTATTTTAGTTCCTCTACCTCTCCATTTACTTTCCTACCCTTCACCAGCTCTTTATCCTGTTTCTTATTTTGATTACCTCTTTGTCCTCCTCTACCACTCATCCTTCTTTTTCTTTTTCCTAATCATTGCTTTTATTAAATTAGTGCATCTCCCAAGTTAAAAAAAATCAAATAATATATTGACAATTAAAATATTAAGCAAATTAATAATCCTTTCCTTCTACAAAGGTACCCCATGTTGATTCATCTGTCATACAGTAGAAATTTAACTGGCATATATTATGTTGAAGGCACTGAGAATTCAGAGAAGAGGAAAATAGAGAAGACGTTTAGTCTTTAAATATAAGCACATCCAAAGATGAAACAACCTTGTTTATGAGAGGTATAGATTTCAGAAGCTGTAAACTTGACAAATCCAAATCATCCTCAAAAATTAAGAAATTTTATATAAATGTATATAATTATGTAATTGAATAACATAAGTATTGGATTGTGTTACATAAGTATATTTCAAATATTAAATATGTACAAGTGCATAATCATAAATATATGTGTACATGAATACATGTAACTCGATTATCTGGGATATAATCTGGGATATATATCTGGAATACATGTATTTATATAATTATATATGTATCATATATACATATAATTCAGTAATATAAGATGTAAATAAAACATAAATGTTAAAGCCAGTAAGAGTTTGACAAGGTCTGGCCATCTCAAAAGCCTAATTTATAAATCTGTCTGAATGTAACTTCTTAAGCTTATAATAAAGATTAATCACTTATTACTCCTCCATTCTGAGATCATGACAGCACATTGCATTAATCTCAAATTTATACAAATTATAAATATTTTCAATGTATATAAAATGTTTCTAACACAGTTACAAACTGTGGCTAAGACAGCCCTTGGGTGTCCATAATGCTAATTGTTAATATTAATTACTAAGTTGAGATCTGATTTTAATTCACTGAGGATTAAGGAAGTCTAGAGTTGGACTCATCACCTTTTGTTGTGCTCTTACAAACCCTATCAGCCTGTTTGTGTCATCCTACAGCTATGTATGACATGACTCTTTTTTTGTCATGGAAATGTTTGGCCTGTCTGCCCTGAGAGCATATCTACACACAATAATTTTCTAAATTAAAGGAAGAAAGGATGGAAGGAAAGAAGGAAAGAAGGAAGGGAGGGAGGGAGGAAAGGAGGAAGGGAGGAAGATTGGTTTTAGATAAACTACCAAAACAAACTTTGAAATTAAGCCAAAGAATGGAGGGAATAAGCACTTTAAAAGGCATAGGTGACAAATTTTACTAAAAAGGAATCTGGTTTTTGCACTTTAGAGATTTTAATGATGTCAAATCATTCTTAAGAAATGACAAGATTATTTAATTAACATCAATCAAATCTTGAGCCTTGGAGATGTTGCGTGTACTCTGTAAGTTGCTCTGGCTTCTTAACAGTTATTACTTAAATATTTAGTAAAGAAAAACAAACCAGTAAATATCTGGCTAAACTATTAACCTTTAAGGCTTGTCAAGTTAGCTAATAGCTTTATATCGCTTATAATGTTTAATAACTATGTATTAATTGCCTAAAGTATCAAATCTTAAGTTTTATTGGAATATTAAGAAATAATTGACTCATATGAGTAAGAAATAATCATTGACCAACCTTTGCTAATTTAAACCAAAAAGAAAAATGCAATAATAACAAGTATTGCAGTTAATTGTAACACGCTTAGTGATATTCTTTTATGTGAAAAATCATACAATACAGATACGTAAATCTATCCCTTACTAATTCCCTGAGCAGCCCAAATGCCTGTATCGTGACTCATATCTATTTCAAGACTCCAAAGCTGGTGTTTTCAAAGAGAGAGGAAGATTAAACACTCCTCACTGAGTTACAATAAAGGAAACGCTAACAATTCATCCATGTTCAGTGTGGATGTAATACCAGTCTGCAAAATTTATAATCTGATTTGGGCTAGAAATTCGTTTTACTGTGAAGCAGTTTGAATTGCCCTTTGGAGATGGGAAACAAGCCCTGATAATGGACACCTGGATTTGGGGGAAAAATCTCTGTCCCAGAGGCTATCCCACTGGATGCATCTTAGAAAACTGAAAGGCCCTTGAGTATCCCCTGTGACTTAAAAGCAGGTGATCCATTTCTATGACACATCCTGGCCACAATACTAATTGGAAGATAAAAAATATGACAAAAAAGAAACTCTTAATTTTAGCACCATATTGCAATTGGACTTTTATATTTTGTAGAAGGACAGCACACTCAGACTTAGAACCAGCTAGAAAACTGGAATTTATCCTTTAACAACAGTTACTGATAATAAAAGAGCTCTCATAATTTGCATGTCTTCTCTATATCTCTGACATATAATTGGAAGGCACACACAAAAGAAATGAGAGCAGATCCAGAGGAATTTATAAACTGGCTCAAGGGTATGTTTGCCATTCAAAGCTCTGCTGGAGCAGATGTCCAAAACTTTCTGACCACCTTACTTACTGCTAAATAGAAGTCAGCAGTTGTATAGAAAAACAAGAAAAGTCAGAGGAGAGAGGGTGGGAGTGAGGGAAGGGAAGAAGGGTAGAGTGATCATTATGCTCTTAAAACTATATATATGAAGTACATGAAATGTTTTCTGTTTATATAAATTTTAAAGCAAAAAAAAAAAAAAAACTATTGAGTTAGCAAATTGTTAGCACAACCCAAGGTTGAACATCCAATGGCCAAGTCATCAGGCAATTCTAGGCACAGACCCTAAAAAGAACACCAGTGATCTAAATGATGAAGAAAACTCTACTTTGAAGATTATAGGAATGAAGAGGCAGTCACCCATTAACTGTTCCAAATTAAGAAAAATCCAACAGAATCAGATTAAAATTTTCTGGCCGGCGCCGCGGCTCAATAGTCTAATCCTCCGTCTGCGGCACCGGCGCACCAGGTTCTAGTCCTGGTCGGGGTACTGGATTCTGTCCCGGTTGCCCCTCTTCTAGGCCAGCTCTCTGATGTGGCCCGGGAGTGCAGTGGAGGATGGCGCAAGTCCTTGGGCCCTGCACCTGCATGGGAGACCAGAAGAAGCACCTGGCTCCTGGCTTCGGATCAGTGTGATGCGCCGGCTGCGGCGGCCATTGGAAGGTGAACCATTGGCAAAGGAAGAGCTTTCTCTCTGTTTCTCTCTCTCTCACTGTCCACTCTGCCTGTCAAAAAAAAATTGTTTTTCTACCTCCTTACAAAGATTATGGGACTGCCTCAGGTGATCTATCTAACCTTTACATTCTACTGGTTAAACTCCCCAGGGGACAGCATGTTCTATACACTGCCAGATTTTAATGATGCTTTTATCTACATTCTACCAGACTTTGGATCCCAGGAGAGAGTATGCTTTTGGATGGGAAGAAGTACTCTTCCACCAAAAGCAACAGTACTGCTGGACTATCTTGCCCAAGGATTTAAAAGCTCCACTACTACCTTTGGAAAAAGCATGAATTGGGATTTAAGAGAATTAAGTATACTCTGTTATAGTGTATAAGTGACATCCTGACTGCTAGCCTTGCTAAGAAAATCTCTGATGAGAACATTATAACCCCCTTACACTGCCTAGACAATGAAGAATATACAGAGTATCTAAAGAGAAGGTAAAAATAGTTGGAGACACTTTAAAATAATTGTGGTTCATTATTTTAAAAATGGCAAAGAAGCTTTCCTAAAGAGAAAAATGGTAATATGCAATTTTGCCCCATCAAGAACTTGTAAGCAACTATGAAGATTTTTGTGCTTGGCTGGCTTTTGTCACATTTGGATTCTTAATTTTAGTACTACTAATACTGCAGTAAAAAATAAGGGCCAGGAATGGACCACTTTGAATGCAATAAGCTGCATGCCGAAGCTGTCAATAAACTCAAAATCCTACTTGCGTTATTGCCTACACTGGCTTTTACATACTTGAATAAACCACTTGACCTTTATTTTTCTGAAAGGCAAAGAATAATTGTAGGGATATTAATCCGGATGTTGGCACCTTTAGAAGAGTGGTAATCTACTTGTGAAATCATTTAGACGCTGTGGCAAAAAGATGGCCTTTATGCTTGAGAGAAGTAGCTGTCACTGTTTTTTAAACAAGGAAGCAGAGAGGCTAACTATGAGCTAACTATGAGTAGGGACTCAAAGTCCTGCCCTGCACCCACCCTCACTCCTGCCCCCAGTCAGGTCTCTGTTCTACTAGAGACTAACAGGCATCTTTGCCTATCCCCAAAGTGAAATGCTACACTATCAACTGAAGCTGCTATAAGAAATTGTGCCATATCTTGAACCCATTCACTCTGCTTCATGATTCCAGTGGGGCTACAATCCTTGCCTGCCCAGAAATAATTTATCATGTTTATTCTAGCCAGAAATATCTCCTGGGTGAACTATTACCTCATGCAGAAGAGATACGATTTGTAGATGGGAACAGTTTTATAAATATTGGACAGGGACCAGCAGCTTATGCAGTAGTGTCCCTGCATTCAACTATAGAAGCCACAGAACTAGCACCATTTACCTCACTCAAAATACAGAAATAATTGCATTAATCAAAATTTTCAAACTGGGAACAGAAAAAGTAATAACAGTTTATACACAATCTAAGTATTCTTTATCTGTGGTGCATACTCATGAGACATTGGAAAGAATGAGGATTTGTGAACAGCAGCAGTAGAGAAATTAAACACGAGCCAGAAATGGTTAAATTGCTAGATGTGATACATAATCTATCCAAGTAGCTGTGGTCCACTGTAGAAGTCATCCAAAGGGAGAATCAAAGGTCATAAAAGGAAATAACTTAGCAGACGTCGCTACAAAATGGGTTCCTATGTCAGGAGAGTTTCTCCAGCTGAAAAGAATCCCGTCTCTACTATTCTGCAAACTCACACTGGAGTATTTCCCTGATGGGATAAGGGAAGCCACTCCAAAGGGTTACTGACAGTCCCCGACAGTTGAAGGTCATATGCTAAACCAACAAGGCAAGATTAGCATCCCCAGACAGCATGGGGACTCCATGTGAGTGCTCATGATCCATCATTATAGAAAAGGCGCTTTATATTTACCTTTAAATACTCCAGGAATGTAAGAACTTACAGAGAAAAATAACTAAACAGTGCATTTATTGCCAAAGCAGCACTATATAAACCAACCCTCCTGTATGCCCGGGGCAGGGCAGCTCAGATCCAAGGAACTTCACTGGGTGGAGATTGGCAAGTTGATATCACTGTTATGCCCATGGACCCTGAGGGATTCAGCAGCATCTTTATGTTTGTGGGTACATTTGCTAGATGTATTTAACCCTATCCTTACCAAGTGGAAAGGGCAGTAGAAGGGATTACAACCAGTTTACTAGAGAAAAAAAAAAGTTACCCAGCTAACAGAAAGGAGCCAACCAAACTTCATAAAACAAATATGGAATGGAATTTAATAAGCCCTTCCCAGCATGACTTGGTTCCTTCCATTCTTGGGTTTCTTAATAGATTCCTTCTCTTGCTCTTCGAGCCATGAATATTCAGTTTGCTTATACAGTTGGTGATTAAATACATCGAGACTATAAAGTTACAGATGATTAGATTTTTTGATTGATTTTAAAGACATTTTATTAATTGAAAAAGCAGACTCACAAAGAGGTGAAGACACACACACACACACACACACACACACACACAGAGAGAGAGAGAGAGAAAGAGAGAGAGAGAGAATCTTCCATCCATTGGGTCACTCCCTAAATGGTTGCATTGGCCAGGACAGAGCCAGGCTGAAGCCAGAAACCAAGAACTCCAACTAGGTTATCCATGTGGGTGGCAGCAGTGGTTCAAGTATTTCAATCATCTTTTGCTGTTTTCCCAGGGATCTGGATTGGAATCCAAAGAGCAAGGATTTGAATTGTTGCTCCATTATGAAACACTAGCATCACAAATGGTGGATTATCTCTCTGTGCCACAACACTATCTCCAGATGGTTTTTACATAAGGTTATAAGCAACTCTAGGCTATACCATTCAAAAACATATATTAGCTGTAGAAAAGAAAATTCTGCTCCTGTATCCATTGCTGTGACAATGTTCATGTTCAGCAGGGAGCAGTTACAGGAGATGGATCTTCCCTCATTCAAGAATGAGGAGCAGGATCAAAACATAGGAGGCATTTTGTCACAGTAGCACAGAGCAATTCAAAGCCTCTAATATAATTCATTGCTAAGTCAAGGACCTGAAGCTACCAAAGCACCTGGGGCTGTAGATATGTGAAAAGTAAGGCTTAATGCAGTTTCATGATTTTCAGTGATCAAAAATATTAGCAAGTACCTGCTCCAAAATCAGATTCAGCTAATCTGACTTCAATTTTTGAGTGCTTAAAATGACCCCGTGGTGTTGCTCTAAGAAATAGAGAACAAGTTATTTTAAAATAATTTGCTTCTTCTTCTTCCTCCTCTTCTTTGTTATTTCTGCCAGAATTCTCTGACATACAATGTTATTGTCCAATATTTGGTCATTTTAAACATCTTTCAAACACATATGTAGCACAAGGGTTTTTATTTCCTGTCATATTTTTATGTACATATATATCTTCAATAATTAACTCAATAATATTATGTGAGCATTCTGAATATTTCAGAGAACAAGAGAAACAAGCAAACACCTACCTATAATTTTAGTGTTAATTGTCTGGGTATTTCAAATCAAGGCAGTATTTATCTTCTCAATACAGCAGTATTTTTTTCTCTAATCCTTGCTTGTTCTGGTAATTGCAACAAACACATTATTTCTTTTTCTTGCTATCAATTTCAGCCTGAGTTGCTGCCTTCTGCTATCAACCAATGTTCTGATTGAACAAACAATACATAGTGGCAGCAAAGGACACACTGATTGCCTATAATGAATGGAATTTCTGATTGTCGATTTCCAACTGAAACTTTGAGGATAAGTCTATTCTAGTCTTGCCTCAATAGTGCTGAGACTCCCTGCTGTTTATGAAAATCTTTAACTCTGAAAAGATGTCACCTCTACAATATAAGTAAGTGGTGAAATATTCAGGAGAAAAATTATAAGTTTCTTAGAAATAAAACATATTAGCAAATCCAACAGCTCTTCTGGGATCATAAATCTATTTTAAAGGTTGATATTCTTGGATTTCTGAAGTATTTTTGATGTAACTGCCAGTAGACTCAAATACATATTTACACAATTTAGAAATGCATTTAAGCCAGTTACTAAGAGTTGGAATGAATTTTACTGATCTTTAATACGCTAAACTGGTATTTCTGCTAACATAAATATTTTAGAAAATAAGAATAATAATGTATTTCAATTATTCTCAATAGAATATCAGTATTAAAATGTTTCTTAGGGGCCGGCACTGTTGGTAATGCTGACACTTGCAGTGCCAGCATCCCATATGGCTACTGGTTCCAATCTCAGCTGCTCCTCTTTCCGTCCAGCTCTCTACTGTGGCCTGGAAAAGCAGTAGAAGATGGCCCAAGTTCTTGGGCCCCTGCACCTGTGTGGGAGACCCAGAAGAAGCTCCTGGCTCCTGGCTTCAGATTGGTGCAGCTCCAGCCGTTGTGGCCATCTGGGGAGTGATTCAGCAAATGGAGGACTCTCTCTCTCTCTCTTTCTCACATTCTCACTCTCGCTCTCTCTCTCTCTAACTCTGCCTTTCAAATAAAATAAATAAATCTTTAAAGAAAAGTTTCTGCAAATGCTCATCTCCTAGATCCCTCCTTTCATACCTTTGTCACCTTCTCTCCTCTATTGTGTCTTTCCTTCTTTTCTAAATTTAGAATCCATAACTTTTACTGGAATTTAAGACGGGAATTATTCCATGCCATGTTTTAAGAGGGAAATACAGAAACACTCACTTGGAAAATAACTTCTCTCATGAAAGGACCCAGACAAAGGCGTGGAGGAATAGTTTTGTTCATTTTTATTTACCTTTGCCCTAGATTATATTTTGTTAATTAAATAGATGAATTACTTTCAGAAAACCACATTTAAATAAGACATCACAGTATCTTTACATAAGCTGATCAGTTTATAAAATAAGGGATATTTACAGCTCTCGAGGCATGAACTATACTGGTAAGATCAGGTAAAGGACCATAGCCTATGTATGCTTGACATTTGGAGAAAGTTTGAGATCAAGAGAGGTTGCACCACCCATTATTCAACTTGATTTCTGTCCTAAATATGTCAGCTTAAGAAGCCAAGTCTTAGTGGAATAGTACTTTGAAAAGTTGAGATTGTGAAGCAAGGACGAACCATCTTTCAAGCAGTGATAAAAGCCACTGTAGTGTTGATGATTTCAACCCTTCATTAACCAGAATATCTGCAGGACATCTCGCTGTGATTCCATCAATTCAACCATCAACTCTGCTTGCAAAAGTCAGATTACTATTTGAGGGATCATAGTTCTACATAAACCACTACTAAGCCTTCTTTTTCCTTCCCTTGATGACAAAATTGATCACTTTAAATATCAAGTTTTAATTTATTGTTCCTAGTATTATAAAAGATATAACTGTGGCCGGTGCTGTGGCTCACTTGGTTAATCCTCCACCTGCAGTGCCGGCATCCCATATGGACGCCGGTTCTAGTCCCGGTTGCTCCTCTTCCAGTCCAGCTCTCTGCTGTGGCTCGGGAAGGCAGTGGAAGATGGCCCAAGTGCTTGTGTCCTTCATGTGCATGGGAGACCAGGAAGAAGCACCTGGCTCCTGGCTTGGGATCGTTGTAGCTCTGGCCATAGCGGCCATTTGGGGGTGAACCAATGGAAGGAAGATCTTTCTCTCTGTCTCTCTCTCACTGTCTAACGCTATCTGTCAAAAAATTAAATATGGCCAGTGTTGTGGCTTACTTGGCTAATCCTCTGCCTGCGGTGCCGGTACCCCAGGTTCTAGTCCCAGTTGCGGTGCCAGATTCTGTCCCGGTTGCCCCTCTTCCAGTCCAGCTCTCTGCTGTGGCCCAGGAAGGCAGTGGAGGATGGCCCAAGTCCCTGGGCCCTGCACCCGCATGTGAGACTAGGAGGAAGCACCTGACTCCTGGCTTCAGATCAGCGTGGTGCACTGGCCATAGCAGCCATTTGGGGGGTGAACAAACAGAAGGAAGACCTTTCTCTCTGTCTCTCTCTCTCTCACTGTCTAACTCTGCCTGTCAAAAATAAATAAATAAATACATAAAAGATATAACTTTTGTTGACTAAAAAATCAAATGAATAGTATTCACTATCCATAAATAAGAGTAAAACAATTTTACTTTGTAATCTGCTAACAATGTTGAGCTATAAATGTAAAGGGAATTGAAATGATTTCCACTGTTATAAATGAATTATAATAAAGTATTAATGGGGCTGGCGCTGTGGTGTAGTAGGTATAGCCACTGCTTGTGGTGCTGACATGTCATATGGACTCTGATTCAAGTCCCAGCTGCTCCACTTTCAATCCGGCTCTCTGTTCTGGCCTGGGAAGGTAGTAGAAGATGGCACAAGTCCTTGAATGAACCAACTGATGGAAGATTTTTCTCTCTCTTTCTCTGCCTCTCTGTAACTCTGCTTTTCAAATAAATAAATAAATCTTTAAAAAAAAAGAATGTAATAAAATCTACAACACAGCAATGTGCTAAACATTAAAAATTTTTTTTCTTATTTTATATCTTTTTTATAGTTGTCAAAATTTTCACATTGTCCTTTCTTCTTGCCCCACTTTGTCATTTACTTTCTTTTTCTTGCTTGCTTGCTTCCTTTTCACCATCCTTCTTTTTCCCCTTTAATTTCCCTCAATACTTTCCTTCAAAATTCAATCCCAAAGTTTTGAATATGTCTGATCTGGGCATGAATAGCTTTAACAAGGCTATTATGGCTGCCAGGTGACAGTATTACCAATCCATAGAGAATTACTCCAGAGTAGTAGGTAAGGCAGTCCAGGAGCAGTCAGTCATAGTGGCCTATGGAGAATGGCTTCATAATCACAATGGCTTCATAGCATTATGGCAGGGTTAACCTGACATGGTGAAAAACATAGGAGATTGAGAAAGTAATGACATCTATAGAGAATAATTGATATAGGTTTCCTTCAGATGGAAAAAGAAGGTTTTTTTATTAAAGACTAGAGATATAAGACAATTGGGTATAACATGCAATTCTGAACTACACCCTTTTGCTGTAACTGAGGTAATATATATATATATATATATATATATATATTTATATACACACACACACACATACATATACATACATAGTTTCTAGTTCAAGAGTCTGGGAAGTTTTTATGATTACTATGCTTGTAAATTTTATGTAAGCTTAACTGATTTCAGAAAGAAACATTGAAAGTCCACACTCATTGTTGCTTCATTATGTAGCATCACAACATCCAATGAAAATTCAGTTATACTTGCTGTTCAGGAGAGGAGTACAAGAACCACACTATCGTATGTTGTGACAATGTCAAATTGCCATCATATCTCTACCCACTTCCTCTCATTTTTGTACTTAGCCTTTCATGAACGGATAATAATCTATTTAAGGACTGGTGTGGGTGTTCACAGGCCACAGATTAAATAGAAATGAATCAGAATACAGGTGACACACCCATAACTGAGAACAGAAGCTTTAACAACAGGTCACAGTGCCTAAATCTAGTTCCGGGACTATGGAAAGATCAAAAAGCACATAGGACAGGGAATAGAGAAAGATAGGTCAGATGTTTGCCCTGCTCATTTCCTTTTTAATTTTGAAAATGATAGATTTAAGAATCTCTTATTTATCACTTGTGTGACTATAAATCCATCGGTTTTGTTATAGATTTTTAGGGCTATTCCCAAACTAAGTGAACAGAGAATTCACAGTATTTTTAATAAGGAAATATATAAATGGTAGATAATTCCTGCCATTCTTCTAATATTTAAATAAATAATGTAACCTTTTGGTTTTATGGCAGTATTGAATCATAGCTCTTTAAAGTATGTGGATTTTTGTAGCCAAGACAAGAAATTCTGCTGAAAATATTTTAAATTATAGACCATAAAATAAAGTGCTTAGACCTTTACAGAAAAGGTAAATTGCTTAGACCTTTCTTTATAAAAACTTGGAAGACCAAAGGTGTGTTGTAATTTTAGAATTACCCTCTGTTCTGATGCTCTTCATTGGTTACTAATATTCATGCATTGTGCTATCACTTGTAAAACGTTATCTTATTTAATCACTGTAATAATATTTGAGCTAAAACATCACAGTTATTATTTTCATTATGCAGCTTGAAGCACTGAGATCTAGAGGGCTTAGGTAATTTGCACAAAGTCACACACATGATAAATAAGAGAATCTGACTTTGTAAATAAATGTTTTGGCTTTTTAAATTCAAAATACCTTGGTTTACCTTCCTCTCTCTCTCTCACACTGTCTAACTCTGTCTGTCAAATAAAAAAAAAAATTCTTGGCTTATGAAAAAGAAAGTCGTCTATTCCCAGAATGTAAAGGTTAATGACTAAAATACTAAGAATTTTATTTAACTAGCAAAGAATGGAAGTATATATAAGGAATTTTGTGTTACGCTTATATAGTAGCTGAAGACATTACTTTCACCTGCTATATAATTAGTTATATGAATACATCATTCATCTTCTGATCTACACGGCCTGATTAGAACTTTTATGGAAATTCCAAATAGATTTTTCATTATTCCCAGATAATTATCTGAGGTTGTTTATGTTTCTCTGAACATAACTGCAATAGTCTCACTTTGTTTTATATTTGCTGCTTTGTCATAAAAAAATCACCTGGTTAAAAGAAGTAATATATTGATTCTCTACAAAACTTTTAATTATCATACTATTATTCCCATTCTTCCTCTTTGAAGTGGCTTCATTTATTCACCAATCAATTCAAAATGCTTTTCTACAATCAATCAGCTGTAAAGTTTCAATGGATTCTTTCTCTTTTCAAACAATAAATATAACCTATTAAAGTTAGAAACTATTTCTAAATTTCTATTTTATTTTTGTATTTGTCTCTCATATTGGATTCATACTTTGAAAAATATGAATCCTATTTGAGAATAAAAGAATGTTGTTAGGTCTAAAAATTCAAAATTGATCCTACATATTTTAAAAAAATGAATGAAGCAGAAGCTAAACTTTAAACCCTTCACTTTGTCATAAGTCATGCTACTCTAATTTTATTTTTTAAACAATGCATTCTGGTACAAGTGGCTAGAGTTCTTGTTTCTGAAATGCAGATAAATCACATCACTGGGAAACACTCTTCAATGGCTTCTCAGTTAACAAAGAAGTCCAACTCCTTGTTAGCTAGAAGTCCTTTAAGACTTCCTTTTCCTATCTAAATTCAGCCTGATCCCGTTGATTTCTGCACTTGGCTTTTCACTTTGCACCAATCTTAGGGACCCCATTACTATGCTTGTCTTTGCCCATCCCTTGTGAATAAAGACATCCCTACCCCCACCTCACATATCCTCCCTTTGCGTGCAACATTTTTTGTGCTTAGCAAAAAATATTGAGATGTCATAATTCATTATGTTAACTAGAATATTTAACATTACTGACCTTTCCAGAAATGTTGGACTTATTCCAACTTTCTTTTTTTTCATTGTGTCTTACTCCTTCTGGGTCCCCTCTTTTACTGCTCTCTTTTATTCCAAAGTGAGATTAAGTCTTACCTCCATTATTAGATATATTCTTTAATCCCCTTATTCAAGGAAGCTTTTAGAATTACAAAGTAAGAGGACATGTATCTGACTAACAATTAAAACACCAGTTAAGACAACTGCCACTTCATATCCGAGTGCTTGACTCTGCTCTGGATGACAGCTTCTTGTTAACATCCACCTTGGAAGGCAGCAGGTTTTGGCTGAAGTACTTGGGTGCCTGGTACACATGTGAGAGCGATCCAGATTGATTTTTGGGTCTTGGATTCAGCCTGGCTTGGCCATTTTTGTCGTGTGTATTTGGGGAGTTAATCAGAATATGGGGGATCTCTATTCCTCTCTCTCTCTTTCTCTCTATATATACAAACAAACATATATATATATATATATATATATATATACACACACACACACACACACATACATGCACACAAACAGGTGAAGACTCACTTGGAAAAAGAGATTGATAGTTGCACAATAGACTAAGAGATTGTGAGTTGTGTAGTAGACTATAGACTTCCTTATAAAATTAAGATCCTGGAGTGTTGAGAATCCATTCATAGCATGCTATATAGCTATATAAGCATGTATTTTAGTTAATTGAAAGGGCAGGATAATATATATTTCAAAAATTTATATTCATTTTGAATGGTTTACATGATTCTTGCTCAATGTAAGTTGTATTAAATACCAAATATTCTGTACAGAATTAGTTTTACATCACTTTTCTTTGTTTTCAATAATCCTACAAGTTAAAAGATAGCATCATCTAGAGAGAAAGCACATTAATTGAATACATAAAGAGAGCAATTTACATTTTATGTTGCTTTGCTTTGAAAAGCTTGAACAGTTGAGTTGACCTTTTAGAAATCATTTTTAATACTGACAAAATTGGATTAGTCATATTTATATCCAATCAGAGGTGTGAGAATGAAATAATTGTAAAACTGTAAGTAGGGCAATTTGACCTGTGGACAGTAATTATTTCTCAAAGCTGAAAAGGAGAAATCAAGATCTTATGTACTCAAGAGTTTTAAAAATATATATTTTGGGCTAGCGCTATGGCTCAGCAGGCATCCCATATGAGCACCAGTTCATGTCCTGGCTGCTCCATTTCTGAGCCAGCTCTCTGCTAATATACTTGGGAAGGCAGTAGAGGATGGCCCAAGGCCTTAGAACCCTGAACCCACATGGGAGACCCAGAAGAAGCTCCTAGCTCCTGGCTCCGGATTGGCTCAGCTCCGGCTGTTGCAGCCATTTGGGGAGTGACCCAGCAATTGAAGACTTCTCTGTCTCCCGGTCTCTACCTTTCTGTAGCTCTATATTTCAAATAAATAAAATAAATCTTTAATATATATATATATATATATTTACTAAGAATCGCAAGAACTAATTTTATTTTACTTTTACTAAGCTTCATGTCAAAATATAGACAACTTCAGCTTGTAGTTTTTCATCTTCGGATTATGAGAATATATTTGAGATGGAGAAACAGGAAGGTGCTGATAAAGATTTTAACTGATTCCCATTTTCAAGTTGCTTAAAAGTGATATGGGTGCCAGTTGACCTCAGGAATGGCTGAGATCACATTCACCAGCCAGTCACCCATCCAAATAGATGCCCCATCTCGCTAGGTCTTTAGTGAATCTACTATTATTTCAAAATAGTATTTTTTAAATAAGAAACTAATCCAATATCAGAGAAACATGCATATATCAGTGTTTTACTCCTACATATACCAGAGTAACAAGTAGTCACTCTTAAAAAGATCTGGTTAGTGAATCCAAGTTGGGGACGCATAAGTGGAAAATTTCAATATACTAAGTGAGAATTATAGTGCTGATGCAGCACAAACTCAGTGCATGGTCTGATGATGCAGAAATCGAAAGAGGTTAATTGGGTATTTTTAAAAGCAAGGATAAACATTTATGTTAGTACAAAGGAATTAATTTTATTGCTGCCATCACTATATGATTATTTCCAAAGTACACAATTGTGTTATTGCCTAAAGAATCATATCACCATAATGATGTTTGTCATTATAGGCTTCATAGATCTATTTAAAATTAGTGCTCCATATGTCCTGTAGCGTATCAATTGAGAATCATATTCACTGTGATAAAAGCATAAGTGAACTGAACAAGAGTGAATTAACTTTTCTCTTACATAAACTAAGTAACACCCAGAAAGGAATATTCATGCATCTGTGATGCAGAATTCTAAGACCTATTACTGGGTTAGTAGTGCTTCAATTCAAACCACAATTTTATGCTCGAGTTCTGATTTACTCATTCACCTATTCAATAACTTAAAGTCCTACTCTCAGTCAGACCCTGGACTTGGCAATGAAAAGAATGTTGGAAAGATAAACATGGTGTATGTCCATATAATATGAGAGGTCTTCAAAATTTGTGGAAATGTGTATTATGAAAAAACTGCGTGGAGGGTCCCGGCACTGTGGCATAGTGGGCTGAGCCTCCACCTGCAGTGCCAGCATCCTATATGGGTGCAGTTTCGTGACACAGCTGCTCCTCTTCTGATCCAGTTCTCATTTAAGGCCTGGGAAGTCAGTGGAATATTCCTCAATTACTTGGGTCTCTGCACCCCTCATAGGAGACCCAGAGGAAACTCCTGGCTCTTAGCTCCTGGGTGCAGGTCAGCTCAGCTCCAGCCATTTGGAGTGTGAACAAGAGGATAGAAGAACTTTCTCTCCGTCTCTCCTCTCTGTGTGTAACTCCATCTTTCAATAAATAAATAAATAAACTGCATGGATTTCAAAAAATATTCCAGAATAAACATTTTTTTATATTTTTTAAGAGAGGGAGAAAGACAGAGACAGAGACAGAGAACAAAAGTGAAAAGGAGTTACCATCTATTAGTTCATTCCCCAAATGATCACAATGGAAAACACTGGAACAGGCTGAATCCATGCGTTGGGAACCCAATTTAGGTTTTCTACACGGATGCCAAAGACAACAATTTGACCTATCACCTACTGCCCCCGAGGGTGCACGTTATCAGGAAGCATGAATTGGAGGCCAGAGCCAGGAAATGAACCCAGGTACTCTGCTATGTGATGTGGACATCTTAGTACTGAACCAAATGCCACCACTAAACTTATCTTTCAATTCCTTTTTCCACAGACTTTTAGAAGTACTCTTGTTTGTACAATCGTGTAGTCTAGTAGTAAAAACAGAGGATTGAAGAGTAATTCTGTGGGAACAGCATGTGGCATAGTAGGTTAAGCCTCTGCCTGAGCTGCCAGCATCCTATATGTGCAGCGGTTCATGCCCCAGCTTCTCCTCTTTCTTTCTTTCTTTCTTTTTTTTTTTTTTTTTTGGACAGGCAGACTGGACAGTGAGAGAGAGAGAGACAGAGAGAAAGGTCTTCCTTTTCCGTTGGTTCACCCCCCAATCCGTGGCCATGAGCCAGGTGCTTCTCTTGGTCTCCTATGTGAGTGCAGGGCCCAAGGACTTGGGCCATCCTCCACTGCCTTCCTGGGTCACAGCAGGGAGCTGGACAGGAAGAATAGTGACTGGGACAGAATCCAGCACCTCGACTGGGACTAGAACCCGGTGTGCAGGCGCCGCAGATGGAGGATTAGCCTATTGAGCCGCGGTGCCGGCCCCTGTCTCTCCTCTTTCAATCCAGCTCTCCGTCAATGGCACAGCCTGGGAAAGTGGCAGGAAATGGCCCAAGTGCTTGGGCACCTGTGCCCATGTGGGAGAATCAGAAAAAGCTTCTGGCTTCTGGCTTTAGATTAGCCCAGCTCTGGCCATTGTGGCCATTTGGGGAGTGAACAAGCAGATGGAAGACCTCTCTCTCTGCCTCTCCCTCTCTCTGCAATTACCTCTCAAATAAATAACTAATCTTTTTATTATTTATTTTTTGCTTGCATTTCATAAATACAACTTTAGGAACATAGTAATTCTTTCTACCCTCCCACCTACACTCCTACCTCTCTTCTTCTTCCCTCTCCTGTCCTAGTCTTGATTTTTACTAAGATCTATTTTCATTTAACTTTATACACAGAAGATTAGCTCTATTCTAGGTAGAATTCAGCACTTTGTATGAGGAAGAAAAACAAAAAGAAAGAGAGAAAAAGAAAAAAGCAAACGAACAAAAACTAAAAACAAAACAAAACAACAACAACAAAACAAGAACAAAAGCTTTTTCTCAACAATCTAGACAAGGGCTGTTCAAAGTCATTGCATCTTGGGGCCAGCGCTGTGGCCTAGCGGGTAAAGCCACAGCCTGCAGTGCCGGCATCCCAAATGGGCTCTGGTTCGAGTCCTGGATGCTCCACTTCCAATTCAGCGCTCTGTTATGGTCTGGGGAAGCAGTGGAAGATGACCCAAGTCCTTAAGCCCCTGCACTCACGTGGAGACCCAAAAGAAGTTCCTGGCTTTGGATTGGCACAGCTCCAGTCATTGCAGTCATTTGGGAACCAGCAGATGAAAGACCACTCTCTCTCTCTCGATCTCTCTCTCTCTGCCTCTTCTTCTCTCTCTGTGTAACTATGACTTTCAAATAAATAAATAAAAAAACCCAAAGTCATTGCATCTTGATGGTAATTTTGTTTTTTTTTATTTTTTAGAAACTTAATTAGCTTTAAAGAGGAACCCAAGAATGACAGACCTTTTGCAAGCACTTAGTCACAACTATAATTTATGTGACATGACTATCCTCCACTTAATACACTAAAACTAAATAATTCTTTGAGAACAAATTTTACTATGAAGTTTCATAATATAACTCTTTGAGGACAGAGGTCCTGCATCGGAAGTTAGCACAACTGTGACTCCTGTTGTTTATTTAACAATTAACACACCCTTATGTATGACATCAATGATCACCCAAGGCTCTTGACAAGAGCTGCTTAGGCTATGGAAGCCTTTTGAATTCATAAATTCTTTCAATATTTCAACAAGGCCATAGGCAAAGTGGAAGCACACTTCTCCCTTCAGAGGAAAGTACATCCTTCGTTGATGACTTCTTTCCACTGAGGTCCCACTCACAGAGGTCCTTCATGTAGAACATTTTTTGCCACAGTGTCTTGGCTTTCCATGCCTGAAATTCTCCCCTAGGCTCTTCAGTCAAGCCAGAATACATTAAAGGTTGATTCTGAGGTCAGAGTTCTACTTCAGGCGATTGATATTCTATGAGACTGCTATATGGGCTAGTTCCCATGTTGGAGAATCCATTTTTTTAATTCTAAAATTCTTACCAAACACTTAGTCCTATTTATATGATCAATTTAACACTTGAACCTATCTATATGATCACTTTAACACTTAACCCTATCCATATGGTCTCTATAACACTTAGAATGCTATTTTTATCACCCAGCGTAAGGGGACTTGGGGTCCCTTGGCAAGTTTTTAGCTGTACCCTTAGAAGTAAGTCTGTAGGATTATACACAGAACTCTACTGCTTTACAGTTACAAACTTCATAGATTTTCACAATCACAACTTTAGCATCATGGTTATTGTTCCCTCCATGCCTGTCTTTCCACCCACATTCCCGTCCCCCTTTCCTTTTCCCTCTCTTAGTATCACTCTTATTTTTAACAAAGATGTATTTTCAATTAACCTTATATACTTAACTTTAAGTTAAGTAGAGTTTAACAATTAGTATGAAAGAAAAAAAGGGTAAGTAAAATAACATAAAAGAAAAGAAAAGAAAGGTGGAAGAAAAAAAACACTGTTCCTTAACAGTTAAGACATGGACTGTTCAATGTCATTGCTTCTCAAAGTGTCAATTTCAATTCTACAGGTTGCCTTTTAGGTGTTCTATTAGTTAACACAGGTCAGGGAGAACATACAGTATTTGTACCTTAGTACGATGTTTTCCAACTTCATTCATTTTGTTGCAAGTGACTGAATTTCATTTATTTTACTGCTGTGTGGTATTCCATGATGTACATATCACATAAGTGAATATATAAGTATAGATAATGATACTACAAAGAAAAATTTAGGATACAATTTGAGGGAGTTTGGTAGATTATAAAAGTGGCCATGAATATTTATTTCCTTATATTCACATATTATAATATGAAAATCAGATCATACTATTAACAGGTGGAGTCTAATTTTCATCTGGGTCAATTATGTACATTGCATTGGTAAAAAAATCATTAGCAAGTATACAAGTCAAGACCTGAAAAATTTCTACATATTGAAGTTTAAATTTGAGACCACTAGTGGATCATTATGTGGCCACCAGTTCACCTTAGAGAGAACGGAACACATGCAAGAAAATTTAAAGCCCAATTCCATCAGTAGCCAACTCACATTAAGATTTGAGGCCATTAAGAATCAACTAGGTCCAATGAAAACCCCCAATTGTCAAAACTGAAATACCATTGGCCCAACTAACCAAAAACAAAAAGGGGGGGCGGAGTGGAGGGAGAAAACCCAAATTAATAAAATCAGAGATGAAAAAGAGATGTTATAATGGATAATACAAAAATAAAAAGAATCATCACAAATTACTACAAATAGTTATTTGCCAAGAAATTGGAAAATCTAGAAGAAATGCATACATTTCTGAACACATACAATCTACAAAAATTGAATCATTAGGACATAGAAATTCTAAATAAGACAATAATCAATACAGAAATTGAATTAATAATAAAGACCCTCCCAACAAACAAAAGCTCAGGACTGAATGACTTCACTGCTGAATTCTATCAAACTTTTAAAGAAGAACTAATTCAATTCTTCTCAAGGAATTGAAAACAATTGAAAGGAAGGAAGTCCTTCCAAAGTCCTTGTATGAGGCTAGCATCACTTTAATTCCAAAACCAGAAAAAGACGCTACAAAAAAGAGAACTATAGACCAATATTCCTGATGAACATAGATGAAAAATCCTCAGCAAAATATTAGCTAATCAAATGCAACAACATGTCAGAAATATCAACCGAACAAAGTGGGAATTATTCCTGTTATGCAGAGATGGTTCAACATACACAATTCAATAAATGTGATACATCACATTAATAAATTTAAGAATAAAACCATATAATTATCCTAATAGATACAGAGAAAGCACTTGATAATCAACATCATTTCATTATAAAAACCTTAAGCAGATTGGGTATGGAAGGAACATTCCTTAGCACAATTAAGGCAATATATGACAAATTCACAGCCAGAATTATATTGAATCAGAACAAGCTGGAAGCATTTCCACTAAGATCTGGACCAGACAGAGATGTCCCCTTTTACCATTACTATTCAATATAATTCTGGAAGTTTTAACCAGAGACAATAAGCAGGAAAAACTAACCAAAGGAATAAAAATTGGAAAGGAGGAGGTCAAATTATCCCCATTTGCAGAGACTTAATTTTGTATACAGGGATACCAAAAGATTTCACGAGTAGATTATTGGAACTCATAATAGAGCTTAGCAAAGTTGCAGGATACTAAATCAACACACACAAAAAATCAATGATCTTTGAATACATAGACAATGCTATGGCTGAGAAAAAACTTATAAGATCAGTATCATTCACAATAGCTAAAGAAAAATCTAAATACCTTGGAATATGTTTGATCGAAGAGGTGAAAGATCTCTACAATGAAAATTGTAAAACATTAAAGAAAAAAATAAAAGAAGACATAAAAATGGAAAAATCTACCATGTTCATGGATTGAGAGAATGAATATCATCAAAATGTCCATATCACCCAAATTAATTTATAGATTTAATTTGATCCCAAATCAATTTATCAATGATTATTCCTAGATCTGGAAGAAATAATGCTAAAATACATATGGAAACACAGAGACCCTAAATAATTAAAGCAATATTAAACAACAGTAACAAAGCTGGAGGCATCCCGAAACCAGATTTGAAGATACACTACAGGGTAGTTACAGTCCAAACAGCTTGGTACTGGTACAAAAAAAAGATATGTAGGCCAATGGGACAGAATAGAAACCTCAGAAATCAGTCCACACATCAACAAACAACTGGTCTTTGATAAATGATAAAAAAAAAATCAATCCGTGGAGAAATGTAAGTCTCTTCTACAAATGGTGCTGGGTAAATTGGATCTCCAAGTGCAAAAGTGTAAAACAAGACCCCTCCCTTACACCTTATATAAAAATCAACTCAAACTGGATGAAGGATCTAAATTTATGACCTGATGCCATCAAATTACTAAAGGAAACCACTGGGGAAACTGCAAGACATTCATACAGGAAAAGGTTTCTGGGAAAAAGACCCAAAAAGAATAGGTAATAAAAGAAAAATCAACAAACAGTATTACAACAATTAGAGGCTTTTTCACTGAATAGGAAACACTCAACAAAGTGAAGCAGCAGCCAGAAGAATGGGGGAAAATATTTTCAAACTATGCATCAGGAAAAGGATTAATATCCAGAATGTATAAAGAGCTCAAGAATCTCAACTAAAACAAACATGAAATCCAGTTAAGAAATGGGCTCAGAACATAAACAGGCATTTTTCAAAATGTGAAATTCAAATGGTCAACAGACACATGAAAAATCACAGAAGATCACTAGCCATCAGGGAAGTACAAACCAAACCAACAATGAGGTTTCACCTCACCCCAGTTAGAATGACTATAATCCAAAAATCAAAAAACAATCAATGCTGGTATGAAAAATGGTACCCTAACACACTGTTGGTGGGAATGTAAATTGGGACAACCATTATGACAGTATGGAAACCCCTGAGAAATCTGAAAATAGATCTACCATGTGACCCAGCCATCCCACTTGTAGGAATTTAACCAAAAAAATGAAATCAGCATATGAAATAGTTATCTATACTCCCACGTTTGTAGCAATTCAATTCACAATAACTAAGATATGGAATCAACCCAGATGTCCCGCAACTGACAACTGAATAAAATAATGTGATATATATACACTCTTGTACTACTCAACCATATATGAAATCCTAACTTTTGCAACAAAATGTAGGCAATTGGAAACCATTATGCTTAGTGAAATAAGCCAGTCCCGAAGACAAGTATGTTTTTCCTGATCTGTGGTAACCAACAGAATATAAAAAATGTGATATATATGAGCAAAATTGACATTTTGATTTTTTTTTCTTTTTGGACAGGCAGAGTGGACAGTGAGACAGAGACAGAGAGAAAGGTCTTCCTTTGCCGTTGGTTCACCCTCAATGGCCTCCACGGCCAGTGCACTGCAGCGGGCACACCACACTGATCCGAAGCCAGGAGCCAGGTGTTTCTTCTGGTCTCCCATGCGGGTGCAGGGCCCAAGCACTTGGACCATTCTCCACTGCACTCCCAGACCACCGCAGAGAGCTGGACAGGAAGAGGAGCAACCAGGACAGAATTTGGTGCCCCAACCGGGACTAGAACCCGGTGTGCTGGCGCCACAGGCGGAGGATTAGCCTATTGAGCTGCGGCGCCAGCCTAGAGTTCATCCTTCTTAAAGAGTTATAATACCCTTCTTTCCTACTCTGTCTTGTACACAACCTCAAACCTGGGTTCTGATCATTGTGTTTCTCCCTGTTTTTCTGTGTTTTGCAAACAACAATTACATGTCTTTTACCCCTGAGCTGTTCTTTTCCTGTTTTTTTTTTTTTTTAATTTATTTGACAGGTAGAGTTATAGACAGTGAGAGAGAGAGAGAAAGGTCTTCCTTCTGTTGGTTCACCCTCCAAACGGCCACTACAGCTGGTGCTGCGCCAATCCTAAGCCAGGAGCCAGGTGCTTCTTCCTTGTCTCCCGTGTGGGTGCAGGGGCCCCAGCACTTGGGCCATCCTCCACTGCCTCCCCCTCCCCCGGCCACAGCAGAGAGCTGAACTGGAAGAGGAGCCACCAGGACTAGAACCCGGTGCCCCTATGGGATACAAGTGCTACAGGCGAAGGATTAACCAAGTAAGGCACTGAGCAGGCCCTGTTCTTATTCTTATCCTACTTTCCAATGGACTACAATGGGCTCCGACGTTGGGCTTGCTTGTAAAGGCCTTACTGCTGATGTCCATTTCTTGTCCTAAGCTTTGAAAATTGGCATTTCTAGTTTCCCTTCTAACCTATGCCTTAGTGCACCTATTTTAGAATTTGGAGGGCAAATGTAATTATAGTAAATGATTTTACAGATAAATAGATAATTGATTAGACTGTAGATAAATAGATGACAGATAAAGTTATTAGCAAGAGCAATTAAATGCAAGCAAACAAGTTCTAAAGTAACATCTACAATCATTTTGTATGACAGAATATCATATGACTTAATTATATATTAAACACAGACACACAAACACGCATACATACACATATCATAGTATACTGTTTGTTTTTGTATCCTTTGCAAAATTTCCAGAATCACTCTTTTCTGTTTTATATACTTCTGTCTTATTTGAATACATTGCATTAAAATTTTTAAACAAGGCTCATTTTGAAATATGCATTATTTTAGCTGCTGAGATATATACTAAAAAGTTACATTTATCTTTATCAGTTAATAAATATCCACGGCTGGCACTCATATATACTGGTAAGTGTGGCAGAATAATCAAGAGTTAGGCATGCAAATTTATATGAATAAACCTCAAGAAATACAAACTGGTTAAAACCTGAATATCATGTTTTTACAGTTTGAAACCTAATAATCTCACTGGATTATGTTGTTTTATTTTGGGGTTTTTTCTCCAATAAAAAATAAATAATAATTAAAAAACTTAAACCTGCTGTCTGAATTTTTGCTCCTGGAAAGAGGAAACAGACAAGGTAGATGTACAACCACACTTTGCTTTTCCTAAGACAATAAAAAAAAATTAAAAGCTAGCACTATAGTTTTTCAGCATCCTCATTCCTTACATGCAAGAAACATGTTTAACAAACAGCTGCATGTATGATCACATCGCCATTCCTTTGTGAGGGTTAAGGCAGGTATTATCACCCCCACCTTTTATGACTGTGGACTCTGAGTCTCACAGATAAAGTCTCAGCTAAGATCACCACTGTGTCAACTGAATGAAGGCTTTCTATGATGATCAATAAAATTCTCTGGGTAAGTTTAAATTGTTCCCTCAGGACAATACTTCAACTGATACTTATATTTCTTTTCACAAATAGTTTCTACAGAGGATAGTTTAGTTTATGGGACAGTTTTATTGCAAAGTATTTGGCCCAACTAAATTTGATTTTCTAGATGACTAAGTAGCCCATTTATTGTAGGCAAAGATTTTAGATAATATGAAAAGGTCAGGTAAAAGCTGAAATATGTAAATTTCATGTCACCATTCATTTTAAGTCAACTATTTCTTCATTAGGCAGAAAATTTGGACTTGATGTCTCTCTTATAACACTCAAGTGATATAAGAGTATTTCATTTTGAATTGATGAAATGAATGGAAATTTGGGCTTTCTTTACAGAAGGAGAGCCATCTTTGAGCATTTATGTAGCACTTCATATTTCTAAATTTCTTTACAATTTTTATATTATTCATACCTTTCAATGGACTTGTGGATGTTTCAATTAAATTGACTCAAAACATAAATGTGATATATATAGACCTACCAGCTTAAATGACTTTTCCAGATACATAAGATTTTATATTCTTCATGGCATCATTGAATTAGTTGGTTAAATGATGCTGCTAATCATCTTCTATATTTCCTGCTTATTGTTAGCTATATTATATGAATTTAATAATATCATAATTATAGAAAAATTGAGGAATAAAAGTTTCATTTCATATCATAACATAAAATTAATTTTATTTTCTAAAATATCTGAATGTAGAACATGTGTTTTTTTGATACATGAAAATTAATAATTTTCATTGTATACTATTTTATCTAATTTTAAGATGTTGTTCATTTATATGCCTCAAAATTTATCTCACTTTAGGGTGGCTGTTGTGGGGCAGAAGGTTAAGCTGCTTAGGACACCCACATCCTGTATCAGGAGTGTCTGGTTCAAGTGCTAGTTACCCTGCCTCTAGTTAAACATCTTGCTAACATACATCCTTAGAAGACAGCGATGCTGGCTCTGGTACTTGAGTCTCTGTATCCCATGTGGGAGATCTGTATGAAGTTCCATGCTCCTGGCTTTGGTCTGGCCCAGTCTCCACTACTGAGGGCATTGGAGGAGTAAAACAGTAGATGGAAGATCTTTGTCTCTTTATCTTTCAAATAAAGCTAATATATATTTTTAAAAATCTCACCTCTGTCTACTACCTGAGTTTATGTAGATTACTAAAGGATCAACAATTCCCACTAAATCAAGTTCATCTAGTGCTGATCATTAGTTAAGAAATTACTTTATTGGTGTCATTTACCATTATTCTCTCCTCAACAGCTCTCTTAGAATGCACCAATTCAAAAACAGTAAAATATAGTAATGTTGGGGGAATAGAAAGATATATTTTGAATGCAAATAAACTTTTTGTTTCACAATTACCTTAAGAAACATTGCTCATTATGTTCTTTAGAATCATATCTATCAACTACATTAAATTTGTTCTCTTTTTATTTCCAAATAATGTAAATAGAAAAGTATAAAAAGAATAATTACTGAAGTTAAATAAATAAATAGGGGCCAGTGTTGTGTCAATGAGTTAAGCCACTGCATGCAGAGTTGGCATGCCATGTGGGTGCTAGTTCAAGTCTCAGCTGCTCCACTTCTGATGCACCTGGAAAAGCAGCAGAGGATAATTTAAATGATGGGGCCTCTGCACCCACATGGGAGACCTACAAGAAGCTCCTGGCTCCTGGCTTCATCCTGACCAAGCCCTGGTCATTGCAGCCATTTGGGGAGTGAGCCAACAGATGGAAGATCTCTCTGTGTCTTTCCTTCACTTTCTCTGTAACACTACCATTCAAATAAATAAATCTTAAAAATGAAAAAATGCATACCCATTACTTATTTCTGTCCACCATCAAGTACTACAAGTAAGGAGAAAGCATTAGAAAAATAAAGCAGGGAGTTTTCTTTTTAGGTATCTTTATCAAACAACAAGCCTCTAGAAAAAAAAATTCATGAGTCTATAGAAAACAGATAAGTTGAGTAAATGATTTCTAAAATACTTATTTCCATGATGTTCAAGGCAAAGAAGTTAATGGAGAAAAAAGGGCTGAGAGCATGAAAAGACACGAGAGAAAAGTCTAGAAGAAGAAAATGGCTTTAGACACATGCCCATGTGCTTCTCTATGATTAATCAGCCTGTGGGATTAAGTTACGGTGCAGACCAAGGACTTTGTGAAGCCTAAAGAAAGCAGAGCTGTGGTAGAAAGGAGAGGCAAAGCAGACTATTGTCTCCATTCTTACCAGAGACTCAGGTAAACAAAACCTTAAAAAAAGAAAAAGTACTTGTGGGGCCAGCACTACTGTGTAGCAGGTAAAAACCTCTGTCTGCAATGCTGGCATCATATAGGGCCACTAGTTTGAGTTCCAGCTGCTTCACTTCCTACCAAACTTCTTGCTAATGCACCTAGGACAAGTGTGAGGAGGGGCCAGCACTGTGGCATAGCAGGTAAAGGTGCCATCTGCAGTTCTGTCATCCCATGTGGGTGCCGGTTCCAGTCCTGGCTGCTCCACTTCTGATCCAGCTCTCTGTTATGGCCTGGGAAAGCAGTAGAAGATGACCCTAGTTCTTGGACCACGGTACCTGCATGGGAGACCCAGAAGATGCTCCTGGCTCCTGGCTCCAGCTATTGTGGCCAATTGGGGGGTGAACCAGCAGATGAAAGACCCCTCTCTCTCTCTCTGTCTCTCTGCCTCCCCTCTAAAATTCTGACTTTCAAATAAATAATCAATCAATCTTTTTTTTTTTTTTTTTTTTTGACAGGCAGAGTGGACAGTGAGAGAGAGAGACAGAGAGAAAGGTCTTCCTTTGCCGTTGGTTCACCCTCCAATGGCCGCCGCGGTCGGCGTGCTGCGGCCGGCGCACCACGCTGATCCGATGGCAGGAGCCAGGAGCCAGGTGCTTTTCCTGGTCTCCCCATGGGGTGCAGGGCCCAAGCACCTGGGCCATCCTCCACTGCACTCCTGGGCCACAGCAGAGGGCTGGCCTGGAAGAGGGGCAACCGGGACAGAATCCGGTGCCCCGACCGGGACTAGAACCCGGTGTGCCGGCGCCGCAAGGCGGAGGATTAGCCTGTTGAGCTACGGCGCCGGCCGTAATCAATCAATCTTAAAAAAAAAAAAAAAAAGTGTGAGGAGACAGATGGGTCAAGAGACAGGTTGGTTCTGGTGGAAAATGAGAAAAGAAGAGTCCTCCTAAAGAAGAGTTCCCCTAAGAGGGTGCAAAATGTTTGCTTCCCCCCAAAATTATCTTTAGTGTGATCAAAGTGCTGACTCTTACTTCAGGTTTCTCTCCAAAAGCTGCTTTTAGCAAAACTAAAGTACCTGTTCCACTCCTTGTTCTTCCAATTTTGTCATGCGAATAGCAAGGGAGTGTTGATTCCACCCTTCTGAGCTCCAAGATTACCATGAAAATAAGTTACCTATCCACCCGACCCTTTTGATGGATTTTAGTCTTGTCTTTAGCAAGCTGAACAGGACAGACAAGATTCCAAATCTGGACTCTTGATGGGTTTTGTCCTCACCTTGTAACTGGTTGTTAGCTGACTGTTTTTTTTTTTTCCCCAAAAAAATTGTGCTTTAAAACCCCACTACCACAAAACTCTTTGGGTTTTGCTTTTCTTGGAACCACTCCTCCCGCCAAACTCACCTGCCACTTTAGCAGGAGGTCTGATTTAAATAAATCTTGCCTTTTTTTCTGCCTTGTCCATGTGGAAATTCTTCTTCCATGTGAGACAAAGAACCAAGGCCATCTTTCCCCACTGGCATTTCACCCATAATAAAAGCAGCAGAAGATTGCCCAAGTGCTTCGGCCCAGGCCACCCACATGGGAGACCTGTATGAAGGTCCTGGCTCTTGGTTCCTGAGTTCAGATTAGCCCAGCTCCAACCATTGCAGCCATTTGGGGAGTGAACGAGAGCATGAAAGATATCTTTTTCTGTCTCTGCTTCTATTTCTCACTGTGTCACTCTACCTTTCAAATAAATAAATATTTTTTTAAAAAAGCATATTTATTTGAAAGGCAGACGACAGAAAGAGAAAGGAGAGATGGAGAGATGCTGGTTTACTTCCAAATGGTCACAACAGCTAAGTACCTACTAGGCTGAAGCTGGGAGCCAGGATCTTCATCTTGGTCTCCCACATGAATGGCAGGGGTGCAAGCACTTGAGTGGTCATCTACAACCTTCCCATGTGTATTAGTAAGTTGTTGGATGAAGGAAGAGCAGCTGGGATTCCAGCTGGCACTGATCTTTGGGAGCCGGCATCACAAGTGGTGACATAACTTGCCGTACCACAATGCTGGTCCCTGTGCCTGTTTCTCAGTCTAAATGAGACTTTCCTATGCAGTCAAGATGTAACTATGGAGACCCATTTTTTCTGTTGCCCTTGATTTGTTTTAAAATTTTATTTGAGTGGCATAGAGACAGAGAGAAAAAATCCCATCTAATGGTTCATTCTTCAAATGCTCAACAGCCAGTAACTCCATCCAACTCTCCTACATGGGTGGCAGAGAGCCAACTCTTTGGGCCAACAAACCTGTTGCCTCCCAGGATATGCATTAGCAGGAAGCTGGGACAAGAGGATGAGCTGGGATTAGAACCCAGGCACTCTGATAGGCAATGAGGGCATCTTTACCACTGCACCAAACATCTTTTCATCTTAAATTAGCGACCCAGCTTTCTCCGAGACGACCAGAATTACCACCTTCAAGGCTTACTCTCTATTAGTTTCACCTGGCACTCCAGATTCCTTTTCCCAGCTCATAATTTTCTTGGAAGTCTGAGCTATGTAGATAACAGATTTTTTATTCTGATGCTAGTCCTCTTCAACCAATGAAAATCTCTACAGAAGACTAGAGAACAGGATGAAAGTTAGATGGGGATATTTAATTCTGTAACCTCCATTTGAAAGGACATGTGCTTTAATTTTGTTTTCCCTTCACTAATTATAGTTCTTGTTTTCCAATATTCTTCTCTGTAGAAAACCCCTTCAGTGTTCTAGTAACCATTTTATTCTGTTTGCTTTGGACCTCAGGATAGTAAACAGTTTGCTGTTAGTATTCCTCACCATTCCCTTATACCTGTACTATGATTTGAATGCTTATACCACCTCACCCCCCACACTCACACTGAAACTTAATGGTAGTTTGTAACAATATTAAGAGGGGATTAGGCCAGCGCCGTGGCTCAACAGGCTAATCCTCTGCCTTGCGGCGCCGGCACACCTGGTTCTAGTCCCGGTCGGGGCGCCGGATTCTGTCCCGGTTGCCCCTCTTCCAGTCCAGCTCTCTGCTGTGGCCAGGGAGTGCAGTGGAGGATGGCCCAAGCGCTTGGGCCCTGCACCCCATGGGAGAACAGGAAAAGCACCTGGCTCCTGGCTCCTGCCATCGGATCAGCGCGGGGTGCCGGCCGCAGCACGCCGGCCACGGCGGCCATTGGAGGGTGAACCAACAGCAAAGGAAGACCTTTCTCTCTGTCTCTCTCTCTCACTGTCCAATCTGCCTGTCAAAAAAAAAAAAAAAAAAAAAAAAAAAAAAAATTAAAAAATTAAAAAAATATAAAAAAAGAGGGGCTCAGACAATGAGGACCCTTTTCTAATGTATGGATTAATGCTATTATTGTCAGTGTAGGTTCCCTATGAAAAGATAAGCTCTATCTCCTTTTGCCTCTTTCAGTCATCCTTTTTCCAGCTTTAACAGTAAATCTTGTGGTCTCAACCTACAGAGATCTTATGAACCTCCACATTTCTCTCCACTCCTACTTCTAACCACTGAGACAAGAGTGATGATCACCTCCCTTCCAGAATGCTCCTGTCCACTTAAAATACATTTCACAAATGGCAGCCTGAATTTGCAATCCTGTGTAGAAGTCAAATGAGGTGATACCTCTGTCCAAATGTCTCCATCACACTTATTAAAAAATTAGAGCAGCCTCTCATTTATAAAGCTCTGCACAACAAACCACTGTCTGTTGCTTATCATATCTTATCCATTCTTCACCTCAGTGCATCCCAGCCACCTGACCTATGTTTTTTGCATTCTAAGTTTTTCCCAATTCTAAGATTTTTTTGCAAAGTGTCCCCTCTGCCTAACATACAGTCCTGTAATTTTTACATGGTTCTCCTTTTCACTTAGGTCCTAATTTAACAATCTACTTCTCAAGTTGCCTTCTGTAATCATGAAAAAAATTACCCAGCCAGCCATGGTCCACTACATGGAAGAACTTTAATGTTCATTATAGCTTTCATCCCTTTATTTCCTAATTGCTTTTATTCTTATTTGCTTTTTGAAATGTTTTCTTATTTTCCTCCTCCTCAAAAATGTGAGTTCTCTAAGAGAAAGACCTTCACTTAACTTTTCCTTAATGTACTACCCACTTATTTTAACTGTGCTTGGAACATACTAAGTGATTAAAATATTTGTTGAATAAATAAGCAAATTAATGAGGTCTTAAATCTGTTGGATTATGTTATAATAAAATCTTTATATTATTCCCCCCAATAAATATCATAAAATATTATGATAGGATTCTAATTAAAGGCTAACATGAATTGAGCAATGTCAGCTCTACCCTTGGTGACAAACATCTAATCTAGTATGGAAATTGCACAGTCCTTAATTTTTACATGGTCTTTAATTTTTTCAAAAGAAAAACTGATTTTATTCATTTATTCTCTGTGCAGCTTTCATATGGCAAGTTCTATTGGTCACATAAAAAATGAAAGATTTGTTCTTGTCTTCTGGTCCTTGGTTTTACCTTACTTACTTTTATTATGAATCTCCATGACTTCTATAGCTATTGCATCATGATATTTAGGATGTACATATGTGCATACATATGTAGGATGTCTTATAAGACATTCAAATCTATAGACTACATACACAATGACCAGGCATGGGTACAATGAGTGCATTTAATGCTTGGGCTTTCATTATTGGCATAAAAAGTAACAGTCTTTTCAAGTAAGTTGTTTACAAATCAAAGAAACAGAAAGAGAGAGAGGGAAAGAGATAGCTCCCATCTGGTAGTTTACTCCCTAAATGCCTGCAACAGCTTAGGTTGGACTAGGCCAAAACAGGATCTGAGAACTCAATCCAGGTTACCCACATGGTGACAAGGATCCAACCACTTGAAAATCTTTTAGTGAAATTGTGCCGATCGTGTGATTTGCTTTGATTAATGGATGTTATTGGTTGTGAGCAAAGGCTTAAATTGTGTTCACGAAGTTGAGGTTGCCTACTCTTCTAGTATTGCCAACATAGGAACATATGCTGGGCAAGCATGGCTTAGTCGGACACTCAAAATGAGACACATGGAGCAGAGCCAACCCAACAGACTCACACCTATATTTAAAGCTTATTCAACCAACTACCCAGAAGATCTGAAATGTAAACTAGAGCTTCCCTCTCTGAACCACTGACAGGTAAGTAGGAAACTATAAATATATATATTTGCTATGGTCCTGAGTTTCTTCCCTCAAATGTGGAACAGAGGTGGGTCCCTCTAATCCTCTGAGATGGCCTGTGTCCAGGCAGTATTCCAGAAAGCAAGCCCACCTCTTATACTGGGTTATGAAAGTTCTGGGTGTCCAATACTTCATGGATCCACAGGCTTGGGTTGCTAGGATTGAAATGTGGATGCAAATTTTGAGTCTTTTCTCTTTTATTCCATATCCCAGGAGTCACGTATCTCTGTTGATCCCTCTTTTGCAGGACTTGTTAAAGCCACTACACAGAATTCCAAAAATGAGTGGGTGTGGTCTTAGAAAGGTAAGCTGTTGATTGAGACATCCCATATCCCAGTGTCTGAGATCAAGTCCCATCCTACTTCTGATCCAGCTACCTTTTAATGCATCTCAGGAGGTGGCAGATAATGGTTCAAGTAGTTGGATCCCTGCAACCCACAGAGGAGACCTGGATGGAATTCCTGGCTCCTGGTTTTGGCCTGGTCTAACCTCAGGCTATTTCAAGCATTTGGGAAGTGAGGCAGCACATGTAAGATTTTCTTTCTGTCTCTGTCTCTCTTCCCATTTCTTTCAAATATATAAAATAAATAAAACTTAAAAAGTAATAGTATGCCAATATTTAGTGAAGAGTTTCTACTTAAGTGTCTGTTGTATACTGTGGCTTTGTCTTTTTAAATCACATATGACATGATGGGTGCAGCTGTCACCTGGGTGCTGGCATCAGCATCCCATATATTGGTGCTAGTTCAAGTCCCAGCTTCTTCATTTCCAGTTGAGGTCGCTGCTAATGGCCTGAGAAAAACAGTGGAGGATGGCCCAAAGGCTTGGGCCTCTGAACCTAGGTGAGAGACTGAGATGGAGTTTCTGGCTCCCTAGCCCAGCCTTGGACATTGTGGCCATGTGGGGAGTGAACCAGCTGATGGAGGATCTCTCTCTCTCTCTCTCTGTCTCTCTCTGTCTCTCCCTCTCTCTGGAATTCTGACTTTCAAATAAATAAATCTAGAAAAAAATTAAGCCATATTCACAGGCCTCATTTCCTCAAAGAAAACTGATTGCACTCCCTGCACATTAGATTGTGGCTTTTGCTTTTAGTTTTCTCTAATAATCCTCAATCATTTTGAACATTTCCTGCCCCTCATTAAGTAATTAGACTATGGTGCAGCTATTTCAAACAAAGCAATGCGTCTAATTTTTTTTTTGGGGGGGGGGAAACTCAGGAAATATATTGACAAGCATGCAATCTATGGTTGCTATTTAAATGGTTTTGTACTACCAACTTTGGAAATAAAATGATACATGAAACAGCCCCTATCTTTTAGGAGCTTATAGTTAAGTTGCAGAAACAAATAATAGTAACTAGTGAACAAAGTAATATAAGACAGGTGCTACATGAAGATGTGGTTAGGGGGCCTAACATTTTGCTTTGGCTAGTCAATATGGATAGTGTTTCTGTCACCTTCAAAGATCTTTTATGTAGTAATTTTAATGTTGAAAATATACTGAAAACTGGGAAATTATTTGAATTTACATACTGCCTACTCAAAATATTTGATTTTTTGCCAAAACTGAAAATAAAGTAATACTGAACTAAAAAGTTGACAAAATGCTAAAATGTTTGTTATATGAAGAGATTTCAAGAAGTTTGTGAAAACGGAATTGTTTTTAATGCAAAAAAATACATAACTTTTTATAAAAGGCATTTTCTGGGGCTGATGTTGTGGTTTAGCATGTTATACTGCTCCTGTGACACTAGTATCCCATATGGGTACCTTTTCCTGTCCTGGCTGCTCCACTTCCAAAACAGTAGCTCCTGCTAATGTCCTTGGGAAAAGCAGTGGAAGATGGTTCAGGTGTTTGGGCCCCTGCCACCCAAATGGGAATCTGAGTGAAGCTCCTGACTCTTGACATCAGCCTGGCCCAGTGCAGGCCAGTGTGGCCATCTGGGGGGTGAACCAGGAGGAGGAAGATTGCTCTCTCCCTCTCCCTCTGTAACTCTTTCAAGATAAATAAATCAATCTTAAAATATGCATTTTCCATGAAATTTTGAAGACTCATACCTAGGTATATATTTTAAAGTTTTAGCACTGAAATAAACATTTCCCATGAACTTTTTGAGGCATACTTGAATTAATTCAACCTATGAAACACAAATTAAATTTTAAATGAGGGAATATTTGTCCTTCATTCATACATAAGTAATGGATACTTCTAGGAACTTGGAAGTTTTAATATGTTGTCTTTACTAATGAATAAAAGTAATGAAATTCATTATCTGCATAGGCAGGATTTTAAAGTCAATTTAATATTTATAGAGTAATTTAATAAAAATATTAATTCCTTAGTGCTGTAAAGAATTAGCAGTTGAAACCTTTGATTATGGATTTTTATTAAAACATTCTTTAAGCCCAAAATAATCACTCCTTTAGTGAATCTTATAATTAAACAGTAGTTCTTTCACTAATGACTACTATGTTATAAGTGAGTGGGCAGAATTGTATCTTATATCCCATCATTCCACTTTTTCTTGTTGTTTTACAGTCATTTAAACTTCTCCAACATTTGTGTGTTTAACATAGAAGCCCAATGAGTCGGAACAGGTTTTCAGACCTTACTAACCCTTCAAATGAGAAGTCAGTGTTTGACACTCTTTCCTCAAAGAAATAATCAAGAGATTTGCAAAACAACAGATGGCATCAAATTTTAGTGCTGGTCCCTGGGTTACAATATTAAAATATGTGTTAAAAAGGTATTAGGTGCACAATCTTCTGGAATAACCATCATCATTACATCATATTGCTTTCCATTTGAATTAGCATATAAATGAACAAAGATGTCCAACCACATAGTACAGATAAGATCTGGCATCTTAAGCACTTAGTTGCCTTGGAAGCAGATCTGGTAAATGTAAACTCAACACTCCAGTGGTGATATTTACTTATTTGAGAATTTAAAATTCTAGAGTCAGTCTTAGAATCTCAGGGATAAGGGATACTTTAAGTAATTACCTAATTTTCCCCAGTAGATCTCTTTAAAATGTGTTCAAAAGGTGATAGAGGAATAAACAGAAATGAGGGGCATTCTTTAGTCCAGTGTGCAAATGCACAGAGGTATGAAACAATGTGATGCATTAAATTAGCTGTGATTAGCTAGATTTGCCACCAGTTATAGACATGTGATGTGGAAAGATGTAGCAAAAACATAACACAAGAATTGCTGGTGGGATGTTCTATGGACAATGGAAACCACTATGAATATTCAGTCATGGCAGCTATGAGATCAGATCTACAGTCTCAGGAAGAACAGCAGCACTGGACATATGGATGATGCAAACCATGAAATGAGATAAGTTAGGAGGTCAAAGCAATAAACTTAGTGAGAAGAGATGCAAGTTTGCCAACACCAAAAGGGAGAAGGCAGAGGGATGATCTTGTCACGATTAGAACCTGTGGTACTTGACAGATGAAGCGGGAGGGAGCTTAAATGAGTGAAGGGTAAATTCAAGACATACACTCAGATTCCTAGCTTAGAAAGAGTGAGGCTGAGATATTAACTGAGCTAGGGACTGACGGAGAGAAGCAGGCCAGTTTGAGATATGCTATTTTGATCTACCTGAGGAATATCCAGATGGCACCATCCAGTAACAAGCCCCTCACTCCAAGTCTGAACTCTTGGATTTGGGTTTCATCAGTCTGCAGTGACTGAAGTGAAAAATGTGGTTGCAATTGTTCAAGATTTTTGTTTATCTGTTTTTTACTTACCATATTTGAAAGATGGGGGTGGGAGAAATCTTTCTTCTATTGGTTCACTCCCTAGATGTCTACAAGAGCCAGGGCTGTGTCAGACAGAAGCCAGAAGCAGGAAACAAAACCCAAGCTTCCAACATGGAAAGCACTGAACCCAGCTACTTGTGCTATCGCCTGCTGCCACACAGGGTACCCAGTAGAAGGAAACTGGAATATGAATGGAAGTGGTACCCTAACCTGTGCACTCCAACATGAGTTGCAGGGACCCCGAGCGGTTTCTTAAGCACTACATCAAATGCCCTCTCCTAAGAATTTTCTAAGATCATTTAAAATGTCAGCAAAATAGGTCATGAATAAGATCGTTTGATTCACCAACTTATGAGGAGCCAAAAGAAGCAATCCACAAGGCGTCTTAGAAGGAATCATTAGAGAAATTGGAGGAGGGTAGGATAGACTATTAACTCAAAAATTGAAAAGGGAGTTTCAGGACAGGAAGGGGAGTTAATGTCAGACTACCATATAGAATTAAACAAACATGGAACTACCCTGTTGGATTAACTAATTAAGGAAGTATTGATGAACTTTTTCAGGGATGTTATGATCCATGGTCAGAATAGGAACCTCATTTCAGAGTGTTAAAGCATAAAATAGGGGCAAGAAAAGAAAGTTGCAATAATCTTTTATAGAAAGGGAAAAAAAGAAATGTTCAAAAGGTCATTTGAAACTGTGTACTTTTTTAATGTGGAGGAAGACTTGAATATGTTTTTTAAGCTGAGGAAAGAAATAAGGAAGGAAGGCAAAATGAAAATACAGGGATAACAGAATTGACTCTATTAAGGGAGAAAACACCTCACAAAAGATTAAAATGTCAAATGTGCATTGTTTTATTTTTTGAAGATGTTTTAAACCACTAAAAACAAAAAGAAAATAAAAGGCATAAAATGATTTAAAAATTTTTTTTTTTTTTGACAGGCAGAGTTAGACAGTGAAAGAGAGAGACAGAGAGAAAGGTCTTCCTTCCATTGGTTCACCTCCCAGATGGCCGCCATGGCCAGCACGCTGTGGTGATTCAAAGCCAGGAGCCAGGTGCTTCCTCCTGGTCTTCCATTCGGGTGCAGGGCCCAAGCACTTGAGCCACTCTCTGCTGCACTCCTGGGCCACAGCAGAGAGCTGGCCTGGAAGAGGGGCAACCGGGACAGAATTCAGTGCCCCAACCGGGACTAGAACCTGGGGTACAAGCTCTGCAGGCGGAGGATTAGCCAAGTGAGACGCAGCGTCGGCTAAAAGTTTTAAAGGGAGTGCATTTCCATCTTTAGAACTCAGTTTCCCAATAACGCAAAGCCAGTGGTCCTTCACAAATTGCAACAGTTAGGTATACATCCATCTGACTTATTACACGTTGACAGCAAGCATGCTTACACACATACATGCATACATAAATACATTTTGGTTAACAAAACAGGAATCATTGTATACACATTACTGTGCAATTTACACTGACAGAAAGATTATGCCGTTGATATCTTTCCTATTTACGATGCATTTGTCATCACATTTTTATTAATGATTTTCTAATGACTATTTGGTATAGATGTATTTTATTGACCATTATCACAACAATGAATATTCAGCTTTTTCCTAGTTTTTAATATTGGATGCAATGCTCTAAGGAGGGATTTTTTTTGCTCTAAAAAAGGGAGAGGAAAGTGAGTGAAACATCACCATTTTTTTAAAAAAGTTTTTTTAAAGATGTGTTTATTTATTTGAAACAGTTACACAGAGAAAGAAGGAGAGGCAGAGAGAGAGAGCAGTCTTCCATTTGCTGGTTCAATCCCCAACCCGGTGTAAGGGTCAGAGCTATGCCAGTCCTAAGCCAGGAGCCAGGAGCTTCTTCCGGGTCTCCCACACAGGTGCAGGGGCTCAAGGACTTGGGCCATCTTCTACTGCTTTCCCAGGCCATAGTAGAGAGCTGCATCGGAAGTGGAGCAGCTGGGACTCAAACCGGTGCCCATATGGGACACCGGCACTGCAGGTGGAAGCTTTACCCACTACGCCACAGCACCAACCCTAAAAGTTCACATTTTTAAAGTATGAAGTTGGGAATTAAATAAACATAAAGGCTATTTACTGAGTAAATAGCGGCACCTATTTAATAATATTTAATATTATTAAAATAATGGGTGCACCAATTAAAGGAAGACATAGACTACAATACATAGTACTGGAGGACTTGAATATCCCCTTTTGTCAATGGAAAGATCAACTAGACAGAAAATCAACAAAGAAAATAGCTAATTGACACTATGGACCCGATGGACCTAACTGATATCTACAGAACTTTTCATCCCTCAGTTACAGAATACACATTCTTCTCATAGGTGCATAGAACTTTCTCTAGGATAGACCATATGCTAGGCCATAAAACAAGTTTCAGCAAATTCAATATCAAATAAGAGATCTATTAACTAATGTGCTTCAGTTATGCATATACACTTTTTAAAACAGTGAACTGTGATTTTTTAAAAAAACTTATTGGTATGCAGCGTATATGCAAAAGAGTGAACTTGATGAGTTTTTAAAAAGTCAAATGTGCATTGTAAACGGCATCCAGATTAAGAAATAGCACCTCTGTCCTCATTCCCAGTATGTATTACTCCAAGGTAATGACTGTCTTATTTTTATTTTCTTTAAAGTTTTAAAATTTTTAAAAGAAAATTTATTTATTTGTTTATGTATTTATTTGAAAGACAGAGTGAGAGAGACTTGAACCTACACTCTGATGTTGGATGCCAATGTCACAAGTGGTGGTTTACCAGCTGAATCCTAATGCTGGCCCCTGTTCCTCTGATTTGATGTGGCAGTCCAAGTTCTGAGAATCTACTCAAGACAGTAATGTTTTAATCCAGCTCTAAGGAGTTGTGGAAGAAAGTGGACAGATAATCAAGTTTAGATTTTTTTTTTCTTTGCCACTGTATGCACACATGTGCATGCGTGTGTGTGTGTGTGCTTATGCTTGTGTTAATTAAACTTTCAATTGAAATTTGATTAATCAAAAGTTTAGAAGAAACTTAAATTTAGTTGATGTTAAGGCTGTCTGGAGGTATACTTACAGAAAATGGGAACTATATTAAGTTATTAATAAAACTTAGTCTAAAATCTTAGAAAATAGAATGCAGCTTCAAATACAGAAAATCAAAGGCAAAAACCAGCAGTATCATGAAGGAGCAGTACACAACTATTCCAACATGCAAGCAGGCCCAGGGTGGGATATATTTAAGTACAAAGGAATATTAAACAAAATAGAGGAAAAGCAGAATACGAAACAGAACGCTTATATGATACAATGACATAAAAATGTACTTAGGTATGTACAGTGACAGAATTTGCTAGATAATTTAGATAATATGAATAAGGCTTACTTTTCTTCAGTTTGTTTTTTTTCTATAATATCGATTAAATGCATTTTAAAATATGCTGCTGTAAATACATAAGAGAACATGAATTATTAGAATAAAGCTCATGTAGATGAATGATTCAATTAAAATGATTGTCCTAATTCTTATCATTATAGATTATTTTACCAATATTTGAATTCTACATAAATTGAATCATAGGATATAGTCTTTTGTGTCTGGTTTCTTCAACTCTGCTATTTCACTGTGATAACCATCCATTTTTTTAAAGATTTATTTTATTTATTTGAAAGACAGAGTTACAGAGAGAGGTAGAGGTAGAGACAGAGAGAGAGGTCTTCCATCCGCTTGTTCATTCCCCAGCTAGCAGCAACGGCTGGAGCTGCAGCAATCCAAAGCCAGGAGCCAGGAGCTTCTTCTGGGTCTCCCACGTGGGTTCAGGGGCTCAAGCAATTGGGCCATCTTCTACTGCTTTTCCAGGCCATAGCAGAGAGCTGGATGGGAAGAGGAGCAGCCAGGACTAGAACCAGTGCCCATATGGGATGCCAGTGCTTCAGGTCAGGGCTTCAATTCATTGTGCCACAGCGCCGGCCCCAATCATTCATGTTTTAATAGCTAAAATTCATTCATTCTCATTTTTTACATAGTAGATATTCTATTGTACAAATATAATTTATTTGCACATTTCACCATTGATAAGAATTTGGGCAATTTCCCTTTTTGGAAAAATACATACTTACATGCATTTGTGGTATTCATATGTTTGGATTTTTCTCTTGGGTATATACCTGGAGTGACATTGTTGGGTACATTTTACTTTTAATTCATTTGTATGTTAGTTTATGAATTCTTTAGGCAAAGAGGATCCATGAAGACAAAACTGCATTAATTAAGAGCTATGTGGGAAAGGAAATGCAGAGCTTGGAGAGACATTATATAGTACTTTATTACACTCTAGAGTCAGACTGGTTAGCTTCAAATACAATGTGTGATATTCTGAAGTTGAGGAAAAACATAAATTCCATTCACTCAGCCTCAGTAACATAAGATATAGAATAATAAATATATTTCTCATTTGATATATGTAAAATGCCAGATGAGTATTCAATGCTGGTTTTATCATTATTGTTAATTCTACTAAGGCAAGCCTAACCTGGTCCTTCTGTCTTTCCTCACAATAACTATATAGTGTTTGCAACAGGCCATTATTCTTTAACAGTTAATCAGACACATGAAGGCAAGATATTAGGAAAAATGGGGAATTGCAACAATCCTCTGTTAACTGATGCCCCAAAATCAAACTTTCCAAACAATTGAAGAACTCAGAATGGAGATAACAGTGCCAATGGTGCAGGTTCCCCTGAGCATCAGTTGTTCTGAGAGGCCTCTACCTGCTCAGTGCTGCAAAGACCTCTTCATTTCACAAGTTATTTCCTCCTACCTCATTGTTTTTCTCTCCCTCGAAACTCTATTGAATTTCCCATTTCAGTTCAGGGTGTCACTCATCTAGGAACAATGATTTATCTGAAAACATTACCAAGTCATATCTAACACTATTTGTGGATAATTCCTGCCACATGCCCTCTTTCAAAAAATCTAAATTAAGATATTTACTTTTGCAGACATATTATCTTACGCATTTTATAATAGAAATTTGTATGTAAGCATTTCAGTTTCACCCCTTATATTATTCTGGATTGCAAGGGAGAAGCGCCTCCTCCCTTGCTGCTGAGATTTTCACTGTTGACTCCGGATGCCAAGAAAATGCAGGTACCACTTCAATATCCAGGCTCCATTTGTGGACCTCCTGAGATAGGGTTGGGTTCCGGTAGAATTCTTTTCCAGAGTGTGTCCTTTCAGATTCCCATGGGTTTTACTTGCTAGTATATAACCTGCTTCTCTCCTAATGTGCGCATTTTGGAGAGGTTTTCTTTCCATAGACATCTGCCTGGTTCTACCCAGTCATACTTATAAAAGCCCACCCATTTTTTTGATTCCAGAGCAGAATTCACAGTAATGAACCATCAAGGATTTGATCAGTTTGGCATTTTTTAAAAATGATTTTATATCTAATGTGAGAGGTAGAGTTACAGACAGAGAGAGGGAGAGACAATGAGAAAGGTCTTCCATCTGTTCATTCACTCCCCAAAGAGCAGCAATGGCCAGAGGTGGGCCAATCCGAAGCCAGAAACAGGAGCTTCTTCTGGGTTTCCCATGCAGGTGCAGGGGCCCAAGGACTTGGGTCATCTTCCACTGCTGTCCCAATCCATTGGCAGAGAGCTGGATTAGAAGAGGAGAAGCCGGGACAGGAACTGGCAACCACACGGGATGCTGACACCACAGGTGGAAACTTACCCTACTATGCCGTAGCACTGGCCCCCAGTTTTGCATTTTTAAGACAGTTTCTTAAGTTACTTTTACAATGGTCTCACTAGTGACATGACATTTGGAGAGCTCATATAAAATAAATGCAACTGTTTCTACTTTCCATTTACTTGATTCGATTACCTAAGCAATCAGTAAAATTGTAAGGCAAATTTATTATAGGATTCAAATGAATAAAATAATGATAAAATTTCAAGCACTGTAATTTTCTAAAGCTATTTTAAATGAGAATTTTTGTAGGGAAAGACATCTATAGTATAGATTACTTAGAAAGCAAGACACACGTTAATGATTTCAAAGGCTTCAAAAGAAAAAACAGTCTCTATAATATTTTAAAGGATTAAATGTTATTAGTAAGATCTTTTTCTGCATCAAAAATTCATTAAAATATTAATGCTAGAAAGGAAGGGGATTCTATTCTTTCAATATCGCTGAATATTAGTAATATACAACTTCAAAAATATTTCTATCACACTATATTAAAATTTTTAATCAAGTGTATGAAGTAGACTCTTTTATATCTAGAAATGGTCATTTTTGTCAAATTAACCCTGTTATTAGTCCCCTTTCCAGGAACAAAGCTCAGATAATTTTTTTTATTATTCATCAACATAAACTGGAAACAGAGATTACAAGAAATTCAGTGTGAGGTCTAGGAATGAGCATTTAACTGACGGACTAGCTAAACAGAATTAGAGTACTGTGCCACTGCCCTTTCTCATATTGCTGAATCACCATGGGACTGGGATTTTGTTAAATGGAGGAAAGCATGAATGACGAAATTGTGGAAAAATATTTTTGTCTGTATTTTCTACCCTTGAAATGAAGACCATTGAAAATCTTCATTGTCTAAGAATTTATCCTATGAGTTCTAACAGAGGAAGTATTGAATGCAGAATCAAAATTATATATGAAAATATTTCTTTAAAAATTAGTTCCTTTCCTGGGAGAATTGGATAGCCACATGCCAAAAAATGAAGTTAGACTCCTTCCTTATAACACATCCAAAAATTAACTCAGAGACCAAAGATAAGATATATAAAAGGATGAAACACAAGGGGAAAACTTTATGACACTAAACCTGGCAGTAATTTCTTAGTCAATGACTTCTTTATAGAAGAATCAAACATGTGGGTACTAAGACTACAGGAAAAACAAACAAACAAAAACAGAGCTAATAGAAAGGAATGTCATATACACCAGAAAGTTTTTAAATAATGGAGATATTCACCACTAATCAATATAAAAAATAAGAAATAAAAGACCACAATACATTGCTTATAAGTTACGGAAGATCATATCATGAGTCAGTTTTCATCAAACTTGAAAAAAATTTTTTTCAACCATTTTTATATAATTTGAATTATTTTTACTATTATTTTCAATTTTTAAGCATTGTCTTGTTTCCCTTTTTGATTTCTTTTTTTAAGATTTATGTATTTATTTGAGAGGTAGAGTTACAGACAGTGAGAGTAAGAGACAGAGAGAAAGGTCTTCCTTCCATTGGTTTACTCCCCAATGGCTGCAATGGCCAGAGCTGTGAGGATCTGAAACCAGGAGCCAGGTGCTTCTTCCTGGTCTCCCATGTGGGTGCAGAGGCCCAAGCACTTGGGCCATCTTCTACTGCTTTCCTAGGCCATAGCAGAGAGCTGGATTGGAAGAGGAGTAGCCGGGACTAGAACCGGTGCCCATATGGGATGCCGGCACCGCAGGCAAAAGATTAACCTACTGTTACAATTGTACCCGCCCTTGATTTCTTTTTCATTTTGTAAAAAGTTAATTTTGTTGTAAGATCAAAATCATACAGCAACTTAAGCTCATAGAAATCTCATTTCCATCCCTGCTTTCTCTCCCTCCATATAACTATCCATTTGTTAACTTTTGACTTACTTTACCATCATCTCTCTTGGAAATATAAGCACAATGAGAAATATATACATCAAACACATATGCTTAAAGCACATTTCATGTATTCCTTATTCAAACAAAATGACACTCTTACATAAAACTTTGATATAAACATCATTTTGCCTTTTGCCTCCCCCACTCTGTATTTAAAACCCACTCTAAAGAATTACAGTCCTTCAAACCTTTTTATAAATTTGCAGTTATCGATTCGCAGATATATCAGATTGTATTTTAGTAGTTCATATTGATAATTTTTGGATTGTTTTCAGTCATTAGATATTATTATACTGTCACTATTAATATTCTGTACATATATCATCATGTTTTTTCTCTAGTGTATTCTAGCAACAGATTGGCTGAAATAGAATGAGGTTTATACTTCTTCAATTTTTTAGGTAGTTCCAAATTCATCCCCACAGGAGTTGCAACATTTACCTTCCAATTCGTGGTAGTCAACTAAGTGGATTTTTATTGTGTGATTGGCATCGTTCTGAATTATGAGCTTCATTTTTTAGTAATACTGAATCTCAAATTACTACCTTCTTCTAGCAAGACTTTTATGGGTCTTTTTTAAAGTCATTGCTACTATTGACTGCTTGCCACCTTTGAAGTTACAATTATAAGGACGTATATGGTTCCATTCCAACTTCTTCCAAAGGGCATAAAGCATAGAATTCCACTTTGGTTCTGATCTATCTATTTATTGAAATGACTAACTCATTTTTCAAGTTGGCTTACTTCTCCATACTTCTTACCTCATTTACAGCTTAGTAATTTTGGAGGTGCACAGGATTTTTTTAGTTTCTAGAAAATCACAAAGATTAATAAAAATGAATATTAAGTTATTTCAAAAATACTGGGAATAAAGCTGGTTATTTTGTTGCAAAATGAATTTTTAAAACCTACAGATATATTTTTCAGAATACACAATTTCTGTGGTTGACATTGCTCCAATTCTGATCCAGGTTCCTGCTAATGTGCCTGGGAAAGCAGTGAGGATGGCCCAAGTCCTTGGGCCCCTTGAAGCCACTTGGGAGATCCGGATGAAGACCCTGGCTGCTGATTTGACTTGGCCCAGCCCAGCTATTTTTGCCATTTGGGGAGTGAACCTGTGGATGAAAGCTCAAGCGCTCTCTCTCTCTCTCTCTCTCTCTCTCTTTCTCTTTCTCTCCCCCACCCCTCTGTAACTCTGCCTTTCAAATAAATAAAAAAAGAATATATATTTTCCATGGAATTTTTCTGAAGATTCTTCATATGCGCTATAGTTTAGCCTGGATCTAGATACATTTTTCAAAAATTACCTTTAGGGGTATTTGACCTATGATAACATCAGAAGTAGAAATCATAGTTTTAGAAAGAGTGTAGCTTATCTGCATTGTTTCTTTATTTGAATTTTTAGATTGCATTCTCACTTTTTTCTATTGATTAATCTTGACAAAATCTTCTGTGTATTTTTATTAGCCATTTTAAAACTCCTATACAGACATAAATTCAATGCTTTCTAATCCATTGAGCCTCTAGATTATTCATTTTATCCTTTGTAATGTGACCATGTTATTTATGCTTATTTTAATTATAAAAATTTTTCATTGAACAATTATCTCCTTCTTGTATAATAAGTAAACTGTTAAGAGCTAATTATTTATTTTGATATTAGATTTGACTTTGTTATATATAATTATATGTAATGTTTGCATTTAATTAATTAATTGTTATCAGGAAATAAACTTTTATTTTTATTTTTTTTACTTTTATTTAGTATATAAATTTCCAAAGTACAACTTGTGGATTACAATGGCTTCCCCACCCATACCTTCCCTCCCCCCCCACTACCCTCCTCCCTTACCCACTCCCTCTCCCCTTTCATTCACATCCAGATTCATTTTCAATTCTCTTTGTATACAGGAGTTCAGTTTAGTATGTGTTAAGTAAAGATTTTGAACCATTTGCCCTCACATAGCATCACAGAGTGAAATATACTCTTTGAGTACTAGTTATAGCATTAAATCACATTGTACAGCACATTAAGGACAGAGATCCTACATGATATTTTTTAATTGATTTATTTTTTATGCAACTTCCAATTTTTTAAAATCATTTTCAATTATCTTTATATACAGAAGATTGATTCAGTATATACTAAGTAAAGATTTTGTCAGTTTGCACCCACACAGAGACACAAGGTGAAAAAATACTGTTTCAGTACTAGTTAAAGTATTACTTCATATTGGACAACACATTAAGGACAGATCCCACATGAGACGTAAGTACACAGTGACTACTGTTGTTGATTTAACAATTTGACACTCTTGTTTATGGCGTCAGTAATCTCCCTAGGCTATAGTCATGAGTTTCTGAGGCTATGGAAGCCTTTAGGGTTCGCCAACTTCGATCTTGTTCTGACAGGGTCATAGTCAAAGTGGAGGTTCTCTCCTCCCTTCAGAGAAAGGTGCCTCCTTCTTTGGTGGCCCTGTTCCTTTCACTGGGATCTCACTCACAGAGATCTTTCATTTATGTCTTCTTCTTCTTTTTTTTTTTTTTTTCCAGAGTGTCTTGGCTTTCCATGCCTAAAATACTCTCATGGGTTCTTGAGCCAGATCCTAATGCCTTAAGGGCTGATTCTGAGGCCAGAGTGATTTATTAGGATATCTGCCATTCTATGAGTCTGCTGTGTATCCTACTTCCCATGTTGGATCAGTCTCTCCCTTTTTTAAATCTATCTGTTAGTATTAGCAGTCACTAGTCTTGTTTGTGTGATCCCTTTGACTCTTAGACCTATCAGTGTGATTAATTGTGAACTGAAATTGATCACTTTGGCCAGTGAGATGGCTTGGTACATGCCACCTTGCTGGGATTGTATTGGGGTCCCCTAGCACATTTCTAACTCCATCATTTGGGGCAAGTCCGATTGAGCTTGCCCAAATTGTACATATCCTTCCTTTCTTTTTCCCTCTCTCATAATTAACAGGGATTACTTTTCAGTTGAAATTTAAACACCTAGGAGTAATTGTGTGTTAATTGTAGAGTTCAACCAATAGTACTAGAACAAAAACAAACAACGTCAAGAAATACTAAAATGGGAAAAGATTTACATTGTATATCAACCGTCTAGACAAGATTTGATCCAGTCATAGTTTCTCATAGAGTTCATTTCACTTAAACAGGTTTCCCGTTTGGTGCTCAGTTAGTTGTGGCCAATCAGGGAAAACAAATGATATTTGTCTCTTTGGGACTGGCTTAATTCACTCAGCATGATGTTTTCCAGATTCCTCCATCTTGTTGCAAATGACTGGCTTTCATTTTTTTGACTGCTGTATAGTATTCTGTAGAGTACATGTCCCATAATTTCTTTATCCAGTCTACTGTTGATGGGCATTTGGGTTGGTTCCAGGTCTTAGCTATGGTGAATTGAGCTGCAATAAACATTAAGGTGCAGACAGCTTTTTTGTTTGCCAATTTAATTTCCTTTGGGTAAATTCCAAGGAGTGGGATGGTTGGGTTGAATGGTAGGGTTATATTCAGGTTTCTGAGAAATCTCCAGACTGGCTTCCATAGTGGCTTAACCAGTTTGCATTCCCACCAATAGTGGGTTGGTGTCCCTTTTTCCCCACATCCTCTCCAGCATCTATTGTTGGTAGATTTCTGATTGTGAGCCATTCTCACTGGGGTGAGGTGAAACCTCATTGTGGTTTCGATTTGCATTTCCCTGATTGCTAGTGATCCTGAACATTTTTTCATGTGTCTTTTGGCCATTTGGATTTCCTCTTTTGAAAACTGTCTATTGAGGTCCTTGGCCCATCTTTTAAGTGGGTTGTTTGTTTTGAAGTTGTGGCTTTTCTTGCTTTCTTTGTAGATTCTAGTTATCAACCCTTTATCTGTTGCGTAGTTTGCAAATATTTTTTCCCATTCTGTCAGTTTCCTATTCACTTTCCTGACTGTTTCTTTTGCAGTACAGATACTTCTCAATTTGATGCAATCCCAATCGTTAATTTTGGCTTTGACTGCCTGTGCTTCCAGGGTCTTTACCAAGATGTCTTTGCCAGTACCTATATCTTGCAGGGTTTCTCCAATGTTCTCTAATAATTTGATGGTTTCGAGTCATAGATTTAGGTCTTTAATCCATGTTGAGTGGATTTTTGATTAGGGTGAAAGGAAGGGGTCTTGTTTCATGCTTCTGCATGTGGAAATCCAGTTTTCCCAGCACTATTTATTGAATCGACTGTACTTACTCTGGGGATTGGTTTTGGATCCTCGCTCAAATATAAGTTGGCTGTAGATGTGTGGATTATTTCTGGTGTCTCTATTCTGTTCCATTGGTCTACCCATCTATTTCTGTACCAGTACCATGCTGCTTTGATAACAACTGCCCTGTAGTACACCGTGAAATCTATATTGTGATGCCTCTGGCTTTGTTTTTGTTGTACAAGATTGCTTTAGATATTCAAGGTCTCCTGTGTCTCTATGTGAATTTCAGCATCATTTTTTCCAGATCTGAGAAGAATGTCTTTGGTATTTTGATTGGTATCACACTGAATCTCTAAATTGCTTTTGGGAGAATGGACATTTTGATGATGTTGATTCTTCCAATCCATGAGCATGGAAGATTTCTCCATTTTTTGGTATCCTCTTCTGTTTCTTTCTTTAAGGTTTTGTAATTTTCATCATAGAGATCTTTAACATCCTTGGTTAAGTTTATTCCAAGGTATTTGATTGTTTTTGTAGCTATTGTGAATGGGATTGATATTAGAAGTTCTTCCTCAGCCATGGCATTGCCTGCGTATACAAAGGCTGTTGATTTTTTGTGCATTGATTTTATATCCTGCTACTTTGCCAAACTCTTCTATGAGTTCCAATAGTCTCTTAGTAGAGTTCTTTGGGTCCCCTAAATAAAGTATCATATCATCTGCAAAGAGGGATAGTTTGAGTTCTTCCTTCCTAATTTGTATCCCTTTAATTTCTTTTTCTTGCCTAATAGCTCTGGCTAAGACTTCCAGCACTATATTGAATAGCAGTGGTGAGAGTGGGCATCCCTGTCTGGTACCAGATCTCAGTGGAATGCTTCCAGCTTTTCCCCATTCAATAGGATACTGGCCATGGGTTTTTCATAAATTGCTTTGATTGTATTGAGGAATGTTCCTTCTATACCCAGTTGGCTTAGGGTTTTCAGCATGAAAGGGGGTTGTATTTTATTGAATGCTTTCTCTGCATCTATTGAGATAATCATATGGTTTTCTTTTGGAGTTTATTAATGTGGTGTATCACATTGATTGGTTTGTGAACTTTGAACCATCCCTGCATACCAGGGATAAATCCCACTTGGTCTGGGTGGATGATCTTTCTGATGTGTTGTTGTAGTCTATTGGCCAGTATTTTGTTGAGGATGTTTTCATCTATATTCATCAGGATATTGGTCTGTAATTTTCTTTCAATGCTGCATCTTTCTCTGGCTTAACAATTAAGGTGATGCTGGCTTCATAGAAAGAATTTGGGAGGATTTCTTCTTTTTTGATTAATCTGAATATTTTGAGAAGAATTGGAGTTAGTTCTTCTTTAAATGTCTGATAGAATTCAGCAGTGAATCCATCTGGTCCTGGGCTTTTCTTAGTTGGGAGGGCCTTTATTACTGTTTTAATTTCTATCTCAGTTATGGGTCTGTTTAGGTTTTCTATGTCTTCCTGGTTCAGTTTAGGTAGGTTGTACGTGTCCAGAAATCTATCCATTTCTAATAGATTTCCCTGTTTGCTGGTATACAAGTCCTTATAGTAATTTCTGATGATTCTTTTTATTTCTGTGGTGTCTGTTGTTATGTTTCCTTTTTCATCCCTGATTTTATTGATTTGAGTCTTTTCTCTTTTTTTAGTTAGTTGGGCCAATGGAGTGTCAATTTTGTTTATTTTTTCAAAAAAACAGCTCTTTTTTTGGCTGATTTTTTGTAATTTTTTTTTTGATTCAATCCTGTTGATTTCTTCTCTGATTTTAATTGTTTTCTTCTCCTGCTAGAGTTGGGTCTGGTTTGCTGCAGTTTTTCTAGATCCTTGAGATGCATTGAAAGCTCTTTTATTTGGTGCCTTTCCAATTTCTTCATGGAGGCACCTATTGCTATAAATTTTTCTCTTAGCACTGCTTTTGCTGTACCCCACAAGTTTTGATATTTTTTGCTGCTGTCATCATTTACTTCCAGATAGTTTTTGATTTCTCTTTTTATTTTTCTATAACCCAGTGTTTATTTAGGAGCATATTGTTCAATATCCATGTTTTTGGGATTTCTGCGTTGCTAATTTCCAACTTCATTCAACTGTGATCTGATAAGCTGCATTGTTTGATTCTAATTCTTTTGAATTTGTTGAGACTTGCTTTATGGCCTAGTATGTGGTCAATCCTAGAGTAGGTTACATGTACTGCTGAGAAGAATGTAAATTCTTTATGTGTAGGATGAAAAGTTCTGTAGATATCTGTTAGATCCATTTGGGCTATAGTGTCATTTAAATCTACTGTCTCCTTGTTGATCTTCTGTCCGGATGATCTTTCTTTTTCTGAGAGTGGAGTATTGAATCCCCCAGTCCTATTGTATTGGAATCTAAGTCTCCCTTTAAGCCCCTTAACATATCTTTTAAATATACTGGTGCCCTGTAATTAGGTGCAAATACATTGATAATCGTTATATCTTCCTGTTGAATTGATCCCTTAATCATTATATAGTGCCCCTCTTTGTCTCTCTTAACAGTTTTTGCATTAAAGTCTATTTTGTCTGATATTAAGATGGCTATACCCACTCTTTTTTCATTTCTGTTGACATGGTATATCTTTCCCAGCCTTTCACTTTCAGTCTGCGTATATCTTTGTTGGAAAGATGTGTTTCTTGTAAGCAGCAAATGGATGGGTTTTGTACCTTAACCCATTCAGCCAATCTGTGCCTTTTAACTGGAGAGTTGATACCATTAACGTTCAATGTAACTATTGATAAGTAGTAACTTTGCCCTGCCAATTTCCCAAAGATATTTTCTAATATATGCTTTGAACTTCCTGTGATGTTTTGCTGTGAGGTTTCCTTCCTTTACCTTCTTTCATATTGATGCCCGTGTTTCTGTGTTTCTGTGTGTAGCACATCTATAATCATCTTTTGCAGGGCTGGACGAGTGGTGACAAATTCTTTCAATTTCTTTTTGCTATGAAATGTCCTTATTTCACCTTCATTTACAAATAAGAGCTTTGCAGGATATAATATTCCAGGCTGGCAGTTTTTCTCTCTAAGTACCTGGGCTATTTCTCACCATTCCCTCCTAGCCTGTAGGGTTTCTGCTGAGAAATCTGCTGTGAGTCTAATTAGAGATCTCCTGAGAGTAATCTGACGTTTCTGTCTTGCACAATTTAGAATCTTTTCTTTGTGTTTCACTGTGGTGAGTTTGATTACAACATGTCTTGGTGAGGATCTCTTTTTTCATGTGTACTGGGGTTTCTATGAGCTTCCTGTACTAGGATGTCTCTGTCCTTCTCCAAACCCGGGAAGTTCTCTGCTAGTATCTCACTAAAAAGGCCCTCTAATCCTTTTTCTTTCTCCGTGCCTTCAGGAACTCCTAGAACTCGAATGTTGGGTTTTTTAATAGTGTCCTCTTAGGTTCCCAACAATATTTTTTAGATTTCTAATTTCCTCTTTTCTTTGGTTTGACTGTATACTTTCCCATGCTCTGACTCCTAAGTCCAATATTCTCTCTTCTGTTTCACTGACTCTGTTTTTAAGGCTCTCTAATGTGTTTGTCATTTGATCTATTGAGTTCTTCATTTCATTTTGATTTCTCTTCACTATCACACTTTCCTGTTCTACTAGTTTCTGCATTTCATTTTGATTTCTCCTTAATATTTGATATTCATGAGAGAGATTTTCTATCCTGTCCAGTAAGGATTTCTGTAGTTCAAGAATTTGTTTTTGAAAACTTCTAAATGTTCTTATCATAAATTTTTTGAAATCTGTATCTTGCATTTCTTCTATCTCATCGTCCTCATAATCTTGGAATGGGGTGTCTTGTTCATTTGGGGGCATCATAATGTTTTCATTGATCTTGTTCCCTCAGTGTCTGTGTTTGTTGCTTGGCATTGTGGAGATATTCTTTGAATTCTTTGCTTGCTGTTGTGTTTTTTTCTTGTTATATTATGACTGTGTTAAGTGGACTTTCTACTTTTGGAGGAGCCTTATAGGCTTGAGGCTTGCAATGGGTGTGGTCAGAGAGCTTTGCTTGGTTCTTCAGGTTAAGGGTGTGCCAAGGGTGTCTCAAAGGTTACACACTCAGGTTAGGCCTGGTAAATCTATTTATTTATTTACTTATTTATTTATTTATTTTTGATTCAGAAGGGAAGTAATACTGCACAGCTGAGTGGAATTGAAGGTGCTCAGCTTCCAAACTCTGCCTTCTGTGGGTATATTATTTGTCTGCTTTTTCCCCAGGACCACACAAAGAATCTGTGCTGCCCTCAGTATGGTCTCAAATTCTCCTGCAGTCTCCCACTGGGTTGCCAAGGTTACCAAATTGTAGTGTCTCTGGAGAGTACTCACGTGAATTTCGTGAGTTCTCTTGCCTACCGTCTCTTTTTTTACTGCCTCTGTTCTTTAGCTCCACCCTTTCACCAAGTCCTAACCACCTATTATTTCACCTCCCCAGAGTCAGGTTTTTCTGTTTGACTGGGTCAGGCGCAGCTCTGAGGTCACGCACAGCCCTGAGGTGGCGCACCTTTTACATATGTCCAAAATTGCTCCTGCTCTTTGTCTCATGCTCGCCTTTGCGAGATGGGTGGAGAGAGACCGTACTGGTCCCCTTTTTTTTTCCCCTCTCTCCTGTAGTTAGTCTGGTGAACTTTCCCCAGTGGGGCTTCAAGCCAGTTTCCCAGCCGATGTCTCAGGTTACAGAGCTCACCTCCCCTTCCAGTGCAGATGCGTAGACACTGCTGTTTGGCTTCTGTGGGTGTCCTTGCTCTCCCTGCAGGTTGTCCGTGTCACATCCACTAGATCCGGAAGAGTTTCCTCTGCAATTTTTTCCCTGAGCCTTTCCTGAGATTACCGTAATTCCACTTTTATTAACCTATCTTTTCCCAGACTATCAGTGCTTCTCCTCTCTATTCCATCTTGCCTCCACCCAAGGCAGTCTTTGCACTAGGAATGCTTACATTAGAGATGCTCAGTTTGGCTTTGGAAAGCCAACAGAAATGCTGCTGATGTTGCTAGTGTGTCATTCAAGGAAGGTGGTCTATTTTTCCACTTTCTTGTCCTTGGGCTGAACATCCAAATGCACTCTGTCAAACAGAATGTTATATGTGAAGCACAATGGACAAATGCTTTCTGTTATATTCTGTGATTAAGGCATCATATTCTCCGGAAATATGTAGATGCTTCTTTTTGTCTCATTCTCTCTTGTCCACACAATTCATGGAAGGAACTATTAAACTCTTAGAGGTAATATTCTCCCATATGTTTAACTTTACTTTTAAGAGCTCTTTGATAACATGAGTAATCAAAAGAATTTCAGAAACTTTAGACATCACTTCTTAGATGCTATTTTTCTAAGAATCTTACTTAGCTGAACTCAGTTTTTGAATCATAGAGTAATTGGTCCTTTTTTATTTAAAACTAATGTATATTTTAAACTTTTTCCATATGTAGAGCCCGTATTGTATCACAGTGGGTTAAGCAGCCACATGTGAAGCCTGCATGACATACCAGAGTGCCAATTGGAGCCCCAGCTGCTCTGCTTCCAATCCAGCTCCCTGGGAAAACAAGGAAAGATGATCCAAGTACTTGGGACTCTGCTACCTTCGTGGGAAAATTCCAGGTAGGGTTCTTGGTTCCTGGTTTCAGCCTGGCCCATATATAGCTGTTTTTGCCATTTGAGAGGTGAACTAGCATCGATAGAAGAGATCTTTCTATCTTCCACTCGCTCTGTCTGTCACTCTACCTCTCAAATAAATAAAACGAATATTTTTCTAAAATCCCTCAATATCCAAATAACTAAATGTAAACCTATCAATCTATAAGCACAATTTGCTAACTTTGTAAAAATTATGGTAGCAAGGATAATGGTAATGAACAAGCAGCTATGGACGATAGAAACAATGTGAGCTGCCTGTTGAATGATTTACAGTGAGAGCACACAGAAATCTGCCCCAAGCTTATCTTTAATTACCTACACCCTCAGAGGTGAGTTGGAAATGTTCATATTAATCAGAATGTCAAATATTTAGTACCCCACAGCTACTGTAGTTTTTATTACTTTCTTTGTCAGCTTGTTCAGTCTTTCCCTAATTGGGCTTCTTAATAGATACTCTACTCAAGTAGCATTTTAAAATAAATGTCTTCTGCTAAATTTCTATTTCAAACTCTCAGTGAACAATTGCTAATGTGAAAGCAGGGCTATGATGTAGTGATTTTCCTGTTTTCAGAGATCAGCATGAAAGGTCAAAGTTATGAAGTGTTCATGACTCAGAGTAATGTGGACACATACACAAAACATTCATTCTTATTTTAATCACAATCCCAAAATGTACTTTTTGTATACAAGTATTTTTGTTCATGTTTTAAACCAAAATTGTTATAGATAGACATATGGCCTAGAACTTTGCTCAGTTTGAAGAATATAACCTGTACAGTTTCAGTTATTTAGTTCATTGATTGAAGCCAAAGAACCAATTTATTGAAACAAATTATGTAATTTTCTGTTACATATATAAATTTTTTCTACCTCCACATCAAAATTTGTCTGTTTCAAAAAGTAATAAGCTCAGCTTGCTCAACTGTGGATGTGTTTCTGATATTTTAACTGGAGCATATTGAAGAAAATATCCACATTTAATGTTATTTAAATATTTTTAAATATTTAAAATGATACACATAATTTTATAGTCAAACCTGGTATTCTTTTTTTTCTTCTCATGGGAAACCATATTGCAACATAATAGTCATTTAAACAGGAGGTGAATGGTGATGGGAATTTAAACTTGAAAATACGGTTAGGTTCATGGCACCCATGACAGCTCAGCATTTACATGCTTCAGTGAAACCCAGTGTGGCATGTCCAAGGAAAGAGACTACTTTCTCTGCATAGAAAGCCGGGTTTTGATCATAGTTCTACCAGTTGCTTTCTGTAAAACTATGAAGATCTGTCAAACTTCAAATATATTCTATTTCCACATATGTAGGTTATAAGGATAATAGGATATCTATTCTATATCTGTTGGAATGGCACTACTAAGACTGAAAACAAACATTAGTATTCAGAAATATTCTCCATTCTTAACGACATGAGCCTCTGGCTTGATGGCAAAGCCTGGTGGTTGAACGACCTGTAAAACATACAAAATCATCAACTTTGATATAACTACACAATATATGTCAAAGGGATGCAATATTTATAGTTTTTTATTTTTAATATTTTTATTTATTTAAAAGTGTTAGAGAGAGAGAGAGAGAGAGAGAGAGAGAATCTTCCATTCCCTGGTTTACTCCCCAAATGCCAAACGCCAAAATGGCCAGAGCTGGGCTGATCTGAAGCCAGGAGTCTCTTCTGGGTCTCTTATGAGGGTGGCAGGAGTCCAAGCACTTGGGCCATCTTTTGCTGCCTTCCCAAGCACATCAGCAGGGAGCTGGATTGGTAGTGGAGCAATTGAGACACAAACGTGTACCCATGTGGAATGCTGGAGCCACAAGCAGGGGCTTCATCTACTGTACCATATGCTGGCCCCTGGAATACCTATAACTAACATGTATTTGACGTTAAGAAGGTCATGGTTCCAAAATAGGACAATCAGAAAAATATGTGGATGTTAAATTGATCAATCATCCTGGGAGAATTTAGGATTCTAGCTGATAAGCATCTCAAGGCTTTTCCACAGAACAGACCACTTGGATAACAGCAGTGCATACATATACAATTCTCTCCCCTAAGATTACCTATGATCTTAATATGGTCACAACAGAATTGATTACATTTGCAACTGATACTTAAACATTTTTTTAAAAATTTTATTTTACTTATTTGAAAGACAGAGTTACAGCCGCAGCGGCTGGAGCTGTGCTGATCCGAAGCCAGAAGTCAGGAGCTTCTTCCAGGTCTCCCACGTGGGTGCAGGGGCCCAAGGACTTGGGCCATCTACCAGTGCTTTCCCAGGCCATAGCAGAGAGCTGGATCATAAGAGGAGCACCTAGGACCCGAACCAGCATATATATGGGATGCTAGTGCTGGAGAGGGCTACCTTACTTTCTAGGCCACAATTTTGACCACTAAACATTTGTATACTAAGAATATTTTCATTTTATATTTGTATTCATTTTTATAAAATCTTCTTAATTAAAATAAATTATCTGTATTATTCACATTTGATCTCTGGAAGAATATATAAAACATTACTTTTTCAAATTTTCCTGTAATAAATAAATAAATAAATAAATGTACTATACTAAAATAAATGTATGTAGAAAAGATATCACTGATAAATATAAATTCTGTTGGCAGTAGAAAAGGATAGTGAGCATATTGTAGAAAAATCAATAAGAAACATTTTTAAAAATCTATATCACATAGTCTCAGATTTTAATTGCAAAACATACTATTAAAATGTAAAAAAAAGTAACAAGATAGTATTAACTTTCAAAACTTATTAAACTGGTTTTTAGTAATATCATGGGTGAGACTGTTAAACACCTAGTGTATTTCTTGAAATAATGTACTCCTTCTCAGCACTTCTAAATCATGTAATTTGTTAATTTTAGTACTGAGGTAGTGGTATAAATAACAAACTATCATGCTCTTATTTTAAAATATTATATTCTCCCTTCATTTCTTCTCCCTGTCCTCATGAAAGATATATTAAGAGAACAGTATAAACAGCTGCTGGAAAATCTGGTCATACATTTTTTGTTTCCTTTGAGCCACCTGATGGATAGACAGACGGATGTGCAGAAACTCTCCTGCACCTTGAATTCTGGCAATCTAGTACAGGCAGGAACAGGAAGATGTCTTCATATGACTGTGACAGTAAATATGCTGGGCTTCAGCCTCGTCCAGTGTAACTCCATGGAAGAATTCCCTAATAAGTACACAGGCTGAAGTTCAGGCCTGCTATTTTTATCACATCAATTACAGTAGTCAGCAGGAAGAAATCAAATTTCCTGTGAAAATGTTATAGTTTTTTTGGCATACAATACCCCATATTCTCTGAATACTAAACAAGGAAATAAAATTTTTATACATAGTTTTAAGACCTGTTTCTTTGTGGTTATTGACATATGACTGCATAAACCTTTCGGAGCTTAAAAATCTGGTCTAACTGTCAAAAATATAATATTAAGACAAAAGTAATCTGTCTTACATGCAAAAGCTCATCTATTCTTTAATGAGGTAGCAGATAAATCAGGAAATAAACTCTCATCTTAAAAATACATCAGCAGGATCCCAAATTTGCAAGATGTAAGTACCAGGAAACTATGGCAAGAAGCGGTTGTTCTAAAAAAAAAATTTGTAAGATGGACTATGTCATAGATGGTTTTTCAATTAAAATTTAAATAGTTATTTCACAGATCATTGGGATTAGATATTTTCACTTCACATGTACACATTGAAATATAAAGATACAGGTGTGAGTGTTTAGCCTAGTAGAAAGCTGCCCATGTCCCACATCAGAGTGCTGGGTTTGATCCCTGGCTCTAGCTCTCAGCTTTCTATCAGTGCAGATATTGGGATGCAGCAGTTAGAGCTGGAGTAGATAAGACAATAATGGAGACTTGGATTTCACACCTAGCTGCAGCCCAAGCCCATTCCTGGCTGTTTGGGGCATTTGTGGTTAGTCCCTCTCTCTCACTCTCACTCACATAAATAAATAAGTTTTATAAGTAACATTGCTTTAAATACAGACGCACTTGAACTTATATTGGGATTATGTCCCAAGAAACCCATATTAATTTGAAAATAATTTAGGTTGAAAATGCATTTAATAAGCATAAAATGCATAAAACAGCACAGCTCAGCAACACAGTACACTATTGAGTATGAGTTGTTTACTCTTGTGATTGTGTAATTGACTAGCAACTGGGGGTTGCTATGCCTGCCTTTATTGTGAGAGAAATTGGAAGCTGAGCTCAGCCATATGGGCTAGTTGGAACACAAGATAATTTTTCAAACAGTATTTTCTTCGTTATGGGAACTTACCCAGTTTTTACATAAAAAACTGCAAAGACAGTGAAGTACTTATAACAGTATCATTGCATGAAACACAACAAAACATGGATATTTAAAGAACTCTCCAGTGCAAGAAAAGTGAATTGTAAATGAAGAACCTGTGTAACAAGTCATTCAGGTTGTGCCTACACACACTGAACCAGATTAGGCATTTTTTTACAAAATACTCAACAACTGGATTTCCATTTGTTGATGCTATTGTTGTTGGTTTTATTATTGTTATTTTATTAACTGAATCGAATCTTTTTTGGTCTGAGCTGATTTATACTTTTGCTGTTGTATAGAAACATTCCTAGTGTTGGTGATGGGCATTCAATGGTAAAACAAACAACAAAACTGAGAAGAAAAATGACTGCAGCACAGATTTTAAGAAACATATTTTCCTGCTCACTGATCTCCTTTTATCTTCTGCCCATATGTTTCTGTGTTGCAGTTTTATCTCTCCCACACTTATGGAATGCTTTGGCAGGGGAAATGAATTCTGATGAGATAGACTTGGTGAAATTCCAGGAAGTTTTAAGAAGTTCAGATACCAAACATAGGTCAGCATTGCTACGTGCTGCAAGGATGTGACCTCCACTTGTCAAGAGAGTCTGTTTCTGTTTGTTTGTTTGATATGTGTGATTTTATGTTGTGTATTTGTCATGCTCGGTGATTCAGTTTTTACAGTGTGATGGATTTTGACCAAACCATGAGCTTAGTTTTCACTATTCACTGTTTTTGGCCAAGTAAAATATTTCTGAATATATGAGTAAGCTAGGAAAGGTATGTGTTATTGGAATAATATAAAGCATGAATTTCTCAAACAGTATTTTCTTTGTTATGGGAACTTACTCAATTTTTCCATATCACCTCAAAAAGTACTTAGAATCACTACAAGAAACACAACAAAGTGTGGATATTTAAAGCACCATTCAAGTAAGTCATGTACTGCTAGCAACAATGATAATACAAACAATGATAGTACTGTTAATACATTAACTCCTCCATGGCCACAGTAAATAATGTTGCTCCTTTTATTTCCTAACATGTCTCATGGGAATTACTTTCAGGCATTAGCATGCCTTTAAACATGATTTTTTTATTGAATACAAAATTTGTCTCCTCGATTAAGAGGTAGATGTTTGGATCTATATATCCACTTCTTAAATAGTCCTAAACATTGGAGGATGTGTTACTAATGGATGCTTCTCTCTCTGTTTCATAAAGTACTCACTGCTTGGAGGCTTTGGTGAGACATTGTACGCTTTTTATTTATTTATTTATTTTTGACAGGCAGAGTGGACAGTGAGAGAGAGAGACAAAGAGAAAGGTCTTCCTTTGCCGTTGGTTCACCCTCCAATGGCTGCCACGGCCACGGTGCTGCAGCCAGCAACTGCACTGGTCCGAAGCCAGGAGCAAGGAGCTTCTCCTGGTCTCACATGGGGTGCAGGACCCAAGGACTTGCGCCATCCTCCATTGCACTCCGGGGCCACAACAGAGAGTTGGCCCGGAAGAGGGGCAACCAGGACAGAATCCGGCACCCTGACCGGGACTAGAACCCAGTGTGCCGGTGCCGCAAGGTGGAGGATTAGCCTAGTGAGCCACAGCACCGGCCACACTGTATGTTTTTAATCCATGAATATTGTGTGTGTTGTAGTGGCGCATAATTCCCTACTTTACTTGGCCTTTGAAAAATAGTGTAGACCAGGCTAAGTAGGATGGCAGAGTACTGAGGGGAAAAATGTCCATGAGCCTAGAATTTCGTATTCAGTGAAATTGTATTTCCAAAATAATAGCAAAGTTACAGACTTGTTTAGACATGCAATAAACAAAATAATTCATCACCCACATATCTGCTTCATGACAAATCTATGCCTTTTATCATACACCAAATGTCAAATCAAATTTGATTATAGGCTATGTCAAACCTACATACAGAACTTCTGGAGGAAAATTAGGGAAAACCTTTGGGACTTGACTGAAAATGTATTCTTTAGATAAGACTAAGTAATAAATAATTGAGGTATCATTGAAATTATGTACTTTTCTTCATCAAAAGAAAATATTGAGAATGAAAAGACAAATTGAAGGCTGGGAGAATTATTTAAAAATCCCATATCCCTCAAAGATCTTATAACTGGAATATATGAAAAGTTCTTAAAACTCAATAAGGAAATTGTCAACCCACGCTTCATAAAGTAGCTGGAAAATAAGAACACAAATATGCCCAAAGATGTCTTCAGGGCTAGAAATGAGCATTAACACACAGCAGGGAAGCTCCAGTTAGAATCATAATGAAGCCTATTAAAATGTCTATCATGTTAAAAGATGGCTCTTATGGATTGTTAACTAGAATATAGGGCTACTAGAACTCTCATGTCTATTGGTGCCAAGGGAAAATCATCACCAACACCTTAGAAAACCATTTGGCAGTTTCTAAAACATAACCTGCCAGAAATTTCACTTCAAGTTTTTAATAGAGAAGGAAATAAATGTTCATGCAATGATTTGCAAATGGAAATTTGTATTAGCTTTATTTTTAAAGCCAGAAACTGGAATCAAATCAAATATCCACCAGATAACATTATATAATCATGTACAATATCATGTCAAAGTTCATAGAAATTGTGATATAGTTAGGTTGATCTAATTTATGAATTCCTCACATAGTTGTCATATTTGTGGTAGAATAACACGAACTCTTTATCAATTTTCAAAAATATAATAAATCATCATAATCTATAGTTACCTGGAGTCACAATAAATACTTTGAAATCTATTCCTCCTATGTAACTGCAATTAGGTACAGGTTGCCTAGGACTTCTCATGGCCCCTCCCTCCTAACTACTTCAATCTCTGATAATCACCATTCTACTATCTACTCTATGAGACTGAATTTTTAGGTTCCACTTGTGAGTAAGTTTATGCAAGTTTTCCTTTTGGCTTGTTTCATCTAACATAATGTCCCTCAGATTCGCTCCTGTTCTGACAGTTTGTTTTTTAACACATTGGTTTCCTGCTACACATCCTTAAGGCACCTGACAAAAGGCAGTCAGGAAGAGAGTCGTTCAAGTTTTATGGGTGCACTGCAGATAAATCCTAAAATATCTGGGGGAAATTGAGCATGTACAAGTCTGAGGAATCATAAATGACTGTCAAAGAGGAAAACTGAAAATGAGAAAATTATTGGCCAACTTTCTAAAGGAACGTTTTTGAAATTTTAACCTTCATTTGTGAAAAAGACAAAAGATAAACACTGGTGAAGATATAGAGAAAAAGGAACTCTTTACACTGATTTGAATGCCAATTAGCGCAGTCATTAAAGAGTATAGCATGGAGTTCCCTGGAAAACAGCTATCATATGATCCAGCAATTCCATTTCTGGGTATATAAACAAAGGAACTGAAATGAACATGTCAATGGGATATCAGCACTCCCATGTTCACTGCAGCAATATTTCCTACAGTCAAGACATGGTACCGTGTCTGTTGAAGAGTTTACAGGAGGTAATAATGGAACAAACCAAAGCCTTCGCCAACCAGGCGGTCAACCAAATGCTGCTACAAGGATATACTCTGCTCCATACCCAGGAGACAGTGGCTTGAGACATCGCCCCGTGCCAGCAGAGTACATCTGCACCCCACTTCAGCAGGAGGTAGCTCTGAAGACAGATCATCTTCCTCCACTCCTCCTGGACATTTGGGGCTAATGTAATCCCATATGACTCTTGGCTTTATAAAAAACAAAGGAGGGGGCAATGTTAGTAAAATGGCCCAGTCTTATCTGTGGCACAATCTATGTCCCAGATACCATCCTAGGCTCTAATTCTCCTGCCACCATTGCTGAAAGCCAGATGACCACATGGCATATCCACAGGTGTCAGCTCCCCCGCCACACACACCCTAATGGGATTCACTGCTCCTACTTCCTTGCCTGCCCATCAGCAAAGGTTTAACAGGAGCTGTTCCTAAACACATGCTCTCTCTCTCTCTCTTATGCTGTCTTCCTCTCTCACCCTCTCCCTCTGACCTCTCCAGCTTCCCTCACCTGACAATAAACCTTTCCTCTAAAAAGAAAAAAAAAGACATGGGATAAACTTAAATTTCTATTAGTGGATAAATGAAAAAATAAAATACAGTACATATATGAGGGATCATAAAAATTTATACAAAATGCATATTATAAAGGAGCATGGTTTTCAACTTATGACTGAATATAAACTAATATTTTAACCATATTTTTCTACATACATATTGAAGTAACTTCACATAATGTACATGTATTACATATGTATGGGGACTTCAAAAATTTAGATGAAATTAAAAGATAAAAATATGAACTTGATTTCTCAGCAGAACTTCTATAAAAATTAAGACACTTTTTTGTAAGTGATGATACCAGCCACTTAATCCATCCTTACAGAATTGAGAACCTGGAAATTCAACCAGGTCAATGAAATCCTTTTTATATCACTAGGTGATCTTTAATTTTTTATTTATTCATATTTATTAATATAATGAAAACATAGTTTATGTATTCCACAGATGAAATTTTAAGAAGATAACCAAACTTCCCTCCCCCTTCCTCCCTCCATCTTCCTTCCTTCCTTCCATTTTTTCCCTTTAATTTTTCCAATAACATACTTTCAATTTACTTCATACTCACAGGCTTAATGCACCACTAATCAAAATGTTCAACAAGTAAAAAGTAGAAAGATGGGGACAGCATTATGGCATAGCAGGTAAAGCTTCAGCCAGCATTGCTGGCATCCCATATGAGTCCCGGCTGCTCCACTTCCAATCCAGCTCCCTGTTAATGCACTGTGGGAGAAGGCAGAGGATGGTCCAAGTCCTTTGGCTACTACATCCATGAGGGAGACCCAGAAGTAGCTCCTGACTGACATTGGTCTGTCCCTGCCCTGACCATTCAAGCCATTTTGGGAGAAAACGAGCACATGGAAGATCTCTCTCTCTCTCTCTCTCTCTCTCACTTCCTCCCTCTTTCTGTAACTCTGCTTTTCAAATAAATACATCTTTTTTAAAAAATAGAAAGATGACTGTTTTACAGGAATATAGAAAGGGCTATAAATAGTCATCAAACCCTAGGATGTCACTTTAATTCTTAAACGTTTTTTGTATTCAACGTTTTTTGTATTCTTTAGTAACTATCACATCTCAGAGAAAATATATAATATTTGCTTCTGGGAACTAGCTTATTTCTTCAAACATAATGGTTTCCCTGTCCATCAATTTTGTTGTAAAAGACAGGATTTCATTCTTTTTTATGATTGAGTACTATTCCATAGTGTATATAAACCACATTTTCTTTATCTAGTCATTAGCTGATACACTAATCTTGGTTGATTCCATATCTTATCTATTGTGAATTGAGCTACTATAAGCATGGGGGAACAAATAAGTCTTTCAGATGCTGATTTAATTTTGTTTGGGTAAATTTCCAGGAGTGGGATACCTGGGTCATATGGTAGATCTATTTTCAGATTTTTGAGGAATCTCCATATTGTCTTTCATAATGGTTGTACCAATTTACATTTCCAACAACATTGTATTAGTGTATGTTTTTGCCACATCCTCTCCAACATTTAATATTTTTTGATTTTTGGATGATAGCCATTCTAACTTGGGTGAGATGAAACCTCATTGTGATGTTCATTGACATTTCCCTGATGGCTAGTTATCCTCAGGATTTTTTCCTGTGCCTGTTGGGCATTTGTATTTTATCCTTTGAAAAATGCCTGTTCATGTCCTTTTCCTATTTTTTAGCTAGTTCACTTTTCCCCTAGCAAAGTGGGTGTTTTGCCACTGCAGGTTTCATGTTCAACATCGACTCATCCCATGTAAGGGTTCTTTTCAAACTACTATCTCATATGTCATGAAGCTTCAAACCAGATACTATTGAGACATGATGTAAAGTTTTATATGAGTTTGTTTTGGCATTAAAGGAATTTAAAATCACGCATAGTATTTCATAATAGCATTTTCCATGAGCTTTCTGAAGATCTCTCTTTCTCTTTCTATATATACAGATTTAGATACATATAGATATACACACATACATATGCAATAGACTACTAGTCAGTTGTTAAAAGAAAGAAGTTTTATTGTTTGAAAAAACATTGTTGAACTTGCAGGATATTAATGGTGTGAAATAAGCCAGGTACATAAAGAAGAAATACTGTACAATCTCACTTACACAAAATACTCTTCAAAAAGTTCACAAAAAATTGAAATCATGATGAACAGATTTAAACAATTTTGTATCAAAATAAACTACTTTTCGTTATATTTTTTACAAACTTTTAAAAGTATATTCATTTGTGTAATCTAAAGAAATGGAACTCAGAAGGAGAGAGTAGAATCATGGTTATGAAGGACTGGAGGTGGGCAGACACAATAGCAAAAAACACAAGGCTGGATATTAGTAAAAGTCATAACATCACCAGGAGTATCAAATTTGAACAAGACAAGTTGAGCAAGGGTCAAATTTGAACAAGACGAAATGATCAAATAAGTGCTAAGTTCAAGTTCCTCAAACATTGTTAGCAAACATCCATATACTTGCATCTCTCAACAATATTGAATTCAGTTTGTCCAAACCAGGAGACAGCTTTCATGGAAACTTGACTACTTAGATTCTGCTTCCTACTGATTGGCTCTACTCAGGTACTATAATTCCAACCTCAGCTTAGGTAAGCTCAATTTAATGTTCAGTCATAGATGATCATCTTTTATCAGGTACTGTTACTTTATCAGTTTTAATCTTAATCTTATATTCTCATGAATTATATAAAGTGATTGATCAAGGGAAATTGTTCTAGTGAAAATCAAGTCAAAAAAAGAAAAAAGAAAGAAAATCAAATTGGAGGCTTTGTACATTACACTGTAGCAGCAAAAGACTATGACTGAGGAAAACTGGTCTCTTGCCTTAGCCATACTGTTAATACATTATTTTAACTTGTTCTTTTTTATTTACCAATATTTATTGAGTTATGTTAAGCATCAGAGCTTTAATATTTATTGAGATGGGGGCCGGTGCTGCGGCTCACTAGGCTAATCCTCCACCTTGTGGTGCCGGCACACCGGGTTCTAGTCCTGGTCAGGGTGCCGGATTCTGTCCCAGTTGCCCCTCTTCCAGGCCAGCTCTCTGCTGTGACCAGGGAGTGCAGTGGAGGATGGCCCATGTGCTTGAGCCCTGCACCCCATGTGAGACCAGGAGAAGCACCTGGCACCTGCCATCGGATCAGCACGGTGCGCCGGCCACAGCGGCCATTGGAGGGTGAACCAATGGCAAAGGAAGACCTTTCTCTCTGTCTCTCTCTCTCACTGTCCACTCTGCCTGTAAAAAAAAAATACAAAATAAAAAAATATTTATTGAGATGGAATACATTACTTTTCTCTCATATTTTACAATGTAAATAAAATTATTAAGATAATGGGGTTTTGTATCAAAATAACTTTGCCATATATCTTGAGAAAAGTTATTTGATATCTTTTAGTTTTTCTTCTTCTGCATAAGAAAATTTTCCTGGCATCTTCCTTGTGTGGCTGCTGTGAATATTATGTGCAATAGCTTATTCTGCTGTTTCCAAGTAGCTCCCCTTTTTTCCTCACTTTTCAACATCTTTGAAACAAGAAAATCTCTGATGTCTTCTGATTATCCTTGATGGTGTTTCCTATGTTAATTAAAGGAGTGCTTTAAATTTTATGAAAGAAATTAGTATGTGTCAAAAAATTATCACAGATCTAGAACATAGAAAGATCTCAAAACATGATAACTATTCTGATAACTATTCATGCTAGGGAGAGAATATAGAACAGCAACAAATCATTATGGTAACATATAGCAAATGAGGTAAGTTCAGGAAATACAAAACCAAGGGGATCAGCGGATTTTATGTAAGTACATTGAGAGAGTCTGCGATCTGTTATTATACCTTCAGTAAAACATTCCAACACATGTGACTTTGAAGATGATAACAGAAAGATGAAGAAAATGTAGGGAGGAGAAATGTAAATGAGAAGACAAGAGGCCAAGACATGTACATCTGGGGAAGAACGTGTGTCATGCTCAAAGTTAAAAAAGTAAAATAAATCAATAAATTGATTCTGGATTGCAGAAGCACATTGAAAAGTGGCAAATGATGAGTCTGGAGAATTAAGTCACAATTAAGTCAAAAGGGACATTTTAAGCTAATTTGATGATTTACAACTTTGTAGGAAGATGACAGACCTTGAAATCTTTGCAGAATCAGTGAAATTACAACAGGTAAGTTAAGCTCTGTATTGCTTAAATACTTGGTTGCCAACTTCACTAGATTATGAGATCAAACATCACCTATATATGAATGTTATGAATTTCCAACCTGTAATGAAAAAAATGTAATTTTTGATATTAATTTCTCTGATGATTCAGTACTCCTTGACTTTACTGTGCTTCTTATACTTGCTAGACAAGCTTTAATCTATGCTTTTCAAAATAAACATAAACATATTTTACACAGAGATATGTTTTATGTATATTCATACATGGATTTATTTTTATTGCATGTGTGTATGGACATATTCATGTATAATATTCACTGAAATCAACCGTATTTAATTTTACACTGAAGTCAATTACATTTTATTTTAATAAATTGCAGGTCCTGGTGCAGTAGTAGAATATCAAAGAGAAGGGAAGCTGACAGAAAGTCAACTTGCCTACCTTGGGTTCTCTTTCAAGAAATTCCTTGAAATACATTTGAAAATTATTACTTTGATTTCAGTAATGTCTGTCTAAATCAAAATTTAGCTCTGCTTTCATTTCATTTTTTGTTCCCTGAAGCACTATGTCTTTTGATCTCGGAATACTCATTAAACTATTTGTATAGTTCTCTTAAGTGTATTGTGTGCATCAAAGTGTCCTAAATATTTGCATATAAAATTAGAATCACATTCCATAGAAGGTTATACAAATGGAAATGTATAAATATTCTGCTTTTTCTATTCCATAACCTGCTTCTTCTTGTATACCCCAAAGGAAAATACAGATATAGCCATGGCCACAATGTAAATAATATTGAAGGAAGATACTGATCTCAGACCTAACATCTTATACTATTCCTAGAAGGAGGTATTTTCCTGCACAAAACAACATGATATGATAGTTTTTTTTTTCTTAGCAGCCAAGATGCTTTTCTGAAAGGTTAAGGAAAAATCATGAAAGATTAGGTAAGTAATCACAGTGTCTGTGGGCTATACCCACTTAGAGTTTAAAATCATATTATCCCACAGAATGCTATAATTCCCAGTTTTATAAGCAGCATAATGCAGACAAAAACTCTCAGATCCAGAAAGATGGAAATACTGAGCAACCAGAGAAGCCTTTAGGTCATTTGAAAATTGCTAGAGATATTAAGCTTTGGGTTTAATGTTTTCATGAGTCTTACATGAGTTGGAGAATTTCAATAGAAATTTCAAAGAAGCAAAGAGGACTTCTGGAAGGCAAACCCTTAGTGAAAGGCAAAAATGGGAGAACTTTCCCTAAATGGTTGTCTCACCATGCGGTGCCCTCCACTATGTGACGCCACAGCCAAGAACGCTGTCATCATTCGCTGAGCGGATATAGCCACCCTGGGCTTTTACTTCCCAGCCTGCAGAACCATGAACCGAATATTCCCTATAAATTATCTATTCTATTCCTTACAAATTATCCTTTGCACGTTTTTTATTTTAGCAGCAAAAATGAATAATAAGAAAAGTTAACAAGAAATTTGAAGTGATTAGCTTTCATTGATAAAGAGAAAATATTGCTTAGCTAAAGAAAAAAATGTAGTCATGCAAGATGTTACTTACAAAGTCATGCTTAAGATAAAATAGCCATCCAAAAGGAGAACATGGATGTGGATAAAAATAAAACAAAATGCTTAAGCAAAGACTAAAAGACTACTTTTGGTTTAGCTATTATTTCTAAGAATATGTATATATTGAGATAAATATTTTATAGTGATAAAGATAAGTTTACCAAGAAATTATATCTTTCAGAAACCTCAAAACATCCAAAATCTGTATCAAATAATATAATCTGAAAGATGATAATGCCTTCAAATTTCGTCAAAATTACAACCATTTAGAACAAGATACATTAAACAAATAAAAATCAGTTGTGCCTGCAATCAAGTCCAAATTCAGCTTCTGATCTAACTTCCTTCTAAGATGCCTAGAAGCAGCAAATCATGGCTCAAGTACTTGCGTCCCTGCCTGTCAGATGGAAGACCCAGATGGCGTTCTGGCTGTGTGCTGGTATCCCAGTATTTATCCCTCTTTAATTTGCTGGTTGCCATCTCAGAGTAGTACCAATGCAGAAATATAAAGACAGTAGGGAAAGTACAATTTGAAGGAAAACCTGATTTTGTTATGAAAAGTCTGTAATGAGATAGTGCCAAGTGAAAGAAGCTTTGTTATACCCTGAATTGCATCCCTCCAAAATTCATGTTAATCTCTAATCAACAAAGTGGTAATACTTGGAGACAGGACTTCAAGGAGGTAATTAATATTAAAGGAGATCACAGTGGTTGTCTGTAATCTGATAGTCTTTGTGTCCTTTTCTTTTCTTTCTTTCTTTCTTTTTTTTTTTTTTTTTTTTGACAGAGTTAAACAGTGAGAGAGAGAGAGACAGAGAGAAAGGTCTTCCTTCCATTGGTTCACCCCCTAAGTGGCCTCTATGGCCAGCGAGTTGCAGCCAGTGCGCGGTGCTGATCCGAAGCCAGGAGCCAGTCCAGCCCTAGCTGTTGCTGCCATTTGGGGAATGAATCAGCAGATGGAAGATATCGTTCTCTCTGTCTTTCAAATAAATGAAATAAATCTTTAAAAAATTGTAGATGCCATATCATTAGGTATTTATTTACAAATACAGGTTCACTGAATCATGCCATGTAAATGACAGTATATTCTTCTTTCCCAGAGTTTATTATTATTGTGAATCTCTAATTCTATGGTATTCATTACTCTTGTCTCTAAGAAAAAATAGTATATATGTATATAATTGGATTTGAAGCAAACAAGGTAAAATATTCTATAAACTTGTAAAAATACTAATTTATATAATGTAAAAAGTAGAGAACCAACCACACTTAAAATGAAAGAAAAAGATTAGAAAAGAAAACGAAGTCAGAAGGAGCCACATCAGATCTGTTAGATGAATGCCTAAGGATTATTCTTCGAATCTCTATTAAATTTCTTTTAGTTGAGGAGAGGAATGCTCAGAAGCACTGTCATGGTGGAAAGAATTTCTGGTGAAGTTTCTCAATATATTTTCTGCTGAAGCTTTGGCTAACTTTTTTAAAACACTCCCCTAACAAGCAGATTATTATCCTGTGGCCCTCCAGAAAGGCAATAATCAAAATGTGTTGTGCATCCGCAAGAACTTTTGTGATACTCTTTGTTCTTTTTAGTGAACTTCTAAAAATATATATTTTTTAAAAATAGACATATGAAAAGTGTGCATATTTATGGGGTACTGTGTGTTGTTTTCTTTTTTTTTTTAAAGATCTATTTATTTACTTGAAAGAGTTACACAGAAAGAAGGAAAGACAGAAAGAGAGAGGTCTTCCATTCACTGGTTCACTTCCCAGCTGGCAGCAATGGCCGGAGCTGTGCCAGTCTGAAGCCAGGAGTCAGGAGCTTCTTCCAGGTTTCCCATGCGGGTGCAGGGGCCCAAGGACTTGGGCGATCTTCCAATGTCTTCTCAGGCCACAGCAGAGAGCTGGATGTCAAGAGCAGCTGGGACTTGAACTGGCTCCCATATGGGATGCTGGCACTGCAGGTGGTGGCTCCACCCACTATGCCACAGCACTGGCCCCATATGTGTTGTGTGTTGTTTTCTTACATGCATTCATTGCATAATATTCAATAAGGGTAATTATTTTATCCTAATCAACTATTTAACTTTTCTTTATAGTTAAAGCATCTAAAATCCTACCTTTTAGGTTTTTTGAAGTACAGAAATATATGAGGGAGTGCAGTGGAGGATGGCCCAAGTGCTTGGGCCCTGCACCCCATGGGAGACTAGGAGAAGCACCTGGCTCTGGCTTCGGATCAGTGCGGTCACTGGCTGCAGCGCGGTGGCCGTGGTGGCCATTGGAGGGTGAACCAATGGCAAAAGGAAGACCTTTCTCTCTGTCTGTCTTTCTTACTGTCCACTCTGCCTGTCAAAAAATAAAAATAAAACAAAGAAATATATGATACCTTATCTGTAGTCATTCCAATGTCAGTAAAATCCCAGAACTTCTTATTCCTCTCTGGCTTCACCCTACTACCCATCAATCAACCTTCCCTAATCCTTCCCTCCTCATCGAATGGAAGACCCCTCTCTCTCTCTCTCTCTCTCTCTCTCAGCTTCTTCTCTCTCTAACTCTGACTTTCAAATAAATAAATAAATCTTTATAAAATAAAGGAGTTTCGATCGTAACAATCAGTACCACATTTTCTTTTTTTTTCTCTTTCTTTTATTTATATAAAAGGGACACATTTTAATCAGCTATTTATTTTAAGAAAAACAGTATCATCTATCACAGCAGATTAATGTTTAAATTTTGTTTATCGAATACTTTATAATTTTGTTGTTACAATTGTTTGTAAGTGTATTTATATTTTTATTTATTTATACATATTCCATTAAATTAATAAAGTTACTTGAGGGCCAGCACCTTGGTGCTGACATCCCATATGGGTGGTGCTTCAAGTCCAGGCTGCTCCTCTTCTGATCCAGTTCTCTGCTACAGCCTGGGGAAGCAGTAAAGGATGATCTAAGTGCTTGGGCTTCTGCCCCCCCAAGTTGGAGACCCAGAAGAAATGCCTGGTTCCTGGCTTCAGTTTAGCTCAGTTCTGGCCACTGTAGCCATTTGGGAAGTGAACCAGTGGATGAAAGACCCCTCTTTCTGTCTCCCCCCTCTCACTGTAACTCTACATCTCAAATACATTTTAAAAATCTTTAAAAAAATAGTTACTTGAGTTAACTTATATTCCTTTACAACTTTTATCCTTTTCTGGTCTCTCATTTGTAAGTTTAAGAAGCATTGCTTAGGTGGTCCTTTAACCTACAGCATCTCTTCAGTCAACATGCTTCTCTTCTACTGCCATTTCATCCTTCACTCCCAGTAGTGAACTGGAGCCTTAAGCAGAATTTTGCCATACCTGATCATGGAAGAAATTATCTTAATTTCTTCTGTGAATATTGAATGACATTCCTAAGTTTTCCATTCAACAGGTTTGAACAACTTTAAATATAAACTGTGAATATATATTTTTTCAAATGTAGAATTTCAAATGTAGAATTTCACAATATTTGTTTTTCAGGGAGAACAAAATAGGAAACTTACGTTTACAGAAAATGTTCAGAATTTAATGAAGTAAGGATCAAGGATTAAGAAATGGGACATTTCTTTGTAGAAAATCAATAAAATAGGCCATTGTTGAAATGATTTGTTATAGATCTCTCATATTAATAGACTGCCTTTGATGCAAATCCTTAGTTTAATTCTATGTATGTTGTAAAGAAATACTTTAATATTTAATTTTAAATGTATTAGATTTAACTTATTTTAATATTGTCTGTATTCATTTAAACTTTGCCTGAAATTATACAGTTTTTGAATCTTGTAGAAAAGTTTTAAAACCATGATTTTGAGTTTTCTGGTTTTCACAATTGATTTAAAAGATATTGGATATGTCAATTTTACACTTGCCCATTGATATTATTAGAAAAATGATTAGGGGCACAGGGGGTTAAAGCCCCAGCCTAGAGTGCCAGCATCCCATATAGGTTCAAGTCTCAGCTGCTCTACTTCCAATCCAGCTCCCTGCTAATGCACCTGGGAAAGCAGCAGAGGATGGCCCAAGTCCTTAGGCCCCTGCACTTGTATGGGAGACCTGGAAAACACTCCTGGCTCCTGGCTTTGGATCAACTCAGCTCTGGCCATTACAGCCATTTGGTGAGTGACATGGAAGATGGAAGACCTCTCTCTCTCTCTGTGTAACTTTGTCTTTCAAATAAATAAAATAAACCTTAAAAAATTAACAATTATCACCATTATTTATCCAAAAATATACTAAGAGAAAAAAGCAGAAACATCTTTATATTGTGTATAACTTGGTTTCTTAATCAACTGAGTTGTTCTTATTTTTCTCTTTTGGACGAAAGCAGTGAAAATGTATACACCTGTTTATCGGACTTTGGAGAAGCTGTTGGAGTAGACAGTCCTCACGATCACGTAGTCGCTTTGCCAATCCCAAGACTGCATTATTATTCAAAGTTTCCAGAATACAGAGCAAGACTAAATGACTGCTGGCCAGTTTTCTCCTGGGGATACTAAAAAGCTTGCAATACTTTTCCTAAGGTACCAGCTATTGAGTTTAGAGTGTTAGGGGAACACAAAATCTTGGACACTTTTTTATTAAAAGATATTTTAACATTAAAATGTTATTTGTGACACAATAAAGTAATTTTCATTTTATTTTAGCTATCTTGGAAAATTATTTTCTGTGAAAATTGTATAAATCAATAATATTAGGAGCCGGCGCTGTGCCACAGCAGGTAAATCCATCACCTGCAGTGCCAGCATCCTTTATTTGCTCTGATTCAAGTCCCAGATGCTCCACTTCTGATCCAGCTCCCTGCCATGGTCTGTGAAAGCAGAAGAAGATGGCCCAAGTCCTTGGGTCCCTGCACCTGTGTGGGAAACCTGGAAGAAATTCCTGGTTCCTGGCTTCGGATTGGTGCAGCTCTAGCCATTGTGATCATTTGGGGAGTGAATTAGCAGAGGGAAGACCTCTCTCTATCTCTCTTTCTCTCTGCCTTTCTGTAGCTCTGCCTTTCAAATAAATATATAAATCCTTTAAAAAAATAAAAATTAATAACATTTAACATGTAAGAGTACAGGAATTTGTATTTTATCTATGATTTTTATGATTAAAAACACAATAATAGTTATGTTCCCATTACTTTTCTAAATAGCATATGACATTAAATCATCAATAGAAACAAAATTATTATCGCCATCTATTAATATTTTTGTAGGAAATGTGAGATCATAATTTTTTTTTCAAAACTTCAATGTCCTGCAAGTTAGATGTTCTCTTATTACCTTAGGTGCTTTCTTTCTTTCACTGGTTTGTTTTTTTTAAAAGCGTACTTTTATATGAGCACTTTCTAATAGACTTTCCAAATATACTGCAACTTTATTAAAAATTCATGTTGGCTAAAATACAAGAAGGTCAGAAAATGCCTTTGAATTTATGTCATGGTCTTTTAGATAATTCATTCAGATTTTAAAAGGGAAATTCTTCATTAAGTAAAGGACCCTATGCTTATTAATTTATATGCTTAAGCAAGGGACTCCACTAATTCATTTATTAAATATCAAAGACCATATGTTTCCACCCCCTGTCCTTTTTTATTGATTAATTGCCTTCAGTCAATTCAGATGAAAGCAGAGAAGGAGGGAGTGAACTTCAGTAATACAGGTAAGTTTCTGATCTTATTTTTTAACCTAATGAGAAATGAGATTTCTTTACATTACTGTGCAGAAAACGCCAAATGATACAATTTAGAATGAGTTTTCTTACAAACCTGTAGATTTTTCAAGACTTGAAAAGTGAGACCCAGTCCCTTAGGTGTAAGGAGCATGGCTTGTACAAGTCGAGGAAATGAATGCAACCAAATCAGTAACGGGCTGTGGAAAGCCAGACTCAGTTCTCCAAATTCAACACATTTGTTGTGTTTGTTCAAAGGGTGGTAACTGGAGATAATAAATGGTTGGGTGACAAGGGAATGAGGCAGAAAGGAAATTTTGTAGTCCAATCATGTTGAGAAATATTGGGTAAAAAAATAGGTTAAAAAAAGAACATATTGATAGATGATAGAGAAATGAATGCATTTGTAATATACACGGTTCCTTCCTGATTGGTCATTAGGTTTGTGAATACATTGCTTTCACTTGTTTACTTTGTTGGTGTTTATCAGTTTCCCTAGACTACAAGCTAGAGACAGATACTAGTTAACTTAAACAGATGGCCCAAGTCCTTGGGTCCCTTCGATAAAGATGAATAGGCTTGTAAAGTACAGAAGCCAGTGTCTGAGTGAAAAAATTTATCAAAAATCCTGATAGAGAGCCACCATGAAATGCAAAACTCCAACTGTATTTTGGTTGATTTTTTTTAAACTTTTATTTAGTAAATATGTTTCCAAAGTACAGTTTATGGATTACAATGGCTCCCCACCCATAACTTCCCTCCCAACCGCAACCCTCCCATCTCCCGCTTCCTCTCCCTTTCCATTCATATCAAGATTCATTTTCAATTCTCTTTATATACAGAAGACCGATTTAGTATATATTAAGTAAATATTTCATCAGTTTGCACCCACACAGAACATAAAGTGTAAAGTACTGTTTGAGTACTAGTTATAGCATTAATTCACATAGTACAACACATTAAGGACAGAGATCCTACATGGGGAGAAAGTACACAGTGACTCCTGTTGTTGACTTGTGCACGATGACTCCTGTTGTTGACTTAACAATTTGACACTCTTGTTTATGATGTCAGTAATCTCCTTAGGCTCTTGTCATGAGTTGCCAAGGCTATGGAAGCCTTTTGAGTTTGCTGACTTTGATCTTATTTAGACAAGGTCATAGTCAAAGTGGAAGTTCTCTCCTCCCTTCAGAGAAAGGTATCTTTTGGTTGATTGTTTCAACCCATGGGTCATGCAGGTTAAGATTCAAACCCATAGGAAACAGCCTTCAGTTGGCTGGTTTGAGTTATATAACCACCCTTTATACATATAAAGGGTTCCTTCCATTTACAGCTCTACCAGTACTGTCCATAACAGAGGGGAAGTAGCTGCAGGAAAGAGGTCAGGCACTCTTTTTCAAAAAACAAAAAATAAAAGAAATTCCAGGTGACCTTCAATATAATCAAATTTACTATAACACAGGATTTTGTAAAATGTCTTCATATGTGCTGTATCCCAAGCTTGATATTGAGACTTTGTGAGGTCTTACTTCTTTGTTTCTATTTTTCCTAGAACATTCATGTGACAAGCAATGTTTTAAGATCCTGCCTGTGGGAAGTGCTGTGTAGGAGCACAGCATGAGTGATCAGGCTTCCTTGTCAGTATAGGAAACAGTGTGAACTGATGCTCCTTTCATAAAAGGTCTCATGTAAGTCAAGGTCTTTTGGATATCTACATGTTTGTACACAACTATGTGCTAGGTAATTGGGTAGGAGAGTGAAATGTTCTATATTTTCATGTGGAAAAAGAGGAAACAGATTGCATTTTTTACCCTTTAACCAAATAGGTATTTTTCTATGCTTTTAAAAATAAAGAGATATAAAAAGAAGGCAGAATAGGGCAGCATGTGGTCAACAGTTATGACTTAGGTTGGGACACTTGCATCACACGTTAGAGGATGCCACCTTTGGCTCCTGATTCTGGGTCCCTGCAGATACCTATAAGAAATAGTGATGGTCAAACTGGGGTTCCTGCCACTCATGTGGGAGGTGGGAGAATGGATTGATGAACCAATTTCCAATATCAGCCACAACATAACCTAAACTGTGTGAACATTTATCTGCCTGTCTCTCTCTCTCTCAATAAATACATAAACTTTTCCTTAAAAATGAGGGATAGTGTTAAAAATCAATAATAGAAACAGTAGCAACGGCAATGGTAAACTAAGGTTTATTAAACATTTTCTATGTACCAGGCCTGTTCTAAGCACGTTATATTAATTATTCTATTATCACAATGGCCAAATGCAGTAGGTATTATTGTTAATATTCTGAATTTACATATGAATAGTGACATTTTCATTACACAATAAGATAAAAACTATAGAAGGCTATTTTTATGAATACTTAAAAGTATCTTTATTTCAGTTTCATGCTTTCCCATTCATGTTTAGCTAATACATAGTGAACATCTACTGAGAGTTATAAATAATTTAAAGACTTAAATGTTAGTTACTATTGTATTTAGGATGTTGGCAGAACTATACTGTTTCATTGGCAGAAACTTTGGCTAAATTATTATTTATTGAAGTAACAGAAAACATACCTCATCTGAGTGTAAAAATTGTTATGACTTTTGGCATATATTTCTGTTCATCTGATTTATTAGCCTTTAAAAACATACAAAATTAAATATATACAACTGACACCTCAGTAAAGATTATGGTTAATTCATTTTATAATCACATTTCAGGCATTTTATGAGAACTGGATGACTTAAAACCTGATGTGGGATATAGATCTTTCACTCAGTGAATTTGATTATGGTCCAGAGGTTGTGAGCTATGGGAGGGACATTTATTTCCTGCTTGGTTTATTAGAGTAATATTTATATACAGTTATCTAAAATTTAGAGAGATGTTAAAGGGAATTGTAAAAGCTTATTTCTCTGTCACAGCATGTCTGTAGATTTCAAAAATAAATGTGAGTCATCAAGAAGTTATTTTTTTCAGCCATCTTGTATTTCATTCATTCACTGAAACAACTTATTTAAATACATAATTTCTAAAGCTAGCTTTGTTACTGACAAATGTAGTCCAATAACTTAAATTATATTCCTACTAATATAGTATAGTATATAGTCTGTTGAATTATAATATATTCATTTAATCCTTTATATATTTGCAAGCATGACTCCTGGTTGCAGTTCAGTAGTTAAGGTAGAACTAATATTTGAAAATTGAAAACATATATTGAATAAAATACACTTCTACCTTCATCACAATTTATATAGCCATTTGAAATAGGACACAGAAGCAGAATGGTGATGTATACATATATAGGCATATACATTTATGCATTGCTCAACAATGAAGATAAATTCTGAGAAATATGATGTTAGTACTGCTTGTTATTAAGCAAACATCAGAATGTAGCTAGCTAGTGTAGCCTACTGGATACTAGGCATATGGTATGGTCTGTTGCTCTTAAGCTACAAGACTGTTTAGTATGTGACTGTGTAAATGTAGGAAATATAACACAATGTTAAGTAGTTGATCATCTAAATTCTCCTCTTATGTCAGTGACGATTTTCTTGGTTGTTTTTGTCTCTCATCATAGATTTACTTGTAGACAGACAACATCCCAGGAATAGTCCTCTCTATTCAGACCTTTCAGAGTGGTGTCTGTGTTTTTAAACCTTTTAAGGACACTGAGGTATGCAAATGCCTCTGCTAAACACTTCACTGTGTATTTTCTTGAGACTTATTTCCTTGCAATTTCCTTATTTCTTGCCCTCCTCTTTCAGTTCTAACAATTGCTCACTAGCCAGTTCCTCAGGAACCACCTCTGCTCATGGCTCAGTGTTATCCTCACCCAAACCCAGGTTTAAATCGTTTGCCATATCAACCATGCCTTGTTGATTTTTTTGCAACTCATCTGTAGCAAATCCATTTAGTTTAAAGAAGAACCACTTGAGTGCCTTTTGCCAGGTGACATTTATACCTTTCTTGGTGATATTGAAGTAGGTAGGCATACAGGCTAAAATTGATTAGATTTGTGAATTGGAAGACCATGTCTTTGCCACGCCCCTGTGTGACCTCATGCCCCTATCTGATGCCTTGGCCATGCCCCTGTGTGACCTCATTCCCCTACCTGGCCACACCTGGGTGTCCACCAGCCAATCAGGTTAATTAACCACTCCCCTTTGTAAGTGGGTTAAAAGCTGGGAAACGGTATGGCCCGACCTGCTTTCTTCTTCCCTGGACTCTTGCCAGGAGGGGGCTTGCGATAGCCCTGTGCCTCCAGGGCGCATGGCCTTTGGGCCATGTGCTCTAGGCTTCCTGGCCCAGATACAGGCCTAGATGCTCCTCCATGTGGCTGCTTCCCAGTGTTTGGTATGAACCCCTATTCACCTCTCTCTCTTAAATAAAACTCTCACTCTCCTATGCATCTTTTTCACTAAATAAAAGCTGCCTTGCTTGCTTATCTGTGCCAATATTTAGAATTCTTCTCTAAATATTAGGAAGAACCCTCTTGGGCTTATTAATACTGGGGATTTAATAATAAGCCCATGGTGAAATGGTATGGCACCCCAAATCCGGTAGCACATGTGGCACCCCGGGTAGTATTTCTAGGGAACTTTATGGGGCCACATTTCAGTGTAAATTCTAGGGGGTCTTCTCCGATTTCAATATCACCCCAAGCCCAAACAAATTACTTGATGCAGTCAGAGATGTTGTAATCCTAGAATTTGTGTTCCTCAGTCCTAGCAATAGCTTGGGAAAATATCCTTGCAAGTAGTAGGTATTGGATGCTGTTATAACTCCTTGGTCCATTGATTGGGAGAAATATCATGTTGATATTGGGAAGATCATCAATTAAATGGAAAATTTGTAGAAACATTATTAGCAATAAGCGAAATTTTGAAAGGTACGCTATTCTCCACACCATATTTCATCCTTTCACACGGGTGTAACAATTCTGGAAGGTGTCCTGAAGAGTAGATGGGTCATCCTCAACTTCTCATTGTTCCTTACTGGCTGTATATGCTTATTGATACACTGAGAAATTCTGGAGTTCACGCTATGCCAGAATACAGGGGTTTTTAACCATTGCTCCAAAATAAGACTATTTTCTTGTCCTTAAAAACCTTGAATCCTTGCATTGATTTGAACTCATCATGGACAAAAGTCCAATCAGTCATTTGCTTCTATGATAGACAGGTTACATCCACAATAAAGATTTGTTCCCACAAAAATTTTCCTCCATAATCAGCTTACCTATGATTTTCAGAATTCTTCAACTGCCTTTATTCAGCACTCAAAGACTCATGAATCATTTTCATCTTATGTAGTAAATAATGCTTTTCAAAAAATTTAAACCACTTACAGCAAATTCAATATTTTATTCCAGTCCAGTGTTTTCTTTCAATACCAAGATTTTTTTTGCTTTGGCCGTGATTTTCGTGGTCCTAAGAATACCTTCCTGCCTTTGGTCTTCAGGCAAGGTCATTAGAAGTTGTTCCAGGTTGGATATGGACCCTTCTCAGATTTGTGTCTGTCTCATTGTCTTTGACAAAGCAGATCCTTTGTCAGCTTCTGTCACCTTGTTCTTTTTTATTCCCCCAGAGGAGTAGACCATTCCAGGAGATACTGCAATACCAGACAGATGCATAGAATGAACATAAAACTGTTGAACATAAGATGGGATTAAATTCCTATTCCAGGTCCTTGCCTTTTCCATAATCATTCTAAATATATGCACAAATATGGTACACAAAATGATAAAGTTTATTTAAAAAGTGAAGAAAACACACACACACACACACATGGTTATTGTTCAGGAATACAGTGAACGAGGAAGGGGAAAGGATGGGGAGGGAAGTACAGAGATGTTTCCTCAGCAACCTGTCTCATCCTTATCTTCTGGGAGAGAGATAGAAAGCCCCTCCTAGCTATAAGCCTTTTATGAAGTTGGAAGGGGAGGGATTATGTTACCACCCCCAGGTGCCAGATGAAGGTAGATAAATACTGGGAAAGGGTTATTAGACTGCTGGGTAGGTAGATAGGATTATATAGGGTGGGGGAGGTTTGGTTTCCAGTTACTGCTCCTAAACTAGCATCTGTCTTATTCCATATCAGAGCAAGCTCTTATTCCAACCTTCTGCTCCAAAAATCCATTTAATATATTGTCCTTGATTAGAAGATGTATCAGATATTAAACTGATAAGAACAGACACTTCACTTCATCTTAGCCAAAAGGCCAAGAAGCAATCATTACTTTTTTCTTGTTCTTCAAGAGCATAGCTATGGTGAAATGAGACATATCGACTGGTGAATAGTAGTCATCACCAATTTTCTACCTTCAGAGTCCCTCTTCATTTTTACTTTTGTTTTCAGTTCAATCAATGCGGCTTCTTACTGGCCACATTAGTCTTTGGTTTTGTATGCTTAGGAGTCATGAACAAAGTAACATTCAATAAAATCAAGCACAAGAGAAGATGACATGCGCAAGAGATTGTAAATGTGAGATGTAGTTGGATAAAGCTGCTAGTGGTTACCATAACACTTGCTGTCCATCACTGCCCAAAACAGTTATGCAGTACACAACTACATAACTACTTTGCCAAGAATAACTGACAGCCTGTATTGAAAGAAGACTAGAAATCCTTACTTGTAATTATATTCCTGATATTAAGTAATTTCCCAGTCCTTGACAAATTGTTTGTACCTCTGAACTTTGTGATAAATAAACGCTAGACTTGAAAGAAAGCTAATGGAAAACTTCAAATCTTCATCATTCCACCAGCAGCCAACCTATTCTATTTGTCAAAGAAGGCACTGTTTGTGTGGTTGGAATATTCCAATTGTAGGAGAGGATCTTAAAACAGGCAATTGCACGCACAGTCTTGATATGGGGTTTGATGTTAACCTAACAATAATCTTTTCTAATTTAGTTTGCCACACCTACACAAAAATGTATCAAAAATGTTCTTTGGCATGAGAACCTTTCCAATATTTGAAGATGAGTATCATAGATCATTGTCATGGAATCTTTGCATATATTTGTTTTGCAAATTAAAAGTGACCAGCTCATTGAACCATTTTCTTTTCAGTCAAATCTTTTCTATCTTTATTCATTATTCTCATCAAACATAACCTTAAAATAATTGGCATCCAGAAAATAACACGAATTCTGAGAATAGTATGACTTCAGGAGATAAGGGATTTATTTATTTATTTATTTTTAAAGAGAAAGGGTTTATTGGGGAACACCCTACAGACTGGAGTGAAGGGACGGCGAAGGTAAAAAGAAAGAGAGTATAAGAGAGACACAGAGAGGAGAGGAGCTAGCAAGGAGAGAAGATAGAGCAGAGAAGAGGAGAGAGGAGAGCTGGAGAGAAGGGCCAAGAGAGAAGAACCAAGAGCCAAGAGAGGCCAAGAGAGAAGAGAGCAGAGAGGAGCCGAGAGAGCACAGGAGAGAAGGGCCAAAAGCCAAGAGCCAAGAACCAAGAGAGCACGTGTTCAGGAACAGGCCCTTTTAAAACTTTGCCTGAGGGCAGGCAGGGAAACAGGAGCAGGGAATCCTATTAGGATGGGGGTGGAGCCTGGCTCAGGTAGCTGGGCCATGCGGGGCCACCTGGCTGAAACTGCGCCAGTTTCCTAATATTAGAGTTACTTAGTTCTATTTACCAATCTATATTTGCCTTCTTTTATGTCGAGATTTCATATTAATCTTATTATCCTTAATCTCCGGATTATTATATGGAGATATGAAATGCCAAGTTGCATTCTAAAACCACTTACTGATTTTTCTTCAAAAATTGTTAGCATTTGCAGAACTAATTTTCCTCACTGTATTTTTACTTGATGCTCACTCTATTATTTGTATTGTCCACTCCCAGGCCATCCACCTATATTCAGATTCAAGAATCTGCTTGATTATATCAGTGAATGTCATGAATATATATCGTCTCTTGCACCCGAGAGATGTACTTGTGGGGGCATTAGCGATTTTGTTAGCACAATGGTCCAAAAAAGGAAATCTTTTTCTTTGATGCCATTTAAGCAACCACCTGTTCATTTTCATATCCCTTTTCTCTTCCAAAGGTGTGACCTTCAAATGGGAAAAAAATTATGAAAACACCACCTGGAATCCATGCCCTTCATTTTCTGCCTAATATGTTTGAAAAGCAACAGTAGTAGACTCTAGGATTTTCCATGCTCCAGTAGAATTAATGTGTTTCAGCTCAGCTGGGTAACAGGTGGAAGTTTTTTGTTCTCTATGATGAAAGGGATCTCGCTCATTTTAATCATGCTATCCAAGAAGGGGTAGCCATGAGACTGCTTCCTTCTTGGGGAAATCATCAGTCTTTGAACTTCAACTCATGGTACTCTCCAAATCAGGAAGAAGTTTCACATTTTAATTTTTGTGTGAAAATGGCATATTATATATTGATAAGATTGATGCTAATTTTTGGTAATGATATCTTCAAGTGCTGTGCTATATAATGTAAGTGGTTAGAGAGAAGTTATCTGATAGATTTTTTTTACTTTGCCAGTATTTTCTCCTTTTTTGGTGTCTTTCCAACTATTGGTTATATTTTTGTAGAGATGGATTGTATTAATTAATGTGTAATATTTGCACATTTTAAAAGGTACAATGCAACATTTCAACAGATAGACTTTTCTTAACTGGACATATCAAACAAAGCACTTTCCATTTTGTTTTCTTAGTGTTTGGAGCCTACCAGCTCCTTGTTCCAATAAAAAATAGAGATATCTTGACATTCTAAGGAGGGCAGGGGGGAAGCAGATTGTATTATGGATTTAACATTATAGTAGGCTGGATTTAAAGGATTTTGGTGTCATGAAGTCCGCTGAAGTGACTATCGCTCATGTAGACTATTTTTTGTTCCCTCAATGATTTACTCTTTGCATTCTTTTCCCAAAGCTCTTTAAATAAGGTGATGCTGGTAATTGTTGATTACTATAAATTTTTTTGTCTTTTAGTTTTTATTAAAAATTTTTGTTTTGTTTTCTCATTGGTTTCCAGTAATGTTTTCAACTTAAACTTTAAAACACTTAGCATAAAGGATATCTCAAAAAGTGAGAAGTTAACATATATAATAGGTCTCTGGGGATTATTTCCTATTATTCATGACTTCCATAGACTCAATTATTTATAGCTCCTCTAAGGAACATTTCTCACTTTCATTCATTTCACAAATATTTGTGGAGTGGCTACTATATTCCGGTAAATATTTGAAGTCTGTTGATTATGTTGGGATCAACACAGACAAGAATCATCCTCCCATGATGTTTACATGTAAGAGCAGGCAAAAGGAGAGTAAAATATAATTCAATACATGCAATAATTTTACATAGTAATGATAGCTGTCTAGAAAACAAAACAAGATGATATGTGATAAAAGAGTATCAGAGTTCCTAGACTCTTGGGGAATGCTACCTTACAGATAATTTACCATTCTGTCTTATAGGTGGTTTTTAAAAAATGCACTCACATATTTGTTGATAGCCTACCTTGCTCTGATTCAGTGGCAGTCACATGTCCTTGAGTAGCAGCAGGTAACCATAGAACCTCAAAGCTGAACCAAATGTGTTATGATTATTTGCTTACTATTCCTGGGAGATATTTCATGAATACCTATCTCATATGTATATATACCCAGGAATGGGTAAGTACCATAGTTATTAGGAAAACATACTTCATAGTAAAATAAAGGTAAATGGGGGGTTCTAGAGTAAGCATATACTAGTTGTGAGTTTAAGCAAATTTTCTTACTTCTTTGAGTTTAAATTTTCTCTTCTAAAAAACAAATTCTCTACATCATAGAAACGGATTCAGGATAAAATGTAGTATCTAAGAATGGGTATTATTAAAAAATAAGTGTTGGTGAATATTTTGAGTAGTTGGAATCTTTGTGTACTGTTGGTGAGAATATAAAATAGTACAGCCACTTTGGAAAATAGTATGATGGTTTCTCAAAAAATTAAAGCAGAATTACCATATGATACAAAGATTCCACTTCTTGGTTTACACACAAAAGAACTGAAACACAAACTCACTGAGAGAGCATGTACACCCAAGTTCATAGCAGCATTCTCACAATAGCTACAATGTGGAAGCATTTTGACTATGCATGTATAGATAGATAAGCAAAATAGAGTTTATGTGTATACAAGAAAATATTTTTCAGTGTTAAGAAGGAGGAAAATTATAATGTATCATCCATTGTGGATATACTTTGAAATCATGCTAAGTGAAATAACCCAAGCATAAAAAGAAAAATATTGAATGATTTCACTTATATAACATGCTCAGGGCAGTCACCATAGTGACAGAAATTAGAATGGTGGTTGGTAGAGGAAGAGTAGGGGAGTGGGAATTAGGAGTTAGGGTTTATCAGATATTTTCAGTTTTACAAAATGAAAAGTGGTAGGGATAATGGTGGTGATAGCTGTCCAACATATGTACCTATTCTCACTGACCTGTAAATTTTGAAGTGGCTAAGAGGTAAAATTTAAGCTGTATTTACTTCACAACAATAAAATTATTATAAAAGTGTAACATCTAACTGAATGCACTTAACTGTATACGTAGCACATGGTAGGCAATAATACGATCTCTTCTTTTTAGAGATTTTTGTTAATATTTAGTTATGGTAACAATTGCATTTTGACTTTCTAACAGTCTCAAACTCACACATTTATTCCATTTTTAAACTATGAAACTAGCTTGGTTTCTGCTCAAAAATACAAGTGAACAAAAGATAATCCGCATATGCTCTGTGTTCTATATATTGATAAATAGGCCTTGCCTGTTCTGCTTCTCTGGCCGGGAGTACCTCCTTATGTACAAATGATTTAGAGGCCAGATGCAGAGCAATTTGAGATGTAGAAACCCCTTACTGGGAAGCAATTATTGCCCCAGAGGCTCTCATCCTGCCTGGTTATAACTTTGTAAAAAAACAGACTTTTTCATGTAGAATATCCATCAACCTGTAGCAACAGAATCATTAAGGATGCAAATTGGCATGACCACAGTGGAAGACGTGCTGTAATGGTCTGCCTCACAGCCTAAATGGCAAATGAATAAAGTCTGGAATTTTCTCCAACCCCATTGCTTAAAGAGGGAAATTTACTCTTCAGTGCATTTTCCTCATTCTCTTCCCCCAAAATTCAAAAATATAATTTCAAGAAAAGTTCTGAGACAGGGGCCTAGTTAACTCCAATTGTAATATTAAAATCCTGATTAAGGAGTCTTAGTGATAACATGCTAGGGACAAGTGAAGCAGGTATTTTAAAGTACAAGCGACATTGGTATTGAAAGGGGAATCACTGATATTGAGAGGAAAGCTAATTTGCTTCTTTGGCCCCATAACATCTCTTCAAATTGCATCCCTAAAAATATAAATATGGGGTGAACATAGTTTGATTACATTTCATCCTAACCCTCACAAAACAAAAAAGGAAATGTATGGAAAATTTTGTTATACTTTCAAATATGTCATTAATTGAACTACTATTTAAGCAAAAGGGTTATATATTTTAAAAGGAAAAAGGGCATATATATGGCCCTTTTATGTTTTAGATAAACAGAGAGAAATCTGAGGGGAGAAATCCAATTAAATTTTAATTAAAAGAAAAGAAATCCCATACTTGTAAACTATCAAGTCAAATTGAAGGTGGGAGGGGACTTTGCAGTTTTAAGTTAGGCTAGGTAGCATGGAAAGTTTTTTTTTTTTAGCACCTTAAATGGTTATATGATTTTATTTTGTATTATTGTATCAGAGCATCAACAACTGTTATTAAAAGAAAAAAAATAAAATTCCAAAAATAAAATTTTTAGATTAAAAACATTAACATCATTGTGAAATGAAAAACTAAGAATTTTTCTTATCATTGGCAAGATAACACAAGAGGGAAACTTGAATATGAGTTAAAATTCTTCCCTAGTGCCATTGAACATAAAGATGTGGAAAGGGTGTGGGATCAGTGAGAGAAAAATAAAGAAAACATATCTAGTCCCCCTCCCTTTTTTTTTTTGTAGCTACCACATATCTTGTTGATCAATTCAGATGTTATGAACGCTAATGAGAAGAAAATGAAGCTGAAGGAAATATTTTTAAGAGGTTCGTCGCATTTGTAATTAGAATGTACTATGGGAGTATAGGAAAGAAAACGAGAAGAGAGGCGAGTCTTCTCTATAGCTTCAAGTAGTTTATTAACTTCAGCAATAAACTCTCCTGGCTGCACCATTCTATTTGGAGAGATTACATGGCTCATTTTGATCTATTTTTTATTATTGTATGGTTGTTTATGCATAGAATCAGATTCAAAATAATTGAATGCCTAAAATTCAATAAATATCAGACATAACACATTTCTGCTGACCCAATTGTGATAAAACTCACTCATTTTCATTTTCTTTCTTTCTTTCTTTCTTTCTTTTTTTGTTTGCTCTTGCAAGGATCCTACTTAAACTGAAAGCTGAGAATTCCTGAGAAGGAACTATTCAAGGCTTTCAATTAAAAATGCTATAGATCTTTTCAATGTCAATGTTACAACATGCCACTTAACCATGTTGTAAAGAGCTAAAGTGCTGAAATGAACTATTTACTATCAAGAATTGTGACTGATCAGAGATTTTATCCTGCTTGCAAATTCACAGTTTAATGAATACTGGCAAAGACAGGAAACTCTTAGGTCTGAACAACATCAATCAGGAATAGCAGAAACAAGAATAGCATTTTGGAGCTGGTGCTCTGACACAGTAGGTAAGCCTCCCCCTACAGTGCCAGCATCCCATATAGGGGATGGTTCAAGTCCTGGCTACTCCCCTTTTGATCCAGCTCTCTTCTATGAACTGCGAAAGCAGTAGAAGATGGCCCAAATGCTTGGGTCCCTGCACTCACAGAGGAGACCCAGAAGAAGCTCCTGGATCCTGCCTTTGGATCAGCCCAGGCCCAGCTCCAGCCATTGTGGCCACTTGGGAAGTGAAACAGCAATGGAAGACTTCTTTAACTTTATGGAAGACTTCTTTATCTATCTCTCCTTCTCTTTATCTGTAATTCTGCCTCTCAAATAAATAAATAAGTCTTTAAAAAAAGCATCATTCTGAGGTTCCTATCATTCTAGTTCTCAAAGGAAAATAGCATGAGGGTAAAGCGAGGCTAGTATATTAGGTAGATAAAGTATGTTAGATTTTTGTAAAGGTTTTTGGACATTAAAAAAGAAGGGGATCACATAAATGTTCAGCAGTTTGTTAAACTTGGGGCCCAGACCAACAGCATCAGTGTCCTCCAGGAACTTGTTAGAAATACAAAATCTCTAGCCTACTCCGCACTTACAGAATCAGAAAGTCTGGAGCTGGAGCATAGTAATCTGTGTTTTAATAGGCCTCCAGGTAATTCTGTTGTTTGCTAGAAATTGACAATTATTAAATTAGAGAAAAATAAGAGTAAAAGTTGTATGATTCACAAATTCATGGAACATGAGTCTGCTATTATTTGATGAGGTTCTGACATGGTTAGAATAATTACCATATCAGTATATGATTACAAATATGTTATAGATTCTCACTAATAAATATTGCAAGATATCACACATGTGAGACAACAGTGAATGAAAGCACCAACCATTCTAAAATAGTAGAATAGTCAAATTCTAAATTTTGTATGCAGTAACAATGAATTTCAATTTACATATAGGTAATAAAATTTGGAATAACATTCCCCCATGACTTTTTAAAATTTATTAATCATTTAGTTTTTTTATCTACATTTTAGCTTCTTTAAGCCATTCTAAAACACATAGTAAAGAATTTTTGATACTGAGTATATTATTCAAATGGCATGAAGGAATTTATTTATCGAATTTGATTATTCACATTTTTTTTTGTATTGAGGGTTCAACCAATGTTCAGCCTTAGTCAGAATATAGTCACGTTGCTAACATTAGTGCCAATGCCTTCTTCCCCTATTCTTTTTTGTTGTTGTTGTTCTTTAAGATCCACTATATGAACATAGGCACACTGGGAATTCAAAGAAAAGCTTCTTGTATCTTACATCAAACACAAGAAGTCAGTGGATTTATAGAACATTCAAATATCTCATTTTAGAATGTTTAAACATACATCACTATGCATCATTTCTAAAGAGAACAGTAGTATGAGTTCTATTGAATTTTCCCAAAGCATTTTTTTCTTTTGTTATGTGAGCAGATAAAATAAGAAGCCAAGAAAAAAAATGTGAAAAGTAGGTGAACTAAAAGGGACTCAAGTTCAAAAGACAAATGAAGCCATGATTTCAGTTACCTCAGAAAAATTACCTTTAGAATATCTAAAAAATAATTACGTTAATATCATTTCAGAAACAGACAGTGATCAAAAGGTTGCTTCCATGTCTAGGGATGAAAGCACTGATCTGGTGTTAAGAACACACTGATTATTCTCCAAGTTCTGCCTCCTGCAGAAGATAGATCTGGAGACACTTGCACATCCTTCATGATCTGAGAAATTTTGACAATCCTTATTTCAGTTTCAGAGATCTACTGCTACACTCTGTGATAACAACCACAAAACTGTAGTGGCACGAAGCAACAATTTATTAAGCTCATGAGTTTTAAGGTCAGAAATTTGGGCCGGGCGGATCTTTTGGTTTCAACATGTCTGACAGTTGGCTCCAAGCCAGCACTCCAGCATCTATAGATTCTGGCTGCAGGCTGATGCACTGGCTCTGCTCCATGCTCTTTTTGTTTCCCTCCAGTGGGTTAGCTGGAGTTTCATCTCATGGTAAAATCAGACGTGAAAGAGCAAAAGTACACACCAATGCCTCTCAGGCCTCTGAACCTGTTGTATCTGTTATTATTTCCATTGGTCAAAAATTAAATCCACGACTAAACATGTCACATGGACGATCACCAAAAGTGCATAAATACAGGGAAAGGTGAAGAATTAGGAACATTTTTGCAATCTGTCACAATCTATCCTCTAGAAAGTGATTCCACTCCTTCCACAGAATGAAATAAATTCACCCATTCCCAGACCTCCAACGGTGACATCCCAACATGGCATATGACTTGAAATTCAGGATCTCCTAAGACTTATCTTGACCTTGAAACTTTTTATGTAAAAGAGTAAGTATGTGGAGATATACAGGAATCTCTGGTCAAAAGCCATCCTGTGATTCTGCTGGACAAACACTGCCAGGTTCTCCCATGCTGAGTATATACAATGCTCCTTGATTGGCCTCTCACTGTTCTTGAAAATAACTTCTCTGTCTATTGTTAGGACTCTCAGTTCCAACCTCTGATATGCCCTTCTTTGATTGTCCGTTCCTTGGGCACTTCTGAATAAATTTCATTTCTTAGTAACAGAATAGTTTTTTTCAGACTTGGTCCTGCACAAAGATTCAGGAGTCATTGAATAATTTGAACATCCTGAATACCTTTTAGACTAAATGGTGGAGCTTTAGTTAGTGTAACTCTTTCAAACATTCTGAGGTCCTCATATAGCAGAGAACTTCAAAATATTTATGGATAATGTAATTGAAAGACAAATTCATTTTGCAGCAAAATTTGCAGCAGAAAATTTCATGAATAGTGTATATTATGGAAAAACTGCATAGTTTTTGTACCAGAATAAACTTATGTTTTAATATAATTTTCCATGAATTTTTGGAGGTACCCATCTGTATAGGATTACAGTTCATTAAATTCGCCAAAGCCATACTCACAGATTTAGGTTACCTATTCCTTTTCTTTTTAAAAAAAGGATTTACTTCTGTATTTGAAAGGCAGTTACAGAGAGATAGAGGCAGAGGCAGAGGCAGAGCGAGCAAGAGAGGTGGTCCATCTTCTGGTTCACTCCCCCAGATGGATCATGAATGACACTGTCTCTGTATACCTGGCTAAAGAGAAAAAAAAATATATCAAATAGTGCTTTTCTTCTGCTCAGGTCAACAGGCTTGGATTCTTTAAAGGGGATTGACCAAAGCACAAGCAAGCTAAACATTAAATAGCCAAGTGTTGCTAGGTTAAATATGAATCCAAAAGGGAGGTGCACACTATCAGGAGGATGAAAAATTAGGGCACAAGAAGCTCATGAAGCAATTAGACCAACGTGCGTATTTTAAGAGATTCATGCCCAGTGTACAGATACAATCCTGAGACGCATCATCTATGGCTCTTCCAGGAAGACCACTTTCAGATGCAGGCATAGTGCTGGATGTCATCAGCAGCTGGTTCTGCCGAGGTCTAGAGGGAAGACAAGGACTCAGAAGGGAAGGGCAAAGCTAGGCTCAGGTAAGACTGAGTACACCTGTCAGTGTAACTCTCCTTGATCATGAGTGTTAGGTCACACACACACTCGCGATGTACTGCATCAAGGGTACCAGGGAATCAAAAAGAAGAGGTAAGAGTGGCTCTTCCTGTTCTCTTATTTCTCTGTGTTAGGTATTGCAGGACATTATGCTCCCATAGCACAGGAACTTGAGGCATCCCTCAAGTGGGTAGAGGCAAATATTTAGTGAAGACTTTTGTTTCTTGTTCTCTTATTTTAGGTGGGCAAAACCATCTTTGGTACATATGCATTTGGAGTCTATCAGCAGACACTGGGATTCTTTAAAAAAAACAGTTTTACTTACTTAAAAATGCCAGTTCAGAAAACAAAGGTGCTGTGGTGTTTTGAGTAAAGCCAGCACCTGCTGCATTGGCATTCCATATGAGTGCCAGTTTCAGTCCCAGGTACTCCACTTATGATCCAGCTCCCTGCTAATGCCCTGCGAAAGAAATGAGGATGGTCCAAGTCCTTGGGCCCTTGTACCCACATAGTGGACTTGGATGAAATTCCTGGCTCCTGGCTTCTGCCTTGGCCAGCCCTGGCCATTGTGGTCATTTGGGGAGTGAACCAGTGGATGGAAGATTTTCTCTCTCTCTCTCTCTCTCTCTAGCTCTTTCCAATAAATAAATAAATATAAAAACAATAAATCAAAGGCAGCCATCTTACATGAATGAGATAAAGATCAAGATCTTACATTACTCAAAGATACCTATTATAGAACTAGGCCTTGAAGTGAATCCCTCCACCTTCCCAGACAGTTTGAGGGAGGCATTACTCAAAGATACTTCCCTATCTCTCAGTTCAATAAAAGGACAGGCAATCTTGCAGGACAAGTTCATTACTCAGATTCATATATTAGGAGAAAGCCAGAAAACTGGCTATTGTACCTGAGAGTACCTTAGAAAACCTCCTGAATGTTACCACTTAGGACTTTCACAACTGGAACCTGGAGGAGACCAAACAATGAGAGAGAAGGGATTTAAAAACAAAAAAAAAAGTCGTAGCTCTGGTAGAGTAGAAGGCTTACAGTCATATTAATCTGAGGTCTGAGGTTCCCCAGGAGTCTCCAAAATGCTATGGTTGTTGTCAGGTGGAGAATTTCAAGAACTGTCCACATTCCTGAACCAGGAAAGCCTCCACAACCCTGACCTATTTGCAGTTGGGATCATTGGAAGGTTGACTTCCCCCAGAGACCAAGTTCTCTTGGGTTACATCCCCTTCTTTGGATCGTGCAAGAGGAATGAGTGGGCCTGGGGCTTCTCCTACAGGCTGCTGTAATGCACACCGTCAGAACTCGGGATTCTCTGGTGGCCCTAACCATCAAAGGGAAGGAAGCTGACTTCTTCCTAGATATGGAAGTCACCTTTCCTGCTCTTTACTTCCCTAGAAATGACCTTCAGAGGCATCTCAGGAAAGCCCCTAGTTAGATATTTCACCCGATGTCTCAGCTCTAACTCGGGTAAGTTTTTTTTTATTTTGTTTTTACAAGTGCATTCCTGATCATGCCAGAGAATCCAATACCCTTCTAAGGAGAGAACTCTTAGTGCAAATGGGAACCACCATCCTCATGGCTCCTGCACAATCTTTACGGGACCCTTTAATTAAGACAAATATTAATCCAGAGGTCTGACCGACTGCGAGAAAGATTGGCTGAGCAATAACTGCCCACTGAGCACAAATTCATCCTAATAATTTCTCCTCTTTTCCACATTAAACTCAATATCCCTTAAAACCAGAGACCCAGCAAGGATTAAAAGCCATGATAGACAACTTAAAGTCTTGGAGACTTTTAAAGCCATACAACATTTAGGACCAAGTAAAGAAAAAAAAATGATAAAGAGGGGGTAGTATCAAATAAGTAGGAGGGAAGCCAAGGAAATCTTATTTAAGTCAAGGAAGGAAAGACCTTCTAGAAAGTAAATGCCAATTGTGTTAAAAGCCATTGATAAATCTAGCTATAGGAAAAAGTTTCATTTCCATGTACACATTCTAAATGGATATAATCAGCAAAGGAGGTGTATTGTAGAGTTCAAAGAACATGTTAGAGACAAAATTCATTTTAAATCCCAGGCATTTCTTCCACTTGTTAGTTTTATTGCCTCATGCAAACCATATAATGTTCCGTTTCAGATTCTCATCTTCCTCCTGGCATGAGTGCTCAACTGGCAGAGTTAGTAGCTCTGACAACATCCCTTGAGCTGAGCAGGGACAGAGAGATGAATACTTACACTGATTCTAAGTATGCCTACCTAGTTTTCCATACTCACATGACTATTTGTAAAGGCAATTCCTCACTGCAAATATCAATATCACTTTTATTTGTTGGGTCACCATTAAGGTGGATAAAAATGCATCGCAATTTTCATGGGAGAAACTAGTTCATGCTCGTTTTGGTATCTAGTGCAATTTATTACTTGTTCTGGGTAGTTTTAATTGGTGCATTAATTATTATTACAATTAATAATTGCACTGATACCAGCTAGAACTGGTTGTTAGGAAATTTTTTTGTTTTTTGACAGGCAGAGTGGACAGTGAGAGAGAGAGACAGAGAGAAAGGTCTTCATTTGCCGTTGGTTCACCCTCCAATGGCCGGCGCACCACGCTCATTCGATGGCAGGAGCCAGGTGACAGGTGCTTTTCCTGGTCTCCCATGGGGTGCAGGGCCCAAGCACCTGGGTCATCCTCCACTGCATTCCCAGGCCACAGCAGAGAGCTGGCCTGGAAGAGGGGCAACTGGGACATAATCCGGCGCCCCAACCGGGACTAGAACCCGGTGTGCCGGCGCCGCAAGGCAGAGGATTAGCCTGTTGAGCCACGGCGGATATTAATATATACTAATAGCTTCACTCATGGTCTCATTCAATGTCTGGGAAACATGTATGTCATATATAGTTCTAACTGTAATAGTTGGGTATATTTGACAGACTAACAGTCACAACCTGTCCCTTTCCAAATACTAAATAGCTCAATGACTGAAAGATAGCAAGTATTATCTGATTGACAAGAGATTGTGGACAGGTTAATTCATTCACAATACTACTATCTATGATAACCATTTGGTTTATCAGCTAGTAGGACATTAGCTGTGGTCTATAAAATACACAAAGCTGCAAGACTATTGATCAGCACACTCAAGGGAAAATGTGAGTAGATAATGGTTAGATATAAATGAAATGTGTAGAAAATCAAGACCAAGGTGTCCTATGATAGAACTGACAGAGAATAGTCTGAATGCTCTTGAAATGCAATTTTATTATTTATTATATTATGTAAATCTTAAGCTGTTAGATAATAAAATAATGATTAAACAAAATTTTTGCAATAAAATCTTAAAGTAACACATTTCTTAAAAAATTGAAAACATATGGGGCCAGCACTGTGGCATTGGGGCTAAACCTCCACCTGTGGTGCTAGCATTTCCTATGGGCACTGGTTACTGTCCCAGCTGCTGGTCTTCTGCTAATTGCCTGGGAAAGCAGTGGAAGATGGTGGAAGTGCTTGGGTCCCTGTACCCGTGTGGGAGACTGGAAAGAAGCTCCTGGTTCCTGGCTTCAGATTGAAACCAGTTCCAGACTTTGTGGCCACTTGGGGAGTGAAACAGCAGACAGAAGATCTTTCTCTTTGTCGCTCCCTCTGTCTGTCTGTAACTCTTATCACATAAATAAATAAATAAATAAATAAATAAATAAAGTCTTTTAAAAAAATTGAAAACACATATTCAGTGAAAATTAAGCACCAGCTTTTTGTTTTCCTAATTTTGTAATAAATGCTTAACCTAACCAAAATAATTGCCAGCATTTCCATTTATAAGGTTGAATTCATGATATCATTAACCATATGAAAACCAGAAAACACATATTTAGGGTGGGTATTTGTCACAGCAGTTAAAATGCATACATCTCACATTGGAGTGCCTGGATTTGAGTCCCAGCTCTGCTACTGATTCTAGCTGTCTATGAATATGCACACTGAGAGGGGGCAGGTAATAATTCAAGTATTTGGGCTACCCATGTAGGAGACTGAGATTGAGTTCCTGGCTGATGGTTTCAGGCAGTCCAACTCCCATTGGTGCAGGCTTTTGGGGAGTGAACAAGCAGATGAAATACATCTGTCTCTGTCTCTCTGCCTTTCAGAAAGAATCAAAATGAGTAAATATTTTTAAATGAAAATGCAGATCTGTAAAGGAAACATTTGCATATTCTGTACAGAATAGCGGCTATTTAATAAAAAAAAAAGCTGTGATGAACATGACAATTTAATACCTGTGGATTTAAACAATGTATTTATATATTTTTCTATGAAACATGACTTGTCATTTATATTAAATAGTTGTGGTTTTTGGGGAAAAAACACTTGATCATTTTATCATCCAAAATCTCTTGTGCACTTAAAAAATGCAATAATAGCTATTAGTGATTTAACTCAAGAAGAACTTTCAAGAAGTAAAATCACATCAGTTTTTTTAACTGTCAAAAAATTTTTAAAATGAAAATAAAGAACACTACATTTTTTAAAAATATTTTTTTTAATTTATTTGAAAGAGTTACAGAGAGAGTTAGAGACAGAGAGAGGTCCTCAATCTGCTGGTTCACTCCCCAGATGGCAACGGCCAGAACTGCGAGGATCCAAAGCCAGGAGCCAGGAGCTTCTTCCAGGTCTCTCTCATAGGTGCAGGGGCCCAAGAACTTGGACCATCTTCTACCACTTTCCCAGGTCATAGCAGAGAGCTGGACTGGAAGAGGAGCAGCCAGGACTGGAACCCGGTCCCCATATGAGATGCCTGTGCTTCAGGCCAGGGCTTTAACCCACTGCGCCACAGCGCTGGCCCCAAGAACACTATATTTGTAATGGCTCATATTGTAATTTAATTTAAAAATAATCTAAATAAAGTTTTTCTTAATTATTATTTTATATATAACATCTAATATTGTGAAAAATACTGCAATTTTGTTAAAATTCTCAATATTTAAGGTAAAACTATTTTCTATTCAGATAATCAAATTTTATGGATACAAGTCTACAGTGAGTAAATTTGTTTTTTTTTAAACGATTTTTAATTAGTTTATTTATTTGAGAGTTTGAGCAACAGAGAGAGAGAGGGAGAGATAGAAAGGTCTTCCATTCTCTGGTTCATGCTCCAAATGGCCAAAATGGCCAGAGCTGGGCCAATCCAAAGCCAGGAGTCAGAATCTTCCCCAAGTGGGTTTGGGGGCCCAAACACTTGGGCCATCTTCTACTGCCTTCCCAGGCCATAGCACAGAGCTGGATTGGAAGAGGAGCAGCTGGGACTCAAACCAGGGCCATATGGGATTTTGGTGCCTCAGGTGGAGTCTTAGCCTACTATGCCACAGCACCGGCCCCACTAAATTATTTTTAATTAGCAAGAAACAAATTGAGTGGATGTGGTCTTGATACATTGGGTGTTAATATCATTATTATACCTATACAGCCAATAATATTATATCAACAGAATCAAAAACTATAGCTGTGAAAATTTACAAACATTTATTTACAGTTACATATATCTATATATATGACAATTTATACATGTATGTGTTTTCTAGTTGTGTACATTTTTCTATATGTAGTTAAATAATAACAATTTAGACATTAAGATACACCAAAATGGAAAATAATTTCAGCAATGGGCTTGAATTATAGGAAATGGTACATGAAATGCTGAGGGAGCTGTAATATGAATACCTTGCTATAGTACAGCAGCATATACTTTACAGTTACAATGGAGATATGGAAAGGGAATTGTAGGATTTGGAAGAAGATGTACTTAACTTTATCTTGAGATGTGAAGAAAAAATATCTATAATGTGTCTGAGCAGAGCCCTGCAAAACCTTTGACAACAGAAATTGTGTCTTACTGATTTTGAAATATCAACGCCTTCCGACCTGGGCATGATTTTTCAACTAAAGAAAAGCTAAATAAAGACTATTCCAGATAGAATATAATTGCTGAGTGACAGCCATGGTTCTGCACTGGTTTTGTGGTAGAAATGCAAAGAAAGATGAACTACAATCTAGTATTGAGCAAATTCAGACGATCATAACCTACATTAGATTTTGGAGTTCTCCCTGAGAGCAACAATGGGTAGCAAAACATTCAGATATGTCCCTTTGAAAGTGTGATCAAAAAAATAAAAGTAATCAAAGGGTTGACCATTTTTTCCATTAAGTATTCTCCAAGATAGAACATGTAAAAATATTGAGTACTTATTTTTAAAAGTTACGAGGGTGTTTACTCTATGATGTTTAGCATTTTCTTTGAGGGGCAGGCATTTGGCTTAATCATTAAGATGCCAGTGGGTATGCCTATATCTCATATCAGGGTGACTGAGTTCAATGTCTGATTCTACTCCCAAATCCAGCTTCCTGTTTCTGAGGACACTGGGAGGCAATGGTGTTGGTTCAAATAACTGGATCCCTGCCACCCATGCGAGAAGCCTGGATTGCACTGGCAGCTCCTGGTTTTGGCTCTGGTCCAAACCCAGACATTGTGGGCATTTGTCTAGTAAGACAGCTAATGTGAGTACTCTCTCTCTCTCTCTTTCTCTGTCTCTCCCCCTTTTTCTCCTTCTCTCTGCTTCTCAAATAAAAGTAAAATTAAACTAAATTAAAATTTTCTTTGATTTGGAAATGTTAATAGTTTTCTTCTGTGTAACTGTTTTAAATGACAAGCAATTCTTCTGAAAAATATTATAGATATCACATGTAAATTAAATTTTTGAAATTTCTGCTATACTTATTTGAAAACTTAACATATTTAACATAGTCTGATTTAGAGCTTATATACAGGGGCACTAAAATTAGACATGGATTTAGAAAGAGAACAGTTACAGATGGCAAATATTGCTCTAAAGTGTCATTTAAGAAAAACAAAACACTATAAATTTATTTGTATTAGTGTAGAGTTTCTGAAAATAAAGTGGCTTTTAGATAAATCACTGTGTATTTGTCAGCATCTTGCTATTGCAACATTTGAAATACCTGAGAGGAGCTTCTTAGGAAGGCAGGTTTATTTTGACTTATGGTTTGGGGGGTTTACAGTCCAAGATCTGGAGGTCTTATTCATCTGGCATCTGATGAATCAAATGGGTTGCAGACATGAACAGAGTGAGGATTATAGAACAAGGCAAGAAGCAGATAGGAAGCTGCTGAGCTGAACTCCATTTATATAACCAACCCCAAGGGCACACACTCAGTGACCTAAAGACCGCCCATCCCCTTAACCAGGTGCTCCTCCTTGAAACCATAACTGAATCAAGCCTCCATCATTAATCCATCAATCCTTAGTATTAACCATTAACGTAAGACTTGGGGTTTAAATGCCCACAGAACTTGAGGAGTTAAATCATGCTCAAATTATAGCAGACTACTTTTGTCTAAAAATAACTTACATCATTATAACACATATGATTGTAACTATTGATTAAAAAAAGTCGAGAGAGATAGATCAAAGTAATGGTTACAACAAACAGGAAAGCATGCCAAACTCTCAACCAACTCAGAGATGAGACCCAAGTCTAATTTTACAACATAAGGGCCAGCGTTGTAGCATAGTGAATATAGCTGCTACCCCTAAAACAAGCATCCTATATGGGCATAGGTTCATGTCTTAGCTGCTACACTTCCAATTCAGCTCCCTTCTAATTGCCTGGGAAAACATCAGAAGGGCCCAACTACTGGCCCCTGTACTTACAAGGGAGACCCAAATGAGCTCCTGGCTTCTGCCTGGATCAGCCCTGGCCCAGCTTTCTCTATCACTCTTTTTTTGTCTCTCTCCTCCCTCTATAATTCTGAATTTCAAATAAATAAATCAAAAAATTTTGTTACTCCATGAGTGAGTTTTGAAGGAAAAAACAAAAGGAAATACTTAAAATTATTACGTATTAAAAGAGAAATAATTTTAAGTGGTCTATAGCATAGGAGAGTGACTATAATTTATATCAGTTTGTTGGGTTTTTTGGTAAACATTTTTTTATTTAAAGAGTTACACAGAAAAGGAAGGAGAGGCAGAGAGAGAGAAGTCTTCCATCCACTGATTCATTCCCCAATTGACCACAACAGCTGGAGCTGCACTGACCTGAAGCTTGGAGCAAGGAGCTTCCTCCAGGTCTCCCACAGGGTGCAGAGGCCCAAGGACTTGGACCACCTTCCACTGCTTTCCCAGGACACAGCAGAGAGCTGGATCGGAAGTGAACAGCCAGGACTCAAACCAGTGCCCATATGGGGTGCTGACATTACAGGCTGCAATTTTAACCGCTATGCCACAGCGCTGGCCCCTGTTGTGTTTTATAAAGAGCCATAGAAGAAGTGTTTGAAAGTTACCAATGCAAAGGAATGATAAATGTTTAAGGATTTGGAAATGCTAATCATCCTGATCTGATCAGTATATAGTGCATACCCTGTATACTACAAATATGTATAATTATATCAATTAGAAAGAAAAGAAAAATTTATTTTAACTGCAAAAAAGGAATACCTTCAAAATCACTACCTGGATTATAACTGACTAATAGTGCAATGAAAATTTTGACAGTCTTGACAAAGTTCATTTAATTCACTGGAAAATTATATGGAATTGTGCAAAGTTCCATAGAGTTGATATTATCCAGTGTATATGTACACATGGAAGAAATATGGGGAATAAATAAAGAGGAGTGAGAAAAACACCAAAACCAAACAGTTTTGAAAATGATACTGTATTTCATTCTGTTCATATATTATGACTGTATTCCAAAAACGAACTTTCCAAGACAGGCTTAATTATCTTATAATCTGTAGTAGCTACTTAAAATCAGTAACCAAGTAAATAATATATAATTTTTAAGTTATTTAGATTATTTTCAGGAGAGTTATTTATTTATTTTTATTTAAAAGGGAGGGCAATAGAGAGGGAGAGACAGAGAGACATTTTCCAATCACTCCTCAAATAGCTACAACTGCCAGATCTGGTCCAGGATGATATTAGCAGCCAAGAACATCAGCCAGGTCCCTTATGTTGGTGGCAGGGGCCCAGTTGCTTAGCCCATCTTCTACTCCTTTCACTGGTGCATTAGCACAGGCCTGGATTAGAAGAAGAGGAACAAGTACTTTAACAGGTGCTCTGATACAGGATTCCAGCATGGCAGACAGTGGCTTAATCCACTGTGCCAGGAAGCCAGTTCCAACAATGTATAGTTTTCACATTCCCTACATATGCATTTACAAGATGCATATTTATCTTATGTAAAAGTTCCAGGATTTTTCAGTCTATTGGACAATTGAACTGAAATTTATGAAATCACCAAATGCATATTTAACTGAAATCTAGAAAATCTACCAAATCAAAATGTTTAAGAATATGTTTACAGGTCATATTTGTGCAGTGATTAAGACGCTGCATGGGCCAAGTGCATCCCATATCAGAGCGCTGGGGTTCAACACGCAGCTCTGTTTCTGATTCCAGCTTCTTGCTAATATGCACCCTGCAAGGCAGCAGGTGATGGTTCAGGTGCTTGGATCTCTGCCATGCATGGAGTAGATTGAGACTGAGTTCCTGGTTCCTCAGTTCAGCCTGTCCCATCCCTGGCTATTGTGAGCATTTGCGAAGTGAATTGGTAGATAGAAGATTTCTTTGTCTTTGTCCTTTATCCATCTCTGCCTTTCAAATAAAAAATAGACTTTTCAAAAGAGCATATTTACATGAAAAATTATGTGTTTCTTTCTCAATAACAGACACAAATACATAGTTTTCTGATGTGATAAAACTTATATTTAGGTCTATCAATTTTGTCCCATAATACATTTCCTTAAAGCATACACTCATACACTCATATGTAAAAAATACTCAGTTGGTCAATATTCAAACATTTAAATATCCATATACAGAGTGTCTATCCCCATCAAATTGCATCTTGCTCATAAAATGCTTATGTATTTTTTCTCCTATTTAATCATGACTTGAATTTTAAACATTTCTTTATTTGTTTGTCTCTGTCAGACATTTTCTTAAGTCAACGTCTCTCTTATTTATCACCCAGGCCTCATCTTCTTAAACAAAGAGCTAAATAATATTTCTACATTTTGTGATACTAAAAACACTTTCAAATACAGTAATAGTCAGCTGACTTTGTAGTATTTTCTCCCATAATGTCAACCTAATTTTCTCATATTAAATTATTCAAAAATACCATATCTGTCAGTACTTTGTGGTAAAAAATGTAGAGCTACTTAACATTTTAATTGCAACCAGTAATAGATACGGAGGGGTAACATACAGCTTTTACTTTCTTTTATTTTAAAATGAGAATGGTAAATTAATAACATCAAAGAAAAGAACTGAACTACTCCCAAATTCAACTGAAACTTTGGTGACTTCATTTCTCCAGTGTTTTCAAAAACTTTAGAAGATAAGTAAAAGGTAAAGATATTACATAATATAGGGTATTTCGTTTTCTAACCTTTTCATTTCAATCACAGTTCACCTGAAATTCATTGTTATTTTTAACAGTAGTTGAATATATTTGAAAAATATGCTAGCAGTGTTTATAGTAAGACATGAAATAGAATAGAGGTAAAAAGAGATTTTTTAAAAAGTATTACTAAAAATTTATTAGAATTTTAATATCTATGACCATTCTATATAGAGATTTAATTTGATCTAAAATTTATTTATGTAGTAATTTTATCTCAGTGACAGAGGCAGGCAAGCAGATGGAGAACTCACATCCATTAGTTTACTTCCCATAAACTTTCTCTCCAAGGCCAGGAGCCTAAAACCCAGTACAAGTCTCCCACATCAGTGGAAGGGTCCCCGCTACTTGACCTATCACCACCGCCTCTCCGGGCCTGCTCTATCAGGAAGCTGGAGTCAGAGGTCAGACCCAGGACTCAAATCCAGGCCCTCCAGGGTGGGATGCTGCTGCCTCTAGTGGCGTCTATTCCACCAGGCCATGCACCCTCAAGAGATTTAACTCACACCAGTTTTCACCACCGTTTTGTTCTTTTTATTGTTACTCAATACCAGCTAATGGAAATATTTTGACATTCAAACATTTAATGCAGAAGACAATCCAGGTCAAGTGAAGATTTTTCTGTTTTTTTTTTTTTTTCTAGGTTATAGCAATTTAACATCTGTCAAAATTAGGGAGGCTTGGGAATCACGTGCATAAGCCAATTCTTAATAGTGCTTTAAAAATAAAAGTGGTTTTTAGAATCTATAAATAAGTTTAATTAGGCCTCTGACTTTCTAGCAGCAGCGCTGGGTGGTTTCTGGACCCTCTGTTGATCACTGTCGTAAAGCAGGTCACAGTTGCTCACGTAATTGTTTGGCAGTATTCCAGTACATGCATTTTGGAACAGAGTAATATTGACTTTTACTTCTCTTTTCCTGGATGACAATAGAACCTGTAGCATTTATGAAATGTGTTATATTTCTGTCACTCACGAATTTCCTGCTGTCTTTTAAATTTGAACTACTAAGGAAAGTAAATATGACCATTCTGTTTCCAAATATAAAAGTATTTCCACTGAGCATTACAGTTATAATGTTTCTCTTTCTACTTTTACCACATAGATCCTTTGTTCACTTTTTAATTTCTTCCTTTCCTCTTCTAACAGCCACGCCAGAAAGCCAGTGGAGGTAGCAAAAGAAGGTGGCTTCCTCCAAATTACAATGATAAACACTGAGATTGCATTTCCGTAAATTTCTCCTTGCTAGAGGATTTCATGGAGGGTGGGTTCAGAATGTTGCAGGTCTACCCTCACATTTGTCCAGCATCATGACTTATCTCCCGCACAGATGCAGTTCACAAAGCTTTGAGGAGATTCAGCATAAAAGTAGACTGTTACCTCAAGCCAGAAAAGGATTTTCAAAAAGTACTTTGCTATCTGCTGATAAAGGATTTCTAAGACTTTAAATCTTGCATTATTTATGTACTACACAGCCCATGAAGAAAATGATCTGCCATAGTATTAAGGATGAGATGATAAATTCTTTAGCTTTAAGGTAACAAAATAAAAAGGCGATGACCTTTAGCTAATAACCTCTTGCAAGAAAGGTCAATAACTGCCAGGGAAAGGAAAGGCAAGGTTTAAGTCTATAGCTGAATAAAAATCTAACTTTGGAAAGGTTTTATTTTATATTTTCGTCAAACAGAAAATAGATTGGAAGTTATGATCTTAATAAAGTTTACTTGTGCATTATTTAGGGATCAAATACAAGATTTGATTTACTGAACTATGGATAACACTCAAACATGAATGCATATTCCTTGAATACTCAACTCATTCTGATTTTTTACTACAAGTCAGGTAACTATTGATTATGGAAACGTCTACCCACTAATAATATTTAAATAATATAGCAAACTGCATGGGAGATTAAAACATAGAAGCAGAAAACTTAACAAATTATGATTAAAAGGGAAGAAATTTAAAGATCTTCTAAAAACACCCAATTTTTCAGAAAAGATAGAGTGGACCAATATTAGGTATAGGAATTTATAAAGTTATTTTGAGAATAAATGTACATTGTATTGGACTGTTATATTTCTGAAACAGTTCATATAAATGCACTATATTCATGAATTAATCAAAAATGTTTTTTGAATTTTTTTTTTTTTTGATGGCGGAGTTAGACAGTGAGAGAGACAGAGAGAAAGGTCTTCCTTCTATTGGATCACCCCTCAAATAGCTGCTACTGGTCTCCCATGCGGGTGCAGGGCCCAAGCACCTGGGCCATCCTCCACTGCACTCCTGGGCCACAGCAGAGAGCTGGCCTGGAAGAGGGGCAACCAGAACAGAATCCAGCGCCCCGACCAGGACTAGAACCCGGGGTGCCGCCACAGCAGGCAGAGGATTAGCCTAGTGAGCCATGGCATTGGCCTTGGAATTTTAAATATTTGAAGTTACTTTGAAGTTTTTGAATGTTTACAGGAATACGTTCTTAATTTGAGCATTCACACACAACTTTATATGCAATTTGCATGGGAAGCCATATTCCATGAGTTCTTATATAGCATTGAAATGAAGAGAAAATTAAACCATCAGTAGCCATAAGACTAAAGGACATCTTTTTCTAGAAGCAGCATCAATCAGGTCATCCACCTTGTTGGCAGCCCACATTAAAATCTGTCCACAATCAAGCCGGGAGTTTTGACTTGTAATTTCAGTCAGAATTACACAGTCTTCTCTTACTAAATGGAAAATTGAATATTTTTAGGTTCTTAAATAAATTCTAATATCCACTTCTTGTACTTAAAGTTACATGATAACTCCACAGAGGAAACACTTTATTGATAGCATTATTTATAGTAAAATGCTATATAAATATATAAAATATAAAAGAATTAATACTATCAGGCACCGAAAATGGGTTTTTGAGGATTGATGAATAATTGATGTAGTAGTGAGTATCAAAATAACCACCATAGCAGCCGGCGCCATGGCTCACTTGATTAATCCTCCACCTGCCTAAATAGCCTAAAGTAAATGTATTGATTTTTTATGTTAATTTTTGGTTTATCTATTTTTAGTATTTTCCCATTACTTCTATTTCTTAAGATTTATTATTTTATTCATTTGAAAGAGTTACAGAGAGAGGTAGAGACAGAGAGAGAGAGAGCTCTTCCATCCTCTGGTTCACTCCCCAAATGGCCACAATGGCTGGAGCTATGCCAATCTGAAGGTAGGAGACAGGAGCTTATGCCAGGTCTCACATATGGATGCAGGGGCCTGAGCATGTGGGTCATCTTCTACTGCTTGCCTAGGAAATGGCAGAGAGCTAGATGGGAAGTGGAGCAGCCAGGACTAGAACCGGCACCCTTACGGGGATACCGGCACTACGGGCGGCAGCTTTTACCCACTAAGCCACAGCGCTACCCTTTCCCATTACATTTACATTAATGTTTTATAAGCACCCATTTGTAAAAATTCTGCTGAATATTTATTTTCATTATGTGTATGTAAGATTCTAAATTTTTGAAGCTATATTTCCTAGCCTCACAAAATTAAGAGATTTGCATCAATGTATAGTTAAATACATTAAATATTCCAATTCTAAAAATCCGTTCAATATCAGATAGACTTATATGTGAAACTGTTCAAAGCCAATTCCAGTTTTTAGGTTGATACTTAATCATCTTCCTATTCCTTGAGTTCTTTTCAAGTTTTATTCATCACTGGAGATTAAATTAGAATCAGACAGAAAGCCAGTCATTTTCTCTAGGCTTCATAATTGTATCTAGACAGTTAAATATAGTATTTCCTCTCATCCTTTGGGTATGTCTCTTGCATGCCTGATCTATGTTGCATCTCAAATCTTTTTCTTCAAGTCCTGTAGAGTTTTAAAATTTGTGTTTTCATTTTAATTTTATTTGAAAGGCAGGAAAAGAGAGAGAGAAAAAGAGGGAGAGCAAGAAAAAATTTCCATTCTGTGATTCAGCCCACAAATGCCAGGCTAGACCAGGCAGGAGCTTATGATTATAAAATAAAGGGAAAGTATGTCATTGTGAAAATTAAAAGAAAGAATAATGAAGCAAGGAGGAGGAAGGGTTGGAGTGTGTGTGGGAGGGAAGTTAGGGTGGAAAGTAATCCCTATGCTCCTAAACCTGTAAATATTAAATATATGAAGTTTGTCCACCTTACATTTATAAAAAAGAGCTATGTAACTCAATCCAGTCTTCCACATGTGTGGCAGGGACGTAAGTACTCAAGCTATCACCTATCGCCTTGTAGGGTGTACTCTAGCAGGAAACTGGAATGGAGAATGATGCTGTCACTGGAACACATGCACCCCAATATGGAATGTCGGTATTACAAGCATCTTTTTAACCACTGCATCAAACACCCACCTTGATTTTATCTTTTTTTTTGAAAAAAACACATTTTTTATATTTCTTTATATTTTCTTTTATATTTTAATATATTCTTTCCTTCTTTATTAATGTCATCTACATGCTTAGTATCTTTTTATTCCTTTTTCTTTTTTAAAAAAATTTGAAATGAGTGCTTTATTTTCCATCATACACTTACTAATGAAAGTGTTTACTTGATACATTTTCCTGTGAATATGGAGTTTGCTGTAACTCAAAATTCTGGCAACATATGTCAGTTTGGTTTGATTTGGTTTGCTCTCAAAGCATTGTAATTTTTTTAAAAGATTCAATTTATATTCAAATGATATGTGGCAAGATGCTTCTTAATTCCCAATGATTCAAAAATTGTGTTTTATTGCATTTTACTAAGGCTGGAAAATAAAGTCAATGAATGCTCAATTGGTTTCTTTGTTAAAGAATTATGTTTTGTCCAACTATATGATTGACTAATTTTGACAGAATTTCAGTGAAGAATAGCATACACACATAAAAATGTACAAATGGTTAATACATAATAGAATCAATTGACACAAAGTGATCTTCCAGTGTGAAATGCAGTATTTTAAATAATCCCAACATCTTCTTTATGCTACTCCAGATCTCTATCCAATTGCCAAAAGTAACTATTAACCTGTTTTCCATATCAACATTTAGTTTTATAGGAAAATAAGTTTATAATATATTTTATTGGTGGCTATTTTCTTCAATATTTATATTTCTCCTTCTTATTTGTCATATTAATACTTATATATTTTATCATGGCATGCATTATCATCTTTTGAAATACACAGTTTTATTGTATGGATATATCACACTGCACTACCCTTTCTAACATAGATGGACATTTAGGTATTTTCAATGAAGAATGATTACAGTAGTATTCTTCCAACCATTCATATACACATTCAGTTTCATATACATTAACATTTAACCTTTTTGATTAATACTTTGAGATGACATTACTAGGTGATAAATTCACAACTGCATTCAATAATCTCAAATGATTTGACAAACAGGGGAGACTTCAAAAGTTTGTGAAAAAGGGAGACATCTATGTACTCTGTGTCTCCCAGCAGCATTATCTGCAAATCTATTGAATAATAAAGCAACCAGGATGTTGACGTTGACACAAATTATAGAACAGTTCCATCATCACAAGGATCTCTCACATAGTTCACCTGTAACACACCCACTTCCCTACTCTGTTGGCCCTCTCAACTACTAGCACCTAGTAATCTTTTTTCCATTTCCATAATTTTTATCATTTCAAGAATGTTATATAAAGAAATTCATACTGTATGTATACTATGACTTTAGCCACTAAACATAATTATCTAGATATTCATGAATGTTGTTCATTTCTTTTTATCACTGGATTGTATTTCACTAAATGATATCAAAGCTTTTTTTTGTTTATTTAGCTTTTTGTCAATTCTACAATAACTAGCTTGTTTTCAGATTAGAGCTATTAAAAATGAAGCTGATGAAAAATATTCCAATTCAGGTTATGGTTTTGTGTGTGTGTGTGTGTGTGTGTGTGTGTGAATATGTGTATTCATTTCTCTGTGATCCATTTTCAGGAATGAGATTTCTGGCTTGTATGTACTCGTGTACTATAAGAAAATGCCAAATTTCTTTCCAGGATAATAATACTAGTTTACATTTCCTTGAAAATGCATGAGTAATATAGTTTAGCATCCTTACATTGTTTGCTGTCACTATTGTCTAGTTTAGTCTTCCTGACAAATGTAAAGTAATGACTAACTGTGATTTTAATTTGTGTTCTCCTAATGGCTAACGTTGAAACTCTCATGTGCTTATTTGCCTGTTGGATACTACTTCAGTGAAATATTTCTAAATGCCTTTTACCCATTTTATAATTGGATTTTTCCTTTTCTCTTTTTAACTGTTCAGTTTTGAGTTGCTAGTCCTACTCCAATATGTGAATTGTCAATATATTGTTTCATTCTGAAATTTGGCTTTTCGCTTGATTAAAAACATTTATGAAATGCAAAGTTTACAATTTTGATGAGATACACTCTATTTTAATTTATGAATAATGCTTTTGGATCACAATCTACCTTTTTCACATGGCCATCTCCTCCGTGTGTCTGTATTTTCTCATTTTCTCTATTGTAAGCACACTTCTCATTGGAGTGTGGACTACCAGGATAATCTTGGTTTATCTTTTCCCAAGATCCTTAATTAAATTACAACTTCAATGTCACTTTTTCCAAATATGGTCACACGCTCAGATTCTAAGGATTAGGATATAGCCATATTCTTTTGAGGGACAAAATTCTACATAATATGACCAGTAATTATAAAAATATAAATCATTTAAAATTTTTTTGTTGTTTTGTCCTTTTTCCCCTCTCATTGTGTGCATGTTTTTCTTCGTGTGTGTATGTGTATCTGAATGCTATTTTAATATTACTATGATATTTCTTTTTTAAAATAGATTTATTTATTTATTTGAAAGACAGAGTCACAAAAGGCAGAGACACAGAGAGAGAGAAAGAGAGAGAGAAAGCGAAAGAGAGAGAGGTTTTCCATTCTCTGGTTCACTCCCCAGATGGCCGCAATAGCTGGTACTGGGCCAATCCGAAGCCAGGAGCCTAGAGCTTCTTCCAGGTCTCCCATGATGTGAGTGCAGGAGCCCAATGACTTGGACCACCTTCTACTGCTTTTCACAGGCCATAGCAGAAGGCTGGATCAGAAGAGGAGCAGCCAGGACTGGAACTTGCACCCATATGGGATGCCAGCACTGCAGGTGGCAGTTTTACCTGCTATGCCACAGTGTCAGCCCCATCACTATGATATTTCTAACCTTGAAAATTACTTTAGGATAGGTGTATATCTGAAGGCATGTAGTCTTCTTCTTAGAGAAAAAAAGACAGCTTTTAAGCCTTGAGGTAAAGATTTGCAATTTTCAGTAATGTTGAAAATCACTTTCATATTGCTAGTAATAGCTTCAATTATTTTTTAAAAAATCTTTAAAGATTTTTCAAAGTGCAGCAAATGCACTTAGGCTGAATATATGTCTCAGTGTACAAAGAGCCAGTTGAAAACTGTAGGCAGATCTCAATTTAGTCTGTGAAGATGAGCATTTGGCAAAAATGGTTGACAGTGAAGGTACTGAAGAAGATAAAAGAGTAGTCACTGAGTAGCAAGTTATAATGAACTGACCCAGGATATGAAAAGATAATTAGAGCCATAATTAGAGAGCAGTAATTCATACCTGAAATTATATGTGAATACCATATAGTAAAATGCTGGAATTATTGGTAGAATCAATGCAATACTTAAATGCAATCTAATGTGCACTATTTTTGTGAGACAAGGAACTAAACTTTCCCAACAAGCAACATTGACCATGAGAAATGTCTTGGGGAAGAGCACATTAAAAAAATAAGATTTAGTTCCCAGATATCGGCAACTGAGCTACCCTTTGAAATTGGTTTGTTCCCACCACCCTTCAAATATTATATTTCCTTCTGAAAACATCAACTGTTCAATGAGACAGCTTTCAAGTTCACCACTGCCCAAAATTACCCACTTTCATAGAGCAATTTTATTTAGAATATATCGTAAATAGTACCATGAATGAGAAAGATTCTGCATGCTCGGATTGAAATCCCTTAACGCTGAATGAAGTTCATCCCTTCACCAACACATTCCTGAAAGCTGGGAAAGAATCCCAAGGAAAATTTAAATATGCATGGTGTCAAAATTTACTACTAGCAATTATTACGTAAAAGCTATGCCTTATCATCACAATAAAATATTTAAAAGAAATTGATTTTGCTTTCAACTTCTCCTTCAAACCTGGGTAACCGAAAGTGTCTTGTGTTAGTTAACTTGGGCTGCCATTATGAAATATCATACACAGTAGCTCGTTCAACATTTCTCTCTCCTGGCTCTGGAGGTTGGGCAGCCCAAGCTTGAGGGGCTGACATATTCATTTTCTGGTGAGAGTCCTCTTCTCGGCTTGAGGAAGAACTTCTGATTGTATCCTCACGTGCTGCATAGTCGGGGACATTATGATCTCTATCCATCTTGTCAGGATACTAATCCCACCATGGAGTCCTCACCTCATGAACTCATTTGAACTTAATTACCTCCCAAAGGTTCCCATCCTCAAACACCAACAACTTGGGGTTTGGAAATTCAAACAGGAATGTCTGGGGTCACAAAGGCTCAGTGTATATTAATCTTCTTCTATTTTATAATACTGAATCCTTTCAGTGAGTACATGATTACTTCATTAACCCAGTGTTTACTTCGTGTGTACCACGTGCCTAGTATGGGTCACACACAGACATCAGTAAGATAGAATCCAAACCATATACTTCCTGCTCATATAGTATTTCATTTATGTTAATCATTTTGTGATGTTTAAGTCATGTGATTCTCACAACAGACAGATACAGAATTATTTTAATTTTATCAACGTGCAAACTAATGCTTAAGAAAGGTGAATAACATATCCGAAGTCACAAAGTCAGAAAGTATAGAGTTAGTGTTGAGTCCTGGCTGCATGACTCCAGATCCAAGCTACTCAATGACTGTGCTATATGACACCCTTGCAGCACACTGCTCACACTAGTTTTTGTACATGTTCCCCACCTTCAGCTCTACCCTGTATGTGGTTTAGTTTCTCTACTAAACTTTGTCCTTTTTATGCTTGAGCAGATTATACTCATTCTTTCATGAGCCTACTTCCCTTCTACAGTATTTTCTATGCACTTCAACTTTTCAGATCTCCTTCCACTACTGGAGAGAATCTGTAATCTCTGTTAGTGAGTTCAGTAATCATTGTCAGGAAAACCTATTCAGCTTTGCTCAAAGGGGCAGGAAGAAGAAAGGAGGAATGAATGGTATGTCAGTGAGAAGGAATTTGACTGCAAAAGCGAAGAAAGAGAAACACGATTCAAGAATTAGAACATGATCTGAAATGGATGGTCTGGAATTTTATTTTTAGTGACAGCTTGAGAGTCTTCTATTGGGTCTTAAGCAGATCAGGCTTACAAGGGTGAAAGGCATGAGGTGGAGTGTGGCTTCTTTGTAACAACTACAAGTATTATTTGTACTAGAGTTCTCAGAGTCAACTGCAGAATGTGCACAGTAGGTTATCAGGGTCAAGAAACAAATCAAACATGAGATTATCCACTTTAAGTTATATTCATGAGGAGTCAGAGACCCAAAGCAGTGCACTTACTGCAACAGTGAGAACATCTCTGCAGCATCAATGAGATATCTGTGCCCAATGTTCTTAGTTTTTCTATGAAGAAATTTGCAAGTAGGAACACATTGATTGCTTAGGTTGTACAGGTGTTCCTACCAGCAAGAAGAACTGAGGAAAGGAAAGATTCTCCCCCTTTATATTTCAATACAGCTTCTCTGGCAGTAAGAAAGAATAATAAAACAGAATGCTTCAGGTGCTAATGTGTAAGATAATATACTTCTTAAGCAGACCTAGGTCTTGCGAATTTACATTTTAAAGAATGAAATGCTGGTTAGGGGTATAAACCTTGAAGTCAGAAACTTAGAATCAAGTCCAGACTCACCTGCTTACTAACAGAATGATCTCAAGTACATTGCCTAGCCTCAGAAAACCTGGTCTTACACCACCCATAAAATGAGCATAAAATATCCTCTTCTGGAATAAAATAAAAATGCATGTAAAATATCAAAATAGAGTCTGTAACTCACAGCAGACAAGCAATCATCACTGGTTTTGCTAATCCCATGCCATGCAGACAGAGCTAACATAATAAAATCTGTGGAGTTCTAATAAAGGAAAGAGAGCAACAGCAGCAAAGCTGTCCCTTTAGAATCCCAAATCTTTCTCAGAGGTTTTTGTTTGCTTGTTTTGGTTTTCTGTTATTTTTTCCCTGAAGACCGGGTTTATTTTCCTAGGACATGAAGTAGCCATGTGAGACCAGCAGCAGAAATACCATGTTGGTGTGGGTTCAGTTCCGTGACACACATCAGACCATGGAAAGCTCCCTCAGGGCAGGGACCCACCTCACAGGTATTCATGAGTTCTCTGGAATTTTTTATGTCACTAAGCTGATCTAGACACAAATATACAACACTCCACAGGGAAAAGAAGAAGGATGTTAAATCTTTGCTATTTTTGCTTAAATAAGACACAATCCCATGGCCCCCAGTTCTCCAAGCTATAAAACCTTCAACCTTCTGCTCAGAATGTTTATAAATTGCAAGTCTTCCTGCAGCACCCATTAGCAATCCTTAATGCTAAATAAGTCATTTGAATGATGATAAGTGCTTTTCTAGCCTGCAAAAGAATCCCCACTCTCTGTCTCCATGGAAGTAAGCTGGAAAATTTATATTGCAGAATTTTGCTATTTTGTCTGATCTATGGGAGAACCACCTACCAGGGTCACCTAGCTGTTGTTTAGTAGTATGCAATGGAACAAAGCCTTAACATTTTAATATGCATTCTCTGTGTCCAGGCAAATAATTATTATTTCAACTCATATTTCAATTTCATGAGAATATCTAAGGGCTTGGAAGATTTCTATTCATTATACATACATCAGAATTTTTTTTTTGACAGGCAGAGTTAGACAGTGACAGAGAGAGAGAGACAGAGAGAAAGGTCTTCCTTTTCCATTGGTTCGCCCCCCAAATGGCCACTCCGGCCAGCGCGCTGTGCCAATCTGAAGCTGGAAGTGAGATGCTTCCTCCTGGTCTCCAATGCGGTGCAGGGCCCAAGCACTTGGGCCATCCTCCATTGCCTTCCTGGGCCACAGCAGAGAGCTGGACTGGAAGAGGAGCAACCTGGGCAGAATCCGGCGCCCCAACTGGGACTAAAACCTGGGGTGCCAGCACTGCAGGCAGAAGATTAGCCAAGTGAGCCGCAGCGCTCACTTCAGAATTTTTAAAACGAAAAATAAAAGCAAACTTATTCATAATAATTTTAAATTTATAGAAAATTACAGAAATGTAAGAGCAAATTCCCATATGTATAACCCACAGTCATATTGTTAATGTCTTACATTACTGTGTGTATTAATCAGATTCCCCAGAGAAATTAAAAAAAAAAAACAAAACAAAACAGTGTGTCTCTGTTTTTTGCTACTCCTACAGACACATTCAGAATGATATTTATCCAAATATCTTGGTACCACACATGCCACTCAAGTTGACACATAAAATTATCATAGTATGGTACATTTGTCACATTAATGAACAAACGAAACTTCAAAGTGTTCTCTGTTGTTTTCTACTATTTTTTTTTTTGACAGGTAGAGTTATAGACAGAGAGAGACAGAGAGAAAGGTCTTCCTTTTTCCGTTGGTTCACCCCCAGTGGCTGCTATGGCCGGCACGCTGCGCCGATCCGAAGTCAGGAGCCAGGTGCTTTCTCCTGGTCTCCCACGTGGCTGCAGGGCCCAAGCACTTGGGCCATACTCCACTGCCTTCCCCGGGCCACAGCAGAGAGCTGGACTAGAAGAGGAGCAGTCAGGACTAGAACCCAGGGCCCACATGGGATGCAGGTGCCCCAAGGTGGAGGAATAATCAAGTGAGCCACGGCACCGGCCCCTTCTTTTAGCATTATTCTATACTATCAGTGCGCATGGTTTTGGTGACATTTCCCTAAAGTTAGCAATAGGAAGGAGAAATGGTGCCAGTGCAGGGGCAACTAAGATTTTCAAGAGCATTTTTTTTTATAAATTAGCTTTTTGGTACATTTGTCATTGCTCTTTTTTTAAACTTTTATTTAATAAATATATATTTCAAAAGTACAACTTTTGGATTATGGTAGCTCCCCCCCATAACCTCCCTCCCACAGGCAACCATCCTATCTCCCATTCCCTCTCCCATCCCACCCTTCATTAAGATTCATTTTAAACTATCTTTATATACAGAATATCAACTTAGTATATACTAAGTAAAGATTTCAACAGACTGCACCCACACAGATACACAAAGTATAAAGTACTGTTTGAATACTAGTTTTACTGTTAATTCCCATAGTACAACACAAAGGACAGAGGTCCTACATGGGGAGTAAGTGCACAGTGACTCCCGTTGTTGATTTAACAATTGACACTCTTATTTATGACATCAGTAAAAGGGTATTTTTAAAAAATGATGATCAGGATAAGAAAGTAACAGAATGACAAGCCAGAGGTTCATTAAAAGATTCATCTTAAGGTTGTATACGCTCAAGAAGGAAGTCAATAGAGACAGAAAATCATTTACATGCCTGGGAATTTCATTATATCTGTGAAGAAAAAGTATGTTGAGTTTATGAAAACACAAATTAAAATAATTTGTGGAGTGAAACCTGAACAGATAGAAAATAAACCTTGTGAACAAAATTGGCAGTGAAGGTTATAGTCAGTCATAGATAAAATAGAACTAAGAGTGACAAGAAAAATGAGACTCTGAAAATGAAATAAGAAAATAATGAAAAAGAAATAATGCTTAATAGAGAAATGAAATTATTATCAAAATTGGGAAAAGCACATAAATAAACATATTTGTAGTTATAGAATTCTTTTTTTTCAATCTTGACTCAAGGTGAAATGCAGTCAGAAAAAGCGATGTTGTAAGGATCATAATAATTGTTGTAGGAAAAAATTGCACTCTGGTTCTATTTGAAATAGGGAGATGGAGGTATAAGAGCACCGAAAAAGCTTTCATGAGAAAACAATCTGGTGCTAATCATTGAATGTAATATTAGAATATAATATTCTCAATAACATCATATCTATTAGGTACTTTTTCTCTAATACCTGAGATTCAAGATTAATAATTGTAAAGAAATTTCTCTGGCTGGACTTCCTGCACCTATCTTGGGGATTGTTTCTTGAAATCACAATATTTACTTAAGCTCCTTCTTTCATTTAATCTATTCTTCACAAACACCACACATTTACCTTCATCTACAAAGGGGATAAATCAAAAGAGAGAATTTAAGAAACTTGCTAAAAGTGTACAGCTTGCAAGTGCTAGAAATCAAATCCACTAATGTGTGACTTCAGATCATTAATTCCTTAGACCTTTCTGTCAAAAGGGAGTTTGTGCATATAGCTGAAAGAGATAATTAAATGATTGACATCACATTCTGACTTCAGTATATTTCTTTATCTACTTGACTCACATATTATCTTCACTTGGTGAAGACAGAGTTAAGAGTAAGTTCAAAAGGAGCAAATAGCAAGACAAATGATAAAAATATAAACAAGAAACATTGCCAGGTAAGTTGTAGTTTTCTTAAAGTCATTTTCTATTTTTTTTGCCTATTTCTGTAGTGGATAGACTAGTACCAATCACAAAATATACCTTCCGTGAGTACCTACTGAATAATTCATTCAAGTCACTTTTTTTTTCAATTTCCAAAGCTCACTATATGCAGAAATAAAAAAGTCAATCCCAGAAATTCTAAAAATAAATAAGACAGCTCAGGCAGAGACAGGAAGTTCACAGCCATAAATAACTGATAAAATAAATATGGATGATACATTAATAACAATAAATAGAACTTATTGACATTTACTTTTCACCAGGCATTGTTCAAAGAACTTTACATAGTTATGCTCCATTTCAGTTGTACTACAATCCTGGGAAGAATTAGATCCATCATTCATAAATTCAATTTTTAAGGCAAACTTATTCATAATAATTTTAAATTTATAGAAAATTACAGAAATGTAAGAGCAAATTCCCATATGCATATCCCACAGTCATATTGTTAATGTCTTACATTAGTGTGTGTATTAATCAGATTCCCCAGAGAAATTTAAAAAAAAAAAAAACAGTGTGTGTCTCTGTTTTTTGCTACGCCTACAGACACATTCAGAATGATGTTTATCCAAATATCTTGGTACCACACACGCCATTCACGTTGGCACATAAAATTATCATAGTATGGTACATTTGTCACATTAATGAACAAATATTGATGCATCGTTATCAACTAAAATCTTTACTTGACTCATATAGCCTTAGTTTTTACTTCATGTTCTTTTCTAATTCCAAAATCCTCTCCAGGCTATCACATTAAATTGAATTATCGTTATCATTTTTCCTTAGATTCCTCCTCCAAACAGGTTCTCAGGCTTTCCTTTCGATGACTAGCAGCCAGGAACACGCCTAATATTGGACACTGAGTGTTTGCCTTATTATTTGGCTGTGTTTATGGGTTTTCAAAAGGAGTACAAAATGCAGTTTCCATCTCATCACATAAACTAGAAGTATATAGTATTAAAATGACTTAATACTGTTGATAGCAATCTTGATCACCTTGTGGGAAACACTTCTATCAAAGTTTTACCTATTGTAAAGCTTTTTTTTCTTCCATTGTTATTTTGTATTCTTTTGGAAAAAGTAACTATACACAGCCAACATATAATTCATGGGGAGTTATACTCACGATGTCTATGTATATAGAACTCTGCTGCATGTGATATTTTGTCTGTTATCTGCTATCTATTTGCTTATTCAACTGTTTATTTCTGTCTTGGACTTAAGGCATATTTATTTTATCTTTTGAGTTATAGTCCAATACTGCATTGTTTCATTATTCAAATTGTACCAGTTTTGGATATTTGGAGCTCTTTAAATTGTCTATTCTTTTAATATATTACAAATATTGCAGGAGTTTTTGAAGAATTCTTTTTAACTTCTAGCACTGCATAACATTCAAGTTCATTTTGAATATTCTCTGCCTCAGACCTATATGTTGTCTTTTGTCCAAAGAGCCCTGGTTACCTCTATTAGAGAACTGTAGGAGAATTAGAAACCAAATTCTGAGTAGTAGGTATGTACATTGCTGTTGCAATGTCATTGCTTCTAGGCTTTCTTCAAGGAAATAGGTCTGTGTATGCTAACCCTGGTATACACATCATCTCGTTTTTGCTGTTTGTGAACATTTGTATCTGTATTAAGTTAAATAGGAGTTTATAACAAGGTTTCCAATTATTGGTTCATTATCATGTGGATCATTTTAGCTTTTCCCATTATTTGTCTGTAACTTCCCACTCCCACAATGAGAAACATGACTCCCACTTTCTGTCTAATTAATTATTCAATTTCAGTATATATCATGCAAATCAGAATCATCAACCTGTAACCCTGTGGGAAATAACAATCAATCAGAGCATGGGTCTTAAGTATAATTGCTTTTGCCTTTAGTCTTTTGTTCATTACCAGAGTTGCTTAGGTTAGCACTTTCTTCTCACCTCCTTCAGGTAGGTTGTTTCAAACATTTGTAATAAATAATTTTCTTGTCACATTTTGCATTGTGTCCTTGAATATCCTGGAAACTGAATATTCCTGAATATTCAGGAAACTGAATTAGTTTTTAAATTTGTATACATTAAAGTTCACTTCTTCACAGACACTAGTCTTGTTTGTGTGATCCCTTTGACTCTTAAACCTATCAGTGTGATCAATTGTGAACTGAAATTGATCACTTGGACTAGTGAGATGGCATTGGTACATGCCACCTTGATGGGGTTGTATTGCAATCCCCTGGCACGTCTGCAAATACTAACTGATAGAATAAAAAAGGGAGAGAACGATCCATCATGGGAAGAGGGATACACAGCAGACTCATAGAATGGCAGATGTCCTAAATAGCACTCTGGCCTCAGAATCAGCCCTTAAGGCATTTGGATCTGGCCGAAGAGCCCATGAGAGTATTTTAGGCATGGAAAGCCAAGACACTCTGGGGAAAAAAAAAGAAGAAGACTTAAAGACCTCTGCGAGTGAGATCCCAGTGGAAAGAACGGGGCCATCAAAGAAGGAGGTACCTTTCTCTGAAGGGAGGAGAGAACTTCCACTTTGACTATGACCCTATCAGAATAAGATCAAAATCAGCGAACTCAAAATGCTTCCATAGCCTTGGCAACTCATGACTAGAGCCTAGGGAGATTTCTGACACCATAAACAAGAGTGTCAAATTGTTAAGTCACTGTGTACTTACTTCTCATGTGGGATCTGTCCTTAATGTGTTGTCCAATGTGAAGTAATGCTGTAACTAGTACTGAAGCAGTATTTTATACTTTGTGTTTCTGTGTGGGTGCAAACTGATGAAATCTTTACTTAGTATATACTGAATCGATCTGTATATAAGATAATTGAAAATGAATCTTGATGTGAATGGAATAGGAGAGGGAGCGGGAGATGGGAGGGGTGCGAATGGGAGGGAAACTATGGTGGGGGGAGCCATTGTAATCCATAAACTGTACTTTGGAAATTTATACCTACTAAATAAAAAAATTGTATAAAAAATTAAAAAAAAAATTACATAAAAAAGTTCACTTCTTCAACAAAACATTTGTATGAATTTTAACAAATGTATAGTGTTGTGCATCCACCCTTAGAACAATACCATATGATTTCCACAGTCTTAAAAAAAATCCTGGGGCTGATAATTGTGGCATAGTGGTGAAGCAACAGACTAATGCCTTCTTCTCACATGGGCGCTAATTCATGTCCTGGATGCTCCACTTTCCATCTAGCTCTCTGCTAATGTCTTGGGAAAGGCAGCAGAAGATGGCCTGAGTTATTGTGACCCTTCCACCCATGTGGGAGACCTAGATGAAGCTCCTGGCTCCTGGCTTCTGGCTTCAGTCTAGCTCAGCCCAGGCTGTTGTGGCTATTTGTGGAGTGAATCAGTAGATGGAAGATTCTCTCTCTCTCTCTCTCTCCCTCTCTCTCTCTTTCTCTTATTCTCTGTCCATATCTTAAATAAATAAATCTTTAAAAACAAAATCTTCTGTGATTCACCTATTTAACCCTTCTTCCCATAATCCAAAACCTCCAGCAACTATTTATCTGTCTATTGTCTCTGTATCTGATATTGAACTTTACTACAGACCATTTTTGCCTTTTCCAGAATGTCATAATTGAAATTACATGGCAGGTAGCACTTTCAGGTTGGCTTCTTGCACTTACAATACATTTATGAAATTCCCATAACTTTTCTTTTATCCATACGTGCCTTGAGATTTCATTCCTTTTTGCTGTTGAGTAATACCTCCATTATACATATATGCCACAGTTTACTTATGCGCTAACAGGCTAGAGAACAAACCAATTTCTCCACTTTTGAATATTATATACAGTATTAAATATTTGCAATTTTTGTTTTTTTATTGGAAATTGATGAAGATCTCAGAGCATGATTTCTTGCTTACAGATGAGACTATGTATGGCTTGGAAAGAAATTGTCAAACTGTTTGCCAAAGAGGCTTATTATTTGACATTTCACCAAGAATAAATTTTGATATTTATTGTTATATAACCTCATTACTAATGACATTGTACCTTTTTTTTAATTTTAGACATTCTAATAGGTATGTAGTGCTATATCATTATTGTTTCTAATTTGCAGTTGTCTAGAAAATACAATATTAAACATCTTCTCCATAGGTTCACTTTTATCTGTATATTAATTTGGTAAGTCATTTTGCTACTTTTTATTTTTTTACTAGTAGGGCAGAATAGCAGAGAGAGGGAGAGACAGAGAGAGAAGGAGGTCTTCCACTCATTGTTTCAATGGCAAAGGCTGGGTCTGCTGAAGCCAGGACCCAGAGACTCCACCCTGGACTCCCATGTTAGGAGGCAGGGGTCCAGTTCTTGGGCTATCTTTTGCTACATTAGCTAGGAGCTGTATCAGAATGAGAGCAACAGGGACTGGAACCTGTAGGATGCCAGCACTGTCAGTGGCAACATTATCAGCTGAGCCATAATGTCTGCCCCTGCTTACTTTTAAGAAGTCTTTCTTTGGGGAGTGAGTATTATGGAGCAACCCGCTTAACGACTGCTTGGGACACTGGCATCTGATATCAAAGTGCAGGTTCAAGCCCTGGCTATTCTGCTTCTCATCCAGCTCCCTGCTAATGCACCTGTATGGCAGCAAATGATAGGTCAATCACTTGGGTCTCTGCTGCCCACTTTGGAGACCTACATGGAGCTCCATGCTCCTATCAGCCTCGCCCCATCCTGAGTGTGTTGCAGCCATTTGAGGAGTGATCCAGCAAAGGATCTCTCTCTTCTCTCCCTCTCTCTGTCAATCTGCCTTCCCTCCCAAAAAGTAAGTAGTTTTTTTTAAAAGAAATATTTATTAATTTCTTGAAAGGCACAGACAGAGAGACAAGAAAGACAGAAAAGGAGAGACAGTGTGTGTGTGTGTGTGTGTGTGTGTGTGTGTGTGTGTGTAGAAATTTTTCATCTGCTAGTTCACTTCCCCAAATGCCTGCAACAATCAAGACTGAGTCAGACTGAAGCCAGGAGCCCAGAACTCAATCCAGGTCTCCCATGGGCGTTGCAGGGAGCCAAGTAATTGAGCTATCATCTACAGTCTCCCAGACTGTGCTTTAGCAGGAAGCTGGTTGAGAGGTAGAGTAGCTAAGATTCCAACCAGGCACTCTGATAATGTGATATTGGCATGCAAACCAGTGATTTAACTGCTGCACCCATATCACATTGCTGCTAAATTGTAAATTGACTTAGTTTCTTACTGAGCATTAGGGAAAATTCTTTGACACTGTTCCTTTATTAGATGGGAATCACAAATATTTCTCTCTGGGGCTTGTTTTATATTCTTCTTCTTTTTTTTTTTTTTTTTTTTTTTTTTGACAGGCAGAGTGGACAGTGAGAGAGAGACAGAGAGAAAGGTCTTCCTTTGCCGTTGGTTCACCCCCCACCCCCAATGGCCGCTTCGGCCAGCACGCTGCAACCAGTGCACCGCCCTGATCCTAAGCCAGGAGCCAGGTGCTTCTCCTGGTCTCCCATGCCGGTGCAGGGCCCAAGGACTTGGACCATCCCCCACTGCACAGCAGAAAGCTGGACAGGAAGAGGAGCGACCGGGACAGAATCCGGCGCCCGGACCTGGACTAGAACCCGTTGTGCAGGCGCCGAACCTATTGAGCCGCGGCGCTGGCCTGTTTTATATTCTTTTAGCAAAACTATTTTAGTACAGAAGTTTTTAATTTTAGCAAAGCCCAATTTATCATTTTTTATTTTACAAGAAATGAAATCAAACTTTTTATTTGTATCTAAAAATTTCTTCACCAAGTTTAATATTACATGTGTTTTCCCATATGTTATCAACTAGAGGTTTAATAATTTTACATTTAAAATTATGATGTATCTTGAGTTGGGTTTTGTAAAGTGTATACATTTCTGTGTGTAGTATGTCTAGGTACTTTTTTATTAACATATGGACATCTCGTTCTAGTGATATTTTGGGGAAAGATTCTCTTAGCAAAGATTATTTGTATGGAGGACCTATTTCTATGCACTCCATTCTGTTCTATGAATATGATTGTATGTTTATTTCCAATATCATGTTGTCTTGATTACTATAGCTTTTGGTAAATCCTGAAGTTAGTATAAGCTCTTTGTTATTTTTCTTCTTCCTCAGCATTGTCTTTCTATTTAAATAATACAATAATTTTGTCACTGTCAATAAATGGCTTGTTCATATTTTGATTTGGGTCATGCTGAATCTATAGATCACGTTGGGAAGAACTGACATTTCCCCGTGTTGTCTTCAAATCCATTACCATGGGATATTTATCCATTATTCGGATTATTTATATTTCTCTCATCGATATTTTGTAGATTTTGTATACATTTCCTACACATATTGTGTTAACATTTATAACCTAAATATTTATTTCTTGGTGATTTTTTATTTCAGTTTTTAGCTGTTCATTGATGATGTATAGTAAATCAATTGATGTAGTTATATTGACCATGTGTGTTTCAAACTTGTTATATTCATTATTTCCAGAAATTTTTTTAGAGACACTTTGGATTTTCTATGTAGACAAGTCACCTATGAACTAAAGTACTTTCTCTTTTTTTAAGAAGTGTGCATTTTATACTTACTGTCTTATTGAGTGAACTAAAACATTCGTTAAGATATTGAATAAGTGTAGTGAGTGAGAACAATCTTAAAGGGGAAGCTTACAGTATCTTACCATTAAGTGTGGTCTGAAATGTAAGGGATCTGGTGGAAGTTCTTTGTCATATTAAAGAAGATGTCCTCTATTCCTAGCTTACTAAGAATTTTTATCATGAGTGGATATTGCATTTTGTCAACTTTTTTTTCTTTAGTGAATAATATATTCATGTGATTTCTTTAGCCTTCTGATGTGGGACTTTTAAATATTGAAACAGCATGGCAAACTCAGATCAAATTCCATGTCTTGGTGGTCTTGTTATACTGTTGGATTTCATTTACTAACACTTTCATGGAATGTTCATTAATAGTGTCAGTATGCAATTTCTGGTAATGGTTTTTGTTTTCCCATTATTGAGATATTATCCTCATAGAATAAATTTGGAAGCATTCCTTCTGATTCTTATTTCTGTAAAAGATTATGGAGAATTGGTATTATTTTTATCTGAAAGATTTGTCAGTATTCACTAGTGAATCCTCAGGACCAGAAACTTGGAAGATTTAAAAATTTGACATTATATTTCATATACACAAAATATAGAAATAAATTATTTATCAGATTATATTTTTCCCCTCGTATGTGCTTTAGTAGTATTTTTTAAAAAAAATTGATACATTTCATGCAATTTATCATATTTTGGCACAGATTTATTCATCATACTTTTTAGTTATTTTTAATTTCTCTTTTTTTATATGCAGAAGGTTAGACAGAATTCCAATCCACTTATTTAATCCCCAAATGCCCACGACAGCCAGTTATGGGTATTCAACCTGGGTGTCCTACATTCTTGGCAAGGACCCATCTAGCTGAGGTACCACCTGCTGCCTCCCAGGGTTTGCATTAGCAAGAAGCTGGAATCAGAAACAGAGCTGGGTCCTGAATCTGGATAATCCAATATGGGATCCAGTGACCAATGAAGCATCTTAATAGCTACATCAAATACCTGCCCCACTGCACTTTTTAACAATTATCTTTCAAATATTCATAGGATGAGTAGTTTTCACCACTCCTTTATTTCTATTGGCTGTTTGTATACTCTCTATTATTCCTTTGGTTAGTTTCACTGCAGGCTTATAAATTCTATTGCACTTTCTAATGAACAAGTTCTGGTCTCACTTATTTTCTCTATTGATTTTATGCTTCAATTTCATTGCTTTGTTTTTCTTTAATTTTATCTTTTGTTCTTCTTGCTTTAGGCTTAAATGGCTCTTCTTTCCCTATTATCCTAAGGGTGAGCTTAGATTATTGGCTTTAGATCTTTCCTCTTTTTTAATACTTCCATTCAGTGCTCTAGGATTTACTGTAAACACTGCTTTTACTGCATCCAAGATATTTTGAAAAATTTTATTTTCATAAAATTTCTCTTGAGATTTCTCAATAGAATATGCCTTATTTGGAAATATATTCCTTAGAGTCTGGTGTTTGACTTGGTGGTTTGGAATCTGCATCCCATTAGTGGAATACCTGTGTTCAATACTTGGTTCCATCTCTTGACATTGGTTTCCTGCTAATGCAGAGTGAGGAGCCAACACTGATGATTCAAGTAACTGGTTCCCGCCATTACATGGAAGACTTGGATTGAGTTCCTGGTTCCTGGCTTCAGCCCCAGCCCAGCTTCAGCCATTGTGAGCATTTGGGGAGTGAACTAGCAAATGGAAGATCTCTCTTTCTCTCTCTCTCTCTTCTCTCTCTCTCCACCCCCTTCTTTTTCATTCATTCTCTCTCATAAATAAAGAGAAATTTAGAAATATGTTGCTTAATTTCCAGGTATTTGGAGATAATCAAGCTATCTTTATGTTATTGATTTTTACTTTAATTCCTTTATAATATAAGAACTTACTTTGCACAAATTGTATTCTTTTCTATATTTAAGATTTATTTATAGTCCAAATGTGCTCTGTCTTGGAAACAGTCCTGGGCAGTTATGAAAAGAAAAATTTACTCTGCTGTTGTGTATTCACTGTTCTAAAAATGTCAATTATATCAGTTAATTGATAGTATTGTGCAGTTCAGCTGTATTCTGATTTTCTGCCTGCTGGATCTGTCAGTTACTAATGGGGTGGTGTTAAAGCCTCCTGCTATAACAGTGGCTTGATTGGTCTATTTCTACTTTCAGTTCTTTCAATTTTCACCTCATGTATCTTAATGTTTTGTTATTTGAGGCATACACACTTAGGATAGCTTTTTTTATTGGAGAAATTTATCCTTTTACCATTATATAAAGTTCTTTATCCCTATTGGTCTTTTTCTTAAGTCTGCTTCATTTGAAATTTAAAAATATACTTCTGCTTTTTTAAAATTAATGTTAGCATTAGCGTTCTATATTTTCCCCTATATCTTTACTCTCAAGGTATCTGTGCAGTTATATTTAAAATGAGTTTCCTGTAGACAAAGTATAGGTGGGTGTTATGGTTTGTTTTGTGTTGTTATGGTAGAAGGACTAATGCTGAGTGCTCTACACAGAAAAGAGATTTATAAATATATATATATATATATATATATATGTATATATATCTCTTATTTGTGAAGCTTGAGTATCCAAAACCAAGTTTTGTTACTTAGTATTTAATTACATTTTTAATCAAGACATTAAAAATTGTACTGTTAGAGATTCCAAGATGGCTGAATAGGGAAAAATGCACTGAGTCTAATGAGGGAGAGAGCAGAAGAGAAGTGGAGGGAATGTTTTTCCAGGAGTCAGCTGCAGAGAAGTTTGCAGTGGAAATTCTCCAGAAAAAGATGGACACCTTGGAGCAGTCTGGAAAGAGCGGATGAACAGAGCAAGCAGGGACATCACACACGACTCCTGCCGTCACGGACTGGGTGGCGCCAGCTTCTGAGAGCTAGATGAGGCAGACTGTGGCAGTCCATGCCACTGGTGATATTGCTATGAGGAAGAGACTTGCAGTCTACAGTGAATTTGAGTCTGACCTGAAGCCCTAAAGGGTGCCAGGGTACCCACCTAACCCAGCAAAGGAAAAGGCTGTGGTGGCTCTTGCATGTGAAACCAGAGGATTTTTCCCGAAGGAAAACTTGGCATTTCCCACTGACTTAGAGTCTTGTTGGGAGTGCTGACAGTGGGCTAAGCATCCACGTAGACTTCCAAGGTGCCCCCATCCTCTTCAGCTATCAGAGGCTCCAGGGCTCAAGCTACTATAGTGGAGCACCCGCAGGCAGCAGGCTCTAGAGATGGCTCTGCTCTCTCCATGGATGGGGCAGGCTCACGGGGCAGAGAGGGGATCCTCTGCTCCCTAGGACTGAGAGATCTTTGTGTGCTGGGACTGTGGGAATTCTGTGATTGCATGATAGGGCATGGGGTGGAGCTGGGTCTCTGGACAATCACAGAGCTCCCTGACCGCCTGGAGTGGCAAATCCTTACCCTTGGGTGAGTCGTTTCATTGACAAATCTCTAGGCATACTTCATAAATTTCTTCTCCTACTACCAGAGTCAGGAGAGACTCTCTGATCTTCACTGAGAACCAAATGTAGTTCCTGTAGAGAAATTCCAACAAAGTGTGGGATCCCCCACGGCTACCTAACCAAGAGTTGTTCACTTTTTCTCCCGCAGTAGTCTGCACTCAACCTCTCACAACTGACCCGATGTAGCTTTTCAGTGTTCCTACCAATGTGTTGCTCCTGAGACCTCTGTTCCACATACAATGTTCTGTTCTCCTACTCTGCAGGAGTCCTTCTTTCCAGGTTCCAGACTTTGTCTTTATAACTTCAGCTCTCTACTGAGTCCAAAAAGGTCACTGATTTTCAGTGTATTCAGCTTTTTCTTACTGTGAGCAGTGTGGCTTCTGAGTTCTTTACATGTCACAGCTAAAACAGGAAATATTCATCCTCATGAATCTACAAGGATCTGATTTCAGTTATTGAAAGTAAAAGCCAGAGACCTTGTGTGATTTGTCCAAGGTCATGTTCTGGGAATTGTTGAGTCATGGATTGACCTCAGATAGTATTTGATACCGTAGCTGGGATTTAAATTACTATTGTTGTATTCCTTCCATGTTGTATAAAATAACAGTATTTTTTTTTTTAAGATTTATTTATTCATTTGAAAGGAAGAGTCACAGAGGAGGTGGGTAGGGAGAGTCAGAGATCTTGTGTCTGCTGTTTTACTCCTCAAATGACTGCAAGGTTGTGGTTGGGCTGATCCATAGCCAGGAGTCAGGGGCTGCTACCGGGTCTCCTACATGGGTTCAGGGGCCCAAGCACATAGGCCATCCTCTGCTGCTTTCCCAGGCCATTGGATCAGAAGTGTAGCAGCTGGGATTCAAACCAGCGCCCATATGGGATGTTGGTAAATATGGGCGCTGTTTTGAGTGCTGGCTGATCCTCTTCTGATCCAGCCCTCAGCTATGGCCTGGAAAAGCAGTGGAAGATGGCCCAAGTCCTTGGGCCCTTGCACCTGCATGGGAGACCCAAAAGAAGCTCCTGGCTCCTGACTTCAGATCAGTGCAACTCCAGCCCTTGTGGCCAACTGGGGAGTGAACCAGCTGATGGAAGACCTCTCTATTTCTTTCTCTCTTTGCCTCTCTAATTCTGACTTTCAAATAAATAAAGAAATCTGAAAGAAAGAAAGAAAGAAAGAAAGAAAGAAAGAAAGAAAGAAAAGAAAAGAAAAGAAAAGAAAAGAAAAGAAAAGAAAAGAAAAGAAAAGAAAAGAAAAGAAAAGAAAAGAAAAGAAATTCTGTACTTAAAAAAAAAAGATGACCCACAACGGGTGATAGATGGGTAACAAGATCTTATGTAAGCTAATAGAAATGAAGCAAGATCCTCTGCTTTTTTTTTTAGAATTCTACTCTATCTTTAATCAAGCAGGGACAAATCTCCACTTCCTCACTTAAAAATAAAATCTGCAGTTTGAAGGGCAAAGGGAACAGATAAAAAAGGAAAACATTATATTCACCCCTCCCCCACAGAGTTTTCCTAAACCTCTTGTAGCTTGACTAAAATGTTCAGAATGTGTGATTTTAAAGGCAGATCTCTTTATACAAAGAAACTGCTGGCATTCTTAACTCATGAAGAATCATGGCAGAAAAGCCCATTCTTCTGAGTCTTAAACAAGGTCCAAGAAAGTATATTCTGATTGTAGCAACTGACCAGTCAAACCAGAGTTCCACTTACAAAACCCTTGCCCTGTTGGCTTTTTGTTTGCATTTCCTTCCCTGAGAAAAGGGCAATGTGTGGTCCAAGCTGGAGAGCTCAAAGGCTTCAAGTCTTTCTCCTAAATGTGTTGATGTCCCATCCTCCTGCTGCTCCATTGTATTGGCATTTGATGAGCAAAAGTCAAGTGTGGGAGGCTGATTCAAGTCAGTCATTCACAAGAGACCGCTGCATGTTGTTGTGGATTTCGTAGGGGGGAGGGCTGGAGAACCAGCTTTCTCAACAGGTGCCAATCAAAGGCAGTTGCTGATTTTGACTCAGATTTCTCTTTCTTTGACAATGGTAACACGTCTTCCTTGCCTTCATCATCATCATCATCTTCTTCATTGTCAGGATAATCTACCAGACCCACAAGTCCTCCCTTTGTAGTAATAACTGCCTTCTGAGATGTATTTTTAAGGACGATTCAGGAGAGCCTGGAGATCCTGGGGACTCAGGTGATCCCAGAGACCCAGGCAGACTTGCCGCAGATGACTGGCTGGTGAGGTTAGTCTTTGATCCACTGGACAACGAAAGCTTGAAACGGGCTCTGCCATCCAGAAAGATTGGTTTTCAGAAGCACCTCCTTTTCCTCACTTTCTTTTAATTTTTTTCTTTCCGTGAATTTACTTATTGGATCCATAATATCATCATCATTTTTTGTCTTGTCAGATGGAGACACTACAGCTTCTCCATCATCCATGTCATCTTCATCGGTGTTGAACCATATCTCCTCCTCATCCTCTAGTGTTCTAGTGTCTCTTCGGTATCTGTGATTCCTCAAAATGGTATGCATACTGTCAAGTTTGGGGTTATCTTGCCTTTCTCGTTGCTGTTCAAATCTCAGTTTTAATCCTTTAAATGTCTGTGCATAATCTACTTCTTCCAGTGCTTTCCAGTAACTTTCAATTACATGAGCAGTTAATGATTTTATATCTTCCACTCTAAGAAATTCAAACATCTCTATTAGGGCAGAGTTCATCAGATTGTAGCAAGGATCCATTGAGAAATGCTTTAGACCGGTGCCACAGCTCAATAGGCTAATCCTCCACCTTGCGGCGCCAGCACACCGGGTTCTAGTCCCAATTGGGGTGCTGGATTCTGTCCTGGTTGCCCCTCTTCCAGGCCAGCTCTCTGCTGTGGCCCGGGAGTGCAGTGGAGGATGGCCCAAGTGCTTGGGCCCTGCACCCCATGGGAGACCAGGAGAAGCACCTGGCTCCTGCCATAGGATCAGCGCGGTGTGCTGGCTGCAGTACACCGGCCGCTGCGGCCATTGGAGGGCAAAAAGGAAGACCTTTCTCTCTGTCTCTCTCTCTCACTGTCCACTCTGCCTGTCAAAAAAAAAAAAAAAGAGAGAGAAATGCTTTAACTACTGTTTGTGTGTATACACACACACACACACACACACACATACACACACACACACACACACACACACACATATATATATATATATATATAGAGAGAGAGAGAGAGAGAGAGAGAGAGAGAGAGAGAGAGAGAGAGTTTATACATAATGTTTTATTCCTTCTGGAAAATAACCAACCCAGCAAAATACAATCTTTCAATAAGATAACAAATATCTTCAAGTTTTCTCTTTCATATGAAACACTGTCATCAACACAGCACCCAGCATAGGTAGACTTCATGAGCCAGTTTCTCTGGTTTCACTTCTGACATCACAGATACTTGACTCACACTAAATTTAGCATTTGTTATTTATAAAATAATAGTAAATCTTATTTATAGAAAAACATGCCATGAAAAATGTCATACACTCAATAAATGGGTATAGAAAATTTTTGAACTTTTTTCAAAGAAAAAATATTAAATGAATAATGTACAATGCACTTCCAAGTTGCTTCTTTTACCCAGCACATTTCTTTGGAATGTGATTTAAGATAACCTGCATGGTACATGTAAGTTAATATCTATTTTTACCTTTCTCACTGAATGCTAGAAACAACTTTGGCACTCCTTGTATACCCATCAGCAATGTTTCCACATGACATGTCTGTAGAACAATTTATGTAAAATAGACTTTTGTGTTATCAGTTGGTTACCATATTAACACTCATTTTTTTTCTCCACAATATACATACTCCTATCTACTGTCGGACTTCATCTATGTATCCATCCTGTCCTCAAACAAAAATTGAAAAAAGGAAGAAAATTACTGTTATCTGTAGGTCTTGTACTCTTTATCGCCCATCCTTCTGCAGGAAGCCTAGAATGAAAAATACCAGTAAGTAGCTTAATACCCAAATGTAGAAACAAGAAGGGGCTGGCTCTGAGGGTCACTGTGTTAAACCACTGCCTGCGAAGCTGGCATCCCATATCCAAGCACTCATTTGAGTTCTGGCTGGTCTATTTCTGATCTAGCTTGCTGCTAATGTTCCTGGCAAAGCAGCCAATCATGACCTGAGTGCTTAAGTCTCTGTCACCCATGTGGGAGACCCAGATAGAATTCCAGGCTCCAGGTTTTAGCTTGGCCAGGATGGCCCTGGCCATGTAACCTTTTGGGGAGTGAAGCAATGAATGAAAGGTCTCTTTTCCCTCTGTTTTTCGCTGTCTCTGTCATTTTTCCTTTCAAATAAATATAATAAATCTTTAAAAGAATAATAATAATAATAATGAACTAAGAAATAGTGTAGTTTCTAGTACCTTCTAGTATGCAAAATTTAATATAAATGCTGCCAACTTATTTACTCTCATTCAGCACCCAGGCATTTGAATTGCAAGGAAATTCCATGCAAAAATGGTGAGCAGATTTATTACTTTATTCACCAAGATTGTAATAGGGAGAGATGGGAGGATTATCCTTGGATAGAAGTAATCTAACAGACCATTTTTTTAATAGGAACAGAACTAAGTGAGGGTCTCTGATTCAAAAAAAATTGTTATTTATTTAAAAGGCAGAGTTACAAAGAAAGAGGAGATACAGAGATATATTCCATTTGCTGGTTCACTTCCCAATTGGCCATAACAGCCAGAGCTGAGCTGGGCCAGGCCAGGAGTTTCTTCCCTTCTCCCATGTGGGTGACACCAGCACAAACCCTTGGGCCATCCTCTGCTGCTTTCTCAGGCACATTAGCAAGAAGCTGGTTCAGAAGTGAAGTAGTTGACACTAGACCCAGCACACAAATGTGATATCAACACTGTGAATTGCGGCTCTCACCTGCTGAGCCACAGCTCTGGCCCCGACTTTGACCCAAATTTTAAGAGGAAATTTGAAAAACAAAACTAGGTGAGAAGTCAAAATTATTAACCACAAAACAAAGCTAAAATAAGCTAAAACAAGTGGGCAGAAACACATTAAATAGGAGCAGAGGAATAAGAAGTCTTGGCGAATATTGAACATCAAGTATAAAATACTAACAGCTAAGAAAAAATTGCTGCATTCTCAGTGGTTCTCTTTCTCCCCTTTTTTGGTACATGAGGGAAAATGCTCTTTTTCAGAAAGAAAGAAAGCCATCTGGCTGCTCCAAAGCTCAGAGGAAAGCCGTATTTCAAGCTCCATCAGATAGCGTGACTGGATACACCGTCATCAATAAACAGATAGTATTAATAGCAGTTGCACTAGCAATATAAGAATTAGCTTATGTTTTTTGTAAACAGCAAGATTAGTTTTAGTGGAATGAAAAAATAACATTATGAAGTAGAAAACCATTTCAAATGACCATGAGCAATGTTAGTGAAGTATGAAGTTAAACAAGGGAAAACTCTGAAATTATTATATCATCTAGTATGAAATATTCTTGTTTTACTGCTTCTTGATAAAATGTCCTCAAGGACTATGATATGAAATCTATAACATACCATATAACTTATTGCATTGCATAACTTAGCATTTAGTATATCAAAAATTAAATAGGTTACTAAGAGTGATTTCAGAAAACTTCATGAAATTCAAAGAAAGCATCCAAATAAAGGAAATAGACGAAAGTTAAAAAACTTAAAGAAATATAAATACAATGAATCAGTCTTTATCTTCTCAAAGGATTTTGTAAGAATAAACCTATTAAAAATAAATTTACTGCAAATCTTGCCCTAGAGTTTCTGTAGCTATAATGAAACTCATTAAAATGAATATTTGATAAATGCATAAATGAATAAAGATGAAATGAATAAATGAATGGAAAAGGAGCATAAATACTAAATGGTGGAAATTAAATGAATAATTTGCTTGAATAAATCAGCTTCACTTGAGTTTGCTAGTTTTTGATATGGAGAAATATCATCTAAAATGGTAATTTTGAAAGAATTGTGAAGAATTTATCTACAGGAGAAGAATATAAATTTATGGCTACAATCAATATACTTTAAATATACTTCCTTAAACACTCTGTCCTTTAAATGCTTTAACACATTATATTTATTTTTTTTTCACTTGAGTAGATTACTCAACGTTTCTTTCAGCGATTCTTTGATGTTATAAGTACTTATGTTGCTGGGAATAGAAGAGATACTTCTCCATGTGTTTTCTTCTCAGAACATTAACCATATTAGCCTAATTACTTTCCTCTTACTATCTTCCTTATTCCTCTGGAACATTTCCGATTGTCCTTTCTGTGGCTATTTTTGGATTAGGTCAATACAAAACATATTGAATTCCAATCAGGCTGAGTTGTAGACCTTAGAATGAAGAATATTTGGTGTTTGTCTTCTGAGTATCCAAGATTCTTTTCTTTAATTACTAAACAAATATTTTAAAGGGGGGAATTGCTTACAGAAACTTCTCATTTAAACACAAAGAAGGGGTGACTGGAATTATTTAAAAATAATGCTCATAAATATTTTATGAACAGTTAAGATTTCCTATATTTCAGTTTCTGGAGAAAAACAATCTCTTGATAAACAAAGTCCTCAGATTCTGCTCAAATGAATAAATAAATTTTATGTGTGATTAGAAAAGTGCTTATTTAGAGTTAAATCAGTATTTTTTTATATTCATGAAAGATTGAACACCTAAAAAGATAAACATCTTTTTAACATTTCCAATCTCAAACCAATGAATTTGTTTTAAAATTAACTCATTTTAAATAGTGTAACAGAAAATGTTAGTCTCATTTACTCCAAATTGTTGCCAATTGCAAATTAGTAGACTCTAAATTCTTAATTCTAGTTTTTTTTAAAAAAATAAATCTTATAAAGCTATAATCATTAATCCAGCAAATTGGAAAGTATGTATTATTGGAAATTGTACCAAGTTAGTACATGGGAAACTGTCCTTGTGCCAGATCTACAATTGGTCCATTATACATTTACAAAGAGATTTTATAGTTTTTATATGAATTTTCAAATGCAACATTACATACATATTTAGTTTTCTTTATTTGCCTAGTAAAATTGTATTTTTCTATTATTTTGTCATTATTAGTACATACGAGGCCATAGATAATAAATAATTACATAGCATCGTAATTTTAATTTCCTTGAACAACCCTCCAATGTGATACTTGGAGCATTTCCAATATTCTTGCATTCATACGTATTCCTTTTCTCTTTTCCCAGTCTCCTCCTTGCTATCACTCTTTTGAAGTTTTAAAAAATTATTTTAGCACATGTGTATCTGCCTAAAAGATATTTCTTCTTATTTTCAAGTCTCAAAAAAATAGCAATAATACGTAATTTTTCTGGGACTTGTTTTTCCTCAAAATTTTTGAACACTATATTATAGATTTTTTTTCCTTGTGAGATGACATAATTTGATGGTTTTCATCATTCTGCCAGTTTGCTATATTTATTAGACATCTTTTAGGTATCAAATACAACTACAGCTGGAAAAAAATACAGATCAAGAAAATATTTGGGGTAATAGAGTTTATATTCTAGTAATGAGAACATCATTTATGTAGCACATCTAAAACTATTTATCCAATCCAGATATTTTAACTTATAAGTTAAAATGTAATGTAATATTTCATCAGGATTAATTATATTTTACATGTGATTAAGCCAGTTTTCACTCCAATTCATAGCATATAAGATTTGATCATCATGCTTTCTGAAACCTTGCATTGCCAGATTGTTAACATCAGATTATAAACATTAGATTTAATGGGTGAAAAAGAATATCTCATTGATCCCATATGGATGCTGGTTCATGCCGGGGCTTCTCCATTTCCTATCTAGCTCTCTGCTAATGGCCTAGAAATCCAATGAGAATGGACCAAGTGCCTGGGCCCCTACCACCCACATGGGAAACTCCAAAGAAGCTCCTGGCTCTGGCTTTGGATCAGCCCAACTCCAGCTGTTGTAGCCATCTTGGGAGTGAAAAAGCAGATGGAAGACCCCTCTCTCTCTGTCTCTCCCTCTCTGTCTGTAACTCTGCATTTTGAATAAAAGAAATAAATCTTTTTTAAAAAGGTCAGAAAAAAGAATATCTCATCCCATTTTGAATACTTCAAGATGAATGAAGTGGATATCTAATTTCTATTCTCTGATAAAAAGTGAGATCGAACATCCTTTTAATATTTACTTCACATACATATTTTATTTTTGGCAAAATACATTAATAATACATTTTTCGCAAGACACCTTTTCAAGTATGAGGTGATAATTTCATTTTCTTTGGGAATATATCCAGAAGATGGATTTTTGGCTCATATGGTAGTGCTATTTTAATCTTGGGGGGAATTTTAATACTGATTTTCATAAAAGCTATACCAATTCACCTTTCTGCCAACAGTGTAGAAGGTCCCCTTTTCTTCATACCCTGGCCACCATTTGTGATCCTTTTTTGTTAACAACCATCCACCCTCGGAGACAAGAGACAATATTTTACCATGAATTTTATTTTCATTTCCCTGATGATAAGTGATGTTGAGTACCTTTTCTTAGACCCATGGGCTATTTGTGGAAACATCTGTTAAGACTGTTTTAATCTACTTTTTTTGTTGTTGTTTTTTTGCTGTTGATTCATAAGATTTATTTATGAATTTTAGCTACTAACTCTTACCAAATATGTGGTTCCCAAACATAACAGTGCAGCTAACTTCCAGCCAGGGCACCAAGAAGACAGTCACAGAATGGACATGTCTTCAATAGATGGCACTGAGAAAATTGGATTTCCACATGCAGAAAAATGAAATTTGACTTTTATATATACTTATATACTTACAAAAAGTAAACTTGAAATAGAAAAAAAAAATCTAATTGTAGAAACTGAAACCATAAAACCCCTAGGAAAGAATATAAGAAGGAAGCCACCTGATACTGGGCAACAACTTTTTGCCTATGACTCCAAAAACTCTGGCAACAAAAACAAATAAATGGAGCTACATCAAACTAAAGCATTTCTACACAGCGAAGGAAATAAACAATCAAATAAAAAGACAATGTTTACATGGGAAATATTTCTCATTTGCATTTTAGAAACAGGAGCTGCATTTTAATTCCATTGGATCTATAGATAGATTTTGGGAAATAACACAATAATGATAGTTTTACTATTTTCTCCATATACTTTTGCTAATTTTTATATATTTTAACCTATTTTTTGTAACATGTAAATTTAAAATATTAATTGCTGAACTTGGATCAAAATGTAATGGTATTTTCTTGACTTTGTCCTTTATAAATTTAATGTATTTGTAGTGGTTATTCAGTGCTTGAAATTCAGGACACAACATAAAATAATAAAGAATCTCACAATTAGACCATTTCACATTTTTCTTTGTAGCTATTTTCTTTGTTCATCGGTAGGTAATGACAGATATTAAAAAGAGTAAATTTCTTAAGGGGCTCTGAAGGCCATGTCACAAAGATCAAAGCTGCTGGACAGACTGTCTGACTTGGTTTTGCTTGTGTATGTGTCAGTGCAGATGTGATCAGAACTCTTATCAGTTGGACTCCTCTGATAACGCAGAAAAAAATAATAGCAGATACACATGTATCTATAAAGCTATTGCCAAAGGACACATAAAGGTATGGCTTTTGAAGATAAACCATTTGACTTGGATGACTTTCCAAGTGATCGCAAAGCTAAGGAATCCAGTGCCACTGGAATTATATTTTTCAGTCTCTATTTTTATGGTTTTATTAAATGTATGCTAAGTCTTATTTTATTTTATTTCCATGTAATCACCAGTTGTTCTTCGACATGTTATATTTGAAATTATTTAAAATTCAGCATTTTTACTTATCTAAGAAGTACTTTTACTCATTCTAATAATTTTCAAGATATTTATAATCAAGCTAGGAGGAGAAAAGTTTGTTAAGTTTTTTAAAAATCTAAACAACATCTCCAAGCACAGTCTGTTTTGTTTTACAAAAGCAGTCTTTAGAAATAAATGCAGGTGCACCCTTCATGCCTTAGTCAAATTTACTTTGATTGATGATTTTGGGCCTCTGAACTCACATATTCATCTTTTTCCCCTTGTATATGAAAATAAAACTTACACAAAGAAAAAATAAAAAAAGAAATGCAGCCTCGTTTTGCTGTTTTTATTTGGTGACTGAAAAAGACGGTAGCATCTTTGATTAAAAAAAAGAAAAAAAAAAGAAGATAAATAGATCTCAGGAGAACAGTCCTTAAGACTTGCTGACTGCTCTGCTATGAATCAGCTTGAAACTGGAAAATGTTAGCTGTGTTTGAAATATATAAAGTGTTCTGCACATGATATATGTTAATTGAGTTAGAGTCTCACCTCACATAACTTAATTGGAGAATGATAAAGGTCATTAAATTTCAGGATGACCAAATGGATAGCAAATAGAAGTCTAGAAAGACAGGGCAGCAAGAATAAGTGAACCAATGGTACCCCTGGGACAAGGAAAAAAGAGAAACTGGGTTTGGAGGCTTCGCCTGTCACTTAGACAGTAATTAGGGGACTCAGCTGCTAAACTGACGCTGGACCCCCTCAGTGAAGCCTCCTTAGCATATCTGACACCATAAGCATCAGCTGTCCCCTCCTTCCTGCACAGAATACTCAACCAACATTTTCCTTGATTAAAATAATTTCCACTAAACAGTGTATCTGGAAGACAAAATAGAATTTTTTTGAAATTCTGAAGACCTGGATAAATTTCATTTTTAAACAGGCGTTTTAAAGAAAAGTACATACAATTCAGAACAGAATAATTGAGAATTATTCAAATATACTCACAGACTAAGTGTAGCTGTCTATGTTTCTCTACTGTTTGTACTAATGTGAATAGAAACATATTTGTAAGCAGTAAAGTACATGATTGACATCCTCTGTTAGTGTTAAAGGCTTTCCTGATCTTGCTCTCCTTGGTTATAAGAATTTGGTGTTTATATGTGCATTTCATAAATCTTAACAAGCGGTAAATTCTGGACTAATTAAAATATAACCAATACGAAACATCTCTGTCTCCATGAACACTTTACATGCATACGACGTATGTAAAAGGAAATCAGAGTAAGAAAAATTAAAAGCCCTCATTTTCTTATCCAAAAATAGTTAAATAATAAACACAATGAAAAAAAAAAAAAGAATACTAAGCATAGTTCCCTGTTAAATCTTTGGAATTACAGATGTAAAACAAACAGGAAATTTTTGTTAAATAGATTCCATTTATAGCATTATGACATTTAATTCTTTAAAATAATGGTTTATTTGTGGTAATCTTTTGTAGTAGATTATAAGCTTCATTTGGGCAGCAATCATAGTTTTGCTGAACTTTATGGTGCAGAACCTAACACAGTTCCACAATGAGTGATTCCATCTCTTTTGAAAATACACGTTTATTTGTAAACAGCAGAATAAGCAGTTTGAAAAGAGCAATAAGACCTGAGTGGCAATTTGAAACCCACAGCAAGAGAAAAGCTAGACTAAAAGCTTCATTCCTTTACATCACAAGAAACTGATGAGTGTTGATGTGTCAATTTGATATTTATGAAAACTAATCTGATAAGAAATGTGCATTGTTTGTTTTGACATCTTCAATATTTTGTTGTTTTAAGAGATTAGCTGATATAGAATAAGCTCTACTCTGAAGATATAATCGAGCATATTGTTTTATATTACTTATAAAATTAGACTTTTACCACAATGACTTTATGCTAGTTAGTAAATTTCAATTTACATTTTTCCACTAAGCAGACCTGTTATTACAGAAATATTTTAAACAAGATAAATTTTTCATGTTATTAATATTGCATATAAAGGGCAGCAAATGACAAAAGTTCCTTTCAGTTCAGGCTATTTCTTACATGTAAAGTCAGCAGAATTGCCAGAGCTCAACTGTCATCTGGTCAGCTTTTTAAAGAAAAGTGTTGACGTTTAAACTCTTTTATGAATGCCAGTATTCACTGTTTAAATATTCAGCTGTGAGACTATTGCTAAAAAAAAATGGCACAGTGCTGTTTCCCTTCTCCTGAGAGTGTGTTTGCTTTATGAAATTAACTCAAGTTAAAAGTAAGGTATTTTTGTCAGACTTTTCACTACACCAGCAGATACCTCACATCAAACTTGTTTAAGTTTTTGAGCTTATCCATTTTTCTTCAAATAAAATTCTTTCATTTTCAGTTCATTTTATTCATGTATAAAACCTCTTTTAAAATGGATATTGGTTAATATCATTTATATTAAAAACAAGAAGCTTATTTATTTTCCTGGCCTGATTTTTTACATATTCAGAAAGTCCTAGAACTCCAAGAAATGAGCTACATTTTCCTTAATACCAAGTCAGACAAGGCTAAGATGTACATTAATATGATTATGTACATTAATGTACATTAATTATGTATATTATGTACATTAATATGACAAATAGACAAAACTAGTTAATATTTACAATACAGGACATATAATACAATAAAGGACATACCATTATATTTAAATATAATTTGCTTACACAAATTCACAGGATGTAGTACCTGGGTACCTATAATTATTTCAGGCCCTTCTCCAATAACATGCTTCTTCTTTGATTTGAGTATGAACCATATTCAATAACTCTTCTGCCATGCTTTTGCTTATTTTCTTCACCGGTTGGAATGAATAGCCCTTTCATTCATTGATGTATCCTAACACATAACTTCATGTTTCAATGATCTGGCTCCAGTTTTAATTTGCCAGTTCCTGCACAGATTCCATTGAGTATGACATGTAACTTTGGAAAGTCATTTGAGTTCTCCGTTTCTTGATTTATTTATCCATTAAATAGAGCTAATAAAAGTACATGCTCATAAGATTATTATGAGGGTTATGTAAACCAAGTTCATAAGGTACTTACAATAAAATTCAACACTTAGGAAACCTCAGGCCTTAATTATATCACAGGCTTTCAATGTCATTTCTTCCCTTAAGTCTATTCCATTTAAAATGCCCTCTCTTTCTTTGGAATACTTACTGTTTTTCCAGTAGCACGTACTCTGTTAATCATAAATCAATTTCCCATATTCAAGTCATGTTATATCAAGTCAATGGCAAACTCCTTGAAGACAGTCTGTCTTGTTTTAATTGATTTTTTTAAATTTTATTTAAGTTATACAAGTTTCACATATTTCATATATATAGGTTTAGGAACATAGTGCTACTTTTCACCCCACCCCCCACCCACCCACACCCCAGTACCTCTACCTCCTCCCTCTCCCACTCCCAATTTCAATTTTTACAAAGATCTACTTTCAGTTTACTTAATGATTGTAAAGTTAACCCTACACTAAATGAGAGTGCAACAAATAGTATGAAAAAAAAAACAACACTGTTTCCCAACAGAAGATACAATAGCTATAAACAATCATCTAATCTCAAAATGTCCATTTTACTCCAATACATTACATTTTAGCTACTCTATTAGTTACCTTGAATCAGAGAAAACATGTGCTATCTGTCTTTTTGGGAAAAAAAATGTACAGTTAGGGGAACCATTATCTTTGCCTACTTGTAATAAATTTCCTACTATTAATAATAACTGTATTTATTGTCAAAACAAAAATAGCTAACATTTATGAAGCATTTACTATTGTCAGATACTTTAGTGCTTTACTCGCATTGTCTGTTATAATATTTAACAATACTCTGAAGTGCATTTTATTTTCACACTCGTTTTATCAATGAGGGAACTGAGATTTACAAAGACTGAGTAACTTGCTAACAGTCACATAATTATGAATAAGTATCATCATCAGGGTATATGTAAGTGTTATCTGACCCAAAGGTATAAGTAATGTGACTTCTGATCCTACCATTATCTTCCTGACATAAACCCTTCACTCATATTTCTGTCTCACTTCTCTCCAATCAATTCTGTCAAGCACCACATGTCGATTCCCCATAGCACGAGGGAGAAGCCTGATGATTAGTAACAGTTTGAAGCCCATCTCTGTAGAATCATGGACTAGAATCGCTTATAACTGTATAAACATTTATCTATGCTAAATTTTTGAATTGTATTATTTCTTTCATTGATATTTTAATAATGATTACTTCATTATATGAATCTCTTCCAGCCTTTGCAAGGGTACTTCAAAATTTTTATGGAAAATGGAATCAAATGGTAAATTCAAAGGATTTTGAAATTTCTTCATAGATTGTTCACAATACTGTTTTCCATGAACTTTTTGAAGACTTATGTTTTCCAGCTTCTTAACCACAACTTATTACAGAATAAAATAATCGGTTCCATGGAGAATTATTTTTGGATGACACAGGAGAGACCATCTGGTTCAATGTCCTCATTTTGTCAGTGAGGAAAACAGAGCTTCAGTAGGGGTCTTTCCCATGTGTGTTAATTAGAGTGAAAGATAAAATGCTGAGGAGTGACTCAAAAGATCTGGTAGTAGGGGTCAGCGCTTTGGTGTGGCTACAGTGCCGGCATCCCATATGAGCACTGGGTCCTGTCCTGGCTGCTCCACTTCCAGTGCAGCTCCCTGCTAACGGGATTGGAAAAGCAGCAGAAGGTGGCCCAAGTGCTCAGGCCCTTGCACCATGAGGGAGACTGGAATGAAGTTTCTGGCCTCAGCCTGGGCCAGCGCTGGCTCTTTGACCATCTGCGGAGTGACCAATGGATGGAAGGTCCCCTTTTCTATCTGTCCCCCTCTCTCTGGAACTCTTACTTTCAAATAATAAATAAATAAACCTTTTTAAAAAGTAAGTATGAAACTATGTAAAAGGTTATTTTTCTCTCTCTTTTCTGTAGTTGCCATTATGTGAAATGACTAGATCATCAGAGAATCTCTGCTCCACTTTGTCAGAGCGCCGTCTCTGGCTGAGTTTCACCTACAGTGGTGTCAAGAAGGGCCATCAAAGAAGAAGGTACTTTTCTCTGAAGGGAGGAGAGAACTTCCACTTTGACTATGGCCTTGTCTAAATAAGATCAGAGTTGGCGAACTCAAAAGGCTTCCATAGCCTTGGCAGCTCATGACAAGAGTCTAGGGTGATTATTGACGCCATAAACAAGAGTGTCAATTGTTAAATCAACAACAGGAGTCACTGTGCACTTACTCCTCATGTAGGATCTCTGTCCTTGATGTGTTGTACTATGTGAATCAATGCTGTAACTAGTAATCAAACAGTACTTTATACTCTGTGTTTCTGTGTGGGTGCAAACTGTTGAAATCTTTACTTAATATATATTAAATTGATCTTCTTTATATAAAGGGAATTGAAAATGAATCTGGATGTGAATGGGATGGGAGAGGGAGCTGGAGATGGGAGGGTTGCAGGTGGGATGGAAGATATGAGGGGGAAAAAGCCACTGTAATCCAAGAGCTGTACTTTGGAAATTTATATTTATTGAATAAAAGTTTTTAAAAAAGAATCTACACTGCCTTAAACACATCCCTACCAAAAGGAACAGGTAAAAAGAGGTGTGATAGACGTGTACTGGGAATCAAGATTCTCCAAACATGACACATGCACTCACAGTCTGTTGTTGAATGATAACACACAGTCACACCTAGCTTCAACCGCAACTCTAAATACATTCGAGTTGAGGAGCCATGAACCTAGAGACGATTGGGCTTTGTAGAAACAGGGGAGTTTGGCTTTGAAGAACACCTGGAAGTTCCACCGTGCCACACTGAACATGCGAAGGGAGGATCTATGCTGTCAACATCATCACTGGGGTCAGCTTTGTGGTGTGGCAGGTAAAGCCACCGCCTGCAGTGCCGGCATCCCATATGGACACCAGTGTGAGTCCCATCTGATCCACTTCCTATCCAGCTCTCTGCTGTGGCCTGGGAAAACAGTAGAGGATGGCCCAAGCCCTGGGGCCCCTGTACCAGCATGGGAGGCCTGGAAGAGGCTCTTGTCTCCTGGCTTTGGATCAGCACAGCTCCAGCCATTGCAGCCAACTGAGGAGTGAACCAGCAGACGGAAGACCTCTCTCTCTCTGCCTCTCCTTCTCTCACTTTGTAACTCTGACTTTCAAGTAAAATAAATAAATCTTTTTAAAAAATCATCATCTACTCTGCTTTTTATTTTAAATAAATGAATTCATACACTATTCTATAATCTATATCCATTCCATGTTGTAATTTTTCTATTTAATATTTTTGTAGATATTGTGTTGGTGCTATGGATTTTCTAAGGAAGTTTTGAGAATAAAGGATTATATCCATCAAAACTCTTCTACACCTGTTCCCTGTGCCTCTGGCAGCTGCTCATCTTTTTGCTCTCTCCACACTGTCTGCCTTTACAGCAGATCATGGAGTCATACAGAATAAAAACTTGTCAGATTGGCTTCTCTCACTTAGCATTGTGCCTTAATATTACTAGCAACACGTATACTCTTTTTGTCACTGAATAATATTCCATTTTATAGATGCATCACAATATGTGTATACACTCGCCAATTGAAGAATATCTTGGTTGCTTTCCTGTTTTGACAGTTATGAATAAAGCAGCAATATACCGAGCAGTTTGTATTTTATGTGCAGACATCCATTTGAATTCTTTTGTGTAAATGGTAAACAGCACAACTTCTGATCATATGGTGAATCTGTGTCTTTGAGAGAAACTGCTCAACTGTCTTCTAAAGTGATGGCATTGTTTTTGCCTTTCTTATCAGCAGGATATGAGACTGTCTATTGTCCCAGACCCTTACCAACATTTGTGGTTGTCAGTGATTTTGCACTTTAGATTTTCTTTTTCTTTTTTCTTTTTTTTTTTTTTTGACAGGCAGAATTAGACAGTGAGAGAGAGACAGAGAGAAAGGTCTTCCTTTTCCGTTGGTTCACCCCCCAAATGGCCACTACTGCGGAGCACTGCGCTGATCCGAAGCCAGGAGCCAGGTGCTTCCTCCTGGTCTCCCATGGGGTGCAGGGCCCAAGCACTTGGGCCATCTTCCACTGCACCCCCGGGCCACAGCAGAGCTGTACTGGAAGAGGAGCAACCGGGACAGAATCTGGTGCCCCGACCAGGACTAGAACCCCGGGGTGTTGTGCAGCAGGTGGAGTATTAGCCAAGTGAGCCACAGCGCTGGCCAAAACTCTTCTATATATTAAGGACAGTTGTTTTTGTAGGGAGTCACACTGTGAACAATTTATTTTTCTCTTATGTGATAGTGATACACATATACAAATAAAAAAATCTATGCTGATATGCATAAAGAGCTTTTGAGAAATGAAGATGATAAAGGCATTCATGGGTTTATGTATAAAAGAAATATCCAAATCTTCATGTCATGGACTTTAAGTAGCGACATTTGGTTGCATAATTTCATTGGTAGCCAGATTGAGGTGAATATCCACATGAAGTAAGATCATTGAACCAAAATAAGAAAGCTGTTATTTGTGTTCTTTTCTCTTCTAGTGATCCTTTATAATGCCTTGCTTTTGTGAAGAACCTAAGTAAAGCAGAATTTAGAGTTCAGAATTAAATTATCATCTGCATTCTGTCTTAGTAAATGTAACTAATTGGATCTAAACTACCATGATAACTGGAAATCGTTAAACAATGGTAAGGATAACAAGTAATATGTATTTGACCCCTCAATCATATTTATTCATTTGTTGAATAGAACATTTCTGTATGCAACTCAGAGAGCAGTCTTTGGAGGTGGTCATTTGGCATGAACCCCTCTTTAAACTGTCCAAAATTCACTTACCTAAAAAGGCTATTGCTATTCATTACAGTGTTTGATAAGGCACATAAAATGAGTATGTTGACAAAATGTGATAAGACAACTCCAGATTTTATATGGCTTGTATAGGAAGTGTATAATTGAAATATGAACAATGACAACATTATAAAGTGATTGTATACTGTTCACATTCATCATAAATTTCATAAAGTAGAAAATCTGGGATGATGAATTCTAGTTTTACATTTGTTAAGTGAACACTTACTCATAAATATGTATCTATATATAATTGTCTTCATCAATATATATTAACTGTCCATTCATAGGTCTGGAATCTGAGTGACTTACATTTGCATCATATCTTAGTCATTTATCAGAAATGTGAATTTCATGGATCTGTTATAAAATTATCTGGTCCTCATATTTCAGCCTTGGATAATAGGGAACAACAAAACTTACCTAGCAAAGATTCCTAATAAGGGGCAGAAATTTTTTAAGAAGATAGAGCATATAAAAGTGTCAAAATATGTAAAAGCAGCTAACATAGTACAACATGTATAGTTTGTCTCTATATTCACTCCATTCATACTCTCATAAATTCCTGGGCAAAATATGGAGTCTCATTTACTGTCAAATCCTTCAGAATATCTAGTTATATACCTTGTACAATAGATAGATTTTTGGTTTGTTGATGTCAACTTGAAATAAAGAATGAAAGAAAATACCATGATAATTCAAGAGAAAACATTTTCCTTTGTCTATACGATCTAAATATCTTAATGAAAATTCTATTTTTACTTTCTTTTCTAGCCTGAAACACCAGTAATGACCCTCCAATATAATTTGTGTGCAAAGACTCAGTCTAGATGAATATTTATGGTTTTCCTTAAGAGCTGAAGCATTTTGGCAGTTGTTCAATCCACTAGATGTGCTATTAAAACAGCACAACTGATTCAGCAATTTCATTCAGGTGCAAGTTTGCCTAATGTTGCAGACCTCCTACAATAATGTGGAGAAGTAAGTAGAAAATTCAGCAGTTACACCAGTTATATAGTCATTAGGAATAGGCTCCATAGGGACTTGAAGTGATTTTCGTAATTGTAATTTCTCCCTTTTTCGTTATACTTGAGCCTTAAATTATAACTGACTACCTTCTTTAAGTTCTTCATGACAGGCCTCATGCAGACCTTGAAGTACATACAAAGAAGAAAACAGATGTTAAATCTCTTCCTCATCTAAAATATGGGCAAGGACAACACACAATTAGCACGAGAAAATAGCGTCAGCTGCACTCACCAGAAACCTGCTTTCATCACACATTTTGTATATGTTTTATTTCTACCTTGAAAAACATTTTCACCCATTGCAATAGGGCTGCTCATTTTATACCTTATATATCATATCACCTGAAAAACTATTAAAATGTAATCCTCTGCCTACATTCTCCATCAAATACAAATACAGTCACATTGCTTTTATATTTCTAACTGCTTAAGTAGTCCCTGGCATTAGTTGCTAGAAGTCTTATATCTCTTTCTCTTCACTTCTCCTCTCATCATCAATCAAGGATGTGGGATTTAAGCAATCCAAAAATAAAGGCAGACTATCTTTTCTCAAAGCCATCTAGAGTCTATTATTAAACTCTCTTTTTCATTACTGCATGGTGTGACAGTATAAAGTTGGACCTGCCTTGTGTCATGGACACTTTCATAATCTGCAATCAGTCCTTGACATTTATATCATTGCTCGATCTTTAGCATTTCCCAAATTTCAGGTTAAATTAATAATTTTCTTAGTTTAAAATCAGCTTCTCAGTGCAAAACACAGTACTTCGTAGGCAGAGCTCTAAGATACTCCCAGTTCTAGACCCATGATGAGACGGTTTCTCTCAAGAAACTGTGAAGTAACTATGTTACCCTGCACCATTGTTTAGGCTGTCTTCTCTTCATAATACTATTTTATGATCTTGGTCTAGCTTTCCTAGTTTCCTCCACAGAGCTCCTACATTTGACACTCAGGAATCAGAGATTAAGCGATCTAGTAAATTGATCCGTTCTTCTTTAGATTTATATTCCTGGATGCCCATAGAATGACAGCACCTGATTTGTCAAAATAAGTTATGTTATATATTTACTTTGTCTCTTTTTATGGGAATTTGATGCAGTAAATCCTTTCTTTTTAAACTGGACATTCTATGAATTCCCAAATTTGTTATTAAGAATGTGATGATTTTAAAACTAGTAGATAATTGCACTTATATACCACATTTCAGCTATTTAATTATGGTAATATAAGGAAGGCTGTAAATATATAGGTCAGAATATATTTTGTCAGAGTTTGATATACCATTCCCTCTCCTCAAGAATGAGTTAGGGGTGCCGGCGCCATGGCTCAATAGGCTAATCCTCCGCCTTGCGGCGCCGGCACACCAGGTTCTAGTCCCGGTCAAGGTGCCGGATTCTGTCCCGGTTGTCCCTCTTCCAGGCCAGCTCTCTGCTGTGGCCCAGGAGTGCAGTGGAGGATGGCCCAAGTGCTTGGGCCCTGCACCCCATGGGAGACCAGAATAAGCACCTGGCACCTGGCTGCCACTGCGGCCATTGGAGGGTAAACCAACGGCAAAGGAAGACCTTTCTCTCTGTCTCTCTCTCTCACTGTCCACTCTGCCTGTCAAAAAATAAAAAATAAAAATTAAAAAATTTTTAAAAAAGAATGAGTTAGACTTAGCATCTCTAGCATGATAAATCTAATACAGCAGATGAAGTCATAAGTAGCTTTGTGACTTCCTTCTGCCTATTATTTTATACTACTTCTTTTAGGAGAAACCACTTGCAGCCTTCAGCAAGGAAAGAGGTCTCTAGTGGACACATGAGTGGGAAACTCTGGAAATGAATGGTCCTGCTTCTATTAAGTTTTCAGAGCCTACAACCCAACTGATATCTTAATTGTAACCTCAGGAGAGATCTGTAGCTGGGAATCACCAACATACTTTTGGCCAAAAAATTGTAAGACAATAAATGTTTACTATTATAAGCTATATAATTTGTTTTATAATAGTTGACATTTTGAGATTTGATTATTGTGTATAGCCCACCTATACTCTTGAGAAATAGTGTTTTTTCTACTTACTAGTTGCTAAGTTCTTTATTTAGTAGAGTGTTAAGCTTGTGATTATTAAAAAATGAAAATATATCATTATAAACATTAAAGGAAAATAAGAAAACAAAGAGGGAGCATCTGCACCTGCTCACTGCCCAGAGGAGTTCCACAGTCGCGGTTGAGTAGTCCTATATCCAACTCAGGATCACCAATAGCTAATAGATACAGCAATGGATAAAATCCAATAAGGACATTGAGGGCAATATCCTTGGATGAATAGATGCAAAAATTCCTCAACAAAATGCTAGCTAATCAAATCGAACTGCAAGTTAAAAATGTCATTTGCCATGATCAAGTGGGATTCATCCAGGAATGCAAGTATATTTCAACATACATGAGTCAATGAATGTGTTCCAGGGTCCTGGTTTTGGGCTGGGCCAGCCCTGGCCATTGCAGCAATTTTAGGAGTGAACCAGCAAAAGAAAGATTCTCTCTCTCTCTCTCTTTCTTTCCCCTTCTCTCCCACTCTCTTTCCCTCCCTGACTCCCTCCCTCTCTGTCTGTTTTTCCCTCTCTATAATTCTTCCTTTCAAATAAATAAACATTTAAAAAACAATATACGCACTGGGAAAATGAAAGTCTTTTTAATGAATAGTCCTGAGAAAATTGGATATCTACATGCAGAAAGATGAAACTAGATCCCTGCCTTTCACCATGTCAAAAATCAGCTCAAGAGACCAGTGTTGTGGCTTCATAGACTTAGCCTCTGCCTACAGTGCCAGCATCCCATATGGGTACCAATTCATGTCCTGGCTGTCCCTCTTCTGATCCAGTTGTCTGCTATAGCCTGAGGAAGAAGTAAAGGATGACCCAGAAAAAGCTCCTGGTTTCTGGCTTCAGATTAGCTCAGCTACAGCCATGGCAGCCATTTGGGGAGTAAACCATCAGATGGAAGACTCTCTCTCTCTCTCTCTCTCTCCCTCTCTCTCTTTATAGATAGATAGATAGATAGGTAGATAGATAGATCTATAGATACATAGATATATCCTCTGTAACTCTAGCTCTCAAATAAATAAATAAAATATTTAAAAAGATTCAACTCAAAATGGATTGAGGACCAAAATTATACACCTGAGACTTTGAAACTGTTAGAAGAAAGCATAGGAAAAACATTTCAGAACTATGGAATGGACAAGGATTTTGTACATCAGGCCAGAAAAACACATGAAATAAAAGCAAAAGTAGAAAGGGGAATTTCATCAACCCACAAAGATTTTGTACAGAATAGGAAACAAGAAAGTGAAGAGACAACATATATATCTATATGTGAGTTATATATCTGATAACAGGTTAATATAAAAAAAAGAACTAAAATAACCCAATGGCCAAAAAATGGGTAAACTAAAAAAGAAATTTCTCAAAAGAAGACATACAAGTGACCAAACTGAAAAAAATCCTCAACATTGCTAATCATCAGGGAATTGCGAATTGAAACCACCTTGAAATATCACTGCACTCCAGAAAGATTTGCTGTTATCAAAAAGACAAACATACCCCATATTGGAAAAGAGATAGAGAAAGGGAAACTATCACTGGGAATGCCAACCATTTATTGTGGAAGACAATATGGAGATTCCTTAGCAATCCCACTTCTGGGTATATATCATATCCAGGGAAAGGAAATCCATCTGTCATCTGCATTCCCATGTTTACTGCAGCATTATTCACAATATCCAAGAAATGGAAACAATGTAAGTATATATCCACTAGTGAATGGATAAGGAAAATTATTCAGCAATGACAAAGAATGAAATCTAATCATTTGCAATAACATGTATGAAACTAGAAGTTATCGTGTTAACTGAAATCAGTCAAGTACAGAAAGAAAAAAAAATATGATCTCATTCATATGTGGACTGTAATAAACAGGTAATCTCAGCAAAGTTAAACAAATATACCCATGGTTATCAGAGGCTGAGGAGGTAACTGTGGAGTGAGGAATTGGGATATGATGATTTTGGGGTACCAGGTCATAACTACATAAGAGTAAGAAATTATGGGATTACATTATGCTGTAAGATGACCATAGGCAATGTTAATTAAAATCTCTATTAAAAATCAAGAAGATAGGATTTTGGCTGCTTTTTATATAATAGAATGTTAAATGCTTGAAAACATATATTTATACTGGTTGGATATTATACAATGTATGTATGTAACAACACATCATATAGTACCCCATAAATATGCACAACTTGTATATGTCTGTTTGAAATTTAAAAATAATAATAACATTTCCTTTATTATTATTAAAATATAAATTAAGAGGAATATAATCCAACCTACTAATCAACCAAACAATACACACGTTAACTAGTCAATTCACTCTAACATTCACTGGTGTTTGAACTCAGAATATGTGAAGAGCAACTTCTGTCTGAAGAAAGTGCTCTTAGGAAGTCTTCTTTTTATACTAAATGATAATTTTGACATTAAGACAGCCATATAAGACATAAAACTTCCATTTAATATTGTCAAAGATCTATTTAAATATTACATTAATAAAATTTATTTTCTTGTTTATTCATTCACATAGTTAAAATCTTATTGAATCTTTACTAAATATAAGTCACGATGATAATTGTTGTTTGGCTCTCAAGAATATAGTCAAAGACAATTTATCCAAGTAAGGGAAAAATGTAATTCAAATGAAAATGGTAATTTTAACAGAGTAGCATAAATACATAATCAGGTCACTTGCTATTTGTCTCTGTGATTAAGAAAGAGCATTGTAGGCCTAAGTCCATATATCCTTACAAAACTCTGGTTATGTGACAGCCCATGACTTGGATCTGCAGATTTTTATCTTAGGACAGTTTCACTCATTGCCAGAACTCTGCAATAGTTCACTGTACTTAAACAATGCAAATAATGTTTCACGATGATCACCTGCTTTCCTTCTGCAGAAGGCACAGAGCCAAAACTGAGAATCATGATCCCAGGGCCCATGGAAATGAAAAGCCTCACCTGCAAAAACAAAGAGTTCAAAGTCAAATGGGAATTTAAACACTGGGGCATTTTTAGAAGTGAGACGCTCACTGATAAAGGAAATTTGTTATTGGAGCCATCTTAATAAACTCTACTGTAAATATCCTGGTTCCAAGTTCTTCCCATCAAAACTCATCTGGGCACGGCATCTGTATCACAGCTCTTCCTACCAAACCCATAAAACTTTCCCAGACCTCCCCCTCAACCTTTGTCTGCCATCAGGAAGACAGATTAGGGTTTTACACATCTCCATGTTGATAGGCCATGCAAATGAAGCCTTTCTTTTCTGAAAACACTGATATCATAGATCCATCTTTGTGTGCATTGGGTAGCAAATCACCTCAGTGGATAGTAGATATTTAGCTTCTGCACTTGGGCTACCAGTTGGCCTGGAACTGAAAGCTTTCCAGATTTTATTGAAATTCAACCTCACAAGGCCGGTGCTGTGGCACAGTGGGTTAAAGCCCCGCCTGCAGCACCGGTATCCCATATGCACGCCGGTTTTAGTCCCTGCTGCTCCTCTTCCAATCCAGCTCTCTGCTATGGCCTGGGATACCAGTGGAAGATGGCCCAAGTCCTTAGGCCCCTGCACCTGTGTGGGAGATCTGGAAGAGGCTCCTGGCTCCTGGATTTGGATCGGCGCATCTCTGGCTTTGCGACCATCTGGTGAGTGAACCAGTGGATGGAAGACCTCTCTCTGTCTCTACCTACCTCTCTCTCTCTACCTCTCTCTGTAACTCTGTCTTTCAGATAAATAAAATAAATCTTTAAAAAAAAAAAACTCAACCTCACAAGACCAGTTTTGACCTTTCCAAACTCTTCAACATTTTGAATATAAAATCAGCTTTGAAATCCTAGCTAATTTTCTATTTAACTTTTGATGTCCATCTTCTTAAATTTTAGTAAAATGCTTATTTAAACACTTTTCTCATTATGTGATTTCACAAATAAAGAAGTGAACAATGGCAAAAACAATATATGATTTCAGTGCACCTGAATAGAAGGGCTTTCTTCTATCTTCCTCCAGGAGAGAAGGAAATTAGTCTCTTTTCTATCTATACACAATGACATTTATTTATATTCATATTTATGAATACATTATATTTTTTAATGTGATTTCTTTTTCAATAACATACTCTCAGTTTAAATAGTATGATAACTTAGACCACTTTCTTAGATTTAAGAATTCCTAGTTTAGATAAATCAAAAGTATAGCCAACAAAATTTTCAAAAAGATTGGTAGATGCATCATAGGTTAAAATATTATCAGTTGGTTCATTTAGCAAATTTTTCTTGAATCTCTTATGATATATTACTCCAGTATATTTTTGAGATAAGTAGTGAGGATTTGTGCTAAAATTGAAAAGGAATGTTTTAATCATATCACTTGTATGTCTGATGCCAATAATAATAAAAAAAATCATTTGAAATATCAATCATTCTCATAAGGCACTGGTACAAAATCCATGCATTCTTTTATCCTCAGGTTTTCTTATTTTTTCTTTAAGAATTTATAGATTCTTCTTTTTACATGAAGTAATTTGATGGGCTTATTTTCCAATCCTCTTTTGTTTTCTTTGTATCAGTAGTTGAATGATTATTATTCTCATCACCTGGTTCATTATCTGAGAAGGCAAATATTCCTAACACTCAATTTTCAATAGTTGAGTTTTCTTATATATGTTCTCATTAGGCCTATCCTCTTCAGTTGCTGGAAATGAAAATTTTTTCCATAAATTATCATTCATCTCATTTTTTTGTTTGACAGACAGAGTTAGATAGTGAGAGAGAGACAGAGAGAAAGGTCTTCCTTCTGTTGGTTCACTCCCCTAACGGCCACCATGGCCGGCGCACTGCAGCCGGTGTGCTGCGCTGATCCAAAGCCAGGAACCAGGTGCTTCCTCCTGGTCTCCCATGCGGGTGCAGGGCTCAAGGACCTGGACCATCCTCCACTGCACTCCAGGGCCACAGCAGAGAGCTGGACTGGAAGAGGAGCAACCGAGACAAAATCCGGCGCCCCATCTGGTACTAGAACCCAGTGTGCCGGCACCACAGGTGTAGGATTAGCCAATTGAGTCATGTGCTGGCTTCCATAAATTATCATTCATCTCATTAATCTACTTTGATGACCAATTCTCCCTTCATCACTGTAACCTTAAGATTCCAAGTTGTCTGTTACTTTTATTATTTTAGTTAGTCATTAAGTCTTCTAAGAGTGTCAGGCATTTTCTGGTGTTTCATATACATGTAGTCAAAGATGAATATACTATCAAATGAAGTGCTGTGTAATACATTTCTGCCCTAAGGGCTTTAGAACTTGGAAAAGATAGTAACTTTATTGAACTTATCATTTCCTATTTAAGTGAGTCAAAAATCATGCCCAGAATACATTTACCTAAGTTTATCTATTCACCATGGTATAACATAATAACCTTTCCAACCCATGAGAGACTTCACAAGCTTTATAACTTAACTAAAAGCAAAGCAGCACTAAAACCTAAAACGAGCATGGGGAAGGAGGCAACAGTAAGCAGAAATGTTCTAATATCAAAAATATCTTTAAAGAAAAAAAAAAAAAAGCACTCAACCAGGCAGATTGGTTCCAGCAACATCTTCACCTCTGGCTTAGGCTAGTGTGCTTGCAATTTGATTTGCTTCTTGCTGAAGTCAATTAAAAGAGGGAATCAACTTGATAATTTAACAATAATTAAATGAATTGTCCACATTTTCATTTATATATAACATTCTGTTTTCAGTGATCTTCTGGAAAAAAGTTGTGTGCTCTGGGCTCTGCTCATAGAATGCCAGATATTTCTATAAAATTTCAATGGTTCCAAAGAATAAGATTCTCAAAGAGTGTGGATTCAATGGATTGGAAAGTTTAAAAGATGCAATTTTGACTATCAAAATCAGGAAGAGAAAATAACTAGCTATCAAAAACACAGATACGTATTTTAGTCACTGCAGTTAATGGAAAAGAATTTTTTGATATGGCAAGATAACACAGTTTACTCAGATTATTTTAAAATTATAAATAAACTGTAGCACCATATAGAGATCAATCAACTGAAAACAGCCCCTTTCTATAAAATAAAACTTTTTTACAGTGATTTAGTTGAGATATGTAAGAAAAAATATTTAATATACCAAAAATGTATGTGAAGTACCACATAGATTTTAGTAGAGAAATACTCATTATGCCATACAAGTTTTATACAGGGGAACAGAGTTAATGTTTTAACAAAAATACTATCCTAGACCATAATTCCTGATTTGAGACAACTGATTCTCTTTACACTGTCATCCAAGGTAGAATTCCACTTAATGTGGAAAGATGAGTGAAATTGAGCTACAAATGCTACCATGAACATACAGAGGACTGTCTCTTTAGGGATCCAAGATACAGGTAGAATAAATCTGTTAGAACGAAAAGTTAATGAAGACGATATGTACTGGCACCTTAGTTTTATAAGTTATTTGTACAGAATTTCTCTTAAATCTAAATAATCAGGCAGCAGTCTTCTGCCTAATTTTACTAACTAGTCTGTGATTCCGAATCTGGACATACCGTTCTTACATTATTGTCTGAAATATTTATAGATAACAAGGGTAAATGTGTGTTGAATGAGCATGCCATTAGGTAAATTTGTAGTGGTCTAATGTCTGCATTCAATCAGTGTTAAGTCAGGGAAAAAGGGCTGATGCAAACGTGACTCTCACTCAACACTGGATAGTTGTTCCTAGTTGTGAACTGATTGATACCTATTTTAGACTTAGGTACTATGTTAATGAGTATTTTAGATACAACAGAGTACAGAAAAGGAGTTTTGAATAACAATACCATGATCCAAATGGATCAAATATTGTAATAAAATATGATAGCAATAATCTATATCTTAAAATATATACAAGCGCATAAGGCAAAGATTATTCAACAGTTTATAAAAAGAAACCAAAAAATTGTATTGTTTCAGTTGACTGCAAGTTCAAATTAGGATATATTGCCTACGTTGGCACTACATAAATATCTGAATTATTATATTAAGCACTAGAAATAAAAATTTTAAAGGAATAGTGGCAGATTGAGAGCATTAACAGAGAATGAAAAATAATAAGTAATTAATTTACTCTTTCAACAGAGGTTTTCTGAAGGACCTCTTACATGTCTACATCAATCGTGATAAACAAGACAGGGTGTCTACTTTTGTTGGTAGTAGAGATAAATATTAGATAATTAGTGTAGTTTACTAGATAAGTTGTCAAATTCAATTGCAGTATTTGGTAACAGTGTATTACAGAAAGCCCTGAATTAATTTAGTCTAGGAGATCATCTGGCATGCCCTACAATCTGTTAGGGGATCCATCTGGGAATTCTTGTCACTACACTAATCCCACTGTAAGCATAAGTTGTACACCTTCCAATATTTTTGTCATGTGACTCTTTTAGTGGTTAAATGATTGTGTCAGTTTACATTATGGCAGTGTCTGCATTCACAAAAGCCAGTTGTTTGACACATTACACACAACAAAAGCTGTCATCCAAAGTAGAATTCCATTCAGAGAAATGGAGACAGAGGCAGAAGGAAGTATGGAATGGTGAGTAAAGTTGAAGCTAGATATAGTACTAGGAAAAAACCAGAGAAATACCTCTTAAGGGATCCAACTCATTGATAAAATGAATCCTTTGGGGTAAAGAGTTAATGAGGAAGCTATGTAATGGCGCCTGTTGCAATATTCCCACAACCTGGAACCAACTTCCTTTGTAATAAGCTTGATGAATAATAGCATGCATTTTGTCACAGTAGGGCTTCCCAACCTAAATCTGTTATCATTGTATCTACTTTTTACTCTTTCTACCATTTATTAATAAATATCTTATACTTTATTTCTATAAGAATTTTTGAATGGTATTTGTTGGGTTATACTATGTACTATTTTTTCCAAATAAGCAGGATATGTGCTGTCTAAAATGAAGTGGAATATAATTAACTGGTTTTAATGAAAATAATATAATATTCTCATAATCTACAAAGCCATATAAATCTCATCATTCATATGAAAATATGTCTTGTCACCATTTGTTTATGAGAAGGACTGCACACTCTCCACAGAGTATCATCAGATGTAACCTTCTGAATTTGATTGATGTGACAGTGCCTTTGGCAATCTTTATCTTAAATATTGGTAGAGCCAAACATCTTTTAAACTTATATTTTAAAATACGTACATAAATAACATTTCCCTCCTGCTCCTTATCATGATTTCCCTCTGAGTGACCAATGCTCTACAGAAAGCAGCAGAAGGCAGATAATTCCTCTCTCTGTGTGTTCCAGCCACAGCCCCTGGGGCTGTCAGGGATGTCATTGTTCACAATGTCTGTGACTCCAGGAGAGCCATTCTTGCTGCCTATCCTCTGCAGAAAGGTACAAAATAATTGAGTAGATGTCACCTCACACTAAGAGATGTCAATATAATTTTATAGCTTCAAACATATTGCAATAATAATAATAGTCTTTTTTCTCTATTCTCAAAATCAGGAAAAATCTACACTTCTCCATACTCCATACATTACATAAGCAAAGAAACATACATCTGGCAAATGTGCTAGATGTTATGAAAGCTTCCCTGCACATTCAGCTTACCCTTCACTCACACATGCTGTACCCTTCACTCACATTCTGTATCTATTGAGTGAACTCTTTAGGGCCACTCTTGCTTTCATAAGTAGAAGTCACAGAATGAGAGAGGATTACCAGGCTGCAGATCATCACTTGTCAATGGTTTACAATTATTATTACAATAATTGAGGTGAGAAAAGAATGCTAAGAAGTTACATACAGATCACATTTAATGTCAGAGGACAACTCCTACAATCCAAATGCTATTTGTCTCAGCACTCTCTAAAAATATATCTATACATCTCATATATATGACATGGAACATAAAATATATGATATATAATGTGTAAGATGCAATATATAATAGCTTTTGGTAACATGTAATTTATTACATATAATTATTTATAATATATAATGTGATCTCCATGTAAAATACAATAAATCTCTCTATTAAAGTGCACTTTATGTGTGTGTCTGTGTGTGGCATATAAATTTTTTGTATGACTATTCAAAGTATATTTGAGGAAATGGTAGAGAAAAAAGGGTATGTGGGGATTGGAGAAATACTTTCACATCACTACAGCCTGGAAGACTTTCAAAAAGTGTGGATTCAATGTATTGGAAAGTTTAAAGGATGCCATTTTGACTATGGAAAATCAGGAAGAGAGAATAATTAAAGAGTTATTGAAAACACAGACACATATTGCAGTAACTGTTGTGATAAATAGAACTGCAAGAAATAATGACTGAAGGCATGAATCAATCCCTTCTAATTATAACAATTTTTTATGGTCCAGTTCAAAATGTTTTTCTAATTTTGCTTTGAATTTTTTCTTTGAATAATAAAAGCATTTTTACCCTAAGTAAATGCTTTCCCTCATCTTTATTTTGTTCATCATGCTTAACATACTTGTACTCTGAAGAATTTTTGAATAACACCAATTCACTGAAATTTGAGAATTGTTTTATAATTGTACATAAGATTCCACATTTACAAACAATAAATATATGTATATGATCATATGTATCACTAAAATCTGTTTATGGATTCATGGGTCAATATTAAGTCAAATCTATTGCTTGATGATGGATTTCTCAGCTTTTTCATTGTACTCTTGTCAAATTTTTATTACTTGATCATATTACAGCTTCATTTATATGATAGTTATATCTTCATAATCATTTTAGGAATTATCATTATGAGATTGTACAGAAATTTTTCTTATAATGTTTTAGCTGTAAGTTCATTTTTGTGATACTAACGTGGCTGCCCGAAGGCTTCATATGGTTTATTTTTTCCTGTATAGTTTTCCTTTCATATCTAATATATATTTTCCCCTTTTGCTTTTGTTATAGGTTTTTAAAAAAATATTTGTTTATTTATTTGAAAGGTAGAATTACAGAGAGGTAAGGAGGAGAGACAGAGAGGTCTTCTATCTGCTGGCTCACTCTGCAAAGGGGAACAATTGCTGGAAATGGGCCTGGTCAAAGCCAGGAGCCTAGAACTCCATCAGGGTCTCCCAGGTGGGTGGCAGGGGGGCAATTCCTTGGGCCATCTTCTACTTCTTTCCCTTGTTTCTACTGGTAATGTTTATCTTTATATTATTGTGATTTCTAGTATTAAAACTGTATTCCTATCACCCAGTTTGAGACTTTCTACTTGTTTAATTTTTTCTGTACATTTTTCCTGCATGTCTTGTCTTGGATTGAGGTTTTATTTTTTTCACTAGTTGGGAGGTCAAGTAAAAATCATGCATTTCTCCACAGTTTTTTTCCTTGATATTATTTGGTTTTCACTCTAATTTAGTTGTTACTGTGGCTTTAATTTTTCGAGGTCCCAAATTTGAAAGGAGATTTTCTGTCTGTTGTTTATCTTTGTACTTAAGTTTTCTTCTCCTATTTCTACAACCTCACATCAGCTTCCATCAACATAGAATAGCACTCATTTCATTTTCCACCTATTTTCTTTTCTTTTTTAAAAAATTTAATTTAAGGGGAGAAAGAGAAGGAGAGGAAGAGAGAAAGATACCTCTTGTCTGCTAATTTGCTTCCTACATGCTGGCAAAAGTCAGGGTAGAGAGGTTGAAGCCAAGAGCAAGAAACTCAGTCTGGGTCTCACACTTGTGGCTGGAACCCAAGTATGTAAGCCAATAGCTGCTTCCCCCCAGGGTGCACATTAGCAGGAAGCTGCTAAGGGACTCCAACTGGCTGGGTCTTCAACCAATCCAGGCACTCTGATGTGGGATGCAGATGTCCCCACACAGTGTCTTAATCATTCCACCAAGCACCTGCCCAATTCCTGAGGCTCATTTCCCTGAAGCCATATACAGAATCCCTATGGAGTTCTCTTTCCTCTTCACTCTGTAGCTCCAGAGGATTCATTTAAAATTGTTTTTTTAATTCCTTGTTTTAATATAGCCTTGTTGGGTTGTATTCAATGGAGATAGCTGTTCAGCGTATTAAGTTTGCCATATTTCAAGAAAGGGACATGTAGTGGAAGTGAAAAAAAAAAAAAAGATATCCCAGGACAACTTGGAGGCTAAACACTCACTCCTAATGTTCCTGTTTCCCAGACTTCTAAGAGTGAATATATTGACTTTAAAACTTTTTAGTGCTCCTCTTGATAGAATTTTTATACATTCTGATTAATAGTTTATTTTTCAGATCTTTTACTCTTCTTTAGAATATTGTGTCTTCTAAATCTATAAGATGTATATTATTATGACTCATTCTGATTCCTTTTCTAGTCCAGATGCTCCCTGTAAATTTGATATGAAAAATACCTGATCTGAGCAGTTCAAGCCATCTTTAGAAATTCAATTAACTTTCTTTAATGTATTTCATGCATTTATGGCATCAAAGAGCCACATTATTGCAAATTAATTTTGATGATGGTATTTTTTAAAATTATTATTTCTAGTAAAGGAGAAAAAGTCAATTTCAATCCAATTTGGTTTTTGTATGTTTCACATATTCTTAAGTTTAAAAGGCAATGCTTAACTTGTCCATACTTTAGGTGAATATCAGCAAGTGAAATTAGTTTAGGACATTTAACAATATTTTGTTACCATTTAACAGTGAAAACAAAATATCTCTATCCTGTTTAGCCTTATGTAACAAGAAGTGCTCCAATATTAATAGATAGTAGTATAAATACAGACATTGTCAAGATTTTATAACAAATTTATCATATTTGCAGTATCATTAAAATTTAGGCACTAAAGAGAACAAGTTACACCTATCACCCTATAGGATTTCATTCTCAAATCACAAATAAAGCTGAGTGCTTATAACCTTGTGTGAGTTCTCAGTCTGAGAGAGAGATAGGGGGTCTCATTTGTCACACTGTAAGAAAGGAAAGCCACACAGGAGAATTTAAGAAAACATTGGAATGGTGAATGCAGACTCTATTAGCAATACTTTGCTGTGATAATCAGTATAGGAAATATTCATGTCCTAGTGGTTTCATGCCCTGGATTTCTAGAAATACATGGGTTGATTGCTCTCAGTACCCTGAACAAAAGTAACCTTAGTTCTGCAGGGCAGTACAGAGGACATGGCTCTTGGAGAAGAAAGAGGACGAAAGAACACTCTGCTCTGCCTGCTCCAGGCTGTTTTATTAACTGAAACAGGGAGAGGAAGAAGAAAGGGGCAATAGATAGACCACTTCAGAAGTAGGATTTGGTGTCAAAGTCCACAGGATCTGAGAAGACTGTTTTCATTCCAAAATATTTGACACTAGTTCAATACTAGTCGCCTTTTCGGGAGCTAAAGAGACACTCAGAAATGGGCAGAATGAATTTGAGGAGGGTGATGAAATCTATGAGTAATCTTTTACTCCAGCTGCCTCTCACACTTTGGTTTGGGAAAGTGAGTTATAAAGACCTGGTGGCCTTATTGGTGGAGAGCCAGGAAGGTCAGCAATCCAGAGGGTGATGAGCTGGTGGATGTTGCAGGATTCTGAGAATAGCACATCTTAAAAAAAGCAAAATTAGACTATCATAACAGAGAAAAAATTTTTAAGATTCTTATATTCCTAACATAAAAATGTTTTTTGCATTTTAGTGGATAGCTAGAGAATAATTTTCATAAGATCTAATTTATAGAATTTGACTTATTTTATTACAACTGCAATTTAGATTTATCAATGGCTTCCTTCTCCATTTGCCCTCCTCCCTAATTATCCTGCTTAAAATATAATTGATTTCAATCAAATAACTTGCCTTAATGATATTTTGCAGGTGTTATAAGTATGTGAATCATTCATGCCAAACTCATTTCATTTTAACAGTTCTTTCTATTTCTTAAGCTCTACTTAACTATAAAAGAGTGATAAAATAAATGTATACAGAAAAAACAGAGAATAGAAGCAAAATTAGATGCATAAAAGGTAGATGATTAAGTGAGATAGAAACAACACAGCTAAGTTTGTTGTTGGGAGTAACTGACTATAAGAAAGCCAACCAATCTGTGAAATAAGCCATGGGCTCAATCTAAAATGAAAAAAATACAATTTTTTAAAAAATTAGGCTTGGTTGAAATTATGCCTGCTTTTCTCCTTGTCTGGCTTAGGACCAAGGGGGAAGAGAGAGAGAGAGAGAGAAAGAGAGGAAATCATCAGGAATATTTGCATTTCATTGATAATGTCTTTATTTGTGAACAAATATGTGTAGTATCACTAATATTAGCCAATCTGGATGAATTTGTTGTATTGTTAAGCAGGTAGAATATTTACTCTGAATGTCTAATAGTCATTGCTCCATAGAGTATTCTCTAGGACCTTGATTAAAATAGCACATCTACATTTTTAAGAAATGCTTACCAATTGAATATGTTCCAAGGGTGCGAATTGCCAGCAGTTGAAACAATGAGCTGGATTTTTCAACCATGCACATTGCTGTGCAGCTGCTGCCAGGAACATATCCACTGCTGTAAAACTTTGCTCGATTTTTCCTCTTGGCGTGTCGATAGCCATTGTTGAAATTAGCTTCTCTCATCACCGAAAAGGATGGATATATAGGACATCTAGTTAATTAGAAAATAAATTTCTTTTCATTCTTCATATTAAATCTATGTGTGTTTAAATATTCAATGAAACACATGTCAAATTTTCTGATCATTCATTCTTGAGTTTGGTTACAATGCATCAAATGAGGTCTAGCAACCTAATATTGTCTCTATTCTCCTCACATCCTCTCTCCATTCCCTGAGATTGTCACGATAATACTTTTATAACACCAGTTTTCAACTCTGTTCTTTGAGTTCCTTGGATTTATCGGCCAGTTCTTAAGGGATGAGGCAACACATTCAGGAAAAACGTTAAGAAATAAAGCTCAAGTCTTCCAATACCAACTTCAACAGTGCTAGGATTACTTTTAATGTGTTGAAGTTCAAGATAAAATCATGTTATGAATTTAAAAGAAAAGCATACACAACTAAAAACTAAGTAGCTGAAGGAATAGTATTTTTATTTAATGTATTCATTCATGATGCCTATTGAAATACAAATGTTAGGAATGGAATAATATCATATTAATCATCATTTATTAATCCCTTTGTAGGAATCATTTGATCAGATTGGATACAATCAACTAGCAAATGCCTGACATACAATGCCAATTTTGATGGCAGAGAAGAAAATATTTGATGGTCATATTTTCAAGAGAGTAGCTATTGCCTTGGTCTCAAAAGCAATCAGGAAACAAAATAGAGAAAAGAGGTATTAAAAAATAAAAATTTGCAATTCATCAACCTTACATACCGAACCAGGTGTATCTGTTTCCAAGGGCTGTTGTAACAAAGCACCACAAACTGGGTGGTTTCAAACAGCATAAATTTATTGTCTCACAGTTCTGGAGGCTAAACAGACCGAAATCAAAGTGTCAGCAAAGCTGTATTCTAACAACTGTAGGGGAATTCCTCCATAATTCTTCCTAGTGGCTGGTGTTTTGCCAGAAATCTTTGACATTCTTTGGCTACCAAACGCATCACTCAAAATTTACCTCTATAAATTCTCTTTGTCTGAGTATATATATAACCATCTTCTCTCAACACCAGTCATATTGGCTTAGTAGCACCACCTATTTCAATGTGATCTCATCTAAAATAATTACATTTCCAACTACCTTATTTCCAAAAAGGGCCTGATTTTCAGATACTGAGCATTAAAATACTTCTTCTTTTGGGGGAGTTTATAATTTAACTCTTAACATCAAGTTTTGACAAACTACCCTTGAGTTAAATCTAGCCACTGTTTTGTTAAATAAACTTTTATTATAACATCAACAACCAATTATTTTTTCTATTTTATCTGTTTCCTATGTACAAAAAGAGTGGAATAGTTGTGACAGAGAACTTAAGATTCCTTGAAGTCACAAACATTGACATTTTTATACAAAAATTTGCTAAACAGTGTTAGATTTAAGTAAGTTTCCTTTTGTTAATATGTAAATGAATCCAAAAATGTGAGAGAAATAGAGAATGCTATGATATGAACAAGATTTTGCAACCAAACTCATGCAGACATTTAAACCCCAAATTCATACTTCATGGTACTATCAGGAAAGAGACTTCCCGCCATTAAGGTGTTTAGAAAATAGGTCAAGTGAAAGCTCCTTAGGTCATTGGAAGGTACTACTCACAACAGCATTGATTTAAAAAGCCTGTGACAGGAACACCCACTCTCTGCTTCCTAGCTCACCCTGTGATCTATCCAGTCATGTTCCAGCATTGCCATTTGCCTCTCTTCAGAGGTAAGTTCAGTCAGGCTACTTGATCTTAGATGCCAAAACTATGAGCTAAATAAACTTTTCCTTTTCATAATTTGGCTGTCTTACATGTTTTGTTGTAGAAATGAATAATTGACTGCTACACAGAGAGAATGAAAATGAGACTGTGACATGGTAAACATCCCTCCAATGCTTCATAGCTCTCTCCATCAAAAAATAATATTTACTATCCTATACTTTGTATCCACCAAATTTGAGACTAATTTTAATTAATAAAATGTGATACATTTTGTTGTGTGAGTTCTAAATACTAGGCCTCAAAAAAAGTTAGCCATCTTACTACTTTACCTATTCACAATGACTGAACAAATCTCACAATGCAGACCATGTGGAGAGAAAAAAATGAACAGCCAACAACCAATAGAACCTCTATAAATGTGAGTAAAACTATTTTAGATCCTCCAGCCCTCACAAATCTATATATAAAGAAGTACCCACCCAATATCACCAGAAGAACCACTCATGTGACTACCCATACAACATAAAAACTTATGAGAAATTATAAGTCATCGTTGCTTGAGGTCACCATGTTCTGGGATGATTTGAAAGACAGCAATGCCCATCAACAGTAGACTGGATAAAGAAATTATGGGACATGTACTCTATAGAATTCTATACAGCAGTCAAAAACAATGAAATCCAGTCATTTGCAACAAAAAGGAGGAATCTGGAAAACATCATTCTGAGTGAATTAAGCCAGTCCCAAAGGGACAAATATCATATGTTCTCCCTGATTGGTGACAACTAACTGACAACTAACAGGGGAAACCTGTTGAAGTGAAATGGACACTATGAGAAACAGTGACTTGATCAGCTCTTGTGCTGACTGTTGTTGTACAATGTAATACTTTATCCATTTGAGTATTTTTTTTTATTCTAGTACTAGTTGTTGAACTCTGTAATTAATATACAATTATTCTTAAGTGTTTAAATTTTAACTGAAAAGTGATCCCTGTGAAATATAAGAGTGGGAATAAGAGAGGGAGGAGATGTACAATCTGGGACATGCTCAATCGGACTTGCCCCAAATGATGGAGTTAGAAACGTGCCACGGATTCCAATACAATCCCATCAAGGTGGCATGTACCAAGGCCATCTCACTAGTCCAAGTGATCAATTTCAGTTCACAATTGATCACACTGATAGGTCTAAGAGTCAAAGGGATCACACAAACAAGACTAGTGTCTGCTAATACTAACTGATAGAATCAAAAAGGGAGAGAATGATCCAACATAGGAAGCGAGATACACAGCAGACTCATCTAGAAAAAAAAAAAAAAAAGAAGATCTAAATGAAAGATCTCTGCGAGTGAGATCCCGGTGGAAAGAACGGGGCCATCAAAGAAGGAGGTAGCTTTCTCTGAAGGGAGGAGAGAACCTCCACTTTGACTATGACCCTGTTGGAATAAGATCCAAGTCGGCGAACCCTAAAGGCTTCCATAGCCTCGGCAACTCATGACTAGAGCCTAGGGAGATTACTGACGCCATAAACAAGAATGTCAAATTGTTAAATCAACATCAGGAGTCACTGTGTGCTTACATCTCATGTGGGATCTGTCCTTAATGTGAAGTAATTCTATAACTAGTACTGAAACAGTATTTTTACACTTTGTGTTTCTGTGTGGATGCAAACTGATGAAATCTTTACTTAGTATATACTGAATCGATCTTCCATATATAAAGATAATTGAAAATGATTTAAAAACACTTGGTGTTAAATTAGAAATTGCATAGATAATTAATCGATTTTTAAAAAAAATATATCATGTGGGATCTCTGTCCTTAATGTGCTGTACATTGTGAATTAATACTATAACCAGTACTCCAACAGTTTTTTTCACTTTGTGTCCCTATGTGAGGGCAAACTGTTGAAATCTTTACGTAATATGTACTAAACTGATCTTCTGTATATAAAGAGAATTGAAAAGGAATCTTGATGTGAATGGAAGGGGAGAGGGAGAGGGAAAGGGGAGGGTTGCAGGTGGGAGGGAAATTTGGTGGGGGGGGAGCCATTGTAATACATAAGCTGTACTTTGGAAATTTATGTTCTTTAAATAAAAGCTTTATATAAAAAAAGAAAGAAAGACAGCAGCTGATAATTGAGGCAAAGAAATACCAAGACTATATGAAATTTGTATATTTTTTGCTTTGTTATATTGTTTTGATTCAGGACTTCACCAGCAGATAATTTTTATTATCTACCTGCTTTGTGGTTAGGTGATGAATAAAAGTATCTTCCCAGGTCTGTATCTGTGTTTTCTATTCATCGAGTAGATGAATATTTGAATGTCCCTCTCTTTATTCTTAAAGTTGGCATTTCCTTCTTTTGAGGAGTTCACCAAACTCATAAATATGGTATAACCAGCTCCAATATTTTTGGTTTATTTAGTAGGAACTATGGTTGCTTATTAAAATTAACTTATATGCAATGTGGTACACACAAAATAATAAAACTCATTGTCTTATTTTCATATTAAGTTATTTATAATTTTAAGTAATTTTCATATTAAGTAATTTTATTTTAGTATAATTGTAGTAATCAAAATAAAACAAATATATAGATAATGGTACTGCATCTATTTCTGTATGCTGAATCGGAAAAACATCACAACTATGTGTTGTCATATAAGTTAAAGAAGAGAAGAAATGTATTTTACTCAATGTGGGATAAATTAGTTACAAATAATGCCACATTTCAAAAATATATTCGAAGATACAAATTTAGCTACAAATATTTACAGATATTTCAACAATCTTTTGTTAGTCCACTTTCCATTATGTGATTTTTATAGATGAAATCTGTATGAATAAATTTGTGTGTGTGTGTATGTTGTCTTTTTCTCTTTTTAAGTAGATGATTTCTTAACTAGCTTTATTGAATATGCCATAGGGAACACAAACTGCAAATATAAAACACAAGTTCTAAAATTAGACGTAGAAGACTTTCCCTGACTTTATTAAAGTAACAATATATCTTCGCAAAGGCTTTATTTGAAGCAGCTAGAAAGTTATCATTCCCTAATGAAGACAAAAGATGGAAAAGATGTGAAACCTACTAATACAGAAAGAAGTCAGTACTGTCCATTTTGGATGCATAAAAGTATCTAGTTTAAGTATTCACAAAGGGCAGAAGGGGAATGAAGTGAATAATATTTATTCTATCCCAGACCAGATTGCACTTTTAAAGTCAACACTTGCTGAGTTTCACAAATCATAAATGTTAATATTGAAAATAAAAAGAAAGCTGTAACTACAATTTGAAATGCCCATTCCTGCAGCATTCTCTGTAACACTCTCTTAAAAATTTTCATGCCTGCCTGGCTTTATAGTTTTATCTCTTATTTTATGTACCTATTCCATATTATTCCATTTAACTGTTATATTGTTCTATTAGATAATAATAAAGAGAAAAGGAGGAAAAATCCAATCTTGTATTGGATTAAAAGTTCTCACATTAGTTGCACTATAAACAATGCTATTCAATTATGGAAAATTGAAGGAACATTCATCACCTAATCAATCACTAATTACTAGTGAATTAAAAGTAATAAAGCACAAATAGTAAGCAGCAGACCTCCCTCGCATGATATTCACTTTATAGCCCCTCTATTGGCATAATCTTTTAATAAGCAAATGAGTAGCCACTTATAATATAACTACAATAAAGGATTCCATTTTAATCATTGCTTTGTTTGGGAAAATGAATGAATCTATAGGAGTTGAAGCTGAAAAAATGCAATGCCTGCTGTAGATATCTTTGCTATTCCATTTATCAAGTCATACTAGACGTAGCACATGCACATTTAATCAAATACTATGATCACAATAATCTACTTCTCTGTATCTTCCCAAATGCAGGTTCTGAGAACATAGCCAAGATATCCATCACAGGTCTCCTGTTTAGCCAAGATGTCCACCAAAGGATGAGTGGATAAAGGAAATGTGGCAGTTACACATGATGGAATATTATTTATCCACAGAAAAATTGAATGCTGACATCTGCAACAAAATGGATGGAATAGGAGATCATTTTGCCGAATGAAATCAGGTAAACACAGAAAGATAAATACTATATGTTCTCTTTCATATATGAAAGTTAAAAAGATAGTAAATAGAAACAGTGATTATTAGAAATTGACAAGTGTGAGGTAATGGAAGATAGATGGAGATTGGATCAGAAGTACCAAAACAGAGTCAAAAAGAAGTAACAAATCCTGGGATTCTATGATGCAGAGGGACAACTTTAGTTTAAAGGAATGCATTAGACAAAGAACTGAGACAGAGGAACTGGTAGGCTTCAACCACAAAGAAGAGATAAATACATAGTAAAAGTAGTGGCCTGGGGGCTGGCACAGAGGTGTAGCAGATAAAGCTGCCACCTGCAGTGCTGGCATCCCATACGGGCACCAGTTTGAGTACCAGCTGCTCCACTTCCTATCCAGCTCTCTGCTATGGCCTGAGAAAGCAGTAGAAGATGACACAAGGCATGCACTTACATGGGAGATCTGGAAGACACTCCTGGCTCCTGGCTTTGGATTGGCTCAGCACTGGCCATTACAACCAACTGGGGAGTGAACCAATAGATGGAAGACCTCTCTGTCTCTCTGCCTCTCCTTCTCTCCTTGTGTAACTCTAACTTTCAAATAAATAAATAAATATTTTTTAAAAAGTGGCCTGGTTTGATTGACTCATGCTTGAATACATGTTGAAATATTTCACTATACCGCCCTCCATTGTATAACTATTGCATATTAATGAAAAATTTAATACAATAATTTGGATAAACATTAAGTGCAGTGGTTAGGACACCACATCCTTTAGGAATGCTTGGGGTCAAGCCCCAGTTACACTTCCAATTTTACCTTTCTGCTAATACATACCCTAGGAAAAAGTAGGTGATGGCTAAGGTAGTTCAATCTCTGCCTCCCATATGGGAGACTGGGAATGAGCACTCAGCTACTATCTTCTGCTTTGCCTAGCCACAGTTGTTGTGGACCTTTTGGGGAATTCATAGGAGGATGGGTGATGTCTGTCTGTCTGTCTTTTATTCTCTTGCTCTCTAGTCTCTCTGAATTTCAAATAATAAGTAAGTATAATTTGCTTAAAATATAAATAAAATAGTTAAAAAGAAACAAACTGCACTTTACATTGTGTAACTGCCAATTTTTAACTCAATTCTCAACACTACTTCACTAGTCATTTACCTTCTTTCTTTAATTCATTTTATTTTACTTGAATACATTCTAGAATAGTTAATTTTGAGCTGAGCTTCTTCATATCTGTAAATATCTACATATTGCTTACATATTTGAATTTTAGTTAGGGAATATGTATAAAGGACTCAAAACTTTAATGTTTCCAATAAGAGCCTTGGACACACCACCACATGCTTGGACACAAACTCTCAGAGGTGATAGCTACTCAGAGACAACAGATCATTGCACACTTCAGTGCATGTTCTCCATGTTTCCACTGTAGTAGTCCTCACGTTGGTGCATTAGCTTTCCTTTAAAACTTCTGATTTGTCCGTCTTCAGTAAGACTAGCCAATGACTATTTACCTGTTTCTTCTAATTCCTCTTACAGGCCATTATTTCCCCAGCACCTCTTGTATATCTCTAAGGATTAATTTTATAATAAATATGTATTATAAATAAATAATGTTTACTTTTGTAACATTCACAGTGGCTCTACTGTCCTGACATATACACACTGCTATCAGAAGTTTCCTTGAAGGGCCGGCGCTGTGGCACAGCAGGTAAAGTTCCACTTGCAGCGCTGGCATGGCATCCCATACAGGCACCAGTTCAAGTCCCAATGTCTCCACATTCAATCCAGCTCTCTGCAATGGCTTGAGAAAGCCGTAGAAGATGGCCCAAGTGCTTGGGACACTGCACCCATATCAAGGCCTAGAAGAAACTCCTTGCTCCTGGCTTCAGATTGGCTCAGCTTCGGCCATTGCAGCCTTTTGGGGAGTGAGCCAGTGGATGGAAAACTTCTCTCGCTCTCTCTCACTCTCGCTCTCTCGCTCTCGCTCTCTCTTGTTCCATCCCGCTTCTTCTTCCTCTCTGTAAGTCTACCTTTCAAACAAATAAATAAATCTTTTTTTAAAAATGTTGGCTTTGTGTAAAGACATTTACACGTTCTTTAGGGAATGTAGAGAAAGAAATTGATATATTATGAGTTCAGAGCTTTACATGTCCACTCCAAGCTCTGTTTTAGGAATCAGAAAGATTTTGAGATGTCCCTGAAAGCAATATTAGACTTAACACCCAAGCAATCAAGTCCTAAATTTGAAGAGGCCTGACACAGTATCTTGGCTTATGTAGAAGTATTGCATGTGGGTTCAAAATGTCAGATGGGTCCACAAAATTTTCCAAGAACTGACTGGTATTGGCAGAGTTATCTAAGTTGAACACTCCAACCTGGTACTGGATATTGATGAGGCTCAGTTCTGGCTTCTACCCTGCAGGATTTTTGTCGAAGCTTTACTTCATACATGAGGGTCAGCGATACAGTGTCACGGAACACTATATCTTGGGTTTCTGTTCCAGAGAGGCAGCTTAATGAGCCAACCAATTCCACTGGCTGGAACAGTGCCATAGAACATTATCTTGAATAAAATTGCCTCTCCACAGAGGTGTTGATGTGTTGAAGTTGTGCACAGGATAAAAACTGGGCACAGGATAAATACAAGAGTCTGGGTTACCAATGGTGTCTTGCTGAACTTTGGAATTGAATCACATCTTTGAGCCCAGGCATCAGCTTTCACCAGTGGATGATGTGATCACAATGCTGCCTCTGGGCTATCACATCTGAGGGTGGTCCATGCGTGCTTGGCTCAGTGCACTCCCACTAGTGCCACTTAACGTGGTCAGTTTGCACACCATGGACATAGCAGTGTACAAGAGTGGCCATGCCCTTTACTTCCACAGATTATGAAGGCCAATAGACTCTTCAGGATGATGCGGTCTCTTTTTTCCAGTCAGAGTGGTTATGTTGCATTCTTCCAGGTCAATCTTAAGCTCCAACAGATGAGACATGAACTTGTCTACATGAATATAAACTTTCTCCACATTCCACTGACAGTTCCCTTGCCTAGACAAGATGCTGTACTTTAGGAACATAATGATTATAGTCTCAAAAATGTTTAAGAAAACAGTCATCAGGCGATGGTCATCTAGGTTGATTCCATGTCTTCAATATTATGAATTGACATCAGGTAATAAGCATCAGATACAGATAACTCTTTCAAGCCTCTGATCATTGTTTTAATCTACACAGGACAATTTCCTGTGCCTCTAATGCTGATATGCTGATAGTCCTGATGTATCACGAGTAGTGGTTTTTCCCAATTTATAATCCATCTCCTTTTGGCTCTTCAGATTTTGTGGGAGGAGAGCCAGAGGAAGGGTGAGACCAGACTCGAATTATTCTGATATATGTTCCTCCATTGCTTATCCTAACTAGGGTGCTTGGTTTCTTTAGTCTATGTGAGTAATTTACCAAGAATTATTTGGTAACTTTTATTTTCTTATTTATTCTTCATTTTTTGTTTGTTTTGTTTTTGGTGTTTTTTCCTCCAGTCTATTTGTCAACTCTTTGTTTTGCTTCTCTTCTTTTTCTTCTGAATCATTTTCATTTCTTTTTTTCTCAAAATGGTTGCTTTTCCTAGTATTTTTGTGACTGTTTTTTGTATATATTGATAGAAACACACACACACACACACGGAGAGAGTTGAGAGGGAGACAGACTTCTGTCATTCCAAGGCATTAGGGATGAGAGAATATTAAATATGATGATTTCAGAGTGCAATTTGATTCTATTTCCATTTTTTACTTTAGTAATTAGCCTACCATATACCTGACTTCATTTGAGGGGAAAATTTTGATGTTATGAGAAGCACCAGTATGCAAAATATCTGTTTTAGGGATGTGCAGCTCACCCTGCTGGGTTTTTTGATTGTTTTATGGAGAGCATTTTCCAGCAGAGCCTATACTTTTAAAGGTTATGATGGAGTTTGACTACCTATAAACTTTCCTAGATTTTGGATTAGTTTCAGGGGCTTTCCTGGAGAACTTTACCATAAAAGCTGCATACAAGACTAGTTTACAACCTCACCAGATACATTAGAGAGACATAAACAATTGCTGTGGTGTGAGAGCAGGAATGCTATCTTTGGGTTGTAAGTGCCGTATATGAAGTTCAGTTTTTGAATAAATTCTCCAATGTCCCGGTGTTAGATGAAATAGGTGCTGTGAAAGCCTTCTGCTCCTTCCATGAACACTCTTGAACACAGCATACTTCTACTCAGACCATTCTTCCTTATAACTTCAGAACTGAATGTTATTTCTCAACTGTTGCATCCAGAAAATTGATCTTAAGCATTTCAAAGTGCAGAAGCAGCTGAACTGGGCAGAAAGCTCGCTCACTTTAAAAAAAAAAGTATTTATTTATTTATTTGAAAGTGTGGCAAAGGGGAGAGGGCACATACACACACAAAGAAAGAGAGATCTTCCGTTCACCAATTTACTCTCCAAACAGCTTCAAAGGTCAAGGCTGGCACAGGCCACAGTCTGAAACCTGGAAATCTGTCCAGGACTCCCAGATATGTGTCAGGAGCCCAAGTATTTGTATCATTATCCACAGCATTCTCAGGCACAATAGCTAGAAACTGATGGGAAGAAGGGTACCCAGTATTGAACTGGCACTCAAATATGGAATGCCAGAATTGCAAGTTGTGGTTTAACCCACTAAGACATGATGCTGCTCCTAGACTGCTCATTTTTTAAGAAATATTCTACATCGGTTTCACCATACTTAAATGCCTCCCTATTCCCAAATGTATTAACTTTTGTTAGGTTCAGTTTCTTAATCTCCATAATGGGTTCTTTTTTTATTATTATTTATTTTACCCCTGAAGAAGTCTTTTATTTAAGGAATAGAGAATTCATGCATTTCACAAGTACAACTTTAGGAATAGAGTGATTTTTCCCACTATACCGCCAAACCATCCACTCTCCCACCCCTCCTCCTCCTCCGTCTCCCATTCCCAGTCCCATTCTCCACTAAGATCCATTTTTAATTATCTTTATACATAGAAGACCAACTCTATACTAAGTAAAGCGTTCAACAATTTGCATAAAAAAACAAAACAAAAAACTGTTCCTCAACAGTGGAAACAAGGGTTGTTCAAAGTCATTGCATCTTGAAGTTAATTTCACTTCTTTTTTTTTTTTTTTAGAAACCATTAACTTTAAAGAAGCACCCACACATGATTTATCTTTTGCAAGCACTAAGACATAATTGTAATACAACACTTTGAGGAAAGAGGTACTGCATAGGAAGTTAGTACACAGTGACCCTTGTTGTTAACTTAACAATTAACACTCCTATGTATGAAGTCATTGATCACCTGAGGCTCTTGACTTGAGCTGCCTAAGCTATGGAAGCCTTTTGAAGCCACGAACTCTGTCAGTATTTAGACAAGGCCATAAGCAGAATGAAAGTACCATTTTCTTTGATGATCATTTCTTCCCACTGGGGTCTCACCCACAGAGGTCCTTCATGAAGGACATTTTTTACAACAGTGTCTTGGTTTTCCATACCCAAAATGCTCTCATGAGCTTTTCAGCCAGACCAATATGCTATAAGGGCTGATTCTGAGGTCAGAGTGCTATTTAAAGTGATTGTCATTCTACGAGTCTGCTGTGTGGACTGCTTCCCATGTTGGAGCATTCCCTCCTCTTTAATTCTATATATTATTATTACCAGACACTTAAATTTATCTATATGATCAATTTAACATTTAAGGTGGTATTTTTACCACCCAGTTTAAAGGGATTTGGGGTCACTTGGCAAGTATTTAAACTGTACCCATAGAAGTAAGTCCATAGGAAAACTATACAGCTTTACAGTTACAAACACCACACACTTTATAATTACAACTTTAGGAACATGGTGCTTCTTCTCAAAGTGGCCACCGTCCCACGTGTACACCCAGTCCCTCTTCCTCCTCCCTCTTTTATTCTCACTCTTATTTTTTAGTGAAAACTATTTTCTTTCTTTCTTTCTTTCTTTCTTTCTTTCTTTCTTTCTTTCTTTCTTTCCTTCTTTCTTTCTTTCTTTCTTTCTTTCTTTCTTTCTTTCTTTCTTTCTTTCTTTCTTTCTTTTTTTTTTTTGACAGGCAGAGTGGACAGTGAGAGAGAGAGACAGAGAGAAAGGTCTTCCTTTGTTCGCTGGTTCACCACTCAATGGCCGCTGCAGCCGGTGCACTGTGGCCAGTGCACTGTACTGATCCCCTGATCCGAAGCCAGAAGTCAAGTGCTTTTCCTGGTCTTTCATGTGCATGTAGGGCCCAAGGACTTGGGACATCCTCCACTGCACTCCCGGGCCACAGCAGAGAGCTGGACTGGAAGAGGAGCAACCAGGACAGAATCCGGCTCCCAAACCAGGACTAGAACCCGGGGTGCTGGCGCCCGCAGGTGGAGGATTAGCCTATTAAGCCAAGGCGCCAGCCATGAAACTATTTTCAATTGACTTTATATAAATATGTTTAACTCTATATTAAGTAAAGAGTTCAACAAATAGTATTAAAAAAAGCTCCTCCAGAGTTAATACAAGGGCTGTTCAGGTCATTGTTTCTCAAAGTGTCTACAGATTTAGGTGCTCTATTAGTTGTCACAGGTAGTAGAGAACATGTGGTATTTGTCCAATTGGGCCTGGCTTATTTCACCAAGTATGATGTTTCCCAGATTCATCCGTTTTGTTGTAAATGATTGGATTTCTTTTTTTTTTTTAACTGTTGAGGGGCATTTAGATTGATTCCATATCTTAGCTATTGTGAATTGAACTGGAATAAACCTGGGGATGCAGATAACTCTTTTATATGCTGATTTCAATTCGCTTGGGTAAATTCCCAGGAGTGGGGTGGCTAGGTCCTATGGCAGTTCTATATTCAAATTTCTGAGGTATCTCCAAACCTTCTTGCATAGTAGCTTTACCAGTTTAGACTCCCACCAATAGTGGGAATCCTCACATCCTTGCTAGCATTTGTTGTTTGTTGATTTCTACATGAAAGCCATTCAAACTGGGGTGAGATGAAACCTCATTATAGTGTTGATTTGCATTTTCCTGATAGCTAGTGATCCTGGGCATTTTTTCATGTTATTGTTGGCCACATGGACTTCCTCTTTTAAAAAATGTCTGTTTCTTCCCTTTGCCCATTTCTTCACTGGGTTGTTTGTTTTGTTGTTGTTTAGTTTATTGAGCTCTTTATATATTCTGGCTATTAATCCTTTGTCAGTTGCACTGTTGCAAATGATTTTTCTCTGTCAATTGTCTCTTCACATCACTGAGTGTTTTGTTTGCAGTGCAGAAGCTTCTCAATTTGATGTAATCCCATTTGTGAATTTTAGCTTTGATTGCTTATTCATCTGGGGTATTTTCCAAGAAGTCTTTGCCTATGCCAATGTCTTGCAGGATTTCTCCAATGTTCTCTAATAATTGGATGTTACCAGGTCATAGAATTAGTTTTTAATCTATTTTGAGTGGATTTGTGTGCAAGGTGTAGGGTAGGGGTCTTGCTTCATACTTCTGCATGTGGAAATCCAGTTTTCTCAGCACCATTTGTTGAACAGAATGCTCTTTTTCCAGGGATTGATTTTAGCTCCTTTGTCAAATATAAGTTGGTTGTGACACTTGATTTTTGGCATTTCTATTCTGTTCCATGGGTCTATCCATCTGTTTTTGTACCAGTACCAGACTGTTTTGATTGTAAATGCCCTGTAGTATGTGTTAAAATTAATCAGATATTGTGATGACTCTGATTTTGCCTTTATTGTATAAGATTGCTTTACTTGTCCAGCGCCACAGCTCAATAGGCTAATCCTCCACCTGTGGCACCAGCACACCAGGTTCTAGTCCCGGTTGGGGCGCCAGATTCTGTCTCAGTTGCTCCTCTTCCTGTGCAGCTCTCTGCTGTGGCCCAGGAGTGCAGTGGAGGATGCCCCAAGTCCTTGGGCCCTGCACCTGCATGGGAGACCAGGAGAAGCACTTGACTCCTGGCTTCGGATCAGCACAGTGCAGGGGCCACAGCACGCTGACCGCAGTGGCCATTGGGGGATGAACCAGCAAACAAAGGAAGACCTTTCTCTCTGTCTCTCTCTCTCGCTGTCCACTCTGCCTGTCAAAAAATAAAAGATTGCTTTACCTATTTGAGGTCTCCTACATTTCCATATGAATTTCAGCATAATTTTTCTGTATCTGAGAAGAATGTCTTTGGTATTTTGATAGGTATTGCATTGAATTTTTAAATTGCTTTTGGAAGTATGGACATTTTGATGATATTGATTCTTCCAACCCAAGAACATGGAACATTTTTCCATTTTTTTATATCTTTTTCTATTTATTTCTTTAATGGTTTCTAAGTCTTTGAAATGTATTTATAGCTCATTTATTTGGTGCCTTTGCAATTTCTTGATGTAGGCACCTATTGCTATAAATTCCTCTTAACATTGCTTTTGCTCTATCCCATAAGTTTTGATATGTTGTGTTGTTATCTTCATTTGAAGTTTTGTATTCCTTTGAGGGCATCATGTTGTGTTTCTTTTTTTTCTTTTACTTTTTATTTTTTTTTTTTTAATTTTTTGACAGGCAGAGTGGACAGTGAGAGAGAGAGACAGAGAGAAAGGTCTTCCGTTGCCGTTGGTTTACCCTTCAATGGCTGCCGCGGTCGGCGCGCTGCGGCCGGCGCACCGCGCTCATCCGATGGCAGGAGCCAGGTGCTAGGTGCTTTTTCCTGGTCTCCCATGGGGTGCAGGGCCCAAGCACTTGGGCCATCCTCCACTGCACTCCTGGGCCACAGCAGAGGGCTGGCCTGGAAGAGGGGCAACCGGGACAGAATCTGGCGCCCCGACTGGAACTAGAACCCGGTGTGCCGGCGCCGCAAGGCAGAGGATTAGCCTGTTGAGCCACGGCGCCGGCCCATGTTGTGTTTCTTATTCTTGGTTCTTGAATTGGGGCATTTATTATTCAGCATTTGTGGAGATTGTGTAGAGATACTCATTGGTTTTTTGTTTTTGGTTTTTTTGCCATTGCAGCTTTTATCTTTGAACTGTCTGTGTGGATGGGTGGGATGTCTGCTTTCAGGGAATACCTAGAGGTGTGTGTTGGGTGTGACCAGGGAGCTCAATTCAATGCTCCAGGGTGAAGGGAGTGTTAAGGTGGCACGCAGGTTGGGCTTGGTAATCTCTTTTTTTTTTTTTTATCAGAGGGGAGGTTTTTCTGTTCTGTTGGCATAGACTCAGCTCATTTTCTCTTCTCAAAAGAGACCAGTGCCTTGGCACTAGCCCAAGTTGGTGTAATATTCATTCACACTTCCATAAGGACCACACAAAGGATCTGTGCAGTCCTCAGTGTAGGCAGATTCCACAGCAATGTCCCTCACCAGGGAACCAGGGAGCCCTGAGTGTGTGGAGCCTCCCACAGTGACTGCCCAAAGTCCCAGCTACACCCTGAATTTTCCCACGCAGCCTCAGTGTTTTCAAAACCTTGTAGTCTCAGTATTTTCACAGTCCTGGCACACAAACCTTCCACAGTCATGAGCACCCAACTCCCTATCAGTTCTCCTGGCCACACTCAGGAGTCTCTTCTTGGTTGGTTTCAGGGAGTGGATACGAACTGACACAGGTGTTACATATGTTCAAAATGGCACTAGCTTTCTATCAGCTTGTTAGAGGATGCTGTTGCAGGGTGATTGGGGAGAGAGAAACATGGCCCCCCTTTTTTTCTCCTCTATTTGGCAGGTACACTATCCCCCACAGGTCTCCAAGCCATATTCCCTCTAGGCTTTTCTTGTGGCTTTATCGCCAGTGGCTTTGGGTGCTGCAGTCTGGTCTCACCTCTCTCTAAAACTGATACAGAGGCTCTCGGCTGCTGGGGTCCAAATTTGTGTGTGTCCGCACCCTCCATGGAGGTCGTCTGTATCCCTCTGATTTGTGTGGAGTTTCTCTAATGTTCCCCCACCACCTTTTCCCTGAGACTGCACTCTACTTTTTTTGTTTTAATTTATTTTTTCGAAAGAGTTACAGAGAGAGGTAGAGCCAGAGAGAGAGGTCTTCTATCTGCTGGTTCACTCCCCAAATGACTGCAATGGCCAGAGCTGAGCTGACCCAAAGTGAGGAACCAGGAGCATCTTCCAGGTCTCCCACATGGGTGCAGGGGTCCAAAGCCTTGGGCCATCTTCTTCTACTTTCCTAGGTCATAGCTGAGAGCTGGATTGGAACTGGAGAAGCTGGGATTCAAACTGGTGCCCACATGGGATGCCGGCACTGCAGGCCAGGGCTATAACCTGCTGTACCACAGCACCGAATCCTCCACATTTTTTAAACTCTCTCTCCTAGACTAATACTTCTGTATTCAATTCATCAATGAAAGGAATTGTATACAAGAAAAGGCAGAAGAATCATGGGTATTAACCATAGTTAGTCTAAAGTGAGCTAAATCTAAAAGACTCATCAAATATAGGTTCTGGGCTACTAAATACAGAGCATGTGTGCATATGAGTATGAAAAAAGGCTACAAAATCATAAAAAGTCAAGCAGGTGATAGCCACAAGGTTAAAATGCCTCTTAGGACACCTGCATCTCATATCTCAGAGTGCTGGCTTTACTTCCAATTCCAGCTTCCCGCTAATGCACCCCTGTGGAGACAGAAGGTAAAGGTTCAAGAACTTGCATCCCTGAGGAAGACACATAATGAGTTCTGGGCTCCTGGCTTCAACCTGGTCCTATGTTGTAGGCAATTGTGGAATAAACTAGTGGATGGAAGGATTTTCTCTGTCACTTTCTTTTTCTACCTCTCTTCCCTTAAGTAAAAATAAAAATGAATACATTTTAATATAATAATAAATGAAATTTTAGTCAATTTTGTTACATAACACAAAGTCATATTTACATTAGTATATGAGAAAGAGAGGGTATGTAGAAACAGAGAGAAGAGTGGGAGATGGGAGAAACATATGCGGTCAGCAAAATATCTTCTGAAGGTCACAATAGGATTTGTTTGCTGTGCTACTGGTAGAAATGAGGCATTCAAATTTCCTTTTCAAACTATTAACTCTAAAAACTACCATTAGTCCCATCTTACTGCAACAGACATCAAGTTTCAAGACGTAAATCATCTAGTTACACATGAGTAATTCGAGTTACAGAGTTACCAGGATTCAGACTTAAACTTGTTCAATCCTAAAGCCATATTCTCTCCCACAGAATTACACTACCTTCCCCAGAGCACCATCTGGGCAAATACCACACCTCAATTTGTGTTTTCCTTTGTATCATTGACATTTCAGTGTGCTAACAAATCACTCATTTGGCATTTTATTGAAAGAATAAAATGAATGAAAGAGTAAATCATATCAGTGTCTGTTGTTTGGTGACACTGTAAATAGTTGTTAGATGTTATTTTTCAGTATATATTTCTATTTTTAGCTAAAATAAACTCTTCAACATATCTGATATTAACAACCACTAACAAACATATGTAAAAGTTATGGACTTCTTACTGTCAGTTCAAATTTAAAAATATATGCTATCTTTATTTCTACTTCTATTCAATACTTCATAATCTATTTGGATAAGATAGTTGCCACTAAGTGTTAGTAATTAAAGTATGTATTAATTAATTAATTAATTAATTTTATTTGAAAGCCAGTCTGACAGTGAGACGGAGAGAGAGAGAGAGAGAGATCGTCCATCCACTAGTATACTCTCCAAATGACGGCAACCGGGGCTAGGCTAGTCCAAAGCCAGCTAGAAACTCCATCTGAATCTCCCTTACAGTTGGCAGATATACAAGTACTTAAACCACCATCTGCTGTCTCCCAGGGAGCACATCAATCAACAAGAAGTTAGAAGAGAAGCACAGACAGGCCTGGACCCCAGGGACTCCCATACAAAATTTGGACATCCCAAGCAAGTGTCATAATCACTACCCCAAATGCCTGCCTCCTCACTTTATATTAAGTTGACTAATAAGAGATTGTGACACTTGCTCATTTTTGTCCTGTGGAAACAATTTCAGATTGTGCAGGAGCTTAGTCATTTTTGTGGTATTTTTTGCTTAATTTCTCAGGTGCAGAACTGTGAAAAAAAGGACCCTAATTTTCTTTTAAGGATTAAAAGATTGTTGGAGTACAGGGACAATTCAATAAATAGTACTTACTGTTTTTATTAATAATTAAAGCTTTAGACCTCATATGCAAAAAGAACACTTTTACTACATTAAGGAAATATCCTCCTACTATTGATCTTTTTCTAAAATATACCTCTTTCCCATATTGTTCTTCAGATGTTCTGAATATGAACTAACCCAGATAAAGAAGCATATGGACCTTACCGAAGGTCTAATGTTTGACTTTCATGTCTAAATGTCACATACAAACAGAAAAAGATTTCCTTTAGGAAAACTCCTCAGAGGAAGCCCAAGAGATTTCTTGCTCAATTCTTTGCCAAACAAAACCTCCAGACCTTTCAAAATTCACTTCAGAAATACTCCCAAGGAGTATAATTGTCTATTCTGCACCTCGAATGGAATATAAGCCATGCTGACCTATATTGCACATACTAGGCATGGATCTTTCATGAATGTCAACAGAAGTTTTATACATAAACGAGTTCAGAGCATACAAGAGAAATCCACATAGGTGAAGAGTAAAATGCATTTTAAATTTAAAATAATGCCAATGCCTCTAACTTTTCAAGTATTAAGAAAATATAATAATGAAGGCAATATGAAGTGCATTTTTGCAAATTCATTAAGCTAAAAATGAATTTTGAAGTCCAATCACAGGAGAAAAAATTTTCAGATTGGAAATAAGCACAAATGCCCTTGACCTAATTAAACCATCATTGGTATAATGATTCAGAGTTAGTTTGCTGCTTGTCCCTCTATTTTTCTCTCTGTTTGCCAAGAGTATCATTGAGATACATATTCCAGGTTCATTTTCCAAGCATTGATTTGCAAACATCTTGTTTCAAGAATTTTTTTTCCTTTTTCTTATAAAACATGTGAGTGCTGTTTCCTGAGAGGTATGTGGAAGACACCAAACCCAAATTCTCTGTTGGTATCTGACAAAGAAAGTTCCCTAAAATTATCTATCATAGAAAGTTGTGCTGGAAATTATTTTTGAGTCCTTTTTCATGACTCTCCAATTGGTTATTTCCAAAATGTCAGCATTTCCCCTCAAGTCTTTTCCTTATTGGATGTCAGTTTCTGAAGGGAATGTAAGAAGGGCACTTAATACCACAGCTACCTACAACATCCCCAAGGCCAGACAAGTTCAGGCTTCAGTGCCTTAAAACTTTCAGCATGGAATGGCAGCTCTGTTGCCTAGGTCGCTTACTAAAGACAGAAAAGAAAAACATATCGAGTAGCTCCATGGCACAAGGAAGCAAAGCTGTCAAACACAAGCAGAACAGAAAAGCGTATTTCACAGAACCAGAAATCATTGCTGGAAAGTAGGATTCATGACTGTAGGCAAGTGACATGGCTATGTAGTGAGCTGTCTTCACCTATATATCAGACAAACCAAAGCCATGCCATGCTCAGTTGAAGGATCTCCACCATGTCCAGATCAGCAAGGAACACACACAATGAAATTTTACGGGAGTACTAAGTCATAAAATACGTTTCCCACAAAAACATTTCTAGCTTTTCCAAAGACATCTATACCTTAACCAGGTTTACCTGCTATGTGAGCCTTACTCAAAGAGCTTTGTTATCTTAAGCCATTACAATGCATTGCACTAGAGCTGGAATCTGAAGAAGGAAATTTGGGGTTGTTAAATTAAAAAGCAGAGTGTCAGTTCTGTGAGATACAAGGTTCATTTACTTGATCTATGAGAATGAATAAGTGTTAGAACAGATGGGGGTCTGAGGAAATGTGGACCACAGTCACATTACTTTTTTTATTTTAAATAAGAAATTAAGAAGTTGAATTGAAGTGACAGTGCAAGAAAAAAACTTAATTTCCTGACTCCAAGGAGAGTGTCCACTGTCACTTCCATACCTATAGTCAAAGTTTAAATTTCATTCTTCCAAGACTATATTTTATTGTTCTAATAATCAAATATAAATTGAAAAATCATTTATCATTTCCATAATTAGATTACAATATATAATCTATTTCTAAAAATTTTATAAATATTTCTTGGTATGTAGGCATGTATTATAATTGTATGATGTTAGACAACATATATAATGATTATATTAGTATAATATGCTTTGGTATTCTTAAAGATCCTGTTTTACATATAAATAGGTATATACAGATACATATCCATGAATATATGTGTGTATATATGTCTGCATATGTTATGAATACATACTTGCAATCGGGTGCTTTGGGAGTCCCTAGGATCCAATAATCAGAATAAAGTTTCACTATGGTCTGCCAAACTCTCAGACTTTCCGTGAGGGTGACAATCATAGCTTCTGTATGCACGAGTCACCATTATCTATCTCTAAAGCTGATTGGACCAGTGTTTCATCCAAGGATCTACTGTCTCTAGGACATGTTTTTAAGCTGATAAGTTCCTTCCATTTCCAATGTCACATCTGCATGAAGCTAGACTTATACGTTAATCAAAACAGCATAGCATAAGTGATGTGATGCAAAAGCATATACGAGAATCCAGAAAATTAAAAAGGTTTGCAAAATGGAAGACAATACTACTCTTCTTACTTAAATATACTACATTAGAAATTATAATTCTTTTCATATAAATTATACTATTAATGTCAACATGAAATGTATTTTTATTATTTATAATTAAATAATATTTTTAATTTCTCAGTCTTAGTACTTAATATAATAACTATCAATAGATGCAACCAATACAAACAAATGACCTTTGAGGCCCTCAACAATTATTTTCAATAATTTTTTTAAAAATTTGAATAGCTCTAGAAAATCTTTAGGCTAAATAATCATCCATGAAGTGACCCAGAGTTAGAGAAATTGTAAAAAGTGAGTACTCCAAAGAATGATTGCGTTACCAGCTGATCTTCACTTTGGAGGGTCTGAGAGAGATAAACACATGTACAGAGTAAAGAACACAGATGCGCACACAAAGAAAGTGTTAACAAGAAACCATGAAGCAATCAAGATACAATGAACCATCTATGGCACTGAATAGAGGCTCTGTTAGAAGGAGAGTAGGCTCAGGAGCAGCAGTTCAGATGGGGTCACTGTGCAGCAAGCACGGGCCACTCCCTTCTGACCTTGGGACCACCAGAGGCATTGAGAATGAGCCACTATGCTTCCTAGAGAAAAATTAACTTTCTGTGAGGCCTAATTGTGTGGCCACTGAGACTGGCCCCCACCCCCACCCTTCAAGCTTTTCTATATTTTGTGTTTGTAATGCAAGCAGGACTCTAAAAATATCATAAAATCAATATTTTTGTGCCCCAGTGTTTTTTTATCCCTACTTGGTGGAAGCAACCATTCCTGGCCTGTACTTCCAATCTCATGCAGTCCTACACAATTTCTCCTCAACCCTAAAGAAAAGTCTTGGTTTCACTTTAAACTGAAACACTGTCAATGAAGTGACTGCAAAGGAAAAAGTGTAGTTACACATCACAATCAGGGCTCCCGCTAGATTCAAAGCTAAACATTCCTCTCCCTCACTTGCTTCCCAATTAGACATGTGCTCACACTGACTTCTTACTCTGGGTCAAGTGTTGTGGTCTTTCTCCTTTGCACCTTATCATTGTTCTTTGTCCAGCTTTGTAATTCTTCTTCCCAATCTCTTCTTTGTTGCAGCAGAGGAATCAACATCAGGACACTTTATTTTCTATGAGCCTCATGGATATTTAAAGTTGAATCTCACATGAAAACACTTTTCGGATGTGCTGGAGATTTGCTGGCTGGCCGGGTCTCTTGAATTATAATTGTCTTCATATGGGCAGGGTGTCTCCTTAAATTGCATGCATTCAAGGATTTCCCAGGATTTTAAAAAGTGACTCCAAATTGAAAGTTCTACCACAAGTCCCATGTGGCTTCCCCTATATCCATTACCTTTTTTTTATAAAGATTTATTTATTCATTTGAAAGGCAGAGAGACAGAGAGAGAGAGAGAGAGAGAGATTTTCCATCCTCTAGTTCACTCCCCAAATGGTCGCAACAGCCAGAGCTGGGCCTATCTGAAGCCAGGAGCCAGGAGCTTCCTCCAGATCTCCCATGTGAGTGCAGGGGCCCCAGGACTTGGGCCATTTTCTACTGCTTTTCCAGGCCATAGCAGAGAGCTGGATGAGAAGAGCAGTCAGGACTTGAACCGGCACCCATTTGAGATGTGAGCACTACAGGCAGCAATTTTACCTGCTATGCCACAATGCTGGCTGTAACCTGTCACCAAAGTGCAGTTTCATTTATATATTAAAAGGTAGTTTTCTACCCTGGGGTCACAGACAGCTTAAGCTATGGCCTGTTGGTCTCTATGGCTCCAGGGAGAGAGTCAGGTTGGAATTGCAAAGGATCCTTCCAAAGAAATCATCTACTCCTTTGACCTTTCTGCATTACTGCTAATAATACCTGGGATCAAAGTCATATTTTCTGGTTTCAAGCTTCTGGTTATCTATTTCAAATTTTTTAAAATGAGAATCTCCTTTGCAATGAAACATCTACTCAGTACAGAATGATGGTTTGCTCTAAATTTTCCAGTTTAAGGCCCTAGTGCACACTCTGATAATAAGCTTCCTTTAATTGAAGAAGTCTGGGGCCAGCGCTGTGGCACAGTAGGTTAATCCTCTGCCTACGTTGCCAGCATCCCATATAGGCGCCAGTTCTAGTCCCAGCTGTTCTTCTTCCAAACCAGCTCTCTGCTATGGCCTGGGAAAGCAGTAGAAGAAGTCCTTGGGCCCCTGCACCCGCGCGGGTGACTTGAAAGAAGCTCCTGGGTCCTGGCTTCGGATCGGCACAGCTATGGCCATTGTGGCCAATTGGGCAAGACCTCTCTCTGTGTTTCTCCCTCTCACTGTCTGTAACTCTACCTCTCAAATAAATAAAATCTTTAAACAACAACAAAAATTGAAGAAGTCTGCTTTCCTTTGCAACATAAAAGAGCCTTAGCATTACTCCTAGAGCATTAAATATAAGAAATATGTTTAACATAGTGACCTGTACACTCACAAGTCCAAATAAGTGTCGGTACAAATACACACATACAGACATATACACATCGAAAAGTACTCAGAAATTGGGTCTGGTACTGTGGTGCAGTGGGTTAATGCCCTAGCCTGAAGCGCCAGCTTCCCATATGGGTGCTAGTTTGAGACCTGGCTGCTCCACTTCCGATCCAGCTCTCTATTTTGACCTGGGAAAGCAGTAGAAGATGGCCCAAATCCTTGGGCCCCTGCATCTGCGTGGGAGACCCAGAAAAAGCTTCAGGCTCCTGGCTTCAGATTGGCACTGCTCCGGCAGTTGCAGCCAACTGGGGAGTGAACCATCAGATGGAAGATTCTCTCTCTCTCTCTCTCTCTCTCTCTGCCTCTCTCTGTGTAACTTTGACTTGCAAATAAATAAACAAATCTTGTTTTAAAAAAGTACTCAGAATATTTTAAACGTCTCAAATTTATTCTTATTGTATCTTTAACACTTGTTTTGATTTTTCCTTTATTCACTATATTTTAATGTAAATAGTATTATTTCAGTTTGTTCTCTAATGAGAGATGGTTTTGACCTAAAACCATGGGGGTTGGGCAGAGGGAAATAAATCAGGAAAATATTTCCCATCTTAGAACAAATCATGGTGGCAAACTTCATAAGTGGAAGATATATTTAGATTAATTGGTCCTTCCATCTATAGTTATAGAGGCCTGAAACAGCATTTTAAAAGACTAGGTACCAAGAGGTATTCCTTTTAAGCCTGTAGAAAATTTTAAAATTATAGATTTCCCATATTTTTTCCAGAGTAGGGAGTAGAATTTAAGAAGCCAAATTTTCTTTGTTAGCCTGAAATACAGCTGTAGTAAATTTTAAGTATCTGGCTTTGAAAGAATTACTCTGCCTCCAACACACAGTCGTCTATGGTTCTGCTTCAGGATTTTGAAAACATGTGATGAAATGCCTTCCAGAGAGCAGGCAAAGTGTGAGACCTGAGCCTGGATCAAGATGTAACTATTTTAATTAGGCCTTCATGTTGTAACTTGGGCCTGACCAGGCCCTGAACTCTGAGCCAGAAGCTCCTAAAAGTAAATACATGAACTCCCCTTGCGATAAACTCCCCTAGCAAAAGCCGATTAGCAGAAAACAGAGAAAAACCTAGAGTTTCTGGTGTCTTCTCAGGGCAGATAAGGTGATTGATAGCCACCCGAGACCCTGCAGTTTGGCACGTACACCCCATCAGCTCGGACTCTATGCTTCGGCCAATCAACTCAAAAGGCATCAACCCCAAAGCCATCCAACCACCTTTAGTAGGTCCCTTCCTGCCACTGGATGCACTAATCAATTCTAGGAGATGTCCTTTGAATTTCCCGCGGGATGAGATGATTTGCTAAATGGTACCACGATGTATAGAATGTCTCTGAAAACCCTATAAAAACCCTGTTAACTGAAGGGTCGGGGCTCTCAATTCAGACCTGCTGCATTGGTGTTGATTGAGAGACCAGGCCCGGACCTGCAATAAAACTCTCATGTGCTTTACAGCGGTATGGGCTCCTTGGTGGTCTTTGGGGATGACTGAACCAGGCATAACAAAAGGTCTTTTGTGTCCAGTGATGTGCCACAATAAATGACCTGTAAGGCTTAGTCCATAGATAAAGCTCACAGGAATGGCCACAAAGTTCAGAAGGCAAGTACCTGGGACCCAGAACCCACTGATTCCGATTTCATGATTATTCATCAGCTGCATCTGTATACCTGCAGTATGGATGAACAGAATTGATGTATTAACCCAGGATCCACTGAGAGCTGAAGGCTGCCATGTGTTTAATTTTCTAGCACTGCCATAACAAGAACCACATAGTGGGTAGCTTAAATATAGAACTCAATTTTCTCCCAATTCTGGAGACAAGAAGTCTGAAAAGGTGTTACCAGGGTTGTTTCCTGCTCAGCTTCAAGACAGCTGTCTGCTCTTTATGTCCTAACCTCCTGTTCTGATAAGGACGTAAATCATGGTTTAGGTCGCACCCTAGTAACCTTGTTTTAAGTTAATTGCCTCTTTAAAGACTCTATCTCTGGATATAGTCACAGTTGGAGATATTTGAGATTAGGACTTCAACAGATGAATTCTGGGGGTTGGGGAAGGCATGATTCATCCCATAACAATCCCCTGCCAATCACAGACCTCTATCAACCTTTTGCTCATACTCTGCCACCTCTTTCGAAGATGTTGGCGCCTAGATCACAATCTTTCTTTCTCCCTCACTCTGTCATCATCACAGGTAACCTCAGTATTATACAGTAGTTGAATCCTCTGCTCAGGATCTCTGAGGGCTAAGATTGAGGTCTTGACCAGGACTATAATGTCTCCAGAGGCTCAAGGCTCTCTTCCAATCTCTGCAGTTGTGTCAGAATTACTGTCCTTGTGGCTGTCCTACTGAGGCTACCGTTTTCTTGTTAGTTATGAGCTGGGGTCAGCTCTCGGCAGCCAGAGGACTCCCGCAGGGCCTTACGCCGTGGCCTCTTCCTCTCACACATAGAAGATTGCCTGCTCTGTGACACCAGGGGAAGAACAGACTTCTGAAGGCTGTTCTGATTAGGTCCTGTCCACTTAGGATAAGTTCACATTTTTTGATTCAACTGATGAGTAACTAATCCTGGGAGTGATATCACATTCTATTCATTGTTCTGTCAACACTAAAGGTTTAGAGAGGATTTTATAGGGCATGAATATCAGGGAACAGGAATTGTGTGGGACTATTGTAGAATTTTACTTACCAATATGGCTGCAGAAAACTCCACGACTGTGTGACGAAAAGCATTTCAAATGCATAGCATCCAAAAGTGCATTATATTCTACTTTATTCAAAATTAATTTGGTATAAGAGAATGAATAAATATTTATTTAATACATTATTAAAAAGATAAGCATTGTAAGATGATTCAGAAAAACCAAGTCTCCATACTCTAGACTTTTGCTTTCTTTTAAATCCTATCCAATTCTAATATAAAATGGCTGTGATTTTTCATAATTAATAAAAGTACCTCTTGAAACAAAAATATAAATCATATTTTAAAATTAATTTTAATAACTTGCTTTAGTTTTAAATTACAATAAAGAATGTAAACATGAAAATTTAGATTCCATTGTAAAATAAACATTGGACAACTAGAGTTAGCATTCATAAATTTATGGGCTTGTTATATTTTTTATATTTATGGGCTTGTTATATTATTTATGGGCTTGTTACATTACAGTGAGAGAGAAACTGTATATCAGCAACAACCAATCTGAAAGAATTCATTAACCCTCACACTGCTTTACAAAGTATGTTTTGATTACATATATATATATATAATCCCCAGGCTGCATTATTATTAGGGACAAGGCATATGTCATTAATTTTTTACTTCTTACCAGCAAAAACAAAAAAAATCTAGAACATGCAAATTACTAATACTTAATTGAATAAAAGCATGGGTAACTAACAAGTTAGTAATTTGATGTACAAAACACTGGAAAAAACAGCTTGCAAATGTAAGACACATTTTTGTATCATGATTATCAATAGCATTTAGAAATGTAGGATAGACTCCAAAAAGATGTTAGTGCTAAAGATATAGATAGCTAAAATCACAAAAATAAATGTTGTTTTTGAACATTAATTTATTTATTTGAAAGGCAAAGTTACACACTGAGAGTAGGAGAAGCAGAGAGAGAGAGAGAGAGAGAAAGAGAGAAAGAGAGGTCTTCCATCCACTGGTTCACTCTCTAATTGACTACATGGTTGGAGCTATGCAGATCTGAAGCCAGGAGCCAGGAGCTTCTTCCAGGTCTCCCACTCGGGTACATGGGCCCAAGGACTTGGGCCATCTTCTACTACTTTCTCAGGCCACAGCAGAGAGCTGGATCAGAAGTGGAGCAGCCAGGACTAGAACTGGTGCCCATGATGTCGGCACTGCAAGCAGTGGCTTTACCTGCTACACCACAGTGCCGGCCCCACAAAATAAATTTGATTTATTTTTATAAATCAGTGCTTTTACAATCATTAATCTTGACCCTTTTTATCCCAAGTTCTCTTCAGAGGTTATGACAAACCGTATATATTTCTGTAGTGCACATTTCCATTTTAAATTTGTGTCCTGTCAGGGCTGGTGCCGTGGTGTAGTGGACTAAACCTCCGCCTGTGGTGCCAGTATCCCACATGGGCCTCAGTTCTAGTCCTGGCTGCTCCTCCTCTGATTCAGCCCTCTGCTATGGCCTAGGAAAGCAATAGAAGATGCCCACGTGCATAGGCCAGTGCACCCCCATGGGAGACCCAGAAGAAGCTCCTGGCTTCAGGTAGGCCCAGCTCTGGGGTGTGAGGCATCTAGGGGAGTGAACCAGCAGAAAGAAGACCTTTCTCTCTGTCTCTCTCTCTGTCTGTCTGTAATTCTATCTCTCAAATAAACAAATAAATAAATAAAATCTTTAAAAAAAACAATTAGCTCACGTCTCCATTTACTCACCCTTGTAATTCAAAGCATAAAGTGTCTTCAAAATTTTCATGAGAAATCTATACTATGAAAAAAACTTCTCATAAATTTCAATTTTTTACACCTAAATACATAGTTTCTATTCCAAGCAGTGTCTTAACTACTAGGCCAAATGCTAGCCCTTCAAGCCTGTGTTTAAATGGACACTGTCATTAGGTAACAACAATGCTACTTAATGTAATACTCAGTAATTCTATTAGCAGACTTGAATGCTGGCAATTTTTGCTTTTACAATTATTTCAGGATCATATTATAAGATGCTGTGTTAAAATCCTTAAGGAATGAAGTGATTTTCTGCTTGAGATATTGAAAGAATGATTTTAGAAAAAAGCACATTTAGAGTAATTGGACAATAACATCACCTAATTATGTGACTGCATGACACAATAGCATTTTCAAATAAATATCATTATTAATTTTGACATTTAGAATGCTTTAATGCATCGAAAAATTGTCATTTTAGATATTTCTAATAAAAAAAAAGACAGCCTCTTGAGATACCTAAAGAGTCTGAATCTGCTTAGAAATGAAACAGAAAAGATTTGTGTCAAATAAAATTTGATGGGTGTGTGTCTTTTCAGTAATACTACTAAATAGAAGCAGTGGTACTTCTTAAATATAAGTTTTTCCTCTAAGTGTTACCAGAAGACAGAAAGAACAAAGTGAGACTTAAAAGACACCTGACATTATACCTTCTGTTTTAAGGAAGATACAAAGAATTTCTAACCTTTATAGAAAGAGCATACTTAGGATAATATAAGAATTAGCTATTTTGAGAAACAGAGAGAGGGAGTTGGGCAAGCTAAGAAATTTGGGAAGCAACAGATAACCCTGGAAAGGAGAAGCCTAGTAAGACAGAAAACATTAGATAATACCTCTGATAAGGAACCTCTCCTCTCAGAGGTCAGAGAAGACCACCAGGGGGAGCCAGTGCTGCCACTGCTACAAGAGGGTAATGAGAACTCCTTTCCTTTTCTCAACTGGCTGCTGACAGAGGAAGCCTTTGTCAAGAATCAGCGTTTTCACCAGTTTCCAGGGATAGCTAGGCCATCCTTATTTGTGCCACAGAAGTACCGGTGAAAGCCATGGAAGGAGTGGTAACATAGCAAACTTGTGCTTTCCCACCAAGGAATTATCAGTGGCACTGCCCCCTGGCAGTGAAGAGGAAAAACTCTCTCCCTGTTAGCTGCAAAGATCACCCTATGGAGTGTAAATAAAGGCCCAGTAGGGAGTGCGAACTTATCTCCACTGTCAGTAAAAAATACCCCACTGTTCTCTGTCAGAGAAATGTCAGGTGATGGCGGCTAAAACCAAAGATTTAAATACAGTTCCATCTCATGGTGTAATGAAAAAATTGCCAATTTTCAGTGAAAAAAGCACACATTATTCCAAGTATCAAGACAACTAACAACCAAATCAAGAAAAGATAATCATATATAATCAACAACAAGCTGTCAAAAATCTTAGAACTATAAATATCTTAAATATCAGCACAAAGAATGCTGCAATGAGTAACTAGGAGCACAATACAAGCAAATGAGGACATGGGGAGTCTCATCTTACAAATGCAAAGTCTTAGCCAATAGACAGATGAGTAAATAAAAGAAAGTGTTAGCCCTGTAAAATAGGGGCCGGCACTGTGGCATAGCAGGTAAAGCCACCGCCTGCAGTGCCGGCATCCCATAAGGACACAGATCCCAATCTCGGCTGCTCCACGTCTGATCCAGCTCAGTGCTATGGCCTGGGAAAGCAGTGGAAGATGGCCTAAATCCTTGGACCCCTGCACCCTCATGGGAGATCTGGAAGAAACTCCTGGCTCCAGGCTTCAGATCTGCCCAGCTCTGGCCGCTGTGGCCAATCGGAAAGTGAACCAACAGGTGGAAGATCTAGGTGGAAGATCTCTCTCTCTCTGCCTCTCCTTCTCTCTCTGTGTAACTCTGACCATCAAATAAATAAATAAATCTTAAAAAAAGAACTGTAAAGTAGAAAACTGAAATTAGGACTTAATGAGTGTGTTCAACACAGAAAGAAGGGGACAGAGGAGTCAATGAACATAGAGAGAATGAAAATTACCTAATCCAAATAGAATATAGAATGGGGCAGGAAAGAAAATAAAAACAAAACAGAAGAAAACAGATCTCAGGCATGTGCAACTATAAAAAGTTTCTGTTGCTGTGGATTCGTTCTGAGAGGAGACATGCTGGGGGCATGAGGCGCGGAGTCACGACACAGACACCAGGAGTCCTGTGAAAGTGGGCTGGAGGCGAGCAGCTTGTGGACTTGTTTATTTCAGTTGGTACATCAGCTTATACAGCTGAGGCAGCCAATCTGCTCAAGGGGCAGTTTATGCCATAACCACTCACTGCCTGTTGCTAGGCAGGCTCCTTTGCCAGGTGGGTTCTGCCACCGTTTCCTGAGTAACTGAACACACGTCTCGCTTGCTAACCAGTGCCATCTTGGCATGGCTTTCTCATTCCACCACAAGTTTCAACATTTGTATCATCAAAATCTTGAAGAAGAGAGGAAAGAGAGTGGAACTGAAAAAATACATGAAAAAATTGGCCGGCGCCGTGGCTCAACAGGCTAATCCTCCGCCTTGCGGCGCCGGCACACTGGGTTCTAGTCCCGGTCGGGGTGCTGGATTCTGTCCCGGTTGCTCCTCTTCAAGTCCATGTCTCTGCTGTGGCCTGGGAGTGCAGTGGAGGATGGCCCAAGTGCTTGGGCCCTGCACCCCATGGGAGACCAGGAGAAGCACCTGGCCCCTGCCATCGGATCAGCGTGGTGCGCCAGCCACAGCATGCCAGCTGCGGCGGCCATTGGAGGGTGAACCAATGGCAAAGGAAGACCTTTCTCTCTGTCTCTCTCTCTCACTGTCCACTCTGCCTGTCAAAAATTAAAAAAAAAAAATAAAAAATACATGAAAAATAGATAGCTTTCCAAAGTTTGCAAAAGATACAAACCTACAAATTCAAATAATTCAATGAATCCCAAACAGTGTAAACCCAAGGAAATCTACACCAAATACATGACAGTCAAATTCCCAAATTTAAAGAAAAAAGAGAAGGAAAAAAGAGAAATCATGAAAGCATAGAGAAGACACCTTATCTATTAGGGAAAAGTAATTTCAAAAACAATTTCTGATCAGAAATCATAAATTTCAGAAGGAAAAAGACAAATTGCAAACATTGTTCAAATACCACAAGAAAATAACTTTAAACTACGAATCCTATATTTAATTAAAATATGCTTCGAAAATGAAGAAACAAATCAAGGTGTATGTAAGAAAAATGAGGACATTTGTCATGAAAGAAACCAACCATGGTGGTAGAATAAGCTGTAGCTGTTGGACATCTTCCACACACCAAAGTGCCTGATTCAAGACCTGGCCACTCTCCACTGCTCATCCATCTTCCCTCTAAGGCACATCTTGGAGGCGGCAAATAAAGACTCAAGTAGTTGGGTTCCTGACACCCATGTGGGAGACCTGGATGGGATACATAGCTCCTTGCTTCATCCTGGCCTAGGCCCAGTGCTTGACTGCATTTTGGAAGTGAACCAGAGGATATAAGATCTTGATCTTCTCTCTTTCTCTGTCTCTCCCTCTTTATCATTTTGTCTTTCAAATAAAATAATAAATCTTTCAAAAATACAAAATAAATAAAGATCTATAACTAATTGAAAATCCATGAAATAAGGGCCAAAAGAAGTTCACTAATCTAGAAAACTAATAATAATATGAGGACATTTCAAAATATTTTTGCAAAAATGGAAGTAAGCATGATTGTTTTTCTGTTGTAAAAATTTTGAATCAATGTATTGGTTTTTCATATACACATTTTTTGTGAACTTTTTAAGTACTCACATGTTTTGCACCAAAATAAACATTTTTCTTTTTCAAATGATTTATTTGTTTATTTGAGGCAGAATTACATAAAGAGGAATACACACACAGAGAGAGGGAGAGAGGGAGGAAGGGAAAGAGGGAGAGAGGGAGAGAGGGAGAGAGAGAGAGAGAGAGAGAGAGAGAGAGAGAGAGAGAGATCTTTCATCCATTGGTTCACTCCCCAGATGACTGCAACAGTCAGGGCTGTACCAGGTTGAAGCCAGGAACCTGGAACTTCATCTGGGTCTCCCACTTGGGTAGTAAGGGCTTAAGCACTTGACCATCTCCTGCTGCTTTCCCAGGTGTACAATCAGGGAGTTGAATCAAAAGTGGAAAAGCCAGGACTGGAACCAGCACTCGTGAGATGCTGGTATTGCAAGTGGCAGTTTAACCCCCTGCACCACCATTTTGAAGCAGCCACATGTGTGTGTGTTTATAAATATATAACTAGAATTGAAATAACACTAAAAATCTATACTACAAAGGTACACTGAAATCTGAAAAAAATGTACACTGAAAACTACTGTGAAGCAAAATTGATAGAACCGAAAGGAACAATATACAAATCTACAGTTCTTGTTGGAAACTTCAACACCTCTCTTTTAATAAACAATTTGAAAAGGAAAAAAGACTAGGATTTAAAAGAACTCAACATCATCAATTAATAGGGTCAACTGATATTTCTAGTGCACTCCACTCACCAACAATAGAATATACATTTTTCTCAAAAGCACTTGGAATATATACCAGGTTAACCCACATACGAGCCATAAAACAAACCTCAACTAATTTAAAATATGTGAAATCACATAGACATTGATTTTGCCAATCCTGGACTCAAAACAGAAAATACAGAAAAGTAATGAGAAAAATCTCTAAATTCTTGAGAAATAAACAACACATTTCAGAGGAAGTGAACTATACAAAAGGAAAATTAAATAGAGCATACACATATTTGTGGAATATAGCCAATAAAGTGCAGAGAAGGAATTTATAATACTAAGCACACAAGTTAGAAAAGCTGAAAAGATATCAACTCAGTAATCAAAGTTTCCATCTCAAAAAGAAAATTGGGAAAATGAAAGGCACAACAATCACAGAGCAAGTACAGAGGAATCAACTAATTCATTCATCAGTAGTGGATTTGAAACATTGCCACTCTGGAAAACAATCTGCCAATTTCTAAATAATAAACCAAATATTCTACTCTCATATGACCGTGCAATTCCTCTCTTGTACATCACTCTATAGATGTGAAAAGTTAGGTTCACTCAAAAGTCTGCACATAAATGTTTACAGTAGCTTTACTTGTCACAGCACTGAATTAGGAAAAAGCAGATGTATTTCGACCTTTGAATGATTAAAAAATTGTGGTGCATCCATACCATAAAATGTAGCTCAGTAATAAAAAGTTATACACTAGTGATACGTGGAGCAACTTCGATGCATCATGTGTGAAAAATAAGGCAATCACAATGGTTACATATTCTTGGACTCAATTTATAAAACACTCTGTCAATGAGAAAACTGTAGAAATGAGAGACAGATTTGTGCCAAAGTTGAAGAACGGGGAGGAGGCTATAAACAATAGATAATTTCATGGACACATCACTTAAGCCACTGAAAGTTTGCTTTCCTAAATTAACATAGTGAAGTAGGCAGGCATACAGGTTAAAATCAAGTAGGTTTGTGAGCTGGAAGACCATGCCTTCGCCACACCCCTGTGTGACCTCACCCCCTACCTGATACCTTCGCCATACTCCTGTGTGACCTCATGCCCCAACCGGGCCACTCCTGGGTGCCCACCAGCCAATCAGGTTAATTAACCCCTCCCCTGTGGAAGTGGGTTAAAAGCCTGGGACAGGGTGTGTCCCGCCCTCTCCTCTTCCCTAGCTTCTTGCCAGGAGGGGGCTTGCTGTAGCCCTGTGCCTGCAGGGTACATGGCCTTCAGGCCATGTGCGCTAGGCTTCTTGGCCTAGATGCTCCTCCACTTGGCTGGTTCCTGGTGCTCGGTATGAACCCAGATTAACCTCTCTCTCTTAACTGAAGCCCTCACTTTCCTATGCACCTTTTGCACTAAATCAAAGCCTAAAATGTACCATACTGCCTCATTTATTGATACCAGTATTTAAAATTCTTCTCCAAATATTAGGCAAGAACCCTCTCAGGCGTATTAATATTGGGGATTTATTAATAAGCATATAGTGATATCATATGGCACCCCAAATTCTGGTAGCACATGTGGCACCCCAGATGGCGCTTATGGGGAACTTTAAAGGGCCACATTTTGATATATATTTTAGGGGTCCATTCTCTGACATCAATAGGGCTTTCATCTTACAGTACTTGGATGAATTGCTCTTTTGATATGTTTATTGTCCTTATCTAAAAGAACTCAATTTGACTTTTCTGTAAACAAAATGTTATTTTGAGATAGTATAGTTCCATCTTTGATTTAAAGAAGGAATACAGAGTAATTCCATGTATATACTTTTACCAGTGGCCTCCAGTATTAACACAGTAAAATTGTAGAATAATGCTACAACCGGGATATTGACATTTAAACTACCAAGACGTAGAACATTCCATACCCACAAGGATCTCTCCTGTGGTTCGGTTGGAGGACCCGTGAATGTTCAAATGCTATTTAGACAACCCCTCCTTATCCCCACAGAGTTCCCAAAGGAGTGACATACACACAGGAAAACACAACATTTCTCTGTTATCTAAAAACACAGGAAAATCTGGGAAGGAGGATTTGGATTAGCAGGAGGCCTACACAGGACCTCTCTTCTAATCCAGAAATCGTAATTTGAGGTCCTACACTTTGATTAAGCTCTGAAGCAATACTGAGCACAGCTAAGAGTGTGAGGTTGCCTGAAGGAGGGATGTGGGAAAAGGGGCACTGCACGCAGAAGAATAGTTATTCACAGGAATAGTTAGCTTGCTTCTAGTAAACACAGCTGGTTTCTGGATCTAGTCTCTAAGTAGCCACTTCTTCAAGGGGAAGGAGAAAGAAATTAGCTAAGGTGATGGTGCCTACATGGTCAATTGGTTCTTGAAGTATCTTTGGATAGAATTTTTTCAATGCCACAGCATTTTGCATCCATTAGTCAAAATGATGATGGAAGAATAAACATGTAAAGCCTAACTGTCCACCTATTACTAAATTCATCATAGTCCAGACTTGTACTTTTAGGTTGCTCATCATGCAAGTGTCTTACTATCTAAGAGTCATTTAACTACAGGAACTAATCAGATGACTGAAAGCCTCTGGACAGGAGAGCATAACACAACACCAAGGCACGAACCAGAGGTAGAGCAGTTCAGGAGCTCGGGGAATGTCCAGTGAAAGTGCTGCCTAAAGAGACACATGTGGGGCACAGTCCTGGCTGTGCTGTCTCCTCATGCTTTTTGCCCACTCTGAAAACTTATTCTCCATACTTCCTAATGGTAATTTTACTACATGATAATTTTCAACATACTTTGGTTAGCCATAGATGTTTTCCATTTTTTTGCATCCAGGAAACTTACAAGTACATTGAAAGCAAAAGACTCTCAAAGAATCTGTTTCTGGTGGTCTCAACTGGAACCTAAAGCTAAACAAAATCCTCCTGGTGGTTAGGAATATGATTCCGGCAAACTATGGATTGCAGCAAATGAATTTTCGAATTGAATTGTCAACTGTGTTTCCCTGGCATAAAGTGTCCTTGAAAGCAATGCTTTATAAAACTGAGTTACCTCTGCTTTAGAACAGCAGGAAAGAAAGGAGAAATTCCACAACAATGGAGTTGATTTGCTATGTTTTAGGACAATGGAGAGCTTAAAAGATGAGAATAGGAAGCTTAAAGCCCTAAATTCCCAATGCACAGCCTGAAATTCAGAAATTTTCTGTGATCATGCTTCATCTACATTTGTAGTCCTGCAGAAGCCAAGAGTCAAATATAACATTTGAATCTATTGTCTGCCAAATTACAGTGCCAGTTGAACTCAAACAATCACCAAGAGCTCCTGTGGGAAGCTGGAGCTTAGTTTAGAATAAGGCATGAGTCCAAGTGCTGGTATTGGAGACCCATATTGAGAGATTCAGAGGACCTTTTATATCCTGGTCCCCTTCCTTGCTATTGGAAGCAATTCCCTCTCATGCCTGATGTGGCTGTTTCTCTCTACACTAAATACATTTCATTTTTTAAAAAGATAAATCTTTCCATTTCTTAACTCATATTTCATTATCTGGATGTTGAATTTTTAAATTCTTAATTTCTGGACAAGATAAGACATGCAATATTCTGGAATAATTGTGCTCATTCTGACACCAGAAATATTTTCATTATATAGGTTGCTATCCCAAATCTGAACTCAGTGTTAATATACATCAAATGAAATTGAAATGAGATGTATTTCTTGGTATAATGGTATTCAACTGTAGAATAGTTAGAATTGCTAAAGAACACTTATTATTTGTGACCCATTCTTTTACTTTATTTCCCAGGATGATCCAGATGAAACAATGGATACACACCAGAATTTTTGAAAAGTTCTTGTTTTTTGTCTTTCTTTTATACATAAGCACCGTATACTAGTGGGAGAAAATGCAGTTGAAATGAGCTCCTTGATTGGACTCAGACAAAATGCTCATAGATACCATGAGACGAAGAAAGTAATTGCGACCATAACAATTGTCTGAGACCTTTTGTGGTAACTAATTAGTTGTGGGACTTCCAAGAATCACAATATATGGACAATATATTAAAGTTTAGATTACCCAGGATAGGTCATCATATGGAACTATTTTACCAAATACACATTCACAGACACATAAGCAAGTATATCCCAAAGCATATAATGGGTTAAACCTCTTAAGCACTTATTCCTTGCTGAAATAATAATCCAAAACCACCCAGGCTGGAGTTTGAAAGAAAAGGCTGAAGGTGGCTGAAAGCCGTTTAGCGATGTGAGCTAATGGTAGCATTGCCAAATTCAATGTATAGCTCCCACTAGGGATTCTGGATTACCGTGAAAGGGGAAAAATATGAAGAGGTCCACATGAGAGCTTTCATGCATCAGACTTACATTGAGAAAACAGTACTTAAACTATCATTCAGTTGGCTAGCATTCAATCATGTGGCCACATCCAATTGCAGAGTAATCTTAAACTGGAACTGCACTATGATCCAAAGAAGTAGAGAAAATCTATTTTGGTGAACAACTATCAGTCAAAAATCAATCAACAAAACCCAAAACGATGAATTTTATTGAGAGAAGGTTTAATAAGAGAGAATTATAATATTAAATTGTTGCAATTACTAATCTGAATTTTCATATTAGTGTGAATCCTCAAACCAAAATCCTTTTCACTAACGAAGAAATCAGAACTCTTTGGGAAACATTCTGAAATCCCATAAAATTTGTAATGAGTTAATCATCCTCTCATCCTTCCTTAAAGATCTATAATTATTTGCAAGGGCAATTAGTACTGGGAATAGAAAATGCCCTAGTATTTGGAGAATTATTGATCACCAGCTGATCAATAAAATTCAACAGGATTTTCCTGAGGATATAGTATTCTCCTGTGATCTGTCAGAGTGAGGGCCCACTAACTAAGTGATGACTGGAATTTGACTCAATAGAACCATACACACTTTTTTAAAAACACTTCCTCAGAGTAACTAGTCAAATGTATATATATATATATATATATATATATTAAGAAATAAATATTAAGAAATATTTTAGGAGCCTTAGGAAAATCTCCACTTTGGTTCCCTGTGCTGTGTAACATGGTTGGGTTAACTAGGAAGAAAACGTGACCTGGGAATATTTGGTAGAAAATATCAGAGGAGCCCCTTCCTTTCCCTCACAAAAAACATTCAGAAGCAAGTTTGCAATCCATGGATTACATTACATTACAATTAATTGCATTAAAGATTAATAGCATTGTCAATAACGGCTAGAAGATACAAAATAGTAAATCCTATCAGAGCTCCACACTACTTAAACTTTGGACAGAGTACAAAAGTTAGTTGTGTCACAAAACATAACATTGGATGACACTTAATCAGAAAATGAATCTGACTACAGCTGTTGTTTTTAAAAAGATTTATTTTATTTATTTGAAAGGCAGAGTTAGAGAGAGAGAAAGAGAGAATGATTCTACCCATTGATTCACTCCCCAAATAGTCACAACAGCCAGAGCTGGTCCAAGACAAACCCAGGAGCAGGAGCTTCTTCCCGGTCTCCCACATGGATACAGGGGTCCAAACCCTTGGGCCATCCTATGCCGCTTTCCCAGGCGCATTAGCGGGGAGCTGGATTGAAAACTGAGCAGTTAGGACTTCAACCAGTGCCCATTTGGGGTGCTACTATTCCAGGTGGTGGCTTTACCCACTATGCCACAAAGCCAACCTCATGTAGCTGTTGTTTGTTTCCTAATTAATACAAGTCCAGATAAATGTGGTCTAGCATTTAATCTGAAATTCATTTTCCTCTATCCAACTGTGGGAAAAATACCATTATCATAAGCGTTGAGCATTTTCCTACAAGGGCCTTTGTTATACTTTCACATCTCCGTCGACGTTATCCAAATCTTTCAACTCTACACAAGTTTGTCTAATAATTTCACAATGGGATATACTGCTTCCTACTTTACTACCATCATTCTTATAGGAACAGTAAAATAGATCATAAAAGTAGCATCACAGATGACTTGATGGGACCTAAATTTGGCTGATAAAATTCCATGAAAACACAAGGATCAGCCAAAACAGTCAAGTGCTAGGAGGCACACACAGACTTGCAGAGTATACCCTCAAAACCGGAGTGTGAATTCAGGTACTTTGGATGTCTTTCATTTTTTTGTTATTTTAGAAGAAACAGTTTATGCAATGTTTTAGCAATAAGGTTCCAGCTTTGAAAGTGAGATGCTAATCTACACTTAACTTGCACTGATCTAGCTTTCAAAGTCATTTGTAAATTATGCTCAACTTTTTTTTTTCTCTCCTAACCATCTAAGTCTAGATCTTTACAGGATAGTGATACAAATATTGGTGTGTAGCGCTGTAAAAGAAGAAAAGTTATTTTTTAAGATTTATTTATTTATTTGAGAGGTAGAGACACAGACAGAGAGGGAGAGACAGAGAGAAAGGTCTTCCATCTGCTGTTTCACTCCCCAAATGGCCACAACAGCCGGAGCGGAGCCTATCTAAAGTCAACAGACAGCTTTTTCCAGGTCTCCACCTGAGTGCAGGGGCCCAACGACTTGGGCTATCCTCTCCTGCTTTCGCAGGCCATAAGCAGAGAGCTGCATAGAAGAGGAGCAGTTGGGACAAGAACCGGCACCCATGTGGGATGCCAGCGCCGCAGGCAGAGACTTAGCCTACGCAGCAGTCACGCCTGCCCCAGTTTTCTTTTTCTTAAAGTTTTGGGTTTCAGTTTTCTTTTTTTGCACATGTCTACATGTTTTCATAGAACTAGGAGTGCCCTGACTAAATAATTCTTGAAATTTCAGAAGCAATGGTAGATTATTTGGAATTTGGAAGTATTAAAATAGATTACAACACAGGAAATAGATATATGGTTTTAACTCCCTCAAAAAGCCCATCGTTTTTTTTTTTTTTTAAAGATTTATTTATTTATTTGAAAGTCAGAGTTACACAAAAAGAGAAGGAGAGGCAGAGAGAGAGGTCTTCAATCTGCTGGTTCAATCCTCAATTGGCTGCAATGGTTGAAGCTGTGCCAATCTGAAGCCAGGAGCCAGGAACTTCTTCCAGGTCTCCCACGTGGGGGCAGGGGCCCAAGTACTTAGGCCATCCTCTGCTGCTTTCCCAGGCCATAGCAGAGAGCTGGATTGGAAGTGGAGCAGCTGGGACTCAACCGATGTCCATATGGGATGCTGGTGCTTCAGGCGGTGGCTTTTTACACACTATGCCACAGCGCTCGCCCTGACCATACTTTTTAAAAGACTTTTTTTTGTCTACTTAAGAGGCAAAGTGAGAGACAGCGAGAGCGAGAGCGAGAGCGAGAGAGAGAGATTTTCCATCTGCTGGTTTACTCTCCAAATGCCTGTAACAGCCAGAGCTGGGCCAGGCTCAAACCAGGATCCCTAAACTCCATCCAGGTCTCCCATGTGGGCAGCAGGGACCCAAGCACTTAAACATTATCTGCTTTCCCAGGATGCAGTAGTAGGAAGCTGGATCAGAAGCAGAGTAGCCAGGTTCAAACTGGCACTCAAACCTGAGAAGCAGCTATCACAAGCAGCAACTTGAGCTATTGTATAACATCCATCCTGGCCCAAAGTTTAAGAATATTTGAGCACTATGTTCATATCTTGTCATAAAACTTTCTAAACTTCAGAAGAGATTGTTCATAGAATGAAAGAGTGAATTATTTATGGATGCCCATAGCCATCCTTTCCTAGTCATCACCATAGCCTCCATCTGCAGTCAATACACACACGAACAAGCAGAAATATCGGGAACTGAAAGTTCAGGGACGACCTCATCACGAAGCAACAAGCTTTCAGCTGGACAGAAGGAAGAAACAATTTCGATTCTCTGGGGCAATGCCACGTGGGGATGTGATCACTTGTACTGATGGATTTTTAAATTTGTTTATTATTTGCTTCAGAGATAGAAAATGAGAGAGAACTCCCTTCTGCTGGTTCACTCCCCAAATGCCTACAACAGCCAGCGTTTGGACAGGGCTGAAGTAAAGGGCCAAAAATTCGAACCTAGTCTCCCACATGGGTGACAGGAATCCAATCGCTTGAACCATAACCAACCACTGTCAATCAGGGTGTAAATTGGCAGGAAATTGGAATCTGGAGCAAGAGTTTGGAATTGAACCTAGCCATTCTCTGTGGAATGCAGGTATCTTAGCTTGTATTTTAACCATTAAGTAAATGCCCTCCCCTATACAAATGATTGACATTTGCTTTCCTTACCCATCAGTCTTTATTCAGTCTCACAATGTATGGATAGATTCAGTGTCTTTATACATCATCCAATATATCAAAAAATATTTCTTCAAAGGAATAACTTTTAACCATGAAGTAAACAACACATTGTTTTGATGCTAATGAAAGCCACCAGTCTTCTCTCATGTTTCCTAGATTTCTCTTTTTTTTTTTTTTGAGACTTATTTATTTATTTGAAGGCAGAGTTACAGATAAAGGCAAAGTTACAGATAAAGATATGCACAGAGAGAGAGAGAGAGAGAGAGAGAGAGACATTCCATCCACTCATTCACTTCCCCAGATGGCCATAATGGCCAGGGCGAGGCCAGGAGCCAGGAGTTTTAACTGTGTCTCTCACGTGGATGGCAGGGGCCCAAGTTCTTCGGCCGTCTTCCACTGCTTTCCTCAGGCCATTAGTAAGGAGCTGGATTGGAAGTGGAGCTGCTGAGAATTTAACTGGCGCCCACATGGGATGCCAGCTTCACTGGTGGTGGCTCTACCTGCCATGCCACAATGCCAGCCCTCCTAGATTTCTTCTATATTTCCTGAACTTAAAGAATGATAGAATGCCTTACTGAAGTTTTGTAACCAACATTGAGACTCTTGTTTGAATTGTATTTTGACAAAAAATGACATACTGTTCAATATGACATATTGTTTCTTCCAAAGCTATATGACCTATGTCTGGGGGCGAAATGGAGGTAAGTAGGAATACTGCTGTCATGGTTTTAACTAGTGACCTAGTTGGGGAAATTTTGCTTTCTGTATCCCTACTAGCAACTTCCAATGAGATTACAACCTAACTGACACCTTGACAGCAGCCTTGAAAGACACCCTGAGCGAAAGGACCCAGGTAAGAATTCCTATGATATTTGACATATTAAATGCCATTTTTTAAATTCCTAAGTTCCAGGATAACTTTTACTTCTAACAGAAACTTAACATAGTACCTATATTAATGAGTTTTTCATTGCCATACTGAAATACCTGAGGCAGGCTAGTTTGTAAAGAAAAGAGATTGAAGTTGGCTCATGGCTCTGGAGGTAGAGATCTAGGGGCCTTATCTGCCAACAGCCTTCCTACTGGCAGAGCTCTGGAGCAGCCATGGCTATCACGTGATAAGAAATAGAGCGCATATGTGACTGTGCGTATCTTCTGGTCTCTCTTGTTACAAAGCCATCAATTATTCAATCAGGAGGACTCCACCCAGTTGTCTTTATTTGATACTAATCAACTCCCGAGGGGCCCACTTCTAAGAATAATAGTCTAAGTTTCTATCTTCTTGCTGTCTCACAATGAGGTTACATTCCAGCACATGCAGCTTTTGGATACACTCTCAAGCCACAGCAGTATCTGAAAGGCATGCTTGCAGCAGGACACATAAGAATAGTTACTGAACTCCATTTTTAGATTCATATGCTTTTGGACAGACACAAAACAGAGTAGATTCTGGCTGGGATGATTTGAATATTGAATTTTAATGTAGAAATATTATAAATACAATAATAATAATCAGTTCTGCTATTATTTACAAACAGTTATATAAGTGCAGCAATGCCATTTAAGGCTATTTCATCCCTATAAAATACTATGCATTCTTACATATTTGTTATGGATTTTTTTGCTTCCTTTGTAGCACAATAGAAGGTTCTGATAGTTCATTGTGCAGTTCTCATCACTATGCAGGCTTCAGAATATTGAGGCAGGACTCACAAGACGAAGGGAAGAGAAGCAGAGATGAACTGTCGAAGAACCTCCACACCTCTGGAAAGAGTATAAGCATCGACAGCACACAGCCATCTTGTGCTAGAGCAGAACCTTGTGTTTTGAATTGGAATGTAAGCAGAAGGGTATTGTGAACCCTGAGCAACTAAAGGCGTGGCTTACAGTGGATACAATTTTGGTTTTCCAAGTATTCAACGTCTTTCTTCTTTGATTGGCATCCCAGAAACTTTTAACAGCAGGACCATGCTTTCTACATGAAAAGTCACAAGGGGCAGAGACCACTTTCAGCTCTGTTCTAGCTGGAGTGGCCCTAGCAGACGGGCTCAGTTAATCAGATGCCCCAGAATAGCACTTTACTTTTTGAAAAATATGTCATCAGTCCCAGAGGAAAGTTAAACACTAATCATGATCACCCGCAGTTTACTCAAGAGCCCTTGAGTTTAACCAATGTTGTTAGAGACAATTTCTAATGGGATCTTGCTGTACATTTCTGCCCTTATTTCCTGACTATTTTAAAATTTTCATTCTCCAACATTTTTGTCAGTTCAGTGTCTGTTTCATTATTCTTTGTATAAATATCTTAACTGTATGAAGTGGCCAGAAAGATTTTTAGGTTCCTAAGAACACCAAGCTTCACACATTTGCCCTGGCAGTTAAGATGCAGTTGAAATTTCCTGTGCCCCTAAGCAAAGTATCTGGCTTCAATTCCAGCCTCTGGCTCCTGAATCCGGCTTCTTGCCAGCATCACAGACCTTGGGAAGGAGCAGGTGCTGGCTCAGGTAGTTAAATTCCTGCCACCCATGTAGAAGAGCTGGATTGAGTTCCTGTTCCTGCTTCAGCCTATCCCAATCAACACTGTTGTGGGCATTTGAAGAGGGAATCAGCAACTGGGAGCTCCCTTTGTCTCTGTCTCCTGAATAAAAACAAATAAATAAAGAAAAACAAACAAGACAACAACTATAAAGTAACATAAAGCCCATTGATAAAAAGATCAAGGATGGTCACTCATCAGCTAGGATGAAAGAATCTATTGGAAAACAGATTTCAGAAAGATGAATGTCATTGATTATCATATAAATTTAATATCATAAAAGAAAAATATAATGAGGAGAGATGAAGGAAATTAAAGAAAAAAGTGAAGACTTTAGTTACTAAATGTCATAAAGAAACTGAATGAAGACAATAATCAATTATTTTTATTTAAGCCAAACTTTTTGTATCTTATTACATATATCTTCTTTCAGGTACAGTACTAGGTGCTTATTGATATGATATTTACATCCATATGATATATATGCTATTACTATTGGTAAAATGAAAAATGTCTAAAGTTTCAACCATCTGGTTGATGATGGGGTCAAGATACATGACTTTAACCTTGTTTTAAATAAAAAAACTATTCATATAATACTACAATGAACTCCAAAAGTGAGATGTCTTACCACAATTATTGATGTGGCAGATTGATTGCACTGACAATCCCAAGTAATAGTCTTATTGTATCCTTTGCAATATAGCTTCAGCAACTCCCATAAAAAATGAAGACCACTTCTCGCTTCTGAGGAACAGGGTGAATTGTAACTTGTTTTAATCCATGAAATGTGGTAAAAATAATATTGTGTCACTTCTGATCCAAGGTCTAGAAAACTTTCATGCATCTTTTCTCTTTTGGGTGCCTAAGAACACCATTTGGATAAACCTGAACAAACCTGGGATAACTTCCTGTATGATGAGACACGTGCTGACAGCTGAGATTCTTTTGAGCAGCTACACTCTCTCCTGGAAACCATCTAGGTTGTCATGTACACGAATGAATGCAGTCTAACTCAACCAATTTAATCTATAAAATAAGCTACTCAATTTTGGGGTGATTTACACATAGCAAGAGCTAACTAGAACAGTCAGTAATATTTAGTATTTACAAACTGTCCTTAAAGCATTATTGTGCCAGTTTGATCACCAAAACAAATTTATAACCTCTGTAATTTAGTATTATGAATTAAACACCATAAGTATAAAATAGCTACACATATAATATTCTAATTAAAACTAATTTAAGTAATCAACCTAGTTTATATCATTAGTATACATTCAGGGCTGGCGCCGCGGCTCAATAACCTAATCCTCTGCCTGCAGCACCAGCACACCGGGTTCTAGACCCAGTCGGGGCGCTGGATTCTGTCCCGGTTGCCCTTCTTCCAGTCTAGCTCTCTGCTATGGCCCAAGTCCTTGGACCCTGCACCCACATGAAAGACCAGGAGAAGCACCTGGCTCCTGGCAGCGGCCATTGGAGGGTGAACCAATGGCAAAGGAAGACCTTTTTCTCTGTCTCTCTCTCTCACTGTCCACTCCGCCTGTCAAAAAAAAAAAAGTATACATTCATATTTCTAAAAGTTAAGTTTTAAAAATATGTATTATATGCTTCCTTAGGTAAGCATTAAAGGAAGATTGCATGCAGTACATTTCACAAAAGAAATATTGCTAATTGGTGATGTTTATTGAGTGCTTGCTCTTTGCCAGACTCTTTGATAAGTATGTAGTCTTCATTCTCATTTTTAGCCCTGAGTGACACCCAATCTGTTCTTTCTACAGGAAATCTATACATTGCCAGGGTCTGGTCTGATTAAGGATAAAGCCACAGATCACAGAGTTTCCCACACCATGTTAGAGTCAGTTTGTGAATAGCCAGTCTCCAGAGTATCAGCAACTGCTGCAGAATCACTTGTAAAACAGGAATTCAGAGAGCGTCTAGAGGTAGAATCAGCAGAATGAACTGTTTCTGCAGAAAGTTGTGCTTGGGAGGGGTAGGGTGAAGTGGCACTTTTCCAATTTTCCTAAAAAGTCTGAATAACCAGTTTCAAGACAGACATTCAAGTGGGAGATTTCTTTCTGGATCTGGGGAAGCTGAAGTGTTGTCTAATAAGTTCCAGTGGAAGAAGCAGCAGTTCCCAGTGAGGTGGAACAACTCTGTTTTACCCTTGGTTCCTGTTGCTCTGACTTATTTCTTCAGAATTGTCTTGGGAGCACATTTGAAGCAGATTGCTGAATTCATTTCCTTTAGTTTCATATTCAGTAGGTCTGAGGTTAGGATCCAGAATTTGTGTTTTATTTTAAACTATAGTAGTGTAGAATTCTTAACCATGTATGTGGTTTGACAAAGATAAAAACAAAGTTTTACTAAACAGTATTTGCAGCAAAACTGATAGACATTTCTTTCTTTCTTTGATTTTGTATTTTTTTTCTTTTTTTGAATTTTAGTTCCCTCATTTGTATTGTTAATAAGCATCCTAGCTGACCTATATTGCTAAGCAGCGTTGGGAACCCCTGTTTATGTAGCTCAAAACTTCAAGCTCTCTTGTAACAGACAACACAGGAGGCCATAGCTAAGCAGCAGGTTTGCAATGCTGAAATTGGCACAGGGCGACTCTAGGCAGATTAAACATATGGGGAAGAGGGGATTGTATGGAAGAAGAAACAAGAACTTCCAGGGTCAAGGAGAACCCAAAAAACAATTTGTCTGTTACTTCCCTGTGTAGTCTAAGTTACCTGTTCATTCCTTTATTCATTCTTCGTATATTGAATGTTCCTCTTTATCAGAAACATAAATGAATTTACCACTTCAAAGGTTTTGTTAGAAGTTACACCTGTTCTCATTGGAGTCATAATGTAAGAAAGATGGGTACATAACAAAGTAACAACATAACTCATGGCTTCCGTGTTGTAATAGAAGTATGAACAAAAATGGATAGAGTCAGTGTAGGGAGCAGTTAATTCCACTGAGAGAAAGGAGAGGTCAGGCATGATTTCAGAGCAACTTGCCCTTGAAGGATGAGTAAGTCCTTACTTCATGCCAAAGAGTGGAAGAGGCGTCTCAGGCAGAAGCAAGAATATGTGCAAAGGCGCAGAAATAATTGGAGCTTTTGAGTGAAGGATGAAAAAAACTCATTGTGGCCAGAGCACAGAATAACAGAGGGAGTAGGATGTTGCTGTTTAGTAAATTTGGGTCAGCTACAAAACTGTCTTGTATTTTTATACTATAAAGAATGCAAATTACCAAAATTCCATGAAAACTCAGTACAATCATTTAAAGACTTTAAAAAGATAGATTTATTTATTTATTTACTTATTTGAAAGGCAAAGAGAAGGAGGGTGGAGAGAGAAAGAGAGAAATCTTCCATTTGCTGGTTCACTTGCTAAGTAGCCTAGCAGCCTGGGCTGGTGCAGGCTGAATCCAGGAGCTCAGAACTCCATCTGGGTCTCCCACACATGTGTGACAGGAGCCTAAGCATTTGGGATATCCTATGCTGCTTTCCATGCTCATTAGCATGCTGCTGATCAGAAACAGAGCAGCTAGGACTTAAATCAGCGCTCCAATATGGGATGCTGGCATTGCAAGCAGTGACTCAACTCACTATGCCACAACGCTGTCCTCCATTTAAAGATCTTTTAACAGAAAACAAACCATCAGATGAATTTGCAGGAGTATTTTCTCTATCTAACACATTTTTTTTCACATGACTGTGGGTATAGGCTGTGGACTAAATTGTGTCCTTGAGAATGCACACATTGAAGCAGTGTCCCCTGATGAAATGGTGTTTGGGAGGTGGAGCCTTTTGGAGGTAACTGGGTTTAGGTGAGATCTTGTGATTGTAGCCCAGATGATGGAATTCACGTCCTTATGAGAGGAGGAAGAGAGAACTAAGCCCACCCCTCTCTCTTTCTCTGGCCTCGAAAAACACTGTGAGAATGCAGGCACCAGCCAACCAGGATGAGGGTTTTTGACAGAACAACACTGGCCAGTATCCTGGACTTGGATCTCCAAGCCTCTGGAATTGTGAAAACAAATATCTATTGTTTGGCTTACCTCATCTATGGTATTTTGTTATTGCAGGGCACGCTGACTAAATCAGTTATACAAATTCAGTCAGTCTGTGTCTGTGTGATTGAAACCAATACAAAATACAAGTGGGGAATGAGAGGATGTATTAAGAAAATCAGAGTGCCCTGGCCCTAGTAGTCAGGGTTAGGAGTCTGTTATTACTGCCTATCTGGATATGTTTTGTTGTGGAAGATGATAGGGAGAGTTAAAACTTGCCACCCTTTTGCCATTGTTCATTTTGTCACTGTTCATTACATGATTGAAATGATGGGAAGTATGCAAAAGAGCCACAATATAGGGGAGTAGGAGAAGGAAAGCTGCGAAAATCATGAATTGCAGTGGGAAAAAGCATGGAAAATAAATACTGAAAACAAGAAGTAATTTCATGTTGGGTGAATCAAACTGTCCTATTGTGAGGATCAGGATGGCTGTAACACATCCACCACATTTTCATCATTAATCCCTTTACTCTCTACTTTCGCTCTTGCACAGACATTTCCAGTTGAAGGGCCATCTATAAGGGCTATTTCTATTTTTGCAGTACTTCCAGTGTCAAGATTCATGAGGTCAGATGTGAAGATAAATTTGCTGGTTAAGCTGTTTTCTCCCAAAGGCAAGAAGTTTAATTTTTTTTAAAGCGCTGACCTTGTCTTGTCTAGAGATGAATCAATGAATCAAGCTAGAAATGGTAAATCATGAATAAATGATTTATGCTTGTCTTGATCAAATATGATAGATTGCTTAGATTCCTGACTATTACTGCATATAAAGATTCTTGTAATATACAAGTGACTGTGGAATGGAGAAAGAACTCTGAATTTTATACAAGGATACAGTCCTGTATAACCCTGTAAATGTTTCTCTTATGAGCTTAGTCCTTAAGAAAACAATGTCCGGGCATGATAATTTCAATATGATTTCTTCAAGTAAATTAGTATATTCTCCTTCATCTTTCCATTTCTTTCTTTGCCTTTTCCATTCATGTTTTCCCCAAAGAAGTGACATCTTAATCCTACACCTACCCTAAAATTTTGGGTGTATTTAGAAACAGATCTTCCTTATAGAACTGCTCACCCTGATTTCTGAGAATTTCCCAAAAGAAAACTCACACATTAAGATTCAGTGTGTGAGTTTTATACACACTTGTACCTATTATTTTATATATAAATATATATAAGAGTGCTTCAAAATATTTATGAAAGATAAAATTATGTTGATATAAAATGGAATTATTTTGGTATAAAAATATGAATTCTATACATAGAAAGAGTCTTCAAAAACTGATTAAAATATGTTTTGTGGGCAAACTATGCATGGACCTATAAATGTTTACAACAAAATATACATGTTTAATCCAATTATCCATGAAACTTTTGAAAGTATCCTTTTTCAGAGTTTATCTCTATATCCTACTTTTTTTGAGAATACACAATATATATTAATATATTAATTTACTAAAAAAATAGATTTGCTGCAAAGAGTTGGTTCACACTGTGATTAAAGTTGAACATTCCCAAAATCCGCATTTCATAAGCCTGAGACCAAAGACAGCCAATGGCACAAGTTCCACTGTGAATTCAAAGCCAAAAAGCAGGAGAATTTCATTGCCAAAGAAAGGCAAGCACACAGAGGGAGAATGGATTGTCTTTCATTCAGCCTTTTGTGTTCCATTCTGGTGATTGGATGAAATTCACCTATAATGGGAGGACTATCTGTCTTATTCAGTCTAGTGACTTGGATACCAATAGTCTCATTTAAGATTTTGTTTTGAAATTTTAAATATTCCAATCTTACATGGGCATACCTTGTTTTATTGCACCTACATCATTACACTAACTAAATACTATATTTTGGGGCCAGTGCTGTGGCACAGCAGGTTAACGCCCTGGCCTGAAGCCCAGGCACCCATATGGGATGCTGGTTCGAGACCCGGCTGCTGCACTTCCAATCCAGCTCCCTATTATGGCCTGGGAAAACAGTAGAAGGCAGCCCAGCTCCTTGGGCCCCTGCACCCATGTGGGAGACCTGGAAGAAGCTTCGGATCAGTGCAGCTCCAGCCGTTGCAGCCAACTGGGGAATGAACCATTAGATGGAAGACCTCTCTCTCTCTCTCTCTCTTGCTCTGCCTCTCCTCTCTCTGTGTAACTGCCTTTAAAATAAATAAATAAATCTTAAAAAAAAAAAACCTTTGTCCACTTTTAAAAAATAAATAGGGGCCAGCGCCGTGGCTCACTTGGTTAATCCTCTGCCTGCAGCACCGGCATCCCATATGGGCACCAGGTTCTAGTCCCGGTTGCTCCTCTTCAAGTCCATGTCTCTGCTGTGGCCTGGAGTGCAGCGGAGGATGGCCCAAGTGCTTGGGCCCCTGCACCCACATGGTAGATCAGGAGGAAGCACCTGGCTCCTCCCTTCAGATCCACGGAGCTCTGTGGTGAACCAATGGAAGGAAGACCTTTCTCTCTGTCTCTCTCTCTTACTGTCTAATTCTGTCGAATAAAATAAATAAATAAATAAATAAATAAATATGTTTTTTTTTTTCAAATATATTCAGTGGTTACTTTACCTTAAGGAAGTCTATCTGTACCATTCTTCTAACATGTAGTTACTTCATGTTTGTGTCACAGGTTGGAAATTATCTCAATACTCCAAAATTTTTAGTGATTATTATATCCCTTCTGGTGTTCTGTGATCAGTCACCTTTGCTATTACTACTGTAACTGTTTGGGGGTGCCATGAGCCATGAGGCTGGAAGCCCAGAACTCAATTCAAGTGTCCTATGGGAGTAGAAGGAGCCCAGTAACCTTAATCATGACGGCTGCCTTCCAGGATCTGCACTAACAGGAAGCTAGAGTCAGGAGCTGGAGTTGGTTCCTTTCAGGTGACAGATGGGCATTTTAACCAGCATCTTAGCTCCGAGGCTAAACACTCCTCCCAAGAAGTCATTCCTTCAACTTAACAGTTCAAGATGAAGCTGCAAGTGCTGATATATGAGCCACAGAAAGTTATCCAGATCTACTTATGAAATTGATGAACACGGGCGCCGCGGCTCAATAGTCTAATCCTCTGCCTTGCGGCACTGGCACACCGGGTTCCAGTCCCAGTCGGGGTGCTGGATTCTGTCCCGGTTACCCTTCTTCCAGGCCAGCTCTCTGCTGTGGCTTGGGAAGGCAGTGGAGGATGGCCCAAGTCCTTGGGCCCTGCACCCACATGGGAGACCAGGAGAAGCACCTGGCTCCTGGCTTCAGATCAGCGCAATGGCCTGGCCACAGCACACTGGCTGAGGCAGCCATTGGAGGGTGAACCAACGGCAAAGGAAGACCTTTCCCTCTGTCTCTCTCTCTCACTCTGCCTGTCAAAAGAAAGAAAGAAAGAAAGAAAGAAAGAAAGAAAGAAAGAAAGAAAGAAAGAAAGAAAGAAAGAAAGAAAGAAAGAAAGAAAGAAAGAAAGAAAGAAAGAAAAGAAAGAAAGAAAGAAAGAAAGAAAGAAAGAAAGAAAGAAAGAAAGAAAGAAAGAAAGAAAGAAAGAAAGAAAGAAAGAAACTGATGCACATGGCTACACTAAATAGATTTTCAATGTAGATGAAACAGCCTTATACAGGAAGAAGATGCTGTTCAGGAATTTCATAGAGAAGGAGAAGTCAATACCTGTCTTCAAAGCATCAAAGACAGGGTGACTCTGCTGGGGGCTGATACAGGTGGTACCTCTCAGTTGAAGGCAATATTCACTCATCATTGTGCAAATCTTAGGACATTTATGAATTATACCAAATCTATTCCACATGTGCACTATAAACTCAGCAACAAAACCTGGATGACAGCATATCTGATTACAACATGGTTTACTTAATATTTAAAGTTCATTCTTGAGAAACTTCCTGCTCAGAAAAAAAAAATCTTTCCAAAATGTTATTGATCATTCAAAATGCACCTTGTCACTCAAGTACTCTAATGGAGATAGACAATATAAATGTCTTCATACCTGCTAACATCATGAATTGAGAAGTACTTTTAAATCTTATTATTTAAGAAATATATTTTGTAAAGTTACAACTGCCATAGGTAGTAATTCTGCTTATGTATCTGTACAAACTAAATTAAAAATCTCCTGGGAAGGATTCACCATTCTTCATTCTATCAATATATGTGATTAATGGGGAGTAAAAATATTGGAATTTGGAAAGGAGTTCATTCCAAATATCTTTAATAATATTGCGGAGTTCATGACATCAGGGGAGGAAGAAACTGCAGATATAATGTAAATAGCAAGAGAACTAGAATTAAAAGTTGAACCTGAAGATGTGATTGAATTAATGCAATCTTGTGATAAAACTTCAATTAATGAAGATTTGTTGTATAGGATAAGCAACAAAAATGGTTTCTTGAGATATAATCTACTCCTGGTGATGAAACTGTGACCATTGTTAGAAGGACAATAGATTTAGAATGTTACATCAGCATAGCCTATAAGGCAATGGCCATATTTGAGAAATTAATTTCAATTTTGAAGCAAGTTCTTCTTTGGGTAAAATGCTACCCAAGAGAAAACTTTAGTGAAAGAGAGAGTCAATTGATTTGGCAAATTTCACTGTCTTATTTTAAGAAATTGCCACAGGGACACCAGCCTTTAGCATCAACATCCTGATCAGTAAGTAGCCATCAACATGAGCCAAGACCCTCCACCAGCAAAAGATTATTGTTGACATTTTTAGCAATAACTTTAGACCTATATATTACACTCTTCATAGATCACAATATAGTGTAAACATAACTTTTATATGCACAAAGAAATAAAAAAATTATGACTCATTTTATTATAATTTTCACTTTATTTTGGTATTCTGGAATTGAACCCATACTATTTCTGTGTTTTGCCTGAATTCAAAGCTTTTTTCTTCTCCCTTGTACATAAACTTTTGGCTCCAAAAATATGGAGTCTTAGGGACAGAAGGGAGGAGACCATGTGTTATCTTCATCTCCTCTTCCCTGTAGTCCTTCTTTTTCCTTTCCTAATTTTCTTTCATTCTAGACACGGAAATAGAGAAGACATGTTATGTTCTACTAATTTTTCATAATTCATAGAAATGTTCTTCAGTTTAAGTTCGTTGTGTGTGGGGTCATTTTTGTTCTCATAACTGCATGAGCTGAATTTTCTGCAACTCTTAGCAGAGGAGCAGGGAACGAGCTGAGTGGTTTTTCAGACATGGTGCTCAGGGCTCCCTGCTTTCACTTCTTCCAGTGGATTGTTTGCTTCTGATATGGCATCAATATATACCCACACCTAACTCTCAGAATCTGTCTTATTCACAAGGCACATCACGCCAACACTTCACTTTCTTCATTTGCTCACAAGCTGCCTTGAATAAGCAGTTCAGATCTTGTCATATTTTTTCTGATATTTTCGACATCTTACTCTTCTGCATCCTCTGAGCATCCATTATTTGTTTCTTCTCCCAGGGCTTAAATTCTTTCACCTCAGCTCAGATCATAGCAATTATATCTCAGGATGAGTCTTAGTACTCCTTTTGTATTCCTAGAGATTGCTGACATCTTCCCTCACTAGACCCCCCTGAGAGTCCCTTTTTGTTCTCATCATTTCACTTTATTTTATAAACTTCCTGGGAGCCTCTGACTTTTCTCACTTATGTGTCATTTGGCGCTTGCAAGATTTTTGGAATGTAGCTGAATGTACCATTTAATTGCTTTTAAGCGTGTTTTCTATTTTTTTCCTTTTTATTTTTCATAAGAAAATGTTAAGATAATTAAAATCTAAGCTGGTACCATGTTCCTACTGGAACACACTATTTTATGAATACAACATCTTTATATGCCGCTCAAATTTTCAAACATATTTAATAAAACACCCCAGTTTGCTTACTTTTGACAGTTGAGATTACTTTTTACACCCTCCTGCATGTACCAAAGGGTAGGAAAAGTCAGGCTTGATAAATCATTTGATTTCGCCCTGCAAAGCAACCACAGGTGGGACTCAAAATTTGATAAATCTATAGCAGGATGATTTTTAAGTTGATAATTTTGTATGGCTCATGGATGATGTTATAAATATCCAAAGGGCTCTTGGCAGAAAAAAGGTTTCTCACCCCTGACTGAGGATGGTGGCAAATGCATGCAAAAGATGAGTTGGTGAGAATGGCAAAATCCCAGGGTGTGGAGGTAGATAACATCTTGGCCTTCTGAGTATCGATATTCTCCATGTACCCTGGTGCGGCCAATCTTCCAGAGAACTCCTCAGCCTCTCTGCTGAATGCTTACCCGGTCTTTAAACATGGAGCAGAAGCTCCAGTTGGAGATGCATGAAAAAATGAAAGCCATGGCTGCATGCAGATGCTGATCGGCCCTGATTTACTTCTGTTAGTTCCCGGGATTCAGCCTCTTATTTGCCCCACATTCTCTTCCATTCTAAGAAATGTCTTCTATTACCATTTTGTTCTTAATTTGGGGGATTTCAGATGAGTCTAAAAGTTTATCATGCGTCATTAGATTTCTTGTTTGAGTTAGAAAGCAATAGGATTTCTTTACTTTTCAACATTCTGGTCATGTTCATTTGGATGCCATCCGGTTTATCAGTGTTCTCTCAAATGTGTGCACAGTCCTGAATAAAACATTTTATTCATTCTGTCATGAAAAATAGGTGGACCATCACCTCCCTTGCTCTGCAATATATATCTATGAATAAAGTGTAATATCAAATTAACACATTTGATATCATATCACATTTGCTCTAATAGAAATGAAACCAATTAACACCCTAGGTCAATTTTGTTGGTAGATGTACTAATACTAAAGTAAGTATTATATATCTCTTACTTATGCATTAAATTTTTGATTAATTTCATTTTTTATTTTAGTCTTTTTGGATTTGGTTTGTTACCCAATTTATTATCTATAACTTTCTCTTCATATGTGTTATGACAAATATAGCCAAAGGACCACTGCATCTTTTTGTTAAGTACACAAGTCACATATCCCCTTGGCTAAATTGACCACAGAAAAGCTTATTATATTTTTCATATTTTCTACAGAAATTAAAAGCCTAATAATTTTATTCATTTGTTCTTTTCAACAAATGTTCATCTAGCACACTGCCAAATTCTGTGTCCTGGAGACACAATAAGTCAAATAGACTCTCATGGAGCTTACTGGTGAGAAGGGTGAGATAATTCACACACACACACACACACACACTTACATGTATTTCAAAGAAAAATATCAAGGAAAGATTATTGCTTTTCAGATAATTAAATAAGATGATATGATAGGCATTGCATAAGTGGCTAATTTAGATTACTATTCTTTATATCTTTGCTATATAAGATAGTGTTATGTACTCACAGGAAATCTTCAGGTACATATAACTCCAGAAAAGTCCCAGAAAATTTCTAGTTACAACCTCTATACACCAACTAACATTAAAGGACCAAGATTAAAAAATAAGATTTCATCAAGGATTTTTAGCAGGATATTTTTTGATAACCTAAAAATATAAAAATTTTATTCTTCCAAAACAAGATGATGATGTTACATATATAATAAATTTAATTGCATTCCCTAAAGAGGTAGAGTCAATGTGTTTTATGCTTGCTTTGATTCTGATAGAAACTTTTTTGCTTACTCATGATACAAGCAATTTCCTAGTAGAGAAACTGATGTGATTATATTATATGTTTATGAATTCAAGATATAGATATTGTGGGGAACCCCAGGCCAGGCCGGCCACCTGTGGGGACCTCCTCATTGCAATCTGCCTTAACCTGCTGAGCAAAACAAAGTCAAGTGCTGAACAAAAGGCTTGCAAACAACCTGATGGGACAAGAAACACCTTGACCTGAGGATGTGTGTGCCTTTTGATCTGACTGATGGACTGCTCGCCCTAGGGGACCAGGGATGGATCAGAGACCAGGATAGGGGCGGGAAGTCAAGCAGCATCTTCAGTCTTTCTCCTTCTTTCTCTCGGCTGCTTCTCTCTCTTCTCTTTCTTTCTCTCCTTTCCTTCTGCTATCACTAAAAATAAAAGTTCCTTGAGAACTGATCAACAGCGGTCCTGTAGTGATTCCATTGGACCCTTGCTGGCGAGGGTTCGACAGATATACATGATAAAGTTATAGATAATTGTGTTTTTCCTGAAGATAATCACTTTGCCTTAGCAAAAGAGTTCATAGCTTCACATCTATTTCCAGAGATAGATGCTTAGTTTAAGAGTTAAGATGAGGGGGAGGGAGCGGCACTGTGGAGTAGTGGTAAGGCTGCAGCCTGCAGTACTGGCATCCCATATGGGCGCAGGTTCAGGTCCTGGCTGCTCCACCTCTGATTCAGCTCTCTGCTATGGCCTAGGAGGGCAGAGGAGGATGGCCCAGGTCCTTGGGCCCCTGCACCCATGTGGCAGGACCTGGAAGAAGCTCTTGGCTCCTGCCTTTGGATCAGTGCAGCTCTGGCCATTGAAGCCATCTGGGGAGTGAATCAGCAGATGGAGGACACCTCTCTCTCTCTCTCTCTCTCTCTCTCTCTCTCTGCCTCTCCTTCTCTCTCTCTGTGACTCTTTCAAATAAATAAATATTTTTTAAAAAGAGTTAAGATGCCTGGGTCACACACTGAGGTATGTAGGGTTGATTCCCCATTACAGCTTCATGACTTTGGGAGGCAGAAGTAATGGCTCAAGTGGTTACATTTCTGGCCCAGATCCAGCCTTTGAATTCATTTGAGGAGTGAACCAGTGGGATGAGGGTTCTCTGTTGGTCTCTGTCTCTGTCTTTGTCTCTTTGTTCCTCAAATTAAAAAATAAAAGATAATGGCCAAAAAGTGGAATGAAATTTAAAAAAATCTTTTTGGGGGGGAGAGCAGTATCGTGGCATAGCGGGTAAAGGTGCCACCTGTGATGCTGGCATCCCATATGAAACCAGTTCATGTCCCGCTGCTCCACTTCTGATCCAGTTCCCTGCTAAAAGCCTAGAGAAAGCAGTGGAAGGAAGTCTAAGTCCTTGTGAACCTGCCACCTAAGTGGCAGTCCTAGCAGAAGTTCCTTCAGCTGGCTCAGTCCTGGCTATTGTGGCCATTTGGGGAGTAAACCAGCAGGTGGAAGATCTCTCTCTGCCTCCCCCCCCCCCCAACTCTTTTACCTAAATAAATAAATCTGTAAAAATCTATTTTCTTTTTGTTTGACTCGACTTTTACTATTGTTTCAGATTTTGCTACTCTAAAATGTGACATTGGTAATTATTTCCTAGAACCTTTTCCACAAAATTTCCTCCCCTGTTCAGTACTATTTTCATTCACTGTCAGATGAGAAAAAAAAAAGGGTATTTATTCACTGCCAGTAATGATAGAAATTTGTGTTTTCTTTATGAAGAAATTTGAAAATAACTATTCAGAATTAGAATTCATGGAGATCTGGTAGTCAGCGCTGTGGCACAGTAGGCTCAGCCTCCACCTTCGGTGATGGCATCCCATATAAACGTTGATTGTTGTCCCAGCTGCTCCTCTTCCGATCCAGCTCTCTGCAAATGGCCTGGGAAAGCAATGAAAGATGGTCCAAGTACTTGGGAACCTGATCCACATGGGAGACCCAGAAAAAGCTCCTGGCTTCTGATTGGCCCAGCTCTGGCCATTGCAGTCATCTGGGTAGTGAACTGGTGGATGGAAGATCTTTCTCTCTGTCTGTAACTCTGCATCTCAAATAAATAAATAAAATCTTTAAACAGAAATATACTACCATAATATCCAGGTTAATGACCCTTTCCTGGTCATGTCTGTTAGAGAATTCTCTAGGCATAAGTGTTCAAGCACATACAGGTGTGTTTTTCTCTTCCTTTACCTAGGTAGGGGCATTAGGAGCACAGAGACATATTTACATGTTATTTTATTTTATTCATTTGTTGAACAAATTCAAGGATGCTTCAAAAGTTCATGGAAAAATGAAATTAAAATATAGCATGACTTGACTTGAAGTTTTTAAGGGTACCTTTACCTATTGGATGCCTACAGAAGGTATTTGAGATAAAATGTGGAATAATGATAAATTGATGCCATGTTTATGAAAACTACACTCTTGTAGTGGAATCAATCAAACGCAAACAAAAAAAGTCAAATTACAGCTACAATTTAACTAGTTAGAAAAGTGCATTTTGGTTTGGAAACAAAGAATAGCAGTGTTTGAAATATCTTGGCAGTTTCACTAAATGGTAAAAATGTAATTGCAAAATGAAGAATGTGCAAGATCTTAACACAAATTGATAGGGCAAGAGCTTCCCCAGCATGGGTACTAATAAGAATATGCATAAAGTACTGTGTTAGCAAGAGATAAGGAAAGTTTAAGACTACAACAAAGTGATACTTGGACTAGAACACAGAAAACTGGAAATATTGATACAGTCAAAATACACAGGAGAGCACAGGACACGTTAAGTGTTAATGGTTCATGGGGTGAGCATTTGGAAAGTAAGACACCCACATCCTTTCTCCAAGTGCCTGCCTGGGTTTAAGTCCCGACTCCATTCTCAGTTCCAGCTGCCTCCCAAGTGATAATCTGAGAGGCAACAGGTGATGGCTCGCCATTGATTCCCTGCCACCCATGTGGGAGGCTGGTATTGGGTTCCTGGCTTCTACTTTTGGCTCTGCCCAGCCTTGTCTGTTGCAGGTGTATTGGAATAAACCAAGGAAGAAGAACTCTGTCTGCCTGCCTCTCCCTCTCAGCCTCCAAAATTAAAAAAATAAATAAATAAGTTAGTGGGTGACAGAATTATAGAATAAAATCACTTCCTTTAAATCTTGGAAGATGTAAGTATGCTTTAGTGCTCTTCCTTTGTAGAGAACCTGCAGTAATTTGCCATTTAAAATATTATTTGATGTAGTTTTACTTTCTGAAACTGTCAGCAATATAAAATTGCTGTTTTAAAATTTTACAGCATGTCTACAGTGACAAACTAATCACTCATTTTCCTGGGATAATGAGTGATATCTTTTTGAAGATTTTTATTTATTTGCAAAGGCAGAGAGAGAGAGAGAGAGCGAGCAAGAGAGAGAGAGAGACTAAATCTTCCAACTGCTCGTTCACTCCTCAAATGCCTAAAACAGCCAGAAATGGGTTAGATCAAAGCGAAGAGCTTGGAACTCAATCTAGGCATCACATATGGGTGTGAAGGACCCAAATACTTGAGCCATCACCTGCTGCCTCCCAGGGTGAACATGAATAAGAAGCTGGATCTCCATTAAAGCAGCATCACCTATACTTGAAGCAGGAACTCCAGTGTGGGATGCTAGTGTCCTTAGCAGGGACTTAATCATTTACTGTACACCTGCCCCCTCAGGGGCACCTTCACATGACTCTTATTTTGCTCTAACAAAATTTTATCACCCAGAATTTGAGTTGCTTTCCTTTCCCACTTTTCTGCCCATTCTTTTACACTCTGGGTTAGTGATTTGGGTAGCTTTATTTATCGATTAAATTTTTGCATATAGGGATACACAGCAGACTCATAGAATGGCAGATGCCCTAAACAGCACTCTGGCCTCAGAATTAGCCCTTAAGGCATTCGGAATCTGGCTCAAGAGCCCATGAGAGTATTTTAGGCATGGAAAGCCAAGACACTCTGGAAAAAATAAATAAATAAAATAAAATAAAATAGCCTAAATGAAAGATCTCTGCAAGTGAGTTCCCAGTGGTAAGAACGGGCCACCAAAGAAGAAGGTACCTTTCTCTGAAGGGAGGAGAGAACTTCCACTTTGACTATGACCTCGTTTAAATAAGATTGGAGTCAACAAACTCAAAATGCTTCCATAGCCTTGGCAACTCATGACTAGAGCCTAGGGAGATTACTGACACCATAAACAAGAGTGTCAAATTGTTAAGTCAAAAACAGGAGTCACTGTGCACTTACTCCTCATGTAGGATTTCTGTCCTTAATGTGTTGTCCAATGTGAATTAATGCTATAGCTAGTACTGAAACAGTATTTTACACTTTGTGTTTCTGTGTAGGTGCAAACTGTTGACATCTTTACTTAATTTATACTAAATTGATCTTCTGTATATAAAGATAATTGAAAATGCATCTTGATGTGAATGAAATGGGAGAGGGAGTGGGAGATGGGAGGGGTGTGAGTGGGAGGGAAATTATGGAAGGGGGAATGCCATTGTAATCCAAAAGCTGTACTTTGGAAATTTATATTTATTAAATTAAAGTTAAATTACAGAGACAAAAAATTTGCATATAATAAAATTCTCAATTATATACAATCTAATGAGGCTGAACAAATTTACATGATGATATGATCACGTCATAATGAATATATAGATTATGTATATCACCATGAAATTTGTCCTGTGACCATTTGGCTACTTCTACATCCTACCCCTACATTTGGCTTACCACTACAACCAGTCACTAGAAAATTCAGATTGGGTTCTGCCATTATTCTTTTATTTTTTTCTAGACTTTCACATAAATACAATAGGATGAGACCATAAAGATTTCATGAAAATTGCAATTAAAAGACAAATTTATTTCAGTACAAAAAGTTTTTGAAATTCATGTATAAAAAAGTTTTCAACATATTTATGAAAATGCCTATTACGAAAAAACTATGTGGAGCTGGCGCTGTGGCATATTGGGTTAATGCCCTGGCCCGGTTTGAGACCAGGCTGCTCCACTTGAGATCCAGTTCTCTGCTGTGGCCTGGGAAAGCAGTAGAAGATGGCCCAACTCCTTGGGCCCCTGCTTCCAGGTGGGAGACTGGGAAGAAGCTCAAGGCTCCTGGCTTCAGATTAGTATAGCTCTGGCCATTGCCGCAAATTGGGGAGTAAACCAGCAGATGGAAGACCTCTCTCTGCCTCTCCACTCTCTATGTAACTCTGACTTTCAAATAAATAAATAAATCTAAAAAAAACCACAAACAAACAAACAAAAACTATGGCCTTTTTTTAAAGAAAAAACTATGCATGGATTTCAAAATTATTCTTTAAAAAAAACCCCACATTTCAACTTTCATTTTTCCCAACCATTTTGAAGTACCCTCATTATTGCATGACATAATATCAAGCACTTCCTCAGCAGCATCAGCACAATGGTTGACGATCCTATATAGACTTGCAATGCTCTGCTAAACTTGACCAAGAAGCGCACTGTCCCAACTGGCTACTGAAAGTTTGCTACCCACAGCACATAAGGCAGTATAGGCTTCATGTTCTCATCCACTCGCCTTCCCCAGGAGGGTGCTGCACACTGTGGGTCTGTGTACAGCTATGAAACCTTGAGCTTGGTTGCCTCCTATCCTTTGTTTATATATTTAGCATTGTTTATTTACATAACAGGAACATATTTCATGTATTTCATATATACAATGTTTTTAAAGATTTATTTATTTACTTCAAAGTCAGAGTTAACAGAGAGAGGAGAGGCAGAGAGAGAGAGAGAGGTCTTCCATCTGATGGTTCACTCCCCAGATGGCTTCAATGGCCAGAGCTGTGCCGATCCAAAGCCAGGAGCCAGGAGCTTCTTCTGGGTCTCCCACCTGGGTGCAGGGGCCCAAGGTCCTGGGCCATCCTCTACTGCTTTTCCAGGCCCCAGTAGAGAGCTGAATTGGAAGTGGAGCAGCTGGGAATCAAACCTGCGCCCATATGGGATGCGTGCACTTCAGGCCAGGGTGTTAACCCACTGTGCCACAACACCAACGCTTCATCATACAATTTTAAGAGCATAATTATACATTCCACATTACCCTCCCTCATTCTAGCCACTCCTTTTCTTATTTTTCTTTTAATTTTTACAATGATACAGTTTCAAATTTCTTTATAATCACAAGCTTAACCCACCACTAAATAAAGAACTCAACAAATAGTAAGTAAAATACCACTGCTCCTCAAGAGTATAGACAAGAGCTATAAACCATAATAAATCAAAATTTTAATTTTGCTCATGTACATTGTAATTTTTGTACTCTGTATATAAGATAACACAAATCATGGAAAACATCTGACATTTTTCTTTTTTTTCTTGGAGTGGCTTATTTCACTAAGCATAATGGTCTCTAATTGCTTCCATTTTATTGTGAAAGACAGGCTTTCATTCTTCTATGGCTAAGTAGCATTTCATATGTATATATAAAATATAATTTCATTATCCAGTCATCAGTTGATGGATATCTGGGTTGTTTAGCTATTGTGAATTGCTATAAACATGGGGGAACAGATAACTTTTTCATATGCCGATTTCATTTCCTTTGAGTAAATTCCCAGGAGGAGAATGGCTGGACATAGAGTAGATACATTTTGAGATTTTTGAGGAATCTCCATACTGTTTTCCATAACAGTTGTACTAGTTTATATACACAAATCAAAAAATAACAATTGGGCCGGCGCCATGGCTCAACAGGCTAATCCTCCGCCTTGCGGTGCCGGCACACCAGGTTCTAGTCCCAGTTGGGGCGCCGGATTCTGTCCCGGTTGCCCCTCTTCCAGGCCAGCTCTCTGCTGTGGCCCAGGAGTGCAGTGGAGGATGGTCCAAGTGCTTGGGCCCTGCACCCCATGGGAGACTAGGAGAAGCACCTGGCACCTGGCTCCTGCCATCGGATGAGCGCGGTGCGCCGGCCGCAGCGCGCCGACCGTGGCGGCCATTGGAGTGTGAACCAACGTCAAAGGAAGACCTTTCTCTCTGTTTCTCTCTCTCACTGTCCACTCTGCCTGTCAAAAAAACAAATAAATAAATAACAATTGCTGGTGAGGATGTGAGTGAAAAAATATTCTAGTAGCGCTGTTTGTGAGACTATAAACTTGTACTACCATTATGGAAGACGGTCTGGAGATCTATCACATGGCTTTATCTGGGTCTCCCACCTGCATGCAGGATTCATCTTCTGCTACTTTCCTAGGTGCATTAGTAGGGCACTGGATCAGAAGTGGAGAAGCTGGGACATTAACTGGTACCCAAACGGGATGCTGGCATCGTAGGTAGAGGCTTAACTTGCTTTGTACAATACTGGTCCCACCATGTAGTTCATTTAATTATTAACAGTTAATGAGCACTAACTGTCTCTAACATATTTAAAAATCTTTTATGAACATGTACATATATACATATGTGTTTATCTACCTTGAGTAATTATATTGAAGTGGTATTGCTGGGCCATGTGGTACCTACATTTTAAGAGACTGTCAAAATTTTTTCCCAAAAAGGCTGTACCATTTGTCTTTCTAACAGCATTGTATTCAAGTTTTATTTGCTCCATAACACTGAAATAATTTTATATTTTCAAAGCTTGTGTAATGGAAACATAGCATGGCTAATTTTTATGTGAAGTATCTGTTCCATTTTTTAAAAATTGTTGATATTAGGGCCTTATCATTGAGGTGTATGAATTATATTTTTCTGGATACAGTAACTTCATAAAACATGTTTAGAAACTAATTTCTACCAATTCTCTTTCCTTTCATTTCTTCAACAACACTTTTTAAAGAGGTAAAATATTGATAAGTTCCACTTATTCACTTTTTTAAAAGCTTTATGGTTTGTGCTTTCTGGTTCTTATCAAATAAATCATTGCCTAACCTACTGTCATAAATATCCCATGTTTTCCTCTTTATGTTGCATAGTTCTCTTACATTTTAGTCTGTGATCCATTTTTTTTTTTTTTTGGCCAGGCAGAGTTAGTGAGAGAGACAGAGAAAGAGTTATACACACACACACACACACACACACACACACACACACACACAGAAAGAGAGAGAGAGAGAGACAAAGAGACAGAGAGAATAGTCTTCCTTCTGCTGGTTCACTCCCCAATGGCTGTAATGGCCGGAGCTGCATGGATCCGAAGCCAGGAGCCTGGTACTTGCTCCTGGTCTCCCATGTGAGTGCAGGGCCCAAGGACTTGGGCCATCCTCCACTGCCCTCCCAGGCCACAGCAGAGAGCCTGACTGGAAGATGAGCAACTGGAACCAGTACCCAGTACCCAGCACCCCAACCGGGACTAGAATCCCAGGGTGCTGGCACCGCAGGCAGAGGATTAGCCTAGTGAGCCACTGTGCTGGCCAGTCTGTGATCCATTTAAAATTATTTTTTGTGTAATGTCTGACCAAACGACCAAGGCTAATTTTCTAGAGGTATAATGTTCTTCACTTCCAATCTGTTTAAATAATGGATTACATTATTGCGAGTGAGGTCAAATTACAAATTTGGGAGTGAGGTCAGCAACATAGAAAAATAGATGGGCCAGGGCCAGAGCCGTGGCTCACTTGGCTAATCCTCCGCCTGCGGTGCCAGCATCCCATATGGCATCAGTTCTAGACCCGGTTGCTCCTCTTCCAGGCCAGCTCTCTGCTGTGGCCCGGGAGTGCAATGGAGAATGGCCCAAGTGCTTGGGCCCCTGCACCTGCATGGGAGACCAGCAAAAGCACCTGGCTCCTGGCTTCAGATCAGCGTGGTGCGCTGGCTGCAGTGGCCATTGGGGGAGTGAACCAATGGAAGGAAGACCATTCTCTGTCTCTCCCTATCTCCAACTCTACCTGTCAAATAAAAAAGAAACAAGAAAAAAATAGATAGGTCATCTTTTGTTCTCTCAAAGATATGTAACAATGACATGCAAATGAAAACACTTTATGAGATGTGAAGAATTCAGTTAAGAAGTCATTACTCTGAAAAGCACAAAACCAAAAATAGCTCTGTAGAAACAGGTAAGAACACTTTACTTAACTGTGTCAACTGCATCCCCATGTTGGCACAACTCTGTATTAGGGAAAATTGCTTCGACCCTTGACTTCTTCCTTGGGGGAGGTGGCATGGAGAAGAGAATGGAGTACGATTACAATGCAACTATCCTTCAAAATGCTGCCTGAGCAACTGGTTTCTGTTTCATTTCAACTACAGCAAAAGCGAAACTGGCATGTTCAGATGCCTTGGAGTAGCTGACAGCATGGGAGAAGAAAAGATTTGTTGTGGCCAGTATAGCCCTGCAATATTGAAAGTACGTACAGAATCCAAGGTGTCTCCTCTAGCCCTCTTTCCTTCTTCCCAGAGGGAGAGGGGTGGATGATGCCTCCAGTCTCCCTGACTTTCAGTGTACAGCTCAAGGGACTAGTTTTATTGAGTCTGCTGGTGTTCATACAGCAAATTTTTTATCAGTTATTGTATTCTTCAGCTCTTTTGTATTTTCTATCCTTTTGTTGACATTCTCATTTATTCGTGTATCATTTTTCTGATTTTGTTTAGTTGTCTCGGTGTGTTATCTAGATCAAAAGTGATTTTTTACTTTCTGCCTTGAAAATCCAGTGTATTTGCTGGGATAGGAAACAAATGAAGAGGAACAAATTTGGCAAAAGATACAGTGATATTGAAATTAAATCCACTGGCATTTAAAATATCAGAGAATGTCTTATAGAAACTGTCTTTATACGATTAGTGTAGTTGAGTAGGGGAGGAGGAGGGGACTATTATAAATTTGTGTCATTTACAAAGGCATTCTAGGTTAGGGGTTATAAATATGGTCTCCATGCCCAGAGTATATATCAAGGTTTTTTGTGTTTTTGAAGATTTTATTTTTAATTTGGAACACTAGTAAGAATTATGTAACACACATGTATCCACTCCCAAATTGATAAGGGAGGATATAAAGAAATTAGAAGAATGAAATAACTTCCCAGGCCCATTTTTAAGTGCATTTGCTTCCATTTCTTTTGCTATATAACAGAAACACAGCATTGCAATGAAAACTGTCCTCTGTACACCTTCCTGCCCTTGTTCTTCTCCCACTACCGTGAATTAAATTATCTGTGTGCATTTTTTTCTCTCTGTATTTTAATAAATTGAGTATTTATGAGGAGACTTTCAAAGTCTAGTGGAAAATGGAATCAAAAGATAAGCTTATTTTGATGCAAAAACTTTTTAAAATCTACACACAGTTTTTTCATACTATGCATTTTCCATTACCTTTCTGAAGAAATTTTATATATACATATGCATGAATTATGTATAATCATGTGTCTCATGTTTTAGTTGACAATGGTTCACATACACAACGGGCATATAAGGTCATATTGCTTAGTGACATGATAACCATCTTAGTTTGTATATGTGTGCTCTGTGATGTTTCCACAACAAAAAAAATCACATATTGATGCATTTTAGAACATATTCCCATTGTTAAGCAATACATAACTATAATTTTATAAAAGTGTATATTTATGTGTTTATTTGAAAGGCAGAATGACAGAATGAGAGAGGTCTTCCATCCTCTGGTTCACTACCCAAACACCTGCAACTGCTAAGGCTGGGCCAGGCTGAAACCAAGAGCTAGGAATTATATCCAGGTCTCCCACGTGAATGGGAATTCAAGCATTCGGGCTATAATGTGCTGTTTCTCAGACCCATTAGCAGAGAGTTGGATTATAACTGAAGTAGCTAAGTCTCAAAGTGTCACCTGTATGGGAATTGGGTGTCCCAATCAGCAGTTTAACTTGCTCTGCTATAATGCCCCCTCCTGTTTATTGTTTTAATCTTACTGAGCAAATTATATATTATATAATATATAATTATATAATATATATTATATAGCACATTTATATAACATATTATCTTGCAATTTTTTAAAGTTTGTTAATGTTTATTGTGTAGTAGTTTAATTTCTGTTACAAATTATTAATCTTAATTTCTCATCCATCAAATGGGACAGATGATAATACCTATGTCAAAGACTATTCTAAGATTCAAAGATGTCATCCAAGTAATACTTGGCAACCAGAGCCTGACACAATGGAGAGCCTCTAAATAATGCTATTGTATAGAAGGGCTACTGGAGAAAAACCAGTCTTCTTTAGTCTTAAAAGACCTCAAAGAAGGCCCAATGAGATAATGTGTGACCTGAGTATTGTGTGGTATGGTGCCCTTAAACTATATCTATACAACTACACTATCTATAAGTGTCTCTGAATCTAGTATTACTATAGTCAAACTTCAGTATTATACTTATTTGACTGTGAAGTCCTATAAAAAGGAAAATGCTCTTTTTTCTTTCTTTTCTTTTTTAATGTATATTTTATTCTCAATTTATATTTACTTATTTTTAAAGATTTATTTTATTTACTTGAAAAGCAGAGTTAGAGAGAGAGGGGGAGACACAGAGAATGATCCTCCACCTGCTGGTTCACTCACCAAACAGCAATGGCTAGAGCTTCTCCTGGGTCTCCCATGTGGGTGTAGGGGCTGAAGCACTTGGACCATTTTCCGCTGCTTTTTTTTTTTTTTTTTTGACAGGCAGAGTGGACAGTGAGAGAGAGAGACAGAGAGAAAGGTCTTCCTTTGACGTTGGTTCACACTCCAATGGCCGCCGCGGCCGGCGCACTGCGGCTGGCACACTGCTCTGATCCGAAGCAGGAGCCAGGTGCTTCTCCTGGTCTCCCACGGGGTGCAGGGCCCAAGCACTTGGGCCATCCTCCACTGCACTCCATGGCCACAGCAGAGAGCTGGCCTGGAAGAGGGGCAACCGGGACAGAATCCGGCGCCCTGACCGGGACTAGAACCCAGTGTGCTGGCGCCACAGGTGGAGGATTAGCCTATTGAGCCGTGGTGTCAGCCTCTGCTGCTTTTCAAGGCACATTAACAAGAGCTGGATCAGAATGGACCAGCTGTGACTGGAACAGGTACCCAAATGTGATGTGTGTGTCATAGATGGCAACTGTGCCTAGGACGCCACAATGCAGGCCCCAGAAATATTCTTATCATCCTCATATCTGCAGTACCCAATACCATGTCTAGTCTAGAATAAGCTGTTAGTAAGTGTTTAATGAATTAATCAATAGACAAAACCTGCTACACATGCAATAGAGATCCCTATCTGTGAGATAAATAACTGACAGCATCTTAAAATAATTCTAATTATTTATCTGTGTTTGAGATTGGGAGAGAGAGAAGCAGAAAGGGAAATTTTGCTTCCAATGGTTTACTTACCAAATCCCTTCAACAGCCCCTGGCTAGAGCCAACACCATGATTCTTGAATCCAACCTGACTCTCCCATATGGGAGGAAGGAGCCAATCACTCGAGCTATTATCGCCCTTTCTCAAGGACTGCACTAGCAGGGAGCAGGAGCCAGTAGCAGATCTGGGTGTGGACCCTGGCAATCCAATCTGAGACGCAGGCATCTTAACCAGTGCATCACAGGCACACTCCCGAAAGCATTTTTTAAGCAAATGAGGGAAACACATCTCTTTAGCTCTAGAGTTGATACAGATAATAGTACCTGATATTTGTCAAAAGCTCCAAATTAAAGAACCAATATGATGTCTAATTTTCAAGGAAAAAAATGGAAGACCAAAAGAAGAAAAAAGATGTTAAAACCATATGGAGAGTTCCATAAACAAGGGGATATCCTACTTAGGTGTGATGTATGTTGTGCAAAAATAATTCATTAATAAAATATATTAATAACTAAGTTTGTATGCTTCAAATACAATATATTTTATAATTAAAAATGCAGTATAGCAATCATTTTCATGTGTATTTAATTTTTAAATGAATATTTTAAACATTAGCATTTCAATGTACATACTCATTGCATATATGATTCAGAACATGTCAAAAAGATGCCTTCATTTCATTGTATTGTTTTTAATTATGTGCAAATATTTAAGCAACTGACATAAACTCTTCAGTTTATCCTTAATGGGTGTAGTATCACCATCCATTTTTTTATAACTCCACATCACAACATACTTTCCTAGATAAGCTGCATACTGAGTCACGTTAAGAAACAAATGAAAAGTTATGGGAAAAAATTGAGATCACACTTGAGATTAACATAGAGATCACTACATTTATGATGAGCATTCAAACATTATAAAAATGAAACACTCAACACTATACAATAATAACACTATGGACTCATGCCTCTAAATTAATGCCATTAAAAATCAATTAGAAGAATAACAGTGAAAATTTCTGTACAATGAAATATTTCTGAATCACAGCTGATAATCAAATTATTTTGAACAAACTACTAAAACAGTTCAGTGCAATTTAATAATTGGGACACCTCTTAATTGACATTGGTTTTTAATCAAAGCAAATTTCTTTGCTGAAATTATCCTCTAAAGTTTACCCACAGTGAATCTACAAATCTTCCCTTGCTCATCTTCATTCTTCACTTTAAGGCTATATTTTTAAATGTTATACCACTGAGAACTTTTACTTACTACAAAATCTTATATATATAAATGTTACTATATAGCAGACATGATTAAAATATTAAATGCATGGTGTATATTAATATCACAAACACACATATAAATATAAAAAACTAATATCCAGATGTCATGCTGATCTTCTAGATGTCTACAGAAAAGAAATTAGTCCTTCAAAGTATTCTTTTTACTTCTTTTATGACTACAGTTGTATACATTGTATTCATATTCTCCAAGTGGCGAGTTGGAGTACATGTGGATGTATTTGCCACTAAACCTTTCAGTCTAGAATGTAAACACTAAATTGTCTATTAGAGTCCTAGACCAGCTGCTAAATATAATTATTTATAATATCTTTGGGATATAATTATGTGAACTACACTTAACCATCTCCAGATTTTGTTTCTTGCAGACAACTTGGAATGATGTAGTAAAGCGTTTTGTTTATGTGTTTGTTTTTTACTAAAGACATATGATAAAATTTTCCTGGTGGAGTAATAGCACTTTATTCTAACTTTCAGAGTAAGGTAGTGCATTTGCAGCAGCTTCATATAAAAGTAAAAAAATATATATTATTAAGATTGCTAAAACACTACTACATACACTGAAAGTATGATTCAAAAATGGTTAACAAATCCAAAGAAAAAACACACACCAAGCTGTGGCCATCTGTGTGTTAACATATTGAATAAAAGTTTGTTGAATAAGTTGGAGAATTGTAATTACTGAGTGGGCTGGATAATTAAATAATTACACATTTTGATTGAAAAATATATGTAGTTCATTAAAATAGGAACTCTAACTTTACTTCTCTGACTAAGCTTCATGTGAGATGCCAAGTTTGTACTTTAATTAGAACAAAAGACCAACATTAACTTCAATGCAACATAATAATTCATAATAATGATCGTATATTAATCTCTTGTGCGTGCAGGAATACAGCACATGACATATGGCATAGCACAGGCACCTGTGTGGTCTTTTGGGAACTGAGGTGGTGCATATTAATTAGTCCCTGGGAAATAAAATTTGTTTCCCTCTGAGAAATGTCACCTCAGTGCTTATTGGCTTAAAACATTAAAGAAACTGACCAGTACTAGTAGTCTATGTCCACACACATTAAACATTTTTCTAGGCACAGTCACTGAAGCCATTGCTTCTGACTTAACTCTTGTCTGAATCCAGTAATAGAAATTAGAGTATTCATGTGTTTCTTTGGCCTTGATGATCAGAGGTTGTCTGAAAACATCAAAATTACCATTTTGGTTAGAGATAATTGTATAACTGCATTATTCAAACAAAATAATCTAGCCAGAAATAGTGAATTTGGAAGCAGCTTCTCTGTCTCAAATACTACCTGAAACAACTTCAATTTAAGCCTTTGCTTAAACTAGATTGGATCTGAATATGGATTATAAATGCCTTTAAGAAATATGTCACCTTACAATAAGCAAGGTCTCAGATTCTTGGCAGTTCCAGGCACGTTAAAGGCACTTCAAAGGAAAATGGAAAGGTATTATGGAACTAAAACTCTGGTTGATTAACAGATAGGTCCAATTTGGATGCATAGACACTGAAATTACTTCTCAGTGAATAAATAGTCTGCTCCCAGTTTCAGATTGTATCTAAAAGCTATATTTTGTGGATTTCTTTTCTCCTCTTCCTCAAATTTATGTCACCTAAAATCCTGAATTACACAAAACAAACACAACCAAACGTGTTCAGTTAATGAGTGCTTAGAACTCTGCGAAGTGTTTTAAGCTCTTTCGGCATAGTGATTCTTCTGGGCCTTAAGTTACAAGTTTAAACTCTTGCCAAAAAAGAAAAAAATTAGAAATTCACTAATGTGTCTGGGAAGAATATTTCTTTTTGTTTTTTAGTCTCATGTTGTTCATTTGTTTTCTTTTTCCCCCCCTGGGCTGTATCTGCAGTTCTGGGATGAAGCCACTATGTTGCTGATATATTTATTGGAATATGTGGGCAGTTTAACACAATTCCTTTCTAGTAAGCCAATGTGAAGCTAAGGAGCTTAAACAGCTTATTAAACCAAAGAGATGACAATATGTAATCTTCAGAGAAAGCTTAATTGTTCAAGTAATTATTTATACCTATACATACCATAGAATGTCTCATGAACATATTTTAGTCAAAGGTCTACTTTTTTTTGCAAACCATTGCAGTTTTTCATTTGAGGTAGAGACACTTGGTCATCATTAGTGAGATGGTAATAGATCACTTATTTTATTTTTGTGAGTTGTCTTTCCAGTAGGAAAAGCTACCATATGCTATATATTTTACTTAAAAATTAAATATTTGGAATTTTAAAGAATGACATAAAACTTTGGATTCTAAGTCATGACACCTAAAACATGAACTTCCATGGGCCTTTTGAGAACACTGTGAGACTGTGGCATCTGGTCTTTTTATCTATTTGTAAATGTAGCTGTCATGAGATTCTGCTATGGTGTACATACTTTTAGCTTTTTTATAAATATCTTCAGACTTACATATGTCCATATGTACACCATTGTTGGGGAGGGATACTTTCATTGGGAATGAAGTCATTTGCTTCTCCAAACTCCTTCATTATAACAAGAAAATAGCGATTGCATAGTCTGATCACTTACAGAGAAATACATTATAATTTTCAATTATGTCCATTACTGGTATGAAAAAAGTATTTTAATGTTTTCTGTAGTACTCATTGTGAAAAACACTACCCAGAGGGAAGAACACCGGGTTGAAAAGTTGAGTATCCAGCAGGAACAAAAAGGAATGTACTTTGGTGTATTTTACTATCTTGGAATTTAGGACAAATCACTCAATGTAATTTCCTCATTTTTCAAATGGGTTGTGCAAATTCAATGAGAAAAAAATAAACAATACCTGGGAAAAGTCTAGAACAGTGCCTGACACATAGGAGGTAGATCTGTTAGCGGCCTCTGATTCCTTTTCTTAAAGATGAGTCCATCATTTTTCCTTTTTTTTAAATGGTCCCATTAACAGAAAAGTTCAGGTCCCACTAGTTATTGTGATTTTTTTTAGACTTGTTGCCTGCTAAAGTTTGTCCAGTACTTGGGAGTAATATAGATTACAAAATTGAAGTTCAACATGCCTAAAAAGCATCTGAAAATCTGAAGATGAAGATTTTTAGGATTCTGTCCCCAAATTCCACATATTGAGAAACTGTAGTTTGGACTGCAGATTTTAATGCCAAATTCACAAGTCCTCTTATAAAAAAAAAAAAATCTCAATGTTCTTCTCCTTCCTGACTTCTGGTGTCATATAGAAACTGTCCTAACTTCTTCCTTAGTACCAATCTTTGTGTATCTTGCCTGGATTCCCTGAGACAATTTTGTTTTTCGGGTATAGTCAGGGAATGAGCTAACCTTGAATTCGAAGCAGCAGTCCTAGCCCAAGCAATGCCTGATAGAATGGCTGCTTCCATAAAATGCATTGGAAGATCATCTATATCCTTGGTTCCCAGGGGACAGGGCAAGATACACTGACTGAGAAAGTAGAGAAGCTTAAAATCAACAGCGTTTTTGTTACTAAAAAAAAGACCATATCCAAGTCTCTTAATCACTTAGCTTTGCTTACCTCGTCTAACTAGGACTTATAATGTATTGTCTGAATGAAGGCAAGATCCTAATGCTTAGATTAGAATATCTCATAGGTTTCCTTTGAATTCTAAGGTTAACACTTTTCCATAAAGGTCTGAATGTCACTGCTTCCCCACCTGCAGTACACGTTTGCCACATTTTCTTGGGAGCATAATCATTTATGATCTGTTGTTTCTTTGCACAATTCTATAGATGAAGGAGAAATTCACACAACACTTGTTATTAACTTGCTCAAGATTTTACTAACTTACATCTATTGGAGGAAAAAAATGAAATGCTATAAATTTGGAAGAACTCTCTGATAGTCACACCATGCCAGAAATACTGCTAGTTAAGAGTTTTGTTGCAGAGATGTCAAGCAGCATCTATAGAATTGTTGAACCACTGTTGTAATCTTCATATAATCTCTTCAATAGAGTAAAAAAAATAACATCTTAGTCCATAGCTAACTGCAGTTTTCAAATAGTAAATACTATATTATTTAAAAGTAAGGAGTAGAGAGAGGATAATGAAATTATCATATCAGTGAAATCATGCTTGATTTACCTAGGTATACAGTCTTGAAACAAAAATGAAAAGGGAAATATTTTATGCTCCTAATGTTATTGTATATTGTGGGAGTGGATTTATTTAGGAATTGGTTCAAAAATGATAAACTACCAAACTGATAAATAGTTCACTATTTTGTTTTAAATTTAACTCCAAATGAAGAACTGGAATGAAGACACTGACCTTTGATGAAATATTTATGATTCTTACATATAAGGCTTTCTATTATTTGGGTCTATGCATGACTAGGTGTACATTTCCACTTCTCTGCTGTTCATTTTTGCACAGCAAGGGAGGACACTAATGTCATCCATGTCGGATCCTGATCCTTTTAGCCCTTTCACATACAAAGTTTTTAACATGGCAAAAAATTTCAAACAAGTATGTTGGTTAGAAAAATAAAATCTTACAGCTGCTTCATTTCACATGTATAAATGTCTATATAGGCAATTCAGACGAAAATGGGTTTCTGCTTGAATTATCTAGTTAATCGCCTGGATTCTCTACTTTGTCTTGCACATAAAAACATTTTGTTTGATAGGAACAGCTTACTCTTATAAGTCAATTAATCAATACAGAGTAATTATTTTCCTTCAACTATAGGTTTCTTTTAAACTAAGATTAGGTATATTCTCATCCATAAAAATGCATATTTAGACATATAGAGACTGTATAACATTGCTCACTAGGATGTAATTGGGAAAGGTGAGTATTGAATTATGCAGAAAAAATCATATGAAATATTTCAAGGATATGTTTCCTAAGGGCAATTGCTTTATCCCATACCAGAGAATATATTCTCAAATCAATTTCTAAAGGTAAGCTAAAAGTTTAACCTGTTGCCTAATAGGCAAAATTTTAGGATCTGAGGAAATAATGGATACAAGGGCTATTCAATGACAACATCAATATGGAAAAATTAATTTTCCACATGATAGAAGATTTAAAGTTTTGAGAGACACACTCTTATACTACCACTGCATTTTCTACTTGAAATTAGAAACATGAATATTTTCCACATTTTCATCTTAGTCACAACTAATATTAATGAACAGATTAATGTGTTTTTCATTGATAAAAACAACTCTTGGTCTGTGGCAGAAATAGCACTTTGATGCTTTTGAAGATGGTTTGGGTTTTCAAAAAGAACCTTTACAACTTTCCCATGGAAATGATAGAGTACTCTGTGAAAACTGACTCTGTAGCAAATTGTTTCAGAAAAGATGCAAGAAGCAATGTGAGACACTTTCATTTGCGAGTTGCCTCTCTTTCAATGGTTCCATGAACAGAAAAAACAGAAAAAGAAATAAATATTTTCTCCCTCATAAGATATACATCACTCCTGAAATTCTTGCAAAATCAACTGAGGCAAATTAGGGGTTTCAAAGCTAGCCATCTTATAAGTTGTTAGGAAAAAATTTGCATTTAAATTACTCTGTGCAGTTACCTTGAGATTTTCCCCTGGAATGTTTATAGCTCTTTTTTCATTAATACTTAAAAAATACAATTTCATAACCAGTGTATTACTACATCTAGTTATGTTAAGAAAAGGAACTTCATTTCATAAAATAGAAACATTCTAAGTGGTTTGGGGCAACCATTCAGTCAGAATACTTGAATTTTTCATATTGAACACTTAGTAGAGAAGGTAATCTGAAACCATATCACCTTGCAATTTCTATGACAGAAACTATGTCATTAATTGCTCCATCACAGGGAATAACTGTGTTCTATGTGTTCTGTACATAGGCATGAATATTGTTCAAAACTTGGAACTCCCCCCCCAATTGTCTATATATATAAAAATACAGCAGACTTCTTTTTAATAGATAAATCTTATTTCAATAACTTGCTTTCTTATATTCAGAATGTAGGTATAAGAAAAATATTAAATGTGCAAAATGCTCTTTTTATATGTACATTAAAAACACAATGTAATAATAGCTTTATACTTGTCAAAAAGCCATTGGGGAGAAAAATCTTCATTTTCAGAAAATCTGGTCAGATTAGAGCTCTAGCTTTTGGAATTGTAAACAAACTTTTTAAAATGCTGAGCATTTCCTCAGTTCTTCTCAACCAAGACACTCTCAAACACATCAAGTCCTGCTTTGAAGTAAACCTGAGCTGAATTAATGCTGTTCAACACCTCTGACAGGGCTTCTTGAAATGTCTCATTTGATGCAAGCGGCTTGCAGTGTTCCCAAGCCTCCACCAGTAATGAAAACTGCCTTGTCTTCTCATCAACATGGTACAGGATGTTTCTGGAAAAAGATATAGGGATGTGTAAATATCAAACATGATAATGAATATTTATAAGAAGCAATGATATTCACTTTAAAAGAAGAATAATTTACAAAAAATGCAATTTAACTATTGTTGAACACCTAGTCAACTAATCAATACTGGCATTGATCACCAATAGTTTCCCATATTGATGAGAGAGATAATCACACACTGGTTGCCTCCTGGTGGAAGTATACAACTGTATGAAATAGAATGAAGGAGATTTGCTAAAAAAAAAAAAAAAAACTGAATATTAATCTGAAAAAACTTTTAGTTCTTACATAGAACTTTCAGAACTTACATTGTTCTGATGGCCAATAAACACAAGGAGGGACAGAGAAATATGCTAAAGGATACTACTGTATGTCATCAACAAATACAGATTATAGGAAACCCTACAGAACAAATGACCTCATTTATTCAACAAATGAATTACAAATAAAAAAAATGTGAAAGAGGAACCTATATATCACAGTTTCTCAATCTTGCCCTTTTGACATTTTTGATCAGATAATTCTTTTTTTATTTTCTGATAGCTGCCTTGTGCATTGTAGGATGCCTAGCTGTATCCTTGACCTCCACACAGTAGACATCAATAGCACCCATCTTTAGTAAACACCAAAAATGTCTGCGGGCATTGATAAAAATTACCTAATGAGGCAAAATTGAGAAATACTGCTCTAGACTTCAAAAAACATATCAACTAGTCACAAAGTATAGTCCTTAGCAGGATATTATTCAAACACACAAAATATAAGCAGTACAGACTTAAATACTAATTGACTATTGGGTGTATTAAGGAATTGTTGATATTTTAGGTATCATTATTTTGTTTTCTAAAAGTAACCTTCTCTTCTGCAAATACATTCAGTAATGTTTATAAATAAAATGTCATTACACCTAGAATTTGCTTCAAAAAATTTAAAGGCACCAAGGAGGATGAAGTAGTAACATGGAATATGATTGACCACTAGTTAATAACTGTTGAACCTGAGTGATGGAATTCCTTATACTATTCTCTTTTCTTTTGTATGTATTTGGCATTTCGAATACTATCTTCTTACAAATATGTTGTGTATAATTCTAAGATGATGCCTGGATTCTTAGCTGAATTATTGAAAAGGGGGAATTTGGTTGGGAAAGTGTATAACAGACATTTTAATTAAACATTCATAAACAGAGACATATATCAGCAGAAAGCTATAGATTACCTCATTATTGGTTTATTCTTAACCCAGGTTAGGTGAAGTAGTTGATATTCCATGGTATATGTAAGAAGTAGATATGTAAATAATTGAATTCCTTTGTATAATGAACTTACATAGAGCACAGAGGCTCTGCAGTCCATAGGTGAACAAAAAGAGCAGGATTTAACTGCTTTGACAATAGGGAAGAACCCACTTGCCTCATCATCTGTTGATTTGGTTACCTGGCCTGGGAAATGTACAATCTACGTCCATACATATAATTGCAGCAAGCCACTTTTCCAGGTGCAGAAGACGTCAATTGGCAATAAGGCACACATCTGATAAATATGAAGCTGCTTTATTAAACAACTTGAGGAAACATGAAGAACTTTGTACTCAAAAAAATCTTTGTTCTTCTTCTCAAAATACAACAATTTAAATAAGAGTTTTCCCCACTTCCAAGATGGCTGAACAGGGAAAAGACATGCTGATTCTGAGCACACGAAGATAACAGAAGAAACGAAGAGGAGCTGTATTCCCAGAGGACAGCTGGAGAGAAGTTTGCAGTGGAAATTCGACAAAAGGAAGAGAGACACCGTGGAGCAGCAGAGGCATTACAATCACACAGCAATTAGCAGGAAACCACTGGTGACTCAAACAGCCAGAAGCTGGAGAAGCCGTATTCTTGGAGCAAGGCACCCAATCAACAGCAGGGAGGACATGTCTTCTTAATAAGGCAAATAGAGGCTGCTCCAGTCCACATGTGACTTGGGGATTTTACTGGAGGGATAAATCCATGGTCCCTGCTGACTTTGAGTCTGGCTTGTATTTGACAGGGGGCAGGGCACCCACTTAGATCTGAGAATCTCCCATCTCCCTCTCAATCTATCATGGTGCCTGGACTCAACTTGCCAAGTTAGAGCACTGAGCAACCACTACTGGTTAGCAGACCGCATTAGAAACACCATGGCTCTGTGGCCGATGCAGTGGTAAACATGGTTAATCCTCTGTCTGCGGCGCCGGCATCCCATATGGGTGCAGGGTTCCAGTCCCAGTTGTTCCTCTGCCAGTCCAGCTCTCTGCTGTGGCCCGGGAAGGCAGTGGAGGATGGCCCAGGTCCTTGGGCCCTGCACCTGCATGGGAGACTAAGAGGAAGCACCTGGCTCCTGGCTTCAGATCGGCGCAGTGCTGGCTGTAGCGGCCATTTGGGGTATGAACCAACGGAAGGAAGACCTTTCCCTCTGTCTCTCTCTCTCTCTCTCACTGTCTAACTCTGCCTGTCAAAAAAAAATCAGTGGTTTCTTTATAGAGAAATCAAGAAATAAACTGCATTCACATAGCAACAAAAAAATCAAGTATTTAGGAATAAGTTTAATCAAAGAAGGAAAAAATCTCTGCAATGAAAATTAGAAAACACTGATGAGAGAAGTCATCTAGGGCACACACACACACAAAACAGAAAACTATTCCTTGTTCATGGATTGGAAGAATTAATATCATTAAAATGTCTATAATTCCTAAACTAATCTACAAATTCAATGCAATCCCCATTAGCATGCCAGTGACATTCCTGACAGAATTAGAAAAAAACACTCCTGAAACTTATATGGAATCACAGAAGACCCAGAATATCTAAAGGGAATCTCTGAAAAAAAGTCAAACTGGAGGCATCACAATCACTGATTTCAAAGCTATAGAAAGCTATAGCAGGTGCTGGACTGTGGCATAGTGAGTTAAGCATCTGCCTGTGGTGCCTGCATCCCATACAGGTGGGGGTTTGAGTCCTGGCTGCTCCACTTCCAATTCAGCTCCCTGCTGATGGCCTGGGAAAGAAATAGAGGGTGCCCCAAGTTCTTGGCCCCTGCACTAGCATGGAAGACCAGGAAGAAGCTCCTGGCTCCTGACTTTGGATTGGCTCAGCTCCTGCCATTGTAGCCATTTGGGGAGTGAACCAGTGGATAGAAGACTTCTGTCTGTAATTCTGCCTCTCAAATGAATAAATAAATCTTTAAAAAAAAAAGTAAGCTATAGTAATTAAAACAGCACAATACTAGCATAAAATCAACACCTAGATCTAGGGAACAGAAGAACCCAGAAATTAAACCCAAAATTAATCCCTATACAGTCAATGGATTTTTTTACAAAAGTGCCCAAACCACACATTGGAGAAAGTATAATATATTCAATAAATGGTTCTAGAAAAATTAGGTATATACATGCAGAAGAATGAAACTAGATCTCTATGTATCATCATATACAAAAATCAATTTAAGATGAATCACATTGATATGAGAATTGATGAGGATTATGGTATAGTAATTTATAGTAATTACCATGCATGTGCTGTGACCCTGAGAATATAACATATTAGTAAATACCTTTAAAAAAAAGTACTCTATGTAGGAATCTTATACCTTTTGACCATAAAAAATAAATTAGTGTAATTAAAATTTAATTATATTTCATAATATTTATAATATCAAATTCTCTCTCTTTATCAGTTTCAGGTTTAGTTATGAGTCATTTCATGGGAAATATATTTCTAGAATTTAATACTGCAATAGACATTTCAAAAATGTTCACTAAATATTTCCATTCCTTAATTATATATTCCTTAGCATGATAAAAAAAAATCCTGTTATAACCATAGTTATCAATGTCTTCTCCTTAAATAAGTTGTACCACTGCAATTAGTATATTATGCAGAGTATGTTTACAAATTCTCAGGCCATTATAGTGACATTTCCACAATTTTAAAATCCAGTTGCATAAAGTACATTCCTATATACACAGTGTATGTTATTAAATAATTATACATCATTAAAATTTAATTTAGTGTTAGGATGATATTAATAAAACATACTCATAATAGTTATGGGATTAATCTCTCAATGGAAATTCATGTAAGAAGGAGCTGTCACTAATACATTTGTACAAAATTTTAGCCATATTTATCATAAAATATCTAGAAGAGATATAATGTAGAAGAGTAAAACTATATCTTAATCTGCCCATTTTTTCTAAAGCACAAGAAATACTATTTCTTAATATTAAACTGAAAATCAGAGCATATTCCTTCTTAAAGACCAATGCAATGGAGTCTAGAATATGCCTGATCTTGCTTTTCCTAAATAGTAAGCAAGATAGTAGCATGCTTTTATAATCACTGTAAATGAACCAAGTGAATAGAAATGGATATCTTTTTCAGAATGTAAAATTCTACAAGGAACTGAACATATTTTCCATATGCTACATTATTCAAGTAGTAGGCTTGTGGCAAGTTATTACGTAAGATAAACACTTAATTCCTTTCTACCCACATTGGATACAAATCAGCATAAAACTACACATACAGAAGTTGTAGTTCAATCTAAGTGGCTAGGATTACTTCATCTTAATTTTAAGAGAAATCTTCATTTGGCTAGCTGTTGATACACATTAGTTGATCTTTATTATAATAGTAGAAATACATTTTTTCTCCCCAACAGCTTATATTATTTTAAAAACAAATTGGGGGTTACAAAAATATCTTCTAACATTTTCATAAGAAAGGTCATTTCTCTTACTGATCAGAAGCAGCTCATCTTTTCTAATTTCTCTTTTGTGTATTAAAAATGATTTAGTTTCCTGATCACACACAATGAATTTTGTATTTGGAGACTTTTCTGAAAAAGTAGCATTACATAATTTTACTTTTAATATTTGAATGGAAGACTGAAACCAAACACAACCCATGGTTTACCATTCATCACATATATTCCCATATATTTCTTAGTCTGAGAACATACTTAGTAAGTAAACCATTAACCCTAAGTATCCCAAAATCATGTGTAGAAGAAAAACTATTTGCATGGTTAATGTGTCTGTGCTTCATCCTTTTGAGATATTTCAATTAGATTGATTCTTCTGATAAAAGCTTCTAAAGAAAAAGCTCTGCGTATTCTCACCACACTGAACTCAGTCACATGGAGTTGAAACATTCCAGTAGCACACAGTAGATTAAGAATGCCCAAATAAGTCTCTCATCACAATTATGCACCCATGATTTTAAGAATAGGGCAGTCTGGCAATCAACCAACAGCTACTCAAAAAGGCCATGTGCGCCAGGAAAATGTGGTGAAGGAAGCAAGAAAATAAACAATGAGGGTTTCCATGTCCAGATCTGCCCTTTACAAATGCAAACACTTGATGTTCCCTAGTGAACCATTTGCTTCTCTTCCATACCACCTGCTTTAGTCTAATTCAGAAGTTTCCCTGCAGGGAAAAAAAAAAGTCTGCTAGACAGTTTTCATTCAATAAATCACTACCCTATTTGCATACACACAACATGGATCTCAGCATGGCATGAAGAGACATCAGACCTAATTAAAATATTATTTAATTGAAATCATTTTAGAAGTTATCGTGTTTAAAATAACATTAATTCACCCTCATGCCTATCTTCCTTCATCTGTAACAATTTGGATCTTATAAATGTAATTCATACAGTCATCCTGACCCACACACAACACAAAGAGACTACTAAAAGGAAAGTGTAATACATTATTGATGACACTAATGAAATTACAACACACATCACTCATTTTAATGGGTCTGTTTCAATGACACATCACGGTGACCAGGAAAGAACAGTGCCAAACTCAGAAACCTAATTAATAACTCCCAGCAGCATCACTGAAGGAGATGAAATACCTTCACTCTGCTGACAAATCTTTTCCTTTCAACCAAGTAAGGCAAAAGAAAACTGGAGAAACATGAATATTGAAACAAAGACATCTCAAATCTTCATGAGTTACTTCCAAATGATTGAATTAGTGAACTGATGTTGGAAATGCTGAGTCTCTTTCAAATGTTCCTTCTAAACTCAACCAGGGGCACAAGATGTCACCTATTGTAAAACTGAACGAGCATTCATTGTACCACGTGCTGAGAAACTCCAAAATGAAATCACAGAAGTAACAAGTCATAGCTTTCAACACTGACTGTGTTTACATGATAAATGCACAGAGGAAAGGCCAGCTAGCCTAATTTTTTACAACTGTTAATTCTTTTAAGGATTATAACTACTATGCTCCATAGTTAACAGGGGATTATTGTATTTAAATCATCATTAGAAGAGATTATTTGATTTGCATATTACATCCTTGAGAATTCACAAACTATATGACTACACCATTTATTGAAAATATATCCTTTTAGCTAAATTTGAATTTGGCTTATCCTAGGAAAAACAAAATCAAAACTAATATCATTATTGATACTAGCAAGCCTAAACTCACTCTCCAGACAATTGATGAAGAAAGATGTACGACAGTTTGTTTGCAAAAATGGCTATAATTATCCCCATTTCTGTATGCAGACTCTTATAATACATCTGTGTAGCTTATTCCACTAAGAGATAGAAGTTACTTCTATATCTTTTGAATTTGTTAAGATTTTATTAAGTTATACAAATTTCATTCATTTCATATGTATACATTTAGGAACATAGTGATACTTCCACCATACCTTCCCTCCTGCCCACTCTCCCACTCTTCTTCCTCTTATTCCTACTCTTAATTTTTACAAAGATCTATTTTTGGTTTACTTTATAACGAAAAGATTAACCCTACAGTAAGTAAAGAGTTCAACAATTATTATGAGGAAAATTAAAAAAAAAAACTATTCCTCAACAGTAGAGACAAGAACTGTAAATAATCACCAAGTCTCAAAATGTTAATTTCATTCCTAAACATTATATTTTAGATATTCTATTAGTTATCACAGATCAGGGAAAACATATGGTACTTGTGTTTTGGAGACTGTCTAATTTCACTGTGTAGAATGGTTTCCAATTACATTCATTTTATTACAAAATACAGGATTTCATTTTTTTAACCTCTGAGTAGTATTCCGTATTATATATTTACCATAATTTTCTTATCCAGTTGATGAACATCTGAGTTGATTCCATATCTGAGCTATTGTGAACTGAGGTGCTACTGGGGGTGCCAATAACTCTTTCACCTGCTGATTCCATTTCCCTTGGGTGAATTCCCAGGAGTGGGACTGTTGAGTGATATGGTAGATCTATTTTCAGATTTCTGAGGTATTTCCATATTGGCTTCCACAATGCCTGCAAGAGTTTGCACTGCCGCCAACAGTTCATTAGGGTACATTTTGCCCTACATCCTCACCAGCATTTATTATTTGTTGATTTCTGTATGAGAGCCATTCTAACAGGACAGTGGGGGGAATTTGCATTTCCCTGATGGCTAGTGATCCTGAGCATTTTTTTATCTGTCTGTTGGCCATTTGAATTTCCTCTTTTGAAAAATGCTTGTACAAGTTCTTTGCCCAATTCATAACTGGAGTATTTGTTTACTATTTATTGAGTTTCTTGGGCATCTCTTGAACTCTTGAGTATGGTTTGGCTTTTATACTTGCTTTGATCAACAGAAAATTGCATAAGCAATATGCTACTCAAATGATTCTACCTGTTATATGTCTCTCCTCTCCATCTCTCTCTTTCTGTCTTTCTGGAAGTCTATCTAGTCACCATATGAGCATTACTATGTTAGCCTGTTGGAAGAAGACAAGACACATAGAGCAGAGGAGAGCTGATCACCTTGATGTAGGCAGGGAGGTGGCTAGCAAGGAGGAACTGGGATTGCCAGCCCCTTCCTACTGATCTATCTGAGCTGTAACCCTACTTGCACTGCCCCAACCCTTTGCCCCTGTCCACGCAAGAGAAAATTATGTTCTCGTGGTTTTGCCACTTACAACCAACACTGCCTAAAAATATCCAACATGGCTGAAAGCTGCAGCCCTGGAAAGACCTTCAACTCACTATTAGGTCATTATAATAAAATTACCATGGCTAACACACCTATACCACTATGTACTTGATACCATGACATTTTGAAATTTTCCAAATTAAAGCAAGGACATGAGTAGCATTTGAATCCCAAACCAAACACAGCCCCTTTTGAATATTCAATTAAGCTCTACCACGGACAGCACTCCCTTATGCCTCCAGTTCATATAAGGGATGGACACAACTTTCCTGGAGAGCTGCTCTCTCTTGAGCATTTTCATATACTTTCCAGGGTATGTGCTTCCCATTTGCATGTAAATAAATCTTGTTTCTTTGCTGGCCTTTACCTACATATAATCCTTGAAACATTTTCTTGCATCAAAGATAATAATCTGGACCAAGACACCCCACAATAAGCTAAGGCCTTCTTTACTAGATAATACCCAATTTGTCAACAGAAGCACTGGGTATAGAATGTAAACATAGCCATGAGATACACCGGCCAGCTCAATCCAGATGAGAACAATCACACATGTGAGTCCAGCCCATATGAACGAATTAAGGACAAATTAAATAGTTATCATTTTAAGCTACTACAATGTGAAATGGTCTTCAAGAAAGCATAGGAAAATTGATATAATTTGGTAGTGTTTTTTCTTCCCTGTGAGAAAAAAAGGGTTTAAGTTGACATAGGCATCAGTTCACTACTGTCTGTTCATACAATCAACAGAGTAAAATGTGTAGTATGGATCTGACAATCCCTTAAATGAGTAGTTGAATTCAGAAGACAGTGTTGAAATATCATGCCTAAATTGTCCTCATCAGGTGTACGGCATAAAGTTAGAATATTTATGATTCATTAAGTCTCTAGTGCTGTTTGCAGAGAGCTTCCCAGGAGCACTAGCAGGGAGCTGGACTGGAAGTGGAGGAGCCAGGATATGGGATGCTGGCACCACAGGCAGTGGCTTTACCACTATGCCACAGCACCAGCCCCTATGCTAGAATATTCTAGGATCATGCCCTTCTACCACATAGTACTCAAAAAGAAAAAGTATATTTGTGCACTCAAATTCAATTCAAGACAGAGACAGAATTTAAAGGTTAATACAATTCTCAGAACCTTCTAGTATTTGGAGAAAATGGTGAAGCTGTCCACCGTTTTTATTTATCACTCTCATATCACTGGTTTCTTATTTTCATTTCATCACTGCCATTTTTGTTCTATTTACCTCAAAGCGCATATGTGACCTACAATTCAAAATTGAGATAATTCCATTTTTATTTCTTAACTTAGAGTGCATTGTCTCTTAGTGTTTTAGCTTCCCTTCAGCAAGTAGAACCTGTCACCCTCCAAGGACAATTTCATTTGAATAGATTTTAGGCCCCTGGCAATTAACGTAAGGATGCATTTCCTTTAATCTTACACCTCAAATATTTGCATTTGCTCTTTTCCTATTATTCTTTCCATACCTTCATTACATTTGGCAAACACTAATGCTCAGGCAACAAAACCAATAAAAAAAATAGGCAATTCAACTTTATTTTTTCATTGGCTTTCTCATTCCCCAAATCGGAAGAATGTGAATGATCTGTTTTGGAAAGGTCACTCTAAAGGCAAAAAATTTATAATGTAGGCTGTGTCTATTCAAATAAAGTAAGTAATTGAGCCAACATTGATTTTTCTGCTTTTTCTATTCAACAGCCTTTATTAAACGTCTAAGATGTGAAACTGACTGTGTTAGGTGCTCAGGAACAGAAAAAGACCTTTACACTCTATATTGGAACCCAAGCACTTAACGAATAAACTAAAATATTATTTTTAACCTTTCATCCACAGGATACATTTAAAGCATTATATAGTTTTAAATTATGTAATTTTATATTTTATGAAATTTTTTATTTTATTATATGTATATACATGTGTACATAGGAAATGCTGGTTTGTCTTGTCCCTTTTTGCCATATACTGTTTTTTTTTTCATTTTTTTAAAGCTTTTATTTAATGAATATAAATTTCCAAAGTACAGCTTATGGATTACAATGGCTTCCCCCCCCCCGCCCCATAACTTCCCTCCCACCCGCAACCCTCCCCTTTCCCGCTCCCTCTCCCCTTCCATTCACATCAAGATTCATTTTCAATTCTCTTTATATACAGAAGATCAGTTTAGTATATATTAAGTAAAGATTTCAACAGTTTGCCCTCACATAGCAACACAAAGTGAAAAATACTGTTAGAGTACTAGTTATAGCATTAAATAACAATGTACAGCACATTAAGGACAGAGATCCTGCATGATTTTTTTTTAATTGATTAATTTTCTATGCAATTTCCAATTTAACACCAAGTGTTTTTTTTCATTTTCAATTATCTTTATATACAGAAGATCGATTCAGTATATACTAAGTAAAGATTTCATCAGTTTGCACCCACACAAAAACACCTGGTGTAAAAATACTGTTTAAGTACTAGTTATAGCATTACTTCACATTGGACAACACATTAAGGACAGATCCCTCATGAGACGTAAGTACACAGTGACTCCTGTTGTTGACTTAACAATTTGACACTCTTGTTTATGGTGTCAGTAATCTCCCTAGGCTCTAGTCATGAGTTGCCGAGGCTATGGAAGCCTTTAGGGTTCACCAACTTCTATCTTATTCTGACAGGGTCATAGTCAAAGTGGAAATTCTCTCCTCCCTTCAGAGAAAGGTACCTCCTTCTTTGATGGCCCCATTCTTTCCACTGGGATCTCACTTGCAGTGATCTTTCATTTAGGTCTTCTTTCTTTTTTTCCAGAGTGTCTTGGCTTTCCATTATGCCATATACTCTTTTTAGCTATGTAGTACAATGTCTATAAATATGGTACATAATCTCTACCATATGCTTAATGGTTTAGGAGTGAGCTCCAGGGGTAATTCCTGATAGTTTAATGGGTCATTTGATTCCAGTTGCCATGATATTAATTCAGGAAACACAGTTCAAGCTAAATACAAGTTAAGTCTTTAACCAAATGTATTATTTTGGAAGTAGGCAAATGACCAAATATTGGCAATTAAACTTGAAGGGAGATTTTCTGCAGGATTCTAAACTTGATTACTTCCTGAATTTCTGAGTGAACCAACGAAAGCTAACCCTTTTGCTTCTCCAGAGTAGTATGCAGGAAATGGAATGCCTGCACAGTGTCTCGAATGCAGATGCCATCTACCACCAAGTCTCATGCTAGAATCACCACACTGAACTGAAGGAGTGCCACAGCTGGTCCTACAAGATCCTTAATCACCAGCCCTACAGGGTTCTAATCACCAGACTCATGAGGTCATTTACTTCTACAACAGATAATTTACTGATAATTGGTATTGTCTCCAGGGATTTCTTTTCATGGAATTCCAGGTCTCAGGCAGAATGTCACTCCCACTTGCATGTAGCCCCTAGGACAGACTGAAGCCCACTTGGTCATCATAAAAATTCCCTAAAGAGAGGCTGGTGTTGTGACACAGTGGCATCCCATATGAGTGCTAGCTGGATTCCTGCCTGCTCCACTTTTGATCTAGCTGCCCGCAGAGGAAGATAACCCAAGTATGTGGGCCTCTGCCACCTATGTAGGAGACTAAGAGACCCAGATGAAACTCCTCGCTCCTGGCTTCTGGCAGGCCCTGCCCCAGCCTGAGTACCAGCCTCAAGCCCAGTTTTTACAGACACTTGGGTAATGAAAGTGTGGATGGAAGAGCTCTCTCTGATTCTCAAAATGCAAGTACTAGATAGGAAAGTTTCTACTTATCATATTGAAAGCAATTATTAAAAAAAATTCTAAATGTTGAGTAAACGGCAGAAATCAGTTTTATACTTTGGGAAATCTGAAAGGAGACTCATTTCATTCTTAGTCTTAACCATGAGTATTGGAGGGTTGCAGCTGATTCCCAGGTGCCTCATATAAAGTATATGTGCATGTAGTTATACCAGTTTGAAACAAATCATGTCTAATTCAAGAATAAAATAAATGGATTTTTAAAAAGTATATATGAACTGTACACATAGTTTCTATGAACTATATAAGAGTTTACAGAAGTTGTAGAAGACATCAAGAACTGGGCAGTAACAGAGAAGCTGGGTGTCAGAGACCACTGCCAAGGTCCCTCTGTAGGAATAGTTGGTTTAGGATATTGATGTTTGAGACATTAACCACTGCCACCACTCCATTAAGAACACTTTTCTACCACGGTAGTATTGTGGCTTTTTAATAATTTTTTTAAATTTTTATTTCTTAAGTAAGCAAGTAAACAAAAAATCAATTCCACTGTCAATGGCAAGATCTTGATAAACAGGATAATATTGAATTTCTCCTATATCTTTCACATTCAAGTACTAGGATATGGCATCCAAGTGGCTGAGCTTATCTCACATGCTTGTCCCCCAGCTCAGGTATAAAATATTTGAATTCATTCATCTTATGTTGGGAAAGATTAACCTGGCTTCTCTCTAAGCATACAGCTGATTCCCCATCCCCCCTAATACAAGAAAGAAGTTCCTGGGACTGGCATTTTGGCATAGCCAATAAAGCTGTTGCCTGTGAGGCCAGCATCCCATATTGTGTGCCACTTCCAACCCAGTTCTCTGTTAATGGCCTGGGAAAAGCAGCAGAAAACCAAATGTTTGGGCCCATGCCAGCCATGTGGGAGACACAGATAAAATTCCTGGCTCTTAGCTTTAGCCTGGCTGGCTCTCTGACCTGGCCATTGGGCCATCAGGGAAGTGAAACAGCAGATAGAAGATCTCTATCTATCTAGCCCTCTCTCTGTAGCATTGACTTTCAGATAAATAAGTAAATATTTTTTAAAAAGATATTCCTATATCAGGCATTCAAAAATAATTTTTTAAAAATCCAGCAAATATCCACTACACTAATAATGGGAAGGGAAACTGTTTCCAGTAGAATTCTTTGAGGATTACTCTCTAGTTTTCTGTTTTATTGCACATCACTTTTCCTTCCTTATTTTAAATGTTAGCAAGTGCTCAAAAATATTCTAGCAATGGTTATCAAATGTAATGTGCACAAGAACAACCTGAGAAACTTGGAAAACCACTTAAGGGATTGAGATGCAATGAATCTGAGATGCCTTACATGACTCTGCAATTTTCCCTCTACTCCCTAACTTAAACCCATAGGGTAATATCCACTTACTTACGCTCTGTATTTACTCCAGTGAGTTTTAGATTCACCCAGACTTGTTATTTTGTTCCCAGACTAGTTCCTTTCAGTGACATGTAATTATACACAAAATTACATGATTTAAGTAACATTGTGTAAATAATGACACATTAAGTGTATAAGAAAGTGTTATTACTGTGACAATAAGCCAGAATGCTTTGGAAATACAAAGATTAATTGACAAAATGAAAGCATTGCTGAATTATTTGCAGAGGAATAACTGAAAAGATTGTTTGCAAAGCGAAAGGAGTAAAACAGTGACAATCTAGGGGGAACATCTGCACTTGGGTTGGTTAGCAAGTGCCTATTTCTTGTGTCCAAGTAAGGAAATTGAAACTGGAAATCTTAGATGGTGCATCTTTTGTATGGTACAAATTATAAAGTAAATCTAGAATTCCAATCTCTAGAATTAATACTTAGAAAAGTTATTTTCTTGTGTCAAAAGACTAGTAGTGATAACTGTTTCAGTTAAAATAGACTACTTTTTCAACCATCTGAACATCTACTGGTTTTGCTTGTGTCAGTAAAAAGAACATTTACCTTTTAATAGTTTATAGTGAAAATATTACTCCTAAAAATGACAAGGAAAGTAGATATTATCTAGAATTCTGTTTCTCATGTACTTATACTTGTGGCTTGAAGTGCTAAATGGATCATAGAACTGGGGCTATTTCAGGTTCCAAAAGATAAAAGGTCAGTCAACATATAGACTTCGATTAACAGATCTTGTTTCACTTAATATTGTTTATCTTATTTTCTGGATAATAATAGGCTTCCTGAAAGAACAAGTGAATGTATAAACCAAGTTATCAAAATGAAGAGAGATAATTATAATTAATTATTTTAGGGTTAATTAAGTTGTAGTAAAATTTTACATTGTAAATTTATGTTCTAATTTCCATGGTTTTTCTGTTTGTGAAATCTGAATTTGTTGAATAGCTGTTAAATTTCTCCTTTATCAAATGTTGTAGACTCTGTAGTCTAAAGCCTTTTAGGGAAACATCATTATATTCTTAGAATTTTATCTATGAACTATATGAAATCTGTTCTCTTTATATTAACAAAAAAGATTAAAACGCATGCATACATACAGAATATGCATAAAATGGCCAATTATATTATTAATTATAAAGAAAACAAATGCTATGTGTATTTTCCATTAATAACTGTATTTCATGGGTATTTAATTTGCTGTATTGCAAGCTATAACTGTCACTGTCTAAAATACTAGCAAATATTTTAAGAAATTGTCTTTATTTAGTGGTCTCAGTTCTACTAATCTACATCCAATTTTTTTTTTTGGAGCCCAATATTTAATATAAGCAAAAATAATTAATGCAGTTCTTAACTAGACCTTTTGGAACTGTGGCCCTAAATTGAGAGGAAGAAAAGTAATGGGTTCTTTGCACTAGACATCTTAATACAAGTCACCTTGACATTTTGTTCCATGCTTAATGAATGCTTTGGCAGATATATTAATCCAATATCCTGAAAACAACATCACTCAGTGAATTCTGAACCATTCAAAAGCCAGGACCTCCAGCAATAGAATATGTTCTCAGTTTAAATTACATAAGCACTGGGTAGCCTGTGACATGATTCTTTAATTTCATAAAATACATTAGATGATTAAATCTAGATGATACTTAGATTATAGAACTTGATATTTTTCTACTTGAAGAGGACAGCCCCAAGAGACTCTACAATGCAGCAGAAATGGAAGAAAGTGGTAATAACCACTCTACTCTCATCTTATTTAAGAAAATTTAGGAAGAATTTTAAACTAGATGTAGACAGAATTTAAAAAGTCATTATTTGACAGCTTATTTTTACCATGTATGTGCTAAGCATAAAATATGATGATGATGTTGGAATAAAATAATTAGAAAAGGGGTCTGAGGGAATTTTTGAGTTTTGAGTTAATTTCTATGGAAAAGACTAGATGGTTTCAGACAACATTGTCTTCTGCATATTTGGCTAATATAATGAAACAAAACACATGCTGACATGAAAGAATTCTAGGAAGACCATAGCACTGAAATTCATTTCTAAACGTCTTATGTTTCATCTTCCCTCTCTTAGAAAGAGAAAGTTTAGAGATGTGAAAATCAGTTTTTTATAATACATAAAGAATGAAACATGATAGGCTGGTAAAAATTACATTGTTTCACTTCCACAATTAATTGGATTGTATAATCATTTTCCCTTATATGATTATTTGAGTAAGACATCAATATTTTTTTCCAAGAAAGAAGCTTTTAGGATGAATTTGCAATGATTACTAGTATTAATGGCTACTAATTCAATATTAAGCTATAACATAAATCACATTTTGTATTATCATAGAAACATTCACATAAAACCAATTAAAACCAAAGGTGAATAGCTTCTAAAGCCATTGTAATCCATAAGCTGTATTTTGGAAATTTATTTTTATTAAATAAAAGTTAAAAAAAAGAAAAATTTAAAGTAGGAAGATAGAAATTTCAAATAAATACATATGCAATTTAGTGACCCATTACAAATAGTAAATTTTATTTAACAGTTAACCCAAAGAAAAGAAAAACACACAGTGAGGAAAGAGCAAATATTTTAAATTCAAAATTAATCCAGCAATTATGACACAGGTATATTTACCATAGAACATTTTAAGGATGTTAATCTTAATCTGGTAAAACGTCTGACTTACTACACTAAAAAAATGATTTCATAGAGTCTCTACACCACCTTATATAACCAGATATACTTTGCTTTACCTTTTTTAATGGAAAATTGAAATTGTTTTTCACTTTCTAAATGAAGATGAAGTACAGTGATAAAAATCTTATTGCCACTGTTGAACAGCTGTGAATAAATAAAGTCTTTTAAGATTAAACCATACCAGCTTTCCCCTCCTGTGGCTTTATTAACACATAAAGCATCAGCTCAGAGAAAACTCTCCAGCCTGAAGTGTATTCTTTTTCATACTTGTTATTTTGTATTTATCCCTTGTCTACACATTTTTATGATATGTGTATGTGCATTATGAATTTATGAATGCATGTATACAAAAAGTATATGTGGCATATATAAATTTATATGTGAATAGATTTTCATATATTCATAAATATGTATAATTGTATAAATATGTATAAATATATGTAAAATTTATGCATATGTATAAATGTATATTCATATAAACACATATACATTAACCCAAAAGATATGTATGTGTGCACATATCCTCCTCTGAGATTATGAGGAAAATGTCTAAATTTTATTCCTCCTTCCCCAATTCACATAACTGAACACTAAGCTATGTGTTAGACTGTAAAACTAACAAAAAAAGATCTACCAAACGAAACACATGCCTTTTGTCCTAAGAGAAAAGAGCTGAAACATTACTTTATTGACACCAATGTAAATATGTGAATATTCAAATCCAAGTTTTACTTAGAGAATGTAGAATATTTCCACAGCAACAGTCTTGGTATTTATTCTTAACTCACATTATTCTTCTTTCCATTCCAAGAGCTAGTCTCAAATCTTCACTTCATTACATTGACTTTGCAGGAAAGGGCCTTTATTTACAGAAATGCTAATTATAGTACTAATTATCTTACTTGATTGCTTTGTGTGAGGCTCACCTGAATGTCCAATCGTATATACTTATTGTTTAAAGGACTATTGTTTAAAGGCTACTGAGGGATGACAGATAATTTAAAGAAGGGAAATTCTGGAAAAGAAAATATTGATTACATCTAATATTTAACAACAGTGGAGAGAGGGATGTATGAGAAATACATATAAATGACTGGTATCGAGTTCATGTCCTTGAGACTACAATTTATAGTCTTTCCCATGTAAGGAGTCAAAATGTGCTGCTCTAAAATTTGCTACGTCGGTATATTGACTACTTTGAATTACAAACACTTGACAAAGAACACAAGAAGAGCATTCCAATCTTCCTTTCTTTTCCTGCAAGCAGGAGCTAAAACTCCTGGGTGACAGGTGCCTTTTTGTACCAGGAGGAAGAACAATATTCTCATCTCCAGAGGTGGGGTGTAGAGGCTGAGAGAAATCCACACAAACAAATCTTGCTAAACTACCCCTTATCTTCCTAGTCACTTTCCAACAATGTTCTACAACTTAGCCCAAACTCTCTTGTCTTCATTTTCCTTAGGAAGGCTTCCAATGTACATGTAAAAATTACTGAACAGAATTTGTATGCTTTTCTTCTGTAAATTTAATTCTTAGGCCCAGACTCAGACACCCTAAGAAGGTAGATGATTTGTTTGACCTCCCCTGTAGCCGCCACACAGCTTCCTGCTCTGTCACCCCCACCTTCCACTCATGGTCCGGATGGAGCACACTGAAGTTATTTAGCCTGAGACTCTTCTTCCTCACTTGTGCAATGAAAAATACTAGTACTTATTAGTGTTTACAGTTTTTGTAATAATCAAATGAGGTAACGAGATGTTAAATGACTACTTAGCACAGAACATGGTATATACAAACAAATGCCTTTGAAATGATACTGAGAACAGACTGTCCCTATGAAAACCTGCAAGACATTCAAGAGACATACCTACCAAGACTGGTCTGAGGTGAGCACAGACAGGGCTTTTCATCTGATCATCAGGCCAGTTTGCCTTGGGTGAGCAACACAAAAGCCCTGTTCTGTCTTAGCCAACTGGAGTCACTTTCAGCAATTCTTTGTGCATTATGTGTTCAATAGCCTCTTCTCAGACATGCTGCTTCTAAAGTTGTTTTTAGCCAATCATATTCTAATATCGAACCATTAAGGATTTCATATCCCTCTTATCTAATGTGCTTTATTGTTAGGCATTTGATAAGCCAAACTTTTTTTAAATGAGTATTTAAGTTTTTTTCTTAATCTTTTAAGATAACCATAAGTAATAAAACTCAAATCTGAAATAATAGTTTATTTCTTAACATTCGTATATAAGTTAAGCATTATTGGCAGCAAAATATGTTGCCTGTATATGAGTACAGCTCTGAGAGTACTGAAGACTAGCTTACTCTAAATTCTGCTGGTTAGTATTTTAATAACAGAAAACAAAGTAAAGTTATAATCTTATTAAAGGAACGTAAGGATGTCCTCCCACAGCTGTGGCCCTGCATCATATAATTCACAAAAAAGTAAGGATAAATGACCATGTTGTCAAACTCTGAAATAATAGTGAATGTTAGAAATGTTGACAGATCCTTAATTGTAGCAGTACACCTTGTGCTGCTAAATGTACCATACATCATCGGTAAATAGGAATTCAGGATGCAGCTCTCTGCCTTGACCTTCAAGCTCCAACTGTGTTTTGAACATCAAGAGTGCATAAATAATATAATTTACAATCTCTGAAAAGGGATATGTGGACATGATAAACCACATATGTTTCTATGGGTGAAAAGAGGATATACAGTGGGCCTCATAGTCTCAAATTTAGTCAACCTTACTGCCAAAATTCATTTATGTTAACACATTGCTTTTCAGTAAGTGGCAAATAGTTAAAGCTTATCATCAGTTCTCTTATTTATGGTCTTATATTGTGTGGCATTTTAGAGATCCTTAGATATTGGCCTGGTATGTCTAAAACATTTAGGTCTCAAAGGTTTCAGCAAATAGTTTTCTCACTATCATTCTAAGATGAATACCCTCTGAACTTCATAAAAATTAAAGTTATACTCTCCTGAACCCGGACAGGGAGAGCTGAGATAGGGATAAGTTTATTTATGTATGGTGGCATTTCAACCTACTCTGAGGTCATACTTCTGGAACATGGCAATCAATCCAAAATAAGCTAAATAGCATTTGGAAGGGCACAGAACTGTCATGAGCCTCAACACTGTCCCTTAAGGGAGTAGAAAAGTAATGAATAACTGAAGCAATAGGCAGAAGCTAACACACATCTCTTAGAAATAACCAATAAAAAACACAACTAAAAAAAGAGAAACAATGAAACATGGAATTCATTCATTTTTCTAGTTTTCAGCAGCAGATCACCTATGGTTATACATTCATTGGGGCAAACAACTCAACAGTATGTATGGGCTTTATTATATTAGAGGAGAAACTGTAACTTTGACAACCAATCTTCAGTCAAAAAATGCATTAAACATTGCTAAGTCTATTTTGAGAAAAATAAAAACTGTGTTTCCAATTAGAAAGGATTTCTTGAGGGACTGCCATTTTGGCATGGCAAGTAAAGCCGCTGCCTGTGACTCTTGTATCCTACATGGATACTTGTTCGAGTCTCAGCTGCTCCACTTCCAATCCAGCTCCTTACTAATGGCCTGGGAAGGACAGTTGAGGATGGCCCAAGTGCATAGGATCCTGCTACCCATTTGGAAGACCCAGATGTAGCTCTTGGCTCTTGGCTTTGCTCTGGCCATGAGGTCATCTGGGGAGTAGGCAGGCAGATGGAAGATCTCTCTCAGTCTCTGTCTCTGTCTCCCCCTCTCTCTCCGTAACTCTGGCTTTCAAATAAATAAATCTATCTTTATTTTAAAAAATTGAAAAAATAATTTCTTGAGAAACACTATCTATGGCCATAGCACCCAAAATGTACCAGATCTCATCTGATCTTGGAAACTAAGTAGAGTTGGGCCTGGTAAGTACTTCGATGGGAGAAATGCTGTCCCATTCCCCCACTCCCATTTTTCAAAGACCAAAGTCTACTTGTTTATAAGATCTTGGTTAAGTGTCTCATCCTGTGTAAGACCTGCCTGGATCTTTTCCCAGTTGCAGAAAATAAAACAAAACATCTCACTTCTCTGTTTTTCTGCAACTCATTTCATTTATTCGGCAGTTATTTTTGAAGACATCTCATATCCATTTTAGATTATAAGGAGAGGAAAGACCAAAAGTATCACGAAGTAAACAGACTAAACTCTTATAACGTAAAGGCAGAATCAAGCCTTTGGTCCATCTCCCTACACCTAAGATGTCCTCACCTAACCTTTCCCCAAAAATTCACTGAAATGAGAGAACAGTATGGCTGGCTCTATGAAATCCTGATCAGTGGATTCAAAAAGTCATGTGCTTCTCCAATAAATAAACATTGATGGCCAGTATAGCCCAAAGGGGTTTGTTTAGAGGAATTCCAGGTCAAGGGTAGAGAAATGTGAGGTCTGGGGCAGAGGGTCACTATCAGTTACTTGTAACGCCCCAGACCACCTGAAACCTGCCTGGCTATCATAAATTTCCTAAAGTGCATGGCATTGTGGACCAATCAAAGGAAGTTCTCAAGCACCAAGCATGAACCAGGAACTTGGACGTGAGATGAACATACACCTCTCAGACCTAACTTCAACCTATAAGAACCTTCACCTTTAACTCCTCGGGGAGCCTGGGAATTATGCAACAGTTGTCTGGTTCCTTGCTCTGTGCATTAATTTATGCACAGTGAGTGGACCCAGATGTGGGGGTTCCATAGCAACACCACCAAAAGGTTTCAGGGGTTGTTCCACACAATCATAGCAGCAGGGAGGGGCTACTATCCCTGGAGTTACAGAACAGAAAGTCTGGAATTAGTAAAACTTAAAAGCCCGAAGGATGTGACATCAAAGCTGGAACTCAGACTTGTGAATAGAGCTACCACTTAACTATAATCAATGTCTCTGGGAATCTGGGAGTCAGACCTAACAGGACCTGACTCTGGTCAGCTGGTGATGGTGTCTCTGATGTGTATCCTGAGTCTAGTTTAGCTAATGTTGGAAAAAGTACAAATCAGGGTTATCTGTTACTCCTACAATGCACTGTCACTACTTGAGTGAAGAAGCATTGCGAGAGTGACAATGACAGGAAAGAAAAGCAGAGAAAACAGGAAAAAGCTTTTTTTTTTTTTCCCTCCTCCAGACTCCAGTTTTCCTTTATGGCTTCAAAATAGGAGTCTAAAAAGGGCTCACGTGGCAAAGCAGAAGTGAAATTTGGAGACCCAAGCCCAGGTACACACAATAAACAATACAGGATGGGCTTGCAGTTGGAAAAAAAAAAAAACAAAAAACAAAAAACAAAAAACTGGCACAGCTGTGGAAATGAAGCCATTATCTAGTCAACACTCATATCCTTTGCATTATCTGGAGCAGTGACTGCATGGATATGTCTAGGTACAAGTCTCTAGGACTTGTGAATGTCACTTTATTTGGAAAAACTGTCTTTGATATGAGGGATTATCCTGTATTATCTGCGAAGGCTCTGAATCCAATCACATCTTCTTACAGAAGAGGGTGGGTGGAGGTTACACATACATACAAAGAAAATAAAAAGGTAACGTGAAGTGCAAAGCAGACTTTGGAGCCACCTGGCACACATGAGAGAATGCTGACAACATAAGAAGGAGGCTGTCCCTTAGAGTCTGGAGAAACAGTGGCCCTATATCGGGAGAGGACAGATTTCTGTTAGTTAATTTGTTATGAAAGCCACTGGAAACTAATATATTAATATGCTTTAAACATAAGAGATACTGAAATCTTATTAAATAAGGCAAACAATAAGCATAAAATTCTGATTTACTTAATTATAGAAAAAACAATTCATCTAGTAAATTTACAAACATAACACAACAGTAATCTCCTTTTTCCAAAGCGGATATATTCCAAGAACCTTCAGAGGATATTTGAAATTATAGATAGTATAAAACTTTAAATACAGTCTTTTAACAGGCCATCAAAGAAGGAGGTACCTTTCTCTGAGGGGAGGAGAGAACTTCCACTTTGACTATGACCTTGTCTAAATAAGATCAGAGTTGGTGAACTCAAAAGGCTTCCATAGCCTTGGCAACTCATGACAAGAGCGTAGTGTGATTACTGACGCCATAAACAAGAGTGTCAACAGGAGTCACTGTGCATTTACTCCTCATGTAGGATCTCTGTCCTTAATGTGTTGTACAATGTGAATTAATGCTATAACTAGTACTCAAACAGTACTTTACACTTTATGTTTCTGTGTGGTTGCAAACTGTTGAAATCTTTTCTTAATAAATACTAAATTGATCTTCTGTATATAAAGATAATTGAAAATGAATCTTGATGTGAATGAAATAGGAGAGGGAGCGGGAGATGGGATGGTTGTGGGTGGGAGGGAAGTTATGGGGGGGAAAAGCCACTGTAATCCAAAAGCTGTACTTTGGAAATTTATATTTATTAAATAAAAGTTAAAAAAATAGTCTTTTTTCCATATGTACATACCCTTGATAAAGTTTAATTTATAAAGTATGTACAGTAAGAGATTGACAACAAATAATAAAATATAGGACAATTGTGACAATATATATATATAAATACAATTGCAGGCATCACCACTATTGCATGATGAGATCATTATTGAGTAAAATAAGAGTTCCTAGAAGGCAAGCACTGTGCTATCATAACAGTCAATCTGATAAGAGGCCACTACTTCTAACAGGCAGGGGAGGTATACAGTTTTGACACACTGGACAAAGAGCTATTTCAAAGTCCAGGTGAGAAGGAGCAGGATTAACATGAGATTTCATCACCTTACTCAGAATGAACCACAATTTAAAACTTATTATTGCATATTTCTTGAATTTCCCATTTAATATTTCAGACCACTGTTGACCACAGGTATCTGAAACCACCACACAGTGCAAAACCATAGATAAGGCAGGCTGGGCATCATGGTGTAGCGGGTTAAGCCACCATCTGTGACACAGGCATTCTATATTGTCACCAGTTCAAATCCTAGCTGCACTACTTCTGATGCAGCTCCCTGCCAATGAGCCTGGGAAAGTAGTAGAAGATGGCTCAAGTACTTGGGCCTCTGCAATCCCATGGGAGAACTGGAAGAAATTCCTAGCTCCTGGCTTCAGGCCGACCCAGCCCTGGCTGTTGCAGCCATTTATGGGCAAAGCAGGAGATAGTAGATCTCCATCTCTCTCTCCATCTCTCTCTCTCTCTCTCTCTCTCTCTCTGCAACTCGGTCTTTCAAATAAATAAAATAAATCTTAAAAAAAAAAGAGCCTACTGTAGTGTGTCAAAAACAATGAAATGTGCTTAGACCTAATCTAAATTGTATGCAAAGTTAATAATTTTGGTTTGGAGAATCCAATTTTATGGATTATGAAGACTTTCAATTGTATGTATAGTAACAAATATATAAAATAGAAAGGTAAACATTTTCTGAACTCAATTGAAACAAAAATATTCATTCATCTCTAGAAATTAATCTGCAAATGTGTTGTATGGTACTATTAATTCTTAATTCTCAACATCCGGATAATTTTTCATTCATCTATTTGATATTCTATTTGAGAAAGATAAACTGGCAGTATGAATCATCCTTGAGAAAAGGCCTATTTAGTTTTTGAAAACTGTCTATTCAACTTTATAGTTAAGAAATGGAGAGAGGGATTGCAAACAAGAGGAATGTGTAATAGCCCACAGAGAGGATACATAACATTTAAGACATATAACATTCTTTCTCCAAAACTTTAGTACCTGACCAAGTTATACTTTATTAGCTTTTGAATGATATTGGGTAAAATTACATTTAGTTAGTGTATCTCCCAAATTCTTATGTAGCATATGAAAGCTTTGATTAGAAAATGAGTCCTCTATGATAAGCAATAAAAAGGACTAGAGACACTTTAACAGACACACTTAAAGGTTATTCTTTCAAAAAAAAATCTGCCATATTTCTTTCTACTTCACATTATTACATAAGGAGCTGATTACTATTTATATGTTATTATTTCTGATGAGAAGGGGAAAGCAAGGTGAAGTTTTAGTCTACCTTGGAATTAGCCAAATATAACCAGGCAGATACAAACAGAATTTCTTCCCAAGAATATTTAGCCATTTAAATTACTGAGCAAAAGTAATCTTACCTTGTCACTCATATTATTTGAATTGAAATCAGCAGAATCCCTTCTTGAAAAAAAGAATTATTCTGTTTACATCATAGCTGTTATAAATACACTGCTCCTGAGAAAGATCTGTTATATTTGGTTTCTCTCCTTTTATTTACCCTCATGTCAAATCTATCACTAAGATTCATAGATTAAATCTCCAAAATGTTACAAATTCATCTTCCCTCTATTTACATTCCCATCAACATGTTTTCTGTTCTGGTTAATAGTATGTAACAATTAAGCTGGCCTATGCTGCCCAGTTGTTTAACCAAATACTAGTTTATACGTTGCCAAAAAGGTATTTTGTAGATGTAATTAATACTTATAACAAGCTGACTTTCAATTAAGATGACCATTGAAAAGTTTTATATATTCACCTGAAGGTCTCAAAATCAGAGATTTCCCAGAGAGAAACAATTGCTGTCTCAAGAACGTAACATAGAAATATTCCACTTGAATTTCCAGCCTGCCAGCAACCTGTCCTACTGATTTCAACTCAGAATTGCATCAATCCTTTCCCCGAGATTCCAGCCTGCCTTCTCAACGGATTTCAGCCCTGTCAGCCTCTACAATCACATGATTCAACTTCTGAAAAGAATATCTATCTACCTACCTACCTACCTATCTATCTCCTAGTTACCTTTCTACCAATCATCTGAAAATTCTCATTGTTCTGTTTCTCTGGAGAATCCTGATTGATAGACCTAGATTCTAGGTCTCAATTTTCTTTTCACTTCTCGCATTATCTCTGTAATCATTTTTCCATATAGCAGAGATACATAGATACATGATGATAGATATACATATAAGTAAAATTAAGCCACTATCTGTAAGTAGACTTTAAAGCACTGAATATGTTGTCTAATCTTGTCCTATAGCCCCTATACCTGGCCTAGTTCTTCAATCTGAGATCAAGCTACTCCTCTAAATCTTCTGGGCACTTTAACAGAAACAAAAACAAAAACTAGCACAAACAAAAAACTACCCCTGTGTCTCTTTCCTTTGAGACAATTTTAAAGGTTGTAACTATATACTTATTGTTCGTTCATCTGCTTATCTAATTTTCCCAATATTAGGAAAGGTCCGTAGGATAGGTTTGTTATTTATTTTTTTTTAATATTTTATTTTGAGTGCCTAGGATAGTTCTGATACATGGTAGACCTAAGTATTTGCTGAATTAATAAGTGTAACAGAATTAGTGGTGTTCCTAGATAAGTAATGACACCAATTTCTTACATATAAGAAAGGTGGTAAGATTAAAATGAGAACTAGAGAAAATGCAAGAAATAAAATGCCACTCAATCCATAGGCATTAATCTTATAGTCCAGGTCTAGTCACTGGTTAAGTATTAAATATCCATTTTGTGTGTGTGTGAGAGATAAAATACATTCTGCACCTCTTCATTGGTTCAAGCTATTATTTTACTCCAACTCACCTTTTTATTTAAATCTACTTTTTAATCTAGTTCTGTCTGACAAAAGTCATGAATTGGGTTAAAAAAATAAAATGTAGAATGGCTATGATCAAGTATTATTGTTCAATCAATTTATTCCATTTACCAGATTTGATAATTTTGAAAGACATTTAATATTTCTGAGCTTCAAAGTTACTATGTACATAAGGGGAAAAACATGTACCTGAATAAATGATTGACAGATCAAAAAAGTATAAGTATAGCATCCGGGGAAAGAATTAGATGTTCCATAAACACCCTTGGAGAGTTTGGTAAAATAAAAGAAGGGAGAGTGCTTTGAAGCAAGAAAGCCCTGGATAAAACTACCAGCTCCAACACATTATTATGTATGCTGTTGTGAAAGACCCGCGATATGCATTAAATATATGAAGTGCTTAGCATGCGATCATCATTTCATTTTTAAAAATTCTTACAGTGTTTTTTCAATTTCCTATCCTCTGTTTGAGATGGAACTATATCATAAATCAAATATTTTCAATATAACCTAGTAGGACATGTAACTCCATTAACACTACTTTCATTACCATCACCAATTACAGTGCAAGGCACGTTTTGGTTCCTTATGATTATGAACCTGGAAGATCAGCATCAAGAACAAAGGAAGACTTTGTGGATGACATGTCCTTAAGTTTTGTTGTTGTTCGTTTGTTTTCCTTTTAGGGCACAGAGATAAACAGGGTAGGATTTGGAAGGAAGAGAGAAAATGTGTCTGTATTCTTCAGCAATGGTTATAGGCAGAGAGGTAGACAGATGCAGAAGAAGATCCACAGAATTTTCCAGAAAGTTCTTAGAAACAGTCTCCCAGAGAACTGAAATCAGCTGTTACTGGCATTTAAAATTTTCTTTCAGATTATGCATATCTGGATTCCATAAAACTTAGCAGGAGGTTCTGAGACATACCTTTATATCTCTAACATTTCTAATGTATATCCCCATTGCTAATGCTTTCTTTTAAAATGAGTTATGCTCTGAATACCTAGATTGTCTTTCACCAAAACTTATCAGATAAAGATTGGGAGAAAATTCTGGAAACTTACCTTACATATTTAGAATCTGTTGTATTTTAATAGGGATTACATCAACTATATATTAAATTCTATACAATATTTATTTCTAACTATATGCTACCCTTTGAATATTTGTCATTTCATATTTTCAGTCCTGGTAAGTTTCCAAGTTGATGTTATCTCAATGTAATTATAAATTCACAGACTACATTTTTTTTCCCATTAGTTAAAAATGTTTTTGTCGTGTGTCCTTAGTAAAGGCACCAGATAAACAACACAACTGAGAACAGTGATTGGTACACTGTGAAAGCCTTTGAAATGAACATAGGGGAAAAAGGAACTCAAATACAACAGGTCTTTCAAGCTCTTATTTGAACAAAGAATCCCACTTGGGGTGTGGCATATGGAAACAAACCCATGCTTAACAGAATCAGTCCTTTCATGTGTACCATTTCAACATGCTATATCTGCTACATATTTTAGGTGATATAAACAACTACTTACAATAAGAATAACATTGCTATTAATACTCTAGATTTCATCAAGTGCAAAATGATTCTTGAACATTTGGTAGATTAAACATATAGGGTCGATACAATGCTCAAATGCTTCAATTTCATTATGTAGAAAAATGAGATGCTATGTACTCCAGTGGATACAAAGAAAACATTGAGCATCACTCTTTTTCTCAATTTTCTTTGGATCATATGCAATCACAAGACACTTACACAAATAACAATGATAAAATATGCTGTATTGATAGAACAGAAGACAAGATAAAGTAAAGAAGAAACAAATGCTAAAATGGTGAGCATGGTTTAATGGACAATCTGGATTTCATCACTATTCTTTCCTCACTTAAATAATTATTTCTCTGGAATGTATCTTTAAAGGAAATCTGAAGTAAATTCACATCTGTTATAAATAATTCCCAACCAATTTTTCAAATATCACAGATACCTACTAGTTTATATGTTTTCTTAATTGATTAGAAGAACGAATGACATCAAGTTAAGTGTTTTGTTCTAGGATGAGTTGATTAGTTGTCTTTTTTTAAAGATTTATTTATTGATCTGAAACACAGCATTACAGAGAGAAGAACACACACACACACACACACACACACACACACACACACAGACCTTCCATTTGTTGGTTCACTGTCCAAATAGCCAGAGAGGTCATGGCTGGGTCAGACTGAAGCCAGGATCCTGAAACATCATCCTGGTCTCCCACGTGGGTGGCAAAGGCCCAAGCACCTGCAGGGAGCTGTAAGGAACTGAATTGGAAGTGGAGCAGCCAGGATTTGAACAGACACTCACACAGGACCCCAGCACTGCACCACAATGCCAGCCCCCATCTGTTGTCCTTTTTGGTCAAAAGCATGTATCTCTAAATTTCCAATCTATTCATCTCTCTTTCATACCACACTGTGATTTATGCAAAAACATCCTAATTATGATAAGTGAGATTAAGCAGAGAAATGTCCCTTCCCTTTTAACTGCATCTAAGATTTATGGAAACCTGAAAGAAGAGACAACACTTTCAGACAAGGTAATTGTATTGATTCAAGAACATAGGGCATATCATTTTGCCAGAGCTGTTGCCTCATAAGTTCATTTTTGCAGCCATCAGTGTTAGAAGACATAACTCTGCCACTGCAGAAGAAATGAAACTGAGCAAGCATTTAGGAAAACTGAACTCATATAATATTTAGCTATATTAACACTAAAACCTAACTGAATTCAATGAAGATTTTGGAGAAATCAGGTCCAAATTCCATTTCTGCTATACATAAATATTAACTTATACTAAGCCTTAGTTTTCTTATGCCTAAAAGGAATAATAAGACCAATCTGGCAAAATTGTTGTAAGGGTTACAAATGACACAGGAAAATTGTACAGCACAGTGCCTGGTACAAAGTAAATTCTCCCCTGTGACAAGAATTAGTATAAGTCTTCATGTTATTACATACACAATTCACTCTTCGATTGGCAATGTTTCTTAACTTGCAAATGTGACAACAGTCAATTTTTCACTTCACATTAAATGGAAAGAAACTTCACAGACATCTTTATAAAGTCCAAACTGTGTGCAGGTGAATTGCTAGTTTGTTTCCACCAGACTGGATCTCACCTTAATTAGCCTGATGGTTGTCAATAGAAAATTTTTAGACTGGTGTTTAAACGTCTCAACAAATTGGATGGGAATGTTATTCGTCACAATCAGACATACTGTTGTGTTTTAATATTAACAAGATGAATTATGGAAAAGATGAAGCCTGAATTTTAGTATCTTAATTTCATTTCTCTTAAAACTTAGGAGTCTTTTTGCTCCTTTTAGAAGTACAATCTTTTAAAATATGAAAGAGATACATAATTACTAAGCTAATGTATATGTTTATTCATAAAGGGTAAAACAGAATTTATATAATGAGCAACAATTTAGATTTTGTATATGAGCCAGGTCTTCAACCTTCTTTTGGAAACTTTACATTGTGTAGATTATAAAACTCTGTATTCCTACATAGATCCTTTTGTGCAAGTGGCTGTTATTAAAAATATTTTAAAAGCATTATGGTAATTCTTAATCACTAGTTATTTCTTCCTAGTCTAAAGAAACCAGAGGCATTGCTGGTAGAATTAATGACAAGAGAAACAATGGTGGGATTTTCATTCCATTCAGACCACCCACACCTCACTGAAAGAAAGAGTACAACCCCAGCCAAGTAGTCATTATTCCAATCAAACACTGCATATGAGGTTTTATTAGTACTTATGTAACTGACTCTAATTAAAACACAGTGAAAACTATATAATGAGAGCACTGCTATTCTGAAATGTTTTTGGTGGGTTGGATTTCAATCTCTTAAAATTCTTAAAATTAAATGTAGGTCTTGAATATGTAGCTAGAAAAACTGGTCATAGTGTGGATGAGAAATGTGTTTTTTGTTAGTTCTGTCTGCTGTCATTACTTGCCTAAATCAAGCTAGTTCCTCCCTTTTACAAAAACAAAGTGTGCAGAGCTTATGTGTTTAAAAAGCACTCTTAATGGATTGCTTGCTTTGTTTATTCCTGGTTCAAGGCAGAACCAGCTTGACATTTACATTGCTATGTTCCTGCCTTCAAGGATGATAATGAAAAATTGTCCTGGCTTGGATTAGCTTGAAATGGCCCTCTGAATCTCTACAAGGACATTCCGTCTATCTCTGAAAAAAACTTCCTTCACCAGGAACCTGCTGCCATTCCCTTCATAAGGACACAAAGCATATATACATGTGCAGGCAACATGTATGCAGATAAAGTCCTTCAAGTTACAAATGGGCTTCGTGTCCTTAAAACCCAGCTGTGGCCTTTGGAACTCAGAATACTTCCAAAGAGATATTCATAATATTATAAATACAGCTACCAAGACAGCTCCTTAACTAAGTCTACTTAACTGAGTCTACTTAACTAAGATGTAGCTGAATTACTGTATATTTAGACAGAATGATTTGAACAATACTACAGCATAATCAGTAGTTCTTTTTTAAAGATAATAGTTAGCCTTTAATTCATACCTAATGCGGTGTTTGAGAATGTTCACTTTCCCTTTGCGCTCCATTTCTACCTAGGAGCCAGCAATAGTTCATGTCTGCTTCCTTTTCAATATCCCACACACCTAAACCACTGAAATAAATCTAACAGTGCATCTCTGGTTCTCCTCTCTGATGCCACATCAACTTTCCTATCCTGGGTAATATTCCTTTAAAATCCAACCTAACTAGAGAGTGTGTGTATATGTGTGTGTGTGTGTGTGTGTGTGTGAGAGTGAGAGAGAGAGAGAGAGAGAGGGAGAGAGAGGGAGAGAGAGAGACAGAAAGAAAGAGTCCATTTATCAGAATGTGGAGGAGTGGAACCTTAATTATATTTTGCTGTTTAACTGCTACTCCCTTAAATGTGTAGAATGACTAACTATAGGATTTATAAACATATTCTACCAAAATATAAGGATGAGAGGGCATGTTACTATATATTGTTCTCATACGTTCAAGTTGTCTATTAAGAGGAAACCTTTACCAAACATATTTTTGCTGACAGCAGCTTTGAAATTTTGTGGTTTTCTATTTGTACAATAATATTTTAAAGTAAAAAGATCTTTTTATGCCTGTGCAGTTTAATGTAGTGACTAAAAAATGAAGTGATGGAAATATTTAGTGCTTTCACATTTTTAAGACTACATAGGATGGTAAACAGGTGAGTGAAGAAAGGAAATAGCAGAGACACAATAGCAGCCTCAAGAACCTACGCCCTCAAACACTGCAGTGATTAGAGATGAGGCCAGGAACTCTGCTCCGAAAGTGAAGAAACACGCATATTCGTAAGATATTTCATTTTAATCATGAAATGAGTGGTTCAAATTTCAAAACATATGGGAGAATCTGCTATAAAATATGACAAAACTTACAACAGCATTCCCTGAATACCTAAAGAAAGTGATTTTTAAGAAAGCTTTTCTATGAAAATAGTTTTTCATTCAGAAGAACCAGATATATTTTAGAGGCTAATTCAACTTAAATATCCTATTTGTTCCCCCCCTCCTCAAAAATCAAATTTAATTCTATTCTCTCTTCCAAAAGGAAACAAACAGGCGCCAGTGGTGTTGCACAGTGGGTGAAGCCACTGTGTGCAGTGCCGGCATCCCATTTGGGTAGGAGCCATTTCAAATCCTGGCTACTCCACTTCCAATCCAGCTCCCTACTATTGAGCCTGGGAAAGCAGCAGAGGATTGCCCACATCTCATGTGGGAGACCCAGATGAAGCTCCGGGCTCCTGGCTTTGGCCTGGCCCAGCCCTGGCTGTTGCAGCCATTTGGGGAGTGAATCAGAGCATGGAAGTTCTCTCTCCCAACTTCAAGTAAGTAAGTAAGTAAATAAATAAATAAATAAAATCTTTAAAAAGAACATAGACAAACAAAATCTCCTTATTTTCTATGGTATGTTGCAACCTCCTCAACTGGCAAGCAATTATTAAGTGTTTAGTAACAGAAGGGATTATATATTGCAAACTAAAAATAGGAGAAACATCACACTGAAATCAGCCTGAAGAAAGAGAGCTGATGTCACTTAATTTGTAAATATTTTTATCTTGGGGAAGAGACATTGGCAATGAGAATGTTATCAGAATCTGAAGTAATAACAGTTGAATAGTACCAAATATCATTTTATTTTGTAATATTGTGTACGATTCAACAGTTCAGAGATTATCTTCTCATATTTTATCCTTTTGTAATCCAGTTTTATTCTAATATTAATAACTATTTGTGATTTCCTGAGAAATTGACACTTAGAGACATTAATTAGCTTACTACAGGTCATCTGAAAAGTAAGACAAAAGTGAAAAAGTAAAAGTAAACAAAGTTTCTCACTTAAATCTTTTCCTGCTTTTATAAACTCCCAATTTACTGCTTTTCCTAAAATATCATTTTTAGATTGTATGAATAACGAGAGCTGTTCTCTGAACAAGAGAGATGCTGACAGTAAAACACAATATTAAAAGTATCAGTAGGTTATATGACAAAAGAACAAAAGAAATTTAATGAAAACGCAAGTCTTAACAAACAGCATTGGACAACAGGACAACCACCTTAACCAAACAAAAGAAACAAGGCTCTAGACACAGATATTATGCCTTTCACAAAAATTCACTCAAAATGGATTATAAATGTAAATATAAATACAAAACATAAAACTCTTAGAAGGCGACATAGAAAAAAATCGAGGTGACTTTCGGATTGATGACTTTTCAGTACAACAAAAAAAGCACAATACATGAAAGAAAAAAAGGTAAATTAGATTTTGTTAAAATTAGAAACTTCTATTCCACAAAAAATGCGTCTAAAAAATACAAGGACAAGCCATAGACTAGGACAAAATCTTTGTAAACACGTATTTGGTAGACGGTGGTTTCAAAAATATAGACTCTTAAAAACTTACCAGTAAGAAAACAAGCAACTCAATTTTTAAAATGGGCAAACAGTATAAACAGATATTATGGAAAGCATACAGATGGAAAACAAGCAGAAAAAAGATATTCTGTATAATATGAGTATGCCATCAAGAAATTACAAATACACACAGAAGATATGTTGACATTCACCTATTAGAATATCTAAAGTCCAGGCCAGCGCCTCAGCTCACTTGGCTAATCCTCTGCCTGCAGCACCGGCACCCCAGGTTCTAGTCCTGGTTGGGGCACCGGGTATTAATCCCGGTTGCTCCTCTTTCAGTCCAGGTCTCTGCTGTGGCCCGGGAGGGCAGTGGAGGATGGCCCAGGTCCTTGGGCCCTGCACCCGCATGGGAGACCAGGAAGAAGCACCTGACTCCTGGCTTCGGAGTGGAGCAGCAGGGCCATAGCAGCCATTTGGGGGGTAAACCAACGAATAAGGAAGACCTTTCTCTCTGTCTCCCTCTATCTCAATGTCAAACTCTGCCTGTCCAAAAAAAAAAAAAAAAAAAAAAAAAAAAGAATATCTAAAGTCCAAATCGCTGACAACCACAGATATTGGTAAGGGTCTGGGGCAAGAGACAGCCTCATATCCTGCTAAGAAGGCAAAAAATGGTGCAGTCACTTTAGAAGACAGTTCAGCAGCTTCTCTCAAAGACACAGATTCACCATATGATCAGAAGTTGTGCTGTTTGCCATTTACACAAAAGAATTCAAATGGATGTCTGCGCATAAAATACAAACTGCTCAGCAAGGTATATGGCTGCTTTATTCATAACTGTCAAAACAGGAAAGCAACCAAGATATTCTTCAATTTGGCGAGAGTATACACATATTGTGATACATCTACAAAATGGAATATTATTCAGTGGCAAAAAGAGATGCATGTTACTAGTAATATTAAGGCACAATGCTAAGTGAGAGAAGCCAGTCTGACAAGTTTTTATTCTGTATGACTGCAATTACATGATCTGCTGTAAAGGCAGACAGTGTGGAGACAGCAAAAAGATGAGCAACTGCCGAGGCACAGGGAACAGGAAGAGATAGGGGAGTACATGGCGCACAAGACTTTATACACCAACAGAGCTATTTTGTCTGAGGCTATACTAATGAATACATTGTCTTTGCACATTTCTCAAAGCCTATAAGACGTATAACAAGAAGAAAAGGAGGAGCAGCCAGATGGCAGCTGAGCAAGACACTCCAGTGATTGTCTCCCCATTGAGACATCAATTTCATATCCCAATCTACCCTAAAACAGCTGGGGAAGCCAGGAGGGAGATCTCAGGGCCTGTTTTCAATATGATGAAGAAAAAACATGCATTGAAGAAGGCAGAAAAGGAAGTGGTGTCTGAATCTTCCCTACCTTGACTAAAAGCACAGTGTAGAGAGAATGCATCCTGCTCTGGAACTCAGAAGGAATTAAGTCCAGGCCATAGTACTGGACCCTGCATCAGGACCACCATAGTGAAATCCAGCGCTGGGCACAGCCTCACAATTCTCATTTCCAAACCAGTACCTGTTGATTAAGCCTCTGGAACTGCATTAGCTAGGAAACCAGGGGACTGGCTCCAGTACCCCTCCCCCAACCTTAGGCAGCACAGCATGGAGGAAAACCCCACCCCTGGGAAGAAGGACAGGAAAGGAAGCATGGAAATACACACTACAGAGCAGAGATGCAGCACAGCCTTATGAAGGTAGACACTAAGCCACAGCATCTTCTGTTTTATTTTGAGATCAACCAGAGAAAATAATGACCACCTATACTCATGGCCCTGGATCTGAGCTAGCAGGCTTTCCTGAGTGGCTCAGTTAACCATGGCCTCCAAGAAGCAACTGGGTGGTCCTGCAGTTGAGTGGGCCCATGGCAGTTGAGGTGGCCTAAGGCAGTTGAGGTGACCAGCCATAGGAGCTTCCCCAATGGTGCCCTGAGAAGCAGCTCAGCAGATCTTCCTGGGCAGGGTTAGCTCCTGAAGGCCCTGATAAGCTTCCTGTGCAGCTGGTAGACACAGACAGGTATTCCATCTGGGCTCACTGTTGAAACTCAGTCACTGACAGCCAGCCCATCCCACCATGGGACACTGCTACTGAAGTGGCTGACAGAGATTGAGTTCCCAGCTCTTGGCTTCAACCTGACCTATCCCCAGCTGTTGTGGGCATTCAGAGTGAAAGAGCAAATAGGAGATCTTTGTCTACCTCCCATTCATTCTCATTTTCTTTCTCTCTCTCTCTCTTCCATTCAAGTAAATGAAATTAATTATTTTTGGAAAGACAAAGAAAATTATAAAAAAGAAATATAAATATGACAAGTCATTATTCATAAGGGACTCTCCATCTGATGTGAAGCAGAATTCTTACAACCAGGAAGGAATAGGGTGAAATATTCAAAGTTCCAAAAGAAGAAAACAAACAAAATATGGCAAGCAAACAAATAAACAAATAAAAACCCCCTGCAAGCCAAGGATGCAAAATTATCCTTTACAAATGAAGGCTGAAGGAAGTTCTCCATGACAAAGACTGAAGAAATTTATCACTGCAAGACCAAATCAGAGGTACTCAAGGAAATTCTACATTAGAAGTAAAATGATGATAACTGCCATCAAAAGCATAAATCTCAACAGTAGGACAGATACACAAAAGGGAAAGAGAAGAAAAATCTTATGATTCATATTTTATTTTCACTTTTTTCTGAATCTGATTTATTATAAATTTAGTGAAGAATTTTTGCATTTGCATTAATTAGGACTGCAGTTGTATGTTTTTGTACTTTATTTTCTTTTTTTTGAAAGGCAGAGACAGAGAGACAGAGAGATCTTCCAGCCAATGATAAAATGATTTACACTACAAAGTTCAGCAATAATAAGGCTAGGTCAGCCCGAACTCAGTAGTTGCAAACTTCAGCCAAACACAGGGTGGCAAAAACTCAAATATTTCAAGTATCCCTACTGCTCTCCATGGTTAACATTAACAGGAAGCTGGAGTCAGAGCAGAGCTGGGACTTGATCGCAGGGACTCTGAAATGGGATGTGAGCATCCCAAAGGGCATCTTCTATTTTTGTTTTTGTATTCATTTAGTTTTGACATCAGGCCTATGTTGGTCTCTTGAAACAAGTTTGGAAGCATTTTATCCTTCTCTATTTTATGACATAGCATATTGTTGTGCTATAATTTATTTAAATGTTTGATAGAATTATCAGTGAAACTATTTAGGACTTCAGTTACCCCTAGGGGAATACTATTATGATAAATTAAATTTTTAAAATACATAAGGTACTATTACAATTTTTCCTTTCCATGTCTGTTTTCGAAGAAATATGTGCATTTCAATAAATTTCAGTATGTACATTAGCAAAAAATTTTTTAACATCCATAAAAATTAAAAATAGAGCTATCTTATGATCAGTAATACCATTTCTGAGCATATATCCAAAGGAAAATAAAATCAGTTTGGCAAAGTGACATCTGTACCTCTATGTTATTATAGCAATATTACAAAATCATCCTGCTCCCATCAAAAGGTGAATGGACAGAGAAAATTCACTATATGTACAAAAAGGAATAATATTCAGACATAAAAATGTTACAATGCTATCATTTGCAGCAACAACATTGTTGCAAATAGAGGACACTGTTAGGTGAAATAGATCAGGCACAGGAACACAAATACTGAATGATCTCACAAGTAAGTGGTATCTAAGTAAACTGGCCTCATAGAGTTTGAGAGTAGAACAGTAGTTACCAAATGGTGTTGAGGTGGTAGGGGATGACAGGGAGAGGTTAGTCAGTGTGGTCAATGTTGTAGCTAGATAGCAGGAATGGTTCTGGTGTTCCAACGTACATTAGTTTGACTATTGTCAATAATATATTTTTAAATAAGATAGGAGAAATGACAAATGCTTGAGCTTGATCATTTCATGATGTATATATGTATTGAAACCTTGCACTGTACCCCATAAATATGTATGGGCAGTCATATGTCAATCAAATATTTTAAAACTATAAGGAGGCATTTAGCCTAATGGTAAAGTACTAATAGCCCACACTGGAGTACCAGGGTTCAATTCCCTGCCTGGCTCCTGATTCCAACTAATGCAGACCCCAGAAGCCAGTAGAGATGGCTCAAGTATTGGGTTCCTGATACACACATGAAGACTTAGATAATGTTCCTGGCTACTGACTGTGGCCTCAACCCCAATCCCAGCCCAGACCCAGCTCTAGCCACTGTAGGCCTCTTGGCATTGAACCAGAGGATGGGAACATCATCCTCTATATCTCTATATCTCTCTATATACCTCTCTATGTCTCTATATCTCTCTCTCCTTCTCAAATTTAAGTAAATAAGAAGTTTTAAAAATTAAAAAAATAAATAAATTTAAAACAAAGCCACAAAGACTAAACTTTAATATAAACTGTAGACTTAAATTAATAATGTTACCTAAATACAATCTGTTAATGATAGAGATATTTTTTGTAAGTGGGTTGAAATGTTATATGGGGATTCTCTGTACTTTCTGTTACATTTTTCTCTAAATCTAAAACTGCTCTAAAAAAGAAGTGTATTTTTGTAAAGAAAAGTATGTTATGGTAGGAAATTCACAGGCTTGCCAGGTCAGACTGGTTATTCTCCCTTTGCATAGTAGTAATTATGGGGAGTTGAGAAGAATTCTAACAAGAAAACACAGATGCCGGGAGTCTGCTATCCAGACAAGTCAGTCCCCAGGGATGGTACAGCAGTGCCTCTTGTAATCAAAGGGAAAGAAAGAGTGAGATAGAAGATTCTGAATTATTTTGAAAATGCATAATGCCTTCCCTATCCAGGAACAACAAATCAAATTTTACACTGCTGGATTTTGACACTAGCAACATTATTGTGATGGTTTGTAATTTTTGAATATACTTTCACTTTTGGGTCCTTGTCATACATGTTGTTTAATCTACTCTACTACATCCTAAGCCTCATACTTTCAGAACACTTTGCTGTTTTTTCATTTATGCTGTTGTGGTCTATCCTTGTGCTCTTTCCCCTAATTCAGAATTGAATAATTTCCCCTGGCAATAGAGGTTGTGAGGTTTAATAAAGGGAGTGCCCACTGAATCAGTCTTACTGATGAAAGGAATGTTAAATATCAACAGATTTTCAGGAGATGGAGACACTGGGAGCCTAACAAAACTGGCTAAAGAACTGGGACAGTGAAGTGGTTCATTTGGCTGCTTAGACCTGTTACCCCTAGGAGAATCCCATAAACAACATATGAGATCCTCACAGCCGCTCACTTCCTACATTAACCCACTGTTCCTTAACATCAACTCCCAAATTGGCCCATTGTTCCTCATTTCTGACATGTACATGTCAAATCCTGTTTTGATATCTCCATATCTTATATATAAATATTTATTTATTTGAAAGGCAGAAACTTTGCAAATGGCTGCAATGGACACGACCTCCATCTGAGTCTCCCAGTGTACAAGCTGTGGCTTACCCCAATGCACCACAGTGTCAGTCCCTACCCTATGCCTTTCTTACCCTATAGTCTTCCTGAAGCTTTCTGCTCTCTTCCAACTCCAGCAAACTCTTCATGGAATACCAGGCAAATTTCCCTAATCATAACAATTTCTACATAGCTTTTGTTATATATGAAAAATATAGCCCAAAACTTTCAATAAAGCATTATTTAAGGAAGCCCACAGTTTGATTCCTATCTATCTATCTATTGATCCATAACCATGAATACAATGGCCATTCATACTATTTTGCATCTTGTTTTCTCCAAGCACGTCATATTCAATCTCTTTTTTGTATCTTTCCATACACTGTGCCCCTGAACTTAATGGACAACCATCAGGCCCTCCAGTCCACATGAATTTCTCCCTGCCCTATAAAGCCTGACCTGAATGCTGAATAATACTAGAGAGATTCCAGAAGTTCACAGAACATGGGATTAAAAGACTGAACATCTTCCACACAGTTTTTGAAGAACCCCTCATACTTTGTTTTCATTGAATTCACAAAAGCCTGTGAATTCTTGCCTGCAGGATTCAGTGGATACTTTGTGTAAGGCTTCTACATCTGTATATGATTTATAATTTACTTATTGTATCTCTTGATGTAGATTTAAGCTCCTTAAAGTTAAGAGTCTTTTTTACCCGGTTTTTATCAGTATTGCCCAGAGTGAAGATCATTGAGAATTTATTTTTGTGGATCATAGTCAGATAAGATACAAAATTACAGATTTGGAATCTTTCAATACTACAGTGCCAACTTACAGAAAAATTCTTTAGCATTTTCCAAAAATAATATATTTTAAAGTTGAATGACAGTTTCCTTGAATCAATGTCCTTTGGGGCATGATCCAAATATCAAATGTAATATTTGACTTTATACAGTAAACTTCTGTCAACAACCATCTAATATGCAAACCACTTTTGACGTCCTTCTTCTATATTTGATAAGAATTCCCATAACACCAGCAGAGTTGGAGAGTGAGATTTTTATGTGAATAACATCTCTAAAGGCTGTTTAACATAAAAAATTCAACACTATTCATTAAATATTCTTTTGTACAATGTGATTAACAATTTTGTCTTTTTTCTGTATATTTACAAATATTCAATTTTTATTTTCTTAAGCTTCATATCATTTTATCATATCCAAAGTTTTTACTTTGCACACCCTTTTCCTCATAAGGAATATGCTTATAAGGATTGACAGTAGAAATTATATTGTAATTTTGAAATTTTTCCATTAATAGTTTTTAGAAGAATGATTTATCAGCCAAGAAAACAGTATGAAGTATGATGACTTACCATATGTTTCAATAATTATACAAAAATTCATGACAATCCTGGGATAAAGGTCAGTCATATACATCAAAATTAATCGGTTTAATCTAATACTGTTTGAGCTAAGGAAAAGAATGAAAGCTATAAATCCTTTCAATATTTTCAGTAAAAGTTCAATATAGTATAAAAATTGTAGACACTAAGCCTTTAGTCCCAAAATTTGTTATATGAGTTAAAACATTACAATAATCAATATTTTGAGTGTTGCACAGCTAGAATACAAGTTATATCACTGTAATCATATTACTAACAGAGAGGGAAAAATCACTTGTTTAATCATTGTCCACCAGGGCAGACAAATATTTACTTTTCTACTCATAATGCATGGCAGAGTAAATTGAGTCCATCAATATTTTTGAAGGCCTATAAAAAGTTTACAAGATGCATAACTCAAACCTTAGAGGAGTCTTCCATATCAAGTAAAAGCAGCAAGAAAGATGAATGAGGAAAGTTTACTATATCATCATATGCAAAACTATCATCTCAGTGTATAATTTCATTAAATTATAAAAATGCAAATGAATATTCTAAAACCATAATTGGCTTACTCTAATAAAGACTTTTTAATAATGTTAGATTTAATAATGTAGCTTGATTTCTTCCCTTTAGTATTTATTACATCTACCATCATTCTAGTTTACATAAATATATTGTTCTTTCTTTTTTCTCTTTTCTGCCTTGAAAGTATACTTTATGAGAGCAAGTTTTTTTCAAGTTGAGGTAACCACTAAGTCTCTCATGCTTAAAAGAGTACATGGAGTACACAAAATACCTTAAAATGAATTATTTCCCTAAATCTTATTATACAGAGTCACAGTGTTGGAATAAATTATATAAAATACAAATTTGAGATTAAAAATCATAAAGAATAGTCACCAAATGTAAGAAGTGGAAAAAGTCTTTAAGTATAAAAGAATCTCATTTCAACAACTCGTTTTACTGTGGTAGAAATCAAGATGCAGAAAATTAAGTGACTTGTCAGATAACAGATCTATGGTACTGAAAGCCACTTTAGATTTCATGTAGTCCAAAATTCAGGTGCTTACGGTGACACAGTCTGTATTTACTTACCTGCAGTGAAAGTATTTTCACTATCTTGCATGAACATCACATTAAGTTTTTCAAAATCATTCTGTGAGAGACTTCTTTCGCCTCTGTAATTAAGAGTTCTGTCCCCTAGTCCTAGTTATAGCCTTTGGTGATACATGATCTATCCAGATCAGCATTTATCATGAGAAAAGATAAGGAACAAAGACTGCAGCCTATAACCCTTATTCATCAAGAGACACCCTTTAGACTAGTTCTGCATTAAAATTAGAAATATAGACACGCATTCACTGATGTATACATATGTAAAAGACAGACATACACACACATACATAAGCATAAAATTATAATATGCAGGCATACATTATCTATGCATATGTGACACAGAAAGGTAGTGTAGTTACTGTTTTTGTCTCACAGGAGAATCACTTAAATGAGTATATTTAAATTATACCATACTTTTTAAACTCTACCTTCTCTTTGTTATTTTCTACTCTATTAGGATCTGCAAAAACAAAACTGCGTTGCATTCATCTTATCCTCTAAGATTCACATCTAAAATATTTGCAGAGAGCCCTCCATTATGACTGCCCAACTAAATATCCTTAACACCTCGGTTGTTTCAAAATCTGTTTAAATTACACTCTCCTCTAAATATTAAACTTATTTAATGTCATATATTATAGTTTCTAGAATTAAGCACAGTATTCTAGATGTGGTCCTACTGGGCCGAACATGACATAAGTCAGTCTCCAGATCCATTCAAGGAAGATATTTTTCTCAGCACAAACTATCATTCCATTTACTTTTTTGCAGCCATTTCACATTTAATTCACATTTAATTATTGTAATTTTTGGTCATTTTCCAATGCTACTACTAAACCAAATTTTCTTTATTCTATATTTATGCAGTTGAACTTCTATTTTTTCAGGAAGGGTATGGTCTGGTCTTCAAGTTGTAAATATTTTAACTTCTTTGCGGTTTCTTTTTCAGTAATACTATGTTCACAGAAGGTACATATTCTGAAAGTTAAACAAAAATATTTAATTGGGGGCAAAATGTATAAATTTTGGAACATACAGCGTACCTATAAAAACCTGGAGGCACCTTCTTAACCAGGAAGCTTTTCTCCATGTCTTGGAGAATGTCATTCAGCATTCGGACACGAACGGGGGCTCTCTCCTTGGGATCATTCGCAGGTCGCATCTCGTCTGATTGGAAGAGTTCAGCACTCTCGCGCAGGCGTGATGCCATGGCTAGCAGTTGATGGGTGCTGGGTTGATCACCTGTTGAAGAGAAATGAGCTCATCTCATAAGAGACACTCTCCTAGGCCAAAATAAACATTATTACAATCATAATTCTAAGTTATAAACACGGCACACCACTGGGTACAGAACAGATTCCCTTCTTTCTGTTACTTGACCAAAAAAAGTACATATGTTTTTGATTCTTGCCTATCACAGCGAAGAACTAAATTTTGATAGCATATTTACTCTGCCAAAAGCATTCTGTCTAAACTTGATTTTCTATTGTATTAAATTAAGTTTCTTACTGCCAATACGACAGTAAGTAGGTAGGTTGTTGAAAGGCTGCTGTTTAAGGCACTGTGTTGAGCACCTGATGTCATTAATATTCACCAAACTTTGAGTATCATGTCCATTTCATTGCAACTGGGAATTAATTAAGGTAAGGAAATCGTCATAGGCTATCAAGAATGAAAATAACACTTCAGCTTTAGAAACCAACCTTCTGACTCAAAAATTCATGCTCGTCATGAAATTATTCTGTATTTCAGAGAAAAAAAAAGTAATAGAAGTTGTTCTCTTCTGAGGACATAAAATATGTTACCATATGATGTTATGTGTCTATGGGGCTCCTTTTTCTTTACTAGAAATTTCAGGTAAGGTGAAGTTGAAATATACCTTTGATTTAAAAATACATTAAAAACTATCCTGTTTGGTGTTTTATTGTTTTGTTTTTGAGATGATATATATTTGTTTTCATTGTTTTCCCATTTGTTTGTTATAACTTACTAGTTGTCATTCTGATATGAGTGGTGGCTACTGAGTCTCAGTATAAAATGAACTTTTAATACTTCTTTTAAAATAGGTATTAAATGATTAATACTCTGAGGGTGAATGTTTCCTGCCCAAATGATATGACTCGCAATTTTGCTTAATCATACAACTGAGAGTGGCATTCCCATGTCATCTTCTTCCAGATATTAGTTTTTAAGTAAGATTAGTTTTTAAGTGAGACAATTCTTGGTGACAATGCTAAGAGACTGGGTACAACTCTCTCCAGTAGATGAGCACATCACTACAGAGGATTACTTCAAGTCATAGTAATGAATGAAGACAGACCTGAAAAATCCAAGCTGGCAATCCCAAGAGCATGAAATTGAGACAGCCAAATGAAATGAAGAGAGGTCTTGAGGAGCTGGTGCTGTGGCTCACAGCATTAAAGCTGTGGCCTGCAGCACCAGCATCCCAGATGGGTGCAGGTTTGAGACCCAGCTGCTCCACTTCTGATCCAGCTCCCTGCTAATGTGCCCAGGAAAGCAGCAGAGGATGGCCCAGGTCCTTGGGCCACTGTACTCACGTGGGAAACCCCGAGGAAGCTCCTGGTTCCTAGCTTCAGCCTGGTCCAGCCTTGGCTATTGTGGCCATTTGTGACCAGTGGATGGAAGACAGAATCTCTCTCTCTGGTTCTCTCTCTTTTTCCTTCTCTCTCTCTTTCTCATTGTAACTCTGCCTTTCAAGTAAATAATTAAATAAATCTTTTTTTAAAAAAAGGCCCTAGGGTCTATTTATCAAGAGGAGAATTAGACAAAAAGGAAAGATCACAAAAGGACCCTCTCCAAGTGAAGTGAGAGGTGGACTTCTCCTAAAACACCTGATCTTTGTGAATACAAATTCCCTGACCTGCTGAATCTTTGAGTGCAAAGTCCAAGAATCTCTGTTTCAACAACTTGTTAAGATTATCCTAGTCATGCTAAGATTTAAGAGGTATAAAGGTAATATACATAAAGGTAATATGCTAAATAAAGGAAAACCACACCAGAGTCAGGGCACAGAGGATCTGCTGCCTAAGGGCCACAGTTCGGGTTCCAGCTGCTCCACTTCTGATCCCTGTTAATGTGCTTAGGAAAGTAGTGGAATATGGCCCAAGTACTTGGGGCCCTGTCACCTGTGTGGGAGACCAGATGGAATTCCAAGCTCCTGACTTTGGCCTGACCCAGCCCCAGCTTTTGTCACCATTTAGGGAGAAAACCAGTGAATGGAAGATCTCTCTCTCTCTCTCTCTCTTCTTCTTCTTCTTCTTCTTCTTATTATTATTATTCTCTGTAACTCTGCCTTTCAAGTAAATAAGTAAGTCTTAAAAATAAAAAAAAGGAAAATCACGTTAGCTGTATAACTGAGGCACAAATATATCTGCCACAGAAATACCAATCTCTAATATAATATTTATTTTTTCTCACCTTCATTAAGTCTTGTACAATGCTGATACTCAATGATTATTTGCTATGTTTAAAAAAATGTTTAGAAAAAATCCAGTACCAAAAGAAAATTATATAAAACAATGTCATTTTATATGTGTTACAAAGAAATTCAAGGGTAGGTTTACATGGAATGTCCTAACAGAACAGAATAAATTTTTGCTATCATTGTATGTCAACAAATTTAAAGATTATAATATAAATAGAAATACTATTGAAGTTAATATGTAGTTCTCTCCTCACTAAATTAACAATTGTATAAAATCAATTTTAGATTTGGATATTTCATTTTTTCAAAGTATATTCCACATTCCTAATTATCTGTAATTTCACAATAAAATGGGGTTTCAAGCAGAGGTATTTCTGTTCGTTTTGAAAATCTTGCCCCCAAATAATATATTCAATGCCATTTTATGAAGATATGGTTTGTTTTAAAGTATGATGGTTCATCACAGGTAATGTATGGAGAACTTAGAGGAACTATCTATGCACAAGAAAAGAGTAAGATGGATTAAGGCACATTTAAATTACACTGGAATTGAAAGACTGAACAACAGAAAAAACAAGTTTGACATCCTTGAAAGTCTTCAATTTAAGAAAGAAAAATCTGTTCTGATCTAACATACACTACACAATTGAAGACATTACTACCGAATCAAGTGAGACAAATTGTACCATTCTCCCTTATTTAGCTGTAAATGAATTTATCTTTCCTGGTAGTACAAGGGTAGAGAACTGACAGCTTTAGGAACTGCCTAGCTCCAAAAAGGACCCTCATAGTGCAAATCTGCCACCCACAACAAACCATAGGCACTATCTTGAGGGTATGGGGTTACAAATTGAAAAGCAGCTTTACTTTCAAGGCTCACATATCTGATACTTTAAAATTACTAGTAGTCATTTATCTTTCAATTAGAGCTTGTTTGTTTCTTTACATAAACCTAGGAAGAAATGCTACCTTCACTTTATCTTTTGGGACTCCAAACCACTGATCATTCATGCTCCTTAGGATCCCTAGAGCAAGGTCAGCTCTGTGAGGGAAGAGACTTCTATCTCTTTATTTACTGCCATTTCCTTAGTATCTAACAGTTTACCTAACATACAATGTAATCAATGAACTATTAAATTATGTACTTCACCATAGCATCATGATATCTGAATTTTTTTTTTTTTGACAGGCAGAGTGGACAGTGAGAGAAAGCGACAGAGAGAAAAGTCTTCCTTTGCCGTTGGTTCACCCTCCAATGGCCGCTGTGGCCAGCACACTGCGGCCAGCGCACTGCGCTGATCCAAAGCCAGGAGCCAGGTGTTTCTCCTGGTCTCCCATGCAGGAGCAGGGCCCAAAGACTTGGGCCATAGCAGAGAGCTGGCCTGGAAGAGGGGAAACCGGGATAGAATCCTATGCCGCGATGAAATATTTTTATCTACTGCTGCTTCGTTGCTTCCCTTCTTAATTGAAAATAAACCCAAGGATCAGCCAATAAGTTTTTTATCTATCTTTGTATCTCTAAATCCTAGCTAAATACCTCTTCTATGATAGTCACATGTTGAAAATATTATTGAGGGAATGCTGAATTTTAAGGCAATGTCTTTTTTGAGATATAATATCATATTAAACATACGTATAAAATATTCAGGGACATGATTGGTTCAAAAGATCATCAGCAAATGCTATTTCCTTTACTTATTTGGCTTAAATTCTATTATGATCACCCAAGAAAAGTAAAAAATTTAAAAACAGAAGAGGTTTTCTTAAGGGTAATAAGTAAAGTAAATTGAATTAAAGTATGTGTTAAAAATTCCCATTAAAAACTAAGAATATATAAAACTTTACTGAAGGTAACATGAATATCTTTAGACATTCATGTTCACTGAGTAGAAAGTTAATTGAGGCTAACAGTTCAAGTTTTAGAAATATTGAGTCCATTTTACCAAACAAAATTAACTAAACCAGTGATTTCTCTCAGAGAGGTTTAACACAATTATCTTTTAAGTTTTGTACCTGGAGTTTAAAAACTAAGGACTTGGTATCAAAGACTGATAAAAGCCAGGTCCTTGTAATAACATACCAATATGGCTTTGAATGAAACTTTTAAACCTATTGTCCATCTTATTATAAACACAGATATGGTTAGTAGAGTATATAATCTAAGCCCATTATAACCACCCTATTTTTTGAGATATGAAAAAATACAGTAACAGTTTACTGATGAGTTTATTCTCTAAGATATTACTCCTTAACACTTCCCCAATCTGTCCCCTTCAACTGTACCATAGTTCTTCCCATATACATTTTAAAAAAAATTCTGAATTTTATGAATCTGGATTTTTCTTCCCACGGCACTTCAAGTACTGAAGAACAAAGAAAAAATGATATGAAGGGTAAAGGAATTTTAGAATCAAACTTTAAAAATGATTATTTTATCATTTTGCCCCTGATAAGAAGTCAGTCATCAATAAAATTTTTAGCATAAGTAGTATATAATGATTTATCATAAATAAAGAAAATCAAGTTTAATACACTACAAAATAACTGAGACTTCCTACTGAAATTATCTTGTATTATTTAAAAAACAATTTAAATGTACTTCTAAATTTCAAACAGAAAAATTTATTTCCCCTTCAATTCAAAGTAAAATACATTTATTCAGTAAATATTTATTGACTCCTATTTTGTGTGTTATTCTGTAAGTACAAGGAAACAAGCAACACATTTAAGATTACATCTGATCTTATGATTCTAGTTTACTTAGAAATGTATATAAGGCATCTGAATATCAATAAATATCACATGAATTAAATCCTCATGGGGATGACTACAGAGTTCACTGTGTACAAGAACGGGAAGAAGAGAAACTTGACATGTAGGTCATGTAAACTCCCTGGGAGAGGACCCCAAAATACCTTCCAACAAGAGTAGGCATGAGGTACTCAGTTCACACCCTATCCACAGAAGTTCTCTTAATACTGTGGGTAAGAAGATCAACTACAGTGTTAATTATACCCATCAAAAACACATATATTCTGACATACCAAAACCCAGGATCTGCACAAATCACCTCTTATCCTGGGGTAGTTACAATTTGATGAGTTTCAGCTTGGCATAAACCCCCATGTATTAAGCCTGTCCTAAAACTTGCTGGACAAATTCATGACTGTCATATTCTGAGGAGTAATTTTTCTCTCTACGATTGTGGTCTTGTCAAAGTTTCATATTCTTAAAAGTTTTGAATTTTAGTTTGTTTCCATTTTCTTAATCTTTTGATTCTATTCTGTGGCTGTATTTTTAAATACCCAATCAATTGCATTTTAAATTACAAGTGAAATGTACTGGTTATATGCTAAAACTTTTTTTGTTTATAAGAAACAAACATAGCTTTTTTCTTTAATAGTATTTCACAGGACCTATTCTTCTATGGATGAGCTAATCACAGTTTGAAAGGCACTAACAATTGCACAATCACAGCTTAGACTTCACTGATTTATAGTGACAAGGAAAAGTATGATTTATGTTCTGCATAATACAGTGGTTAAAAAGCAGAATAGAAGATTATTTTGGAGGAAAAATGTATGTTACTTAATGTCATCTTAAAAATACCTTGTGGCATCACTGAAGAGAAGAAAAGAAATTGGCAATATGACTTCAGCCAGGGGAGAAAACAGTCCTTTATTATTCTACATTTTCTATTCTTCATGCTGCCTTCTTTAGTATGACTCACAATGAATTACCTCAGCTGTTATTTAAAAATGTTAAACAAACAAAACTCAGGTACAGAAAGAAGTGTGGGAGCTGGTGTACTACTGATTCTCAAATAATCTAACATTGATTTTACAAGGCATATACAAAAGGATATTATTTAAAGATGAAATGTGCGCCAGAAGACAATGGATAATTATAGCTAAACTGAATACAATAGAAATACTTTTTGGAAAGATGTCAAAGCAGTATGTTTAGAAGGGTTTGGCTGACCAGTTTTTTTTAAAAAAAAATAGGTGATAAATTCCTGCATTCTATAGCTCTCCAATAATCCAGGTAGCAAAGGCAGATGCAAATCTAGCCAGACTTTCAGCACACTGCCTGAGAGGTGTTCTCCCACTTGTGTCTGTGTCAGTGCCTGAACTGAAACTGAACCACGGGCTCCTTTTAGGGTCCACTGATGTTACAGTGCTATATTCGTGAGTTCATGATCTGACTATTGGCTGCTTTGGCAATGTCAGCAAAAGCTTTCTTGAATGATTTAAATTCTTGTGTGGCTTATTCTTTGCTATCATTCTCCTGAGGCAGAAATGTAGAACCTTATATTTAATAACACTTCTGAATCTAATAATGTATTGGCGAACCAGGAAACTGAAAAAGATGAAAAAGGTTTAAAGAAAATTGATCAACATGAGGGCAAACTACTTTATGCTCTAAGCCAAAATTAAAAGTATCTTGAAAAAAAAAAATGCAGCAAACTCAAAATGTGGGCCCATCATGCAACACTAGGAAGCAACAGATTGTGGTTCTATACTGTCATGGGCATGGAGTTTTCACTTTTTTAAAATTATTATTTGACAGAGTTAGAGAGAGAGAGAGAAAGATCTTCCTTCCATTGGTTCACCCCTCAAATGGCTGCTATGGCCTGTGCTACACTGATCCAAAGTCAGGAGCCACGTGCTTCTGGTCTCCCATGTGGGTGCAGGGCCCAAGCACTTGGGCCATCCTCCACTGCACTCCTGGGCCACAGCAGAGAGCTGGATTGGAAGAGGAGCAACCAGGACTAGAACCCAATGCCCATATTGGATGCTGGCGCCGCAGGCGGAGGATTAACCAAGTGAGTCACGGCACAGGCCCTGGGCATAGTTTTATCCAAAAAATATATTTAGGGAGGGGTGAGCACTTTGTCTAATGGTTGAGATACTGACTGTAACATCAGCATTCCATATTAGAATGTCTGGGTTCTAGTCCCAGCTATACTCCTTATTATAGCTACCACATAATGCACATCTCGGGAGGTGGTAGTTGAAGGCCCAAATACTTGGGTTCCTGGCTCCCATGTAGGAGAGCTGAGTTGAATTCTGAGCTCCTGGCTTTGGCTTGGCACAGCTCTAGACCCAGTCGGCATCTGGGGAGTGAATTAACAGATGCTATCTCCTCTCTCTCCCCTTGCCTCTCACGTGAATACACAAATAAATTAAAATATAAAATATATAAACTTAAGGGAAAAGTTATTGTAAAATAGATCATTAATATGATGGAAGAGTAGGAAAAATGAGAAGTCATTAATGGATTGGTGTCAATATAGTGTCAGATTATAAAATGTGGGTACTGTCAAAGAAAATGTCAACACAATTTGGATGAAGTCCTCAGAACAAGGAAGGAAATGATGGCCACAGAGGGAAGTTGGTTGTATAGTAACAAATTGTGAGCCAGAAAATAAACAAACAAAAATGCAATTCTTTAAAAAAAACACAATAATAATTAAGAACAATTTTGTGATAAAAATGTGCACTGAAAGAGGAATGGTTGGTAAGAAAAACTAGTTTGGGAAGGTAAACACTGATAATGTTGAAACAACCCAGTTTTATCAAACAAACAAAAAAAAGCTCCTTATCAAACAAAAAAGCTCCAGAAATGTGATGTAAATCAAATTGCTAGAAATATATATTCAGAATTCCCATGGGAACAACACCTTTCTGAGCAATTGTTTAGATCTAAGCTGTCTGGAACCTCTGAGGGAGGACACTGGACTGGATAAACAGCGTTCTGAAGCTTTACGCTGTAGGCCAGCCCAGAGTTGGAAATGGTGGGAATTAAAACCAAGAATGGAGACTGACGGGCAGGAAGGTAGAATTACTCAATTTAAAAAGAATATAACGTAATTTTCCTAATTGGGAGGTTAATTTTATATTACCCAGAAAGGAAAATAAAAAATCACATTAGGTGATTCTCAATCACAAGTGTTGTATCAAAGAACCAAGTAACACTTAAAAATTGAACTTTCAAATTTAATGGTACACAGAATGCTTGTCTTACTGGCATTATTCCTTGAAATATGAGCCCTCCTTCTAAAATAAAGTGGTTGAAACTAACAAATTACCATAGCTAATAAATATGAGAAAAAAATCAGATCAAATCAGCATTGGCAGTTATTCAAAGAATAGGAGGAGGGGCCGGTGCTTGTGGCACAGTGGGTTAATGCCCTGTCCTGAAGTCCCAGCATCCCATATGGGCACCGGTTTGAGACCCGGCTGCTCCACTTCCTGTCCATCTCTCTGCTATGGCCTGGGAAAGCAGTGGAAGATAGCCCAAGTCCTTGGGCCCCTGCACCCACGTGGGAGACTGGGAAGAAGCTCCTGCCTCCTGGCTTCGGATCAGCACAGTTCCGGCTGTTGCTGTTATCTGGGGATTGAACCATCAGATGGAAAACCTCTCTCTCTCTCTCTCTCTCTCTCTCTCTCTCTCTCTCTGCCTCTCCTCTCTGTGTAACTCTGACTTTCAAATAAATAAATAAATCTTAAAAAAAAAAAAAAAAGAATAGGAGGAAATACTGCCACCAACTATTTTAAATGTAGTGAGATAAACAGGAGGTGACAATAAGCCACATAGTTCAAAATTGTTTCCTTCTGAGTCTGGCTTGCACTAAATAAATGTGTATGTGGCCAGAACTCAGGAAATCACTCTCATTTTGTTTTTATGTAGTTTTAACAATCATGCTAAATAACATCAAGAATACCGACAAAGAAAAATAGGAGATGTTACATAAAAAGCATCAAATTGTATCATCATTATTTTAAAGTACTGTTTTATACATTACTAAGTGGATGGAGTGGAAAACATTAAGCCAAATGAGATTATTAAGTGTTCATTCTTTAGTCTGTTCCAGGTTCAAGAATGTTGTGGTACTTTATTCTTGCTGCTACCCTCTGACCCTGAAAAGTAGAACCATTGCCTTCTAAGCGCATTTTTTCGACATACTTTTTTTTGTCACAAGTAAATCTGAAGTGTAAAACTTACCCTATCAGTCACTATTTACACAAAACGTCCATACACCATGTATAAATATTCATTCTCTATTATGTGTTTGGCATTGACCAAATATTAACAGCCAAGGTCACTCAGTCAAAATGAGCTTTCAAGAACCATCCAATAAATCAACTCAAACAAATTATTCACTGGTAAATTATCCTTCTTTCTGGTAGTTGTGAGAACTGTGGAGAATGATCGGCTGCTACAGTGAACAAGTGTAATAAATAAACAAGATGGCCGGTTGTCAAGGGGTAAGAATTACACTGTTGAAAATGCAATTGAGTTTCAGAGACCTTCATATTTATACTCTCTGCAGTAAGGAGAAACAGTATTTCATAGTTTATCCTTGAAGGTCAGTTTTTTTTTTTTTTAACTGTAATTGAGAACTTAAGAGTAATCACTGCTAACTGTCATAACAAAATAAGAAAATAGATCAACAATTTAAGCTTGAATTAAACAATAAAATTTTATGCTTCATTTAACATGGTTCAGGAACTCTGTTTAGCTAATGAAATCATCTACCAATGTAGCTAAAATTGAAAGTGAAATATTCATGTAAATGATGATAAATAGTGTCCATTCACACATTATCACTTTAAGCTATTCTATTTTAAAAATAAGGTTATAACCAATGTAGCAAAATATAAGAAGTACTATAATTTAGCAAATATCTGAGTAATCTTTATGATAATTTTGTCATACTAAGACAAAATATACCTAATTTAAAGGTAACAAGTCACATCACTTTGATCAAATATTTATACATAGGACATGGTACAATGAATTGGTTTGTTTAATCTAACTCTTACTAAATTGTTAGTTTTTTTTTTTTTTAATGAGTTGGGTACATTTCAAGTTTGATCCCATCTTTCTGAGTCAAAGTGACATACAGACACAAAGGTTTCAAACGAAAGGAAAACAAAACACAAAAATAGCCAACAACCAAAGAATAAGTTCTTCACCTGGAGCAGAAACAACCTCATTTAATAGCAAGAAGCCAAAATGCTCCTAGCTCACCCGATTAAAAACTTTAGCTTTTTAACAATTAAGCAAGTAATTTTTGACAGTGATTCCTTTTCCTCCCATGCCCTTTATGCCACTAGCCTGAGAAATATCATATGAGTCATTTTTAGGTCACTGTTCAATCTCAAATCATCTGAGCTCCTGACTCACAGTCAGTCCCTCTTACACAACTCCCATCTTAGTTCTCAGCAACTTCAGTATGCACACTGACACATTCTGGCCTCTTTTCCTTTACCTCCGTGACCACCTGCCACACTGGCATGATGATACACTTGCCTGGACGATGTCATTACTAATTAATGCAGGATCTCTTCCTATGATCATTAGTTTCAAGAATCTCATTTTCTGGTCACCACTGTGTGTTTGAAATTCAGGAGCTCTCAATTTGTTGATCTATTGTTCCTATGCTACCTTTTCACTTACCCTCCTTCTCTTCATATTCTCACATTTTTTCATCCTTCATTAAAACACTCTGGTACACCACAATGAGTATTCTTTTGCATACTTATGCCCTCAATTTTCTTTACCTTGCCTAGTTTCTGTTGTTTCTTTCAGAAAAGTTTTGACCCTGGCTAAACCCAATGCTCCTTATTCCAAACCTACCATGGGCACTCTACCCTAGAACGTGGCGGCTTGGCTTTTGAGGAGCTAGAAGGAATATGAAGATCTCTGCTTCTCCAACATTTTTGCCTGCAGCAGGCCTTTAGGAAATCTTCTGACCTTCCTCTGAAGTAGGCCATAAGCCCCTCATACGGAGGCACCCTCCCTATCACTGGATGAAAGGAACGTATTTATTCTCAAAATCACAGAGAACAATCTGAATAAAGAGGCCTTGCTAAGTTCTTCCCAGTTTGTCAGTTTTTTATAACCATCTGTCTTCCAATCACACTTCTGCGTGGCTGTTCACTCTTCAACAAAATTAGCATAAAAATAAGTACATTTCCCTATTTCTCTGGGTCTTTATTTCTAAAGGATTCTGTGTCACGTAAAACTTATGTTAAATAAATTTGTATGCCTTACTCTTCTGAATCTGGCTTTTGTTACAGAAGTCTCCATTATCGTCCTAGTGAAGATAAGGAAAGAAATCTGTTCTCCCTATACATGCATCCCTATCTGAAAGCTAAAGAAACACACAATTATGCTGAATTACTACCTTTAATATAGAATTCATCTGGGGTTTTAATGCTGCCCAAGAATCCTACCATATCTTCATAGCCCTTCCCTATCCTACCCTCCTACTCAACTATTTTATTTATTGCTTTTCCAATCTAAGGAGATTTTCCAAGAACTGCCACACTGTACCATCTGCCATATGCTTTGCCTTCCTTCACATTTTTATGGATGCATTGCTGTGCTGTTGCTATGTGTCAATGGTTGCCTTACCCCAAAATTCATGTTGAAACCCTAACCAAAAAGATCATAGCATTAGGTAGTGGGAGTCTCATAGGAATTGTTAGGTCATGAGACCAGAGTCCTCAAAAACGAGATTAGAATCCTTATTAAGGAATCCTGACAGTTCCTGCACCCTTTTTGTCATCAGAAAAACAAAACAAAACAAAACAAAAGACAACTAACCATGAATGAGGAGGCAAACCCTCACAAGACACTAAACTGGCTTGCACCTGGAACCTGCACTTCCCAATCTCTGGAACTATGATCAGCTGCCTTATGACACCAGCATCCCATGTGAGTGCTGGTTTGAGTCCTGGATGTTCCACGCTATGTTTCCAACCCAGCTGCCTGCTAACATGTCTGGGAAAGCAGCAGATTGCCTGAGTGATTGGGCCCCTGCACCCATGTGGGAGACTCATGGAGTTCCAGGCTCCTGACTTCTGAGGGGCCCAGCCCAGGCCATGTGGCCATTTGGGAATGAACCAGCAAATGGAAGATCCTTCCCCTCTCCCACTCTCTCTCTTTCTGTGTATGTGTGTCTTCCTCCCTCTCTCTCTCTCTGTAGCTCTGCCTTTCAAGTAAATAAAATAGATCCTTTTTTTAAAAATTCTTTTTTTTTTAAACTAAGTTCTTAACTAAGGCAAGATCCTCTATCTTTGTGCTTTCCTAAGAAAATCCATTCATCAGTTATTTTTTAAAGTTTTTTTTAATTGAAATGAAGTTACAGAGAGGCAGAGAGAGAGAGAGAGAGGTCTTCCATTCACTGGCTTTCTCCCCACATGGCTGCAACTGCTGGAGCTGTGCCTATCCAAAGCTAGGAGCCAGGAGATTCTTCCAGGTCTCCCACATGCATGTAGGGGCCCAAGAAGTTAGGCCATCTTCCACAGCCTTCCCAGGCCATAGCAGAGAGCTGAATAGGAAGTGAGATGTCAGCACTGCAGGTGGCAGCCCCCATTAATTCTTCTTTCTTTCTTGCATAATCAAAATTTGTCTAACTAGACCATTGTAATCAAAATAAAAACATGCTAGTCCTTTTTTTAAAAAAAGAGATTTGCTTATTTATATCAAATGCTTAGTTACAGGGTGGTCAGGAGACAGATTGAGAGAGAGAGAGAGAGAGATCTTCCATCTGCTGGGTTCACTCATCAAATGACTGCAATGACTTGGGCTGGGCTGGGCTGAAGCCAGGTGCCAGGAACTTCTTCCTGGTCTCCCACGTGGGTGCAGGGACCCAAGTATTTGGGCAATCCTCTGCTGCACATTCCAGGCACATTAAGGAGGAACTGGATTGGAAGTGAAGCAGCCAGGACATGAATTGGTGCCTCTATGGGATGCTATGTCACAGGCTGCCTGTAATGCCTGGCAGCTTAACCTACAATGCCTCCAGGCTAAGCCTTTTTGCCATCATATCTCTTTCCACCTACTACCACAGGTCCTCTAATTATCACCTTTCTCTTATAAATTATTTTAATTAGGCTTTTATTCCCACCATTGCCCTAAACCTATTTTTGTTGAGATCATAGATGATTTCCATTCTGCTAAATGTTCTTTTAAAAAATATTAATACAAAAATAACAGATTTCATGTCTTTCAGAGATACAGGTCTAAGAAGAAAACCATACTTCCCTCCCTCCCTCCTCCAAAACACATCCTTTCTTTTATTCCTTTAATTTTCCAATAACGTAACTTCAATTTACTTTATAATTGCAGGCTTAATGTACCACTAACCATAATGTTCAACAAGGAAGAAGTAGAAAGCCCACTGTTCCACAGGAGTATAGACAAGGGTAAAAACAATAAATCATAAGATGGCAGTTTCTCCACTAAACTAGGGTCTTATTGCTTTTTACTTGTTAAACTTCTTATTAAGTGGAGTATTGACCTTCTACTGTAATATAATTTTAAAATATGTTATCTCAAAAACTAAGAAAAAGAAAAAAAGGAGAAGGAAAGATGAGGTAAAGAGGGGGAGGGAGGAGAGGAGTAGCATTATGTTCTTAGAATTGTGTCTATAAATTACATGGAATATGTTAAAAACTGATTAAAAATTAAAAATTATATTTAAAAAGATGTCAACTTCATTCTTAAACCTTTTTTGGTATTCTATATTAACTGCCACACAAAGAGAAAACATATGGTCACACTGCTAAATTTTCTTTGAGATTTTATTCACTTGGCTTCAAGAACAGCACCCATTTTTGTCTCCTACTCTGGTTACTCCTCCGTGGTCTTCTCAATTGTACCTCTAACTCTAATTTCTAAACATAGAAGTGCCACAGACATGTCAGACCTTCTGTTATCTGTATATACCCAGTCTCTTAACAAGCCTAGCATAACACCCACATTTATATTTTTACAGGTCAGATCCTTCCTCTACACTTAGGATGTAACTATTAATATCTGCTAGAATGCTTATTCTGAGAATGTAAAATTCTTCCAAAGTGATTGGTGGTTGGGCACAATTTGAGCATAATTCTAACATCAAATTTGCTTTTATTTCATATTTATGTGAATGTTCTGTCATAGGAATGTATGTATGGGTTTCATAGGAGCAAGGATTTTAATTTGGTTTATTTAGATGCTGTTTTTTTATTTTCTCATTTTATTTGAAAGACAGAGAGGCAGAAATAGAGAGATTTAGAGACAGAAAAAGATCTTCCATCTGCTTGTTCATCTCAAGCAGATGGGGCGAGGCAGGGGTGGGCCAGGCTAAAGCCAGGAGCTCAGAACTCGATCCAGGTCTCCCACATGGGTGATAGGGACAGAATTACTTGAGTCATTATCTGCTGCTCACAGGGTGTGCATTAGGAGGAAGCTGGACTAGGAAGTGGAAACACGACTCAAACCATGTACTTCTATATGGGATGTGATAGCATGTGGACATCCTAAGATGTATTTTTTTTTAAAAAAAATTTATTTGTTTGAAAGGCAGGCAGAGTTACTGGTGGGGGGGGGCATTGGGGGAGAGACAGAGAGAGCGGAGTAACCATCCATCTGCTTGTTTACTCCCCAAATGGCCAGAAGAACCAGGGCTGGGCCAGGCCAAAGCCAGAGGCAGCATCTTAAACCATCACACTCCAAAAATGCTTTTCGGAGCTTCCAGAGTCATATACATTATGTAAACTTTCATGTAACATTTAAAGTGCTGAACTATATCACCTATTTTTCTATTTAAAAAATAAGGTTTATTGATTTAAAAACACAACTTAGCATTTAAAATGACAGTATTGCTAACACTTTTGCTTTTGTTGCATTTATTTCTTTAATTTAAAAAAAAATTATTTATTTATTTTGAAAGAATTACAGAGAGAGAAGGGGAGACAGAGAGAGATCTTCCATATATGATGGATCACTCCCCAGATGGCTGCAATGGCCAGTTCTGGGTCAGGCCGAAGCCAGGAGTTTCTTCTGGGACTCCCACATGGATGGCGAGGGCCCAAACACTTGGGTCATCCTCTGTTGATTTTCCTAGGCCATTAGCAGGGAATTGAATTAGGAAGAAGTGGAGCAGCCAGGACAAGAACAAGAGTCCATATGGCATGCTGTTGTCACAGGTAGCAGCTTTATCCACTACACCACAATGCTGCTCCTATTTCTTGAATCTTTTTAAATATACCTATTCTTTTCTTTATTACAAATATATCACACATTTATCATAGAAAAGTTGGTCTCAGAAAAGCAATTTATTTAATGTTTAGATTTCTATTAGACAATGTTGGTATTTTGTAGTATACAGTTTATAGTTCCTTTCCATGCATGGTATTCTTTTATAGATGAATAAGTGTTTACATTAAATAAGCAACAGCCTCCTCTTTCTTCTCTCTGAAAGTTTAAATTATTGTGCAGTATACAAATTGAATTTTCTAGAGTATGAAAATTAAAACTAAATAAAAAGCAAAATAGTCAATGGAATTAATATTTAAGAACATCCAGCTGGAGCTGCAGCTCAATAGGCTAATCCTCCGCCTTGCGGCACCGGCACACTGGGTTCTAGACCTGGTTGGGGTGCCGGATTCTGTCCTGGTTGCCCCTCTTTCAGGCCAGCTCTCTGCTGTGGCCCGGGAGTGCAGTGGAGGATGGCCCAAGTGCTTGGGCCCTGCACCCCATGGCAGACCAGGAGAAGCACCTGGCTCCTGCCATCAGATCAGCGCGGTTCGTCAGCTGCAGCGGCCATTGGAGGGTGAACCAATGGCAAAGGAATACCTTTCTCTCTGACTCTCTCTCTCACTGTCCACTCTGCCTGTCCACAAAAAAAAAAAAAAAAAGAACATCCTTTCAGAAAATATAATAATTGTTCATGGCACAATTTAGACCTTTATTTTTATCTATTATTCTTATTTTGCAACATATCATATAGTTGATTACTCAATTTCTAAGCCCAAATTATTGTAGAAATAGCAAATTTAAAGTAGGGGACAAAGAGAATGCTACAATGAGATGAAGACTGCTGAAAGTAAGAAACATAGAAACTAGTTAAGAGTCTGCTTATGTATCCAAAAGGCTGATCAATATGAGAGCATTTTGTACAGGAGCAAATATCCCTAAGAAGGTCAATGCTGTGGAGACCCAAGTTTTACCATCACTCTAGTAAAAGTTATAAACAAACAAACATTGAGGGGACAAAAAAAAATCATGTTGGTATATTGTCTAGGTGAGAAATAATCCAGGTAGTTAAGGAAGAAAAAAGTGCTAATTTTTGCAGGTACTGGAAATATTAGTCTCTACAGTGATCCATTTTCAAAGGATTACTGCTTGAGCACTGTAGTTAAAATATGTGCATTTGTATTGATAATGAGTTGTCTACAAAAGACTCATTAAAGAGCTAATCAGAAGATTTATGACTCAAGAAGGAGGGCAATGTAATCTTTAACCATAATTCTGTACTTTGTATTTGGTTAATGAAGACAAATTTGGACCATAATTGAAAGATTTGTATGTTGGATAAAGGGGAACTGAAGTAATCATTAGGGTTGGGTCAGAATTCGGTAAAAAAAAAAAAACACACACACACACACACATTTAAAGATGAAGGGATTGAAATAGAGATTATGGGAATAATTACGTGGTATTTCTCCTTGTCATGTTTAATCTAGAACCTGGCCGACATCCTCAGTCAATGGGATATAATTTCTATCCAAGAGAAACCAATCCAAAGGAGAAATATCTGAGCCAGTCCACTTGGTTTGGACTTGGTATTTGGTGTGATGTTAAAACAAATAAACAAATATCCTAAGCCATATTATTTCATACAAAAATGTGAATAATAATGGAAGTTTGGGGTTATGAATCTCTTTGATAAAAGAAAGTAGGTGGACTGGATCTGATATCTCACCTTATGTTCACATATTAATACACCTTAAGTTCCTGACACAGCAGCTAGCATTCTCTCAGGCCTTTCCCCTACTTACCATCTACAGAAAAGGAGGCAGAGCTTTGACATGGCTGGTAAGATAGAGGATGACTTCATCTACCCACTCGTGCTGCAAATTAGTGGACATTTTTTTTCATTTGCTAAAGTATGATAATTCAAAGAAAAATTACCTCTCAGATTGTTTTGAACTTCTAAAGCTATATCAAGAGCATTAAAGGGCAGGACTGGCTCGTTGGCAATTTGCAAAATCACTTCTCCTGAGAGCTGAAAGAAAAAAGAAGGAATCATTGCAAGAATTCAGTGACCAAGGGTTTTGTTTATTTGGCTTTCATTATCTCATAGACTTTCATACATTCAGAATAGCAAAAATACACAGGGAAAGTCTAATTTTACAGAAATTTATTTTTCTTTGAAACCCATTTTAAAATTTTGTTTTCTTTTTTTTTTTATAAAGCTTTTATTTAAAGAATATAAATTTCCAAAGTACAGCTTATGGATTACAATGGCTCCCCCCCCCCCTACAACTTCTCTCCCTCCCCTACCCTCCCCTTTCCCGCTCCCTGTCCTCTTCTGTTCACATCAAGATTCATTTTCAAATCTCTTTATACACAGAAGATCAATTTAGTACATATTATGTAAAGATTTCAACGGTTTGCCCTCAAGCAGAGACACAAAATGATAATACTGTTGGAGTACTAGTTATAGTATTAATTCACAATGTACAGCACATTAAGGACAGAGATCCTACATGATTTTTTTTAAAAAATTGATTAATTATCTATGCAATTTCCAGTTTAACACCAAGATTTTTTAATCATTTGCAATTATCTTTATATAAAGAAGATTGATTCAATATATACTATGTAAAGATTTTAAAATTTTGTTTTCTATGAAGAAAAGCCCCAATATATTTTCCACACTGAGAATAGCATCAAGAAATAAAATATTTTGTTACATTTGTGAACTAAAATATTTCCCTAGTTGAAAAAGTTGTAATATATAGACTTTAAAAAAGTCTTTATACAATAGAAATCAATACCACATGAACAAACAAATATTATAGAGGACAACTGAAAATCAATGTATGTTTACTGGACTAAGGAAAATTCCTTTGAAAATTAAAAATCACTTTATTTCATTAAGTATAATTTAATCAGATTATTCCTTTTTTTTTTTTTTTAAATTTGTATATTTGAGAGGTAGAGTTACAGACAGTGAAGGAAGAGACAGAGAGAAAGGTCTTTCAGCTGCTGGTTCACTCCAGAAAATGGCTGCAATGGCCAGAGCTGCGCTGATCCAAAGCCCAGAGCCAGAAGCTTCTTCTGGGTCTCTCATGCGGGTGCAGGGGGCCAAGCACTGTGGCACAGTGGGTTAACGCCCTGCCCTGAAGCGCCAGCTTCCCATATGGGTGCCAATTCTAGTCCCAGCTGCTCCTCTTTCCATCCCACTCTCTGCTATGGCCTGGGATAGCAGTAGAAGATGGCCCAAGTCGTTGGGCCCCTGCACCCACGTGGGAGACCCAGAGGAAGCTCCTGGCTCCTGCCTTCGGATCAGCGCAGCTCCGGCCATTATAGCCATCTGGGGATGGAAGACCTCTCTCTCTGTCTTGACCTCTCTCTGTAACTCTGTCTTTCAAATAAATGAAATAAATCTTTAAAAAAATAAAATAAAAAAATAAAATGTCATTGCCTAATGTACCTACAATTTTTCTACATGTGTATCTCCCTACCACCTTACTCTAGTACTGTGTTTAAAAACCAACATATGTAATATAGCTGAACTAGCATCAGCTTAATAGACTGAACAAGTTATATGCATTCATATATATCTCAAAAGACATTAGGGCTGGCAGCAATTACTATTGTTATCTTTCCTTTTCTCTCACAATGATATTTCATACTTACCTGGGCAAAAAAAATGTCCCTATGTCTTTTATTACACAGAAATTGGCACACAAGGAAATGCAACTGTGTTGATGCTATTAATACACTATGAAATTTAATTAGTGAATGAAATCATTGTCTTGCGAAACTACACAGGGAAATTAACTAACTTGAGACAGTATGGAACACATAAAAGATACAATTTACAAGGAAAATGTGATGTTAAATATTCAAATCTAATTATTCAAGATCATGGGGCCGGTACTGTGGTGCAGTGGGTTAAAGCCCTGGCCTGAAGTGCAGGCATCCCAAATGGGCGCCGGGTTCTAATCCCAGCTGCTCCTCTTGCAATCCAGCTCTGTTCTTGCCTGGGAAAGCAGTAGCAGATGGCCCAAACCCTTGGGCCCCTGCACCTGCATGGGAGACCTGAAAGAGCTTCTGGCTCCTGGCTTCAGATCAACGCAGCTCGGGCTGTTGCGCCCATCTGGGGAGTGAACCAGTGGCTGAAAGACCTCTCTCTCTGTCTCTATCTGTAACTCTCTTTCAAATAAATAAAATAAATCTTAAAAAATATTCAACAAGAACCAAATCCATTTAATATTTTTAAGTTTTTTCCCAATTGTTTGCACAATTTATGTCATGATAAAAATACAATTCAATTTGATCTTTTTCATTATGCTTTGGAAAATGTGTCTCTTAGAAAAAAAGGGAGAAAGAACCATCTGATATCCTTTATTCCTCGGAGGTATTTTTCTCCCAAGTGTAGCCACCAATTCTTCTCAATGCATAAGATATCTGCAGTTTTATTCCTAGCATAATGATCACAAAAGTCCTGGGTAACTGACCCTCCTGATCACACTGTACTTGAGGAAGAGAATCGTCTGCAGTAGTTGATATGAATCCTCTTCTATTCCACTCCACCTTGTCCAAAGCATGCAAGGGACAGCAATATTTGAAAAACTATTTATAAAAAGACATTTAAAAAGATTTAGAAGCATTATGATTTCTTTTTCCAATTTGCACTGGATAATAGAATCTACAGAACAGACATGCTTTGTTTACACTTCTGGAATCTGGAAACCACACATTACAAAAGATTAAAATGAAAGAATAAGGAGGGAGGAGAAATCGAGTCTGTGTGCTGCTGGGGAAGGTTGTTTTGTGCTGTTTTTATAAGAGTCATTTGGCAGCTCAAGCGGCTGGAATAGAAGCCAACCACCTAGCTCTTTCTTTCAAAAAGAACTTGGCAGCAAGGATTGGGACTTCAAGGCACCTGGCCGAGGACAGAATGCTTAAGCTAAATCGGCTTTATTTGCAGCTTCATAAGCAACAGGGAGATTTTCATGTTCCTTGCCATGCAGCGAGAAGAGTTGAGTCATAACGCATTCTCTGTGCCCATTCTGAAATTCAGTTTCCTCAGGCATGCCGGAGCGACTTTCCCTTATACTTCCATGAGGAATTGTTCTTTTCAAAGTGCTGTTACCTGCATATCTCATGTCATTATCCTGACATATTAGAGGCACAGGGGGATTTAATATGCTGTGTTAAGAATAGCTAACAATAAAGGTTAAGCTCAAATGCCAAAATCAAAATTGATTGAGCACCTACTATGTATCAGCTCTTGTTCAGAGGTTTTCAAATGTTATTCTCTTTCATTTTTATAACAGATCCACAGTGCAGGTATCATTATGTTCATATGATAGGTAATGAGATTGAGGCTCACATAGATTAGTCGCTCAAGACACATACCCAGTTCTAACTGATTTGAAGAACTGTGTCATTCTTTTGCTATTATATGAAGCATATGTTAGGAGCTAGTAAAAGTATCCCCATTGATTATATGTGCAGAACTAAAGCTAGACTAATTCCTTTCTCACTTGCTCCATGTTTTTCGCACTATACCATCATTTTTATTCTGATGAAAAAAATCTGTTTCTAATGATACTGGACAATACCTGTAGTATCTTATCTACTCTGTAATAATATTTGGGTCCCTGTGGCACATGGCATCAGCAAATAGCTATTAAACATCTGTAAGATTCCATTATAATAACTTCACAAGAATCGTCTATTTTTTCTCTTACTGTCTCAGACCATCATATCCTGATGAGAAGCTAAATGAAGAATAAATTTGAGAGAAACAATTGTACAACACTTAAAATACATAAAAATATAAAATATTATACTTAAAAAAAGAGTCAATGAATACCATCATTCCTTTATCATTAAATAACACAAATGTTACTAATGGTCCTAACACTGTTAGACAAAATCACATTGTCAAAAGATAGAAACTGCACATTGAATCTTCTTCCAGACTTTAAGGGTAATAAAGGTAAATTATAGTTATTCCTACAAATGTTTCTCAGTCTTCAATCTGAAATCATTTTGGTTTCATTTAAAAGTTCAAGAAATATTTTGGCTGGCACAGTGGCTCAATAGGCCAATCCATCTGCGGCGCTGGCACTCCAGATTCTAGTCCCTGTCGGGGCACCGGATTCTGTCCCGGTTGCCCCTCTTCCTGTCCAGCTCTCTGCTGTGGCCCGGGAGTGCAGTGGAGGATGGCCCAAGTGCTTGGGCCCTGCACCTGCATGGGAGACCAGGAGTAGCTCCTGGTTCCTGGCTTTGGATCAGTGTGGTGCGCCGGCTGCAGCGTGCCAGCCGCGGCGGCCATTGGAGGGTGAACCAATGGCAAAAAGGAAGACCTTTCTCTCTGTCTCTCTCTCTCTCTCTCTCTCACACTGTCCACTCTGCCTGTCAAAAAAAAATTAAAAAAAAAGAAATATTTTAAGAAAATGTGATGCAGATGAGGGCACTTTAAAATGTTTGAGGAGAACAGAACTAAAAACATATGTTTGATGCAAAAATATTTTTGAAATCCACGCATACAAGAGATCTTCAAAAAATTCATGTAAAATACATATTATGGAAAAATGTATACATGGATTTTAACTTTACAAAAGATTTATTGATGTATTTATTTATTATTTGGGAGACAGAATGACAGGCAGAGGCATAGAGTTAGGAAGAGAGAGAGAGAAAAAGAGATCTTGCATCTGCTGAATCAGTCCCCAAACAACTAAAAGAACTAGGGCTGGGCTAGACTAATACCAGGAGCCAGGAACTCAATCTGAGTCTCCCACATGGGTGGCAGGGGTCAAGTATTTGGGTCATCACTGTTGCCTTCCCAAGTACATTAGTAGGAAGCTGGATCAAAAACAGAACAGTAAGAGCTCAAACCAGCACTCGGATATGCTGGCATTGCAAATGGAGCCTTAGCCTGCTGAGCCACAATGCCAGCCCCTGGGTTTGAGTTTTCTGATTTACTCTTATAGAGATATACTTTTTAACTAATTAATTCATTTTAACTAATTTTATGATTATTAATCTGTGTATTATGTGGTATTTAGATCTGTTGCTTTATGTTATTCATACTAAGACATTATCACAAATCTTTTCCTTATTCACTACAATAATCTGGAAAGAAAAAGGTAATTTATGCATTACATTTTGATTATGTAATCAATAGCATTAGTTTTATCCATCCTCTTATCATAGTTCATTGCTCAGTAAAGTGGTTATATTTATAATAAATTCTTTGAAGAAATGTATTAGTTAATGCATGGACAATGAAGTTGGACATAAATAGGTTCACTAAAGCAATATGAATACCATGACTCTATAATATATTTTTTCTTTAGTTGTAGGCAGAGAAACTTAACCAACATTTTAAGCTTTTTTTTTCATTTTCATAAATCCAGATTAAAGCAACCCAAGTTCATACCTCATAATTAAGTTGCAATTAAATTATCATTTGGTATGCATTTTATGTCCTCAGTCAAATTTAAAATTTAGTCAAACCCTACTATAGAACTGATGCTGTGGAGATTCTTGTAACCACTTGTTTCATAGGTTGGTGTGAGAAAGATAGTAAGAGAGACTGGATCACTATGACATAGTATGGCAGATAGAAGAAACATGAACCATTCTGGCATTATGCACTGGGACTTTATTTTGTGATCATTACTTTGCTATAGGGATGAGAGGACAGCTAAAATATAATAGAAGACCATTTCTCCTCCTAGGGCTTACTATCCTGTTCCAGATAAGTCATATCATGTTTACCCTACTAGGAAAAGAAGTTAACAGCATAAAGCTAGTTAATATGAACTTTTTTTTCTTAGAAGGCACCATTCTGTTCTACTTTAAACACAACATATAATTATACTACACTTATATATTTAGGGCAAAGGAAGCTAGAGTATGAAACATGAATGGTATTTCAGGCTAGGGGAAAAGAATAAGCAGAAACTGTAAGGTGGAAAGAAGCACGGACTTTTTAGGTCTTAGTGAAAGTAAGTTTTTGTGTAGTGTGTGGGACAAGAGGTCAGAAAAACTAAAATCCAAACAAGGAATATGTCCATGATCCAGGGATCTGTAGGGAGTATTTAACTCCTCTCTTAAATTCCAGAGCGGTGACATTTTCTCATGAATGACTGCCTAGTGAGAGCCTTCATGACAAGATTTTGAGGCTGCTAGGTACATCCTGCAGTGACCTGACTCTGGTTCACGTCACTTTATAGCAGAAATCCCCCCGATTTAGCAACAAATGTCTTCAAGATAACAAAGTTCAGGGTAGCCAATCATAGACAAAGGGACTGGCAGGATTTCCCTGGACATGAACAGAACAAGAAGTAGCTCCCAGACCTCATGATTCCTTTCCAATGTTATTTTATCAATAGGGAAGAGGAAGTGAGTATGTGCACCAGACATACCCAATATATGAATGTTTTCCAAGCAAAATGAGCAATTAAATGGTGCACAAATTCTATATACTCCTAACATGGTTAAAATTTAATTTATCTTTAAGACTTTCATTATCTGTCATCTGGAATATTCTGCAAACTCCTTAATTCATCTAAATGGCTATGAAGTACTCATTCTCCACATTATAGTCAAGATTGTTAACCTTATTTTTTAAAATGTTTCTTTTGAACCTCCCCAAAATCAGACTTCTTGTGTCATTTCCTTTCAGTTGCTCTTCCTGATCAATAAGAAAAGTTGATGGCATTCAATATTCAAGTCAAGTGACTATAATCTGCCAAGTTGATTTATGGAAAAATTACTTGAAAGAAAATCTTAGAAAATCAAGGGCTTAAATAACCCCCACAACTCTAAAAAGGATATTTTGCATAAAATTTCCACCACAGAAACCAGTGAGCAAAATGTTAAATGTGACATAGCTCCCTTAGTGCCAAGAAGTGTCATGTAATAGTTGCATATAGAAGTGGAGACATCTAGTCACGAAGATAGCTTCTGCTCTTGCCAACAGATGGATTGAGGATTTCTATCTGTAGAAATGTTTTGATGGGATGTTTAAAAGGCCATGTGAAATATTTTGTTTACACACCGATTACACTTGTGAAGTCCAATAGTAGGGAGAGAAAGAAATAAGAACAATTTTGTGGAACTTCTAAGCTCCCAGGGAAGAAAAGTTTCAAGACTCATTCTTTTCTTCTTAAGGTTTCAAAGATAAGGGAATACTTTCAACAGACTGAGGTAGTCTCGAATAAAGTTACCTGACTGCAAAAGATTTCAGGAGTCATTGAAGAATTCCAGAAATCTATGACACTTCACTTTAATGAGAAGGACTGTAACCCAGAGAGATATGAGGGGTCTTTAAAAAGTTCACGTATAAAGCCTATTAAAAAAAAACAAAACATGTAATGGATTTCAACATTATGGCACAAAATAATCTCCCACTAACTTGTCATGACATGCCTGAACAGAATCTAGTCTGAGGCACTAAGAAGTATATCAGTTTAAAAAAAAAACAAAAACAAAAATCATTAGCAGACCAGTATGAATTCTGATAAAACTGAAGCAAGAACAACCACCCAATTTATAGTGAAGTTTGAGTGGAGGAAGGGTGAAATCATTGATGCGTTAGGAGTAGGAAAACACCCACAAAGAAACCACTGGTTTGCAAACAGATGACTTGTGTGAAGAAGGGATGGCTACAAGTGAAGCCAACAGTGGAGGGCTAGCCACATTAATTTGTAGTGAAAAAGTTTGTCTTATTGTGCCCTAATTGAAGAGGACTGAAAATTAAAAGAACAAACAATAGTGAACACCATACAATTAGCAAATGGTTCAGATTAAATTTTTTGGAAAAATTATAGTGGAGCAAATTTTCTGCTCAAGGGGTGCCAAAAGTATTGCACCCAGCCCAGCATCACACAGGAGCAGAGTTTTCAATGGAAATTTTGAACAAGTAAATCATGATTTTTGAAGCATTTCTTTGAAGCATTGTAACAGAACATGAAACGTGGCTTTACCTGAAGACATAGCACAAAGCAATGGCTACCAAAAGGTAGAAGTGGGCCAGGTAAAGCAAAAACACATTGGCCAAGAGCAAAGGTGATGACAGTAGTTTTTGGAGATGCTCAAAGCATTTTGTCAGTTGACTTTCTGGAGGACTAAAGAAAAATAACATCTGCTTGTTATGATAATGTTTTGAAAATTCAGTCAAAGTTTTAACAGAAAGTGTCTTGGAAATCTTGCTCAGAGTTCTTCTCAACAATGACAATACTGCTCATTCTTATCCACAAAGGGCAATTATATGAGAATTGCAGGGGTTAATCATTAGGCATCCACTTTACAGTCACGATTTGGTTAGTTCTAACTTCATTTTGTTTCCTGATCACAGAAAATTGTTAAAGGACACACATTTTTTTTTTTTTCAGTTAAAAAACTAAAAATGACTGCACTGACATGGTTAAATTCCTGGAACCTTCAGTTCTTTAGAGATGGACTGAATGACATATAACATTTAGAAACATTTCTTGGGGACCAGCGTTGCTGACGCTGTGGCGCAGTGTGTTAATGTCCTGGCCTGAAGAGCCAGCATCCCATATGGGCGCCAGTTCTAATCCCGGCTGCTCCTCTTCCAGCCCAGCTCTCTGCTATGACCCTGGGAAAGCAGTGGAAGATGGCCCAAGTCCTTGGGCCCCTGAACCCATGAGGGATACACAGAAGAAGCTCCTGGCTCCTGGCTTCAGATCAGTGCAGCTCCAGCTGTTGTGGCCAATTAGGGAGTGAACCAGTGGATGGAAGATCTCTCTCTGTCTCTCCTCTCTCTGTGTAATTCTGACTTTAAAATAAATAAATAAGTCTTAAAAAAAGAAACATTTCTTGAACTTCATGGAGTTTATGTTATAAGCAAAGTCCATATTCTTTTAATTCCATTTGTTCATGAATTGTGTGAAGTGCCTTTATGTGTGGTATCTGATTCTCAAAACTCATGGCTATTATTAGGAACTCCTTATGAACCGTGACCTACACAGGATAAGAACGTGTGAACCTGCACACTTGTGTTGGCAAAGAGTGGTTCAATTAAGGGACTCGGATTTTTGGGTAGTAGAACAGCCATAGCTGTGGATCTCTCTAGAGGAGAATTCCTTTCCTCTCCAAAACCCTGAGAAACTTCTGTTTCAGTCACCACCATGCTTACTACATTTGCCAAGGGCTAATCAAGGATTCAGGGATACCTGCATCTTCCACTGAAGAGCTGGTGCAGCCTTCCAGATCATGCAAAGATTTTCTGGGCTCCTTGGGCATGATGGGAGATTGATGGGATATGGAACAGAGAAAAGAGACATACATAATAGGGTATGTCTTACCAGGAATTTAATTTCATTATGAAGGAGATGAGACCTTGCTTTCTTACTTTTCCCCTAAAGTGATAATTTCTTTTCTTTTATTTTTTTTTTACAAATATGCACTAGCACCTACCAATGCCAAGGTTATTAAAGAAGAAGAACATAGTCTTGCCCTGAAGAAATTAATGCTGAGTACAAAATCCATGACTCTAATTTTCTTTCTAGCCTCTATTCTTGCTAAAAGTTCAAATTCCTCCTCATGTTCTCATTGTAAACCTTGACTGCACAACTGGAAGTTTAACATGAGTTCTAGTTTGGAGTTCCCCAAAAAACTTGAGACCAATTTGAGTGCACATAATTCATTGGAAGATGAAGATAGTGGGATGGTAAGGAGAGCCAATACAATGTGTTTTTTCAAGTCTGCTTCCTCTGTAGATGATTGGAACTTGATATTGCTGGAGAAAACCCAAGAGTCAAGATGAAATAAGCATCTTGAACTTTTCCCATAAGCTCCCAGGAAAAACTGGATGAGGGCTGTTCCACGGAAGTGCCAAATCTTTACTACTTCTGGTCATCCCTGTATATTGGTTGACTTAAATAGATGAAGAATCCCGCAGACAAAACATAAAGTTGAATTCTTAAAAATCTATCATGAAAATAGAGTGGTTACTTTCTTTTCCCAGACCACAGAAATATAAGCGGCCTATTTTTTTTTTTAATTTTAATATTGATTTCCTCTTTTGGTGACAATCGTTACTTTTCTGCTATTGGATTTTTTTAACTTTTGTTTAATAAATATAAATTTCCAAAGTACAGCTTTTGGATTACAGTGGCTTTCCCCCCCCCCCATAACTTCCCTCCCACCTGCAACCCTCCCATCTCCTGCTCCCTCTCCCATCCCATTCACATCAAGATTCATTTTCAATTATCTTTATATACAGAATATCAATTTAGTATTTATTAAGAAAAGATTTCAACAGTTTGCACCTACACAGAAACACACAGTGTAAAGTACTGTTTGAGTACTAGTTATAACATTAATTCACATTATATAACACATTAAGAACAGAGATCCTACATGGGGAGTAAGTGCACAGTGACTCTTGTTGTTGATTTAACAATTGACACTCTTGTTTATGGCGTCAGTAATCACCTGAGCTGCCAAGGCTATGGAAGCCTTTTGAGTTTGCCAACTCTGATCTTAATTAGACAAGGCCATAGTCAAAATGGAAGTTCTCTCCTCCCTTCAGAGAAAGGTACCTCCTTCTTTGATGGCCCATTTTTTCTTCTGGGTCTCACTCGCAGAGATCTTTCATTTAGTTTTGTTTGTTTGTTTGTTTGTTTGTTTTTTGCCAGAGTGTCTTGGCTTTCTATGCCTGAAATACCTCATGGGTTTTTTTTTTTAGCCAGATCTGAAAGCCTTAAGGGTTGATTCTGAGGCCAGAGCCAGAGTGCTGTTTAGGGCATCTGCCATTCTATGAGTCTGCTTGTATCCCGTTTCCCATGTTGGATCATCCTCTCCTTTTTAATTATGTCAGTTAGTATTAGCAGACACTAGTCTTGTTTATGTGATCCCTTTGACTCTTAATCCTATCATTATGATCAATTATGAACTGAAACTGATCACTTGGACTAGTGAGATGGCATTGGTACATGCTACCTTGATGGGATTGAACTGGAATCCCCTGGCACGTTTCTAACTCTACCATTTGGGGCAAGTCTGATTGAGCATGTCCCAAATTGTACATCTCCTCCCTCTCTTATTCCCAATCTTATATTTAACAGGGATCACTTTTCAGTTAAATTTAAACACCTAAGAATAACTGCGTGTTAATTAAAGAGTTCAATCAACAGTATTTAGTAGAACAAAAAAATACTAAAAAGGATAAAGTATTAAGTTATTCCTCAACAGTCAGGACAAGGGCTGATCAAGTCATTGTTTCTCATAGTGTCCAATTCACTTCAACAGGTTTCCTTTTTGGTGCTCAGTTAGTTGTCACCAATCAGGCAGAACATATGATATTTGTCCCTTTGGGACTGGCTTATTTCACTCAGCATGATGTTTTCCAGATTCCTCCATTTTGTTGCAAATGACCAGATTTCATTTTTTTTTTTTTACTGCTCTATAGTATTCTATAGAGTACATATCTCATAATTTCTTTATCCAGTCCACTGTTGTTGGGCATTTCGGTTGATTCCAAGTTTTAGCTATTGTGAATTGAGCTGCAATAAACATTGAGGTGCAGACAGCTCTTTTATTTGCCAATTTAATTTCCTTTGGGTAAACTCCAAGGAGTGGGATGGCTAGTTTGTATGGTAGGGTTATATTCAGGTTTCTGAGGAATCTCCAAACTGACTTCCATAGTGGCTTTACCATTTACATTCCCACCAACAGTGGGTTAGTGTCCCTTTTCCCCTGCATTCTTGCCCTGCTATTTAATTTTGGTGGAAAAACTGTATTAACCAATGAACTTGGACGTGATTAATCAATCAAGTAAATTTATTGGTATTTTGATGATTTTTTTCAATGATTTAGTCATGTTTGAGTTTGTATCTTCTACTTGTCATATTGGTCCTGGAGAGGGACCATAGTATGTTCATATGTCTTAGTATGTTTGAAAAAGGAAACTTCAAAGTCAACTTCCCATGTATTATGTTTAGCAGTAATTTGCATGTGCTGATTGACAAACTAAAAATTAAGCATCTCTGGGGCTGCATTTTAACTAGCAGTCAATCAACCTTTGGGATGCTGACTTGGGTTTGATTCGTTGCCCCACTAGCTTCCAGTTAATATGCTCCCTGAGAGGAAGTAGATAATGGCTCAAGTAGTTGGGTCCTTGCAAGCTGATGTGGGAGACTTAGATTGAGTTTTTGGCTGTTAGTTTTAGAATGTCTCAGTCCTGGCTATTGCAGGTAATTGGATGGTAAACTAGTGGATGGGATCTCTCTCTTCCCCCTGTCCCCTTTCTCTTTGCTTCTTAAATAAAAAAAATAAATATCTTCATTATATTTCACAAATAACTAACCTAAACATGATATTAATAATACTAATACAATTTATTGAGCTCTTGTCATACGGAAGGCATTAATCAAAGATGCATTAATCCATTTAATACTTAGAGTAGCCTGTTTCTATTTGCAGATGAGAAAACAAGAGGCATTGCTCAGTTAATTAAATATCCCAGGGCTGCTTAGCTAGTGAAAGGTAATTTTGAGATTTGTGCCCAAGCAGTCTAGCTGCAGAATCTGGACTCTTATTATACTAATTAGCAACCTTTTCTTTATTTTCTATCCCCTTTCCTAATATTAACACATCAGGAATACCAGTGGACATTGAGCCAACATTTACCAAACCCGAACATATGATTCTGAGGAATAATCAGGAGCTGATTACAGCTATCATGGATATTTAAAATAAAGACCTAAGCACTTGGTCCTATTTGGTTATAAAATCTGATACTTGCCAATGGTAATTTTCAAGTTACTTGATCCTGCTTTCCTGAGCTTATAGAGATTTATGAAGTCAAACAAATAAAGAAGTAAAATATTTTCTCATTTCTATTATAAGTATAATTCTTTAAATAGATATCAAGTATAACTGTAGGAGTTACTTTTTGGGTTAAGCTGCCACCTGCAATGCTGGAATCCCATGTATGTTTTGAATTTCAGCTGCTATACCTCCAATCCAGCTCTGCTAATACACCTGGGAAAGCAGCAGAAGATGGTCCAAATACTAGGGCCCCTGTCACCCACATGGGAGACCTGGGTGCAATGCCAGGCTTTTGGCTTTTGGCTTCTGTCGAGCCCAGACCAGGTTGCTATGGTAAACCAGTGGATGGAGGCACTTGCTCTCTCTCTCTCTCTCTCTCTCCCTTTCTGAAAAAGTTTCAGAAAGTATTTCTGAAACCAAGTCTGATCCCTTACCAAATAGCTATGAGTGATCACTCATTCAACCAGTTCATATTGATGCTGCTTGAAGATATTTCTTGGGTTAAGTAAGTAAAGATTCATTGAGTATTGTCTATATGTCAGAGACAATGTGCTTTGCTGGGTATTTGGAAGCTTTCCTCATGAGAGGAGGCAAAGACTGAATCACATACAACGTAATCAGACTATCCAGGGTACCATGAGCAGGTGCACAGGAATCCTAACTCATCTGAGGCACCAGGAAAGGCTTTCTTGTGAAAATTTCTTCTGTGGAGAAGATCCTGTGCTAGTATCTATTATCATACAGGAAAGAATCAGAAGCCGATTTGGTAAAGCACATCTCCTTCCATCAGTTTGCACAAGGTTGCGTAGTTGGATTTTTTTTTTCATTATCATACGATAATAAAATCTAAAAGTAAAACGTATTTTATCGCTTAACCACCATTTATGGCTCAAAAGGTTGCTCCAAAGGAAAATTCATGTCTTTGGCTCTATAGAACTATCTGTTCCCATCCCATGTCCCTGCATCCCCACCACTTACAGAAATCAAGTTCTCTGGTTGTAGATTCCACCAAATCTGTGGCAAACAGAGTAGGGGTTGTTTATTTTAAAAAGGGTAAATGTATAATTATTAAATCATGCATTTGATAAATTATGCAATTTACAGAGTGCAATATGAAAGAATTGATTTATCAGAGTTTGAAATAATGCTGCAGAAACATACAAGTTCCCACAATACAACAAGATAAAAGAGGTCAATGATTTCCTATTTATAGCCTATTTTCAGGGATTGCATTCTCAATGCACAATGTTGGGTATCTTTACATGGGAAATAACATGGTTTTAAGAATTCAATAAGAGTATTTTTATAAAGGATAAAGATAGCATTGTGGTAAAGCAGGTTAACCCTCTGCCTGAGACGTCATCATAACATATAGGCACTGGTTCAAGAATTGGCTGCTCCACTTCTGACCCAGCTCCCTGCTAATGTGCCTGGGAAAGCAGCGGGGGACAGCCCAAGTGCTTGGACCTACATGGGAAACCCTGAAGAAGCGCCATACTCCTGGCTTCAGCCTGGCCCAGCCCTGGCCCTTGTGGCCATTTGGGAAGTAAACCAGTAGATGCAAGATTCTCTCTCGCTCTCTCTCGATCTCTCCTCCTCCTCTTCCCTCTCCCCCTCCCCCTCCTTCTCCTCTCTCTGTAACTCTGCCTTACATATAAATAAAAAATAAATCTGAAAAAAAGAATAAAGATAGCATTTATCCTAACATTCCACCATAAAACAAAGGATATTTTGGTAATAATGGATTTAGCCACATACAGAATCAAGTATTTGTTAATAAAACTTGGTACCTTTTTAATATGAATTGTTAATATCATCCTTTCCTTCAATGTGTCCTAGTTGAAAAACCAGCAAGAAAAAAATATGTATTTTCTTATAGACTTAGACACCCAGTAAAACTGTGTTTTTCTAAAAATATCTTCAAATATTGTTCTACTTTTTAACAAAAATAATAACATAGTGAAATCATGTTTCTATATTACAAAAAAGATAAAGGCAATACAGAAAGAAAGAAATGTGGAAATGGAAAAAAAAAACCCTCTTATTTTAAACATGCTGCTTCTACCTAGAGAGACTTTAAATAATGGTCAAAATATATATGTGATCCTCAGTGTGTGCAATTACATTGTTAATGCAGTTTCTGTTCCGCTTTAAATGCAGTAAGTGCCGTAGACTGTATCCTACAGAGTGAGGCTTGACATTTTGAAAACAGAGAAAGAAACACAAGGGCTTTAGATCCTTTGATGTGTGATTATATTCATGACAAGTTTCTTATAGCAGGTTTTCTGATGTAGATGCTATTGTTCAATTGAATCCAAAATATATGTATGTAAATGAGGAATTGCATAAACAAAGCACACAGTCAAGCTCTGGGATTTCCATGAATTCTTTTTTCTTCTTAACATGGTGCTCATAGACAGGACTCTTACAGTTACTTGCTTTTCAAACATCCCAATATCCACAGAACACAGACCAGTAATTCAAGGATTTTAATCTTACTACGGTTTGCCAAATAACCCATGTGATACCATCCTGTAATTTTATAAAGAAGACTTTATCTCACAGACATTTATCTTCATGAAATTCTTATACAGGAACTGCAATTCAAGAGTCCTGGGTTAAATGCGAAAAATGTGAAGCAATTCCTGTAGTGAAAGGGGCTTATTGGTGGTAAAGGAAGATGATAGCAAAGAAAGACAAACAAACAAACAAATAAAAGCATGTAAAATAGTGCAGCCAAAGAGTCAAAGGAGTAGGAAAACAATGGCTGCTGGTCAGCAGTAGTTCAAGAATACTTCTTAGCAGATTCACTGTTGTTGGACCTAAGAGAAAAGATAGTTCATACAGGTAAGGAGTGCTGGGGGTAGCTTTCACAGCAGAAAAGGCAAGTGCAAATTCTGATTCCAATCACTGAGCAAGTCAATTCTGATGGAAGGAGGATTTTTTTCTTCCCAAATTAATATTATCTGTATTATTTTTGAGATAACCTTTTTAATTTACATTATAGACAAAGACTAAATGGCTCCACTAAATAAAGAGTTCAATAAATAATATGTAAAAAGACTTAGTCTAGCAGAAGACAGGCAAGGGCTATCAACAGTAATCAAATGAAAAGTTGTTCATCTTAATTCATATAAAGTAAATTTTTAAGTAGCCACAAAATCATTAAAATGATAGTAGTATAGAAGTCATTTCAATTTGACTGACACAGATTTAAAACAAAGTTTGAGAAAATGTTTTATTTGTAACAAAACTGATGCACACAGGCACTTTTTTAATTTTAATTTAAGCTCACACATGTAAAGGAGAACACGATTCTCTTAAAGGTGAAAAGGAAACTAAAGTTGGAGCAGACAACTATACTGTAAAGTAGCTCTTTCCTTCTAAATGACCTCTTGGAGCAGGATATTCCACATATATTGGGATATCATAGCAAGTCAAAATATCTTTTAACCAACACTAATAAATTAATCTGGAAAAATTTTGAAACCATTCCATGTAACAAGCAAAGCAAAGCCTGATCTAGAAAGGTGAAGACAGGAACATTTTCATATCATCATTTCATCTGACACTTGGGAATTCATGTTTCCATGTTAGCACTATCAAAAACATAATACCTAAATGTATATTATTGAAAACATAATGGTCTTCCACCAAGAATGTGGAAATTTGGCCCTTGATCTTGAAGATTATTCTCTAAAACCCGATAACAATTGCTCTTTCATATGACCGCTCACTCTTCGATAGAAAAGAGTCCACTAGTTCCATAAAGAGATAGTATAGTAATTCATGGTTTTTACATGTTCCAAAGAAGAGTAGAGGGAAGGAGCATATATTAATTGAAAATATACCATGTGCCAGGCCTTTCATTGGAACTGTGAATACATAGTTTTACTATTACCATCAATAAACTTGCCAGATTATATTAAGTAATATTGGTGTTTTATAGATCGAAGTCAGGTAGTAAAGCAAATGCTAGACTTCAATAAAGAGCTTGGGCTTTGTTCTGTAGACCAGAATATGTCAATGTGTGAATCATTGAACTATTAATATCAGAAATACTTGTGAAATGTCATAACATGTAAATTCTGAAGTGTGACTCCACCCACTCACATACCCTGACAGTCTAACTGGATTGGTCTCCATGAAGACTCTTGAGTTCATCATTTTTAAATAAATATGCTGCTGCTTCTCACGCAAGCAGTTCAGGGATCAGAGTGTGGAGATCAGTACTGTAGACACAAGAATCCAGTAAAGAGTATTTGTGTAGGAATTGATATAATTAATACAGTCAGTATTTACATACGCATATGTTTTTTACTGTTTCAAACTTTTATGTAGAAAGTCTCTAAAATGTAAAATGAAGGGTGTATTACAATTGTCTTACAGAACACTCAGGATAAATAAGGGAATGCATAAAAAGACTTCAACAAGCTCAAAACAAAGCAATAATAGCAATTCTGAAGAGTGTATCAAATAATCTGGGCAATTTTTACTATGGAAAAATATATTGACTAAAAGAAACATAAGTTTCTCCATCTAAAATAAAATTTATTTATTGAAAAACTGCTCCAAAAGAAGCCATATTTTGCAAAGTACAAGTTTTATTTTGCCTTTCGTATCTAAGTTAGTAACAATGTTTCTTTTTTAAAGGTGGCAGGGAATCCAATGCCCTTCTATCCACCTCCTTTAGGAGACTGCGGACACAACGTGAGTTCATGCTCTAGTGAATTATCTCATTGATTTAGGAAGATTCTGAAGCAACTGCATCTTACTAGCTCAGATGTTAATTATGCCACTCATGGTATAAAATATATTATTTGTCCTCATTTCTTAGTGGGAAAAATTAATTGCCATATACTATATCCTTGTGAAACATACAATTTCAATATACACATGTAAGTAACAAAGCTAATTCCATAAATTTATAGAGTAGCAAATGCTGAAAGAAATCTTGATTGTCTGATCTTACCTAAATTTGCCAGTAAGGAAATAGGGGTTGAAAATTGAAATGACTTGCTGAACATCACATAGATATTAAGAGGCAAAACCAGAACTGTGATTAAGTTATTCAAGTTCTCCATACATCGCTTTTACAAACAACAAAATGCTAGAAGTAGAATCCAACTTGATTTTATATGTGTGTTTATGCGCATGCACAAATATGTGTGTGTATGATGAAAATATTAAGGATGGAAACATTTCTAACTGTATAATATATACCATATGTGTACAAATGGTAGTGCATTATGAAATTTATCCCTTGTGTTATCATGACATACATGTTATAACACATGGTCCATGACCATCTCTCTGACTCCTATGGAAGTTACTCATAGTCCCTCTCTCACATACTTAGGCATCTTCTCTCATCTAGTCCCCTGATCTCTTATACCAGTCCTTATCATTCACCAATTTATCTTCATTTCCTCGGCATCTTTAGGTAATTTTTGGTTTTTCATTTTCTCAGAGAAGTGTATTAAAAATCCTCTGTTATGACTGTGGATATATTGGTTCCTTATGATAATAAGATCAGTTTCTATTTAGTGTACATGTTGCCTGTTGCCTACATATACAGAAATGCTGTATCTTCCTGATTAATTACTCCTTTTATCTAAATAAGATCATCTTCAACTTAGATAAGCTTTTAGGTATGAGCTTTTCCTGAAAGTTTAATTTGTGCTATGTCAGCTACCTTTGGCTAGTATTTGTCTGATACCAATCTGTTTAATTTTAGGTTTTCTGTCTCATATCTTGCATATTGTTAGTGCCTTTATTAAATGTTAAAAATTCACTCTGAGAAATTTTTTTCAACTGCATTAACCCTATCTATAGTTGTTAAAATTACCCATATATTTCTACGTAGGGTATTATTTTGTGTTTTCTAAACAATGAGGTCACTCGTTGTTTCCATTTCTCATTTCTAATATCTATTTACTTGACTGAGTTCCCCTGTCCTATCTTTTCTTTCTCCACAGATTGAAGAATTGCATATTCTATTTTATTTTAATTTTGATATATATATTAAAGTTTTGATGAGTACAATTAACAAAGCTGAAAATTAATATTTAATTCCATCTCCTAGCTATGTAACACAAAGTCCCTGGAATGCACCAAAGCCCTTCTCCTTTCCCACTCTTAGCATACTATCATATGTTATATTAAACTAATCCAATGAGTCATTTGTATTAATGTGGTTTTCTTTTACCATTTTTTTAGATTTGTTCATTTATTGATTTGAAAAGTAAAGTGACAGAGAGAGAGAGAGACAGGAAGAGAGAGAGATTCCACCAGCTGGCTTACTCCTCAAATGGCAACAAAAGCCACAGCTGGGCCTGGCCAAAGCCAGGAGCCAGGAACTCGATCCTAATCTCCAACATGGATTGCAAGGGCCCAAGCACTTGGACCATCATTTACTGCCTTCCCAGGCATATTAGTGGGAAGCTGGATTGATAGCAGAGCAGCCAGGTCCCGATTTGGCACTTTAACATGGGATGCCAGCTTTGCAAGCGATGGCTTACCCTGCTGCACAGCACTGGCCACTAGTGTGGTTTTCTGCATAGCAACAGTTAATTAGACATATGCACATGTTCATCACTTTTTGCACTTCATTTCTCTTACTCTATAGCTTCCATTAAGATTCAGCTTTCTTATTGAACTTATCCTTCAGTAATTATTTCAGTGAAAGAATATAAATAGCAAACATGTGTCATCTTTTTCCTACAAAAAAATCTACATTTATTTTTAATAAATCTTTAGATAAGTATAGAATGAATGTAGGTTGAGTTATTTTTCCTAACATCGTGTCTCATTCTCCTGTCATCTGCTCTGCTGTTAAGGAAAAGTCTGGTTGCAGTCTCGAAGCTACGGCACCATAGGCGACCTCTTTTCTCTCCTCAGAACAGCTCAACCCCAATTTGCTGAGATGTAAATTTATTTGTGATATAACCTACTCTGACTTAACCTTAAAAATAAAAATTGAGGTCTTTAATGAATTTTGGAAAAGATTTAGCCATTATACCATCAAATAGTACCTCTTCCTCCTCATTTTCTGCAATCATTTCTCGAAAAGTAAAAGGAAGTAAAAAATAGATCTTTCAAATTTTTTAACTGCTTACTTTCAAATTTTCCTTCACTGCTTTTTAGTTTACTTCTCCAGATTAGTTTTTCAGTTCAATAATTAGCTCTCAAGATTATATACATATATTACTTTTAAACAGTTATTGAGTTCTTAATTTTGCAGATTGTATCATCTATTTCAAGATTTACTATTTTTTCTATAGTTTTTCTCATCATGATCTATTTATTTCATTTGGTTTCTAATGTTTCTCTAATATGTGAATATTCCTATCAATTCTTATATCATTGATTATTTCAGAGTTGGCTGTCATGTTCACATTGAGTGTTATATATGCTTGGTGGATCAATTTCTCTGATTATTTATCTTTTTTATTATGTACATTGTGAGCAAGCGTGCCTTTGTAGTTCTCTAAGACATAAAGTGTTGAGAGGATACTATGGTCCAAACTTTTGTGTTCTTCCTAAATTCATATGTTGAAATCCTAATTTCAAAAATGATGACATTTGGAAGTTTGCCTTTGGATTGATAACATGATTGAGATTAGTACTCTTATGAAGAAGTCCACAGAGTGACAATTAGTCCCTTCAGCAAGATAAGGACACAGTGAGAGGCTCTATCCGTGAGTCAGGAATTGGTCCTGGACAGATACTGAATCTGCCAGTGCATTGCCTCAGCTTTCCTGAACTGTGAGACATAAATTTCTCTTATTATAAGTCACTCAGTTTATGGTATTTTGTTAGAGCCGTGGAAACTAAGGCAGAAAAACTGTAGTTCAAAGGGAGTTTAAAGATCTGAGAACAAATGGGAGCATTCTCTCTCTGTCTCCGTACCTCTCAAAAAAAAAAAAAAAAAGTGTAGGGGCCAGCCCTGTGGTTTAGTGGGTAATGCCACTGCCTGTGATGATGGCATCTCATATGGGCTCTGGTTCGTATCCTGGCTGCTCCACTTCTGACCCAGCTCCTGCTAATGGCCTGGGAAAAGCAGCAGTAGATTGTCTAAGTGTGTGGTTCCCTCCCACACACATGCGAGACCTAGACGAAGCTCCTTTTGGCTTTTGACTAGTTCAACCCTGGCCATTGGACCATCTTGGGAGTAAGCCACTGGATGCAAAATCTCTCTCTGTGTGTCATCCTCTCTCTCTCTTCTCTCTCTCTTTCTCTCTCTCTCTCTCTGTAACTCTGACTTTCAAACAAATAAATAAAACTTAAAAAAAAGAAGAAGAAAAAAGAAAAAGAAAACCAGCAATGCCAGGGCCTGAACACTGAAGCCTAAAGCCAAATCCAATATCTTGCAGAACTATGGCATTGGATCCATAAATACAGCTCTAGTTTAGGATTATGGATCCTACTTTACATGAAAAATTACCTTTATCCAGCTGTGTTACTTATTTGCTGTTTTTTTGTTTGTTTAGCATTAAGAATCTCCAGTATTCTTGTTTTTTTCCTAACTGTCTCACAAAACCATCACATATACACTGTAAAGACAGAAGGTAAAATAATGCTAATTCTGTGAATTGTCTTATCTCATGCAAATCCATAAATGCCACCAATCAATAGAAAGGAGCTCAGTGAGAAGACATCTTCAACAGTTTATGAATGTGTAGCCAGAAATCAGTCTACATTAGCTCAGTCTCCAATGTTACTGGAATTAAATCTCCACCAAGTATTTATATAACATTCAGAATCTTTTTGCTTTTCCTAAAAAATAGACTAGATCTTATTCCATTATCTTAAAATGTGGCTTCCCACTGCACTCAAATGCCAGCCAGCATACTCTAGGCCTGTGACAACCTGGTTCTCAATCTCACTTTGAGCCACTTTCCCACTCAGTTACTTTTATCTCCCAGACATTTTAAGACCTTTCTTGTCTTTATGAAAGTACATGTGCTTTTTCCAATGACAGAAATGCTCTGCATCTGATTCTTTGCAGAGCTAACTCTTTCTCTTTCTTTATTTAGCTACATTTTGAGCTTTGTTGTCAAATTTCCATGTTGACCACAGGGAAGTAGGTTACCCCCCTCCACACACACACACATTTTCCTCTCCTAGATTGCTCTGTTTATCACCTTCATACAACTTTGGCAGAAGGAGGGAGGAGGAATGCATATTTACTGGGTGGTGTTTTTGTCACCATTAAGTAAACCTAAGTTCTTTGAGGGCAGCTGCCTTCGCTATTGGTTTGAATATATATGTAACACCTACCACAGTTCATTCTTGACAAAAGGTATTAAGTGATCATTTAGTGAATGAATGAATAAATAAAAGTTTGTAAAAGTAATTTTTATGTCAGGGTCAACATTGGCACAGCGGGTTAAAGCCCTATCCTGAAGTGCCTGCATCCCATTTGGACGCTGGTTCTAGTCCTGGCTGCTCCTCTTCTCATCCAGCTCTCTGCTATGGCCTGGGGAAGCAGTAAAAGATGGACCAGGTCCTTGGGCCCCTGCACCCACGTGGCTCCTGCCTTTAGATCGGTGCAGTTCCAGCTGTTGCAGATATCTGGGGAATGAACCAGCAGATGGAAGACCTCTCTCTGTCTCTACCTCTCTCTGTAACTCTTTCAAATAAATAAATCTTTTTTTAAAAAAGTAATTTCTATGCCTTCAAATATTTTCATGTCCATCACTTGCTGTCCATTTGTTGATACTTTCAACACTACAACATTCTTTGATCAGTTATCACCAGGTTAAAAAAAGTTTGGAAAATACATAAAGACATCTGACTAAAATAACTGCATTTTTTGTCAAAAAAACCTTCAAGGCATATTATACTGATAACCTTAGTACTTACTATAAATATATCTATTTTGCCTGAGAAAGCAATATGATATTTTGAACATACTAGTATTTTTTAAGCATTTTAAACATCATCTAAAGGGAGTCTCCATAATAATGAACAGAATAGAGCATAAAAAAAAAAAGCCTTGTAGTAACTGACAGTGAATGTGGATTTTCAGCCTAGCTCTGTCACTGTCCATGTGGCCTCAGATGAAAAACTTCTCCAAGCCTCTGTTCTTTTTTTTTTAATCTTTTTTTTTTTTTAAGATTTTATTTTATTTGAGAGGTAGAGTTACAGACAGTGAGAGGGAGAGAAAGGTCTTCCTTCCCTTGGTTCATTCCTCAGATGGCCACAATGGCCAATGCTCTATCGATCTGAAGCAAGCAGCCAGGTGCTTCTTCCTGGTCTCCCACATGGGCACACAGGCCTAAGCACTTGGGCCATCTTCCACTGCTTCCCCAGGCTGCAGCAGAGAGCTAGATTGGAAGAGGGGCAGCTGGGACTAGAACTGGTGCCTATATGGGATGCGGGTGCCACAGGTGGAGGATTAACCTACTGCGCCATGGTGCAGGCTCACCTGTTCTTTTACCCTATAAAGGATGATGTGAAACAAATTTGAAACCACTATAAATCAAAAGTGCATTAAATACACCTAAGCTATCAAACATCATAACTTGGCCTAACCTACCTTAAACATGTTCAGAACACATTAGCACAAAGTTGGGCATAATTGACTAACACAAGGCCTAATTTGTAATAAAGTATTGAACATATTTTGTTAGATGCTGAGCATACTCCCTGTCTCCTCTCTCCTGGCCTCTTATCATGAGATCCTGCCTCCACACATGTTCCATTATCCACTGCTTTCATCAGACAGCAATTTACTGGGGCAACCCGATCTTAGAACCAGACCCTCCAAGTGTGAGCTGAAACAATCCTTCCTTCACAAGCGGCTTCTCAGGAATTTTAGTTGTAGTGACAAAAATTGACTAATACATTAGTCACCCCTTAGAGGTCCTACTTCTTAATATTATCACAAAGGGGATTAGGTTTCAACCTGTGAATTATGGGAAGACAGAGCATTCAGATCATAGCAATCTGCCATTGAGAATGCTGGTGACTGCCATGGTAGTGAAGTGAAAGAGCTACTGATAATACTGAATACTAATACTGAAGATCTTAGTCTCAGAATTGATGTAATCAATTAAGATGAACTGTGGTACATATGCTAATTTGAGATATTGCTAGAGGAAACGGGGTGAGAAATATATAGGAATCCACAGCACTACCTCACAATTTTTGTTTTATAAATTTTAAATTAATAAAAAACATTTAAAATAATTGATATAATCATTTATATGAGTTAGAACTTGTCAAATTTCTTCAATGGACTACAAAAGGCTTGTTGAAAGTGGAAGGATACATGAATATTTGATTAGTACTAAGTTTCTGCCATATAAATTTGTGGTTGAGTTCCAGTAATGTTAATTATCAGCTACATGAAAGTCTGATGATTTTTGACAAATGATGTAACCTTTCCAAGCTCCAACACTGTCATGGGTATTTAGCAGGTATGAGCAAATAAGTCTTCTAAAAAATCTATTTAAATGAGACAACACACCCAACATGCTCTTTTTTTTTTTTTTTTTAACCAATCACTACATCAGCATTTTTCCTAAAATGTAAAAGAGAAGACTAGATCAGACAGATAGAAGGGTAAGTAGAAAGACAGAGCATTCAAGACACAGTCTCCTGTGAGAATCAGTGTATTAAGTCTGAATGTTTGTCCCCTGAGAAATGCATGCTGAAACCTAACTGCCATTGTAACAATGTTGAGAGGAGAAAGCTAGAGGAGGTGATTCTGTCATGAGGGATCAGCCCGACTAAATGGGTCAATTGCTCTGAAGAGTGTGTTAGTTATCAGGAGTAGGCTCCTTATAGCAAGGGTAAGTTGGGCCAATTTTTCTCATTTTGTCTCATGTGTGCTTGCCTGCCCTTCTTCAAAATTATCAACAGGGCAGAGCCCCCCACCAGATGCTGGCATTGTGTTCTTGCACTTCTTAATATCCAGAACAGTGAGCCAAATAAACTTCTAGTGTTTACAATTTAACCAATGTGTGTTATTCTGTGATAGCAGCTGAAAATGGAGTAAGATATTGTGAAATACCTCGATTTGTCAGGTCTCTCATTTTATGGGACCATGCTTTTCTTTTTTTCCCCATAAATCAGAATAGTATTTGAAGTACTGACTTTTCAACACCTATTTGTCGAATTTGCCTATCATGTACCCTCTAACATGAGAGGCAAGTGCCAGTTATTGTGGAAAGGAATTATAGTAGGCACCAATACTCATATCTACAAAGCTGTAGTACAGAAGCCATTATCATCATTGGTCTGACTCTTTTCTGTTGGGTCCACAGCCCAATGGTACCTTTTCCTTTGTTGCAGTGACTACAATTCCACATGCTTGAAAACCCTCATTGATTCTCTGTTCAGCTGTACTGTTCTTACCACCTCTCCTTACACTTTACATCCTTGCCTCTTTCTGTGCTTTTTTGTTTCCAAATTCTGACTTCAGCTCAGGGGCTGCAGACTGATGTTTTATGTATCTCATTTACATACATTACATGAAAGACTGAAAATGTATTTTAATTTTATCATACAAATTGATCGTACCAATGTAGCCTATTGAATTGTCAATTAACAGGGAAAGAAGGAAACAATTTACATCAAATATTTTAATCAGCTTTCACATATTTGTATAATTTGATAATATTCTGTGAATGTTGTTTTCATTTCTTAACTATATCTTCTGAGTTAGGCATAATATATTTTTATATTTATTCTCACAAATTTTTTCTCTATAGATTCAAAGCAAGTCAAAACAATATTCCATATACATTATCCTTCTGACAAATAGATCATATTGTGTGCTTCTCTTGAAAAAATTTTTATAGGATGTGTATTTTTCAAGAAGTAAACCTTTTGTGAATGTGTGTTTCTCTATAATGAAAGGCACTTGGGTTTCGTTAGATACTGTATCTTAGCTGCCTGGAGAGAAACACATATCAAAATTGCATTTGAAATAAACTTAAAAATTAAATGCTAACTTCAACTTTTTAAAAATTGAAAGTCTTGTGTTCTTGATAAAAATGAGTACATAACATTTTTATTCTGTAATACATTTATGTACTCCTGACAAATCATCCTGGTTTTGTCTGGAAGAGACAGCATGAGCAATAATAATCTCATTCCAATATTATTCAAGTCAATGCCCTATATTGACCATGAATTTTATGACAAACGGAAAAATCAAGGCCAATAGGTCATAGGTGATTTGGATGAGTTCTCTGCCTGTCAGATGTATTCTTAATTCTGAGGCTCATTTCCCACTAATTATAAGGTTGAATAGTGGTGATGATTGTCTTTTGTGAATAAATGAAATTTCTTTAAATCCACCAGCAACATTAAATCATAGACTGATTAAGACCTATGATTTAATCACTCTTAAATTTCTTCCATTAATTTTAAGCCCTAGAGTCATTATCTAGTAAACTACACCACAGAATTTAAAAAAAAATAGATTCATTGAATTATAACTCATAGTATGATTCTGATAAAATTTAATCACTCATCATTACTGAAATGAAGTTGATTTAATTGAACCTGTAAAGAGATTGCATTTTCTAATCATACCTCATCTGTAGATGATTATTATTCAAAGAAAGCCATATGTATTTTCAAGGACCCTTAATTAAAATAATGCATATAATCTTAGATGTCTTTTCTTTCTTGGTGATTATTCTGAGTGATTCTGGTCTTTCTATCATTTTTATGCATAGAAAACATTTTCTTTATGGCACTGAGCAAAGGCAAGTTGGAAAATAATCCATTAACATTACACTAGTGATCTCCTGAATAATGCTTTTGTCTTTTTTTGTTGGACAGAAATGCAAAATTCCACATCAGGATAGAATTTTATGAAGACAGAATTAGCAGCAACATCAAGAATAATTCTGGGTAGTATTCACTCTGGAGCAAAAAAAATAATAAAAATGTGGGAATAAAACTTCCTAATCCATGGCACATATAGCAAACCTCTTTTTTTAGATATATAACTATACAAAGTATACAATCATTTACTGCAAAGGAAAGTGATGATACAATAGAATATATATGTATATAATCACAAATATTTGCATATAAGTATATATAAATATATATGCATGCATATATGTGAGTATATATGCATGTTCATATAGACACATGAGTATATGCAGATATATGAAAATACACTGTAATATAAATATATGTATTCTTCTGTACTTCCCCCATACTTTCAAATTGCTCATATGTGTAGATATATAATTAAAAATATTTACATATGTATATTTACACGTATACATTCATGGATAAATATAGAAAACTATTTGATCATCCCATAGAAATATTTACAGAGAACACATATTCGCTAGACATTTGGTAGAGATTTCATTATCTCAGATATTAATAAATCTAAAGTCACTCTTAATTCAAGATTACCAATGTTGATCAGGCCTCTCTCCCTATCTAACATCCTGTTTTTCAAAATGATTATCTAAACACTAAAATCTTGACCATCCTGCTCCTTTGTCTAGCTTTTAGCTATATTACAATAAAAATATTTAGAGGAGAATATCTCAGCTGCCTGAATTATAGCCTACCAGTGCAGGTATCTTTTTACTTCCCTCTTTCAGTGAAAATAAAGGCTATGGTTTTGAAAATGGGCCCTCTATCTCTTCATAAATTCATGTCACTACTGCTTCCCCACTTCTTTCTGAATCATCCAAGACTCTTCCACTGACTCTTTACTATCACTACTGGATCATGTTCAGGCCTCTCTCATTACAAAACAAAACAAAACCAGAGAACCAAAACAAATCCATGAGTACAGGAAAAGAAACAATGATTCTTTTGTCCCATCCCTACAGTGAGAGACAGAGAGAAAGGTCTTCCTTCCGTTGGTTCACCCCCTAAATGGCCACTGTGGCCAGCGCGCTGTGCCGATCCCGAAGGCAGGAGCCAGGTGCATCTTCCTGGTCTCCCATGGGGTGCAGGGCCCAAGCACTTGGGCCATCTTCCACTGCACTCCCGGGCCACAGCAGAGAGCTGGACTGGAAGAGGAGCAACTGGGACAGAATCCAGTGCCCCGACCTGGACTAGAAACAGGGGTTCCGGTGCCGCAGGTGGAGGATTAGCTAAGCAAGCCGTGGCGCTGGCTGACCAAACTTCTTTAAAAAAGCTTCTATAGTCTTGATGTCTTCACATCCCACTTATTCCTGTACGCCCTGCATCAGACTTCCATTCTCACTGTTGACACCATTGTACCAATGTCATCATTTAGTGTTCTGCTAAACTTAACAGCACTTTATGAAGCTTTTGGCATTGTTTATCTCTTTCCTACAGGTTGTGTTTGGATTCTGTGGCTCTCATCTCTGGATTTATCTTCTACCTCTTCCACAGTTTCTTTTGATGAAGTCTTATTTTCACATCTCTCAAATGCTAGTACTTCTCTGGATTGAATAGGTGATTCCAATCATATCAATACTTTGAAATACAGAATAATTGACAATCAATTATCTCCAGCCCAAAGCTCTTGCTTGAAGTTGAGATGACTAAATACAACTACTTAGCAGACATGTCCGCTGGAGGCTGAGTGCTTCATAGACACTTCTAACTTAGTATGTCAATAATTACATATTTTATTGTTATGTGCATATTTTCCAGTGAATATATCTGATAAATTTCTAATAATCGCACCTTCACCCCTGAATTATTTTGAAAATATTTACTTAAAAATATGGGATTTTGAATGCAAAGAGCTTAAAACATGAAGTTATATATGTTAGTTCAACTACATACATACAATATGGCACACCATTTAAACTGCAAACAGAATAATCATCAGCTACAAATATTTGGAGGTTTAACTATATTAATGGGAAAATCCTAAGGAAAATTACTCTGACAATTGCCATTTCCAAGGGTTCCCACCATGCAGAAAAAGGAGGTTGACTGGCTCCTTGTAGGACTGGTAGAGATTTTATAGAAATCACCGTGAATGAAGAACGTCACTCCAAGATTGCAAGTCTCTGACCCATGGATATGCTCAATTAGCATATAAAATCTTCAGGTGAGCTATTTTCAAGTACAGCAGCTTCTACCTTGGAGAAAACGTCTATCATGGGGAGACTGGAGAGGTACAATGCATGGGTGCCTTTCTTTTGACACCTATTGATAACTATGATGCCTGCCCTTGTTCTGGAATCCCAGGCACATATTGCTTCTCATTCACTTTTTTTTTTATTCTCTGGGGATAAAAAGTACAGGAAAGTTGAAATAATAGTAAAACTGTTTTTAGAGAGCTATAAACTCACTATCTCTGTTATTTTGGGTTCTGATCCCAAATGGCTTTATTTATGGGCCAGTGTCTGGATATGTTAAAAACAATAAACAAATTTAGTCTGAGCTTTTAATCAACACACACCAAATCTGTTTCATTTTTCTGTTTTTTTTTTTTTTCCTTATTTAGTGATGATACTTCCACCCAGTCAGTTGTTAGAAATGAATGTATGGGAATAATTTTAAAAACTATGTTGCCCATCATTCTGAAAAATGGGCAGCGATGTTGACCTACTTTGCTCATTATTCTATCCCTTAAACAGTAAATGAAGTAAGTACACATGCAATAATAGTTTCAAATTAGTTCAATAACAATAGTTATTGAGTCTGTTCCTCTTAGTTTCCTCTGTAACTATTCTAATCTGAACCACAACCATCATTCATCTGAACCTTTCAACTGGTCTCTTGGGGCCCATTCTTGTCACTCTCCAATCCATTCTTTATAGGGCAGTGGAGTGACCTTTTCCAAATGCAAGTTTCCTAATATATCCTCATTGCTTCAAACTCCTGTTATTTTTCCTTTGTTCTTAAAATAACGTCAACATATTAATATCTTTATATTAATATTTATTTCTCTAGCATTGCATCCCGAAATCTGTTTTATTTATGTTATGAACTCAATGTCCAAGTCATATCTCACTTTTTTCAATTTCTCAACAAGCCAGTTATTTTTCAACTCCAAGATGTGGCCGTCGCATTGCTGTTGTCTGGAATGCTTTTTCCCACTTTTCTACTTCAATGAATCATGTCGTAGTTCCACTTGACAACACTGTTTTCAGGAGACTTCTCTTGAAAACTAATGCAACTTGGCTTTAAAAGCTTATGAAAAATGGAATGAACATATAAGATTCTCTTGATGAAAAACTGAAATTATACATATAAGGAGCCTTCAAAATGTTCATGGAATGTATGCACTATGAAAAAGCTATGCATGGGTTTCAACCTTTTTTTGCACATATTTCTATTTGTTTTTTAATTCCATTTCCATTAACTTTTTGAAGTATTCTATGCACCTGTGCTGTGTTCTCCCTAAGGCATAGATTTTTTTCATCAGAGCTTCTGTAACATTTATTATAATATCTCAATGTGTATCTTACAAACATAATTGTAAGCTTCATGTGGGCAGGATAAAGATCTACCTTGTACATTGTATATTCCATGAATTTTTTGTTCTTCAAGGAAGGGTCTGAAACTAGGAACAGATTAATACTATTTGAAAAAATAAATTCTTGCATTTAATTCTCATGACACCTATGTAAATGTATTTCTCCCCAGGATATATAAAGAAAAAGACTAAAGAGGTCAAGAAAGCTGTCAAATTTTGCAATCACTTACTATGTGATTTATGTTCAAGTCACTTTCATGTCACTGATGCTCAGTTTCAACATCTATACAATACAGGTGACAAATCTCTCCTGGGAATAAATGACACAGTAGTATAAGAAAGGCAAATGTGGCAGAGTGGGCTAAGCCACTGTCTATGCCAGCATCTTATATGGGCTGCCAGTTCAAGTCCAGATTGTTCCACTTCTGATCCAGCTCCCAAATAATGCACATGGGAAAGCAGAAGAGGATAATCCAATTGTCTGGACCCCTACACCCACATGGGAGGTCAAGGATGATGCTCTTGGCTCTTGGCTTTGGTCTGGCTCAGCTCTGGTCTTTGTGGCCTTGGGGAGTGAATCAAAGTATGGAAGATCTCTCTCTGTCTCTGTCTTTGTCTCTGTCTCTCTGTCTCTCTTTATTTCTCTATAACTCTGCCTTTCAAGGAAATAAATCAGTCTTTAAAAAACTCCAAATATAATTTGTGTTGGCAAATGAGGTCCTTGAGAATTGGGTATTCTTCACCCTCCCTGTTATGCAGTGTGACTCTTCCTGCTCACTCATTGTTTATTCTGCTTGCTGTCCTATGATCTACTTTGTCATTCTTATGTTCCCTAATCTCATCATTTTTTCTGCAAGTTTGGAATCTAAAGGTTATTGAAATGCAAGATTATGCATTTCATTTCATTTGCATAATTAAGTTCAAATTAACTCTTATTTTTTTGTCAAGGTATGTCCTTTCTTACAGACATTATCCTAAAATCTTTCCTTCATCACTGGTTGAGTTTACTGATTGGCTTTGTTTGACCTTAAAAAGCTCATTCATGAGCAGCACAGTTGGATAAGGGAATTAGATGATTTTGCCCCAGGTCAAGCAGACCTAGATGATAACCCGAGTTTGTCATTTAATTGAATGCATGACTTTAGGCAAGTTACTTGGGCAAGGTTTTTATATATGAATCTCAGAATGCTCATATTTAAATGTAGGTAATTATATTTACCTCATAAAGCAAAAACATTCAAATAACACACACAGTATCTGTAAAAATTCATAGGACTTTATTTTCTTGGAACATATATCTAGAAATGATAAAATTGAGTCATGTGGTAAATCTATCTTCAGATTTTTAAGGAAATTTTATACTGGCTATACAAATTTGCATTTCCACCACTAGTACATAAGGGCCCCATTTATTCCATATCCTTGCCAGGTAGGAAGGGTGGAGAGGTAGGGAAGCTAACTGGCTGATCTGATCAGTTTACACTATATGCAGATGCATCTGTTGAAATATTACACTACGCCCCATAAGTATTACATGTTAATCAAAATTTTAAAAAGACAGAAAGTTTCATGAAAATAAATATTATATAAAAGCAATGCATGGATTTTCAAAAAATGTTGCACTAAAATAATACTCTTTTAATTCCATTTTCATAAAGTTTTTGAGGTGCCTTTGCATAATACACAAAATAACATAAAATTCATGGCTAACATCATTAGCTTTTTCTTTTTCTGTTCTTTCGCTTTCCTCTTGCAACTGCCTTAGAGAGGGAAAAACATCAAGACACATTTGGGAAAACACTTCTTTAAGAGTAACTGGAATATTTGGCCACCTCTAAAGAAATGTTCTGTCTAAAAATCCCTTCAAGATAGACACAGGTTTGCATAACTTCTATTTTACAGATGCTATGTATATAGTAGGGTTAGAAAAGGAAACACTTTATCTGCATTGAACCTGACCACTATCTTTTTAAATGTTATTTTATTCATATGATAGGCAGAGAGATGAATATCCTGAGAGAGAAAGACCAACGGACAGAGAGAGCTCCCATCCACTGGGTTGGTGCAGTTCTCATGTGCGTGGGAGCCAGGATCAGGATCCAGGTCTCCCTACTGGTTGGCAGGGACCCAATCACTTAAGCCATCAGTGCTGCTTCCCAGGGTGTGCATTGGTCAGAGGCTGAAGTGAGGTTCAGAGCTGGGACTCAAACCCAGGCACTGTGACATGGCATGCAAACATTCCAAAGAGCCTCATAACCACTACGCCAAATACTCACCTCTACACCCCATGTTTATGTTTAAGTCTCCTGGTCTGAGTCTCTGCATGAGAGAACTCTTGAGTATCTATGTGAATAAGCCTTCATTCATATAAGCTTTAATCATCTCAGAGTTCCCATTTGGAGGCTTACTCAATGTTGTCTTAGCACTCTCTTTTCTACCTTCATTCTTGGTAATTTAGCAATAAACCTCATCAGGGATTGGGACTCTGTTGCCTTCCAGTCTCCATGTGTTTCTTTAATATAACAGCAGAGTATCCCCCACAAATCACAAGGCACTTCTGGACACTGTATTCTGAGACTCATGGCCTTGCTTCCAACGAGTTCTGCTTCAGGATGTGTTTTGAAATGATTTACAGCAGTGAGATGCAAATGGGTAAAATAATAAAATATTAAATGTGAAAGAAAAAAATCCCTTCAGTGTTATGTCTCACTAGCATGCAATGTCTTGCATCTAATTAGGAATATAATATTTTTATTAAGGAATTCTAAATAGGCAAATACTGCCACAGAAAAGAGATGCAAGTGAGAGTTGCTTTTTATTTTCTGCATTTATGCTCAGTGGACCTCATTTTTCTCTTCTACAAAATGAGGATGGAGTGAACCTTACAGACCTGGCAGGTAGATGTGAGTCAGTTTCATGATCTCATTTCCTTTCTCCTTCCGGGCCTCCCTTTTTCGACCCATACTTGCCAGCCATTCCAGACACGGTAGGTCAGTAAATGTCTCTGGAAATGTTTCCTCCTTCTGGAATGTCCTTCCCCACAAGGCTCTGATTCATCTTTCCTGTCTGGGGGCAAACGTTTCCTCACCTGGAAGATGGTTTCAGCAGAATCCTGTGATGCAAAGTGGCTCCGCCTTTCTATGTTCTCCTAAGTCATTTGTGCGTAATCTTGCCCCATTTTTCATCCCAGTTAGAAGAAGCTGTGAGTTCTCCTGCAGAGCCCAGACATCAAGGACAGACTCTAGGGCTCATTCAGCTTCGGTAATTCAATACCTAGCTAAATTTTCTGCATACAAATCACTGACTAAATAAGACAAATTAGATGTGCACATGCTTGGTAACTTTTTTTTTTTTTTGACAAAACAGTATTTGCAAAAAAAAATATGAGCACATTATTTTTATTGTTTGGGTTTTTTGCTTGTTTTTATTTTATCTCCCACATATAAGGGAGAACATGTGGTATTTATCTTTCTGTGTCTGGCAAGCTTGGAAATTTTTGAAGTTATCAGAATAGGGAATGTAAAAGATTTGTGGCAATAAAAGAATAGATCAATACAGAGTGTGTGGTTTTTCTCAAAAGATGCTGTATTGAGAGTTTGTGGTTAGTAGTGGGGAAGCACTTGAGATTTCAATGCAGGAAAAAGGTGGAACAAAGTCAGGAAGTTTTAGAGGTAAAGAAAAATAACAGCAAGAACAAACTTTACCTAGCTGCCAGGTTCTTATTTTTCTTGTATTACTAAAACACTGTGAAAACATTTATCATAAGTCTCTTTTGTGTCATAAAGATAAACTAAATTGCTCTGAGAAAAAGGGTTTGGTCAGAAGTACTATTCTAAGTGTGGTCTTGAAGTAGGTGCTACTGGAACTCACAGAACATGGCGGACCATCACAGATTATATCTCTCAGGGCTTTTCAAAGCTTGTATCTAATGCCAGAGGGCAGAGGAAACTTCTCCCTCCCCAGCAGCCCCACTCTCTTGTAATGCTGGTTAACATTTCTGTAGTGTTTAGTGCACTGCAAGTCTGGTATTAGGCTTTTTACATGTATTAACTACATTAGTTCTCAAATCGTATTGTGTAAGAGAACCGAAGAATAGTAAAGATTTTTATAGAGACAGAATTTGGAAATTCAGTAGAATAAAGACAGTTTCTCTCTACTGAGCCATTAGTCATCAAAAATATTTCCTTAGGTCAAGAATAGAAATCTATCTACTCTTTATTTTTCAGTGATAACAGGACTGTGATCTTATTCAGGCTTGGGCTTGAATTTTGGAGAAGTCAGTTAAGCTCAGAATTTAAGAATATAGATCAATGCATGTCATAACATGCGCTATGACATACAAAATGAAATAAATGTATTATGCTTATGTGGCCATCATGACAGAGACATGGAAAAGAGCAAAGGAAAACACTCAGGTCAATTTATTTAGCCCACAGGTAATAACTTAGTTAAATAATAAGAAAAGGAGTGTACTTAAAGCAAACATTAACTGTAGTACACATATATGGATCTGTCCAGTTTCTTCTCAGACTATTAAAAATGCCAATCTGTCAGATTCAGAGCACCCCAGGGAATCCTGAGGCTGTTAGATGGATCTCCTGAAGTATTTTATAATTACTCTGCTTGTTTCCAAGTCTTAATCATTGACCTGCAAAAATTGTCCCTTTATTAAAAAAAAAAAATGTGTTCATGAGCTAGAAAAATGAGAGTTAGAGACTACTTTTTTATTTTATTATTATTTATTTTTTGACAGGCAGAGTTAGACAGTGAGAGAGAGACAGAGACAGAGAGAGAGTTAGACACAGTGAGAGAGAGACAGAGAGAAAGGTCTTTCTTCCGTTGGTTCACTCCCCTATAATGGCTGCCACGGCCGGCACTGTGCTGATCTGAAAAGCGGGTGCAGTGACCCAAGTACTTGGGCCATCCTCCACTGCCCTCCTAAGCCACAGCAGAGAGCTGGACTAGAAGAGGAGCAACCGGGACTAGTACCTAGCACCCCAACCGGGACTAGAACCCAGGGTGCCAGCAGCGCAGGCGGAGGATTAGAAATGAGCCATGGTGCCGGCCAGAGACTACTTTATGTTTAGGGTTATTTACCAGAGAAATGCTGTGAGCCTAGTGGGCTTTAACTGAATGTTTTTCTAACCCTAGATTAGATCTTCAAGGAATGCTTTTCTGAACATGTAAAGGACAAGTCAATGATGGGATAAAGTTGAATTAACACTATTTATGCATCAGGCAAAACACAGCAAACATGTTACATAGGATATTTGAAAGCTGTTGATGGAAATCTCATCCTCATCCAGTTATAGAAAATATCTCAGGCCCACTCTTTTTTTTTTGTTGTTGTTGCTTTATTTTTCAAGTGCATTCATTTCCATATTAAATATATGACATCTGGATCTATACCACTATTTCCTTTCCAGAGAATTTCTGTTGACCATTGAATTCACAAATGTATGCTTAGCATGGAGGGGCTATTTTTAAGTACTTAAGAGTCAGAAATGAAATCATTACTTTTCCTTTCTTAGTCTGAGAAAACTTTTCTTCCTAGCAGTTTTGTAATCAAAAATTGGAAACATTGTGATAATTTATATCAAGATCTTGCACAGGCTGGAAAACAAATTTTATCATGTATCCTACAGTGAAATATAACTGAGATAAAAGGTTGCATTTATTGGACACTCTAAATATAGTGCTATTTTTCCCCTTTTTTATTCAAGTATGCTTTATTATTCTATACTTTTGTGAGCAGTGATTCTGTTTTAGGTCTTATCTTCCATAAAGCCTAGTAAGTCTTCCTTAGTACCTATTCTGTAAATATCTTTTGATTGAATTGATTTGGCAACAAAAGTAAAAACAATACTTCTAAGAGATTCTAGTTGGAAGGAGACCCTCAGATAACCTCTATCTTCACAATTCATCCACGAGACTTTTTGAAGATATATGGACAGATTGTTATTTTGAATAACAGTATCCTTAGTGCTTTGTGACCTGAGAGGGGCAGGGCAGCCACATCATGGCTCTACATCTCTATAAACTATTGTTAGCACAGACTTACAATATTAGCTTTATATTTTTTTCTATAGTGTTGTTTTATTGATCTTTTGTTATCTTGTTAAATGTTAGAACTAATATGTTGGACATATTCATAATTTATTTTCTCAAGTAAAAGAAACTCAAGAGAAACTATAAATAAACTTGGAGATCGGAGGGTCTGGTAAATTTAGCTGAATACATTAGCTCTCACGGCAGCCAAAGCCCATTATTCAGGAAACTGAAATTTGGATAAATTACTGTGGTGTTCATCCAGGTTCTAAAAACAGAAGCATATAATAAAATTGAAAAACATGCAATTCAAAACAAAAAGACAGAAAAATTGAATGTGTTCTTAATATTGCCTAAATGGAAAAAATAATTCAGTCATACGGTAATGTAGTCATGATAAATACATTTGTGGAAATATAAAATACACATATAGATATAGAGAGATATTACTCAAGAAAAATTTGGCTTGGGAAATCATTTTTGCTTTTTGTTCTTTTTTTAAAAATAAGCAGAGTCATGCTAGTAATATTACTGCTGCTTGTTTGGTTGCACTGGTGTTGACTTCTGCTGCTGCTTCAGTTTGCTTGGCATGTCCAAAAAGGTGGAATCAAGGCCAAGTAGCCAGTTGGTGTGGTTTTCCTCCTATGCCCATAAATACATTTTTTTCAGTGAAACCATGACATCTCTGGATACATGTATATGTGAAGTCAGTTTCTGATGACATGTATGCACTGAGACATTTGAGCCATGTGGCTATAGTGAGAGACGATATGCAAGTAGACAATGGCCAAACACTATATAAACACTTGTCTCTGACCCACCATCTGCAACATCCAGCCCAGGAAGCCAAAGACTTCTGTAGCTATCAGCTGAAAACAGCCAGACCTGATCAAAGACTGAGAGCTTCTTTAATTTTCACCTCACTTTCAATATAGGACCAACTGGAAAAAGCTAAACCCGTTCCCTGAACCAGTATAGGATGCCTCACTTCTCGCAGTTTGTTGTCCCCACGTCTACAGTTTCTCTCTTTACTCCTACAAGGTATCACACTGTTCTGCCCAACTTTGGGTCTCTGCCAAATGCAGAGCTATCTTCGCCAGGCAAAGCTTGGACAAGCATTTCCTCATCCTCATTCTAGTGGTCTTCATTTATTTCTGTAGCAGTAACTTGTCATAACCAATACTCTCAGCCTGAAGCAACTTAAAATTCTTGAGGATTCCTCTCTGATGATCCCTCTTGGTATTACTTTGTCACCAAGTGAAACAATATTGCTTGTTAATCTGATATAGCAAATATAATTTAAAACCCAATCATCACTGCATTACTCTCATGTATTTTCTTCAAATAAACATGCATTTCATGTGAAAATAATAAAAGAATATTAAAAAACCATAACTGAATTCAATACAAAAATGCACATATAAATAAGGGTACATTTAGAAAGGAAGATAGAAAACAGATTGGGACTCATTTTGCAACATTTATAATAATTTCCTAATCTAATAAATCTGAAGAGTTGACAGATATATAGTGTTAACTAGAAACCAGAGACTCTATACTTTACACACTTTCATATCACTTCTTTAAATAGTAAAAATTACACTTCAGTTTTTTCATACTGTAAATCTCATATTCATTGCAAAGAAAACAATTTTTTTCTTTCTTTTTTTTTTTTTTTTTGATAGGCAGAGTAGACAGTGAGAGAGAGAGACAGAGAGAAAGGTCTTCCTTTGCCATTGGTTCACCCTCCAATGGCCACTGCGGCTGGCGCACCATGCTGATCTGAAGGCAGGAGCCAGGTGCTTCTCCTGGTCTCCCATGGGGTGCAGGGCCCAAGCACTTGGGCCATCCTCCACTGCACTCCCTGGCCACATCAGAGAGCTGGCCTAGAAAACGTGCAACCAGGACAGAATCCGGTGCCTCGACTGGGACTAGGACCCGGTGTGCCAGTGCCAAAAGGTGGAGGATTAGCCTACTGAGCCACGGCGCCAGCCAAAAAGAAAGCAATATTTTTAATACTTAACGATTCTTCCATGAGTTTCAGAACAGCCAGTTATCTTTTCAAGAATACCTTTTGATAACCCTCTTACTTAAAGAACACCAGTGTCTTTTAATTACATTTGTTTTTCCTCTGAACATACAAGATTTTATCTCTTTCATGGAAAAGAACTTTCCTGGGGCTGGCGCCACAGCTCTACAGGCTAACTCAGCACACCAGGTTCTAGTCCTGGTCAGGGCGCCGGATTCTGTCCCAGTTGCCCCTCTTCCAGGCCAGCTCTCTGCTATGGCCCGGGAGTGCAGTGGAAGATGGCCCAAGTGCTTGGGCCCTGCACCCCATGGAAGACCAGGAGAAGCACCTGGCTCCTGCCTTCGGGATCGGCACAGCGCGCTGGCCGCAGCGGCCATTGGAGGGTGAACCAATGGCAAAGGAAGACCTTTCTCTCTGTCTCTCTCTCTCACTGTCCACTCTGCCTGTCCAAAAAAAAAAAAAAAGAACTTTTCAGAAATCATATACTCAACCTGAAGAAAACGTTGATCCTTATCAATTTATGTCCATAAAATCTTTCAAAAGTAGTTGAGGAAAAACTTAGCATTTAATACTTTTTAAAGCCAGGGTAATTTTACACACAATGAAATAACATTGAATAAATATATCAAATATATTTATAAATAAACATGTTCTTCACAGATACTTTGACTTCTGCTCTTAAAAGAGCATTGTAGTATCTATTTTCTTTACAAAAATAAGGGAATGGAGAAAATTTCTTAATTTGCTGGATGCAAAAAGCTAATATGACAAATTTTATCTTTCAAAGCAAAACCTCAGAATGGAATTTGGAAATAATAAAAGTTTACTATCCATGGTATTATAATGGATTATTGAAACATGTCCTTAGGTATTCTCTAAGTCTGAATCTCCTGTCCTCTGACATTACAAATATAACATTGCTTAAAATGTCTTGAAACTAAGTATTAAAGGATTTGGCATTTATTAATTATTTAAAAAGACCTATTATAAAAATGACTGTGCTGAGAAAAGAATCTTATGATGTGTGTTATAGCATATAAAAATATCTTTCTAATTGTCACTTGGGGGCATTCAATAATATGCTGGTGTGTGTGTGTGTGTGTGTGTGAATTTTTTTACAGTACTGTACTTAATTTTTCTGTTTCTGTGAACTTGTTGAATAAAATTTATTTATCATGGACAAAAGTTGATGAGTATCATTTTCATTATAAATCATTACAATAGAAGTGAATTTTTAGCCTATCAAGTAGTCACAAAAGGTAGAAGGCTAGAGGGACAGAAGCACCTCAGTCATTGCTTTATACATGCTCTTGCATGCACAGTTAATACCCTACCTTGCTCCTGGAGAAAGATTAACATAAGAACTAGTGGGTGGTTCATGTATGCCAGCAAACCAAAGACAGAGGACTATTCAGAAAACAAGTTATTTCTTTGTTCTTAATTCCTTGTTACCTGTTATCTACATTGGTAAAATAGGGGAAAATCAATTGAGAATAATTATGTTTATAATGTTTTGTGTTGGTATTTATTGTCCTCAATATTGTCTTTGTGGATCCTCTATTTTCTTGAATTTCACAGTGAACAAACAGAAATCATTTCTGGATAAATTTCCACAGCTGGAGTCTAGATAGTTTGCTACATTCCTTCTTCAATATAAGCCTACTTTGTACCCACAGAGATGAAGAATGTATTTAAAAAAAACCAAAAATTTAAAGAAAAACATATGCCTTAGGGGAAAAGATTTGGAGTGCTTCTTTAAAAGCAGTAAGAACTCCAGAGACTAACAATTCAAAGTTGGAGCTCCATAGGCTACTATGTATATCTGAACTGATGCAAGATAACTTTCTGTGTGTTTAGTACTCTTCTTAGTACTAGGGCTTCCATCTTGTTGCTGAATTATTTGTATTTGAAGTAATATACAAATAGACGTTGCTTCATGGCCTTGGAAGCAAAGTATTACTTGAATGACTTCTCTGTTCTTGTGAAATTTTGAAGACGGGGATTTTTGTATTCATGTGGATGAACAGTTATAAGGTCTATGGTATGGTGTGCATGTCCCCTGCAAAACAGATGTTCAGATTTAGTTGCTTTTGGCAGTACTGGGAGGTATGATATTTAAGAGTTGAGCAGATCATGGGGGCTTCACCCTCATGAATAGATGGATACCATAACTGTATGAGCGGCTTTATTGTAAAAGTGGGCTTTCTCTCATGTGTGTTCTCTTGCTCCTGCCCTCCCTCCACCTGTCACTCTCCTTCAGTTTTTGCCTCTGCACCTCTGGTGTTTCCTCATCACTTGCTGCCTTCTGCCATGTTACATGGCTGTGGAAAGCTCTCACCAGGTGTGGCCCCTCCATCCTAGACTCTCCTACCTCCAGAACCATTAGCTGAATAAAGTCCTGTTGCTTATAATTTGCCCATTTGTGATGTGATAAATGCAGAATATGTACTGAAACAGTCTGTAGCTTAAATAACTGCAACTTGGAGTTTATACTACATTGCTTCATAATTCCATGCGTTTCAATGAAATTGTCTAGTCTTAATATATAGTATCAGAAATGCAGAGTTTTACATGCTTTAAGAATCAAGTACACTCTGCATTTCTGATACTATATATTAAGACTTGATTCTTAACGCATGTAAAATTCTTACTCCTTTTTCTAGGGACCCAAGCATCACAATCACTCTTCTGTTGCATAGGAATACACACACACACACACACACACACACACCCCCTTTCTGTTTGCTTTGTCTTTTACATCAGGGAGCATTTGCTATTGTTTTTAATTAGGTGTCTCCTTGTCTTTGGGAAAATTAAGATTTACAGGATTGTGAGGTCAGCATAAGAGTCAAACTTATTCTCAATTCCAGAATGAACCCTTAACTCTCAGTTTCTACATCTGAAAAACAAAAGTAACACAGTCTCACAGGTGGTACTGTTGTTTTGTAAAAAGTTTAGCAATAGCACATTATGAATAGTTGTTCAGCCTAAAACAGCTATTAAGCTCTAGCCATAAAACACATTGTGTGGAAATAGGTTTCTCTATATTCTCCCCTGATCCACGGGAGGAATCACTTCTACTAGCATTTTTCTCCTGTATTCCAGCTGTGAAAGTTCAGAAGGGCAGACAGAACTATGTATTTGAAACTCTTTTTAAGATCTAAATTCTAAGATCTTTCTTGGCTAATGTTGGTGTCAAGTTGACTGACATAGCTCAACTGCTCCTGAGCAAGTTAAAATCATTAGTTAGTGATAAGTAGGCTAGCATCTCAAATGAGTACTCTGAGTCAATCATCTGGCCCCAAACATTAGCCTTAATGTTTCCCTTGATGCCCCTTTCAGTCCAGTGAAACAACCCATTTTCATGTCCCATAAACATATCTGCTGTGTTGACATCTGTGGGCACCCCACTTCCTCTTTCTTAAGTGTCAGTTACCTCAGTCATTTCCTAAATCTTTCCTCTGAAGCCTTGACTAGATGGACTTCCAAAAGATCCCTCGAGCTGGGGTGGTAGAAAGGCAGAGACCCTCCCACTTCCTTGTATTTCTTTCATAACATGAAATCACTTCCCACTATGTTCCAGTTTGCCATGTGTGCCTCATTTCCCTTCATGGACACTCATCTCAAGGGAGGGCCTATGTCTGGCTCATTTTTCTTTTCCTAGCATTGTTAAGGCAGCTAGGGGTCGAGGAAAATGTGCAGTTTTAAGAAAAACAGATTCATGTGCAATGGAACGAGGAAACAAGTCCTGAAAGCCAGCCCCAGCCCCGTCTGCCTCCCCCAGCCCAAGGTGTCCTTGCCTGTCCTTTACCAAAGGGAACTCACTGAACTGAGGGAGGGTGGCAGCTGGCCCTCCTGGACTGAGGGAGTCATTTGCCTCTCCAATGGTAAGAACCCTGATGGCCTGTATTATCTAGATGGTTTCTTTAGGGGAATTCCATACCCCAAAATTCCTCACCCAGACTTTTCCAGAAGCGGGAGGAGGGGAGAAGAAACACGGAACGTGCACTCATGTCCATGAAAACCCCAGTCTGAGCACAGACTGGCTCAGGTCCTTTACTGAGGCATCCGTATGGTCCATCAGGTGTGGCAATTTGTCTCTTCATTTTTTTCAATCAACAGTGCTAACGTCGCCTCCTCGTCTGCTCGTTTATTGGCCACAGACTTTGTCATCGATAGGACAAGTTCCCAGAGTTCAAATCAGTGGTAACAGCTTTAAGTAGAATGTTCTACATGTGCTGGAAGCTCAATATACATACTGAATAAATGTTCTGGGCTAAAAAATGTACTCTGAGAACACTGTGAAGGAAACTGGTTTTTTGAGGGTGTTGTGATTATTCTGAATATTCCTAACTCCTGCTATAAAAATGAATGGCCAGACTAGAAACTGTTTCAGCATTTCTTTCTTTCACTGCAAGCATTTTAAGTATCAAAAGTTAGAAAATAACAAGACCAACACAATGTCATTTGCTGTCTATTTTGCATACTCAGTGAGATGGCCAGTGATTAATTTTACTCTTTATTTTTAAAAGTAAGACATTATATTGCTATTTTAATTTTGATAGGGACAGTCAGGCTAATTATCACTTATAAATTGTGTCAGCACCAATGTAGCATGGGGTAAGAGATATTATTAAATTTAATGATTGCAAACGTGAGGAATTTAATTATTTCTCAAAGAACAACCCTCCCCATATCTCTTATACATTTACATCTGTTTTTAGAAGCTCTATGTCATTCTAAAGAAACCTTTTTAAAAGTGATTTTAACTCCTTTTCCATATTTTTTGCCTGACAAAGATGGTTTCAGCTCATTAGAGTAGCTTTGATACTAAAAGAACAAATGACACTAATTACACCTACACAGATAAAAGGGTGCTAACTGTGCCTACAAAAGCTCAGCATATGTCACTAGACTAAGAATGCAGCACATTTTTTTTTCAACAAGTATTCTTTTAAACATCACAGTGAAAATCACTACAACAGATGTTGGAAAGTAAACTCCAGCAACAAAATTGCAATGTGGAGTCTACAATTTGAGAGTATTTTGATGGAAAGACTGGGAAAACAGAAAAGTCCCTATTCAAAGTCTGAAGGGATCTTGTTGGAAACCATGGTTTATGTATAATTGAAGAAATCACTCTACATAAAATTGCAAGTGTGTTTTGTACAAAAATGCCCAATTATCCCTGGGATTGGATTTTTTCAGGCATCCATACGGATCTCACCACAAGTGCATCAAATTAGGTGATGCAAACACGGCAAGGCACAGAACCGCTAACAACAATGAAGTTGAAACTGCTCATTAACAACTGAGTACTGAATCTAATTTTATGTTTACCAATTACATTGTTGAAAGCTCCCACAAGCTTCAGCGGTCCATTACTGGGAAAAGATTGTCATTGGGTTAAACAACTTATTTACCTGAATTTCTGCTTCTATATTCTACACATCTGATAAGTGAAATGGGATATTGAAGAGAACTGCTTCTTTTATCAAATACTAACAAAGGGCAAAGGGTTCAGAGAGGGTACCAAAAGGCACTCCTTAATGTCAGAATTTCAGTTTTTCTTTTTAAATGGAATTTCATAGGAGTGTCTTAAAAGTTCTTTTTTCTCACTCTTCAATTCTAATTCATTCTTTATCTACAGGAAGTCAATAGAGCATTCTAAATAGACACTTTGAGACAAAATATACAGCATTGAAGCTCCTGCATAAGTCATTCCTATAAATACCCACCTAAATTATTTTTTTCCAAGAGGACAACAAAAATAAAAAGCTACAGCCTACATATTATATTATCTATTCTAATGTCAGTATTATCACACCAGAATTTAACTGTGACTGCTCTCTATAATATACTTTGTATGTAATGTGTGTGATTTTTTAAAAAAATTCTTTTAGACATGACGTCATTGCTAGAAATAGTCATTTCCTTATAAAAAACGAACTAATATTCTTAAAACAAAAATTCGATAAATTGTGCTAGCTAGAGGATTAATTTATATCTACTTTATAAATTATTTATGTATTTATTTCAAAGGTAGAATTACAGATACAGAGAGAGACAGAGAGAAAGGTCTTCCATCCACAGGTTCGCTTTCCAAATGGCCGCAATGGCAGGAGCTGAGCCAAAAGGAAGCCAGGAGTCAGGATCTTCTTCTAGGTTTCTCACAGGAATGCAGTAGTCCAAGCACTTGGGCCATCTTCCACTGCTTTCCCAGGCCATTGAAGAGAGTTGGATCAGAAGAGGAGCAGCCAGGAGCCCACATCAGATGATGGTGCCAAAGGTGAAGGCTTAGCCCACTACACCACAACGCCAGCCCAAAATTTGTAACTATTCTTATTATTTATTTATTTTACTTGAAAGACAAACTTACAGAAAGAGAGGGAGATTTAGCAGAGAGAGAGATAGAGAGAGAGATAGAGAGAGAGAGAGAGAGAATCTTTTGTTTTCTGGTTCATTTCCCCAAATGGCTGTAAAGGCCAGGGCTGGGTCAGGCTAAAGCCAGAAGCCTGGTATTCCATTCACGTGGTTAGGGTGGGCCCAGATAGTTGGGCCATTTTCTGTTGATCTTTCAGGTGGACTAATAAGGAGATGAATCAGAAGTGCAAAGGCATTCATATGGGATCCTGGTGCTGCAGGAGGCAATTTAACCCAGTGCATCTCAACACCAGCTCCTAATTTATGAATTTATCTTAGGCCATGTTTGCTATGTCTATTCAAATAGGTTGAAATTTGTAGAATTTATTATCTGTGCATGGCAAATTTCACTTGAATTTATTTTCTTTAAACAACCCAGAGAATTTTTAGATATTTTTATAGGATTTTAAAATTTATACTTATTCCTATTTAAAATACACATCTTCCTAGTTTTTTGTACTTCAATGTTTTGTACCATATAAATTTGTTTTTATGGCATGTTATTTTTTCCTACTATCAGAAGAACCAGATTAGAACAGTGATTGTTACAACAGAGATATCAAATAGTTGATATTGCTATAGCTTTCCCCCAAATAGGTAAAATTTTCCCAAAAGTTTGAATAATGAGCACAATATTTAGGTTTATAAAAGATTTAGAGATGACTAGAAATTAATATAATATTTGTGTGTAATTAATAAAAAGTACCATTTTGTTGGCTAAAATATAAATAATATATGTAATTTAGCATGTTTTCCTTATTTAATTATTGTAATGGTTGTTATATTTAATATGCATTTTATTGAAATTGAACACTTGGACTAGTGAGATGGCCTTGGTACATGCCACCTTGATGGGATTGTATTGGAATTCCCTGGCACATTTCTAACTCCATCATTTGGGACAGTTCCGATTGAGCATGTCCCAAATTGTACATCTCCTCCCTCTCTTATTCCCACTCTTATATTTCACAGGGATCACTTTTCAGTTAAAATTTAAACACCTAAGAATAATTGTTTGTTAATTACAGAGTTCAACCAATAGTACTAGACAAAAAAAATACCAAAATGGATAAAGTATTACATTGTACAACAACAGTCAGCACAAGAGCTGATCAAGTTACTGTTTCTCATAGTGTCCATTTCAATTCACAATTGATCACACTGATAGGTCTAAGAGTCAAAGGGATCACACAAACAAGACTAGTGTCTGCTAATGCTAACTGATAGAATCAAAAAGGGAGAATGATCCAACATGGGAAGCGAGATACACAGCAGACTCATAGAAGGGCAGATGTCCTAAATAACACTCTGGCCTCAGAATCAGCCCTTAAGGCATTCGGATCTGGCTCAAGAGCCCATGAGAATATTTTAGGCATGGAAAGCCAAGACACTCTGGAAAAAAAAAAAAAGAAGACCTAAATGAAAGATCTCTACGAGAGAGATCCCAGTGGAACGAATGGGGCCATCAAAGAAGGAGGTACCTTTCTCTGAAGGGAGGAGAGAACCTCCACTTTGACTATGACCCTGTCGGAATAAGATCAAAGTCGGCGAACCCTAAAGGCTTCCATAGCCTCAGCAACTCATGACTAGAGCCTAGGGAGATTACTGACGCCATAAACAAGAGTGTCAAATTGTTAAATCAACATCAGGAGTCACTGTGTACTTACATCTCATGTGGGATCTGTCCTTAATGTGTTATCCAATGTGAAGTAATGCTATAACTAGCACTGAAACAGTATTTTAACACTTTGTTTTTCTGTGTGGGTGCAAACTGATGAAATCTTTACATAGTATATACTGAATCAATCTTCTGTATATAGATAATTAAAAATGAAAAAAAAATCTTGGTGTTAAATTGGAAATTGCATAGAAAATTAATCAATTTAAAAAATATATATCATGTAGGTTCTCTGTCCTTAATGTGCTATACATTGTGAATTAATACTATAACTAGTACTCCAACAGTATTTTTCACTTTGTGTCTCTATGTGAGGGCAAACTGTTGAAATCTTTACTTAATATATACTAAACTGATCTTCTGTATATAAAGAGAATTGAAAATGAACCTTGATGTGAATGCAAGGGGAGAGGGAGTGGGCAAGGGGAGGGTTGCGTGTGGGAGGGAAGTTATGGGGGGGAAGCCATTGTAATCTATAAGCTGTATTTTGAAAATTTATATTCTTTAAATAAAAGCATTATAAAAAATTAAAAAAATATATATATATCATGTAGGATCTCTGTCCTTAATGTGCTATACATTGTGAATTAATACTATAACTAGTACTCCAACAGTATTTTTCACTTTGTGTTGCTATGTGAGGGCAAACTGTTGAAATCTTTACATAATATGTACTAAACTGATCTTCTGTATATAAAGAGAATTGAAAATGAATCTTGATGTGAATGCAAGGGGAGAGGGAGTGGGAAAGGGGAGGGTTGCGGGTGGGAGGGAAGTTATGGGGGGGGAAGCCATTGTAATCTATAAGCTGTATTTTGAAAATTTATATTCTTTAAATAAAAGCGTTATATAAAATATGCATTTTAGTACATATTTTATGTAAACAATAGTCTTAGCTATATTACCACTTTTTTTAGTTACTAACATGTATGTACTGAAGTAAATTTATAAAATACAGAGAAATAAAGAGGGAAAAACTACACAAGGTTTCCCCACCACTTCTATTTTTATCTTATCCAGTTTCTTTATAGAGTACAAATGTATTATGTATTATTTGCCTATGTTTCTATTATAATTTCATTCATCTTATATTTTTATAATTTTAGTGAAATAAAGGTTTGTAAATTTATGAGTTTTAAATTCAAGAATACTTCAAAAGCCTTATGAAAAGAGTAGCATTAAAGGAAAAGTTTGTTTTGATGTAAAAATTTTGGAAATCCATGCATACTTGTTTAAATAATATACATTTTCCATGAATTTTTGAGCATCCCTCATATATATGGATTTTAACTTTTTTGCACCAAAATGAACTTCTTTTAATTTCAATTTTACACAAGCTAGCTTAAGTCCCCTAATAATTGAGTATTTTCATTTCTGATAGCTTACAAAAAGGCCAACATGAAACAGCATTAAGTATTCAGAAAAAAATGTCAATAACCATTTAGATTTGTTTATAGTTTTTTTCCAAATAAACTCAGACTAAACAACTCTAGGAAGAGTTGAGTAATGGCAGTGTGCATCTCATATACTCATCTAACATCTGGTTTTGATGTAACACTCCTAATACTTTTTTATAGTTTAAGTTTGCTCTTAATTGTTATTACTTTTTTGCATTAAATATATTTTAATAACTTGCCTTTATTATTTACTGGATAAATTAGGGAATGCATGCATAAATAGGGTCACCCCTTGTGTTCATTTTTTGATTTGTTGTTAAATATGGAGAACAATGAAACAGGCAATAAAAATGATTCAGTGATTACAAATATGCTTGTCAAGGACCTTTCATTTTGTTAATTTGATTTCAAAATATATTCCTAATACTCAAGTACATTATCTATATCGAATTTAGATAAAGACAAAAACTCTGAGGGGCTTATTTGTTTTGGAGAGGTAGGATTGGTATTTCTTTTGTTTTGCTTTGCTTTGGCAAACTGTCCTTATGCAACACAAGGAAGACAATGATTCACATGCTCCTTCTAGGTTCAGATCAATTTCCCACCCTATTCAGGCATGTGTATCTTTCTATGTCATGAATTTATCCACCACTTCTGTATTGACTCTTACAGGGAAATATCAATTTCTTAAATTATCTCTATTTCTTCTTAAAATATGAATAATCTGTTGAGATTTCCAGTGATGATAAAGTTTAATATGTTGCTATATTAGAAGATTTTAGGTTGGAGTCTTATTTTTTTGTTGAGGAAAATTATTTTCTTACTTCCATCATGTTATGAAATTGCGTGAAACCTTTACCAGATGCAGCCATGAGATCTTGGAATTCCCAGTCTCCAGATCATGAATGTCTATCCTTGATAAATCATCCATTTTGAGGCATTTTTTTTTGAACAGGCAGAGTTAGACAGTGAGAAAGAGAGAGACAGAGAGAAAGGTCTTCTTTCTGTTGGTTCACCCCTTGGATGGCCACTATGGCCGGTGTGCTGCGCTGAACCGATGGCAGGAGCCAGGTGCTTCCTCCTGGTCTCCCATGTGGGTGCAGAACCCAAGCACTTGGGCCATCCTCCACTGCCTTCCCGGGCCACAGCAGAGAGCTGGACAGGAAGAGGAGAAACCAGGACAGAACCAGTGCCCCAACCAGGACTAGAACCTGGAGTGCCGGCGCCGCAGATGGAGGATTAGCCTAGTGAGCCTCTGCACCAGCTGAGGCATTCTTTTATAGCAATAGCAAATGGACTAAGACAGAAATGCTTCAAAGTTGTTAATTTAAAAGTCTTGCTCTATGTTAAAAATATGCTCTTTTTTCATTTGAAAAAGTTATTCTATTATAAATGGATGAGTCAAATGTGACAATGTATGTTATAGGTCTCTTGCATATGACATATTTCAGTAAGGCTATACAAACATAGCTGCTTAGTGTCAAAAACTAGAACCCTGAACTCTGCTTACCATGTGGTAAAGTATTTCACATTGCTTAAACACACTTCTAGCCTTGTGTCCTGGTAGGTAAAATTTAAATCCATGAAATGCCATGCCCAGAAAGACTGCCTGGCTTTGAGTGTGTGCACCTTGTGTGACATTGGACTGTCAAACAATGGTTTAGAGTGCAGGGATTTAGGTCCATAGTAACAGTTTTACCTCTAGAGGAGCTGGAGATAGACATCAATTACATTGGCAGGGAACTATATGAAATATGTCATATGCAGATCCCTCATGAGACGTAAGTACACAAGGTGGCATGTACCAAGGCCATCTCACTAGTCCAAGTGATCAATTTCAGTTCACAATTGATCACACTGATAGGTCTAAGAGTCAAAGGGATCACACAAACAAGACTAGTGTCTGCTAATGCTAACTGATAGAATCAAAAAGGGAGAATGATCCAACATGGGAAGCGAGATACACAGCAGACTCATAGAAGGGCAGATGTCCTAAATAACACTCTGGCCTCAGAATCAGCCCTTAAGGCATTCGGATCTGGCTCAAGAGCCCATGAGAATATTTTAGGCATGGAAAGCCAAGACACTCTGGAAAAAAAGAAAAAAGAAGACCTAAATGAAAGATCTCTATGAGTGGGATCCCAGTGGAACGAATGGGGCCATCAAAGAAGGAAGTACCTTTCTCTGAAGGGAGGAGAGAACCTCCACTTTGACTATGACCCTGTCGGAATAAGATTGAAGTCGGCGAACCCTAAAGGCTTCCATAGCCTCAGCAACTCATGACTAGAGCCTAGGGAGATTACTGACGCCATAAACAAGAGTGTCAAATTGTTAGGTCAATATCAGGAGTCACTGTGTACTTACATCTCATGAGGGATCTGTCCTTAATGTGTTATCCAATGTGAAGTAATGCTATAACTAGTACTGAAACAGTATTTTTACACTTTGTGTTTCTGTGTGGGTGCAAACTGATGAAATCTTTACATAGTATATACTGAATCAATCTTCTGTGTATAAAGATAATTGAAAATGATTAAAAAATCTTGGTGTTAAATTGGAAATTGCATAGAAAATTAATCAAATTTTTAAAAAAATATCATGTAGGGTCTCTGTCCTTAATGTGCTGTACATTGTGAATTAATACTATAACTAGTACTCCAACAGTATTTTCACTTTGTGTCTCTATGTGAGGGCAAACTGTTGAAATCTTTACATAATATGTACTAAACTGATCTTCTGTGTATAAAGAGAATTGAAAATGAATCTTGATGTAAATGCAAGGGGAGAGGGAGTGGGAAAGGGGAGGGTAGCGGGTGGGAGGGAAGTAATGGGTGGGGGAAGCCATTGTAATCCATAAGCTGTACTTTGGAAATTTATATTCTTTAAATAAAAGCTTTATAAAAAATAAATAAATAAATAAAAAGAAAAAAAATCTAAGTGTGGAATTAGTCTCATGAAACTAGGATTTCCACACAATGGGTGAGGGTTAGTAGGTAAATTATAGAGGTAACCACAATGTCCACTGCAAAATTCCATTGTTTATCAAAATTTCATTAATGCATAAGTGTTGTCAGCCTTGTTGATAGTACTCTTCCATCTCTAGACTCAAGTTCTATATTATATAACTCAAGATGCAATTAGAAATGATTTAGATTGAATAGAATTAGCAAATATGGGAAAATGAAACAAGAAAAGAAAGAAAATCCCATGTAAGTATGGAATCATTGAAATGGAACAATGAGGAAAGCATACCAACACACATCTATTCAGAAAAATCTTTGTTTGAAACAGATAAAATTTCAGATGCTAAAAGTTCATATGCAATTTAAGATTAAGCAGAATTTACCAAAAGGAGATGAGTAATGAACTAGGAAGAGTAGCTGCTTATTAAATATTTATAACATTTATTATTTAGTAAATATTTATTCACAGTATATCTTAGAAGTAGCACCAAAATGTAATTTTTAAAAGTGAGAAGATCACCTTAAAATGCATAAAATTCCAGTATTCATAAACTATTTCAGTTTACACATAAAGAAAAACTTTTAAATTATCATTGGCCCTAAACTTTAAAATAAATGCATTATAAAAATACAAACCACTCTAATTCATGAATGTTAGTACAAAACTTCTACCTAAGCTATCAGCAAACATAACATTAGTAAAACATGCTCAATAGAGATACATCAGAGACATTTGCAGTGAATTCAGAAAAAGATCACACTATTTATCATCAGTAATATATTTTATATTTCTTACACAAATTCATCTACACAGTTAGGAAAGAGATATAAATTAATGATGTAAAAAATTGACAAAAGGAGAAAGAAATAGATGATAAAGTTTGAAGCCTGGAAAATATGTGAAAGAATATTACAAACAACATGCATTTCAGTAATACCTTTATGTATCAAAGTAAAAGATCCATAAAACATGAAACTCTATAGACACAGACATTGTGTGTGTGTAACAATGAATTGAACACATAATAAAAACTAACTCTGTAAAAGCAAAGGAAAATATACCTAGAAGTAAAATTAATAAATAATGTGCTATATATTTATACAGAAAACTTTAAAATAGTACTGAAGCACACAAAAGAAAACTTGAACAAAATGAAAGATACATGATGTTCCTTTAAAGAAAGAGGAACAGTAACAAATGTACCCTTTTACTCTAAGATAACTTAAATTTCAATTTATACCAATAAAACTACAAAAGATTGATGCTTTAATTTTATGTAACTACATGTCCTATTATGCGTATATTAAAAAATTCTACAGGAAAACATTGAAAATGACAATTTTAAACATACACATAATAAAAACAGGAAATTATTAACTGATAAAGATAGCATTGTAACCTGGTTTTAAATCTGACACTGTATATAGCAAATTTAGCAAGCCTCTTTTTCTTTCTGTTCCCTGGTGTTCTTTTCTATAACCAAATGTGCATTTATAAATCTCACAACGTTTTAGAATAACTTGAAAGTTAAAGCAATTAAGATGAAAATAATGTCTATCTTCTGAGTTCCCTATCACTGATCGGATGCATATTTTGGCTTAGAGGGCCTGCAATCATGCCATGTAAATCTCACAGATCTCAGGGCCTCCTGATATTTCGTATTTTCAGCATGCTGAAATGCTCAGCCCCTTCATTTGGTTATACTTCAGTTATTCAGACTACTTCCCCCTAGGTTTGCAATACTTCTCTACAATTGGTATGAGGAAAGGCAACATTGAAATCCCCATGCTATAAACCAGAACACAGAAGCATATTGAAAGGAGATAATTCTTGGGAATCATTCATTGAAAGCTTTTCACAAGGTGGAGATTTTCTAAAAAGCTTTCAGATTTTAGCCCATAATATGCATTTGTACCTACTTCTTAGCTATTCTGAATTATAATACAGAGAGGAGAAGCCTACCATTGTGGTATTACTACATTTTGAAGTCAATTTGGCCTGAGAACTAATCCTGTGACATAATCTATAAGCTAAATGTGAGCAAGTACCTTGAACTCTTCTGACCTTCAATTTCCTCATTTGTTAAATGTATAAACAATATTTATTATAGAATTATTTTAAAGATTAAATAATGTAATGCATGTAAAGTACCTAATTCATAGCAGTAATTCAATAAATGTAATTATTTCAAAGTGATTCAAGTATAAGGGCATATTTCAAAGGCAACTTGTGGATCAATAAGAAGCATTTCAAAATATGAGGGTTAAGATCTTGAAAAATTACTAACATAGGAAAACTCACAGTGGAGGTATCAAGATCATACAGAAAAAAAATGGAGCATGAGGACTGTGGTAATGAGTTAATCCATAAAAAGCCTTATCACTATTTTTACACTAAAATAAAACTAATGAATACAGCTTGTTAAACAGAATGCTATAAATGACACTTTTTATACACTCTAAATTATTAGTGTAATTAATTCCCACTTACCATCTCCCAATAGCTATAAAACCTTAATCCCCTCCCTCTGTGATTCCAAAGAGATCCTTAAACTTCATTTTCTAGAGATTCAGAATAAACATAGTAAGAGACTGTCCCTGATCCCCCCATCCATTATATTACTCTCTCTCTAATATTTCACTGCTTTTCTGATTTTGAGATTCAGGGTTCTGGAATCCTATATACTGGGCCCCATTACAACCCAGAAAGCATTGTCATTTGAATGACTGAGATGAAACAAAACACAAAACTAGCAATAACAACCATTTTGAGTGAATATTAACACGTTGGCATATTTTTTTCTGAAATGTGCTTCAGGGTAGTAGGGTTTTATAGCTATATACAATGTGTTTTCTGACTCCCATAATTATATCTTACCTTTTACATTCACAACCACGTTTATGAAAATTAATTTATTTATGAGGTAGAGAATGAGACAGAGGGAAAAATAGCTCCACCTTCTGGTTCACTACACAAATGTCTACAGTGTTGAGCTGGCTGAAGTTAGGAGCCGGGCATTCAATCCAGGTCTCCCATATGGGTGACACAAATCCTTGAGTTATAATTGCTGCTTCCCAGGGCCAGAGTAAAGAATATGAATTCCAGAGTAAAGAATATGATTCCAGAGTCAGCACTGGAATCCAAACCTAAATACTCTTGTTTGGGATGTGGATGTTCCTAATGGTCATCTTAACCACCAAGCCACACCTCTGACCCCAAAACCACATTTTCTATTCTGGCCCACAAGTCACAGTAGGACAAAAGTTATTCCCCAGTGACATGAAGAACTATAAAATCAAAGCTTCTATATATTTTTACATAATCAACCTATCTATATTCTCTAAATATTTTGTGTGCATATTACAATTCCTCTTAAATATAATTCTTGGTGCAGGAAATATTGTTACATCTCCAGTGTTTTGTGAAAAGCATTTTGATAAATTGCTCAAAGTGTAATTAAATTCAGTTAATCATTTTAATAATGGGATTTAGAGTTAGAGAGAGGCCAGTTGACAGGAAAGGGAGATGACAGGAATACTCTTGGAGTTCAGGAAGATGCCCATTGGGTAAAAGTGCATTTCAAAGTTCCAGGTTCTTTCAGCCTGAAGCTTGTGGAGCTTTTGAAGAAGATCAAAGTAAAGAATGTGAATGTTAGAATGACAATTCTCTAAAAACCAGTGACCAGAATAACCTCTCCCTCTAGAAGAAAGGAAATATTTAAGTCAATTTATCCTGTAAATTACATTATTGAAGTTTCATCAGGATTCGTTAAGGATCTTCACCATGACTCAGGAGGAATAATCCTGCATTTTCCAGGTAACCATGTGCGAGATTTGATTTATCCAACCTTATATTTGCAGTCATTTCTGATAATTCAGACTCCTTGTTAAGAAGCAATGTGTTATCATCCTTCAGTTACAAGTCTTATTAGCAATGCTTTACTTTCTTCTATTATTCTACAATTCCAAGTAAATTTAGGTTGGAATTTTCTAGCTTATCTTATCCAATTTCTTATGTTTTAAATCTCTTTGTTTTCTTCTGATACCTTTTATTTGCTTCTCAGTTCTATCTTTCAAATAAATTGTTTTTAATTGATTCTGAGTGAAACATTATTGGAAAGCTTAAGTTTTCCATGATAATTAATTTCATATCCAACTTGTATATTAATTCTTCTTTTCATATTCACCTGTGCTAGTTTATCATTTTTATCTTCTAAAGGGAGGCCACTGCTCACTTTCTTTAAGGGTCTAAGATATGTTTGTGTTAAATTCTTGGTTAGATATTCACAAAGTAGCTTCATCTACACAAACAAATACCCAAAAACATATTTGCGATTTTTTGGGGGCCTAAGCATAAGCAATTACAATTTACAATTACAACCCTGGCAGGCATTCAGGGGGCACAGCTGCCCCCTGCACCAGTATTGAGTCACAGCCAGTGGCCCACATTCTCTGAAGGGAGCTTGCAATCAAGGACTCAGGCCCAGCTGGCTGGTCATGTTCTTTGCATAGATATATAGATGCCCAGGTGATTTCATTCCCCAGTCTCTTTATGTGCTGCCTTGGGCAGAGGTCCTCTTCTGGCGCCTCTGTTAGGGGCATTTTATGAAAGACAGAAAGGAGAAACCTTGAAGTCCAGGTTCCCACTGTGACTCGGTATTTTGACCTTTTGTACTCTTAGCCCTTCCTCCTTCACTTCTTTCTGGATCCCATAAAAATGTCTGAGCCTTTTGTTCAGGCCTTCCTCAACAGTGAGATGATCCCCCATATCTGTACTGATCCACCTGACCCCGGACCATGCACCATTCCATAAGGGAACAAGGCAGGGTTGATCTCTCCAGTTTTATGCTTATGAAATCACAGTGAGTGAGGCAGACCATGTCCTTCAGTGGTGACTGGTTGCTTTAATTAGTTCCTGCAACACTCACAGCCTTGCTCTTTTTCTCAATTCGCACATGAGTTCCTGACAATATCTCAGAAGATTCTTCACTGTTATACAAGAATCTTCCTTTTAGAAAAATACAATTTGCTTCTCAAAATGATGTCTACATACATTCCTCATACACAATGGAATAAATGGATAAAATAAATGTTGAAAAAGCTATTATTTGGGTCACTTTTATAGCACCAACAAGATGTCTTTCATTAATTTCTGAAACTAAGTTATCCACAGAGTCTTCATAATACATTATTTCATTTTACTTCACAGAGCTTTCATTACGACCTTAACTTTCAGATACTCATCTTAGAATTCCTAAGCAATGAGAATATTAATTGGCACTTCAAGGATATTTGTAATTCTTCAGTTATGTGTAAAAATATACGCATGGTACATAGAAAGAGTACAAGCTCGAGAACAATTTCGACTTTGCTACTTGTTAGTCACCCAACTAGAACCAGTGGGTAATCATGACTGATTATTCTACCTCAATTGACTTAAAAATAACTAGAGCTACGATGTAAATTGACAAATGTTCCCTTACGAATTTCTTCTGCTCATGAAGCTATACATAAACAGCAATGTATTTAATGGACATTCATTTGTATTACTCAAAAAATATTTGGAATACACAAGTAAAAAATGCCTTCATAATCTAGGTATGAGAAAGTGATCTTTATTAATTTATAGTCACATCTCACCTTTAAAGAATTTAATTTGCAATGACCAACTTTGTTATCTATTTTATTTAGCAAAGTTTGTTCTTGATTATTTCTTAGTGCTTTCAAAGATAGACTCAACATTTACACATATCAGTTTGCTACTTTTTAAAAGTTTATGACAGCTTTAGTAAAGAAAGTGTATCCCTGGCTTAGAGTTAATCATTGCCTCCCTAGAAGAAATTCAAATTCTGATTCTTTCACTTCATAACTTTGTACATTAGACAAGTTACTGATATCCAAGATTTGATTTCCTCTTCTGAAAATGCACATAATAGTAGTGTAAATGCCATGTATTGAGATTAAGCAATACAATACATGTACAAATAAGTGATATAGTACAATATATAGAACTTCTTCATAGCAATTTTTTACCACTTCTGCTTTAATTTGATCACACTCAGAAACTGAGCATCATTCAATTTAGCATATGTTTAAATAACATATTTAGCAAATAGTCATGGAAAAACATATATTTAATATTTTTAAGGAACAAATATGACCAAGACAGTCATTTGAAATCATTGGTTTTATAAATTTTCATGAAGGAGCTAATCTAAAGCTAAGAATGTTATAGCACTATTTAATCAAAGATGGATATTAATACTTTATTCAAAATAGTATTTAATATGTATATATGTAAAGATCCACTAATATTCACAGCAGGGAGGTCACATTAAAACATACATTAATTAAAAATATCTCTGATTTATTAGATATAACTATTTGCTTTTAAATATTTGAACATTTAGTGTGTAATTGGAAATGAAAAAGTCTAAAAATAACACTTCTATTATATTTTATAAGATGTTTTCTTATCTACAAACCTGGAATTAAGGAATAATCTTATTATTCAAACTAATATGCCAATATATTTCACAATTAAAGAATGCACATTACCTTCATTATTGATTTCACTCGTGGTTATCTACTAGTAGCTGTGAGTCATCTAATCTCTATAACTACTAATTACTATAGTGTGACAATACCCAAAATTTCTTTTAATCAGTCCTCAATAGAGTTCACATCAAAAACAGTGTGACACAATCTTATGACATAAATGGTTGTTTGAAAGTTGTTTATACATTGCGTTTTTTTTGTTTCAAATTTATTTTTTAAGGAATATCAATTTCATAATTACAACTTTAGGAATATAGTTATTCTTCCCACTATACCCACCCTCCCACCCACATTCCCACTCCTCATCCTCCTCCCTCTCCCCTTGCCAGTCCCATTCTCCATTAAGATTCATTTTCAGGGGCTGGAGCCATGGCTCACTTGGTTAATCCTCCACCTGCAGCGCCATCATCCCATATGGGTGCCAGGTTCGAGTCCCAGTTGCTCCTATTCCAGTCCAGCTCTCTGCTGTGGCCCAGGAGGGCAGTGGAGGATGGCCCAAGTGCTTGGGCCCCTATATCCGCATGGGAGACCAGGAAGAAGTACCTGGCTCCTGGCTTTGGATCAGCGCAGCACTGGCTGTGGTCGCCATTTGGGGAGTGAACCAATGGAAGGAAGACCTTTCTCTCTCTCTCTCTCTCTCACTGTCTATAACTCTACCTGTCAAATAAATTTTTAAAAAAAGGAATCATTTTCAATTAACTTTGTACACAGAAGACCAACTCTACACTAAGTAATGATTTCAACAATTTGCATACACGTATACACACACACACACACAACTGAGAACTAGTTTGGAGTTAATATACAGTGACTTCTGTTATTAATTTAACAATTAACATTCTTATGTATGACATCTGTGACCACTTGAGGCTCTTGACATGAGCTGCCTTGGCTATGGAAGCCTTTTGAGTCCACAAACTCTGTCAATATTTGGACAAGGCCATAAACAACATGGAAGTTTTCTCCTCCCTTTGGAGAAAAGCAGATCCTTCTTTGATGGCCACCTATTTCAGCTTGGGTACTCTCCTTTTTTTTTTTTTAAATTTTTTTTTTTTTTTTTAATTTTTTTTTTTTTTTTTTTTTTTTTTTTTTTTTTTTTTTTATAAGATTTTTATGTTTTTTTTTTTTTTTTTTTTTTTTTTTTTTTTTTTTTTTTTTTTTTTTTTTTTTTTTTTTTTTTTTTTTTTTAACTGCTTCCCATGTTGTAACATTCTCTCCTTTTTAATTCTATTATTATTACCAGGCACTTGATCCTGTTTATATGATCACTTTAACACTTAATTCTATCTATATGTTCACTTTAAAACTTAATATGATCACTTTAACATTTAAGATGGCATTTTTACCACCAAGCTAAATGGGATTTGGCATCCCATGACAAGTTTTTTTTTTTTTTTTTTTGACAAAGTTATGGATAGTGAGAGAGAGAGAGAGAGAAAGAAAGGTCTTTCTTCCGTTGGTTCACTGTGCTGCACAGATCTGAAGCCAGGATCCAGGTGCTTCCTCCTGGTCTCCCATGCGGGTGTAGGGGCCCAAGCACTTGGGCCATCCTCCACTGCCCTCCTGGGCCACAGCAGAGAGCTGGACTGGAAGAGGAGCAACTGGGACTAGAACCTGGCATCCACATGGGATGCTGGCACCGCAGGTGGAGGATTAACCAAGTGAGCAACAGTCATGCTATCTTTCAATCTGAATCTGCTATCTTTCAATGAGAAACTATGCTATCAATTCCATTGTAACACACACATACATACACACATACATCACACCACAGATATACCCAAATACACCTTCACCAATAATATACTTTATAAAATGTAAACAACCAAAGTTAAGAGCGTTTTCTCATTTATTTTACTATACTCATGCCTGAAAAATAATAGTCTTGAACAAAATTAGAGATTCAGGCAGATCACAATGAGAGTTGATCCTAAATGTCAGAGGAAGCGTGACGAGCATGACTGAGGTGTGCATCTAGGAAGGTGGGCAAAGCCCGAGGGGTTGATGAACTCCTAAAGCATGGTACCACTTTCTTTTCAGGATCCTGAGTTTTCAGAGCTATGGAACAATCATATTGTCACTCAACACATGTGTCTCCTTGAGCTCATATATGGGGATGAAAATATCAAAAGTTAATCAAGGTAAGAGAACATTGCATTGAATTTATAATTGTGCAAAACTGTGCAATAAAACTTTGCCACAAATAATTTCTGTCTGTCCAAAATAATTTGACTGTCCACTATTAATTATAGTTTAAAATCAAATCTTAATGATAAGCACTTTCAATGATACATAGAATAGGAGTTGAGAAAGAAAATAAAATGTTCTCTAAGTCATACAAATACCTGATTTCAAAGCATACTACAGAGCTACAGTGATTAAAAAAGCTTTGAACTGGCATAAAAAACCTGATATATATCAATGGAACAGAATAGAGTCCAGAAGTTAATCCACAGCCAACAGATTTTTAACAAAAGTGCTCAGACTATACAATAAAGTGTTTTTAATTGAACATTCATTGATACTTATGTGTGATGTGCCAATATTCTTACATAAAGAAGAAGCCTAAGGTAGCGATTAATAATTTTATCTCTGAAATTCAACAAAAATGAAACTGGATCCAGTCTTGGATTTCACTGTCTACATGTACGACATTGGCCAATAAATGCTACAATTTTTTTTTTTTTTTTTTTTTTTTTTACAGGCAGAGTGGACAGTGAGAGAGAGAGACAGAGAGAAAGGTCTTCCGTTGCCGTTGGTTCACCCTCCAATGGCCGCCGCGGTCGGCGCGCTGCGGCCGGCGCACCGCGCTCATCCGATGGCAGGAGCCAGGAGCCAGGTGCTTTTCCTGGTCTCCCCATGGGGTGCAGGGCCCAAGCACTTGGGCCATCCTCCACTGCACTCCTGGGCCACAGCAGAGGGCTGGCCTGGAAGAGGGGCAACCGGGACAGAATCCGGTGCCCCGACCGGGACTAGAACCCGGTGTGCCGGCGCCGCAAGGCGGAGGATTAGCCTGTTGAGCCACGGCGCCGGCCTAAATGCTACAATTTTTAAGTTCTGTTTGCTTATCTGCAGTCCAGGGATACTAGTTATATCCATTTCAGAAGGGTGTTATGAAGACTACATGGGAATAAGTGTATAAAGCATATAAAACTGTGCCTGGAACTAGGTTAAAGCTGAAAAAATATTACTTTGAAATCCAGGGCAAATTAATGAATAATTTGTTCTCCTTTAGCACAAGGTAAACCTGTTCTAGCATTTACACTTATGAGTTGTAACATGTGAAAATCCATCTAGTACTGGCACCAGACTATGAGTTCCTAAAGGAAGGAACATTTTTGAATTTTCAATACCCAGCAGTGTCTAGAACAGTAAATAAATCAATGGAAAGCACCTGCACACTCCTTTAGGAAGCTCTCAAGTAGAAAATAAAGTCTCTTCACTGAAACATTAGGACATTTCCTACACAGTCAAAAGCATTGAACATTTCCATGTGTAACAAAGAAAGACATTTTAAAAATAGTAAACATTCTAAAGAGTAAGACTTTCCTGAAATGGGATGTTAGGGTTAAAAATATCTCTGAATTATAACACTCCAGAGCAATTGCGATACATCCCAAGGCCCTTCTTAGCTTTTCAATGCTCTCAAAGATTTGATTTTAGTAATGATTATTTCATTCAAAATTAAGGAGTATCTTTTTCCTCACCATTTTCATTTCTCAAAAAGGTGAAAATATGTATGAAGTCAACCTTTCTCATTTTCTCTATTTTATCATTTTGGTTCTATACTGTACTATCTTGAGTTATCTGAGCTCAAATTCCAAATTTTATTTCTGCTTAATTTGTTATACTCCTCACTGGGAAATCTTTACTTAGATTATGTCTCTGAATTGCATGACATAGGCAATTTTCATGGTACAAAAATCATTAGTGAATATATCCTTCTCTTGCTTCTCATTCTTAGCAGTTGCTGACATAAATAAGAAACTGTCTTTTGCTTATCATTAGAAAATAGATTTCATATTGAATCCTTTGACTCAGGGCAATGGTATTCCAACAGAGATTGCTAAAGAGACCATAGAATTAAATGTCAAGTTAAAATAAGCAGAGTTCCATGGCATGCATATATCTATACCCTATTCCAATTCATAAAGAATTTCACACTGTAGACAATGTTTCAAGTATATCCCCAGTAGGACCATATGGAGGAGTGGAAATGGACTTTAGATTACAAAAATCACATTTTATTGCTCTAGCTTTCTTTCTTACTTTAGAACCATTCATTTATCAGACATTAGGCTGCACCTCAAATCTTACTTCTAAAGTCATTTTGTTTTATTAAATGCATTCCTACCTCCTCCAAACAACTACTATAATCCACAGTAGTAAACATTCAGCACAAAACTCTCTAAATTTTGACTCTGAAAGGCTTCTCCTCCAGCTCCTATTGCTTCGGATTGTCAAATTATATCCCAGGGTCATTTGTACACAGTAGCATGCCCCCGGGGTCAGGAAGCAGGAGAGGGTTCTGAACCACTGTTTTTCACTTGAATCCATTTTTATTTTGTCAAATATCAATCTTGGGCACAATATTGTGTTCCCTGCTAAAAGATTTTTTTAAAAATATTTGCAATTATGCAAAAACCACTTCTAAGAAATCAAAACAAAACAAAACAAAAAAAAAAAACTCAACCTTTCCAGATGGGAGCATACACCTTAAATATAAATACAACCCTGCTGTCATTTTGCTCTTTAGAGGCCCAGGTCTTTCTAACCCTTTGAATCTCTGAAATTATCCATAAAATCCCTGAGAGGCTAAATCTCTCAGTCAATTCTATTTAACTATGAATATATAGAGGCAGCTGAAGACCGCCTACACAGGTAAAGTGGAAACCTGAGGCAATTATTAGAGTAATTCAAGCAGAAAAATTTCCTACTGAGGAAGAGATAATGTTTGCTTGAACTACTCAGATTGGCCATCTATAATAATTAAATTCATTAACTTGCTCCTTCACTTAACTTTGCCAGTTTTGTAGCTATTAAAAATATTCACACAAGGCATTTCAAATATTTTTGTGAGTTTACAAAAATATCTTATTGATTACTCATAAGAAAATTTTCACGAGTTTGATTAGCTTAAGTTTCCAGAGAATTAGATGAAGGAATCCCTAGAGGTGGCAGTGAAGATGGGAAAATGAACAATAAATCATCAATAAGCTGTTCTTCTCTAAACATAAGCAGCCTCAATACCGAAGTCCAGTCGGGTAAGACAAGACATCCGCAAGGCAACGCAAACACATATCCCATCCATAAATTTAAGATTCACATTTAAAATTTCTAATTCACTATTAAATTATAATGTTTATACAAAGGATCACTAGTGTTTTAAATTTTAAGGCAACAGAAAACTCTTCAAGCAGAAAGTATTTGAATCAAAGATACCAAACCCTCTTTAAAAAAAAAATCTCATACTATTTCCATTGGTCTTCTAAGCAGAATGTCGGTTCTTGTCATGCTTGTCTTCAGATATCGCTGCCTCCTCAGGCTCACTGTTACTGAATAACCCTCACACTGATTGCTCCACTATCCTTTTCCTAATCGACCACAAGCTTCATTTCACATTTGCCTTACTTGTGTGACTGAAATTATGGCCAGGATTTGGGTTTTGATATGTCCTGATTAGCATGAGGCTGGAAATAACCCTCTCTTCTAACAGATTTGTAAACCTTGGGGAGACCATTTGTTTATAAAGAAGGGAATCTTAATGAGATCTATTATATGTGAGATAAAAATTTTTCTATAAAATCACAATGATTGCGTCTACACATGTCCAGGGTGTGGAAGCACACAGAGAGCATAGAATAGAGGTAGATAGAGCATAACTGAATGATATGAAGCAACGATCCTATAAAAATCATGGTTTACATGCTCAATCGAACCTGCCCCAAATGATGGAGTTAGAATTGAGCAGGGGATTCCAATACACTTCCCATCGAGGTGGCATGTACCAAGGCATCTCACTAGTCCAAGTGATCAATTTCAGTGTCACAGTTGATCACACTTATAGGGTCTAAGAGTAAAGGGATCACAGCAAACACAGACTAGTGTCTGCTAATACTAACTGATAGATCAAAAAGGAGAGAATGATCCTACATGGGAAGCGGGATACACTGCAGACTCTAGAATGGCAGATGTCCTAATAGAGCACTCTGGCCTCAGAATCAGCCTTAGGCATTTGGATCTGGCTCAAGAGCCCATGAGAATATTTAGGCATGGGAAAGCTAAGACACCCTGAAAAACAAAAAAGAAGAACCTAAATGAAAGATCTCTAGCAATGAGATCCCAGTGGCAAGAACGGGGGCCATCAAAGATAGAAGACAGTTCTCTGAAGGGAGGAGAGACCTTCACTTTGACTATGACCCTGTCGGAATAGGTCGAAGTCGGCAAACCCTAAAGCTTCCCTAGCCTCGGCACTACATGACCTAGAAGCCGTAGTGAGATTACTGACGCCATAAACAAGAGTGTCAATTGTTAAATCAACATCAGGAGTCACAGTGGTACTAACATAACTCATGAGGGATCTGATCCTTAATGTGTTATCCAATGCGAAATAATGCTATTACTGATACTGAAACAGTATTTTACACTTTGTGTTTCTGTGTGGGTGCAAACTGATGAAATCTTACTTAGTAAAATACTGAATCGATCTTCTGTATCTAAGATAATTGGAAATGATTAAAAAATCTTGGTGTTAAATTGGAAATTGCATAGAAAATTAATCATTCTTTAAAAAAAAATCCATGTAGGATCTCTGTCCTTAATGTGCTGTACATTGTGAATTAATACTATAAACTAGTACTCCAACATATTTTCACTTTGTGTCTTTATGTGAGGGAAACCTGTGAAATCTTACTTAATATATACTTAACTGATCTTCTGGTATAAAGAGAAATTGAAAATGAATCTTGACATGAGATGGGAAGTGAGAGGGAGCGGAAGGGGAGGGTAGCGAAGGGAGGGAAGTTTCTGGGGGGGAAGCCATTGTAATCCATAAGCTGTACTTTGGAAAGTTATATTCTTTAAATAAAAGCTATAAAAAAAATCATGGTTATAAACTGCAAAACAGAACTCAACGAAGGTACTTCTATTCAAGCTCATAGGTAGCCAGTGCTCCAAAGGATCAGGTGTCTTTGTGACAAGTTCAGACTTGATTCAGGAAAATGTCTCATTTACTATCTGCCATTTCTCCACATCAGCCCATCCAGCCACTTCTAGAAAGGTGGGATGGGACTATTTGCTTGGCATTTGTCTAACTCAGCGACAGTCAACAGACAAAGCAAGTAGTTGCTGAAATACTGTAAGGCCTGTCCTTGCACTCTACTTGTACGTATTTGAATGCAAGTGGGAAAATCTGTGTTACAACACCTGCAAGACTGGCTGACCTTTATTGTGTGACAAAATCAGTTGAGAAGAACAATCTACTTTGTCCTTGATGAAACATACAGGATACAAGCTTTTAACCTGTATAAATTTATAGATCATGAAAGCACTGATAGGCAACCTATAAGGTAAAGTACAACCTGACCAAAAGAAGGAAGACAGTTTGCTAAGGACTTCCTGAAAGACTAGATTCATATCAATAGCCATGCACTAGAACCAATGAAAAGCACATATTTTTCATATTGTGGATATGCAAAATGACAAAGGGAAAGATGAAATACTTATTTATCTAATGGAAGAGATATGGAGTGAGAAGTAGGGTGAAATCATTGCTTCTGTTGAAATAAAAAATTTGATAAATTTATCAGAACAATGAGAAGAGACAGGTAGTCTGCCATGGGCATACGTGGTTACAAGAGACTAGGAATGTGTCTAAGTGCTAAAGTAATTCAAACACGGAAAATAACATGTGATAACTACAGATATGGCTTCAGGAAGCCCAGAGTGGAAGATGTAAAATTTGTCAGATTATGACTACCTAACACCTCTGAGACTTGTTTCATTTAACTGGAAAAACTACCAACAGTACAGTCACCACGTGCGCTTTCTTTATACTTAATAATGTAAAGCAAGGGACCTTATCTCTGCTGCACAAAGCCAATCAATCAATGACTCCCACATTGCTTCAGTTGGTCAAAGGCAAAGACGCAAGACACCCCAGGGGTAGAGGAGTCATATAGAATGATCATTCATGCAATTATTTACACAAAATGGGTAGACTGACTGGTTTAGAAACAGGAAACATTGTAATAGAGGTTACTCTAGTTTCCTGAAGAGAGATTTGGTGGTCAAAATTTTGAATACTGCTATACAATATGGCAAATTACATCAATGAGTATTTGGAAAGTCATTCCATGACTTTTGATATACAGACCAATTTTAGGATTGAAAAAACAACAAGAATTTACCATAATGGTAAGATGGAACTCTGTGACATGGAATTAATGTTCCAGATATTTACATGGTATAATGCAAAAACATATACACATCTGCTAATTGTGACTGCATCTATGATTATTATCCAGTGTCATTAGGGTATTCTCAATAAGGATTTTGAAGTGTATGTAGACATCTGTTTTTCATAATTGTTCTTTACATTTGGTGTATATACAATATTAGCAATCAGGGTTATAGGCTCAGAAGAAGATATAGTAAGTATGTTATGTTTTAATATTTTATAAATCAGTAATTTTATGAATGTTACCTTAAATTAGAAAATAGACCAAAATAGTGTATGATTCCAAACTCTCAAACTTTCTTGGAATCTTTATTTTTTTTTCCTCACAGTCTTTGGAAATTAATATCTTATAGTGAAGTAAAATTAAATATGCAATTATTTCATTAAATTATTTTATCCATTCACCTATCTATTTTTATGTTTACTTTCAACCTTGTACATATACATTGGAAGATTATTACAATGATGTTTATGAAATATGGGACTCTATTTTAGTTAAAATTTGTACAGCAAGAATCTATCAGGAGATACTGGGACACTGATTTCCATGTGGAGAGGAAGTGTGTGATATATGAAACATGGAAATGAAGAAACTGTTCAAGGTATTCTCACTGGCATCTTTAGGATTCCGAATTGTGAATAGCTTAGTAATGATAAAAATCAAAGTAAATTTAAATTCATAAGAATTATTTTTGTGATTTTAACAAATTTACACACCAGTAATACACCCAACATGTTGTGAATATTTAAGACTAGTTGAAATCTAAAGTTCAATTCCACACAAAAATCTTTATGGTTTTATTAATCTATGGCTCTATCAACATGAAGCCATTGTCAAAAATAATTTAAAAATAAATTCTCACAACCTTTAAGAAACAGTGTTTTTACATGAGTAAAGTGATGTAATTTTCATCTCCATTTAGTTTTAAAGATGATGTCCTGACTTCCCCTTCACTTAGCAGGAAAATAATGTTCAGGTCAGAATAAGATGTTTTTGAAGTGTACGAATGCTATAAACTGTTCAAAGACCCGTATAAAAGTCTTTCCTTGAAGACAGAATATAAATAAGTCTGCAAGAAAAAGGAGTACTTGGAATGGGTGAGGCTGCAGAAGTGATAGCAGAAGAAATGGCAGAGTGAGTCAGGTGGACATAAAGTAGATAGTAAAAAGGTATTAAAAAAAGATAAATAACTCTAACATCAGGTCCATGGTCGATATGAAAGATTACACAGGTTCCTACAAAACTGATTAAAATCCCTCTTAAAATAACTACGTATCAAGTACCAACATAACATACAATTGAGGAGATCCAAGGGAGTAGATTTGTCTCAAGTTTGATTGCGATAATTTTTAAAAACGATCTAAACACAAAATAACTTACATACTTTAGAATAGCTACTTATACACCTACAATAAACATTCAGACATTTGTGTTGTATTTACAAGACCATAAACAGACATACAAAATCTAAGAGAGTCACTTATCATGCCAATAAATCCTAAATTTAAAATAATTTTGATTTACAAATCTTTCCTGAACACCTTAAGTGCAAAACTGACAGATTTACAAAGCAGTATTTTGGGACACATGCCATTTTGATTGAGTTTATATGTCCTACTCTTTTGTTTTATTTCAAGCCTCTGATTTATGGATCCTAACTGGTTCTTTCTTCCATTTCTAGTTCAGTCTTTTGAAGTTCAGAGTTTGTAATGAATTCCATGAGAGGTTATGCATTTTACCTTCCTTGCCTTTCTCCAAAACAAAACAAAACAAAACAAAACAAAACAAAACAAAACACCTTATTCCCTTTGCCTAGCTGCCAAGGATAAGCAGTTTTGATCAGCAGTATTTTCATTTAACAGCACTAACAAGTTCCTTTTCTCCATAGAACCCGCAGGATAAGAGGATCGGCTTTCCATTATTAGAAAATCTCTCTGTAAAAAATAGCCATGTTAAGCCAGGATCAGTATTTATGCATACTACTCATTATCTAGCACTTATGATTTAGTCATAAACCACTGTTCCCGGATGGGGTTAAGATGGAAATGTGCTTCTGGCAGTTTCCACTAAGCACCATTAAAAAGCCAGCACAATTTCTAAAAATGATTAACTCCTGACTCCAGTTCAAGTTCTAATTCAGCAACATTTCCCTCCCTCAGCAACTCCAGCTCCACCAGGCTTCAGTAATTAAAGTTGTGCATTAAATACTGAAATAGCAGAGTTCCAAAGGTGGGGGGAGAAGATCTCTTCTGGTAACATTTTAATAAAAGAAATCATGGATTAAAAGCTTAGTAGTGTTAGACATTGCCTTAGGACTCAATACAACAATTTCATGAGAAATTTCATAAAACACATTTTTGCATTATAACAATGTGGAAACAGTAATGAAATGAAATAATTTAAACTCAAGCACATTCACTGATTTTTCACTGACTCGTTCTGGAAGAAAAATATTTTAAACAATAATAAAATCACTCTCATTACAAATGAGAGCTTAAAGTAGTTTGACTTTTGATGACATAATCTCTTTAAATATTTTTTGAAAACAGCAATTTTATGAACATATTTTTACTTTTTTTTTTTTAACAAGAAACTATCTCATTCCAAAGGAATTTATCTGTTTCTAGCAAGCTGCCACCTTTTGTAGTATTCTCACAACTGGTTTGTCAAATGAAGCCCAAATCTCCAGGGGATAGACTCTTCTCTATGTCCTATAATTAACTAATTTGAACAAACAAGAAACCAACATAAAATAGCTAAAAATTATTTCATAATGGAATCTAAATATATAAGTGATATTTCCTCCATTATTGCCACCTATAGCAATAGATATCACATATTAACTTTACTTTAATAACCAATCCCAATACACTTGAAATTATCATTAAAAGGGAAGATAGGAGATTATAGGAATTTAAAGAGAAAAGCAGTGGGTTAAATTAGTACAGATAAATATTATTACTGGGGCAACTATAAACATTTTTCTTCCAGTAACACAAAAGGCTATTCCATATATTCAAATTTCAGGTATATCCAGCAAAATAGTTCAGAGAGTATTCTAATTTCCAAAAAAAATGATATAAGCAGTAAGGAAAAATATTTAAATTACTTTTTCATTTCCTCAGGAAAAAGTTCAAATTCTAAACTCTCATGTCATGAATGAACATTATGAAATGATTCATTTATTTAAAACAACATTAAAATAATATTTCCCCTTGGAGACCCACTTAAAATATCTCCATTTTACTTAGGGCCTAAAATTAAAATTATTCTTTGTTTTGTTTGGCTTTTTACAGCTAGAGGCCACTCATTGCTCACAAGATCTAAATAGGCTAATTAACACATGTACCAGGAATATTAAAAATTATTCTCTAATTGAATTTCTCCAGTGATCTGAAAATAATTTTATTTTTCAGCTGATTTTTTTAAAATATAGGACAAATAATTTTAAATATTTTGTTTTTTCTTTGAAAGGCAGATTTATGGGTTGGGGGGGTGGAGGAGAGGGAGAGAGAGAGAGAGAGAGAGAAAGAGAGAGAGAGAGAGTGTCTATATCTTCCATCCCCTATTTCATTCCCTAAATGACAACAACGGCTTGGGCTAAGCCAGGCTGAAGCCAGGAGACTGTCTTCAGTCTCCTACATGGGTGCAGGAGCCCAAGGACTTGGGCCATCTTCCTCTGCTTCCCCAAGCATGTTAGTGGAGAGGTGGAGCAGCCAGGTGAGAAACAGGCACCCACATGGGATGCAGGCATTGCAGGCAGAGGCTTAACCCGCTATGCATCAATGCTGATCCCTAAAATAAATTTTATAAACACCATTTGCCAAAATATTGGACAATTTGGTACAGCAAATTTAAAGCACAATGAGTCAAGAATAACCAGATGCCCCCCTCCATTGTTTTATTTAAACAAAACTTGCATGTCTTGCAGAAATGAAAATCTTTATTCATAAGAAAATGTGCATTTAAAACATAATTGAATTTGTTATTAATTTTTTTAAAGATTTATTAACTTGGAAGTCAGAGTTACACAGAGAGAGGAGAGGCAGAGAGAGAGAGAGAGAGAGAGGTCTTCCATCTGATAGTTCACCCCCTAAAGTGGCTTCAACAGCCAGAGCTGCACAAATCTGAAGCCAGGAGCCAGGAGCTTCTTCCGGATCTCCCACAAAGGTGCAGGAGCCCAAGGACTTGGGCCATCTTCTACTGCTTTCCCAGGCCATAGCAGAGAGCTGGATTGGAAGTGGGGCAGCTGGGTCTCTAACCAGCACCCATATAGGATGCTGGTGCATCAGGCCAGGGCGTTAACCCACTGTGCCACAGTGCTGGCCTCAAATTTGTTACTAATTTGGATTAAGGTATAAACATAATTCCAAATCTCTCACCTGGGTAGAGAGGCCAAACACTTGGGTCATCTTCCTCTGCTTTTCTAGGCCATTAGCAGGGAGCTAGATTGGAAGTAGAGCAGCTGGGACAGGAACCTGTGCCCATACAGGATGCCAGAGTTATAGGCAGCAGTTTTATCTGCTATACGACAATGCCAACTCCATAAACAAAACTGTATAGATAGTTTTACTATAGGTTATTTCAGAATAATTTTAAATTTACAAAACAAAAATTGTGAGGTAGTACTACAATGAGTTCTCATATACCCCTCACCATATTTCCCCTATTAATCCCTCTTACTAATTTAGCTGTCACAGTTAATGAATCATAGACAGATTTCCTTATTTTGTTTTATCATCCACGTACACATTTTCTTTATCCATTGATCTGATCATGGACACCTTGGCTATTATGGACAAGGTTGCTATAAACATGGTGGAGCAGTATCTTTATGATACAATCAATTCATGTCTTCTGGTTATACACTCAGTAGTGAGATTATTATATCATATAGCAGTTGTATTTGTAGTTTCTTTTTTAATCTCCACACCGATTTCTTTAATTGAGATTATTTAATTATTCTAACTTTATTTTATAATCTTTTTAAGGTTGGTCAAAGAAATTCCTACTTCTAAGTGGTCACTGCTGATTATTCCCAGATTTGCCTATGAATATAGACCTTGGGTGCTGATTGCTCTGGTTCAGATCCTAGTTTTAAAAGTCGCTGGCTCAACTATGTTGGGCCACTTTCTTTCAGGTACATACTTTTCTTTCCTCATCTATAAAATGAGGATGATAACAATATGACTTACTTCATATAATTGTTCTATATATTAAAATAATTGATGTAATGTGGAAAATGCCTCATATATAGTAAGCTTTACATAATGTTTGCTATTATTATTCATTTTAAAAATACTGATAATGAAAAAATTATCAAGCATTAAAAGGGTTTTTAAACAACAGAATTTAATTTTTCAAGGGAATAGTGATTTCATTGTGCCACTTGGGAAATTATTCACTTATTTTGCTGCTAATCAAAGACATTTTAAATTCATTCTTTCTCTGGAGATGCCTTTAGAATTATTTGAAAGCTGAATAAGGAAATCAATCACATTATTCCCAGAGGTACATACTGTATTTCCCAATTTGGTCATTCAATGTGGTTATCAGATTTGCCTTTACTATATTAACATTAGCCACAATAATAAAAAATTCAAGTTTAATAATATTTTATATGTAAGTATATAAGACTTAGGATTTTATGGTTACCATATAATTTGATTAGCATTTGAAAAAGTTTTTTCTTCTTCAATGAATAAAGATGTATATTATTGGATGTTCCAATATGTATAATATCGGATGTTTCAAGATGTCTCCAACTAAGAGACCGTAAATAAGTTTTTCATCATGATCCAACTCATGTTATAATGACCCCTTGGGCTAAGAGAGGAACATATCTCTAGATGTGAAATATTACAGTATTTTGGTTAAAATAGATTCTACTTGATTTTAAAATCAGAATTCAATGATTTCTTTAAATCACATGAATATAATAACTCATGAATAAGAAATAGAAATAACTCATTTTGTTTAGGCTATCATCTTTTCTTTTTAATTGTGTGGGTGGTCAGTACAGAAGTGGGAATATACGGCAATAAGATATATTTGGGATTAATGACTACCAGTGGGCCATAATAACAGAACCTATTCTCTAAAACTTTGGCTCAGTTCCCAAAGTAGAATATTTAAATTTCTATTACCCATTTGTTAAATTGCCAGAATGTTTACCAAAAAGTAACAAATATAAAACACATGATATAATGCATGACACATAGTAAATGTTTAATGAATGATAATTACAATTAATAAATACTGTTTGCTAAGTGTCATAAAGTTGAATCAAAATAAAAGAATACCAAAGAGCAAAGATGGAGGATTGTTTTGTGTGTGTGTGTGTGTGTGTGTGTGTTTATTTTACTCTTTCTTGATCTTTCATTATACCAAATGGAAACCTAGGGCAACCTGGTAGCTTTATCAAAGGTGAAAAAAATCTTCATTTACAAAAACTATCCAAGTGAAACCTGATGGGAAAAATTAGTTTTTGTAAAAGAGAAAGCAATCATGAGAAAGCACCAGAAATCTTAGGAAGATTTGGATACTGAAGCAAACATAATCTAACAAGAATGGCTTGAAGTACGATTTTCTTTCTCTCATTAATGTTTCTTTGTACTGCATGATTGCTATTTATCCTGTGGTCACTTAAACAAAACTAAACTCATTCAAATGTAGTACAGCTTCAGTTTTTAAACAGTCTCATTTTTGTGCTTGAAAAATGAAAATATCTGAAAATGCTGTGAAAGTCATCTGCAATACTGAAGTCGAATTACAAGATTATTCTTAAGGTTATCATAATAGAGCAAACAATAGTTCATAAAAAAGATCTATAGCCCTGGCACAAAACTTATCAAATTCCATGATGGTTCTCCTTTTAATAGCTACATAGGCCCAATGTGGGGGATATTATGGCATTTTAATAACTGCAGCAGCCCCACAGGCTTATTGTAAAGAATAAAGGTGCTAAAAAGAGTAAGGAAATCAGCTTTCTCCATCTCTCTGAGTAATTATTAACACAATAAACTTCAACAAGAGAGCACATATTGCCTAATGAAATAGTACTTCGAAAGAAGGTGGTACAATAATTTTTGCCAGTCGAAGGAAAATGCAGTATTAGACCAATGTAATTACTGCAACATATCAGTGCTGCATGTTGATGGGTGCACTTTCCACACCATGGGCTGGGCAGTCCAGTTTGTACTGAATCCCAATGAATTAGTCAAAAGAAAAATGAGCTGTGTTAGTATGAATCATCTTTGAATGTAAAATATGATAGATTTTAAGGATACTAAACCCAATAAATGGGACAATTCAAATAGACATTCTGAGTGTCCCCTCATAATAGACTCACATGTAGAAGGAAAATATATCCTCGGGTCTAACCTCATCCTTTCGTAACTGAAGAAAACATCAGTTTGGGGATAATGTGAGCAACTAAGGACACCAAGGGCTCTCTAGGACAAGTGAAAGTCATGCTATACATTCTCCAACCTCCAGTTAAGTGCTCCTCTGGCTGCTAAATCAGATATGATTTACATACAATTAAGGTTGTGGATCTTTGTGTTCCACTCCCTCTGTGCCAGCAACCACAAAAATAGTACTCTATAGAACAAGGAGAACAACAGAATGGCAGAACACAACCCTATTAGGAAATTCCAGCACCCTTTCCTCCTCTTAAGTCCCAAACCAAGGTAGACAATTAAACACTTTTCTGTAGTTGAGGATTATCTATTGAAATTTTTAAATACATGAGATTTTAAGTCATTGATCACATTTTCAGTTGAAATATTTGAAACACTGGAATTTAAAGTACTTACCATACTATGCCATATTCACATGTCAAATACGTACCTTGTACTTGCTACATGTGTCTGAAATCTAAAAATGGCTAGAATAGGGGCCACGAAAATCAATTAACTCAAGTTCTATTCTTTTAAGTTAATAGTAATAAATTTAAGATCTTATCATTAAAATTATTTATTTTTCTAATCCATCCTAAATAACCTGTTTTTTATCTGTTCACTTACTTATATTAAAATAATCTACAAAGAAGGTACTAAAACTTCCAAATAGAAGCTGAAATCAATATTTAAAGATTTTATATTCACCTAAAGTAATATTTCTTAGATCCTATGGATGTACTACAGGGACTAATTCTGCTATCTCCAAAGCGAAGATAAAGAATAAAACAAAATTTGAACTGTTTTAGTGGGCTCACAGTGCATAATAATCATACTTTCCATTTGCATTTCAAACCAGAAGTTTTGCACGGTAGATTGGTGTCTGGATAAGCACAAGTTCTGAGAATAGACACTTTTTAATAAAAGAAAATCAATAATATCCTGGTTAGTGGAACAGTTCTTTTGGAAAAAAAGTTGCCTCTAATTCATGTGCTCTTATAGGTGCAAATATTACACTGAATATTTGAGGAGAAGCATGGTATTCTATGAAGAGTATATGATCGATGAATCTAGGAAACTGAGTTTTCATCTTAATTTTATCCCCTGACTCTGAACTTCATTTTCTTGCCCATAAAATCAGGTAGGTTACACAAGATAGTTTCCATGGTCTGTTGCAGCTCTGAAATTCTGATGTTCTGCTTAATGTTATATACAAATACTGAAACACATAAGTAAAAAAGGCAATCTTAGGGCTGGCATTGTGGCACAGCTGGTCAAGCCGCTGCCTATGATGCTAGCATTCCACATGCATGCTGGTTCAAGAGTTGGCTGTTCCACTTCTGATCCAGCCCTCTGTTAATGCTTCTGGAAATGCAGCACAAGATACCCCAAGTGCACGGGCTCCTGCATGCACATGGGAGACCAGAACAGAGTTCAAGTTCCTGGCTTCAGACAGTCCTGTCTAGGATTATGTGGCCATTTGGGGAGTGAACCAGGTAACAGAAGATCTCTTTCTCTTTTTCTCTCTGCCTTTCAAATAAGTAAATAAATACGTTAGAAAACATTTAAAAATATATAAAAAGTCAGTATCATATTGTAGAAGGAAGTAAAGTTCAGGAGCTGTAGATTCCACTCTGCACTTTCAGTGGCAAGTTTTATGACTTTGAACAAATTTCTAAACATTTCCAAATTTCAGTTTTCTCATCTGTAAAACAGGAATGCTATCATCTGTCTACTTCAAGTGGTCATTCCACTTGAAGATTTTGAAAATAGGATAATGCACTAAGACATTTTTAAAATTTTAAGATGTCATGATGAACTGGAAAGGTACTAATATTTCCTATGCTAGGATTGAACAGTGTCAGAATTTATTCTGACAATTAAATTCTTTAGGATCAGAAAATGTGGTTAAAAATGAGATAACACAGAGATTTTCATTTGAAATTTTCTTCTCTAGGTATTTAGGAATTTAAAAAAAATTATAAAGCTCTTCATGGTTATTCAAAAAATTTTAAGTGTTTTTCTAATTTAATACATGTTTTTATGTTTAGAAATTACGATATCTGAAATCCATAAAAATTAGGTTTAAATAATAATATGAAAGAATATTTAGATGTTAACAAACAATTGTTTTAAAATGTGGCCTTGTATCTTTTTGCTCTATGTCACCTTGCATATAATGTTGATTACACTAGTCTCATTTTCTTATTGTAAGTTTCAAATTCCACTGAGCTTACATCATGAACTTTGATGGATGAGCTAGACTCTGGTGTCTGTCTGGGCAGGTGTGAGATAAATTGCTGGGCAGGCCATGATCTTTGGGCAAATTACTCTCCTTGACTACAATATATATAGATGAGATGTGTCAGTGTTCATATACACACTTGTCAGTTGCATTACCCAGCTGAAGAAAACACAAGTTATGAGACCATCAAAACGAAAAGGAGAAATTCACTGTGTCATAGGAGATTAGTACAAGAACCATCACTTTAAGCTAGAATTATGATGAGATAAGCCTTTGATATATTTGATAGGGAAAAAATTCAAAGCACTTAATCAAATATAAGTAATTATACATTTTTCTTTGCCATCCAGAATTAATTTTTAATACAAGTGAAAGTGATTACACAATAATGTAGATTTCTAAAGTGTTAAGGAGCAAGTAAAAAGCTTATAAAAATTTCATTTAATAAGCTTTGGCCACTCATTCAAATTCAGAATCGTCTCATTGTTTTGCTTTAGCATGATAAAGAAAAGATATTTGCCTGTGTTAGAGATCCTTATAATATATGACTATTTAACTCACAATCCTTTTAGCAGATGTCAAATCTATGTGCTCAGGAGCCAGGACCTAGTCTAAGCAATACCGACACAGGAGATTTAACAAAGATCAGTCAAAAATGACTTTCATGATGAAATTTGCTTCTTTTATAATATAGTCCTTATATCTTTCTGCTCCTTAGTGAAACTGTGAATTAATTTTGACTACAAGGGTTAAAGTATTAGACATGCTACATGGACACCTAAAATAATTTATATTCAAGAAATCAGGTGGAAAATCAAGAAATTCCAGGTGGAATCCAAATGACTTCCAATAATTTTGTATTTTACCAAACTTACTCCTAACCAATATTATTTTTTCCCTACAGCCTATTAAGGAAATAAAATTGCTCCAGTACTAGACTATTTAAGAATAGCAACTGTCATAGATGCAGAAAAACATAACTATTTACAAGGATGAAGACCTAGAAACACTTAGAAGCCACAGAAAATATTATAAGAGACTTAAGGGTAGAAAAATACTATACTTTCTTCAAAAATTGTTCTTCCTACCTCCTCTGTTATAACTCAACAAACTATGTATTTCCTTATCCCCTTACTTTGTTTCTCCCAGATAAAGATAGACCTTATTTCTAAACCCTGGTGAAAAATCTACCCTCAAAAAGAACCTTACTGTTTCACAAAGATGAATCATGCAAATATCACTCTTTACTTATGTATACTCTCTAGGCCTAATTTTGAAATAAAACATTTTCATATTTTCTTGAAATTGTGTTTTTTAGTATTATGTATAGAAACAATCTAGACTAAAAAATTTCAGATTTAAAGTCAACCTAAGTAAATATAAATTAAAAGTCACAAATATTATGCTAGTTATTTTAATAAAAAATTGGAGACAGAGAGAGAGAGGGAGAGAGAGAGAATTTCAGTGCTCCTATCCAATGGTTCATTCTCCCAAATGCCTGCAACAATCAGGACTGGGCTCTGGTGAAACCCAGGGGAGCGGAACTCAATTCAGTTCTTCCGCATGGGTTTCAGGAACTCAACTGTTTGAGTCATCACCCTGCCTCCTAGGGTGTCTTTAGCAGGAAGCTAGAATCAGGTGCTGGAGGCAAGAGTCAAATGAGGACACTCAGATGTTGGATACAGGCATTCTAATCTGTGTCTTAGCCATTAAGACAAATGCCCACCCTGTTGTGCTAATTGTATTTTTTTTCAAACTTCAATTTATTCATTTATTCGTTTCATTTATTTGCAAAGCAGAGAGCCAGAGGAACACACAGACAGACACACACACACACACACACACACACATCTCTCATCTACTACTTTGCTTCTCAAATGCTATTTGGGGTTGGGCCAGCTGAAGCCAGGAGCCAGGAACTCAGTCTTTGTCTCTCACACGGGCAGCAGGCACCCAAATAATGAGCTACCACTGCTGTCTCCAAGGGAGACAGGAATCTGAAATGAGGAGTGAGGCTGCTATGTAACCAAGGCACTCCAATATTGTTTGCAAGCATTTCAAATGGCATCCTGGCCACTGTGACAAACACTTTATGATATTTTAATTTAAATATAATAATTAGATGCCATCATAATTATGTCAAGATTTTTAATGCATTGGATCCTTCATAGAACTCTCAAAAAACTCTATAAATATTTTAAAATATTTTGTATAAATATTTTATATTTTTCACAACAAAAATCAGGACTACAAGTTTCTTTTCCTTGTCATGTTTACCAAAAATTAAGATGTTTAAAATGAGTGAATTCGATAATCAAATCAAGAACTTTCAGAATAGTAATTCACACAAGAGAATGAGAATGTGTATTCCAGCTTTACATAAAGATGAGCAGGACATGTGTATCCCATTGCCATTCTTGATAATTCATGCCCCTCTCATCTCGATGGATAGGTAAACAAATCATGTTCATGATGATAGATAGATAGATATAAAGGCAGAATAAAATATTTATAAAATATTTATTTATTTAATTGAAAGAGAGAGAGAGAGAGAGAGAGAGAGAGAGAATCTTCCATCCTCTGGTTCACTCCCCAAATAGTCCCAATGGCTAGGATAGGGACAGGCTGAAGCCAGGAGCCAGGAGGCATTCCTAGATTCCCATATGGTGGCAGAAGCTTAAGTACTTGGGCCATCATCTGCTGCCTTCCCAGGCACACCAGTAGGGAGATTGTGTAAGGAGAGCAGCCAGTATTCTGATATGAGATGCCAGCATCGCTGTCAGCAGCTTAACCTACTGCACCACATCACTGGCTCCAAAATACATTAATTATTTTATTTTAATTTTTGCCCACTTCTTGATTGTTTATTTCTTTTTTTTCAACTTTTATTTAATAAATATAAATTTCCAAAGTACAACATTTGGATTATAGAGGCTTTTCCCCCATAACCCCCCTCCCACTCACAACCCTCCCATCTCCCACTCCCTCTCCAATCCCATTCTTCAATAAGATATATTTTCAATTATCTTTATATACAGAAGATCAACTTAGTATATACTAAGCAATGATTTCAACAGACTGCACCCACACAGAAACACAAAGTATAGAGTACTGTTTGAGTAGTAGTTTTACCATTAACTCACATAGTACAACACATTAAGGACAGAGATCCTACATGGGGAGTAGGTGCACAGTGACTCCCGTTGTTGATTTAACAATTGACACTCTTATTTAGGACATCAAGTAATCACCCGAGCCTCGTGTCATGAGTTGCCAAGGCTATGGAAGCCTCTTGAGTTCACCAACTCTGATCTTATGTAGACAAGGCCATAGTCAAAGTGGAAGTTTTCTTCTCCCTTCAGAGAAACGTACCTCCTTCTTTGATGGCCCGTTCTTTCCACTGGGATCTCACTCACAGAGATCTTTCATTTAGGTCTTTTCTTGCCACAGTGTCTTGGCTTTCCATGCCTGAGAAACTCTCATGGGCTTTTTAGCCAGATCTGAATGCCTTAACGGCTGATTCTGAGGCCAGAGTGCTGTTTAGGACATCTGCTCAGTTAGTTGTCACTGATCAGGAAAAATATATGATATTTGTCCCTTTAGGACTGGCTTATTTCACTCAGCATGATATTTTCCAGATTCCTCAATTTTGTTGCAAATGACCAGATTTCATTTTTTTACTACTGTATAATATTCTATTGAACACATATCCCATAATTTCTTTATCCAGTGTCAATTTATATTTATTAAATAATTTATATTTATTAAATAAAAGTTGAAAAAAAACACAATGAAATGCTTTTGTTCTAGGTAGTTGGCTGTGATACAGAAATCTGAAAATCAAATTAAATTTTATGAAATGATGTATTTGTTCCTTATTTTCAGAATAACATTGAAGCTTCAAAGAATGACCTTACTAACTGAATAGTACAAATTAAATACTGATTTTAGTCAGTTCAGTTGTACAAATTTGAATTTTTTTAAAATTACAAAATACTGAATTTTTCACCAAGACTAACAATGTTCTTCCTATTTGCTTTCTAATGATCCAACATTCCAATAACTAGATAGGCAAGCAATAGGAAGTCACGGAAATTTGAGGAAGTAGAAAATAGACAGCACTTTTGCTTCTAATTACCAAGAGATAATGAAAATTTTAAACAGTATACTGCAATAACATTCAAGAAGATGATCATGATCTAGTTTTTAAAATCTAAACAGAGAGATTCAAAGAGAGTAGAATAGGGAAAGGGCATGCTGCTCTAGCTAGGAGAAAATGATTAAAAAAAAAAAAGTACATCCCAGGAGAGATTTAGAAAACTGCAGTGGAAATTCTAGAGAATGATGGACACTGTGGATCTGTGTGGAAGGTACAGAGGCACAGCAATGAGCGTGGACATGAGACATGAATCCAGCAGCTAGGAGCTGGAGAAAATGTCAGCTTTGAAGAGTTGAGACCCGACTGCAGCAGCCCATGCCACTGGTTATACAGCCTGAGGGAGAACCTGGTGGACTACAAAGTATTTGAGTCCAGCCTGGAGCCCTCAAGGGGGTAGGGTGCACATGAACTCAGCAAAAAAAGGGTGGGGACACATTTCTCTTTCCCCACCCCCTCTACAATGGCACTTGACAAGCGGCAGAGAGAGGGCAGGCACCATTTTGGACATAAATAGCAGCTGCGGCAGCTCTTATGGTTGCACCCAGCAACTGGAGGGGACAAGACACCATCTTGTCAGTAGCTTGGGTGTACACACCCGGCAATGTGCAGGGCAGGGAAAAGGAGCCATTCTGACATCAGGACCTGTTGCAGAGGCTCTTGCGCATGCCCAGCAACCAGTGGGAAGGCACCAAATGAGTAGGGGGTGCAGCTGGCAGCTCTTGGGCACATGTGTGATCCATGGATTTTACAAGAGAAAAGTCTGCATTCCCCTCTGACAGTGAGTCTGACTCGAAGGATTGATGGGGGCTGGCCCAGAGCCTCTCAATATGCCACAGGGTTCAGGGCTCAACCCACCTAGATGGAGCATGCATGGGCAGCTGGCTAGGGAATGTCTCTACCTCTCCATGAACAGCACAGCCTAGTGAGGAGGAGTAAATGCCCTGCACCCCACGATTGTGGGAGCCTTGTGTACTGAGACTTTGGGAACTCTGACTTTACAAGAGGGTGCAGAGTGTAGCTATGTCTCTGGGCACTCACTGTGAGTAGCTCTACACATTCAGTGCTTCCTGACAGCCTAGGGTGGGTCATTGCAGCAGGATCTGTTCTCATACTGAGGACTGCACAGATCCTTTGTGCAGTTCATGCAGCAGTGTGGATGAGTATTGCACCCACTGTGGGCTAACACCCAGGCATTGATCACCTTGGAAGAGGGGAAGTGAGAGTGTGATTGCACCAATAGAGGTGATCATATCCACCTTTCTGATAACGAGAGATGTACCATACCAAGCTTGGGTGTCACCCTGGGTACTTGACTCAACGTGAGCACTGACCTGAGCTCCCTGGCCACAGTCAGCACACACATCTGGGCATTCACTGCAAAAGCAGAAACTCCACTAAGCCACGGAGGTGTAGTTGAAAGATAAAAGTCATCAGAGGAAAAAGCCAATAAGTATTTCCACAAATGCCTAAAAATAAACCCAGAAATTTAGGAAACAAGAATAAGGAAGACAATATGACCACCCTCTCCAAAGGATCCTAATGCCACCTCAATAGGATATGAAGATGTGAGCTGGAGATGTGGTATAGTGGGTGAGGCTGACACTTGTGGTGCTGGCATTCTATGTTGGTTCCAGTTCAAGTTCCGGCTGCTCCATTTACAATCCAGATCACTGCTGATGGTCTGGGAAGGCTTTGGAGAATGGCACAAGTACTTGGGCCCCAGCAGCCATGTGGGATACCTGGAGGAAGCTCCTTGCTCCTGGCTTCAGATCAGTCCAGCTCTGGCCATTGCAGCCATTTGGGGAGTGAACCAGCAGACAGAAGATCTTCCTCTGTCTCTCTGTCTCTATTTGAAGCCTCTGTCATCCATAGTTTTATATCCTCCAAACCATAAAAAATCAGATCTACTGCTCATGAAGTTCAGACATTGTTAGTTCTGTGTTTAAATGTGTCCTTTTAGGTTCCAAAGAACCTCTTTTTCCCTGACATCTATTGTAATCAATACTTTGGGACAGTTCTGTAAGCAGATAAAGCCAATAATGTTCTACAGTTTCCAACTTAAATTAAGTGACAAAGAGCATGAAGTAATTCTAATTAATTGATGATAAATTAACAAAACAGATATTTTAAAAATCTATTACTGAAATTGCTTTACTGTACTATCTTGTATGTTATGTTATACATGTATACATACTGTATGTCTACATGGGAAATTTATTAAGAACTCTATTTTAATTGGCTTTAGATAAAAGATTGCTCATAAATTTAAGCTGCTAAATTAATCGAAGGTACATTTTGGTTTATATGACCTGAAACTCTGTATCACTTATTTTAAATTTGTTTGTAGAAAGAAAATAAAACTGCTTAAGACATTGACATGTTCCTACTTGATTTTGCTTGTCAAACAAGTTACACTGTGTAGATACTTAAGAGATGTTCCAAATACATTTAGTTTTGTCTTTAAATTTATAGAAGGCATTGGACCTTCTATAAGTTGTTATTTAATGGTTAAAATTGCTTGCTATATTTTCATTTGATACTGTTATTGTCAGTAAGTGATCTGGGAAGCCTGACTTGTTCCCTCATTTCTCTATTCTCTTCAAGACAGAAAACTGTTTGTTTACTGAAGGATGCTCTAGGATGCAGAGTTTGATCTTTAGATCTTATATAAGGGATGGCTAACAGTAACATCATAGCCAAAATGAGAGCTTAGATTATGATTTCACAGTTAGATTTACTTCACCATGGGCACAGTAAACAGGCCAAACCTCCCTTTCAGACCAAACAAAGGGAGAGAAAGTTTTAAAGCGAGGACATAGCTTTCCTCATGGGCATTGTCTACCTTTCAGAAAAACCACTATCAGAACATGCCTGTGACTACAGACTTTTAGATTAGGCCACCAAAGATTAGAAATGGAACTGAGTACCCATGACTTGCATCCTGTTAAAGGTTTCCTCTGGTCCGCTCTAACAAAAACCAGGAGGAAGAGAAAGCCAGGCAGCAGAAGCAATGTAAAGATGTGTGGAGGCCAAGTAATGGCTGCTGTGCACAGTGACCTGCCATCAGAGAGACCCAATAGGTCCACTGCAGTGGCTTTCCACATGGAACCCCAGGGCTTCAGCAGGAGTCAGCTTATGAAGAGCCCTGGCAGCTCTGCCAGCCAAGAGTTGGGTCACTGAAAACAGAACTGTCCTGTAGTTGAAGGACTCCCAGGTCAGAGCTGCTGACCTTATTGGTTTTAAGATGAAAAGCCTTTTACTCTGCCCAGCTTCCAAAGTAACCACTGCTGCTGAGGGGATGGCCAAGCAGAGTCAGCAATATTGCAGTGTGAGTATCCTGTATGGGCGCCGGTTTGAGTCCCAGCTGCTCCTCTTATGAACCAGCTGTCTGCTATGGCCTGGGAAAGCAGTGGAAGATGGTCCAAGTCCTCAAGTCCATGCATCTGCTTGGGACTTACAGATGAAGCTCCGAGCTCCTGGCTTCAGATTGGCACAGCTCTGTCCGTTGCAGCCATCTGGGGAGTGAACCAGCAGATGGAGGACTTCTCTATGCCTCTGCTTCTGACTCTCCGTAACCCTGACTTTCAAATAAAGTAAATAAATCTTTAAAAAATATAAAAAAAGAATGTGAAGATTAAGAGATTGATGAATTTTGAATTTCCTTTAAAATATTGTGGTGTATCTGATAAGTCATTAAGAAAAATCACACTATCTTCATCTGGGAAGTCATTAATATTTCTGCATGATTCTTCATGCTTATAGTTAAACTTTAGTGGAGGAAAATATTAAATGTTGTCAATCAAAAGCCATAGATATGAAAACTTAGCAAATATTTATTGAGTTTCTACTGTGCTTGTATGTAAGGTTTATGATTGTTCTAACAAGACTACATGATAGAAAAAATTATCACCAATTTAAAGATGAAGCAGTAAAGATTTTGAGACTTCAGTTTCTAAAAGTGGCATAGTAGTTTATAACTCTTGCCTATAATCTCACTGAACTAGCTCTTTTTACTTTTTACTTGTTGAACTCTTTTTCTAGTGGAGCATGCAGCCTTTGACTATAATGTAAGTTAAAAATATATGTCCGAGAGAGAGAGGGGGGGGGGGGGAGAGGAGAAGGCGGGAGGAAAGGAAGTATCATTGTAACCTTAGAATTGTGTGTGTGACTACACTGAGTCTGTTCTCTTTGTACCAATATCACATTAACATGAGAACTGATGAGAATTGCATTGTAGTAATTATGCATTTGCTGTACCCTGAGACTTGAATGTATGAATAAATTACTTTAAAAATAAAAGCAACATGTTCAATAAACAGAGAATCAATAACTAAATATCAGATCTGCGTCAGGGCTTTAAGATCTACAGTCTTCATCCTTAACACTGTAAATCCAGAATACTGAAAACACTGTGTGTGTGTGTTTGTGTGTTCATGTGAAGTATCTTTATGTAGGTAGAATAACGAAAATTATAAGAACTTTATTAAAAATAACTATTTTAGGATATCCTAGGAAAATTTTCTTTGAAATATTGAAGTTAAATGAGGGCATTGGACAACTTTAGTTTAAAAAACAATAACCTGAATCAAGCATTGTGGTATAGTGGGTAAAGCCATCACTTGAGATGCCAGCATCCCATATAGGCATTGGTTGATGTCCCTGCTGCTCCACTTCAGATATAACTCCTTGGTAGTGACTTGGGAAAAACATCTAAAGATGGCTCAAGTGTTTAGGGGTTTGGGCCCCTTCCACCCATGTGGGAGATCCTGATGAAGCTCTTGGTTCCTGACTTCAGCCTGAGTCATTCTGGCCATTGAAGCCATAAGGGAGTGAACCAGCAGATGAAAGGTAATCTCCCCCCCCCTTCCTCTCTCTCTCTCTCTCTTCCTCTCTCTCTCTCTCTTCCTCTCTCTCTCTCTCCTCTGTGTAACTCTGACTTTCCAAATTCACAACACAGTCAGGGCTGTCCCAGGCCAAAGCTGGATTTCCCACATGGGTGGCAGAGACCCAAGTTCCTGAGCCATCACCTGATGTTTCCCAGTGTGTCTATCAGTAAGTAGCTAGAATTAGAAGGAAAACTAGAACTTGAACCCAAACATTCCATATAGGATGTGGACATTGTCTTAACCATTTTACCAAATGCCTGGACCACAAACCCCATTATTATTTATCCATTTAAATAACTGTATGAATAGTACATTCATAGACAAAACATGTTTTTAACACGTACTTATAATCCTTGAATTCTAGTGTCATATGAATTCTAGCAACATAGAAAAAAGAATTCCTTCAAGTGAAAATTAACTTTCAGAAGCAAGATTGTTGTTCACAGGCACTCATACATTTTCTTGTGCTTTTTAGTATTTTTATTTGTGCATGCTAGAAATAATACATATGTAAATCAATTATAAAACCATGAGGAGTATGTCTAAGTTCTTCTGTGTGGCTTCTATTACAGAAAAGAGACAAAGCTCTTATATTAAATTTCTATCCTGTTGCATATAGTATCCATTAAAGTACTAAACCTATCCTTATAACTCAGTACCAGCTGACCACAATTTCTATTTAAACAAAAGAAAGGAAACCAGTCAAAGGAGTATCTATCTAAAAATTAACATATGATGCTTAATAACCAGTAAATGAATTTATTAGAACACATTCCTTCAAGCCACACATTTTTTTCTTATACACAATTAGAATTATATATTTGAGGAAGCCCTTGAAAAAAACCCAAGAGACTATATTGTAGGTCCTGTTATTGAGTTTCATAATCCCTTAGCAACCACTGCATTTGGATTACATAACCCATAGCAACTGCAGTGAGTATAAAATGCATGTACAAAAAAATATCTCTGAGGTTATGGTGACAAGATAAAATGTTAGTTTCTTTCAGTGTAGTAGTTTATTTACAGAAACTAATTTCAGAATCTATAATGCCAAAATGTTTATGATCATTCACTTTCCTACAAAGATCACAACTCTTTAAGAAATGAGTACAGCTTTCTTCTCACATACCTATTAGATTGAATTCTTTGGCAGAGATTGTGACCTGGTAACACTGGGGAAGAAGAAAATTCTAATTAAGACCAGTAAAATGAATATTCTTTTCTGAATTGCTTGTCAGTTTCTCTTCTCATCCAAGTCTCAATTAGTAAACAAGAATAAACTTTATTCTATTCAGATGAAATCCTGACATTTAATTTAATAACTTCATTGTAGAAACTAGGTAAATTGATGAAAAATAATAGAAAAATAGAATTCTGTTTTAACTTGAATTTATCTCATATTCAGAGACCTCTAGTAGATTTTACTACACAATTGTAGTGTTTAAAGATTTTATTTGCTGGCCGGCGCCGTGGCTCAACAGGCTAATCCTCCGCCTTGCGGCACCGGCACACTGGGTTCTAGTCCCGGTCGGGGCGCCGGATTCTGTCCCTGTTGCCCCTCTTCCAGGCCAGCTCTCTGCTGTGGCCCAGGAGTGCAGTGGAGGATGGCCCAAGTGCTTGGGCCCTGCACCCCATGGGAGACCAGGAAAAAGCACCTAGCACCTGGCTCCTGCCATCGGATGAGCGCGGTGCGCTGGCCGCGGCGGCCATTGGAGGGTGAACCAACGGCAAAGGAAGACCTTTCTCTCTCTCTCTCACTCACTGTCCACTCTGCCTGTCAAAAAAAAAAAAAAAAGATTTTATTTGCTTTGTCTCTTTAGCACTCATCGAACAATTATTTGAAAGTCAGAGAGAGAGAGAGACGAAAATCTTCCATTTGCTGCATCACTCCCTGAATTCACAACACAGTCAGGGCTGTCCCAGGCCAAAGCTGGATTTCCCACATGGGTGGCAGAGACCCAAGTTCCTGAGCCATCACCTGATGTTTCCCAGTGTGTCTATCAGTAGGAAGCTAGAATTGGAAGGAAAACTAGAACTTGTACCCAAACATTCCATATAGGATGTGGACATTGTCTTAACCATTTTACCAAATGCCTGGACCACAAACCCCATTATTATTTATCCATTTAAATAACTGTATGAATAGTACATTCATAGACAAAACATGTTTTTAACACGTACTTATAATCCTTGAATTCTAGTGTCATATGAATTCTAGCAGCATAGAAAAAAGAAACACGAGAATACCTGACTCTGACAAGAAAAAAATCTACTGGCATCCTAAAACTAATTCTCAGAAGTCATGGTGAAACACCAACTCAGGTGACCGTTACTGAATGAATTACTTACTCTTACTGACTCTGTAACTTTTATGGAAGATGAAATTTATCTGTACGTTTAACTTAAGGGTAAGATGAAAATCGACACTTTTTCTTCAAGGTTGGTGAGAAGGTGAAATAAAAGTGCTAAACGAAGAGTTCTGGTCCTGAATCTTGAACTTAGTAGGTGCTCAGTCACAGTGGCCATTAGTTGTGGGGCAAGAAAATGTATTCATTTAAAATATTGATTATACTTATCCATTAAAAGCAAGTGATAGGCATGTCCCAGCCAAGCATTTTCTATTAGGATAACATTTTTTTATTAATTTAAGAGTGATAATTAAGAAATTTGGTTATCATCATCCCCAGACTATTAAGCTTTCAGCTTTGTTCTTCTGAAACATTTTGGAGAATGAGTTTGAATTTCCATTTAGGCATACTCTACTCAGTAGTTTCCTACAGAGATGTTTTTGCTTTCCAAAAATTACTCTCTAAATGTAGTGTTATATGGTAGCTATCAAACTACATCATTTTGGCTGATAAAGTTTTATCTAAACTTTTTTTTTGAAAAAAGGCAAAATTTCTGACAGTGAATACCCTAAAAGGCATATTCCTATCCTCAAAAAGCTCAAAACATGAAAAAAAGTATAGCTTTTAAATGAAAATCTATATTTACCATAAAATGTTCCCTCTGTTTAACTGAAAGAAAATTCTATATAAACATAGACATAAGACAGGACCCCAGCACATTCAGGGTAGTATGTGACTATGTAGATGTTTTAAAAATCTCAAATAATTCTCAGGTGGCTGTCAGTGAACTTTCACTCATACAGCCTTGAAGAGTTGGACAATGCCTATCTGCAAAACTGAGATGGTTTTTATCGGTAAAGAAAATCCTCATCTAAAATTTAGGCCAAGGGTGACATAGTATACTGAATAGTGTATGTTAATAGTATCCTAGACTAAAAGTAAGCATTTAGGGAGTTGCAACATGGCTATAGTCTTAACTAGCTTTATGGATTTTGACAAATGACTTTGGAAAAGTCATTTAAAACTCTGCACTTCACCCATATTATATGGAGAATTGGGTAGCTGAAATGGACAATTTTTTATAGTTCCTTTCAGTGGCATAGGATTGCCAGTAGCTGGCTACTTCATATACATACACAAAACACATTATTTGCTTTAATTTTCATTAATTTTTCTACCACAGGGAACTGTAAACTCAAGTATTCACCTACCAACTTCTGAAAACAAAAATAGGAAAATACTAGTAGTCTAAAACGATGTGGCAACTTGATCAGACATGCTGAAGTACTTTCAGGGTGCCTTTTTTTTAAAGCACAAATGCAGTGTCCTTTGTTTTATAACACTTCTCTCTGAAGTACTGATACATATTGTTGGGGTAAGAGGAAATGTCTCTTGCTGAATGCTTCTATGATTTTCAAAAGGACTTTCTAGTAGTTTTCAAAAGCACTTTCTTTCAGCAATCACGAAATCGGTACCATGCAATCCAAGGCTTTGACAGCATATATGGGTTCACTATTTAGGAAGATATAGAAAGATATTTAATATTTATAATAATTTTACATTGTTTGGCAAACTTCATCAAAAACATCTGTAAAGACACATACACACACACACATACAATGGATCAAATGAAACAATTAAAATGGTTTTTTGGTATGTTTCTCATTTTTTTCTTTTTATTCTCATTTCCCAGTAGTAAGACTGGCATTAGTTTCCCTATGAGAATCCTCATAAGTTTTGATACTATGAGTATGGTATTTTATGCAAGACTTTAATTCACTATGTCCTACTGAGCTAAGAGTAACACTAAAACAATGTGGCAAAGTATTTTTTACATACATACTACAAACATGATAAATATGAAAATATTACATTTTATTGTGTAACACCATGAAAAATCACAATGTGTACATCATACATATATTGTACAATCACATATAAAGTCATAATATAGATTTGGTTATTATTTTTAATTGTAAAGGATGAAAAAATGTGAGCAATGATATATTACTCCTATGGCACACTGTGAAGTCCAACGCTCAGATGGTGATTTTTAGGAGGTTGGGGGTTCAGATTGCTGCCAACAAATGTTACAAATCTTTCTTTATTTACTCTCATATGCAAAATTAAAAAAAAAAAACTTGAACATTTCATTTGTCTTGGTATGTGTTTTTTTCTTTCATTGCCTTTACCATATAAATAAAGTCCATGTTAATGTTAAAAGATAGTTATTAGAGAAACTAAGTTTTATTCTTTATGATGGTGGAAATTCACTGAGAATACTTAACACTTCATGGCATATAATTATCTGCATTTTAATACTGAATAATTAGATTTGTTATAAAAAGACTAACAAGTGAGTGCCACATTGAAAATTAAGGTACTTGGTCCTGGCATGGTAGCATAGTGGGTTAAACCACTATGGGTGCCAGTTCAAGTCCCAGCTGCTCTACTTCTGATACATCTCCCTGTTAGTGCACATGGAAAAGCAGTGGAAGATAACCCAAGTGCTTGGGATCCTGCATCCACATGTGAGAACCGAATGGCTCCTGGTTTTAGCCTGGCCCAGCTCTGGTTGCCTGGTTGAGCCCTGGCCATTGTGGCTCTTTTGGGAATGAAAAACAAGCAAATGGGGGATCTCTCTCTCTCTCTCTCTCTCTCTCTCTCTCATGCTCTATGTGTGTAACTTTTATAGATAACTAAATACTTTGTTAAAAAGATTTTATTTATTCATTTGAGAGGTAGAGTTACAGACAGTGAGAGTGAGAGACAGAGAGAAAGGTCTTCCTTCTGCTGGATCACTGCCCAAATGGCTGTTACGGCTGAAACCGCGCAGATCCGAAGCCAGGAGCCTTGAGCTTCTTCCTGGTCTCCGATGTGGGTGCAGGGCCCAAGCACTTGGACCATCTTCTGCTACTTTCCCAGGCCATAGCAGAGAGCTGGATTGGAAGAAGAGCAGCTGGGACTGGAACCAGAGCCCATAGGAGATGCCAGCGCCACAGGTGGAGGATTAACCTACTGTTCCACAGCATTGGCTCCCAATAAATAATTTTTTTCAAAAAAGAAATTTAAGTTACAATGTCTCATCTCATGAATCATGAACTTTGACAGAAATAATATTTTTATATCCTGAATAAGTATGGCAGTCAAATCCATAAAGTTTTGCTTCTCGAGAGCAAATTTTATTTTTTTGTCTTTGGCTTGCTTTGTACAATACATTTAAAAATGTATTGAATAGGAAATGACTTGCATAAGTTGGTTGTGCAGTCATATGACTCTACTCACTGAAGGAATCTTATTTAATATTTGATTCAATGTTAAATATTTGATAAACAAAAACAGGCACATACTCATATTATAAAACCTTATCAAAATGCTAAGAAATGATTTGAAACCTTTCAAATACTATATTATTATGTCAAGTTTATTATTGAAACAACTTTCTGCCTTAAAAATCGAGTGGCTTGTGATGAGGGAGTTGTAGAAAGTTAGTAATATTTGAACCTCTATTTTTATCCTGTTGCTCCAATTAAATCCAAGTGACCATTGCTGTCCTCTCTAAAATAATAAGACTTCTGTGAACTCTCTTTTTCTCTGAATTAGTTGTGATAAAAACCTCTCTAAAATGAATTAGAGTGAAACCAACCAATCACTTCCCACAAGGGCTCATGTTAGAGATTTTATCATCTAATCATTAAATGTTCTATGTCTGTTCAAGCTCATAACATTGAGTAAAAAGACTTAATTCACACCGCAAATACTTGACATGAGCTTCCTTCTTAATATTGATCTTGAAAAGTTATTTTCATATGCTTGTTATCCTCAAAATAAGTTTTTTTGCTAATTGTGTCACTATGCTTTGTCACTGATTTACTAAATTTTCCTCAATTATGGAGACCAATACCATCAATCTAAAGGCAATATAAATTAGAATTTACTAAATACATGCATTACATAATATAGTAAATGAATATTTTCAAAGAAAGAAGACTTTCTGAATATTAATAGGCTATGTAATAATGCTATCAATATTATAGTAAACATACTAATAATTATTTGTATTTTCAAATAATCATCTTGATATCATGCATATTTTAGAGATGCAGTGATAGACTTGGAGAAGTTATATAGCAGGTAGTTTCATGTAAATAGAATAAAGGAGATTTGAGATTTGAATCCAAGATTTTCTGATTCCAGAATGGGCCAGGGAGTTTGAGCTGTATCATGTTGCAACATCAAGCGCTCACAAATATTTCCTTTCTTAGTGCTTCTTTCAGGTCTCTACATACTAATGATCTCTAAGACAAGAGAAAAAAAGGTTCATATAAAGAAATACTAAAGCATTTAAGTTTGGATGAACAAGAAAACATGTTTTCGAGTAAATTAATATGTGCAGAGGGGATATCTTTTCTGAAAACAAGTTAAGGATAACACTGAGATGAACTCGAGAAATCAAAATCATTTCAGGTGAAGAGTAGGACTTAATCTTAGCAAAAACCATTAAAAATGTACCTTAATAAGCTACATACTGAAGTGATCAGGGATGTGTAATTTTGAGGGAGTAAACTTTATTAATTGGCACTTAAAACTATACGTATTTATGAGGTACCATGCAATGTTTCAATACATGTATACATGGTGCAGAGCCCACTCAGGATAACCATACCTTCTCAATCATTTAACATTTCTTAATGGTGAGAACACTGAAAACCTTTTGGTTCTTTGTTTTTTTTAATAGAAATATACACAGTATCTTATCGGCATCTATAGTTACTCTACTGTGAAAAGATTACCAGAACTTATTCCTGGTATAAAAACTTATTTCTGACTATAAAAATCAGCCTTTTCCCACCCCTCCTTCTCTCTACTATCCCAAGCCTGTGGTAATCATCATTTTACTCACATCATTCTACGAGATCAACCTTTGTAGGTTCTGTGTATGAAGGGCTGGTGCTGTGGCATGGCAGGTAAAGCTACCACCTGTGATGTCAGCATCCCATATGGGCACCAGTTTATGTCCCGACTGCTCCACTTCAAACCCAACTCCCTGATAATGCCCTGGGAAAAGTGGCAGAGGAAGGCCCAAATGTATGATCCCCTGCTGTCCATGATGAAGATCCAGATGAAGTTCCTAGCACCTGGCTTTTCTTGGCTCTGCCCTGCATGTGGCAGCCATGTGAGGAATGAACCAGCAGATGGATGATTCTCTCTCTCTCTCTCTCTCTCTCTCTCTCTCTCTCTCTCCCTCTGTAAATCTGAGTTTCAAATAAATAAATAAATCCTTGAAAAACATCTAAGAAGATTCTACATATGAGTGAAATCATATAGTATTTGTCTTTCTATTGGCTTATTTTACTTACTATAAGGACCTCTAGTTCCATGCATGTTTTCCTAAATGACAATATTTTATTCATTTCTATGATTGAATACTATTCCATTGTATTTCTGTGCTACATTCTTTTTATCCATTCACCTGTGTATGGATACTTAGGTCATTTCAACTTCTCATCTGTTGTAACAAGTGTTGCAAAAACACATGAGTATAACTTTTAAAAAAATATTTACTTATTTATTTGGAAGTCAGTGTTAAGAGAGAGAGGGGGAAGGGGAAGGAGAGAGAGAGGTATCTTTCATCCATTAGTTCACTCCCAAAATGGCTGTAATAGCTGAGGCTGGAGCAGGCCAATGCCAGAAGCCAGGAGCTTCATCTGGGTCTCCCAGATGGGATATGGGCAATCCTCTGCTGCTTTCCCAAAGGCACATTATCAGGGATCTGGATTATAAGTGGATCAGCCAAGACAAAAACTGGCACCCATATGGCATGCTGGCATCACAGGCTGCCCGTGATGCCTGACAGATTAACCCACAATGTCGGCCTCCAGGCTAAGCCTTTTTGTCTCCAGGGACTCCATCCTCATCTCCCAAGTACTAACGCCATCTTTTTGTGCTTTCCCAGGGAACTGGATCAGAAATGGAACAGCAGGGACCCAAACAGAAACCATATGGGGCACTGGCATTGCAGGCAGTAGCTTAACCCATTGCACCATGACACCAGCCCCAGCCACTGTCTTTTTCAGAATGTTTTTATTCCTTTGATGTATACATCAGTAGTGAACTTGTGAGGTCATATTATAGCTCTACTTTTCGTGATTTAATGAACCTCTATGAACCTCTACACTGTCTTTCACAATGGCTGTGCCAATTTACATACTCACCAACATTGTGCAGAGGTTCCCTTTTCTCCACATCCTTGACAACATTTGTTATCATTTGTCTTTTTGATAATAGCAAATCTGTCTGAAGCAAGGTGATTTCTCATTAGAGTTTGGTTAGTGTTTCCCAAATGACTTGTGATGTTGGGTATTTTTTATGTACCTGTTGGCCATTTGTTTATTTTCTTTTGAAAAATGTCTGCTTAGATCCACTGGATTTCTTGCCTTATTATTGAGATTTTTAAATTCCATATATATTCTGGATATGAATCTCTTGCCTACTGTATAGTTTGCAAATATTTCTCCTTGTTCTAAACATTGTTTTTTCACTCTGTTCTGAAGAAGAAATGTGTCTTGATATAATAAATGCAATGTATAACAAGCCGACAGCTAACATTTTATTGAAAAGGGAAAAGTTAGAGTCTTTCTCTCTGAGATCTGGAATAAGACAAGAATGGCCACTTTTACCACTTTTGTTCAACATAGTACCAGAAATCCTTGCCAGAGAAATCAGACACCAGAAACAAAGAGATGCAGATTGGAAAGGAGGAATTCAAATTATTCCAGTTTGCAGATGATATGATCATATATATAGACAGAATCACAAAGACACCACCAAAAAAACGATTTGAAACTATTAGAATTAGTAATAAATCACAACAAAGTTACAGAATATAAAGTCAACATGTAAAAACCAGTAGTGTTACATAGTAATAGTCAATTACTTGAAAAAGAAATCAAGAAAGCAATCTGATTTCCAATAGCTGCAAAGGAGAGAAAATTATCTAGTAATAAAATTAACCAAAGAATTAAATGATCTCTACCATGAAAACTATCAACATTTATCAAAGAAATTGAAGACATAAGGAAATGGAAAAGATATCCTGTATTCATGGATGGAAAGAGTCAATATCATTAAAATCTCCATAGTAACCAATGCACTTTACAGATTCAATGCAATCTCTATCAAAATATCAATGACATTTTTTCACTGAACTTGAATAAATACAACTAAAATTTTTATGGAATCTGTAGAGACCTTGAATAGCCATAACAAATTAAAGTAAAAAGAACAAAAAAGGAAGTATGGCACTAACTGACTTTAAAATATATTACAAAAGTATACCACTTAAAGCAGCAAAGTATTTACATAAAAAGAAATATATAAACAAACGGATCAGAATGGAGATCCTGGAAGCAATCCAATACATCTACAACCACTTGACCACTGACAGAGGTGCTAAGAACATGCCCTGGAGAAAGGACAGTCTTTTCAATAAATGGTGATTGGAAAAATGGAGTCCAGAAGAATGAGTCTGGATCCCTCTGAATATGTATCAAAATATACTTAAAATGGATTAGATGCTCAAATATAAGACATGAAAATTTCAAAATCTAGGACAAAACATAGCAGAAATGCTCAGGACATTGAAAAAGGCAAGGATTTTTTGGATAAGTACCAAAAAGCACAAGTAACAGAGGTGAAAATAGACAAGTGAGACTTCATCAGGATTTAATTTTATAACAATGTTATTGAAGTGTATTTTATAAACCTTAAAATTCATCCATTGCAAGTATATAACTCCTTGATTTTAAGTAAATTTATAGAGCTGTGCATTCTCTCCACAATACACTTTTAGTATATTTCTACCATCTCCTAAAACTCTCTTGAGTGCCATTTGCAATCAATCTTGTGGAAGTTTCACAGGCTCCCAAACCTAGCCTTAGGCAATCTTTACTTCTCTGCCTCCATAAACTTGTCTTTTATGGACACTTTTATGGACAGATACAATCAGACAACATGAATGAAGCTTTTTGCATTTGGTTTCTTTCACTTAGCATAATGTTTTTAAAATTCATTCATGTTGATGCCTATATAAGAATTTTATTGCATTTGTTATTGAATAGTATTTATCTATATGAATATGCTACATTTTATTTATCCATTAGAAAAGCTGATGGAACTCTGGATTGTATTAGTGTGGCACTATCTGGATTGATGCTGCTCTGAACATCTGTGTTCATATGTTTCTGTGGATGTAGCTCTCATGCTTCTTTGCGTAGACTTTTGGGAGTGGAATTTCTGGGTCATAGGGTAGACATCTGTCTACCTTTTTAAGAAAACTGCCAAATTATTTCCTAAAGTAGACATACCACTTTACATTGAAAGAGTTTTTTTTTTTATTTTAGAGTTAAATATATAAAATCCTTGTGTTGATATGAATAAATATATTTTGAAAACCTAAAATTTAGGTGCAAAACACATTATGATGGATTGAAGGTATTCCCCCACCCAGCCCCCTGAATTTATATGGTGAAACCCCAGCTATCTCTGTGCCAGTGTAGGGAGGTAGGGCCTCTACTGAAGCATTGAAGGCTAAATGATGTCATAAGGTTGGGACTTTGATAGAACAGGATTAGTGTTCTTATAAAAAGAGATGTCAGAAATCTGTGTTATCCCTCTCTCTGTATCCATGTGCAACATGGACATGAGAAAATAAATTTCTCATGTTTAAGCCACCTGGTTTGTGGTATTTTGTTAAGGTAGTGCATGCAGACTAGTATATATATGCCAACAATTCATTCAGAAGCACTAAGAAACCCTTGAGGCCTTAGCAGTTATCAGAGGCCCAGGAAAGAACCTTTCCTCATGGCAGGTATCTTCAAATTGGTGGATTCGTGCATCTTGAACTTCCTGTGGAATGTTGGTAGCTAGGTTGTTTCTTATGTTTCCTTTGCCATATCTATTTCAAAAGGTGTCTTTATTATAAAGGATGACAGCCGTGTTAGATTGAAGAGGTGTGATACTGAAGTTGAAAAATAGAATACAGTGAGTTAAAATACTATGAAATGAATTGCTGATTCCATATCTGCAGTTGTGATCCATCTGTATATGTTTTAATAAAGTATATTATTCTTATAGGCATCCAACTCACTAATTATACACAAACAATAAGATTCAAGCTTCTGCCAAAAGAATTAGTGCTGCAGCCAATAGTAACTTTCTTTGGCAGGACAGATGCATTCACCAGCATTATAAATAAATAAATTTTTTTATTTCTGAATTAAATACTTACCCCAAAAAGCGATAAAGTTCTGAAGAGAGAAGACAAGTAATCTTAGGCAAAGTATTTGATTCCTCTTGTCAGACACACAAAGTTTAATCTTATTAATTTTAGGGTTGGAATTTATAAAGAGGAAAAGACTAGCTTTCTTTCTTTTATCAGCTGCACTACTTTCATGAGATGCAATAACTTAGTAATTATATATTTTTGAAATGGGAAGCGTTTAGGTCCAAGAGAAGTTCTCTGGAGTTCATACGGATGGGACTAGATATTCAAGAGTGAAAAAAAAAAGATCCAATTGAAGTGAACACAGGAAGCATTTGATAGCAAAGCATAAATGTCTAAAATGTATGTGCTATTGGCAGATATTCAAAACAAAAGTATTTTTCAGGATTCAATGATTAAAATATGGAAGAAAGCAAACTATCTGAAATTCAGAATGCTTCATTTGAGGTGTTGCCAATGAGAATAACATGGTTCCAAATTCTTGGATTTTTTTTTTAATTTTTTACCATTTAAAAAAATTTTTTTGACAGGCAGAGTGGACAGTGAGAGAGAGAGACAGAGAGAAAGGTCTTCCTTTGCCGTTGGTTCACCCTCCAATGGCCACCTCAGGCAGCGCGCTGTGGCCGGTGCACCGCGCTGATCTGAATGCAGGAGCCAGGTGCTTCTCTTGGTCTCCCATGAGGTGCAGGGCCCAAGCACTTGGGCCATCCTCCACTGCACTCCCGGGCCACAGCAGAGAGCTGGCCTGGAAGAGGAGTAACCAGGACAGAATCCAGTGCCCCAACTGGGACTAGAACCCGGAGTGCCGGCGCCGCAGGCAGAGGATTAGCCTATTGAGCCACAGCGCCGGCCTAGCTTGGATATTTTTAAAAACAATTAATATCTAGTTTTAAGAACAGTTTAAATATATTGTTTGTGATCATGCTATGAAGTTTCACATACTTTACTTTATTTATTTAATTACCTAATAAATCTTCCCTTAAGAATTCTGCAATGCCTGTGTTTGATACTACTTAACAAATGGGAAAGCTCAAGGAAAAGAATGAAATAAGAGAAACTGTCACTTATTCTCTGGTCATATCTGAACAAGAGTGAAAGGGATAGAAGTGGATCTTATAAGTTTAATAGTTTCCTTGCTCCTACCTCCCAGGAGTAAGTTGTGGGTTCCCCTCCTTCAGTACAAGAAAGGTACCGAAAGCAAATAGGCTAAATCTACACTCAGGTGGACTGGGATATGACAAGGCATATGACACAGAATGGAAAGACAAAACATGACTTTAGTCCTCACCACTTTGTACTGAATGTTATTGCAAAGCTCTACTGGGGGCACACCAGATCTAGACCAAATCAACATTGTAAAGTAATTGCTTTGCCTCTGGTTGCTCTGAGGGAAATCCGTAGACAATAAATAGAGAGCACTAACAAGTACAAGAAATGAGAACTGCTGGCTAGAGACTTTCTTTTTGCTGTGATGCCATAGTAACTGTCAAGGAAGTCCTCAGTGGACACTCATCTAAATGCCGCAAAGGCTCATCTTACTCACATCGTGCTTACATTTATATGGGGCTCCAGATGCGGAGCACTTCACAAACATTATGTGGAATCATTACACTTCCCAGTGAATCAAGCTTCCTTCTGAAGTTTACATGGCCAATGTATCAACCAAAAATTATCCAGTAGATCTTAATCTTCAGAAGCAATTTGTTGTTATAATCTCCAGTTCTCTATCTAACAGACGTTTGGAAATTATAACCTGAGCAATAATGTGATCAGATATTCAAAATGTATTTACCAAGACAATGGGAGAAAAATTTGAACATCATAGTGTTGTAAAGACTGAAAGAAGGTTTTAGGCATCCATAAATATATTCCTGAATATTTTTAGCAGAAAGTTTATTTTGAGAACTGAAATTATACTCTAAAGATAAAGTTGCTGGGCCAGCGCTGTGGCATAGTAAACTAAGCCTCTGCCTGTGGTGCTGGCATCCCATATGGGCACTGGTTACTGTCCCAGCTGCTCCTCTTCCAATCCAGCTCTCTGCTTCACGGCCTGGGAAAGCAGTGAACAATGGCCCAAGTTCTTGGGCTCCTGAATTCACTTAGGAGACCTGGAAGAAGCTCCTGGCTCCTGACTTTGGATTAGCCCAGTTCTGGCTATTGCAGCCATTTGGGGAGTGAACCAGTGGATGGAAGATCTGTCTGACTGTAACTCTGCCTCTCAAATATATAATTACAGTCTTTAAAAAAATAAAGTTGCCTACTTTCTTTATATCTTGCATGTAAGGAACATAGAAGCAATTTCCAAGGTGCACATGCTATATTCCATTTAGTGGGATTGCATTTTGGAATTTTTAGCAATTGAAAAATTAATAATCACAGTAAAATAACAATAAAATGCCAATTGCCTTGAAGAACAAAACATATCAATATAATAATTTTGAAAAATTATAATAAATATTTTTACAATTAACTTTTTATGAGCTATTATGCAGCACAATAAGTATATATCATATAATAATTAAAGCTAAGGTTACTATTTCAAATGTGTTATCAAAAATACATATTCTACATCTTTTGTGGAGATTAAATGTTAGAGATATAAATATTAATTTTGTGTGTATTTAGGTGTACAATTATATTTACCTCCCTTATAAAATATGTCTTAATAAGAAAATAGAGACACATTATGAACAATACAGAAAATAATTATCTCACATAAGAGTAATCCATAAGTATAGATTTTGCAAGATTTTTTCCATGGACAGAATTACAAATTATTTACATTCAGTTATCTTTAAAAGTCTGTTCAAATATATAGAAAATGATATTAACAACCATTTGTACTGTTTTTTAATGCAGAGCTCCAAACACTGTATTTTATGTTAGTTCATTCAATGTTAAAAAATGTTATTGCTTTTCTTACTGTAATAAAAATATGTTCCTGAAAGTTATTGAGGTATAGGATTTCATTATTATGTGTATGTAAGACATTGGAGCTTATGTACAGCAGTGGATCTTAACTACAGTATATAGACTGAATTGTGAAGGAGATTCTTATCAATAGAACTTAATTTACACAAGTACTCTCAAAATAAACCCTATGAAAAACTAGTTCCATCTAGGACATACCAGCCTACACAAAATTAAACAGACATCCTCCAGTCACAGCTTTTCAATGTCTCTGATTTAATAATGTGCTTTACATGCTTCATGATGATTCAGTAGTGATATGCTATGCAGCCTTATCAAAAATTGACTCGAGATTATTCTTTCCTACCCCAGAGAATAGGAGTTGATTATTTGCTATAGGGTGTGCATTGAGTATGCAACTCTATGCTTTCATAATTAGGAATTATAAAATTAATTATAGTTATGTTATGATTCGATATTTTTAGTATTAAAGAAAAAAGAGATATTATTTAAAAAGCTAAGTAAAATACTGTGTTGTGGAATTCTTCTGGATATACACATTTTCAAAATACATATTTTCTAGTTCTGTCCATATAAACAGTGACAGTAATCACCCCATCTCCAATGTGCACCTTCATTGCCAAGTATTGCTCTGTGCTACCATTTTCACTAAAAAGAAACAGGCATTACTGCATTAGCAGGGATCTGCATCAGAAAAGGAATAGCAGGGACCCAAATCAGCTTAACCCACTGCACCTCAACAACAGCCCCAAATATTAATCATTTTCCTCATTTGAAATTTTAGTGAGTTGGAAAAATACTAAGTAGTTGTATTTATTCACATTAATGATGTTGATAAATTAATATAATGGCATTTTCTCTCATGCTCATAACATTTTTTAAAACCATCTTTGGTCTGTAAGTTTTTTATAATAATAAGTTCATTGTCCCTTTTTTTTGCATCTTTGGAGAATCTAAATTTAATATGATTCCTACTATTTGATTAAAAGAAGAAATGGGACTTAAGGAAGATTCAGTAAACTCCAACTTGTTAAAATAAAGCAGTAACTTTTATTTCTTTATTGTAAAATAATTTTAAGGTTCCTTAAGCCATCTTACACAAAAATTAAATATTTTTTCATCATGAAATATCTCTGCTTCCTAAGATTCTCATCAATTTTTTGCTCATGTATTTCCTACTTGGTGCCATGTTCCTAATTATTTAGTGTACCCATTCTGGTATAGCCATCTCATTTTTTTTTATTATTTTATTAAGGTTATATAAGTTTCTTGTATTTCATATGTAAACATTTAGGAACAAAGAGATACTTCCCACCTTACCCTCCCTCCCACCCACACTCCAATCCTCCCGCTTCCTCCCTCTCCTATTCCCAAAGAACCAAAATTACCTGATCCTTTTTAGTCTCATTCTTCCAAAACAAGGGAGTTTAAACCATCTCTGTGAGTTCAGACATGTTTCATATTCAAGAAATTAAATGGAAAACATTTAAAAAATTTCCAATGTGCCAGCGCCGTGGTTCACTTGGATAATCCTCCACCTGCGGCGCTGGCATCCCATATGGATGCTGGGTTCTAGTCCCTGTTGCTCCTCTTCCAGTCCAGCTCTCTGCTGTGGCCCGGGAGGGCCACAGAGGATGGCCCAAGTGCTTGGGCCCTGCACCTGCATGGGAGACCAGGAGGAAGCACCTGGCTCCTGGCTTTGGATCGGCGCAGCTCCAGCTATGGCGGCCATTTGGGGAGTGAACCAACAGAAGGAAGACCTTTCTCTCTGTCTCTCTAACTTTCTATAACTCTAACTGTTAAATAAAAAAAAATAAAAATTAAAAATTTCCAAAGCAGTAAAATATTTCAGTAAAAAAGAGGAATGTACAAAAAGTTTATCAATCACTGAAATGTTCATTATTGGCTGCATTTAAACAATGATCACATTGAAGAATAAAGCTTTGGAAAAACTGCTGTGAGCAAAAGCCAGTTTGATAGTTTAGTCAGTTTGGGTACGTAAAGTAGTTCATCAACAGAAATTGTTTGCTGAAGAAACTCAATTCAGTGTTTAATTCCTTTTACTTAAGTGATTCCAAACCACAGCCACATAGTGCATACATGATATTTTATGTTGCAGCTTAAAAAAGGGACAAAATACCTGCTGATGAAGTCTTTAAAGTTTTTAGTAAAACATCTAAGAAATCATTAGTATGACTGTTATGCATTATGGGACATCAGCGATGGGTAGGAAGTGGTCATTTTCACTATAAAAATCTTACAAGGATACAAGAAGCTGCTTAAATATTGGAGACTGGCACAGTGAATATTTTGTTATTATTCATACTTAAAGAAATTTGTTTTGATGAACATTTTGGAAAAATATTTGAATGCCATTTTTCAAATACTCTCAATCTTTTTAATCTGTTTAGGTTTCTTTAAATAGTTACACAATATATTTTGAAAGTAAAGTATTTTAATGTAATCATGAAAGTAGTCATATTAAAAAAAACTCAAGCATTTGGATTCTGGTAGCTAATACCAAGAGAAGCTGTTCTTGTGTAATTCATGTGGTCAACTGAGGGAATACAACAATTTTTGGCTACACAAAACTTGTGACACAGGTGTAGGCACTGTGACCACGTTTTCCAAATAGACTTGGAGTCAAAGAGCCTGATTATATAATTAATTCATGGGCATCAGAAAAGACTCCTAATATGGCAACTTGATTTTATCTAGAGTCCTCTGAAGGATGTGAATGAAACAAACTGTAAACCATTTTAGCAACAATTTATGAGTTTTCTTTCTACTTCTTTTGCTAAAGAAGATAGTAAGAAAAGGTGAAAAGCAATAATGATGAAAACTATCTCTATCTCTTTGTTCTATTATCCTATAATTCAGTCAATTACTTGTACAATATAAATTAATTGCATTCTAGGGTTGTGACTAATATTAATTTATTATATTTAAAATAAATGCTTATGATTTATCATTCATCATCTGTTCAAATGTTTTGTTCATAAGTGATATATTTTTTATTCTTTTTTTGGTGTTTTTAAAAATTGTCTATAAAGTCTTGCTCTCGTCTCAATTTAAAATTCTCCACATTTCTCCTATCACTTCCTCCATTCTTTACATATTAAACTTGATGTTAATAGCTGAAACAAATAGCAACTAATGTAATACATCTTTAAGTTCCTAAATATGCATCTCTGGTATTTCAACTCCTAAGCCCGTAAAATGCAGTCTGACTAGCATGGTAGTTTGAACATAATTTAGCTTCCCAGCTCATATAGACATGTAAATTCTAAAGTCACAGGTTGATGTTAAAGTTTGAAGGCTCTGGCCCCATCATCGTGTCTGGAGGCAAGGCCTTTGGAAAGTGATTGGTTTGGATTAGATGGATATGGCGGAGCCCCACACCTAGTTATAGTGACATTATCAGAAGAGTCAATACAAACAAATGAGCAGGATCCCTCTCCCACTGCATCCTGGATCACTCTGTGATACTTTCTCTATCTCCTTCATCAGCTATGAGACCCCTGGGGGTACCCCATCTTGGACTATGAGCTTCAAAAACTCTGAGTGGATACAAACCTTCTTTCTTCTTAAGTGGCTTATCTCAAGTGTTTGTTATAGTGATTAAAGCTCTCTAATACCCTAACATTTCAAATACATCACCCAAAATGTACATTTAGTTGCTAAATTGAAGGACAATATCTTTGTCTTGGCCTTTGTATGATAAGGACAAAAGCTAAGCTTTCTGCCTGAAACAGAAATTCGAGACTTTATTTGGCATACAATTATTCATGTTAGTCATATACTCACAACATCTCTGAGAGAAGGATATCAGATATCAAACTGGTGTGTGCATAAATGTTGACAGCCACTTTGAAGGTTATTTAGACTGCATATAGGTAAGCTTACTGCATTACATTGACAATTATGGATTATTGGTTAAAATCTGGGTCAATGTTGAAATAGTGAAATAATGATGAGGGTAAGTAAATTAATCACCACTTGTTCAGTAAGCAAGAGCTTTTAAACATGAAGTCCTTTGGGTAAGCAAATGAAATATTTGAAAATTCTGTCCACAAGGCATAAAATTAAAATATTTTAAACAATGACCAGAATGTTAAACCTTGGCAGGGAGAAAGGAACTGTATCTTAAAATATTTTAATTTTTAAAAGTTTCATATACTGAATGCATGTTTTAATCCAAAAAACTTGTTTATTAATCCAAAAAGTTGTTTATTAACTACTTTTGTTAGCATACACTTACCAAGATCCTCACACTAATAGGGGTTCTAAAATCAGTGATTTCCTGAATTTTCTAAGGTCATCTACCTCTTTAAATGTAAAGGGTTGAAACATTAGTGTTTAAGATCCAGGTTGGCAAAGAGTATTTTCTCATCTGTCAAATCCAATCAATTCATAGTGACAGTCTAAGGTGATCTATTGAGAATGACTCTGGGTCTCAGGGTGAATATGGTGATTATGCTCAGATTACCAGCAGGCTTGAGAGGAGATGTGCTTGATGAATAATGTGAGATATTTTAACCCTTATTAAGTCCATTTAATACTTCACAGAACCCAATGAAAACCTGGGAGTTGACGGGCTTAACTGAATTCATTTTATGACTACTATCTATTCTGCATTTTATTTTTATGTTTTCCATATCCTGTTCTATTTCAAGTGATTATAAAGATAGACATACCATAGGATATAATAACCTTTTGGCAGAGATGTCTCCTTTGTTCACCACTGGTTCTTCATCTTCTAAACTACTTTCTGTTTTGAGGACAACATTATTATAATTTGTAGCAAGATTCAGTGGATGTCTCTGCAACACTCTTGTTACTCTGTGACTCATCTTATTTTGTAGAAGTCATTTAATAAAAATGAGATTGACTGGCAGCATTTTGACATAGTAGGTTAAGCCGCCCCTTGAAAAACCAGCATCCTATACGGGTGCCAGTTGGAATCCTGGCTGCTCCACTTCTGATCCTGCTCCCTGCTAATACACTTGGGAAAGCAGCAGAGGATGGCCCAAGTGCTTGGGTCCCTGCCACCCATGTGGGAGACTGAAGAAGCTAATGACTTCAGCCTGACCCAGCCCAAACCATTGTGGCCATCTGAGACGTGAACCTGCTGATGGAGGATCTCTCTTTGTCTCTCCCTTTCTCTCTCTCTCTCTGTAATTCTTCCTGTCAAATAAATTAAATAAATCTTTAAAAAAATGAATGAATGATTGCCCTAAATTAATCATAGTAAACCTATTTTAATAGTGATCGATTTGAGTAAAGCAGGCTTAATTCAATCAACATGATTATTTGCATAGTCAAAAGAAATGGTTCAAAATACAGAATAAGACCAATTCAGACCACTATTGTGAGTGCAGTGAGGGCTTGAATCTAAGTGCTATGATAGAGGATGCAGGCTCCTAACATGCAACTTAACATGAGGGTAAACTAAGCCAATGGTAAGTCCTTGTCCCATCACTATTACCTTATTTTAGAAATAGTACAATTTTCTCTCAAGTAGCTGAAGTCTACTGTAAATTCAAATGTCATAAAATCCTATACTTTTATTTTATAAAATAAAATGTATATATTAATAAATAAACCCTGACTGGGCAAAGATAATATTGGTTCTTTATCACAATGCCTATTAAACACAAATTTGCTTGGTAGCTTCAAATTTCACTTCTCAATTCCTAAAATTCTATTTAATATCATTAAAATACTCATTTTGGAAATACATTACATTTATCCTAAAATATCAATTTCTGTGAACTCTTCCATAACACTGTGTCATTTAAGTTGCACTACATGATGAGAGAAATCTGAAATTTCAATTATTTTCTGTACCACATCAACTGCAGCAGAATATACATGACCAAATTTAGTACACAGAAAAAGACTAACATATTCAGCATTTCCTGGAAATGAATACATATATAGACACACAGAGACATATTTATACACACACAGTGACTTAAAAATTTTCATAGAAAATGTGTATTATGAAAAACTGTGTGGGGGATCAGCACTGTAGCATAGCTAGTAAAGTTGCCGCCTTCAGTGCTGGCATCCCATATAGGTGCCGGTTCGAGTCCCGGCTGCCCCACTTCCTATCCAACTCAATGCTGTGGCCTGGAAAAATATGCATGGATTTCAAAAATTTTTGCACCAAAATAAATGTATCCAACAATATTTTTTCCATGAACTTCTTGAAGTACTTTCAATGTCATCTAGGGATTAATCAAGGTACATTAGTGAGAGGATTTATACTAAAAACCTGTAACAATAATTAGTTTCTATCATATGATATTGTGGCACCTGTTTGTACATGTGCATAGGGTCATCTTTTATTACAGTCACCATGGGGTACAGTTTCTAAGACACGTAGTGTCAGATTAGAAGCTATTGTAATAAACTACAGAAGACTATGTTAGCTTATATTAGATTTTTTAAGTAAGTGCATAATACTTGGATTTTTCAAATACATGTTTTTATATTTCAAAAACATGTTTTGAAGTGACAGTTGGCCCGTCAACCAGAAGTTAATTTGTTATCCACTGACTATTCTTTCTGTTGCCTCTGTACTTCTACAGAATTTTGAGAATATTATTATCAGGGAATCACGTCAAAATAAATCTATTCTTCAAAGTAAGAGAGAAATGCAGAAATGAACTTAGCAACACACTTTGAACTTATTGACAAGTTCCTAAAGTAAGAAAAAAGTATATATTTAGAGTATATAATATTCAGTTATTTCCAAAAAGATCACATTATGGAAGGACACTATTTCCTGAAATTAGATATGTATACTTGCTGAAATAGGTTTATTTGTCTTTATAAGATTTGTGTATATATACAGATGATCATAGGGCTTTTCTTTCTGAATATGAATAGTGTATCTATATTCTGTTAAATTGCAAGTTTAAGAGGTAGTGTTGTCGTGGAGCAAGTTAGACCACCACTTACAATGCTGGCATCCCATGTGAGTGCCAGTTCAAGACCTGGCTGCTCCACTTATATCTAACTCCCTGCTAATGCTCCTGGAAAAAGCAGTGGAAGATGTCCCAACCACTCAGGGCTTTGCAACAACCTGAGAAATTCACAGGGAATTCTAGGCTCCTAGTTTCAGCCTGGTCCAGCCCCTGTCTTTGCAGCCATTTGGGGAATGAACCAATGGAGAGCAGCTCTCTCTGTGTTTCTCCCTCTCTGTGTAACCCTGCCTTTCAAGTAAATGAAATCTTAAAATAAATATTTATGTATATATAAAACAAAAAATAATGCTCCAAAATAACAGCTTTTCTACTCTTTTATAAAAATGAATTATTTGGGGGCCAGCACTGTGGCACGGCAGGTAGGGTGGCTGCCTGCAGTGCTGCATTCCATATGGACACTGGTTCAGGTCCCGGCTACTCCACTTCAAATCCAGCTCTCTGCTATTGCCTGGAAAAGCAGTAGGAGGATGGCTCAGTCCTTGGGCCCCTGCACCCACATGAGAGGACCCGGAGAGAGCTCCAGACTCGTGGCTTCAGATTAGCCATTGTGGCCAATTGGGGAGTGAACCAGTATAAGACCTCTCTTTCTCTCTCTCTCTCTCTCTCTCTCTCTCTCTCTCCCTCTCCCTCTCCTTCTCTCTCTTTGTAACTCTTTCAAATAAATAAGCAAATCTTTAAAAAATAAATTATTTGAACCTATTGTAGAATTTGACAAAATACCTATCTTGATGATTAAATTTGTTTAAAAAGGGAGTCTTATTTTTATAATTTCATATTGTGTAATAATTCACTTTACTTTTTATTTTATTTTTATCAATATAAAGAGAACACATCTCATGCATTCCACAGGTGCAATTCTAAGACAACAACCATAATGCCCTGCCTCTTCCTTTCCTTACCCCAATTCACCCTCTCTTACCTCCCTCCTCTTCCTCAACATTTGGAATGTATTTTTGAGTAATAAAAACAAACAGGAGAAAGGGAAACTGATGGTGTAAGGCATGTCTGTACAAATTATAATATTTGTGCAGTATAATGGAAAACAATAAACCAAACCTCTCTAGGCAAAGTGAAAATACAGTAGGTCTCCTTTTTCAGTAAATGAAGATTTTGAATTTAATTATACATCTATGAAGAGAAACACACCTATAATATTTCCTCTTTAAAATGAGAGTTTGACTTAAATATACCATCATCTCCCTTGATATCTACAGCTCCAATCAGGATTCTTTACTAAAAAATACAATATGTGAATTGAAAATACATATTTAGGATAGTTTTTGGTTTAGCTCAAGTCATGAAAACATAATGTTGATCTCTATGGAGACATTGTGCACTTAGTATCAGCAATTTGGAAATGTTTATTCTTTAAAAAACAAAAGCTTTATATTCATAGCTTTAGAATAACCTCAAATGTGAAACACACAGTATTAAAGAGTATCCATAAACTTGCTTTTCTAAATAGAACATGATACTTTCATATTTTATCCAGACAGTATAGCAATAGTAGGAATATGTGGAAGACTTTCAGATTTGCTCATTCAGATTAGAAATCATAGCCAGATTGTCTAGGCATTTAAAGAACTGTGCTAGAAGTTCTATTAATCTCAAGAATACAAAATACCTTTGAAACTTAAAAAAATCAGTGAAAGATACTTGGTCACTTTCTTCTTCTCTTACTTTATATAAGGCATCTTGGAATGGCATCTCAAGAAAAATGAGTCATTTTATATTCTGCCTCTCTATTCTACAGCTACTAAAATGAATAGATAGTTTTAAGGTTTTAAGCAATATTAATACAACTGACACAAACATATCAGAAAACTATAATGTTCCAAAAATGATATTTTAAAATAATTACAATTTTATGTCATCGCCACATGTTTAAAGTAATGTTAACAAGTACAATTCCTTTAAAAAAGTGATCATAATTTAATTAACCTTAGTTATGATTGACAGCCATATGCAATTAATAATAACCAAAACTGGTAAAAATTTGAATAACTTAAACGTTTTTCATCACTGAAGACAAAATCATTAACCTTTTTATTTGCACCACTGCAAAACTGAGTAAAAATTTACAGCTACAAATTAAAGCCTAATATAGTTTTACTGCTAGAATGCAAACTATAAAAGAATTAGTAACCTTGATTTCTAGGTTTTATACAAATATTGCTTTATTCTTAAAATTATTCTCCCTGGGACACTTTCTCCACATATACAATGGGAATAAATGCCATACTGTTTCCACTTTTTCCTCTTTGTAATATTATAGTACCCAAATAATTTTAATAGAAGATCCTGTTTAAACACAGTATTAATATAGGAAGAAATATATATTCATTTAAGACCAATATTTTTGAAAGCGCTATATTATCAATATTTCATATTCAATACCAATACTAGTAACAAAGGAAGAAATTGTTTTTCTTACTGTGAGAAAAACAATGAATGGACTAATACACCAGTATGTCTTGAGGAAGCTTACAAGCAGAAACAGATCATTTTTTGGTTTCCATGGTACCACATGTAAGGCATTTTTGTTTCCATGGATGTGCCATTTATATTCAGGGACTTATATATTAGAACACTTGGAGTGCCATATGAAATATACCATCAACCCAACTATGTAGCAGACGGTGTCTTTCCTCTGAGACCACAAATGATCTGTGTTCATATTTAATTTTAAAGACTTTGTCTTCTAAATGTGGCTATAGAGATTTAGGTGTGTGTTGGATGTATATGTGTATACACAGAAATTTTGCATCATCATTAACTAGGTGTCTATTATGGACAGAATTTTAGTGAAAATATAATCATAAAATGTATTAAATATAAATAAATGAATCAAATCTAAAATGAAGATGACATTATATTTGTTAAAACTAGACTAAAGAAATGGGTAACAAACATGAGGATCTCTTCACTGAGAATAGCAAAGACTTGAGGATCGGGCATAAATAAAAATGGAACCCATGTAAGAAGTTCAAAGAATTGGTTCAAAAGGTATAGTAAATGAGCAGTTGACTGGGTAAAGAGTTTTCCTTTTAAAATTATTTTCCTCTCTTATTTTTGCTCTTGTTCTCTGCACAAATATTGCCAGAGTAACACCATCTGTGTTATCAGTAGAGATGAAATTTTCTATAATCCATGCTGTCCAATAGAGAAGTTACCAACATATGTGGTCATCAAATATGTGAATTGTGGTGAATACCACGGAGAAATTAAAATTCCAATTTATTTAATTGAGATTATTGTTTTACTTTAAACCCACATGTCAACAGGGGTTACTAGCGCATTTCGAGTTCCTACTTCTTTCTGAAGAACCAACTTCAAATATCCAGCTGTGTCCTTTATGTATCTACGTAGATGCCCTATGGCACTCCAAAACTCTAAAGATTCAATGTCAAACTCAACATCATATTCTCTAAATCAATTTACAATCTAGTTAATAATTTTATTCAATAATATCAACATTGACTAAGATAGAGATATTGAAATTATTTTTGAGTCTTCACTCTGCTTCACATGTCATATATCATTTAACCTGTCATTCAATACTAAAACTGTCTCTCAATTCTGTCTTCCATTTTCCAAAATACATATCATTATTTTTCACACGTTATCACCAACTAATGATCTTTAAAACACTCTCAAGGGAAATTCACTGACATTAAAATAAAGTTGAAATTCCTTAATTCCCATATCACCTCTCTGGTGACTTCTTCAAATCTCCTAGGCAGAGTCAAAACCTTCACCTTCTTCCCTCCCATATTTTTCACACATCACCTGTTGAAGTATCTTATGTTTAAATGATTTACTTACCTTTTTTTACTCCTTTGGGCCTGCTCTTGTGTATTAATGTTTTGTGGCGCAAGTGTGTTACTGGCTTATAGCAGACTGATTGAATGCTTAGGTAAGTAATAAAAACATATAAGCAAAATGTTGATAATGTAGAAACATAACTGGAAAATCCCTATGTGTTGAAGGAGAAATAAGCTGATTTCAAAACTTGAATCTATGATGATTCTTATTCAATCACCAAGGGATTAAGCAGCTAGGATGTATATTAGTAAATTCATGTTTTAGTCTTTGAAGGAATTAATTTGGCTTCTATGAAGATTTTTAAAAATACAAATGCTGTGGGACTTTTTTTTTGGAATTATATAGAATAAGAAAAACGTCTTCAACATCCATGCAGCATGTGTTGCCCTAAGGCTACTTCATACTTAGTACCTGACTGTCATTGGCGTCATGATGAATTACAGTTTTTGGCATCAATATTGAGCCTCATTCATTGTTTCCTTAAGTTCCATGCTTTATATCAAAAAGACAACTTCCAAGAGAAATTTAAACTTTGTAAAGAAAAAAAATGTAGGATAACATTGTAAACCAGGTTGTAACCAGGGTCTCACGGTTTACAACCCACATATGAGTGTACATGTATGGTTTATTTACTTGATAGCATAGTTTAAATTCAGCAAAGCAGCAACTATAAATTACTAACATTTTAAAACAAAGAACTTGTAATTTAATTTGACATAAAGGATTACTCACAAGGAAAGAGTACAGGATCTACATAAATATCGGCTTATTGCATTGATTTAGGTAAAATAAAATATCTGATTGTGCTGCACTGTAATATCAAATCCAAACTTTCACTGGCACAAAGAAAAAATAGCATCTTTAATTTTTCATTCACTTCTAGTTTTTTAAAAATACTATGATACCAATAACAACTATTTCATATTTTGCAAAGTATTTCTTATATTTTATAGCATATTGCCATAATTGGTAATTGGGCATTTATATCTAGCTAGTTTTTTTTCAAAGTGTTGTGTTTTCTCTACAATATTACACTAGGTTATGGAATTAGAGTGTTAAAATTTGAGATATGCTGTATAATGACACTAGCACTTTCAATCAAACAAAGTATTCTAAAGACCTCATCTCTACAGAAATTAAATTTAGACTCCATTTTTGTACATTAATAGTGTATTCTCAGCATTTATTAATTTAGTCATATGCTTTCACATCTTTGTTATACACACACAGACATAAATATAACATCACAGAATTTTGGTGAGGAGGGGAATTCTGAGTATGCTTCATTCTGGTGTAGAAAATAAAACAGTGGCATCACTTCTCGGCCTTTTGGCTAAGATCAAGTGAAAATAAAACAGTGTTGTGGCCCGTACTGTGGTGTAGTGGGTAAAGCTGCTGCCTGTAGTGCCAGCATTCCATATGGGTGTTGGTTCACGTCCCAGCTGTTTTGACTGAAATTCTATCTATTTACATTATAACTTTACAGCCTTAGATTTTATTTTTCTAGTATTAGAATTACTATTATATAATTACTATTATTAAAAATAAATAAGAATAAAATCTAAATATCTAAAATATATGTTAATATATATTTATCCAAATATATTTTATATAAGCTCATAACTATATACATTTGTCCATCTATTATCTATGTATCCATCAACAAATAATAGACATACAGTTAAGATTTCAAATACTAATGATGTATTTAGGAGTCCTATCTACTTTATTATGTCCAAATAATAAAAGATGATCAAAGGATCATAAACTAAATCATGGAACTAGATAGATTGGACAGGAAAACATAATAAATATATAGTTAAGATTCAGATATTTTGTTTAGGAGAATTTTTCAAGTAAAATAGAATTCAAGCTCCCCTTATTTTAAATGTTCAGAAAAAAATACATTCACACAACTCTTAAATGTAAGAGATAGACATACAGTCTGGGCTCATTCTATTGCCAGTTGTTGAGCTCAATTCATTTTACATTTCTTGTTTTTAAAGTAAAACAGCCTTTTAAACTTTCACCAGGATTTAAAAATGATTAAATCTTTCAAATCAGCATACATAAATATGGATTATTTTAATGGTACTGAAATGCAAATATTCTCTACAAAGTCTATTCCCAAAAAGGCAAGTTATGACAAGTTATATAAATATTGGTAAATGTAAAAGCTCCTATGTTGTCATGTCATTAAATTTATTTTCTTCATACAATAAAACTTAATTTTCTTTATATGGAAAGCTTACATTTAGGAGAATACAGTAAAAATATAAGTATTATCACTATAGTGTAAAAATATTTCTTATAAAATCAGTCTTTCTTATATAAAAAAGAGACCACCTTTTTACTGAAACTAAAAAATATGACAAATAAGTACCTTAAATATTGAGACAAAACTTTGAAGACAGAGAAATGCATAGACATATTTTGTGCCACCCGTAATTTAAAGGACAGCAGTATATTTGAGAATACACCATAAATTCATTTTCAAATTGAGAAAAATGAATTTTATAGTAAGGATTGGTTTTTAATAGAAATCATCAGCTATAGATCAGTTTGTTCTTGAAACAGTTGCTTATCATCTGTAACCATTAACAAAGTAGTATTGTATAGTGAAATCCTTTCTAGTATTTTCTACAAATAAAAATAGATTTCCCTTGACTGGATATTTTTGTTTCCCCCATACACAAACAAAAAAGAACAAAACTTTTCTGTCCCATTCATGAAGGCATTCCTTCCCTACCTTAGTAATGGTCTCATGAAGGTTGAAAAAAGGATCCATTTCTTCTATGTTTGTTGCATGTTTAGGAAAAAGTGCCTCAGAGAGAAAACTTGGACCCTAAAGTAAATTTAAAAAAAAGAAATATGTAAAAGTCTTCACTGCTTTTGTTTTATTAAGTGCTTGTTGGATTTTCCTTACAGCTTCTAAAAGACTCTAACTGACCTTAAAGCTTTCTATTGATTGTTAGACTTCATTCTACTGATCTAATTACCTTTCGTGGAATAGTTGTAAATTAAAACATGTAGACATCTATAACCTTTGACACTATAAGTACCTACATAAGAATTTATTCTTAGCAAAGGAAATAATTCTTGTACCACCCCCAACTTTGTTTTCCCAAATGCAGACTTATATATAGACACCTTGACTACAAAACCCATATCTGAAATCCCTTCGCTATTTTACAAATTATAAATTATAGAATGGAATGTTTTGATAAACACAATCTCCTAGAAACATCTAAGTAAAGTATGCATGATATTTCAAATATTGCCAAACCTCAAAACAATACTAAGATCAAGTATATTTTAGGTACAACTGCCATATGGCTTTATATGTTGCCAATAAACAGATTGCATCAGAACCATGATGTTAAAATGGTGAAAATAAACCATATGTACTCTAACTCATTTATACTTGCAGGCATAGCCAAATTTCAAGATGCAAGAGACACAAGATACAGTAATATTACTATCTAATACCGTGCTCTTTGGGTTAAACATTGTAGCAGTGAGTTAAGTTGTCACCTGGGACACCCACATCCCATAATAGCAGTGCAGGTTCACATCACACCTACTCAGCTTCTGATCAGCCTTCCTGCTAATGCATCCTGAGAGGCACTGGATTATGGTTTAACTGCTACGGCCCCTACCATATACTCAGGAGACCTGGATTGAGTTACAGGCTCCTTGTTTAAGTTTGCCCCAGTCCTGGCTGTTGGCAGGTATCTGGGGAATGAAACAGATGTGAAGTATCTCTCTCTCTGCCTTTCTCTCTCTCTCTCTCTCTCTCTCTCTCTCTCTCTCTCTCTCTCTTTCCTTCGCTTATTCTCATTGTCATTCTTTCAAGTGAATGAAAATAAACAAACATTAAAGCTGTCCTTGGAGTTATCATTAGCATCCTATGAAATTAATATTTATAACATAAAAATCTGTACTTCAAAACCTGAAAGAGCAAGGTTATTTGCCTAGAAAATAGAAGGCTTGGGATAGGATATATGTGAGAGGATGGATAGATAGATACAGACTTACAGATAATCTTCCTGAATACAAACATGCAGATGAAAGATTGAATCCAATCTTGGTAAAATTCAATTTACCAAGACTTTCAAGTGGTATCAAACTGAAGTTGAATGTTATTATTACTATTTATTAGAACAATCCAACAGCAAACAGATTATTTCGAGATGTATCAATGGTTGAAGAGAAAATTAAAATTATATATTTGAAATGCTTTGAAGTTATAAGGATGTATATATCATCTGGAAGCTGAGTGACTGTATTGTGCTCAAGACTTGGGGATAAAACAATAATCTGAGAAATGATGCACAGTTGTTAAAATATATAGTGGATCACATGCAGACTTACAAGTAGAGTGAGTATAGACAGGATCTCTGAGTGAGGCTGGAGGGCAACATTGTAGCACATAGGTTAAGGTGCAGTTTGGGACTCCCAGATACCATAAGAGAGGGCCTGGATTTGAGTTCTCACTCTACTTCCAATTCCAGCTTACTGCCAATGAATACCCTTGGAGGCAATAGATGATGGCTCTAGTCCTGGGGTCTCTGCCACCCATATGGAAAATCCAGATGGAATTCCAGGTTCCTTGCTTCAGTCTGGCCCAGCCCTAGCTGTTGCAGGTATGTGAGGAGTGACGCAGTGGTGGAAAATATGCCCCCCCACCCCCGTGTGTGTGTGTGCATGTCTATCTCTTTGTCTTTTAAATAAAATTTAAAAGATATACTTATGAGGTTGGATGATAAAAACAGAACTCATGAAGCTGTTATAGAAGGACTTATCTAAGAAGTGCATGGAGAACTATGCAGGTGTGAACTCACGGGAGTCCAAAAGTACAGAATGTCTGACAATGAATAAGCAATCTAGCAAAGCAAGTGAACACACATGGTAAGATGAAGGGTAAGATTATCCACTCGAGTTAGAATTTTAGAGATCTCTGGTATCTTCTGTTAGAGAGATCTTTACGGATTTGTGAGGGCAGGTGACAGAATGGAGTCAGTTGAGAAGATATAAAGTACATTGTTAAAAATTATGATTAGCTGGAGAAGTTAGAAAAAATATATGATTAGCTAAATAGAGTTATATAATCAAGGAAAAGTTTGTGCACTCTTTTAGATAGAAGTGACATGTGTATAATGTCATATGAGAGAAAGAACCTGGAAGAGAAGCAGAGCTTTTTTAAAACACAAGATAATTAGGGGAAACAAACAGATTCCGGTTTTAAAGGAAATGAATTAAAAGCACAATAAAGTTATCCAGAAAATATAACTGTCAGAAGAGTCAATGGAGACAAAGATGTTGAAAAGATGGTGTTAGCATATACATTGAGGGGAAACATAAAAAAGATTCATATGTCGCATTTAATTAAAGTTTAGACTACATTGATTTAACTAAGCTTCAGCCCATCACCACTGCCAAACAAACTTTTTTTGTGCTTTTTGGAAATGATCATTTACAAATTTTCACTAGACAACATTCTGAGCATGATTTCCCTAAGTTGGCACTCAATGAGCATGGCCTAAGATTAATGGAATAATTACAGTATTTTCTACAATCCAGTACTTGGAAAACTCTCTCCATGAATCATCTACTTTAATCAACACATACCTATAAGGCAAAAACTTTTATTACTGTCTATTTGCAAATGGGAACCAATTAGTTTCAGGTACTTAACTCAGGCATATACTATAAGTGGTATAGCCTGAATTGAAACCCAGATTATCTGATTCCATAGTCTATGCCTGCATTCTTTCCATACCATGCAGCTCCTCAAAATGGAAGCTTATTACAGTCCAAGAATCTGTGCATTTGAATTAACAAAGATTATTCTCTGACATTTTGTTCTAATTTCCTATATGCCTGTCTACTTTCCATAAGCATCATAAACATAATGCACACTGTAGTGGATTTGGTCAAAGAATCGAGAACTACCTATGTGCACTTTCTTCACTGCAATATTCTCCGTTATGCAATCAGAGAACATACACATCAATATTTAAATTTAATACATGAAATTAAAATGCTTGTAAGGCTTTGAATGGCACCGACACTCATAATGTGCTCGACTGAGGAAAAGGTAATTATAGCCATAATTTTAGAAACATAACATTCTCATCACTATTCAAAGTATAAAAGACCCGAGATAATGGGGAGTTTAAATAGAAATTTAACCATTCAAGGTCAAATGTGGAGCAATAGTAACACATAATTTCCTGAATACACTCATCATTTTATATTTCAATTAAATTTTTCATGTTATAGGGAAGTCCATAGTATTTTGCTTTATTGAAAATATCCAAGGCAGCTTTATGATTCCATTCATATTGATTATTATCTTAATTTTAAACCTGGAAGAGACTTTAAAAATCTTAATTCAATCCAAATATACAATGGGAAACATGGGAAATCCAAATGATTAAATTATTTTTACAGTCATTAAACAGTTGTTGTAAAGTTAATTCTAGAAGTCTACTCTGTGTGTGTGTTGCATGTGCAAACATATGTAGGTGATTCTTAAACATTTTGCCATTTCTTATAAGGTAATTCCGAGACTGGGGTAATAATTGTAACATATATTTTAAATATGTGAATCATTCCAATTAATCCAGATGCATTTTGGTCTTAAAGTTCTTACATGCCAATGAAATACAGCCTTAGGATCCACTATTCATATTTTAGACTTACTTCCAGCTAATCTCCCATATATGTGTGTGTGTGTGTGTGTATGTGTGTGTGTGCATTGTCTTCTTTCACTTCTTAATCACTGAATTTGTGCTTATATTACCCATTATACACAGCATGTATCATTAGTTAAAAAGTCAATGCCTTGTTTGCTTTTCATGTCTCATTGTCTACACAGTTCAGCAGGTTCAGAAAGCCAAGGGACAACTACAAATAAACAATAAAAGATGCTCACAGCTGGGAACCTCAAAAATGAAGACATTTTATAATAAATATCTTAGTTAATACTTTGATGGTGAATAATTAAGTGACTAAATGTTGTTAAATTAAGTTTTCTTAAAAATATTGGGGAGGGGCCGGTGCCAAGGCACACTAGGTTAATACTCCGCCTGCAGGGCCAGCACCCATAAGGGTGCAGGTTCTAATCCCGATTTCTCCTCTTCCAGTCCAGCTCTCTGATGTGGTCTGTGATAGCAGTGGAGGATGGCACAACCCGCATGTGAGTCTAGGAAAAGCACCTGGCTCCTGGCTTCAGATCAGCACAGCTCCGCCCGTCGAGGCCATTTGGAGAGTGAACCAACGGAAGGAAGACCTTTCTCTCTGTCTATCTCACTGTCAGTAAACTCTACCTGTCAAATAAATAAATAAAAACATCTAATATATATATATATATATATATATATATATATATATATATATTGGGGCCACTGTTGTACACAATGGGTGAACCAATGCTTGAGACGCCATCATCCTATAGCAGAGTGCCTTCAAGTCCCAGCTGCTCTGATCCTGATCTAGCCACCCGATAGAGCTCTTGGGAATGCACAGATCACAACCCTGGTACGTGGGCCCCTGCCACCCTTGTGGGAGACTGGAGAGAGCTCTGGGCTCTTGGATTCTGTCTGGCTCTGCTCTGGCTATTGTGGTCATTTGGGAAAGTGAACAAGCAGATGGATGGTAACTAACTCTCTCTCTCGCTCACTCTCTCTGTCATTCTGCCTTTCACATTAATGAATTAATTATTTTGAAGGCTGCTTTTTAGGCATAGATTCCACCATTTTGAACTTAAATAAATGTTTCTTTCTAAATTCCATTTTCCAATAACTTTTTGAGGGGCTCTTGTAAAGAATAAAAAGTGGCTAATGTTTGTTTATGTTTATGTTCCTGTGTTGCCTTTATAAAAAGAAGAATCCATCTGACATAAAGGTCACAAAAATGAAGAACTCTAGGAAGGTTAGTTGGTTTCATAAGTTGGTTTAAGAAATGGCTGAGATCATGTCAAAAGTCCTATTCATTTGTCCCACAACTTCAGAGGGCCCATAAAATTAATCCAGAATGACTTATTATTAACACTAAAAATGAGTCATAAAGAGACAACTCATCTCTTCACATTCTATCTCTTAAACCTCAAGAACTTCATTAGGTTGTTTTCAGCCAGATAAGGGGTAGAGAGAATCAACAGGCTAGCACTGACTGCAATGTGCAAGTGACCAATGTAGCATATTCATTGTCTATGGTTTTTTTTTTTTTCTAATTTGCTCTTTAAGAACAGTTTCTGAAGGTGAAACTATTTAGTGTATGTGTAAAAAAAAAATAAAATGCCTATCAGCCTATAAGACAGAATGATGTTAAGAAATTGTTAAGAGGCTGGCTCTGTGGCTCAATAGGCTAATCCTCCACCTAGCGGCGCCAGCACACCGGGTTCTAGTCCCGGTCGGGGCACTGGATTCTGTCCTGGTTGCTCCACTTCCAGGCCAGCTCTCTGCTGTGGCCCAGGAGTGCAGTGGAGGATGGCCCAAGTGCTTGGGCTCTGCACCCCATGGGAGATCAGCAAAAGCACCTGGCTCCTGGCCTCAGATCAGCGCAGTGCGCTGGCTGCAGTGGCCATTGGGGGATGAACCAATGGCAAAGGAAGACCTTTCTCTCTGTCTCTCTCTCTCTCACTGTCCACTCTGCCTGTAAAAAAAAAAAAAGAAAGAAAGAAAAAAAGAAATTGTTAAGAAATCAGCAGCTCAGAGGCTGGCACTGTAGTACAGTAGGTTAATCCTCCACCTGCAGTGCCGGCATCCCATATGGGCGCTGGTTCTAGTCCTGGCTGCTCCACTTCCAATCCAGCTCTCTGCTAAAGCCTAGGAAAGCAGTGGAGGATGGCCCAAGTCCTTGGGCCCCTGCACCCACATAGGAGACTGGGAAAAACACCTGACTCCTGACTTCAGATCAGCACAGCTCCTATCTGTGTGGACATTTGAGGAGTGAACCAATGGAAGGAAAGCCTCTAACTCTGTAACTCTACCTCTCGAATAAATAAATAAAATCTTAAAAAAAGAAAAGAAATCAGTAGCCCTTTTATAAAACCAACACTGACTGCTCATAGGAGATCCGTGGTGCATTTTGTATGACCAGTGTCCTGAAACCTCTAAACCTATTTTCTGAGGCTTTAGGGGGCACTTTCCATGCTCTTTCCAGACTGTGATGGCTTAAGGTATTCTTTAGTTGTGACTACATGACCGTTTCTCTCCATTTGTCTTCTCTGATCATCTTACCTGTATGCCTTTTGTTCTGTTTGTTAGAACATTCATCATTGGATTTATTTATTTCTTTTTTAGGTCATTTCTAATTTTTATTAAATCATTCTCAGCTCATAGATAATTTTAAAAATAAAATGTAAAAACAGCAACTAGCTTAGTAAAGGAAACTTCGTTTCACAGTCAATGTTGCATTAAATCAAGAACACATATTTGTACTAAGACTTGGTCACAACCCTAAAATTTCTATAACTTCTTATTAAACATAAGGTGGGATACTTTTATTGGTAGTGAAGAGGTAAAATCCCACTTACGTCACCTTCAATGTATGAAATGTGCTCCCCTGATTCTGAGTTCTTGGGCAGACTTGGGGTAACAAGGCCAAGCTGAAACATCACAGCTAAGCATCATAATTGGATTTAGAACTCACCTAGATCATCCAAGACTACCTTAACCCAAGTTCCCTAATTTAATTTCATCTGCACAAAACATTTGTTTTTCAAATAAAGCACCATTCACAAGTTGCAGGAAACATGTGCTTTTTTGGGAGATTTCCATTCAACACATTACTATCCCTAAGCATTCAACAGACTTTCAGCTCTAAAGTGAATGAAATGTTTTTTTCCATTCATAGACTTCAATTTTAAACCCCATTCAGATCTTTTTCCTTGTTTCTCTTTTTTTTAGAACTGTAAAATAGAAGAATTTGACATTATAAAAATGCCTTTAAGTAGCATAAGCAAAAGCTATCTTAAGTAAGTTCTATGTATTCACTACAAATTTCTAGAAAATTTTTGGATGGAGATTCATGGGTATATAATTTTCAAAATATATGTATCTTAATATTTAAGATTTATTGATTTAATTGTGCATTAAGAATTTTGTTTTTCCATCTATCCTTTATTACCCATTTAGTAGAACCTAGGTTGCTTTCTCTTTCACTTCTAGAAATGATAATTTTTGTCTCCTCTCCTACAGTTAATTATGATCATTAAAATCTTAGCTGTTGTTTTCTTAATCCTATAATTTGTTAATTTTTTTCAATGTTTGAAGATTATCTGTGATACTTTAATATACATTATTTTCTGACACTCACCTATTGAAGATCAGCAAAGTGTTGTTAATGACACTCATATGCTGTATCAGTAGACTGAGCCTCAGAGACATTATCTATTTTCTGCTGGTAAATGGCAGAATGTGGATTAGAATTTGGATCTTCATCTCCAATCTGCTGTTACTTGTACTACATAATCCTATATCACAAATGCCCAGATAAAACCAGACTGACAGTCAGTCCCAGATAATGTAGAGGACACTATATAAATTGCAGGACAAAGTAACAAATGTTCAAGCCTATGAAATTAAACTGCATACAATGGAGTTCATTCAGAGGTTCAAAAATCCATCATAACATTCTACACATAAATCACAAAGGGATTGTTTATCTGTTTTAGGGCCATCACTGAATGATACAGCTACAGATAAATTCTTCCGCTTTCTTATACTGTTTCTCTACACTTACCAAGGCTAAGAGAGTATTTTTTTTTTGACAGGCAGAGTGGACAGTGAGAGAGAGAGACAGAGAGAAAGGTCTTCCTTTGCCATTGGTTCATCCCCCAATGGCCACTGCAGCCAGCGCACCAGGCTGATCTGAAGCCAGGAGCCAGGTGCTTTTGCTGGTCTCCCATCCGGGTGCAGGGCCCAAGCACTTGGGCCATCCTACATTGCACTCCCTGGCCACAGCAGAGAGCTGGCCTGGAAGAGGGCAACCGGGACAGAATCCGGTGCCCTGACTGGACTAGAACCCGGTGTGCCGGTGCTGCAGGCAGAGGATTAGCCTGTTGAGCCGTGGCGCTGGCCTATTTGTGCTCTTAATCATATTAATTTTTTTATAAAATATATTGCCTATAACATATGGTATATACATTATTACATAGTATTTATTTATATAATTTGCAAACCATAACAGATAGGAAAAAATTAAGTCCATATTCACTTCATAAGCATTTCATATATTAATAAAATTAACAAGTGTGTGTCAGGTTACAATTTAAAATCTTTGCTTTCCTTGATTTTTTCTTAGCTTAGAAAATCATCTCATCTTCATTATTTTTGAATCTATATAGTACTTTATCACCTTTCAGGGTTTCTTTCTTTCTTTTTTTTTTTTTTAAAGATTCACCTATTTATTTTGAAAGGCAAAATTACAGAGAGAGAAAGGGAAAGGCAGAAAGAGATGTTCATCCTCTCAAATGGCTGCAACAGTTGGTGTTTGACCAATCTGAAGCCAGGATCCAGGAGCCAAGAGCCTCTTCCTGGTCTTCCACATGGGTGCTGGAACCCGAGCACTTGGGCCACTCTGTGCTGCCCTCCCAGGCACAGTGGCAGGGAGCTGCATCAGAAGGGAAGCAGTGGGGACATGAACTGGTGCCCCTATGGGATGCTGGCACCACCTTTCAGTTGTTAAAACACAATATATGAAACAAAAACTTCTCAAATATTATTCTACCAAGAGAGCTGGGCAACAGCAATAAGTGATGCCATCTCCATCATATGTGTACCAAGCAGAGAAGGTATCACCATAACTTCAAGTCACTGAATGGTTAGCTCAATTATTTTCTCTATCGAATTTGCTCCTTTCTTTAGTATATAGATATGCTTCTACAGGGCCAGTGTTGCAATGTGGCTCCGTATACTGCCTTAGACACCAGTATCCCTTACGGGCATCAGTTTGTGTCCCACCTGCTCCACTTCCGATCCAGTTCCCTCTAATGTGCCTGGGAGGCATAGTCCAAATGCTTGACCCCCTGCCACCCTTGTGGGAGACCCTGAAGAAGCTCCTGGCTCCTGGCTTCAGCCTGGCCTATCCCTTGCTATTGCAGCCACTTGGAGAATGAACAACTGGATGGAAGATCTGTTTCTGCCTCTTTATCTGTAACTCTGACTTTCAACTAAAGAAGTCAATTTGTTTTCTTAAAAAAGAAGATAGATGTGATTCTAAATATCAGATACACCAATAGGTTTTTCTAAAATCACTTAACAGCAGCCAACCAGCGTGTCCAGGAAGAGCCAACTTCACTAATATACTTCAGCCCCACTTGTTGTTACTGGCTACATCCAGGGTAGGAGAGTCAAAGCCAATGGCACAATGCAATATTTTATTAATCACCGAAACTGCAAGACTTACACAAATATGTTGCAAGATTAAAAAGAAGAAAGAAAAAAGAAATACTGGTATTCTTATATCTTACCAGGAAAGAAATATTCTCAATCATGAAAAATCCAAACTTCAATATGGTCTTTAGTAAAGCTTGGTCTCTCTGGTAAGGTCTCAAGTCAATTTAACAACACTATTTCTCTGAGGTCAGAGCCTATTAGCCCTCTGTAAAGCTTTCTGTCGAACAGTCAGCCAGTGCTTTTCTCAGGGCTCTATTTAATCAACTGTGAATAAAATGAGGGATTTAAAGGTCTAAAGTTAAGGGCAAAAGAATCTAAACATCAGGTTAAGAAGAAATAAATACATTATTCAAATCCTAGGAGAGATATTTTAGTCCTTCCAAGTCCCTTTGGTAGAAATAGGAAGAGATTACTTTACAGCCATGATTTCATGTTCCATAATCTTGGTGAAATCACCCAGGAAATTAAACCTGGAATATTAGCCTATCTGCAATTTTACTATTCATTGTTTTAAATATTTTATTATTGTTTTAAATCTTTTTTGTCAAATACGAAACTTAATGTACATAAAATTGTAGGAAATTTAGAGAGAAACAATACTGGAAATAGATGGTTATTTATTTAAATTGTTCCTAAACTTTCCATTCTCCTCTCTCTTCCTGCCCACTCCATTGGTAATTTATTTCACAACATAAGAATGATTTCACATTAATATAGTCAGGTATCCCTGGGAAAATTATGTATTTCTATTTCTGTCAGTACTTACTAAAGACTAAATGAAAGTCTTTATTTCCCCATGTATCATGGGGAATACAGGTAGACTTAATTTTACAGACTAAGAATGATTTCTGGAATATCTTTAATTTGGGGCATTGTTTTCCATTAGCTAAATGCTTTCATTTTAATCATTCTCTCTATTTATTCACTTGGAAATCAATAAGGATACCAAATTAATTCTACCATTCACCTAAACAAAAATTCCATTCAATGGGATAAAAATGTGTTACATGAGAGTCAGTATTTTGGTCCTAGTGGATAAAATATGTATGGCTACATTTGTCACTTGACAAATGCCATAAAGTCTCTAAGGACAATACTAAGCTCCACTAAAAAATTATCCAAGCTCCAACATAGGACAGGCTATTTCCTTTGTGAATAAAAATATAAAGGATGAAATGTGCATTTAGTTGATTTCTGATAGTATCTTTCCTTTATTTTCATTTGAGAATAATTAGTTATTTCAGTTTTACCCAGTCCAAATATAATGGCAATGAAATTAAAGACATTTATGTTCTACTTTTCAAACAATGGGTCACTTCTGATAAAACTTTGATTGAACATTAAACTTTCAGACTTAAAACCAATTGCCTCCTTTTTCTTTTAATTTGAACCCAATTTCCTGCAGCCCTCAGATCTCTCAGTAGTATTAATTGATTTATGAATCAATTGAAGAAAGATTTTAAGTTGGAAAAAAAGGAAACTATGTTGTTTTTTGAAAAAAGTATGATCAACATTTTACACATTAATCAACTCTCTCCATAAATGATTTAGAACATTTCACATTTATAAGGTATTTTTAGTAAAGTTGGGAGTTCAAGTATAATTTCATTTGAGATTATTCACTTTTTGCCTTTGGAGAAGAGTCTTATTGTACCATATCACACTACACAATTGTGAAGTTATCAAATTAGGATTTGACAGAATAACCAAATCTGAAGGGCTATGATTCTCATTGATCTTTCAATCCCGGCAATATGGTACACTAACGTTTAACAGTAACTTTGGACCTGTATTTGAATTGTGTCTCTATTACTCACCATTGGTGACTTGGTCAGACACCTTAGCTGTCTGACACTCAGTTTCTCACGTATAATACTGGAATCTTGATATAATGCCCTCAGAATATTATTGTATATTATTATTATACTACTATAAAGATAACAGATAATCTAATAAGGGTATAGCAAAAATAGTTATATTACATTTTAACATCAAATGAAATAACATAATAAGTGAAACACTTTGATAGTTGGCATACAGTATCTATTAATTGATATTACATTATTATTGTATTAGGGGATTTTTTCTTTTTATAAAGTTTATTGACATTTTATGAAGTTTTAGCTTTGAAGGTTAAATTTCAAAAGTCATATAACCAATCAGACATGAATAATATTTTACAATGAGCATCTCAATCATTTTAATATCTTTTTCTCATGGGATGACAATAGTATTACTATAATAGTATTGCTTTATTTTTATTAAAATTAGCTCTTTTTAAGATTATTACTGGGGCTGGCAATATAGCATAATCGGTTAAACCACCACCTGAGATTAAGGCATCCACATGTATGCCAGTTCCAGTCCTGACTGCTCCACTTCTGATCTAGCATCCTGTTAATGTACCTGGGAAAGCACTGGAAGATGGCCCAAGTGCTTGGACTCCTGCCACCCACACGAGAACCCTGGAAGAAGCTCCTGGCCTCTATTTTTCAGCCTGGCCTAGTCCTGGCTATTGTGGCCTTAGAGAGTGAACCAGCAGATGAAAGATCTCCCTCTCCCCCCCACTTCCTCTTTCAGTAACTTTGTCTTTCAAATAAATAAAATATTTTTTTAAAAAAATTATTACTAGCAAGTTTTTAAATACAAATTATCTATCCCTTATCTGAAATAATTAGGACTTGGACGTATTTTGGATTCTAGGTTTTTCTGAATTTTGGAGTAGTTGCATATACATAATGAGATATGTTTGGGATGGGACCCCAGTGTAAATATGAACTCCATTTATGTGTTATATAAAATTTATGTACATAGCCTGAAAGTAATTTTATACATGATGCCTATAACATTGTCAGGGAAGAGTTCCATCGTGTGGAAGGTCCTATTGAGACATTGTGTTGGCAGGAAAATGTTTTGGATTTTGTAGCCTTTTGGATTTCAGATACAGGATGCTCAAACTCTGCTGTGCTAAGGCAAGACAGAAGCACGATACTTTATACGCATTTTTAAATTTCCTACTTCCTATTTTCTTGTTAAAAAACTATTTGGTGTTAAGTGTTCTTATCCACATATTCTAAAAAGTAGACTTAGTTACTGAACTTTATGCTCCAAGACTTTTTTATTTTAAGGATATTTACACAATAAATACAATTTTAATCACTATGCTCTTCCTCATCGTTGAAATATGTGTTTTGCTTTATGCTCGCATCTTGAGTCATTGATGTTGAGTGACTCTCTGAACTGGGTTTTTGTTCTTCTTCTCCTCCCCCGCCTTCCTCCTCCTCCTCCTCTTCTGTTTCAGCTTGCAAGAAGGCTGATGCTGCCCAGAGCAGGGTCTGTCCCTTCATGTTCACGTTCCTCTACTTCCTCAATTCCTTCTTCTGGTTCAGTAACTTTTTTTTTTCACTTGGATTTATCAAAGTAGTCTTGTCCTCAGATGAACTTAGTTGCTCTTCTGCTGTCTATCACAATGCTTGCTTTTTTTTTTTTTTTTTTTTGACAGGCAGAGTGGACAGTGAGAGAGAGAGACAGAGAGAAAGGTCTTCCTTTGCTGTTGGTTCACCCTCCAATGGCCAGCGCGGCCGGCACGCTGCGGCTGGTGCACCGCGCTCATCTGATGGCAGGAGCCAGGTACTATCCTGGTCTCCCATGGGGTGCAGGGCCCAAGCACTTGGGCCATCCTCCACTGCACTCCTGGGCCACAGCAGAGAGCTGGCCTGGAAGAGGGGCAACCGGGACAGAATCTGGCGCCCCAACCGGGACTAAAACCCAGTGTGCTGGCGCCGCAAGGGGGAGGATTAGCCTGTTGAGCCATGGCGCCGGCCACAATGCTTGCTTTTATTGTGCTACCAAATAATTGCAGTTTACCACCCTGGTGTAGTTTTGCACAGTTGATCCAAAAACAAAACGAAGCAACCCCTTTACTCCTCCTGGTATCCTTATCTTTTATTATAGTAACCCTTACCACTTGACCGTACTTGGAAAATTTCCAGTATAAGTCATTGCTTGTTGGGGAAAAAGGCAAGCTGGAGACACACAATCCACCCTCTGTCTTCAGATGGTTGAGTCCTCCACCCATCTGTCTGAATCCAGGCTCGTCTTTTCCCGTCACTGAGGCCTGGGCACGAGTCCTGGCAGGAGTAGGAGCCGAAAAACAGATCAGAGCAGCCAAGGGCCCTCATGGTGGTGCCCCTCGATTTATTAAACTGTGTATCCTCAGTATGAGTTGATAAATTGATAAATATGTGTTTATTGAATAGAATATCTTTGAATCTTTATCAGAATAACATTATAGAAAATTTTGACACAGAAGTGAAAAAATGTTCTTTTTATTATTAACAATGCCTAAGGAAAAGGTTTTGTGGAGTAGTAGGTCAAGTCACTGTTTGAGACACTTGCATCCCATATGGAAATGCCAGTGCTAGTCTGCTTGAAATCCAGCATCCTGCTGATGCATCCTGGGAGACCATAAGTGTTCAAGTGCTTAGGCCCTTCCCACCTGTGTGGGAGACCCAGATGGAGCTCCAGGCTCTTAACTTTGGTCTGGCTCAGTGTTGGCTGTTTTAGGCATTTGGGGGATTCACCAGTGGATAGAAGATTCTCTCTCTCTCTCTCTCTCTCTCTCTCTCTCTCATGCTCTCTCTTTATCCATCTCTATTGTTATGCCTTTTAAGTAGATTAAAAAAATACATTTTGAGGGACAGCCCTGTGGCACAGCAGATAAACCTGCCACCTGCAGTGCTAGCACCTTCTATGGGCATTGGTTCCAGACCCTGCTGCTGCACTTCTGATCCAGCTCTTTGCTGGGAAAAGCAGTAGAAGACAGTCCAAGTCCTTGGGCCCTGTGCCCACATGAGAGACCCAGAAGAAGCTCTTGACTCCTGGCTTCAGATCAGTGCAGCTCTGGCCAAAGTGGCCAACTGAGGAGTGTACCAGCAAATGGAAGACCTTTCTCTCTCTGCCTCTCCCTCTTTCAAATAAATAAATAAAATATATTTTTAAAAAATATGTCTCAAATATATTAGAAAATTTATATAGCATTACTTGAGGATTAGGCATTCAAAATATTAAATTATAATAATTTAATATAAGACCAATATTCAGGAATACAAGGGCTTAAGAACTTGCCATTAAAGTAAAATAGCCATCTGTGTTGCCATAGGAAAATTTCTAAAATATCCTCTGTAACAGTTCACCAAATGTTTACTAAGCTACAGCCCATTACCTGCGTATAGTCTAAGAATAATATACATTCGCTGATAATGTGAAGCAAACAAACTAGAGAATAAAGACATGAAATAAATACAAACACATGTATAAAATTGTATGCGGGACAGACAGAAGACATACAATATACTTAGCATGTGATCTACTTAGGATCATGTATACATTGTAAAAGCCGATTTTTTTTTTACTACTTAGAAAGTTTTAATCGTTTTTACCATGAAAAACATACATTATACAAATATGTGCTTGTCTTTTTATGCATGTGCAAAGAGAGAAACCTTACTTAAAATGAAGGTTGGGATTCAGAAAAATGTTTTCCTGGGAGAAATAATTCCTAAGCTTAATCTTGAAAGATACGATTGGTCAGAGGAAAGTTTTATATGCATCTAATGCAAAGGGAAAAGCATGGGCAAAAGCAGCCAGAAGCTGGAGCTGGAGCTGGATTCTTGTGAGTTTGGTGCTAATTGGAAAAGACGTTCAAGTTGGTCAGTGACAAGGACATAAGGTAAAGGAAGGTCATTGAAGATCTTAAAGCAGAGCTCAGAGATTTAAGCTGTATTTTGATGATAATCAAGAGATAGTATTAAAGTTTGAAACTGGGAGTGAGGAAGCTCAATTAGATTATCTCTGTGGCAGCTCAGTTCTACTGTTTGATGATTTTAGGTACTATGCACAGGTATAGAACCATATGGGAAAGGTTTTGTTCAGAACAGTTTTTTTTTGCATATAAACTATAAAACATAACAAAAACTCATAGCTATATACATCTATAACTTTTATAAATTGTGTCTGGTACTCAGTGTGGTTATAAACTAAAAAGTCAGTAATATTTTTTATAGTTTTTATGATGCTATGCTGGAAAAGATACTTGTTTAAAAAAATTATAATCATGAAAGAAGACATATATGAATTAAAAATTATCATTACAGCTCAATATTGTCAACTATCTTCAATAGGATGGGCTGATAAAATCTATTTACAGCAGAAGTCATCGTAAATCATTTTTTACAAAGTAAAGCTCTTTTCTCGATTGGCCTGACTGCAATACAATTTTGTTTATACAGTTACATTCAGTAATGCTCAAAACATGTAATCCAGTTGAACAATGATCATTTTAGTTTTCATCCATGTAATTATCCCTCTTGCATAATGGCATGCCATTGGATTGTGTATTGTTTGCAGAATAACCCTCACTTCCAAATGCACTACAAAAATTGGTAAATATCTGTTTAGGGGTTTTAGAAGATAGGCTGCTTAGGAGATGAGATGATCTTCTGTGTTTTCTCGTTTTGAAGTTAAATGATGTATGTTTAAGTTCCTAACATAGTAAAATGATTAAACGCTCAGCAAATATAAGCTTGTTAGGAAATTCTATAAATCATTTTTGATCACTCTATCTCAAATCTACAATTACTATTGCAGGGCTGGAAGCAATATTAGGAGTTTGTTAGATAAATCTCTCTTTTTCTATCTGAAGAAACTATAGCATAAGGAAGGTGACTGATTTACCCAGTATCAAGAGTACTAGCTAGTAGGACAGCTAGTGATGGACTCTGAGCCCCTGAATAGAGGGAAACCAGCTCTTGCTCTGGTCATCATGGTACTTATATTATCGAGAACTTCCATAAACTTCCCCTCCAAACCTCCAGTCATTCATAGGACTGACCACTGGATGGGAGAAGGGAAAGGGAAGGATTGTGTAAGTCAACAGCCCTTCAGCTATACCTAGCACCTCTGTTCATTGTTTAGCTCATGCAGTTTAAGGAGACAGAAAAGTCTAAGAATACAGAAATATGAGCTCTGGTTCTGAACTTACTTTAACAACATTCCCTCTAATGGAAGAAATTGACATAATCACAAATACCCATGTACACATGCATGTAAAGTAAAGATTACTAAAAAGGAAAACATGAAGATGTTCCAAATTTCTAACAAAATCTATGCTTTATTTTATTTCATTTTATTTGTTTCACTAAAGCTTTTTTACATTATCCCTCTATTGAAAACATTCTAATTTTAAGTAAGGGTCTTTAGTGATGAATATTCTTAGAGTTTCTAATTGCTTTACAGTTTTCATTACTTCCAATGTTTCAGACTACATGTGTGCTTTTTTCTTCTTCTTCTTTCTTACTGGCTAGCTCAGCTGAGTTATGAGAATGGTACCAGAGTGAGGACTGAATCCCCTGTGAGTTAATAAGCCTGCCACTGAAAACATTTTCTTTCTGGGTGTCCCTTCTCATTCTAGTTAGTGATCTTGAAGTGCTACACTTCTATCCAAAAGACAGACTGCCTCAACACAGAAAAATGGTTTAGTACAAATAATCATCCCTACTAGACAAGCTAAATCACATGGGGCCTTGGGTCGGGGGGATTATCTTTAAAGGAGTATTGCAGGGGACAGTGGCACACATCAGCATTTATTTTATTTTGTATTAGTAATAGTCAATGATATCAACAACATCTAGGCTAGGCTAGGCATGGTAACATATGCTACTTTTACTGTGATGTCACTATGAAAGGAGTTTCAATAAACTTGAGTTTTAAAAACAAAAGATCATTATAGTTTCCATAAATTTAATCCATTATAAAACCTAGAATATTATTAACTTGTGTTTAAAAGACATCTTTTCACAAAGTTCCCGCCCACACACAATTGTTACTAAAATGCTTAAAGGATTGTCTCATTTTCTATTCAAGGTGTATGCCAAAGATAATGGAAGCATGAAGGAGAAGAAAGAAACATAGGGAGAGGAGATAAAAAGAAAAGCAGCACAAAAATGCTTCTAGTGTCTACAATGCCAGCTCTCTGTTTCTTTAAAAATGGATTTCTCTTTCAATAAATAATAGTGTTCATTTTACAGATAAACTGCTTATAATGAATTATATATTTTGGAAATTTTTAAAATACAGGAAATTTGGGTTTAGAAAAAAATAGAACTAATCTACTAGGTGTGGACATTAAGCCTATAATGTTAAGATGCTGATTAGGACGTCTGCATCCCATATCAAAGTGCATGGGTTCCAATTACACTTCCAATTCCAGGTTCCTGCTGATGCACATCCTGGGGGACAGCAATGATGGCTCAAGCAGCTGGGCTGCTGTCACCCGTGTGAGAGATGTGGCGTGCATTCCCAGCAATTAGCTATGTACTGGCCCAGCCCTGGCTGCTGCAGATGGGTATTTGGGGACTGAATCAGTGAATGAGAGCTCTGTCTATTTCTTTCACTGTCACTCTGCCTCATAAATAAATAAATTAAATGATGAAAAAGGGAAACATTTTTAACAAGAAAGATGTTTTTTAAAGATTTTATTTATTTATTTGAGAGGTAGAGTTATAGACAGTGAGAGGGAGAGACAGAGAGAAACGTCTTCCCTCCATTGGTTCAACTCCACAAATGTCTGCAATGGCCGGAACTGTGCTAATCCAAAGCTAGGAGCCAGGTGCTTCCTCCTGGTCTCCCATGCAGATAAAGGGCCCAAGCACTTTTGCCATCTTCCAGTGCTTTCACAGGCTACAGTGGAGAGCTGGATCAGAAGAGAAGCAGCTGGGACTAGAACTGGCGCCAACATGAGATGCTGGCGCCACAGGCAGAGGATTAACCTACTCCTACTGCACCATGGCACTGGCCCCAAGAAAGATATTTTAAATAAATTAGCCCATAACCCATGATCTGAAGATGGTAAGTATATCATCCATTAAATGAAAAAATAGATTAATAACATCTGTAGGACATGACATTAATTTTTAATGGTTTTAATTCATTTTGCATTTATGTAAGGCAAAGTCTCACAAAACCACACACACACACACACACACACACACACACATGCATGAGGAGGGAGAGAGAAAGAGAAAGAAATTTTTCCATCCACTGCTTCTCTACCCCAAAACCTACAACATCCAAGACTAGGCCAGGCTGAAACCAGGAGTCAAATACTCCGTCTTGGTCTCCTGTGTGGTTGACAGGGGCCCAGGTACTTGAGCCATTATCTGATGTTTCCCAAATATATTAAGAGAAAGCTTGACTAGAAATAGAGGCAGGACTTGATTCCAAGCACTTCAGTATAGGATGCAGGAGTCTCAAGCGATGGCTTAACTCTGTACTACAGTTCCCACTCCAGGACATGGCATTTAAGTGGCCACATATCTTGCAGCAATGGAAATCAAAAGATGGGATCCTTTTTTTATTTTAGTTTTAAAATATTTTTCCATTTTTTTATTTTAGAAGGTTTTTATTTAATGAATACAAATTTCATATGTACAGCTTTTAGGAATATAGTGTTTCTTTCTCCATTCCTGCCCTCCCAGCCCCATTCCCACCCACTACCTACTCCTCTCCCATTCCATTATTCATGCAGATTAATTTTTAATTGACTTTATATACAGAAGACCAACAGTTTATATCCACACAGAAACACAAAGTATAAAGTACAGTTTGAAGATGTTTTACTCTTAATTCTCATAGTACACTTCATTAAGGACAGAGGTCTAACAAGGGGAGTAACTGCACAGTGACTACTATTGCTGATTTAACAATTAACACTCTTATTTTTGACGTCAATGATCACCCTTGACATGTTCTGCCAAGACTATGGAAGCTTTTTGAGTCCACAACAACTTTTTCGGTAATTAGAGTCATATGCAAAGTGGAAATTCTCTTACCTTCAGAGAAAAGTACATTCTTCTTTGATGGCTCCTTTCCACTGGGATCTCACTCACAGAGATCCTTTTTGCAGAACAGTTTTTGCCACTATGTCTGCTTTCCATGCCTGAAATGCTTTCATAGGATTTTCAGCCAGATTCTTAGGGGCTGATTCTGAGATCAGAGTCCTGTTTAGGGCGTTTGTCATTCTATGAGTCTACTGTGTGGACTGCTTCCCATGTTGGAACTTTCTCTCCTTTGTAATTCTATCTATTGTTATTACTAGACACTCGGTCTTATTTATATAATCCCTTTGACTTTTAATCCTTTCTATTTGATCAAATCCACACTTAAAATGAAAAGATGGGATTCTAATTCAGGCTTTGCCACAGATACAGTGATCTGAGGCAAATTGCTTAAGGTTATTGTTCCTCAGTTTCCAATTAATGCGATGTAATTCCTAAGGTCTCTGATTATACAGTTGGTATGTTTTGTGAGTTTGTTTATTTTTCTGTATGTCACTTGCTCTTTGTCTCTGACATATCATTTCTCAATCCTTGGCTACACATTAGAGTCACCAGGAGAGGTATCAAAACTCATTGATGCCTATTCTCCAGAACAAATAAATTAAAATCATAAGATTGACCTTAAAAGATATCTTTCAACAAAATCACTTTCAGTGGGAGTCAGCTTCTTCTGTCTTCTAGAGGTGTGATTGGAACTACACATGGCAGCTGTTGTCAGATTTTATAACATTTCAAACAATATTTTCCTATCTTTTGAAATAAACACATGATAAAAACTAGTCAATAACCTGTTAACTTCCTCTATGCCACATTTATTTTTGAAGGCTCTATCTCCTTTGTTAACAAAATAGAGATTAAGCTCTCTCTATTATGAGTGTGTGATTCTATATATAATTACACAAATGTGATAATAATTTCATGTGATGTAAAAAATGTGATCTTGAAATATGAAGGAAAGAGTGTTTTCAAAAGAACAATAAAATACCTTAAGTCAGCATAGTGGAGGAAAACATGTAATTATAAATTAAATAGCTATTATTATCTTTCATATATAATACTGAGAAAATATCTAAGAAAAATATCATAAAAATATATATGGATATGGGATAATAAATTACTTTAAATATTTTTAAATACTACCATTTACTCAGCACATTTTCAATAATACACATATATTTATAAATAAAATATTTGATTTGAAAATATATATATATTCTTAGTAGCATTTTCTCTGGAAAATATTTGGCTGAAAGCCAAAATTTTCTTCATGTTGAACAAAGAAGCCAAACTCCAAAATACACCTGCTACCTCTACTCTGAATAAGAACAAAACAAAACAAAACAAATTAATTCAAGTGAGCAGCAATTCAATAGCTTTTGTGGTCTTCTTCTCTTTCCTTCCTATTTGGTGGGGCACAAAAGACATTTTGAAAAACAACATAAACAACTCACTTGCTTGTTCAATTTTATGTTAAGGATATGCACCAACGGAGCAAAATCACCAGACAGGCAGACATGCTGCTGGAATTTGAGCTTCCCTGCCCACCTCCTTGTTGTTTATAGAGGTAGAAAGTGGTGAGACTGAAACTGCTTTGCTCTCTCTGACACTTCAGCTGTGAACCAGGAGGAAGGAATGGAAGTATGCCAGGTTTTTCCTTACACTGTTCTATTTTTCTCCAATGGAAGCCAACTGAATAATATTCAGAACAAACGCAACACACTCTGTTCACGTATCTGAGTGCATAGCTGTGATTCAAAAACAGGAGAGGGCAGACCTGTTGTGCCACAACACCGTGCCTTACCAGAAAGAGCCGTTAGTGAACACGCAATGCTGTCTGCAGTACGGTGTGCTGCGATGCTATTCCTCACACACTATGTGCATTACAGCTGAATTTATACTAAAGGAAAACACTTTTGTCCTTAGTCTGACAAAATGATTTCCTCCTCCTGTCGTTACTTTTTCCCTTCAGTTCTCTATCATGTCCCCAGCAGTGAAGAAGTTTGCAAGTAAGAAAATAAGGCAGTTCCAGTGCTGTAGCATAGCAGGTAAGGCCACCACTTGCAGTGCTGGCAAATCATATGGACGCCAGTTCAAGTGCTGGCTGCTCCACTTCCACTCCAGCTCTCTGCTGTGGCCTGGGAAAGCAGTGGAATATGGTCCAAGTCTTTGGGTCCCTGCACTCATGAGGGAGACCTGGAAGAAGTTCCTGGCTCCTTGGCTTTGGATCGGCCCAGCTCTGGCCATTGTGGTCATTTGGGGAGTGAACCAGTGGGTGGAAGACTTTCTCTCTCTCTCTCTTTATTTTATCTCTCTCTCTCTCTCTCTCTCACTCCCCATCTCTCTCTCCCCATTTGAGGAATGAACCAGTAGATGGAAGATTTCTCTCTCTCTCTCTCTCTCTCTCTCTCTCTCTCTCTGCTTTTCAAATAAATAAATAAATATTAAAAAAAAGAAAAGAAAGCATTTTCCCATTTCCTCTGACCTCTCTGGATCAGCAGAAAAGGGAAACCAGTATTTCTTTGTCGTTTTATTAAGGTTGGACTTACTCTATCAAACACCACTCGCCACCCTCCTAGTTACAGTGCTTGCTGTAAACCAAGATGCTGGGACATGCAATCTTCATTTGTATTCTAAGTTCTTCCTTGGCACTTTAAAAAGAAATAGCTCAACATCATTTGGAGCTGCAGGGCCTTTTTTATTCTGTTCCTCTTTGGTCTTCTCCCTCTGTCCTTTCAGAGAGCATAAAATATGGTGGCAGAGTAAAGAACAGCTGACGGAGCTTGCTGCAAGGTGCAGGTGGCTAAGCAGACTTGAAGAATGCAGTTCCAGGCTAAAGCTGTCTTTGTTGCCAGCCTCATGCAATAAATTTTCTTTTGAATTTTTTCTCACCAAAAGATACTAAGCTATAGGATGCTGCTCTGAAAAGAGTAATTCTTTCATTCATCCTGAGGACATGCTCTGGTGACATGTTTCGTAGTCCAATAATTTATTGTAACATAATTTATGAAGCAATTTACTATTCCATAAAATTAGAAATGGGGGACTATGCTGTAAAATTATAATTAAATGCTATATAAATATGAGTAAAACACAAGCAATATACATCTAGGTACCTTCAGTGTGAGGAACAAATGAAGACTGGAGGAAGGAAGCTGAGTACAAAAGAAATTGTGCATGTGTGGAAGAGAAGGCAACAAATAAGCCCATCTTTTGCCTTCTCCCAAATTTGAATCATCTTTTTCTGACCAATCTAGTTACTCTGCATTGTTCATGAGTACAATTCCATTCCCTCCCATGGATGCAAGTCCATTTCTTTTTCATGGGAATACAATCTTCTTCATCCATACCTAGAATTAGAGGTTTAGAAAGCAAATGCAGATTTGAGCAACGATTAACTAAAGCATTCTCATAAGCTTTCTATTGAGTGGAACAAATGCATGCTCAATTTCTGAGCATAACTCAGAAAGCAAGACCTAAAGAGTTTCTACTGTGGAAGGAAGATGCAAACAGCAAAGGATCTGGTGGCACTGAGGTCACAGGTAATGACTGACATTCGACATCTGCTAACTGTGATAGGGGAGTGTGGACCAGCAAGCAGGAGACAGAAGGGATTTCTCCTTAAGAAAGTACCTGGAAGAGGAAACAAATTCATGATTTGAGGATTGTGTATTTATTCCAATCGGTATGGATAAGCAAGATCTGTGACACTGCATTAGTCATGGATTTTCCAGAAAGCCCCATTATTCATGATAAGCGATCATGGCATAATATTCCTATCATCAATGCTTTACTGCTACCTTCACGGACTCTTGCCTGGGTGACTGCAGTAACCATCGAACTGGTCTTAATGATTTTTATGTCTTCCATTTCAATGTTAAAATCAGCTTCTAAAATGTACACCTGATGGAGCTGCTTCCATGGTTAAAATCTTTTAATTTTTACTTTTGCATATAATGAATCAGTTCCCTAGCATCAAGTAGATACTGGTTCATCCATGGCTGTTAAATCTAATCCTAATCCTTAGTAAAAACTAAGAAGACCAAAATGAGTAATACTTTATTAAAACAGTGGGGTGGAGGGAAGCTGAGACTTAAATATCATAAAGACAAACAAGAATGAGCTACAACCTAACAGTCATTAGGATGTATGATGTAAAAAAAGGAAACAGAATAAATAAATCTTAATAAAAAAAGAAGGAAAATAGGGGTCGGCACTGTGGCATAGTGGGCTAAGTTTCTGCCTGTGGCACTGACATCTCATATGGACACTGGTTTGTGTCCTGGCTGCTCCTCTTCTGATTCAACTCTCTGCTATGGCCTGAGAAAGCAGTAAAAGACAGCCCAAGTGCTTGGGCCCCTGTACACATGTGGGAGACCCAGAGGAAACTCCTGGCTTCAGAGTGGCCCAGCTCTGGCCATTATGGCCATTTGAGGAGTGAACCAAATGAGGAAAGACCTTTCTCTCTGTCCCTCCCTCTCTCTGTCTATAAGTCTGCCTCTCAAATAAACAAATAAAATTTTTAAAAAAGAACAGGTATTACCAAAGTTATGGAAAATTTAAAACCTTTGTGCAATGCATGTTGGAATGTGAAGTGAGACAGCTGCTATAGAAAAGAGTATGATGGTTTCCCAAAAAATTAACAATTAAATTTCTTAATAACCCATAAATTCAACATTTTAGTACAAAATCCCCCTTGCCCTAAAAAGAAAATGAAAGTAGGGTCTGAAGGCAATACTTGTACACTCATGTTCATAGCGGTACTACTCATAACAGCCAAAATATAGAAGCAACCCATGTCAATACACAAATAAATGGTTAAGTCAAATGTGGTACATACACACAATTAAACATACAAATGAGGGAAATTCTGACAGTTGCTACAACATGGATGGAACTTGAGGATATTTTGTAGATAAAAATAACCCAATCACAAGAAGAAGCACTATATTATTCTATTCATATGAGTTGCCTGAAATAGTCAAAATCACAGAGACGAATATAGAAAGCCAGTTATCAGGGCTGGGGGGTGAGATGAATGTAGAGTTACTGTTGAATGAGTATAGAGTTTCAGTATTTTTATTTTATTTTTTATATTTTATTATTTTATTTTTTGAGAGGTAGAGTTACAGACTACAGACAATGAGAAGGAGAGTCAGAGAAAGAGGTCTTCCAGGCGCTGGTTCACCCCCCAAATTCCTGCAATAGCCAGAGCTGAGCTGTTCTGAAACCAGGAACCAAGAGCTTCTTCTGGGTCTCTCATGAGGGTGCAATGGCTCAAGCTCTTGGATCATCCTCCACTGCTTTCCCAGGCCATATCAGAGAGCTGAATTGGAAGAGAAGCAGCCCATAGGAGATGCTGGCACTACACTATGCCACAGCACTGGCCCCAAGTTTCAGTTTAGAAAGATGAAATGATTTCTATAGAAAGATAGTGGCAATGGTTAAAAAATTTTAATGTACTAAAATATTACTGAATTATACCTTGAAATACATTGGTAAATTTTATATTATATGTATTTGCAATTTTTAAAAATTAAAAAGTATAAAAAAAGAAGTTCTGTAGAAATGGTGCAGATTAATTAAGTTTAAAAGCATAATGATTGGGGCTAGCATTGTAGCATAGTGGGTGAAGGTGCCGCATGCAATGCCGGCATCCTGAATGGGCACCTGTTCGAGTCCTGGCTGCTCCACTTCTGATCCAGCACCCTGTTGGTGTCCTGGGAAAGCAGCAGAAGATGGCCCAAGTGCCTGTGCCCCTGCATCCACTGGGAGACTTGGAAGAAGCTCATGGCTCCTGGCTTCAGCCTGGCCCAGCCCTTGCTGTTGCAACTATCAGGGGAGTGACCTGGCAAATAGAAGATTCATTCTCTCTCTCTTTCTCTCTCTCTTTCTGTCTTTCCCTCTCTCTCTGTAACTCTTTCAAAACAATTAAATAAATCTTGAAAAAACATAATAATTAAATATAATGCCCAGTCCTAGATTGGATCTTGCACTGGGGAAGAGGTTATAAAGGACATTATTGGACCAATCATAAATACTAGAATTTGAACAACAAATTAAGTAAAAAACATTACATTAATATAAAATTTCCAGAAGTTAACTACCTTATTAAAGTATGTATGAGAATAGTTCTTTTCTTGGGAAATGTAGAATGGTATATTTAAGGTAAAAGAACATTAGGTACATAATTTATTCTGAAATATATCAGAAATAAAAGTTGTACACTCATATATGTGTTCTTACAAGTGATATACAGATACAGACAGAGAGAGATTGAGAGACAAAAAATGATGGATAAATGAGGAAAAGTAGTAAGCATTGGTGACTGTGAGTGAAGGATTTATGGAACTTTGATTACTATTTGTGATAATCTATATTTTACTCTTGCAACTTTCCTGTAAGCTGGAATATGTTTCCAAATAACATGTTAACAACAACAACAACAACAACAACAACAACAAAAAGAACCAAGGCACAAATACTGCATATGGGATTTAAAGCCCTTCACAATTTAACAGCAGCCTGTCTCAGGTACCTCTTTGCAGTTTTCACAGGCCTATGATGAAACTGATCATTTCTGAATTTCAGCATGGATTTTCATTCAAGCTCTTCCCTCTACATAGCAAGTATCTAATGATGCTGCAAAGCCCAACCCAATTGTCATTTCTAGGCTTTCTACTAGAATTACATTCTTATCTTTGATCTTTATTATGTCTTACTCAATTGAAGGTATGTATATGTCTCTGCATGTTATATACATTGTAAACATATGAATAAACTTATTTTGTGATTTAAGGTTCAGAATATGAAATGATGTCTGCACTATACATTCAATAAATTTGGAATTGATTATGAATTAATACTGAGTAATTATCATTCCATAAGATATTTGTATAGAAATGGATATAAATATATATACACATACATATCTCTCTTGATTTCTATTTTCATATCCACTGAAAATTGCTGAAAAAAATAAGAAGCCTTTCAATTTTAAAATTTTTGGAAAGTTCTTACAGATTACTAAAACTGAGAAAAAATTAATATACACATATTAACAAAGTTCAGGTCTATTAGATTGAGCATATGCACACGCAAACACACACACTCACATCTACAGCCTGGTTCATAAAATATCTACATGTTTACTGTGTTTTTGCAAGTGACAAAAATTTAAATAAAAGCTAACAAATTCCAAGGAGAAAGGAGCTTAACTTTATTAAAGCAAAAAATTCTACATTTAGGGTTACTACTGATAAATGATTCTATAAGATAATCTTGGCAATATATTATTACTGAATATATGGCTTGTTGATAAAAATGTTATAAAACTACAATCAATGTTAACATCTGATTTTTAGCTTTAGTGTTCGGCATTTCTGGAAGATATTGAATTTATGTGTTAAGGAATGAAATAATCTATTTATCCATGGGTCAGTTACTGTGTGGGTGTTTGCTTTGCTAACTTATCAACTGACTTCAATTCTTACCAAGAACAATAAATATCTCTATGGGTGATGGTATGATTCATTCACTGTGTTCAATGTACTCAAAGTATTTTAAAGGATATGAAAGTCTAAAATGCCAGATTCTGACACATTTCCTGTCAGTTTATTACTGTGAACTTCTTAGTTGTCCCAAATCACCAAATACTCCATGTTCCTGACACATGCGTTATATTCAATAATTTTATCAAAATAAAAAAAAGAGTTTTCTGATGGTATCCAATACCATAGTGCCAAAAATAATGAAAATCATTTACTGTCTAGGGTAAGAAAGCACTGGATTACTGCTTATGCTTTGCCAAATGTATAAACAAAATATTAAAAATAAATTTTGCATATATGTGAGTATATGTATAGAAAATATTTTGATATTAGATATGTGATGCTAATTATTTCAGGTTTAATTGTTTAAAGAATTATAAGTAAATGGGCACATAAACTGTAATAATAATATTATAAGGTATTTTAAAGTAAACTCCAGGTACCCAAACAAATTAAATAATGATTAGAAGGCATTTTTAGATGTAAAATTAAAAATGCTGTCCTTCATTTACCCATATGCCTAAATTTGTCTTTCCTGAGAGAAAATTTTAAAAACTCTTTGTTCCACACAGATTTTTCTGTATCATAATTAGAAATGCAGATGGAAAGTTTAAATTAGGCAATGGTTGACAGGAGGAAAGACATTTGCTTTAAAATTGTTGGAAGTGATTTCAAGTTCAAATCCTTTGAAATGAAACAAAGTCCATTTGTCACAGAATATAATTCAATTGCACATGGTCTGGTTAGTTGGCTCAAGTTCGGATAAGACTAAAATGCATTTGTAGACAAAAGACAAATGAAGGATAGAAACTGATAAGGGCTGCTCATATAAAACAATCCATTTTAAGGTTTCAAAAGCCAACATATTAAACTTTTCCAAATCTCTCCAAGAACTCAGCTAATATTTTGCAGTGATAGATTTTACCTTAAAAGAGGAAACATCTGCAAAGAGATTTGATTCTTTTAGAAGATTATGTATATGAACATACATTTAAAAATGAGTGTTTTGGGACATAGGAGATGAAGGAATGTGTGTGTGTGTGTGTGTGTGTGTGTGTGTATTTAGATGCAGATATATTTATGTAGATAGATATGAGGGCACTTCAAAAGTTAACGACAAAATGAGCTTGATAAGTTCATTTTGGTTAAGATTTTTTTAAAACCATGCATTTGAGGGCTCTTTAAGCATTCATGGAAAATGTTTTATGAGAAACCTATGCATAAATTTCAAATTTTTCCTCCAAATTATATTTATCAATTCTATTTTTTGCAAACTTTGAAAGGGCTTTAAATAAGGAATAATATTCAAATATATAGAAAACATATGTTTGAAAACAAATATATTTTTAAGTATGTAGGTAGATTTATAATGGTTCAAAATATAACAATAATATTGAAATTTTATTTCTAACCAGGAGATACAAATGAGAATCTTATAAATTTTTTAAAGTTATTATAAATATTGATATAAATCCTCAGATTTATGCAGAGTTTAAATTTTCAAAGATATACTTGTTATTTATTTTTATTGAAGTTAAATATTGTATTATGAACTATGGGATAAATCATCCTGCTTTCACACAGCTATATAGACCTAAGATCTGCATAAATGAAACAGTTAGATAACACTGATTAATTTGAATATTACCTTTAAGTATTCATGTGATATAAATTAAAGAGACTGTCTTAAGACTAATTATATAATAGAGTCGATTTGCACAAATAGTAGTGCACAGTGCCATTATATCCCCCAAGATTAAATAAAGTTTAAACAATGGAAAACCTATTAATGAATAAAGTTACATATGTTCTATTTTATTAATATAAAGATAATGTAAGAAATGCATTTCTAGATTTTCTTTCTTTATTCAGTGACAATGTTCAAAAATTTCTTAACCAGTAACAAGATAAAGCATAAGGATTAATCCAGCACAAGAACTTTCCAAAAAGTGAGTCCCTGAATTAACTGTTCTCTGATTTCTAATTCCTGGATCATTTTGTCTCTTTATTATGGATTAACTTACTTAACTCCCTATTTCCCCCTCTCCTTACTTTTTCCTTCCTTCCTTTTGATTTGGCTACTTTATTTATTCAATTTCTACCATCATGGTAGTTTAATTTACTATTCACAAGAGCTTCTTGTCTTAGTTATTTAATGGTTTTACCCACTTTTCTTGATCATATGCTAATACTGTTTCTTATTACTGTATTAATCTAAAATATTGACAATCTATTAACTCTGTGCTATAAAGATGGATTTTGTTCATAAATATCAATTTTCTAATCTTGTATCCAAACATCAACACAACTGTTAGCTCCTGCATATATTTAAAGATTTTTATTTTTTATTTTTTGACAGGCAGAGTGGACAGTGAGAGAGGGAGACAGAGAGAAAGGTCTTCCTTTTGCCTTTGGTTCACCCTCCAATGGCTGCCGCGGCCAGCGCGCTGCAGCCGGCGCACCACGCTGATCCGATGGCAGGAGCCAGGTGCTTCTCCTGGTCTCCCATGGGGTGCAGGCCCCAAGGACTTGGGTCATCATCCACTGCACTCCCAGGCCATAGCAGAGAGCTGGCCTGGAAGAGGGGCAACTGGGACAGAATCCGGCACCCTGACCGGAACTAGAATCCGGTGTGCTGGCGCCGCAAGGCAGAGGATTAGCCTAGTGAGCCAGGGCGCCGGTCTATTTAAAGATTTTTAATGGGGACTAGGAGTTTGGTACAACAGTTAAGAGGTTATTTGAGTTGAAAATTATTTTCCTGGAAAGATTAAAGACATTTCCAATTTTCTGCTACCATCTTGAGCTGCTGATGAGAAATATTATTCCACTTTCATTCCTATTCTTTTGGAGACAATAGGCTTTTTGTAACTTTGCTTGCTTTCAATCTTTGGAAGCTTTTGGATTCTTCGTGATTCTTAACATAATAATAAAATACTTTAAGAACAAGATTTTTGAGTCCAATTCCAGGTAACAGTGAGTTTTACATGCTTTCATGGTAAGAACTACCATAAGAAAATTTAGGTGTGCTTAGTGGCCTGTTGATATTTTCTTGCAGAATTTTCTAGTACTGTTCTAATATGGTCTACAAAATGCCTGTAATTAAGTAACTGATCTGGAGTAAGACATGAGTATCTTTGGAGATTCTTGTCAAATTGTAAACTTATAAAAACATTAGGTTAATCTCCTAGCATTTGATAAGTGCTTTAACCAATGTATTTAGCACTGAAAATATATAACTAAGCAAAATATCTTCCCCAATGAGAAGCAACCTGAAACATCTATATACATATGCTTATTATAATTAAGACTCTGAAATATCAGTACACAGTAGTCAACCAACATAAGGTCTTACAGCCAGACAGGCAGGGACATTAACAAATGATGAGTGCACTGTAAGTATAAGGAGGGTGCAGAAGGTTGAAGGTAAATAAAACAAAATACAACTTGGAGGAAGTGATTCAAGGTCTATATCTATGAATGTACTAAGAATTGTAGGCTGGAAATTCAGGGAAAGCATTTTGGAGTCAAATGCCTATTTTAAGATATCTTCTTAATATTTACATAAAAACTACATAAACTATATAAAAATAAATTGATTTATATATATATAGTAAACTGTTTAATGTAATGCCCAGTATACAGTAGCTACATATCTGTTAGCTGCTATTATAACTGGCATTTAATAATTATACAACCTGGGCCAGTGCTGTGGCGCAATGGGTTAATCCTCCACCTGTGATGGCACTGGTTCTAGTCCTGGCTGCTCTTCTTCCAATCTGGCTCTCTGCTGTAGCCTGGGAGGGCAGGGAAGATGGCCAGGTCCTTGGGCCCTGCACCCATATGGGAGACCAGAGGCGGCTACTGGCTCCTGGCTCCTGGCTTCGGATCCGCACAACTCTGGCAGTCGAGGTGAATGAACCAGCAGACAGAAGACCTTTCTCTCTCTCTCCTCACTGTCTGTAACTCTAACTTTCCAAATAAAATATTTAAAAAATTGTGAAACCTTGGCCAAGAAACTAGCACTCTGATCACTGGTAATGTTACTGGGTTCATAGAGTTAATAATTATTCCTGTATGATAGGCTTTTAAAGGAATATAACACACAAGTTACAACATTCCTCATAAATGTTTGTTATCACACAGTAGTACCTACATGACAGTGTAGATTCATTAGCTGTAGTTCTTACTGACCACATTTCAGAAACACTGTTGGAGTATTGCTAGGTTTGATAATAAGTTATTGTTATAGACTCTACACCATTAAGTTGTAACAAAGATATTCCTCCAAGGTAATAAGTAACACCTGCACTCAAGGCCGTCACATTGTTGAATAAAGCGATCCAAATAATCAATTTAACCTCAAATGTGTTTCAACTTGTAAAACATTGACTCATTAACCTTAACAATGTCAGTGTGCTCTTACCACAAAACTCAACTAAATGAGTGTCCAGGGGAATACTGAAAAATCACAATTCATGTGGAGTAATGTACTAAAAGCATTACAAAAGACTGTTAGAAAAAATAACCCTGAATGCCTTGTGAAGGATTAGCTAACAGTGCAAAAGAATAGCAAATATACGGAAAAGGCTCTTGGAGTGAAAACACCATACATGTTTCTCAGAATGGTAACCCACTGTTGCAACTGGTATTGTGCTTTAGCATCGGAATACCTGTGGGAAAATGGACATTTTTCTATAATTTGATTCATACTATTTATTGCAAATCTGTTACTTAATAATATTGTCTCAGTCCCCTTATCTATAAAAGAGTAAAAATAATTCCTACTTAAATAGCATAAGTCAGGGAATTATATAACACAAAGAAGGAAATGCCTTGAAACATATGCATGATTTTTTCATAATAGGCATTTTCCATGAACTTGCTGAAGATACTTCATATGTACGGATTCCAATACTTTGCAAGAGATCTTATCTTTACATCTCATTTTTCCATAATTTTTGGAGTACCCTTGTATATAAAAACTGAACAAATGATAATATTTTAGTATTAATATTGAGGAATTTAAAAGGAATTATCTGAACTATTTTTACATTTTCATGTGCTGCTTGTCATCTTAGGCTCCTAATGCTTCTCATTTCAGGTTTTCAATAATCAAGTACCTCTTTAAAAATTTCTTAGGGCTATTTTGTTTCAGACCAAACTAGATAATGGAAAAATCCTTACTGGTCACCATTCCCATGATGTTTTAATATAGATAGCAATCTTTTCTGACTACTGTATGTCATTTCCTAACTACACATTTTATTGAAAGGGTCACATAAAAAGATAAACATATGTCTATTTGTTTTGCAATGTTTGTTGATTTGTCAAATATTTGTTAGCTACAATCATGAAACCAACAATCCTCGATAATTATCTGTAGACTTAGGCTATTTTGCTAAGCTCTTTATTACTTTTAATAATTATTGCAGATGGACAACATAATTCATACATTTATCTATGTGTATACATATTCAGAAATAATTGTATATGCACATACATGTAACAAACAAACACGATACTCATATCCCTTAAGAATATGACTTTTCAGAGAAGATGTCATGATTGAGCATTTAAATACAAGACAACTAGAGCTGAAGGCCACTGAGGATTTATTATGTGCCAGGAACTGCACAGAGCAAATACTGTATACGTACATATATATAGATATTCATGCAACAAAGGGGACCAACTTTGTCCTTGAGGTTGGAGATACAGCAGTATCTAGAGATAATTTTGGTTTTCATAAGTTGGAGAGAAGGGTCATTATATTGATATTTATTTGGCATAGGCTAGGGCTGTTATTAAAACCTTTCCTAGCACAGAACAGCCCTTTACAGCAAACAATTATCTGGTACAAAATGACAATAGTCATTTCTCAGCTGACGCTGAGAAATGCTGATATAATATTCAATAAAACAATTAGGCAGGTATCATTAACTCACTTTATATATGAGCATTATATAGTAAAAATTTTTAATATCATAAAAGATTTTAAGCCAGTGAGAAACTAGTTTGGAATTCAATCCAGAGTTTAGCTCTAAAAGCAACCCACTAATTAACCAGTTCATCCTCGCTGAAAGATCTTAACAGCATTCCTTGCTATAGGAACACTTAGATAATTTTTTACAGTTTGATTATTGAGATTTGATAGGTATAATATTTAAACCTTCATTATTATATTCATAGTAGGGCTTTTCAATCACAAATTAATGGAGTGGAGGTTCCAAGCCAGAGACAAAGTGACTGAATTCTTGGTGGGAAGATTTACTCCATTCAAAGTTCAGGTATATTTTACCCTATACTTCATAAAGATGAGAAGCTTGCTTTGAAAAGTGCTAATGAGAGTTGAAAGTTACCTTCAAGAAGCTATGCATATTTCAGAAGAAATAAAAGTCATTATGCATTCTCTCTAAAGAGGATACAATCTCAAACTGTCAAAATCCTAAACTGTTCTACATATATTACATATGAATGCCATTTTTTAAAAACCTTTTCCATTTTTTTCCTTCTAAATTAGCTTAGTGGGCCATGGTATTACAGTATCTTGGTTTGGCCTATGAATAATGTGACAGGTAATTTTTCTACATTTTCTTGCCTGTAGTTAAGTTTGACTGAGGATTCAGAAAACAACATTTTATGACTTAGATGGTAAAAATAAATTTTCTGTAAGCCATACAGAGCTATGTTCTGGAAAGGTAGCATAAAATATTGCATACTAAATTTATGTCTGTTGATAAATAATTTTAAAAACTAAGGAGACCTTATAATAATGTACACTAAAATATTTTTCCAAAACAAGTTGATAATCTTACCAACAATCTCAGCACCTGTTATGCTACTGGATACCAGACTTTTTGGCTCTTAAAAATATTCTATCTGGAGATATTAAAAAATAAATAGCAAGTAAAAACATTCAAAACTAGAGGACATTAATTTTAAGGGTTAAATTCTTTATATGGTAAAGAGAATGGCAACATTCAAAGACAGAGTGATAATAGTTTATTCCTTTCTCTACAATGAATAAGGACATGCCTTTTGTGAGAGCCTTTGACTGCAAATAACATGAAAACTCTCTCTAAGATAGTATAATTTAGTTTCATTTACTTTATAATGATCATGATTAAATCTAAACTATTATAAGCAAACTACCATCTGGAACCATAGCAAATTAAGACTCTATTTTCTATGATGACCAATCATGGAAAGCATATGCAGACTTCTACATTGCAATATTGTATAGTAATGTGATTAGATAATCATGGAGACCAATGAACCTAGCTAACTGGAACATAAACAAACGCACAGTGTGTCACTTGGAAATATTTCAGTATTTTTTTAGAGCTTCTGACTCAAACTTCTGGGTATCTTTAAAGAACAAGATGAAATTATAATGAAGTTTCTGAATCTAGCTTAAAAGGGGTGTGTGGAAGGAACAGAAAAGTCGGACATATAACGTTCATTTTACAGGATCATATGCACTTTCATTAATAGAAACATAGTAACATGGTCAAGTGAGAACGTACAAACAAATTTCCTTAAAGAATCATCTACAGTCCTATATTAATGTAACATTTTACTGTTTGTTAAAGGTTGAATTGAGTCCTTCCCCAGCTCTCCTAAGAAGCCCTAACCCCCAGTATAAGTGAATGTGACTCTTTTGAGAAACATTCTTTGCAAATGATCAAGTTAGGATGAAGTTTTAAGGATAGTGTCTTCTCCAATATCACTATATCCTTATAATATACGAGAAATTTAGACATAAAGACAAACTGAAAATACAATGCCGTAATACCATGTGAAGGCTGGAATCATGTTGCCACAAGCCAAGGATTGCCAAAGATTGTCAGCAAATCACTGAAAGTCAATGGGGGAGGATGAAACAGATTCTTCATCACAATCCTCAGAATGACCAACTCTGCCTACTGACATCTTGGTTCTCCATTTCCAGTCTCCAGTACCATGAGATGACAAATTTCTGTTGTTTAAATCATCCAGTTCATGGTACTTCACTATGGAAGCTAAAAGAAACTAATACACTATTTAATTAGAGATTCATCTATTTCAATGCATTGTTTTGTGGCTTTACACCATATGCATAATGCAACATGCAAACTTGGGAAAAACCTTTTAGCTTCACTAAGCATATTCATACTAAGAGAAAAATGAAAACACAAATAACTTCAAGGTATTTCTCTTTTAGATACCCTGAAAATGATGAAGACAAATTTATATTAAAATAAAACATTGTGCTTTTTATGGTACCATTAGGATCTGTTCATGGAAAATATGGAATGTTGTAAAGCCATGAACAGGAAGAAGACTAGTGGCAGTTTTTCAGATTAGTCTTCCAGTAGTTTAAAGGAGGAAGTGATGGGCACCCAAGTCTAGATGTGAAGAGAATAAAATTGAGATATGAGAAACTGTTGAGTCACCTAAATGAGTTAGCAATTACTGGAGATTAAATGATGGTTATAACACAGAATGTAAGAAAAAAATGAACTCAGCAACATAGCGGCTGGCAAAAATAGTGGTTGAAATAACTGATTAGAGCAGCAAGAAAAAAATCAGTCAACAATAGTTGCCATTAGTTAACTCATGAGCTTATGAATATGTTTTGACTGAAATTCTATTTACATTATCATTTTACAGCCTAAGATTTTATTTTTGTCCATATTGCCCTTGAGACTTATAATACATATGGTGGCTGTTCCTATTGCATATAGTATCCAGGAACCTATGGCAATTAAAATACATATATATGAAAATAAAACAATGAAATCACTTGGCAGTGAGCTTTGGCTTCCTTTATTGTCCTTTATTTGTTTATGCTCATGCTCGAATGCTCTGAATTAATTTTAAGTCCCTTGAGCACGGTGGGTTAATTATATCATGGCTTTTTCTGGTAGTATGTGTAACATAGTTTGTGCTCAAATAAATCTCAATTGAGGGACTGGCTCTGGCATAGCGGGCAAGGCTACCACCTGCATGGTGGCATCCCATATGGGTGCTGGTTCAAATCCCAGCTTCTCCACTTAGCATCCAGCACTCTGTTATGGCTTTGGAAAGCAGTAGAAGATGGCCCAACCCCTGGGTCCCTACACCCATGTGGGAGACCCAGAAGAAGCGCCTGGCTCCTGCCTTTGGACTGGTACAGTTCTGACCTTTGTGGCCAGCTGAGGAGTGAACCAGCAGATGGAAGACCTCTCCCTTTCTCTGTTTCTCTCTCTCTCTCTCTTTTTCTCTCTCTCTCTCTCTGCCTCTCCTCTCTCTGTATAACTCTGACTTTCAAATAAATAAATAAATCTTTAAAAAAACAAACCTCAATTGCTGCCGATGATTAATAGGAAAAATTAAATTTCTTTCCTGTTACCATACCATAAAATAACCATTCCTTTTCTTTTTTTTCCCTCTCTCTGGAATATTTTTCAAAAATATGATCTAGGTACATTTTTAGGGAACGTATGAATCAATATATCTTTAAGCATCAGAGTTAAATATGTTTAGAGTAAATTAAAACCATTCTTAATTTAAAGAAAAACCATATATGTTATATACAAAAGCATAGAATCCAATAATAAAACAGAAAAAATAGAGATATCTTGAACAGCATTTAGATTAGTAATCTGTACCTTCCACCTTGACAATAACCCCATCCACCCACCTACCCAAGTTGAAGTGTCATTATTTCTCATGACAACTCTTAAAAAATGGCACCAGGGAATGATAGAGTGCAATGTGATATGAGTCTATTTTTCTGTTGCCTTACAGGTTAATCATAGTGTAGTAACAGCACAAACGATTTTGAAGGGGTGGCATGACCACTAGACAAGACATTAATCATGGTCCGAGTCTCTTAACAATTTGAAACTCCTTCATCCCTTAGCACACACATATCTTTATTCAGCACTAAAGGCAAATACCTATAATTTTAAAATTATGTCCTTAGAATCATTAAATCCTGATTTATGTACACTTTTAACTCCATTTCTTTCATGGTCCCCTCTCTCCCACCCTCTTTGGAATTGCTATGACCTTGTTGAAGGAGTTCTATAAACTACTTCCTTGTAATAGTTTAAAACCATATTGTGGGACTTTTATAAGGCAATCTCTGACACCTGACAAGCTAGACATCACACATTTTCTATTTTCCAGTTACAACATATCAAATACTTTAAAGACTCTTGAAATTCAGCCTTATAACTGTATGTAGAAAAACTTATGCCTTTGTCAACTTGATCGCAAACTCCTTTGTGAATGCCACCTTGGTGTTAATTAATAACTTGCAAATTTATAATTTCTTTTGATGGGTCCTCAAATTAACATCAGTGCCAAATAATTTATATTTTTAGATCTGGATGAAGAATAAATGGTTTGATCTGTGTCAGTATATTCATTTGCAAATGTAGCCTGTATGCTACAAAATATTTCAACAAGTCAGTAAATTAATGTTGGATAAGCTAATACAACAGAAAATCAATTGAAACTGCAGAATGATAAAGATTTTTCCCTTTATGCACACTGTGAGCCAGGGTGACTTCAAAGAGTAATCTGATGCTCTGCCATAAACCTTTGAAAGGCACCACCATTCAGGAAGTTCTTTCTTCCACATGTTCAGGGACTTAAAACAATTATACTTCCACCAAACTTTATACTTAGGAATTTATCCCAGAATTACTAGAGAGAAAAACTCACCTCAAGTCTAAAAATGTTGAAGAGATTGCTTATAGTAACAAAATGCAAATAGATAATGTCCAACAAGGAATAATTACATCAAAATATGACACAATCATATAATGAATGAACTGCTATAATTTAGAATATTATGAAAAGACATTATTATTTTAAATAAATAGGAATTATAACCAATATAATCACAATTTGATTAAAAGTGACAGAGAAAGAGAACTAAAGTTTCTAAGCATGGTAGTTATTATCAAAATAAAAACTGTGTCTATACAGTCATTTATTCATTCATTTGTTTAACAAATGTAAAATTACCCAGATAAATTTGTGTGTGTTTCATGAAAATCAGTTTTCATGAAAAGCACAGTTAGTTTTAAGGTGTAATGCTTTATTTACATCACATCACACAGCATGATTCTGTGAGACCTGAGCCTGGATCAAGGTGTAACTATTTTAATTAGGCCTCCATCTTGTAATTTGGGCCTGACCAGGCCCTGAACTCTGAGCCAGAAGCTCCTAAAAGTAAATGCATGAACTCCCCTTGCAACAAACTCTCCTAGCAACAGCCGATTAACAGATAACAGAGAAATACCTAGAGTTTCTGGTGTCTTCTCAGGTCAGATAAGGTGATTGATAGCCACCTGAGACCCTGCAGTTTGGCACGTACACCCCATCAGCTCGGACTCTGTGCTTCGGCCAATCAACTCAAAAGGCATCAACCCCAAAGCCATCCAACCACCTTTAGTAGGTATGTTCCTGCCACTGGATGCATTAATCAATTCTAGGAGATGTCCTTTGAATTTCCCGCGGGATGAGATGATTTGCTAAATGGTACCACGATGTATAGAATGTCTCTGAAAACCCTATAAAAACCCTGTTAACTGAAGGGTCGGGGCTCTCAATTCAGACCCGCTGCTTCGGTGTTGATTGAGAGACGAGGCCCAGACCTGCAATAAAACTCTCATGTGCTTTACAACAGTATCGGCTCCTTGGTGGTCTTTGGGGATGACTGTACCGGGCATAACAAGTCTTTTTGCAATGTATAGCTTAACATATTGTGTGGCTAACAATAGAAAATAAGAAATTTGAATTAATTTTTAGTATGTTCTTAACTAACATTCCTATTTCTTTTCATTTTTTAAGACTTATTATTTATTTCTAAATCAGTTAAGAGAGAAGCAGAGGCAGAGGTAGAGAGAGAGAGAGAGAGAGAGAAAATCTTCCATCTGCTGGTTTACTCTCAAAATGGTTGCAACAGCTAGAGTTGAGCTGATCTGAAGGCAAGAGCCAGGAGCTTCTTCTAGGTTCCCAATGCAGGTGCAGGGGCCCAAGAACTTGGGGCATCCTTCATTGCTTTCCCAGGCCATAGCAGAGAGCTGGATTGGAAGTGGAAGAGATGTGGGATGTGGACACTGCAGCCAGCGGCTTTATTCACTATGCCACAGTGCCAGCCCCTATTTTCAATTTTTCTAAGTTGTAATTTGCACTTTTCTCATTAAAATTCAAGAATATACATTCTAAAAATATTTTTCAAAAACAACCAAAGATATGTTTTTGCACAAAATATTCTGGTATGCATACACATAACCATTGGTGACTCATAACACACACACACACACACACACACACACACACACATTGTTCTACAAACTTTTCACACTAGTACAGGGTCACAAATTCTAAAATGGAGTTGATGATAGTGATTAAGGATTTAAAGCTTGTCCACTGTTTTTTAAATGTTCAATCATTAATTCTTTGCTTGAAAACTCTCCTAAAATGAATTCTTATTTAAAAATATTACATCTGCTTGCAGTGCCGACATCCCATATGAGCACTGGTTGGAGTCTCAGTTGCTCCACTTCCAATCTAATGTGCCAGGGAAAGCAGCAGTAAAGCTGCTGTCTATAGTGCCGGCATCCCATATGGGGGCTGGTTAAAGTCCCAGTTGCTCCACTTCCTATCCAGCTCTCTGCTGTGGGCTTGGAAAGCAGTAAAGGATGGCCCAAGTACTTGGGCTCCTGCACCTGTGTGGGAGACCCAAAAGAAGCTCCTGGCTCCTGGCTTTAGACTGGTGCAACTCCAGCCATTGCAGCCACCTGTGGAGTGAACCAGCAGATGGAAGACCTTTCTTTCTCTCTGCCTCTTCTGTCACTGCCTCTGCCTTTCTGTAACTCTGACTTTCACATAAATAAATAAATCTTTCCTTCAAAAACTGAATTGTGGAGAAAGAGAATGGAAACAGAAAACAATATAGAGAAGACAAGACAATAATACAAAAGGAAAGGATATACAGAGTATGACAATATTCCAAGAAATGGTAAAGCCAGACTATAAAGGACAGAGAGAGAGAGCGAGAGAGAAAGAAGGCAAGAAAAGAAATAATAGAATATGTGCAAGAAGAATTTAGAAGGGAGTAGTTATGGATAGAAGAACTAGACTCGAAGCAAGGACACCAAGCCCACAGTTAACTCTTTTTAACTCCTACAGTATACTTAATACATTTTTCAAAGCTCTGTTTCCTTTGGCTACGGAATAATAGATTAAACTACCTGAGCTCACTTGTCAGTGTTGCTCTGCAAGTCAATGATTTTTGCTTTTATCCCCTCAAGCAGTCCATCAGAGGTAGTCAGAACCAGGCATGTCATGGACCCACCACCCTTGGGCATCAATAAAGCCTCTTATCTTACTTTGTGTGGATTATCAAAAAATTATTTCCCCAAACCAATGGGAAGCAATGGGCTTGCATTAGTCTAGGCAATGTGTGTGGTGCAGAGACAGAATGCCCTGAAATTTAACACCAATATTTTGCCACAAGAAATGCCTTTATACAATTTCATTATTTCTAAGCGTAGGTCTCAGCATTACTAATGCAAAATTACTTTTTATTTCAATTTCCACATATGGTTATCCCTTTATCCCTCAGTATTCAAAGGTGATTATTAGTTCCAGTATCTCACTGTGAATATCAGACTCCATAGGTGATCACATCCCTTGCATAAAATGATGTAGTATTTGCAGATAACCTGCACATACCATAACATATATTTTAATTAATCTCTAGATTACTTATAATATGTAATACAATGTAAGTGCCATGTAAACCATTACATTGCACTGTTTAGGGACCAAAAATAAGAAAAATAGAGTCTGCACATGTTCGGTACTGTAGCAATTTTTTCCCCAAATATTTGAATTCTCACTTTAAAAACTGTAGATGTGAACTTGACCATAAAACGACCAAAACTGTATGAATGCCTGAGTCTCAAGGTAGAAATTATCTCTAAACACGCAGTATATGTGAAATTTCTAATGCTCAGATAAGAATCATCCTTGAATAGAAATAACAAAGTACTGAATTAAAGAACTGAAAATGGCCTTGCACATAAAGTTAGCTTGTTTTTTCCTGCATTTGCCTACTTCTCAGTACTACATAAACACTACACCATTTAGATTTAAAATGTTCTTCACTGATAAGAGAAAATTGTGTCTGAATAATATCAAGGCTAATGCTATTGACAAGAGACTGTTGAAATCAAAATACTGATAAATACTTTGTTCTCTCACAGCAGAATTATCTCTGATCATTCAAAATAACATGGACAAAAGCATCATGAAAGGAGACTGAAGACAACTGCGTCTCTCTTGAGAATGTGTATAAAAGCCAGAACTTTGTGAGGAAGCAGCAGTGATCTTTATAAGCCCAGTGACTTGTGCCTCAATCCATTTTTAAAATTTTTAACATTTCTGAGACTCCATAATTGCTGTGTCTTTCTGTGTAGGTCATACAGAATAACCTACTTACCTAAAGAAAAAAAAACTTAAAAACTTATGTGTATGTAAGCTGTAAAATAGATGTAAAAGACCTGAAATTTCAGATGCAATTATTATTTTTTTTTTGACAGGCAGAGTGGACAGTAAGTGAGAGAGAGAGAGAGAGAGACAGAGAGAAAGGTCTTCCTTTTGCCGTTGGTTCACCCTCCAATGGCCGCTGCAACCGGCACTGCGGCCAGCGCACTGTGCTGATATGAAGGCAGGAGCCAGGTGCTTCTCCTGGTCTCCCCATGGGGTGCAGGGCCCAAGCACTTGGGCCATCCTCCACTGCACTCCCGGGCCATAGCAAAGAGCTGGACTGGAAGAGGAGCAACCAGGACAGAATCCGGCGCCCCGACCCGGGACTAGAACCTGGTGTGCTGGCACCGCAAGGCGGAGGATTAGCCTGTTGAGCCAAGGCGCTGGCCTCAGATGCAATTAGAATAAGATGAAAATGTTGTGGAACTTTGGGAATGGAACAATAAATGCACTCGGTGCCAAAGCTATGGCATAGTAGGTTAAGCCTCCCCTTTGATTCAGCTCTCCACTTATGGCTTGGGAAAAGCAGAAGTTTGGGCCCCCACACCCAGGTGGGTAACCCAGAAGCTCCTGGCTCCTGGCTTTGGGTTGCGGCCATCTGAGGAGTGAACCAGAGGATGGAAGACCTTTTTTTCTGTCTCTCCATCTCTATTTCTATAACAGCCTCTCAAATAAATAAGTTTTTTCAAAGGAATGCATTCATGGGGCTTGTGCTGTGGAGTAGCAGGTAAATCTGCTGCCTGCAGAGCTGGCATCCCATATGGGCGCTGGTTCGAGTTCCAGCTGCTCCACTTCCTCTCCAGCTCTCTGGCGTGGCATGGGAAAGCACTAGAAGATGGCTCAAGTCCTTGGGCCCCTGAGCACACACTGGAGACCTGAAGGAAGCTCCAGGCTCCTGGATTTGGATCGGTGCACCTCTGATCCTTGCAGCCATCTGAGGCGTGAACCAGTGGATGTAACACCTCTCTCTTTCTAACTCTGCCTCTCTCTAAATCTGTCTTTCAAAGAAATAAATAAATCTTTTTTTGTTTTACAAAAAAAAAAAAGGAATGCACTCATGGCCACAGTCTTCATTGCTAGGTGTTCAGGATATGGAGTTTGTTGTTAGAGCAAATGGGTACCAACATTGCTCTTAACATTTTAACTACACATTAAAAATCATCTAGTTAGCTTTCAATGTTTTTAAATACAAAAATATTCTACTCAAAGAAACTGTGGCATTGTCATGGACATTAGAATACATGAATTTATCTATCTCACCTTCCAAAATTCAAAAGGAAATGAAAATAAGAAACAGGGTATAGACTAAGTGCAACATGTTAAAGCTACTATCCTTCACATGAGATGGAAAACCACCAAGGAAATGAGAGATCAGCAAAACCATCATCACCTCTAATTTTAAAATTTACTACTACTCATGTTTGTAGAAGTTTGATTTTATGTTTTTTCTAGAATGCTTTTCATTCATTCATTAATATTGTTTGAAATGTTAATTTTGAGAAGGTTAGAATCAAATTATAGACTTTGTTTTATAGCATAATATATAAATTATGATAAAGAGATATTAACATTAGTTTTTGTCATATATTAATTACAGGCTCATTTTATTTTTTTCTTTTAGTACTTTGATTTTCCTTATTCAATATTATGCTTTTTAAGCCATCTTGGTTTAGCTTTCACTTAACTATTCAATAGTTTTCTATTAGATAAATATACTGCATTTTTCTATTTTAATGTCCATATCAATGAGTATTAAGGTCATTTGCTTTATTGAAGCTATTTCCTATAATATTGCCCTCATCATAATTGTGTGTCTCCTGGTATATATGTATGACAGACAGGATTCTTAGGTTAAATGGTAAGAAATTATAGGCTTTTAAATGGTACTTGAATAAGATCTAAAGAGTTGAGAAGGTAAATAAAGGTCAAGGGCTATGAGTGAAATTGGCATTTTGAGATTTGATGATCTTTCACAGCCCTTATCTCTACTGTTGAAGAACAGTGCTCTTTTATTGAATTCTTCGTTTAGTGGAGAGTTAAGCTTACAATTATAAGATTATAAAATAAGCTGAAAGTATGTAGCAAAAATTAAAAGAAAAATTAAGAAAGGAAAGAGGAGGAAGATGGGAATATGGGCAGGAGGGAGGAGGAGTAGGGTGGTAAGTATCATATGCTTTTCAGACTGTATATATATATATATATATATATAATATATGAAATCTGTTCATCTTATATAAATAAAAAATAGAAAAATATTGATATAAGATACAAAAAATGCAAAAGGTCAAGGGCAAGGCAAAGGAACAACAGGATTCCCACTGGCTGCTAACAGAGTAAACACTTGGATGATGAGGGGGAGGCTATTGTACGTTAAATGGCATCTTTACAAAATATATTTTAAAAGAGTTTAGAAAAAAGATTGTTTTTAAATTCTTATTGCAGATTACAGTATTCTTGGAAGAAAAATCTCCCATGCAAGTCATACTCATGCATTGATTCTTACAAGGCTATGATCACATATGTAGATCATACCTTCCATGTCTTTATGTGAGCTCTGCTTATAGGCTCATTTTAAATTCAGTTAGAATTATTACCCATTCACAGCTGTTGCTTACTTTTGACAATGGTCAAAGCTGAAACATTTGGTTAGTAGGATGTTAACTAGAAGCCAATTCAAATAAATAACTAGCAAAAAAAGAAACAAACACATGTAAAGTATTATATTTTAATTAGAAGCCTATGAATGCATATTTATTGGCCAATACTTTGAAGCAAAATCAATGTCTTTTCTCTGAACATCAGCCTGTTGAATAAATTTTCACTCCTTTCTTGCCCCATATATTATCTACATTTCAAGTAAACTTTTATTTAAACAGAGCTTCTAAAGGTATATGTGAAGTATAGTGGGTGCAGAATGTATTTAGATTACAATAAATATTCCACAATTTTTGATTCACCTGGTTCTCTACACATCAATTTTTATTAGCAGCTCATTTAGAAATAATCTTCTTGTATTTAATTTTTTATGCATTTGGTTCACAAGTTTCTATTTTAAATTATCTAACCATGAATAAGAAATACAAAGGATATATATGGATTTGAGAATATAGTTAACTCTGCTGGGAGAACACAAGTATGAAACAATATAACCATGATCTTACTAAGATGGGCTTCAGTGGTCATTGCGGATTGGTCACATGTCTTTAAGAAGAGACTGTTTGGCCGGTGCCATGGCTCACTAGGCTAATCCTCCACCTGCGGCGCCGGCACACCAGGTTCTAGTTCAGGTTGGGGCACCGGATTCTGTCCCGGTTGCTCCTCTTCCAGTCCAGCTCTCTGCTGTGGCCCAGGAAGGCAGTGGAGGATGGCCTAAGTGCTTGGGCCCTGCACCTGCATGGGAGACCAGGAGGAAGCACCTCGCTACTGGCTTCAGATCAGCGCAGCGCGCCGGCCATAGTAGCAATTTGGGGGGTGAACCAACGGAAAAGGAAGACCTTTCTCTCTGTCTCTCTTTCTCTCTCACTGTCTAACTCTGTCTGTCAAAAAAAAAAAAAAAAAGAAGCTGTCAGTTAATCCTGAAAGTTGGTCAAGGGTAAATGAGCTAAAAGAACTTTTATGGGTGTTCTGAGATGGTGGAATAGCAACAGGATAGTCCGAATCACACAGAGCAAAATTAATATTTAAAAAGGGTTGAAACTACACTGTGGGTGATCTCATGTGGATGCCTTCTCTGCCCATGCAGGTCGAGAGGGCATGGCATGCCATACCTTCCAGAAGGACCCAGCAGCGTCGCTGCTGGCAGGTGGCAGGAGCCCCAGGCACATTTCTTCCCACTACTGCCTTCTGCTAAACAGGTAAACTGCTCCTGGGTGTGGCCCAGACCCCGCCTGGAAAGCTACCCTACCTTCAAGCTGATTGAAGAGGCCTACTGGCGCCAATGTCCTATAGTTAGTGGTTCCCTGAATTAGTTATGCCCCTTCCACCTGCTCTTTAAAAGTACATGGGTGTGAATAAAGACAGACATGTTCCCTGAAGCCTGTCCCTGCTGCTTTCTTGTGGGAAGAACACCATCACCCCGCTCTCCCAGCAGTGCAGACTTCACAGGAAGAGTCCGCACTATGTGGGGCATTCGCAGTTGGACACCCAGTGAGAACAGCAGAAATGGTCCAGGTTCACACTGATAGAGAGAATAAGAACAAAAAAAGAAAGAAAAAGAGGAGGCTCTGACCTGGAGAGGAGAGTGCCAGCACCAGCAGAACAGTTTAGAGGGGGAATCCACAGGTCTGTGGAGCTGTGGATAGCATAGGATGGAGCGCATGGAGAACTGCTTCTGAAGTTCCATGTGGAGGAAAAAATGAACAAATAGGGAGGTGATATACCTCCCTGCCCTTCCTCCCACCTCGCAGGGACTGGTAGCCACTGGAAAAAGCCATTCTGCTCCTGTGTTCATTCGTTTGTTTTTTCTTATTTTTGGACAAAACAGGTGGGACTGCCCTGCCTTCCATTTCTGTGACTAGTGATAGCAGGGGTTGCTTTAACCTTTACACAAACTAACAGGAACACAACAATTCAGAAGAATAACTTCCCCATCATGCAAACAGTAAAGCAAAGGGAAACCCCACCTTTTGAAAGCTTTTTGCCCACCTACCACCATTGAGAAGGGAGCCGGGCCACAGTAGGTATGTGCTCCATACATGTGCCCCCAAACCACAGACTTACACAGCAAAGGCAGTGTTAAGGGAAAGTTTATAGCAATTGGAGCCTACATCAAGAAATTGGAAAGGCACTAAATAAAGGAGTTTACAATGCATCTCAAGGATCCAGCAAAACAACAGTAAACGAAGCCTAGGAGAAAGGAAATAATTAAAATTAGAGGAGAGATCAACAAAATTGAAACCAATAAAACAATACACAAGATCAGCAAAATGAAGAGCTGGCTTTTTGAAAAAAAAATAAAATAAACAAAATAGGCACACCATTGGCCCAACTAACCAAAAAAAGGAGAGAGAAGACCCCAATTAATGAAATCAGATATGATTTGTATGCCAACAAAATGGGAAACCTAGAAGAAATGGATTGATTCCTGGGTATATACAACCTATCTAAATTGAATCATCAAGACACAGAAAACCTTAACTGAAGCATAACCAAGACAGAACTCGAATCAGTAATAAAGACACTCTCATCAAAGAATAGACCAGGACTGGATGGCTTCACTGCTGAATTCTACCATATGTTTAAAGAAGAATTAACTCCAATTCTTCTCAAGCTCTTCCAAACAATTGAAAGGGACAGAATCCTCTGGAATTCTTTCTGTGAAGCCTGTATCGCTTTAATTCTTAAACTTGTAAAAGATACAACAGAGAAAGAGAACTACAGACCAATCTCTCTGATGAACACAAAGAAACAAACAAAAAAAAATTCAATAAAATACTAGCCAATCAAATCCAACAACACATCAGAAAGAGAAACCACTTGGAACAAGTGTAATTTATTCATGATATGCAGGGATGGTTCAACATTTGCAAATTGATTAATGTGATATATCACATTAACAAATTGAAGAACAAAAATCATATGATTATTTCAATAGATACAGAGAAATCATTTGATAAAATACACACTTTCATGATGAAAACTTTAAGTAAACTGGTGATAGAAAGACCACTTCTCAACACAAAAAAGGCAATTTATGAAAAACCCATGGCCAGCATCCTATTGAATGGGGAAAACTTGGAAGGAATCACCTTGATATCTGGAACCAAAAAAGGATGCCCACTTTCACTACTGCTTTTCAATATAGTTCTATAAGTTCTAGCTAGAGCCATTAGACAAGAAAAAGAAACCAAAGGGGTACAAATTAGGAAGGAGGAGTTCAAACACTCCCTATTTTCAGATGACACGGTCCTATACACAGGGTATCCAAAAATCTACACTAAGAGTCTATAGGAACTCATAGAAGAGTTTGGAAATGTAGAAGCATATAAAATTAATAAACAGGATTCAACAGCTTTTGTATACACAAACATTGGCCTGGCTGAGAATGAGCTACTAAGATCAATCCCATTCCCAACAGCTATCAAAAAATCAAATACCTTGGAATAAATTTAACCAAGAATATCAAAGTTCTCTACAATGAAAATTACAAAACATTAAAGAAAGCATGATAGGAAGATACAAAAAAGTGAAAAAATCTTCCATGTTCATGGATTAAAAGAATCAATATCATCAAAATATCCATACTACAGAAAGCAATTACAGATTCAATGCAATGCCAATCAAAATACCAAAGACATTCTTCTCAGATATAGAAAAAATGATGTTGAAATTCATATGGAAACATGGGAGACCCCAGAATAGCTATACCGATCTTATACAACAACAACAAAGCTAGAGGCATCACAATATCAGATTTCAAGACATACTATAGGTGATTATAATTGAAACAGCCTGGTACTGGTAAAGAAAAAAAGATGCCTTGACCAAGGGAACAGAATAGAAATATCCAAAGTCAACCCAACTGTCTTTACCCAACTTATTTTTGACAGAGGAGCTAAAATCAATCCCTGGAGCAAGGACAGTCTCTTCAACAAATGATGCTGGGAAAACGGTTATGTCACATGCAGAAGCAGGAAGCAAGACATTTACCTCACGCCTTTCACCAAAATCTACTCAAAATGGACTAAAGTCCTAAATCTAAGAGCTGACACAATCATATTATTAAAAAGCATTGCAGAAACCCTACAAGACATTGAAAAGACAAAGAGTTCTTGGAAAAGACTCCAAAGGCACAGGCAATCGAAGTCAAAATTGACAAATGGAATTACATCAAGCTGAAAAGCTTCTGCATTGCAAAAGAAACACTCACCAAAGTGAAAAGACACTGACAGAATGGGAGAAAATATCTGCAAACTATACAACTAATAAAGGTTTAATAACCAGAATTTATAAAGAAACTCAAAAACAACAAAGCAAACAATCGGGTTAAGAAATGAGCAAAGGACTTAAATAGGCATTTTTCAAACGAGGAAATCCAAATGGCCAACAGATATATGGAAAAGTGCTCAGGATCACTAGACTTCAGAGAAACGGAGGTCAAAATCACAATGAAGTTTCACCTCATCCCAGTTTGAATGGCTTTTATACAGAAATCAACAAACAACAAACGCTGGTGAGGATGTGGGTAAAAAGGTATCCTAATCCACTGTTGGTGGGAATGTAAACTGGCTAAGCCACTATGGACGATAGTATGGAAATACCTCAGAGGTCTAAATATAGACCTAATGTATGACCCATCCATCCCACTTCTGGACATCTACCCAAGAGAAATGAAATCAGCATATGAAACAGCAATCTGTACCTCCATGTTTATCACAACTCAATTAACAATAGCAAAGGCATGGGGTCAACCCCAATGCCCATCAACTGGACTGGATAAAGAAATTATGCTATATATACACCATGGAATACTACACAGCAGTATAAAAATGAAGTCTGGTCATTTGCAAAAAAATGGATGAAATTGGAAAACATCATGCTTAGTGAAATAATCCAGTCCCAAAGAGACAAATTCTATATGTTCTCCCTGACATGTGATAACTAATAGAGCACTTAAAATGGAATGTGTAGAAATGAAATTGACACCTTGAGAATCAATGTTGATGAGAGCCCTTCTCTTGACTGTTGAGGAATAGCTTCTTATTCTCTATTTTTTTATCTTTTCCTTTTTGTGTTTTTCTAATCTTTTTTATTTGATACAATTCATTGAACACTATACTTAACACAGAGTTAATCATATTTGTATAAAGTTAATTGAAAATACATCTTAGTAAATGATTAGAGTGAGAATAAGAAAAAAAAAAACAGGGAGTGGGAGTGGGAGTGAGAATTGGAGGGCTGGCACAATGGGAAGAATCACCAAGATCATAAAGCTGTAATTATGAAATATATGAAGTTTGCAACTGCAAAGCATTCCTACATACATTCATATGGACTTACTTCTAAGGGTACAACTTAACAACTAGACATAAGATCCCCAAATCCCTTAAGCTGGCTGATAAAAAATAGCACCTTAAGTGTTATAAAGATCAAATGGATAGGAAAAAGGGGTAAAGTAACCATATAGATACAATCAAGAGTTAAGGTGATCAGATAAATAGGACTAAGTGTTTCAAAACAACAATTAAAAAGGAGTGTAGGCTCCAACATGGGAAGCAGTCCAAACAGCTGGCTCATAGAATGGCAATCACTTCAATTAACACTCCAATCTCAGAATCTGCCCTTACGCATTCCAGTCTAGCTGGAAAGCCCAGGGGGAGAATTTCAGGCTTGGAAAGCCAAGACAGTCTGGAAAAAATGTCTTTAGTAAAGGACCCCTGAGTTTGAGACCCCAGTGTGAAGAAGTGGCCAGCAAAGAAGGAGATACTTTTCTCTGAAGGGAGGAGTGAACTACTTTGCTTATGGCCCTTTCAAGCTAGTGGATCAAAAAGGCAAGCCAAGGCAACTCATGTCAAGAGTTTGGTTGATCACTGATGTCACAGATAAGAGTGTTATTGGTTAAATAATTAACAAGAGTCGCTATGCACTAACTTCCTATGCAGGATCTCTGTCCACAGAGTTGTATCATGTGACTTAATCTTAAAACTTGTTCTCAAGAATCTCTTCTTTTTATTGTATTAAATGGAGGGTATTATGATGTCTCATAAGTTATAGTTATGCATAAGAGCTAACAAAAATGTATCATCCGTGGGTTCTTCTTTAAAGACAGTTAAGTTTCAAAAAGGAAAGAAGGGAGAAGGAAGGGAAAAGAGGAAGGGAAGAAAGAAAAAGCGAAATCACCTTTGAGAAGCAATAACCAAGAACAGCCCTTGTTTAGATGTTGAGGAACAGTTCTCTTATTTTTTTTATTCCATTCTTTCTTTTTTTTCTTTCTGTTTCTTTTTCTTTCTCAGAGGAAACAGGAGAGGGGGGAAGAAGCAGTTGGAGTGGGTGAGAGGGAGGGTAGGGTGAGAAGAATTACTATGTTCCAAATGTTGCATTTATGAGATAGATACAAATAAAGAAAGTGTCTTGAAAAGCAAAAACAAGAAAAGAACTTTTATTGTACTTTCATGATTTGTGTCTGGTCCCAATCTAGATTATGCCCACTCCTGTAGAGGTACCATATAAGGTCACTCCTGGGGGCCATATAAGGCCATAGTAGTCATCTGCTGTGGCCCTGCCAAGACATTGGCAGGTGGGACTTGAAAGTCAATAAATCTATAACAGGCTAATTTTTAAGTTGATAATTTGTATGGCCCATGAATTATGTTAAAAATATCCAAATAGCCTTGGGAGGGACAGGATCTTAACTCTATGTTTTATTTATCACTGTATTTCTAATATAATTCCAAGATCACATCAAGTGACTAATACCTGCTGCTTAAATAAATGAATGAGTTTGAATTAACAGATATTTGAATAAAGCACACTGGAGTTGCCCAATATTTTAACTTGACTATACCATATTTATACCTATGATTTAGCAATAAACCTACCTTGCAAGAATTATTATTCAAATAACCAAAAACTTCATTATGAAACTCATTCCATAATAATTGAGATGATCACAAGATAGTTACTGAAAAAATATTAGAGTTAACATATAGTGTATAAAATACATATTTTAATCCAATGATGATAGTCATTCAGAATAAATGTTCTTATTTAGGATTCCAAGCAAGGATAGCTGCTAGGGGAAATCTGTCCTCCTTGCAGCCATTGCAAAATATTAGGCAATTTGAAGTATGATCTTTTAAATTATCCATTTGAGTCTTAAGAGTTTCTCCATTCTTTATTTCTTTCAATATCTGTCTCATATTTCAATTTCTTGTGTTTACTCCTCAGGCTCTTGGAAGCATACAGCAAGTTTAATAGCACTCCCTCTGTGACAAACATTTCATATATTGTACAATCAAAGCTTTTCAAATCTACTCTACAACTGTTGATTTGTTGATTGTTCAACCTTCTCTTCTAAAGGAATTCCTCTAAGAAGCATAGTTCTTTGTAGAGGCAATGTTTATGAGTGTTATATTCTCTATCTCATGCTATGTGTCAGGTGAATGGGATGGCAATACCCAAAGATGACCAGAAAAGACATACAAACGTTCATGTATAATTACTGTTCAAACACTTGACTAGAAAGCAATGATTAACACCTTGGCAGCCATTATAAAAATGGAGTAGCAGTTCAACCAGGGACATTTCCTCAAACCAGCATTTTTCCAAGTGTGGTACAGACCTTTAAAGATCCCCAAATCAAAGCTATTTGTGTAATAACAGTGCCATAACATGTGTTACCACTCTCATTTTCACTCTATATTCAAGAGTGTACATGACATAAAAGTTTCATTAATATAAATTCAGATTTCACAGTGAAACTAGCCTTTAGAAAACTAATAGTTGTCAAGTTTCAGTGTAGTATCAAAGAAAAACAAACCAGCATTTCTTCTTTACCTCAAAGCAATGAATTATAAAATATTAAATACAGAAACATATAGAAATCTGGTTGTCTCATATTATCATATTGAATATTTACAAAGAGGTAAAATGTCACTGTTCTCATATTTTGATCTATGGAAATATGATTATTTTCCTTAAAAAGAAGTTATTTCTATTCATTTTTATCACAAGCAATTTAGTTATTATTAATGATTAAATACTTAAAATTATAGGCAATTTAATTATTTATGTTTAAATGAATTGATATTTTCCATTTTTATTTATTTGAAGGAGTGAGACAGAAAGAAAGAGACCTTCTGTCTGTTGACTCCCCAAATCCCTGCATAGCCAAGGCTGAGACATGCAGAAGCCAGAAACCTGGAACTTAATCCAGTCTCACATGTGAGTGGAAAGGACCCGAGTACCTGAACCATTACTGCTGCCTCTCATGGTGCACATTAGCAGGAAGCTGGAATTGGAAGTGGATCTGAGACTCAGCCCTAGGCATTTTTATATGTACTGTGCGCATCTAAAACAGTATCTAAATCATTATGCCAAATGTTGACCCATCCTGTTTTAGGTTTCCAGTATAGTAAATAATTATATATACTAACCACACAAACAAAAGCACTTTGAAAAAAAAAAAAAGAAAAAAAAAAGAAGGTAAATACTTTTAGAGAGTTAAGGGGTTTTTAGACAAAATGTTTCAGAACTTATCCCTCAAATGAAGCAAACTCGATCTGAAAATAATATTATATATTTTGATACCATACTATAAAGCTTATCTAAGATAAGTTACAAGCAAATAAAATGAGTTAGAATGAACCCCAAAGAACCACTTTCTTTCCCTTCCTGTTTCCAACTGTCATATTTTAAAATACAAAAGGTAAAAATCTCATTTTTAAGTGATATTACACAAGTTTTTTAGCCATTGGTATGAAACAGAGCCTATCAGAGGCTGCAAAACATCAGTAGAACTTAAGCGGAGTTAAACATAATTATTTTGCTTCCTTAAGACATTTTAGTGGACTTTTGAACTATTACTATCTGTTAACATAAAAATGACACTGAATAAGTTTCAAATAGCAAATGTAATGAAAGAATGAAATCTATGTAATGAAGTCTTTTACTTAAAATAAAACATGAAGAACAAATGTATAAACTATGAATTCATACTCTAAAACATGTATATGTATATTATGGTGCTATATTTTACTATATCAACATAAATGGCTTTTTATTTCACTAAATTAACTCAGTGTTAATATTTAGACATGTGTATGCACACACATGTCTTTGCATGTACACACTACTGTACTTCAATTTAAGAATCAGACTTGATATTAAAGTCATCTGTTTTCAAAAGAATTAAGAGTTTCAAAACATTGACAATTCTTGAATTGCTATTCCTGGTTTACTGAATGATAGTGAAACAATTATGCCACAGCTCCTGCTATATAAAAGATATAATACTCTTTTTATCTCATTATTATTTAAATGTTAAATGCTCCATTATAGAGGTAAATTAGATTTAAAATAAAATGTTTCAAGCAAAAGAGCCAAAAATATAGGGTTAAAAGAGAATAACAAGAGCTTCAATGTGTGGTATGAGCTTGCCAGGTCATGGATTGAAATTTTGATACACTAAGAAATACAGACCTTTTGACATGCCTTATAGAGAACAAATATACTGATCTGAAACAAAAAGTATGTGAAACACCTGTTACGTGACAGAAGAAATGTGGATTGGACCACCAGCCTGTCATAAATATTGTACTCTTAATCAGAGAACATCTGCCTTTCTGTTTCATTTTCAGCAATTGCTGCATTGTATTTAATCTATGCAGAATGCTTCTTCTAACAGGTGTGCTGGTGTTTACCAATTTAAAATCTTATTTAAATGAAGCTTACAACTAGAGATGATTCAATTAATGGGCAATAGCTTATAAGAAGAAATAATTCTAACACTTGCCAGATTCATCTATGGTTTTGAATTTGTTAAATATAATTATTGGAAAATTAGCATTTAAATGCCAAGAAAAGCTAAACATGAAGGGTGTTTCAAGCAACTGCATGCAATATACAAATATCTACATCCAGAAACACTATTGGGAAACATAACTCGTAGGAATGTAGCCAGTGAAATATTTGCAGAAAGATATTATAAAATGTCGCATTTCATAAGATAAAATAGAACAAACAATACCCCATGGGGCCATAAAAATTGGTATCTAAGGCATTTTAGTTTTACTTTTCCCATAGTTCAATTTTTTTCAAATTTCCAAAATTGAGTTATTGAATAAGCAATAGCCTCCCTTATCTGTAGTTTCACTTTCCAGTTTGTTAGCTGTGGTCAACCACAGTCTAAAAATACTACATATAAAACTTCAGGAAAAATACCAACGTGTTAAATTATGTGCCATTGTGAGCAGTGTGACAAAACCTCATGCTGTCCTATTCCATCCCTGAAGGATGTGAATCATCCCTTTAGCCAGCATGTCTATGCTGAATACCATACCTTCCCATTAGTAGCCATTGTGGTTATCAGATCTACTGTCACAATTTTGATGTGCTTTTGTTCAAAGAAACCTATTTTACTTATTTTAGGATAATTTTACTTAATAATAGCCACAAAGCACAAGAGTAGTGATCCTGCAATTCTATTATGGTGTATTGTTAACATTATTTATCTTAGTTTTAGTATTTTTCAATCTCTTAATCTGCCTAATTTATATATTACACTTTATCATTGATGTGAGTATACAGGAAAATATGGTACATACTACCAACCTCACCTTCATTGGGTTCTTGGAATTTACACTCTGCAGCCAAGAGGGGATTAATGTAATAGTTCCATAATTAAACTTACAAGCCAAAAAAATACAGAAAGAAATCCTAAAGTCTACATTATAGTTATCCAAGGAAATTTTTAAGAGATAATTTCTTCAAAAACATGACTACAAGAAGTCTGCATAAGTGCATGGAAAAAATGTATAATGGAAACAATTGTGTAGGTTTAAAAATGTATCTGTACCAAATTAAACTCATCTTTACATTTCATTTTTCAGTGAACTATCTGATGTAACATTGTTTAATCATAAAATTAGTTCATTAAGACACATAATTTTAAAACTGATCTCAAAAGCTGTAGGATTATTCTCTTCAACTCTTTTATTCAAAATGAGTACAGAGATAATAAACTCGTTTTCTACAGGAGCAAGGCAGGCAATGTCAGTGACACAAGTCTGTTGAAACACATGGCCCTCTAGGTTGCTCATTTATTTCTCAACTTTTGATGGAAACACGTGTTTAAAAAAAATATTCTTAGCCGGTGCCGTGGCTCAACAGGCTAATCCTCCACCTTGCGGCGCCGGCACACCGGGTTCTAGTCCCAGTCGGGGCACCGGATTCTGTCCCGGTTGCCCCTCTTCCAGGCCAGCCCTCTGCTGTGGCCCAGGAGTGCAGTGGAGGATGGCCCAAGTGCTTGGGCCCTGCACCCCATGGGAGACCAGGATAAGCACCTAGCACCTGGCTCCTGCCATCGGATGAGCGTGGTGCGCCGGCCGCAGCGCGCCAACCGCGGCAGCCATTGGAGGGTGAACCAACGGCAAAGGAAGACCTTTCCCTGTCTCTCTCTCTCACTGTCCACTCTGCCTGTCAAAAAAAAAAAAATATTCTTAATGGAACTCTTGGACTAAGAACTGGTAGATCCCTTGATAAACAGCATGACTACTTCCATGAAATGAAAGAGCTCAATGTTCTCAGATACACAATTTTTCAATAAAGTGCAGGGCAACAAAATATATTAGTGGACTACATATTACACTTGGGATTTCAACCTGCAACCTTCCGTAGGTTACTTCAGAACACGGTTTTACTGTCAAACAGATCTGCGGTCAGCCTTTGTCTAGGCCAATAAGTATCTCTGTGACACTGATAAGCTACTTGACTTCAAATTCCATTTACTCCTCAGCATAGAAGGAGTTAATAATAATAGCTAACTCATCAGTATGTTGTAAATATGAACTAGACTAATATATAAAATGCTTAGCATAGCTAGTGCTTAATAAGTGGTAGATATGTTTTGTTTTATCCTGTTTTAATTGGATATAGATAAGGAAACAGAAGCCTAAGGCAATCTAGGTAATTTGACCATTGATGTGGAGGAATTTGAGAACCCAGGTTTCCTGATTCCAGTTCACCAAGCTATCTCCCAAAGACTACTTATGAAAGCTATTAACCATTTTAAAATATGCACAAATTTATGAGAACTTATTTCCTCACATAATTTACTAATTGATGTAGTATCAATATTTTCATATTATGGATAAAGCCTTTCAATACTTACAATTTCTCTTAATAGCTATATACAAATATTTATTATAGGTTAACCCAGCAATCGAAGGTTAATGTCCACTCACACAAAATTACCTCCTCATAAGCATTTTTATTTTGTAAAAGACAAATTCACTTAAAAAATTAAAGCAATATAAGCAAAGTCACTTTTTATAAAGCATAGTGGAGTATTTTTTAATTATTTTTGGAAACAAATACAATAAAGATGATGTTGATGATGAGAAAGACGTTTGGGATTTAATTTGAAAAACTGATTAGTTCCATCACACTAAACCAGGTCTCTCAGGCTAATTTTAGCTTAAGGCATTTCCCAATATTTATGGCACTTTCTTAAAACTTTACTGGGCCCTGTTTCTGCATTTTCTTACAATGAACCCTCGGATCCTCCAGCTGCAGGTCCTACTTTGTCAGCCTGTAAAGCTTGTTTTTACTTAATAATTAACAAGTTCCTCCATTCCACTGATGTGTTGCTTTCTAAAAAACTTTAGAAATCCTCTCACTAATGTGTTGAATATACAATTACACAATAATAATGGTATTGATTGACAGCTATGGTTGATGGAGGCCTTATTATTAGCTCAATGTTGTCACAGCCTTTCACACACAGATTTTAAGCAATTCTAGCAAATGCACTATGAAGCAGATTCTATAAATGTACCAAGGTACCTTATTTGTAAAAATTCAGAAAGAAGTGAAATGATTTGTCTTGTGTTAAAGACTTTTAGTCTCATTCTCATGGCTATATCAGATAAGTTCTCTGAATTGTTGGCATAAAACTCAACCAAAATGAAATGGACACATATTGAATAAGATCTGCAATCAACCTGGTAGCATAATAGGAGCCGGACAAGCTTGGGTGGGGAGACAATAAGAGCTGTTAAAAGATCCTAAACCTAAAGTCTGTGAAGTGTATAACATATCACTTTGATTATAATGTATTTACTGAGCTTATGTAGAAGATATTTCTAAATGTACCCATTTTTAAACAATGGCATATGAACATCCTAAGTTAGGAAAATCAAGTAATAATTACTTTTGCGTTACCCAAGAATTCAACTCATCACAATAGAATTCAACCATGGTTTTTTCCCTTGATGAAATTAAGTTGTTATTAGTAATCATTAGCTGATTACAGAGAACCTGAAGGGAAATGAGAGAAGGGAGAGGTGACTGTAGAGAATCATGAGGCTAAGTATTGCTAAAAGATATTAGAAATGCTACTAGATATACATTTCTGAAGTGTTGCCTATACAAATATAATTTAAACACTCTTTTTCAGGAACATCTGTATTTCAATAGAAAGAAAGTTATACTTTATCTTCCAAACATTATTTTGTTAATGTAACCATCACTTCAAGCAGACTGCCCCTGAGGCTTTCAAATAATTCCTAACAATTCAGGAACAATTTGTAAAGGAAGGGAAGATTTTCCAATAGGTTTAGATCTTCATAAAAACAGTTTGCTATGACATAACTCTGAGACAGATTAAAAGTATTAAAGTCCAACAGATGGATGAACAGAGACTCAGTTAACATGAATCATGCCTTTTTGATATTCTTTGTGAAAAAGTCTTCTGTCTTCACAGAAGAGTAGTATCTTTTTAGGAAGGCAAACTATTGACCAACTTTGGGTAGCTAATCCACACTACACATTAATATACAGCACATGAAAGACATTTTCCCTTGGGCAAGGAGAGAGGAATCTATTGCATATGTCATCTGTTTCTGTGAATACTGACGACTACAATTATGTTTTGATGTTAATCCAACTCCTGAAAATTTCAGTTGCAAAACACACTGTGAAAATGTGAGTTACAGTATAAATCTTTTTAAATTGAATTAACTGTTGAAAAGAGCTGATGTTTTCAAATACTGTTACAATGCCTCTGAAGAAGAACAACTCTCAAAACTACTTTCCCTCATGACCTATTTGGTATGAAAGACGAATAACCAAGATAAAATCAAATTCCAGACAAGTGCCATACTGAGAGTGACTGAGTTGAGTATGTTTGTGTGTGTGTATATGTGTGTTTATGTGTGTATTTTTAGGAACATTCACCTGTAATGCTTTGATGTCCTCATAAGCAAACTCGACGGTGGGAACTCCAAGGTGGTTGATGAAGTAATCGGCATCACCTTGTATTTGTACAGAACTGACATTCGTTTCTGTGCACTGAGCTCTTCTGGTACAGTTGAAGTTATTTTTCTGAAACACAGAATTTAAATTGTTAATACATAATATGCTCTCAGGTCATCCCTACATTAGTGCTACATATAATGTGTCCCAGGCTTTGCAGTATCAAAGTCACCCAGGTTCTTGTTCTAAATGTGGATGCTTAGGCCCCACCCTTTCCAACCTAATGGGCACCCTCAGGGGTGGAGCCCTAGAATCTGTATTGTAGCCCTCCTCTATGATGCTGAAGCTCATTGAGCAGAATCAAGCTTTCCTTGCTGTTGTGCTTCTAAAACACTCTTCTTATAGATTTATTGTGAATGCAAATGAATGGTAGTTCTTTAATTTGAAAATTCTTAAAAGAATTTTGGATCACTGAAATGGTTTGAGCTTTTTGCTTGTTTTTTATTTTCCCATAAATTTAAAGGATGTCTTTTGTAGGATATAATCCATTTTTCTTAAAATGTTTATCAAAAATAACAGAAGGAACTTTCTTCATTTCTTCTTCAAAGCACATTCTTAAATGTTTTAAGAGTATATGCCAGGGGCTGCATTGTGGTACAATGGGTTAAGCCACTGCCGGAAATGCCAGTATTCTATACAGATGCTGGTCATACAGGCACTGGCATGTGTCCTGGCTGCTCCATTTCTGATACAGCTCCCTGATAATGCACCTGGGAAAGTAGTGGAAGATGGCCCAAGTGCTTGGCCTCTGCAACCATGGGGGAGACCTGAATGAAGCTCCTGGCCCCTGACTTCTGCCTGTCCCAGCCTCAACTTTTGTCATCATTTGGATACTAAACTAGCAGATGGAAGATATTCTCTCTCTCCCTCTGTACTATGCCTTTCAAATAAAATAAATAAAATCTTTTTTAAAAAAGTATATGCCAGCTATGTCAATAACTATAATCTAGTTTGTAGCTAATCTAGTTGTTGCTAAGTGCAACCTATGGGGAATTAAAGAATTATACATTATTATCTCAATATAAAAGTAGCCTAGCATACAAAACAATTAGCAGGTACTAAAAAAAGATAAAACACACAAAGTTCTTTGCAGCGAGGGTAAAAATAATTTACAAGGGAAAACCAGGATATATATTTATAAACAAAGCATATAATTGCAAATATCTTGAGTTACTAAGAACTTTGAAAGAAATATAGTGTTTCACCATTTAATCTAATCAGTTGTAAAGTAATGCTCATGTTAAATTTTGAGTTTTGGAAAAGGAGGTAATTCTCTTTCACTCCTCAATATATTCCTGGCAAATAAAACTCCTAGAGATTTTATATCAACCTGGAGCAGTTCAGGGAGGATTGTTAGTATTCCTTAAGAGGACATATTCCTAAGTACTAGATCATGGAATGCAAAGAAACTATATTATACCATGTCATACATTCCAAATATTTTAGAGATACCTAGGTGTTGCAAACTGGCACCTTTTGTTTAGTCAAATTAGATTGATTTTTCTAATTGAATTTGAATGCCTTAGGCAGGTAACACAGTCATCAATGTCCAGTCACTATTGTCTCAGACTCATAGCCTGTTCCAGCATTGAAATTTACTGAATGGTGACCACAAACACTGTGACACCTAGACTGCTGCACTATTTATGTCATTTAATGAGGACTTGACAGAATTTAGTCTTCACTTTCCCCAATCATCTATGAAGTTAAAAAAAATAGTGTTCTACATTCTCTTTAAAACAGCAACACCTATGACTTTCCTCGACAGCATATGCATAATACTCAACATCAGTGACGATACAGGAGACTTCAATTTCATTTTGTATGCATAACTTCCAATATCCAGCCTCAACCCTCAGCCACGCTGGGTACATATAATTTTTTTCTCAACAGAATAACATGAGTCAAAAGTTACTATTCTAAATTATACAATGTATCTATTAATAATTTCTAAAATAAATGTGATATTATATATACAATTTGATATTTTTCCATTCAGTCATCTCCCCTGTCTCTTCCTCATTCTCTTCTTCCCAGTTTCCTGATTTAACTTGTGATGAAGGGAGGAAGCATGTTGCCTTGAAGCCTATGTTCCTTTTTTCTCTTGTCCTCTTGTTCTTAACTAGCTTCAGAGTAATATAGATAAAAAAGAATCCGATTTAGTTAATTTGGATTTTCTTTCCCCAATCATTTCATCTAGGGATGTTTCCCTTAGGAGGAGGATGTTCCTAGCACACACCTAGGCCAAATTCACAGACTTTAAGTGATCCTAAATCAATACTGTATCCCAATGTGAACTGGCTTTCCATTCTACACTTCAGTGGATTATAACAGATTTATACCAGATAACAGAAACTGAGCTATTCAACCCCAGTAAATACTAATAGCTGAGAGGGAAGTAGAAAGAAATGCTGATTTTCTCCACTTTCTTAGAAGTTAAACACTGTGAGAGAGAGAAGCTTGGTAACAAATTTGTACAGGTCAATTAATTTTTAAAATTTATTTACAAGGCTGAGTAAATTCATATTAAATATTTTATCCAAGGAGTTAAAATGCTCCACATTTAATGTTTGATAACATTAACAAGCATTTTTATTCTAGTTCATAAAATGAACAAGTTCAGGCAAAGGCCATGGATGTCAATTATTTAATTTCCCACCACAAGTCTGCTGAAGACCTGAAATGAAATAATCACTTCCATTCTAAGGCTGCATGCAAGTATAATTTTAAGCTGAAAAACAAAACCTCACAGTAAATGCTCATATAAGCAAACTAAAAAGAAATTAAATCAACATTTACTTTAGCTGGATAGTGATGCCAAGACACACTGACAAGTTTTGAAACATTTAAAAATCTCTTTAATAATGCAAGCATATTATTTTATTCAAACATTTATTCTATTTATTCAAATATTTATTTTATTTTATTCAAACACTCTGCTTTTCCTGGCACACATAAACATTCATTCCACATACATCAGGCATTAAGTTGATAATTTACTCCAACTGAATGAAAAATGTAACAATAAAAAAGTGGTATATTCTATATGTTATAATGAAATCAATCAATTTATTTTTACTTCAATGTTATTCTTATACATCATCGATCTCACTAGTTTTCCTGGTTCTTAATGTCATGACTCCTATATTATTTCAAAAAAATATTTCTTCCTCCAGACACTAATAGTTAATTTGATGTGTGAACTTGGCTGGGCCAAAGGGTGCACAGGCATCTGGTCAAATATTAGGAACACCAATGAGGTTAACATTTCTATCAGTGAACTTAGTAAAGCAGATTGACCCTCTAAAGTGGAGACCCAAATTTTATCAGCTAAAGGCCTAAATAGAACAAGGCTTCACAACGGAGGTGGGACTCCCCTTGCCTGAATGATTTAAGATGGGACTTTCATCTTTCCTTTTTGGATTTGAACTGAAACATCAACTTTTTCAGCATCTTGATTGTGCTAGCTTTTGCAGTAGAACTTATGCCATCAGTTTATTCTTTTTTTAAATATTTATTTATTTGAAAGGCAGAGAGAGAGAGAGAGAAAGAGAGAGAGAGAGAGAGTTTTCCATCTGCTGGTTCACTCCCCAGATAGCCCCAATAGCCCCAGATAGCCCGAGCTAGGCTGATCCAAAACCAGGAGCCATGAGCTTCTTCTGGGTCTCTCACAGGGGTACAGGGGCCCAAGGAGTTGGGCCAGTTTCCATTGCTTTCCCAGGCTATAGTAGAGGGCTGGATTGGAAGTGGAGCAGCTGGGATTCAAACTAGCACCCACATGGGATGCAGGCACCGAACGTGGGGGCTTTACCCTCTATGCTACAGCACAGGTCACACACCATCAGTTTTGCTAGAGTGTGATTCTTTGAACTGGCACTTCAACATTGGTTCTTCTAGTTTTCCATCTTGCCAACTGTAGACCTTGAGATTGTCAGCCATCCTAACTATGAGAGTCAATTCCTTTTAATCCGTTCCTTCTCTGAAGTTACTTAAGAAATTTCCTGGGCTAGATGGAACTAATTGTTTATTTTTATACAAAAATTTTTTTCAAACTTGAATATGAGGCCTATTCAAATAGTACATTAAAATGAATATTATTTTTAAAATACTGTAGTTTCAAAATTGCTGCATCAAAATAAACTTACCTTTAATTCTGTTTTTCACCAACTTTTTGAAGTACTCATATATGGCTATGCATTTATATACACATAAACAAAAATAGACTTCAAAATGTTCATGAAAAATAAGATCAAAAATAAAAATAAAAACTTAATTTTCAATGTTTCATCACATTCAAGACACTTTTATAAGGGATGAGAGCAGACATTTAGTCCATTCCTAAACTGAAAGTCTTGGAAATTTATCCATGACAATATATTCTTCACATTCTTAACTGCAGAAAAATGAGTGTATTTTGAAGACTTTTTTTGTTTTAGATTGGGAAACAAAAAGAAATCAGAGGAATTCAAATCAGAAATCTAATGTAGTTACCTAAAGTTGCCCTTTTTAGATGAGAGGAATGAGCTGGAAATATTGTGGTGGAGAACTCTGGAAAAGTTTTCCTTTGCAATTTTCTGCTAAAGCTTTGGCTAAATTTCTCAAAACAACCTCATAATAAGCAGATATTATCGTTTTTCAAACCTCCAGAAAGTCAATAAAAAAAAATGCTTTTAGCACCACACACACACACACACAGATCTACACACAAACACAACAATACAACTGTTGCCATGACCTTTGCTCTTGACCAGTTAACTTTTCCATTGACTGGGCAGACCACTTCCACCTCTTGGCAGCAATTGTATTGATTGAGCATTGTCTTCCAGATCTTACTGGTAAATACTGTTACAGTTCTTTTGTGTGTGTGTGTGTGTGTGTGTGTTTGATTTTTTTTTTAATTTTTATTTAAGGTCTAAAAATTTCATGCATTTCCTATATACAAATTCAGGAACATAGTGATACTTTTCACCCCACTCTCCTGAAAGAAATGCTTCAGGATCTTGACTCTGCTTGTTCAAAACACTCATTGAAAGACCTGTGCTTATCTGCAGTTGATCTGGGCACAACAGTTTTGATATTCATCAAGTAGAAAGTTTGCTGTATTTTAATTTTCAGTTAGAATTGTGCTAGTTGAACAAATTGAGATGCCTAAAATTTTGGCTAATGTTTCTCTTATTAATCATTGATCCTCTTCAATAAGGGCATGAACAAGATTCATATTTTTTTTTCTTATAAGTTGATGTGGATGGTCTGTTACTGTGGGTTTCATTTTCAACATTATCATTTTTTTTTGACAGGCAGAGTGGACAGTGAGAGAGAGAGAGAGAGAGAGAAAGGTCTTCCTTTGCCATTGGTTCACCCCCCAATGGCAACTGCGGCTGGCGCACTGTGGCCGGCGCACCGCACTGATCCAAAGCCAGGAGCCAGGTGCTTCTCCTGGTCTCCCATGGGGGTGCAGGGCCCAAGCACCTGGGCCATCCTCTACTGCCTTCCCAGGCCACAGCACAGAGCTGGACTGGAAGAGGAGCAACCGGGACAGAATCCGGCACCCCAACCGGGATGAGAACCCTGGGTGCCGGCGCCCAGGCGGAGGGTTAGCCTATTCAGCCATGGCGCTGGCCATCATCCTTTCTTAAAATGAATTTATGTTTATGGGACTCAAACCAGCACCCACATGGCAACGCCCCATAAACATTTCATAAAACATCAGTGATTTCACATTTTTTAAAAATATTTACTTATTTATTTGAAGGGCAGAATTACAAAGAGAAGAGGGGTAGGGAGAGATCTTTCATCTGCTGGTTCACTACCCTGGATGGCCACAAGAGCCAGGACTGGGCCAGGCTGAAAGCCACTTGTGAGGATCTTTTCCAGGTCTCTCATGTGGGTGTGCAAGGGCCTTAGTGCTTGAGCCATCCTCCTCTGCTTTCCCAGGCACGTTAGCAGGGAACTGGATCAGAAGTGAAACACTGAGATTCTACTGGTGCCACTATGGAAGCTGCCATTGTAGGCAGAGGCTTAACCCACTAAGCCACAATGCAGGTCCCCTGATTTCATAATTTTTGGACTTAAGTTTCACTATCAATTTGATGCTTTTTCTTGCCTCAATTATAGCAGAATGCATGTTGCTCTTACAGGGGCTCTTTTCAACAGACTTTTATCCTTTCTGGTGCCTCAAAATAGGTCCTATTAATACATGTTAAAACAATTTAGTATTGGTTTAATTTGGTGCAAAAATTCTTGAAATCCATGCTTTAATTTTTCATAACACACACTTTCATGAACCGCTTTTAAGACCCTTTACATATGACATATAATAGATCTCTACACACACACACACACACACATATTTATAGCCTGGGCTGCCATAACAGATGACCATAGAGAGAGTGCTTAAATAACAAAATGAGTTCTCCTAGTCTTGAAGGCTGCAAAGTCCGAGTTGCTGTCATGGTGAATTCTGTTGAGGGCCCATCTTCTCATTGGAAGACAGCAATTTTCTCAAGGTATCCTCATATGGCAGAGAATAGAGATTCCATGTCCAGTCATTTTTTGATAAGGGATTAATCACTTTCATCAGGGCTTCAATCTCATAATCTAATTACCTCCTAAAAGCCCCCTAGAGACTTCATCACCCTGAGGATTTAGTCTTCAACATAGGACCCTGGTGAGGATGATGGGGCATACATAGTGCTGCACTCACATATCATGCTGGCTCTGTCATTTTGAACAAAAAACTGCTTAACAGAGGTACTTTTAAATGACAGGTCACTTTTTAGTTTATTTCAAGATATTTTCATCAGTGCTAGTGGGGATTTTAATTTCTAAGTAATGATAGTAAGGAGAGTTATGTTTTCATCTGGTTAATTGAAGGCAATCTCAAAAAATTTCTCATAATATTTTCAGCATAACACTTGATATACATGATCATGCACAATGTGAACAGGAAAACAAGTGAGGAATTGCAGAGGAATTATTACATTTTGAAGCTGAAATGAATTTCTGAAATTTTAAAGCCCCAAATTCATGGAAGTAATTCAAATTGTTGAAGTCAGAGGAGGACCAACAATGCAAACAGATAAAAAATTGCATCTTATTTTCACTCACTTCTGCCTGAAATTTACATTTTCATTTGATTATGAAGTAAGCCACAAACTCAGTATTAGTAGTACCCCTAACTTTGTAACCCAGTGAAATCAAATGTTTTCATATCACTTTTAGGCTCTTTTGAATACCTTAGCAAATCCATTAAACTCATGCTAATTTGAAAAGATGGTCACTGTGAGATGCTTTGCTGACTTTTGTTGCTCAATATATTAAGTTTAATAAGCTTTTATATTACTAAAATGCAAATTTGTGTGTTTTAATACCTTGAGTAACTGCTGTTGAAATAATCTGTTTCCTTCCTAATACTGTATATTTTAAGTATTTCAAAATACTATTTCTGAAAATGGTACTATCTCTGATTTACCACCCTGACAAAGTGGTCTGTTGGCGGGGAGGAAGGGAACTTCCTACGACAAAATAGTTTATTTCACAAATTAGGAAATTGAGGCTCCAATTCAATGGAACTGAGATCTAAACTTAGATCTCATGAATCTAAATGCCATGTTCTTCATCATGCCAAGCGTCCTGCTGCAGGCACATTAATACATGTAGATAATCTAATGGCTGGGGCTGTGTCAAGCTGAAGCCAGGAGCTTAGAATCCCATCCAGGTCTCCTACACCAGTGGCAAGTGCCCAAGTACTTGGGCTGTCATCCATTGCTTCCCCAGGTTAATTATCACGGAACAAGATTGGAAGTGGAGCATTGGAGACGTAAAATGGCACTCTGCAAAGGGATGTGGGTATTGCAAGCAGTGACTTAACTGGTTGTGTCACAACGTCTATCCCTCTAAATGTTGTCTGTTTTCTTTTAATTTATATTAGATCACTGCATTTGATTGTTGCAAAATGTACATCTGTAGCATGGCTCCAACATTTTTTGAGTCACTTTGTACGCCATGCACTCTTCACTTATCTAACTTGCATTAAGTCAATATAATATTCAGTGTTTAATCACGCATCACACAGGATCTCTAACAATCTTTGATTAGAGGTAAGAGGTTATGTTTACTGACATTTTTGATATTCTAAACTAGAAACTTATTTAAATTTGCCTAAACATCAGTAGCTAATAATGACTTTCTCAAACTTGGAATATCTTTCACAATTATTAGGATAAAAAATATATAAACAATGTATAACTTAACAATGTAGAAGAGAAAAACTAGTTTTTATCTTAGAATACATGTGAAAATTTCAATGCAAAGCATGAGGTTTTCAAAATCTCTAATTTCTCATCGTTTTGGGAAATGTTGAATGACCTAATTACTGCATTTTAGCAACATATGTGTGGTTTTAAATAGTGAAAAATTGCTGTTTTTCTAGATAATATAAGTAGAAACGTCAAACTGAAAAATAAGTTAACTTTCATCTCATTCTGTTCATTCATAGAACTTTAATACTTCTAATTATATGTAAAATAGACTTATGTACTAATGAATGCTTTGGAGATCAACCTAGAAGAGTAAAGATGTAGAAAACTAAAGATATTTGCACCTGGTTTCACCCTAGTTTCTAACTCATACCCTCCCCACTAGCTTTACTTCATTTCTCTTCTTCTTCCTTTGACAGATATTGGACCTTTATAAGTAGTAACATGATTGTGAAAGACTCATTTCTTATTTTTATTTCCCTCTACTTAAAGCTTTATACAATAATAAGAAGAAATATGTCATCTTAAAACTTTAAAAATATTCATATTCCAACCACATTGTGGTGCTGAAGTAAAAATATCCACTAATATAATAAAATAGTATCCATCATATGCTATCTCATAGCAAAATACCCTCCAGATAGACACAGTTTTTAAATGTAAGATTAAATTTAAACAGAATATGAGAAAAAAAGGAAGAAAATTTTAAGAATCTCAGAGCAGGCAAGAGCATTTTGAGTATGACTACAAATCCAGAAGACAGAAAGAATAGTTGGTCTACTCATAAAGTTATTCATTTTCTGCATGACAAAAATTACCCAAGCCCTCTGATATGAAATGCAGGTATTCCAAACTGCAACTTAACACACTGAACAACAAGACCTGCTCTTCAGCACTTCTTTAATAGATATTAGTTACTCCAATTGGTAAACTCATTCTTCATGAATTGCAAAGTATATACATAATGACAAACCCAGGGTCTTCCAAAATTGTCCTCTGATTATATCTAAATGAAACCACGAGCACATGGAAAAGGCTTACAGTACCATCCACACAGACATTTGTCCAACACATTGGATAAAAGCACACTTCCCCTGGGTACAACTCCCATAGGGCCACTAATGACCAAAAGGATCAAGGAATAGATTTTATGTCTCAGTGAAGGATAACAATTTTGGCCCCACAATGCTGTTCCATGCTGAGAAATATAGCTGACAAAACATAACCCCAGCTATTATTTCACTAGCCTTCTTGAGGTTTGTTTTAAATAGCTTCTCTTAGCCTCACAGGCAATGCTATTTTAAATAATATGGTGTCAGCACTTCAGTGATATATTCCAGCTGCCAGGCATTAAAAAAATTAACTGAAAAACTTAACTGGTTTTCAGATCAACATTAACTGTCTCAGGCGGCAAATATTTTTAATGAAATATTTAAACAAAATCTTCTGTAGAGAAACACTTTAGTAACTTCCCTTCAAAAAATTCACACATCTGAAAAAAAAAAAAAAAGCAAACCCAGGAGCAAGGAATCAATTGGAATTATTTTGCATATATCCAGCATCCTTTCCTAGATCCCAGGAAAAAATCTGCTATCCTCTCTGTGACTAGGGTTAGAGGGCACTTGTAAATCAGGTGGGAGCTCTCAGGATTTCAGAGGTAATTCATTTAATTTTAGGAGGGCAAAGAGAAAAAAATGCTTAAAGATGCCGACTTGGCAAGCATGAGAGCCAAAGGATGTGGATAGCATATCACCACACAATACCATTTCAAGCATTACGTGCTGTGAGTTAAAAACCTATTGTAGAAAATAACAGCATCAGCAGTCTTATGTCTCAGTCTGACATGACAACATCATTACATAACCTTAAAACCTTGGGCCAAAATAGCTGCTGGCCTAGGGAAACTTTGCTAGAGTGAACCCACCACAGCTTTGTAGGCCTCTGTGTGTTAAAGAAGCACTGTGTACTGGACACCCAAATGCTATCCAGACCTGCACCCCAGTGTTGATTTCTGAATGTGAGGATTCTGGAATCTGACACAGGGGCCATTATTTTGATCAGAATGTACCTGGGAGTCTTTTGCTCACATGCATTGGTGTAACTCAACCCTCTTCCATATTTTCTTTCTCTCTCCTACTTGTATTTTGAGGGTGGAACACTTTTTTGTCCATCTTTTCCATTGCCCTCGGATTGGTCAACACAATAAAATAGGCACTGTAGATTTTTAAAGCTGAAGTCAATCCAGTAAGACTCAGTTTTTTCCAATGAGAGGGCAATGGTAAGGAAGAGGAGAAGAAACCTACACAGACATCTTGTTGCTTAGACTACATTTAGACTTGAAAATAACTGGGCCTCAGTACCAATGATGGGTAGGATGTCTGAAGTGGATGAGATAATTTCATGACCCATAATAATTTTGGAAAGCAGTCTCTTAATTTCTATGTATTTCAGTGAGCATCAGTAGGAAGTACATACTGATCTCACAAAGTATTTTGTAAAATGTAGGTCTTTAAGATAAATATTAAAAAGCAATCACAGCCATGACCCACAAATGGACAGCAGAGGAGAGACAATCTTGAATGTTCTCTTAAAAAGCATTGATATCTCCTGTCAACAGTACAACCACAGGACAATTACTTAATTTTCTGAGGCCTGGACCTTCTGAAATGTAAGACGAGTATGTCCACAATCAGAAAAGTTTGAAGAAGTAAATGAAATAATCTGTAAAAGTACTCAACACCTAGCACATAATTTTAACTATTATAAATTATTACTTCTTAAGTCACCAACAAACACCTCTCATACATTTTTGGCAATATCTTCTACCAAATCTTCTTAAAACTATTCTTTCTTGCCTTCAAAGACCTGGAATGATATTTAAAAAGCTAAGTCTTTTGATGACTATCTAAAGCACTTTTTCTTAATGTACTTTAGTTTTAAAGGAGGTTCTTTTTCTGATTATTTTCCTCTTCTAAAGTTAGTCTCTTTGGATTTGATGAAGTATTTTGTGTAACGGCACAGTTGTTTCTTCTTTAGATACTCATTGAATATATTTAAAAACTTTTCAATGTTTTATAAATATTAATTTTTGTGACATGCATTCCCCTTTTGATTCCCCACACAAAATAGCAATATGAGAAGTTCTAAAAATTTTAATTGAAGTGAGACTGCATGAAATATGATTATGTACACCTGAGAAATCATGGGGTAATCACCATTTATTTTTTATTCAGCATCGAGAAATTTTTATTAAGCATTTAAAATTTTTGTCCTAAATCAAATTATATTTCCTTAATGAAATTGTTCTTTAACACTGTGTAATTACAGAAAATTATATTAAAAATGCAACATATAAACTCATTACATGTTTTATTAAAATATAAATTGGATGAAGATAAGTCTGTGATGATTAAACACCAAAAAAACCTGAAAAACAATATAACTCAGAACAAAAAAAGTAATAATATGCAAAATATAGGGTATAACATGTTAAAAGTATCCACAACTAAATTTAGATTTATCTAATATGAAATGTCTATCTGTTGCGTGCGAAGTATTTTCATATACAATATCTTTATAACGATATTTTAGGGAAGAATTACCCCTAACCTGTTGAAGGCTATCACTGCTAAGTGAGATTAAGCAAATGATCTTTGATCACTAAGGCATTGATAAGGCTAAAATTTTGACTATAGTTTCTGTTTCCAATTCAGTGTTTTTTGCTATTATCCAACATGACTTGTTTGGAGACAAGGTCTGTAAGGAAAGAGATAATAATAGTTAAAGGAGTCATGAAAATGAAACCCTAAACCTCTAGGATTGGTGCCTTTATGAAAAGAGGAAGATACACCATAACTCTGTCTGTCTGTCTCTTTATTTGTCTCTGTCTATATCTCTGCCTCCAGCTTTCTCTGCCTTTTGAAAATGCATTAAGAAGATGGCGATATGCAAGCCAGGAAGAAAAACCTCACCAGAAGATGGCACCTTAATCTTGGACTACCCAGTCTCCAGAACTGAGGGAAAGAAATGCTGTTAAGCCATACAGCCTACGGTATTTTGTTAAAGCAATGTGAGATGACTAATACATTGAGGTTTCTGGAAAAACTAAATCCTTAGAGACTGAAAGTAGAATAGTGGTTCCCAAGGGTTGAGGGAAGAGGAGAGGGGGAGTTTAATGGATATAGAATCTCAATTTTGCAAGATAAACTCATGGAGATAGGTTGCACAACAGTATGAATGTTTGTGAAACCACTGAACTGTACATTTAAAAGGAAATATGGGGGCAGGTGTTGTGGTACAATAGGTTAAACTGTGCCTCAGTTGAAACAACTACATTGCATGTCAGAGTGTCTGAGATTGCATCCATCCTCTGCTTCCACTCCAGCTTCCTACCAAGGTGCAAGTGAGGCAGCAGATTATGGCCCAAGTACTGGTGAGGCACAGGATGGGAATGGCAGAGACAAATTAGGGGATGTTAAGCCAAGAAGCAGAGCAACTAGCTAAGCCCCACTTGGCTTTTGTAACAAACTCTTTCATGAAAAGAACCTTCTGAGGGCATACCCCCAGTGATCTAACGACCTTCCACCAGGCGCTTTTCCTAAATACCATGCAATCCTGCAAACTCCTAGCACAGACGAACCACAATTCTGTGGTCTGAACATCTGCCTGAGTTTGGGAGACAAATTCTGTTCAATCCATAGCATGAAGGCTCCCACAAAATAGGACTATAGGGAAGCTCTTTTCTCTTCCATCACACGAGGCCACGGCTAGAAGACAGCATCTATGCATCAGGAAATGAGCCTTCACCAGACACTGGATACCTGGGCACCTTTTTCTTGGACTTCCCAACCTCGAAAGCTGTGAAATACATTTCCGATTCTTATAAACTAGCCGAACTGCAGTATTTTGTGGAAACAACCTGAATGGACTGACACTAAATACTCTTATGTATATTTCTACCATAGCTTTTTTTTTGAAACTGACAATGAGCTGGTTTGAGCCCTTAATTAAGCCATAATTTTGTCCCATTTCTAGGCTTTCTCATAATGTACATCATGTGCTTCTGGCCCTGCAGAGAGCATTTAACCTTTTGTGAACCAATTTTCAACAATGAGACAGTTAAAAACATCTGGAAATTATTCCCATTAACATTAACACCAATAAACAGAGGGGAGAGATTAGAGATTTTTTTTAAATGCTATCCTTCTAAAAGCAAAAAAAAAATAGAATAAAAGCTTAAATATAATACTTAAAATTCAGAGAAACAAGATGTTTTTCAAAAATGGTAACTTTATTCCCCATAGTCTACAGTCTGCCTTCCTGAGATTTGTTTTTGTTATATTTTTGGTAGTCAGCAAAATGTTGCCAATTTTGAATGAACAAATTGACAGTTACAATTTCATACGTAAACATATATTAGCATTCCTCCTGCAGTACAATCTATATCAACTGGAATCAAACATATATCTTACTATTTTTGAAACTATTGATTCTAAGAGCTAAGTCTTTTTAAGTATATTACATTATTCTCTAAATGTCAAAGAGGATTTGACCTTTATAATCATATTTTCTTTTTCTTTAAAGATTTATTTATTTATTTGAAAGCTAGAGTAACTGAGAGAGAGAGAGAGAGAGAGAGAGAGAGAGAGAGAGAGAGAGAGAGAGAGAAGGAGGGACACAGAGAGAATTCTTCTACCTGCTGGTTCACTCCCAAATGGTTGCAATGGCCAGAGCTGGGCCAGGCTGAAGCCAGGAGCCTGGAGCTTCCTCCAGGTCTCCTACATGGGTACAGGAGCCCAAGGACTGCTGCTTTCCCAAATGCATTAGTAGGGAGCTTCATTGGAAGTGTAGTAGCTGGGACTAGAATCGGCACCCATATGGGATGCTGGCACCACAGGTGGAGGCTTTACCTGCTGTGTAACAGTGCCAGCCCCTATAATCTTATTCTCATAGCACTTTGAGCTAATTAGGATATCATAGTCTCATTTGACAGATGAGAAAATGGAGATAGGGATAGCTAAAGGGATTACCAATGAGCATGTAAATAGGCAATAATGACTACAGTAGAATCCCATTCTAGGTTTGTTGATGTTTACCTTCACGACTTTTCCATTTTTTTTTTCCAATTGCTGTTTCAAAATTTTTTCCCTGAGATCAAATTTATCTTTTTGGTGAATGTCTGCCAAGTAGGACGCATAAGATGTGTCATCATCTCTACCTACCCTCATACTGTACTGTGTTACCTCATTAATAAATGTGAAGCTGAATCACCAGTTTACTGGAAACTATGCCCTTCAATCTGGAACCACTGCCCTTTGGCTTGGTTGCATTAGGACAACAGTTTTTAAAGATGACTGCTCAAAAGTTTAAATACATTTAAAATATAACTAATATATTTAAAATAATATATAAAATATAAAATATAACTATTATAAATATAACTATATAATAGGTGTTTGCTTCATTTTTTGAAAGTCAATTCAGTTCAGATCTCAAATGTTCTAGGACAAGTAAAATGTTCCATTAACCATCTCAGAACAGAAATACAATAAATGTGTCATGTATTAATAATCAGGTAAGGATGTGCTCCTCTTGCAAACAGTAATGAGAATGAATAGTTTCAATTTATCAATGTCATCTACAATATGAACACCAATAAGTATATGTGTGTGCATAATTATATTGTATATCACTGCACAATCTCAACATTTTTCTGAATACCTATAAAGATTGAGGTGTTCTAAATCACAAGTTAGGAATAATATACATACTTTATATACTCAAGGACCTTTTGATACAGTTAGGTAAAAATGCTTAGAATATTAAATATTAAATGATTTACAGAAAAAAATGTTAAAAGAGTTCTTTAAATTGTATAGTACATAGATTTGAAATTACTTCAGGAAGTTAACACAAAATCAATATAGTTAAATACCATCAACTGATAAATTTTGGGTAACAGCAAAGAGGTTAGCAAATAATGTAATAGTGTGTAGTTACTACAATTTTAAAAAAGAGATAGGAGTATTCAAAATAAGTGTTTGCTAGAAAATTTTTTTCTCATAACTGAACACTATTTCAGTGGATAGGCAAATAACTAATATGAGCACTTTGTCAATCATGTTTATGTTTCTGTATAATTATACAGTGCTAAGCAATAATGAATTACTTTATCATTCTGACATGAAACAATAACTTAAAAATGAATAAAAGTTCAGGATGTACCAATAAAGTCCATTGGCTCAGAGAAGCTAGATTTGGGAAGTATTGGAAAACTCTGATCTCTAAAGTGCTTAGCATTACACCAAGTTATAAGAGGAATAGGAGAGGGAAGAAGAATAAGGGTTGGAACCTGGGAGGAAGAGAGGGTAGGGTGGGAAATATCACTACATTCCTAAATCTGTATATGGGAAATACATGAAACTTGTATAACTTGAATAAAATTTTTAAAAAGAGTGATCTGTAAATGGTATATGGAAAATGGGTATTATAAAAACATTCATGGGTTTTGAAGTGGTTTTGTATTTAAATAAATTTAACTTTCATTTCAATTTTTCCATGACGTGCTTGAAGTCCACTTGTACTGATTCCCTCTGCGCCTTTAAGAAAAAGATTACAAAAGGTGTATTTCTTAGACATGCATTACCAATAACAGGGCTTGTTTCCAAGATCTGAAAGCAGAATGATGTGTTTTTATGATATCTGGATCATAAGAGTTTGAATACAGTAAATAGCAATTGATAACAGATAAATTCTATAATTTAAGCTGAGATAAACTACAACTTATATGTAATTTATTTATATTTAGTATCTAACTTTAAAGTAGTATTTTATCTTAAATATGTAATACATGTAATCATTTGGGGCTGTGTTTATTAAATTAACAGCATATTTTTCAGTGATTTCTAAAACTGGTAACCCTATAATAAATTGTATCTACTAATTATCATCAATAAAACACAAACTGATACTAGTTTTTTAGAAAGTCATTTAGTAGGATGCTTTTGGGAAAGATACTCAGAAAAATATACTCTTATCATTTAATACAGTAATTTTATTTCTGAAAAATCACACCATTTAACCTAATAGAAGAAAACTATTTATATAAAATATTTAGTGTCATTATGTGTTTTAGGTAATTTTTATAAGAGTAGAGAACATTAGAAATAACCCAAATATTCAAAAACAGAAATACTGAAATTATAACTCATGGTACATTTATTAAACATAATTATTATAAAGGCTACTAGCATTTAAAACATTTTCAAGAAAGTAATACCATTAGTATAAATCCTTCTGAGACTTTCTCTCAGTTTGAACTTTCCCAGCACTTCTCATTTCACTTAGAATAAAATTCAAATACTGACTCTGGTTTGCAAAGTCCATCATGACATGGTTCCTAGTTACCTTTTCACTCTCTTCTTTGCTCTCTTTTAATGCAATAACATTCTACACCTAGGAATATTTGATTCCACCACTTAGAATATTTGTCCCCTAGAATATGCTCTCCAGCTCCTCTAGATCTCAGTTGAAATGACCTGGTGGACGCCTTCCAGAGATCCCCTGATCACCTAACAGTAGTCAACCAGTTGCTGCCATGCCATCTTGCTTGAATTCTCTGTAGAGTATTATTGTCATCTGATAATATCCTGTTTGTTTCTTTATTGACTTGAATATTACCTGGTCCCTCCCACTAGGCTGTCTATTCCTTTAGAGCCCAAATCTAGTGCAATATGGCTGGGATATAAGAGATAAGAGATGCTTGTAAATATTTCTTAAATTAATGAATCAATCAATGCTGACACTACTTTAATAAAAGCATGCTTTAAAAGAAATACTAGATATATTCAAGAAGGACAATGTAGTAATCTTTGTTATGCAAAAAACCTAATTTTGAGGCTGCAATAACAGTACCTCCTGGAACAATGCTTTTTACTTTGTTCATTTGTTTTTCCATATTTTTCTTCATACTATTTGTTGATTACTTTACTTAGTGTAGGGTTAATCTTATGCATCTAAAGGTGACTGAAAACAGATATATTTAATAAATAAGAACGGGAATGGCAAAGGGAGGCAGAAGGGTGGGAGGGAGGTACAATGGGAAAAATCACTATGTTCCTAAATCCTTAAAAGATGTAGTTTATATTTCTAAAATAAAATTTAAAAAAGGGTTTATTGAACTTAATCCCTATCTGCCACTGAATTAAGCAATTAATTAAGCAATTAATTACCACCTGTGAAAACATTATATAATGCATTTTGTTAATATATGATTATAAATCAAGAAAATCATGTAAAAATTCAACATAAACAAAGAGGATATTTTAAAATATTGTATAATGCTTACTTCACATCCTGTTACCCTCTTATTAAATACTCAGCTGCTAGCATTGCACTATAAGACTGTGTGTGACAACATCACACATATTAATAGAACATTTCTTTAACAACATTTGGGGGAATGAACCTGTAGAAAGAAACTGTCTCTGTGTTTGTTTCTCTCTTTCTCTGTAGTTCTCTCTGCCTCTCAAATACATAATTAAAATAAAATAAAACAGAAAAAAACTAATAACAATGGAATCCTTTATCCAGGAAGGGGAAAGACCCTCTTGAAGCCACAAAATGCTCTATTTCGACTGCTGAAAGGATCCTGTCATATACAACCTTTACCTGCTTTGGAACTTGGAGTATATTTTCCAAGTTTCCCTGCTACTTCTGGCACTTCATCTGTACACAGTAAATATAAACCAGACACAAAGGTCACACATAGTATGATGATTTCTATAAAAGTGGATAATCTTCAGCAGTAAAGATCAAACTAAAGATTAAAGATGTGCTTTCTCACAAATGGCATATATCTAGAGATTCCTGGTGAGTAGGATGATTCTGTATTTGCTGCCTTATCTGAAAGTCTTTCTCTAGAAATACTGACTCAATAAACACTGTACAATTGGATATCCTTAATTCTCTGCCTTCATTGTTTATTCTAAATAGGTTATTGATCTCAGAGAAATTTACTCTGCACAAGCAGATTAAGGCCCTTCCTAAACTGTCCCGATTTTGGGATTTGCAATCACATCTTTCCTGCAAAAAGGAATTAAAATACCAATCCACAACCTTAAAAATATTCTTATTTTATCAATACAAAAACTTGACTGTACTACTTGGCTTTTTACTGACCAATAAACAGTAAAGTAGGTATTTGCTTTCATGTTGATTGTGCCTAACTCAGCTGCTATTTTGTGTTAGAATTCTACTGCTAAGTATCACAAAGCACAAAACTTACCCCACTCTTCCTTTTCTATTTCTGTCTTTTCTGAAAACCACATTTTATTTCTCTTTTCATATTCAGGTCTGCAGTGTAGTTAACCAGCTAAGTCAGACTGTGTTTACACTAAAACTCTTATTATGTTTTCTAGAGTCTTCCAAGTAAATTTGACTAGATAATGTTGATAGTTTGTTTTCAGACCACTCTTCCCAAAATGTCAATTGCTACTTGTTGACTTCTGCTTCAAAAAAGCTCACAGCACGATTAAATAGAAGGAAAACTTTGAATTTAAAACAACATAGGTGATCTTCCATTTTGACAACAATACCAAAAACAGGATGCAATTTAAGGGAAAATATACAGTTATATAAGCATAAAAACATCATTAGCAACATACTTTATGATGAACTTGGTACCACTTTGTTATTGCTGTTAATATTTGAGTGCCATTGCAGCTAGTTGTGGAGTAAACCAGCAGATGGAAGACCTATCTCTCCTCTCTCTCTGCCTTTCCTTCTCTCTCTGTGTAACTCTGCCTTTCAAATAAATAAAATAAATATTAATACATCAAATAAAATATTGGCTATTAGAGTTTGCTTTTGAAGGTTGTTGAATGAGAGGGAAGGGACTGAAGGTATTTGGAAGATGTCTCAAGGCCTTTGTCTACTTAGCTTGGCCTGCAGTGCTTCTCTCCCACCCTCACAGTCTCATTCCTTGCTGAGGTCTTCCATTGCAGCAATGATTTGCTATTATATTCTCTTTTATTTTCTGCATGATATTTACCTTTAATAATCTCTTGATGTGTTTATGTGAGTGACCTGTCCCCATTCCTGGCCTACTCATTTGCAATAAGCTTCAAGGTGAATTTTCTAAAGACACTTCTTGTTCTTTGATTGAATCAAAGGGAAGTATTGAAGCTGGGTTGACTTCCTCAACAGTTGCCCTTACTTAGCAAATGTGCTATTAGCCATCTGTTCCTCCTATTACTCACACCAAAAACCGTGGACTGTACCCTGTCTGCCACATTTCACATCACATTTTTAGCAAAGCCTACAGCTCCCACACTCAAAAAAAATCTCACCAGCTCAGAAGTACAACCCTAGTACAAACATCCATTGGTTTTGTCTGTTCCTACTGAGATGACCTTCTATATGGTCCCTGCCTCTACATAACTAGTTCCAGAATCTCCTAATATCATTTACTCATGGTGATATTTCAAAAAATTATATTAAACCACACAAATCACCAATTTAAAGCCTTATAATGTCTTCTAACTCTATCTAGAAAAAAAATCCACAGTCTTTGCCATGGCCTCCAAGGCACTACACAATCTGTCCCCTACTACCTTTGCTTTCAGCAACCATCACCCAAGGTACTCAGATGGCCTATTCCTGTCTTAATGACCTCTCTGTTCTAACATACTCTTGCTTGGTGATTTTTGCACTTTGTTTCTTCTTCCTCACACAAATACACAAGGAACATTTTCTCACTTCACTCAAGTCTTTATTCAAATATCATTTCCCTAAAATATGCCCTTGTGACACCATTAAAAGTAATACCCCTTTGGTTGGGCCTTTGACACAGCAACTAAGATGACTCTTGGAAGCCTGCATCTCATATTGGAGTGCTTGGACTGAGTCCCAAATCCGCTTCCAGTTCCAGCTTTCTGCTAATGCACACCCTGGGAAGCAGCAGGTCATGGCTCAAGTAATTGAGTCCCTGCCACCCACGTAAAAGACTTGGATTCAAATCCAGGCTTCTGGTTTTGGCATGGCTCAGCCTGGGACACTGTGGATATTTGATGCGGGAACTAGCAGATGGAAGATATTTCTATGTCTCTCTGCCTTTTAAATAAACACAAATTAAAATGATGAATAAAATACCCCTTACTCCCTATTCTGATGGCCTACTTAGTTTGTTTTCCATAGCTCATTTTATCAAATGACATTACATTAATGCATATGTTTGTTGCCTAAAATTTGAGACTAAAATCATTCTCTTTTCTTGAGTTATACATTGCAGGAACAGGTATATTTTTCCATTCCTATGTCATTCATGTGCTCAATCTTACTTTCCTGTCTTGCATGCTAAATTAGATTTCTCAGTAATTGTAGCATTTCTATGATTAATGTACTTTCTCTTTTTTTATTTCTTGTTTAAGATAAAGCACTTAGTTGTTTACTCAAGAAAATACCTGTTAATGTAAGATACTATGAGTCATAAATACTTTGTCAAGTTTCATTTCAAGATCCTCACCTTACTGTTCTCTGCAAGTCAAAATCATTTTGTCATAAAATTCTACCCAGTACCAACTAAGATCTCATTTAGCAAGATGGAGCTTAAAATCACCCAATTCAGGACCTAATATCCTAGAAATACATTGGCCCAACTTCCCATTTTAAAGCTCTATTAAGATTTTATCAGCTGGTGCTCAATCTTAACTATAGAAATCTAATGAATTAAACCTTGCTTGATCAAAAGTACTTTTTTTCTGGTGGTAATTTAAGGATTTACCAGTTGAAAATTCTGAAGGTCCCCACCAAGATATAATCAAGACGTCTTCACTGCTGACATTCAAGATTCTAGGACAGATCACTGCCCTGAGGCTCCCACCCAACTTGGAGTATCTCTGAAATCATAACAGAGAGGTCGACTTTTCTTTGATCTTTCTAATGCTGTGTTTGTCTCCTAGGATTACAGAACAATAACTTTGTCTATTTGTTTCAATTAGAAAAAATTGTTACCTTTAGTAGAAAAATATCAATAACTCATTTTACTGCCTGCTATTATTACTTCATGAAATGACTTTACATAGCTTCAGTAAGCCTGTCCTTGATCAGTGAAGTCAATGGACAACATTGCTTATTATCTGTCCTCCATCCACCCAGCCATCCAGCCATCCACCGATCCACCCATCCACCCATCCATCCCTAAATCTATAGACACCAGTGGGAGGATGCGAGGCTTCCATCAGTGTTGGCTTGGGAAACAAGTATGAGGAAAGCCAGGACTTATCTTTTAGCGCTCATATTTGGTATCATGTAGGCCTTTTCATATTTCTTAATTCCCATTGGATTTCTAGAGGAAAGCCTTCCTGTCTTATAGCCGGGATATAGTTTTTCTGCTTTCTAAAATGTATATTTTAGCATAAAGACAAAAGCAATTTTAATTCTTAACACTCCATTTTATATTTCCAGCAAATCATTGGTAGAATATTATATTAATATTAAAAGGTCTACATCAACATTGAAAGATGTTCCAATGTCAAAAAAATTTATCAATATACCAATTATATTAAAGTAATGTAATCAATAAATACTTAATCTCAACATACTCTGTACAAGTTAATCTAATATAACCTCTTAAAAATCACCATGAATTATTGTCATTTGTATCACTAATTCCATGTTTCACTTCCCAAGATAATTTAATAATACTTAATGGCAGCAATAGCATTCTGATAAGGCATTTTAAAGATTCACAAAGAAGTGGGTATCTGAAAACTATAACTCATGGCCTAATGTTTCAGATACATCTTCCTTGCCTGATTAAATTTGCTAAAGTTCTTTTAAAATATATTTACATATACAACAGGCACCAATGTATCACTTGAAACCAACCAACTAGGTGAAAAATCTCAGGTTTCAAATATTTAGTCTTGCCACTAGCATTTTTCTTCAATTCTATTTATCCTGGACATATTTCTTCAAATTTTGTTTCAGACATAAGTAAAAAGGGGATAAACTTGTTAACCTTCCATGGTGCTTCTTAACATCATTACTTATGCTGCGTCTTTATTCAACAAATATGGCAAGATAAACCAGTGAGATTTTCCTCCTGGAATCTAAATTTTTACTTTGGGAAGGTGACATAAGCTTTTAGCTTTTTTTTTTCTATTATTCTCAATTGTATCTTGAGTGATAATTCAATTTTATATATTAAATATGGTTTTTGGAAAGTTGTTCCTGGGGCTAGTGCTAAGGTGTAGCGGGTGGAGTGCTGCCTGCAGGGCTGGTGTCCCATGTGAGTACCAGTTTGAGACTCGGCTGCTCCACTTCCCATCCAGCTCTCTGCTATGGCCTGGGAAAGCAACAGGAGATGGGCCAAGCCCTTGGGCCCTGTCCCATGTGGGAAGACCCAGAGGAAGCTCCTGGTTCCACTTCGGATCGAGGCAGCTCCAGCCATTGCCTCCAACTGGGGAGTAAACCAGCGGATGGAAGACCTCTCTCTCTCTGCCTCTCCTTCTCTCTCTGTTTAACTCTGACTTTCAAGTAAAATAAATGTCTTAAAAAAAAAAAAAAAGAAAGTTGCTCTATTATGATTACTAATTAATGTTCCATTTGCAAATAGGAACACTGAAGCCTAGTTGCAAAAGTCAATATAAACATTTAATTTCTTATCTACTTGTCATTTAGCTTTTTGTAGACATAGATTAAAAATGTTATTACTGGGCCTGGTGTTGTGGCATAGCGTGAAAAGCTGCCACCTGCAGTGCCTGCATCCCATATGGTACCAGTTTTGTCCCAGCTGCTCCATTTCCCATCCAGCTTTCGATATGGCCTGGGAAAGCAGTAGAGGGTGGCTCAAGTCCTTGGGTCCTTGCACTCACTTGGGAGACCCGGAAGAAGCTCTTGGCTTCAGATCAGCGCAGCTCTGGCCATTGCAGCTAATGGTGGAGTGACCCAGCAGATGGAAGACCTCTCTGTCTCTTTCCTTCTCTCTCTCTCTCTCTGCCTTTGCTTCTCTGTAACTCTGCTATTCAAATAAATCTTTTTTAAAAGTGCTGTGACTAAAATCAACCTTTATTTTCCCATATACCAAGCAAAACATAATCTCTTCTCTAATACTTTACTTTAATATTATGAGTTATATATTATGAATAGATAAATTTACATGTTACCTCCTCTTTATTGACAATAGTATTGTGAATAATTTAACTATATAAAATATAGTTTGTACAGTAATGTTGGGGTCAGCACTGTAACACAATAGGCTAAGCTTCCACCTGCAGCATGGGCATCCCATAAAGACACTGGTTTGTGTCCCTCCTGCTCCTCTCCTATTCAGCTTCCTGCCCAGTCCCAAGAAAGCCAGAAGATGGTCCCAGTACTTGGGCCTCTGCATCCATGTGAGAGACCCAGCTCCTGCCTTCAAATCAGCCCAGCTCTGGCTGTTGTGGCCATTTGGGGAGTAAACCAGTGATGGAAGGCCTTTCTCTCTGTCCCTCCCTCTCTCTCTAATGCTACCTCTCAAATACATAAACAAAATCCATAAAAAAGAAAAAAAGAAGCAACGTTATTCAAAGAAAGTACATGTACTTAGGGTTGGGCAAATCTGGTCTTTACCAGTGAGTTTTCTGTCCTTGAAGAAGTTATGCCTTCTCTGTGAGGCTCTCTTTTTTCATCTCTAAAAGGGTAACACTGCCTGTTTCTGAAGGGTTTTTATAAAAACACAAGTGCAAATCACATTACCTAGTGTCTGGTTCATCAAAGTAGCACAATATAGAGAACACCTTCTAATGTGAACAAAATAAAATGAGTAAACACACAGTTGCAAAACAAAATTTTAAAAAGGATTCTTTTTTTTTTCTAGCCAGGGGAGAGTGCGCACACACAGTCCCCCACTACCGCAAATTCTGCAGTCGAGAGTTTCCCGCATGTGGGGAAATCGCAGGGGTCAGCACAGCCGCAGTACAATGGCCAAGCCTCGCCCTGGGAGAACCACCTGCCTGATCATGGTGTCTCCCCTGCCAGGTAAGTATAAATTCTTAACATAAAGTGATGGGGAGTGCTTCCCTGGCATGGATGTGGAAATGGAAACCTGATTGTGGCTGAAGCCCTCCACAGAGGGTCCTTTGAGGACTGGCTGTGTGCTCCTTTTTTATTCCACTCATCAGTACCATTTAGCTCCAAGAAAACTCACTTAAAATTATTTTTCTCATAAATCTCACTTGTATGGTAAATGTTCCTGAACCACCTATTTTTTTTTTTTTAAATTACTTTTCACAGAAATCCTATCATACAGCAAGACATAAGCAAGTGCTTGGAAATGCTTTTGATGAGAATATGTAGAAATTTCAATGCTAGGAATATTCTCACATGGGATATAAATTAAGGTTTGAGCAGAAGGATTCAAGGTTCGATCGTAATTACTATATTCCAGAAGTACAGTGTACAAATATAATTTTTACCTGGCAGTTGTTTTTACACACACAGAATTCTGAATTGAATGTTATATGTTATACATATGGATTTATTATTAATTCCATTGACAATTATGACATATTTACAGCTCAAAGTAATAAAAAAGGACTATACAAATATTTATGATGTTTCTCCAGTGCTGATTTTGAAAAAAAGCCTAATTTCTGCTTTATTCTTATAACCCTCAAATAAATGTCACACACACACACACACACACACACACAAAACATTTGATTGAAAGCACCCAGATGTTTCCTTTAGTTCTAGCATTAGTATTGGGTGAGAGGCAGGAGAGGCAGCAGGACAAACACCAGAGGAGAAATTTAACAAATAAACTACTGGAACAGAAAATCGAGCAGAGATTAAAACAAAGTAAAAGGAAATAGTTTACCTGGAATACAATGACTTTCTCATAAATAGGAATTTCTGGCTATGCCTTTATGATGGAAACAAAAGCAAAGGCATTCTGGACAGCAAAAATCAATATAATCAGCACTGAGAATAACATTCTACTTTGTGAAGATCTTCCTTTGAAGGTGGGGAGGGGAGAGAAGGAATACAGAGACAGAGAGCTCAATCCACTGGTTCATTCCGCAAATGTTTTCAACAACTGGGGCTGGGCCAGGCCTAAACAGGGAGACAGGAACTCAATCCAGGTCTCCTAAGTTAGGGTAGAGACCCAATTTCTTGAGCCATAACCACTGTTTTCCAGGATCTGCATTAGCAGGAAGCTGGAATTGGGAGCAAAGCCAGAACTCAAACCAGGTACCCCAATCTAGGATGGAGGCATTTTAACCATCATCTTAACCACTAGGCACATGTCCACCCCTAAAACTGGCTTTCTAAGGTATCTATTCAACCTGAGACCAGGCATCTAGACATCAACTTAAATGAAACTTTGGTCTTATTTGATAGGAAGTCTCCTATGTAGAAATTCTGAAAATTCTACTATAACCTATCATTAAATATACCTTCACTTTTTGTTTTTTATTTTGCTTTTCCTGTAATCTATATTTGAAATTCTAGTGTCATGATTCACGCCCTTGGGAAAACAATAAATTTTCAGAGTCTCAATTTCCTCATTACTAAAAGGAGGGAATTAGAGTAGATCAATAATTATAGATAAGGAGGATTTCCCTCAAAAATGAGAACCACAAGGGATAACCAGGGTGGATGAAGTTTTAGAGAAATCCATACATTATATTAAAATATAGTTTATTTTTTGGAAAAAAAAACTGGTATTTCCATATTACAGTGATATAAGCTTTAGCTCAGCAAAATCATCTTTGAACATGATCTTGCAATTAATGATTATCACCTTCAGGGTGTGAGAGATATTTAACCCCAAGGAAGAAAAAACCTTACAAGAATCCCTCTTTGACTGGGTTCTAGAAGCTATTTGTAGCTGGTGCATCTCTTTGTTTACGCTACTCTCTCTCCTCTGCCTTCTGATGTAGTCTCAAGGTTTGCACATGCGCCATGCCTCCCTCCAGTCCATCCACCTCTGAAGTCTCAGGAGGCTCACTGCTTCTCTTCTGTGTTCTGCTGGGTCTCGAAACCTCCTTTTAGAAGAACTTGTTCAGAATCTTTTTTTTTCCACTCCCTTACTTCCATGCTCTCCCCAAGTAAAAATACTTTGTTATGAAAATGTGAATATATTTTTTTACATTACACACCTCAGTACAGAATGCCATAGTCTATCTCTTAAGAATCAATGAGATTCAGAAACTGTGAGAACTTCAATCCCAAAGAGAGGCCACGAGATCATGGAAAATAGTCTGTGGCGGGGGGGGGGATAGTGTGGAGCCAGCACTGTGGCATAGTAGGCTGTCTCTGCCCGTGGCACTGGCATCCCATATGGGAACCAGCTTATGTCCTGGCTGCTCCTCTTTCCCATCAGGCTCTCTGCTAATGGCCTGGGAAAGCAGTGGAAGATGGCCCAAGTACTTGGGCCACTGCATCCACGTGAGTGACCTGGAAGAAGCTCCTGGCTCCTGTCTTCAGGTTGGCTCAGCTCTGGCCATTACAGCCTTTCTCACTGTCTCTCCCTCTCTGTAACTCTACCTCTCAAATAAAGATGAATAAAATCTATGGGGATGGTGTTGTAGCTCTGGGTGTGTGACACTTGCATCCTACATTGAAGTGTGACTAGGAATCCCAGCTGCTCTGCTTCTTCTCTTTTGTTTTTAAGATTTATTTCTTTATTTGAAAGGCAGAGTTACAGAGAGGCAGAGGCAGAGAGAGAGAAATCTTCCATCTGCTGACTTACTCCCCAAATGGCCACAATGGCTGAAGCTGTGCCAATCCAAAGCCAGGAGTCTGAAGCTTCTTCTGGGTCTCTAAAGCAGGTGCAGGGTTCCATGCACTTGGGCCATCTTCTGCTGCTTTCCCAGTCCATAGCAGACAGCTAGATCAGAAGTAGAATAGCCGGGATGAGAACCAGCACCCCTATGGGATGCTGGTACTGCACCTGAAAGGCCACAGCACTGGCCCCTGCTCTGCTTTTGATTCCAGCTCCCTGCTAATGTGCCTGGGAAAGTAGCAGTGGATGGCCCAGGTGCTTGTGTCTCTGTTACCCATATGGGAAACCCAGAGTCCTAGGCTCTGGCTTCAGGCTGGCCTATTCCCAGCCATTGTGGCCATTTGGGGAGTAAGTCAGCAGATGGATGATCTCTATGACTCTCTCTCTCTCCCTCTTTCATTTTGTCTTTTAAGTTAATAAATAAGTCTTTTAAAAATGGTCCTAAAACAAAAGCACAAAGAAGTCTCTGTAGAATGTCAATAAATCTAACATGTTATATTACCATTTTTTCAAATGTGTGGCAAATGCATATGCATATGTAATATAACATATATGTATGTATAATGTATGTAATGAAATCGACATTTATTATGAGTAAATAATATAAAATGTGAAACATAAAATTTGAATATATATATATTTTTTTTTTTTTTTTTTTTTTTTTACAGGCAGAGTGGACAGTGAGAGAGAGAGACAGAGAGAAAGGTCTTCCTTTTGCCGTTGGTTCACCCTCCAATGGCCGCCGCGGTCGGCGCGCTGCGGCCGGCGCACCACGCTCGTCCGATGGCAGGAGCCAGGAGCCAGGTGCTTTTTCCTGGTCTCCCCATGGGGTGCAGGGCCCAAGCACCTGGGCCATCCTCCACTGCACTCCCGGGCCACAGCAGAGGGCTGGCCTGGAAGAGGGGCAACCGGGACAGAATCCGGCACCCCGACCGGGACTAGAACCCGGTGTGCCGGCGCCGCAAGGCGGAGGATTAGCCTGTTGAGCCACGGCGCCGGCCAAAATTTGAATATATTTTTAAAATGTTACTGAATTCAATTTATATGAGGTTACTTCAAAAATTTTATGGAACAATGGAATCAAAAAAATGTGCATTCTCCGTAAAATTTTTGAAGTACCTTCATATCTGATATATCATTACAAGGTGATGTAAAATAGTCTAACTCAGGAATTGGAAGCACTTGAGTAAATCACTCATTCAAGTGTTATTTGTATAATAGCTGGGATCATCTTTTTTATTGGTGGAATCAGAATTACAGAGGGAAGCAGATGGGATTTAGAGATCAGCAAATCCAGTAATATGCCCCTAATTCTTACTTATTTTCTCCAGCATATTTTGGTTAGTTGAGTAACTAATAATATTTTATTATTAGAAAATTTTAGTGGGTTAACTGGCATTCAACTAGAATTAGAGGTAATAAATTATCCGTGCATACCTACAAGATTGGCTGTGAGACTCACTCACTATGAAGAAAGGAAATGTGACATACTGAAAACAGACTGAATTGGTTTTAGGTCAGTGTCACAATAGAGCTCTAACCATGAGATCCCTTGAGAGCAAACAAGCCAAGCCCAGGGCTCCTCTTACTCAGCAGGGCTCTTTTCTTCCTTTTGTCAGGTTCCTCAGAATTCTGCCCAGCTGGAAGCTCAGCCAGCAGGCTCTTTTCATTTTAGGCTGTTACTCCTCATCCTGGGCAGGGGTGGACAGGGCAGGTTAGTGTCTTATGGCAAGGGCACCAGGAGCAAGATCACAAACATTGGTGAAAAGATTAGAACCCTCTGGAAACATGCTTGTGGTTCTATTTGTTATGCTTATATAATAAATTATATATATAGTTTATATAATATACTATATATACTATATATACTATATATAATACACCATATATACCATATATACTATATTATATATAGTATACATAATAATATATATTTATTATACAATATATATATTTGTGATATATTTCATACTAGTGTTTGTCCACTTAGATGATCTGAAATAATATTAAATAAATATATACTTTTTGGCCTACAGATGTTACAGAAAGAAAAAAAATCCTTACAGAACTTTCATTTCATTTAAATTTTAGCTATAATTTTAAACAAAAACTTAAATGATTCAATTTGCAGACTTCTAAACTATTTTAGGAATGCCTAAACTGCTTAAAGAGTAATGGCTGCCAATTCCTACTTCCAAGTATTTAAGTGTAAAATAAGGGTCCATTCTAGTTATCATACCCACACCCAAGGATATTGTAAAGCACAGCTGCACCAATTACAAATGAATAAGGGTGAAATATACCTTCTGGATAAACTGAAACTCAGGGACAAATGCATGAATCTTTTTTAAAAAATGCTTTTTCCCCTGTACTAAAGGAGTTGCCTGCAAACAGCAGTTGAGTAGTTCCAAGATTAGCATTTGACAAGAGTGTCCAAGTTTTAGAAAGGCTGATACTTTACATTTTAGATACTGGTGGTGAATTGTAGTTTTTTTTTTTTTAAGGCCCTGGGCATTCTTGTTTTAAATATTAAAATCTACTAGAGTTCTTAGATATGATTTCTCAGCCTCAGCAGAACCTGCATCAGGGTTGGCTTTGATATCACTACAGAGATAGGATAATGATATAATACCAAGTTCCGGAGAAGCAATCATGATTCATAATGATCAAGCCCTTGCCATGAAAGTATATAATACATTTTAAAATATACTATAAGGAGAAATTTTGATACCTGCCATTATATCTTTTAACTTAAGCAGTCCATAATGAAATGTTACAGGCAAAAAGCATAATAGCCAAAATGAGTACAGTGTTCAAAAAGAGCAAAAATCTCATTGAGAACCTAGGAGATTTGTTTACACGGATGGCTTACCACTGAGATATCATGTTGGGCTCTAGAAGCAATAATTTTCCAGAATCTAGCAATACCTTGCAAAGTTTGAGAAATATCAGAGTGCCCATTTGCCTCTTAACCTTCACATTCTAGTGTATTTACAAAATGTACAATGCCCTGGTGTGTGCTGGACTTGCTTCAGTCCTGGCTTATCTCCACCAAAGAATGCTAATCTACTGGGACCTGTTTTTCCTTTTTACAAACACTAAGTCCATCCTCTGGAAGTGGAATGCCCCTTTGTTCTAGCTGAACCTGTAGTTTACAATTAGCAAATATATTTTATTTATATTTATTTATAGATTCATATATATTTATATATTTCATTCCAAATAAACTTGTCTTTGCTTTAATTGTAACCTCATTTATGACTTGGTTTACACAGGAAATGCATTTCATTTTATTCCAACCCTTTGAGGAAAGCTCATTAGGACAGTGAATTCCTAAGGTGCCCATCAAATTTTTAGGAAAAAAAAACTGATTTAAAATTAACTTAACTTGTTTTCCTCAAATACAGTCAATCAAAATTTTCTTTCAGAATTAATTATTGAGGAATGAAGTTTAAGAAGCATCAGACTTGAGAAAGACTAATAAACTTGTTAGTTTTGAATGGTTGTATTAAATGCATGTTTAATAAGTTGTGAAACTGCATCTGATTCACATTCACAATAGATGGTTCCACAGGAAGATAGCGAATTGGTAGTGGGTAGAGAAATGGGGAGATGTGTGGAGAAAGAGAACAAAGAAACAATAAAATAATTGGGTTTTACCTAGGACAAGGCTGAGCTTTGTTCTACATATTTTTTATTAAAGTGACTAGATGGATTTCTTTATTGAGTAGATTACACATAGCTAGACCTAAGGTGACTGACTAACAGGAGTATCTAAAAACCATGGAAAATTATTCAGCTTATTAAAAATAACCAGAAAACCAGAATAAATTTCAAAATTGGAGGTCCAGTCCAGTGAATCTATCCATATCAATATCTCTCTGTTCATCTTTACACCTCTCTTTTCCAGTATTTAATGGTTATTAATGTACTTACTTTCCTGAGAAGCAGAGAGAGAAAGATAGAGCAACTATCCACTGTTTTTTTTTCCCCTAATAACCACAACAGCCAGGGCTGAACCTGGGAGCTAGGAACTCAATCAGGACTCCTACATGGGTGACAGGAACCTAATCACTTGAGCCCTTACAGCTGTCTCCATAGTTTGTGTTAGCAGGGTACTGGTGTCAGAAGCTAGGACAGGGAAATCAACCCCAGATACTCCTACATGGGAGGTGCATGACTTAAATGTAAACTAAATACTTGCTATTCTTATATAATTTTAAGTGGAAAAAATGGATATTCAGCTATATTCTCCCTCCTCTCGTCAGTTAGAATCTACTACATTAAATTATCATCTTCGTGCTGCTATATAGTTAGAGCATGTTTTTGCTATAAGAGTTAATATATTTGTCTATTTCTGTAGCTATCTTGCTAGTTAAAATATAAGCTCTTTGAAGGAGAAATACTTTGTTTTATTCATATCTTCAGTGAGTATTAGCACAATAAGTATTAAACATTTTTTATTAGACAAAGGGAATAAACTAATATTTGTAAATATAGAGGAAAAACACATAGGAAGGATTATAACCTATCATTTAAATGAAATTGTATTGATGTTAAATAATTAAGTGGTATTAACTATAAAAAAGGAAAGAAATCATCTAGTTGCCCCTTGGTAAGCAAGAGGGATTGCTGCCAGGACGCCCAGATATTGAACTCTGTGGGTGCTCAAGTCCCTTATATAAAATAGTGTGGTACTTGTATTTGCATATAACCTACATGCATCTTCCTGAATACTTCAAATGTACTCTAGATTACTTCCAATAGTGCATTCAATGCAAATTATATGTATCATTTAGGGAAAATGACAAGGGAAAAGCTTGTCCATGTTCAATACAGATGCAATTTATTTTAAACAAAATTGATCTAATGCTGGTTGGATGCATGGATACAGACACTGCAGCTATGCTGAGGTGACTGGGCTGTAGATTTGGTGTTAAGTTGTATAATCCATGAGACATTACTGATTATCTCTAACTCCATCCCAAACAATACAGGTCAACTGCACCAAAAAAAAAAAAAAAATCACTCAGGTTAGATCAGACAGACAACAGCAAATTAGGGAGTAAATGATTGGGAAAAATGCTAAAATAATAAAGGGAAGCCAGAATCAGATCACAATCTAAAGCTTACAATAAGAGAGTCTTCAAGTTGAGTTCACATCTTTCTAATGATCTAACCAAGAAAGAAACAAGATCAATTCTACTTCCGATTACCCATGGCTGAACTTTCTAGAACTGAGACCTGAAAGAATATCTGTATTGCATGTAATATCTGTATTGCATGTAAAGCAAAGGTGTTGCAAGAGACACAATTCACAGCACCACAGCATACTAAATTATTTTCTGGGAAAGAATTTTTTAACATACTTAAAAATTGGTGACAGCATCATGCTGAGGAATAAGAAATATAAAAATCAGAGAGAAATTGAAAGAATACAGCTCAGGGCCGGCTCTGTGACATAGCGGGTACAGCTACCAGCATTCCATATGGGGGCCAGTTCTAGTCCAGGCTGCTCCACTTCCGATCCAGCTCTCTGCTATGGCCTGGGAAAGCAGCAGAAGATGGCCCAAATCCTTGGGCCCCTACACCCATGCGGGAGACCCAGAAGAAGCTCCTGGCTCCTGGCTTCGGATTAGCCCAGCTCAGGCCATTGCAGCATCATGGGGAGTGAACCAGCAAATGGAAGACTTCTCTTTCTCCTGCCTCTGTCTCTCTGTAACTCTGCCTTTCAAATAAATCCTTAAAAAAGATTTATTTGAAAGGCAGAGTTACAGAGAGAGGTAGGGACAGATAGAGATGTCTTCAATCCGCTGGTTGACTCCCCAGATGGCCACAATGGCCAGAGCTGTGCCAGTCCGAAGCCAGGAGCCAGGAGCTTCTTCTGGGTCTCCTACCTGGGTTCAGGGGCCCAAGGATTTGGGCCATCTTCTGCTGCTTTCCCAGGCTATAACAGAGAGCTGAGACTAGAACCAGTGAAGAGGAGCAACTGGAACTAGAACCAGTGCCCATGTGGGATGCCAGCACTTCAGGTCAGGGCTTTAACCCGCTGCACCACAGCATCGGCCCTAATAAATAAATCTTAAAAAAAAAAAAGGAACCTCTCATTTAGAATAATGGTGGATTGAATTTCTTTCATGCAACTTTCATAAATACAATTTCTTGTGACTAACCCTTATGTATAGTTGGGTGTTATTAGGAGATACATAGAGAACTTGAAGAATGCTCACAGAAATAACTGAAATGAGAAAACTCTAAACAGCTTATGCTCACCAAAATGATTTTCATAATCAAGATCAAAATAACTTAGAATATTGTTTCTTTTCTAGAGAAAGTAATGCACATTTTAAATATTAAAATAAAAAATTACAGTATAATTGTATACTATAAAGATCACATTAGAAGTGAGGTCAGACATAAGAAAAATGACTTAATAAAAACGGTTAGATTAAATTTGTAGCAATCCTTTCCTTTTATCTTACTAAGAGCAAATCATGTTTCATTTGAGATACCATACCTCTCCCTTACCCTCATTCCTGAGGATTACCTGGGCCAACCCACCTATGGTTTCACCAAAAGGTACATTAACCCTGGCCATGCTATTTTAGAGTACACTATCACACTGCCCCAGAATTTATTTCAGTTATGATAAATGACCTCAACTGAGTCCTAATAAGTCAACCAGAGCATCTGAAACAACTTGTTCTCCTGCTGTGCATACTAAGCCTATAGCTACTGATACCCATGTTTGTCACTATATTGGGATCATTCAACAGAGGTTTTTTTTTCAGATTTACTCTGTGGCTGCCAAGATTAAAAAAAAAACAATGAGCAGGGGCTGGTGCTGTGGCACAGTAGGCTAAGCCTCCACCTGTGGCACCAACATCCAATATGGGCCCTGGTTCTAGTCCTGGCTGCTCCTCTTCTGATCCAGCTCTTTTCTGTGGCCTGGGAAAACCGTGGAATATGGCCCAAGTGCTTGGACCTCTGCAACCACATGGGAGACACAGAGGAAGCTCATGGCTCCTGGTTTCAGATTGGTCCAGCTAGGGTCATTGTGGTCACCTGGGGAGTGAACCAGCAGATGGAAGACCTTTCTCTGTCTCTCCTTCTCTTTGTCTGTAGAATAGCCCTTGTCACGACTGTCGAGGAACAGTTTCTTTTTGGTTGTTATTGTTTTTGTTTTTTGTGCAAATTGTAGAACTCTTTATTTAGTATAGAGTTGGTCTCCTTTGTATAAAGTTAATCAAAAATGGATTTTAATGGAGAATGGGACTGAGTATAGGAGAGGGAGAAGGAGGAGGAGGTGGAGGGGTGGGAGAGTGGATGGGAGGGTGGGTATGGTGGGAAGAATCACTACATTCTTAAAGCTGTACTTATGAAATGCATGAAGTTTGTATTTCTTAAACAAAAGGTTTCTATGGGGAAAATAATTTTTAAAAATGAGCTTATATGATAGTGAAGGACATAAAATCAATAAATAAATAATGTAATTTCAAAGAATGTGAGTGTTTAGGATATGAAATTCATACAGATGTTTACCTACAAATCCTTCAGATATTAGTTTAAAACACCTTATTATTGATTGACGATTTCATTTGTTAAGCCAATATGGAAAGTCAATGTAAAATTGACAGTTGGCTCAATAGGAAAACAATATAGGAAAGCAATTATAAAACAATGACCTCATGTTAGAAAATAGGAAAACAATGAGTATTGTTTTCATTACCAATAGTGTCCTGGAGGATTGTCATTTAATAAAAATCTATTGGCAACTATTTTCCTCTATATCCATTACCCATGGTTGCTGGAGCAAGGGATTACAAAGTGGGTGGCTTAAAACAACATAAATTTATTTTCTCAAGTTTCAGGTGCTAGAAGGACAAAATTTCTCTTTGAAAGCTCTAAGCAAGGATTCTGTCCTCTTTCTAGCTCCTGAACCCTTGACATTCTTTAGCTTGTAGATGCCTCACTTTGATATTTGCTTCTGTTTTCACACAACCTTCTGTTTGTGTCTCTGTACCCTAATTCTGTTTATTAACAAGGACATCAGTCACTGGATTAGGGACTACCCCAATCCAGAATGACCTGATTTTAACTTGATTATAACAGCAAAGACCTTATTTCCAAAGAAGGTCACATTCATCAGTATTGAGAGTTAGGAATCAAATATATATATATATATATATATTATATAAATATATATTTATATATCATATATTTATATATAATATGTAATATATTATATAAAATATATTTATATTATATAATGTACATATTATTTAATATATATTATATAAATATATTTATATATTTAGTATAGTATAGTATATAGTATCAATGTAATATATATTGATATATATTCAGATATATATCTGAAAGGCAGTTATAGAGAGAGAAAGGGGGAACAACAGGGGAGAGACATCCCAAATGGCTACAATGAGCAGGGCTGGGTCAAGATGAAGCCAGGAATCTGGAACTCTATCTGAGCCTCTCATATGTGTGGGAGGGGCCCAAGTACTTGGGCCATAGCCCACTGCCTTGTCAGGCACTTTAGCAGGAATTAGAAGCGAAGCAGGAATAGAAGTGAAGCAGCCAAAATTTGAACAGGCACTCATATGGGATCTGGCATCACAGATTGCAACTTAATCTGTTGTGCAACATCAGCCCCAGGGATTAACTATTTCTTTCTGGGTGACACAATTCAGCCCACAACACCTTCTATAGATATGTAACCATTTAGGACCAAAAATAGCACATTGTGATCACTGATTAAAAAAAAAAAAAGTAGAACTGCCACTCATTGTGCATATTTTGAACAATAAAATCCATTTAAGAATCATAGAAATATGCAAATAAGTATTAACAATAAGATTTATTCCAAAGACCTTATAGCATTCATTGTCCAAATCAATTAAAATAGTATTACTTTATTCAAATAATAAAAATTATATTCTTTTAGAAAAATATTTCAGAAAACTATAAAGGAAAATCTATAATCCTTTGAGATGATGGTACTGAAAAATATTTTATCATACTTCCATACATGTTTCCATATGTAATAGCTTTTAATTTATGTTTCCAAATTTTTGCATAGTTGATATTATGGAACCAATATATTTAGATTTTATTTGTTGGTAGCATTCTTTTTTTTTTTTTTCTTGACAGGCAGAGTGGACAGTGAGAGAGAGAGAGACAGAGAGAAAGGTCTTCCTTTGCCGTTGGTTCAGCCTCCAATGCGGCCAGTGCACCATGCTGATCCGACGGCAGGAGCCAGGTGCTTCTCCTGGTCTCCCATGGGGTGCAGGGCCCAAGGACCTGGGCCATCCTCCACTGCACTCCCGGGCCACAGCAGAGAGCTGGCCTGGAAGAGGGGCAACAGGGATAGAATCCGGTGCCCCGACCAGGACTAGAACCGGGTGTGCCTGCGCCACAAGGTGGAGGATTAGCCTATTGAGCTGCGGCGCCAGCCTGGTAGCATTCTTAATCTTCATAATTGAGAGGCAACAGGAGACAGTATTACATCTTGTTTTTCCAAAACAATCTTCTCTTTCCCCAAAATTATCAACTGATCATGAAATTTCAGACACTAACCCTGGATTATCATCTCACTTCTAAGGTAGATCCCTTTTTAAAGTGTCGGTTTCTTTTTAGGCAGCTATAAATGGCAGAGGGTTCTTCATTCTTAAACTTAAAAAATACAACTAATTATGTTGCCGTGCTTGGGGGAACCGGCTTACTCCCCCTAAAACCTTCCTTCTATAAGTTAACAGGCCAATCACATCAATTATAGTTCATAAAATGGAGTTTCAGATGCATTTACTATCTTACTCACCTTCTTCTGAATATTTAAAAGGCATTATTTGGAACTCAAGCAAATTTCCCAGAAATTGTGTAAGAAGTATACTGAAAAATAGAATGGCTAACATCTCTATTCCTATCTCCAACATTATTAGTACAATTTAGTATAAGGTTAGCCTTTCAACAGTAAGGTAACACAGTTAATTCATATTGGTTTGCAGCCAATGGAAGCTCTAGAACTTTTCCATCTGTGCTATTACTAAGAAATATCTCCCTATTTATCTATCATCAATGGCAACTAGCCTTGGCAAAGATAATCAAAATCCACAGGTAATTCTCCAATTATATCATATCCATTAACCTAAGCTTTTTCTTTTAAGTTCTTATAATATGAAGAGAACAGATTCCATATATTTCATAGATTCATTTCTAAGAAGATAACCATACTTTCCTCACTTTCACAATCTCCCTTCCTTCCTTTTTCTTTTTTCCTTTAGTTTTTGCAACAATATATTTTAAATTTTCTTTATAATCACAGACTTATTTCACCACTAACCACAGTGTTCAACAGTCTCCAGAAGGCAAAGATAATATGTTTTCTCTGATATCTGGTAATTAATATAAAATACAAAAAATGTATTTGAATGGAACTGACATGATTTGATTATTATTTATAGCTGTGGTCTGTATTCCTTTGGCACAGTGGTCAATCTAAACTTTTTCTACTATTAAACCTCTACAGAATCACTGAAAGAGTAAAACCAGGTTATTTAGAATTTGGTGTCTTCAGTTGCATAGTAAAATGGCCGTATGTATGGTAAAGATTCAAAGATAATAGGAAAGCTAAAGTCAGTTATTTAAAATCATATTTAGGCCTTATTGCTTTTTATTGCTACAGAGGCCATGGTGGTACATTTGTCTATTTACTGATAAACAGTGTTACCATATGTGAACCATTAGATGTCTTATTAAGATAATGTACTAAGAGAATCTTTTGAAGAGACAAAAGAGGCATGAGATTGTTATGTGTAGTGTACCATCATGGTAAAATAGCTAAATATTTCTCTTGTTAGGGAAAATAATACTGATATACATACAAGTTAATAACTGTCCCATTGGTCTTGAGCAGTCAGTAGAAGAAGAAATAGCTGTGGATATATGAATGTAAGAATTAACTGGATACTTGTGACATTTCTAATAGAGGCACATTATCAGGAGTGCAAAGCTACTATTTGCATTTTAAAACCACAGTTGATGAGATTATTTAGAAACCACTGAGAAATAATAGAAATGATACTAACAAGTAGTTGTTCACATCTGGAAGCCCAGTAAGATAAAATATTAAGTCCACTTGTCATAGTATTTGGAACCACTACAACTGAATAAAATTTTATGAGATGGAGCACATGAAATGAGTAAATGAATCATAACTTACAGATACCCATGGTTCAGACATTGTGTATTTCCCAAGATGAATATATTCTTCAACATATTTTCCCTTATTCTAACTTATATTCAAAATAATAATTGGAAAATAAATTATTCAAATAGTTTTGTTCGTTGTTTGAAAATATTAGGTTCACATCTACAATATCATGAAGAGGCTTTGATCATCTAATCCAAAACATTTAAATTCACAATTCTGAACTGAGAATGAGTAGTTGAGTCACCCTAGTGACTGGTTTGCATAGCTTGTTACAAACACACACACACACACACACATATATATATAACATATATATATACATATATATATCTAATATATATCTATACATTTACTCAAAAGCTTGATGCCATGTCTGTACTCCTTTTCCTTGACTATACAAGAAGGGAAACAGTCTTATTTCTCATCCTAAAGAGACAACGTCAACATTTAAACAAATGATAACCATACGGTTATCTATTCCACAGGCTATTATGTTTGCGGATGAGTTTTTACTCTCAACTCTCATGCACATTAGGGACAAAACCAGCTTCCACAAATACCACACATTCCATGCTGCTTTAAGATTTAGTTTAACTGTCAAAAAACCAAATGTTCAGTTTAGCCAATGAATAAATAATCAGTGGGCATCAAGAGTGATCTGTGATAAGCCATTTAAAGGAAGGCTATTCGGCTCCTAAACAGTCTTCTTATTTCAAAATAATTTTGAAGTGGGAGAAATTCATTACAGCTTCATCTTCCCATGGAACATCGGTAACCAAATACTCCCTCTCGCTCTCTCACCTGGGCACAAGGATAGGACAGGCTCAGATACTGAGGCTCCCAGCCAGAACTATGTGTCATGAGGGAGAGAACAAAAACACAGGAGCTGTTGTGAAATCATTCATAGCAGCAACTGAGAAGTGGTTGGAGCGAACAAGAAGTACCAGTGCCAGGCAGAGTCAAAGAGCCAGGTTCATCTAGCGGATTGGATTAGTCTGCTCCTCTGATGTCCAACTCCCCTTGGTTTCTGCCCAGCTCTCTGAAGAGCTGCATCTTCCAGCCATCCAATAAATTCTTTGGGTAGCTGTATATTTATCTAGTATGTTCTTTTGTGTTTACAGAATTCTCTTTTGTTGCTTGCACCAAGACCATGTGCAATAGAACATTTTTCCTTCCAGTTCCACACACACACACACACACACACACACACACACTACTGAGCTAATTTAAATATTTTCTAGGATTAAGAAGTAGAATACATAACCTCAAAGCACTGCCTCTAAATTGCCTCTAGGGTGCATTCCAAAGGCAGGATGCTAGCCTCTCAACAATTGCAGAGAAATGACAAAAAGCAGGAGAAATCTTCAGCAAGAATATCCACTGTGATCCCTGAGAGCAAAGACCCTAGTCTCCAAAACTAGCTATTCCTTTTGGGACACAGATTTTTAACCAATTTTTTTTTTTAAAAATTAAAAAATTTTTAATTTTTAACCAATTTTTAACCATTTTTTTCATTTTTAACCAATTTTAACTTTACTCTGTAGCCAATTATTTTAGGTGACAAGTTTTGGCAACCATATTTCAGCTTTCTACAGATTGACAACCAGAAAAAATGAATTTACATGACCTGAAGAACAATTGATCAAATATTGTGATAAGGATTGAGTCCTTTGTTAGTTCTGTAAGAATTAGGCAGAGTCCTATCGTTCAAACAGAGAAATCTCCATAGCCCTAAGCAAAATACAAGCTATCATATCAGAATCTTCTGGTGGTGGGACTTAAAACATATATATTTTATGGCTCCACATATAATACAGATAAGCATCTCTATTGAATAACCACTGCTTTGTAGAGATTGGACATTCAAGCAAAAACCTACTTAGAAAATATAAAAATTCTAGCTATTGATGTCTGTCTATATAACTAGGACTCCTATCAGACTAACATTAATCTCATTTTTATCTGATTTTCTTTCTTCATCTATCTTAATCTTGTCTCTTAATAATTGCCACCAACTGTATGTTTTTTGTAACCCATCCTTCATTTGTTTCCACTTTTGCCAGCAATACTTTTCAAGTAAAGCGGATCTCACATTGTGTCTAACAGAAATCTGCTCTTGAAGTTTTTCCCACTTATGCCCCCGCCTGGACTCCCTGTGCATTCTCATCAGAAGATGGGATTACACAGAAATAACTAGGCAGAGGAGATAAGATCAAAAATAAAAATTCAATACCTCATGAGACTTGGCAGAATACCAATGGAGTGTTTAATGCTGAAATAACTATATAAATATCCCTGGAAATGCCTTTTAAATGTTCCTTGAAATACCTTTTGTACTCATACAGAAGAAAAAAATATGAAAACTCTTCAAATCTTCAAATGAATATATTCATTTTCTTTTTCATTATGTTATCGTTAATAGTTTATGAATGCTAACAGACATGTGCACTTTCCAATATTAGTGATAATGTGTAGTCCTTATCTGAGCAAAGTAACTTAACACCCAGATTTTCAAGTAGTGTATTTGTAAGTGCACAATCTAAAGATGATGTAAAGCAAATAGCTGCAAGTGTATTAAAAATGAATTGAACTACCAGTGTCACAGAAACAGTCAGTCGTCAGGATGTCGTTGCCACCTTGATCTTTACCACAACTTCACATAACCCAAAGTCACCCATCTTTTTTTTTTTTTTCTGGAAAAGAGTGATGTGGAGGCATGGAGGTCACTTGTAAAACTGCATATTCAATATATTTGGAAGAGGCAGAAAGATGTCTGTTCAATAAAATCCATCTAGATTGCCCTGTGGGTGATTCACTGTTCTCATCAGGTTCTTAAGTCTAACTTTGTCTCTGGAATTTGCATTTTTGATCCTCTCACCATCTGATAAGGCAGATGTGCATGTGGGTACCTATTATAGATTTCTCTACTAACACAGACAGGACTTCCTGACCTTGGGAAAACCTTGACAACACTTCATGTAATTCTGTAATTGTATTGACCATTCATGTCCATCTTTCTGAGCCCTGGGGATCCACAATGCCACACTCTGCTGTCTATTGTAGTATAAGATTGATATCCTTTAGGTTCTCACCATAAGTCATATTTCCCATTGTTACAAAGAAAGAATATCAATAAAAGATCTAATAGCTATATTCTTTTATATATTTACATATGTAAAAGCTTACCTTTTTACATATATTCATCAATTACTTTTCCGTACTATGACTAAAATAGGTTAGATTACTCCATAATATTGCCCATAATAAACATAACTAAGCTATGCTTTATCAGGAGATGCAACTGCTTGAAATATGTTAATCTCTATACAAGAAAACAGCTTTTATCAAATGCTTCTCTGACTGTCCTATGGGAAGCTACGGCAACATAAGGTTACTGAGTACTCAAAAAGTAATTAGGATGACTGAGCAATTAAATTTTTCATTTTATTTAATTTTCATCCTTTAACATTAAACCTAAAAATCCAATATGTGACTATTGGCTACAGTACTGAACATTCAGGCTAGACTGTATCTTTTGTTTTCTTCTTTGGACTTCTATCTTCTATCTCCTTTTTGCTCCAAGATTTAGTCACATGGAACGTATAATGAATATGGTATATTAGTAATGTTTACTAAATCAGCAAGTGGGCAAATTGTGATTGTGCACAACAAGATTAGTGTGTCTTCCAGAATAACTGAAATAATAAGGAATGCTGAAACTGGGGCAGAGCACTGAGCTCAGAACTGTGTGTTCAATAAGTAATAACCACATGTATATTTTAGAGTGCCTCCTTGCAAAGCTGCTTTTGTATATGCTCTTTCATTCTGCAATGTAAACAGGGAAGTCTGAACAATAGATGGACTCTGCAAACTAGACAATAGCACTTCAACTTTGAATTTGAAAAAAAATGTGAGTTCAGGGGCTGCTGATTCAAAAAAACAGAGGTAAATTGTTGGCCTCTGCTGGCCAATCTCAGGATTTGCCCAGGAAAATTGTTCAAAGGTGAAGAAGTGTGAAGAAGCAGGTGCTATATTTTTCATAAAAGTGACAACAGATAATACCTCATTTGGAAAACTGCTGGTCCTTTCAAGGAAATTGTGCAGAAGTTCAGTGGCTACTTAAGAACATTTTTTACCACAATGACACTACCATCAATTTTTGTATTATTGTCTGTCTTTCATATGATAATTATGTGAAAGTATATTTGTTATCAGCTGAGGTTGTTATTTTTCCCCATAAAGTACCTTAAAAGTCAGTCTCTTTACTTCTCACGCATAGATATTTTTCCTCATGAAATTTTTTTTGACAGGCAGAGTTAGACAGTGAGAGAGAGAGAGACAGAGAGAAAGGTCTTCCTTCCGTTGGTTCAACCCCCAAATGGCTGCTTCGGCGGGCGTGCTGTGTGGATCCGAAGCCAGGAGCCAGGTGCTTCTCATGGTCTCCCATGCAGGTGCAGGGCCCAAGCACTTGGGCCATCCTCCACTGCCTTCCTGGGCCACAGCAGAGAGCTGGACTGGAAGCGGAGCAACCGGGACTAGAACCCGGGGGTGCTGGCGCCACATGCAGAGGATTAGCCTAGTGAGCCGCAGTGCCGGCTTCCTCATGCAATTTTAAACAGAAGAAATGAAAGCTTTGGGGAAGCTAACAATGCTATATGAATGCAATGTATTAGTAATTAGAATTCCTTAACAGTTCATTTATTCTTATTAAATTGGTGATATTATTGACCCTAGTGTAGCTTCCTCAGGCTTGATGTGGTATCATTAACATTTAACAAAGAGCCTAATTGCTCATAAAGATTTCCCGAAAGTTTAAAGAAAATGTTTCTACAGGCAGTTATGAGTGCCCATTGATTGACATTTAATCCAGATCAAATTGAACATATTATAGGTTTAAAACATGACTATAGCAAGGACTAGTTCTTTACACAGTTGGTTCCTGACTTTTGTAATTTCCTACTGCATTTGAATTAATTTAATGCAGAAGCAAAAACTCTACCTCTGAAGTAGCATTTGGTCTGTATATGTTTCTGGCAGAATCTATGTGGTTTGAAGCAAGTCATACAATCTCTTTGTGCCTTAGTTTCTACTTGAGTAAACTGGGAAGATAATGTGTGAAGCTCTCAATACAAGGAGGTTCCAAAAAGTTCATGGAAATGCACACTGTCTATTAATTCCATTTGTCCATGAACTTTTTGAACTCCCTCATACAAATGTATGTCAAGAAGCTCAGTGAAACATGGAATTAAAAGATAAAATTTATGGGCAGGCTTTGTAGCTCAGAGGATTAAGCTACTACTTGGGAATCTCATACCCCATATTGGCGTGCTAGTTCAAGTCCCAGTTCCTGTTTCCTCTCAGGTTTCCTGCTAATGTGCATCCTGGGGGGCAGCAGATGATGATCACAGCACTTGTTTCCTGTCATCCACGTGGGAGACCTATATGGGTTCCAGGCTCTTGACTTTGGCCTGAGCCACCCCGGCTGTTGCAAGTATTTGGGTAGTGAACCAATGGATGGAAGACTTTCTCTCTCTCTCTCTCTCTCTCTCTCTTCCATTCTCTCTCTCTCCTTCTCTGCCAATCATGTAGATGAAAACAAACGAGTAAACACATTTTTTTAAAAAAAGAAACACTCATTTTGGTGCACAATGTTTGGAAATCCATCACATTTTCCATGAATTTTTAAGACCCCTCATTTAATTTGTAAGGGCTATAACAAATACTGCTGACTGATATTTTTTCCTCACAGTTATATAAGTTAGGAGTCCAACAACAGCATGCTGACAAGATTAGGCTCTACAGAGACCTTTCTCCATGTGTTTGCAAATGGCCTCTTCTTGCTGCATGCTCAGGTCACCTTTTCTCTGTATGTGCATATCCTTGTTGCCCCTTTAGGTGTCCAAATTTATAGAGAGACCAGTCAGATGGGATTAAGATCAACCTTAAAAGCCTCATGTTAATTTGATCATCTCTTAAAACATTCTATCTCAAAATATACTTAAATTTGGAAGTCTTGGAAGTGAGGAGTGAAGGACTTCAACATTTGAATTTTGAGGGAACACAGTCCAATCTATTGCTGTTGATGTCTCCCAAGAATTAATTAGATTAGATTGTGATTAGTTTGGTTCAGATCAACTAAGGGCCTTCAAGTCATGATTGACTAGCACTTTAAACATATGACATTTTACCTTTTACCATTGTATCTGTGATACTGCCCAAACACATTAGCTTTCTGGTTTTTAATAAAGGAAACAGGTACACTTATTTCCTACTTTCATTTTGGGCTCTTTAGCAACTTCTTTTTTATTTTTAAATATTTATTTCTTTGAAAGAGTTATGGATAGAGAGGTAGAGACACACATGCAGGGAGAAAAACAGATCTTTCATGGGCTGGTTCACTCCTCAGATGGCTACAATGCCAAAGCTGGTCAGCCCAAAGCCAGGCGCCTAGAAATACATGCTGGTCTCCCACATGAGTAGCAGGGTCTCAAGTACTTAAGACTATGCTTTCTCAAGTGCATTAGCTGGGAGCAGGATTGGAAGTAGAGCAGCTGGGCTCGAATTACTCTAACATGAGATGCGGGCATTGCACACTGCAGCTTAACCTGCTGCTCCATCAAGCTAGCCCCTCACAAGCATTTTTCAATTGGGCCTCATAAATTGATTAGTAGATATTCTACTTATGATAGTAGTACAGTACTTTTTTGTCAAGAAAGGATCTAAAATATAATAACAACTAGTATTTGTAGAGTACTAACTACATAATAGGTGGTTTGTTAAGAGCTGTTGATAGAATTCTTTCTAATCTTAAAAAAGATTTCTGATGTAAAACACCAATATCATCCTGACTTTAGGAGTAGAGAAAGGAGGCAGAAAATTACTAAGTGGAAGACTGGGAATTAAACCCAGACAGTCTCACTCTAGACAGCAAATAGCAAGATCAGTTTGAAATTCTTGGCAATTTCTTAATTCTGTTCACTTTCTGGCTATGTGGCCTTGAACAAGTCTTTTACTTCTGGGTGCCTCTCAATAACAGAGTTGTCACATAAGTATGTTAGTATGTATGGAAAGACTTTGTATCATGTATTATGAATATGGTGGTTGCTTCATTAAATTGTAATATATTTTACTTTTATTTGAAAGATATGTTCTCTCTACTGATTCATTCTCCAAATGCCTGTACTATCCAGGTCTGCACCATACTGAAGCCAGAAGTCTGGACTCAATCTAGGTCTATCACATAGGTATCAGTGACGCATATACTTGAGCTATCACCTGTTGCCTCCCAGGGTACACATTAGCAGAAATCTGGATTAGAACTGAAGTAGCCAGGACTCACACCAGGCACTCTAATATGAGATACAGGCATGACAAGCAATGACTTAACTTCTGTGTCAAATACCCGACTATGTGTTTTTTCTTTTGTTTTTTTTTTAAACATTCATAAATCACTGGTTCATGTGCCCCATCAGGTGGTAACATTCTTATTAAGAGACTTGTAGATCTACTGATAGTGTTATCACTACTGGTCAGTTATGACAAAATTAAGTGAATGTCTTGTGCACGTAGGAAAGAATAAGATGAGGCACATAAAGATCCTCACATTCCAATTCATTCATCTACTTATTTAGTCATTAGTTAATTGCCTAGTTTATGGTACTAGAAGAGCTAATAAAACAGTAACTGATTCAAATAGATAAACACTTACAATTAATGCAAGATGACTATTACTATAATATAGCAATTCATCTTCTGCTGTTAGTGGAATAGGCAATACAACATCAGGAAAGAACTCACGGAACAGGTGACATTTATAGGATGAGTTATATATCCCAAAATACAAAATGGGGAAGAGTGAGAGACATTCACACTGGATTCATTGCCTCCAGCATTAAAGGGCATAGTATGTTTCTGACCCAGAAAGCTACTCATACAGGTCCAACTGTAAGAAACCTGGATAGGATCAAGTCTGGTGGGGAAACAAGGGTTACCTAACATTGGAGTTGTGCTAGTTATCAAGAACTAATACATAAATGACATAATATGAAAAATAAGTATTATTTATAGAAACAGTTAAATCACAGGGAATCTTCAAGCAGTTTGCTATTCTTAAAATCAATCTAATACTGATACTTAGTGAACCCTCAAAGGGCAACAGAATAAATCCCATGGAACCAATTAAACTACTGCACTAATATAGATAAACAATTAAGAGGTGCTAAATTATGGTGGTGAAAGCTGACACAGGAGAAGAATGAATGGATTTAGAGGCATTCTAAAGTAAAATGTTTAGAAATTGGTGACTGTATGGACAAGGATAAAAAATAAAGGCCAACTGTTAAGTTGAACCACATATCACATGAAAACTGCTGTCTTTGTATATGTAAAAAATTATATGATGTTGGGACCAGTGTTGTGGCATAGAGGATGAAGCCTCCACCTCTGTTGCTGGTATCCCATATCGGCACTGGTTGGAAACCTGGCTACTTCACTTTGATACAGCTCCCTGCTAATGTGCCTGGGAAAATATAGGAAGATGGCCCAAGTGCTTGGACCCCTGCCACCCACATGGGAGACATGGATGAAGATCCTGGCCCAGCCCCAGCTTCAGCCCCTCCCAGCCCCAGCTGTTGCAGCAATCTAGGGGAGTGATCCAGCGGATGGCATCTCTCTCTCTCTCTCTCTCTGTATGTGTGTGTCGCCTCTGTCTTTGTAAGTGCTACTTTTCAAATAAATAAATAAATCTTTAAAAAATTATATGATGTTGGCAATAATATCAATGTAAAGGAGAACACCTAGATTTCTAGCCATTGAGTAAATGGATGAATCATTAACTGTGATAGTATACAAAAGAAAATAATAATTGTTGAAGAGTAACAGAAAATAGACAATTAATTCAGTTAGTGCTGAGGTACCTAGGCACATTCAACTTGGCAAACAGGCTTAAGGAGAGAAGCTCAGGTGATCTCCAGGGAGTGGTGGTAGCTGTCCCGATATGGGTTAACAACATCACCTAGGTAGAATGTGAACAAGAAAGAAAAGCCTTGAAAATGAAATAATATATTTGTGTATGTGTACAGTGTAGAGGGGAAAGATTTAAGATATTAATATGGAAATGACAGAAGCCCGGTTGGTGAAGTAGTAAAAGTCCTTAAGATTGCCTTTATAATTCAAAGGGTAAGAAAGATTTAGGATAGTCTGGATTATTATGAGCAGTGTTGGGGATCTTAATCCAGGCACCTGGATATGGGACCCAAAATGTCCCTGCTGACCTTTTCCAACACAGATGCACTTTCCAGGCAGTGGCAAAAGTGAAAATCACCTGAGAAAGCAGGAGTGTATCAAATACCTAGAAGGGTCACAGTAGACTAACTCTTCTGAAGTGTCTGGAAGGCTGGAGGGGAATGGAGTATTCTCATAAACAGATGACATTGCAAGAAAGGTTTGATTTGAAAGACTTTACCCATGTTTTGCAGCTCAATTCACAATAGCTAAATTATGAAATCATCCCAAATGTCCATCAGCTAAAGAGTGTGCAAAGAAATTATGGTATATATACATTATGGAATGCTATACAGTGGTTTAAAAAAAAAGAAATCCTGTCATTTGCAACAAAATGGATGCAACTGGAAACCACTATACTTAGTGAAATAAGCCAGTCTCAAAAAGACAAATATCATATGTCCTCCCTGATCTGCAGTTACTAATAGAGTACCTAAAAGGAAATCTATAGAAATGAAATTGACACTCTGAGATATGATGATTTTTGAATAGCCCTTGTCTCAATGGTTGAGGAAAAGTTTTTTTTTTTTTTTCCATACTATTTGTTAAACTCTTTACTTAGGGTAGGGTTCATCTGATGAGTATAAAATTAATTGAAATATTGTAAAAATAAGAGTGGGAATAGGAGAGGGAGGAAGAAGAAAGGTAGAAGTGTGGGCAGGAGAGAGAGTAGGGTGGAAAGAACCACTTTGTTTCCAAATTTATATATATGAAAGGCATGAAGTTTGTATACCTTAAATAAAAGATTTCTAGGTAAAAATATATTTAAAAAGACTTTTGGCTTGTGTGGGTATTTTTTAACCTGAGGTAAGGAAAAATGACATATATTTACAGGCTAATAGGTAACCTACAGTGAGAAGAGAAAATTAAAAGAAGGTGTGCAGATCTGGTCAGAGTCCTATTGCCAGAATAGTCATGACAGAAACTGTCATGCATGGTCCTCTTGCAAAGGCGGAGGAAGTGGCTAACAGAGGTATCATCACAGGAAATGGAGTTAAAATATATCAGTAATACCTTTAGCTATGATCCCAAACAAGTGAATAACAATGTAAATAGCCTTTTTTGAAAGACAAGTAACCATGTTGTGATTATACATTAACATATATCTGTGAAATGTATTTAAGCAGCCCAAAGATATCATCTAAGAAGCCTCTATTTTATATATCATTTAAATAGAAAATTACAATTTTAAAATTGATTGTTTCCTATAACTTTTAGACTTCTGGAGGTGTTCTGCTCTATTTTCTCATATTATTTTAAATTCACAGATGTGTTACTGACATGAATTGAATTCTGTTAAGGAAAAGTGAGTAGAGGTCCTTATATTTTTCAATCTATATTTAAATATATATATATATATATATATATATATATATATATATTTTACAGCAAGGATATATGGCCCCACAAGACTGATAACATATATTTTATTTTTAAAATTATTAGAGCAAGCATATTAGAGAATTAAAGTTGATAGTTTCTAAATGTTGTACAATATTATATAAAATGAACATAAACTGTATGAACCTTCAAGTTTTCATCTGCTATGAGATGACCTTTGGAAATTACTCACACTTGTACCAATAAAACTAAACATTCAAGGATGATGCATGTGCAGTGCATTAAAGTTAGAAGTGTTTACATGGCACACACTGTGAAAGATAAAGTGGCAGACCTGCCAACCCACCACTATGCTAAAATATATATGATTTTTTCCATTTCACCTGAGCAAAAAGCAATGAAATGTCTGTGTTAAAAGAATCTTTAAGTGCTACAGCTCATAATTTCAGTTCCTTGAGTAAGAGAAGGAGATAATGATAGCAGTAGCCTGAATCCTTGAGTCAAAAGGGAGCCTGAGAGTAAATGACTTGAAGCCTGCTGAAGCTTATTCAAGACTTGGGTTTCCATGCCTCCTGACTGGTTGGGGAGGGATTCCAATTACCACCCCTGAAAAGGAGTAGGATGCAGCCTTAAAGAGGCACTAAAACAAACAAAGAAATCAACACTTCAAGTGTTCCATCCAGTTTAAAATGAATGGGAAAAATGTATTATCTTGCATAGATACCTTTTATAGTTTTTATCCCTCACACTTCGACTTCCTTCTTACCATTCACTCTGTCTCAGAAAAAGAGGAATTAATCCTGCTTACACAAACTCGTCATCATAGCATCTTTTTTTTTTTTTTTTTACAGGCAGAGTGGACAGTGAGAGAGAGAGAGAGACAGAGAGAAAGGTCTTCCTTTTCCGTTGGTTCACCCCACAATGGCCGCTGCGGCCATTGCACCACACTGATCGGAAGCCAGGAGCCAGGTGCCTCTTTCTTGTCTCACATGTGGGTGCAGGGCCCATCCTCCACTGCCCTCCTGGGCCACAGCAGAGAGCTGGACTGGAAGAGGAGCAACAGGAACAGAATCTGGTGCCCCGGCCAGGACTAGAACCCAGGGTGGCAGTGCCACAGGTGGAGGATTAGCCTATTGAGCTGCGGCGCCGCCCTTGAACATACTTTTTATCGTAGTTTCCAGGCTCTCACCACATCTATGATCTGATGTCTTTCCAGCAACTTCAGTTTCTTTCTTTTTTGAACACAATCCTCAGCCTACTGAAATTTCATGTCTACTTTCTGAATAAGCCAAACAGAAACACAACAAAAAATACACCAACAATGTTACCCCTAGACTTTGTCGTTCCCACAATGTCTCTTTATTTTACCTTTTGCTATAAAATAAACCATACTGCAGTAAAACAGCAATTTGTTGTTCTCCTATGGTTCTGTAGGTTGGATCCTAGTGGGAAATTTTCCCTTAGAGTCTGTTATGAAATTTTGGTCAGAGGCATGATGAGGATGGTGTCCTAAGAAGTTACACACCTACACACACACACGTGCACACAGACATACACACACACACATACACACATACACACATACCCACACACACATACTCTCCCTGATGTTCTCTTCTTCAGGAAGGCTCTTCTGGCAGCTTGCTGGAGTTTTATCACATATGGCAGCAAAACTGGACTTCTCATGACATTCTGATACAGGATGCAGAAGCTCCTGGGATCCATGTCTCTAGATGGAATACCAAAGAAACTGTGGCCACCTTTAATCTTCTCCATGTATCTCTACTTTCCTTTAGTGCAAATATTCTTATAGTAGCTCTAATTCTCGATGTGGTCATGTTCTTACTATGCACTGTGTTATCTATACATAAACTCATATTGTTAACTTCCATGGAGACTTTTTAGAGATTTCTAGGTACTATGCAAAGTGCCTCGTTTCATCATCATTAGCTTCTAAAAACACTTAACTAGTAACAGTCACTTTGGAGTTCAGGGCTGCAATACATAACTCATGGGGGAAAACAATTCAGTCCATAGCATTCCATTCCCAGGCCCCAAAGTTCATGCTCATAGTACTCAAAATACATTTGTCCTATCTCAAAAGTCCCCAGATCCTTAGTTCATTCCAACATGAAGCTAAAGCAGAAAGAGTCACACTCCTGTGGAATTGTGGTCTTCCTAGTTTTTACTTGGTGAATATTATAATTAATGGTGAATTGAGTCTGTGATTATAGAGTGGATTAAAATTATGCTTTTGCAAATATTAAAAAAAAAACAAAAACAAAAGGGGAGGATTAAGGGAGAGAAAGGAGGAGGGAGGGAAGTATGGCTATCTTCTTAGAACTGTACCTATGAAATACACGAAATCTATTCTCTTTGTATTAAAAAAACATTTTAAAAAGTAGCAGAAGCCAGAAATTGAACTCAAGCACTCTAATGTTGGATGCATGTATCTAAATTGCTAAGCTAAATATTTGCACAAAGCCTACATTATTTTAAACACTATGCCATATAAATCTAGTATATGTAGACTATATATGTCTGGTAAATACATTTTCTGTTGACTCTCACTCAGATCCAGTCATTCCTACTGCCTGTATACTCTGTAATAGTAATATTTAACAGTTCACTGCCTATTGTCCTTGAACAATAATTAATGTTCCCTGAGATTTAAGAATGTTGTCCCTTTCTTCTTTCCAAATATCCTTTCCTTCATTCCTACTTCCTACTACCATAGATTTGAGAATGTTTCAACCCAAATTGAAGAAATAAAGTCCCTAACTCATCCAAACTGAGTATACACAGGACACATATGTAGACTAGAGGGTCAAGATTGTGATCACAGACTCCCAAGGAATGCGTTGTCCCTTCCTAGGCCCTTCTATCTCCTTCTCTTTCTCCTTCTTTCGTGTTTTCTTTTTCTCCACTTTTTGCCACGGCAGTCCTCTACTTTCCTCAGTGTTCACTATTACTTGAATGATGTAGTGTCTGCATTGTAACTTAAGCGAGGGGGAAATGGCGAGAGTAGGTTGCAAGTCTTTGGGTCTGCCACAACCAGAGAAGCAAATTAGAGCTGCTTATCCGTATTGTGGCTGGATGCCAGTGGACAAAGCTAGTTTTACAGTGTTTTGTTTTTCTTTTTTATCTCTTGGAGATTTTATGCAAAGTTGAGTATAGTATTTCTCATGGCCTTTTCAGATTTCTAACCATTTCAAACAGCTGCTAATTTATACTTGATATAACATTTTTGTTTTGTTTTAACCTAAGCAACTTCATTTGTCATTATGAGAAAATTGAATTTTTCATGGATCTTGGAAGAATTTCATAATTTTATTGAGAAACTGAACCTAAAGAAGTTAAAACACTTTTTCATATCATTTTAGGTCAATCTTGAGCATGATAAAAACAATAATTATGTAAAATTAATTTTGATTATATAAGGTAGAAGACATTAATGTACTATTTTTTTAAAATATCTATTTATTTGAAACGCAGATTTACAGAGAGGCAGAGGCAGGGGCAGAGAGAGGTCTTCCCTATACTGGTTCACTCCCCAAATGGCTGCAATGGCCGGAGCTTTTCCTGTCTTAATCCAGGAGCCAAGAAGTTATTCCAGATCTCCCATGTGAGTTCAGGGGCTCAAAGACCTGGGCCATTTTCTACTGCTTTCCCAGGCCATAGCAGAGAGCTGGATTGGAAGTGGAACAGCCAGGACTTGAACCAGCACCCATATGGGATGCCAGCACCACAGGCAGCAGCTTCACCCTCTTCCCCACAGCAGCAGCCCCTTAATGTACTATTAATTGTTTTCATTATATGTTGAATAGAATTATATGAAATTGGATATACACCTTATTGTTTTATAATGACCTGATAATAAATTTTAAATATTATCCAAACAATGTATTTAAACACCACATGTTATTCATTCTAGACTTTGAGCAATTATGATTCTAACTCAAATCATGTTCACAACTTCCATTTAAATAAATCTGTTGATTAAAAAATCGAAATCATGTGTAGGTGAGATTTGGGTAACAAGTGATTTGGAGGCAAAATTCATTCCCAGCTATGAACCTACGTGCTTTCAAAATACACAGGGGAGTAATCTTTGGATAGCCTTATCTTATCTTTAGTGCAAGGTTCTCCAGAGAAACACAATCAACGTGGCCCCAGGATCTGCAGTATGTACCCTGCAGACAAGAGAGCTGATGTGTACTTCTTGTCCACCTGCAAGAACTTGGGAACTAAGAAAGCTAATGGTGTAAGTTCCAGTCCAAAGGCCAATATTTCAGCGCAAGTGTGAGAGCCAGAAATACTGATGTCCTAGCTCAAAGCACTATGGTCTGAGGAACACCCTCTCACTTGTGACACTGTCAACTTTTTGTTCCAGTCAGGCCTTCAACTGATTGAATGAGGGCCACAAAATCAGGGAGGACAATCTTCTTTGCTCTGTCCGCTGACTCACATGTTAACTTAGCCCCAAATCACTTTGACAGACACAACCAGAATAATGTGTTTTCAAATATTTGGGCACTCTGTGGCCAACTCAAGTTAAAACATAAAATTGGGATTGGTGCTGTGGAGTGATAGGTAAAGCCTCCATCTGCAGTGCTGGTATCCCATGTGGGTGCCATGCCGGTTTGAGTCCCAGATGCTCCTCTTCTGATCCAGCTCTGTGCTTGTGGCTGGGAAAGCAGTGAAAGATGGCCCAAGTCCTTGGGCTCCTGTAGCCGCATGGGAGACCTGGAAGAAGCTCCTGGCTCCTGGCTTCAGATCAGTGTAGCTCTGGCCATTGTGGTCATCTGGGGGGTAAACTGGCAGATAGAAGACCCCTCTCTCTCTCTCTCTCTCTCTCTCTCTCTCTCCCTCTCTCTCTCTCTCTCTCCGTCTCTCCTTCTCTCTCTGTGTAACTCTGACTTTCAAATGAATAAATAAATAAATAAATCTTAAAAAACACATAAAATTAATCTTCACAAAGATGGGCATTTAGCCTAGCAGTTAAAATACCAGTTAAGATGCTCACATCCCATAGTGGAGTACCTGAGTTCAATACCTGACTCCAGCTCTGAATTTCCAACTTTCTGTTAATGTAGACCCTGAGAGGCATAAGTGATGGCTGAGGTAGTTAGGTTCATGCCATCCACATAGGGGGACCTAGACTGAGTTCCTAGTTCCTAGCTTTGGGCTTGCCTAGTCCTGGCTATTCTACAATAGTCTTTGGGAGTGAACCAGTAAATGGCAGTTCTCTCTATGTCTATGTCCACTTCTATCTCTGTGTCTATTTCCATCTCTATCTGTCAACCTTTCAAATAAATACACATAAATTTTTTAAATAATTATTAAATATATAGTAAATATAGTAGTCATTTAGTTACTAAGAATTGCTGACCACCATATTTTCCCTTGCTTATTTTATTTTTTAAATATTTATTTATTTGTCTGAAAGGAAGGGAGAGAGACAGAGATTGAGAGAGAGAGAGAAAGAGAGAGAGAGAGAGAGATCTTCTTCCTGTTGGTTGACTTATCAAATGCTGCCAGTAGCTGAGTCTAGACCAGGCCACAGTCCAGAGCCAAGAACTCCATCAGAGTCCCCAAGTTCTTTGGCCATCACGTAGAACTTCCAAAGATGTGTATTATGAGGAAGCTGGATCAGAAGCAGGGAGCAGCTGAGACTCAAACAAGGAATTCTGAAATGGAATGTGGGCAATCTAAATGGCAGCTTAATCTACTGAGCCATAGCTTCTCTTCTTTCTTTCTTTTTAAATTTCTTATAATGTGTTATTTTACTTGAAATTGTTCTGCTCAAGACCATCTTTGATCTTCTTTTTATCTGGATCAAATGTCTTTTTATTCAGGTCTTTCTTAATTTCTCTTGGTTATTTGATCCTAGTGAAACATCTGTCTTCTTTGAGTCTATCTTCCAGTTTCCATGAAAGTACTTGACTTTGGGACTCAATTTCTGTGACTATCAATTTTCTGAATCTCACTAAAGTTCACAATTCTAGTAACTTTCTCTCTGTGCTTTGTTCCTAATGTTTTTTATTTGGCATTGATCGTTCTACTAAATTCTGTTTTTAATTCCAATTTCTTCATGTGTCATTTATACTCAATTGTTCAAACTTGACATATGTTTGAACGACAATTCTCATTTTCAAATTTACTGTTACCTTTTCTCCTAAATGCCTTATTTCAGATAAAGGTCACTTATAAAGCTGTCAATCAGTAATACTCAAAAGTTTTGTGAGATGAAGTTTTGTTAGAGTTGTAGTTGTGATAATACACATGAGATGATTCATTTGTTTGTTGTCTCTCTGCTACCGACTCCTTTGGGAAAACTATTTCTCAGCGACAGATTGAAAATGGGCTGATTCAACCTCAGCTCCCAATGTGGACTTATGACCCAAGCTGAGACTCTGAGAATTTATATTCTGCATTTTCTAAAACATATGGAAAGATAATCTGTTTTCATAGAAATCATATGAGCTCTAGGATAATGTATTTCTGGAGCTGCTATTAGTCATCTTCACCACCATGTTTATAAAACCAGCTTGAAGATGAAGCCAGTAAAAACTCAGATTTGAGAAGTAGCAAGATACAAAATATCTTGATTCAAATATATAAACCAATAAATTTTCATTTTTGCTGTAGTAACTTTGAATTGGCTTCCTGTCATTTACAATCTACAGATTCCTGAATGATGGCAGGTCATTATTTTCGACTCTTTTGCTCTTACACAATTCTTGTTGATTCTACCTCTATAAAATCCTCTTATGAGTATTATCACAGCTACAATTCTAACAAAACCTCATCATCTGTCAGAGAAAAGCAATATCCACTAGTTTTAGAACTTTGCTTTTCCAATCAATCTTATTGACTGCGCTAGACTATCTTTCTAAGGTCCAATTTTGGTTTTGTCAAATTTCTTGGCTTGTCATTCAAGAGCATTCACACTCTATTTGTATTTATCTGTAGAGATTTAGCTCTCAGTCCATTATTTCATTTAGCAGGAGGCACAGATTGTAAACCAGATTCCTGAGTTTAAATCTAGGATATGCTGCTTATTATCTATGTAAACTGATTAGATTTCTAAATTTTTCCATGTAGCAATTTTTCATCTGCAAAATGGAAATAATAATGGCATCTATCTCAAAATGTTGTTAGGAAGTTTAAATAATTAATATTACAAAAGCACATTGGATATTCTTGGCACATTATGATTATTAAAAAAAAGGCGAAATGCTTGAGTGCAGGAATTTCATTTTCTCATTTTGTGACCCTTGGACCTAATGTATTCTGATACATGAAATGTCCCTTCTAAAAGTTGAATGAATGAGTGAATAAAAATAGCCTTAGTTTCTTCCTGTTACCCAAACAAATCTCCCCGTCTCCAAAGACCATCATCTATGTTTCAACTTCTATTCCTGTATGCATATTGCATCTTTGTCTTGGAAAATTCTTTTTCCCTGCCATAAACATGATAGACTGCCCCATATCAATATCTTACTCAAATGCTTCCTTCTTGAGGCAATTGTCTTAGATCCCATAGTCAAATAAAAAATTAATCCTCCACTTCCAGCAAAACATTCATTTTGAGTTATCTGGACTTCTATGATGGCACCTATTTTTTTCACTTTTCTGGCTTGAGACATTTATTTAGATGCATTGTCTCTTTCTAAATGATAATGAATACAGGAGACAGAAGAAGGATTCTATTTACAGTATTACATAGCACCTAGGATGATACACATGGTAACATTACATATTTATTTTTATTTGACTATGTTATTGCCATGCATACACAATTAGATGTATTGCTAGTAGAAATAAATAGCCATATGTCAACATTAAAGCTCTAATTTGATTATGAGAAGGAAATGGTATAATTTTATAAATACATTTTATAAACAGTTCAAAATCTTTAAATTTAAATGAACCAGATAAGACTTTACTTAGATCAGCAACTGAAAACTTGGCTTTACCTGTGTGTGTTTATGAAGAAAAGATATAGTAGCCTTACTACAAATATAAGAAAATCAAATCAAGCATCACAAAGGAAATGACTAATATCCATATCAAAATATAGCTGATAGTGAGAAGCAACCCACTGGATAGTAACTCATGATATGTACTGAGTTAAATCATTGATGAGGCCTTCCCCTCTGCAGAAAGAATCATCTTGGACTGTCCACATGAGGCACAGTTCTCAGGGTCTGAAGTAGAAACCTGTCATATCTGATTCTAACCTAAGCTCTAATTAGGTGCAAACAATTATCAATTAGAGCTAAGAAGGAAAAAACAAGACATTAAAAATATGAATAAGAACACAACCTAGAAACAAATTCAAGCTCAAATATTTAACATTTTATATTCAATTTTGATAAGAGTTCTGATATGTTTGTAATAATTATATTTTTAATAGTTTAATTTCAGAATGTTAAAAGCATGAAAAGATTATCTCATATTAGAATTGCTGGACATTTCCCTAAATTTATAATTAAAATGTTTAAATTTTTGGTGAAATATCATTGGTTATATACACAAATTTCAGTTGTATTAGTAGCATGTTAATAATTAGAAAATGCAATAACAAATTTGAAATCAGGAATTATAAAAATAATAGTAACTTTTTCTGCAATTGCATAAGGCTTCTTGAATATTAATGAATATATTACAGATTGCAATATGAGTTATCCCATAATGAATCAGGTCAAATGCTCAGTATGGATTTGCATTAATTCTATAGTGAGTTATGAAGAAAATATATTATAAGTAGCTAGAGTAGTCTATTCTGAAAACTTCTCCAGAAATGAAGAAGTAACCTAAAATTCTTACAACACTGAATTTTTTTTTTTTGACAGGCAGAGTGGACAGTGAGAGAGAGACAGAGAGACAGAGAGAAAGGTCTTCCTTTGCCGTTGGTTCACCCTCCAATGGCTGCCGCGGCCAGCGCACCACGCTGATCTGAAGGCAGGAGCCAGGTGCTTCTCCTGGTCTCCCATGTGGGTGCAGGGCCCAAGCACTTGGGCCATCCTCCACTGCACTCCCTGGCCACAGCAGAGAGCTGGCCTGGAAGAGGGGCAACAGGGACAGAATCCTGCGCCCCAACCGGGACTAGAACCCGGTGTGCCAGTGCCATAAGGCAGAGCATTAGCCTAGTGAGCTGCGACGCCAGCCCACAACACTGAATTTAAGTTGTATAATCACTGAAAAAAAATCATAAATAAAATGAATAATGAACCAACACATATAGAACCTCTGAAGTGTTCTGTGCCTTGAATAAATTAGTTTGCTAGTGATGCCATCATAATGGCCCCACTTTAACCTAATTATCTCTGTGCAGACCCTATCTTCAAGTACAACTACACGAGGTTCTATGGGTTGGGACTTAAATATATGACTATTTCAGGGAACACTATTCTTTCTATAACAATGACAAAGATTTTCTTATTTTATTGAATTTGCTTCTTTATGATGCTCCTAAATATAAAACAAAGCAAAAACAGTGGCCTACATTTTTTAAGAGCAAATAAATATTTAAGTATATTTATTCATAACAATTATGTAGTAATGAGAACGCAAAATCATACATAAACACTCACATGAGCCTATCTTACTCAAGATAGACCCTTAAGTTTATATCCTACACTGTACTACAAATGAACTCTAGGAGTTTCCATATATCCCCTGGTAAAGTAATATTCTTAGTACAGTGGTAACATGGATAAGACATAGAAAATGCTGTAAAATATTAAAATGTAATCTCGATAATCTTTTACTTCCTATACATAAAGTCTTTTTAGAAATGGTGGTAAGGCTCTCATATTTGATTATTTCCCATTCTATAAAAACTTTCTCACTTTGCACTCATATATTACTCTTGGGGATACAAATGGGCACAACTTTCATGGAAATAATAGGCCCTATTTACCAAAATTAAATTGACCCAGAAGTCCTAACTCTGGTGTTATATCCTACTGCTATACTGTCCTTGAAGTGAAATGATGCAACTACAGACTTATTCTTTACAAAATTTTTTATAATAGCAGAAGTTTTAAATTATCTAATAGTCCATTAAAGGAGACTAGTTAAATATACATATGTGATAGTCCCACACTGGAGTATTCCATAGCTGAGAATATATTTGCCAGAAGTATATTGCTAAATGAAAAACTAAAATGTAAAGAACTTTATATCAGAGAATAAGAATGTATATCTAAGTGTCTGCATTCCCATTAAAAATAAAACTCTAGAAGGACACAAAAGACCCAAATCATGGGATTAACTGTGGAAAAGGAAGCAAGGGAATAAGACATATTGTTTTCAGAAAATTAATACAGCTTGACTTTGAACCACTGGAGTATACTACTTCCTGACAATTGGAGGGACACTTAAAATACGTTTCATTTACTATTATGTTAGCAGAAAATGATAATTTTCAAGTAGAATTTATATATCTCTTATTTTGACTAGAAAATATAGTTTTATTTCTTAGATTCTATGTCCTATCTAGCTTAATATTTGGCTCTGAAAACATGTCCTAATTTGAACAGTAAATTATTTGGAAATCTTACTTACTGAGCATCTTACTATATATCAATTAGTTGAGGCAATAAAGCCTGTTTTGACTGGTTGATTTTCTTTTTAATTATGGTAAGGTTCAAAAACATAAATTTCACCATCTGAACTATTTTTAAAGGTACAATTCTGTAGCATCTAATACATCCACAATATTGTACAAGCATTGCCACTATCTAATTCCAGAACATTTTCATCATCTCAACAACTTTTTTTATGCAGCAACTCCCTTGCTATATCATATATCTAGAAAGAGAAAAAACTAAATAGCAGGTTTCACAGTCTTTTATATGTGAACTTCATAACAGAGGAACTAAAAATGACCTCACTGGAGCAGATTAAATGGATAGGATGGTAGTACGTTGACTGTTTCATGAATTTCATTACTTCACTGAATTTCATTACAATGGTTAAGTTTATGTTGGTGACTAAGAAAATCATTTAAAAAACAGAATTCAAGGTCTCGGAAGGGAATTAGCCAATGCACCTGTAAATAGAACATGATCAAATTAAATAAATGTTAGTTTTTGCTGTTGTGATTCAGATTCCTTAAGAGAAATGAAATATTTGAGAGCTACTCAGTTCCAATCATTCCTGGCTGGTTTTGCACTTATGTTGTCTAGTAAGATCATCACAATGGACATGTAACATAGATACTATAAAAAGTTTTATACATGAGGACATAAGGTTTCATAATATTGAGTGATTTGTCAAAGGTGATAGAGTCAGTAATTTAGGAGCTGAAAATCAAGCCTGGTTCTTCACTGCAGGTTCAAGATTCTTTTCAACTTGCAAGACACGTGTAATAGCAATGTGAGAGTCACATTATTTTGCAATGAGAAAGCCATGCACATGTACATCATCCTACTTTAAAGCATCCGAAGAGGTGAACAAAACCAGTGAGACACATTAAACTTTCCTCCACTACTTTATAGAATGTTCTGTTAGAAATGATGGCTAACTTTCTTTTATATGCTGTTCATGCCATAGGTGAAACATTTTGGAAATCTTTTATTGTATTTATCTATTTGTATTTTTATTCCTTAAACCTGTTAACACACTTACAGAAGAAGAAGAAAATTATAAATTTGATCTGAATCTCAATGTTTCTTACTGTATCTTATTTTTTTGAAGTATTTTTTAAATGTACATACTTTCTTGAAATGTAGAGTGATAAAGAAAAAAAGAGAGACATAGGGAAATATATTCCATTTGCTGATTCACTCCTCAAGTGGCTAGAACAGCTAGATCTGGGACAGGCTGAATTTGGGTCCAAGAACTCCACGGAGTCTCCCTTGAGTGGCAGGAGCCTACGTCCTTGGACGAACATCCACTGCCTTCCTGGGAACACTAGCTTGGAGCTGGATCAGAAACCAAGTGCATGGGACTCTAACCAACACTCTGATTTCAGATGTGGGCATCCCAAGAGACAGCTTAAACCACTGTTCCAAATGCCTGCTCTTCCCTTATCTTAAGAATAATTTTTTTACAAGATTATTAATGTTTTCACATATCATTGTATAGAATTTCACAATTACTACCACAAAAAACTTAAGAGGTAGGCTTTTAGATTGACTATAATTCATCTCTAGTCAATGAAGAAAAACTCAGTAACATTTAATCAAGATAGCAGATATTGGAATTATTTAAGAAGATATTCTCTAACTCTGGTATTTTTTGAAAAAAAAAAATCCCCCACCCCCCAAGAAAAACTCTTAGGGAATTAGGAAAAATCCTTGTTTTGAAGTTACTTGAGATACACTTCTCCTTCCACATATTCACTTTAGCCAGGCATTACTAAAGATTATATGTTTAAAAGTATTTCAATTGGCAACTTGTTATATATAGCAAAATCACACGTTTGACAAGACAGGTAAGTTTGGATGGACACAGCCCTGTTTAGCATCTCGTAAAATGGATACACTTATACACTGAGATATCAAGGAATTATTTAGTAAGAAAATAAAATTTCTTGTTTGACATAAGAGTAACTAAAATAGAAATTGCAAAGAAAAGCAAAGAAATTACTGTATTTCTTAAATATGCTGCTATTTGGAAGTTCTAAATAATATCTTTAGTGAGATAATGAAGCTCTGATATTCCTAATTCTCATTTCAGAACAAGAAATTTTGCCATTAATAGGCTAAGTCAGACAAGAAAAATCAACTTTAAAATTATGTGCGCTTACCTATACTATGGAAGAAATGCCATTTTTTAGAACATTTAAGTGTGATTGCTCTAGTAAAATTCTGCTATTCCAATTAATAGCAATTAAAAATACTCAATATGAATTCACTACAAAACCCACAGAAAGTTCGAATAAGTGAAAGAAAATTTATTGAATTTAAAGCACCTCAAGTTTCTGTGATCGTAGCTCAACATTAAAAAAAGTCTTTCCAATCCTGAAAATCTGTATAAATCTTAATACCATAAATTCAAACTGAAGAAACAGTTTAAATTTTATTTAGAAGTCAATCCATCAGATTTATTGAAGTTTAAGAATTCAGAAAAATATTTCACACATATCATGGTGTTCCAGGAAACCCATTTTATTTTCTCCAACCACAACTGTTATGAAATTCACATATGAATAAAAAAGAGCAGGTTTGTTTTCCCTCTTCCCTGTTCCAAAATGACATCTAATTTCAACCACAGGCTAACTTGATACAAATGATAAATATTTATCTAAAAAGCAAATGAAAGTTTAAACTTTTGATTTTATAATCTAAATCAATTTCTGATATAAAAATATTGTATACATTGAGGAGAACATATTTATAAGGCTGTGAAAATGCCTTATACCAAGAAAATAATGAAGAAGTAGGGATAGTTTTATGAGGTTGTGTTTGTGGGCAATATAAACTAAACAGGAAATGTTCTTAGAAACCATTTTCTTCAAAGTTTTTCTGGTTAAGAGTTAAAAAAAAACTGAATATCAAAAGAATTACACTTATATAGAAAGTAACAATAATCAGAAATTGACCCCAAATCACTAAATATTCATTTTATTTGTTTCACTTCTATAATGGAATGTACCAGAAGTTAGGAACTTTATCTAGGATCCTGACATGAACTAAGAAAATAAGGGTCTGGTAAAGAATAATGCTCCACCATGACCCTTCTCACTTTATTATGTTCATCAACCTATGTTGGTCACTATAATTCCAATAGTTAGAAATTTGTATTTTCATTTTCTTATTACTTTTTATCCCTGGCATCTAGCTTGTGATCTGTACTTGATATGTAAAGAATGTCAAAAGAATTAAGTGATTCTGAGAGGATGGAAATGTATAATTAATAATATAGATGGTGTCCATTAAGATGGATTGACAGCACATGCAAAATGTTTCTATGTAAGCTCCAGTTACAAATACAATGGAAGAAATAATGGTCAATCAGTTGTTTGAAAAGCAAATGCCTTCTCTTATATTTCTAAATATTATATGCACACTAACATGAATTAATTGTTTTCTGTGTGAGAAGCACTATCCCAAGCATTTGCAGTGTTGCACAACTATTTAATTCTATTTTAAAGATTAAACACAAACTTGGTTATGATTTGTACTAGCAGAGGATAGGCCAGGTGCTTGGACCCCTGCACACATATGGGAGACCACAAGAAGCTCTTGGCTCCTGGTTTTGGATTGGCTCAGCTCTGGCAGTTGCAGTCATTTAGGGTGTGAACCAGAGGACGGTAGACCTTTCTCTTGAACCAGCTGATGGGAGACCTTTCTCTCTGTCTCTTCCTCTCTGTCTCTGATTTATTCAAATAAATAAATAAGTGAATCTTTTTTTTAAAAAAAAAATAGAATTTAGACTGAGTATTTGGATAAACTATCATCAGTCATTTGTTCTAATCATGGTTTAATGGCCATTATATATCTTGAAACTACTTCATAATTATTTACAACTTACAAAAATTTCTATAGAAGAAATGAAGTGAAATTTTATACCAGTGACTACAAATCACTATGAATAAAGAAAAATAATTGTGTCAGGTGTTTTCACTTTTAGTAGGCATCAAATTATTACAAATTTGCTAGAAAGTGAATTCTGCAAATGCATAAAATCCTTCAGGATGAAAAAGATCAGAAAAGAATTCATTCATCTACCTACCAGATATTTATTGTGTGTCTGCTTTGTACAAAGAAATATAATGTATTAATTAACAGTAAGGCTCTAAAAGCAGGCTATCTGGGTTTAAGTCTCATTTACATGGGCTGTGGTATTTTAAGCAAGTTACTTAAGCATTTGGCTTTAAATTCCTCTTCTGTAGAGCAATGCTGTAATATTTATGTCTTAGAGTTGAGAAAGGATTAAATAAAATAATCCATATAAAGTGCTTAGCATCGTATCTGGCATACACGAAGTACACAATAAATAATGTTAGCTATTAACTTAAAAACACTGAGGAACACAAAATTCAAAATGAACTTGGCATACATATTATTTGCAAGGCAATTAAGTAATTTGTTGATTAAAATAGTAAATTTACATAAATTATAACAGAAAAATATATGGGTAGAAAATATCAAACTAGAAAAAAGATAAATATAATAAACATTATAAGTATCTGCATACAATAAAATGACATAAAATACATGATAAATCACAAACAAATATGTAGGTCTTTAAAGGTGCTAAAATCTCAACTACAAAAGATCTTTAAGCTATGACTTACTGTTACATGCTTATTTTGTATCTAATTACATGGCACCCTGTTTTAGTTTTTAAGTTTTTATTTTTAGCATTATCTCATACTAATAATTATGACACAGACTTCCTCAGGGTAGAAACCAGTGTGAAACATGTTTTTTCCCACCACAGTAGTTGTCATTTGAATAAATGGAGGAATGATTTAGGTTAAATAAAGAAATTGATGAGTCATAACCAAAGCATGTAATTGGAAGATACAAAATCTAGGACCAGCTATGTCTAGTACATTTGTAGACAAATTTGTGTTACTGGAATGAACATTCTGAAACAATATAGTGGGTTAAAAACATTTGTATATTCCTTCTCCCTTCTGAGACACAGGTAAACTATGAAGAAAATAATAAAAACTATTAAGCACTCTCAAAGACAGAAAAAAAAAAGAGAGGAGACCAAAACAGGAGAGAGAGAAAGTGGGGGAATGAGTGGTTAATAATTTAGCTGGAGGAAGGAAATGGCAGTAAATTATGTGTAGAGGGTACAAGCAAAGAGGTTCAATTAACCAAGCAGTAATTCAGATAAGCTTAGGACTCAAATACCCCTGAACAGCATAGCAAAAGAGTAAAGCAAGATTTGGAAAGTGAGGCTATGTTGACATTCTGTAGATAGAAATTTAATGTACCCCTATTCTGTTCTTTCATGCAGACGCTCATCTTTTACTCACAAGTCTGGATGCTTCTTCTCTGCACCAAAGGAACACAATGTGATGGTGTGGTGCTCAAGGACACCAAGCACAACATAAGATGGGTGAGTCTTGGCTGAAGTTTGAATGGATAATACCAGAGTATGAGGAAAAACCGCAACAGGATAAAGAACAACACACCATAAACAAACAGAAAAAAGTACATTCAAAAATATAAATAATGAATGGGTAAGAAGAGAATACCAAAATGTCAGTATGTTCAGAGCTCAAACAAAAATTGTGTGTGATAAATAAATAAGATAGAAAATAGTAAGCTATGAAAAATAAAATTAGAAGAAATGATCATGAGTAAAATAAAAATAATTTTAACAATTAAGAGGAGTTATAATGCAGAAATCAGTTTAAAATTAAAAAGACATAAAAATATGAAAAATAATCTGAGAGGCAATCTAGATCTCTCAGAACCAGCTATGAAGAGTCTAAGCAATAGAACAAAGAGAATAGAGAGGAGAAAATTATCAAGGACCATTGTAAAGAAATGCACCAGGAATGAACAGAATGAGATGGGCACACCAGTTGTCTAACTTAAAATGTGCAAAAGTGTCTTCATTAAGGCACATGTAAGTTAAAATCACCATGGATCAACATGCTTTTGTACCCCAGAAGAAATGGAAGTTTACTTTTAATTGAAAAGCAACCAAAATTATTTCCTATTCTAAATAGCAACTTTAGAATATAAAAGTTGAAGAAATATGTTTATAATTCTAACTTAACATAATTTTCAACCTAGTTTATCACCAAATAACTAATAACCACAGGAAATTCTAATTTAGAAAGTTTAGACATTGGGACATTGGAGCAAGCACTGTGGCTTAGTAGGTTAAGCTTCCTCTGCGTGTCAGCATCCCATATGGTCACTGGTTCCTGTCCCGGCTGCTCCTCTTACAATCCAGCTCTCTGTTTGTGGCCTGGGAAAGTAATGGAAGATGGCCCAACTGCTTGGGCTCCTGCTTCCACATGGGTGACCCAGAGGAAGCTCCTGGCTTCTGATTGGCTCAGCTCAAGCCATTGCAGTCATTTGGGGAGTGAACAGTGGAAGGAAGACTTTCTTATCTCTCCTTCTCTGTCTGTAACTCTACCTCTCAAAATCTTTATATAAAAAAAGTATAGACACTAAAAATGTCAATCAAATTATCATATATACATCATTTCTTTGAAAGCTGTTCTGTGTTGCAGCATTATATAGAAATGATCTAAAATTTTTGAAAATACAGAAATAAGATTCTCATACAAAGGATCCCAAACAGAATGGTAGAAATAAGAAATCTTAGGATAACAAATAAGCACCATGGTGAGTTAGCAAATTGTTTCAGGTTGAAATAGGAAAACAGAAAACTTCAGGAGAAAAAAATATATAAGAAACAGTGACAATATATAGACCTGGAAAAGTCCTTCTTTACATTTCCAGCAGGTAGTATGCATAGCCTATCAAAAGCATCATCCTCCAGAAGAGGCAGACCAATTAGAAAGAATACACTGCACTTAAACGCCTCAAAATTGCAAGGTGAGGAGAAACCAGAGATGCCAGCATGCAGACCTGCGATGTCCGATCCCCAGGGCCAGTAGTGGACAGGTCCATGAAACTTAAAAGAAGGGTTCAGGGCAAGCCTTGCAGCGCAGTGGGTTGAGCTGCCACCTGGGATACCTGCATTCCATTACGAAGTGCTGGTTAGAGTCCCAGCTGCCCTACTTCTAATCCAGCTCTCTGTTAAGGCATCTGGGAAGCAACAGATGATGGCTCAAGTACCTGGGTCCCTGCCACCCATGTAGGAGACCCAGAGGGAGTTCCTACTCCTGTCTTTGGCCTGACCCAGGCCTGGCTGTCAGCCATTGGGGGAGTGCACAAGTGAGTGGAAGATATCGTCTTCCCTCTCTAGCTTGTTTCTCTGTCACTTTGTCTTTAAATCAATCAGTCAAGATGGATTTCAGTGCTGATTGAAGATCGTTATTGGTATGGCTGAGTGGACTCAACCCTACTCGCCTGTTCTTAATAATGTCAATGTGAAACATCCTTCCTGTGTTTTATCACAGCAAAAAACAAACAAACAAAAAAACCATGACTTCTTAAAAGCTGGAAGCTATGCTGTGCTCTGGCAACGCTGGTATGTAGGAATCAAGAAACTGATTTTTCCTGCTTCTCTGGCTTGTGAGTGATCACAGAACTGTTGAAAGGCAGAACAAGTCTTATATTGTACAATCTCCTAAAGCTACAGGTTAAATATTAGAATGTATTGAATTCTAAGTTCATTTTTTCATTCTAATTGTTATAAGTCATCAGAAGTATGCACAAAGATACACAAGGGAACTTAAAAATTTTCTAGAAAAGCATAATTAAAACGTAAGTTTGGGGTGGACATTGTGGTACTTTGGGTTAAGCCAATGCTTGGTATAATTGCATTTCACATAAGAGTGCTTGGAATTGAGTACCACCCCTGCCCAAGAATTTCAGTTTCTGCCACCAACATGGGAGAACAGTATGGCATTCTTGGCTCCTAGCTTTGGCCTGGTATAGCTCTAGCTATTGTAGCTACTTGGGGAGTGCACCAGTAGATAGTTCTGTATATCTGTATATCTGTATGCCTGTATATCTCCATCTGTGCCACTCTGCCTTTCAAATAAATTAGTTAATTAAATAAGTTGTTTTCTGAAAAGAATTTTGAAAATTGTTTCTAAAGAGGAGTCCTCAAAAAGTTTATGGTAATACATGTGCTGAAAAAACTATGTGTGGCTTTCAACTTCTTATACTAAAATAAATTATTTTTAAATTCCATTTTCCATGAGCTTTTTTGAAGTGCTTTTGTCAGTGTATGTGTATGTGTGTGTGTATGTTTATCACCATATTGCAACTGATAGAAAAAATAAAAAGCTTTAAATGCCTTAGAATATGTGCATACTTAAAATGTTACTAAATGGGAAAATTATAAATGTATTAAGTGAAAAGTCAGATCATTGTACCATACATATAAAGACATGCATTGCTTAACAAGAATTTGTTCTGAGAAATGTATTGTTACTTGATTCTGTTATTGTGGGAACATTGCAGAAGGTACTACACAAACTTACATAGACCAGGTCAATCACCTAATGCAGCCTTTCAATGCAATCTAGAGATGCGGCATATACAAGGTTTATGAGGCTGCTGCCAGTAGAAAATGTATGCTGTTTTAGAATGAATATACTCTAAAACAATGACAAAAGGTAGAGTACAGTAAATTGTAAACCAGTAACACAGACACTTAGTATCCTTATCAAGTACAAGGTTACTCTAAAGAGTTTTTGAAACTAGAAGTAAAATATGTTTTTGGTACAAAAAACTGCTGAAATCCATACATAGTTGTTTCATAGTATAATTTCTCATGAATGCCTTGAAAACCCTTTGCATGGAATGGCATTCATTTTTTTGTATCCAAATAATCTCCCAATTCCATCTTTCATGAACTTTTTGAGGAACCTATTATTATGTAGTGTACATGACTACATGTACTATATTTTATATGACCAATAACCCAGCAATTTTACAGCAGAATCACCACAAATACAAAGGAATAATACATGGTGCTATGATGTGACAATTGTTATTATGTCACTTTTTCAGCTCTATTATAATCTTTTGGAACCATCATCATGTATGCATATTCAGTCCAACACTGATCAAAATATTGTTATCTGGCACACAACTGTAGTATGTGAAAGATTTATGAAAAGCAAAAAAAAATAAATATCCATTTGGATAAAACACCAATAAGGTCATTTTGAAAATGCTGAAATTATAAACACTTATGGTGTGTTTCTCATCATTTTCACCTATAAGAAATATGAAATATTTAAAAAATATTCATATTCATCTCACAATGATTAATAATCAGAATGCGAATCTCAAAAAACTCACTAGCAAAAAACCACAAATAATCCAATTTAAAATGTGTGATAGTTCTAAGCAAATATTTCTCAGAGGAAGACATAGAAACAGCTAGCAGCATGGGTTTAAGAGGATGTCATTATGCTAAGTGAAATAAGCCAGGCACAGACAGACAGTGATCTCATATGTGTAATCAGTGATTCATATGTGCAATCTATACAATATTCTCTCACAGAAGTTGAGAGAACAATGGTGGTTGCCAGAGTGTGAATGAAAAAGAAAGGAGAGAGGTATGGGGAAGGGTTGCCTAAAAGCTGCAAAGTTAGAGTTAGGCACAAGGGAAAAGTTCTGGCATTCTTCTGTACAGCAGGGTGAGGTAACAGTAACACACTGTGTATTTTTCTTTTAAAAAAGTTGAATAAAGGATTTTGAGTGTTTTCACCACAAAGAAATGATTAAATGTTCAAGGGAATATATTGCACATGGGATACATGCATTGAAACATCATATATATGTAGTTTTTATGTAGCAAATAAAAAGAAAAAAGAAAATTAAATGTAAAAAGAAAAGATAAGGGGCCAGCTTGTAGCATAACTGGTTAAGCCACTGCCTGTGTGGCTGGCATTCTGCTGACATTCCATATGGGCTGCTTTGCTTCTGATCCAGCTCCCTGCTAATGCACCTGGGAAGGCAGTGAAGGATGGCCTAAGCATTTGGACTCCTGCACCGACATAGGAGACCAGAATGAAACTCCAGGCTCCTAGCTTCTCCCTGGCTCAGAACTGTCCATTGCAGCCATTTTGGGAGTGAACCAACAGATGGAAAAGCTCTCTCTCCCTCTCTCCCTCCCCCTTCCCTCCCCAACTGTGCCTTTGAAATTAAAAAACAATGAAGATAAGTGGCTGGTGTATTGGCATAGCTGGTAAAGCCACCACCCCTGGTGCCAGCCTTCCATATGGGCACCTGCTCAATTCTTGACTGCTGCGCTTCCGATACAGCTCTCTGCTATGGCCTAAGAAAGCAGTGGAGACTGGCCCAAGTCCTTGGGCCCCAGCACCCACATGGGAGACCCAAAAGAAGCTCCTAGCTCCTGGCTTCAGAATGGCCCACCTCTGCCCATTGTGGCCATTTAGGGAGTGAACCAGTGAACCAAAGGTAAGTGCATTGTGCAGGTTCTTGGTAAAAAAAAAAAAATAGGCAGCTTTTATGGGTAAAAGTCATGCTGTGGAAAACAAAGTCAAATGCTTTGGCTATGTTGCTTTTGGGTGAGATGGTATCATGTAGGAACTGAGCTTGAATGCTCTTCAGCAGTAAATACTTAACCTATCTCGCAGATAAATGTTTTACCTGTTATGCTTCCCTAAGGGTAGAACACATTTTGATAGTATTATGTGATCCTGATTTTTTAAGAGTTCTGATCACTTCACTCATATGTCTTAAGAGAAGTTGAGTGCAAATAATACAAAAGTGAGGTAGCCCGCAAGAACAGCTCATCATTGCCTTTTCTAAAATGGAAATAGGTTTCTTATGCTTCTTATTATAAAATTAATATCCTTTCTACCGAAATTCAGAAACTGGAGGCAAGTGTGAAATAGGAGGTAAGTCACCAATAACCTGTGACCCTACTCTTATCATTTAAGGGCACAGAACATTTAATCAACAACATTCATATATGCATATAAAATATTTAAATGAATGTAAATATTCAAAAGTATATGTGTACATAAATTAACATATATACACACATATTATAATACAGCTGTATGAAATGTGATTTTTGACTTTAAGATGTATTATTTTCCTTATTTTCCTATAAACAAAAAACATGTCCCAAATATATTTTTTAAATATTTATTTTATTTATTTGAGTTACAGAGAGATAGAGAGAGGTCTTCCATCCACTGGTTTACTCCCCAAATGTCTGCAATGGGCGGAGGTGGGCTGAACTGAAGCCAGGAGCTAGGAGCCAGAGCTTCTTCCAGGCCCCCCACATGGGTGCAGGGGCCCAAGTACTCGGGCCATCCTCTACTGCTTTCCTAGGCACATTAGCAGGGGGCTGGATTGAAAGTGGAGCAGTCGGTCTCAACTTGGAGCCCCTATGGGATGCTGGCACTGCAGGCCAGGGCTTAAAACCCACTGTGCACAATGTGCACATGCCAGGGGTGGACGGTGCGGGCCATTTGAAGCAGTGATTAAGATACCAGTTGGAACACCCACATCACATACTGGAGTGCCTGGCTGGAGTCCTGGATCTTTGGCTTCTAATCCAGTTTCCTGCTAATTCACACTCTGTGAAGAATAGATGATGGCTCAAGTTGCTGGGTGCTTGTCACCCACATGGGATACCTGAGTTCAGTTCCTGGCTCCAGGCTGTAGCCTGACCCAGCCCAGGAATGTTGCAGGCACTTAGGAGTGAACCAGCAGATGGAAGATGTCTCTTTGTCCATCTCTCTATCAGTGTCTTTCAAATAAAGGAAAAATAAATAGATAATATTTAAAGAAAAGTAGTGGAATAACATTGCATACCACTATATGCACATTTAAATGTTTATGTACAAATATATGTAATTCATATCTGTGTATGAATATAGCTACATATGTGTGCTTTTATAATTGATATTTTGTTTAAATATATGTGTATATGAGTTTAATGCTGAAATTATTGCTGACAAACAGGTAAAGAGGCTCCCCTCAAGGTATTCCTCCCCTGCCAAAGGCACTGGTGTATTGGCACAGTAGCAACTACTTATAATCATCATCCATTGTGTAGGTTTTAACTCTCCTTTGAATGGCATTTAGGATCTTATGTGATTAGAATTTTACACTCCATATTTCTTAATGTCTTTCTTTTCTCTCTAAGACACTTTAAGGATAAAGAGTGGGAATGTAGATGAAAAGTATCCTGTCTCTCAAAGCTGCAAATTCAACTTCAAGGGCTTCATGTTAGCATTTTTCAGAGTTGTCTGATTGACTACTCCACACACTACAGAATGAGCAGCAATTGAGTTCAATCATGCTGTACTAAAAGGAGTTGTGGAAGGAAAAACTTTTGATGTGGAGTTCAACTGTAAGATATAAACAGTATTATTCCACATTAAGAGGCAGCACTCTCTCATCTCAAAACTCAAAAGAAAAACTTTACCTTAGAAATTCTTTTGAAAAAATCCTTATTGCCTGCCTGCATTTAACCTGTCTATAAGTCTGATACTTGATGTGTTTTTATAACTACTAGATACCTTTTTACAGAAGTCTAAATATGACCTTATATGGTGGGCCTATTTTAGGTAATGGATAACTTTACAGAGGTCAAAAAACATTGAACATGTCCTTGAATTTTTTTATGTAGATTCATTGAGACATTACTAATAAAAAGTGATTTTATTATTTTGTATATTATCCCATGCACAAAAACTGACACATGTATAACTACCATACATGTTGGCGCATGCCCACAGTTGAAGACCAAATCGCATGTATCCAAAGCTCTCTGTAACCTCTCAGGTAACCCTCAAGTGCAGCATTGAAAGGTGGCATGACCAACCAGCCTGGAAACTTTGTTCTATCAGGATCCTCATATTGTAATGAGTTTAGAACTCCTTGTCCATAGCAAAGCAGTATCATGGTCATGTGGAAAATAATTCCACTATTACACAAAATCAATTCCATATGCAGGAAACTATCAAATACAAGTTAGAATAATTTTTAAACACTGAGCTTTGAAATGCTTTATACTAAATTTAACCTTTTGCAATAACAAATATTAGAAAGCTCACCCATAAAATTTAAAATACATACTTCAAATGGAGAAAAATTACACATCAAATAAATAAATTAAAATAAGTGTTATATGTAAGCACAGACTAAAAATGAATCTTACCAGAGATTGAATAGAAATAAAGTATGACAAAAACAGAAATATGTCTAAATTAAAAAGAAAGGTACATAAAACCATAATATACCTCTGCCATCAACTGACCTGTTCAATCTTATTTGAACAAAGATTTGTATATATTGTAATCTCATATCCTGTTGATTAAATCATACATTAGAGTGTCTTTTCAGGAGAACAACATATATTAAATGCCTTAAATAGCTATATACATTTTGACTAACTATTCTACTTACTGAAATTGCACCGGGTAATATCTGTAGTAAGTTACATAAGCCTGTTCATAAAAATGAAGACTTAAAATAATTAAAATGTGCAGAAATAGGAAAATTGTTAAATAAAATATACATCTGGATATAGCCACTCCATAAAAATGATAATAAATAATTGTGTTTGTAAATATTGAAAACATTTGCTAAGTTTTAAAACAAAATCCTATTTTATAAGTCAATGTATTAAGAAAGGAGATGCTAATACAAATAAGAAGAGAAACAGGTATAGTGATAAATAATCTTGAAATTGATATAGCGATGTTAATAGCAATTTGGGTGGTACAGTCATTTTCTTCATTTTGCTTATTTGAATTTAAATGCATATTCAAAGCAAGTATTTCTTATATGAAATGTTAAAAACAAATAAAATTTTGCTTCCTTCATAAGTAGTACATGACAACCAATTAGTAGGTTTTTTGTTTTCACATTGCTGGACACTACTCATGGCTTTTAAAAATTGTCTTAGGATTTATACTTTGTCCATTACCTGATGAATTAGTCCAAAAATCAGATTTTGATTAGCAGTACCTGTAATTAACAATTTATAATCAAGAGACAATTTCTGCAATAACTTAGTCATAAATGAAACTCATAATGATCCAATCCAATATTTGTTGAGCATGTATTATATATGAGATATTGTGTATTCTATTATAGAGCTAAATGAAGAAAAACACATTGTCTCTAGAACTGAGATATTTATAGGCTGGTAGAAGAGACTAAATGCATCATAAGTCAGGCTGATAAATGCCATATAAGAATGTCCAGTTAAATAGTTTAGAGAAAGGAAAGATAATTTTATATAATGGCCTTCAATAACCATAAAATTAACTTATTCTCACTGAATTATACTCACTAAGGCAAGATATAATAGTCATTTAGGAGCTCTATAACATAATGGATTATGTATATATATATATATATATATATATATAATAAACATTTTCTCTTTATCTTACATTATTTAGAAAATTAAATTACAAGAGCACCTCATTCCTCAAAATCCTAGCTAATCAAGGCCTTCCTTCTAAGGGCTGAGGAAAATATTTATTTTTTACCTCATTAGATTTAGATTTATCATTCTTAATTTCATTTAATTATCTAGAACAAGATAGGTTAATGGTGTCCTTCTGATTACTTCCATACATTTAGGTTGATTAAAATATATTTCAAGTACTTTGATTTTGTTATGTCCATTGTGTGCATGTGTGTGTGTGTGTGTGTGTGTGTGTGTGTATAAACACCAAATTGCATGTATCCAAAACCTCTACCTCTCTATAGCCTGTCAGGTAACCCTCAAGTGCAGCATTGCAAGGTGGCATGATCAACCAAGCAGGAAGTTTTGTTCTATAAGAATACACACACACACACACACACACACACACACACATATATATATATATGTCAATGCTATATAAAGGAATTGCCAATCATTTTCCTCAGTATTCCTTTGCCTAAACTTATCACCAAAAGTAGAGCAGTTATTTGTCACCCTAATTTATTTACAATTCCCTGTAACAAAATGATAATGATATGATTAGCATCATCTTTGCTGCTACAAATCTTAGTGTGTACGTGTGTGTGCATGTGTGTGTGTGTGTGTGTGTGTGCGTGAGAGACAGAGAGAGAGAGAGAGAGAGAGAGAGAGAAAGGCTCTGTGCGTAGCTAAGTTTTCTTGAAAATAAAACAGAAAATATTAATGTGGTGACGAATATAACAGTGAATATACTAACAGGAAAAACAAAACAAAGTAAAAAAAAAACATGTATTATTCTAACCCAAAAAATAAATAAAAAAGTACCAACTGCTCTAATAGTGGTTTTAATTTTGGCATTACAAAGCTCATTTCTCTTGGACATGGTTTGTTTTGAATGTGAAACTTTAATTGATAGAATTTCCCCAGTGCATGAAGGGATTAATAGCAGGATATTTTTAATACGCCTGAATCTTAAAAAGTGATAGGACTTTCAGAAATAATGCAGAAATGTTTCCTACCACTTATTTGTCAGATAACATCAAGTACTCTGATAAATTCCTTCAGCCTGTGGGATATAACTTTGGTTCAGAGTTTAAAGAAACATGTGGAAAAGAGTTCTCTCATTTGACAATATTAATTCCAAGTTCCAGGTGATTTATCCCTTTTCAGGAATCCTTTTCACTATGTAAAAAATAACAAGTAGAACATGGTAGCATGCATAATCCCTCACATCTCAGACAGAAATTAGTTCATAGGAGGTCATTTCTTTAGACACTCATACATCATGGTCGGAGAGGACCAAACTTTTTGAATGTGTTATCGAGAAAGAATTTCTACATTTAAAGATTGACTACTGTTTTGGAAATTTCAGCATAATGCTTGCAACCTTATTATTTCTGTTTTTTTTTTAATGAAATGATGCCATTAGATAAAGTTCTTCATATTTTAATAGTCACCAATCAACCCGCCACATCTGGTCCACTGCCCATTTTATTAAATTGAGCTTATTCTGCCTATATCCATTGCCTTTCACTTTTTATTTTCTATGGCTTTAGAGATGTTTTTCTAGAAACATAGGAAAAGTGTAACAGTAGACACTATATGCTGCCCCAAAGCCTGAAATATACTCTCTCGTTATAGAAAGTTTTCTGACTTCTGTACTTCTATGTGGGAAATTTCTACAAACTTTCTCTTTTTTTCTTCATGGTCTATAAAAAGAAACATGATCTCAATATGGGCTTTATGGATATATTAAGTACTAAGCAACACACAAAAATGAGTTATTACCTAACTTAAAACAAATAGGTTACCAAATGGTAGAATATAATACTATCACCTTGTTAGATTATTGATTAATGAGAATCTCAAAATATGGTATTAACAATGTCATTTATTTAATTTATGTATTGAAAGAATCTGTTTATCTATTGAAAAGCAGAGTTACAGAGAGAGAGGAAGAGACCGGAAGAAAGAGATCTTCCATTTACAGGTTCACTCCCCAAATGGTCACACTGGCTGGAGCTGGCCAGGCTGAAGCCAGGAGTCTGGAACCCCACCTGGGTCTTCCATGTGTGTGGCAGCTGCCAGTTGATTGCGCCGTCATCTGCAGCTTTTCAGGTGCATTACCAGGGAGTTGGATTGGAAGTGGAGCAGCCAGGATTCAACCTGGGGCCCATAATGAGATGCTGGCATTGCAGGTGGCATCTTAGCCTGCTGTGTCACAACACCAACCCAATGTTATATTATTTAAAATACTTTTTCAAATATCTGCTTTTAAAATATCTTCTAAAATATTTTTAAATGTATGAGTAGGGAGAACCCTCTCGTATTATTTCAAAGAACTGGATCTTCCATGTATTTCTCCATATAGGGAAATATTTTCTTTCGTTTTTCTTTTTTTGTTTGTTTGTTTTCTTTTTTATTTTGAAGAAATATTTTCAAGGGATAATAGCAGTCCTCATATAATTCTCCATACACAGATTCTTTACTGATGGGAGCAAAATCAACAGAATTACACAAACAGACCAGTTTCTTGGATGAGTCACCAATGTGATACACATTATACTAGTCAGCAAAAGTATGAAACAGTATCTTTTACAAAGAACTAATAAGGCAGCAATAAGGATAGAAGAACCAAAAACAATGAGTGAAGTAAAAAAGTATTCTTCTTTTCAGTTTTCAATGAATGGAATCTATTTGGTGAATATTAATCCTTTCTTCTCTTTTGGGAAAGAGGACTAATTTGATATTGGGAGAAATTTATATTATTTAGTCACAATACTCTCTTACTATATTAAGAAAGGCAACAAAATGATCAAGGGTTGTTTCTGTTCCTTTTTCTGATTTTTTTAATTAAATGAAATCAAACAATATTTTTCACTTTGGAGCAGAACCAGCAACTTTTTCACTTGGCAACTGGTCAATGTTTGATAAATTTTCATTGATCTCCCCTCCATACCAATGCTCTTGGGAGAGCAGTAGAGAATGGGCTAAGTGCTTGGGCCCCAGCACTCAGGTGGGAGACCCAGAAGAAGCTCCTGGCTCCAGGATTTGGCCTGGCTAGCCTTGGCTATTGCAACCATTTGGGAAGTGAACCAGTGGATGGAGGATCTCTCTCTCTCTCACACACACACTCTCTTTCTCTCTGTGTAACTTTGCTTTCCAAATAAGTTAAATAAATCTTTTATTTATTTTATTTTTTTTTATTTTTTATTTATTTATTTTTTGACAGGCAGAGTGGACAGTGAGAGAGAGAGACAGAGAGAAAGGTCTTCCTTTGCCGTTGGTTCACCCTCCAATGGCTGCCGTGGACGGCGCGCTGCGGCCGGCGCACCACGCTCATCCGATGGCAGGAGCCAGGTGCTAGGTGCTTTTTCCTGGTCTCCCATGGGGTGCAGGGCCCAAGCACCTGGGCCATCCTCCACTGCACTCCCGGGCCACAGCAGAGGGCTGGCCTGGAAGAGGGGCAACCGGGACAGAATCCGGCGCCCCGACCGGGACTAGAACCCAGTGTGCCGGCGCCGCAAGGCGGAGGATTAGCCTGTTGAGCCACGGCGCCGGCCAAATAAATCTTTTAAAAAGTGTCCATTGATCTCTTTTATAAGCTTGTTCTTAAAAAAAAAAATTCCAGAGACAATTTTAACTTTTTCCTATGAATGTACTAGCATTTAATTATTGTGGTTACAACATGGCAAAAAATGTCCTGTTGAACTAAACTGAAAATTCACTTTCCTATTTAATACTTTTTCCTTTGTCAGGAAAATAATTGAGCCCATTGTCAGGAAAATAATTCCTCCAAAGAGTGTTTGACCTCGTGCACATGAACAAGTAGATACACTGTGTTCCTTAAACCCAGAGGTTCATGATAATCTCTAATTTTGAGAGTCTAGGCTTTGATGTTTGAAATTTCCTCACTAAATAGTGGCAGTGGCTGCACTGTGAGGTCATATGGAAGCTTTCCCTCTTCTGAAGGAAATTAGTTCAGGTATAAAAATAATGATCAATACAGTAATAAAGCAAAAATGTTATGGGAAAATAAAAATTCATTAGCAGAAAAATACATAATTTTTAAAGCGATAATTCCTTTTTAAAATGAGGACTGAGGCAGGCATTTAGTCTAGCTATAAAGATGCTTACTGGCTGGCGTCGTGGCTCAACAGGCTAATCCTCCGCCTTGCGGTGCTGGCACACCAGGTTCTAGTCCTGGTCGGGGCACCGGATTCTGTCCCGGTTGCCCCTCTTCCAGGCCAGCCCTCTGCTGTGGCAGGGAGTGCAGTGGAGGATGGCCCAAGTGCTTGGGCCCTGCACCCCATGGGAGACCAGGAAAAGCACCTGGCACCTGGCTCCTGCCATCGGATGAGCGTGGTGCGCTGGCCGCAGAGCGCCAGGCGCGGTGGCCATTGCAGGGTGAACCAACGGCAAAGGAAGACCTTTCTCTCTGTCTCTCTCTCTCACTGTCCACTCTGCCTGTCAAAAAAAAAAATAAATAAAAATAAAAAAAAAGATGCTTGCATTCCTTGGGTCCCGTGCTGTGGCATAGCGGGCAAAGCCGCTGCCCGCAGTGCCACCATCCAATATGAGTACTGGTTTGAGTCCTGGCTGATCTACTTCCCATCCAGCTCTCTACCATGGCCTGGAAAAGCAGTAGAAGATGGCCCAAGTTCTTGGGCCCCTGCACCTACATAGGAGACCCAGAAGAATCTCCTGGCTGCTGCCTTCAGATTGGCACAGCTCTGGCCATTGAGGCCATCTGGGGAGTGAATCAGCAGATGCAAGAGCTCCCTCTCTCTCTCTCTCTGCCTCTGCCTCTCTGTAAATCTGCCTTTCAAATAAATTAATAAACCTTTAAAAAAAAAGATGCCTGCATTCCACAGGGGAATACCTGAGTTCAAATCTTGGACTCACCCCCTGATTCTAGCTTGGAAAGTTTATCTATCCAAGCAGATCCTGAAAGGAAGCAACAATAGCTCAAGTCATTGGACTCCTACGTGCCACCGACTTGGATATCTGCATTGATTTCTTGGCTACTGACTTCTGCCCTGGCCCAGTGCTGGCCATGGCAAGCATTTGCAGAGTGAACAGGATGGGTGTTCTCTTTCTCTTTCTATGTATTTGTCTCTGTGTATCTTTCTGCGTTTCTGCATATCTCTGCATGTCAAATAAATAAAAAATATAAAATAAAATATGGACTAATTTGATAGTATATGTGTGTGTGTGTGTGTGTAAGGAAATATCCAAATATTTTTGAATTATTCATAATAACAAAGACTAATACAAAATTTACATGTGAAATGCATTTGCTTAATTATGTTTCTGAGGTCAAGAAATAGTTTCATGTTAACTTAGGACAATGACTCAGTTGAAGACTATGTAGAATTTCCATGACAAATGCAAAGAGCTAAGGACAGTTTTGGGATTGAGAGAGAACAGCGGCAGTCCTGGAGTATAAGAATTGGCAGTTAGAGTGTTCTTACAATCTGGACACACTGGTCTAAGTGTTGCTTCTGGGAAGGAAATCAGTTGCTTTCCAAGTCTCTTTTTGTGCTGAATCACGCTTTAAAAGTAACCTTATCTCTGTCATATAAACATTTTAAAGCCTACAAAATATAGGTAACGTACACCAACAAATTGAAATGTTTTCTGTAAAGTATGTCAGTCTTGGTTTGCATCACTAAATACAAGGTGATCGTTTGGTCAGGAATTTGATATGATGTTACAAGGATTGCCCAACTCCATGTTTGGGAGGAATTAGGGGTCTTCATTTTTCCAATCAGGCATTTTCAATTCACCTACAGTCATGCTTAGAGCTTATTGTTTTCATCCTCCTGTTTCTGAAAGCACTTTCCATAGAAAGGATGCCTTATGTTTTAAAAGAGAGAAAAAGATTCAACTGAAACAATAAAGGGAAAGTAAAAAATGAGCAAGAATAAAGCCAACAGTTTAAGCATCACCAAGGATCTAATTCCTTTCTGTCTCTAAAAATTCTTCCAACATATCTAGGCTTCCCAATTCTGGCAGTAAAAATGACTGTCCCAGTTTGAAAAGTGATCCTTTCCTAGCATCTCTAAGAGAGAGAAAGAGAGGGAGAGAGAGAGAGAGAGGGAGGGAGGGAGAGAGAGAGAGAGAGAGAGAGAGAGAGAGAGAGAGAGAGAGATTTTTTTTTAACAAGGGAATTAACAGCACACTTTCTCATTGGCTCTGTTTTTGTAGTTTATCTATCCAAGAGCTGGTCATTGTGGTCAGAGAGATGGGCCACAATGACTATGTTAAGCCAATTAGTACCCACATCTAAAAATGAGACAATCACACACAACTTAGAGGAGCTTCAGACAGAACAATTTCCATTCTTAACATGAGAGTTCTCTGGTTTTGTAAAAGAATAGAAGCTGCTTCATTTCATTCACTGTAATTATTTTGCCTCAACAAGGTGCACACCTAGTTTACTTCTAATAATTCATAACATGCATAGTCATTTGTATTCTTGGAAAAAATGTGAAAAATATACCATTTCACATAAAACACTATGATAATGAGTTCTGGTCCCTGATGACATGACATCTGCTGGATTCAGATCAGTGATCCAGAAATGAAAATTTTGAGCCAGTATTGGCTAGCTTTATAAATTTCATATGCAAACAACTTATTTAAGTCTTTCTCTTTTAAATAAGAGCAAATAATTTCTACATTGTTCATCCTAGTTTTCCTGCCCCTCCCACATTTAATGGAGGAAGGATAATAAAAATATGTGTAACCATATCTATATAGCAATCATACACCAGTTCAACTATTTCCACTTAATCAATCCATGTAAAAAAATATAAAATATGTGTTAATTTCCATTATTCTGCTCTAACTGTAAGCCATTTTTTCCCTGAGATTATAAGATTATTCTAACCTGAAATTACTTACATTTTAACATTAGATTAACTAGTCAAAATATTCTCTTAATGTATTTTCCAAAATACATATTTTTGTGCCATTCTTAGTTTTAATTGAATTTTTGAAGTCAATTTAAAGATTCAGCTACAAAAGCCAATCACCTTAATAAACAGAATCAGAACATGTAGGGGGTGTGGTGGGAGGAACAACACTTATTACTTATTAACTTGTTGATTGGTTTTGAGAGAAACTTTCAAAGTGGAAATTTAAGGAACATTATTTTATTTAATGAAGGTTTTATTCACATAGAAATGTATGTACACAATCCAACATATGCCAGTCAAATAGTAAACCTGGCACTAAGACTACAGACGACAAGTCAGATCTTCAAAAAGTTCTTAGACTTGTATGATCTGAAAAACTATATGCGTATTTCAAAAAAAATTACACCAACATACTCATCTCTTAATTCAGTTTTTCTATAGACTTTTAGAACTATTCTCCTGTTTAGAATATTGTACAAGTTGTGGTCAAATAGAATGCCTGCTAGTCCTCAAATTGTCTACATAATGAATATTATAGCCAGACTGAACACAGTGGAAATAAAGGTCTAGAACTCCAAACTAACTCATGCGTGTTCTCTAATTTACATTATGCCTGCCCACAGCGTTTATTCAATTCCATTTGAAAGGATAACAAAATAAATCACTAATTATGTCAAACATTCAAAGAGACATCTTTGATGTCGAGTTAAACAAAAGTTGAAGTATTTCAGTGAAGAGCAATGTTTTTCTGACAAGTGAATTGTTCAGCTATTCATGCTATTAAATATTACACTGTTTTCCATTTCAATAACGTCAGTTTTATCATGTCACTTTTTATCTTGGCATTTCCATTTCGGTAATGTTTGCTTTAGTTTGGCCAATTAACACTTCTGCTTAAATTGGTGCCAGTCTTTTCAGACTACAAAGTTATATTTGATAGATTTTCTCAATAAGTAGTAAGATAAATAAAGGAAATCATTTAAAAATGTCTAGCATTCCTGGAAATACTGGACACTCTATATTTTGACAAGAAATTATTTACCATGACTGAATTAGATACATTTTCTGCTACATATCCACAATCTTCTAAATAAACTTTTTCTTTTGAAATGCATCTTCACAGTTATTAAGATACTTCATTCAAGAAAATGTTGTGCAACTCATTCTGAATATTAATGATGACATGTAGATTGGATTCCAGAAAAAAGTTTACTCTTGTGGGCTTCCTGAACTATTATGGATGCCAGAGAAGGCAGCTGGAAGAAAAAGTAACCTCATTTAATTACAGAATAACTTTTTCAGAATTTATTACAAAGTCGGCAATGATTTGGGTTCAGGGAACTAAATCAAGAAGTATCCCTCCATGTTTCTGCCTTGCAATTAAGGGGAGAGACTTACAGTAAACACAATCCATAAGGAAACTGATTATATCTACCATTATGTATGCTATTATAGCACAGGGTAAAGTAACTGGTAATCGTTGAGTGGGGTAGGTTACAAATTGTGAAAGATCACAAGGCAGAAGAGTGAGAAAGAGGGAAAAATAGTTGCAGGTAAAGTTTGTCGGTTAAGAAAGTCAGAGGTAGGGGCAAACACTGTGGAATAGTGGGCCAAGCCTCTGCCTGTGGAGCCAGCATCCCGTATGTTGATGGGTTCTAGTCCCAGCTGCTCTTCTTCTGATCCAGCTCTCTGCTGTGGTCTGGGAAAGCAGTAGAAAATAGCCCAAGTGCTTGGGCCCCCCACACTCACATCGGGGACCTGGAAGAAGCTCCTGGCTTCAGATAGGTTTAGCTCTGACTGTTGCGGCCCTTTGGGGAGTGAACCAGCAGACAGAAGACCTTTCTCTCTGTAACTCTACCTCTCAAATAAATAAAATCTTTAAAAATAAAAAGAGTCAGATTTTGTGGGGTCTTCGAGTCCATAATGAGGACTTTGGTTTTCACTTCAGTGAAATGAGCAACAGAGCACAGCATAATCCAATTTACGTTTAAAGGGATAACTGTGGCTGGGAGCCTGAGGACAGACTGTGGGAGCTAGGGAGCAGGAAGGAAAGCAGGACCACCAGCAGGAAGCCACTGAGATTCTCATAGTGGGGAGAAGAGTAGAGGCAGAGAAGGTGTTGAGTTATGGCTGTGTTCTGTCTAAATATTGACAGTAGAGGCAAAAAAATTTCATAATGCAGAGTACAAGTAATGCTGGATAAAGACGAGTGAGAGATGACTCCATAGTTTTTTTTTTTTAATTTTTTTTTTTATTTGACAGGTAGAGTTATAGACGGTGAGAGAGAGAGAGAGACAGAGAGAGAAAGGTCTTGCTTCTGTTGGTTCACACCCCAAATGGTCGCTACAGCCGGTGCTGCGCCAATCTGAAGCCAGGAGCCAGGTGCTTCCTCCTGGTTTCCCACGAAGGTGCAGGTGCCCAAGCACTTGGGCCATCCTCCACTGCCTTCCCGGGCCACAGCAGAGGGCTGGCCTGGAAGAGGAGCAGCCGGGACTAGAACTGAAGCCCATACTGGATGCTGGTGCCGCAGGCAGAGGATTAACCAAGTAAGCTACAGCACCGGCCCTGATTTCATAGTTTGTTACTTGAACAAGTGGGTGAGAGTTAAGATGCCTCAGGTTAGGCAACAGACATGCTGTGACTGTTGATAAGAGAGAGAGAGGAAAAAAAAAAAAAACAGTTTTGTGTAGTAATCTGTGTTGTGACATCTAAATTAGGTTCTCAGAGAAACTTTTAAGAATTTATATTTGAAGTAATTACAGAGTGAACGAGGCCTCCCTGTTGGGGAGGCTATTGAGGCATCATATCCTTAGAGGCTGGGGGGGAGGTGCAATTCCACACGCAGCCTAAAGATTGCCAAAACTGGGGGCAGTGTCAATATGGGCTACAATCTGTCATTTATGAAGCCAATAACAGTGAAGGCAGGATGCTACTTAGGTTGCAAAAGTCCGCCTAGTCACTGACACGGGAGTCTCAATGAAGCTGAATGTACTAAGGAGTACACGGTGGGAATTTGAGTTCCTTGAGACCTAAAGAACCTTCTTGTTAGCGAGTCCTTTCTAAGAAGAAAGCAGTTTGTGAAGGCTAGGATTGTCCCTTCCTATGCTGAGGGACAGGGTAATGTATTATTCCATTTTGATATATGGCAGTCTGATATGATTTGGTCTTATTAAGGGAAAAAGGTTTATATTTTTCAATTTTTAAACTCACCTTTGACACAATCTCTTTTGATTCTCTACTTTTTGAAGCAGGTAAGACAAGTGTCTTAGTCAAAGACTAGATGGCCTGAGCAACAAGCACTCTTTTCTCATAGTTCTGCAGGCTGGGAATCTGAAAGCAGAATGCCAGCACATCGGGTGCATGGTGAGGACCTGTCTTCTGGTTCACAGATGGATCCTTATGATGTCCTCACAAGGGTAGGGGAGCAGGGAGAGAGAGAGAGAGACAGAGAGAGAGTGCTAGAAAGTCAAAGTCAAAGCTCATTCCTGTCTCTTCTTATAAGGGATTTAATCCCATCACAGGAGCTCAACCCTACCAGAGTAATTACCTACCAAAGGCCCCACTTTCAAAAACTATCAGCTTGAGGACTAAGGGTTTCAACCTACGAATTTACAGGCCACACAAATATTCAGTCTATAGTGTCAATATCAGTAGTTTTATCCCTGTTTCACTGAGATACAAAACAAACAAACTTGACGCTAAGGTATGTTAAGAAATTGGCAAAACATCACAAGACCAATAAGTTGTACAGCTAGAATCACATTTTCTAGCTATACATTACACATAAATCTGTGATCCCTGCATAGTTTACTGTTATCCTTTATTATCCAATTCAGGTGGTAAAGCCAAGACTTATTAAGGTAGCCTGCAGCTATTTTTCAGCTGAGAACTAGTCCATACTGGCAAAGAACACATTGTTAAGAAGAGCAATGAGTGGTTCTTTTACTGTAACCGAGTCATACGATCAAGCTTCCTACCTCTTATCTCCATATAACAAAAACTAGGAGCAAAAATCAACTGTTCAAGTTGCTGGATCAAGTTCATAATTTAAACAATTTAATTTGCTGTTGACAATGCAGTTGTTAACTACAGATATTATCAACCCACGGCCTCATTAGCCTCAGTTGTAATCAACATCAAATCAAATATATATACATATACACATATATTATTATTAAGTGTCTGTGGAATGATCTAAATCACTGTACATTTTGTTTTTATTGGCTGCATTAAAAAATACATCACTACTGTAATATTCTAAGAATGATTCTGACATTATCAAAACATAATTTATTTTCTTTACCAAAGAAACTGTTACTTAGATTCTTTTGTCAGAATAAATAGTAACAGTAATTGACTACATAACATTCCTAATTTAGAACATACAATATCAATATACTGGCATTTTAGCAGTGATGACAACAGTTTTAAAATGTGATTAAAATGTATCTTGTAAACATAATTTGTTTCTTGCATAGTATTTGCAAATAATTGTATCTTTTAAGGCACACATTCAAACACATGTATTTTCAGTGATGAGTAAGCATTGGCTATGACATTGTTGTTACATAAACTGTGGAACTTATTCTCCCAAACATGCACATTTATCAGTCTAACTATTGTTGTTCTAAATCTGCTTTCCTGATAAATGAACCTTTAAAATAACAAAAAAGGTTTTATTCTTTGTCTACTCATCTACACTACTCATGGTAAGGGGTATTTATCTATGTTGTATTTGCCTTTTAACTTTGACTCTTGCCTAAGTAAAGTATTTGGCTTAGGTGTGACCTTTAGAGCCGCAAGTGGCTTCTCTCTAGTACAACGTTTAAGAGATCCAATAGGTTATAGTTTTAGTCCGCCTCCATGACTAGCTACTTTAAAAGTAACGAAGAGAGAGGCCAGCGCCCTGGCTCACTTGGTTAATCCTCTGCCTGCGTCGCTGGCATCCCATGTGGGCACTGGGTTCTAGTCCCGGTTGCTCTTCTTCCAGTCTATCTCTCTGCTGTGGCCCGGGAAGGCAGTGGAGGATGGCTCAAGTGCTTGGGCCCTGGGCACGGGAGACCAGGAGGAAGCACCTGGCTCCTGGCTTCGGATCTGTGTAGCTCTGGCCATAATGGCCATTTGGGAAGTTGAACCAATGGAAGGCAGGCCTTTCTCTCTGTCTCTCTCTCTCACTGTCTATAACTCTATCTGTCAAATAAAAAAAAAGGTAATGAAGGGAGGATGATCATAATTTACCCATCTGCCAGCCCAGTCTTTCTCATTATCACTAACTCTTTGCTGAAACACTAAGTAGTATCATCTACTCAATATGAAGTTTCTGACTTGTAGACTTTAGAGCATATAAGGAAATAACCAATAATATATAAGCATGCATTTTGCACAGGACCTTGGGCATATGCGCCCAAAAATTACTTGTTTACCTTACTGTTCTTAGCAAAATAAAGCTGGAATACTTTTGGTGCTCAATGTAAAACATCCAGTCACCCAAACACTTAATTATTTTTCCCCAAAATGAGTATCCCATTGCTCTCAAAATAGTGCACCTGTGTTTGAATGAATGGTTTCCACAACCTAGCCCAGAAACACTAAATGCGTTCCTCTGAGATGATTATAAAAGTAAACAGTATTGAGGTAGTAGTCCTGAGGATGGTTGAGTTGAAGTCAAGTGCTTTTTTAAATTAAAATTGATACAAGTGGGGAAAGGTTTAAAAGAAATTTAAAATACATAGTAAGGATAAGTGGTTGATAGTTAAATAGCTTGAAAGGAAGAGAGAAAGAGGCAGATCAATGCAAAATACCTGGAAAGAAAAGGTTTATAGGAAAAAGAAAACAAAAAAGAAGAGCCAAAAGTAAACTGCAATTAAATATTTTATGCCTAATACAATACTCACTATGTGAGTAAAGATTGAATTACTACCATTTTTCAACATTTGTCCATAAGCTTCTCTTTATACACCTTCAAAAGAGTAAGATGCAAATATTAGGATTTGAAGGTTGGAAATATATATAGCATAGCAACTTGATCTATAATTATTTTTGCTCAACTGGTACCATTTTAAGGGTAGGTTTATTATTAGAGTAATGATTTTCAGTGTTATTAAAATTCTGATTTCTTGTTCAAGTGTGTTATTTTTAGAGCAGTACATGAATGCAATGGACTCAACCCACACTTGCATATCCCTGTCCAAAAAGATGTTACTGGAATGAGTCGATAAGAAGCTTACAAAGAGAATTCAATTCCTGACAGCTAGTAAGGTCCTTAAGGAAACTACAAAAGATTCACAAAATACAAGTATTGTCAGTCTTGAGAAGTTAATGTTAAAATCTGCCTATTTTCATAAAATTTCTGAACCAATATCAGAATGCCATACAGATAAATTATGAATAGTATCTACAGTTACTGTTTATTTTGTAAGCTGAGGCAATCAATGATCTTCAAATGAGTAGGTTAGTGAAAACATAGCCTTGAATAAATTAGTTTTAATGCAGTAATGAGTTTACAAAAACAACAATCTTTTTAAAACCTGCATGCATTTTAAACATGATGTAAAGATCTTTGAGGAGATATTTCTGCACACATCCACATGCAAACTTACATGGCGCCCTGAAAGTCCTCTCACAGGGAACTGAGAGTTGCACTGCTGCAGTAAATGCTTTCAAAGGCACTGGCGTATTAAAGACCATAACACGGTAGACCGTGGCCTTCTCTGCCAACTGCACAGATTTGCTTCTTTACTCAAAAAGCTGTGGCTAAATACACTCTTTCTGCAGTCTATGGCTACATAACAATCTTCGTGGTTTTATCTTTTGACTTGCATTTGGTGAGTGCAAATTTAATACTGAGCAGCCTCTTGAAAACTTCAAAGAGCTTCCTGTACAAGCTGAAGAATTCACTGAATATAAAATTATAGTAATTTCAGCAGATTTTGAATCTAATGATTACTTTAACATTCATGCTGAGATTTTCTGGATGTTGGCTAAAGTTGGCTAATATGTATCCCTTAGATAAGTATGTTTTACTTTCTCTAATTTTTCTTATTGAAAAGTGGATAACTTTTAAGAATTTTTTCCAATAGTATTTTAGGTTTAAGCTTGGCAATATGTTATTAGAAGTTCTTATGTCTCTAAGCAAGAGATGGGACTTTTTGAAGATTTTCTTTAGGATATACCAATCATAGGTATTCAAGATTTTATATAATGACACTCCAATCCAGAGGTAAATACTGACTTCTTTTTATCACAGATTAGGTTCAGAACTTTATATAAATGTAAATATGTAATATGCACTCATCTTGGGATTATTTTGCAAGTCATAATGTTTTAAAGTTTACCCATGATATGTGTGTCAATAGATCAATAACATTTTTTGAAAGGTAGTATTCCATTGCATAGGTAAAGGATAATTTGTTTATCTATTCTCCTGCTAACAATTTGGTTCTTCCCAGTTTGGGCTATTATGAAGTGGTCATAAAATGTTTATGCATATTATGTAGAATCAAAGTTTCGTTCCTCTTGGAAAAATATATTGTCTTTGATTTGCATAGTGGCATGTTTGATGTATGTTTAACTCACATGAAATTGCCAAATCATTTTTAAGTAATGGTATCATTTTACATTATCATCATTGGAGCATGAGATATCCAGTTATTCCAAATACATGTCTCTATAGATAGAGGTAAATTGTTAGGATGGCATTTCAGATTTTAAATATTGGGGCAATTTCTCATTCCAAAGTGGTTTTAAATAAAGATATGGTAACAAGGATAATGCTTCAAATCTATGACACATTTCAGTCAGAAAGCTGGACACAGCCTAGCTGTAACCTCTCCCAGACATTGCTCCAAGATGTACACTATTGTTGCCACAATGACCCCAAAACACAAACCTGTCCTCACACAACCAGGCCTACTCAAATACAAATTACATGCTAGTATAAATTCTATCATATCTGATCACTGTATTTTCAAATAAGAAATGATGCTAAAATACCATATTGTGAGCACACATACACAAGATTAGGCACTCCAATATACTACTGAAACCACAAACTCTGACCCAGAATTTCCATATTTTGGAACTTATTCTTTTAAAAAGTATGAAATATTTGGAATGGCTATTGTATCCTAGGGACTGTAATGCTGATGACAAACTCTCTAAGTCACTTTCAAAGGATTCCATCGTTTACATAGTTTGGTGTTTCAGAGTGTATTCCCCACTTCCTTCCTGAACTTGACTTCTTATCAATTCCAATTCCTGAGAACATGGAGTAAATTCCTCTCTTGGGGATGTTCCCTCAAACCTTATGAGTTCCCGCATATGTGAATTACTGACTTCAACTACTGTATTTCAAAGATACACACTCTGCCTAGAGTTTGACAGACACCATGCGAGCTGAGGCCACGGCATGGCTGCACGCTGTCTGCCGCTTCTCAGAATGCTGAGAGCTCAAGCTGGGATGATCCTGGAGCTCGGAGGGCTCGCCTGCCAACACCAGCACCACCCTCCAGCAACCTCCAGCACCCTCCAGGGACCTCATGCGTGTGCCATCACGGGTCTCCCTAGCAGTGGTCAAGAGAGCTTCCTTTGAGGACTGATTGTGTAAAGCTGTATCTCAGCCTTCAATGAGACTCATACAGGCCTGACTCCATGCTAATTCAGTAACTGGGCTTTAACAATCACGATGCTCACATACAATGTGGTAATTGCACAATGCCGGCACAGTGTCTTTCCAGGGAGGTTTATCCAAGTTATTCTCCTCTGCTTTTAGCACTTGAACCCAAGATGAAATGCTCTTTGCATAACCCCTGTGATTCACAAAATTATACTTTGACAAACTCCTGATTCCCACCGTGTGCAATGCCAACTTCGGGCTTCCCGAGATCTAAGCTTACACCACAGTACACACCCTTGCAGGAGATTAGGAAGGGGAAAGGAAAGCAGCAGTCACATATATTCTGATTCTGCTGTGATGAGACTTTCATGGAAGAGTCTGGTGCGTTGTGTTTGTGGTGATGAAGGCATGGTCCTTTCTTGGTGGGTTTCAAGAAACAAATGGTGGGCAACACTGTTTCTTTGAGTGTCCTGGCTGAGGTGGTGCCATCCAAAAGCCAATACAAGTGGCAGTAGCTTTGAGTTCAACAGGATTTAGAAGAGTGTTGTGGTCCTCCAGTCAGCGTTTGAGGCAGTAACTTAATCCCCAAGACTCCCAGTTGGAAAATGGCAAGGCTATGTGCAGCTATATACAGAACAACATTGTTGGCAATAAAAGAACCTTAAAAGCATATATTAATATTCCAGAAAAGGAAATGGCCAATAAGCTATAGAATCAAAAAAGGAATTGGTTTTTATAGCTATCCAATGAAATAGTATAATTTCATTAACTGAATGGTTGTGTTTTCAAAAAATATTTAAGCCCATAGAAGAGTTTTTGTGACTATGACAGGGGCCGGCACTGCGGAGTACTGGGTAAAGCCACTGCCTGCAGTGCCAGCATTCTATATGGGCGCTGGTTCAAGTAACTGCTGCTCCACTTCTGAGCCAGCTCTCTGCTGTGGCCTGGGAATGCATGGGCTGTTGCACCTGTGTGGGAAACCCAGAAGAAGCTCCAGGCTCCTGGCTTTGGATCTGCACAGCTCCAGCTGTTGCGGCCAACTGGGGAGTGAACCATCGGGTGGAAGACTGCTCGCTCGCTCTCTCTCTCTCTCTCTCTCTCTCTGCCTCTCCTTCTTTCTCTGTGTAACTCTGTCTTACAAATAAACAAATCTTTAAAAAAAAGACTATGATGATATATTTCCTTATATCTTTCACTTAGATTCACCTTTTCACCAATAATACTATATATATATACATATATATTTATTTTTAAATGGTGAGCTATTTATAGTATAAATGAAACATTTCCCTTTTGCTAAAAATATATTTGAATGCAATACACAAAGAAAAATATTCTCAGTATTTCCCTGGGTAGCAAAATTGTAAGTGACCAATCATTTTTCTTTTGTCACTACATAATTTATAATTTTTCTCCAAAGAACAAGACAAAATAATAAAAGGAGCTGTATTAGTTCTGATTAACTGTGGTATATATACATATATATTTATGTATACATATATATGTAGTTTTTACCTAAATTCTTGTTTCTAGGATAAAATGGAAAATGCAAATTAACCTTACAGTTCTTTTTCAAAATAAAACAACATCACATCTCCTTTTGGTTCTGTAATATCTAATTATTATGTGATACTATGATCACTTGCTCTACATTATTGAAATCCAATTAATATTTCAGCATATGGTCTATATGCAGCGGGGAAAAGTTATTTTATTTCAAGGTTGACTGAACCCACAAATGGTTAATTAGTACCTTTTGTCTAGTTTCAAAATTTTCAGAGTAAATAATTCTGTACTCCTTTCCTTTAAAAGAGTGCTATGGAATAGGCTGCCAGCTTTGATGCTCTGATTCTGAAGCAGATTTCTCTCTATAAGCCTTTCTAGATTAATGTCTCTTTCAATCTCAGCAACTGCCATCTTAATCTTTTTTGGAGTCACCATTGATTACCCCAGAAAGATGAGTTACAGCTGCTTCAGGGTGAGATGGTTATTGTAAATAAATGTCTTAGCTACCCACCATGTTTAGTTACAAATATCAACACTGGACCTAAAATTTTCATGTTCCCTTGTATTTTACCAACTGTTATCATATATGGCTTATAGATTTAGAGCCAGATTTTGTCAAGGCATCATGTGGATAAACAAACAATAAACATGAAAGCTGTTAGCCTAGAGACCCAAAAAACCCAAGAACCAATTGCAGCACCTCTTATATTTTATAAAAGCTAAACAAATACAAACATAAAGAATGAATTCATGAATGAATTGCTATATAAATAAATAATGGTTAAAGGATTCATCCATAAAAATGTTATATCCCTCTTTACAACATCTGCACAGTATTTGAGCACCTTGAAGGCACTTCTTCCTATTTGAGAATTCTTCCTAGGGCTGAATTGAAATTGTTTCTCTATACCTTGGAGATGTGAAGAAAATTGCTATCATGGCCCTCAGGAGTATTGTTGTTTCAGGGTTAAATGACTTAATGTTCTGCTGTTCAATTTCTCTTATCATCCCCACCGTAAAAATTAGGATTCTGCAACTAAAAATATGCTTAGCAGTAGTAACTGTAGAAGGATTAGTGTTAAGTTTCAAGACACTTGAGGCTATAAACTTGCAGGTGAAATTCCAGATCAAAGGCAAAAAATAGTCACAATCTTCAAGTCTTATCAGACCTTTATATTAAATTATACTTGTATTTCTGGAAAAGTGTATTTGAACTGAAAATGCAAATTGTGGATATTGCCATTTGAAAAAATTCGTTTTTCAAGTTAAGATATTGAACAATTTGTTTAAGTTCCTGTAAAAATTTCAACTTTCAGGTACAGAGCATTTATATAAAGCAGCATTTCTATGGCCATTTTCATAAGATGCCTGAAGGAAAATGCTCCAGAATAAAACAAGTATGGAAAAGGCTATATTTTTTTCTTTTACTTCTGGATTTTCATGATGCCAGCTAACAAACTGAATATTTATAGCAGATATTAGGAAATACCGGTTTAAAACAAACTCATTTGCATATCTATTTATTTAACTATTTATTCAGCATTCTAATACTAAGATGCCTGATCAAAATGTCACATAAGCAAAAAAAACAAAAAACAAGAAATCATCATTTATAGAACTTATCAAAGATGGTAGATGTCAACAGGTAATAAAATTACTCCAGTATATATATTTGAAAAGAATTTTCCTGTTTTTTAAACATAAATGCCAGTTCACATTCATTTCAATACTCATAAAAACACTACATTAAAAAGCCATATGTGGTAATGGCTACACATCAATATTATGGCTGTTATGTTGATTAATTGAAAACACTAGGGGTAAGTTTTTAACCAAAATATGTAATACCTGACTGATAGGGGGAAAAAAAGTAACAATTCATCAGAGCAAGTTTCATTCTTTAAAAAGAAAAGTGTATAGAACTGCACCAATGATCCTGTATATGTTAAAGGTCTTATCTACCCTGCCAACAATGGTGAGTCAGTAATTGCTGTTATGAGTGCATAGCCATTCTATCAGTCCTATGGAGGCCTGGGTCCAACATATCAATCAAAAAGTCACACACACACAAAGTTACTCAGCTAGACATTTTAATAGTGTGATGCTAATTATGACTGTATGAATGAATATGAATGAATTCAACCTAGATTTACTAATACCTCAAATTGTTTGCATTTCCTTTTGGCTATGTAGTCCAAATATTTAAATCACCTGGCCTGAAATTCAGTATTTAAATCAAAATCTCACTAAGTCTTCCCTTGATATCTAGATTTAAATAAAAAAGGATTTACACATTGTCAGTGTGCACTGAACAGAAAACCTTGTAAAACAGTAATAGACTGCAGAGATTGTTTGGTTTTAACACAAAGCAAAGCCCTGTTAATCAAGGAGACAGATAAATCTGCCAATAGAATCCCAATTTTAAATGTGAGACTTTATTGAAGTGATAAATTAGCATAAAGAATTGTTTTAAGTCTGTTTATTAACCTTTACAATCACTTCAGTTAGCTACTAGTGGAAGAAGCAACAGAAAGGAAAATCTACTGCAAAGAGATGGAATTAATGATTAAGAGAAAAAGAAGAGAATTTCTCTCATTAAAAAATTAAACAAAATCTGTCATGTGAAATGAAAGACAAGTCAATAGAAGAATGTTTCAAAGGCAATTTTACTTTACATTTTCCAGCACACAGAATACAAACTAAGCTTTATTTCAGTTTTCTGCTTTAAAATTATCAACAACAAAGACACAAAAAGAAAGTTACTTAATTTTTAAAATTTGTTTGAGAGGCAGAAAGAGTGAATAACAAAGAGTGGAGACAAAGAGACATATAGACAGAGATAGACAAATACCCATACAACACACACAGAGAGAGAAAGTGCTCCAACTGGCTGGTCATTTTCTTTTCTTTTCCCTTTTTTTAAAAGATTTATTTAGAGAGAGGGATAGAGACAGAGAGGTTGTCCGTCCACTGGACGACCACATCCAAATGGCCACAATGACTGGAGTTTAGCTGACCTGAAGCCAGGAGCCTCTTCCAGGTATCCCATGTGGGTGTAGGGGCCCAAGGACTTGGGTCATCCTCCACTGCTTTACCAGGAGCATTAGCACGGAGCTAGATCAGAAGTGGAGCAGCCAGAACTCAAATTGGCATCCATGAGGGATTCTGGTGCAGCAAGCCAGGGTTTTAACCTGTTACATCACAGCGCTGGACTCTGGCTGGTCATTTCCTAACTGCCCACAAAAGTTGGAGGTAGTCCAGGCCTACAGCCAAGAGCCAAGAATGCAATCCAGGCCTCACAAATGGCTGGCAAGAACTCAATTACTTGAACTATCATGCCTTCTTCCCAGGAACCATACTGTCAGGAAACTGAAGTTAGGAGCTGGAACTGGAGAAATTGAATGCAGGCACTCCAATATGGGACATCAGACTTATCACTGCTAGGCTAAGCGCCTGCTCTAAGCTAGTCATTTAAATTCTACTACCATGCCTTCTAAAGTTTATTTAGATATTTATTTTATTTGAGAGGCAGTAAGAGTTCTTTTATCCACTGATTCACTCCCTAAATGTCCACAACACCTGGGGCTGAACCAGGTCAAATGCAGTAGCCGACAACTCAATCTAGGTCTCCCATGTGGTTAGAAGGGACCAAAGTATTATTTTAAAAGATCCATTCATTTATTTGAAAGCCAGAATTACAGAGAGAGAAGGAGAGGCAGTCTTCCATCCTCTGGTTCATTCTACAGATGGCCACAAGGGGCAGAGCTGCACTAATCTGAAGCCAGGAGCCAGGAATCTCCCATATGGGTGCAGGGACCCAAGGACTTGGGCCGTCCTCCACAGCTTTCCTAGGCCATAACAGAAAGCTGGATCGAAAGTACAGCAGCTGGGACTCGAACTGGTGCCCATATAGGATGCTGGCACTGCAAGCGGCAGCTTTAACCTGCTATGCCACAGCGCTGGCCTTTGGATCCAAGTATTTGAACCATCATCTGCTGCCTCAGGGGATGCATATTATTAAGAGGCTAGATTAGAAATGGAGCCAGGACATGAACCCAAGTCTGCTGATACGGGATGTGGGCATCTCAAGCAGTGATTTAACCATTAAGCAAAATGCCCATCCCTACCATACCTTCAACAATCTTCCACTTTGTATTTAGGTCAATAATATTTGTGGTAGAAACAAAATAAGTTGCGAGTAACCAATGAAAGAATGAATGAAAACATTTAAAATGTACAAGTTGTATCAAAAAAACAACTTAAGGCCAGCACGGCGGCTCAATAGGTCAATCATCCACCTGTGGCGCCGGCACCCTGGGTTCTACTCCTGGTCAGGGCGCCGGATTCTGTCCTGGTTGCCCCTCTTCCAGGCCAGCTCTCTGCTATGGCCCGGGAGTGCAGTGGAGGATGGCCCAAGTCCTTGGGCCCTGCACCCCATGGGAGACCAGGATAAGCACTTGGCTCTTGCCATCGGATCAGCGCGGTGCACCGGCCACAGTGCGCCAGCTGCAGCGGCCATTGGAGGGTGAACCAACGGCAAAGGAAGACCTTTCTCTCTTTTTCTCTCTCACTGTCCACTCTGCCTGTCAAAAAAAAAAAAAAGAAAGAAACCACTTAAATTGAATCAAAAATTGCCCTGTAATGACTATATTATGGAAAGTTGTGAAGGCCCTGGGCTATCATGTCTCCCAAACTTAGAACAACAATGTACTGCTCAAATCTCCCATTGCTTTCTACATTTATTACATAGTGAACATTTGCAACTACCTATATCTGCAATAGCATGATACCAAATCCAGTAAGCTGTGGTTAAATTTGAAATCAAGAACACTCCTCCATATAAACAATATAACAGGATTAGAACAAGACTTGAATGCAAGTACTACAGCAGACATAGCTGTGGCATTTCAGTGTCTTGCACACAAGTGGAAAAACACAGAAGTATAGCAACATTGCACTGGATTTGTGCAGGAAAGGGAAAGGGATATTAACATGATTTGCAAAGAAACATTGGTGGGGCCGGCACTGCAGTGTAGTTGGCTAAGCCTCTGCCTGCAGCACTGACATCCCATATACACAATGGCTCAAGTGCTGGCTGCTCTACTACCTATCCAGCTCCCTGTTACTGGCCTGGGAAAACAGCAGAAGATAGCCCATAGGGCTTGGGCCCCTGCACCCACATCCGGGGCCTGGAAGAAACTCCTGGCCCCTGCCTTCAGAGAGGCTCAGCTCTAGCCATTGGGGCCACATGGGGTGTAAACTAGCAGATGGAAGACCTTTCTTTTTGTCTCTCCCTCTCTCTGTAATCTCTCTCTCAAATAAATAAATAAATCTTTAAAAAAGAAAGAGAAGAAATATTGTTGATTCAGGAAAATAAGTCTGCTGGAAGAATTGAAGTGCTGAACTTTGAAATGATAGACACATCCTGTAAGATGCTGAGTTCATTCAAACTTATGCCACTATCACCTAATACATGTTTCTGAATTAAACTCAGCACATGACCTTTATCCTCTGAATTCCAGTACAGTATATATCATACTCACTGGTTGTTTTTTATTATTTGTTTTTAGCTATTTGTGCAATGTCTAAATTTATGGTAAATTCAAAGGCCTGTAAAAACAGGAATATTTCATCTCCTTATTTTGTGCCCTGTAATACCTAGAACATATACAGTTTGAGTTTTCTATAGATATACAGTACATAAATGAACTCTGTAATAGAAGGGGGTATTCACAATAATGAAATAATACTGTAGTCCAGTACTGGCCTCAAAGTTCTAATGATTTGAGACATAACATAATGTATCTTCTGATCAACAGTGGTTAGTATACAATTGAGTGTGAAATTAAATAGAAACACCTGTGCCTACATCGTGGCATAACAGGTTAAATCGTCACCTTCAACTTTGGCTTCCCATATGGGCACTAGTTCCACCTCTAGCTGCTCCATTTCCAATTCCAGTTCCCTGCAAAAGCATGTGAGAAAGCAGAGGAAGATGGCCCAAGTAACTGGGCCCCTACAACCATGTGAGAGACCCAGATGAAGCTCCTGGCTTCTGCTTTGGCCTTGTCTAGTCCTGGCGGTTGTGGCCATTTTGGAGACTGAACAGGTGGATGGAACATCTCTCTATCTCTCCTTCTCTCTCTTGTAACTCTGCCTTTCAAATAAATATTACCCCCAAAATTTTGTATCACATAAGCATATTTTCCACTTTACAAAGACATTTGAAAAAAAAAAAAAAACTGTATACCCCTGTTCAGTTTTACAATATTGATGCAACTGTTGAGCTTTGATCAGATTTGCTAGCATTTGAAAGTGCTTTAAAAGCAGCACTTAAGTAGAATGCTAAGTAGATTGACTACTTAAGTCTGAATGCTGTAGGCTTTCCCCAAGTAATCTCTTAGAAAACTCAATGCTGTTTACTTGAGTCTTACAGAGCACTGACTAATATATGGATGATCAAATTTTGTTTTTCTAAAGGCAAAATCAATACCTTCTGTGATCTATGAAAGATGATTTCAGAAACTAAGTTAATACAGCAAAATACATACGGAGATACAAATCTGTGTTGCACTATAAGTTTAAAACTATTATTTGCAGTGAAATATTCAATTTCATAAGTGATTTTGCATGCAGGCAGTTTTTTTTTTTTCCATTAACTAAGAAGTCACTGGTTTCTGTATCTTTTATTGCATGTTCAAGGAGTCAATGAAAATGCTCAAAAGGCCTCTTTTTTTTTTTTCTAAAAAATGGATCTCTGCATTTCTTATTCGATACATAGGAAAACTGGGTAGCCAGTAATCTCTGCAGACTATCCTACAGACTGAAGTAGAGTTAAAAACTCACTCACACACACATACACACACACAAAATATAAGAACATATATGCAAATATTTATATATGCACCTAAATATATATATACCAATACATAAACAGGGTACTTAAATCTTTGTGGAGGGGAATAGATAATACAAGGTTATAACGTTTCCTAAATATCAATATTAGATTCCATTAATTTCACCATGTTCTGTATAATAAGGAACAAGAATAATGTTATTTAGAGAGATTTCCTTAAGAAATATTAGTAATCTAATAATGTGGTTATCATTGAGAGTAAAAATGCAAGTTATAGACTGAGAGAATTTATAGTAAAAGTGTGTAACCAACAAGAGTTATACTGAGAAATCATTAGAAATCTCTTAAAAATTATAAGAAAATGACAAACAACTCTTTAAATGGTAGGTGAAAGGTTTAAAAAAGCAGTTCACTAAGGAAGATATCTAAATGACCACTGAGTATAAAATGATGTGAGAAGGTGCTTGACATTATTAATCATTGAAAAATTCAAATTGAAACCCCCAAAAATGCAACCATGTACTCATGAGAGTGATGATGCCCAGGGCCAGTGCCATGGCGTAGTGGGTTAATCCTCCGCCTGTGAGCCAGCATCCCATATTGGTGCCAGTTGTAGTCCCAGCTGCTCCTATTCCAATCCAGCTCTCTGCTGTTGCCTGGGAAAGCAGTAGAAGATGGCCAAAGAAGACCTTGTGCCCCTGCATTCGCATGGGAGACCTAGAATAAGCTCCTGGCTCCTGGTTTTGGATTGGCACAGCTCTAGCCATTGCAGCCATTTGGGGAGTGTAGCAACAGAAGGAAGACCTTTCTCTCTGTTCTGCCTCTCACTGTCTGTAACTCTGCCTCTCAAATAAATAAATAAAATCTTAAAAAAGAAAAAGAGTGATGATGTCCAAGGTTAGTGATGACATGAAGCACCTGGAACATTCATACATTGTTGGTAGCAGCATACCTAACTTCTTGGAAATATCTACTAACGTTAAACATGTGCCTATCCTGACTTAGAAATTCCATATCTAGAAATATACCCAAGAGAGAGCAGTGCCATGGCACAGGATAAATTTCTGCCTGCAGCACTGGCATGTTATATGGACACTGATTCGTGTCCTGGCTGCTCCTCTTCTGATCTGGTTCTCTGCTTGTGACCTGGGAAAGCAGTGGAAGATGCACTGAGTGCTTGGGTCCCTGCACCCACCTGGGAGACCCAGAAACAGCTCCTGGCTTCAGGTGGGCCCAGCTCTGGCTGTTGTGACCATCTGGGGAGTGAACCAGCAAATGGAAGACCTTTCTCCCTCTCCCTCTCTGTAACTCTGCCTCTCAAATGAAAAAATAAAATCTTTAAACAAATAAATATACCCAAGAAAAATACAACACACAAGAATAATCAGCAGTCTGAAATAATTTATTTTACCTAAAAGTGATTATTATAGATGATTTATTTTAGATAAATACTAGAAACAACTATTTAAACCCTAAGGACTATCAATGCTAGTATGAAAATTAGGAAATACATACATGAATTCCTTACTGTACCATGAGATAGAGTTTTTTTAATTCAAGTAAAAAATTAGTGTTTGAATGTTTTAGTGGTTATTGCTAGAAATTACTTTTATGTAATTGACATAATTGTTGGAGGACTATATAATACCCATGTTAGCATTATCTTCATACAGAAATTTAAAAAAGTTATTTCAACTTATTTTTGTACAGTAAATGGATTGAGTTAATAATTTACACAGAAAAGAGAGGTAATACATGATTTGAAGAAGTATATCAGGTGTGTGGGGGGGAAGCCACAACAATTCAAAAGTTGCACTTTGTAAATTCACATTTTTTTAAATAATAATAAAAAAAGAAGTATATCAGGGCCTGGAATTGTGGCACAGCAAGTAAAGCCACTGCCTAGGACACTGGTATCCTACATGGGCGCTAGTTCATGCCCCGACTGCTCCATGTCCGCCCCAGCCCCCTCTAAAGGCCTAGGAAAAGCAGCAGAGGATGGCCCAAATGCTTGGGCTCATGGGATCCAGATAGAGCTCCTGGCTCCTGGCTTTGGCTTGGCTTGACCCTGGCCGTTACATGGCTGTGGGAATTGAACCAGCAGATCAAAGATTTTTACCTCTCTGTCTCTGTAACCTTCATTTTCAAATAAATACTTAACTTTTTATATAAGAAATATACATTTACTTCTTAAATATATTGGGAGTTTAGAAATATTAATATTTATAGCTTAGTTTATTGAATTTTTTATTCTAAAACTGAGCAGCTGATTTTTAGTGAAGTAACTTTTAGGTTTCTAAAAATATTGGTAGCACAAATGAAGCAAAAATGTATTCAAATAGTAACATAAGTACGGGAAAAAAATCTATATAAAAGCCACAGTTCTTACTCCTAGTTATTACTCAGTGGGTTGTCATTAATGGATGGATTACTACTACTTTCAGAAGAGAAACTGATTTTTAAATTATCAATGTTATAATTTAGAAAAATTAAGCATTTTTTCATATATTTTTCAAGTTTTTTAAAGATATAATTTGCAAATAAACCCAAAAGAAAATAGTACAAATCTTAGGACCCAAGATTGGTAACCATCAACATTTCAATAGACTTCAGGCAATTTTTTAAGGTCAGACTTTCATAAATCCTAACAAAAACTTATAATCACTGGTATCAGGTTCAAACTCATTAAATAATTCTGGGTTTTCAAGAAATTGTTTTGTCAACTCCGGGTGGTATAGTTCAAGTTTATTAGACTGTCATAAAAGATGTAGCTTCTTTTCTCAGTTTCAATGATCCAACTGCTTCATTTTAAAATCAAGTTTAGAATATTAAAATAGAGAAGGAATATCAAAAGTATTACACTCAATGCTATCCCTAATTATTTTATCAGTTGTCTGGAAGCTATTGTGGACCTGACACATGCTAATGGCATGAGTAAATTTTAAATATCATTATGCTAAGTAAAAGAAATTATACATAAAGGTTCTATACAGTGTATGATTCCATTTCTTAAGGTAGTCTAAAAGGCGAAACTATAGCAGCAAAAATCAGTTAAGTGGTTGTAGGAAACTGGGGATGAAGGAAGTGATTTCATGAAAACAGGACAACAAAACTTTTTTAGGTGATAGAAATGGTGTGTATGTTGATCATGATAGTGTTTACATGACTACATATATTATCAATATTCATCAAAATGTACATTCAAGAACATCAAATTTTGGAGCTGGTACTGTGGTGAGTGGGTTAAGGCAACACTTGCAACACTGGTATCCCATATTGAAGTGGCTGCTCCCTTTCTGATTCAGCTTCCTGTTAATGCACCTGAGAAGGCAGTAGAAGTTGGCTCAAGTATTTGAGTCCCTGTAACACACGTGGGAGAGTCAGATGGAGTTCCAGACTCCTGGCTTTAACTTGGACCATCTCCAGTCATTGTGACCATCTGGCTTTACCCACTGTACCACAGCACGTGTCCCAAATCTTTCTTTTCAACACTACCCATGCCTTAGCAGGTAAAGCAGCCACCTGCGGTGCCAGTATCCTATATGGGCACTGGTTTGAGTCCTAGATGCTCCACTTCCAATCTAGTTCTCTGCTATTGCCTGGAAAAGCAGTAGAAGATGACCCAGCTCCTTAAGCCCCTGCACTTGCATGGGAGACCCAGAAGAAGCTCCAAGCTCCTGGCTTCAGACTGGCACAGCTCCAGCTATTGCAGCCATTTGGGGAGTGAACCAGTGGGTGGAAGACCCCTCTCTCTCTCTGCCACTGCCTCTCAAATAAATAAATAAATCAACACCACCTTTGGAGCAAGAATTTAGCCTAATAAGACACTCATGTCCTACAGCGAAGTACCTGGGTTTGAATCCTGGCTCTGACTCCTGAGTTCAGTTTCCTGCTAATATAGACTCTGGGAAGAAGCAAGTGATGGCTCAAGTAGTTGGATTTCTACCACTCCCTAAAGATACTTGGATTATATTCCCAGTTCTCAGAAAAGGCTTTGGGCAATGAACCTTGGGATGAAAGCATTCTTGCTACTTCACCATCTCTCTGCCTCTCAGATAAATAAGTCATTCATTGATTTAATGCTACTAATGTTAAATCATTTTAAGTAAGTCATGTACTTTACTGTGAGAGTTTATTTCCTTCAGTTTTCTTAATCTTTGAGTGTTTACATATTTCAAAGAAAAATTGTTATATTAAACTTTGTATGCAAATATATCATAAATTATCATATACTTTTGTTCCATAAAATTTAATATATATATAAGTAATATCCATCATTTTAAGTTACATAATAATGTACTTTGTGTGAATTGCTGATATTCTTACCCTTCTAAATTGTTTATGGAACACACACACTCACAGTCTCAACAGGAAGAAATTTTCTCTTAATATTAATTTCAGTTCATTTTTAGATTTAAGGTTAGCTTGGAAGCATTTTCATATACAGAACACAAAAAGTTCCTCTTCCAAACATTTCATAATGCATATTTTGCTTTGCCACTATTGTAGTGAAACTGTGCTGTACTTTTATAATTATATTTAGATATTAAAATATTTTATAATCTGTTATAGAAAATGCAGATATTTTAAATATTGGAATTTTTAAGCAATATATAGAGTTGATGCTCCTTAATAGCTCGAGGTTTCTATTTACCCATGCATTTAAATAATTACGTATCTTCTAAAATTTTCCAGTAGAAAAATCGTAATACATGAGTAGGACAAGCCACATTTTTCCTCAATATCTAGATACCTCAGCTCATACTTTTCTTCCTGATCACCCACTGATTTGTAAATATTTTCACATCCCAGGGAGATATTTGCAGTTGATTTTCTCTTTTAAGCTTTTAACAGGCAGCTAAAAGTGTCACTGAATTCAAAGCAGTACATAGAGCAAGAGAAATTAACTTACATATCTGGATATAATTTAAGGCATACACAATGGGGTTTGGCTGATTTGAAGTGTACAGATTTATCCATTTCATCTTTCATAATGGCTTCTTTATTGTACTACATATGGAAATGTCAATGAAAACTATTAAACTAGAAAATACCTTATGAAAGTCATAAAACATTAGTTTGCATTACATTTCAATGAAGAATTACGGCAAATCCAATGCACTGTTCATTATCTCTTTCTTTCTAGTTTAGTTCCAATACACTCAATGGAAACCCTGTGGGCTTTTGAAAGGTCATTTCCAATAAGCACCAATAGACACTGAGCTGGGAGGAACGTCCACCCTAGTGGTGGTATGATTGCCTTCATATGGAAAAACAGCACCTATCATTTCATCTGTAATGGATGTCATAAAGAGAATGCAGAAATAAAAGTATGAACTCAAACAGAAAAATATTCAGGGTGAATTCTTTGAAAATGCCAAGTGACTAAATTAAAATAAATAAATATGATGAGACATTACAACCTACAACCAGGCTTTTCCTTTTTTCAAGTTACTTTGTTGAAAGATATATGCTTTCCATTTCCATAAATATTTTCCTAAACAATATTTTTAAAATATTTTGCATTTAGATATCACCATATTCTCGTTCTTGAGGGCTTAAAATATAACGAAAATGCAGAACACATCCTAAATTTACTCAAAATAATAATGAGGGAGAAGAAGCCCCAAAGTAATCAAGTTTACCAAAAAATGTCAAAATTACAGAATTGGAAACTGGGGAATTTAAAATTTTTAAAAATTTGAGAGGCAGAGAGAGCGCAAAAATAGACAGAGACAGAGAGACAGAAAGAGTTCCCATTTGCAGGATAAATCCCAAATGAATTCAATATTCACAACTAGACCTGGCAATAGCCAGGAGCAGGGAACTCAGTCCAGGTCTCCTTGTTGGTGACAAAGACTCGCTGCATTCTAAGAATCTCAGTTGGCAAGAAGCTGGAATTAGGAGTGGGACTGAGACAGAATTTGGGTACTCTGACATGATACCTGGATATCACTAGATCAAATGCCTAGCCCCAAATTCCATTTTAAAGAAATAATGTAAACTTTTACATCTCTTCTCTTTAACAATATAATTTTTCTTCCATAATCATAAAAGAGCAGCAAGTGAAGAATTCTAGAATGTAACAAATTAGTTTACGTGCTGATTTTCAAAAATCAGCAATAGATCATTCCTTAAAACATTTATGGGAAATTTTCTGCATGTTTAAAAAAAAATTTAAAAAAACAGAAATGACAAATTATGAAGTAAAAGATAGTTAGCATAATCATTTAATACAAGTTCTTCATCCTACCTCTCTTATCAGTTGCTGAAGAGATGGTGATGCCATTGGGTGCAGACTTGAGTTACCCCTGATAGGACTATGGATGCTAATGTAAGCCACAACATTTTTCTGTAGAACCTTCTTGAAATCCTGAAATCAAAAAAGGATACATCTTTAACAAATAAAAATAAATTCGGCCTTATTAATTAAATGTTCAATAATAAACATTTCATATTTAAAATCATTACAGTGTGTACAATTTTTAAAAAGCAATCTCATTATTTAAGAGTGGACAATGACTATAAAGGATTTTACACATAGAGTTGTTAAAGATTTAGCTCAGAAAAAGAGTTAGATACAACATATTATGAAACATTTTAAAGCATGTTTCTGACAAGTCAAATTTTCAGAGAAAATGTTCTTAAAGTGTAATTATGGTATGGAATTCAACTACAGAATACAGAATGGGATATTTATTTGCTCCATTGAATTAGATAACAGAATGGATAACCTACTACTGTGGTTAATAAAACTGGCCCTTTCTTTTGAAGCACTGTGATCCTTTCTGTACAAAGTATTCTTTATTCTGAACAACTGGGGCATAATGCAATTGTGACCCTGATAATGTTACTTAAAATAAAACTTGGTGTATTTCATTCATATTAGCAACATAAAACGATTCAGTAGAATAGATTTTCACTTCTCTGCTGATCCCTAACTCACAAACTGAAGACTGATTCTGTTAATAAGGAACCACTACAGAACCCCTCTGTTACCCCTCTGTTACTACAGATCCCCTCTGTCCCTCACAGGACAGGCATTAGAGTAACTATTTGAGAAGTTAAGACTTAGAGAAGTTTTTCCTGCCTGATTATTTTATTTATTTGAATGACAGAAAGACAGAGATCTCCCTTCTGCTGGTTTACATCCCAAATTCCCACAACAGAAGAGCTGGATGCAGATAGAGATGGGAGCTAGGAACTCAATCCAAGTCTTCCACATCGGTGGCAGAGATTCAACTACTGGAGTTGTCACCTGCTGCCCCTCAGACTGAGCATCACTAGGAAACTGGAGTTGGAATTGGAGCAGGAACTTGAACCCATCACTCTAATATTAGATTGAGGCATCTTAATAGCATCTTAACCACTATACCAAACTCCTACCACTAAAATCTGTAGTATTTCTACAATGTTATGTAAAAAATAAAGAGGCTTCACCGAAGAAATAGTCCTTTTTAAAGGATCTGTTTAGTAAAATATATTTTTTCTCAAAGTTCAAATTTAGTATGGAGTCAGTTCTCTAATGCTTTCACTTAAGTCCCTGTTTTAAATTTATTGACCAAAATCACCCAATCTGCCTAAATATTACTGTGGGTTTCCAGGGATTTTTATGCAAGAAAATCAAGAAAAATCAAACAGGATAAGATGGCATGTTAACAAAGGGCTTTTTATTACATAAGTGGGGAATGCAAAATTTCCAGAAGTTCTTAGAAAATAGAATTGAAAATTAACATTTATTTTGGTGTAAAAATGTTTTAAATTCAAATTTTTCATAATATACTTTGCCTGTGAACTTTTGAAGATGCTCTGAATATTTAGATTAAAGATTAGTTTCACTCTATTAAAAATGTTTCTTAGAAGGTATAGAGTTGATATCAGTTGATAGAAGAGGATAACTAAAAATTGTCTAAATTTCTCTTCAAGCAGATGGTTACAAATTGGCTTCATGAGGTGAACTGAAATGATCTTCAGAGACACAGTAAATTATAATACATTTAATATGCTAATGATCTGTATATATATACTTGTATATATTTGGCCATCTCATCACATACAAAGCCTGAAAATGAAAAAATATATAATCAGTTGTCAAAAATCATATGCCTACAAATATTCAAAGACAATGCTAATCTAATCTTTTGAACAGGAAGATAATTTTCTAACCTTTTCTGTAGACTCACAATTGTAGACATTGTATTTTTAATTATATGTTGATTGAGAAAATATAAATTTACCAGAAATACCACAGTATCAATGAAACTTAAAAATGACTTTATAGTAGCAGTATTTTGAATTAGTCAATTAAACCACCACTTGGTATATCCACATTCCCTATTGGAGTGCCAGTTTGAGTACTTCCTACGCTGCTTCTGATCCAGGTTCCTATCAGCTCCTTCGGCCGCAAAAGGAAAGACGCTGCTCACAGTTAATCGGTCTTCAGTAGACTTTTACTTAGAACGAGTGGGAAAGAGAGTGGGGGACCGGGAGAAGGGGAGAGATGGCGAGCACGTTCCTTAAGGGGGAAAGCTAGCGTGCCCCACTCCTTCTCCCACGGTCCACTTATATACAGAATTCAACCAATCACAATCAATCAATCACAGTCCATGCACAGAGCTCTCCAATCTGGCACTTGATCATGCTCAGCTGTGGAGTCACGCAGCAGGCAGGGCATCAGCGCCATCTTGTTTTCCACGATCCTCAGCTAGATGGAAAGTTCAATCAGCTGCTACATCCGCATTACTGCTATAAGCCAAGCCCAGCATGGGGGGTCCCATGGCAAGCCTATCCATGGGTCCCCACATCTCCCCCATTTTTATTATATTAAGTGACAGGGAAACATGCCTGTCTTGGGTTCCCAATGGTGCGCAACCTGCTTACCCGTCATGGAGGTAATAGGAAGCTTGTCCTACCCTCTGTCTTAGGTTGCTAGATGCGCCCATTGGCAATTACCCGTTATTGGCTACCGTTCCATCATGTTAAGCCACACCTCTCCATGGGGGTAAGAGCGCAAGGTGGCTAGCATAGCCTGCTGAATTACCAGGTTGGTACGCTGCTGGCATAGTGTTACGGTTCTGATCAGAACTTCTGGACTATGAGTTTTGAAAACCAGAACAGTTTTATCAAATTGTGAGTTAACAGCTTTAAGTACATTTAAGAAAACAAATCAGGTCAGCTTTCTTACTACTTGCTACTTAAATCCAACACATAAATTTTAACAAATTCCTTCATAATTTCACATTAGCAATTAGGCACAAAGGATACATCTTATTCAAGAAATACTTGGTTCAAAGTAAAATGCTTAATTGGTACTATTCTCCACATGTTCCAAATGCAGACAGCCACTCTACATATCTTGCATGCCTTAAACACTAGTTACCTCAAAATTCTCCTCCCATTTCACCCACTTGGCGAGGAAGGTGAGGCCTATATTGTTAAGTACAACCTCGTAAAATTACTGTTCCAGGTGGTATTGATCATCTGTCCCAATTCTAGGGTATAATTAGAATTTTCTCGTGTAAATCAGTTTCAGACAAAACTCAGTACAAAAAATCATAAACCCCTTAACAAACTTCATAATTACAAATGAATAATAAATGATCAAGCAATACTTTCAACAAGCCAAAAGCTAAACAAGACATAGATGGCCAAACAATTTTAAAGATAAATTGAAACATTTACATTCTTTTATAAAGCAAACCAAGCATAATCTGCTCAAGCATTCCCATCAATAATAGGGGTAAAGTCAGCACATAATACAAAAACAGAATGGGTAGTCCGGACACTTTTCACCACGATTAGCATTAATGAACTGTTTTATGACTCGCCTTTTTTAACCCTATTCTCTGCGTCTGTAATGGAGTCTTTATAGTCTTTATCACAGCCTTTTTTTCTTGTGCTTCTTCCTCTCATTATAATAAGGCCGTATCCAATTTAGATTTCCACATAGTTTTTGAAAATCATTTAAGGTTTTCAGTCCCGTTGTAGCAATGGCAAATTCCAAAGGGGCCGCATTTGTTGGTGTAAGCCTAAGTCCTAAATATCCAACTACAGTATCTTTTTGAACCTTTTCTGGTGCTATCTGTAATCCTGCCTCCTGCAGACATGAACTTAATGTTATGAACACTGCTTCCAAAATATAAATCATCCATATAGTGGAGGATTTTTGCTTCTCCATGTTGCTGACGAACAGGCTCTACTGCTTATGAAACATATGGTAAGATCAATCACAATCAGTACTCCCGGTCCTTACAACAGTTCACTCCTGCCTTTCTCCCGGCATTTTACTCCCCGTCTTTTGTCGACAGAACTGCGGTTATAATCCTAGGCCTTTTACTTTACCCGCCTAGATTCCCTGTCTTTTGTCGACAGTTTACTCCCGCCTTTCTGGCGTTTCACTCCCCGTCTTTACGACGGAACCACAGCTGTAACCCTAGGCCTTTTACTTTACATGCCTAGATTCCCGTGTATGCATGTTTATCCTGTTCTTACTTCCTGCTTCCAGCGATCGGTCCGAGGATCCGAGTCAAGGCACCACTTGTCAGCTCCTTCGGCCGCAAAAGGAAGGACGCTACTCACAGTTAATCGGTCTTCAGTAGATTTTTACTTAGAACGAGTGGGAAAGAGAGTGGGGGACCGGGAGAAGGGGAGAGATGGCGAGCACGTTCCTTAAGGGGGAAAGCTAGCATGCCCCACTCCTTCTCCCACGGTCCGCTTATATACAGAATTCAACCAATCACAATCAATCAATCACAGTCCATGCACAGAGCTCTCCAATCTGGCACTTGATCATGCTCAGCTGTGGAGTCACGCAGCAGGCAGGGCATCAGCGCCATCTTGTTTTCCACGATCCTCAGCTAGATGGAAAGTTCAATCAGCTGCTACATCCGCATTACTGCTATAAGCCAAGCTCAGCATGGGGGTCCCATGGCAAGCCTATCCATGGGTCCCCACAGGTTCCCGCTTATGAATACTAGAAGGCAGTAGATAATGGCTCTAGTAATTGTGTTCCTGCATCACACATCAGGAACTCAGATGGAGTCCTTGGCCCCCTCTCAATCTGAAACAATAATTTCTCATATACATTCAACACCACATTAATTCAACTTACAAGTCATGATACTTATGCTCAAATCAATTCAGGAACTTTTTGCAATAAATGCCCTATGCATTAGAGTTAAGCATATTTAATTTAGGAACTACCAATGTTAGCCAAGTATCCATTGTAAATATGATTTCTAAATATACATATTCATTTAGGATTAACACAATGATTGTGAAAGTGATATCCAGATATAGGTATCTGGTAGACTGTTTGAAATACTGAAATAAATATTTGGAACTTTGAAGAATCTTTGAGATATTTTCTTAATACATGCCTTATTGTTATAAGGAAGCTGAAACAGTGTTTCACTGTTTCTGAATTACTAAAAGTAGTCTATTCTCTAAATTATTTTGCAAGTTGTTAGTTAATATTTAAAGTAATTTTGAATAGAAGTTTGAGAGGATGGCTCACCTGTTACATTTTCCATTTTGCTTAAAAATTACCATTTTGAATGTTTTTATTAGCAATGGGATTTCCACATTTGAATAGCTCTTTTTAATATGGAAACAAACACTCATAATATGAATTAATACATGGGCAAGCATTCTATTTTGCAGTTTATGTATCCTGCTGACCTCTACAGTAAAAATTTTCTCATCTTTAAGTTTTATTCCTTCAAATTAAAATGATATGCTATATTTTCTTTTCTATATCTTTTTTATATTTTCTTTGATATCCAATAGAGCTTTATATTAAGTGCTTCAACTTAAGTGTTTAAGTTAAAATGTAACAAGAAAAGTCCTCATGAGATAGAATATGTCTCTCAAAGCTAAGTAGTGAACAATGTTGAATATCAAATAGTTTTATATTCTTACTTAAAACAATATGGCATTTGTGTGTGTGCGTGTGTGTGTGTGCGTGTGTGTGTGTGTGTAGCTATGTAAGAAAGAAGGGATAAGCAGATAGTGGAAAATGAGTAGAAGGGAAGAAAGAGAGAAAGAAGGAAACTATTTTGAATCCAGTCTATATGCTATATAGATAAATTCAATGGTAATAAGGAAATAAACATGCAATACAGGAGATTGTTTCCTATTCCCAGATAATTTTTTAAATAAGATAATGGTATGTATCACCTGCTCCTTTCTTTCCAATTGCCTGTCTAGCTATCTTCTTGCAAGAGTCAGGTAAACTCTACTGGGGATGATTTCAGAGTTTGTTTTCTGGCAATAGGGATCAGAGCTGCAGGTCACACACAATTTACTATAACTCAACGTTCTCTTCATTCTTACAAGTTAGCTCAGCAAGTTAGCAAATATGAATCCCTGTTTGAGAGACACATTATTTCCTTGGCTTCATCAATTTTGCATTGTCTAATTAATACAGAAAGAAAAGAAAAAAACTTATAACTGAGGTATAAATATATATGTTTACCTCTCCCCATTCATATGAACCAATATTTCCAAAAGCTGTTCCTCCCCATGAGCAGAAAACAATAGTACGGTCTGGCCTCCACCCTCTCTTTACTCTTGACATCAAGGCCCGGATGAATGCTGTGATTATCGCAGTACCACTGGCCCATTCTTGTCCATTGTAAGTGTATGCAGTATAATGATGGCTGCCTACTATGATATATCGGTCTGGAAACAGAAGAAAATAAAGCTATTAAAACAAAATATAAACCTTAACAATAAATGTAATGACATTTCCATAATCCTATTCCACAACTGAGCAACAATTAAGCAAATTGTTCTAATAATTAAGACTACTTTAGCATTTTTCGCCCACTATCTTGATTCACACATCTGTGTATATCAAAACAGAGGCAGCTGTTGAAACAATTATGAATCCAAGGCTTAGATATGTATTACTGTCCTTTACACCATGAATATTAATTAATGAAGTATACAAATATGCCACAATGAAACCCTTATCCAACATTTCACTAGTATTATAGTGGGAAGTACCTTGTCAACAATATGTACGCTCAATAAATATTAACGAACTATTAATAGATTTGAGGCAATAGTTATTCAGTAGTTGTAAATATTAAAGTGCGTAAATCATATATGGATTTTGCTATAAACAAAGTGTTTAGAGAACTGCTTCCTACTTACAATTCTAGTCCTTATCCTTTCTCTTAAGAGAAAAATAAAGTTCTCCAATATAAAAACCTATTCCAACATTGTCTTTTCACCCATTTTTTATCTTATAATCATCCACAATTCATTAGACACAGAAAGACTTCTGAGATAAATAGCTGTGGACAGTTCAACGTACATGACCCTTGTCAGTAATAAAGTAGGCATAAAAAAGATGTACTTCCAAGAGATTCCACTATGCCATTGTCAGTAAATGCTGTTGGTAATACTTTCAGAGATTATTTGATCAGGTGCCCTGTATATCATGTAAAATGTTTTCTTGTGTGAGTTTCATTCCACCATGAGATGTTCTATAACATGGCTAAGTATACGAACTCTGAAGCACACTTCTGTATCTCACTCGTGTGTTACTTTGAAAATTTTACCTAAATTCTCTGTACTTTTATTTTCATCAACTCTAATGCAAGAATACAAACAACAAATTTGGCTGTTTTGACGTTTGACTGAGTCACTAGATGTAAGGCATTTGAACAGTGACTGACACAAGGTAGGTTATACATACATGTGCAATAATCATCCCTTGATTTTATGATGTCTAGGAGCTACCTTATAGTGCCAAGCTATTTTAGTTTTCAACGCTGATTTTAAGAACCAGCAATGGATTTGATCTTTCAACATCTTATCTAGGTGTAATTAACAGTATATATAATGGGTCTGCAAATGTTTGAAATGATGATTCATTCATCAATCTCCCAGAAATGTCTGACAGCTCTGCTTGAGGCTGTCTATATCATCCAAATAAAACACATGTTAAAGGTCTAATGCTAACTTATGATTGTTTCTAATTTTCAGAGATACCAAATAAGAAAATCATCTAAGTAAGCAACCAATTTTTTGTAGAACTCAAATAAGGAGAATTTAAGAAACTTTACATATATGCACTGACAAATATTAATGGTAAAATTGATCTTTTTAAATCTAGGCTTTTTTGTATTCTGAATTTCCTTTACCCTAAAGCTAGCATAATTTTGTAAAACTAGGTTTTGCAATAATAACTTGCAAATGCAGCGATGATGATAAATATTCTAGTGCTCCATCCTTATGATAGCAATTCATTGAAATAGTGGAAATAGAATAGTAACAGTTTCCGAATTCATTTCTGTCTTATATTTAAAGACACTGTGATCAGAGGCTTCCTTACAACACTGCTGCTGTAAGGAAATAAGAGGGAATAAGTACCCTTCATGAATTTTATGAGTTGGCTGCCCAGAACTAAGAGGATATAAAACTTGATCTCAAAATTCTCTGGTTTAGAAATTAGGTCAGTTTTACAAAAGTCATAGAGAACAGTTATTCTCCATGGGGAACTTAAATGGTGTCTAAACCAAATAGACAGGGGCCAGCGCTGTGGCGTAGCGGGTGAAGCCTCTGCTTGCAGTGCTGGCATCCCACATGGGTGCCAGTTCAAGTCCCGGCTGCTCCACTTCCAATCCAGCTCTCTGCTATGGCCTGGGAAAACAGTGGAAGATGGCCCAAGTGCTTTGGCCTTCCACCCACATGGGAGACCCGGAAGAAACTCTTGGCTCCTGACTTTGGATAGGTGAAGCTCTGGCCATTGTGGCCATCTAGGGAGTGAACCAGTGGATAGAAGACCTCTCTCTCTCTGCCTCTGTCTCTCTGGAACTCTGCCTTTCAAATAAATAAATAAATACATATTTAAAAAAACAAATAAACAGTTATGTAAAGACTGTGGCACCTTACACGGTGTAACAGGCATACCTGACAGTAAATTAGCATTAATGACATATATTAATAATTAAGGTATGTGTCAGTTATTTAAATTTTTTAGTATACATAATGCAATTTGAATGTTCCATCAGTAGCCCATAACTAGGTATAAGTTATTTACAATTCAGCCAGTGATTGTTTTATTAAGCACCTCTAAAACCTAAACCACTTCAAACTTTGGACAGAAACATCAGTGGCCAGGAGTCAGGAATTCCATATTGATTAACATTTAAAAATTGTATATGGTGACAATTAAAAAATATTTATTCATTTATTTTATTTGAGATACAGAGAGTGAGACAGATAGACACAGATATTCTATGTGCTGGTTCACTCCCTAAATGCCTGCCATAACCATGTGTGGGCCATGTCAAAACTAGGAGTCCAGAACTCAATCCAGATTTCCCATATGAGTGGCAGGGACCTAATTTCTTGAGCCATCACCTGCTTACTCCCAAGGTCAACATTAGCAGGAAAGTGGAACAGACCTGGAAAAGAGTCTGAAACCCAAGTACTCCAACATGAGATGTGGATATCTCAAGCAGGTTTTCTATCCATTGCACCAAACACCCTCCCCAACATTTATTTTTTTAGAAAACACAACAACAAAATTAAAATATTTTCTGCTTTATAAATGTCTTGATAAAAATGTTAAGTATGGTATAGAGACTAAAAAAGTGGCTTTTTTATACTTGTCAGCTTAACAAATCTAAACTGTTTTACTTTTCACTAAAACAACCCCTTGCATGCGTGCACGCACGCGTGCACACACACACAGACTCACTCTTCACTGAGATTTATTTTTGAAAAGTTTGGTAGGAAGGGTCAGCACTGTTTAGTGGGTTAAGTGACTTATTGCAATGTGGCATCCATTATCGGAGTGCCAGTTCGAGAGTCCCAGCTTTTCTGCTTCTGATTGCACTCTGCTGATGCACTTGGGAAGGCCACAAGTACCTGGAGAGGTCCGAGTACTTGGGAAGGTCCAGGTACCTGGGGCCCTGCCACCCAGGTAGGAAATCAGGATAGAGTTCCAGGTTCCTGGCTTTGTCCTAGCCGAACAAGGGCTACTGCAATTATTTTGGGAGTGAACCAACAAGTGAAAGGTCTTTCTCATTCTCATTCCCTCTCTCTGTTACTCTTCCTTTCAAACAAATAAGTAAGTCTCAAAAAAGGAGTGAGGGGCATGGTAGGAAAGAAAATAGAAACCTCCTTCTTAGTTTCATATTTATGTGCTCTGAGTGGTATAAGCTTCCAATTATATAAGAAGTAGGCTATTTAACTATGTCATCCAATTTATATAGACCAGTTCTCGGTGAAGTTTCCCAGAAAGTGTGGATCATAAAGATTTAACTCTACTTACCTGGAGAAGTGAAACCCTTTAAATATCCAACAACATTTGTAACTGTTTTGAATTTTGTGACTGTCTGAACTTGCATGCTGACCATTCGTATCTCTGGAAATAGAAATTAAAGATGCTTGTTTCTTTATATTCTGTGGTGTTTCTCTTAAACATTAAAATCTGTATTCAATATCATCAGTAAATGAATTCCACAAAATTAAGTTTTTCTGGATAACCAAAATTACATTTTTGACAAACATTTATGCATTATTTAGTGGAGACTGTATTTTAGGTGACTATTATGCAATGATGACTAAGATACAGTTGCTGGCTCCATAACTGCAGAGTCACAAACAAACACACTTATTGTGAAGGTTCAACTTGACAGCACACAGAAAATGATGTGTGGGCAACTTGTATTTTAAAAAGGGGAAATAAAAATATTTCCAAAGAATAGTGAATACTTTTCAATCTTAAGAATGAGGAGAATAACTTAATATTTCCTGCATGACTCATTAAGACATTCATACTTTGAAATCTAAATAAAGCATTAAGCATAACAAGGATAAAAATTCTTAATGTTATTATATATATTTGTATATGTACTGATATCAGAATCTATATTTTTATCTGTGCTTATAGGTACCTCACAACTATTCTAAAACCCCACTAATTGTTCTGCCCCTTTGAGTTCTTCTATTTATGGCTAGTATTCAAGATTTTGCAGATAAGGTAAAGACACTGCCCAAGAAGGACTCTGATTACAGCCTTGACGTGTTATTTGAAGGTCTTTAGTGGTGGCATGTTAATCCTGTACCTGATGGATCTTGGGAAAACTAGAGGTTTCTTGTGAAGGACTAAGAGATGCCAGGTGGTGGTGTCAAAGGGGAGGGTGGCAGGTAGAAGACAGATGATGGGGCAGGCATTTTCCATCCCATATCAGAATGCCTGGGTTTGAGTCTAGGTTCCTTTCCTTACTTATTATGCAGTGGGTTAAATCATCAATGGATGGATTACTGTTACTTTTAGAAGATAAATTATTTTTTATTTGAATGTTATTTTAGAAAAATTAAGCATTTTCATACATTTTTACTTTATTATATAATTTACAAATAAATCCCAAAGAAAACAGTACAATGCATCCTCATCTTTCTATAATCCAACTGCCAACTTTTCACCATTCTTCAGGCAACTTTTTAAGGTTAATTTTTCATGAATCTTAAAAAGAAACTTTAATCACTGGTATTATAATCAGACTCATTAAACATTTCTGGATCTTCAAGAGATTATATTTTCAGTCAGGATGGGGTAGCTCAAACTTATTAGACAGCATTGAAAGAAATGGTTTCTTTTCTCAGCTCCTCTCTTCCAGTTCTTCACAAAGAATATAATACTTTATTTCAAAGTACCATTACCTCACTAAGCTATGGTACACCAGAACCCATAACCTCCATACACCTATGCCTTGTCATCTATCAACCAATGGCCCTCTCCCCTCTCACCTCATCCCTCCCAGACTCTGGTAATCACTATTCTAAATTCAGAACAAATATTTCAAGCTGGTTTTCGGGTTTGATTGGCTCATGCTATATGTACATGGTGAAATGTTACATTATACCCCATAAAAATTTATAAGTATTACACATTATTCAAAAACTCCCTGCATTCAAGCAGAGGGAGTACTTTATTCATTCCTAACCCAATTATTTTTTCAGTGGTCCAGAAGCTGTTGTAGAATGGAGACATGATACATAAATTATATTAAATTTTTTCACATTGTTACCTTTTTTATAATTTTTCATTAAAGTAACTAGACAGATATCATTTATCGTGCTAAATAGTATCTGGTTATTGAATCAATTTCAGTTTCATTTCTAGTTCAATTACTGAAGATTAATGGGATTATTGTTTTTTTTTTTCCAAAATTATAGTGTGGAAAAGAGCATATTTTCATTTCTTGTGCACACATGACACTCTTTCTCCAAACAGCTAACAGAGAAGAATTTCCATATGTTAAAGTATGCATATGCCTGAATGATGCTGGGGCTGGCAGCATCAATTGCTGTGATATAGATGGACTCTTCCTCAGGTCCTCCTAGATGAATACAGTCGGTGCTGTGGTTTATAATATCAACAGCCCGAGTCCTAAGACTACAGGGTGTGAAGTGGTCCCTGTTCCAGACCTACAGGGAATTTAGAACAAATTATTAGAGTCCTGGTGTACAGGGTATGGTGGAGTCACTACCCAGATCTCCCAGGATGGGAATGATTTTTTAATGCAATGCTTCTGGTGTTAGACCCACCAGATTAGGTGAATTGCCTGGCTCATGTAGAGTACATGAGCATAATTCTTAGGCCAATGCCCCACCAAAACTCTCACAGTTGTAGGATGCAGGAGATCCATCCTTTGCCCCACACATTGCCCTGACTCTATGATGGTAGTAGGAGCAACATAGGGGCACACTGTGTGGCTTTTCACTGCTGAATATGGTGTTCTGTGTAGGTAGGGGAGGAGAGGAAAGAAAAGCAACACAGCTTCCCTACTCCAAGCCCAGCGGTTGCTCTGACCCCAGTCATATTTCCAGGCTGAAGTAAAAGTCAGTGTGTATCTACGGAGTTCTCTCAGCTAAAAACGAGAGCAGAGGGGTGCAAGGCAAATTTTTTCCTTCCTTAAGGTGCTAATTTGGCAGCTTACAGATGATAGCTGGCTATGCCAAGTGGCTGCCTGCAGTAGTGTCTCCCTCAACACCAAGAACATGACCCTGGCTCTCATATTCACCAGGAAGACTGACACCAAACTTTCTATGGGCCAAAGATACACACTCAAGGAAACCCTTATTCATCTCAAAGCCATACTTCTATCCCTATGAACTACAGCAGACTAATTCACTGTGGCATTTATAGACAAATTTGGCATTGATTAAGACAAAATAATCACTCAGAGACCATACTCCTGGGCTCACTTACAACCAAAGACAAAGAAACAGCCAACTGATACCCTGCATATCAGCTAAACCACAAACTATTTTCTAATAAATCCTACTCCATATGCGCCTCCCTACACCAGAGGGGCAGACAACACAAGGACATAAGAAACATGAAGAAGGTAGCATGCCAACTCTAAAAGAACAATAATCCTCCAGAATTAGATCATGAACTGAAGGAAATCTATGAAATGACAGATATAGAATTCAAATAATGATTGTATGGAAAACTCAATGAGATGCAAGAAAATACAGATACATAGGTAAAAGAAATGACGAAATCAATGAGTGACAAATGAAAATATTACTGAGGAGATAGAACTCATTAATAGGAACCAAATGGAAATTTTGGGGATAAAAACTTCAATCAAATTATGGTATATATAATATACACACTATGCAGTACTACTTAGCTGTAAAAAAAAAAAAGAAAGAAATCTTGTCTTTTGCAACAAGATGGACACAACTGGAAACCATTATACTTGTACTTAGTGAAATAAGTCAGTCTCAAAATGACAGATATCATGGTTTTCCTGATCTGAGGTAACAGAGTATCTAAAATGTAATACATTGGAGTGAAATGGACATTTTGTGATTCAATGATTGCTTACAGCCCTTATATCTTCCTTTGAGGAACAGTGTTTGTTTGTTTGTTTTCTCTTTATACTATTTTTGAACTCTTTTACTTAGCGTTGGGTTAACTATATGATCATTAAGTAAACTGAAAATAGATCTTTGTAAAAATTAAGAGTGAGAATGGGAAATGGAAGAGGAAGAAGGATTGGAGAATGGACAGGTGGGATGGTAGGGTGGAAGTATCACTATGTTCCTAAATCTGTATATATAAAATACATGAAACTTGTATAGCAAAAAAAATGTAAAAAAAAAAAAAAGAAATCTTCAATCTGTGAAATAAAAAATACGATTGATAACTTTAACAGCAGAATAGACCAAGTGGAAGAAACAATTTTTGACTTTGAGGACAGAATTTTGAAATAACCCACTCGGACAAAAATAAAGAGAAAAGAATGAAGAAACCTACATGAAATATAGAATAACATTAAGCAACCAAATATTCATATTATAGACATTCCTGAAGGAGATGAAATGGAAAAAAAAAAGGTGTTGAGAACCTACTAAATGAAATAATAGTTGAAAATTTCCCACATCTTAAAAAAGAGACATGGCATTAAGATACAAGAAGCGCAAACAACCCTAAGCAGACTCAATTGTAAAAGGGTTTTTTCCAAGGATTTTGTCATCAAAGTGTCACAGTTAAAGCCAAGGAAAGAATCCTAACTACAGTAAGATAAAGCATTAAGTTACATATAAAGGAAAACCAATTAGATTAACATCAGACTTCTTAGTGGAAACCTTACAGGCCAGAAGAGAGTGGGATGATATATTTAAGGTCTTAAAAGAAAAAAAATTCTAAGCAAGAATATTTTATGCAGTGAAGCTATCCTTTAAAAGTGAAGTAGAAATAAGGTATTTTCCAGATAAGCAAAATCTGAGTGAATTCAACACAACCAGAGGAGCCTCACAAGAAATTCTGAAGGGTGTCTTGCAGTAGAAGTAAACATGAAACACAGGTAACTGCCAGATTCACAGACACAGTAGATAGAATCACTATCCATTCAACAAAAGGAAGCATTAGTTCTAATCTACCAATACTAGCCTTGATGTAAATGGATTAAATTCACCAAACCAAAGATTTAGGTTGGCTGAATGGATAAAAAGAGAGAGAGAGAGAGAGAGAGAGAGAGAGAGAGAGAGAGAGAATTGAGCAAAATTGCACTCCTGGATGTTAATTTCTCTCCTCTAAATTCCCTGGGATGTTGGAATTAAATTTAAGGAGGTTATATCCTCATTGTGCTACACCATACAACACCAAATCCCTGAAAACCCAAGCTGCCCAATGAGGTGGAAAAAATGAGCATCAGAGTAGTTCCTAAATACATAGGGATATAGCCAATGTTAGCAATAAGAACAAAAAGTGGAACATAATAAAAGATAAGAATGGGAATAGAAAATAGAATAACTGAAAGAAATAGGCAAATATGTAGGATAAGTAGGTAGATAAGGCAGTACAATAGATGTAAACAAGGAGTGAATTTCAGGACTAGATGAACAGATTAAGAAATTGTTCCACAGAACAACAAGAAAGGATTATAAAAAAGAAAACATGAAAGTACAAGTAAAAGATAAAGTGGAAAAATAGGATCTCTAGAAAGAATATTAAAAGGAGAAAAAGAATGGATATTTAGTAAAAGGGTTAAGATATGGCCCACAATCTGATTCTGAATGCCTGGGTTTGAATCCTGGCCCTGCTTTTTATTCTAGCTTCCTGCACATGCAGACTTTGGAAGGCAGCAGACCAAATACCTAGGTCTCTGTCCCCATATGGGACAACTGGAATTGAGTTATAGGCTCCTGATTGGGCTGGCCTCGCCTCAGTTTTTGGGAGCATTTGGGGGATGAGTGGATGAAAGATCTCTGTTTTTCTCTTTCTCTCTTTCAAATAAATAAGTAACTAAACAAATTTAAAAATTAAAAGAAAAAAAGACAATGGAACAGAGAAAATAGTTAATATTTTCCAGAAAAAGAAGAAAACACATTTTCTAATTATATAGTAAAATTTAGAAACATAAAAGACAAAGAATGTTGCTTAAAAGCAGAGCATCTACACAAAAAACAGGAATCAGAAATAGGGTAGGCTGGATGAGGTCTAGTAATTGTGACCAATATATAATAGTAACATCAGATGTTAATAATAACTTAAGTGAATAAAAATATAAGTATAGTGTATTTGAATGGATTTTATTGTACTTATACCCTCCAATATTTAACTGTAGGTTCTATAATTTATAAGAGCAACAGGCATTTGAAAAATTATGTGAAAAAATGCAAAATGCTATACAATTGACAAGAAACATTGAAAAAGTCTGTTATATTAATTTTTCTTAAAATGTACTTCTCAGGTTGCTTTTGTGTCTTATAGGAAATAAAGAAACAAAAAATCTAGACAAAATCTAAATTAAATCATTTCTAAAATCTAAAGTATTGAGAGAGAAAAATGGAAACTTAAGAAGTTCTATGTGAATGACATATCTGTGTCACCCTCAGTAAGCCCAACCTGCACTACCCAGGGAACACAGAACTAACTCTACTTTCTGTGGACCTTGGACAATAGGTTTCCCACCTATGCTCACAATGTTTAAGGTCCTTGATGAACAGTCCTTCAAAGTGAATCCTGAAGCTTTATTCCCTTTGTCCAAGGACTTCAATCTCACAGCTCATGCATGTTGATCTTTAGTTCTATGGGTTACTCTGTTATCAGCTTCCAGCCCAGACTCTTAGTTTCACTGTGCAAGTGCCTGCTGAAAAGCCATAAAACTAGGGTGTTGAGCAACTCCTAACATCTAGCTTGTGTTCATCACCATACCTCTCAGTCTTTTCTAAAGTAGTCTAGATCACAGATATTTTTTGGATAAAGAGTTGCCAAGATTTCCATATAAATTCTTAGAAGTTGTACAAATTAAAAATTTTCCCCATTTTTGTCTGGTAGTTTTCCTCCACGTTGATGATGGCTGGATAATAATAAAGTCTATCCTGCCCTAAAACAAGTTTGCTATTTGCCTACTTTTCTTAGGCCTACTGAAAAAATTATTTTTTCCCTATGATCAAGTAGGCTTCACACTTGTTATGTTGAGACTTGAGGCCACATCATATCAGATTCACACTACTTGTTTATCTACTAAGATAAGATAAATAGATAGATAGACATTCTTAAACAGGAATAGTGTAATGTATTACTGGAAATTTTCACATGTAGCAAAGTAAGGACTATACTGTACAGATTAATTTCATATTCTTGCATTTGTTCTAAGTGATTTATTTCTTAAAAAGCTAAAAGTTACTCAGTCAACAAAGTTTGTTTAATCATAATTCATATATAATATATTCATATTATAAGTCAACACAAATTTTTAAATTTCTTCTTAAGAGATACAAACGTGTATTTTAAAATCTTCAGAAATATTAATATGCATTTTAAGTAGTTGCAAATAAATTAGACACATCTTGAAAATGTATTTGAAATAAAGTAAAAATTAAAAACAGGATTATCAGTGAGATATTTATTGTTCTAATAAAGATTTTATCAAAAGTATATCAAATTATAAATAAGTAAAATAGCTATATAATTACAACCAATGAAATAACAGATTTCTCTGTACAGATAGATAAGACAGAAATATATATTTATTTGAAGAAATTTGCTCCAAATTTACTTAAGTAAAAATTATATCACTGATAAATTTATCCAATACAGTCATTTAAAAAATGATTCATCAAGCACATTAAACTGTTTCCTTTTAAAAGTGAAATCCGGGCCAGCACCCTGGCTCATTAGGCTAATCCTGCACCTACAGTGCCGGCCCTCCAGGTTCTAGTCCCTGTTGGGTCACGGGTCCTGTCCTGGTGGCTCCTCTTCCAGTCTAGCTCTCTGCTGTGGCCTGGGAAGGTAGTGGAGGGTGGCCCAAGTGCTTGGCCCTAAACCCACATGGGAGACCAGGGAGAAGCATCTGGCTCCTGGCTACGGAATGCTGCAGCGCACTGGTCTTTGAACCAACAGAAGGAAGACCTTTCTCTCTGTCTCTCCTTCTCTCTCACTGTCTAACTCTGCCTGTCAAAAAAAAAAAAAAAAGTGAAATCCGGTCATTTGCAAGAAAATGGAGGAATCTGGAAAACATCATGCTGCATGAAATAAGCCAGTCCCAAAGGGACAAATATCATATGTTTTCCCTGATTGGTGACAACTAACTGAGCACCTGAAATGAACTAACTGAGCACCAGCTGAAATGAAATGGACACCATGAGAAGCAATGACTTGATCAGCCCTTGTCCTGACTGTCGAGGAACTTTCTACTTTATTCTTTCCAGTAATTTTTTTGTTCTAGTTAATACCATTGGTTGAACACTTTAATTAACACACGATTATTCTTAGTTGTTTAAATTTAACTGAAAAGTGATCTCTGTTAAATATATGAGTGGGAATAAGTCAGGGAGGAGATGTACAGTTTGGCACTTCTCACACAGACTTAGCCTTAATGGTAGAATTAGAAACATGCCAGGGTATTCCAATTCAATCCCATCAAGGTGGCATGTACCAATGCCATCTCACTAGTCAAAGTGATCAGTTTCAGTACACAATTGATCATAATGAAAGGATTAAGAGTCAAAGGGATCACATAAACAAGACTAGTGTCTGCTAATACTAACTGATAGAATTAAACAGGAGAGAACAATCCAACATGGGAAGCAGGATACACAGCAGACTCATAGAATGGCAGATGTCCTAAACAACACTCTGGCCTCAGAATCAGCCCTTAAGGTATTCGTTTCTGGCTGAAGAGCCCATGAGAGTACTTCAGGCATGGAAAGCCAAGACATTGTGGCAAAAAAAAAAAAAAAAGAAAGATCTCTGTGAGTGAGATCCCAGCGGAAAGAACAGGCCATCAAAGAAGGAGGAGATAACTTCTACTTTGACTTTGGCCTTATCTAAATGAGAATGGAGTTGATGAACCCAAGAGGCTTCCATAGCCTTGGCAACTCCTGACACGAGCCTCGGGTGATTACTTGATGTCCTAAATAAGAGTGTCAATTGTTGAATCAACAACAGGAGTCACTGTGCACTTACTCCCCATGTAGGATCTCCGTCCTTAATGTGTTGTACTATGTGAATTAATGGTATAACTAATACTCAAGCAGTACTCTATACTTTGTGTTTCTGTGTGGGTGCAAGCTGTGGAAATCTTTACTTAGTATATACTAAATTGATCTTCTGTATATAAAGATAATTGAAAATGAATCTTGATGTGAATGGGATGGGAGAGGGAATGGGAGATGGGATGGTTGCGGGTGGGAGGGGGGTTATGGGGGGAAAAAGCCGCTATAATCCAAAAGTTATACTTTGAGAAATTTATCTTTATTAAATAAAAGTTTAAACAAATTTCTTTTTAAATTGATTCATTTAGTCACTGGGGCTGGCGCTGTGACATAGCAAGTGAAACTGTTGACTGCAGTGCCGACATCCCATATTGGCACCGGTTCTTGTCCTGGCTGCTCCTCTTCCTAGGCAGCTCTCAGCTATGAACTGGGAAAGCTGTAAAAGATTGCACAAGTCCTTGGACCCTGCGCCCACATGGGAGTTCAGGAAGAAGGTCATGGTGCCTGGCTTGAGAAGGGCACATCTCTGGCCATCTTGGCCATCTGGGGAGTGAACCAGAGGTTGGAAGACCTCTCTGTCTCTCTGCCTCTGCCTCTCTGTAACCCTGCCTTTCAAATAAATAATAAATCTGTTTTAAAAATTGATTCATTTATATTTTTCACCCTAAATTATATAGTTTCTCCTGTCCTTACCATATTCATGAATTTTAACCACAAGCTCTTATTAATATTTAAAAATTAAGATTTGTGTTTTGATTGACTCTCAAGAATAGGAATTGACAAATACATTAGTAAAACCTACAAAGAGGAAAACAATGGGAAAGGAAATGGAGTTAGTATCCAATTATCTAGTCAATGTGAACAACCTGTTCGTATTGCAGCAAGACCTTTTCTCTTGATTTTGTTTTCAATTCCACATACGATTTTTTTAGTTCTCTCATGTATCTCTATATAAATGTCCCATAGTCTACATCACTTGCTGAGCATATTTCATGACTATAAACACTTATTTCCTTTGTTTTGCTTAAGTTTTATTTTCATAAGTTAAATAGCTTTTGATTGCAAGAAACTGAAAGCAAATAAAACTTTCTGGGAAAATACATAAGGTCCATTCAGTAGAATTTGGCTTCAGACAAGACTTTTTTTTTTTTTTTATTCAAATGATATAATCAAGCATTAGTTTCTCTGTAACTCTATTTCCACCTATTTTTCCATATCTTTCTCTTTCTCTATCTAAATCTCTTTCTCCTTTATTCAACTAACCCTTCCCATGTTGACTCTATTTTCAGGTAGTATATACTCTCCTGATCTCAGGTGGTAACCAAAGAACACATAGTGTCTTGTTCATTTCTAGTGTTAAAGGAAGACATTGATGAAACAAAATTCAGAGACTGAATCTTGGTTCTGGTTAGACAGATTTGCATCATCCTTCAGTCATAATGTAATCCATCACCAACCAGAACCTATTTCTAGAGCTTTAAATAAGGCCAAACACACTCATATTCCTGGGAATGTTGGCAAAATTTCAAAGCAGAGAAGGGACAAATGGATGTTGACAAAGCAAATGTTATAAACAAATTCTATACCATTGTTTCTTGGATTTAAGAAAATACTGATAGCCGGCGCCGTGGCTCAACAGGCTAATCCTCCGCCTTGCAGCGCTGGCATACCGGGTTCTAGTCCCGGTCGGGGTGCTGGATTTTGTCCCGGTTGCCCCTCTTCCAGGCCAGCTCTCTGCTGTGGCCCGGGAGTGCAGTGGACGATGGCCCAAGTGCTTGGGCCCTGCACCCCATGGGGAGACCAGGAAAAAGCACCTAGCACCTGGCTCCTGCCATCGGATGAGCACGGTGCACCGGCCGCAGCGCGCCGTCCGCGGCAGCCATTGGAGGGTGAACCAACGGCAAAGGAGGACCTTTCTCTCTGTCTCTCTCTCTCACTGTCCACTCTGCCTGTCAAAAAATAATAATAATAATAAAATAAAAAAAAAGAAAAAAAAAGAAAATACTGATAGCATATAGGAAAAGGTTAAAGGTATAAACTATTATTTAGGTGATTTGACATATTTTCTCTGAACTTGTTCTTCTCATATTCTCTCTGATCTTGTTCACTGAAGATTTTCCTATATTAATACTCATGCCCATACTTATAAAATTCAACAGTGAAATAATTATATTTCAATGTATTTTAATCTATAAACTATAAGCATTTTCCTTATACTTGAAACTACAACACCTCATTAAGTACACTTTTAATGTGTTACTCTGATATATATAATTTTCAATAACTAATACATTTTGTAAGTATTTAAGAGAAAAGTTAAACGTTTATCTTGGATGAATTATGGGAATCATTGTCCAAAATATTTGAGTAAAGTGTCATAATCCTACCTCTGAGATTAGTTTGAATTATTTTATTACATATACATAGTTTAAGAACATTACAATTCTTCCCACTCTCTCTTCCTCCTATCCATTTACCCCCTCCTTCCTTTCTTATTTTTCTTTTAATTTTCCACTAACTACATAATTCAACAAGTAGAAAAACCACTGTTCCTCAGGAGAATAGACAAGGACTATGAACAATAATCAAATCTCAATATGTCAATTTCACTCAATTACATTACTTTTTTTGTAATCTATATATTGTAATCTATATATTATTACCACATATCAGAGAAAATATGTGGTATTTGTCTTTTGGGGATTGGTTTATTTCACTAAGCATGACGGTTTTCATTTGCACTCATTTTGGTGCAAAAGGCAGTATTTCATTCTTTTACAGCTGAGTAGTATTCATCAGGTATACACACACACAATCTCATTTTCTATATCTATTGATGAACATAATTTAATTATTCAGATATGTCAGTAAGTTTTTTTGAGATCTAAATGTCATTTTATATTTTCAGAAAAACAAATGTAGAATCATTATATCATGAAATGTGATCTTAATGATATAAACATATCTGTCTGGGCTTTTATAAAAGCAATAATGATGACTATATCCTTAGAAAATTTTGGTACAGTATAATTGCTTAAAGATGCTGCATGTTGCTTATTTAACCCAGGAGTCTGTTTGTTTGAGATTGAGGGAGACAGAGAAAGAGAAAGAGAACTAGTATTGTAAATCCATCTGTTGACTTACTCCCCAGATACACACAATGGTTGGGAGTAGGCCAAACCTAGCAGTTGACAATTCAATCCACGTCCCCCACATGGTGGCAGGGACTCAACCACTTCAACATCACTCCTTTCTACGAATATCTGCCTAAGCAGGAAACAGGAATCAGGATCTGGAGCTGAGAATGAATCTCAAGTACTTAGATATGGGATATAGGCCAAATGCCCAGCCCCACACTAGAAATTTAAACAGTTTCTATTATTGGACAATACTTGTATCTCAACTTCTCTTTCAGACTTCAGAAAAATTTTAATATTTTATGGAGTTATGGTTTGTGGTGTGGAACATCACTTTGCTAAGACATCATTCTGCATTTTGGGAAAGAAATTATAAACTGTTATTCGATAAGGAAGATATTTGCTACTATTTATGTTAACATTTCTCAGTGTATAAAAGTAGTGGGAGGCATTCCATAATTTGATTCTCAAAACAACTTTAGTTAAGAGATGGAGAGCTATTCTTTTCTAGATACAGGCAGTGAGAGTTCCTGGGGAGCTGGCTTAGGAGTGAGTGCAGAGCTAACACTGGGAGAGTTGGCTCACTGAAGCAGGACAGTGGCTGCATGCATTAGGAAATCTGAATATCCATTGAATTAATTAATTAAATCTGGTCTTTTACAAACCGAGTGCTTTACTTACAACTAAACTATTATTGTAGTCCTGCAGATTTTAAGAACTAGAGCTCGTCATCAATATGTGGGACACAGAACAATGTAGAGAGAAAAATGAAGAAAACAAAAAGCTTCAGTAGGGCTTCTGCAATCCTCCCTTGAGGACACAGTCTTATTGTTTCCTTATATTTTCCGCTTTGTGCAATCGATAACAGTTGAGCACGCTCTCGATTCGTAGGATTTTTAAAAGCCCATGTCACTAGCAGAAAGCAATCATGAATGTATTCAGATTTTTAAAAAAGGATTCTTCAAAACATCTTCTATATGCTTTCTTTGTCAAGAGGAAATAGATGAAATGAAACATAGCAAGCTGAGACCCCAGATCTGGACAGAAAATACATAGCCCTCAAGTTGCAGTTCACAGTGGCTCGATACAAATGTAGCTATCTGTAAAGAGAGTCTCTTCTTTAGAACTGTAATGCCGAAGCTGGAGGCAGAAATAAGATGCAGCCCACGGCTTTCATCCCTCCACAGGTAGCTTAACTACTTTAGTTTTATCCTGCGTGGTCCAACAAGGCCTGACAAACGGCTGTGCAGTACAAGAAGCATCTCTCGGGCGACGATGCGTATAGACAGAGGGATTTTTTAGTCAATTGCAGGAATTAGGCTTTAATGCTTTATACTAAAAGACTTCATAGCCCAGATAGCTGCCTGCTATCCACTGAATCTTGGCAGACAGCGAGACTGCTGAAGCTGAAACTGGAAAGCTGTGTTAAGCAGATTTTCATGAATGTACAAAATGCATTATTTGTAAGGCTACTTTTCTTTGCAATTCAAAAAGTTTTTTGTCTTCCTTTCTGTCTCTTTCTCTCTCTCTCCCCTTTTAATCTCTTGGTTTGGTCAACTCTTAGTCTTTATCTAAATTCCTTTCCACAGAAAAGAATAACTGCTCATCTCATCAAACGTCGATTTTTTTTTTAAAGAAAAATCCTAAACATGTCATCTTAAGAGATTCAAAAATGATCAAGATCCTTAAAAAAAACTACAAGACACACAGAAAGACATTCAACACTTTACCATTATTCGGAAGTACTAGAGGGCTACAGATGTCGCTTTTGGTTTTAGCTTTTGGTGGAGAGATGAGTTTTGCAACCAGCGATGCAGAGATGGGCTGCACCAGCAGAGAGGTGAGGTTAGATCGGCTTTGTCTAAAGCTTCCATCTGTATGCAAAAGAGAAAGGAACAGAATCCTTGGTAAACAGAAATTAAAAACAATGAATGAGAGTTTTTCATAAGTATTTAAATTATGAGCATAAGCTTATATTTGTTCACTTGTTTGTTTAAGTCCTTAATTATATATCCTGTATACTTATTTAAAATGACTTGAGAAGACATAGGTATTTAGCTTGCTGATTAAGATACCCACATCCCAAATTGGAGTGTCTGGGATGGATTTCCAACTGGACTTCTGACTCCTGCCTCCCAGCAGCTCAGGTAGTTGGGTCCCTGCCACACGTACTGGAGATCTGAATTGAGTTCCTGGCTCCTGGCTCTGCCTTAGCCCAGACATTGTATACCATTTTCTCTTCTCTTCTCTTCTCTTCTCTTCTCTTCTCTTCTCTTCTCTTCTCTTCTCTTCTCTTCTCTTCTCTTCTCTTCCTGTCTCTCTCTCTCTCTCTCTCTCTCTCTCTCTCTCTCTCTCTCCCCCTCTCTCCCTCTGTCTCTCCTTCTCCCCTCCCCCCACCTCATAAAACTGTAAGATTAAAGGTATTTTACAAAAATTTATTTCAAATATAATTTTACATCCTGGTCAAAGGCAGCAGATTTTGCACATGGACTTACTTTCATAAACATTACTAAAATGACAACAAAGCAATAAAATAGCATAAATCCACAGGGCCAACGGAATAGACAGTAACAAGATCCTAGAAGTTGGAAGGTAGATGAGCAACCATCAGCTGATGTAGCAAACCTGAGGAGGCCAAAACTTAATTCTACAGTTGGGCAGCTAAGACAAAACAGTTTGTAGCATAGATCTCAGAAAGGCTTAACAGGCAACACCAGTTGCTGTTACTGTAGGGGTGAACAAGGGGATAGCAGTAGGAGTATTTGATAAAAATTCTAACCATGAAGGAATCTGTCCACCTGAACCCCTTGCAGCCTCAACTAAGGTGGGTGTCTCTTCTGTTCTCACTCCAGAAGACAACTGGGAGTGGGAGGCTGCAGGGAGATACCAGATACAGAGAGGCAGATCATAGTTAAAGTGGATGGTTTTACAATTGCTGGGACACTTTAGATGCTTTCCTCTCTTGGTACCCATAATCCTTCCCACCAGTTAAGGACATAGAAAGTTAACTTGTAACACATAGGACTGGGTCTATTGAAAATTTTAACATACTGAAAATTAGGAGAGTGACCAATTAAAACAAACCTCAAAACTAAAGATATCCTATATTGAAACTCATTATTCACTAAAACCCACCCACACACAGAACTGCCAATCAACTTCATTAACTATTCTAAATATGAACTCTTGGCCAAAGGCAGTCCCATCATGGTACCTGTACAGCAGACCAGTGAGAATGAGAGTAGGAGGTCAAGAGGCTCAGGGACAGGGAAGAAGAAATTAATGAGACTATCTGATGTATGTGAATGTATTGAAAGAATGCTTTAGTAGGATCAGAGTTAGAATTGGAAGAATATGTAAGTAAAGAGAAAATACATTTATAAGTCAAGACAACTGTAAGCTTTAAATGGACTAAAGCTTGTGTGAGAAGTAAATGTAATCAAAATATGTTAATATTTACATAGTCAATACAGTGACAACACAAAAATTACTGTTTTGCAAACAAAGAGACAAGTGCAAAAACAGAAGAGATGCACATGGAAATGTGTAAATGTTAAAACTTTAACTTTCAGAGTCAATACAATGGGAAAAAAGGAAATATTTGAAGTAAATTCAAACATCAATCAGAGACAGAAAGGTACTGCAATAAGCAGCTAACCACGAAAGATGCTCAGAGTCATCAGGTATTTGGCTTAAGCAGACAAAGAGAGAAGAGACACAAGGAAGGGTGGAAGAAGGTGATGTGTTTATAAATCAAATCTTGTAGAAATATTTGATTATTGGAATAAACTACTTTCCCATATACTTCTAAAATAAGTAAAAAATAAGCAGAGAATCATAATAACACACAGAAAATTAAAATGCTCAAATACACAGAGTAAGGAGGATGAATGGAATAAACTAAACTATGTTTAATTATATTTTTAAACTGACTTAGAAAGGAAATACACAATGGAATGACTCTATCAGACTGCCAATAATGTTTCTGAACACAGTGCTATATTTTTCAGAATTTTTATTAGGGAAAATAATTGCTAAAGGTTTTCTCAGAATTTAATTTGATAGGACTGCAGGGGGTGCAGAACTCAATGATACTGGAATCCAGGCTCCAGGAGGCATACTATAAAGGAGAAAATATATTACAGAAATGATTCCTTAATTTATCATCTAAAAAACCACAAGGCTAAAAAAATAATATTTAGCTTAGGCCTGTGGCAGACAAGAAAGCTGTGGCTTTGAAGGAAAAAAAAATAATAAAGATTTAAGCCTGGAATCAGTTTTGTTATATAAGCACAGGGCTGTGCTCATAATTTAGTAACCCTTTATATGGATATATGACAGTGTGTTTGGACCGAAGTGTAGTTCATTACTTCCCAACCGTTTTCATGTCATGGTACCATGACTGGTTATGATTTGCAGAGCCCACAGCAAAAATTCATTGTGGGACCACTTGGTCAAAATATATGCAGGAAAAAAAACAAAATACATGGTGAATTTCAATATAGCAGTGCATTTTGTTAAGTTTCCAGCTCTTCCAACAAGGAGTACGGTGAGACAGGTCACATGCCAATGAACCGAGCTCCGATGGTTCACAGGTAAATGATGTTGGTAGTCATGCAAACTGCTGGGGTAAAATGAAGGGAAATTGTAGACCACAAGGTGGCTGCTAAATGAGCAGCCATGAGTCCCTTCCATTAGAAGCTGCATCTGAAGCCAAAGTCTGTGTCTTAAACACAGACACTGTTTGGGCATACTAGCCAGGAAGCTTAGATATGGCCATTTCAAGTATGTATTTTCTCCTGCACCCATTACTTTTCTATATTTTCATGTACTGAGGATGATGAAATAGTTTTTATGAGCAATATGCAGTCTGTTATCTTGAAGTTTTCATGGATGTTGGGTACTGACAAATTTCCAATATAAAATGAAACATTTTAAGATGCTCTATGATTTCGCCTCTCCCAGTTCAATAGTTCACTCATTAGCTTGCCAACAAAGCCCTTCACAATTGCAAACCATTCATTTGTGACATTATTTCCTATCACTGTCCTCATACCTCCTATGCTAAAACTAAGGCAATCCCCTACAGGCTCTGTGATTTCATCTCCTGGGTTTTTGCTTATACCATTCCTCTGTATGTATTCCTCAGATGGATCTCACATTTGTAAAGTACACTCTTCCTTCAAAGCCCAGCTCAAAAGTCACCTTCTACATGAAGCTTTCTCTGACACTTGCAATTCTGTGTGATACACCTGTATTTTTTCTGCATTACTTGTCATTTCAAATGAACATTATCACTTTGCAAAAAGACTGTCTTTCTTCTTTCAACTCTTAAATTCCTTGAAGAAAGGGACAGAGACATCTACATCTTTGTATAATACACAACAATATATAACAGCTAGTACATTGTCAACAACATAACAGGGCATCAATAATTAATGAAGAAAAGAATCAACAATTTTTGGAAAAACAGTTTTAATGCTACTGTCTTACTGGTTGTGTGAATGCCTACAAAAGGAAACAAGGGCACAACTGCATAACGATTTATAATTCTGTGCCTGCTAGATGATGGTGTTTCCTACCCAGCTAACTACCAGGCTTGCTTATCAGGCATATTAAGTAAACTTTCAAAACCTACCTATCACCATCAATTCACTGATTAACCTTGCTGTAAAATTATCTTTTGTAGATAAAAAGTATTGCAATAAATAAAATCACCTTTAGAATTTATTTTATGAATAACTGTTTTCCATTTTTCTCTAGAACACTTTATTAACTATATGAAACAATGTGTTTAAAAGTTAAACACAAGTAAACCATAAACCATAATTGAACATACCCAAATCTTTTGATTTCTTTTTGTGCTGCATGACTAATAGGCTTGCATTAGTTTTGAAATATCTAAAGCAAGTGGTTCATTAATTTTTCACCTTCACCTTAATGGAAATTTGACAAACAGTTCACTTCTGAGAACAGATACTAAAAGCAGGACTTTACAGGACACTAAGATTAAATTATAGACAAATGTTATTTTTTAAGAAATCCCATTTACTGAAGAACAGCTGAGAGAATTTCATTTTCTTACATTATTAAGATGCTTTGAATAAGACCAAACACATGTACCATTTTTACTCAGTTATATTTTAAAGCACATTTATGAACTGGAAGAATCCATTAGATAGCAGATGAAAATTGGGTGAATTATGTGCCTTGATGCAAAGGGTATCATACAGAAAATTCTGTAACATTACATTTTAGCACTCTTTAAGACTGCAGCATTTTATCATACCCTATACATTGTTTATGTTGCCTAAAGACTAATTCACAGCAACTCTGACCTCACTAGATTTCTGATTTCCTCTTTATATACTTGTTGTAAACCAAATAAAATTCAAATACTTCAATTATATCAATAATTCAATCTGTGATACAACGTTACATGCACATAGTACAATGAGGAAACTGAGTACACACAATAATTAGTCTGGCTCCACCATTAACACACTGCATGAAATGTAACAAATGATTTTAATATGACAATATTGTTATTTACTATTCTGGAATTACCAAGGTGACACTGAAGGTACTCTGTTTTGCCAACTTACTGAAATAAAAAAGAGTTTATTAGCTCAGAGACCTAAAGATTAAATCACAATGGTTGAGATTTGGAAGAAATGAAGCTAAAACTCAGTAAAATATTTTTAATTGTACATATTTATTAGGATTTGCACAATGTTTTTCAAACTATTGGTGCCCACTTCAAGAATATCTGTTATGTGTGTAAAGAAAACATGAACAACAACATGAGTTTGTTGTATACATGTTTGATAAAATGCAATACTTTCAAACTAATTGAAAAATCAATGTATACAACAGGTGCCAGCTATCCAAAGTCATTGGAGAAGGTACTCATTCAGAAACTAAAATTCAGGGCCAACATTTCGGCATAGCAAGTAAAGCTGCCTCCTGCAGTGCCGTTTATCACACATGAGCACCAGTCCAAGTCCTGGCTGCTCCTCTTCAGATCCAGCTCTCTGCTATGGCGTGGGAAAGCAGTAGAAAATGGTCCAAGTCCTTGGACTCCTGCACCTGCAGGGGAGACCCAGAAGAAGCTCCGGGCTCCTGACTTCGGATCGGCACTGCTCCAGTGAGGCCAATTGAGGAGTGAACCAGCAGAGAGAGGATCTCTCTCTCTCTCTCTCTCTCCCTGCATCTCCTCTCTCTGTTTAACTCTTTCAAATAAATAAATAAATAAACAAATCTAAAAGAAAAAAAAAAAACTAAAATTCTCAGACAGGGGGAGCCTCAGATTGAGGACATTGAGGGGGTAAAGAATGTAAAGAAAGTGCTGATTATATCACACGGGGTCCTTGTGTCAGTGGATGATGATAACTTGCCACAGGTTGAGGACAACAGTACAACTTCCGAGTCTGTGAGTATGTCTCAACTGTCTGCACCCGACTGTGGATGTATGTATGCGCATGCGATTCTTGCTTTCTAAAGAGAGCACAGGGACCTCTCCATTCATTGTGGAGGTCTTGCACAAGCGCATCACATGATCTGGAACTCAGCAGAAATGCAGAATCTCATGCCCTACCCCAGACCTTCTGAGTCAGAATCTGTAGACCAACAAGATCCCCAGGTGGCTTGTATGTACTGTCTGTAAGGACCAGCTAAATTATCATATATTTTACACAGTATAATTTACATAATATCCACAGCAACGGTAGTATAAAAAGTAGGACAAAAAGAATGAAAACTTTTCTCAGCCTAACCGAAATTAAAGATGACAGAACCTTTGTCTAAATCAGCAAACCTCCAATCAATGATTCTCTGAGGGCATCTCCTTCAAAGTAGGGAACAAATTTAAAATGAATTTTTGGTTTTGCTTTTGTCCTTCCTCAAAGAAAAATCTGGTCATTCAAAGATCAGAATTGTGTTTATAACACTTTACTATTTTCAGCCATGGGCAAATTTTACAATAGCTAACTACTCTGACTTGTTTTTTCTCTTATTGGTTTTCAACAATTATAAATTATCATTATACAATACTGAGAAACTAAAAGTGTAAATAGTGTCTTACCAGAGAACTAAACAGAGAGCTGAAAAATCACAGATTTGATACCATAGTTTGTACTGCACTTTTATGAAAAACCTTGAAATAATAAAATGAACAAATTGGCAACAGTGATACTATCCCAGCATATTTGATTTGTCTTTCTCCAGAACATTGTCACTTTGACAGAAACCAGACCGTTAAATAACCAGCACAAATATTTTCTCATTTTTATTTTAGCCTATTCAATTTACTGTTATGTTCATGAAATGACCAGTGAGTTAAATTGGCACATCATTTTGTTGTCCTTGTGAATATAGCTGATCCTTTATTATTTCTGTATCTTATAACCCACTGGTTATAAACATCACCATCCTCCTTATAGCTATCACTGTGTTGTTGAGGTTATTATTAAAATGAAAATACTTGTAAATGCTTTGTGCCATATTTTTCATTTCACTCTCTCTCTCTCTCTCTTTTTTGTTATCTCTATATCCATGCAAATCAGGGATCTTCAAAAAGTTCTTGGAAAATTCACATTATGAATGAACTATGCATGAATTTAAAATATTTCTACACCAAAATAAGCTTATCATTTAATGCCATTTTCTACAAACTTTTTGAAGTACTTTCATACACACACACACACACACACACACATATATACTGTATATAATCATATATTTTTATTGTCTAAGATTTTTATTATTGATGTTTATCCTCATAATTACAGCTAACATAATTTCTTTAATTCAGTACATATTTCATTTCTCATTTCAAACTAATATAAATCTTAGATTTAAAAGCTTAATGATGATAGTTGACCTAACTCGTTTTTTAAAGATTTAGTTATTTATTTGAAAGGAAGAGTCACAGAGAGGCAGAGGCAAAGAGAAAGAGAGAAAGGTCTTCTTCCATCTGCTGGTTCACTTCCCAAATGGCCGCAACCACCAGGAGCTTCTTCTGGGTCTCCCACGTGGTGTAGGGGCCAAGGACTTGGGCCACCCTTTACTGCTCCCAGGTCATAGCAGAGAGCTAGATAGGAAAGGAATGGAGCAGCCTGGACTTGACAGAGCTCATATGCAATGCAGGTGCTACGTATCAGGACCCACTGCGCCACAAGCACCAGCACCATGACCTAACTCTTAAAACATCACTCATTCTGTGAGGCTTAATCCTTGTTTCGCACAACATAAGGTCTTGCTTACACTTGTACTGAATTTATCACTTGTTCTAATTTCCTTTTCACTTTCTGAACATTTATTAGAATATAAGCTCCTTGGGGATTGTTTCGTTGCTCTATTCCTAGGATTAGCACAGTACTTAGTAAAATGTAGGGGCTCAGTGAATATTTTTTTGGATGAATGAATATACAAAAGTTCAAATGAACTTTTTGTTTGTTCTAAAAGCCTAAAACTTAAGAGCCATAGGGGAACATTTGAAACCAGAAAATCATAAAAATGAGGACACAGATGGTTGCATCTTCTTATTTCATTGCTCAACTTCTAAGCAAAAACATTTTGCCAGGCTCCTTAGTAAATAGTACAAAATTTTAATGCTTAATTAATGTAGTGTAAAAAGTCATGTTTATGTTTACATTAAATGGGTAGAAAGTAACATACTCATTTGTAAAGCAAAATGATCCTATTCTGATACTAAATGACCAAACATAATGTGGAACACATTTTGTTTTTTATAATAGTGGTATGCAAGAAGTCTTTGCACATTTCGATTTGGAGTCTTCTTTTTCCATTAGTTAATTTGTAGGTGTTGATCACAAGAGTTATATAGGCCGTAAAGGAGCTGGACAGTTTTTCTCACAATTAAACATTTTCCCTCACGTTCAGACATATAAAGATTTACATTGCTGAGTGGAAGAATTTGGGAGCAAAGATCCTGTCTCTTATCAAACAAATATGTCAAATATATAAAATCATGATTATGCAGCCTTATCATTTGTTCTAAACTTGAAAAACATTCAATTAAATAAAAATGCATTACTTTTTTATTAATGTACAGTTAGTTAAGGTGTTCTGCTGGATTCTGGCCATTATTCAGGACACAGCATGATGTTTAATTATAATGTTAGTTGATACTTGGTTTGTCTTAGATTTCAGTTGATTATTTCCTATAGAATTAGGAAAATATATTTTCATGTACACCTAAATGTTTTTCATTGGTTTAAAAGATATTGATATAATTACTCCAAAAACAGAATCAAAACCTGGGTTTTCAGGTAGATAATGTTCCTCATTAATAACATATTCTCTAAATATATTTTAGAATCTGATCATTATAGGATTTATCTTTATTACATTGTTATATTTATAAATGTTTTATTTTATGTGGAATTTTAGATATATAAATAACAGTAGTGATAATATTCACATATTGGCAAATATTTTCCTAGTTTTATTTGGGACGAATAAATATAGATATGTGAATGGTTACCTACTTCACATAACTGGAAATTACAATTCTTTTTTATTCATCATTTGTCCTCTCCAAGAATATTGCATTCCCCAAAGTATTCCAAAAACATAAACATTTGGAAATACCATAAACTATATCATAAGACAAACAATCTAAAAGTCAAACAATACATCAAGTTTGTTCCTTATTACAAGGAGAGTAGTTCTAGATTCACTGCTGGCATAATTGGCCAGCACGCATTACACGTTACATAAGCTAAGCAATCTCTCAGGAGGCATTTCCCTGAGCAGATTTCCACCTTGTTTGTGAAGTCTATAAGCGGTGGAATGATCTGCAAATTTTCTAGTGTTAAAACAGTGCAGTTTACATTTCTTAAATGAGCAAATAAAGTTGTATGGATGTGTTTGTTTTGGTGGCTGGTATTGTGAAAGTATGCAACCATTAATTGACATAAAATTCTTTATATGAGATTGTAATTAGAACATACTGTTTTATGAGACTGATTTTTTTAAAACATCCAGAAAACCAGGAACTTATTTTTGTATTTACTTAATTTTTAGACTTTTCATAATAACAAAAGTAAAAAATAATTAAGCCTTTTGCTTTGCTGATACAGAAGCCATAGAACAAATGAACAATTGCATATGAATTATGAGGGTCTTTCATAAAGCTTATGAAACATGTAGGTAAAAGAAAGGTTTATTTTGACACAAACATTGCTGAAATTCATGCAGTTTTCCCATGATATACATTTTCTACAAACTTTTGGAAGATCCCTCATATGCATGAATTTCAACATCTTTGCATCAAAATAACTGTTTTAATTCTACTTTCCACACTTTTTGTAAATATCCTCTCCCTTCTCAAATGTTCATGGTTTCTTGTGTATTTCTTGTTTTAGACAAGAAAACAATGACATAAGAAAGGGGCACTGGTCTGGAATCCAGGGACAAGTTTCTGGCTTTTGCACTGCCTCTAACTGAAAAATTCAGTCTGGGCAAGTTTTTCTCTTCCGTTGGGTCTTCAACTCAACATAAATATAATGCATTTTCATTTCTAAATTATTTATCATTTATTTATAGGGCAAAAAAAGTTAGAGAAAGAGAGACAGAAAGAAATGTGCACGAGACAGGAGAGGGCAAAAAACAGAGTTTGTGCTGGTTTACTACCTAAATGCCCTTATTGGCTGGAGCTCAGCAGTGTCCAGAGCCAGGAGCTAGCAACACAATCCAGGTCCCCCAGGTGGGTAGTAGGAACCTAATTGCTTGAGCCATCATATTTGCCTCTCAGGATCTACATTGGCTGGAATCTAGAGACAGTAGCCAGAGCATCGAATAAATCTCAGGTACTCCATTTTGGGACAAGAGCACCTTAACCCCTAAAATACACTTCACTCCCTATAATGTATCATGATACCAATTTAATGGGAATCTTTCTTATCTTGATATTGAAGAGTTTTTTTTTTATTTAGATGTGAATCATCTAAATTTGAAATGATTTTTTTTTGTAATTTGAAAAGTCCTTCATGTTTACAATGGTTAGTGTGAAAAATTTCAATAAATTCCCCTCCTGGCTTATCATTTTTCTTTCAGAAAATTATTATTTTTCACTATTAATCATACATAGAATTGGAATTCAAAAATATCACTGTACTTACTTGCTATGGTTATGGTATATATTGAGATAAGATGCACTTATGAGAAAAAAGATGGCTATTTTTTAAAAGTTCCCATGGAAAAGCATCCCTCCTTTTAATGAACTACAAATTGATTACTGAGAAGTGCCTATTCACAGGGCTCCAGTTACAAATATTCTATTAATTATTCCTCAGTATATTTACATGTGAGAATTTTCCTACCAAAGAAGCTCTATAATGGGGTATGTATGATTTAGCAACTTGTTTGAACACATATTTCCTAAAAATATGAAATGGGACCCAAATTCACATCCAGAAAGTCCCAGATAAAGAAAACAACTAAGAAAAAAAGCCTAAGGTAATCCTTTCTCTATTTTGTTACTGAGGTAGTATTTTTCAGTGTACTGAAATGTTTGTTCACTAAATAATAGGTCATCTTTGAAGTCACCACAAAAGCTATAATGGCACAGATAGAGAGAAGTGGCTGTGCCTAATACAGGACTAATGGTCCTGCTAGTAAGTTAGGCTGTTCTTAAACAATAGGAATTGTGTCTGTGTTAGTACTTCTGTAGAGGATCTCAAACAATATTATGCAGTTATCTTTTAGAAAAGCTTTGCTTTGACAGTGAAGCTTGAAAAAAACTCGTGATAATTCACAGTGGTCTAAATTTGCTCTTAAGCTGCTTCTTTGAAATGTCCTAACAACCTAATGATGTTACAATATTCTGGGCAACATATATAAAGAAACTTTTGCTTCATTCTTAGTCAACACAATGAGTATTTCTTAGAAAATGCAGGAAGTAAGTGGATTCTTAAATAACTAGAAACGTGAAAAAAGTTCAAGAAGTGATTCCAGAGCAAGAATAGACCCTGTCTGGCAATGATATTTTATTGTATTTTTGTGGTAGTTAGGTTGGGATGGGAACAGGGAGCCAAGTAGAAGAGCTGGAGAGAACAGATAATTCAGAACACCCAACATCATGGCTGGAACTATGGAATTAATGGACGAAGCATAGAGTGGTCAGAAAACCCAAGGTCTTTGAATAGAATTGTGATATGAGCAGCAAGGCAAAGAGACTTCACCAGGCCTGAAACCAGTTTGGAATACCAGATAAGGGAAACCAAACCCCTGAAAAGGATAATAATAAAAACACAATGATAAAAGAAAAACACTAAGGAGTGAGTATCCCAGCATGGTCCCAAGATGGGTCAGTATTAAGCATGACAGAGCCTGGCTTCAGGAAGCAAATTTTCTTATCTCTTGCTAGGGAAATAAGGGATCTTATTAAATATTGGCCAGATCCATAAAAACCAAGATTACTAGGACTCTCCATACTAGCCATAACTATTGTAAAATGATCCTGGGTTTGACAGAGTTTTTCATATAATAGATGTTTCCAATTGTTAAGACAATGCCTGTAAAGGAGATAATTGCAGGTAAAAGAATCAAAAAGATGAGCTGTGGTAGGAGAAAAATAAATAAATAAAATAAAATAAAAAACATGAATAGGAAGTGGCAAGTGGTAATGTTAACTGGAGGTTATCATAGGAGAACACATGGTAGATAAGACTAGAAATTAGAATCACTGTTGTGGTGGCTTTTTATAATAAGAAGTGTGGAGAATGTTAAGCAAATCTAGAGGACTTTTTAGGGTTTTGAGAGAAAAATTGTTGTCATCAAAGTGGATTTTAGAAATATAGATCTGAGAGTGATATTTAGAAAAGTAGAGAACCGGAAAGAGAATGCAATGAAAACAACAAAAATAGATGCCAGAGGCACCACAGGGAGGGAACTGGTTAACACAGTATATCCAAATGCCTGTTCTAGTCCTGGCTGCTCAATTCCAATCCAGATTCCTGATAATGCACCTGAGAAGAGAGTGGGAGACAGCCCAAATACCTGGGTCCCTGCTATCCATGCAGAACACCAGTATGGAGTTCCTGGCTCCTGGCTTTTTGGCACACACAAGTCTGTTGCAGCCAGAAGCCACTTGGGGAGTAAATCAGTGGGTGGAACATTTCTCTCTCTTTGTCTCCCCACCACCCCTCTTGCCTTCATAGCCCTGCCTTTCAAATAAATAAATCTTTAAGAAAATACAGAAAAATAGATTCCACTTGTGTCAGACACAGACCTTGGCATATATTTTCTCATTTCATTTCCAGACGTTATATATAATGATGCAAGTTTTCAACTATAATCGTTATTGTTATTTCCATTTTACAGAAAGGGTTCTACAGTTCAAGCACTTTGAGATGGTCAGTCTCATGGCTGATAAGCAACACAGGTGGGCTCTGACTTCTTTCAGACTCCAAAACTAAGGTTCTGAGATCAATACTGTTAGAAGCTATTGTTATCAACAAGAGAAACTAAACCATATAAACCAGGATGTCTCTGGAAGCAGAATAGTAAAGACCCCTGTGAAAAGCCTGGAAAAGGAAAATTATCAAGACTTGGCAACACCCTGAATAGAGTAGTGGCAATGAAGTAATAGAGTATACAACTAAAATTTCATTCCTTGATGAGCTGAAGAATAAAAGTCCTGTAATAACTCAGACTTGATATGAAAACTATCCTGGAGGTAAAATCAGAGTCAGAATATTTTAAATAATTGAATTTTAGTATTTGCTTTCATTGGACAATTATTACATAAAGTCTGATAAAAAATCTAAAAGCCCCACTCATCTCTTAACACAGAATGCATCTATGTATCAAGTATTGATTTTTATTGCTTGGTCATAGTCCACATATCACAGTTAACTCCTGTGGTTGTTTTCTGAATATTTTGCAAATGCCTGCACAAGGACATCCCTTAAACTGCAGTTTCCCAGGAGATAAAGGGAGGACAAAAGCTGCCAAATACATAGCTCATGACAAAGCTTCAGGATTAATGAAAATGCCCACAAAATACTTTGAGCTCCAAGGAAGAATAGGTACAATATAAATGAGCCACATTATTTCAGTGACAAATACTATCCATACTGTCCAAAGGAACTGAAAAAAATCTCAATTTCTCATTGGTACTTCTGATAAAATATTTTGTCCTATTACCATATCTTCTTTATTCTTTTGAGGATCCTATGGGAAAAACAAAAAAAAAATCTTCTATATGCCCAACTTATAGAGTATACTGAGATACACAAATCAAACAGATAATAGGACAGTCTATGATCACTTTCTCATAGGTTTTAGTATAACATGAACTAAAAAGAGTGACACGTTTGCAAGGTCGCTTCAAAGAAAATATAAATCATATGAAAGCCAGATGGCTTTTTTTAGAATGATGTTATATGAATGTTGAGTTCATTTTTCAGTACAAAAGAAGACATTAAGCTACTTTCTGAGGCATTCAGAATTTATTTGAAGTTTTCAAAGATATCAAAATTATTTCATGTTTCAAGGAAAGTATCAATGATATGTTAAGTTTACAAGATATCACACTATATCTATAGAATCTTTACTAATCAAGTACAGATAATAAAATTGAATAGTTTTCCATAGGCCATGAGAAATGCTATGAAGTTGACTAACATAAAATTAATGCCATAGCATTATCTAAAGACTCTATGGTCTAAATCTGTATTTTAGGTACCAACAGTCATAGATGAACATTTAAATATAACTATAAAAATGCATTATGGTAACCTTATATAGTGAACAATTTATGAAATACTGAAGTAGTAAATATTCAGTGGAGAAATAATAATAAATAGAGAAAAATTACAGTGATTCAGTGAGATTCCCTGGATAAAATGATGTAAACTATGAGATGATAGCATTTAACTGATCATAGCTAGTAGATAAACTTGAGTTATACATAATATAGTTGATAATGTGAGTAGGACTAGAACAGAAAAAAGGATGAAATGCTCATTTAATAGTGGGAATGAAATCCTTAAGTTAGGTATTGAGTATTTTCAATGAGAATGTATTTCAAATTAATGCCATAGAGTCTTTCTAAAAGTCTTCATTGCTTTAAGTTTCTAAATGAACACACACATACATGTTAACACACACATACAGGCAAATATATGCATACACATAAACATGCAGATATATAAACAAGAAAAAATATCACAGTTTTTCTAAAATACTTCCCAATAAATTTTCTCCACAGTGGCTACCTATAATTTTCATTATCATTATCACTAAAGGATAGGACACACATTTTTATGAAGCCAAATCCATTTATGCATTTTATGGCCACAGTGGAATGAAGTTGGAAATTAACAACTTAAGAAAGTCTAGAACATATACAAAGCACATGGACACTGAACAACACATTTGAATGCACAGCGGGTCAAAGAAGATATCAAAGGGAAATAAAGGGACTGATGCTATGACATAGTGGGTAAAGCTGCTACCTGCAGTGCTGGCATCCCATATGGGCACCGGTTTGAGTCCTGGCAGCTCCATTTCTGATCCAGCTCTCTGTTATGGCCTGGGAAAGCAGTGGAAGTGGCCCAAGTCTTTGAGTCCCTGCACACATGTGGGAAATCTGGAAGAAGTTCCTGGTCCCTGACTTCGGATTGGCCCAGCTCCAGATGTTGCAGCCATTTTGAGGAGTGAACCAGTGGATGTAAGAGCTCTTTCTCTCTCTGCCTTTGTTTCTGCCTCTCTGTAATTCTGTTTCCAAATAAACAAACAAATCTTAAAAAAGAGGGTTGGGCAGCACTGTGGCACTGTGGCGTAGTTGGTTAACACCCTGGCCTGAAGTGTTAGCATCCCATATGGGTGCTAGTTCGAGACCCGGCTGCTCCACTTCCGATCCAGCTCCCTGATATGGTCTGGGAAAGCAGTAGAAGTTAGCCCAAGTCTTTGGGCCCCTGCACCTGCATGGGAGACCCAGAGGAAGCTCCTGGCTTTGGATTGGCACAGCTCCAGCTGTTGCAGCCAACTGTGGGAGTGAACCATTGGATGTAAGACCTCTCTCTCTCTCTCTCTCTCTCTCTCTGCCTCTCCTCTCTCTGTGTAACTCTGACTTTCAAGTAAAATAAATATATCTTTAAAAAGAAAGAGAGAGAGACAGAAATCAAATTTTCCTGAAAATGAACGAAGATTACAATGCAACATATCAAAACTTATGGGATACAGGAAAAGCAGAGTTAAGAAGGAAATTTACAGAAATTAGTGCCTACATCAAGAAATTGGAAAGTCATCAAATAAATGATCAGTTCATCTCAAGGTCCTAGAAAAACACCAACATACTTATATATAATATTAGTAGCAGGAAATAAATAATTAAAATTAGAGAAGAAATAAACAAAATTGAACCAAAAAGATATAAAAGTCAGTGAAATGGGGCTGTCACAATGGCACAACAGGTTAAAGCCCCAGTCTCCAGTGCCAGCATCCCTGTTGCAGCCAACTGGGGAGTGAACTAGCAGATGGAAGAACTCTCTCTCGCTCTCTGTCTCTGTCTCTCTCTCTCTCTGCCTTTCCTTCTCTCTCTGTGTAACTCTGATTTTCAAATAAATAAATAAATCTTTAAAAAAATTCAGTGAAATGAAAGGCTGTTTTTTTCTAAAAGATCAACAAAATTCAAACACCAATTTAACCAAAAAAGAAGGAGAAGACCCATATCAATAAAATGAGAGATGAAAAAGGAGATGTAACAAAAGATACTACAGAAATCCAAAGAATCATCAGAAATTACTACAAACTGTTGCTATATCCCAACAAGCTAGAAAATCGAGAAGAAGTAAATAGATTTTTGGACACATATAATCTACAAAAATTGAGTCATGTTGAATCAGAAAACCTAAACAGACCAAAAACAAAGACAGAGATTGACTCTCACAAGGGAAAGCCCAGGACCAGATGGCTTCACTGCTGTATTCTTTTAAAGAACAACTAATTCCAATTTCTGTCAAACTATTCAAAACAATTCATGGGGGGGTCCTTCTAAACTCCTTTTATGTGGCCAGCTTTACCTTAATATCAAAATCAAAAAAAAATGATTCTACAAAGAAAGAGAACTACAGAGCAGTATCCCTGAAGCATATAGTGGCCAAAATCCTCAACAAAATACTAGCTAATCAATTCCAACATCCTCATATTTTTCGGTTTGATTCACATTCGCTAAGATATGGAATCAACCTAGATTACATCAGAGGATGAGTAGATAGAGAAAATGTGATATATACATATACATGTGTGTACACACACACACACACATATTTGAATAATACTCATTCATAAAAGAGAACGAAGCCCTATCTTTTGTAACAAAATGAATGCAAATGTAAATCATTATGCTTAGTGAAACAAACCAGTCTCAAAAAAATTAATATCATGTTTTATCTGATATGCAGCAGTTAATATGAATATCAAACATATATAAGAATGAAATGGTCATTTAGGTACATGATTGTTGTTTTCAGCTCTGTTTATACTCCTGTGGAAATGTGGTCTTCCTAATTTTTACTTGTTGAATACTATGATTAGTGGGAAATTAAGTCTGTGAATATAGAGTGGATTAAAATTATAGCCTTGCTAAAACTGATGAAGGGATTGGGAGGGAACAGGGGAGTAGGAGAAGTGTGGTTGTCTTCTTGGAAATATAACTATTGAAAGCATAAAATTTGTTCTCTTTATATTTAATAAAAGTGCAAAAATAATAGAATGCAAATAAGAGATAGAGTTTCATTTTTTATTTTTTTAAAAAAATATTAATTTGGAAGTCAAATCTACAGAGGGGGACATTGAGAGAGAGAGAGAGAGAGAGAGAGAGAGAGAGACAGAGAGAGAGAGAGATCTTCCATCCGTTAGTTCACTCCCCATACATCCACAATGACCTGAACTGGGCCAAGCTGAATACTGGAGCCAGAAGCTCCATCTGAGTCTTCCATGTGGGTGTCAGAGGCCCAAACACTCAGGCCTCCTGCTGCTTTTCCTATGCCATTAGTTGGATCAGAAGTACAGACCATATGGGATGTTTAGTCCACTATGCCACAAAATCGACCTCCTTTTTTCTTTTAAGGGTCTTCTTTACAAACTGCAGTCTGTTGTCCTTTATGCTCTTCCAGAACAATTCAATGTCAGGAATTCAGCTTTTCTAAGCTAGCTTAATTCATACTTGGTTTTTAAATATGTAACAAAAAGCAATCAAAATAATTGCATGCTAAGCATGATGAACAGAGGAAAAGCCAGATGGAATTAGATGTAAACAGAGTGGTATCATTTACATAAACCATAATAAATATCTTGCAAATGTTAGAAGTTTTACACAGAGTGTAAAAAGCTCATTCACTCTATATCAGAGAATGGACTGGAAGTTACCCATGAGATCAGTTAAGAGGCAGTTGTAATTATCTAAATCTTTTTTGTAAGAAAATATATAAAAGTTCAGAAATTTTACAGGTATTTTAAATATAGCTTTAAAAATTTTGTGAGGCAAAGAGAATGAGAGAGAGTAAAAGTACATGCTCCCATTCATTGGTTCAATCTCCAAGTGCCTGCAATGGCAAAGTTACAGCTAGGATCTGTCAAACCATGTCCAATCACTTCAACCCAGGTGTCCCAGATAGGTGGCAGGAATCCAATTGCTAGAGCCATCTCTGTTGCATCCCTGTGTCTGCTTTAGCAGGATGCTGGAACCAGGAATGGGGCTGAGCACTGAACACAGAGTCTGTGATATGGGACAGGAATGGCTAGACTGCTAGCTAGGCCAAATGACATCGAACTATAAATGTTTACTAGACAAATCTGAGGGATAATTACACACATAAAACTAGGAAAATTTAGTGAAAATTAACATTGGCCTTGATCATGTTAGTGATAGTTGAAATGGGAAAAAAATGGAAGGCAGAATCAATGAGACCAAAAAGATGCAGGAGTTGAAAGAAGTAAAGAGTCTAGGAAACTTCTAGATTGAGCACTCCCCATGCTTAGATAGCCTTGGCTACACTCCTCAGCCCAAACCCCAACTACCCACTGAGATGGCTCTCCTGAACTAAGAGGTTTTCTATTTTCCCGGATGAAAAGCAGGAGTTAGTATTGTTGAGCATCTTGCTCTTCTGAAGGAGAAGGAAGTTTGAAATCTTTGTGAAAGTACACTGTAGTAAATGAATAATTCTCTCATTTCCGGATCCCACAACAGGTATGTTTTTCTTCAAGTGTTTTCAAAATAAATATTTTATTGAACATCTCCCATATTTTGGTTATATGCTAATGTCTCATTATTAACACTGGTGTAAAGTTGCATGGTCTCATAGGGCCTACAGTCAAATATCCGATGGTTTCTACAAGATAGAAAAGAGGGTTTGGACATTGAAGGATGCTGGAAATGTTCAATATCTAAATATGGGGTAATATTAAATAGGTGTAAACATGAAATAAGTAGTTATATTTACATTTTTTAATTTGGTTACTTAATGTTCTTCATTGTGTGTATGATTTCCTAAACATGTGAAAAACATTTGTTCAGAAAAGAAATTCTCCATTTTAATATAAACAGTTAGTATGTGAATGAGAAAAGTATTGACAGTCAACAACTTCCTGTTTTCCATGAATTTACAAAGAATAATCAACAGTATGATCCAATAACATGAGGGATATTAAGCAACATTTGAGTGTGAATTAAAATAAAATGAATTACTCTATTGTTTGCCTACATGAGAGGAGAAATATAAAAGTAGACAACGTTAGAAAATATGTCTACTTATGTCCAGTGCTGTGGCACAATAGGTTAATCCTTCGCCTGTGGCACTGGCATCCCAATGGGCACTGGTTCTAGAACCAGCTACTCCTTTTCCAATCCAGCTCTCTGCTGTGGCCTGAGAAAGCAGTAGAAGTTGGCCCAAGTGTTTGTGCCCCTGACCCACATGGGAAGCCTGGAAGAATCTACTGGCTCCTGCCTTCAGAACTGCAAAGCTCCAGCCATTGTGGTCATCTGGGGAGTAAACCAGCAGATGGAAGACCTTTCTTTCTGTCACTCCCTTTCACTGTCTGTAACTCTAGCTGTCAAATAACTAAATAAAATATTTTTTTAAAGAAAATACGTCTACTAGAAAAAACTAAAGAAGTGTTTATTGGTCATTTAGTCTGGAAAACAAGAAATATAGTGTTTTTCAGGGTATGAAATATACATTATGGGGCTGATGCTGCAGCACAGCTGGTTAAAGCCCTGGTCTAAAGTGCTGGCATCCCATATGGGCGCCGGTTCTAGTCCTGGCTGCTCCTCTTCTGATTCAGCTCTCTGCCACGGCCTGGGATAGCAGTAGAAGATGGCTCAAGTCCTTGGGCCCCTGCACCCATGTGGGAGACCTGGAAGAAGCTCCTGGCTCCTGTCTTCAGATTGGAGCAGCTCTGGCCATTGTGGTCCTCTGGGGAGTGAACCACCGGATGGAAAAACCTCTCTGTCTCTACCTCTCTCTGTAACTCTTTTTTTTTTTTTAATTTTTTTTTTTTTTATTTTTGACAGGCAGAGTGGACAGTGAGAGAGAGAGACAGAGAGAAAGGTCTTCCTTTGCCGTTGGTTCACCCTCCAATGGCCACCGCGGCCGGCGCGCTGTGGCCGGCGCATTGCGCTCATCCGATGGCAGGAGCCAGATGCCAGGTGCTTTTCCTGGTCTCCCATGGGGTGCAGGGCCCAATGGGAGTGGGCCATCCTCCACTGCACTCCTGGGCCACAGCAGAGAGCTGGCCTGGAAGAGGGGCAACCGGGACAGAATCCGGCACCCCAACGGGGACTAGAACCCAGTGTGCTGGCACCACAAGGCGGAGGATTAGCCTGTTGAGCCACGGCGCTGGCTCTCTCTGTAACTCTTTCAAATAAATAAAAATAAATCTTTAATATATGCATATATATATATATATATACACACACACACACATTAAATACAAAGGTGAGCTATTCAAAGACAGAAACAAAACTATCAGTTTTGCTGGTGCTCATACAGGTGTTTTTCAGGAAACTGGGCAACATGTTTTACAATTTTGTTCTGTGAAATTAACTTTTTAAGATTGTTTATTTATTTAAAAGGAAGAGTTACAGAAAAAGAAAGGGAGAAGAGAGAAAGAGAGAGAGAGAGAGAAATATGAATCTTCCATCCACTGGGTCACTCCGCAAATGGCCACAAAGGTCAGGGATGTGCCAGACTGAAGCCAGGTGCCTGGAGCTCTTTCTGGGTCTGCCACGTGGGTGCAGGGGCCCAAGCACTTGGCCTATCTTCCACTGCTTTCTCGGGATCATTTGCAGGGAACTGGAACAGAAGTGGTGCTCCCAGGTCTCAAAACAGCAGTCATATGAGATGTTGGCATTGAAGTTGGTGGCTTTACCCATCACACCAAAATGCTGATCCCCAAGTTAATTTTTAACATATATCTGAGGTGTATTTCTATCTTCTATCAACATTGGTGACAGAGAAAGAGAGAGAATTGCTTAATAAGAATATAATAGGTTTAGAAAGAACGTGGGAAAAGAAATTCACTACTGTTTGGTATCATTTTATTTTCTATTTCTATCAATGCACAGATTCAGGCTGTCCAACTGCTGGAAGTGCAACTGTTCAAAGCCCCAGAACACTTCTAGCAATGTTCTAGCTTTTCCTTTATACTGTTAATTATGAAAAACAGGCTTTCAGAGTATTTTTAAAGCTTGATTCAGCATTTGGAGCTTTTTTGAGGCCTGAGAGTGGGAAAGTAACTAGCGAGCAGCATATCCTCAAGCAAGTGGACATTAAATACAAAGTCACACTTAGTTATAACCCACAGACGACCGGAAGTACAAGTTTTTGGTCTTAAATATCTAAATGAGTTTACAACTAGTCTTGCTATCTTTAAAAAATAGCTACCTACCAAAAATCCTCACAGGTCTGATGTGTTACCTTAAGGTTACTCAGGTTACTTAGCACACTCTGTATGTACACATCACAAAACCAAGGCCAGACTGTGTTTCCTATATATGTGGCAGGCACCCTCATACCTAATTGCCAGCTGCACAGCTGCCTTTAGAAACATGCAGCTGCTGATCAGCTAATTCTTTATTTTCACAATAGAAAAGGTAAAAAGATATGGAGTTAAGTAGAAATACAGTAGAAATGATAAATATATCTTAAATATATTCTGAAATTGTATTCTAAATTTTGTGTGTAGAAAAGTTTGATTGGAATATGATTTTATCTTAGCAATAGGTAAATTACTTTGCAATTGCAGTGATAGATTCAGACATTAATAACCCTAGCACCAATTGCCATAAATATTATAACACTCTTTGTACATTCTTGAAAATTCATATAAACATATTAATTTATATTCTGCATGTAAGAGTGTAAGTGGTTGAATCTATAGATGAAAAAGGATTTCATAAGCAACTCTGTCTTTAAGTGGGTCTAGTTTCATAGAATCGTAGTAACAAAACATAATCCACTGTTGATAGACAATCTTATTTCACCTGGCCATAAAATATCAGATGTAGCATTTCAGTTCCTGACAACCAACTCTATGTTGGTTCAGACTCCAAAAAATAAAAATCTAAGACTGTCAACCTCCAGATAAATATTTATCAATTGGATTTGTCTCAGGACTCAACACCATTGGGAAATCTTATTTCCTGAGCTGAAAAACAGGGAGTTAGGTTGGAAGACTACTTAAATATGTTTTTATTCTAACAAATATGGTATATTGGGTTTATCCACGTGTTTCAACCAATTAGGATGCTCCTAGGTCTTTAGCCTTTAATGTGAGATAAAAGTATCTAAAACACTGGAAAATATTACTATTCTTAACAAAATAAAGGTGATGCTTTGTTACTCAGATGCAATTTCACAATCTTTTCTAAAATCTCATGACCTCTTATCTTAAAATCATAGAAACCAACAGAAATGGAAATAAGAAGCCACAAGCTCAAATACCCATGAAACAACTAATAACAAGGCTGAGTAAATCAAGGCTTCTGTGGTACTATAAGAAATGGTGGAACCATGTGGCAACTCAAGTCCAAAGATCCTACTAGAAAAGTCAAGTAAAATTTCAAAACAGGAACAACATATTAATATTGACATCCTACCAGAAACATCTATCTAATAGGTCTGCCTTTGAGCTGACAATTGTGGGATGACATATTCTTTTTTCAAGTGAAAGTGTTTCTTGTATTTTTATTATAGTAACTAAATACCTAAAACAAAAATAGACTTGAATTTTGAATTGCTGGCCATCTGTACAGCTCTGCAATAAGCATGGCTGTGGGTATTATTTATGTCATATGGCCTAAAAGACTTTGCTTCTGACAATGAGTCTGCAATTTCTTTTTTTTTTATTTTTGACAGGCAGAGTGGACAGTGAGAGAGAGAGAGACAGAGAGAAAGGTCTTCCTTTTGCCATTGGTTCACCCTCCAATGGCCACTGCAGCCAGCGCACCGCGCTCATCCAATGGCAGGAGCCAGGTGCTTCTCCTGGTCTCCCATGGGGTGCAGGGCCCAAGCACTTGGGCCATCCTCCACTGCACTCTGGGCCACAGCAGAGAGCTGGCCTGGAAGAGGGGCAACCGGGACAGAATCCGGTGCCCCGACCAGGACTAGAACCCGGTGTACGGAGGATTAGCCTGTTGAGCCATGGCGCTGGCCAATGAGTCTGCAATTTCTTCACCAGAGTTGATGGCATTTACCAATGCAAATCGTATATAAGTTTTTAAAATTATTGTCTCACTCTCAAGCAAAAGATGGAACAGAAGTGATGCCACACAAAAACGTCTATTGAATAGATAGTTATACAAACTTATGGTTGAACTCTGCAACTAACACACAATTAGCCTTAGGTGTTTAAAGTTTAACTGAAAAGTGATCCCAGTCAACTTTGAGAGAGGGAAAAAGAAAGGGAAGATAGGTACAATTTGAGACAAACTCAATTGGACTTGCACCAAATGATGGAGTTAGAAACGTGCCAGGGGATCCCAATACAACCCCATCAAGATGGCATATACCAATGCCATCTCAACGGCCCAAGTAAACAATTTTAGTTCACAATTGATCACACTGAAAGGGCTAAGAGTCAAAGGGAACACACAAACAAGACTAGTTTCTAGCAATACAAACAGATAGGACCAGAAAGGGAGAGAATGATCCAACATGGGAAGCAGAGTCACAGAAGACTCATAGAATGACAGATGTCCTAAATAACACTCTGGCCTCAGAATCAGCCCTTAAGGCACTCAGATCTGGCTCAAGAGCCCATAAGAGTATTTTAGGCATGGAAAGCCAAGACACTCTGCAAAAGGAAAAAAAGAAGACCTAAAGGGAAGACCTCAGCGAGTGAGATCCCAGTGGAAGGAACAGGAACGGGGCTACCAAAGAAGAAGGTACCTTTCTCCAAAGGGAGGAAGGGACCTCCACTTTGACTGTGACCCTGTTGGAATAGAATCAAAATCGGCGAACCCTGAAGGCTTCCATAGCCTCAGAAACTCATGACTAGAGCCTAGGGAGATTCCTGACGCCATAAATAAGAGTGTCAAATTGTTAAATCAACACCAGGAGTCACTGTGTACCTATATTCCACGTGGGATCTGTCCTTAATATGTTATCTAATGTGAAGTAACGCTGTAACTAGTGCTGAAACAGTATTTTTACACTTTGTGTTTCTGAGTAGATGCAAACTGATGAAAATTTTTACTTAATACATACTGAACCGATCTTCTCTATATAAAGATAATTGAAAAGGAAAAAAAAAAAAGAAAAACTCAGTTACATTGGAAACTGCATCAAAAAAATTAATCAGTTTCAAATATATATATATATATATATATATTTCATGTAGGATCTCTGTCCTTAATGTGCTGTACAATGTGACTCAATGCTAAAACGAGAACTCAAAGAGTATATTTCACTTTGTGTTACTATATGAGGGCAAAGGGACGAATTCATTACTTAACACATGCTAAATTGATCACATGTATACAAAGAGAATTGAAAATGAATGTGGATGTGAACGAAAGGGTGGAGGGAGCGGGCAAGGGGGGAGGGTTGCGGGGGGAGAGGGAAAATATGGGGGGAAAGCCATTGTAATCCATAAGTCGTACCTTGGAAATTTATATCCTAAATAAAAGTTAAAAAAAAAAATTACTCATTACTCAAATTCAACTGCACATTTAATCCAATGGGTCAACATCCCTTTATGCTCAAGGATATTAGTTTTCATATTTATCTCAGTTGTACTTTAAGGAAGAAAAAAATTCATGGAGGAGAGATTCCAAATGGCAGAATAGGGAAGGAGCTCACTGATAGACCAGGAAAAGATAGTTTAATAAAAGTGGAGATAGTGTAGTCTCAGGGAAGAGTTACAAAAATTGGCAGAGGAAACTCTTCTGGAATTAAAGGGACATGGTTAATCTATGTGGAGGGCAAGGGCACCCATGGCTCAGGATCCCAGCTGCTGAGTCTACGCACCAGTGCTGGAAAGAGAGGTGAGGTAAAACTGCAGTAGCCCGAGACATTGGCAGAAAAGCGGCAGGAAAAGCCTAGAGGGAATGAGGCTTGAAGCCCCATGGGGGAAAGTACAGCAGCCTAACTAGAGGAGAGAAAAAATAAAAGGGATGGTATGGACATGATTCTCTCTCTCCACTCACCTTACAAAGGCATGCAAGACAATAGAGCAAGTGCCATTTTGGACATATGTAACAGTTGCGCAAGCTCAGGGATGTGCCCACCCTCACCCAAGCAGAAAAACCTGATTCTGGGAGGTAGTTATACAGGAGAATAAGACCTAGTGAATGTGTAGAGCTTAAATGAACCAGGACTGTGAAAAAAATAAAATAAAACTGAGGATGTGTGGGAGAACTCACGGTGTGGCTGAGACATGAGTAGTCTCAGTGGGAGACGCCACAAGCTCAAGTGGCCCTGGCTACATGGTGAGAGACACTGCAGGGGAATCTGACCTTACACTGAGGACAGCACACATCCTCTGTGTGGTCCTTGGGACAGAGCAGAAAAATATTATACCCACTGGGGCTAGCACTCAGGCACTGATTGCCAGCAAGGAGAAGAGCTCAGCTGAGCAGAATTACTTCCCTTCTCTAAATAGAGACAGAGAGAGATTTATCACACCAAACCTGGGTGTGTCACCTTAGGCACAACCTTAACCCTGAACCTGAAAAAGATGAAGCAGAGAAAGAGAACTACAGAACAAGTTCTCTGATGAAGATAGAAGCAAAAATCCTCAATAAAATTCTGGCCAATAGAATTCAACAATACATGAGAGAGATCATCCACCCAGACCAAGTGGTATTGGTCCCTGGTATGCAGGGATGGTTCAACATTCACAAATAAATCAATGTGATACACCACATTAACAAACTGCAGAAGAAAACCATATGATTATCTCAATAGATGCAGAGAAAGCATTTGATAAAATACAACACCATTTCATGATGAAAACTCTAAGCAAACTGGGTACAGAAGGAACATTCCTCAATACAATCAAAGCAATTTATGAAAAACCCACAGCCAGCATCCTATGGAATGGGGAAAAGTTGGAAGCATACCCACTATGGTCTGGTACCGGATAGGGATGCCCACTCTCACCATTGCTAATCAATATAGTACTGGAAGTTTTAGCCAGAGCCATTAGGCAAGAAAAAGAAATTAAAGGGATACAAATTGGGAAGGAAGAACTCAAACTATCCCTCTTTGCAGACGACATGATTCTTTATCTAGGGGATCCAAAGAACTCAACTAAGAGACTATTGGAACTCATAGAAGAGTTTGGCAAAGTAGCAGGATATAAAATCAATGCACAAAAATCAACAGCCTTTGTATACACAGGAAATGCCACGGGCTGAGAATTACTGCTAAGATAAATCCCATTCACAATAGCCACAAAAACAATCAAATACCTTGGAATAAACTTAACCAAGGATGTTAAAGATCTCTACGATGAGAATTACAAAATCTTAAAGAAAGAAATAGAAGAGGATACCAAAAATTGGAAAAATTGTCCGTGCTCATGGATTGGAAGAATTAATAGCATCAAAATGTCCATTCTTGCAAAGCAATTTATAGATTCAATGAGATACCAAGCAAAATACCAAAGATATTCTTCTCAGATCTGGAAAAAATGATGCTGAAATTCATATGGAGACACAGGAGACCTCGAATAGCTAAAGCAATCTTGTACAAAAAAAAAAAAAACAAAGCCGGAGGCATCACAATCCCAGATTTCAGGACATACTACAGGGCAGTTGTAATCAAAACATCATGGTACTGGTTTCGAATCAGATTGGTAGACTGATGGAACACAACAGAAACACCAGAAATTAATCCAAAAATCTACAGCCAACTTATATTTGATCAAGGATCTAAAACCAATCCCTGGAAGAAGGACAGTCTATTCAATAAATGGTGCTGTGAAAACTGGATTTCCACATGCAGAAGCATGAAGTAAGACCCCTACCTTTCACCTTACACAAAAATCCACTCAACATGGATTAAAGATCTAACTCTATGATCCGACACCATCAAATTATTAGAGAACATCGGAGAAATCCTACAACAAATAGGCAAAGGCAAAGATTTCTTGGAAAAGACGCCAGAGGCACAGGAAGTCAATACCAAAATTAACAATTTGGATTTCATCAAATTGAGAAGTTTCTGTACTGCAAAAGAAACAGTCAGGAAAGTGAAGAGGCAACCAATAAAATGGGAAAAAATATTTTCAAATTAGGCAACCAATAAAGAAGATTCCTCAGAAACCTGAATATAACCCTACCATACAACCCAGCCATCCCACTTCTTGGAATCTACCCAAAGGAATTTAAACTGGCAAATAAAAAAGCTGTCTGTACCTGAATGTTTATTGCAGCTCGATTCATAATAGCTAAGACATATAATCAACCTAAATGCCCATCAACAGAAGACTGGATAAAGAAATTATGGGATATGTACTCTATAGAATACTATACAGCAGTAAAAAAAATGAAATCCGGTCATTTGCAAGAAAATGGAGAAATCTGGAAAACATCATGCTGCATGAAATAAGCCAGTCCCAAAGGGACAAATATCACATGTTCTCCCTGATCGGTGACAAGTAACTAAGCACCTAAAATGAAACCTGTTGAAGTGAAACGGACATCATGAGAAACATTGACTTGATCAGCCCTTGTCCTGACTGTCGAGGAACAACTTACTATTTTATTCCTTTTAGTATTTCTTGTTCTACTGAATACCATTGGTTGAACTCTTTAATTAACACACAATTATTCTTAGTTGTTTAAATTTAACTGAAAAGTGATCCCTGTTAAATATACGAGTGGGAATAAGTCAGGGAGGAGATGTACAGTTTGGCATTTCTCACATGGACTTAGCCTTAATGGTAGAGCTACAAACGTGCCACAGGATTCCAATTCAATCCCATCAAGGTGGCATGCACCAATGTCATCTTGCTAGTCAAAGTGATCAGCTTAAGGTCATAATTGATCATTATGATAGGATTGAGTGTCAAAGGGGTCACATAAACAAGACTAGTGTCTGCTAATACTAACTGATAGAATTAAACAGGAGAGAACAATCCAACATGGGAAGCAAGATACACAGCACTCCCTGTGAGTGAGATCCCAGCGGAAAGAGCAGACCATCAACCTTTCTCTGAAGGGAGGAAAGAACTTCCACTTTTATTAAGGCCTTGTCTAAATAAGATCAGAGTTTGTGAACTCAAGAGGCTTCCATAGCCTTGGCAACTCATGATAGGATCCTCAAGTGATTACTGACGTCATAAATAAGAGTGTCAATTGTTAAATCAATGACTGGAGTCATTGTGCACCTACTCCCCCATGTAGGATCTCTGTTGTTGATGTGTTGTACTATGCGAATTAACAATAAAACTACTACTCAAACAGTACTTTATACTTTGTGTGTCTGTGTGGGTGTCAACTGCTGAAATCTTTACTTAGTATACACTAAGTTGATCTTCTGTATATAGAGATAATTGAAAATGAATCTTGATGAAGAATGGGATGGGAGAGGGAGTGGGAGATGGGATGGTTGCAGGTGAGAGGGAGGTTATGAGGGGAAAAGCCACTATAATCCAAAAGTTGTACTTTGGAAATTTATATTTATTAAATAAAAGTTGAAAAAAAAATAATGAGTTAAACAGCAAGCAAAATTTTTTACTGCTGATACAAATCAAGAATTGACTGTTAAGGTATATAACAACTTTCTGGATGATGTGAATGTTCTCTATCTTGTTTTTGATGGGAGTTACACTTTAGATCTATGGCATTTTAATGTATGTAAATTATACATCAATTAAAAATGAATAAAATTGGGCCGGCACTGTGGCTCACTTGGTTAATCCTCCACCTGTGGTGCCGGCATCTCATATGGGTGCTGGTTTCTAGTCCTGGCTTCTCTCAAGTACAACATTTAAGAGATCCAATTGCTTATAGTTTTAGTCTGCCTCTATGACTAGCTACTTTAAAAGTAATGAACGGAGGGACCAGCGCCCTGGCTCACTTGGTTAATCCTCCGCCTGCGGTGCTGGCATCCCATGTGGGCACCGGGTTCTAGTCCCAGCTGCTCCTCTTCCAGTCCAGCTCTCTGCTGTGGCCCGGAAAGGCAGTAGAGGATGGCCTAAGTGCCTGGGCTCCTGCACCTGCATGGGAGACCAGGAGGAAGCACCTGGCTCCTGGCTTCGGATAGGCACAGTACTGGCTGTGACGGTCATTTTGGGGGTGAACCAGCAGAAGGAAGACCTTTCTCTTTCTCTCTCTCTCTCTCTCTCATTGTCTATATCTCTACCTGTCAAATAAAAAAAAGAATAAAATTGAAAAAAAAAGAAATCTTAAAAAATTTAAAAAAGAAATAATTCAAGGAAGATATTTGTTCTGGGTAAATTTCTTTTTCCTCAATAGGGATACATTTTCTTGCCATGATGAATAAGCTGTTGCATTTATAATCATATTTCATACTTCAGGAAGCAATGCTGTTTGCTGGCAGTAGGGGCAGGGAGGAGCACTAGTGCACACTATCTGGGCAGTTAGGAGTCACAAGAGTTCATCATCACCAGACAAGAAGGTGAGGAAGGAGCTGAGTCACCTGGAAATCATAGCTCTTATTATCTCATGACCTACAGGATACGAATTTGTTCCCCTTTTCCTGAAGATAGAGACTCCCTGCTCATACCAGAACCTCATAGAAACATATCTGAACTAATGTTACTTTACTGCTTTACTACTCCCCAATTGAAGTATACTCCCCCTCCTTCTACTGCTTCCATACCAGTGAAATCACTCAGCAATGCTCCTAGAAGTCCACAACAAAACTTCCACACCATTATTTGATCATGACTTTTCTTCTCCCTGTATAATCAATAGCTAACTCTGAAAATTTCACCTTCTAAATATCTCTTGATTCTGTTTATTTCTTGGTATCCTTTTGTCCCCACAGTAGTTATGATACAGTATGTATCAAGTAAAAGCTCCATTTTCCAGGAAATGGGCTGAAAAAAAAAAAACAGATTCATCCACAGGAACTCTTTCAAATAGCTGGATGCTAGATCCTATACAGTTCCCAGATTAAACAATACACAATCTCTAATCTCATTATACCTTCATTATAACTCATTAATAGGAAAAATCAGCCTCCCCCTACACACACACACACCATGACAATTGTGGTGACAACCTACAGAGGTGCCTTAGAAGGAGAGAAAACTGATCCATAATTCTTGGAAGTTGCCATTCTTTTTCCAGGAGTAAGATGAATATTCTGCCCAGATATTAAGATACATTTATTGGACTCATAAATGTAGAACACCAACAGCACATGGTGCTGCTCTATGGAGTAGCCTCAACTTGTCCACTTTCTTTAGCAAAACTCTCTTGCTTTCACTTTGCTGGTTCCTGATTTCTACCTCTTGCTAAAGATAAGGACTCTCCTGATACTGAGGGAGCTCACACAAGGGTCTCCCACTGTTTTCTATTAGTCACGTCCACCATAATGTATCAGTTAGACACTATATTATGACCTCCAATTTTTTAAAAGATTTATCCATTTATTTGAAAGTCAGAGTTACACAGAGAGAGAAGGGGAGTCAGAGAGAGTCTTCCATCTGCTGGTTCACTCCCCAAATGGCCACAATGGCTGGAGCTTGTCAATCTGAAGCCAGGAGTCAGAAGCTTCTTCCAGGTCTCCCACTTGGATGCAGGGGCCCAAGGACTTGGACCATCTTCTACTGCTTTCCCAGGCCATAGCAGAGAGCTGGATCAGAAATGGCACAGCTGGGACTTGAACTGGCACCCATATGGGATGCTGGCACTGCAGGCAGCAGCTTTACCCATTATGCCACAGTGCCAGCCCCATGACCTCCAAATTTTAAGATGCCAACAAGTCCCTCAACTGTCTGTTGAAAACTACAGACATTTTCCTAAACTGACAACTGATAGAAAGATGGCATTACTGTGTGCCACCCAAAGTTTTAAGTGGCAATGCCTGACTTTGCTACAATGTTCTGCAATTAAGACTGCAAGGGCAAATACAAAGTAAACATAAGGAAAATAAATTCTCCCTGTGCAAAAAAGGAAAAGCAGCCCTATCCCCATTTTGTTCCCAGATAATTAACTTTAAAAAACCTGTAGTTATGCATTCTATGTCCTTTTAAAATGTATGCAAATCTTTTCAAAAGCTAGATAAGCCTCTTGTCAGTTATACAACCCAGGAATAGGAATATTTTTCTCAAGGACCTGCAAGCCATCTCTTTGAAATGCAAAGAGGAAGGTAGATAGTGCTCCCTATCTCTCTCTTTCCTTGGGAGGGTAGGAGCTTAAATTTCAGCAGGTGCCTGGTTCCAAGTTGCAAACCTACCCCTTGTCATAAAGATATGAGAAATGTATTTTCCCTTTGGATAAAGGCAATTAGCAAACACAGGTGGCCACCTCAATTACCAGGTGAATTTCAGATGAATCAGTTGTGACAAATGGGGCTGTCAACTCCTCTTACTTAAGGACTGTTGTTTATTTTGAGCCAATGTATGCAATAAGTTTATCTGCTCATTTATATAAAATGGTTTTTAAAAAATCTGTATTTGTGGTCTCTTTAGCAGATTGCTGTGATGCATACCATATTCTGGTCTAACATTTATTTAATAAATAAACTAGTTTTTTTTTTTTTTTCCTCTTCTACCTTCACAGAGAGGATTTCTAGGTTGGCAGTGGATTTTTGTTTTTAATTACATTTCCCCAACAAGAGTCAGCCTTCGGTAAGGTTATTCTGCCACTTAAACGAGGTAATTAACTGGAGAGCAGGGACATCATACAGCGTGGAAGGACGTTGTGGTTAAATGCTGCTATCTCGGACCTGCTTTAAGGTTACGTATTTCATTCCATACATAACACTCATTCCTTGGATATGAGCAAGTGTTAAGGTGTAGTCCTCAAATAGCCAGTTTCATCCCTTCTTGCCAGCACTGGTGGGTTTTAGTAAAGACTTGCTTAATTTAATTACAAAATAATTTTAAAAATTCCTTTTGGTCTCATCACTCCAGAAGGTCAGTACATGATTCACCGTCTTTTCATTCATTCCTATCATGCTAGCTGCTCAACTTAGACACCAATCTTTAGATTTAGAAGGAATCTTAAAAGTTAGGTTTCTGAACACTTCAGAATACTGAAGAAATAGCATAAATGCAGTAAAACCCAAAATCTTCCTTAAAATCTTGTGACGGGATGTGTCCCTCCTTTTGACATCTTTCACTTTCCTCCAGTCCCATTTGACTTCTTAGCATCCCTTAATTACAGCAGATAAGCTACTGCCTTAGGTGTTTGCCTTTGCTATTTCATGCCTAGAAATTATTTTCCCCACATAGCTGTGAGTCACTCATTCATTTTGCTCAGTTGTCTTCCCTCATGTTATCTTTTCTGTGGAAAGTGTCTTCAATAACAAGATAAAAACAGCATATGCTGGGGCCAGTGTTGTGTCATGCTGAGTTTAGACACTGCTGTGGATGCTGGCACAGTTTCAAATAAAATCCCAAAGAGCAAGGTTACGGGTGCTAGCTGCTCTATTTCCAGTTCAGCTCCTTGCTTAAGTGCCTAGGAAAGCAGAGAAGATGGCCCAGGTGCTTGGGCACCTGAGCCCACATGGGAGAACTGAACGAAGTTTCTGGCTCCTGGTTTCGGTCTGATCAAACCCTGAGCATGGCAGCCATTTGGGGAGTGAATCGGCAGATGAGAGCCCTCTCTCTTTTTTTCTCTCTCTCTAACTCTTCCTTTCAAATAAATAAATAAAGTTTTTTTTTTTTTTTTTTTGACAGGCAGAGTGGACAGTGAGAGAGAGAGACAGAGAGAAAGGTCTTCCTTTGCCATTGGTTCACCCTCCAATGGCCGCTGCGGCCGGCGCGCTGTGGCCGGCGCACTGCGCTCATCCGATGGCAGGAGCCAGTTGCCAGGTGCTTTTCCTGGTCTCCCATGGGGTGCAGGGCCCAAGCACTTGGGCCATCCTCCACTTCACTCCCGGGCCACAGCAGAGAGCTGGCCTGGAAGAGGGGCAACCGGGACAGAATCCGGCGCCCCAACCAGGACTAGAACCCGGTGTGCCGGCGCCGCAAGGCGGAGAATTAGCCTGTTGAGCCACGACGCCGGCTCAAATAAAGTTTAAAATCCTCCACTGCACTAGAGCCTAACTTACATTCATCTGCCCATGAATGAGACTGTAACTTTAGGATATATCTATCATAACTACTTTGAATACATGTTTGAATTTTACAATTTAATTTATTTGCAGTTTTCTGCATTCTTTCTTAACACAAAAATCATTTCAAATAAAATCATACAAGAAACTAATATTTTACAATTTCAGAAGCTGATGACAATTATACTCTCATATGTAATTAAGGCTAGAAAAGGTAGATAAATGGCATTATATTAGGAGTTCTGAAATGTAAGTTTGCGTCACAGTTTCCTGAAAGACATATTCAAACATATTACCACCAGTACTCTCAGACTTCTAATTAGTTTCTCTGTTGCTGCTTTATGAACTACTCATTGAGAACCAATACAAAGGGAAAGCACCTAAAACATGCTATTTAGTATCTAGCTATTTGCTCTAGGAAGTTGGTCTTATGAAAGATATCTGGGCCTGAACTGACTCAAACTGTAACATGCCCATAAAATGATTTAAAGAATCATTTCAATGTTTTGAAAATATAATTTATTGGGGGCTGGTGCTGTGGTGCAGTGGGGTAAAGCCCTGGCCTGTATGGCTAGCATCCCATATGGTTACCGGTTTAAGTCCCAGCTGCTCTACTTCTGATCCAACTCTCTCCTATGGTCTGGGAAAGCAGTAGAAGATGGCCCACGTCCTTGGGATCCTGCAACCGCACAGAAGGCCAAAGAAGCTCCTGACTCCTGGCTTCAGATCAGCTCAGCTATGGCCATTGTGGTCATTTGGGGAGTGAATCAGAGGATGGAAGACCTCCTCTGGCTCTACCTCTCTCTGTAACTTTTTCAAGTAAAATAAATCTCTTTACAAAATGAAGATATAATTTATTATGCAAAGAAAATTAAAACAAGGACAAAATACTGAAATGAGAAAGTGAGGTACAATGCATTTCCTATCTGTTCCAGAAATATACTATGGATAATTTGTTAAATATTTATAGTTTGAAGTATAAGAAAATTTCTTATTCTCATAAGAAATGAATGATTGAATTAGATATCTTCACAAATTCTTTCACTGATATCATTACCAGTTATATTGAACCCTGATCCTTGTTCTTAAATTCTTTCCTCAATGAGATATTCACAGAATACTAAACCCAAAGGAATTTTAAGAAATCATATTATCCAATCTTTTAACATGTTACTTGAATAACAACAAGAACAATAAAAAACAACTTTACAACGTTTTTCCAGTAGGAGCACTAGAATGCTGGGTTTAATTTTCTATAAATTATCTTCTCAAGAAATGCTTTAAAAATTTTATTAACTTTGTGAAACAATGGATATTAACAGAAAGAAATTTCTAAATTTGAAACTCTTTCCTGATAGTTTAATCACACTATACTTGCCTTTTTCCTTTTACTTTCTAACTTTGGGACAAACTACACATTTACAATTGTAAAGAAATACAACTTCCTCTCCCTTTTTACCTTCTAAGAAACAAAAGCTAACAGTTTACTTTGTAGCTCTAGGGAGATGGCCAAAGAGCAGATCCCAGGGAAGAGAGGAATTCAGACCGCCAGCCTTTGCCAAATTTCTTATCTAAGAATTAGCCTCTACTCTGACTCCAGATGCTTATTTGATCACTTTCACCAACTCTCATTTTCTCCCTTACAATGCCCTCTTGTTTACTTATAAAACAAGAGCTTATTTGGTTATACAGAGTTGCCCTCCCCCAACGTGGCCATTCAAATTTAGCATATTTTTTTTTGTTTTAAAGATTTATTTATTTATTTGAAAGGCAGAATTACGGTGGGGGGGGGGGGATACCTTCCCTTGTTCACTCTCCAAATAACCTCAATGACCAGGGCTTGGACAGGTGGAAGCCAGCAGCCAGGAACTCCCATCTAGGTCTCCCAGTAGATGGCAGGAGCCCAGATCTTGAGCCATCTTCCACTGTCTTACTAGGCACATTGACAGGGATCTGAGTCCCTGGGAACAACTGGAACTTGAACCACTGCTCATGTTGAATGCTGGCTTTGTAGGCAGTGACTTAATCCACTACACTACAACATCTGCTCCATGTACTATCTCCTTGCATCAACTGTCTTTTCTGGTGTATTGACTATTCAAACTCGAGCAGCCTGGACCTAATTTTTAACTAGCAGCAGTATATTCCCAAAGGATCTCCAAATTAATGGGAATGTTGACCCAATCATTACCATGTATCATCTTACCATATTTTAATGAATATACTCAACTCTGACATGATAACTTTATAGGAAAACAATTTTTTAAAAATACTTCAAATAGACCATTTCTGCCTCATTGTGGTGACTGTTTGGTTGGATCTGGAACATTTTCCTACAAGTGCTGGTTTTATGGCTTTTTCTTTTGTTTCCTTGCACATTGGAAAAATTTATCTGTGAAACACATTGAGATACCTTATTATGTCCAGGCATCTCAACTCCAAACACTTCATTCCTCCACAATACTCTTCTCATAGGTTTAAATATTACAGAATTAGTAGAAATTTCTTAAAAATATTTATATCCAGGTCATCATGAAAAAAATATAGATAACAAAAACACCCAGGGAAGGTACAGAGAAATAAAAGAGGAACATAATGATAACACTTTTATTTTCTAATCTTTTTAGATCTGTATGAGAACACATTTATATCAAAACAAATATGATTTGATAGCAGTGTGCTTGCTAAATAGTATGCACCATACTGGCAGAAGAAAATGGCTGGATAATTTTCTCTAGGAACCTTCCAATGCATGACTCATAGTAGACCACTTTATAATTTAACTAGCTTATAGACTTTTGTGCTTTTTTTGTTTTGCTTTGGCTTGGTTTTTATCAAAATATGTAACAGAGGTTGTGCCACTGAAGTATTGAAGTACTTGTACTATGCACTTGTTTCTAGATAAATCTAATTCAACTATCTGCTTCAAGACAAGAACGTTAAGAACCTTCTTCACTAACAACTGAGAAGGCGACTTGCACAGAGGTGACCTTCTCCCAAGTAAATTTTTCCCCCAAAGAAGAATGCAACGTACTTACAACAAATCATTCTGATGCTAAAATGCATGGGTTTGGATCCCAGCTCTGATATCGATTAGCTCTGTGAACTAGAGTAGAATATTTAGCATCTCTGTGCATCTGTGACTCCAACAACCAAAAATTTAAAAAGAACACTTCAACAAACTAAAAGAAAACCATCACTAGAGATATGGATGGTTAGCTCATTGGATATTGGTAAGCTGCAACAGACAGGCTTTGGATTTCCTGCTATTACTCTCAATTGTGCAAAAATTAGAGTGCCTTTGAGCCTTAATATAAACTACACAACCATAACAATTTAATTTGAGTGTGTAAAGCTGAACTATTGCAGAATCTCTCCTTTCAAAGCAATATCAAACCAAGTAGAAAAACAGCCTAGATTGATCTATGTTCCTCTTCCTTTCCAATTACCTAGGATCTCTACTTTGAACATCACTGTCATTGACCCCAATGTTTTTCATCATCCAACACAAATCAGGCTATTATGTATCAATCATTTCTAAACTCAGAACTAAGGCTGCATTCCATCTTCCACAGTTAATGAGAAAGAGAACAACTTAGGCAAACATTACATATTTTATACATATTTATTTATGCACTACACTGCCCAGAGGAGGAAAATGATTCTTGCTATTCAATTTCATGAAGTTTTGCTTCTATGAATATTAGTGAAAGACCTGAACATTCAGTATACTTCAGAAACTTGATCCAACTTCATATTTCACGTAGGAGATTTTATACTGTATCTAACTGCAATGCATTGGACAATAAACTGAAAAAATGGGACACTCCTTTTTTTTAGTTTAGTTGAATAATTCAGCATAAGCACCAACACTTAAAAAAAATAGTGTATGTGTTTTCCTGTAAAAGATTTCCTTCTCCTGCCTTGAAGTTCATGTACTTGAAGTCTAGTATTCACAGACAAAAAGAAATTAAATTGGTATTAAGGTCTTTAAAAAATGGGAAAAGTGGGTTGGAATAAAATCTCAAAATGCCTTTTAATATTATTTTTCTCTTTTCCTGGGTTGTACACATCAATCTTCCCCTCCTCTGATTCCCCAAAACTCTTCCCAAACACAAGCAATGCAGATTGCAGTTATGATTCCTCACCTCATTTCCCTCTCCCCGTTGTTCTAGTTGCTTATGCCAGGATTTTCTACCATTCTCCATGAAAATCTCACCTGATTCTGAGGTTTCCCAAGTACTCAGTTTGCTCCACTCAGCAAATCAATATTAATAAAAAAAAGTAGGGGCCTAACTCAAGAGACATTTAAACAAAAGTGACTAAATTCTCAGATTTTTAAAGAAATTTATTGATTTATTTGAAAGTCAGAGTTACACAGAGAGAAGAGAGTCAGAGACAGAGAGAGGTCTTCCATCTGCTGCTTCACTCCCCAAATGTCCTCAACAGCCAGAGCTGTGCTGATCCAAAGCTAGGAGTTTCTTCCAGGTCTTCCACATGGGTGGGGCCCAAGGACTTGGGCCATCTTCTACTGCTTTCTCAGGCCATAGCAGAGAGCTAGATTGGAAGTGGAGCAGCCAGGTCTTGAACAGCTGTTCATAAGGGATGCTGGCACTGCAGGCAGCAGCTTTACCTGCTGCACCGGAGCACTGGCCCTTAAATTCTCAGATTTTTTTTTAAAAAAATAGTGTTCTCCGGCTGCAAGATTATATGGTTCTGATTATTAAACAGTAGAATGTTTCTTATCAGATAAAACTAGATGTTGATTATATATTAGAGATTTTTGTCATGCCAGATAGCTCTACGGTATCTTTATAAAGAATTGACTATAATCTCATTTTACTTGTGTTGCCTCTTCCTTTCAGTATTCTCTTTAGAATTTTTAAATTACATGGCCAATGAGAGAGCGCTTATTTAGGGATGTGTAGAGCTAATGGGTTTATGTCTAGTGGAAATTCTAGAACTGAGATAATTATAGAATCAGCTTTCTTAAACTCATTATCTTACTCAGTAGAAGTTAATGTATCCTAACAATATTAATTGAATGAAAATATTTCTTTAGAAATTATTTAAAGACATCATATATTCCAGTTGACAGCATTATGATGATGAGTTTTAAATGTAAAATTATCTATAAAACTAATTTTTCTTCTAGTATTATCATTGAATTAAATAATTTGTGGCTGATGATTAATAGCAATAATTAAGTCCACTTTCAGAATTAGTTCAATAATTATTTTTTTGTCTTCTGCTTCTGAGTAATTAATTAGAGCAGATGCATATTAGTTTACATTGCTTTTTCTCATAAAAAGGAATTGGCACTAAGTATTGAATATTTCAGAGATCATTATATTTTGGACAATTTAGGTTGCTGGCTGGACTCTTCTTTTACTCTGAATTTAGTCTTCTAGTGTTATTTTAAGATTATTTTTACTTATTTTTTTAATGGAGAGGTGGAGTGATAGAGAGAGACAGAGAATAAGTTAGTTAGTTCTCAGCTGCTTATGTACTCGCCAAAGGCCCATGATGACTGGAGCTGGGCTGAGCCAAAGCCAGGGGCCAGGAACTCAATCCAGGTCTCCCAGATGGGTTGGAAAATTATGGGATACTATCAAACAATCCAACATATGAGTCTTAAAAGTTCCTGAAAGTATGGAAGAGAGAGTGGACTAGAAAGCCCATTTAGTGAAATAATTACAGAAAACTTTCCCAATTTGGAGGAAAAAAATGGATGTCCAAGTACAGGAAGCACATAGAACTCCTAATAGATATAATCAGAAAAGATCTTCACCATGACACATTGTAGGCAAACTTCCCTCAGTAAAACATAAGAAAACATTCTAAAATGTGCCTGAGATAAATGTCAAATTACTTCCAGAGGATCTCAAATTAGACTCACAGCTGACTTCTTATCAGAAACTCTACAGGATAGGATACAAGATACTCCAAGTCTTAAGTGGAAAAAATTGTCAACCCAGAATACTTTAACCTGTAAAGTTCTCATTTATGAATGAAGGTGAAATAAAGAGCTTCCATAACAAACAGAAATTTAAAGAATTTGTCACCACTCATCTAGCCTTGCAAAAGATGGTTACAGATGTGCTACACACAGAAACACAAAAAGACAGCCATAATTATGAAAGACTGTGAAGGCAGAAAATCTCCAAGTAAAGGTACAAAGAAAATGCAAAGTAAACAATAATATTTATGGAAAAAGTGGCAGGGACAAGTCGTTGCTTATCAATAGTAACGTTGAATGTAAATGGCCTCAACTCTCCAGTTAAAAGATACATACTGGGGATGGTGCTGTGGTATAGTGGGTAAAGCTGCCATCTGCAGTGCCTGCATCTCATATGGGTGCTGGTATTCCATGATAATGGAAAGCAAACAAGGTGAAGTATAACCATCCTATTATCAGACAAAATAGACTTTAACACAAAAACTGTTAAAAGAAATGAAGAAGAGCACTATGTAATGTTTAAGGGACCAATTCAACAGGAAGACATGAAAATATTAAATATATATACACTCAATTACAGGGCACCTATCTATTTAAAATAAATGTTAATGGATCTAAAGGGAGACATAGACTCCAATACAATTGTAATGGGAGCTTTCAACACCCAACTTTCATCAATGGACAGGTCAACTAGACAGAAAATCAATAAAGAAGTAACAGAGTTATAGGACACTATGGACCAAAAGGACTTAACAGATATCTACAGAACTTTTGACACCACAGTTGCAAAATATACATTCTTCTCATCAGTGCATGGAACTTTCTCTAGGATAGACCACATGAAGCAAATCTCAGCAAATTCAAAAAGTTCAAAATTGTACCATGAATCTTCTCTGACCACAATGGAATGAAGCTGAAAATCACCAACTCAAGAGTCTCCAGATCATATGCTAACACATGGAAATAATTAAGATGGTCCTGAATGAACAGTGGGTAATAGAAGAAATCAAAAGATAAATCAAAATAACTGATGAAATCTTTACTTAATATATACTAAATCGGATGAAAAAGATCAATTTGGGGGGCAGAGCCAAGAAGGCTGAATAGTGAGGGCACGCACCAATAGTCCGGGAAAAGATAGTTTAACAAAAGTGGAGTTACTGTAGCCTCAGGAAAAGACTCAGAAAAAAAACTGCAGAGGAAACTCTTCCAGATCTAGTGGATGTGACACAGAGGAGCTACGGGGAGAGCAAAGTCGCCCACCGCTGAGCCATGCGAGGGGAACCGTGAGAGAAGGGAGCTGCAGGAGCCCAACCACAGAAGCCCAGCCACAGAATCTGCGTGCCAGTGCTGGAAGGGGAGGTGAGACAAAAACCTCTCAGTAACCTGAGACATTGGCGGGGAAAGGCAGAACGAGGCCTGAGGTCCCACTGGGGAAAGTGCAGCAGGCTGACTGGAGGAGAGAAAAAAACGAATAAATAAGGGGAACCGGCAGGGACACTAGCCTCTCTCTCCACTAACCTTACAAAGCTGAGCAAGACAAAGAGCAGACGCCATTTTATACATGTAAAACAAACTTGGTAACCTTGGCAACCCGGTGAGAGACTGCGGAGAAATTTGAGACCACACAGAGGGCTGCATAAACTTTGTGTGGTCCCAGGGGTAAAAAGACAAATACTCACAGAGGCCAGATTTCATACATATACATCAACTACCCTCAATTCCACTAAGCTGTGCGGAATTACTTCACAACTGAGTAAAAAATAAATAAAGAGAGTGAGTGAGCCAGAGAACAATCTGGGTGAGTCACCTTTGGCACACCCTTAACACTGAAGAATCAAACAGAGATCTCTGGCAACACCCATCATAGCCTCTAAGGATGCATCAAAAGCAGACAGTCCACTTAATCTAGAGTCATAGTATAATGAGAAAAAACACCACAGCTGAAGGAATCAAAGAACATCTCCAATATGCCAAACAAACGTAGAAACCAAGGTAACAAGAGCAAGGAAGACACTATGATGCCCCCAAATGAAAAAGACACCCCAATTCAAGATTATGCAGAAGATGAGATAGAAGAAATGCAAGAAATGGATCTCAAAAAATTGATAAGAACATTAAGAAGTCTCAAAAACAAATTTTTGAACTACAGAAATCCTTAATGGACAGGATAGAAAATCTCTCACATGAAAATGAAATATTAAGGAGTAATCAAAATGAAATGAAACAACTAGTAGAACAAAAACTGTGATAGTGAAGAGAAATCATAATGAAATGAAGAATTCAATAGATCAAATGACAAACACATTAGAGAGCCTTAAAAACAGAATGGGTGAAGCAGAAGAGAGAATATCGGACTTAGAAGACAGAGCACAGGAAAGGAAACAGTCAAACCAAAGAAAAGAAGAGGAAATTAGAAATCTAAAGAATATTGTTGGGAATCTATAGGATACTAATAAAAAAAAAAACCTAACATTCGGGTTCTAGGAGTTCCTGAAGCCATGGAGAGGGAGAAAGGATTGGAATGCCTTTTTAGTGAGATAATAGAAAATTTCCCAGGTTTGGAGAAGGACAGACATCCTAGTACAGGAAGCTCATAGAACCCCTAGTAAACATGACCAAAAGAGATCCTCACCATGACACGTTGTAATTAAACTCACCACAGTGAAACAACAAAAAAAAAAGATCTTAAAATGTGCAAAAGAGAAACGTCAGATTACTCTTAGAGGATCTCCAATTAGACTCACATCAGAAACCCTAAAAGCTAGAAGGGAATGGTGAGATATAGCCCAGGTACTAACAGAGAAAAACTGCCAGCCCAGAATATTATATCCTGCAAAGCTCTCATTTGTGAATGAAGGTGAAATAAAGACCTTTCACAGCAAACAGAAATTGAAACAATGTGTCACCACTCGTCCAGCCCTGCAAAAGATGCTTAAAGATGTGTTACACACAGAAACACAGAAACACGGCCATCAATATGAAAGAAGGTAAAGGAAGGAAACCTCACAGCAAAAGATCACAGGAAACTCAAAGCCTGACATAATAGGCAAGAAAAATAAACCAAAAGGATACAAATTGGAAAAGAGGAAGTCAAACTATCCCTATTTATAGATGACATGATTCAAAAGAGTCCATTGAGAGAGTATTGAAACTCATAAGAGAGTATGGTAAAGCAGCCAGTGCTGCAGCTTGGAGGGTAAATCCTCCACCTGCAGTGCCGGCATCCCATAGGAGCTCCAGTTCGAGTCCCTGCTATTCCACTTCTGATCCAACTCTGCTCTCTGCTATGACCCGGGAAAGCAGTGAAAGATGGCCCAAGCACTTGGGCTCCTGCACCCATGTAGGAGACCCAGAAGAATTTCCTGGCTCCTGATTTTGGACTGGCACAGCTCCAGTTGCTCTAGCCCATTGTGGCCAATTGGGGAGTGAACCAGTGGATGGAAGATTCTCTCTCTCTCTCTTTCTCTCTCTCTCTCTCCCCCTCTCCTCACTCTGTGTAACTTTCTCTCTGACTTTCAAATAAATAAATAAATCTTTTTTAAAAGAGTCTTTTAAAGTGGCAGGATACAAAATTAACACACAAAAATCAGCATCCTTTGTATACACAGAAAATGCCATGGCTGAGCAAGTACTTTTAAGATCAATCCCATTCACAATAGCTCCAAAAATAATCAAATACCTTGGAATAAATTTAACCAAGGATATCAAAGATCTCTAAAATGAAAATTATAAAAAATCAATATAAAAATAGAAGACATTAAAATGGAAATATCTTCCATGTTCATGGAATGGAAGAATCAATATCATTAAAATGTCTACACTACCAAAAGAAATTTACAGATTCAATGTGATCCAAATCAAAATACCAATGACATTCTTCTCAGATATAGAAAAGATGATGCTAAAGTTCATATGGAAACACAAGAGACCCCAATAGCTAAAGCCATCTTAAACAAGGAAAACAAAGCTAGAGGCATCACAATATAAGATTTCAAGACACACTGCAGGGCAGTTATCATCAAAACAGCCGTTAATGGCACAAAAACAGACTTGCACACCAATGGAACAGAATAGAAAATCCAGAAATAAATCCATACATGTAGAATAAATTTATTTTTGACAAAAAAGATAAAATCAATCCCTAGAGCAAGAACATTCTCTTCAACAAATGGTGTTGGGAATATTATATTTCCACATGCAGAAATATGAAACTAGACCCAATCCTTATACCTTAAACAAAAATGTGCTCAAAATGGATCAAAGACCTAAATCTATGATCTGATACCATCAAATTACTAGAGAACATTAGGGAAACTCTGCAAGACATTGGCATAAGGAAAGTAATCTTGGAGAGCAACCCAGAAGCACATATAATCAAAACCAAAATTGACAAATTGGATTATATCAAGCAGAAAAGATTCTAACACTGCAAAAGATATACTTGGTAAAGTGAAGAGGCAACTGAGAAAATGGAAGAAAATTTTTGCAAAGTATGCAATTGATAAAGGGCTAATATCCAGAATCTATGAAGTGCCAAGAATTCAATAACAAACAATCAATCCAGTTATGAAATAGGAAATGGACTTTTACAGACATCTTCTAAGAGAGGAAAATGACCAACTAATGGCCAACGGACACTTTAAAACATGCTCAGGATCACTAGCCATCAGGGAAAGGCAAATCAAAACCACAATGACGTTTCACATCACTCCAGTTTCTCTCATGGAGATATCAATGAACAACAAATGCTGGTGAGGATGTGGGGAAAATGGTACTCTAATCCACTGTTGGTGAGAATATAAACTGGTGCAGCCACTATGGAAGACTGTATGGAGATACCTCAGAAATTTGAAAATAGATCAACCGTATGATCCAGCCATCCCACTCCTAGGAATTTACCCAAACCAAAAGGAATCAGCTTATGAAGGAGTTAACAGTATTCCCATGTTCACTGTTGCTCAATTCACAAGAGCTAAGATATGGAACCAGCCCAGTTGTTCATCTTCTGATTACTGGATAAAGAAATCATGGTATATATACACTGTGGAATACTACTCAACTGTTTAAAAAATCAAATCCTGTCTTTTGCAAGAAAATGGACACAACTGGAAACCATTATACTTAGTGAAATAAGCCAGTCCCAAGAAGATAAGTATCATATATTTTCCTTTATCTGTTGTAACTAATAGAGTGCCTAAAATGTGATGTTTTGGTTGAAATGGGCATTTTGAGATTTGGTGATTTGTCGTATCCCTCGTCTCTTCTGTTGAGGAATGGCATTTTTTTCTTCATGCTATTGCTGAACTCCTCACTTAGTGTAGGGTTAACTTGATGACCATTAGGTAAACGGAAAGTAGATCTTTATGAAAATTAAGAATGGGAATGGGAGAGGGAGGAGGAAGCAGGGTCGGAGCATGGCAGGAGGGAGGCTGGGTGAGAAGTGTACTACATTCCTAGACTTGTACATATGAAGTACAAGAACCTTGCATACTCATATAACTTAAGTAAATTTTTTTAAAAAAGGAAAAATAAAAATGAAAACAAAAATTAGTTAAACCATCACCTCTGCCTCTCAAGTTCTGCATTATCTTAACAGAAAGCTGGAATCAGGAGCTGCACACAGTTTCAATCTCAGGCACTGGCTGAGTATCCTAACCAGCATCTTAAGTGCTAGGCCAAACAGCCATCCCTGGCTGACAGTTTCTCTAAGTAAAACTTTTCAATCCAATTATAACCAAATTTAGAAAGATTTTTGTTACTTAATATATCCTGACAAATTGCTTACAGCTCCATAAGGTCCAGGATAACATTGATGTTTATCTGGTCTTATATTTTCCAATCCTTTTAAATTTCAAAGATAATACTATACAATGTGTAAAATAATAATTTAAGTGACCAACACTCATATACCTTTGTCTTCACACATGACCTGTGTACATTCATCACTGTGCAACCATAGTTTTCACGTTTTCTGCAGTCATCTCATGTACTACATTCTTTCTTCTCCATGACTAAAGTCTTATGCTATTGGAAAATTATGAAATTCTAACTGTTTAAATGGAGTAAAGACTCCTAGGGGTCTGGAATATTTATGCTAGTAGTAATACCTTTATTCTCTTGAACTTTATAGCTGTTACAGTTATAAAACCTAAATATGTAGCAGTTTAGTTCATCTACCATGTTTTAAAGTAAAAAGGGCCTTATTTCTCTTTCCATTAGCATAATAATTGTTATATTCTGCAACCTTATCATCAATTTAAAACAACAAAGCCCAATGCTACTTATATAAAGCTACTGTAGTTTCATATAAATTTTATTTCCATGAAAGAACTGCTGAATTAACTTGTTTAATTTCTAGAAAGTAGTTTTCAGAATGCAAATTATGTTTCAAAATTAATTAATTTTGCTATATCTAATTGTGAAAACTATGGATTTTCTAAAAATATATATCTTCACTATTTTGTATTTTACTTTATTTTAAAATGTATTTATTTGTGAGGCAGAGACACAGACAGAGGGATGGGGAGAGAGAGAAAGAGAGTGAGAGCAATAGTGAGCTCACTCTCATCTGCAGTGCCAGAGCTGGGATCTAGAAACTCAATCCAGGTCTCTGGCATGAGTGTTAAGAACCCAATTTCTTGGTCCACCACCCCTACTTTCCAGTGTCTACACCAATGTGAGAGTGGAATCAGGAACTGGAATTTAGTATGGAACACTAGTACTTGAATGTTAAACTTGGATACCTTAATGGGCACCTTAACCACTAGGCTAATTGCCTACCCTTATATTTTTACTTTGAATTATAATCAATTAAATTCCAACACTATACATTTTACTCCATTGCCAAAACATTAAACTTTTTGATCTAGATTTGTTGCCATTTTTTCCAACTTTTATTTAATAAATATAAATTTCCAAAGTACAACTTTTGGAACATAGTGGCTTTTCTCCCATAACCTCCCTCCCACCCACAACCATCCCATCTCCACTCCCTCTCCCATCCCATTCTTCATCAAGATTCATTTTCAGTTATCTTTATATACAGAAGATTGCCATTTCAGAAAAGCATTGAGGCCAGCACTGTGGCGCCGCAGGTTGACGCCCTGGCCTGAAGCACCAGCTTCCCATGTGGGCGTTGGCTTGAGACCCAGCTGCTCCACTTCCAGTCTGGCTCTCTGCTATGGCCTGGGAAAGTGGTGGAGGATGGCCCAGGTCCTTGGGCCCCTGCACCCATGTGGGATACCCAAGGAGGCTCCTGGCTCATGGCTTCAGATTAGCACAGCTCTAGCCATTGCAGCCAACTTGGGAGTGAAGCAGCAGATGGAAGACCCCCCCCCCCCTTTCTTTGCCTCTCCTCTCTCTGTATGAATCTGACATTAAATGAATAAATATTTTTAAATAAAGGAAAGTGCTGAGAAAATATTTACATATATTGAAGTATTTGAAATACATTTTAGTCTGAATTTATTTTTCTAAGTATATAGAAAACTTTATGGTTTTGACTATGTATTGCCTTATGTCTGGTCTGCTAGAAGTGTATTTGTTTACATCATCAATGAAAATGATTTAGCATACAAATCTTAAAACAACTTTACTGTAATTTGGTGTTGAAATTTTTGCCTTAGTTTTATTTTTTATTGGCTTTGCTAGATTGGTAGTTTCCAAAGCTTATTTCAAGGCTAGATATAATTGAGTGAGTTAATGCTTTGTGAGGGTATTGGTTTAGCATTTGCATTTCATGTTTGTTTAGTCTATGTGTTTCTCATTATGTTAATTATTTTTTAGTTTCTATATTTTCTACATAAATTGTGTTAGCAATGTTATATGCTATTTCTTTTTTATCTTAAAATTATATGCATGTATAAATGTGAGTGCTTCAGTCTGCATGTACATAAATCTATATAGAGAAAAGTCAATGAGGAAGTCAAAAGGAAAAGTTCATTTTAGAGTTATAATCCCACAAGAAAACCTTTCTACTTGAAAATGTTTCCTTTTGATAGGTTGTAACAATGTTCATCATTTATTCCAAGTTTACTCTAGTTAGTGTCCCAGAAGGAAAACTCATCAATATTCAATCTGCTTAAACTTTTCCCATACCTTTTTTTTCATGGCCAAGTGAAGTGTAAGCATTTTCCTGCATAACTTCACATAATTTCTCTCATTTAAACTTTATAGATCCTTTACCTTAACCAATTTGATTTTCGATCTATGGTAATATCAAGACTACTTTAATGTTTGTTCTTTTGATATATCTGTACCTATTGACTTTTAGTTACCAGAGTTGAAAGACTATTTCCTTAGCAAATTTCTTTTTTTTACCAAGAGAAAAAATTTTTAAAATTTATAAACAGAGAAAATAATTCATGTATTTCATAAATACAATTTTAAGCACATGATGATACTTTGGCAAATTTCATGGTCCTTTTAAAATAATATTCTTTTGACTAAGACCTACACTCAAATTCTAACCTTTTTTAATCAAAACAAGGGGGAGACTTTTGGATTTAAATTTTGGAAAATATTTTTAAAAAGAGATGAAGGCTTTTTAGAAGAATATAAACAAAACATATCATGATGTATGAAGTATATTATTAGGTATATTGTTTTCCAAAATAAGAAAAACAGTTAATAGTTAGACTTTGTGTATGTTAGACATAGATAAGGATGGAGGGTCCAAGAGACACTGGACATTTAAAAGGTACTAAATACACAAAAGGCACCTGTGTGTATCATGTACTCACATATCAAAAATGCATGAGCATTCAATTTTGTAAGGCTTTAATTCTGCTTCTTATTGTTGTCAAAGAGTCTGGTTCCATGTGTCCTCTGTCTAAGAAGCACAAATAAAACCCATGACTGTTCAGCAGACTAAATGGCGAGCTACAGATATTGGCCAGGCATACTGTCCTGTTTCTTTCCCATAGAACAAATGTATGAAATCATGCAAGCACAAAATCCTTTCCTATGGGTCTTTTTGCTTGAAGCCACAACTGTGGACCTCATAATCACATAGCAAACAGGAAAAACCGATGTGGCAGAGAGAAAGTACATGTAAATGTTGCATGGGTATTTGGGGCACTATGATTTTTCCAACCTGTTTGCATTTAATCCTAAATTAACCAATTCTGCTTCTCTACAAATTTGTTCCATATGTTTGTTTCTTAATGTTTATTGATTCATTCACTTGAGAGGCAGAACTGTGATGGATGGTGTTGGGGGAGGAGAGAGAGGGGAGAAAGGGGAAGGAGAGCGAGAGAGAGCAAGAGAGAGCGAGAGTAGGGTGGGGGGAGGAAGACAGGGAGAGAGAAAGAGAATCTTCTATCTGCTAGTTCACTTCCTTAATGTCTTTTCCAGCTGGGCTTCAGCCAAGTTGAAACCAGGAACCAAGAATTCCATACCGGTCTCTCATGTGGGTGGCAGAGACTCACATAATTGGCAATCATTTGCTGCTTCCCAGGATAAATTAGCAGGAAGCTGGATAGAAGCAAAGCATCTAGCACTTTCACTAGCACTTTCATATGAGATGTGAGGATCCCAAGCAGTAGCTTAACCTGCAGTGCCACAACACCCATCCCTCTGTAAGTGTTAAATTGGTTTAAAGCCATGTGAATTGAGTGATTTAATTTGGTCTATTAGCCTCTCTGTTCTATGACCTCTGGAATAACTTGACTGGTAGTGTAATTGGAGGCTGTCTTTGCATCAAGAAATTTTCTAAATAACAACCTTAATTTCAGTTAGAGATCATAGCCCCAACATATACCACATGGTTTGAATTTTTAATGAAAAATAAGTCATCTGAGTCTGGTGATGTGGCATAGCTGGTAAAGCTGCCACCTGTGATGCTTGCATCTCTTATGAGTGCTGGTTCAAGTCCCAGCCGCTCCACTTCTGATCTAGCTCCCTGATACTGGCCTGGGAAAAGCAATGGAAGATGCCTCAAGTACTTGGGCACCTGCCACCACGTGGGAGATCCAAACGAAGATTGTGGTTTCAGCTCAGCCCAGCTCCAGCTGCTATGCTCATCTGGGGAGTGAACTAGAGGATGGGAGTTCTTTTTCTGTATCTCAGTAACTATGACTTTCAAATAAGTAAATCTTAAAAGTAAATAAATAATCTAATTCCTAGGGTAGACTAGAAATTCAGATATAGGCTGGCGCTGTGGTGTGGTGGGTGAAGCCACCGCCTACGTTGCCGGCATCCCATGTGGGCGCCAGTTTGAGTCCTGGCTGCTCCACTTCCATTCTGGCTCTCTGCTGTGGCCTGGGAAAGCAGTAGGAGATGGCTTAGGTTCTTGGGCTCTTGCGCCCCTGTGGGAGACCCAGAGGAAAACCTGGCTCCTGGATTTAGAGCAACACAGCTCCAGCTATTGCAGCCAATTGGGGAGTGGACCAGCGGATGGAGGACCTCTCTCTCTCTCTCGGCCTCTCCTTCTCTTTCTGCGTAATTCTGACTTTCAAATCAATAAATGAATGTTAAAAAAAAGAAATTCAGATTGACCCAGAATATATCAGTAGTTGAAATAGATTGGGCTTTTCCAAAAATGATTGATGTGTGTTTATATACACACATATATGCACATATAAATATATATCTATATATCTATATATAGATATATAGATATATTTTACTAGAGAGTAAAATGTATGTTTCTCAAGATTTAATTTGGATTTGGATCTTTTCCACATTGTTTCTGAGAAAACTACTCACTTGAGGCTTAAATAGGGAAGGTAGTGCCTCATCAGTGAGAATGTTCACAGCATCATCCAGGGCTCTTTTCCTACAAGTTGTGATGTTCAATAATGACAATGCCAAGCAATGAGGTATTGAAAAATAGCTCATTTCTTGAATAGAATAACTGATGTCTAAAAAAATTGCCCTTTCAATAAAGCAAGCAAAACTACCACTCAGCTTGGTTGAATTGTTCCTTAGTGAACAGCTATCCAAATATTAAGCCAACCACACCTAACACCTGGCAACCTATAACATACATTGAAAATATTTTTAAAGTAAAGCTAAGTTAAAAAATACCCAATATTTATCAATCTTTTGAATGTTCTAATAGAGCAAGGTAAACTGCAACACAACAAAATTATATGAATCACACATATGTACACAATACTATATATCATTTGTGTCAGATTTAGTATGAGGGGGGAAAAGAGATTGTGGAGATTAGGAAAAGATGTCCCACTGCTTATTTAGACATCAACATGGAATAAAAATATAAGTTGAATATATTTTAAGTATGAGGAAAATGTTCAGTTCAGACTGTCAAGTAACTGCTATTAGAATCAGGATTTTGACTCAGTGCAAAGCCTTGGGTGTTTAAAACAAGGGTGTTAGGAAGTTTGTAACTGTAAACCTGTATAGTTCTGTATACATTCCTATGGACCTACTTCAAAGGGTACTGTTTAAAGACTTGTCATGGGACTCCAAATCCCATTAAGCTTGGTGGTAAAAATGCCATCTTCATTGTTACAGTGATCATATTAAGTGTTAAAGTGAACATATAGATAGGATTAAGTGTTAAAGTGGTCATATAAAGAGAATCAAGTGTTGGTAATAATACCAGAATTAAAAAGGAGAGAATGTTCCAACATGGGAAGCAGTCCACACAGCAGACTCATAGAACACAAATCACTTTAAGTAACACTCTGACCTCAGAATCAGCTCTTCAGGTATCTTGGTTTCACTGAAATGCCCGTGAGTGTATTTTAGGCATGGAAAGCCAAGACACTGTGGCAAAAAAACTGTTCTACATGAAGGACCTCTGTGAGTGAGAGCCCAGCAGAAAGAAGTGGATATCAGAGAAGCTTGTATTTTTCTCTAGAGGGAGGAGAGAACTTCCACTTTGCTATGGCCTTGTCCAAATACTGACAGAATTTGTGGACTTAAAAGTCTTCCATAGCCTAGACAGCCCATATCCAGAACCTCGGGTGGTCACTGACGTCATACATAACAGTGTCAGTTGTCAAATTAACAATTGAAGTCACTGTGCACTAACTCCCCATGCAGGTTCTTTGTCCTCAATGAGTTGCATTATGAGAATAAACAGTAAAACTAGTTCTCAGTTTTGTGTGTGTGTGTGTGTGTGTGTGTGTGTGTGTACAAACTGTTGAAATCTTTACTTGGAACAGAGTTGGTCTTCTATGTACAAAGTTAATTGAAGATGAATCTTGATGGAGAATGCAACTGGGAATGGGACAGGGAGGAGGAGGAAGGGTGGGAGTGTGGGTGGGAGGGCAGGTATGGTGGGAAGAATAACTATATTCCTAAAGTTGTACTTATGAAATTTGTATTTCTTAAAAACAAATTAAAAAATAAATAAAACAAGGGTGTTGTTATCCTAAACTATTTATAGCATATCTACTCTTTTAGAATTTCTAGATTTCTTAACTGACTATTTACTTTGGTTTTTTAAGATTTGTTGTGTAGACCAAGCTTTGTCTTCTTGCCCACAATATTCTCAGAGTCACTGCACAGTTAATCTCTCAGTGGCTATGATAAGCTGCTCTTCTACTACTGAGTGAATACATTGACCAAGAAGTCATTGGTACTTCATAATTTTTTTAAAAAATTGTTCATTGTCAAAGAAACTTTCTTTTTGCTTTTTCTGATTCTGAACATTTTTATTTGTGACTGGCTCTCAAACTTTCCTGTACTCTACCCTCCAATATTTGTTGATCATCAAATGAAATTTCTTGGCATGAATCATTCTGTTCATTAGCATTTATCCTTTTCATTTGTCATTCAGCTGTCATTCATTTCTATGTGTTAGAGATCCCCCAAAATTATTTTTAAGCCTATATTACATCAGATCCACATCTAGGCTCTTAATTGAAACACAAATAATGTTAACTCCAATTTTCACTTCCTGTCTACACTCAGAATTCAGATTGGTACAAATAATAGACCAATATTGTAAAGATCATATACATGTCAAACCAAGTGAATGAGGAGTATAATTCAACCTGACACCATCAAATTATTAGAGAACATTGGAGAAACCCTGCAAGATATAGGAACTGGCAAAGACTTCTTGGAAAAGACCCCAGAGGCACAGGCAGCGAAAGCCATAATTAACAATTGGCATTACATCAAATTGAGAAGTTTCTGTACTGCAAAAGAAACAGTCAGGAAAGTGAAGAGGCAACCAACAGAATGGGAAAAATATTTGCAAATAATGCAACCAATAAAGAGTTAATAATCAGTATACAAAGAGATAAAGAAACTCCACAACAACAAAACAAACAACCCACTTAAGAGATGGGCCACGGACCTCAATAGATATTTTTCAAAAGAGTAAATTCGAATGGCCAACAGACACATGAAAAAAAAAATGTTCATGATTGCTAGCAATCAGAGAATTGCAAGTCAAAACCACAATGAGGTTTCACCTCACCCTGGTTAGAATGGCTCACATACAGAAATCTATCAACAATAGATGCTGGTGACAGTGTGGGGAAAAAGGGACACTAACCCACTGTTGGTGGGAATGCAAACTGATAAAGACACTATGAAAGTCAGTTTGGAGATTCCTCAGAAACCTCAATATAACTCTACCATACAACCCAGCCATCCCACTTCTTGCAATCTACCCAAAGGAAATTAAATTGGCAAACAAAAGAGTGATCTGCACCTCAATGTTTATTGCAGCTCAATTCACAATAGCTAAGATATATTCAACCTAAATGCCCATCAACAGAAGACTGGATAAAGAAATTATGGGATATGTACTCTATGGAATACTATACAGCAGTAAAAAAAAAAATGAAATCTGGTCATTTGCAACAAGATTGAAGAATATGGAAAAGATTATGCTGAGTGAAATAAGCCAGTCCCAAAGGTATAAATATCATATGTTCTCCCTGATCGTTGACAACTAACCGAGCACCAAAAAGGAAACCTGTTGAATTGAAATGGACACTATGAAAAACAATAACTTGATCAGCCCTTGTCCTGACTATCGAGGAACAACTTAACACTTTATCCCTTTTAGTATTTTTTGTTGTTTTTCTACTTTTTCTACTTAATACTATTGGTTGAACTCTTTAATTAACACACAATTATTTTTTGTTGTTTAAATTTAACTTAAAAGTGATCTCTGTTAAATATACGAGTGGGGATAAGAAAGGGAGGAGATGTATAGTGTGGCACATGCTCAATCAGACTTGCCCCAAAAGGTAGAGTTAGAAATGTGCCAGGGGATTCCAATTCAAACCCATTAAGTTGGCATGTTCCAATGCCATCTCACTAGTCAGAGAGATCATTTTCAGTTCATAATTGATCATAACGATAGGATTAAGAGTCAAAGGGATCACTTACTAATTGATAGAATTAAACAGGAGAGAACAATCCAACATGGGAAGCGGCATACACAGCAGACTCATAGAATGGCAGATGTCCTCAACAGCATTCTGGCCTCAGAATCAGCCCATAAGGCATTCGGATAAAAAAAAAAAAAACTAACTAAATGAAAGATCTCTGTGTGTGAGATCTAGTGAAAGAATGGGTCATTAAAGAAGGACCTTTCTCAGAATGGAGGAGAGAACTTCCACTTCGACTATGACCTTGTCTAAATAAGATCAGAGTAGGCGAACTCAAAAGACTTCCATAGCCTTGGCAACTCATGACAAGAGTCTAGTGTGATTACTGACTCCATAAACAAGAGTGTCAATTTGTTAAGTCAACAACAGGAGTCACTGTGCACTTATTCCCTATGTGGGATCTCTGTCCTTAATGTGTTGTACTATGTGAATTAATGGTATAACTAGTAATCAAACAGTATTTTACACTTTGTGTTTCCCTGTGAGTGCAAACTGTTGAAATCTTTACTTAATATATACTAAACTGATCTTCTGTATATAAAGATAATTGAAAATGAATCTTGATGTGAATAGGATGGGAGAGGGAGTGGGAGATGGGAGGGTTGTGGGTGGGAGGGAGGTTATGAGGGGGAAAAGCCACTGTAATCTAAAAGTTGTACTTTGGAAATTTATATTTATTAAATAAAAGTTTAAAAAAGTATAATTCAAAACTGTTCCTCTTCCCATAGTCCCTTCTTACTCCAATGTCCTTTGAACATATCCTCTTATATATGGCAAGAAACCTAAAAATTGGGCCGATGCTGTAGCGCAGCGGGTTAAAGCCCTGGTCTGATGCACCAGCATCCCATATTGGTGCCAGTTCTAGTCCCTGCTGCTCATCTTCTGATTCAGCTCTCTGCCTTGGCCTGGGAAAGCAGCAGAAGACGGCCCAAGTCCTTGGGTCCCTGCATCCACGTGGGAGAGTCCTGGAAGAAGCTCCTGGCTCCTGGCTCCTGGCTTCGGATCAGCACAGTTCCAGCCTTGTGGCCATCTAGGGAATCAACCATCGGATGGAAGACCTCTCTTTTTGTCTCTACCTCTCTCTGTAACTCTGTCTTTCAAAGAAATAAAATACACCTTAAAAAAAGGAAAACAATTTAAAAAAACAAAAAAATTATAGTCCATCTCCTCTGCCCAGTTTAACAGAGAAATCTGCTGCCACTCCCTGATATGCACCTGCTGATTCCATCTCCTGTTCTGATATCTATCTTTACCCCTGCATTCTGGGATCATCAGCAATGTCCTGGGCTATTGATACAGACTTCTAATACTATCACTGTATCTGTTCTTTTGCCCTTCTAAATGGTCTTCAACACTGCAACCTAAATGGCTTTTTGGAACATAAATTTGATAATTATAGCATTTCAGTGATTTCTAACTGCACTAGACTCCTAAACATGACCTGTGAAGTTGGCCCCACAACTTATTGCCCATTTTTATTTTATATTATATTTTGCATCACATTCTGCAAATGGGATACAGAGAGTATCTTTAATTTACTCCAATTTTCCACATTTGCCATATCTATGTTCCCATAACCTGTGCCAATCACTTTGTATTTGAAACACCTGTTGAGTTCTCCTAGTTTAGTTATGATTCAGATGATCCATTGTCACTTTCTTGTGAAAGTCCTCCCTGACTTTCCCTGCCCAAATCAAAGCCTAAGCTGGAACTAACTGCTGTATATGCTTACTACACCACATCAATATGGTAAAATGCTACACTCATTGTGAAATTTTTAAACTGTCCATATTCTCCTCTAGATTTGTAAGAGAAGTTATGCATTTTTGCTCATAATGATTCCTATGACTTTAACAGGAAGCCTGACTTCAGCAGGTACTCCATGATTTGCTAAATGAATAAGAAAATGAGTGTAGGAGATGACATGGAGGTGTCCTGAATTTTCCCTTGCAACACTTGGTCCCACATAAAGTGGTGTCCCTGCATAGCTTCTCAGTGCTGATTCATGGCGGTATACATCTTTTAAATTAAGCTTGAAAGATAATTTCAAAAGATGCTCCAGATTTTTAAATGTTCCTATCAAAATAGCATATGTACATGACAGAAAATTAAAAATACATTTGAGTATCTAATAAAAACTTGTTGACTCTCAGACTTCCTCTTTATTTTTTAATTTTTTTTCCTTTTTTTTTTTAAAGATGTGTTTTATTTCTTTGAAAGACAGAGTTACAGAGAGAGGTAGAGACAGAGAGAGAGGTCTTCCATCCACTGGTTCACTTCCCAGATGATACTTTAAGCTCACCACAAAGAGGCACCCTCTTGAAGTATGGCCATCTTTAGTACTTACAGAAATCACTGCCACAGCACTATTTTTAAATATATATAAAATAGAAAACATAAATTGATTTTACCTGATAACATTTTACATTTATACTATCTTTTCCTGTTATTTGCAAAGCCTAATATTTACAAAATATGTTTAGCTCTATGGCTTATCCCTCTACTTTTAAGTAATATCTGGTCCTTATATTTCATAAACATTGACATTTCAGCAATATTTTTTGAATCTTCCCATTGAAAGATGAATTATACTTTTAAAATTTTGTAGTTTATGGTTTTGTTCTACATTTCCCAATAGTTTATGTTATAAATGCATAATCTCACTGTGCCATAATGTTCTTCTGTAAATTTATATAATACAAAATATTTATACAATATAACATTTATAAATATAATAAAAACTTATTAAATTATTATTTTACAATATAAAAATATATAATATAAAATATGCCTAAAAACAAAAAGAACTGCTAACAAATTGTTTAAAATGTATCTGATAGCTCATGCATGTCTACTTTTTTATGTAATTGAAAAAAGGATGAACTATGTAAATTAATAAATGCACAAGTCATCCAAAACAACACGATAGTTTCTTGGGCAGTAAAGTTGAAAGAAAAGGGGGAAACTGTTCTCTTACAGTAAACTACATCTTGGTTTGTTTTACTTCTATGTTTAAACATTATGTTCAAATAATTTATTATAAAGTCCACTTGAACTCAACTTTAACACATATGAATTGTCACATGTAAGATAAGTAAAATTACCTACTTAAGGTTTACTCACCCCAAGAACTGATTGAGACAAATTAATCCAAATGATAACTGAAAATATTTTCAAAAGTAAAACTGTGACATAATCACATATCAATGACAATTTGGACAATTTTTTAAAAAAATTTCTTTTACTTTAGGATGGCATCAGATACCAGGAACAAAAGTAGAGAGAGGGAGACCACGGGTAGGGGTGGGGGTGGGGGTGGGGAATCAACTATTTTAATCTCGGTGCTGACACTGTTTTGCTGCCCTTCCAGGTAGGGCCTCACTTTCCTCTTGCCACAGATGCTGCAGATGCCAGGCAGCCCTGCGCTGCACACGGCAAGTGCCTCCGGGAGGAATGAACCCGCGGGGGCTCCTGCAGCACAGCCCCAGCTCTGCCCCTCCTGGCTCTGTGTAAAGCCGTGTGGGGCACGAACTTCTGCAAGGAGAGCTTCCTCCGTCCCCTGGGCAAATCCCCACGGGCAACAGCAGCTGCTCATCCAGCTTGGGGCCTGGACTGGAAGCCGCCCGCTGGCGTGTGCCTGAGTCACCAGGGGCTGGGACACCCGTGCGTGGCATTCTGCATCTTCAATGACATCCCGTGAGCAATGGGCCCTGCAGCTGGGAGTGCTCCAGCTAGCTCTGTCTGGCTTGTTGTGGCTGGAGACCCAGCCAAAACGAGGTGTAGACGCTGCAGGTGTGGGCCGGACCGGGCCTGAGTCGCTCCTCCTAACCGGCTCCCGGATGCGGATGAGATCAATTTGGACAATTTTTACAAGAAATACGGAAACGAAACCCTTGGTTCAATTCATACATCACTGACTTTCTCTAACAAGTTTTGGACATTTCTCTGTTAGTATGTCCACAAAAATAGAGGTTAATAAAAGTCTGATTTTAAAGTTAAATATCTAAAGTTGACATTCAAAAAACACAGAAGAGAGAACAACTTAGCTTCACATGAAAAAACCTTCATGTGTAATTAAGTTATTTAAGAAAATAGAAGGTTATACATGCAGACTTAATATAGTAAATTTTATGTAAACTAGAGGGAAAAATAAATTTGGTTTAGAAAAGATGAATGTGTTTGGTACGAATACCCGTAAAAACTGAGGAAACAGAGGAGGCTTATGAATTCACTGAGCTTCTATAAAACTCAGTCATCTATTAACCTCAACTTTTCCAGTTCTTGTACTTGACTACATATTCTACCTTGTGATTATTTGCTGCCTAACATAAAGTGTCTATTGACAATAATTTACTCAAATTAGGGGAAAAAAGTAGAAGTACATTTTAGAATTTTGGTAAATACAAGTTTATTGGGGGATATGATGTACACATATATATGTTTATAAACAAATATACACATATATGTTTACACACATACATGTTTTCGTATGCAGATATATGACATATAGAGAACTTTTTCCATGCTATTTTGAGAGAATATAAGAAGATTCTCTGTAAAGAATGAATGCTTGATTGATGCTAAGAATATGGTAAAAATTAGGCATTAATCAGCTATGAGCCACGTACAGCTTATTTTAGTGTAGGTAAAGAAGAAATGACTTATATCAATATTGGAAAAAAATCTCAGAAAACTTGTTGATACCACTAATAGAATACAAAACTACATGATTTTTATTATTTAAAGAAACATCAAACAAAAAGTCATAACAAAAGAATAGAAAAAAAGAATGCACAGAATGTGAAGGAAATGTGTGTGGAAATAAGAGTAGGAAATTTCTCAATATGCAATAGGAATTTAACTTCAAAAAGAAAGACAAGTAAGCCAAAGCCAGGCAAAGTTAGATAGTGTTTATACAGGATTAAAAAAAGTTGCGTGAATTCCAATATGCACAATATAAGTATAAAGCAATAGAACCCAGATAATTTCAAAAGAGTCAAATGTTTAGACATATTTATAATACTTCCATAATAAATTATTTAAAACAAATATTAATTGGGGAATTAGACCATATTCAGATCCATTTAAGAGGAAATTACTTAAGCTGCCACTCAACTGGTACCACTGCTTTACTGGAAAGAGAAGAAAATCTTACCACCTTGCTAGTTTCCCCTTAGTTGACCTCTAACTTTACAGTTATAAAATTTGCCTTAGGTGTGACAGTAAGTATAAGGATACTCTATGCTATGGTCACACAGCTTATTTAGATTCAAGTTTAGATAATAAGTCTTTATAAATTATATCTAAATTTTAAAAATAAAATTTACAAGTTGTTAATTTGCTTCCTGCCAGACTCTCTAATCTCCAGTCATAACATTCATCAAGTACAAGTCACAGTTATCAATCCTTTTGGTTGTCCCTTGAAAACAAGTTTACTCGTTCCTACCAGGACCTCTTCCCATTCTTGACCCCCAGGTACCCCTGCAATGGCAGCTCAAATGCTAGCTTCTCATATATGCTGTCTTTAACCATCAACTCCAAAACAAACTTACCCCTCCCCTTTCATCTTCATTTTATTCTCTAACCTTTATTTAGTTTTATTGTCTTCATGATAGTAAATACTACTAGAAATTCTCATGTTACTTGTTTTTATCTAATGTCTGCCCTGCAACTCTAGGATATAGGCAGGTACTCTGTCTATTTTATTCATTACTGTGTTTGTTCATCATTTACTATATTTCTAGCAGCTGCAGGATACCAGGAAACTCTTTTTAGTAGGCTTTCCATTTCTTTTACACACACACACACACATACACGCACACAAATAATACAGGAAGTGAAAATAATCTATAGAGTGAAAAATACATTGTCAGAGAATGTTCTCCATAATATCGCCATTTGAAATCACTTAAAAAAATGAGGTTAATTACATTATAGTACTTAACCTCATAGGATTATTTGCAGGTAAAATGAGACAATGCTCACACATAACTTAGCATAAGTCCTATCTACCTAGAATATAAAAGGTACTCAAAAATATTTTTTATCAATGTTAGATGTTATTTCTCTTACAAAACGTGTGTAAAGAAATTATTAAGGCATAAACATTGATACATCTTAATGTTTGTAAACTAAGTAAGAAAATATTAACACTTTTGATTATGTAAGAGAAATTATCAAGAAGTCTATAGAGTTTCCAAGTAATTTATGGCAAAGATTAATAGTTGCAAAAATGTCATGGTATATTAAACTTGAGCTCACCTCAATAACTAGAAAAGTTTTGGCATATTTGCTAAAGTTCAGGGAAGTTAGATTATATTCACATTCCTACACAAAATGGTATCACTCAAAGAATGCATCACATTTTTTTTTCCAATGTACAGTTATGTACCTCCTTGAACACTATTGCTTAAAAATTATTTGCCACATTGAATCTTAAAAATATCTTATAAAATGACTCATCATAAAGATAAAGTTATAAATCAAATACAAGAAATGATTAAATAAGAGAAAACCTCCAAGTTAACTTTATTTTTAAAAGATGCTTAAAGCTACATTTTAAATCTTGAAGAAAATTAGTTTATATTGTTAATTAGATATGTTGTACAAGCTTAAAACGAATCATAATCTATATATGCACAAAAATAATCTCCACAGGATAAACTTGGATATAAGTGATGATTTATATTGTAATCTGAAGTATGTAATGACATTTTTGAAAATCCATTTCTATTTCAAATCATCTAATTTGCCCAGTGAAATTTTATAAGGCATAATAAAATTAAAATATTTTCCTGGAAACATATTTCATTCTAATATAAATTTAAGTGATTAATAGCTATTCTCAGTAAATATGATGTTCCCAGAAATGTGTGTTGTCAAAGTAATTTATCCAACTACATGGATAGTAGTGAAGTGCTGATGGTTCTTGATATATGAGACCTTATTTCTACTTGGTTCAAAGGTAGCTTGAATGAAATTCCCTTTAGAAGTGCAACCTAGATTTTCCCAGCAGTTCACAAAATCTGAGGAAAATAATTTTACATTTCTCTAACATATCATAGCTACCGCTTATATTGAAGGTTTCATGCCACTTGCTAAGAATTTAAATCTAGTTTCTGTGTTGCATGTACAGTCATTATAAGATTACATGCACTCTTGGTCAACATAACTGCATCACACTGCTTCAGATGTGCTCCTGTTCAGACTCATGTGATCTTCTGGTTAACATGTGAGATTAGAAGTTTGGGGATTTGGTGGGGTGATGGTTATTAATTGAATAAAGGGTACTTTTCATTAACAAATTATTAGTTTCTGTAATCAAAGACTCATAGACAACAAGCATATTCAGAAAAAATCTAAATTTATTCCCTGACTACCTGGGAAGTAAAGCTAGGGAATCACACAACCAGCTTCCCACAGAATTGCTGGATACCAGTGCTCAGTCATTCTAGCTTACTGTTTTCCACTACTCTGTAATTACTCTAGATATTGCCAGAAAATGGCTCACAGATAAACTTGTGAGGGGCCCAGAAACTATACTGAGATAGTTCAATTGATGCCAGGGACTTCCTCAAAATGCTCTGAGAATGTGTAATAGAATGTTTGACCCATTACAAACATTTTCTGCATAAACACATGGAATTCAAAAGTCAATAAGCTCATAGAATGACCTCCAATTCTAACATCATATGAATTTAGACATTCTGAACAGTGTAATCTTTGTGGCTCTCTGTTTTTCTTAAGCACATCTATGATGTCCAATGGATTCTTTAAAACTTCTTTAAGTTAGTAAAATCTTTAAGTTAGCTAAAGCGACAATGGATACATCTTTCATCATTAGTGATTTGAATGGATAGTTCTCATTTTATTGTCATCAGAATTAGTCAAAATATTTTCCTCTTACTCTTCTTATTTTTATGTTTTTAAGATTTTATTTCTTTATTTGAGAGGTAGAGTTACAGACAGTGAGAGGGAGAGATAGGGAGAAAGATCTTCCATCTTCTGGTTCACTCCCCGAATGGCTGCTATGGCTGGAGCTGGGCCAATCTGAAGCCAGGAGCCTGAAGCTTCTTCCTGGTCTCACACATGGGTGCGGGGGCTCAAGGACATGGGCCATCTTCCACTGCTTTCCCAGGCCATAGCAGAGAGCTATGTTGGAAGAAGAGCAGCCAGGACTTGAACTGGAGTGCATATGGGATGCCAGCACCACAGGCAGAGGATTAACCTACTGCACCACAGTGCTGACCCCATTATTACTCTTCTTTCAGTATATGAATGACTACCCAGATTTTGGGACAAAGTTTACCAGTTTGTAAAATAAAATGGGATACAGAAACATTGTATTTGTATGGGCCACTCCTGTGACCTACTGGGTTAAGCTATTACCTGCAATGCTGGCTTCCCATATGGGTGCCCATTTGAGTCCTGGCTGCTCCGCTTCCAATTCATCCCATGCTAATGTGCCTGGGAAAACAGTAGAAGATGGTCCAAGTACTTGGGCCCCTGTACCCATGTGTGATGCTCAGATGAAGCTTCCAGCTCCTGGCTTTGGCTGGCCCAGCCCTGGACATTGCAAGGAAACCAGCCAATGAACGATCTCTTTCTCTTTGTTTCTCTCTCTCACTCTTCCTTTCAAGTAAATAAATATATTTTAAGAAAGGAAAATCACACTTGCTCAATTAGCATTCACTTACTGACAAGATACATATTTTAGTGACAAAGGTTTTCACGCTTGTTTTGTTGTTGTTGGCTAATCTACGAGTACCCACTCAAATGACTAAATGGATACCCACACATCAGCCTCACCTGACAACTGTGGCAACCAAATAAAAGCAAATCTCAGACTTCTACAAAAACAAAGAATTCCTCTAGCTCCACAGGAAAATCCCTGTATGAATGCTTCATTGCAGAGCTTCAACAAATCCAAAAGACTCTGAAGCTGTAAATGTTCTAAGGTCAGAGAGGAGGGAGAGAGTTGACAATATTCAAAAGAATGAAAATAAAAAGGGAGAATAAGGAAAACAAAATCTCGCAGAATCCACCAGAGGGAAGTAACTCATTCACATGAAAATTTATTTCATTCTGTTTCTGGCATTCAGTGTTAGGAATACACACACACATACACACAGACACACACACGAGCTCTAAAACAAAACCAAAAATTAAACCTAAACCAGAAAAAAACATGTGAAGTGACTTTACGCAAGTGTGATCTCATTCATTTGTCAGACTAACACGATTGTCAAACATCTTGACTAGATGCTTGGGATGTGAACATAACTTTGACTTTCTCTTAAAGAGCTCATATATAAGTAGAGCAAGCAACCCAGCCTCTTCTAGCACACAGTGGCGAGTCTGGTCAAAGAGGAATAACCTGGGTGCTGTAGGGTACAGCAAGACGGAGGACAGAGCTTAGAGGTGGTTGAGGAAGGAACAGTGTATCACAAAGGGTTTCCCAGAAGAGACGCTCAAATCTAGTTCTGAAGGAGTGACCATTTGCTGATAGTGCAAACCCCAGAGATGGTGAGAAGAGCGTTATTGGAAAGGCACCAGAGAAACAGGATGATATCTTTGGAGGCTGTGAATACTCTGCATAGTGTGGCTGAAACAAACGATATAGACTTGTTTACATAGGTACACCACATTGTGTAGCCTAGGCTAGAGATAAACTCATATACAAAGGACCCTATTTAACCTGAGGTATGTGGGTCATTCTAATAGACAATAGGGGTCATTCTAAGATGTATAGCAGATCACTTCCAATGCGCCATACAAAAACATTTTGAGAACAGATTGAAGGAGACCTATTCAAAAGGCAAGAACTAGCACAAATTTGCTTGGCTCAGAGAATTGCTATGTAGCAATCAATTAATCTGTAATAATTTTTATGATGTGGATGTGATTTGCTTTTTTTCTTAAAAAGTAATCATCTGAAACATCAAATTAATGTTTTAATTTGCTTTTTACTGGCTTTATTTTTCTTTGTATATTCTGTGTAAATTATATTTAGTTTTGTGTCTCTCAACTGGTTCCCACTTACTGCATTATATTGTACATACCTGGAGGTTAAAGGTTAATTGTACCAGAAAAACTTAACTGTATTAAGAAGACACATATATTCCTTCAACATATAATACATCAATCTTGCCATGGTTGTGTATGTCCAGAGATCATAGGATGTAAATTAAGTATGTCTGAGTAAGAAAGAGAATATATAAGAATCTGAGGAATTCACTTTATGGCAATTTTATCTTAGGGAATATAACATATACTGCCACCAAAATTATCTGGATTTGCAAATGATACCCCTTTAATGTTCATGTTCTTCTACCAGGCCTTGGTGCTTAGAATGCTTGAAGCTACACCAAAAAAAGCATATACATATATCAAATATATTGATAACTTCACATGTACACTATTTTAAAATATGTGATGATTTCAAAAAATAACCAATATTTTGATGACATATTATTTAAAAATTAACCAGGCACCAATAAATGTTTCTGCCTAGGTCAGGATTGATTCATCCATAATTTTTAGCATAACTTTCCATCTTTTTCATATATATAAAGTAAATATATATAAATATATATAATATATATTGTCATACATATAAAATAATAATATTGGAATAGTAGAATAAGCAGATATGCCTGATTATGACTAGATGTAATGTCCAGGATTTCCGGCATCTTCATGCCCATGTGGTACCCTGAGGAGGACGAGATGGAAAACTTCTATGTACATGCACTCACATTCACTTACTGATATGTCTTAGTATTTCAACTGGGAAGCTCTGTGTTAAAGTTGACAAAAGAATGTCAGGAAGTTGTTCGTTTTAGGAAAAGGATGAAAGGATGACCTTGCTGTATATAGCTGATTAGCTTGTCTATCTCTAAGCTAGTAAAATTGCACATGCCTCTAACAGATGAGTCAAGTAGTAAAATGGCTATAATTTTCTATTTAAATGCCAATTAACTGATTGATAATGATTGCTTGGTGATCTTTACTGGGAAGCATTCTAAGCCTTTGTTCAGGCTTGGTCAGAAATAATGCTGGATTGATAAATGACATTTATTGTGAGTTCTGTGGAAGGAATTGGCATTATTAATTAAGCCAGACAATAAGGTTTATGGTACAACATAAAACATATGAACTGAACTATAAATCTTGTATCCTAGGTTTGTCATACTTTTTTTGGTTATAAATAATTTAGTTGACAAAACTACCTTAAGCCTTCATTATAGTTCCTTCTGTCTCAATGCTTTCAATGTAGGTTCTGAATTTTATTTTTTTATCTCTGTGTTGATCAAATAATTAAAAGATAACTGGGAATAAAACATTTTAGTTAATAACACGTAGGCTCAAAAAGGGAAACAGATGAATATTGCCCTGATCCTAGAGGAAGCTGGATGCATTTCCATTTCCTGTGAACTCTGCACAGTAATTTCTGTAATACAAAGAGCTCACAAGGCTGGTGCTGAGGAGCCCCTATACCCTACACTTGGTAACTAAGAACGAGCAGCAGTAGTAATCCTTAACACTCACTTGATTCCATGCCTTGGGAGAAACAGCTCACGTTATCTTATAATGAAATGTAGCTCTAAACATTGTGGGCATAATGCCAATTAATTTGGTCTCCCTCCTGCCCTTTTCTAAGTTTGCAATATATATCTTCCTTTTAACTATTTATTCAATGCTCAGTTTAGTCTCCTTTCATGTAAAGAAGAGGATATTATTCCACTTGTTCAAAAATATGAAAAATCAGCCTTTTTATCTTTCAAAATAAAAATCAACTTTATTCCCAAAACGTTTGGTATCAGGCATATCAAATGATCCCTTCACTTTGGAGACTTTATCATTTCATTTTAGAAATTGACTTGACTTTAGAGATTCATAGCTTTTAATATTGAAATATCTGCTACAGTGTTACTTTAAAGAGCTAGATGAAACAGTAAAATGGATGGACACACCATTAGGAAAAAATGAGCAAGGACATGAACATTTTATTTATAGAATAAGAAATATAAATGACTAATAAATTTAAATATACATTTTGCTAGTCACTAAAGAAAGGAAACTAAAATGAAACACCTTTGAAAATGTTAAAAATGGAATGGTTATTTAACTCAAGGAAATGGACACTGCTCTCAACAGATAACAGAAAGTCTTCCATCTGATGGTTCACTTCCCAGTTGGCCGCAACAGCCATAGCTGTGCTGATCCAAAGCCAGGAGCAAGGAGCTTCTTCCGGGTCACACACATGGGTGCAGGGGCTCAGGGACTTGGGCCATCTTGTACTGCTTTCCCAGGTGGCCATAGCAGAGAGCTGGATCAGAAGAAGAGCAGCCAGGACTCGAACTGGCACCCAAAACGGATGCTGACGCTTCAGGCCAGGGCATGACACACTGCACCAAAAGGCCCTAAAAGTCCTTTACCCTTTACCATCAAATTAATGCACTGCTGCTTTCTCATGAATTGTGAGTTTACAAAATTATAAATTGTGAACTGTTGCCCATTATACTGAAATAAATCACATGAAGATACATGTACACTTTACCCAAGGGGTTTAAAGGGTTTAACAACTCATTTTAAAATGCACACACGCACAGACACACACAGACACACACACACACACACACACACACACACAGATTGAGAGAGAGAAAAACATGGAATGCCTACAGATTTGTCATCAGAATTTTCTGGTTAGGAATTAACATTTGTTTCATGTTTTAATGTTGTTGGAGAATGAGGAGCTTGCCACAACCACTGACTGGGATGCCACAACTACTCAGCTTTCAATGGGGTTAAAAATGCATATTCATCCCACGAAGCTGTACCCCATAACACCCTTCACCTTGGCCACGGGTTGGGAAAAAATTCCTCTATTCTGAAACTTCTGTGTAACCTCCTCCAAGAATGAGAATTTGTAACTGTTGAGAAACGGCTGGGGAGATGGAGGATAAAAGCATATCACCAACGGAATGTTGAAACTAGGATGAGGAATGAATATAGCTCAGCACTGACTTATATAAATAATGACAACAGTCCATAATCATTTCACTAGGATCTATCACTCTCTCTTCCAAAACATATATCTCAGTACTCATTATGAAGATTCAAAACCACGAGGGTCAGTTTGTGACACAAGCCTCCACTTGCAACATCAGCATCCATTATCAACGTCCTAGGTTCCACTTCTGCTCCAGCTTCTTGATAATGTGCCTGTGAAGTCCACAGAGGATGGCTCTAGTGCGTGGGACGCTGCCACCCATATGGAATATCAGAATGGAGTTCCTGGTTCCTGGCTTCAACTTGGCTCAGAGCTGGGGATTGCAGCCATTTGGAAGAGTGAACCACCAGATGGAAGATATAGATCTCTCTCCCTCTTTCTGTCTGCCTTTCATACAAACAAGCAAAAAAAAAAAATTAAAAAGCCAAAAAAATCTTTAAAAAAAACACTAGACATATTCCCTTAGGTATTTACAGCCTGTTTGATCAATGAGTTCAAAAGAACAAGGTAAAGTTAAAGTAAAGGATGGCTGGATGTAAGCTGGGAACTTTTTTAAATATTGAGAGATTCATTATGCTATGTCCATGTCTAGATTTAAACTGACCACCATCACAGCTACTCAGTTCTCTTATGTTCCTTTTCCATCTTGAAATGAGTAGAAATGCTCATGTGAATAAATCCCAAGGAGGTAGGGAAGGCAAGAATTCCAAGGAAGGAATGGCTCTAATATACACATATGGTCAAGTGGGCAAAACTGATAGTTGAGGGTTCTCCTTCATGAAGTAGGAACCAATCTATTAATGGTACAGTAATATGAGAATTCCATAGAGTGGCAAAATACATTATAAATGAAATATATATGAAAATGAAATGTGATACAAGTCTCAAATGCAGCCAGTAAAGGTAATCATAGGACTGGGTTTCTGTTTCCTCTAGTGCACGGCAACTGTTGCTTTGTGGTTAGGTACAAGAAAAAAAATCTATCTGTGATGTGCTTCAATCTACCTGGTCTAATAACTGTAAGTCCCAGTGGAAATTCATACTGGAGAAGTATTATCCAGAAGAAAAGGAGGTAATAAAAAGTTACTGATGTATCTCTCAACAGCAAAAAATATACAAAATAAATGTGTGTGTCTCTGTGTGGATTTGTTATGTAGTGAACCTTACTTAGAAAATATTGGTCATGCTAAAATCTTATAATTTTGCAGCTAGTTTGCAATACATAAGATACATGAGTCCATGAAAAGAGAATCAGACACTGAAATGCTCGCTCAAAGTTCTGCAAATGATATTAGGAGGTGTACTTCAGTACATAGAAAGCAATTGTATTAAAGCAATATTTTTAAAATAAAAAACCCATAAAATAATTAGTTCTGGTGTTATTTTCTTGATCACTTATAGTCCAAAGGAGTTAACAGCCAAAATAAAAGAATGCCCTAACTCCCTACTGGGGGTAAAACAGCGGACCTCATTCTCCCAATTGTTTGTAGATATGGGATACAGTGAATTTTCTTCCTTCTCAGAAGAGGATATTTCTGCTTGTGATAGAGGAAAAAAGCATATATCAAAAGAAAAGCCAATTGTCCATTGAATGGTTTAATAGTTTTTAAATTGAAGATACTGACCTTTAGACCAAGGTTGTAACTGGCTGAAACTCATAAAGTCAAGTCAAATTTATATGAAAAATATGTATTGACCTCCCACAGTGTAGCATGCAATGGGCTAGGCTCTAATAAAAAAAAGGTGGCTACAGGTTAAGTGGTTAAATAGTACTGAGTACTGAAAATAAATTGACCTCTTCATCTACTCTAGCTTTATCTGAGTTTTCTGAATACATGAAGATTTACATCATGATGGGATTGGGGGGCTGTGCAGTGAGGAGGCACATTAGAAATATCTTAAATAACATATTTAGAACATATTCGTCAAAAGATAAAACCAGAGCAAATATTTGGTGTGGGGATTTGGTATCACTTGGGCCACTTGCATGCCATATCAGACTACTTGGGTACAAATCCCAGCTCCAGTACCAACTCAGTTTGCTACTAATGTGCACCCTGGGAGGCAATAGATGATGAGTCAGGTAGTTGGCTCCCTTCCATATGGGAGGTATGGGTTGAGTTTCTGGCTCCTCCTTCAGCCTGGCCCAACCCTGGCTCTTGTGGGCATTTAGGGAGAGAATCTATGCATGGGAAGGGTCTTTACCTGCCTATCTGTCTGCCTATATCTTTCTTTCAAATAAACAACAATTTTTAAAAAGACTAAAGCCACCTAAAATACAGTTTTAACAAAATTATGCAATATAATTGCAATTATATTGCAAACATTTTTTTTTTGAGTATTTACTATGTGCTAAATGCTGGGGTAACTGCATTATATATCTCATTCAATCCCTACATTAGTTCTATGAGTAACGTAATATCAAAAGTATACTATTATACTTAAAATATATAGCACAAATATTTTTCAATCAACAATGGAACTATTCCCATTTTTAAAAAATAAAAATGGGGGCCAGAGCCGTGGTTAATCCTCCACGTCCAGCACCGGCATCCCATACGGGCGCTGGTTCTAGTTCCAGTTGCTTCTTTTCCAGTCCAGCTCTCTGCTGTGGTCTGGGAAGGCAGTGGAGTGTGGCCCAAGTGCTTGGGCCCCTGCACCTGTACGGGAGACCCGGAGAAAGCACCTGGCTCCTGGCTTTGGATCATCAGTGCAGCTCCGGCCATTGCAGCCATGTGCAGAGTGAACCAATGGAAGGAATACCTTTCTCTCTGTCTCTCTCTCTCATTGTATGTAACTCTGCCTGTCAAACGAATAAATAAAATCTTTAAAAAGAAAGATAAAAAAATGATTTAATGGTCTTTCTTGGTCAGTCACCCATCTAGCAAGGATTCAAGCCATAATACAGTGTGGTAAATTCACGTTAGAACCATATAGCTGTTGTGAATACAGAGAAAGGACCCCCAATTTAGCCTAGAGGAGAGGAGAAAGTCATAAACTGAAATAACTTGATATTACCTCTTCCCAATTAGAGTTATGGCCTATTTCTTAAAGAGTACTTTCAAAAGAATCTGCATTTAGCACACTGTGTTCTGATGGCTCGCAGAGGTGATAGCTTTTCCAGTTAAACTGTGAGTTCACTGAAGGCAATGATATGTTTTATTCCTTTTTTATCTTTCCAGGACCTTGGGTCGCATCTTTCACAGAATAGGTATTGGGTAAAAGTTTGTTGACTGAATAAATGACCAAAGAAAGAATGCCCTTGATTACCTAAGAGATCAAATCTGTACTGAAAAATGGCCTAGTCCTGGAAGTATTTTCCAACACTTTATTGAAAATAAACTACTTTGTATGAAGATCATGACTTACAACATCATTGTATTTTACCCTGTATGCATAAGGTCATAAGAAAAATTCATCTTTTAGGAAGATGGTCATGGAATGAAAGATATTTGTCACATATATGGGTTTTATTTTATGATTTAACTGCAAGATTCCATTGCTATTCATCAACTAATAAAATTTACCCATCTATGCACAGTGAGTTGTTTATTGAATACAGCAAGATTGATTTTAGCCTCTTTGGCAGGTGAAAATTAAAGCCATGCTTGCTTTGTTCCATGCTTTGCTTGGTAATATGCAAAGTAACAAAGGAACTAGAATAGCAGCAGTTCATATATTTCTCAGGAGCCATAGGTCAAGGATTGCTTCATACTGCCATTTCATTGCCCATAAAATATGGTATAATACAGAGAATTTCAGCATCAGACTAGTAAGTGTTATTATTGTAGCAACCTAGGATATTAGGAAACAGTACCTTTTTCACGGCTGGGTCTGGCAGTGATTATTGTGTATAAACCAGGTACTGCAGAAATCATCAATTTGTACTTAAAATGATTAAACAGATATGGCAACTGGAGCTTTCCTTGATCTGTGCTGAATTTACATCTCAGGCATGTGGTCATCTTACATTTTTTATTCACAGCCAATGGCTCTGTTTCCCAGAGACCCATCCATTGCTGGGATTTGGGAACTCCTAAAGGAACACATCCATAAGGTTCTAACCTCCCTTTTAATTACTCTTTTCAATTTGCCAAAGGGCAGCTACTGAGCAATCGGCTGCACTTACATTCAACATGACATTTTGTGGAGACAAACAAATCTTTAGGACCTGATAAGATTTCAAGACTGAAAAAAAAAAAAAAAAACAACTAAAAAATATCACTCCCAGCTTGCAGGCTTTAGCCCAAACCTGGCTTCTTTCTTAATATATTGTATGAAACAGAATGGATCTAAAGTTGGTATCAAAGTTCACTGGGTTACCTTTTATATGTTTTTGTTTTATGAAAATCCTATTTGATTTCAAAGAAAAGTGAAGTGACATTTATTTGCTAGAAATTCATAGAAATATGCACTACTTATCCTTCTCTACAGAAACAGCAGGGAGTATATTGGTTATATATGTCTTGGACATCTCCAAAAGTAGCTTTAGATATTTTATACTTACACATTTCATACAGATATGTGAGGGGTTATCAAAAATTTCATAGAAAATATGCATTATATTTTAATTTCATTCTCCCATAAACCTTTTGAAGTACCCCTGTATATATTAAAGCACAGGACAGATCAAACAAAATGAAGGGAATGCTACAGAAGAATTAGCTTGTACTCTTTTTTTTTAATAAAGTGCCAAGATCATGAAAGACTAAAAGCAATAAAAAATGCTGATACTTTCCGCTAACAGAGGAATTGGTTGGGTTGAAAGAAAGCCATACATGATATATGTAGGACAACTACTAAAACTAGAGTATGGAAAGAGATTCGGGTAAAATTATCACATCAACATTTAATTTTCTGATGTGTAGCATTGGAAATGCGGCTTAGTAAAAGAAATGTTTCTTCTTATGAAATATAAACCAAAGTATTTAGGATAAAAATGTGATGTTTATAACTGATCATCAAATTATTAAGATAATTTGCTCTCAATTCAGAGAAAGGATGTCTAAAGGAGTGCATGAAATAAGTATCAAAGGATTGAATAAATTAAATTTACTGATAATTAACAATTGCTGAATCTAAGGAAAGATTAATATTTTTGTACCATTCTAAATTGAAGTTATATTTAAAAATGATAAAAATAGAAATATTATAGCAGTAATATTAAAAGAAATACTATAATTAAGGCAATACTTTGAATTTTCACCTTAATTAACCATTAATAAAACTTCCACACATGCTAATTAATTTGACCTCATCTGTGGAAGAAATCTAACACTACATATGCCTTTAACCCATTCTAAAGATGGAGAAACTTGGAAATGAGCTACTGCAGTCCTTTAGTTGAAAAGATTTTGATTTGTAGTCCTTCTGAGGTAACTACACCACAAACTGTGCAAATTGCCCTCATTTAGGTCACAAAGGCAAACCTGTGGTTTGTTCTGTGCTCAGTAACCAGCTGTCAAACTATAAGAATTTGGGTGGTTGCAGATCAGTAAGCATCTCTATAATTTAGAATCAATCTTCTAAGCTGTCTTGTCTCTATTTTCATAGCATGTTATTGGTTTTCATTCCAAAGTTGCAGCAGTGCTTCTTGGCATGATCGATGGTGCAGGTGCACAGTTTTAGGAAAGAAACAATAGGAAACTCTATCAGTTTATGCTGTATTACAAATAGAAAATGGGAAAAAAATCAATGCTAGAGAAGTTGATTTGAGAAAATAATTAGGGAAATAAATTTTATTTACATAGTTTCAGGATTATATCAAAGAGGACACATTTTATTTCAAAAGGTATAAGCTTTATTTTGGAAAGGAAGGCAAGAATGTGAGGAGGTCTCAAAGTTCAATTTTACAGAATTACTATTCTACTGCAATGCATGCAAGCCGTCTCCTCTAAATGTAGAATACTTTTCCTCATTTTAAAATTACTTAACCTATTTCTGATTTTTTGTGTACCACCAAATATTTTAAACAATGGTACATTCACCAAAATAATTTGGAGATTACAGCTTTAATATTCATAAATAGTGCTTACTATATATCAAGGGAAAATAAAGGGCACAATTTTAGTATCAAATATATAAGTTCAAATGTTATATTTGGGTAGGTAATTTATTCTTTCATTGAGCAATATTCAATAGTTCTTATGGCAGTAGAAAAACATAATGGCTGGAAGCATGGATTTTGGAGCCAGACTTTCTGAATTCAGTTAGAGATTCTGCCTGTATGATCTTAGAAACTATATGATTTCAATTTCCTCATTCATATAATAGGGATAATGACTGAACCTCACTGGGCCATTGTGATATGAAAAGTATAAACATATGTGAAATAGAACAAGGTTTAGCACATTTTTAGCTTTCAAGATTTTGACTGCTGTTATTCATGGGATTAATCTGACATATGTCTATTGGGCATGTAGTATGGTTATAAATGTAAATGAACCTAAATATAGGGCACCAGGCTTTAAAAGAAAGGTTAAGAGATTTAAAGGGATACTTAGACTCTAATAGAATAGTATCGGGGGAGGTCGGCGCCGTGGCTCAACAGGCTAATCCTCCGCCTTGCAGCACTGGCACATTGGGTTCTAGTCCCGGTCGGGGCGCCGGATTCTGTCCCGGTTGCCCCTCTTCCAGGCAGGCCAGCCCTCTGCTGTGGCCCGGAGTGTAGTGGAGAATGGCCCAAGTGCTTGGGCCCTGCACCCCTTGGGAGACCAGGAAAAAGCACCTGGCACCTGGCTCCTGCCATCGGATGAGCGTGGTGCGCAGGCCGCAGCGCGCCGTCCACGGCAGCCATTGGAGGATGAACCAATGGCAAAGGAAGACCTTTCTCTCTGTCTCTCTCTCTCACTGTCCACTCTGCCTGTCAAAAAAAAAAAAAAAAAGAATAGTATCGGGGGACTTCAATACTCCACTTTCAGCATTTGAAAGATCAACCAGAAAGAAAATCAACAAGGAAACAGCAGATTTAATCGACACTATAGACCAAATGGATCTAACGGCTATCTACAGAACTTTTCATCCCACAGTTGCAGAATACACACTCTTCTCAGCAGTGCATGGAACTTTCTCTAGGATCAATCACATACTAGGCTATAAAGCAAGTCTCACCAAATTCAAAAGAATCGAAATTATACCATACATCTTCTCAGATAACAATGGAATGAAGCTGGAAATCAGCAACTCAGGAATCTCTAGAGCATGCACAAACAATGGAGACCAAACGACACGCTCCTGAATGAATGGCAGGTCACAGAAGAAATCAAAAGAGAAATAAAAAAAAATTCTGGAAGCAAATGAAGATAGCAACACAACATATCAAAACTTATGGGATACAACAAAGGCAGCATTAAGAGGAAAGTTTATAGCATTAGGTGCCTAATCAAAAAATTGGAAAGGCACCAAATAAATGAGCTATCAATGCATCTCAAGGATCTAGAAAAACTACAGCAAACCAACCCAAAACTAATAGGAGAAAAGAAATAATAAATTTAGAGCAGGAATCAACACAATTGAATCCAGAAAAACAATACAAAAGATAAGCAAAACTAAGAGCTAGTTTTTTAAAAAAATAAACAAAATTGACACACCATCAGCTCAACTAGCCAAAAAAAAGAAGAGAGAAGACCCAAGTCAATAAAATCAGACATGAAAAAGGAAATTTAACAACAGACACCACAGAAATCAAAAAAAAAAAAACATCAGAAATTACTAAAAACAGCTGTATGCCAACAAACAGGGAAATCTATCAGAAATGGATAGATTCCTGGACACATACAACCTACCTAAATTGAACTATGAAGACACAGAAAACCAAAACAGATCCATAACCAAGACAGAAATTGAATCAGTAATAAAGGCCATCCCAACAAAGAACAGCCCAGGACCAGATGGATTCACTGCTGAATTCTACCAGATATTTAAAGCAGAATTAACTCCAATTCTTCTCAAGCTATTCAAAACAACTGAAAGAGAGGGAATCCTCCCAAATTCTTTCTACAAAGCCAGCATCACCTTAATTCCTAAACCTGGAAAAGATACACCAGGGAAAGAGAATTACAGACCAATTACAGACAAAATTCATCAGATCCCTGAAAACATAGACGCAAAAATCCTCAATAAAATTCTAGCCAATAGAATCCAACAACATATCAGAATGATATCCACCCAGACCAAATGGGATTTACTCTGGTATACAGGGATGGTTCAACATTCACAAATCAATCAATGTGATATATCATATTAACAAACTGCAAAAGAAAAACCATATGACTATCTCAGTAGATGCAGAGAATGCATTTGATAAAATACAACATCCTTTCATGATGGATACTCTAAGCAAATTGGGCATATAAGGACCATTCCTCAACACAATAAAGGAGATTTAGGACAACCCCACAGCTATCATCATAGTAAATGGGGAAAAATTGGAAGCACTCTTTCTGAGATCCAGTACCAGAGAGGGATGACCACTCTCACCATTGGAAGTTTTAGCCAGAGCCATTAGGCAAGAAAAAGGAATCAAGGGGATACAAATTGGGAAGGAAGAAGTCAAACTAGCCCTTTGCAGATGACATGATTCTTTATTTAGGGGATCCAAAGAATTACACGAAGAGTTTGGTAAAATAGCAGGATATAAAATCAATACACAAAAATCAACAGCCTTTGTATATACAGACAATGCCACAGCTGAGAAATAACTTCAAAGATCAATTCCATTTAAAATAAATACAAAAAATTAAATACCTTGAAATAAACTTAACTAAGTATGTTTAAGAACTCTAGGATGAGAATTATAAAACTTTAAAGAAAGAAATAGAAGAAGTTACAAAAAATCTTCCATGTTCATAGATTGGAAGAATCAATATCATCAAAATGTCCATTCTCCCAAAAGCAATTTACAGATTCAATGCAGTACCAATCAAAATACCAGAGACATTCTTCTCAGATCTGGAAAAAAATGATGCTGAAATCCAAATGGAGGCACAGGAGACCTTGAATAGCTAAAGCAATCTTGTACAGCAGAAACAAAGTCAGAGGCATCACAATACCAGATTTCACGACATACTACAGGGCAGTTATAATCAAAACAGCCTGGTACTTGTACAAAAATAGATGGATAGACCAATGGAACAGAATAGAAACATCAAATATCAATCCATACATCTACAACCAACTTATATTTGATAAAGGAACTAAAACCAATTTCTGGAGCAAGGACAGTCTATTCAACAAATGATTCTGGGAAAACCAGATTTCCACATGCAGAAGTATGAAGCAAGATCCCTGCCTTACACCTTACTCACTCAACATGGATTAAAGATCTAAATCTATGAACCGACACCATCAAATTATTGGAGAACATTGGAGAAACCCTGCAAGATATTGGCACAGGCAAAGACTTCTTGGAAAATACCCCAGAGGCACAGGCAGCCAAAGCCATAATTAACAACTGGCATTACATCAAATTGAAAAGTTTCTGTACTGCAAAAGAAACAATCAGAAAAGTGAAGAGGCAACTGACAGAATGGGAGAAATTATTTGCAAATAATGCAACCAATAAAGGATTAATAGCCAGAATCTACAAAGAGATCAAGAAAATCCACAACTACAAAACAAACAACCCACTTAAGAGATGGGCCAAGGATCTCAATAGACATTTTTCAAAAGAGGAAATCCAAATGGCCAACAGACACATGAAAAAATGTTCATGATAACTAGCAATCAGGGAAATGCAAATCAAAACCACAATGAGGTCTCACTTCACCCCGGTCAGAATGGCACTCAAGATATTATGGGGCAGTAGGATTTGTTGAGAATTACTGAAACTTTACTCTGTAATAACAGAGAGTTAGAGTTTACTACATAGTTATAGGTAATAAATTATAAAAGCAGTGCAGCAAGTTCTATTAATACTCTTCAGTTCTTTCTCAGTAATCCACTTACAATAATTTTCACCACTATGACTAGTAATTCTGCTTCCACCCAATATTTCACTTGGCATCTTATAGCATACTTTTGACAAAGAATCTGGTTTTCACTTGGATATTTGCTTCTTGCCCCCAGGCATTTGTAGTTTACCAGATATTTTTGCCTTTTTAGTTTGGTAATAGCCAAATAATGTTGAGTCTTTTCTCTGCTGCCTGAGTGATCTGTGTCTGTATTTATCCTCTCTCTGAGACTTGTCTCCAGTGAAGGACTTCTCTCAGTGGGATCACAACTTCATCTTTCTTGCTAAGATACTGGTAAATAATTTTATTCTCTGCATTCTCTTACTCAACGTAATCATAGTTTCCTCTTACTGACTACACTGATTTTGTATTCCTCTGGAAATGTTATGTTGGAAAATTGAAGAGTATCTGCAATTTGAAGAGATGCTTTCTTATCATTATATCATTAGTGTTATCTTTGTTTTGGTTCCTTGATTGATTTAACTTCACCATTATAAATTAGGTTTTCAGTTCTTTTTGCTGCTAAGTTAACCAAAGAGTAAGTGGCAATGTATACTTTAGGATTTCATTTTGCATGAAAATTAAATTTTAAATGCATGCATTGCAGTTCAGAAAAGAATCGTCATACAGCCATTGTTAAATCATAGTCACCTAAATTTTTTGTTCAAAGTCATGGTTATTATCAAATTTATTTTTCATGGGAATTAGGGTTATGGGAGCATAGAATATAATGATTCCTTCTTTCACTATGTGGAAGGAAATAAAATAATGAGCTGCTTTCTTGGACCTCACTTAGGTCATGTTCAGCAGACCATGGCCAAGGACAGTTTTTTTTTTTTTTTTTTTTTGACAGGCAGAGTGGACAGTGAGAGAGAGAGACAGAGAGAAAGGTCTTCCTTTTGCCGTTGGTTCACCTTCCAATGGCTGCCGTGGCCGGCGCGCTGCAGCCGGCACACCTCGCTCATCCGATGGCAGGAGCCAGGTGCTTCTCCTGGTCTCCCATGGGGTGCAGGGCCCAAGCACTTGGGCCATCCTCCACTGCACTCTCTGGCCACAGCAGAGAGCTGGCCTGGAAGAGGGGCAACCGGGACAGAATCCGGCGCCCCGACTGGGACTAGAACCCAATGTGCCAGTGCTGCAAGGTGGAGGACTAGCCTATTGAGCCATGGCGCCGGCTCCAAGGACAGTTTTATGTCGAGCTGGGGAACTCCCATCAACTCACATCTATTCACATTCAGAACACTTTGAGTGTCGTCCTGGAATGACTGTTTACTAATCTGATGAACCATTAAAGCTCCATGCTCTTGTTTCATCCTCTAACTCAAAAGTATGTGGACAGAGAACACTGTTGTATATAAGTAGATCACATTTGTATAAATGAACAGCCTAGGCACAATCTTCTATTAAAAGCACAGGGAAAAAAGAAACAAAAAAGGATAAAAGGCAACCTATGATTATCATGAATGTTTCACAAATTACACAAATTTTCCTGGTAAATTTGATTCTAGTCTAGTCTACTTTGAAATTTAAAGAAAACCTTTAATTATAAGTTCTATTTTAAAATTCCATATTATTTGTATCTTACATTACTGTTGGTTTTTCTCTTTTGCAAGAATACGCAATCACATGACTATTTATATACTACGGTCTCCTTTGATTTTAGGTAAAAAAAAAAAAAAATCAGATCATCTGTATCTGAAACAGAGTTCCCATATAGTGCCTTGAACACAGATGCTAGATACCAGGAGGTCCTAGGTCCTCCCAGCCTCTATCATGTAGCCGAAAGGGTCCTTGTTCTGCCGTTTGATTGAAAATTAACCACTAACTAAAATGAACTCACAGAATTGAGAGTGGTATAGTTGGCCCTCTAGGGTTCTAAACACTGGACTCATGAGGGTCATTTGTTTCTCCAAGAGATAATATCTTGATATTCCATCTTTTCTCTTCTGTGAAGGGATTTCTTTTCCAGGAACTGCATGAATGGAGCAAAAATACCTCCTCCAAATAACCCCCAAACTGACTGCAGCCCACTCCGCCGTCATCAAAATCCCCTGAAGGAAATGATATCACACGAGGGCCATGAACACTGCACAGCAGCTAAGAACTTGGACATGGGCTGAATGCACAACACCTCTCTGCCCAAACTCCAGTCTGCAAGAAACTACCCAAACTTCTTCAGAGAGCCTGAGATTTTAACAAGAACTACTCAGCTCCTTGCTCTGCATTCTGCCTTAAATACTTCCTTTCACTCAGTGATTAGTGCTTGGTTTCCTGCGCCAGGTGAATGGACTCAGTGTTGTTAGTTTTAAAGTAATTTCTCCAACTAGTTTTATAGGGTTTTCTCTACCATCTCCATTAATGTTAGTGATGTGAGTTAGGGAGCAAGTGAGGGACAAAGAGCTGAGAGGCTCCTAGCCATCTCTTTCTTGTCTGAGCCACCATCACCTAAAAGTCAACTCCATTCCAGGCCAATCCAAGATGACTCTGTGCACTCATTTCCCGATCATGCACCTGAGCCTTCTTCATCATACATCAGACACCATGATGCCCATGGGTATGTTGTAGATCCATGTGTGGACATCATGACATCTTCCCAGAGAGCACTTACACTGAAGCCCAACTTGTGCTCTGTTTTCTTTGTATATTCGCTTCTGATTCAACTTCTTGCCCTATAAAGGAAATGTGACAGGGACAGATGGAATTCTTTTCTCATGGAGAGAGACTAAATATGTAGTAAGCCTTTAGATAAATCACATATTCCTTCCTCACCTCTATCTGTGTCTCAGTCTTGACTTCTTCTTTCGGGCCATGAAAACAACTTAGAGTAAATCCAGCTGGGGACCTTGGTTCCGCAATGTTAATATATAGCTGGTTATTTATTATGCAGTGTATTTTCCACATTTTTTTAGACTTCTTATGCTTTTGTGTAAATTAAATGGGGGAAAAGTACATAAACCATTCTTCCAAAATCCAGGTTAACATAGTATTCTGAGTAAAATAAAATCAACATGCCAACTTTGGGAATCACAAAATAATCAATTCCATATCTAGCTAATGCACTCTAATTTGAAAAAAAGCATAGCTTTATGTGACATAGGAAACTTTATCAACCTTATGTCAAGTGTGAAATTTCATGTTACTTTACTTTTATAAAAAGTTATAGAAATTTGCTAATGAATAAACAGATAATAAGAATAGAACAGTAACTCTTACATACCCAGCACCTTGATTCAATTTCTTTTGTTTTCTTTTTCTGCAATTTACTTTTTTTACTCTACCTCATTAGGTTATTTTGGAGAAAATACCAGATATTATGTTACTTTATCCATGAGTATTTCAGAGTGCATCTTTAAATGGGAAGTACCATTTATCTATATTATACTGTGCGTATTTAAGATAATTTATTAATATCAAATATTCTCTTGTTCAACCATTATTTTGAATTGGAATTATGCAAACAAGGTAGGCTCATACATTGCTTTGGTTGATGGATTATATTTGTCTCTTCTATTCTATCTGTCCACTCCCTCTTTTATCCTTACAAGATTTATTTTTGAAGGAGGTGGTCAGCTGGTGCTGCGGCATAGTAGGTAAAGCTGCCACCTACAGTGCAGGCAAACCCATATGGGTGCTGGTTCAAGTCCCAGCTGCTCCATTTCCAATCCAGCTCTCTGATATGGCCTGAGAAAGCAGTAGATGATGGCCCAAGTGCTTGGGCCCTTGCCTATGAGTGAGAGACCTGGAGGAAGCTTCTGGCTCCCAGATTCAGATTTGCACAGCTCCAGCTGCTGTGTCCATCTGGGGAGTGAACCAGCAGATGGAAGACCTCTCTCTCTCCCTCTCTGTCTTTCCTCCCTCTCCCTCTCTGCCACTATAATTCTTCCTTGAAGTAAATAAATAAATCTTTAAAAAAAAGAGAAGGTGGTCACTTGCTTTGTCAGGTTTTTCATGGTATGGTTGTTACTGCTTCCATCCTCATGCTATCACTTAAAATCCTTATCAGGCTCCTGTGTTCATTGTAAATTAATAATTAAGTACAGAATCCAGATCTCAATAGACTCAATAGACTCAAATTTTTGACAAGAATACTTCATAATATATTGTGAACATTCACCAAAAGGCACATAATCCACCCCTCCATTAGAATTCATTGTTGCTCATTACCTGGATTCATGACTTCATCAAGGAATACAAAGTGGTCGTATTTTAATTTTATCATTCCTTCTCAATGTACTAGCTACAAAATCTGTTTAAAGAGAAAATTTCCCCATGGTAAGGTTTTTATAGGAAAGTCAGTTTAAATGCTTCCTTATTTCTCCTCATTTACTTACTTCTAGATTGATAAACTGTTCTCTAGCAAACTCTAAATTTACCCAATGGATTAATATTTTATTAACATTATAAGCTGAGGGATTGTTTCAGTTTTTTTTTTTTTTTTTTTTTTTTTTTTTTTTTTTTTTTTTTTTTACAGGCAGAGTGGACAGTGAGAGAGAGAGAGACAGATAGAAAGGTCTTCCTTTGCTGTTGGTTCACCCTCCAATGGACGCCAAGGCCAGTGTGCTGCGGCCAGTGCACCATGCTGATCCGAAGGCAGGAGCCAGGTGCTTCTCCAGGTCTCCCATGCGGGTGCAGGGCCCAAGGACCTGGGGCATCCTCCACTGCACTCCCAGGCCACAGCAGAGAGCTGGCCTGGAAGAGGGGCAACCGGGACAGAATCCAGCGCCCCAACTGGGACTAGAACTCAGGTGCCGTTGCCGCTAGGTAGAGGATTAGCCTATTGAGCCATGGCGCCGGCCCTGTTTCACTTTTGAATATATGATATTCATTTTAATTTAGTTATCTTAGGGTGGAATAAAATATTAAACCAAGACCATACATACAATTGAAAAATCTTACAAAAGAATAAAACAAAAACAAAATGCACTAAGGTTTACTATATATACTAAAAAAAGTGATGTAGATGTAGGAACAATCTTTCACCAGTTTTTAGGATGCTGAGAAATTGGCAATCCAAAATCTCACTAATTTTATTTCTAAAAATCTATAACATGTTAACCACTTACTATATGCCAAGGTCTATTACAAACACTTTACTTGGTTTAACCTATAGAATATTATCAACTCTTTGAAGATGGAGTCATTATCATCATTTTTACATTTGAGATATCCAGTCTTTGAAAAGCTGAGTGACACTACTGTTATATTAAAGCCCTATTTAACCTTGGGTCTTATCTTTAGGGAACTATGAGTGGTTCCAGGATATCTACATTTTTCTGAACTCAGCTGTGTACATGTCCATTTTTGCTTTAATCAAATTTTGAATAGACACTATGACTTCTCATTTCCCTCAAAAAATTCAAGAATCACCGGAAAAACTGAGTTGATTAATCAGAGTATGATGAAGACACTGAGAATTGAGAATCTAAAAATTTTTATGAGTACAAATATTCTATAGATCTGCCTGATTGATTTGAATCACTAGCTAGTTCCCAATATATATGACTATGTTTAAAAACATTTCAGCCAGTGGTGAGGCATGGTAGGCCAAGTCTCCACCTGAGGCACTGGCATCCAATAGCTGGTTTGTGTCCCAAATGCTTCTCTTCTGATCCAGCTCTCTGCTGATGGCCTGGTGTTTGGGGCCCTGCACCCACGTGGGAAACCTGGAAGAATCTCCTGGCTCCTAGCTTCAGATAGGCTCAGCTCTGACCACTGTGGGCATTTGGAGAGTAAACGAGCAAATGGAAGCCTTTTATCACTGTCTTTCCCTCTCTCTGTAACTCTACCTCTCAAATAAACAAATAAAATCTTTTTTTTCTAAAAAAAAGCTAAACAAATAAAAAATTTTATGGAGTCTCAAATGAATTTTGTTCTACTTTAATTTAAATGTCTTCTGGTGCCACACAAGGTTTAGTCATAAATATGACTAACTTTATGCATTCTAGCCTTGAAGTTTCAGTAGATATATATTTGTGAATGTCAGGAAACACACACACACACACACACACACACACACACATACACAATCTATAGGGAACTGAATTATAAATGAGATGCTTAAAATATTTCAGAAAATACAGACATCTAATATAAACACAAACATCTAAATTAAATACAATAATTGCAAGTAATTACCACCTACTTTAATTTATGAACTTGAGAAGCATATCAGGAATGAGCCTAAGGCTAGTTTTTATCCCAATGCCCAGTAATGTATTTCATATGAACTGCAGACATACTGTTGACCAGTGATGTTTTTCAAATAATGTTTGTTACTCATATACAATTTAGCAATAAGACATGTCACTTGAGGTATTTTTCAGTGAACTGCCCTTTATTCTAAACTCTCCACTCCATCTGTTTCTTATAACTAAATCACAACATCAGAAATTTACTATTGATAGAATTACAAAGAAAAATCCTGCAATTTATTTATAGTTTAAATTCTGTATTCTGAATATTCTAGTCTAAGCACATATTGTTCTTTTGCTCTGATGGGCATTCTATTTCATTCCTGCTTAATGGTACTTTTCATCACACTGTTCATTAGGATAATCATCCTGGAACCATAAACACATTCAACGAAATGCTTCAGGGGACAGATTACCAATATTTCTAATTAAAGATAGTGTTGACCATAAGCTAATTAGAGTAAGCAACATTTTAAGCGTGGTACAGAAACTATAAAATTATAAATTACTTGGATTAAGCATAGTGTGTAGTTGAAATTTTACTAGTGTACCTAAAGTGTTTTTACATTAAAGTCAAAATAATATCGGATTGGATTTGCTTCACTGGAATTTTGCCTTTAAAAAAATTCTCTGATTACTGGCAAAGATCACACTTGACACAGACTACATTTAGATTCAAGAAAGGATAAACACTGTACCCTACCTTATTTTATTCATTTGTTTTTGCTCCGACACTGTAAGTGGTGAATTGAAATATTATCTCATTAATGTAAGCAAAGTTCAAACCTTCAACTAAATAATTCAAACGGAGATTTCTTTTTCTTGAATTAATCCCCTTTGTTTTGTGAAGGAGAGGTCATTGTTAATGCCCTGGGTGAGGGGAAACATTAGTAAAGGAATGAATTATTCTCTCCTATCATTTGTGTCAACAATCCAGCTATGAATAAATCTTTCCTATTGTATCCTGACAGTGCAGTTATAGAATATAGACAGTCTTATGTTGGAAATGGAAAGGACTGGGCCAAGTTAAGTCAACTCTTCGGAAAACAAGAGAATAGAAGAAGGACAATCCTGAATGCAGAGGTCCGGTCTAAGAGCAGACTTGTTTGACAAGGTCATGCTCTGTGTCCTCAAACAGTGGCTCTGGGAAGATAAAATTGTTTCTTGTGAAATACTACAAAGAATATCTTTGTCTGAAGCTAAAGCCAAAGGACTTTGACTGAATTCTCAAGTAGAATAAAATCTTTTTGGTTTCTCAATAAATTCAGAACCATAATACATAAAGCAGAAAAAAAAAAGTGGCTACCAACAGTTCTTAAGAAACTCTCAAATTAGCAAAGAAAATGGAATATGATTTAGTGGGAGTAGTTATTCGTGCTAATATATAAAATATGAAAGAGATCAGAACTGTTCATTCACAATAAAAATAATTAAGCCAAAGCTTAATAGAAAAGTGTACTTGTGGCCGGCGCCATGGCTCACTAGGCTAATCCTCCGCCTTGCGGCGCTGGCACACCAAGATCTAGTCCCAGTCGGGGTGCTAGATTCTGTCCCGGTTGCCCCTCTTCCAGGCCAGCTCTCTGCTATGGCCCAGAAGTGCAGTGGAGGATGGCCCAGGTGCTTTGGCCCTGCACCCCATGGGAGACCAGGAGAAGCACCTGGATCCTGCCATTGGATCAGTGAGGTGCGCCGGCTGCAGCGGCCATTGGAGGGTGAACCAATGGCAAAGCAGGACCTTTCTATCTGTCTCTCTCTCTCACTGTCCACTGTGCCTGTCAAAAAAAAAAAGTGTACTGTCCCTCTAAGACTGGAGGGGACCACCATGAAAATAAGTGAAGCTTAATCTCCCTTATTATTTAAATATTTTATATACTTTATATATATTACTCAATCAATATAAAGGTTTTTTCCAAGTTAATTTGGACTATTCCATGGGAAATCATTTCAATGAAGAAGAATTTGCAGGGGATATTGAGTAAAATAAAAGAAAATTTCAAAACAAGAAAACTAGCAGTACCATCAGGAAATTTCATTCTGGTGGAACTACTATTAATCTTCAGAAACCTACTGGACACATACTGACAGAAACAGTGTCCAAGCATTTAAAGAGACACACAACACTCAAAGAGGACAAAACCATTTCTCTTCATATGCAGCATGGTGAATCCCTCCCTCCCTTCCACTTTCCTTTCTTTCTTCAGTGTCTTTCCCTTTTTTTCTTTTACTTTTTATAATAACAATGATGTTAGTGACAATAATACAAAATACATTTGCTCAGTAGCTGTATGAGAATTGAGAGAAACATATTTTCAGTTATTGTTAAAATGCGAATTAAACATCTGCTGGAAGGGTAGGCGTTGTGGTACAGCTGGTTAAGCTGTGGCTTGGGATGCCCACATCCCACACTGGAGTGCCAGTCCAAGGGCTGGCTATGACACACTTCTGATCTACCTTCCTGCTCGTATGTCTAGGGGGGCAGCATCTAGAAGGCCTAGCTCCTGGCTTCAGTCTGGTCCAGCACCAGCTGTTGCAGGCAGTTACGGAGTGGACAGTGGATGGAAGATCTCTTTGTCTCTCACTTATTCTCTGGCACTCTGCCTTTTAAATAAATAAATAAGCAGATCTGTTTTTAAAAAAATCAGCTTGAATTCATTGAATAGAAGCATATTCAAAGTAGTTGAAAAAATATGCTCAGAAATTACTGTGAATGAAAGAATTATCAAAAGAACTGCAGTATATTGTACTCCAGAGATAGTACTGTTAAGGACCATGTGTTGAACCACATGAAACAAATGAGAGAAATTTGTGACTCCTGAATTTACAAAATTTACAGGTTACAAAAAGCCAATTACCAAAGCATAGAAGAGAGGAGCCATGCTTTGACAAGAGTTCAGCTAAAGGAAAAGAAAAACAATCACTCTGGAGATTTTAGTTTTCTATCAGTTGTTTAAAATATTTTTGAAGGGGAATATCCAAGGGGAATTTTCAAAAAGTTCATGGAAAATGTGTATTATTACAAATTTGGCATTGATTCTAACTTTTTAAACCAAAATAAACTTATTTCAATTTTTCCACAATAGTTTTGAAGCACCCTTTATACTGAATTGTCCATGCAACCCAAGGAAAACATCCTACTTAATAATGGTGAATAATCCTCTTAATGTGTTGTTGAATTTGGTTTGCTAGCATGTTACTAGGGATTTTGCATCTATGTTCATTGTATATTTTGGCCTGTAATTTTCTTTTATCCTAGTATCTCTGCCTGACTTTGGTATGAGAGTAATAATGACCTCATAGAATCAATTTGGAAGCCCCTCCTCTTCAATATTTGGGAGAGTTTGAGAACAACTGGTATCAATTCTTATTTAAATGTTTAGTGAAATACAACTACAAAATCAACATGCTTTGAGCTTTTGATGGGAAATCTTTTATTACTAACTAAATATATTTATTTAATTCTAGTCTGTTCAGATTTCCTATTTCATTATAATCGAGACTTTGTAGGTTATATATTTCTAGGAATTCATCATTTCTTTTACATTATCAAATTTTTGGCATATAATTGCATCTGTTTTATTTCTATATTAGTAGTGTCTCTACTTTTATTTCTAATTTAATTTATTGGTTTCTCTCTCTAATCTGTTTTTAATCTACCAAGATGTTTGTCAATTTTGTTTATATTTTCAAAAAAAACTAATATAGATTGATTTTTGGTTGATCTTGTTTATGTAGGCAATATCTAATTTATTTCTGCTCTGATTTTGTTGTTTGTTTTTATAACCAGCTAGTTTGGGGCTGTTTGTTCTTCATTTCCTATATTCCTGTGATGAAATACTAGGATGTTTATGAAAAACAACAACAGAGAAAGGACAGACTTTGCAATAAATGATGAAAGGGAAATTGGATACCCACATGCAAAGACGGAAACTTAGTCTGTATCTCAAATCATATATAAAAATCTACCCAAACTGCATTAATGTCTTAAATGTAATACCTAAAACTGTGAACTACTACAAGAAAAAAGAGAAGAAAACTTCACAACATTGTTTTGGGCAATGATTTTATGGAGACAATGCCAAAAGCACAAACAACAAAAGCCTAAAAAGACAAATGAAATTGGCTCAAATTCAGAAGTTCTGCACAACAAATGAAAAATTAACATAGTGAAGAGAGAACTCAAAGATTGGGAGAAATTATTGGCAAACCATAATCTTAAAAGGAGCTAATATTCAAAATATATAAGAAACCCCACTGAGAGAATAAATAAACCATTGAAAAAATGAGCATCCTTCAAATGCACATGTCCTTAAAAGAAGAAATACAAATAGCTAAAAGGTCAAGAAAAAAAGTCTCCATGTCACTAATCATCAGAGAAATGTAAATTAAGGTAACAACGAGGTATCATCTCACACTTCTTAGAATGCTTGTTATCAAAAAGACAGCAGATATAAAGCTGATGAGGATGTGGAGAAAAGGAAACCCTTGTACACTGTAGTATGAATGTAAATTAGCACAGTCATTGTGAAAAATTGAGGTGGCACAGAGGGTTCTTAAAAACAAAAAAGAAATTGCTATATGATCCACTAATTCTACTTCCAGGTATATATTAAAAGGAATTATGCCAGAGATGTCTGCACTCCCTTGCTCATTACAGCATCATTCACAATACTAAGACATGGAATCAATGTAAAAATGGAACAGGTAAAAAAATGTGGTATATAGCACAACAGAATATTATTCATCTCTAGCACAGGAAAAAAAAAGTTCATTTACACTGACATGGATGTACTTAGAGGATATTATGTGACATCAAATAAGAAAGAAAAATACTGCCTGATCTCACTACATGTGGAGTATAAAAATACTTGAACTGATAAAAGCAGAGAGCAAAATGGTGGGTGCTAGGTACTGCAAAAATAAGTCTACAGTGATGTAGAAAGGGAAAATTTTGGTCAGAGTACAAAGGTTCACTGAGATAAGAGTTTTAGTGATCATTTGAACAATATGGTAACCACAGTTAATGACAATGCATTATATATTTCAAAATTTTTAAAGAGTATATTTTTAATGTTTTCACTCCCCCAAATTACCTGTATGCAATATGATATATTCATTAGTGTGATTTACTCATTATACTATATATATATATATGTGTCAAAACATCACACTGTACAACATAATTATATACATTTGATATTTCTTTTTAGAAAAGATTAATTATCTAATTGAAAGGCAAGCCAATGTAGACTGAGGAGAGAGGAGAGAGGGAGGGAGGGAAGAAGAAATCAAGAGTGAGTGACAGGGAGAGAGAGATCTTCTTCCATCTATTGGTTCAATTCCCAAATATCCTTAATAGCTAGATATGTGTCAGGCTTAAAGCCAGGATCCAAAAGCCACCTCCAGGTATCCCACATAAGTGACAGAGACGCAAGGACTTGGACAACCTTCTTTTGCCTTCCCAGACACATTTAGAGAGATGGATCATAGGCAGACCAGCAGGGACTCAAACTGGTACTCTAACAGGATGCTGGCATTGTAAGCAGTAATTTAATCCAGGGAACCAAAACACCAGCCCCACAGTTATAGTTGTTAGTTACAAATAAAAAGTTTTTAACATGTAAAAATGTTGTCTAAAAGGAGCCCACAGTTTGGGACACCAGCGGCAGACTCAACACACCAGTGCTGGAACACGAGGTGAGCTGAACCTCAATAGCCTGAGACAACAGCAGGGAAGCGGAAAGAGGAAACTAGAGGGAATGAGACTTGAAACCCCATGGGGAAAAGTTCACCAGGCTAACTAGAAGAGAGAGAGAAAGAAAAAAGTGACTGATATGGACACGAGTTTCTCTCTCTCCGCCCACCTCTCAAAGGTGAGGAAGACAAAGAGCAGGCGCCATCTTGGACATACGTCATAAGCAGGGCGACCTCAGGTCTGTACTGGCCCTGAGCCTACCAGAAAAACCCTGACTCTGGGTGGGGGTGAAATAACAGGAGATTAGGACCTAATGAATGTGTGGTGCTAATGAACTGAGACTGTGATAAAAGAGACTGTGGGGGAGAGAACTCACGGAATTCACATTATCTCCAGAGACGCTACAATTCAGTAACCTGGGCAACCCAGTGGGAGACTGCAGGAGAATTTGAGCCCACACTGAGGGCAGCACAGATTCCCTGTGTGGTAATCGGGAAAGAGCTTCCAATCTCTGGCTCCTGTGGGTTTATCATTCGCCTGCTAACTACCTCCAATTCTGTTCAGCTGTGTGGAATTACTTCCCTTTTGAACCAAAAAAAAAAAAAAAGAATGAAAGAGAGATTTACCACGTCTAACCTGGGAGTGTCACTTTGGCACACCCTCAACCCTGAGGAACCAAACAGAGCTCTCAGGCCACACCCATCTCAAGCCTCTAAGGCTCTATCTAAAGCAGACAGTCCACTTAATCTAGAGTCATAGTATAACAAGAAAAAACACCACAGTGAAGAAACCAAAGAATATCTCCAATATGCCAAACAACAAACACAAAAACCAAGTTAACAAGAACAAGGAAGACACTATGTCGCCCCCAAATGAAAAAGACACCCCAATTCAAGATTATGAAGATGATGAGATAGAAGAAATGCAAGAAATGGATCTCAAAAAATTGATAAGAACATTAAGAAGTTCTCAAAAACAAATTCGTGAACTGCAGAAATCCTTAATGGCCAAGATAGAAATCCTCTCATGAAAATGAAATATTAAGGAGGAATCAAGCTGAAATGAAACAACTAGTAGAACAAGAAACTGTGATAGTGACTAGAAACAATAATGAAATGAAGAATTCAATAGATCAAATGGCAAACACATTAGAGAGCCTTAAAAACAGAATGGGTGAAGCAGAAGAGAGAATATTGGACTTAGAAGACAGAGCACAGCAAAGTATACAGTCAAACCAAAGAAAAGAAGAGGAAATTAGAAATCTAAAAAATATTGTCGGGAATCTACAGAATACTATTAAAAAAGCTAACATTCGGGTTCTAGGAGTTCCTGAAGGCATGGAGAGGGAAAAAGGATTAGATTGCCTTTTTAGTGAGATACTAGCAAAAATTTCCCAGGTTTGGAGAAGGACGGAGACATCCTAGTACAGGAAGCTCATAGAACCCCTAGTAAACATGACCAAAAGAGATCCTCACCACGACACGTTGTAATTAAACTCACCACAGTGAAACAAAAAAAAGATCTTAAAATGTGCAAGAGAGAAACGTCAGATTACTCTCAGATGATCTCCAATTAGACTCACATCAGAAACCCTACAAGCTAGAAGGGAATGTTGAGATATAGCCCAGGTACTAAGAGAGAAAAACTGCCAGCCCAGAATATTATATCCTGCAAAGCTCTTATTTGTGAATGAAGGTGAAATAAAGACCTTTCATAGTAAATAGAAATTGAAAGAATTTGTTGCTACTCATCCAGTCCTGCAAAAGATACTTAAAGATGTGTTACACACAGAAACACAGAAACACGGCCATCAATATGAAAGAAGGTAAACGAAGGGAACCTCACAGCAAAAGATCATAGGGAATTCAAAGCATATATTAGAAAATATATTTGGCAAATGGCAGGGCAAAGTTACTACTTATCAATAGTCACATTGTACATTAATGGCCTGAATTGTCCAGTTAAAAGACACAGATTGGCTGATTGGGTTAAGGAATAAAACCCATCTATTTGTTGCTTACAAGAAACACATCTTTCCAATAAAGACGCATACAGACTGAAGGTGAAAGGCTGGAAAAAGATATACCATGGCAACAGAACTGAAAAAAGAGCAGGTGTAGCCATCTTAATATCAGACTACATAAACTTTAACACAAAAACTGTTAAGAGAGACAAAGAGGGGCACTACATAATGATTAAGGGATCAATTCAACAGGAAGATACAACGATTATCAATGTATATGCACCTAATTACAGGGCACCAGTTTATTTCAAAGATTTGTTAAGGGACTTAAAGGGAGACTTAGACCCCAATACAATAGTACTAGGGGACTTCAATACTCCCCTCACAGATATTGACAGATCGACAGGACAGAAGATCAACAAGGAGACAGTAGATTTAAACAACACTATAGTCCAAATGGATCTAACAGATATCTACAGAACTTTTCATCCGACACATAAAGCATTTACATTCTTCTCAGCAGTGCACGGAACCTTCTCTAGGATTGACCACATACTAGGCCATAAAGCAAGTCTCAGCAAATTCAAAAGAATTAGAATCATACCATGCAGCTTCTCAGATCATAAAGGAATGCAGTTGGAAATTAGCAACTCAGGAATCCCTAGAGCATATGCAAACACATGGAGATTGAACAACATGCTCCTGAATGAACAATGGGTCATAGAAAAAATTAAAAGAGAAATCAAAAATTTTCTGGAAGTAAATGAGGATAACAGCACAACATACCAAAACTTATAGGATACAGCAAAAACAGTGTTAAGAGTAAAGTTTATATCAATAGGTGCCTACATCAAGAAATTGGAACGGCACCAAATAGATGAGTTTTCAATTCATCTCAAGGATCTAGAAAATCTGCAGCAAACCAGACCCAAAGCTAGTAGGAGAAGAGAAATAATTAAAATCAGAGAAGAAATCTACAGGATTGAATCCAAAAAAAAATTACAAAAATCAGCCAAACGAGGACCTGGTTTTTTGAAAAAATAAATATAATTGACACCCCATTGACCCAACTAACTAAAAAAAGCAGAAAAAAGACCCAAAATCAATAAAATCAGAGATGAAAAAGGAAACGTAACAACAGACACCACAGTAATAAAAAGAATCATCAGAAATTACTACAAGGACTTCTATGCCAGCAAACAGGGAAAACTATCAGAAATGGATAGATTCCTGGACACATGCAACCTACCTAAATTGAACCAGGAAGATATAAATTTTTAAATAAATGATCTTTCATTATTGTTTCAAAAATTTATTTATTTGTTTGAAAGGAAGTTACAGAGAGAGAGAGAGAGAGAGAGAGAGAGAGAGAGAGAGAGGTCTTCCATCCTCTGATTCATTCTCCAAATGGCCACAACAACCAGGGCTGATCCAGACCAAAGCCCAAAGCCAGGAATTCCATCTGGTTTTCCATGAGGTTTGTAGTGGCTCAAACACTTGGGCCATCTCCTGCTGCTTTCCCGGGTGCAATGGAAGGGTGCTGAATTCGAATTTGAGCATCAGGGACATGACCTGGCACCCATATGGGATACCGGCATTGAAAGCACCAGCTTAATCCATCAAGCTACATTGCTGGCCCTTTATAACTTTTAAAATACTTTTTATTTATTTGAAAAGCAGAGACACACAGAGACAAATAGACACATACCCAGATATCTTCCATCTACTGGTTCATTCCCAAATGCCCATAATGCTCTAGGCTGGGCTAAGTTGTAGCCAGTAGTCCAAAACTCAATCCAATTCTCCATATTGGTGGCAGATACTTGAGCCAGCACCCACTGCCTTTCAGGAGGCACATCAACAGGAATTTGGAATTAAAAGCAGAGCTAGGACTCAAACTCAGGCACTCCAATATGGAATGTGGCATTCCAGTCAGCAACTTTATCACTGTGCCAAATGCCTGGCCCTAGAATATTGATTTAAACTTTATTTTTAAAATAAATTAATAATGTTATAATTTTAGATTCAAAGATGATTTAGATATAATAGTGTTTCCATACCTCAGGTGTATAAATCTTTGTATAGCTACAAATTCTGAAAGGGTTTGTCAAATGTATACCACTCTATTTAAAAAGAAAAAAATACCAAGGATAAGAAGTTGGCCTAGAAGGTTTAGATACCTGCATCTGATACTGGAGTGCATAGCTTTGATACCTGCTTCTAGCTCTTGACTACAGCTTCCTGTTACTATAGATCCTGGGAGGTAGTAGTGATGGCTCATGTAATTGTGTGCCTGCCACCCATGAGGGAGCCCTGCATCGACTGTCCTGTTCCTGGCTTCAGCCCAGTCAGAGTCCATTGCTGGCATCTGGGGAGTGAATCAGCAAATGAGAGCGCTCTCTCACTTTCTCTTTCCCTGCCTCTCAAACATAATTATTTATTAAAAGTGTGTACCTTTAGAATACCTCACCCAGGTAAGGAAAACATGTATGTCACTGATCACAGCTTTCTAATATCTCTCCCTAGAGGGCTATAATAATGATAATAACCATAATAATTAATGTAAAACATATGCAAAAATATCATATATTGTTATTAGCAATGTATGATTGTGCAGTCATATTTTTAAAAGTTTTGAAATTAGGGGCTGGCACTGTGCCGTAGCAAGTTAAGCTGTCACCTGTAGTGCTGGTATCCCATATGGGTGCAATTTCAAGCCCTGGCTGCTTCACTTGTGATTCAGCTTCCTTCTAAGATGCCTGGGAAATCAGCCAAAGACAGACCAATTTCTTGGGTCCCTGAAACTAACGGAGAGATCGGGATGGAGTTCCAGGCTCCCAGATTGGGTCTGGCCCAGTCCTCACTGTTGCAGCCCTTTGCAGAGTGAACCTGCAGATGCAAGATCTCTTTCTATTTTTCTCTCTCTCACTCTTCCTCTTCTGTAATTCTACATTTCAAGTAAATGAAAAGAAATGTTGAAATTCTTCAAAAAGAAAAATAGAATGATAGCCGTATTACCCATTAAATATATTATTATTTAAGTAAGAGAGTTGAAAACATATGAGAAATTTTAAAAAGTTATGAAAAGTATGTATTCTGAGAAAGCTATGCATTGATTTCAAATTGTTTGAACCAAAATAAACATATTTTAATTTCATTTTCCACAAAATTTTGAAATATACCATGCAAAAAAAATCAACATTGCTGTTTTTCATAATAACTAGAAGTAGAACAAAAGTCCAGCAACTAATAAATGCATAAATAAAATGTGGTATATCTATACAATGGATAAATGTTTATAAACAACGTATGAATTAACAAAATATTGTTAGGACATGAATGAACTTTGAATACGCTACCCAAAGTGAAAGAAGTTGGTTAAAAAACATAAATTTTAAAATATTTTATCACAAAAAATTAAGTTGAAAAAAAGGACAACAGATGGTGTGGGGGGGGGCAGGGAATACGCTGGGTGCATCCCTGGGGTAAAAAAAAAAAAAAAAAGGACAACATATTGTCTTATGCAATGTGTGTGAAATCTGCAGAACAGAGAAACTTGCAGGATTGAAAGTAGATCAGTAATCACAACAGGATATGTGTAGGGAGGAATGGAGACTGCGGTCAGTGTGAGGTTTTTTACCGTGGTATGGAAAGTATTCAAAAATTAGATAGGGAGATGGTTCTACAACTTCTTGATTTCACCAATACAAAACACAGAATTAACCTTATGGCATTATAATATCAAGTAATTAATTATAGTTTCTAAATATGAACATGCTTTAATATACACTGATTTTCACGGTTGTGAAATTTTTCTGGGCTACAGTTTTAAAAATAAAAATATTAGGGGCAAGCACTTGGCAAAGCAGTTAAGATGCTGGTTGTTGAGGCAGCCACATCTCATTTTGGAGTCCTTGGGTTCAAGACCTGGCTCACTCTTAATTCCAGCTTCCTGCTACCACACAACCTGCACAGCAGCAAGTGATAGCTCAGGTGGTTGGGTCCCTAATACCCACATGAGAGATCTAGACTGAATTCCTGGACCCAATTTGGCCTGATTCAGTCCCAGTCATTTCAAGCATTTTGGGAGTGAATCAGAGGATAGGAGCTCTTTCTCTCTCTCTCTTGGCTTCTCTCTCTCTCTCTCTCTCTCTCTCTCTCTCTCTCTCTCAGTCTTTCTGGCTAATAAAAGTAAAAATTTAAAAGTGAAGTATTAGTTTGTTTTACATATCAAATACTGCATACAATGTAATTCCTTCAAAATTATTTAATTATAGATAAGATGTCATGTCTATGGACTCATTAGTGTGACTCAGAAATCAATATATAGTTAGCAAATGATTCTTTAATGGGAAAATTAATGAATATTTTGTTAAAAAATACATTGGGGCCAGCTCTGTGGTGTAGTAGGTTAAGCCTCCACCTATGGTGCCAGCATCCTATATGGGTGCTGGTTCATGTCCATGCTACTCCATTTCCCATCCAACTCTCTGCATATGGCCTGGGAAAGCAGTGGAGGATGGCAGAATTTTGCTTGGGTCCCTGAACCCACAAGGGAGACCCAGAAGCAGCTTCTGACTCCTGGCTTTAGGTCAGCCCCAATCCAGCCATGCCACCATTTGGGATGTGAACCAGTAAATGGAAGCTACCTCTCTGTCTCTCTCTCTCTGTCTCTCTCTCTCTCTCTCTCTCTCTCTCTCTCTGTGTGTGTGTGTGTGTGTCTGTCTCTCCCTATCTCTGTAACTCTGCCTGACAAAGTGAGGCAGACATACAGAGAGAGGAGAGACAGAAAGAGATCTTCCATCTACTGGTTCACGCTCCAAGTGGCTGTAATGGCCAGGGCTAGGCAGGGCTAAAGCCAGGATCCAGGAGCTTCATCTGGGTCTCCCATATGGGCTCAGGGGCCCAAACACTTGCAGCCACCTTCTGCTGCTCTCCCAGGCACATTAGCAGGGAGCTGGTTCAGAAGTTGAGCAGCCAGCACTCAAATATGGGTTTCATGCATCACAGATGGGGCTTAATCTGCTAAACCACAATGCTGGCTCCATGTATATACTTTTAAAGGAAAATTAATGGGGGCCAGTACTTGGTGCATGGGTTAAGCCTCCACCTCCCATATGGATGCCAGTTCAAGTTCCGGCTGTTCTTCTTATGATCCAGCTCTCTGCTATAGCTTGGGAAAGCAGCAGGAAACAGCCCAAGTGCTTCGACGCCTACACCCACATGGGCAACTTAGAAGAAGCTCCTCGCTCATGGCTCCTGCCTTCAGATTGGCCCAGCTCATATCATTGAGCCATTCGGGGATAAAATCAGCGAATGGAACACCTTTCTCTCTGTCTCTCCCTCTCTCTGTCTGTAACTCTGTCAAATAAAAAAAAAAATCATCTATTTTTTAAAAAGATAAATAGTGAATTCAATAAGATGTTCCCATGAATAAGTTTTTGAATTATCAAATTAGAAATTTAATTTCTGGGGCAAGAATTTGACCTAGTGGTTAAGACACAGTAAGAACACCTGCATTCCTTATCATGGTACTGGAATTCAATACCTATTTCTGGCTCCTGATTCCAGTTTGTTGCTAAAGTGGAGCCTGGGAGGCAGCAATGAGGCTCAAGTAGTTGGGTCCTTGAAACCCATATAGGAAACTGGGGAAAACATAATTGAGTTCAGGATTTCCAAGATTTGAATGGAAGTGATTCAGTAGATAGGATTCCACACTACTCTCTCTTACTGTCTTGCTCTTCTCTTTCTGTCTCTCAAATAAATAAATCATTTTTAACATTTTAATTAATTTTATTTTTATTTGAAAGAGATTTTATTTGAAAGACAGTGATAAAGACAGAGATCTTGAATACACTGGTTAACTCCTCAAATGCACAAAATTTTGGGGGCTGGCCAGTCTAATACCAGGAGCCTGGAACTCAGTCCAGCTCTCCCAAGTGGATGGCAGAGATCCAAGTACTTTAACCATCACCTACTGCTCTCCAGTATACACATTAGCAGGAAGCTGGAATCAGCAATAAATCTGTAACTTGAATCCAGGCACTCTGATATGGCATGTGGGAGACCAAATGATATCTTAACTGCTTAGCCTAATTTGTGATCTGTGTTTTTCTTTCACTAAAAGCAGTCAATAATTCACCATGACTATAAAAATTTGAGAGTTGAGATACTGAAAAAGTCCTGACTTAAAAAATTATAAACATATAGAGAATTCTAAATTATTCAACTTTAAGGCTATTTTTACATTTGCATTATATGTTGACTACACATAATTTAAAAATATGATTTGTCAATTGTTCATTTTCCATTTCAATTCTTTTTTTATATTTAAATGCATTTAATTTTAGACAACCTATTCGACAATGTTTTTCCCTTATAAACAATGCTTCCACTCCAAGTAAATCATCGACAAAATAATCAAGACCGCAAGGTAACCTCAGTCTCATTTCTTTTAAGTCATGTAGTTGTATGGATGACAAAGAGCAGCTAGTTATAATGAGCAGTGATAGATTCAAAGTAATTGCCAATTTTGTTAACATTCTTCCATTTTTAAACCATCCTTAAAGAAAATCAATGGGGTCACACCATTCTCATGTCAGTCCAGCCGAACAACCATACTGTCTGGATTCATGTTTTCACTAATAGAGAACTGGTCATTTTTTAAATTAGCAAGGCTGTGCTTGATTTGTTCTGCAATCCCCATCATAAAAGGTTTTACTCCTTCTGCTCTCTGTTCTTGCCTGCTTTTGATTGATTTCATGTAATCTTTGATACAGTTCTTGTAGGCTTCTTTTGTGAAGTTGGTTCCCTGCAGGTGACGGTTCATACAATAACAACACTAGTAATGATTGTGCTTTAAGTACCTGCACCCTTGGGCCCTTGGTCTGAGGTGTTTCCACCAATGATGGAATCATTGATGTTACCCTCTGTCCTACTGACCATCTTCCCCTTCATTCCACGCACAGATCACTTGCAACTTCCTAGAACCTGTAAATGTTGGAGAACATTTCATGGCGGCTGCTGAGTTGCCAGTAGATAATCATGATGGCTGATGGAGGGAGACAATGGTGGCACTAGCTTCGAAGGAACCACTCTGCTCTGCTTCTGATCCAGCTCCCTGCTAATGGCCTGGGAAAAGCAGCAGCAGGTGGCTCAAGTGTTTGGCTCCCTGCCAATCATGTGCGGGACCTGAATGGTGCTCTTGGCTCTTGGCTTCAGCTGTGCTCAGTCCTGGCCATTTTGGCCATCTGGGGAGTGACCCAGTGGATTGGAGACCTCTCCCTCTCTCTCAGTAATTCTGACTTTCAAATAAATAGATAAATCTTGACAGAGAGAGAGAGAGAGAGAGAGAGAGAGGGAGAGAGAGAGAGACTGGTAAAAAATAAGTATTGGAAAGGCTATGGAATGGAGTAATAAGATGATGACAATGTGAAACAGTACACTAGAAAACTATTTGGTCATTCCTTATATGGGTGCAAACTGTTGAAATCTTTACTTAATTTATACTAAACTGATCTTCTGTATATAAAGAGAATTGAATTGTAATCCATAAGCTGTACTTTAGAAATTTATATTCATTAAATAAAAGTTAAAAAAAGTTAACTATACCTCTACACCAAATCCATAAATTGTAGTCATTAATATTCTCCCAAGAAAAATAAAACCATATGGCCACACTCAGCCTCATATAAGCATAGTTGTAGTAGCTTTATTTTTAATACCCAAGATTAGAAACAACTCAAAGTCTATCACTTTCAACTTCTGATTTTTTGCACATATCGTTCCATCTGCCTTAAAGGGGATTCAATCCTTCTTTTCAACTAGAAATCTACAAGATGCTAGAATTTACATCTTGCAAGGAAGCTGCCCCTGACTTGCTTAAAATGCAGGATAAGTTTTTTCCTAAGGGATCTTACAGTCCGTGTATTTACCATTGTTGTATATTTTCTATACAGGGCTAGAAATGTCTGCTTATGTCTAATCATCTGAGAAATGGTACTATTTGGTACTTTGTTGCTGAATCCTTAGTGTTTGGAACCATTCATTCATACAACAAATAGTTTTGAGTAACTACTATAGGCCAAGCAATAGTTCTGCCTGGAGGAACTTACATTTCAATAGGAGGTACAGTAAGTTCTTAATAAGTATTTATTCAATAGATTAGTACATATGAAAAGAATTTAAAATCAAGTAAAGTAGAGTGGCTACACTCAAAAAGAATGTGATAAATTCATAGCAGCTTAACAAAATCAATAATATTTTCAGCCAAAACAGGTATATATTTTACAAAATGTATATCATAGAGTATTAAAACTATCATTCCATATTTAGTTAATCCTATTCACAAATAATGATAAGAAGGATTAAATCCATTAACATAATGTCCTTTAGCAAAATAAAAATATTCTTAGATTATCTGCATAATTAAACTTGTATCTCCTCTAAAATAACAAAACACATAGGTGCTATATTCAATGCTTAGTTCTAAAGTAACCTGTAGGTAGTTTGGGACTCACAAATATCCTATGGAAACTAATTATTGCAATAACCTATTCAGAACATGAAAAAACAACATCATTTCAGCATTTGTAATGGCATAATGATTTATCTCATCTTCAAAAAGTGAAACCAACATACATACACAACCCATTAAATGTAGCTTGTTAAACTTCAAAGGTATTCATAATTATCCATCTCTTATATAGTAAAATAAGACTCGTATTAAGATTGAAATAATAAGTATATTTTTTACAATCCTCTGTTTAAGATTAGGAATTAAACTAAACTATGTAACTCGTGTCAACCCATATGATTCTATGAATTCAAATCAGTAAGCTACTTTGACCTACATGTCTTCAAAACTTGTTTTTAAGATTTATTTATTTACTTTAAAGTCAGAGTTACAGAGAGAGAGGGATAGGGAGAAATATTCCATTCAATGGTTCACTCCCTAGATGGCCACCCACTCAGGGCTGGGCCAGGCCAAAGCCAGGAACTAGAAGATTCATCTAGTTCTCGCACAATGGTGGGAATTGCCCAAACACTTGGGCCACCTTCTGCTACTTTTCCCAGGCCATCAGCAGTGAGCTGGATCAGAAACAGAACAGCAGGAAAATGCTCTGGCACCTATATATGATGCCACATCACAGGTGGTGGTTTTACCCACTATACCACAATGCCAATTTCTATCTTCAAATTTTTTATGTTTTTATTTTGGAGGACAATATTTTTAATACTATTTCCTGTAAGAAGAATAATAGATTAATGTCCTACAGTATACTAAAAATAGCTTTTTGTGAGGAGAAGGAAATGTCAGAGAGGCTTAGAAAATACCAGATCACATAAAATTAAAATGACTAATTTATCAAATGAATACTCAAATCCTTATTGTCCTGATACTACTAATAATAAAAGGAGGGAAAAGGAATATTGGTTTCCCATTCAAGTACAGAATCTTTTTTTTTTAACTCACCACAAATTGTCTACAAAACTCCATTAGGTAACATTGGCTATATATTATTGTTTTTGAAATTTTGGAGAAAAATTAGTGAACATAAATCTTTGAGACTCCATATTTAATTTAGAATAGAATACAAGTGAGTTTCAAGGGATGTAGTTTTATGGCTGAGACAAAAGTCTGTAAATGTTTTGTGTAAGGAGCCATAGAGTAAATGCTTTTGTGGAAAATGTAGTCTTAGCCTCAACTATTCATCCTGGTTGGTTTATCATGATCACAGCCATCGATAATGTTAAGTAAATTAATGGTCACAGTTATATTAAGAAAAAACTTTTTTCAAAAATAGGCAGTGAGCCATATTTTGCAATTTTCCCTAGAAAGTATAATTTATTCCAAAAAAAACAACAATTCAAATTTATTGTGAGAAACTACATTACGTTATAAGTTGATAGCAAAGAGTAAAGTAATAATAGCTCTATTCAATTCCTATTTCTGGCCTTAAAATATATTTTTAAAAACTTTAAACTTTTAAACATTTTTTGAATTTACTTCGAAGGAAGAGTGACACAGAGAGAGAGAAAGGGAGACAGAGAAATCTTACATCAGTTGATTCATGCCCCAAACAGTCACAATGGCCAGGGCTGTGCCAGGCTGAAGCTGGGAGCCAGGAAGTCCATTCTGGTCTCCCAAACGGGTGCCAGAGGCTCTAGGACTTGGGCCATCTTCTGCTGCTTTCCCAGGCACATTAGCAGAGTGCCAGGATCAAACCACAACTCTGATGTGGCATGCCCATACTGCAGGTGGTGGATTAACCTGCTGTGCCACAACACCAGACCCTAATGTATGAATTCTATAATGCACAATTTTTTGTTCAAAGACTGATCCTTTCTTACATGCATTGGTCATTTTTGTTGTTGGCTATTGGTTTCTTTCTAAATTCAGAAAAGAACAGATGGCAAATTTCTATATTAAATGTTATTCTAGTTTGATGTACACTGTCTAAAAATTCCATCATATTTTCAAAAATGTAATTAGGAAAAATGCAGAAAGAGTCTTATCTATAAATGCTCATTTTACAAGCATGAACATTTTTGCCTCAGACCACTAGATATTTAAGTATTTACCCTTCAAACTTTTCAATTTTTAAGGAAATCTGAAATAATATCATACTGTCACAAACCATTTGAAAAGATTTCTTCATGTTTGACTTCATTTATTTATCTATTTTTAGCTAGTATTCTTTCCTTGAACCATTTTTTAGTGCTTATCCAAACAGCATGCTTTTATCCTAGAAGGTGGAAAAATATAACAGTACTTCAGTTCTCTAAGGTGCTCCCCTCCTGTGGTACTGATATTCTAAATTAAGAGCTTCCACTGAAAGTGTTTAAGATTCTGTACTGAAGATAGGACAAGACACAGCAGTTAGTCCAAAGAAGGGCAAGTGAGCACTATGGCCGTAAGTGAGTTAATAGGAAAACTAGGGCACCGAGAACCATCCTGCAAAAGAGAGCAATCTCATCACACTGACAGGTGGCACCAAAATGCTGACCATCACGACTGTTGCTGCCACTATGTGCTGCTGCACTGTCCCAAACCTGCAGTCATTTCTTGTTCCAGAAATGAGATACATGTCACACTAAAATGTAAGTCCACTATTCTTTGAATCTTATTCATGCTAAATTTTATAAATCAATTACCTTCTAAATTAAGACAAAAAAAGGAATAAAGATTTAACCATATAAACCAGATTATTTACATATTTTATATTAAAATTTTAATTGACACATTATTTTATTTATTTATGGGGTACAATGTGATATTTCAACATAGTTATACAATGAGTAATGTTCAGATTATGGTAATTAATATATCCATCACCCAAAATATTTATCAACTTTTTGTGTTGAGAAAGTTCAAAATATTCTCTATTAGCTATTTTGAAATGCACAATTGAATGCTGTCAACCATAGTTACCCTACTGTACTATAGAACATTACAATTTATTATCATTTATATTTTTGCAATCTCTCTGTGTCCCTCTGACTTTAAAATTAATAAATGAATGAATGAAGAATCACATAAATAGATCTTTTTAAAAGGGAGGGTCACGGGCATTGTGGTACGGTTGGTTAAGCCTCCACTTCTGATGCCAGCATGCCACATCCTGAGATCTGGTTCAAGTCCTGGCTATTCTGCACGCAATTTGACACACTGATGCTGCTGATGTATGTGGGAAGGCCAGTGAAAGATGGTCCAAGTACTTGGGCCCCTGTCACCCATGTGGAAGACCTGAATGGAGTTTCTGGCCCCTGCCTGCCTATTGCAATCATTTGGTGAGTTGACCAACAAATGGAATACTTATCTCTCCCTCTGTCTGTCCCTCTGCCTTTCAATATTAACAATTTTAAAGATAAAAACAAAGGAACTAAAATGCTATCCAATAGCTATATTATTACCCTGATAAATATCCACAAAACATAGGTGCTAAGACATTTAAACATATTTTAATTAAAACCACTTAAACATATTGCTATTAAAACATGAAAAATTCTTTTAGAAGATTGCCATAAGTTACCTCTAACAAGTAAATTTAAAACAAGTAAAATGATTCATATATGTCAGAAATTATTAACTGTTGAATATTTTTAAAAGTTAATAATACTGAAACTAGTTGTTACTAATATATATGTATATTAGTACTATATAGAGAAATGTATACTATATATGTCTGTTTACAATCTCAAACTCAGGTTTGTCAAGTAGAGCTAAAGTAATCACTTTGCATAGAAAGCAACAAATTAATGTAAACTAATGTAAAAAACAGTAATGTTTATATTCCTTTCTGGGAAAAGAATTTCAACTCTAAAATTACTTTATTAATGTATAAGAAAAAAAACTGATTTCACTCCTCTGGTTATAACATATTCATAAAAATAAATACTAAATTTTATTTAATTAATCTGATCTAAAGTATAAGATGCTGGTTAACTGTTTATATGATGCATTTATAATCCCAGGTTGTTTTTTATACAATCAATTATGTTTACAGTGAGATGCATCTGTATAATGAATGTCTTATTCAGGAAAGGGTTATTGTTAATTCTTTATCATCTGTTTCTTCTTACTGATAGAAAAATACATACATTGAAAAAGACATTTAAGGGGTGGGCATTTAGCCCAGTGGTTAAGTCACTTCCTGGAATGCATACCTCCTCTGTTGGCTTCCCTGCTTCCAATCCAGTTTCTCATCAATGAACACTCTGGGAGGCAGCAGATGACAGTTTAAGTACTTGGCTCCCTGCTACCCTGTGGAAGATCCGGATTGAGTTTTGGGCTTGTAGCTTCTGCCTGGTCTAACCATCACTACTGTGGGCATTTGGGGTGTGAACCCGCACATGAAATCTCTCATCTCTCTTTCTGACTCTTAACCTTTCAAATAAAATGAATAAAAACATGTTTTTAAAAGATACTGGAAACTTAAAATAAAACAGTACTTAAAATTCCGTGAGTTTGCTTTCATTATATTCAGTTTCCTGAAAGAGTTCTTACACTCTGGTAAATGGAAAATATAGTAGGCAAAGACATACAGCTAAATAAGGTCTGTATTACCACAGACAATATGCCTTCAGCAGTTTCTTAAAACATGTAAAGCCTTATACGAAAGTCTATAGTATATTACAAAATATGTGATTTCTGCATATCTAGGAAAGAGGGATTGATTTCTAAAATAGCACAGCATGGGCTCACTATGAAATATTTAAATTCCCTTTTTCATTTTCATAAGGATATTCAGTTGATAGCTCGAAAGGATGCTATACATCCTGCATACCAGGGTTTCAGCAAGAATTTTGACACATTTTTTCATGTAGATGTCTTGGCAGACTGAATGGAAAAATGAGACCTAAATGATAAAAGAATAAGATAAATGTATATTTTCTTGAGCTCTGGTGCTGAAAATGTCAAGTTGGAGACAAGCCTGCTGCTATAGTTCCTACATTGTAGAGAGGGGAAAATATAACCAGAACCGCACCGACATTCTTGTCAGAATGCACGTGGCAGGGCCACCTTGTAGGGTAGATGAATTGCTAACTCTATGTAGCGTTCTACAAAGCTTAGTTTCTGGGCTCTTTGGTTACATACGTGAATCAATGATTTTGATGAGAAATATGTAAAACTCCAAATTATAGCCTTGATGAAAAGCCATATCTAGTCAGATAAACCTTTGAGACGAGTAACAAAAAAAGGCAATTAGAAAAAATGGGTTTTGGAGAATTATTACTGAAAGCCACAGGAGATATGAATATAAACCAGACAAAGTCAACATTAGGCTGGCCCAGTATTTAGACCCAAGCAATCTGTTTGCAAAAACCACATATTTAATTACAAAGAGTTACAGCATTTAGTTTTGAACTCAGCTTGAGCATTGTTCACCATAGGACTTATTCTCAGTTGGCGGAAAGATGTTCCCTTGAAAATACATAGCAAATAAAAAAAAAGCTGGAGATTTAGTGAATGATAATTGATGCCAAATAACGTGAACATGTTGAAGACAGACTTCAACCTATATGGTGAACATTACTAACAGTAGAAGTGAAGTTCACATTCAGATTCATAAACAGTATCACTCACAGGCATGATGAAGTAAGAGGCACAAGAGTAGCCCTCCTGTCTTGAACATCTGGACAAATGCTGCTTTTAGATTCTGAAATATTTTGAACCCTGAAGAAATGATAGGAAGTGAGCCTTATGGTTGCCCTACTTTTCTTTTAGAAACACTTTCCAGAACACTTAGGACCATGGAAATTATGCGGAGCTGAAAAGACAGATATTCGAGTTTCAGAGACAAAGGCTGTTGGTGTTTTTAGCACAGAGTATAGGAAAGGAGGAGCGTCACATGAAAACAACTCCAGTATCCACATCTATTTCCCCTTGCATGAGTTCTCAATGTACACGGTGAACTCAAGATTGCTTGGTAAAGCATCACTATCAAGGAGTATAAACCTATGATTAGTGATGCTTACAACTAAACTAACTACTTGATAGTACAGAGTAAAACATATGTTAAAGAAACACACCCAAATCCTATACACAGTCACGTGATATTCACAAGGTTCAGCATCCAATCAAAAACAGGGAAACTATAAACAAACAAACAAAAAAATCACAACACATAGCCAGAGGAGAAAACAACATAAACAAACACCCAAGAGACACGAGTGACAAAGACTTAAAGCAAAACAAAATACCTGTGGCTGGTGCTGTGGCACAGCATGTGAAGCTGCTGCTTCTGACACTGTCATCCCATATCAGAGTGCTGATTAAAGTCTGGTGCTCCACTTCCAATTTAGTTATTTGCTAATGATCCTGCAAAGGCTGGGAAAGATGACCCAAATGCTTGGGCTGCTACCACCCAAGTAGGAAAACAGGATGGAATTCCTGGCTCCTGGCTTTGGCCTGACCCAGCCCTGGCTTTTGTGGCCACTGGGGAAGTGAACCAGTGGGTGGAAGATTCTTTCTCTTTCTGTCTCTCGCCTTGCTTTTTAAATAAATAAATAAATCTTTAAAAATAAATAAAATAATATTAAACTTTTATATAAAAATCCAGAGATCTCAAAAGTTCAGCAGGATTAGCAGAGAAACATAAACTATTTGTAAAATAGCAAATGAGCCTCCTCAGACCCCAAATGATAATGACTGAAAGAGAAAACTCACTGGAAGGGCTTAAAAGTAGATTAGAAACTGCTGAAGAGCTCAAGAAATTTAAAGTACTGAAAGAATCTTGAACTGTAGCATGGTGAAAAAAAAGAGTTAACAAAACAAGAAAGCAAAGCCTAAGTATCTCTTGGGACAGTATCAAGCTATCTAATATACTTAAATTGGAGCTTCATGATTTGAGAGGGGAGGCACAAGCATTTTGATTTTAAAAAGTCTTCAAATTTATGAATTTGATGAAAAACAATGATTTGCAAATTAAAATAAAAAGCTTAAGGAACATCAAGCTGGAGAAGCACAAAAATAACTACATTAAGCCACATAATAATCAAATTGCTTAAAGTCAATAGTAAATAAAAACTCTTAAAGACTCCCTGAGAAGAGAGAAATTACACATCCAGGAAAACAAAGAATGACTTAGTAATAATGGGAGCATCCAGTCAATAGAACAACATCATTAAAGTTCTGAGGCAAAGTATTTTATAAAAAAATCCAAGAGCAAAATCATTTTTAAAAATCAACATGAGGATAAAGAATTGGCTAGCAGCAAAATTATGCTGTAGAAATGTTAAAGGTAGTTTTTTTTTTACGAGTAAAGGGAAATTAACAGATTAAATCTCAGATACAATAAGGAATGAAGAGTGATAGAACTGGTAAATATGTGGGTATATAAAATACTTTTAAATGTATTTAAAAGACAACTATGTAAAATACAAATAATATTTTAGCTAGATAGAAATTATAGAATTAAACATTCTTTAATAGTTATAGAATAAGGGGGATAAGGAGGCATGGTATAAAGTTTTCAAATCATATTTGAAGTAATTATACTGGAATATGGACTGAAATACTGAACCATAGAGAGGAATCAATGAGGTTGAGGCAAATAAAGTATGTATAGCTAGTATGCTTTTATACAACATAGGAGGCAAAACAGACACTAAAATAAAACAATCTATAAATATAAAAGAGTAAAAAAGGAACAAATAATGGATAAAAAAAAACAGAAATAGCCACATGGTAAATGTAGCCAAAAATATCAATATTTTGGTTAAATGTAATGAGAGCATGCAAACTAAAAGCAAAATTGACAGAGATGAAATCCATCACATATAATCTACAGAAAGCCCATTTTAAATATAAAGACAGATTGGTTTAAAGTAAAAGGATGGAAAATATTGGAGTGACTGCCCTGATATGAGATGAAATAAATATTGACAGGGATAAAAAGGGACATTTTATAAACAAGTCAATTTATTGAGAAGATTTACCAACTGTAAATATAAATATATATATATATATATATATATATATACACACATATATACGTAATAGTAGAGCTTCAAATTACATTACTGGAAAAAAATTAAGGAATGCCTAAATAAATGATGAGATTTACCAGGAAGGTGAGTTATCAGGCACAACACTATGAATATCTAAAATATTCTTGAATACCTCTATACATTCAATCCAATCCCATTCAACATTCTAATGGTCCACGTTGTAGAAAATATCAAGTTTATTGTATTTTTTTAAAGATTTTATTTATTTATCTGAGAGGTAGAGTTACAGACAGTGAGAGGGAGAGACAGAGAAAGGTCTTCCTTCTGTTGGTTCACTCCTCAAATGGCTGCAATGGCAGGAGCTGCGCCAATCCGAAGCCAGGAGCCAGGTGCTTCTTCCTGATCTCCTATGCGGGTGCAGGGGCCCAGGCACTTGGGCCATCTTCTACTGCTTTCCCAGGCCATAGCAGAGAGCTGGATTGGAATAGGAGCAGCCGGGACTAGAACTGGCATCCAAATGGGACGCAAGCGCCACAGGCAGAGGCTTAACCTACTGCGCCATAGTACCAGCCTCTTAGGCTTATTTTTAAAAATAACCTGAAATTAAAGAACTAACATAATTTTGAAAGAGAAATAGAAATTTGGAGTAATAGTTCTTGATTTCGACACTATAAAGCTGGTGTAGTCAATAGGCATTCATTGCTGTAAGGATGGACCAATAGATCACTGGAACAGAATACAGAGTCTAGTAAGGGACTGTGTCTTACATGATCAATTTATTTTCAGCAGTGATGATGATGCCAACGTGTGTCAATAAGGGAGGTAAAACCTTTTCACCCACTGGCAACTTGATATTCATGAGTGAAAAATAAACATTGCCTTTTCCTTCACCCCATACACAGAAATAAAGTCTAAAGGTAAAAGATAAAATTACACAACTTTAAGAATATAAAACATAATATCTTCATTACATGAATGAAAAATATTTTTAAACTATCATATAAAAGACATTTTTAAGCTATATTTTTCAAGCTATATTTCTACAGGGATAAAACATCATTATAAACTTTTACTTAAAGAAAAAGCAGTCAATAGCGAAAATCCACGGCTGGACATATTGGCACAGAAGTTAAATGACTGCTTACGAGGCCCACATCCCATGATCAGCTACCTGCTTGGAGCCCTGGCTATCTTGCTTCCAATCTAACTCTGAGAGGCAGCAAGTGATGTCTCAAGTGGTTGGGCTCCTGCCACCCACATGGAAGACCTGGATAGAGTTCTGAGCTCCTGGTTTCTGCCTGGTCCAGCACTGCTTGGGAGCATTTGGGGCATGAAACAGTGAATAAATCTGTCTATCTCTTTGTACTTCAAATAAAATAAAAATAAATAACTAAAAATTTCAATTAAAATTGAAGTCATGGACTGGTAGAAAAAAAAATTTTGACAGGCAGAGTTAGACAGTGAGAGAGAGAGACAGAGAGAAAGGTCTTCCTTCCTTTGGTTCACCCCTCCAAATGGCCACTACGGCCAGCATGCTGTGCCAATCCGAAGCTAGGAGCCAGGTGCTTCCTCCTGGTCTTCCAAGGAGGTGCAGGGCCCAAGGGCCTGGGCCATCCTTCACTGCACTCCCGGGCCACAGCAGAGAGCTGGACTGGAAGAGGAGCAACCAGGATAGAATCCGGAACCCCAACCGGGACTAGAACCCGGGGTGCTACCACCGCAGGCAGAGGATTAGCCTAGCAAGCTGTGGCACCAGGTGGTATGAAATATTTCTAATATGTATATCTAACAAATGACAAGCATCTGAAATACATAAAGAACAATAAAATAAGAGAAAAAATAAATTCAGCACAATATATCAAGAGATTCTTTGAAATGATACACTTTTAAAAATTTTTGTTAAAAATTTATTTATTTATTTATTTTATTTTAAAGACAGAGTAACAGAGAGAGAGAGATAGAGAGAGGAGAAAGAGAGAGAGAGAGGGGGTCTTCCATCCTCTGGTTCACTCCCCAAATAGCCTCAATGGCTGGGGCTACACTGATCCAGAGTCAGGAGCCAGGAGCTTCTTCCAGGTCCCAGTTCTCCCATGTGGGTGCTGGCACTGCAGGCCAGTGCTTTAACCCACTGTGCCACAGCACTGGCCCCAGAAAAGATATACTTCTGGTTAATAATCACTTAAAAAGATGTTCAAAGTCATTTATTACATGGAAACACAAATTTAAAAAATGAAAGGGTGTTAAAATAAATACTGACTCACAAGCATTTCAAAGATATTAAAATAAGGAAACTCTCACACATACTCAGTGGGAGTATGACATGGTATAAACACTTTGGAATGAGATCTGCATTTTTTAAAAAAATAAAGGTCAACATAAACTTACTATGTAACTCAGCAATTTCATTCTTTAGTGTTTGCTAAAGGCCATGAAAACCTATGTATATAAAAAAAAAGTTTGTATGTGAATGTTCATGTTAGATTGATTAATAATAGCTCCATATTGGAAACTGTCAAAATAGGGCCCGGCACTGTAGCATAGTGGGTAAGGCTGCCATCTTCAGTACCAGCATCCCATATGTGTGCCTGTTGGAGTCTGAGCTGCTTCACTTCCAATCCAGCTCCCTACTAATGTGCCTGGGAAGGCAGCAGAGGATGGCCCAAGTGCTTGGGCCTCTGCACCCATGTGGGAGACCTAGAAGAATCTCCAAGTTCCTGGCTTTGGATCAGTCCAGCTCCAGCCATTGTGGCCATTTAGAGAGTGAACCAGAGAATGGAAGACGCCTCCCTCCCCCCCACACACACACTCTTTCTTCCCCTTTCTATAATTCTACCTTTCAAAATAAATAAGTAAATCTTTAAAAAATGTTAATCAGCAAGAAAATAGACTAGCAAACTGGCATGCACACATAGTGAAAAGCACTTAGCAATAATCAGGTAGAAATTAATGATACACACGTCAACATGAATGAATTAAGAAAAAAATGTTGGGATCAGCACTGTGGCACAGTGGGTTAAAGCCGCAGTCTTCAGTGCTGGTATCCAATATGGGCACCAGTTCAAATCTCAGCAGCTCCACTTCCAATCTGGCTCTCTGCTATGGCCTCTCTGCCATGGCCTGAGAAAGCAGTGGAAGATGGCCCATGTCCTTGGATCCCTGCACCTGTGTGAGAGACCTGGAGGAAGTTCTTGGCTCCTGGCTTCAGATCAGCTCAGTCTGGTCATTGTGGTCATTTGGGGAGTGAACCGCAGATAGAAGACCTCTCTCTCTCTCTGTCTCTGTCTCTCTCTAGCTGTCTTTCAAATAATTGAAATAAATCTTAAAAAAAAAAGAATACAATGATGAGCAAAAGATATCAGACAAAAAAGAACATGCAACTATATGATTCCATCTCTAGGAAGTCCTAGAATAGACAAATTAAGTCTATACTAGTAGAAATAAATAGATATGTGTTTAGATTAAATTAGGTTAGTGGCATGACAAAATTCTTTACATTTACCACATAACAAATTTTATATTTAAAATTGGTGATACATATATGTATGAGTGTGTGTGTATATAAATACATATATGTATAAAATGTGTGTGTATGTACATGTATTTACCTCAAAAGTTCATAACATAAATAATGGGCAGGGTATTCTTAGCTTTGGCTTAGTCTATGTGAAATTTTTCACATGGCTTTGGATAGTTGCGCATTCAGTTCAAGCCTAGTTATTATCAAAAATATTTCTCAATCTGAGACTGCCTGAATAAAAACCCAGTAACTTCAGGACAAGTGACAGTATTGCTACAAGTCTCCCACGGGGTAATGGGATGTCCATTTCTGCATGCCATATTTTAAGAAGGCACTTGACTTTGCTAAGAGGATGATGCTCGTAATGAAGACTCTTAAGAAAAATGTTCAACATAACTAGAATTGCTTTTAATCCAGGGAAGAGAAAATTGAAATCTAACTATCCTAAACACATACACACACACACACACACAAAAAAAAAAAACAAAAACAAAAACAAAAAAAACAAAAAAAACCTAGAGCTTAATGTGACAGTGACAGTGACTGTTCAATGTTACATTGATTTTCCACTACTTCCTTATTAACAGAATCTTGGTTTTAATAGGTATGGCAATATGCCCAGGTATAAAAATTCTTTGATCAAACTGCATTTTGGCTAAGGCCAATGAAACATAAGCAGAAATTGCTTGGCAGGACTTTAGAGAAACAGTTTTAAGAGATTCATCGGTCTTAGTGGGCATATACCTTTCTCCTCCTTCCAACCACAGTGCAGAATGATGGCTATATTTCACCTTCCATCCACCATCACAAGGAGAAGGCAGAGACCTTTGGTTTGATATCTTTGAAATTTAGGATTAACATCAATTCTTTCATCAGACTTTTAGTTTTGTGAGGAAAAAAATCCCCTATTGGGACAAATTCTTTGTGAATCAGTCTTCTCACATGTAGGAAAGATCCTAGACTAATTGACACTGGGTAGGTACAAATAATGCACAGACATATTCACTTTGACTCCAGAAGGCAGGATGTGAGCAAGTTCAGGATTATGTAGGTATTTGGTCAGTACCATGAATAATTTAATGATGGAGCTTTACAGAAACTGAATGGGCTTGTTAAAAATGTAGTGACTTCTGTACTCTGGCAGTTCATCAGAGTCTGTATGGCAACATGTCAGCCTAATGAAATGAGATCTGACTAGGAAATGCTGGATAAGAAATCATGTGAGCTGATCCCTAAGGGTTAGTCCTTTAAAACTAGGATACCATGGCAGAATTTTTTTAAAAGACTAATTGTATTTGCCTATTTCATGTTATGACAGGAATTTGGCCTAAGGAAGTAGAACTACTTTACCTTATTCTGGTAATATTTCTTGCAAAAAATATTAGGAAACTAGAAGGAACATTTCGTGGATGTACTTTTTCTAAAGGTCACAAAGAACTTTTAGGTTTTAAACATTTGGAAAGATGAATGACAGCCATTTTAGTTGTTATCAAATCAGCTTCCGCTGACTTGTATAGCAAACATAATGGTTTCTAAATAATATTATCCATAATACTGTTGACTCTGCTTTGAGAATTCTAAATTCTGCAATTTAGAAGGCATTACAAGTGAAGCAGAATTTTTAAGATAAAATAAATGACAGGAAAATTGGAAGAAATAAAACTTCAAATGATTATAGTTATAATTTGAAACTTTCATAATATAGCCTAAGCCAAATCATCCTTTTGGGAAAATTCATGCCACATGTTTTTCAAACAATATTCATCCTATAACACAAATATGGCCTAATGTTCTTATTTTTAATTGACAGGCTTGTCAGATATTTCAATGCCTCTGAACATACAAATTTATGACATTCAGGGCCAAAGAGCAAGGGTTCTCCACTTGCTTTCAGCTGAAAGCCAGGAGGTTCTCAAAAGCTGTCATCCCTTCTCTTTTATGTTCTGCAAGTTGCCTGAACTTGTCAGTTTGCTTCCACTGCACTTTTATTGAAATAATACAAGAAAAAGTTATTACAGTGTTTACACCTTTAAATTGAATTTATTTTGTGATCAGGTAGAAATGGCACAGAACTATAAAATATAGGAAGTGGAAGAGTTTTGGGGAATAATATTAAGCCCAGCACTCCCAATTCTTCCAACTGTGGCTGGAGAGGCCAAAATGACCTCTCAAACTCATACATGCTAATAATAGTAGATGACTCTGGATTGCTATCCATCCTACATTTATTTAACATGCACATGCATAGAACTATTTTGTACAATTCCCCATTTATTGGCTATAATTCTAACCAGTTAATCTTTTTTTTTTTTTTTTTTTTTTTTTGGACAGGCAGAGTGGACAGTGAGAGAGACAGAGAGAAAGGTCTTCCTTTTGCCATTGGTTCACCCTCCAAAGGCTGCTGCGGCCGGCACACCACGCTGATCCGATGGCAGGAGCCAGGTGCTTCTCCTGGTCTCCCATGTGGGTGCAGGGCCCAAGCTCCTGGGCCATCCTCCACTGCACTCCCTGGCCACAGCAGAGAGCTGGCCTGGAAGAGGGGCAACTGGGACAGAATCCGGTGTCCCGACCGGGACTAGAACCCAGTGTGCCGGTACCGCAAGGTGGAGGATTAGCCTATTGAACTGCAGCGCTGGCCCAGTTAATCATTTTTTTGACCATTAGAGAATCAGAAGTAGCAGTAGTTAATGATGATAAGAGTTCTGATTTTAAGGTTCAAAAGACATTTTTTAAAAGAAGTTTCCAATATTTCATTTTCTTACATTGGAGACTTTAAAAAGAAATAAGAACCAAAATCCTATTTGTAAGAATTCCATGTTGAAAATCTAGGTAAGAACAAAGGAAGACATTTCCCATTGTCTGGCGTTCCTATATAGTAACCAGAAAAATGATTTCCCAAAGAAATGGATAGAATCACATAAGCTAAAACGTTTCTTTTGCATTTTGTTCATGGGCTGACGATGAACTATGACTGAATATTGAATAATCATTCTTTTATCCTTTGTAGTCTGACTTTCTTTATCCAGTGGCAGCATGTTCAGACAGGCAGCTCTCAGATGAAATGTGACAATATTAAATTCAATTTTAGCACAGAGCGCCTCAATTTCACACTTGTGGTAGTTGGATTAACCCAATTATTTTTTGGAGGTTAAGGGAAACTTTTACATTTTCAGGGAAACACCATCCTTCAGAAACTAGCAAGTGGCATTTTGTTATCTCAACACAATCTTGTGGAGGCTGAAAAAAATCAGTTAGTGTTTATTAAATTTTAGCACACAATCACACGGAGTGTTAGCAAGGAAGTATATATGATTCCCAAGAAAATGCACTCTGAGTTCTTCACTTGGATTCTCAGACATAGGTGCAACTTGAGACATTGATTTAACACACCTATCAGGTAAAATACTCCAGTGGACCAGTATCAGCAGCTCAAGAATCTTGGCTTTAGCACAAAAAACACACATACACACAGAGGCACACATACACACAGATCTAAAAAGTTTCATTGAAAGTTGGCATTACTTTTAAATTCCAATTTTCCTCAAACATTTTGAAGCTCTCTAGTGTGGGTGAGACTTCAGAAAGTTCCTAGAAAATATGTTTATTTTGTTGCAAAAATATTTTAAGTCAGACATAGAGTGTTCTTCAAACAAACAGATAAAGGGGATTATGAAAAAAACTATATGTGAATTTGAATATCTTTGAATCAAAATAAATTTTTATTTTTCTGTGAACATTTTATTTCTTTGGCAAATATTTGTTTATTGATTTTCATCTACCTGAAAGGCAAAGAAATAGAGACGGGAAAGAAAGTATAAGAGATCTTCTATCTGCTGATTCTTTCCCCACAACAGCCCACAGCAGCCAGAGCAGGGTCACCTGAAGCCAGCAGCCCAGAGCTCCATCCAGTTCTCCCATGTGGGTGGCAGGGCCCAAGCACTTCAGCCACAATTCACCGCCTCCTAGGATGCATTCTAAGGGGCAACTTAACTAATATATCTGTAAACACATAAATCTATCTGTGTGTTTGTATGTGTGTAAGTGCTATATTCCGAAGTATAAAAAGGGTTATACAAAAACAAGTTAGATCCAACCATTTTCCTTACCGTTGATTTCAAATTTATCAGGTCACATTTTGTGAAATTATAAATTCTATTTAAAATATAGAGCCTACAAGGAGACCTAGATGACATTCTTAATTCCCACCTTCTGCCCTGGCCCAGCCCTGGACATGGAGAGCAATGGAGAGTGAGCCAGTGTATAGGAGATCACTGTTTACCCATCTCTGACTCTCGTTGTGTCTTTCTACCTCTCTATCTCTCTGTCTTACAAATAAATTAATTTAATTTAATTTAAATGCAGTGGTGCCTTATCCTTGATATTGAATATATTCTTTATATGCTTTATTTATTTTTTTAAAGTCAGTGTTAACTTTTTTTTTTTCGACAGACACAGTAGACAGTGAGAGAGAGAGACAGAGAGAAAGGTCTTCCTTTGCCATTGGTTCACCCTCCAATGGCCGCCACGGCCAGTGCGCTGCGGCTGCCGCACCATGCTAATCCGATGGCAGGAGCCAGGTGCTTCTCCTGGTCTCCCATGGGGTGCAGGGCCCAAGCACTTGGGCCATCCTCCACTGCACTCCCTGGCCACAGCAGAGAGCTGGCCTGGAAGAGTGGCAACCAGGACAGAATCCGGCACCCCGACCGGGACTAGAACTTGGTGTGCCGGCGCCGCAAGGTGGAGGATTAGCCTATTGAGTCGCGGCGCCAGCCCCTTTATGTGCTTTATATCTTCGTATTTTTAGGCCTTCCAATTTAAAATACTCTATTTCACCACACTCAGAGGTATGCACACTATCATACCGGTATTTTGGTTTCTGGACTGAGAAAGATGACCAAAGAATGTGGTATTTTCACTTGATGGGATAAGGACTACACACAAAATCTAATTTTACATAAATCTATCAAAGTATACACTAGATAGCAGATGATTAAATATTTACTGAAATATGATTTGAAGCCAAGAGATTTCTATTCTGACTCTGTCACTTCTAAGTGGTATGGCTTAAGGCAATTTACTAAAACTCTTTGAATCAAGATTACTTTCCTATTCTATAAAATAAGTAGAATACTAGCTGAGATTAAAAAAAAAAATAAAATAATGGAATCATCAATTATAAGAATACCATTTCAATACTAGTTTCATATTGATATAAAAAAAGATCAGCAGCACAACACATCACTGTTGTGGGCTCACAAATCCACATTTCTCCATGCGTCTTAGATTAAAATCTAGAATGATTTCTTTCTAAAATCTAGAATGATAAATACACATCCATTATGTATTTATCAGATACATGTGCTTTACTTTCTTCTTAAAAATTGTGCTAATGAGACACACACAAAAAAATGTATCATGTGTCCAACTGTCCCAGAAGGAAATTTCAAATAGTGCCTGAGTACATCATATGGCAAGTAGTTATCTGACACATCATTCTCCTTAGCAGCTAAAAAGAAAGATTATTTCACTTCATTGACAATATCAGATTTTCTGACAGAAATGTATTTTCCACATGTTACCAGATGGAGTCATAGAGACTATAAGTCAAAAATACTTGTTAAAAATTGTCAGTTTGAATCTTATCTCTTCTAAGATATGTCTCCTCACTGACCCCACTGACTAACATGTGATCTGTCCTTTGAATACATCCCTATGTGTTTTTATCATAATTATTTTACTTATATTGACACCAATATGAATTTATAATATGTTCCAAATGTAAAATAGTATACTCATCTGTCATTTTACATGACTCAAAAGAAGGTTCTCTTTGCATTCACAAATAAATATTAGGATTCCTTTAAATTAGGCAAGAAGAAATGAGTAGGAGTAAGTGTGCTTTGGGAACAGCAGGCTTGGGTATCAGTTGTAGCATACCAAAAATAATTTTTTTCACCGTAGGCCATGTGATAGATGACCTGGAGTGGTCATGCTAAACCTAAACAAGAATTTAAAGCATTGTGAATAACTGTTGATAGCATTCCCAAGAGAATTATGTTACTACTACTACTACTACTACTACTACTACTACTACAACTACTACTACTATAGGACTTGAAACAAATTTCTCAGAATCTGAAATCTGCTCTTTCTTGCCCTATCTTCTCTTTTGCCTTCCCTTTGCCCACCGCCACATTTTGTTCCTTTGATTTTCAATCTTCATCATCAATAGTGGAACACTTTTTTGGTTTTGTTTCATGCATGAGATAAATATTTATGTTCTCTGATTCTCTGATGTTAAAAGAGATATAATAGGTCCCTCACATTTTTTCTGAACAAATGAAATGGGGGGGCAGAGAGAAAAAGTGAGGAAAAAGGAGAGAGAGAGAGAACATGTATTTGTACATGCTTGTGTGTTTCTGCATGTACATGAAAGCAGATTGATTTCTCTTACTCTGTACATCTGATTACATGGTATTGTCAAGGGATAGACTTCTCAGTGTTGATGTAACACACAGCAACTTTACCAATGAAATACAACTAGCAACAAAAACACTTCTGTTTCAAGGCACAAGGAACTGATGGTGAAAATGAATTTGTGTTAATGTTAAACAGAGTGAAGTTGGATGTCAAATCAGTCTTCAAAGCAGCTTCTTATCTAAGCAACTGATTACTAATAAATAGGATTTTTTCAATCTGCATGGTTTTCCACAACTTGTTTTATTTTGAATATATTTGAAAGATCACACAACTCAAGGGCATATCTGAAATTAAATTTACAACAATATTATAGTTTCAGACTGAGGCTTGTTGCAGATTTTCTATTGGTATTCTTAAGGCGTAGATACCAGTGTTTGTAATGTGCTCCGGTGGCGAGAATAATAACAAATATTATGGTAATTTTGTGATAAAATTAATTAAATTGTCTGGTCAAAAATAAGAATGATATAAAGTAAAATTATTTCATAGTAATGTTCATACATGGTTATGTGTATGTGTGTTTGTTCAATTGAACTATGGGAAACTTTTAAACTTGGCAGGGAGAAGAGAGAAAGATGAGGAGAGAGACAGAGAAGGAGATGAGAAAAACAAAGAGACACAAATAGAGACATGGAGAATCCTATGTCATAAAGGAAAAATATCCATTTGAAAGATAACATTTTCCTTATGGCAAAGCACAGACTATAATCATATATTTAGCATTTTACTTTTAAATTTGAAGGTTAGAATAGTGTCAGCAAATATTAGAAAAAAAAAGAAGCACAGCATAAAAGAAACAAAAAAAAAAAGAAAAAGACTGGACAGAAAAAATATACTACAAAGAACATCAATGAATCAATGATAGGGAAAAACACACACTTATAATTATATTGTAAGAAAATTCTATAATCATTAAATAATGCATAGCATGGATTTTAAAAGGATACATCCTAGTTCAACAATATCTTCCTGAAATTAAAGATATGATAGCATAAAAAATTATATATAAAGTTGATATACAATATTGATGCAACTTCAAAAAAGCAAAGCAACAAAAAGATGGATAATAAGAGAGAAAAGAAATGGAGAGATAAGTACAGGCAGAAAAACAAAGAAACATCAGAAAGCAGAAGCAAAACAAATGGAGAAAGAAAAAAACTTCATATATTTACTTATATTCATCAAATAAATCTTTAAAAACATTTCTCCAAACTGAAAGATGTATATCATATGGAAAACATCTCTGACAAATACAAGAAAATAAATGAAGATCCATATTCTTGCATGCCATCATATGCATGGAAAAGTTCATGAAGTCTCCCAGAGTAACACTACAGTTTAAACAGGATTTGGCTTCCCAAACATCATACAGACATTTAAACCCCAAAGTCTTATGATAAAGGTTAACAGATTAATGTTAGTGGATTCCCACAGAGACTCGACCCAATGGTGCCATCTGGGAGTCAGACTCAGGGAGAGGTCTTCTGGTGGCATCCCCTCAAAAGGTAGTTCTCCACAGAAAGTTGGTTGTAAAGGCAAAGTATATCCCTGTCTCTCTGCTTCATAACTTGTTATGTAATCATCCCCTGCCATCCGCCTGCCTTGTCTGATGCCTAAACCAAGGTGGCCACCAAATCTTGGACTGTGAACATCCAAGCAGAAAGCCAAAACTAACCTTCTTCCCTCCTAAATTGCTCTTCTTAGATACTTGTTAAAGCAACAAAACATTGACAAATACAGGTAAGAAGTTGCCAAATGAGCCATTCTGTATATTCAGAAATTACAGCAGTACAGAACCTTTTAACAGTAACATTGTATACTGAAAAGCACTAGAAAATTCTGCAGAAAAATTAGTTCTAACACATTTTATATTTAGCTACAATATCAGTGAAGAATATGGCTGAATAAAAACACTTGGGGCTGGTGCTGTGGCTCAGCGAGTTAATGCCCTGGCCTGAAGCACTGGCATCCCATATGGGTGCTGGTTCTATTCCGGCTGCTCCTCTTCCAATCCAGCTCTCTGCTGTGACCTGTGAAAGCAGTAGAAGATTGCCCAAGTGCTTTGGCCCTTGTACCCACGTGGGAGACCGGGAAGAAGCTCCTGGCTCCTGGTTTTGGATTGGCACAGCTCCAGCCATTGAGGCCGTCTGGGGAGTGAACCAGCAGATGGAAGACTCTCTCTCTCTCTCTCCTTCTCCTCTCTCTGTGTAACTCTGACTTTCAAATAAATAAATAAATTTAAAAGAAAAAAAAAACTTACAGATATGTAATACTTTAATAATTTTATCTCCTCCTCACACTTTCTCAGAAGTTACTGAAAAATATGTTCCTCCAACAAGAAATAAATAAGATGCAGTAATATATGGGAACTAGGGAGTTATCAGACTGTTTATAAAGAGGACATGATTAAGGCAATGAGAGAAGGAAGGAATTATATCTGATATAGTTGATCATATTTAGTTATTTCACAGCAATACAGATAAATTTGGGAAATAATTTATGACAGATACCTTAAAAACCAACCAAATTGAACAACACGACAACTATCAGCTTTTGGAAAATTGAAAAGCCGTACAAGAAATTAATGGAATTAGAGGATACCATGCATCTGCTCTGTGAACAATGCCTACCATATAACAAAAACAAAACCTTAGAGACAGATTTGCTTAAAATGTGGTATATAAATAAAATGGAAAAACAGGAAGTTGAGGATGCAGCACATTGAGTGTTAGTGATAAAATTATGTCCAGTCATCTCTTATGAAGGTAACATTTCAACATTCCCAAAATGAGGGTATAAAAACAGTATTTGAAAATAGTTACATGACAAAACATACAGTTAAAAAAATTTAAAGTGTATCCTCCTAAGGAGTAGGCTGGGGGTTCAGAACAGGTAGAAAACAACTTGCTTACTCATTCTCCCTCTCTTCCTTTGTCTCTCTTCTTCCCGTTCTCTCTTTTTCCCTCTATCACTCCTTTCCTTCCTAACTCTCTTTCATCCTTCCTTCCTGTCCTAGGCTTTATGGAACTAAGTTGTTTCTTAACTGTGTGCATTAATTAATTCAAGGCAAAAATTTATAAAAGATAAGCCCACACAACAGTTTTAATGATATATATCTATTTCATATAATTCATTGTTTATTTTTTAAAAAGTTTAGTGCTCTCATTGTATGTAATCAGGCAAAAGGAAGCAAAAATTGCTGTTACTCATATATCAAGGAAGAATTGATGAAGTTTTTTGCAATGTTAAGACATTAAACTAAACCCACATAGTATGTTCAAATAAGTATTTTGCAACTTGACCAAATTAAATTAACATTTTCATTGTTTCTCTCTATCTCAATTAGGTAGATCTTACATGGAAGGCAGAAACTGAACTCTAGTTTTTACCACTCAATATTTTTCTATACTCACACTTAGCATAATGAAGTAGTTGACTGCTGTTATTTTCATTGTTCTTTTAATTAAATGGATAATTATGGTATATTTTTCTAAGATGGTCTGGGGAAAAAATCCTTAATTGAAGCAACTATTTGCCCTTGGCAAATAAAAACAGGAAGTACTTCTCCTTTCCTAAGAGGTCATTTGAGTGAACTGGAAAAATGTTAACTAATTATTTAAAATGATGACTGTGTATCGGCCAGATCTGAATATCTAAACATAATGAGTTTAACTGACAGCAGGAGATTGCTACTTTAGAGATTATGTAATAACTGCTCTGTCCATTTACTGCTTGCAATGAGCATTAGTGTAGAGAAATAGAATCTACATTTTCATTACATTAAAACTGGTTGTTTCCTTCAATAATAAGTGTTAGCACAGAACTTAGAGCCATAGGACAGGCCCTGGCATGCGTAGTTTATGCTTGGTGGGTTGTTTTATGACAAACCTTTTCACTCATTCTAGTACTTAACTAAAGATGGGGTTCATTGTCTCCCAGACCAGGTGTCCTAAAGGCATGGTCATAAAACTTTTAAATTTCTTGTGTCAAATTTGGGCAAACAGGTTTTGTGCTATACTAATATCTTCATTTTTCCCTTTAAGGTGTGGGATTTAGGGTTGTGGCAATCAGCAATAAAAGTAGTGCAGATGGGCCACCACTTCATCTAGGTGTGAAGTCTTCCTCCGCTAAGCTGGAAGTGCATTATAGTAACAAAGCAGAGAGGGGACGACTCTGTGGCACAGTAGGTTAATCTGCCTGCAGTACTGGCATCACACATGGGTGCTGGTTCTAGTCCCAGCTGCTCTTCTTCATATCCAGCTCTTGGCTATGGCCTGGGAAGGCTGTGGAGGATGGCCCAAGTGATTGGGCCCCTGCACCTGCGTGGGAGACCTGGAAAAAGCTCCTGCCCCTTAGCTTCAGATTGGCCCAGCTCCAGCCCTTGTGGTCATTTGGGGACTGAACCATGGGATGGAAGACCTTTCTCTCTCTCTCTTCCTCTCACTGTCTGTAACTTTACCTCTCAAATAAATAAATAAAATCTTTTTAAAAAAAGATAACTGCGTAGTGCATAATATTGTTTGAGATCCTCCACAGAGGAACTAACACAGACACAATTCCTGCCTAACCTACTAGCAGGACCATTAGTCCTGTATTAGGCACAGCCACTCTCTCTCTGTGCCATTATAGCCTTTGTGGTGACTTCAAAGATGACCTATTATTTAGTGAACAAACATTTCAGTATACTGAAAAATACTACCTCAGTAACAAAATAGAGAAAGGATTACCTTAGACTTTTTTCTTAATTGTTTTCTTTATTTGGGACTTTTTGGATGTGAATTTGGGTCACTTTTCGTAAAATACTTTTAGGAAATATTTTAAAAAAAGAAAGCGGAGAGGGAAATCATATTTACCTCTCACCTTTGGGAAATGTTAGAACACTACAACATCTTTGTTTCAAAGAGAGCAACTATTCTGTCACTTTCATATGTTAGAAGACAAAATAGCTCTAGCTTTGAGCCTCAGTCCTTTTTGGAGCTAGTTTATGCTTACTGTGATATTTTAACTTGTTGCTTTGTAAAAAAAATTAATAAAAATTTTTGTCTTAGCAATTAAGATGCTGCTTGAGATGCCCATATCCATATCTGAACATCTGGGTTCAAGTTCCAGCTCCACTCTCATTTCTAGCTTTCTACTAATGACAATGCACACCCTACGGAGTAGCAGGTGTTAGCTGTCATAGTTGGGTCCTTACCACCCATGTGGGCAACCTGGATTTAATTCCAGGCTGCTGGCTTGGTTCTGGCCAGCTCAGCTCTTACAGGCACCTGGGGAGTGAACCAGTGGACAGGAGATCCCTGACTTTCTATCTCTCTGCCTTTTCAATAAATAAGTAAATTTTTAAAAATTAATTATACAGTACCACTTAATGAAATAATAGGAAGAAGAAGCGAGAACCACCCCAGATAAAGCCACTACATCACCACATCCCCATGCCCAGCACCCATGTCCTACTGCTGTCTATAATATGTGCTAGAGTAAGGCTGAAAGTGACACTTAAGGTGACAGAGACAGAGTGAATGACAAATCACAGAAAAGATCCATGAGCTTGTCTGTCAGGCCTGCTCCTCCACAGCCAGAAGCCAGAAACAGGCTCTGCATAAAAGGGAGAGAAGACATGTAAAGGGAAAAGGGAAAAGCTTATGCTAGCAAGGATGGGAATAATCATGCAGGAAATGGAGATGCTAAACAGGACAGGCATAGGAAGCTGCAGGTGCTGGATGTGTTGAGTGAAGTCTGTGCATTCCTGGTAACCATGTATTTCTGGTGACTGCATAGTTTGAAGTACTATTTCTAAATTATTTTATAAAAATTCAGAATTATGGTTCTTTTTACAGCTATTTTGTTAGCATACAGAACACTTCATGGTGTTTTTTTAGAAAGGGCATAGGTCACCAATGTCTCTGAAGCTGGACTGATGTAGGGAAATCATCTTTGCCTTCTAATTTTGAGAGACTTCATCTTAGCTCCTAGATGCATGGATTCCATGCCCTTGACATACACAGCCACAACGGCATAAATATTTTGTGATGTGGAATAACTAAAATTAGATTTTATGTCCTCTTCTTTCCACCTGATTACTTTCAATATACATTAACTCCCTTAAATAGAGACCTGTTAATTTGACTGCCCAAAATTTGTAACCAACATAATAGTCAATCTGGACTTAACAGCAATATCATTGAGATGGTGTCCCTCAAAAGAATACCAGTTTCTTTTCTAGATTATAGATCTTCAGATTGATAATTTTGCCATTTTCCTTTTCTTTCCTGAATGTCAGGGTCAGTTTTTGAAAAGTTGTTAAACAACATGCTAAATGTGAAATGTCAATTCTCATTCTAAATGTGCCCTATTTACATTATCTAAAAGAGACGTCATTGGTTTTTACCGTGGCTTTCTGAATTTGGTAGTCCATTTAAGAATGGAGTTTAAAAGTTGTTATATATTGCTTCTTGGCCTTTTGGCTAAGATCAAGTGTAAAAGTTGTTATATATTGTTAATAAATGTCTGCCCAATTCCTGCCTGAAACACTATGAATGTGTTTTCTGAGGAGTCTTTAACAAAGTTGTATACTGTTTGACTTTGGGGGAAAACAGTAACAAGTAAAATAAAATAAAATGGCTTCTTCAACACTGATTTAATTAAATTCCCCAAGGAAGTAATCATTTCTATAAAAGAAAGGAAATATCCAAAGTACTATAATAGTTGCATAAAATCATACATTCTATTTTCTGAACTATGGTAATAAAGTTAGAAGATAAAAACTAAAATGATTGTATGTAAATGCTAGGAATAAAGCTCCATACCTGTATGTGCATGCACCCAGAAAGGGAGATGAAGAGTAAGCATGAAGTAAGAATCTTACAATTGACAAAATCAGTTATCCATTTCTTCTATTGCATATTTCCAAGATCTTCATGAAAACAAATTACTTTTAAATTACTTCACTTTGGAGTTTTGTGATTTTCACAATCAGTGGCATATATTTTAGAGACGTTCCACTTAATTGTTATTTGATAATTCCATGAATGAAGCCCCTCTGCTAGTCCTAGGTGGATCTGTCTTGGGTAACCTCCATTTCTTTGTCAGCCTCTCCACATCATCAGCTGGTTTCTGACACTAATGGCTTCCTCTTTTTGTTAATTTCTAGATTTCCTCAGTATCCCCCACATGCTGGCTCCTATAACATCACTGCTCTTCATTATAGCATTATAGGAGATCCTCCTTAGGCACCTCCACCATAAGACCTTGATTAATACAGCCACAAAATTATCAAAATTTTATGTAAAAAGGACTAAAATGCACTATCATTTATATTGGTTTATGTGTGTCATAATCTAATGTTAGTCTCAGAACTATAAGCCATGGAGTAGTTACTTCTACCTAGCAAATAGTGTACAACAAACTTGTTAGCATGAATGATGGCATGCGAGATAGCTACTAACTCTTAGCACTAGATTCACATCAAAACATGATATCCAACGAGGCAGAGGGGAAATCTATGGGACAATCATTTTGTAAAGAAAAGGTTTACTTTCTAGTTATAATTTCTAATATAATCCTCTTTATGTTAGTTAAGAATAGAAAATAATGTAATAAGAGTGTTAGCAAAAGTTTAAATCAGAATTTCCTATCAGAAATCCCTTTCTCTAATATTTCCTGGGTTTTCTGTGATAAATGTAACCAACTTAAGATGAGTCAAGCCTAAATAATCCAGTAGCATAGACTATCATTTTCCCTCAATTGATCTTTGTGACCTATTCCTCAGCATAGGTTACTGTTCCCATTTTTCAAAGAGTAAGGAGAAAATGGATTCCATGTGGATGGACTATGTCTATTAAAGTAAGCCAAGTGGAATAAAAAAGTAGTGAGGAGAGGATATAAAAATGTTTAAAGAATGATTTTTCACTTTACGAAGAGAAGGTTCCATCACTCACTGAGAGTACAGGGGAATGATTGACTGGGGAAGCAGCATGGTTTGAAAACACTGTAAGCAAAGAGATTCCACAGTGAACATGAGGGAGCTGTGTGATTGGCACCATCCAGTTTCCCCAGAGGGATCTCATATTTTCACATTCTGCCCTGAGGAGGGAAGAATTACAGTAGTAATAGTAATAATAATATGAACACTTCCAGAGCTCTTTCTCTTGACAACAAACCATTTCAGCAGCAGGGGCTATGGCTAGAAATAAATTTAGCAATTTCTAAAACTTGCTTGACCAAGAACTCCTGCCAGTCACCGCTCATCTCATTTCACCTTGCACTCTGCTTCCGTTTTTGTAAGCTTACTTAATACCAATTATAACTACTGCAGAACTTCTACTTGGCTCCCATGTTTCTCTCTTCAATATGAATAAAATGATTCTTTCTTTGGGGCATAAGGCTATGTAGGTAATTCTTATTCTTTAACATCTAACCGGCATCATTCTAAAGATTTCTGTCATGCATCTTAAAAGTTACAGTAGTGAGATGAAGACATTTAGTGTATAATGGGCTATGTCCTTCACTGGTTTTCATGGCCTTCAGTCAAATTTATAAAAATATTTGTTGCTATCTAAAATATGACATTTTCATCCCAGTCAGGCTGCTCGCATCATGCCTCAAAAATCTCATGTTCTCTTTTTTTTTCTACATTCAATTTCTATCATAGGAATAATCTTCCAGTTATCTTCCTATCTATTTTTCAAGATCATGTTCAAATTTCATTAGGCACATTAGGTAGCACTTCTAATAACTATTACACTCACCAAAATTAAACTTCATTTCAGGTAACGCCAACAATAAGAGCTACCATTACTGTACTCATAGCCCAGGAAGGCAATGGGTTACATTCTTTGTTTACATCATAACTTCCCAGGTACCTTCCGAAGTAGGTATAGCTGTTGCTGTTATTATTACCATCACTTTACAGATGAGAAAATCTTGGAAGAATTTCATATGGTTCCTAACTTCATGTTACCTATCAGAAGTGGATTATAAATCTAGGTTTTGGATGCCCAAGTTAGGATATGGAAGGACTGTGACACATAAACTCATTTGATACTGCAGTCAATCTGAAAATCAGAAAAAGTATCTATAATCAAATTACATTTTCTGTTACTCTTCTGTAGTACATGAAGTATTGAATCTCATGTACTTTTTGGCTGATTGCTTGAATGGACATCTCATTTCATTGGCAAAATTTCATGTGTCCTATAAGTCAATTCTACTGAAGAAAAATATATGCAGATTTGAAATGATTTAAGTCAAATGAAAAAAATCAGTTTTCTGATTTTAAAAACATAAGACTTAAGATAGAATGTAGGAAAAACATGTATGTAAAAGTGGAATCTGTGAAGAGGAATTGTCAACATTTTAAAAATGTATCAGGAGGCTAACACTGTGGTGTAGTGGGTAAAGCAGCCACCTGCAACACCAATATCACATATGGGCACTGGTTCAAGACCTGGCTGCTCCACTTCCAATCCAGCTCCATTCTAATGAGCCTGAAAAAGCAACAGGAGATGGATTAAGTTCGTAGCCCCTGTACCCACATGGGATATCCTGAATAAGCTTCTGGTTTCTGGCTTTGGCTTGGCCCAGACCCAGTCATTATGGCCATTTGGGAAGTGAACCAGTGGGTGGTAGAGCAAACTCACACACTCTCTCTCTCTCTCTCTCTCTCTCTCTTTTTCTTTGTCTCTGAAACTGTGTTGTTCAAATAAATAAATAAATCTATTTTTTTTATTTCAGTAATTTCTTAATGTAACCAGATCCTCAAAATAAATATTTCCTACTCTTTTTCATATAATTCCTTAAATATTAATAGGAGTGTTAAAGTTTTTATTACACTCCTACTATTAATTCTAAGTTTATGAATTGATGCTGTTCTATTCATTTAAATTTTTACCTGACTTATTGACATTGAATAATATATTTCTTTTTTTTTTCCTTTTTTTTTTTTTTTACAGGCAGAGTGGACAGTGAGAGAGAGAGAGACAGAGAGAAAGGTCTTCCTTTGCCATTGGTTCACCCTCCAATGGCCGCCGCGGACGGCGCGCTGCGGCCGGCGCACCGCGCTCGTCCGATGGCAGGAGCCAGGTGCCAGGTGCTTATAATATATTTCAGAATGTCCTTTACAGCAATGGCTTCCACATAACTTATATTTAAGGTTGACTTAAATTATACCACTAATCATTTTGTAACTCACACTGTCAGTCATTATCAAGAGTCATCAACAAAGCATGTTAGTGTTGCTCCTTTTGTTGGACAATTTTCTTCTCCTCTAAAAAAATGGTTTCTTAGACTATTAACAAAGCCATAGAAATGAAGGTTGGAGACTGAAAATGGGAAAATTACATATAAAAAACTGTAGTTTATAAAATTTTAAATTAATAACTCTATAATTTTAATTCTGAAAATAATTATAGGTAAGTAAGCCACAAATGTACATGATATCAATGTTCCAGTTGTAAGGAAATTTCTATTGACAGAATTGTCATATGGTTCTTTGTTATCAAGAAAGTGCATGTTGTGGTTGTTTGCCAAACAAACAAATTTGACAAAATGTGTTCAGTGAAAAACCTGCTAAATTTGAAAGCTAGATTTGAGGAAACCAGATAAGATGTTTCAAAGTAAGAGGTTCTAAGATTTCAAAACTTTTTCTTTCAAATCAGCTTGCATATCACATTTTCTTGGAAATATTTTAAATGTCTTTATTCTCAAAATAATAATAAAATGGCAAATGGTTGAAAAAGAAGAACCTGGACTTTTTATTAGTAGTCTTGTGACCTCGGGTAAATCATTTAGATATTATGGATTCTCAGTCTTCTCATCTTTGGAATTCTTTAAAACAATAGCAATCAATGTTAAGTTATGTAGGTAGAAAACTATCATATTATATATTTAGAATTTTAAAGAATTTTTAATAATTTGGATATCAGAAAATACGTAAAACATGAAGTGAGTGTATAATGAGGAAATCTTAGTATTCTTTCCAACTTGCTAGAAGAAAAAAAATCATAGAACTAGAGTAATTTGTAAATGAAATGCATCAGGATTGAAAATGAACATTAGTATAGAACCAAACAAAACACATGCACACTCATATATTTGATGATTTTAAGGAAAATAATAGAAACTTCACACATCATATTCTTAAATTAGTATGAAGGCCCTCTATTTGTAAGTTCACTGATTTCAAGAAAACAATAGCTGGCAAAATTATGAATATCTTCTTGAGTCTGAGCATTCAAGGAGGCAAGAGGCAGGTTTAACTTTCACCTACCTATGCAAGCTCATATTGGAGCAAAACTCCCTTTGTCTCTTTGTTTTCTGACACAAATACCCACACATGCAAGATAGCACAATTTGGACACAAATGAAATATTTTTTTCTTTTAAATCTTCCTATTACGCCTTTGTGCCCTTTCTTTCACACTGTGCTGGACTCTGCTCCATCTAAGCTTAAGCACAAATTATGCCTCTCACTCCTTTGTTCAACTGCTCCTTATTATGGCGTCATTACAGCAATTTCTGTATATTTCCATCTCTCCAGACTCCAAAGACACTAGCGATAGATTTTGAATGGCAATACTTACATTATATGACTACCAGAAAATAAAATATTTGTGGATTTGATACCTCACCTAGCAAGGTAAAAATGTGAAGGAATACTTTATATCTAATCTAGACTAAATTATGTGATATTCAGATTTTGGGATAGTGATTTTGAGGGTGAAGTCTCAGTGTATTGTTCATTGGGGTCTCTGTGTGTATTAAACAGCTTGGTACCATTATTTGATGTTTGTTCACAGCTTATGAATCTCACCCCTCCCTTTCCCCTTTGACCCCACATTTGGGAAGGCTGAGAAGAAAGCCTGGACCTCCCTCACTTAGTGGTAAAAGCCACACACAGGAAATCAGGTTGGCCCCATTCTCTGACCAGCATAACAGACCATGGCCAGTCTTTTCTCACTTCCTTTCATCATTTTAGGATGCACTTGAGAGCCACCTGCTTTTACCACAGAGCCTCATTATGTTAGTTATAAACCTCTTAAAGTCCTCCTGGTGCATGCATAAGATTGTGCGTCTGCACATTCATATGAAGTTTTGGGTGGTGAGTTCCTTCCTGTATTGCAGAGTATCCACCACAGTTTCCTAGTTATGATCAACTTCATGGAGGTTTACAGAACTATCGTCCTTATTTCTATGACACAGGTTACAATCAAGTAAGTGCATTCTGGCCTCTCACGTGGCTGACTGGGAATTTTCTAGAGAAACCACAGCTGTTATTTCCCCTCAGATCTTCTTTCCAACTAGACTATTGCCCCCATTCCCCAAATCTGGTTAAGTTGTACAAGTCTTGTAAATACTATGAAGTTATTTCAACACATGTTATACCTTCTCTGGTCATTGCATCTATCCCAGCTTTCCCATCAGCCAACATGGAGAAAACATACTGCAATCAGTGTCTTTGCTATAATCCTTTTTCATACCTTACATTCAACTTTCTTTCTTCTGAGTAAAAGAGCAAACTTTTGATTTGTTCAGCATTTTAATGTGTAGTACTGATTAACTGTATTCCAATGTGATAAAAAATTTATATATGGAAAATATTTGTTTTAAGGCTGAGCGTATATAATGTAATTCACGTGTAAACTTAACCATTATACATATTTATACATATTTCTGATTTTTCTCTCATATACAGGGGTATATTTATACCCTATCTGCTAATTCATTTGGTTATAAGTATTTATTAGTTCACTGAGAAAATGTACTGCTGTTTTTAAATAACAAAAATATATCACATATAACACTAATAAAACTAACCGAGTTCTGTCAAATTCATACTAGTGTTTATTACATTTCACCCATGTGGCCATGAAAAGTGAGGCTATTCTATTGAAGTCATGCTACATGGCCTACTGTGAATTTATAGTTTTGCAGCACAGCTAATGTATGTATTAAATCACACTCCAAACTATAAGCAATTTACATTTCATTGTTTCTAAACTATTTTTTTTCCTTCAGGAGAACTATTTACATACCACGTTAATAATTTTAAGGTCACTTATTTTGAATAAAAAGGAATACCAGCGTTGTTTGTGTTAAGTGTGTACAATCATTCATCTTGAGAAAAATGAAGGATTAGGTTTGTAGCAGAGATGATTTTATTTGTAATACAGAAAGATAATTTTAAGATTTTAGAATTCCAATAAGTCACCTTATTTTTGAAAATTAGTTATTTTTCTTCCTAGAGGCCACTGAGTTAACTAGAGAAATGCAAGTGGAGTTGGAGTGGATACAGTCTAATCCTTCTTGAACATCCCTCACAGATGACTTAAATAGAAAAAAAAAAATTCTACTAAAAGAAACTTGCAATATCATCTTTTTCTTCCCATTTCTTCCTACTTAGATTTGTCATCACAACTTTTACTTGAATCCTTATCAGGAAGAAAAGAGACTCATAAAGTATATTAAGTAAACAAAGGAAGACCTGATAATAGCAATGTCTTGATTCTGGAATATCCCACACCCATACCTTTGCAATTGCCACTCTGCTACTGAACCCTGTGAGATATGTTTGCTTATCAGAGTTTCAAGAGTTCAAATGAATTAACAACTCACCATCCAAATAAGAAAGATAAGAGCTCTTGCTCAATCTTTTGTCATTTTCCTGCAGGGACAATTATATGCTCATTACTACTCCTCTACTTCAAGGTAGGGGGCTTAATTAAGGTAGGACTTTCTTTTCATCAGTTTATAAGAATAAAGGGATATTTCCTAATATTAAAAAAAAAGAAGTAAGCAAATTGAAGAGGGTAAGGAGTGTCAAAAGAAAAATACAAAAGGCACTAATATAGTCTACTAAAATAAGGGGGAAAGTATTACTAAGAATTTTTTTTCTGATTGAAAGAAAGACTTTATTAAAGATTAATTAGGTTACCTTCTTTTTGTTAATAAAGTTCAGATTCATAACTAGAACATATGAGAAACCATAAGCATGCCTTAGGTACGTCTTGGGAACTCATAAATACAGAAAAATATCCAGGGATTTATGATAGCTATGTCTTCCTGAAAGCAGAAAACAAATCATCCATTTTTGATCCAATCAACAATTACAAAATCAAGACAGTTGTCAAGCCCTGGGAACATAAGGTGAAAGACAAAATTCAATTCATGCTCTTATGTGCCTGGGAAGTTGAGACAGAGCTTTCCCCTTCTTGAGAGCCAAATGTACATGCTGACCAGCTGCTTTCTGCAGTGAGAGGAAAGGAAGCCGAGTAGCTGGATAATCCCCTGTTACTACCTTGGTTTCAGGACTCACCAAGTTCTTGACAAAGCTTAAAAGAAAGTTTAAAATGTATTGCGGCTTTTGTCTAAATTAAGTAGAGTTTTGACTCCCTAACCTTTGTCTCCCAAACAGATAAATATTGATCCTCAGTCTCCCAAAACATTTTTTAGTTCATATTTTCTCATAGTCCATAAACACACCTAAGGAAAATGAACAAGAGAAGGAGAATTGAAGCAAGTGGTTTTGTTGTCTAAGAAAATTTCCATATTTTACAGAATCAAACTGTGCATAGGAGATTTCAGTGACTTCTCCTAGCTGTTGGGGTGAGCAGATAAGATTCTGTCTTGTCATAGCCTGCAAACTGTTTCCATTCCTCTTGAGTTAAAGCTTGTGTTTTCTTTTCCCTCCACCACTCTTCCATTTCTATGATCATCTTTGTTTTCATTTGCTATTAAAACACGTTCTTCCCTGCCTGGTAAGCCCCAATGTTTCTTATTGATATATTCATTGCTAAGCATATTTATTTAGAGTTGGATTCAACTGATTCCTTCAGTCTCCAGAACTGGCTAGGATCACATGGGGCATCTCCTTAGTGGAATTATTTATTTATTTGTGTGATTAGAATTCTCTCATTCCTATTCTCTGAGGATGGGCACCTGAATTTATTTTTAGTGATTTCGTTATATCCAGTGCTCAACAAAATTTCTCGTCCAAAGAGTCATTAAAAACAAACACATAGGGGCTGGTGCTGTGGCGCAGTGGGTTAACGCCCTGGCCTGAAGTGCCAGCATCTCATAGGGGTGCCAGTTCGAGACCTGGCTGCTCCACTTCCGATCCAGCTCTCTGCTATGGCCTGGGAAAGCAGTAGAGGATGGCCCAAGTCCTTGGGCCCCTACACTTGTGTTGAGACTCAGAAGAGGCTCCTGGCTCCTGGCTTTGGATCAGTGCAGCTCCAGCCATTGTGGCCAATTGGGACTGAACTATTGGATGGAAGACCTCTCTCTCTCTCTCTCTCTCTGCCTCTCCTCTCTCTGTGTAACTCTGATTTTCAAATAAATAAATAAATAAATAAATCTCTTTAAAAAACATGTGTATGTGTATTTCTCTAAATGCATGCATAGAAAAAATAGAAATATGAGTAAAAAGAAATCTATTTGCTAAGATTAAGAGTAACGCTTTATTTTTTTGTTTTTGTACTCTCTGATTTACAAGTTGTTCTGCAATAATTCAAGACATCAATAAATATAGATAAAATATATAATGGTTGAATTTTGTCCCCTGCTTCCACCCCAAAAAATAGATGCATTGTTCTACTCCAAAATGTGGTATTATTTAGAAATAAGGACTATGGTAATGTAACTTGGATGCAAATTGCATAGATTAAGGCAGTCCCAAACCCAATCTCTAGTGTCCTTAGAAGAAGGGAAACATAGATGAGGTCACACACAGCAGGAAGAGGGCCATGTGAGTATGGAGGCAGAAATCGGAGAGACGCAGCACCAAGGGTTGTTGGCAACCAGCACAGGCTAGGAAAATGCAAGGAAGGATCCTCCTGAAGAGTTTCCAGAGGGAGCAGAACCCTGCCAACACCTTGATTTTAGACTTCTAGACTACAGGATGGTGAGAGATTATATTTCTGTTGTTTTGAAGCCATTCTACTTATGGTACTGTGTTTTGCCATCCCTGAGAAAATCACATACAGGTTTATGACAATCCTGTATAAAAATCATTTTTTAACGGTAGCAACAATTCTGAATAATGCATTTTTTTTCAGAACTGATCTTGAGAAATCTGCATTGCTTTCTGTAAGTCACCAAGTCTTACTGTGTTTGCTGTGTAGTTCCTGAATTTCTTCCCACTCTTCAAGGAAATAGTCACCTAAATCCAAGATCAACCAAGTGCACAGACCAAGATATCATCATCAACATCACCATTATCATAATCATTTTGTTGAAGGGGGGTGTGGGAATTTTTATCAAGATGATGGTGATGGTTGTTTTTTTATTCCTTTCTTAAGCACAACTGTGTGATTGTGTCATATATCCTTGTGAAAACAAAATATAGCTGTTTCAATCACTGTTCTACCCCTCTGTGCATTGAATTTAATGGAGCCTTATGGAGTAGATCTAGTATATTTACTTTTAAGTGCTCCACTTAAGTACATAGTCAATAGCTCCTTTACATTGAATCAATTTTGATTATAAAGCATAAATTGCTTCACTAGCTAGTAGATCCCAAGCTATCCAATTGGAAAGATGTTGGAAAATCCAAGGCCTATTTGACTGAATTCTCCACTTGACAAAAGGGACAGTTGTCAGCAGTATCAGCTAAAAGTGGAAAATTAATGCTGAGAGTAGCTTAACAAGCCTGAGTCACCAGCCTTCTGGTTCCAGGTGCTGCTGCTGTTGGAAGGCAGCCCAGGACAGTAGCAGAAGCATAAGATTTGGAGTCAGGAACTGCTTAACATGAGCCAGTGACTTCCTCTGCACACCTTGTTTTCCTCATCTATGAAGTATGAACAATAATATTAGCCTTGAATAAAGTCCCAAGACAGTTAATAATGTTTAATAGGTACTTAGTAAATGATTATTATTATTGTTGTTTTTTAAAATTTTGTTTTGGAAAGTAGCTTTCAATTCACAGTATATGCTCATTATCATATATGAATTCAAAGAAGGGTAAAGAAGGGTAACACATTTTCTGCTTCTAAAAAGCCATTTACAAACCATTTATAATCAAGTAAGCTATTTAACTATCTCAAAACATTAGTTTCTTTATCTGTGAAATGAGATGGATAAAGCAGGTTCTTGACAATCCTAACACTGTGTTATTTTAACCATACCACTCAGAAACTGAAAAATGTCAGTTTTCTTTCTGTCATTCTGTCTTAGAGTCACTGAAACACTTTGACAGATTGTTTTAGTCTCTCACATATAAAATCTAATATTCACTCCACTAGAGTAGCTAACAAAACAAAGAAGGGGCCAGAGCTGTGGTGTTTTCTGCAGTGCCAGCACCCTATCTGGGACCTAGTTCAAGTCCTAGCTGTTCCACTTTGGTTCAACTTCCTGCACTTAGGAAGCAGTGGAAGAAGACCCAAGTCCTTGGGCCCCTTCACCCACATGGGATACCTGGAGGAACCTCTTCGCTTTTGCCTGGCCCAGTATCAGCCATTGTGACCATTTGGAGAGTGAACCAGCAGATGGAATCTCTCTGTCTCTCCCCCTGTCTCTATAATTCTGATTTTCAAATAAATAAATTATTTTTTAAAAAAAGAAGAAAAAAACCTTAATTTTCACCAGATACCTTTTGTGACTTTGTGATACATTTGGATTGAAATAAAAGAAAGAACATTCTACTGTCTGTGTTGAAGCAAGAGTGAGGGGCTTTAGGGCATTGATCCTGGAGAAGATATGCAAAAGAAACACAGTGTAAGAAATGTATAACAACCAATCAGGTAAATAATACATGCATACATATATATATATATATATATATAGAGAGAGAGAGAGAGAGAGAGAGACAGAGAGAGACAGAGAGTCTATTCCAATGTTTAATAAATATCAAGGGGGTTAATTCAACTTAACAATGGAACAACAAAGAAGTACTGATGTCATTTTTTTCTAGGTGTATTTATTTATTTGAAAGGTAGAATGACAGAGAGAGGGATAGAAACAGAATCTTCCATCAATTTTAATGATTCTTTTATTCCTTCAGGAAAAGTTACTGCCTACAGAGTTGAATAATTTGTAATAGGAGCCTGATTATCACAACTCCTATCTATGTGACTCTAACAAATAATTACAAACTACCTGTTCTGCCTTTTCTTAATGCACATGATTGTACAGCTCCTTACCTCTAACTCCTCTCTTGCCTAGACTCTACATATATGAGTACTCCAGAATGTGTTAGATATATAAGGGTACTCTGAAAAATGGAATTAAGAGACATTGTGGATTTTTATGAACTTTTGGAAATAACCTGGTATTCCTTCCTTTCTTCCCATCCTCCATCCTTCTCCTCTTTTTTCCTTTCCCTCTTTCCTTTACCCCTCTTTTTCTCTCTATCCTTCTCCCTCCTCACTTTTCTTTACTTTTTTCCTAATATTACTTTTTGTAAGCATTTTCTGTTTTACCATTGTTGCCTAACTAAACATATCTCAACTTTCAAAACCTAGCCAGAACTCCATATGCAGAGGTCCCAGAATCATGAAAATGAGATAAAAGCTGGAGTACTTACAAATTTCCAATTTTAAAACTTACTACAAACATACTAATCAAGAAAATATGATATTGGCATAAGGATAGCCATGTAGGGAAATCTGAATAGAACTGAGAATAAATAAATAAATGTGGGCTGCTACACTTATTTGATTTTTATTGAAAGCAAAGCCAATGGGAAAAGAATAGTCTTTTAAACAAACAGTACTGAAAAAACTGGCTTTGAACATGTGAAATAAAAAGTCAAACCCTACATAGCATTATATAAAAAATAAGTTCAAAGTAAATCAGACTTAAATATAAAAAAAAAATTATAGAACTCTTAGAAGAAACACAGATATAAATCTCCATGACTTTGACAGAGTAACAGTTTCTAAATATGGTTCCAAAAGCATAAGGAGTCAGAGGAAGAAAGAGATAAATTGGGTTTCTTCAAAATTATAATTACATCAAATGACACTACAAAAATAATGAAAAACAGTCTACAAGAGAAAATATTTATAAATGCAGTAATAACAAAGAGCTCATGAAATGTAACAGTAAAAAGGCAAAACCTCTTCAAAAATAGGCAAAAGTTTTGAATAGACATTTCTCTCAAGAAAATTTAAAAATGGACCATAAATTCATGAAAGATCATAGAGAATTGCTAGTCATTAGGAAAATCACAATCACAATCACAATTAATCATTGATACTAGGCTGACAATAATTTGAAAAGCAAACAGAAATAGCAGAAAGCAAGAATATAGAAAATGAAATTCCTCATGTACTTATAGTGAGAATTTAAAATGATCAACTGATTTAGAAAATAATTTAAAGTTCTTCTTAGACATAAATATAGTTATCAGATGACCCAGAATCTCTACTCGTAGACACTCACCCAAGGTAATGGAAAGCATAACATATCCACACAAAAACATACTGTGAGTTTTCAAGCAGCATTATTTCAAACAGCCAAAATGCAGGAAAAGCTCAAAGGACCATCAGCCAATGAATCAATAAAAAAATATGTGGCATAATCTATGCAATAGAATACTATTCAGTCATAAAACAGAAGAACCTTGAAAATATTGTGTTAAATGAAACAAATCAATCCCAAAAGATACAAACTATATGATTCCCCATATATCAAATGTCCATGGTAAAATTTCATAGAGACAGAAAGTAGGTTCGTGGTTGCAGGGGGCTGGAGGTTGGGGGGAGGGAAGTGATGGCTAACAGGCATGAGGTTTCTTTCAGAAAATGATGAAATTGCTTTGGAATTTGATGATCATTACGCAACTCCATTGACTGTAACCCCCCAAAAAACAGTAAATTGTGTATTTTTAAATGATGAGTTTCATGGTATGTGATTTATATCTCATTTTGTTTAAAATCTTGAGTAAAACCACATTTTTTTTTTTTGTAATTGGTTTTCCAGGCTGGTGGAATCACATTCCTATATCACCTTACTGTTCTATTCTAGATTCACTCTGATTATGTTGCAATCAGTTTTCATATATCCCAGTACCTTTTGGAACTTTAGCTTCTTGAATAAAAGGACACATTTTTTTGTCTCCTTGGGTTTTACTTACAGTCACTTAAGAAATGCTTGTTGATGGTAAAGGAGAGCACTCTTGGTGCAAACAAATGCATAATCATTTCACTGCTTTTTTGGAAATACCAAAAAGCTGCTGGAGTAGATTTTGAATGGTATGACAAAAAGCTTCCTTTCACAACTCTAAGGCCATGTGCAGAAGCTATGCAGCCCTAAAACTATAGTTATAAGTCCTGCTAAGAGGACTGCTTTTGTGTGTTTGTAATTATATTGTTTTAAAATTTTACTTAAAGTATACAAATTCCATGTATTTCCAATATACAGAGGCAGGAACATAGTGATATTTCCATCCTATCCTCCTTACTGCCCAAGCTCCCACCCTTTTTCTTTGTCCCTCTCCTATTCCCACTCTTAATTTTTACAAAGATCTCTTTTCAGTTAACTTTATATCATAAGATTAACCCTACACTAAGCCAAGAGTTCAACAAATAGTATGAAGGAAAATACGCTATTCCTCAATAGTCCACTCTCAGCATTGCTATTCATTATTGTCCTGGAGTTTTAGCAGGAGCCATTAGGCAAGAAAAAGAAATAAAAGGGATACAGATTGGAAGGGAAGAAATCAAACTATCCCTAATAGCAGAGGACATGATCCTATAAATAGCAAATGACTCCATTGAGACACTACTGGAACTCATAAAGCATTTGGTAAAGTGGTAGGACAAAAAATTAACAAACAAAAATCAATAGCCTTTTTATACTCAGACAATTGAATGCCATGGCTTAGAAAGATCTTCTAAGATCAATCCCATTAACAATAGCTACAAAAAAAATTAAACAACTTGGAACAAATTTAACCAAGGATGTCAAAGATCTCTACAATGAAAATTACAAAATATTAAAGAAAGAAATAGAAGACACAAAGAAATGGAAAAATCTTCCATGTTCGTGGATTGAAAGAATTAATATCATCAAAATGTTTATACTAAGGAATGCAATTTACAGATTCAATGGTATCCCAATCAAACTACAAATGACATTCTTCTCAGATCTAGAAAAAAACAATGATGAATTTCTTATGGAAACAAAAGAAACCCTGAAAAGCAAAAGCAATCTTACACAACAAAAACAAAGGACTGCCTTCTTGATATAGAGCTCACAAAGAGACAAAGACTTGTCCATCTGCTCTGGGTTCCAAACAAATTCTTGTAGTAAGGTACCAGTGAGCAGTTTCCCACCAACTGATGGCTGCTGTTTCATCTGGGAGCAGTACATAGTGTACAAAAGGAGGACTGTTTAGCTCAGTACTCTCTGCTCTTCTTCACCATCATAATGTAAACCATTTATTTGACCCTCTCTGCTCTGAAAAGCATGACATAGGGAAAGACAGGTATATTTCATCAAAATCTACCCCATTATACCAAGTGTGATTTTATAACAACTTTAATTACACCATAGTTATTTTCATATTTATAAAACATTTTATTTTGATCAGAACATGTGTAGCATTTCTTCTTATAGCTATAGCAATACACATTTTTGAGTTATATTTTCCAAAATTATTACTATGCTGCTTTGGTTTTGGTTCAGAAAAGAGAAAATAAAATGATTAGAGATTTAGCAGTGATTGTGAATACCACACACTTGAAACTCTCTAAGACTGAAACAAATTTTGATATAATTTAGTTATGCATTTTTAAATAGAGATGTGTTGAGGTACCCTTTCTCTCCATTTCAGTGTTCAGATTTTTAACACATTTCCTATTTAGCTTTGAACTTTTCCTCCTAAGAGAAGTTTATTCCCTAAATTGTATTGTCTTTCTTTTAGATCTATTCAAATAGGTAATGAATATGTCCATAAGGGTTTTCTTAGAAAAAGTAATTCTCGTCTAGGGGATCCATAAGTCCTCTGAAATTTCAGGCCATTTGTTTCAATTTTTAATAGGCTATTCTTTAAAGTATATTTTTTAAGTGTAGTTCTCTGGGAAGACTGCACATTACTCAAAGCTGTCAGCATCTCAGAGGATGATTATGACATATTTTATGGCTTTTCTAACAATATTAATTCAGAATATTCTTATTATCAGGGTAGATGCTAAAGGTAACTGAAGACAAATGTGAGATCATTCATGAACTTATGTATATAATTGTAAAATTGAGGAAACAACAAATCTTCTGTTTCTTCATTTTTATTTTGAATGGAATGGGTACATTCACGACAACAAAGGTCCCTTCTAGTGGTAGAAATTTAGAACTGTGATTCATTGTCCAGATGCAGCCATTGTTCAATACAGAAGTGGGGTTAAAAGGAGAGAAAAAAACAAACAACACGGGATCTTCAGACTTTTCCTATGACACTCAGCCAATTGAACCTTACAGTGCTAAGCTGGAGGATATCTAAAACAGGATCATCTTGTCACATTTCAATCTGGAACACCTTTCTCTGAACAGCAACTGGATTCCATGGTAAATACATAGGGAAATCATAGTTTGAATCTAAATAGCATCACTGCAGGATCCAATAAAAAGCCTTTTGTCATGGGATTATTAATTGCAACCTCCTTACACTTTCAATGTTCTTTGTGTATTTGGTAGTTACTCTAAGTCTAATCTAGTTCCTTGGTTTATTTTTTTTTTCCTGTTTTCTCTAGTGTAGGAAAAAAGCAAATGTGTAACATCAAATATCACTCCAAGTATAGCTACTGAATATTAAACCGGGCTGTGCTTACATATTTTAACATTTAGTACATACTCCAAAGCATTCTTAGAATACTGAATTACTGCAACTTTCCAAGAGAAACCATGCAAACAACTAAAGTTTGTTTGTGGAGCGTGTAAAAAAAAATCAGTGAGATGTACTAGAGAAGTAATTGCCTCAAGCTCATTATCTTTTTGGGCCATTCTTTGAAAATATGCATATCTATATTATCTAATAGCTGTCACTTCATAATTTTTCCCAGGATAAAATTGCATTTTCCAGTCTGCTACTGAAATGGGAAAAACTACCTAAGGGACTGGCTAAAGAAAGCCGCTTAATAATTTTATTAAAATTTACGGTGTTTTTTTTAAACAGAATTTTTGAACAGGTATAGCAATGAACTGGAACAGATCATGCTGAGTGAAAGATTAGTTGGGAAACACTGATTTTCCAGACTCTAGACTATACCAAATATTCAATTATAAATATAATTACAACTTTAATCACTAAACAAGCAGATTATTTTTTGTTGCTGGGTGTTTTGTTCCCTGCTGACTCACTCATACACAAGTATGCCTGTAGATATTAACTTTTCCATCACCTTATGACCTACTCAGCTCTATCTTTCTTTACATTGTATCTTTAGCTACAAAAATCTGTAAAAGTTGAGGTACAAGCCATAGATCTCTGTAGGGGCATGAAACTGGGGAAGGATCTGTGTCAGTAAGAAGAAGGGGCAAATGCTGCAGGCCAGCAAGCCTACAGTATACTTGAGTGAACAATAATTCTTTTTTTTTCCCAGAAGTAGATTTTATGGCTAAATAAATTTGGGGGATCTTCCAGACAGTAGTGCTTTGGGAAGTTAGGAAACACATTGCAGAAACAGTTCTAAAAGTTCTATACTAAAGAAATTAGTGTATCTGAGATTGACCTTTGATTTCCCTGGGACTTTGACTGAATATACTTTGTAAAATATTATCAAGTCACAAGCCTAAGGAATTTGAAAAAAATGGAAAAAGAAAAAAGAGATGAAAGATTTTCAGGAGGGGCCAGCACTGTGGTATAGTGGGTAAAGCTGCCACCTGTAGTGACAGCATCCCACATGGGCACCAGTTCAAGTCTTGGCTGCTCCACCTCCAATCCAGCTGTCTGCTATGGCCTGGGAAAACAGTAGAAGATGGCCCAAGTTCTTGGGCCCCTGTACCCACATGGGAGACCCTGAAGAAGCTCCTGGCTTCGGATTGGCGCAGCAGGTGGAAGGATTCTTTCTCTCTCTTTCTCTCTGCCTCTCCTCTCTCTGTGTAACTCTGATTCTCAAATAAATAAATAAACCTTTAAGATTTTAAGGAGATCTTGCTCAGCAATAACAAGTGATGAGGATATCCAATAACAGTAAGAGGGTGTATGCATGAATGTAAGTCAAAATCAGTGTGAATATACACATGGTAAGACTTAGTACATAGGTGGTCAAGAAAGAAAGTTCATTATCAGACCATGTCTAGCAGAGAGATAAAATTTCACATGTAAAAGAACTAATAATGCCTTGTTTTCAATTTATTAACAAGCCTGTCCATGTTTATACTCTTCAAAATTTGAACATTTAGATAAACTACTTTCAAAAAACACAATATCCCAAAGATTTAATTTTTCAATTCTCACTGAAAAAATTAGGACTAAGTGGATACTGAAACGCAAAACAAAAGTAGAACACATATTTTCATCCAGGATATGTCTCTCAAATGAAATTGTATGGGATTGAAATTTACAATGCCAGCAATTTGAGGCAAATGCAATAACACTTTAAAGTTGCATTACAAGATTTATTTTTATATACTTAAAATTCAAAATCTCTTTGGAGAATTCTAGAAATGGGAAATGTTTACTTTAGGAGCATTCAGCTATGTTTTTATTCAATACTAAGCCATAAAAGAATTCATGGAGCATACCTAACATTTGGTTCTTGGAGTATGCTTTGTAAATACATTTTTGAAATAATTCGAGTGGTGAAAAAGACAAATATCTTTGGTTATCAAGATTAGCTATAGAAACCATCTTATTTGTGATATAAAACAATAGATAACCATTAAATTTTGTATAAAATCACATTGTTTTAGGTTTTAATTCTATAGCACTTATCACACTTAGAACTTTCCTTAATAATGAAATCCTCTGTGAAAGCTCCAGTGGCTGTTAAGCACATAGAATGTGGCTTTCAAGATTTCACTATTTGCTTTATCATTTTAATTAAATTTCACATTAGATAGTCATATATGGCTAGTGGCTTCTGTATTAGACTGTATAGCTGTTGACCTCTTAATTTATGACCAGAAATAAAGTCAAATTTAATGGTATATGTAGTGATGTTCTCTCCAGCTATTCCATCATGATATTCCATTCACTCAAGAGAGAAATTGTTGCCCTAACTACCATGAATGTTATCAGCAGACAGCCTCCAGCCATTAAAGTTTTCATGGTTTTCCTTAGTCACAGATCACTTTATTCAATAGCTTACCATTCTTGGGGAGGTGGACCTCCAATGACTGGGTGTTACAGGGGCATACAGACAATTGTTCGGGCCAGCATTGTGGGTGGTGGGTTAAGCTACAGCCTCAGCACTTGGATCTCACATGGGCACTGGTTCTAGTCCCAGCTGCTCCACTTCTGATCCAGCTCCCTGATAATGTGCTTGACAAAGTAGAGGAGGATGATCCAAATGCTTGGGACCCTGCACCCACATGGGAGATCCTGAAGAAACTCCTGGCTTTGGATCAGTTTAGCTCCAGCTGTTGTGGCCATCTGGGAAGTGAATCATGGAAAATGATTCTCTCTTTCATTCTCTCTGTCCCCTCTCTTTCTAACACTGCCTCTCAAATAAGTAAATAAATCTTAAAAAAATACTGCATTGTCGGAACCACTAACAGACGAATCTGTGGAGTTTTATATTTCACTATGATTGTTCCAATTTGCAATTACTCTCCCCCTATCCAATGCTGCTCCCAGTTATGAGGTGGAGAAAATATAAGCCTAAAACATAATATCAAGTCAGAAAGTAAATATGCATTCAACGATTAGGGAGGCTTATAAAGATAACAAGATCTCGGACAATTATAGTGTCAGAATCAATACTGGCAAATTATAAACTAGTGAATAAAATAAGAATTAATTTGTTCATTGATATCAATAAAATTTGAATAAGTAAATGAGACAGAAAAGATGTAGCTTAAAGTATCTGACCTCTCATACATGAAAGAAAAGATGGAATCAGAAAATTGCCATGTGGCTACCACCTCAGTAGTGAACTGGACAGGTAAGTATCATCAGCAGTTTCTAAAACCAAAAAAAAAAGTTAAAAAAATAATAATATATTCACATGGATTTGCAGAATTCCCTCACAAATTATTTAATATATTAAGAGGAAAAAGTACTTTAGAATACTGTCAGATATCACATTACATAAGTGACCAAAAATAACATCAGCTTTAATGGGACTGAAATAATCTTTTGCCTCCACATGTGACACAAAGTTTGGAGTGTTTCTGATAAGAGCTACATTTTCTGAATTTATTCAGAAGAAACATCAAACCAACCTAAACCAATAAATATTCCACATGATAAATAATTTTCTGTATTCCTCAAGAATATTAATGCAAAAGAAAAAGAATGTCCAAGGAGATTCCAGTTTAAAGAGGATATCAAGATGCAACAGTACAAAAAAAAGAAAAACTAAATGAAAGATCTCTGCGAGTGAGATCCCAGTGGAAAGAACGGAGCCATCAAAGAAGGAGGTACCTTTCTCTGAAGGGAGGAGAGAAATTCCACTTTGACTATGACCCTATTGGAATAAGATCGAAGTTGGCGAACCCTAAAGGCTTCCATAGCCTCGGCAACTCATGACTAGAGCCTAGGGAGATTACTGAGGCCATAAACAAGAGTGTCAAATTGTTAAGTCAACAACAGGAGTCACTGTGTACTTACTTCTCATGTGGGATCTGTCCTTAATGTGTTGTTCAATGTGAAGTAATGCTATAACTAGTACCGAAATAGTATTTTACACTTTGTGTTTCTGCGTGGGTGCAAACTGATGAACTTGTTACTTAATATATACTAAATCAATCTTCTGTATGTAAAGATAATTGAAAATGAATCTTGATGTGAATGGAATGGGAGAGGGAACGGGAGATGGGAGGGGTGCGAGTGGGGGGAAAATTAATGGGGAGGGGAAGCCATTGTAATCCATAAACTGTACTTTGGAAATTTATATTTACTAAAAAAAAAAAGTAAAAAAAAGTAAAAGAAAAAAGATGCAACGGTACAATACAATTTGTATTCCTGGATTGGATCCTGGAACAGAAGTAAAATAGCTCTGAAAGATATTATTGGTACAATCAATGAAAGATGAATATGAACCACAGATTAGAGCATACTTTGTATCTAAATAAAAGTTTCTAGTATGAATATTTCCACTATAGTTTTGCAAGTAAGTGTGCTTGTTTTAAGAACATATGCACTAAATTGTTCAAGAATGAAAGGAGAGGATATCTGTTACTGTAAATGATTCAGAAATAATATATATATGTATGTATATAATGTACATGATAGAAATACAGGTATATCTGTATGCTATATATTACTTATAATATATATAGCTATAATATTTTAATACAGTGAAAGAGAATGATAAAGCAAAGCAAATGGAAATAACTGGTGAATCTGAGTAAATTTTAGTCAAAAGTTCTTTGTACTATTTGCAACTTGCCTTAAAACTCATATTGGAATTTATAACAACAAAAATCAACTAAGGAAATTAATTGATATCTATTTCTATCATTGCTTTTGGGAAATTCAGAAAGATCTAATTTATATTTTTCTATTACCTCTATAGTATCCCCATTACAAAGTATGTTATCTGGCTAAATGAGATCATAGTTTTTGCACTTTGTAATTTATATATGAAGACTGATAAATAGGTAGTTTCTTATCTTAGATTATTTATCTATTTTTTCCATTCAAGTTTAGGTTCACAGAATTAAAATGAAACTATAAAGAAATTAAACATATCTTTACTTCAATAGATTTGCAAAAGAACTTGAATAATTCTCAAGAGTCAAATGCAATATGTATGTATAGTACATATAGAAAATAAAGATTAATCTTTCATATGTATGACTAGCAAATTTAACAATGTATTTTACTAGCCTTACAGAAACATAATGTAAAATAACTTCAAGTGAATTGCTGACAAAGTATTTAGGAAAGAAATGGTTATTAACGAAATTCCATATTGTATTAGCTACTACTGTTTGGGGAGTTTACAAGGGATTCATCTTTATGTTGCCATTATCATTGGATGGTGAATGTAAAATGATTCACAGGGACTTCTATGTGTTAACACAGAAGTTAAATTCATACTGTTTTCTCTAAGACAATTTGAGTTCATTGATAGAAAAATTTCGGCTACTACGGTTTGTAGGTCCTGACCATGGCAGATAAAATTGGAGGAAAAACTGTGTGGGAAAAATAAAATTAAAGGAGCATGACTCATTACTCCTCAGGCTCATTTCTATTCTTTTCTGTTCTTTTAACTGATAACTCTCTGTTTAATTACATTGCCCCAATCTTGGAAATGTGGGTTGTGCCCACTATTGTCACACTAATTTGAAGCTTGGAGGAAGATAAGATGATTGAATTTTATACACAGTTTAGGTTATCAAATGAAAAGATGAGTAAAGTTGAGCAAATGACAGGTTTTAAATAAATTATACCAAGAAGATTCATGCAATTTTGGTTTGAAAAAAAATAAAAATTGGAGTTATGTTGTTTGTTGTTCCTATTATTCATTGGTTGCTTGATTTTTTGTTCAACTGATCAATTTTATAGTGTATGGTGTCCATTTTTACAGGTGAAAAGGAAATGGCAGAGTAATGGTAATGGTATGAGGGGCTTCAAACAGCTCATAGAAAATGTATATTATGCAAAGAGCATAAATGGATTTTAAAAATTTATACCAAAATAAACTTATTCTTTAATCTCATTTCATAAAAATGTACCCTCCTATATGGCCCAATAATTGCTTTTACGATTCATTTATTGTGCTATAGTGGGTAAAGTCATCTGCTGTGCTGGCATCCGATATGGGCACTGGTTTTAGTGCTATCTGCTCCAATTCCAATCCAACTTCCTGCTAATGGCCTTGGAAAACAACAGAAAGTGGCCCAAGTGCTTGGGCTCCTGCACCCACATGGGAGGCCTGGAGAAAGTTCCTGACTCCTAGCTTTGGTCTGGCCTAGCCCCAGCTGATGGGGAGTGCACCAGTGGATGGGAGATGATCTCTGTCACTGTCACTCTGTCTTTCAAATAAATAAATGAATCTTTTTTTTTTAAGATTTATTTTATTTATTTGAAAGGCAGAGTGATAGAAAGAGAGAGAGAGCGAGAGAGAAAGAGAGAGAATGAATATTCCCTCCAGTGGTTCACTCTCCAAATGGTCACAACAGCCAAGGCTTGCCCAGGCTGAAGCCAGGAGCTAGGCACTCCATCTGGGTCTCCCATATAGGTGGCAGTGGCATAAGTACATAGGCCATCAACCTCTGAATTCCCAGGCACATTAGCAGAAAGCTGGATCCCAAGCAGATCAATCAGAATGTTTACAAACAATCTGATATAGGATGCCAGTTTCACATAGTTTCACAGCTTAACCCACTAAGTCCCAACGCTGGCTCCTTAGTAAATTTTTTCTGATGTCATATTGATGCAATTAAATCTGTATACATGGTTTATCTTTGAACTATTACATTTTACATTTCACCTTCAATATTACTCTCCAGCATATATTGGATATAAGACTAAATCTAAATCTTGGTCAGCCCTGAATTTGAATCATTGTCTTTTACTATACCAAATGAAATTCATATTTTCATAAACCTCACATTCCCAAGTAGGATAGTGGATGAAAAAAAAAATGTTAGTAGCATGCTCCAGTAGGTTAGCACTTAACCTGGGATTGCAGTGCTGGTCCTGTTTATCAAGTCACTTCAATTAAAGATCAATTAAGAAGGAGTCTTCAAAAATTTTCTGGAGAATTTATTTCACACATACACACACACACACACATACACACAAACTATTCATGGTTTCAAAACATTCTTGTACCAAAATAAAATTATCTTTACTTCCATTTTTCTACACTGTTTCAAGTTCTTTCACATTTACTGAAAAGTGAAACCAGTGAAAGTAGCAAAAGAAGGTAAAGACTATGTGCTGTAAGTTTGCAATTAATTCATTGTTTCAATAGCATCTCACATTCATTGTGATGGAAATTTACTGCTAATTTTTTTAAACATTGAATTTTATCATTTTCTTGGAATTCACCATAGATTTTTTTTGGAAAACTTTGTTTCTTAAACAAAACAAGCTGACTGTCTCTATTGATCTAGTGCTTGTTTAAATTAAAGTAGAACACTCCCAGTACAATAATAACAGTCTGTACTATATGGCAGTCTGATTTCTTCCAAACAATATCCACTCAAAAATGTTCTCTGTAGCCTATAATCTTAGACATTTAAACAGTCCACTGGAAATTTCTGTGAGGGGCCAAGAAAATTTACATTACCAAATTTATTTTTTTTAAATCAGATAATTTATACAAATAGTCTGAATTATAAAAATTCATTGTTTCAATTTATTCTGAATTAAACTTTCTAAAAAAATGTAGACTGTTATAACAAGCAGCCACTCTTTAATTTGAGTAATATTTCACACAGACCTGTGGCCTGCAGAATATATACAAGCCAGTCATAGTGAAAGAGTAAGAATACACACACTTTTATTTTTCTCTACCCCAGTGACAAGGCATTTCATGCTGTGAATATATAACACCTCACTTTGACAACCAGGCACATATTTATATTTTCAGCTATTCTAGTCAGGAAATAGTTCAACACTGTCTCAGTTGATTTAGTGCCAACTCAAGTCAATCTTCCGACATTTGTCCAGGTAACTGGACCAAGAATACCTGGTGAAGACTTGTCACAAATTACAGTGACATTCTTTATTCTTTGAATAGTTTGGTTGGCAAGGGTGATGTTGAACAGACAGTAGATAAACAACACAAAGACCCACTGAATTGCAACACTGGGAATATTAAATAAACTGTGTCATTTGATACACTGTACTAAAGTAAACCACTGAAAAGACTTCCTGCTCCAAAATCTAAAACAAAGGAAGATTTTTTTAAGGGTTATATCAAATACAGACAGGGGCACTGACACAAAGCTTTAAATCAGGATGAATTTCAGGACATAGAGCATAAGGAAATTCGAGTCCAAGTCAAGATCAAAGAACTGGCTCATATTTCAATTAACTTGGAGTCAATAGATTAGCCAGTTATTTGAAGAGCTTACTAAAATTAAAATCAACACCATAGCCAACAGAAAATTAAAAAGACAAATTAATAATGCAAGTGCAGGGAAAGAAAAGAATTTCTGGTTCCTAATACTATTTCTGTTTCTTCAGATTACAGTCAATTTTAATGCTTAGAGATTGGGAAAGGATTTTCTTTCCTGTTTTTCAACAAAGACCAAATGGAATACTCTTTAAAGATATCCAATTCTTATTTTCCTATTTTTATGCTTGCCCCATACCTTTTTGCTTTTCTTTTTTTAAAAAAAAATTATTTATTTATTTGAGAGGCAGAGTGACAGACAGTGAGGGAGAGCAAGAAAGGTCTTCCTTCCTTTGGTTCACTCCCCAGATGGCCGCAATGGCTGGAGGTGCACTGATCTGAAGCCAGGAGCCAGAAGTCAGGTGCTTCTTCCTGGTCTCCCATGTGGGTGCAGGGACCCAAGCACTTGGGCCATCTTCTACTGCTTTCCCAGGCCATAGCAGAGATCGGATTGGAAGAAGGGAAGCCGGGACTAGAACTGGCGCCCATATGGGATGCTGGCACTGTAAGCAGAGGATTAACCTACTGCACCAGGGTGCTGGCCCCTTGCTTTTCTTTTTATTGGGGCTTTAACCCATGTAGTTTATGAATGATTTTAGGCAAAGCACAATTCCAATTATAAATCGTCACTGGTATTGTAATTATGAAAAACTACTCAGATATCTGTTGTTATGTCTCATTTACATGTATCTGTAGTGAAAATTATCCATATTCTTAGAATTCTAGATTGAACAAATAGTTTTGCTATATACATCCTAATGTCCCTTAAAATTCTAAAAAAAACGTTTCAAGGACGTGAGATTTGTTTGGACCACATGTTAATTTAGTTAGTACTTCAACTGCTTAAAACAAGTTGGTAGAAGCAATGGTAAGAGTCAAGAAAATGCCATAGGAGCCAATGCCGTGGCTCAACAGGCTAATCCTCAGCCTTGCGGCGCTGGCACACAGGGTTCTAGTCCCAGTTGGGGCGCCAGATTCTGTCCTGGTTGCCCCTCTTCCAGGCCAGCTCTCCACTGTGGCCCGGGAGTGCAGTGGAGGATGGCCCAAGTGCTTGGGCCCTGCACCCCATGGGAGACCAGGAGAAGCACCTGGCTCCTGCCATCGATCGGATCAGCGCGGTGCGCCAGCCGCAGCGGCCATTGGAGGGTGAACCAACAGCAATGAAGACCTTTCTCTGTCTCTCTGTCTCACTGTCCACTTTGCCTGTCAAAAAAATTAAAAAAAAAAAAAAGAAAATGCCATACAAATATATGAGAAATATTTTGAGAAATAGATGTAAAAATTGTTGAGAAATAGATGTAAAAATCAAATAAAAAGAATTTCTCTCCAATCCCACTTCATTTACTAAAAATAAAGTTTAGATTGTTAATTGCCAGAATCTCATAACAATGTAGAGACCCCAGGAAGAGGAATCTAGATAACAAACCTTACTAAAAGAAAATTTATCTTTAATAATTTCTCTTATATTTATCTTCCCATAATTTGCACCCTGGAATGCTTATACTTACTTTCCTTTGTCGTGTTTCTTCTTTACAAAAAATTTATTGTTATCTATTAAGATGGTATATATGCCCCACGTCCCCACAGCCTCTTTGAGTTACCCCTCACTGAATCCCTTCCCCAGGTATTCAGGTTACATGAGTTAATAAATTGCTTTTCTCTTGTTAATCTGTTTGCTAAACATGCTGAGCCCCAGCCTGAGAATTTAGTAGAGAAAAATGGTATATATTTCCACCCTCCCTTATATAGTTATAGCTAAATCTTGATCATGAACTTAAAAAAAAATTTATTTAAAGTCAGAGTTACAGGGCAGGTGGTGGAGGGTGGTCCTCCCATCTGCTTGTTTACTCCCCAAGTGTCTTCAAAGACCAGGGCTGAACCTGGAGCCAGGAACTTCATTCAGGTTTCCTTTGTAGGCTTCTGCCACTATCCCCAGGCCATTAACAGAGAACTGGATCAAAAGTGGAGCAGCCAAGTTATAATCAGGGAGCCCATATGGGATGCTGGCATCACAAGTGGTGGCCTTACCCACTGTACACTATACCATAACACTGGCCCTGAATATCGAACTTATCTTTGAAATATTTGATATATTATCAAGAGAATTAATCGATTAGACCTCGGATTAACTACTATTTAAATTGAATTTCAAAACTTTCTGAATTAATAGAATTTCTATTCTTTTGAGTGGTGGAAGAGATGTGAGAGAGTTAAGGCAAAAATCCACACACGTTGTAAACGAAATTGTGAGGAAAAAGTGCTTACCCACTTTATAAAGAGTAGCTTTAAACAGATTAAAATTAGGATATAGTCTAGATCAAAACCATCCCAGACGTTAAGGGAACAAGTTATTCAGTCAACAAGTATGTATTGATAACCTATTGAATTCAACAGTTGGGCTAAGAGTCTAGAACATATGTCATAATCCTGGTTGACACAGACACAACAAATATGAAAGACATGAATACAAGATGCTGCATGAAGGATACAGGAGATTACAAAACTTAGATCACAAAGTTAGCCCCAGTAGTCCAACTCAAACATGGTAGATGGAGAGTAACAGAGCTTCTCAAAGTCATTGTTTGTCAAACTTCACTTGCATCAGAGCCACATGGAGAGCTTATTAGACTATAGATGGTTGGGCCAACCTTCAGAGTTTCTATTTAACATTTTTAAATTCCTTATGAACAATCTTATGAGATTCATATTAAGATAATCCTTTTTATGGAGAAGAAAATAAGGCCCAGAGTAGTAAATATACCCATCTGATTCAAAGACTTGCTTTTGTTAAAAGAATGATCACAAGATATTCTGTCTTGGGTTATAGGAGCAAATATTATTTAGAAATGATTTAGTTTGGTGCTCTGTTGCTAGAATAATAAAAACTATTTTGATATGCATATATTCCCTTTATGGAATTCATGTCTTGTTTAGATAATCATTTGACTTTTATATTACAGAAAAATGCCTTGGTATTCTTGTTTTAAAATAACACCTGTGTGAATCAATACAAAGATTGTATTATATAAGAGAATGAAATACTGATACATCCATCCATGAATAATATCACAAACATTATTCTAAACAAAAGGACCTGCATGTGATACAACATACTTCATGTTCCTTTTTGTGAAGTTCTATAATTTTATTTCTGAAACAATGAGACCAGTGTCTAGCTTGGGCTGGTGATAGAGAATATTTTTTAACAGACTCAGAACTTTCTGAGAGTATGGGAGAGTTCTACTGTGGTTTGAATATTCACTCCAAAGCGCACACTGAAATTTAATTGCCATTATAACAGTATGAAGAATTGGGACATGGGGCTGGCATTGTGGCACAGTGAGTTAAGCCACTGCTTGCTATGCCAGTATCCCCTATTGGAGCATCAGTTTGAATCCTGACTGTTCCACTTCAGATCCAACTCCCTGATAATACACCTGAGAAAGCAGCAGCAGATGACCAAAGTACTTGAGCTTGTACTGCCCATGTCAGAGACCCAGATGGAGCTCCTAGCTCCTATCTTCAGCCTAGCCTCGACCTGGCTGTTGCAATCATTTGAGGAATAAACAAGCAGATGATATGGCTATTCATGTTGTAAACATGTTTGATTAAAATATATTCTCAAGGAATGATGGAAATAGAAACTCATCATTTGGCAAACATCACAGTAATAATAGTAAAAGACAAGAATCATTGATGGCTACTAAAATTTGTGAATGAAACTATGAAAAAGTTGAGAATATCTATAGTATTATAGTATCTCCTCAAGAGATATTCATTAATTACAAATGAACAAATAGCTCTACTATGGGAAAAATTGGCAAGTGAGAGAAGTGAATAATATGTATCTTCTGGTATATACTGAGCAGAGCACAACATTTTTCTACCATATTCCTGTTGCAAATGCATACACAATATCTAATCATTAGAAAATATGGGACAAGCTCATTGAGGGTGAAGGACATTCTAAAGAACAACATGTCAGTATACGTCAAAGATGCCATAATTATGAAAGAAAGAACTAAATTTAAGAGAATTAAGGAAACAAGGCAAAAAGGCAGTAATGGAATTATTGATTAGATGCTTACCAGGACAAAATAGTGAGATATCAAAGAAAATTTAATAAAATCAATCATCAGTTTTTAGCATTGTATCATTGTTAGTTTTATGGCTCTGATAAGTGCCACACAACTATGTAAGATGGCAATATGAATGGATGCTGCTTGTAACTTTTTTATAGGTTTAAATTATTCCAAAATTTAAATTGAATCATTCTATGATTGCTTATGACCATGGTTAATATTTTACCAGATATTAACAAATTCTTTTTTTTTTTTTACAGGCAGAGTAGACAGTGACAAAGAGAGACAGAGAGAAAGGTCTTCCTTTGCCATTGGTTCACCCTCCAATGGCCGGTGCGGCTGGATCACGCATTGCGCTGATCCAAAGGCAGGAGCCAGGTGCTTCTCCTGGTCTCCCATGTGGGTGCAGGACCCAAGCACCTGGGCCATCCTCCACTGCACTCCCGGGCCACAGCAGAGAGCTGACCTGGAAGAGGGGCAACTGAGACAGAATCTGGCGCCCCTACCGGGACTAGAACCTGGTGTGAGGCACCGCAGGCAGAGGATTAGCCAAGTGAGCCATGGAGCCAGCCATGATATTAACAAATTCTATATGTGTGAAATAAATGGGGGCAAGAAAAGGGTAAGGGTAAATGTTATCAACCAGACAACTTAGCAACTTAAGCAGAGTACTCATAAAATATCTGCTTTTGGCAGCACTGCAGCCCATTGACTTGCCACAAAGTGTGAGCTGACACTGAAACTGAGGAATTACAACCCGAGGTAACGAGAGCATGTGCAAATGAGGGACTGATTTTTTGCTGACGCTTAGAAATTGCAGATGGACACTTATTAATTCTAATTTCAAAGCTGGAATAATGAGACAAGGGACTGTATAAAACAAAACAAATCCATGTAGTCTCAGAAACAACTCTTATGTGAATTATTTAATGTGTTCTTATGCAGCATATACATATAAAGCAGTAATCAGTAAATCCAACAACATTCACCAATTGCAAGTTCTGTTGTTGGTAGTTTAATTACTGACCCTCATGTTGTTAATGGATTAGTATCACCCCACAAGATGGTTCAAAGAGCATTTTCCTCAGCCAAGTCATATGAACAGAACTTTTGGACACAATTTCAATCACCTTGTGGGATACAGAAATGTCTAGAAGAAATATGGTCATCACTGGGCTGCCATTGACTGGCTGTACCAATGAGGTCCTTTCTCTTAGGGAGCCAGAAAATTTGATCATATTTACCCCATTTATCTCTAGCACCTTTTCTTATCTGATTTGATTGAATTAAGCCTCAAGGTCTAGAACTAAAGTTATCACAGCTGCCCTAAGTCAGCAGACATTTTATACTGCTCAGTATTTGCACAGACTTTTGACCCATTTGACATTCTAATTTAAAAAACTGGTATGATGTTAATTTTGTATGTTTTAAAAATATGAGGAGCCTGGGGCTGGTGCTGTGGCCTGCCGTGCTAGCAAGCCATATGGGTGCTGGTTCAAGTCCCGGCTGTTCCACTTCCCATCCAGCTCTCTGCTATAGCCTGGGAAAACAGTGGAAGATGGCCCAAGTCCTTGGACCCATGTACCTGTGTGGGAGACCTGGGAAGAAGCTCCTGGCTCCTGGCTTCAGATGGGCATAGCTCCGGCTGTTGCGGCCAACTGGGGGGTCTGGGGGGTGAATCAGCAGATGGAAGACTCTCTCTCTCTCTCTCTCTCTCTCTCTGCGCCACTCCTTCTCTCTCTGTGTAACTCTGACTTTCAAATAAATAAAAATAAATCTTTTTAAAAAATATGAGGAGAGCCGGTGCCGTGGCTCAACAGGCTAATCCTCTGCCTTGCGGTGCTGGCACACCAAGTTCTAGTCCTGGTCAGGGCACCGGATTCTGTCCCGGTTGCCTCTCTTCCAGGCCAGCTCTCTGCTGTGGTCTGGGAGTGCAGTGGAGGATGGCCCAAGTCCTTGGGCCCTGCACCCACATGGGAGACCAGGATAAGCACCTGGCTCCTGGCATTGGATCAGCGCAGTGCGCCGGCTGCGGCAGCCGTTGGAGGGTGAACCAATGGCAAAGGAAGACCTTTCTCTCTGTCTCTCTCACTGTCCAATCTGCCTGTAAAAAAAAATATGAGGAGATAAGAATTTTACCATCTATTAATTTATGTAGCATTTATTACAAATTGCAACCTTGCAATACTTACAAAAATAACACAGATGAATAACAAACTTACCAACACTTGGATAACCAGGTGTAGACGGGTCTCCTCCTGGATTCAGTGATACCATGAAGGTATCATAGCTAGGATCTGCAGTCTTTGGTAAATCACAAGGATCAATATACAGAAGAACACCTCCAAATCCAGCCTTTTCCAATAGGGAAATCTAAAAGAGAAGAAACCATTAAGCTATTATCATACACATTAAAAATACATATACTACCATTTCATGGATATGACTAAGATATAATGACTCCTTTTGGTTTTTTTCCTTTTAAAATAAACAGATATTTCAAATTTTCCAATATTAAATGTGATCAGAGAGTCTTTCTGTTAAGCTCTCAGAATTCCTATACTGTCTGTATTTGATTTCTGTGGTCCTCTCATGGAATTGCTCACTCTTTTTTGGTTAAATGGATTCTGACTTCGTATTTTTGTGAGATTGATAGAGTAGCTGCTACCATAAGATTCTACTTTAAACTGAGAACTGTTCGGACCACTCTTATGTCCTTCCTAAGAGCAAATCAAATATATCAGTGTTGTGATATATTTCCTTCAGGGTTGAGGCTGTCACACCAGTTGTTAAAATGTTGAGATACTTTCAGACTGTTAAGGAAATATCCACTGTCCTGGACCTCCCGAGGGCCCTACTGTCCCTGTCATCCTGATCCCTGCCCCGAATGTACAGGCCAGACTTCCCATGCAAGTTGGAGATTTACACATAACCTGTCCAGGTGTCTCTGTCTGAACTATCAGTTCCCACGCTGTCCCTGTCATTAAACATTTTGAAAATAGCCCTTCATCACCTCCTTTGAGACATATTTCATGTAAAGATCCCTCTCAGATCCTCAATAAGCATACAATGTATAAACGCAATAGAATAGATGAACTTGACACCATTCCAAGTTTCCTTTGCTTTAACTTGTTAAATTGATTTCTTTTTTTTTTTTTTTTTGGTAAAACACTTACTTATTTTTGTGTGACTTACTGATATGAGAAACAATAATCATGATTTGCTGATTCTATTTGCTTCTCATGAGAGAGGAAAAGTAATGAGGTCATATAAAGGGAATGATATAGAATAGGACTAAGGATCATATTGAATACAGGCAGTTAACACAAGCCTGTGATGCTAGTTAGTCAATAACCATATTTCACTTCCCACTTACAGCTTATCTTGTTTATTGAGTTTCAGAGTACTGAGCAAGGCAGAGGCTTGAGTCCTTGTCTGCATTACTCTGTGCGGGAAGAAGTCATGCTTATCTTTTCTATCACTGCGCGTTTATACTCAGCAAGCACTTAGTAGACATTTCAGAGTATTGCTAAATGAGACAGTGAATGGGAAAAAATGTAGGCTAGGTATAGAAGCTACTTTAAAAAAATGCCCTTAGAAAATATTTAGGATGAACTTCTATTAGGAAAAATAACACACCTAAATATATATATATATATAGATATATAGATATATAGATATATACACACACATATATATATATACACATACACATACATAAATATACATACAGCATGATTTTAACAACATAAAGAAAGCAATGTGATAAAAAATGAATGTGGGAGGTCAGTGTGGTAGATTAATGGTGTTATTTTGAGTCTTCAATATTTGGTGTAAAGAACAAAAGTATTATTTTTATAATGAAAAGCTAATATTGAGAAAGTCAAGTACAATATAAGTGACTCATACTGTCTTCTAGAACAAACTGCTCAAATTAGACTTCGATGTTACTATTCCCTTCACTGTTTTGATGAAGAGGAGGGAAGAATTAAAGGGGAAAGGAGGAATGATGAGAGAAAAAGAAATAAAAGTATTTGAATAAGAGAGGCTGACTTACTCTTCAAACCCCTACCACTGAAGTCCTAAGGGAGGACTTATGTTTAAATGCTGAAATAGCTATTCTTAACAAGAATGATCAATGTAATGATTTTCAGCATTCTGCTTGCTATAAGAATGTATCAAGGGAAAATATACAAAATTCTCCTGGTATTTTAAAAATATTAAAATTATTTTTATTACTAAAGTAATTTATCATCATTAAAAAGCAAATAATGTAAGTGAAAACCAAAACAACACAGTTGCAGTTTCCAATTTTTGAAGAGGTTGTTAACATTAACATACTGGAGTATCTAGAACTTTTTACAATGGCTTATGCACATACATACATAGATACACTTACAAAATAAGACCACGTTTAATATTATTTTGCAATCTCTTTTCACTCAATAGTGCATAACACCTATCCATATTGCTAAAATATATTTTTATATAATCTTAATACATGTATATTCTAATTATATACACTATAAGTAAGGCTACATAGAGACACCATCAGGTGTATTTTAACCAACATCTGTTGGTTATATAAATTATTTTTCATTTTTAATATTAAAATACAACAAACTTTCTTGGAGCTAAATCTCTGATTAAATGTATATTCTCCCTTATCTGCAAATTTTACTTTTGAATGTTTCATTTCCCTTCAGACAACTTTGGTACAAAAATATTAAATAGGAAATCACAGCAATAAACAAGCCATAATTTTTTTTTATTTTGCAGGCCATTCTAAGTAGCATGATGAAATTTCACGTTCTATCCTGTCCCAGAAGTGAATCACCTCTTTGTCCATGCAGGCTGTTTGATCACTAGTCTCTGAGTAGTCATCTTTGTTTTCATATCCACTGCAGTACTTATGTTCAAGTAACCTTTATGTAATAGCCTGATGATACATTACAGTGCTTATGTCATTCACTTCCCCCATCTCATAACATAGGCATTGCAACATGTCACATCATAACAAGAAATTCAAGATAGTACGACATAACACTGTGAGAGAAATAAAGACTATATTCACATAACTATTACTGTATAGCATAGTTACCCTGTTTTATAATTAGTTATCATTAATTTCTTACTGTGCCTAATTTATAAGTTAAACTATCATAGGAATTTATGTAAAGGAAACAACAAGAGTATAGAGAGCATTCAGAGTGATCTGTAGTTTCAGGCATACAATGTGGGTCTTGGAATAAATTCCATGTGGATGGAAGGGTGGGCTACTAACTTGCTTTCCTTCAATCTAAACAACATTTAATATTATTTCATTAAAAAAAAACTTGCCAATCTAGCCAAAAATTATTTGCCAAAACAGATTCATTAATTATGTGAAGATAACTACATTTGTGGCCACAATTTGGGGGCACTTGTGCATTTTCTTTTGAGAATTATTTGCTTATTAATATCTATTTTTAAAATTCCTGAGCTACTTGTCCATTTACAATTATAAATTGGGTGATACCTTTATGCTGGTATGAAGAAGTAGACATCAGTAAGATATGGTTCTTGTTCAGTCTACCAGTGGAATCACCAGAAGTTTTCATCTTCATGCTAATCCCAATTAACTGACAATAAATGGTTATGTAAAGAAGGAGTGTGAGGCCAAATTCAGGGTCACTGCAAAAGTGATTTTGTGTGATACTTGCTACAGCACAAGAAAGAGACGTGGTGAGTCATAATTTGGTTTTCTTTTCCTTTATCTTTAATTTGCTGATTCTGCTTTAGTGGGTTAGTCAAAATATTTTCACAAGTACCTTCTATAAAGTTTATGAAACCTAGGATATAAGATCTATCAGCCAAAAATAATATACTAGATGTGTAGATTTTTGTCTCTTCCATATCTATTTGGTGATATGATGTGAACCCTTGTATAATCAATATAGAAATATTTTTCTATAGCTGATGGGGAATTATCATACATTATATTTGTTCAGAATTGATTACTGCCCCACAGCCTTGAAGAGGTATCTCTACACTAGTATACTTCAAAAATGAATAAAAATGGAATGAAAGCTACATTTATTTTGGTGCAAAATATTTTGAACCCATGCATGGTATTTTCATAAAATTAATATTACGTGAACATTCTGAAGACCTATCATGTGTGATTTAGCTTCCTTTAACATTTTATGCTGGCAATATTTGGATCTGAGGTGAATACCTCTTCAATATCATGAAATCTTGTTCCTGGTGCCCTCCCTCACTGACCATCACAGAGCTTTTAATACAGAAACTCTTAATTTCAGAAATTATTTACTGTTCCATTTCCAATTAAGTTGGCAATGGAGGACATTACCTGTATTAAATCAAATCGAAATGTTCCTGTCCACTGTTTAGAGTTAAAATTGAACATTGGGAACATTTTGAACATTTTGGGATTGGCTAAAACAATCAAGACATCTACTCTTCTGGTAGAATTATGATTTGTAAAAACACATTTAAGGGGTCGGCACTGTGGTACGGTGGTTTAACACCCTGGCCTGAAGCGCCTGCATCCCATATGGGCACCGGTTTGAGACCCAGCTGTTCTACTTCCGATCCAGCTCCCTGCTATGGCCTGGGAAAGCAGTAGAAGATGCCCCAAGTCCTTGGCCCCTGCTCTTGCATGGGAGAACCAGAAAAAGCTCCTGGCTCCTGGCTTCGGATCGGCGCAGTTCTGGCTGTTGCGACCAATTGGGGAATGAACCATCCAATGGAAGGTCTCTTTCTCTCTCTCTCTCTGCCTCTCCTCTCTCTGTGTAACTCTTTCAAATAAATAAATATTTTTAAAAAACATATTTAAGAACAACCTAATGCAAAAGGAGTGCAGTCAGCAGTCATTGGTTGTCAGCTTCAGCAGGTGGCAGACTGTCCTTTGGCAAAGGAGAAAGTGTTCAGTCCCAACCAAGAGTTCAATAGCTCTCACAGTTCTAGATCGAGTAAGACCCAGGATGATGGCTATACTGGGGTTTAATTTTTCAAAAGAAGAGTCAATTATCAGGCCTCGAGCCTCAGACCCTGATATTTAACTATCTCTTGCTTTAGTCTCTCAAGTAATGAGTTGAGGGTTCTTTCATCTTACTAGCTACCCACCTTGACTCATAACCACCATGTCCAGTGTTGTAGAAACAGACTTATGAAGCAAGCCAGGAACAGAAAAGGAGCAGTCAGAGAACATGAACGTGGAAAAGAGGGAGATACCATGTACAGACTTTAGGTCTGATTGTATTCCTTTGACCTGGAGTAGGAGAGATTATCCTCCCTTACTTTGGATAGGCTTCTGTTACTTGCAAATAGATCAGACATAACCAAGACAAGGGAAAAAGTACTTGAATGAGAGATAGTTCTGGATTCTGCTACCAATCTTGACACTAAACAACTCTGTGACAACTTATATAACCTCTCTAGGCCTTGGTTTCATCATCCATAAAATGCAAAGATTAAAATACATTATTCTCAAAGACCCTCTCTTTTCTAAATAAAAAATAGTGTAGTCTAATTTAATGATTTTAAGACCCATAACAGAGAAATATTTATTGTATTTTTTAAATTAATCAATTAATTTGAGAGGCAAAGAGACACAGTGCAGGGAGAAAGACAGTGAACTCCCATCCATGGCTTCACTTTTCAAATTCCCTCAACAGTTTAAGTCAGAAGCTAGGAGCACAATCTCAGTTTCCCACATTGGTAGCAGAGACCCAACTGTTTGAGCCATTACCTGCTGCCTTTCAGGGTGTTCATTAGTGGGAAGCTGGAATCAGAAGTGGAGTTATGACTCAGCATAGGCATGTTACATTAGCAGCAATTTAACCACTGTGCAAAACATCCACTTCAAGTCTATTATTAAATACAGACCTGTGTTACTCAAGAAAAAGGACATGTTCTAAGAAATACATCATCAGGCCTTTCTTCTTTGTGTGAATATCATGCAGTATACTTACATAGACTAAGAAAACCAATGCACTAGAAAATAACACCTATGTGGCCACTGTTACAAAAGTCTCATGACTGACCATACATTGTTAAGCAGCACATGACTACATAGTGTCATACACAAAATTTGCTTTTAAACTATTGATCAGAAGATAACACATTTTATATGGTTAGAAAGGATATTTAAGTTTTATGATGTTTCTTTTGATTAAACTTCTATTAGGGATAAAATACAAGGAAAGCTGAAATACTTAGACATTGAACCTTAAAATTTTAAGCAACTGAATTCTTCCTTTCCTCCTTTCAGACAGAATTCAATACTATACTGTGAATGCTATTTGTAAAATAAACTACTTCATAATTTTTAGTCCCCAGAATATGCTCATACCGTTTGCATTTATGACAACTGCATAATCACACAGGGTTAAATTGGTACTGCTTTAATGCAGCTGTCAACATTCTGTTTACATTGGAAATATTTCTACTCTAATGAGTACTTCCACTGGAATTTCATTTCCAAGAGAGAAGTTGTATACTGTGCGCTTATTCAACATGCCCATCAGTGATGATTACGAATCCTCCCATATCAGCTAAGAATTATTCTTTTGCTTCAAAAATTTTTCTCATGTTTTTCATAAAAATTGGAATAATCACCCAACCAAACGCTGAGCCACAGCTACCCTTTGCCAAGCCTTCATAGGTGGCAACTTCTCAATGTGCCCCAGGTGCCTGACAAAGCTGCTAAATTAGCTATCGAGAAATCGTCCTTAGTTAATCCTGAGACACTTTTCAGTTGTTATGCCAGGAATAGTCAACTGCCTTCAAGTTACATCGCAGCTTCGCCACCACTAACAAAAGAAAAACAACATTTCAGTGGGTAATTTTAGCAGTACCCAGTTGTGACCTGCTTGAGGCTAGAATCTTACAGTATCATCTTCTCTGTCCACTGCCTAGTTAGAGTATCCAGCATGAAATGAACTTTCTACTGAGGCTTAATTGATCAATGAATTACTATATGTATCAAGAAAGAATGCATGAAGAATATAGTATAATTTTATACCGTGGTGTATATGGAAAAAGTGCAGTACATGAATGGTATTTTGCTCTGCCATTCACAATTCCTAGCTAGAAAACTGTGGCATCTTGTAAATGTTGTTAGAATATGAAGTACTAAGCTAGCTGGTTTTGAAATTAAAGAAAGAACACATTTAATTAACTGTACTGAGCTCTCCCCCAGTCCTTCTATAAAATACATAATTAAAACAAGCCTATTTGTTTTATTTTTGTTTATTTTCTGTTTTTATTTAAGAGCAGAGATAAAAAGTATTGGAGAGTAGCCCACTGGGGTTTGACATTGCTGACAGGACCTTATAGATAAAATGTCTTTGGCAGACTTCAAGGCAGCTGACCCTATATTTCTTGCTTGAGCAATATTAATACATCTCCCTGGATATAGTACATAGAACTAAGTCCTATCAATTGCCAAAATCTCCTCCGGAATATATGGTACTAGTAGTTCATGGAAGGGCATGAACAATCTTATCAAACAGATATCACAAAACTTGAAACTTGTGGGAATTATTCATCCAGGGATAGTAATCTGGTGCCTGAGAATGGTTCAACATAGGTTAATATTCCCTCTGCCCTGGACTGGCAGTGTCTAGGCACTGGTGGTTGCATGATATTCATATATTCAGGAAAAAATCATTAAAAAAATCAAAGCCAGGAGTACAAGAAAGGCCCTTGCTTCAGTTCCTACTGCTTTTAACTTCTCTCCTTTTCAATCTCCAATTTTACTTTTTAACTGACACATCTTTTCTACCATGGAAGGAGGATGCTGCTGTTGTCATTTAGATATCCACTTGTTCACAGTGCTTAGCAAGGGAATATCAATTGAATTCCACAGCTAGGCTGTATCTGTTCACAGATCCTTCTAAATCATCAACTCACCCTTTTAACTGATTGAAGGCTAGGCCTTCTCTTCTGACTTTTGCTGATAAAAATATTGAAATCCCAAAATGGTAGATAGATATCAAGAATCAAAGGAAGAACCTGGTGTCTTTCCCATTATTTAGAGTCTTCAAAATGATGGCCCAGGACTAGGAACAACATTTGGCCTCAATTGATATAAAAACTTTGACTACCCAATGTACCAACACAATCTTGGAGTTGTAGATAAAATTAGGACCCACAGTTCGAGATTGAATTGTATTCCTTCAAAATTCATGTTGATGTCCTAAATTCTATTATGCCTCAGAATGTTACATGAGGAGATGGCTCTTTTAAATAGGTAATTAAATATAAATGAAATCATATAAATTAGCTTTAAACTAATATGACTTATATATTTATAAAAAAGGGAAAGACATGAAAAGCACATAAGAACAGAGAGAAGGACATGTAAGGACACAATGAGAAGGCAGGCATCTACAAGCCAAGAAGAGAGCTATTAACACATTGATCTTGAACTTCAAGTCTGTGGAATTAAAAATACATTTCTGTTTCTTAGTGTGGCAATTTGTTATGAAAGCCATTATAAACAAATACACATATAGAATGTAAATATCTAGGAAATTCTTCTACAAAGACTTAGAAACATAACTGTGATTACAATCTAGGTCTTCTCTATCAACTTTAAGCCAAATCACCAAGTCTTAATTGTACAATTACTATGGGCCAGGCATTGACTCTTACTTTTTGTTTTTTATTTAGACCATTTCATGTAAGTCATTTAATTTTCCATCAGATAGATGCTGAAATTGTGATTCATGAGGTTAAGGAATTGGTCCAGGGCCAGAGCTAATAAGTGGTAATGCCAGGGATCAAACTTGAGTTTTCTGAATTTAAGTCTAGTTATCTTTACAATTTCTTTTCAATTATATGTCCATCCTTTACAATGACAAATAGACTGGCTAAAGGGTGAATTTATAAAACACATCAGCTGCTTTTGTGCCGTGACCTGCTTTCTGAAAAGACAGCACAATCAATACTGCAAGAGTTATATGCCTATTTATTTAGATTGTTAAAAAGACTTGAATTTTTACAAAGCACTGTCATGGAAATTAATTACATATTAAAACAATACATTGATACATTTTAGATAAGTTTCATGGGCATAGTAATATAAATATAAAAATAAACTTTAAAAAACACAAATCTAATATCACATAGTAAATTCTTACTCATTTAAATAAAACAGCTCTAGCATATATGGAAAATAAAAATACTGCACGCATATAATCAGGTTTTATTTTTACTTCAGGTAATCAAATTTTATGTCATCATTTATTCTTGCAATTTTTTCTCTGTTAATAAGTTTGAGGTTTGGCCTTTTATCTACCTATTGTAAAGGTTGCTAAAGAGGTCCTTAAGAGTTCTGTTCGCTTTATCAGGTTTCAGAAATAGATTTATCTATCTTTATTAGTTTAAAACAAAAGACTATTATGGTGAGGGAAATTTACTGTAATCAGACTGAGTATATGTAGGTCATCATCATATCACTCATCTTTGAATTTAGTGAGCACCTATACTTGGGACTTCATATTGCTTTACTTGATGTTTCCAAAGTAATTTAAATAATTCCAGTGATACTAACAAAAATGACCTCCTGCATTAGGAAGGAAAATAACTTAAAGTTATTCAGGAAACTAAGCTTACTATAGAAGAAACTTTTTTAAAAATTGTCAATTTAGGGGCCAGAATGTGTGGTGCAGCAGGTAAAGTTGCTACCTGAAATGCAAGCATCCCATATGAGCACCACTTGTTGACATTTCTGATCCAGCTCCCTGCTAATGGCCTGGGAAAAGCAGCAGAAAATGGTCTAAGTGTTTGGTCCCCTGCACCCACATGGGAGATCCAGATGAAGTTCCTGACTCCTGGCTTCAGCCTGGCTCAGCCCTGGCTGTGTAGTTCTTTCTACTAACTAAATAAATCTTTTTAAAACATCTTCCACTTTTATCATTACAACTCAGGAAAGAGGGAAGGGGAGGGGAAGGGAGAAATTGGGGAAGGTACAAAGAGGGAAGGAAGGAAGGCAGGCAAGCCAGTCTATTTCATAAAGTATCCTAATATATTTATTGTTATTCTACTTTAATATCTCATTTTGGTTCCATAATAACCCTTTGGAATTAGCCCTATTTCACAGATGGAGTAATCAGAACATAAAGATTACTAAATCAAGAAAACAAAGTTAGTTAACAGAAAATTTCACAATAGAGAATAGTGCTCTCATAACTTATTTTTCTCCAAGAAAGCCAAAATGCTCCCATATAATGAAAAAAGTGCCATTCACAAATTTATTTTTAAATTCAAATTCCATTATTTGACAACTTTTATAATGATTGTTGCATGAAACAAGACCAATATTCAAAAATCTTAAAAAATGTTATTTTCTAACTATAGCTCAAAATATTGGAGATAACTCTATACTTTATTTCTCTACTTAAACTTTCTCCCATCTGTACTTAGATCCAACTGTGTAGTATGGATTTATTACTCTGTATTATAGATTGAGTAAATAATAATTGAGTGAGAACCAGAAAGTAGTTCCCTGAATTGTTTTATCCTCAGGGTTTATTTGAAATTGTAATAGGAAATAGACATGTAGAATCTTTCTTCTGTTAAATGGTTCATGAACTGAAAAGACTAAAAGACTAAAGGGAATTGCCTTTAATAATTTCTTCAGATAATTCCATTCCTTGTAGCCAATAGTGGGGAAGAAATACACCATTGCTATTAGTAAATATGCTGGTGATATTACTGACTGCAAGCACTTGTTTTCTTTCACAAGAAGTGGGAGACAGAACTTGACCTCATGTACCAACAGGCATACATCTGTTGGATGATGTAACCTTTCAGTTGAATGAGCAAGAAAATATGGAGGTCTTCATCACTTAGAGTGTTTGAAAGATTACTATGCTTAACATTTTTATTATATGCTACTCCAATATTTTTAACTAAGAAGGAATATATGTAACTAAAGCCATAATGAATGAACAGAAATCCATCACTAAAAACTAAAAAATGAAATATTTATAAAAGTACCTCAGAAATTATCTCTTATTTAGGTTTATTGATATACACATATTTCAATGTGTTTAAGAGTCATTCACTTTGTATTTTGATGTCTTCTGCTTGTGAAAGTGCTTCTGTAACTATAATACTAAACAGAGCTCCCAATTATATTATTAAATAAGAAAAAAATAAACCTTGGTTACTAGCTGTTTATTTAATATTGAATGTATTCTTGATTTATAGCATTATGAATCTCCTATGTAGACAAAAAGATACATTCTTTTTGGCAGCATTTCACAACATTTAATTTATGTTCCTTGTACTCAAAAGGTAGGAAGAAAAAGAGAGACAGGTAGAGAGAAAGAGAGAGAGAGAGAGAGAGAGAGAGAGAGAGAGAGAGAAGGCACATCGAGCCAGGCTAAAGCCAGAAGCAGCCCAGGACTCAATCTGGGGATCTCAAGTGGGTGGCAGGGACTCAAGTACTTGAGTTATAATTCATTGCCTACCAGGGTGTTAAGTAGCAAGAAGCTGGATAGAAACAGAGTAGCTGGGACTCCCACCAGGAGTCTGATCTGGGATGCAGGTGTCCCAAATGGCATTCTAACTGCTGTACCATATTCCTGCACTGGCAGTATTTTTAATAATAATAATAAATAAGAAAATGAATATTAATATAAAAGTGTAAGTCAAATTACTTTTAACATTTCATCACAGAAAAACTTTAAATCTTACACTGCTTGCAAGAGTCCTATTGAGTTAAAAGCAATTAGTAATGCATTTGAATTTATCTAATTGGATCTCTGTAGCTTGGCTGGCAAGCAACATGGCAAAGACCTGAGTACAAAGAGAAAGAGGTCTTGTCCTGGACCATCCATTAGATGAAGGATGCCGAGCATGCCAGGGAAAAGCTCCATAGTTCAATTTTCCCATCTATCAAAAGAAATGGCATTTACCATGCCAGTCATACAAAATAACTGGAAGATTCAAGGGAAGCAATATGTTTGAAGGTTTTTGAGAAATGCTAGACAATGTGTATTTTTTCCTGATGACTTTATTATTTATTTATTTTTTTTACAATTATAAGAAGAGGAGCAAAGTCATGTGGATAATTACAGAAATATTATTTCTTTGTATTTATCAGGGGTGGGGAGTAGTGTCAGGGAAGAAGAAAACACACAGCTCCCTGGACATAATTTTTGACATGTTTCTTGCTGTAAAAATGATCAAATATCATAGGTTTATTTCCAAAAGTAAATATTCATGTAAATTAAAGATTCATTTTGCTCATATCTCCTACAATCCCAGTTTGGTTTTTGTTGTATGTTAGAACCACAACACTTAGTAAAATAAGCCAGTCGCCAAAAGACAAAAACCATATGTTTTCCCTGTTCTGTGATAACTAATAGAGTACCAAAAAAAGCTATGCATATGAATGAAATAGACACTTTGAGATTTGATGATTGTTTATATAGCACTTGTCTCTACTAATCAGGAACGATGTTTTCTTCTTCTTAGTGCTCATGTACTCTTTACCTAGTATATGGTTAATCTTATGAATATAAACTGAAAATACATTGTTGTAAAAATAACAAGTGGAAACAGGAGAGGAAAGAAGAGGAAGGGTAGGAGGAAGAGTACGGTGGGAATCATCACTATGCTCCTAAATTTGTATTCATGAAATATATGAAATTTGTTCACCTTAAAATTTTAAGAAAAATAAGTTTTAAAAAAGAAAAATCACAACCTTAAAGACTTCCAACTTATCTATCACTTTTTTCCAAGTTGCATTACATGTTTTAAATTTTCATAATCCTATTACCTGTATATTTTACAGACATGATAAATATTTATTACATTTATCTTACCAGTCAGTAAGTAATACTTTTGCAAGCATATTATTGTTGTAATCACGGAGATATAATTTCCTAAGCCCCCTTGAAATTCACTTACTTTGTTATATAGTTCTATATGATGAGTAAGCAGACATGAACCACTAAGGGATATTATTATACCTGGGCATGCTGAAATCTTATACATATATGGACATGAATTATCTGTAGCAGCTCCTTTAGAACGCTAATCAGATGCATACTTCATGTAGAGACATGAATTAGAAAAGAAAGAATTTCTGTGTTATCCTTTCTAATTTCACAATTTAAAATGATTTACAGTTGCCAAAGAAGAGTCAGAGTACATGTCTTTTGTCTGTGCAGTTTGTAGATCATCAATCCTTTGCAATCCTTTCTGGCAGAAATTGACAAAGGATTTTTAGATTACAAACTCATGAGAAGTCAAAGGCAGAATTTCGACTTCCATATCTCAGAAAAGTTTTCGTTTCTTGAGCGTCACTATTTTATTTGGGAGTGAGGAAATACATTATTTGCATACATATTTTCATTCTTTCAGATCTTAGATAAGATTTTAACAGACAAGGTAGCAAAAGTCCATTTTGATTTTGACTTACTTTTGAATACTACATTACCTGTTAAATCAATATAGTTCTAAGTATTATATCAATGGACTGTATCTCAAGTAATTGAGACATCTACAACAATTACCCTAGCTCTACTCATTTTCTTTTTCTTTACTACCGTGTTAAGGCAGGACACTGGGCAAAGAACACATCCAGTTTAATATCTGAGAGCACAGAATTGAGAAAAATATACCTTATAGTTACAGCTCCCAAGTATCTCCCACATGATGAATAGTGTTAGAGAAACAGTGAATCAACAAGACATAAAATAGAAACTGATGTGAAAACTGAAACAGTAGAAAATATTAGAACAACTGATCTTTAAGATTCACAGCTGTTCTCCATGTGAGTTTGTCACATGGAAAATATGCCTTCTCTCATGACAGAATAGTTTTCTATACAGACATGCTTATGCCATATTAATACATCCATACTTTATTAAAGTGATAGTGTTTAGGTGGAAAATTAAGTTTAATCCAACATATGTAGCTTTCCAAGACATTTGTAGAAAATTTGTAAGCTATTATATACATCAAAATGGTAGTAAATAATTATTTTGTTTTTTCTTTTAATTGAAAAAGTTTTGCTCATGTTGTGATAACAGGTTCATTTGAAAGTGAAAATAATTTGTTATAGAACAGCAACTTTTGTAAGTAGAAACTTCTACTACAGAATATTATGAAATGTTTAAATATTAACTAGATATGTTATTGCTCTCTACACCAAATTTCAGAAACTTAATACAAACTAAGTACATACTTTATTGCTAGATCTTGCTTACCAGTGCTAGGAAATCCAAAATGTTCAATTCTAATTAAAAATGAAATTGAACAGCAAGTCCCTGGAAACAAAGGTTGATCAGACTCAATGAGCTTTACTTAATCTATTTCAGAAACAGTATAATTGAACTACTACAGAGAAAAGACAAAAAGATGCATACATATTGAGCAAATACATGGTTCCTGGGTCGGTGCTGTGGATCACTTGGTTAATCCTGCGGCACCGGCATCCCATATGGGCACCAGGTTCTAGCCCTGGCTGCTCCTCTTGACTTACATAACTAAATTAATTTAGAAGATTTGTAAGATTATGAGTTATTTTTATTATTTGTCTTCTGCCTTTTTTGAATTTTGGAACTAATGGGAAAATAGTACAAACATGAATGAAGAGTACATTATTGAGCAAAGAGCAGGGGAATTGATTTTTTCCTCCTTTCCCTTTGTGTTTCCACTTCTTGTATACCATGATTCAGTATGAGATCACAATGATCCTACCACACATCTGAGCTTTGCAAGTTCAGAATTAAATGGCTTCATCTCCAAAATTACACCTTCCAAAGTGTCTTTTGGATACAAGACTGGATTAAGGGGTCGTGATTCTAGAATAGTCTTATACCGTGTCTCTCAGAAGGCTTGGACTTCTATGCACAAACAAAGGTTTAAATTCAGTTTCCCAGAGACAAAATGAAAATGAAGAGTTTTTCAGAAGGTTGTGTTTATGCAAAAGTAACGGCTACCTGTCAAGGAATTCATGGAACTCATCATGGCACTGGGCAGAAATTTTATCTAAATCTACCTCTCAAATTGTTCCTGCCTTAAACAGCCCAAATAAGGTAAATGAGAGAATACAGGATGATACTTTGAAATAGACACATGCAAAACTGTATCATTGTCATCCTTAATCTTGCAATGTAGTTTTTATAGAGCTTTGATAGAAAATAAAAATAGTACATGTAATAAGAGATAAATAGACACAACACATCAGAAAATAGAAAAGTAACATAAAAAATGAGCCTTAGGTAAATTGGAAAGAATTTAAACAAATTTTTTTACTAAAACACAGAAATTATCATACCAAAGTCAGAGATATTTGATCTGGATCAAAGAAAATGAAACAATAAGTAGAATACACAATAATGAAAGTTTTTGACTTATTTTTGGCTAAAATTTATAAAGTTGATATAGGAACCTAGTATGTACTTTTAAAAAAAACTAGAAAAAGAAGCACAAAGTTTGCAAAAGTGAATTATTTAACATAAAAGTAGAAAATAATAAAAAAGAGAGAAAACCATAATGAAATTTTAAATATATGGATCTGAAGAAATATTTGCACTCTAATATTGGCAAATTTTCAGAATGGAACAAATTCATCACAACTGGCATCAAAATGAAGATTTCAGCATCTGGATAAATTAAACATTTCCAAGGCATCCTGACCATGTCCCTAGACTCGAATCAGACAAAATATCCAGGAGTGCAGCATCTGGTCCAACAGCTGCTGAGCATACCCTGTGAGCACTTGCACTGTCACTGCACTTGGAAACTAAAGAGGAGCTGGCCAAGGGGAGGCACCTTTATTAAAACCAATAAAGGGAAGAAACAATGAAAAATTAATGTAGAGATTTAGTACAAGAATGTGTCATTTTGTCTCCATTAAATTCAAATCTGCAAACAGAGTCAGATCAGACTTTGATGGAAGGCTGCAGTTGTTGAATATTTAGGTCCTAAACATTTAGACACACTTGCATAGTTATAACCTCTCTGAACAGGAGATGATAAAAGAGAATGGGAATTAGTTTCTTTTAAACCTGAGCAGAGAAGGACATTACCCACTAAAAAGTTCATTTCTACACATCCAATCCTCATGACCTAATTTCATGAATGCCACTAAAGTGAAAGGAAAGCTACAGGTGACGACAACCCAAATGGGACAGCATTTCTCTTTAGCTTCCTTCCATGTCTTCTCATTCTTGGACAAATAATGATATTTTTCTATATTGGATTCATAATAAATATGTATTTACAATTATTTGAAAGGCTTCCATAGCCTCGGCAACTCATGACCAGAGCCTAGGGAGATTACTGACGCCATAAACAAGAGTGTCAAATTGTTAAATCAACATCAGGAGTCACTGTGTACTTACGTCTCATGAGGGATCTGTCCTTAATGTGTTATCCAATGTGAAGTGATGCTATTACTAGTACTGAAACAGTATTTTTACACTTTGTGTTTCTGAGTGGGTGCAAACTGATGAAATCCTTTCATAGTATATATTGAATCGATCTTCTTTATATAAAGATAATTGCAAATGATTAAAAAATCTTGGTGTTAAACTGGAAATTGCATAGACAATTAATCAGTTTTTTAAAAAAAAAAATCATGTAGGATCTCTGTCCTTAATGTGCTGTACATTGTGAATTAATACTATAACTAGTACTCCAACAGAATTATCATTTTGTGTCTCTATGCGAGGGCAAACCGTTGAAATCTTTACGTAATATGTACTAAATTGATCTTCTGTGTATAAAGAGAATTGAAAATGAATCTTGATGTGAACAGAAGGGGAGAGGGAGCGGGAAAGGGGAGGGTGGGGGGAGGGAGGGAAGTTGTGTGGGGGGGGAGCCATTGTGGTCCATGAGCTGTTCTTTGGAAATTTATATTCTTTAAATAAAAGCTTTATATATATATAAAAAAAAAAAAAAGAAAGTAAAATAAGACCAAGAAAATAACTATCTTGATTTGGTTGTACATATTTTTGTCTAACCTTTCTATCATGTAGAACAAATATCTGTTTTTGAAGCTACCCCTCAAGTTATTAACATATAATTTTGTAAGTATTTTATGCACAGAATAAACAGACCCATACCAACTCATAGGCTGCTGTCGACTCTTGTCCATTTGGTTTCCAAACTAATACCTGAAAAGGTGTAATGCAATACAATAGGTAAATTATGAAATTAAATGAATGAGAAGCCACACCACTTCAGATCTACAAAAATTTTCACAGCAAGTGCTATAACTTTCATGTCCAATTTGAGAAAAATATCCATCAGAAACATTGATATTGTTCAGCTTCTCCAAAAGTATGATCCCCTAACACAAATGGGAATGGAGGCCAAATACATATACAAGAAACAATGTATGGGATAGTTTAGGAGAAATAATGATTATTCAAATCCCATTTAACATTTTAAAGATAAACCAGTAATAATAACCATGAAATTATGTAATAAAGAGAATTATGTCAGTTGTTAGGATATATTTCAGGAGTTAAAAAGAAGAATAACAAGAGCAGGATCTGAAATGTAGGAAATGTTTTTTTCGCTGATACTTTGTCCACACTATGCCAATCTCAAAATCTTAAAGTATAAAGATAGTTCCAACAGACCTAAAAATTGCGTGATTACTATACAACATAATTATCATTGACTAGGTTTTATCCTTAAAAATAACAACCATATGTTGTTATGCCTATATCCTGAAATATATTTGGATCTATACAATAATACAAAAACATGAGTGTTACTAGTTCTTTTTGCAAATGGCTTATAGAAACAAAGTTAAAGCAACTTATTAAATCACTTCAAAAGAAGCAGTTCAACTAATAAAAAGAACTATACCTCTGTTTTCAAAGCCTATGTCTGTCTCAACATAGCATACAACATAGGGCCTTTATGTCACATGTATTCCAAAGAAATTAGGATTTTCACCTAAAGTTCTTTCTATAGATTATTCATGGAAACTGTCAATATCTTTCATTATCATTAATTATCTTACTGATTTTAATATACCCTCTCAAATAGTCTTTGAAACATAATTTGTCTCTTCTTCTTGTCCTACTTTAACTTCCTTATAACATTTCATTCCTTATCTCTCCTCATAAATATTTATGAATATAGTTAAGACAGACACACATACAAGTGAACTAACTTTTGTGACTAAATTTGAGTTCAGTAAGTATAAGATCTACTGCTCCAGTCCTAATGAAATCTCTCTCTGACACATACCATTTCCAACAAATTATGTTAGAAAATCTCCTGTTACAATAAAGGTTATGTTTAGTAACACAACATATATAATGTATTAAAATATATCATTACCTTTCTACAACATGTGTCCATGTATATGGGGATGTATATGGGGGTAAATATACACATTATTTTTATTTGCTTAAAGGAGGCATATATTAAATATCCCCTATTTCAAATACAAAGAAAAGTTTACCAAAAGTTTACTACCCTGAAGAATGTTTAAGAAATTGTACTTATTGCTCTAAAAGTTCTTATGTTCTAGTTAGGCTATCATTACTAAAGATAGACAAATAATAATGGCAAAGGTTAATACGCTGAAACACATATCAGTAAAATAGACATTTGCCTTTGATTTATTCTTTTCCATAGCTCACCTACATACAAAATCATTAATTTATTTCCTCTTTCTCTCTTGTCTTACTTAATTCCTATGATATTATAGGGTTCAAATCATAATTCCTTAAATATTATAGTAGTTAATAATTTAGGCTCAGCAGAAAGAGTCTTAAAAGAGAATTATAGATTGGATAACTCAGGGTTCTTAATTATCTGCATTAAAAATTGAGAAATTATTTCTTGCTCTTCTTACCTTAAGATCGATTACCGCTTCTGCATCCCCATTATCAAATTCATTCTAAGCTTTATCTTCTTAAAGTAAATTAAGCCATCCCTCATGCCTCTGGCTAACAGCTGGCCAGACATGAAAGTGCATTTAATCAGTTAACTGTGTCCCCAACTGGAAGGGCAACTGAGTTTATTGAATATACACATCTTTCTTATATTTTGTTCTAATTCAGATTCCAAGCAAAGAGCTTGAAATCCTCAGTACATGAAAGTACTGAGTAATCCAAAATGAATATCCACTGCTACTGGTAGTATAGTTTAGAGCTAGATGTCATTCTTTACTTAACAAAAGGGGAGGATTATTTTGGTCCAGTAGAATTTCATCATTCGCATTCTTTCTGGTATACATCAGTAGTTATCAATCCTGCCAAAATTCTATATCTCAGTAATTATTTTCTTCCTATTTCTTGTCTGCATCCATCCTCATTACATCAATAGACTAAATCACAGTTAATTGAATGTGCTTCAGTATGAGTTTTCATATTCAGTGAATCAGAAATATATAATAGAGGAATTGGAATTAACAGTGTTTTAAGAATGCAAAACAGAAAAGACAGCTGCATGCATTTTTGGTATTTAAGTTATTCAGTTGTTCCATGCAGTCCTCTGATGCTTACCGTGATGTCATTATTTTGAAACAATCAACTTAAAACTTTACTCCAAAATAAATACATAATAACATATTTCATTTTATTCCCACTTATAAATGCTCTGATATGTAGCTTCAAAGATAGTTTCAGAAAATATAAAGATTTCATCAAAGCATAAAAGTAGTGATTTGCACGTTATTGAGATATAAGGTATTTCACAAAAGTATATTCTCCATGTAACTGAAATTTTATGTTATAAGCACCTAATGTATTTACTGGTTACATTCAAATGATGTAGTTATATCTTGATATAAATGAGCCCAATTTATAAATGCATAGAAGATATCTGAGAGAAATTTACTGGACTTTACTACCAAATGCCAGCCATCAGGAAAGGAAGCAGGAATGCTGGGCTACCAAACAGTATCCCAGCAGATTTGGAGTGGGGGTTTGAGCAAGCAGAGAGATTTGATAATTCAATGGCTTTTCGGACTTAAGGTTGGACAGTATAAACTCAAAAGATAATAAAACTCAAAAGGAATAATAAAATATCATTTTTATTCTATCCTTTTTTGAGACTCTTGCTTCAAAAGTTATTGTTACTTTTTAGAGCTCTCTTGATTGAGTTTTATGAGATTCTTGAACAATGATCTTCATCTTCATGAAGATATTCTTAAGATGCAGCAACCTGAACTCAAAAGGATAAATGAGTGATTGCTCAGCAGTATCATGCCTAAGAACTTATGCTAACCAAATAACAAGTCAGCTTCCAAGTCCAGCCATCCCATGACTTGTCAGAATGAAAATGTAGAGGTACTTTTCCAGAAGTTGATTTTGAATTGGCAACAGTTTCATTAAAAACATAAATAAAGCCTAAGAGAGAATGTGGACATTTTCATTGGCTAAACATATTTTACTACTTTGTCATTCAAGACCTATTTGCACAGACTATAAGATGAAAATGTATTGTTCATTAATTCCACTATGACTCAACATGTACTTATGGATTCCCCTATATGCTAGTTTCCATTTAGGACTGGGCATACAACAACCAAAAAATATTAATGTGCAGCTATTTCCAGCAACTTTTATAGAGGGGGCAATATGTTCCTAGGCATATTCATACTTCACAGATTCAGGTCCACTGTATCTGCTAATAAATATTTATCATATTGAAACCAAGCTTTTGATACAGACCCTAAATACTCTCAGGGCTTACTCTCCCACAGTCTCCAACCTCCCTCTCTGTGCTTAAAGTCCCCTTACCTTGCTTTTACTAAAACTAACTCAATAAATTGAAGGCATGCAGTGGCTCTATAGGAGCTTTGATCACAAGGTTCATGAGACCATTTGCCTTCCTTATAGATAAGGTCTCCATGTTCAATATTGTTTTGAGGATTTATTGAGGAACTCCAGACTCCAAGCAAGAAGTATCACCAGACCAAAGACCACTTTGCTCTCCTCAAAATTCCCAAAAGAACATGATATCACTTACCAAACAAAGGAAGGCCATGAGCACCCTGGACTAATCAGAGACATGCACATCAACTGGTCATGTACGTCTCAACCCCAAGTTCAATCCATAAGACACTTTACCCCTAACTCTTGAGGAATCTGGGAATTAAGTGATAGCTGCATTGCTCCTTGCTCTGCAGTGATCACCTACTTTCCTCCACTACACCGATGTCTATGATTGGCATGCTGCATATTGACCAAACAAACTCAGGTGTAGGGGTTCTACAAAAATATAAGCAGGAAAGCATACACATTCATGTCTGCAAGGTAAGTTTTGCCAACCTATGTTATTTTGAGTTTGTAAAAAATACAACATGACACTGGACCTGCGGAGTAGTGGGTAAAGATGCTGCCTGAAGTGCCCCAATCCCATATGGGTGCTGGTTCTAGTCCCGGATGCTCCTCTTCTGATCCAGCTCTCTGCTATGGCCTAGGAAAGCAGTGAAATATGGCTCAGGCCTCTGGACCCCTGCTCCCACGTGGGAGACCTGAAGGAGACTCCTGGACCCTGGCTTCAGATTGGCACAGCTTTAGCATTTGCAGCCATCTGGGGAGTGAACCTGCAGATGGAAGATCTTTGTCTCTGTCTCTGTCTCTCTCTCTCTGCCCCTCTGTAATTCTGACTTTTAAATAAATAAATAAACTTTAAAAAATATGACAAAACCAAGCCTACAAGTGGATATATTGGCATCAATCATCAAGAGTCAGTAAGGGCTGAAGTGACTAACTCTGGTTGGGAACGACCGCCTGCAGGCTTTTTAAGGCCCTGAAAGTCATTTGATCTGGTCCTGCCAATGCAACTGCAGGTGGGACTCGAATTTCAATAAATATACAAAAGCTTAATTTTAAGTTGATAATTTATGTGGCATGCAAATGATATTATAACTATCCAAATGAACCTTGATAGAAAATAGGTCCCTCTCCCCTACCAGAGTAATTAAAAATTGTGAATTATTATCAATGGTTAGTAACACTACAATAGTAAGGATATATGTTGCAATGTCAAAAAAATCACTAAAAATTAGAGTGTGGTACATATTACCTGGCTTAGGCATACAGAAAAAAGGAAATTTTGTTGCACAAATGATGTTTGCTTATGATCCAATAGCTGGGTTTTAAATATTGTTTTATCAAATAATTGAATTGCTCCCAGAGCATGAGGAAGCTTTTTAGTAATCCATGGAAAAAAATACAGAGTAAGGTTGTAAAATCTTAGAAAAAAGCTCCATTTTAACTTACAATTTTATTCTGGTAAGTGCAGCTGGTAATTTTTTTAAAGATTATGAAGTGACAGAGAGAGAGAGAAGTAGAAAGAGAGGGGGTTGGAAAGAGAGGGAGGGAGAGAGAGAGAGAGAGAGAGAGAGAGAGAGAGAGAGAATGAATATCTTCTATCTGCTGGTTCACCAAGGCCAGGGCTTAGCCAGGCCAAAGCCAGGAGCCTGAACTCTGAGTCTTCCATGTGGATGGCAGGGGCCCAAGTACATAAGCATCGAACTGGATCAGAGCAGACCAACTTGATTTGAAGTGGTTGTGATATATGATGCCTGCATGGCAAGCAGAAGTTTAACCTACTGTGCTACAACACTGTCCACATGCTGCAATGCCAAACCCTGATAATTTTTTAAAAAATTAATTTATTTGAAAGGCAAAGTTACAGAGAGACAGGGAGAGGCAGATAGAGAAATATCCAGTTCCATCCACTAGTTCACTCCCCGAATGGCCACAATGACCTTGGCTAGGACATGCTGAAGCAGGAGGCAAGAGCTTCATCCATCCAGGTACATGGGTACAGGGGCCCAAGCACTTGGGCCATCTTCTTTTGCTTTCCCAGGTGCATTAGCAGAGAACTGGGTCAGAAGTGGGGCAGCTGAGACTCAACTGGTGCCCATATTGGATGACAGCACTGCAGGTGGCAGTCTAACCTGCTTCATCACAATGGGCCCTGATAAATATTTTATTATAGTAACATGGATAAAGAAAAAAACATTAGGTGTACTATTTAGAACCTTTAATCATCTGTTGGCATTTTGCTGGAAACTACTGCTTTATGGCATGAAAAAGAAAAATTTGTCTGCAAAGAACTAGACAGTGAATAGTGGAAACTTTATAGGACAATTAGTCTCAGTCATAGTGACTTGACTCCACTGCTGTGGCACAAGAGGAGTCAGGGACAGTATGTACATGCATTGACTGTGTTCCAGTAAAACTTTATTTACAAAAAATAAGCTGTGATCCTGATTTGACTCACAGGCCAAAACTTGTCCAATCTTTCTCTAGAGCCCCTCTAGGGGATCTTATGCAGGCCTATTGGGAGACTGTCTAAGAGACTCAATGACCATTGCAGGCATCTGTTTGTGACTCCACCTCTTGCATTAACCTAAATACCTATGGAGAAAATGAAGTAGCTCATTTCCAAAGTATAGAGAATGATGTCTCTTCATTTTCTTGATAAACCCCTGAGAAACAACAGCAGGTCCAATGTATATCCTCATTCAAATTCTTAATAAAACTTTTTCAGCTTATTTTTATAACAACATTTTTATTGTGAGTACATTCAAAATATACTACGGAAATGTACGGGAAAAGGAAAATCCTAATGGTATGTAAAGGGTAAATGAGTATCTTAATAGGCAATGGCATTAAATCTGAACTTTACATTAGTCAGAATTAAAAGGAAAAAATAGGGTGACATATTAGTGACTTTTAAATACAACAGAGTTACACAGTGAAACATTCAAAATCTATGACTAAAACCAAGTTGAGGTCCAATATAGCAAGCCTATGGTGAGACCCAGCTAAGTTTGAGCCTTTGAGATAAATACCCTAATGGTAAGTATAGTTTAGTGCAGAATTTTTTACAGAAGCTGTTACTAGCATTTTGAGTAGTACACTGTGTTCATTTGTGAAATTTTCTTATTCAGTGCAGGATGTATGATCCCTTTCCACGATCATTCAATTTAATACTTATAGCACCTCCTAGTCATTATGACAACTGAAAAATTAGCATATTTCTCATGAGACATTGGTGGTAGGCTATTGACCTAAGGAATACAAAGAGAAATTAGTTATGGATTTTGTATTCAGAGAGCTGAAGATTAATATCACAATCAAAGTAGTGACAAAGATACAATCAGAGTTTTTATGAGAGAATAAAGAAGGGATTGCTAAATGTAAAGATGGGCTAAAGAAAGATTCCTGTCACAGTTTAACCTCAACCAAGGCTGAAAGATTTTGGCCACTGAGCAGGTGCATTCCAAAGACAGGATGCAGCATTATTAAAAACATAAGTGGGGCTAGTATACAGTGGTATGAGAATTATAATCAGATTTTAAATGATGATAATGTACCAGAAAGAGAATGATGAATGCTACGATTGGACAGGTAAAAGACTTCGGATGTCATTTTCTGACTGCTCTAGGAATTCAAGTAAATGCTCGAAAGGTTTTTGAGAACCATAAACAAATGTGTGTGAGGGAGGTAACAAAGATTTTAAGTAGGAAGTCTCATTGTCCAACTGTTTCAAGTAACAGGCTGACAGTAGCATAGAGGATATTTGCTAATGAAGAAGACAAAATTCAGGAAACTGGACTCAAGTAGAAGTGCAGATGGAGAGGAGAGGAAGGATTAAAGACATGTAGTTAAAATAGCAGTCTTGATAATTTTTTTATACCTCATCATGGAGGAAGCCTGAAGAATTGAGGATGATATTGGTGTCTGACTCATGTAAATAGGTACAGTATTTTACCACTCACAGAGAAAAAGGAACAGGGAAGTGGAAAGACCACAAGAAAGGAAAAGAGTTCAGGTTTGGCCATTCTGAATTAAGGTGCCTATGAAACCTCTAAATAGAACAGATGTAAAATTAGTATTAGCCCTCTGTTGGATGAAGAATCTGAGACTTCCTTAAAACATTCAGGGATTGCACATGAGTAGATCATATCATCTTCACAGACTATGACTTCATCCCTGAATTTCTGGAAATATGTAATAATGATAAAATTCTCTTGACACTCTGTGTCAGATATTCTTTTATGTAATTACATATATTATGCATGTAGTCATCACATCAACCCTATAAAGAAGAGTTAATATATTATCGACCTACATTTAAACAGAGCTTTACAATAAGGTTGTTTTCTAAAACACCAGGAAGCTTTGCCCAATTGTCCATATTTATATATGCATGTTGAATACTAAGTAACTGTTACAGAGAGGCAAGTTAAAGAGCAAATAAGTGGGTATTAAACAATAAACTCAAAAATGTATGCAGTAGGTTCTGGTCTTTAACAACAACAACAAAAAGATATATTTGAACATCAGAGTTACAGAGAGAAGTAGAGCCAGACAGAGAGAGAGAGAGAGAGAGAGAAAGGTCATACATCTGCTGGTTAACTCCCCAAATAACTGCAACTCAGCCAGAGCTGAGCTGATCCAAAGCCAGGAGCCAGGAGCTTCTTCTGGGTCTCCCACGTTGGTGCAGAAGCCCAGGGACTTGGGCCATCTTCTACTGCTTTCCCAGACCATAGCAGAGAGCTGGATTGGAAGTGAATCTGCAGAGACCTGAACAGGCGTCCATACAGAATGCAGGCATTACAGGCGGTGGCTTACCTGCTATGCCACAGCGCCGCCCAGGTTCTGGTCTTGTGGCCTAGCAGGTGAAGCCATGTCCCTACAATGCCAGCATCTCATATGGGAACCAGTTCACATCCCCACTGCTCCACTTCCAGTCCCCCTGCTAGTGGCCTGGAAATAGTAATGACCAGCTTCCTTCTAATGGCTGGGCTTCTGCATCTATGTGAGAGACTGGATTAAGATCCTGGCTTCTGTTTGTGGCCTGGCCCAGTCCCAGCTATTGTGGTCATTTGGGGAGTGAACCAGAGGATGCAAGATTCTCTCTCTCTCTCTCTCTCTCTCTCTCTCTCTCCTTCCCCTTATGTAGCTCTAACTTTCAAATGGATACATACATAAATCTTTAAAAAGTATGTATGCAGCAAAGAAATCATTAGCAAAAATTTCTTTTTGTCTGGGCTGGCTTTTGCTCTTAGCAACTTCTCTTCTACCAGCTATGACCTATGTCTGCAGAGAACTCCTCCAGGATCCTATTCCCATACTCATTGTCAAATTCACTAGCTAGAATTGCATGTCCCTATGTCCTTTTCATTTTGCCTAGTACTTATTGCAATATCACAGTTGTATGATTCTGGACTAAACTGTCACAGGTGATCTGCTTGGCATTTTCTGGCTTTGCTCTATCACCTTTTGCTTCAAGGTGTGAAGAACAAAGGCTGATCACATTTAGCTATTTGTTCAGCTCAAGCTATCAGACTGGAGCCAAATATGAGATTAACTTTTAAAACAGTTATTCATTTATTTTTAATTGTTTGAAATGCAGAGATAGAGAGCAGGAGGGAGAGATTTCCCATTACTGCTTCACTTCCCAAATGCCCACAATAGAGCTGGGGCTGGCCCAGACCAAAGCCAGGAGCCAGAAACTCCATTTGAGTCTTCCACATGGATGGCAAGGACCCAAATACTCGAGCTATCATAAGCTTCCTACAGGGTGCCCATTTGTAATAATTGCATCAGAAGTGGAGTTGGGACTTGATCCCAGGTACTCTGACATGAATGCAGGTGTTCCAAGGTGTGACTTAATCCACTGATCCCCAGTGCTCACCCTTAGATTATCATTTTAGCCTGTTCTGGCTGCTATAACAAAAATCATAAATTATTTTTCTTTTGAACAACAGAAATGTATTTATCATAGTTCTGGATGGGAAGTCAAAGATCAAAACAGTAACAGATAGGGTGTTTGATGAAAGCCCACATTCTGTTAGAAGGCACAGTCTACCTGTGTCTTCATTTGACAATAGGTGTGGCAGGTCTCTGGGGTCTCTTTTATAAGAGAATGGGCATCAATTCCATTAGTGAGGTTTCCTCCTTCCAAACCTAATCACCTCCTAAAGTCCTCATTTCCTATTGTCATTACCTTGAGGCTTAGAATTTTAATAAATGAATTTTGGACGAACATTAATATTCAGACTATTAACAGTTGTTAGTCAATAAAATGTTCTGTCCTGGAAGACTGGTCAATTTAGTGCTATAAAAGTTAGTATGCTAGTACGTTTATATTTTCTATGTTAATACTGATAAAAATATTACTAATTAGTGACTGCTTTTTATGTCATGTGCATTGATCTTGGTATTTTAAATATATTATACTATTTAAACCTCCAAATGAATTTGTAGCAATATATATTATGCACATCACTCAGAAGACATGAATGAAATTTAGAGGTGTTATTAGCTCAAAGTCATACAATTAGTCATTGTCAAAAGCATGAATTTAATTTCACATTTGTCTGGTCTCTACTATTCAGCTATGCCTCTGTAATAGTCATTTACTCATGTAAACAATCTCTACTCAAAGAGAATTAATTGGGGTTAGAGTCTTGAAAGGACTACATATTCCCTTACTGGATGGAATATAAGTCAAAATTATACCAAATTCTTTCAGAGCAGTGATCAAGTTTTCTTCATTTTTATATCCCTAGAACTTGCACACAACTACCACATTGCTTGTCAACACACATTTAAAAAAATATTTATTTATTTATTGGAAAGATGGAGTTATAGAGTGAGCTAGAAAGAGCCAGAGAGAGAAAGCTTATACTTGCTGGTTCACATCCCAAACAGCTGCAATGGCTGAAGCCAGGAGCCAGGAGCATCACCAAGATGTCCCACATGGGTGGCAGGGGCCCAAGCACTAGGTCCATCCTCTGCTGCCTTCCCAAGACGGTTAGCAGGGAATTGGATTGGAAGTAGAGCAGCCAGGACATGAAACCATAACCATATGGAATGTCAGAGTTGCAGGTGGCAGCTTTACCCATTATGCCACAACACCAGCCCCTCGTCTATTCACATTTATTGAATGGATGACTGAATTATCAGAATGAGTCCAGAACGATTTGGAGGAATCCATAATTCGCACAGAAGTCAAAGCCATTACTTAAGTTCCAGTGCTCAATCAGATGACTAGAATATGCATTTTCAGAAGTTGAATTTATAATCTCTATTGACAATTAGTGATAACAGATAAGAATATTATCCATGGGGCAAACCAAAGAGTTAAGCATGTTGTACTTAGAGTAAACAGAGATTAAAAAAAAATGGCAGCCAGCAAAATCTCTCTTCACACAAGCATAACAAATTTCTATCTTTCAATGTGCAGGCATATTTTAAAACTGCCACTAAGATAATACTAGCTTATATTCCTATGACCTGAAGCCATAAATCAGGGTACTTTTGAAGACTTTAGGGAAAGAGCTAGAACAAAATCCTTCCTAAAGTCTTAAAGTCATATGCTGGGGATAGCTTTTCACTTGTATTACCTTTTCATTTAAGTTATGGGAATTTGTACCTGGTGGTAAACTCAGTGTATATAGCCAATAGTCTAATGCCTGGTTTAAAATGATAAAGCCATGAAAAGGATATACAATGGAGAAGAGAGAAACAGCACATTTCAACATTTGTGAATTGTCAATGAGATATCTGCTGTTCAAATGACATTCTCTGATTTGTAAAATTATCTTCAAGACTAATACATAAAAGTTTATTGGTGATTAATACTAATTGAACAGTATTTAGAAATTGCATTTTCCTTGTGTATATCAGCAAGTGAGCCAGTATTAGTATTTATTCTTAAAACATTTGTAAATAATAATTATTCTCAACTGTTTAATCACTAAAGGCACATTTACTTCACTGGGTAATTGCAGCTTTGGAGTTTGTTCACATGGTTTAAATGTGATTGTTTTCAGCATTCTTGGTTTGTGGATTCTCTTTCCTCCCTTCACCATGGCATGGCGCTAATATCATTGCCTTAGTAGGTTGCCTATCCATGAAATTCAATGAATACTCAATGAATATTCATTCCTTGGGATGAAGTTCCTGTGCATCATCCTTTCAAAAGAGCTGACATTATTATTGTGGTTCCCTAATGTTTCATATATGACACATTGTCTTGTAAAATATTTAAACTTTGTTCTACTTTAATTACTTCCTGCTTGAATAACGTGTAATTCCAAGCATGGCTAGATATAAATGAGTTGAAATAAATTAATCCGTAAATTAATGTTTTACATTCACTTCCAAAATGTGACATGCAGTGTTTAATTACTTAATGTTTATTTCTAAGTATATCAATATTACAAGATAAATCTATTTATCAGTTACTGGAAAAATACACAAATAATAAAACATATTAAATTGGAAAAGTCTAATTTAAATCAATTCAACTGTTGCTAAAGTATGCCTGTATTTTAAAGAAACTTCAAGAAGCATTCAGTGAACACGTAAAAGTGTAAGAGACTATATACTTTAGGAATCAGAGCAAATCAGTTTTGTTTGGCTCTGAAATAAAGTCATCTGAAATTATTTTCTACTCGATTCTTGGTTAATAACCATTTATGTTGGCAAATCAAACAGATGTGTGTACATTTATATTCAGTTTAAAGTAAAGCAATAGAAGAGAAATGATATCTTGTAATATCTTATAATTTATACATATATGATAAAAATCCAACAATATTATATAAGAATTGATATTTTTTCTAATAAAATTGATTTTTGGAGAAAATAGTTGTAATGGAGAGAAACTGTAAGATTTTTCCTTTGAAGTGCCTTGGAAAGCTTTACCGGAGACTTTTTTTTTTAATTCAGATTTTGTTTTATTTGACAGGTAGAGTTACAGACAGTGAGAGGAAGAGACAGAGAGAAAGGTCTTCTTTCCATTGGTTCACTATCCAAATGGCTGCAAGGGCCAGAGCTGTGCTCATCCGAAGCCAGTAGCCAGGAGCTTCTTCTGGCTCTCCCACGCAGGTGCAGATGCCCAAGGAGTTGGACCACCCTCCACTGCTTTCCCAGGCCATAGCAGAGAGCTGGATTGGAAGTGGAGCAGCCGGGTCTTGAACTGGCGCCCATATGGGATGCTGGCGTTCATAATGGATGCCGGCACCACAGGCAGAGGATTAATTAACCTGCTGCGTCATGGCACTGGTCCCCAGAGACTTTGTTTACAAGGACAATGCTCTTTCCATTTGTCTCATCCAATGAGAGAAATTTTATGAGAATTTGATGGGAAATGATTGAGTATCTACAGTACTTATTCAGCTTCCTCAGATTTTCTTTTGTTTATTTATTACTCTTAAAAAGGTATCCATTTCTTTTTAGTTAATAGTGCGAGAAAGAAGACACTGGCATTGCTAAATTTCCAGGAACCCCAATTTTTTATGAGTGAACTAAAAAGAAGACATCATTGCATACAAAAAGATCTTGAACTAGACTGAGATTAGGCTATTAAATAAAATGTTTATTAATTATTTTTTAGTTTATCTTTCTACAGACTTTTTGAAGTTTCTTTTTATACTAATTGATATTTATGAACAGAAACATGTCTAAAGGTATTCATTTTCTTGCTAACTACTCCATATCATAAGGAAAAAAATTGGTTCATAACTCCCACAAAACAATTATATAAATCACAATTTAGAAAATGTGATAAATATATTAATCTTGAATTAATCAATTGCCAGGTTTTCAAGCTAACCTTATTTTATCATGTTTTGTTTTAAAAGACCTATACCAATATGTCAGCGGTTTTCTCTCTTCTGACCTCCTAAGTAGCTTGTTTCACCAAAATGAAGTAGTAAAAAGAGCTTCTTGGAAGACATCCAGAGTTCAACTGTTTGATGAAAACAGAGTCAATAGCTGATTTAGTTTGGCAAAAATACATCTCAGCATCCCACTCAGCATCCTACACAATGTAAGTATGCTATTAGACTACTATCTAGGATACATGCAGAGGTAATATGAAAAAATATTTAACTACTATTACCCCCTTGGAACTAATGAATGACAACAGATTCTAAGCAACTGGTTCAGGAACGCTGGAGTGTATTGGCTGAATAACCACTTGGATATCAAACTACAGAAACATTCTTGTTTAAGGAGTAACCAGGAAAACAATGGAGGGGCTGGAAATTCATGCACCTTTCCCTCAAACATTTGATTTCAAGTGTTAGATGGGTTCATGTTATGTCCCAACTTGACTGGGCCACAGCAGAGCCAGACACTTGGTCAAAGTCATCCTGGCAATCTCCTTCAGAATGTTTTTAGGTGAGATTAATATTTAAAATGGGTAAGTTGTCATTTTCGTACATTGTTAGATACTTGAAATCTGTATTCACTAATTTTCATAACAAAATACAACAAATTATAAACTATTTAAATAGCAATCAAATAATTATCTTTTAATTAATTCAAAAATAATTTTTAACACTTTCCAAGGAAAACAGTTAACACTTCAATTGTTGTCAAAAACAAAATACATATTACAGAGCCATAGAAATAAAAGTTGTGCCTTTGTTACAGAGATAAACACTGGATTCAAACAGAGCCTGCAGAAGGAGATCCACAGGCACTAAAGAGGTATCCCTACAAACACAGCAGATGATAAATTTAGTAAACATACCTGGAAATAAATGGCCCTCTGCTTTTTTCTCCCTCAAATCTCAACAAATACTGTGCGTATTATAATTATATTTCTTGAATCTACTTAGTTTTGCCTACCCTCGATATAGGTTCTCTTTCTTAATAAAAATCTCAAAGCTCTAGAGTGGACATTTGGGAGAGTGGTAAAGATGCCACCTGGGACACTCACATTGTCCTGGCTCCAGTTTTGAGTACAGCCTCCTGCCAATGCACACCCTGAGAAGCGGCAGATAATGACTCCTGGCTCCTGCCTGGCTCAGCTTTGGATGTTTTGAGTGTTTGGGATGTGAACAAGCAGATGGAATATCTTTCTGTATCTCTCTCTACTTTTAAAATGAACAAAAATAAATTTAAATATTTTAAAACTCTCAACATTATATATAATATAAACAAAATAACAAAATATGTATTTTAATATTCTGTTCCCTTTGACCTTCGTCTATATATTTTGAATAATATTTTATGAATCTATAGCCCTTACTTTCTCAAATTTAACATTTTCAAAGGCAGAAGTAACTGGAATGATTAATAGGTATTCATAAATAAATATAGAAAATATATGTTTTATGTGATACATGTTACATAACATGTTAGTATCACTTACATATTTAAAATATGGTTATAATAGCATAGCTTATAACAGAAAATTCTAATGCAACTGCTTTAAATGGAATATGAAAAAGTTGAAGATGCAAATACCAACCTTAACATAGAGGGAAAAAACAAAATTGGGGACAAAGCACAAGTAGACAAAAAGCAAATAACCTTATGTATTTGCTTTTATTTTAAACTGTCACATGAACAAATCACACCGTTAGATTAAATACAAACTAGTACACACAACTTCTCTATCTTGGAATGAAAGCAGTGTCCCATTATAAATAGCAGGTTAAATGTTTCTATTTAAAAAAAAGAAAATAATAAACAATACCATTTATTACCTTGGAAATATATTCAAAAGTACTATCAATGTCATTCAGAATAGACCAAGAAGAAGAAATTTCCCTATTTTAACATTATGAAACATTGCATACAATGTACCAATTCAACTGGTACCATATTTTTTTTATCTTTCTAGAATAAATGTCCCTAATGAATGGTGAACTAGCAAGTTTTATAAAATTTTAAATTATGACCCTTGATCTCTCACAGAAACTGTTATCGCCCCTTTCACGTTTTATTTCAGGGGCAATCCAGAATGACAAACTAGAAAGGAGAAATATCTCTAATAATGAAAAGACAATCGTGGCTTCCATAATTATCTTTATAGGTATACATCTTTAGGTGGCACAAAACCAAAATAAGCAGCAGTAATAGAATTTCCTTTAACCCATGGCTTTCTCTCCTTACAAACTGCCTGCAAAGAGCATGGAGACTCATCTAATTGAGCATGCAAATCACTTCCTAAGGACTGGGTAGATGCCTGTGGCCACAAAGCAGACAAAAGGCTTTCCTTTTCCACAAGCCTATCTGAGTTTCTGCAGTTCTTGGATTCTAGTCTCACTCTTAAAGAATATGTTTCCCAGAAATCACCAATGTTGCCCACTGTTCCAACCTAGCGTTATATTCAAAGTTGGGTTACTGCATCAATAGTAATTCTCTGGGTTATTGTGAATCCATTCCTGAGTTTATATACATAAATTCACCAAAAGACATGTCCAAGAATATTCACAGCATACACTTTTCATAGTAATCTCCAAATTCCAACAAATACCTTCCTACTGTAGAATGGATAGCGAATTGTAGCATATATTCACATTATGAAAGACCATACATCAATAGGAATTAGCAAAACTATAATTCACACAACAGTACGGATAAGTCTCCGTCACTGTGATAATACAGATGAAATGAGGATAAGCACTGAAAACACAAACCATTTGATCCCCCTTAACATATTAGAAGGGCAATAAAAAAAAAAAAACAGAGAAAACAACTATTCCAGAAGTCAGGATGTTGTTACTCTGAGTTTAGTGACTGGGAGAGGATTTAAAGATGGCTTTCGTGTGCTTATGAATGTGCATTTTTCTCTGTGTATGTGTATATATTTATAGAAATATAAACATGCATATATCAGTGAAGGGTATAAAAAATAAAGTTTAAGTACATAAGGATGAAAATACAGAAAGTGATTTTTAAGAATAGTAATAATGTGCTGGGATTGTACAATGTAAATATTTTATGTCTTAGCTCAATCATTAAATAAACTAATATAACAGATCCACCTCGGTATTACATTCATTGACATAAACACAAAATGGTCAGAATTGCACATGATGTGCTAGAGAGTGAGCAGAGCCTGAGGGGTGGTCAGTGAGCTCATTTATATATATAATATATATGTATATATAGAGCTCATGCTGGGATATAGCAGGATGGAATTCACCATAAATGAATTATTTTTGAGGATGCTACCATTTATCAATCAGGAAAAAGTTTCTTAATGAACACTTAAGCATATGTAGGATATCAAAGTAAATAATAAGTACAGTCAATAATCTGGAAAATTTGATTAAATAATTTCCTGAATTAACTCGCTTGCTATTTTGAGATAAATATTTGCATACAGTCTCTACCAAAGAGCTTTTGGCTCATAGACAGGTAAAGGACTTACATTTTTATTTGAAAGATTGACAAATATAAATCAGAGTAATTTCAGGAATTGATTCAGCCTTGGGAAAAAGTCTCAAGACAACAGATATTTCTAACTTTGATTTCATTTTTAGAGAACAAGGCACTTTGTGTTATACTCTGAGAATTGGACTGGCAGCTAAGAATGAAGGTGTTGCATCTCAGGCCTGGCATTTTTTCTTTTTAAGATGATTCACAGCCCTGAGTCCAAAGACTAAATAAATGAGAATGCCTTTGTTCTCAATACAACAACAATTATGTTAGGTCCCAGTTACATATTATAAAAACTAGAGTTTGCTATTGTTATAATTTTCATTTAGAGGCTTTATTTTCCTGTTAAGAAACATAATTGATTTCTTCAGGTGGAGGAATCAGATTCTTAAAATCTTCCAGTACCAAACACTGCAAATGATTGTGAATTTCAAGTCATTTACACAAGTTGTACGAGAAAGGGGGACAATTTGTGGAGCCGATAAGCTAAGCAAGAACTCAGCTTCTCTTATCAGGCATACAAATAATTCTGGCTTCTTTTATGTCATACATTAAGTCATTCATTGAAGAAATGTCAAAATAGCATTTTCCCTGTCAAAATTGAAAGCAGAATTTAATAATAAAAAATATATATTGAAATATACCCCGTTCCATCACTGAAAGTATCTATTTTCCAGATGCTAAATGTTTCTTGTCAGCACTGTCTGTCTCAAACTTCTGGAAGCACTGACAGAATCCATCTAGGCTATTCTTACACTTATATCCTCTGCACACATATACACACTGGAACAAAAGCAGAACTAAAATAATAACAAACCCCAAAGGAGAAGGGAACCAGTCCTTTACCATCTGCTTTCTCATTTATAAAGTATTCCACATCCATTTACTTATGATTATGTCTGTTCTTGAAATTAAACTAAAATTTGGATCAAGAAACTCATTTGATTTCAGGAAGGACTTTAGCAGTTAGATAGTAGGACTGTTGGGAATCCAAGGGTAAAACTCAGTAGTTTTCTTTTCTCTGTTTATTCCCCCCACCACAAACTTATTTAATTTGAAGGGGGAGACAATGACAGAGAGGGAAAGAAGGAGAAGAAAAGAAGAAAAGGAAGAGGATGGGAAGGGGAGAGGAGAGGGTGAGGTGCATTTTCCCCAACAGCTGGGGCTGGGCCAGACTGAAAGGAGCTAGGAACTCCATCTGGGTCTGCCACGTGGGTGGTGGCAAGAAACCTAAGTACTTGGGCCATCATCTGCTGCCTCCTAGGATGCATTAGTAGGAAGCTGGATGGGAAGCAGAAGAATTGGAACTCCTAGATTTATCCCTCTTGTGCCCACCACTTTTCTCTGCCTGTCCTCTTTTCTTTAGCACAATTCTTTGAGACACACTGACTCTAAGTCCTTCCGTGAGAAAGTTCAGGACCTTGGGATAGCAATAATCTCTGTAGTCATAAAGTTTAGCCTCCAAAATTTACAATGTAGGATTATCTAAGGTAGCCACCAATAACCATGAGGTATGTAAAATTTCTGGCATTAGCTCAGGGTCTCTCATGAGATGTGTAGGAAACAACATGAGGTGCAGATCCTTGTGGTTTAAGAAATTGCTGTTATTTCTTCTTTGCTGTGTGCAATGTGAAATTTGTCCTTACGTGTAGTCAAGTTCCTGCTACCATACATGCAAACAATGCTACTAATGCTTACAAAAAAGACAAATGGTTTTCTTGCTCTAACTGGTGCAGAAGACTTCTTGTGAGCAGAACTGTTTATTTCTCCTGTTGGAGAAATGAATGGCACACACAATGAATGGCAACTGCATGCCATATTTGTCTAATAGAAAAAAAGCTTTTTGTGAAGTACATAGAAGAAATAACTTCTGTTAATGTCACTGATTCTATTATTTTATGTAATCTAAAAGATTCAGAACATACAATGGCTATCATGTAGGTAGGAAATGTTAACTGCAGTCAGATTTTAATGGAGATTTAATACTCCATGCTTCCTACCTACCTAGGCACACTGTAAGTGTGAGAGTGGAGAGAAAGACATGATCATGCAGTTTAACACATATTATAAATGAAATTTTAAAACCTTCATGTATACAGATTTGAATCCATCTTATCCTCATAAAAATATTACCTGAAAAAATAATATTATCGATATTTTTTAAAACATTGTGTCTATTTTCCGTAACAAATGTTGGGTCTGTGATGCTAATGGTCCTTTTTTTTTTTCTTTTTAGTTTAAAAGTTTGTTATCATAGCTATTATGAGTTGAGCTCATTAGTTATTGTAGGATTAATTTTATGAGTATAAAGTAAATTGAAAGTAGATCATTGGAAAAATTGAGAGGGAACAGGAGGAAGAGGAAGGGTGGAAGCATAGGAGGAAAGGAGGGTAGAGTGGGAAGTATCACTATATTCCTAAACCTGTATATATGAAATACATAAAAACTGTAATATATTAAATAAAACTAAAAAAATGTAACAAAAAATAAAAACGTCTGTGATCGATCATTGCCATTGCTGTTTTGGCTATTTCTAAAAAAGGGCATTTCTAACTGGTGAACAAAGGCCAGATAATTAGAGGATAGAAAAATAATGTAATAATCAACAGAACAAAGATACTCGTATAATTCATTCTTGAAAGGAGACACTCCTTCACCCCAATGCCCCTATACCCCAATAAAGAGAGAGTAGAGTTGGCTGAGTTACAAGAGCCAAGAAGCTACAGGGAACCAAGATTGTAGGACTGTAGCACTACCCCCTCTACTCAGCGCAGAGGAATTTCCTATGAATTAAGAGCTGCTGAGCTGCAGTATAAACGAAATAAACATTACCTGAACTTTCCTAACAAGATTACTCATGCTTCTGTTGATCCCCAACACAGCCAGGACTGCAGCTGAGTCTGCAGGCAGGTTGGAGACAGGTCAGTCAGGGTTCGCTCACTTTTATCCAGATAATTGTCTTTTATTTCCTCCCTCTGACTCCTTCTCTTTGAAAAATTTAAGCAAATTTAAAGGCTGTCATGGCACAGCTGATGTCACAAGCTCTCCTTTTGATAGAAAACACCTTTATATCTGTAGCCTCTTATGTGCTCCTAAAATCGAACTAAGAATTAAACATTTTTTTTCTGACTAGATCTGTCAAATGAAAGAACAATAAATGACAATTTTCCAGTAACTCCTCTCATGCTACAATCATCATAGATTGATTTGGGTTAACTGAAGGAACATAAGTCAGGTTTAGGGCTTTCTAATTAGTATAGAAAACCTGTTGCAGTTTGTTCACTTGTTTATTCATTTGTGAAACATACTAAACTACTAAGTGTTAGCATTCATTATGTTATAAAATCAGTCGTGCAAGGTGTTTAAGTGAATTTTAAATATTGATTCCTTCATTGTTTGTGGAGGCCTGGAGAGATTAAAAACAAGGACATAAGAAAGTAAAAAACAAGATTTTTCTATTTATCTTGCAAAGATGCAAATAATGTGTGTGAAAGAGCATCCAAAAAATATGAGTACAAGCGGAACTTAAGGAGTGATGCTAGTCAGTTTAAACAGTTAAGGAAGGTTTGAAAAGAGAAGTAGGACTTCTTTGGAGTTTGTGGATTCTAGATGGAGAATAAAAAGAAAAAAAATGGGGACATTAGTCAGATTCTTTGTCAAAACAAGAGTTAAATATAAACAAATATGTCATTGTAAAAATTGAAAGGAAAAAAAGGAGGGAGGGGATGAGAGAGGATAGGATGGGAAATATCATTACGCTCTGTATGCAATTAAGGCTTTTTTAAGGAACTTATAAATGCAAATTACAAAAATAAACATGACCTAATGTATTATGCTAAGTCTGCTAATGCTGGAGATTTGAAACCAAACAGGATGTCCAATTCAAATAACTCGACCATTGGTACAGTTGCACAAAGAGTTTGAACATGTATATGTATTATTAAAATGAGTTTTAATATTCTCTTAAAATGTGTCAGGCTTATAAAATTGGTCAATAAATGTATAAAGTGGCTGAAATTTGAGAATAAATACACATTGCAGAGGGCTATTCTATAGCAATTATTGAAATCAATAAAATATAAAATTGGGATTATTTACAGACGACACTCAAGATCTTATACATGGGAAGTGTTACTTACTAGTCCAGGCAATAAAATCTTAACTTGCAATAACAATTTTTACAAATTCCTAAGGAAAATGATAGGAACATACAGACCAGTTAAGATCCTTTAAAATTGACTTATAAAGCTAGGATTCTGTATTGAAGAGATCATAGAAAAGAAATTCTCAACTAAATGCATTGAGCTAACTGAAATAAAATAAGTATCAGCTTCTATTAACCTAGATATATATTTCTTATTAAGATGTTTTTAAATCTGAGTTATTTTATAATTATGTAATTCCAAAGGAAAAAAAAAATTCTGTTTGATTGAATCTCCAAATCTCATGTGCATATGAATGACCTGGAAAAGGTATTAACACACAGATTCTGACAGGAGAGGGCTGAGGTGGGCCCTGAGTTGCAGTATTTCTCACTGGCTCACAGGAGATGCAGATGCTGTCCCTATACTGACAGTGTTTTGAGAAGCAAGGATATATTTAATTATTTTGTCAACAAGGAAGCTGGCATTTGCTGAGTATGTTTAAAGTTTAAAATTGTTTTCAGAGCTTGAATGATATTTTAAATTAAGGACATCTGCTTTTAGAATTAGAAAAAAAACTACATCCAGCCAAATTTGAAAAGATTACAAAATTTTCTGACTCTATTTCAGTTTATATTTATGTATTTAATTAAAAAAGAAAGCAATTTTTCTTCACCACCACATAGAAAACATATTAAAATTGCTATGTTTTATTTAAATCCACATAATGATGTAGCATCGGGAAAAAGAACATAAAATGGCCAGGAGAGTCTATACAATTATTAAAAAATATTTTCTCAGAAAAAAAAGGACACATTATCTAAAATTTAAAACTAATGAAATGCCTTTGTATTTATTTATCCAGCTATTATTTACTAAGATGTTGCTTCTAAGGCATGGTTCTATGTTACCTCTCTTGTTCAACAATACATCTTCTCTTGTTTGTTTCTCAGCCCCTCTCACACATAGGCTAACTTCTAACAACCTAATAAACACATCATAAGTTTTCCGTGGTAACAGAACATTTTCACGTAACATCTCTCATACTTTCACTGCAATGCAACAATCTTACTCCCTGGTCATCTCTCAGTAGGGTGCAATAAGATCTTTTCCTAACCTAGTTTACTCTGAATATATAACATAGACAAAAACCTAATCACATAGAAACAACAGTAAGCTTCCCCACACCATTATTATATTAATAGCTTCATATAATCTTTAATGGTTTTATGGATTCTGGAAAGGGAAGAAGGCATGCAAACAGCCTTCACCTTGTGCTCTTCAAAGTAGATTTAATACACACACACACACACACACACACACACACACACACACATATATATATATATATATATATATATATAAAGCATGTTTTAAGTCAAAGGTGTAACCGGAGGCAATATAGAGGGAACAAAGAGAAAAATTAAGATAAAACTGAACTACTAGCAAGTTGGATAGTTAGCAAATAGTAAGAAGGAGAAGCTCCTCAGCGTTTCAATCCCAAGATCAAGTGCCTGCTAAGAAGTGGGCAGAGGAACCCCTGTGTGGATTCCCAGGATCCTCTCCAGACCAAAGGTAATACATGAAAGTGTTTTTAAAATGGAGGAGTGAAACTAAAGGCAACTTTCAAATTTACTTACTCCATTAAGAAAGAAGGGATAAAGATCCCTGTCCCCACAATTTCCTAACATAAATTTGCATGAGTTTTTGCTTCTGAAATTCTAAGAAAGTGCTTATCCACTAGTGCTTAATTCTCATAGCCATATGCTTTTTGATGTTTGTGTGCAGCTTGTGGAGAACATCTCTATTTATCTTAAGCATATCTACTAATATGTAGAGGATCTTATTCAGAGATTGTTGTAAAATTCAGTTCCATTTTTTATCATGTTGGCCTTCCTGACATTATCACTCTAGATCATTCTTCCCTCTCAAAATTTCAGGAAGTAATAAAATACTATGTAATATCTTCTGCCATAAAAAGCCCAGATGGTTTGTAGTCGAAATTAAAGTATGTGGTTTTGAAGAGACATAATATATGATTTTATGTCTAGAATACATTCAAGCTACAGATTTACTATGTGTTTTAACCCAAATGGGGAGATTTAAAAAAAATTCTCTGATGCTTTTAATTAAAGGTATATTTTCAATCAAAAGAATCAGCACTTTACATGGAAAATAAAATGAAAGCTAACATTAAAATCCACATTACAGAGGTTTAGCTTTTAGGCAGAATTATGAGCAGTAAATTCTTCTAGATGGTAGGATGGGCTTTCTTTTCCTAGAGCAGTTGCTAGAATATTTTAATAATTCCATTGAGTATATTGGCAATGATAAGGATAAATCTCTTCAGTTAGCCTAGATTAAATATCCAATTGCCCTAGGGTTCCATATAAAATGAACCGAAGTTTGAGAGTTGCTTTTGAATCTTACTTGTCACTGTCAGGTACATTACCTATAGGGACTGCGGTGATGTATCTACTTCTCTGAGCAAAATACAGCTCAAATTGCAATTGTAAATTAGTACATGGTTGAAGAGTTAAACTCTTTCAGATGACGAATATACACTGTGAATTTTTGCAACAGGAACAAAATGTGTACTCCATGTGGAACATAGACCTATTAAATAGAATAGTTCAAAAAAAAAAAAAAAAACAGATTATCACCTCTACAGGAGCTGTGTTTTAAAATGATACTTCCACAGAGTAAAACTTCACAAGTTTTCCTGGATACATAAGGTGAAGTCAGTGCAACTTGGAATGGGCATGAGTTTTCTATTCCCAGATTCTAGTCCTTCAAACTAAGTTCTAGCACTTACTGAAAGGTATAATTGCAAAGTAATGAACCACAAAGGGTCTTGATTTACTGGTCTGCACGCTGAATACAATGCTGCTCAAAATAAAGGATTGTGGAAACTACTGAATCTAAATGATGTCACATATGTATATCATCTGGTACAGAGCAAAATTTCAGCTTCTCATCAGAATAACATTGTTCAAAAGGAACATTCTTAAGGCAAAAAAGGGGGAGAAACTACAGGTTTCTTATGTGGAAGGCAGGAATCCAATTAAGTGGACCAACCACCTTGGCTCCCCTTGTGCACATTAGCAGGAAGCTAGAGCCAGGAACTAGTCGGGTGTCAGATCCAGGCTAGTATGCTCATGAGTAACAGTGGAGAAGAGTGGACAACATGTCTTCTTCTAGTAAGGAAGGCGTATACCAAATAATATCAGGCAAATTGAGGAAACCACAAGCTGTGATACCCATTTTCTGAAGAAGAAGGGGTTGCACAACGTTAACCCTGAGTCCTGACATACTCTATGGGATCACAGAAGCATTCCCTTGGAAAATAATTTTGTGTTATCTGAATGGCAAATATAGTATGAGTAGGAAAAAGGGTATGGAGAAAAAGTCATATGGAGGAACATGGAATGAATAAATTTCCAGACATATAAGGGTGAATGATATACTTTAGAAACTAAAGGAAGGTGATAGCTAAGAAATAAGGTTGTACAGATAAGTAATGTAGACCTATCATCCTTAAGGTGTTTGTAAGTTATACTGTGCTTTTTTGGATTTAACTCAATGGCAAAGGGAATCCATTGGAGAGTTCAATGGTATTACCAGGCTTTTGTTAGAAAAAGATTTTTAATGTAAAGGAAGAAAACTAAAAGGAGTGAAGAATGGGTTAAGACATTTATGTCTCTGGCAGTATGACCACTATATTCAATCAGCATATTGCTTCTAATCCTTTACTCTTGGGTATTAGTTTTTAAATATATAGTCTTACCAAAATCTCACTGTTTTCAGGGATAAGGGAGCAGTTTCAAAGCTTAGTCCTGATAATAATCCCATGATATTATTTATTTTCTGTATCAGACATCTTAGTCAAAATATGGGTGCTTTTAGACACAACAAAGCCAGAATCTTCTAAAGGCGAAAGACAAATTTCAGTGGTTAGTGACCTACAGGTTAAATGGATTTCCCTGACTGTTGATGTACAATGTAATACTTTATCCCTTTTAGTATTTTGTTTTTGTTCTAGTACTATTGGTTGAACCCTATAATTAACACACAATTATTCTTAGGTGTTTAAATTTAACTGAAAAGTGATCCCTGTTAAATATAAGAGTGGGAATAAGAGAGGAAGGAGATGTACAATTTGGGACATGCAAAATCGGACTTGCCCCAAATGGTGGAGTTAGAATCATGCCAGGGGATTCCAATACAATCCCATCAAGGTGGCATGTACCAAGGCCATCTTACTAGTCCAGGTGATCAATTTCAGTTCACAATTGATCACACTGATAGGTCTAAGTGTCTGTTAATACTAACTGATATAATCAAAAATGGAGAGAAAGATCCAACATGGGAAGTGGGAGATACAGCAGACTCAGAATGGCAGACGTCCTAAACAGCACTCCGGCTTCATGATCAGCACTTAAGGTATTCAGATATGGCTGAAGAGCCCATGAGAGTATTTTAGGCATGGAAAGCCAAGGCACTCTGGAAAAAAATAAAACGAAAAAAAAGGACACCTAAATGAAAGATCTCTGCGAGTGAGATCCCAGTAGAAAGAACAGGGCCATCAAAGAAGGAGGTACCTTTCTCTGAAGGGAGGAGAGAACTTCCACTTTGACTATGACCCTGTCAGAATAAGATTGAAGTCGGCGAACACTAAAGGCTTCCATAGCCTCGGCAACTCATGACTAGAGCCTAGGGAGATTACTGAGGCCATAAACAAGAGTGTCAAATTGTTAAATCAACATCAGGAGTCACTGTGTACTTACTTCTCATGTGGGATCTGTCCTTAATATGTTGTTCAATGTGAAGTAATGCTATAACTAGTACTGAAACAGTATTTTACACTTTGTGTTTCTGTGTGGGTGCAAACTGATGAACTCTTTACTTAAAATATACTAAATCAATCTTCTGTATGTAAAGATAATTGAAAATGAATCTTGATGTGAATGGAATGGGAGAGGGAGCGGGAGGGGTGTGAGTGGGAGGGAAATTATGGGGGGGGGAGCCATTGTAATCCATAAACTGTACTTTGGAAATTTATATTTACTAAATAAAAAAATGTATTGGTTTCACTGGTTCCATACCTTTGGTGTTTGAGTGACCAGACTGGAATTAGTTAGTATAACTTAGTATACCTGGAACTGAGGGTAGGGAAGGTGAGGTGAGCTGGCAATTAAAAGGACTACTGAATTTAATTTGATTGTATTATTGAGGTTGGAAGATGAAAGAAGTGGATCTCATCTTAATGAAAAGTGAAATTACTTATTATCCTAAATACATATCCGTTTCTATTTTATCTACACCAATTAAAAAGCTTTGTTAAAAATGTCTTCATATCTTCATAGTCATTTTCATACAGCTTGTTAAAACTGCTTTTTAAAAAATTTTTGCCAAAAGCTGCCTGAAAGCTATGGAGTTAAAAAATACATTTGCAGGGGCCAGCATTGTGGCACCATGTGTTAAGCTACCAGTTGCTACGTCTGCATTCCATATCAGAGTGCAGACTCAAGTCCCGGCTGCTCTGTTTCCTAGCCAGTTTCCTGCTCATCAGCCTGGGAAGACAGTGGTAGATGGTGCAAGTACTTGGACCCCTGCTCTCCATGTGGGAAACCCAGAAAGTTCTGGGCTTCTGGCTTCGGCCTGGTCCAGCTCTGACTGTTGTAGTCATTAGGGAAGTGAACCAGCAGATGGAAGATCTTTCTCTCTGGCTCTTCCTTTTTATATGTCACTTTGCCTTTAAATAAATAGATAAATTGTTAAAATATCCATCTGCAAATGGGTGCTCAACAACCCTTTTTATAGCAAGAATTATCTTTCAATTATACTGCAAAGAGAAATGGGGACTTTGGTAGTTGAATAAGCTCAGCACTGATTTGATAAGTTCCGTTCAAGTAACATTTTTAAAGTACTTTATCGTATCTCTTAATCTTTACGCTGCTCCACATGTTTACTCAGCTTATACAAATGTACCCAATGGATATTAATGTTACTAGGGTATTACTTTTAAAAAATAACCAAATGTTTGTAGATGTGTTTTTGTAGAAATTCAATAGTCATAACTGAAGAAAAAAATAACATTAGAATCCTTTATATCATGTAATTGTCATGGTAACTTCTGGTGCTCACCAGAGTTGCAATGATGATTTTTTTTTTTTTACAGGCAGAGTGGACAGTGAGAGAGAGAGACAGAGAGAAAGGTCTTCCTTTGCCATTGGTTCACCCTCCAATGGCCGCCGTGGCCGGTGCGCTGCGGCAGGCCCACCATGCTGGTCCGAAGCCAGGAGCCAGGTGCTTTTCCTGGTCTCCCATGGGGTGCAGGGCCCAAGCACTTGGGGCATCCTCCACTGCACTCCCGGGCCACAGCAGAGAGCTGGCCTGGAAGAGGGGCAACCGGGACTAGAACCCGATGTGCCGGCACCTCAGGCAGAGTATTAGCCTATTGAGCCACAGCGCCAGCCAGTGATTAATTCTAGAAAAGGAAATGGCCTTAAATTTTTTCCCCATCATTATTATAATGTTAAAAATATTTATAATGTTAATAACAAAAATAATACCAATAATGTTTATTGAAATCATAGGCATAGTTTTTAGAATTTTCATGCACTCATGGTTGATCTTTGTATGTTGGAGTTAGAAAATGTCACAATTTTATGTTGGTTACATTTTGAGTTCTTAATAATATGCACAAAGACACCATATGGGTTAGAGTTGCATATGACACAAGTGTACTCAAGACACTTGACTTCCATCTGGCTGAAATTTGTCATAAAATACTGATTTTGTTATAAGGAGAAATTTTACTGCTGTTTGCCAGATATTGGTTCTAAAAACTACATGAATTCCTGATATCTATGTTGTTCACATAAGACATGAACTGCCGGACCTGATTGATTGTTTAAATAACCCTGGAAAGAGAATCCCAGAGTTGTGTATAAATTGAAAGGCCATGTGAAATTTTAGTTTCCAGGGAATACATAAGAAAAGAAATTTCTTGTTTAATTTTTGAGAGTCTTAAAAACTTCCTGATAATATTAACCAAGTAACTTTATTATCTATGAAAATGTATTTTTAAATTTTTATTTTCATTTTATTTGAAAGACAGAGGCAAAAGGATATACAGAGGAGTTTTTCTACCTGCTAGTTCAGCCCCCAATGTCTGCAACAGCCAAAGATAATCCAGACAGAAGCCAGTAGCCAGAAAATTGATCAGGGTACCCCACACGGTTGGCAGTGATCCAAGTACTTAAATCATCACCTGCTGCCTTTCAGGGTGCACATTAGCAGGAATGCTGGATCAGAAGCAAAGTAGCTGGGACTCTAACCCAGGTAATCCAATATGGGGTGCAGGTGTTCCAAAGAGCCGCCTGTTAGGCCAAACCCCCACCTCTGTGAGTAATTTTTTTATCATGCAATTTGCATGAACATTTTCAGAATTTGGGTTGTCTCCATATAGACTTTTTTTTAAAGCTATTTTTATTTATTTGGAAGATAGGTACAGAGAGGAAGAAGCTCAGAGAGAGAGAGAGAGGTCTTCCATCTGCTGGTTCACTCCCCAGATGGCTACAATGGCCAGGGCTGCACTGATCCGTGGCCGGGAGCCAGGAGCTTCTTCCAGGTCTCCCATGTGGGTGCAGGGGCCCATGAAATCTACTGCTTTCGCAGGCAGAGAGCTGGATCGGAAGTGGAACAGCTGGGACTCAAACCCGTGTCTGTATGGGATGCCAGCAGGCAGCAGCTTTACCTGCTAAGCCACAGTGCTGGCCCCATATAGAGTTTAAATCATTAAATAACATTTTCACACATAATGAAAGTCGAAATGTGGTCTTTGATTTTTATATTTATTTCTACTCTTATTGTATCCAGATTACTTTGTAACACTAGAAACACTTTTACAGTGCTAACAATTTCCTAGCACCATTTCAAAACTCAGAAATATCTTCAGTTAGGAAAAAGTACATGAGCGTTGAGGGACTGTTTGGCAAATAAGGTGAAATAAAGAATCAAAATTAAAAGGAATTTCATCTCCTAGCTCTCACCATTTCTTGAGTGTTTATTTCATAATATGCATCTCCTTGACAAGTTCATTTTGATTAAATAAATAGTGCCTCTTTTGTGAAGTATCTTCAAGAGCGTGGAAAGAACAGCTATACCCAACAGCATGAAAATAAAACTAAATATGTGAAATCATGGGCTCAATTCATTTCTCCTTAACTTGGGAAAAAGGGCATGTGTCATCCTCAGGAGTCAGCTCAGTTTCATTTCGCACAGTGAAGAAATCTTGGCAAGTATGGGTGCATTAATTTTATAGGTGAAGTGATTCACTCAATATCGTAAGTTGAGCCAGCATTAAAGACCCTGTGTCTGATGTCATTAGTTACTAAGTTCTCTTGCCTCATGGGTTGATTTTGTAATGCTAAGTATTCTAACTAGGAGAAGGAAACTGTGGCACTTTAACACAAAATAAAGGAGTTTTCATGGCTCAGTAATATTTTGAATTTCATTACATCATCTCTGACTAGCAGAATAATAACAGTTTGAAATTCAAAATACTATCCATGTAACTGTTATGGGAATGTAATATTAAATTACAAAAAAATGACTTTAAATAGACTAAAGGTTTAGTAGATCAGTGAAAATGGATCTGCTAGAAATATTTTTCTCCTTTCAACCTGATCTGTAATTTATTTGCCTGTTATAATAAGTATATGTACTTTCCCAACACTGCCATTATTTTCAGAAATTCTTTTGTTGTAAAAATATGCAATTTTGCATGTTTTGGAAAAAAATTTATTTATACTAAGCAAAACTGCATTAATCTACAACTGTCCTAATGGAACAACTGAAGAATCTAAGGAAATGGCAATTGCTTTAGGGACTTAACTATTTTTATGTGTGGAAAATTTGAAAAGAAAAATATAACAGTTACAAATATAGTCATTACAAATTACTTTGAAAAAACCAAAATACATAAAATCAAAATTCTGTCAATGAAATATTTCTACATTAGAGTGAAAAGAAAAAAGGTGGCTGTTTGGCCTAGTGGTTATGCCACCAGTTAAAATGTCTGATATCAGAGTAACCTGGGTTCAAATCCTGGTTCTGGTTCCTGATTTCCTATTCCTGCTAATGCAGTTGTTTTCCTGCTACCCATGTAGGAGACCTGAACTGAGTTCCTGGTTTCCAATCTCAGACCCTTCGGGAGTGAACACTGGGGGAGTGAGGGAAGTGATGAGAGCTCGCTCTCTCTTGCTCTCTCTTGCTCTCTCCTTTCTCTCTATGCTTCTCAAATATGTTTTCTAAAAAGGAGATTAAATATCTATTTTGTCTTCTTCCCTAAATAATTATTTGATCTATGTGTCTTAATTTCTTTGTATATAACTTAAAATTTAAAAAAATTCTTATAGATAAACTGTATAGATAATTTCTCCTAGCTGAATGGAAAAGAGATTTTAATGTGCAAAATAACCAAGTGTAGAAATTGAAAAATTCTTGGCATTGGTGTCAAAAGACATTTTTATTACAACAAAATACTTTAAAAAGAAATACTTATAAAAAGATAAGTTGCCTTGGATACTTGCAGATATGCTACCAAAATAAAATCTTGCGAAAAAAGGTGCATTTCTCATGTCTATAAATGTGTTTATTTTAGTCATATGTAATGTTTATATTATCACAACTATATTTTTTCATAATGCTATTTTTACCATTTATTTTACTTCCTATTAGAAAGGGTTATACTTTTAAAACAATTTATTTATTTATTTGAAAGGCAGAGTTACAAAAAGAGAGAGAATGAGACAGGTAGAGGTAGAGAGAGAGGAAAAGACACACGGATATTCCATTCTCTGTTTCATTCCCCAAATGGCTGCAATGACCAGAGCTGGGCCAGGCTGAAGCCAGGAGGCTTGAACTCTGCTTCGGTTTCCAGCGTGAGTACAAGGGCCCAAGCACCTGGGCCATCCTCCATTGCTATTCCAGGAGCCTGGATGACTGGCATCCCAGGTGGCAGCTTTAATCAATATGCCACAATGCCAGCCTCCAAAAAGATTATACTTAAATGCAAAATACCAATGCCTTACCTTAAGTCAGATACATAACCCAAAAGAACTGATTAAATAACCTATGGTATCAGATTTCTATAAACTCAGGATTACATGTAGAACTATCTTACTTTATATGAGAAAAAGGATGTATATTGTGTGATTCTCATATCTTCCCAAGTATACTTTCTGCATTAAAAAAATGATTTAAACTGTTCAGTGAGATAGACAAGGCAGTACCAAGCTTGACATATTAGTGCAGAAGGCAGCCTCTCAACTCTCAATATTTATCTGATGTCAAATGCAGCAAAATCAGTGCATCATACATTTACATGATCAAGTAAATGGCTAGAAGCAAATTTCACATTAGGATGATAAACATGGCTATTAACAGAAATCAGGGTCTCCAGTAATCAGATCCTCTAAGCTAATTAATCTTAGTCCTGTCACAAAGATTCCTGGAGATTAGAATGAAAATATTAAGCATATGTGTTAAATTCCAAATTATTGGGCCTCCCATTGCCTATGTGTCAAAAAATATGGACAGGGTTGTGGTGACCAGGAAAAAATTCTAACTTCTTTGTAGAGTCTCTTCTGTAAATCTATACAGGAAAGTATTATTAAACCAGATGGAAGATCTCTCTGTCTCTTCCTTTCTCTGTGTCATTCTACCTTTCAAATAAATAAATCTTGATAAAATTATCCAAATAACAGACTGTCACCATAAAATTAAATCTGGTCAATTTTATTCAAGTAAATGTGCAGATAAAAAATAAATCAAGGCCGGCGCCGTGGCTCAACAGGCTAATCCTCCACCTTGCGGCGCCGGCACACCGGATTCTAGTCCCGGTTGGGGCGCCGGATTCTGTCCCGGTTGCCCCTCTTCCAGGCCAGCTCTCTGCTGTGGCCCAGGAGTGCAGTGGAGGATGGCCCAAGTGCTTGGGCCCTGCACCCCATGGGAGACCAGGAAAAAGCACCTAGCACCTGGCTCCTGCCATCGGATGAGCGCAGTGCGCCGGCCACAGCGCGCCGTCCACGGCAGCCATTGGAGGGTAAACCAATGGCAAAAAGGAAGACCTTTCTCTCCGTTTCTCTCTCTCACTGTCCACTCTGCCTGTCAAAAAAATAAATAAATAAATAAATAAATAAATCAAATCTCAGCCTAATTAAAATGGTGTCTGCAGATCATGTTGAGATACAGGCATGAGAGTAAGGCAGCATATTTCCCATAATACCGTATGCTCCATTCAGGGACAAGGGTAATCTTCACAAGTAAAAATTACTTGTATCTCATGTGATTGAAAATGTAATAAAAACTCATTTCTTAAAACACAAAAATTTTCCTTTGATTTTATTTTTTTACAAAAGAGATATATTAAACTGATGTATTCTAGGAAAAAAACTTTTTTAAGTATAGAATTTGCTCAGGTTGAATGAAAAACCCTGTTACTGGAATGAACTGAATGTGTTAATCAATGCCAAGTCCCCTGGTCCCAAAAAGATAAAATCCTTAGGCTTATAGATCATCACTCCTTCAGTATTATGTGGTAACATTTTGAGCTTTCGTTTTATTTAGAAAGTTTTCTTACTGAGGCTAAGGTGGTATAAAGAAAATAGTAGATGTCTAGTATATAATGTGTATTAAACAGATTTTCACACCTCGTAGTGAATTGCCAGAACAATTTAAAAAAGAGAAATGTCAAGAAACATCAGATTCTTATAAGATATTGGGCATTTTGGAGGTTCTAGAGGCAGATTGTGACAATATTTTGAAGCCATGTCCAATACTGAACTAGTCTTAGAAAACTCTTTATGTGTAACCAAAATATATATTGCCACAGTTTAAGCCTATATTTTATAGCTTTAACTTATGTAAATACTGGAATAAGTCCTAATTTTACAACCATGAAGACTCTTTTATTGCCTGAAGATTATTATTAATTAGTTCCTCATTGTTCTTTTAACTCTATAGTTCACAATTAAATATTTCAACATGTTTCTGATCCAATGATCAATTTTGATAACATTCCTCAATTTATTCTATCCATTCTAAGTGTCTACTAAACAATGCTTGGGGAAGATTGTACTTCATATTTTGCTGCACCGAGACAAAGCCACTCATAAATCCCCTATAACTGTGACATTTGTTGAAATTCTATTAAGATTTTGAGACATCACCACAATCAGCAAATACAGTTAGATAGAAACCCATCTGTTAAACAAGTGCCAAACTATTTAAGAACTACTTTGCTCACTCATGGATTTTTGAAATGTATTTTAATGAAAAGAAGCAAAGACTAAATCACTGGCCCTAATTCCCAAACGTATTTCCTGAAAGCCAATTTAGTGCTGGGAAACAATCCTACCATTTTCAATGCATTAATTAGAAACTCTTCCTCTCCGTGAGGATTTTGTCAACAGCCCAGTAAAATCAGTACAACACTGAGATGTGTTCACAGCAGGCACTCTCACTTTTTTCCATTAAACATTCCATATGCATCCATCAAGTCATTACAATATTCCACATATCTATCAACCTTTGCCAGGCTATCACACACAAGCATGCACCCTAAGACGATTCTTATGAAATATTCATAAACATTTTCAAGTTACAAATTCTTCTCATTCAAGATAAGATTTAATGGCAACGTTTTCCTGAAGAAGTTAATGAGAACTCTTCTCCAATAATAAATGAGCTCAGATATACAAGTGCCTATGATTTCACCAGGCACTTTGGTTGGAAAGAAATTCAACACCAATTCACGTGCAGTGTTCTTTTGTTTAGGTGCCTGAGGCTATGTATTCCTGGCTGTCAAGATCTGATAAAAAGTCAATTTGGATGAGAGTGATTTAAACAAAATGACCATATCCAACCCACTGGATGATTTTAACCATCCTTTGCAGGAAGAATATCAAGTGATATTTTTGACTCAATTCAAGTTGGATTTTGGACAGCTAAATCAGTAAGTCTGAATCCTCTGATTCGTATGCCTGATTGACAAAGGGCAGAAGCTGACTGAAAGACTCTCCATACAAAGGAGAAATATTGTCCAAATGAAAGGCATGCTTTATAACCACTCAATCAACTTCCAAGCGGCCGGGGTCGGGGTAAGCTAAATTAATGTAAGCAGTTTGAGGCATATTCAGGCACCTGTTGAGAATCCCGGTTAAGATTATTTTCCCCCATAATTTTTAACTTATAAATTTTTAATTTAAAGTTTTGAAGAAATAAAAATATAGTAAAATGAACACCTACCTTCACCAGTTACTAATTTTTTTCACATCTTTTTCCTCTTACTCTATTTGTCTTTTTCATTTGGAATTATTTAAAAGCTTTCTGAAAACATCTTTGTTTAGTTATAGAGAAACCTGATTGAAGGTGCAGTGGTGCTAAAATCTGAGAGAAGCCATTTTAAGTAATGTTCATTATAGAATCACAAATAAGTGTACAAAATAAATGAAATAAATGTACAAAATTGGTTACAAATACCCAACCTCCCCCAGACTTAGATATCACTGGAGAGCACCAACCACCACTACTTACAGAGGGATTTTTGTGAAGATTAGTCCACAGTAGTTAATGTATCTAAAATAAACCTACAACATTATACAGATACTACTCAAGAAACTATTTTTTTTAAATCTCCAGTAAAATTAAGAATTGCTTTTTATCATAGCTGCAGCACAACAATATTAGACCTGTTTATAGTGTTTGTTAAAAGCTAGGAAATACGAAGATAACACTATCATTATATTGGTTTTACAAGGAAGAAAATTCAGTCTAAGCCGGCGCCGCGGCTCAATAGGCTAATCCTCCACCTAGTGGTGCCGGCATACCGGGTTCTAGTCCTGATCGGGGTGCTGGAATCTGTCCTGGTTGCTCTCTGCTGTGGCCCGGGAGTGCAGTGGAGGATGGCCCAAGTGCTTGGGCCCTGCACCCCATGGGAGACCAGGAGAAGCACCTGGCTCCTGGCTTCAGATTAGCACAGTGCGCTGGCTGCAGTGCACTGGCCGCGGTAGCCATTGGAGGGTAAACCAACGGCAAAGGAAGACCTTTCTCTCTGTCTCTCTCTCCACTGTCTACTCTGTCTGTCAAAAAAAAAAAAAATCAGTCTAAAAGAGGATAAAAGGCTTGATTTTTTTTTGGATTTATCTTTTTTTTTTTATTTATTTATTTGAAAGACAGCGTTACAGAGAGAAGGAGTGAGAGGTTGTCCATCCACTGATTTGGTCCCTAAATGGCCCAAAAGTCCAGAGCTGAGCCAATCTGAAGCCAGGAGCTTCTTCTGGGTCTCCCATATGGGTGCAGGGGTACAATCAATTGGCCATCTTCAAATGCTTTCCCAGGCACATTAGCAGTGGGCTGGATTGGAAGCAGAGTAGCTGGGACTTGAACCCATTCCCATATTGGATGCTTGTGCTACAGGTGGGGGCTTTAACCTGTTACACCACAGCACCGGCCCCAAGGCTTGACTATTGACTCTCATAGCCATTGAGTGGTAGAACTCTGTCTCAAATCCCAATTAACTGATTATATTCTATATCTGTGGGCTGTGAGGTAGGAAACTTATCAGATGTCTATATGAGGATACCTCATGACAAAAATGTGAAGAATTGAAAAGTCACTAGACACCTTTTCCTACCTTCATACTATAGCTCAGCACCGCAGATACGAAGTCAATGTCATCCTGATACGTTTTTGTTAAATTTTCCAGTGTTTATTTGGCCATTGAAGAATTCATGAATTTGGCATCTTGAAAAACTGGAAGATGTTCAGAGAGCTCTGCTTTGCAGCATGAACAGTCGTAGACTGAACGCAGAAGCCAAATAAGGGTTACAGCTATGCATCTACCTTTTTTGAATTAGTCTTATTTTTAAATGAATTATATCTATTTATTTCATGATCAATTAGACCTATTATAAATCCAGACCAAAAAAAATTAGTCATACTAGGAATCATTTTAAACTTCACAGAAAATATTATTTATATATTTTGCCAATTAGAGTCATATTTCAATTTGTTGTTTCCTATAAAAGCTGCTATACTGTTCTAAAACTTTTGAGTCTTTTTTTTAAGTTTTGATTTCTTTTTTGAAAGTCAGAGTTACATAGAGAGAAAAAGAGGCAGAGGGACAGAGAGAGGTCTTCCATTCACTGATTCACTCCTCAATTGGCTGCAATGGCTGAAGCTGAGCCAATCCAAAGCCAGAATCCAGGAGCCAGGAGCCAGGAGCCTCCTCAGGGTCTCCCATGCAGGTTTAGGGGTCCACAGACTTGGACCATCTTCTCCTGCCTTCCCACGCTGAGGCAGAGAGTCAGATCATAAGTGGAGCAGCCAGGACTTGAACTGGTGCCCATATGGGATGTTGGCACTGAGATGGTGGCTTTGCCTACTGCACCACAGCGCCAGCCCCTGATTCTGATTTAATATAAAGTAATTTCTGCCATTTCGTTTTGCTGTCTAAAAATGGCAGACAATTTAAGACCAAGAATACTTTAGAAAATTCTGAAAACTGTAGAAAGGAAATTATTTTATTAATCTCAGCAAAAATTTTTGACCTTATCAGAACCACGTATAGCCTATAGTTATCTGCAGGTTTGGTTTACTTCAAAATAAACTGCTGTCCCTCAAAGCAGGTTGAAGGAAATATACCACAAATATTAAAACGTAAAATATGTTAACACATAATACTGAACCCAATCTGCTTATCAGTATTTCTGAAATTAATAAGCTGTGTGGATTCTTGCCACAAATTCAGAGAAGAATTCTGAATACAAATAGACCAGGCAGCATGGTAAGCTTTTTTAAACTTTTTATTCAGTGAGAGAAATACATAGCAGAAGGACAGTTTTAAGGGAGAAAGAGAAGTCTGGAAATTAAGTTGGAGCTACACGGAGCAAAGACCAGGCCAGGAACCACGTGCAGCAAGTGTTTGGTTATGAGCAGTTACTAGCAGTTTATCACGGGTAGGGAAGCAAAGGCAGAGAGAGTGTGGGCGGCCTGGATCCCGAATGCTTGGGGCAACAAGGGGATCAGGGCAGTGAGGGGACATAAGGGGAAAAGGGGGTGAGAGGGGAAAAAGGGGACTGGGCCCACCGTGTTCCAGGCCTTTTATCCACTTCCAAAGGGGAGTGGTCATGTAGCCTGATTGGCAGGTGGGCATGTAGGTGTGGTCAGGTAGGGACATGCAATCACACAGCAGCAAGGTGAAAGTGCGCGGTCTTCCAGCTCACAATCTAATCAATTTTATCTAATCTGCCTGTCTACATCAATACCACAGGAAGGCAAGGAGGGCTTCAGTTTGTTTTCTTTTTTATAAATAAAACTCCAATCCAGACACATCACATATATGTGAGTGAAAATTTCAAATTACCTTTTTTTCTTCTTTTTTGTTATTTCTTTTTTTTTATTCCCCCAGAAAACTTTTATTTAAGGTATACAAACCTCATGCATCTCATAAATACAAATTTAGGAACATAGAAACAACTTCTTAGTAAGGAAAACTTTGAAATAACACAATCATTGTCTAGCTATAATATAATTGGAAGAGGGAACAATTTCATTTTAATTGGCTAAAAAATGCAAATTTGTTTTATGCATTCCATTGTAAAAGAATGTTTGAGCTTGTAAAATTAATAAAACTGAGGATAAAGTTTGTATACATCAAAAATATATGGCAAAATAGAATGCCAAAACTATCTTTTTCTTAATAGAATAGAAGTAAAACTTTGGATTGTATCACAGATGTCTTAATATTCATAATATCATCACCAAGTTGTACTGTTGTTTAAAGATAAAGCAAAGAAAATACATCAGTCATTAATTTGGGATTGGAACAATGTCAAGTACGCAAGGCAGGCTGCAACTGTAAGAGTTCTTCCTGCATTTTAGGTAATGATTTTTCTTTTTTTTTTTTGGCCAGGCAGAGTTAGACAGTGAGAGAGAGACAGAGAGAAAGGTCTTCCTTCCGTTGTTTCACTCCCTAATGTCCGCTATGGCTGGTGCTGCATTGATCTGAAGCCAGGAGCCAGGTACTTCCTCCTGGTATCCCACATAGGTGCAGGGCCCAAGCACTTGGGCCATCCTCCACTGCCCTCCTGGGCCACAGCAGAAAGCTGGACTGGAAGAAGAGCAACTAGGACTAGTACCCAGCGCCCCAATTGGGACTAGAACCTGGGGTGCCGGCACCACAGGTGGATGATTAGCCTAGTAAGCCACAGCGCCGGCCATGATTCATTTTATATATGTGAAAATTATCCTATAACTGCTCAAAATTGTTTTTTTCAGATAATTATGGAATAAGTTTGATATGGCTAAATATGTATTTATGAAAAAGAAGCATGTTAGTTCTCTATTAAAAGGTAGGTAGGGATAGTAATTTTAATGACTAAAATAAAGAGATTTAGATTAAACAGAAGAAAACCATAACTGAAAATTGAAGAATATGATTTTATTTGAAGAATTTACTGATCATTCTTCCTTAATTGTGATTACTAGTCAAAATTTAAGTCTGCTATACACTTATAGACATTATAGACATTCCAAACTTCCTAATACAACATTGACTTAAAATGTTGGATTTTTCACGGAGTTGGCATTGTGGTGCAGCAGATAAGGCCACTGCCTAGAATGACAGCATCCCATATGAGGACCCATTCATGTCCCTTCTGCTCCATTTCCAATCCAGCTTCCTGCTAATGCACCTGGAAAAAGAGTGGCAGATGGCCCAAAGCACCCAATGATGGCCCCTGCGACCCATGTGGGAGACCTGGAAGAAGCTCCTGGCTCCAGTCTTGCCCAACCCTGGCCATTGCAGCCATCTAGAGAGTGAACCATGGAAGATCTCTCTCTGTCTCTCCCTAAAAGGTTGTTAAGTCTTTCAAATAAATAAATAAAACTTTAAACAACAGCAACAACAAAATGTTGGATTCTCCCAACAGTGATTAGAATGATTATTGTTGTGTCTTTAAATTTAGATTTTAGTTGTTTGTAATATTCAAGGAATTGTATATTTCTTATTAAAGAGATTTATTATACTAAATTCTGTTTTCATGTGTAATTTAAAATGCAATATGAGACAAAATACACAAAATAAAATTTATGTAAAGAATTAATGAAATTTAGAAATACAAATCTAGTAAATACAAAGTAATTTTTAAAACCCATAATAAGGGTCTTGTGCTGTGTTATAGCAGGTAAATCCGTGGTCTGCAATGCCGGCGTCCCATAACGGCACAGGTTCTAGTCCCAGCTGCTCCACTTCTGATCCAGCTCTCTGCTATGGCTTGGGAAAGCAGAAGATGGCCCAAATCCTTGGGCCCCTGCACCCATGTGGGAGTCCTGGAAGAAGGTCCTGGATCCTGGCTTCAGATTGGCACAGCTCCAGCCATTGCAGCTAATTGGGGAGTGAATCAGCAGATGGAATACCTCTCTCTCTCTCTCTCTCTCTCTTTCTCTGCCTCTCCTTCTCTCTCTGTGTAACTCTGACTTCCAAGTAAATGAATAAATAAATCTTTGAAAAAAAAACTCTATAGTATAATGGATTTTTTCAAACTCTTTATTATAAAAACCACAAAGGATTTATTTATTTTTACTTTTATTTTTTGACAGGCAGAGTGGACAGTGTGAGAGAGAGAGACAGAAAGAAAGGTCTTCCTTTTTGCTGTTGGTTCACCCTCCAATGGCCGCCGCGGCCAGTGCGCTGCGGCCGGCACACTGCGCTCATCCGATGGCAGGAGCCAGGTGCTTCTCCTGGTCTCCCATGGGGTGCAGGGCCCAAGCACTTGGGCCATCCTCCACTGCACTCCCGGGCCACAGCAGAGAGCTGGCCTGGAAGAGAGGCAACCGGGACAGAATCCGGGACTAGAACCGGGTGTGCAGGTGCTGCAAGGCGGATGATTAGCCTATTGAGCCGAGGCGCTGGACAAGGATTTATTTTTAACTATAGTATAAACTATAGACTCTAAAACTACCCCTGATAGTCCTTTTTTTAACTATATACTTTCTGTTAAAAAGTAGCTTAATGAATGTTTATGTTAATAATAAATTAACATATATTAATAATTTCTAATTAAATATTTTATTGAATGTATATTTTTTAAAACTTCAAATGAGAATTTTTATGCTTATATAAATAGATTAAGCTTTTTATAGTTTATTAAAGGTTAGTTTGTATAAAAATAGAAAATATATTGAATTCAAGACAAGATAAAATACACTGTATAGATGCAATTCTAGTTACACAAATTTTAGAAAGTAGTATCCTTTTCCCAACATAAATTTTCAATGATGTTTCTTTCTAGAAATAATTTGAGCCTGCCTGGACACATTTTATAACAGTATACTAACAAAATGCAAACTACAGCCTAGTATTCTTTATCAAATATGTTCCTGAGCAAGATGATAATAATTATTTATTTTTATTAAAAGAAAATGCATTTTTTAAAAAGGAGAGAGACCTAGGTCTATATATGTGAATAGCAATTAAACATCAAGTGTCTTAAAACTTTGTTAACATAGAACCAATGGTTTATTGCTCTTCGTCAGGTTTTTAACACCCATGTCACCTATGAAATATCAAGGTGATTGTGAAGGGAACCATGCAAAATCTCAGTTTCAGGACATTCTAAGTGCAAATACTAAATTTCAATATCATCACCATTCCCCAAATATATCTAAATCCTGAGATACTGAACTTTTACATAAACAGAGTGGTGCTATGTTAATGAGCAGATGATACAATCGAGATATTGACATGGTGACCACTCTGAAAATGAAATTCAAGTAAAACAATACAGTCCTGGTGAGATAATATTCTGACAGCACATAACCATCAAGAAAAAAGAAGAGCTTAACTTTGAGTCTGTTTCTGCCATTCCTGCATCCTGCAATGGTTCACTATTTAAAACAGGTTACCCATTAAACACAGAGCAAACACAGAAGATTCCAAAGGCTGAGAAGGCTATCAATAGCAGATAAAAATGAACATTTTAACCAGATACACACATGCACACATGCTGTACACATACACACACACAAATTAAAATGTGAAAGAATGGGTCAAGCACTGTATCAAACACTGTATCAAGCACTGTAATGGTGAGTCCAAATAACGGTCAAAAAGTCAGAATACGTCAACAGCTTACTACTTCTGATATCACAGTGATATTATGGCTGTGACTCAAAAATGTCATGAAGAAATGGAATTACAATATGTTTATTTTAGCATGTAAAATAAAATCCATACAGTTTTCTCATAGCACACATTTTCCAATGAACTTCTTCAAGACCTCCTGTATGCATGAATTTCAAAATATTTGCAATAAAATGAATTTATCTTTTAATTCTATTTTCTATGAACTCTTTGGCATGCCCTTGTATAATATATGTCCAAAAAATGCCAAAACATGGGAAGTTTGGGAGTCAACTAGCAGGGTTCAGCTGCTCTTTCCTTTTCCTCCAATTCTCCATCTCCCTCTTTCATCTCTCTCCATTTCTTCTCTTTTTTTCTTTTTTTTTTTTTTTTTTTGACAGGCAGAGTGGACAGTGAGAGAGAGAGACAGAGAGAAAGGTCTTCCGTTGCCGTTGGTTCACCCTCCAATGGCTGCCGCGAACGGCGGGCTGCGGCCGGCGCACCACGCTCATCCGATGGCAGGAGCCAGGTGCCAGGTGCTTTTTCCTGGTCTCCCATGGGGTGCAGGGCCCAAGCACATGGGCCATCCTCCACTGCACTCCTGGGCCACAGCAGAGGGCTGGCCTGGAAGAGGGGCAACCGGGACAGAATCCGGGACTAGAACCGGGTGTGCAGGTGCTGCAAGGCGGATGATTAGCCTATTGAGCCGAGGCGCTGGACAAGGATTTATTTTTAACTATAGTATAAACTATAGACTCTAAAACTACCCCTGATAGTCCTTTTTTTAACTATATACTTTCTGTTAAAAAGTAGCTTAATGAATGTTTATGTTAATAATAAATTAACATATATTAATAATTTCTAATTAAATATTTTATTGAATGTATATTTTTTAAAACTTCAAATGAGAATTTTTATGCTTATATAAATAGATTAAGCTTTTTATAGTTTATTAAAGGTTAGTTTGTATAAAAATAGAAAATATATTGAATTCAAGACAAGATAAAATACACTGTATAGATGCAATTCTAGTTACACAAATTTTAGAAAGTAGTATCCTTTTCCCAACATAAATTTTCAATGATGTTTCTTTCTAGAAATAATTTGAGCCTGCCTGGACACATTTTATAACAGTATACTAACAAAATGCAAACTACAGCCTAGTATTCTTTATCAAATATGTTCCTGAGCAAGATGATAATAATTATTTATTTTTATTAAAAGAAAATGCATTTTTTAAAAAGGAGAGAGACCTAGGTCTATATATGTGAATAGCAATTAAACATCAAGTGTCTTAAAACTTTGTTAACATAGAACCAATGGTTTATTGCTCTTCGTCAGGTTTTTAACACCCATGTCACCTATGAAATATCAAGGTGATTGTGAAGGGAACCATGCAAAATCTCAGTTTCAGGACATTCTAAGTGCAAATACTAAATTTCAATATCATCACCATTCCCCAAATATATCTAAATCCTGAGATACTGAACTTTTACATAAACAGAGTGGTGCTATGTTAATGAGCAGATGATACAATCGAGATATTGACATGGTGACCACTCTGAAAATGAAATTCAAGTAAAACAATACAGTCCTGGTGAGATAATATTCTGACAGCACATAACCATCAAGAAAAAAGAAGAGCTTAACTTTGAGTCTGTTTCTGCCATTCCTGCATCCTGCAATGGTTCACTATTTAAAACAGGTTACCCATTAAACACAGAGCAAACACAGAAGATTCCAAAGGCTGAGAAGGCTATCAATAGCAGATAAAAATGAACATTTTAACCAGATACACACATGCACACATGCTGTACACATACACACACACAAATTAAAATGTGAAAGAATGGGTCAAGCACTGTATCAAACACTGTATCAAGCACTGTAATGGTGAGTCCAAATAACGGTCAAAAAGTCAGAATACGTCAACAGCTTACTACTTCTGATATCACAGTGATATTATGGCTGTGACTCAAAAATGTCATGAAGAAATGGAATTACAATATGTTTATTTTAGCATGTAAAATAAAATCCATACAGTTTTCTCATAGCACACATTTTCCAATGAACTTCTTCAAGACCTCCTGTATGCATGAATTTCAAAATATTTGCAATAAAATGAATTTATCTTTTAATTCTATTTTCTATGAACTCTTTGGCATGCCCTTGTATAATATATGTCCAAAAAATGCCAAAACATGGGAAGTTTGGGAGTCAACTAGCAGGGTTCAGCTGCTCTTTCCTTTTCCTCCAATTCTCCATCTCCCTCTTTCATCTCTCTCCATTTCTTCTCTTTTTTTCTTTTTTTTTTTTTTTTTTTTGACAGGCAGAGTGGACAGTGAGAGAGAGAGACAGAGAGAAAGGTCTTCCGTTGCCGTTGGTTCACCCTCCAATGGCTGCCGCGAACGGCGGGCTGCGGCCGGCGCACCACGCTCATCCGATGGCAGGAGCCAGGTGCCAGGTGCTTTTTCCTGGTCTCCCATGGGGTGCAGGGCCCAAGCACATGGGCCATCCTCCACTGCACTCCTGGGCCACAGCAGAGGGCTGGCCTGGAAGAGGGGCAACCGGGACAGAATCCGGTGCCCCGACCGGGACTAGAACCCGGTGTGCCGGCGCCGCAAGGCGGAGGATTAGCCTGTTGAGCCACGGCGCCGGCCTCTTCTCTTTTTTTCTATTTGTTTATTCCCTACCCACACCTTATCCCTTCCTCCTTGCTTTCTCTCCTTTCTTAATTTACATGATTCATTTAGTTAGGAGAAACAAAAGGCTCAGCATTTTTCTTACTTGTGTCAAACTTGTATGAACATAGAGGGTTATTTATGATAACTATATCCCAATAAGATTTATGTAAAAGTCAACTCTTCTGCTACATTGTATCATTTGTTATGTTTTCATAATTTGAACAGGTACAAAAATGAAATTAGATTATATTATGATGCAGGTAAAACATAAGCATGGCATATAAATTTTGCAGTTAACACATGACAAACAGAAAATTATTTGACATCTTTTAATCTTTTAAAATTTTAAAATTGACTTATTTGATAGGCAGAGAAAGAGAGGGCAGTATAAAGTATTCCTATCTGTTGCTTCACTTTCCAAATACCCACAATAAAAGAGACTGGGAAGGGTTGAAGCCTAGAGCCTGAAACTCAATTCAAGTCTCCCCAAAAGGTGGCAAGAATACAACTACTTGAGACATCACTACTGCCTCCCTGGATCTGCATTAGCAGCAAGCTGGAATAAGGAGCTGGAGATGGGTACTGAGCCCAGCTATTCTGATATGGAATGCAAGTATCTTAACTGGTGTCACAACCACTAGGATAAACACCAATCCCTTCATTTGATGGTAAGCCCTGAAAAAGATTATTAGACATAGAATCTGAAGGATTCAATTAGTTGTTCTAAATTCACTTTCTTCAAGTCTGATTGCTAAATGACAGAATAATGATATGATCTGAAGGCTTTTCATGGATATTTATAATTGAAATTATACTTCAACAAAAATACTTCCCTTTTATATAGAATTATGTAGTCTAAATCCTTTAGAAAACTTGCTTAAGCCAATCAGTGGAAAAGGGCAAGTATCCTGATTAAAAAACAACAGCATATTAGCTTTAAGAGCAATAATCCATTGCTTTTTGATTTTGTGTTTCAGTGCTAACCAGGTGTTGCATGAGAAATAAAGTAGCTCTGGAGCGTTAAAATTACAAAATATGGACACATTAGACTTTTGTAATTATTTCTGTTTATGGGGTGCCTCATTAAATTGTTCAGCAAGTGACATTATCAGTATAATGTTTTTTTTTTGTTCATAAAAATCCCATCAGAAACTGTCTTAAGACAGTTTTCTTCCATGTACAGAATCATACCTAAAAACATCATCCAGTGACACTGAATTAAACATTTGTTTTATCTTAAATATTCATAGAATGTCACCTAAAGAGTTCTGCTAGTTCCTTCCATACCAGAGGAAAATCACAATGCATTCAGTTTCAATAGGAAACTATCTTCCTCCCATCTTCTCAGCCTCACTGTCGCATCACCCAGAAAGCACACACATACCACACGCACACACACACACACACACACACACACACCCTACAAGTATATTATCTTAATAATATTGATCTTCTTTTCATGAACATTGTTGTACTAGACACCACATATTTTTTAAACTTACTACCTCAGGGCTGGCGCTGTTGCACAGCAGGTTAAAGACCTGGCCTGGAGCGCCAGCATCTATTATAGGCACCACTTCTAGTCTCGGCTATTCCTTTTCCAATCTAGCTCTCTGCTATGGCCTGCGAAAGCCATAGCAAGATGGTTCAAGTCCTTGGGCCCCTGCACCTACGTGGGAGAACCAGAGGAAGCTCCTGGCTCCTGACTTTGGATTGGCTTAGCTCCGGCTGTTGCGTCCCTCTGGGGAGTGAATCAGCAAATGGAAGACCTCTCTCCTCTCTCTACCGCTCTCTGTAACTCTTTCAAATAAATAAAATAAATCTTAAAAAAACTACTTTTAAACACCCATATTTTAATTTTATGAAATGAAAACTTAAGTCCTTCCATCTCTGACCTTCAACCACAATAGTGTTCTCTATAAGTTAGAATAAAGAGAATAATTCTTTTGAATGCAGTTGTCACAGGGATTGAACAAATGTCCTCAGGGGAGAAAAAGAGGGACAGGAGTAAAGGAAACTACAGTAGACCTCAGCAGACATGAAAAATAGGAAAATACTTCATGTGAAACTCATTTTCAAAATGAAGATTTTTATTATTAACTACCTCAATTAACAATCTCTTATTGATCTTCTAGAACTCCATTCATAAAATATTGATTGCAAATCACCAATATGTATATATCCACCAAAGTCACAACTCAATGCTTTCAGTTTAATTATTTTGTGGATTAAGCTGGGTTTTAAAGTTGAATGTAGATGCCCAAATTATAATAGTTCAATTTAAGATTTTTCAACTTTATGCTGATGTGAGAGTGATACACATTCAGCAGAAAATGCAGCTTAGGGGCTGGTGCTGTGGCACAGCGGGTTAAAGCCCTGGCCTGAAGTGCTGGCATCCCATATGGGAGCCAGTTCTAGTCCTGGCTGCTCCTCTTCCCATCCAGCTCTCTGCTACAGCCTGGGATAGCAAGGACTTGGGCCCTTGCACCCACGTGGGAGACCCTGAGGAAGCTCCTGGCTCCTGGCTTTGGATCGGCATAGCTCTGGCCATTGCGGCCAACTGGGGAGTGAACCAGTGGTTGGAAGACCTCTCTCTCTCCTGCCTCTCCCCTCTCTGTGTAACTCTGACTTTCAAATAAATAAATTAATTAAAAAAAAAAAAAACCTGCAGCTTAAATTTTGAGTTTGATGTTCTCCTGGGCTAACAACACGTTGTTTGCTATTCTTTCTTGATGCTGCACAGCGACAGTGAGCTGAAGTTCCCAGAGTGCTTTGCAATCTCAAGTGTCCTGTGCAGTGGACTGTGTGGTTAAATTATGAAGCTCCACAGGTCAGGTGTGTTCAATGCATGCTCATCATGATATCACCCCAGTGTGAGTCAAGGAGCATCTGTAGTGCAAAATTTACTTTTCTTTCTATTATTCCTCCCTAATCTTAGGAAACAGCCTACTTGAAAGTATAAATATATATCAGTTTTTTCCACCTCTCATTCCCCCCCCCCCAGGCTCTTTGCAACAAGAGCAAGGTTCATGCATTTATGAGGTGGTGAAGTTACACGTTGGCCAAACAAGACACAGTGGTATGTGGTTATGGAGGCCTTTGTCCAGAAGACATTTGCCTTTTATAGTTCTTATTTTTATTTATCTTATATATTTATTTATATATAGTTTTCTGATGATGTAGAAAATTGTTCATTTGTAGGAAACTGAAAAATAATGTGGATACTTGGATCATTAAAATTGTTATTGTAAAGATGAAAAATGAAAGACTAGGCCGGCACCGTGGCTCAACAGGCTAATCCTCCACCTTGCGGCGCCGGCACACCGGATTCTAGTCCTGGTTGGGGCATCGGATTCTGTCCCGGTTGCCCCTCTTCCAGGCCAGCTCTCTGCTGTGGCCCAGGAGTGCAGTGGAGGATGGCCCAAGTGCTTGGGCCCTGCACCCCATGGGAGACCAGGAAAAGCACCTGGCACCTGGCTCCTGCCATCGGATGAGCGCAGTGCGCCGGCCGCAGCGCGCCGGCCGCGGCAGCCATTGGAGGGTGAACCAACGGCAAAAGAAGACCTTTCTCTCTGTCTCTCTCTCTCACTATCCACTCTGCCTGTCAAAAAAAATAAATAAATAAAAAATAAAAAAAATAAAAAAATAGAAAAATGAAAGACTAGCTAATATTTATTAATCTTATAGTATGTGATAGAGAATACTAGGAATGGATATGTTTATTGCATTTATAAAAGTAGTTTTAAGACTTACAGATTTTTATGTATAATTTCCCTATGTAAAAATGATATAATTAATCAAGATAAATATTAATTTGTAACTTTATTATTGCAGATAAAATTGACTCCTTTGGGGCAAGATATTTGGTATCCCTGTAAGTTGCCACTTAAGACAGCCACATTTCAGATTGTTGTGCCTGGTTTGCATCCTAGTTCCTCTGCTTCTGATCCAGCTTCTTACTAACATGAACCCCAGGGGGCAGCAGGTAATGGCTCCAGTACTTGGGTCTCTGGCACCCATTTGGGACACATGGATTGAGTTCTAGGCACACATTTGGGAAATGAAGCAGTGGATACAATATTTCTTCATTTCCTCTCTCTCTGCCTTCCAAATAATATTTTAAATAAATAAACAAATAGTAAGCTAGCAAGTTTTGACAAAAATTGACTCCTGTATGGACCAACATGTGATAGGGAGGTACACAATAGCCTGGCCTTCACAGATCAATAGAAGTTATTTGATTTCTTGGTATCAGGAGGTACACATGAATATTAATGATTAGTATTGCACTTTTGTGTGTGTTAAAAATGGAGATAAAATGAAATTCAAATACTTCTATTGCATTTTGTAAAATAATTTTAATACTTGTGTGCTATTCAGCAACTTAGGTATTTGTGAGGGTATCACAGTCCACTTTACTATATTGCAGACTGTCATTGAGAGAAATCTGTTGATTATGACAAATGAAAGAATATTTTTTCTTAAAGAGCTAGGATACTGTTCCATAAAATAAATGGCTATAAATACGTAACTAAAATGGATGTAAATCCTTTCCTCTGAGGTTTAAGTTTAAGGAAGCTATGTCTGGAGGGAGTTTGGTTGACCCTTTTTGCTGCAAAAGATGCCAGTGTCAAGGCATATATTTAAAATCCCTTTGCATTTCACAGTTCCTATTGCACAACGTGGGGATTTTCTCCTCAATCCCTTCCTAGAGTCTAAATTAACACATACCTAGTGTGTATGATAAAACTAATGAGATCTCTTCTTTCTCAGCTGCCAATTATTCTTCTACCCATTTGAGGAGATAATTTAATATCACAATTGTGCATTCCCTTTGCCCTCTCTGTATCAGATGTAGAGATTCCCTTCCGAATTCAGTTTTCAACTATGATTTAGTAACTACTGCACAGTAAAATAAGATTAACTTTTCTCTTTACTCATTCAGCTGCCTGTTCCTAGACCAAATACTCATTTAGAATTATGAATAACAATTGTGATTCACACAGGGGTCAGCTGGTCCTCTGCCTTTATTAACCTGCTATATGATCACATTACCTCACTTTTGAATTTCAGCCCCTGAATGTATTTGACAGACAGGTGAACCAAGCTTGACTGTAACCATGTTTAACGCTTCTTTCCTCTACCCCCTACCAGTATTAATGAGTTCTTCTAAGTCTCTGAGACAATTCACAGAGAACAGAGATGGCTAGAATGGGATTTTAAAGGTTAAAGAGAGGATTCCCTATCTCCTTTCCTTAGAAGATAATGCCAAATGTGTGTCAAAGTTTGTCTTGACAGGGATTCGAACAGAATTTTTTGCCAAATCTATCTTAGGCCTATAAGAAAATTATCAATAAAAAGATAGCAGGTTCTTGTTAATTGTGTCCCATTTTATATAAACCACTAATTTACCGCTTTGTAGATATGGCCAAAAGGTTTCAAAATACCAATATTCTCTGAAGCAAATATAAGGAAACGTTTACTTGCTTTTAATCCATTATGTATTGGTAAGGATTCCGAGTATGTATTTGGCTTGTAAGCTTTATTAGACAATGTTTAAAGTGCTCTGTGGCCGGCATTATGGTATAGTGGGGAAAGCTGCCACCTGCAACACTGGCATCTCATATGGGTACTTGTTCATGGCTGGCTGCTCCACTTCTGATCCAGCTCCTGACTAATGCACCTGGGAAAGAAGTGGAAGATGGCTCAAATTCCTGGGCTCCTGCTACCCACATGGGAGACCTAGAAGAAGCTTTGGGCTCCTAGCTTCAGCCTGGCTCAACCAATGCCCTTTGGACCATCTGAGAATTGAACCAGCAAATGAAAGATTCTGTGTGTGTGTGTGTATGTGTGTGTCTTTTCCTCTCCATCTCCTTCTCTCTGTAACTCCGACTTTCAAATAAATAGAGAAATCTTTTTTAAAAAAATATAAAGTACCTTATTTTCAGTTGAATTTTTAAAGCATTGTTTCTGCATACAAAATAAATATACAGTGATTACAGCATCTTTAGAAATATGTTATAAAAATATTTTAGGAAATTTCTATATTTTAGAAAAAGTATAAAGATGCAGAAACTAGCCATAACTTCATTGCTTAAATTATACAGTTGACCCTTAACACATAACGTTTTAGTTACTGCTAAGGTGAACATTCAAGATTCGTGAAATACATCCAAAGCAATGTTACTCTACCTTAAGAATATTCAAAGAGGAATACTCTTCCTCAAACACCTAGATGAAAACTCAGACTATCCCATTTTTTCCTGATTATTGCTAATACAAATTTCTATAATTAACTTTAGTCACTAGTCTTAAATAAACATTTATAATGATAGTCTCATATCATGATCGAAATCCCACCTCGGATTTAAAATTTCTTGCTCCTATCCTTCCTCCAGTTCAGATCTGCTTTTTGAGAACAGATGAAGTCTTTTATTTCCCTCTCCATTCACTAACTGTGCACTTACCTCTGTGGTGTTAGAGCTGAGAAGTAAGAGATCCAGCATGGAGGATTTTGACTTCATTTTTCCTGTCCTAAGATAATTTATTTTCTTTGGGACTCAAAGATGTTTATGGATGCTTTTGAATTTTGTGAATACCTTCTTAATTAACTGAAACAGACCCACAAAGTTTTCTAATTCCAGACAAAAGCAGCTTTAATCTCACCAGTCACTGGCCCCGTGTATTACCAATCCAAGTATCAGCTCCAATGTAGGAAGGAAGGCAGAACACACAGGCCCATGTCTGGTCCTGAGGAAGCACACTTAAATTTTTCTGCTCCAAATACTGGGGATGCAGGACAATCCCAATATAGATATTTCTTTCGAACTCATTTATTAGACACCCAGGAGTCATACATTAAGTCTTCCAAGTGGTACCACTGAAGTCTTAGTCCTTGGACATGAAGTGAAACATATAGATCTGTCCAAAATGCTTCCTCATAAACCTTTGACCCTGCAGTTCAAGTCTTTTATAATCCAGACTTGAGTGAGAGACTTAATAATATTCTGACCTGCTTTCAATTATTTCTTTTGACATACTGATTTTTATTTTTTGTAGCTGGCTTAGAAAAGCCTACTCCTTTTAGTCCTGGTTACCCCTCTTCCAGTCCAGCTCTCTGCTGTGGCCCGGGACGGCAGTGGAGGATGGCCCAAGTGTTTGGGCCCTGCACCCACATAGGAGACCAGGAAGAGACACCTGGCTCCTGGCTTCAGATTAGCGCAGCATGCCAGCCATTGCGGCTATTTGGGGGGTGAGCCAACGGAAGGAAGACCTTTCTCTCTGCCTCTCTCTCTGTCTATAACTCTATCTGTCAATAAAAATTATCTAGCAAAAAGTTACTATCCCTTCATAAAATATTTTTAACACTAACTTAAAATTCTGGCCAGTTATCTATCATCAGGCACTGATTTAAGTGTAAGGGTGTCCTTAAAACATAATGAAGAACAGGCACTGGATATTCTCTTGTTTTCTAAGAGAGAGTTCCAACGAATTTCTATAAGTTTTTTTTGGACCTGGGAATTATTATCAAAGCTCATTTAAGGTTGGATGTAGAGAAATACAATATATCTTCAGAACCAGGGTGTTACAGCGACACAACTACACTGACCATTCTTTTTAAATACAAATAGGAAATGAAGTCAAAATGAGCAGCAGTGGTTGTCTACTGTGGTTCATTATCAGCCACTTACACTGAGCTGCTTCAATTATGTAAATGTATCTTGTGGATGAGTGTTAATAAACCTCTATTTAAATAAAATAAATCAAAATTCTGCTTCTCCTTAGCAATATTATATTTTAATTAAATCTCTGCACATAGCCAGTAATTGTAAAGTTACATAGTTGATAAAAATCAATCACTAAGGACTGTAAATCAGCTAGATTCTGGTCTAATATAAAGCACATGGTAGTCAGTTCTGATAATAGATATTCACATATGTCACAACAAGTGGACACTGTAGTTCTTTCTAATTTTAGCCTTTCAGATAGGTATCATTAGGAAAAAAGTATGCCAATCTCATTGAGGTCCTGAAAATTCATCAGTACGTAGCCTAAGTTATCTCCTGTTTTAAGAAATAAAGACATTATTTTTTTTCTTAAAGATCTTAATTTAAAATGCTCAGTTCCAGAAAACCCATCTTCCTGTAATACTTGCTGCATCTTTCTGAGCTCCATGCTTCTTATTCTGTCTGTGTGTGTCTGTCCATTTCTTTCTCCTCTCTCTTTCTCTCTCTTACACACACCAGGTTGACAGGCTCCATGCTCACAGAGGAACATAAATCCAACAAGACAAAGCAAAATAATGTCCACCCTACCACTGAATAACAGACATTGGACCGACCTTATAAAGGAGTGGCAATTTTCCTAGTTTCAGGAGTGCAATCTGATTTGTTGTATTTTTCATTTTTTTAATCCTTTTTAAGTCATCTGCAGTTCCATAACTCACATCGATGACTTCAGCCTGAAAAGAAGAGAAAGAGAAATAAAAAGTTGAAGGAGGGAATTACAGCTAATTGTCTAACAAGTCATACTAATTTAAGGTTCAAAAGAGAAATAATTCTATACCTTATCCTATACCAATCACCGTAAATATTTTTTTCAGGGTACATCACTTTTCTAGTCACTTTGGAAAAAGTGTTAGTCATTTTTGTTTTGCCCTCTTTCATCTAAACAAATTATAAACTGAATTCATCTGTCTAACAGGCCATCATGTTTGGTTTATTCCACATTCATATTTTGGGAAAAGAAGCCATATTTCAAAACATTGCAAGATTAATTTACTAAAGATTCAACAACAATCATACCATTTTCAGGCTTGAAAAGAATTCAACAATTCTTTATTGTTCTACAAATTAAATGCAAAATCTTCTATTTGCAAGTCATTATGTATGGATAGCTACTCAAATTGGGTGCATAGCCAGCTGTGAATGACAACCCCTTTGCTCTGCAGGACACAACCTGTACAGCCACATGTGCCAGCCTGGCATTCCAAGACTTTAGAACATGGTCCTTTAAAAAAATATTTATTTGAAAGGCAGAGTTACAGATAGAGAGAAAAATTTTTTTTCATCAGCTGGTATACTCAGCAAATGGCTTCAATGGCCAGAGCTGGCCAATCCAATCCCAGGAGTCAGGAGCTTCTTCTGCATCTCCCACCTGGTGCAGGAGTCCAAGCACTTGGATCATCTTCCACTGCATTCCCAGGCACATTAGCAGGGAGCTGGACTGGAATTGGAGCAGCCGAGTCATGAACCAGCACCCTTATGGGATGTTGGCACTGAAGGCCATGGCTTTACTTGCTATGCCACAGTGCTGGCCCCTGGAATATTGCCTTTAATTATCATTTCTGTTATATTTCCCACTACTTTCTCCAGAACTGTATTCTGTATCAATGTTACCCATTTTTAAAAGTCCCTTTTTTAATGCAAAAATCTCATGGTTTTCTAGAAATTCCAACAGAATCCTCTGATGTAGTTATCCCTTTCTTGTCTTTGAAAAGCTTAAATGCAGTTTCTGTTACAAATACACATTCCCACAAGCCAATACGATTCCTTACCACTTTTCTTCTTATAATTTCTATTGTAAAATAATAATTATGGAATCAGCATTGTGGCATAGGGTATAAAGCTGCAGCCTACAATGCTGGCATCTCATGTGGGTGCTGGTTCATGTCCCAGTTACTCCACTTCTGATCCAGCTCCCTGCTAATGTGCCTGGGAAAACATAATAGGTTGGCGTGAATGCTTAGGCCTTTGCACCTATATGAGAGACTTGGAAGGAATTCCTGGCTCCTGGCTTCAGACCAGTCCAGCTCTGGCTGTTATAACCATTTGGAAAGTGAACCCGTGGATGGAAGACCTCTCTCTCTCTGTGCCTCTCCTTCTCTCTCACTGTAACTCTGCCTTTCAAATAAATAAATAGCTTAATAATAACAATAAAACAATAACAAAAAGCTTAATAATAATAATTGCTATGTTTTCCAATGATTATAAAATGTGGCATTTCAAATTACGTAATATATTCTTAGAAATATTGATAAAAAATTAGTGATGACAAACAGAAATAGAGATGGAGAATTTAGGCCTTTAAATTTCTTCCCTCCTCTGTTGGAACAAATGCACATCAATCAGTTTTATTATTTGCACAAAGGGATTTCTATTAAAAAATTCTGTTTCTAAAAGAACACATGAATATCTCCAAGAGATTAGTAATTTAACTTTGTTGGAGAAAACATTTCTAGCATAAAAAAATCTCTTTAGCTATCACATTCACATGTATTTCTAAATCTCTAATATATTAAGGTCTATTTCAATTGCTACCTTTATGAAAAATTGTTTTTTAATACTTTCCAATAATAAATGAATTCTCTTTACTTTGAATCCCAAAGTAGTCTGTTTCTTCTTTTCTTCTAAAGGGCCTCATTGGACCATCCCTTACTTATCTACTAGTTTCAATTCCTAGTACAAGGAAATGTGTTGGTGAAGGGGCTACATTGCACTTGTTCTCTCCCAGTTGTCTGGCATATGGTATTGAGTTTTTGGTCTTGAATTTAAATGATTGTAGCTTATAAAATATCACTAAAAAGTTAAGTTGTAATTTCAATTGGATTTGCAAAGAAAATGTAATTGTTAAAACTACTTCTGTTGGCCGGCGCCGCAGCTCACTAGGCTAATCCTCCACCTGCGGTGCCAGCACCCGGGTTCTAGTCCTGGTTGGGGCGCCGGATTCTGTCCCGGTTGCCCCTCTTCCAGGCCAGCTCTCTGCTGTGGCCCGGGAGTGCAGTGGAGGATGGCGCAAGTGCTTGGGCCCTGCACCCCATGGGAGACCAGGAGAAGCACCTGGCTCCTGGTTTCAGATTAGCGTAGCGCACCGGCCACAACATGCCAGCGGTAGCGGCCACTCAGGGGTGAACCAACAGAAAAAGGAAGACCTTTCTCTCTCTCTCCTCTCTCTCTCTCTCTCTCTCTCTCTCTCTCACTGTCTAACTCTGTCTGTCAAAAAAACCAAAACAAAACAAAAAACTACTTCTGCCAGGGCCAGCGGCACTGTGGTGCAGCAGGTTAATGCCCTGCTGTGAAGCGCTGGCATCCCATATGGGCGCCAGTTCGAGACCTGGCTGCTGCACTTCAGATCTAGCTCTCTGCTATGGCCTGGGAAAGCAGTGGAGGATGGCCCAGGTCCTTGGGCCCCTGCATCCATGTGACAGACCTTGAGAAAGCACCTGGCTCCTGGCTTCAGATTGGCAAAGCTCTCGCCATTGCAGTCAATTGGGGTGTGAACCAGCAGATGGAAGACCTCTCTCTCTCTCTCACTCTCTCTGCCTCTCCTCTCTCTGTGTAACTTTGACTTTCAAATAAAAAAAAAAAAAAACTACTCTTGTCAGAACGGTTTTTCATTACAATTCCCTTCCTAATAAAATGTGATTAAATCAGTGTTTGACATATTTTTTGAGTTTTCTGATGATATTACCATGTAAATAAGTGATCTATGATTATAAAAGTCTGATTAAGTAAATGATTGTTTTTTTTTTTTATTATTTTTGACAGGCAGAGTGGACAGTGAGAGAAAGAGACAGAGAGAGAGGTCTTCCAATGCCGTTGGTTCACCCTCCAATGGCCGCCGCGGTCAGTACGCTGCGCTCATCCGATGGCAGGAGCCACGTGTCAGGTGCTTTTCCTGGTCTCCCATGGGGTGCAGGGCCCAAGCACTTGGGCCATCCTCCACTGCACTCCCTGGCCATAGCAGAGAGCTGGCCTGGAAGAGGAGCAATCGGGACAGAATCCAGTGCCCCAACCAGGACTAGAACCCGGGGTACTGGTGCCGCAAGGTGGAGGATTAGTCTGTTGAGCCACGGCACCGGCCTGATTAAGTAAATGATTGTATAATGTTAATGACTGCATTGCACAATGAAAGAATTCATATTTTTCATTTAAAAATTTCTAAGCATCCAGCTAATTATTCCTGAATCAAAGACAGCATCTTAAAACAGGGCTATTACTCAATTTTGTATATTATAGAACATATTTTTCATACTTAGTAGAGAATAAAGAAATGCTAGTATGTTTGGGTACATACTAGAAAGGTATAGCAGATACAAAACATCAATTCTGAAATAAACATTTACATAATGGGAAAATAGCAATAGCTTTGACAATGAATTAAAAATTAAAATCCAAATAGTATTTCAACTCATCTATCAATAGCACTTGTCAATAAATCATTTTAGCAGGTAAGTGTTTTGAGGCATTGTTGCATAGCAGGTTATGCACAGGACGCCTCCAGTGAGGATAGCTTCCCATAGGCATCAGTACCAACTGCTAAACTTCCAATCCAGCTCCCTGTGAATGTGACTTATAAAGCAGTAGAAGAGGTTCCAACCATTTGAGTCCCTGCTACCCAGGTGGGAGACCTGGATGAGGCTCCCAGCTCCTGGCTGGTGCTGTTCCAGTCATTTGGGGAATGAACCAAATGGACAAGTGGACAAAAGGCTCTATCTCTGTTTTTTTTTTCCTCTCTCTCTCTCCCCCAACATCCCTTCTCTTTCTCTCTCAATAACTATTACTTTCCAAAAAATAAACCTTTTTTAAAAATAAATAAATATATCTCTCAATATAAGCATCATTATATCAATATATCTGAGCTTATGCACTTTGAGGCTATGAAGTAAAAATCAATAATGATGTGATGGCTTGACAGATGATAATAAAAAATGTATCTGTTGTCTTCAAACAATGCCTCTGAAGCAAGCCTTTCTAAAATTCTTTCCTATTTACCTTCAAGCCAGCTGAAAATAACAGCTGCAAGAAAGCACACTGAATTTTTCTGAAGCACAAATCAATATACAATGATATGATAAAATGTCAAACCATTTCTTTCCACATAGTCTTGTTGGTACAATGAACCTCTTTTATTGCATTTATTTTGTCACACTAGAAAAGTGTCCGCTCAATCAATTGGGGCACTATGTTTAATTTATGTCCAAATGACAAGGTTTAAGTCACACTGCACTGGTGTCTATGAGAAATGTTGAATGAGTAGGAACCTGGGTGATTGAATTACTCACATTGTGTGTACTGTAGTCTTCCAATGAGAATTCCCATAACACAGAGGAGAGAGTGATACAGGTATAATGTTACATGGAATTTAGATCCTTCTTATTTTTTCAAAACTTAACTAGTCTATTTAAATCTATGTATCAGGGCTGGCACTGTGGCGTAGCAGGCAAAGCTGCCGGCTACAGTACCTGCATCCCATATGGGGGCCAGTGTGAGCCCTGGCTGCTCCACTTCTGATCTGACTCTGCTACAGCCTGAGAAAGCAGTAGAAGATGGTCCAAGTGCTTGGGCCCCTGAACCCACATAGGAGACCCAGAAGAAGCTCCTGGCTCCTGGCTCCTGGCTCCTGGCTCCTGGCTTTGGATTGGTGCAATTCCAGACATCTGGGGGACTGAACTAGCAGATGGAAGACCTCTCTCTCTCTCCTTGCCTCTGCCTCTCTGTAACCTTACCTTTCAAATAAATAAATAAATAAATATTTTAAAAAGTCTGTGTGTTAATTTTTATTTAAATTTTATAATTTCTGAGCAAAGAACAGGAATATAAAACAACAAAAGTAAAAAGGAAACAAGAAATTGTATCCCATGTTTAAAAAGAAATCAAACCATTGGGATGACAACAGAGAGAGGGGGACCACATAAAAAAATTAGATTAAGATTGGCACCACTTAAAATTTATATTTATCATGGTAAGATATATGATGAGAAGGAATCATAACCTAGACAAGTAGCAATGACTAAAAAACCAAACCGTTAAAAATTGTGTTCCACATGCAACTGGTTCTCTGGTTTTTCATCTAAGTGTCATAAATTACCAAAATTATTAAATAACAATGATAGGAATCTGACTGTACTCTGCTTCATCTTCTGAAACCACAGCAGGGAGGTTACCCTCTTCTTGTTGAAATATGGTGCCATAAATTATTAAAATGAATAAATGATTCAGACATTGTTATTAATGATATGCTAACTGGGTTCCAATTTTATAGTGTAGAAATTCAATGTTAAATCAAACTTCAAGCTTGTTAAATAAAGAAGATGAAAGCATTTAATGAGGTACAATGATGTGCTAGCAACTGAGTATATAATATCTAAAACCTCAGTAATCTTACGTTTTTACCATTTTATCTTTTATTAAAAATTGTATTAATTTAGCCAGCCATGTGGTGCACAGAATTTAGCCATTTCCTGCAACAATGGCTTCCCATATCAGATCCTTGTTTCAAGTCCCAGCTGCTCCCTTTCTGATCCAGCTCCCTGTTAATACCTGGGAAAGTTGTAGAACATGGCCCAAGTAGAATTTGGGCTGCTGCACTCACATGTAAGAGACCCTGATGGAGTTCTAGGATGCTGTCATCAGCCTGGCCCACTTCTGGCCACTGTGACTATCTGGGGAGTGAGCCAGTAGATGAAATATTTCTCTCTTTTTTAACCCTAATGACTGTCTTTTGAATAAATAAAATAAATTTTGAAGAAATAAAAAAAATTTAAATGTATTTATTTGGTTCACCATCCAAATGCCTGCAATGAATGGGGCCAAAATCTGGGAACTGGATATGTATAATCCAAGTCTCCCATGTATTTGGTAGCAACTGATGTACTTGAGCCATCATCACTGCTTGCTAGGGTTTGCTTTAGTAGGAAGCTGGAGTCAGGAGCTAGAGCCAGGAAATAAACCCAGATATTCTGATGTTGGAGTGGGTATTTTAACCACTAGACTAAATACTGGATCCCACCAAAGTACATTGATGAAGATGTTGAAAGAGAGATGAAATGATCTGGACAATTTATATGGTTGGAGCTCAAGAGTGGAGCTTGACTTTTTTCTATCACCTTCCAGGAGGCCACTTCATCAAGAGGGAGTATTAATACTTGGAAGTTACTAGCGAAAGAAAGTCTTGAGGGCACTGGTGGAATAAGCATGTCAAATTAACCTTTGAGCAAAAGCTTTTGTTATATTTTGTTAAAATTTCAAATTCCTTTTCCCATCCAAGAAGCTAAAACCCAGAATATCAGAGAATTGTCCTGTGAGAGTCTGCTGAGATTCCCATAACAAAATGTAGAATGGGGGCTTAAACAACACCCTGCTGTCATCTTTCTGTCTTTAGCACCGAGCACAATTATTGCTTTATGGAAGGCACTCAATAAAATAAGTAAATGAATGAATGTATATAACTGTATGTTTTCAAACATGACAGTACTTCATGCTGCAAAAGAGGGAGATAAATCACTTTGAGAGACAGAGTTTTGTATTTGGAGGCTGCATTGAGATGAAATTAGTTAAAATTAACTATGGATGTCTTAGAAGTTGGTACAAAGATATAAATAATAGATAAATCAATACATGAACTTTTGCTCAGTTATTGAAATATAGAGCACCACCATCACCAATACCAACATTTTATAGCACATTCAACATACTCAGCATTATTCTCAGTATTATATGATCAGTATTTCCTTTAATTCTGACAACAGCTCAAAGAGAGCTAAGTTAATAATATTTCCATCTTACAAATGAACAAATCTAGGCAGAGAGATGTTAAGTAACATACTCACAGTCAGATAGCTTCTAAATAGCAGAGTGGTAATTGAAACATAGATAATCTGACTCTGTAGTCCAGATTCCTAACCACGTGTGTATATCTACATCATTATCAGTTCTGCCCATCTTCTCCAAAGTGTAAGCAGGTGTGATAGGTAAGAAGATGAAAAGTGAGTGGAAGGTTTATGCCCCTTTTGAGGAATGCACAGATGATGAGAAACTGATTCTACAAAAACTAGCAGTCTAACCTTGGGCTACTAAATAAAATTACCTGCATCTCAGTGTTGTCATTAGAGAAATGAAGATTTTAAGACACAGTAGTGAATTAGATCATTGGTCCCCAATGTCAACGATAATAAAAATCAAAATTCTTACATGACCTTTCATGACCTGCATGACCCTCTCTCTATACTGATCCACAACCTCATCTTTTTAGTCAGGGCTTGTTTCAGGGGCATATAACTATGGAGTTGCACTGGGCCTTACACTGAGAAGGGTCGCCTTCCACTACCACTTGGTTTAAGGCTGTGCTGTCAGTGTTTTTAAATTATTCATAATTTTTGAACAACGGATTTTGTATTTCATTTTGCACGGTGTCCTACAAATTATGTAGCCAGCACTAGTACTTCTCTCCATTCTCCTCTTGGGTCAACCCCAGAAACTGGCTGTGCCAAGCCATGTATACTGTCACCTAGAGTCTGGGCTTTTACTGCTCTCTCTTGTTAGAAATGCACCCCCTCGCAAAGATCCATCTGATTTATTTCTCAGCCATTTGTCAACTCTTCCCTCATATCTCAGCTGCCTAATTATGCATCCCATGTTAGAGCTCAGGTTCCAGTCCCAGCTGCTCTGCTTCAGATCCAGCTTCCTACTAAAGTCCCTGGGACAGCACCTGATAGCTCAAATACTTGGGGCCCTTTCACCCATTAGAGAGACAGAGATGAACGCCTAGCTCCCAGATTCAGCCTGGCCCAGCTCCGGCTGTTGTGGGTATGTGGGGGATGAATCCACAGGTGGAAGATCTCTTTCTCTCTGTTTTTCAAATTAAATGTATCTTGTAAGACTGAAAACATGACACTCTTTGAAAAGTCATTTTCCTCTTGCTTTCCACCAACAACATCAGCAGTAAAGCTTTTAAAGACAATACCTAATGGGCTAGATATTAGCTTCCAGGATACAAGATTATGAAAGTTATTTTCCTGGATAATACAGCAGTAGAGAGACCATCCTGAGCAGAATCAACAGAAGAGTAATTATTTAAAAAAAAAAACAGAATTGTCATTTCCTTTATAGTCAGTGAGACAAAAAAACAAAAACAAAAACAAAAAACAAAACGGAACAATCACTGAAAGTAACTAAATCAGAGAATTGTCCATGGAGCAGTTCACTCGATAAAGGCCTGAATTCCAAATTGAGGAACATTCCAGTGCCACAGTTTTCTTTTACCTTGAGGTAGCAAAAATTATTCATCCTTATGAAATGATTAATGCTTTGCAATTGTTCAGACTTGACACTCACAACCAAATCAATCACTCCGCGTCCTCCTAGTTCCTCTCTAAGAGAAACTAAGAACGTACAGAAAACCTAAAAAGCCTGCTTCAATGAAAATAGTAACTTTCTTCTCAAATTCAGAAGTGATAAACCCAAGCATTTCTGATAGTGACAGGATACAATATTATCACAAGTACTGTTCATCTAAATTTTTTTCTTTAGAAATTTACTACTATAATACATAATCTGGCTTTTGGATTATCTTCAAATTGAAGTGCTTATATATATATCAAAATGATCATCCATGTTAATCTTTTTCATTTCTGAAAAGCATTAGAGGGGCTGGTGCTGTGGCACAGTAGGTTAAGTCCCCACCAGCAGTGCTGGCATCCCATATGAGTGCCAATTCTAGTCCCGGCTGTTCTTCTTCTAATCCAGCTCTCTGCAATGGCCTGGGAAAGCAGTGGAAGATGGCCCAAGTGATTGGGCCCCTGCACCCACATGGGAGACCTGGAGGAAGCTCCTGGCTCCTGACTTTGGATTAGCCCAACTCTGACCACTGTGACCATTTGGGGAGTGAATCAGTGGATGGGAGACCTTGCTCTCTCTCTCTCTCTCTCTCTCTCTGTAACTCTACCTCTCAAATAAATACATAAAAAATCAAAAAATAGCATTAGATATGTTACCTATAAATATTTTAAAATTTAGAAAGTTTTAAGCATTTTTTAGCCCTTCTTTTTTAAGTTCACTCAAGGGCTTTCCACCATGGACATCACAAAAATCCCAATATACTGAAGAATGGTTTCAATGTTGCTTCCTCCTTCTCCTGTGATACACATCATTAATCAATGATTACATTTTTTTAAATTTTTGACAGGCAGAGTGGACAGTGAGAGAGAGAGACAGAGAGAAAGGTCTTCCTTTGCCATTGGTTCACCCTGCAATGGCCACCGCGGCCGGCGCTCTGCGGCTGACGCACTGCGCTCATCCGATGGCAGGAGCCAGGTGTCAGGTGCTTTTCCTGGTCTCCCATGGGGTGCAGGGCCCAAGCACTTGGGCCATCCTCCACTGCACTCCTGGGCCACAGCAGAGAGCTGGCCTGGAAGAGGGGCTACGCGGACAGAATCCGGCGCCCCAACCGGGACTAGAACCCGGTGTGCTGGCGCCGCAAGGAGGAGGATTAGCCTGTTGAGCCACGGCGCTGGCCAATGATTACATTTAAAATCCTTCTCAAAATACTATTTTAGCTAATTTAGACCAATTAGATAAGGGGTGGCATAAGCAGAAGAGATATTTAAAATATTCAATAATTAGCACAGCTCAAGTATTAACCAGTTAAAATAGACTCCCAACCAATCAGAAAAGACACAAGCTAGTAACCTAACTTGGTACATCCAAACAGAATTCAGCATTAAGCAAGAAACACAGTCTGTTTTGTTGTCTTTGTTGTAAAAGATCAGATAAAGGGGTAGCTTCTCAATTTTATCACTTTTTCTTTACTAAACTGTAAACACTTGCTGAAAAAAATTGTTATAACAGTATACTAAACAGTAATGATTATGGCACAGTGAACATGTTTCAGTAGCAAGAAAGCAATGATAAGTCAGTTACTGCTTGTCTTGGCATTGAGTAATTGTTGAATAAAATTGCAAAAGTCTTCAGTTTTACAGTCAAACATACACTGCACATACATGTAAATTATGAGAGAATTAAGTTGGAATATTATAATATAGGAATTTAACCAAACTGAAATACAGTTCTGTCAGGATTCAGCTTTGATATTTTAAGTCTATAGTCTGCAAAGTCAAGACACAACATGATGCACACTTACAAGATTATATTTTAGATTAAGAAAATATAGATAACGAGGCAGAAAAAAATCTTATGTTTTCCAGAATTTAATAGATAGTCTCTTAAAGACAATTTAGCTATTCATTTGTATTATTTGGCCAATATTTAAAAAAAGAAAAAACACAGTCAGTGAAAATACCTTTCCATTTAGCTATGGTAGCATTTTAAAAGATAAAAAAACATATTGTTGAAGAGATTATGAAAATTATGTAGAAAAATAGAAGGATAAAAAAAAAAGAAGACAGAATTATAAACACCCAAGTAAAAGAGTAAGTGAAATTCACTTAATTTTCCAATGACATGTGTCACATTATAATTTCTAAAGATATTGAGGGAAATTTGTTAGAAAAGTTCTATATGAAATTGTTTACTTTCTTTTGTGGAAAAAGTCCCCAAAATAGTAGGCAAAACTTTCAATTTTGATATGCCCTGAAGATAATACAGCACAGGTAGATAATACAGCACAGGGTGATGAAGAACTGCTTTAATAAGGAAGTCATGGAAGACATTAAAGATCACAACCAAATGATAAGAAGCCCTGTACTGAGCTAGAAAAGAATTTTGTAGGCGATACAGAATTCCTGAGAGAAAGAAAAACTCTACCAAATGAAAGAGACAGCAGGCATGTCAAAAAGTAAAACAAATGGCAGGAGTGTGGTACTGCAGTTAAGAGGCCACTTGAGAATTTCACATCCATATTGGAGTGCCGAACTCGAGTCCCAGCTCCTCTATTTCCTATCTGTCTTCTTCTTGTACACTCTGGGAGGCAGCAGATAATTAATCAAGTGCCTAGGTCCCTGCCACTCATGTGGAAGACTCAGACTGAGTTCCAGACTCTTGTATTTAACCATGGCTTGTTGTAGGCATCCGGGGAGTGAGCGAGTAAATGGGGGATCTTGCCTGGTCAGTCTCTCTGTCTCTGTCTCTTTGCTTATCAAATATAAAAATAAATAAATAATTAAAGTAAAACCTGACTAGTAGGTTTTAGATTTTCTTATAGGGATGGGACCTTGGATAAGAATATAATTTTGAGAAATTAATTAATGAATATGAGAGTAACAGCTAGTATATATAAGGTTTAGTTGAGAGGTGATATTATGCTGATTTGCTTGTAATTTTTTTTTACAAAAAGGAGGCTTCAGAATGATTATAGGGGCCGGCGCCATGGCTCAACAGGCTAATCCACCGGGTTCTAGTCCCGGTTGGGGCGCCGGATTCTGTCCCGGTTGCCCCTCTTCCAGGCCAGCTCTCTGCTGTGGCCCGGGAGTGCAGTAGAGGATGGCCCAGGTGCTTGGGCCCTGCACCTCATGGGAGACCAGGAGAAGCACCTTTCACGTGGCTCCTGCCATCGGATGAGCGCAGTGCGCTGGCCGCAGAGCGCTGGCCGCAGCGGCCATTGCAGGGTGAACCAATGGCAAAGGAAGACCTTTCTCTCTGTCTCTCTTTCTCACTGTCCACTCTGCCTGTCAAAAATAAAAAAAGAATGATTATAGGGGCAGACATTTGGCCTAGTGGTTAAGCCACTGGTTAAGATGCCCATCTCCCACATCAGAGTCTCTAGGTTTGACTACTAGTTTTGCTCCCAATTTCAGCATCCTGCTAATGCAGATCTCAGAGGCAGCAGGTGATGAGATGGGTCCCTCTCATACACGTGAGAGAAGACTGAGTTCCTGGCTCCTGGCTTTGGCAAGGCTTAACCTCAGCTACTGCAAACTTTTGGGGAATGCACAGCATGATGAGGACTTTCTCTTTCCATTTCTGTCTGTCTCTTCCTCTCTACTTCTCAAATAATAAAAAATTAACTTTATAAAGAAATTTTTTGAAGATTTACTTATTTGAAAGGCAGAGATAGAGTCTGAGAGATATAGAGAGTGATGAAGAGACAGAGAGAGAAAAAGACAGAGAGAGACATCTTCCATCTGTTGGTGCACTCCCCAAGTGGCCACAATGGCTGGAGCCAGGAGGCAGCCAGGAGCCAGGAATGTCATCTGGGTCTCCTACTTGGGTACAGTGGCCCAAGTATTTCGGCCATCCTCTGCTGCTCTCTCAGGTGCACTAGCAGAGAACTGGATTGGACATGGAACAGCTAGGACTTAAACCAGCACCCAGATGGGATGCCATCACTGCAGGTGGAGGTTTAACCTTCTTTGCCACAGTGCCAGCCCCTCAAAAATGTTTAAACATTAAGGAGAAGATATAACTCCATCTGATTAAAAAACAATAGGAACAAATGCAATGCAATATATATTGAGAAAGTAGATGTATTCTTTCCCAATATGAGAATAAATAAACTAGTGTAAAAGAGGTTACTTCTACTACATTTTTATAGTCCAATGAGCATCAGCAATAATTGATCATGAGTTTATGCAACTTTATCATCATTCTATGTTTAACATATTCAAAGTATTTCTCATGCAGTAAACTAGAAATATGACTCGTTCAAAATAACTAAATAAACAACAACAGCATTCATTGATTTACTTCAGAGAGAAGCACACTGGAATGAAGTTCAAAGACACAATCATCCCTCCTTGGGTGAAGGGTGAGGACAACCCTGGAATATGTTCCCTGCATTAAAAGACCAGGTAGAGAGATGGTTATTTGAGGAGTGTCACTGAAGATCAATAGTTACTATGTACTGCAAAATGCTGCAGGATCCAGAAGTATCACAGGTAATTGAAGAAATTTTTAGAAAATAACTTTCTTCTTGATCCTCCATTAGTGATGTTGATAAGGGAAGATCTTCCTGTCTGTCCTTCTCAAAACTGGGGAATCTGAGGGAAACATCCTGTCCCATTTCAACCCTGTGATTGATATTTCAGTGGGTTCTGTGGCCATCAATGGAAAAGACAGGAGGCCTGAAGTAGACTCTAAAAACACTCTCTCTCTACTCCACAGCTGTGCTTTGCTCTGTCTACTCCACCCTAACATTTTGGCTATGCTGAAATTGGCAACCTAGTCCTTTATTTCTTGCTGAGTGCTGGGGAGATCTATGTTAGCAAAATGAAAAAAAAAAAGACCTGATGGTTAAAATTTGCAAATTTCTGTGATTTAAAGATTCTTATTATAGTTGATTTCAAATGAGGAATTGGGGAGAGATGACCAGTATCATGAAAGATGCATAGAATCAGTTCTCAGTAGCAGCAATGAGCTAGTTTGAGCTGTCTCTGGCACACCACTGGGGCTTTTGCATGTGGTCTTCTACGTTGATAGGGCAATGCAGTGCCTAAGTTTTTTCCAGATGGTTGAAAACAGAAAACAGGTGTTCCTTAGAGAATAGGATTAAAGTTTGTGCCTCAGCATTATTAAGCAGAAAGAGGCTCTCTAAAGGCATATGAGAACAAGATGAAGGTCATAGCAAGAGCAAGATAAGGGCAAGAGATGGTTCACAGGAAACACCAGCCATTAGGAGATTTTATACCGTGTGTGTGTGTGTGTGTGTGTGTGTGTGTGTGTGTTGAGAAGCATTAAGCTGAACAGAATTGTTATGACGTGATTAAAGGAAAAATAAAATTAGCACTTAACCATGTATATACTCTGTTTCAGACAATTTACTAAACAAATTCTAACAATTTTTTCCAGTCTATCTTCAGAACATTTAAATGTGGTAGATATTTCTGACCATTTTATAGATGAGTAAACTAGAATTCAGAATTACGTATTAGCATTCATAGCAGGACCAGGCCATGCAGTTTTATAATTGCTTACCTAAGTGCCAGTTTCCCCTATGATATTGCCAGCTGCATATCTACTTATCATTCATCCCCTATGAATGGCATATAAGAGGCACTCAGTAGGTATTTGCCAAATGCTGAACATTTCTTATTATATTAGTGAGGCTCAGCTGGCTAAGTTCTGTATTATCAAGTTAATCTTTAAGTGTTAAATTAAAATATAAGAAATAACAAATTAATAGTCACTGGGGCCTTAATTGTATAAGTGACGCTCAACTTATTAAGGCAATGCAAGTTCATTCAAGAGAAGTCTTCCTGGAGGACATGGAATTAATATGACAAAATTTCCCTTCCTCTAAAAATCAATTAGATTACTGTATTGAAATAATCCAGAAACCAAAAAACCCATTTTTCTACAGACTTGCAGACCAATCTTACACCCCCATTGAAATGAGGAAAAGTTAATTTGTAAATACAAAATGGAATATTGGCATTTTATAGAATTACAATATAAATTGAATATACTAAGGAAGTTACATTGTCGAAAAACTTTTTTTAAAGATTTATTTATTTATTTGAAAGTCAGAGTTACAAAGAGCCAGGAGAGGCAGAGAGAGAGAGAGAGAGAGAGAGAGAGAGAAACAGAGAGAGAGAATGAGAGAGAGAGAGGGAGAGAGAGAGAGAGAGAGTTCTTCCATCCACTGGTTCATTCCCCAATTGGCTGCAATGGCTGGAGCTGTGCCAATCCGAAGCCAGGAGCCAGGAGCTTCCTCTGGGTCTCCCTTGTGGGTGCAGGGGCCCAAGGACTTTGACGATCTTGTACTGCTTTCCCAGGCTATAGCAGAGAGCTGGATGGGAAGTGAAGCAGCTGGCACCCATATGGAACACAGGCGCTTCAGGCTAGGGCATTAACCCGCTGTGCCACAGCGCTGGCCCCACATTGTCAAATAACTTTTTAAGCAGTATGCTTTAAGTCAAATTGGAAGCAATATAAAAACACTAGAATTTTCTGTAAATAATAGTAGGGCAAATCAGTATCTTTAGAAACAATTATCAAATTAGAAGTCAGTATTCAAACATTTCCTCCCCAAAATAACATATTGGTTCTAAAGAAGTGAGAAGAAATGGTCCACTGAACTTTAATCACTTGGTTGAATTCAGCTATCTTTACTTTAAAATTTAAATTTCATAATTAGTCTTTTGTTCTCTGTCCAGGTAGAAGGCGTAAATTCTGTATCAAATATTGTACAACAGAGAATATGCTGTCAGGTCGCTACTTTATTTGTAGGTGTTTCTATCTAAATTTGTAATACAGCAGAAATATAAACCTTAAACATGTGTAAAGCAATCCCATAATTATTGTCCTCAAAATAAGAAAGCATCAATTATAGAATTGTTGAATGAACATTGGTCGATGAACAGAGTTCATGAAACCAGCAACAGAAGGCCATATTGTACCATGTGACGACACAGATTTTAAAAACACGTTAAAAAAAGCTATACACAGTTGTGTGCACAGTGATTTACCTCACACTTATGCACTGTTGCCAAAAGATTGATTCCACAAGAAAGAAAGAAAGGAGACAAACTAATGCAAAGTCATTTTCACCATTGAAAAATTGTTCCATGCTCACATTTCCGAGTTGGTGAAATAGTATCTTCATCTTTATACCCAGGCAACAAAAGCTTAAATAATACAATTGCATTCTACTCCCTGAGCTTTCTGATGTTTTTATCTGTAAGAGGAATCATTCAGAGCCAAATTCTTAGACTTCTGCATTTTGCAAACAGATAAGTTTGCTTTTGTTTGAAAATGTTAAAAATAAAAGAGACAGACAACTTCATCCTAGTTACAAAAAAAAAAAAAGCATCTGACTATAAATTATCCAAGAGTTCCTTGCAGTGCTTATCATTTTCTTTCTCTTTAAGATTTTCAGACAAAATACTTACAAAATACATGGTACAATGCTCAGATTTCACCTGTTAAACTACTATGTCTGGAAATTTTATACATACAGACTAGCAAATACTCCATAGGACGAACCTGGCATGATTTATCATTCTGACTGCAAGAATAAAACATTTCATTTCTAATTTCTTTGGACTTTCAGTTTTAATTAAAACAATATGATCAAAATATTATATTTTATTATTTGTTCAGCCTTTAAAGATATTTTTCTCTTTAATAATTAATATTTTTCAAGGTGAACCAAACACAAGATAATATTCAAATAATATGATGAATATGATAAAAGTTTGTATGTCCAAATATTAATATATAATTCTGCTATTTTGTTATTTCTTCCCATGTAAATGTGTTTGCTTTCTGTTAAATAACAGCAACTGCTCAAATGTATTGAGTTTTCTAAGTACCAAGGACTATACATCATTTCTTCCCTACAGCAAGTCTTTAAATAAAGTGCTGTTGTGCTATTGTTCCCTTTTTACAGATGAGGACATTGAGTCCTACAGGACCCATGTGACCTACCAACATTTGGGCAGCTAATAGGAAAGATCCTGCTCTGGGCTCTTGAATTCTGATTTCTGTGCAACAGAATAGGGATGGTCTGGGGCTACACAATTTGAACATTCCCGATCTCCCATGGTCTTGGAAGTTAAGCAGGGTTGGGACTGGTTAGTACTTGGATGGGAGAATAGGGATACATTTTTAACCAAAATATATTTTATATAGGATGCATTAGTTGTTAAAAATAATGTTCTCCATAAAGCTGCATTATCTAGCTTGTCTTTCAAGCAAAAAATAAATAAAATTGTTTTACAAAGCAAATCATCAAGCATCTATACAATGTGTAGGAATAAGGACAAATCCACTGCTCAAAAAGAACACAGGAGAACGAATCTGACCAATGTATATTAAATATTATGTGTGATGTGTCTGCATCTGCCTAAGGTCACAAAGAACAAAGGAAATAATCACACAGGAATTACTTTAGAACATATGTACTTTTCTAAAATTAACTAGACCGTGTCAACACTTACTTCCAATGTCTTTAACCTTATGATAATATTATAGTTGCTATTTACCTTCCCATAAAACTATAAAACACTGTTTGTTCCCTGAAGCTAACCTCATTCATGCTAAATTATTTATGTATCCATTTTAATATGTATTTGGCATCTGACAGGACAACTTCCTTAGGACCCTTTTACTGACCCACCTGTCATTATGATGGGGTAAACAATGTCACCTTTCCAGTGCACGATGAATTCCAAAGAAGTTGCAAAATACACCATCCATCATGCTGGCACTAAGTAGGTTTTCGAAGTAGATCTCAGATATCACAAATGCTGCTCAGACTGTTACCAGAGAGCACAAATTGGAAGCTTATACAAAACGGCCATATGATGAATGGACATGACAGCTTTTCAAAGAAAAGGGGCACTCCTCTTCTGCAAATAACCTTGTCAAAAGCAAAAGTTGTGGGGAGTTTTGCTAGCAGTCAGACTAGAATAATTTAAGAACTTGCTAATGGCTCTGCCTGATAGAAATTCATGCAAACACAAGGTACTCAAAATCAAAAAGGAAATATGCCCGAATCGTCATCAGAAATCATTCAAGCTTGATTCAAATTAGGGAATGCTCTAAAGAGACAGAGAAAAATCACAGTACCTTATTAATTGGACTATGGGAATTTCAATAATATATCTATCCTCAATATGTGTATAAAATATATGTAAATATTCCTTGTGCATATACAATACTCACGTAGAATGACTTTGATTTTGAAAACTGAAACACTGACATTGTTTGGGTTTTAAAAATTAGTATCAATAACTTATACTTTCTTGATACAGATAGTTAAGTTAATTTATACTCTGTGTTACTCATTTGCAGTATTAATACAATTTTAACAATAGTCACTATCAGCACCTTCATCTCATTTACATGATTAAGTCTTAAAGCACATTCTTCAAATATAAAGTGCCTGTTTTAGACATTTAACTTCAGTCCCTTTAAGAATCTCTTTTGTTTATGTCTCATTTTTCAAAAATGGAACATATTTCTACATCTACATTTAACTTTATTTTCTCTTTTTGAATAGGTGTTTTTTTAAAAAGTTCTTTTGGGACTGGCATTGTAGCACAAAGCATGCCTACCATGCTGATAACTCCTATGAGAGCCAGTTTGAGTCTCAGCTGTTCTATTTCGAATCCAGCTGCCTGCTAATGCTCCTGGAAAGTCAGCTAAAGAAGGCTCAAGTGCTCGGGCCTATGCCAGCAATGTGGAAGACTAGGCTGGAGTTCCTGGCTTCATCCTCCCACAGGCCTGGCTGCTGCAGTCATCTGAGGAGTAAACCAGTGGATGGAATATCTCTCTCTCCCTCTCTCTCTGCCACTCTTCCTTTCAAATAAATGAAAAAATATTTTTTTAACTTGAGAGGTAGAGCTGTAGACAGAGGGAGAGACAGAGAGAATGATCTTCCATCTGCTGGTTCACCTCCCAAAAGCCCACAAGGGACAGAGCCAGGCTGATCAGCAGCCCCTAGGGGATGTTGGCTCCACAGTTGGAGGCTTAGTCTATTACACCACAATAAAGGTACCATGAATACATCTTTGTAAATGGAAGTTTTAAATCATTTACAAATGATGTGAGGTTTCAAACAAGGTCTTAACAGCTTTATAGAATTTGCATACTTCAATCAAGCTGCAACAGACCTTGTTTTTTTAAATATGAAATGAAGGGAAATTTTAAACATTTTAAAAAAGATAAACATACAAAAAACTCCTAGCAATATTCACATGGGAATGTAAAGCAACCTCTCTGAGTTCCATTAAAAAAATGATAAAAACTAATTTTATATATAAAAAAGAACCTTCTTTGGTGGTAAACAAATGAAACTACTGGTTAATAGTCTAAGTTTTTAATTTTTAAGTTAACTGCCTCATTATGATGTCAAGGTCTTAAAACCAGAAGTGAATTGATCAGATGTAAGAGATAAGACATAAAAGTTCTTTTGAATCTTGCCTAGTCACAAATGTCTTGGCTTTCACAGCAATTATTGGCAAAATACATCCAGAAAGACAAAATACAGAGGCCATGCACAGACATGCACACACAAATGTGTAAGTAAATATAGAATACTTCAAATATATAGGCTTCTTCATTAATGTAATGTTTTTGTGTCTTAAAAAAAAAGGCAGAAGGAAATAACCACATGTTTGTGTTTGGGTAACAGAATTGTTTTCACGCAAGAGGATCTAAAAGGTGAGCTATTGGACATGTTGAAGACATAACAGGAATGCTGATAGTATACAAATGCAAATAACTCTTCCCTATATTTTCTCATTCTAAGTTCATGGGGCTGAGGTGCAATGGGTTGCAGGAGAGTAGGGGTGAGTTCAGAGAACAATATTAGTACTTTTAGAGTTCAGATTTCTAGTTTCAAATCTTAGATGGTATTAAAGTATTGAGGAAATCAAAATGATGCTCAAGTAAAATTCCTGCGTAGTAAACAGCCTTTATAAACATTAAATGCTAAATTTGAAAAAAGATACTTGGTTTAACATATGTCGGGCCTAAATATATTCCAATTTTAATCAATTCAATATTTTAGGGTCCCTGTGATCTAATCATCCTGAGGCTCTGTGGAAACTGGATAGTCTCAACATGAAGTTCATGGGAATTGAGGGCACTCTTGCATGGTAGACTCATATCTGTGGAATTCATTCATCTCATTCTACAGTCAAACAAATGGAATGCTAGATTTTTTTCTTGGACAGGCAGAGTTAGACAGTGAGAGAGAGAGAGACAGAGAGAAAGGTCTTCCTTCTGTTGGTTCACCCCCCAAATGGTTGCTATGGCCTGTGCGCTGCGCCGAACTGAAGCCAGGAGCCAGCTGCTTCCCCCTGGTCTCCCTTGCGGGTGCAGGGCCCAAGCACTTGGGCCATCCTCCACTGCTTTCCCAGGCCATAGCAGAGAGCTGGACTGGAAGAGGAGCAACGGGGAAAGAATCGGGCGCCCCAACTGGGCCTAGAACCTGGGATGCTGGCGCTGCAGGCGGAGGATTAGCCTAGTGAGCCGCGGTGCCAGCCAGAATGCTAGATTATTATAAAGGGCCATACTTAGGAATTAGGCACACATTTTGTCATTTCATAGTTTTTTACATCACTTCAGTGGGAAAGATCAACAATTACCTAAGGAAACTGAAAAGCAAGCACATGGGGTTGATTCCAAGGCCATGCTAAAATTCCAGGGTTTGGCAGCTGTTCTCTTTTGGACATGTTATTATTTAAGAAAGAAATAATCTGGCTGACTTGAGCTAATTGGGATAAAGAGGAGACTGGAAGCATGCAAGGCTTTTGCAGACGTGGGAATCTGAGGGACCCTGGGTAGGGTAACTTGTAGACTCTTGATTTAAAGCCTAACATTATGAATCAAGGGAAGAGTGCTGCCTTCTTCCATTTTTATTAATATTCAGATACAGACCTATTTTTTATATTGCCTAACAGAAGTAGTATATAGGCAGGCGCCGTGGTTCCACAGGCTAATCCTCCACCTTCTGGCGCTTGCACATCGGGTTCTAGTCCCGGTTGGGGCGCCGGATTCTGTCCCGGTTGCCCCTCTTCCAGGCCAGCTCTCTGCTGTGGCCCAGGAGTGCAGTGGAGAATGGCCCAAGTGCTTGGGCCCTGCATCCGCATGGGAGACCCGGAAAAGCACCTGGCACCTGGCTCCTGCCATTGGATCAGCGTGGTGCGCTGGCTGCAGTGCGCCGGCCACGGCGGTCATTGGAGGTTGAACCAACGGCAAAAGGAAGACCTTTCTCTCTGTCTCTCTCTCTCACTGTCCACTCTGCCTGTCAAAAAAAAAAGTAGTAGTATATATAATTCAAGTCATATTATGTGAATTCTATACTAGAACCACTGCATTTAATATTATATTAAATTTTAATTAATGGTATGTCTTCTCTCAAGGTGGTGTTGGTTATATGTAAAGTCCTGACAAACTTGGTATGACACCACACAGAACAGCATCTCCCCACCCTTACCTCATTAAATAAAGAAAAAAAAAACATATATTATGAACAAGTACTCACCATTATTTTACATCTAGTGTTTCAGAAAATTAACTTGAACTGATTTAAATATTCTATATATTAATCAAGGTTCACAATAAGTTAGATTCTTCAAAATGTGTGCCATTGGGCGGGCGCTGTGGCATAGCAGGTAAAGCTGTCACCGGCAGTGCCAGCATCCCATATGGGGTGCCTGTTTGAGTCCTGGCTGCTCCACTTCTGATTCAGAGCTCTACTATGGCCTGGGAAACTAGTAGAAGATGGACCAATTCCCTGGGCTTCTGCATCCACATGGGAAACCTGGAAGAAGCACCTGGCTGCTGGCTTTGGATCAGCCCAGTTCCAGCCACTGGGGACATTTGAGGAATGAACCAGCGGTTGGAAGACTTCTTTTTCTCTTTTTGCCTCTGCCTCTCTGTAACTCTCTGTCTTACAAATAAATAAATATCTTGAAAAAAAAAAGGTGTACCATTAACAGCAGTCAGAAATACAGTATTATTTCATTTGCATGAAATAAGGCAACCTACAGTTTTGTAAAAAAAGTATTGAAATTATACTTTTACATGGAGACAGAAAACTTGCCTATCTGAGGGGAAATAGTGACCTATCATATGTTGTTACATCTAATTTGTACATCATCTTTACTTCTCGCTCTGTTCTGTCTGCCAAGATTTATTCCTCCAAAATTATATATGTATGTATTTAAGTACATGTATATATAAATTATATAGATACTATAGTTAAAATTTATATATAATAATAGACTTATAATATTGGAACTATTATTATCCCTGGATAGAGGTAAAGAAATCTCAGTTGAAGATGGTTACATGGAGAGCTGAGATTTAAAACTGGTCCATGTGACTCTAGAATCTTTCACTTAATCATTTTGTCAAAAAGAAAACAAAACAACCAAAAACTAAAAGGAAAACAAAAAACAAAAGGAAGCAAAACACAGCACCAAAAGCCAGTTAAGTTAGGAAAAGTGAAGAAATAGTCCACACCTATAGGGGGAGATTTGCTCCCCAGTCTCATATGTATTTCCTATAATGAAAGCAGAAGTGCTGCATTTAAAATCTTAAATGTATCAATAATCACATCAGTTGTCCACTTAATTTCTTGTGTGCATATGCAGTCTCAAAATACAGTCCCCTCTATTTTTATCCTTTATCTCACTCAGTGTTTTAAAAGTTGCTTTTTCATAACCACAGAATGAAATAGATTTGCACTGTATGGTGAGCAAAATGTGAACGACTCAGTCTCACATTCAACACCTGTGAATTAAATTCTTCTAACATGTTTTCACTTTCAAAATATTACAAGGAATGGGTCAGGCAATCCAAACCTTCCCTTTCTTGGCACCTCCACACTGAGAACATTTAATGGTTACTTCTGTACATTGCATCTTGCCAGTTAGTTCAATTTAGATGAAAGCTGTTGTTTTCTAATTCTATTTCACTGTAAATGACAGAGACAAATGGCCATATTACCTCGAGAGTTCCTTTGGCAGAGTAAGCTGCATATGAGTAGAGCAGATCTTGGCTGCCAGCTTTTCCGGCTTCCTTGTTGCAAGGCTGGCCATTAGGATGAAAGCATTGGCCACTGCTGCTCAGAGCCACAGTGCTGGGAGAAGGGCCTGGCAGATTAAGCAGCACTGAGTAATTTACTAACTGTACATCTTCTAGGCCCAAAGAAATCCAGTGAGCTTTCACTTTCTTGGAAATTTCCATGTCGTCTTCACTTTTATATAGTTGTACCAAATTTCTGGAAGAAATTTAAAAGGCACACTTAAAGAAAAGGAAAATGCTGTGTGAAGAAATGACTGTTTAATACATGAACAATTATTACTACATACTGTGGGTTACTGAAGATGAATGAGACAATATCCCATTATAAGGAATTCAGTTTGGTATAGGTATTGTGTTTTTGTACAGAAATTACATTAAATCTAAATAGAATGAAATAATGTCTTAAATTAAAAACCAATAAAGCACCCAGAGACGGTGGAAAAGAGTAATTAATGCCAATTAATTTTTTATTAGTTCTGATCCTTTCACCAGCATCAACATAACCCCTTTAAAACTTTAGCGTCACTCTGGCTAAGACAGTTCAGTATTGTCAATAATAAGATTCCACATAAAACTATATGATTAATATATAATTATTGCTATTTAAAGTAATACAGACAACACTTCATAATACAATTATCATGTCAAATAAACAATAGTATGAGCACACTGATACTCAATACAAGTAAAATCTGTAAACAGAAAGTAAAACAGAAACACAGATTGACAAAACATTATAAAAGTAATGTTTGAGTTGTGCTGTCTGTGGTTTATTTACTTATTCAATAATGCACAGTGCATTATCCATTTTTACTTAAGACATCTTAGAGGGGACAGCACTGTGGTGTCTGCTTGTGACACAGCAGTTCCCTATCAGATTGCTGGTTCCAATCCCAAATGTTCCACTTCCCATTCGTCTTATCCAGCTTCTGATAATGTGCCTCTCCCTCCCTCTTTCTCTGCAGTTCAAATAAATACATAAATATTAAAACAAAAGACACCTTAAAAGCCAGATAAAAATCTGTTTAAAAAAGTTTTGTGTAGTATCTAAACCAGATTCAAGTATGGGAATTTAATAAAAATAATTTAATCCTCATAAAATAGTGTTTTGTTTTGAGGCTGAAATCAAAAGAAATCAAAAAGGGATCTTCTTTTTTGGACAGAAGTGATTCTCCTTTTCAGATTTTTGCTATCCAAACTATTTTGATGTTATTGAGGTTTTTCACATTATTTTTCTCATGAATGCTTTTTATTCAGGATCCTGATAGTCAAGAACTCCAAAACAGAACATATCTAGAAAAGGAATAAAAATTGGACCAACAGTGTAGGAAAACATTATGAGAGAATAAAATTACAACAGCTGACACAGTTTGGAAGCTGGCATCTGTAAGGAAGATGCACTATACAGTTTCCCAGTTATTTCCTTCCATTTTGAAGCTACTCCCATTTGCTTTGCTTTGTTTGTTTGTTTATTTATTTATTTTTGACAGAGTTAGACAGAGAGAGAGACAGAGAGACAGAGAGAAAAGTCTTCGTTTTCTGTTGGTTCACCCCCCAAATGGCCACTATGGCCTGCGTTTCGCTGATCTGAAACAGGAGCCAGGTGCTTCCTCCTGGTCTCCAATGGGGTGCAGGACCCAAGCACTTGGGCCATCCTCCACTGCCTTCCCAGGCCACAGCAGAGAGCTGGACTGGAAGAGGAGCAACCGGGATAGAATCCGGCTCCCCAACCGCGACTAGAACCCAGGGTTCTAGAGGATTAGCCAAGTGAGCCGCAGCACTGGCTGCTTTGCTTGTCTTTTAAATATCTAATGTGATCAGTCATCAGTGCCTCAGAAATTATGCAGAAGTCAGTGGGAAGAATTCCAATTTTTATTCCCAAGTCTGGTTTGTCTACTCTTCTTTATCTGATCTCCACTAGAAGAAACTCCCCCTTTCTGTACTGCTCCTACATTTTCTGCACTATTTGGGATAGAGTAGATAAACTAAATAAAAAATTAAAATTAGCTATATTTGGCAAACATTAACAGAGAGAAACAAGAAACTGTTGAATACTACTTTAGATTTTATTTGTTCTGCTATATTGACAAATATAAATCTACCAGTGAGTGTTCATGCTGTTTAGTCTGCCATTCCTTTTTTTGTCTCAGTCCCAGGGTGTTTAATGGGGTGAGCAATTCAACAACACATTGAATATTTCAAGATGCATATATTACACTCTGCTTCATGACCTCAAGAGGCAAAACCAACAGTTCTTTTAGAGCTAAACCAAAGAATCAGTCATTTGCCCAATTCTGGAAAATTTCAAAATGTTATTTAGTACTAATACAAAATTACTGCAAGAATGTATGGATTCTTTATTCCATTTTTAATTTCAGGGATATGTTGTTTTTGCTTTATACTTAATATTTTGAGATGATTTGGACAGATGCAGAATATATAACATATATAAAGTGCAAGGGATAATGAAATGGACAACCCAGTCATTGATGTGGAACAGCGCTAATGTTGACGAAGCTCTCACAGTGCTCTTCCTCTTATTCTTCCTCACCCTGATCTGCAGGGTAATCGTCACCCTGACCTGAGTTGTTTACTATTACCACACACACATGTACACACTTCAGGGTGTATCCATTAATTTTCCATGTTTTTACCCTTACAGAATTGGTACTCTGACAACTTCATGACTTGCTTTTTCATTAAGTTTGCATTTTTGAGATTCCTACAGATCTTTTTCTGTATCCAGTTCTGAGATAAATATTTTGAAGTTGCTTCCAGTTTTTTCATTGTTATAAGCAATGCTGCCTTGCAAATTTTTGTTCATGTTTCCTGATAAACATATGTCAAATTTATCTAGGAAGAGAATTATTGGACCCACAGGATAGGTATCTATATATCTTCAGTAAGAAATGCCAAAGTGCTCTTCAAAGGATTTTGATGACACTCCTGTCAGCTCTTCATTAGCGTTTTATTCCTTTATTAATCAACACGTTGTCTTGTATTTTATTTTATACTTTGCCAATATGGTGGTTGTGAAATTCTATTTCATGTTTTTTTGTAATTCAAAAGTATATTAATGGCACTGGTGCTGTGGTACAGTGGGTTAAAGCTCAGGCCTGCAGTGCTGGCATCCCATATCGGCACCTATTCAAGTTCTGGCTGCTCCACTTCCAATCCAGCTCCCTGCTAATGAACCTGGGAAAGCAACAGAGGATGGCCCAAGTCCTTGAGCCCCTGCACTCATGTGGGATACCTGGAAGAAGCTCCTGGCTCCTGGCTTTGGATCTACTCAGCTCTGGCTATTGCGACCATTTGGGGAGTGAACCAGCAGATAGAGGACCTCTCTCTCTGTCTCTACCTCTCTCTGTAACTCAGTCTTCCAAATAGATAAAATACATCTTTAAAAAATGCAATCGCTGGAGTACAGGCTTTGTTAAATAGTGTTTTCAAAGCTTTGAGTATTACCAGCATTATTTATGAGGCCCCAGTGTCAGTGTATTCAATTTTTGCATTCCAATGAGGGTAAAATTGTAGCCTATTGTGGTTTTAATTTGCGTTTCTGTGATTACTGATGAGGATTTTTTCATGTATTATTTAACAATCCATGTTCCTTATTTCTGAAATAACTATTTTTGTCTTTTGCCTATATTTATGGAAGTTTTGTGTTTTTTTTATGTTCTGGATAATCCTCTTAAGGTCATCTGCATGAAAAATTTTCAACAGGGTTTTGACTTCTGTTTTCATTTTCAATGTGCTGTCTTACAATGAATAAACATCAGTATTTTTAAGCTAAATAACTTTTAATAGAATATAAATGTTTTAATACTTTCTGACATGCCTAAGAAATTTTTTTGAAATATGAGGTCTACAAATATTTCTTTTTTCCTCAAAATTTGAGAGACCTGCTTTTCACAATTCAGTGTCTACTTAGAGAAAGGGGGAGAGAGAGAGAGGCTGAGAACAGTAAGATGCAGGAATCCAATTTTAGTTTTGCATATATGAATTACTATCTGAGAACTCCTTATCAAATAATCCTCCACCTGCGGCTCCAGCATTCCATATGTGTGCTGGGTATAGTCCTGGTTGCTCCTCTTCCTGGTCTACCCGCTTGGTAGACCAGGAAGAGGCACCTGGCTCCTGGCTTCGGATCTGCGCAGCTCCAGCCATTGCAGCCATTTGGAGAGTGAACCAATGGAAGGAAGACCTTTCTTTCTGTCTCTTTCTCACTGTCTGTAACTCTACCTGTCAAGTAAATAATTAAAAAATCTTAAAAAGAAACAACAAATAGTGCCCACTAATATGTCATGATTAGTCTGTCATGTATAACTTTCCGTATGTGTCTGCATCTGAGCTACCAACCAATTCCATTAGACTTTATGATCTTTCTCATTAATAATTTGCTGTTTTCATTACTAACACTTTTGCATCTTACTATCCAAAGTGAATATTAAGAATAACTCAACTATCTTTACTTTCTCTTTGACGTTTATGTTGAAATGAGTCTATTAATTTCTACACCAACCTCGTGATTGGAAACATACTGGGATTAAAGATCAATTTGAGAAGAAAGACCATCTTTTTAAACATTTTATTTCAGAATAATTTTTTCTTAAAGATTTATTTATTTTTATTTGAGAGGCAGAAGCAGAGAAAGAGGTCTTTCATCTGCTGGTTCAGCCCCCAAATGCTGCAACATCCAGAGCTGGGCTGATCCAAAGCCAGGAGCCAAGAGTTTTTTCCAGGTCTCCCATGCAGGTGCAGGAGCCCAAGGATGTGGGCCATTTTCTACTGCTTTCTCAAGCCTTAAGCAGAGAACTGGACTGGAAGTGGAGCACCCAAATGGGATGCCAGCACTGCAGGCAGTGGCTTTACCTACTTTGCCACAGCACAGGCCCCTATTTCAGGACAGTTTTACATTAACTAAGCAAAAATAATGAGGTGGTGATGTAAAGCATTCCTCATTCCACTTCCAGTGTTAATATTTCATATTAGTATATATTTGTCACAATTAATGCACCACACAAATCCAGCTTTTCTTTACTACTATTGTTGTGGCCATTAAAATCTTAACCTTAAGGTGATCATAATTAAAGTTGGAGTGTTCAGGGCCTGTGCTGTGACATAAAAGGTAAGCTGTCACCTACAGTGTCTGCATCCCATATTGGCACTAGTTGGAGTCCCAGCTTCTCCACTTCTGATCCAGCTCCCTGCTGATATGCCTGGAAATCAGCAGAAGATAGCCCAAATACTTGAGCCCCTGAACCTGCATGAGAGACCCAGAGGAGGCTCCTGGTTCCTGGCTTCGGCCCGGCGTTGTCCAGGCTGTTGCAGCCATTTGGGGAGTGCACCAACGGATGCACTCCCTTCTCTCCTTCTCTCTTTGTATCTGCACCTTTCAAATAAATAAAATACATCTTTAAAAATAAGTAAATAACAGGCGGGGGTCTCACTAGGAGATGATTAAATCACCAGGGCATGGCCCTCATAGATGAAATCAGTGCCCTTCTGAAAGAGACCAGAGGCAGATTTTTGCTGTTTCCAGCATGTGATGTGACATGAAGAAGGCAGTCTGTAGGAAGGGAGTCCTCATAGATACCACAGTCTCCTTGACTTTGGACTTCCCAGTCTCCAGAACTGTGAGAAATACATTTTATAAGTTGATCCATCTAAGATACTTCGTTATATTGGCCTGAACAGTCTGATTATAAAAATTTATATTTTTATATAAATAAAATATTTTATGTAAATAAAATAACCACAGCAGGTTAACGCCCTGGCCTGAAGCACCTGCATCCCATATGCTCGCCGGTTAGAGACCCCGTTGCTCCACTTCTGATCCAGCTGTCTGCTGTGGCCTGGGAAAGCAGTAGAAGATGGCCCTTCACCTGCATGAGAGGCTGGAGGAAGCTCCTGGCTCCTGGCTTCAGATCAGTGCAGTTCCAGCTGTTGCGGCCAATTGGGGAGTGAACCATCAAATGGGAGACCTCTCTCTCTCTCTCTCTCTCTCTCTCTCTCTCTCTGCTTCTCCTCTCTTTGTGTAACTCTTTTAAATAAATAAATCTTTTTTAAAAAATTTATCTATAAAGTTTTGTGCTAAACTATTTTACCAGTTATAATAATTTTGACCTTTTTATGTAAAATTTTTTATCATAATCAGACAATGAAAGTAAGTTATTACTTACTTTCTTATAATTTGTGGATTTTTTTTTACTATAGGCCATGATCTCCAGAAAATACTTAATGAAAAACCTACTAAGGTCTGACATTTCATTGTGAATATCAAATTGAAGATGTCCTTGTTGTTAATGTGTATGTGATGAATGGGTATGGAAATTTATCAGAAATTCTGAAACATTTATTAAGAAGATCATAGTGTAATCATAATGGATTACATTAGTAGATTTTTAGTGTTAAATCAAACTTGTATTCTTGAAATAAACTCTTCTTAATATGATGAATTCTAATTTGGACTTATTCTGTGATTTAATCTGATAACATTTTATTTACACTCACAAATCTATTTTTAAAAGCAAAATCAGTATATAGTGCTCCTTTCAGGTTTCCTTACTGTCTGATTTTCATGTGATATTATACAAACCTCATAAAATGAGAGAGTTATCTTGTCATGTATTCCCTGGAAAAGGTTAAATATGATTAGATATTTTTAAGGAGAAATTCCTTTCAAATTAAAATTCATCCATACCTGATACTGTTATTATAAAATGCTTATAAAATCATTTTTAAAACCTTTTAAATTAGGCAAAAATATACCATATGATATAAATTCATAAGAAACCTCAGTGTACTATAAGCCAATTGGTTCTGAAAAAAAAATTATGCTACATGGGGCCAGTGCTGTGGTATAGTGGGTAAAGCCATAACCTGCAGTGCCAGCATCCCATATGGGTGCTGGTTCAAGTCCTGGCTGCTGCACTTCCGATCCAGCTCTCTTCTATGGCCTGGAAAGCACTGGAAGACGGCCCAAGTCATTAGGTCCCTGCACTCGTATGGGACACCCAGAAGAAGCTCCAGGCTCCTGGCTTCAAATGGACCTGGCTCTGGCCCTTGCAGTCATTTGGGGGGTGACCCAGCAGATGGAAAATGTCTTTCTCTCTCTGCTTCTGCTTCTCAAATAAATAAATAAATATTTTTAAAAATTATGCTACATGATACAAAAATAGAACTGCCAATTTATAAATAATCTAAATCTAAAATATGTAGATAAGAAACATTCTATTTTTGCTTTTTTTCCCTTTTCAAAATTTCAGGTGAAGTATTTATTTGCTTGCATGGAGGACTTATATTTTTAAAATATGTATCAAGGTGAATCAAGAGATAATTTAATTTTCTGATAATATACTTTCTAGTAATAAACAATACATTTTTAGAAATCATTTCAAATAGAAACTTGATTTGAATGATATTTATCTTTGTTTTTTGTTTTGTTTTGTTTTGTTTTTTGGTTCTTTTTACAATGTTTATCTTTGGATGGTGAGATTGTTCATTATTTTATTTTCATCCTTTCACTTACTATAAAGTTTCTAATAATAACTATTAAAAACTTTTTGTAAGCCTCCATGATTTTGAGTTTGTTACTAAAGTCTAACCAAGCATATCCTGAAACACAGAGCTAGTCCTCTCTTTATAAACACATACAATACTGGTACACACAGGACATTTTCAAGGCAATACATAAAGTCATAGATACGGTAGATTTCACCCTATTCAACATTTCTAGGTTTGATTCTCTAAGAATTTAAATCTGTCATAGTTAAATAACGTATTATTTAACAGTTGTATAGATAAAAATGGTGTACATAATGGAATAGTATACAGCAAAGGATTGAGTGAACTATAGCCATATGCAACATGTATAAATATTGGGACTATATTGTTGAATGGAAAAAGCTGGACACAATATAGTACATGAACTGTATGAGTCTATTTATGAAGAGTTCAAAATATGTGTTACTGAACCATTCTGGATAGTCAGGGTGGTTAGGAAGTCATAGTGCAGTGAGGAAGTCAGGAGATTAGCTACTTTTCAAAAGGGGAAGTGTGCAGTGATGGGGAAAGGCACAGGGAACATCTGGGGTGCTAAAATGATCCATTTGTTGAGCAGGGTAATAGCTACAGAAGTGCATTCACTTTTTAAAAGAATTCATTGAGCTTCATTTCTGTATACTTTGCTGTTTGTGTGATATACTTCAATATAAAAAGTTGAACAAGTTTACAGAAGTTGTACTTATTTGGCATCTACTTTTTGCTTATGTACAGCATCTAGTCTTCCTACTGCTTCCTCAGGAAAATATGATCTGTTAGTTACTCATTCATATTTCTAAGAATTCAGTCAGCAGACTTCCATTAGTTGTTTTGTCTCTATTGTAATAAAATTTCCAAGTTGTTTAAATTAGAAAATGAACTGATGATTAAATATCTTTAGCTTTCTAAGATTATTTTTATTTTTAAACTTTCAATCATAGCTTTTTTATCACTCTCCATGTCACCTATAAGACTCAAATTTCTAGGTTTCTAATTTTATCACTTGCCTCAGTACTCCTTCCTACATTTTATTCACTTTGATGATTTCTCTTACTATTCTGTCAGCTCAGGATAATATTCTTTTAAAATAGGTTTATGGTAATATATATATTCACACCTCTGCATTTCACAGAAAATCTATTTCAAAATACTGGCCAAACCAGAAATGCACTAACCCACCATGTAAGAGGTCATTTTCTTATCAAGTCCTTAATTAATAATGTCTAATATTCCAAATGGTTAATAACTTAATAAATACCTATTCAAAGTCATTCTTTCTGAGATTACTATTTACAGCGTTGCCTTTTAAATTTGTGTTTGAGATTTAGCAATTTTTCTGCTTATTCTTATACAGTTTTAATAAACTGATTTAACGAGGTCATTATGAGTTTCATAAATTATTTTAAATAAATCAGTGGTCATCTAGACAACATCTTATCAATACAAATGATTTGTCCAAAGGATTTAATTTATTAATAATTTCAAATCACAATGTGAACATGACTAGATTTTCTTGATAATTTTTATAGTTTTTCTGACCTTCTCCCCACCATCACCATAAATGTCCCAAGAATTATGATGCACAGTTCTAATTGGGCAGTTTATTAAATAAGAAATTATAGTAAAGAGTTAATTGTAATGTAATCTCAATTTATTCATTTTAGATAAAGCTGCAGATATAGGAGTGTGTCACCAAAAATCACATGGTATTTATTTGACTGAAAGCTTTACTCTGTTTTAATTTTTAAAATAAGGGTTTCTATGGGCCAGTCGTTTTGGCAGGCAGCATAATGAACTGTCATGCTTGAGACTTGAATTTGGAAGTAACTTTGGCATTAGTGTTCCATTGGCCAACAGAGACTGAAAATGGGAGGATTTTGGCTTTGGCAGACAAAATTCTGTTTATATCAATGTTCAACACCTGCTACTGGATAAGCCACAGAGCAACACCAATGTCAGAATTGGAGGAAGCGATGCATGTAGTATTCCTAGTAGTAGGGTGAGTGCCAAGAGTATACTGTCAATGAATGAGAAAAGAAAACATCTAAAGAAAAACACTAGCATTATACAGAGGGGAAAAATGCAGTTAGTAATGCCCGCTGAGATTTTCTTGTGTGTATATACAATAATACAGGCATGTACTATAATAGTCGATATTTCATTTATATGAAAAAATCAAAAGCTGTTAAATGTCTTGGCATCCAATGTGGTAACATTCTGTGAATCAGGCATTATATGTGTGTGATGAATTTTGAGACAATAGCATGAAATGACATTTTATCTGTTAATTTTACTTAGAAGATATCCAGTCTAAAAGATATGGTATAAATGTAATCCACAAATAACAAGAAATCCAATGGTTAAGAGGGAAAGGAAACACCCAAGATCCTTCCTTTGCCAATGAGTCGCTAATATCTTGTCAGACGAAATCATTAATCATTATTCAGATACTTCTTAGCTTCTAAGATATCATACTGACATACTAAATCATATATTTTACACTATGGAATAATAACATTGTGCTTAATCATCACATAAAAACTCTCCTACAAGTACTATTGCTAGCATTTTAAAGGTAAGTAAAGATCAGACCATATAACCAAGATATAAATACCTTAGATAAAGTAAATCAGATTTCTACTAAACTACACTGTATCTCAGACTTTTTACTACCCAACTCTACTCTTTAGAAGGATCAGATAGTTTCCCAATCTTAGGCGCAATCAGAATGTTTAGTATTAGAAAGCACAGTATATTGGTAAAATGATTAAAAGTTAGGTGGTATGAGGTTGGTAGAAAAAGACCTTTATGTTCATGAGAAAATTAAATTTGGGAAAACTAATGTAAACATTTCAAGAATATAAAATTTCAGAGTTAGGAAACCATGTGAAAAAGAAAGAAGAAAACTTATTCTTTATATAAGCCAGTTTTAAAAATTTAGTACAGAAATAGACTATCTGCAAGAGATCTTAATAACCCCCCAGCTTGTGATCAAGAGGAATGTGGTACACAGCTGTTCACTTTACAAGTGATGGAAGGCATGCTGATGGGCTCAATGCCTGCCAGCAAAGTCCCAGGAATGAAGTTGATATTTAATAAATACTTGTTTAATTAATTTGGTATTTATATCATATTAATGTTCCACAAGATTGTAAAATGAGCTTAACATTTAGAGCACACAGAAATAAAATGAACTGTCAACATATTTATTACTACCTGTGCCAGAAAAAAAAAATCCTTACAGTTATTATAACTCTGCATCTTTCACCCTTGCCTGCATTTATACAGGAGATAATTTCATCTCTGGTTAATATGGAGTATATTTTGCAATACAATAAAAATACAGTAGAGTATCACCTGATAAATCATTTAAATGTAGATTTTAGAAAGAAGAAACAAGACTGAATAAAATGAAGGTTATCCAAGGCAGAGAAACTAAAAAGAATGTACAGAATGTAGCAGTGCTAAACATAGTTATTACAGTTACTATTGACATGTGGCTACTGAGATGCTCCTACTGTCTCAAATGTTATCAAAGGTCATTTTTCGGGCTGAATTGCTTTAATTTTTAAAATAAATCTCAAAGTAGACTCACAAACAGACAAACTAATCCAATCAGTAAAACACTGCAAAAGTCTTCCATTTCATCTGCCTGGTCCTCCAATGCAATGATTTAAACTAGTAAGTGCTGAAACTTACAGAGATTTGTGATTAAATCAGTCACTCTTCCACTGTTCTTTGAAGTAACTGAAATAGTATTGAATAAATAGCAGGGAGAAACATTCTATTTTAATATTATCATAACAGAAATCACTGATTGCCATAACATGTCATAAGCATATTTATGGAGAATAGAAAAAACACCACACTATCCTAATTCCCTTTCCTTGTTATTAACAGAAAATTATTGATGTACATTTACTAATCTTAAAAGCCCAAACATTTCTAAGGCAAGTAGTTGATCTAACACTTTTTAACACATTTAGAAACTCCAACTATAGGGACTTGTACTTAGTGAATTATAACTGTACCCAGTAAATTTTTTAAATAAATACACATTTAAAAATATGTTGAAAATGTAATTTTAACATTACATATATTTATTTTACTTTCCTACACAGCAAATGAAATCTTGAGTGGCACTTCCAGATCAACTAACACAGAAGAGATGATTTTACATAAAGGGGGATTCATATTAAAACAACTTTAGATGCTATCTTTCTATCACACTGCAAATAGGAAAAGGCTATGTCAACACAATGATGATACTTATTCCAAGGAGTGGGATGGCTGGGTTGTATGGTAGGGTTATATTCAGGTTTCTGAGGAATCTCCAGACTGACTTCCATAGTGGTTTAACCAGTTTGCATTTCCACCAACAGTGGGTTAGTGTCCCTTTTTCCCCACATCCTCTCCAGCATCTATTGTTGGTAGATTTCTGAATGTGAGCCATTCTCACCGGGGTGAGGTGAAACCACATTGTGGTTTTGATTTGCATTTCCCTGATTGCTAGTGATCTTGAACATTTTTTCATGTGTCTGTTGGCCATTTGGATTTACTCTTTGGAAAAATGTCTATTGAGGTTCTTGGCCCATCTCTTAAGTGGGTTGTTTGTTTTGATGTTGTGGAGTTTCTTGACTTCTTTGTAGATTCTGGTTATCAACCCTTTATCTGTTGCATAGTTTGCAAATATTTTTTCCCATTCTGTCCGTTGCCTATTCACTTTCCTGATTGTTACTTTTGCAGTACAGAAACTTCTCAGTCTGATGAAATCCCAATAGTTAATTTTGGCTTTGACTGCCTGTGCTTCTGGGGTATTTTCCAAGAAGTCTTTGCCAGTACCTATATCTTGCAGGGTTTCACAATGCTTTCTAATAATTTGATGGTGTCCGGTCATAGATTTAAGTCTTTAACCCAAGTTGAGTGAATTTTTGTGTAAGGTGAAAGGTAGGGATCTTGCTTCATGATTCTGCATGTGCAAATCCAATTTTCCCAGCACCATTTATTGAACAGACTGTTCTTACTCCAGGCATTGGTTTTGGATCCTTGATCAAATATAAGTTGGCTGTAGATGTTTGGTTTGATTTCTGGTTTTTCCAATCTGTTCCATTGGTCTATCCATCTGCTTCTATACCAGTACCATGCTGTTTTGATAAGTACTGCCCTGTAGTATGTCCTGAAATCTGAGGTTGTGATGCCTCTGGCTTTGTTTTTGTTGTACAAGATTGCTTTAGCTATTCGAGGTCTCCTGTGTCTCCATATGAATTTCAGCATCATTTTTTCCAGATCTGAGAAGAATGCCTTTGGCATTTTGATGGGTATTGCATTGAATCTATAAATTGCTTTTGGGAGAATGGATATTTTGATGATATTGATTCTTCCAATCCATGAGCATGGAAGATTTTTCCTTTTTTTTTTTTTGGTATCTTCTTCTATTTCTTTCTTTAAGGTTTTTTAATTTTCATTGCAGAGATCTTTAATGTCCTTGGTTAAGTTTATTCCAAGGTATCTGATTGTTTTTGTAGCTATTGTGAATGGGATTGATCTTAGAAGTTCTTCCTCAGCCATGGCATTGGTTGTGTATACAAAGTCTGTTGATTTTTGCGCACTGATTTTATATCCTGCTACTTTGCCAAACTCTTCTATGAGTTCCAATATTCTCTTAGTAGAGTTCTTTGGTCCCCTAAATAAAGAATCATATAATCTGCAAAAAGGGATAGTTTGAGTCCTTCCTTCCCCATTTGTATCCCTTTAATTTGTTTTTCTTGCTTAATAGCTCTGGCTAAGACTTCCAGAACTATATTGATAAGCAGTGGTGAAAGCGGGCATCCCTGTCTGGTACCAGATCTCAGTGGAAATGCTTCCAAATTTTCCCCATTCAAAATTTACCCAAAGGAAATTAAATTGACAATCAAAAAAGCTGTCTGCACATTAATGTTTATTGCAGCTCAATTCACAATAGCTAAGACCTGGAACCAACCCAAATGCCCATCAACAGTAGACTGGATAAAGAAATTATGGGACATGTACTCTATAGAATACTATACAGCAGTCAAAAACAATGAAATCTGGTCATTTGCAACAAGATGGAGGAATCTGGAAAACATCATGCTGAGTGAATTAAGCCAGTCCCAAAGAGACAAATATCATTTGTTTTCCCTGTTCGGCGACGACTAACTGAGCACCAAAGGGGAAAACTGCTGAAGTGAAATGGACACTATGAGAAACAGTGACTTGATCAGCTCTTGTGCTGAGTGTTGTTGTACAATGTAATACTTTATCCATTTTAGTATTTTTTTTGTTCTAGTACTAATGGTTGAACTTTGTAATTAACACACAATTATTCCTAGGTGTTTAAATTTTAACTGAAAAGTGATCCCTGTTAAATGTAAGACTGGGAATAAGAGAGGGAGGAGATGTACAATTTGGGACATGCTCAATCGGACTTGCCCCAAATGGTGGAGTTAGAAACGTACCAGGGGATTCCAATACAATCCCATCAAGGTGGCATGTACCAAGGCCATCTCACTAGTCTAAGTGATCATCTTCAGTTCACAACTGATCACACTGATAGGTCTAAGAGTCAAAGTGATCACACAAACAAGACTAGTGTCTGCTAATACTAACTGATAGAATCAAAAAGGGAGAGAATGATCCAACATGGGAAGTGGGATACACAGCAGACTCATAGAATGGCAGATGTCCTAAATAGCACTCTGGCCTAAGAATCAGCCCTTAAGGCATTCAGATCTGTCTGAAGAGCACATGAGTGTATTTTAGGCATGGAAAGCCAAGACACTCTGGAAAAAAATAAAAAAGAAGAAGAAGAAGACCTAAATGAAAGATCTCTGTGAGTGAGATCCCAGTGGAAAGAATGGGGCCATCAAAGAAGGAGGTACCTTTCTCTGAAGGGAGGAGAGAGAACTTCCACTTTGACTATGACCCTGTCGGAATAAGATCAAAGTCGGCGAACCCTAAAGGCTTCCATAGCCTCGGCAACTCAGGACTAGAGCCTAGGGAGATTACTGACACCATAAACAAGAGTGTCAAATTGTTAAATCAACATCAGGAGTCACTGTGTACTTACATCTCATGTGGGATCTGTCCTTAATATGTTGTTGTTCAATGTGAAGTAATTCTATAACTAGTACTGAAACAGTATTTTTACACTTTATGTTTCTGTGTGGGTGAAAAACTGATGAACTCTTTACTTAACATATACTGAATCGATCTTCTGTATATAACAGTAATTGAAAATGAAAAAAAAAACTTGATGTTAAATTGGAAATTGCATAGAAAATCAATCAATTTTTTAAAAAAATATCATGTAGGATCTCTGTCCTTAATGTGCTGTACATTGTGAATTAATACTATAACTAGTACTCCAACAGTATTTTTCACTTTGTGTTGCTATGTGAGGGCAAACTGTTGAAATCTTTACTTAATATATACTAAACTGATCTTCTGTATATAAAGAGAATTGAAAATGAATCTTGATGTGAATGGATTGGGAGAGGGAGAGGGAAAGGGGAGGGTTGTGAGTGGGAATGAAGTTATTGGGGGGGGGAAGCCATTGTAATCCATAAGCTGTACTTTGGAAGTTTATATTCGTTAAATAAAAGCTTAAAAAAAAAGAAGCAAGCAAAAAAAAAGATGATACTTAGGTCAGAGCAGTATTTAAAATTTGTAGGAATTTAAATATTACTTGTCACTTGTTAACCACTCAAATCTGTCTTTATTTTCCTAGTGTATAGAATTCAGCAGTGATGCCTTCATTACAACACCCCCAATCAAATATTTTTTAAAAAATTATTAGATGATATTTTCATAAACTTTGAAACAACCAATAGTTAAGGCCATCCAAATTTATGAGATGCACTGAAGTCAGACTATGGAGATAGCAGACTATTGGAAATAATGATGGTATGGAAGCAAAAATGAAAAACATAACTGCTAAAACAACAGAATCGAAGAGTTTTGACACAAAAAGTACCATGCACATTTCAGTATTTGGAGAAGCTGTCATTTAAGTAATTTACCTCTACTGCATACACAATGAAAGAAAAAAGAGGCTTTTTTTTAGACACGAAATGAGCAGCACTGATGTTGGCAAATTTCTGATATATACTATCCCTAATGAGCCACAACCTAGTCTACTGAATGTAATAAGTAATTCACAATACTTTGAGAGCTGACTATCAACAAAGTTTGGCAAGCAATAGTGGGCATGTAGAGATGGGAGCTTCGGAAGGAGTAGAGAATGGAAAGAATTTAGAGTCTGGATTCGGCAAAAGGGAACTTAAATTTTTGTTCCTGCATACAAACTGGACGACCTTGTGCACATTATTATATTTTGATTCTCAGAGTTAACACTGTTGACAGAGCATGCTGACAGCATCAAGTGTGGAGGGTGAATAAATAGGCAAAGTTTAAAAGAATGTTCAGTTTTTTTTTTTTTTTTTGTAAAAATGTTTGTGAGAAACCTTTCTTGTGTCTAGCTCAATAATGTATTTAAGGGTACACGAGCCTCAGTTCACATTATCTATGTGTCAATGACACTACTCTAGCCAATAAAATCACAAACAGAAATGTACCATGTTCCCACAGAGAGGAAGAAACTGACCTATTAGTACTCTCATCATTCCAACAAGCATGTATTCATGGTCTGCTAAGTCAAGGGAATGCAAAAGTTGACATCTGGCAGAACCTGGCAAAATAATCTTAACTTTTTGGCAGCTGATCAACTTTTACCTTTTCCTTGATTTTTGTACTAGATACTTATTTTCAACTCACACTTATTCATTTTGAGCATTTATCACTGAATATCGACTATATAGCAGTCACTGTATAGCTATAGAGTTTAAGAGATTAAACAAAACAGATGAATATTTTAGAGTGCTTGCCAAATAGGATAGGGTTACATACCAAAAAGTGAAGGCACAAAAATTACAAAATGACAATCATGGTTGAAAATTTGACACACTGTGTATGTAACTGATATAATAAGCTGAGAAAAAAATAAGGAAATAGAGGACTTGACTAACATAACTTTAAAAATTGATCAATTTGACTTATTTAGAAAAATATACCCACTAATTTTATAAGTGCTCAAAGAATGTTTACAAAATTGGTCTATATGCTATGCTATAAAGCAAATCTCAATAAACTTCAAAAGTCTAAAATCAATGACTACCTTCTGTGAGCACAGTGGAATTAGGTTAAATATCAATTATAAAAGAGGTAAGTACGAAATTCCAGTGTTTTAGAAATTAAGAATTCCTTTATAAATAATCAATAAACCAAGAATGACATTAAAATAGAATTAGAAAATATTTTAAAATTAAGATAATAAAAATATGATATACCAGTACTTGTAGCAATTACCTACAACAAGATTTAAAGAAAAAATGCATTGTTTTAAGTAAATATATAAAAACAAATGCAGAAACATTCAATGATGTAGCATCAATTAGAAAAATTACTGTCACATGAACTAAAATGAAACCTAAAATAAGGAAGTAAAAATCAAACATAAATGATATAAAAAATATAGAGAAGAAAAACTCAACAGAGGCAAAAGTTGGCTATGTGTTTGTTTGCTATCTGGAAAGAAACTATACAAGAAAAGAAAAAGGAGGATGTAGAAGGCACAAATTATCAATCCTAAGGTAAATTTATATCATTATATGTAGACATAACAGACATTTAATATATATAAAAATAGATTTTGACAGTATATATAAAATGTATGTAAAGTAGAAAAAGGTCATTAAAAATTCAAGTTACTGTCACCAACAAGAAAGAATATCAAAATTTAAGGTGTCTATTTTAAAATATAACTTAGTACATTATAATATTCCCACCAAAAAATACCTCGATTCTAAGAGGTTTCAAGGTTTATTTTTGTAACATATTTAAAAAAGAAATACTAGACCAAAGCTGAGGACAGATAAAATGGAATCACTTAAAATTTTTATGAGGCCAACAAAATTTGACACTGCAATATATCAAAGATATTACATGAAAGAAGTACACTTAGCACTCACTTATGAACATAGATGTAAAACTTAAAAATAAAACACAAATAAATTGCACCTATAGAAAAACATGAGTGCATCATCACCAAGTGGTGTTTATTCTAGTAATACAACAATGTTGCTTTAACATTCAAAAATCAATGTAATGTACCACTTTGAGAGACTGAGAGGGAGAGAGAATTTCCATAAATATAGGAAAATAATTAAAATTCAATAATTTTTAGGGTAAAAACTCTTCGAAACAAAATATTAGAAGTTCCTTAATCTCATAAATGTTATTATTTAAAAATTTTTAGCAAATAGCATACCTAATTGTGAATCATTTTTCCCTTGAAAGAAAGAATTAGAGGAGGATGATTATTATTTTCACTTTTATTTTACCTTTACTAGAGGAGGCAAGAGAAAAATGAGTGCTGGAATTGAAAGAAAAATAAAATTATCTGTAATGACATAATTGTATATAAAGAAAGTCTAAAATAATGTTTAAATTAGAATTAAGAAGTGACCATGGACATTTGCAAGAAGTCAAATGTATTAATATAAATCTTTTTGCTACTAGCAATAGTTAGAAAATTAAAATTTTAAGAAACTACGTTATTTACAACAGCATCAAAACATCAAATGTATCTATTGAGACATTTAAAATTGCTGCAAAGTAAAAAAAAAATTGAGAGACATTAAAGAAAATCTGAATAATAGGAAGATACACTAGGCTTATGCACTGGAATGTTCAATATTGTAGAGACACAATTTTTGCCCAGACTGATATGCACTGAGTGTCAAATAAGAAAGAAGAACAAAGGAGCAGACTATAGAGTTCAGAAGTGATTGAAACATGTAATTGCTTGATTTCAGACAACTCATAGAACTAAATATAGATGGTAAACAGTGAAGATAAAAGAAAATACCTTTACTGCTTTGGGTAGACATATATATGTATAATAACTCTGAAGAAAAAAACTGACAGATTGTACTGAAATATAAGTGATACAAAAATAAGAATAGAAATCCCAAATTTACCCACTGTAAAAGGGTTTAAGCTAGCCTTTCAGAAAACAGCATATTCAGGTAATTAAAAATAATTTGGAAATGAGGTAAAACAAATAGTAATCAAAAAACAAATTAAACACAATGACATATTAGTACATATATCAACATGACTAAAATTTAAAATTCAGTCCAAAACTAGCCATCAACTTCTGGCCAAAATAGAAAATAACTAAATTTCTCAAATTGTGGCATTTCTCAGGGTAAACTCAACAGAAATATGTGTGTATTTATATATATATACACATATATATATATATATATATATATGAAAAGACACTTGAATAATATCTATTATGCAAAACATATAAAATTGGAGATGACTCCATTTTTCCCTTATAATAGAATGGATAAATATATCACAACATAATTATACAAAGGAATACTAAACAGTAGTAAAGTGATTGAACCCATATTTGTAACAGCATGGATAAATCACATAGACATAAAACTCAGTGAATAAAAGAAATTCAGACAATAAAGCACATGCTTTAACATTTTATTTATGTAAAGTTATGAAAGACAAAATGTATCTTTAATCATAAACATAAGAATAATTCTATTTGTGGGGGACAGCTAATGACTGACCAGGTACATGAGGGAACCTTCTAAGAGTTAAATTCATTCTATGAAGTTTCACTTAAGACTTGTGTAGTTTATCTCATGCATGCTAAATTCCACAAAAAGTCTAAAAGAAAGGCAAAAATAAACAAACATCTTTTGGAACAACATTATCTATAAAAAATTCAAATTTACTTATCATGATCCTCTGTAACTACATTTGATAAGTGGGTATCAAATTATTCATATGTGATATATATGCCAATCAGGATAAATTTAAAATGTGATTTTTTTTACTCTCTTATTTGTAATTTGAGTATTTCTTTATTATATATATCATGTTTTTTTTTTTCTAATAGGTATCCTTTAATCATCTCCTATGGAGAATTTACATATTATACAAAATAACTAAAAACTTTAATATAAGTTTCTTAAAGATATTGACTCATAATTATAATAAAGTGATTCCTTTGATTTTGTAAAGCAACTCGATCTCGTGTGCTTTATTTTATTGGAAACATTTAGCAAACAAAGAACTGAAATACATTATAATAATTTCCTGAAATTTACTCAGGTTGCTCATAAGACAGTTAAATAAATAGACATTACCCATTTATATTCTCTTTGCCCTTTTTTTAGCTTTCATTATTTGTGTGTTTTCTATATACACAAACTCTGATTCAGCCCCTGTCTTCAGTCAACAATTTTGCAATTTTCTTACAATTTACAAACTCTAATGAAGACAAAAACCCAAAGACAATTTAAAAGGTAACTGAATTAAGACAAATCTACTACTCTAAACCTTTGTTTTAATTCTTATAAGTATGGATGCAAGCTTATTACCATGCTTGAGAACAATGGTTAGCTCAAGGCAACATGATGCTTGAATTAAAACACAGTTAAAACTGGCACTCTGATTTTTCTCACCATTCATTTCACAGCCATAATCCACACATATTATATAATTATATTGAACTCTGAAAAGCTAACTGTGAGAAATAAGTACCAAATAAGCAACTTCTGTTAATTGCCACCCTTAGTCTTATTTTTTCATGGATGGTCATTAGACTATTTTGAGAGTCTAAAAATATACACATATATTTCCAAATTAAATCAGGCTGTTTGGGAGTACTTGAACTAATTTTTGGCACATGTGAAATTAACAGGAAAGGACACATTTAATTTGAGTCATAAACAAGAACGTGGTGCAAATTTGCTGCTTTTGTGTGTGAATTACGGAAAGACAGGGCTTCTGTGAAGACAATAAACTGGATCTGAGCAATGCTGGTGCTAGGCAAGCTTACCTCAGTGTTTCTCTCAAAGAGCTGGAATTCCCTTATCTTCACATTCCTCTAAATCTCCCTCTTTAAGTTTTGAGCCTCACATAGCTGAGCTACTCCCAGCACATATACAACCAGAGATCAATGAAGGAACACAGCTGTTCTGATTTTTTTTTCTGAACTCAGTTATATTTCAAGACATAATACATAAACAAGATGACACATAAAGCACATGTGTGTCAACATCTTAGATAACTTATGAAGGCTGAAAGATTCTTTCTTCAGCTGCATTTGATATTCTTGTATCTTTTGTGTGATCAAAATTTGAAATTGGAGAATTTAAAAAATCCAGAATTCTGGTTTTCCCTTTTCCTGCTTATATTTCATGTCCCATATTTTAAATCTGAAGATCTAGTATCACAGATTTGGAATTTTTTTCATTGCAATGCCTTTATTGCATTACTGGAGCAAGTTGGACAGACTGTCCCCTCTTGGGGAAGAAAAAAAAAAAGGTCCAGAAAGTATTACCCCTTACCTTCTCCCCTCCCTCTCCCAGAAAAGCACAGCAATATCTGAACATACCTGGTGACAAGCAATTTGCAAAAGTGGTCTAGGAACTACATTATGAACTGTCCCAACACAAGACATAAAGTTGGCTTCCTTGTGATTCAGAATCTTACATTAACTACATGAATTTTTGATTACATTAAGCACAACAGAAGAACAGATTTTTCACAAGTCACAACAGGGCACCAAAGTCACATGCTTGAATTGGAATTAATAAGGAAACTAGGTGGGTTGTCACAAGTGGCTGGAGCTAAAGCAAGGCTGAGCAGCTGGCAGCAGAAGGCCCAGGCAAGCTTCTATCTGGACTTGGTGGTTTCTGAGGCCACTGACACATCACAGAGGCCTATTCTGGGTTCTTAACTGGCAGCAAACACCTTTCAGAACTATTGACAATAGTTTGCAGGAACAGAGGAAGACTTTAACTATTTTATACAGGACATAAGCTCTGCAATCCACAGTAAACGTCCATACCCAATAATATAACTAATCATTTTATTTATTTACATTATATGCTTGTTCTGAATAGGCTTTTTTGTCACCTTTGAGTCCAGAAAGGTAGTAATTATAAAAGAAATTATTTACCCTTATATGAATTTGTAGCAACTGTCTATCTTTAATTGAAGAACATTTTTATATTCTATAGAATCCTCATTAATCCTAAGCTAATTCAATTTATTTCCTAAAAATTAATGAAACTGTTATGCTAAAGAAATGACCACAGCAAAATATAATGCTATTTTAATATAAATGAGATGGGTGTATGTGAAGAGATAAGTGAATAGGGCATCAGGGTGTGTGATATTCATCTTTTTTCCTTTTGACTGTATTCATATTACTTATTACAATACTATAAGTCAAAAAGGATTTTTACAAATCAAATAAGAATTCAGGCAGTATACTTGCGACAGATTATTGGCAACCTAGAAAATACATTCAAGTTATCTTTGGAAAGGATAATTACAAATTGGCACTAAAATTATTCATCCATTAAGGATCTCCTGACATGTCATCTTGTCGTAGAAATTAACAGAGAAGAAATCATTCTATTTTTGAGATAATTCCATTTGTCCTTGCTTTTTTTTCTTCTAGAATATGTTTATTAGCACTCAGGCTGTCTGTCTGAACACAGTAATTCTCACAGGTTCATTTCATGCACTATCCAGAAGAATTATTTTAATTGTAAAAAGAGTCAGGCTCTGAATGTATAGTGTTTAAATCAGTATAGACTGGCCTGGATAGGAAGAATTCAAAAGCTGAACTAGATATATGAAAGCAACCATACCCCCTGCAAGAATAAGGGAAGTAATGTTTCAAAATGATCTCTGATCCAATGATTTAGGGGCATTCCTTAAAGATTCATGAGGCCAGGATCCCTAGAGGGATATTAAGGAAGCCATAGGATAATGTAGAGGTTTATAGATCCTGTAGATAAGAAACTAAAGACTGGACATTGTATAGACATTCAGATAAGAAGTCAACTGTCAGGTATTCACAGAACAGGTGCAAGGTTCCTGCACAGATTTGTAATTGTAGGGCAGGTCTAAGTTCCTAGGCATAGGAGAACAAGAAGTGTGGGAAAAGTGTGAAGAAGGAGGGTGCAGTGATGCAGCAGGACTGTGACTCAAGTGCTGGACTTACTAAATAACAAAAGACACAGTATTAATATGGGAGGAAAAGCAAGATTTTTTGGGGAATGTTTCTGATTATTGATGAACTAGACTAATAATAATGATGGTTTCCAAATGTCCATATGGATCCTGAAAATTATTAATTTCAGAAATGTAGAGATGAGAAAACTGAGATTCAGGAAGGTTAAGCTAATTAGAAACTCTTCTATCTATCCTTAACTGTAACTGATTATGGAAACAGTTTTGATGATTTGACTGCATATGGATGTCAGCCAGTGAAGAGGAGAGCTGTGGTGGCTCGAACCACTAAATGAGCTCATCTACAGGAAAGTGCCATGCACGTATGAAGTAAACCTATTAATTAACAAGAATACATTGCATATTTGTGCATTGTGAAGTAATTACCACAACCAAATCAACATTTATGTATAAGGATTCAAAATCATGCACAAGAATGTCTGCATTGCTAAATTGCAGGTTCGAATGGTTAGGGCTTAAATTAACAAGGAATGTGAACAAACAAAATCATATTCTTATTAATTACATTTTGTTATGATAACAACGTAGTTTAAAGTTGACAGTTTAGTAAGAACAAACAAAATTAGCTCAAATTTCATCCTTCATATCTGAACCGCCTTTGTAGTTTTAACAGCACAAGAACATGTTTATTGTCTCTTGAAGACTCTGAAAGGAAAAAAAAAAATGGTTTTCTGATGACATCTGATTTTTTTATTTCTCAGAGGTCAGCCAAAGAAGACTGATGATAAGCAATACCTTAACTCACCTAAAGCTCAGACAGGACAAGAATAGATCCATCAAAATGAAATCAGTAACTGACATTTGTACAAAACATGCAATTAATCCAAGGATTTATGGCCTCTCAAGATAAATAACTGTCAGGAAGGCATCCTTTATGGAAAGAGTGTTTCATCTCAAAGACACAAAGTTTCCAGCTCTGCTGTAGAAGCCAACAGAGGGGCAATGATGGGTTTCTTCTAAGACGGGTATCTAATTTTTCATAATTTTATGTAAATTATTAATTAGCATATTGATATATTGGGCACAATGCTGTCAGATGAGTGATCATAATAAACATAACCTCTCTATATAAGATGACTTAAATAAATTATTATATTATCATATTGATTAATTAGGCCAAGGTGCTATCAGTTAAATGATCATAATAAGCAAAACAAAAGATCATGGACAGAATTTCTTATCAAAATATCTTGATATTTATTTTCAATGTAAATTCAGTTATTTATATAAACTATGCACAATGGCTCATGTAGATTAAGTATTCATTGTAAAATACAACAATGATTTTCTACTTTACAACTTATCACAAAGGGTCTCTTCTGTTTACTTACATAAAATGAGTATGGAGAATTGCATTTTGAATTAACTGTAAGAGCTCACTCGTATAGAGTTGTAAAATAATTAAGCTATCTCAATTCATCTGATAAGAGGGAATGTGTAGAAGGAATGCAATTGAAAGTGTGATTCTGGAAACCAAATGTATTCAAATCTCTACTCTGCCATTTACTACCTGAATTTCCTTCAGCAACTTACTAAAGTCCTTTAAGCCTCAATTCCTTCATTTGACAATGGAGACAATAATAGAACACACATTATCAGGTTGCTATGATTAAATATGCATTGAATCATCCTTGTACAGAACTTAATTCAGTGACCACTCAGCTCTCATTCAGTGTTCAACCCATCACAATTTGTCTTCTGTAAATAATATGCTACATAAATTCATGTTATCTATTTTTAAAATTAGTTATTTAATGTTACTTGTGAGTGAGAAGCAGATGAGAAGCAGGTGAGAGAAGGGGAAAGAGAGAGACAGAGAGACAGAGAGAGAGAGGGAGAGAAAGAGAGTCTTCTATCTGATGGTCCAATGGCCACAAGGGTCACAGGTCTAGGCCAGGCTAAAGCTAGAACTGGGAACTCAGTTCTAGTGTCCTATGTGTTTGTCAAGAAACCAAATACTTAAGCTATCATCTGCTACCTTCCAGGGTTCTCATTAGCAGGAATCTGGAATCTGGAGCTGAAGCCATGACTTGAACCCCGGCACTCCAATAAGAGATGTGGGAATCCCAAATGGTGTCTTAAACTGCTAGGCCAAACACTGCCCCATATAGTTATTTATTATATTATTCTTGTTTATGTCAAGAGCAGATAAATGGCAAGCATAAGTCTCCATACTTTTTATAGCTCTGAGTAATCATTTATGATATATATATACTAACTATTTTTAAGAATACCTAATTGTTGACCACTTGCATCCTTTGATTTCTGGAAAAGACAACAGACGTAGGGAGTAGAAATTTTCTCCTGATTGAATAACTTCTCTACAACCATCTACAATTTCCCTTACTGTCTATAACACAAAGACCAAATTCTATTTTCAGTATTCAGGTTTGGTCATCCTTGTCTCCAATTTCTGGTCTACTACCTGTTGGCTGATTCAGTCAACCCACCAGTTTTTAAGAATAAGGACTGAAGCCACCCTGACATATGTTCTCCTACTATCTATATATGAGATTATGAACAAGTTATTTAGTCTCCTGGAGCCTCAAATATAAAGATTCCCACTTCATTGATCTGCTGTTAAAATCAAAAGAATTAATGTATGTAAACTGCTTTGCACAATATAGGCATACCACAGGCATTCAAAAATAGTCTCTACTATTAGCCTGCTTGAAGTTTGAAGCTCTACTTTAAATGTACTCTTGCCAGGCCTGTCCATCACCTGAGGCTGCCATGTTCAGTGCCCATACCACTACATTCTCCCCTCATCCACCTCAGGAAGCCATTTCTTCACAATCAGCCAGCTCTAAGTTTTCTGGCCTCCAAACACTTGGTATATGGTTTATAGAGCATTACACAGTCTTCTAAGTTTATCTAAATATTTCACCTAGATTTTTTGATACATCAGCTATTTTGTTATTTTTGTACGTGTGGAAATAACATGCTTTCAAATTTATTTTACAGAAGTACATTTCTAGGTAGGCTCATTTAAAATTACACTCATAGTGGGTAATCAATATGTCAATGCAGAGTCAAGGGAAAGAGGAAGGGAGGGAGAGATTGATTCCATCTTGCTGATCCACTCCACAGTGGCAACAATGGTCAAGAAGGGATGAATGAAGGAAAGGGAGGGAAAGATGAAAGGAAGGAGGGAGAAAAGGAAGCAGGAAATAAAGGAAAAGAAGGAGGAAAGAGGAAGGAAGAAAAAACAGGGACCAGCCCTGTGGCATAGAAGGTTAAGCCTCTGCCTACAGTGCCAGCATCCCATATGGGCAGTGGTTAGAGTCCCAGTTGCTCCACTTCTGATCTAGCACCCTGCTGATGTGCCTGGAAGAGCAGGGAAAGATGGCCCACATGCTTGGGCCCCTGTACCCATGTGGCAGACCCAGAAGCTCTTGGCTCCTGGCTTCACATTGGCCCAGCCCTGGCCACTGCAATCATTTGGGAGTGAACCAGAGGATGGAAAATCTTTCTATTTCCGATTTTCAAATTAATAAATACAATCTTAGAAAAAAAGAAAGGGATTAACTTCTGATGCATTGTCTTTCCTGATTCTTGATATGTGTCATTATTTATGCCTGGAACAATATAGTATTCTCCCTAAAGATACTTCTTGTATATCTTCAGATTTGATTTTAGCATACAATACAATTATAATACAATTTTAATCCAACAGGCCTCTTTAGCTTTGTTTCTTTTATATGATACAAAATAACAGAATAGGGCCAGGGCTGGGCCGGCGCTGGCACTGTGGTGTAGCAGGAAAAGCTCCTACCTGCAGTGCCAGCATCACATCTGGGCGCTAGTTCTAGTCCTGGTTGCCCCACTTCTGATCCTGATCTCTGCCAATGGCCTGGGAAAGCAGTAGAAGATGGCCCAAGTCCTTGGGGCCCTGAACCCACATGGGAGGCCCAGAGGAAGCTCCTGATTCCTGGCTTCAGATTGGCACAGCTCCAGCCATTGCGGCCATCTGGGGAGTGAACCAGCAGATGGAAGACCTCTCTCTCTCTCTTTTGCTCTCTGCCTCTCTATAACTCTGCCTTTCAAATAAATAAATAAATAATCTTATAAAAATTAACAGAATATACTGTTTTTCATCTTACTATGGCCTGATTAACTCCTGTACAGCAATGTGTTTGTCATTTTTTAATTATCTAGTGCATAAGTATCACACAAAATTTATTTGAAATAAGCTAGCATTTATTTGTTTTCCTAATGGGCATAGATACCATCAAGAGTCACATTACCAAAGGAAATATGGACAATTCTAGAATGGACAATTCTTTGATGTTTCAAAAGTTCTATTTTTCCTGTTATTATTTTCAGAGAGTAATAAAATGTTCCTTACTTAGATTATACTCTTGAAAGAAAAACAACAAAAAACAATAACAAAAAAAACCCACAAACTTTTGTGCTACAGATTGAATGATTTCGACAACAGATAGCTATTTCATTGTGTTTAAGCAGGAATTTTTTACAAGTATTGGGTTCCTCCTTAACATCAGTATGCCTGGCTTTACAAAATATGAGGGCTGGCTACCCCTAGAAGGCTTGAAAACTCAAGAGTAGTTTCTTGTACCTATTTTTTACATTAAGAAATGCAGTTACACATCATGTCATGTTATCTCTCAGTAAGTCTAATTTTTAAACAAGCAAGTCTCATGGATTTAAACACACACTGGATTAACTGGGACCAGAGAGCATGAGACATTCACAGTGTACCTTAATGATGCTGTCACATCAGGGAATATATGGCACAATATAAATATTGATGACAATGTAATTGAAGAATCCATAAGCATGGCCAATGTGTTATTTTGTAATAGCAAAATACCAAAAAGTGTATATGTTCTAAATATAGGAGTAATTTGGAGGAATAGATGTATTTTTACAAATGGATTACTATCTATAAAAGGTTATTATTTCTAAATAGAATGTACTACTTCAATAGGCAATGCCAGGTTTGGTCAGATACAATCAATGGGCTATTTCTCCTTAGGCTGTTCTTATTTCTCATTTCCATTTGGAATGCCTTCTCCTTAAACTGGCCCGATTCAAATGTTCCCATTATTCAAGTTGCTGTTCCCCAAGAGCATTTGTAGGCATGTGCACAAAACATAATAAAAACTCTGGTGTATTCTGGTTTATTTGGTGTTTTTCCAAAGAGTTTCAATAGATTAAATTAAATTGTGTAGCATTTTGAATGGAAGCTCTCCCCTCACTACCTTCTATACCCCCAAAGCTTACTCAAATGAATTGCTTTGTTTCAAAGTTTTAATCCATTGGCCTAATTAAGGGATTTTTATCCTGTTAAGAATATAAAGAATGGTTGGGGCTAATGGACCTTTTTATTTCAAATGTTAGATTTAATTTCCTGTGAATAAAATTTTACAATATGGAAAACATCAAGTCTTACTGAAACACCAGACAAATATGGCAATTACAGAGAATGCCAATTAATAAATATTCCTGCTCAGATGCTATAATTACAATAATTTTAAAGGCATCTATGTTTCAAAATAATTGTTTTAATATTTTTTTTTTTTTTTTACAGGCAGAGTGGACAGTGAGAGAGAGAGACAGAGAGAAAGGTCTTCCTTTTTTGCCGTTGATTCACCCTCCAATGGCCGCCGCGGTCGGCGCGCTGCGGCCGGCGCACCGCGCTCATCAGATGGCAGGAGCCAGGTGCTAGGTGCTTTTCCTGGTCTCCCCATGGGGTGCAGGGCCCAAGCACCTGGGCCATCCTCCACTGCACTCCTGGGCCACAGCAGAGGGCTGGCCTGGAAGAGGGGCAACCGGGACAGAATCCGGTGCCCCGACCGGGACTAGAACCCGGTGTGCCGGCGCCGCAAGGCGGAGGATTAGCCTATTGAGCCACGGCGCCGGCCTGTTTTAATATTTTAATATTTGAGAATTTAAGATATTTTAACGTGACATAAGCATTAAGCAAAATAGAGCACTGCACTAGGAATCATGGACCTAGGAGTTGATATTACATTTTATCTTTATTGCTTAATTTTACATACATATACAGTCATGTACAATTGGTTATCTCATATCATTTTTCTGAAAATTTTTTGACTTTTTTTCTACTCCACTTGCTTGCTTTTGCCTTCATTCTGTGAACCTACACTATCCTATCCAATATTGCATGTTAACAATTTATGTATTCTTCATATGTAACACAAATATGTAATTATACAGGGACATATAGAATTATATATTCTGCAGTATTTTTATCTGAGACATATACATTCAAATGTGTGTGTATATATATTGATAAACTTTTTACAACAAAAAGGTTTAAATATTCTTCTTATTACTTAATATTGCCTTAGAAATTTATCTACATTAAATTAAATATTTTAATTATTTTTGATTGGTTACAAAAGTAATTTGTAAAATTATTTATTTATTTAAAGCAGTGACACAGAGAGGGAGAAACAGTGAGATCTTCCATATACTGGTTCACTCCCCAAATGGTTGCAACAGTCTAGGACAAAGACAGGAGCTTGAAAGTGGATTCGGGTCTCCCACATTGTCTGCAGGGTCACAGGTACTTGGGTCATTGTCTGCTGCATTCTTATAAAGGCAGGCAGGCATTGAACTGGAGCTCCAATTCGGGATGCCAGCGTCACAAGCAGTGATTTTACCCACTGCGTTATAACTTTGGTACCACAACAGTCATATTTTGTTCATTACAGGAAACTGTAAACATTCAAGTCATTCTCCTATTGAGCTCATTAACTTCATTCTTGGTTTCTCTACAGACATGACTTTAACATCCTTGAACACATGTTTTAATGTACTAATATTTTTACAAACCATATTTTCAGAAGTGGGATGGCTATGTATGTGTCCATATGTATGTAGAAATACAGACTTTTGCATTTTTTTGCAAAAGCTGTCTCTGCTGTATGTCTGTCTTTCTGTCCCTTCACCTTTCAGATAAAACAAGATAAAGAAAAAAAATTTTAAAAAACATTTAGAATTTAGAATTATAACCAGATATACATTAAATTTATATACTGATATTAAGAAAATGAGTATTTATTTGACATTAAATCTTGACATAACTAAATACTATGGTATTCTAATTGGTAAATTATTAATTTATATTCTTCAAAAATTATAGTTTTTAAACATCAATATGAATTATTTATTAGAAAATTATGAAGTATTTTATTTGGTTTTATTATTGAGAATTTAATATCCCAATTTCTGGTGTTATTTTCTTGTGTGGAGAAACTTAAGTGTTTCTTCTCCATTTATTTTGTATTCTGCTACTTGATCAAACCCTCCTTTGATTTTTTTTTGTCATCAAGATCATATCAGTAAAGCCATATTTCCTCTCCTGTTTTAGTTCTTCAAAGAAATGCATTATAATCTGGACCCTTTCTGTTTAAACATTCTAATGAGAACTCTGCTCTTATCAGCAGTTGATGTGGGCACAACTATTTTGGCACCCATTCAGCAGAAGGTTTGTTCAATAGTTTTCCAAGCAGAATTGGGTAAGCTAAAGATGGACTTTTGCCTTAATGTAGGTATTCTGCTGCTGTGGGCTCCAAGTTTAACATTGTCTTGTCGCTCCTTAAATAAGTTCTCAATTTGTAAATTACTAATTTCTTTAGGGCATTATTCACCAATATTTCATGAAACATTAGAGATTTCACCAGTCTTCCACTCAGGCTTCATTCTCAGATTCAGGTTTATTTTGCTCTAATTTAAATGGAATTCACTGATTATTTCTTTCCTTCATCATGCTTCAGACTAGATTCCAATGTTCTAATACATTAGAATGAGTTTATTTTGGTGCAAAAGCTTTTTTTCAATCCTATATAGATTTTTCACAACAGGTGTTGAAGACTTCTCATGTTAGATTCATAAAATGAATAGAAACATTTTCAAGTCTTCTATGTTCTGGAATAATATAAATTATATTGAAATGACAACTCCTTTAAATACTTTATCTAATTCAGCTGTAAACATATCTTATGAAACTTCTCTGTGGACATTCTCAAAATATGTTCCCAAACTATTCTGGGAAAATTGGGCTATTCTAACTCTTTAAAACTGTTTTACTTTTTATTTTGATAATAAATCATCCATATCTTTGTAGATGTTTCAATTTGTTGTCACAGTTTTATTGTTCATTCTGCTACAATTTGTGGTTTAATGTTTTGTATCAGTGGTATATATACTTTATATGGGTAATTTTACTTTCTTTGCTTTGCTTTTTCCAAAATTCAGTTTCTGACAAGTTCAATTTAATTCAGTCATATTTTCAAGGAAACCGCATTTAAATTTAATTATTTGTTGACTATTTTCCCTATGTCATTGGCTTCATCTTTTTCTTTGTAAATATCCCTTTTTGTCTAATTATAATTTATATGGCCCTTATGTTTTATTATTTAAGATGAGTAATGCATTATTTGATCTGTTCTCTTTCTTATTTAATAATGAAAGCACTTGAAACTTTTTTTTCACTGAGTTAAGTATTTAATTTGTCTTAATATGTATTGGTTAGTAACATTATGTTGTATCATTTTGTGGACAATTATAATGACCATTTTTCTTTTTTTAAAGATTTATTTTATTTATTTATTTGAGAGGCAAAGTTAAAGAGACAGATAGAGGGAGAAAGAGAAAAAGAGATCTTCCACTTTCTGTTTTACTCCCCAAAGGCCCCCAGCTGTCTGGGCTGGGTCAGGCTATGGCCAGCATCCTGGAACTCAGTGTTGGTATCCTACTTGGGTGGCAGAGGCTCAAGCATTTGAGTCATCTTCCGATGCTTTCCCATGTGCATTAGCAGGGAGTCAGATTGGAAGTGGGGTAGCCAGGACTGGAACCAGTGTTCTAATGGGATGCCAGCATTGCAGAAAGAGGCTTAACTAGCTGCTCAATGATACCAGCCTCTTAATGTCAATTTCAGTTTGAAAGATATATTATTGAAAGATAATAGATTTGGGCAGGTTCCATTTTAATTTTTACTTACAACCTTCTGTATAATAAATGTATTATGATTGTATAAGAAGGCTAATTTCTTTACATTTATTTATTTGAAAAGCAGAATGATGGAGAGAAGGCAGCAGATCTTCCATTTGTGATTCATTCCTCATATGGCCACAATGACTTGGACTGGTCCAGGCCAAAACAAGGAACCTGGAACTGTCCCTGCCCCTGACGTCCACATGAATAGCAGGGGCTCAAGCACTTGGGCCAGCCATTGCTGCCTTCCCAGGCACATAAGCAGAGAGCTGAATGTGAAGTGAAACAGCCAGGATTCAGTCAGGTACTCAGATATGAGGTGCTGATGTAGCAGGTGGGAGCTTAGCTAACTGTGCTACAGTGCTGGTCCCTAGAATATTTCTTAAATAAAACAAAACTAAACAGTAAGGTGAACTTGATGGCCAAGTACATGATTCATTTTTGTAAATATCCCATGGGTATTTTTAAAGTATATTCAATATTTGAAGGTTATAATTATCTTGATTATATTTTGAATAATATCCCCATTACAATTATTATCCAGTTATATTCTCAACATATTTTATTGCTATACTGACTTATTTGAAGTTTTTGGTGTTGTTCATCTATAAATTTCAGGAATCATCCCACTCCTTGGATAGCTATCTTCAGCTTCCTTTGTTAAACCACAATTCCTGCTTTACTCTTCTGTTTTTTGATGATCATTTTTCCATTTTAAACATACACATAGTTTTGATCCAAAAACTTCTTTGTTTTACATGAAGTTTTTTTACTTTGATGTTGTGTGCTCAAATTTATACTCATATTAGCACAAGAAATAAAATTTTCAATTTATTAACTGAATATGCCACAAAATTCACTATGTTTGAGGTTTCAACTGGACCAGATTGAGGCTCCTTGCAAGGTCTTGATTTTGATTTCGCGTTGTGGATGCAAAAGGAAAATAATTTTAACAGACTTTTTTCTTAGAATCTCAGAAAGCACAGATATCAAACTAATATCATTCAAGAATTAACATTGAGGATAAAAGATTTAACAGCTAATATTACTTTCCATAGGTACACACAAAACTTGGAATTAAAAGTAAATACTTCAAATTCAGGAGATTCAACATTTGATCAGTGAGTCAACATTTGTTTAAAAGAAAATCACAAAGTGAGAATTTGAGACACCTTAACAGTTGTGCTAAATTTCAGAAATTTTTCTTAAAATAACTATTAACTTTTGAAGTTGATATTTATCTATCAGGTTTTTGCCCTGTGGCTCTCATGAGGTTATCATATTACTAATAATCAGTAGTATGTGGTAAATATTGGCAAATATGTAGTTCAAGTTATATTATCATCTCAGATTTTTAAAATGAAAACCAACTGTTCAATTTTCTAGTAAGTGTGAATCCTTTTTAACTTATATATAAGGCATGTTTATTGCAAAATTTAATTAAAAAGACATTACTGAAAAAAATCAGTAGTTACAAGTTTCCCAAAACCACTGAGGAAAAACACACATATTATTCTTCACACCCTAGAGAATAACATCTGAGCCTTATCTTCCTCCCCACCCCAAGCCATTCCAAGGAAACCTAATTTACTCCACACATTTCATTTTCACTGATTCTACTGTTTAGCATCCTGACTGGTCTTATGTATGTCTACACATGGCCAGCAGGGGTAGGAGCTGTGTATCTTTCTGCCAGTACTCCAGGCCTGTCCTGCATGTTGCCTTGTGTCTAAATGAGCTTAAGAAAAAGAGATAGAATCCCCCTTAACTGTGGCACATGACCGAGCATGAAGTTGGAAACTTATTTTAAAGTAGTTGCTAATAATTAGAAGAGAGGAGAGGAGAGGAGTGCAGTGGAAAGGAGAGGAGGGAAGAGGACAGGAGCAAAACAAAGTGAAGAAGAGGGAAATAAAATTAAAGTCAAGAAAGAGAAAGAACAAGAACAAATATTTAGGATAAATGCTGAACTTGGCAAAATGCCAATTCAACAGGTACACAAGTGGAATGGTCCCAGGCCAAATGAACATGCAAAGGTCACTGAGTTATACCCTAAGGTATAACTTTTCACATAATGTAAACGTGCTCTTGACTTTTTTTATTAGGTACACATTGAGCAAAACAGGGAGTATCTTGACATTTTCTATAATCCCATAATGAATGAGAAGTCTATCAAAAACGATTGAGCAAATTAATTTTTTTTAAAGATTTATTTTATTTATTTGAAAGACCAAGTTATAGAGAGAGGTAGAGACAGAGAAAAAGGTCTTCCATCCGTGGTTCGCTCTCCAGATGGCCGCAACGGCCAGAGCTGCGCCTATCAGAAGCCAGGAGCCAGGAGATTCTTCTGGGTCTTCCACATGGATGCAGGGGCCCAAAGACTTGGGTCATTTTCTACTCTATCCCAGGCCATAGCAGAGAGCTAGATCGGAAGAGGAGTATCTGGGATGAGAACCGGCTCCCTTACGAGACGCTGGCACCTCAGGCCAAGTAACCCATTGAGCCACAGCGCTGGACCCTGAACAAATCAATTTAAGAAGTGAGAAAGCTGTCCATGTTGAAAGTGAGTCTTCCAAAATTTCATGGCAGTTTATATTATAAAAAAGTTGATGATAGGCCAGCACCATGGCTCACTAGGCTAATCCTCCGCCTGCAGCACCAGCACTCTGGGTTCTAGTCCCAGTTGGGGCACCAGGTCTGTCCCAGTTTCTCCTCTTCCAGTCCAGTTCTCTGCTGTGGCCCAGGAAGGCAGTGGGCCACCAAGTCCTAGGGCCCTGCACCCGCATGAGAGACCAGGAGGAAGCACTTGGCTCCTGGCTTAGGATCTGTGCAGCTCCGGTTGTAGCAGCCATTTGGGGGGGTGAACCAATGGAAGGAAGACCTTTCTGTCTCTCTCTCTCTCACTATCTAACTCTGCCTGTCAAAAAAAAAAAAAAAAAAATCTGATGCATGGACTTCAAAAAATTCTGCACCAAAATAACTGATCTTTTAATCACATTTTCTACAAAATTTTTGAAATATCCTTGTATTTATGGGTACTCATGATCTTTAAAAAATAAAGCTTAAATATTTGCTCAGGTTTTATGACACAAATGTTCATTACCATCATTTATAAGGACCTTCTGCTAATCATCATTATCCAAAGCTATTTCTGCCAATGATGGACCTTTTACATGATCTGATGAGATTATATTGTCTTGTTACATCATAGCCATTTTATACTGTGTAAGTATATACTATGATGCTCACATCACAACAAAAGAATTCTCAGATTATATCCCCAACCTAAAGTCATGACACATGACTTTAACCCAAAATTACTACTCAGACACGTGTCCAAAAATGTCACTGTAAACTGGCAGTCCATTTCTTACACTTGATTCAAGTGTGCTTAAACATTAATCAGATGAAATAGTGATTGTACATTGTCTAATTTACCTGCCATGCATCTTTCAGAGTTACAGAAGTTTTCCTAATGTTCTGCTATTTCCCATTACATAAATGGCACAATTATCAGATATTTTAAATTAAAAGTGGAAATTTGACAGAATAAGATTTTGTCTTTTTCAAGAATGTTTATTAGAACTGTAATGTAACCATGCAATTCTTTTTCTACTCTTTAAAGACATGTACTTTTCCATAACTAGTTTGGCAGTAATTGGATGGGGGAAATATCCAGACCCTTTGCATTATACTAAGTACTTTTTTGCTGCTTTTATCTGCAGAAATATCCTTTATAGCTACTGAATAAATCCAGTATATATCTATTTGTTCTCTCTCTAGAAAAGTCAGAAATCCAATTTATTTTATCATTTTAAGCTGATTTAGGAACAGACAACATGTTTCCTTTTATGTTTTCCCCTACTACACCTTCTATTTAAGACCCACTGAAAGAAGAGAAGAGAGAACAAGCATTCAACAAAATGACAATTAAGTAATACTTTTGTTTTTTAATGTCAGAAAAGATGTCTCTTTGTAAATAATAATTTGATAGCAACTGAAAAGATAATAGATTTAAAAACAAAATAAAAATATTACAAGCTTGTCCATAACTGAAAAAGCAAAACCTTGCAAGATGTAACCTAACTGGTTCAATATATATTGGACTGACCCTTATAATCCTCAAAGAATAAAAATTTATACCAAAAGCAGAAATGATTCATGGCTGTTCTTCAAATATTATTATCTACTAAACCTGTTCTGACCTTAAGACACTTCCTCATTTTCTATGTTATTTATTTCCCCTCTAAATTGAGTTTTAAAGTTCAACAGTATAGATGCTCCTGTTTGCCTGGTGGAAAAATACATTATTAGAAGAATGTAATATAATGCATCTTTAGGGAGAAAACAGAATTATTATATTCATCTACGTTTCACTGAAGTCACTGATATTGCTGTCAGCACACTACTTCATAACAGAGGTGATGAATTGAACACACAAAACTAACTAGATAGTTCCAAGTAACAAAAGCACAGTCATTGAAGGCAGTGAGAAAAAAAAAATGTCTATTAGAGGCTGTCTGTGTTCTGAATGCAGTACTAAACAAAGCACAGATCCACTAGGTCAAGACAGGCCCATGCCTGCTACTTCATTATAAACTTTAAGATGCCTGGCAGAGCCAAGGGTAGAGGTGCCAGCCAAACAAAAGAAATTTACACAAGAAGAGCTGAGTTTTCATATAGAATTTTAAAGAATCAATACCCAAATTGCTGAGATGCGTGTGAATGCAAGCAGGTTAAATGTACATGAATATACTTTAGACAGATTGTGGGAAAATGCAATTAAAAGATAAGTTGATTTTGATGCAAAAAATTTAAAAAATCCTTGCACAGATTTTTCATAATACACATTTTTCATGAACTTTTTGAATATTGCTCCTATACATGGATTTTGACTTTTTTGCATCAAAATAAACACATCTTTTACTTCCAGTTTGCAATGAACTTAAAAAATTATTCTTATATATGGATGTTGGATCACAAAGAAATAAGTACCCATAGGATAAGTTTAGGTTTACTAGGGCTGAGGATGAGTTGAAAACTTGTGATTCCCTAGTCAGATGGAAGACCATGAGCAAACATAAGAAACAGTAGACATTTTGTTCTCAAGAGATATGCAGTCTATTTTTGCTTCCTTTCCTTTTGCTTAGCTTCTGGACTGCTTTATATTTCTTTCCTATATGAGTTTTTGTGTCCTTGTTCGGTTTATATTCCCTTAAGTAAATCTTCTCCTCAAGTCATTGATTCTATGGTTTCAAATTCAGCAGCCCAGTCATTTTCCCTTTCCTCTGGAGCAAAGTCCATTCCTATTGTTTATCAAAAGAAGGACACAACATCGCTACTCTGTCAGCGCATTTAATTTTAGATCCCGTAAGAGCAGCTCCCTTCTTTCAAATATGTTTAAACACTTAAATCTAGACATTAGAAAAAGGGCAGATTTAATAAGCTTCCTTCAGCATAATGCGTCTCCAGGGCTGAGAACTGAAACACTGAATGGAGCCTAATCAAACAGAAGAAAGCAGGAGACAGGAAATGTGTAGATAAGCAACTAGGAAATGCAGCTGTTGAGGAATTAAAACTAAGGTAAAAGATGCCCTCTAGTAACACTGTGTTGTTTTGTGCAATCACCTGAATTGCCTATCAAATATATACATCTAGGTCATTTTGCTTCTGAGTGTTTAATGCTAGAATCCAGATGTAGGAAAACATCAACGCATATTAGGAAGAAACTAAGGTGCTAAAAAAAAAATTAAAAAACCTAGGATTAATTTAAATCTTTGGAAACTATGATTGACTTATAAAGATGACATTTGTCTGTACTTTCACGTGTTCATTCTTTATTTTAAAAAGTCTATTTTATATATTTACCCTCCTTGTATACCTTACCCCACCTCAATTCTGAAGTCTCCCACAGTTTCTGAAAACAGTGCAAATACTTAGCCTCAGACTGATAAAAATAACACTGGCATCTAACAGGTTCAGCAGTGACAAACCTGAAGTACACTGAAGCACAGTACACACATGGGTATGACATGGGAGCTCCATACACCACATTGCTTGTGTTCTCAGTCTCCGCCCACTGATACTAGTGCCTGCCCCTTGACAAATCTAACATTTCTTTTGAACTTTTATTTTTTCTTGTCCTTTTCTATAACTCTAATTAATGTTTTCCCCTTTTAAGTTTTGGGTTTCCTCTGTGGTAACTTTGACTTTCTTTTCCCCATTGTGTTTGTTTCCCCTCAGTCTTCTCACCACTGCTTCATTTGCCATATATCATGTTACACAAGTTAGCTCTGCTCTCAATTACTTTATTCATTTATCCCTTTTTATTTTCAGGATTTACTTTATACAGTCATTACTAGCTTCATCATAGTTTAATTTATTTCATTTATTTGAAAGGCAGAGAGATAAAAAGAGACAGACAAGAAGATAGAGAAGCAGAGATTTCTCTTCTGCTCAAATGGCTGCAGTTGGGCCAGAAAAACAGTATGGATCCCCTACATGAGTGGCAGAGGTCCAACTTCTGGAACCATCACCTGCTCCCTCCCAGAGTGTACATTAGCAGGAATCTGGAGTTAGGAACAGCGCCTAGAATCAAATCCAGGCCCTTTGATAAGGGATGTGGCAGTCCCAAGAAGCATCATTACTGCTAAGCAGCTGCCTCTCCTTTACTCTTATGCATGCTTTGCTATCTTCTCCCATTTACATCAAAAAAACTTCCTATTCACTAATTTACTCTCTTGCACATTTACCCTCTAATATTTTGTCCAAGTGCATCTTTCTTAATATGCTCTGAAATATACACACATTATACATGCATGTAGTGTGTATTATATGTAATATTCATGTGTGTATATACATAGATGCATGTCCACACACACACACATGCTCTGAAACATCTATCACTCAATCCATCTCTCTCTCACTCTCTCCCTATGTATATATTATATATATATATATATATACACACATATATATATACAGACATATGCCATATATATAAAACAATTATATGTGAATGCATTTATGTTTGTGTGCGTCTATCCAGTAAATAAATAAGAATTCGGTCATTCCTTACTTTTCCACACACTTTTTCTCTTCTTTTCACATTCTTTCATTTGTTAACAATGATCTGGATTTTCAAAGACCTTAGTAAGTTTTCTAGATATTGAAAGTGAAGTGGGGGCCACTGCTGTGGCATAGTGGGTAAAGCTGCTGCCTGAAGCTGCTCCACTTCCAATCCAGCTCTCTACTGTGGCCTGGGAAAGCAGTAGAAGATGGCCCAAGTCCTTGGGCCCTTGTGCCCGCATGAGAGCAATGGAAGAAGCTCCTGGCTCCGGGCTTTGGATCGGTGCAGCTATGGCCATTGAGGCCAACCAGGGAGTGAACCAGTGGATAGAAGACCTTTCTCTCTGTCTCTCCTTCTCTTTGTCTGTAACTTTGCCTGTCAAATAGAAATAAATAAATCTTTAAAAACCAAAAATAAAAATAAAAAAGGGAGGTGACTGATCAGGGTCACTCCTTCTCCAAACACATTGGAAGGGTTAGCAGACCTACGCTAGGAAAAATGGCAGAGGCTTTACTTGTCTACTCTGTGCCAGTGACCTTTTTTTTTTGGGGGGGGGCAGGTAGAGTTCTAGACAGTGAGAGAGAGAGAGAAAAAGGTCTTCCTTCTGTTGGTTCACCTCCCAAATGGCCGCTACAGCTGGCGCTGTGCCGATCTGAAGCCAGGAGCCAGGTGCTTCTTCCTGGTCTCCCATGCAGGTGCAGGGCCCAAGGACTTGGGTCATCCTCCACTGCCCTCCCAAGCCACAGCAGAGAGAGGGACTGGAAGAGAAGCAACTGGGACTAGAACCCAGCGTCCATATGGGATGCTGGCGCTGCAGGCAGAGGATTAACCAAGTGAGCCAGCTAAACAGTGAAAGATAGCGCAAGTACTTGGGCCCCTGCCTCCCACATGCAGAACAGGATGAAGTTCCTGGCTGTCTCAGCCCTGGCCACTGTGGCCACTTGGGGAATGAACCGGTAGATGATCTCTCTCTGTCTCTCCATCTCTCTCTGTAGCTCTCACTTTCAAATAAATAAATAAGTCTTAAAGAAAGAAGCAAATCTTCAGCATACATAATACTTGCTTAATGTAATTAGTTTCAAATAAATTAATGATAAAAATAAATTAATGGTGATAGGATATGGGAAGGGTTGAGGAACAACCCTTCAACACACGGAGACTTTGGGAAGCAGTGGTCTGAAAGTTTATCTAATTCCACGCATATGCACTTGCCTTTGGGTTAACCTGTGTTCTATTTTCCAATTTTGGGAATACCAGCCTTGAAAGACTAAGGGGAAAAGAGGCGTTTGGTGTTTCCCCACTCACACACACACACAAAAAGATGAAAAGACTACAGTTACCAAGCAGTGAAATAATCAGCCGCCCTAACCAGAGAACTGGAGAAGCATAGGAGAGAGAGAGAGAGCTAGGAGGAATAAAGGTGAAGCCGAGGGAAAGGCCAGAAAAACCTGTGAGTGCAGCTCCATCCATGCAGGATTGTATAGCTCTTACTGAACATGAATTCATTCATCCCTCCAGTCACCGAATACATACTTTGTGGATGATTACAATGCAAGCAGATGGAACTACAAAAGTGAATACTGAACACAGTCCCTGCCCTTAGGAGCTTTCAAACATTATAAAAATTTTAAATGGGAGTAAAATGTTTTAATTGGATGTACCAGCAGCATATGCTCCTTCCATGATTGCTGGACTTCAAGTATGAGAAAAATAAGGGGAAAAGAAAGAGCATGATTTAAAAAGATATGTAAAAAACAATCATTGAATAGAATTTTGTTTGTATGTATGCAAAGGAATTCTCCCAAGATAGCAAAAAAAAAAAAAAAAAAAAAAGGAAGCATGAATGAAAAGTGACTAGAAAATACAAATTTCTGCCAATTGTTTGGAAACATTTAATATAAAATATGAAGAAACAATATTAACTTTGCAAGAATGTTCTAAGAATAAACTGCACTCAAAAACCTAGAAGATGTGTCTTACGGAGATGTTTAAAACAAATTTGTGGAGATGCCTGCACTGTGGCATAGTAAGTTAGGTCTCTGCTTGCGGGGCTGGGATCCTATATACTCATCAGAGTCCCAGCTGCTCTACTTCCTATCCAGCTCACTGCTAATGGCCTGGTAAAACCTCAGAAAATGACCCAAGTACTTGGTCTCCTGCTACACATGTGGGAGAAGCTCCTGGATCCTGGCTTTGAATTGGCTCAGCTCTAGCCATTGCTGCTGTCTGGGAAGTGAACCAGAGGATGGATGACTTCTCTCTCTGTCTCTGTCTCTGTCACTCTCTCTCTCTGTCTGTAACTCTGCCTCTCAAATAAATAAATAAGTCTAAAAATAAATAAATAAACGCAAAGAAAGGAGACAAAGATGCTCAATGTAGTGTTATGGTTTTTAGTTTCATAAATAAAATACCCAGCAATAGGGATGTAATAGAATCACACATTAGGATTTTTGATGTCTATAAAAAGTGAAATATCATAAAAACACAATAAAATGATGAGAAAAATACTTAGCTCTCTTTTACACTTGTGTGTGTGTACAGAAAAACACACAAACATGATTTTTGAAAAAAATTAAACATAAATGTCCTAAAATGTTAATTTTGAACTAGTTAATCAGTGCTGAAGAACCATGAGTTGTAATTCTTTCCTTTTGTAATTTCTAAGTTATTGGCAATCAGCATGTCCTAGTTTTATATTAGAAAACTTAATTATACATTGAAAAATCTGAATTTGAAATATAATTCAGGTAGGAATCTCAGATAATAAATAGTAAATGATAGAAAGGTTTTAGGAAAAATTTATTATATTAATTCAATATGCAAGTATCAGGATTTTGTAGACATTGACATGAAATAGCAAATAGTCTTTCAATTAAAAAATTTAGAAGCAAAATACTATTGAATAACTTTATCACACAAAATGGAAACATTATTTAAAATGCTTCAATTTTTAAAATGCTAGCCAATTAAGACATATAGTTCCCTTGAGTTATTTTACTAAAGCAACAATTTATGTTCCTTTGTTGCAGAAGTTCAAAAATAACAAAACACTTGACTCATGCATGCATTTAATATAAAACTGATAAAAATGTCTAATAAGAGTTATATGTGACTCCTTACGATGGCAAACAAAAAAGATATCGACAATCTAACCTGCTCTTTCTACCTTCAGACATATCTTACTACACAGTTCAACTTGTCTCCTGCTAGATGAGGCATAAACCCACAGAGAAAAACCACGGTTGCTCTGGGAACTATTCCACTTTCAGTGTCATTCAAAACATGCCTTGGAGAAAGCTTGTGCTCGTTCAGCAGCAGGTACCTCCATTTTTATCTTCATACCTATAAAAACACACTTTAAGCTATCCTGCAGGCCAACAGAATCAATTGTTCAAAGACAAAACAATTGGATTGCAACTAACACAATGTTTTACTTAAAACCCTTTATTGAAAAAGTCCTTACAATGCAATTGTATGATATGCAAATGTAAATATACATTGAATTACAGTTAATCTCAATTCTGAGCTGCCAATGATAAACAAATGGAACCTATTTTGAGGTGCATGAATCAGTTTGCCTAAGTTTTGTATATGGTTACTACCTAATTACTAAAGCTCACTGTATTTATTGTACATAAAAAATGATAACCTTATGAAAATCCCTAGAGTTTTAGGGAATAAATTACCGTCCTTTCAAATTAAAACATCTGGAACATACTCTATATTACAGACACGTACCAGCAAAAGTTTCAGCCTATAGAGCTGTGGAAAATGCCTTTAATATTGTTCTCTCTCATGTCTACATATTTGTCATTGCAATGCTTCTCCAACACGGTCACTTCAAGGAAATATAAGAAGTTCAGCAAGGTAGAAAAGGTATGGACGATGCAATGGAGTTGTTTGAGTGTATAAACCTTCTGAGCGTGTAGATATTTATTTATACAATGGATGTATCTAAATTTTATGCTGTGGAGTGTCGGTTTGAGTCATGCCTTCTCTGCTTCCAATCTAGCTCCTGGAAAAGCAGCAGAAGATGGCCCAAATGCTGGGAACCCTGCATCTACTTAGGAAACTCAAATGTAGTCCAATCTTTTTACCCAACCCTTGCCATTATGGCCATGGCGGGGGGGGGGGGGGCACTAGAGAATGAAATATCTTTCTCTCTCTCTCTCTCTCTCTCTCTCTCTCTCTCTCTCTCTCTCTCTCTCTCTCCTTTCTCTGTAACTTCCCCTTTCTCATAAATAACAAAATATTTACAACAAATTAATTTTATATTGTGATTGTATATTTCGATGGTTTAGCATTACATGACCTAATAGACATGGGTATAATAGACTTTCACAATAGGAAAATGTTATCAGGTATGAAGTGACTTATAGGAATAGAAAATATACTTCTAAGAATTAATAAAATGACTTTTTAAATTTCCCATCCATACATAATTAAAATTGAGCAACTATTAGGCATTCACTATTTTCTCACAATCCTTGCTAGTAGTGCGAGCTGGGAGACAATTCTGAAGTGTGTTTACACCAGTGTTACTTAAGTGATAGTCTAACATTGATTTTTTTATTGGTTCATGATTGAATATTTATACAAAATTGAAAGCTAGTGATTGAAAAGTTACAGTAATTTCATGGTGTAATTTTATTCATGTTGGAGGAATGTTTTACAACAAATTAGACATTACATACACATGATGCAATTATATTCAAAATTTAAAAAAAGAATGAAATCTTGTATTTTGCAACAAAATAGATACAACTGGAGATCATTATGCTCAGAGAAATAAGCCAGACGCAAAAGACAAGTAGAGTATATTTTCTCTGACTGGTGGTAGCTTATACAGAGAGTATATATATTAAAAAAACAACGTATGTTGAACTAAACGGACATTTTGTGACTTGATTGTTGTCTTTTACTTTTTACTTGTAGAACTCTGTGTTTAGAGAAGCATTGAGCCTGTGATTATAAAGTAAGAGGAAAGAATGTTATTGCAAAATATTAAAGAAAAGTAGGGAAAGAAGAATGTAGAGAGGAAAGCATCATTGTATTCTTGTAATTTTATGTATGAAATTCTTGAAATCTGAAAGTAATATAAAATAAAAATAAATAAAAAGCAAAAAAAAAAAAAAAACAGGTCCTTCTCCACAAACTCCTCAGTTGCAGGAACCTGCCTTTTATATTATCTCAGAGTTTTGCAGGAATATTGAACTCTAGCTGCACTCGGCAGTGATTTTTGTAATATGCACCTTTGTTGGTTCCCTACTTTGATTCTCACTTCCACTTTCTCTGCAAGAGCTTCTTGAAATTACTTCCCAAATAGACCACCTAAATTTGTGTTTTTATCTCAGGGTCGTCTCCTGTTAGGAGGGTTTGTTTGCCCAACTCTTATATATTTATATCTACAACAATATTTAATATACAGTAGCTGTTGGACAAATCTGAGTTAATGTAGATTACTAAAGATTGGATAATCTTGGGCAAATCAATTTTACTACCTTATTCCTCAGATTCTTCTTCACTCTCTGTTTCTCTCTCTTCCAAGTGCCCACCAGGGAATTTAAAAAAAAATCATGGAAAAATGGAACCAAAAGACAAATTTATTTTGGCATATAAAATTTTTGAAAATCCATGAAGGTTTTCAAAATATGCCTTTTTTGTGAAATTTTCTGTATATTTCTCATATCTTTCTGTCTATATAAATTATTGCAGATCACTAACCTTCCAGCTCTATGGTTACATAATTTGCTTTCCAAGGCATTATTGAGAAAAAAGATTTTCTAATTCAAGAAGTGACCCATTCGAGTAGACCCAGGAAGGGAACAGTTATATTGATGTGACATGGAAAATCTGAAGGGTACTTAGGACTGGTACAAAGAGAACGGAAGACTACATTTGGAGACAAACTGATAGAGATGAGGACATACAAGACATGTGGAGAATCTAGTGTGTAAATGAGGCTTCCCTCAGAATCTGGTGAATTTGTTTAGAAGATAGTGGGATGTGATTATTGCTAACTATTATATATAAATATTATAAATTTATTATTTATTCACATACAAGTCTTTTCAGCAAACATTATGCTTCTGTAATTAATACCATGGGAGGCCGGCGCCGTGGCTCAACAGGCTAATCCTCTGCCCTGCGGCGCCGGCACACCGGGTTCTAGTCCCGGTTGGGGCGCCGGATTCTGTCCCGGCTGCCCCTCTTCCAGGCCAGCTCTCTGCTGTGGCCTGGGAGTGTAGTGGAGGATGGCCCAAGTGCTTGGGCCCTGCACCCCATGGGAGACCCGGAAAAGCACCAAGCTCCTGGCTCCTGCCATTGGATGAGCGTGGTGCGCCGGCCGAAGCGCGCCAGCCATGGTGGCCATTGGAGGGTGAACCAATGGCAAAAGGAAGACCTTTCTCTCTGTCTCTCTCTCTCACTGTCCACTCTGCCTGTCAAAAAAAATAATAAAAAAATAAAAAAAATAAAAAAAATACCATGGGAAAACATTGATAAAATTCTTAATCCACTTCTAGACACAATTGGTCTCAGTACAACACACTAAGTGCTAACAGTCTACACAAATATTGACCAGAGTTAACATTTTGAATGCTGTCTATGCTCTGGGCCCTATGGTAAGTACTTTACATATATCCTCTCATGTAATCCTCACAATCACCATATGAGGTGATTAATTTCTATCCTCTGCAGATGAAGAAACAGCAATACTGTGGCCAATACATATTCTGCACAATTTGCACAAAGGAATATTCACTCCCACATTAGGAAGGTTCATTATTATTGAACATGAGCCATCATGTGGACCATACACCTAGATGTCACTGTCTGTCTTTAGAATTGAGGGGGGATTTGTTCAGTGGAGAACAGCAGGTATATAATGCGATACACAGAAACAAATGTAGAAGCACCAGGAAGAATGGTACAGCGATGTCTGGAGAAGAGTGAGGAGTATCTCAAACAGTATGTGAGAATTAACATCAGGAAGGGATTAGACAGGAGGGTAAATACTGTACAAGCACAGCTTTGAGACATTTAAACTGGTTAATTTTTTATTATTAATATTTATTTACTTAAAAGGCAGAGCTACAGGTAGAGAGGGAGAAACAGAGAGAGAGAGGCCATTCATCAGCTGGTTCACTGCCCAAAAGGCCACAACAGGTATGGAAGGGCCAGCTTAAAGTCAGTAGCTGAGAACCCCATCCAAGTCTCCCACATGGGCAGCAAGGCCAAATACTTATGGCATCATCCGCTGCTTTCTTGGATGCATCAGCAGGGAGCTGGATTGAAAGTGGAGGTGCCAGGACTTGAACCAGCACTCTGATACGGGCTGCTGGCAGTGACAGCCCATATGGCTTATCTTGAAGGAAAGGTGAGAGTATTAGTCAACTGCTGATGTTTAAAATACCTCTGAGAAGAAGCCAATATCTTTGTGGCACATTCTTGACTATATTTTCATCATTATGTGAGTTCTGTCATCTTCTATGTTCTTAATATTACTCTATGAGTTGGCATCATTATTCCAGTTTCCATATAAGGAGCGTATGAATATATTTATGTAAAATTGCATTGTTAAGAATATCAATTCTACACTGACTCATAGTTTCTATAGCATTGTCTTATACATGTGAGTATTTATTATTCTCCTCAAATAGAATGTAAACATCTTCAGTGGAGGGAACTTGTATTATTCACATTTTCATATCTAGTACCTACAATGATTTTGGGATGTCACAGGTACATAACAGATAAAATAAATTTAATAAATTATTTACATGTTTCTTTGTTTAATTCACCTACACTCCCCAACCCTTACACACAAATGAATCCTGTTAAAGGACTCAAAGAAATCAAGATTCTTCACACACTTAAGTATGTCCTTGGATCAAAAATATTCTACTTAAAATGTAAAGCAAAACACACAAAACTTGCTCAAAGAGGGGTGTTCTGAAAACAAGCAAACATAAAAACAGACCATCTTAGTCATCCCCATGTCTTTCCAACTTCTTCCTTATTCCCTCCTTGTCTGAACACTGGAGGGCCCCATGCCTCCATCTGTGGCTCTTTTGTACCCCCACTTTCTGGGTGACATTATCAAGGTTTAAAGGCTAAGTATATGCTGGTCATTCCCAAATTAATATCTATAATCCAGACTTCTCTCCTTGACTCTAAATGTAAATACCTATCTTCCTACTCAAACATCTCCACTTGGACTTATAAGAAATGCCTAGGGGCTGGTGCTGTGTCAGAGCAGGTTAAGTCACTGCTTGTGACGCTGGCCTTCCATATCAGAGTGCTAGTTAAAGTCCTGGCTGCTCTGTTTCTAATTCAGCTCCCTTCTAATGAGCCTGGGAAGGGCAGCAGAAGATGACCCAAATACTTGGGTCCCTGCCACCTATATGGGAGATTAGGATAGCATAGGTTGGCCTCAGCCTGGATGTTAAGTCAATTTGGGTAGTGAACTAACTGACAGAAGATCTTTCACTCTCTTTCTCTCCGTCTTGCAGTCTCTCTGTCACTCTTTTAAATAAAGAAGAAAATAAATTAAACACACAGAACACACAGAAATTCCTGAACATCAAATGGTCAGAGTTCTTGAACCTGTTCTTTTTCTGTAAACATATTCTTTCTGTAGTCTTTCCCAATGCAATCTTGTCGCTCTGCCATCTTTCCAGTAGCTAAGTCCAAAACATTAGGTCATTTGATGAATGTCTTTTCTTTCACTCCTTACTTCTATTCCTCTGGCAAATCATATTGACTACAATTTTAAAATCTACCCAGAAAGTGCTCTCTTCCCCCAAACTTCAACACCAGCACCTACTACTATAATCTAAGTGTCATAATATTGGATCTGGATTTCTACAACAGTCTTATAATTTATCTCTCTGCTATTCCCATTGCTCAATTGGTCTCTTCCTCAATAAACAGCCAAAGTAACTTTTTAAAATATGTCATATCAAATAATTACTTTCGTCAAATAACTAGCACCATCCCTTTAAGTTAAATATCAAGTCCTTAAAATGCAAAATGCCTAAATGATGAGTCTCCCTCCTTTTCAGGCTTTCACTGTATCACCTTTGCGCTCAAACAGCATCAGGCACTCAGATCCTCGATATTGTGTGCTCCCAAAGCAGGATATTTCCTGAGACAGTCCTTAGTTATTCACATGGTTCACACCCTACTTTCTTTCAGGTCCTCTGGTCTTCAGGTCTTCACATATCCTTATAATATGGATAATTATTCCAGCCTGCCTCCTTACCACCCAAGCCATCTCAAGATACTGGCTTAATTTTTTCATAATCTTTTCTTACCCAACATACAATATAGTAATTCATTTGTTATTGCCTGTCTTCTCCCACATGAATGTAAGTGCTGTGCAATATAAGAATTGTCTTATTCCTTGCCCCAACTTGAATACTACCTGCAAATAATGGATTCTCCAAAATAAGTTCAAATAAATGAATAAATGAGTGGAGAAGATAAATTATCTGACTATATTTTTCTTTCAGTTTATTAGTCAAACTATCAGTTCTGGCACAAAATCAGTATTCCATATAAAAGTAGCATCTTCACAAAGCACATCTGTAAGAATAATATAGCTTTCCATAAGGACAGAGATACTGAAAAGGAGGGAGGAATGGAGTGAGAAAGAGGGAGAGAGAGGAAAAGATAGAAATCAAATCAAAGTTTCACTTAGCTCAAGTACTAAAGGAAAAGCACTACCTTGCTTAAGTGGTGACTCCAACCAAACTTGACTCATACACAATAAGTTTGAAACTTCTTGCCCATATGAATATGAGGGAAAATTTTCATTATTAAATGAATTAATGCCCTTAGTATTAAGATTGTGTCAGATATTCCAAGAGGTGTGTCAGCAAATAGAAAATTTTAACAAATTGAGCTAAACAATATTCTTGCATGCATATATAATAACACTGTGAATATACATCAATTGAACCATAATTGTTAATGCCATGACTTTTCAATAAACCCTCACCTAATTTGCAAAAGAAATCCCTTATCAATGAAGCCATCTCTGTAAATGTTAGCCCAATTACTTTTCAGTAGTTATGAGGGCAAAGGTTTTCAAATATTCAGAGAAATATTTTTGCTAGGAATTTTTTTTTACCACATTATGTCTACATTTCTGCAGTCTACCTTTCATTAAAAGTTGATGTGACAGATTGCTCTAATTTTCAAATTGCTAAATACTTCTGTCAAGCCCCTGAAGGCACTTTCAGAATTTAGTTCTTGGATCTGTTGCAATGATTTCCAGGCTCTCTCCTGTTTTGTGGGAATGAGGTGAGCAACAGCTTGAAACTATGATTCATCTCTGTTTGAGTTTCTGTCAAATCTTTGCAGGAAAAGGAAAATGACTAATCACCTACTAAAAATGGCAACAGATGCCATAAGCAAAATTTCATTCAACCTGTTAACTCTAGTTGCAATGTAGAAATCATTTCATTAAAAGTCTCCATTTTAAAATATCTTTTCTTAAAAATAACATCTGCTTCTAAAACATGAGGTAATAAATGTTAGGCTCAATAACATAGCAAAGTTTTTTACAATGACCTTCTTCTCTACTTGAGTTTATATACACCAATACAAATAAACATAAAATGTATAATTTGCAGTTGTATGAGGATATACATATTATATATATATATATATATATATATTTATTTCAGGAAAGAGTTATTAGCAATTTTCGTATACAAACTTATGATTTCAATCTTTTCAAAGTCCTGATTGTGAGGTGGAAACAAGACAGTGGCTGAGTGAGTGACTCCAGAGAAGACCTCCCCACAGAGACACCAATGTGAACAGCTCCTTTGCAGGAGGTATGAAAGCCAGGTGAGGGCCAAGAGAACCCTGTCTGGTTATATTCACAAGAAAAGTCACACTGAATAGAGCAACAAGGAAAGCTCTGCTTGTGTGACCCCTCCCCAAGGTCCAAGGAACATGGCTTGGAAACAAGGCTTTCATCAGAGAGCAAGAGCAAGGGAGCAAGTGCTGAATCTACTGCCAGGCCCAGTGTGAAAAAAGTCAGTCAGATTGAGCCTCCTGGTCACTACGTCCCAGTCTCTGCAGTGACTCTTTGGAAATTTTACAGCCAGGCAGTCTCCAGAACCCTCCTCCAAATGCCAGCAGAAAGCAAAACTCCAGCCACGTGGAGAGGTTAGGAAAGGGAGCTGAGGACTGCACCTCATAGCTCACAACCAGGACTACTGCACCATGATGCAGCACCTGATGAAACCAAAAGGCCTTGACATCCCAGCTGTTTCTTCCCAAGGTGCTGAAAAACATAATTTCGGGCCGGTGCTGCAGCTCACTTGGCTAATCCTCTGCCCTGTGGTGCCAGCACCCTGGGGTTCTAGTCCCAGTTGGGGCACCAGGTACTAGTCCCGGTTGCTCCTCTTCCAGTTCAGCTCTCTGCTATGGCCCAGAAAGGCAGTGGAGGATGGCCCAAGTGCTTGGGCCCTACACCAGCATGGGAGACTAGGAGGAAGCACCTGGCTCCTGGCTTCGGATTGGTGTAGCGCCAGCTGTAGCAGCCATTAGGGGAGTGAACCAATGAAAGGAAGACCTTTCTCTCTGTCTCTCTCACTGTCTACAACTCTCTCTGTGTCTCTCTCTCACACTACTCTGCCTGGCAAAAAAGAAAAAAAAAAAAACATAATTTTGGTAAACAACCACTACTAATATATTATACACACACACACACACACACACACACACACACACACATATATATTATAGATGTCAACAGAAATGTTTTCCAGGAACATTGGCTGCCATCGGTTTTAGTTAAGACTCAGAGAAAACACAAAACTAGTGACTATCATCATAATTAAATACCGACAATGAATGTTTTTCTTCTTAGAACAATAATCAATCATTCTTTCTCTTCTAACTTTGATAACCAATCCCATTTGAAACTCAAGAGGCAAATTAGTGAACATTCTACCCTTATGGTTAATGAAATTTTAGCTATCATGTCCTAAGAAATTATAATATGATACATTAAACAGAACTATGGTAAGTCATTCAAATGTGAATATGTAAAACTGCCCTGTTCAACCAATATGAGAAAACGAATTTTTAAATGAAATGGTAGGGGCTGGCGCTGTGACTTGGTGAGTGAGGCTGCTGCTGGCAGTGCCGGCATCCCATATGGGTGGCGGTTCGACTCCCAGCTGTTCCACTTCCCATCCAGCTCTCTGCTATGGCCTGGGAAAGCAGTAGATGATGGCCCAAGTCCTTGGGCTCCTGCACCCACACGGGAGACCCAGAAGTAGCTCCTGGCTTCTGGCTTTGGATCACCACAGATACAGCCATTGCAGCCATCTAGGGAGTGAACCAGCAGATGGAAGACCTCTCTCTCTGCCTCTGCTTCTCTGTAACTCTGCCTTTCAAATAAATAAATATTCTTAAAAAAACAAATAAAATGAAATGGTATGCACATAACCTTATTCATAGCACAAGAATTTTAATTTTAGTTATTTTAAAAATTATCACTCCAAATCTCGAGAACCAAAGACAGTAGGGATTAATTTTTGAATGCTAAACCTTGTTTTGTTAAATGAACTACTATTTTGGGAACTAGTTCTATTTTTATTCTATGAATATATATATGTTAGCTTTGAAATTTTTTCTTTGAAATTGATCTTGCTACAGGATGCTCTGTACCACTTGCAAAAATTTCCAGAAATACTTAGCAAGTCTCAAAGTGTTTGCAATATTTATTTTTACCTATTTTTCCAATAATATAAAATACAGAAATATTGTGATGATGGACATTAAAATATGCAAAATTGTGAATAATATCACAATGAATATGTTAGTGCAGATATCTTTCTGACCTGGTGATTTCATTTTCTTGGGGTAAATACCTAAAAGAGGGATTTCTGGGACAATTGGTATTTTTAATATCTTTACAAACTGCTATACTATGTTTCATAATGGCTGTACCAATCTACAAAGCTACCAATAGTATACAGGAGTTCTCTTTTATCCACATTCTTGCCTAAATTAGTCTCTTGACTACTTTAGCAGTCGAACCAGGACTCTAACCACTCCAATATGGGTGCAGCTTTCCAAGACAGTATCTTAACCACGCCGACAAACATCTACACGATATATATCATTCTCTATTGTGTATTTCTTAACAACTTAATGTAGCTATAGTTATTTTTATTATTTTGAATTTTAACCATAATACAAATATGTAAAATTTTCACAGCAGGTTGCAGTATTAGAGTATTTCAAATTTGACTATATTTACTTATACTAATGAGTTTTATATTTTTTCATGACAGAAATTATCATCTTTTTTTTTTTCTCTCTTAAGAATTGCCTTAAGTGTTTCTTTTAAGGTTGGTTTTATAAGGTGGTGAACAATTCTCTTGTTATTTTACTTGACAGGTAAAGACTTTATTTCTCATTCATTTTGAAAGACTGCTTTGCTGGGTATAGTATTCTTGAATGGTGGTCTTTTTTTTCAGCATTTTGAAAATGGCATTCCATTGTGTGGTGGCCTAGGAAGTTTCTGTTGAGAAATCTGCTAAGAGTCTTAAAAAGATTTTCTTTTATATTATTTGTCACTTTTGCAGCTTTTAAAATTGTCTTTAACTTTTGACAAATTGATTATAATATGCCTCATGGGGGACATATGTGTTGAATATGTTTCAGAATCCTTGAGTTTCAAGGATGTGAATGTCCACATCTCTCCCAAGACCTGAGAAGTTTTCAACAGTTACGTCATTAATTAATATTTCTATCCTCTTTGTCTCTTCTTTTGGAACTCCTATAATGGAAATATACCCTGTTTAATGGCATACCATGAGTCGTATAGGCCTACTTCATTTTTTTTTCATTCTTTGTTCTTTGTATCCTCTCTGACTGGTTGAATACACAAGCCTAGTCTTCAGGTCCCGATTTTTTCTTCTGCTTGATTTAGCTTTCTGTGAAGCTCTCTATGGTACTTCTTACTGCATTAATTGAACTCTTTAGCTATAAGTTTTCTGGTGAGCTGTATTTTAGATCTTTGTTGAATTTCTTGTTCATATTCTCAGTCATTTATTCACTTGTATCTCACTGAATTTCCTCATGATCAGTATTTTTAATTTCCTTTCAGGTAATCTGTTAATTTCCAGAGAGCAAAGTGATATAGTCTCCACATTGTGATTTGTGTCAGCAATTACAGCAGCTATCTCAGTAATCTAGGCTGCAGGAGTTTGTGGCAGCAGCAATGGTGATGTAAGTTGATAGGATACTCACTCACAAGGATTTAGAGCTCTTCCTGCTCGTCTTTCTTACAATTGGGTGTCTTAACTTAAGGGATCATCTTGGTGTTGGGTTTGACCCACCTCGCTGGAAACTATAGCAGCACTGGGATCTAGGGCACAGGTACTTGCAGAAGCTGAAGAATCAGAGTTCTGGGGCCCAGAATCCTGAAAAACTGCTCTGGCGCCTGGAACTTGAGGTACAGGTTCATTTTCTTAAGACATAAGCCGATAAAGAGCGTCCACCAAGCAAGGTTCTGTGACTCTGAAACCCACTTCAGTAGGTAGGCCTGGGAAGTAATGGTGTATTATGACTTAACCTTGGGGCAAAAGGTACAACTATATCCTATTCATGAAGGTACCAGGCTACAGTAGTAATTTGGGTCCCATGGGTGTAGATACCACATAGTAGTGATTCTAGACCAGTTGGTGGTAGGACACAAAAGTCCAGGTTCTGTAAGGCCAGCTGCAGAAAAAGTAAGGGTTCAAGAACAGCAGGGTAAAGTTGTGGCCTAGGACCCTGTTGGCAAAAGCAGTGTAATATGCACTTCATTCCTTGGGGATTCAGGGACCTCAGTAGCTTGAACTCTGAAGAGCTAGTCTATTTCCTAGGAGGTATGGTGCTGCAGCTATTTAACCAGGAAGTCGGGAAGGCATTGGTCAGCCAAGCTTTGACTCCATGTGACCATACCAGTCTGAACTTTAAAGGTATAGCTACATTTCCCTCAAAATACATGGTACCACGTTAGTGAAGGTGTAGGAGAGGGTAACTGGCTCAGTAAAGGTTCTGGATCCTTGGGGGGTAGATCAGCATATCAGGTCAGGCACTGGTGGTGGTGATGGTGAGTGGTGTTGATTGCTCTGCTTCGCCATGAATCCAGGTCCCTGGAGGGACAAGCACTCTGGTATCTCAGTAGTCACAAAATTTTTCAGATTGTCTTATATTTTTCTTCTTTTATTGTGAAGAGTTAAACATTATTGCTTGTATTACAACTGCCAGGTATGATACGTATAATAAGTGAAAGCTACTTATTAGAACTCTCTTTCTTTCAAAACTAATGACAGAAAGAGAGTTCACAACAGTCAACAGCATGCGTGGTAGAATAAAGAGAGTTTTGATGTGTGGAGCTTTAGTCCTTGTTGACCTAGAATCAGCAATTCTGTTTCTTGCTTTAACCCACATTGGCTACAAAAAGCATATGAATACACTGAGATCACAGAAAAATTACATACTAACTAAGGAAAATATTGAACAGACAATAGGAAAGCACATTAGTTGACACTGCAAGAGAGTGGGTTAATATATTTCACAGTAATGGTATCTTCATTCGTTCCACGAGGGCAAGGACCATTTTCAGTCATCTTCATAGTCTCCTCAATTCTTCTGAGTGGCAATAATAATGCTTGGCTTTCAATAGGAAAGGCAGTCAATCTTTCTGAGCAGTAGCATGTCCTACTGGTCACATCATTCCCATATATTTGAATGGGAGAGTTATTTCAGGATTAATTACCAATTAAATAATTATAGTTTCTTGGCATACTTAAATAGAATTTCTAAAACATTCAATTAATAAATCCTTTTAGTATTAAATAGTTGAGACAATATAAACATACACTATTAAATAACTACTTGGAAACATTTCCTACTACAATTTACAGTGTGTTTGCCTTAATCTAAAACTTATGAAAAAGAGATAAAAAAGATAAAATAAAATAGAAAGTCAAATGCAAAGCTTTTTATTTTGAGCAATGAAAGAAAAGTTGGAAAATACCAACAATTGAGAGAAATAGATGAGGGTCTTCAAAAAGGTCATTGAAAAATGAAATTAAAAGGTAATGAAAATTTTCCATGAACTTTTCAAAACATCCTTGACAATACTGGGACCCAAAAAGATAAGCAATAATTAATTTTAATTCTCCTCACCATTTCTCATTGCTTTCATTATAGTGCTTCCAGTAGTTATAAAATTATTTATAACCATTATTACTTCCTGCCCTCCTAGTTTCTACAGGGTAGCAATTACAAGAAGTACAGTTGGTGCTTAAAATATTTATGAAATTGATTACATCCATGAATTAATAAATTAATTAATTAATGGGCATCAGTAAAATATAAAAAGACATGCCTTAGATGATGAGTAATCCAGCCATCAAGGCCCTGAAAATTCCATCAGCTAAAGTATGTACCAGAAACACCAGCTGTTTGATATCACCTTACTTTGTGAATTTAGATTTTATTTATTATAAAACCAAAATCCAGAAAACAAAACTGCTAAGATAAGCTCTTTCATCCTATTATTTAATTTTCTTACTAGAGAAAAATATCTTCTATAGTTTTCTATTGCATGAGGGGAACAAAAACCTACCAGGGCTCTGAAAACTAGGTAAAACAAAAGTTAGTACAGTGATTTAATTAATCAGAATCTGTACCAACCTAGGAAGTCTTCAAAAAGTTCACTGAAAAGGTATATAATGAAAAGATTACACAAAGATTTCAAAATTTTTTCACCAAAATAAACATCATTTAGCTACATTTTTTCCATGAGCTTTTTGAAATACCCTTGTACATGAGCAACTTGAAAGAGGAGAAAAATAGCCAGCTCTTCAGAGACAAGCAGTTCAAGGGATTTGATCCCAAGGAAACCAAGGTGTCAGCATATTTTGCCAGACAGTGTTCTTTCCTGATGATAAAAGTCAGATACTAAACAAAGTAAATGGACAAAGTTTGTAAATATTGGTTGTTTTTAGAAAGACTTAAACAAAAGGTGTACTTGGAGTGCTTTTATTTTTAAATTAGCTAAACAATCATCATTTTTAAAACAAAGGAGAAACAGCAGATGATTGAAAAGAAAAAAGGAGGCTGGTGCCACCGCTCACTAGGCTAATCCTATGCCTTGCGGCGCCAGCACACTGGGTTCTAGTCCCAGTCGGGGCGCCAGATTCTGTCCCAGTTGCCCCACTTCCAGGCCAGCTCTCTGCTGTGGCCCAGGAGTGCAGTGGAGGATGGCCCAAGTGCTTGGGCCCTGCACCCCATGGGAGACCAGGAGAAGTACCTGGCTCCTGCCATTGGATCTTGATTCATAGCAGTGCGTCTGCTGCAGCGGCCATTGGAGGGTGAACCAATGGCAAAAAGGAAGACCTTTCTCTCTGTCTCCCTCTCTCTCACACAAGAGTGTGACACACAAGAGTGTCAATTTGTTAAGCCAACAACAGGAGTCACTGTGCACTTACTCCTCATGTAGGATCTCTGTCCTTAATGTGTTGTTCAATGCGAATTAATGCTATAACTAGTACTGAAACAGTATTTTACACTTTATGTTTCTGTGTGGATGCAAACTGTTGAAATCTTTACTTAATATATACAAAATTGATCTTCTGTATATAAAGAGAATTGAAAATGAGTCTTGATGTGAATGGAATGGGAGAGGGAATGGGGGATGGGAGGGTTGTGGGTGGGAGGGAAGTTATGGGGTTTTGGGGGGGGAAGCCATTGTAACCCATAAACTGTACTCTGGAAATTTATATTTATTAAATAAAAGTTTAAAAAAAAAGAAAGGAAAGAGATAGGAGCATCATAAAAAAGTCTTGCAACAAGTTCTTATTTAGTTCCTTGTGAGAATGAGAAGGTCAGCATTTCAGCTGAAATACCATATAAGGAAGAGTATTCTCCCAGAACACAGAATGATCATATGCAAGATTATTGGATAATGAAGACTGATGGTAAAATTAAAATACTTGTCTTCACTTCAGTTCTCTATGTTAACCTCTTCAAAATTTACAATATGTCAGACATCATTCAATTGGTCAAATATTTAAACTCATGCCTGTCTAAGATATGTCACTCAATATCACAATTTGACACTTCCAGCTGCTAAATAATTAGGTTGAAGGAAGTGCAGCAATATAGTACTAAGAGTAAAAAGTGGACAACCTTCCACAAATTTGATATTGAACACAATAACTAGAAAATAGAATTTTTAAATTTTCCAATTAGAAATAATGTGTTTGAATGTATAATTTTGAGAAGAATGATGACATTGTAAAATGAGATATAAACAGAAGTGATTAACAAATTTCAACACCTTATTTTTGGCTGTGTATTTCCAGTTGAAATATTGATGCATGTCCTCTAGTATACTATAAATGTTTTCTAAATTATTTATAATACTCAATACAATGTAAACTGCTGTGTAAACAGCTGTTTACATTATTGTTTAGGAAACAGCAGTGGCAAAAGGCTTTCACATTTTCAGCACAGATATACTTTTTAAAAATATTTCTAACCAAGGTTGATTGAATTCATGGGTGTGGAAAACATGGATTCAAAGGGACTACTGTATATGGGAGGATGTATGTAGATGATATGAAAAAAACTATGCCATTTATAAAAGGCACTTACTCAACCTAAGATTTTGGCATCTATGTCAGTAGTTGCACCAAATCTCCACAGACACCAAGGGATGACTGTAGCTTTAATTAAATTTGCTTATTTAGGGACTCTCCTGCTTCCTCTTGTGCTTTATTTCAGTGGCGAAATTTCAGTGCACCTCAGGACTTCCAGAGAAGAGAAAGGATCATAAAATATAATTTAGTTCTAACAAAAGCCTAATCAACTGTAGTAAACTATAACACACTGCTAAAAATTCTGGTAAAATATACAGATTAGGTAAAATGAATTTATTTTATTACCTTTGGATTGAACTTATTTATAACATCTCTCTATCACATTTACTTAGATAACTATCCATCATAAGCCTTACTTAATAAAGGGATGAAACTGCTGAAGTTCTAAAAGAGAATGAATCAAACAGAATTAAAAGTAATTATCATGCAAACTCTTTTCTGCTAGACGATATCTATGCTACAATTAAGAATTTGAAGAAATGTAATATGTAGGCAAAAAACATCAAAGAACCTTCTTAAGAACATGAATAGATAGCAACCAGTGTGGCACAGGGGACACTGCCCTTTGAGGAGTGATGGTCAGAAAGTTTGACACTCAAAGGAACAATGGCAACATAATGCAAAGGCAGAAACCTGAAAGGCTTAAAAAAAGCATGAAAACTGTATCTTCTCATTTTGAATGCAAAGTGGCATTCCCAAGGTTCATATTTTCTACATAATAGATAAACAGATAATAGATAAAATATATTTGTTGAAATACTTTGAGCCACAAGCTCTATCAACAAGTTAAGAAATAATATAATTTCTATCTCTCTCAAAATAGGCGGCTTCTAAGCTTCAAAAATACAAAATACAAGGGATATAATTGATGAGTACAGGGTATTTAAAAAAGTTCATGGAAGGGGAGAATTGAAAGATAAGTTTATTATGTGAAAGAAAAATTAACCTATGCATAGCTTTTTTGTAATATTGTAATATTCACTTTCTATGAGTTTCTAAAAGCCTCCTCACATACATACAAAAATACCCAATAAAATACTAACCAACCAAATTCAACAGCACATTATAAAGAAAATTAACCTGGAATTTATCCCAGGGATGCAAAGAGGGTTCAACATATGCAAAGCTAACGTGATAATCACATTAATAATGAAGGGGAAAAAACATATAATCACATCATTAGATGTAGAAAGAGCATTTAACAAAACTCAACATGCTTCCATGAAAACATTCTCAGTAAATTAGGTTTAGAAGGAATGCACCTCAAAAAAGGAAGTCCATGTACAACAAAGCCACAGCTAACTTACACCAAATCATGAAACTCAACAGCTTTCCCTCAAAGATCAAGAGCAAGACAAACAAGTATATTCTCACCACTTCTAATCAACATTGTATTGAAAGTTTTTGCCAAGAGAAAAAAATAAAAAGACATTCAAACAGGAAACCAAGCAGTGAAACTGTCACTATTTGCTGATGACATGACCTAGTATGCATATAAAAATCCCAGTGAAAAACTATTATAACTAATAACTTAATACAGTAAAGGGACAGGACATAAAATAAACAAAAAATCTGTATAAATTCTATACACTAACACTAAACTGTAAAAAGAGAAATCAGGAAAACAGTTCTATGTAAAATAGCTACAAAAATGTTTACTTAGGAGTAACTTTAACCTTGAGACAAAAGATCTTTACATTGAAAGGAAACTATAAAACACTAATGAAAAACTTGAAGACGACACAAATAAATGGGAAGATAGTCTATGTTCACAAATTACAAGAATTAATATTGTTATAATGTCCATACCACACAAAGTGACCTATAGGTTCAATGGAGCCACTATCAAAATTGCAGTGGTATGTATGTCACAGAAATAGGAAAAAATCATAAAATCCATGTGGAACCACACATACACAAATACACACACATATACAGGTACACATAAAACAGCCAAGGCAGTCTCTAACAAAAAAAAAAAAAAAAAGAGGAAAAAAAAAAAACCCAAAAGCTAGAAGGCTCATACAAGCTGAATTTGAACAGTACAAGGCTATGGTAATTAAAACACACAGTATTAAAATAAAAATAGACATGTCAACCAGAAGAATAGAATAGAAAGCCAAGAAATGTACCAACACCTTTAGATTGCATTGATTTTCAATAAAAGTGCTAAAAATATACAATGGGGAAAAAAACTAGATGCTTTAATAAAGAGTACTGGGAAAACTGAATATCCACATGCAAAACAATGAAGAGGACCATTATTTCAAACTATTTATAGATCAAAATTAACTATTAATAGTTAACTCAAAATTATTAACAGGCATATGTATAAGATCTGAAATTGTTAAAATGGTAGAAAAACACAGAGGAATAACTACATGGGAAATAATGTTTTTGGATTTGATTTCAAAAGCTCAGGAAACAAAAGTAAAAATAGACAAATCATATTACATCAAATTGGAAAGCTTTTGCACACCAAAAGAAACAATGAAAATAATGAAGAGAATCCTATAAGTTGGAATAAAATATTTTCAATCCACATATTTGTTAGGAGATAATCTATAAAATATGTAAGTAGCTTAAACTATTCAAAAGTAAGAAAACAAACTCTACTAAAATGGGCAAATAATTTGAACAGACATTTCTCCAAGGAAATAGTATACAAATGGCCAACAGATGTACAAAAAAAGCTAAGATAAGTAATCTTTACAGAAATTCAAATTAAACCACAATATCACCTAACACCTGTCATAATGACTATTAACTGAAAGATGAAAGAGATCGAGTGTTGAGGAAGATGTGGAGTATGGGAACATTTGTATGTTGCTTCTAGGAATGTGAATTAGCATAGACATTATGCAAAATGTATGGAACGTCATCAAAAACTAGAAACAGAATTACTACATTATCTATCAATCTTACTTCTGGGTATATATCCTAAGGATTTGAAAGTAGCATTTTGAAGAGCTGTCTGTATTCCCATGGTCACTGTAGCATTACTAACCATGGCTAATTTACAAAGTAAACCTAAATGTAAAATGGATAAGGAAAAAGTAAAATATCAATATTTAGATCAATGAGGATACTTCAAAGAGTTTGCATTAAATGCAATTGAATGGTAAATTTATTTTGGTGCACAAAATTAAAATCCATGCATAGTTTCTTCATAATACTCCTATCCAGGGTTTGTTTTGAAGATCCCTTGTACAGTGGTATCTACAAGCTTAAATTTCAAGAGGGTTCCCAGCAATCTCAAATAAGACTATGAGGGATTTTCAAAAGGTTTATGGCAAATAACTGAACTGACAGAAGCAGAGCATTGGACGATGATTACCTGAGTTTGGGGATTGGGGAGAACTGGGAGATAGTGATCATGGGATGCAATATTTAAGTTAAACAGGAGCAACACATGATAACCATTTGAGGTGACAGATTTGATAATTACTTTAATTGATTAATTCTACCTGTATACACGTGAGGAGTCTGTAAAATGTTTCTGGATTTTTTCTTTATTTTGAAAAAACTATGCATTGCTTTCAATAATCTATTTTTCCCAAGTAAATGTATCTTTAAATTCTATTTTTCCATGAGTTTTCTAAAGTATCATCATGTATAATATCATGTTGTGTACTACAAACACATATAACTTTAATTTCACAATATAAAATTGTGGTGAAAAGTTTAAAAAAATAAAAGAAAATTCAAGGAATGTGATACTAGCTGTTTTCAAATATGTATTTGTTTGCTTTGTACTGTACATTTGAAGAAGCTAGGATCGATGAGTTTAGCCCTACAGAGAGATATATTTTTATCTACTTCCTTCCCCTATCTCAAGGAAAAGGGGAATAAATAAAAGAAGCATTGTCGCAGGTTACACATTTGCTCTAGTGGTTAAGATGCCTACATTCCACACTGGAGTGCCTGGGATCAATACCTAGCACTGGCTCCTGATTCTAACTTCCAGCTAACGCATATCCTGGGAGGCAATGACAGTGGCTAAAGTCCTGTCATCTACTTGGGAGATCTGGGCTTGGTTCTCATTTCCTGACTTCCACCAGGCCTGGCCCAGGGTTTTTGTGGCCATTTGGGAAATAAACTTAAAATGGGAGTTTTCTGTCTGTACCTCTGTTCCTCTCAAATACATAAATTTGTTAAAATGTTTTTTGGAAATATACAAGGGTACCTCCAAATGTCAAAGGAAGTGTGTGAGACAGCAGAAATATTCACTTGATCATATACAAAGATTGAGCTACTTCAGCTACACATGGTATATTGCACTGCTATCACAATGCTTTAGACTTAATGGCCTGGACTCATATTCAGCTCAATCTCTTCTATCTGATTTTGGCCAAATTAACCTCCTTATGACTTATACTCCTCTGAAGATAATAATATTATTTTCCTGATAGGTCCATTGTAAGGATTCAAGTATCTACTGGACTGCCTGTTACATGATAAGTAATACATTTTAGGAACAATAAGAAATTGATAATTATTACATTATAAATCAAAATTTAAATGATGATATTTATGGTAATAATACTTATGATTAAAGATGCCTGGAATAAATGGTCTACATCTTATCTCTCATTCCATTAATTAATAATGCAAATGTAAAGGTCTATATCCTTCCCATTTCTCATCCATCAGTTACTAATCGATAGACCACATGGGATCTGAACAAAGTACTTGACCAGAGAGGTAGCTTGCAGGCTTGATTCCACTATCTCACTAGCAATCATTGAGCCCTGAAAATTCTCTTATGAGTTGTGGGCCCAACTTCTGTTTGGATTCACTAAAAGTAAAAGGTTCCCAAATAACACATATAATAATAAAGAGTCAGTGTCGGGGTACACTCATAATAACAGTAATATTATATACCTCCAGTTATGTCACAAGCTATAGAAATAGTCAATGTGTGATTGTATTAAACACTTTCATGTCAAGAAATGTCAATTATTCATTAATTTTTCTTTTAAGCAAATATAACTCATCAATTCCCAATATAATCTCAGAGCATGATTACAATTCAGCAAAATTTAGTTAGCTAAAACAACGTACTCTAATATATTCAGTGTATATTAACTACAATCTAAATGTATTTATTTCACTGGTGACAACTACCTTTTCCTAGATCCCCATCAGCACCTATAAACAAACACCTTATGGTCTGCTAAATTAGCCTCAAAATGCTGCAGCGAACAATCAACTCAGTGATATAAATTGAAATGTGTTTAGGATCTGAGTTACCACTGCTAATGAATGTGCTTAAATGCAAAGAAAAGTCTATGCATACCCAACTGTGTGACATACTGATTGTCAGAAATAGTTTTTCAAGGCTCAGCTTAATCTAAAATGTGTTGTTTGAGATTCTCAAGCAGTATAAATCAAGTTAAAGGGGCTATAAAGTATCCGAAATGCAAGACAATAAACTGTGATAAATATAAAAATAAAAATGTAATTGTGATACTTTAAAATGCCAGCAATTCACTCAATGTCCTTATAATAGTGACAGTTGCTAAGACTGAGTTCTCTCTGGAAGTAACCCACATCTAGGGAATCTACAAATAGCTATGAAGTTTTCTATGTCCAACTTTTAAACGAATGGTTTCCAGGCAACCAGGAGACCTAGAAAGATTTTCATGTTATAAAAGAAGAAAAGAAGTAAGTATTCTGAATTTCTAAGAAGTACCAGTAAAATCCCCTAGGCTACTATTTCCATCTTGAGAATCCTATTAATATGAAATAACATTTCTTGAGTAAATAATACTCAACAGTGGTCTTAATAAAGAACACTCTGAGAACTATCATGTTTCTCTCTTGCCCTATCAAAGATCAGAAGTTATCACAGCTCATTAGGTATCATTTATTTATTTAGATATTCACCACCTAACATCTATTTAGTGACTGCCATATTCCTGGCACTGAGGTATGTGTTGGATTTACTAAGACTATAACTTGATAAAAGGAATCAATGGAAACATAGTTTATGTGGTAGGGGAAGTCAAATAAAGCAACTTCTTGCAGATCAGAGAAGGAGTCTCTCCACTACAAGTAATATTAAAAACAATCTTCAACTAGCAAACCAGTGAGAGTAGAGCTATCTAGGTAAAGCAACGACTTTCATAATTCTTTATGTTCAAACAAGCACTTTATCAAGTAACACTGAAAACAGCCTTTTAACAACAAATTTGTTGCCTCTAAAATGTTGATATTATTATAGGTATGGATGTGTCTAAATCTAATATAGCCTAATTAAAAGACATAGTAAACCTGGCCCAATTAAAAGTCATTTTAAAATGAAATCCAAGAAAGATTTTAAAAAAATTCTCTTTTCTAAAGAATTGCTTCTCATGTGGCTAAAAATTTAAAGATTTGAAGCAGGGGTGTCAGTGTAGTGGCACAGTGAGTTAAGCCACTGTGATGCCAGTACCCAATATGCATGCTGGTTAATATCCTGGCTTTTCCACTTCTGATCCAACTAATTTGCCTGGGAAAACAGTGGAGGATGGTTCAAGTGCTTGGGCACCTGTACCCATGAGGGAGACCTGGACAAAGTTCTTGGCTCTTGGCTTAAGCCCAGCACAGCCCCGGCTATTTTGACCATTTGGGGAGTTAACCAGTGGATAGAAGATGTCTCTCTGACTCTGCCTCTCTCTCTTTATAACTCTGCCTTTCAATAAATAAATCTTTAAACAAACAAACAAAAAAAGATTCAAAGCAGGGAAAGTCATTTGGCACAGCAGTAAGTCTGTTGGTATGCCTGTACCCAATTAGAGTTGGAGTTGGTTGAGTTGGAGTCCTGGACACTCTATATCTAATTCAGCTCCCTGCTAACATGCACCCTGGAAGGCAGCAGATGATGGCTCAAGTACTTAGGGCCCTGCCATCCACGTGGGAAACCTGGCTGGAGCTTCAGGCTACCTGCTTTGTCCAGCACTAGCTATTGTGCACATTTTAGGAGTGAACCAGCAGATGGAAGATTCTTTTTCTGTATGTTTCTTTGTCTCTCATTCTAATAAAATAAAAATGAAAATAAATAAATATCTTTAAAGATGTAGAGATAAGAAAACTTCTTTAAAGTGGTAGTTCTCAAAATATAACTCCTGGAACTGCAGCATCATTAGCTGAAACTTTTAGAAATGTAAATTTTCAGGCCTTGCCCCGGACCTACTTAATCAGTCTGTATCTTAACAAGGGAAATCCTCATGGAGAATTAGATATCAGATTGCTGTTTTATAAGATACAAGCACAGAGATCAGACACAGATGAATTGTTTGGTGACTGGAGAAGGAGATAGGTGTAATGGAATAATGGAGCTGGTAAGAGGATAGAAAGGTATTAGGGAAAAACTGGGGAAACTAGAATCACCATGAGAAGATTTAGTTATGGTGCTTGTGCTAGGCTGTGGAAGAAGACATTGTTGTTTCTCATAGAGAATACTCCAAACAAGAAAGAAGACCCTTCAGCAAAGCCCTTTGTCTGCTTTAGAGCGAAACTTTGCCTTGTCTCTTATTCCATGATCTACAGGATCTTTCTATAGGTGAACAACATACGTTTGACTTTCCTATTGCTTCTGTAAAAAGTTAAAACACACTTTGTTGCTTGAATCAACACAAATTATTTATCTTTCAGTTATGGAGATCGGCAGTCAGAAATGAATTTTGTGGGCTAAAATCTACATATCCGCAGGTCTGGGATTCGTTGGAGACTCACCCTATAGGCAAATCTGTTTCTCAGCTTTTCCACCTCTACAGCCTGCCTGCAATGTCTGGCTCTGGGCCCCAGCAGAGTATCACCTTTAAATCATCTATCTCTTTGATGATTGTTGTTATTACATTTTCTTTGACTCTGTCTCCATCTCTTCCCTGGACAAGAAGAAGGCTAAGATTCAGAAAAGGGTTCACCCAGTTAATCCAAGGTAACACCCCCCTTTAACTGCATAACTAAATCATGTCCATAAAATCTTATTTGCCATATTAGGTAACATAGTCACAGATTCAAGAAAATACAACGTGGCTTTCTTGGATAGTCATCATTGAGTTTACTAGAATGGTTTTCTGATTTGAGAGGATACTTTCAAAAGTTTGTGTAAAATATGATTAAAGGGGCCAGCGCTGTGGTGTAGCACGTAAAGCTGCCACCTGAAGTGCTGGCATCCCACATGGCCGCCAGTTTGAGATCCTGCCACTGCATTTTCGATCCAGCTCTCTGCTATAGCCTGGGAAATCAGTAGAAGATGGCCCAAGTCCATGGGTCCCTGCACCCGCGTGGGACACCTGGAAGGAGCTCCTGGCTCCTGGCTTTGGATCGGTGCAGCTCCGGCTGTTGTGGCCAATTAGGGAGTTAACCAGCAGATGGAAGACCTTTCTCACTCTCTGCCTCTGCCTCTCAGTAACTCTACCTTTCAAATAAATAAAATAAATCTTTAAAAAAATAGGATTAAAAGATACATTTATTTTGGTGCAAAAAATAGGAAATCAATGTACTGTTTCTTTTCTTTTTTTTTTTTTTTTTGACAGAGTTAGACAGTGAGAGAGAGAGAGAGAGAGAGAGAGAGAGAAAGGTCTTCCTTTTCCATTGGTTCACCCCCTAAATGGCCACTATGGCTGGCGCTGCGCCAGTCTGAAGCCAGGAGCCAGGTGCTTCCTCCTGGTCTCCCATGCGGGTACAGGGCCAAGCATTTGGCCATCCTCCACTGCCTTCCCCGGGCCATAGCAGAGAGCTGGACTGGAAGAGGAGCAACCAGACAGAATCCGGTGCCCCAACTGGGACTAGAACGCGGGGTGCCAGCACCACAGGTGGAGGATTAGCCAAGTGAGCCATGGTGCCAGCCATTGTGCTGTTTATTTAGCATGCATTTTCTATTATCTTCTTGAATACTTCTCCTATCCATGGATTTCAAAGCATTTTTAAATGTTTACTTACCCATTTTTTTTTTAATTTGACAAACATTAGTGACAGAGAGACAGAGACAGAGATGTATTAATTCACTCCCCAATGACCCCCTCTGTGAGCTGGAGCTATGCTAGGCTAAATTAGGAGTCAGGAGCTCCATTCAGGTCTCCCATGTGGGTGGCAGAGACTCAAGTACTTGAGACATCATTGCTACATTCTAGGGTATGAGTTAACAGGAAGCTGGACTGAAAGCCCAAGTGAAACTAGATACCAGACACTTGGATACAGGATGCAGGCCTTAATGCAGAGGCTTAATGTGCTGCTTTGACAATACCACATTTAAGTAAAAAATCTAACAAAAGACTAGGTGTGGGTGATCCTGTCCCTGGTGGGGAGTCTGTCAGCCCTGCCCATGGCTCCCGGGAGGGACTCCACAGCCTGGCTGCTGGCAGGCAGCAGGAGCCCCAGGCACATTTCTCCCCACCCCCACCAATCAGGTAAATTGCTCCCAGGTATGGTCAAGGCCCATCAGAAAAGCTACCATAGGCTACAGGACCTTCAAGCTGCTTGGAGAAGCATAGCAGTGTCAATATTGGCTCAGAACAGAACTAGTGTTGCCCCGAATTAGCTACACCCCTTCTGCCTGCCCTTTGCCCACCCTTTAAAAAGGTGCGCCCATTAATAAATCAATGTGTTTCCTGGAACTCGTCTCCAGTGCTTCTTGTCAAAGAGCTCCCACCCATGCCAACAGTGCGGGCCTCTCGGGATGAGCCTGCAACTGGGGCCTGAAATGTGTCTTTCTGTGAGACTATCCTATGATTCAGACTATCAGTCAAGCTTATGGAAAATAATTCTATTCCATTTAGTAAACTCCAATGTTGCTATTATCACATAAGAATTGATTGCCATGCATTTGTCTGACAACAAACAATTAATTAAAATGGAAGAATTCTAATTCTAAAATAAATGACATTTTCCTAGGCAGCAGGAAATAAAGAGTTACAGCTCTATGGCCACAAAAGATATATTTACAATTATTTTACCCATGCAAACATAAAAATCATTCAGTATGACATGCACAGATTCAAATAAACCAGTTCCTGATGAAAATGGGCTTTATAAAAATTGTCTTTTTACACCATCAAAACAGAATGTTGTCTTTTCAAAACAATTTCCAGATGAACAGCATATCATAATGTATATTTGCTAGCACATAAATAACTGCCTGAATACAAAAAGATGGCAAGCATAGATAAAATTTGAAGATATGTATTACAAACAAAGCAGATATTTTATGATTCACTGCTACAACTAATTTTGTGCCTATATGCATCCTTCCAAGTACGACATCTGAATATTAAGATAATCCCTGTATGTTTAAAACTTAATGTTAGATCTACTAGTACAGATTGAGTGAGCATATGAAAGAAATATGTCATTGGCTAAAAATCAGAAAAACTAATTAAACTATTGAAACTGAAGTAGAAAAATAAATGCCAATTCAATTATTTTACATACTTGATTAATTGGTGTAATAATAAGAAGAGCAGTGTAATCAGGATGAACATTAAATAATTTTTAAAGATTTATTTATTTGAAAGAGTTACAGAGAGGGAGGTCTTCTAACTGCTGGATCTCTCCCAAGTTGGTCACAAGGGCCAGGGCTAGGCTAGGCTGAAGCCTCTTTTGGGTCTCCCATGTGGGTGGCAAGGTACCAATCACTTCTGTCATTTTTTGCTGCTTTTCCCAGGCCATTAGCAGGGAGCTGGATCAGATTTGGAGCAGCTAGGGCATGAACCCATGTTCACATGGGATGCCAGCATTGCAGGCAGTAGCTTTACCTGCTATGCCACAACACTGGCCCCTAAGCAAATTTTAAAAACCCATATGTGTGTGTGTATATGAATGAATATTATAAGAAAAATATAAAACAAAAGGAAACTGAAAAAGATAAGCATTTAAAAAGTCAGGTGATTGATTATATTATAAAAGCATTTTAAAGAGTAAAGTTGTTAAAATATCAGGTAGCAAAGGATACTACTAAGAAATAGAGGTAAAAACAAAGAAATTAAATCATTAAGAGCAAGGCTGCCGGTGCTGTGGCTCAATAGGCTAATCCTCTGCCTTGCGGCACTGGCACACCAGGTTCTAGTCCCAGTCGGGGAGCCGGATTCTGTCCCAGTTGCCCCTCTTCCAGGCCAGCTCTCTGCTGTGGCCAGGGAGTGCAGTGGAGGATGGCCCAAGTGCTTGGGCCCTGCACCCCACGGGAGGCCAGGAAAAGCACCTGGCTCCTAGCTTCGGATCAGTGCAATGAGCCAGCCATAGCGCGCCGGCCGCGGTGGCCATTGGAGGGTGAACCAATGGCAAAAAGGAAGACCTTTTTCTGTCTCTCTCTCTCTCTCTCTCACTGTCCACTCTGTCAAAAATAATAATAATAAAAAAAAGAACAAGGCTATCTTCAAAAGCTAGAAGAGTAAGACAGACAGCATGGACAGCACGACTAGACAGCATGGGACAGGGATAAAGTTGTTCACAAATATACTCACATAAATACAAACTTCAAGGTTTAATCTCAGTGTTTAAGAATAATACATTCATTGCACTATTTAGGTGAATGTTATCTATAGCTTTTAATTTTTAAAATTTTCTCTCATAATTAAAAATACCCATATTTGTGTAAGTCCAATAAATATCCAATTAAACCCCAAAATATATTGTCCTTGGCATGCTTAATTAAATTCATATTTCTTCTATATTAGTTAGTAAAAGAAATTGCTTTTTATTACTTGTGTAATACTGTGTCAGCAGTATAATTTTTCTATTTTCACATTCTTTTATAAAGTATCGAAGACAATATGAGAAAAAGCAATTAGGTACTCAAATAATTATAGACATTACACTTCAAATAAAATGGAAATGCTGCAAATACTTAACTGTCATCTATCAAGATGTGTTCACATACAGTAGATAAAAATGTTTGCACAATAATTTGGAATATTAAAAAATGGTTTAGATTACCATTTAAACAGAGATCACTACAGGTGCTAGGTGAATGAAGATGAAATCCCAATAAACATTGGTTAACTTGTAGTAGAGATATTTTTAAAACATTCACTGCATGGATTGGTCATTAATTTACAGCATAACAAAAATAAGTACTTGCAAATTTTCTCACATTTTAGAGTATATTTTCCTGTATAATACATATATTTGAGATAAGGGGTGTGTTACTACTTAAAAAATTTCCTAAAATTTATAAGTTCTAAACAGTGTTTGAAAGATGACTGAAAATGTGATGCTATAACAATATCCATTAGCAAATTATAACTACATGAAACATGAAGAGCTAAAGTTAAAAAATTAAAGTAAAGTATTATCCTCAAAAATATACTACTAGTATTTGACAAATCTGTTACAAAACTATTGACAAATATTCTGACATGAGTCCAAATCAAAGACAAACTCTTATTACTAGAGAAAAACCTTACAGACGTTCTAGTGCTGGAATTGTGCCACAGCACATTAAACCACCACCTACAAGGCTGGTACACACACACACACACACACACACACACACATACATATACATGATTTTTGATGCAAGATATACCTATCTTCCATCAAGCATCAAATTTTGGGGCTAGCATTGTGATATCGCAGGCTAAGCGGCTGCCTGTGATTCCAGCATCCCATATGGGCACTGGTTCAAGGCCTGCCTGCTCCACTTCCAATCCAGCTCCCTGCCAATGCATCTGGGAAAGTAGAAGATGGCCCAAGTGCTGGGGGCATTGGAAGAATTGGAAGAAGCTCCGGGCTCCTCGCTTCACCTGTTAAAGCCTCAGCCATTTGGGGAGTGAACAAGTAGATACAAGATCTTGAAAACTCTCTTTTTCTCTATTTCAAGTAATTTTTTAAAAGTCTTAAAGATAAACAAAATTTAGGAACATTTATTACATTATCAACACATCTTTTAGTCTGTTTTGATCTAATCAATTACTTTAGGGTTATTTCAGAATTTTAACTTACTTGAGAGAAACAGAGACAGCTCCCTTCCACTAGCTCACTCCAAAAATGCCCCCAGAAGCCAGAAGTGGACCCAGCCAAAGCTGGGATCCATGAACTAGATTCAGGAAAAGAAGGGTGGCAAGGACACAGCCATTGAAGCCATCACCTGCTGCCTCCTAAGTTCTGTCTACATTATCAGGAAGCTGGAATCAGGAGCCAACGACTGGGAATTAAACCCAGGTATACTGATGTGGAACAAGGGAATCTTAATGGATGACTTAAACCTAGGCCAAATCCCCATCCTTAACCTTGAGTCTTTTTTTTTTTTTATTAATTAATTAATTTGAAAGGCAGAGAGAGAGAAATCTCTCATCCACTGTTTACTCCCCAAATGCCTGCAAGGGCAAAGGCCAGGTCAGTCTGAAGCCAGGAGCCCAGAACTCAGTCTGGTCTCCCACATTTAAGTTGCAACTTAAATAACTGGTAGCAACTTAAATACTTGAACCACTATCTGTGGTTCTCCAGGGTGTACATTAGCAGAAAACTGGAGCAGAGCTGGGTTTCTAACTCCGGCAATCTTGTATGGAGTGTTGGGTTTCCCAAGCTGTCTGATTGCAACTGCCTACTAATGTGCACCTCAGAGCAGCAGATGATAGCTCAAGTAATTGGATCTCTGCCATCCAGGTGAGAGACCAGGATTGCCTTCCCAGTATTAGCCTCAAACTTGCCCAGCTTGGGTGGTTTGGAACATTAGAGGAGTAAACCTGTGGATGCCAGATTTCTCTCTCACACACTCTCACTCTTTCCTTCTTACAAAATCTATCAATTAATTAATCAAAATGCATTTTAAAAATCAAAAATATTTTTCTGCAAAGATTAGAAGTACCTCCCAGGACCAGGGCTGTGTCCTGGTGGATTAGGCTGCAGCATGTAATGCTGGCATTCTATGTCAGAGCACTAGTCTGAGTCCTAGCTGCTCTACTTCTAATCCAGCTCCCTCATAATGCATTTGGGAAAGCAAAGGATGATGGTTTCCAGCCACTAACATGGGAGACTCAGATGGAGTTCCTGGTTCCTACCTTCATCTGACCTAGACCTGGTGGTGTGTTCATCTGAGGAGTGAACCAACAGATGCAAGATTCGTCCTCCTCCCCTCCCTCTCTCTTTCTCTATCCTTCCCTCTTTCTCTGTTGCCCTGCCTTTCAGATAAATAAATAAATCTTGAAAAAATAAGTACCTATCAACATCTTGAATTAAACTTTATACACATATCCACACAAACACATATACAAACACACTCACACTATCTTTGACCAGAGGTATTCATTATAATGACTGTGACTTCTTTATAATATTTTCTCATATGCTTACTTACTATTATAAATTTCTTTTTTTTTTTTTGACAGGCAGAGCTAGACAGTGAGAGAGAGAGAGAGACAGAGAGAAAGGTCTTCCTTTTCCATTGGTTCACCCCCTCAAATGGCCGCTACGGCCAGCGCACTGCGCCGATCTGAAGCCAGGAGCCAGGTGCCCCCTCCTGGTCTCCCATGGGGTGCAGGGCCCAAGCACTTGGGCCATTCTCCATTGCACTCCCGGGCCACAGCAGAGAGCTGGACTAGAAGAGGAGCAACCAGGGCAGAATCCAGCGCCCCGACCAGGACTAGAACCCGGGGTGCTGGCGCCGCAGGCAGAGGATTAGCCAAGTGAGCCATGGCGCCAGCCTCTTATAACTATAAATTTCATATATTTCCTTATCTAGGGCCCAAATATGGAACTTGCTTCTTTTATTTAGCACAGATTGCGGAAATACAGTTGTCTTCTGCAAGGCAAATTTGGGACAAGACTCTTGTTTTCCATGTATGGACAGAATTATATTTCTTTTCTTTTGATCTAGAAGCTGGTAATAATTTCTCACTAAAGTGGATATAAAATCCGTTTAAAAGTTATTATCCAGGGGGGCTGGTGTTGTAACACTGCAGGTTAGGCTGCTCCCTGTAACGGTGGCACCCGATATGGGTACCTATTCTTTCCCAGCTGTTCCACTTTCAATCCAACACCCTGCTAATGGCCTGGGAAAAGCAGTGGAAGATGGACCACGTGTTTGGGCCCCTGCCACACAAGAGGAAGACCCAGATGAAGCTTCTGGCTCTTGACTTAGGCCTGACCAAGCACTGGCTGTTGCAGCCATCTTGGGAGTGAGTCAGCAGGTAGAAGATCTCTTTAACTTTGCCCCCTCTCTATAACTCTGACTTTCAAAATAAATAAATAAATCTTTTCTTCTAAAAAGTTGTTATCCAAAGGGAAACAAACACAGCAGAGATAAATTTCATTAAATAGAAATGCCTTTCATCTCACAAGACTACTAAGTCTCCTGAGCAGAGAAATAACTTCTATTTTCACAAAATTCAGCATCTATAATAGTGCCAGACACAGAATTGTTTCAAAAAATAGATTCTGAACAAGTTAATATGTGAAAGTATAGTAAAAATAGTTGACCTGTCTATGAACATCACATTTTTTTAGTCACACACAGGAGCCCTCTTAAAAATGTCTTTAAATATAAAAAATTAAATGAAGGCAGTAATCCATCTTACTTGCTGCAGAAATAAACCTATGATGCCAAACCTATACCCAAGAAACTATATATGGAATAGGAAGAATACCAAAAAAGAAAAAAATATTTTGATACATTACAAAATAATGAAAATATCAAGTATAATTAGGAGATATAACACCTCTGCCTTCCAGATTTCAAAACAGTAGCTTGAGCAAAGAACTATAAATCCATGTTTCCTAAAATTATGAAGAAACAAATGAATGGAAATACAACTTTCTGTACTCCCAATGCCTCTAATACCTACGGGTACTATAAGATTGCTAAGTGTACATTCTATCTGTTAAGATAGCTAATGTGTGATTGATGTACTGTATACATGACTGCTTTGGAGGCAATGGAATAAAATGGAAGTTACTCTTATTTTAGTCTTAAGAAGCTTACATCTGCCTTTCACTTGTTCTGTGTTATGGGACATCTCAGGTATTTTAGATTTTAAAAGTGAGGAAAAAACAAGACTCTTTCAAAGTGTCATGGTATATTACTTAGTTACTTCTCTAAACTGCAATTTCAGCATTAGTCTTTTTTTTTTTTTCTGGACACACTGCTTCTCTGATACATATTTTAGTCATAATACAAGAGTACAATAGAAATGCAGAATAATCCCTGAGATTTTATAAGAATTTATTAGATTTTTTAAAAAGTTAAAAGTGTCATATCATATGAGGGTAGGGAGCACAAGAAAAGCTATTCTGATCTCATATATTTAAATAATTACATTTTTCTATTTAAATTTTCATATATTCATACAGAAATCATGGAAATTAGGATAAATTATACATAAATGAAAAACAAAAAATCATCTATATCGTCACTCTGATGGCAGTTGCTGATAGTATCTTAGTACATTTCCAAATTACATTATATTTTTCAGATCGGATCATATAGAATATATGAATCTGTACCCTTATATCATTTTACAACTTTCTAAACATATACCAATGCTTCTATTAAACACAACATTACATTAGGATGTATAAGTTTCCATCATTTAATTCCTTCATAATATGTTAATTTTGTTTCTATTTTCTTCTATTATAGATAATAATCCTATTATCTTTCTTGAACATAATCATTATCATCTTTGTACATTTCTAGGTAAATAACTGGTAATTTTCTGAAATTATATTTATAGAATAGTAGCTAGAGAGTCAAGGAATATAGATTGAGTACCACTGAAGTGAGGAGCAAGAACTTAAAGGTGGGACCAGCTCTGTGGTGTAGCAGGTAAAGTGGTTGCCTGCAATGCCACCACCCCGAGCTGCTCCATTTCTGATCCTGCTCTCTGCTACGGCCTGGGTAAGCAGTAGAAGGTGGCCCAAGTCCTTGGGCTCCTGCACCCACATGGGAGACCCAGAGGAAGCTCCTGGCTTCTGGCTTAGGATCAGCCCAACTATGGCAGTTGTGGCCATTTGGAGATTAAAACAGTGGATGGAAGACATCTCTCTTTCTCTCTCTCTCTCTCTTTGCTTCTCTATAACTGTGCCTCTCAAATAAATAATTTTTTTAAAAAAGCTAAAGGTACCATTCATCTCTCTTCTGGGCAAACAGTATGTGTCTGTGTGTATATAGACATATATGTGTGTGTATGCATACACATTAACTCAATTTAGATTCAAACTGTGTTGCTCTGTTTTTAAGTAACTGAGAGGCAACTTTATTATATAATTATTTAGAAACAAATTCCTATATATCATTATAGATATATGGATTTATATATGTCTATTTAGATAAGATGTAACTTATTTTATCTTTAAAAATTTCAACAAGGACCAATGTTGTGCTATAGTAGATTAAGCCACCACCTGTGACTCCAGCATTCCATATGGGTGATGGTTTGTTTTCCAGCTGTACCACTTCTGATAATGTGCCTGGGACAGCAATGAAGGATCATCCAAATCCTGGGGCCCCCACACTCTCATGGGAGACACAGATGAATCACCTGGCTCCTGTCTTTAAGCTGGTACAGTGCTTTCCACTACAGCCATTTGGGGAATGAATCAACAGATGAAAGATCTCTCTCTCTCTTTCTTCCTCTTTCTCTGTAACTGTGCCTTTTAAGAAATAAACTGATCTTTCAAAAACAATTAACAAAAATTTCAACAGGCCGGCGCCGTGGCTCAATAGGCTAATCTTCCACCTTGCAGTGCTAGCCCTACCAGGGCACCGGATTCTGTCCCGGTTGCCCTTCTTCCAGGCCAGCTCTCTGCTGTGGCCCGGGAGTGCAGTGGAGGATGGCCCAAGTGCTTGGGCCCTGCACCCCATGGGAGACCAGGAGAAGCACCTGGCTCCTGGCTTTGGATCAGCGCGATGCACTGGCTGCGGGGGCCATTGAAGGGTGAACCAATGGCAAAAGGAACACTTAAAAAAAATAAAAATAAAATAAAAAAATTTCAACAGTAAATTCTTTTGCAATTTATTTTCCTGTGCTAAAATAGAAATAGAGAAAATTAACAGCAAAAATAGTATTTTTTTTCCATTTCTTTTCTACAATTCTTTTCTTCTGGTTCAGGAGGCAAAGAGGAATTATAATTAGGGAATTAGGAATTCATTTGAATTGCTGTATATACAGATATTGCCTGTAAGTTACTTAATAAAAACAGAGGAATGCAGTGAGAAATTTAAATGAAGTTAAAAGTTGTCAACAAAGTAGGCTTGTCACACTATAGTGAAACCCAACCAGGTTGTAAAAAGTTAAACATGAGGGAATAAACTGTGTATGACTTACTCATATCAAGGAAATGCTTTGAAAGATTCTCAACCAGAGACTTTAGAATGATGTTAAATTGTGTAAACCACTACCTGCAACTGCAAGCTATATCGGAAAGTTAACAAATATGTGTCTCTAGGTGTCTATTCCTATGCACATGTAACAAATCAATAGAATAGCCCTCATCTAACAAAACAGCTATCATCAAAGTCTGCTAGAACCTATATAATGATATACCCTGGGATATTTTGAAACTGGCAGTACAGAAAATGACAAGGGATACATCATGGACAGAATGCAAAAGGCAATAAAGGGAAAACAAAAATGAATAAAAACTCAGAATTGGAGAGGAAAAGAGGACACGCACAAAATTAGAATGTTATATTGGAACAAAAGTAATAAATTTTTTTCTGCCACATACCTGATGGTTTAAAATAATTACTTATGATATAATAATAAAAAATAGCAAAATCACTCATATACTTCAGGAGATTGAATATTTATTATTTATTCATTTCTTATGACTACCATCTTAGTTGCACAGTCATGGACTTCTAGGACTGTTTCACATATAAAATTAATATACAATATATAAAATCAATTAACTATTTACAGTGGTGACAGCCAACAGGAAGCAGAACCAGAATTCAAACCCTGGTACCCTATCTCCAGAAATAATTCTTCTAAAAGACCAATTTACAAACCTAAATACATCTACTTCAGAAATATACAGTAAATTGGTAGCAAATCCACTGAAAAGCTTATAGTTTTTTAATTTGTTGTTTATTCTCAAGGAGAACAGAGAGAGAGAGAGAGAGAGAGAGAAAGAGAGAAGTGCTTGCATTCAATGGTTCATTTCCCAAATGCTGGGCCAGGCCAAAGACAGCACCCAGTAGCTCAGTCTGAATCTCCCATGCTGGAGTCAGCAGAGACCCAAATACTTGAGCCATCTGTTGCTGCTTTTTAGTGCACACATTAGAAGGAAGCAAGAATTGAAAGTGGAATTGAGACTTGAATACAAGGCCTTTGACATGGGATGTGGGCATGTCAAGCAGTGTCTTAAACACTGTGCCCAAAGCCCACACCTGAAAAGCCCATGTTTGAAGCAGGCATTGGAAAATGTCAATCCTCTTGTTTTCTTTAAAACACATTTTTTGTATTTAGGACTACATCATTCTAAAAACAGGTTTCCTGTTTAATTGTTAAGATCAGTTAAAATGTCAACTTGACTCTAATTCAATGACATTTAGTTCTGGTTTTAATAAATTTGAATGGTAGAATTAATCTGTATGATCTACATATTTTAAACTGCATAGAGATACAAAAATCCTGTTTCATTCTTTGAATAACTTCTTTTTCGTGAATATACTAAATGCTTAGTTTTATGTCAGACAACAGTGAGGTAAAGAATTGGAACAGAGGGGCTGGCATTGTGGTGTAGCAAGTAAAGCTACCATCTGTGATGCTGGCATCCTGTTTGTGCGCTGGTTTGAGTTCCAGCTGTTCCACTTCTGATCCAGCTCCCTGCTAACACCCTTGCGAAAGCAGCAGAAGATGGCCCATGTACTTGTGTCCCCAGAACCCATGTGGGAAACCCAGAAGAAGCTCCTGGCTCCTGGGTTCAGCCTGGTCCAGCCTGGACATTGAGCAATTTGGGGAGTGAACCAGTGGATGGAAGATCTTTCTCTCTCTACCTCTTCATCTCTTGCTATCTCTGCCTTTCAAATAAATATATAAATCTAAAACCAAGTAGCACTGTAAAAAAATGTCAATGAAATAAGAGAAATGTGTGATGGAAAGATGTTCACCCCCTATTACTGACTAAAAATTTTACAATATTATTTGTTTATTATGTGTTATATAGTGTATATATATATACATATTTACATTTATATATATTTAAGTGTAGAATGAGAAATAAGACCTTTTCCCAATTTTTCATGGTTATTTTCTTTTATATACATGTATTTATTTTGTTAATCACATAAACTATAAATGACTCTTAAATAATAATATCTGGGCCGGCGCCGTGGCTCAACAGGCTAATCCTCTGCCTTGCGGTGCTGGCACACTGGGTTCTAGTCCCAGTCGGGGCGCCAGATTCTGTCCCGGTTGCCCCACTTCCAGGCCAGCTCTCTGCTGTGGCCAGGGAGTGCAGTGGAGGATGGCCCAAGTGCTTGGGCCCTGCACCCCATGGGAGACCAGGAGAAGCACCTGGCTCCTGCCTTCGGATCAGTGCGGTACACAGGCCACAGAGTGCTGGCCACGGCGGCCATTGGAGGGTGAACCAACGGCAAAGGAAGACCTTTCTCTCTGTCTCTCTCTCTCTCTGTCCACTCTGCCTGTCAAAAAAAAATCTGAGACTGAATTTAATATTCTTAAAACTGATGAGATTTCAAAGAATTCCTTTGTACTTCATAAAATATGCAATCAATCACGTTTAACTTTAATATAAGTGAGTGAATCTGTATAGTGTTTGCTTTATGGACTTCAATAAAACTAGAGATTTCTGGAGAAATGCCAAGATCAGAATCTGTTTCACATTCTAATTTCTGCATCACTGAGAGTGGAGTCTTGCAGACTATCCTTCTGAACAGTTCTTGCTCTTACTTGTGTATATTCATGAATCATTGAATTTCCTTCCCTAGTGTGTAAGCAGCTGCCCCTGTGGTACTCAACCAAGACTTGTACAGACCAAAAGGTGCAATGAAGCACAGAAAGCGAACTATGTAGTTTGACCACATGAGTGCAAATGGATGGATGGAAAAGTGAATCAATTTACTATATAATAGCAAATGAAAAACTTTCACTGCTACGGCTCTATAGTTCTCTTATATTAGTCAGGTATGAGTAGTTGTTATGGTAATAAGACAATGGAGAAATACAAAGCTATTCATCTTCCCTACTCTGAATACATGGTTAGAATAATATGGTTTGCAATCTTAGCTCTATTTCTGCTTCCATCTACCTTCATATTTATTTGTTTTGGTTTGGCTACACCAATTTCAAATCCTGCTAAATTTGTGTATTATACCTATCCATGCAATCTACCAAAAAGCCTTAACTTAATTTATGTACCCCATGGCAATTTCAAAGACAGAATACCACACCAACTGAATTCCCTGGACCCTGGAGTGAGGCATGGGAATCAGCAAAGAACTACAGTACTTTATATAACGCTTCACTTAGATGCTTCACAATGATACATCATTCATCAGTTGAAAAGAGTGTAGATGTTTGCCAATAAGTTTAAACAATCTGGAGATAGAAAGAACACACCTAGTCTTCCTGAAGTACTTTTTGCCATGAATGAACTTTTAAAAAGGACAAGTGGGCATGCTTTTTCAATCACTGCAACGTTCTCTGCTATAAGCTCAAGGTTCATGTTAGCATCATTTCATATATACTTTAAGCATAACACAGACATTTGCCTACCACCCTGAACTAATTATGATCTAACTCACTGAGACACTGTGCAGAAACAATATATATTATCAAAATGACAAATCACAGAGATTATTTGTAATAGATCTCCTTCCCCAGTGCTGAGAGAGAAAGAAGTGGTCTGTTACACCCCATATAACATGCAGGCTTTCTTCATATGTCAACATCATTTGCATGCTTGAAGAGTAACAGCTTACATATTTATATGGTCAAAATGTTCTAAGAAATGAAACAAAGATATTTGATTTAAGATATTTAAATATTATGCAGCTAACACAGTTTTCCCAAGGAGAGAAATATAACAAAAGATCAAGCATTCAAATTATTATGAACAAACAAATTTCAGAATACACATCTCATATTTTACTTAGACGGAGCTCCCTTTGAAAAAGAAATCACATCAAGCTTTTTGAATATCTTGGAATATTAACTTTCCCCTTGAGTGCTGGTTCCTGGCAAGAATCACTTAAAGAGTTTGCAAATAATATGAGGATGTAGTACAACTTTAGGCTCATATTATACACTCAAGAGGCACATATAATTTGAATTAGCCATGTACAAGAAAGAGATGCATCAATCAAAGTTGAAGGAAATAAAAACCTCTGGTATCCCTTCATAAACATTGTAGAAGATGCCCCCAGCTCTGCAACACTGCCTATGAAATACCCAGATGTGACAGCAGCTTGAAGTTTACAGTCTTTTTGATATTTATGCAGATACCTTAAACTTTTACAGTATAAGTTTTCAATATGCTGGAATGAATAATGAGGGGAAAGTAGAAATAAATTTGGATAAAGTAGAAATAAGTTTGTTGGGAAGAGGGAAGCTCTTCATTTAAGGGGAAAGGTAAAATGGTATGAACTCCTAATTAAAAGGCAGAAAAGGGAAAAATTAATAGCTTTCCCCAAAAAATTCAGTACATAGTTTACATCAAGTCAATCTGAATGATACAGTCTTCCAATTAGCATGAGACCCTTAACAACAGCAAAAATTACCCAGCATCCCCAAAAGATACAAGTTTAGAAAATTACAAGGTGAGATTCTAACTGCCATACCTGCAGAACAATAGAGAAGAATGTTGTAAACTTAATCAGGTGATAGTTAATAGAAGAAATTATACCTGAACCCATCAAAATGATTGTAGTAACTGATTGAGGGCCACTGAATGGCAAGTCACCTCATTTTCTCTTGCTGTATGATAGGGATACATGATTTGATAGAATGAAGAATATAAAAATCAGCTTTCTGGGTTGAGAATTGGCTCAATCATTAAATGTCAAGTTGGGATATTCACATCCAAATTGGAGGGCTGTTGTTCCAGTCTCTGCTCTACTCCTGGTTCCAGCTTCCTACTAATGTATATCCTGGGAAGAAACAGGTAAGGGTTCAAGTACTTGGGTCCCTGCCACCAGCATAGGAGATCAGCTTTGCTCTGCTCCAGCCCTGACCATTGTAGGCATTTTGGGGAGTAAGTCAGAAAATGGGAGCTCTGTCTGCTTGTCTGTAAAATAAAGTAAAATAAAATAAAATTAGCATTCTGCTCTTGCTATGGAAATGTGGGCAAATCAGGAAGAAGAAATGCTATACAATGCACATTTTGTATTGTTTCTGATTATCAGCACTCTAATTGAGTTGGTCATGGTCACAGACAAAGCTCATTTCCTGTACCAAACCAAAGTGATCTGGTAACTTCCTGTCTTTCCATCCTCACCCTCACTCTGCCTCTAGCCTCGGAATTTGAGTCCTTTGGAGGCGATGCAACAACACAGATATTTAGGTAATTATTTAGGACGTTGCCCTGAGGGCTCCACAACATTCCTTGATACTGCCAGCAGTGACATCCTACTAAAATGACTTGTGCTATCACCCTTAAGCCTCTACCTAGCTTCTTTTGTTCCACATCCACCTCTCGAACTCCTTTGCCTAGTCTTAGCCCTGATTTTATTAGCTAATTACTTTCTGAACAGAAAATGCTTTTTGTAGCTTAAGTTAGCCAGAGACAGTTTCTGTTATCGTTCACAAGAATTTGGACTTGGCGCCAGTGCTATGGCATAGCAGGTAAAGCCACTGCCTTTAGTGCCTGCATCCCATACGGGTACCGGTTCAAGACCTGGCTGCTCCACTTCCAATTTGGCTCTCTGCTATGGCCTGGAAAGCAGTGGAGGATGGCCCAAGTCCTTGGGCCCCTGCACCTACGTTGCAGACACAAAAGAGGCTCGTAGTTCTTGGTTTTGGATTGGCACAGCTCCAGCCGTGTGGCCAATTGGGGAGTGAACCAGCGGATGGAAGACCTCTCTCTCTCTGTCTCTCCTCTCTCTGTGTAACTCTGACTTTAAAATAAATAAATAAATATTTTAAAAAAACATTTTGGACTTGCATCAGCTTTAGCATGCCTAAATCACTATCTTAAAGGCCATGAGGAAGACACATAGGCAAACAATAAATTAAATGATTATAGATATAGCTGTGTTGGAGTTCCATCCTTTTATTTGTATTTTTTGTAAAATTTTGCACATATTTGTTTTGATTAATTTAATGAGTAATCCACCAAAATAGCCATTCCAAATTGTATTTTATGTTTCTGTAATCATTTTCCAAAAAATGGAAATGTAGATTTACTGATAGAGAACTAATCCTTTGAAATAAATAATAATTCCATGGAGGACTACTTTTAATGAAATGTAGAAAAAGTATTTTTGAAATTGGCATGACTTATTTTCAAAGAATTCTCTTTTCTGAAAAAGTAAAAGTTTTCAAATTTGAAACCCTTAGGTTTTCAATATCATAATTTTCTATTCACTAAACATATTTCTAAATTAACCATTACGTTTTTATGATAAGCAACTAATATTGTTCTTCTGTAAACCAAGATAAACACACATATCTCTTAAAATCACAGCCCTTTTTATCTGTGGGTTCTGTATCATGGATTCCTTAAACTCAAAAGATTTGAAAAAAAACTGCATTGATACTAAACATGTACAGACCTATTCTTGTCATTATTCCATAACGAATATGTTATTATTTATACAACATGTATATCATATTGGTTATTATTAGTAATCTAGAGATTATTTAAATTATATGGGAGGATATGCACAGGCTATATGTAAATACTAAGACATTTTATATGAGGGACTTATGCATATGCAAATTCTAGCATTTGTGAGCAGTCCTGGAACCAATCTCCTATGCATATCAAAGGAAGACTATACAGATAGTTTTTTTTTTATTTTTTGACAGGCAGAGTGGACAGTGAGAGAGAGAGAGACAGAGAGAAAGGTCTTCCTTTGCCGTTGGTTCACCCTCCAGTGGCCACCGCGGCTGGCTCGCTGTGGGCGGTGCTCCGGGCTGATCTGAAGGCAGGAGCCAGGTGCTTCTCCTGGTCTCCTATGGGGTACAGGGCCCAAGCACTTGGGCCATCCTCCACTGCACTCCCTGGCCACAGCAGAGAGCTGGCCTGGAAGTGGGGCAACCGGGACAGAATCTGGCGCCCCGACCGGGACTAGAACTCAGTGTGCCCGTGCTGCAAGGCATAGGGTTAGCCTAGTGAGCTGCAGCACCAGCTCATATAGTTTTTAAAAGGTTATTTGAAAGACAAAATGAAAGAAATCCTCTATCTGTTGATTCACCCCCTAAATGGCAACTTCAATCAGAGTTGAGCCAGGCTCAAGCTATGAGCCAGGAACTCCATCCAGATTCCCACACGGGTAATAGAGACCCAAGCACTTGAGTCATTTTCTGTTGCTTTCCTAGGAGAATTAATAGGGAACTGAATTGGAAGTAGAACAGCCATGACTTGAAGGAGCACTCTGATATGGAATTCTGGTATGACAGGCAGGGACTTCATGCATTGTGCCACAACAATTTTTTAAAAAGATCATGGGGCCAGTGCTGTGATGCAGTAGGTTAATCCTCCTTCTGTGGTGCCAGTATCCCATATGGGCTCCACTTCCAATAGAGCTCTCTGCTATGGCCTGGGAAAGTAGTAAAAGATGGTCCAAGTTCTTTGGCCCCTGCACCCATGTGAGAGACCCAGAAGAAGCTCCTGACTACTGACTTCAAATTGGCTTAGCTCTAGCCATTAATGCCATTTGGGGAGTGAACCAGCAGATGGAAGACTTTTGTCTCTCCCTCTCACTGTCTGTAACTTTACCTCTCAAATAAATAAATAAAATCTTTTTTAAAAAAGATTATTTAGGCTTCCTCCAAGATGGCAGAATAGGGAGGGAGCACACTGATGGTCCAGGAAAAGATAGTTTAATAAAAGTGGAGATCCGGTAGTTTCAGGGAAGAGTTAGGGGAAAAAAAACTGCAGAGGAAACTCTCCTGCAACTAGTGGGACATGGTGGACCTACAAGGAGGGCATGGGTGCCCATGGCTCGGGACCCCAGCCAACGAGTCTACACACCAGCACTGGAAAGGGAGGTGAGGTGAAACCTCAGTAGCCCGAGATACTGGCAGGGAAGTGTCAGGAAGAGCCTAGAGCGAACAAGGCTTGAAGCTCCTAGGGGAAAGTTCACTAGGCTAACTAGAGGAAAGAATAAAAAATACTAAAAGGGACCGGTTCAGACGTGATTCTCTCTCTCCACTCACCTTACAAAGGTGAGCAAGACAAAGAGCAGGCACCATTTTGGACATATGCAAAAGCTGTGCCATGTCTGGGCTGCGCCCACCCTCAGCCAAGCAGAAAAACCTGACTCTGGTGGGGAGAAATAACAGCAAGTTAAGACCTAGTGAATGTGTGGAGCTGATGACCTGAGACTATGAAAAAAAAAATGAGGGTGTGAGAGAACTCAGGAAGTGCCTGAGACACCACCAACTCGGCAACCTTGGCAACTTGGTAGGAGATTACAGGGGAATTTGAGCTTACACTGAGGACTGCATGGATTCATTGTGGGGTCCTTGGGACAGGGCAGATGAATATTATACCCACAGGGGCCAGAACTCAGACACTGACTGCCTTCAGTTCTGCTCAGCTGTGCGGAATTACTTCCCTTCTGAATAAAAAAAAAAAAAAAGAGAGAGAGAGAGAGAGAATATTTACCACACCTAAACGGGTGTGTCACCTTTGACACACCTTTCACCCTAAAAAACCGGACAGAGCTCTCTGGCCACTCCCCTCACAAGCCTCTAAGGATCCATCAAAAGCAGACAGTCCACAAAATCTAGAGTCATAGTATAATGAGAAAAACCACCACAATGAGGATTTAAAAAAAGAAGAAGAAGAAACCAAAGAATACCTCCACAATGCCAATCTACAAACGCTGAAACCAAGGAAAAAAGAATAAGGAAGACATTATGATGCCCCCAAATGAACAAGACACCACAAGCCAAGATTATGAAGATGATGAGATAGAAGAAATACAAGATATGGATTTCAAAAAATTTATGATAAGAACATTTAGAAGTTCTCAAAAACAAATTCTTGAGCTACAGAAATCTTTACTGGACAGGATAGAAAATCTCTCTCCTGAAAATGAAATCTTAAGGAGGAATCAAAATGAAATGCTCTCCAGTTAAAAGACACAGACTGGCTGAATGGATTAAGGAACAAAACCCATCTATTTGCTGCTTACAAGAAACACATCTTTCCAACAAAGATGCATGCAGACTGAAAGTGAAAGTTTTGAAAAAGATATTCCCTGCCAACAGAAATGAAAAAAACAGCTGGCATAGCCATATTAATATCAGACAAAATAAACTTTAACACAAAAACTGTTAAGAGACACAAAGGGGGGCACTATATAATGATTAAGGGTTCAATTCAACAGGAAGATATAACTATTATCAATGTATATGCACCTAATAAAGGAACCATTTTATTTAAAAGATATGTTAAGTGACTTAAAGGGAGACTTAGACTCCAATACAATAGTACTGAGGGACTTCAATACTCCACTTTCAGAAACAGACAGATCAACCAGACAGAAGATCAACAAGGAAGCAGCAGATTTAATTGAAACTATAGCCCAAATGGATCTAACAGATATCTACAGAACTTTCAATCCTACATTTAAAGATTTTACATTCTTCTCATCAGTGCATGGTTTCAGTTTCAGTTCATAATTGATCATAATGATAGGATTAAGAGTCAAAGGGATCACTGGAATAAGACTAATGTCTGCTAATAGTGATAGAATTAAAAAGGAGAGAATATCCAACATGGGAAACAGGATATACAGAAGATTCATAGAATGGCAGATGTCCTAAACAGCACTCTGGTCTCAGAATCAGCCCTTAAGGCATTTGGATATGGCTGAAGAGACCCATGAGAGTATTTTAGGCATGGAAAGCCAAAACACTCTGGCAAAAAAAGGACACCTAAATGAAAGATCTCTGCGAGAGAGAGTGAGATCCCAGTGGAAAGAACAGGCCATCAAAGAAGGAGGTACATTTCTCTGAAGGGAGGAAAGAACTTCCACTTTGACTATGACCTTGTCTAAATAAGATCGAAGTTGGCAAACTCAAAAGGCTTCCATGGCCTTGGCAACTCATGACAAGAGCCTAGGGTGATTACAGATGCCATAAACAAGAGTGTCAATTTGTTAAGTCAACAACAGGAGATACTGTGCACCTACTCCTCATGTAGGATATCTGTCCTTAATGTGCTGTACAGTGTGAATTAATGTTATAACTAGTACTCAATCAGTATTTTACACTTTATGTTTCTGTGTGGGTGCAAACTGTTGAAATCTTTACTGAATATATACTAAATTGATATTCTGTATATAAAGATAATTGAAAATGAATCTTGATGTGAATGGAATGGGAGAGGGAGCAGGAGATGGGAGGGTTGCGGATGGGAGGGAAGTTATGGGGGGGAAAAGCCAGTGTAATCCATAAGCTGTACTTTGGAATTTTATATTTGTTAAATAAAAATTAAAAAGAATGAATGAAGATTGGGCAGAAAAGGCAAATTAATTGATGTCTTATTGCCAATTGCTTTTGTAATATAATTATAATAATAAATATTAACATATATTTCAATAGTAGAATATGGCTAACAACAACATTTTGACTTCAATGATTGTATGATAAGTTTTCTGGACAATATTTCAAGATGGGTATTCACTATGAACCTAATTACTGTTTTTCTGACCATTTCAACAACTTTATTTTTCCTTTATTCCTTTTGCTGTTTTTCTTGGCAGAACAGCCCTCAATGGGAAGCCCTTTACTATTTATATTTTAAACACTGGAATTCAAAAGATTGACCCTTAAAAAATCTCTGATTTGCCTTATTTTTAAAAATTTTTTAGTCAAATTTTAACTGTTCTCAGAAATTTCAAACAGTGGCAAGAATCATCTCTATATTTATATTGTTGGCTAAATACAGGAAATAATGTACTATTGCACTATACATACTACTGTGTGTGTGTGTGTGTGTGTGTGTGTGTGTGTGTTTTCATCTACCTGAAAGAGGAAGAGCAAGAGCAACAGCAAATGAGAGAGAAAGAGAAAGAGAGAGAGAGAGAGAGAGAGAGAGAGAGAGAGCGAGCATGCTTCCATCCACTGGCTGATTCATGAAATGCCTAGAGTAGCCATGGCTGAGCCAGACCAAAACCAGGAACCTGTAACACCATCCATGTGGGATGGGAGAGCACACACACTGGGAACATTATCTGCTGTCTCTCTGGATACATTAGCAGGTAGATCTAGAGCTGAGCAGCCTGGACTTGAGCCATCACTCTGATATGTGACACAGGTTTCCCAAGCAGTAGCTTAACCCATTACATAACAACACCTACCCACATAGTACTACTTTAAAATGTGATTTGTCATAATTTTAGTGAAACAATTAATAAATAATAAGATATTTCATACTATGTTTTCAGTTGCCAAGAAAGAAACCAAAATTGTAATTAATTAATGACAGCAAGTAGTTTGTGAGCTAAGCAATGCAAAATGAAACAAGTAAAGATGTAACCAAATAATTTCATTTGGCTCAAGATTCTGAAAATGAAGCAAATGTAAAAATTAAAGCAGTAAAAATTGGCCTTATTCTCAGAAAGGAATAGTTTCCCCTCTTACTAGATGGGTTCTCAAAGTTAGTAACCATACTGGCATGTGCCTAATGCACATGTGGGCTATGGAACATTGAACTTGATGACTCATTTAAAAGCTAACTGTGCCTTATGAAAAACAGACATACAACACACGTTTTGTGAAAGAATAAATGATCGCATCTGAATTCTGGTTCCATATCTAAAGAAAAATCTTCCCAAAGTAAGAGGTTTAGGTTAAAGACTATTTTTCCTTTCACAAAGTACTTTTGAAAAAGCCACTGAGTTATATAAGCCTCTTTTATAAAATTTTGGCCCTTGTGAGTAGGGTATTAGGCTGAACTGTCCATTTCAATTTTTCAGGGACACTGGATTTTGATTAATTAAATGAACAGCACATTCATGACCTGGGATGGAATGGGTACCGTATGTCGATCAACCTTAGTCCTGTGAATTATTTAGGAAACCGTTAATCGCCCCTTGGAATTGCATCAAATTACATCTAGCCCAAAGGATAGAAACTGAGAAATCAGATAAGCTTCCAGTCAAATGCAGGGAGATCACAGCCAATTTAAGAATCCTAGTCAATGGCATGATTCCCTGTTCTTCTTAATTTTCAACTAGCTTATTGTCGATAATCTAAATGCTAAGTGACAGCAAGCAGATCCTGTGGCATTACAAGATAAATATGTTTGGAAAAACAGATAACCAGATCCAATTTACATTATTCCAACATTTTCTAGTAAGAAGGTTAATTCAGAGTTGTTTACTTGTCAATTTTATACAATGCACACAATTAGAACATTAATAAAATCAATTTATTACTCAATGCCTACTGTGCCAAGTTATTTATAAATGTTATTTAATTATAGAAATTCTATTTGGTAAATATTATTCACCCCATTTAAAAATGGTAAATCTGTTGCTTAGGAAATCAAAGGGCCAAGATTTGAACTCAGATTTAATTCAAGACTTCAACTTTTACAACTACACAATGCTGCCTTCTGCTTCCATGCTGTGTTTTATCTAGCTGTGGAAGATCTTTTATTATTCTCATGATAGAACTCACTGAAATTGTGTACCAACTGGATATAGGACTCAAGACTAATATAAATCTGCTCATTTTTGTGATTTTAGTTTAAGAGTTATTTTAACAGTATTTTGAATTCAGTACATCCTAAAAGTTATCAAATTTTCTAAAATGAAGGAAGAAGGCAGTTATTTTAACAGTAGTTAACAAGTTTTTCTTTCTAAATGTTTTCAATGACAATAATGACGTATATAGAGAGAGTAGGGGGAGGGAGAGGGTAGGAGAGAAAGAGGGTGAATATGACAGTTTTGTTGTGTAAATAACATCAAATCTTGGCCCTTTGATTTTCTAAGCAACAGATTTTATACATGCACACAATTGGAACATTAATACAATCATCGTGATGTTAATGACAAGAACCTAGCTTCATTAACTCTCCTTTACTGAATACACACAGGACAGAGTTAACGGTTAAGAAACTATATTTTACCTTGAAAGTAATGGTCTTTGAGCTCCACCCTTCATGTTTTTCTACAGATCAGTTGCATAAAACTAAGTATGTGACCCCGAAATATCACGAGTCCTAAATTGTTAGAGTTCAGAATCCTTTGGCCAGCATGTTTGAAGGACAGACAATCCACTACTTTTTCTATCACAAATTTAGTAACTTAATAAAAAAAAAAAAAAACTTGGCAATTTAATCACATCATTGAATGTCATTTTTAAAATAATACAAAAATACATATTTTATTACATCAAATCCCAGAGTTTCTTTTTTTTAATTTCTTTCATAATCAGTGACGAGGTTGATTTCAACAGTGTTCAAACAAAAATGCAATGTAGGAAATAATAAGTATAATCAATCATTGATCACATTACATGTAATTCAATACATACTAATCACATATTTCATCTTCAAATAATGAACTTCATTCAGGCAGAAAATTATTAATACTATCTTCACTGGGGTAGTAGAACTATTTATCTCAAGATTTGCCTCAGAATAGGATCATGGTGTCTAATATGCATCAAAACCGATTACGGTTTCACTTCAAATTATGATTCACTTCAATATTTTACTCAGGTCTTAGAATATCTTAAAAATACTGAGAATAAGTACTCATTACTGAAAAGTAATTAAATCTAAAGCCAAGAACTCTTCATCTAATACCTACCTCAAAGTTTCATTTATTCTACCTCCATAAATTTAGACAGAATTAACTTTACCGACCACTTTATAAATAATCACCTAAAAAGAGAGTTTAGACTTTTTTCCCCATTAAGATAATATTCTACTTCTTTTCCACAAATTTTAGTTAAATATTAATCTTTGTGGGTTTTTTTTTAGAATCCTCTTATCTCACTGGTTTTGTTCTTATTAAATGTTTTATATTCATCTGGACCTGTTTCTCCAATTTGGTGTACATTATTTTTATGTGGGAGGCTTTTTTTAAAAAATTAAAAAGCTAATGACAGTGACACACTTCTGAAGTTTCTGATTCAGTTGGTTTGGGGTGAGGCTCAAACAGCTGTATCTTTTAAAAGCTGCTCCAATGATTCTTTTTTTTTTTTTTTTTTTTTTACAGGCAGAGTGGACAGAGAGAGAGACAGAGAGAAAGGTCTTCCTTTTGCCGTTGGTTCACCCTCCAATGGCCGCCGCGGCTGGCGCGCTGCGGCCGGCGCACCGCGCTTGTCCGATGGCAGGAGCCAGGAGCCAGGTGCTTTTCCTGGTCTCCCCATGGGGTGCAGGGCCCAAGCACCTGGGCCATCCTCCACTGCACTCCCGGGCCACAGCAGAGGGCTGGCCTGGAAGAGGGGCAACCGGGACAGAATCCGGCGCCCCGACCGGGACTAGAACCCGGTGTGCCGGCACCGCAAGGCGGAGGATTAGCCTGTTGAGCCACGGCGCCGGCCAATGATTCTAATACCCATGGTTGAAAACACTGCCCAGATCTTTTAAATGTGATGCTCATAAACATCTAGAAAAACATGAACTTTTTATTAAAACATTAGTTTAAATAATAGTCATACATGACATAGCTGTATTCAAAACACACCATAAAGTGGATAAAAAAGGATATTAAAAAGAAAAAAAAAAAACTTTCCTATATCCTTAAAGCACCATGAACTAATTCCAACATAGAGATGCTCGTTAATCTTAATCCCTTATTACTTTTTTTATTTTTTACAGGCAGAGTGGACAGTGAGAGAGAGAGAGAAAGGTTTTCCTTTGCCGTTGGTTCACCCTCCAATGGCCGCCTTGCTGTGGCTGGCACACCATGCTGATCAAAAGGCAGGAGCCAGATGCTTCTCCTGGTCTCCCATGGGGTGCAGGGCCCAAGCACTTGGGCCATCCTCCACTGCAGTCCCAGGCCACAGCAGGGAGCTGGCCTGGAAGAGGGGCAACCGGGACAGAATGTGGCGCCCTGACTAGAACTAGAACCCTGTGTGCTGGCGCTGCTAGGCGGAGTACTAGCCTATTGAGCTGCGGAGCCGGCAATCCCTTATTACTTTCAAATCAGGGGCTTCCTGAACTCTTTTTTGTGTAGTGAAAGCCCGGTAGCTTCAATCTGCTAGTAGGGTTTGTTTATGTAACTTTGAGATGGACAGCATCAGGTGCAGGTGCTGACGTTCAGAGAATTAAGATATACTTGTGGAAAAAGAAAAGTCACAGGGGCAGCAGCTGCTGAAAAACCAAGCCCAGCTCCACAGCAGCACCTGGAACACTTCAGTGACGCACAGCCCCAGCTGTACTTTTATTTTGTTCTGGGGAGCTTTGACAAAATAGAAACCAGACCCTACTGCCCCAGAGATCTGAGATGGAGCGGAGGCATCTTCTGTTTTGTAAACACTCCAGGAATTTATAATAGGCAGCCAGAGTGGAGAAACCCTGACTCAGAGGTGGACAAAAAATTCTGGAGGTCTTATGAATATTGCCAGTTATGACCTACCCACAATAACAGAACCTGAAGGATTCCTGTCCACTTTCTCATACGCAGTCGCCTCCCCTTTCTGACACTGCTCCTTTTATTCATTTTGAACTTCTTTTAATTCTTTAGGATAACAGATACTAGCATAAAGAGAGTACTATGAGTCACTACAAATTCTGTAACTCACAGGGGGCTTTCATTAGAAGTAAACAGATATTTGAGACTTTGATCCTTCTGTTACATTTCGTTTATCTTTATTCTAAATTCTTCACAGTTTAGGTGCCAAAGATATCCTACATTATTTCTTTGAAGTGAGAAAATAAAGCAAACATGATGACAAATTGCAAAGTTTCTTTCCTTTCTTCTCAACCATCAAGGGGAAACTTTAAAAAAAAAAAAACCTTTGATATTAATAATAAGCGAAAGTGTGCACATACACGTACACATACAGTTATGTAGTTATGTAGTACTACAGACTAGGATGTTCTAAATAGCATCCAGATAGTTTATTTTATCCTACAAATAGCCCAACAAAGGTATTCTTAGAGAGATTAAGTGCATATCTCAATGCCACTAGCAAGTAGGTGCAGAGTGTCTGTCCTTTAAAATCTGTGCTACTGGAGCCAGTGTTGTGGCACAGTGGGTTAAGCCTCTGCCTGAGACACCAGCATCTCATAAGGGTGCTGGTTCAAGTTTAGCTGCTCAACTTGCACTCTAGCTCCCCACTAATGCACTTGAGAAAGCTGTAAAGGATGGCCCAAGCCCTTGGGCTCCTGAACCCACGTGGGAGACTCACAAGAAGCTCCTGACTTAGGCCTGGCCCAGTCCCAGCTTTTGCAGCCATTCAGGGAGTTAACCAGTGGATAGATTCTCTCTCTCTCTGCCTTCCAAATAAATAAAATATACCTTTAAAAAAAATCTGTGCTTCTCACTACAACAGTATATTGCAACTGTGAAAATCTACTTTTCTGGAGCAGATAGACAATTTGCCATATTATCATTCTTATAATTAATGGGTTCAATTATCATGGTCCAGTGGGATAATAGAATAGAAATGAAACTCAGTTTTTATAGAAATTTTTGTTCCTCATAACAAAAGTATCAGAAAATACCCCTTGAAATCACTGATTGCAGACATGAGTCCTCAAAGAATAAGTAGATGGATGTTGAAAAAACCCAGGAACTATCAGTCACTTTGGAGGATCTTTCAAAGCAGTAACTTTGGTAAACTGGTCAAATCCCTTAAGAATTCGTATAAACTTAGTAGCAGCTCTATCAGTTGAGGAAAGAGAAGAGAATTAAAAAGTCTCTATATTCTAGGAAAATTCTAATTGCCCTATAGTTTCAGAACTGGTTTTAAAATTTCAATCAGCAACAACTTCCTACAGTAATCAGCTTTTGAAATCTGCTCTATCAATGGCAACCTCACTCTGAAAGTCAGCCAATTAGTCACGGACTTGCACTGCTGAAAAAGCTTCTAGGGTCTACATTAATCCAGCTCCATGTCTGTAATCCGCATGCCAATAATCTGCAAGAGATCAGGAGTTGGCCTACTTAGCAAGACTCTGCCAGACCAATAAAGCTATCATTTATTTAAACTTTTGGTTACAAATACTAAGTGGTGACCTCTACTTTTGGTAAAGGAAATAATTAAGAATTTTTGTTTTAAATATTTAAAACTTCACCCAGTGATGGTAGTTCTTGGATATGATGTAAGTCAAGTTAATCCAGTACTGACTCAGTGTCCCTACAATAGAACAGTTCCCATAAATTAGGCTTCATATGCCAACCAAAAAGCTACATATAGGAAGAAGAGTTGTATCCCTGAGGACCTGTGCATAAGGAATCCTTCCTGACCTGGGACCTTTAAAAGCCACCTTGATTCCACAGAAGGACATTTGCACTGCAACAGTCCAACAGCAGAGTTTGCCTTATGCACAGGGAACAACCCAGTCCTCAATACTGACTTGAAATGAGGCAAAAGCCACAGCAGCTCCACACTGGGCAAAGCAGGATCCCAGTTCTCTTCTCACTTGGGTAAGAAAGCCAGACATCTTTTGAAATGTGTATCTTTTGAAATATGCAAACCCTTAAGTTTTATGGCAATTTAACAGGAGAGGAGATCTTTGAAAGCTAAGTGGTATACTTTATGTTAAAAATGCATGCAGACTCTTAAACAATAAACTGTAAAAAAAGATACACATGTGTCTCAAGCTTAGAAGCAAGTTCCTACTTGTGAATGTGTAATTTTCCTATTTTATAGTAAGATCTTACGCTTTCTCTTGAGTACCTTCTATAATTTTTTTTTAGTGAGATCCAACTTTGGAACCTACTTATATATATTAGAATTTCACATAGTTAGGAATTATTCATCATTCACATTATTTTTTCTCATCACCTCTAAATCCTGGTTTCACTTCTATAGAGTATTTTAATGTGTCCCCTTTAAACCTTCCCTAGGAAATATGTACCCATACACTGTGAGAACTATCATTTTAAATTCTCAAGTTCCATTATAGAGGGAAATCATCAAAAGATTTCTCAATATTTAGACGGTTCACATCATGTAACAGATGTGAATTAGGCTAACTTATAAAATGTCCTACTAGAGATGAGCAAATGGACTCTGTGATCTCAGAAATGCAACTGAAGGTTACTGTGTGTACTGCAGAAACCTAGATCTCATTATTACATTATTTGTGCCACTTTTTAAAAATATAATTTTCATCTTTAATTGACACGCAGTAATTGTATATATTTATGGCACATAGTGTGACACTTCAATACATGTATACAGTGTGTAATAATCCAATGTGTCATGATCTCATCAGGGTAATTAGCATATCCATCACTTCAGACATTTATCATTTCTTTGTGCTGAGACTATTCACAATCCTCTTTACTAGCTATTTTGAAATATATAATTAATTGTTGGAACAATAGTTAAACTATTGGGCTATACACCATTAAAATTACTTTTTTTTCAGCTATGGTGCCAATTTTTCTATTCAAGTTTTGGAAAATACTGCTGATATCTTCTTACATTGTAACCATACTTATAAATCCTTATCAAGAAAATCCAAATAAGGCATCAAATAAGGTATTACCCAATTGTTATCTGGTGTTATAATAAATATAAATTATAAAGAAGACATTACTTTCAACTGTTAAATGGTAAAAAGAATGACATTAATAGAATACACATTATTATGTCTACATTATAATAAAATAAATTAGAAAATGTACTTACTAATTATTATGTTCCATTTTTTGATGCTATATATATGGTCATAAATTCTCAAACTCATTTGTTATTTTATTGCTGTTGCTACTACTTATTATTATTTAGTTTACTGTTATTTAATACATAATCTTTGATAAATGGTATATAGATGGCCATATTTGAAAACATGCAAAATATTAAAACATTTCATCCATTTAAACATTTCCATTTTAATATAATTGATATTACTATAGATTAAAATGACATATACGCACATTTAGATGTATGTATATGTATGCTTCTTCAGAAAGACCTGAAAAATGGATTTAAGAAATAACTATTTTATGTAAATAATTTTGAAATTCATTCATAGTTTATTCAAAATATACATTTGGCATGAATTTTCTGAATTCCCTTTATATGCATGGACTTCAAAATATTCTTGCACCATGAACTTTCTGAAGTATCATATTTATGGCATGTCCTCAAATTATTACTTGGCCATTTATTCACTTATCTGTAATACTTTATTTTGCTATGATGTTCAATCAAAAATATTTGCTACTTCTTGCCCAGAAGAAGTCAAAGTTACATCCACACTAACTAGTAAGTCCTAAATTTTCAAATCTATGACTATTTAAACAATATTTACTTCAAAGTTACCATAAGTGATACACCTATTGCTCATTTAAGCCTTTATAAATGTTCTATATATAGGCAATAGTACATAATATACATAAGTAATCTCATAAAAATTTTTCCTTTGTAAAGCCATTCCATCATTTACTATGAATGAAAAGGGAATTCTCAGCTCATAGGATATTACAAAGATGTTAATAGCATAAAAGCCACTACCAATAAAAGAAATCGGCACATTAGTCAGAAGCACTGAATCTGGCCAGAGCAGACATCATTTTAGTTTGCCCAACCTGGATACCAGTAGGTGGTAGGCCATGAGGGCCTAACCTGGATATCTATTGTCAGATATAATGCAGTTTTCTGTGCACTGGAACCTAAAACCTTATCCTGGCTCTCATACTTGACTTCCCCAAGGCCCCTGCCTGTCCACTGTTGATCACATCATATGTGCTAAGGAAGACAGTGAGTTTGTCAACACAGAAACATTTTTCATACTCTCTGAGGCACCTCTGCTGGAATTCAATACCAGAAACTCAAACTCATGGGAGAGAGCTTAAGAAAGTAGTTAGACTACAGGTGTGCCTTTTTTTAAAAGGTGCTATTTACTGTTTAAAATAAACGTGAATTTCAGTTCTTCAAGGTAGAACATTCACTGTTTTCTAGCCACAGTCTCAGCCAATAATTATAGGTTTCTATTGCTAGTTCTCATCATCTTTACCTGGCTGGCCTTGCAGGAATTTGAATCTAACTCCTGGGACACCTGAGAACTACAGGAGAGAAGTTATGTCCATTTCATTTACTATTGTGTATTTTGGCAACTACCAGAATGCCTTCTGCATTGTATGTTATCATTAATGCTTGATGAAATAATGAACTGCATAAGCCAATAAATGGCAGCCTCATATTCCTTTCAGCATGAGCAGCAAAGGGGGAGGTACAATTTGTACACTGCTGCCCTGATAATCTCTAATTCACTCAAAAACGACCATTATTCATTCCTATTAACTATGGCCAGATGCAGATTAATGCAGGGCATCTATACTGGTTATTGTGATACCAAATTATAAATGCCAGTTTCTGGATCCTGGAGGTAAAGTTTACCAAAACTCCAGACTATTATTTTGACTGGTATATTCAGCATATAAGATACTGTTCTAGAAGACAAAACAATATATACCGTCCCTGGCACCTGTCATATTCTTCTTAATAATAATCTGGCTGAGAGAGAGAGAGAGAGAGAGAGAGAGAGAGAGAGAGAGAGAGAAAGTAGGAAAAGGGAATTCTCAACAGCCAAGATAAACAAAGCTAAGACAAAATCCTTTCATTGGTAAAGAATCTGAAAATCTTGTTTATGAGTGGCTCTGGAATAGAGTGTGAGCCAAAAGAGGCTATTGTCATCAACTCTTCTTTGTCACAGGTTAGCTTCTCAAATTTTGGCACCTAGCTAAATTTCTGTTGTTCAGTTAGAGACAATAAAACATTTTCATCATATCCTTTATTCTCTCCTGAAAGCTTTCTTTTGCTTAAAAACACATGATTCTTATTCTCACTGTTGTACATGATCTAGAAATTTCATCTCCAAAACAGAGAAAGCATATGCTGCCAGGGAGGTACAAAATGATTGCCTCTTTCTAATACCTGAGGTACTAGCATGATAATAACTATGTAAGACAACTTCTCCCTTCTCTCAAAATAATTATGGCTCTCTAGAATTCAGCATCTGTGCTACCAGATGTTGCTGTCAAACACGTAAGCAATGAGTTTGAGCATTGCAGAAACCTGGCACATATCCAACAGACTTTATGTGAATACCTCAGCAGAAGCAGGTGGCTTTCTGAGGTCCAGAATTTTAAGTACCATACAACATGAATGCAGCTCCATGAAGAGGAATGGTTTTCTCTGATGATGGACTGAATCTGTTTAGGTTCAAGCCTCTACTTGGTGCTACTGAAAGTCACTTTATAAAAGTTACAACTATTATCTACTATCAAAAACAACAAAAAATGAAAACAATTTTATAAACCAAAATGGTGTTATCATTTTTCCTCCACCAAATGGCATCTTGCCTTAATGGCAATTCACCAAATAATTGTGTAAGAATAGGAAGAAAATATAATTTCTTAGAAAAAGGGGCAAAGGTAATGTTTTAGGTAAGCTATGATAGGTTAGTTACATAAAGCAGCTAGTGGTAGGAAGACATTAAAATACTGATTAGGAGATGTAGTGAGTTTTAATTCAGTATTTAATAAAATTAGGTACAATTATTATTTGAGATCATCCTGCCTTTTTGATATTAAAAATGGGCCTCAATTTATGACACAGTAATAGTTGATCATATTGTCATTTTTCTTATCTTTAGGAAGTTAAGAACTGACAACCATGAAAATGTTTTGTAGAAATCACGCTAAAATACCTATTTTTTAACTAACATTTAAAAACATATTTGCTTTTCTAAATTCAAAATTTACTTCAGAATTTCTCATTTTATTTTCCCTAAAAGAATGTCAGACAAAATCATTGTTTTCTCTGAGAAAGACCTTCACAAATGGAACTTATTGGGGGACTATAGTAAAATAAAGCCATTTATATAATGTACTTTTTTTTAATTAAAACAGGTAATTTGTTTCATATCTTGGAAGAAGCATATCTATCTGCATAATGCCAGTCAATCATAACTTAATTAAATTTAGTAAACACACATACGTCTTTCCTTTTTCAAAACAGAAAAATCAACACAATAATTTTGCATATGGAAGGCAAAACAGTCAAATAATTGTAGTTTTTTGCACTGCACTTCTTTTGAAAGGCAGAGTGACAGAAAGAGCTAGAGGCAGAGAGCTTTCCCACCTACTGGTTCACTCACTTAATGCTCACAACAATCAGGCTGGATCAGGATGAAGCCAGGAACACTGAATTCAATTTGGACGTTTCACTGGGTGTCAGGGACCCAATTATTTTAGCAATCTTATACTACTTTTCAGGGCACACATTAGTAGGAATGCTGAGATTGGAAGTGGAGTGGGGACTTGAACCCAGACAGTCCCATATGTGATATTGGTGTCCTAACCAATGAGCAAAAGACCCATCTCAGTAATTGGTTTTCTTACCACTCTTTTGTCATCAAGGAATTACAGGGAAAAACATACACAAGATGAAAGAAGATGGAAACTAGTCTTTTCCATTATTTTTGTCTACTTAGTTGATCTGATGGAAGCCATTCATTCTTCAAAATATATTCCATATAGCACACTATCAGGTATATGTGTTGTATGCCCTATTGTGTAAGTAAAATAAGTAAAATTCTGAATCACATTTCATGTCTGATTTATTAATACTTTTTCTGCTTTATGCTCTCAATTTTAATTATTTTAGCTTGTCAGTTACTTGTCTATAATCCCACCAGAGGGCAGACAGGGTAAAGCTCAGAGACAATTGCAAATATGCATAGTACTGACATGTATTCATTTTTCCACCAAAGATGAGGGAAAGGAAGATGGTGCATACTTGATGCTTACTAAATATCATTTTGCATTATTTTCCATAGAGCTTGTCTTATTTCTGGGTAGACCAGAGACTTAATGATCTTATATTTACCTAAAATACATTTTAGTGCAACTGAATTCATTTGTATGAAGATTATTCAACAGGCAACTGACATATATTAACCAAAGGTAAAATTCATGACAATTTACAATAATAAACCAATAGACTTTATGGGGAAGATTTTTTACAGTTCTGTGAGAATCACAAATCATGCTCATTTCCAGATTCAGTATGTGTCACATTTTCTACAATGAGAATTCTGAGAAAAGGTGAAAGAATTATAATAATCCAATCTGTGTGCTACAAAAACATATAAAACAATTTCCACATCCACAGGAGTCAGTCAGTACTTGATTCTAGTTATATGACTAAAATGATAAAATGAAGACTCATTAATATCTGTTAAAAGAAGGGGTATATGTCAAAGAAATTAAAAATTCTTCAAAATGGCATGAAAATTATTGTGGAATGCCTTTTTTAATTATTATAAAAAAGAGTATATCATTTTTGCCAAAATAATTGTTTTTGGTAAAATTAGTAAGAAATATGACATTTTTGTTACAGCAATAATTCAAATAAAAAACTATGTGGACTATCAAAACAGTAATACAAATTTTAATGCTTAGGTAATCACCAAATTAGCCAAGAATTAAGTAAATCCGTTGATTCAATGCTATGTCCAAAAATAGCTTTCATTTTGAGACTAAATGCATAAATTCAAACTCAAGAAAGGTCAAAAGAAAGAAGAAAAGTTTTATATTTTCTTTCTTGAATATTTTATTCCTTACTCTTCAAGATCATAGTAATATATAAAATTAACATTGTTAATTCTGAAAGTAATCTGTTCAAAGTCATTAATATCAAATCTGTCTGTAAGTTCATATATATTGAATGGAATTGCTATATAGGTGTACTGAAAAACAGAAATTTTTCTACAGGTAATTGAAGAGATAAAAGCAACCTACAAAATTAAAACTCCAGACAAAGGACATGTGAAGTCAATGAGTACAGTACATACAGCTCCAGGGGAGGTAAATGGACACTGATTTCTGGGGGCTATGAAAACACAGTATACACTGGCTATGGAAATTTTGCCTGGAACCACCTAAGTTAAAGAACAAGAGCTCCAAAGAAAATCATCCTGCCTACTGGCAACGATCCCACTCTCAAATATGATTCCCTATCCAAGAATGAATTAAAGGATTTAAAATTTCATATAAATGAAAAATTAAAATAGCAAATCAAGAGAAGAGAAACAAAATGATAAAAAAGGAATAGTTTTGAAAAAAAGATTTATTACATGTAAGTAAAGATTTTTAAAACCATTTTATTGAAAACATCAGATTGTAAGGTCTTCTAGTGATCTTAGTGAAGAAGCAAAAGGCCACGTGAGATTCAGTGAATGCTTGTCAAAATGAGTTAAAAATTACAAGAAATCTGAAAATTCAAAAGTCAAAGTTAAAAGCAGCCTAGATGCCTAAAATATTAGAATCGTCACTGGAGGAAAATCAAATCAAGGATTTAAGAGAACAAATCTCAGAAGCTCTCAAAAAATACAAAGGGGGAAAATAAAACAAATAACATGCAAAATATTGTATACAGCATGATTGTGCAGGTAAACAGAATAAATTCAAAGGTGCTAATGGTTGCTACCTCTGGATTATGCAATAACGGAAATTTTGCTCTTTTTCTTGACCTTTTGTCCATATAAAGTTTATTCATTACTTTCATGATCAGAAGAAGAAAAACCACACAAACTCAACTTGGCACGCCTATTTTTAAGAATATTTGTTGATGGATTGACTTTCTCTGTAATACCAATTCCTAATGTCTGGCCAGTCTTAGATCAGAGCTCTTGTAAAGCTACTGTGTTAAATTAAGCTACAAGTTAAATTATAAGAATGAAGCTTAACCTAATCACTTTCAATAGTTCTATTTCTCCTTTCAACTCTGCATACTTTAAAATTCCATGAAGCTGGGATTTAGTGTTAATTTTTGTAATAGCCTGGCATGCTGGCTGATTCTTAGTTTATACCACTCAAGATGAATAGTCTCTTAGAGCTTTCTTTAATACCTGAAGAGGAAATTAAATATGAAAAAAATAGTACTAATATTTCTATTATTTTTCTAAATTATTTTAAGTCCCTTTTAAAGTTCTCCTTCCTATTTTTACCTAATAAAAATTTTGGATAACTTCTTCTAATCTAATTTTTCATGGACACCAGCTACAAACTATAGTCAAATCTCACCTCTTTAATTGGGCAAGAAGATAATCATGTTGAGTGCAATTTCAACATCATTAAAGAAAAAAACAAACCTAACCCAAATCTTTGTGAAATGTCTCTCATGTGCCATTGTTCTATCTCTAGTTATTTTATGATTGAATTAAGGCATATTTACCAATTTTAACAACACTTCCCTTATTCTTCACTAACTTTTCTACAAAGGTGACTTTGATATGTGAATGTCAGACTGACTCTTTCCTGTTCGAAACATTAACATTTAACTATTGAAAGTTTGAAAATTAATCTATATTGAGATAACAAAAATCGCATTTTTTTGTCAATTGCTAGTGATCAGCACTGATTTAGAAGTTCTGCAACTGGTCTCCTTTAAGAAATGGTTACTTAAAGCTTTTTCAGAGAAAACAGCTGATTTTTAGAGTCATAGTCACTGCAACTTTATGATACACAGTATTGAAATTTATCTTTGGTTGAATTTACTTTGCTAAATATTTATGTGCATTACAACATGGAGAACATTATTGAACACCTAATTCAAGATTGACACTACTAGGTATGAGAATTTATGTGTGGGTGTGAGTGTGTGTACACATGAATAATTAATTCTTGCCATGATTATTCAAGGAAAGTGTTAACTGTGGGTAAAGACAGAGAGAGGCAAGTACTTGTACTGTGCCCAAAGTTATATAACATATTGTGGTAGTGTCAAGTATTAGAATTTGTAGTCAAATATCCCAGGCTCAAACACTTATATTATTTCTTCTAGAATGAATAAAATAATCCCATATTACAGACATATTTCAAAACAACTATTTTTCAATTATATTCAATCATACATTATTAAAGACAGAAAATGCCAAAATATTCTACAGCACAAAGATAAACTAACAACAGGTATCCTTGTCCCTCTCCAAATAGAGTTTGACAAGTGAAAATACATTTCAAATAGACAGAATCATGTGAGAATGAAATACTAATGAAAGATTTATCACCGTCATAAAATAAAGTGATGACCAAGCCATACAGCCAACTTGTTTCCATGAAACACAATAGAAGCTAGAACTTCAAATTTTATATGATATGTGTTGCAGTTCAGTGAATCTATGAGAAATTATCTAAGCTATACTTGGAAAAAAAAAGAAGTAAGACTGCAGAGCAAAGTGGGTAAAACTGGGATGCAGACTCCTGAGTTCAAATCTAAATTCTAATCCAGAGCCTCAAGAAAATTACTTAATAGCCTTAGGCCTCAGTTTCCTCCCTTATAAAATGCATATAATAGTAATATTCCATAGGGTCATTGAAAAGATTAGAATACAATACTTGTATACAGTAACATAGATAGTAAAATCTCAATAAAGTTTAAAAGTTAGGGTAGGTTGTCTGTATATAAGCAAAAGCATACTCTGAGAAATAAAAATGACTGATTCAAAAGTTATACATCAGTATAAATAACATGGTAATAGGTTTAACAATGGCATTTTCCACGTTTAATTTAATTTTTAGAAAATTTCTTATATGCACAAATGAGAAATGATTGGGTCTATTTAAGGAAGACAAGAATAGTCCTAGACTAAATATATTGCTACTGTTGTAAAACGAGGATTTTTCCAACACACTGAAAAGTTAAAATGTGTCATCCATTGTTCTTGACATTGACGAATCTAACAGTGAACAAGACTTCAGGATCTCATAATCCAAAACAAGCATGCCAATACCTTTGATACTTTGCAACAGTGCCTTCCTTTCACATCTTGCTTAGAAAACTGACTTATAAATGTTCTAAGAGATGTCTCTGATTCACCTGACCCCCTAACTTAATTACATACTTTTCTGCTCCTTTTACTAAAATTATTCAGTCATTTGAACAAAAAGGTGAAGTCCCCTGTTAATAACAGTCTCTGAAAGTAGAGCACATTAAACCATTAAGCACTTAGCTCAAAATTAGTTTATTTAATTGATTTGTTAGGCTCTGAGTATACTGTAGGGGGGCAAGAACTAGGATGATTATCCTCAAAATTCTAGTCCCAGCAAGTCAGTATAAGGGTGCCTATCACACAAAACATGTCCTCTAAAGATACATGACTTTGCTATAGTTGCTTAAAAAAATGTGTAGATTTCTACCTTGCAACAAATGTGTATTTTTTAGCATCATTCACATTGGATATATCAATTACACTGTTTCACTCTGTTACTTGTAGGTTATGGAATCATCTGGTCTTCTTTATCCTTTTTTGTCTATGGCAGCTATACATTTCCTTGCTTCACTTTCTTCTCTATGATCATGCAGATCCCATTTCCAACACTGAATCTACTTCTCAATTACACCTTCAGTTGTTTTTTCTGCCTCATCTCCTTGAAAGCTACCTTGCCTTTCATTTCAACAAGGATACACCAAATTTGTATGTGATTTTATTTCCTGAGAACTGCTGAGAAAAAGTCACTTACATTAACATTCCATAGCATGCAAATTGAGGAGAAACAAGATGGTCATTAGGAACGTGACTCTTTGCAGTTAAAAGAGGTAACTTTGACCGAGCTCATGGCTAGAGATCATGCACTGAACGTGTTACCTATAACTGAGCAGCAGCCCTTCCTTGTAGGCAAATATGGGTTATATACCTCATAACTACTATACCACATATTCTTTGGATCTAATATCAATTCTTCTCCATGATATCCTGCGAGTCAATTCAAACTCCACTGCAGCTGGCTGGAAGATTTTCCAATCTGCTGAAACCTGCCTATCCTTTGAGTTCTTGACACACTTCCCTATACAAATGATTTCCTGCTCAATACAAATGATGTTAAACATCAGATAGGTACTTTTTTCTCCCACATTGTCCCTGTTTATTTTGCTAATATACCTTAATAAATGTCCATAGATGTACATAAAGCCCAATCTTCATTTGTTTTTAAGATTCATTTTATTTTATTTGAAAGGCAGAGTTACAGAGAGACAGAAGGACAGAGAGGATCCTCCATCCATTAGGTCACATCCCAAATAGCTGCAAAGGCCAGGACTAGGCCAGACTGAAGCCAGGAGTCAGGAGTTCCCTCTAGGTCTCCCACATGGGTTAAGGGGCCCAAGCACTTGGGTCATCCTCTGCTGCCTTCCTAGGCACATTGGCAGGAGCTGGATTCAGAAGTAGAGCAGTGGGGACTCGAACTAGTGCCTATATGGATGTCACAACACCAGTCCCAAGCCCAAATTTCTTCACAGAGTTGATAATCCTCTTTGTAATTCACCCCCACTCATCCAATCATCCTTCCTTAAACCACTCCATCCCTCCTTTTTACACTTTTATATTAGTTATGTGTGCTGTTTTAGTTGCCAGAAATGATTGTGCTATCACATATCTCCCTTTGACATGTCTTTTTACTCTGTGAGTACCACCTGTCACCTGCTTTCTATGCTTGGTTAATTTCCAACTATATTTTAGGTCTTGGTACTAATGTCAGGTAGCTAAATCTGACTCCTCAACGGGGTGTTATACTTTTCTTTTATCTGTATATTTGGCGCAGTGTCTTGTAACTGCATATACTTAGCATAGTATGATGTGATTGCCTGTTTGAATGATTGTTTCCACTAGACTATAAGCTCTCTGAGGACAAGGACATGATCTCATGCATAGTTAATCCTCCAGTCCCATACGAACACCAGACACCTAAGTTTTTTAAGTGGTTACCATTAAAACGTGTGACTGAGGCAGGAATTGTGGGACAGCAGGTTAAGCCACCACCCATGGCACTGGCATCCCATTTGAGTACCAGTCTTAGTTCTGCTGCTCAACTTCCAATTGAATTCCTTGCTAATGAACCTGGGAAAGCCAATGAAAATGAATCAAATACTTGGTCCCCTGGTACTCTTCCTGGATCCTGGCTTAGGCCCAGTTATCACTCAGAAACTAGGCAATAAGAGCTTCAGTTGAGTGTCCATATATCCAGATAAGAGGTGGAACAAAGATTTGAACCCAGGTTTGTTTCACTGAATGGCAACTCCCTTGTTGATTCATATTATTTCCTCTGGTAGACTATAAGCTCCTTAGGGGACAGGCTCATGTCCAATCTAGTTATGTCCTTTAAATCATTAGCTTATTTATTCATCACAGCACTTTTCGTTACCACTCAACTAAATAAATAACAACTATTTGACTGAATTATGAATTGTCACCATTTTTATCATTGTAATTCCTTTATTGGATTTTTTTTTTGCTTCAAACCCATGAGAGTGGCATAAAAGTAATTTGCAATGAATAACTTTTACAAATTGTTTATTCTTTTGAGAGAAAGAGGAAAATGGAGTGAGAGAATGCTTTTATATTTTTGTTGAAAATCCAGCATTGGCCAAGGCTTGGCACATGGAAGCAAGGAGGTGGGAATCCAACATATGTCTCACATGAATGGCAGGATTTGAATTACTTGAGTCATCACTGTTGCCTCCCAGGATCTGCATTAATAGGAAGTAAGAGTGAAGAGCTGGAGCAGGGGACTGAATCAGGTACTCCAAATGTAGGATGTGGACATCTTAGCATCCTGCCACTTAAGTCAAATGCCCGTCCAGTTATGTATAATTTTTTTACAGAAATGTTTTCAGGGCCAGTATTGTGCCATAGCAGGTTAGGCTCCCACTTGCAATAACGACATCCCATATGGGCATCAGTTAAAGTCCCATTTGCTCTAATTTCTATCCAGTTTTCTGCTAATGCACCTGGGAAAGCAGCAGAAGGTGAAAAAAGTCCTTGGGCCTCTGCCACCCACGTGGCACACCCCAAAGAAGCTTCTGGCTCCCAGCTTTGGCTCAGCCCAGCCAGAGCTGTTACAGCCATGTGGAGAGTGAACCTGTAGATGGAAGATATTTCTCTCTCTCACTTTCTCTGTAATTCTGCCTCTCAAATAAATAAATAAATCTTCTAAGAAAATGTTTTTAACTATGGATAAATAAAGTTGAAGACTAATGCAATCTTTAAATATCAGAACAGATATTATTTCATGACAGTATCTAGTCTTTCAATTGATAAAAGGGTTAAAATAAACAATTTAAATTACAGAAAGAATAAGATAGGCTAACAGTTGAAAAATTCTGGTAATATAAATAACTAAATATTAGACAATGATATCAGGGAAGATATAGGAATAATTATGTAGCATTTTAGAACAATATAGGTAGAAAACTATCTATTTGAATAGCAGAGACATAGGAATTAATGACCTCCTCAAGGTTTGTGAGTTCATGTTCCTATTCTTCTCCAATAATGATGTTTTTTGCCTTTCTATGAAAGTTCAAGTCGAATGAATAAAGTGGAAAAGACACTTACACAATGCCAATTACATAGTAGAAAGAAACATAAATGTTTTGCTCCTAATGAGTTACTTTTCCACAAATTACAGAAATTAAAAATGTATTATATTTTTATGATTACCAGGATGGGGATAAATTTTAAACAGGAAAAAGAAGCAGTAATAGTCAAGAAAAATGAATAAATCAGAGGTAAATCTATCATCATCCTAAATGTTTTTTCCTTCTAAAACTTTAATCAAATATTTGCTTGAAAAATGTAATTTCTACCAGGAGAATTTTCAAACAAAATATCTCTGTCAGAGGGGAAAAATTCAAAACAGAAAAATATTTTTACTTCTTTCAACTATGCTGAAAATATCTAGTTTATATAACCTTTGAAAAAAAATCTTGTGAAAAACCAAAGGGAAACAGAAATAAAACTTTTGTCATTGTTTTCTTGAAGGAAAAGCATCTTAATTTTTTTCTAGTTCTTTACTTAAAATAAGCTACTCATGCACAACATTTCTAAGAGTAAACTGTCAATAGCAATACATATTCATATATTTTTATCTGTACTTCCTAAATCCAAAAATGCTCTGAAAATCAATGCCATGTTTGTTTTTTTGTTTTTTTGTTTTTTTTTGACAGGCAGAGTGGACAGTGAGAGAGAGACACAGAGAGAAAGGTCGTCCTTTGCCATTGGTTCACCCTCCAATGGCTGCCATGGCCAGCGCGCTGAGGCCGGTGCACTGTGCTGATCCAATGGCAGGAGCCAGGTGCTTCTCCTGGTCTCCCATGGGGTACAGGGCCCAAGCACTTGGGCCATCCTCTACTGCACTCCCAGGCCGCAGCAGAGAGCTGGCCTGGAAGAGGTGCAACCGGGACGGAATCCGGTGCCCCGACAGGGACTAGAACCTGGTGTGCCGGCACCACAAGGTGGAGGATTAGCCTGTTGAGCCACGGTGCCAGCCCGATGCCATGTTTTTAAGTTTGTAGCAAATCTATTTCATGGCAAACCTTCATCTCAAGTGACATTTAGCAATTTAGAATCAAATGTTTGATTACAAATGTATTAATGCATTTTATTACCTGTACTAAACAAAACTGTTGAGTTAGTTATTAGGTTATATGAATTCATTATGTTGCTATAATATATAAATCTAAATAAAACTAAAAAATTCAAAATGTGTGGCTTCAAAACATACCAGACTCCCAGAGGGTTGGGTATAGAGGTCTATATATCTGACTAGTTGCTCATAACCTAAATTAGTTGTACTCGGCGTGAATTCATGGTTGATATTTCTTTGTATCCACTCATCCAGAATAGGCACCATGATTATCTACTAGATTCCTAATTTGGCTTTTAGAACTTCAATTTCCCATCTTTCTCAGACTTACTTTCTTTACTGGTTCTCACTCCATCCTGTTCCTTCACTGTTCCCAGCCAACTTGAAATCCGTTAGGTATGGCCCTTACCTCCATGAGCAGACACCTGGAGGAAGGAAAAACAGCTATTTTCTTATAGTGGGAAATGAATGAATTGATAAAATACTCTTGGAAAGATAATATTTAACATTTTTATTAGAGACTTAAAAACTGGCTCAAACTTCTGGGGAATCTAAAGTAATAATTATTAACATGAGATATATTTTATGCATAAGGTTCTTTATAAAACTATTAGTTATAAATTGAAAAAGTGGCAATATAATTTACATGCATAATATGGAAGGATTAAGTAAATTATTCATGTCACTTTATAGTATTGAAACATTACAAATAATCAATATCAAGGATACATAAAGACATAGGAATAATATATAAAGCATCCTAATGATATAAAATGAGGTTAAATAAGCTGGTTAAAATAATATGAGGGAATTTCAAAAAGTGTATGGAAAAATGAAATTAAAAGATATATTTACTTTGATAAAAGTATTGAAATCCATGCACAGTAATTTTTATAATATACATTTTACATGAACTTCTTAAAAACCCACTGTATTTATTTATTTATTTTTATTTTTTATTTTTTTTATTTTTGACAGGCAGAGTGGACAGTGAGAGAGAGAGAGACAGACAGAAAGGTCTTCCTTTTGCCGTTGGTTCACCCTCCAATGGCCGCCGCGGCCGGCGCGCAGCGGCCGGCGCACCGCGCTGATCTAATGGCAGGAGCCAGGAGCCAGGTGCTTTTCCTGGTCTCCCCATGGGGTGCAGGGCCCAAGCACCTGGGCCATCCTCCACTGCACTCCCGGGCCACAGCAGAGGGCTGGCCTGGAAGAGGGGCAACCGGGACAGAATCAGGCGCCCTGACCGGGACTAGAACCCGGTGTGCTGGCGCCGCAAGGCAGAGGATTAGCCTGTTGAGCCACAGCGCCGGCAAAAACCCACTGTATTTATGAATATAACATTTTTTGAGAATATATAGTTGTACAAAAGAATTCTATCAATATATTAATTGTGGTAAGACTAATGAAGATAACTTTTATTTTTATATTTACATCCTTTGCAAACTTTCCATGATGCGAGATGATTATTGTATAATGATACATATTTTTCTTTAATATCAAAGAAATTGTACATGCTTAAGACTTCTAAATTTCATACTAAATGCTATCTATCATCTTTTAAACTTATGAATTCTATGATTAAGTTGCCAGAACAAAGATATATTTGAGGCTTACAGAGTGAATTCTACAACATAGACAGTTTTATATTTGCCCACTGATGATTTATCTATCTTTTTTTTTGGAAAAAATAATATTAGCTTTGCAAGAATTATTTTCAAAACCAAAGCTTTATTTTACTAATCATTCAAAATAAATATCATAATTTTATTTACTTAAGCACCCGCAAGGTTTCTGTGACCCCATAGGTGCCAAAGCTCATTGGTAGCAGAATTAAAGTATGAGGTCATTTTTGAAGAATAGCCCATTTAACATTTTTAGGAAAAAAAAAAAAGAAAAGAAAAACATCTGCATTTATATTTTCATTTCAAATAAAAAAGTGCATTGCAATGTTTGCAGTAACAGATGACTTAAAAAGGAGCAAATATACAGTTATCTTACCAACCTGTCTTTAAGTATCCCAATCAGTTCATCAGCCTATACCTGGGAACACTAACCTACAGCCTACAGCTTCTATGCCACCTTAACCCATTCTTCTTGGGAAAGCTCAAAGCACTTCACTGGAATGGTTGAGCTATATCCATGATGTTGAGACGTCTGAGGACCATGTTAGCTAGACACATAGACACCAAACACCAGGCTGTGATAATTGCCCAGAGCCTCCTGTCTTTAACAAACCAACAGTGACTTCATGCCTTCTTATATTGTGCCTCAGCTTCTAGTGACAGTGTTTTTTCAGCTTTCTGTTTTCTTGGACAGAAATAGTGTAACTTTGGCTCCTTCAGAACCCAGGAGCTCAGACCTCTCAGTTAGTCTGGATTCTCACCTCACCTTATTTTAACCTTCTCCTCATCCTGAGGATTTGGTTCACTGTTAGTCACCAAACCAAGAAATGTACATTTCAGCAACTTTCCTGGGCCTGGGACTGAACACATGAACTTTGGGTCTGCAAATAGTTTGTATATCAGTGTTCTGATCCTGATATGTAATGTATTGCTCTCATTAGCTTCTCAGAGCTTATATTTAACATTTCTCTCTAGGACTGACGTTCTGTCTGGTTTCTAAAATTGTGTTGTCAGAGCAACCATAAAGGTTTCTGATAATTGTTTCTTAAATACACACTTATTTTCTGATTCCAAATTCCTTATCAAGGCACCTACCTCTCTGTGACATTAACCCTCTCTACCCACCAGTTACTGCTCATATGACCCCCAGGACTCAGTGCCCTCTTCTAAGAGGTATTATCATCACCAGGCTCAGGAATAATTCTATGGGCCTCTTATTATCAGCTGAATTTAGATATTCAGATTTTCATCTTTTTGACAGATTTTTTTCACCGACAATTTTTAGTCAATTTGTTTGACAAACTGTTGGGGATTGCCTAAAATCTCCATTACAACATAGCACCTGGCAGATGTTCGAGGGGCGTGTCTGCAGCTGCCTCGTTTAAGCTATGTAAGATCAGACCACTGGCAGGGATAGGTCCGCTTTAGTTCTGGACACGTGGACAGTGCGTGATCCCTATCCTTTACTTAACGTGCCCCTGTTCGTGGTCCTCCCATGCCTGCATGACCTTTTCTTTGACTGGCTCCCCTACTGTGCATGTCCTTCATAAGCTTTATAAGCCTGTACACTTCTTCAATAAAGTGGTTCCTGCTTCGACAGAACTCACGGGTGCTTGCGGTGTGTTCATCACCCATCGACCTTACCCTTCCCGTTCGCCTTGTTGGGAAGTATCTGTACTGGCCCCTGCTGGTAAGGGGCCAGCCTCGGACTTGAGACTCCGGCAACAAACTTAGTGTTTATTACAATTATCATATAACAACAAAAATCCTATAATGTTTACTGTGTTGGTTATTTAGACACATTTTCTATACATATCTGTATTTGTATGTTTTTGTGCCTAAGGGTATTAACAAAGGAATGCCGAGGATTTTTCCATTAATGGAAAAAGAAATAGATGCCCTCATTCATCTTCTCAACACAATGAATTATCAGTTTTCTTGGCAAGTATGTTAAATGGTTTTGAAATAAATCTCATAGGTAATGGTGATAATACATAGGAAATCCTCATATTAACTGAGACTTAACTCATTCTTCCCAATGGGGAAATCTGCCTTCTAGAATACATATGCAGATTATAATAATAGAGTTTAAACTATTTAGGTATATTATTTTTTAAACAAAATTGATTATTTGCATTTGTAGGACATAGCCATGTACTTATTGGTAAAGAGCTAAACACAAGAAAATAATTACTTTATATTTCAATTATATAAGGTGAAAACTAAAGAGAAAGGAATGCAACTTATTCATCAATTAATCTAATATATCCATCTACTCTGTGTGTTATATTTTATATCTTACAATTTGAACTACAGTATTTCAAACCCACACAATAATTTGGTTAGGAAAATTTTTATGTGCTTCACTATCCTGATGCAATTTATAAGCATTAAAAATTATCTGGGAATCAGGATCAAGAAGGTAGACAGGAATTCAAGATTTCCTTTAGGGTGGAGTCAGTAGGGAACAGGGATGTATGCTACTGCATTCTCAGTACCATAGGCTAACTCTTTTATCTAACACTTCATGATCTCTGCAAGTCTTCAGAACAGCTTTATTAATCCCTGGAAGTGGGGATTGTCCTTTTCTTCCACCGCATGTTTTATTCAACATGGCTTCATATGCTACCACAAGAATATTTGGTGTCATGGTTGATTATTAGAGAGAATATGCACAAACTCCCAGGCACATAGAATCAATTTTTTGCAGCTGTTACACATTTTTCAGCTAGAAAACGGTCATGAAAGGTAACTGAAAGGCAATTGAGAAGTCAAGGGGACTCATGAAGTACACATTTCATTTAGGTAGATGAGCATCACAATTTCAGATTTAATAGAAACATGTATATGAATAACTGTGCACTTGGAACACCACAGTTGGCACGTTAAGCCTTGGCTACACATTTCCCTGAAACTCTGTGTATAAAGTCATCTTCCAAGGAGTCTTAGTTATTGATATGCCATATGACATTTCAGGACATATTATAAGATATGAGGGAAAACAAAGTAAATCAAAACAAAAGAAGCACACAAACTGTGACTGTATATAAACCATGAACACACAAGACACATTCAGAGTAAATATGTGTTTGCACCCGTATGTCCAAACTTCTCTGTGCATATGAGTCTACAGAAACAAATAGAAAACCATCAGCAAGATGCCAGATAATTATCTGGGGAATTAGCAACTTGCATTATGTGCCTAAAGATGATGTAAATTATTTGTAGATCTTGGGCAAGTCCTTTAATTTTTCTGATCTTTGTTTATTAAAACAATCAAAATCAATATACAAAAATAAGTTCCACCTCTATGCAGCAACAATGAACTACTCAAAAGGGAAATTTGTAAACATCCAATTGAATATAGCATCAAAGAGCATAAAATACTCAAGAAAAAAATCATCAAAAATATAGGGCAGGTATTTGGTGCCTGCCTGCATCCCATATTGGAGTGCCAATTTGGGTCTCAGCTGCTCCATGTCTAATCTTGTTTTCTGCTAATGTATCTGGGAAGCAGCACATACGTAGAAAACCTGAGTGAAGTTCCTTCATCTGGCTTCAGCCTGGCACCACTGCAGGCGCTGCAGGGTTTTGAGAAGTGATCCACCAGATGGAGGCTCTCTCTCTCACACTGTCTCTCTCTCCATATCACTCTACGTTAAAATAAATAAATAAATTTTAAAAACATCATGCTGAGTGAATTAAGTCAGTCCCAAAGAGACAAATATCATTTGTTTCCCTTGATTGGCGATGACTAACTGAGCACCAAAGGGGAAACCTGTTGAAGTAAAAATTATGAAATATATAAATGATCTGCACAATTGAAGAAGACAAAAATAAGTGGAAAGATATCCTATGAAAGAAACTCAACAACAGCAAAATAAGCAATTCAGTTAAGAAATGGGCTAAGGATATGAACAGGCATTTTTCAAAGGATGAAATACAAATGGGCAACAGACACATCAAAAGATGCTTAGGATCACTAGCCATCAGGGAAATGCAAAAATGAAACCAAAAAAAGCACAAAGGGAAAACAAACACTATGAGGTTTTACCTCACCCTAATTAGAATGCAATCATTCAAACATCAAAAAATAACAAATGCTAGTGAGGATGTGTGGAAACTGGTATATTAACACACTGTAGGTAGGAATGCAAACTAATACTACCATTATGGAAGTCAGTCTGGAGATTCCTGAAAAATATGAAAGTATATCTAGCATATGACCCAGCCATTCCACTCATGGTAATTTAACCAAACAAAATGAAATCAGCATATGAAGGAGTTATCCATACATCATGTTTAGAGCAGCTCAACTCACAATAACTCAGATATGGAATAAACTCAGATGTCCATCAACTGAAGACAATAAAATAATTGTGGTACATATACATAATGGAACACTACTGAGCTGTGAAAAAGAATGAAATCCCTTCTTTGCCACAAAATGGACACAATTGGAGAAATAAGCCAGTCCCCAAAGGACGAACATGTTTTGTTTTTTTTTTTTTTTTAAGATTTTATTTATTTATTTGACAGGCAGAGTTACAGACAGTGAGAGGAAGAAGCAGAGAGAAAAGTCTTCCTTCCGTTGGTTTACTCCCCAAATGGCTGCAATGGCCAGAGCTATGCTGAACCAAAGCCAGGAGCCACGTGCTTCTTCCTGGTCTCCCATGCGGGTGCAGGGGCCCAAGCATTTGGGCCATCCTCTACTGTCTTCCCAGGCCACAGCAGAGAGCTGGACTGGAAGAGGAGCAACCGGGACTAGAACTGGCACCCCTTTGGGATGCTGGCGCCGCAGGCAGAGGATTAACCTAGTGCGCCACGGCACCAGGCCCCAAACATGTTTTCATATGTTTGCCCTGATTTGTGTTAACTAATATATATAGCATTAAAAAAAGTAATATATATGAGTGAAATAGACATTTTAAAGATTGATTATTGTCCACAGCTCTTTGCCTATACTATTTTTATTGCCCAGAAACCCTTTATTTAAGGTTCAAAAACTTTATGTATTCCATAAATACAAATTTAGGAATATAGTTATTCTTCCCACCTCAGCCTCCTTCCCACCTGCACTCCTACCATTCTTCCTCTTCCCTCTCCTATTCCCATTTTTATTTTTTACTAAGGTCTATTTTCAATTGCATTTATACACATAAGATTATCACTCTACTAAATAAAGACTTCAACAAATAGCATAAAAAAAAAACCCGTTCCTCAACAGTGGAGAGCCCTTATCTATACTCTTGAGGAACAGCAGTTTTTCTACTTACAACTTGTTGAATTCTTTAGTGTAGAGTTAAGCATGTGATACAAAAAACATTTTTTTTAAGTGTGTCCCTGTAAAAAATTGAAAGTAAAATAAGGAGGAGGAGGGTGACAGTGAGTGAGGGAGGAAGGGTAGGCTGAAAAGTATAATTATCTTTTTTTTTAGAAAACTTTTATTTAATAAATATAAATTTCAAAAATACAACTTTTGATTACACTGGTTTTTCCCCTCATAACCACTCTCCCACCTGCAAACCATCCCATCTTCCACTCCCTCTCCCGTCCCATTCACATCAAGATTCATTTTTAATTATCTTTATATACAGAAGATAAACTTAGTATATACTAAGTAAAGATTTCAACAGTTTACACCCACACAGAAACACAAAGTATAAAGTGATGTTTAAAGACTATTTTTACAATTGATTCTCATGGTACAACACATTAAGGACAGAGATTCTACATGGGGAGTAAGTGCACAGTGACTCCTGTTGATTTAACAATTGACACTCTTATTTATGATGTCAGGAATCACCCTAGGCTCTTGTCATGAGCTGCCAAGGCTATGGAAGCCTCTTGAGTTCACAAACTCCCACCTTATTTAGACAAGCCATAATCAAAGTGGAAGTTCTCTCTTCCCTTCAGAGAAAGGTACTTCCTTCTTTGATGGCCCATCTTTCCACTGGTATCTCACTCAGAGATATTTCATGTAGGTCGTTTTTTTGCCACAGTGTCTTGGCTTTCCATGCCTGAGAAACTGTCATGGGCTGTTTAGCCAGATCCAAATGCCTTAAGGGCTGATTCTGAGACCAGAGTGCTGTTTAGGGCTTTTGCCATTCTATGAGTCTGCTGTGTATCCTGCTTCTCATGTTGGATCGTTGTCTCTTTTTTAATTCTATCAATTATTATTAGTGGATACTGGTCTTATTTATGTGATCTCTTTGACAATCCTATCTTTATGATCAATTATGAACTTAAACTGATTAACTAGTAAAATGGCATTGGTACCTGCCAACTTAATGGGTCTTGGAGTCCCATGGCAAGTTTCTAGCTTTACCCTTAAGGGCAAGTTCGACTGAGTGTGTGCAGAACTGTACATCTCCTCTCTCTCTTATTCCCACTCTTATTTTTAACAGGTATCAATTTGCAGTTGGATTTAAACTCCCAAGAATAATTGTGTGTTAATTAAAGAGTTCAACCAATGGTATTAAGTAGAAAAAGAAAATACTGAAAAGAATAAAATAGTAAGCTGTTCCTCAACAGTCAGGACAAGAGCTGATCAAGTCACTGTTTCTCATAGTGTCAGTTTTACTTCTACAGGTGCCATTTAGGTGCTCAGTTAGTTGTCAAGGATCAAGGAGAACATATGATATTTGTCCCTTTGGGATTGTTTTATTGCACTCAGCATTCATTATGTTCTTAAGGACCCAGTGCTATGGCATAGCAGGTAAAGCTGCTGTCTGGATATCAGTATCCCATATCAGTGCCAGTTCAAGTCCTGGCTGTTCCACTTCTGATCCAGCTTCCTGCTAATGCTCCTGAGAAAGCAGCAGATGTTGGCCCAATTCCTTGGGCCCCTGCACCTACACTGAAGACCCAGAAGAAGCTCCTGGCTCCTGGTTTCAGCCTGGCCCAGATCTGGCTATTGCAAGTATTTGGAGAGTGAACCAGTGAATAGAAGATATTCTCTCTCTCTCTATCTCTCTCTCTCTCTCTCTCTCTCTCTCTCTCTCTCTCTCTCTCTCTCTCTCTCCATAACTGTACCTTTAAAATAAAACAAATAAAACTTTAAAAAAAACCCTTATGTTCTTAAAACTGTATATAAGATACATAAAATCTGTTCCCTTTATATAAATAAAAATAATAAAAATAAAAGGATAAAATGGAGGAGATTAAGAGAAGGAGGAGAAGGAGAAAGGGGAGAAGAAGGAAGAGAATCAAAAGAAGAAGAAGAAATGTCCATACTTCTGAAAGCAACCCACAGATTGAATGAAATCCCTAAAAAAAAAAAAAGAAATCCTGTCCTTTGCAACAAAATGAATACAAGTGGAGACCATTATGCTTGGTGAAATAAGACAGTCCCCAAAAGACAAATATCATATATTTTCTCTGATATGTCACAGTTAATATAGAATACAAAAAAAGTACAAGAATGAAGCTAACACATTATGGCTTCAACATTGTATTTAGCCCTTGTCTATATTCTTGTGGAATAGTGATCTTTCTATTTTTTACCTGTTGAACATTATGGTTAATGGTGCATTAAACCTGTGATTATAAAATAAATCAAAATTATGTTATCGTAAAAATAAAAAAAAAAGAAAGAAGGAAGGGGGATTGAGGGAAGCAGGGAAATATGGTTATGTTCTTAAAATTCTATGAAATACGTGGAATCTGTTTTCTTTATGTTAATAAAAGAATATTTTGAAAAAAATAAAAAATTCATTGGCATTTTTTAAGAAAATAGAAAAATACTTCTAAAATTCATATGGGGCCACTGCCGCGGCTCACTAGGCTAATCCTCTACCTTGCAGCGCTGGCACACAGGGTTCTAGTCCCAGTGGCCCTGGCACCGGATTCTGTCCCAGTTGCCCCTCTTCCAGGCCAGCTCTCTGTTGTGGCCCAGGAGTGCACTGGAGGATGGCCCAAGTGCTTGGGCCCTGCACCCATGGGAGACCAGGAGAAGCACCTGGTTCCTGCCTTCAGATCAGCGCAGCGCACCGGCCGCGGTGGCCATTGGAGGGTGAACCAACGGCAAAGAAAGACCTCTCTCTTTCTCTCTCTCTCTCTCTCTCTCTCTCACTTTCCACTCTGCCTGTCAAAAAAAAAATTCATATCGTACCACAAAATTTGCAAATTGCCAGAGTTGTCTTGAAAAATAACAAAAATATGGCATCACATTTCCTGACTTCAGCTATATTACAAAACTATAGTAATAAAAACTATCATATAATAGCATTAAAAACAGACTGATAGGCCAATGTAAAAGATTAGAGAGCCAAAAATTAGGCCTAAGGATATACGCGCAACTAAGAACAAGAGTACTTTTGGGGCCATGACTATGGCACAGAAGGTTAAGCCACAGTCTGCCACACTGGCATCCAATAAGGGTGCTGGCTGACATCCCAGCTGCTCCACTTCTGATCCTGCTCCCTGCTAATGTGCCTGGGAAACCAGAGGAGGATGGCCCAAGTGCGTGAGGCCATCAACCCACTTGGAAGACTTGGATGAAGCTCCTGGCTTCAGCCTGGCCCAGCCTGGCCATTGTAGCCTTTTAAGGAGTAAACCTACAGATGGAAATCTCTGTCTCTCCCTCTGTGTAATTCTGACATTCAAATAAAATAAATAAATCTTAAAAAAAAAGAACAAGAGCACCAAAAATACAAAATGAAGAAAGGATAGTTTATCAATAAAGTGTTTTGGAAAACTGAATATATAAAAGATATTCAAAAATATCAAGACATATCAAATAAGCAAATGAATTAAATAGGACTCTTAAATAGTATGAAAAATAAATTCACAATTAAAAATGTAAGGCTTGAAACCATAACACTTCTAGAAGAAAATATAGGAGAAAAATTCAATTTCTAATGAATTCAAATGAGAGAACAGAACATTTTTTCTGCCTTCTGCTTATTGTTGAAGACTTAGCATATACTCTAAGAGATAAAATTTTGACAGACTGTGAAAAACATTCACCTTGACAATGACTTTTGGAACATGACACCAATCATACAAAAAAAAAAAAAAAAAAAAAGAAAAAATATACAGGAGCCAGCTCTGTGACATAATAGGCTAAGTTTCCTCCTGGAGTGCCAACATCCCATATGGATGCCAGTTCTAGACCCAGCTGTTCTTCTTCTGATCCAGCTCCCTGCTATGGCCTGGGAAAGCAGTAGAAGATGGCCCAAGTCCTTGGGTCATTGCACCCGGAAGAAACTCCTGGCTCCTGGCTTCCGATCAGCTCAGTTCTGGCCACTGCACCATTTGTGGGGTCAACCAGAGGGTGGAAGACCTTTCTCTTTGTCTCTCCTAATCTCTGTCTGTAACTCTACCTCTCAAAATAAATAAATAAATCTTTAAAAAACAAACAAAAAATATACAACATTACTAAATATTAGTGAAGTGGAAACTCAAACCACAATGAGTTTTCAACCTATTCCTGATAGGACAACCATTATATTAGATAAGAGTTAAGAAATGTTGATGAAGGTATGGAAAAAAGGGAGCTATTATATATTGTTGGTAGTAAAATTAATTGTCCAGCCATTATGGAAAAGAGTATGGTGGTTCCTCAAAAATTTAAAAATAGAATTACCATATGTTCTATCAACTCCAATTACAGATGAATATTCAATGCAAATTAATGTTTCAAATAAATATCTTCACTTCCATGTTTATTATAGCACTATTCACCATAAAGTATAGGAACAATGTAAATGTCCATCAACATATCCATTCTCAGATAGGATGAATGTATGAAATAAAGGTGGTACACACACATACATATACCTGCAGGCATAACTGTGTACATGCACATGATCACATGTTTTATTACTCAGCTTTAAAAGAAGGAAATTCTGCCATCTGCAACAACAACTTGGATGGATTTGGAAGACATAAGAGCTAAGAAAATATGCCAAACATACAAACAGTATAATATAACTTTTATGTAGAATTTCAAAGAGTTACAAAATTAGAGTATAGATGGTTGCAACAGATTAAAGAATGGGGAAAACATGGAGATCTTGGTCAAAGGGTACAGTTTTCAGTTATCTGGTAAGTAATGGAGACTTAATTTACAGCATGGTGACTGTAATTAATAATGTTTAGTTTACTTGAAAGTTCATAAGAAACAATTTCTAAGTATTCTCACCATTCAAACACAAATAAAATGGTAATTATGGGTGGTAACGGATATGTTAATTTGAATTCATTCATCAGTATACAACGTATTTATATGTCAAATTGTTAAAGGACAATGGAGGTAATCATAGCAAGACTAAAGTGAGGAACCTTCTGCTGCTGCAGTCAGGAGAGGGGCTCCAAGGGTGGAGTTGCCTGGGAAGCCTGCAGGTACTGACTCTTTTATGCACAAAAGTAGCTGCCTAGATTTAATCTATCATTTAATCTATCAGGGAAAGAGCAAACTAACATGTAACAACCAATCAGGAGGCTGGAATAGCAATTAATCAAAGGCAGGGATAAAAATTCATCACAGGGCTGGAATTGATAACCTTGTCTAACTTATTTTCATGATAAAACTAAATGTTACTGAAGGCAGCTTCACAAAATCATTATGTTATACACTTTGTATGCTTTATTAATTTTTTAGTTAAATAAAATTTTTGAAATAAATTACTGATTGGGCATTGTGGTACAGTGGGTTAAGACACTGGAGTGCCAAATCCCATGTCAAAGTACCTGGAATTCAGTCCTGCCTCCACTTGGAATCCAGTTTGCTGCTGATGTACCCAGAAGGCAGAGATGGTGATCTAAGTGTTTGGGTCTCTGCCATTAACATAGGATATTCTGATGTACTTGGTGTCTCTTGACTTTGATCTGGCCAAGCCCTGGCTAAAGTGTGAACCAGTGAACCAGTTCAGTTAGTGAACCAATGGATGGAAACTCTCTCTCTCTCTTCTCAAGTCCCTCTCTCTCTGTCTTTAAAATAATTTTTAGAAGTGAAGTGGAAATAAATAAATGTGTAAAAGCATTAGAGTTAATTACTTCTAAGGTCTTTTCTAGTTCTAACTTCCTACTATTCTATGAATCTATAGATAGCATAAAGAATACAAAATGAAAAGAATGTATTGGAGCTTTATAACTAGCAATCTAGAAAAAACAAAAGCATTCTCAGAATGACACTTAATGTAGTTTCATAGTATTAAAAGTAAAAATAAAAATATAAGACGTCTCAGGAATATCAATAAGAAATTAACAGATCTCAGCAAGTAAGCAAAGAAGAAAAATGTCAGTCCTTTCATACTTCTTTTTGTGAAATCCTCTCACATCTAAATCTTAAAATTGAAAAATCCATTTCTCTTAATCTTCCTCGTCCCTGCTGTTCATTCTCCAAATGAACTAAAACAACAGGACAGGAAAATTTTCCGGTCTTCTGTGTAATGGTGAAAATACAGAATAAAATTTAAGAGATAAAATCTTGGCAGGCTTCAGAATTGCCTACTAAAAACACAAAAGAGAAGGATAAAGGGCAAATTGCAGAAATGATATTAATCAAATGGTGAGGACTTCATCTTTAGCTACAGACAATTACTTCATTTATTCCAAATGTTAATATATTAGACAACTACTTTCTTAATATACCTAAAAACTTGGAAATCTTTAAGTTAACCCCATTTTCCCCAATTAAAAAATAAAATTGACTTCATTAGGAAGCGATTTTTAAAATATTTTCTTTTAAATATAATATAGTTGATGCATATTTTTCTTAACTGTTCTCCAAGTTATTCCTGTGCTTATATTTTGCTTTTAAGTAATATTGTAAGATCATCTTCCATGTTACTTAGGAAAGGGATAATAAAATTCATACATAAGTGAACACCAAATAAATTTTTTAAGATTTTTAAAATTTACTTAAAAGGCAGAGTTACACAGATAAGAGTAGGGAGGGAGAGAGGGAAAGAGGAAGAGAGAGAGAGAGGGAGAAAGAGAAGGGGAGGGAGAAAGGGGGGTAGAGGGGGAGGAGGGAGAGAGAGAGGGGAGGAGAGAGAGATTGTTCAACCACTGATTCACTCCCCTAATGGTCTGGCCCAGCCACTGCCAAAGCCAGGAGCCAGGAGCTTCTTCTGGGTCTCCCACCTAGGTACACAGGCCGTGAGCACTTGGGCCATCCTCCTTTCTATCTCAGGTACATTAGCAGGGAGCTGGATCAGAAGTGGAGCAACCAGGCCTCCAACCAGCACCCATGTGGGATGCCGGCTTCAAAGGCAGAGGTTTAACCTGCTATTCCACAACACTAACCCCACCAAATGTATTTTTTTGAATTTTTGATATTGAGGGGCGTATCCTTCAACAGGTGGTCCTGGTCTTAGCTGAGACTAGGACCTGGGCTCAGTGCCAGTCTTTTGCATGGATGGCATGAGCCAATTACTTGCATCATTGCTTGTTGTTTCCCAGGGTATTAGCAAGAAGTTGGATTCAGAAGCCAGAGCTTAGAACTGAACCCAGGTATTCTAACATTGAATACAGACATCCTAATGGCTACTCAAAATGCCCATGCCTAAATCTATTTTTATTCTTGCTTTGTGATTATAAATACAAACTTACTGCACAAAAATATACAACATATAAAAGTATAAAGAATTGAAATTAATGACCTAGAATTATACTTTCATTGCTAATATTTTGTACTTTTATTTGTATTTTATATGATATCTTTTATCTTCATTTTCTATTAAGTAGAACATATGAAAAGTTTTAAATGATAACTCAAATTACTGAATTTAAGTATAGGCACAATAAATGTAACAGTGAAGAGGGTAATTAATGGTAATATTTCCAGATAGGAACCACTAAAAGCCTAATAAAAATCCTTTTTATCTGAAAGAAACACACATGAAATTTCTTCCTCTTTAAATTCTATTAATATTATGGTCAACAACATAATAGCAATAAGACAGTTTGGAGCATGTCTGCTGGAGTCTGCCTATGGACCAACTGAATGCAGTGTATAGTGTACAAAGACATTCCATGCAACACCAGAAATACATCTTATTTATCATGTAATCTTTGGAAATCACTACAAGAATGTCCTATAGGAGGATAGGTTCCCAGAGCACTTCTAACTCACATGAGATCTCACAGCCTAGGATGTAATCTGTTGAACTTTCCTAAAGCACTGCTCATTTTGAGAGTGAGAAGAGTTGGAGAAGTTAAAGGAAAGGCATTTACTGTATTTACCTTTCAGGAATGACCTGCTATGATGTCCATTTTCACTATGCGCTGTAGAATGCCCACTAGATTGAGCATCTCTAAATTCAAGGCTCAGTACTGTTCTGTCTACTCCAGTATGTTGTCTCTTCCAATTTCCACCTTTTGAAATACTACTTACTTAGCTTTAGGCTGTATATTAGATGACATCATCTAAGAAAACTTCCTAAGAACAAAACCTCCTCTTCAATAAGTTATAATCTCCAGTTCTGGGAAAATCTACATTGCTCTGTCTGGAATGTAGCTAGAGGTGCTTGCACCACATCTAACTAACAAATATGAAAGAAAAGCCTACTGAGATTCCGGGAAAGTTTTTCTTGCCTGATCAAAGTGGTTGATGTGGCCAGTGCTGCCTTTCTTTCCATATTCCTGTTTAGATGCCTAGACCTCCAGTGATTTTACTATGATCATGAGGTAAAAAATATGAGAATGAAAGCCAAGATGTTGATGTTGGCAACAATACTATAATGTGTTTGGGTCCATGATACCATGACTGACCTGCAAAATCCATAACAGCAACAACCTGGCTCCAGACATCTTTCTTTGTTTGTTTGACTAAAACAATGCTAATTAAAATTTCTGTTATTTGAAGCTAAAAGCAGGACTAACTTGAGGGTAAAAACAGAATACAGAGATTATAAGATTTGATTTTGCCTAAATCACTTCAGTACTCTTACAAAACATGACATAGAGAGCTATACAAAGAGAAAGTCAAATCGTTAAACTGAGTGGAATTGAATTAGCACACTTAAATACACTGAAGATAAGAGATGGATAAAAACAATGTAGAAACTTGCAATCTCATTTAGAGAGTGCCTTGGATACCCTGCTATGTATTTTACTTTTCTTAAAAGGAAAAAAATATCCTTCTATGAGAAAAAATTACTACACTGTTAGACAACACGCAAACAAAAACATTAGAAATATACAACCTTTGTTCTTAGGAAACTTACAATCTGATAGAAGAAAACAAAATCAGTAATGAAGAATGTTCAAGTGCTCAGTACTACTATACTTTCAGAGCAAATATTCAATATGATCAATTCTGTTCAGTAGAAGATTGGTATGAAGTTTACATTGAAAGGCATGCTTGAACTAATTCTTTCTTTCTTTCTTCTTTCTTTCTTTCTTTCTTTCTTTCTTTCTTTCTTTCTTTCTTTCTTCATTTTGACAGGCAGAGTTAGAGAGAGAGGGAGAGGGAGAGAGAGAGAGAGAGAAACAGTCTTCCTTCCGTGGGTTCACTCCCCAAATGGCCACCATGGCCAGCGCGCTGCGTTGATCCTAAGCCTGTACCAGCGCCACAGGCATAGAATTAGCCTAGTGAGCCTCAGAGCTGGCCTGGGCTAATTCTTAAAAGATGAGCAGGTATGACTGGCGCCGCGACTCACTAGGCTAATCCTCCACCTGCGGTGCCAGCATTCTGGATTCTAGTCCCAGCTAGGGTGCCGGATTCTGTCCTGGTTGCTCCTCTTCCTGTCCAGCTCTCTGCTGTGGCCCGGGAGTGCAGCGGAGGATGGCCCAGGTCCTTGGGCTCTGCACCTGCATGGGAGACCAGGAGAAGCACCTGGCTCCTGGCTTTGGATTGGTGCAGCACATCGGCCACAACACATTGGCCCTGGTGGCCACTTGGGGGGTGAAAATGGAAAAATGAAGACCCTTCTCTCTGTCTCTGTCTCTCTCTCTCTCTCACTGTCTGGCTCTGCCTGTCAAAAAAAAAAAAAAAAAAAAGGAGCGGCAAGATGGCAGAATAGGAAGGGAGCACACCAACAGTATGGGGAGAGACAGTTTAATAAAAGTGGAGATACTGCAGGTTCAAGGAAGAGTAGGGGAAGAAACAGCAGAGAAAACCCTTCCGGAACTGGTGATTCACAGTGGACCTGCGTGGAGAGCGTGGGAGCCCGCAGTTTGGGACACCAGCAGTAGATTCAACACGCCAGTGCTGGAACACGAGGTGAGCTGAAACTCAATTGCCAGAGATACCACCAGGGAAGCGGAAAAGGGAGCCTAGAGCGAACAAGGCGTGAAACCCTGCGGGGAAAAGTTAACCAGGCTAACTAGAAGAGAGAGAGAGAGAGAGAGAGAGAGAGAGAGAGAGAGAGAAAAGTGACCCATCTCACTAGATGCAGAGAAAGCATTCGATAAAATTCAACACCCTTTCATGATGAAAACCCTAAGCAAACTGGGTATAAAAGGCACATTCCTCAATACAATCAAAGCAATTTATGAAAAACCCATGGCCAATATCCTATTGAATGGGGAAAAGTTGGAAGCATTTCCACTGAGATCTGGTACCAGACAAGGATGCCCACTCTCACCACTGCTATTCAATATAGTGCTGGAAGCCTTAGCCAGAGCTATTAGGTAAGAAAAAGAAATTAAAGGGATACAAATTGGGAAGGAAGAACTCAAACTATCCCTCTTTGCAGATGATATGATTCTTTATTTAGGGGACCCAAAGAACTCTACTAAGAGACTATTGGAACTCATAGAAGAGTTTGGCAAAGTAGCAGGATATAAAATCAATGCACAAACATCAACAGCCTTTGTATACACAGACAATGCCACGGATGAGGAAGAACTGCTAAGATCAATCCCATTCACAATAGCTACAAAAACAATCAAATACCTTGGAATAAACTTAACCAAGGACATTAAAGATCTCTACAATGAAAATTACAAAACCTTAAAGAAAGAAATAGAAGAGGATACCAAAAAATGGAGAAATCTTCCATGCTCATGGATTGGAAGAATCAATATCATCAAAATGTCCATTCTCCCAAAAGCAATTTACAGATTCAATGCAATGCCAATCAAGATACCGAGGACATTCTTCTCAGATCTGGAAAAAATGATGCTGAAATTCATATGGAGACACAGGAGACCTTGAATAGCTAAAGCAATCTTGTACAACAAAAACAAAGCCGGAGGCATCCCAATACCAGATTTCAGGACATACTACAGGGCAGTAGTTATCAAAACAGCATGGTACTGGTACAGAAACAGATGGATAGACCAATGGAACAGAATAGAAACACCAGAAATCAATCCAAACATCTACAGCCAACTTATATTTGATCAAGGATCCAAAACCTATCCCTGGAGTAAGGACAGTCTGTTTAATAGATGGTGCTGGGAAAACTGGATTTGCACATGCAGAATCATGAAGCAAGATCCCTACCTTTCACCTTACACAAAAATTCATTCAACATGGATTAAAAATTTAAACCTACGACCCGACACCATCAAATTATTAGAGATAGGAGAAACCCTGCAAGACATAGGTACTGGCAAAGACTTCTTGGAAAATACCCCAGAAGCACAGGCAGTCAAAGCCAAAATTAACTACTGGGATTGCATCAAATTGAAAAGTTTCTGTACTGCAAAAGAAACAGTCAGGAAAGTGAATAGGAAATCTACAGAATGGGAAAATATATTTGCCAAATATGCAACAGATAAAGGGTTGATAATCAGAATCTACAAAGAAATTAAGAAACTCCACAACATCAAAACAAACAACCCACTTAAGAGATGGGCCAAGGACCTCAATAGACATTTTTCAAAAGAGGAAATCCAAATGGCCAACAGACACATGAAAAAATGTTCAAGATCCCTCGCAATCAGGGAAATGCAAATCAAAACCACCATGAGGTTTCACCTCACCCCGGTTAGAATGGCTCACATTCAGAAATCCACCAGCAATAGATGCTGGAGAGGATGTGGGGAAAAGGGACACTAATCCACTGCTGGTGGGAATGCAAACTGGTGAAGCCACTATGGAAGTCATCTGGAGATTCCTCAGAAACCTGAATATAACCCTACCATTCAACCCAGCCATCCCACTCCTTGGAATTTACCCAAAGGAAATTAAATTGGCAAACAAAAAAGCCGTCTGCACAGTAATGTTTATTGCAGCTCAATTCACAATAGGTAAGACTTGGATCCAACCCAAATGCCCATCAACAGTAGACTGGATTAGGAAATTACGGGACATGTACTCTACAGAATACTATACAGCAGTCAAAAACAATGAAATCTGGTCATTTGCAACAAAATGGAAGAATCTGGAAAACATCATGCTGAGTGAATTAAGCCAGTCCCAAAGAGACAAATATCATTTGTTTCCCTTGATTGGCGACGACTAACTGAGCACCAAAGTGGAAACCTGTTGAAGTGAAATGGACACTATGAGAAACAGTGACTTGATCAGCTCTTGTGCTGACTGTTGTTGTACAATGTAATACTTTATCCCTTTTAGTATTTTTTTTTATCCTAGTACTAGTGGTTGAACTCTGTAATTAACACACAATTATTCTTAGGTGTTTAAATTTTAACTGAAAAGTGATCCCTGTTAAATATAAGAGTGGGAATAAGAGAGGGAGGAGATGTACAATTTGGGACATGCTCAATCGGAACTGCCCCAAATGATGGAGTTAGAATTGTGCCAGGGGATTCCAATATAATCCCATCAAGGTGGCATGTACCAAGGCCATCTCACTAGTCCAAGTGATCAATTTCAGCTCACAATTGATCACACTGAAAGGTCTAAGAGTCAAAGGGATCACACAAACAAGAATAGTGTCTGCTAATACAAACTGATAGAATCAAAAAGGGAGAGAATAATCCAACATGGGAAGTGGGATACACAACAGACTCATAGAATGGCAGATGTCCTAAATAGCACTCTGGCCTCAGAATCAGCCCTTAAGGCATTTGGATCTGGCTCAAGAGCCCATGAGAATATTTTAGGCATGGAAAGCTAAGACACTCTGAAAAACAAAAAAAAAAAAGAAGACCTAAATGAAAGATCTCTGCGAGTGAGATCCCAGTGGAAAGAACGGGGCCATCAAAGAAGGAGGTACCTTTCTCTGAAGGGAGGAGAGAACTTCCACTTTGTCTATGACCCTGTCTGAATAAGATCGAAGTCGGCAAACCCTAAAGACTTCCATAGCCTCGGCAACTCATGACTAGAGCCTAGGGAGATTACTGACGCCATAAACAAGAGTGTCAAATTGTTAAATCAACTTCAGGAGTCACTGTGTACTTACGTCTCATGAGGGATCTGTCCTTAATGTGTTATCCAATGTGAAATAATGCTATTACTAGTACTGAAACAGTATTTTTACACTTTGTGTTTCTGTGTGGGTGCAAACTGATGAAATCTTTACATAGTATATACTGAACTGATCTTCTGTATATAAAGATATTTGAAAATGATTAAAAAATCTTGGTGTTAAATTGGAAATTACATAGAAAATTAATCAATTTAAAAATATATATATCATGTAGGATCTCTGTCCTTAACGTGCTATACATTGTGAATTAATACTATAACTGGTACTCCAACAGTATTTTTCACTTTGTGTTGCTATGTGAGGGCAAACTGTTGAAATCTTTACTTAATATATACTAAACTGACCTTCTGTATATAAAGAGAATTGAAAATGAATCTTGATGTGAACGGAAGGGGAGAAGGAGTTGGAAAGGGGAGGGTTGCAGGTGGGAGGGAAGTTATGGGGGGGAAGCCATTGTAATCTATAAGCTGTATTTTGGAAATTTATATTCTTTAAATAAAATCATTATTAAAAAAAAAAGAAGAAGAAGAAAGAAAGAAAAAAAAAAAGATGAGCAGGTGTTCACCAGATATACAGACAAGGGCATGTAAAGTACAGAAAGCAATTAAAATCAGGTATACAGCAAACACTTGGGGGCAGGTAGCCTAGGTAAGAAGCAAAGTAGAAAAAAAAAGTTGTAAATTGACATATGATGCAGGTCATGCCCTAAAGCTGTGATTAGGAATTCGGACATTTCTCAGTAAATGATATGGAACAGTGAAGTTATGAAAAACATCAAGTTTTATTTGGGCAGATCACCCAAGCACTATTGTGGATAGGCAGTATGCCAAACACTAGGAACCTAAAAAGGTTTTGTGACAGAAATCATGACTTGGGGCCACTGCCCTAATATCTATTAGTACCACAATCCATAAGCTATAATACATGTCTTGAATTGCATTAGTTCTTGAATTGCATTAGTCATCAGCTCAGTTCAAAAGTCTGAGCATCTTATCATCAACAAATACCTCTATATTCCAATTTTTCTCTTAGTTTAATGGCTTTGCCAAAAAATTTTTATCCTTCCTATTTTAAACATTTGGAATGTAGTTTTTAAAGAAATCTGGTTTAGTTTGAATTTCTCCTCAAAAACTCATGTTGAGATTTAATTGCCATTGTAACAGCATTAAGAGTTTGGACTTTTTTTATTTACATAAAGAGAACAGATTCCATGTACTTTATATATACAATTTTAAGCACATAATGATACTTGCCACCCACTCTTCCTCCCTCCTCCTCCTCTTTTTTTTTCTTTTGAAATTTTGTAACAATGTACTTTAAATTTACTTTTTATACAGATTTAACCACTCACTAAACAAATAATTCAACAATTAAAAAATAGAAAGACCACCATTACACAGGAATATGACAAGGGCTGTAAATGAGAATCAAATCTCAAGATGTTAATTCATTCATATATATTAGTTTTTTCAACTTTTATTTAGTAAATATAAATTTCCAAAGTCCAGTTTATGGATTACAATGGCTTCCCTCCCCCATAACTTTCCTCCCACTCGCACCCCTCCCATCTCCTGCTCCCTCTCCCATTCACATCAAGCTTCATTTTCAATGTCAAATTGTTAGGTCAACAACAGGAGTCACTGTGTACTTACTCCTCATGTGAGATCTCTGTCCTTAATGTGTTGTCCAGTGTGAATTAATGCTATAACTAGTACTGAAACAGTGTTTTACACTTTATGCTCTGTGTTGGTGCAAACTGATGAAATCTTTACCCAATATGTACTAAAATGATCTTCTGTATATAAAGATAATTGAAAATGAAGCATATACATTAGTTTTTGAACTCTATATATTAGCTACCACAAATCAGAGAAAACATATGACATTTACCTTTTGGAGTCTGCCTTACTTCACTAAGAATAATGATCTCTAGCTGCATCCATTTTGTTGCAAAATATACAATATCCCATTATTTTTATTGCTGAATAACACTCCATCATATATATATGTATATGTGTGTATATATATATATATAACATATATGTATATGTGTATATATATATATATATATATATATATAACATTTTCTATATCCAACCATCATTTGATACACATCCGAATGGATTCTATATCTTAGCTATTATGAATTGAGCTTCTATAAACATAGGGTATAACTGAGTTTTTCATATGCTGATTTCACTTCCTTTGGGTAAATTCCCAGGAATGGAATTGGCTGGGTCATATGGTAGATCAATTTTCAGATTTTTGAAGAATGTCCATACTGTCTTCCATAATGGTTAAACTAGCTGACATGTGCAACAACAGTGTACTAGAGTACCTTTTTCTCCACATCCTTGACAGCATTTATTTTTGATTTTTGGATAATGGCCATTCTAACTTGGGTGAGGGGAAATTTCATGGTGGTTTTTATTTGGAATTTCCTAGTGGTTAGTGAGACTGAGCATTTTTTCATGTCCCTGTTGTCTATTTGTAATCTGTCATTTGAAAAATGCCAGTTTATGTCCTTTGCCCATTTGTTAGCTGGATTGTTTGTGGTGGTGTAGAGATTCTTGCGATTCGTATATGCTCTAGATATTAATCCTTTATTGGATGCATAACTTCAAAATATTTTCTTTCATTCTATCCATTGTGTCTTCACTTTGTTCAGTCTTTCCTTTGCTGTGCAGAAGCTTCTCAGATTGATGTAATACCATTTGTCTATTTTTGCCTGTGCTTCCGGGGTCTTATCTGGAGTCTTTGCCTATGCCAATGTTTTATAGCATTTCCCCTATGTCTTCCTTAGTAATTTGATAGTTTCAGGTCTTAGGTTTAGTTCCTTGATCCATTGTGAGTGATTTTTACATGAGATGTAATGTAAAGGTCTTCTTTCATTCTTCTGCATGTGAAGATTCCGTTTTCCCAATGTCATTGGTGAAGAGACTGTACTTTTTCCAGGGAGTGATTTAAGCTTGTTTGTCACAGATTAGTTGGTTGTAGATGTGTGGAATAATTTCTGGGGTTTCTAAATTGTTTCACTGGTTCACATGTCTATTTTTGTGCCAGTAGCAGGCTGTTTTGATTATAATTGCCTGTAATATGTCTTGAACTCTTGTATTGTGATGGCTCTGGCTTTGTTGTTATGGTTTAGATTGCTTTAGCTGTTTGGGATTTCTTGCACTTTGATTTGAATTTTTAGGGTCATTTTTTTCTAGATCTGAGAAGAATGTCCTTGGTACTTTGCTTGGGATGACACTGATTCTGTAAATTTCTTTGGTTAGTGATGACATTTTGAAGATAGTAATTTTTTCCAATCCATGAACATGGAAGATTTTCCATTTTTTGTATCATCTTCTATTTCTTTCCTTAATATGTTATAAGTTTCATTGTAGAGATGTTTCATGTCCTTGGTTAAATTTATCCCAAGCTATGTAATTTTCTTGTACCTATTTGAATAGAACTGATCTTACTAGTTCTTTCTTAGCCATGGCATTGTTTATATATACAAATACTATTTTTTATGTGTTGATTTTATATCCTGCAAGTTTGTCAAACTCTCTTAGAATTTTAATAGTGTCTAAGTGGAATTTGTTGGTTCCCAAAACATGTCATCTGCAAAAGGGGGATAATTTGACTTCCTCCTTCCCATTTATATCCCTTTGATTTATTTTTCTTGCCTAATGGCTCAGGCTAAAATTTCCAGAACTTTTTTGAAGACTAATGTTAAGTGGTGGGAACTCTGAGAAGTTGATTATGCTATGAGAGCACTACCATCATGAATGGATTACTGTCTTTAACACAGGAGTGGGTGTGCTCTCACCAGAGTGAGTTATTGATAAAGGAAGGTTGACTCCGTTTTGCCTCTGTCTCAGAAAGAGGCAGCAAGAGGCCTTTGGCAGATGTCAAACCCTTGATCTCCAGAACAATGAGAAATAATTTTCTATGGTTTGTAAATTACTTGTTTTATTATATTCTGGTACAGCAGAAAAAAATTAATACAATATACATATATTTTTTCCTCAAACTGGATAATGCAAAAAGTATGTATGATATGTGTATTTGGGGAGTAGAGGTAGAAGGTGGGAGGAATATCAAAGAGGAGATAATGGCAAAAAAGCTGCTATGAGCCAAACCTCAAATATTGGCAAACCAAATTAAACATGGGGTCTCCCACAATTTATAACCTACATCATTATTAGATTATTATTTCTAACAAGTCTCAGAGAATGGTGCTCACAGCTCCATTTTCTTTCTAATGATACACTAATAAGTTTTCTTCCTGAAGCCCTCTTGCCAAACTTAATATCTGGTGTTTCATCACAACTATTCATAGGCATTTGGAAGGATTTAATTAACACTTTATACGTCAGCATACCTTCCAGGAGCATTTAAAAGAAAAATAAGACCTATGCCAAAATCCATACTTGGTTCATAGTCAGGTGAAATCAAGGAGTCTTATTTGGTATCCATGCAATCAAAGTTTTCCACTGCATAATTCAACCTATTACATACACTTATCACTATTGATTGCAGCCGTGCATTGGCAATCAAAAAGGGTGCAGAATGGGCATCTGTTTCCTTCCTGAGACAGTCATAAACACAAGATTACATCAGTGTAGACAGGGGCCTATTTATGATAAGAAATCTTTTGAAAAAGTGGGATTCACAATGTGTTTTCCACCTCTTCACTATCTATCTCTACTAACAATACAAAGCTGAGTTTAATCAACTACCAATTCAGAATAGCATAATTGTTTTCTATTTTTATTTCTTTCAACTATTGCTTTGTATCACCATTGTGGTAATTAGGGAAGACAAGGAAAGAAAGAGAAATGAAGAGATAACAAGAGAATGAAATCAGTGCAGAGCAGCAGGAGCTTGCCTTGTTTTTATACACCCAAGATTCTTCCAAAAATGGGCCTCTGTTCTGAAAAGGAGTAAGGAAAATAGTGCATTTCATTCAGTTGAAGAGTCAAACAAAACTATAGACAAGAAAAAGCATAGTGAAGCCCCCAATGAATTTCAATGTGCTTTGGCTCAGTGCTCTGTGGAATGTGATGAGTATGTTAACTGAAACAGTTTTGAAAAACTTGTTGGTGTAATACCAAGAGTTCACAAAAATGAGTTATTATGGTTCTTCCTAACAATCAGTTTGCCTCAAGCTTTGATTATGAAACTTCTTATCCCACACTTTGCAAGTCAAAAGTTATCCAGGGCACCAGTAAAGTGAACTTGAGTATTTAATCAGACAGTAGCATACTTGGCATGCCTTGTTAAAGTCTAGGGAACATGAGAGAAGTAGGATGTCAAGTATATAACCAGAGTGATAACACAGCTATCCCTAACACACTCATAAGATCCCTAGTCATAATCAAATGGCCATTTGGCCACACTTAAAATCAGCATATTTTTTTGTGCTGTGTGAATAGATTCAATTCTATTACTTGTCTTTAGTCAGAAGACAGAAGCTGTCAATCTAAGCTGGTATGAGTTAATTTTTGATAACCTTTCACAGAAATGTATGATATGACCTAAAAGTAGGGGCTGTCAAAGAAACAAAAAAGGTTATCCATGACCTCATTGATATTTCTTTTAGTGAATCAATTTAGAGCTTTATGAAAGACTTATGAATCAAGACACCATTTGTTGGATGATTGATTTTTTATTAGCCTAAATTAGTCTTGCTCTATTTGAAGACAAACTTTTTTAAGGTTATACCTATATTAAAATGAAAGTTGAACAGCTTCATCAACCAATTATCCTACTCAAGTTTGTTTGGAATTTGCAAAGAGAAAAAAGGATCCACAATGAGACAGATTATAGCACAGGTGCTGCAAATGGCTATACTCGTCAACCAGTTGTGTTACAATCACGTAGACATAGCTTAAGTGAACTGAATTGAAAATAACAGAGTTTTTATTGCAAGGTCATTGTAGCACACAATTATTAAAATTGATTAATACTTGGGCCAATGCAATTTCATTATCTGTGATCAATTTCAAGCATTACTTTTTAATGGCCTTCACTCCTGTCATTTCAGTTAGAACTGCGTGAACACTAGCTTAGTGAAGCAACACAGTCCTTTCCATGAGATTAAGCTCTCTGCTTTAATAACAGGTCCCAAGAGAATAAATGGCTAAATACAGAAGAACAGCTGCTTCTACAAACACTGTTAAGAAATCCATATCTTCTAGAGGATTAGTTTTAATAGATTTTTTGTGTTTTTAATGCCAGGAAAAAATATCACTTTAAACACAGGTTTAATTACATTATAGTCCTTAGCAGTGGACTTTGCTTAAAATAGCCAGAAAGTGACTGTTAAATGACCACATGGAAAAGATGAGAAACCTGAAATCATCTTTGCCTCAGATTCAGGAAGGTGTAATCAGGAAGAAGCGAGCCTCTTACTTCTTTATCCACTGCTAATCCTGTTGACACTTCATATAAAATACCTCCTCTTACCTCAATTACCATTGACTTTGCTTTGAGTTAATCTTGAATAGCAAAGGGAACAAGATTTTCAACCATTGCAACAGCTTCTCATCTCCCTACTCTGTTTAGCACTTTCCTTCTATAATTCCTCTTCCAGTGCTATTTCCTATTTTTGTTTTAAAAGACATATCTCACTAAGTGACTCCTTAAAACAAAAGCATCTTTTCAAATATGTATTGATTTATTTGAAAGGCGAGTGACAGAGAAAAAGAGAGAGAGGTAGAAAGAGATCTTCCATCTGCTGGTTCATTCCCCAAATAGCTTGGCCAGGTTGAAGCCAGGAACCAGGAATGTCATCCTATGTCACATGTGGGTGGTGGGGACAATATACACGTGCCATTATCTACTGCCTTCCCAAAAGCATTAGCTGAAAGTTGGATTGGAAGTGTGGTAGTTGGAAATCAGACAGGCACTCTGATTCAGGGTGCTCACATCACAAGCTGCAGCTTACCCTGCTATGCTATAATGCTGCTCCCCCAAAACATTTTCAGTTGGCATCCAAGGCTCTTCATGATCAGACTATTCTCCCTCCTTTAAACTTCTCTTCCTCTTGGTCTCCATGCCTTTTTCCAATTGTATTGTGTCTACATATCCTACAGTCCAGATATACAGAATAAAAGACCATTTCCACATACTCCAAATAAATCCATGTCTTTATATCTTATACCCACACTACACTTTGTATTTTCTCTTCATGGAAAACTCTTTATCCCACCTCTGTGAATCCATCTCTAGTTTTCAAAACCTTTTTTATTAGTTTCTACATACATGGTTTCATAATGCTTGATATCACATTTCATTTAAAACTTATCATTTCATCAAACATCACCATCTCCTATTTTTAAATAGTTTCTGAAAAAATTTGAAACTAAAAAAGTTAAATTCACATACTTTTATATGCCTATGACCCAGCATTTCTTGCACTCTAAATATATGCTTCCTAATGTTCACTGAATAAATGTGTGGATATAATTTAGAAACTTGGGTTTGTTTTGTAAATGATACAAAGTAAACAGTAACATGTCACTTAATAATGGGCCTATATCTGAGAAATGGTTCATTAGGTGTTTTCATCATAGTGTGAATCTTACAGAGTTTACTTACACAAATGATGATGGTTATAACATCACTAGGCCACATGAGCTAGTCTTATGGGACCATCACTGTATATATGCTCCATCACTGATTCGTAACCTAGTTATGAGGGGTTATTTTATTTGTGAAAAACCTTAAGTGTTATAGTATGTAATAATTTAATTACTTGTTAGCTACTGACCAGTCCATCTTAGCACAAAAACTAAAAACTGGACCATATTAAAACATACTTTACAAAACTGATTATATGTTTCTATCAGAGCTATAATCTTGTGCCTAAGAAGCCACAAGAAGAATCAATACCATCAAAGCAGTAATCTTAGGAGAAAAATGGGCAGCTGATGTCATTCTCCATTCATCATGATATTGTTAAAGCAGAGATTTTGCAGAACTATAATCTATCCTGACAGTGTTCACTGATCCAAAACACTACTGCAGATTTTTATAACTTGCATTTTTAAAAATGCATTAGAAACTTTGATTTAGACATTACAGAGTATTGAATAAAAGAGACAACTGAGTAAGTCAGTGTTCTCTGGTGTGTGGCACAACTATGCATAGGCTGACTGGTCTATTACAACTTAATGATTTGCTTGCCACCTCCTACCTGCTGCTCTCATTAAAACACATTATTTGATGATTATGAAGTGATAATACATTATTATTCCCAAGGCTGATTTTACATATGAGTGTGTGTATGTATGTATGTATGTATGTATAATCCAACCCTCACTAGCATACTCATTTGTTATACATAAAAGCCAATTTGTTCATTTAAATTCCGTGGTCAGTCTATGACTACTGTTGGGACTTGGGAGAACATTTTGAACCATTCCAGATGTTGAAATTATTTATTCTGACTTTAGAGAAGATAATCAAATATTGTACCCAAATAGTAATACAATCCAATAACTCTTCCTCATTTAAAGACTTGGAGAATCTCACAACAAATATGCCTAGTGAACATTTTCTAAAGTGATCTTTATTAACTCACCAAACTATTGAAGAAATTTGGGTGGGCATTTTGCCTAGAGATTAAGTTGCCTGATTTCCATATCATTGTGCTTGGTTTTGATTTCCAACTCTGACTCCTGATCACAACTTCCTGTCAGTGACAACCCAGGGTGGCATCACGTGATGATTCAAGGAGTTAGGTCCCTGCTATGCAGATGGGAAAACTGTATTAAATTCCAGGCTTCTGACTTCAATCACTGCTGTGGGGATATTTGGTGTGTGACAAGAGGCTAAGAGACATCCCCTTCTCCCTCTTTCCTTCTTCCTTCTCTGCTTCTCAAACTTCAAAAAAATCAATAAATTTATGTTTGTTGCCTAAAATCATTCCCGTTAGTGTTAACATTTTATGTGTAGGTTTGGTATGAAAATATTATGACAAGCACATTATCTTTATTGCCAATTGTTCAGAGTTTCATGGGTCACTTAAGAAAATGCTTTGTTAGTGCCTTTCATTTTATAAAGTAAAAATAAACTCACATTAATGTGTATGTTAATTGTTATGTGCCTTAGAGAGATTTTGTTGCCAATATGTCAATATGTCATAAAACTATATCTAACCTTTGTAACATCTATGATGGAGGTTTATTGAACAAAATCACAAGCAAAGAAAGTCATATGCATATGCTAAAAAAACAACTTTTGTTTGTTGATTTGCTAAGGCTATTAAACATCAAGTAGCGTTCTCAAAATAATTCTATGTCTAAGAGTCAGAGTTAATTTTAAGAACAAAGGAAGGAAAATATTTATTTCTGAAAACAATTATAATATGCAGTACATATGATAGGTTTATTACATAGTTAGAATTATTTTATCATTTAGTCAATTTTCATATATTTTTTCGTTTAAAATTAAGTTTATAAACGCTTTAAGTTCAAAAGTTAATTTTAGTGTATCATAAAAATCTGAGAAGGGACACAGTTCAATTAAACTAGCAAAACACATAATAAAGAAAAAGCAAGCTTTGTTTTATTTTTTTTTTTAATTTTTTTATTTTTTGGTGTCAGGCACTTCCCTAGCCCTAGTTACAGTGCAAACATGGCCAAGCCCAAGAAACCCCTACACACAACCAATCCCCAAAATGCCATTGAAATGGCATCAAGAGACCCTAATAACAAAGATATGAATCTCCTAAAGGGGTGGCCTTCATTTTGCCAAGAAACACAAGAAAAAGATCCTGAAGAAGGTGCAGGCCAACAACACCAAGGCTCTGAGTGCACCTGCTAAAGCTATCTCGGCCTTTGTCAAACCTAAGGAAGTTAAGCCAAAAATCCCAAAGGATGTCAGTGGCAACTTTGATTGACTTGCCTACATCATCCACCCTAAGCTTGGTAAGTGTGTTTGTGCCCACATTGCCAACAGTCTTCAAACCAAGCCTATGTCCAATGCCCAAACCAAGCCCAAGGCTCAGGGCCAAATCAAGGCCCAGGTCAAGACCCAGGCCCAGGCTGCACCTGCACCTGCAGCCCTTGTTCTAGCTCAAGTCCTCCCAAAGGTGCCTAGAGCCCTATGAACGTTTTGTAGTAACAGTCTTTGCCTGCCAATGCAAAGACAGAGGGCAGGTATGAACCCTGGCCTGCTGTTTGCATGGGGCTAGTGTTTTCTCCTGTGTTGCTTGTTCAAATAAACCTGAGGCAGGATTAAAAAAAAAGAGCAAAACTATGAATAATAATTTTGTATTTTGATTTGGACTTACTATAGTCAATACTTGTCACTTAAAATTTTTTCATTGCTTATATACCATAATTGGTCTAAGCTTTCCACTCCCCTAAAATAAAGGTTATGCATAAATCACAATTCAATTTTGTCAAATTTTAGGCATCATTTTTAAAAGATTTATTGTTTTTATTTGAAAGAGTTACAGAGAGAGGTAGAGACACAGAGAGATGTCTTCCATCCCCTGGTTCACTCCCTAGATGGCCACAATGGCTGGAGCTATGCTGATCCGAAGCCAGGATCCTCTTCCGAGTCTCCCACATGGGCACAGGGGCTCAAGGACTTGGGCCATCTTCTACTGCCACCCCAGGCCACAGCAGAGAGCTGGATCAGAAGAGGAGCAGCTGGGACTGTAACTGGCGCCTATATGGGATGCTGGTGCTTCAGGCCAGGGCTTTAACCCACTGCGCCACAGCGCCGGCCCATAGGCATCATTTTTGACTCTAAGATTTCCCAAATTCCAATATGTAATTGTAACTTTCCAATCTCTATGCCAAGGTTTCAGTTTTTGAGTACATCCTAAAATGTCTGCCTAGCTCTAACATTCTGTTGTCCTATTTTTTTTTTTTTTTTTTTTTTTTTGTGACAGGCCGAGTGGACAGTGAGAGAGAGAGACAGAGACAAAGGTCTTCCTTTGCCGTTAGTTCACCCTCCAATGGCTGCCGCGGCCAGCACGCTGCAACCGGCACACCGCGCTGATCCGAAGGCAGGAGCTAGGTGCTTCTCCTGGTCTCCCATGGGGTGCAGGGCCCAAGCACTTGGGCCATCCTCCACTGCACTCCCGGGCCACAGCAGAGGGCTGGCCTGGAAGAGGGGCAACCGGGACAGAATCCAGCACCCCGACCGGGATTAGAACCCGGTGTGCCGGCGCTGCAAGGCGGAGGATTAGCCTGTTGAGCCACGGCGCCGGCCTGTTGTCCTATTGTTAATTGCCACCTGGTGATTAATGATGCCTCATCAGAGTATCATAAGGCTAGTTAGCTTTCCAATACTTATAGTAATGCTAAGAAAAACAAGAGTATACCATTTACATAGTAAATATTTAGAAAATAAATATGTATTTATGACAATAAAATATAGTTAGACTCACTTTGGTCTAACTTGCAGCCCATAGACTAAAGGAGGTACCTCAGGTCAAAATTCCTATTTCCAATTACTAGTATTCCCTACCCTTCCCAGATGGTCAAAAGTCCCAAGCCCCCACCTCCCACCACCTGCAATAATGTTTATCAATTGTTTTTGCTGTGAAGATAACTACAAAAGTTAAAAATAAGACTTGCCACACCCATGTGGACTTATATCCCATCAATAAGAATCTTTGTTGGGATTAGCGCTGAGGTGAAGAAAGTTAAAGCCCTGGCCTTCAGTGCGGGCATCCCACATGGGCACCAGTTCGAGTCCCAGATGCTCCACTTCCAATCTGGCTCCATGCTAATGTGCCTGGGAAAGCAGCAGAGGATGACCCAAGTCCTTGGGCCCCTGCACCTATGTAGGAGATCCAAAAGAAGCTCCTGGCTTCAGATTGGCTCATCTCTGGCAGTTGTGGACATTTGGAAGGCCAACCCCTCCCTCCCTCTCTTTCTCTCTTTCTCTCTCTCTCTCTCCCCCCCGTAACTCTTTTAAATAAATAAAACAAATCTTAAAAAAAAAAAAAAAAGAACCCTCTTTCCCTGATGGCACTTTTTCTAAGTTAGTGTTACAACAATTATATCAATGAACTTTGACAATTAGGATCTATTTCTCTCTATCCTTCTCTAAGACTTTGAAGGTCTTTGAAACCTGAGAACTCCATTCCTATTACCTGATAAATGCTACTTAAATGAAGTGTTTAGTATACTTTGTAAATGACTAGGACCTGACGAATTTGAGCCAAAGATAAAGTTTGATTCTACATGAGACTTTCTCTCACATTTCTGCACATATTATGAACTGAGGCATAGACTGTCTGTCTTTGTTTAGGACTATCTTTTCAAGGATATAGAGGCAGCCAACAGCCCTGGAAGGCAGAAGTATTTTATCCAGGGGGAGAAAAAAAGTTAAGTTTTGTTTACAGCCTTGAAAAGATGAATAGAGTGTCTTCCTCCAGAGCAATAAGCAAACATGTTTACTGTCCATACAAACAAATTGAAATCCCAAAGCTCAAGGTTCCTCTGTAATATAGCCATTGTGTATGCTGAGGTGTCAACAAGCCCTCTTTTCATCACCCTATAGGAAATGGAACTCAAAGCAGTCATGCAAAAATGATGCTTATGCTGCTGGTTGTAGGTAAATTAACTAACTTTCATCTTTGACCCAGGGATCTCGTCTTCTGAGTATCCATGAAGCTAGTAGGCTAACTTAGCTTGACAGCTCTGTAAAAATCTTAGACCTTTCACAGGTCTTGACATATTCTTGGCAAGAAGAACTGAAACAGATGCTGTCATCCCAAAAATCTGAGAATTTTAGTTTTAATCAAAATTAGGCAGGAGATTTTAATTAAAATTTAAAAGCAATTTTGAGTGTTATGCTTCTCATTTTAGCATTTAGCTTTATGTGTATACCCCTCCACAGATACTCCACAAGCATGTACCTCACTAAACACACATTTGATGAATACTTATCAAGGGGCTATTATGCAAGGGGCATCTGTGCAATGTCCTTGTTTCCAGGCCCTTTCGGTCACTAATCTATCCTTCAGAGAATTATCTTCAAAAAAGATACGTCTGGTCTTATAGTTTCCCAGCTCGGAATCCTTTGATGATTTCTCACTGTACTCAGAACCTGACCATCAACTTTGCTCTTACATTACGTGAATTTTTTCTAACTTCTCAAGACTGTCCTTTACAAATTATTTTAAGAATATGCACTCTCTAGCCCCTCTGATTCTTTCTCTTCATGTTTTCTGACCTCCGTGCCTTTTTCCAAGCTTTCTAGAAGGCATGTCTCATATCCACATATGCATTTCTATAAGCCTCTGCAGTCCTCAGTATTCATTTTATCTGGAAAGTCATAACAGGCTCTACTTCACTAGAATTCATGGTTTTCTCTCCCATAATTTTTGTACCCTTCATTGTGCCTTACATTGCAGTCATTTATGCATCCATGTAACTCTCCCCCATTACAGTGCATGTTTCTAGAGGATCTATGCATTTTTGTGTTATATATAATTTCCATTTGATAGAATGCCATTGCAGAGTAGATCCTTGATATATACACTTTTAATTAAACCAAAGTGTTTATTATTCTGTTTCTAGAAATTGACTTATGTAGGTAAGTTCCAGATGCTTATATGTTCTTACAGTATGAATCAAGAATAATGGGCCCAACCAGAAAGGGACTATCCTACTGATGTCATAGATGGCACAGAAGTGTGTGTTCCTCTCAGTGGAGAAGCTGAATTTTACCTAAGTATAAGAGGTCTTCAAAAAGTTCATAGCAAAGGTGTATTACAAAGCAAATCTATGCATAGATTTCAAAATTCCTTGCATCAAAAATTTTTAATTCCACTTCATATACATTTTTGAAGTTTTCTCACAGATATTAGAATCTAGATATTTTAAATTGTTTATAAGATGAAAGACAGCTTTATGCTTATATATGCTTATATATATTTTACATGTATATATAAGCATATATGCTTATCTATTCCATAAAAACATATTATCTTGACTACATCAATTCTTAGAGAACTCTGTTTAGAAAAATTCTTGGAATATGAAAGGTGAGACCCTTACAGCATGACTTGGAAGACACAAGAGAAATATTGATATGAATTTAGGAAAAGGAAAGCGAAGTTGAAAGGAGATGGGGGAGATAGAGAAAAGATATGTCTGAGTAACATTCTAAGAAGCCAGCCTACTAAGGATTGTGGCTAATGTGAAATTACCTCTGGGGCACAGCTAAAGACCTTTCACTAACACAAGAAAAGCAATAATAAGTATCAGGTAATAGTAATAATTTCTTATATGGCACTCCTCTAAATACATTAGATATTTATGATTTTATTTCAAAGTGGATTTTAAAAAAAAAACAATTTTTATTTACTTAAAAGGCAGAGACAGAGACAAACAGAAATCTTCCATCTACTGTTTCACTTCATAAATGGTTGCAATAGCTGGGACTGGGTCAGGACTCAGCCAGGACTCAGGAAGTCAATCTAGGTCTCCCCTGTCAGTGATGGGGCCGGATACTGGGCCATTATCAGCTGCCTCCCAGCATGCTCATATGTGTAGGAAGCTGGCAGTAGAAGTGGAACCAGGACTCAAACTCAGGCATCCCAAGTGTTGTCTAAACCACTGTACCCAAATCCTACCCCTGAAGGTTGAAATGTTATTAACTATATTTAATGAATGAGAAATCGTATCACTCTAAACCTAAGAAAGCTCAAGATCATACAGCCGGATGCAGTTGAGCTGGGTTTTGATCTTAGACAGAATGATTCCAAGTCCAGTTCTAAGTTGTTTGTGGCACTGTGATAGAAATTCTCATTTCAAATCTTCACAAATGCCCATGTAGATATATAACATTGGTACCACAGGGAATAATGATATACATGAAATGAATCTAATTTACCCTTTGGATCATGACAAACATGACTCTAAAATTTCAAGTGACCTGTGCTGTGGACCTCAGCTGAGGTATGGGCAATAGCTTCAGAGTGAAACTCACTGAAGAGTAAATGGAAACCATACCTTTTTATTTTCCCAAACATATTATTCATCAGTAGTTCTCTAAAAAGGATCCTGTTATAGAACCTGAGTTGGTCTTTCAATCACAGCTCCAGGTACATATTCCTATTGCCCAATATTTCAGGGAAATTTCAGAAACAGTAGACAGAAATACTCTTATGGCAGACTTAAGCAGTTTAATCCACAGAAAAATCCAGTGGGACCTCCATCAAACATTGCGTGCACGACTTAGCTAAAGATTCTGGGAAGTCCAGGGCAACTTTCAAAGGTCAACTGAGACCTCAAATTGTGTCTGGTTTTCTGCTAAATGTTGCAGCTTTCTCAGGATCCCACTTCACGTCATGACTTCATTTCCCAGACTCAGACTCAAGTCTATGTAAATGTCTCCTAGAGCCAATATAACTTTCTACCCAGGGCCTGTACACAGCCCCATCCAGGAAAAAGGCCAGGTGAGATTTTTCAGATCTGAACAGCTGAGTTGCTGTTTCTCTTCTCCCCTATTGTTGATCATTTCACCCATTATGTTATATGTAGTTTTTTCTCTTCCCTTTTAATAATTTTGTAGAGTAGAATCTCACAGTGACACTGCCTTCTGAGATCAGTTTTTTTTTTTTAAGATTTATCTAGTTGAAAGGCAGAATAAGAGAGAGACAGAGACAGAGACAGTGAAAGAGAGAGATAAATTGATCTTCCATCTGCTTGTCAACTCCCCCAAATAACTGCACTATCCAGTGCTGGGCCAGGCCAAAGGCAGGAGCCTGGAATTCCATCTGGGTCTCCCACATGGTGTGTCAGGGGCCCAAGCACTTGGGCCATCCTCCAATGCATTCCCTGTCATGTTAGCAGGAAGCTGGATTGGAAGTAGATCAGCTGGGAAATGAACTGGTGCTCATAGAGGATGCTAACATAGTAGGTGCCAATTTAACTCACTTGTGTCTCAATGCTGAGCCCTTGAGATTACTTTGAGAGTCAGCACACAAAAGAAAAACTCAATATGTCTTATTTTTCTTCTCATCTTGTTATCTTGTTTCTCTCACTCCAAATTGTCCTTTGAATTTCTTATTTTGTTTGTCACATTGTATTGTTTTCATATCTTTTCTCTTATCAACAAATTATTCTCAAAGTGATGTTTTCCACAACTTCTAAATTTATTCTTCCTGTTTAATTTTATTTCTGGAATGAAAATTGCCAGCAGCAATCACTATCTGCTCTACCTTCATGATTCCCACAGAGGTACTGCCCTGCATTTCTGAGAACATACTCTTGAGTCTTCCCAAATCCTGCAGTCCCCAAATCCTCTCTCTTTAGCTATACCTTGCAAATAAAAAGGGCCATCATAAAAGGATATAGCAGGACACCTGTCCCATCCCAGCCCCCATCTGTCTGAAGGATTGAAGCTGCAGTATCAGCAGACGTTAAGAAAATCCATGTGATTCTCTATATTTAATTTCTGTGTCTGAAAAGAAATGTAGCATCACTGATACTGCCTGCAGTCTTAAAAAGCTAACATACACCACTGGGTGTCAGACCATAATTGCATATAATTACCAAAGCACAAGATTGCAACTGATTAAATAAAAACCAAGAACTCGAGAATTCAGAATTAACATATTTTCCTTCGAATGATTCTTTCAGAATAGGACTGAGAAATAAGAAAGAATCCCTTTTCTTATTCTTTGAACCATACCAGTACCTTATGCAATGTGAAATTTATGGGGGAAAAAGCAACAGCACTTGTAAGTGAAGAGGTAGTCCTTACAAATGATGTTTTTGAAACAAAAGCAAGCATTTAAATACATTTCTCTGTCTTCCATAATTTTAAAGAGAGATAGGATTGGAGCAGTGATTCTTATTTGGAAGAGTTAAATTCCATGTTGGTTATTCCAAAGGAACAAAAATTTAGTAGGAGTGGTGAAAGCATTACTGCCCGATACTTTGATATGGGGAGGGGGCATTTGTTTACAGACATGGAAACTAAAGACAGATATTCACATGGATTTCCTTAATATTTACTTAGATTGCAGCTACTGAATTTACTCTTTAGCAGTGAAGTGCAAATGTACTGGCAAAAAACAAATAAGTTAGTACCGAAGGAGCTGTTTGCAATCCCCAGAGCTAGGATGTGGGGCAGGCTCTGCATCAACTAGCTGCTGAGTAGTCAGTCCTACAGTTTCAGTGAAAGCCTGGAGTGGCAAAGAGAGACTGGTACACCCTCCCGGACCACAGTGTTTATCTGAAGTTGAATTGGCCATTTCCTCCAAAATCATCACTAGACATCTTTGGAATTTACATTCAATTCCTTCCTTCTTGCCTGCTTGCATTTGGAAATCATATTCAATTCTTTCCTGCCTGCTGCCTCTATAATGTGTAATGTTGTGTCATTGTACTTCATTTATATAAATATACCTGTTCCTATTGCCTAGGTCTGGCCAGTGGAAACAAACACCAGAAATGTAGATAGTTTGTATATCTTGTCAGCACTTTGTCTCTGGTGCCCAGCACTAGGTAGGCTCTCAGTAAATATGTAACAGGGATAAATGACCAATGATTAAACACAACTTGAATAATTCTTGTGATGGTGGGCTATCAAGTGTTATTTTGAAGTTGAAATATAGATTTGATTAAGGAAAATATAAACTTTAAGTCATAGACTTCAGGGGTTGGTGCTTAGCCTCACAGTCAAGGTACCTGCATTCCAAGTCAGCATACTTGAGTTTGATATCTGGCTCAGAATTCTGACTCCAGTTTTCTCCTAATGCAGATCCTGGGAGGTAGTGGTGAAAGCTTAAGCAGTTGGGTTCCTGTTACCCAGGTGGGAGAATTTACTGAGTTCCCAGTTCCTGGATTTAGCCTTGGCTGTGCCCTACCCATTGTGGGCATTTAGGGAATGAACCAGCAGGTGCCAATCCATCTGTCTGCATCTGTCATAAATTAAAAGAAAGTTGAGAATCTCCTTTTCCTATAGTAGCATATGGCTTTTTTTTTTTTGACAGGCAGAGTGGACAGTGAGAAAGAGAGACAGAGAGAAAGGTCTTCCTTTGCCATTGGTTCACCCTCCAATGGCCGCCACGGCTGGCACGCTGCGGCCGGCGCACAGCGCTGATCCAATGGCAGGTGCCAGGTGCTTCTCCTGGTCTCCCATGGGGTGCAGGGCCCAAGCACTTGGGCCATCCTCCACTGCCAGCAGAGAGCTGGCCTGGAAGAGGGGCAACCGGGACAGAATTTGGTGCCCTGACTGGGACTAGAACCCGGTGTGCCAGCAACGCGGCTCAACAGGTTAATCCTCAGCCTTGCGACTCCAGCAGCATATGGCTTTGACATTGCTTCTTATCTTTGTGTGTGATATTATTTGAAAAAATGTAAATTAAAATTAAACAGGAGAAACAAATAATATAGGAAGTTAGCTGCTTCTCAAAATAAGAAAGAGGGAGGGATTTGGACCACATATTATGCCAAACAGCAACTGATTCAGAGTTAGCTACGAGGAGCAAAAGCAGGATGCAGAAAAAAGTCTGCAATGACCTCCTCCTAGAGAAAAATCTTCAGGAATCCACAAGAAGTAATATGAAAGCCTTACACAATGTATCTTGTCTGTCCCACTGAACTACAATTTTCTGCCTTTGCTCTTTGTCCACATAAAAAGGCAAGATATATTTCAAAATATCCCGTTAAATTAAAATATGCTACACAGACACAACTAAGGTAACTATAATAAGGAAACATTTGATGCATTTCATTGAATTAAAAATTATTAGGCTAATAAATTGGAGCTTTTAAATGTATATAGAAGGTTGAACTACAATATTGCTACAAGCTGATATTACAAGTTGTTCCCTACAGAATATAGTTAATATGATGAAATCAAGTGAAGAAATAGAAAACACCCACACTTATTTTATTTTTATTGAAGGTAAAAAACCACCTGCACACATTTCTGCTGAAAGAAAAATGTTCAGTTTCATTTTTCTCTCACAGACAGAAAATGTACTCCATAGAATTAGAACTGCTTCTTTTGTTTCTTATTCTATCACAGTTTGATTTGCATATTTGGGGGCAGCTTAAGGTGTTCTCTGTGATTTAGAGAGTTTATAAAAAGGTAATTTGATCTCAAATCATAGTTTTCTTTCTTTATTTCTAATTCTGAAGCTTCATACCCTTCTGAGAAGTGAGCCATGAGAGGAAGGCATTAGCTTGCCTTGTATTAGATAATAAAAAGTTCCACAGGGGACGAGTTACATATTATGACATTGTGAATATAAGGCTCATTTGGATTTAATTCATTACTACATCATGTTGCACAGGAAAGCAATTTTTAAGCAATAGAAGTGCACTTCATTTGTAAAGGACCCAGCTATAACACACGATCAGTTATTGAAGACAGAAACTGATTTCCCAAATCAGGCATATAAAATTTAATATATTTGTTCCAGTTATAATGAAAGGGAAGGGAATGTCAATAACATTTTTTTCCAGATAAGAATGACACTTTGTAAAATCTGGAAAGTGCATTTTTGCTTGGGGTTTGACTACAATTTGATCCCACAAACTGAATAAGCCCAAGAAAATGATTAAGTATCTTAATATTTGAAATACTTGTATACATGGAATATAATTTCAAATTCACTCCTTCCATAAATTTAACACTCCATCAAAAATAAGAACTGAATTTCAATAATTAATGAAATAAAGGTAACAATGAGCACTGATTTTTCTAAGATTTCAGTATCAATTTTCCACATTATCAGTTTAATCTCCAAAAAAAGGACTAAAATGTTTCAAAATCCTAAAAATACAGCTGCGTTATATTGGTTTATTTAAGTTCCCAGAGTCTGTGTGTATTAATCAGAGTCTCTAGAAGGGGTTGCAAGGGAGAAAGAATGAGGTTTATTTTAAGAAGGTGGCTCAAATAACCATGAAGACTTGGGATGTGCAAAAGGTAGAACAGCAGGCTGGAGACCCAGGAAGGAGCGCAGCTTGGGGGCAATGATGGTCTGCCCACGGACTTCCCCCTTCTTCTGGGGAGGTCAGTCTTTTGCCATCAAGGGCTTCAGTGACTGGAGATCTACCCACATTACGCAGGAAATCTTCACTCAAAGCCCACTTTAAATGTCTACTGTCAAAAAGTATTTAGATGTTAATCTTAACACCACATTCACAGAAACATTTAGAATAATATTTGACCACAAATCTGAGTATTCGGCCAAATCAGGTTGATGCAACAACAACAAAAAAAAAAGAATATTACACTTTGGTTTATAAGCATCAATAATGTGGGCAATAAAAATCACCTAACAATTCTGTGACAGTTTTCTAGTCTGGCTGGGGCAGTAGAAAGAAATTTCTGTTATTTCTTTTTGGTTTCTTAATTATTCACCAATTGTATTTTCTTTCCTATCAGCTAGAAAAATCCATTTGGAATTTTTAATGACAATATAAAGTAGTTTTATTCAGTAAATTTTGTATAAATAACCTATTTTAAAATATATTTTCATTTAAATGCCCTCTCTAAAACACCATTATGAGATTATGGAAATATCATTTTAGCTTAACATTTTAATCTTACTCAATTTCTAAAGCATGAATTAAGATTTTCAAATTACAAACCTCAAAGGACCATGTCTGCTATTTGAGCCTTGATTTCATTGACATTAAAGAAGAACATGAAAGAGAGAAACATGCAATCAGTTCCCAACTTTTCCATGTTTAACTTGTGCTTCACTCTACTAAATGTGATCATTACCAACTTTTTTGAGCACGAGTGTCGAGAAGTCAAGTGAATCCACAGGCAACTGACATATCTGGTCCTCAAAGAAAAAGGTTTGTTATTCCCTTGTACTACATCTGACTGATCTTGTTCCTTTTTTGGGATGAATAAGATCAAGAAGTATATGGTTGGAAAAGCCTATTATAGTCAACACAAGGAAAAGACAGAAGAAAAACGCGACCAGCCCTAAGGCTGCTCAGCTTTCAAGACAGGCAGCCACTCAGTACAAATGATCTTGCATATCTGAAGGGAATAGTTCATTGAAAGTAGAACACACTTAAAGCAATTATTTAAAATGTATTTCAGCAACTAAGAATACAACAAAAATCAAAACAGAAAAAGTAAAAGAATTCATTAATATTTATTTTTTTATTTGAAAGGCAGAGGTACAGAAAGAGAAAGAAACAGAGAGAGATTGATCTTTCATCCACAGGTTCACTCCCCCAATGCCGCAATGGTGCGTGCTGGGCCAGGTTGACGCCAGGAATCAGGAGCTTCTTCCAGGTCTCCTACATGGATAGCAAGGGACCAAGCACTTGGGACATCTTCTGCACATTAGCAGGGAACTTGATCGGAAGTGGAACAGCTGGGACTGGAAACAGTGTGCATAAGGGGCAGGTGGCAGCTAAACCTGACCCCAAGTAAAAGAGTTCTTACATTTTGATTTTTAACAATAGAAGTTTGTCTTGATGGTTTACATTATATAGAATTAATTAAAAATAAACAAATAAATAAAATGATTAAGAATGCCCTGGGGGCCAGCGCTGTGGCATAGTGGGTAAAACCACTGCCTGCATTGCTGACATCCCATATGGACACCTGTTCAAATCCCAGCTTTTCCACTTCCAATCCAGCTCTCTGCTATGGCCTGGGAAATCAGTAGAAGATGGAGATCAGTAGAAGATGCCAAGTCTGGCACCCATGTGAGAGACCCAGAAGAAGCTCCTGGCTCCTGGGTCCTTGCTTTGGACTGGCTCAGCCCTGGCCATTGTGGCAGTTGGGGAGTGAACCAGCAGATGGAAGACCCCCCCCCCCCCCCGCCGCCTCTGCCTCTCTGTAACTCTTTCAAATAAACCAATAAATCTTTAAAAATGCACTGGCATTGTGGTATAGTGGGTAAAGCCACCACCTACAGCACCAGAAACCCATATAGACATAGGTTCAAGTCTCGCTGCTCCAATTCTGATCCAGCTCCCTGCTAATGCACCTGGGAAAGAATCTGGGACTTGAACTGCTGCCCATTTGGGATGCCATTATTGTAGGCAGCTGCTTTACCTGTTACATCACAATACCAAACCCTGTGGTTTAGAGAAGGTGTTTCATCAATGAATTGACTTTTCTTTTGCATGTATAAATGGCTTTGGAAAGAATTTTCTCCATGACAGCAGAGCTGTGCTACAGCAGGTTAAGCTGCCACCTATGATGCTGTCCTCTGCTCCTGATCCAGCTCTCATGAGGGGATCTATTCTGCAGCTCATTAAATCTGTGATCCTCAGTATCAGTGTTGTGGTACAGCAAGTTATGCTGCTGCCTGTGATGTTGGCATCCCATATGAGTGCCGGTTTGTGTCCCGGCTGCCCCACTTTAAATCTAGTTCCTTGCTAATGTACCTGGGAAACCAGCAGAAGATGGCCCAAGTGCTTGGTCTCCTGCACCTATGTGAGGCACCCAAATGGAGTTCCTGGCTCCTTACTTCAGCCTGGCCCAGACTTGACTAAATGGTCACTTGGGGAATGAAACAGCAGATGGAAGATTTATTTCTCTCTCTCTTCCTCTAATTCTGCCTTTCAAATAAACAAATAAACTTGTTTAAAAACTATGAACATGGAAATACTTATTCATAAAATGTTATCTTCATTTCTTCTTTAAAAAAAGTTCTCAAGAATAAATAGAATGTTATGTGCATGGCATTGTAGATTACCAGATAAAGTCACTGCATACAGAGTTGTCATCATATATAGGTACTTCTTCCACTTCCAGCTGATGCACTTCTGATCCAGCTCCCCACTAATTAATCTGGGAAAGCAGTGAAGGATGACCCTAGTGCTTGGGCTCCTGCATCCATGTGGGAGACCCAGAAAAAGTTCCTGGCTCCTGGTTTGGCCTGGCCTAGTTCCAGGTGCTGAGGTCATTTGGGGAATAAACCAGCAGATGGAAGACATCTCTCTCTCTCTCTCTCTCATTCTGCCTTTCAGTTAAATAAAATCTTAATAAAACAGAAAGTTATAAAGAACTGTAGAATGATTAGTAGAGTGTCTGGAATATAGTAGACATTCAGCATAGTTACATAAGACTAAGGACAACATTCTACCCTCAAGATGAACATTTTAGCACATGCAAAGAGAATGTAGATAAAATGCTTTTAAAATCACACATATATATATATATATATATATATATATATATGTATGAATGTATATGTATATATATATGTATGTATGTATATGTATATATGTGATTTTAAAAGTATTTTATCTACATATATATGTGATTTTAAGTTAAAATTTCAATATTCATGAATAACCAGAAGTACAAATTCTTTTTCTTAAAGTAATAAAATGGAAGTGAAGGTTTGTCAGAAAGTTCTGTATTATGGCTTCATTCTTTCATGCAGTAAAGATGTACTGAATACCTGAGCGTTATGACTCAGGTGCTGTGCTAGACTTATAGTACCTTCACCCCTGAAAAGTGAATTAGATTCATACAGATGTTAGAAGAAAGAGAAAGAGAATACTCGTGGATAATCAATAAGAATGTCATGCAGGATCAGGTGCCTGAGCCAGACCACAAAAGAAGCCCAATAGTTGAAGAGCTCAAGATAAAGAAGGTCACAAATTCACCTCAATTCATGATTCTCATTCATCTATTACTTGGTGGGGTTCTAGTCAAAAACCTAAGGATTCTGAGGGCTATAAGCTTTTATCTGTAAAGTTAATCTAGTCAGCTATGAGAATTAATATCATTCTGCATAATTCTAAGAAATTGAAGTGAGTTGTTGCTTTATCTAAAGTTCAGAGTGATGAAATACTATGCACAATTAAATAAATCTTATTCTATGTATGCGTTTTTCATTAAGTTAAGACAATGTACATTCATTATTTGGAGAAATCAATGAGAGAATAGCTAATTACTTCCTGTAGGAGATATCCTTTTATTACTTCTAAATTCATTCTCTTGTCATTTGCATAAAAAGTATTATGTGCCCTTTTGTTACATGTTTTTCTCCAATTAAAATAGCAGTTGCTTTATTGTTATCTTCATTTCTCCTAATCTTTCTGCTTTCATTCCCTCTAAAACTGAAATTTGAAGGGAAAAATAAACAGAGCAGAGAAGAGAGAGACCAAAAACCAAAAATAAGATGAGGGAAGGGAGCAGAAAAATGACTGGGAACTAGAGGAGAACAATGGTACCACCATCAGCAAACAGCAACCTCTTGCATTTGTACAAAAACATAAAAGCAAAAAATAAACCATTTGGGGTCAGAGGAGAGACAGTCCACTAAAACAGCCTTTCTAGTATCCTGATTACCATAAAATAATTTGAAGATCTCCATAACTTCAGAGTCATCTTATCCTTACTGGAGTACAAGATTGTCTCCCTCTTTCAAGAGTGGAGGTAATATAAGTTTTCTTGATCAGAAAGCTAGAAGCAGTCAAACATTTCTTAGCAAGGAAGCACAAATTCTTGAATAGAAGGCTCATGAGTGGTATATCTGGGTCAGGCCAAAGTCAGGAGTCTAGTCCATCCAAGTCTCCCATGTGGCTGCAAGGGTCCAGGCATCTGGCATCAATCATGCCATCATCCCATATCAGGGTGTTGGTTAGAATCTCAGTTGCTGTGCTTCGGATCCAGCTCCCAGCTAATGGCTGGGAAAGCAGCAGAAGATGTCCTAAGTGCTTAGGACCCTGCCATCCATGTGGGAGAATCAGATGAAGCTCCTAGCTCCTGACTTCAGCCTGGACCAGTCTTGGCTGTTGCAGCCATTTGGGGAATGTACCAGTATATGGGAGACAGCTCTATCTCTGTCTCTCTTTGTAAATACAACTTTCACATAAATAAATAAATCTTTAAAAAGAAAATACACACTAGTGAGGACCTGGAAAGCTAGTGTACATCTACAAGGCAATTTGAAAACAAAAAAAATGGACAATTAAACAAATTTAAAATTCCTGAAGCTGTGATTTGCTTCCAGGAATTCAACAGCATGGGATAATTAAATAAGCAAAAATTTATTCACAAGAATGTTTTAGAGCCAACCTAAATGTCCATTTATAAGGAACAGGTTAAATGAATTTCATGACATCTACATAATGGAATACCAGGAAGTATTTTAGTGTAGTGATTTAAATTTATATTTATTGGCTTGGAAAAACATTTCTAAGTCTACTTTAAGTGAAAAAGATGCTAACACAGACATCAAAAGAATATGCACGGCGTGGCCTAATACAACTTTGCTGATAGATAGGGAACTAGAGAAAAAAATAATTAAATGATTTTTCTAAAATATGGTAGGATTTATGTGCAGTTTTAAATGTATTCTTTAAAGCTGTAGAAGTTGTACTTATAATTAGGAAAAACAATGTTATTACCATTAAAAATACTACATTAGCCACAAATAAAATATAATACATTTTCTCTTTTTCATCTCATCTTTTTATAGCATCTATACCTATTTATGCATTTAAAACTATACATAACCACAGTAGTTCACCCACTGTAGACACACTGTTGTTATCATTCTCTATCTGCTAATTTTGAGTTTTCAATATACTTTCATCTTTCTAGCAATGTACTTATATCTTTAGTATGCCTGTACACATACACACACACACACATACACAGGTACACAAAAAAGGTCTTCAAAAAGTTCATTGAAAATGTGCATTATGAAAAGACTATGGAAAATCTTTTAAATTTAATTCCATTTTGCAAATTTTTTGAAGTGCCCTCACACATATATATGTATATAAATGACCTTCATTCAAAAATACATATAATGCACATGCTACAGTAACAGATCGTATTTGTCACTTTCCACTTTCTTTTAAGTTAAAGAGCTCCCTCAGCAGTTCGAGGTAAATCGGTTTTATACAAGGTCACCATCATTCCAATTTGCTGAAGTTGATTAGACTAGGCATAAGCACTTCACGTAGAAGGACAAACCTCACTGGCCCCAAAACGGATAACAATCAGATTTCATTCTGGATAATAGGAACTGAGGAATAATGTACTGGGGATTGTAGAGGTTAGTATTAGCTGAGCATGAAAGAATGGAAACATAGACTAGTACAGACAGAAAAGGAATCAATGTCTTTGATAGTCAATATTTCATTCAGTCTGAGAACCGTGGCTCCAGAGGTCTCTGGAATGGATTGGATCCAGATTCTGTGTCAATAAGTCTTGATCAAATGAATAATTGCTGTTTGTGGATTTGCATGTAAGCCTAGAACCTTGTTTTATTTTAACTTATTTGGATGGCAGAGAGATACAGAACAGACAGAGATCTTTCACCCACTGGTTCACTCCACAAATGCCTGGAACAGTCAAGGCTGGACCAGGCTGAAGCCAGGAGCAAAGAACTCAATCCAAGTTTTCCCCATGAGTAGCAGGAACCCAAGTAATGTGAGCCATAACCTGCTGCTTCTCAGGGTATTCATTCATGGGAAGCAGAATCAGAAACAGAAGCAAGGCTTAAAACCAAGTCTTTGGATATAGAATGTAGGTATCGCAAGTGGTATCTTAACTACACCAAATGTTCATTCCCAGCATCCTGTTTTTGTTTTATTTTGCCTTGTCTGCTTTGTTTCAATTTGATTTGAGAAAAAGAAAATAAGAGCAAGAGCGAGCGAGAGAGAGAATATCTTCCATCACTCCACACAGGTCTCTCATGCTGGTGACAGAGGTCCAAGTACTTGGGCCATCTTTCACTGCTTTCTCAGGCGTATTAGTAGCAGGGAGCTTGAATAGAAGTGGAGAAGCTAGGATGGGAGCTAACAGTACGATATGGGATGTCATTGTTGCAAGGCAGCGGCTTAAGCCACTGTGCCAAAACACAGGCCCCACACCTCCTATTTTGATGCTTACAATAAACCCGTATTGTCCAAATATTTAGTATTCTTTTTTTTTTTTTTTGACAGGCAGAGTGGACAGTGAGAGAGAGAGACAGAGAGAAAGAAGGTCTTCCGTTGCCGTTGGTTCACCCTCCAATGGCCGCCGCAGACGGCGCGCTGTGGCCGGCGCACCGCGCTCGTCCGATGGCAGGAGCCAGGAGCCAGGTGCTTTTCCTGGTCTCCTATGGGGTGCAGGGCCCAAGCACCTGGGCCATCCTCCACTGCACTCCCAGGCCACAGCAGAGGGCTGGCCTGGAAGAGGGGCAACCGGGACAGAATCCGGCACCCCGACCGGGACTAGAACCCCGTGTGCCGGCGCCGCAAGGCGGAGGATTAGCCTGTTGAGCCACGGCGCCGGCCAAATATTTAGTATTCTAAGTCATCTAGAATATATATTAAAACATTTTTTCTACTTATTTTCAATCTGTTGTGTCTGGGTATATCTAAAATACTATATGTAAACATTCACCCATCGACAAGAACAAGATACATGGAAGAAATAAACCAGCTGCTAAAATTGAGTGCCTTTTCTACCTAGTTAAGCACAGGAAAAAGTGACCTAGAAAATTTCATTAGATGATTGATTGACGCATGCGCACACACACACACACACACACACACACAGAATAATACAGTCTTCATGTATAAATGTCAGTTTTGGCTGTGTCAAGAAACGTCAAGTGTAACTAAACTTTTGACTGATTTTCATTTATTTGCTCAACAAAATGCCAAGTATCTTTATTTAAGTGATCCTATTACTTGGACCTTATTTTTGGATAATTAGCTTTTTAAATTAGGTTATACACTCAATGAATCTCTCGAAAATTATCTAAGAATCAACACATTACTCAAATACAGTTTGTTAAAGATGTTGCATAACAATAACGTATGTGATATCCACCTTGAGCGAGCAGTACTCTGGAAATGTAATCACAAAGCACCTTTTCTTCCGTATTTACATTTATTTATTAGGACGACTTTTTCTTTTCTAGTTCCTGAATAAAAACCCCAGTGATTCTGCTCACTGTTAAGTGTTCTGAGTCTCCCCAGTGAGTAATTAAAATGTTCAATACGATTTCATGGACAGAACTTCAACGTTTTCCCATTTTTTGACTCTCTCCCAAATAGGGGCCTTGCAGTCAAAGATGGGAGAACAATCAGCGTCTTCTGCACTTTGTGTGTCTGAACCTTCTGCCTCTGAGCTTCTGAGTCCTCTAGAGTTGAAAGAATCCAGGCAAGAATACATAAAGGGGAGACAAAGTTTATATTTCTGTTTGATAGATGCTCTTGCGAGCTAGTATGGTTCTCTGACTCTAGTGGGAGTTCTTAGTTAATTTCTTCTCTTGTGCATACTTTGTGGATTATTTAGAGATCCAAACATTTCATGACTAGGAATCTCTCCCCATCCTTTGATGTGAATAATATGCTCTCCTCCAGCTCCTGGCTTACTCTCTACAGTTTCCAGGTATCGGACTATAGTTCTACTTTCTCCCCTCTGCAACACTTGCAATTATTCATTCATTCTCCTCCCACCAACCTCACCCATAGAACCAAAAGTAACCATAAACTACATGAAGCAATCACCTCTTCTTTTGCAGTCTTATCACCATCTAGCTAGTTCATCTCTCCTTACTCGGATTTCCCAGGTGGGAGTAAGACACTCTGTTGAGAGAGATATCAAGTTCTTTCAAACAGTTCTTTTTTTTTTAAAATTAAAGTTTGTATTAATTTATTTGAGAGGCAGAGTTGCAGACAAACAGAGAGAAAGGTCTTCCATCCCCAAATGGCTGCTACTTCTGGAGCTAGGCTGGAGTCATCCCAATCTGAAGCCAGGAGCCAGGAGCTTCATCTGGGTGCCCCATACAAGTGCAGGGGCCCAAGTGCTTGGGCCATCCTCCCTCCACTGCTTTCCCATGCCATAGCAGAGAGCTGCATCAGAAGAGCAACAGCCGGGATATGAAACAACACCCATGTGGGATACCAGCACTGCAGGCAGAGGCTTTGCCTACTATTCCACAGCACTAGTCCCTCAAACAGTTCTAATAAACTCTGTTCTCACTGGATTTGAAGACTCCTCTTTGACAAGAGACTGGGACTAACAATAGCACATGAGCAGCTCTCTCTAAAAGTTTTCTCTTCCTCTTCACACTTCTAAGTCTTAGCTTCTCTAACTTCTCACAGGCTGCAAATGGGATGCTGGTCTTAAATGTAGCATCAATTGCCCTAGTCTCCCAGCCAGACCTGAGACATCAGTAGCGATACTTTACTATTTTTACTTCATTTGGTTTTGATATGAATGATCACTTATTCAAAATCATAACAGCATATCATCTTGGTAATTATAAATTATACAATATATTAAAATACATAATATAAACATTATATTCATATTTTAAACAAAATAATATGAGAAATCTACACAGTAAGACAATTTTCAAACTGTATCATTGATAAATTTAGCATATATATTTCTCATTTATTCATGCATTTATTTCATCCTTTAAAAGTACTTATTCAACATCTGCTAGACAATGGGATTTAATGGTGGACAAAGGAAATTTGGTTTAATTCCTCATAGAGCTTTAATCTGATACACAAAAAGAGCATCTAGTAACATTTGAAACTATGAAACTACTAAGAAAAACTACATGGGAAACATTTCAAGTAATCAAAATGGCAACACTTTTTTGGGAAAAGCACCAGAAGCACAGGTAACAAAAGCAAAGCTAGAAAAATGAGATTGTATGAAAAGAAGGGGTTTCTTCACAGCAAAGAATACAATAAATAGGATGAACAGACAAGAGAATGAGAGAAAACAGTGCAGACTATTTATCTGGCAAAAGATTATTATCCAGAATAGAGAACTCAAAAACCTCAACCAAAACCAGGTAATACCGTTTACAAATGTATAAAGGCTCTAAATAGACATTTCTCCAAAGAATAAATACAAATGGCCTACAAAGATAAGACAAAAATAGCCACCAGAAAAATGCAAATCAAATCCACAGTCTGATATCATCTCACTGCAATAAGAATGACTATGAACAAAAAGACAAAAATAGCAAATGCTGATGGGGATATGGAGAAAAGGGAACCTTAATACATTTTTGTTGGAAATGCAAATTAAGACTGTCATTGTGGAAAATGGTATGGCTGTTCCTCAAAAAACTGAAAACAGAACTCCCATAGGATCCAGCTACCTGACTTCATTGTAAATATCTAAAGGAAAAGAAATCAACATATGATTTCATATGATATAAGCACTCACATGTTCATTGTAGCAATATTCATAATAGCCAAGGTAGGGAATCAACCTAGATTTCCATTGATGGATGATTGTGTAAAGAAACTATATATAAATTAGAATATTATTCAGCCACAAAAAAGAATGAAATTGTGACATTGTAGTAAAATGGATAGAACTGGAGGTCACAATGTTAAGTAAAATAGACATCTAGTAACAAACACTGCATTTTCTCTCTCATATGTGGAAGTTCAAAAAAATTTAAAAAGTCATTCTGAACACAAAATCGTAATTACCAGGGCTACAAAGAGTGGGAGCAGGAGGGGGAAAATGAGGTTGGGTAAAGGGTAACAAAGCACAGAAGTAATAGGTTCCTGTGTTCTCCAGCATAACAGGGGAACTATAGTTCACAATAATGTACAATATATTACATAAAAAACTAGAAGAGAGGAGCTGATAGGACCCAAACATGGAGAAAGGAGAGTGGATTGCCAAATTTGATCAGTTGATGCTATATGCTGAAATATTTTACACTGCCCACAAGGGTATGCATTTATTACATGTTATTACTCTTTTTAAATTAATTAAAGAAATCTAAAAGAAAGATATTTTTAACAAATAACATCTTTATCATTGCACAGTTCTTAGGGTATTTGGCAAGAAGCAGTAAAGCCTTAAAACTTGTAATAGAATAGAAAACCAACAAGGAGAAGTAGCAGTTGATGAATATGTTAGTGAGCTTTTATAAACCCAAAATGTATCATAAGTTGATGAAAAATAATTGTGAGAATCTGTGAAGTATAATGTTAAGGCTATGATTACTTGTAAAACACAGGAACTCATAACAAGGAATGCAGTTGGCAAGAATATTGAGGGAAAAATGTCTTTGATGAGGAGATGTTATGTGAAGTAAGTTACTGTAAATATATTTACAAAATATTCGAAAATATTTTCTAAAAAAATTCAAAAATAATTTCGGAAGAAAAAAGTTTGGAATCTCATAAGGAAAAAGCTATGGTTATTGGATAAAACATGATTATGAACCTCTGTCCAACTATATAATACTGATTGGGAATACAACTGTTAGCGGTTATGATATTTGTCGTTAATTTAAGAACACATCTCATTATTGTGATTTTGAAGTTCAGGAGGGGAATCTGAGAGTCACCACCTTGCAACTTCCTATGTGGAAAAAAAGGAATATTATTCTTATTTATTTATTTATTTATTTGACAGAGTTAGACAGTGAGGGAGAGAGTCAGAGGAAAAGGTTTTCCTTCTATTAGTTCACTCCCAAATGGCCACTACAGCCAGAGCTATGCCGATCTGAAGCCAGAAGACAGGTGCTTTTTCCTGGTCTCCCACGCTGGTGCAGGGCCCAAGCACTTGGGCCATCCTCCACTGCCCTCCCAGGCCACAGCAGAGAGCTGGACTGGAAGAGGCACAACTGGGACTAGAACCCGGCACCCATATGAGATGCTGGCGCGGCAGGCCGAGAATTAACCAAGTGAGCCATGGTGCTGGCCCTGGAATATTATTCTTTAATTATGTGTTTTAAATTTTAAAATCAAGTGTCCATTTGCAAAGAGGAAGTAAGTAAGCATTTAAAATTTTATACAACACTGAAAAAAGTAAGGTATGACAAAGAAAGCCAAATAAGTACAAGGAGAGGAAATAAATAAGTTTCCAAAAAATGCATGTCATGAAGTTCCTCATGAAATTCCCAAGGAGGGAAGAAGGCGAGGTCATGAGGTTTATCGTGTCCACCAATTAAAAACTAAGCAACTGCTCAAGTAGAAAGTGACTATTCTCATTAAAAAGTAATTAATCTCATGGATCCTTTTTTGATATAAATATGAAAATCAGTATAGACACAAGCAAAGAAGTTTTAAAGAATCCAGTTTTATAGGGCTCTTCTATTTTGTTTTTGTAGTAGCATCCCTTAGCTCACTAGACTTGTTTATGAAAGATTTCTGCACCTTCCCTGCTCCAGCTTGTTTTGCAGGGAACCAAAGCTCAGGATGAGTTCCTCTGAGTCAGCAGCCTCATGGTGGATTCAGCCAATGGGCCAATAGCTAGGACACTGGGAGACAAGAGAATGGGAGAAGCTGGGGTGCTTCTCACCTTCTCTTTGTCTTCAGCTGTATCTCCAGTGGAAGCTACTTCCCTCCTTGCACACGTTTATGCAGAAAGTTCCAGCTTCTATGAGGATACCCCATTGCCTTTGTCCTTCCAGCCTAGGCATAATGATATCTTCATTTCTAGGCTGTCTCCATATTACCATATTGATTTCTGATTCTTCATCACTGATAAAAATCATTGCCATGAAAACATTACAAGTCCAGAGATGTTTATACAACACTGAATAGCAGACATAGACAGTGTGGGAAATATTTCCATCAGGCACTCAGGGGTGATCCTCAGGAAGAAGACTAGAATGTACCCACACTATTACACATCCTATTTCAGGACGTGAATAAAATCATGAATCTTCAGGGGGCAGGCTCTTCAGAGCAGATCCCCAGAAATGCATGCCTGCCAACATCTCAGCTGTCATAAGTCAGGAAAATGCAGAAAGAAGAACTTAGAGAAGTAGGACCTTTCAAGTCCCTCTTCACACAGAAAACATATAAGTATATGATTCATTTAGAAGCATCCCGTTTCTCCAAATATTTTGGAAAGTACATGTGGAATATAAAATCTAGTCTTCCCCAATCTAGTTTCTCACTTCACTAAATATATAAACCAGGAAACCCTTTACAGCTCAACATGTATACTAATATAACAAACAACATCTTCAAGTTTTCTTCGAGTTCTGAAATCATAACTAAGGCCTGAATAAGAATTTTTCTTATAATTTAACTTACAAATCACAATACTCCATTTAGGTACATGACATGCAAAGTCACCTTAAAAGACAGATGATCTTATAGGGTTAACTATATGATGTGTAGGACCCAGTGTTTTTAAATGTGCTCATTGGGAAGTTAGGGGATGTAGGAGGCCAAATATTACTAGTGAACATCTCAGTAACTGAAGACAATTACTTCACTCCATAAAGCAGGTTTATTTTATCTGATGTCATTAAAATCTTCAATCATATGGCTAATGCCCTAGTTTTTATTACATGCACATCTGGCATTCTTCACATCCCAATTTGGCCTAACTGGGCTTCTCAAAATAAAGAAAAAGCACGGGTTGCAGTCTCCATAGTAGTTATTGTTCTTATTATCAATTAATAAAACAGCAGCATAAATTTGTAATGCAGTACCATAAATCTGAAAATGTCCACCCCCTCTGTGGTGTTTCTAATCTTAGTATACTGGCAAGTTGTTTCTCAGCTTACAAAACTGAATTCAACCATGGTAAAAGCACCAGTTCAATGCCCATCAAGAGACACGTATCACAAAATGAATCATCCACCCCCATCCCTCACTGCAATATCTGTTTGTTCTACACCTACCTGAAAGACTTCTTAATATCCTCGGCTTGGATCGTCTTGAGAATCTCTTGGTAAAACTGAGGGTCGACTGTGGCTGACGATGTAGCAGCTGAAGGGCAATTTTTATGTGTATAATATCCTATCAAAATTCCAAAAATAAATAAAATGATGGCTGTGCAAAGTAGTTTTAAAAGGTAGCAGAAGCTGCAGCGGTTGCTCTTTGGTACAGATCTGGAATAGTGTGTAACAAAATCAGGCTCTTCTTGAAGTCGCTGAAATCTCCCTTTGGGTGACGTTGCTGGTTGAATGGAATCAAGGTGTAGGTCTGCAGTCTCTGAATGCCCCAGGTTCTGATTCTCAGCACTATCTACCTGGAACTGGTCAAAACCAGGCTCTTCCAGTTCCTTCTCCATGTCCCACTCTAAGTCAAGGGCAGTGGCTTGAAGGTCATCATTGTCTAAGTACTGTGAGTGTCCTGGAGCTCTTTGGTCTGCACTGACTTTCTGATAGGCCATCTTTTTACCTGTGAAAATAAGAGAGAGAGAGATGTTTTCTTAAACAATTGTAGAATCCAATAAGGTCAAAAACCAAATAAAACAGGAAACTATATTGTTTTTAACTTTGAAAAATTGAGACCAAAAGTAATAACCTGTGATTTGCTAAGTTCTAGGGTGAAAAAATGAAAGAGCCTGCGAATTATTACATTGCCAGTGCTAGTTTTAAAATACAAACTCAAGGTAAAAATATGTAGAACAATGGTAATTATGTAGTCATAAGTTACCCAAAAAGATAAAAAAAAATTTAAAGCTATCAGAGAAGGCCAAAATTTCCAAGGAATTAGATGGGGAAGTATCCTGGCTCAGTGAACTTTAAATACAAGTTTGGGATGGCAGCAATGCAAAGAGGGAAGCCTTTTGCCAGCCTAGGAGTGTTTGGTTTTACAACCTACCTACAGGAGTGCCAGATGGAGATCTTTCTCCCAATATAGTTGTGGCTAAAAGTTTTGCTACATCTTGCAGTGTGGTATTAGGATATCTCGGCTAACTAGATATAAGTGGTCTTAAATCCGTATTCAGTAACACTCTGAAGTAACAATTTATACTTAAATTTTCTGTGTTAGATCTGTCACCCCAGTTGGACTCACAGTTCTTGCTATGTTTTATTATTTTTCTGCATGTCCAATTGTGGTGGATAAAGAACAAGCTCAACTGACAGTTAATTAGCTAATAATCTAAGGGCTGGTAACTGACAAGTGAATCTGATGAAAAGTATACAAATAAGGACTTCATGAAAGGAATGGTCTTAAGTGCAGATTTTCAGCTAAACATATCCCCAGGCCTGGAGAACCCTGGGAGGCAGCAGGTGCTGTCTCAAGTAGATGAGTCCCGTCACAGACGCAGAAGACCTGGATTCCGTTCCAGACTCCTGGCGTTTGGCCTGGTCCAGCCCTAGCTGTTACAGACAATAGCGGTGTAAATCAGGGAGGAAAGATCTCTGTCTCTGTCTCTGATTCTCTTTGTCTATCAAGTAAAATGATTTTTTTTTTAAATTATTTATTTGAAAGGCAGAGTTAGAGAGAGAGAAAGGGAAAGACAGAGAGAGAGAGAGAGAAAGAGAGCGAGAGCGAGAGAGAGAGAGAGAGAGAAAAGCTTTCATCTGCTGGTTTGTTACCCAAGTGACCATAAAGGCCAGGGCTGGGACAGGAGGAAGCCAGGAAGCTGGAACTCCACCCATGTCTCCCATGTGTAGTGACCCAAGAACTTGGGCCATCTGCAGCTTTGCAGATGCATTAGCAGGGATCTGGATCAGAAGTAGAGCGGCTGGGATCCCCGTGGGATGCTGGTGTTGCAGATGGTGGCTTAACTCTCTGTGTCACAATGCTGGCCCCAGGTAAAATGAAATATTTTTTACTAAAAAACTTGAATCATTGAGCATGGTTTATGTTCAAGGAACATTTAGCATGTGGGTGCTACTATAGGAATCTGAGAGCTCTAATTTTTTTTTCAACTTTTACTTAATAAATATAAATTTCCAAAATATAAATTTTGAATTATAGCGGATTTTCCCCCCATAACCTCCCTCCCACCCACAACCATTCCATCTCCCATTCCCTCTCCCATCCCATTCTTCATCATGATTCATTTTCAATTATCTCTATATACAGAATGAGATCTCTAATTTTGACCCCCAGTAGAAGCATTCAAAATAATTTCTCTACAAATCATTTAGAAATCAATCTTCAATGATGAGGCAGAGTTTTCATCTCTAGGCTAGGCTGACAACAGGCATTTCATCACATGCACATCAGCAATTTAATGCTTTTCAAACATCAGACAGATCTATCAATTAGAATATAATACAGATACAGATATTAACTGCTCACCAAGATGCATATCTGCCTAAAACCCTTTCTACCCATTAAACATTCATACATTTTCACTAAATTCTATCTTCTAGGAGAGCAGTATCTGGGTCAAAGGTAGATGAAGTCATTTGATACAAAAAAAAAGTATTTAAGGAAAATTGTCAAGTAAATAAGTATGTGATGGAGGCTAGGATTGTGGCATAGCAGGTAAAGCCACTGCCTACAATGCTGGTATCACACGTGGGCACCAGTTTGAATGCTGGCTGCTCCACTTCCAATCCAGCTCTCTGCTGTGGCCTGGGAAAGCAGTAGAAGATGGCCCAAGTCCTTGGGTCCCTGAACCTACTTGGGACACCCAGAAGAAGCTCCTGGCTCCTGGCTTCGGATTGGCACAGCCCCGGCCATTGCGACCTATTGGGGAGTGAACTAGCAGATGGAAAACGTCTCTAATTCTCTACCTCTCCTCCTCTCTCTGTGTAACTCTGACTTTCCAATAAATAAATAGGTAAATCTTAAAAAAAAGTATGTGATAACATACACAAAAATCATTTTAATAATAAACTTCGCAAAATCATTTCTAAATATTATATAATTATATTACCACATTAAATATACGTATATAAAATATTTACATGCAGATACACTTATAAATGTTTATTACAATTCAGTAATTTATTTCTTTATATTTGCTTGCCTTAAAAATAGCATAGACATTTTTGAAAAATATAACCTTGTACCTGCCTTGACAGTTTGTTTCACTTACAATGTACAGAAAGTAAGCTAATCAAAAATAAATAACATTTTGATGACATATGCAATTTTTAAACAATGTATGTTATTCTGTTGGTCCCATAAATAGTGAAGTTACATTTAAAACACATATACCCTGTCAAATGAGCAAGGGGTATATAACATCACTTTTTCAGAAATCTCAAATTTCCAGATAAAATGACTTTTTTATATTCAAAGATAAATCTTCAGCAAAATCAGCATGCTTTAGATGCAATCATATAATTAAGCCACTTAAACTTCATATCTTTCTGTTGCTGATGAACACAATTCATTTAATTGATAGTTTTATTACTTTAAGGTTACCACATTTGAATGATTGAAAAGAAAAGAAAAAACATATGTAGTAGAAGTTAGAATTAACCACATAAACCTTTAAAGAAGACACATTTTGGTACAAAGTCATAGAAACGTATGACTTATCTTCCAATGAAAATAACTATAAAACGTTGACATTCTATATTATGACACCTGGTAATTGTTATAAAATGCAATTTTTATGAGAAATATGGTATAGTCTCCATGTTTTCAACAGATCTTATTTGCTTAGATGAGCTCCCTTACCACCTAGGGACAACCAGACTACTTTGCTCTTAAAATTTAATACAGTAAAAAATATATCTTTTATATACAGTTATCACTCTATAGTAAAACTAAAGCAGTTTAGTTTTTCTATATTTGTATTTTCCTATAAAAAGGCAATTTTCTATATTTGTATCCATACTGAGAATATGATTAGTTTAAAATAAATAGATGCTTCTGGATGATATTTCACACATTCTTACTGTCTGAAAGTAAATAAATCACATAGAAACAAAAGATAAATATAGCAGTAGGTTAAATTTTACTTTTAAAAGAATATATATATATATTTCTCACACACACACACACACACATATATAAAAGGCAGAGTGATAGAGATAGAAAGATGTATCTTCCATCTGATGGTTTAATTCCCAAATGGCCATAAGAAACTGAGATGGGTAAGGTCAAAATAAACATCCAGGAACACCATCTGAGTCCAGATGAGGCCCACATACTTTGGCCATCTTCTGCTGCCTTCCCAGGCACATTAGCAGGGAGATATGCTAGATAACAGTGCATTGGGACTGGAATAAACACTCAGATATGGAATGCTGACATAGTTAGCTCTGGCTTAACCCACTTATCAAAACATCAGCCCATAGGTTAAAAATTTAATTGGTGAAGTATAATCTCTGACTGTTGTAGACTTAGACTATCATGGTGACTGGCAATATTATACATAATACTTGCAGAATAAAGAGTTTAGTAACTTATATATTACTAATATCACTTAGGAATATGATCTTACCATTATAAATTCCTAGCTCAGCCGTAATGTAATATTACTATTTATTATGCATGCCCTGACTTTATAAATTTCAATGTATTATGCATGCCCTGACTTTATGAATTTCCAAATTAGCAGATTTTATTGTGGGACTAGGTAGTTTAAACTTTAGCTCTGCTATGTAATTTAGGCCAGTTGCTTAATACTTTTATATATCAATTCCACCTTAATAAAACAGCACCAGCGCAGTGGAGGATGGCCCAAGTGCTTGGGCCCTGCACCCCATGGGAGACTAGAATAAGCACCTAGCACCTGGCTCCTGCCATCGGACAGGCACGGTGCGCCAGCCGCAGCGTGCCATCCGCGGCAGCCATTGGAGGGTGAACCAGGCAAAGGAAGACCTTTCTCTCTGTCTCTCTCTCTCACTGTCCACTCTGTCAAAAAAAATAAATAAATAAAATAAAACAGAACCAATAACATGGTTTTGTAAAGTTATTACGGGGAGTAATTGAGATTAAATTTTTAAGTATTTGAACATGGTCTAACACATTGCAACATACTGCAACACGTAGTCACTCAAAAAATTCTATAGGATCTAAGAATATAACTATTTTGGTCGGCGCCGTGGCTCAATAGGCTAATCGTCTGCCTTGTGGCACCGGCACACCGGGTTCTAGCCCCGGTCTGGGCGCCAGATTCTGTCCCGGTTGCCCCTCTTCCAGGCCAACTCTCTGCTGTGGCCCAGGAAGGCAGTGGAGGATGGCCCAAGTGCTTGGGCCCTGCACCCCATGGGAGACCAGGAGAAGCACCTGGCTCCTGCCTTCGGATCAGCGCGGTGTGCCGGTTGCAGAGTGCTGGCCGCGGCAGCCATTGGAGGGGGAACCAACGGCAAAGGAAGACCTTTCTCCCTGTCTCTCTCTCTCACTGTCCACTCTGCCTGTCAAAAAAAAAAAATAATAATAATAATAACTATTTTGAGTTCACAACTTTAAAAACGCAGTGTTGATTAAATTAATGAGAGAAAACTTCAGGCTTTAATAATATAGACCTGCAATAATGACCAACGTAGCTATGTACTGAAGTGCTTTCAAAAATGGGAAGCAGGTATGGGCACTGTGGTGCTGCAGTTTAAGTCATCATTTGGTATACCTGCCGCTTAGAATACCCAACTACTTTGCTTCCCATACAACTTCCTGCTAATGAATCCTAGGTGGTAGTAGATAATAACTGAAAAGCTTGGGCAATTGCCGTCACTCACAGGGGAGATTCAGGTAGCATGCCAGGTTCTTAGGTTCAGCCTGGCCCTACATTTGCTGTTACAGGCATTTTGAGAGTGAACTAGTAGATGGAAGATTCTCATTCATTCATCCATTCTCCTTCTCCACCTTCCTCCTCGCCTTGTCTGTCTCTCTCACTCTCTGCCTTTCTCTCCCATTCCATCTTTCAAGTAAATGAAAATAAATAAGTAGATAGATAAATAAATAATCAAAATAAAAGAAAATGAATAGCATAAGAAAGGAGTTTGGTTAATGTGTATATAAAACTCATCACCTTTGGTTTAAAACTACCAAATTCATATCCTGTTCCATATCTGTTTCACATGAGTTTCTTAATAGTCTATTTCCAAAAAGAATTACTGAGCTTTTGCATAGTCCTTAAGTACCATGTAATAGTTCTAGGAATTAGTGATATATATCCATGAACATGTTTCTTGTAGAACACCATGTTTGTCACAGATGGTTGACGTGATCCTCTGACTATGATGTTACTGCTAGTATTTTAAGTCAAACAGTATGAAAGACTGTGCAGATCTCATTAGAATTTGGAATGCATCTAAAGGCTTTCCTACTTGTAGAAGTTATTTTACAAGTAAAGTAAATAAATGATTCTAGCAGATTAACTTTAAAACATAAGGCAGAATCTCAATTTCCTGTGACAGTTCTATGATTGAATCTTTATTGTACAATGAGAAAAATATTCATATAATGTTTCCTGAAGCTTTGAATGTCAAATCATCTGCAGGTTTGAGAGGATTGATTCAAGGCGAAGACATTTCTTAGAAATGTCAGTGCACCATCAAAAGACATTCATTATGCACCCTCATGCAGGATCACTTTAGGTACTGTACCAGTGAACTATATTGGTACCAGAGGAATTTTAAAACCTAAATTTAAGAATATTCCTTATAGGCTAAAAACATTTGACATAAATTTTTCAGTATAAACCTAGTTTGTACAAATAAAGCCCATGTTTGTGGAATAAATTTTTGTTGTTGAAAGCTTTAATGGCTTCAACTTGAGAACAGGGCAAAATATAAAACTATATAAACAGTAATTCAGAAGACTCTGTTCTCTGACTTAATTTATCTGTTTAATGAGTTTTTTTTCCATCTGTGGTTTTGTGAAATGGCCTTGGCAATTGTTATAGTGTCTATAAATGCATCAAGGATTCCTTATTTAATTGCAATTTTGTATGTCAACTGCATAAAAGGAATGACAATAATTATTTGTTGCTCATGCTTCACTAATTGAATAAGCAGTATATATGAAGGGAAAATTATTAACCATGTTTTAGTTGTAGAAAAAATTAATCAAAGCTCACTCCAAAATAGGTGATAATATGTTAAATTTAGGCAAAGTAGATATTCAAGATCAAAAGTATAAAACCAAAACTATTCTGAAGCTTGAGTTATCTTGATCACCAAATGTCAGATAAGAGGTATGCTTATGGGATGCCAAATTAATGAGCTATAAATTGCAAACTGCAGACCAAATTATTTGAAAGAAAGCAATTTTATGTAATCCATCCTGTTTGTGTAAATTTGCTTTAGACCACTTGCATATGCATGCACACCTGCCAGCTCCCTGAGAAGGCCAGCTTTGCTTTGGGGAGCTGTGTGCAACTGTGATTTGTGTAATGCACCCTAACAGTCTGGTTAGTAGAGACCACCTGAGTTCCTGTATTTATGGCAAGGTTCTTTAGCATGAGCATTATACAATTCAATTTAGGATTTGAGAAACAAAAACATTCTGTAAAATCAACCAAAATAATAGGTAGTGTACTCTGTGGGTGTCCTGAACCAGCAGGGTGAACACTTGGTACTGTTTGGAGTAACTATCATGTAGGCTTAGTTTCACTAAAATCACAATTTCTCCTTACTTAGGTTGTGTAAATAGTTTGAATCATTGCCATGAGCTCCTTTTTTTTTTTTTTTTCCAGTTCCCTTTGGGTGTCAGATTGTACATACATCCAGATTCCAGAGTATCTTTGATGGTTGTTCTTTCCATTTAAATATAGGTGTCTAGTGTGTTTAAGTTACTTCATCAGAATACATATCCATTCTACTTCAGAGTATCTGAAATAGCGTACATAAGAAATGCACATATATGAGATAAATATAAATGCAGGACCACAAACTAAAGAAGAGTAGAGAACAAAAACTGTAATATTCTGGCTAAAGACAGCCATTATAGTAGGGTTTTAATGTAGTTCAAAGCTTCAGTGCAGTTAGGGCAAAGAGGATTACCTACAGGGTCTTCTCATATTCCATCAGTCATCTGAGCTCACTTGTTTATACACAAGGATGTTAATCTTAGCTAAAGGGTTTGTTTTTAATCATACTTTTCCTAGGTTATCTCTTTTTGCAGCTGCAGATTTCTATGCTAGAGAGACACTTAACTCTATTTGGTGGGAGAAATCTATGAGTCTCCTTTACATTGTCCACACTTAGATTTTCATACATAGAAGTTACAATACCCCTGTGTTACATCATCCAAAATAATGCACTGAGATGATTTATTGAACACTTAAAATGACCCACGACTTACTATAAAATTATCATTAAGTGATCCTATAGTAAAATTATTCTCCCCATTTTACAGATGTACTTATCTGAGGCTTAGTGATTAAATCATTTCTCAAGGTCTTAGAGTTGAAAGTGGAAGAGGTGGGATGTCAAATAATTTGGTTTGTCAAATTTCAAAACCTGCTCTTTTAAATATTTTTTTTTTTTTATTTTTTGACAGGCAGAGTGGACAGTGAGAGAGAGAGACAGAGAGAAAGGTCTTCCTTTGCCGTTGGTTCACCCTCCAATGGCCGCCGCGGCCGGCGCACCGCGCTCATCCGATGGCAGGAGCCAGGAGCCAGGTGCTTTTCCTGGTCTCCCCATGGGGTGCAGGGCCCAAGCACCTGGGCCATCCTCCACTGCACTCCTGGGCCACAGCAGAGGGCTGGCCTGGAAGAGGGGCAACCGGGACAGAATCCGGCGCCCCGACCGGGACTAGAACCCGGTGTGCCGGCGCCGCAAGGCGGAGGATTAGCCTGTTGAGCCACGGCGCCGGCCTAAAACCTGCTCTTTTAAACCTTTCAACAGTTAGACTCTGTAACAGTTTCCAGAGCTAGCATGATTGTATCAAATTCAGAGGCCTGATTGGCTTACTTGGTGCTATTTATGCCATCAATGTGACTATAAGCACTAGGATTCTCCATGGCATTCAATCTTCATGGTCTTGCCTTGATCCTTAGGTCTCTGGGGGAGCTCTGACTCCAGGACCTAAAAGCTCTCTGTTGTTTGCTCTTCACAGCACCCTAACAGATACCTTATGTTTCCCAAGACTGTGTTTATAAGAAGTGAGAATTTCTTCCAAGCACAGTGCTGTACTTTATGGTTTCTTCTTAGCAACACTTTAAAAATTTCTCCTTTCCCCTGCTGCTGAGGGATAAAGAGCAAAACAACTCTGCTTAGAACCTGACAGCCACGAATCACATTCAACCTGCTGCTCACCTGTTTCCAGCCATTAAAACACTTTGGTCCACTCTGTCCATCCCCCTACTATGTGTGGCTTACACTGGCCTAAGAGGGCTTTGAGGATGTTGAGAGTTAACACATCAGTACAATCACCACTTGGCTCTTTGAGAGCTGTTGGCCAGGAGGAGCCTCTTAGCTTGATAGATACACTGCAATTTTTTATCCTTTCAGCCAGCATGAATGATCTTAAATTGCTGCTTTCTGACTATGGCTTTGGATTTCAAGGAACAGATAGATGAAGCTTTTATCTACATGAGGCCACTAAGCACACTATTTTTCACATTTTTCAATGGTACTTTATTGGTTTACTTTTAAAATATTGTTACTTTTCAAAAAGCAGCAACAGGTTTCTACAAACTCAAAGAACTTTATTACAAAGTTGGCACTGTTACCATTCCTAGAGTTATACATAGCCTATTAAAGGCCCAGAGTGGTAATTTAGTACACTTGGAATCATTTTCTAAAATGACTTTCTTCATATTTGTTCTTTTAGGCTATTGTTAGCAGAAAGTGTAAATATATGAAAATATTATGGTTTAGTGTTGGGAAAAAAAGAGGCAACCAAGATAAATACACTTGTCTGTATATGTTCACATAAAATTGTTATGTAGTAAGATATGCATCATATATAACTTCCCAAATATATATTTAAAAAATCTGAAAATCCAATATTTAATTAAATTCAAAGAGTAATAGCAAATGTAAAATTTTAGTAATCAGCTTCCAAATGCTTATATGATAAGCTAAAGATTTTAAAATTGGTGGTTTTACCTGAAATGCCACTAACAAGTATTAGTTCTAGATTAGCTGTGAGATGTGCTCCTTGTAAAACAAACATCTTGTTATACAAACTTGCTTAATCTTAGGACCAAACATCAATTTAAATGGTTAATTATATTCTTCTAAGGGCAGACACATGAGAATACTTTAGACAGTTTGTGGAAGAATAGAATTAAACAATGAGTTTACTTTTGTAAAAAGAAATTGAAATTCATACTAAATTTTTTCAGAATATTCATTTTCCGTGAATTTGAAGATCCCCTCATACATTATTGGAAAGGAAAAGAAATGTGGAAGGTAAATTCTGAGGCATTTAGTAAGGCAATATAAATATTAACTTTCAACTGGCAACTGACAATAGAACCAAAAATGAATTGACTTTCAAGAATTACATCAGAAAAGATAAACAAAATGTCTATGACCTTGCTAATTATTATTTCTTACTTCTAACCTACCAAACCCATAAATATGCATATAGTTGAGTGCAGACAAGGATATATTTTTACATTTTCTACCAGGCCTCTCACTGTTATAAAAATATAATCATATCTGAAAAAGATAACAAAATTATTTATTATAATAATACAAAAGTCAAGTGCTTTCTATAAGTGACCTTTCTTTAAGTATGCTAATATAAATCATTGTTAATCGTTTCAATTAAAAAGCATGTTTGAATGAGAAGAAACAGGCAGAACACCATAGCAATATGTTACATCTGCCTGACGGTTTGACAATGAGTAGTTAGTTTTTATGACAAATTTATATACACCCATACTAATAGCTTTACAGAAATTAAAGCAACTAAGCAATTTACTAAAAACTATATTGAGCACTGCTTCTATCATTTATATTTTATATATGAGAAGGAATAATACAAAGATGAAAGACCTCCAATGGCACATAAAAGTGATGCTGATAGGAAATTAAATGTCAGCTAAAAAGAATGAAAATGTAATATTCACAAAGATATGAAATGTAGAACATTAAACCGAACTTCTATATAATTAACATCATTGAAGGTGGCTTATTATGATAATGCATGAAAATTCATAAAATTCACCTAGCACTTCAATTTTAAAACGTCAAATATTATTACTTTACCGACATGAGTTTTTGCTCCTTATTGTATTTTCTTTGTTTCCCCAATGTATCCTGACTATATTATACTTATATTTTTGCCTCTCTTCAGCCTTCCCCAGTATCTCATTCTTACATTTCCAATATTTGTTTTACTATTGATGTCTCAGTGATCCCATTTAAAATAATAGAGTAACTGATCATATAAGTTCATTTTATTGTTTCCTAATATTGAGTATATTGAGAGACAGAGAGAGAGAGAGAGAGAGTTCTATCATAGACAGAATTATAGGATGTTTGAATTGAAGTGATCAGCAAAGCAAAGGTTATGTTTCCACCACCATTCCAAATAAGCCAAATCCCGTGTCTTCAAACTAATAATAAAATATGACTTAACCTTAACCTACTGCCTTCCAGGTTCTCTCTCACCTGAGCTTCCCTCAGATTTGGTTCTAGATTGCAGTAATATTTTTTTCTTTTATCACAGTATCTAAAGCAAACAGTTGCTCAGTAAACAGTAAGTTCCAAATAGGTATCTAACAGACAGCATAGATTTAGAGTCAGAAAATCATCATTTCAGCAGCATTGCATCTGTAGAAACTTTTAGCTCATTCAGCCCTCAAGAGAGAACAGTAAAACACAGACTTATATAGAGCACACCAAAAAATGCAATGTATATGAACAAAATTGACATTTTGAGATTTGAATATTGTTTACAGCCCTTGTCTACACTCTTGAGGAAGAGTAGCTTTTTCTAATTACTACTTGTTGAATTATTTATTTGATGAAGAGTTAAGCTTGTGATTATAAAATAAACTGAAAATGTGTAAATGGAAACCTTAAAATTAAAAATAAGAAAGGAAGGAGGAGAGAGGGTGGGAGCGTGGGTGGGAAGGAAGTTAAGGTGTGAAGTATCATTATGCTCTTAAATTTGTAGATATGAAAACATGACATTTGTTCACCTTATATAAATAAAAATTTAAAGTAAGAAAAGAAGTTATTAATGAATATAGTTATATATTCCAATAAATACATTTGATAAACTTTAAAACTTTAGGTACCTCACTCTTCAGCAGACTTTTTCAAAAGATGAAATCCAAACGGCCAACAGACACATGAAAAAACGTTCAGGATCACTAGCCATCAGGGAAATGCAAATCAAAACCACAATGAGGTTTCACCTCACCCCAGTCAGAATGGCTTTCATACAGAAATCAACAAACAACAAATGCTGGTGAGGATGTGGGGAAAAAGGGACCCTAATCCACTGTTGGTGGGAATGAAAACTGGTAAAGTCACTATTGAAGATAGTTTGGAGATACCTCAGAAATCTGAATATAGTCCTACCACACAACCCAGCCATCCCACTCCTCAGAATTTACCCAAAGGAAATTAAATTGGCAATAAAAGTGCTATCTGCACCTCTATGTTTATTGCAGCACAATTCACAATAGCTAAGACATGGAATCAACCTAAATGCCCATCAACAGAAGACTGGATAAAGAAATTATGGGATACGTATTCTATGGTGTACTAGTCATTTGTAACAAAATGGTTGAATCTGGAAAACATCATACTTAGTGAAATAAGCCAGTCCAAAGGGAAAAAAAATCATATGTTCTCCCTGATCTGTGACAACTGAGCACCTAAAAGCAAGCCTGTAGAAGTGAAATTGACACTATGCGAAGCAATGACTTGATCAGCCCTTGTCCTGACTGTTGAGGAACAGCTTATTATTTTATTTTTTTTACTATTTTCTTTTTCTACTTAATACCATTGGTTAAAATCCTTACTTAATGCAGAATTATTCATAGGTGTTTAAATCCAATTGAAAATTGATCCCAGTAAAAAACAAGAGTGAGTATAGGAGAAGGAGGAGATGTACAGTTCAGGCACACGTTCCCATCGACTTACCCCTAAGGTAAGTTTACCTTAAGTTTATCCTAAGGATAAAGCTAAAAACTTGCCATGGGACTCCAAATCCCATTTAGCTGGGTGGTACTAATGCCATCTTACTAATTAAAATGATCATTTTAAGTGTGTAACTGATCATAGATAGAAATAAGTGTCAAAGGGTTCACATAAATAAGACCAAGTGTCTGCTAATAACAATAGATAGAATTAAAAAGGAGAGAATGATCCAACATAGGAAGCAGGCCACAGAGCAGACTCATAGAATGACAAATGCCCTAAACAGTGCTCTGGCCTCAGAATCATCCCTAAAGGCATTTGGATCTGGCTAAACAGCCCATGACAGTTTCTCAGGCATGGAAAGCCAAGACACTGTGGCAAAAAATGACCTACATGAAGGATCTCTGTGAGTGAGATCCCAGTGCAAAGAACGGGCCATCAAAGAAGGAGGTAGCTTTCTCTAAAGAGAGGAGAGAACTTCCACTTTGCTTATGACCCTGTCTAAATACTGATGGAATCTGTGGAGTCAAAAGGCTTCCATAGCCTTGGCAGCTCATGTCCAGAGCCTCGGGTGATCACTGACATCATAAAAAAGAGTGTCAATTGTTAAATCAACAACGGGAGTCACTGTGCACTTACTCCCCATGTAGGACCTCTGTCCTTAATGGGTATACTAAGAAAATTAACAGTAAAACTTGTATTCAAACTGTACTTTATACTTTTTGTGTCTGTGTGGGTGTAAACTGTTGAAATCTTAGTATAGAATTGGTCTTCTGTATATAAATATAATTAAAATGAATCTTAATGAAGAATGGGATGGGAGAGGGAGTAGGAGGTAGGATGGGAGTTGGAGTGGGAAGGCGAGTATGGGGGAAAAAACATTATATTCCTAAAGCTGTACCTATGAAATTTATATTTATTTAGAAAAGTTTTCTAAAAAACCTTTATATAAATGCTACTGTGTTAAAATTATAAATTTTTAAAAATCAGAACAATCAAGAGATCTAGGCTAGAATCCTGGATCCACATTACCCCCAGGCAAGTCACTTTTCTTCATAGGTAAAGTTAAATTCTGGATTTGGGGAAGGGGTGGAAAAATGAAGCCTCATAAATGTACAAAGTTTTGCATACTACATATCCTTATTACATAATTAACGAAAGATCACAAATGGTAGATACAGAGTGGTTAATACTAATTAAATAAATCACCCTTTCACATGTATGGGCACATTCAGCTATGCCAACCCCTGAACACTGCAAATGCAGTGAGGGAGAAACACAAATAGAAAACCACGCTTTGTTCAAATTGTTCTTGAAGATGTTCAATCCCTGAATAAGACACTGAAGCCTAGGGATGAATCTGAAGACTTTGGAGCTGTGTCTCACGTGTGAATGGCAAACACAGGATCAGAAGCAAAAAGAAACCCTGGAAAATTCCTCCCAGAATTGATCAACTTCCAGTCTGTGGACACAGTATGAAGCTTTTATTTGCATACACCTCTCTGGACTGATGTTTCTTGTATAGCCAACACAGAGTTAATAACAAAATCAAGCCCTGTGCCTTGAGGGGAAAAATGACGAGATCTGTGAGAGAAGATTAATCCAACTCCCCTCCTGCCCATAATACATTTTGAAAGGAATCTATCCAGAAAAATCCATTTAGTTATGCCCAGAACAATCAAGACTGCCTGTGTAGAGATTGAAGTGCCTCAGTCCATCTGCTGATGATATTTATTGCTTTTTGGCACCCACTACATATTTACTAAGCCTATGTAAAAGTGTGCTATACTTCTTATTTCTAGGACAAAAACAGATGGTGCTCCAGCAGGTAATAATTTAATTAAATGGCTCCTAAAGCATGAACAAATTGCTCCAAAGAAAATATTTTTATTTTTTCTTTAAAAACTGGGAGAGGGATAAAAATCTAAATCATGTTTGACTTTTGTTAATGCAATAAAATAAGGGTTTACTAAAGCTCCTGTTCTTAAAAACAGAGTGATTCTTCCTTTTGTCTTCCTCCCAGACTGAAAACAAAATTGCCATAAGTAACACTGTTACTGTTCATCAGTTTCATTTATCATCTCTAAAAAACAATTTTAACTTAAAACAAATATTTTGATAAAGTGGAGTTCAGAGAGTCTTTATGATACAGCTAAGTTTATGATATTCGAATTAAGTTGCCTAATGCACAGTGTGGACAAAACAGGAGCTGGTATTGTGGCATGGCAGGTTAGTCCACAATTTCTGATGCTGGAATCTAATATGAGCACCAGTTCAAATCTCCACTTCTCTACTTCTGATCCAGCTCTCTGCTAATGCAACTGGGAAGGCAATGGAAGGTGGCCCAAATTATTGGACCCCTGCAATTCTTGTGAGAGACTTGAATGGATTCCTAACTCCTGGCATTAGCCTGGCCCCATCCTGGCTGATGAAGCCATATAGGGAGTAAACCAGCAGATGGAAAATTTCTTGGCCGTTGCTGCGGCTCAATAGGCTAATCCTCTGCCTGCGGCGCTGGCACACTGGGTTCGAGTTCCAGTTAGGGCGCCAGATTCTGCTTTGGTTGCCCCTCTTCCAGTCCAGCTCTCTGCTGTGGACCAGGAGTGCAGTGGAGGATGGCCCAAGTCCTTGGGCTCTCCACTCCAATGGGAGACCAGGAGAAGCACCTGGCTCCTGCCTTCGGATCAGTGCACTGGCCACAGCAGCCATTGGGGGAGTGAACCAACGGAAAAGGAAGACCTTTCTCTCTGTCTCTCTCTCTCACTGCCCACTTTGCCTGTCAAAAAAAAAAAAAATTCTTCCCCTCTCCATGTGTCTGTCTCTCACATATACACACACAAGTTTGCACACACATACATATACACATACACACACTCTGCCTTTCAAATAATAATTAAATCTTTTTAAGATAATTAAGTTTATATCTACAATCCAAATTCTGTCTTCAAAAATCAACTTCTCTTCCATGTGAAAGGTATAAAGCCCTCATGACATACAGATTAAACCTGCCATTATCAGTAGAAAACAGTATCAGCTTTGCCGTCCAATATAATAAGCATCATACACTTGGGTTTAAGACTGAAATGGGTACAAATTCGAATACTACCACATACTGACTGTGTGACTTTAGGCCAGGAAATTCATCTTTCTAAGACCCTTTTTCCTAGCCAGCCAATACATATCCATACATACAGAGAATGACTGTGGTTATGGGGTCACTGTGGGAATCCAGCGGATAAATCCAAGCACTTAGCCCAGCTCCTGAGACAGAGAGAACATTTCACAAATGGGTCCCAATCATCATCACCTTTAGGATTTATTGGGAAACAAAAATACGTGTACAGTATTAGAGTTGTGAAAATATAAACCAAAAATTTACCCAAAACTGTTGCACGAGAATTACACACTATCAGTAAAGACAAAGTTAACTTTCATGTATATCATGCACTTAAAGACTAAATAGAAAGTAAGCTGTGGGGTCTGAAATAAGAATTTAGAAAGGGTAGTATCAAAGACACTTCAAAGGTAACTAAAGTTGTGCTTTGAAAGATGGATAAGGCTTCAATAATGAAGAGATAAGATGCTTCAAGAGATAAGATGAGCTCAGGCAGTAAGTTGAGAATGAGCATCTGCATGTACCTGCACGTAGGACTCAGTGAGGGGAACCTCCTGATGGAGAAAAAGGTATACACCTATGGCTGGTAGGAACTACGTTTAGATCGGTAGGGCAGGACACGTTGTACACATAACAAAGGTGACACAGCAAGTTTCTCCAGGATAAAGGTACCATGAAAGCTGAGTTTCACAAAATGATAATAGTAAAGGCAGCTGGCATCAAGGACATTTTTACAGTGAAGCAGGATACCTCAAAGATATCTACAGACATACATCAATGAGGACTGAAGCCATTTATACTAAACACTGATGCCCTTTACCACAGTTTGATTACTTAACATTCAAAGTGTTTACGCTTAGGCATAACAACTTTAATATAATTTATAGTTATACTGTGATTTTTAAGCAATAAATTTATTTACTTATTTATAAAGAGAACAGCTTTCATGTATTTCACATATACAGTTTTAAGGATATAACAATTCTTCCCACCCACCTTCCCTGATCCTTCCTTATTTTTCTTTTATTTTTTTGCGATAACGTTCTTTCAATTTATCTTATAATCACAAGTTTAATCCTCCACTAAAGAAAGAATTCAATAAGTAGAATGTAGGAAGACCACTGTTCCTCTGGAGTACACACAAGAGCTATAAACAATAATCACATCTTGGGATGTCAATTTCACTCATACATTTTTAATGTCTTTTTTATGACTCCTTTGTTAATTTTTAAAATTTATTTGAAAGGCAGAACTACAGAGAGAGGAAGAGAGAAAAAACAAACAAGATCTTTCATCCACTGGTTCACTCCCCAAACAGCCTGGGTTGGGCCTGGCTTAGAGCCCATATGCATGCTTGGGTCATCTTCTAATGCTTTCCTAGATTCATTAGCAGGGAGCTGGATTGGAAGTGGATAGCTAGTCTTGAACCAGCGCTCATATGGGATGTTGGCACTGCAGGTGGAAGCTTAAGTATGCAATACCACAATACCTGCCCCCTAATAAATATTTTCAGTACTCTATCTATTAGTTACCACATTTCAGAAAATAACATGATATTTGTCTTTTTTGGGGTTGCCTATTGCACCAAGCATAATGTTCTCCAATTGTATCCATTTTGTTGCAAAAAAAACACAGCATTTTATTCTTTTTTATGCCTAAGTGTTAGTCCATTGTACATACACACACACACACACACACACACACCACTTTTTATTTAACCAGTCATCAGTTGATGGACATCTGGGTTGAACATCTAGGTTGAATACTATATTTAATGAACTTTATAGAAATAATTATTATATATATGGATCAGAATCATATTAGTGATAGATTTATATATGAACTTTGCCTTGTGCTCAGAGATAATGATGACAACAAGAATGCATTTCCACATTCATATCCTCAACTATCCATCTGGAGAAATGTCTGAGATAGCAGCTAACTTCACATTGGAATGCCTGGGTCTGGGTCCCTTCTCTGCTCCCAATTCCAGCTTCCTGCTTGTGCAATCTAGGAGACAACAGGTGAGAAAAGTATACGAAGAAATTAAGTGATTCTAGTATTCTTCATGATTTATTTTGAAGTTCATGATGCTAAGTCAGCAGGATTTCATACAAGAGACTTACTGTCTCCTGAACTGTTTATGTCTTAGTTAAAAAACACACCAAGAATCTTAATGATGTTGAATGTCAGTTTAACTTTTTTTCCACCAAGATTAAGTAATAATCTCAAAGTTTCACTGTGAAATGTTTGAGCAAAAGAGAATTCTTGTCTCATAATCAGCAATATCTTATATTCCAATGGCTTACAAATTCATAGTACCAGGTAGCTATAATTCTGCATGGATGAGGCATGAGCAAACTTAAAAAAATGTGAAAAAATCAAATTAAAAGATAAGCTCATTTTGGTGCAAAAAATTTCAAATCCATGTATAGTTTCTTCATAATGTTCTTTTAACAGGCAATTTTCAAAGTACCCTTGTGTTAAGACATGACATAAGCAAATGCTTCTAACTTTGGAAGAGCAGATTTTTTTCTGCAGACATACGCTTTAGTGGTTTTGACAGTGGGTCCTCATCAACTGGGAGTGTTAGGTTTAGAAGTCATGTAAATTGTGTATCCAGGATATATAAAGAATTCTTACAACTTGCAAATAAAAAGGCAGCCCAAATAAAAAAACGGACAAAGGTTTTTGAATAGACAAATGAAATAATCTCCAAAGACGATATACAAATAGCCAACAAGCAAATGCAAAGATGCACCATATCGTTAGTAACTAGGGAAGTACAAGTCCAAACTACCAAGAAAGAACATTTGACACACACCAGGGTAGCAATAATCAAAAAGACACAGGTGAAGTGTTTTCAAAGACATAGATAAATTGTAACCCTCAAACACTGCTGGTGGGAATGTAAAATGAAACAGTTGTTTTGGAAAATAGTCTGACGGTTTATCTAAAAGTAAAAAATGCAGCTAATAAGTTATCCAGCAATTCCACTTCCAGGTATACACTCAAGAGAAATGAAAACATGTGTCTAAACAGAGTCTTGACAAAAGTGTTTCAGAGAAACATTATTCATAGTAGTCCCAAATAGAAATAATCCAAATATATTTCAATTTATGAAAATATCAGTAAAATATACAGCCATGCAACACAGTATTATTCAAAAGAAAAAGCTAAATGCTGATACATAAAACATGTATGAATTTTGAAAATAATAACCTAAGTAAAATACATCAGTCCCCCCCAAAATTGTGTAATTATATTTATATGTAAGTCCAGAATTGGGAAGTCTAGATATACTCAAAATTCAGTGGCTCCATAGGGCTAGGCCTGAAGCTGATGAATTGGAGGAAAATAGTAATGGCTATGTAGTTGTTAATGAATGAGGACTTCATTCTGGTGTTTTAAAAGACATAAAATAAAATGTCCTAAAATTAAGTTTTTGTTGTGATAGTATTACAACACTGAGTACAGTAAATTCATTTAATTATATACTGCATATGGGTGAATTCCATGTTATATGATTTATATATTGATAAAAATCTTTTAAATATAAAGAAAGATTTTATTGCACAACTCTATTATCTCTACTCTGTCGTTTGCTACATCTTCCTAAATGCAAGAAAAAAAAATCCCCTCATTTTATGATTATTCCCAGGAAGAAGGTAGATAATCAATAGAGGGTAGAGCCAATAAAGCATACATAGACGAAATTAGGTTAGAATGTACACCAAGACAAGGTTCAGGGAGGGAAATGCTTCACTACCCAGCATGTAGCACATTGATTAGGTTAATGATTACTCTCATAGTTTGTTCTTGCTTTGGCAGCACATATACTAAAACTGGAATGATTATTCTCATAGCTATACACATTCTTGTATTTGCTCTTAAGGAACCATACATATCCATACTGAGTTGTTTATAGAGAAGTAAATCTTATTCATGTATAAAATGTCATAATTGCAAATATATATTGTAAAAGACATGCCTCTATCAGTAAATATGAGTATTCATATACCACTGAAAATACATTATATATTACTCTGTAAACACATTGTCTTTATCCTTATGCTAATAATGATTTTAGAAAGGTAATTGTATGGAAAAGTTCAGATTCATACATTTCTAATATTTTAAATACCTACTTAATACCTTTAGGAATAAGAATCAAAGTTAACATTTCCCTGTGTGTAATTTTCTGAATTCCCCATAAATATTTTAAAGCACAATTCTTTTTTTGTACGTTTAATTGTTGGCCAGTGTAAATTGTACAATGATGGGCACTGCAGATGTTTTGTGTAATTCCATTGCATACATTACTGCTATTTTCTTTCCTGCTTTGCTTTCCATTTCAGATACAAGAACATTAAACAAAACCACACCAAAGGTCACTTTCATGTAGAAACAGCCAAATTTCCAATGATCTCCCCAATTATTTTACATACTTAAAGCTCAAAATATTATATGAGCTTCAAACAATTGCTCATTTTAAAATTTCTTTAAGCACATCAAATACTGCCGGCTGCACTTGTTACTTAAAAAATACTGAACAATAAAATCCTTTTAACTTTACAGTACGTCTGCCATTTGAAAACATTTTTTTTTCAAAACATGGTTTAAGGAACCTTTAACTTCCCTTTCACTCAGATCCACCGAGGGTCGTTAAAACACAAAGTCTTAAGTCAATGCACTTAATTACAGTCATCATATGTTATTATGTACTATTATACAACACTATATGCCAATTATCATAGAACTTTAATAGATAATGAACAATTACACAACTGCACAAACACACATGTCACCTGTATATTGATCTACACTTGAACAATATCTTTGAAAGTAAAGAATACTGTTACAGTATTTGCATTTGAGACACTGATTAAATACAGATTTCAAAACTAAATACTCTGTTAAGTATAACATTGTCAGTCCCTATCTATGTCTACAAAATAGATTGTGTTCCCACTTGCAATCAGAATTTCTAAAATAGAGATTTATCATCATATCTAGACATCAAAACACAAGACAAAAGTAATGTATTTAATTATCTGAATTTTAGAAAGATGTGGAAAATAATAAATAAGGATATGCTTGGTATTTATTCATGGAACATTAAAGGATTTATATTATTTAACCAATCCAGTCAATCAAATCATCTGTGCTCTGTCCCCTCTGTCTTGGTTATTAACAAGACAATTTAACTTTCAGCAAAAATTGGTATGTATTTTCCATTGTTATTATAGTATCTTTTAAAATTAATTATATTTTGATTTAATCTCTTCCCTTTTTAAGAACTGTCTTTATTTATTTATTTATTTATTTTTTATTTATTTTTTTTTTTTGACAGGCAGAGTGGACAGTGAGAGAGAGATACAGAGAGAAAGGTCTTCCTTTGCCGTTGGTTCACCCTCCAATGGCCGCCGCGGTCAGCGCGCTGCGGCCGGCGCACCGCGCTCCTCCGATGGCAGGAGCCAGGAGCCAGGTGCTTTTTCCTGGTCTCCCCATGGGGTGCAGGGCCCAAGCACCTGGGCCATCCTCCACTGCACTCCCGGGCCACAGCAGAGGGCTGGCCTGGAAGAGGGGCAACCGGGACAGAATCCGGTGCCCCGACCGGGACTAGAACCCGGTGTGCCGGCGCCGCAAGGCGGAGGATTAGCCTGTTGAGCCACGGCGCCGGCCTCTATTTATTTTTTTTGACAGGCAGAGTGGACAGTGAGAGAGAGAGACAGAGAGAAAGGTCTTCCTTTTGCCATTGGTTCACCCTCCAATGGCTGCCGCGGCCGGCGTGCTGCGGCCGGCGCACCACGCTGATCGGAAGGCAGGAGCCAGGTGCTTCTCCTGGTCTCCCATGGGGTGCAGGGCCCAAGCACTTGGGCCATCCTCCACTGCACTCCTGGGCCACGGCAGAGAGCTGGCCTGGAAGAGGGACAACTGGGACAGAATCCGGCGCCCCAACCGGGGCTAGAACCTGGTGTGCCGGTGCCACTAGGTGGAGGATTAGCCTATTGAGCCATGGCACCGGCAAGAACTGTCTTTAGATACCCATTCTCCTCTTCTAGATTAAGTTTTTTTTTTTAAGCTTTTAAGCATGAAATACAAAGTTCTGCAGAAATAAGGTTTAGGGGCCGGCATTGTGATACAGCAGGTTGAGACGTCCCCTGCACTGGCATCCCATGTGGACGACAGTTTGAGCCATGGCTGCTCCACTTCCTATCCAGCTCCCTGCTAATGTGCCTAGGAAAGCAGTGGCCCAAGTTCTTGGGCCCTTGCATTCACAGGGATCCAAGAAGAGCCTCTTGGCTTCTGACTTTGTCCTGGACCAGTCCCAGCCATTGCACGTGTTTTAGGAGTGAAGTAGCAAATGGAAGCTCTGTGTAACTCTGCCTTTCAAATAAATAAAATATTTTTTTAAAAAAAGTAAGTTTCAACCTGCCTTTCATATGTTATCTAATCTTTTGGTATGGCACATTTTATACTGTAATGAGTACCTGCACACCTAATACTTTATTTCATATATTATGAGACAATTACTGCTTTTAACATTTTAGTATAACTGAACCCAGATCCTACAGTAACCATACTCCAGGGAACAATTACAAAATATGTTTACTTGTTTGTGCATGTGCTAATTGGATTATTATTCTCAACTGGAGGAGACAAACAAATTAATGATGTATTTAAGTACCATTCTTTGGAAGAACTACTTGGTTATTATTTAAAACTCTCCATAGACATCTTTCATTAAGTTCAGAAAAGTGCAAGCCTCAAAACTTGCAGCATGGAGATCACTGGCTTCAAAAAAACTCCTAGAGAAAATAATGAAGCATTTTGAAAATAATTATGTCACCATTACTTCCATTAGTGACAATGCAGGTGATAAAGCATGGAGAAATGTAGGCATTCCTAACTCTGAGACAAAAAGGTTTCAATGAGTCAGCCTCTGCATGAAAACATTAGGAAGACCTTAATTTATTTTGTTTTAATTTTACCTTTTCTGTATATATCAGAGTGAATATAACAAAACATTTTAAAAAGCTTTGTGAAAATAAGCCCCAAACTGTTCTTACAACAAGTATAATATAAATTTTTAAGTTTTTTGTTCACAGAGACATGTATCATACTACTGTATCTTATACTGTGCAACATAATACAACTTATAGAGGACTTCAACACCCAACTTTCATCACTGGACAGATCAACTAGACAAAAAATTGACAAAGAAACAGCAGAAATGATCTAAAGTACAGAAAATGGACCTAATTGATATCTATAGAACATTTCATCCCATAGCTACAGAACAAACACTGTGTTCACAGTGCATGGAATTTTCTCTAGAATAGACCATATGCTAGGTCATAAGGGAAGTCTCAACAAATCTAATAATAAAAAATCTTTGAAATCATAATACTGAAATTTGACCACAGGGCCAGTGCCATGGCTCACTTGGTTAATTCTCGGCCTGTGGTGCCAGCATACCATATGGGCACTGGGTTCTAGTCCTGGTTGCTCTTCTTCCAGTCCAGCTCTCTGCTGTGGCCGGGGAGGGCAGTGGAGGATGGCCCGGGTGCTTGGGCCCTGCACCCACCTGGGAGACCAGGAAGAGGCACCATGCCTCAGGCTTCAGGCGCAGTGCCAACCATAGTGGCCGTTTGGGGGGTGAACCAACGGAAGGAAGACCTTTCTCTCTGTCTCTCTGTCTCTCTGTCTATAACTCTACCTGTCAAATAAAAAAAAATTGACCACAATGGAATTTAGCTGGAAATTAACAATTTGTGAAATTTTACAAAATCTGAAAACACATGGAGACTGAACAACACACACCTGAATGAATGACGCATCATAGAAGAAATTAAAAATTCCTAGAAACAAATGAAAAAGGCAATACAATATATCAAAACTTATCAGATATCAGAAAAACAGTGTTGAGGGAAGTTTGTAGCATTTAGTGCCTACATCAAGAAATTAGAAAGACATCAAATAAATGATCCAACAGTACATCTGAAGGACCTAGAAAAAAACAAAAATAATCCAAACCCAAAATTAGTAGGATGAAAGAAATAATTAAAACTAGAGAATACAAAAATTGAAACAAAAATAATAGAAAAGATTAGTTAAATGAAGTGTTGGTTTTTTGAAGCAAAGTAAAAAAAAAAAAAATTAATATTCCATAGGCCCAACCAATGAAAACAAGGAGGAGAGGAAACAAGTTAATAAAGTCAGAGATGAAAAATGAGATATTATAATGGGTACCACAAAAATAAAAACATCAGAAATCACTACAAACAGCTAGGAGAAATGTATAGATTTCTGGACACATACAATCTACCTAAATTGAGTCAAGAGGACATAGAAAATCTAAGCAGAGCAACAAAACAGAGATTTAATCAGTAATAAAGACCCTCCCAACAAAGAAAAGCCCAGAATGAGGTAGCTTCACTGCAGAATTCTGTCAAACTTTTAAAGAACTAGCTCCAATTCTTCTTAAGCTATTTTTTAAAAAATCAAAAGGGAGGGAATTCTCCCAAACTCCTTCTATGAGGCAAGCATCACCTTAATTCCAAAGCCAGAAGAAGATACAGCAGAGAAAGTGAACTATAGCCAAATATTCCTGATGAACATAGATGCAAAAATTCTCAACAAACACTAGCTAATTCAATCCAACAGCACATCAGAAAGATCATGTACCTAGACCTAGTGGAATTTATCTCTGATATGTAGGGATGGTTCAACGTAATGAATCAATAAATGTGATACATCATATTAATAAATTGAAGAATAAAGACCACAGATTATATAAATAAATACAGAGAAAACATTTGATAAAATACAACATCTCTTCAGGATAAAAACCTTAAGCCAATTAGGTATAGAAGGAAAATTCCTCAACACAATCAGGATAGTCTCCTCAACAAATGGTCATGGGAAAATTGGATTTATGCATGTAGAAGTATGAATCAAGGCCCCTACCTTACACCTCAAACAAAAATAAACTCACAATGGAGCTATGATTTAAATCTATGACACGATACTATCAAATTTTCCCCAAAATCATTGGAGAAACTCCGCAAGACTTTGGCATAGGTAAATACATCTTGGATAAGACCTCAGAAAAGAGGCCAGTGCTGTAGTACGTAGTGGGTAAAGTAGTAGTGGGTAAAGACACTGCCTGCAGTGCTAGCTGGCATCCCATTTAGGCACCAGCTCGAGTGTCAGCTGCTCCATTTCTGATCTAGCTGTCTGCTGTGGCCTGCAGCAGTAGAAAATGGCCCAATTCCTTGGGCCCCTGCACTCGTGTGGGAGACATGGAGGAAGCTTCTGGCCACTGGCTTTGTATCAGCACAGCTCTGGCCATTGCAGCCATCAGATGAATGAACCAGCAGATGAAAAAAATCTCTCTCTCTCTCTTTCTGCCTCTGCCTCTCTGTAACTCTAACTTTCAATAAATAAATAAATCTTAAAAAAAGGCCCCAGAAGCACAAGCAATAAAAGCAAAAATAGACAAATGATAGTACATAAATCTATGAAGCTTCCACACAGCAAAGGAAATATTCAACAAAGTGAAGAGGTGACAGAATAGGAGGAAAAACTTGCAAACTATTTAACTTGTAAAGGATTAATATCCAGGATATATAAAGAGCTCATAAGACTCAACAATAACAAAACAGACAATCCAATTAAGAAATGGACAAAGGACACGAACAGACATTTTTCAAAGGATGAAATACAAATGGCTAACAACATATAAAAATGCTCATTATTAGTAGCCATCATGGAATGCAAATAAAAAAATCACAATGAGATTTTGCCTCAACCTAGTTAGAATGGCAATCATTGAAAAAAAAAAAAACAATAAATGTTAGTGAGGGTGTGGAGGAAAATGTACCCTGTTGGTGGGAATGTTAAATTAGTACAACAATTATGGAAGACTATGCAGAGCTCTCACAAACCCAAGATACATTTCCCATATGACTCAGTCATCCACTTTTGGGAATTTCTCAAATGAAATGAAATCAGCATATGAATGAGTTATCTGTACCTCCATGTTTATATCAGCTCAATTCATAATAACTACTATATGGAATCAACCCAGATGTCCATCAACTGATGACTGGATAAAGAAAATATGGTTTATATATACACTATGGAATACTATTTTTTGAGCCATAAAAAAGAATGAAATCCTGTCTTTTGCAACAATATGGATCCAGTTAAGAACCATCATGCTTAGTGAAATAAGCCAGACTCAAAAAGGCAAATATTGTATGTTTTCTCTGACATGTGGCAGTTAATATATAGTAAAAAAGTATAGAAATGAAATGGGCATCTTGTGATATGATTTTTTTAGTCCTTGATTATACTCCTGTGGAACTATGGTCTTCCTACTTTTTTACTTGTTTGATGTTATGGTTAGTGGTGAATCAAGCCTGTGATTATAGAGATGACTGAAATTATGTTTTTGCAAAAATTTAAAAAAATGAAGTAAGGAAGAGGGTTGCGAGAGGGAAGTATGCTTATTATCTTAGAACTTATGAAATACATAAAATCTGTTATCATTATATTAACAAAAATTTCAAAAACAAAAACCATGTGTTAAGTGCTGGCAATGTGACACAGCAGATTAAGCTACTACTCGCAATGTCAGCATCCCATATGGGCTCTAATTCCTGTCCTGATTGTTCTACTTCCAATCCTGCACTCTGCTAATGCTCCTGAGAAAGCAGTGGAAGATGGCCCAAGCCCTTGGGCCCCTTCAACTATGTGGGAGACCGGGACAGAGATCTAGGTGCCTAGACTTGGCCTGGCCTAGCCCTGGCCATTGCAGCCATTTGAGGAGGTATCCACCAGCTTGAAGATGTCTCTCTGTAGCTCCCATCCTCTTTCTTTGTAACCCTGCCTTTAAATAAACAAAATCTTAAAAACAAAACAATATTTCAGAGGCAGTGACATAATTTGGCAGTTTCACCATTTATATTTGAAACAAGTTACTTAATCATTCTGAATTTTAATTTCCTCATCTTAAAAACAGCATCATAATAATGGAATCCAGTTCATGGAATTATTGTAATGATCAAAGGAGTTAGGACAATGCTTTTCATTTTATAAATGCTGAACCATCTTCACTGTCCCATCTTTTTTTTTTAATAAAGCTTTTATTTAAAGAATATAAATTTCCAAAGTACAGCATGTGGATTACAATGGCTTCCCCCCCATAACTTCCCTTCCACCCACAACCCTCCCCTTTCCCGCTTGATGTGAATGTCCCATATTATCTATTGTTTTTCACATAAATGCTTAAATAGCTAACACTTACTCTATCACTTCATAAAGTTTTCTTCTACTCTGCCACTTCTATTTTCTACCCTGTTAATCATATCAAAATGTGTATATATTTGTATACTCAATTTGCATATTATGAACATATAGATTTGTATTTAATATACAAAGAAACACAAATAATACCAACCATAAACTCTGAGGAATCATTCCCAACACCAGTGACCATCAACCCACCCTATCCACTCTCTCCTCATGTGATTCTGGAAAGTAGAAAAAACTCAGACACAACATTTTGTGCAATTACTTTAGCCTATTATTCTAAACAATAAGGAATGATACATTGTTTTTAGTAATAACCATGATATTGTCATCTAGCAAAAATAATATCATTAATTACCTAATATTACCCAACATCTAGGGAGTATACAAGTCACAAAAGCTTTGAATAAATTACTTATCCTTGATGTATCAGTTGCAAAGACTAAAAAGTTTATGTATTTATTTAATAAAAACAGTTTCAGTAACAAAAATTGAAATTATTGGAGAGAAGAAAGAAATGTAAAATAGCAATACATAGCCAAATATAATGGATGGGATTTACAAGCTACTGCAAATTTGGCTCTGGGACTTCTTTTTTCTAAATAGAGAAAATCTAGCCTAAAACACATTGCATGTCACCAGATATGCTCTTTTATTTTAATAGCTTTGATTATGTCATGTTGTTACATGTTTGAGAGATATAAGTTAAAAGTTAAACATAGGGCAGTCAGTTGACCTAGTGGTTAACATGCTGGATGGAATTCCCACCTCCCATATCAGAGTATCCGGGTTCAAATCTTGGCTTAACTCCCAATTCCAGCTTCCTCTACTTTGTGAGATAGCAGATGATGGCTGAAGTTCTTGGGTACATGTCACCTACTTAGGAAACCTGGATTAAATTACAGTCTGAAGTAAACCTCTGGCTATAATAGACATTTGGAGAGTGAACTAGCCGATGGGAACCCTATCTGTCTCCTAACCTTTAAAATAAATAAATAAATAAATAAATAAATAAATATTTTTCAAAGTTTAACTCAAGTTAGTATTTCATATTTCCCTTCAAGGTATTTTCTAGAAATTAAACTTTCAGTAAATGTATTCATTAATTTATAAGTAATTACTGAGTCTTGCAATGTATTTTCTAGACACAGGTTGCAGAGCAGTGAAACAAACAGCCAAACTCCTTACTATCATGTAATTTACTAATCATAGGGTGAGAGAAGAAAATCAACAAAATTAACAGTATGCTTTTTGTGAGATGATGTGTAGCAGAAATAAAACCAGAATAGAGATAGGAAATAGGGGTGAAAGTAGTGGAAGTAGTTTTCAACAGGTAGTAAAAATGTACTAACATTTGCATTTTTTTTGACTACTGTTCCATTGCCATCACTGTCTTTCATAAAGAAGCTGCCAATTAATAATAAAACACTGAATATTCAGCACCATAATAACCATGAATTTCTGTTCAATTTTCCTCTTGAGTAATGGAATATAAACACTGAGACTTAACTGTAGGTCAAGCAGGCTACAAAGGACTTACTTGACAAAAACTGAAGAACTGACTAGAAATATATTTCACAATGCTTTACAGTAAATAAAAATACAATTCATGCCACTAACAAGATTTTAAAAAAATAACACTTGAGCACTTTCAATTCAGACAATTAATTGCATCAGTACAATGAACATAGGAGGAAACATTCAGGCTAATGTTCCAGGTAACCGTGGTAACATCTATCAGTGCTACTCAATGACACGTCTATATGACTACCTTCTACACAATGAGGGTGATGATTTAGAAGAAAAATATAAAACTGCTCTGTGTCCCCACAACTGACCTCAAAACTTTAAGATTACCACTCTTGTAATCATATCTTTGGTACAGGACCAAACAAAACATTTTTATGGCAACTCTAATAATAAACAAAATAAACTTTGATCCTGCTTAACACTTTCAAATATAAAATAAATGATTCATATTTTAGCATTAAGAAAAAAGTGACCAAATCATATTTTATTAATAACTGAGGACAAAAGGCAAGAATGCTATTCAGCTGAGAATTTGCCCACAGAAGAATTTTAATGGCCATAAACATAAAACAATGACTGTCAATTCTCAAAAGACTGGGATATGTAGGAACACATCAATTTAGAAGAACAATTTGATAATATGCATAAAGATCTTAAAATATCTATCATTTTTTTTTATTTGACAGAAAGAGAGAGAAGGGCATAGAGAAAGGTCTTCCTTCCATTGGTTCACTCCCCAAATGGCCACTATGGCTGGCGCTGCACCGATCTGAAGCCAGGACCCAGGTGCTTCCTCCTGGTCTCCCATGCCAGTGCAGGGGCCCAAGCACTTGGACCATCCTCCACTGCCCTCCTGGGCCAGCAGAGAGCTGGACTGGAAGAGGAGCAACTGAGACTAGAACCCAGTACCCATATGTGATGCCAGCACCACAAGGCAGAGGATGAACCAAGTGAGCCACAGCGCCAGCCCAAAATATGTATCCCTATAGTCCACTTCTGTGGTCTTACCTATGGAATTAAAACCAAATGGAACAAAATTGCATGCCAAAAAAATCCATTATAGTTATTTAAAAAGAAGTTTGAAAGAGCAGGTGTTTGACACAGCAGTTTTAAGTTGCTGCTTGCCATGTCCACATGCCACGTCAGAGTGGTTCAAATCCCAGTTCTGCTCAATTCCAGCTTCCTAATAAATACACTGACAGAAAGAAGATGGCCTTTCAAGTATTTAGGTTATTATCACCCATGTTGGAAATCTGGATTGAGTTCTGGGCTCTTGACTTTGGTCTGGCCCAGCCTTGACTCTTGTGAGCATTTGGAGAGTGAATCAGCAGATGGGAAATCTATGTTTCAAAATAAAAAAATAAAATAAAATAAAATAAAATTTAAAACAACAGGATATCCTTCTTACCTCTTGAAACATTTACTTACCTTCTCAACAATTAGCCTGCCCTAAAGTATGATTAGTAGAATGAAAGGGAATCAGGAAATTTGTAATGGCACATGTCATAATGAACAGCATTGTCTGTACAAAATGGAAGAGCCATCCTACATTTTAAATTGGAGATAACTCATGCAATATTATACAAAGAGTAGAATTCTCTACAAAGTTATTTAAGGTGACCATTTTTGTTTAGATATTCCTAGATCATTTGGCATGACCTCAAATGTTGATAGCCACTTATTTGATATCCATCTAATAAAGATAGCTATAAAAATAGCAACTTCTGTCATCAGTTCAGCATCTTCACCACGTCTTTAGTTTCATTAAAGCTATTTGAAAGCAATTATTTAATGATCTCTGAGAAAGTTAAAATTCTGTAAGATTAGTTAGGTCACTTGCCTATGGTCAAAGTGACAAAGCAGCAGGATGAGGTTATGAATTCAGGGTACATAAGTCAGTTCCTAGCCACAACACAGTACCATCTACCTTCACATAAAGTTTGCAGAGGTCTCACTGCATTCTTAATGGCAGCTGATATAAATTCTCCATAGCAAACTCTACATCCTGCTTTGGTGGTGTAGCTTTTACATCATGAACATATTTTCTGAACCACAATATGTGCCTACATTGTCTGACAAGTTTAAGTACATTTACAAAGAAAAAGATAGAATACATGAATGGAAATAGTCCTGGAAAATATAGAATATATGACTGCCATACCATATAGCTGAAAACATAGCAGCTGATATTAAAAAATGTCAGAAAGTTATTATTGAAACACTGGTGAGGACCAGACTTAAGAAGTGACTTGGGACTACAATAGTTATTTCATTTTTTCACATTTTGCATTCCTCAAATTTTCCTACCCTTTTTCATTACCTTTTTTACGTTTCTTTCATTTTTCTTTCAACTGTAATACAAATCTAATTTCCTTCAATCAAGTGCCCTAACATTGTTTCATTTTAATGCTTTGGTGGCTGTATACATTGGATCTGATGACATTCTGAAGACACTTTATACAACCAACTAAGGGACATGCATGCACATATACACATCCCAAACTTGATAAGTCTGAGATATAGTCCAAATTTTTAAATATTTTATTATAGATGTGTTATGTGCTAATTTTCTTGAGATACTATTATACGTAATGATACCTATCTTATAAATGAAAAATCATATATACAAATGACATAGATAAAAAAAGAAAAAGAAAAAATAACTTCCTATAAATAGATATTTGGACAGAAGAAGATGGAGACAACATAATAATGTTGGCTGTAAAGGCACATGATTAGCATGCTTCCAAAAATAAATGTGAAAGAATCCATGAAACATAATGGCGTATGTTTCAAAGACCTTAGCCCAATATATAGAATTAAAAATACACCCCAAAAATATTATTTACACTAAAAGTCATACTTGGTTTATGTTATTCATTGTGGTACTGATTGGCGACTTTAGAAGACACCAACACTTATCCAGAAAATAAGAGAATTGCATCTGTCTATCTGTGGCTGCACTAAACTGGCTGGCATCCCAGGGGGCTAAGAAGAGATTCCTTGCCAGCACATTCATGACACCAGAAGCCAGGATGTCCTCAGCACAGGCAATTACAGTTTTTAGACATGTTTTTGACTCACTGATCAAGCATCTCTTGATGGCTTCTGTTTCAAGAAACAGATATTGCAGATGTTCTTAACAGGATCCAGAGCAGTGGCTCAATGTAATCCACAAGCACTCATCAGGGCAGTGGAGCTACTGCAAGAATTTTTCAATCGCATGCATAATGCATATTGCAGTATTAAATATAGTACTATTTAGATTAATAACTATTCACTTGAAACCAGTATGCATTTATAGTATCTTTTATCATGCTTTTTCAATCAACAAACATTAAAAGATTTGCAAACATATGAGTCCATAGAAAAACAATTTGTATTTAAAAATATTCATATTTAAAATGGCTAGGACTCTCCATACCATAACTTAATTTTTCTTTGAGAGGTAGTGACTCATTTTAAACACAACTGAATGTGCTACACTTTAATAATTATAATAGGATTATCAATTTTAAAAAGCCAGCCACTTTACTTCATCAATGAACTGGAGCAATATTAGAAGATTAGGAAGACTTATCAGTTCAAGACACTTTAAGACAAGTCCAGTGGCTATAAAATTAATTTTTAATGATTTCTACACCATCTGGGAGATTTCTCATTATATGCAATAAAAGCTAACTTAATGGTGTTTTAAAATTCTCCATTTTTACCTAATCATTACAGAGGTCTAATAATTTCATGTTCAGGTCCTAATAATAGAAATTTATACATTTAGAAAGAATTACATAAAATGTTAAAGATAACATTTTGAAAACTTACAAATTTAAGATATTTGTAAAATAAAATTTTTGTAAGACTCTCCTTTTCCCCAAACAATTAAAACATACTTGGCATAGGGGGAATTGAGCCAACACCAAATCTGGGTGATTTTCTTAATAGTGACCTATTTTAGAGAGGCTTATGCTTCCAATGCAGTTTTGCATGGAAGATACTAAGTAAATAATTTTCCAAAGGGATTCCTATTGCAAATTTTCTGTGTACCCTAGATGGCTATTCACTGCACTAAAATGCAACTAAGCTAATGTTTCAAAACAAGAGAATAATCTCCAGGACTATTTTCTTAAGTTTTCACTTCTAGTTATAATATTAACATTTCTTCTCTTTGATGGTGAATTTTTACTTCATTACCAAGTAATGAATTATACAAGAACTGGGTTAAGTATTGCATTTGCCCTGAGTCACAGAGGAGCCCTGAGAACCCTCTTCCCAAGATAGGCAAAGGTAACCTTGGCTGAAAGAAACTTCTTGGGGTCAGCTTCTGTCTGCGATGCCAGCATCCCTTGTGGGCACTGGTTCAAGTCCCGGTTGTTCCATTTCTAACCCAGCTCACTGCTAGTGCACTTGGGGAAAGCAACAGAGGATGGTCCAAGTCCTTGGGACCCTGCACTTACTAATGAGAGACCCAGAAAAAGCTCCTGAATCCTAGCTTCAGTCTGGCCCAGTCTTGGCTGTTATAGACATTTGGGGAGTGAACCAACAAATATCAGATCTCGGTATCTCTCTCTCTCTCTCTCTCTCTCTCTCTCTGTGTGTGTGTGTGTGTGTGTGTGTGTATGTGTCTTCTCTCTGTAACTTTTTCAGATAAATAAATAATCATTAAAAAAAAAACTCTTTGTCTCTCACAGCCTTCATGAATGCTTTTCTTGTGAGCATATGTTCTATCACTATCTTCAGTGTTTTTTCCTGTTTTATTTACAATTCCCTTGACGTTAAATATTCCTCATCTAAGAGTAAGTTCTAAAGTTTCTTTTATCATATTATTCTTTGAAATGTTTTAAAATCATGAATTGCTCTGAAGAGTCAAGGGAACAAGGATATATTTTATAAAATGAGGAAAATGTCAGCAGATTTCTATACAGATCTTTCCTTACCAATCCAAAACAGCAGTAAATGATATTTTTATAGCAATCTGAGCATTCAGTGATTCAGTGTAGAGTATTCCTTGGGTGATAAAAGCTTAAAAATCAAAAAGAAAATATAAAAACAACACAGATCTTAGGAGAACTCTTGGTTCTGCTGTGGGCAGACTAGGTTGCCTACAAGGGTTTTTCATGAAATCTCCCACCTGCTCTTGGGAGATTACAGCCAGGTACTGAACAGCCTGACCAGGCTTTGCAAAGGGTAATCATTAAGAATAAATCAAGGGGGAAGGGGGATGGCTGGTGTCTTGTCACAGAGAATAAAAACCTCTTCCTGTGATACCAGCAAGATGTCAGTCCGAGTCCTGGCTGCTCCACTTCCTATCCAGCTCCCTCCTAATGTGCCTGGGAAAGCAGTGGAAGATGGCACGATTGTTTAGATCCCTTTCCACCTATGTGGGAGACCCAGATGAGGCTCTTGGCTTCAGCCTGGCCCAGCCCTGGTCTGGGGAGTAACCAGCTGATGGAAGATCTGTAACTCCGACTTTCAAATAAGCAAATAAATAAATCTTTATAAATAGAATAAACCAAAGGGTTAGTATTTGGTGCAGTGGTTGGGCTGATGCTTAGGACATCTGCATCCTACACTGGAGTGCCTAGATTTGAATTCTAGCTCTGCTTTCCATTCCAGCTTCCTGCTGATGGGAACTTGATAGGTAGCAAGTAATGGTTCAAGTAGTTGTGTGCCTGACACCAGTGTGGAAGACTGAGATTGGATTCCTGGGTCCTGGCTTTGGACTGACCCAGCCCTGGGTATCGTCGGCATTTGGAGTATGAGCCAGCAAATAGGAGATCTCCTTCTGTCTTTCTCTCACTATGTCTCCCTTTCAAATAAATTTAAAACATAAATAAAAAAACACATACATGAATAAATAAACCAACTGAGTAATTTCCTTCTTGTCAGAATAAACTCTGAAAGAGATTGTCCCTTAAACAAGCATTAACACCTCCCAGGAATAAAGTCCCAACTAACCAAGAAACAATCCCTCCTCACTAAAAACCAACCAGGGTAAAAAGGGAAGTTTTGAGTCAGCCACAATTGTTCTCCCTGTTTTGCAGCACAAAAACTTTGGTTGTTCCTGGTGCTCAGCAAACATGTGCTAAGCATTTGCTTTTTCCCTGCTTCACAAAGGCACTAGACAACACACTGAAGAGACAGAGTCCCATCCTCACGGTGCAGTTTCAGTAAGCAACGACACAGCACAGCAAAACAAAAATCTGGCAGTACATGTAGGCCATCCAGGACCCAGAACAGCTTCCCAAACCAGGCATGGAGTATCAGGAGAGGCTCCTCAGAGAAGGTAACAGGTAATCAAACCACTTCTCTCATTGTGGTGACAGTGATTCATTTTCTTTCTGTGAAAGCTATGCCTTTGCCTGCTTCCCTGAAATGTTGATGTCCTCTCACCAACCTCTGCTCCCACAAATCCAGTCCTAAAGAGCAGTAGAAAGGCCATGCTGTATCAATGATTACAGGATAGCTACATTTCACACGAGCCTCTCTCTACACTCACCTTACACAGCCGAGCAAGACAAAGAGCAGGCGCCATTTTGGACATACGACGTAAAGCGGCGCCCGCCATCAGCCAAGCAGAAAAACCTGACTCTGGTGGGGAGAAAAAACAGGAGGTTAGGACCTAGTGAAGGTGTGGAGCTAATGAACTGAAACTGTGAAAACCTGAGGGTGGGCGAGAGAACTCATGGAGCACACAAACTCGATAAACTTGGCAACCCAGTGGGAGACTGAAGAGAAATTTGAAACCACACTGAGAACTGCATAGACCCTTTGTGTGGTCCTTGAGGTAGAGAAGACAAATATCCACAGGGGCCAGGTTTCATAATCAACTACCCTCAATTCAGCTCAGCTGTGCGGAATTACTTCCCTTCTGAGTCAAAAAAAAAAAAAAGAGAGAGAGAGAGAGAGAGAGAGCGCGAGAGCGAGAGAGAAAGAGAGAACAACCTGGGTGAGTCACCTTTAGCACACTCTTAACCCTAAAGAACCAAACAGAGCTCTGTGGCCACACCCATCACAGCCTCTAAGGATCCATCAAAAGCACACAGTCCATTTAATCTACAGTCATAGTATAATGAGAAAAACCACTACAATGAAGAAACCAAAGAATATCTCCACAATGCCAAACAACAAATGTAGAAACCAAGGAAACAAGGAAGACACTATGACGCCCCACAATTGAACAAGACACCCAAATTCAAGATTATGAAGATGATGAGATAGAAGAAATGCAAGAAGCAGATCTCAAAAAATTAATAAGAACATTAAGAAGTTCTCAAAAACAAATTCTTGAACTACAGAAATCTTTACTGGACAGGATAGAAAATCTCCCTCACGAAAATGAAGTATTAAGGAGGAATCAAAATGAAATGAAGCAACTAGTAGAACATGAAACTGTGATAGTGATGAGAAATCATAATGAAAGGAAAAATTCAATAGATCAAATGAAAAAGCACATTAGAGAGCCTTAAAAACAGAATGGGTGAAGCAGAAGAGAGAATATCAGACTTAGAAGACAGAGAACAGGGCCGGCGCCGTGGCTCAACAGGCTAATCCTCCGCCTTGCGGTGCCAGCACACCGGGTTCTAGTCCCGGTCAGGGCGCCGGATTCTGTCCCGGTTGCCCCCCTTCCAGGCCAGCCCTCTGCTGTGGCCCAGGAGTGCAGTGGAGGATGGCCCAAGTGCTTGGGCCCTGCACCCCATGGGAGACCAGGATAAGCACCTAGCACCTGGCTCCTGCCATCGGATGAGCGTGGTGCGCCGGCCGCAGCGCGCTGTCTGCGGCAGCCATTGGAGGGTGAACCAACAGCAAAGGAAGGCCTTTCTCTCTGTCTCTCTCTCTCACTGTCCACTCTGCCTGTCAAAAAAAAAAAAAGAAGAAGACAGAGAACAGAAAAGGAAACAGTCAAACCAAAGAAAAGAAGAGGAAATTAGAAATCTAAAAAATATTGTTGGGAATCTACAGGATACTATTAAAAAACCCAACATTCGAGTTCTAGGAGTTCCTGAAGGCATGGAGAGGGAGAAAGGATTAGAATGCCTTTTTACTGAGATAATATCAGAAAATTTCCCAGGTTTGGAGAAGGACAGAGACATCCTAGTACAGGAAGCTCATCGAATCCCTAGTAAACATGACCAAAAGAGATCCTCACCACAACACGTTGTAATTAAACTCACCACAGTGAAACATAAAGAAAAGATCTTAAAATGTGCAAGAGAGAAACGTCACATGACTCTCTGAGGATCTCCAATTAGACTCACAGCAGACTTCTCATCAGAAACCCTACAGGCTAGGAGGGAATGGCGAGATACAGCCCAGATACTAAGAGAGAAAAACTGCCAGCCAAGAATATTATATCCTGCAAAGCTCTCATTTGTGAATGAAGGTAAAATAAAGACCGTTCATAGCAAACAGAAATTGAAAGAATTTGTCGCCACTCGTCTAGCCCTGCAAAAGATGCCTAAAGATGTGCTACACACAGAAACACAGAAACACGGCCACCAATATGAAAGAAAGTAAAGGAAGAAAACCTACCAGTAAAAGATCTTAGGAAGCTCAAAGCATATACTAGAAAATATCTTTGGGAAAACAGCAGGGCAAAGTTACTACTTATCAATAGTCACATTGAATGGTAATGGACTCAGCTCTCCAGTTAAAAGACACAGATTGGCTGAATGGATTAAGGAACAAAACCATCTATTTGCTGCCTACAAGAAACACATCTTTCTAACAAAGATGAATGCAGACTGAAAGTGAAAGGTTGGAAAAAGTTATTCCATGCCAACAGAAACCAAAAAAAGCAGGTATAGCCATCTTAATATCAGACAAAATAAACTTTAACGCAAAAACTGTTAAGAGAGACAAACAGGGACACTATGTAATAATTAAGGGTTCAATTCAACAAAAAGATGTAACTATTTTAAATATATATGCACCTAATTACAAGGCACTGGTTTATTTAAGAGACTTGTTACAGGACTTAAAAGGAGACTTAGACCCCAATACAATAGTACTGGGGGACTTCAATACTCCACTCTCAGAAATAGACAGATCAACCGGACAGAAGATCAACAAGGAAACAGCAGATTTAATCGACACTATTGCCCAAATGGATCTAACAGATATCTATAGAACTTTCAATCCTATATTTAAAGCTTTTAGATTCTTCTCAGCAGTGCACAGAACCTTCTCTAGGATTGAGCACATACTAGGCCATAAAACAAGTCTCAGCAAATTTAAAAGAATTAGAATCATACCATGCAGCTTCTCAGACCACAGTGGAATGAAGGTGGAAATTAGCAACTCAGAAATCCCTAGAGAGTATGCAAACACATGGAGACTGAATAACATGCTCCTGAATGAACACTGGGTCATAGAAGAAATCAAAAGAGAAATCAAAAACTTCCTGGAAGTAAACAAGGATAACAACACAATATATCAAAACTTATGGGATACAGCAAAAGCAGTGTTGAGAGGAAAGTTTATAGCAATAGGTGTCTACATTAAGAAACTGGAAATGCACCAAATAGATGAGCTTTCAATGCATCTCAAGGATCTAGAAAATCTGAAGCAAACCAGACACAAGGCTAGTAGGAGAAGAGAAATAATTAAAATCAGAGAAGAAATCAACAGGATTGAATCCAAAAAAACATTGCATAAAATCAGCCAAGTGAAGAGCTGGTTTTTTGAAAAAATGAATAAAATTGACACACCATTGGCCCAACTAACTAAAAAAAGAAAATACCCAAATCAGTAAAATCAGAGATGAAAAAGGAAATGTAACAGGAGACACCACAGAAATAAAAAGAATCATCAGAAATTACTACAAGGACTTACATGCCAGCAAACAGGGAAACCTATCAGAAATGGATAGATTCCTGGACACATGCAATCTACCTAAATTGAACCATGAAAACATAGAAAACCTAAAAAGACCCTTAACTGAGAAATTGAAACAGTAATAAAGGCCCTCCCAACAAAGAAAAGTCCAGAACCAGATGGATTCACTGCTGAATTCGACCAGACATTTAAAGAACTAACTCCATTTCTTCTCAAACTGTTCAGAACAATCTAAAAAGATGGAATCCTCCTAAATTCTTTCTATGAAGCCAGCATCACCTTAATACCTAAGCCAGATGAAGTTTGAAAGAAAATTACAGACCAATAACCCTGATGAACATAGACACAAAAATCCTGAATAAAATTCTCGCCAATAGAATACAACAACATATCAGAAAGATCATCCACCCAGATCAAGTGGGATTGATCCCTGGTATGCAGGGATGGTTCAATGTTCACAAATCAATCAATGTGATACACCACATTAACAAACTGCAGAAGAAAAGCCAAATGATTATCTCCATAGATGCAGAGAAAGCATTTGATAAAATACAACACCTTTCATGATGAAAATCCTAAGCAAACAGGGTATAGAAGGCACATTCCTCAATACAATCAAAGCAGTTTATGAAAAACCCACACCCAGTCACCTATTGAATGGGGAAAAGTTGGAAGCATTTCCACTATCTGGTACCAGACAAAGATGCCCACTCTCACCACTGCTATTCAATATAGTGCTGGAAGTTTTAGCCAGAGCTTTTAGGTAAGAAAAAGAAATTAAAGGGATACAAATTGGGAAGGAAGAACTCAAACTATCCCTCTTTGCAGACGATATGATTCTTTATTTAGGGGATCCAAAGAACTCTACTAAGAGACTATTGGAACGCACAGAAGAGTTTGGCAAAGTAGCAGGATATAAAATCAATGCACAAAAATCAACAGCCTTTGTATACACAAGCAATCCCATGGCGGAGAAAGAACTTCTAAGATCAATCCCATTGACAATAGCTACAAAAACAATCAAATACCTTGGAATAAACTAAATAAAAAATGTTAAAGATCTCTACAATGAAAATTACAAAATATTAAAGAAAGAAATAGGATACCAAAAAATGGAAAAATCTTCCATGCTCATGGGTTGGAAGAATCAGTATCATCAAAATGTCCATTCTCCTAAAAGCATTTCAGGATTTCCAAATGCTGTTTGGAGTGCAGTGACTAGACACTCAAGGGCCAACTGTGCATTCTGTGCAATCCCAAGTGCTTTCTGTTACACAGTTCTTGTTGTGTACACATTCACTTGGGGCTTGAGTTTAAGAGCACATGTAGACCACACATGCCTATGAAAAGGGTTTCTGACCTGTTTGATTCATTTCTCTACTTTTCTATTGCTCACCTTACATGGAAACAAACACAACTAAACTCAGAATCAGCTCTCATTTCACTCCATGTTACTGATAAAAGGGAGAGGTTTTTCTCTGAGTTAGTGGATATGGCTTGTAATATTTCAGCTTCCAAAATGTACTTTTGAAGCATGTGGCCATTTTGCACTCTGTCTTTTTGTCTCCATGACCTTTGACAAGGTTTGCTGCCACCGCAGTAGAAGAAATAACCATATGTTGAAAAGTATTCTGACACCTGCTCTTACATTCCTGGCTTCAAACATTAACATGTGTCTAAAATAATTTGAATTACACAGGTTTGGCTCTCATTAACTGTGATGGCGATGAGTTTGATAGGGAATCATTCATTTCAACTGTGACTACCATACTTTGTACTTTTGAGATGTTTTATCAAGATCAGCAAGTGTAATCACAAATATCTAACAAAGATTATCCTCTTTAACATTCTGTGTAGAATTTACCTACTTAGATTTTTAGTCTGGGAGGAGTCTAACGATATGCATTAACAGTTTTAATGCAAAATAACAAAACTCAGTAACGTTTGAAAATTGAAAATATTTGCATTATCTCGATAACAATAAAAACACTAGGCTACTCAGCACATACTACACATGGGTCCATCTGGCAGCACAGTGCCAAGTGGCCAAGCAAATTATAGAAGGTCTCCATAATAACGTCCTAGTCGGGATTCACCCAACTTTGACATCAAAATCATTTGACTTTCCTTGTCTCCTTGCTGCCTTTATAATTACTCTCCTTTCTTGTTAAATACTCATTGGAAGACAGATGATTTTATCCTCACTCTTTACTCTGTTATATAGATGGATGGGTATATAGATAGAATGAAAGAATGAATATTTAACTTTTGAACAAGAGTCTTTAGCAGAAATATTTTATAATTGCATATTAGTAAGTCATACTCTCCAGGTAACAAGAAACTTCGTTCCACTTAAAGCCAAATCCATTGAGTTGGAGTTTTACACATACAGCTATACCAAGATGGGTTTATATGCAAAGTTGCCATTGGCCCCTTTATAGAGAGACCTGCCCCCACCCCCAACCTGCTTTCTGCCTGAAGCAGTTAAACTGAATGGGTTACGTGAACCAGATCTTTTGTGCCTCCCTTCTGGCTTTCAGTTGAATTTGGGCAGCAGAAAGCAACCATAGAAGATCACTGGGTAGGAGAGAGAGATGGCCAGTGTTTGTCACTCAGCTTCCTCCCTTCCAGGTCACAGCAGGTTGACCCTGTCCTTTGCTTGCTGGTCCAGCGACATCTTCTATAAAACCTTTCCCTTCTTGCCACTGCTTCATCTTCCCTTTGCTCTTGTAGGCATAGTATGGTCAAGGCTCATTTATTGCTTAGCCTTGAGGCAGTTCCACTAACTTTCTCTACATCTTTACTGGCTCTGAGTTTGCCATTTGTTTCCTAGTTGATACAATTAAAAATCAGGAACATATTATGGACTTGGACCTTAGAGACAAATGAACATGACAGCATCATCATTATATTTTTTAATATGTCAATGGACTAGAAACTACATGGTTTGAACATGTTGTTTGGCTTCCTTGTTTTTTCTTTTTACCAAGTTTACAGTATTTCCTTCATGGAACATCTCTAACCTAACCCTAACGATGCCCATAACACAACTCCATAACCAGACCTATTGTTGATTTCCATCTCTAAAGAGATTTCCATGTAATATCCAGACAACTGGAGGAAGAAGAGACTTGGGATGAATTCCTGGATTGGTCTGAGTGAACAATATTTCTGACCTTCATGTTGCTTTAACAGCCAAGGAACAATGACTACTGAGTGACAGCTGAAATACTGAGATGGCACAGAGTAACTCAGCAGGATTTAGGATGATTAAACATGTGTATTGCTCATTGGTTAAAAAGTATCTAAAAATAAAACTTACTGATGTGGATAAATGTGCATGTAGTTGTTTAATACAAATGATTTTATTTTACAGTCATTTATGCTACTGAAAAGATTGCAGAACAAATTCTCCAAAATCATAGGCTGTTTACCTTTGCATGGTAATTCCATTATCTCCCCTTCCCTGAATGTTCACCAGCTAGCTGGGATTTCTCAATACTGTATATTTACACTACTTTGACAAACCAAAACCGAACTCAATTCCGTTTTACAAAAATATAGGTAAAACAAAATAGTTACAGAGTAAGAAATTTACTTTTATCACAAAGTTTGCAAGTGAAGCTTTTCAGTAAATAAAGTAAGGTTTCTTATTTGAAAAAAAAATTACAGTTAAGTGATGACTAGGTTGACGAAAGCAAATGAAAAATTTAGCCCCATTACAGCAAGAGATAAATGGTTCAACAGCATTTTCCTGCCCTAAATAATAAAAACGCATTCATAGTTCTATGATAGTAGTAATTCCTACCCAGCACTTTGGAAGAAATAGCTGGGCATTTCAAATGTCATTCAGTTGGAAAAAACACACACACATAGCCAAACTTCCTGCCCTCTGAACAGGATACAGAGTCACTGATAACAATCATTATTACAAGTTAAGTGGTGTCACAAGCCCAAGTTCAAATTTATCTTCTTAGCATCTAGCCAAGAACTAGCTGAGCCAACAATCTCAAAAAATAAGATTACCATAGAATGAGAAAAACATCAAGCCCTATGACCTTGAATTTCTTTCACTATCAATAATCCTGTCAGAACAGCAAATGTACATTTTTTTAAACCAAAACAATCTCTTGCAGTTCTCCTTCAAGATGAAGTCACTGTCTCTATTGTCTTCCTCAAATAGTAAGGCTAAATTAGAAAAGATTCAAACATCAATAGCTAGCCTCTTCTCACTCAAAAGTAACATAACACCATCTCTGCACTGTTCAATTTTTTATAATGCTATTTACAAAAAAGAAAGGCTCTTTTTTTTCCAGTTTTCTTTCTTAAACTTACCCAGAAACTTCTGGGCCTCCCTCGCACCTGTGCTCCAGCTCTTTGCTACTGTGATGTATGAGTGCAAGTTGTGGTTAAATCCCATCTGTCTGAATCCAGTTGGAGATTGCTATATTTACCCCAGTGCATCTATATATCTCTTTGAATGCTAGGCTTTCATTAGTACAACTGAGGAATGGCCAAAACAGGCAAAATTACATGGGCACTAGCTCATGGACTTACTACAATATATAATTTGTGGTTTTTTAAAAAAGTATTTTTGCAAAATTGGTCAAATGAAACTGAATTACTGATTTTACTTCTTATCTTTGGGAAATAACAGAAGAAAAAAGATATCATGTGCATTTCCTAAGACTGAGAAAATATTTAAACTTCAACTCTGTCTTGATTCAAATGTAAGCACTAGTAATACCGTTCTTTTCTCTGATATCTCCCCATAAACACAACAGTCTGCTGTGTTTCTTTACTGTTGCCAGCACTGTAGGCAGCCCTAAGAGACAAACATAAGGCTGTGCATTTGAGGTGCTTGTGAATGAAGACTTGAAATAGAAAAACATAACATGTATATAATAATGATGGCTATCTATAATAGATATAATATTCCCTGTTCAAAATTCTAATTCAGCTTTAAATTCTTATATTTCATTTTCACTGAATAATACCAGCTAATCACAATCCTGCTCATAATATACTTTCCCTGCTGCTTAAAATTATTATTGACTTATGAAAAGACCATTAGCTTTTTCAGCTGTTCATGAACTAATTTCAATTCATTTAGGCTTTCCCCATTGGTAATATTTTCTGGCATTTTAATGAATGTCATTGCCCATCTCTAATCTTTTCTTAAAAATGTCCTACTTCAAAATAAAAAAAAAACCAAAATGAGTAACAATTCCATGAGTATTCATATAGTTTCAGAAAGTCTATGCCTTTGTTTTTTAATAAATCATAGTCAGGCTTATGGTCCACCCTGACTCCCAGATCTTGTTCTATTACACATACCTTGTAGTTAATAGAATGCAATAGCTAATATAATACAATTATTGACCATAATACCAAATATTTAAATAATATTTTGAGTTAAAATTATATATTTTCAGCTATATTACCTATATAACCAATGCTAAATATTAATTCTAAACACAAAATACTAATATATAATGAAAACTAGGTTTTATGAACTACTTAGATCAAAAGTTTTAATTGAAAATCCTTAAAACAATGCCCATATATCAGATCTATCATTTGACATTTGTGGGGCACTTGACAGGTTTTTCACACGCTGCAAACATTTTTTTTGTAAGTGAAGCCCACAAAACTGAAATTCTGTTTATATTTATAAAATTTAATTTCCATTTTTCCCCATAGATATCTTTATAACTGAAACATTTGGAATGAAGTAGATTTTAATATGCTGAATCCCAAGTATGATTTCCTTATAGCTTATGTGCTTCCAACTCTCTTGAAAAGAAAGTCTTTGAGTGTTTGTAAATATAGTTGGGGTCTTTTTACTCATTTTTACATTTTTATATATTCATTTGAGAAGCAGAGAGATAGAAAGGGAGATGGAGAGAGAAAGAGAAACAGAGCTCTGATCATCTAATTCATCCTCAAATGCTCATGATTTCCCCATCACATGCCAAGTGCAGGAATTGGGAACTCAATCCAGATCTCTGATGTGGGAAGCAGAAAGCCAATTACCTGAGTCATCACGACTGTATTCAGTGTTTACATTAGCAAGACACTGGGGCCAGAAGTGGGAGCCAGGTATTGAAACCATATTGGACACAGACATCTTAACTGGTATCTTAACCATTAGGTCAAATACCACCCACCCACCCAACCTTTTTTTTCCCTTAACAAACTAGAACCCAGAAAATACAGTTCACAGTTCACATAGATATCTCTAAGCACCAAATCTCACCCCCCACCAAAATATTTAGAGAAAACAGATACTTCATTTCCTCTCTAGCACTGGAAATAAAAATATTAATACAATGTTTGAAAAATAAAATAAATAAATGTAGATACAGATAAAATAGCTTTGATAAGCTTTGTTGGGCCTGGTGCTGTGGCATAGCCTGTAAAGCTGCTGCCTGCAGTGCCAGCACCCTATATGGGTGCTGGTTTGAATGCTGGTTGTTCCCCTTCTGATCCAGCTCCCTACTAATACAACTGGGAAAGCAGCAGAAGATGCCTCAAGTACTTGGGCCCCTGCAACCACGTGGGAGACCCGGAAGAAGGCTCCTGGCTTTGAATCAGCCCAGCTCCAGTCATTGTGGACATATGGTAAATGAACAGCAGATGGAAGATATCTATTTCTCTTTCTCTCTTTCCTTATTTTTCTCTTTCTCACTCTTTCTCTCTTTATCCCTCTGTAATGCTGCCTTTCAAATAAATGATTTTTTTAAAAAAATAAATGTTTTGTCATCACATAACACCTGCTTTACTTATTGCTACATACTTAAAGATTAATATCTACAATTATCCCTTGGGCCAAGCATTTTTATACCACCACATTTTAAAGCAAGCACCACTGACAATTCCCACTCTATTGCTAATCACATTCTTTCTTAGTCAAGATGGGTTGGTAGGAGGAAAAAGCAAAACTAAGCACATTAATCTACTGAAATCTTTTTTGTCTAGCCATAATTAAGATTAGGTTGGATAGCATGAAGAAAATAACATGGGCCTAATGCTAAGGATACTTCTGGAAGATGACAGTCTACCTGTAATACCTAAAACTTTAGATTTCACACACTGTGATATCCTCTATGCAAAAGATGTGCCTTGCTCCCCCAGCACAGAAACTCTGCACATGTTTTACTCAAATGTTATCTGAGTGTCTCCCAATTTATCATTCCAGTTCCTCTCTCATCAGTTCAAACTATGCCCTCAGGAAATCTTCCCTGTTCACCAGGTTAGGTCAACACTCTCAATTATGAGATCTCGTGGATTTAAGTATGTTGATTTACAATTCTGGTGACTGTTATGGTTATTTGATGAATAACTGACTTTCCCACTAGAATGGAAACTTGCACAGCACCTATTTCAAATTACTATTACAATCAAAGAATCTATCCCAGGGCCTCATTGAAAGTAAATAATCAATAAATATTTGACAAAGTAATTAACAGTGTTAATTAATCAGGGGATAAATGAACTCTTAGTTCACCAAAAAGTACTGAAGTTGGTTGATACTTACTTCAATGTTTCTCTCTCTAGATTTGAGACACAATTTAGAGAGATTTTTCACAATGACCCTTTACCCTTTTCTTCAAACTAGTGATGGTTAGAAAATTTTAATTTTAACCAAACCAAAAGCAGAGGCATTTTTCTTACAATAGAATTTCCCCAATTTGACATTGAAAAAGAGGCCATTGTTTCACTTAAATACGTGTAGAATGCTAACACTTTTCAGCAATCTGTCCTCAGAGAATTTAATTAATTGGAAGTATTTAATTATGTCATATATAGTCATTTCAGTATTGGGTTTGGATGGTACACCACAAACACTGTTGACTAGTTTTGACAAGAAAGTTACCCTGAATGCCAGACCTGATGGCCTAGGGGTTAGAAGACGGTCAAACAACACAGTTGTGACAGCTGTGAATTCAGTGGGGGATAACTTAGTGTCTCAATTAACTATGGAAAGTTCTCTTTAAGGTGAAACCATTGATAACTTGGATTTTAGCAGCTAACTATCTGGATCCCCTTTCTTGTATTGAGTTTAAGCAGGGATCTTAGTGACCTTGACATCTGAATGCATGGAGTCATGGATTTGTTACACAGCCACCTAAGGCTTTCACTGCCTGAATTCAGTCGACAGCCTAATTAAACAGCAAGAGTTCCTGGAGGGGAATGTTAATGAGTCTACTTGGCAGCCAACAGCCTGTTCCCCAGATGGTGCAGGGGTTATAAATTGTCATAGGGTAAGAGTAGAGAAGGAAGTCAGGGAAAATACAGAAAGTCTCCTACTTCTCTAGAACTTTCTGAGATACTTGCTCCATAATGAAGATATTTGGAGATTTGGCAGCAGGACTATGAGTAGGAAACTAGTAGTATATTCTGTCTGCAGGTTGAAAGAATAAATCTAGAATTGTTTTAGCTTTTCACATGAATATCACTTTTTTTTTGTAAATTGAATGTTGGGATGGTTATATCAGGGGCCTTTTGTCAGGTTGATAACAATGGAAGAAAATGACAACATCATTACAGCCCTACCATGTTTGTGGTTGGTATTTGTTATTTTCTGTCTAGGTTTTCCCCTAACAGATGGAATACAGAGGATGAGAGCTCTCACCTAATTAGGCTATTTTTGAATAGTAATATCCTGATGGGAAACAATCTTCCATGACCTTCAATTTATCTCCTCTCACTTTCAAAGTAGCCAATGTCAAAGCACCCTACATTATGTACAATTAGGAATGAAATCCCCTCTTCTGCTTTTCATAAGCTTTTAACCTTAAGTGTTCAGTTGGTCCTTAATTAAGCTTTGGAGTCAAATGGATAGCTGAAAACATCATCAAGTTTTACCTTACTCCACTTCAAAAGTCAATTCCAAGTACCATTTATGATGAACAAACTCTAGGGTGACTCCAATAATTTCTACCTTCTACTGTCTATACCTTTGTATAATCCTTTCTCCATGAATGTGATTAGCCTCTAAATAATAGAATATGACAAAGCTGTCTTTCTCATGATCAGATTGTTATATAAATCTCTGTCTTAACCGACTAAAGGGAGAGACTATACTGCTGACCTAGCTGAAACAAGCCAGCGTGATGCTAACTGCCTATGGAGATGGTCATGGGGCATGGGGCGGAGGGACTATAGGTGACTTGGAGCTAAGGGCCTCAGTTATCAACCACAAGAAACTTAACTCTCCTAACACCTACCTCAAGCGGCCTGTAAGATTCCAGAGAAAAACACAACCTAAGTGACCTCAGTCACAGACTTGTGAAACCTAGGATAGAGATCTCCACTCAATTATGCCTGGATTTCTGGTCCCAAAGAAAGTGAGATAAGAATTTGTATTATTTTAAGCACTAAGCGTATGGGTTGTTATGCAGCAATAGAAAAAAACGAATACGTTATTGAAAAATCATTCACATTTGGTTATAATTATAAGTAGAAAAAATATCCAAACCTTAGGCTATTAGAGGGTATTAGAACATCATTTATGAATCTTTTATCCTCAATCTGCATATCTCAATAAATTGCTATGCCATTTTTTTATTGAACATAAGTATAACCTCACAGCTTTGTTCTTAGGAAGTACATTTATGCTGACCCATTATCTGTTGTCTTCACTGATGTTATCTTTCTCAATCCATATTAAGTGTATTACATTCTTCAAATGTTGGATACATCTTAGGCTGCTTCTAAGTTTTATCTTCTCCAATTAAAAACCCTAATTCTGGGGCTGGCGTTGTGGCACAGTGGGTTAAAGCCCTGGCCTGAAGCACCGGCATCCCATATGGGCGCTAGTTCTAGTCCTGGCTGCTCCTCTTCTGATCCACCTCTCTGCTATTGGCTGGGAAAGCAGTGGAGGATGGCTCAAGTCATTGGGTCTCTGCACCCATCTGGGAGACCTGGTTGAAGCTCCTGACTCCTGACTTTGGATTGGCTTGGCTCCGGCCATTGTGGCCATCTGGGGAGTGAACTAGCAGATGAAAGACCTTTCTGTTTTCACCTCTCCCTGTAACTCTTTCAAATAAATAAAATAAATCTTTAAAAACAACAACAACAAAAACTCTAATTCCTTCAGGTCTTCCTTACATGACAGAGTCTCAAGAAACTCATCTATTTCTGGCATACCTTTTAGGGAATATTAGCTTTTATGTACACTCAGAACTAAGGACAAAACTCAGTTCGATGTAGCCATAATGAAATATCACTAACCCAGTTTATACCATCTCTATACCCTGCTCAGAGAAGACTGGTCCTTAGTCAATACCTCCTCACAACTTTCTCCCTTATCTTCCTCTATTACAGAGTCAATAAAAATAAACACTTGATTTCCCAGGTTCTCTTACAGGTAGGGGCAATGTGGTAAGACATAAACCTGGCTAATCAGCTATAAAGAGAAGTCAGCCAGAGATGAATCTTCTTTTTCAATAAATAATCAAAATCTTACCCAAAGAACATATTTGTCCTTCCCTTCTTCCTGTCTGAAATGCAGATATGACCCATGAAGTTTACCAACTATCTTATGACAGTGGTACTACAACCACAAAGAAAGAAACGAAGAGAAAGGATGGAATCTCTCATGACAAGTTGGAAAGCTAGACTACCTGCACTACCCACATCCTGTCTTCTGCTGATGTGAGAAAAATCAACTTTTGCCTTTTTAAACCACTCCAACAAGGTTTTCTGTTACATACAACTGAATGAGTCCTTGGCTTCATTTATCTAACAGAAAATTTAAGCTAAAGGAAACCAAATGGTGTTTTAAGAACCACATACCTATTAGAAGAATAAAAATTTCCCTATTGGGCTTTCTTGTCACCATTTAATTCTTCAATTTCTTATAATACATCCCCTCCCAGGGTATAACATGATTGAATCACTTAAAACGAAAACTTCAATGTTACAGCTGTCAAAGATGTGATTAAGAAACATATATTCTGGCACCTAAGAGTATCTATATTAAATACAAAAAATACCTAGCTGTAAATATATTTCAAGTTATTCAAGTGAAAAACTCTTTAATCTTAAAAATAAGCTAAATGACACATAAATGTTTCCTGAAAAATTCTATTTCCTACCTAACCAGAATAGTCATCTCCATTCCTCTTTCCATTAAGTTGCCTACATTGACTCTGTCATAAAAATTGCTTTAGAAGAAGTTAAGTTTCTACTTTTCAATGATGGAACTGAATGAAGAAATCATCTAATGTTACCCCAGGAAGCACAGTGCAGAAAATATTATCTCAGCATCATTAGAAAACAAGAAAAAATTCTTTAGGGCTCTCCCAACATTTTTTGAAAATGAAATAGTAAAAAGAACAATTTTAGCTTTCTTCTATATACTCATTTTCCCCCTTTCTTCCATTCCACAATAGGCATAAACTTGCCAATTTGATTTTAATTCTAAGAGACATTTTCCTGGCAGATAATCCCTAGTTTGAACAAAACACCTTTACCTGATTTTTTTTTTTTTGCCATTTTAGAAAGAAAAAAAAAAAAAACTCACACACAATGGATAGCTGAAGTGAAATAAAGAATGTAGCCTTCAATTACTTTTTATTTCTAACTTATCAAAAAGCTACAGAAACTAAAGTACAAATCCCACTACCAAAGACATAGTCAAAGGTGGGAAGAATATTCTAAAGGTCACATTATCTTAATGAAGTGCCACTTCCTGACAACATGGCTGTGATATTGGAGTAATATACTCCATTTAGTGGGAAATGCTCTGTGAAATTCATGCCCTCTGCACTCTAAACAAAGACATTGGTAATTTTCTTAAAAGGTCACACACAAATGTGTTATTTAAAATGAGGCATTTGCCAGTTGTGAATATATGAAAGGTGAATACCAGATACAGGAATTGGGTTAGACTGTTTGTAAAATGCCAGTCTTTCAGCTATGCTCTAATAATATAAAATTGTGCCAGCTAATTTCATTTTTGATCTATATCACTTTATCAAAATATTAAAGCAAAAATTATGCTGAAGATTCTACTAAAATTCCATATAGTACCTTCTGATTGAAACTTGGAAAGAGTTTGAGTAAGTTTACAAAGTCTATGTTGTGTTTGTTTTATTTTAGGTTTTTCATGAGGAAAGTTGTATGTTTTAATATTTGACACAATTAATTTTGAAAGAACATAGTTGGATTAGAAAGTAGTTTTCTAATATCAGGAAAACCCCTAATGTGATACCTTTTATTGGTGTTTATTTATTTTTATTTATCTGAAAAGTAGAGCAATTGAAAAAGAAGATGGGGGAGAGAGAAAGAGAGAAGGAGACAGAGAGATCTTTTATCCACTGGTTCATTCCCCAAATGCCAACAACAATAGGGATTGGGCCAGGCAAAACCAGGAGCCAATAACTTTATCTGAATCTCCAACCTGCATTTCAGGGACCCAGAAGGTGTTCCATCACCTTCTGCATCCCAGGCGCATTAGCAAGAAGCTAGATCAGAAGCAGAGGCAGAAGCAAAACCTAATACTAGGCACTTCAATATAGGATGTGGGCATCCCAAGCAGCATATGATCATGCCGCCTTGATGACTTTCATTTAGGTACAGTATCAGTAAAGACTTGAAGAATTAAATTATCACACCCCATCCACAAGTATAGAAAAGCCAAAAATTGTGCTTGCCACATTGCTAAGGCACATGCATGTGTTTTTATCATTTCAACAACAATAATTTAGTTCAATGTTGAGTAACGATAATCCTACAAGAATGTGGCTTTTGGGTAGCCCCAGAGACTGCCCTGTAAGCCCCAGCAGTAGGAGAGGGAGCCAGCAGGAGTTGAGCTTATGAGGGTGGAGCCCTGATGAATGGGATGTATGCCCTTATAAGGAAGGCAATGCAAAGTTCCCTCATTCCTTCAACCATATGAAAAAACAGAGCAAAGATGGCCACTAATGAATCATCAGGCAGGCTCTCACCAGTCACCAAATATACCAGCAAATTGATCTTGCACTTCACAGCCTTCAGAACTATGAAAAATTAGTATATGTTGTTTCTACACCACCTAGTCTACGGTATTGTGTTACAGCAACTTGAACGCACTAAGACAGATTGCTAGGCTGCAGGTTTTCACTGTGTTTGCAGGGATGATGGTATCGCAAGGCTGCCAAAGAAGGGAATGAAAATAGTACATGTTAAAATGCCACAAAGCTGGCTGCTGTCACCGAAATTCTGCTGCTTCTCTTGAATAAAGTCTTCTGGTTTGTTTCAAGCTTTTCGGTACGTTCACTATCCTGAAAATTTTGAATAGACAACGTTTTACTGGTGTTCATATTGCTCTTTGAGGAGAAACAGATTTGGGGAGGTCCTTACTCCATCAGTACCCTCTCAAAAGATTCTTTCCTGAGAAGGAATTTAAAGTCTGTTCTCCCAGGGAAAAGTTCGGTGAAATAATCCTCACTGATGGTTAGATAAACTACACCACTCATATTATTCATATGAGATCTCCATCCATAATTATGGACAACATCAGGTTTGTGAAAAAAGTTATAAGTATAAAAACCTAAACTATGGTAAACAAGCGAACTGGCCTCTGGAGAAACCAGGAAGAGATAGCTGGGGCCAGCTAAGCCTTGGCCTGTGCAGGAGGCTTCCCAAAGAGGCGGCAGTTCAAGTCCTGGCTATTTCACTTCTGATTCAGCTCTCTGCTATGGCCTGGGAAAGTAGTGGAAGATGGCCCAAGTCCTTGGCCCCTGCACCCATGTGTACTCCATCAGTACTCTCCATCAGCTCCTGGCTTCAGATTGGCCCAGCACTGGCTATTGCAGCCAATTGGGAGTGAACTATTGGAAGGAAACCTCTCTTTCTATCTCACCCTCTCTCTGTCTGTAATCCTGCCTTCCATAAAAATAAATAAAGCTAGAGAGTGAGAGCGAGAGAGCGAAATCATCGATGGGCCAATCACCTTCCTGACACCAATAGCACAGACTCACCAGCATCTTGTTAGGGATTTAGAATCTCATGTCCCATGTCTAAATACTAATTTTAATCTGCATTTAAACAAATATCCAAGGTAACATATGCACATGTGATTGTAAAAAGCATTGACACATAAAGCAGAAGATAGTTCTTAAAAATCACCTTAGAGATAATATTGTACTTGTCTACTCTGAACATCAGCCTTTTGAGAAATGAAATCAAGTAGAAAACAAATATTATGTCCTAAAAACTAAAAAATGTATTTCCAAAACTGAAAAAAATGGACATAATAATGGTTGGGAGATTCTTGAGTTTCTCGTGTTTCTGAACATTTTGTGAAATAGGCACTGATTGCCTTTTGTTTCAAATTCACTTTCTGACATATTTGAATAGTAAGGCGCTTTGGAAACTGGTAACAGTGTTTCCCTCCAGAGCAAAGGGCAGGTTTGCTTAAAGCCTTGGAAGATAGAGGTGGTGTTTACCTCTGGAGCAGAAGGCAGGCATGCTTCACGCCCACTTTAAAATGTTAGTTCTCTAAGCTCAGGATCTCTAGCTTGTAATGCTTGAGCAGATATCTGGGATCAGCCATGCCACCCTGTGGGACTGAGGGGCAAGAGAACAGACATAAACATATTGATTTTCATGCTGCCTGCTATACTGTAATCCTTTTTATATGATGCAAGAATGTCTTGTCTTCTGCTAGCATCCATAAAACTGTGGCAGGCTAAATTGTTACCTTGAAAATAGGTTAGAATCTCAGACCCTTCACAGCTTTTGACAACAACAAGACAGAAGCTAATAAATGCCAAATTAGCAACCAAGCAGATAATTAATGAAAGAAATCGCCATAAGTGTTGGGAAAAATAAAAAGACAAAGATTTTTACAAAGGAAGTTAAGAGACTTGGGGATCCCAGAGATATAATAAAAATAACAGGAGATAAAGTGTAATGGAGGGGAAGAGAAAACAAAAGATCTCAGAGAAACAGCAATTCTTGCAGTGGATGCTCACATCTTCACGGGGAGTATGCATGAGAATGTGTCTCAGGAGGACTCACAGTTGTATCACTGTGAAATCTCAAAAGTTCAAGAGAAAAGAGAAAGTTACAATGGCCTTTATTTATTCTTATTATTTCTTTGAAATGCAGACAACAGATAGACAGACTGAAAGATGTCCCATCTACTGGGTCACTCCCAAATGTCTTCAAAAGCCCTGGGTAGAGCCAGGCCAAAGCCAAGATCAGGGAAAGCAATCCAAATCTCCCATATGGGTGACAGGGACCCAAGTGCTGAACCATAACCTGTTGCCTCACAGGGTGCCCATTATCAGGAAGCTGGAATAGGGAACAGAGATGGGACTCCAACCCACACACTCCAATATGGGATACCGTCCTTCCAAACGGCATCTTAACTGCTAAGCCAATGCTCATCCCAGCAAAGTTTTATTTAGAAAACAATGTAATCAGAGTTAGATTGGGACAGAGGAAATAAAAAGGAAATCTATATAAGCATCTAAAATGCCAGCTTGTTATGATTGAAAAACAAAATAATCTTCAAACATTAAAAAAAAATCAGAAAGCTTACCCCCTGACTCTGTGTGACTAGAAATAAAAACAGAAATCAAATATAATTAAGAGAACTAACTGAGCAATTTAAAAAACAAAAAAATAAATAAATAAAACAGTAATGAGGCCGGTGCAATAGCACAGTGGGTAAAGCTTCCACTTGTGGTGCCAGTATCCCATATGAGTGCCAATTAGAATGCTGGTTACTCCATTTACAATCCAACTCCCAGCTAATGGACCTGGGAAAGCTGCAGATGATGACCTAAGTCCTTAGGCCCCTGCACCTGGCTCCTGGCTTCAGATTGGCCCAGCTCCAGCCTTTGCAGCCATTTGGGAAGTATACCAGAGATGGAAGATTCTCTCTCTCTCTTTGTAACTCTGCCTTTCAAATAAATAAATATATTTTTTTTAAAAGTAACATCTGAGTAAGAGTTAGTAGTGAAAGATGCAGAAAGAAACTAAATGCAATCTGTTAGCCTTTGATACTTTTAAGTTTCTCTTCTAGCACAATGTACCAAGAATCCAATCAACCTCTGTGGTCCTACAATGAACGATAATTATCTAAACAATGTATTATAAAGTTTGTCATTAGTTTTCTGGTTTAGCATACAGCTACCTATTATTGCACTTGAAAAAATATTTAACATAAGAGATGCATGACATTTTATAATTCTACATTAAGGCATTCCTAGAAACCAAAAGTACCTAAAGCTAGAAAAATAAAAATTTAATTTTAAATGTTTGCTTATATTTATTTGAAAGGCATAACAACACAGAGAGATCAGTTTGGGTCACCCTCTCGAATGCCCACAAGAGCCAAGGGTTGAGCTAGGCTGAAGCCAGGAGCCAAAAAGCACTATACAGGTCTCCCATGTGGGTGGCAGAAACATAAGCGCTTGAGCCAAGATCTGCCATCTCCCAGGGGTATGTTAGCAGGAAGATGAAACCCAGACCCTTGGAAATGGGATGCATGTGTCCCACCACCATAACTCTCCCTCTGAAAAATTCATTTTTAACCATCAATAACCTACTTGTGACTTGTAACAAAGTCAGCAATCCAAACTAGGATTACATTCCTTCATAATATTTAATGCTGTCAAAGTTCATGCTCTAAAGTTGTCTATGACAATTATCTCATTTACTAGACTTAGGATTATGTAAATGCCTACAAATGTTTTGATTCTTATGTGGCAATTCAAAATTGTCATGATGAATATGATATCAAGAAAATAGCAGATAATGAGACAGAATGGTAATAAGAGCATTTATAGTTTAAACATTTCAACAAATATCAGGTGACAGTAGAGGCAACACAAACATCAAAATATATCACCTTACAACTGAAAGAATGTCCATTATCAAAAGTCAAAAGATACCAACCATTGGTGTGAATATAGGAAAAAAAGAACCTTAACACACTGTAGCTAGGGATATAAATTGGTACCATCATTAGGAAAGAGTATGGAGGTTGCCCAAAATTTAACAAAAGAACTACTATATGATCCAGAAAACTCAATTCTGGGTATATATTCAAGTTAAATTAAATAAAATATGAGATAGCTGCTCTTCCAGGCTCCACACAGCATTATTCACAATGGTAAAAATATGGAAACAATCTGTCTATTGATGGATGAAAGGATAAGGAAATTGTGATATTATAAATATATGTGTGTATAACATTAATTTTTCTTGAAGAAAAACCTTTCTGTTGCCAAAAATATGGATGAACCTGCAAGAAATTTTGCTAAGTAAAGTGAGCCAGATACAGAAAATCAAAATTGTAAGATCTTACATAGGTGGAATCTAAAAATGTCAAACTTGGCAGTCGCTGCAGCTCACTTGGCTAATCCTCCACCTGCGGCACCAGCACCCGGGGTTCTAGTCCCAACTGGGGCACCGGATTCTGTCCAGGTTGCTCCTCTTCCAGTCCAGCTCTCTGCTGTGGCCCAGGAAGGCAGTGGAGGATGGCCCAAGTGCTTGACCCCTGCACCGCATGGGAGACCAGGAGGAAGCGCCTGGCTCTTGGCTTCAATCAGCGCAGCACAAAGGCCGTAGCGGCCATTTGGGGGATGAACCAACGGAAGGAAGACCTTTCTCTCTGTCTCTCTCACTTTTCTAATTCTGCCTGTCAAAAAAATTTAAAAATGTCAAACTCATAGAAGCAAAGATTAGAATAGTGGTTACCAAGGGTAGGATGTGGGGGAAAGGATGTGATGTTGGTCAAAAGAAACAAATTTGCAGTTAGAAGTAAGTAACTACTAGGGGCTTAAGGTATAGCACTGTAACAACAGTAAAAATGTTTTGTATAGTGAAATGTTAAGAATATATCTTTTTTTATAAAGCTTTTATTTAAAGAATATAAATTTCCAAAGTACAGCTTATGGATTACAATGGCTTATCTTAAGTATTTGCATCACACACAGAAAAGGTGACAGATATATTAATTAACTTGTTTATGACAATCATTTCTCTCTCTCTCTCTCTCTCTCTCTCTCTCTATCTCTTTCGCTCTCTCTATATATAAATTAGCAAGGAGCTGGATGGGAAGTGGAGCATCTAGGATTCAAAATGACACCCATATGGGATGCTAGTGTCACAGGCAGCAGCTTAACTCATTATATCACAATGCTGGCCCCAAAAACTGCACTTCTAAGAATGTGCATCTCTATTCACTTTTGCAGAATGTTTGCCTGGGTGTCACCCATAAGCAAATATTTACTAGGATGTACTGAACAAATAAGGAATAACTTTAGCCCTGACATTAGCTCTAATGCTTTTAACAGAAGCCCTAATACCTCAAAGCTTTGGCTACTTAGAAATGGTTAGAGAAGAAGGGAGAGAATGGGCTGAGCAAAACTCCAAATCATTTTGCAAACACATATTCCTAAAAACAGCAAATTTTGAACATGTTTTCCTCTACTCCAACATCTTGGAGGTGTCAAAGGTATTATTAGACTGGAAATATTCTTAACAACTTTGAAGATATGAAGTACCAAATGAAGAACCGTGTACTCTAGAATGTTGTTTTAAAAAATCCATTCCAGACACTAGACCTAGAAAACACAGCATCAGCATGAAAAGTGAATTTTCAGACTAAAAAGTGCTATATCCACGATATGCAAAGTATCAATAATAATGTATTCCAAGAGGCAGTTGCAGAAAATAAGGCCATGGCATGAATAAAAAACAACTTTTCAGGCTAACAGAAAAATTAAGGCAGGAAAGAAAGAATGAATAAAAATATACTGTAAATATGCAGTGGCACACAGGCACTGTATCTACAGTTACCTGGTGTGTGCCCAGGCATGAACATTTTCTAGGATCTGAGCTGTTGCATGTTTTTAAATATGCGGTTCTGCATATCTTAGTGCAGAGTTAATATCGTGTGTATCTTGAAAAAAACAGAAGGATGGGTGCCCTTCACAGAGACTGAATATTATGTTATAGACTTGCCTATAAAAGAGTGATGAAGGATTTTATAAATAAATGACTTTGTTTTTATGTAGGTCTTCATAGTTTACAAAACACTTTTATATTTATTATCTCAATTGATCCTTGAAGTAATCTACTATGGTAGATAGAAAAGAAATTATTAGTTTTAGAGAAGTACACAACGAAGCCCAGGAAATTTCCCCATTTAGTTGAGAAGTGGGAGCTGAATGGGACAAGGTGGAGGTGTGAGCAAATGTTATGATGGCTAATCTGGGCACTTGTGCCTTTACTACTCTGCCATCATAAGGAAGCAGCACTAGTGAGCATTCTGCCACAGGGATGGACGTAGTTTAGGATACATGAAATTATACATCTCACCCATTGAAACACAAATATTGAGTTTCTGTTTGACAGCGGACAGAATGGTAAATGTTCAAATGCAATGATAAAGGCAAAAAATACATAAATCCTGTTCTCATGAAATTTACAGGTGAGGACATTATTTTGGTAATTACTAGAGTTCAGTGACTGGGTGTTTGGATGGGCAATGATAGCAGTTTATTGAAAAGTGATGCACTGGCAGAAAAGCTTTAAAAAGGAATGATTACAAGGTCAGGTCTGGATATGATTGCTCAGGAATCTTTGAAATATCCAAATAGAGATGTTAAGCAGACATACTTACACAGGGCTAGAACTCATACAAGTTCTAGACGAGGGCTGAGAGTGTGAACGTGTGTGTGCAGGTGTGCATGCGATCATGCACACACACAAGGGTATATCTTTCTTTCCATGTAAGATCTAGATAGCTCTATAAAGCAAGACTAAAAAATGATTGAGGTCAGTACAGAGTGTTAGGTATAATCCTGGAAAAATTTAAATATATTCAACTATAAATCCAACGGAGTGAAAGAATGCATGAAGAAAGGAGGAAAGGAACAAGAGGGTACATATATAAGAAAGCAAAGGTTGGCCTTTTGTTTTAAATGAAAGTGGTAGGGTAAATGAAATATCGTTTTCTTGCTCTATACTAAGTATGTGACACTCATTAAAGAATTCACAGATGGAACTTCCTTCACTTAGAATATCATAAACTATTTTGTACAGTTTCATTTCTCTAGTAAGTTTAAAACCAAAAAAGTCATGGTAAAGAATAAAGCATGTAAAGTAGAACAGCATATTACCCAGTATTAAAAAATGATTCATGACATTCAACTATTTAAAAGGCCTACATGAAAAATATGCTACAGTGCCGGCACCATGGCTCACTTGGTTAATCCTCTGCCTTGTGGCGCCGGGTTCTAGTTCCGGTTGCTCCTCTTCCACTCCAGCTCTTTGCTGTGGCCCCAGAGGTCTGTGGATGATGGTCTAGGTGCTTAGACCCCTGCACCCGCATGGGAGACCAAGCAGAAGCACCTGGCTCCTGGCTTCAGATCCATACAGCATGCCATTTGGGGCGTGAACCAACAGAACAAAGACCTTTCTGTCTCTCTCGCTCACTGTCTATAACTCTACCTGTCAAATAAAAAAAAAAAAAACATACTACATATAAAACTAAAAACTGAATGGCTCTATGTAAATTGTTTTTGTAAAATTTATAAAAAGAGAAAGAGATATCTTCCATCTGCTTATTTTATATACTTAAAAGGCAGAGCAACAGAGAGAACAAGAGCAAGAGCAAGAGCAAGAGCAGCCTTCAATCTGCTGGTTCATTGCAGCAGCTATGGCTGGACCAGACTGAAACCAGGATGGCAGCATTTCATCTGAGTCTCCCAAATGGGCAGCAAGGACCCAAGCACTTTAGCCATCATCTGCTGCTTCCCAGCTTGCATTAAGAGGAAGCTAGATTTAAAGCAGAGTAGCCAGGACTTTAACTGGCACTCTGTTATGGGATGCAAGCATTCTATGTAGTGGTTTAACCAATTGCGCCACAATGTCTACCTCACAACACCTCCATATCTAAGCATTTTTTCCTTGTCAAAGAGAAATGACAGCATCAGCTACATAAGCTTTATTTTTTTCCCTTGAGTCTTGCTGCCTAATGAGCTACTTTGACAAACATGAGAATATTACACCCTCAGGAGGGTCGAGACAAGAAATAAAGATCCATGACATAGTCGGACACCCATATCCACTGTCATAAATATTCCACATTTCACTAACCCTAAATCCTAGGGAAGGCACACTGATTTGTGAACTGACTGACATTGGAGTGTCTGCTTGTGATCATATATCCACACAACAAAGTTCAACTTCATGTAAAGCTCCTTTAAAGTCTACTTTCTTCTAAAATCCTCCCTCTCTACCACCTTTACTGCACTTAACTGTAACTTTAACATATGTGTAGGTCATACATAGTTTATATGCTCAAGTACACAATCACGGGTCAAAGGTAGAGGTGTTAGAATGAACGGCTAGTCTTTGGGCATGTTATATACCTCTCACTGTCTTCATTAATTTGTTATGTACACCTTTACTATTTACTCATCCTACTATTCAAAAAATACCTCTTGAGAATATGTAATATGCCAGTAAAATTGCTAGGCACTGAAAACACACCAGCAAAATAAAATGAACAAAATACTCAGAGTCTATATTCTAATGAGAGAAGATAGTCAATGAATAAAGAAATGCATAAAGGACAGCAATAACAATTTGTATCATTGCAACTAACACTTATTCAATACTTACTGGTGCCATTACTGTACAAAGCGCTTTGTGTTAACTTATAACAATTTGTGAAGTCAATACTATTATTGTTCTAATTTTACAGATGAAAAACTCAGGCACAGAAAGTTTCAAAAATTTGCCCAAAGGTATGAAGAGAGAAGTGGAAGAAAAATATTGAATTCTAGGCATTCTGGTTCCAGCATTCACCCTCTTAGGTCATCACCATGTCTTACACTCAACACTAAAAATAAGTTATATGAAGAAAACTAAAGCACAGTTAATAGGACAGAAATAATGGAGACAGGATGGGCAGGAACTCTGATTTAAACACAGACCTGAAATAAAATGAGTGCCCATAGGGCATAAAGACCACTTACCATCGTGATTTGTTTCAACCTGAATACAAACTTACTGAACTGCGTTTGACTTAATTGAAGGATAATCAGAAATTGTATCCAGCTTTACTATTGAATATATACCTGTGCTGAACATTAAAAGGTAGGTTTGTGGGCAGGCTTTATAGCCCAGTGGATTAAGCTTCTGCTTGGGATGCCTGAAACCAACACTGGAGTACCATTTCAAGTCCCAGCTGCTCCCTTCCTATCCAGTTTCCTGCTAATACATACTAGGAAAAGTACTTGATGGTCCAGTAATTGGGCTCCTACCACCCATCTTAAAAGACCCAGACGGAGTTCCAGCCTCTTGGCTTTGGCCAGGCTGAGGCCTGGCTGTTGCAGGCACTGGGGAGTGAAACAGTGGATGGAATATTCAACCATTCCTCTCTTCCCCTCTTCTCCCCTCCTCTTCCCTCTCCTCTTCTCTCTTCTCTCCCTGCCCCTTCCTATCTCTATGTGTCTACTTTTAAAGTAGATGAAAATAAATAATAAACAAATTTTTTTAACAGTTTGGTGTCAGGAATGGGCATTTAGCCTATTGGTTGAAATGCCTGCACCTTTTTTTGCACGCTTAAGTTCAATATCTGGTTTATTTCTTGTGTGATGACAATGTTCTGAAATTGACCATGTGATGGCTGCATAACACAGAACATACTAAAAAGCACTGGATCATGTGCTTTAAATAGGTGAATTGTATCATATGTGAATTACATCTCAGAGCTACTTTTTAAATAATACTTTTTTTCTCCTAGAGTATAAACATATTGGTATATATTTACACATAAACAAATATATGTTATAAATATGTATTTAAATTATATAACTATATATTCCTAGTTCTACTAACCTTTCACATATTCACACCCAATCATTTCATTTTGCTGAAACTAAATACAGTTAAAAATACAACAATCTTGGGGGCTGGTGCTGTGACTCAGCAGGTTAAAGCTCTGGCCTGAAGCGCCGGCATCCCATATGGGCGCCGATTCTGGTCCAGGCTGCTCCTCTTCCAATCCAGCTCTCTGCTATGGCCTGGGAAAACAGTGAAAGATGGCCCAAGTGCTTGGGCCCCTGCACCCATGTGGGAGACCCGGAACAAGCTCCTGGCTCCTGCCTTTGGATTGGCACTGCTCAGGCCATTGTGGCCATCTGGGGATCTCTCTCTCTGTCTCTACCTCTCTCTATAACTCTGTCTTTCAAATAAATAAAATAAATCTTTAAAAATGCTCTGTTTAAACGCTGCAGTTTTATGCTTCCTTACATTAATGATTTATACTACTCTACTTAAGATTGCCCTTTAAGTTTCTTAAACTTGGATTACAAAGTATTATTTAGAAGTTAGAAATTAATTTTGCAAATTTTTACACATTGCTAATTGTAAATCAATAACTCTTAACGGATATAGAAATAGATTACCTTAACTCCTGGCTATGCTCTTGGGAACACAGAAACTAAAATCCCATCAGACCTATCTTGAAGACTTTTATACTTTTACTTTTGTCTCCCATTTTATTATTGCTAGTCTACAAGATGCATTATACCCACTGTCAAAGTCAGTGCTTCAGAAAAGGCATTTGCCTCATTGCAAAATAGACTTATAGAGATCAAACATAAGATTTAAAACACAACACTAGAAACATATTTTAATGTTCAGAAAAGCAACAAAGGTTGTATACAAGAACATTATACATAGATGTAACTTCTATATATAAGAGAAAACTTAAAGATACTGAAGTATCTTCTGTTTGGAGGCACATTGTTAAATCAGAGGAAAGCACAGGTAGCAGCAAACATCTTATTAAACAACAAGTGTGCAAATGGAAAAGGCAGAAGCCTGTAGGGCCATGTTAATTATCTCAGGGTCAGAGGCACTAAGAAGACTGTCTGGCAGTTACTAAGGCAGTCATATGGCAGTGCCGACACACAAGCATCCCCAAGGTCTTGCAGTTACAGCACTGTCATATTTCAAATGACAGGTAATACTTATGAACACGCTGACACTAACCTCCTCAATTATAGTCAATGTCAAGGCTTTACAACTGAAGGAACTGCTAATTTCTAACATACATATTGCCTGACAAAAAGTAATTTATAAAAATAAATGTTCAAAGTACCTATTGCATGATGCTACAGAAATCTTTGGAACACTCAAATACAGATAACATCTCTTCAGCCATTAGGTCTTGAGGACAAAACTTAGATATTATTTTATATTGAGGATAGTTTCTGTGTTATATATGACACAAGGAAATCTCCACAGGATTTTCTGAGTATCATTCTCCTTGCATATAATGATATGCTATCACAATATATTGTGATTTAGACTTCATTTCTCAATAAAATTATATTAAATTATAAATTTAGATATACTATTATATCTTCAAACTGTATCTTTCCTATTTTTCACCTTTCATCTTATTTGCATATTTCTGCAAAGTAGTACAATGGATTAGTCAACATCTTTCTTCATACTTTTCCTTTTCCTTTCAAAACCTATGATGGACCTCAGAGAGAAGTCATTAAGATGCTTGTGTGTGTTTTTGGGAAACTTGAATAGTGCAACCTTTGATTAGGAACCAGAAGTCTCATACAGGCTCAAGCTTAGTATACCATATTTTTAAAAGATTTATTTACTTATACGAAGGTAGAGTTACAGAAAGGTGGAGGCAGAAAAAGAAAGAGAGAGAGAGAGAGAGAGAGAATCTTTCATCTGCTGATTAACTCCCCTCCCCGAATAGCTGCAACAGCTAGAGGTGGGTCATCCAAAGCCAGGAGCCAGGAGTTTCTTGTGAATCTCCCATGTGCATGTAGGGGGCCTGAGGACATGGACCATATTCTGCTGCTTTCCCAGGCATATTAGCAGGGAGCTGGATGTAAAATGGAGCAATCAGGACTTCAACCAGCACACATGGGATGCTGATACTGCTTTTGACTGCTTTATCTGGTACACCACAGTGCCGACCCCAGTATACCATATTTTAAAATCAAAATCCTATGTCTGAGAGACTACATTCTAATGGGAATTTTAGCTCTACCTGGATGAAGACTGTTAAGGGAAGCCTGCAGGCAAACAATACCTGGGAGAATCTGACATCTATGATGCAGTCCAGGAAGGCAGAATAATTTTCAAAGCTGTGGATTTAGCAGCTAATCCACTACAATTATTTTTTTGTCCTTCATGGAAAGTTCTCAATCAGCTGGCTTCACAGAACTGAAACATGTTGAAATTGCATATAAATTTGTTTAATTTAAGTTTTCTGGAGTGAGAATACCTAATATTATTTTTTTATAAAGATTTATTTATTTATTTGAAAATCAGAGCTACAGAGAAAGAAAGAGAGAGAGAGAGAGAGATTTTTCCATCTGCAGTTTCATTCTCCAAATGGCTGCAATGGCAGGGACTGGACCAGGCCAAAACTAGGAAAGCAGAACATCGAGGTCAGTGGCAGGGACTCAAGCATCTGGGCCATCCTCTGCTGATTTCTCAGGCTCATTAGTAGGGAGCTGGATTGGAAGTAGAGCAGCCAGGAATTAAACCAATGCTCTTACTGAATTCCAGCATCACCAAAAGGGACTTAACCTGCTGTGGCTTTGTACCACAATGCTGCTTTTAGTATAACAATAATAAATTAAAATCCACATTGAAAAGAGCAGGGGGCTAGCCAGCTCTCTCTATGGCCTGGGAAAGCGATAAAAAATGGTCCAAGTGCTCGGGCTCCCACACCTATGTGAGAGACCCATAAGAAGCTTCTGGTTCCTGCCTTCAGATAGGCCCAGCTCCAGCCATTGCAGCCATGTGGGAAGTCAATCAACAGATGGAAGATTCTCTCTCTTTCTCTCCTTTCTCTTTTTCTGCTTCTGCCTCTCATTTTTTTTTTCAAATAAATAAATCTTAAAAAAAAAGAAAGAAAACAGAAGGAAGGAAAGAGTTGCCTTATGACTTCTACTCCAGCTCTGAGCTGCACAGTGTGAAGGTGAACACTTTACCTTCCACTTGGAAGAGGGAGAGAGAAATTCCAGTCCTAAGAGTTGAATCTCTGTGTCAGGCACACCATGGCAAAATTCAGAGTTGGATAGGCCCATACTTACAGACTGAATACTTGGATCCTCCACAGCCAGGTCACTCTGCAAACTGCCTCTCCCTCTAACCTTCAGCAGAAAGTGAATCAAGATTCACCCAATGGAGGGGAGGACTGTAGGATGGGAGAGGGAGCTTAGGACTGTGTCTTTGAGCTCACAGTCAGGCCTGTCTCCATAACACATAGCACCTGACAAAGCCTGAAAGCTTCTACCTCTAAGCCAGAGCTCACAGATAGAGTCTGAGACATTAGCCTTGAGGTCCCAGCCATCAGGCAGAGACCATCATTCTGGTGGGATTTGTTTGTTTTCCCACCAGCCTCTCATGAGTATTGCATGCACCCCAAGATTGCACAGGTCCTGATGACTCTGCCCAAGTGTGACTCACCTAGCATCTGCCTAGAAAGCTGAAAGTCTGCCTCTTTTACCCTGTCTACAACTTGGACAGAGAGTAAGGAACTATAGGGCCTTAGAGAAACACTGGTAAAACCCAGCTTTGTACATGTTCTAATGGACCCTGTCTGCATATCAGAGCCTGCAGTCCTAGCCTCTAGACCTGCTCAGTGCCAAGTATAGTTTGGTCCCAAGGTATTCAGTCTTATATCCTAGACAGCACCACTTGTGGCTGGTATAACTGGCCTCAAGTCGTGAGTCCACCTCGGGAACAGACAGACCATAACAGAGTGGACTTCAGTCCTATAATCAAGATGCACTGCTTTTGGCAGGCTATGGGCTTCCTGTGTGATCTAACATTGCAGCACTGATGGACACAGGACTAGGCATATGGACCACTAAGCTGCAAGAAGAGATGTTTAAGGATGTACTACCTGTTAAAAATATTGCCCGACTCATTCTGAACAGCATACCAACTGCACATTGGGAGTAAATCTGGACTTGGGTGATATAGCAGGACTGAGACATATAAAACAGTCAAAATCAGGCCTTTGACAAACCACCTTTTAGGGTGCTTTCTAAGGCTAAAATAGCAGAAGAGTCTACAAACACTCAGAGATAATACGCTGTTTAGAAATCTCTGAAGGACATCCAAGCAGATTATAATAACTAATGTTTAAATGCACAGATGATGTCATATGTCAAGAGTGTCAAGAACCATGAGGAGGGGATAGCATTGTGGTGTAGTAGGTAAAGCCACTGCCTGCAACACCAACATCCCATATGGGGGCCTGTTTGTGTCTTGGCTGCTCCACTTCTGACCGAGCTCCCTGCTGATGGCCTGGGAAGAGCAGTGGAAGATTGCCCAAGTACTTGGGTCCATGCCACTCTCTTCAGAGACCTGGAAGATGCTCTTAGCTCCTGGCTTTGGCCTAAACCAGACTTTTTTAGCTGTTGAGATCAGTTAGGGAATAAACTAACAAATACAAGATCTCTATCTATCTATCTATCTATCTCTATGTGTGTGTCTCCCTATATTTCTCCATCACTCTCTTTTAAATAAAGAAATCTTTTGAAAATCCTATGTTTATGGATTTATAGCAAAATGAGCAAATCACACAAAACCACACATACAAACACACATATACACAAGAAAGCTAAAGTTCAATATGATGAACATAGATGAAAAAGTCTTCAACAAAATATTAGCAAACCAAATGCAGCCTCACAATAAAAATGATAATTCACCACAATCAGCGGAATTCATCTCAAAGAAGATATGTTGGTACATGCCACCTTGATGGGATTGAATTGTAATCCCCTGGCACGTTTCTAACTCTACCATTACAGGTAAGTCCAATTGAGCATGTGCCGAACAGTACATCTCCTCCCTCTCTTATTCCCACTCTTACATTTAACAGGGAGCACTTTTCAGTTAAATTTAAACACCTGAGAATAATAGTGTGTTAATTAAAGAGTTCAACCAATGGTATTAAGTAGAACAAAAAATACTAAAAGGAATAAAGTAAGTTGTTTCTCACAGTCAGGACAAGGACTAATCAAGTCATCATTTTTCATGGTGTCCATTTCACTTTAACAGGTTTCCTAATGCCATCTCACTAGTCAAAGTGATCAGTTTCAGTTCATAATTGATAATAATGATAGGATTAAGAGTCAAATGGATCACTGGAACAAGACTAGTGTCTGCTAATACTAACTGATAGAATCAAAAAGGGAGAGAACGATCCAACATGGGAAGGGGGAGACACAGCAGACTCAGAGAAGGGCAGATGTCCTAAATAGCACTCTGGCTTCAGAATCAGCACTTAAGGCATTCGGATCCAGCTGAAGAGCCCATGAGAGTATTTTAGCCATGGAAAGCCAAAACACTCTGGAAAAAAAAATAAAAACCTAAATGAAAGATCTCTGCGAGTGAGATCCCAGTGGAAAAAACAGGACCATCAAAGAAGGGGGTACCTTTCTCTGAAGGGAGGAGAGAACTTCCACTTTGACTGTGACCCTGTCAGAATAAGATCAAAGTTGGCAAACTCAAAAGGCTTCCATAGCCTTGGCAACTCATGACTAGAGCCTAGGGAGATTACTGACACCATAAGTAAGAGTGTCAAATTGTTAAGTCAACAATAGGACTCACTGTGACTTACTTCTCATGTGGGATCTGTCTTTAATGTGTTGTCCAATATGAAGTAATGCTATAACTAGCACTGAAACAATATTTTCCACTTTGTGTTTCTGTGTGGGTGCAAACTGATGAAATCTTTACTTAATATATACTAAATCGATCTTCTGTATATAAAGAGAATTGAAAATGAATCTTGATGTGAATGGAATGGGAGAGGGAGCGGGAGATGGGAGGGGTGCAAGTGGAAGGGAAATTATGGGGGGGAAAGCCTTTGTAATCCATAAATTGTACTTTGGAAATTTATATTTACTAAATAAAAGTTAAAAAATAAAATAAATAAAAAAGGAAATAAAAAAAAGATATAAAGGAACTCAGTGGGCTCCTTTGTGTTGTGGCATCCCATTATGTCCTTCAATTGAAACTGTCAGTTACAGATAAATCACTGGCCATAGAGAAACATGTTATACTTAAATGTACTCTTCATATTATTCATTCATATTTCAAAGTATTCATTCATATTTTACAGCTCACTTCTCCTTCCTGGGCCAACAGTTAGACTATATTTTCCAGTCTCCCTTGTAGTTTTATATGGCCATGTAACTGGTATTTGTTAATTAAAATGCAGGGGGGACATCTATGTTCCACTTTCATACCTGGCACATGAAAACTTCCTATGTATGGTCCTTCATATATTTATGTTTTATGGTGAGTTGATGCAGATGGTCATGGTGTCTTGGAGGTCATGATTCAAAATGGAGGAAGCAAAATGTGAAAAATGGAATTGAAATTCTGAATTTTTATTTTGAGGGAGCTGACTACTCACTAATCAGTAAAACTTATTTTGGTCTTTAAGTAAGTAAAAAAGTTTTGTCCATGCATAAAAAAAGAAGAAGAAATGTCAGTTCAATATAAGCAAATCAATAAATGTAATAACCATAATCATAATGGACAAAAATCATCTGACCATCTCAATAGATGCAGACAAAATCACTTGTTAAAACCCAACGATTATGATTTAAAAACTCTAAACAAATTAGGTATAGAAGGAATGTGCCTCAGCATAGTAAAGGCCACATAATAAACCACAGCCACTTTAAGATATGGAATAGATAAGAATGCCCACTTTTATTCTATGTACTCGAAGTCCTAGCCAGAACAATTAGAAAAGAGAAAGAAATAAAGGTCAACAAAATTGAAAAAGAGGAATTCAAATGTCATTGTTTCTAGATTACATGATCTTATATACAGAAAACCCCAAAGATCTACCAAAAAGATGTTCGAATAGATTGATTCAGAAATTGAAGGGCACAAAATCAATGCACAAAAGTCAGTACTGTTGTTATACACTAATGGTGAATTATCTGAAAAAGAAGTTAGGAAAGCAATCCCATCTCCAATAGCAAAAAAAGGTAAGTACATAAGTAAAATGACTAGAAATAAACTTAAGAAGAAAAAGACCTCTGCAATGAAAACCATAAATCACCAATGAAAGAAATTAAAGTGAATACAAAGAAATGGAAAGATTACGTTTCTGATCCAGTTTACTGCTAATGTATCTGGGAGGGCAATTGAGGATAGTCCTAGTACTAGGGCCCCTGCCATTCATGTGGGAGACCAGAATAGAGTTTCTGGCTCCTGGCATTGGCCTATCCCAGACTTAGCTGATGAGATCACTTAAGAAATATTCAACAGATACAATATCTCTATCTATCTATCTATCTATCTATCTATCTATCTATCTTTGAGTGTGTCTTCCTGTCTCTGTTTCTCTCTGTCTTAGAAATAAATAAATAAAACTTTTAAAATTCCTATGTTCATGGATTGGAAGAATCAATATCATTGAAATATTTATATTACCCAAAGTTTTTTATAGATTCAATGCAATCTTGGTCAAAATTGCAATGACATTTTGCATAGAACTAGAAAAAAACTACAAAAATTTATTTGAAATCATAAAAGACCATGAATAACTAAAACAATTTTTAGAAGAAAAACAAAGCAGAAGGCATTATTCTACTTGACTTGAAAATATATTACAAAGTTACAAAAAAAGCATAATATTAGCATAAAACCAGATACATAGAAAGAACAGAATAAAGACCACAGAAGTAAACCCACATGTCTATAGCCAACTGATTACTGACAAAGGTACTGACAACATACATGGAAAAAAAAAAAGTAACAGTGATGGGATGCTGGATATATACATGTAGGAAAAGAAAACTATACCCCTGTCTCTCACCATGTAACAAAACAAAACAAAACAAAAAAATCAAAATGAATTAAAGACTTGAGGGAGATATTTAGCCTCCTCCTCCTCCTCCTGCACCTCCTTCTCCTCCTCCTCTTTTCTCTGTAACTCTGCCTTCCAAATAAATACATGAACAAATAAATTTTTGTAAAAAAGCACAGGAAACAGAAGCAAAAAATGACAATTGAGATTTCATCAAACTAAAGAGCATCTGTGAAGCAAAAGAAACAATCAACAGACTGAAGAGAAAACATACAGAATGGGAAAAAGGAATTTGTAGGGTATATATCCAACAAAGTGCTAATAACCAGAATGTATAAGAAACTCAAACAACTCACTTGTGTAAAACAAATAATCCCATTTAAGAATGGATATTACATCTGAACAGAGATTTCTCAAAGGACAACATACAGGTGGAAAACTGGTACATGAAAAAAATCTACAACATTACTGATAACCAGGGAAATGCAAATCAAAACCACAAGGAGACACCATTTCACTCAGTTAAGATTGGGAATTATTGTATCTACAGTAATGACAAATGTTGGCAAGAATGGGGAGAAAAGGGAACCCTTGCACATTGTTGAGAGGAATGTAAATGTAAGCTACTATAGAAAACAGTAAGATGATTACTCAAAAACTAAAAATAGAACTACCACATGACCAGGCAATTTCATTACTAGGTGTATTCCAAGGGAAATGAGACAGCTGTGTTGAAGAAAAATCTGCACTCCTTTGTTTACTGTAGCACAGTTCAATATAGATAAGAGGCAACCTAAGTGTCCGTCCACTGAAGAATAAAGACAATGTGGTACACACATGATGGACTACTATGTAACCATAACAAGGATGAAATCTTGTCATTTTCCATAATATGGAGGAAACTGGGGGTCATTTTGTTAAGTGAAATAAGCTAAGCACAGAAAAACAAGTATCACATGATCTCACTCATGTATGAAGGCTAAAAAAGTTCATCTTTTAGAAATTAAAAGAATAATCATGATTATGAGAGGCTGAGGAAGGATGGGGCAAGGGAGGCATGGTCAAGCTTGAAATAATTAGTTACTAAATTATATTTAGGTAAGGTAAGTTATGAGTGTCATATAGCAGGGTGACTACATTGTTGATGTTCTATATATTCATCAACAAACAAGAACACAGAACTTTGAATTTTTTCACCATAATGAAATATTAAATATTTGAGGATATCTATGTATTTACTTTGACTAGACATGACATGAACTAAGTACACATGCATTGAGAACATGATATGGTACACAAATATACACAATGTTATGTATCAGTTACAATTTTTTAATTATAAAAATGTAGTATGAAAATCAAGTTCAAATAAACTATAACTTCTTTGTAGGAATAAAAATACCTCTACTGACAGAATAAATAAAAAATAAAAAAAATTATTTGCTGCATAGAAGAAACTCACTTCAGCTCTAAGGACATGCTTAGACTGAAGGTGAAAACATGGAATAAAAAATATTTTCAAATTATGCAACCGACAAAGGATTAATAATCAGAATCTACAAAGAGATCAAGAAACTCCACAACAACAAAACAAACAAACCACTTTAGAGATAGGCCAAGGATCTCAATAGACATTTTTCAAAAGAGGAAATCCAAATGGCCAACAGACACAAGAAAAAATGTTCAGGATTACTAGCCATCAGGGGAATGCAAATCAAAACCACAATGAGGTTTCACCTCACCCCTGTTGGAGTGGCTTACATACAGAAATCTACCAACAACAGATGCTGGCGAGGATGTGGGGAAAAAGGGGACATTAACCCACTGTTGGTGGGAATGCAAACTGGTGAAGCCACTATGGAAGTCAGTCTGGAGATTCCTCAGAAACCTGAATATAGCCCTACCACATGATCCAGCCATCCCACTCCTCAGAATTTACCCAAGGAATTTAAATTGGCAAATAAAAGAGCTGTCTGCACCTCAATGTTTATTGCAGCTCAATTCACAATAGCTAAGACATGGAATCAACCTAAATGCCCATCAATAGTGGACTGGATAAAGAAATTACAGGATATGTACTTAATAGAAAACTATACAGCAGTAAAAAAAAAAAAATAGAAATCCAGTCATTTGCAACAAAATGGAGGAATCTGGAAACATCATGCTGAGTGAAATAAGCCAGTTTCAAAGGGACAAATATCATACATTTTCCCTGATCTGTGACAACTAACTGAGCACCTAAAAGGAAACCTGTTGAAGTGAAACGGACACTATGAGAAACAATGACTTAATCAGCCCTTGTCCTGACTGTCGAGGAACAACTTACTATATTATTCCTTTTAGTATTTTTTTTGTTCTACTTAATACCATTGGTTGAACTCTTTAACTAACACACAATTATTCTTATGTGTTTAAATTTAACTGAAAAGTGATCTCTGTTAAATATAAGAGTGGGAATAAGAGAGGGAGATGCACAGTTCATCACATGCTTACTCGGACTTACTCAAGAGGCTTCCATAGCCTTGGCAGCTCGTGACAAGAGCCTTGGGTGATTACCTAGGTCATAAATAAGAGTATCAATTGTTAAATCAAAAACAGGAGTCACTGTGCATCTGTTCCCCATGGAGGACCTCTGTCTTTAATGTGTTGTACTATGAGAATTAACGATAAAACTACTACCCAAACAATACTCTATACTTTGTGTGTCTTTGTGGGTACAGTCTGTTGAGATCTTTACTTAGTATTTACTAAATTGATCTCCTGCATATAAAGATAATTGAAAATGAATCGTGATGAAGAATGGGATGGGAGAGGGAGTGGGAGATGGGATGGTTGTGGGTGGGAGGGAGGTTATGGAGGTAAAGCTGGTATAATTCAAAAGTTGTACTTTGGAAATTTATATTTATTAAATAAAAGTTGAAAAAATAAATTAAAATCTACAAATAGCCTTTCATAACGTGCATTTTTCCATAGATATGTATTTCAATTTTTTCTGTGTCAAAATAAACTGATCATTTAATTTTTTTTCCACATACTTTTTGAAGCCCCCTCATGAATGATACACTAACCTAAAGTGCTTAATAGCATAAACCTGATACATATCAAGTTTTCAATGAATATAAGCCAATACTAAAAAAAAAATGGAATAAACAGATGGAATAACATGGAATAAGAATATTCCATGCAAAGAGAACAGAAAAGAAAGAGTACCCACATTTATATTAGATAAAATTGACTCTAAATCAAAAGCAGTAAATGGAGAATCATTTAATGATAAATATAGGTGGATGGAAATAGCAATCTATGAACCCATTATCTGAGCACCCAAAAACAAAAAGCAAGCATTAAGGGAACTTTAAGGAGAGACAGATTCTAATACAAAAATACAGATGTTAACACTACACAATGAGAAGTGGACAGATCATCCAGAAAGAAAATTAACAAGGAAGCAGCAGAATTAAACTGTACCCTAGATCATTTTGACCCAACACACATCTACAGAACATTCCATCTGATACACAGACTACACATTCTTCTCAACAGCACATGGACATTCTCCAGATTAGATCACAAAATAAGTCCCAAAACATATAATGAAATAGGAATCTTGTTAAGTATTTTTTCTGATCACAATACAATAAAACCAAAAAAATCAATAAAGTAAAACTTAAGAAACTACATAAGCAGATGGAAATTAAACAACTTACTCTTGCACTACCAATGGATAAAAGAGAAAAAAATGTAAAAGAAATTTTTAAAAATTATTGAAATCAATGAAAATGTAAATACAGCATATCAAAACCAATGGGATAAGCAAAGTCATATTAAGAGGAAGTTTTATAGCAACAAATGGCTACATTAGAAAAGCAGAAAGAGCAAAACACCTTATCACTACATCTAAAGGAACTAGAAAACAAGAATAATTCATTCCCCAAATTGTAGGAAAAAAAAAAAGACCAGAAATAAATGGAGAAAAATATTTTCATATTACTATTATTTTTTTTGACAGGCAGCGTTAGACAGTGAGAGAGACAGACAGAAAGAGAGTTATAGACAGTGAGAGAGAGGCAGAGAGAAAGGTCTTCCTTCCGTTGGTTCACTCCCCTAGTGGCCGCCACGGCCAGCGCATTGTGCCTATCCGAAGCCAGGAGCCAGGTGCCTCCCTCTGGTCTCCCATGCGGGTGCAGGGCCCAAGCACTTAGGCCATCCTCCACTGCCCTCTTGAGCCAGCTGGACTGGAAGAGGAGCAACCCCAACCGGGACTAGAACCTGGGGTGCCGGGGCCACAAGCGGAGGATTAGCCGAGTGAGCCACGGTGCGGGCCAAGAAAAAATATTTTTTAAAAAAGACAAAGATATGATTGTTTGAAAAAAGAAAACTGATAATCCCTTAGCTAAACTAAAAATACTTAGATACAAATACATTTTTAAAACAAAGAAAAATACCTCTTATTTTCATATTTTAAATCTCTGCTTTGAGAGAGGTGTTGAAAGTTGCATATTTAGCGGTATGCTCATGTAAATCTTAAATATATGCTTATGTGTTTTTGATTATCTATGAATTGAACTCTATTGGGAATGAAATTAACATTTTTTAGTCATTTACAATGCATTCAATTTTAAAAAGTATTAATCATAGGGAAAACACTGGACTTCTTCGGCAAAAACATCAAGAAAATATTTAATAATATTTACTTAATATATTCTAAATGAAACATTTACAAATTTTTCTGAAAATTTACTTATTTATTTTGAGTGGTAGAGAGAGTGAGAACGAGAGAGGGAGAGGAAGTGGACCAGGCTGAAGCCAGGAGCCGGAAGCTGCAGCCAGGTCTCCCACTTGTGTGGCAAGGGCCCAAACACTGCTTTCCCAGGAGAATTAGCAGAAAGCTGGATTGCAGTGGAACTGCTGGGACATAGTCAAATGCCCCTTTGAGATGCCAGCATCGTAAGGGGCAGCATTACCCACTATGCCACAACACCAGACCTTACAAATTTATTTATTTATTTACTTGAGAGGCCAAGTGACAGAGAGAGCATGTTACTGGTTCACTCCCTAAATGCCCACAACAGGAGGCAAAGCCAGACCAGGAACAAATCCAAGTGCTCCCACATGGGTGGTAGGAGCATAATCACTTCAGCCATCATGCTGCCTCCCAGGGTGTGCATGGGAGGATGCTGGAATCCATACCTGGAGCTGGGAATCAAACCCTGGTACTCTGATGTGGGACACAGGCAGCATGTCCCATAGGCTAAATGCCAGCCTCTGTCTGAAACTTTGGTTGAACTGAGTACCCATCACATAATTCCTCTGATCATGAGGAAAGTAATGCAAAACTAGCCTTCAAATCTAACTCTGCCAAGGATGTGTTAGGAATCTTAATCCTTACTTTAATTCTGTGTCAAATATGTAACAATTTCCCTTATCTTTATGTTCAGAGAATTCACATTTTAAAGAATTTTTTTTACCATCTATATAACAAAAAAGAGGGAAACTGTAACTCATAGCTGTACATCTGTTATTTTTAAGTGTTTCTACCGTGTGAAACATAGTTCAAACCAACTTATCCCCCAGAATAAAAGATGCTTTTAAAAGTATTTTGGTTTGCTGAAGCAGAAAGAATCAGTGACTCCAACACATCAAGAAAGTATATAAAGATCACCTAGGCCTTGTTTACTTTTGATTGGCATAGGAAACCTTTTACTCCTTTTAAGTGATGGCTGCTCTTCTTGCTGATATGGAACAGCTCACATCTGGATTGCAAAGTTTCTGAAGGTTAATTTCAGCTTCTCACTAAAATGCCTTTGCTTGTGTTGACTAGCATTGCCTTCTTACACGTGAAAAATCCTAGACAAAGTTTTAGGTCAGTTCCATCTATATACAAGATAAAGGGTTTTAAAACAAATAGAAGCCATTTTTCTTTAGCTAGATGTTCAAAATAAATGCCTGATTTGACCTGAAAACTTAAAAAGCAACCATTTACCATTTCAAGGAATCGAATATAAGCCTGGGTCACTGCCAAAAAAATAAAACTCCTGGGTAAGGGCAAGCAAATTGCAATTGCTCTCTACCAGTGTTTTATATCTGTCTTACGGTCTTTTTATTTTGACTTAGAAAATATACCATAGTAGGATTGAATATCTGAATAGTAAATATCTTCTATTGATAGGATAAAGAGAAAATTATGAAACCAATGAATTTTGGAAATGGCATACTGAATATTCATGTCACTCTAATTTTTTTAAAGATTTATTTATTTATTTGAAAGTCAGAGTTACACACAGAGAGAAGGAGAGGCAGAGAGAGAGAGAGGCCTTCCATTCACTGGTTCACTCCCCAATTGGCCACAACAGCTGGAGCTACGCTAATCTGAAGCCAGGAGCCAGGATCTTCTTCTGCATCTCCCACATGGGTGCAGGGGCTCAAGGACTTGGGCCATCTTCTACTGCTTTCCCAGGCCATAGCAGAGAGCTGGTTTGGAAGTGGAGCAGCCAGGACTCAAACCGGTGCCCATATAGGATGCCAGCACTGCAGGCACTGTTTCCCACTACCTGCTATGCCACAGCGCCGGCCCCATAAGTCACTCTAATTTGTAATGAGTATGGTATCATGAGATATTTAAATATCTGACCACATAGACCTTTTCAATTGAACTGGAATGCTGTTTCAATTTCATACAGTATTTTGCCACCTGTGCTTCTTCAAGGGAGGGAATGTTTAGGAAGTTAGTGATGTGCAACTTTATTTTTCATCCATTGACACCAAAGCTAATTTTTAATAGATATGTACACACTTGCTATAATCTGGTGCAAAAAACATTAACAAATGAAAGTTTGTTTCATGGGGGAATGAGGTATACATGTGTATAGTGCAGAATGTTAATATTCTTCCCAACAGTGAAATTTGAGGAAATAAAGAATACATATATCCAAATGCTCTGTGCATTCATCCTTCACTAACATACCTGAGAGGAGGTCATTTTCCCAATGGTTAAAACATTCATACCCCACATTAGAGTGCCTGGATTTGACCCCTAGCTTTGTGCTTTTTTTTTAAGATTTGTTTATTTATTTGAAATGCAATGTTACTGAGAGGCAGAAGCAGAGGCGGAGACACAGAGAAAGAGGTTTTCCACCTGCTGGTTCACTTCACAGATGGCCTCAATGACCAGAGCTGTGTTGATCCAAAGCCAGGAGCCAGGAGTCTCCTCAGGCTATCCAACGTCGGTGCAACTCAGGCCATCTTCTACAGTTTTCCCAGGCCATAGCAGAGAGTTGGATAGGAAGTGGAGCAGCCAGGGCTTGAACCGGCGCATATGGGTTGCTGGCACTGCTGGAGGTGGCTTTACCCACTAGGCCACAGTGCTGGGCCCCCTAGCTTTGCTTGACCTCAGTTTCTCTCTCTCGCTCTCTTGCTGTGTGTGTGTGCATGAACACACGAGCATGTGTGTTCCAGGTAACTCAATAAAATTAAAAGACAAAAAATAAATAACAGCTGACAGTTAATTCCAAGGCACAGACGTTGTTCTTGCTATCATTGCCATATGCAGAGTATCCCAAAAGCCAGAGTCAGAGGGAAGACTGCCAGCCTAAGTCAGCCTGCAAAAATGTTTGTTCTGCCTGCTCATGAGTAAATAAACTTGAGTCTCTTTAGACATGATCCTTAGTGCTTTGCAATTGCCTCTGGTTCTTAATGCCATACACAAAGCCTCATCTGTTGCTTGTATTGCCCTGTACCTAACAGGCATTGGGTTTGCAATCTCTGTGACATGGTCTTTTCCCCTTATTTTTAAACCACAGATGCTTTTATTTATCTGTAACAGGAAGATGCTGCTTCCTACTAGGTCAACAACTTTAAGTTCCCTGATATACTTTATTGGCCTCCTGCCCACTTGTGGCCAAATGCTTATCTCTTCTCCATTCTTCAAGCAATTCACTGGACTTTAAAGTACATAAGATTATACCCAAATATGCCTAGAGGTGTGTGTTTTTTGTATCTTGCCTGGAATGTTCTAAACTCATTAAGTCCACAGAAACAAGCCTTTCTCAGATAAAGAAAAATTTCTATTGCTAATTTAGCAAATCATTTGTTATAATGACTAAACAGAGATGAAATCCAAAATAGAGATGGTAATTCCATCTTTATTTTTCCCCAAACTTTTCAGATTCTTTATTTTCTTCATTGAAATACTTGCAGTGGTTATACTAATTTTTTGAATTTTTCACTATATATTTATGACACTTTCTCATATGTAGTTGTAAATAGTTACAAAGCCATTAGAAGGCTTCTACAAATAGTAGATGACAAAAATTTATACTTACAATACTCATTTACTGCACACAATGACCCTATGTAGGACACACCATTATTCAGTTTTCATTGAAAAGGAAATGGAGAGATTAGGTCACTTGATGATGATACATTGTTAGCAAATGGCAGAGCAAGGAGTTGCACATGTTTAATTTTAAAAGTGAACCCTAATCACCCAGTATCCAGTCTCATTACTTAACGCTTTCAAAGGTCCTACTGGCCAATCTTTCCCATCACTGACACAACATAAACTACATACACATCAAGCATTCTCTCGTGTACCTACTGGTCAACTGTGCACAAAAATCATCACAGCCTAGATTTGAGTTCACATGTTGTGCTATAGCCCAACATAGCTCCTTTAGCACAATTTTAAAGGAAAATCAATACATTATAGCTTGAATATCTAGAATCAAAATCAATCATTACTACACAGCGAAAAAGTGAGAATTTCATTCAAATTTGGTTGCTCAAATGCAGTGTTTTAGTTATCTAAGTTAGATCATTACAAAAGGTAACAGATGCATTTCGACACCCTCATTAATCTCTCTCTGTATATCTAATAAACACTTTAATACATGAAATGCTATTTGATGTCTGGCGTGGGTTTCAATGCCATCCTCAGACTCAACTCCCTTATTGATGTGTATTATGAAGAAACTTAGCAACTCCATCATTCAGTTGATTCTTGACAATGTATATATTGCTCTGACAACTGAAAGTTGCTACCCTCGGCTAGAATGTGTGTAATTTTGTCAATTTTTCTTCAGCTTAAAGAGTAAAACTGCAAAAGATAAGGTTATTACTTTTCCTTTTTATTCCAATATCTTCTTCTATCCTACTAAACAAGATGTCTTAGATTTTAAAATTTATGTGTTTTAATTATAATACACACAATAATCTCAGAATAGTGAACTATTTATCCATAAATCATTTAGTTTTCTCATTCCCTCTTACTTATGGCTTCTAATACAATTTATTCACTATAAAGAAAAATGACAGTTTTGTGGTTTCTCCTTAAGATGTCACTCATTCAGCATGAGTTTCCTATTTCACACTAATATAGAAAAAGCATCCTCTCTCTGGTAGTCCATTCACTGCTATTCCTTAATTTCTTCCTTCCTTCTTTGCTTCCTTCCTTCTTTCCTTTCTTTCCTCCTTCCTGCCTTCGAGGAGGTGGCTATTTTTTGTCACTTAAGTTTTCAATTAATTAACTAAAGCACAAATGGGTGTTTTCCTATAAATCTTAGAGCACTTGGGAAATAAGAATTTTAATACTTATTGATGCAGCTTAATGATACTCTATTATATAAGTATATGAATATTAGTGTATAATTTTTAAAAATCATAGGCATCCATTATTTTTCTTAAATCTCCTATTTTGTACAATAGAAAGACGCTGCTGGGGCTGATGCTGTAGCGTAGTGGGTAAAGCCACCACCTGCAGTGCCGGCAACCCATATGGGCACCAGTTCAAGTCCTGGCTGCTCCACTTCTGATCCCAGCTCTCTGCTATGGCCTAGGAAAGCAGTAGAAAATGGCCCAAGTCCTTGGGCCCCTATACTTACATGGGAGACCCAGAGGAAACTTCTGGATCCTGGCTTTGGATGGGCACAACTCCTGCCGTTGCAGGCAAGTGGGGAGTGAACCAGCAGGTGGAAGGCTCTCTCACTCTCTCTGCCTGTCCTTCTCTATGTAACTCTGACTTTCAAATAAAATAATATATTTTAAAAAAAAAGAAATATGAGGCCGGCGCCGTGGCTCAACAGGCTAATCCTCCGCCTTGCGGTGCCGGCACACCAGGTTCTAGTCCCGGTTGGGGCGCCCGATTCTGTCCCGGTTGCCCCTCTTCCAGGCCAGCTCTCTGCTGTGGCCCGGGAGTGCAGTGGAGGATGGCCCAAGTGCTTGGGCCCTGCACCCCATGGGGGACCAGGAAAAGCACCTGGCACCTGGCTCCTGCCATCGGATGAGCGCGGTGCGCCAGCCGCAGCGCGCCGACCGTGGCGGCCATTGGAGGGCGAACTACCGGCAAAGGAAGACCTTTCTCTCTGTCTCTCCTCTCTCTCACTGTCCACTATGCTGTCCAAAATTAAAAAAAAAAAAAAAGAAAGAAAGAAAGAAAGAAAGAAAGAAAGAAAGAAAGAAAGAAATACGAAGCAATAGGAGACCCAAACACACATCTAAGAAATATGAGTTATGCCTCTCAATAAGTCATAATACCACAGAGTCATGTTCTACCATCAATAACTCAGTGTCTTGCTGAATTACATTAGTTATCTTATGGTCTAAGAGGAAATATAATTTTTGTAGCTCTACATGGTAACATCTAAAGTGTTTTTAGAATGTTTTGTGAAAAATAAAAACTGATAAGTTGATGAACTTTCTCCTTTCTGATGATAAAATCCCTGTAGCCAATGATATTTCTTCATTTCCTCTGGCTAAAAGGAAGTTCAATTCAGTTTCTTGATCACAAAATGATAATCAGTTTATGACATATATTTTCTTCCTCCCTCTTCCTAGTAGTTTGTTTTCTTTCTTATTGACTAATAATACTTTATAAAACATTGAATCATACATTTAAAATTGAATAAATTACACAGTAATTAAGGAAAGGCTAATATGCTTAAAATTTTTAAATCTATTTTTGTTTACATGTTGTTTATCCCAAGTGGGTATATCTTTGTGACTTGAGTAATAATTTCGAAGTTTCTTTAGTTGGGCAGGTACACTTGTAATCTAGTCATCCCCTTATTTATATTTCTGTTTCCCAAGGTTTCAGTTACCTATGATCAACTGTAGTCTAAAAATATACAGGAAAAATTAAAGATACAAATAATTCATATATTTTAAATTACATGCTCTTCTGAGTATGTGATGAAACCTCATACTATCCAATCCCTGCTGGCTTGAGAATTTGAATCATCCTTTTTTCCCAGGATATCTGTGCTGTATGCATCACCAACCCATTATTCCTTTAGTAGCCATCTCAGTGATCAAATTGATTATCTAAGCATTCTAGTGATTGTGTTCAGGTAATCCTCACATAGTACCCTAACACTATGTCACACTGACTAAGTCATTCATCTCACTTAATCTCATAAGAAAGGCACCTTTATCACCTCACATTGTCAGAAGAACATGGAGTATGGTATAATATAATAAGACATGTGGAAAGAGAATGAGAAAGACAAGTTTATATAACTTTTATTAAGGTATAACTGATTTTTATTATTATTGTTAATGTTATACTGTGTCTAGCTCGTAAATTAAATTTCATCACAGCCATGTATATAATTAAAAACATTACATAGTATGTATATTATATATACATTATATATGTGTGTTCACGCTGTGTGTGCATAGTATATGGTGTATATATACATATATAGTATATGGTATATTTATATATAATACATGGTATATATAAATATATATAGTATATAGTATATTTTTGTGTATTCTCCATAGTTTCAGTTATCCATTAGGGATCTTGAAAGATACCCACAGCAGATATAAAAGGACCATAGTTCATCTCCCTATGATTCACATTGGTATCTTGTGCAACAAAGCTCAAAAAATACTTCATTTGTTGATTATTTTATCTTTTTAGAAAATCTGTGAGAGTTTAGTAAAATATTCTGCTTAGTTCTAAATAGTAGTCAATGTCCTATATTATTGCCAATCTTCTAATAAGTGTTAAGAAATTTACAAAGATCTTAACAAGATATTTTATCTAAAATACTAAATGATCTTTATTAATTTAGACCTCAAAAGTATTTTGACAGGCTAGAAAATCCTATTGGAATAGTTTCAGATAAAAATATTGGCTTCAGGACAAGTATCTCCTAACTAGCCAACCAGAAAAAGAAAATCCCACAATACTCTTAAGTATCAAAACATCCATGAGGTCCTTAAATCAAATAAATTCAAGAATTTTTCAAGAGCAGTGATTGTGTTACCTTCATCTTTATCTCCCCAGGGATGAATAGAGTGTTAGAACCAAGGTAGGCACTTCACAGACTGGTAATGAATACATAAATGGGTTATTTAAAATGACGCTAGTGGAAGATATGCTTTCAGCTGGTTTTCTCCACTAACATTTTCTGTTTATACATAAATATCTTCCAAGTCAATCTCCCTCAAATAAAGCATGACTTTATGAGTTGACAGTTAGTATTTGGTATCTAGTCTTTGCCTAGGAATAGAATAAAATGATAAAAGGTAGCTGGACCACAAAGGGAATTAAACTCTTAACCCCGGTCTTATTAACTCTGTGTTTTAAATAACGGAGTTTAACCATCCATGGCTATAGGGAGCAGAAATGTTCATAACCTTTAATTATAACATTCTCTTAACTGTCCAACTGTTAAGGACTTGAATGAAAGGCACAGTTACAAAGGCATTAATGGCATCACATATGCTATGTTGTAGGTTTGCAATATGAGCCAGAAATAGAACCCATTTTTCAGGCTCTATTCTCTGAAATCAAGAGACTACTCAAGCCTTTAAAATTTATTAGAGCCTACGCCCCAAATCTAGGATCCCTTCCAATGCAGCACCTTTGATTTTACAATTTATGGACTGTTCTGTATTTAAACTATCAAAAATTATCAATTAGCAAACAATTTTCATGACACCAAGTCCCTATCCCTCTCACCTTATAGTTCCTCAGTAAAGAATAACTCATTAAATTAAGGGAGTGCATAGCCAGAGCCAAAACTAAATCATAAAGACTAAGATCTCCCCCCTACAGTTAACATTGCAATGCTAGTCTTTAATCTGAGAACTTCTAAGGAACTCACAGTTCAATCAACTCACTTTCAATCAAAGTAATAACCAATCTATCCGTATCTCCTACACAGACTGGAGGCCACCTTTGCCATATCCAAAGAAATACATCAGCCTCTATCACTAACCAATCCAAGGAAGGCCACGTGTACTGTGGACCTAGTAGAGACCTACACATGAGCCAATCACACACTGTTCAACTCTCATTTTATAAGATTCACTGCCTTTAATTACTGGTGAGTCTGTCTGGGAATTCAATGATTGCTGCCCCACTTCTTCCTCCCTGCATCACAAATAAATTATTTTCTTCACCTACTTTGGTGTCAGTAATTGATTTGCTGCATGTTAGCTGAGCAGATCCAGTTTTGAGGGTTCAATAGCAGTCCCTCCAGTCAGATTTATGGGTAGTCTGTAACAATTAAGATCTATTATGAGCAAGGTTATTTTTTATATTCCCCAAGGCATACAAATTATGACAAATAGTTGTTGTTTTCAAGAGATTTATAACTTATCTGAAAAATGAGATGCACTTTCAGAAATATACTCTGCTTCCCTCACCTCTATTAAACAGCAATGCAACATACATGAAAGTATAGAATGTATATAATTTTGCATATAAGCTGGGCTGGACTGCAAGAGAGGGAAAGATAGTGTGGAAGAGGCTTAGGCATTTTATTTAATTACAAATTTATATGAAACTAAAGATGTCAAGACCAGTAAATTCTATATAGAGCACTATTACACCAATTATGCTGTTTCATACCATAAGTTCCTTGGGCTATTTGAGGATAAGTATGGTATCTTTTTTATATTTTGTCCTCAAGATGTAGCATATAACATGTTACTGTGTTAGTTCAAAAACTATTTTTCATTCACATGTTTATTGAATGTGTACAATTTGCAGTAGTTACTAGAAATACAGTAATTAACAAAAGAGCCATGATCCTTGCTGTTTTGGATTTTAAGGTCCAAAGGAATGAAGGTCTAAAGGAATGAATGAATGAAGTAATTAATGGATAAGTTGAGCCTGTTTGTTCAGTGAATTGCAAGGACCTGTAACTCAGTGGAGTGATGCTTTACAACTCTTGTTCTCCTTTTGATAATAATTTTCCTTTACTTACTGGAGATTCTTATACATGATCCTACATGCAGAAGAGGTGGTCTTCATTCTTGTGATTATTCTTACTAGCCAAGAGAATTTTGTCAGTTTTGAAGTCCTGTAGTTGGTATTCTGAAAGTGGTAATTTCACCTCTAATGAGACAGATACATTACAATTTTGAATATGTTACTGCAAAAACACATTACCCAAAGGTGGATAGTATCTTTGCTGGAGGCAAGCAGCCCTGGCAAGCACCCTAGAAGCAGAAGAGGTATAGAAAAAAAGTGTGAGAGACAGAAAAGAAATAAACAAACAAACAAACAAAAAAAAACACAGGGCCCATGGAAAGGAGTGGGAATACAACCAATTTTGCTATTTGCCCTGGGCATTAAAGGGTCTTTGGATACTTCTGAACTGGGAAATGGCAAAATTAAAGTGATACTTTGAGATAATAACCCAACAATGATTCATGATCTATATAGTACTTATTATAAACTGTATACAATGTGGGCTAATTGGGATGATAGTGCACTATTTCAGGCATGAACATCCAGGTGCCTACATATTGATGATGTCAGAGGTACTAGAAATACAACTAACAGTGACAGCCTTGAAAAGAGAGAACAGAGCCCTCTAGAAGGATAAGGCTCTTCAGGAAAGGGAACCAACTTAGAATTATGAGAAAGTAGATGAATCTAGGTAACATATGTGTTATAAAGTATAATTCACAGCAATGAGGTAGAGGTCCACAATTAAAACTTTGAAGAATGATCAGCTAGAAATGCTAAAAGCGTAAGCAATTTTTTCATCTCAAGAAAATTCCTCACAAATTTCGTCTGCAATAAATAAAATTCAAAAATGACCTGGGTTTTCCTCAAAGCCAGAAAAAAAAAAAAACACATTCCAATCCTTCATGTAATACTAGAGTGACATAAACCACAGTTTTGTGAATCTGGTATTAGTAACTGACCTCGTGGCAGAAAGAGGTCCCTAAAAGCTACATACTGTGTGTACCCTAAAATAATCTGTGAATTTCCAACACTCACATATTCATCCATTTGCTCATCTAAGGGGACTGATTATTATGTATAATACCCTGTGATGTGTTCTAGGATTCCATTGACGTTGAGAGATCTTGTCCTCGTGTCATGGATGCAAGATAGTATTACTGGATTGAAAAACAAGCCTCTTCTTTCCAATGACATATGTTTAAAGTGTCTACCTCTGTCTATCTCAGACTGACACAAGAATTTTATCAGATGTGTAAATTTTGAGGGCAACAAAAGGAAAAGATATTTCTAAGTATAATGAGTAATATTGGATGCTGTAGAACATATTATAAGTATTTCCAATTATAAAATCAAGATCAAATTTATGTCATTCTTGAGTAGAATGTAGTTATGCTCAGCAACTGTTTCAGATGTTTCTACAGAGGAAAAGGATGGAGAGAAAGAGCCAAAAAATGGTAAATGAATCAAAATTAGATTACTGGTAAACTCATAACTTACATTCATACCATTTAGTCAGTTTTTTAAGCTATAACTTAATGATTCAATTAGTTTCACGGGAACAAGAATAAGTGCATATTCAATATTATGTATCATATTACTGGTTAGAATATGCTAAGCCATGTCTAGCTGAATCTATAAGCAATGAAACCAAAAATACTTTTGTATTGTAATTCCATTATGAGTAGATGGATGAATACACAATTGCTGACAATAAAATATAAATAAAACAGAATAATACAACAGAATATTTTCTGAAATAATCATGTTCCTTTTGATTATAATCTCATTAGTAATTCATGCAACACTCTGAATGTCTACCATGTCAAAGCAAACACTATACTAAGCCCCGCAGACAATGCAAACATGATTTTTGGAGTTTAATGATGAACACCCTCCAGAGGTAATATGGGTGGTATGACACTGTTCAATAAATAGTAATCTTGCAATGAGTGCTTGACCGAGAGGTTAGAATCCACATCCCATATTGGGGCAACTGGTTTCAATATCCAGCTCTGGCTGCTGACTCTACTTTCCTGCTAGTGGCAGGCCCTGTGAGGCAGCAGTAGAGTCTCAAGTGGTTGGGCTCCTACCAACTACAGACCTGGATTGAATTCCTGTCCCCTCTCCCAGCCTGGGACATTGCTGGTATTTAGTAAGTGAACCAGCAGATGGAAGCAGTCTTTTTGTCTTCTTCTCTTGCCTCTCAAATAAATAAATTTTTAAAAATTATAGCTGTGTAGCAGTATAGGCCACGTAATTATGTGAAAATTAGTTTAAAGGTATAAATCACAATATAAGTGGCAATCAGCAGGAGTGGTGCAATATTATGCCATACAGTAATCACAGGCAATGATTGAGAGTCTGTTGGTACACTAATTAAACTATGATATTTTACAACATGCAGAGCAAAGCAAGTGACTGCCTCTTTCAAGAAAATGCATAGGCAGAAAAATGATAAATGCTTGGATGTGAACACCCATCAAAAGAGAGTAAAGCTCCATGAAGATTCTAAAATTTTGGTGACACCCTTCAGGTGGTTGTTTTTCTGTCCCAAGAAAGTTAACGATATCAATAGTATAAAGCATTGGCTGCATTATTTGCAATGGGAGTATCATGTAAATATTTCTTGTTCTTTGAGTGTCATGGCTCTTAAATGTGAGGAATCTGTTTCTTATGTACAAAGAGGATCACAAAGGAGTGTCAAACCTGTCAGTTTTAATAACTGGAATGCTGTATAATCTATGGAAGTGAAAATAGACCTTAGCTGATCATTAGGTGCTCATGTACTGGGTAAGTTCATAGTAACGAGAATAAGGCTTGCTTAACTCCCCATTTTCAATTGGTCATTTACCAAGAAGTATATCATGTCTGTTTATAGAAGACTATTATGGCTGAAAGCAAAAGTATTTCTGACATTTATTATCATTTTCATTGTAACTCAAAATCTAAACACTCAAATTTCTGAACAGATATACTAATAGCATTTTTAAGCCACATCTTGTTTCTTTTTCTTTCTTGCTTATGAAAAGTGGCTTAGAACTTGTTAATTCACTTGATTGCAGAGGTATCTGGAAATGCCTAGTAAAATCTCAAATATATAGAACTTTGTAAAAGGCATGACCAATTCACCTTGTGTATGCATTTGATGGATGCTTTATACATTAATTTTGACATTGATATAAGAGCCATGAACATGGAAGAGTCCTCCCGTACATCTTTATTGCAAATGGAAATATTGCTACTAAGAGACAAACTTGGGTCAGTATTTAGAATGATTGATATTTTTGAATATAAACATGGAGACTTCTAATCCAAAAGGTGGCATTACTGCACTGGAAGTTGATATCATTTTTGGCAGGTTTTATGACACCCTAAATCATGAAGGATGTTGTTGCAGGACCACCTTTCATGTACTTGCCACTCTGATTTCCTACAGTAATGAACTTTAGGGGCTCTGCTTCATAGAAAAAGCCATGAAACTAAGGAATGCACATGTGTCTCAACAGCTGCCTAGAGAAGTCAGAAGGGGCTGGAGAATGCTATAACCTGCCTTTTTCTTTCCACTGAAGCAGAGAATAGAAATTCTGCTTCAGTGACCTGCTAAAAGAATAGTAATTCTAAATATTATTTAGTGATGACTGTACATTTCTAAGATGAGCAGAAAAATGTTAGATAAAGAGATTATTCTGGGAAGATACAGGTATATTTCTATTCTTAATTTGGGTCTTCATTCAGGGCTTTGGAGTTATTTTATTTTGTTAAGAGCCTTTTCAGGAAAGCAGATTTCCAATCTTATGGAAATAGGTCTGCTGATCACTGAGAACTTTGGAGGATGAACTAGGACACACTGTCAACATAATAAGGTTCCAGGATAGAAGACTCCTTATTCGAATAGAATTGCATGACCTTTCCCCTATTCCTACTGACATCCAAGCTGTGCCTGAATTGGTCAGACAGATTCAAATCCCTTGCCTGCCACTTAGTAAGTAACCCTGGGCGAATCACCTGCATCTACCTTGCAGTGTAGTTGTGAGGATTAGCAACAGAATATATTAAGTATTTATTTTGATGCCTATAACACGGCAGGTATTCAGGATATTCTGGCTGGCTATTTTATTCAGTTCAACCCCACGATAGTACCTCCACATTTTATAGCAATGAGATATAATTAATAAGTCTCAAAATTATTTAAAATCACCCAATTATTTCTGCCACACCCATTATAAAATGGAAGTAGTTATGTTGTATCTTCAACTAAAATATTGTAACAAGCGTAATTATTAGGATCCATATAACTATTTATACAAATAGCTATTTGACCTTTTCATGTCAAATATAGTATTTAATTATTGAAAAACTATGGTCTAATAATACTAAAAATTCCACTACTCTTATGTAATGAAGTTTCTCTATTTAAAGCACATTTCAAATACACTAAAATATTACTTTTGGTGAAACCTCAGTGAAAACTTCTTTAGCATTGTGATAGTAATTTTTACACATTCATTTTATACTGGACCAGAATCTTATGAATATTTTATAAGCAGATTGTTTATAATATGACTATATATTTAAACATATTTCTTTATCAATATAATAATGCCACATTGTAAATGCATCACTTAACACTCTGTTGTATGGATTTCTATATTCTATTATAAATCCATCATTAGCTATATGAATAACTTATCTGATAATGAAATCTCCATGAGGATGCGGATTGTTTTAATCACCAATGAATGTATATAATCTAGCATCATGCTTACCACACAAAAGCAGCATTTACTATTGGTTTGAAATGTTTTGAAAAATCTTTGTAATTCTAATAATACATAAATAATCATAAAGTGCTGCTATATGTACAAAACGATACTAAAACCTAGGAAAACAATGCATGATAACAAATTCATGAGATTACAGGATACTTACTAAAATATTTTAGATATTAACCCCAGGTGGTTTTCTTATAAAACTTAGAAATGTTTTTAAACTAAAATAAAAATTGGTGACTTCTTTTATTATTAATCTACCCTAGGGCTTATTGTAGGAATTGGAGATAAAAGAGTAAAGAAAATAGAATACATTAATGAGGAAAGCATCAAACATGAAATTATAAATGAGACAGGTATTTTCATTTATTTATTTGTCAGGCAGAGTTACAGAGATGCAGAGGCAAAGAGAGAGACAGAGAGATCGATCCGTCCATCTTCCATCTGCCAGTTCATTCCCCAAATGGTTGAAGTGGCAGGAGCTGAGCTTAGCAGATCAGCTCCCATGTGGGATGCCAGCACTGCAGGTGGTAGCTTTACCTGCTATGCCACAGTTCCGCCCCCAAGACAGGTACTTTTTAAAACAATATTTGGATACTTACAGAGCTAATTAAAGTGAGCTGAAGGAAAGCTCCATAAGAAATTACATTTTAAGCTGGCACTGAAAGATTGAATAGAGGTCCTCAAGTTATAAATATGAAGAATTCAGGCAGTGGGAAAAATGAGTACAAAGATGAAGACTTAAACTCTTAGACAATGAAGAAAGAGACACAACCTTAGTATGACAGACTCACAGAGAATATAATAAGGAATGGCAGAACAGGAAGCTCACTCAGCTTCATGGAGCAGTAAGAAGCTGAAACAGTACTTCATCAGCCATGCTTAACATATTAGACATTGGGACTAGGGCTGTGGTGCAGCAGGTTAAGCTAAGGACTGTAGCTCAGGCATTTCATATGCATAGGAGTAGGAGTCACAGATGCTCCACTTCTGATCCAGCTCCCTGCTAACACGCCTGGGAAAGCAGTGGAATACAACCGAAGTGCTAGGTCCCTGCAGCCACGTGGGAAACCCAGAAAAAGCTCCTGGATCCTGGTTTCAGCCTGGCCCAGCCCTGGCCATTGCAGCCATTTGGGGAGTGAACCAGCAGATAGTAGATCTCTCTCTTCCTCTCTCTGTAGTCTTTCAAATAAATATAACTTTTTGAAAAATGCTGATGTTACCTTGAAGATAATGGGAAATAAAGACAAGTGAAAATGTATTGTAAGATGCCAAGAACAGAAGCAGCAGCAAGAAGGCTAATTAGGAGGTGTCCTTACAGTGGTCTGGGAGAACTATGTCATTGTCAATAGAGAATAAAAGTAGAAAGATGTCTGATGTATATGTATAGTTGATAGAATTGAGAGTTCTGGTTGGGGGAGTCCAATTAATTTTGTGGATTAATTTGACTTCAACTGATATCTCATGAAATATAAATCAATTATTTTCACATAAGTTTGTGCTACAAAAGGGTTTATTTAGTTTTGGATCTTTGGATCATTTCCATGTGATGAGACCACTGATTATCCCTGTATCCATCATTGTTTCCTTTATCAGTACTGATAAAACTCTGGATTTTTTTTTTTTTGACAGGCAGAGTGGACAGTGAGAGAGAGAGACAGAGAGAAAGGTCTTCCTTTGCCTTTGGTTCACCCTCCAATGGCCCCCGCAGCTGGTGCTCTGCGGCCAGAGCACCGCGCTAATCCGAAGGCAGGAGCAGGTGCTTATCCTGGTCTCCCATGGGGTGCAGGGTCCAAGCACTTGGGCCATCCTCCACTGCACTCCCGGGCCATAGCAGAGAGCTGGCCTGGAAGAGGGGCAACTGGGACAGAATCTGGAGCCCTGACTGGGACTAGAACCAGAACCAGGTGTGCTGGCGCCGCTAAGCGGAGGATTAGCCTGTTGAGCCGCAGCGCTGGCAGAATAAGTAAATCTTTAAAATAAAAAAAAAAAATAGGCATTACTTTTACTGCAATAAAAAGAACAGCTTTTCTGCAAAATAATTTAATCATTCTATTTAATTAGCAAAAGTATAGTTTAGCATATTAACAAAAAACTTGGAAATTCAGATGTAAATTGACTTTCAGCTGCTTCTGTGTAATTAAATGATTTATTTTACCATTTTCTTTCTTCTGTTTCCTGAAACACACCATACTTAATATTATTTCAACAAGGCAGGAAAAGGCACAGACATTTCTTAGTGCCTAAGCTGTGATGAATACATATTACTAAAGTGCTTCCTAAAATAAAACATCTTTATGTCTTATCAGGCTGCCAACAAAGAAGATAACAAAAATCAGTCCTAAAAGCAACATGAGAGTGGCCACTCAAGCAGCAACTTTTTAATGCACTGCCCTAATGGTAGGACAGGCTTTCCCCTAAGGTTCAAGCAGCTTTATTTTGAACACATTTCCCTTATTCTTTTAAGTGTTTTTCAAAACTGTATAAATATATACATACAAATACATTGATTAATTTAAAAAATCTGGAAAAATGCCTTTAAATCAGTCATCACAATTTCATTTCACAGAGTAAACAGTAAAGCTGAACGTGATACTAAAGCGTTAAGTGTACCAAATGGTGTGTTTTTGAGCCTAGTCTCAAAATTTAATAGGGCAATTTTAAAATTCAATTTATTCTGAGTGACATCATGACCTTTAAAAATCTCTGCTTCCATGAAGTAATATGCAATGTATTGGTTTATAACCACACAGTGTTTGTTGATTTGATTATACTTTCTATTGAAAAATATAATTTATGCATAGCTAATATCATTTTAATCAAAACATAATAATTAGTCATATAAATAGGAAGGTAGCACTTCTAAGTTATATGTAGAAAGAGGTCCAGGCCCCTTATGAAAGAGAAGAGGGAAAATGAGAGCATGAGATTGTGAGGGAGAAGGAGGGAGTTAGGATGAGACAAGTGGGTTTTATATTTTCATTACTGTGGTATGTACTGTGGGTTTAAAATCTTCTTGGGTAAAATTTTACCCAAGAATATAGATGCTCACATGGGATTTAGCACTAAATCCGAAGAAAGTTGTTGTCTGCTTTATTGTGGCAAGCTACCCTCATAATTCAAAAATGATATTTAATCTGGACAAGGCTAGCAATTTTTAAGAATTGGCAATAAACTGGAGTAGAAATCTGCTATTTTGTAATTTATACACATTAATATACACCATCCCCATATTTTCAATCATATGGATTATTCATTCATTTCCAAATGGCTTGTATCATTTATCAATTTGTTCAACTTGGATTTTATGAGAAATTTGTGTTCTAAGTACTAGGAATATATCATGAAACAGTCAAAAATTTATGAATTCAAAGAGGTTAATTTCTGGTAGACAAACAAAATAGAGCAATCATGTGTAGTTTATGTAAAGTGATATTAAGTGCTAAAAAAATACAGGAACAGGGAGTACAGACTTGCATCAGTAGAGTGTGGGGGAGACTTGCAAGGTTTTGCCACCAAGCATATAAAGAGTAAACCAAAGACACTAAGATAATGCATAACAGAATTGACATTAAAGGCAAAGACTTAGAGGTAACAACATACTTGTTTCCTGTGCATTGCAGCTGGAAGGAAGAGAATACTAGAAGATGAGGTCAGAAATGTATAGTATAGATGATAGTATAGATGCCCCTCATTACACCCATATAAATGTGTGTTTTTCTAATTCTGTAGAGGTCACTCTTAAATGACTTGCCTATGAGTACTCTTGGTGAATAACAGAGATAGGATATCTGATCCTTTTTTTTTTTTTTTTTAAGAGTATGCCACCTAGTGTTGATATCAGTGTTTTCACTTGTAGTATCATGGGATCAGGGTTTAAATGCTGCTGTGCCTCAAGCTTGTGGGAACTTCTTAATCTTAGGATGATTCTGAGGACTAATCAGAGCACCAGGAGAGGAAATCAGCATTTGTGAGAGGAGGGAATTTAGGAAAGCCTCCCTTTCCCCAGAGAGCTACTGTCTTAAGAGACCAGGAGAGTTGCATAAAAGAAAAGCTATTTGGGGCAGGCACTGTGGCTGTACAGGTAAAGCTGCCACTTCCAGTGCCAGCATTCTATATGAGCACTGGTTCAAGTCCTCACTTCTGATCCAGCTTCTTGCTAATGTGCCTGGGAAGGCAGCAGGGGTGGCCCCTGTACCCATACGCAAGACCTGGAAGAAGCTCTTGGCTCCTGCCTTCAGATTTGCCCAGCTCTGGCCATTTGGCCATTTAGAGAGTGAACCAGCAGATCGAAGATATTATCTCTCTCTCTCTCTCTCTTTCTCCTCCCCCCCAACTCTACCAACTCTCTCAAATAAATAAATAAATCTTTATAAGAAAAAAAAAAAAAAAGAGAGGCCAGGCACTGTGGCATAATAAGTAAGCCTCTGCCTGTGGCTCCAGCATCCAATTTGGGCACTGGTTCATGTTCTGGCTGCTCCTCTTCAATCTAGGTCTCTGCCATGGCCTGGGAAAACAGCAGAAGATGCCCAAATGCTTGGGTCCTTGCACCTGTGTGGAAAATCTGGAAGAAGTTCCTGCCTCCTGACTTCAGATCAACTCAGCTCCAGTCATTGCAGCCATTTGGGGAGTGAACCAGCTGATGAAAGACGAAAGACTTTTCTGTCTCTCCTTCTTGCTGTCTGTAACTTTGGCTCTCAACTAAACAAACAAAAATCTTTTAAAAACAAAGGAAGGGAGGGAAGGAGGGAGGGAGGGAGGAAAAGAAAGACCATTTATGCAGGGACTAGAAAGTTATAAAACATTCAGGTGTGTGGTTCAAATCTCTGAAAAATTGCACAAATGAAAAATTCCATCAGTAGAGATGTTATAACAATTAATCAATTTATCAAACAAATTTGTATATCCAAGCTGTGCTAGACAAAAAGAAAACAAAATGTGTACATCTTTTTTTCTATATTTACAAAGTAGCTTTATTCTTAAAATGTTGAAAATACACAAATGTGCTTAATTCAAAATCGATTATCTCAAATGAAACAGGAAAAGCATTTATGGGAGAGGAGTTCACAAATATTTATCTGTAAATGGACAAATACAAATGCCTCGCGGCTTAGTGAAGTATATGTTCTCTGTCACAGTTACTCAACTCTGCCACTGTAGTGTGAGAGCTACAATGAACAATACTAAATGAATGGACATGACTGTGTTCCAAACAAGCTTTAGTTATAAAAAGAGGTTGTGGGCCAGATTTGTCCTAAGGTTTGTGGTTTTCCAACCTCATTCTGGATAAAGACAAAAAAAGCTCATCTTAGTATGTTTTACGCTGCTATAACAGAATAAAGACGGGATAACTTATAAGGGTGGAAATATATTTGTCTCATGGTTCTAGAGACTGGAAAATCCAAGATCAAAGAGCAGTATCTGGTAGGGACTTTGTGCTGCTCCATTCAATGGCAGTAGAGGGAAGAGCAAGAGAATGTGGGAGTGACAAGAGGAGGTTGAAGTCATCTTTATAACAATCCTACCCTCTGATAGCTAACCCACTCCTGAGATAAGAACATCAATCCATATTATAAGAGGTGATGAGTTTATGGGTTAATGAATCAAAATCAATTCTTTCCCTATCTTCCATCATTGTTACACTGGGGATGAAGTTTCTAAAACAAGAATTTTACGGAGCAGATTCAAACCAGAGCATAACCATATCACATAAATACGAAGAGTGGAAATTATTTTATGGGAGATAGTGATTTTATAAAATATATAGTCAGGAATAAATATTTGAATTCACTTACAATGTCTCAAAGAATGTTAGCTTATTATATTGGATACATTCTCCCTTCGTCTCTTTTTTAAAATTTCTTTTAAAGTATACAAATTTCATGTATTAACTAAGTACAGATTCAGAAACATAGGGATACTTCCCACTCTACCCTCTCTCCCACCCATGCTCCCACCCTTCTACCTCTTCCCTTTCCTATTCCCACTCCTTATTTTTACAAAGGTCTATCTATGTTCAGTTTACTTTATACTCATAAGATTAACCCTACAGTTAGAGTTCAACAAATAGTAGAAGAAAAAAGCACTGTTCCTCAACAGTTGAGACAAGGGCTGTAAACAACCCCTGAGTCTAAAGTTGTTAATTTCAGTCCTGTAGATTACCTTTTTGGTACTATATTAGTTACCACAGATCAGGAAAAATATATGGCATTTGTCTTGTTGGGATTGTCTGATTTCATTAAGTATAATGGTTTTCAGTTGCATTCATTTTGTTGCAAAAGACAAGATTTCATTTTTTACCATGTGTAGTATTATATAGTATATATATTGCAGAATTTATTTTTTTTCTTGGACACAGTATGTTCATACGTAACATATTCATTAGTTTTATTAACATTGCTATACACTATCTTTCTGATAACCTTCATATTGACTATAATGGTGATAGTATTTTTTCTTTCATGCTTTTAACACGTTTTATAGTTATTGTGACACTTAATTTTACAGAAATAGTAATTCTTAATAAGCACACTGACTCACAAATCACAGTCTTGTTATATCCACAAAGTGTTATCTTCTGGGAGGTTTCTGGAAGGGACCCATCTTAACATCACACTCTAAGTGGTTCTTTTGGCACATAGCACATCTCTGGGCCTCTGTTATCCCCATGCATTGTTAGGACTGTCTTGCCTGTGATTAGCAGCAGGCTAACTCAGACCCGATAAAGAAAACCAGGAAAACTTTTGGGAGGTTATGGGGTATCTCATGAATAATCAAGTCAGAAGGGAATAATGCTTCAGATACAAATTGACTTACACAGTTGAATACCACCAAGATGTCACAACTCTCTTTTCTGCCTGTCTAAACTTTGGTTTCTCCATTTTATCCTTTGAGATAAGTATTCTTTAGGTTCACATAGTAAACAGAACTACTTTACAAAGCTACATGAAGAGAACTTTGTTGCCAAAACAAATGTTTTGAAGCAATAAGACAAAAGTAAGATAGTGATATCAGAAAAGTTACTGGAACAGATGCCAAATGAAAGTCAAGTGCTCTTAGAAAGTGATGTTCTCTTAGCAAATATTCCCCAGTGTGCACTTATCCCTTTCAAAGATGTGGCATAATTGACTTTGAGTATATAAAAATAAACCAAAGAGTTTTAGACTACATGGCTGTTATTTAATATTTTACCTGATTTGGACCAGAGAGAGCTAAAAAGATTTTTCCATCACTCTCTTAGTTTATCTGGAGTGAATATAGATTAAAAGTAACTTAGTAGCTAGATTAAAACCATTTATTTACTATAGCATAGTAAATAAATCTACTTTAGCACAATTTCTCCCATTTATCCAGTTACTCTGGCTTAAAACATCCTACTTACTTATAAACTCTCAATCTCATGCATGTTAACTTGTAAATTGACCCCAAATTCACTGGCAGTGCAACAGACTACATATACACAGCCTACTGTTCTCCTTCTGGCCTCTAGGGTGGCATTTTTTATCCTAGTACATGTGCAGTAAGACTTGAGAGAGTGACAAGGCACCATATAGCACTTCATTTGCATTTGCAGATTATTTACATACTTTTAAAACCTTGTTTTCTATTTATAGTGAGTTATATATAAAATCCACCATCTTTCCAATAGTGATGAAATTTAAATAGAAATTTTACAATGAGAAAATTAACTGTCAAAAATGAAACCAATACCCATAAGGAAGCTATATATTCCTCTTTACAAAGCTACACGCACAGTAAAATGCATCAGCCACAGGTTCACAGCATCCAGTAAGAAAAAGTTTAATGTCTAAATATGCTTCAGGTTTGGTTGAATGTAAAATGCAAACAGTAATCACAATTTGACATTGGAACTTTCTATTATTATGATGATATCCCATTTTTTAGGGAAAATATCTGTTCAAATGATTTAGAGGTGGCTATTAAAAGCCCAAGGGCCCCCTACACTTAGCAGGAGGATGAAACGGTTTCTTTCTGCTTTCCTTCTTCCTCAGACTCCCAATTATATGGAACCATGTTCTATTAAGAAAAACAAAAACAAGAAAAGCCTTCCACTAGTATAATTGGGCTTAGAAGCAGGTTTAAATAGCTTGGAAAAGTCCTGGTTTACAACATTCTCCATAACTCTGACAGAAAAGACATACAGAACTTTAGATAATAACGTCCAAATCTCATGAATCATTCAACAAGTGTTCACTGCATATTTGATATGCATACGGTTCTGTTTGTAAAAATGAATAAAATGAAGTATCTGCATTTAAAAAAGTAAAATCTAGTTGTAGCAACAGAATTATATGAAACAAACAACAAAGTGTAAGAGCAGACTTCCCCATCCCCAAAGAGGCATCAGAGGTTGTGAGGAAAGTATCAGATGTTGGAGGAGGCAACTGTCAAGATGGCTGGAATCCAATTGGAAAGCTCTATAGTGCTGGGAGTCTTCAGTCTTCAGTTGCACCTTAAAGAGCTTCAAGGTCTCAAATAGGCCTGGGGAGAGGGAAAGGCAATATAGGTGGGACGACAATGAGCAAAGATGAGAGATGATAATGAGCAGGAGCCAGGCAAGCCGAAAGAGCAGATTCGGTTTCCGGGAAGTAGAAGTATTTAAGGCTGTTACCTGCATATCTTAATCACAGTGCACATTTTTTCATTTTCTTGAGTGTATTTTATGTATTATTTTTATTAAAATAAAGAGATTTCATCTATTTCAGAGATATGATTCTAAAATAACCATATGGTTATCCTTTCTCTCTCAATCTCGCACATTTTCCCCCTTATTTTTTGTAATAACTTTCTTTCCTTTTTTTTCTTTTTTTTTTTTGACAGAGTTAAACCGTGTGAGAGAGAGACAGAGAGAAAGGTTTTCTTTTTCCGTTGGTTCACCCCTCAAATGGCCACCAAGGCCAGAGCTACGCCGATCTGAAGCCAGGAGCCAGGTGCTTCTCCTGGTCTCACATGTGGGTGCAGGGCCCAAGCACTTGGGCCATCCTCCACTGCCCTCCCTGGCCACAGCAGAGAGCTGGACTGAAGAGGAGCAGCCGGGACTAGAAGCCGGCACTCATATGGATGCCTGTGCCACAGGCGGAGGATTAACCAAGTGAGTCATGGTGCCAGCCCCTGTAATAACTTACTTTCAATTCACTTTATAATCTTAGGCTTAATGCACCACTAGCCATAGTGTTCAATAAGCAAAAAGTAGAACTGTATTGGAAAACCAGTTTACTGCTTTCAGTCAAATGCTGTTATGATGTCTTAACATTAACTCAGAGAAAGTATAGTAATCAGATTTTTGTCATTGTGATAGAATACCTAAGCTACATTTAAGGAAGGAAATGTATTTTGTCTTACGTTTTTGAGGTTCACAGTCAAGATCAGATATCCACCCTCCTAGGTTTGGTTGTCTAGTGAGGCTGGGGGATGGAAATGATGTGGCAAGTGAGGAAAAAGAGAGGGTAGCTAGGCCTGGCGTGCTGATAAAACAAACTTCTCACAACTACTTTCCCAGGCAGCGCCCCAAATGACCTAAGAATCTCCCAATTGGCTAGCTCCTAAATAGAATAATTGGGTTAAGTCTCTAACCTCCCAGCAACAACCTCCATGATCCTGGGGTTTAAAGTCCTATATAACTTCTGGAGTCAATTCATGTTTGATGTATGGAAAGCAGTATGACTTCTAAACATTGTGAAGATAATTTGCAGCAATAGTATTTCCAAATAAGTCTAAAGATTTCTTTAAAACCAAAGCAAAATAAATTAATAATTTGATTTCTGGAGTCAAGTAAAATGAAGTACATATATACCAACAAATATTTGTATTACATCTTTAAAACATTTTTCAACTTGCTATTAACATGGTGAATTGTAATTGGCTAAAAAGAAGCTGGTGATCAATTAATGCTGTGAAAGTGTCAATCCAACATCTAAAGTCACAGTATTTCACAATAGGAACATTTTAGGATACCCAGTTCCTGCAGTAAGACTTGTTCTTTTTCTGTCCTCTGCTCCCTTATAGTTTGCATATAAATAGACTAAAGACATTTCAATGTGTATGTTTTATTTGTTCATTTACCAAATATTAACTGATTCCCCTAATATGAGTCAAAATTAAAGAGCCACACACACACACACATATATATATATATGTGTATATATGTATGTATGTATATATATATATATGTATGTATAGAAGGAAGTTCACTTTTGAGACTAAGGTAGATTGTACATGAAAATGAACATAATTATAAATTTTGGTCAATGCTATGAAGGAAACAAACATGGGAATGAAATATAGCCAGCATACAATGTGGTAATGAAGAGCAATTACACTGGATTTGTATTCCAAACTTGACTACTTACTGTTCCTTGGCTCTGAACAAGTTATTAAACTGCTTCTGCTCAGCTGCTTCTCTTGAAATTCAAGGATAATAATGGTATCTACCTCATAGGATCTTTATGAATAATAAATTATCTAAGATATGTAAATTACTTAGAATAATCCCTGGCATGTGTGAAAACATAGAAATAACAACTGACAGTATAATTTGTATAACCTTTTTATTCCACTCAAGAAATATCTCAGCAAGAGGTAGCACCTATTCCCAATAAGCTTCATTTTTTTCTGATGCCATAAGTTGTAACTTTGAAATACTAATCTATTATTGTCACAATCTTGTATACTATAGTCTGATGGGCAGTTTTATAGTTGAAATTCAATGATGTTAAAGCCCCATTTCATGTGATATTCTCAAATGAAATATATTCTTTTGCAGAATAAGAGTCACAATAGCAAGAAACCAACATTGAGCTTAAATAATTGAGTTCAAGAACGTTACAGGGTACTAGGAAAAAACAGGAATAGGTATATGGATCAATGTGCAAGCAAAGAGGTGTCTGGACTCCCAGAAAGCTAAAATAAGGGATATTGGCAAAGGCAGCTACTCAGTCTTAAAGGTTACTTTAATCAAGAGAAATAAACACAGGTAAAGATTAATTTATTATCATTCTATGTGAACTAGGATAGGGCCCCTTAAACTTGAGTGTGTGAATCACCTGGGGAATCTTGTTAAAATGAAGATTCTGATTGTTGAGGTCTGGGAATGGGAAAAAATACTTTGCTACTTAGAGTATAAACAGATGGGCAGTATCAGCATCACCTTCCGGCTTGTTGGAAATGAATATTCTTCATCCCCATCCAGACCCATTCAATCAGAACCCGCAGGAGAATCACACTCATAAGATCTCTAAGTGACTCTTAGAATCATTCAGTTTTGAAAAAACACTGGAATCTAGGAGCTGCGGCTATGGATAGAGTGACCATATTGACCTGGTTAGCCTGGAACTTTTCTTATTTTCGCATTTAAAGTCTCCTGTGTGAGGAAACCCTCCTACTCAGACAAACTATTACAGGTTGGTTGGTCATTATAGCTACTGATCCCCTGTAAATGGGACTGCAGTTTTATGAGCAGGCTGCACTGTTTTAAAAGGTCATAACTGATATAGTGTAATTAGCATATCGTTTGCTATCTTCTTCCAGATGCATAATCTTGAGCAAATCCCTGTCCGTCTCCAAGGCTTAGCTTCCTTACATGTAAAATGAAAATGATATCTTGCACACAGGATGGTTTTAAGGACTAAATGAAATAAACTGTAGGAGTTAGTGGTGTAGGGTGTTGTGGCACAGCACTTAAGCCACACCCTGTGATTACAGCAAGCCATAACAGGAGCGCTGCTTGATGTCCTGGCTACTCTGCTTCTGATCCAGCTCCATGCTGATATGCCTGGGAAGGCAGCAGAAGATGGCCTAAGTGCCTGGACCCCTGCCACACATGGGAGATACTACTGGAGTTCCCATTGTGGTCATCTGGGGAGTGAACCAGCAGGTACAAGATCTCTTTCTCTGTCTCCCCTTCTTTCTCTGTCACTCTGCCTTTCAAATAAATAAAAATAAGATCTTTAAGAAAATAGAAATGTAATGTGATTAAGTATGCTCTACATACAGATTTTTTAAGCAGTTGCTATTATTACCAGTGGATAGTTTTTGAAATCAGTGATGGAAATCTCTGGTTTTGGTGCTATTAGCATAACTGATTATAATTATAGATTCCAGCTTCAACTCAGCAAAAGAAAAAAAAATAATGAGAAGAAACTGGAACAGAGGAGAAAGAATAAATAAAATGGTGTGGTGAGAAGGTAAATAGACTAAAGGCACAGTCCTATCAGCAGGCACTGAATATTTATTCAGGGTTTCCTAGGGTCCATCTGCTTATGCCTTTAGATATTTTATTTGGCTGCTCTTGAGCTACAATGGGAGAGTTGAGTTGTCATGACAAAGTTGAAAGTATTTTCTATCTAGATCTTCATGGAAAGATTTGACAACCTCTGTTCGAAGGAATCTTAAGAAGACTTCAAAAAGGATGGCATGTCACATTCAGGGGAGCACTTGCTTGCATATATCTCTATTGTAATGCTACGCTACATTAATGTTACTCACTCATTGATCAATCTTTGCTTGATGAACTGAATGTTTTTCAAAGAAGCAATCCTGTCTTACTCGTGTTCAGAACCTAACAAAGAACCTGGTTCATAAAAGATGGTCCAGAAATGCACGCTAAAGTTTAAGTATATTTCATATTTGAGATTTAGGGCAGCCGATCAGTGAACTGGAGAAGTAATTTATATGTCTTTAAATAGGCACTAGACTTGGGAGAAAACTGACTTCTTGCTAAGAGCTAATTTGCTATTTTTATGTTTTTCAAATATACCTATGTGGCTCACCAATGAAAGGTAATTAAATCTAAAGAAGTTTTTCATTTGGAGTGAAAAAGTAACTTCCACATCCTCCTGCAAAATCTAACAAAGCTACAGTTATATACAAGAATAACAATTTGATAATTTTAACATTGAAAAATATGTGTGGCAAAAGCTTGAATAGTTTTAGTTAATATTACATGTGTGCATTCAATAACTAATTAGCCAATAGTTCTCAAAGTATTTATCAGGTATAATTCAGGAAACTTACTTCTGAATGTATTTAGCATTCTACAAATAAATCTTAGCCTCAATTAACTCCTTGCTATTTTGATAAATCTAACATGCTGTTTTAATATCAAAAATAATATGGCCAATGGCACTAATTAAGGAGTTATTTTATGAATAACTGACACATTTTTGAGAAACATTGCAAGAGATTTGCTTTCTTCAGTAAATTAGAGTACACAAAATTTAATGCATTTCAAAGAAATCTAATGAATGTCAAGGCCAGGTCTCTTTAAGAAAAGCTTGTACAACACAAAAAGACAATTTTAAAACTACAACTTGGTAGAGGAAATTGAAAAATATTCACTTATTAAGTATAAAATTTCTCCCTATTAGCTTCTGCCATTAGCCTGCTTTTAAATGTTAATAAAGAAAACTTCAGTTTTGAAAGCTTTTATAATGCCAGAATAATAGACTGGGGAAAATTGTTTTATATTTGTTAAATTCCTATACACAAAACAAAACTGTTACTTCATTATCTATATTATTGTGCTTCAATTCTAATGTAAAGGAAATGTGGACTGTGCTCCTGCAATGTTGAGAAACTAGTGGTAAGTTTATCAATAACAGTGGTGTTTTCACTTTTGTTTTCTTAATTTTAATGGAATGTTTTGGTCTTCTATAATCATAAAGTTACAGTCTTTAAGTTATATTTTGCAGACAGGATGAACCCAGAAGATACTATATTTCTTATAAAAATATTACATTTCTACAGATTGATCAATGTTTTTACTTCACCTAACTGGTTATTCTTCATTGCTGGTAACATAAGCATATGCCATTTGATGACAGTACTGCAAAGTGGTTTCCAACCATGATCTACAAATGAAAATGATTAAAATACAGGCTTATCTTAGAATGGGGAACATGGTTCCTCATAAAAGAAAATCTTGGGTGGGTGCTGTGACTGCAGATTAAGCCTCCTGGTTCAAGTCCCAGCTACTCTAGTTTTGATCTAGTTTCTGGTTGATGTGACCTGGGGGAAAGTAGGTGATGGCCCAGCTGCTTTGATTCTTGCCACTCACATGGGAAACCAAGATGCAATTCCTGACTCCTGGCTCTAACCTGACCCAATCCTGGCTGTTGTGAACATTTGAACAGTGAACCAATGTGGAAAGTCCCACTCTCTTGCCCTCTCTTTCTCTATGTCTCTGATATCTCTACCTCTGTAACTCTGTTTTTCAATTATTCAAATAAACCTTATTTTTTTTAAAATCCTGCGCTTTCTCAGACATGTGAAAAATCCTGGTTAACTATGAGTTTCCGTTTGTTGATGTGCCGGCTGCAATGTAAATATTTTAGCAGAATTTGGTCACACATTCCAGATTATTTCTAGGTTTCACAGGAAAATATGAGAGCTGAAAATCTGAATGATTATATTGAACTGAATATAAAGTTAAAATGTAGCATTGTTTTGGTTTAGGCATTTTCAACTTACCTCAAAATGTCTTGACCATGGACATAAAACTAGAGAACTGGAAGTCAACATGAAGTCTCCAGGTTCACTCTCTGCCTGACTACTTTGAACAAGTTAGCTATTAGTATTATATAAATTAATATTATATAAAATATCCAGTAGTTTCCAATTCCTGAAGTCTATTCACTTGTAGAGGATTAGAAATAAAAATTAAAAGAAATAATTGAATGACAGCACTCATACTGATTAGAACTTCAATAATGCCAGGGAAAAATACCTGAAGGAGGGGCTGGCACTGTGGTATAGTAGGCTAAGCCTTCGCTTGCAGGGCCAGCATCTCAAATGGGTGCTGGTTCATGTACCTGCTGCTCCTCTTCCAATCCAGCTCTCTGTTTATGGCCTGGGAAAGCAGTGGAAGATGGTCCAAGTGCTTGGGCCACCAACCCATGTGGGAGACCCAGGAGAAGCACCTGTCTTCAGACTGGCTCAGCTCCAGTCTCTGTGGCCATTTGGGAAGTGAGCCAGCAGATGGAAGACCTTTCTGTCTCACCCTCTCTCTGTCTGTAACTCTCTCTCTCAAATTGATAAATTCTTAAAAAAATACATGAAGGAAATCTTAACCTAAGGAAACATGATTAAAAGCCTTGGCTCTACCCTGTGGTTTCCTTTTCCATATGAATGGAACATGGGTCTTCATGGTAGTACAAGAAACAAAAGTGATGCTGAAGCTGGCTTCACAGTGTTTAGTCTGATATACAGCATAGGACCAGCCTCAAACAAGATTGAAAAAATAAAAAAGAACACTTGCTGTGTAATCTTCACCAATCTTACTTGTCTTTTTTGTTTTATTTTTTCTTCTTTCATTTTTCTTTATAATGTCCTCTTCATTTTCTACCTTCCTTTTCAATTTAACATTTTTCTTTTATCTATTTTAGACAACTGTCTTCTTTATTAAGGATTGGTGGTCTTTGCCAGCCTGTCATTACAGGAGATGATAGTTTGAGGGCACAAATAAATGAAACAGACTTCAGAATCTCTCATAATAATCTGAGATCTTCTTTTTTTAGAGTAAGGTGGGTAAATGGTAGGCACACAAGTCAAGAGAAGGGAGCAGCAGTGCCCAGGTAGATAACTCTATAAACATTCAGCATGACTTGACCTTAGTTTGGTATATTTTATAAAAAGAAGAGTAAATAGTGGAAATTGAGCTAGTTGGTTGAAGAACAGTTGGCCAACAGAACTTATGGTAGATAAAAACTTAAATGAAACATAGTTTTCTTGAAATTCACCAGGACTTAATACAAAGAGAATTATTTCCTATGTGCTCCACTGTTAGGAGGAACTATGTTAGGGTATCCTGCTTCCTTCCCAATGTTTCTGACTTACCTTATCCCTGCATACACAGAAAGCTGAAACTGTTTCCATTTCAGTATTTTTTATATGATGCTAATAATCATATCACTATCTTATCTCTGTTTCACTCCAGATAGCGTTATCATTAGTTTATGAACTAAATCCCTGCTTTTCTGTATTTTCATTCTCTGTTTTTTTAAGTAATAATGTTCTAGCAATATAAAGGTTGGGATTAAAAATATGAATTTAAGAAACTCCAACTGATAAGTAATCTTGCTGAATAAAAGACGTTCTAGTAGAAAATTCCATAATGTATTTTCATCTCATTCTTCAAATGCAACTTACACAGTCCTATTAACAATTCCATTACTCATTACCTGCTGAAGTCTGAGAAATATAATTGAGGTCAGAAAATTATGTGATTAAAATACAGGGTCTGAAAAATCCACAATTCATCAACAAAGAACAGAAAAGTCAACCCAAACAACTTCCTCTAAGGGAAGGATGTGCTTATTTATTTTAAAAAAAAGATTTTTAAAAATTATTTATTTGAAAATCAGAGTTGCAGAAAGAGGGCCAGGAGGGAAAGAGAGAGAGAGAGAGAGAGAGCGAGAGAGAGAGAGAGAGAGAGAGAGAGCTCTTCCATCTGCTGGTTCATTCCCCAGATAGCTGCAACAGCTAGGGGTGGCCCAGGCTGAACCCAAGAGCCAAGAACTCCATCTGTGTCTCCCTGAAGGAGGTGGGCCATCTTCCACTGTTTTACATGCTATTGGTAGGGAGCTGGATAAGAGGTGGAGCATCCAGGACACAAATAAGTTGCACATATGGTATGACAGAGTCTCAGGCAGTGGCTTTACAGTTTATACCACAATGACGACCTCATGATGTGCTTATTTAGTATAGGAGAAAGAATGGCAAAAGTTTTCCAATTTTGAGTCAAAACAGCTCAATTCTTTTAAGCTATAAGCTTGATTTTCATGGCAGAAGTTTTCAATTTTCTAAACTAATCAAGTGTTTATGGCATCAAGAAAATTATTTCTATTATAGTACTTGAGAGACAAATATTAATCTACTTGATGTTTTCACTTTTTAATCCAACAGGTTTATCCTTGTATGTTAGTTAAAAATGACTTATCTGGATAAAATTCACTAAAAAGAAAATTCTGTAGCCTCAGCTATCAGGTTTTCTCATCACATGTTTTGCATTCTTTGTCTTTGCCTCCCACCTTTTCGCTGTCTTTAAATTGTCAGAACTCGTAAATGCTATAGAACAGTGTGAACAGGATCTTCTAAACTCTGACACAAGTAGGTAATCAATCACCATTCAGTCTGATCTGTCTGCTTCTGATGGGGTTGCTGCACAATCAACATTTACACATTGCTTACTATTGACAGATGATGACTGTTGTGAAGACACTTGGAAAATACTGGTTGAGCAGTTTAAGGACATAACAAAACAAGCATGTTTTGTATGATGTAACTTATGATTTTGATTATTTGGAAAGTAAAATATATTAAAAAATCAGAACAGTTTTTAAATCAATCGAAAATTTTGTGGATTTCCTAACTGATATCAGCTAAGGTTAATGAAATCACAGTCTGGTTAAGAAATTCATATTGCATTCTTTTCTATTAATTATAGAACAGCTGGGTAATCTCTATGCAGATGAGATCCAGTAATTTCACATCATTAGTTCCACATCTTATGGGTTTTTCCACCCTTTTATAGAAGAATTATAGTTCACTGTTCTCTATTATCCTTTGGTTTTTGTTACATTCTTGATATTGATCTGTGCCATTTGAATCTTATTATACTCTGTATTGTTAGCCTTTAAAAGAATAAGAAAATTTTTTTCTATAAGGAATAAAACATACAATGTCAGTAAAAATTCAGAAATTTAATTGTTGAGCAAACTGTGACATACATGTACATACATGTGAGGTAATTATTCCAAAAATTTTTTATTTATATCATTACTCTCTCTTAAAATACTTTATTTGGTTGTTCAGCTGTCACATTTCAAGTGTTAAGAACCTTTAACTATTTGACATGCTGAGATGAATTGCAAGTGAGATGTTGCTTATGATTTTTTTTTGCCCAGGACATTTAGTTCTCTAAACTCTGACAGTGTTCACCTGATTCTGTCAATTTTTAAGATATACATGGTTGTAATCAAATATATTTAACAAGGTTCTATTACCAGTTACACATGACATGATAAAAAATGGATACAAGCTTGTTATTGTAGCAATTTTCTGGGTTTTACATTGTACTGATTTGACTAGTTTCACCTCTCCCCACTCCTACCCCCAACTCATCCACAACTTGTGAATATAAATTTATTTGTAAAAAAAAAAAAAAAGATATTTGCAGCTATAGTCAGGAGACCTCTTAATCGAATACATTATGAGAAGAGAGAACTTTGGACAAACACATACAGGAAGAACACAGTGTGACAAGGAAGGTCCAAGGTCAAAGTGGTATGCCCGTAAGACAGTACTAGCAGCATCAGAAAATAGGGGAAAGGCATGAAGATAGCATGAACCTGCCAACATCTTGATTTCAAATGTCTAGCCTACAGAACTGACAGCAGAAATGTCTATTGTTTTAAACTGTGTCTTAAAATGTTGCGTTAATTGTGAAAGAGTAAATTTCTGTTGTTTTAAGCCACTGAAGTTGTAGTACTTTGTTTTGATAGTCCTCAAGAAAAAGACATATTATTTTAAAAATTTCTTAGTTTTCTTATCTTTCAACATCAACGATTCACATCTTTCCTAAGCAAATTTATCTACACAAATATACTTAGCAGAAACGGAGCTTTCTCCAAGAAGGCACTGGGGGCACCTCCTCTGAGAAACCTCCCCTGATCTCCATGACTTGGGCAATCCTCCTTTGTTTCTTTCTTTTTAAAATTCTAATGTCTTTTAATGGATTCCTATGATCTGTAGATGCAATTCTAGGAACATAATGATATTCACTTCAATCCTCTCTCCCTTCTTACCTCTCTCTCTGTCCCATCCTCCTCTTTTCTCCTTTTTTTTTTTGTTTTTGACATTATATATTTTAAATTTATATTTCAGTGAAAAGGCTTAATACTTTATTAAGTATTATAAATAAGAAGTTTAACAAGTAAAAAGCAAAAGACCCTCGTTTAGAGGGAAGTAGACAACAGCTATGAATAATAATTGACTGGAGGTGGGCACCATTGTTCACTTGGCTAATCCTTGGCCTGCGACGCCAGCACCCCAGGTTCTAGTCCCAGTTGGGGGCGCCAGATTCTGTTCCAGTTGCTCCTCTTCCAGTCCAGCTCTCTGCTGTGACCCGGGAAGGCAGTGGAGGATGGCCTAAGTGCCTGGGCCCTGCACCCAGATGGGAGACCAAGAGAAGCATCTGGCTCCTGGCTTCGGATCAGCACAGTGCGCTGGCCTTAGCGGCCATTTGAGGGGTGAACCAATGGAAGGAAGACCTTTCTCTCTATCTCTCTCTCTCTGTCTACCTCTGCCTGTCAAAAAAAAAAAATTGACTGGAAAAAATTACCATTTCACCTTTATACAGTGAATTTTCAAAGTAATCAAGATCATTTAAACTATAGGTAGTATAATATTCTAACTACTGGTTTGATAAAGGTATAAAACAAAGTTTTGTTTTTTTTAAAAAAAAACTATATTTGCAGAAATACTCATATGCACAGGCATTTCTTTCTCTCTTTTTTTTTAATTTTAGCTCCCATGTATAAGAGAGACTATATCTTAATCTGAGAGTATTGCATACCTTCCTTTTATAACATCTGTTACAATTGCGATTTTATATATGCTGTGTATTTGGACAAAGGATGTCTCACTCCTTTGAAGAGTGAAACAGAAGATCTAATATTGAGTCCCAGAGCTCTAACACTTTCTAGTCAAATAAAATAAGGGAAAATATTTCATTTACAATTTCTGTACATGTTCATCTAGACAAACACTGTGATTCAACAATTCTATGTTTAAAAAGATATTGATAAGTAATGTGATACTTAAATGTACGAATGATTAAATTTGATATATTTGTTTTAACTATTGTTCCAAAGTTGATGTATATACTCTTCAAACAGTATATTTAATTCAGTCTCTATACTGCAAATTATCATGTTTCCATAACTTGAATATTCTTTTATTCTACAAAAACTATTAAGAAATTATTTTAGGGTCATTAGAAAACTGATGAAGATATTTATAAATTAAGTAATAATCAGAAAGAATTATGTTAAGAAGATAAAATCTTCTCTCTGAAATAACTTTCTATTTTTGCTCAAAAATACTTTGAGTTAGTATGAAACTGTTGTATAAAAATGCATAGAAAGTACATCTTATAATAGATATTATCTATAACAAAAAAGCACTTGTATGTTTAAAATAGTTATTGGACTTGAAGACAGACAAGAAAATATTCCTGAGAAATTTATTGTTAGTGAACCCAAAAAATTATATTACTTCAAATCAGCAATGATCTTATCACAACTAGTCTTCACTTTTCCCCTACATTTAAATCACACTAACAGAAAATTCAATCTTCAAATCTATCTATGAAGAGTTGTAGTTGGAACTCTATGAGCTTAGAGGTGGTTCTCAGAGCACCAAATACAGAAACAATAGTACCTAAATCCTGATTCTTCTTAAATTAATTTGTATCATGTTCACTGCCATATCTCAGAGTTACAGGTGTATTTTGTTAAACCTTGAACTACATTTTAATGGATCACTAGATATCTAAATTACTTGTTCTAACAGTTCATCCCTGGGAAACTAAATGTACCATTTAAACTATTATATTATTGCTCAGTAAAAGAAAACAAAATATGATTTTAATAAGTTGTTTTTATTGAGATCAATTTTAGTATGAATTGCTTTTGGATGTCTCAGATCTACTACTAGACAAGAATTTACAAAAATTCAAGACCAGAAGTACTGCATTCATACAAAAACTATCTTTCCTACAAGTTTTATTTAGTTCTGGGTAAACACACAATAATCTAACTGGTGGCACTTAATCTGAATGCTAATATTTCCAAACATAATACTAATTCATAGTAAAGATCATTGTGTATCTATTCTCTCAAATGAACAATGAAGATTGAGCTCCCTGATTTCAAATCAATGTGCTCTCAAGGACAGCCTTTATCACTTCCATCTCCATACAGAAGCATGTTTTAATAGCTTATTCTCTTCAGCCTCTTTCTCCTTCATTTGTCTTCTAGGATTTTGTGGTTCTACATATAGGCTGATGAATTTCAGAACAGGATGCAGGAATATTTGATTCTTAATGGTAAATATTGCTTTTTACAATGTTTAAGTAATGTATGTGCTGAAAAATTTTAAATTCCGCTAAGACACTGTTACAAATATAAGTAAAGCTTCCTGCCCTGTTTTCTCCCTAATCTTTGAACAATTAAGATATTTTAGAGGCTGGCCCTGTGATGCAGTGGGTTAAAGCCCCAGCTTGCAGTGCCAGCATCACAAATGGGTACTGGTTTGAGTCCAGTCTGCTCCACTTCCGATTCAGCTCTCTGCTATGGCCTGGAAAAGCAGTAGAAGATGGCCTGAGTCCATAAGCCCCTACACCCATGCAGGAGACCTGGAAGAAGCTCCTGGCTCCTAGCTTCGGACTGACCCAGCTCCGGCCATTGCAGCCATCTGGGGAGTGAACTAGCTGATGGAAGACCTCTCTCTCTCTGTTTCTCCCACTCTCTGTAACTTTCAAATAAATAAAAACAAGAAAAGATATTTAAGGGTCTACATATTGATGCCAAGTATGTGCTCAATTACCTGTCATTCATGCAATATTTTCATAAATTTGACACATAAGGGTATTACCTGAACTGTTCATTATTTTACATATTTTATGGCTGTTTAAAAATTTATTTATTTTAAAATTTATTTTAAAAAGAAAAATCAATAGATACCTTGAATGAAACAAATGATACAATGATAGTAAATGTCAAATGTATTTTAAATCTGCAGCACTAGAACATAAGCTCCCCAAGAACAGGAATTTTGTCTCTTTTATTTACTGTTCTTCTATCATGCATTAACTCAATACCTGGAACCTAGTTGTTACTTGATAAAAATGAATTGAATGAATGAAGAATGAATACAATGTAAATATTCATTGGTTTTATGCTTCCTGATCCACAATCTAATTTCTTAAATATCAAGGTTTTATTTTTTTAATAAATTCATTTTCATCCCAAAGAAAAGTTTTTATAAAGTACTATACAAAATGGTATGTGTGTACAGAACATATATCAAAGCTTACATTTTTATGCACTATAATATATTGATTTCTGATAGTGAATAGGATTTCCTAATGGCTTAAACAATTCAATACCACAGTTTAGCAAAGCTTTTGGGCACTGTCTTTTACTTCTTACTATAAATGGAATCACTTGAACAGATTTAAGAAATTCTAATGCCTGGCTTCCTATACCTCAAAACATTGAAATCATAATTTACTGGGTATAGAGATAGCCATCAGCTTGGTTTTAGTCTTTTGCTATTTTATTAACTTTGAAAAGTTTCTCTAAACTTTCCATATGTAAAGTTTTTAAAAGCTATGCTTATTTAAAACTATCTTTAAAAACCAATCTCTCACTTTAATTTGTTTTATGGAACATCTATAAAAACCCTCCAAGTATGTCTAATATTTTTGGAACTGAAATCTTCTGAATTGATTTACAAAATGATATTTCCTATGAGGCACAAGTCTTCATTTCCTCATACCTTTTCTTTGGCTCTGGACTAGTAATAGATGCTGTATAAATTGTGTACAGTGTAACACATGGATAAAATATATTTCAGACCTGATGATGCGACAGTAGAGTAAATCACAATTGTGCCACCACAATCAGATCAGACAGTAAAAATATCCTATGTATCAAATAACTTAAGATGCATTAAATCAATCATTTCAATTTGTGACCCAGGTGGATATGAGGATCTAATGGGGGTCTATCAAAGAAATGTTGTACTGCATTTGCCAAAAGTTAACTCTCTTGCACGAATTCCAAAATCTACCAAATGAATAATGCCTTGTTCTATCCTCATGCATCTTGACTTACTTATATACAACACCATGTTTTTTCAATAGGGAAGTTGTCTTTATGTATCCCATAAGGAATATAGCATTAATTTTTTATTTGAAAGGGAGATAGAGAGAGAGAGAGAAAGAGAGAAAGAGTGAGCGAGCCCCATTTGCTAGTTCACTCCCTAGGGCTGGGCCAGGTAGAAACCAGGAATCAAGAGCTCAATCCAAGTTTCTCCTGTGGGTGAACCGTTAGAGCCATTACTTGCTATTTCCAGGGTTGTGCATTAAAGAAAGCTGGAATCAAGAGCAGAGCTGGGAATCAAACCCAGCATTTGAACAGGGAACATGGGCATCTCAGGTGACATCTTAACTGATATACAAAATATAACCCCTTTCCAAATCAGGGATGTATGACCAACGTTATTTTGTGACACAAAGTAAAGGAGCAAGGGGATTTCCTACATGATGACAGTGGAGAAAATCCAGAAATACAATTATAACTCAAAGTGAAAACAGAAAATAGTGTCTCCCTCCTAATTGGATATGAAGGTTACCACTTTCCTTGGCTGTTCAGGCACGAAAACCTATCATTTCTGAATTCTTCTGTTTCTATCTCCAATTAACAAGTTTTAGGAAATACAACTCTCTACAACCTCTGCCTCTTCTGGTCACATTCTTGCTGTAACACTTCTTATGGGCCTTACATCTTCAAGCTTGGATTTTAACCTCTGAGCTCATCTTCTTGTGGCCATTTTTTTCTTTCCTGTAGTTTTCTATTATCTTGCTGGCAGATTAACATTGTTTTAAAAAATTCATTTAACTGAAACACTCAAAAACAGATCAGCAATCTGCTAGTTCACATCACAAATGCCCACAACAGGGCTGGGTCAGGTCAAAGCCTGGAGCTGGAAACTCAACCAGTGTCTCCCAGGTGAATGGAAGGGATCTAAGTACTTAAGCCATTACCTGCTGCCTCCAAGCATGCACATTGGCAGGAGGCTGGATTGGAGACTGAGCCAAGACACTGACACAGACATTCTGAGATGGGATAAGGGTAAAACAATCTGCTTCTTAAACTGCTGTGCTGAATGTCTACCCAAACCCAATTAACATTATTAAAAGCCCATTGATAAAAATGATAAAATATTATCTTAAAAAATTTGTTCCTTCCTACCAACACCATAAAAGCCAAAAATCAGAGCAGGAGTTTAGCTAAGTAGTTGAGATGCCCATGTCCCTTGTCAGCATGACTGGGTTCACTCCCTGGCTCTGGCTCCTGACTCCAGCTTCCTGCTTAAGCAGATCCTTGCAGGCAACATGAGGACTCAAGTGGTTGGTTAGATTCCTGCCTCCTTCATGAGAGTAGCAGATAGAATTATGGGTTCAAAGCTTTGGCCCAGCAGAGTCCTAGACCTTGTGGACATTTGGGGAGTGAGTTAACAGATAGGAACTCTGTCTGGCTCTGTGCTTCTCCAAAATCAAAACCAAACAAACCTAAACAAAACATAAAAACCAAAACTTCTCAATGCACATTACAAATGTGAGAATATTTTATTTCCAACAAATTGTTCATCACAACCTTTTCTTCTTTCCATTTTCTAATTTATTAAAAACTGAAAACCCATAAAAAATTTTAGCTTTAAGGAACAAAATATATATCTTTTATTCTGCCTTCAAATAAAAAAAAATTAGAGCTAGAACAATTTACAATTAAATGCTAACTGCCCTACCAACTTACTACTGTGGCCCTCAGAGACTCACATTTTTAAATTCTAACCCCTAGTACTTCAGAATGTGACCTTATTTGGGAATTTGGTCACTGCAGATTTAATTAGTTAAGAGGAGGTCATGGGGACATAAAGTGTTCTCCTAACGAACGTGACTTACAAAAAGAGACATTTGGACACATAACTGTACATGGGGACAACTCCATGTGGATTTTAGAATTATGCTGCCATAGGCCATGGCACACAGAAGCTATGAGAGAGGCCTCCTCATTGCCTTCAGAGACAACATGGACGTGTCAACATCATCATCTTAGAATTCTAACTTCTAGGACCATGGGACAATAAATTATTGTTGTGTTGGTGGCATGTTGTTGCAGCAACATTTGAAAACAAATACAGTTGCTGAATGACCGTGTTACATTTTTTAGTTCAATGCTTTCATTTCCAAAAACAGGGATTATGATGTATATAGATACCACACAATTGCCATGACTATCATGGGACATTAAATGCTGAGTAATGGAGGACATCACTATGGGAGCTTCTTCTTTTCTTCTTCATTCTTCACTGCTGCTAATTTATGTGAACTCTAAGTGCCTGTGAAAATCAAAGCTTCTGTGGATCTTTGTTATTCAACAGCAGCATGATAAAAACAGATATGTTATCTCACAGTAAACTATACCAGACACTTTGTGGCTCCTTCTGTCTCAAAATTCTATGATCCATAATCATAACTCATATTCTTGATCTGGATAGTTTATTTTTCCTTAGATATTATGTATCCGAACCATGACTGATACTAACAATTTTTATTCATCACATGCTAATACTTATTTCACAGTCTACCAAAGGTAGTTTCATGGTCTAATAAATCTAATAGTGCTCTCTGATGATTATTGATTTTTATAGTAGGAAAAAATAGATATTTTATGTGAATTCTAAAAGTCTAAGTTTATCATTCATTTCTTAAAATTAAGTAAGCACATATTTTTATTATTCATTTTATCATGGCCAACAAATATCTTTTAAACCATACATTTCTGTACTTCATTTGTAGGAAAGAGAGACTCTTAGTGAATATATTTGTAAGGGCCAAAATACTCTATCTACTCACTGCCAAAATGGTCATTTAAGATTATGCATTAATTTTGCAAATTTTTAATCAGTTGAACAAATGTTTGGTTTGACAGAGTGAAGAAAGCTCTTTATTTTTACCTGTATATTTTAAAAATTGCTAACTCTTGTAGGCAGAAAAAACAAAATGGGATGAATCATCTTCACTCTCTTAAGAGCCATAAATTAATTCGGTGTGTGCCAAGAGTGGCATAATCCATGCACGGAGAAAGAAGTACCTTCCTACCAATCCTTGTCCACAGCTATTGAAAAAAGAATTTAGAATCCATTTAATTATGTATTAATTTATTATCCAATATTATGAAGTTATAATTCCAAGCCATCTTGAAACACTGAGAAAAGCAGTTTCAGAAATTAATCACCAATTAGAAAATATACCTAGTTCAAAGCTATTTAGAGAATCATCAAAGATTCAGAGTTGTGATTATTCTTTCTAATAATGTTGATACATACACTGCTAAAATAAAAGCTGACTTTTATTATCTAAAAAAGACTTAATTTCATGTAAGCAAAAATTTATGTCACAGTCACCAGTTAATTATCAGCAATTCAATATAAATTTTGATGTTGTAGCATTCTATGCTTTCTCAAGAACTAAGAGTATATCACATTTCAAAACTCATCCCAGAAAATACCATTATGGTAGCTTTCTGCTTTCATTGAAGCAGCACTAAAAACAAGAGTGTGTCTCCATGGAGATACATAATAGAAAGTTGAAGTGATACGGGTTAGGCTGGTAAATGGCTAGATATGCTGAGCTGGAGGTGTTCTCAAGCCACAAGCCTCTGCCTCTTGTGTAATAATAACCACACACTTGAATCATCCCCCTCCCAGGAAATAGCTCCTTTACCTGGGACCTGGGTAGTGGATCTGGTATGGTGCCATGTAGACACTCCCCTTGAAACCTTATCAAAGAGGCCAATATTAGGACGGGCCCTTCTCTCTTTCTCTGAAGACCAAGTTGTGGAGAAGGTGCTGAGATACCATCTTTCTCTACTTATCCTCCCATCCCTTTTCTCCTTCTGGTCCACTCTCCACTCCTCATCTATGCCCAGGCACAGGTCAGTTTTCTTTTTCACCTTTTAAATAAACTTTATCACTTTGTTCACCCTCTATATGCCTATACTTGTAATGCTTCTCCAAGTAGAAGGTAAGGACTTCCCCTGTCTTAAAAGTATACAGCTATAAATTTTAATGTCACTTTTTTGGTCCAAAATTTCAGGAAGATTGTGATCTTTTGTTAGTCATGGTTCACATTCAAATCAAATCAATTTTCTCATAGCTGAGATACATTGATAGAGCAAAGAATACTTCTCATATATTCTTATATTTGCATTTAAAACTGGCCAAAGATATTTAAAGAATGACCCATATTTATCAACTTCTGTGAAACACTCTCAAATCATTATGTCTTCACATAATTTCCCCCAAATAGCAATATGCTCTGTTAGATTCGGATCTAATCAGCAAGGATCACAACATCTAATTCTCATCATAAGAATCAGCACTTTCTTTTGAGTATCTAAATATTAAACCATGTCTTTGTATTGTGTGTTATTTTTCCCTAACTTCCAGTTTCAATATGCTTAGATTTCATGACACATCTCTATGTAAGCATGATCTTGGGAACTGTGGATGTTAGGTCAGTTGAGTTTCTGAAAACAGTTTTCATTTCCCAAAGCCCATAACCTGAGTTAGAGTGAATCACACCTCCGCATAATTGCCAAATATTCACTAACTGTTGGTAATGAGAGGTACATCAGAAAAATTTCTTCTAATGTCACATTATATTTTACATACTCTCCAGAGGAATAAAACATGGAATCCAAGCACAGCTACCCTGAGTGCATTCAACTTAAACAGTTCATTTGTGATTGCTGAGAAGAAAAAAAATGCAACTTGACACTTCATATTCATCTGTATCTCTCTCTAGTTCAGTGGATTCCAAACTACAGCACGCCTCAGAATCAGCTGAAGAACTGTTACACAGATTCTAAAGCCCACCCTCGGATTTTCTCATTCACTGGGTCTGGGGGTGAGGCCTAACAGGCTTCAAGGTGACACAAATGTTTAGAACAGCACTTGGGGAACCGCTGATCTACTCGTGACAAAAAAGTATTCAAAAAGCTACTTTCAAGTATCAGTCCAAATTTGGTAGACGAGTAGCCCATTTTGAGTGAAGTTGGAACATTGCCTACGAATATGAACATTCAGTCACACGCTTGATCTCTGCACAAGATGAACGCTACCAATTGCAATGTCAATCTGCAATTATACCCATCAGATAGTAACATATGACATACAAGTTTTGACACCACTACAGCTTCATGCTTTGATAATTTGTATTAAGTTTTCAAAGGTGCATTTGGAATATTTTTTCCCAAATCTTATACTCTTCTTCACAATTTGTTTTACTCATCACAATCATGATAGTGTACCATATTTATAAGTCACTTTCCCAAAGTAACACAATTAGTTAAGTGGTAAGGAACATAAATAAACCTGGGTTTGTTTGATTCTAAAGACCACTCTCTCACTGGTGCTTCAGCTCACTTGGCTAATCATCTGCCTGCAGTGCCGGCACCCTGGGTTCTAGTCCCGGATGGGGCGCCGGATTCTGTCCCGGTTGCTCCTCTTCCAGTCCAGCTCTCTGCTGTGACCCGGGAAGGCAGTGGAGGATGGCCCAAGTGCTTGGGCCCCTGCACCGGCATGGGAGACCAGGAAGAAGCACCTTGCTCCTGGCTTCGGAGCAGTGCAGTATGCTGGCCGTAGCGGCCATTTTGGGGGTGAACCAATGGAAGGAAGACCTTTCTCCTCTCTGTCTCTCTAACTCTGCTTGTCCAAAAAAAAAAAAAAAAAAAAAAAGACCACTCTCTCAAATGCTATTTTATAATAATATATTATTGTCCAGATATCATTAGCTTACTCATGATTTATATAACTTAAGTATGTGAGGGCCTACTCTGGATAAGGTATTGCATTTTATATTGGAAATAATAATAAAGAAAACAAAATTATGTTTTTTTTTGACAGGCAGAGTAGACAGTGAGAGAGAGAAAAAGGTCTTCCTTCCATTGGTTCAACCCCAAAATGGCTGCTATGGTACTTCTCCTGGTCTCCCGTGTGGGTTCAGAGCCCAAGCAGTTGGGCCATCCTCCATTGCCTTTCCAGGCCACAGCAGAGAAATGGACTGGAAGAGGAGCAACCGGGACAGAACCGGCACCCCAACTGGCACTAGAATCTAGGGTGCCGGCACCGCAAGTGGAGGATTAGCCTAGTGAGCCGTGGCACCGGTCTATGTTTTTAAGAGATCATAATGCACTAGAGAAATTTTGCTCAAAAGCAAAAAGCTTCACACAAAGTCATAAGCATTATAATATCAATATATGGTTTATCACCTTGAAATCTAGTTTCCAAGCACATTCTCAGAAAATAGTACAACTTTATCTTCAAACCAATTTGAGAGCTTTAATGGACCAGAGGTGTTATTTTTTCCATTTTGTAGATGAACCAGGTAAAAAACAAAGATGTTATATGACTTTCCTTCCATTCTGTTCTATAAATCAATGTTTTCCCAAGGTATACTAGCAGCATACTCAACCTGAGAGATACTTAAAAAAAAAAGAAAAACCTTTTCTGGGAAATTTTGTATTTATTCTTAGAGACCAAAATACATATTGCCATTTTAATAGTTCCAAGAAAACTTGCAGTTAAAAAAAAATCAGTTGGGGCTAGTACTGTGGCATGACAGGTTAAACTGCTGCTTCTGATGCCATGATCCTAGATGGGCACCACTTCGAGGTCCAGATGCTCTACTTTTGATTCAGCTTCCCTGGACTGAGCCTGGGAAAGCAGAGGAAAATGGCCCAATACCTTGGGCCACTGCTACCCACGTGGCAGACCTCAGTGAAGCTCCCGGCTCCTGGCCTTGACCTGGCCCATCTCTGGCCATTGCAGCAATTTGGGGAGCAAACCAGAGGATGAAAGATTTCTCTCCTTTTATTTCTCCCTTTTTATCTCTGTAACTCTGCCTTTCAAAAAAATTCAATAAATCTTAAGAAACAAAACTCTGTTAACTTGGCTTAACTTAGTGTTTCACAAGCTTATGTTACCAAAAATTACATATTAAACTTTGGAAAAACAGATCTGGACCATACTCGCCTCTCATTCCTAGTTCCTAATCAAAACTGCCAGTGTCCTTTGTAGATCTACGTGGCATGGCAAACCTCCTTGTCTTGGAAACTGTAACTATCATGTCACTTGCATTGACCTTGCCATGTCATCACACTTTCACCTTTATAAATAAATCCCTGGTGCAATCAAACATATAGAAGGGCTCTCTGCTAAGTCATCATTTACCAGTAGTTTTGCATGTAATTTGATCACCACAGATATCACATCAAATTCATGGAATTCTGCATTTATTGCATGAGTTAAATGCTTCCCTTACTTACATAGTCAGACAAAATAATATTAGACAGTGAGACTTATCAAGGTATTGTCTTGTTAGATGGGGATATATAGATCAATATTAAAACTAGGAAGACTGAGTAGGGATAAAATACAAAATTAGTTTTCTAAAGAATATTTTTATAATATAATAGTTATTTCTTATATAACTCATAGTGGCAAAAATTTTTTAGCAATTAATTGTGATAACCAAGGGATCCTGTCTAAAATCCATATATTGAGTGTCTCGATTAGCTTTTTTAATTTAAAAATTAGGGAAGAGCATTGTAGCATACAAAGTTAAGCCTTCTTCTGTAGTGCCAGCATCCCATATGGGCACCAGTTTGAGTCCTGGTTGCTCCACTTCCAATCCAGCTTCTTGCTAATGTGCCTGGGAAAGCAGCAGAAGATGGCCCAAGTACTTGGACTCTGAACCCAGAGGGAGACCTGAAAGAAGCTCTTGGCTCCTAGCTTTAGCCTGGCCCAGCCTTGGCCGTTGCTGATAAAAAGTTGGCTCTAAGTTCTATACCATCATGAATCATGACTTCAGCTCCCTATTACATCCCTAACAATCTAGCCCAAAATAAGCTTATAATAAATTGCTGTTGACCCAAAAATTATTGCATTTTATTAACCTCTATCTCTACAGTGTACCCAAAGATTACCTCCTTCAAACACATCATAACTGGACTCTCATTTCTGATTATTTTCCGTTATTACACTCTGTTGTAAAGACTGCAAGTCATTTCCCCAATACATTCTCTCCTATTTCAATGATGAAATTTCCACTAAAAAATCTAAATTCCCAGTTACCCTTGAGGCTAGCTCTTACCATTTTGGTAAATGCTTGTCTGACTTCAGAAATAATACATAATGCAAGGAGCTACATCTTTCTTTGACTTTTCTCCCATCACACTGCTGGGGAATCAGATCTGATATCTGGTGCTATAGCAATCATGTTGAACTATGAGGATGAGTGTCATATCATAGGCATGATATTGAAAGGAATAAAATGCATACAAGTGCTAGGAATATTAAAGAGTTACAACCAACACTGGACTACCTAACTTCAGAATTTTTTACAAATGAGAAACAAAAGCTTCATTTTAAGCTAAGGTCATTTGGGGTTTTTCTGAATTTCATCCTGTTAACTACCCTAAGCTTCCATTTTTAAAAACCAAAAATCGATATACTGTAAAGAACACTGTCCATTATATCCATTATATTACTTATGTTACTCAACAGGAATGCTTCTGCAAAACATTCTTTCAGAACTGAGTACCACATTTTTGTTGTTTTTATTTGAAGACATAGGATTTTTCCCATTTAGACTATAAGAAAACAAATCACCATATCTAAGACCTTTGATTAGTTACTATGTATTACATGGCACATATTAACTTTTCTGACATTCTTAAGCCATTAAAATATGTATGTTAGAAGATTCTGGAGTTTATAAATATTACATTCACAGACCTTTTAATTTTCAAGTCTACATTTATACTAGTGACTAACCTTAAAGTTCTCTTCTAACTCCTGAATTATCTAAGAAGTAAAGTGATAATATGAGTAAATTTAATACAATAATATTTTAAGATAATGATTTTCTAATTTAGGGAAAATCAAGCCTAATTTTAAATCTTAATGAATATGGGAAAAATCAAGTTAATGCTGTTATTATTTTATTGTTTTAAATTTTTATAAAGAAAAAGTAAGGTTTTATGAACTAATGAAAACAAATTTACAATAAATCTTCAGTTTTAAGTACAATTTAATGTAAATATATTTTTACTGTCGTGAAAACTACAGCTTTTTTCAAATTCAATTTTGAAGATTTAATGGATGTGATATTAGAACTTGCTAACATTTGGGGAATATAGAACATATAATACACATATCAAATCTGTAATCAAGTGAGGAACAACTATTTGTTCCTTACAGAACAAATCTAATATACAGAGAAATGTTCTCCTATAAAATAATACATTTCTGATAGCCCTGTATTCCATAAGTAGAAAACGTTCTCCTTAAACAAATAATCTATTTAAGAAAATCATTACATTTATGCTATTTATTAATTTGTATATTTATAAAGAAACATATCAGTACAAAAATTATAGTAATTTGATCTTTCCTTTTTTATTATGTTATTGCAAAATCCCTTAATGTTTTGAGTTATCATTATAATTGTCATTTTTAAATTCATGCATCCAATAAACACATAATTAGCAAATGTTTATAGTATGGCATATATTATGTAAGGAATACAACCATGAACAAAATAATCTCTGCTTTTGAAATTTATAGATGTGCTATATAGGCAGATAATGAAATAGACATTATAACATGCAGTGAAATGTGCTATGAGAAGGATATGCTAATATACTCTGTAGAGATCAAAATGGAAAAAGTTGAAAATGTATGAAAGACATTTTAGGCTGTGGACTCAGAGATGAGGAAGGGTGAGCCTGGCCCACAACATGTGGGACAGTGACAATACACAAAGCCACAAGGTCACAGGTAAAACTACAAAGGACTTCCAGGGACATAAGTTGAGTTATTTTCATGGAGGTAACAGGGAGTCATAGAAATATTTTCATCAAGACAGACATAAAGTGAAGAATATTTATATTAGAGGTAAAATATCACATAATTAAGATTTATAGACTTTCATATGCCAGAGTATCTATTTCATAGTAATATATGCATTATATAAGTTATTCTATTTCTATCCAGTAAATTTGCAAAAATTTTAGATAATGAAATATATGTAAATTGACTGAAATGGAGTGCAATATCACTATATATGAAAGCATTCCAAAGTTCATAGAGTGGTGGAGTTAAAAGATAAGTTTTTTTGACATAAGAAATTAAAATCCATGTATAAAGTTTTCATAATACATAGAAAGTTTTGCAAACTCATGATATTTTATATACTCATATTATATTTGATTATAAATGCTTCTATAACACCAAAAGAAAATTTCATAGTACGTACTGCTCAATCTTTTATTTTAATATTGTGATCTGTTGAAAAATATTCTGATTGGAACAAATAAAAAAAAAATTCAGAGGATTCCAGAGAATAGCATAAAGGTTCTTTGAAAAAAATAAAGAGCTACAAGAACAGGTCAAAAGAGCCAAAACCAATTTACTAAGGCACTTTGAAGAGTGAAGATCTTAGAAACAGGTTTTTTTTTTTTTTTTTTAAGGTCTATATTGAGTAAATTCAAATAGCAAAGTAATAGTGAGAGACCCAGAAAGAGACAGGGAGATCTTCCACTCACGAGCTCACTCCCCAGGAGACAGCAGCAGCCAGCAATGGAGCAGGCCAAAGCAAAATGTATCAAAGGAGTAGCAATCAGTAAATTATCCACAACATGTTGAGGAAGCCATTCTGCTAGCTATGGAACTCTAACAACAAATATCCCTTTTAAAATTTTGTATTATACAAAAGAGGAATGAAGGATTGAATCAATTCTTTTGCTCCATTGAGATTCATCAACTTGCATATAGATGTTTCTTCAAGTTTTAAAATCATGAATGAATAATTAAAAACTGACTTTAAAATTGACAGACCTAAAATGATATGTAAACCGTACTTAATTTGTGAAAGAAAAGAGAAATTTTCAACTTAGAAATTCTCAACTCCACCATATGTTCTATACAGATCAATGTGCTTGGTGGTGAAGCACAGTATAGCATAGTGATAGGAGCTGAAACTCTCCAACGGCCTTCTTGTTCTGAATCCTGATCTTCCCACTGACTAGCTTATTCACCTCTCTGTGCCTCAGTTTTATCATGGTTGTGAGGTCCACGGAAAGCACTTAGGACAGGACTTGGCGCACACTAAGGTAATGCAACTGCTAAATAAATGTTCTTGGTATCTCAATATTTCACAGATACCTAACATTTTGATTGCATACAATAAAACAATTTTAATCTTCCGGAGAAAACTGGTTGATTGTAGGCAGGGTTGACTTTTAGTCCTGTGCCTCCACGGTGCTTTGCTGGATGTTTACAGTTGGCACACACTCTGAGCAGGCAGTGCTCGTGCTCATGGTTTTTTCGGGGTTAAATCTTCTGAGTATTTCCCTTCTATGTGTGGTAACAATCTTCTGAGTTTAACTGGATTTTTCTGTGCAAAGATTTATCACCTCAAGTCCTCAGATCCCCTGGCATTCTACCCAGGTACAAAGTGAGGGTGGGGAGGTAGAGAAAGTTGGTGCAGAGACAGGCCTTTACTTTACTGATTGGAGTTGAAATAAAACGCACTGCACTAGTGGTTACTTTGGAAAGGCAGTTCGCACTCTGCCACAGTTTCTTTACAATGCTCCCATAAAACCTCCTGTATTGATAAAAATTAAATTCTTATTCCGTGACCTCAGACCTCAGATTTTTGTACCAAAAACCCACCAGATATCTAAAGATATCTATCTATCTACCTACTTTTTAATCTGTAAATGAAAAATCATTGTCAGTTGAACAGTGATTTAGAGAAGCAACCATGTCTGAGATGCCCAGAAAGTTTGTAGTTAGTTAAGGTCATAATTAATAGATATTTTGGGAATATTTTTATTACATAATTTCATTTACTTTTTCTAATGAACATTTAGGGCATTGCCATTTTCATTCTATAGATAACTTCTGGCTTAGATTAAGAGGTTGAGTAAGTATTCCAAGGTCATACCACTGGAATACGAGGCCAGCAATCTTGTCAATATGCTCTTACTGTCCTACTTTGTCTTCTATAAATAAAGATGTGGAAGCTCACCAAAGACATTTAAGAGTTAGAAAGAAAAAGACATAGGGATGGCTAAAATTGGATACTCACTCATCACAGCTATACATTCATAATTAACATTTCTCCCATTGAAGAATAGATTGCCTAAAACCAAATCTTAACTTTTGGAAACTAGTAGACATCATATTTTAATAAGGTTATTAACTGTCTTGTCCTGACTTCTCTTTTGACAGATACATAGATATTTTTATAAGGAAAATTTCTATTAAATCACCTCCATTAAAGTAAATGTAATGCAATTTTTTCATTCTGTTTCTCCTATTAGACTATATTATATGACTATAATATCTGTCATTCTATTGGTACCAAGAAAAATAAATAGCATTAAGTGATTGTATGTAATATGCCACAGATATAGTAGAGATTGACCTGGGATCCAAACTCTTTTCACACTCTTATTACCATGTACTTTTCTTACATCTACTTACTAACAACTCCTCCTTCAGATAAATTATTCTCACACAAGTTTGCACAGACACAACAGTGTGAATAATGTGCAAATAATGTGATAAGAATATATGTGTATATGGCTATATATAAAGTTGGACAATTATACCAGGAAAAATTAAGATTAAGAATGTAATGTTGGGGCTGGTGTTGTGGTGTAGAAGGTTAAGCCACTGCCTGCAGCACCCATTTAGGTGCTGGTTCTAGTCCCGGCTGCACCATTTCTGATTCAGCTCCCTGATAATGTGCCTGGGAAAGCAGCAGCAGATGGCCCAAGTCGCTGGGCCCCTGCCACCTTAGTGGGAGATCTGGAGGAAGCTTCTGGCTCCTGGCTTCAGACTCACCTAGTTCCAGGCATTACAGCCATTTGGGGAGTGAACCAGCAGATGTGAGATCTCTCTCTCCTTCCCTTTTTCTCTCTCCCTATCTCTCAAATCTCTCTGTAATTCCTAACTGAGCACCAAAAAGGAAACCCGATTAAGTGAAATAGACACTATGAGAAACAGTGACTTGATCAGCCCTTGTCCTGACTGTTGATGTACAATGCAATACTTTATCCCTTTTAGTATTTTTGTTCTACTTAATATTATTGGTTGAACTCTGTAATTAACACTCAATTATTCTTAGATGTTTAAATTTAACTGAAAAGTGATCTCTGTTAAATATAAGAGTGGGGATAAGAGAGGGAGAAGATGAACAATTTGGAACATATCAAGCTTACTTGCCCCAAATGGTGGAGTTAGAAATGTGCCAGAGGATTCCAATACAATCCCATCAAGGTGGCATGTACCAAGGCCATCTCACTAGTCCAAGTGATCAATTTCAGTTCACAATTGATCACACTGATAGGTCTAAGAGTCAAAGGGATCACACAAACAAGACTAGTGTCTGCTAATACCAACTGATAGAATCAAAAAGGGAGAGAATGATCCAACATGGGAAGCGGGAGACACAGCAGACTCATAGAATGGCAGATGTCCTAAACAACACTTTGGCCTCAGAATCAGCCCTTAAGGCATTCAGATCTGGCTGAAGAGCCCATAAGAGTATTATAGGCATGGAAAGCCAAGACACTCTGGAAAAAAACAAACAAACAAACAAACCTAAATGAAAGATCTCTGCGAGTGAGATCCCAGTGGAAAGAATGGGGCCATCAAAGAAGGAGGCACCTTTCTCAGAAGGGAGGAGAGAAATTCCACTTTGACTATGACCCTGTCGGAATAAGATTGAAGTCGCTGAACCATAAAGGCTTCCATAGCCTCGGCAACTTATGACTAGAGCCTAGGGAGATTACTGACGCCATAAACAAGAGTGTCAATTTGTTAAGTCAACAACAGCAGTCACTGTGCACTTACATGTGCTGTCCAATGTGAAGTAATGCTATAACTAGTACTGAAACAGTATTCTACACTTTGCATTTCTGTGTGGGTGCAAACTGATGAAATCTTTACTTAATATATACTAAATTGATCTTCTGAGCATAAAGAGAATTGAAAATGGATCTTGATGTGAATGGAATGGGAGAGGGAACAGGAGATGGGAGGGTTGCGGGTGGGAGGGAAGCTATGGGGAGGGGGAAGCCATTGTAATCCATAAGCTATACTTTGGAAATTTGTATTTATTAAATAAAAGTTAAAAATATTTCTAAGCAGGAAAAAAAATTCCATTCTGTCTGCATTTTTTTTAATTTAAGAGGTAAAGTTATAGAAAAAGAGGGGAAGAGACAGAGAGAAAGGGCCTTCCATCCACTGGTTCACCCCCCAAGTGGCCACAATGGTCAGAGCTGAGCCGATCTGAAGTCAGGAACCAGGAGCTTCTTCAGGATCTGCCACATGTGTGCAAGGAGCCCAAGCACTTGGGTTGTCTTCCAGTGCATTCCCAGGCCATAAGCAGAGAGCTGGATTGGAAGAGGAGCAGCCAGGACAGGAACCAGCACCCATATGGAATTCCAGCACTGTAGGTGGAGGCTTAACCTACTATGCCACAGTACCAGCCCTATCTTCATATCTTGAGGTTAAGTGATTAACTGATTATCTTGATTATAGCATCAATAATGGTTTAATCCATTCCTCCTTGGTAAGCACAAGTATTCTATTTTTAGCAATTCTTTACAGAGGCATGTATTTCGAAAGACAATTTGATAGGATAAAAATGCATTTAACTATAAACAACATCTAGCGGATAAACACATTCAGGCTGCAGCATAATGACAGCTAATTCTTAAATTCAGTGTGGCCACAAATGAGGATGCACGCTTTCTAGTGCCATGCTTCGGCGGGCCTGTCCACCTAGAGGTCAGTCCCACCAGTCCAGGAGAGGCTACCCTACTTTTCCTTATAGGTGATATCTCTCCTTTTTCTTTCTCTTCTCATTTCATTTTCTGTTCATCAAATCTCCAGTCCATCCATATCCCAACTTGTTATACAGAAGAAAAAAGAGGGAAAAAGAGAAGTAATGAGCATACGTTGAAGAAATACACTCTCAATCTGTTCACTACAACCTTACTATTCAGTATTTCCTCCAATCCACATTGCTTCAGAGAAAGAAAACAAAAAAGGAAGACAGAGGAGCAGGAGGAAAAGAAGAAGAAAAAGGAAAAAGAAGAGAAATGGGAAAGTTATTTTTTAAATTTTTTCATCCTTCATAATAACATATTTTCAAATCGGAGATAAAAGGAGAACATGAAAATGTCACGTTTAAACTTGAAGCCTTGCAAATTTTAACATTCTTCAAAATACACTTATCCATTCACACCCAATAATAATGTGATCATAGTCATAGCACACTTGTTTAAAACATGATTCAGAGCTGTTATTGAGTCAGTTGTTAATGGAGAAGTTGACATCTTAAATCACGGCTGCTTTTCTATTACAGCCATCGGGCAAAGCAACACTTTAGAAAATGCAGAGAAGATTAGATTAAGGCAATGTTGAGAGAGAGAGAGAGAAGAAAAGGGAATATAAAACTTCACAAGTAAGAAATGCTATCAGTAAATCACTATATCTAAATTAGGCTTATTATATTTAATTGCATAGTTTATGAAGTAGCAGTTATAGTCACATATACAGTATTCCCTCATTTTCCAAGATTTCATTTTCCATGATTTCATTTGCCCACAGTTAACCAGTCTGAAGTTGTTAAATTAAAAATTTCAGAACTAATTCATAAGGTTTAAACTGTACACCATTCTGAGTAGAATGTTGAAACCTCATAACATCCTGTTGTATCATGCCCTTGTCCTTGACATGAATCACCTCTTGTCCAATGTATCCACGTTGCATATGCTATCTGTCCATTAATCAGCTAATAGCACACTCAGTTATCAAACTGACTGTTAGAGTATCCCAGTTCTTCTGCTCAAGTAATCCTTATTTTACTCATTAATGTCCCCAAAGTACAGGAATATCGACGCTGGCAATTGCAAAACTGATCTATTTTATGTTTAGTTATGATTGCTCTTCTCTTACATTAGATAACTTATACATTATAAATTAATCTATAATCAATTTATAATTAATTATAATACATACATATAATACATTAATTATAATTAATAATACATATAATTAATATATATATTATAGAAAAAGTATATATATATATACATACATATATATATGTGTGTGGTTCAGAGCTATCTGCTGTTTCATATATCCACCAGTGTCTAAAAACTTTTGTTTTGAGATCTTGTTTTTTTTTTCCTCCTCCAGGATTGGTGTCTTAGAAAAAATTATAGACACAACCCTAAGAATGCACCACAATCTTTCAAAAATCTAGAAATTCTGGGGCTAGTGCTATGGTATATCAGATAAAGCCACTGCTTAGGACACAAGGCATCATACAGGCATCAGTTCATGTTCTGGATACTACACTTCTGATTCAGTCCCCTGAAAATGTCATGGCAAAAGCAATGTAAGATGGTCCAAGAGTTCGGGCCCCTGCTACACAACTAGGAAACCTGGAATAAGCTCCTGGCTCCTGGATTTGGCCTAGCCCAGCCCTGGCCATATGGCCATCTGAGGAGTGAATCAGCGGATGGAAGATCTCTCTCTCTCCCCCTCCCTATCCCCTCTCCCTTCTCCCTCTCTCCCACTCCCCCTCTCCCTCTTCTTCTCTCCCATTCTCCTTCTCCCTCTGTAATTCTTTCAAATAAATGAATGAATCTTTTTTTAAAAAAACAGTCTAGAAATGCTATGGCAAATGCAATGCTCTTTATTGCTTACTCTTTTACCACCTACTTCACAATATAAGGGAGTAGAAATAATTCACAGTGGGACAATAACACACATCTAATTGGAGACACAATAGCCTGGGAGGAGAAAAAGTGTTAACTGGGAGAAATATGGAAACCTGACTTTTTAGGACAAAGGCCAATATCTTTCATTTACATAATCTTTCATGCTCCTTCAAAGTTAACAAAAAACTTTTAATAGAAAAGGTATAAAAATGCTTCCTCAATAACAAGGCACAATACACAAGAATGGATTCATCACATCCAGCACCTTTACACTGTGTTCTACCTGCTATCTCATTTGAAGGAAGAGCCAGTATTAGAATACAGTTCTTTCATTCATCAAATAGATTTTGACCCATATGGTCCAGAACTGTCCTGAGCCCTGGGCACACAAACAAAAACAATTTGCACAGTTCCTGGCCACTTAAAATTTACAGTCTCTGTTTTTGTCTGTTGGTCACAGAGCAATACAATTCATTATTTATTCAAAAGCTTGCCTTGGAACTGACTAAAATGTCACAGTATTTTTCACTGTTATTTATTGTCAATTAAAATTGTATTCGTTTATAGAGTTAAAGGTGATGGGTTTGCTATATATATACACATAGATATATATGTTACAGAATGATTAAATCAAGCTAATTAACTTATCTATCACATCACATATTTAGCGTTTTTCCTCTGTGGTGAGCATATATAAAATCAACTTTCAGTAATTTTCAAGTACACAATATGTTGTAATTAGCTTTAGTCACTATGTTGTACAACAGATCTCCAGAAAGTCCTACAGTGCGACTGAAATTTTGCAATTTTTTTTTTATTTTACACTTTATTTTAAAGCTGGAGTTGCAGAGGAAGACAGAGAGAGAGAGAATCTTCCATGCACTGGCTCACTCACCAAATGCCCACACAGTCACAGGTAGACCAGGATGAAACCAAGAGCCAGAAACTCCATCCAGGTCTCCCACATAGATGCTAAGGACCCAAGCACCCTGATTCCCAGGCTACACATTAGCAGGAAGTTGGACTGAATACAGAGAAACTCACACACTTTTGATAAACAATGCATCAAATGCCTGCCCCTTTAAACAATGGTACCAGCCTTTCTCCATTCCTCCCACTCCTACCCTCAACCTCAAATAACTACCACTCTACTTCTATGAGTTTGATTTTTTGGAATGCATATATAAGTGAGATCTTGCTATATTTGTCTTTGTGTGCCTGATTTGTTTTTTTTTCTCATAATACCCTCCAAAACTTCACTTTTTCACAACCTATTTGGTTTTATACTACACTGTATTTTCTATAAAATTGCCAACAATCTCATGCATGCCACAATAGAATTACCAACGCAGACATTTCCTGATGCCTCTCAAAGATTTGTTATCATCACACCTAGAAACTGGGTTAAATTTCCAAATTCACAACAACAATATCTGATGGACCCTCCAAGGACCCGTGCTAAACCTGGATTTCATTTAAACTGAGACATTACCAACCTGGGATGTTAATATATCCTTATTTCTACATCTTGAAAGGGACTGAAAAGAAATTAACTTTCCCAGTGCCACACAATGAATCTTTTATAGTTTTCAGACAATGACTTTGCTATTCTTTCCTATGGATTATTCCACTATCATGCTTTGTGATGAGTGCATATATTGGTGATTTTTCTAAGGTAGAGAGTCTCTATTCTAGCACTTATGTCTTGTACAGTAGGCTAATTCCTTTCAACATATATGTAAAGCTTGGTTGTGGAACCAGCATTGTGGTGCAAGTTGCTTGTGATGTTGGCAGACCACAATAGAGAGATAGTTCAAGTCTGACCTGCTGTACTTCAGATCCAGCTTCCTGTCAATGCACCAAAGAAAGCAGCTAAAGATGGCCCAAGTCTTTGAGTCCCTCACATCCATGTGACAGACTAGAATGGAATTTCTGGCCCTGGTTTTGGCCTAGCCTAGACCGGGGTATTGCGACAATTTTGGAAATGAACCAGTAGGTAGAAGATTTCTCCCCCATCCCCTTTCTGTTGCTCTGCCTTCCAAAAAATACATATTTTTTAAAAAGCTTAGTTGTATTAGCATCACATTCTAATAAATTCAGCTGAGTAGACATTTTCAGTTTAAGTGACTGCTTTTCTAAGACGTGATACTTCAGTCAGTGAATCAAGGCAAACATAGGAAATGTGACTTCCTCAAAACTCTCTCCAGGGGACCACGTTGTAGCACAGCAGGTTAAAGCCCTGGCCTGAAGCACCAGCATCCCATATGGGTGCCGGTTCTAGCCCCGGCTGCTCCTCTTCTTCTGATCCAGCTCTCTGCTATGGCCTGAGAAGGCAGTGGAAGATGGCCCAAGTCCTTGGGTCCCTGCACCCACTTGGGAGACCTGGAGGAAGTTCCTGGTTCCTGGCTTCAGCTCGGTGCAGCTCCTGCTATTGCACCATCTGGGGAGTGAACCAGCAGATGGAAGACCTCTCTCTCTCTCTCTGTCTCTACTTCTCTCCGTAACCTTTTTAAATAAATAAAATAAATCTCTTAAAAAAAAACTCTCTCCAGAAACACAAGATGATACATACACACAATAGACAAATTAGACTTCCATTAAAATAATATATATATGTCTGATTACAGACTAAATACAATGACTAAAATAAAATGTACATGCTCAATACTATCACTAAAATATGTATAGACTCAATTGCTTCTGTTTCTTCATACCATATAACATCTTACTTAAATTATGAATCAAAAGCTGTAAAATAGTTTTTAAAGAAACTATGACTAATCATTCGGTAAAACTGCTTTTGAATTCTTCAAACAAGAAGAAAGTCTTTTGACAGGCACCACGGCTCACTAGGCTAATCCTCTGCCTTTGGCGCCAGCACACCAGGTTCTAGCCCTGGTCGGGGTGCTGGATTTTGTCCCAGTTGCCCCTCTTCCAGGACAGCTCTCTGCTGTGGCCAAGGAGTGCAGTGGAGGTTGGCCCAAGTCCTTGGGCCCTGCACCCGCATGGGAGACCAGGAGGAAGCACCTCGCTCCTGGCTTTGGATCAGCGTGATGCACTGGCCACAGCATGCCAGCCGCGGCAGCCATTGGAGGGAACCACTGGCAAAGGAAGACCTTTCTCTCTGTCTCTCTCTCTTACTGTCCACTTTGCCTGTCAAAAAAAAAAAAAGTTTTTATATATGCCTCAGTGGCTAAAATGTCCTTTGCTTAGCTTGATCCTCTCTCAGGGTCTCACAAGCTCTAATGAAGGTATTAGATACTCAGAAGTTCTCATATGGAGCTGGAGATCCATTCCCAGGCTCTTTAAGCTCCCAATCTCATTAAGCTCATTAGCAGAGTTTAATTCCTTGTAGTTGTAGGAACAAAGTCTACATTTTCTTGCTAGGTGTCTGCCGGGATTGCTCTCAGCAAGTAGAAGATGACCATGGTTGCTTAGCACATAGCTCCCGGAGTCAGTTCATAACTGAGACGTTTCATTTCTTCCACTACAGCAGAAAAGTCTCACTCTGATTCCCAATATCCTTCCAGATAACAAAATATAATCACAAAGACTAGTCCATCACCACAGGTAATACACAGTAACCTAAACAAGGCAGTAAAACTTCCATCACATTTGCAGATTCTGCTACATTTAAAATGAGGGTATTATTCAAGTTTATGTACAGGAGGTAGGGATTTTTGAAATCATGTTAGAATTGTGCCTTCCATGACAACACTGTCTTACCTTCAACGTGATTAGAAATGGGATATCCCATATAGATGCCTTTTATGACTTCTTCCCATGAAACACTTCATAGAAGTTACTACTTCTAATAACATCATTACTGTCACAGTTCACATTGTTAACCCAATCTAAAGACGGTAATAGCAGCAGAAAGATATAAAGTCAGCATCATAAAGGTATTAATTCAATGAAGGCAGGGGGTGCAGAACCCAGTATAGATGTGCTATAGATATGGTCTTTTTCCATAGCTCTGTACTATTGCAGGAGTCCTATATTAAGTAAAGACAGATGGCAACTTTACGCTAATGCATCAATTCTGAAGGAAATTGGAAAATAGTTTTCCTTTAAAGGGCAATTAATTCATTAACACTAAATTGACTATAAAGAAAGCTTTTATATTTTCCAAAATTAGCAAGAAATCTTAAAATGAAATCTATTTTCAAAATTGAAATGCCTTTTCTTAAGAGAGAAGAAAAAATAAATAAATAAATAAAAATAAAAAAAAAAAACAACAACCAGGAAGGTCCCTGAAATCCAAACAATTTGTATTTGTACATTTCACAATAGTCATAAAGAACCAAGGAGGCAGAGCCAAGATGCTGGAATAGTGAGGGCGCACACCAATAGTCCGGGAAAAGATAGTTTAATAAAAGTGGAGTTACTGTAGCCTCAGGAAAAGACTCAGGAAAAAACTGCAGAGGAAACTCTTCTGGATCTAGTGGATGTGATACAGAGGACCTAAGGGTAGAGCAAGGTCGCCCACCGCATGGAAGCCAAGCCGCAGGAGCGGAGCTGTGGGAGCCCAGTGGCAGAAGCCCAGCCACAGAATCTGCGCACCGGCGCTGGAAGGGGAGGTGAGACAAAAACCTCGGTAACCAGAGACATTGGCAGGGAAAGGCAGAATGAGGCCTGAGGCCCCACTGGGGAAAGTGCACCAGGTTGACTGGAGGAGAGAAAAAAAAGAATAAATAAGGAGAACCGGCATGGACACTAGCTTCCCTCTCCACTCACCTTACAAAGCCAAGCAAGACAAAGAGCAGGCATGATTTTACGTATGTAAAATGGCACCCGCCATTAGCCAAGCAGAAAAACCTGACTCTGGTGGGGAGAAATAGCAGGAGGTTAGGAAATAGTGAAAGTGTGTGGAATTAGTGAACTGAGACTGTGAAAATCTGATGGGGGGGCGACAGAACTCACCGAGTACACAAACTGGTAACCTTGGCAACCCGGTGAGAGACTGAAGAGAAATTTGAAACCACACTGAGGACTTCATTACTCTTTGTATGGTCCCAGGGGTACTCAGACGAATACCCACAAGGGCAGATGTCATACATATACATCAACTACCCTCAATTCCACTCAGCTGTGCGGAATTACTTCCTAACTGAGTCAAGAGAGAGAGAGAGAGAGAGAGAGAGAGAGAGAGAGAGAGAGAGAGAGAGAGAGACGGAGCAAGCCAGAGAACAATCTGGGTGAGTCAACGATGGCACACCCTTAACCCTGAAGAACCAAACAGAGCTCTGTGGCCACACCAATCACAGCCTCTAAAGATCCATCTAAAGCAGACAGCCCACTTAATCGAGAGTCATAGTATTACCAGAAAAAGCACCACAGCAAAGGAACCAAAGAATATCTCCAATATGCCAAACAAACGTAGAAACCAAGGTAACAAGAGCAAGGCAGACACTATGATGCCCCCAAATGAAAAAGACACCCCAATTCAAGATTATGAAGATGATAGATAGAAGAAATGAAAGAAGCAGATCTCAAAAAATTGATAAGAACATTAAGAAGTTCTCAAAAACAAATTCTTAAACTACAGAAATTCTTAATGGACAAGATAGAAAATCTCTCTCGCAAAAATGAAATATTAATGAGGAATCAAAATGAAATGAAACAACTACTAGAACAGAAAGATATAATGCTTATCAATGTATATGCATCTAATTACAAGGCACCAGCTTATTTAAAAGACTAGTTCTGGAAGACTTAGCCAGAGCTATTAGGCAAGAAAAAGAAATTAAAGGGATAAAAATTGGGAAGGAATAACTCAAAGTATCCCTCTTTGCAGATGATATGATTCTTTATTTAGGGGACCCAAAGAACTGTACTAAGATACTATTGGAACTCATAGAAGAGTTTGGCAAAGGAGCAGGATATTGCACAAAAATCAATAGCCTTTGTATACACAGGCAATGCTGAAATTCATGTGGAGACACAAGAGACCTCGAATAGTTAAAGCAATCTTGTACAACAAAAACAAAGCCAGAGGCATCACAATACCAGATTTCAGGACATACTACAGGGCAGTTGTTATCAAAACAGCATGGTACTGGTACAGAAACAGATGTATAGACCAATAGAACAGAATAGAAACACCAGAAATCAATCCAGACATCTACAGCCAACTTATATTTGATCAAGGGTCCAAAACCAATCCCTGGAGTAAGGACAGTCTATTCAATAAATGGTGCTGGGAAAACTGGATTTCCATGTGCAGAATCATGAAGCAAGACCCCTACTATTCACCTTACACAAAAATTCACTCAACATGGATTAAAGACTTAAATCTACAACCCGACACCATCAAATTATTTGAGAGCATTGGAGAAACCCTGCAAGACATAGGTACTGGCAAAGACTTCTTGGAAAATACCCCAGAAGCTCAGGCAGTCAAAGCCAAAATTAACTATTGGGATTGCATCAAATTGAGAAGTTTCTGTACTTCAAAAGAAACAGTCAGGAAAGTGAATAGGAAATCTACAGAATGGGAAAATATATTTGCCAAATATGCAACAGATAAAGGGTTGATAACCAGAATCTACAAAGAAATCAAGAAACTCCACAACAACAAAACAAACGACCCACTTAAGAGATAGGCCAAGGACCTCAATAGACATTTTTCAAAAGAGGAAATCCAAATGGAAAACAGACACAAGAAAAAATGTTCAGGATTACTAGCCATCAGGGGAATGCAAATCAAAACCACAATGAGGTTTCACCTCACCCTGGTTAGAATGGCTCACATTCAGAAATATACCAATAATAGATGCTGGCAAGGATGTGGGGAGAAAGGGACACAAACTCACTGTTGGTGGGAATGCAAACTGGTGAAGCCACTATGGAAGTCATCTGGAGATTCCTCAGAAACCTGAATATAACCCTACCATACAACCCAGCCATCCCACTCCTTGGAATTTACCCAAAGGAATTTAAATTGGCAAACAAAAAAGCCGTCTGCACATTAATGTTTATTGCAGCTCAATTCACAATAGCTAAGACCTGGAACCAACACAAATGCCCATCAACAGTAGACAGGATAAAGAAATTATGGGACATGTACTCTATAGAATACTATACAGCAGTCAAAAAGAATGAAATCTGGTCATTTGCAACAAGATGGAGGAATCTGGAAAACATCATGCTGAATGAATTAAGCCAGTCCCAAAGAGACAAATATCATTTGTTTTCCCTGATCGGCGACAACTAACTGAGCACCAAAGGGGAAACCTGTTGAAGTGACATGGACACTATGAGAAACAGTGACTTGCTCAGCTCTTGTCATGACTGTTGATGTACAATGTAATACTTTATCCATTTTAGTATTTTTTTGTTCTAGTACTAGTGGTTGAACTCTGTAATTAACAAACAATTATTCTTAGGTGTTTAAATTTAACTGAAAAGTGATCCCTGTGAAATATAAGAGTGGGAAAAAGAGAGGTAGGAGATGTACAATTTGGGACATGCTCAATGGGACTTGCCCCAAATGATGGAGTTAGAAACGTGTCAGTGGATTCCAATACAATCCAGTCAAGGTGACATGTGCCAATGCCATCTAACTAGTCCAAGTGATCAATTTCAGTTCACAACTGATCACACTGATAGGTCTAAGAGTCAAAGGGATCATACAAACAAGACTAGTGTCTGCTAATACTAACTGATAGAATCAAAAAGGGAGAGAACAATCCAACATGGGAAGCGGGAGACAAAGCAAACTCATACAATGGCAGATGTCCTAAATATCACTCTGGCCTCAGAATCAGCCCTTAAGGCATTCAGATCTGGCTGAAGAGCCCATGAGAATATTTTAGGCATGGAAAACCAAGCTAATCTTAAAAAAATAAAAAAAAGAAGACCTAAGTGAAAGATTTCTGCGAGTGGGATCCCAGTGGAACGAATGGGGCCATCAAAGAAGGTGTTACCTTTCTCTGAAGGGAGGAGAGATCTTCCACTTTGACTATGACCCTGTCGGAATAAGATTGAAGTCGCTGAACCATAAAGGCTTCCATAGCCTCGGCAACTTATGACTAGAGCCTAGGGAGATTACTGACGCCATAAAAAAGAGTGTCAATTTGTTAAGTCAACAACAGGAGTCACTGTGTACTTACGTCTCATGAAGGATCTATCCTTAATGTGTTTTCCAATGTGAATTAATGCTATAACTAGTACTGAAACAGTATTTTTATACTTTGTGTTTCTGTGTGGGTGCAAACTGATGAAATCTTTACATAGTATATACAGAATTGATCTTCTGTATATAAAGATATTTGAAAATGAAAAAAAAAACAGTGTTAAATTGGAAATTGCATAGAAAATTTATCAATTTTTTAAAAAAATATCATGTAGGATCTCTGTCCTTAAAGTGCTGTACATTGTGATTTAATGCTATAACTAGTACTCCAACAGTATTTTTCACTTTGTGTTGCTATGTGAGGGCAAACTGTTGAAATCTTTATGTAATATATACTAAACTGATCTTCTGTGTATAAAGAGAATTGAAAATGAATCTTGATGTGAATGGAAGGGGAGAGTGAGCAGGAAAGGGGAGGGTTGCAGGTGGGAGGGAAATTATGGGTGGGGAAGCCATTGTAATCCATAAGCTGTACTTTGGAAATTTATATTCATTAAATAAAAGTTTTTTTTTTTTTTAAAGAACCAATACCAATATGTCTTAAGTTTTGGTCACTCTTTCTTTCTCCTTCCCACCCATCCAATCAATTCCTGAAATTGTCAAGGAAAATAAGTGGGTAATTATCCTTTTAATCTCTACAATTAAACAATTATATCCTGAATAGATTAGCTCATATTCAAAGTTTTTTTTAAAAAAAGAAAATGACATATTAATGCTCAAATATCTTCAATATTAAAGTTCTAAAATTCTGTTGCTATAATTTAAGTTCCAGGTAATTATCAAGTTGGAATGTAGATACTGGTAGCCAGACTGGAACAAAGGAAAAATAACAATAGTCTAGAACCCTACTGTGTGCCCACATCTCTTCTAATAGCTTTCACAACACTACCTCATTTAATATGCTCAGTAGCCATGAAGACTATTAATGTCTCGACTTAACAGATAATAAAATCAAAGCCCATTAAGAGTAAGAAGACTTATCCAAGTCACACACTAAAATGTGTTATTTATACCCAGAAGGCCTATGATAAAGGTTTGTGGCTGAATTAACAAGTGAAAAAAAAATAATGTAATTCTCACTCTAAAGGCCATAGAGTTTGCCTTATAGAACACTGTCAAAGGTTAAAACACAGAGAAGATTTGTGCATCTTTCAAATGCTACATGTTTAACTGGATAGCAAAAAGCTATTGTCTTCAGCTTGTTGAAATTATTCTATAAATAAAGAATGCAAAATACTGGTAAGGGAAATGTATGACATTGGTTGACATGCCATTTAATAGTCATTGTGAGGCTCCTAAAGCAGAGCTTTAGCAAATAGACAATAGAAAAAAATAATCTCGATTTCCACAGATCACATTTTCTTCTTTCAACTCAGTTTGAGAAAATCTATGAAAAGCTCTCAGGTAAAATTAGGTCAGTAGCAAATTAAATGTATTTTAATAAAAATTTTTATACTTGTTTTAATGTGTCACTATAGGGAAATCTATTGGGTGATCCAATTTATTTAGATGCAGGTTATGGGATTCCTATTTTCGTTCCTGGAGTGCAAAATTAAACCTGAAATATGTGTTCTAACTAGGCAAAAGAATGCTTAATAGCATTTTTTCCAACAAATGGAATTAAGTGAATTCAAGCTTAAAAGTTTAGGTATATTAGTAAAACTATCAATTAAAGCAAAAATATAAAAATAACCATATAAAAGTAAACTTGATATAAACACATAAAATTCATTGGAATCAGATATGAATCTCAATTTAAAAAGACTGACTAAACCAATGGTCTCTATATCAATGCTTTAACTAATTTAACCATAATTCTTCTAAAACAAAAACAAATTTTAAGGCATTCTTCTTTCTTGCAGAAGTATGGGTAAAATGGAACAATGAATTTTGAATTGAAATTAAAAGTGTTCTTTTTATCTTATCAAATAATTGCTTCCTGAAATTTATTTTGTAAAGAAAACAGACATATATTTTTTGCCCTAAAGATATTTATAACTTAAATGAAGATAACACAAGTATATAAATTACTGAGCTTCAGAGCAGTGCTATTATAGTAGTTAAAAACAATGCAATGCATATAAATAAGATCAAGTGTCTGGTAATAATAATACATAGAATTAAAAAGGAGAGAATGCTCCAACATGGGAAACAGGCCACACAGCAGACTCACAGAATGACAATCACTGTAAGTAGCACTCTGACCACAGAATCAGCCCATAAGGCGTCTTGGTCTTGATGAAAAGCCCATGAGAGCATTTCAGGCATGGAAAGCCAAGACACTGTGGCAAAAAATGTCCTACATGAAGGAACTCTGTGAGTGAGACCCCACTGGAAAGAAGTGGCCATCAAAGAAGGATTTACTTTTCTCTGAAGGGAGGACAGAACTTCCACTTTGCTTATGACCCTGTCTAAATATTGATGAAGTTTGTGAATTCAATAGGCTTCCATAGCCTCGGCAGTTCATGTCAAGAGCTTTGGGTGGTCACTGACATCATACATAAGAGTGTTAACTGTTAAATTAACAACAGGAGTCACTGTGCACTAACTTCCCATACAGGACCTCTGTCCTTAATGAGTTGCATTATGAGAGTTAGCTGTAAAACTTGTTCTCAAACAGTTTTGTGTGTGTGTGTGTATGTGTGTGTGTGTGTGTGTGTGAAAATTGTTGAAATCCACTTAGTTTAGAGTTGGTCATCTGTGTACACAGTTAATTGAAAATAAATCTTAATGAAAAATGCGACTGGGAAGGGGAGAGGGTGGTGGAGGAGGAGGGATGGGAGTGTGGGTGAGAGGTCAGGTATGATGGGAAGAATAATTATATTCCTAAAGTTGTACTTATGAAATTTGTATTCATTAAATAAAAAGTTTCAATGGGAAAAATGCCATGATTTCTGAAGGAAGAGGCAGTCCTATCCAGTTCAAACAGCACTCTTATTCATTCAGCAAAAATCTCCTTTATGGACTCCATTGTGTCTCCATTGAAATTCAAGTCCTAACCTCATGCCTTAAAATATGATGATAATTGGAAATAGGACTTTAAAACAAGCAAGTTGGGGACAGTACTATGGCTTTGTAGGATAAATTTCTGCCTATGTCACCAGTATCCCTTACGGGTGCCAGTTCTTATCCTGGCTGCTCCTCTTCCAATCCAGCTTTATGTTTATGGCCTAGGAAAGCAGTGGAAGATGGCCCAAGCGCTTGGGTACCTGAACCTATATGGGAAACCCAGAAGTTGTTTCTGGCTCCTGGCTTCAGATGGGCCCAGTTCTGGCTCTTGTAACCATTTGGAGAGTGAACCAGCAAATGGAAGACTTCTCTCTATATATCTCTCACTCTGTCTGTAACTCTCTCAAATAAAATAGATAGAATAAAACAACAACAACAAAATCAAAAAAAAAAAAAAACAAGCAAGCAAATAAGGCTAAATGAGACTATACAGGTGGACCCTAATCCAAACGGTTATGTCTAGGAGAGGAAGAGAAACCAATGAGTCCTTATAAGAAGAGGAAAAGGAATCAAGGGTGTATATACAGAAAAGGTCCAGGAAAAACACAGAGAGGTCATCTACAAGCCAAGGAGAGAGGTCAAAGACGAAATGAAACCTGCCAATACTTTGATTTTGGATTTCCAGCTTTCAGAACAGTAAGAAAGATATTTCTGCTGCTTACACCAGCAGTGTTCTTTTATACCAGTGGTGTTCTGTTATGGCAGCCCTAGAACTAACACATTGTTCATCATACGAGGAAAGTAATGATAGGATTAATAGACTGAAAGACAAAAAAATCTTGAAGCTCAGATTCTATTTCCCCCTGTAGAATTAATTAATTTACAGTACTGAAAAGTCTCTAGATTAGGTATCACAAGCATAAGACCTGTGAGTCTAGCAGAATCATGAGTGAAAATGTCTGAATAAGAAAATAAAGTGAGGTGGGTACTGTGGACAACTAGGGAGTTCCTGGTCAAGATACAGATGCTGATACTACTCAACTTTAATATGTTTATATAGCTCAAAGATAACAGATCTCTCAGGACCCAATTTAAAGGCTATCACTTACAAATTTTATCTAGATTTCTGTTTCTTCATATAACTTTTTTTACTAAGTAAACTCTACAGTTATTTTCAGCTTCATTTTTTAAAGTTTACAATAATAATCATCTCTCTATTGGAAGTATTAACTACAAGTCATAGTATTTCCAAGAAAAATTTTAGCCTGAGTTTTATTAGTTTTGCAAAATACTTAATAAGTCATAGTTTTAATGAAATTCCTTTCTAAAATTAATATTTAAAGACATGAGAAATTAGAGACTATTTAATGGTAACATTCCATACTTGAAAGCATATCTCAATCTTACACTTTCATATGCATTCAGGCAGCTATTATTATCCACACTTTACAAATTAGGAAGTCTAGATGTCCCACAGGTGCTTCAAATTCAAATAGTTTGAAACTGAATATATAGAAGGCACTGGAAAGGGTACAGACATCAAAGTCATACTAAATCTCCACTCTGACATTCATTAACTTCTTGCCATTTAGCAGAATTTACAAAGCTCACTGTGCCTCAGTTTCCTCAGTATAAATTCAAGATGAACACTTGTAAGCTGGTTTGAGGATGGCAGAGAAATGGTTTGAGGATGGCAGAGAAAATATACAAAGTGCAACTTAACTCCATACATTCTGGGAATAAACATTTAAAAGCAGAGGATCAGCAAATGCAGCATCAGCAGTAATGATGGGCTAACTAACAGTAATAGCTAGAGTTAACTACAGAAATATGCCTATTACACATCATACTCAGGGCCCCTTTCAATGTGTCCTTACACCGTTAAAAAAAAAAAGAAGAAAAAGGAATCCAACAAGTTTATACTTCCTTAAGCTTCTAAGCCTATATGCCTTACCACCTTGAGTAGCAATGTCATGTGCCCAGGTGACCAAACAGTAAACAGAAGATCTCTTAGCTCCACTCTTTCCTTCACCTCCATCTCTCCCCACACCAGTATTAGTCCATCATTGAAATCCATTGTGTTTCTCTTTTCAGCATCTCTGGATTTCATCTCTTCCCATACTGCTACTGCATTATCTTTTGCCAGTATGAGCAATGACTTCTTCATTGATCTCTTATTCTCTCTCCCACATCTCTGTCTCTCCTTCTTTTGTTTGTTCCATTCTCTATATATCCCTTCTATCCATAATTCATCCCATTTCATAGCCACAATAAACAAACAAAAAAGGCTAATTGTTATTATTCCCCATAATTAATTCTTTACTAGAGCCTTAGTATTACCATTATTGGTTTTAAGGAAAGCCAAACTCCTTTTGAAATGACTGTGTTTTAATGGGAAAAGAAAATTTTCATCCACTGGGCTAAGTTCAAATTCCAGTTCTAGCATTCACTAGTTGTGTGAGCATGTCTTATTACTGTTTTTCTGAAAAGACTGAGTTCTTTTTAAAGGGGGATCTCCAGAGAGCAGCGCTGTGGTATAGTAGGCCAAGCCAGTTCCTGTCTCAGCTCTTCTTGCAATCCAGCCCTCTGCTTAAGGTATGGGAAAGCAGTAGAGGATGGCCCAAAGTGCTTGGGTCCCGACACCTTCATGGGAGGCCCAGAAGAAGCTCCTGGTTCCTGACTTCAGATCAACCCAGCTCCAGCCATTGTGGCCATTTGAGGTGTGAACCAGCAGATGGAAAATCTCTCTCTCTCTCTCTCTCTCTCTCTCTCTCTCTCTCTCTGTCTCTCTCTCTCTGTAACTCTATCTCTGAAATAAATAAATAAAATCTTAAAAGGGGGGGGGGGTGGATCTCCAGAGTCATTATCAGTGCCTAGAACAAAAGGTGTCTCAATGAGTTTACAGGAGCCAAGAACATACTACTTCAAAATATGGCACTCTGGCATATTCACTGTTTTGGGTTAAAAGCCCTTGAAAACTAGCAGAAATTAGAAGATCACTCTGCCCTTCATGCTATTTCTTTAAAATAGGAGATGAAAACCCATGGGAAAAAGTTGTTCTCTCAGTATCTAAAAGAAAATCTCTTTCTTAATGTCTAGGAAGGGAAGTTGAGGTTGAGGAAAATCTATCGATTCTTCCTTATACTAACCTTATCTTCCTGGCCACTTCTCCACCCAGTTAAATATCCTAACCCAAGCTCGACTGTGATAATATTTTTCATAATTTAAAATTCTTTGTACATAAGTGGTCAACTCAAAATGCATTTTTGGGGAGGTTTCCATTTTCTTATCATGGCTCCACATGTCATATAAAAACATTATTTGATAAATTTATATGCTTTACTCCTATTGATTTTTTTTTTTTTTTGGTGAATTTTATTCTCAGGACAATCAAAATAAAACTTAAGAGGGTCTGGCATTGTAGTACAGTGGGTTAAGCCTCCATCTGCTATGCCAATATCCCATATGAGCACCAGTTCAAGTCTCAGTTGCTCTGCTTCCAATCAAGCTTCCCGCTAATGCACTCTGAAAAGCAGTAAAAAATGGTCCAAGTGCTTGGGCCCCTGCCACTCATGTGGGAGGCCCGGATGGAGTTCCTGGCTTCTGGCCCAGCCCTAGCCATAGTGACTATTTGTGGGGGGAACCAGTAGATAGGAGCTCGCTCGCTCGCTCTCTCTCTCTCTCTCTCTCTCTGTCTTTCAAATAAATAAATCTTGAAAAAGATATGAAAAAAATTAAGAAGCCAAAGGTAAACTTCTGCCTCTCACACAAATAAATGACAAGATAAATCACTGCAAATCCATAAATTCTAATAAAGTTGGGGTCAAGAAATTCCCCAGTCCAGACAGAGATTTTTTTCTTTTCAATTGATGAATTCTTCCCATGCTAAACAGATTTAAAAAATAAATTCTCCTAATGAGAATCACTTCATTTCTCAACCAAACTGAATAACTTTTGAAAGACCATTCCGAGGCTTTTCTTTATGCAAAAGTACAGTGTAGTAAAATTCTGGATTCTGAGATCAAGTAAGTTTCTCTATGACCTAATTTTTGCAAAAGTATAATTATGGGCATTACAATGCTCCAAAAATATATTAGAACTTGGGGAGATAGTCATGGTTCCTGCTTTCATTTTGCTTAAAATCTAGAAGATAATATAAATAATCACAAAAATAAATAGCAATTCTAAGTTTGTTAATTGCTGAAACAAACAAATAAACATGAGATTAAGACCATGACAAATAAAACAAATTTTGGTGATATTGCTTAGTTAGGACTTTCTAGAAACATTACACAAATGTAAAATATGAAGAAGGAAATTCATATTGACATTCTTAATATAAATAAAATAGTTAAGGACACCCTGAAGAGAGCAAACTTTTCTTTGAAATTAATAATTTTAACAATATCAACACAATCCACAGTGTCTTCTGGACTATCATCTACTCCTGGAAGATAGGAGATGCCTTTTATTTCTTTTATATTATTTTAATTTTTTAAAGATTTATTTACCTATTTGAAAGACAGAGTTAAAGAGAGAGGGAGAGAGAGAGAGAGAGTAAGATCTTCTATTAGCTGGTTCACTCCCTTAATGGCTACAACAGACCGAGCTGAGACAATGTGAAAGCCAGCATCCAGGAACTTCTTTGGTGTCCTCCAAGCGGGTACAGTGGCCCAAGTTGAGCCATCTTCCACTGCTTTCCAAGGAGCATTAGCAGGGAGCTGGATCTGAAGTGGAACAGCCTAGACACAAACAAGCACCCATATAGGATGCTTTACCCACAATGCCACAGTACCAGCCCCTTGAACTGATATTTCTAATTCCAAATAACATGAGGGACTACTCCATAAATGCTTGTTGACTGAGAGCTATGAGAAAGGGTTAAAGGTAATGAGACAAGATAAGTATATATGATTTAGATCACACTACAGCAGTCACTTAAATTAAGAGGTTAGTAAGCTCATTAAGCAATCTGAAGAACCATTAGCAATGGAAAATAAAGAGAGAGAAAATAAGTATCGAGGAACAACATATTACAATTAAATTAATGGGATTTAGGGAGTATCCATGAAAGTTCTTGCAGCTTCTGCCTCTTCTTTATAATGTCATGGTTCTAATTTACCTCATTTATATTAATGAATGGAGGATTGCACAACTATTAGCATGATTGAAAATTACACTAATGCTCAGTAAATCTACCCCTAATTATTATGATTAATGAGAAGTTGATCATCTTGGACCAGATTAACAACCTAAGCAAACCGAAATAGAGGAAAAGAGTGCTTTCTTGCTAACCTAGGTCTTTAGTCTTTTGATTTAATGAAACACCAAGCAATCTACTCAGCAATGTTATATACTAATTCACTACAACCATCCATTTACATAGATTTACATATTTGCACATTTATGTATTTATTTTAAATAGTTTTTCTAAGTACATTAGAAAGTAGTCTTCTGGTTGGCTTAATGTAGTGTTAATGTTTTAGTATAAAATTGGATAATAAAATCAATTACACTTTTTCCTGTAATAAAGAGACACTATTCATCTTTGTAATCATCTGAACTAACCACTAGTTGATATACATCTCACCTATGATTTTAAATAAATGTATGAATAAATTAAATTATTAAATATATTTAATAAATATATTTTAATAAATGTTTATATATTGATTTATTGATTTTAAAATATTACCATTTTCCAAAAAGTGTTTGAAGTGATGTAAATAAATGATAGTACAAGTTAAATTCACTTCAGTCAGCTCAATGTCTGAATTCCTCTTCTGATTCAAGACATGTGAGGAATTTTTCTTAACTCTGACATCAATTATTTATTTAACTTGTTCTATTTTTATTAATACTGCTGTATGATATCATTGTCTTATGCTTTGGAATAGTTTATTTTCTATCTCCTGAAATTCATAGGTGTCCATGGAAACAAACCTGTGGTTTGCCAAACTCCAGCAGAATGGCATAAGATGTGTACTTTGACAGCCCAACAAGCAAAAGCTGCCAAGGATAATATCTCTATCAGCTCCATGACAAGCTTTTAATGAAGCAGAGGGAATTTCACATTATAATGGTCTTTGTGTACTAAAATTGTTGTCCTATCTCAAAAATGTACTTAATCTGCTCTCATTATATAGATTTTCTTACTGTATTACAGGATCTTTGTTAAGATGAATTAAATTATCCAAATGCTACTTCTCCAGGCTTGTTCATAGTCTAAAAATTCACAAATGAACTCATAAGATATTTATTGAGGGACTGTTCTGTGCCAGGCTCTGTGCAAGGGTTAGCGTTTTAACAAAATATCTTCATTTCGGGGCCAGCACTGTGGTGGAGTAGGTTAAGACCCCACCTGTATCAGCATACCTGGGTTCATGCCTGGCTCTGGATCCTGTCTCCAGTTTCTTTCTAAAGTAGACACTGGGAGGCAGCAGTACTGGCTCCAGTGGCAGGGTTCCTGCCACACACAAGGAAGACCTGGATTGTTGGATTAAATTCTCAGATCCTGTCTTCAATTTGGCCCAGCTCTAACTGCTGTGGACATTTGAAATGTGAACCAACACAAAGGAGTGTATTTCTTTCTCTCTCTCTCCCCCCTTATATCTATCTCACTCTCCCCCCACCCTGTCTCTCGATTAATTTTTTTTTTATTATTTAAAAAGATTAGGAAAGCCAGTTAACAACAGAGAAATGATTTGAGGGTTAGGTCCTCATAGACCCTTACCAATTCAAGGTTTGAGAAATCATTTAATCTTATATTTTATGTACCACAAATGTAGAGGTGATGAATAACTTGTAGGACGACTGAGACAACTGTGCTAGGTAATAGAGATGGAGTGCTTGACATAATAGCATGTTCTCAAAGAACAAATACTGTCATATATTTAAACAAAGTGGCCCCCAAATCTCCGTTTTTTATCCAATTCACAAGAGAATGTTTGGGAGTATGTTATGAAGTGCTTTTGATGTCGAATAAATGATTTCTAAAATAATTCAGAAAACATGCTGAGGATCAGACAAATATATGTCAAATCACTTTTCAGCCACTTACTAGTTATGTATCTCAAACAAGCTACTTTGTGTTCTAGGAATTTTGGTTTCCTCATCTATAAAATGAGGATATAACATGTTGTTACATTAAAAATCACTTTATCTCACAAGCTAATTTATCCTACAAGCCAAGCCCATGGGAGAGCTTCAGAAAAATTTTAATTGTTCAGTAAAGGTTAGGATTTTATATAAATGTGGTGATGGTAGTGGTAGAAGTAATAGTAGCAGCAGGAGTAACAAGCTCTGCAAGACACTGGCACAGGCAAAGAATTCTTGGGAAAGACCCCAGAGGCACAGGCAAAATTGACATATGAGGTTACATCTGATTGAGAAGCTTCTGCACTGTGAAAAAAAAAAAAAAAACAGCAAAGTTAAGAGGCAACCAACAGAATGAGAGAAGTTATTTTCAAAGTATACAACTGAAAAAGGATTAATAACCAGAATTTATAAAGAGATCAACAAGCTCAATAACAACAAAAGAAACAATGCAGTTATTAAATGGAGAAAAAGGTACCCTAATCCACGGTTTGTGTGAATGTAAACTGGTAAAGCCACTGGGGAAGACAGTATGGAATTACCTCAGAAATCTGAATACAGACCTGCCATATGACCCAGCCATACCACTCCTGGAAATTTACCCAAGGGAAATGAAATCAGCTTATGAAAGAGAGATCTGTACCCCCATGTTTATTGCAGCTCAATTCGTAATAGTTAAGATATGGAATCAACCCAAGTGCCCATCAACTGAATACTGGATAAAGAAATTGTGGGATATGTGCATCATGGAATACTACACAGTGGTATAAAAAATAAAATCTGGTCATTTGCAACAAAATGGATGAAAGTAGAAAATATCATACTTAGTGAAATAAGCCAGTTCCAAAGGGACAAATATGATATGTTTTCCCTGGCCTGTGATAAATAGTACAGCACCGAAAAGGCAATCTGTAGAAGTGAAATAAATACTTCGAGAAGCAATGACTTCGAACGACCCTTGTCTTGACTGTTAAGAGGTTTTTTTTTTTTTTTTTTTTCATTCTAATTGTTGAACTCTTAACACAGAGTTAATGATATGTTTATAAAGTTAACTGAAAATAGATCTTAGTAAAAAATAAGAGTGGGAATGAGACAGGGAAGAGGAAGGGGGTGGGAGTGTGGGTGGGATGAGGGCATGGGTGAAGAATTACCATGCTCCTAAAGTTATAGTTACGCAATGTGTGAAGTTTGTAACTGCAAAACTGTATAGTTCTACATACATTCCTATGGTCTTACTTCTAGGGGTACAGTTTAAAAACTTTCAGTGGGACCCCAAATCCTCTTGAACTGGATGGTAAAAATAACATTTTAAGTGTTGAAGTGATGATATGGATAGAATTAAGTGTTTAGCAGTAATAATAGATAGAATTAAAAAGGAGAGAATGCTCCAACATGGGATGCAGTCCATACAGCAGACTTATAGAATGATAATGGCTTTAACTAGCACTCTGACCTCAGAATCATCTCTTAAGTCACTCTGGTCTGGCTGAAAAGCCCATGATAGTGTTTCAGGCTTGGATTGCCAACATGCTGTGGCAAAAAGTACTCTATATGAAGGACCTCTGTGGGTGAGACCCTAGTAGAAAGAAGTGGTCATCAAAGAAGGATGTACTTTTCTCTGAAGAGAGGAGAGAATTTCCACTTTCTTATGGCCTTGTCTAAATATTATGAAGTTTTTGGATTCAAAAGGCTTCCACAGCCTTGGAAACTCATGTCAAGAGCCTCGGGTGATCACTGATGCCATATGTAAGAGTGTTAATTGTTAAATTAACAACAGGAGCCACTGTACACGAACTTTTCATGTAGGACTTCTGTCCTAAAAGAGTTGTATTATGAGAGTTAATAGTAAAACTTGTTCTCTAAGATTTCTTAAATTTAGTGTATTAAGTGGAGGATATTCTTATGTCTCATAAGTTATAGTTATGTCTGAGTACTTTGCAAAAGATGTATCATTCTTGGGTTCTTCTTTAAATTTAATTAAGTTTATCAAAAAAGAAAAAAGAATGCTTTAAAAAAAAAGAGAAGTGAAATCAATCTGGTGATTCAATGATTTTGAACAGCCTTTGTCTCAACTATTGAGGAACAGCTTTTTTTTTTTTTTCATACAATCTGTTGAACTCTCCTCCGCCTTGCGGCACTGGTACACCGGGTTCTAGTCCCGGTTGGGGCACCGGATTCTGTCCGGTTACTCCTCTTCCAGGACAGCTCTCTGCTGTGGCCCAGGGAGTGCAGTGGAGGATGGCCCAAGTGCTTGGGCCCTGCACCCCATGGGAGACCAGGAAAAGCACCTGTCTCCTGGCTCCTGACATTAGATCAGCGCGGTGCGCCGGCCGCGGCGGCCATTGGAGGGTGAACCAACGGCAAAGGAAGACCTTTCTCTCTGTCTCTCTCTCTCACTGTCCACTCTGCCTGTCAAAAAAAAAAAAAATTTGTTGAACTCTTTACTTAGTATAGAGTTAATCTACTGTGAATACTGTTAATTGAAAATAGATGTTAGTAAAAAATAAGACTGCAAATAGAAGAGGGAGGTGGAAGAAGGATAGGAATGTAGATGGTAGGATGGGTATGGTGGAAAGAATCACTATGTTCCAAAAGTTGTATTTATGAAATGCATGAAGTTTGAATTCCTTAAATAAATGGTTTCTTTGGAAAAAAAATAAAAATAAAGAAGGAGGTGGGCTGGGGACAGTGCAGTGGTGTAGTGGGTAAAGCTGCCGCCTACAATGTTGGTATCTCATATGGGTGTTGGTTCGATTCCCAGCTGCTCCACTTCCATCCAGCTCTCTGCTATGGCCTGGGAAAGCAGTAGAAGATGGCCCAAATCCTTGGACCCTTGTACCCACTTGGGAGACCTGGAAGAAGCTCCTGGCTCCTGGCTTTGGATTGGCACAGCTCCATCCATTATGGACTGTTGGGGAGTGAACCAGTGGATGGAAGAGCTCAATTCTGCCTCTCCTTCTCTCTCTGTGTAACTCTGACTTTCAAAAAAATAAATAGATCTTTCAAGAAAGAAAAAAGGAGGAGGGAGGGCGTGAGCATGGGCAGAAAGAGTCCTTTTTGTATTTATTTATTTATTTATTTATTTGACAGGTAGAGAAACAGCCAGAGAGAGATAGAGAGAAAGGTCTTCCTTCCATTGGTTCACTCCCCAAATGGCCGCTAAGGCGGCTCTGTACCAATCCAAAGCCAGGAGCCAGGAGCTTCTTCCTGGTCTCCCATGTGGGTGCAGGGGCCCAAGCACCTGGCCCATCCTCCACTACCCTCCCAGGCCACAGCAGAGAACTGGACTGGAAGAGGGGCAGCTGGAACTAGAATCTGACACCCATATGGGATGCCAGTGCCTCAGGTGGAGGATTAACCAAGTGAGCCACGGCACCGGCCCCCATTGTCCTCTTAAATCTAAATATATAAAATACATGAAATAAGGTCATCTTATATCTTTTTTTACATTTTTTAAAAAGTGAGAAAAAAAATAGAGACATCCAACTACAGGAAGCACACAGAACTAACAGACATGATTAGAAAAGATTTACAACATGACACATTATAACCAATCTGTCAACAGTAAAACATAAAGAAATATTCTAAAATGTTTATGAGAGAAATGCCACATATACCTTCAGAGGATATTCAATTAAACTGACAATTGATTTTTCATCAGAAACCCTACAGGATAGGAGAGAATAGAGAGATATATTCCAAGTCCTAAAAGAAAGAAAAAACTGTCAACCAGAACACTGTACCCTGCAAAGCTCTCACTTATAAACAAAAGTGAAATAAAGACCTTCCAAAACAAACAGAAACTGAAAGAATTTAACAGCACTCGTCAGCCTCACTATTATAACTACAAGCAGTGGTAGGAATAGTTGGGTCAACAAGGGCTGTCATTTTGTAAAACTCAATGATTAATTCTCTGTATTTATCCTCTCTGCCTCTTTTTTTAAAGATTTATTTTTTTATTTGAAAGGCAGACTTACAAAGAAAATGTATATGTATATATATATATATATATATATAGAGAGAGAGAGAGAGAGAGAGAGAGAGAGAGAGAGAAATAGAGAGAGAGACTCTTCCATCTGCCAATTCATTTCCCAAATGCATGTAACAGCCAGGGTTGGGCAAAGCAGAAGTCAGAAGCCAGGAGCTTCTTCCTGGTCTCCCACATAGGTACAGGGGCCCAAGGACTTGGGCAATCTTCTGCTACTTTCCTGCGCATATCAGAAGGAAACTGAATTGGAAGTGGAGCAGTCAAGACTTGAACCAGCGCCTATATAGGATGCCAGCATTACAGGCTGTGGCATAACCCCTTATACCACAATGCCACTCCCATCCCTTCCTACCCCACCTCTTACAGTACCAAACATAAGCAGCTATGCCCTTCCTATTGAATTATGTTTTTCCTTTAGGCTCCTGGGTATCATCCATCCTCACAGTCTTTTTCATGAATTATTTTGTTCTGCTAGTCCTCTAAATATTTTTTTTTCCAGTGAATAAAGATGTCATTTACTGAAATGGGAAAAGACTGAGAAGAACAATTTTTGTAGGGAAGATAAGAAGTTTGGGTCAGGATATCTTGCATTTTTTTTTCACTGTGAGTCTGCCTTTCTAGACCTCTAAATATTGAAGTGTTCACAAGTCTATCCTCTGCTCTCCTCTCTGTTTTATTTACATAGTCTCCATAAGCAACTTTTACCAAATAATACAACTTTATATGTCATTACTATTTGACATAGCAAAAACTTTTATCTTAAATCTTGACCACTGTCCTAGATTCTAGACCTATACATCTTTCTTTATCAACTTTCCCACACAAATATCAACTAGACTTCTTAAATTTAGCATGCCCAAACAAAACTTGTGATTGTGTGTATACTTTCATTTTATGTTTCCTGACACTAAAATTTAACCTATGAGTACAGAAAATTTTTTGTAACAAGGACTAATACTGAGGATTTTGTACTTAAAATAGTGCTAGACATATAATAGGTATGCTAGAATTTTGTATACATGAATAAATATTTTATCTTTCATAAAGTAATAATGGCTTGAATTTTTAAAAACATCCTTGAAAATGAACAAAGCATTTCCCTTCAAATCTGGAACAAATATGTTTAGTTTTATAACTCTTATTCAATATAGTATTGGAATTATTAGCAAAAGCCATTAAGAGAAAAAATAAAGAACATTAAAAATGAAAAAGGAGGAAGTAAAATATCCATGTTTGCAGATGACATGATTGTTGTACATGGAAAAATGTAAACATTCCACCAAAAAGTTGCTAGAACTGATAAACCAATTCAGTGAAGTTGCAAGTTACAAAATCAACATACAAAACAACAATAGCTTTTTCATATGCTAATGATGAACTGGGCCAAAAGAGAATTCAAGAAAGAAATCCCATTCACAATAGCCATCAATTTTTTTTAAAAAAAATTAGGAAAAAATTTAACCACAAAAGTGAAAGATCTCTACAATGAAAAATATAAAACATTGATGAAAGAAATTATCAAGAACACAAAAAATTGGAAAGATATTACTCGCTCATTGACTGGAAGAATTAATATAATTAAAATTTTTACATTACCAAAAGCCATCTCCAGATTCAATGCATTCCCTATCAAAATACCAATGACATTCTTTACAGAATTACAAAATCTATCTTAAAACTTACATAAAATCACCAAAGACCCAGAACAGACAAAGCAATCTTGAAAAAAAAAAAAAAAAGCTGGAAGAATGTGTAAATAAGTACTTTGAACTCTCATTTAAAAATCTCGTGAAGACAATTTTTGTAAAAGATTTAATAACTTACAAAATAATATGGAGACTAAATTATTATAGTACATTCCATGCTCAAGTATTTTATAATACTTTTTACCTTTAGAATTATTTGTATTATTACAAAGCGCAATAAAACATTATCTTCCTTCTTTATTTAATAATTGGAAATATGTCACCAAATAATACTTCCCTGCCCTCACAAATTTCTACCAAAATAGGTAGTCTCTAATAGCTTTCATCTATATTTGAAATAAAAATGTATTAAGCATCATCTTTTCTAAGTACCATTTTTAAATACATTTTTCAATTAGCTAACATTTTTTTGATCTCCTACTATGTGCCAAGCACCATAAACATAGTGTGATTTAAACACAAATAATGTTTCATTCTTGCCAGCTCACAAGACCATGGAATACAAACCTGAAACCAATAATCACAGCAGCAGGTGAAAGTGTTAGAGCAAGTTCATGAGCAGAGAGGTGTTAAGCCACATGGTACGATGATTAAGATCTACCTCAAAACAATTGAAAATCCATGCAATCTCTTCTAGTTTTTCAATTTTTTGTAATTTCTCCCTTTTGTCTATTTAAGTAAAACATCCAGACAAGCTATAAAGCTGTTTTTCTCATACCAGTACACTTCATACAAAATTTTAAACACCATTTCTAAACCTTCACAGATACAATGTTAAAGGAAATATTTACACTAATAAATAATGTACTAATATTAAAATATAAATATATCATAAATATATAGGATAAATATAATCAAACCTATTATATATTTTATAATTAAATATATTATGTATTAAATATATGATATAGTACAGACAATATAATGCAAATATTTATTTATATTAAATATTTATATGTAAACATTCAATGTGAATTATTCATTAAAGTCATTCATTTTTAAAGCACATAAATACACCAGGTTTTCTAATTTCTGTAGTTGTTGAGTATCAGTGATTATAACTGGTAGGCCCAACAACACTTGAGTCATATAAAGGGAATGTATTAGTCCAAGGAAAGCTGATATTTTCTCTTAACCCACTCAGCTATGAAACAAACACTCTTAAAATCATTTTACCTTTGACTATTGAATACCAAGTCCCCTGTAACCAAGGAGACAATTTACAGCTCCTAGTTCAGACAGAAAGCAATTATTTCTCTGAAGTAAGGGTTCATGCTCAGCACCCTTCTTCTTAGTTAATGCTTCCTATTCTTTTCACCTTTCCTTAACTTCTATGCACAAGTGACTTACATCACAATGCTCTTCTGTCTCATACTTTCTGTAGTCTACTTATGAGACATCCATAATAGAAATTATACACAAGAGAAAGCCTTCTTTCACAGTTGAGGCAGACTCTAAACTGTTAAAATAATGAATGCCTTCAAAAATAATTGTAATGTTAATACAGCTGGAAAGAGTGACTTAAATGCAATCCAAGAATCCTTGAGCATTTTAGCTAGCTGATTCTGACCTAGGAGAGCTCATGAAATTTCATCAAGCAATTGGCTCTGAAGGCCTGACTGTGGCAGTAGAATCTACTACTCAACTCACACAGCTGTTGTCAAGAAGCCTCATCTGCCCATCACAAGGCCCTCTCATTTCTCCAGCGTGAATGATGCAAGATATAGAGAGAGTGAGAGCATGCACTCAAGAGAGATGCTTCATACTCTCCCATAACCTAGCCCCAGAAGTGATGTTCCATCACAGAAACAGGCCATATTGCATGGGTCTAGAGAGGGACAACAAATCTCAGAGATCAAGAGTTAAGCCAAATTGCAGGCTGGCTAACTAGGATTGTGGTGAGAATCATGAGAGGCATTATGTGTAAAACACATAGAACTAGCATGTAGAAATGGTATGTGAGTTGTACATGTGTACCATAATCATCACCATCAGATGTGGAGTTTCTCTTACTGTAAGGTGGAGGAAAAGCCTGCCAGATATCTTAGTACTTCATGACAGCCAAGAGTAGAGAGAATTCAAATCATAAAACTGCCACTAACTATGGGATCTGAACACATTATTTAATCTTTTTCTTTCAGTTTCTTCATCTTTGAAGATAGATAGTAGAACTAAAACTAAATTTATATTATCCCTTCAATTTCAAGAATGCTGAGATTCTATCACTTTTCCCTTCTGTCTAATGTTTTAAGAATTAGACTGGGACTCACTCATTTCACCACCATCTCATTCAAAACTTTTAATCAAATCATCAAGTCATCATTTTCATGGATTTCTTAAAAGTCTCTACATTAAAAATGCAACATTATAAAGAGTCTACAGATTCTTTCCTGTTTTTGCATAAAAAAGTGTTGCAATTTAGATTTCCCAGAAAGAGTTTCACTTTTCACAATAGAAAACAATTTCCATTATAACTTCCTTACTTTTCTTGGGTATCTATTTACTAGTATCTATTGGGCTCATCCTAAGCATCACTGGCAAACATTATTTGCATATTTATTTTCATACTGTCAGATTTCTTCTCCCCTTGGTAATTAGTATATAATCCTCAACCTCTACTGAAATTCACTGTCAATATAACTGGATTTAGTTTCCTCTAAATACTTCCTTGTATCTTCAGTTAAGCTCTGCTTAATAATAAGTAAGTTTAGCATACAATAAATTTGATCAACAATTAATTCAAATTAAATCTAATTCTATAGTTTGCGGGAACTAACAATGCACAGTTGAATTAACTAAAATATATTTATGAGACAGAAACAAATGGTAATCTGTAACATCTAATTAATTTCTTCTAAAAGACAAGTTCACCATCTACATTAGTGTAATGTACTTATAGAACCCTGCACCGTGAGTGATTTTTTCCAGGGATTCTGTTACATTTAGAGAAGGTAGTTTTTGGTGAAAAGTATTATTTTATTTCTCAATACAATCAAAGATGATGTTTTCAAAATCTCTTTCTATTGACTAGCTATAATGATATACTATAAATGCTATTGATGAACAAGAAAAACACAGAAGAATCCCTACTGGCAAATTGTTTACATAGTCTCAGATTATTAGCTAGAGTAATATAAGCTAATATAAGATAGATGAACCCTCAAGTATCAACTGTTTATCATTCACATCAAATCCAAACTAAGTACTCTTGATAAAAGGGCAGTTATCCCTTGAAATGGTGATATAGGGAATCAGCTCAACATGACTACAGTCATCTCATTTTCAAACATCATCTAGTCCTTAGCCTTCTAGATGACCCTGGAAGTCAATCCAAACCCTATTGATAAGCAGTTAGTAAGGTAATCTGCTTCATTTATAATATGACCAGCTTACCACTTGTAAATGTGAATATTTCTGAATAATGTCCAACTATATTCCAGTTGGCCTTGGTTGTTATACAAACCTTTTTTTCCTGCCTCGTGGCACAGGGATCCTCTCATCTGTGACTGCCCAAGACACACTTCTCTCCTCAAATTCCTAGTAAATTACACTGTGTGAAACCTGGATTTGTTTGCCTCTTTCTTTGATCTTGGCACATTATGCCTTGTATGCCAGTTCACAAACCAGCTTTTTCTGAAACTGCTGCTTAAGAGTCCACTGTTAGAGCTCAGTGACATGCCTGCATTTAACACAAGGAAAACTAGAAACTAAACTATACTCCAGCAGTATTCATGGAAAAATGAGAAATCATACTTAAACAATGATGGTACCATCATGCTAATTATGAACTGCAGAAGAAGAGAGTTAAAAGAACACAAATAAGCTTTCAACCTAATTTGATATGTGAGGACTGTAAAAACTGGAAAATGAATTCACTTATCAAAAGCCAACAATATGGTTAATGTAGAATCTACATTATTACCACTGCCTGATATTACTACCTCTCTACCTTAATAAATAAAAACAAATCTTAAAAAGAAGCTGAGGGAGATTACTGACGCCATAAACAAGAGTGTCAAATTGTTAAATCAACTTCAGAAGTCATTGTGTACTTACGTCTCATGAGGGATCTGTCCTTAATGTATTATCCAATGTGAAATAATGCTATTACTAGTACTGAAACAGTATTTTTACACTTTGTGTTTCTGTGTGGGTGCAAACTGAAGAAATCTTTACATAGTATATATTGAATCGATCTTCTGTATATAAAGATAATTGCAAATGATTAAAAAATCTTGATGCTAAATTGGAAATTGCATAGATAATTAATCAATTCTTTAAAAAAAAATCATGTAGGATCTCTGTCCTTAATGTGCTGTACATTGTGAATTAATACTATAACTAGTACTCCAACAGTATTTTCATTTTGTGTCTCTATGTGAGGGCAAACTGTTGAAATCTTTACGTAATATGTACTAAACTGATCTTCTGTGTATAAAGAGAATTGAAAATGAATCTTGATGTGAACAGAAGGGGAGAGGGAGCGGGAGAGGGGAGGGTAGCGGGAGGGAGGGAAGTTGTGTGTGTCGGGGGGGAGCCATTGTAAACCATAAGCTGTACTTTGGAAATTTATATTTTTTAAATAAAAGCTTTATATAAAAAAAAGAAGCTGATGTAAAAGTGATGAATCTTGTCAAAAGCAGTAAGTATAACTCAAAAATATAGTAATACAACATACCTCCAACAAATCCAAGTGGTTTGCCTTTTAAAATATCATATTCTAAAAAAAATCATATTCTAACTACACAATGTGTGCTTAAGTCCTGTAGTCATTAATTCATTTGGACTAAAGCATTTCTTTGAGCAAATGGTCACTGAAATCTAGAACTTTCAATCTCAGTGCTTACGCAACTTCACTTGCCTGAAGATAACAAATTACCACTTAGCATGCAACAGATATTTCTCCAGAGAAACATGTCAAACTTTTTCAATTTCTTTGCTTTTCCTAGCTCATCATTTAATGAACATAGTCACACTGCGTATTTTGGTATTTTTGCCAGAGACTTCAATGAATCATCTGGCAGAGGGATTCTCCAATGTGTCACATCCGGCAATCCTGTTAAAGTCTGGGGAACTGCCACAGTAATGTCCCTCTTTGATATAATTCCTTAGAACAATTGCCAATTGTACATTTCCAGGGTTGCTGCACAGCAGGCAGCACAATGGCACAAATGGAATCTGCTATGACTACAGAATAACAAGCTCCAAGATTAGGATCTATTTTTACTCCATTTTGAGGTATTTACAATGCCTATTTTCTGTTAGTCTATGCTGCAACATGGCCCTGTGAATAGCTATCAAATCATTTACCAATAACTTCATGCCAGCTGAGTCCCTACAAATGCCAAACAAACACATATGCTACTGCAAAAGCTGCTGAAAATTGGCCTGGTTTACACAAACCAAACTTTCAGTATTCTAATGTCACTAAGTATGTTATCATGGAACAATTTTTAAGGAACTATTGTCGTCACAGTTACACTCAAAGCAGATGCCAACCAAACTAGCCTTTTTTTTTTTTTTTTTTACAGCATCAAAACACCAGAAGAAGAGGGTTGTGCGTTATACTTCAACAGAACACATAAACGCTTTGGAATAATTACTCTCTGAAAGATAGTTATTACACAAACAATTGATTGCATGTTTAGTACTCATAAATACCTCATAAAACAAAGAGAATATAAGCAATCATATTATCTAAAGCTACAACCAATGTAATTAAATTTACTATGACAGTACAAAACAGTCTTTACCAACTTCACACTGATCGAATATAAACACTGTAAATATTGAAGGAACTCATCAAGAATTAAAATTTACCACAGATTTAACAAATGCATTACCCTAGTTGTAATACAAGGGGAAAAAGGAAAACAATTAGCAAAATATACAAATGTAAGTTTGAATATTTTAACTATAAAATTCTACTTAGGTTACTTTTGTTTCACATAAAAGGTCCATTGAGGAAAAACAAACTAAAATAGATTGGATCTATACCTTCAGTCAGTAGCTGAATCACTCCATTTCAACTTCAGTTTCAGTAACTATTGTAGTAATAGCATCTTGAAGTGCTGGGGGCTTGACAAAGGTAAGCCATACAACAAATGCTGGAATCTCTGAGCAGTAACATCTGATGCTTTGGGGTCAGACGCTGTCTGGTCTGTGAATCTGGGACAAAGCCACTCTTGGAATATATTCATTCACTTCTTTAATAAATAGTTACTGAATATCTAGGATAATCGATGCATGGTAACAAATTTAGAATTACAAATAAAAATATGGGAAGGTCCACGCCCTAAAGGATCTCACCAATTAATTAGAGAGACTTGTAAATAAACATTGCAAATACGCAATAAAGAGACTGAGAGCAGTTTGGTTATTTCTCAGTGCTGAAAGCAAAGCAAGCGGTCAGCTCCAATTCCATCTGGAGGAGAGGAGGAAGATTATGGGATGGTGAAAAGTTACATGGTAAAGGTGATGCACCATGTAAGTAGGTGCTTTTTCATCAGTCAGGCCTGGAAAAATTTCCCAAAAACAGAAACTACACAAACTACACTGCAATGGAGGAAGAGTATACTATGCTGGATGTAGAGTTTACAAGCTGAGTCACATACTAATTAGAAACTTCTGGTCCTCTTGCCTTAGCCCTTCTCTCCCTTTGATCTAATTTAGACACACTGATTCTCAAAGCGTCTTTTATTCTGGTCAATGAACTCCCTTATCCCTTTGAAAACAGTCAGTAGAATGAAACTATTAATCTGTCATCTCTTAAAATTAATATGCTATTCATTTTAGAATTCCAATACAAACCTAAAAATAAATCAGAGAGTCAAATATTACACTGTCAATGGCATATTTCTTAAGATGGACTCAACTGGTGAAACCAAGAAATAACTTAAATTTTTCTTCCTATGACATTTTAAATTTCTTTCTGTTCAATCTTCTTTTCCAGTCCCTAGATATTACCCTGAACATAACTCATAGCTTAGATTACTTTAGAAATGCATGATTATTTTATTAACTATTAGAAAGTCCACCCTAATCAAAATCTAAATATGCATCTCATAAACAGTTGCAAGCTGGTTTCCTCGTCCTGTCCCAGGTCTAGCCTAAGCTTAATGACTAACAGTGGATGAAGAGAGGTTTGGTCTGTTCTTTCACTCTCCTGTCCTCTTTACCTCCTCCCTGGCTATGCTGGTTCCTACTCGTGCAACATGAAGATGAGATAGAAAGAATGGGAAAAGTCTGCTCTCCTGGCAGTCAGGGTACTCTCTGGGTTGCTTTAGAGACATTGTAGGCCTTCAAGCTGTGACTAAAATCAATAATTAGAATAAGAGAAGGATACTTGCCCCTATTATCCATTCTGTGTTCTGAACTAAACAAAACAAATAAACAAGTATCTATCAAACATCCTTTCTAGGTTTAAGCAGCAGAGCAGGGACAACCACAGCAAAGACTGAAGCTCCACAGAGAAGAAAAGAATAAAAGTGGAAAGCACCGAGAAAGCTAAATTCAAGAAAAAGAGAAATGGTTTCTACCAAAGAAAAAAAATCTTTGAATCCTCTGTCATCATTTTCTTGGATTCCAGAGAATCACTACCTACTACCACTCTATTCCTCCTTAACAATCTCCATCAGAAACCTCTGCTAGGAACCCATGACTGGAGACCCTCCTCCCATTTACACTTTCATAATCTCTAATGGAAAGGGTCTCTGCTCCATCCATCTTGATCTGACCTCATTCTGCCTCTTGGCTCCAGGTTTTCCAAGAACTGGCCCGGCCCACAGAAGCATTTCCCCGAAAAGGCAGTCAGCTGATCAATTTACCTATAGTTTACACATAAAGCCTAATGGCTAACATCAATTGAGTGTTAATTACGAGTCATGGAGAATCTTTGTTCCACCAGCGTCTGTATTAGAGGGATATAATTATTTGTGCTTTGTAGGAACTGAAGACAAAGAAAGAACCTGACCTGAAAGCTGATCTTTAGATGGATTATTCTTATTAGATCCTCAAAAGTTTCCCTGCATTCCAAAACTTAAGAACAAAGTTAAACAAGAACATATAAACAGACATCTATTGTTTTTAAAACATTTGGACATCCTTCAGCACCTCTGATAAACAGTTTGAGAACCTTATCTGAACTTGTTTCATTTGCCACTGAATGTAAGAAGGATTGTTTTAAAAATAACTGGAAATAGGTAGGATGTCCAGATGTGGTACACTCGCCAACTTTTAAATGTATAGTGAACTGCATTTGTAATATTATTTCAAGAAAAGGTTATGTGTAAATAGGAGGCAATGCAATATCAGATGGCCAGCAGAGGCTATAATTTGCATTGTACCATTTTCATTACTTGAATAACCGTTTCAATCTTTCCTAAGGATAAGAAAACATGGTTCCAATTAAATTTTGAAAAGCAGTGAATTTTACCTTTTGAATTACATTTTAGATTCAGAAGGTTTTTTTTTTCAATAAGGAGCTTTTTAAAAAAGATAAATAATATATTATTGTTAATGGATGCATAAATTTCAGAAATTTACACTAACCACAATGAAACTGAAAATTTAATAGATTATCCAGAAAATACATCCCTCAGTACATGTAAAGAAAGTTTATTACATATATAAATGTTTTATGAAATTCTCTTATAATGTCTCTTAAGCTAGCAAAGATTCCAGTGACAGAAGAGTGACAGTAGACGACTCTTGGCATCAAAATTTATCATTCACCTTTTACAAGTCACTTTCCATGTTCATATCACCTTAACACTATCTATTTTGTTCTGGAAACTGCATTTTCATAGTCCTTATATTCCATTCAGAAGATTATCTACTGAGTCTACTAAATTATGTACCATAACACAAAAAGAACAATTACACAAGCAAATTACACAAGCAAGTATATTTCACTATAGACACAAAGAACATTTTCTCTTAACTGAACTGCACCAAAAGGGTAGTATGTAGATGACTAAACCTCAACATTTTGATTCCTAACAAGGTCTCCTCATACTTACTTACCAGTATTATTTAAGCGTCTGTCAATCTAAAAAAATAAAGTTTTAGTTAATCACAATTTAATATATTCTTTATACATTACATTTTTAATTTAATGAATTAATTTTATGCAAATTTAACCTTTAATGGAACTACAAATAGTTGTATTCAACTTGCATCTGCATAACATTTCCCAAATGGTTTAAAAGTAGAGGGGCTGGAAAATCTACTTTGGTAATTAAAATGCCCCAAATATTTCATATCCAGGTTAGTAAAAATTCTCCAGTGGGCTAATTTTTGTTTAGTCAGCACTCTAGTTGCCTGATTATGACAGTGGGTTTGATCTCACTCAAGGAATGTGCCAGAAGGAAGGAAGGTTACAAACAGGTCTTCTACTCGAAGGACCATTGTTCATGGGGTCAAAACTCTTGTGTACAATGTGCCAACGCCATATCTAAACAGACTCCAAAGATAGTGACATTAAAATCTACCTGAGTGCTTTTTTTCTAAACATGATTATGTAAGAGAGTAAGAGCATTGTTAATAATTTAGCTTTAAATACTGTAATTTCCCTGAAACCAAGCCACTGAGGATAGAGTGTGTCTCTGTGTTTGTTTTTTTATGTGTTTGTTAAGAAAAGAATCCAATTAGAAAATGATTAATTCCACTAGAAATAGTAGAAATACAGAATACAGATGCACCTTTCTCACTGTTCTAAGAATAATGCAGTAACTTGCCCCAGGCATAAGCTCATCACAGAGCCCAGCCCATGCTAGACAACTGACAAATATTTCCTAAATTAAATGAATGTCAAGTATCCAGGCCCAACGGAATGGACATTGTTTATCAACCATGTGTGGTATATTCATGGCCACATCCTCCTGTTCCATTAATTTAGCCGAACTTAATATTCACGTTATTTGGCATTATAGATAGGAGGCAACATTGACTTCCATAAAAAACTATTTGCAAGAGGACACTGAGAAAGATGCAGTATAAATATCTATACTCCAAAACTTTTGTGAATTCAATATGAGCAGAGTTTTTTATTCTGTGTAACAGTGTATTCCTGGTGCCTAGGACTATGCCTGGTAAGTAGATGTTCTTGACAGAGAGAGAAAGACAGAAGAAAGGAAGTGGGGGAGAGAAGAAAGGGCCTTAGAAAGATAGATCTGAATCCTAATGACTCTTTCTCCCACCACTTTCACTACCTGAATAAATGGGTAATGAAGAGGCAGTGTAGTATAACACTTGAGGCTATATGTTCTGAAATAGGATCATGTTTAATCTTGCCACTTTTATTTATTAACCATATGACTCCTGGAATTTTTTATGCCTCAATTCCTCTTGTGTAAAATTGAGATAATTATAATAATAATGTAATAATCCATATAATAATAATAGTTACTATCCATAGAATTTTTGTAAGAATTGAATGTGAAATATATTTATCATTTGCCAGTGAATATTACCTCCTGATACTACTACGATTTCCTATTAGTAATCCCCCTCAAGGAGATGACTCATCCTCAATATAATGTATAACTTATCACCCTCAAAGGGACACATTTTTGAGAGTGCAAGTGAAGAGCACTAAAAGGATTAAAAATCAATTGACCCATAACAAGTGCAAACTTGGACAATACCAAGCAATCAATGACATGTGATTCCCCTACTCATCACCCAGACCTGATAATCAGGCAGCTTCCTTACATTTAGACATAGATAGAAATCTGCAGTGCAAACCGTGGTGATGTTATCATTCTTAAAAGCAACTCCATAGGCTACAATTTAGAAGGCCAGATTTGGTGAGTTACAAACATAACTACCTCAGCAAGCTTCTTAAGTGTCTTCCCATTACTGTGTTTCAGTCAAATGGTTCCCTCTATTAACTGGGCATGTCTGCTTCCTCACTAGATTGAGGGCAGGAATCATCATTTCCAGTAATATGTAGCTCAAAATAAAAACAATTGTAATGGATAGGCATGCCAAACTCAGTATTCAGTAGCAAACATCCCTGGCTTTATTCTTTATTCAGTTATCTCAAATGAAAGGAAAATTGCCATCACATGCAATTCCTGTCTAAAACAGGGGAAAGCATCAATGGATTTGAGCTGTAGTCTAAGAAATGTATAATTAAGTCAGAGTAGTTAATGTCAAAAGAGTTATGAAGAGGAATACTGATTTAATCCTGTGACAAACATTTATTGGGTGCATATTAGGTGCTGAGTACTAAAGATTCAAATATAAATGAAAGAAGAATCTAGAATGTAGAAAAATTAGTACAATGCACTATGATAAGTACCATGTTAGGAAGAGGACCATTAATAATGGTGATACCACAAATAAGAATCTAGAGGGGCTGGCGCTATGGTGTAGCCTGTAAAGCCACCACCTGCAGTGCTGGCTTCCCACATGGCTGCCGGTTTGAGTGCCGGCTGCTTCACTTCCAATCCAGCTCTCTGCTATGGCCCAGGAAAGCAGTAGAAGGTGGACTAGGTCTTTGGGCCCCTGCACCCATGTAGGAGACCTGGAGGAAGCTACTGGCTTCTGGTTTTGGATCAGCGCAGCTCCGGCTGCTGTGGCCATCTAGGGAGTGCACCAGCAGATGGAAGACTTCTCTCTCTCTGTCTCTGCCTCTCTGTAACTCTACCTTTCAAATAAATAAATAAATAAATAAATCTTAAAAAAAAAAGAATCTGAAGAATTAGTGGTGCCAAAGAAATATTATCCAGAATTTCTTTCAGAAATTTTACAGAGGAAGTGTTTGATTTTTGGCCTTAAAAAATGAATATAAGTTTGCAAAATGAATTAGGGTAAGGTCACTCGATAAAAGCAAAAAGCATGTTGCAAGGAAAGAAGTAATGAAAAATTATCTTGAATCTAAAAAAAAACTGAAAATATTTTGGCATGTATGGAACAAATGACTTGATATAAGGGAATAATAAGACACAAGGCTAAGAATTAATCCTGAATGATGTGGGACAAAATTAGTGGAATGAAAAAATATGCAAGTCAATATGGGGATATGATAGTAGAAATGTAAAAATTAACCAATATGCACTTCTAAATACTTTGAACTATTTTGCTACACGTTTGGACAAGAATGGTGTAATATACATTTATATTTATTACAGTATTTATAGTTGAAGGCATTGTCATATTAATAATAAAAATGCTACTTGTAAAATTTTTCTTTTATTACCTAAATTATATTAATTTTGTCTAAATGTATATTTTCTCACAATCCTCTATTAAAAAAGAAAGACACAAAGAAGCATAAGAGAACACAAACACTGTGTTAGTATCAGCATGACATATTCTATCTAGCATTATCTCCCTCCATAGCCTTGGAATTAATAAACACAATTACCCTCCCCATTCTTTCTACTTTTTTTTTCTTTCGTTTTGTTTTGTTTTGGTCATCTTGCTGGGGTCTACCTGTCAGCATAATGGTTCATAATGGGAGTCTGGAAGCTGTCTCACATAATATCTATTATAATATCTATTATGGTGTCCTCTAGCTTGCTATTCTGAATGGAGAAGCTGATAGGTTAGTCAAGCTGCCTGAAAACAATGTTTACACTTAAACATAGTATGACCCATGAAGGTATTTTTATTCGTTTTGAATACTTTCTAACTAAAGTAGAGTTTTACAGATTTTTAGTTCAGGAAATCATATAATTTGAGATTTTAAGCATTTTATTTATAACTTCATAATTTTCTTTATTACAGAAATAGAAAAATGAAAAAAGTACAGATTGGCAAACTTTTTACTAACACTTTGTTAAAACCTGGTATCCTTTCTCTTAATATTCTTTTCTCTATCTTTATAAGCTTTATTTAAACAGGTAGGTAGAAAGGAAGGTGGATACATTAAATAGATAAACAGACAGGTACAAAGTTGGATAAAGAAATAGATCCAAAAATAGAGAGATGCATACAGGTATTTGTCACAAACAGAATTTTGCTATATATCATTTTATAAGCTATTTAAACTTGGCTCTCAGTATGGGAATGTTTCTATTTCATTAATTATTTTTCTACTCTACAACTTATCACTACGATGTATTATGAAGATGATGTAAATTATTTAATGAATTATTTATAGTGGCACATTAAAATTGTTTGAAATGCTAAATAAAGACAAACCTGTGACAAAGTTACTTTCAATAAAATTGCTACTAACTTCAAAGGACCTTCTAGTCTTCATAATACATAGAATATTTTATTTTCTAATAGTGGCTACAACAATAGACCCCACTTAAATCTTAAGAAAACACTAACTTTTGCCAAGAAAAATAAAATTGTAGAAACTGTAAGTGTCATTCCTAAATTGTTTACATTAGGAGATTCACATCCTGCTCACATTTGTCCTTGAAAATACTACCTACAAAGGAATTTTTAAAAATTCAACTTACACTTCTACAATTCCTAACCATGGCCAGCCTTTAAGGAAGGAATGGTTAATCTTAGAAAAAGGTCATAGTCAGATTACACCTATAAATTTCATCAAAGTGAAACCATAAAATAGCAGTCTTCACCTCTGCTTTTCCAGGAAATCTTATAAATTTTCCCTTGTAAGAGTTGGGCTAACTTAACATGTAATTGTGTGTAAAACAAGCACTCACGTTGCATTTAAAAGTAGACAATGTTCGCAGGTGCTTTTAACCTACAACCTGGCCAAAATAACTGTAATATAGAAAAATCAGCATTGTGTGGCAGAGAAATTATACATTTGACCCTTCTGGAGATAAATGTACTGAAGATAAGTTATGATGCTCTAGCTGAGCACAAGGCAATTACCCTGTTTAAGCACAGTTATATATCAAGGATTTTATATGGCTGTGAGCTAAGGTGAAGTGTTGGGGAAGTGACAGTCCTAGCTTCACAACTTCCGAATGTTTGTTTTTATTAATAACTATCAAATTATTAAGTTTGAAGCTGTGACAGTAAAACCATTTGCTTAAGAAATACCAATATATTATTTTTTAAAAGATTTATTTACTTTTTGAAGGCAGGGAAGAAGAGAAAGAGAGAGAGGAGGAGAGAGAGAGAGAGAAAGAGCGAGAGCAAGAGAGTGAGAGAAAGAAAGAGGAGGAAGGAAGGAAAGGAGGGAGAGAGAGATTGGTTTTTCTAGTTGCTAGTTAACTCCCTAAATGGCTGCAACACTTGTGGCTTGGCTAGGCCAAAGCCAGGAGCCAGGAACTCCATCCAGTTCCTCATGTGGGTGGCAGGGACTCAAGTACTTAAGCCATCATTCACTGGCAGGACTCGAACTGGCATTCAGATATAGGATGCAAATTATACAAGCTGCAGTTTAACCTGCTGTGTCACAATGCCTGCTCCTAGCTATAAATTCTATATTAACTACATGAATAAATATGATTGTGAGGACTTGTACAGAGTTTTAACTGCATATGAAAACGTTTTACAATTGCAAGAGAACTAGAAGCACTTATGAGCTTCCTACTTCACATTAAACTTCTTCCCATTCTCCATTTTCTCCATTCTTCCTCCTGACTTTTCTATCTCCTTTCCTCATACATTTCTTTCTTCCTTCAATCCTTATTCTTTTGTTCAACAAAGTTGCAAATAACAGAATCACAAAAATGCTTCAAAGTCATATAAATGAAAATTATTAATACAAATACATTTAGAACATACTGTCTACTCTATCATGCCCATCCTAAGTATTTAAAAGTATCACTCATTTAAAAGCACTACAAGACAGAAGTACAATCATATCTATTTAAGAGATAAAACAGAGTCACATATGCAGGTATTACAGTGGTTAAGATGCCACTTGGGACAGCAGCATCCTATACTGGAGTGCGTGGGTTTGAATGCCGGCTTTGTACTGATTCCTGCTTCCTGCTACTGTGCAACCTGAGAGGCAGAGGTGATGTTTAAGTAGCTGGGACCCTGGCCAACCACAAGGGAGACCCAGACTGAGATCCTGACTCCAGGCTTCAACCTGGCCCAGCCTCAACTGTTGCAGCTATTTGGGAAGTGAGACAGTCTTTGAGACCTCTCCCTCCACCACCCTGTATGTATGCATGTGTGTTACAGATAAATAAAATGAAATAATTTTTAAAAGTTCACACAAATGTTATCAAAAGTTGGTATCAGAAAAATGGGATTCAAATCTAGACAGTGTTACTCCAAAACCTGCTCTCTTTACCATAGTTCCTATTACTGCATTTTTTTTTATCAAAAAACACATTTATACTGGAAAAAAACAAACACCAATTAAATTTCAAACAGTCATCCAATTGAGAAACATTATAGAATTGCTACACATTTTTTTTTCTCGTTTTGAAGAGGACCCCAAGTAGCACCTTCAAATCTATTTTTCTAATTAATAAAAATTAAAATCCTCACTGCTCAAAAGTTTCAGAAATTTTAAGGATACATGCCCTTCAATTACTTATAGGACCAGACCACGTTCATTTCCTAATTATTCACTTTTGAAGTTTAGGGATACAAGTGCACCATATGACTGAGAATTGTACTAAAGAATATCTTTGGAAAATCACAGTGAATCAAGTAAATTTGGCTTTCCAAGCTTTGGCTTTCCAAGGTGCTATAATTTATTTGTCATCAAATTTTAGTCTCAGGGATCCAGAATTAACTTTTTATTTACTGGCAAAACCTTACATTATAGGCAGTATAGTATCAAAGAAAACATAACATCAAGGTATCTGAATGACAAACTGCTTCTCAAGTTGCCATTCCTCATGCAAGACAGCCTTGTAAAACTCAGTTTCTTTTCCTGTAAGGTGGTAAAACCAGAATTAACTCTGTAGCTTAGTTATAAAAGTCAAATGAGATTATATCAGAAAAATGTTTGGCCCAGAGCCTGGTGTGTGGGTTCCTATTAATTCTGGTTTAGCTATGACTTCACAGGGAATACATACAGACATTTATCTGTATCTGTTTTGGTAAACTGCATTTCTTCAAATTCCTGTTTTGCAGAAATCTAAAAACTAGAGAATATGTTTTTACTTTACACAATATATTACCATGGAAATTGCATCTAATACATACTCAGTGAACTTGAAAAAGCAATTAATAGCTAAAGAAATATATATACTTTGAAGAAATATTCTTCTAGTTCACAAAGAGTAAGATATAACATATAAAACAGGTATTTGTCTGTGGCATATAGATAACCTGGAAATTATATTACTCATATAATGAGAAATTACCTTTGAATTTTGCAAATACTGCCTATAATACTAGTTCAGCTTTGTTTAATTAAATGGCTCACACATAAGCAAATGTTTTAAATCCAGCCTTCAGACAAGAATCATAAACCAGCAGGAGATCAGCAATAGTCACTAACTACTTATTCTGGCAAGTTGCTTAGCAACTCTGGAGCTGCAAATTTTTAGACTCTTCATTTCAGCTAACAAATATTTACTGAATACTTACTACATGAATGTTGCCAAGAGATACAAACAGCTCTAGGAAGAGAATATTATTTTTATCATTTCCTCCTATGACAAAACTGGTTCAACTCTGCCTATGGTCTAGAGAAGGAAAATGCCTAAAGTTTGAGTCCCAGCCTGATAGCTTGCAAATCCTTGGTGTGTTTCATTTTACTGCCTGTTAAAAAAAAACTACATTACTACCTTTCAACCATATCACATGGGTCTTACAATTTTATATAACTGCTTCACTGTTTTTCCAAATTGTAGTATCTATGACAAATAGGAACCCTACCTTAGCTTTCTTAGGTATTTTCCAGATCATTGCTACTTAATGAGCATTTTCTGGGGTGCTAATTGTCTGTGATAAGGTTCATTACTAGTCCCTGGTGAAAAAGGTACAGACATTAACAGTGTTAAAAATGTTATGGTAATCTGAAGGGCTAGTTCTCTGTTAAGTCTACTGATAAAGCAAGCATTTTATTTTTAATACCTGATTCTTATCTCTACAGCTCTTTTTTACCTTCCACATTTGAGGTTGTATGTGAAAGATATTTCATCAGTTTGACATGTGTGCACCCTAGACAACATCACAATAGTGCAAGGGACATTTCCATCACCTGCACAACTCTCCTAGTGGCTCTGTGCGAGCTATCCTTCTCTCCCACCCTCTGCACAAGTAAAAACAACTGGATAAGAAAATACTCTGATAAAACTTCATTTACAAAAGCAGGTATCAGGACTGATTTGGCCTACAAGCTAAAGTTTGCAGACTCTTGCTCTGGAACGTCATTCCCTAGACTTTGAAAAACTCTAAGTGAATTTAAAACAAAAACGGAAATAAACAAAACTACTGAGTTTTTTGTCCAACAATTGTGTGGAACTTGATTAAGTATTCTCAGTTCAATGCTAACATAGTAGTTTGCCTCCTGTCTGTGGTTTCACTCTCCACAACTACACTGGTTTCAGTTACCTGTGGTTGAACACAGCCAGAAAACATTAAATGGAATAATTCCAGAAACAGACAACTCATGAGTGTTAAATGACTTCTATCACAATCTATTGTTATAATTGCTTTGTTTATTTTCAGGCATGATGGTTGATTTCTTACCTTGCCTAATTTATAAATAGAACATTACCATAGGTTTGCATGAAATAAAAACTATACTACATATGGTTCTATACTACCTGCACTTTCAGGCACACACTGAGAGTCTTACAACTTATGCCTCATGGATAAGGGGTGGGAGGTACTATGGCAACATCTTATCTGGTTTTAACATCTTATCTGGGTTTAACTTTGTCAGATGATAGTAATATAGTATGCAAGTAGCTCTTATTATGGCTGCTGCATTCTCAAATTTACTTATTTTTGATTTTTTTTAAAGATTTCATTCATTTATTAAAGATGTAGTGTTACAGACAGAAATAGGGAGAAACAGAGAGAAAAGTCTTCCATCTGCTAGTTTACTCCCCAAATGGTTGCAGCAGCCAGAGATGGGATAGTCCGAAACCAGGGGGCAGGAACTTTTTCCTGTCTCCCACAGCGGTGCAGGGGCCCAAGGACTTGGGCCATCTTCTACTGCTTTTCCAGGCTGTAGCAAAGAGCTAGAACAGATGAGGAGCAGCTGGGACTAGAACCACAGGCACACACTTAGCCCACTATGCCACAGTGCCGGTCCTAATTTTTAACTTTCATTCAAATCTTAGCTTATTGAATATATGATGCTATTCAGAGGAAATGAATCCGGGTGCTTTATAACATATACCCATGTACCCATGCTTTAGGCATTTTTTAACGGCTTTAAACTGATCCTGAGGAATAAGCAATCCTTTAACATGGGTGCAGAGTCAAAGTAAATAACTCCTTAGATTTCCTAGTAATGGAGAAAACATCTTTCTAAAATTCAGTCAGCTCCATAATACCATCTATGAAAGTGGAATGCACATACATAATACTTCCTTTACAAAGTACTCTGAAATTGTGAATGGTGAACTCTCATCCTGAGGTTTAACTGAAATCTGAGCTACCAAGTACTAATTAGCTTTTCATCTACCAAAGAACTGTTTTCCTGACAATATAATTCATTCATCACAACAACACTAAGTTATGAAACTTTGGTTTTCTATATATTGTTTCTGTAAAATGAGTAATCACTTTGCTGCCATCATAGTGGGGAAAGAATGGTAGCAAGCAGAAAGCAGCAGTACTAGGGCAGTGCTCTAAACAGCCTACCTTCATTTTTTTAGGTTGCTAGTCATCACACTTCCTAGATCCCTATTAATCTTTTACTCTACAGAAACATACAGGGTAGAAGAAGTAATTCTAAAACTTAAGACTCTAGGACAATATGACTGCCTAACTTATATTTCAACATGACTTCCCGTTAGCTGATTTGTGTATCAGAAGAAATTTATTACACAGGGTATTAATTAGAGAAGAAAGCCCAAGAGAAAGCAATGACCAAAAGGTTTACAACCAGAGATGTTATATGTAGCATGTATTACTATGCAAAATTATTAAGGCACAGTTATGTGTGTTTGTATGCATACGTAAGTGTTATAAACTATAAAAGCTAATTTTTTTTTCAGGGCCATTGCCCCATATAACTTTCAACATTACCAATCAATAGCAAATTCTGAAAATGACAGAAAAGGTAAAAAAGGCACATAAAATCATTCTATAAAAATATAAATAGACAGTGTATTTCTGAAGTTTCATTTGTTTGCCTTTTCAATGGTTAACAATTTATGTCAAAGATTCAGGATTGGGTGCTATGCTGGTGCTGTGGCTTAGTGGTTAAAGCCACTGCCAGCAGTGCTGGAATCCCATATGGCTGCCTGCTTGAGTCCTGGCTGCTTCACTTCCGATCCAGCTCTCTACTATGGCCTAGGAAAGCTCTAGAGGATGGCCCAAATCCTTGGCCCCTGCACCCACATAGGAGACCCTCAAGAAGCTCCTGGCTCCTGGCTCCTGGCTTCAGATTGGCAAAGCTCCAGCCGGTGTGGCCATCTGGAGAGTGAACTAGCAGATGGAAGACTTTTCTGTCTCTCTCTGCCTCTGCCTCTCTGTAACTTGGTCTTTCAAATAAATAAATAAATCTTTTAAAAAAGATTTAGGATACAGAATTTTTATTATGAACAATATTTTCATCAATTTGAGAATGTTTCATGCATCTGTCAATGGCTATTCACATCGCCAAAGAACACCCAGGGAGCTACAAGACAGTTCCTCATTAATATTGTTTCAAAGTCACACCATTGGAAGGACACTTGTTCAGTCAGAACATTACAAATGAAAGTGAACATCTTTTGCAGTTGATTTTCCAACCTCTATAGGAGCAATTATATCAAATTAACTTTACAGAAAACCCTTTGAAAATGTAGATCTTTTCAACTTTAGAAATGTCTGGAGTTGTACAAGCTAATACCCTGGAAATGGAAAAGCAAAACTTTAATCTTACAGTAGACAGGACAGTGCATTTGCAGTATTCATTTAAAAATAGATTAGTATTCTTACTCAGTGCATACATTACATGACTTTATGTGATCAGACTTCATCACAATCCCTGTCCATGCTCCACCAAAAAGGATTGCAGGGAAAAGAGTTTAGATCTTAAACAATACTCCGTACTTCTTCTATAACAAAATCCTTCAAACTATTTTTATGCTTTTCTAGTTGCATTTTTCCAGTATGCTGTGTGTTCTTTAGCACAAGCATAATAGATTTCTGCTTGAACATTATTTTCCTTTTATCTAACTCCAATTCTTGTCACAGTTAGTACTTAACAATCTTTTTGAATGACTAATCTTAACGTTATAAAAATAACAAAACAATACCTGAGTTCTCTGCTACTGCTAAATTAAATAAGAAACTGAAAAGATTACTCAAGTATTAATGTATTATTCTTGATTCAAGAGTACCCCAAGCTGAGTCTGAGAGTTATCATTGTGACCTTATGTGAGTTAATAGTTAAAAATTAATACTTATTTACTTAGGTCACAGATAATGAATATGAATCACTGGGTAAAACACTTTCATAGCTTTATAAAAAAAACTTTCAAGAGATTGTATTGTACAGTAAAATCTGAAAATCCTACTTTAAATGTTGAAAATAGTAGGTAGGTTATCACTGTTGTAGGAGTAGTAGTATTAGTATGAGAAGTAATGGTAGAACTAAATAACTGTTGACTAAATGAGATGCATGATTCATCAATTGTTTCAAGCTTCTATCAGGCACAATGATAAGAAGGTTATAGAAATTACTGAAAGATAAAGTCCCAATTCTTTGACATGTATAATCACAATTAAAGGATTTAGAAACTGAGACTCAGAATGCTTGAGAAACTTGCATAAGTATACATGCCATAGAAGTATAAGGAGGTTAAACATATGGCAAAAGCTACAAACTCTGGTACCCAGTTTTATTTAGTTCCTAAGTTCAAATGTTCTTCACTAAAGTATAGATCAGAAATCAATCAATCCAATGCATTTATTGCTGAAAGCAAACATAGAATTTGGGAGTTCATGTTCCATTAAAATTGAAAGGTATCCTGCAGTGTAACCAATATCCTGAGTAACATCAGTTACTGTAGCTCACAGGGAAAAATACTTGCAGATTTTGAGAGGACATACAATAAGCAATCAAATTTTAACTAAAATATCTTACTGTCATTTTTCATTTATTTATTTTGCTAAGATGTAATTGTATAGATGATACTGGCTGGAGAAAGAGACGTAATGGGGTTTTGAAAAAGAACATCGTGGTAGATTTACAAGCTATGAAAATGAATTGTCAGGATCAACAATGAGGTGAAAGATTTCTTGTCTTCAAAAACTTGAGGCAGTTTAATAACTGAATGCTCTCAAGGACATAAAGGGATACCTGGAAGAAACTGGAAGACCTATTTATAATTGCTGCCCATGAAACAAAGAGTGGATCAAAGTGAAGGCGGGAAGAATCTCAATGATCAAAGATTCCAAAGGGAAAATGTGTATATATTATTAAAGAAAAAGACTGACTTCAAAAAACCTTAGTAATTGGGGCAGGTGCTGTGGTGCAGTGGGTTAACACTCTGGCCTGAGGTGCTGGCATGCCATATGGGCGCTGGTTCGAGATCCGGCTGCTCCACTTCTGATCCAGCTCTCTGATATGGCCTGGGAAAGCAGTAGAAGATGTCCCAAGTCCTTGGGCCCCTACACCCACATGGGAGACCCAGAAGAAGCTCCTGGCTCCTGGCTTCGGATCGGCACTGCTCAGGCCGTTGTGGCCATCTGGGGAGTGAACCATCAGATGGAAGACCTCTCTCTCTCTCTGCCTCTCTTTTCTCTGTGCAACTCTTTCAAATAAGTAAATAAATTTTTAAAAAACTGAAGTAATCTAATTTTCAAAGAGAAGATACTTTATCATTCTGCAGACATACCCATAATTAGAAGAACAAAAGGGTACTAAGTATGTGTGGGAGGGGTGGCTATCTTTGTGGCTTAGCTGGTAAAACCACTGCCTGTGAAGCTAGTATCCCATATAGGCACCACTTAGAGACCAGCTGCACCACTTCCAATCTAGCTCCCAAGGAAAAGCAGCAAAAGAGGTCCCAAGTGCCTGAGCCCCTGCACTCACATGGGAGACCCAGATGAAGCTCCTGGCTGCTGGCTATGGCCTGGCCCAGTCCTGGCCATTGTAGCTATTTGGGGAGTGAACCAGGAATGGAAGAACTGACTCACTCTTTCTCTCCCTCCCTCCCTCTCTGCCTCTGCCTCTCCTTCTCTGTAACTGCCTTTCAAATAAATAAATGTCTTTTGCTTAAAAAAGAGGGTACTAAGTATCAGCAGAGTCAACCACCAGATACTTATATTTATATATATATATATATATACTTATATTTATATATATATATATATACTGCCTATATATATATAGGCAGTATTTTCTATATACTACATTATACTAAAGATAATCTTGACTATAATACAATTAATTTACATAATCAAATATTGATAACTCTAAGTGGTTTACACAAAACTTATCATGGAGAACTCTTGTGTATTTTGGTACTTATAGATCATGTCAATAATCTAGGTGGAAAACTGAAGACCGTCCTGCAATTTAGTACCAATAGTACTCAAGTAGTAAGTCCAGTGACAGTTCATGTTAACACCATCAAATTTCAGTGGATTTAATTTCTGTTTCAGTCACTTCTGTACATAATTTCCTGAAGCCAACATTTCCCACACACAGAAATACAGAAATTATTCCAGGAAAAATAAGTAAAATTAATAATTCAATGTTTGGAAATCCAGAACATTAGTAAAGGATTTCTGTGTTGTTGCTACTGTCTTGATTTGACACTGTGTCACTATGGTTTTTGTATGAGTCAGAACATCTAATTCAGCTTCAGCAGTTTCTTTGTTTTGATGATGTGATGGTGCCTGGTTAATGATATGCTGCTAGATGTATCCTAACTGGCAAGGCAGCAACTCCCGGGGATAAAGCAATGAAACGTTATTCTCCACACTTCGGGTGAAAGAGACACTGTGAGCTGCACTGCATGCTTCCATCAGAGGTTGAAATTACAAAAATAATTTTATGTCTTTAAAGTTTCCAATAAACTGTGAAAACTATGTCATTGGTGAACATGTTCAAAGTGCTATGAAAATGAAACCCCATCTTAATACAAAAGTCTGCCACTATTGGGTTGATTTCATTTGTTAAAAAATATTGAAATTATCTTAGTTGACTCAATTGTTACTTCATATGGAAAGAACTCTAAACTTCTGATTTAGAAAGTACAAGAATGAAACAAATAAAAATCACCATGCAATAGAAGTCATATTCTCACATAACTTAGTACTTTGTTCAGGCTTTAATTCTTCACAACATGGGGTCTAATCAACCCGGTTTTCATACTTCTTCTTTCAAAAACACTTGCAAGAATCTTCTGTTCTAATCAACAAATTCATGGGATCCCAAACCCTTTAAAAATGTTCACTTCCACAACTTTGTTCTTATAACCCAGCAAAATTGCATCTTTTCTACTCTTAAAGTGGTTGCTAACTTTCTAGCACTGTCATGATGACGTCTCATGATGATTTGTTCTTTCCACTGAATTTTTAATAAATAATTCTTTATATTTTCCATTTAACAAAACTAAGCCATTAACAATGACAGTAAAGATTACAGGATCTTTACCCTAGTATCAGAAATAATTTCAAATACTTATACACATCAACTCATTTAATCCTCTTAACAGTATTATGATATGGGCATGTTTACTAAGGTTCCTGTTTTATGTGTAAAGAAGTGAGGCAAAGGTATAATGCAAACTTCATCTTGGTCACAAAGCCTGAGAGGGTATAATCCAGAATCAAACACAAATACTTGGCTCCAGAACTAAAAATCTTAACTCCTATTCTACGCTGCACTTTATACTATTTTAAATGAATATATAATTTTACCAGCTAAATACTATTTCTCAACTGTCACTGATTATTGTGTAATCAGTACATACTTTTTTGTAGTACCCAGACATGGCTTCATTTCCAACAAATGCTACTTAGATTTATTCAGTCTCAAAACATCTATTTATTGGAAGAAACATTTAAGGGGTCTTCCAAAAGTTCATGGCAAATGTGTATTGATAAAAATACTATGAATGGAGGCCAGCACGGTAGCGTAGCAGGTAAAGCCAATACCTCCTGCCATGCTGGCATCCCATATGGGCGCCAGCTGCTCCTCTTCCAATCCAGCTCTCTGCTATGGCCTGGGAAAGCAGTAGAAGATGGTTCAAGACCTTGGGTCCTTGCATTCATGTGGGAGACCTGGAAGAGGCTCCTGGCTCCTGGCTTCAGATAGGAACAGTTCCGGCTGTTGCAGCCAACAGGAGAGTGAACCAGTGAATACAAGAACTCTCTCTCTCTCTCTCTCTCTTTCTCTGCCTCTCCTCCTCTCTCTTTGTAACTTTTTCAAGTAAATAAATAAATCTTTCAAAAAATTCTATGAATGTATTTAAAAATTTTTGCACAAAAATAAACATCTTTTAATTCCATTTTCCACAAACTTTATAAAGGCCTCTCATACTTCATTTATACAAAACCTATATCCTCTTCAGATTGTTGAGAAAGAAATATTGCATCAAGACCCAATACATGCCAGGGATTTTATTAACTCAAAGAGATTCTATGGGGAAGGTATTCGATCTAGCAGTTAAGAGGTGTTGTTACATCTCCATCCAATGTCAAAATGCCTGAGTTCAAATTCTAGATCTATTCCTAAGTCTAGCTTTCTGTTGATATGCACCTCAGTAGGCAGCATGTAATGGCTCAAGTACAAGTATCCCTGCCATTTGTATGTAAGTACAAATTGAGTTCTTGGGTCCTGATTTCAGCTGGGCAGTCCTTGCTGATGTGAGCATTTTGGGAGTGAAGCATTAGAGAGGAGAGTTCCCTCTTATCTCTCTCTTTGTCTCACTCAGATTCTCCATCTTTTCACTATCTCTCTGTCATTCAAATAAACAAACATATAAAAACTTTTAAAGTGATTCTGTTTAATTCAATCATAAACATAATAGTAATAAATGTGGAGAGTAATTAAAGTAATCATCATACTTGAAGATGATAATCAGGAAATATTCAATTTAGTACACAATGTAACTTTGTACTTTTTCAAAGCTGCTTATTCATATCATATTTTATTTTTTCATTTTTTGTTAAAGATTAGTAGAAAACTTCAACACACAACACAATAAGCTTTGATGAATATTCATGCAATAAAGCAAAATAAAGCAATAGAGGAAATCGTAATAACCACCCCTACCTTTCCTTTAAAGAATTACTCAGGGGTCGGCATTGTGGCATAACAAGTAAAGACACCACATGCAACACCAGCATCACATAAGGTTACTGATTCCAGACCTGGCTGCTCCATTTCCAATCCAGCTCCCTGCTAATGCACCTGGGAAAGTAGTAGAAGATGACCCAAGTATATGGGTTCCTGTACCCATATAGGTGACCCAGAAGGAGCTCCAGGCTCCTGGCTTTGGCCTGGCACATCTCCATTTGGGGAGTGAACCAGCAGATGAAGATATCTCTTTCTCTTTCTCTCTCTCTCTGTCTCCCTCTCTTTTTCTTTCTGTCTCTCCCTCTCACTCTGTAATTCTGCCTTTCAAATTAATAATAAATACAACTTAAGAAAAAAACTACAGTGATTACAAGATGGTGGAACAGAGACAGGGCTGAGTGCTCTAGGCTAGGAGAAAATAGCCAAAAAAATGAAAAATAAAAGTGAAGGAAGTGATTCTCAAGGGAGAATGGAGGGAAACTGCAGTGGAGATCCTGCAGAATGAGGAGAGAGGCCTTGGATCTGTGTGAAAGGTGCAGATGCACAGCAACAGCACAGACACAACACATGATCCCAGCAGCCAAGAGCAAGAGAACCCACCAGCTTTGTAGAGCAAGGTGAAATCAGACTGCAGCAGCCCGTGCCACTGGATACAGCTGGAATGAGACCCCTGCAGACTACATTGTCTTTGAGTTAGGCCCAGAGCCTGAGGGGAACAAGGTGCCTGCTCAACCAGAATACAAAAAAGGGGGGGCATGTTTCCTCTCCCCATCCCCTCAACAATGGTTCCCAGCAACTGGCTAAGAGAGGGTGAGTGCAATAGTGGAAATAAGTAGATAGAAGCTGTGGCAGCTCTTGACATGAGCCCAGCAACTGGTAGGGGCAGACGTAATCTTGTTAGAAGAGGCACCTGTGCCCCAGCGCTCTCAACATATTACAGGCTCTAGAGCTCAAAATTTCTAACTGGAGAGCCCAAAGGCAGCTGGCTCTGGGGTCGTCTCAGTCTCTCTGTAGATGGGGCAGGCTAGCAGGGTGGAGTGGATCCTCTGAACTCCATGAGTGTAGGAGCTCTGTGTGCTGAGACTGTGGGAACTATGTATCTGCATGAGAGGCACAGGTGTAGCTGTATCTCTGGGCAATCACTGTGTGCTGCTCTACATGATTTAAGCTCCCTGACTGCCTAGCGTGGGTCACTGCAGTAGAATCCGTGTTCACACTGAGGACTCTTTTGTGCAGTTCATGTGGAACTATAGATGAATATTGTACTCACTGAGGAATAATACCTGGGCATTAGGAGAGGTGTGAATATGCCAACAGAGGTGACCAAATCCCTGCTTCTGTTAACTAGAGGAGATCTAAAATGCCCAATTTTGGTGTCAGCCTGCATACTTGCCCCACACTGGAACATTGACTAGAGCTCCTTGGTCACACCCAGCATACACCTCTGGGTATTCACTGAAAGAGCAGATACTCCACTAGTCATAGAGGCAAGTCAGAGATAAAGGCCATCAGAGAAAAAAAAAAAAAAAAAACCAAAAGGATCTACACAATGCCTAAGAAAACACAGAAATTCAAGTAACAAGAATATGGAAGACAACTTGACTCTCAAAGGAACATAAGAACACTTCAATCTTCACATGTGAAGATGAAAAGACAGATGAGATGCCTGAAATGGAATTTGAAAGATTAATTATATGATTATTCAGAAGCAAATCCAGGAATTAAAGAAATCTATATATGACATGAATGAAAAACTAATTCCAATTCTTCTCAAGCTATTAAAAACAATTAAAAGAGTGAATCCTACCAAAGTCCTTCTATGAGGCCAGCATAACCTTAGTTTCTAAACTAGAGAAAGATACAACAGAGAAAGAGAACTGCAGGCCAATTTCCATGATGTACACAGATGCAAAAACCTTCAACAAAATACTAGCCAACTGAATACAACATATCAGAAAGACCATTCACTCAGATCAAATGGGATTTATCCCTGGTATGCAGGGATGATTCAATATTCACAAATCAATAAATGTGATACATCACATTAACAAATTGAATAACAAAACCATATGATTATTTAAATAGATGCAGAAAAAGCATTTGATAAAATACAACATTTTTCATGATGAAAATTTTTTTTTATTTTTTATTTTTTGACAGGCTGAGTTAGACAGTGTGAGAGAGAAAGAGACAGAAAGGTCTTCCTTCCATTGGTTCGCCCCTCAAATGGCTGCTACAGCCGGCGTGCTGTGCCAGTCCGAACCCAGGAGCCAGGTGCTTCCTCCTGGTCTCCCATGTGGGTGCAGGGCCCAACTACTTGGGCTATCCTCTACTGCCTTCCCGGGCCACAGTAAAGAGCTGGACTGGAAGAGGAGCAACTGGGATAGAATCCAGAGCCCCAATCAGGACTAGAACCTGGGGTGCTGGCAACACAGGCAGAGGATTAGCCTAGTGAGCCTCAGCACTGGCCTCATGATGAAAACTTTAAGCAAATTGGGTAAAGAAGAAACATTCCTCAACACAAACAAAACAATTTATGACAAACCCACAGCCAGCATCCTATTGAATGGGGAAAATTTGGAAGCATTACCTCTAAGGTCCAGAACCAGAAAAGGATGCCCACTCTTACTATTGCTATTCAATATAGTACTGAAAGTCTTAGCTAGAGCCTTTAGCCAAGAAAAAGAAATCAAGGGGTTACAGACTGGACAGGAGGAAGTCAAACTATCCTTATTTACAGATGGCATGATTCTATATATAGGGGAACCAAAAGACTCCAATAAGAGACTATTGGAATTCATAAATGAGTTTAGTAAAATGGCAGGATATAAAGTTGACACACAAAAGTCAAAAGCTTTTTATACATAGACAATGCCATAGATGAGAAAGAACTTCTAAAATCAAACCCATTTATAATAGTTACAAAAACAATAAACACCATGGAATAAATTTAACCAATGATGTCAAAGATCACTATGATGAAAATTACAAATCATTAACAAAAAGAAGACATGGGCCAGTGCTGCGGCCACTTGGGGAGTAAACTAACAGAAAAGGAAAACCTTTCTCTCTGTCTCTCTCTCTCACTGTCCACTCTACCTGTCAAAAAATTTTAAAAAAGAACACACAAAAAATGGAAAAATCTCACGTTTGTGAAGAATTAATATCATAAAAATGTCCATATTAACAAAAACTATTTACAAATTTAATGGGACCCCAACCAAATACCAATATTATTCTTCTAATATCCAGAAAAAGAATGCTTAAATTCATATAAACACAAGAGGCCCTAAAAAGCTAAAGCAATCTTATACAACCAAAACAAAGCTAATGGAATCACAATGCCAAATGTGAAGGCATACTACAGGGCAGTTATAATCAAAACAGCCTGGTAATGGCACAAAAACAAACATGTGGATCAATGGAACAGATAGGAACTTCAGAAATCAGTCCACTCATCTACAACCAACCAATCTTTGACAAAAGGACAAAGGAGCTAAAAAACAATCCCTGGAGCAAAGATAGTCTCTTCAACAAATGGTGTTGGGAAAACTGGATCTCCACATCCAGATGTATGAAACTAGACCCCTACTTCCTTCATGCATTAAACAAAAATTCCACTTAAAATATATCAAGGAACTATCTATAACACAATATCATCAAATTACTGCAGAACATGGGAGAAACTATGAAAGACATTGGCGTGGGCAAAGACTTCTTGGAAAAAAACCCAGAAGCACTGGCAGTCAAAGCCAAAATTGACAAATGGGATTGTATCAAGCTGAGAAACTTCTGCACTGCAAAAGAAGCACCCAGCAAAGTGAATAGACAACTGACAGAATGGGAGAAAATATTTGCAAACTATGTGACTGATAAAGTGTTAAATAACTATAAGTTATAAGGACCTCAAGAAACTCAACAACAACAAAACAAACAATGTAGTTAAGAAATAGGCAAAGGATTTGAACAGGCATTTTTCAAGAGAGGAAATTCAAATGGCCAACAGACATATGGAAAAAAAAATGCTTAGGATCTCTAGCCATTAGGGAAACATAATAAAAACCACAATGAGGCTTCGCCTCACCCCAGTTAGAAGAGCTCTCATCCAGAAGTTAACAAATAATAAACACTGGGTAGAATATGAGGGAAGGGTACCCTAATCCACTGTTGGTGGGAATGTAAACTTGTGCAGCCACTGTGGAAGACAGTATGGAGATACCTCAGAAATCTGAATACAGAAATGCCATATGACCCAGCCATCCCACTCCTAGGAATTTACCCAACAACATGAAATCATCATATCAAACAGTTATCTGTACCCCCATGTTTACTGCAGCTTGATTCACAATGGCTAAGATATTGAATCAAACCAGATGTCCAGAGAGCTGGCCTGGAAGAGCGGCAACCGGGACAGAATCCAGAGCCCCGATCAGGACTAGAACCCGGAGTGCCGGCGCCAAAGGCGGAGGATTAGCCTATTGAGCCATGGCGCCGGCCAACAAATAATTTATGTTTTCTCTGTTCTATGATAATAAATAGAGTACCTAAAAGGTAATCCATAGGAATGAAATTGACATTTTGAGGATTGATGATTTTTGACAGCACTTTTCTCAACTATTTTGAACAGTGTTTTTTTTCTTTATACTGTTTTATGAACTCTTTACTTAGTGTAAGGTTAGTCTTGTGAGTATAAAGTTAACTGAAAATAAATCATTGTAAAAATTAAAAATGGGAATAGGAGAGGTAAGAGGAAAAAAGGTAGAAGCATGCATGGAAGGGAGGATAAGGTGGGAAGTATCACTATGTTCCTATATGTGTGAAATTTGTGTATCCTAAAAAATTTAAAAATAGATAAATAAAAAGAAAAAGGGAAAAGTATCCTGGAAAAATTAAAAAATAGAATTACTCAAAATCATTCTAATTTAGTTACAGTTCACAAATATAGCATCAATAAAACTATACTAGGTATATATTATGCAAACAATTGTTTTAATTATAGGGAGTCAAATTTTTAAAAATTGGATCAACATATATATTTTTCCATAATTTTATAAACTTTTGCAATTGAGTAAGCCATTGAATTTGCAAATTCTTATATAAATGTCTTAGACACTACAGATAACATTATTTATTGAGTTCCTTTTTACATTCTAAGTTGACCTGAGCCTTCTATCCTTTATGTCCTTGCTGCGCATTTTGCACTGACATCTCCTAAAAGTCTATGATTTAGGTGCAATAAATGCACTACAATAGAAACAAAGACGGCTTTGATTGCATCAAAGAATGGAACAGTCTAGAAATATAATTTTTTAAAAGATTTATTTTACTTATTTGAAAGACAGAGTTACAGAGAGAGGCAGGCATAGAGAGGTCTTCCATCCCCTGGTTCACTCCCAATATGGCCGCAATGACCAGAGCTGCACAGATCCGAAGCTAGGAGCTAGGAGCCAGGAGCCAGGAGCCAGGAGCTTCTTCCAGGACTCCTACGTGGGTGCAAGGGTCCAAGGACTTAGGCCATCATCTACTGCTTTCCCAGGCTATAGCAGAGAGCTGGATCAGAAGTGAAGCAGCCACGATCAGAACTGGCACCCATATGGGATGCCAGCGCCTCAGGCCAGGGCTTTTACCCGCTGTGCCACAGCACCAGCCCCCCCAAAAAAATAGTTTTACTATATCAATTTTAAAGTCATATTATTGCGTACATACTGTATACAATACATGATGTTTAATTCTTAACATACATTATATCACTTATTCTTTACAAAAATCCTATGAAGTAAGTCTATTTTACAGAAAAGGTTAAGAGATCTTAAAGATATATCAATTAACTTGACCTAAGTTTACACAACTAGTGAGCCAATAGGGACAAGATTCCAATTTAGATTATCCTTCTCATTCGCATATGTATAACTATTTTGTAAAGCAAGGAACTAAGATCAAGGGCAAAGATCAAGCTTTCCATACCAGAAGCACAAAAGTGCTTTCTGAGGGACCAGGGTTGTGGATTGGTGAGTAAAGCCACCACCTGTGACACTGGCATCCCATATGAACTCATGTTCGAGCAGATCCCTTTTTAATTCAGCTCCCTACTAATGGTCTGCGAAAGCAGCAGAAGATGGCCCAGAGCTTGGGTCCTGCTACCCACATGGGTGATCCAAAAGAAGCTCCTGGCTTCAGCCTGACCCAGTCTCAGCCATTGTGGCCATCTGGAGAGTGAACCAGCATAGAAAGAAGATATCTCTTTGTCTCTGCCTTTTTGCTGTAACTCTGACTTTTTAAATAAACAAATAAATCTTTTAAAAAAGTTATTTCTCAATCAAGAAGATAGTAAAGAATTAATTTATTTTCAGAATATATTTAATATACATATAGTTATATAATCATAGCATGTTTGTACACATATATACAAATGCGCATACTTACATATAAAATATTTTAAAAGATGATCTAAAGATATACGATTATTGAATCACAATTCTGTAAGTGTAATACTACAATTTTCAATTAACTGATTGATTTATTCTTTGAGAAACAGAGATGGACAGACTGACAGTCACAGAGAGAACTCCTATCTACTCATCTACCTCAAATGCTGGCAATGGTCCTGTGCTGAAGTCAGAACTGGAATGGGAAACTCAACCTCAATCTCACACAAGTATCAGGAGCTCAATTATTAGAGCAATCACTTTCTGCTTCCTAGAGTGTGCATTGGCAGGAAGCTGGAATCAAAAGTGGTACCTGGATTTGAGCCCAGGTAGGCTCAAAATAGGCCATGAGTGTCCCAAACTGGCATCTCAATTGGTAGACCAAAAGCATTTCCCTTACAATTTCTAGAGAATAAGGAAGATAATGAATATAGAACAAGGGAAAATATTGAGGAAAGCATTAGAGCTCTTTTCTCTTCTTTTTTTTTTTTTTTTTTTAGTTAGTTGGGCCAATGGGGTGTCAATTTTGTTTATTTTTTCGAAAAACCAGCTCCTCGATTGGCTGATTTTTTGTAATGTTTTTTTGGATTCAATCCTGTTAATTTCTTCTCTGATTTGATTATTTCTCTTCTCCTACTAGCTTTGGGTCTGGTTTGCTGTTGATTTTCTAGATCCTTGAGATGAACTGAAAGCTCATCTATTTGGTGCCTTTCCAATTTCTTGATGTAGGCACCTATTGATATAAATTTTCCTCTTAACACTGCTTTTGCTGTATCCCATAGGTTTTGGTATGATGTGCTGTTATCTTCATTTACTTCCAGGAAATTTATTTAACTGGCTGAGTTATTCATTATTATGTTTCTAGATTTAGCACTGAGAATCATTCTTTAAAAACACAAACTAGACCTTTCATTCTTTTCACTAAAAGCCTTCAGTAGTTTTCATTTACACTTAAAATAAAACCCAAATTCCTTATCTTGGTCTACAAACAACACCACTCTCTTCTGTTCACAAGGTTCCCACATGCTGCCTTCTCTCCAGCCTTAGTGCTGTCTGTGCACAAGCTTTAGCCTTCCTTGGAATTCATTGACTCCTTCATTGTTTCAGTAAATGTCACTTTAAATGTCATTTACTATATAAGAGATGCATATCTCCCATATAACAGCTTTTAAAAAAATTAAAATTAGGGGGCAGAGCTGTGGCATAGTGGGTTAAGACTCCACCTGCAGCAATGGCATCCCATATGGGGGCCAGTTCAAGATCCAGCTGTTCCACTTCCGACCCAGCTCCCTGCTAATGGCCTAGAAAAGCTGTGGGGGATGGCCTTAGTGCTTGTGCCCCTGCCAATCACGTGGGAGACCCAGAAGAAGCTCCTGGCTCCTGGCCTTGGCTTAGCTCAGCCTTGCCCATTGTGGCCATTTGGGGAGTGAACCAGAGGATGGAAGATAGATCTCTCTACCTCTACCTCTACCTCTACCTCTACCTCTACCTCTACCTCTACCTCTGCCTCTGCCTCTACCTCTGTCTCCCCTCCTGTTTCTGTAACATTGCCTTTCAGATAAATAAAAAAAAAAATAAAAATGTAATTATTGACTTCTCAGTTTTTCTACATTTGATAATACATTGTATATGGACAGAGGAAACTATGTATTTCATTTTCCACTGTATGAGTGAATTAATGAATGAGCCACCATGAAAAAAAAATATACGGAGACAATATTTTCATTAAGTATTATTATTCCAAATAATTGCATTAGGATATATAATACATGTTTTCCACAGCTAGCTACCTATTTCTAACTCATTTTCATTATCATTACAATTCATAATAAGCTGTGAATCTGTAATTTAGCTGTGCTTTATAATTTGATAAGCTAAATATTAAAACTGGCTGTAATAAAATTATCATCACTTTGGCAATTTCTGTTTTCTAATAACTGATTCTGAAAATAAAATTCTGCATCACTTCTAAACAAATTAAACTTCTTTAATCATGAGGAGACACTGCAAAATTCACCACCGGTTGAGACTACCATAAATTTTGAAGTTCTTTTATCACAATACTCTGTATTTCACATTTAAATCAATTTGTTTAAATAAATGTCTTTTAGCATCTTTCAATTTCTTATATGTTATGATTTAAATTTTTAACTAAAATTTTCTGATTTTTTCCTCTTTAATTACTTTGCATCCCTCTTAATTCCTAAAAAAATAGCACAAATTGGGGTTTTGAATCCTATCCATTCACTGCCAGCTAAAAAAATTGTGGAAGATATATTCAGAAGCATCAAGGACCTGATTTTTTTGTCCAGACCTCTGTGCTTAGCCAGATACTACAATATAAAAAGAAACATTTTTTTACTAGTTTGAATGATCTCTCTTTTCTTGAGATATGATATTGAAAAAGTAGGACATGTTGGATATACAATAAGGAAACTACGGGGAAGCAAATGTGGATATATTTTAGAGAATTATCTTTACAATAGTCTCCACTTACCTATGGTTTTGCCTTCTGATATTTCAGTTACATTTGGCAAACCACAGTTTCAAAAATACTAAATGCAAATTCGAGAAATAAACAGTTCATAACTTTTAAATTGCTCAGGGCTCTGAGTAGCATGACAACATTCCCTTTCCCCATCTCATGTGGGATAGAAGCATCTATTTGTGTAGTGTATTCACACTGTACACTACCCATCCCTTAGTTGTTTAAGAGCCTTCTTGGTTATCAAATCAACTGTGGTGGTATTGCAGGTCTGTGTGCAGGCTAAAACTTATTTAACTTAATAATGGCCCCATGGAACAAGAGTGTGAAGCTAGCAATTTGGATATGCCAAAAAGAAGCTATAAAATGCTTCCCTTAAGTGAAAAGATGGAAACTCTCATTAAGGAAAGCACCTCCTCCTTCCCCCCCCCAAAAAAGTATGCTGAGATTGCTAAGATTTACAAAGAATGAATCTTTGTGAAGTTATGAAGAAGGAAGATGAAATTTGTGCTCATTTTGCTGCTACATCTCAAACTACAAAAAGTTACAAACACAATGCATAATAATGTTCAATTAAGATGAAAAAAGCAATAATTTGCATATGTGTGCATAGGGACAAACACAGAGTATGTACAAAATAGCATAGATATATGGCTCAGCACTATCTACAGTTTTAAGCATCCAATGTAGGTCTGGGATATAATTCTCTCAGATAAGTCAGAACTACTGTGGCTGTTTTAACAAAGACAATATGCAAATTCTGTTTCTTCTCAAACCTCTGCTCACTAATTTTATGATCCATCAGTGGACAAAAATTACTACTGTATTCTTACGTATAATGGTAATTTTCTATTTCTCTCTTTCTATTAATTGGAATTTGACTGTAAAAGAATGCTGAGGGCTTACCCAACTTGAACAATATTTGCTTATCTATTATTCACATTATGATACACTCCTGGATATAGATTTAACTCCATGGATTAAAATCATTACGATCATTTGTTTCATTGCTTAGCTGTCTCAGCTACTGGAATCACACGATTTTCCTGGTGGTGTCCTGTTGTTATTGTTTGGACAATCTCCCGTCTCTCTCTTGACATTCCCTTAAACTTGACATTTCAGGTTTCTCTTATATTTACCCTGCCTCATCTGCAACAACCACTTTTCCAAGAAGTCTTTGTTCCTTACACTGTAAAATGATGTTTAGAAATCAGAACCTCACGTTTGCCTTGTCTCCAAGTATTTTCCCAAAGATATTTATTAATTAAAAAGGAGAGATCATGACTTTAAAGTGGAGAATATTCACAGATAACTGCTTCACTCCGTGATAAGGTTAATGTCATCAGCAATAAGACCACATATCATAAACCCTTTGATATGATGCACTGAGAATACAGCACCACCTCACTGGCAGTATTGTGAAAAGGACATCAATTCATTCCAATCGTGAGAAATCAAACAAACCCAAATTGCTGTATCTTCTGTAAAATAATTGATCATTATTCTCCAAAAGGTCAGATTCATAAAGAGCAAGGAAATATGGGAAGCTTTTACAAATCAGAGAGATGAAAAAGGAAGCACATCTAAATGCATAATAGAACCCTATATAAGATCTGGGAACAGGAAAAAAAGAGAATTAGACACAAAATTAAGTTAAGTGCTGTACCAATGTTAATTTCCAGGTTTTGAAAATTGCACTGTGGCTTATTGCTAACATTATTGGAAGTGAGGTTGGGGGACCTGTTTCCTATTTTTTTGCAAATTTTTAGCTAATCTAAAAATAATTCAAAACAAAATGTTTTTAAAACAATCAAGGAGAGTTTCTCTTATTAATAAATAAAGCTATTTATATTTTGCTTACTATATACTTTCTTTCACCACAAGGAGATGAGAGCATAGACAATGGTACATGAACACCAGAATGGAGGGCAGGCTCCAATCCATATCCAAACATTTTCTGTGAAAATATCTTCCTGCCAAGTGGATGTTTTGACCTTTAAAATTCTGATGAGATGATTTTAAAGTGATATTATACATAAAGTCTACAGTAGAATTTTGGTGCATTTGAATATTTTCACATTTCCGACTGGTCATTTGGAGTAGTTTTTGAAGTAAAACTTTCATAATTTGAATCATTAACTCTACAAAGGCCTTGTAAAAGAGAAATAAATAACAAAAAAGAATACTGTAAGACGTAAGCACCTTAGTTGTAAAAGCCAATTAAATAAGCTAACTTTATTGGGTATCTATTTTCTGCCAAGTACGCTTCTAAATGGAGTCTATGAGTTATCGTAAAAATGGTCACAATTCTTTACCCCTTCCTTTACTCAGAAACCTTACAATGCAATTCTGGCTACTCCCACTGAAGGGGGAGAGTCTATTCCACACTGCTTTCACTGGTTTTTGACTTTCTTTAGTCAAAAACACACAGCAGAACTGATAGTGTGCCAGTTCCAAGGCATCTTCTGTGCTTTCCCTAGTTCTCATGGATCTATCTTTGTAACAAACATAGGGAAGCCTGTTGAAGAATGTCAGATCCCATGGAACACAGCTCATTTGTCCCAGTGAGGCCACCTGAGACTTAAGTCTGTTCAACAACACACTTCTGTTCAGCAGAACATTCACCTGATTCACACAACTGGCTGCACAAAGCAAACCACAAGCCAGTGAGCACTAACAAACACTGTTTCAAGTCACGCAGTACTGGTGTGGTCTCTAATGCAACATAGCTACCTGATACAAAAAAGTTATTCCCTCCATTTCTCCAAAAAGGAAAGTGAAGTAGAAGTACAGAAAAGTTAAGTACATTCTTCAACTTTGCAACAAATTAAGCACAGATTTGAGAATACATATCCATCTGATTCCAAAAATGTTTTTCATAGTCAGTACTCACTCCTCAATTCTAGTTTATTTTTATTTTTGTCTCTATAAGCATGCCACATACCTTCCCTAGACTCAATTTATAAAATTATTAGACAGAAATCAATAATCTATTCTGAATAATGACATGCTAAATATTGATCTGATTAAAGAGACATTAAAACTTGGTATACTTTCATAATCATACCCAAATCATCCCAATGAAACTTTACAAAAATGGAATGAAAAATGCTACAAAATTTATTATGTATTTAAGTAGATGTTTTCAAATTTTAATATTTAAAATCTTAATTTAATATTGACTTTATAGTGTAAATACATTGTATAAATAATTTTGAAGACATTTACAGTTATTGTTTTTAATATGAAAATATATAAAGAAGATTATTACTCAAGCTCAGAATATTGTGATGAAAATTCTATGGAATCTTCAACAGTCATAGACAAATATATTCAGGACCATGTTTCAGTTCATGCTTTTCTTTCTATTTGCAATTCCCTAAAATTGATTACTTAAAGATGACAAAAGTAATATGGCTGGTGACGCGGCTCACTTGGCTAATCCTTTGCCTGCAGCGCCGGCACCCCAGGTTCTAGTCCTCGTTGGGGCGCCAGTTCTGTCCCGGTTGCTCCTCTTCCAGTCCAGCTCTCTGCTGTGGCCTAGGAGTACAGTGGAGGATGGCCCAAGTGTTTGGGCCCTGCACCCACATGGGAGACCAGGAGGAAGCACCTGGCTCCTGGGTTCGGATCGGCACAGCATGCCGGCCATAGCAGCCATTTTGGGGGTGAACCAGCAGAAGGAAGACCTTCCTCTCTGTCTCTCTAACTCTGCATGTCAAAAAAAAAAAAAAAGTAAAAAGTAGATCTAAAATAAATGAAAGTGAGATTGAAGCACATCTTTCTTTTAATCAAATGATAAAGTATAGGTTCCAAATATTTAATCTTATTTGATCTAGAAAAACCTTTCTACAATTAAGAAACAATGTGAAACAAACAAAATAATTATATAGTCTGTATCTAACTAAGTTTCTGTACCTAAAAGGTAATCAAATAAGCTAATAATATTCTGGGGGACCTGGAATGAAACCCAGAGAATATTTTCTGTATTACATATTAACACAATTTCTGGCATGATAGAGACGTTTTGGGTGTTGGCTGTATGCATGTATATACAATTGTCACAATTCATCCATCTGAACATCTAACGGGTGACATATTTCAATATAGATTAATGACATCTCAACTTATATTAAAGAAAGAAGGTTAGAAAGTGAGCTGTCCTGGATTATGCCCAAGAGACAGCAACATTCCTCCCTCTCTGCAGATGGTTTGCCCTTGAAGGCTGGGAAAGGGAGGGGGGAGATCACGCAGAGCCCTTGACTCCTCTCCGCTCCCCAGACGGTGGGATAGAATTCTCAAAACATTGGCTAGGAGACTTGCATTCAAAACCAGCTGAATAAATAATGGGACTTTGAAAAAAAATAAAATCTTAAACAAAATCAGAGATATACAATATTTATATTCACTCTAAGGCTTTTGTTCAATGTCATTAAAGTTGTGACCAAGCATTTTAAACATATATTTTATGCTTTGAAATATCTAATAGATTTTAACTACAGTACACATAATACAAATGTACTGTCTTTGATGTTCTGTTTCATTTAACCAAGAATTTTTTATTAAATTTTTGAGCAGTTAAAAACTGGAAATGATGGCCGGTGCCGTGGCTCAACAGGCTAATCCTCCGCCTTGCGGCGCCAGCACACCAGGTTCTAGTCCCGGTTGGGGCGCCGGATTCTGTCCCGGTTGCCCCTCTTCCAGGCCAGCTCTCTGCTGTGGCCCAGGAATGCAGTGGAGGATGGCCCAAGTGCTTGGGCCCTGCACCCCATGGGAGACCAGGAAAAGCACCTGGCACCTGGCTCCTGCCATCAGATGAGCGTGGTGCGCTGGCCACGGCAGCCATTGGAGGGTGAACCAATGGCAAAAAGGAAGACCTTTCTCTCTGTCTCTCTCTCTCACTGTCCACTCTGCCTGTCAAAAAAAAAAAAAAAAAAAAAACTGGAAATGATGGCCGGCGCTGTGGTTCACTTGGTTAATCCTCTGCCTCAGGTACCGGCATCCCATATGGGTGCTGGTTTTAGTCCCGGTTGCTCCTCTTCCAGTCCAGTTCTCTGCTGCGCCCCAGCAGGGCAGTGGAGGATGACCCAGGTACTTGGGCACCTGCACCCACATGGGAGACCAGGAGGAAGCACCTGGCTCCTGGCTTCGGATCAGTGCAGTGCCAGCCATAGTGGCCATTTGGGGAGTGAACCAACGGAAGGAAGACCTTTCTCTCTGTCTCTCTCGCTGTCTATAACTCTACCTGTCAAATAAGTTAAAAAAAAAAAAAACTGGGAATGAGAAATTTGAAGGATACACAAATAAACCTTGTTTTCTTTACAGACTGTATAGAAATCCAATCTTCTTTGTTTTTCCTATGGATTGATATTAATTTACATTTTAAAAACTGGAAGTAATTGCTAAAACATAATTAAATCAGTTTTAATTTTAGCAGAGCTCCCAGAAGGTAATGAATAAAGTTTCAAATTTCACAACTGCTTGAATTACTTTATCACCATAGGTACAGCAGGGATGATGTACAGGCAGAAACAGAGTTTATGAAATATAATTTAGGTAAAAATACTGGATTCTATATATTAGACATTCTAGATATGTTTTGTGTTTTCAACATCTCTGATTTAACGCCTCGTAACATGATATGAACTATAACCATAGATCATGAAGTTGATTTGATAAAAACTAAACTTACATTTTTTCTGTGTTATATAATTATATAATATTACATAGTAATTTAAGTATTATATAATACAATTCAATCTTAAATCATTTAAATGATGGACTTATTTTGTTTCCTTCTCTATTTCTTTAATGAAATTAGCTAAGTGTAAATATTTTAAGCAAAATACACTCTGAACATCAGACGTGTTTATCAACAACATGAGTCCCAGAACCAGACAGCCTGGATTCAGAACCTATATCAACAACTCAAAACAGATCTCTGAAGTCATACTGATTTAAGCTGGAAAAACTAGATTTAGAAAGTTACTAAACATTTTGATGTCAAATTCTGTTAACATAGAAATCTTATTAGCTCTTAGCCACTAAGCCATGATGTTTTAATATGGGTACTCTCAAATATTATCTGCATGAGTTTTATAACTGAGATAATATGGAAGACAATATGATATTTCCTATTCTGCCACTCTTAAAAATATATTCCATTCCCAATGAAATAATCCATTGAATCTGAAATTATAAATATTTTCATAAATAATCTTGCTAGCAAAGTGATAAGAGATTAATGATGCCACACCACAAGGAAGCCCCAAGGAACAGCAATAGAATATCAATAGATAATTTTAAGTTTCTGCTTATATGAAGCAGATCACTGCTAACAATTAACCTTTTTTAAAAAAAAATGTATTTATTTATTTAAAGGGCAGAATTACAGAGAGAGAGAGAAAACAGAGAGAGGAAGAGAGAGAGCTTCCATCTGCCGGTTCACACCCTAAATGAGCCAGACCAAAGCCAGAAGCCAGGAGGAACTTCATCCTGGTCTCCTACGTGGGTGCAGGAGCCCAAGGATGTGGGCCCACTTCTGCTGCTTTCTCAGGTGCATTTGATCAGATCAGAAGTTGGAACTGATAGGATTTGAAATAGTGGCCAAATGTGATGCTGGCACTGCACATGGCAGCTTAACCCCCTGCACTAGAATGCCAGCCCTGTAACCACTTTATATTATTTTTATGGCATCTAGAAATTTTCTACCCTAAGCCTCATTCTTAGGAACATTGACAGATATTAGGATATGTATACTTTAAAATTAAAAAGGGTAAAAAGGCTATCAAGAATATAAAATGGAGGGGATGGTGAGGGTATTATTTTATCTATTTGCATTAAATTTCTCAATAAGCCAATTAGATTGACAACAAAAACACTTCTTAGGTGATTAGGCCCACATACTATACTGGTTACCTAGGCTTCCAATGAAACATTTAGCTACTGCAGCCGCAAGGCATCCATGTATTGACAATTTACAGAAGTTTTCTTCACCTAATTTGTTCTGCTATTCCTAAGGAGGGGGGGGCAGTCAGTTACCTTAGCAACTGCAAGGTTACATTTTATCTTGAAGCTGCAGACCTTTTTCGAAATAATAATAAGAAAACTGTATCTGTTCTGACATTCCATCCTAGTTAGCTGATGGCTTTGGTGGTAAGGTTGAGAATAGCACGCACACCCCTGTATCTGCCAGCTGTCCCACCCCCAATAGCAACACTTTGCCCTGTCTTCATTTCTTTTTCCTTAAGGAAAATGAGAAAATTACCAATATCAAACACGAGTATAAAAAGTTGCTAGACAGAGACCGTAGAGAGTATAGTTCATCACAGCTGACCTTCGTTATTTCTGTGAGAAGAGAAATTGGTGGACAATTGGCAATTGTTATAACGGGAAAATAAACATCCTGTCAAGCGTCAGCACCTAAAAAGTCAATTTCCAGCCCTAATGGAAGAGAGCTGCAAGCCTGTCTGGGAGAGAATAGATTTTTCAGAAAGTACTAAGTTAAAAACACATCTTAACAATTTAATTCGAAAATCTCTCTAAAGGCTGTGGTTCTTGCACCTTACATACTTGAGGCTATATAGCAAAGGGCACTTGTCAGATGTCAGCATGTGACTTCAGCAATGCCTCAGGTATGGCAGACTTTAAAAAGAATTCAGGAGAAAGGAAAATGGAGAGGAAAATAAAATACAAAGTGAATTATATCTCTTTCCCTTAAAAATGACTGAAATCTAAAATGAAGTAGCTTAACGATAAAAAGGATATATTCTATTCACCTTGGCCTCCCCAAACTCACAGTTCCATCTGCTCAATGCTGGAACAGGGTCCTGCTGTGCCTCAGCTCCCCTTCCCTGTACACAGGGGATCTTTCTCTTTGCCATGATCTGGAGAAGTCTTCCCAGTCACCTCCTTAATTTCCCATCTCTCAGTGATCATTTCCACCCATTACTGCCACCCACTGGCTCATGTCAGTGTCTTGGGTGCTATTGTTTCACATGCTATATACAGTTTTTATTTTATTTTATTTTTTTGCAGAAGGATAAATCTAGCTCCTGCTTTTCAATTTTAAGCAGAGGCACAAATCTTCTCTCTTCCAAAACATTTAATCCTATGGAAATCTCTGATTGGCACCAGTTATGCTTTTTTCACATGTAGTTACTATGTCTAAATCAAGGAGATAACATGATGAGCCACAACTGAGTCTTATGTCCAAATCTGTGGATCAATATTGCCACTCTCAAGGAAAAACGAAAAACATATCCAGATTAACCAAAACTGATCGCTAATTCTAACAGCCAATAGCTGTAAAAATCCATTTCAGAAAATATATTCTTATTTTTAAAGAATGATTTCTGAGGGAATGCCATTCCCATTGCATTTATGCATGATATTTTGTATCAAATATTCCCAGAGCACATTCTGTATTCCTGGTGTTACAGCAGTCCTGTAGAACACTAATATGAGCAAGATACTAGCATGGCCCACACAGCCTTTCTCCCAGTGTGTTTCTTGTACATGTTTGCCAGTTTTGTGAAAGCATTCACAGACCCTACCTCCCATTCCACACATTCACATTCACATTCAAATTTTGCTTACTATGGTGAATTCATGGTTCCATCATTCAGATGTCTCTATTAAGAAATTAGAAAACAAGGCAAGGCATCAAGTCACATGTCAGAGGTGAAGTGACTCTTAAGTAGCGAATTTTCTATTGTTCAACTGATGAATATGGCTGAACTATTCACTATTGCTAACCTGGTGTAAGTTGAGGACCCTGGCTCTTCACTGTTCTTTCCACTACACTGAACATAACCATCCTTCCTGGACAGCAGGACTGGATGTTAACTCACATCTTCTATGTATAATTTTATTTTCTATTTCTTAATGTTTTCTTTTTATCATTTATGTATTTTTAAAGATTTATTTACTTATTTGAGAAGCAGAGTTACAGACAGAGAGGGAGAGCAGAGAGAAATATCTTCTTCCCCCTTGTTCATTCCCCAGATGGCCACAATGGGAAGAGCTGGACCCATCCGAAGCCAGGAGCCAGGAACCTCCTCTGGGTCTCCCATGTGGGTACAGAGGCTCAAGAACTTGGGCCATCTTCTACTGCTTTCCCAGGCCATAGCAGAGAGTTAGAATGGAAGTGGAGCAGCCGAGACTTGAGCCCACGCCCATATGGAATGCCAGCACTGCAGGCTGTGGCTTTATCTGCTATGCAACAGTGCCAGCAACCCCTCCACTTTCTTTTCAAATGTTTTATTTACTTATCTTCATTTTATTTGAAAGGCAGACAATCAGACAATTTCTACCTATTGGTTCATTCCCCAAATGCCCATAACAGCCCAGGCTGGGCCATGCCAAGGTCTGGGGTCTGGAACTCCATCTAGGTCTGTTATATGGGTGGCAGGGAACCAAATACTTGAGCCTATGCCTCCCATGGTGCACACTGGCAGAAACTGGAATGAGAAGATTTTTTATCAGGGACTCAAACCAGGCACTCCATTATAAGATGCAGTCTTACTAAGGGGTATCTTATTGCTATGCCAAATGATCACCCCATAACATTATTTTATTTTTTAAAAGATTTATTTATTTGAAAAGCAGAGAGAGAGAGAGAGAAAGAGAGAGAGATGAGATTTCTCCTATGCTACATTACTCCCCAAATGTCTGCATTAGCAAGGGTCTGGGAACTGAACCCAAGTCTCCCAAGTGGATGTATGGGACTCAACCAATTGAGCTGCCTCCCAGCTTCCTTTTATTTTTGAACCAAATAAATTACCTCACCTTTCATTGAATAGAACTCATTATGTTTTTTTTTTTCTTTACTATCTACTCCTCTGTATCCATCTGAACGCTAGGGAAAGCATCCCCGAATGCTTTAACTCACTTACAAGATTCAAATTTCATAATCTGGGAATTTTTATTAAATGAAATTGAATGGAAAAAATAACAAATCTCTACATAGAAAGTGTTGAAATATAATTTGAAAACACAGTCATATACACATGTAAATACCATAATTTGCAATTTAGTATTAAATTTTTAAAAATCTGGGTTGCTAATTAATAGGTAAAGTTTACTTTAGTATTCATACTTTTTTTGGTTTTCTAAATTTTTGACAATTACCTAGTTTTAAATATAAAGAAAAACTATTCTTAAAGCTAACCTGCAAAGTGGCTGGCACTGTTGCGTAGTAGGCTTGGCCTCTGCCTGGGGCTCCAGCACCCCATACGGGCACCGGTTCCCCATTCTAGTGCTAGTTTCTGTCCCGGCTGCTCCTCTTCGGATCCATCTCTCTGCTATGGCTGGGGAAAAAAGTGGAAGATGGCCCAAGTGCTTGGGCCCCTGCCCCGACATGAGAGACCTGGAAGAAGTTTCTGGCTACTGGCTTTGGATCAGCCCGGCTGTGACCATTTGGGGAGTGAAAGAGAGTGATGGAAGACCTTTATCTCTGTCTCTTCCTCTCTCTGTAACTTTAATTTTCAAATAAATACATAAAATATTAACAGTAACCTGCATTACTAAGTATGATGTAAATCTTCCCTGATTATCCCAGTTAAATCCAATGTTATAACTTGATTCATACCACAATTAAGCATAAAGCATGGTCAACATAATGCTCTGTATGTGTAATTATTTATCGCTACTTGAAATGTATGATACTTGAAGGCAGAAATATTTTGAAGACTTCTAATGCTAAAGTTGCTCATCTGTTACTAACCAGGGGACTTAAATTGTGTTTATCACTTGTGCATTATTACAGAAGTTCAAATAAAAACATCAATGTTTTAATGTGTCCATATGATGTTCTAGCTCATTAAATCCTCAGAGTAATCCTTTTTGGTTTCCATTTTGTACATAATGAAATTCAAATGTAGGGAGAGATCAATTTATCTAAAGTTCCACAGCTAGAAAGTGACAGAACCATTATCTGAAACCAAATAAGTGACCCCACAGACTTTTCTGTGAACCATTACAAATAAATTGTATATTTCTACTGGATTACAAATCTCCATGGGGGCAGGTTTGAAGTGTTATATGAAGTGGTTTTTTTGCTATGGATTATTTAGTATTTTTTCCTCCCGGAAATATTAGCAGTGCTTACTTTAAAAGGCTGATTTTTAAAAATTATTTACTTTTATTTGAAAGGTACAGCAACAGAGAGAGACAGAAATATAGAAAACTTCTCTCTCTTGTTCACCCACCAAGTACCTGCAACAGCCAGGGCTGAGACAGACTAAAACTAGGAGCCTGGTTTCCCACTTGAGTGGCAGGCAACAAAGTGAGCCACTACCTGGTGTCTCCTAGTATCTGCATTAGTAGGACATTGGATCAAAAATGGAGTGGGAACTCAAACCCAGGTATTCTGATATGGGATGCATGCATTCCAAGTGGCATTTTTTTTCTTTTTAAGAATTAATTTGTTTACTTGAAAGGCAGAGTTACAGAGCGAGAAGGAGGGAGAGAGATCTTCTACTCACTGATTCACTCCCCAAAGGGCTGTAACAGCCAAGGCTGGGCCAGCCCAAAACCAGGAGTTTCTGTGTTTCCCACTTGCGTGCAGAGACCCAAGTACTTGGGCCATCTTCTGCTGCTTTCCCACGTGCATTAGCACAGAACTGTATCAGAAGTCTGGCTTATATGGGATGCTGGTGTCCCAGCTGCATTATCCACTACATCAGGATGCTGGCTCCTCAAATGACATCTTAACTGCTGTAGCAAATGTCTGTCCCCAAAAGACTGTTTTAAAAGTGAAATGTACAATCATACTTTGCACAAATGCCTTGTACATAGAGAGAGCCAGATATAAGTAATTAATATTGTTATATATAGGTTCTAGCTAGTGTGAATTAGGTAAGGATAGAATAACTACAGGGCTAAGTAGACATTTTTAAAGAGAAGAATGAATTAAGGACTTAACCTCTACTCTAAGGAAATCTATTTGCTATAGACTTACTGTGGAACTTTTTCTATATCATGTAGACATTTCTCTTTGAGATTTCCCTTATTTGAAAATCAGAGGAGTTTTTTGTTTATTTGTAAATGAGTAGATGATATGATAGATTTTAGTAGATGATATGATAGTTTATAGATTTTCATAATCAAAACATTAATATGTGAATTTCTCATCTTTAAGTTTTAACATTATTTCAAGCAAACCAGTAAACAAATACAAATATAAGAAAGCCAATTTCAAATCTGCCCCATTTTAGTGAACAGGCCACATTATCTTGAAGTTAACTTCAGACACTAATGTTTATGAAAAAAAAGGGTTATATTACTGCTAATATAGAAAATTTCTCCTCCATTTCTCTTTTTTTTTTCATCCTTAGAATTACTTGAACAGTTGACCTCAAATTCAGCCGACACTGAAAATAATTTTTTAAGCCTTCCTGAAAAAAAGAGTGATCTCCTTAGCCACTGCTCTGCTTCCGAAGCCATGGCTGATAGATGACTTATACAGCTTTTTATACAGTCTTGACGCTTTAAAGATACTGACCACTCTGAAATTTCCATCTGGCATGCTTGATTTCCTTTGTCCCTCTGTCCATATTGACTTATTGTGTCCTTGAGCTCTAAAAGTAATATGATTTAGGCCTGGGGTTGCGTGGAGATGGTGAAATTTATTTATACAAGACACAAAAGTAATGCCTCCAATGGTATATATTTATAAAGAAGGAAATCCCTGATTCCTTAACATTTATTTGCATAATAACAGATAGTTCAGAATCTTTTATGTATTTCTTTCATGTACTTCCATAACACTAGCAAAAGGGGTGGTCAAAGTATATCTAATGTCTGTCTTTTTAAAAAAGATAATTGCTTTAAACAAGAAATACATCACTAAATGCTGAGAAATAGTTGCAACTTTTATTTTCTCATCCATTATATAATTAAGTCTTCATTCCAATAACACTGCATTATAAAATAATTTTCTGATTCTTGCAGCTAATTAATTGTTCAAAAGTTCTGCTCTTTACTTGCAGGAAATTCTAGTAACTATCAATTTTATCTCCATTTTGTTTACTCATAAATGAATTTAAAACTTTGTGAACAACAGATTCAAAATAAGTTGTATTTATGATACTAATGAATAATATCAACATTTTGTTTTTGAGGACTGCCTGTGCATTACCTTGATAAACATCATTACAGAAAAGGCATCATTACTTGTAAAAGGTTTTGCCATAAGACATGTTCACCTCGCAGTTTACCTTTGAGGGAAGTGGTTTTAGTGATTTCAATCTCAGTATTTTCATAACATGCCTCTTTAGTGTACAGAGCCATGTGAAATTTGACAACAGTTTTGAAATTTTATTACAAGTGGGCCATCTCATTTTGGAAGTTTGAACATAGTAGTGTTCAAGCCCCAGGCTAGATATCGCTGATTTCTGAGAAGGCTTCTGAATATCTCTGTTCACTACCTGGCAAGTTTATGCCCAAAGAATCAAAGGAGCACTGGAAAGGAGTCACCAAATCTCAGGTCAAGGTGTAGCTCCATCTTGAGTAAGTCGCTTTTTTATCTTCATTTTCTTTTTAGAACTAACCTTACTCATCTAGAAAGTAAAAGTGCTGATCTCCAGAATATTTAAAATATATTTTACTTAGTGTTACTATTCTATGCCATTATGATTTTGATGCAACTACTAGAAAGGTAATTGTGCTGGAAAAGAACATGATGAATTCTCAGGTCAAGTATAAATGTGTACAATTATGATTTAGATCAAATGATGGAGACTGTCTAGATAAGGGCTGACTCACCAGGAAAAAAAGAGTCAAGTCAATGATTGTTTTGTTTTGTTTTGTTTTTTAACACTTACATTTTTAAAAAAGGAATTTGACACAGCTTAAAATAAAAACTCACCTATGGTAACTCAAATAAAATTATTTAAGAAGAATGATTAGAGATCCCATAGAAAGTAAATAAGTTATGGTACTATAATCAGGTGAGCTGAGTAATAACAATGCTCTTAGTTTCTATATATTTATCTATTGCTATGTAAAAAATTATCCTAAATCTTGGCAACTTAAAACAGCCAACATATAATATCTTACATTTTCTGAGGTCCAGGTATCAGGATGTGGCTTAGCCACTGGCTTCTGACTCAAGGTGTCTCACAGGCTGCTATTAGGATATTGTTGGGGTTGTGGGGTTACATGAAGCCTGACTGTGACCGAATCTGCTTCCAAGTTCACGCACATACTTGTGAGCATGATTCAGTCCTTTGTAAACTGTTGGAATGAGAATCTCCATTCTTCACTGTTGACTAGAGGTCTTCCATCATTCTTTATCATGTAGAACTCTCCAAGGACAGGTTACAACATGGCACAAGACATCCCTCAGAGCAAGTGGGAGAGAATGTCCAAGATGAAAGGTACAGTCTTTTTAAGCCTTTCTCAGAGGTGACATCCATTACCCATTCTGTTTTGTACTAGTAGAAGGGAAGTTGCAAAGTCCAGCCCATTATCAAGGGAGAGGTAGTCCAAAGAGGGAAGGATCATTGCACATCATTTTAGAGGTTGCCTAACACAGATCTATGAAGTCAAAGCAAACGGCACTCTATATATTTCTCCTTACAAGATAAAGTGACAATATGATAAATTCATTCTTTATAGAAATATTTCTGTTTCTATAATAAAGATTTTTGTGTCTCAATTTGTATATAAATATTATTGAGCAATACGATGTATAATATCCTGAACCATACTTTATATATTATTCAGAAGGGTCCTTCATGGTCAGATCATACTATTGGACTATGAGTGAAGGTATTGAAACGGAAACAAATATAATGTTGCTTTCTAGGTATCTAATATGATAAAGAGTCCAGAAAAAATGGAAAATAATATATCAGTGTTTTCTAAAACTCTAGAATGATTACCTATGTGTGTACACAAAGGTAAATATCCAAGTATACCTCAGTTGGTAAATCAAATCTGTAGGTGTTGATACAGAATTTTTTTTACCCACAAGTCCCCAGAAAATCCTGCAGCATCATATATGGATCATATGTCCTTAAATATTCCCTCTCAAAAGTCAACAGAAACACATCCTGTCTCTCCCAGGCAATTCAGTATACTACTTATGCTCTCCCACAAATAAATATCAGTAAAATGAAAGATAATGTGAAAGACTAAGATAAAAATGCTTTGCTCTCTTAAATGACAAAATGAAATAAATTAAGTAGGAAGTACAGTTACACTTTTGACATTCATGTTTTTATTTTTAAAGTTTTATTTGTCATAATATTGATAGTATCCTGTAACTTATTAAAAGTCTGTGATACAATTTACTATTTCACCATACTGATGATGATTAACTTGAGGTAAATGTTACAGAAATATATGACTTGTAAAACAAACCTTGAAAATCTTATAATTCTTACTTAACTATAGATTTTAAGGGATGTAGAAACACAAGAAAGTGGTACCATAAAAGAAATTCAAGGTAAAGGCATTGTAGCACAGTAGCTTAAGCCACATCTGCTCACACCAGCATCCTACATGAGAGCCTGTTTTATTCCTGGCTACTCCGCTTCTGATACCGCTCCCTGCTAATGTACGTGGGACAAGCAATAGAAGGTGACCCAAGTATTTGAGATTCTGCCACCCAATTTGGAGACCTGGATGGAGTTCTGGTCTCCCTAGTTCAGCCTGGCTTAGTACATGCCATTGTGGCCAGTTAGGGCATGAACCAGAGGATGGGAAATCTCTTTCTCTGTCTCTCCTTTTCCCTTTAACACTCTGCCTTTCAAATAAATAAATTAAACATTTTTTAAAACCCACAAAATTCTAGTCAAAGGTAATTCATATATGATTGATTTGCTGCAGCCATAAGCAACCTTAAATTAAATGGTGAGTTAAGTTATGCTGTACACAAATAACGACTAAAGAGGTTTTGGTGTTGCTAGTTATATTTCTTTATAGTGTGAAAAAAATTGACATGGCCTTGTGAAACAACTATTTTTAGGATATTATAGTAAATTTAGAACATCTATAACTAGCTTATGACTTATACCTATTTGATAATAAAAAGTTTATCATTGGACTAATGCTAAATCCTATCATAACAAAATAAGAAAATTACCACAAAATGACTAAGTATAATTGCTGTACAAATATCTATTCAACCATCTCATAAGGAATGTGCTCAAAGACTTACTGTTACATTTGTTTTCCCTGAATTTATTATTTAAAAGTGAACCCACCTTTATCCTACAAAATGCAGAAAAGATGCTTAATCATTAAAATTTTGTCAAACTCCATGAAAATATACAAAGCAGCAAAATTGGTGACACAACAATTACACATAAATTGAGTGAATTTTTGCCTTGAGCTATAATGAGTATGGGAACAACAAAAGGAAAGTAATGGCAGCTCCAGCTGTTAAACAGAAATAGGAAGCTTTTTCATTTGTAAGAGAAAATTACACATTTTCTGATTTCAAACAGAAAAGCATGCAACATTGTTTCTCATGTAAATATTCACCCTCTATTACTTTTACTATTATGGATTTGATATCAGTATGTCCTTGATGTTTTTGGCATTAGTAGGCCTTCTCTGCAATTGGCAAAACATCTAGCAATTGTAAACAATGTGTAGGAATTTTTGATTCTATGGTAATAAAGTGAATTTTGATATCTGTTTGCTTACTAGACAATACCAAATCGTAGCCTGCCAAACACCTAGGTAGACTTTCTATCTGGCAAATGAGAGTGATAACTACTTTACAGGCACATATAGACAATCTACAAACATGGAATTGCTAAGAACTAACTTTCAGATTCTTAATAAATTTGTACCATACCACTCAATATAGTATTCTAATGTTTTCATCTTTATCACAGTCATTATTCAATGCAAATTTTTATTGAGATCTTTTCACATAACAGACACATTGGCTCTTGGAAAATTAAGATCAGTAAGACTCAGAGTGGCCAACTAAAGAAAAAACAGATAAGTAGATTGTCCACATTTCATCATTCTAGAAGAATCAGAGGAGCTAAGTAAAATGTTTGAAGTAGCAGCGGTTATGGCACAGTAAGTTAAGCCACTGCCTGTGATACCCATGCCCACATTCCATATTAGAATTCTGGTAGGAGTCCCAGCTCCTCTGATTATGATCCAGCTTCCTGCTGATGCACCCTTGGAGGCATCAGAAGATGTCTGAAGTAGCTGGGTCCCTTTCACCCAGGTGGGACACCTGATGGAGTTCCTGGATCCTAACTTTGATGTGGCCCAGTCCTGGGAGTGAAGCAACAGATAGAGGAGCTTTCTTGCTCTTGGTCAGTCTTAACTTTTACTTAAAATTAAAAAAAAAAAAAGAAAGAAGTAAATGTTTAAAAGAATGGGGATGGAGAGTAAATCTAGTTCTCATTAAAAATGATTGGAAATTAAACATTTAAACTGAATTTCAAACATATATTAAATGAGATAATGTGCATACAAGTATTTTGAAAATTAAAACAGTTCAGATTATTGGGTCTTCTTTTAAGATAGTTAAAGAAGGTTAAGAAAACACTCATTTCTGTTGATGCTTAAACAATTAAGCAATTTCTTGACTCATATCTACTGTATTCAGTAAGGGGAATTTAGAGATGAAAGGCCTATCCAAACACCTCAGTTATAATAATAGCCTGGTCTAAAATATTCTTGCACAGACAGCATATAGCATTTTTTATGTATTCTGCACAATTTACCTTATGAGGAAATGGTATCTTTTTGGGAAATCTAATGAATTACAAATAATTTATTCATATCAAGAATAAGTCTGTCAACCTCTAATCTCTGACAGGTTCAGATTTGTCACAAGGAGTCAAGTAAAGGTGAGACTATTTCTTTATGTATTTCAAACTGTTTCCCATCCTATACTACACACTTGCTTTTCATTCTTCTTGTTTTGGGGGTAATTAATGCTAATTTTTTCTAACATTTCCACTTGAAATGTCTTTTGCATAACTTGTCATCAGTGCTGCTATCCTCTGGGAGGGAGCAACAAAACAGCAGTAATAAACTTGGAATTGACCACAATATTTCTTAGTTCAACTTGTCAATCAATAAATATCTTCTAAGTTCACAAATATCTCACTGATAATTCCAGACATGTGTCTCTAGCATCTTCTTTTTTTTTAAGAAAAATATTTATTTAATTATTTATTTGAAAGGCAGAGCTTGAGAGAGGCAGAAGCAGAAAGAGAGGGAGGTCTTCCATCCGCTGGTTCATTCCTCAAAAGGCCACAACGGCAGGAGCTACATCGATCCGAATCCTGAAACCAGAAGCCAGGACCCTCCTCCAGGTCTCCCATGTGGGTGCAGGGACCCAAGGACTTGGGCCATCTTCTACTGCTTTCCCAGGCCACTGCAAAGAGCTGGATTGGAAGTGGAGCATCCAGGACCCAAACCTGTGTCCATATGGAATGCCAACACTGCAGGTGGGGGTTTTACCTGCTATGCCACAGTGCCAGCCCCAGAAGAAGCTCCTGGCTCCTGGCTTTGGATAGACCCAGCTCCAGCCTTTGTGGCAATCTGGAAGCAGATGGGAAATTCTCTCTCTCTCTCTCTCTCTCTCTCTCTCTCTCTCTCCCCCTTTCTCTCTCCCTCCCTCCCTCTCTCTCTCTCTCTCTCTCTCCCTCTCTCCCTCCCTCCCTCCCTCCCTCCCTTCCTCTTCTCTGTCTGTAGCTCTGCCTTTCAAATAAATAAACAAATCTTTAAGAAATATGCAAGGATAGAAAACATTTTTCACACCAAAATATATTTATCTTTTAATTCCTTTTACCATGAACTTCATGAAGTTTCCTCATATTTCTTAGAGTCTCCACCAATTATTACCAAACTGCCTCATATAATTGGTCACATAAATATTTTGGGAACAGTTGAAAAAATTCCCTCTGGATTATATAATCAAAATTATATTCCTTGATATATATTAATTACTTGCCTTGTGACTGGTGTATCTAAATACCATCACTTCTGTCTAAAATATATTTCAATACATTTAAATTTGCACAACTAACACTTTCTAACTTGTTAGGTAACAAGCATGGGGTTATAGAATTTAATAAATAAAAAGGTTAAATTGGTTTGATTTCATAGCACAGCTGGAATACTGATGTCACCTGAAAATATTCAAGTACCTTTGTTAAAAGACATGACTCTCTGCCTACAAAATCACTTAATATTTATTTTTTGTAAAATCATATTTTAAATGTTTTACAAAATAGTAAAATTGTTAAATAATCATGACTATGTTTAGAGGAAGGAACACTGAAATTGGATCTTGAATTATGGATACGCCATTTAATAACATTATGAACTGTGGAAAGTATGGCATTATTTACATTTAAAATGTAGTATTCCATCCCAAGGGCAGCTTAAGGCCACTATACAACAAATTTCCAAAATGTCAGATTTAATAAAAAAAGTCAGCATATACCATCAATAATAATAAGAATAGTAATAACAAGAATGCACATTTATGGAGCAATTTGATTTTCCGAAAGTCTCTGAAGCACTTTTATTATTTCATTCAATGCTTTAATATAACACAAGTTGATGCTATCATTATTCCTAATTTACACATGTGAAAACAGAGGAACAGGGAATTTAACTAATTTTTCCAAAGTCATAAAGTCATGAACTAATAGAGGATGCAATCTGTATCTATACCTAAAACTATTTTTAAATACAAAGTGTTTATATATGTATTTATATTTTTACATACATATATATAGGTATCAGCAAGAACATATATTATCCAAGATACACCGTAAGGTTTGCTGCACAAAAAATGTCACTCTTCTGAACACATTTCATTAGTATGCTTTTCAAATAGCTATTATGAGATTTGCTTGACTTTATTTGAATGTTAACCCTACTTGTGTGTGACACATTTTCATTATCATGGATTTTATAAAATATATTCTCTTTGGAGACTCAAAAAGACAATTTTCAGGCACAGCCTTGAACTATATCCACATTTGCAAGAAAATATATTAATTTAATGTTTTAAGAAACAGGAATGGTGATTTTTTTTTTTTTTAAAAGCTTTAGGTTAAATTTTAAGTTTCTAATCTTATTTTACTCCAAAATATAATAGAATTTTTGGTGCAAATTCACAGAGGCTCAAAGGTCACAAAATTTGGCAGTTTCCATAAAAGTTTAACTCATTAAGGAGGATACTCTTAGAAATAAGAATCAAGGAAAGATTACTGGGATTCCAAGAAGTGTCAGAAGCTAAAAGAATCAAATGATTTGGGATAATAACTAGTCATCAAAATTTTATAAATGTGTGTAATGTTTACATGTATATTTTAATAGTTATTTGGTATACCTGAAGCCTGTGTGTTTTTTGACCTAAGACTTCATTTAAAAATATATGATGAAAACATACTGAAACTTTTAGCATGAAGAAATAAAGCTAACTCTCAGAGCTAATTCTCTCTGGCTTCTTCACATTGTTGTTAGGTGTAATATCTTGAATTCATTCAAGAATTAATGAGTAAAACAATATCATCCTTTCTTTGCTCTTTTTTATTTTTACCTAAAAATTAGATTTAACCAGACGACAAACTTTTGGAAAAAAATCAAAAAACTAGAAATTGTTTCCTAATGATACATGTATAAAGGAAGTCATAACTCCTGGCTTATTTCTTCCAAGTCTTTATTTGCACATCAATATTTTATATAATTGCAAGCATAAAGCACATTCCATATTTGAGTCCTCCTGTCAATGCTTAAAAGAATTACATATATGCATAGTTTCACATATATATAATGTGTGTGTATACTTGAATGTGTATGTATATATACCTACAGGTATACACACACATATATATGTATGTCCAAATTGTGCATAATATGTATTTTTGTGTATGCGTTTATTTATTGACCATTTTAATAATCAAATATCCCAGCAAGTAAAAACTGAATGAACTGTGACTCAATCGCTCTTTACTCCTGGCTTCAGATCAGCCCAGCTTGGGCCATTTGCAGCTATTTGGGGAGTAAACCAGCAGAGGGAAGATATCTCTCTCTCTCTCTCTCTCTCTCCCCCTCTCTCTATCTCTCTCTCTCTCTCCTTCTCTGTAATGCTTTCAAATAAATAAATAAATCTTAAAAAATAAATTCTTTATGTAAAAATTTAGAATTTGGATACCTTTTTGAATACTTTCAGAATTTCAAAATTTATTTATAGTCTATTTTACTTTTGTATATGACTTATTATAATGCCTCTGGCTTTAAAAGTTATTACCTCAGCCACCTTCTCCCTTCCATAAATCCAAATTCACTTTAATTATATTTTAATTTTTCAGTGGGTTAATAAAACTTTTCATTATATTAAAAATAACATTTAGCCATGTAAAATTATTTTACATGGGTACAAAAATATGTTCTATGACATAAAATATTAGCCAATTATTCCTCCACATACAGAATCTCTGTTAAAATTTAGTAATCTTTTTTTTTTTTTTTTTTTTTTTACAGGCAGAGTGGACAGTGAGAGAGAGAGACAGAGAGAAAGGTCTTCCTTTGCCGTTGGTTCACCCTCCAATGGCCGCCGCGGTCGGCGCACTGCGGCCGGCGCACCGCGCTCATCCGATGGCAGGAGCCAGGAGCCAGGTGCTTTTCCTGGTCTCCCCATGGGGTGCAGGGCCCAAGCACCTGGGCCATCCTCCACTGCACTCCCGGGCCACAGCAGAGGGCTGGCCTGGAAGAGGGGCAACTTTAAAACATGTATTTATTTACTTACTTATTTATTTGAAAGGAAGAGCAACAGAGAGGGAGAGAGACATAGAGAGATCTTCTATCCATTGGTTCATTCCCCAAATGGCCAGAATATCCAGGGCTGGGCCAAGCTGAAGCCAGGAGGCAAGAACTCCGTCCTGGTCTCCCACGTGGGTGGCAGAGGCGCAAGTCCTTGCACCATCTTCCACTTCCTTCCCAGGTGCATTAGCAGGAAGCTGGGTCAGAGTGGAGTAGCTCAGACTCAAACTGGTACACAGATATGGGATATGAGCATGGTAAGCAGCAGCCTAACCAACTACAACATAATACTGGCCCAAAATTTAGTACTTTCTATTTCAGTTTGTTTTCTATAATTTTTAATTTATATGAGAACATATTGTGTAGAATATTCAGATTACATTATAGATAACTGCATGATATGCAAATAATGCTACTGGAAATGTTTATTTCTTAATTACATCTTCTATTAGATTAATAGTAGTTTTGTCTGTCTCTCTGCCTTTTAAATAATATTTAAAGATGTTATTTCATTAGTTAAGCTTCCTCAAAACACTTATTTCATGCAGCTTTATTTTTGCATGTCATTGACCCTAGATTTTGAACTCATCCATGATAACAGTATCATATTTATTTGAGTATCCTCTGGAGCATACATAGTTCCTTTGCTTTTTAAAAGGAACTCACTGAGTCCTACTCTCCATGAATAAGTGGTACAAGATTCTCCATATCAAATCTATCCTACTCCTCCTGCTAAAGAATTTCAAACATAGAAGAAAAAATTCTCTTTCTTTGCTCTTCTTTGTATTCTGTTTCATAAGCATATAGACTACAACTGACTGTTAACAGTCATATTCATCATGGTTACAATGTTGCAGACACTTAAGACACTGACAGTACCTCAAGAATACTGGTGATCTCCAGTTCAGCTGTAATATGGAACCATGGTTGGGACTCACAGACAGTATTACAGTAAGTTTTTTTATTGGTTAACATTTCTTCAGAAACATTAACAGGAAAAAACTCATATATCTACATCTGAGTTGCCAGTCCCCTAGGAGACTTGCTTTTTCATTTGCTAAAAACTGAAAGAAACTTATTTCACAGTTGCTTTAGCATTAAGAAGAATGTCCTTTTATGAGACAGTCTCATTACCAAACCATTCTCAAATAATCACAGGGATGTTGATTTTGGCTAAATACAGATATCAAGGAGGAAGAGACCCATCAGATCAGAAAAATAATGAGAAAGAATAAGTAGAAGTCTGATCTTAGATTTGCCCTTTTCATTCACTAGAAGCAGAGAAGCGAGGATGAAGAACAAGAGATACAGAGGCACACACAGGGCAGAGAGTGCAGCTGGAAAATAATGGCAAGGACGGCCAGTGGGAGAGGAGGCAGGAAACTAAAGGCAGGTGGCAGAATCACATGGATACAGGAGGACAGGTGTAAATCCCACATCCTTTTGTTTGTCTTTATTTAAAAACCTAAAGAAGAAGAAAAGAGAAGCAGTTAAAAGAGATTATAAAATAGTAAAGGTTATATACACTTTATTGCCAATAAAGTTAATAGCAGTTCAAAGTATGATAGGTTACTGAATGAAAATCCAAAGAAAGAAAAATGAGAAACAGTTACTTTTTAATAGAAATTTCGTGAAATTTTTAATGGTAAATTTGGCTGTCTGTATTTTGGAAGTATGAAAGGCATAGGCAAAGTGGGGAAATACTTTGGAATTTAATGAAATTTATCAACTTCAAATAAATCATAAGCCACTGTGAAAATTAAAAAGCGTGTTTACACAGACTGTAGGGCCCTCCCATGGAGCTACCAAATATATTTTCTGTCTTCTTCAAAAGTTAAGCTGTTGTATAAAAAAGAATTATGAAATTTTTAAGGTTTAAGCCTGAGAAAAAGGAAACAGATGGTTTTATTGTCACATGACATTTTGAAACTGACAACACTGTAACAACCTGTGGTTTGCAGTTAACCAAGCAAATAATTTGACTCCATTTATATGGTTATGTTGATATAGTAAACACAGTTCAAAAAGGCCCTAATAATAGAGTTTTCTGAAATCTATTACAACAAAACAAACCATATAATTACAAATTTATGCTAGTTACTGCTAGACAATAAAACATAAGAATAGAATGCAAATGCTCATAGAGGAAAGTTGGTAAGTGCAATAAAATGCCCTAAATGAAGGAATCACTGCTACAGATTTCTCAGATGACTAGGCTCTCTCCTAGGATCATATTCTGAAAGCAATCAAGTCCACCATTTTTTTCTATGTAAATTAGAAATACTGGCTGCAAAAATCCTACAGGAGAGCAACTGTGGTAGAAGCAGATAGAAAGCATTTGATCAACTTTGGGTGAAGTGAAAATCTGCTGTTTGAACTGAAGACTACTGCATCATGAATAACAGTATCCTCTTTTATGATAATAAGTGAGCAAGTACCCCTTTTATCTTAATATTCTTTTCGACTCTTTCATTTTTTCAATGCAGTTCTTCAGTGATACATTCAAATAATCTGTGGGCAAGCTTTTGAGCCGGCAGTAAAGTTATTTGATAGGATATCTCATTGGAGTACCTTGATTTCATTGCCCACTTTGGGCTCTGGACTCCAGTTTCCTGTTAATGGAGACCCTGGGAGGCAGTGATAATAGCTCAAGTAATTGGGATCCTGTCACCAACATAGAAGACTTCAACTGAGTGAACCAATAAATAGGAGTGCTCTCCATACCCCCATCTTTCATTCCTAAGCAAATATTTATTTTTAAATTATCAGTCTGAGGAAATGACTTTGTAGCATAGTAGGTGCCTATGGCATCCTAATGGGCACTAGTTCATGCCCCAGTTGCTCCACTTCCAATCCAGCTCCCTGCTAATGTAGCTGGGAAAGCAGCAGAAAATGGCTCAAGTGCTTGGGTCCCTGCCACCCATGTGGGGAAGCTCCTAGCCATTGAGGCCTTATGGGGAACAAATCAATGGATGGAAAATCTCTCTCATCTCTCTCTCTCTCTCTCACTGTATTTCTGACTGTCAAATAAATAAATCTTTTAAAAAATAAATATATCAGTCTGATCACTCTAATTCCATGCTCTTATGATTTATATCCAGTGAGCAAGTAAATGTTTTAACAATAAAATATCAGTAAATATCAATTCCGTGAGATACTAATTAAATACATCATAGTTCATAAAAGGGAATAACTCCTAAAATAATTGTAATAATTCAGCCAACAGATCCACAGCCCTAAAAATGAAGTCAGTCAACGCTGTAGCTATTGTAAGCCGCCAGAGAAAAGCATCACGGACTGATTGCCCTATAAATAACAGAAATTTGTTTCTCACTTCTGGAAGCTGGACGTCTCAGGTCAGCAAGCCAGAATGCCCAGGTGCCAGTGAAAGCCCTCTTTAGGATTCCAGATGGCCAATCTTCTCCTTATATCCTCAGATGTCAGAGGGCCAAAGAGCTCTCAGGGGTCCTTTTTTATGGCATTGATATGGTCTAAATATTTGTGTCTCCCCAAAATTCATTTATAAAATCCAGTCCTCATGATGATGTTTTGGGGAGGTGGCCCTTAAGAAATGATTGGGTTATAAGGGCAGCTCTCATTAATGAGATGATTGCCCTTATAAAAGGGAAACCTGGTTTGCCCTTCTCCCAGAATTCTATTCAAATAATAAAATAATTATCAAATAAACATAATATATAATATTATTCAACTATCCTAAACAATTATTAAATAATAAAAATAATTCTAGAAAGAATAGATGTAAATAAGGAAAATAATAAAGTTTAAAAGGATTTAACAATCAAAAATACACAAAGAAATTTGAAACTACTTTCATAAGCAGAAATTTACTCACAAAGGGCATAATTAAAATAGTTGCTAGGGGCCTGCATGGTGGTGCAGCAGGTTAAAGCCCTGGCTTGCAGAACTGGCAACCCATAGGGGCACTGCTTCGAGTCCCAGCTGCTCCGCTTCCGATCCAGCTCTCTGTCATGGCCTGGGAAAGCAGTAGAAGATGGCCCAAGTCCTTGGGGCCCTGTACCTGCATAGCAGACCTGAAAGAAGCTCCTGGCTCCTGGCTTCAGATCAGCTCAGCTCTGGCTATTGTGGTCATTTGGAGAGTGAACCAGTAGATAGAAGACCTCTCTCTCTCTCTCTCTGGCTCTACTTCTCTCTGTAACTCTGACTTGCAAATAAATAAAATAAATCTTTAAAATAAAAAAATAAAATATTTGCTAAAGCAAATGACAAGGTAGCATTTAGTAAAATTACAACTATTATTATTCTAAAACTCATTTAATTCTTTTTTTTTTTTTTTTTACAGGCAGAGTGGACAGTGAGAGAGAGAGACAGAGAGAAAGGTCTTCCTTTTTGCCGTTGGTTCACCCTCCAATGGCTGCCGCGGTCGGCGCACTGCGGCCGGCGCACCGCGCTCGTCCGATGGCAGGAGCCAGGAGCCAGGTGCTTTTCCTGGTCTCCCATGGGGTGCAGGGCCCAAGCACCTGGGCCATCCTCCACTGCACTCCTGGGCCACAGCAGAGGGCTGGCCTGGAAGAGGGGCAACCGGGACAGAATCCGGCACCCCGACCGGGACTAGAACCCGGTGTGCCAGCGCCGCAAGGCGGAGGATTAGCCTGTTGAGCCATGGCGCCGGCCAAACTCATTTAATTCTAAATCTAAAAATTACAAAGAAATATGATAGGAAGAAATGAAATACAGGAAGAGAAAATGAACATCATTGCTTTTATATTTTTTACAAAATAAAGGCAATAAAATGAATTGAGAAACAGCAGAACGGATCTGGATTCTAAGAAAGGAAACTGAAGTATCAAATGAGACAACCAAAATCTACATTAAGTATCTCATGCTTTTACACGTAATTCAAAGGAAATTTTTGGGATCATCTAATTAAGTTAACACTGATACAGTAAACACTTGAATTTTATCAGAAAAACAAAGATAAAAGATCATTTTCCAGAAATTTCAAGATTAATAGAAGTTCCTTAAAGGAAAAATATGAAAAGTTCACTTCTGATTTACCTTAGCAATTTGCTAAAAAGCAAGTAGCACATGCTAAGCACTCAAGCAACTGGAGGAGGCAGAATGAAAAATCCATTATGATAACCATTTAAATTTATTTTTATATGCTGTTTTACAAAGATGAGTCTATAATCCAAAAAAAATTATATTTAATTTCATTTAAAAACTAGTCATGCGGTTGTTCCTAGTACATATTTTCTTTTTAAAAAAGTAAACTCCATGTTGCATTTAGAGAAAATTAGTGATATTTATTGCATGCTTAACAAGCGATGTACCCAATGCTAAGTGGTGGGTAGCAGTGAGTACACAGATGAAAACAGGTTAACATGCTTTACAACATATTATATTTCAACTACAAATATGGCAAAACTTTTTGTTCCAATGATACACACAACAGCCAGAGTGATCATTTCAAAAGATGAACCAGTTCATATTGCTGTCTCACTTCAACTTTGGAATGACTTATTGTACTTAGAATCCAATCCCAGTTCCTAAGTCTGCAAAACTTCTATTACCTGGCCACTGCCTTTTCTCATCATTTCATTGGTCTCTTATTCTTGTAAAACATGCTCAGATTTCCTGACCTTATGTTTCTTTCTCAAAAAGTTTCAGGGCCTTTATTCTTAAAATTGTCTTCTAAGGGATACTTTTTTCCCATGATCTTCATGGCTTCTTTCCATCTTAAAGGGTTTAGGTCACATATTACCCTGACTATAAGGAAATAAGATCATCCCATATGCTCCTTCTCTGTCCTATGATTTTGTTATATTTTCTTCATAACACTGATTACTAGCTCATTTAATCTTATATTTGTGAAACTTTATTTGTGATCTCTTTTTTTGTTAGATTTCATTATTATACAAGAAGAGCAATAAGGTATATATGTTTCAGCACAGTACCCATATATAGAAAACATCCAATGATACTTAAAAATATAGAAATAGATGAATATGAAAGTCATGATTTTTTTAACTTAAGCTCAAAAACTGATTGGCAAGAGAAAATATGAGGGATATATGAGGATACTTCAAAAAGTTTGCAGAAGATGAATCAAAAGGTAAATTTACTCTGGTGCAAAAATTTTGAAATTCATGTGTAGTTTTTTATAATATGTATTTTTCAAAAACTTTTTGAAGACCCCTCATATAAATGGATTAATTTAGGGGATTATGACATTATTTACAAGATTAATAAAGATCTTCTAAATCACATTTAATTAATCAGATATTGATAGTGTTCAATGTGGTAGAGCAGCCAAACAGGAATAAGTATAAACAAACCTGCAGACTTAAAATTAGTGACCATTTTCAGGGCACCAGTGGAAATTACACTGCAGAGGACTCAGGCAAAGAATCAGCAAGAAAATGGAAGCTCTTGGCCGGCACCATGGCTCAATAGGCTAATCCTCAGCCTGCGGCAGTACACCGGGTTCTAGTCCTGGTTGGGGTGCCAGATTCTGTCCCGGTTGCTCCTCTTCCAGTCCAGCTCTCTGCTGTGGCCTGGGACTACAGTGGAGGATGGCCCAAGTGCTTGGGCCCTGCACCCCATGGGAGACCAGGAGAAGCACCTGGCTCCTGGCTTCGGATCAGCGCGGTGCGCGCCGGGCACAGCGGCCACTTGGGGGGTGAACCAACGGCAAAGGAAGACATTTTTCTCTCTCTCTCTCATTGTCCACTCTGCCTGTCAAAAAAAAAAAAAAAAAGAAAGAAAGAAAGAAAGTGGAAGCTTTCTGTATGGGATCTGAATTTTGGAACTAATTAAAACCTAATTAAAGTTCCATGATTGGAATGGAGGGGCAATTCAAATATGTACATGTTTTTCCACTATTTACTTAGGTGGTGCACTTCTGAGTTTGGTTACAAGTGAAAGGATGGAGAAGTGTAATGCTTTTGAAATCATGGACAAAGGATTCAAATTAGAAATGGAATGATAATAGAAAGGGGAAGGTGGATGGGCATTGCTCAGTGTCACTCAGGTCTAACTGTAGCTTAGGTTTGAAATATAAGAAATTTTTAACATTTAAAACCACTACATAGTATCTTGGATGTGGATGCTAGATATGGTCAGACATCTGGAAGCCTTCACCCTTGCCAAACAGTCTTCCAAAAGCATAAGAGAAAAATAAACATGGCTTTCAAATGCATATTTCTATTTCAAATTACTAAGGAAGATTCCAGCACCAGGATAATATGGCTCTTCAAATAAATTATCAAATAAGTCATCCTCCAGTGTTCTTTCCTAGCTCATTATCAAGTATTTACACTATTTAAGGAAACTTCCTAACAAAATACTCTATATGTAAAATAATAAGCTTCATGAACATGCTGTTATTCTGAGAAAAAGAAAAACAACAAAAGCCCAAACAACAGCCAAAACCCACTCACCTCCCTGTAATTAATGACTAAAACCCATTTTTTAGGGTGTCCATAGTGTTTGCACAATTTTTTTTTATTAAGGAACTCCACATAGACACAACATAAAAATGCATGTTGATAATGTATACCAGTGTACATTACAAGGTTTGGAAATTCTAATGCCTAACTGAAATATAGATGGAGTATCATGTATTCTGCATCATCTTAGGAACAGGAAGAAAACACTTTCCTTTCTGAATTATTCCCACGGAGAATTAACATGTTCTCTTGGCTAAAAAAAAAAAAAAGGATTAAATTTTGTTTTCATGGCTAAAATATGAAACTGTAAATGTAGTCTAGGTAAATATAAATGATTAAATAATTCAATTTTCAATTCTCTCTTCACAAAAGCTCATTCACAAAAGGCTTTCTCCCAAATATGGAATATTTGATATAACCGCAGTTGTTCAAGATATGTCACATTCCATTTCTCCCTCCCACTGGTTTTTGAAATCTTTGTCTCTTACATGCTGTACATTCTTATCTGATCCAGATTTCTAGAGAACATTCCTGGGCTGGGAATTTTTCAAACATATACTGAGCACCTACCACATGCTAATGACTATTCTAGGAGCCCAAAACATATTAGCGATTGAAAATAGACCAATACTCTGCTCTCATGTGGTAAAAGCTGAGTGACAGAGACAAAAAGTAAACAGGCATAACAAGTAAGTAAATAATAAGCAAACAAATAAAGGGTCTTGAAAGTTTTCCTGTAAGGTTGACACACACTACTTGGGGAACAAACCCTGATCTGAACGGATGAGAAGCTATGTATATACCCCATTTGTCCCACAATGCAGATCTCTCTATGTTTCACTGCAGAAACGTTAATGTGTTTGATAATGGTATGGTTTCCTAAGCATCAGTGAGGCTAAATGTGTAATATATGATGCATACCATATTATCCAGAGAGTCCTAATTCTATAACATACAAAATTCAAACTACAAAACGTTTTGAATAAGGGATTATAGACTTAACACAAAAAAATGGAGTTAGGAATGGAGAATATGATGTTAAATAGATGTTAAAGAGGGTAAACCCAGTGATGTGTCTGAATAGTAGCTTTTTCAGAAGATATGTGCATGTGGAACGTATGACTAAGGCTTTATTTTGAAATAGGGAATTTTTTCAGATGCAGTTAAGCTAAAGATTTTGAGATGAGATCATTTTGGATTTACAGTGGGCCCTTCATCCAATGAGAGGTGCCCTTATAGGAGAAGGGCAGAGGGAAAGTTGAAATATAGATCCAGAAAAAAGACTATGACAGATATCAGGGTTATACAGCTGCAAGCCACAGAATTACACAGATTCCCAGCAACTCCAGAATCCAGCAGAGAAGGCATAGGAAAGGAGTATGCTCAGAGCCCAACCCTACTAAGACCTGGATTTCAAATGCCTGACCTTGTGAATGAATACAGCTTTGTTGTGCTAAGCCTCTCAAGTTTTGGCTATTTGTATTTACTGCAGCAGTTCTAAGAAATCAATCAGTAATGTTTCAGCAAAGATATAATGAAGGTAAAGGAATTAACACAAGTAGACACATACTTCATGGAAAGAATAATTTAGACAGAGAAAAGAGCTACTTTAAAGCCCTAACATAGGAACACGATGTTGGGTCATGTTCTAGGATGGTACAGCAGTTGCACTGAGGAAGAGCTAGGGGTTAGGATAGTGGAGTAATCAACTAGGAAATTAATAACATTGAAAATAAGTGATGATGACAAACAAAACCAAGATGCTATTAGTGAACAGGAGAGAAGTCATGACTTTCTTGATGTACCTAAATGCAAAAATATTATAATTTTCCAATAAACTAAATGTAGGCTTGAAAATGAGCTTTTGGGCTGGCGCCACAGCTCAATAGGCTAATCCTCCACCTGAGGCACCAGCACCCCGGGTTCTAGTCCCAGTCGGGGTGCCGGATTCTGTCCCGGTTGCTCCTTTTCCAGTCCAGCTCTCTGCTGTGGCCTGGGACTGCAGTGGAGGAGGGCCCAAGTCGTTGGGCCCTGCATCTGCATGGGAGACAAGGAGGAGCACCTGGCTCCTGGCTTCTGATCAGTGGGGTGCGCAGGCTGGAGAAGCCATTGGGGGGTGAACCAATGGAAAAAGGAAGACCTTTCTCTCTCTCTCTCTCCCTCTCTCTCTCTCTCTCTCACTGTCCACTCTGCCTGTCAATAAAATAAAATAAAAATAAAAATAAAAAATAAGTTTTTGTTCTTTTGTTTTCTGACTGAGCAGCAGAGGGAATGGAGAGATACCTAACTGAAATGTGACACACCACAGGAGGTTTGGGAAAGACTAAAAGAAATATAGCACAGTTTAAGATATTTATTCAATATCCAGGGGGAGATGTTGAGCATGTAATTGGTCACATGAGTCTAGAGTTCCAAACAATGATCAGCAAAGAAAGAGGAAAGTTGAGAGTCATTAACAAAGAACAGGTATGACATGACAAAGGAGGAATGGGGGACAAAGAAGAGGACCAAGGTCTGAAGTCAGGACATTCCAACATTAACAGAGCAGGTGAACCAATGGAAAAAAAAAAAAGTAAAGGGGATCAGCAAGGAGCAGCTAGCAAAGCAGAGGCAAGCCTAGAAAGCAAAGCAACTTACAGCCAGGGATGGAAGAAGGAAAGAGTGATGAACACTGCTAAATACTCCAAATAGGTCAAGTGGAATGAGTAAGAATTTACTAATGGATCTAGGAACATGTAGATAATTAGTGACCTTGATAAGAGCCATTTTGGTGAATGATTGGAGCAAATACCTGATGTGAATGGACTTAAGATAAAATATGAGAAAATAAATAAAACAGTTATTTAAAGGAGCTACCACAAGGAAGAGTGAGAAAAGTGGGGCTGTAGGTAATGAAATGAGGAAGCCAAGAAAATTCTGAATATTTTCTTATTCACCTGACTTCATAAGTATAAATTTTAAAATTCTTTTGAAGCAAGCAATCATACAAAATACATTGCTAGCTGTATAAAAATTTAGTAAATCAAAGTTCAAAAATAATGGAGGGGCCGGCACTGTGGCGCAGCGGGATAAAGCCCAAACCTGAAGTTCCGGCATTCCCATATGGGCGCCGGTTCTAGTCCCAGCTTCTCCTCTTCTGATCCAGCTCTCTGCTATGGCCTGGGAAAGCACTAGAAGATGGCCCAGGTCCTTGGTGCTCCTACACCTATGTGGGAGACCTGGAAGAAGCTCCTTACTCTGGCTGTTGTGGCCATCTGGGGAGTGAACCAGCAGATGGAAGACCTCTCTCTCTCTTTCTACCTCTCTGTAACTCTGTCTTTCAAATAAACAAATCTTTATAAAAAAAATCTTGGAAACATGTAATGTTTCAAAATCATGAAAGAAGGGGCCAGCGCTGTGGTGGGTTAAAGCCCTGGCCTGAAGCGCAGGTATCCCAAGTGGGTACCGGTTCAAGTCCCGGCTGCTGCTCTTCCGATCCAGCTATATGCTATGGCCTGGGAGTGCAGTGGAGAATGGCCCAAGTCCCTGGGCCCCTGTGCCCATTGGGAGACGCAGAGGAAGTTCCTGGCTCCTGGCTTTGGATGGGCATAGCTCTGGCCGTTGCCGCCATCTGGGGAGTGAACCAGTGGATGAAGACCTCTCTGTCTGTCTCTACCTTTCTCTGTAAATCTGTCTTTCAAATAAATGAAATAAATCTTTATAAAAAAACATGAATGAAGCATTTATATCAAGATGAGAAAAACATAAATATTAAAAATAAAAAGTTATGTTATCAGACTGTAATCAGAAGCCACTTGAAAAAAATATATTAAACAAAAGAACACTGAAAACAAGATTCTGTCTGCTTTTCGATTGGAGACAGCATTGTGCTGATTTAACATAAAGAGTATTAACTAAGAAAACTGGCCTTGACAAGATTAAAAGGGAACAAAATTAGGTATTTTTTCTATCTTTGCCCTTAAAACTGTCTATAGTCAGGGTGTTCCTTAATAAAGCATATTTAGCTTATTTATCCTGTATTCCACATTAACAAAGATGAATAAAGTAAATATAGGACATACACTTAGTTAAGGAAAAAAATAAAAACACCTTGAAAGCTCTGCTTATATAAGACTATGCTTCCATAAACATAAAAAATGTTATTTTCATTCGTCTTGTGGAGGTAAAGCTAGAAAATATAATGCAAAATTACATAAAATAAATTTAGCTAAATATGCTTCTTGTGATTAAATATGCAATTTTATATGAATATTGGAAGCTGCAAAAAGCTTACAAGAAAGCAGGAAATTAGGAGAGTGGAGTATCTTTGCTTTATTCATTTTTAGAAGGGAAAAAAAAGAACAAATTAAACACATAACCCCTCTTAAATCTAATCATCCATTTTTCTTATGTCTTTTGAGAAACAGTCAGGCATCAAATATGGTATCAGTAATGCACAGCAGAAGTGAAAGAGGGTAAAAGGTAATCAGAATTAACCTTTCATTCCTGCAGCATACAGGGGCAAACAGAGAAGTACAGAAGAACAGATACTGAGCTTACCAATCACAAGAAAAATTTCAAGGAGGACACAAAGCCATCCACACCAATAAATGGATTAAGCAACAATCACTAATTCTAGGTGCAGAGTAACAGGAGACAGTTAATCCCAGAAAGCAAAAGCAATAAATTAAAGTTCTTAGGTAATTTTAAGCTACTTTAGCTGGCAAGATGGTACATTTTGTCAGCAGAAAATAATTTGACAAGTTAGCCAAACTCCATATATGATGTCCATTAAGGCAAAGGGGGGAAAAAGATATTTGCTTGGAAAAGTTCTACATAAACAAACACACAGAAATCTTTAACCTGAGTTCTCAACTTGCCAATCAGCAACGACTGCACGCTTGGTTTAGGAATGATATTTAAACCTATAAACACTGTTTTCATCAAGTTACCTTATGAAACTTTTTTGTGGAGATCTTTTTGGGTTGTACCTCCTAATTTATTACTTTATTAAGTATTCAGAGTTAATTGCAAACTTGTTTCCATACCAGAAACAAAATAGCCACATTTGAGGGATCCAGTGTATCACTTTGTGTTCTTCCTTAAATTCATTTCCTGAAAATGTATATGTAGAAAAGCATACTCTTAGTTTTGAAGGCAACCTAAAACATCACCATATTACCAACAATATGAGTCTCCTACAATCTCTAACAAATTGTTATGCAACCTACGATGGACTCTGTTTACAACAATTCACTGTCTTATGATGGTGAATTTCTGTTTTTTTGTATGAGGAAAATTCATACTGTCTTTACATTATACAAATTTCTTTTCCTTCAGCTAAAATCTACTGAGTTGTACTTGCTAGCTTTTGGCTTAGTATTTCTCCCTTGTAATTCTACTTTAAAATTCTAATACATATTCTATATTATGTATCTTTAGACACTTTAAAATGCCTATTAGACACTAACAGTTCCAAAAGAAAATATATCTATAATACCGGTTAACATAAAATTCAAATGAACCCTAAAAATCAAAGTTGAACGATAATAAAATTATAGAATTAAATAGTTGTATTCAAAATGATGTTTTTGTTGTTGTTGGGCTTTGGAGTGGAAAATTTTCTGGATGCCTGACATTAGCAGAGTTGAGAATTGAACAGAGACTGAGGCACCTTTTATCTACCCCACAGGCTGATTTATGAAAGGTAGTCTCCTTTAGAAAATGCAGAAGAATCAATGTAATTGATCTCTAAGAAAACACTGACACCTCCATACATCTGTTAACAGCTGTACTGAATTGCTGAGATCTAATGTTTAGGGACAGGGTGGTGGGTGTCCTGGAGCAGTGAGTTAAGCTGCTGCTTGCTACCCAAGCATTGGCATCTCATATTAGAGCCATGGGGAAGTTCCTACTGCTCTATATCATACCTGTTCACTACTAATGTGCTTGGGAAAGAAGTGGATGATGACCCCAATAAATGGGCCCCTGCAACCACATGAGAGAACAAGATGGAGTTCTAGGCTACTGGCTTCTGCCAATCCTAGCTCTGTCCATTACAGCCATTTGGGGAGTGAACCAGCAGATGGTTCATCATGTAAGTCTGCCTTTCAAATCAATCAATCAATCTTGAGGCCAGAACTGCGGAGAAGTCAGTTAAGCCACTGCCCATAAGGCCAGCATCCCATATGGACACTGGTTTGTGTTCTGGCTGTTCCACTTCTTACAGCTTCCTGCTGATGCTCTTGGTCCAAGTGTTTGGACCCCTGCATCCACGTAAGAGACCAAGATGAAAATCCTCACTTCTGGCTCTCGCCTGGACCAGCCTGGCTGTTGCAGCTTGTTGGAAAGTGAACTCACAAATGGAAGATATCTCTCCCATCTCTCTCTCTCTCTCTCTCTCTCTCTCTCTCTCTCTTTCAAAAATAAGTCTTAAAAAATCTTAAAGAAGAAAAGTTCCATATCAAAAATATGTCAGTACTTCAAGAAGCTGTACTTTGGAAATTTATATTTATTAAATATAAAAAGTTAAAAAAGGAAAATTGAATCGAAAGATAAGGATTTTTGGGTTAAAAAAACATTTGAAATCCATGCATAGTTTCTTCATAATACACATTTGTAATGACTATTTAAAGACCCCTAATATCTCCCTTTCAGATCATCTCAGGAAAGATGACTGCAAATTAAAATATAACAAAGGTAATAATTCACTAACTCTGTAAGTAGAATCAGTTCAGTTATAAAGATTCTCATCTATGAAATTTCAAGTATGACATAGTGAGTGAGGACAAATTAAGGGTGAGGGTGCAATAGCAGTCCTCAGAAACCATAAAGTCTTGATAGTTGTCATGCTTTCAAATTTTTAAAAGGCAAAGAATAGATAATATCACAAAAAAGGTTTCCCATTTATGTTTGAAATTCCACCATCGCAAATACATTTTTAAATTTTCAAATATTTAATTTTATCATTTGAAACAGAAAGGAAGAGAGAGAGAGAGAGAGAAGTAGTCCCCAGTCCACTGGTTCACACTTTCAATATTTCCAACAGCCTAGGCTGAGTCAGGACAAGGCCAGGACTTAGGAATTCAATTCAGGTCTCCCACAAGGGTGGCAGTGATCAGCTACTTGAGCCATTATGGCTATCTCTCAGAATGCACATTATCAGAAAGCTGTGATACAGGATGAAAATATTCCAAGTGGCATCTAAACAGTTATGTTGAATGCTTGCCTCTTATAACAATTTACAATGAAGAATTTCAGTGGTTCATTTTATACCAAAGTACTACAAAAAGGTTATGTGATATGAGAGACAGAAGAGAAAGAGGCCAAAGAGTCATTAGGCACTAAAGAAAGGAAATGCAACAAACTGAAGAGTAAAACATTCCAAAAAAAGCTTTAATAGTTGCAATTTTTAATGATCTCTCTCTCTTTCTTGCTCTTATTGCTCTATGAAGTCTTAGCATAAGAATCCAAGTCCTATTCCTTGTCTTTGTATATAATGAAATGACAAGATTCTTGGAATTTTGTGTAAAATATATTATTCTGCCAGAGTCCAAGATTATTTGTACTACTGATATCACACATTACAGAAAATGAACATATTACATATCAATTAATATAGTTATATTTAAAATATATGTGTTAGTAACATATAATGATACATTTATTTGATTTTAAAAAGACTTTATTTATTTATTTGAGAGAGAGAGTTACAGATAGAGAAAAAGGTCCATCCACTAGTTCAAACCCCAGATGGCTGCAAAGTCAGGAGCTGAGCCAACCCAAAGCCAGGAGCCAGGAGCTACTTCCAGGTCTTCCATAACGGTGCAGGGGTCCAAGCACTTAGGACATCTTCCATTGTTTCCAAGGCCTTAAGCAGACAGCTGGATTGAAAGAGGAGCAGCCAGGACATGAACCAGCACCCCTACAGGATGCTGGTGCAGTAAGTAGAAGCTTAGTCTACTAAGCCACAGCACCAACCACCATTTATTTGATTTTAAAATAAAGTATTACTATAAGCATAAGAGAGGTGTTTTAATTTTTCCTAAGCACTCTTCTCTGTATTAGAAATATAGAAAGCACTTTCACACCATTTTTTAAAAATATTTACTTTATTTATTTGAAAGGTAAAGTTAGGGAGACAGAGAGAGTATGGAAAGATAGAGATCTTCCATCTGCTGGTTCACTCCCCAAATGTCTGAAACAACCATGGCTGGGCCAGGAGAAGCCAGGGCCAGGAACTTTATCCAGGTCTCCCACATGAATAGCAGGGACTCAGGGACCTGGGCTACCTTCTGCTTCTTTCCCAGGTATATCAGCAGGGAGTTGGATCATAAGTGGAGCAGCCATGACTTAAACTGGTGCCCATATGGGATGCTGAAGCTTCAGGCTGCCATGTAACCTGATACATTACAGCGCTGCCAGAGATTTAATTTTAATAGACCATCTAAAATAACAAGTAGTAAAATAACACTCAATCTTAATCCTTGCTGGCAATATATTGAGATGGCTTCTGTCAATAACAAATTATTTTCTACTGCAATAGCATACTAAATATAGTTATTTCACTAATAAATTAAGAGACACAGAATTACCTTTCTGTACAAATAACAAATACTTTTATTTCCCTGTAGAAATTTTAATTTGTCATAATAGAAACATTTTAGGCTTTTAAGTGAATTACTCACTATTTGATATAGAAAAGACTTTTAAAACCATGTTAATGTTCTTGGGATTATGGGTTAAGCCTATAAACTTTGTCTCTTAAAAAATAAACATGAGGAGTCAGCACTGTAGCATATTGGGTAAAGCCACTGCCTACGGCACCGGCACCCTCTATTGGTTTTGGTTCAAGTCCCAGATGCTCCTCTTCCAACCCAGCTCTCTGCTATGGCCTGGGAAAGCAGTAGAGGATGGCTCAGGTGCTTGAGTCCCTGCACACTCTCAATAGACCCAAGGAAGCTCCTGTCTCCTGGCTTTAGATCAGCCAAGCTCTGGCCATGTGGTCATTTGGGGGAGTGAACCAGCAGACGGAAGACGTTTCTCTCTGTCTCTCCCTCTCTCCTTCTGTGACTCTACTTCTCAAATAAATAAATAAATCTTCAAAAATAAAACAAACACTAATATGAAAATTCTTAAGTGGTGATCCACAGAGGGGTTTCTGGAACTCCTTATCTCTCCAGATTTTCTATGAAAATAATTGTACACATACATAGTGAACTATTTTATCTACCATTCAAAATCAATTTTTCCACTCCTGCTTTATGATCATTTCTGAAAATTAGTGAGCAAGACAATAATATTTGTATCAAGTTTATTTTCATACATGTAAGGTAAATTAAACATCCTAGAAATGGAGAGGTTGGTACCAACATCTAAATATGTTCTTAGAATAAATTGGATGCTGGTGAATTTTTTGTTTCATTATTAATTTTAATAAACCAGATCTTGTTCTCCTAGCAGCTGAATGAGTTGTTCAAAAGAATTACATAATCTAAGACAGATGATTTTGCATCTCCTAATCTCCTAATATAAATATAAATAGGATATTTGTAGCATGTTTTTGTAGCAAAAAATAAACCTTGTACTGCAATGTACTTTGTTTATGTAAGGAATCCTAGTCAAGGTTATTTTTCTTGAGTACTCACCTTCTAAGAGATGCATTTATATACATATAGATTGCCCTCACACCCCAGAGCCCTAGTAATAATCTCTTGAGGCCAATACTTTCCGTGAAGTGTCATTCACATAAAACACCTACAGTCATAACACACATGTTTTGTCAACCTGTACATTCTTAATCGCTTTCCTGTGTACTTGCTACAATGCAACCTGTCAATTTCACAGGAAAAAGGGTCAGGAAATCCCCCTGTTACCTTCTTGTTCACTATGAAAGTATTTTTAACTTGGCACATTAAGTATCAGTAGAGGAGACTAAAGTCAGGAGGAGTCAGGAGGCACTAATTCTTTTTTTTTTTTTTTTGGAAGTTTAGCTCTTTATTTTCAAATAAATTTCTATGTCCATATTTTTATATCCTAAAATTTAATAACATGCTAAGTGAAACAAAAGAGTCAATCTATATTAGATCTCACTCCTCAGGCACACTAATGTGCCAAAAACGTTTTTGACATTTCTCTTTCTCTACAAAGAACTTGTCATTTGGCCCAGAAAATGCAATTTCATGTCAGTTGTCAGTTGTGCCAATGGCTACCACATTTAGCAGAGGTTATAAAACTGAGTAATGATACTGATCCATGCTTCACTCCATAATCTCTAGTCATGCTATCACAATATCTTTCAATATGAGAAGATCTTGACTTATCTTTGTAATTACTATGTGCAAATCCTATAGCAGAATTTCCCAACCTGGTTACATATAAGAATCATCTGAGAAGAACTGAGAAGTGCAAACCCCAGACCATGTCACCACAGAGTGTGATTTGGTAGGGAAACAGTAAGGCCTTTTTGAAAAAGCCACCTTGATCTATAATTTGATTCAGAAAACTTTGATTTAATCGACATACACTATTGTATCTTTCTCATTTATAAAAATGAGGTTAGAATTATAGTGCCTAGTGTGATAAAAGTTGAGCTTCAGATTCAGTGTATCTCTGGCTACAAAATCAGATTCAGTATATCTTCCAAGTCTTGACACTCAAAGTATGGTGAAAGACCCAACAGTATCACCTAACATTAAAATCAGAATAACCTCAAGCTCAGGAAGTCTCAGGAAACTATTTTGATTTGAGCACAGCAGAGGACTTTGGCAATAGAAAGTTTGAGAAACTTAACTAAATGATATTTTTATATAATTAACACATGCATAATTAATAAAACATATAATAAGTTTGTTTCTCTGATATTAAGCTGCAAATACATGTGAAGATAGGGAGAACATAGGGCTGATATCCATATCTAGTATTTCTTTGCTGTATTGCTCATACCAAATTGTGTCTTGAGAATGGTCAACATTAAGTAAGTGCTGATGGATTGGAATGCAGATGGTAATAATGGCAAGATGGTTGAAAGGATTTTATCAACATGGGGCAATTGGAAAATATGAATAATTTTAAAAAGAAAGACAGAGGTGCCTTATGTCCCAGAAAGAATAAATCCCACCTGGAAACAGATTGTGATTTTTATTTTCTACCAAACAATGGACTTAAAGATAATTTTTAAAAATTTTTTATTTGAATTGTTTTTCAACAGATTCAATATGATTTGTAGACATAATTCTACCACGATTCCCATCCTTCCTCCCTTCCTCTTTCCTTTTTCTCCCTCTCACCCGCCTTCCTTTTCCCTTTCTTTCTGTGCTTTTTTATATTTCCTGAGATGTCATATTTTAAATTTACAGTAAAAAGGCTTAATACTAATATTCTATTCTCATATAGGAGAAAATCTGTGGAAAGAATCTAGTGCTTTCCACAAAAACAGCTCACCCAAAATGTTAACATCTGTAACATATGCACATGCATTTGCATGCAATCTACTGAAATGGGCACAAGGTCTTGGCTGGAAAGGCAGGCACATATGTACAGAGAAGCAGTCAAAACTGCATATTACCATCCATTCTGTTTAAAGTTTAACTCACCTTATAACTTAACTGTAATCAATGGGCTGAAAACACATTTTATGTCAGTCCAGAAAAAAAAAAAAAAAAGTCCGCACACAGTAATCTAACGTTTACTGGGCATATACTGTGAACTAATGTTTGAAATTCTCCAAACACACTAGTCAAGCTAGCATGGCTTTTTACAACTGCTTTCTTTTTCATAAAATGTTTATTTCCAACTACTTGAAAACCCGAGCAACAGAGAAAGAGAGTGAGTGAGCGAGCAAAGGAGGGAAAGAGAGAGAATGATGAGAGAGAGAGAGAGAGAGAAAGAGAGAGAGAGAGAGAGAGAATCCTCCATCACTTGTTTCATTCCCCAAATGTCTGCACCACCCAGAATTGGGGGCTTGAGGGCCAGGCAGAAGTAGGAGCAAGAAACCCCATCTAGGCCCCCTATGAGTGGAAGGGTCCCAAGCACTTGAGCCATCATCTGCTGATTCCCAGGAAATAGTGGCCAAAATCTGGATCATAAGTATAGATGCTGAGTCTTGAACTGGCACTGCCAATATGGAATGCAGATCTGTCAAGCAGCTTCTTAACCCACTATACCACAACGTCTGCCCCCAAAACTGATTTCCTATCCCTGAAATATTCTTTCTTTTATTAGGCTGGAGAACTCTTCATTGTTTGAGGATAAACCAAATATCACCTAATCCACTTAAATTTCCCTCTTTCTGTTCATCTGATTCCATACAAGATGACTTGCACCAATATTGCAACTTAAGTATATTTGTTGCAGAAATGTAAAATTTTATTGTAATTTGTAAATTAATATCTTTAGATGTTGTTGTAATAATGAAATGAGGTGACTTAAAATTCCCAGAATTAACATCTTAAAATGTTTGAATTCTGTGACTGATATCTGTTTCAAAGCACTAATTGGCTAAGGCACACTGTTTCACAAAAGCCTGAACATTTATCTGTGGAGAAAATTATAATGTAGAGACAATTTGTGCCTACCATTCAATGTTAAAAAAAATTAGGTTTTAAAATTTGGTTTAATATTGGGCTGGCGCTGTGGCGCAGAGGGTTAAAGGCCTCCCTGAAGCACCGGCATCCCATACGGGCACCGGTTCTAGTCTCAGCTGCTCCTCTTCTGATCCAGCCCTCTTTTATGGCCTGGGATTGCAGTAGAAGATGGCCTGAGTCCTTGGGCCCCTGCACCTGCATGGGAGACCTGGAGGAAGCTCCTGGCTCCTGGCTCCGGATTGGCACAGTTCCAGCAGTTGTGGCCATCTGGGGTGTGAACCAGAGGATGGAAGACCTCTCTCTTTACCTCTCTCTGTAACTCTGTCTTTCAAATAAATAAAATAAATCTTTAAAAAATATTTGGTTAAATCCTGATGTGTGTATAAGTTCATTGCCCATCATCTGTCTTTATTTGATTATATCCCTAATACATGCATAATTTCCCATGGAGTCAGAAACTCCAAATGAAAACAAGTTGGAGAAATTTGTACTTTATATAAAAAAGAAATATATGCATGCATTTTTTCAAATTGGATTTTAGTATAATTCATTATATGAAACTAAATTAGTGTGCGTTGCTTTCAGTCACCATTTAGTGCATTATAGTCAGTCAGCCTTCTCTACGTTTGTGGGATCTACAAACCACAATTCAACAACCAGTAATCCAAAATATTTTTTTTAAATTGCAATGGTACTGAATGTATACAGACATGTTTCTGGTTATTATTTTCTAAGCAATGCAATATAGACATTATTTACATAGAATTTACATTGTATTAAGTATCATAAGTAATCTAGAGATGAGTTCAGGTTCACAGAAAAACTTGTGTATAGGTTATATGCAAATCCCACATCATTTTAAATAAGAAAATTGAGCATTTGCAATTTTAGCATCCCGGGGATGAGGTTTCCTGGAACCAATTCCAATGGGAGGCAGAAGGATCACTGTACATAAAATGTTCAATAGATTCTTTACTAAATGGGATTAAATTACATTATGAGTTAAGAAGACATAAATGGGGAAGAGGGAAAAATTACTACTCATTAATTCTCACTGTGAGAAAGTTGGGTTGCCTATGGCAAGAAAAATCAACACAGACTCTCCCATGATGTTCTCAAAGAGTCTCTTTAATGCCTGGGATTATAAAGGCTATTGAGTTTTCCAACGTCACTAAAAAGGCATCACAGTGTCAAAGTTAAATTACTACACCTTTAATTAAATTCTGAAAATTAAAGAGAGCAATTACAGAATATTTTTCAGCGAAGTCTAAAGCTACATAAAACATACTATACTGATATTGCATATATAATTTAGATTATTTTCCTTTTTTTCACATTACATTGTAACACCTCCCTTAGTAAACTATGAGTAGGCATGGCCCATGTCTCATTGAATTGAACTTAACAGATTCTAGTACTATACTTGAAATATAATCATACTTAAGAAAATATCTGTTGAGTGAACAAATGCATAGTACTAAATTTGGTGTATCTGAATACAAATCTACTTTAGTTAAATGTTCTAAACTGGAGTTTCCAATTTTGCTGCAAATGTTACCAGAGGGAATCTATGCAAGATAGATTTTCTATTCAAGATGATCATCCTGACAAGAGTTGTACAGACCTGAGTTTGAATTCCGGGTACACCATTTCAATCCTACATAATATTGAGCAATTAACTTAACCTCATGGAGCTTTTGTAAAATGGGAGAATGAAGAGCCATTCTCACATGGTAGGTGTGACAAAAATGTGGACATATACTAGTATGCAGTATTTATGATAATACTCACCGACTATTAAATGTTCAGCAGACAGTAGCTATTCTTACTACCATAATATTCATCAAAGATATTAGATACCTGTTTAATGTTAACAGAATGAAGTATTTGCCCATATTATTGATTAAAATATGAAATTTTTGATATAACTATTTCTAAATTGATCATTGCAATACTCACTGCTTATATCAGCTTCTATGAACTTTAAAGGGAGAACATATAACTAAAATTTTTCATGCTTAGGTCCTTCTATTTCTGTATTAAAATTTTAAATATCATTAACATTATCACTAAGGAAAAGTTTTTCTTAGCTAAGATATTATGTATCTTAATTCAAAAATGTGTTTCTCATTTCCAGTGGAAATATATTTAGAAGAGATGATCTTTAAGTCTCCTACCATTTAAATTACTCAAAAAAAGGCATTAACTATATATTTACTTATAGACACAACATTTAATTCCTGTAAAATTTTTCATATTTAGCCTATATGGAAAACTTGTTGGTTACTGAATGAGAAAGAAACAACTTTCTGACACCGGATGCTTAAGATCAATAGCTATTTCCCAAAGTTTATAGCATAATTAAAATGTGTAACAGGAATAATTTTCTCTTCAAACCCTAAGGCTAAGCCTAGAATTACTGGCTAAGACAAAGTTATGTGGTATAACTTTTTTTATTATGTTTATGGGTAATACAAAGGAGTTTATGGCTTTTACATGTTATTTGTTAAGTTAGAAACACTGAAGAGGATTTATCCTTTGCATCAGAAAAGGATCAATTGTTTAACAAGCTGTTTAAGGTGTATTTTGTAGACGTAAATCTATATTCCTTTACACTAGTTTGTAGTCACCTAAAACTTCAAACTGAAGGTTAATGGTCAAAACATTCTTGAATTTAGTAGAACCCATTTACTTCAAACTACTTCTTCAAAGCTTTATCACCTTCAATAAAAGTGCCAGGAATAAAGGTATGATGGAAATATAATAATGATGTGAAGGTAGGTAGGACAAGAGGAATCATGATGCACCTGAACAGAAAACATTAGTTGTACACATGAAGGTACATGAATTTTTGTAAAATTCAATATCTTTAGAAATGTGGACATATTGGCTATAAACAGACTGTAGAAAAAATATTTTCTTCAGTATTGAAATTCAACAGTTACTAATTTTGCATATTAGTAAATATTTGAAATACTCTCCTTGAATATTCAATTTTAATGGTATCTCTTTTAAAATGGTATTCTGGGAAATACAGTGATCAAGAAGCAATAACGTCATATAAACCTTATTTTAAATCCTAGTTCTGCCCCTTACTAGCATTCCTAATTCCATTCCTTGGTTTTTACTATTACTATAGGTGATTATTAAAACATAATTATAGAAACTACGAAGCCAATCACTAACTATCCAGGAGCCATGATATCCTGAGGTGCACACACATGGATCCCAGTCTTATTTAGCTTTCTTCAACCATAATCAATTGAAAGTGGACCCTCATCATCCCAAAGTCTCCTATGCTGTTTACTTCATACTTTGTGGTCAATGTGCTAGATATGGATACTTTCCTGTTACACAGATAAGAAAAAAAAAACACATAAAATCTTACTGGCAAGGAAGCATGAGAACTCCATTGTTTTTCTAAGTCCACATGGATTTATAAGAAAATTTACATGTTATGCTTAACATATACAAGTATGCTTAATATATACAAATATAAACATCCATATGACTATATATTCCATAGAACTGAGAATTCATTAAAGGCAACAACCATGCCCATTGTCTAGAATAACTGTTAATGCATATCGTAATAAGAGGCAATATTTAGATGCCTTTTTTCTCAAATACAATATATACAATCTCTTCTTCCTCTCACAACTGAACTGGATATCATATTGAATGCACAGCTAACCATCAAACTCAGTACCTTATAATTATGTTTGATTCTTTTCAAATTAGCCTCCTATAACCAACAAGAACCATGCTTTGATTCCTCCATCAGTTTGTTGATTTAAATTCTGCTCTTTCAATTCCATTTGTTCTCTTGCCTCTTCATACTTAAATCTCTCAGAGCTCATCTAGGTAGCCAAAAACCAGAATAATGGCAACAAAGACCCAGAAGCAATGACAAATACACTACTTCTAGCCACTTAGGATAAAGAGACTCTGTGTCAAACACCACTATCCTAGAAAGAGCTTTCTGTGAATTTTAGTTAAGTCTTCTTGTCTTATTTTGTTTTGTATTGATCATGTTAAATGCTGCCACCTCATATTCAACTGATTTTCATGTTACAATAAGTGTAAATTTCATAGACACACAGGAATAATGTGCATTTTATGTTAGTTTTTTGGAGTACATTAAACTTGAATTTGTTGAAAACATAGTGTGTGTTAGCTGTGGTTGTAGGCACTAGAAATACAGCAATATACAAGCCAACCATGGTCTTTCATCTCAGTAAGAGGACATTTTATTGCAGGGAAATAGACAATAAATAAATGTATGAGAAAGGAAAATGGCTCATGATGAGATATAAAATAATAAAAGTGGTGGGCATCATAGTGCAGCAGGTTAAACCACAGCTTAGGATGCCTGTATCCCATATGGAATGCCTGAGATTGAGTTCCACTTCCACCTTTCAAATGCTGCTTCCTGATAAGTGCTCTCTCCAAGGCAGTGGAAGGTGGCTCAAGTACTTGGGACCCTGCCACCCACAAAGAAGAAAGTTCCTGGCCCCTGGCTTTGGCCTGGCCCAACCCCAACTGTTGGCAAGCATTTGGGACAGGAACTATTAAATGTTTCTCTCTCTGTCTGCCTCTCTCTGTCTTTCATTATTTTTAAAGAACAAAAGCCACATTTAAGACAGAAACTGGCTGACAGGGTGGTTTGGGTGGGGGCTAGAAACTATCACCCCTAGATAATACCTATCTGATAACTGAATGATAAGGAACATTTCATAGAAGTTCAATAGGAACAGCTAGTACATAAAGCTCTTAATAAAGGATCAGGTTTTTTGTCCGTGGAAAAAAGATGATCAAGACTGTTGAGATACTCAAATAAGCTCAGTAATTTTTTTTGTCTTAAATTAATCCCCAATTTACTATTTTTCCTTTTTATTTATATGATTATGAAGATAAGCTATTTACTAGAAAATCAATTTAGGGAAACAAAAATTTCATATGAAGACTACTTTTCTAGAACATTTATTAGACACATACCAAAATTATTTTAGATTATATTAATAAACCAATAATATTTGATAAAAATAATTTGGTAATTACTAATCCCTACAAATATTAGTGATACTGTGAGTTTTCTAATACTGAAAAAAATGTTGCCCACATGAAATTCATATGAGTCAAGTGGAAAACTTGGATGAATATAAAATATGATCCTAAAATTAATGAGAAGTCAGATTCAAGAATGAAAAATTGGGGCTGGCATTGTGGTATAGCAGGTTAAGCCTATATTGAAGAGGAAGCATATATAAAATGTCTATGTCTTGCCTTTGAGGATTTTTTGATCAGGAAAGATTTTCTTCTTCTGACCACTTACTCTAATTCTAAACTCTTCCACAGTCAATTCATGTCAGATTTCACCTATGAAACTCTATGCTTTCTTAGATTACTATTTCTTACATACCTTTCTTTGGTTATAACAATACTACAAATTGGCAAGTTTAGAAGCAACTTGTATATTTCATGACTACATACATTTCTCCATTATAAAAGCTGCCACTAAGAAATGCCAAAGAGAGAAGAATCTGTTAAGATTTATCAATAGTTTAACGGAAGATATGACTTGTCTATGATTCCACTAAAGGTTTATAAACACAGAGGAAAATAAAACACAGTGACCCTTCAATTCTATCTGCTTCTCATAGCCTATTTTGAAAGAAACTCACTTTTCAGAAAACACAGGAATAACAGAGATGGAATGGACTCCAAAAGTTCAATCAGTTCTTGAAACAAATCATTCATGAAGGTCTCAAGTCACACAGTAAAGTCAATTGTGTGTGCAACAGCATACATTCATATTTCTTGCATGTTTATTATGAATTGCATTAAATTTAGTGGTTGAATTTTCAACGCATTTTTCTTTTGTAACTTTTTTAGTAGATGGGAATGAATATCTAGTCTGTAAATCACAGCCTTTTTTTTTTTTTTAAGTACACAGTATACAACCTACGTTACAGTGATCAGGGGTTTAAGGAGGAGAGGTAGATTGCTTTGCAATAGAAACCACCGAAAGCACTTATGAAAGTGTTTTCCAAAGTATTCACCTCTGGAGGTGGCTAAACATATCTATCAACATAGCAGCAAAATAGCCTGTCAAATATAACTACTTACACATACTTTTCCTGAAGAGAGATTAGAAGCTCAAAGGATCAACTGAAGCTCAATGCCCTTTTATGTTTTCCCATTCTAATGACATTTTATTCACAATCTTGTCAGATGCTTGTTTTCTCTTCGCTTATGTATCAAGTGTAATGCTTTCCAATAATAAGTCAAGTACATGCTTGGTTAATAAAGCTCCCAAAATAAACTGTGATACAAATAGGGCCGGCTTACTGTCCTATTCAATTAGTTAAATTTGTTTAAACTCTTTCCAAAATTCAGACAATAATATACAATGTAATAATTATATGGTGCTTATACACATATAATCATCAGATTATTACTGCACTCCTTGTTCCATTTCTTTTAGAAAAGGGAACAGATTCAAAGACAGCTCCAACCTTTTGAATGCATGGAAATATTTTCATTGCATTATTAATAATGGTGCTTAAACAATAATGTCACCCTGTAGGTATATATCACATTTTCTTTTCAAGAAAATTTTACAGTGACTTTGATTGAAACTTAAAATGTCTCCCTTTGAAACAAATTCAGGGCCATAAAATATCAAAAGGATTAAACTGTGGATTTCAGTCCATGTAAAAGTTCAAGAACACACTGTATATCAAAGTGTTACAGAATTGGTTTTTCCTCCAAAAGCCAGTTTTAACTAACATGTTATTAACACTTTTATCTAATGTTCTATTTAAGTATACTGCATACTATTTTTTTCTAATAAAGTCTTTTTTTATAATTAAAAAGACACAGGTGGGGAGAAAAAGCTCTTCAGCTTAGTTACATCAATTTCATGAACTATTTCCTTAAATTTAAATTTCATTTCCTAATCTCAATTATAAGCACCAAAGATTCTCTGATACCTGACTGAAAAGTCCTTGGACCACCAACACATATATCTTGTCTAACCCATTTATTTAATTCAGACTCACTCATGCTTCCATGCCTTGACATTTTTGGCAATTTTACTTGCTCCAGACATGCTTGATTTTGTTCTTATATTACGATACTTCTCCAGTAAAGCTTCTGAGAATTTCAACTCCAAAATACCCTGTCACCTTCATACATGAATGTCAGTTCCCCAAATGCCTCAACTGTTCAAACCTATAATGAACAAGTACCAAAAGCCTTGCTTTGGAAACCCAGGTAGGTTAAACAAGAGATCCTTGCACTTCTCTTACTTTAAAGTGCTGTTCACTTTCTGTAGACTGGGAAGGAATAGGCACAAACTTGTTAGTCAACTTTTGGGGTTTCAGAAAGATTTCAAGGCACTCACAGGCATAGTTTACGATGATGAATGCAGAGATATATTTCCCACCACAGAAAGTAAACATGCACACCAAACCAGCATAACAAGTCTGGTACATAATACTGCTACCCTGGGGCTATACCTTAGAAGCACAGACAGTAAGGCACCTTCCTGCCTAGATTTTTTTTTTTTTTTGGCTAGCAAAATAAAATATGTAAAGTTTTTAAAACAATGATTCAAACATAAGAAACATTCCACGCAGGTGCCTAAGGATTTCTCATCCAACTTCTAGGTGTAATGAAAGTTAACTAAATGTTTAAAAGCCAATAAAACTTTTATGTATTGTGGAAAAAACTCAAGCCTGGATGGACTTGTCCCACAGTAGCATAACTGAATATGAGACAATGCCTTTGAAGCCATAAATATAGAAACTAAATATAGTCAATAAGTAAAGCATTTGTAAGAGTAGATGTAGGAAAATAAATTTCTTTTTTTTTTTTTTTTTTTTTTTTTTTTTTTAACAGGCAGAGTGGACAGTGAGAGAGAGAGAGACAGAGAGAAAGGTCTTCCTTTTGCTGTTGGTTCACCCTCCAATGGCCGCCGCGGTCGGCGCGCTGCGGCTGGCGCACCGCGCTCATCCCATGGCAGGAGCCAGGAGCCAGGTGCTTTTCCTGGTCTCCCCATGGGGTGCAGGGCCCAAGCACCTGGGCCATCCTCCACTGCACTCCTGGGCCACAGCAGAGGGCTGGCCTGGAAGAGGGGCAACCGGGACAGAATCCGGTGCCCCGACCGGGACTAGAACCCGGTGTGCCGGCGCCGCAAGGCGGATTAGCCTGTTGAGCCACAGCGCCGGCCGGGAAAATAAATTTCTTTAGAAATTAATGTGCCAAATTCTTTTGTTAAATTACAGACTCTGTATAGCAAAGGTGGGGACCTGGGTTCTGGCAGCGTCTTCTGTGAAATCAAGGACAAGTTTCTTAATTTCACAGGATCTCTATTTCTTGAGACACTCTAGCTAGAAAATGTTAATGTTCTACAGATTTTTTCCCCGTAACTCTGACAGTGAGATTCTCCAGTGGATTGGCGGAGATTTCCCTCTCCTCACTGATTACTTTCTAAAGCTGACCCTGCATTCTGCAGAATCTAGCCCAATTTCCATGTTTGGAATATTCTTCCCCCTGAGATCTAGCCTTTTATCTTGAAAGAGTAGTAACAGTTTCCTAGATATTGAGAAATAAGAAGAACTGAAGTAACAAGGAGAGTTGATATTACAGTGCTCAAAACACAAAAGCAGCTAGCAAGTAGGCAGCCTGAGTACCTAGGATGTACTCGAGTCCAGGGAAGGACCCTCAATCATAGAGACCTCATCTCACCAGGTTGTTCAAGCACTGAACTCAAAAATACCTTTTTTCAAATACTCCCCATGGTGAACTGAATATTATAACCTTTACAAAAGAGATAGGTAGCCTTGACATGTTTTGATCAAGGATAGGGAGGAGTGAAAGGAACTGAACAGGTTCATGGGATCTGGGTTCCTGAGGCAGGAGAAACTCCAACGGGGCAGTCATAGCTGGAGAGTGGTAGATTATTTTCCTTTTCAACAGTTCTGTGTAGGATATAATATGCTGGTTAATAAGAGTCCTGAGAGAAGTAGAAAATGCCTATCCTTCCTGGTAGAGAATAAGAAAAAAATCTTTCCTTGCCCAGGGTTGGATCTTTTTTTTTTTTTTTTTTGGACAGGCAGGGTTAGACAGTGAAAGAGAGAGACAGAGAGAAAGGTCTTCCTTTTCCGTTGGTTCACCCCCCAAATGGCTGCCACTGCCTGTGCACTGTGCCAATCCAAAGCCAGGAGCCTGGCGCTTCCTCCTGCTCTCCCATGTGGGTGCAAGGCCCAAGCACTTGGGCCATCCTCCACTGCCTTCCCAGGGCCACAGCAGAGAGCTGGACTGGAAGAGGAGCAACCGGGACAGGACTGGCGTCCCAACAGGGACTAAAACCCGTGGTGCTGGTGCCTCAGGTGGAGGAGAAGCCTAGTGAACCCATGCGCTAGCTCAGGGTTGGCTTTTGGAGAAACTTTAGTCTAAGACATATCCCAGAGATTTGTCTTTCAGGAATAGAGCAGCTGCCTCTCCATCACATCATCCTGATCATAGCCCTCCACTTTTGTCATTGACTGACAGAATGCAACTTGGTGGTACCTTTGAGTTTGCAGATATTATACAAGGAAGCAATTCTTCCTTTCCACAACAGATACAAATAATTAAAACCCAATTATCCCTATTCCTTATGCTATATTTTGACATACTTTTGTTCCAAAGATGAGAAAGAAAATCCTAGCATTCTGTCCTACACTAAATAATCCATTTTATGAATTCTAAGACTATTATGAATTTCAAGTATAATATCTTGATACAATTATCTGCTGGGTTACTTTAACATCAGGATCCGGAGAAATAGGACTGTTTATTTGTTTGGAAAGATAATTAAGATCTGTTCACATTAAGCGTAAAATCACTTGCATTAGGAAAAAGTGGGTTCCCAAACCACGAAACCTTAAATGTCGACAGTAAATACTGTCTCCACTGCCAGAGCATGTGCAATCAGTTCCCCACCACACGAAAAATAGCACTAGAAGGAATAATCATTTTCAAAGATTGGCTGGCCCTCTCTCTTAGTCTGCCTTGTGATGCTATAACAGACCAACACATTCATAAGAAAGATGAAATAATTTTTCACACTTTTGGACACTTGGAAGTTCAAGATTAAGGTGTCAGTGGTCTGAGGGCTTTCATGTTGTATCCTCACATGAAGGCAGGCAGAACAGCAGAGAGCGAGAACAGTCTCCTGGAAGCCCTTTTTACAGCAGCATAAATCCTTTCCTGAGGGCAGAGCCTTCATTGCCTAAACACTTCCCCAAATGCCCCACTTCCCAGCACTGTTGAATTGAGGATTATTTCCAACATGTGAATTTTGTGGGACACTTTCACAACAAAGCACCTTCTAAATTGTCAATCGAGGTGGTTCAGTGAATCTAGACAACTTAGATACATAGCCTTAGGATACCATTATTCAAAGCACAGGATGGAGTTCCAATGATAATCTATGATAATATAATGATAATATACTCCTAACTTAATCATATAAACCATCCATATGTTTAATGCACACGACATAGGTATTTCTACTAGAGAGCTTCCATTTCAAAACATAGTTGCTAATAATTTCCATTATTTCAAATAACTTTAGAATCTTTTTATAAATACTAAGTCAAAGCAAAGCTAAACATTTGAAAATATCCTTTTCATTTACTTTGAACAGTCTGAACTCAATTTCAGATACAAGACAACGTATTGCATAAAGAACACAGCATGGTTAGGGCAGTATAAAAATGAAGGCTCCAAGATGTATTTGATCTGTATTATAAGATATTAAACTTATCAAAATCTCTTACCTTCACACATACAAAGCTGCAAATTATCCCCACAGTGTTTCCTTTATATTTAAAGAAATTCAGAAATAATTTAAACCAATAACTGAATACTTCCATTTCTCATTAACTCTCATCTGATTAATAATTTTACTTAATAATCTTAATGCAAACTCATCTTGAGTGGAAACGTTTAAAAACTCATAGAAGGCATGTCTGAACTATCTGTAGACCTACCAAGGACACATTTGAATTCAGACAAGATCAGAAGAGTACAACATATCCCTTGATAAATCTGGAGTACAAAAAGGAAAATACACAAGGATAGAACTAATGTCACAAGTATCTCCCAACTACGAAATGTTTACACATCTAGGTATATTGTCTTCTAATTTAAACAAGAGGCATTTGAATATCTTACTGTAAGGTTTTTTAAATTATGTTCATGATTTCTGATATATACTGATTACTAATTTTAAGGTAATTGTATTTTATACATATCTACGGATAGAAGGGAAACCTACGCTTACACAGTAAACTATACAGATTGCTAGAAACATAAGCAACATAAAGGCACCAGAGAAAAAGAGCAAACCAAAATCTATACACATTCTTAGATTCTAATATAAAGAGTAAATACTACCCATGACCCCAACACAGAGAAGGATGATAAGGGAAGAGAGAATAGGCCTGTTTACACTTTATTTTACTTCAACCTCTGAAAAAGATAGGCAATGCACCTGTGCTCAAGATAGGTCACTCTAACAGCTAGATGCTCCCCATATACATTCCAAAAACAATATTAGAGACAAGTTATATATTATAATCATGTACATAATAGCATGTTGCTCCCTAAATATAAAATGATAATGAGTATTTTACTGTGTTGTTTCTCTTTAGTAGAATTCATTAAATGACTTATTAATCTTTTAAGTCAAAAATGCTTTATAATAGTATTTTACAGCATTTATGTTAGCAAACATACTTAGATACAAAAAAAAAATTTTTGGAATTCTTAAGCAAGTTTAATAGAAAAAGAAGTACAAAACCCACAGGGAAAAAATACAATGATTTAAGATTAACATGAATGGTACACTTTTATAATCAGGAATGGCTATAATTATCCTATGGATATTCTCATATGTGCTGTACTATAGCTGCATGTTTGATTATATGCACTTAATGAAAAACTAGGTAGTTTAGAGATTTTTTGATGACTCATTATTTGTGGCTTTAAAAGGAAAAAATTAAACAAGGATATAACAGTACTAAATTAATTGTCAAGGAGATTTAAAAAAATATGCTTTTAGCAAAACTTCATTTATAAAGGTGGCAGTAATCTACAAGTAGAATTCAGTGCAACAAATAAGTCTTACACCCCATTTTCCCTTATTTTCCTTTAAGAAAGAGATTTTTCTCATTCAAAAAAAAAGTGAAATGTGTGAGGTACTTTGTATTTGTTTCCAACAAGCTTAACTATAGATGTCTGGTCAAGCCAATGTCAATAAAGCCAATCCCTCTAAAGGACAAAGGTATCTGATTAAATAAGGCTTGTAAAGTAAATAGGGCTCACCAACTGAGAAGATCTGCCCAGAGATCCTGGTTCCCTCACCCCTTTAAAGAGTGGTGATCCTATTTATCAGACCACTTTGCTGGTAACTCCCAGAGATGGAAAAACTGAATTACAAATACAAATACCATAAAAGTCAATATTCTGTCAATTCTGGAAAGGTTCCACATGAAAACGGACTGGAAGTTGGTTACACCAATTCTCCAGCATTACATTGGATATTAAAGATCAAGTTTTCTCTGTGGAAATTTCTCATTGGTCAGAGTGTTGATAAAATACAGACAACATGCTGCTTTGAAAACAATAATCCTTATTTCTTTTTGCCACCCCCAAAGAACAGGATGGGGGAGGACAGCAACACACACGTGTGTGCGCGCACACGTGCACACACACCCACACACACACACAAACCGTAATCAACACCGTTGAAATTTCTGACTGTTCCAGAGACTGTTGGCACTTACCTTGCAAAGATGTATTACTTAGACTTGTTTCATTCTCTCCCATTTTGTTATTTCTTTTTAAAGGGAGCCAAGCAGTTTCAAGTTGTGTCAGTTACCCTGCAAGCTTTGTGACCTTCTGACTTTCTACTGTAGTATTGTAACAGTATACTACCTGTTTTCCTCTGTGAATAATTACCATTCTGCTTCCTGAGTTACCTGGCTTGCAAGACCTGTTTTACTATGAAGTGAGATCACATCCTTTGATCCAATGGACTGCTATTAAAGTGTGCTTCACAAAACATGGCATTGTTTAAGTTTTGATATTAACTTTTAACTTCCTACTTTCACTTTAGTCTAGAAACATAGGATTGTCAATACTACCAGCATACCATGTTTCAGATCCAGCATTCTGTTTCTTAGTATCTTTTCAAGAGAAATAAAATAAAATTTAAATTATACACTATCTTATTTTCAAATATTTAAGAAAATGAGGAACAGTATCAGAATCAGTTCTGTGTATTGGTATGGACAAGTTTTAGAATACTAACACTTGCTGTGTGACTGTAGGCAAGGGATGTAACGTCTTATTTCTTCAACTATAAAATGGAATAACAAGTATTTCAGAAGAGTATAATGAAGATTGAAAAAAAAATAACATACGACTGCTGCCCATTTTCTTTATGGATAAGAGAGCAAATGACACTTCCTCCTCCTCCACTTTCCTCCTTTTCTTCCTTTATCTTCTTCCCTCTCTCCTCCTTTTGTTCTTTTCTTCTGAGTGAAAAGAATGTCAATCTGTAGGACTGAGTCTCTAACTGAGGTCTGATATCAGCTGTACTATATATTAACTGAGAGACTGTAAAGAAATTATTCAGTGTGCTCTTGGGGTGCCTCAAGGTTTTCCTATCAGACTCCTGATATTTGCTTTGCCTTTCTAATAGGAAAATGCTGAGCTATAAACTAAAAAGCATAACTGAGCTAAAAACTGAAGATTTATCTTTAAATATTAATTGTGAGAGAGGAAGGAGGTCACAGAATTAAGATGATTTTTTTGTGTGTCCCATAAGACACCTAGAATAAAAAAAATCCACTTTATGTCTCCATAATTTCTTAATTTTAGCTTTGCTCAGATTAGTTAAAAAATGTGTCGCTCTATATATTTCCAAGGCTCAAATATCCTCTCTTAGTATTACCTTAGTTTTCAATTTGAAAATATTCTATATACTATGTTTGCAAGTTACTGTATAAATTGATTATATAAGCTATATAAACAACATAAATAATAAACAGCTACAGTAGTTATACTCAAAAGTATTAGAGATAAAAATTCAAAGTTCTAGCCTCATTTTTTCTCTCTCTGGGTCTGTTTCCTAATATGTTATGAGTGAGTTGGATCGTTTATTATGGAAGACCCATTCTTTCTTTATAATGCCTTCAGCCTCTGATTGAAAGTCCAAGTTACAATGTGTTGCAGAAAACAGTTGTCTTTTGCTAGTACAACCAAATACTTTAATATATAAAACATGCTGCACAGTTTACCAAAACTAACTTGAAATTTAATTATGGCTAATCAAACACTATGAGCACCACATTCTCATTTGCCCATAAGAAAAGCAACATACCAGGGCCTGCACCATGGCACAGTGGGTTAATCTCCCGCCTGTGGTGCCAGCATCCCATGTGGGCACCAATTCTGGTTCCAGTTGCTCCACTTCCAGTCCAACTCTCTGCTAATGGCCTGGGAGGGCAGTAGAGGATGGCCCAGGTGTGTGGGCCCCTGCACCCATGTGGGAGACCAGGAGGAAGCACCTGACTTCTGGCTTCAGTTTGGCTCAACTCCGGCCATTGCAGCCAATTGGGGAGTGAGCCACCAGAGGGAAGACCTTTCTCTGTTTTTCTCTCTCTTGCTATCTGTAACTCTACCTCTCAAATAAATAAATAAATAAATAAAAAGAAAAGCAACATACCTATCAGTCTTCACTCATTATGACAAACTTGGAATTTGCCCTGGGCACCTAATATAATTCAATAACAATTATAAACACCCATTATCTATGAGCCAAATTATGGCATATGGGAAGTGACAATGAAAGTAGTATAAATAAGTTCCATTCTTAAGTCAACCAAAAAAAATCAAAATATAAACACCAAAAACTTCAAAATGATGTTGCAGCACCACAAAACTTACATATACACTCAGTTAAACTGAATCATATGCAATGCTAAATAAAGGGTCATGAACATATACTAATTCTCTCTCTTTGTGGGTCCATTGAGATGCCTAGAAAACTTCTTACATGATGTTTTTAAAATATCTTGAAAATTCTGTACTAGCTAAGAAGACTTACTCATCTTTTCTTTACCTGACAAACTTATATGCAGAAATTCTTCTTGAATCCAGTCTGGGTTGATGTCCCTTTTGTGTGCTCCCAGATGCCCCATAAAAATGCTAATTGTGAGGCTGGCATTGTGGCATAGCAGGTTAACCAACCACCTGCATACCATATGGGCACCAGTGCATGCTCCAGCTGTTCCACTTCCATCTCAGATCCCTGCTAATGTGCCTGTGAAAGCAGCAGAACATGGCCCAAGTCCTTGGGCCCCTGAACCCAGATAGGATACACAGGTGAAATTTCAGGCTCCGACCTTTGTCCTGGCCCAACCCCCCAGCTGTTGCAGCTATTTGGGGAGTAAACAGGTTGATGGAAGATTATTTTCTCTGTCTCTCCCTTTTTCTCCATCAGCCTGTCTTTCAAATATATAAATAATTACATTTTAAAATAAAATGTGCTATACAAAAAATTTGTTCAATCTGCCAAAAAATCAAGACAGGGTGGGGAATTCCATCTACCAGGATGGATCTTTGAGATTTTTGTTCCAACAATTTTATGGATATGCTCTCTCTCTTCTCAAGTACATGATCAGATGATATACATTTCATGCATTTCAGAGTAAAGCAGATATAGTCCCTATTCAGTTCTATTCTTTTTGTTTAAACTATTCAGTCTGTTTTCTTATCTAAAAAGTAGGTCTGAATATCATTGTTTTGAAAAGTAAATTATATAATATGTAAATGTTCAATATGTCAGGATAGTAATAGCATGCTTAGTTTCTCAAGATCATTCCCACACAGACTTTCAGTTCTGGCCAACCACCAAGAAGCAGAACAATATTTTCAAATATTTAAAACTAGTATCATGCAAAATTTTCTGAATTGGGCCCATTTTAAAAACATTTATTTCTTGATTAAAATATAGTCATTAACAGTGTAAAAATAATGAGATTTGCAACCTCTTGTTATGAGTTCATGTGACCTTAGACTCCAGAATTTCATCTTCTAGTTTTCTGAGGACTCTATTTTGAAGTTAGCATTTCTGTTGGGGTTTTGGTAGCCAGGAATTCCTAGGTTAGGATTGTGTAACCTCCATAGATTCTACATACTTGTGAGTCCTACAAGGAACAGGATCACTATGTAAGCTAGGAAAGAGTGGGGTAAGGAAAATGGTGCGGGTGGGGGACAGTATATAAGAGATGTATAGAAATAGAGTAAGCAATATTCTCTCATGCTTAGAAATACTGACCCAATTCATTCCACCTCCTCTCTCTTGATCCATCTAGTTGTAATGGCAATGATGCCATTTCCATGCTCACATAGGCTGTCTATTTCTACAGCCTATTCAATAATGTGAACACATTATTACTACCACTTTCCATACCATTGGCTCCTAACTCTCCATTAATATTTAGCTTATATAACTCCTCTAGTAAAGGTTCTTTGGCATCTGGACAGATATTTGATATTATAATTATAAATAGCTAAATACATAATGTAGATTTAATCAAGTTTACTTTATATGTGAATTTTTTCTAAAAATTAAAAAAAAATTAAGACCTACTCAGTGATACACATTAGGGTTGACTGGTGAGCGAAAATGTCCTTTAGACACAACTAATAAAATTTTCATTTTCTATCTTTTTTATCAAATTTCACACAGAATGTTAAAATTATTAATAGAGAACAAAGAAAGTAACTCTTGAAATTGTCAGGTGAACCCATTAACAAACAAGATAAGTCTTAATAACAAGGAAATTATAATCATTTCAAATATCTCTCCACTACAGTTTAGTCAATAAATTATATAAATTACATGCTACCATAGACACACACACACATATACACACATAACCGAGTTGTTGAACGGTTACTGATGGTTTGCAGCTTTGCAGTCAAGTTCACATAATTAACTAATACATAACACACCCTATATAGTGATGGCAGATTCATAAGTGGTGCTGAGTTGGAAATCAGGAAGGAGTGATACTACCAAGCATTCTAATTTGCAGCAGAAAAATATCAACAGTTCAGATTCTGGAAAAACTGTAACAAGATTTCAAATGCAAGCTTGTAATCATAGTGCACAGTGATAGATACTTTTTACAAGGGGCTCATGAAATCATGGCTTACATGACAGAAAGCTTTAAAGTCATACACTCGTGTTAGCTATCTCATCTTTATCTATTTAAGTCCACTGACAGGAGACTAATCTTGTTCCAGTAGCACAAAACTATTCTTCAGAGTAGAATGGTCATTTTTTGGTACAACTATGTAAAAGAGTAGGCTATTTTAGCCACCAAAGCTTCAACTGAGAGAGGGAAAATATTTTTCAAGAAAATTATAAATGTATATTTAATTCTACTATGGAACTATAAAATGAAGTCCAATGCAATGACACACATACATATATTGATGAATAGTTTAATAAACTCTGGCAAAACTCCCCCAAGAGGAACATTAAGGACAGCATCAAAGGAAAGGAAAAGACATGCTAATCAACTGATGCATGCATAAAATAGTGAATTTATCAATCTGGGAATCTTTGGACATGTTAATCTACACAAAATTTTAGAATCTGAAGGTTTAGTAGGAACACCAAGATGATAGGATGATTTAGTCATTTTAATAAAATTAATGAGATGCTTATATAATATTAATGCCATGGAGATCAATTTATTTCTTCAAAACAACCTGAAATAAAATGACCAATCTTGAAAACTGTCATTCATGATCTAATACAGCTCTGATATAATTTGAAGGTAGAACACAGCCATTCATGTTGAGAGGCAAAACTTCTTGATACGCTACTTCATGATGGCATAAAAAGCAAACAACAATTAATGCCCACTGTGATTTAGGAATTTGGCAAATATTAACTAAATGAAAGCAATGTTTAACAGCTGTTGAGAGGAAAACAGCATTCTCTAACCACCATCAGGAGCCAAATTTACCAAGGTGAAGCCAAAGTAAAAGATGAGGTTTCTCACTGATTTTAAAACATTCTATTCCTCTCACATCTAAGTATTACTAATAGCTTCAAATTTCCAAAATATGCCCTACAGATAAAAGTCACTCATTAACACTAAGTACTTTGGATTCGGTTCATGAAGTATAAACAAATAGATGTGTCAAAAAGAACAAATTGATTATGAGGAATCAACAAATTAAAGGTTATTAATTTGTCACATTGGGTTTTCTTTTTTTCTTTTTTTCTTCCTTTCTTTGTTTTTTCTTCTTCTTCTCAGAATAAAGTCAAAGCATCATCACATGCTTTCTAAGAAAATGATTCCAGGAAAACTATTTTTGTTCAACATCATAATGGGCCACTACTTTCTACTGAGAATGTTTTCTTTCTAAAAGCTCCACTTCTACTTTGCTGCTGACTACCTGCCAGCTAGCACTGTTAAAGAAAAGGAGAGGAAGGATTAAAGTCTCTAATAGAATAAATTTTTCTCTACAGGAAATGGCTGCTGTCTTTCCTAGGGTGACCAGATTTACAAGATGAGAAAAAAAAAAAAAAAGAGAGAGAACAAATGAAGACAGAGAGATAAACATAACTTCACTAGGTGGATTTTTCAGGATAATAGACTAAAAGGGGATTTACCTATGAGAGAAAAAAAAAATCCCAGGATGACACTGGAAAGTAGAGTATCTGATCACCTTTGGCAAGGAGCAGCTCAGAACATGTGAATAAATATAAAAATAGAGGCAGATATACCAATGCTCAAGTTAGCTTGCAATAGCTATTTCCTCATGTCCTTCTCACTTATAATATTTTGTCTTTTTCATATCCAAAAGCATTAATTTTATTCCCTTAACATTTAAAATATATGCAGGATTTGCATGGTCCTGTCTTTTAACTTCCAAGGAATACTTTTAGAGCATTTTTAAATTGCTGTTTTTAGATTCGCCATACTCATAGGCAGTTATTAAATAACTGAAGATTGATTAATTAAAAATGATAAACATCGAATAATTGTATTTCCTCATTCTCCCAAATCTCCACAATAAAATTAAAAGGGCAGATAAGAGATTATTGACAAAATATTTCCAGTATCTTGCTTCCCTCATTCACAAAGTATCCTGTATTTTACTGATTTCTAGTTTGAAGGAGCTGATTTCTTTAATTTTCTTGCTACTATCCTAGAAAGCAAGTCAAGGTGCCCCAAAAGTGAAAACAAAGAAATCTGAGCTGAAGTGAGACCAGCTTCATGGGAACACAGGGACTCTGGGTGCCCAGAATAAATGCTGGAAGAGGTGCTGAGGAGTGTGGAGGGCGTTCCTTTATACACAAAAAGGAGGAACTACATAAAGGCCTTAGCAAGTTATAATTACATTGTAATTGACAAGAATAGTGTAGACTATTGATTGGCCATTGCTTATTGGTATATTTTGGAATGGAACGTCCAATGGTGTCACCTAGTCAGCAAGAATGGTCTGTTTGGGACTGGCACCATGGTGTAGTAGGTTAACCCTCCACTTGCGGCGCCGGCATCCCATATGGGTGCTGGTTTTAGTACCGGCTGCCCCTCTTCCAGTACAGCTCTCTGCTATGGCCTGGGAAGGCAGTGGAAGATGGCCTAAGTCCTTAGGCACCTGCACCTGCATGGGAGACCAGGAAGAAGCTCCTGGCTCCTCAGCTCCGGCCACTGTGGCCATCTGGGGAGTGAACCGAAGGAAGACCTTTCTCTCTGTCTCTCCCTCTCACTGTCTGTAACTCTGTCAAATAAATAAAATATTTTTTTAAAAAAAAGAATAGTCTGTTCAAGATTAAGCATAGGTATGGTCCCGATGTATGTAACAGCGTCCCTAGCTCATGTCCTCCTGGGCTAAAGGTTTTAGTAAGCCTCAATTTTTTCTATTTTCTAATTCTTTTCTCACTAGAAACTAAGAAACTCGTTAACACCAAGTACCTTAGATTTATTCATGAAGTATGCACAAAAGTAGGTGTTAACAAAAACAAGTTAATTATAAGAATCAGCAAAATAAAAAGATTACTATTTTGTCACATCAGGTTTTCTTTAATTATTTGCTCTTTTTCCTTCTTTTTTCTCTTCTTCCTTTTTCTCTTCTTAAAATAAAGTCAAAGCATCACATATGATTTCCAAGAAAATGATTTCAAGAGAACTACTTTTTTCCTAATTATATTCCTAAAAATTGGTGACCAATCTGAAATAAAATATTTTGAAATTCACAATACTGTGATGAAATTAACTGAGAATGAAATATGCCTGTTAGCCCATAATGAAATAAAAATTTTAGTTTCATCACAGATCAAAGGATAAAATACATGAAGAAACTTGGAAGGCAACTTAAATCATTGAAGTTAAATTTAAAGAGAACTTTCCACTTTCTAACTTAAGGGTAATTTTATGACATCTGTAGCAATTTAAGAAACAATTTTTAATTGTGTTTACTCTCATTCACTGTTGATGGCAATAAAAACTGGTGTGATTTATTTCTTTATTGAGGTAAAAATTCACATGCAAAAATTACACCTATTTTAGGTGCATCATTAGATAAGTTGCTGTAAATATATTCACCCTTGTAGCTGCCATGACATTCAAGATAAAGAGCATTTTAATTGTCCCAAGAATTTTTCTTGTGCCCCTTTACAATTACTCCTTCCTTCATCCCAATTCTGGCCTCAATAAACACTGATATCTTTTCTGTCACTGTATTTCTTTTGTCTTTGCTTGTATTTCATATAAAGAGAATCATACCTTGGATTGCTTTTTCTCTCACACACTGTTGTCAGAAATCAAAAATAGTTTAGTTGGATAATATCTCCTGAGTTCACAATCAAGCTGTTGCCCAGTACTGGAGCTACCAAAGGATCTGACTTGGGCTGCAGGATACATACATGTTCTACACCCTCTGGATACTTCAGTTGTTGGCTGTTGAAAGAAGATCTCACGTCTCACTAAGAGCTCCTTCAGTGTTGCTAAGACATAGCAAATACCTTCCTCCAGAATGCACTATCAAAGAGAAGAAACAGGGTGGATACACAATGCCTGTTAGGACCTAATCCCCAATTCACACACCTACTCTACTGCTTTAATATACTCAATGGAATGAATCACAGAATCCAGCCCACATACAGGTGAGGGGCAGAGATAATCTCCATCTACTTATTAAAGCATAAAAGAATTTGTGAATTTACAGCAGTTTAAAACCACCACACAAGTTTTAGGCCATTATGAATAGAGTTACCATGAACATTCATATAAAAAGGTAGTTTTTTTGGTTTTTTTGTTTTTTGTTTTTTTTAATTTTACTACACATTTAGATTTTCTTTGGGTAAATATTTAGGAGTGCCATTGCTGAAATTAAGATGAGTGTACATTTAACATTAAAGAAAATGCCAAAGTATTGTCCAAGGTGGTTGTACCATTTTAGAATTTCTCTGGCAATTGATGAGAGTTTCTGCTGTTCCATATTCTTACTAATAGATGGCATTGTGAATCTTTTACATTTTAGCGATTTTAATGCATGTGTAGCAATATCTGCTTGTGGGTTTAACTTGCATTTCTCTGATAATTAATGATGTTGAAAATATTTACATGTGCTTACGGGCCATTCATATAATTTCTTTATTGGATCTTTTTTGGCTTAGGATTAAAATATGAGTTCTTTATACAAAGGAATATAAATCCTGTGTCAAATAAAAATATTGTATATATTTTTTCTCTATTTCTATATATTTCAGTATCTTAATGGTATCTTGGATAGATGGCATCTTAATTTCTTAATTGTATTTTTTAAAAAGTATAAGTTTATGATTTCATTATGTCAAAATTACTAATTTTTATGTTTTCTCTGTCCTATCTAAACCCAAAGCCAAAACAAAATTTTCAATATGTTCTATTTTATAGTAAACGTCTACCCATGGTAAATTTTGTATATGAAAAACAGTGGGGGCCAGACTTGTGGTGTAGCAGATAAAGCTGCCACCTGGGACGCAGGCATCAACACCTGGCTGCTCCACTTCTTGTTCTGTTCTACTTCCTGTCCAGCTCCTTGCTAATGCACCTGGGAAAGCCTCAAAAGATGGTCATTTGGGGAGTGAACTAGCAGACTGAAGATTCTCTCTCTCTCTTTCTCTCTCCTGTTTCTGCCTTTTAAATAAATAAATATTAAAAGAAGAAAAGAGGTGAAGGTTGAATTATTTTTATTTTATTATTTAAAACATTTTAATTGTGGTAAAGTACACATAACATATAATTTACCATCTAGATCATATTTAAGTGTGCAATCCAATAAAATAAATTCACATTATTGTACAAAAAATCTCTAGAACATCTTCATCACGTTAAACTGAAAGTCTACACTCACTAAACAACAGTTCACCATTTCTGCCTTCTCCCAGGCATGGCAAACCCTTTACTTTCTTTCTATGATTTGGACTACACTCTGCATGCCATATAAGTAGAATCACAATACATACTATTTGTCTTTCTGTGACTGGCTTATTTCATTTAGTATATCCTCATGGTTTATGCATGTCATAGCTTGTATTTCAAATTGCTTCCTATCAAAGCCTGAATAATATTCCATTATAAGTATATATGACATTCGTTTATCCATTCATCCATCTATGGATAGTTTGGCCATCATGTATAAAGCTGCAATGCACTGGGTATGTAAAGATCTCAAGATCCTGCTTGCAATTATTTTAGGTATATATTAAGAAGTAGAATTTCCAGATCTCATGCTAAAATTAATTGCTTTTTAGGAAACGGCATACTGTTTTCTATGTGGTTGTGCTATTTTTATTACCATCAATAGTGTACAAGCATTCCAATTTCTCTACTTTCATTCCAATACTTGCTATATTCTGTTTTTCTAATAGTCATCATCTTAATCAGTATAAGTGACATCTCATTGTTGTCTTCATTTGAATTTCTCTAATTATTTGTAATGTTGAGCATTTTTCATATGTATAATTTCTTTGAAGAAATATATTTGACTCCTCTGCAAACCATATTCATATACCTGAGCAGAAATCATTGAGGTAGTATTATGGCACAGCAGGTTAGGTTGCTGCTTAGGATGCCCACAGCCCAAATCAGAGGGTGTAGTATCAATTCATATCCTTGTTTCTAATCCAGCTACATGGCAGCAGATGATGGCCCAAGTTATTGGATTCATGCCACCCATGTTTGGTACCCAGATGGAATCCTGGCTCCTGACCTATCCCAGCCTTTGCTATTGCAGGCATTTGGAGAATAAACCAAAAGGATAGAAGATGTCTCTCTCTCTTTCTTCCTCTCTCTCTGTCACTCTACCTTACAAATAAATAAATAAATACAACTTTAGAAAAGAATCACTACCTAGAATATATAAAGGATTTATACAACTAAACAACAACAACAAAATACAACCTGATTTTTTAAATGGCCAAAGGACTCCATTAGATATTTTTCCAAAGAAAAACATCCAAATGACCAACAAGCACATGAAAATATATCCATTTTGGTAGTAAAATATTTTTAAATGTGTCTTTTTTATTTTTATTTGTTTTGACAGGCTGAGTTAGACAGTGAGAGAGAGAGACAGAGAGAAAGGTCTTCCTTTTCCATTGGTTCACCCCCCAAGTGGCCGCTACCACTGGTGTGCTACGGACAGCGCATTGTGCTGATCCGAAGCCAGGAGCCAGGTGCTTCCTCCTAGTCTCCCATGGGGTGCAGGGCCCAAGCATGTCGGCCATACTCCACTGCCCTCCTGTGCCACAGCAGAGGGCTAGACTGGAAGAGGAGCAACCTGGACAGAATCTGGTGCCCCAACCAGGACTAGAACCCGGTGTTCTGGTGCCGCAAGCAGAGGATTAGCCAAGTGAGCCGCGGCGCTGGCCTGTATTTTTGAAATCCATGTATTGTTGTTTTCATAATATGCATTTTTTCCCAGAAGTTTCTGAAGAACCCTCATATGTATTTAAAGTCCATATCACAGAGATTATACAGAGAAATCTTTCAGTTTTTTTCCAAAAATGCAGAAAAACACTCTTTGCTTTCTAATTGTAGTGTTTGGATTTCATTAACATAATTATCAACATACATGGATTTAATTCTACCATTTCGCTACACTCTTTTTGTTCCTACATTATTCTTTTTGTTTTTCATATGTCTTCATTGGGATGTTTTAAAATATTTATTTGAAAAGCATAGTCACACAGAGGAAAGGAGGGAGAGGTGTAGGGAGTAAGAGAGAGGGAGAGAGAGAGAGAGAGAGATCTTCCATCCACTGGTTCATGGCCCAAGTGGCCCTAACAGCTAGGTCTGGGCCAGCCTGAAACCAGGATCCAAAAATTCCATCTTGTCTCCCACCCGGATGGAATTCCCAGGTACTTGGACCATTTTCTGCTGCCTACTCAGGAACATTATCAGAGAGCAGGATCAGAAGCAGAGTGACTGGGACTTGCACCACACTTGTATATATGAGGTTACTGTCACAAATGACAACTTAACCCAGTGCACCAAAATGCCAGCCTCAGAGTACTTGTTAATATTAAAATTCATCTGCATTATTTCTTTAGTAGATATTATTTTGCTGCTCAGTTTATACTTTTCATTCTATTCCTGTCTCCAGCTGTCCTGTTGCTTGAAGTTTTACAACAGTTAAATTATAATAAATACTTTTCAAGTAATATATAGTTTAAGAAACTTACACCATTTCTTACTATCATTTCCTCCTCATGTCCTTTGTGACATGCATAAGTAGCCTCACGCATATTTGCTCTACATATTTGGTTATATATCAAAGATGTTAAAATGAGAGAAACATTTTCTTATATTAACCTGAATGTTTACCACTTTTATACTCTATGTTCCTTTGTGTAGATTCAAGTTTCATTATCCTATTGCCTGAAAAGTACCCTTATAGTTCTTGCCTGCTAACAAATTGTCTCAGCTTCTATTTATCTAAAAAATTCCATTTAGCTTTCAGTCTTAAAAAAAATAAAATCATCAGGGCCGGCGCCATAGCACAGTAGGTTAATCCTATGCCTGTGGCGCCGGCATCCCATATGGGCGCTAATTCTAGTCCAGGCTGCTCCTCTTCCAAGCCAGCTCACTGCTGAGGCCTGGGAAAGCAGTAGAAGATGGACCAAGTCCCTGGGTCCCTGCACCCATATGGGAGACTGGAACGAAGCACCTGGCTCCTGGCTCCGGATCCGCTCAGCTCAGGCCATTGTGGCCATTTGGGAAGTGAACCAATGGACAGAAGACATTTCTCTCTGTTTCTCCCTCTCCTGTCTGTAAATCTACCTTTCATATAAATAAATAAAATCTTAAAAAAAAAAAAAATCCCTGGCCTGAGCACCAGCATCCCATGTGGGTACCAATTCTAGTCCCAGCTGTTCCTCTTCCAACTCAGCTCTCTTTATTGGCCTGGGAAAGCAGTAGAAGATGGCCCAAGTCCTTGGGCTTCTGCACCTGCGTGGAAGACCTGGAAGAAGCTCCTGGCTCCTGGCTTCAGACTGGCACAGCTCTGGCCACTGCGGCCATCTGGGGAGTGAACCAGTGGATGGAGAAGCTTTCTCTCTGATTCTACCTCTCTCTGTAACTCTGTCTTTCAAATAAATAAAATAAATCTTAAAAAAAATGTGCTGTTTGTGATTTCTAAATTGGTATGTTGTACTTTTTTCAGCATTTTAAACACAAGTTTACTTTAAAAAGTTCACATTATGAAAAGATTATACATGGATTTTAAATATGTTTTGAACCAAAATATACATCTTTTAATTCTATTTTCTAGAACCTTTTGAGGTACCCTCATATATTGTTCTGTTATCATCTGGCTTAATTTTTGACAAAAAGTCTCTGGTACTTCACATATTTAATTTTCTGCATCTCATGTGTCTTTTGTTTCTTTTGTGTTATTTAGTTATTTTGTGATTCATTGTTAGTCAATTTGCCTATGATATGACTTGACTGTGAGCATCATACTTGGTAGTTTGTTGAGTTTCTTGGACCTTTCAGTTTATAAATTCGCCAAATTAAAACAACAACAAAACACCCTTCCATGAACTGCTAGCTTCAAACATATTTTCTCCGGTTACTCTTTCCTTCTCGTATTCTAGTTATTTTATATTTCATCTTGAGGTTATTTTAAAAAATCATTGAAAAACATTCAAAGTTATGTTTATTTTGATGAAAAATCTGAAATCCATGCATAGTTTTTGCATAGCATGCTTTTTCAATGAACATTTTGAAAACTGCTTTTATATGGATATCCTTCAGGTTTGTAGAGCACTGTTAATTTCTTTTTAGTCATTTTTCCTTTTAATGTATTAAACTTGAAGAGTTTCTATTTCTGTCTCCCAGTGGACTGATTTTTCCTTTATCAGTATATTTTTCTGTAAATTCCATTTGACAAAATTTTCATTTCTGATAGTAAATTCTTACATTCTATTTGGGTCATTTCCATGTCTTTCTTTAACCTGATGAGGTTTATGTTTGCTTTTACATCATTGAATCCGGGGTGCCGGATTCTGTCCCGGTTGCCCCTCTTCCAGGCCAGCTCTCTGCTGTGGCCAGGGAAGTGCAGTGGAGGATGGCCCAAGTGCTTGGGCCCTGCACCCCATGGGAGACCAGGAGAAGCACCTGGCTCCTGCCATCGGATCAGCGCTGTGCGCTGGCTGTAGCGCGCCGGCCGCGGCGGCCATTGGAGGGTGAACCAATGGCAAAGGAAGACCTTTCTCTCTCTCTCTCTCTCTCTCTCTCTCTCTCTCTCTCTCTCTCACTATCCACCCTGCCTGTCAAAAATTAAAAAAAAAAGAAATAATAGTAATAATCAGAAAAAAGTACAAGTTGGTTTATGTAACAATGTAATGTACATAATTGTTGGTTTCAATAGAAAAAAACAAATATTTGATCATAGGTTATTACATAAATTAACACAATTATATACTGGATTAATTACAACTGTTAATATGGAATTATTCTCTGACTTAGAAAGACATCAAATACATCATTGTGTTACACAGTCGTCAAGCTACATGATATGGGGGCGAGTGCTGTGACACAGAATGTTAAGCCTCTGCCTGCAGCACCAGCATCTTATATGTACACCAGTTCAAATCCCAGCAGCTCCACTTCTGATCCAGCCCCCTGTTAATGCACCTGGGAAAGCAGTGGAAAATGGCCAAGCCCTTCGACCCCTGCACCCATGTGGATGATCCAAAAGAAGCTCCTGCCTCCAAGCTTTGGCCTGCCCCAGCCCCAGTTGTTGCAGCCATTGGGAGAGTGGATGGAAGACCTCTCTCTCTCCATCTCTACCTCTCTTGTAACTCTTTCACATAAATACAATAAATCTTTAAAAAAGATATATGATATGATATTTGCTAAAAATACTATGATGGTTAACTAAAGATTGTATTTTAGAATTACTGATGATTGTCTAACTTCTTCCTTGCATCCTTCTTAATTTTTGATATATTAATAATAGTTATGTTATTTCCATAATCAAAACAAATAATTTACTATTTTGAGAAAAAATCAATCTTATTTATTGTTCTTGACTGTTCTTTATATTGTTATGAAATTCAAGAAATGCCAAAGATATGGGTTAACTTTGAAGTACAGCAGGTTAAGCCATTTCTTTGATGCTGGCATCCCATATTAGAGTGCAACTTATTGTCCTGACTGCCCAATTTTTGGTCCAGCTCTCTGCTATTGTGCCAGGGAAGGTAGAATACAATGGTTCAAGTACTTGGGCTACTGCCACCCATGTGGAAGACCTGGATAGAGCTCCCGACTCCTGGCTTCAGCTTGGCCCAGCCTTGGCTGTTGTAGATATCTGGGACTTGAACCAGCAAATGGAAGACTGATACCGCTCTGCCTCTCTCTCTCTCTCTGCATTTCAAATACATAATTATGTAAAAATAATAATACAAAAATCCAAGGATATTCATACACTTCATTTATAATTTATGCCTGCAATGTTCCTGAAAGGAATCTGAACTTGTTAGTATCAATAAATAAGTTAATATGAACAAAAACATTTATGTGTATATAAATAAGCAGTTGATAAGTTTACTTGATAATAAAATTTTGTGAACTCTAAAAAGAATTTATAAATGGGACTTAGGAGGAAAAATTGGGTATAATTATAAAACTAAGAACTTAGATGTTCTATTTATGGAGGAAGCAAAAAGATAAATACCACTCAGCAGATATTTCACAGCTTGTTTTTTATAAGCCTGTACTATTACAAAGAATAATGCAAGTGTTTTGGCTACCATGTTGATTTGGGGTATTTTGTTAGAAAAGGGAAACAGCAGGATACATCTGTTGAAGCTGTGGAAGAAAGCAGACAAGAAGCCACCTAAGGAACAGCTGTCACTCTTGAGATACATAGCAGAATAAGAAAATGAACTGGACATTTCTTTCTTTCTAAAACAAAAAAAATTCATCTTACAATACAGATATGATCATTAAAATACAGAGATAGAAAAATAACAGAATTTATATAACAGATTATTTCATGCTCAGAAGTAACCAGTTTTAACTTTAAATTTTACTCATTAACCCAAGACAAAAAGCAAGGCAATGTCAGGGTGAGGGTAGATAGAAATACCATACAGATGGGGAGATATACAGAAGAAGATGCAGTCACAGATATAGGCATGATGAGAGATATAAATGCCATAATGTATGGAACATTTTGACACATGCTTTATTTCCTGTTAAAATCAGTCAATATCGTAATATTGTTTTGATGAAACTCAGAATAAGAAATTTGTGGATTTTGGTCCTAGCCACTAACTCTCACTGTGACCTTGATCAAATTATAGCCTTTTTCTGTATCTCAATTTTTTCTTCTTTAAAACAGAGGCAGCCGGCGCCATGGCTCACTAGGCTAATCCTCCACCTTGTGGCGCCGGCACACCGGGTTCTAGCGCCGGATTCAGTCCCGGTTGCCCCTCTTCCAGGCCAGCTCTCTGCTGTGGCCTGGGAAGTGCAGTGGAGGATGGCCCAAGTGCTTGGGCCCTGCACCCCATGGGGGACCAGGAGAAGCACCTGGCTCCTGCCATCGGAAGTGCGCAGTGCGCCGGCCACAGTGCACCAGCCGCGGTGGCCATTGGAGGGTGAACCAAGGGCAAAAGGAAGACCTTTCTCTCTGTCTCTCTCTCTCTTACTCTCCACTCTGCCTGTCAAAAAAAAAAAAAAAAAAACAGAGGCAACACAGGAACCTCTTCACATGGTTGAGGTGATAGTTTGATATGAGAATGCAAAGCCTGATTGTAAGACTTCCAACAAATTTTGAATATTTTAGTGATTACTATTTTTGCTTTATTATTCTTACAAGGTATCAGATTACCATAATATACAGTTTTTGTAATGTTTTCTCAAATCCAATGATCCTCTCTTATCTACAAATCCACAGGAGTGGAACATTTGGTAAATGTAATAAAGCTCATCCCATAGGTCATAACTGATTGGATCCATATGGTCCAAATAGGGCCAGCTATGGAAATCAGAGTTGTCACCTACTGGAATTTTGATTGGGGACTGAGAAAAAATTAAAGTTAGGCTTTTAACATGTAAACTCAAGAGCTATGTGCACAGCCATCATCATCTATGGGACCATGGACCAGGGACCAGAGAACTGCAATTCTCAGAGAGAGCAGCTGGTTTATAAGAGAAAATAGAGATAATAAATGCAGACAGAAATTAGCTTGTATTACTATTTTTGTTTTGGTTTCAGTCTTTGCAAAAGCCTAGCTTTTGCATTCCAGGATGTAATCACTTAGCATCAATATCAAGATACCTAGACTCTTCAGACCTCCAAACACATCTTTAATGCTACATAAATTAAATTCATATGGGAATAGTTTGCAGAACCACTTATGTTAATTTCAGACCTCTTAGCCTGACTAATGATATTTATATTGATTAAGAAGTGTGTAACATTTGTTGAAGGAATTCTTGAACAATGTTCTTTGTAGAGAGCCACTGGTGTGCTGTGAGACTAACATATCTTTTTGTTGGAAAACTGTAAGAATGGTATCTTTGGATCCTGAGTTGGGGAAAAAGGACTACAAGGGAATCATATGGAAAACTGTAGCATAGAAAGCTTTGGGATACAAAATGTGTTAACACTAGAAGGTAAAAAGGAGTCCTGGATCATGCCTCATGAAGATTAATGTAGAGAAGATCTAGAAGGCTAAGTTTTTCTAATATTAGACCACTTACAGTAGGTGGTATAAGGATCCCCAAAGATGTCCACTTTCTAAGGAATAGTCCAGAATTTAATAACTTTGGGTAGTCTCTGGTTGCAAGAAAACAGTTCCCCTGCAGGCTTCCAGAAAAGAACATAGTCCTACTGACACTTCAGTCTTAACCCAGTGAAATCTGTCTGGGAATTCTCACCTACAGAACTATAACTATAAATAAATATGTTGTGTAGTAACAAGTATGTGATTATTTGTTACAGTAGAAACATAAAACTAGAACACCAATATATTCTAATTATGGAATTTAAATTATGTGTTTGGCATAAACCTACAATAGGAAGGTTCTATCATGAGAAACAAAAGTCATGACACGTTTCTTGGTTTTCATCCTGGAAAGAGAAATACTGAACTCATGAAGCTTAAAAAGTAAAATGAGAAATAAATAAAATTAGGTTGTGAATATATCATGGATGATTATTATTCAATCTGTTACAAAAATGAGCTTTCCTTAATTTCTTAATTAATTCAGGTTAAAGTTAGCCTGAATTGATTTTGTTATCTATAATTATCAAGTTGTGATAACCAGAAGTTATAATGATAATTATCATCATCATCATCATCATATAATGATAATTATCATAATAAATACAAGTGGCCTTAGGCAGGTGTATTTGAACACCAGAAGGGTAATAATATCTAGGACTTCAGACTCTAGGTATAGAATAATAGGATTTTTTTTTCCTCTCTCTTTTTTTAACAAAACTAAATTATTTAACATTTGATAAAGAATAACTTCTTCCATTCTTATGAAAAACTCAAGAAAATCAATACTATTTTACACCCCAAGAAATTGAAATTCAAAAACGTTAATAATTTTGCCACATTCATAAATGATAGAAGTGACATTCAGACCCCAGTCCTGTGACACTAAAGCTCTCGCGTCATTCACTCATTCAGCAACTATGTATTTATTTAAGATTTTCTTATTTGAAATACAGAATGTCAGACAGAGAAGAACCAAAGAGAACTTACATCCACAGGTTCACTTCTTAAATGCCCACGACAAATAGGGTTAGGCCAGGCCAAAGAAAGGAACCAGAAATTGTATTCAGTCTCCCACACAAGTAGAAGAAACCCAAGCATTTGGTCCATCATCTGCTGCCTTGCAGGATTCATTAGCAGAAAGCCAAACTGGAAATGGGGAGTATCAAGGACTCCAACCATGGCAGGCCATTTATTGTATGTGGGTGTCCCAAGCAGTGGTTTAACTCAGTATGCCACAACACCCACCCCAGCAACTATTCACTGATTAATTAGTATATGCCATGCACTATAATATCCATATTGCTCACATTTAATGAGGTCTCACTATATGACAAGCACTTTCCATATATTAATTCATATGATCCTTGTTATATTAGTCTTCCCCTATTAAAGATGACACACAAAAACAATAAGAAATGTGTTGAAGTTCCTTTAAATGACAAAGTCAGAACTGAACATAGTCTTTCAAGTTCATAGTGACTCTTCATCATCTACCTTTACTGCTACCTGTCCCAGGTGCTGAATATATGAAGACATGAATACTGTTCTCATCCATTTCATTGAAGAGGCAGATGAAAATATAGCAGTCAAATTAATAAGTACTCATCATAATACGTTTATATAAAAATAGCAAGAGGTGATGTGAAAGACTAATGAAACACCAAAAGATGTTTAAGTAAGTAAAATCGAGCTGAAAAATTTGAGGAGTCACCTATAGGGATGTTTGAAGAACAGGAAGAGGGGCATGCTGTAAATGAAAGTTAATTTTATATGTCAACTTTGTTGGGTTAAGCAATGCCCAGATGGCTAGCAAATGATTATTTCTGGGTATGCCTGTCAGGGTGTTTCAGAAGAACCTAGTAGGTCAATCAGTAGACTATGGAAAGAGGATCCAGTCTCATTGATGTGGGAAAGAATCATTCCAGATATTGAGGGCCTGGACTCATCATCTATCTTTCCCTGACATCAGAACATCTGGTTCACCAGTCTCCAAACTCCAGGACTTTACTCCCATCCTCACCAGTCACAAGGCCTTGGGCCTCAAGTAAGGAGTTACTCTCTTAAGTCTTAGAACTTAAGACTCAAATTACAGCAGTGGCTTTCCTACCTGCACACAGCACATTGTGGGACTTCTCAGCATCTGTAATCACATAAGTCAATTTGCATAACAATTATCTCATCTTATAAATATCTACACGTAACCCCTTGGTTTTGTATCTCTGACAATCCCTGACTAATTCACTGGAAAACACAGAAGAAATGCTACAGATAGACAAGAACTTGGCTCTTTCTTATAGTGAGAAAAGGCTACTATGGGTGAAGCAAATGTTTAGTTAAACAGAATCAAATAATGAGCATTGAAAAATAAACAAACAGATTTAAATCTCTTTTATGTTTCCTTAATTATTGTTTGAAATAAAATTTCTCTACAAAATTCCTAAGAATTATTCAAGAAAAAATACTGTTTTTGCAATTAATTATCTGTGTCGTATAAAATTAGTCATTTCCATTGTTCTCCTTTTTTATTTGGAAGAATAGCATTGACATGTTTTTGTCCCATAAGTGATCTGAGAAGAGTCATACTGAATGGTGGGTCTTCCAGTTGCAAAACCAAAGGCCTTTGTTGGGAGTTGTGGTAGAGCAGGCTAAGGCTCTGGTTGAGATATCGACTTCCCATACTGGAGTACCCTGAACCAAGTCTCACTTCTGCTTCTGATTCCCCTTCCTGCTAATGCTATTGGGAGGCAGTAGATGATGGCTCACGTACCTGGGTCCCAACTACCCACATGACAGACCTGGGTTAAGCTCCTGGCACCTGGCTTTGGTGTGGTCTAGCCTTCATTGTTGTAGGCATTTGGGGAGTAAAACAGCAGAGAAAGTATCTCTCGCTTCTCTCTCACTCACTGTTTCCCTGTTTCTTCCTCTCTCTGTCATTCTACCTCTAAGAAAATAAAAAACAAAACTTTAAAAGACAAAAACACAGGGGCCAGCGCAGTGGCACAGCAGGTTAAAGCCCTGGCCTGAAGCGCCAGCATCCCCTATGGGTGCCGGTTCTAGTCCCGGCTGTTCCTCTTCCTATCCAGCTCTCTGCTATGGCCTGGGAAAGCAGTAAAGGATAGCCCAAGTGCTTGGACCCCCACACCCATGTCAGAGATAAGGAAGAGGCTCCTGGCTCCTGGCTTCGGAAAAGCTCAGCTCCAGCCATTGAGGCCATCTGTGGAGAGAACAGTAGATGGAAGACCTCTCTGTCTCTACCTCTTTCTGTAACTCTGTCTTTCAAATATATAAAATAAATCTTAAAAAAATAAATAAATAAAAGACAAAAACACAAAGGTCTCTAATGTATAAATAATTACTAAGTGGTTTAGTTAATGAAATAATCCCTACTTGACTGATTATATGTTTACTTTTACCTTACCATATGTAAAAAATATTAAAAACTATCTTATCACTTTCTCTGTATACATAAGATAAATCATGTTGATGTATGCTATATAAACTTTTCTAAATATCTACAGCTGGATGTTTATAACTAAAAAATATAATCACAAAGTAATTGGTCATACCCTCTAATACATTTGTAATGTGAAATTTATTGCATATTTAACAGCTTATGTTTAAATATAGTACTTAAATTCACAGTCAAAATCAGAATATTCTTCAAATACTTTATGAAAGGAAATGAATTATCAGTAACATTCTATTTTTAACAAGGACAAATATGCAGACTTTTTAAAAAAATATTATCTGAGAGTTACAAAAAGAGGTACAGAGAAAATGAGAGAGGTCCATTCACCGGTTCACTCTCCAAATGGCTGCAACAGCAGGAGATGGTCCTATCCAAAAGCAGGAGTCAGGAGCTCCCTCCAGGTCTCCCATGTGGTTGCAGGGGCCCAAGGACTTGGACTATCCTCTATTGCTTTCCTAGGCGCATTATCAGAGAGCTGGATCAGAAATAGAGTAGCTGCAACTCAAACCAACACCCATAGGGGAATCCGACACCACAGGCTGAGGTAACCCACTGTGCCATAATACTGACACCAACATGAATACATTTACACTTAGAATATCTTCTAAGAATTACTAAATACAAAAGGAAATAATTATTTCTTATATATACCAATATTTAATAAAATCAAAATATTGCATTGTATATATGCAGCTTTTTCCACTGTTATAATTTAAATGTAAGAGGTACTATCAATGACACATATTTAAATAAAATCATTTGGAGTTCGGCACTGTGGGGTAGCAGGTAAAACTGGCATCCCATGTGGGCACCAGTTTGAGTCCCAGGCGCTCCACTTCCAATCCAGTTCTCTGTTAGGGCCTGGGAAAGCAGTAGATGGTGGTCCAAGTCCTTGGGCCCCTGGATCCACTTGAGAGACCCAGAAGAAGTTCCTGGCTCCTGGCTTCAAATCAGCCTTTGGTCATTGTGGTCATTTGGAGACTGAACTAGTAGATTGAAGACTGCTCGCTCACTCTCTCCCTTTCTCTCTCTCTCTCTGCCTCTGCCTTTCAAATAAATAAATCTTTAAATAATTAAATAAATCAAATCATATGCGATTATCATCATAACAAACTGTAAGCATAATTTATGAAACTCAATTTGACTTAATGATCTTTATATATTAGAATATTTCTCTGTTCTATTTCCCAAAAATGATAGGAGGTATTAAAAATGGAAGAATCAATCCAGCTGCCTTATAGAAGTTTAGAATAGAAAGATTTTTATTAGAGAAAATAACTAGATTTCAAATCTATTTTACAAAAATAACGTCAAAATTACTTAAATTTATGTTAGCTTCTTCTGAGTCTCCCAAAAAGTAACAAAAAAGCAAATTCTCTACAGTGATATTGCAAAAATGAATAACCTGTTACAGAGAACAATATTCTTCCTCTCCTTATAATAAAAGAGGTAAGGCTCAATTGAGAGTGTAATTGTACTTATGTCCACTAAAAGAGCATGCTCTTGGTTAAACAGTAAAGTACCATTTCACTTTTACAAAGTGATAAATATAGAGCCGGCGCCGTGGCTCAACAGGCTAATCCTCCGCCTTGCGGCGCCGGCACACCGGGTTCTAGTCCCGGTCGGGGCACCGGATTCTGTCCCGGTAGCCCCTCTTCCAGGCCAGCCCTCTGCTGTGGCCCAGGAGTGCAGTGGAGGATGGCCCAAGTGCTTGGGCCCTGCACCCCATGGGAGACCAGGAAAAAGCACCTAGCACCTGGCTCCTGCCATCGGATGAGCGCGGTGCGCCGGCCGCAGCGCGCCGTCCACGGCAGCCATTGGAGGGTGAACCAACGGCAAAGGAAGACCTTTCTCTCTGTCTCTCTCTCTCACTGTCCACTCTGCCTGTAAAAAAAAAAAAAAAAAAAAAAAAACAAAAACAAAAAAAACAAAGTGATAAATATAAAATCTGTCAACCAGAGAATTCCCAGTTTTTAAAATTGTCAAAAACAGTCTATATTTTTAAAATACGAAAATAATACATGTTGCTCTACATTTGGGTTCAGCAGTCTTTTGTCAATTTGCCCTTTAGGAATATTGCAGCCTTCTGCTCCAGTAAGGAATATAAACCATCTTCATAAAAGAATGTGGGTTGACAAAAAACCCTTCAAATGGAACATTTTAATTAGAATCTCAGTTTTTAAAGGAAAGAAGGATTTTCATTCTTTGTTTCACAAAAAAAAAAAAAAAAAAAGAAACAGAAAATCTGGATACTTGGGAGGAAGGGTACATTAATTTTAATTATATCTTATTTTATGATAGTAAATTCTTCCAAAAGCAAACATCTATAAAAATAAAAACTACTTTAATCTTTTACACACACTTAACACGTTTGGCAGAAATTGCATTTACAAAGCATTCCTAAGTATTATCATCTAGTGGAAAAGTTGGGAATGGGGAAATATATATAGTGTTTTTATTTTTGTTTTGGTACTATTTATTTATTTGTAAAAAAATATGTATTTCTACAGAAAACAGATCAAGAGGAAATGTTAAGTACTTTAATAGGGGGGCTCACAAAAACTGAATTTTCAGTGGAAACCAAAATGAAGAAAGAGAGTCTACACTACATGTTTTCCAACATTCTAGACACCAGTTCTCTCCCCAGCTCCTCAATCCTACTACAGTGGCACTTGCGGTTGAGCACCCATTTTAGAAAAAGCCACACTTTCCACTCTCCCTTCCTTTGTATGTATGTTCTCCTGTACCAAAGAAGCACCTATATTTAGCGCAGGTAAATATATCCACATATACATAATATGCCCCATGTCATTTAAAACTCCATTCAATTCACATATTATTCCTCTGAGCTGGTTTTCCCTGACATTGTTTCCCATCCCAGACTCCATTGACTATTTGGGGCCCATGGGTACCTCTAACAGGGATGCAGGGCACTTGAGAGCAGATGTTATCAATGACTGCACAGGCTGGGTCAGCCCTGCCAAACTTCATGTTTGGCCAAGAAGGTATTGTTTTCTTTTTATATAGGTTGAATATTTCTAAGTTATATAGTTTCCCATAAAATTCTATATTTCTAACTATGATGGAGAAGAATAAAGAAAGATTTAACATTTTCACATGATAAAAAGTTACATGGAATATAATGACTCCTAAGTAGCAGGAAAGAGCTTGGATTCTCCATCTCCCACTTGTACTCTCCATTAAATTTCTGAATGCTCTCACATTGTATTGCATTTATTTGTACATTGTGTGCATATGTTTACTCAAGAGAACAATTTCTCTCTACCCAGTCCATGCACCTTGGTTCTCTTCATCATCCCAGCCTCTATATTATTTGTATTTGATACCCCAAGGATGTGACAACATGAACATCACAGATAAAGTAAATGTACACATCATTTATTACTACCATTATCTTTATTACTGTATCCAGTTTCAACCATAACGTCCTCTATTCCTAAATTCACAATCATATTCAATGCTTCTAAAAAAAATCCTATTTATCCTTACCAATCCCCTTCCTGTAGTTCTTCTACTTAATGTGATAAACACACAGTGAAAAAAGAGAGGCTGTCAGAAATAAAGTTATCGATAATGTTAAATCTAGAGAATTAATCTATAAATAAAAAATAAATTTAAACAATTTCCCATGTTGTTATCATCGTCACCAAAATTGGCTCCCTGCCCAGAATGCAATAGAGATGGCTCAGGGAAGCCCCAGAAGTTCTATCATAAGCTCTAGGAGTCAGCTGACAACTGCAAGGTCTTCTGGGAATAAAAAGTTCTGTGTAATTGCCTGAAACTCCTTCAGGCCTAGCCAGGCTTGGTTTCAGTGACTAGTGGTTCATTTGCTCAATCTGTCTGAGAGTGTACCATGGGGAAACAGTATTTTCATCACTTACAGAATAAGAAAACTTACATTAAAAAATGCAATTAAACTCTCCACAGTTTCTGTGAAAGGTAAAGAAGAGAGCATCTGTTTCTGTTTAAACACTAATGAAAAGAAGAGCAATCTTCAAAGATCATCTACTACATTCATATGCCAAGTCCAGAGCCAGGTGGCTTGTATACATTGAACCCAAAGCCAGGTGTTCTTATTCACAATTTGGAGCTCAGGGAGCTGAATCTGAAACTAAAGGGGAAGTATATTGCCTAATAGCATTAATAGCATAAATCTTAGAGTACAAATTTATATAGGTCTGATGCCAAGCATGTGCTTATTTCACTAGGCCACACTGTGCTTTCACCATGGTATTTGAGCCTTCTCAATCATGGTCCCCAGAAGGGAGCTATAGCGCTATGAATCAGCAGCTGATAAGAAACCTAGAAAGCGCTATCCTCCTGGAACACACCTAAGTATCTTTCTCTTGGGAACAGAAGACAAAGCTCCACTCACTGTTACTAAAATTTGGAGGATGAATCCACTTACAGGTGGAACTAAAGTTCATTCAGTTTATGAAAGAGGGGCTTTTTACAAAGAAACAGCACATAATTACAAAATTCAAAATTAGTTAAGAATGTGAACAGGAAAACAATAAGTGGCAAGCTTTTAACATCACCCATATGGGTACTTAAAATAATATGGGTACTTCAAAAATAAATAATAAATAGAGAGGCAGACAGAAACAACTACATAAAACAACTGGTAAGCAACAAACAAAATGACACAAGTTAACCCTTATGTATCAATATCATTCATGAATGTGAATGGATTAAATTATTTAGCAAAAGATATAGGTTGCCCAAATGGATTTAAAAAAGTAAAAGACCAACTATATGCTGCCTACAAGAAGCTCACTTCACAAATAGTGATACACACTGAAGGTGAAGGGTTCAAAAAAGATATATCATGCACATGGAAACCAAAAATGAGCCAGAGTAGCTACACTAATATCAGCTAAAACAGACATTTAATAAAAAAAATTTATAAATTGCTTTGTAGAGTATGGACATTTTTATTACATTAATTATTCCAATACACAAACATGGAAGATTCTTCCATTGTTTTATGTGTTTTCTTCTATTTATTTCTTTAATGATTTTTTAATTTACAATGTATAGATCTTTCATTTTTTGGTTAAATTTATTCCAAGGAATTTAAATGTCCATAATACCGAAAGCAATTTATAAAGTCAATGTAATCACAATCAAAATACCAATGATATTCTTCTCAGATCTAGAAAAAATGATGCTAAAATTCATATGGAAACACAAGAGACCTGAAATGGCTAAAACAATCTTAAACAACATAAACAAAGCCAGAAGCATCACAATATCAGCTTTCAAGATATCCCACAGGGAAATTATATTCAAAACAGCCTGGTGCTGGCACAAAGATAGACATATAGACTAATGGAACAGAATAGAAACTCCAGAAATCAATCCATGCATCTACAATCAAGTAATATGTGAAACATATATTAAAATCAATTCCTGGAGCAAGGACTGTCTCTTTCACAAATGGCTCTGGGAAAATTGGATCTATGCATACTGAACTATGAAACAAGACCCTTGTTTTATACCTTACACAAAATTCAATTCTAAATGGATAATGGATTTAAATCTACCACCTGATACCATCAAAGTACTAGAGGTAAACATTGGGGAAACTCTGCAAGACATTGGAATAGCAAAGACTTATTTTTTTTTAACATGTTATTTTTATTTGAGAGGTAGAGTTACAGACAGTGAGTGGTAGAGACAGAGAGAAAGGTCTTTCTTCCACTGGTTCACTCCCCAGATAGCCGCAATGGCCAGAGCTCCATGGATCCAAAGCCCACAGCCAGGAGCACTTTGGCCATCTACTATTGCTTTCTCAGGCCACAGCAGAGAGCCAGATTGGAAGAGGAGCAGCTTGGACTAGAACCGGCACTCATATGGGATGCCAGCACCACAGGCAGAAGACCAACCTCCTGCACCACGGTGCCGGCACTGAGGCAAAGACTTCTGTAGAAGACTCCAAAAGTAAGGGCAATCAAAGCAAAAATAGACAATTGAGATTACATCAAGCAATGCAGCCTCAGCACTGCTAAAGAAACACTCAGCAAAGTGAAGAGATAACCAACAAAATGGGAGAAAATATTAGCAAACTATGCAACTGATAAAGGGTTAATTTCCACAATCTGTAAAGAGCTCAAGAAAATAAGAAATCATAAAAAATACAGTCAAAAAATGGGCAAAGTACAAACATGGCATTTTTCAAAGGAAGAAATTCAAATGGCCAACAGGCCAATGGAAAAAAAAATATTTAGGATCACCAGCCATCAGGGAAATGTGAATCAAAATCACAATGAGGTTTCTCCTCACCCCACTGAGAATGACCCTCAAATAGAAATCAACAAACAATAAATGCTGGCAAGGATGTGGGGGAAAAACATACTCTAATATACTGTTGGTGGGAATATAGACAAATACAACCATTATAGAACTGGGATTACTCAAAAAATTACTCTACTCTACTCTACTGGGATTACTCAAAAAATCTGAAAATGGTCTACCATATGATTCAGCCATCTCAATCTGATAAATTACCCAAACAAACTGAAATCAGCATAAAAGAGTATCTGTACCTCCATATTTATAAAAGGTCACTCAATTCACAAAACCTATCATGTGGAATCAATGCAGATGTCTACAAGCTGGTGACTGGATAAAGAAAATGTGGAAAATATACACTATGGAATACTGCTCAACTCCAAAAATAATGAAATCTCATCTTTTGCAACAAAATGGATGCAACTGGAACTCAGTATACTCAGTAAAATAAGTTAGTCCCAAAAAGAAAAGTATCATATGTTTTCCCTGAATTGTGGTAATATATAGAATACAAAAAATGCAATGTATATGGTTAAAAATGACATTATTAGAGATTTGATTATTGCTTACAACTCTTGTCTATGCTCTTAATAACAGTGGTTTTTATCTACTTACTATTTGTTGAATTCTTTACTTAGTAGAGGTTAAAGCTTGTCATTATAAAATAAAATGAGTGTATGTCATTCTAATAATTAAAAGAAAGAATAAGACAGGAAGGAGAAGAGGCAGCAGGATCATGGATGGGAAGAAAGGTAGAGAGGGAAGTATCACTATGCTTCTTAATCTGTGTATAAAAAATATATAAAATTTTTCTCTTATATAAATAATTGTTTTAAAAATCTAAAATTATAAAAGGAGACTAAGAAGTACTTCGTTGTTAATGGATTGATTCAGCAAAAGACATAAGAATCAAAATTATATACGCACCAAACACAATACCACACAAATATATAAAACAAATATTATTATTAAAACTAAAGTGAGGCCGGCGCCGTGGCTCAACAGGCTAATCCTCCGCCTTGCGGCGCCGGCACACCGGGTTCTAGTCCCGGTCGGGGCACCGGATTCTGTCCCGGTTGCCCCTCTTCCAGGCCAGCCCTCTGCTGTGGCCCAGGAGTGCAGTGGAGGATGGCCCAGGTGCTTGGGCCCTGCACCCCATGGGGAGACCAGGAAAAGCACCTGGCTCCTGGCTCCTGCCATCGGATGAGCGCGGTGCGCCGGCCGCAGCGCGCCGACCGCGGCGGCCATTGGAGGGTGAACCAACGGCAAAAGGAAGACCTTTCTCTCTGTCTCTCTCTCTCACTGTCCACTCTGCCTATAAAAAAAAAAAAAAAAAAAAAAAAAAAAAAAAACTAAAGTGAGAGATAGACAGCACTAATATAACAGTGGATGACTTCAACACCCCATTGTCATCAATGGACAGATCATGTATACAGAATATCAACAAAGATACATCAGAGTTGAACCATAATATACAGAAAATAGACTTATCAGATGTTTTCAGAATGCTCTATTCAGCAACTACAGAATACACATTCTTCTCATCAGTGCATGAAATAGACATTTTCTAGGACAGATCACACAATTGGAAACAAATCAAGTCTTAGTAAATGTAAAAAAAATGAATTCGTACTAAATATCTTCTTAAACCACAAAGGAATAAAATTAGAAATCAGCAAGAATAAGAGGAATAGATAATTTACAAAACATGGTAATTCGAATAATATGAACTTGAATAACCAAAGGATCACTTAAAAATTAAAGAGGAAATCAAAAAAGTTATTGCAACAAATGAAAATGAAAACACAATGTAACAAAATATATGGAATGCAGCAAAAGTAATATTAACAGTTTACAGCGATATGTGCTTACATTTAGGAAATTGGAAAGATTTCAAAGAAGCAATCTAATAATAAGTCTCAAAGACTTAGAAAAGCAAGAACAAAACAAACCTCATATCAATAGGATGCAAAAATAGTAAGCATCAGAGCAGAAATAGTGAATTTTAAAATGAAAAATTACAAAATATCAACAAAATAAATGCATATTTGTTGAAAAGATAAAAAAAATAGATAAGCCTGTATCCAGACTAACAAACACAAAAGGAAAAAAAAACATACAAATAAAATTAAATATGAGAAAGGTGACATGACAATTGATAACATAGAAATACAAAGAATCATAGAAAGCTACTCTGAACTACTATATGTATGAAACTGGAAAATTTCATAGAAATAGGTAAATATCTGGTGACACACAACCTATCAAAATTAAATGAAGAAGGTATAGAAAATTCAAACATACCTATAGCAAGCAATTTTCAGCCTCACATCAAAGAAAAGTCCAGGAACTGATGGATTTGCAACTGTATTCTTCAAAACATTTAAGGAACTAACTCCAATAATTTTCTAACTACTAAAATTATAGAAAATTATGAACTCTGCCAAACTCTTTTAATGAGGCCAACATTACTCTGATAAAAAAAAAAAACACACAACACAAATAGAAAACTATAGAGCAATATCTTTTTTGTCCAGAGAAGCAAAAATTCTTAACTACATATTTACAAACCAAATCCAACACTATATGAAAAAGATCAGTCATCATGATCAAGTGGGCTAAATCCCAGGGATGCAAGGGTACTTTAACATTCACAAATCAATTAACATCATAAATTCAATCAACAGAATGAAAAATGAAAACCTCAATAACTGCAGAAAATCCATTTGGTAGGATCCAACATTCTTTCATTATTAAAAATTCTCAACAAATTGGGTGTAGAAAGAATATACCTCAAAATTATAAATGCTACATACAACAAACCCACAGCCAATATCATACTGAATGGGAAAAAGGTTTAAGCATTTCCCCATGGATCTGGAACACAACAGGTGTTGAACCCTCACCAGCAAGGGTCCAAGCCAAGGAGTCATGACAAGACCGCTGTTGATCGGTTCTCAAGGAACTTTTATTTTTAGTGATAGCAGAAGGAAAGGAGAGAAAGAAAGAGAAGAAAGAGCAGAAGCAGCCGAGAGAAAGAAGGAGAGAAAGACTGAAGAAGCTGCCCCTATCACGGTCTGTTATCCATTCCCGGTCCCCTAGGGCAGCAGTCCATGGATCAGATCAAAGGGCATGCATATCCTCAGGTTGAAGGTGTATCTCTTGCATGTCTTGCAGTCAGTACTTCCTTGACTCAGCAGGTTAAGGCAGATTGCAATGAGGAGGTCCCCACAGGTGGCCGGCCTGGCCTGCAGATCCCCACAAACAGGTATACTAAATTTCATCACTCTTACTTAACTTCGTATTGGATATTTTAGAAAGAGCAATCAGGGCAGAGAAAGAAATAAGGCAACCTAAATATGAAAGGAGGATTCAAAATATATGTTTGCAGGTGACATGATTTTGTTCAAGGAAAAACCTAAACAATCCACCATAAAGCAACTGAAACTGATAAACCAATTCAGTAAGGTCATAGGATACAAAATCAATATATAAAACAGTAACATTTTCATATACCAATAATGATTTTGTTGAAAGAGTAATCAAGAAAGAATTCCCATTCACAATAACCACAATTTTTAAGTAATAAATTTAACCAAGTATTAAAAGGTTACTACAATGAGAATTATAAAACATTAATGAAAGAAATAATCAAGGACACAGAAAAATACAAAGGTATTCTTTGTTTATGGATTAGAAGAATTAATGCCATTAAATGTCCCACCCCCAATAACCAAGTTGGAGATTAAATCAGTTATAAAGAACTTCCCAACAAAGAAAAGCCTAGGACCAGAAGGCTTCACTGCTGAATTCTACCATACATTTTAAAATAACTAATTCCAATTCTTCTCAAGCTATTCAAAATGATAAAAAGAGAGGGAATCCTCAAACTCTTCTATGAAGCCAGCATCACCTTTATTCCTAAACTAGAAAAAGATAAAACAGAGAAAGAGAACTATAGACCGATAGCCATGATGAACATGGATGTAAAAATCCTCAACAAAATATTAGCTAATAGAATACAACAACACCTAGGCCAAGTGGAGTTATCTTTGTTATGCAGGGATGGTTCAACATTAGCAAATCAATAAATATGATACATCACATTAAAAAACTGAAGAACAAATACCACATGGTTATCTCAATGCAGAGAAAACATTTGATAAAATACAACATTCTTTCATATTGAAAACCTTAAACACATTGTGAATAGAAGGAGCATTCCTCAACATAATCAAGGCAATTAATAGCAAACCCATGGCAAGACCTTACTGAATGGGGGAAAGCTGTAAGTATCTCCCACAAGTTCCAGAATCAGACAAGGATGCCCACTCTCACATTGTTATTCAAAATGCTACTGGAAGTTTTAGCCAGAACCATTAGGCAAGAAAAGGAAACAAAATGGACACAAATTGGAAAGGAGGAAGTCAAACTACCACTGTTTGCAGATGACATGATTCTTTCAGTAGGGGATGGAAAGGTCTCCACTGAGAGACTATTAGAATTCATAAAAGAGTTTGGCAAAATGGAAGGATATAAAATCAACACAGAAAAATCAATATCATTTTATATAAAGATGATGTCATGACTGAGAAAGAACTTTTAAGATCAATCCATTCACAATAGCTCCAAAAAGAATTAAATAATTTGGAAAAAATTTAACCAAGGATGTTAAAGCTCTTTATGATTTCCTCTTTTGAAAAATGTCTATTGAGGTCCATGGCCCATCCCTTAAGTGGGTTATTTGTTTTGTTGTTGTGGAGTTTCTTGATCTCATTGTAGACTCTGTTTATTAATCCTTTATCTGTAGCATAGTTTGCAAATATTTTTTCCCATTCTGTCGGTTGCCTATTCACTTTCCTGACTGTTTCTTTTGCAGTACAGAAACTTCTCAATTTGATGCAATCCCAATAGTTAATTTTGGCTTTGACTGCCTGTGCTTCTGGGGTATTTTCCAAGAAGTCTTTGCCAGTACCTATATCTTGCAGGGTTTCTCCAATGTTCTCTAATAATTAGAAGGTGTCAGTCATAGATTTAGGTCTTTAATCCATGTTGAGTGGATTTTTGTGTAAGGTGTAAGGTGTAAGGTAGGGGTCTTGCTTCATTCTTCTGCACGTGGAAATCCAGTATTCCCAGCACCATTTATTGAATAGACTGTCCTTGCTCCAGGAAATGGTTTTAGATCCTTGATCAAATATAAGTTGGCTATAGATGTTTGGGTTGATTTCTGGTGTTTCTATTCTGTTCCATTGGTCTATCCATATGTTTCTGTACCAGTATCATGCTGTTTTGATTACCACTGCCCTGTAATATGTCCTGAAATGGCCAACAGGCACATGAAAAAATGTTCAAGATTACTAGCAATCAGGGAAATGCAAATCAAAACCACAATGAGGTTTCACCTCACCCCAGTTAGAATGGCTCACATTCAGAAATCTACCAACAACAGATGCTGGCAAGGATGTGGGGAAAAAGGGACACTAACCCACTGTTGGTGGGAATGCAAACTGGTGAAGCCACTATGGAAGTCAGTCTGGAGATTCCTCAGAAACCTGAATATAACCCTACCACATGATCCAGCCATCCCACTCCTTGGAATTTACCCAAAGGAAATTAAATCGGAAAACAAAAAAGCTGTCTGCACCTTAATGTTTATTACAGCTCAATTCAAAATAGCTAAGACCTGGAACCCACCCAAATGCCCATCAACAGTAGACTGGATAAAGAAATTATAGGATATGTACTCTATAGAATACTATGCAGCAGTCAAAAACAATGAAATCCGGTCATTTGCAACAAAATGGAGGAACCTGGAAAACATTATGCGGGGTGAAATAAGCCAGTCCCAAAGGGACAAATATCACATGTTCTCCCTGATCAGCGACAACTAACCAAGCACCAAAAGGAAACCTGTTAAAGTGAAATGGACATTATGAGCAATGGTAACTTGATAAGCCCTTGCCCTGACTGTTGATGAACAACTTAATACGTTATCCCTCTTACTATTTTTTTTTGTCTGTTCTACTTAATACTATTGGTGTAATTCTGTAATTAATACACAGTTATTCTGAAGTGTTGAAACTTAACTGAAAAGTGATCCTTGTTAAATATAAGAGTGGGAATAAGAAAGGGAAGTGATGTACAATTTGGGACATGCTCAAGCTGACTTGCCCCAAACGGCAGAGTTAGAATCATACCAGGGGATTCCAATTCAATTCCATCAAGGAGGCATGTACCAATGCCATCTCACCAGTCCAAGTGATCAATTTCAGTTCACAATTGATCATAATGATAGGACTAAGAATAAAAGGGATCACATAAACAAGACTAGTGTCTGAAAATACTAACTGATAGGACAAAAAAGCGAGAGAATGATCCAACATGGGAAGTGGGATACACAGCAGACTCATAGAATGGTGGGTGTCCTAAACAGCACTCTGGTCTCAGAATCAGCCCTTAAGGCATTCGGATCTGGCTGAAAAGCCCATGAGAGTATTTCAGGCATGGAAAGCCAAGACACTCTGGCAAAAAAAAAAAAAAAAAAAAAAAAAAAAAAAAAAAACTCTCCACGATAAGAGTCGGTGAACTCAAAAGGCTTCCATAGCCTTGGCAACTCATGACTGGAGCATAGGGAGATTACTGAGGCCATACACAAGAGTGTCTGTTAAGTCAACAACAGGAGTCACTGTACACTTACTCCTCATGTAGGATCTCTGTCCTTAATGTGCTGTACATTGTGATTTAATGCTATAACTAGTACTCAAACAGTATTTTTCACTTTGTGTTTCTGTGTGGGTGCAAACTGTTGAAATATTTACTTAATATATACTCAACTGATCTTCTAGATATAAGAGAAATGAAAATGAATCTATGTGAATGGAAGGTGAGAAGGAGTGAGAAAGAGGAGGGTTGTGGGTGGGAGGGAAGTTATGGGGGGAGGGAAGCCATTGTAATCCATAAGTTGTACTTTGGAAATTTATATTCATTAAACAAAAGTTTAAAAAAATAAAAAAGATCTCTATGATGAAAATTACAAAATATTAAAGAAAAAAATAGAAAAAGCATCCAAAAACGGAAAAATCTTCCATGTTCATGGATTGAAAGAATCATTATATATCATAAAAAGTCTATGCTACCACAAGTAATTTAAATATTCAATTGGATCTCAATAAAAATACCATGGACATTCTTCTCAGATACAAAAAACTTCATGCTAAAATTCATATGGAAATAAAAAAGACCACAAATAGCTTAAAGCAATCTTATAAAACAAAAAAAAAAAAATCCAAAGGCATCAAAATACTTGATTTCAAGACATACTATAGGGCAGTTATAATCAAAACAGCCTGGTACTGGTACATAAACAGACTTAGAGACAATGGAACTTATCTTTGACAAAGGAGCTAAAATCAATCCCTGAACCAAGGACAGTCTCTTCAACAAATGGTATTCGGAAAACTGGATCTCTATATCCAGAAGTTTGAAACTAGACTCCCACTCCATAACTCCAATTTTCAAATAAATAAAAATATTGAAAAAAAATCAAGAATGAATGTTTAAGAGAATAAAAAATAATATTTATTAAAAGAAATTAAAAATTATGTATTTCTTCTCTAAGTTAGTGGGGTTTATTGCTTTTAAGAAAACAAACAGGGGCTGCCATCATCGTATGGTTGGTAAAGCTGCCACCTGTGATGTCAGCATCCAATACGGGTGCCGGTTTGTATCTCAGCTGCTCTACTTCCAATCCAGCTCCCAGACAAAGCTCCTGGGAAAGTACATGAGGATGGCCCAACTCCTTGCCACCCTGTATCCATGTGGGAAACCTGGATGAAGCTCCTGTATCCTGGTTCTGGCTTTGGCCAGGATCAGCTGTTGTGACCATCTGGGGAGTAAATCAGCAGATGAAAGATTCATTCTCTCTTTCCTCTCTCTCTCTCAATCTCTCTCTCTCCTCTCTGTCTCCCATTCTCTCCATGACTCTTACTTTCAAATAAATAAATAAATCTGTTTTTTAAAAAAATATAAAATGAAAAATTTTTAAAAAGAAATCTTAAAATGCTGATAAGAATGGAGCTGCTCAGTCTGAAGCAAGGGGTAAGGGATCAAGAGCTCTCTTCACTCTCCCCATTCACCCTGCAGTGACCCTATGCAGACTTCAATAGGAACTTAGGGTCTTGTGAAACCCACTGCTCTATCAAAGAGACCAAGGGCTTCCTTTTGAGTTTGTACCATCCATGTGAATTTCTTATCTAAAGCTTTTTTTACAGGCTGCCTTACAGCAAAGACATTTTTGTGAAAGATCTCACCAGGGTTTCTTAAACTGGGACATGCAAATTCTAGGTTGTAGTTGATATGACAGGTAAAGGAAGGGATAACAGGAGCTCTATGACAAGACTGGCACAGCTTCCAGGTGCATCTATTTTACTAGAAGTTAAGAATATGGAATGCTGTTTTTATATTCAAATAAATAGAAAAACACATATAATGTAATATTTACAATATTTTGAGATGAAATAAATAATTTGAAAGAAAATTCCAGCTAGCAGTAACACTGATGCTGTTAAGAGTCATGGTCCCCTCATCTCTGCATTTAGGGGTATTTCAAGGAGAAGCCCTGCATTAAGTAAAGAGGTTCAGAGTGGGCTCAGAAGCTGTAGATACAGTTCCTAATCTCTGCTCCAGGAAGGCCTGACCATCTTAAAGTCAAGGGAAATGCACCTGTACCCACTGCTACATAGTTGCAAAGATGAAAATCAATCCAAGTGATTTTTTTAAACAACTCCAGAGTTGTTGGCATTTCAAAGGACACTATGGGGTAAAGATGTATAAAAGAGTGCACAGTCTGCATCCTTTAAGAGCCTGCACCTGGTACTCACAACAGACACAAATCAGTGATTAATCCAAAATGGCTATCAGATGAAGGATGCCCAGGAGGTTGTATTTAGAAGAGCAAAATGAATCATGAGTTTTCTGTGGAATTAAGTTTGTAAAGAAATATATGAGGCTGTTTTATAGTCTGAGAGTGAGCCTGTAATTCTCCATAATCTGAAAACAAACAACTTTTCTGAAGACTGTTTTTAAAAGATAAACATGTATGAGAGACAAAAAATAATTCTGAAATACTGATTGATGATACTGGTAAACTAGTTAAAAGCTACACTTATAAAGTTAAAATCCTGAATGTATTACTCTATGGATGCTGATAAAAGTATTTTAATACTCTTTTGGAAAGATTTGTTTTAAATTTTACTACCTATATATTTATCTCAGTTTTTACCTTAAAGAGATTTTGATAAGAATCACATTTTCATATTTATTTTTATGCAAGGTACTTGCAGGGATATTTAGCTTAGTACTCTATAACAAAATAATTAACTCAGTAATTTAAGGACATTATTCAGATTGTGGGTGATCAGTCATTTTGATTCCTGTGGATTATCTAATTATTCAATTTGTTTCCTTTTCTTCTGGATATCTGTTTTGTATATTCAAACACTCATATTTCCATCAAGAATTTAAAAAATGAGAAAAAATTGAAGTCAAATTTACCAGCTTTATGGTTCTGTACCTTATAAAATATCTAATAACTACAGCCATAGAATAAAATAGTAGTATCATATTTTGAACTATTCATGATGATTTCCCCTCAAATATGAGGAATCTTGAGGTACTTCAATATATGGTTTGCCACTTCCTCTCAGTTAATACCATGATGCCTGTGTTTTAGGCACACCAATGCATCCATAATCAATGGCTTAATTTTAGAAATTCCAGTGCTGGCTCTCAATAGCAAATAAAAAATGTAAGCAAAGAATAGTCAAGGTTGAGGTAAAAGCACCCTGAGTAAGACAAAATAAAGCAGGGTCTATGAAATGGCAGTTAAGAACACGAGTTTGGCCGGCGCTGCAGCTCCATAGGCTAATCCTCCGCCTGCGGCACCAGCACCCCAGGTTCTAGTCCTGGTTGGGCGCCGGTTCTGTCCTGGTTGCTCCTCTTCCAGTCCAGCTCTCTGCTGTGGCCTGGGAGTGCAATGGAGGATGGCCCAAGTCGTTGGTCCCTGCACCCGCATGGGATACCAGGAGGAAGCACCTAGCTCCTGGCTTTGGATCGGCGCAGAGTGCCGGCCGCAACACGCTGGCCATAGCGGCCACTTGGGGGGTGAACCAATGGAAAAAGGAAGACCTTTCTCTGTTTGTCTCTCTCTCTCACTGTCTAACTCTGCCTGTTGAAAAAAAAAAAGAACACAAGTTACATGAGTTTAGGAATCTGACATACCTGGGTTAGAATTCAAAATCTGCCACTTGGTTTACCATAAAGATGAGCTTGCGTGGTTACTTATTCTAAATGTCCTAATATCCTAAGTGTCCCTGATGCTAATTCCTACTCAGATTTCTGAAAAATAATAGAGTTTATGTATATATTCCTCATCTTTGAGTATACATACACATATGCCTATACATAGGAGGCTTCAAAAAGCTCACGGAAAAACGTCCATGCATTTACTTTTAAATACATACAGAAGGTACATTCACACACACACACACACACACACACACACACACATGTGATGATTCCAGAGCTCCCAAGACAGCACAAGTCTTTATAAAACTCCCTTAGTGTACATTACCAACATTTTCTATATCAATAAAGAAAAGGGAAGGGAAGGAAGAGAGAATGTATGCATCTCTGCACCTATCAGCGAAGTATACATATGCTATGCAATCCAAAGACATATATAATCACAATCTATGGGCAGGCAGCTCTAAAAACTAACACACTGTCTGAACTACATCCTTGCCAAAAGGATGTCCACTTACTTTTACAAAGTGGGGAGCCCAAGAATCCTGTAAATCTAGCACCAGGACTCTTAAAATAGTTCCCCTCTAGCACAGGCATTAATGAAAACTCAGTTTAGTATTTTTATCTATTAATGACAAGTTCTGAAACATATTCAACATATTGATAGAAGTACATGTTATAAAATGTTATAGAGCATATATAACCTTGTTTTTGCATAGATAATTATTAAAGCAGGAGTTACCCATCATTTATAAAAGACATAAACATTTCCAAAGTAATCATAGCCTAGCTATATGGAATAATTCTATGTAAACTACAGTTTTAGAAAATATTTGCCACAAATAATAATTTTTCTTTTATAGCAGTTGATACTTGCTTTAAGCAATATTTTATTATAAACAGTAAAGACTTAAATTTGAGGAAATTACTTATTAATTGTGGGAAAAATGCTAAAGATATAGACTTCTTTTACTCAGACTAATGAATAATGAGTAATTAAACAGTTTTGTATGTTTTCTATTATCCAAGGTAACTAATAGAGTACTTGAAATGTAATGTAGTGAAGTGAAATGGACATTTTGAGATTCAATGATTGTTTATATTCCTTGTTTCTTCTGTTGAGGAACAGTGTTTGTTTTGTTTTGTTTTTATCTTCATACTATTTGTTGAACTCTTACTTAGACTAGAGTTAACTATACAATCATTAAGTATGCTTAAAATTGATTTTTATAAAAATTTAGAGTGGGCGTATTGTGCAGGGGGAAGGACTGGAGCATATGCAGGAGTGAGGATATGTCATTCTGTTCCTAAACCTGTATATATGGAATATATGAAAGGAACTGTCATTCTGTTCATAAACCTGTATATATGGAATATATGAAACTTGTATAACTTAAATAAAATTTTGTAAAAAACAGTTTGGCTAGAACCAGATTCAGAAAAATAACCTGAACAACATTTGACATATGTGGGATCATTTCGCATAGTACTTATTTAAACTAAATTCTCATGTATTCTAAGACTTTTTAATTTATTTAAACATTTTGGATTAACACATAATATTTGTACACATAAAAGAAGTAGAGTGTGATTGATATTTTTATTTTCAGAGAACATATTTTTTTAATTTACATTATGTTCAAAGGTTTCATACTCCACTAAATAAAAATTTCAATGTATAAAAAGCCAAAAGACTATAGTTCAGCAGGAATATATGCAAGGGCTATAAGCAAGAATCAAATGAAAAGATGTCAATTTCACTCATAGTCCATACATTTAAAAATAGTCACAGATTATTAAACTATATCATTCTTTAACAATCAGTTTGACAGATTCACTACAAAGTTTGACAAAACACTATATTTGAGGCAAAACATATCCAGACATTCCTTTTTTTGTTTCTGCTTTTTAATTTTTTTCTTTCTGAGATAACATTTAAAATTAACATTATAGACAAAGGCTTAATGCTGCACTAAATAATGAATTCAATTATTATAAAGCAAAAAAACCCATAATTCAGTAGGAATATAGGCAAGGATTATAACAGTGAGCAAATGAAAATATGTCAATCTCATAATAGCTCTAAAATTGTACATTATTAATGATTAGGGCAACTCCTAAGCAAAAAGTACAGAAAAATCATCTGAGTATACAATAATACAAATTTTTCATTTGTTTCTGTAAAATGACACTAGACTTATCTTTTTTATTTAATAAATGAGAATTTACAAAGTGCAACTTTTGCATTGTTGTGGCTTCCCCCCCTCAACCACCTCCATCCACAGCCATCCCATCTCCTACTCCCTCTCCCATCCCACCCTTCATCAAGTTTCATTTTCAATTATCTTTATATACAGAAGATCAACTTAGTATATACTAAGCAAAGATTTCAACAGACTGCACCCACACAACCACACAAGGTATAGAGTACTGTTCGACTAGTAGTTTTATCGTTAATTCTTATAGTAAAACACATTAAGGACAGAGATCCTACGCGGAGAGCATGTGCACAGTGACTCCCGTTGTTGATTTAACAATTGACACTCTTATTTATGACATCAGTAATCACCAGAGGCTCTTGCCATGAGCTGCTGAGGCTATGGAAGCCCCTTGATTTCACCAACTCTGAACTTGTTTAGTCAAGACCATATCACATTGGAGGTTCCTCCCTCCCTTCAGAGAAAGATGCCTCCTTCTTTGATTGCCCATTCTTTTTGCTGGGATCTTGTTCACCGAGATCTTTTATTCAGGTTGTTTTTGCCAGAGTGTCTTGGCTTTTCATGCCAGTGAGACTCTCATGGGCCTTTTAGCCAGATCCAAATGCCCCAAGGGTTGATACTGAGGCCGGAGTGCTGTTTAGTGTATTTGCTATTTTATGAGTCTGCTGTGTGTCCTGCTTCCTCCACAGGATCATTCTCTCCCTTTTAATTCTATCCTCCATTATTTGCAGACACTGGTCTTATTTGTGAAATCTCTTCTTCGACACTAACCCTATCTTTTTGATCAATTATGTACTTAAACTTATCACTTTAACAAGTGAGATGGCATTGGTATATGCCTCCTTGATAAGATTGAATTGGAATCCCCTGGCACATTTCTAGTTCCACCATTGGAGGTAAGTGTGAGTGAGAATGTGCCAACCTGTATATCTCCTCCCTCTCTTATGCCCATTATTATATTTAACAGAGATCACTTTTCTGTTAATTTTAAACTCCTAAGAATAATTGTGTATTACTTACAGAGTTCAATCAATGGTATTAAGTAGAACATACAACAACAACAAAAAATACTAAAAGGAATAAAATAGTAAGTTGTTCCTTAACAGTCAAGACAAGGGCTGATCATGTCATTGTCTCTCATAGTGTCCATTTCACTTCAACGGGTTTCTTTTTAGGTGCTTGGTTAATTGTCATAGATCAGGGAGAACATATGATATTTGTCCCTTTGGCACTGGCTTATTTCACTCAACATAATGTTTTCCAGATTCCCCCATTTTGTTGCAAATGACCGAATTTCATTGTTTTTGACTGCTGTATAGTATTCTATAGAGTACATGTCCCATAATTTCTCTATCCAGTCATCTGTTGATGGGCATTTAGGTTGATTCCATGTCTTAGCTATTGTGAATTGAGCTGTAATAAACATTGAGGTGCAAACATCTCTTTTTTTTCCACATTTAATTCCATTTGGGTAAATTCCAAGGAGTGGGATGGCTGGGTCATGTGGTAAGGCTATATTCAGGTTTCTGAGGAATCTCCAGTCTGACTTCCATAGTGGCTTCACCAGTTTGCATTCCCACCAACAGGGCATTAGTGTCCCCTTTTCCACACATCCTTGCCAGAATCTGTTGTTAGTTCATTTCTGTATGCAAGCCAATCTAACCAGAGTGAGGTGAAACCTCATTGTGGTTTTGATTTGCATTTCGCTGATGGCTAGCAATCCTGAGCATTTTTTCATGTGTTTGTTGGCCATTTGGATTTCCCCTTTTGAAAAATGTCTGTTAAGGTTCTTGGCCCATCTTTTTTTTTTTCCACAAGCAGAGTGGACAGTGAGAGAGAGAGAGACAGATAGAAAGGTCTTCCTTTGCTGTTGGTTCACCCTCCAAAGACCGCCATGGCCGGCACGCTGCGGCTGGCGCAATGCACTGATCCAAAGCCAGGAGCCAGGTGCTTCTCCTGGTCTCCCATGGCGTGCAGGGCCCAAGCACTTGGGCCATCCTCCACTGCACTCCCGGGTCATAGAGGAGAGCTGGCCTGGAAGAGGAGCAACCGAGACAGAATCCGGCGACCTGACTGGGACTAGAACCTGGGGTGCCGGTGCTGCTAGGCGGAGGATTAGCCTATTGAATCGTGGTGCCGCCTTGGCCCATCTTTTTATTGGGTTGTTTTGTTGCTGTGTAGTTTCTTGATTATTTTATAGATTCTAGTTAATCCTTTATCAGTTGCATAATTTGCAAATATTTTCTCCCATTCTGTCAGTTGCCTCTTCACTTTCCTGACTGTTTCTTTTGCTGTAAAGAAACTTTTCAATTTGAGGTAATCTCATTTGTTTATTTTATCTTTGATTACCCGCGTCTCTGGGGTCTTCTCCAGGAATTCTTTGCCTGTTCCATGGTCTTGAAGTGCTTTCCCTATGCTCTCAATTAGTTTCATGGTGTCGCAGCATATCTCTAGTTCTTTGATCCACATTGAGTGGATTTCTGTATAAGGTGTAAGGTAGGGGTCTTCTTTCATTCTTTGACATGTGGACATCCAGTTTTCCCCACACCATTTGTTGAAGAGGCTGTCCTTGTCTCATGGGTTGGTTTTAGGTCCTTTCTTGAATATGAGTTGGTTATAGATGTTTGGATTGATTTCCGGTGTTTCTATTCTATTCCATTAGTCTATCCATCTGTTTTTGTACCAGTACCAGGCTGTTTTGATTATAACTGCCCTGTAGTATGTCTTGAAGTCTGGAATTGTGATGCCTCTGGCTTTGTTTTAATTGTAAAGGATTGCTTTAGCTATTCACAGTCTCCTGTTTCTCCACATGAATTTCAGCATCATTTTTTCTAGGTCTTTGAAGAATGACTTTGGTATTTTGATTGGTATTTCATTGAACTTGTAAATTGCTTTTGGGACAATGGACATTTTGATGATACTGATTCTTCCAATCCAAGAGCATGGCATATTTTTCCATTTTTTTGTGTCTTCTATTTCTTTCTTTAATGTTTTGTAATTTTCATCATAGAGGTCTTTGACATGCTTAGTTAAATTTATACCAATGTACTTGATTATTTTTGTGGCTATTGTGAATGGGATTGATCTTAGAAGTTCTTCCTTGGCCACAGCATTTAGACCTATCTTAACAAGGTTAATTTCGAGCTGGAATTGCCACTTAAAATGACTTGAATACAATCCCATCAAGGTGGCATGTACCAAGGCCATCTCACTAGTCCAAGTGATCAATTTCAGTTCACAATTGATCACACTGATAGTCTAAGAGTCAAAGGGATGACACAAACAAGACTAGTGTCTGCTAATACTAACTGATAGAATGAAAAAGGGAGAGAATGATCCAACATGGGAAGCGAGATACACAGAAGACTCATAGAACGGCAGATGTCCTAAATAGCACTCTGGCCTCAGAATCAGCCCTTAAGGCATTCGGATCTGGCTCAAGAGCCCATGAGAATATTCAAGGCATGGAAAGCCAAGACACCCTGAAAAAAAAAAAAAAGACCTAAATGAAAGATCTCTGCGAGTGAGATCCCAGTGGAAAGAATGGGGTTATCAAAGAAGGAGGTACCTTTCTCTGAAGGGAGGAGAGAACTTCCACTTTGACTATGACCCTGTCGGAATAAGATTGAAGTCAGCGAACCCTAAAGACTTGCATAGCCTCGACAACTCATGACTAGAGCCTAGGGAGATTACTGATGCCATAAACAAGAGTGTCAAATTGTTAAATCAGCATCAGGAGTCACTGTGTACTTACGTCTCATGAGGGATCTGTCCTTAATGTGTTATCCAATGTGAAGTAGTGCTATAACTAGTACTGAAACAGTATTTTTACACTTTGTGTTTCTGTGTGGGTACAAACTGATGAAATCTTTACATAGTATATACTGAATCAATCTTTTGTATATAAAGATAATTGCAAATGAAAAAAAAATCTTGGTGTTAAATTGGAAATTGCATAGATAATTAATCGATTTTTTAAAAAAATCATGTAGGCTCTCTGTCCTTAATGTGCTATACATTGTGAATTAATACTATAACTAGTACTCCAACAGTATTTTCACTTTGTGTCTCTATGTGAGGGCAAACTGTTGAAATCTTTACGTAATATGTACTAAACTGATCTTCTGTGTATAAAGAGAATTGAAAATGAATCTTGATGTGAATGCAAGGGGAGAGGGAGCGGGAAAGGGGAGGGTCATGGGTGGGAGGGAAGTTATGGGAGGGAAGCCATTGTAATCCATAAGCTGTACTTTGGAAATTTATATTCTTTAAATAAAAGCTTTATATATATATATACATACATATATATATATATATATATATATATATATATACACATATATATAAAAATGACTCAAGTCACTGAAGCAAACACAAGATTTAAATTTCAACCAGAGTGTAGGTAAACCTGCCTCGGGCCACTTTATGTGAACTTTTGTTTCCTTGGGAGTTCTGTGATTGAAATGAAAGCCTAGCATCTTTTGCAATGGCCTTTAGATGAGTAGGATGATCTAAAGTGAACAAAATTACAGAACTCCATATATAAAAATCATGCATAAGACATACACTTAATTTCTTCTAGATATCAAATATTTACCTGCACAGATAATTCACAGGCTTATTTTGTGTTCACAATATTCACATCTTCATTTAATTTATTTAAGTATCTCTCATAATACATAGAATAGATAGAAGATATGTGGGTCAGTGGGGTAGGGTATATATGTAATAACTTACATATTATTTTTTTAAAGATTCATTTATTTATTTGAAAGTCAGAGTTACACACAGAGAGAAGAAGAGGGAGAAAGAGAGAAAGAGAGAGAGAGGGAGAGAGAGATAGAGAGCTGTCTTCCATCCACTGGTTCACTCCCTCAATTGGCAGGGGCTGCGCCAATCCGAAGCCAGGAGTCAGGAGATTCCGCTGGGTCTCCCATGCGGGTGAAGGAGCCCAAGGACCTTCTGCTATCCTCCACTCCCTTCCCAGGCCACAGAAGAGAGCTGGATTGGAAGTGGAGTAGCCAGGTCTCGAATCTCTGCCCATATGTGATATCGGTACTGCAGGCGGCGGCCTTACCCACTCCCCACAGCGCCGGCCCCATACCTTAACATATTTTAGATAGCAAGTGTCTGTTGAAAAGATATCTAACTATATACTTGCATAAAAGCTTAGGAACTTAAATACAAGTGTTTATGATTTATTATTTAACGTCATCTTCCAAAAATATAAGGGGTAGATACTAGGGGAATATTTAAGTTATCTGGCCAGGAGTAACCTTTGAACACATAGACTAATGAAAATAGGATTCAGAAAAATAAGCAATTACAATTAGTTGGTAAAGACTTCAAGAAATGTCAACTACTTTGACTATGATGGTACTTAAGTTTGTAGGAAAATGTATTTAAAAGCATGAGTTGATTTTGGTAGAATATGCATACATGAAATAAGTAAGCCTGAATTTTTGTACCTGAATAATTTTTCCTACATTTTTAATTTTATTTTAGGGTATACACATTTCACAAATTTCATATATATAGATTTAGGAACACAGTGATACTTCCAACCCTATCCTCCCTCCTATCTACGCTCCCATACTTTCACTCTTCCTTCTTTCTCTCCTAGTTCCTCTTTTGATTTTTGCAATGTGGTATTCACTTCATTTTATATTCATAAGATCAATGCTCCATTCAGTAAAGGGTTCAACAGTAAGAAGAAAAGACTGTACACATAAATAAATTCAATCTCTTAATACCATTTTCTACAGATTATTTAAAGTACCTTCAGATGATTTTAAAATTACCTATTTACCATCAAATGATTATTAGATAATAAAAATATTGATTTAGTTCCAAGTGGTAAGTTATATATTATGCCACCTCCATAAAAAGGACACCGTGAATAATTCTTGCATGAACCAACTCATTATGAAGGCCTGTCCACAAATTATTGGCAACTTTGTAAGCATTTAGTCCTTGAACAAAGATCAAAACTCATCAAGGCATTTTACTGCGCTGTTACCAAAGTGACTTCAGGGGCTGGCACTGTGGCACAGTGGGTTAACATTCTGGCCTGAGGCACTGGCATCCCATATTGGCACCGGTTCGAGACCCGGCTTCTCTTCTTCCAATCCAGCTCTCTGCTATGGCCTGGGAAAGCAGTGGAAAATGGCCCAAGTCCTTGGGCCCCTGTGGCAGTGTGGGAGACACAGAAGAAGCTCCTGGTTCCTGGCTTCGGATTGGCACAGCTCCAGCCATTGCGGCCAATTGGGGAAGGAACCAGCAGATGAAAGACCTCTCTCTCTTTCTCTCTCTTCTCTCTCTGTGTAACTCTGACTTTCAAATAAATAAATAAATATTTTCCCAAAAAGTGATTTCATTGAAATTTGAACATATTGACACTTACAAAAACCTAGAAATGTAGGTGTTGGTTATATTGTTTTAGGTGATATACTAATACACTGTACAGAAATTTTATTGTCTTTTTCCTGTTACTTTTACATAACATAGTTATTTGTGATAGAAGCTGGTACTACTATAGTCTTTTGTAAACTACAACCATATTGAGGACACAGATTGGTAAATCTGTTTTTAAGTCTACTTATTTCTATTTATTTTTAAGACAGATGGAGAAAGAGACAGAGACATCTTCCATATGTTGGTTCACTAGCAAAATACCCTTAATAGCTAGGGCTGGGTAAGGCTGAAGCCAGAAACCAGGAACTCCACCTAGTTGTCCAATATCAATGGTAGTGATCCAAGCACCAGAGCCATCATTTACTGCCTCCCAGGCACATCACAAGGAAACTAGATCAAAAGCAGAGGTTGGACTTGATTCCTAGCACTCTAATTTGAGATGTAGGCTTCCCAAGCAGTGGCTTAACCTGTTGTTCCTCAATGCAGTTTCCTCCTATTACCCACTATATCCACCCTAAAGAAAAACCCAGGCAACTTGAACACAAACGGAGCTCACACACATATCTCTAGTATTATTTCCACATCCAATTACAATTATTTTGCATCTTTTGATTTTGTACATGCTTCAGGTTTTTATGAGAAATTTCACCAGGGTTTGGTCTTTTTTTGTATTCCAGTTCACTTCTGCACAAAATATCCATTTATTATTCATTTAGCTTTTCAAAATTACTGAGGTACCATTAGATAAAGGTGCAGTTGATAAAACAAAAAATGGTTTACATTATTGCATAATATACATGAGAAATGATCTACAAAAAGCTGTGTTTCTAAAAATCACATTTTAAATGTGATTTTTTTATTTTATTTTTTGACAGAGTTAGACAGTGAGAGAGAGACAGAGAGAGAGTTATAGACAGTGAAAGAGAGAGAGAAAGGTCTTCCTTTCGTTGGTTCACCCCCCTAATGGCCGCCACGGCCAGCGCTGCGCCGATCCGAAGCCAGGAGCCAGGTGCTTCCTCCTGGTCTCCCATGCAGTGCAGGGACCCAAGCACATGGACCATCCTCCACTGCCCTCCTGGGCCACAACAGAGAGCTGGATGGGAAGAGAAGCAACTGGGACTAGTACCCGGTGCCCCATCCAGGACTAGAACCTGGGATGCGGGCGCCACAGGCAGAGGATTAGCCAAGTCAGCCACAATGCCAGCCCTAAATGTGATTTTTAAAAAATTATTTCATACCATTGAACCTAAAGGTTTCCAAGTTTAGATGGATTACATAAGCAGATGAGCAAACACATACATACACCACATCACCACCACCACCACCACCACCACCACCACCACCACCATACATTCTCACAACAACAGTAACTATGATCTTTTGGATAAATAGGATTTTAGAAAGTTGTTTTAAAAATCTTTCTGTAAAACAGTTCCTGGGGCTGGCACTGTGGCATAGTAGGTAAAGCCATCACCTGCAGCATTGGCACCCCATGTGGATGCTGGTTGGAGTCTCAGCTACACCACTTCCAATCCAGCTCCATGCTAACAGCCTGGGATAGCAGCGGAGGATGGCTCAAGTCTTTAGGTTTCTGCTACCCATGTGGTAAACAGAAGCACTTGGCTCTAGGCTTCAGCCTGGCTAAGCCCCTGCCATTGCAGCCATCCGTGGACTGAATCAGCTTAAGGAAGACCTCTGCCTCTGTCTCTCCCTGTCTCTCTGTGGCTCTGACTTACAAATAAACAAATAAATATTTTCAAAAAATCCTATTGTAGCCATCTTCTTTCTTTAAAAAATCAGAGATGCTTCCTCTGTAGTGAAAAATAATCTATTAAGTAAAAATACTAAATCATAAAGGTATTAAAAGTCATGGCCAGGTTCCTGGAAAGATAGGATTTTTACAGTATGCTCAAATAATCCCTTACACTTGCTAAATAAAGGTAAAAGATTCTACTACTTCTCTTTTGCAGCATTTATCACTTGCATGATGCAATACTCATATAGATTAAATACAATATCACAGTATTATCATAATAAGGAATAGTCTACAATTCTTTAAATTGTACCCTAACTTTTACTAAAAAGTGAAATTATGGTTCTGCCTTCTTGTTTTCTTGGCTTCTTTTGGTCACTTATTTCTGGGCTTATCACCCTGGTAAAACTTATCACCCTGGCTTAACACCCAGCCATCAAACATGATATGAGGAAATGTTTAATAAGATACAGGTAGGTTTTATTTAATTACTTTTTAACTTTAATTTTCATATTGTGAAGAATTAGTTCACATTTTGTATGTTATTTGTTAATTTTTCATAGTGAAATTGTTCATGACAAATAGAACCTATATGCAAGAATTTTAATGTGTTTATATATGTGCTTTAATTCCAAAGGTTAAAAATAATAAGTTATTCATTTGCCTTTGATAAATTTCCACAATTTCAGATAACACTGAGCATTTAATTAAATCATATGTCTTTTTTTTTTTTTTTTTTACAGGCAGAGTGGACAGTGAGAGAGAGAGACAGAGAGAAAGGTCTTCCTTTGCCGTTGGTTCACCCTCCAATGGCCGTCGCGGTCGACACACTGCGGCCGGCGCACCGCGCTTGTCCGATGGCAGGAGCCAGGAGCCAGGTGCTTTTCCTGGTCTCCCCATGGGGTGCAGGGCCCAAGCACCTGGGCCATCCTCCACTGCACTCCCGGGCCACAGCAGAGGGCTGGCCTGGAAGAGGGGCAACCGGGACAGAATCCGGTGCCCCGACCGGGACTAGAACCCGGTGTGCCGGCGCCGCAAGGCGGAGGATTAGCCTGTTGAGCCACGGCGCCGGCCAAATCATATGTCTTTTTAAGGGTAATACACCAATATAAAATTCACAAGCCAGGTCTCTTTAGTTGACAAAATACAATATTCGATGTATTAAAGGACAGTAACTTAATTTGGACTTTATGCAAGATGTAGATTCTGCTGCTGTCACTATGTATAATAAACATTTATATTGTATGTTAGGGTTCTTCAAAAATTTCATTAAAAATAGAAGTGAAAAATGAATTTATTTTGGGGACAAAAATTTTAGAATCCATACATAGCTTTGTCATAATGTGCATATTCCATAAACTTCTAGAGGTACCCTCATACATCTGTAACAGAAGAAATAAAAGTGGTAAGCAAAGTATTATTATTCTGATTTTTTAAAGTGTAATGTATTTATTGGAAATGTAGAATTACAGAGAGAGGATAGAGAGATTAAAATAAATCTTCTACCTGCATTTCAGCTCCCAAAATGGCCACAACTGCCAGGGCTGGTTGGGCCAGGAGGAAGCCAGGCGTCTGTAATTTCATCCAAGTCTCCCACAAGACTGGCAGGGGCTCAAGAACCTGTGCCATTTGCTGCTGCTTTCCCAAGAAATTAGCAAAGAGCTGGATCAGAAGTGGAGCAGCCAAGACTTCAACCAGCACCTATATTGGATGTTGGGGTCACAGGCAGTGGCTTAACCAGCTATGCCACAATGCCATTTCCTAAAGTATTATGTTTAACTTTAAGTCTATGTTGAAATATAACTGCTTTCTTTAATTTTCAACTGAAAGTATCTTGATGCAAATGTTTAGAATCTTAGTAATTAAATACATTCAAGTAAAAAGGAAGAAAAACTGAGGTCCAATGTTTAATACAATGTGCAAAACAAAACACGATAGAAATGTAATCATTCAGGTTTGTTTTGGTCCTTTCATTTCTATTACTATAACAATTTATATATACTTGCAAACTACAAATTCACGGAAGACTTGCTGAAGCTATTTGCTTGGCCACATGTCAATCAAGCAAATTACAAAAGAAAAATATGTACAGGGAAATGCAAAACATAAAAAAGAATATTTTAACACAAATTAAATTTGCATACACTAAATACCATATATGAGGTAGCTATTAGCCTTATGCTACAACTCAGGTACAGTTGATTGTATTGAATGGGCAAGAACCAGAACTTGTTACCAACAAATGTAAGTCCTATCCAGTGCACTTAACAACTTTTTCTTCACTGAGAAAATTCTATATACATTTTTACAGAAGTTGAATGTATCAAGGGTTGACTATGATGGTATTCATGGAGAAAAAGAGCAAGCATGGTAGTAAAATTGCTGATGTAAGACACTCTTATTCAATTAAAGGAACACTTCATAAATTGCTAGTACATGAGCTAATAAAATTTCAAATTCTCAAAAGGCTGCAGCACTAAAGTACACAAGTACATTACTAATAAAAGACTGTATCCATTCTCTAGGTTTTGAATACTCAATTTCAAGTTTTCTGAATTTATTATCTTGTGACTGTTTCAAGTCACCTAATCACTTCTGTTTTTTTCTCTCATCTAAAATGGCAAACAATGTTTTTTCTGTCTTGTTAATTAGATGGTGACTAGTACTCAATAATCAAATATGATAAATGTATCTAGAAAAATGTATCTAGATAAATGTATCTAGAAAAATGCACTATAGGTCACGATGCAGAATAAGAATTATATATGTCAGCTGTGCTCACGTTAGTGGGAATATATTTGGAAATGCAAGACCTTTACAATCTAGTGATATTCTCAAGATCTATCAACACAACTAACTACCTGAAAAAGCAATGTAATACAACGTAAAATACAGGCCTCTGAAGTAATCCATCCTAGTTTTAAATCTCATTTCATGTCATTATTATCTGTGCAGCTGAACAAATCTCGATTTTTCTCTCTGCAAAATGGGGATAATATTATTTTCCATAGATATTTTGCATGATTGTTAAACTTACAACACACTTCCCAGATCCCTCTTCCATAAAGACTTGTTGTCTGCACTGCTGGCTGGAAGTGCTCTAGACAGACAGCCTTCAGCTGCCAGTCTGCCTCTTTGGGGATTTGTCTGGGGCACAGAATCACTAGCCCAAGGTGATGCTTTGGATGTCCCACATCCATTGGCTAACAACCTACACATGATTAAAAAGGCCTGCTCCCATGGCCCAATCAGGAAATCTCTCAAGGACCATTTAGCTCCAGACTTTCCTATGCTTTTAACTGAGGCTATCATTGGGACTGTGAGCAGTTTGATATTCCCTTGGCCCAATCCTTCTTTTCCTCCTGTGTATGGATATTGGCCCTAAAGGCACTCCTTAGCAAATATACTGTAGGCTGAACTCCACATTAGAAATGGAGGAATTCAACATGTGAAAAAGGATTAGTTATAATATAAAGAACCTATTATCGGCCAGTGCCACGGCTCACTTGGCTAATATTCCACCTGTAGCACCGGCACCTCGGGTTCTAGTCCTGGTTGGGGTGCCGGATTCTGTCCCGGTTGCTCCTCTTCCAGTCCAGCTCTCTGCTGTGGCCCAGGAAGGCAGTGGAGGATAGCCCAAGTGCTTGGCCCCCTGCACCTACGTGGGAGACCAGGAGGAAGCAAATGGCTCCTGGCTTCAGACCGGTGCAGCGCACTGGCTGCAGCAGCCATTTGGGGGGTGAACCAATGGAAAGAAAGACCTTTCTCTCTGTCGCTCTCTCTCACTGTCTAACTCTGCCTGTCCAAAAAAAAAAAAAAAAAAACAAAAAACAAAAAAAAACCTATTATTTAATGTATCATCCAGTAAGTAAGCGCATACTGCTTTCATTATCCTTGAACAATTATTTTAAACTATAAACTTTGACAACAGTTAATTATTGCTGCTGCTATGGATGCAAAGAAGATATAAGTGTACAGTCAAGGAATAAACTAGTACAATTACATTGACAATTATAGGATAGTCCAGGTATATTAAAGATTAATAGAGAGCTAGGAAATCTAGATGGATAATTTAAGCTAAAATATATCTCACATATCTACATAATTAAGAGGATTTTTTTCTTGTATGGCTATGCATTATATCATAGTTTCAATTGTTATCAGATTGTGAATGTAATAAAAAATGGCAAAATTACATAAAATAATTCATTTGTTCTCCAAAGGTCTCCTCTCCACAATATTCTCTCTTTCACAGTAAGTTGATTTCATTTTTGTGAGAAAATGCCCGAGAAAAATTTTTGAGTAAACAATAAAAAATTACAATCACAAAATAGGTTCAAACTAATACATTTTAATCCCTGAACGTTAACATGACATCTTACAACTGAAACAGGAAAAGACTCGATTGGTATCAGTTGTTAATAAGATAGCATAACACATGCTAAGATTACGTATTTATGTTAAGCTAATCCAAGGAATACTGGACATTATGAACAAGTCACGTTTGGATGTGCTACACACACACACACACACACACACACAAAACGTTGACAATTTCTTCCCCCAAATTGTGCTTAAAAACCCCAGTACCATCAACCAGCCCTTTGGGTTTTGCTTCTCTTGGAGATCCCCCCACCAGGCTACTCTGGCTGTAGGTCTCTGACTTAAATAAATTTTGCTTTTAAAGAAAAAAAAATAGCTGCAATAATCTTCTTTTTGTGTTAAGATTTATTTGAAAGTCAGAGTTAAACAGAGAGAGGAGAGGCAGAGAGAGAGAGAGATGTCTTCCATCTGCTGGTTCCTTCCCCAGTTGGCCGCAACAGCCGGAGCTGCACCAATCCAAAGCCAGGAGCCAGGATCTTCTTCTGCGTCTCCCACATGGGGTGCAGGGGCTCAAGGATTTGGGCCATCTTCTACTGCTTTCCTAGGCCATAGCAGAGAGCTGGACAGGAAGTGGAGCAGCCAGGTCTCAAACCGGCGCCCATATGGGATGCAGGTGCTTCAGGCCAGGGTGCTAACCCACCACACCAAAGCACCGGCCCCTACAATAATCTTCTAGCAATTAAGTCATCAGAGAAATACCTGCTTCTTTCTAATATCCAAGATATTAAATTGGAAGAATGTAAATCTATGAAACACATGACATTCATTAAATTTCATTTTGGCTATTTTAAGATTCATTATGGCAGCAAGCAACAACTTGGTTTTATCTTCTCAAAAAGTTGCCATTTTGACAGCAAACAGGATACCCAAAATAATTAGAAGTAGGTGCCTAATTAGTTGAGTCCTAATATATGCCAGATGCTATGCTAAATAATTATTTGGATTATCTTATTCAACCATAACAAATGTACTATGATGCAGTAATTGTGATTATTTCAATTTTTAGGTAGGAAAACTGAAAAAATATAAATATTAATTATCAGTAAAAATGGCACAGATAGAATTTGAACTCCTCTCATTTATAACCAGAGAATTCAGAAACTGAGCCAAATTCGATGAGCATATCATCTTGTTTAATTTTAACTATTATATATATTAATATCATAAAATTAATATGAAAAGACTAAAACCTTTGGGAAATTCTGATTACTTAGCACATAATCTATTTACCTTATGGGTTTTAGAACTTAAAAAAATTCTGACATTTATATATAAATTTTCATTTTATTTCTTTCTATAGTCTAACTTAATGTCCATGTCATAAGATTGCTGTTGTATGGTATTACACCTATTTTATAGGACATTTAGAAATTTTCAATGGTAACCATGGGTGATTAAACAATCTTTACTTCCCTTATATTCCATAAGATTTATTTCAACTCTTTCCTTCCTCTTAGTTACAGTTAACACAATCAGTAATTATACATTATTTTGAGTGTCATTTATATTTGTCACACTATACTGTATACTTCATAAAATTACAAATAATTCTGGTTTTGTTTTTTTTTAACGCTTTTATTTAAAGAATATAAATTTCCAAAATACAGCTTATAGATTACAATGGCTTCCCCCCCCCATAACTTCCCCCCCACCCGCAACCCTCCCCTTTCCCACTCCCTCTCCCCTTGCTTCACATCAAGATTCATTTTCAATTCTCTTTATATACAGAAGATCAGTTTACTATATATTAAGTAAAGATTTCAACAGTTATAATGCTGGTTTTGTTTACACTGTATCGCCAACATTTGCATGGGTTTATAGCAAGTAAAGAAGCAATAATTATTACTGACAGCATAGCAGAGAGGAAGTAGGCTTTCACATCGTAAATTTCTTTAAGGTTGTTTTCTGAGTAATTCATTTTTCACATAGCAAAATTAAATATGCAATAATGTTTTTAAAGAATATATCTAATAGCTATGGATATAGACTTTGACATTGAAACATACTGTAAGAAAAGTAGGATTTCATCCTTGAAAATGCCAATTGAAAGATTTTTAAATTGGGATAGAAATATTCAGATTAAATTACTCGTTGCTGAAAAAAATGTGAGCTTGTGGAAATAACTTCCGTATCAATTTCTGTAATATTAACTACAATGCATTAACCAAATCTGATGTCCCAGTAGATGAGAAACATTTCTGGTGCCTCCTTAAAGCATCCAGATAAGGAACTCATTAGATAAACACTTAAAAATTACATCAATCCCCAAAGTGAATTAATGTAATATATATTAATACACTGAAAACTAAAATTAGGGGCTGGCACCATGGTACAGCACATTAAGCCACTTCCTATGATGCCAGTATCTCATAGGGGCACCAGATTGCATCCCAAATTGCCTTGTTTCTCTTACAGCTCCCTACTAATGCACTTGGGAAGGCAGCATACGATGGCCCAGGTACTTGGGCCCCTCCTACCCATAGGGATGGAGTTCTAGGCTCCTGGATTTGGCCTGGCCAAGCCCTAGACTTTGTGGTTTTTGGGGAATTCAACCAGCAGGGGGAAGATTCATATTCTCTCTCTCTCTCTCTCTCTCTCTCTCTCTCTCTCTGCCCCTCTTGCTGTAACTCTGCCTTTAAATAAATAAATAAAAATAAATAAACCTTAAAAAAACTAAAAAACATCAAAGAGGGATTAACACCAGTACTCTTTATTATAAAAAATTGAAAATGATAGAACTCCACCGAACTCTCTTTATGAGTCTAGCACCACTTTGATACCAAAACCAAAGAAAGATAGGGCACAAGAGGAAAACTATAGACCTATATAATCCATGAACATAAATGCAAATATTCTTAACAAAATACAGCAAAATACAAAATGTAAATATTCTCAACAAATATTCAACAAACTGAATCCAAAACCCCATCAAAAGATCATACATCATGATCAAGTGGTATGTATCCCAGAAAGGGCAAGTGTGGTTCAATATTTGCAAATCAATAAACATCATATATCACATCAACAGAATGAAGAACAAAAAAATCTATGATCATCTCAGTAAATGCAGAAATGGCATTTGATAAGATTTAATACCACATCATGATAAAAACCCTTTACAAATTGGGTATAGAAAGAACATACCTCAAAATTATAAAGGCTATATATGACAAATCAACAGCCAATATCATAGTGAATGAGGGAATGCTATAGGCATTTCCCTTCAGAACTGTAACAGGACAACAATTTTCACTTTCACCCCTCTTAGTTGCTATAGTACTGGAAACTTTAGTAAAAACAATGAGGGAGAATAAACAAATAAATGGCATCAAATTGGAAAAGAGGAAGTCAAAATATCCATATTTGCAAATGACATGATGTTATATAGGGAAAAACTTAGACAATATACTAAAATGCTTTTAGAATTGATAAAACAATTTGGTAAAGTTTCAGATTACAAAATATACAAAATACAGTACTTTTTATATGCTAATGATGAACTTACAAATTAATCAAGAAAGAAATTCTATTCACAATAGCCACACAACAAATCAAATACTTGAGAATAAATTTAACTGAAGTGAAAGATGTCTACAGTAGTAATTATTGAATATTGATGAAAGAAATCAAAAACACAAAGAGAATGGAATACTTGCTCCTGGACTGGAAGAAACAGCATGATTAAAATATGTATGTTACCTAAAGTAACCTACAGATTCAATGCAATCCTTATCAAAATGCCAATGACATTCTTTATAGAAATAGGAAAAAGAATACTAAAAATCATACGGAATCACGAAAGATCAAGAATAACCATGGCAATCCTGAGCAAGAAAAATCAAGCTGGAAGCATCATAATACCTGACTTCAAAGCACTCGTACAAAGCTACAGTAATTAAAATAGCATGGTATTGGAATAAAAACCAATATGTAGATCAACAGAACAGAATACAAAGCACACAAATATATATATATATATATATATATATATATATATATATATAATATAGATTTTTGACAAAAGTTCTCAGACCATAGAATAAGAATTATCTCTTCAACAAATGGTGCTGGCAAAACTGGGTGAATATATAGAGAAGAATGAAATTAGATCCATACCTATCTCCATATACAAAATTCAACCCAAGATGGATCAAAGACCTAAATATAAGATCTGAGACAATTAAGTTGCTGAAAGAAAATGTAGGGAAAACACTCAAGATATTGGTATAGGGGATGATTTGTTGGATAAGACTCACAAGCATAGGAACAAAAGCAAAACTAGACAAATGTGATTTTATCAAACTCAGAAGCTTCTGTGTTGCAAAGGAAATGATAGCAGAGTGAAGACATATGCTACAGAATGGGAAAAATAATTATAAGCTACCTGACAAATGATTACTATTGTAATTACATCAGCAACCGAAAAAGTCAACAACAAAAAAAACAACCAATCCAGGTAAGATACAGGTAAAGGACCTCAATAGACAGTTCTAAAAGGAAGAAAGACAAATGGCCAGCAAAGATATGAAAATAAAAAATGTTCAACATCAGCAGCCATCCTGCAAATACAAATGAAAACCATAATGAGATATCAGCTCACTCCTGTCAGAATGGCTAAAATCCAAAAGACAGAGAAGGACAAATGCTGGTAAGGATGTGGAGAAAGGGCAGCAATTATACGCTGTTGGTAGGAATGTAATTTATTACAGAAACTGGGAAAAACAGTATGCTTTCTTGAAAAGCTCCAAGTAGACTTGCTGTATAATTCAGCAATACCACTATTGGTTATATACCCCAAAGACATGAACATGTTTTATCAAAGACATGCCTGCATCTCCATGTTTATAATAGCACTGTTCATAAAATAAAAAATTTGAAATCAACCAAGGTGCCTATTACCATATGAATGAATAAAGAAACTGTGTTATAAACTCTGGAATATTATTCAGCTATAAAAAGGGAAATTACTCCATTTGCATCAAAATGGATACAAGTAGAGACCATGACATTTAGTGAAACTGTTTAACACAGAAAGAAAATTATTACATATTCTCCCTTAAATGTAGGAGCAAAATTTTTATTAAAAGAAAAAAATAAAAATAAACAAAAATAAAAGAAATGCCTGGTTAAATCAGTATTGCTGCACATATAGTTTTGTAAAACTTTGCTTTATACATTTGTCAAATCAATGGTTAAGAAGTTTATACTACTATATTTTCAATGTCTATGCTTAACGTTTTTTGTCTCTTACAAACAATAAACAGTTATAATCTAATAGCAATACATTATAGTTTGTTGATTGATTATTTGTATTAAATACAGAAAAAGTTGATTCACCACATAATATTCTCAAATTCGGAAAATTCTTGTCAGCAAACCCAAGCAAGGCAGATAAGAACTACAGAATCTAAACTTAATTTAGAACTTTGTGAGAAAACCGATCAAAAGATATAAAAATTCTAAAAACAGTTTTTTTTCAAAATAGAATGCCTGATCATTATAAAAAATAATCATTCACTTATTTGGTCTTTCACAAGATAAAGACAAAATTTAATTACATCTATAAAGGAGTTACTTTTAAGATCCAGTTTTCTAAACATTCAAAATCCAACAAAGATAGCAGAGAATGCCTGAGATTATCTTGGCAAAATACAAAATTTCTTTCCTTCATTTAATTTACCAAAAGATAAACTCCCTTGTACTATGTTTCTCCTGACAGGATGATTCATCCAGAAAACTTGGAAGTTAAGGATGATGAAAAAGTACCAAAACTTAGTTAGACACTGAAATATGTATCCAAAGTTACAAGTATAAAGATTAGAAAAAAATAAAAATTCAATAGAAAAATAACTCTTAGAAACAAAAGCAGAAGAAATTGTCTATGATTGCTTTTTTAAAAGATTTATTTATTTATTTGAAAGTCAGTTATACAGAGGGAGGAGAGGAAGAGAAAGAGAGAGGTATGATTACTTTTTTAAGATTTATTTTATTTATTTGAAAGGCAGAGTTACACAGAAAAAGAGAGAGGTCTTTCATGCACTAGTTCACTCCCCAAATGACCACAAGGGCCAGAGATGATCTGGGCTGAGCTAGCAGCCAGGAGGTTCTTTCCCGGGTCTCCCACATGGCGCAAGACCCCAAGCACTTGGGACATCCTCCACTGCATTCTGAGGTATATTAGCAGGGTTTGGATCGAAAGTAGAGCTGCTGGGACTCAAACTGGTGCCCATATGGGATGATGGCACTGTAGGTGGCAGCTTAAATGGCTAGACCAGAGTGCTGCCCCCTATATACTTAAAAATTTACTGTGTAAGTGTGAAATGGTCATTTTCCCATTCATAGCCATATTCATAGCCATTGCCTATATTCCTACCAAATTAGGGCATTTTTGCTTTTTACTTGTTAAACTTATTTATTCAATCATTAATTCTACTAAATGTAATGTAAATTTAAAGCAAACTATCTCAAAATAAAAGAAAAACAGAGAGAGGAAGGAAGGAAAGAAGGGAGGGGAGAGAGGAGGAGAGAGTTTGGGAGGTAGAGAGGGGAGGGAGGAAGGTTGGGAATACATTATATTCTTTTGTCTACAAACTATAATGAATCTTTTAAAACTAACCAATTTTTTTTAATTTACTAATTAAAAATAGAGTCCAGAAATAATCATACATTCATGTTATAGTGATTTTTTATGTGAGTATCAAGACAATTAAATGAGAAAAACACCCTTTACAACAAATTGTTCTTAGACAACTACATAGCCACAGGCAGAGTGAAATTGAATGCTTACCTCATAGAAAACACAAAAGCTAACTCATTATTAATCATAGTTTTAAGTGTAAGAGCTAAATCTATAAAACTCTTAAAAATAGGGGTAAATCTTCATGATCTTGAGCTAGGCAATGGTTTCTTAGATATGACACCAAAAATACAAGCAAAGAAAAAAACGAAGGGAGGAAAGGAAAAAAGGAAGGAAGGAAGGAAGGAAGGAAGGAAGGAAGGAAAGAAGGGAAGGAGGAAGGAGGGAGGGAGGGAGAGAGGAAGGAAACTTGACAACTTTAAAATGAAATAATTCTGTGTTACATATAATATATGAATAAAGTGAGAATATAATCGATGAAAAAGAAGAAACAAAAATATTTGTGAATTATATTCTAGAAAGGAGTCATAAATCTGATAGAGTAGCCATAACAAAATGTCATAAATTGAGTAATTTTTTTAAACAACAGGACATATATTTCTCACAATCCTGAAGACAGGAAGTCCTAGGTTCAGGCACCCATAGGGTTGACTTTTCCTGAGCCCCAAATCTTGGCCTTCAGATGCCTGCTTCTCTGCTGTGTTCTCATAAGGCCTTTTCTCTGTGCACAAGGATCTCTAATACCCCTCCTTCCAATGAGCCCTACTGTATCCATATAATCTGAGTAAACCTTAATTCCCTGTTTAAAATTCCTGTATAAATAATTCACATGCTGGAGTGTACTGAGGATTATGACTTCAATATATGAATTTAGTGGACACACAATCAGTCTATAACAAGGAACGTGTATACCAATACATAAAGAACACTTAACAATGTAATAATGAAAATTCAACCCAATATTTTTTTTTTTTGGACAGGCCGACAAAAGATCTGAAAATTTTTGTCTCCAAAGAACTCATACAATTGATAAAAAAGCACACACACACACACACACACACACACAAACAAAAAACATTAATTATATGGCATAGCAATTAAGAGGCCAATGGGGTACCTGCATTGTATATTGGAGTACCCAGGTTCAAGTCTAGGTTCCACTACTGATTCCAGCTCCCTGTTAATGTTATCCTGGGAGCAGCAATTGAGGGCTGAGAAGAATTCCTGTTACCCACACAGAAATCCAGATACAGTTCCCTGCTTCTGGCTTTAGTATAGTCCAATCGCAGCTACTGCATGCATTTGAGGGATATACCTCTAGCTCTTTCTCTGTTTTGTTCTTTTTATTTTTTATGCTTTAAAAATAAGTAATCATAAATAACATCAATTGAAACCCGATAACATTAAAGTTTGTACTTCTTTCTACAAATGATCTTAATTCAGACACTTCACAAAGTCTCAAAATTGCTAGCTAAGGTCATTGCATTTAACTAATACAGATTGAGAATTCCTTATACTAAATTCTTGGGACTAAAATGTGTTTCCGAATGTTAGAATTTTTCAGATTTTGGAATATTCACATAAACCTTTCCAGTTGTATATCCACAATATGAATATCTGAGGTCTGAAACTTTAATGTGAACAATACTGGTCACAGTTGCTAATTTTGGAGCAATTCAGATTATTGTCATAAGGATGCTCAATTTGTATAATTGCTTTAAAAACTATCTAGGAGAAGAGTCTAAGTCTGTAAATACCAGGATTTCTATGTCGCCTAAGATTTATACTTATTGCCATACTTCATGGTAATTTCTACTACTTGTTTTATAGGACTTATACTTAAAAACTAAAATAGAAAGAAAGGGTAGTGAGCTATTCTCATGAATACTGTATATATATATATGTAGATATATATACAGTATATATATCTATACATATATATACAGTATATATCTATATATATAGATATATAGATATAGATAAATACATTCATATATATATATATATATATATATGTATTTTTATCCATTAGATGAAAATACCAATTGGGGGATTTTCTCTATTCTCAGCACATAAAAATATCTCTAAAAATTATACACATAAATTTTAAAAATTGGCAATATTGTTTAGTTCATTTAAATACTCATAATAAATGTCATGGGATATATTTTTTAAAGATTTATTTATTTATTTGCTTGAAAGGCAGAGTGATAGAGAGGAAGATATTCTACCTACTGGTTCACTCCCTAAACACCCACAACACCCAAGGCTGGATCAGGCTGAAGCCAAGTGCCAAGACCTCCATTTGGCTCTCCTATGTGGATGGAAAGGAAGCAATTACTTGGACAATCATCTGCTATCACACAGATACATGCATTAGTAGAAAACTGGATTGGAAATAGAGGTGGGACTTGATCACAGGCATTCCAATGCAGGATGTGAGAATACCAAGTAGAGGTTTAATCCATTGTACCACAACACCAATCCTTGACTAGAAATTTCAATTTTTAAATTAAATGTTAAAGTTCTTTCTCTAGTAGAAAAAAAAAACTATTATGTTTTCCTTTGTAAATATGCTGCATAATTTTTCCATGGTGTAAATTCTCAAGAGAAATGTGCTTTTCTTTAGATTACATTTGGTTTTCCAACAAGTAATAAATTACCATATTTTGGAAAACTAATATAATAAGACTCATTAATATTTTAACTAAAATGTCAATACTCTCTGCCATAGAAACTTATTTGTCAACAAGTCAAATGCACATTAAATTTTTGTGCTGATAAAAATGATAAAAAAATAAAAAGAGGGGCCGGTGCTGTTGCATAGTGGGTGAAACTGCTACTTGCAGTGATGACTTCTAATATGAGCTACTCCACTTCTGATCCGGCTCTGTACTATGGCCTGGGAAGGCAGCGGAAGATGGCCCAGGTCCTTGGGCCCCTGAACCAGAATGGGAGACTCAGAGAAAGCTCCTGGCTCCTTGGCTTTGGAATAGTGCAGCTCCGTCCATTGCAGCCATCTGGGGAGTGAGCCAGCAGACAGAAGACTTCTCTCTCTGCCTCTGCCTCTCTGTAACTATGCCTTTCAAATAAATAAATAAATCTTTAAAAAAAAAAGATGAAAAGTGAAAATCTTTTAAAATTCAAACTGCTAAATGGTGGTAAGCCCACATGTGAAGGACCATAGTATCTCACATATAACAACCTGTATGCAGAGCATATTTTTTCTGTGATGGAATGTTTAACCAAAAAAAAAAAAAAATCCTGATGTAGCAACTAACCAATGGCTCTGGAAAAACTGTTACCAAATTCCAACAACAGAATCAATCAGTGTATAAAACTACTAATTTTCCTTTCTTTAATTCTTAATCTTTTTTTTTTTTTTTTTTGACAGGCAGAGTGGACAGTGAGAGAGAGAGACAGAGAGAAAGGTCTTCCGTTGCCATTGGTTCACCCTCCAATGGCTGCCGCCGTCAGTGCGCTGCTGCCGGCGCACCGCGCTCATCCGATGGCAGGAGCCAGGTGCTAGGTGCTTTTTCCTGGTCTCCCACGGGGTGCAGGGCCCAAGCACTTGGGCCACCCTCCACTGCACTCTCGGGCCACAGCAGAGGACTGGCCTGGAAGAGGGGCAACCGGGACAGAATCCGGCGCCCCAACCGGGACTAGAACCAGGTGTGCCGGCGCCGCAAGGCGGAGGATTAGCCTGTTGAGCCACGGCGCCCGCCGTTTAATTTTTAATCTTTCCTCTTGGACTCCTTTTACCTCTTTAAAGGGCTAGAAAACAAACAATATATATGGGAGACGATTATAAAAATACTGATTTGGATTTATAGAACTACTAATTGTATTTTATAAAACTGTAGCTTTGTCTAGTACCTCTAAAACCATGAAAGAATAAAGTAAAATAATATCATTTAGTTAAAATTACAACTCTAGCAATCAGGAAAAAGACTATCACTCTCAATCTACGCTGTTTGTCACCATACTTTATGTATAGATAAGTCTCTTAATATAAAATTTTTCCATACTCTCATACTTTACTCTGAAAAGGAAGAAAATGGATTCACAGCTACTGAAAGAGGGGGCCAGCGCTGTGGCATAGCGGGTAAAGCCGCAGCCTGCACTACCGGCATCCCATATTGGTGCCGTTTGGAGTCCCAGCTGCTCCACTTCTGATCAGCTCTCTGTTATGGCCTGGGAAAGCAGTGGAAGATGGCCAAGTCCTTGGGTCCTTGGATCCACATGGGAGACCCAGAAGAAGCTCCCGGCTCCTGGCTTCGGATTATTCCAGTTCTGGCTGTTGCAGCCATTTGGGGAGTGAACCAGCAGATTGAAGTCCTCTCTTTCTCTGCCTCTGCCTCTTTGTAACTCTGCCTTTCAAATAAATAAATAAACCTTTAAAAAAAAGGAAGCTAAACTCTTGCTATTCTGGAACTTGGATATCTTACATATTCTCCAGTTGCTCAGCAACTGTAACTGTAATAAAATTACTTATACAGACATGAGATACATACAAGCTTTATTTTCTGTCTTCTAAAAGGAAGCTATTGTTAAATCAAATAATTTATTTGAGAATAAAAGTAACAGCATTTTGAATCTGAATTGACTCATGTGTATCTTCCAACCACACAATTCAAATCATTTCTATGCAGATGTAAAGCATTAGTTTGATTAGTAAAGCATTAGTTTATATTTTTGACTTATATGATGAAACATGAAGGAAAAAAAAAAACCTCAAGACTAATATAAATCTTTTTCCAAATTAATAGGACTTAGTTGATAAAATTGTTTTAGTGATTATGAGAGAGTTATTATAGGAAAAATTTATTATAAGACAACCAATTTGCAGTGGTTACACAGACTTTGGTTTCATTTTGTTTTATAAAGGGGTGAAGGACTGTATATTTACTGATAAAATGATATATGAAACAGTGAAAAATTTTGGATGGCATCATTAAGAATACCATAAGACTACTCAGAACTAAGAGTAGACACATGATTAGACCACAGCTTTGGTGGTGATTTTTGTCTTATTCATAGGGCTTCCCAATCACCTACAAAGGTGCCTTTATAGCATATAGGTAAATAACTTTGAATTAAAATGAATAATCAATACATAATGCCTCAATAACATTGTTAAATAACCTAAAGTAACTGAGTTCTGGCTAGAGATTATTCACAATGGCCTTTTCTCTACTTAACTATTTTTTAAATTATTATATTTTATTTACTTGAAAGGCAGAGAGACAGAGAAGAAGATAGACAGAAGGACATATCTTATCCACTGGCTCACTCTCCAACTGCCAATAATAGCTAGGGCTGTGCCACATCAGAGCTAGAAACAAGAAATCTCATCTGAGTCTCCCACATGGGTAACAGGCACCCCATCATTGAGCAATCACTTGCAGCCTCCAAGATGCACATTATAGGAAGCTAAAATTGTGAGTGCAGCCAGTTCAAATGGAGTTGATATCAGACCTCCAGCATGTGATACAGGCATTCCAAGCAGCATCTTAACCTTCAGGAAATGCCTGCAACTACAGCTGACTTCTTTTATTAAACAATAGAAGCTATTTCAGTTCAGTTTTTAGGTACATTATATGAAGATCAACAAAAATATTGTTTACAGAAGGGGAATAACAATTAGCATATAATAATTAAGACTATTATGGTAAATTATCTTGTATTAATATAAATAAATTACCCTATCTCATAAACAAATGTATCAAGTCCAATCAAGTTGTAATATTGTTTATTTATCTAAAAACTCATGTTCTATTACAATGCAATAAGTAATCATATATATGAGGGATACTGCTTTACCTTTTAGTGCAGTATTTCCTTTGACTCAAAATGAACCTTCATATTTCACTGGTTATGGCACATTTTGCAGAAAATAAAATGATTATTTCAAAATTCTGCAAGTTTTAAAAAATGCACTGCCCTGAACGGTGCTGTGGCATAGTGAGCTAAACCCATGGCCTGAAGCACCGGCATATTGGCACCAGTTCTAGTTCTGGCTGCTCCTCTTCCGATCCAGCTCTCTGCTATGGCCTGGGAAAGCAGTAGAAGATGGCCCAAGTCCTTGGGCCCCTACACCCACATGGGAGACCCAGAGGAAGCTCCTGGCTCCTGGCTTCGGATTGGCACAGCTCTAGTCATTGCAGCCATCTGGGGGGTGAACCAGCAGATGGAAGGTCTTTCTTTCTCTCTACCTCTCTCTGTAACTCTTTCAAATAAACAAAATAAATCTTTTTTTAAAAATGCACTGCGAAAGCCTTTTTTTTTTTTTTTTTGGACAAGCAGTTAGAGTGTGAGAGAGAGAGAGAGAAAGGTCTTCCTTCTGTTGGGTCACCCCTCAAATGGCTGCTGCGGCCAGCGTTCTGTGTTGATCCGAAGCCAGGAGCCAGGTGCTTCCTCCTGGTCTCCCATGTGGGTGCAGGGCCCAAGCACTTGGGACATCCTCCACTGCCTTCCCGGGCCACAGCAGAGAACTGCACTGGAAGAGGAGCAACCAGGACAGAATCCGGCACCCCAACCGGGACGAGAACCCGGGCCTGCCAAACCCTTTAAAGCTGGCAGTGAAATATATTTACATTTAGAAATAGAGGATGCCGGCACCACGGCTCACTAGCCTAATCCTCTGCCTGCGTCGAAGGCACCCTGGGTCCTAGTCCCTGTTGAGGCACCAGTTCTGTCCCGCCCACTTGGGGTTTGAACCACAGAAAAAGGAAGACCTTTCTCTCTGTCTCTTTCTCACTGTCTAACTCTGCCTGTCAAAAGATTTAAAAAAAAAAAAAAAGAAATAGAGGATTATTTTAGGAAGAATGGTTAAAAATGAATATCCCATCCATGTTTACTACTACCACTTAAAAGTTACTGATCCAGATTTGATAGCATCTCATTTTTCATATCACCTTTTTCCTCTTCAACTTTTAATACAACCAGGAATAAGACAGCGAGGAGATGTACAATTTGGGACATGCTCAATCGGACTTGCCCCAAATGGTGGAGTTAGAAATGTGCCAGGGGATTCCAATTCAATCCCATCAAGGTGGCATGTACTAATGCCATCTCACTAGTCCAAGTGATCAGTTTCCATTCACAATTGATCATAATGATAGGTCTAAGAGTCAAAGGGATCTCATAAACAAGACTTATGTTTGCTAACACTAACTGATAGAATCAAAAAGCAGAGAATGATCCAACATGGGAAGCGGGATACACAGCAGACTCATAGAATGGCAGATGTCCTAAATAGTACTCTGGCCTCAGAATCAGCCCTTAAGGCATTCGGATCTGGCTGAAGATCCAATGAGAGTATTTTAGGCATGGAAAGACAAGACACTCTGGAAAAAAATAAAATAAAATAAAGAACTAAATGAAAGATCTCTGTGAGTGAGATCTCAGTGGAATCAACAGGGCCATCAAAGAAGGAGGTGCTTTTCTCTGAAGGGAGGAGAGAACTTTCACTTTGACTATGACCTTGTCTAAATAAGATCGGAGTTGGCGAACTCAAAAGGCTTTCATAGCCTTGGCAACTCATGACAAGAGCCTAGGGTGATTACTGATGCCATAAACAAGAGTGTCAGTTTGTTAAGTCAACAACAGGAGTCACTGTGCACTTACTCCCCATGTAGGATCTCTGTCCTTAATGTGTTGTACAATGTAAATTAATGCTGTAACTAGTACTCAAACAGTACTTTACACTTTGTGTTTCTGTGTGGGTGCAAACTGTTGAAATCTTTACTTAATATATACCAACTGATGTTCTGTATATAAATAATTGAAAATGAATCTTGATGTGAATGGAATGGAAGAGGGAGCAGGAGATGGTAGGGTTGCAGGTGGAATGGAAATTATGGGGTGGGGAAAGCCACTGTAATCCAAAAGCTCTACTTTGGAAATTTATATTTATTAAATAATAGTTAAAACCAGTGGTTTTAATGATCTGTGATCATTTTAGAATTTACTGTAAATTTATGAAATGTCATTTTTCCACTCAATTATTGTTTATAGCTATTGTCTATATTCCCACTAAACTAGGACCTTTTTGTTTTTTACTTGTTACATTTCTTATTCACTTAAGTATTAAGCCTTTTTACTGTAATGTAAATTTGAAATATGTTGTCTCTAAAACAGAAAAAAAATGAGATAGAAGAAGTGTGGACTGATGAGAAGGTAATAGAGGGAGGAAGGGAGGGAAGAAGGGAATATCATTATCTTCTTAGAATGATCTTTTATCTTCTATGTATCTACAAAGCACATTGAATCTGTTATAAACTAATTTAAATAAAATAAGACATAAAAAAAGAAGAAGAAAATTTTTGGCTCTACCTTCTGATTTAGTACTTTGTCCTAGGAATGCAATATTAATACAACTGAATTCTAGATGAGAAATTTTAAAATATTATTCTCAGTTCATTTGGACTGTTGTAAAAAAATATAGTATAAACCAGGTAGCTTATAAACAACATAAATTTATTTCTCACAGTTCTAGATGATAGAAAGTTCTAGACTAAGGCATATGCAGAGTTTTGTCTGTGCAGGTCTTAATTTACCTGTTCACAAAAGAAGGCTTCTTGCTGTGACCTCAACATTGTAGAAGGCAGGAGGCTCTCCCTGGGGTCTCTTTTGTAAGGGCACTAGTCTCATCCATGAAGGTTCCCAAAGGTTCAATCCCTTCATGAAACTCCCAACCCCCAATACTATCACCTTTGGGGTTAAATTTCCACATTTGTGATTATGAGGGGAATACAAACATTGCTACAAAGGAGACATCTCAGAGAAGGATCTGGAAAGAATGAGGACTAAGGTAGAATCTGATTGCCCAGGTCAAAAAGAGGTGTTGACTGCATTTCATGAGAATTGTTCATGAAAAGTGTTAAAGTACGATACATATCTGTAAATGAAAAAACCTTAAAAACTCATTAAGCATTTTATCTCATACAAGGAAATTTTCTTAAATGTAGTGTTCCAATACCCATATGAGATTTTTTTATGAATTGCTATTTCTATAATAACATTTCTATAATAACTACTCAAAAGCTAATAAAATCTACAAACTCTAAAACTCAAATCCAGGACAAAAGCCACTCGGAGCATATTTAAAATTGTATGACACTATATTAAATTACAAAATTGACAAGAAAATCTCAATCTTTATATGAATTAGCAACATTCTTTGGAGTATATTTTAGATACGTGGTATTATATTGGGGATAATAATTATTTATAAATTATGTTTATACATGTGGATAAAATTATAGATCAAATATCTATGCAAAACAATTATTATTTCTTATTTATACACATTTTTGACAGATTATTTTTAGTAAAACACATATTTGAGGAGAGGGAAAGAAATGAGATCAGATGAGGCTTGTCAAACATTGCCCCAAATTGTCTCACCAAACGGTGCTGTCAAAGTTTATTTCGTTAGCAGGTAGAACAAATGAACAATATGGATTAATGAAAGCACTGAGCTTTCTTAACTATGATGATCTTCATCAGAAGATACAATCAATCCCAAGTAGATCCTCTTGACATGTGGTTATTATAACACTTAGCTCTTCCTTTTGAGAGCTTTTGCAGTTTTCAACAACCAGACCTTTCTCACATTCCTCCCCCAAGGTGAGCTTAACAAGGGCATAGATAATCTTCCCTTGTGGTTATTTTATGTGTTTTTGGCTTTTCACATTGGCATATTCAGAATATGAGGAGGAAGCATTGGAATCTGGGTAACTAAAAGTGATGCCTGGACAGGTCAGTGTGTATTGGACCTTATAATCCACCTTTTGGGTCTCCTCAATTTGGTAATCTTGAAAATGTAAGCACTCTCATTTTCCTTATTCCTATCCTGTGAGCTGAATTGTGTCCTCCCAATATCCATCTGTTGAAGTCCTAACTCCTAGTAACTCAGATTGTGACTATATTTAGAGATAGGCCTGCAAAAGGGTGATTGAGTTAAAAATGAAACAGTTACAGTGGGCCCTAATCCAAAATGACTGATGTCCTTATCAGGAGACATTAGGACAGAGGCAACACAGGGAAGACCATGTGAGGACACAGCAAGATGGTGGCCCTCGGCAAACTAAGAGGGAGATCTTAGAAGAAATCAAACCTGATGAAACTCTCCTTATGAATTTTAAGCTTCAACAGTTGTGAGACAATCAATTTCCATCCTTTATAAACTACCTAGTGTGTGTGGTTGTTTGTTTTAGCATCTTTAGCAAATTAATGCACATCAATTTGTCTTTTCTCTTACAAAACAGATTTGCTTTCTTATCAACATTACCCAATAACTTCACAATCCCTAAAGCTCAGCTACTGTACTGTGCTCAAACTAAGTGTTTCTAAATTCTATGATGACTCTTCTGATTCAAAGCAAATAGCACAGGATGTTAAAGAAGGAGCATCTTAGTCTTTTATCATAAGTCCTGAATTCACACTAGAATACCTTAGCAAAAGACTCAAACATCTCTTTTTGAGAATTCTCTACAGAGTAATAAAAATACTTATCCATTTTGTGCATCACATCCCTCTAACTACTCATCTATTCATTACCTAATATTTATATTACAGACAATATAAAGGTGATTCTCTGCATTGATGATCTGGTTGGTATTTACTACTTTTTTTCCACTTCTGTGGGGACAAACACTTTGGTAAAAGATATAAATCTTGGGGCAGGCATTGTGGCACAACAGGGTAAGCTGCTGCTTTGGACACTTGCATCCTACATAGCAATGTTTGGGTTTGAGTTCCACCTCTGTTTCTGATCTGGCTTCCCGCTAATGTGAACCCTGAGATGAAACAGATTTGATCCCTAACCCCCACATGGGAGACACAAACAGAGTTCCTTACTCCTGACTTCATTCTGTTCCAGCCCTGCTGTGGTGGGCATTTTTGAAGTGAATCAGTAGATTTAAAAAATCTCCCCCCAACCAATGCCTTCTTTTTTCAAGTGGAATAAAGTAAATGTTTTTTGAAAAGATATAAAGTTAATAGAAAGTACATGAGGGGCCAGTGTTGTTCAGTGGGTTAAGCTGCTATCTGTGACACCAACATCCCATATGAGCACCACTTTGAGTGCTGTTGCTCTGTTTTTTTTTTTTTTTTTAAGATTCATCTTATTTATTTGAAAGACAGAGTTATAGAGAGAGGTAGAGTCAGAGAGAGAGAGGTCTTCCATCCGCTGGTTCACTCCCCAGATGGCCACAATGGCTGGAGCTGCGCCGGATCCAACGCCAGGAGCCAGGAGCCACCTCTGGGTCTCCCACGCGGGTGCAGGGACCATGGACTTGGGCCATCTTTCACTGGCTTCCTAGGCCATAGCAGAGAGTTGGATCAGAAGTGGAACAGCGGAGAATCAAACCAGCGCCCATACAGGATGCTGGCGTCCCAGGCCAGGGCCTTAACCCATTGCACCACAGTGCCGGCCCCTGCTCTGCTTCTGATCCTGCTCTTTGATAATGCACCCCGGAAAGCAGCAGAAGACTTAGACCCCTGCCAACAAGTGAGAGAACTGGATGGAGTTCCAGGCTCCTGGTTTTGGCCTAGTCCCACCCTGCCCTTTGCAGCCATTTGGAGAGTGAATCTGTGGAGGGAAGATCTCTATCTGTATCCCCCCGCCCCAACTCTGCCTTTCAAATAAATCAATAAATCTTTTATTTAAAAGGGAAAGTACATGAATTTACTGTGCAACGTATTGACATTCAAGTTAATCACTGGCTTTGTGAAAACTCAGAAACATTGTCCCTTATATATCATTAATATTTCTCTCTCCTGTATTTCTAAAATTCCAGGTGTAAAAAATGTAAACAAGCCCAATATCAAAGATGAAATATAGATACAGAAATATAGCTGTCCAATACTTCTTAGTTTGGAATTTCATTCACTGAGCTATTTCTGAATTATCTGAGCTAAGACAGCGTACACTTATTTTAAGCTATTTTACCTTTGCTGATTTTCTATTATAGCTTAGCTATTTACACAGTGATCACTATTTATGCACAGTACCAGTTAGCATCTAATGTCACATACCTGTTGCCATAGCAATCCTCTTCCACCATTAATGTGTACATGACTTCTGTTCTGTTCTGTTCTTTTCTTTAGAATGTCTGAACAGGACATTTTTTAACATAGAAACCATTCACTTTTCTCTGTGGTGTTGCTTAAACCTTAATGTTTAATGATTTTAAACTTTTCAAATACAATATATCTCTGTTGTGCTTTAGCTTGTCATTATTCATTTATCTGCAGAAATAATACACATTTCTCCAAATCAATTTAGCAGTTGAGGGAAATTAGATTGATCACAGATAAATCTAGGTTGAAATAGAGTTCCTGAATATATTTATAAATTCCAAGGCTCTGAGAATGTCAAGATATAATGTGCTGTGATCGGGTCCTGTAAATCACTGGGCTAGCTTCATATATAAGATCATGGAGTCCACCGGCTTCATCTCAAGCTATATCTCATATTACAATCAGAACAGAGCTAGAATAAAAAGATGACATTTCCATTCAAAGCACCTCTTCCCAAATATTCATCAACTAGATCTTCCCAAATGCACTAGTCATCTTTCTATTTTCAATTATTTTTAACTCAAGAGTCTATTCTTATATGTCCTTTCTCATAATTACACCACATTGACTATTTTGGTGGAAATTATACAGTCCTGCTGTATTTTATGGTACTGAGTCCTCTGGAATTCTTAAAAGTCTATCAAATTTGCAATGGCTTAGCTTATTTTCTGAATTCAGACCACAGTATCACAGATACAAAATAATACTGTATCTAATATATATTTAGTACATGTACCTGCTATAGTAATCAGCTTGTGGTTTTGCTCTATAAGGGGCCATAGACAATGGATAAGTTAAATAACTATAAAGGGAAACAAGTCAAGAAAAACTGCAGGCAGTGCATGATTAATTGCTGGAACAAGGAATACAGACAATAAAGTTTATGACATGCAAGCAACTAATCATTTAGAAATTCTGAATTAAAAGATTAATTTCCCTGTTGAACAGAGAAACCTCCACCTGAGTATAATAAATTGATCACATTTGGTCCAATTGGAAAAGATAATTCATTGAAACCTGTGATTCTGTACAAGACCTTCAATACATCGAACTCGCTCACATTTCTTAAAATTGCCTACTGACTTCAATTTTGATGCTTTCTTCCCTTCATAACTAAATTCAAATATGATTTCTGCTTATATTCACATCTTTAAGACATTTATTCAACAAAATTTTAATTAAATCTCTCCAGCACTATGCTATCTATTGGGCTACATGATAAGTAGTAATCAGATCAAGAGTGACTTTGTTTATGTAGAAAGGGCTTGTGATCCATGAAACAAAAAAGTAAAACCAGACATCAGCTCTTCAACCAAGAGTTGAGCTGCACTTTAAAGACTCATTTTTACATAATATAATTGAAGTGTTTAGACAAATATAACTCTAGTAGCACCATCAAAGCTGAATATCCTTGCATATACTTTTCCTATCCTGAGCTTTATAAAAGTCACCATCTGGATTCAAGGCAGAGAATTTTTGATTACCCAAGTCGATGATATTATACAAATATAAACAAGTTTATAATAAATTCACCATGCAAAAAATATGTGTGTCACAGAACAAGACAATAGTTAGATATATGGTGATTTACCTATTTGTTAATAGTTTTATATTTTCTTTTGCTTCACCATTATAGAAGTTAAAAATAGCAAATTAAATAATCTTTAACAAATCTTGAAGCCAAATGAGTTCAACACAATCCTGGAAAATGCCACATTAATTGAGCCTTATTTCTAGCCTTCCATTCTCTGAAGTTCCAGCTCTATTTAACAGCACTGCACAGCAAGTATTGTTACTTTTCACCATAGTTCTGTCAAAATAATGAAGTAATCCAGTAATTTTAGCTGTGTAATATCTAGAAATGTAAATAAAATTAGATATATTTATGCAGTCTTGTGTATTGTGTTTTCATTACACTTATAATGCTTCCCACAACTTGTGAAATATTTTGTCAGTTTGGAGGGAGCATTTTAAAAAAACTAGAAGTTTGAACATGTCTAAAAAATTCAAAAATTCAAAGATATTGCCATCTTATCACAACAATGGTGATTAAATCAATATGAAATCAGGTATATTTTTACCAGTTAATTAAATTTAACTTAATTTTTTTTCTGATTCACAGAAATATTTTCATACATCACATTACAATCACAATGACATATTTCACTAATGTTATAACTTCACATCATAATGTATTTATTTTATATATATATATTTATTTTATAATATACTAAAGAGAAGCTAATTATGTCCATATCTTAAGGACAGAAGAAGAAAAGCTGAATGAAGGCCTCTTGGTCTTTATTTCTATGGCAAGTATAACCCTAATCCAACTGCACAACAAATAGTGTGGTTCTTTTCCAGCCCACCAACAACCTGTAATATTTATACAATTTTACAATTCAGTCTTGTAGCTAGTATATCCTTGTCAAAACATCTTCGGCCGGCGCCGTGGCTCAACAGGCTAATCCTCCGCCTTGCGGCGCCGGCACACCGGGTTCTAGTCCCGGTCGGGGCACCGATTCTGTCCCGGTTGCCCCTCTTCCAGGCCAGCCCTCTGCTGTGGCCCAGGAGTGCAGTGGAGGATGGCCCAGGTGCTTGGGCCCTGCACCCCATGGGGAGACCAGGAAAAGCACCTGGCTCCTGGCTCCTGCCATCGGACAAGCGCGGTGCGCCGGCCACAGCGCGCCCTCCGCGGCGGCCATTGGAGGGTGAACCAACGGCAAAAGGAAGACCTTTCTCTCTGTCTCTCTCTCTCTCTCACTGTCCACTCTGCCTGTAAAAAAAAAAAAAAAAAAAAAAAAAAAAAAAAAAACATCTTATCTTTCCCTAAAATTAGTCTTAACCTTTATTAGCAAAAATATTTTCCTAGACAAAAGAGTAAACAAAACAAAACAAAATCTCAATGTTACTTGTTATTGAGGGAGGGATAACAGATGGCTCAAGAAAGTGATACAGAAGATATTAATTATGTTCTCTCCTCAAGAATAAAAAAATAGGTTAATTTTTTCCATAAAGCTTTTCACTAGGCACAGGATCATGAAAAATAATTAGAAGACAGCTTGATGCTCATTTAAATGCAGTTCCTGGCTGTGTCCTGGCCTTTTGTTAACAGTTAACTAACTAGAAGTTGGTATAAAGACCCAAGCTAATTATGTAATCCTTGTGCCTTTACACAATTACTGGCTCTGTAATATGCATTAAATTAGGAAAAAAGAATCAATATCAACAGAGAATAGCTGGCTTTAATCTACCAAAATCACAATGGTAAAAAATTAATGAAGAGTCAAACATGAATAAGGAAAAAATACTCTGACAAGTTTTAGAGCAAAAATTCAAATTTGGAATCCATTAAAAATATTGTAATCAATTTTAATTCCAAATACTTCAAATAGAATGAGCCAAAACAAATAAATTCAGCAGAAAAGCAGGACATTTGTAGTCTGTATCTTATTCTCTCATAGCCTACATCTTAAAAAAGTCAAAATGTAACAAGTCACATATAAGAGAAACAGGACCCAAGAAAAGGACCCAAACAACAGCATCAAATCTACGTATTATGGGATAATAGAAATCATCTAAGTTAGAAGCTGTACATAAAATCATATTCAAAGACCAAAAGTATCATCTTGAAAAATATACCAGGACTAAAACTACATATATATATATAGAACATGCTATCAGTAGAAAGAAGAAATAGGGAATAGGGACCGGTGCCATGGTTCACTTGGTTAATCCTGCGCCCTTGGCACCTGCATCCCATATGGGCACCAGGTTCTAGTCCCGGTTGCCCCTCTTCCAGTCCAGCTCTCTGCTGTGGCCCAGGAAGGCAGTGGAGGATGGACCAAGTGCTTGGGCCCCTGCACCCGCATGGGAGACTAGGAGGAAGCACCTGGCTCCTGGCTTTGGATTGGCGAAGCGCCAGCCATAGTGGTCATTTGGGGAGTGAACCAGCGGATGGAAGACCTTTCTCTCTGTCTCTCTCTCTCTCACTGTCTATAACTCTACCTGTCAAATAAAATTAAAAAATAAAAATAAAAAAAGAAAGAAGAAATAACGCTTTATATCATGCATCTGTAAATTACTTCCACTTAGTAGAACCCAAAGACTAAGGGCTATGGTGCCTCCCCATGTGTACAAGTAAATTTCTGGTTATTTGGTTGAGGATAAACACAAAAACAGCAATTCATATGAGCGTTTCAGATAAATGAGTGGGCCGGCGCCACGGCTCAATAGGCTAATCCTCTGCCTTGCAGTTCCAGCACACCAGGTTCTAGTCCCCGATCGGGGTGCCAGATTCTGTCCCTGTTGCCCCTCTTCCAGGCCAGCTTTCTGCTGTGGCCCGGGAAGGCAGTGGAGGATGGCCCAAGTGCTTGGGCCCTGCACCCGCATGGGAGACCAGGAGAAGCACCTGGCTCCTGGCTTCGGATCAGCGCGGTTCGGCCATTGGAGGGTGAACCAACGGCAAAAGAAGACCTTTCTCTCTGTCTCTCTCTCTCACTGTCCACTCTGCCTGTCAATAAAAAATAAATAAATGAGTAAATAGCTCCAAACAGGAAACACTGTTTGATTTTTCACCTTTGAAATACACTTTCAGTTCAAAGAAAATGTGCTTCCACCCTCATTCTGGTTGCTTTGTTAACGTTCATTAATTAATTTCAATACATTGTGAGTGTGAATAGGTATTTTCTCTATATGTTCTACAATTGAAAAAACTGATACTAAGTATGTACTTACAGAACTGTTTCCACTTTCGGGGTTCAGGGTGCTTACTACTTTCCAGCTAGCAAACAGATCCATATGGGAGACCAGAACCTTGCTCCTTCTCTTCAAGCTGCCCAGCCAGAGCTGTTGCAGGCAGCTGGAAAGTATAATACCTGATAGGAGAGTCTATCTCTTTCTCCTTTCTGCCATTTAGATAAATAATAAGTAAACAGATTTTAAAACAAAAGGAGGAAGCAATTTTATCATGCATTTTATTCTTTTTAAAGTCAATTTCATAAATTACAATAATTCAGGCTGAGTTTTAATAACTAAGGAAATATTAAAGTATTATTTCAGAAATATTAAGTTATTGTACAATTATCTTACTTTTCTTTAAAAGCACTAAAACACCCTTAAATAAATACAACAACTTTATACAAAAAAAATTAATGGAAACATAAGAGAGGCAATAAGAAGTTATACAGAATGATCAATGACCTGAAATTCCTTCAGAAAATATCGCATTGAGTTATGATGATGGAGTAGAACAAAAGAAAGTCCTATTTACAAGGAACTTACATTTCAGAGAAGCAGAACAGAAAATAGTAAAAAGTCAAATAATTTCAGTAGAAAAATAAATTTAATTGAATTTAATTGGAGCCAATACATCAGTGTAAAGAGGCACAGAGTGAGACTGTTGGTGTGTGGAAACAGTGAGAGAAAGATATGACAAGATACCAAGGTTGGGAACCCAACACCATGAGAACAAGAAAATGTCCCATTAATGTGAAGACAAATTACATAACACACTTGCGGCGGTAATATAATCATTCAATAGAGGTTTACTTATTTCCTTGGAAGTTGTTCTTTCTTCAAGAACTACTGTTAACACATTAAGCTTTGAATTGGTATATATTATTTAGTTAGTATACCTAGTAAGGCAAACTGTTCCTCTTATCCAAGGTAGTACTAACAGAATTGTCTTCAACCCTGCCTGCTCATCCATATTACTTGAGATCATTTTTTAAAAAGATTGATGCCCTGGAAGGCTCCAAACCTTCTGATATTAGAAATATAATGCCAGGAAGAGAATCAGCTGTCACTCCTGAAGCCTTCTCCAGGAGACTGCCCCTTTAGTCACAGCAGATCACCCATGCCCAGTGAGAGAGGGAGAAACAGGCAATGTGAATATCTCCAGGAGGCAGCTAAAGAATCAAAGAAGAGAGCAGCGGCAATTACTAAATTATTGAAAATGAAGCGTAATAGTAAAGACCTGTGGAGATTTAAAACAAAACAGGTCTACGGGTTGGATTAGGCCTGCAGATTGGCAATTTTCTATGCTTCAAAATGCACACAATATAAATAATTGAACCAAATACAAAGCATTTTAATCTGAGCATAAAGGTCCTGCAAAGGCCCAGGATTGGCTTAGATTTCACCATAATTCTTCTGTGCAATATCCCTCAGCCTTGGGGCAGAATTCTTTAGGCTGTTCATGCAAAGAAGTAATCATCATCCTCATCAGGTATCTACTTGTAGCAGAAATTCAGAGAACCCTAAAGGGTTAAGCCAAGAAAGGAAAAGAAAGACTAACAACCGAATATCCATGCAGCAGAGGCTCTCAAGTGAGAAATAACATAAACTATATTTTCTACTCTGCACTTAAACTTGGCAGTTTCAAAAGTTGTAAATGTCCAAATTAATGCAAATTACTTTTTAAAAACAAAACACTGGCTCCATTAAACTGCTTTACACAAGTTCTTAATCATCTGTATGTTCAGCTCATCTTTACAGGAATGTGTAGAAGGAATGTAACCGAAAAACAGGAAGACCAGCCAACAGACACCAAGTACCTTCACACTAAATGTGACAGAATGCATTCATCTTGTTGTTAAACCCAGCTTAATCATTATCTGGAAAGATGAGTAGTTCTACAAAATTACATATTCATTTAATATACTAGAATTATTAACACTACATTGTCATTAAATGTAGATGTGTATATAAACAGGGAAAAACACTCAGATTTTTATGAAAAACGTCAGCTTGCAGGCTGGTGCCATGGCTCACTAGGCTAATACTCCACCTGCGGCGCTGGCACCCCAGGTTCTAGTCCCAGTTGGGGTGCTAGATTCTGTCCTGGTTGCTCTTCTTCCATTCCAGCTCTCTGTTGTGGCCTGGGAGGGCAGTGGAGGATGGCCCAAGTGCTCGGGCCCCTGCACCCGCAAGGGAGACCAGGAGAAAGCACCTGGCTCCTGGCTTTGGATCAGCACAGCACTCCTGCTTTAGCGGCTATTTGCTGGTAAACCAAGGGAAAAAGAAAACCTTTCTCTGTGGCTCTCTCTCTCTCTCTCTTTCTAACTCTGCTTGTCCAAAAAAAAAAAAAAAAAAAAAAAGAAAGAAAGAAAGAAAAGTTACATCTTACGTCATTTGTGTCAATGTATAAATTAAAATTGCTTTTACACATTACCAATGGTATAAAATTCAGCATGGCAGTAAAAGGACCACTGGAAATTCAAGAAAGCTAGTCTATTCACACACACACACACACACACACACACACACACACCCCTTTTGCACTACTTCCTTCTCTATCTTCTAATTGAATAGTATATCATTCAGAGAGAGCACCCTTGTTTGAAATGTAACCTATACTCAGTAAGAGGTAATGTTATTCTCTGGATCATTTATTTGTCACTGAAACTGTTTTTGATCTAGTACTTTAATAGCTTGAATAAAAGTAAACTATTTCCATCAGCAAACAAAAAACAGCAGCTGACAGTCAAAAACAGTGGACATGCTTTTTCATTCAGATGTTTTCCTATAAGGAGAAAACATTCAAGTACACCAAGTTTTAATGATGCTAGAAAACTAGATAGGGACCCTTTTTCTATTTCTTAGGGAATGGACATCTTGTATCAGTAGAATAACACATGGGGTAATCCTTTGTACTTGGCATCAATAGAAGAGAGAAACATTCCTACCTCATCTTGCAAAGACCTGCAAAATTTCTGCTTACCATTGCCTGGCATACACTACCTTCCATTGTACAGACTCTACTATTTCACCAGCCAAAGTCCCCATTGTTATTCTACAAAAATCATCACTGTCACCAGGATGCTCAGTATTATCCCTCCTGAAAACATCAAGTATCTGTCTCTTGATCACATCTACTCGTTTTGGTTCCCTTTCCTACACAATTTATATACTTTGAAACAAAGTGTTATCCACCTTTTATGATCTACTTCACATTCTATCATTATTGCCATTGGGTCTTCTAAAATCACACTAAAATGAGTTGTTATTCCCTCGCCTATAAATTCTGTAAAATTCATTTTTTAACTTTTATTTAATAAATATAAATTTCCAAAGTACAGCTTTTGGATTACAGTGGCTTCCCCCCCCCAATAACTTCCTTCTCACCCACAACCCTCCCCTCTATCACTCCCTCTCTCATTCCATCCACATCAAGATTCATTTTCAATTATCTTTATATACAGATCAATTTAGCATATATTAAATAAAAATTTCAACAGTTTGCAGCCACACAGAAACACAAAGTGTAAAGTACTGTTTGAGTACTAGTTACTGCATTAATTTTTATTGTATAACACATTAAGGACAGAGATCCTACATGAGGACTAAGTGCACAGTGACTCCTGTTGTTGACTTAACAAACTGACACTCTTGTTTATGGCATCAGTAATCACCCTAAGCTCTTGTCATGAGTTGTCAAGGCTAATAAAATTTATTTTTATACCTCACTTTTGCAGTGTGTTATATACTACCTTGCTCAGTAGTGACTATCTAACAAGAATTCACTGAAACTCAGAACCATCATGGGCTACTTGGAACCTCTGGTCCAAATGGCCCTCCAATGAACGAAGGCATTCTCCACTCCACTGATAAAAGCCCATCCTGGTTTTCTTTGTCTCTGCCTCCCTCTTACTTCCAAGGATAAGATGTATTAATTTTATTTACTAAGTATAAGAATCATGATCAGAATCAGGTAAAAAGTAGCCCCAGTAAATGCCCTTGAAGTGATTTCTTTTAAATTTTCAAGTTCAACAGCTTTGCATTAGTTTATTCCTCACACATCCCTGACTCTCTATCATTTGCACTCATGATAATACACTAAGGTTCTGTCTGCTTTTATCACATATCACATGCCTGATAAAAAATAAAATTTTATAATGAGGAATTTTATCTTGATCAAGCATGATATTCCCCTTTAATCATCTATGATAGTTCTCATGTCCTTATTTCTCAGTTAACCAGCATTGCTTTATAAACCATACACTTTGTAAACTATGCATTTTGTAAGCCATGTGGAACTTAGTAACATCAAGGGAAGTATGAGGCTCTTTTACCATATGTCAGAAAGACTGAGTTCAAGTAAGAAATATTTGTCTTGCTTGGCTAGGTTTGTCAATCAACATACTGGCTGCCTACCATGGATACAAGTTCCTATTTGAAGGTAGCTGACTCAAAAAGGAAGAGTGTGAGAGCCTCTGCTTCCGAAGAACTGCTGAGGGTTAAAAGACCACAAATGAATACATCATGGTAGCATATTTTAAATGTATCTCCTCAGTGTGTATGCCTAAGTTACTGAAACTCTTTAAAAGATGTTTTTAGGGGGTCAGCATTGCGGCACAGCAAATTAAGCCACCACTTGTGATGGCATCCCATCAAAGTGCCAATTCTATATTCAATCCAGTTTCCTGCTGATGCACCTGGGAAAGCAGTGGAAGTGCTTGGGGTCCCGCTACACACATGGGAGACCCGGACAGAGGGGCAGGCTCCTGAAATTGGTCTGGTGCATCCCTGGCTGTTGTGAGGAATGGACTAGTGGATAGAAGATCTCTTGGTTTCTTTCTCTCTCTCTGTATAACTCTGCCTTATCAAACAAATAAATGAATACTTTTAAAAGATGCTTTAGTCATGTTATCAATAGAGATATGACCTTAAGACTTCCCTTGAATTTTCAATTTATCTGGTTAATAGACACCCTAATGCATCCTTTTCCAACTCTCACTCCATAGCTAGAGTCTAAACAGACAGTCATCTTTGGACCATTCAAAATAAATGCACCTGCACAATGTGAGACTATCCAATGAAAGAACTTCAAAAATATTCTGCATCATTTAAAATGTGTAGGTACTCTAAAATGGGATTCAAGTGCCAACTGGAAAGCTTTGTAATAAACTATTTACATCCAGTTTTCCCCATTTATAACTCCTGGAAATATCTGAAATAAGAGATATAACTCTAGATTTATCTAAATGAAAGTTTAGATAATATTACGAATGAACAACAGACATTAAATAGATATGTTCCTAAGTCCACCAACACCAGAAGTTCTATGGAAGTCTCATCAGTGGCGTGGAGACCAGCTTACTCTCAGCTAAAGGCATGAGGGATCAATTTCTGAAGGATACTTCCCAAGCTTTGGATGGCAAATCCAAGCCCAGTCTTTGCCAAAAATCACAGGCAGATCATTGATCTGTCTCTGATGGTATACTGTGTTCCTCCTATCATGTTTTCCTATCATCACAGTTCATACCACCCAAGTATCTAATGAAACAAATAGAAAAATTTACTTTACTCTGGGGGATATTGTTTGCATTCCAAGGGTACCTTCTTCCTCTCTACCACTATACGTTAGCTGACTCAAGAATCACTGGTGGTCTTCTCAAGCATTTCTATTCTTTACCAGGCTTTCAAGGACCAATTTTTCTCTCTACTCAGGCTCTGTGCCCTGCCCCTCTCTTTTATAACTTCCTACAAGACTTCAGTCACAGTAGGGCTACAATGCAGCCCTCGTATCTCTCCAGAACTTCAGCCTTAGTTTTGCTTACCCTATTCCTAGATAATACATTTATTTCACAAATCCATGTGTCTAAATGGCTATTTCACCTTACACATTTCCCCATAAATACATAATTTATCCACCATTCAGACCTTCACTAACACCATCCTCTTCTTTTTAAATTCTCTTAACTCCTTTTCTTCTCTGCAGTGAGGAAAATTATAATATTTGATTTTGTCCAGTCCTCTGTCAGATAACATGTTATCACTTGATAACACTAAATGATATTGATAAGCAGAATATCCATCCTTAATTATTTTTATGTGTTCATGTCTTGTGTACTCTCGCTTAAAGTTTAACCTGCTATACAATTTTGTATCTTTCTGTAAATAATAACACCAGAATGCAGAACTCAGGTCACATAAATTAATCAGTTACCCTTTATGAAAGTCCTCTCAGAGTTATGCCAGAATTATCATGGATGGAGACTCTCTATTATTAATAATATTTAATTCCACTTTCTCAGAATGGAACCTGCAGTTAAACAATAAAATGTGTTATTTTACTCAATCAAATCTGTGCTACTTGGATCAGTGTGATTAACAACACTACACTTTTCAAATCACATTTCCTTAAATTCATTCTTTAAGGAAAACACTAATTAGCTTCCTATTATAGACAATTAAAAAATCTACACGCTAATTAACATCCTCTCTACTCAATTGGAATCTAAAAATACTAAAAATAAAACTACAGCAAAAACCTGAGGGTTAATATCTTTCTATTTCTCTCTAATGCAATAATTAATTATTCTTAGGAAAAAAAAAAAAAACCCTGCACATATATTTTCAATCTCTAAAACATTTAAGTAGTAACAGTGCATAATATCTAGCCCAAAGACATAAAATATCTTGAAAAAATAGTATAGATTTCAGACAAGCAATTGGAATTAACCCTCTAATACATCCATTTATTTTGAGATAGTTTACTTTTACTCTTTTTGTCATAAAAGCATACATCAAGTATTATCATGACTGTCAAAACTAAAAATCTCTCTGGAAGAAACACCAAGCAATGAACTTTATAAGCACAAAAAATATGTTGATTTGTCTCAGTATCTCCCATACCTACAGTAATGCCTGGTCATGCATGGTTAACAAGTTGGAGTGTGCATGAAGTGAGTAATTTTTTCCTTAATTCTTCATCATTCCTTAAAGCCAGTCAGTCATGAAATGTTGTCAGTCCTAGCCTAGAAATGTCTCTGAAATTTTCCACTTCTCTTAAAACTCCCTGCAAAATTCTACCAAAGCTTAGCTTTCTTCTAGCAAGCACTCCAATATTTTCTTCCCTTGAAACATTATAAATAACTGTCTAAATAACAGGTCAGGGGCCAGCACTGTAGGGTAGCAGGTAAAGCTGCCACCTGCAGCGGTAGCATCCCATGTGAAGCAGGTTCCAGTTCTGGCTGCTCCTCTTCAGATCAAGCTCTCTGCTATGGCCTGGGAAAGCAGTCGAAGATGGTGCAGATCCTTGGGCCCCTGCACCTGCATGGGAGATGAGGAAGAAGTTCCTGGCTCCTGGCTTCAGATCAGCCCACCTCCAGCCCAGCTTTGGTAATTGCAACCATTTGTGGAGTGAACCAGTGGATGGAAGACCTCTCTCTCTCTCTCTCTTTCTCTCTCTCTCTCTCTCTCTCTCCATGCCTTTCTGTAACTTTGCCTTTCAAATAAGTAAATAAATCTTAAAAAAAAAAAAGGGTCAATAATAACATTCAAATGTGCATCCACTGGCTCTGGTTTGCACACAATCTGAACAACTTAGTAACAATAGAAAATCCTGGTGATCAGGTTCTGGTTCCAATCCTCATCTTTATGTGCATTTCTTGACATCTCACAAAATCTCTTGCATCCTATGTATTAGCAAAACCTATTGTCTCTGTGTACCTTAAGCAAGCCATGCTCATGCATGCTTTATGTATGCCAGAACATTATCCTCTTCCTCTTCATCTTTTTTTTTTTTCCATTCAGTAACAACCAGTCAGTGAAACTAGTTATTTTATATCAGTGCTAGTGTCATCTCAGCCTTAAAGTCTTACCAAGAAATTCAAATACAGGTAGAGTATTCTTACTGTACATAATTTGTAAATTAACTCTGATCTGGATAAGATCCAGACAAAAATTTATCACTTTATAACAAAAGGAGTTGATTACTAAATATACGCTGGAAATAGGTGGCAAAGGAATAATAAAACTACACCAGCTAATGATTTCTGTGCCTGTAAACAATTAAATTAAATATATTGATTACATAATATAACTATGCATTTCCTAATAAAAATAACCTACTGCATCATATTAGTTAGGATCTGTACAGCTTGTTCACTAATATATGTAGTTAATAATTAATCTACAAAATATTTCCAATCCTATAAGAACTAATAGAATCACACAAGTTCACACAAAGTGGGATTTCAGGCTTTCATACCTCCAAGGCAGTGCTGCCCTAATGAACTTAATATCTTGCTATTTGTTGACTCTATCAAAATGAATGATGATACATCACTGTATCATCATCTTTTTGACCTTAAAACAAATTGGCAGGTGTTATGAATACACATAAAGTCTAGCACCAAGTTTTCTGTTTGCTTTGTTTGAACTTACAGTGGTAACAATCAGCTGATGAATTATTTATACAGTTCCCTTCATGTACACATGCATGAGCATTTGTTGATAAGGTTGTGATTTACTAAATGAGCATCCAGATGATAAGACACAACAGATTATTTTTTGTTTTTAATATGAATTCAAAGAAAATTTGTATAATTGTTAAAAAATTCTAAATGTAAATATCATATATTATATTATGACAACTATTCAAAAGTATATAACTATCTCATACAAACATATGAGACTCCTAAAACTTGCTTATTGAAGAAAAAAGTTGCCTTCTGTAAGAAACAACAGAAAATAATCAGTGTGATCAATTGTGAACTGAAGATGATCACTTGGACTAGGGAGATGGCATTGGTACATGCCACCTTGATAGGATTGTATTGGAATCCCCTGGCATGCTTCTAAAAAAAAAATAAAATAAAAAGAAAAGTAATTTAAAATATTCTAATACTACAACTTTGGTTCCTGTTAAATACAGAAGCTTATTCACTTTAACATATTTGGTATATTAAGGAAAATATATTAGTACATATGCCAATAACATATTTCAATATATATATTACAAAAGCAGTTTACATATGCAATTGAACTCAAGGCCTCATTTAAACAGTGTATGCAGAAAATTCTTTCAACTATCTACAGGCACATGTCTAAGATTAAGCCTACATCACAATAAGTAAATAAATAACTATATCAAAACAATGTTATAGGTATACTTTTTGAAAGCATTGTAATATAATTATAATTTTAAAATGCATTTAACTTGTAAACGAAAATATAAGGCCACCAAAGAATACTATAAACTATTTCCAAAAAAAAAGGGGGGGGGGACTATTATCTTTCAAATCCTACTTAAGGAACCAAAGAACTATTTAGATGTTATTTTTGAATGATTTAGTCATTTGAAGGGCAGAGCTACAGAGAGAGACAGAGAGACAAGGAAACAGAGAGAGACAGAGAGAACCTCCATTCGCTAGTTTACTCTCCAAATGGCCATAATATCCAGAAGGGGGCCAGGAGCCAGGAGTTTCTTCTAGGTCTCCCACATGGGTACAGATGTTAAACACGTGGGCCATCTTCCACTGTTTTCCCAGACCACCACCAGGGAGCAAAATCAGAAGGAAGTAGAGCAGCTGGGGCCTGAACCGTGGCTTATATAGGATACTGGCACTGCAGGTATACAATGGCACCAGCCCCAATTTTATTTTAAAATAAATATAAAAGCAAACCAACTTTAAACACTTAACCTCAAATTTTAAAGGAAAGAGAGAGAAAAAACAAGGTTGATTAAGAGAAAGAAACAACTTATGGGAATAAACTACGGAAATTAAAGGCACACTGAATTAATTCATTAAAAATAAGAGCATTAAATTGCAATTATAATGGATTTTTTTGAAAACTTACTGACAAAATTAAACATGCAAAAGGAGATAATATAACAAAACTCAAAGTTTTTTAATTACATGATAAATTAAAACATTAGCTCATATGTTACTTTTATATTGGTGCAATGGGATATTTTTTAAGAACTATTACATAACTCTTTTCACCAAAGAAACAAAATCCTTTTGATCAGAGTAGATTCTTTCAAACTTTTAATCACAATCTAGAATCTGCTACTATAATAGACAAAAATGTGATAATCTGCCTAACTAGTTCTATGAAAAAATTTGGAAAACTATTAAACATTTCCATGAAAAATCAAATAAAAGGATAACAGCAAAGCTTGATTGAGCAATTAATTTGAGTTAATGATGGGAGAAGATGTCCTACATTATCAGCTGATAATGAAATAAAAGGTTGGTCAGTGTTATTGTTACATGTCCAAGGTCTTCTGTAATAACTAGGAGAGCTAAAACATACCCACGTCTATGTCATTAAAAAGTTCATTTTCTAATCAATTAAACTTCATGACCCACCAACTAAAGAAATTATTATATATTTATTATATTATCTTTATATTATGTAAGTATGCTTGTTTATGACAGAATTCACAGTATGATCTCCTCGTGAACATACTGCCAGAAAAAAAAAAAAAAACTTTATCTCCAAAACAAATTATTACCCTCTGACTCAAACATAGCAAAATGAAATTTCTAACACTAAGTAAACAAAATTGGAACTCATCAGAAGGGTTTCTGTGTATTCTGCAACTTCTTTTCTCTCCACTTATACTAACTTGTTTGGTGAACTTGCTTTTCCTCCAATTGTTACTTAACCTATATCAAAATGTCCTAGACTAGAATTGAGGTAAGACTTTCTAATAGGTATCTGTCCTTCCATATTTGTATTTTACTGGAAGCTGCTTTATTTTCTGGCCCAGAATGTAACCGCAAACTTTCCAGTTTTAATCCAAAACATTTGTACTTCAGTCCTGATGGAACAATATCTTTGCATTCTTAACTCATTTGCTCTGCTGTCCATCAGGAAACTAACAGGAAATAAAAATATAAAATCCAATGTGAAGTAGTGCTATAACTAGTACTGAAACAGTATTTTTACACTTTGTGTTTCTGTGTGGGTGCAAACTGATGAAATCTTTACATAGTATATACTGAATCAATCTTTTGTATATAAAGATAATTGCAAATGAAAAAAAAATCTTGGTGTTAAATTGGAAATTGCATAGATAATTAATCGATTTTTTAAAAAAATCATGTAGGCTCTCTGTCCTTAATGTGCTGTACATTGTGAATTAATACTATAACTAGTACTCCAACAGTACTTTCACTTTGTGTCTCTATGTGAGGGCAAACTGTTGAAATCTTTACGTAATATGTACTAAACTGATCTTCTGTGTATAAAGAGAATTGAAAATGAATCTTGATGTGAATGCAAGGGGAGAGGGAGTGGGAAAGAGGGGGGTAGCGGGTGAGAGGGAAGTTGTGGGGGGGGAGCCATTGTAATCCATAAGCTGTACTTTGGAAATTTATATTCTTTAAATAAAAGCTTTATATATATATATATATATATATATATATATATATATATAAAGGAAGAATAGGGAAGTTTTTCTGAGTTTAAATATTGCTGATAATCTACTTTCAGAGAACTGAGAAAAATAGAAACGAAAAATAAAAACTAAGGGAAAGTCTATTCCTACATATTTATGTAACTGTGTCGCAAACTACCTCTTGTGGGTAAACATGGTAAGCCATGGCCAAGCAAATCATATCAGTCCTCTGAGATGTGTAAATCAGACCATAGCATGCAAGCAAGGACTAGAAAGAGCCTCATACATACCATGCACTACAACAGGATGGTATTGAATTAATAATAAGAAATTCTACTCAGAACCTAAATATTATATTCAGATGATATAGCCTGAAAACACATCAAGTTTTGTAATTTAAGGCAATTATGCTGACGTCTGGGAAGAGTAACTAGAAGGATCTACCACCTGATGGGAAACTGGCATTGCTGCCAGCTTGACCAGGTTCCCCAACAGGGTATGGAAAAAATCTGACGCTCTTTGATAGCATTTGTTATTAAATTAATTCTTTGTGTTTAATTATAGTCAACTCTTCCTTCTATAAGTTGCAACCATTGAAATACTCATTTGTGTAATTTTCATAAAGCTTTTAATCTAATGCTTCAGGAAATTCAGGCTTACCCACTCTCAAGAAGCCATGAGATACTGAACCAAAAGCTGTTGCCTTTGCCTAAAGCTGGCCCACCAGCAATGCTACTAATCAGGGTTGCAGAGGACGTACATTACAGTATTTTATAGAGCATCATTCACTTACACAATAAGGTAAGCAGTATTCATAGTTGTGTAGTGCACAAAATGCAGTGCTGTCCATAAATGTTCTGCCAAGTCCCACAGATAGTGGAAAACTTTCATCCTATTTAGTTCATAATACATTATTGTCTGTTATCTACCCGGTACTGGAATATAAGCACTCAATAGGCAAAATATTTGTCACTTTAATTCCACAATGTGTGCTAAGTACCTAAAATATGCCTGTTGGAATGTAGACATTAATAAATATTTGTTAACTGAATGATGCAAAAGGAAGACTAAATCTGTAGCAGGAAAGAAGATTTGGCTTGTGTTTAATTAAAGATAGTGGTAGAAAGAAATTCTGACAATGAAAGAGGCCACAGTCATAGCCTAAATGGTACAAGCACTTCTTTGCGCTCTTCTGAAGGTGTCCTTTAATGTTGCCTGAAAAATAAATTATTCATAGCTTTATAGTCATAAAATGAGCACTTTAGACACCCTCATGCATCCCTTGTTTTTATTTTATTTCTAACTCACATTTCATGGTTGCCTAGGAGATAAAAGGAAGAAAGTGATGACCCTGAGGGGACCCAGTGATAGACCAGGTAACAATCAACTGTGCTAGTTGTTGTGAGGACACATTGAAATGACTGTTGCAAATTGCCCATCTCCAAATTTCAAGGCTCATGGGCTAAGATCCAAATCCAAGAACAATACAGTGACTAATTTCTAGAAAGAAAACCAACCCAAAGAGAAAATCTGAGATTGTGAGTTCAAATATTGAATGATGACCCGTGAATGGGATAAGAAGAAAATCTTATAAAGAGACATTCCCAGAGAAAACAGAATTCTCTTTCCTCTGGAGTTGTCCACAAAATACATAACTACTCTAACAATTTGTGGTCAAAATACCCTAACCTTTAAAATTGTTGAAATTAGGCCGGCGCCATGGCTCAATAGATTAATCCTCCACCTGCGGCGCTGGCACCCCGGGTTCTAGTCCCGGTCGGGGCGCCAGATTCTGTCGCAATTGCTCCTCTTCCTGTTCAGCTCTCTGCTGTGGCCCAGGAAGGCAGTGGAGTATGGCCCAAGTGTTTGCGCCCTGCACCCGCATGGGAGACCAGGAGAAGCACCTGGCTCCTTCCTTCGGATCAGCGCGGTGCGCACAGCGGCCATTGGGGGGTGAACCAACAGAAAAGGAAGACCTTTCTCTCTGTCTCTCTCACTGTCAACTCTGCCTATCAAAAATAAAAAAAAAATTAAAAATTAAATTGTTGAAATTTAAATTGTTAAAGTAAGATGTTTTTTATGAAATGCTCCAAAATAGACCCAGTGATGAATGCAAAGTTGCTGCTCCTAAGGGTTTTGTGTACCAGTATCATTCAAGCTGGCAACTAATTTCCTCATAGAGTTTGAGGCACTGTACCAACAAGGCTTTCTCTCTTTTCTTATTACTTCTTTCACTGTCACACTGTTAGGTGTTGATATCACATTCCTCTTGGCAGGCAGGTGTTGTATGGTGTGAAAATTCGAGTGACAGAAAATAATGCAAACAATTCTCCATGTTATCATTTTGCCAATAAATGGCATTCTACTGAATAAAATAAAAACTTGTGTCATCTGTAAAGCTGCCCTAAATCCTATATTCAAAACTAAGTAAAAAGATTTACCCTGAAGGATCTTGAACATAAACAACATTGCTGTCAATTAACCTAGAAAAAAACAAATATGACAGGTGTTCACTCCCAACCCAGCACTTCACCTCCTATAATAAAAATGGCAAGTTTCTGAAAAGTCTCAAAACCAGGGAAAATTTCCCATCTCCTACAATGATAGTGATACAACAGGAAGTAAATGATGTTATTATTTGTTTAGAACTTCAAAAGATAAAGCTCAATATTTTCACTTTATGCAGGTAATTAAAATTTCTAGGCTTAGATGACACCAGAACCTCATGGTTCCCACACAAAAGAATGTGTATTCTTAAATGCACTCACTCAAATAACTTTTCCATTGGTATAGTGCCTATTTTATGTGTGATCCAGGACTGAGTTTGCAAATGATCAAAATCTGTGTATATGCGTGTTTGTGTGAGTATATATATTTTTCCATACAAATTAAATCATTTGGTTAACTTTTATCTTCCTAGCTACTTAATGCCTCCCTGTATTATTTTCATGCTGTCACATAAATAGAAAGAAACAGAAACAGGTAAGAAGTAATTTCTATATGTATAACTTCTAAGCTTTCGGTAATCAATTTTATCTCTATTTGTGTTGGATTATTTTTCAACATGCAAATAAATTCCCTCTGGATGTTCCTGGTTAAAAGTCTTACTTTCTAATAAACTCACCACTTCTACTTCTGTTCCATAAATGGTCTTATTTCTTACCTTCTCTCCATTCTCCCCAACTACTTGCCAGAGCTCAGTTCCATATCTTTAACCTAACAGTTGCTGGGCTACCAAATGCTGGTCTATTATTGGTTTACTAATCATCAATGTACCTATAAATCTACCTTTGAGAACAAATTCTCAACTTTTACCTCTTTTTATTTAAAAAAAAAATAAGATGTATTATTTGCTTGACAGAGTTAAAGACAGAGAAGGAGAAAGAGAGATAAAAGACACTTCCTCCAGATGGTTCACTTCTCAAGTGTTGCAATAGCCAGGGTCGGTACAGGCCGAAGCCAGGAGCCTGAAGCTTTATCCAGCTCTCCCATGTGGGTGCAGGGACCGAAGGACTTGGCCATCTTCCAGTGCTTTCCCAGGCACATAAGCACAGAGCTGGATTGGAAGTAGAGCAGCCTGGACATGAACTAGTGCTCATATGGGATTCTGGAATCAAAGGTAGCAGCTTATGGGCTACCCCACAACATCAGCTACAATCTTGACCTTCTAATAGCAAAGTACATATGAGGGTTTTGTTTTTATTTTTTGGTGTTATTTTTTTTTTACTTTTTTATTTCTGAGTTGTTTTTTTTTTTATTTATTTGAAAGGCATACAGAAACAGAGATAGAAAGAGATCTTCCATCTGTTGGTTCACTCCAAGTGCCCCCAACCAGCTGAGACTGGACCAGACTGAAGCCAGGAGCATGGAACTCAATCTGGGTCTCCCATGTTGGTGACAGAAACCCAAATACGTAGGCCATTAACTGCTGCCACTAAGGATGCTGATTATCAGGAAGCTAGAATCAGAAGTATAGCCAGAACTTGTACCCAGAGACCCCTACACGGGATGTGGACATCCCAAGTGCCATCTTAATCTCTGTGCCAAACACTCTCTTGTTTACTTTCTACTTCTATCTTAGGAAAAAGGACTGCTCACTTGGTATGAAGTTACCTACCTTAAAACTGTTGAGTTGAAAGAAAAGATCACAAATAGTGGCAAATATAATGATAATTTTAATAATAATTACAATGGTAATTCTGCTAAGCATACAGCAGGTGAATCAATAATGTTTAATCCTTACTTTGATTAAAACAAAGAAACCAACCTCAAGATAGTAGAAAGAAAGGGGCCAAAGGCTGGTCCTAGTGTTAGCAATAATTACTTCTGTTTTCTTTTAAAAACATTCAACTTCTCTGGATCACAAACAGCAGACTGGATTAAAGGCTTTCAGGTTAGGGTTGTGGTGCAGTTGGTTAAGCTAGAATGAAACCCCCGGTATAGCATATCGGATTGCCCATATCAGCCCATCCTGGAAGCTCCACTTCCAGTCTGGCTCCCTCCTAATGTTCATGGGAAAGCAGCAAAAGATGGGCCAAGTGTTTAGGCACCTGTCACCCATGTTGGTGACCCGGATGGAGTTCCTAGCTTCTGGCTCCTAACTTTGGTCTGTACCAGCCCTGGCCATTATGTCCATATGGGGAATGAACCAGCAGATAGAAGACCTCTTTCTCTTTCTGTCTCTCCTTTTCTCTGTGTCACGCTGTGTTTCAAATAAATAAATAAGTAAATAGAAAGCTTTCAAGTTATCTTCTCATTTTAAACCTCTATTATTAATTCCCCCTCCTTCATCATCAGTTTCCTCATTTAAGATACATTGAGGGGTGGCTGATTACTGAACTTCAGAAGTCCATCATTTCTAAAATGTTATGACTCTAAAACTGTCTGAAATTGTGGGTTTTTTCCTTCACTGCAGGGAGGGGGGGTTTCCAAATAGAAAAGAAAACAAGAGAACGGATGCATAGACCTTTAAAAATCCAATTTCAAATTATTTTCACCCTACAATTTTCATCATCTTGACCATTTTTATGGGCATTTTTCATTTTCTACCCCATTAACACTAGATACATTGCAAATTCACTGAACTTCTGCTGCAGCAGTCAAAAAATGAGTTTGTGATAAATGCTACTTCACTCTTTCTCTCTCTCAATAATCTGCTTCAGTGCATAAAATCCTAAGATTTCATTGCATTAATTATTATACTCATATTAGGCCTCTGAATAGAATTGCAAATTTAAATTCATAAATATTTTTATGAAATCTTTGCTGAAATTTAATTTAATAAAATAAGGTCAACCTAATATTTTAGTAAGTTCATAATAGAATAAAAATGCGGTATCCTTAAACAAGTAGGAACAAGGTAGCTGCTTATTGCTTAAAGTTCCTTGAAATTGTGATGATATTTATTTTATTTAGTTATTTTTTGGAACATCCCTCCTGCAAAAAGAGGCTTCAAATATTACATTGCAGATGATATACATTATATTTTAAATTATACATAATAATTACATCTCAATTATTATGGAAGTACCTTTATTAAAAAGTCTCAATGGCTTTCTTTTCAATGTCATGGAATTATATTTTTTTTAAATTAATGGAACTATTATTGCAAATATTAAAGTTATAACTTGGTATCTAATGGATAATACCCATAAATAAAATTTTCAAAATATATTTCTGTATGCCAGGATCTGATACTGCAAAATTTCCCCCAGGGCAATATATTAGCACTCTGAAATATGTGATCCATCAATTAGGACTTAATCCTAGTCCAGGGAGAGAGAAAGGTGCTAATTTAACTGAATTAACAGTTCAATATCAAGTGTTGTTTTAAATGGCATAATAGCAATAGTATATTTTAAGATAGCTGAGCCCTTGAGTTTGTCAAACTTAAGCTAGAATCTGACTTTTACCCTTGTTTGATCTTGGGCAAATGAGGTTAGCTCTAAACTTCCACTTCCTACTCTGTAAAATGGGAACAAGTTAGCATCTTTTTAAGGGATTGAGAGGAAAACAATAATAATAATGTATCTGAATTACTTAGTGGAGTCTATGATACTCAATGAAAACAGGGCAGTAAACAGATCTATGAATATGACTGTTTTAGTCTTGATTTGACTTGCTATTTCATTCTTAACAATTATCCTGAAAGCCTTCATTTCACAAATAAGGCAATTTAAGGTTTAAAGGTTTGCATGACTTAAGAAGCAGCATAAAAATGACCCATATTGGCCAGTGCCGCAGCTCACTAGGCTAATCCTCCACCTGCGGCCCTGGCACCCTGGGTTCTAGTCCTGGTTAGGGCGCTGGATTCTGTCCTGGTTGCTCCTCTTCCAGTCCAGCTCTCTGCTGTGGCCTGGGAAGGCAGTGGAGGATGGACCGGGTTCTTGGGCCCTGCACTTGCATGGGAGACCAGGAGGAAGCACCTGGCCCCTGGCTTCGGATGGGCACAGTGCGCAGGCCTCAGTGCACCAGCCGTAGCAGCCATTTGGGGGGCGAACCAACGGATAGGAAGACCTTTCTGTCTCTGTCTCTCTCTCTGTCTCTCTCTCTCTCTCTGTCTCTCTCTCACTGTCTAAATCTGCCTGTCCCAAAAAAAATATTTAAAAAAATGACCCATATTTCTTTACAGCAATTATGCCTTCCACATTCCAAGCCAAGATGACCCAAATGATGGAAAGAAAGCCAATGAATCTGTATTTATGTGCTGCCCTCAGTACTTAAAGTTATATCAATTTTTTATCCAAAGATGAGGATTCAATATCCTAAGTGAAACTAACCACTAAGTCAGATTTTAGGATGTCCTCAATTTAAATTGACTTATTTTTCTTTACCCCAAATTAGCTGTACATCCAGCTAATTGCATCAAGAAGTGACTAATTGGTAGGTAGCTGCGTGAGCAATTATCCTATTTGCACATTTAAGTGATGTTTATTTCAAGTGTACTTGTCATGCCAAGCTTTAGAAATCTGGCTCCAAAGTTCAGAAAGACAAGCTGAATTGAGTTCATATCATGCCATGTTTATAAACCACAAATGAAGAGAGTATAAATTATTACATGTGATATGCTATCTGCAGTAATGTAAAGACTGCAAAATATCTTCAAACTGTGTACTTCTCAAGCACATTCCAAATATTTATAAAAGAAGACCAAATTTCACATTTTACAGACCCCAAAAGCTGAAGTTGAACATCACCAGTTCATCCTGCCAACAAAGTCAAGTAGAAATAATTAATCCATAAAATTACAATAATTTCAAGATTTGAATGAATGAAAAACGACCCTGTAACCTGACAGTATTACTAAACCCACACAACAATGATCTCCCTCAGCATTTAAATACTGGACAAATATAAAATGAGAGATTTGACTCTTTTTTTAAAGTATGGCATTCATTTCAAATGGCTGCATAGCAATTTTAAATTTTTTTTAACTCTATGACTCTTTTTCTTCCCAATCACAAACCTTTCCTTGATTCTACCAACTTCCCAAAAAAGGAAAGGGAAAAAAAGCATGAGGATATTTTTTCACAACACACTGAATTCAAGATTCTCTTCTTGCAAAAATATGTGCCAGTAGTTTCTCCTTTTCAATATCACTATAGATTTATTTTCTAATTACTACATGCTAACTGTCAGAAGTCTTTTAAATGTCAGGTGCATTTCATGTTTTAAGGGACCCTCATGTCATTTAAACTTTTCAACATATATATATATATATATATATATATATATATATATGAGGAAGTCTCACAATTTTAGAAAATACATATATACTAAGATAATTTTCCCACAACTAAATTTTTTACTTTTATTAAAATATATAAAAAAATTAGGGCTTTATAAAGAAATACACAATTATACTATTTCGCACTTACTATGAAAACTTACAGATATGTTGCTTTTACAACTGTCATCAAAGCGAAAAACAAATCGAACATCTTCAAAAGACAATCCACAAACAGGAATTCCAGAAAAAAATTTTTAATCAGATAATCAAATTTGATTGTCATTATAATGTTTACATTGCTACACACTTGAAAATGGCATCTGAATTTGAACTGAATTCAAAATACAAATATTTGACACTTTGACTATGTCAAAGGGAAATTTCTTTTCAATCAGGAATGAATGTTGATATTCATAACATTACCAACTCCAAGTCATAGGCAGTAAACTATCACAAATGGCAGCATCATAAAGTTCATCTGTGCACAAAACAGCAACAAGGAGAGACGCTGGCCAGTGCCTATCCACATGTAAAACTGAGTCTGCCTTTCTGACAAATCCTCACTGCCTGTTCTAAGAGATTTTATCACAAATGTGTAATTAAATCTTCCACAACAAATAAATCTGAAAATAAATCAAAGCATCCCACTAACCCTGAGGCTCACTTATCTGTATTGACCATAGTATCCTATTGAATGAATGCATGATTTCTCTGCGTGATAGAATCCAGCCAATGCATTTGAAATTAGGTGATCTGAGACATTTAGGTTTGAAAATTCAACTGACTTTTTATACTTCCCTACAAAATCACAATCTCCGCTCCTTGTGAGAAGGCTGATTTGCAAATAAGGAGAAATGATTGGTAGTGTGCTACACGCAAAAGCCTTGCCAACATGGCAATATAGGGCAGACATCAGAGATTATGGTTACCAACTGCAGCTCTTCTGCTATTCCCTACTGTTTCATGCTTTAGAGAATTAGGCTGTTTTACATGACACAAAGAAAAGTACTAATTTCATTATATACTTTACATGGGATTGGTAAGTTTAAATAAAATGGATGTGAAATGTTCAGCAGAACATACAACATTAGTGAATTAAAAGTTACCACTATATTTCATAATATAAAAGAAGAAAAATATTGGTAGATTTGGACTGCCATTACTTCTAAACTTCTAACGGATTATTCACTGAAGGCAAGTTTTTAATAAAATTTTATTTATTTTGCTTATTTGAAAGGCAAAGACAGAAAAAGAGAGAAATAAAGAGAGACAGACAGAAATCTTCCACTGTTGGGTTACTCTTCATATGCCCGCAAAAGCCAGGGTTGGGTCAGATTGAAGCTAGGAGTGTGGAAGGCAATTTGTTCTTTCACATGGTTGGCCAACTATTTATCACCTGATGTTCCCAAGGTGCACATAGGCAGTATGTTGGAACTGGAAACAGAGCCAGGACTTGAACCCTGGCACTCTGAAACAGGATGTTGGTGTCCCACCCCCATCTTAACCACTATGCCAAATTCTTACCCTGCTAAAAATGCATTTTAATTGAAATTCATCTGTTGTGAAACTTCAAGCTATGAAAGTATACAAATAATGCCATATTCTATCTTTATTGTACACTTCTTTTTTTAATTATTCTTTTTGATAGGCAGAGTTAGACAGTGAGAGAGAGAGACAGAGAGAAAGGTTTCGTTTTCCTTCCATTGGTTCACCCCCAAAATGGTCACTGAGGCCGGCGCGCTGTGCCTATCCGAAGCCAGGAGCCAGGTGCTTCCTCCTGGTCTCCCATGCGGTGCAGGGCCCAAGCAATTTGGGCCATACTCCACTGCCTTCCCGGGCCACAGCAGAAGGCTGGACTGGAAGAGGAGCAACCGGGACAGGATCCAGCGCCCCAAACGGGACTAGAACCCAGGATGCCAGCGCTGCAGGCGGAGGATTAGCCAAGTGAGCCGCAGTGCCGGCCTTTTGTACACTTGTTTTTCAAATGCTAACTTAGTAGGAAATACAGGCATGTATATAATTGCATTTTCTCAACTATTACGGCAGTATATTGTGTCTGAGTTAATGTTGGTGGGAAATGAGAATTACAACTCTTGACAAGCATGGGAAGAGTTTGCACAGGCAAACATATTTGCATCTGGATCTTACATGTAAACTGTGAAAAGGATACATGATATTTTTTTCTATCTAAAACAAATCCACTTCAAACATCTGAGTCATTCCAGATAAACTGTCTGACTATAAATCAACAACACAGTACTGAGTACAACCATTGTAAAATCATGCAAATAGTAGACTAATCCTAGCTGCCAAAATGCATAAATAATTAGGGTAGCATAAAACAGATTTTCCAGTTGATTTTAAATTTCTGGAGAAAGAAATCTTATGCTCTCTACTGAATAAAGAAAAAAAATACATGGATGAAATAATTTGGATCATAACTAGATAGAATGTTTGCTGGCATAATTGTTTGCACATGCATATTCTTTTCAAACCTGTTATAAATTATGGTTAGAAGCATTTTACAGTAAAAGAATACAGTCTTGATAAGGCCAGTAGGAACCAAGTAACTAATATCACATATAATGCTGTTTAAATTTCTTTTTGTGAAACACATGATGCAGCAGTATGAAAACATAACTGGTTTTGTGTGACCCAAATGAAAATAAGTGGTAACCCCTCCTTGACAGATGGAACATTTATCCACATGGTAAGACCATTAGGCCAACTGACAATATAGAATCCTCTCCTAGTAGGCACTAGGAAAACATGAAACTCTGTTTCTGTAGATAGGTTTCTTTCTGCTTCATTGCTAGTAGTTACAAGGCCAAAGGCTACTCCAAAAGAAAAAGAGAGACATGTTTGTCTTTCAAACCTGATGCTTACCCTTCACAAACACTCATCCTGTGTGCACGACACAGCTCTGACACATTACTGCTAGTTATGTAGCCTCTGCACTACTGACATTCCACCTTTCGAATACTGCTGATGACTTCTTGTTCCAAGGATGCAATGACAGATATTGGAGGAGACAAAGATAATTGAGCCTCTACTATGTTCCTGATTTTATGCTAGTTTTATGTGTTATTATTACATCGATTACTCCAGAGCTAATTAATGAAGATGAGCAAATGCTGGCACAGAGTTCCAAGCATATGACCTCTTTTGTCTTTCACTATATTATGCTGCCTCCTTAAAACAATAAAATACACCAAAGGGAGATTTGTGGTTCATCAAAAGAGAAAGAAAAGATCATTGCTTTATTTGAGGACTTGAAATTACCAGGACAGGCTCCTTGCTGGTACTTGCTAAGAGAAGTTAAGGGGCTTGGAGCAAGCGATTGGTACACAGCACACATAGTCCTCTGCAGAAGCTACAAAGGACAGTAGTAACTCTCCACGCTCTTAGGAGCCTTCCCCTTCTCTTGTTAATTTTATTTATTTTTTATCCTTTTAAAGAACATATTAATACACTAGATCCTCATGGTTACAGCAAAAGCATGATAATTACTATTACACAAGTCTCATGTTATGATGATATTAATACAAAGAGAGCAGATTGAATGTAGTTCAATGACACAATTCTAAGTATAGAATGATACTTTCTTTCCTCCCTTCTTTCCTCCCTCCTCTCCCTTTCATCTCATTGACTGCCAGCGTTGATTCAGCTGATCTGGCCAGCTAGGCAGGTGGCCCCTTCTCCATCACTGCCCCAAGTGCATTCTGCCTCGTCCTCGCTAGAGGAGAACTAGTCTGTAGTCAAGTGTATAGGAGTAGCTGCACTCTTCCCTGCTAGAACCTCCAAAAAGCTCTCAAGTGCCCCTGTTGATTTTAAAGACTTCAACTTCAAGGAGAAAAAAACAGGTAAAGTCAACTATCTGAGTCGTCCTGCCTTTTGCTAAGATCCCATCATTCATTACTTTATAAATTCATTCACTGAGTACTACTGTGGCCCAGGTATTCTAGTCATCCTGAGGTTGTCACTGGAAAACAGATGCCTGGCTGTCACCAGATATGTTATCTCTGTTTCCATCCCAGCACAACCTAGAGAGATCCACAGAATTTCTTTTGTTTCTCAAAAATATACTCCAGCACAAATGAACCATAGTTTATATTGTAGAATATTTTGTTTTAAATTGGATATTTTGTAGAAAAGTCAGAGAAGAAATTGAACATCCCATACATTATGGTTTCCTACTTCCAAACTGTTCTTTCATCAGTCTAGTTGTGGTTTCTGGCTGAGCATCTAACCAGAGTACATCCTTCATCTTGAACCCCACTCCAGCCAATTATGCACAAATCTTGCTCATTGGCTGCCCTAGTCCTGTTTATCCAAATACTTGGTTTCACTGCCACAAACTACCCCAAATCCTTCACCTATTTTTAAAAGATTTATTTATTTTATTGGAAAGGCAGAGAATTACAGAGGCAGAGAGAGAGTGAAGGCTTCCATCCGCTGGTTCACTCACCAAATGGCCACAAAGGCTAGAGCTGTGACGATCTGAAGTTAGGAGCCAGGAACTTCTTCCAGGCCTCCCACGTGGGTGCAGGGGCCCTGGGACTTGGGAAGTCTTCTACTGCTTTCCCAGGCTAGAGCAGAGAGCTGGATCAGAAGTGGAGCAGCCAGGACTCGAACAGGCATCCATATGGGATGCCAGCACTACAGGCAGAAGCTTTCCCCACTAAGCCACAGAGCCGGCTCCTTACCTATTTTTTATGTAGATGTTTTGCCTTAATTCTCTGGGCTAGAGTACTTAAATACAAGCAGTTTTCAAGCCAAGTGATTTCAAATATAGGGATTTCTCCCCTTAGCAAAGGCAGTTTGTCGATCCAAAGTACCAACTAAAACAATATTAACCACAAAATTCTGTTGCATTCAAGAGCTGAGAGTTTTCTTTAGAACACTGTATACAGTATAGACAATTATTTTGTGACAAATGATAAAACAGAAATAGATTTGGAGGTGCTATGGGATCACAGAGAAGAGAGCTCTTTATTCTGCCTACAGGTGTCAGGAAACACATAAAAGCAGCTGTCTGGAATCTTGAAAAATGGAGTGATTTTTCCAAGTAAGCACTGTTGAAAAAGGGGTTGTAAAAATAAAGAACATGTGCAAAGACAAAGAGACTTGATAGGTCAGGGCATATATGAAATGGAATAGCTTGCTTGCTGCACAATCAAGAATCAGTGCAAATCAAATACTGAAGATCTGCACTGTGTGCCAGCTTTACTTAGAAATTCACCTATGTCTCCACCCTCATGAACCACGCTTATGCCTCAGTGCAAAGCAGGTATCTACCTCTTCATGACAGAATACAGTGCAGGCTGCATATATCTGGGCACAATTGTATATGATTAATTTAATAGTTTCATCTTAATTCTGCTCTGAGTTCCTCAATTTAACTAAATAACTTCAATGTTCTTTGGCATCAGACTTCAGAGAAACTTTTTTATCAAAGCCATTATAAAAATAATGATTTTACAAAATAGTCTACATAGTAAAAATCATTATTCCAGCAGATGGAGCAGAGATGACATCAGAATCGCTGAATGCCTCCTGGCCTAGAATATACAGCAGAAGTCCAGACGCTCAGCAGAGGCATGAAATGGAAAAAGCACAACTGAGAACAAAGACCAAGCATTACTGAATACTGCTTGGCTAATCAGCTAATTTGGACTTAGAAAAGTTCTCATCCTAGTACACTGAAAGGGAAAACAACCTGAGGCAAACACCAAAATGATTCCTTAAAGAAACATTTATATTTTAGAGCAAGAAAGTTGTAATCTTGATTTGTTTAAAAGTCTCATTGTGGTACTTCACAATCATCCTATGGAAAACAGACAAGGCTAAAATTCTTAGCAAAGTCTCCAAGTGCATGGCTACTTCAATCTCCTGCTGATCATAATGTGTGTGCTTCTCACACAGACTCTTCATGAATCATGTGACTGCCTGATATGGAGTTATTAAAAAGCAGATCAATAAGCACAGCAGGCTATGGGTTTCTTACTTCAGCTTACACAATAGACCAATGGACAAAGTTACTACTGAGAAACTGCGACAGCAAAGAGCTGGCTATTCAGATTTATATTTGGGAACATAGGTAGCAAGTGAAATTACAGACGTTAAAAGAAAAATATGGCAGAACAGGTATTTTGCTTAGAAAATCTATTATATGCCAGGTAAACATCTTAAAATTTGATTAAAACTTGTGGTTTTAATTCAACTTGTGGTTTTATACAATTAGGACTACAAGGAAAAATTCGTAATACTCATCAGAAACAGAAATATATCCCATTTCTTACAAGCAGTTGTATGTCCCTCACTCTCTTAAGTTATTTGGTAATATGTCACATTATTCAAAAAGCAGACCATGTATATGTTTAGGATCTGAATAAAAGAGACAGTTCAAAATTTTTGTTATTAAAGAATATATATGGAATATCATGATCATAAGGGGAAAATGAAACTTTGTTGGATCTAATTTTTTTTAACTTTTACATGGAGAGCGGCAAGATGGCAGAATAGGAAGGGAGCACACCGATAGTCTGGGGAGAGACAGTTTAATAAAAGTGGAGATACTGCAGGTTCAAGGAAGAGTAGGGGAAGAAACAGCAGAGGAAACCCTTCTGGAACTGGTGATTCACAGTGGACCTGTGTGGAGAGCGTGGGAGCCCGCAGTTTGGGACACCAGCAGCAGATTCAACACACCAGCGCTGGAACGCGAGGTGAGCCAAACCTCAATAGCCCGAGATACCAGAAGGGAAGCGGAAAGAGGAGACTAGAGTGAACAAGGCTGGAAACCCTGAGGGGAAAAGTTCACCAGGCTAATAACAATCTTTTTAAAAAATTTTAGTTTTTCATTTTATTTGTGAGGCAAAGGGACAAAGAGAGAGCCTGACAGAGAGATCTTCCATAAACTGGTTCTCTCCCCTAATGCCTGCAGCACACAGGGCTGGGCCAGGCAGAAGCAAGGAGCCTAGAATTCCATCCTGGTTTCTCACATAGATGGCAGGGACTCAAGGACCAGAGCCGTTACCTGCTGCCTTCTAGGGTGAACATCCCCAGGAAGCTGGGTCAGAAAGAGAAGAACTGGAACTTGACCAAGCACTTCCTTCTGAGTTCCAGTTGTCCCAAGTGGCATCTTAATTGCTGTGCCAAACAGCTACCATTACAATGTTTACTGCCTGGACAAGGACATGTTAGCAGAGGTTTTCCTAAATACAATGTCTTTGTGTTAGCTGGCTGAGTGGTTTAACCCACAGGACTTTATTTCCCACAGTTCTGGAGGATGGAAGTCTGGGATCCGGGGTCAGCATGAGTGGGTTCTGGGGGGCTCTCTTCTTGACTTATAGACTGCCTGCTTATTGTTGTGTCCTCTCCTGAGAGAGGGAAACCAACAGAAAAGTTTTCTCTTCTGACAAAGACATTCATCCCATCATCAGTGTCCCACCCTCATACTCTAGCCTAATTACCTCTAAAAAGCTCCATTTCTAAATACCTTTGGGGTCAAGATTTCAACATATGAATTTTAAGGGGACATTACTCAGGGTATAGCAGTCACTTTGCTGGAATAGGCAAAGGATGTCCACTGGCTAGGGGAAGTAATGTGAAAACATTAACTTTAAACATTAACTTTAAACATAAACTTTAAACATTTGCACACACATGCTTCCCAATTCTGATGACTTGCAGTCCTTTTCTTTCTAGTCTCCCTCAATGGCCAGTCTCTCAGAGCCTACAATTTGAAATGTGATCCTGGAGTGCAATACTGGCATATTTCTCCACATATCAAAAGAATTAAAGTCAGCATCTAAAATTTGAAGAAAAACTTGCACATCAACAAAAGAAGAAAAATTCTCAACTTACACAATGATTCAAAGCTCCTCACTAGGCTGGCGCTGCAGCTCAGTAGGCTAATCTATCCACCTTGCGGCGCCGGCACACTGGGTTCTAGTCCTGGTCAGGGTGCCGGATTCTGTCCCGGTTGCTCCTCTTCTAGGCCAGCTCTCTGCTGTGGCCCGGGAGTGCAGTGGAGGATGGCTCAAGTCCTTGGGCCCTGCACTCCATGGGAGACCAGGAGAAGCACCTGGCTCCTGCCATCCAATCAGCACGGTGTGCCGGCCACAGCGCGCTGGCCGCGGCACCCATTGGAGGGTGAACCAATGGCAAAGGAAGACCTTTCTCTGTCTCTCTCTCTCTCTGTCCACTCTGCCAGTCAAAAATAAATAAATAAATAAAATTAAAAAAAACTTCTTCACTAATTTTGGAACAAAACCCTTAGAAAAAGGTGATCAATAAAAAAGTAAATTTGTAAGCAAATAATTAGAGAAGCATATATACAGAAAATACACACATACAAACACATAAATGTTAATTATGCATCAAAACTTGTATATGTATGAAAAGGTTACCTCAGAATGCATACTATTAAATGGAGACCTTATATATCTGGCTTAGTTTAATCTATCATTAGTATTTCATCCAAATGTTTTCCTCCAGAAAAACATGGCATACTGTTTTATGCTGCAATGTTAAATTCTATATCTTTACATGAAAGAGGTAATGCCCATTCATATGAAATGCAGTTCTAAGGATATCAACCAACTATCCTTAAGTATTTTGTCCATGAAAAAATATTCAATGGAAATAAATAAATTATGTAATAATCTTCAAGAGATAGAAAACATACAATAAACTGCACTGAAAAAAGCAGAATAAATTAATAAATAAAAAGAAGATAATATTAAAATGTTAAATAGTAAAATTAATAAATAAAGTCAAAGTTTTTTTGAAAAAAATCACTGGTATCTTTATTTTTTAAAAGACTAAAAAAGAAACCCACAACAATAAATGATAAAGAAAATAACCATAATCAGAATCAATTTAGAAGACTCACAACAGACTATTGGTAAGCACTATGCAATCAGATATGACAACTCAGATAACATTTTTTAGGAAAGTATAATTTACCAAAACTGACCTCAGGAACTACAGAAAATCTTAATACTGAGTTACACAGAAGAAATGGAAAAATCTGTCAATAGATGAATCCAACAGTAGCAGTCCCATATGGTTTCCTGGGGAAATTTTTAAGCTCTTAAATACCAGAAAACGGTCATGCTTCTAAAATCTTTCCAGAATATAGGTTACAGAAGAAGACCTCCTGGTAGAACAAAGATTTCACACACACAAACTCTCAAGTTGATAACATGAACAGCAGCACAAAAATACAAAATTTAATAATAATACTAAACACAATCCATGTGTACATGAAAGGGATCATATATGATAGATGAGATTCTAAGAATTTAAGAATTTCTAATACTGGAAAATGCATGATAAACTTTTAGGATTAATATTAACAGATCTCAAGAAAATACTGTCCCCTTTTTAGATGCTGAAAAGCCATTTTGAATTAATAAGCATTTTACTACAAGGTCACTATCATGCCTACTGGTGTAACACTAGGAATATTATCAACATGATCAAAGACAAGACAAAAGTCTACTACCATCATCACTATGTTAACTGTACTGAAGATACCAGCCATAAAAAAATAAATAAATAAAGGAAGAAAGAAAGGAAGGAACAAATTTTGTAAGTAAATATTTTGGAAAAGAACTAAAACTATTACTAATTACAGACAACATAGAAATATAATTATATAAATAAAATATCCAAAAGACTTCTGGATTTTGAATATAGCATTGGTTGGAAATAAACACTGGAGGAGACAAAGATTTTGAGAGAGCTGCATTTGCAAGAAGACTGTAACTGACGAGGCATATAAAAGACCTCGAAGTTTCCAAGTTTCTATTGGTGATAAGCAGGCTGAGAAAGCCATTCAGCCACCAGTGATGCTTTTTTTCTGTAACTAAGGAGGAATATGGAAATGAAAGATCCATGGTGCATAAAAACTGGAGAACTATGCCCAAAGAGCAAGACCAGGACGTACTTCAAGGAAATTTCTTTATCCTCAGAATAGTAGCCTAGCAGTATTTACCCAGGTGGAATTCAGAATTTCTAAGAGATCTGACTGCGGTATGGTAACCTTCTTGTCTTTCTAAAATGTCCAGAGAACAGACAAAAAATATTATCTGTACATATGTATAGCCATAGAGATGCATATGAAACTAATGACAGTGAATACTTCTCCAGTCTGAGTGGAAACTAGAAAGAATGAGGAAAGAGTGGAAGGGAAATATTCTTTTTTCCTGTACTTATTTTAATATTTACAATTTTTGGAGCCATGATTAAGTTATCTTAGTTCAGATAATAAAAAGAATTTAAAATACTGCATTATACATAGTTAATTACTGGAAATAGGGTTCAGAGAAAGAGAAGCAATATGATGATTACCATGTTTATGAATTGATGAACTTAGTGAGATATGGCAAGAAGGAAAAATATTATAAAAATATAGATAGGGCAGGGGATAGTATATTGCATGCATGATGCAATTTTATCTAAAGTTATCCACCGGTCTTATGTAAGGTTTGCCTGACACTGTTCAGACATTGGTTTTAAAATTCCAGGAAACCCATCATCAGAATACAAAATATCCTAGTTTTTTCAAGAGCTCATAAGGTTTGAGGGAAAGTACAAAACCCAAAAGGCAGCCCCCAAAATTGAGGCTAACAGCAACTCTTTCTAGTTTCAAATGAGTATGGCATAGATTATCCACTTATGGTAGCTATTATCTCTGTTTTTCCTCAGTCATAGACCTTGTGTCCATGAACATCCATTGTTGCATCCTTCTGGGTGAGGTGACCTATGCGTACCAGTAAGCGTATTGTAGTCACAAACAATAGTCATTTTTCAACTTTCCTGTGGATTAACTACTTATTTTGCATTATGGTAATTCTAGTTTAATTTTAACATTGTGAATACTATGATTATATTTTATCTAAGAGTTCAGATGATGAAAGTGAGAATGATTACAATATCAATACCAGCATTACCCAGACATGTGTCATTTTAATGACATATGAAGACACATATTAATGGATTAGTCAAGTAAATTACTAAAATACAGCATTGTAAAAAATAGGCAGAAAAGAATTAGGATTGAACATGGTGGAAACAAATATAAAAGCATATAGGTAAACAAAATTCTACAAGTCCCAAATGAAACAGACAAAAATTTCCTAAATCAGTCAAGTGTTTTCCATTTACCCAAACACACCACTGCTCAGACCATTATGGCCACTGTTTTAGCTTCTGAACAACATTATGCATCCTACTCTCTAGCTGCATATTTCATGGGAATGCATAAAGTAAAATTTCCTGACTCCATGGCTGTAACAACAACAACAACAACAACAAAAACTGAAGGGCAAATTTTGAAAATAGGTGTGTTGATCCATTACATTGTAGATCCAATTTATTCAGAGCGTATTTACAATCACGTATTTACAGTAAATTAAATGATATGTCAAAGCACTGTAACAATGAAAAAATGTTTTCTTTGGTTGTTGAGCATTTAATTCGAAAATGACCTTCAAATCATCATCTAGATTTTAATAAGTATTTTACAAAAACACAGAAAGTATAAAACGAAGAATGCTGACATTTTGCCTGAATTAAAGCTACTGTATTAGTTTGCTGTTGCTGCTGTAACAAACTACCACAAATACAGTGTTTAAAACAATATAAATTTACTCTCAAACAGTTTTGGATATCAGAATTCTATAATGTATTTTACTGGATTAAAACCAAGGTGTCAGGGTTAAAAATCGAGATACCAGAAAGGCTGAATTCATTTCTGCAGGACCACGCAGAAGATGACCAGCCGGATCTCATATACCACAACATTCTGACAGTGAATTTCTGACTCCCTCTTCTACATTTAAAGGTCTTGGGAATACCTTTAGCCCAGAGTATTCTCTCTAGTTCATAGTAAACTGTTTAGCAACCTTAATTCCACCTGCTCCTTTAAATTCACCCCCTTTTTTTTTCCCCTTTGTAGTGTAACATAACAGATTCACAGGTTCCAGAAATCAGGACTGGAATGTCTATGAGGGCACTGCTCTGCCTACCACATTTATCAAATCTGAATATTTGGCAGACAATATCTATATAAATTTTGACAACTTCTCATCAGTCTATAAAATTCTGGCTAAAAAATGCAAAGATATTTCCTGCTAAATGCCTTCTATACTTATATACACCACTATTAAAAGGTAGTATGATCTGCATACTTGTAATATTGAGGATTTCATCATGAAAGTTGCTATTTATTTTTTAGTTTCCTTTAAATGTGCAAAGGTACTTCAAGAGATTTTTAACTTCATAGTATTGAAAAATACACCCCCTTTAAGTCAGGGGTCTACAGGATACTATCATTGTCACTGGCTATAGAAAAGGTGTAAAAATGCTGGCCAGTCATAAATGCGTTTTCGAAGTATTGGAGAAGAACAATGTTCTACCTTAATTTGGGAATATAGTTGTCTACCATATCCATAGGTTCTGCATCTAAAGATTCAAACAGCATGGATCAAAAATACTCAGAAAAAAACTATATATATACATATATATATAAAATTTATATTTATATAATATAAATATAATATGAATAATATATAACTATATATGAATATTTATTTTATATTGCAATTAGCTTTAAGCTCACTAAGCAGAACAGCTTGAAGAAAAATATTGTACCACATTTATTTTTGTTCCCCTACTACCCAATATATTGTGTGACATAATAAGCTCATCATAAATATTTAAATATTAACTTTGAATAATTTTTTATCAATTTTTCCAATTTTTATTTATATAAAAGGAACAAACTTCATGTACTTCATATATATAGTTTCAAGAACAGAATCATACTTCCATTCTACTTCCTCCTCTGCTCCTTCCTTTCTTATTTTTCTTTTACTTTTTGCAAAGACTTTTTTTTTAAATCAATATGTGATATGTGGTACAAATATGTTATTTGAAAGGAGAAAAGAAATAGGAAAATGAGTTTTGTAGCAGTACAATGATGATTATTCAAAGGTGAACATTTGACTTGAAATAATCAATTTTAGAAATAGTTCTCTTGGGGAAAAATATAAAAAGATGTACAAAAAAAAAGAAGGCTGTTCATGCACACAAAAGAATTCATACCAAGTAAGTTAACAAGAGATCATATGTCAGATTTGCAAGGAAATGCTACAGATTTATGCCAGTTATATAAGGAAATGGAAACCACTAGTATAAAGATAGTTTTCAGCATTAAGTACTAAATAATTGCTTCCAAATGGATTAATATGGTTAAAAGTTGATTAATATGGTTAAAAGTTGATTTCAAATTTATATTAAAAAGTATACACATAACAGCCTTATAAAATTTATAAAGCTGTACAAGAGACAGCTCAAAGCTGACGACTTAGGATTACTCTCCTTTTACATATTGCATAGCTCTTACTGGTTGACTTGCTATTCACTACATGCATGCTGTTCTTTTATTTCTTCAGAAACTATTACAAGTTTGACTTCTGAGAGAAGTATAACACTCTTAAAGACAAAAACTGATTTTATATAATATATTTTCAGATTCAAGGATAGGTTTTAGCAATAAAGTTACTATTTCTACCAGATATAGTACAATAAAATATGAGTATTTTATTTAAATAACATTTGCTTTTACATTAGTAAATTGCATGATACAGTTTAAATGAGATAGCAATATGCACTGTAAACAAATAAAGTGTGTGTCTCTTAACAAAACATCTAAAATGAGTAATTAACTAGAAAAATATAATTTAGATGAAATTACAATGGGATGTGGTCAATTTAAGGACAGATTATAAAAAATACCTCAAGCTTTTTTTCAAATTTTTGTTTATACAGGGTGAACAAATTTCAAATATGTCATATACATTTAAGAGCACAGTCATACTTCCTACCCTACACTCCCTCCTGCCCATACCAGGACCCTCTTTCCTCCTTCTTTTCTTATTCTTTGTTTGCATTTTTACAATGACACACTTTCAGTTTATTTTATAATCATAAGCTAAAACTTCCATTAAGTAAAGAATTCAACAAATGGTAAAAAACAGTAAGAAGAAAAAAACACTATAGAGACAAGGCCTATAAACAACCATCAAGATTTATTATTGGTTTGCTTCCTTATTTTTCTCCTATGGATGGGAATTAGAATATCAGCAAGACTCTTTACAGGCATCGGGTTGGAAATCCACAGGTTCTGAGTGTCAAAGGACTGTGTATGAATGCCAGATTTTATTTGCCAATTGAACTGTGCTTATATTACTAAACTGCCTTGCTTTTCAAATTTATTTTATGTTACTTTATTTTTTCTATTGGTGTTGTATCCTAAGCAAAGACTGCCACTTAAGGAAAATTAAAGAGTAAAGAGCAAATTTAAGGACAAATTACATTTACTAAGCAGTTTATGGAGAACCTTTCCAAGAAAAATAAAAATTGAGATAACTATATCTACCAGTTTCTAAAGAGACTAGAAAAAGTGTCACATCTAAGCAAAAAATGCCTTTAACTAGCCCCAGCATCCAGTCATTCACCAATATGTGATCCCTAATTACTTTTGTAGTATGCCACTGTTTAACACAATCAAATCTAATTGACCATAAAATTTTGGTTAGATTGCACTAAACTGTGGCTAAATTTTTACTGTTATTATTCTGGCTTCTTTGTGAACATCTCAACTTTCCTGCCTCATTAAACCTTAAATTAGATTTTGATAATAAGAATATTTTATAAATTTTTCAAACAATTGCAATATTCACACAAGAGCTACAGTAGTCTTAACCAGTGTCTTTATTTTTTTTTTTTAATTTAACTCATACTCATGCTTTCTGGGTTATTAAAACCAGTGGCACTTTGGTTTTAATTAAGTACTTCATTTGAAAGCCAGGACTAATAACTGTCAAATGCGAAGGGTGAACTTTGTTAAGTAGATATCTGAACATCTTTCCTGGCACAAAAGGAATTCACATATGAGGGATATTAGTTTCAGAAACACTGATAAGTAGTAGAGACAAGAAACTACTACTAGTTTTTAAAAATTTTTTACAAACTCTTTTTAAAACAACTTCATAGAATAAAATGTGACATCACTAGAAAAATCTACTTATATAGCTTTACCTTAACTGCTAACATTTCCACTTTCATGGTTATGATTTCCCACAATGTGTGGAGAGTTCAGAGGTCATTCTGGGTATTTAAAAAAAAAAGAGCTGATATTTTTTGCTAACAGAGTGTTGTGGATTAACAAAGGAAGAGGTCTAACCAGTTTTAATCAGTTTGGGGAGCATTGAAAATACTCATTACAGCATAGCTGGACTATAACATCTAATACAAAAGCTTCTTGAAACATTGGCATTATGCTCATATATCACAAGGCAGTAACAGTTTCCAATATCAAATGGAAGAGAAACACCTGAGAGATGCAGCATGCATCATACATTATGCTCATTCTCAAAATGGTTCATATTGAAGTTATCTGAATTCATTAACAATGCATATGATCATGAAATGAAAATCGATATGAGTAATAAAGGTATTAAAAAAGAAGACTGTGATAGAAGAACTAAACTCAAGGCATAAACATAACTGTTTCTTTCAATTTTCTATTTATCATTAGGATACATTGTGAATCCCTACAGTCTTTGGTTCAATTTACTTGTATACATACATTCTGATTTAAACTGCATCAAAGAAAATAGACAAGACATCAAATGTATATTGACGTGGCCTACTTCCCATCTTATACTAGGCCTCTCGCCTAACTACCATAAGCATCTGATAAAATATATCAATTCTCAGCTAACACATAGGTTTTAAAGGCAGTAAAATTGATAAAAAGGAACTAATATATGCCATTGTTATAAAAGAAAAAACAGAAGGGTAATAACTGATGAAGCTAGTAAACTGTGCTAGGAAATAGACTTAAACCACAAATTTCATTTATTTTTACCTGAAGTACCATTTTCATTAAGATATTATTTAATATAATATTACCATTTTTGTTAAATATTTGTTAATATGCTAATTTTGAAAACCTATAATTCCTAAATTCTTCTTTAAAATCACGGCTCAATAGGCTAATCCTCTGCCTGAGGCACTGGCACACCGGGTTCTAGTCCTGGTCCTGGCGCTGGAGTCTGTCCTGGTTGCCCCTCTTCCAGGCCAGCTCTTTGCTGTGGCCTGGGAAGGCAGTGGAAGATGGCCCAAGTGCTTGGGCCCTGCACCCGCATGGGAGACCAGGAGAAGCATCTGTCTCCTGGCTTCGGATCAGTGCAATGCACTGGCTGCGGCGGCCATTGGAGGGTGAACCAAGGGCAAAAGGAAGACCTTCCTCTCTGTTTCTCTCTCACTGTCCACTCTGCCTGTCCAAAAAAAAAAAAACAATCATAAAACTATTTCCCTACTAGTGTTTTGGAAGTTTAGGTGTTCCACATAATTTTTTTTGGTGAAAATAGCAATTAGGAAAGAGGTTGCCCCCTGGAAATCTGCAAGCTAGATTTTATTCTTAGATATGGTACCAGATTCAAAGTTCTCGTTCCACGTCAAAAAAATGAAAAAAAAAATAAAGCCTCATAAATATATTAAACTGAAGAATCATGTAAATATGAGATTTTTAGTGTGGAAAAAGTCACTTTTTCCTCCATTTCTACTATAATATTCAGAGAAATTCAACTCTGAAACTATTTATTTTCATTTTAGTTATGTACATATAATTACTAAAATGAGAACACAAATAGAGCTTAACAGATGCTACACAAGATTGTGTTATATACAATAACAAAATTTTATGGCCATATATTATGGTGGAAATGACCTTAGAATTTATTCCATTTAGTGACCAAATACAACCCTCCTATTGCCACCATCCCTTTTCTGTTTCCACACAAATTTATTTCTTTGTCCACTTTAAAATACTTGAATCCAACTGACTTTAAAAGAGGCACTGCCTCTATACCCTGATCACTATATAAATTTGCATTGTCTGCTTAACTCTTCAAGGCACATGAATTTGACCCTGTTCCCTGATCTATACTAATCTCTTAAATTTGGCTGGGAAGGGATATTTTGAAAGGTTACAGGTTTCCTAAATTATGTTGGTGTCCAGGCTGAGTCTTCTTGTATTCCCTACCTCTTGAAATCTGTACCTTAATTATTGGGCCTTTGCATTATCATATCTTGGAAAGTAGTGTATAGGAAGCCTGGATCAGCATTTGAACCCTGATGACAGCTAGCATTCTATAGACAAAAGCATTTTTTAAAAAATTATTTTGACAGGCAGAGTGGACAGTGAGAGAGAGAGAGAGAGAGAAAGGTCTTCCTTTTTCCTTTGGTTCACCCTCCAATGGTCGCTGCGGCCAGTGCATTGCGCTGATCTGAAGCCAGGAGCCAGGTGCCTCCCCCTGGTCTCTCATGTGGGTGCAGGGCCCAAGGACTTGGGCCATCCTCCACTGCACTCCCGGGCCACAGCAGAGAGCTGGACTGGAAGAGGAGCAACTGCAACAGAATCCGGCACCCTGACTGGGACTAGAACCCAGTGTGCCGGCACCTAGGCAGAGGATTAGCCTATTGAGCCGCAGCGCTAGTCAGAAAAAAAAAAAAAAGAATTTCAATCACACACTAGTATTATCCCCAAAACTGGGGTTTTCTATTAAGAACTATAGACTTTCTTTAGGGTACGTCTAAACTCTAATACCTAAATGGAAATTCACAGTCTATGTGTGGCTATTTACAGAAAATGCTCTAAAAATAAGCAAATTTATATATAAAAAATTAATGTGTGGCCATACTGCATTGTGCCACAAATTGCATTTTTGTTGTCATTTTTAATTTAAATCAGTGGGCCAACTTAAACTTTAAAAATGAGATTAATTTCATTAGTTATAGTAAGATTTGCAGTTTTGATAAAAAGAATTAATAAACACAAGTCAAGGAGATTAACAGCTATTTGCAAACCATAGAAATAAGCCAAATCACCTATTTGAAGTTGATTCAAGAACAAAATCTTAAATTCTGATTAAAGTAATTAGGTCTTACTTCAACTGAATGATCGTAGTACAACTGGAAGGTCTTTGTAGGTTACAGGAGACTGGCAATCTGAACCCAAGGCTCTTCATCCAGATGCTTAATAATCAAATCTCATTTCCTGTTCATAAAGCAAAAACCAGAGGTAATACATTTAAATTGGTATATCTATCACATCATTTTTCAGTTGGCATCTGGATTTTATCCTTCATCAGATGCTTTTTAGTGTTATTTTCTCAGTTTCTTTATAATATAAGCAGATGGAAATTCATCATCGGTTTTTGAAGTCAAGAATATATAAATAGATTTTTAAGAGCACACACTATATCTCAAGGACAAATATATGCACACTATATCTCAAGGACAAATATATACCTATTCCAGGGTATATGCACAAATACACACACTTTTATCTCTTGATTTCACTTTTACATATGTTTATTTTGAATATTAATTTAGCAAGCATAAATGGCATTCTTAGTAAACAGAAGATAAAGCAGAAGAGGCATAACCAGAATTAAGTGACTTTTTATCCTTTTGGGGAGAGGGTTAACCAATACAAGGGATATGCATAAGAAAGAGTACATCTAGGACTGAAAACTTGACTCTTCTACAGAACATATATGTGACTGTTGTTAACTCGGTAACACTTTAAAATCCCAATTATTGACCTCACAATTGGCGACAAGGTAGGTAACTTGGAGAACTACTATGAGAATTGGAGACATTATAGGTGATGTGCCCAGCATGTTGCCCAACAAATCCTAGATACTTAATAAATGACTGATATCATTACATTGTATTTTTAAGACACTGACTCTTTTTATTTTGTATCTACTGATGCCAAGATTCACTATTCTACATTTCATATTAATGGGCTGTGATGGTAGGTAATAATACCACCAGCTATAAAGCTGCTTATTTTTACTTCACCCTCTTTATTTTTACATTTTTGTATTCGCTTTGAGACATTTAAAAGCTATAAAGTATTTTTATATTTTAAAATTATCTATGCCACATAAACTGATACTGTTTTATTTTGTCAAGTCAACTTGCAGTACTGTATAAACTTCTGACTAGGAAAAAGAAATTCTTGCCCTTATGTTAGGTTAGTTTACTTTCTCTTTGCTTTCTTAATTTTCCTTCTACCTCATTTCATCACAGAAAATAATAATGTGTCAAAAGTTCTCAATGAAAGTAAAATAATACTTCAAATTTTAGACTCCTGCTTTCAGAAAAAAAAAATGCTTAAGGTATATCCTGTAGACTCACTAACTCAGAAGTATCACTCAATTCTTTCTTTTCTCAATATATCAGTCTCTTTTAATAAGAGGAACCTAACTAGGCTAATACATGAATTAAAATAAGCTTTCTAGACTAATTTATGCTAAAATGTCATTGATTGATTGCTTACATTCTCCCAAAATGCGTATGTAGAAGCCTTAACACCTCCAATGCTATGGCAGGAGGCAACTGAGTTTAGATGAGACCTGGGGTGTTCATGATGAGATTTGTGCTCTATAAAGGGGGCCAGGAACTTGAGTTTGTGCTTGGCCATGTGAAGACACAGCAGGAACCAAATCTGTAAGCCAGCCCTCAGCAGAAACCAAATCAGCTGGCACCTTGTTCTTGGACTATGAGGAATTTCTGTATGTTTAAGCCACTCAGGCTCTGGTATTTTTGTTATGTGAATATATTAAATAAAACTATTTCAAAAATTAACATTCTATCATCACTATAGACACACAAGCACATATACAAATTTCAAAATACTTAGGAATATTTCATTTGTAGACAACAAAGGAACTATGAAATGGGGCAGACTTAAGGTCACTATTCAGTTGTCACCTTTTCAGTGCTTCATGATTCTATTCAAGTGTGTGTAAAAAATCAATTATAATGTTAATACGAATGTGGGATTCTGTACTCCCACAACATTGAAAATGAAGAAGGAGCTATAACAAAAAGGGAGTAGGCATGTTCACAAAAAGACTGACGTCTCCCAACTGCAAATCACAAGAAACGCTAAGTCATATGGGACTTTCCTTCTTATCTTTCTCTTGGCATCTAACTGGATAAAAATGGCATGCTGCCATCTGCATCCTTGCATTTGATTAAACATCAAGCTGTACATATTGGGTTAGATAGCTGAAGATTCATATGTCATCTTGTGTAACATAATGCTTTTAAGCAATCCTTGCTTCTTCTAACTTCATATTAAACATTCTATTTGCTAAATGAAATGAACTCTAGTTTCTTGTTATTGAAATGCATTATTCAAGACATGATTCAAGTTCTCACAGAAATTTTCCTAAATTAGTTCCTGTGGACCTTTCAAATATTACACAAAGTATAATGGAACACGAAAGAAGTCAAACAATTATCTCACTAGAATATCATACCGACATCCACCAGTAGCTTTCACTAGGTATTACTTCTATTTTATATATCTCATATAGATCCTATATCTGATGTTTTAACAATAAAATCTCAAAAAAGAAAACCCCACTTGGCTATAGAGAGTTTACTTCTGTATTTGCTTTTTCATATACAGAGTCATTTAATTGGTATATCCTTGGGCAAAATGGTTCACTTTGAAAAACATCTTTAATGTTGATTGCTTGATAGAAACTTCTCAACACATAAATTTGAGACAAAAACCCAACCCAATCCAATGCATGCTTACTTGCAAATTAGTAAAATTCCTTTGGGATTAATAACACTTGTCTTGACACAGTTATCATTTTATTAGTTTACAGAGGAAGATTATGGGCTTTTCCTAAAATAGTTTTCTTCAAGCCATTCTTCTGATCAAGAACTAATAAGAATCCCCTCTGTCTATCACATAAACTTCATTTTCAATTTAGAGCTATTGGAACCCATCATAAACTAAATATATCAAGCCAAATATCTGTATATAAATTGGGATACTTTAACATCTTGATTGACCACTGAGCCTCCTAAGGCAAGGACTATTGCCTTGGTTAGCATGCACTCCCAAGACCTGTCACTGTGCTAATGTAAAGAAAATGCACAGCAAATATTAGTAAATGGTGTCTGTGATACAACACATTGTTTCATAATCATTTCCATGTCATGGATATCCTCACTATTCTTCGGAAAAATACCCTGTATCCTCTCCATAACATTACTCTTGTTTCTTTGCCTTTCTAGGACATTTATTCTGCACTCTTGCTTAGCTTCTACTCACCCTCCAAGAATCATCTAAATCATGAAATCTATCCCAGTTTAGGTATGTAGATTCTTTCAAATTGTTTCAAGACTATACTATGCTAAACTAATCTCTTGAAGATTTTTACTTACATATCACTCACAAGCACACGGTTTAAAGTTGGGCACATACTTCCTGGCTCCTATTTGGATACAGATGGCTTGTGAGTTAAGAAAGATACAGGCTGTTGTTGAATTAAGTCAGGGATTGAAAACTAAGGTTCAAATTTAGCCTGCATCTGCTTTTGTAAATAAAATTTTATTCACACACAGCTGTGCCTGTGCATGCATGTATTTTTTTAATGGCTGCTTTTCTGCTATAACAGTGGATTGAGTAGTTGCAACAGGATGTGGTCCAAAGTCTGCAATATTTACTATCTGGTCTGTTGCAGAATTAAGTTTGCCAACCTATAGATAGATTAGAGCAGTGGTTTTCCCATGTTAGCATGTCATTCACAGGGGAGATCTTCTTGACTGAGGCACAGCTTTAAGCACTACAGTTCTACAAAATATAAAGCCTAAGGTTGTTAACGGGGTAGGAGGCTAGGATGGGAGGTGAGGGAATTTGTTGGAAAGACAATATCTCAGAAACTTCTACAGACTAAAGATGAGAAATTCTGGACATAGGGCCCAGCAATCTGTTTTAACCAATCCTCCAAGCAATTCTAATGTACACTAAAATTTGGACAGAGGGACATTAATTAGCATTTGGTCATAACGAGTTGGCCTAGTTATGGCAGATCTGGTTTCCTCAAAGATATTCTAAATGATTAATAATTAAAAGATATTAATTTTATTTCACTTATCCTAAAATATGACATCTTGAATTTACTCTGAAAGAACACTGAGGCATGGGATTACCTTGATGTGGGAATTGCTACAGCACTTTCAGTAAATGCAAATGTAGTTACTGTATATCCAAAGAAAAGACAATACAGCAAGTGTCAAAGCTTAAACCTATCCAAAAATATATCAAAGCAATTTAGCAGATAAACTCCATTTTTATAGGACTGCCTGTCAAGACAAACTGTTGCACAATGGTTCTCAGCAGGGATCCAGGAGAAGCAGCGCTGTAGCTCAGTATGGGACATTGCTAATCAAGGATTTGTTTCAACACGCTTATCTGCAGCTCAAAGTCACAAATGTGGCCAGATAGCACTCCATGATAATGTGGGTAGAAACAGAAGTATCACCAACATGCCTTGTAGAAGGCTAGCCTACACTCCCCATTGGAGGAAAATTATAATTACATGTTATAATATACACATTTTTCACAAGGTTATATTTATTCAAACATTATGATAAATCCTCTTTTTCATTTTTCTTTTGCGAATCACAGGATAGCACCAATACTATGGATATGGTCTGAAAGGACATACTAGACCAAAAATAATGGCAAGGAATTAATAAAAAAAAAAAAGCATGATAAAACTATTACTTTTTGAAAGACTCTTGATAAAATGTTATATTTTTAAAGGTCTAAGCTTGACAGCTATATTAGGAAAGCAATAATAATATTACTTAACTTATTGAAGAGTCTTTACATAACAGTTAAAAGAAATATGTCAATCAATAAGAATAAACCATTGATTGACAGCCTCCAGAAAGTTCACATTATTTCCTACTCATAAAACACTGAGTTTCCACATAATATTACATAACCATTATTCCTTTTTTGAAAACTGGCACAAAGATTCCATATGCCTAAAATCTATGAAACACTTTATTCAATATTCATTTGAGTTACTTTCCAGTGCTGTGATGCAGGGGGTTAAGACCCCAACCTGCAGTGCTATCATCCCATATGGGGGCCAGTTCGAGTCCCAGCTGATCCACTTGTGATCCAACTTCCTCCTAATGTGCCTGGGAAAGCAGCAGAGGATGGCCCAAGTCTTGGGCCCCTCAACCCATGCTGGAGATCCAGAAGAAGCTCCTGGCTCTTGGCTTCAGATCAGCTCAGCTCCAGCCCTTGTGGCCATTTGGGGAGTGAACAACAGATGGAAGACCTCTTTCCTTCTACTTGTCTCCACCTCTCTCTGTGACTCTGTTGTTTGAATAAATAAAATAATTTTTTTTTCAAAAAGTTACTTTCCACATATATCTATGGAAAATTGGAGTGCTCACACCTGGATTTTATACCCATGAATTTAGTAAAAGTGACCACTGTCCATTGTTCTATTAGAATTCTGATTTAAATATTTAAAATTTACAAATTCAAATAACAGATTAATGAATACACAATTTGGTACACATAAGCACAAAGAGAAAGGAGATCAATTATCATTGTATACGGTACCAATTAGCCCACGTAAAAAACCCATGCTTCATTAAGAAATAACTCATACTGGGAAGGCATATACTTCTCTAGGATGGACAGACAGTGAGTCACAAAGGATGTAGAACAAGCAAAAGCTGAGTAGGCAACTAAAGGAAACTAAGAGTAATGCTCTGAAATTTTCAAGAGTTAAAAATCGGGCTAAATGTTAGAAAACATTCACAGCATGTCCATTAGCCTCTAGAAACAACCTCCAGCTAAAATTTCAACCGAGTCTTTCAAAATTAGATATTAGCTTGTCTTTGCCGAAATATCATATAGAATTATTCAATACTAGTTGGATGAACCTAATTAACTTTTTTTTTTTAATTTTACTGATCTGACTGCCATGATCTCACATGCATTAAAAAATCATCTTCTGTGAGATGAAAACGCTCCAGGGACCAGCACTGTGGCACGGTGGGTTAAAGCTCTGGCTTGGAGCACCGGCATCCCATATGGGCGCTGGTTCTAGTCCCAGCTGCTCCTCTTCCATTACAGCTCTCTGCTATGGCCTGGGAGAGCAGCAGAAGATGGCCCAAGTCCTTGGGCCCCTGCACCCACGTGGGAAACCCAGAAGAAGCTCCTGGCTCATGGCTCTGAATCGGCGCAGCTCCGTTGTGGCCATCTGGGGAGTGAATCAGCAGATGGAAGACCTCTCTCTCTCTCTACCTCTCTCTGTAATCCTGTCTTTCAAATAAATAAAAGAAATCTTTTAAAAAATAAATGCTCCAGAGGTCATTCTCCCTATATTGTATCACATGAATTCATACTGCTTTCTTCACAAGAGGAAGATGACAGAGTAAAATAAATAAGAGATAAAAACCACTCAAATAGTCCATTCAAAATACTATAGTAAAAAGATGTTTAGCAAAATATAAATTATATTTGTAAAATTTACTATTTAATTACCCGCCAATATCCTACCACAATGTAAAACACACGGTAGGTAATTAACAAATACTAAGTGAAGGAATAAATGAATAACTCCTCTCCAGATACTTTCTTCCAGAGTGCAAGTTCTTGAGATGTAGGCTTATTTCATTTGTTAATTACTTAGACTTAACTCAGTGTGCCTGAGCTCAAAGTCTGACTTTGCTAAATACTAAATGTATGCCCTTAAATAATTTACTTAGCCCCAACATGCCTCAGCTCTGGCATCGGAAAAGTGGGAAGAGATTACAATAGTACCTGAATCCTAGAGTTTTCTACGTACACATGACTTAAAACAGGAAAGGCACAAAATTTGTTACAGAGTGAGCACTCAGTAACCGTGAGCTATCATGCTTCTTAAGTCCTACTAGTATGCGTAGTGGCTGATAGGGCAGGAGATATTAGGAAACTACTTCAGAAATATTAGAGTGACACAGATGCTTACTAAATAAGTTCTTAGTAAATAAACTGTTTGCTAATATGTAGCTAAAATTCAGTCAGTTGACTCATAAAACTGACTATGGTCAAGAGAGTTATATGAAGCCTGGCTCTTCCTTTACGGACCACTTTCAGTCCACTTATCGCTACTCAGATGTCTTCTTGGCTTTGTAATGTATGTCAAGTTCTTGACTCTAGTAAGGCATCACGAGTTATTAGTAAAACATATGGCCACTGTGCTCTTCCAGATTTTGTATTTACAATACCGATATCCCTACTAAATGTCAGAAAATTTAAATTCACATCTGTGGTTTCAGGGATACTTGTTTCTTATTTAAATTACTTCATCAAATGATAGATAGAAGTTACAAGCAAATCTCTTACCATGAGCTCTATGATCCTGAACTACTTAGTAAAACTTTAGGCTGATTTCCTCACGTATAAACCATGAAAGTTATACTAATCTTGCCATCTCACATGGTTATGCTGAGGATTAATAAACATGTAATTAACGAAAATGCTTCCAAGTGCACTGGTGAGAGATTGTCTGGATTCAAATCTGGCCCTGATACATATTATCTATATATATGAAGGTATTTTGCTTAGCTTCACAATGCTTTAACAAGTGCATTAAAAAGACTACCTAGGGCTGGCACCAAGGCTCACTTGGTTGATCCTCCGCCTGCGGTGCTGGCATCCCATATGAGTGCCAGGTTCTAGTTCTGGTTGCTCCTCTTCCAGTCCAGCTCTCTGCTGTGGCCTGGGAGGGCAGTGGAGGATGGACCAAGTGCTTGGGCCCCTGCAGCCGCATGGGAGACCGGGAGCAGGCACCTGGCTCTTGGCTTCAGATGGGTGCAGCACCAGCCGTAGCAGCCATCTGGAGGGTGAATCGACGGAGGGAGGACCTTTCTCTCTGTCTCTCTCTCTCACTGTCTAATTCTGTCAAATAAATAAATAAATAAATAACTACGTAGTTTTTGCCTTAATGACATTATTGGGATATAATTTTTATCCTATCAATGTTCATTGATCTGTCTTCTTTTCCATTCCTTCCAACTATCACTGTCCTTTCAAATTTGTGACTGACAATTCCCTTTAAAGTTTTATCACAACTCATTATACCCTTGATGTTTTTCGTGGCTCCTCATGGAAATTCAATATCTCCAAAAGAGCTGAAAATGTAAATCCACACAAAACCTGGACACATATGTTGTTAGTAACTTCATTAGTAACAGCTGAGGTCCAGAAGCCATCAAGTTGTCATTCAAAAGGTAAATGTATAAACAGTTGCACATCCATACAACGGAATAATATTTAATGTTACAGAAAAAGAGACATCAAGTCACAAAAACATATGAATCATACACTAAAAAAAACCAGCCAATCTGACAAGGCTCTATACCATTGGATTCCAACTACATGACTACATGGCATTCTAGAAAATCCAAAACTATGCAGACAGTGAAAAGATGATTGAGCTTTGGGGAAATTAAGGATGAAAGGATGAGCACAGAGGACTTCTAAAGCAGTGAAACTATATTCTAACATATCATAATGGTGGCTTTATGCTATTATATCTTTCTTGAAACACATAAAACATACAACATAAAATGAGAATCCTAATGCATGCCATGAATTTTGGTTGAGAATGAAGTGTCCATCTTGGTACTTCAGTTACAAAAATGAGTGACTCTAGTCCATGATATGTGCTTTTGGGTGACAAAAGGATATATGGAGATTCTCTGTACTTCCTATTCAACTTCACTGTGAACATAAGAAGTGTCCCAAAAAAGTCTTTAAAAAGACTGAGCAAAATTAACACATTCATACAGTGTGGGTCAAAAAGACATGTCATCGGACTGGCTCAGACCCTTTAGATTACAATATATTTGTAGATCATCACAGTACCTATGCCCTGATACTTGGAACAAAATTAATAAAACATAGAAATATATTAAATGAGAAATAAATAAAGAACAAAAAGGTTATTATTACAATTTCATCTATATCTGGAATGGGAAGGAAACCCTAAAGTCTAACAAGTCAATAGATAATCATATCCATATGTTTAATGTTTTAAAGCATTTTTAAAAACCAGAATCCAAACTCCCACTATATCATATACAGGTGACTAAACAAAATCTATACGTATGAGAAAAGTAAGAAACAACATCTTTTCACCCAAATCCATCAGGAAATTATATAACTAGGTAAAAACTACACAAAAATCCAGAATTTGGCCACAGCAAGATTCAAATAAAAATTAATAAATAAATTTCAGGAAAGTGTGAGCTTTGTTTTACTTACTATTTAGCCTGAGAAACTAAGAAGCTTCTCAAACAAAAAAGGAAATAGACATTTGGCCAATAAATAAATAAGTCACATTCACTCTGAAGAAGTTATCCTGCCAGCATCGTGGATCAGAGAGGAGACAGTCTGAAGATAATAAAGGACTTATTAGTATTCTTTTGCAAGTTTCTAACATGAAACAATGAAGGCATGAGATAATGCAATAGGAGTGGAAGTGAGTGAATACAGTAAGGGGAAGTACAAACAATGTCATGTTTAGAGCAAAGAGGATGAGCCGCCGAAAGTGCTAAATCCAGAGGGATATGTGAAATAGAAGAGCATAACAAAGGTACTGAGAGAATATATGATGGTGAAGGAAAGGAATCATAAGACAACAGCATTGCAGTGGGCATTGGAAGCAGCAAATTATGCTACTGCTTGGGATGCCTGTATCCCATATAAGAGTGTCTGGGTTCAGGTTCTGACTCTGCTTTCTGTCCAGTTTCCTGCCAGTGTACATTCAGGGAAGGAGCAAAGGACAGCTCAAGGATTTGAGGGTTTCCTGGCTTCAGCCTGAACCAGTGCCAACTATTGTGGGTATTTGAGAAGTGAACCAGAAGATGGAAGATTCTCTCTCTCTCTCTCTACCTTTCAAAAAATAATAAATTAGCTTTTAAAATTATGTATCAAAAATGATAGATAATCAAAGAAAACAGACGAAAGGCAAAAAGAGTAAGAACAAGTGCTACCAAGTGGCCAAGTCCTATGAGCTGGGCTGGAATTAGGGGTGAGCTAAGTGAAACTACCACCTTGGGTAAAAAAGCTTAAAAGAACACCAACAAAAACCAGTGCCAAGCTAAATATTCAGATACATCATTTTAAAATTATATTCAGTGTAAAATAATCACTAAGCAAAATTCAGAATTTTAAAGAAATATTGGTTGGTTGTTTTATAGTCTTGCCTTATTGTGCAACAAAATAGCTTGTAGTTCTTGGACTTGTACAGCCTCTTCTTTCCCACTGAGTAAGTTATGAGGTTAACAATGCTGTGCCAACAGGTTGGGCAACACAGGCCTTTAGATATGTTTTTTCATTATAGAGTTTTATTAGCTTTTCCCACTCAGTTCAAAATATGGGAAGATATTTTAATAAGTGTATATAGGGACACACCTTTTACCACAGTTTCTGATACAGGTTGGCACAGCACTGACTGAGACTTGGAAAGCTTTCTTTGGGATTAACAATTGGAAAGACATTGGTGACTCAGTGGGAGTAGTTTCAATGTGGTAGTGAAAGGAGCGAACAGATTGCAGTTGATTAAGGAGAGAATAGGCATACAACAGAGGGCCAGAAAGTAAAATGTTTGATGACAGAAGGTAGATAATCCATAATGTAATACAACTTCTAAATTTCTCTTTTCTTCAAACTTATCCTCCCAAATCTGTCTTAAGGGATGCAAAAATAGAATTTACCAAAAGGCAAGACACTGGTCATTCCTACTGTGCTGCTTTAAAACCAACTTCATTTATTGTCTCACTACATAGATTACGTGGGGCACTATGCCAACTGACAAATGTCAGATCAGTTCTGAAATATATCTGGCAACACTTATGTTGATATACTTTTCCATTAAACATACAATTTCCTATGACTTATTTCTATTTTTTTTTTAAAAATGGTCTTCTCAACACCTGGATGACTATTAGGAAAACAGGAAAGTAATTTTGCAGTAATATTTAGATGTAGTTGGAAAACCTGCAGAAATTTTCCAATGTAGACCTTTAAGATACACAGATATGATATAGGAGAAACTCTAAATTGATTAATTAATGATATTTGGGGTAAAATGATCTTTAAAACTTAATTATGTTTTATTCTCAGGGTTTCCTATCATGAATATTCAAATACAAGTACATTCATAATGATCCACTAAATCAGTCTCCAATGTCAATGCAAGGTAAAGGAACACCAGGTAACTAAGAGGAAAGAGAGTTTCTAATAAAAAGAAAATAAAGAAAAAAGTAATGTGTTTGTAAAACTAATCTCAAAACACTAACATCTGATGAATCTGGTTACAATTTTGCCAAGCAAAATGTTCCGTCTAAAATCTTTCTACTTACTTATGGTTAAGTGAAATAAGTAGAGAAAAACTTTCTACTATGGGAAGGAAAACTGGAAAAGAACTTACAGGGACACATATGTCTAGATGTTAAGACAGTTCATTTTCCATGGAGAGGAAAAAAAGGATATTGCAATTTAGCAAATGACTCCCTGGGAGAGCAATGCTTCTCAAGTACTTATATAGTAAAAAACTTTGGGTTTTCCTGGTTCCACCAAAATGAGAATATGAATGGGTAGGTTCCACAATTTGCACTTTTACCAAACTTTCCGTAGTGATTCTTTATAGTGCCAAATTTTAGGATGCACTGAAAGTAATAAATATTCTACTGTTTACTGTACACACTCTACCATTTACACATGCTGGACTTAAGTGGAAATGAAAATTCAGTACAAAATTAAGTCTACCATTCTATTAAAAATATCAGATAAATACAATGATAATTATTTAAAACAAAGTTAGTGCATTAGATCTATGGAGATGGCAAATAAAATATAATAAGTATTTGCTAAATATTTACTATACATATTAACTATACGTATGCCAGTGCTGTGACACAGCAGGTTAAAGCCCTGGCCTGAATGCCAGCATCCCATTTGCATGCCACTTCAAGTCCCAGTTACTCCATTTCCAATCCAGCTCTCTGCTGTGGCCTGGGGAAGCAGTAGAAGATGTGGGAGACCTGGAAGAAGCTCCAGGCTCCTGACAGGATCAGCTCAATTCTGGCCATTGCAGCCATTTGAGGAGTGAACCAGCAGATGGAAGACCACTCTCTCTGTCTCTACTTCTCTGTGTGACTCTTTCCAAATAAATAAATATTTAAAAAATCGAACATAAAAATACTATTTGTATGAAGCCTATAATACAGTGATTAAATGTGATTTTCCAAAATCCAATTCTAATAGTCAAAATCCAGATATTTTCTAGTATTTCATTTATCTATTCTTAAAATTGAAATACTCTACAAAAATTCAAAATATATGTAAATATGATTAGCATATTAGTATTTTCAATATTTGCTTTTGGAAATATTCAAAATGGTTTACAGTGATTTTAGAAATTATCTCAAAAATTACCCGATTGGTTATCATTTAGTCTCTTTCAAAATATAAAAGCACATAAGCTGAAGTCAGCACAAAGCATGTCCTTAGAAATACAAACTTATCCTGCTCTTATAAGAAAAGTAATTTCAACCAGTCTCTTCTTAATTAATAGCTCTTAACTCAAACTTCACATTTTATGTTTTTTATTTGAGCAAGGTTTTTTATATTTTATCTGTAAAAATCAACTCCACCAGAATCAGCATAGTTTCTCTTTTTTTTAAGATTTATTTTATTTATTTGAAAGAGTTACAGAGAGAGGTAGAGACAGAAAGAGGTCTTCCATCCAATGGTTCACTCCCCAAATGGCCATAATACCTGGAGCTGCACCAATCTGAACCAGGAGCCATGAGCTTCTCCAGGTCTCCCACGTGGGTGCAGGGGCCCAAGGACTTGGGCCATCTTCTACTGCTTTCCCAGGCCATAGCAGAGAGCTGGATCAGAAGAGGAGCAGCCAGGACTAGAACCGGTGCCCACATGGGATGCAGGCACTTCAGGCCAGGGCTTTAACCCACTGCACCACAATGCTGGCCCCTAGAATCGGGATAGTTTCACATGGTACACAGCCAGTATCAGAAAAGGAAAAGGTTATGTGGTAAGAAATTGCCATGCAGAAATACTTATCTTCACATAAGATTCCTATTGTTTTAAGCAAATTTCATCTAATGCTCAAACTTAAGAATAAATTTATCCAAATTTGCTCGAAGAACACATCAAGTGATTGCATCTTTAAGCAATGGACATGCATACTAATAGTAGTCAACCATTTAATTTATTGAAGATCTAGAATAAAATACTTCTCCAAAGGCCCATTTTACCAAAAATCCTAAAATCTTCCAATACACTATAATTGATACTTCTACCTAAATGCTGCTCCTTCAATATTTTGATTTGTTGGACTGCATCAATAAAAGTGGCCATTTATTAAATAACAACTAGTATCGGGCCAGCACCATGGCTCACTAGGCTAATCCTCCTCCTGCAGTGCCAGCACCCGGGATTCTAGTCCCAGTTGGGGCGCCAGATTCTGTCCTGGTTGCTCCTCTTCCAGTCCAGCTCTCTGCTGTGGCCCCGGAAGGCAGTGGAGGATAGCCCAAGTGCTTGGGCCCTGCACCCGCAAGGGAGACCAGGGGGAGGCACCTGGCTCCTGGCTTCGGATCAGCGCAGCGCGCTGCCCATAGCGGACATTTGGGGGGTGAACCAACGAAAGCAAGACCTTTCTCTCTGTCTCTCTCTCTCACTGTCCAACTCTGCCTGTCAAAAAAATAAATAAATAAATATAAATTATAAAAATAAAAAAACAACTAGTACAGCTGTGAAGAACTTGATAATAAACCACAACTAATCCTCAAATAATATTATAACAATTCTATGGAATTTCTATTATCAACCCAGTTTAATAATTAGGAAATGGATACAGAAATGTGAATTAACCAACGGCACAATCAATAGGGAGCAAAAATTTATATGTGATGCACATTCAATCTCCCTGAGTATACTTTACCTTAAACCAGTAAATAATCAGCCCCTCTCTCATTCTCTCTCCCTCTCTTCCTTTCCCCTTACAGACATAAGCATACACATACTCACACACATACACATACACATACAAACACAAAGCTCCTCTTTTAGGTTGATACTCCTTTTCTCGATTATATGAAATTTATTTTCCATATTCTTCCACCAGAAATTTTTAAATGTATGTATAGGATTCTTGTTTAGGAAGAGAATGTTTTGAAGCAGAGGAAGGACTCAAACCCAGGCACTCAGATATGGGATGTGAGAGTCTGAAGTTGCAATTAATCCTACTGAGCCACAACATACCAGCCATTGCTAATCACATTTTTTTAGTTTTTAAATTTTATTAATACAAAGGTAACAGTTTTCACATATTTCATAGGTATAATTCTAAGATAACCCCATATCCCTCCTTTCCTTTCTCCCTCCCTCTTTAAGCACAAAATCTGGGAGAGCTGACATCTGAGAAAATTCTTGAAATACTTGAGTTTCTTGGAACAAAAGCAAGTGAAATGCTACAGTGGGTATAACAATATACCAGAATTCATGAAATGTTAAGTATTCCGCAAACTAAGCCATATACCATGCTTCCAAAGAGAAGCACACAAGTGTAAGTTTAAGACAAATTATAGCTGGGAGGGTAGAGTATGTGGATTTTTTTGCTTTTCTTGAGGATATAATTGGAATGATTGATGGAGCAGATTATTGTTATAGGCAATAAATGGGAAGGAGCACCAAGTAGCTGAAGAAAAGTGTGGAGTAGCAGTCTCCACTAATCCTTTTGTGTTCCTACTGTCTTGCTGAGCTGTTCTTTTACTCAGGCCATTATTCTGGAATGTTTAAGAAACTAGATCTCTGAAAAATAAGGCAACACAAAACTAGGATGCATCAGGTGTACCAAGAGACTCCCAGTCGCCCTGTGGTCGAAGTGGAGTCTTGCTTACTCATGGCCATGAAAGCAAAGGGTCCTCTCAACTTGGCTTTCTTGTTCACTGGATTACCCATTGCTCAGGTAGGCTTCAGCTGCTGCTATGTATGTGCCTGTTGTGTCTGGGGCTGGAAGTTCCAACAGAACTATTCAGGCTTCTGCCTTTCCCATGAAGGACTCCAGTTCTGTCTTTTGTCAACATGGAAAGAAGAGTTCCAGACTCATCCATTAGCTTCTTCAGAAGTTTCAGAGAATTCTGCTGTTTCAAACTTACTTTTTCCAGACAGAAGACTATCCTGTTCAGGGAAGAAAAATAGCAACAGGGAGCCACATCTTCCTGTTCAAAACCATTGGAATTCAGAGGTTTTTCCCAAAATGCTCTTGTTTTACTGACCCACATATTTTTTGTTTGTTTGTTTTATTTATTTGAAAAGCAGAGGAGAGGGAGCAGGAGGGGGAGGAAAAAGGTAGGAAGGAAGATGGAGATCTTCTATCTGCTGGTTCACTTTCCAAATGACCACAATGGCCTAAACTGGACCAACTGAAGCAAGGAGCCAGGATCTTCTTCCCAGTATCCAGGTGACTGCAGAGGCCCAAGCAATTGGACCATCTTCTGCTGCCCTCCCAGGTGCATTAGCAGGGAGCTGGATCAGAAGTAAGCACCAGGACTTTTAACAGGTATGCATTGCAGGCAGTGGCTTAACCTGCTACATCACACTGCAGGCATGCCTTACAATCTATATTTCGCTGTAATAATTTCTGAATTTCAGAAAGGTGGGCTCTTCATTGACACAGATTTTAAGTAGTTTCTTTTATTGGTTTATTAGATGAATGAAATAACTTTTGGTAGAATAAAGCTAAGTGTAGAAATACTCAATGCATTATTCCAAATGCTTTGGTTTAATATAAGTAGCTTTTTTTAATAAATTCCTAAACCTTCTGATGGAATGATCCACATAGTTCTTCGAACTAACTATGATAACTATGTTTTATGACAACTCAGATTTCAAGTTATAGCCTATTCTAATAAATATTATTAGATTAATAATTATTAGCATGTTAATAGAAGGCACACATATTTTATTACTGAAAACACTATCAAGAAATTGAAAGAAAACTTTGGTCAAAAGTGATACATTATCTCTATCTCTCTAGTTAAATATTTAATAATCATTTAAATTCAACAACAGTCTGCATAAGTTGAAAATATTGAAATTAGTCATGTACAAAATCATTTTAAAGTCAAGCACTGGAAACACACATTTTGTGCACTTCATTTCATTTTATAGTCTCTAAGAACTATAACAATTTTTAATAAACTCGTATCTGGGATTTGAAGCCAAATACTTACACTCAAAAGGCAAGAATTTATTAACCAAAAGACACCCAAAGTGGTGCTAAAATATATTCTCTAGTGGTAAGTTTTAAATGGATTGTAAAAACTGCATTTTATTAATCTAGTCACAATTAAAGAACAACAGCTGTCCCATCTACATCCCCAAAGCCCACTTTTGCAATGCTGATGACTTTTTTTCATGTACATATTGCTAATAAACAAACACCTCATGGTTGAGATATTTTGAGTTCCAAAACCAGAGTTCTACCACTATCACAGCAAAATGTTCTGTCTTAGCTTTAAAATATATTTTGGTGTTGTATAAACTTAGGTTGGGCATGTTCCAGATTATAACAAAGTACTATCCCATCTATATATTTATATCCATTTGGTACCTCTATATATGCACTGCATAAAGTAGCTATAACATTTATAATGCATATCTCAGATTATTTAACAAATGTAAAATAATTAGTTGTAACTTTCCCTGTTAAAAATGTTTTTCTAATGGTCATATCAGCATCTTTAAAGTTTCATAAATATTTTGAAATATACTTTTTTTTAAAAAGATATCGTTCTTTAAATAAAGTAGCAACAAATCACATTTCAAATGTTACTTTGGACATCAAATTTGTTCTTTGAAATCATTTGTTTAAAGTAAAATGAAAACAACATTATCTTTCATACGGCAAATTATTTACTGATTTATTAAATAAGATTACTGTCAAATTCAATCAGCCTTCCTGATAGTATGTGTTAGCATATCTCTGCATTTTTTAAATGTTATATTGCATAAACACCATAAATTCAGGAGGGACTTGTTGCCACTCTGTCACTTTGTCTCTCAACTATGATTAGGGGTAAAGTTATAAGTGAAAAATCATCTGGGGCAGGCATCTAGTATAGCACTTAAGTCACTTCTTAGTACCCCCACATCCCATATCTGAGAGCATAGCTCCAGTCTAGGCTCCTTGGCTTCAGATCCAGCTTCCTGCTAATGCAAGCTGGGAAGCAGCAGATGTAGCTCAAGTACTTGGTCACTCCCACCCACAGGGCACTCCCAGATGGAGCTCTGCACTTCAGGCTTCCCCCTGACCAGGTCCTGACTATTGTAGGCATTTGCAGAGTGAGCCAGCAGATGGAAGATCTCTCTGTATTTGTCTCCCTGTATCTCTGTTTCTCTGCCTTTCAAATGAAATAAAAACAAATGAAAAAATTTTAAGTGAAAAGTAATCAAAATATATAATAAACAGTCATGATGCATATTATCACCTGTAAGCTAATATTAAGACACAGACCAGAGTTACACCTTGTTGTAAAGTCATTGTTTGTCCCTTAACTTCCCTGGCTGCTATACACTTCATTCACTAAACAAGAAATTAGAACTCATGAACATGAAGCATATAAATAGGAAAGTTTTATATCCATTATGAAATCAAAAAAAAAATCAAGCACATTTGAAATTTCAAATTGTAATAAGTTTATGGATTAAAGAAAAAGAAAAAAAAACTGTACAGGACCATATATAAACAGAATAATTGTGCTTCTGACCTCAGTATTTGTAATTTAAATATACAAAGTGATGGGACATTTTCAAGAGAAAATTGAAATATCTCTTGGCATATTAATGTTATCCAGTATTATAAACAGTGTTAAGGTTAATTTCTAAAATAGCTGAATATTTTAAAGGTATTTTTTAATAGTTTATAGAATTGTTTTTAATAAGTTACATTTTTCACATTAGATGGAGTACATTGACCATCGGCTACCTTTCATTTGACTCCAGTCATCTTCATGTGTGATAACACTCCATACAGTGAATGGATCTGAGATTTCTTGAGTGTACATGGTTATTTTTTCTTGTACATAATGAATCCAAGAGAAACCAAAAGCAAGAATTTTTTTAATAAAATACTGCATTATTTTCAATTATTTTTCCCTTTATCACTTCTTGTTGTTCTAATTGGATCTCACTATGAGAAGCTGTTGATTAAAGACTATTGCCTAAAAGTATAGGCCTTGTTTTCCTAAACCAATTTCTTATGCTGACTGCTGAGCCATGCAAGTATTGGTTGTAGGAGAACTGTTATTCCAAAGGCTTTGAGGAGAGAGAAGCCTAGATTTAGAAGGGGATCAAATGCAAACTGAAGTTTACCATCTTGAGCATCTTAGTTACACTGTCTAGCCTAGCAGAACTTAGTTTCCTTATCTTACAAAGTGGATATAGTAATATCAGTAACCCAGGACAAAAATTGGATACTCCATAAAAGTCAGATACATTTCCTTTATTGTTTTAGAAAATGTTTTTTCATCCTACTCTGCTATTAAGTACTTTTTTACCATCATTTTACCTCCCAAATTCTCTGTTTCAATGTAAAAAAAATAGCTAACTTATACACTTTTGGATCTAACTTTCCATGATTTCATTTTGAATTGCATATATCCGTGCTTTAATGTCTTATTTTGCCAAGTCATCCTTTGTATTAAACCTCAAAGAAATTACTGGCAGAATGGTTTTGAATCAGGATTAATTATACAAATTGTTTAAATAATTGTAAACATCTAACATTATGTAATCTCAAATCCAGGCAGGAAATGGGAAAGATAAATAAACCCCCAAAATACAATGTTTCACTGAAGAATTTTTCAATAGCATTTGTTATAAATAAAGAGGGGAATTACTATGAAATATTTTAAAGTAAATTGAATTTTTGGTAAAATGCTTTAAAATTTCTAAATTTCTAAATAAATGTTCTAAAATTTAATTTCTTACTACATATTCAATACTCCATAAGGATATCATGAGACTTTGGAATCAGTTGTAAGGGCCACTTATTAATGATACATGAAATAAAGATCTTTAAAATGTAATTAGATCACTGAGAATACAATGTGGAATTGTGAAAAAAAAATCTCAGCCACCTTTTTCCATGGGTCTCTGAAAGCACACATTTACCTACTAAACTGAAATATTAAATAGTTTATCTTTCTCGAGTCTTCTTGTAATTAAGACAGGTAGTCTTACAAATTAAAGGTATTTCTGAATTTATAAACTGTTAGATGTATACCAAAAAATTGGCATGTCATTTCTTTCTCACGCTAACTCGTAGTCCACAGCATTATTTTCACACTTCAGCAGATGAACCAAACTCTCTGGTGCATCAAAACCAATATCAACTTTCCTGAATTAATTACTTCCTTCAATCTCAGCTTTATAATGAGTCTCTCAGGGAACTGCACAATTAAAAAAAGAGAGTCACCAGCAAGACAGGCGTAGATGTTGCTTTAAGGCCTGTTCCTTTCCCTTCCTTTTCTACCATTAAATTCTTCACATTAGTATTCAAGCAGTAAAATCTCACTTTTTAAAAGATCTCTATTTTAAGCCATCTAGATTTTTCAGATCTTTGGGAAAGAAAGTCATTTTCAACTCCTATATTAAGAAACCAAATAAACCAAAATTTTGTTCTGTTTGTATACAAAACAAAGTCCCTGGAAAAACTAATTCTAAAATTTCACACTCTTTTTTTTTTTTTTTTTTTGACAGGCAGAGTGGACAGTGAGAGAGAGAGACAGAGAGAAAGGTCTTCCTTTTGCCGTTGGTTCACCCTCCAATGGCCGCCGCGGTCGGCGCGCTGCGGCCGGCGCACCGCGCTTGTCCGATGGCAGGAGCCAGGAGCCAGGTGCTTTTCCTGGTCTCCCCATGGGGTGCAGAGCCCAAGCACCTGGGCCATCCTCCACTGCACTCCCAGGCCACAGCAGAGGGCTGGCCTGGAAGAGGGGCAACCGGGACAGAATCCGGCGCCCCGACCGGGACTAGAACCTGGTGTGCTGGCGCCGCAAAGCGGAGGATTAGCCTGTTGAGCCACAGCGCCGGCCACTCATTTTCTTTATTTGTGTCTTAGGGACAATTACTTAGGCTCAAATATGTGTAGTGTTACCAACATTTCTTCTTCAGCAACTAAGAAACAAAGCTATTTTCTGGAGTTAGGTTTTAGGTAATATTTTTCTTCTATGTCCAAAAATACATTATTAACTCAGTAATTCTCAAATCTAGATGTACATCAGAATCACATCTGGAGATTTTATATATAAAATCTATCTATCTATCTAGATAGATGACCAAGCCACATTTAGAAGCTCTATGAAGAGTTTCTGAAAAGATGGACCCGGGCCAGGCATCTTTTTTTTTTTTTTTTTTCCTGGATAAATCTTTGCTTGAGAACTTTTTTTAAAGCTCCAAGTTTGAAAATCACTCCAATAATTTTTTTTTTTTTTTTTTTTTTTTTTTTTTTTGCTTTTGACAGGCAGAGTGGATACTGAGAGAGAGAGACAGAGAGAAAGGTCTTCCTTTTTCCATTGGCTCACCACCCAATGGCCGCTGCAGCTGGTGCGCTGCAGCCAGGGCACCGCGCTGATCTGAAGCCAGGAACCAGGTGCGTCTCCTGGTCTCCCATGGGGTGCAGGGCCCAAGCACTTGGGCCATCCTCCACTGTACTCCCTGGCCACAGCAGAGAGCTGGACTGGAAGAGGAGCAACCAGGACAGAATCTGGCGCCCCGACCGGACTAGAACCCCGGGGTGCCAGCACTGCATGCAGAGGATTAGCCTAGTGAGCTGCGGCGCTGGCTGTTCCAATAATTTATTATCCATTACTGTAGTGCAATGAAAATTTTATGTACCTGTATTGTGATTTCATTGTTATGTGTATGTATGATATATATCTAGAAATGTAACACAAAATTAATATATATAAATTGTATTCATTTAGAACCAGCCTTTCTATATCATCATATTGGAACTCTGTAAATGCCTCACTACTTAAAATCAGTGGTTTAAAACAAAACAGACAAATACAATGAACAACAGATGTGACAGTAGGCTGTCATCGATAGCTGCTTATCTGGTTACTTGGCTGATGTAACCCACTAAACATGTAAACATTACTAGCTCATTTGTCTAGGGGTTGTTTTCCTAGAGTTGTGCCTTCCATTAGGGTAGATGAATTTTTCAAACAACACGTTTTTTATTAGTTAAAAGTACTCTATATATTTTTTTAAAAAATGAATGAGGTAACAGAGTCAAAGGGAGGATTAAAAACAAACAAACAAATAAAAAAAGGCAAAATCTTGTAAGTGTGGAGTAAGACAAAAGGAGACCAAAGGAGAATTAAAAAATTAGACACTGAGTATTATAGCAAAGTAGGGAAACAAACATGATGGGTTTTCCCCCTCATTGTTTCAAAACAGTAACTACAACAAAAAATCACAATTTCTTAGGAGAATTGCAGATCTTCCAGAAATGTAAACCTAGAGAAATATCTTCAATAGGTTCTCACAGAGAGTCCACTGAGGTGTGAAAAGCATTATCCACAGTACTCCCAACCACACTCTGTAATCACAGACCCAAAGTAAGTGCAGTAACATGTTTTATTAGTCTCTTTAACATAATACCTTTTAACACATCTATCAGTAAAGCACTGGAGAGGAACCAAAACAATATAATACAAGAATGCTTTCTGTAAGTATGTGGTTTAATCCTGAATCATACACCCAATTTCTTGATACTGGGCTTTTGGTGATTATTGAGTGAAAGTGACAGACATATTTAATATGTTCCTCTGCCAGCCAAACTGGGAAGAAGAAACTTATTCCCTAATAAAATTGAAGAATGACTACCCACACTTATCAGGCTTCTCAAACTCAGCACAGAAATATGTTACGAAAACATAGGAACATAAGCAGTATTTTCTTAAATAAGAATCCTGGGCTTGTTCCACCAACGGATTAGTACTGATTATTTTAATCTATCATTGTAAACATTGAAAGAAAATATGATTAACAAACATACAAACAATTTCAATACTGTACCCATACAACTTCTGACTTTATGTAATATAACTGTTGATAAATCCTTTCATATAATCTGGTTATAAAATGCATGCCAAGGTATCTAAAAAGAACTGGTTTGCTGCAAAGACTTTGTAGGCATAAACTTTGTCATTGGGAACACTCCTAAAATTGGTTTAGATTAGAGATAGGTTCTTGCTAAACCATTTTATTTATTTGTATATTTATTTTTTTACTTCTTTATTTATTTATTTAGGACACTAATCAGATAGCAAAGACAACTGGGCCACTCCTAGCTTTTGACTTTAAAAAATTGTCACCAGTACAAAAGTAAATGTTTATCTTTCTCTTTTGGATATAACATTGTTTGGAAGGAAGAAGAAGAGAGATTACTGGTAAAGGCCATACAAATATACCTCACTTAAATATTATCATTGCGTATGTTAATTTAGAAGAGAAGCCATATATACCTTTGTTTTCCCATTTAAAATTATTAAATAATGCCCAAGAGACAATTCTACCCAACTACTTTTGATTCTCAAAGTAGTCTAAAGATATATTAGGATCAATAACTTAACATAGCCTTATTAATAATGAGTTCATATCTGGGGACGAGGTTAAAAATATAAAACAAAATAGATTGGGGTAGGTGTTTGGCCTAGCAGCTAAGAAGTCCACACCCCAATATCAGAGCTCCTGAGTTAGATATCTGATTCCAGCTTCCTGCTGATTTGGACCCTGGGAAGCAATGATGATGGCTCATGTAATTATAATTTTCTCCTTGTGGAAGACCAGTATTGAGTTCCTGGCTCCCAGGTTTGCCTACTCTCCCCAGAACATTGCAGGTATTTGGGGAGTGAACCATCAGGAATGGAACTGCTCTCTCCCCTCTGCCTCATATTTTTGAAGTCAATCAGATCTATAAAAATTCTTATACACTGACAATTTCTATAAACTGTAATAGAACAGAGTAAGCATCTGAGAGGTTATACAGCAACCTCTTGAAGAATACTGGCCCTAGAGACATGTGATTTACAAAGAAAAAGACAAATCTATAGTCTGAAAGAATATATAGTAAATGATATATAATTTAGGGACCATAAAAGTTGTCAATGAAATGTTCTATAGTCTGATATTAATACAAAATAAACATGCTTTGGATGTTTACTCTTAATGGGTAAACAAAATGTTGTTATAGAGTTAGTAGAAGAATATAAGAACTTCTTTTATCTGCAAAAGAGTTGGGATAACAGGAAACTTTGTATATATATTGATACAGTATCATTAAAGTGGCCTTTTCAAAATTTTGCTTCCATTGTTACCTTTGATCTAGTGTCAGGATTCTCATTCACTAGACCAATCTGAGTCATCAAACTAGGTTGGGCACTGAGGGTTGAATATGTGAAGAAGCCATCTCTATACTTCTAGAAGAGGCAGTACGTGGACTTTAAACCTTAGCTACTGCTGCCAGCTTTCTCCAAAGGAGGTAAATGCAGGGATATAGCCATGAGAATTTCAGGACAAGACAGCCAGAACACTTGTACACTTTTGACGATCGATCACTCTCGCACCAGTATTATCAATAATGCTGACATCTTGGGTTTCAATTACAACTTTAAAATTACCACAGACAGCACTTGTAACAACACTCATGTTCTAGCTTACAGTGCTGTACGTCAAAAATTGAGCCTAAGATATAGCAAGGCTAAACTCAAGATCTGTCCAGGCCAAATTACTCCATGGAGTCTCCAAGAAAAACTGTATCATCTGCAAAGAAGTACTTTCTTGTCCACAAGATTCAGTTCCTTGTGGTTGTAGGGCAAAGAACCCCACTTCCTTGCTAACTATCAGCTAGGAATTAATCTCAGATCATACAGGCCACCTACATTCTTTATCAGAGGTCCCCATCCATCATCAGAAGAGCAAAGGTGTAACAAATCTCTGTTGTGCCTTCCTCATGTGCAAACAACCAGAGAACACGCTCTGCTTTTAAAAGATTTGTAATGGTACTGTCACTGTGGCTTAGCAGGTAAAGCCACTAGCTGCAGCACCAGCATCCCCTATGGGTGCCAGTTCAAGACCCGGCTGCTCCACCTCTGATCCAGCTTTCTGTTATGGCCTGAGAAAGCAGTGGAAGATGGCCCAAGTCCTTGGGCACCCACACTCATGTGGGAGACCCAAACAAAGCTCCTGACTCCTGGCTTCGGACTGGCGCAGTTATGGCCATTGCGGCCATTTGCAGAGTGAACCAGCTGATAGTAGATCTCTCTCTCTCTCTCTCTCTCTCTCTCTCTCTCTCTCTCTCTCTCTCTGTCTCTGTCTCTCTCTCTCTGCTTCTGCCTCTGCCTCTCTATAACTCTGCCTTTCAAACAAATACATCTGAAAAAAAGATTCCTAATGACTACTTCAGTACCACAGAATTTCCCTTTCTTAACAGCAACTGATTTGAGAAATCAGTTGTCACTGCAAATCTCTTCCAAAGAAAGTACCTAAATTTATACTTGTCCAGTTAACTGGGAGAAGGTATAGGCTAGGGACTAGGAATCTTAGAATTCTGTCTGCTATATTAAATAATCATTTCATTTGACTTTGTAGATGAGTCTGAATCACAATCTCTGTTAATTAAAAAAAAAGTATTGTAAATGATCCATATCTGGCACAGGCAATCAAAGGCAAAATTGACAAATGGGATTACATCAAGCTGAAAAGCTTCTGCACTGCAAAAGAAGCACTCAGCAAAGTGAAGAGACAACTGACAGAATGGGAGAAAATATTTGCAAACTATGTAACTGATAAGGTTTAACATCTAGAATCTATAAAGAGCTCAAGAAATTCAACAGCAAACAAACAATCCAGTTAAGAAATGGGCGGAGGACTTGAATGGGCATTTTTCAAAAGAGGAAATTCAAATGGCCAACAGACACTTGAAAAAATGATCAGGATCACTAGCCATCAGAGAAATGCAAATCAAAACCACAATGAGGTTTCACCTCACTCCAATAAGATGGCTCTTATACAGAATTCAACAAATGACAAATGCTGGTGAGGATGTAGGGAAAATGGTACCCTGGTTCACTGTTGGTGGGAATGTAAACTGGTGCAACCATTGTGAAAAACCATATGAAGTAAACTCAAAAACCTTAATATAGACCTACTGCATGATCCAGCCATCCCGCCCCTAGAAATTTATTCAAAGCAAAAGATAGCAATATACGAACAAGCTATCTGTAATCCCATGTTCATTGCAGTGCAATTCACAACAGCTAAGATATGTAATTAACCAATATTTCCATCAACTACTTACTGGATAAAAAAATTACTGTATATATACACTATGCAGTACTACTTGGCTTTAAAAAATGAATCCTATCTTTAGCAACAAGGCAGAGGCAACTGGAAACCATTATTCTTAGTGAAATAAGCTAGTCCCCCAAACACATGTATCATTGTTTTTCCTGATCTGAGGTAACTAACAGAATACCTGAAATGTAATATATTTGAGTGAAATAGACATTTTGAGATTTAATGATTTTTACAGTCCTTGCCTCTTCTGTTGAGGATCAGTGCTTTGTTATTTTTTGTTTTTATCTTCACATTATTTGTTGAACTCTTTTACTTATAGTAGGGTTAACTATACCACCATTAAGTATACTGAAAATAGATCTTTGCAAAAATTAAGAGTGAGAATGTGGGGGGGGGGGGATTCAAGCATTGAATGGAAGGAGGGTAGGCAGAGATGTGTCACTATGTTCCTAAATCTGTATATATGAAATATATTAAATTTGTATAAAAAGTAAAATTTTTAAAAAATAAATAAAGAAAGAATAAAATGAGTTTCTACTGGAAATCAATCTCTCTCTCTCTCTCTCTCTCTCTCTCTCTCTCTCTCTCTCTCTCTCTCTCTTCTCTCCCTCCCTCTCCCTCTCTCTCTCTGTTTCCCCCCTCTAATTGTGCCTTTCAGGGCTGGCACCATGGCGCAGTAGGTTATTCCTTCGCCTGCTGCACCGGCATCCCATATTGGTGCTGGTTCTAGTCCTGGCTGCTCCTCTTCCAATCCAGCCCTCTGCTGTGGCCTGGGAAAGCAGCCGAAGTTGGCCCAAGCCTTTGGGCCCCTGCACCCATGTGGGAGACTAGGAAGAATCTCCTGGTTCCTGGCTTCAAAATGGTGCAGCTCTGGCCTTTGCCGCCATTTGGAGAGTGAACCAACGGATGGAAGACCTTTCACTCTGTCTCTCCCTCTCACTGTATGTAACTCTATCTCTCAAATAAATAAATAAAATCTTTAAAAAAATTTACCTTTCAAATAAGTTAATATTTTTTAAAAAAACTTCATGATGGTAATAGCTGCATGAATCTGTGTGAAAATGTACTAAGTCTTATTTGAATTTCATACTTTAAGTGTAAAAAATATGTTGTGTGAATTATATTTCTTTATAGTTTAATGTATATTAACACAGGTAAGAGTTCCATATTTAAGCAGTTAGAGTATAACTTCTCCAAAAGTATTTACATCCTAAAACGTTAGTAACTGTTGCAAAAAAGTCATACACATAACTATAAAGAAAAATTAATGTCTTTTACACCATTCTTAACTAACTAGAATTACTTACTAATGGGACCTGTGGTCTTTTATTGTGCCACACATATAAATAAAGCATTGAAATCATGTTGGATACCACCACCCTCATTTCCTGTTCCACAATGATATTTTTGTGTTACTTGATTTTCATGTAATAATTTTAAAAACATAACTTTGTAAAGACATGATGTCACTGAAAGGAATTTATCATGAACTAATGTTTAAACATGAACTACTTTGAGCTAGTAGATTGCAGGACACCTAACAGATGTTCTAAGATGTGAAGTCTCTGTTTTCTTGGAATAATTAAAGTCTCCAGTGATGCTCCACTGCAACCCTCCTTTAAGTTTTGCTGTGGCGCTTCATGTTTGAAAATGGTAGCCCTAGTAAACACAGTTGGTAAGTGGCTGGAACATGAATTTACATGTGTTCTGTAAATACTAATTCCCCAATTAGCTCATGAATTTGAAGTGCCAAATCAAAATAATTTAATCTCCAAAATATGCAGTGGTAACATCAAAATTCAGGAAATTATAATTTTTATCATATTTAAAGAAAATAAATGAAAGCAGCCTGGGTTGGTGAAATGAAGAACAGTGATTAAATTTAGAAAGGAAACCATTCCAGAAAAAGTTCTGTTTTCCAAAGAACTGAGTAAACTATCAACATGTGCTTTCTTAGGATCATTTACTTAGACAATTCCCTGTTGCCATCTAATCACAAGTCTGCCAGTGAAAAGCACAGATGTATTTCATGTATCTCACAGTTGGCTTTGGTAGTTGTATCATTTTGGAATTCAAAGTAGGTATCTTAAACTTTAATCACATTGTAATAACACTAAAATTAAAGTTCAAAATTCATTTTCAAAAATATCTTAACATAAACGCAGTGGCATGGATATCTTTTATTCTATAATTGTGCTTTCTAGAAAAGAATTAGGAAACACATATTTTAGAGGGGTAGTATTGTCTATTGTTAATAATTCTAGAATTTGGTTTTAGGCTGATGGGGAATCAAATATCAGCTGGTTCATTGACTAGTTGTCTCTTAACTTTTCTGAGCATAAGTCTCAGTATCTATGAAATAGAAATACCAATATCATTCTCACTTGGTTATTACAGAATCAAATAAAAAAACTCTGAAGCACTTAATATAGTTTCTGGTATAAACTAATAACACATTTATTATGGCAGTAAAAGTAGCTGTTATTCTAATAGAATTATTAATTCCTTTACATTGCTCTTTGTATTCAAATCCTAAAATCTGAATATCTGTTCTTAACAGAAGAGAAAAAAACAAGCAAAGTCCATTTCAATTTTATAAATAAATGAAAAGGGGCAATGATAACAAATATGATATAATTCTCAAAGTGTTTTATTTAGGGTTATTATGTAATACACACTGTCTCACATACATTCCCCACTTATAGAATCATTAGGGCTTAGAGATTTGTTATTTTTAAAAGTAATTTTATTTTTGGCCAGCGCCTCGGCTCACTAGATAATCCTCTGCCCTGTGGCACTGGCACACCGGGTTCTAGTCCCGGTCGGGGCACCGGATTCTGTCCCGGTTGCCCCTCTTCCAGGACAGCTTTCTGCTATGGCCCGGAAGTGCAGTGGAGGATGGCCCAAATCCTTGGGCTCTGCACCCCACGGGAGACCAGGAGAAGCACCTGGCTCCTGCCTTCGGATCAGCACGGCGTGCTGGCCACAGCGCGCTGGCCACAGCGCGCCGGCCACTTGGCCACTGGAGGGTGAACCAACAGCAAAGGAAGACCTTTCTCTCTGTCTCTCTCTCTCACTGTCCACTCTGCCTGTCAAAAAAAAAAGTAATTTTATTTTTTCAAATGTAATTTTAAGTAAAATTGAATATTTATTTTTAAAGGCTCAACAGGCTAATCCTCCGCTTTGCGGCGCCAGCACACCAGGTTCTAGTCCCGGTCGGGGCGCCGGATTCTGTCCCGGTTGCCCCTCTTCCAGGCCAGCCCTCTGCTGTGGCCCGGGAGTGCAGTGGAGGATGGCCCAAGTGCTTGGGCCCTGCACCCCATGGGAGACCAGGAAAAAGCACCTAGCACCTGGCTCCTGCCATCGGATGAGCGCGGAGCGCCGACCGCAGCAGCCATTGGAGGGTGAACCAACGGCAAAAGGAAGACCTTTCTTTCTGTCTCTCTCTCTCACTGTCCACTCTGCCTGTCAAAAAATAAATAAATAAAATAAAAAATATAAAAAAAATTCTTTTAAAATATATTTCATATCCCAAAACTTGGGAGTGGAACGCTACTACTCTTTTCCTTTATTAACAAATTAGGGAAAACACAAAATTAAATAAAAGGCTACAAGCATCATTCAAGTCTTTGTCACTACATTTCATAAAAATGCCATTTCCATTAAAATAGCATTACAAGAAAAAGGGATTTTGCTGGGGGCATTTTTCAGCAGATTTGCCATCCTAATTACATTTTTCTTAGACTAATGTTGAAATTAGCTTCTGTTCCTAAGCATTTATCAGGTAATAGGAGGGAGAAGCAGATTTGCAACTTTGCAGGGAATGGGAAGAAACCACCTACAATTAAAGGTGTGCTTAATTAAGTCTAAATCAACAGTGTATACAGACAGGCAAATGTGAATTCATAGTATTCATAATTTTTAACATTTTTGATGGATTTGTATGCAAAAATTTTGTAAATTAAGTACGTAAAGGAATAACATCACAACTGTTTTAGAAGTCATTGGAAAAGAAAATATTATATGATGATGTTATTTTAATTAAGGAACTTTTGTTTATGGTTTTACTAATCATTACCTAGAAAATCAAGACAAATGATGAATTGATCTCTTTAAATAATTTAATGAAATCACATCTTGATATTTACTGGTAATTTTTTTGGATGTACAATGCCTTAAAGTTCTGTCATGCTTTCAATAGCATACATTAAATATTTACAAGAATGACAAAGCAACCACATTTTGATTCAGTTATCTAAATGAATTCTTTGAAGGTGAAGGTTATACTCAAGCTCTTTTTTTAACTACATCAAGGATCTATTCTAATATTTTATGCATGAAAAAGTACAGTAGTAGTTGATGACCAAGAAATATTGATTAGTTGATGTGTGTAGCATCAATAACGAATAGATTTTCTTCTTGCTCTGACTTTAGAACATCTTTTCCTAACATCTGAGTTTTCTTAAACTGGATTTTCCTGGTTTCAAAATATTAAAAGTAAAATTCATTTCAAGTCGACATGCATTAACTGAGTACCTAACATAAGCAAAGCACGGGATAATGTGGTACCCTAAAGAAGGTATTAAGATAAGATGGATTGCATTCTCCCTTCATGCCCCCACCACCAAGGAGTTTAGAACTAATTACAGCAGTGCTTCTCAAACTGTAATATGTATGGTAATCTCCTGGGATTCTTGGTCTGGGCTGTGGCCTAGGATTCTGCATTTTTATTTATGTATTTGAAAGGCAGAGTTAGAGAGAGAGAGTTACAAGAAAGAACTCCCATCCACTGGTTCACTCCCCAAATGCCTGCAATAGCCAGGTTTGGGCCAGGCCTAAACAGGAGCCAGGAATTCCAACCAGTTTGACTTTACCACCAAGACTTGAACATCTTCCGCTGCCTCCCCAGGCTCATTAGCGGGAAGCTGGATCATAACAGGAGCAGCTAGCTTACATATGAGATGCCAGCAACACAAGCAGGGGCTTAATCCATTGTGCCACAATGCTAGCTCCAGGACTCTGTGTTTCTAATAAGCATCCTCACAATATTTCCCCTATTGAATAACAAACTACTTTGGAGAGGCAATGAAATCAGAGTCTGTATGAAATAATTAATTAGGAAAATGGGAGAGGTTCCATGACACAAAGAGGATGGAGAGATTGCTCCAACTGATAAAGACCATGAGTGAGGAATTATAACAACTCATGAGCCAATTGGTATTCCTATGAAAGATTAGGCTAAAGACTATGGCAATTAACAGAGGTAAAATAAAATGAGCAATTCAGGCATAAGGGAAAAATGAACATAAGTATTAAATCAGAGTTGACATAATTCTAGGCTCCTAGCTTCAGCCTGGCCCAGCCTCATCTATTTTGGACATTGGAGGAGTCAACCAGCCAATGGGAGATCAAAATTTCTCTCTTTCCCTCTCACTCTGTAACTATGCCTTTCAAATAAATATGTTTTTAATGGTGCCTTTCTGGAAACAATGCAAGCTAATAAAGATGGAAAGAAGGTATAGTTCATGACAGGGAAATAAAATAGCTCATAAATTAACAAAAGTCTAATATTACACTTAAGAATTGTTATAAGAACATTCTGATCATAACATTGCCTTGCCACCCATAAAGCATTATGATATGTTATCATCAAGATGTTCTTGCAACAATTCTCTAACATACAGTGTCATATTTGATTTTATGATTTGTTTACAGAAGAAAATTTTGAATAGCATGCTAAATGTCCTGACCATTGACAAACAATCAATGTTGGATCCAAACTCTAAAATTAATTTTTGGCTCCATAAAACACTCTCTATTGACCATTTACACAGTTAAAAAAAGCAAACCTCCTCTCATCATTACACTTTATTTTAAAAACAATTTTCATAATATGTTTATTCAATTCATTCTCAAAAAACACTATCATTGCTATTTTTCGCTTTGCATTAAATTTATAAATGAACTGTAAAGTTACATCACAATAACATATAGTATTCCCACATAGAAACATGACTTTTCAATTTCTCAGTTAAGTCAGTTTCTGCATTTCTTACTAGAAATAATAATAGCCAATAGAAAATATTTTCTATGTATTAGATACTGGAAAACTTTTTTGTATATATTAACTTTTTTAATGCTCATAACAACTATAAGGTTTAACCACTCTACACACTGTCTGTCATATTTACACTGGCTTGTATGATTAAAAGAATGTTTATTATATTTTATATATTAATTTTAATGTTACTGATGACATAATAATTATAATAATAGTAATAATTAAAATTTACTAAATGCTCAACTGTCAAGTCTTAGAGTCTTACACTGTTACTTATCTTAATAGTCATTTATTGAGTGACTATAATTAGGCCTGTTTCACGGATGAAAATATTGAGGTTCAGGGAAGTTAACACTTTACTTAAAGTCACACAGTTCATAAATGGGGAAGCCAAGAATCAGTGTTGGGCTGGCTCTGACTAGATTATGAAAGTGAGTAGTATTTTTTGGAATTTTGCAAACTAGTTGCTAAACATAGTCTCTTTAAAATTACATACCTTGTATAAAACTTTTTATATATTCACAAAATTTAATAAAGTATATAAAAACAAAGGTAATAAATAGATAAAATTTTTCACTTCTTAATTATTTTATTGCATTTTTCTATTTATGTCTACTTCCTTCTCTCAAGAAACTAGTTGCTAACATTTACCAAGACACCATGGTGTATGGCTACAGTAATTCTTATTAGCTTAGTATATGTATTAATATATTAATTAGCTTAGTATATGTATTAATTAGTAATTATATATTATAATTATATGTATTAATAAGTAGTTCTTATTAGCTTAGATATGTTTCAGTAAATCCTGTAGAATTTACAAGCATACAATCTTTAAATCCATTACAAACATGAGATCTACTTTATCACAGTAGCTAGATGACAAACAACAACAGCATAATAATATAAAAACACCTTGTCCTTTGTTGTGAGTATCATGAAAGTTTGCTCAGTATCTCACCATCAAATATGATAGGGCTTGTGGTATGAGACTGGCTCCACTTCTATGGTAGGGAATTCAACTTCCATTCATAGCATTCTATAAAATTTTTAAAGCAACTGGGAAAGCATGGGAAGCTAGCCCAAGTGCTTGGGCCCCTGTATTGACCGGGAGACCTGAAAGAAGAGCTCGCTCGCTCAGTTTCTCTTTCTTTCTGTGTGTGTGTGTGTGTGTGTGTGTGTGTGCATGTGTATGTGTCCTCTTTCTGTAACTCTATTTTTCAAATAAATAAATAAATCTTAAAAAAAAAATGAAATAGGGACCGGTACTCTGGCACACTGGGTAAAGCCGGTTCTATGCAGTTCCGGCATCTATATGTGGGCCAGTTCAAGTCCTGGCTGCTCTACTTCTGACCCAGTTCTCTGCTATAGCCTAGGAAAGCAGGGGAAGATGGCCCAAGTCCTAGGCCCCTGAGCCCGCATGGGAGACCTGGAAGAAGCTCATGGGGCTGGTGATGAGGGGCAGTAAATTAAATCTCTGCCTACAGTGCCTGCATCCCATATGGGTGCTGGTTCAAGTTCCAGCGGCTCCACTTCCAATCCAGCTCTTTGTTGTAGCCTGTGAAAGCAGTAGAAGATGGCCCAAGTCCTTGGGCCCCTGTACCTATGCAGGACTCGTGGAAGAAGCTCCTGGTTCCTGGCTTCAGATCAAATCAGCTCTGGCTGTTGTGGCCAATTGGGGACCATATCAGGACATTGTTTGGGGAATCTCAAATGTTAATAAAAAATTACATTTTATTATACATATAAAATGCATACATCAAAAGCTCTATTGTTCTTTTTACTATTATATATAAAAGATAACTATATTGGGGAATTAAGGTATATATGGTATTTGGTACTTTTTTGTAGTTTTTTGTAGTTTTAAAATTAATTTTATTTCCTTCTAAATTATTCTGATATTTCAGGTACATACAGTTTTGAAATAAAGTATAATAAAACCAGAGAAAACAATGTTGTAACATTATAACAGGCTCAATTTTGGCACTCTTATCTCTAGTACAATTTCCATTTGTTCTGAATTTTTTATTTACATGAATATTTTGGCTTATTTGTAACACCAAGAAGGCATATCAGAATGAATCAAATATACAAAATAACTGAAAGTAAATATTTATTTCAATATTGTTTTTATATATAATGGTAAAATACAGAATTCAAAGTAGAAAATTGTTCCCCATGTCTGCACATTATTAATAAAATACTATGATAATAACTTATAAATATCATGAGTATGCTAGTTAAATCTTTTTAATACCATTTCAGATATTTATTATCCTATTACCTGTACTTTCCCCTTAAAATTTTAAGATTTGATTCAAGGAATAAACACTTAAATTTTACAGAATGCATACCATTAGGTTTTGTTGAAATTATTGATGGTGCTTCTAACATTCACCCGGAACAAACTGATGGTAAAGAATTAAATGGTATACACCCTCACACAAGAGTATACCCAACTATTAAGATAATAGTAGCTTTCAAGTTTAGAACTGAGACATTATGCTCATCATCAATATCTAATAAATATGAGAATAGGGAGGAGCTGTGCTTGGAAAGATTTGAGCAAACACTGATGCAAACATTCTGAAGCCCTAACTCCTGAAAAATCCTGGTCCTACTAATCATGAAATACTTATTTTAAGTAACAGGAAAACATATTCAAATGCAATTTGTCCAGCATCTCTTTATGGACCATGAAAATTAATTATTGGTTGGGGCTGGTGCTGTGGTGCAGCAGGTTAACACACTGGCCTGAAGGCTGGCATCCCATATGGACGCCAGTTCAAGATCCAGCTGCTTCTCTTCTGATCCAGCTCTCTGCTATGGCCTGGGAAAGCAGTAGAAGATGGCCCAAGTCCTTGGGCCCCTGCACTCACGTGGGAGACTGGGAAGAATCTCCTAGCTCCTGGCTTCGAATTGGTGCAGCTCTGGCCTTTGCAGCCACTTGGGGAGTGAAGCAGTGGAGGGAAGAACTCTCTCTCTCTCTGCCTCTCCTCTCTCTGTGTAACTCTTTCAAATAAATAAATAAATCTTAAAAAAAGTAAATTAATTATTGGTGATATTTAAAATTTAAATTAGTCTTTAGTTTAAAAATTATAGAAAATAATTTAATAATCTAGTATGCTGTAATCATGTCACTATCACAGAGAGATGATTAAATTTTAATACAGAAAGTCAGGTTTGGATTCATTTAAACTGCCTGGGTAAAATACTTATGTTTTTGGCCGGCGCCGCGGCTCAACAGGCTAATCCTCCGCCTTGCGGCGCCGGCACACCGGGTTCTAGTCCCGGTCGGGGCACCAGATTCTGTCCCGGTTGCCCCTCTTCCAGGCCAGCCCTCTGCTGTGGCCCGGGAGTGCAGTGGAGGATGGCCCAGGTGCTTGGGCCCTGCACCCCATGGGGAGACCAGGAAAAGCACCTGGCTCCTGGCTCCTGCCATCGGACAAGCGCGGTGCGCCGGCCGCAGCGCGCCGACCGCGGCGGCCATTGGAGGGTGAACCAACGGCAAAAGGAAGACCTTTCTCTCTGTCTCTCTCTCTCACTGTCCACTCTGCCTGTCAAAAAAAAAATACTTATGTTTTTAAGGAGGAAAAGGAATAAATTATGAGATATGAAAATGCACACCTCATAAGATAATTTGGATCTTATTCACTAGCAAAATTTAAAAATATTATCTTAAAATAATGCATGTGTATGTGCATCCAGATAATGATTAACTGATTATGGGTAGATGTTACTCACAAAAAAAAAGGACTACAACATTCAGCTCTTTGTTGCAAGTATTGGTTCCTTTTGTCATAGTTTTAATTTTCTGCAAGATAGCCTGACTCCTACTTAGAATTCTCACCTCTCTCCTTCTCCTTCATCATTCAACATTCTGTCAGTCACACTCCTACTCATGATTTCTTAATATTTATTTCATTTATTTGAAATTAAGAGTTACAGAGGGAGAGGTAAAAACAGGAAAAAATATTTTCCATCCTTTAGTTCACTCCCGAAATGATTGCAAGAGCCAGGACTAAGAGCCAGAAACCTCACCTAGGTCTCCTATATGGGTGGCAGGAACCCAAGCACTCAACCTACCTTCTACTGCTTTCCCATGCACATTATCAAAGAGCTAGATCAGAAGCAGATTAGCTGGGATTTGACCGGTGCTCATATGGGATGCTGGCGTAGCAGGTGGCAGCTTGGTCCACTATACCACAATGCCTGCCCCACTCCTATTTATTTTGCACCCTTCCACAAAAACATCTGGATGTGTAGTTCCCTTTGCCTGGAACTTTCCTCCCAACCTCACTGTGTTAAGACTTACCCATCCTCAAATCTTAGAGAATTTCTTCCTCCTCTACATTTGTTGTTTAAGTACCTAATCAATGTTTGTACCCCCTTTTGAAACACACATCTGCAGCCAGTATTGTGGCCCGGCAGGTTAAGCCACTGCCTGCAAAGTCAGTATCTAGTGTGAGCTCAGATTTGAGCTCCAGCCACACCACTTTTAATCCAGATCCCTGATAATGAACCTAATGAACTGGGGAAGCAATGGAAGATATTCCAAGTAGTTGGGCACCTGTCATCCATCTGTGATAGAGTTCTGGGCTCCTAGTGGCCCACCCTGCACATTGTGGCAATTTGGGGAGTGAATCAATGAATGGAAGATTTATCTCTCTCTCTCTCTCTCTCTCGCCCTCACTCTGTTTCTGTCTCTCCCTCTCGCTGTAACTCTGCCTTTCAAATAAATAAAATTCTTTACAAAAAGAAACCCACATCCACGAGGGTGAATATGACATGAAATACCAAATTGTCATCTGAGCTTGTAATTCCAAATTTAAAATAAAATAAGGGAAATAAATTAACTATAACTATATGAACTAAACTATAACTGGAACAATAAAATAAACAAGAACAAATTTATTTAAATTAATTTGCTTATGATGGGAGGGAACTCACTATGAAAAAAAAAAAACATTCCTGGGGAATGAAACTACAGAAAGTCCAGGGTAAAATATCTTCACAAACAGTGGCCAACATGAAGCATAAAGCATCCATGACCTAATTTAGGAATTGGAATTTAAAAAGGAAACGTTTTCAAATATGCCAATTAATCTTAGGGCAAAATCAAAAGCGTATTTAAGGTGGGGGTGTTCAGCCGTACTCTTTAAAATACCTGTTAGGATGCTCACATTCCCCAACTATTCAACTTCCACCTCCAACTCCTGATTTCAGTCAAGTCTCTTCTAATGCAGTTCCTGAGATATAGTCTCCATGTGTTTGCAAGTGCTCTAGGGATTGCTGGGTTGCTAAATTCCAGCTTCATTCCATTGTGGTCTTAGAAGATGCATGGTATGATTTCGATTCTTTTGAATTTGGTGAGACTTGTTTTATGGCCTAGTATGTGGTCAAACCTAGAGAAAACTTCCATGCACTGCTGAGAAGAATGTGTATTCTTCAAATGTAGAATGAAAGTTCTGTAGAAATCTGTTAGTTCCATTTGGTCTATAGTGTCAATTAAATCTGCTGTTTCCTTGTTGATTTTCTGTCTGGTTGATCTGTCCATTGCTGAAAGTAGAGTCCGGGCAAGATGGCGGAATAGGAAGGGAGCACACCAATAGTCTGGGGAGAGACAGTTTAATAAAAGTGGAGATATTGCAGGTTCAAGGAAGAGTAGGGGAAGAAACAACAGAGGAAACCCTTCCGGAGCTGGTGATTCACAGTGGACCTGCGTGGAGAGCGTGGGAGCCTGCAGTTTGGGACACCAACAGCAGATTCAACACACCAGCGCTGGAACGCGAGGTGAGCCGAACCTCAATAGCCCAAGATACCAGCAGGGAAACGGAAAAGGGAGCCTAGAGCGAACAAGGCATGAAACCCTGCGGGGAAAAGTTCACCAGGCTAACTAGAAGAGAGAGAGAGAGAGAGAAAGGGAAAAAAAAAAGTGACCCAAACAGACACGAGTTTCTCTCTCTCCGCTCACCTCTCAAAGGTGAGCAAGACAAAGAGCAGGCTCCATTTTGGAATACGTCATAAGCAGGGCGACCACGGGTCGGCACCGGCCCCAAGCCTAGCAGAAAAACCTGACTCTGGGTGGGAGGGGTGAAATAACAGGAGATTAGAACCTAATGAATGTGTGGAGCTAATGAACTGAGACTGTGAAAAAAGAGACGGTGGGGGAGAGAACTCACGGAAATCACGAATTCATGTGAGTACTCTCCAGAGATGCTACAGTTCAGTAGCCTTGGCAGCCCAGTGGGAGACTACAGGACAATCTGAGCCCACACTAAGGGCCGCAAAGATTCCCTCTGTGGTCCTTGGGAAAGAGCTTCCCATCTCTGGCTCCTGTGGGTATATCATTTGCCTGCTAACCACCCCCAATTCCATTCAGCTGTGTGGAATTACTTCCCTTTTGAACCAAAAAAAAAAAAAGTAACAGAGAGAGATTTACCATGCCTAACCTGGGAGTGTCTCCTTTGACACACCCTCAACCCTGAGGAACCAAACAGAGCTCTCAGGCCACACCCATCTCAAGCCTCTAAGGCTCCATCAAAAGCAGACAGTCCACTTAATCTAGAGTCATAGTATAACAAGAAAAAACACCACAGTGAAAAAACCAATATGCCAAACAACAAACGCAAAAACCGAGGTAATAAGAACAAAGAAGACATTATGGCGTCCAAAAATGAAAAAGAAACCCCAGTTCAAGATTACGAAGATGATGAGATAGAAGAAATGCAAGAAGCAGATCTCAAAAAATTGATAAGAACACTAAGAAGTACTCAAAAACAAATTCTTGAACTACAGAAATCCTTAATGGACAAGGTAGAAAATCTCTCTCGTGAAAATGAAATATTAAGGAGGAATCAAGCTGAAATGAAACAACTAGTAGAAAATGAAACTGTGATAGTGACGAGAAATCATAATGAAGTGAAGAATTCAATAGATCAAATGAAAAACACATTAGAGAGCCTTACAAACAGAATGGGTGAGGCAGAAGAGAGAATATCAGACTTAGAAGACAGAGCACAGGAAAATATACAGTCAAACCAAAGAAAAGAAGAGGAAATTAGAAATCTAAAAAATATTGTTGGGAATCTACAGGATACTATTAAAAAACCCAACATTCGAGTTCTAGGAGTTCCTGAAGGCATGGAGAGGGAGAAAGGATTAGAAGGCCTTTTTAGTAAGATAATAGCAGAAAATTTCCCAGTTTTGGAGGACAGAGACATCCTAGTACAGGAAGCTCATAGAACCCCTAGGAAACATGACCAAAAGAGATCCTCACCACGACACATTGTAATTAAACTGACCACAGTGAAACAGAAAGAAAAGATCCTAAAATGTGCAAGAGAGAAACGTCAGATTACTCTCAGAGGATCTCCAATTAGACTCACAGCAGACTTCTCATCAGAAACCCTACAAGCTAGAAGGGAATGGCGAGATATAGCCCAGGTACTAAGAGAGAAAAACTGACAGCCCAGAATATTATATCCTGCAAAGCTCTCATTTGTGAATGAAGGTGAAATAAAGACCTTTCGTAGCATACAGAAATTCAAAGAATTTGTTGCCACTCGTCCAGCCCTGCAAAAGATGCTTAAAGATGTGTTACACACAGAAACACGGCCATCAACATGCAAGAAGCTAAATGACGGGAACCTTACAGCAAAAGACCACAGGGAATTCAAAGCATACATTTGGATAAAGAAATTATGGGACATGTACTCTATAGAATACTATACAGCAGTCAAAAACAATGAAATCCGGTCATTTGTAACAAGATAGAGGAATCTAGAAAACATCATGCTGAGTGAATTAAGCCAGTCCCAAAGGGACAAATATCACATGTTCTCCCTGATCGGTGACAACTAATTGCGCACCAAAGGTGAAACCTATTGAAGTGAAATGGACACTATGAGAAACAGTAACTTGATCAGCTCTTGTGCTGACTGTTGTTGTACAATGTAATACTTTATCCATTTTAGTATTTTTTTTATCTAGTACTATTGGTTGAACTCTGTAATTAACAAACAATTATTCTTAGGTGTTTAAATTTTAACTGAAAAGTGATCCCTGTGAAATATAAGAGTGGGAATAAGAGAGGGAGGAGATGTACAATTTGGGACATGCTCAATCAGTCGTGCCCCAAATGATGGAGTTAGAAATGTGCCAGGGAATTCCAATACAATCCCATCAAGGTGGCATGTACCAAAGCCATCTCACTAGTCCAAGTGATCAATTCCAGTTCACAATTGATCACACTGATAGGTCTAAGAGTCAAAGGGATCACACAAACAAGACTAGTGTCTGCTAATACTAACTGATAGAATCAAAAAGGGAGAGAATGATCCAACATGAGAAGCGAGATACACAGCAGACTCATAGAAGGGCAGATGTCCTAAATAGCACTCTGGCCTCAGAATCAGCCCTTAATGCATTCAGATCTGGCTCAAGAGCCCATGAGAATATTCTAGGCATGGAAAGCCAAGACACTCTGAAAAAAAAAAAAAGAAGACCTAAATGAAAGATCTCTGTGAGTGAGATCCCAGTGGAATGGATGGGGCCATCAGAGAAGGAGGTACCTTTCTCTGAAGGGAGGAGAGAACCTCCACTTTGACTATGACCCTGTTGGAATAAGATTGAAGTCAGCAAACCCTAAAGGCTTCCATAGCCTCGGCAACTCATGACTAGACCCTAGGGAGATTACTGACGCCATAAACAAGAGTGTCAAATTGTTAAATCAACTTCAGGAGTCACTGTGTACTTACGTCTCATGTGGGATCTGTCCTTAATGTGTTGTCCAATGTGAATTAATGCTATAACTAGCACTGAAACAGTATTTCACACTTTATGTTTCTGTGTGGGTGCAAACTGATGAAATCTTTACTTAGTATATACTGAATCGATCTTCTGTATATAGATAATTAAAAATGAAAAAAAACTTGGTGTTAAATTGGAAATTGCATAGAAAATTAATCAATTTAAAAAATATATATCATGTAGGCTCTCTGTCCTTAATGTGCTATACATTGTGAATTAATACTATAACTGGTACTCCAACAGTATTTTTCACTTTGTGTTGCTATGTGAGGGCAAATTGTTGAAATCTTTACTTAATATATACTAAACTGACCATCTGTATATAAAGAGAATTGAAAATGAATCTTGATGTGAAGCAAGGTGAGAGGGAGTGGGAAAGGGGAGGGTTGCGGGTGGGGGGGAAGTCATTGTAATCTATAAGCTGTATTTTGGAAATTTATATTCTTTAAATAAAAACGTTATATAAAAAAAAGAAAGTAGAGTATTGAAGTCCCCCAATACTATAGTATTGTAAGGGGAGTCTAAGTCTCCCTTTAAGTCCCTTAACATATCTTTTAAATAGTCCATTGCCCTGTAATTAGGTGTATATAAATGTTTATAACCATTGCATCTTACTGTTGAATTGATCCTTTATTCATTATATAGTGCCCCTCTTTGTCTCTCTTAACAGTTGTTGTGTTAAAGTTTATTATGTCTGATATTAAGATGGCTACACCAACTCTTTTTTTTGGTTTCTGTTGGCATGGAATATCTTTTTCTAACCTTTCACTTTCAGGAACTCAGCAATCCCTAGAGCATATGCAAACACATGGAGACTAAACAAGAATCTCCTGAATGAATAATGGGTCATAGTAAATTCAAAAGAGAAATCAAAAAATTTCTGGAAGCAAATGAAGATAACAAAACCACATATCAAAACTTATGAGATACAGCAAAAGAAGTGTTAAGAGGAAAGTTTAGAGCAGTAGGTACATACATCAAGAAATTGGAAAGGCACCAAAGATTAGTTATCAATGCATCTCAAGATCTAGAAACACTATAGCAAACCAAACTCAAAACTAGTAGGAGAAGAGAAATAATTAAAATTAGAGAAGAAATCAACAAAATTGAATCTAAAATTGCAAAATATCAGCCAAACAAGAGCTGGTTTTTTGAAAAAATAAACAAAATTGACACACAATTGGCCCAACAAACCAAAAAAGGAGAGAGAAGACCCAAACAATAAAATCAGAGATGAAAAAGGGAATGTAACAACAGAAATCACGGAAATAAAACGAGTCTGGCCAGCGCCGCAGATCACTAGGCTAATCCTCCGCCTTGCGTCACCAGCACACCGGGTTCTAGTCCCAGTTGGGGTGCCAGATTCTGTCCTGGTTGCTCCTCTTCCAGTCCAGCTCTCTGCTGTGGCCCAGGAAGGCAGTGGAGGATGGCCCAAGTGCTTGGGCCCTGCACCCGCATGGGAGACCAGGAGGAAGCACCTGGCTCCTGGCTTCAGATTGGCACGGTGCGCTAGCAGCAGCATGCTGGCCATAGCAGCCATTTGGGGGGTGAAAAAACTGAAGGAAGACCTTTCTCTCTGTCTCTCTCTTTCTCTCTCATTAACTCTGCATTTAAAAAAAGAAAGAAAATGAGTCATCAGAAATTACTAAAAAGAGTTGTATGCCAAAAAACTTGGAAATCTAGCAGATATTTGTACAACAAAAACAAAGCCAGAGGCATCACAATACCAGATTTCAAGACATACTACAGGGCAGTTGTAATCAAAACAGCATGGTACTGGTACAGACACAAATGGATAGACCACTGGAACAGAATAGACCACCATAAATCAATCCAAACATCTACAACCAACTTATATTTAATCAAGGATCTAAAACCAATTCCTGGAGCGAGGACAGTCAATTCAACAAATGGTGCTGGGAAAACTGGATTTCCACGTGCAGAATCATGAAGCAAGACCTCTACCTTACACCTTACACAAAAATCCACTCAACGTGGATTAAATATCTAAATCTTTTTTTGACAGGCAGAGTAGAGGGGAGAGAGAGAGAGACAGAGACAGAGACAGAGACAGAGAGAAAGGTCTTCCTTTTTTCTGGTAGTTCACCCCCCAAATGGCTGCTACGGCCAGTGCTCTGTGGCTAGCACACTCGCCAATCCGAAGTTAGGAGCCAGGTGCTTCCTCCTGGTCTTCCATGCAGGTGCAGGGCCCAAGCACTTGGGCCATCCTCCAACGCATTCCCGGGCCTAGCAGAGAGCTGGACTGGAAGAGGAGCAACCAGGACAGAATCTGGCACCCCAACAGGGACTAGAACCCAGGGTGCCGGCACCGCAGGTGGAAGATTAGCCAAGCCAGCCACGGCACAGGCCAATATCTAAATCTATGACTCAACACCATCAAATTATTAGAGAACATCAGAGAAACCTTGCAAGATATAGGCACAAGCAAAGACTTCTTAGAAAAGACTCCAGAGGCACAGGCAGTCAAAATCAAAATTAACAATTGGGATTACATCAAATTGAAAAGTTTTTGTACTGCAAAAGAAACAGTCAGGAAAGTGAAGAGGCAACCAACAGAATGGGAGAAAACATTTGTAAATTATGCAACTGATAAACAATAAACAGAATCTACTAAAAGATCTTGAAACTCCACAAAACAAACAACCCACTTAAAAATTGGCCAAGGACCTAAATAGACATTTTTCAAATGAATAAACCAAACAGCCAACAGATACATGAAAAAATTTTCAGGATCACTAGCCACTGGGGAAATGCCAATAGAAACCACAATGAGGTTTCACCTCACCCCATTTAGAATGGCTTACATACAGAAATCAACAAAAACACATGCTGGTGAGGATGTGGGGAAAAAGGAACACTAATCCACTGTTGGTAGGAATGCACACTGGTAAAGCCACTATGGAAGACAGTTTAGAGATTCCTCAGAAACCTGAATATAGCCCTACCACATGACCAAGCCATTCCACTCCTCGGAATTTACCCAAGGGAAATTAAATTGGCAAATAAAAAGCTATCTGCACCTCACTGTTTATTACAGTTCAATTCACAATAGCTAAAACATGGAATCAACCCAAATGCCCATCAACACAATACTGGATAAAGAAATTATGGGAGCTGGCACAGTGGCTCTCTTGGCTAATCCTCCACCTGCAGCGCAAGCACCGCAGGTTCTAGCCCTGGTTGGGGCGCCTGATTCTGTTCCGGTTGCTCCTCTTCCAGTACAGCTCTCTGCTGTGGCCCAGGAAAGCAGTGAGGATGGCCAAGTGCTTGGGCCTTGCACCCACAGGGTAGACCAGAAGGAAGCACCTGGCTCCTGGCTGCAAGTCAGCACAGTGCGCCAGCTGCAGCGCGCTGGCCGTAGCAGCCATTTGGGGAGTGAAAAAAACTGACCTTTCTCTCTGTCTCTCTCTCTCTCATTAACTCTGCCTGTCAAAAAAAAAAAAAAAAAGAAAGAAAGAAATTGTGGGGTGTGTACTCTATAGAATACTATACAGCAGTAAAAAAACAATGAAATCTGGTCATTTGTAACAAAATGGAGGAATCTGGAAAACATCATGCTGAGTGAAATAAGCCAGTCCCAAAGGGACAAATATCATATGTTCTCCCTGATCAATGACAACTAACTGCGTACCTAAAGGAAACCTGTAGAAGTGAAATGGACACTATGAGAAACAATGACTTGATCAGCCCTTGTCCTGACTGCCAAGGAACAGCTTACTATTTTATTCTTCCTAGTATTTTCTTTTTCTACTTAATACCTTTGGTTGAACTCTTTAAATAACACACAATTATTCTTAGGTAATTAACTGAAAAATGATCCCAGTTAAATATAAGAGTGGGAATAAGAAAGGGAGGAATTGTACAGTTCAGCACACGCTCACTTAGACTTACCCCTAACAGTAAAGTTAGAAACATGCCATGGGACTCCAAATCCCATTAAGCTGGCAGATACCAATGCCATCTGACTAGTTAAAGTGATCAGTTTAAGTTCATAATTGATCATAAAGATAGGATTAAGTTTCAAATGGATCACATAAATAAGACCAGCATCCACTAATAATAATTGATAGAATAAAAAAGGAGAAAACGACCCAACATGGGAAGCGGGATATACAGCTGACTCATAGAATGGCAGATGTCCTAATCAGCACTCTGACTTCAGAATCAGCCCTTAAGGCATTCGGACCTGGCTAAAAAGCCCATGACAGTTTCGCAGGCATGGAAAGCCAAGACAGTGTGGCAAGAAAAGACCTAAATGAAAGATCTCTGTGAGTGAGATCCCAGTGGAAAGAATGGGCCATCAAAGACGGAGGTACCTTTCTCTGAAGGGAGGAGAGAACTTCCACTTTGATTATGGCCTTGTCTAAACACGGTCAGGGTTTGTGAACTCAAGAGGCTTCCATAGCCTTGGCAGTTCATGACAAGAGCCTCGGGTGATTACTGACGTCATAAATAAGAGTGTCAATTGTTAAGTCAACAATGGGAATCACTGTGCACTTACACCCCAAGTAGGATCTCTGACCTTAATGTATTGTACTATGCAAATTAGCAGTAAAACTAGTATTCAAAAGGTACTCTATACTTTGTGTGCCTGTGTGGGTGTGATCTGTTGAAATCATTACTTAGTATATACTAAGTTGATCTTCTGTATATAAAGATAATTAAAAATGAATCTTAATGAAGAATGTGATAGGAGAGGGAGTAGGAGATGGTTTGCAGTGGGAGGGTGATTATGGGGGGACAAACCGCCATAATCCAAAAGTTATACTTCTGAAATTTATATTTATTAAAATAAAGTTTTCTTATAAAAATAGGATTGGGGCCTGTGCTGTGGCTTACAGGTTAAGTTTTTGCCTGCTATTTCAACATCTCATATGAGCACTGGTTCTAGTCCTTGCTGCTACCCTTCCAATTCAACTCCCTGCTAATGATCCTAGGAGAGCGTGGAGGACAGCCCAAGTGTTTGGGGCCCAGCACCCATGTGGAAGACACAGAAGTTCTTGATTTCGGATTGGCCCAGTGGCAGCCGTTGCAGCTTTCTATGGAGTGAATAAGTGGATAGAAGATCAATCTCAGTCTCTGCTGCTTTCTCACTCTCTCTTTCTAACTCTGCCTTTCAAATAAAATAAATAAATCTTTTTAAAAATGAGAAAAAAATAGGATTACAGTATATAGTCTTCTACTTGATTTTCTCATCCAAAAATGCCATAATGAAGTTTCTCATATCAATATTTATAGCTATACTTCATGTTTTTGAGGCTGTATTACATGATATAGTGCATTAATTTATTCTGTTCCCCACTACAGCTAATACATATTTACTTTGTTTTTAAACTCTTGCCATTAACATAATGCCACAATATTTATCAGTATACATAATAAGACATTCTGATATATTCAATGCCTTTTCTCTACCTGATAGAATCCTTGAGGTAGGACTGTTGGAAAAAACTTAATGTATTTTTAAATTGAATAATTGCTGCCAGAATTGTTTCTGGATTCATACATCTCATCAACTAGGTAAGAATTCACTTTTACCTCATTTCATTGCGCATGCTACTCTCTACCATCTTAAAACACCCTGACCCAAATAGTCACATGATATCAACCTCACATTTCTCTGACTTCAACTGAAATTTTGCTTCACTAGAGAAAACTTCCTTTCGCAAAATCACAAATATGCATTCATCCATCCAACTATCTCACCTTATTTTTCATTGCATTAACCAATAACCAGGCGTTATATGAATGGGTGTGTGTTTATAAATTTGTCTGTGTCACTTCTTTCATCTACTTTCCCATACATGAGAGAATATTCTGTTTCAAAATTATCTCCAGGGGAGATAATTCAGACCAGCTCCTTGGTCACAGGTTCCCAGAATTCTACCTTGTTCTTTTACCTCATGAAACAAGAAGGCAGCTCAATTGCTAGAGTAGCACTGTCTACAGAACAATTACATGAGCCACAAATTTTAGCCAACTATGTTATTTAACATTGGAAACACCAAACACAGAATATAGACATTTAATGTGTTTATACAAATTAAAGACAAGATTAACAATGTTATGAATCAGCACACTCACAAAAGAACCACATAGAAACTCTAAAATTAAAGATATAATAATTAAAATGTAAAGTCCATAAGTTTTAATAGCTGTTTAGACAAAGTTGCAGAGGGAACCAGTGAAATTGGTTATATGCACAAAAAAGTTATTCACAATGAAATACAGAGAAACAAGATGATTGAATATGTAGGAAAGAACTTGAAATACAAAGGATGCAGGGGAATGTCACTTTTTCACTAACAAACAGAAGTGAGAGGGAGTGGAAGATAGGGAATGTTATAAATTTGGAATGAGTATTTGTCAGAACTGAGCAAAAACACCAATGCAAAGATTCTGAGAACTCCCTTAAGCCCATGAAATATAAATAAACAGCAATTCATATGTAGACAGAGCATTGTAAAGCTATAGAAAAACTAAGACAAAGAAATTACAAGCTGAGTAATCCTTATCTGAAATGCTTGTGACCAATAGCATTTTGGACATTATTTCTTTTCAGATTTTTAGAATATTTGCATATACACAATGAGCTATATTGCAGATAAGGATGCAAATCTGAACAAGAAATTTACTTCTACTTCATATACACCTTAAATAGGTAGCCAGAAGAAATTTGTTTCTGGTTCATATACATTTTATAGAAATAGCCAGAATGTCATGTTATGCAGTATTTTTATTGTGCATTCATTTTGACTGTGACCTGTCATGAGTTCAGGTGTGGAATTTTCTGACATGTGCTATCATATTGGTAGTCAGAAAGCTTCAGATTTTTGACTACTTCAGATTTTGTATTTTCAGGCTAGGAATTCCAGCGCTAAATCTTAAAAGCAGCTAGAGGGATAAATAGAAAAACTTAAAACAAAATAACACTTAAAGTGATAGCTGACTTTGGAGGAACAACAAAAGTTGATCAATGCCTAGAATATGCTAAAAGAAAACAACTATCAATTTAGAATATACGGCAAGCAAAACTTACCAAAGAGTGTCAAAATAAAGTAGGAAAGGATACCATTCACTGAAAAGAAATAATAATTCTAAACTGGCATGCACTTACTATTAACATAACTTAGCCAACCAATAATAGCCCAAGAGCAAAAGAACAAAATATCTGCACAAGTCCATGGGACAAGAGGAATGTGCTAGGCAAATAAACATAACAGAGAAAAGCTCAACCATTTCAGCCATTGCTGAAATGGAAATTAAATTCAAATAACTAGCACAAATGAAGACATCTGATAACATCAAATACTGGTAATGAAATGGAACAAGCATAACAATCCTGATGTTGTGTATAAATTTATACAATCATTTTTTCGGAAAAACATGTCATCCTTAACATAAAGGTGAAGGCATGTATAAACTAATCCCAGGCAATTTAGCACATCCTTTGAATCAGTAATTCCAGGGAAGATAAATACCTTACAGAATTGTTACACCTGTTTATTTGAGAAAGAGCTCCACAAGGTGTTCCAACAAACCAACATTATTGTCATTACACAAATGTTGTTCAGAAATGCACACACTCAGGCCATGCTCCAGATCATCTAGATTAATATTTCAGGAGGCAGGGCCCAGAAATCCAAATTTTATCTTGATACCTAGTTGATTCTTATGCAGTATTTTTAAACTCATTTACTTGCTGAAATTTACCTCTAACCCCAAAATCAATACTTGTTATATATTTGCCATCATTAACAAATGTGTATGTGTTGAGTAGACAAAATTTTAATCATTCCACATGCCCAGCTGAGGTAGAGATAAGAAGTGTTCTGCTTTCTTATGTCTGCTTTCATATCATGAACTAGCGTCTTTTTCATGCTCTATTTAATGTCATGTTTATTGAATTTTTGTGCATTTATATTTAATTTATTTTGCTTTACAAAATGGCCTCCAAATGTAGTGCTGAAGTACCATCAAGTGTTCCTAAATACAAGAAATCTGTGATGTGTCTTATGGAGAAAATACATGTGCTATATGAAAGTAAACATTGCCACACTATGGATTATACTGCTGTTAGACATGAGTTCAATGTTAATCCATCAACAAATTACACAGACACACACAAACACACACACAGATTCACATATGGATAAAAGATACCTTTAAACAGAAACACACATTAAAATGAGGTTATACATTGACTGATGAAAACACTGTGAGTTGAGGTTTTTAGGAACCTAATCCTATACTCACTCTTCCCCTAGAGTCAGAGATGTATTAGTCACTCAGTATTCTCATAGACTTTCTTATAGACCATAACTACAATGAATTGTAAGAATCAACTGTATATAAGAGTGTTCACGGAAGCAATGAATATACTGGGAAGAGCATTTGGCCTAGAGATTAGCACAACAGTTAATATGCCATGTCACATATTGAGGTACTGGGTTCAAAATCTGTATCCAGCTCCTACCTCTAGATTCCTACTAATGCAGACCCAGGGAAGTAGCACTGATGGCTCAAGTAATTGGGTTCACCCACATGAGAGACATGGATGGAGGTCCTTGCTCCTGGCTTTGGCCTAGGCCAGCCTAAGCCATTGCAGGCCCTTGGGGGAATGAACCAGCAAATGTAAGCTTATTCTCTCTCTCTCTCTCTCTCTCTCTCTCTCATATATATATTATTTAAAAATAAAGAAAAACTGCATATATTAGAAACACAGCATAGAAAAAAAGAATGCCATTGACAAAAGAAAACAAATCAGTAATGGTGTAGTCACATGGTGAAATAGAATACAGCTGTGACCATCAGGGAATTTCAGCTACATGCAATGAAATGAATAATTTAAATGTTGAATGAAAAAAAAATTCCCAAGAGAAGGAATTCAATATGACTATGAAGTCAAAGAGCAGAAAAAACTAAGCAATACCTTATTTACAGACACAAACATACATGTCAAATCCTGAGGGTTAAAAGCAAGGAAATGTTAAATGTGAAATTCAAGACAGAGTCACTGAAAGACTGGAATCAGTAAGAGAGGTGTTGTATAGGAGAAGCGTTTACATAGATGTAAGTTTAATAGTAGGTATGGTCAGACTCTCTCCTGCTGGACATTAAAGGAGCCAGTTGGAGGGAATGCTACAGACTCCTTCCCACTTGTTATCAGAGCGCCAGCTGGATCTAAGCAAACTAATACTGACTTTAGAAACCAGTTCCCCACTTGCCATAAAGGCCTTTTCTCATACCTATCACAAGATAGTTCTGTGCCTCCTGAAATGGCCTTTAATTTATAATGTAGTCCTTCCTATATCTTAAGACTATCTTACCTTACAGTTGTGATTTGTTAATCCTTGAGGGCCTAAGATAACAGTGAACTCCCCAAAACTGTCTCAAAACTGCCTTGCTGCACTTAGGGTATAAAAGCTAGGGAAGACAAAGGATCCTGGCCTGACTCTTGAGACACCTGACCAGTCACGTGCAAATAAACTCTGTGCCTTTTCTCATGAAGCCTCTAGTGCAGTTTGGTTTCTTTGGTGATTATCGGTTAATAGGTACAGAGCACTCAGATATGTTCCCTTGTTAACTTACTATATGATAAAATATTAAAATTAAGAAAAATATTTTATAGCATCCTGTTTGGAATGCAAATGTGAGAATTATTAATTTGAGGTAAAGGTTACTTTATGAGCACTTTTTCAAAAAGTTGAAGGACTTCAGAGTCATAATCTAGTGCTCTTTTGATTATAAAGCTGCAGCAATTATAATCATTAATATCTGTATAGCTACATAATGATTTACTGAACACTTTGGGATACATTTAAAATATGTTTGATTTTATATGACATAATGATATAAAATTCACATGAATTGAATATTGGCTATAAGAAATCCAGAAATAATATATGAAAATTGTTCACATAAAATGATTGAATTAATTCCAAAATCTTCTTCTCTTTGATGGAGAAAAGCTTTCTCACAACGAAGCCACCAATGTTCCCAGTCATATTTTCCATTTAAAATATTTTTAAATCACCAAAGATTTCATTAGCCAAGGAACTTCAATCCACTGAAGAGCACTTGGAGTGATATTCACAAATGGTCAATTATGAAGAGTGAACCTTCAACTCTAAGTGTTTTATACATGGTATAAACCTAAGATGAGAAATATCAAAGTGGCTATCAACTTGATCAAATAATAGGATCACAATTCTCTAATCCATTGTAAAACAGAATGCAAATGCATTGCTTGGAAGATATTCAGAAGATCCAGACCACTATAGTTGAATAACAATAAAGGAAATTTTTATTTCTGAACAATTTTTTTAAGAAGAACACAAAATAAAAGCTATCTGATATTTCCAGTTTCTTGTTTTTCATGGAGGTTGTCCGTGGACACTAGAATTTACTATGCTAAGTAGTATTGTTCTTAGTAAAAAGCCTCAGCAAATTGCTAGAAACACTGGAACATAAAATCAAACTCAGTAGATTTACAGAAAATATTTTTTTCTACACTTAACATGGTTATACAATGTGTCAATTATCTAGTCACTTAGAATTCTCAGGAAGAAAGAAACAACTTTCTCTATAGAGAAATCAGTTGCCTTTCATAATACTCAGAATATTTGCATAATAACACTGCTACAGCTGCAAGGTTAAATCCATTAATTTACTGGGAACAGAACAGGCTGTTCTGGTTGGCTGTTGCAAAAATTGCTTTTTGCACTTGTCTTCTCCACCATCAAGTATTTGCTGCGAGCACACAATTACTGCCGCAAAGCCTATGTTGCCTAGCGAGGAACCTGATTTAACATGGAAAGTGGTGAACACTTCACTTTCTGAAAATGAAAAAAAATTAATCTTGAAAAGCTTCCTAATTAACATTTTCTCCTTCACGAGTTGTTTCGTAGGATAAAGTAGAAGATGGCAATTTGGATGAAGGTTAACTAGATGAACCCATTTCTGCAGCAGCTCTCAAGTGCAAATGTCATCCCTAAACAGTCACTCTTTATAACTAGGAATAATCTCAAAGCTTCCTTAGGTGTTTGTCCCCTAAACTGGTAAATTTTAAAATAGAATATTTTCAGAATTCACGAAATTACACACCATCTCTTCAAAGTTCATATTATATTCTTAACAACTATATTTTTCAAGGTACATTCAGAGCATTTTTATGAAATCATAGCAGAAATTATCAAAACAAGAAAACGTTAGAACAAAAATTAAATTGCATCTCAAAAACTAACTGCATTGAGGTAAGTACCAACAATATACAGAATCCATAATATATCTAAGGTGAGAAACTTTTTCCTACCCAGAGTTATGGAACCATGGGGAATAAAATTAATGAGAAGACCTACAAATTGTTTTAATTATATAATTTATAAAATGTTTACTTTGTTAAAAATGATCAAATAAGCTAAAATCATATATAAAAGCATGTTTAAATACTACAGTAATGTCAGAGAGTGAATTCTGGGGAGAGAGGAGAAAAAAATCAGGCAAAAATAATAATGAGAAAAGAAATAGGAAGATAGTGAACAAAACAACTCTCTAATCAATCCCAATCATTTTCCTCTTGTAACACCTACTCTGGGCTCAGTAAAAAGTCAGATAAGTTACTTAAAGGGAGGTTTTGATTTTTTTAACCAAAAATATTCTAGAAATATTTTCAGAATAATTTTGGAAACACTTTTAAGAGTAATAAGGCCTCTTTTCGCCTCACATCCTTGCAGCATTGTTTATTTTTTCCCTTCTTGATAACAGGTATTTTAAATAGAGATGACAACTCATTGTGCTTGGATTTGCAACTATGACGACTAGTGATATTAAGCATGTTTTCATGTATTTATTAGCCACTTGTATTTCTTCTTCTGAGAAATGTCAGATTCCTTTCCTACTTCTTAACTGTGTTCTTTGCTTTTTTGTTTTGGGTTTTCTTAAGTTTTATATATATTCTGTCAGATTAACAGTTTGCAAATATTGTCTTGCATTCTGTCAGATTTCTCCCCCACCTGTTGATTATTTGCTGCACAGAAGCTTCCTATTTGATATAATCCTATTTGTCTAATTTTGCTTTTGTTGCCTTACTTTGGGGGACTATCCATAAATTTGTTTCCTATGCCAATGTCTTAAAGGGTGAATGGACGAAAAACACGGAGGAATAAACTTAACAAAGGATATGCAAGATGTACACTAAAAAATACAAATGTTGCAGAAATAAATTAAGGAAGACACAAATAAGTGGAGTAATAGCCCATGTTCATGGAAAAGAAAATTTAACATTATGAAATTCATGTACTTTCCACAACTACCTATGGATTCAATCTAGCCCCTATTAAAATCCCAGAGGCATTTTCATATAAATAGAAAAAAAATCATAAAATTCATGTGGAATCCAAAGGAACACCCTAATCTGAAACACCTTGAAAGAAACTATACCATATACAAATACTAATCAATCAAACCTAAATTGCTTAAATATATAAACATTAGACCTAATCATAAAAAACCCTGAAGAATACAAAGAGCAATAGATTCATGACAGTGAATGTGTCTCTTATTGGAGTGTAACTAGTTTTAAGTTAGAGCAGACACTGTAGTTGCATCAGAATTACTAATTCAATAATTGTAAGTATTTGATACAATTCACTAGTACAGGAAACTAATACAACACACAAACGTGTGTTTGAGAGAGCAAAACATTCATGAAAGAGGATATGCATTGCAAGTTTGCAAACCTACATGAAAATCTTGCTCCATTAATTCCTTAGAGTATGATTCGGAGCAAGTTGCTCACTCTGCCGTTCATTTTCTCTTGTAAAACTAAAGTAATTTAGTTGTGAGAAATAAATGCAATTGTATGCAATGACAGGATCTTCCATGTGACAAAGAGATGAACAAATAATGAAAGTTATAATACTTGACATTAGATATTAACCTACAGTTTCCTGGGATTTCTGTAACAAACTACCACATATTGGCCAGAAAAACAGATATTTATTCATACATCCTGCAGGTTACAAGTCTGCAAGATATTGGCAAGATTGTTTCCTAAAGGCGAGTGTAACAATGAACTATTCAGTGTATCTCTTTTCTTCTGGTGGTTTCCAGTAATTCTGGTCCGTGACTTGCAGGTGCATCTATCTAATCTCTTTCTCACACTTCACTCAAAATGACCAACATTTTCACTTAACTTTGTATCTCCATCATGTTCAACTACACATATTGCAAATCGTTTCTAGAGGAAAATAAATCTGGAATAAGGTCAGATGATTATAAGCCATGTTATGCATATTTTAAGACAGCGAAGTTTGTAGTATAAAATAAATGATTGTAAACATCAGCACATCCATGTGTTTTCAGTGATTACTTTCATTCAATATTCACCTATACATTTATTGTTACAAAAATGAACTCAGTCACTGGCTGCTTATTAAATTATCACTAACATAATATATCCTTCTTTACTTTTGTATACTTATTAACATAACTTATGTATATTACTCAATGAATACAGTTTGAGAAAGAGTGTCCTATATAATAAAATGTTATATAAGGAAAAATATTATTTAGAAGTTTTAGTGTACATCACACAGGTATCTTTTTCCCTCTTTTGGAGTAGATCAACAAGGTTGCCTTCTTGACTTATTACATAGCATGATATCCTATTTAGAAAAAAATATCATTACAATGTATAAAACAGAATATATTTCTACAGGATATTTTTGCCAGTAAAAACAGAGGTGATTCTTATTAATTCAACCTTGACAATTGTGGGGAACCACAGGCCGGCCACCTGTGGGGACCTTCTCATTGCACTGCCTCATCCTGCAGAGCAGAACAAGGTCAGGGAAATGAGATGAGACACACCTTGACCTAATGAGATGAGACATACCTTGACCTGAAAGGACTTGCAAACAACCTGATGAGATGAGATACACCTTGACTAAAAGGACTTGCAAACAACCTGATGAGATAATATGCACCTTGACCTGAGACTATGCGTGCCCTTTGATCTAATTGATGGACTACTCGCCCTAGCCCAGGGGTGGGGGGGTGGGGGGGTGGGTACTGGGGATGGATAAAAGACCATGTTAGGGGCGGGAACTCCGAGCAACTTCTTCAGTCTTTCTCCGTCTTTCTCCCGGCTGCTTCCCCCTCTCTCCTTTCCTTCTATCACTAAGAATAAAAGTTCCTCGAGAATCGATCAACAGCGGCCGTGTCATGACTCCGTGGGTTGGACCTTTGCTGGCAAGACTTGTGTTGGCGAGGGTCCGACAGACAATAATAATGTATAGATAATAGTTGTTGTAATCCAGCAATTAGGATGACACATGGGAAATTGTGATTTTAATACATCACATATTTACAAAGTCAACGAGACACTCAAGTGTGTCCATAGAAAGATATATAGAGAAGCAAATGGTCTAGCAAGAAGGACAAATATGAAATGCTTGTGAGAAATTAGATTCTGAGCCGAAAGTGAACAGACAGGTTAGCTCCATTCAAATATATAAAGATTGACAGATGTTAACAGTGATAATTTATTCTATTTTGATAATAAAAATTGGTAGGTAACCAGACTAAAATTACATGAAGGAAGATTTTGAATCAATATATGAAACATCATTTATGGGGTCCCCAAATGGAAGGAGTTGCCTCAAACAGCACAGGTATTTATGTAAAAGATGAATAATATTCTGTCAAGGGTATTACATGGTTGGACTCAGGAAACTTCTGAGTTTCATGATTCTACTGTATTTTTAGAAGGAGTAATTACTGTTATTTTGTAGCTAACTTGAAAAAAAGTAAATTTTCATTGAACCAATCACAATACTGCAAATCCACTTACTGAATTTGACTTTCCTCACTTGAAAGCTAGTTACAAAAAAAATCCCACAAACATAGGAAAATTTGATCAATATCTTTAGTTACAAAGAAAAAGCAAAACAACTACTAACCTACCAGAATGGATAACATCAAAAGTTCGAATAATATCATATGCTCATAAGAAAGAGCTGTGAATGAAGCTATCCAATATTGTTTCTAGATATATAAATTGGGGAATCAATTTTGGAAAACTCCCTTCTATCTACTGAGCTGGCAATAAACATAGCATGTAAGACAGCAATTCTATACTACATATATTTCCCAAAAAATGTATGCAAATGCTCACTAGAAGACATGTGGACAAACAAAGCAACAGCATTCACCAAAAAAATCAAATAGCCGTCAATAGACACATGCACTGGTATATTCTTTCAACAGAAGAATGCATAGCTTTAGAAATAAAAGGAGTATTGATTCAGCAGACTATGGATAAATCTCAGAAACATACTAAATGAAAAAGGACAAATGCAAAATATCACATGAGTCCATGTTTACAAATTTCACTAAGCAACAAATCTACAGTGTTAGAAATCAAGATAATGGCTACTTTTTGTGGGAAATTTCTAGAATGATGATGACATTGTATTTTCTGATAAGTGAAATATAAATGAATACTATTTTTACTTTTAAAAAAAATCACACATCTGTACACTTTTAAATGTCACAATTTAAAAATGTTACATTTCACTAAAATGTTTATTTTTAAAAGAGTTAATGAGACCAGAATAATATGTGTGAAATCTAAAAAAAATGCTTTCTATACCTTTTCATATAAACCTTAAGAAACTTAAGCCAATGCATTTCAATCTCTTGCGAATTGTTGCTTATAGAAATAAAAAATATGTGCCGGACGCGGTGGCATGCGCCTATAGTCCCAGCTACTCAGGAGGCTGAGGCGGGAGGATTTCTTGAGTCCAGGAGTTCTGGGCTGTCATGCGCTATGCCGATCAGGGGTCCGCACTAAGTTCGGCTTCAATATGGTGACCTCCCGGGAGCCGGGGACCACCAGGTTGCCTAAGGAGGAGTGAACCGGCCCAGGTCGGAAACGGAGCAGGTCAGAAATATAAAAAATGTGAGGCTAAAGAGCTGTTAAAATTATCTTTCTCATATCCAGGAGAGGTGGCTGGGAAAAGAGAGAAAATAAATAAACAGAGCCTCAAACAAGCTATAGTTCCTAAAGGTATTAAATAGCTAGATACAGAGCCAGACCCAGAACCCAGGCAACTGGCTCTGTGTCTAGTAAGTTTGTTCCCTTTATCTTGGAAATCCAGAATTTTCCTTCTATTATGACATAGAAACTTGTTTCTATCTTTTTTCCTATTATTGACAGGACATCTCTATGTACTACTCATAAGAACCCAAGGAAAATATTTTCCCTCTAATTCATGGATCAACCAGGTATAATCTCTTCTTCTTAAGTTGGCTAAGAAGTAATGTATAAGTCATATATAAATGTTTAAGACATGTACACAATTCTATTGAGATAAAGATTGAGTCCAAAGTCTACCCTCACATGAAAAATGGTACTGAAAGTGAAAAATAGTGAGCTTGCCTTGTGACAGAACAACCAAAATGTCCCACTGTGGCAAAAGTTTTTTGGTAAGCTATAAATTGTACCATTTTAAGACCTGAAAGACTGCATGATGACCTAAGGGACTTTGCTGATTCCAGTGACCTATCAAGTAACTTCAAGAAAGCTGAAAAATTTGCATCATTTGGCATCTATAATGCAAGACACATTCATACTAGTGAGATAGTAAATCAATAATCCCCCTAAATTATGAGACAAAGCAGCAAGTCCAGGAGCACATCACCTGCCAGAGATAACAGCACCAAACAGAATTATCATTATAACAAAATACCAGAAAGGAAACATCTACACATTTCAGCTTCTCATTGTGACACACTAATAATAATCTGTAAAACATGTAGGAATTCATACTTAAAACCACATATAACTTTTAACTGGTGTCACCAAAAGAATAGTGTAACACAATATCTAAGCATGAAATACTTGACCACATCCACTAATGCTAATACTTGAAATAACTTATTTAAAAATAATTAATTGCTTACTAGTATGAGACTGTGTATTTTAAGACAGTTCTCAGCATTAATGACTTAAGTATTTATAAAACATTACAGTCAGTGTGAAACTATTATAAATATATGTAATGGAAAGCTATGAATTTTTGGTAATAATATAGTTTAGGTCTATGAAGAAATTAAGTTACTTACTATCTTAAAATGAACAATGTTCAATTTAATACAAATGCTATTTTTATTTTATAATTTTTTTCCAAAGTAGTATATTTTTTCTTGTCACACTGCAGGGAGATTAGCTGAATTTGGAGCTGGCAAAGAAATACAATGGATATGGCCAAAAAAATCTCTATTACTATTTAGTATAATTTTTACAATAAGTAATACTGGCTTCAAACACATACACCTGTAAGGATTTAAATTCACTTCATCTTACTTTCAAATCACCCATTTGAGAGTAACTGAGAGAATGTTAATGGGAAAACAATATTTTCTCCAATGATTCATACATATATTTCATATGCTGATTCACTGCCCAAGAGCCCCAACAGCCAGGACTGAGACAGGCTGAAGTCAAGAGCGAGGCATTCAATCCAGTCCTCCCACATGGGTAACAGGGGCCCAAGCATGCGAGACATCTTCCACTGCTGTCCCAGGCTTTTAGTAGGAAAGCTTATCAGAAATGAAGCACCCAAACTCAAACCAGTACCCTTAAGGATGCTGGCATTGCAGGCGGTGGCTTTACTCAATATGCCACAATGCCAGCCACTGTCAGCTCATTTTACTGATATTAGTGTATATTTTTAAATAAGTCATCACATTAAAAGTAATACTCAACAAACATGTTGTATTTAAAAATTTCTACAAAATGTAGCTACTGAATACAAATATGGCTTTGTAATTAAACACTTCTCTCACTTCGTTAGATAACTTCATTTGTAAGGCACATGAATGTCAGGATATAAGTACAGAACCACTTATGTGGACATGAATAGTGTGCCTTGCACAAATTAGAAGGGTGTCACTTACTTCCCAGTTCTATGAATTATCCAACTGCAATAGCACACAGCGTGTCTCACAGGCCATCTGCAGTGCCCTTAAATTAGGAACACAGCAAATAACTCCAATGATACAATCAAGCAAAATTTTCCATGAATTGAATTACCTCATAAAATTAGGATTTTTTGACAGTTTTTCTGCAACCATCATTTTATCAGTGCTGGCACTGTGGCATAGTGGGAGTGGATTGAGTGGCTTCCTACAATGCCAGCATCCCATGTGGCTGCTCCACTTCTGATCCAGCTTTCTGTTGGTGCACCTGGGAAAGCAATGGAGGTTGGCCTAAGTTCCTGGACTCCTGTACAAATGTGGGAGACCTGGATGAAGTTCCTGGCTCCTGTATTCAACCTGGTCGAGCCCCAGCCATTGTGGCCATTTGGGGAATGAATCATCAAACAGAGGATCTCTCTCTCTCTCTCTCTGTAAATTTGCCTTTTAAGTAAATAAAATATTTTTTTAAAGTTAATTTACATATTCCTAACTTTTATCTCAACTGGAATACTCCTATTAATTCAAGTAAAGTTATCGTACCTCACTTATCTCTCTATTGGGGCAAATATTCCTTGCCTCTCCACAGGACTCAGGACATAATCACATTTCAATAAAACATTTGATATTATTAATAACCATGAGTTAGCCAGAAAAGCTTAAACTATATTTTCTGAATAATTAGGAAGTCATGTTCTTAATTTTCTCAAAGTTTCTCCTATGAGTACTCAGAAAGAAAAGACTATAATTTTGATGCTATCTTTAATAATTTTATAACAAATATAGTCACAAATGTTATTCTGCTTATACTCTTCATTTCAAACTGAGATAATAAGAATACAGAGTTCACTAAAAGTGTTTCCAAAAGAAAACAGCACTATCAGCAAAAGCTTAAAATATTAACCACAAATAATTATGGTAATTAATGGCATTTATTGTTTACCATGTACAAAATACTATGCAAGGACATTTACACCAATTAATTCATTTAATCTTCCAAATGACTCTATTTAATTTTGTTTGTATCCACATAGTATAGATGAAGAAACTTCATCTTTCTCTGAGGTTGAACCATAGTTTATAATCTTAATTACTATATCTTCATTACTTTTTGACTTATGACAAAGTACACAGACCACCAAAAGCCATCAGGGTCTCTTGCAGAAACCACACAGGCTCCCAATACTTAGCTATGTCCTGTGGAGGCACAGTTCTTCTTGGATCTAAATCACTATAGTAAAGTACAACTAATTAGGGAATGTCTTATCCCTCAATTTGTTAAATAAGAAAAAATAAGGGGTCAGTGTTTTTGGCACAGTAGGATAAGTTAGCATTTAGAATGCCTGCATCCTGAATCACAGTGCTTAGTTCCAGTCCCAGCAACTCTTTACTTCTGACCCAGGTTCGTGACAGTATACCTGAGAGCAAGTGAAAGAAAAATTGAGTCCCTGGCTCCCATAAGTCACTGGCTCCCATGTAGGAAACACAAATGGAGTTCCTGGCTCCTGTCTTAAGCCTGACCTATTCTAAGCTGCCACATGAATTTGGGGAGTAAACTAGCAATGTAGGATCTCGATCTCTCTCTCCCTCCCTCCTTTTCCCTCTCTCCCCATCCCCATCAATCTCTTTCAGATAAATAAGTAAATTAATCTTAACAATAATAGAAAACATTTGAATCAGCACCAAGAACCCAGAATAATAAACTACATATGCTTCAAATAATTCTCCTTTAGTATCAAATACAAAAACCAAAAAAGGAGCAATTAGGCATTGAGTAACAATATCTCCCAAGAATAAAATATAATATTCTATATTATTGATGAAAATCAAGTAGATGGCTCTGAGATTGACATTAAAGACTTTTACTCAATACCCATGCTGAATAGACATCACCTAAAGTAACTGCAGACAAGGCTAAGATTTTACTCAGAATACTCAGGACATAATTATAGTATGTTCCAGTTGGAAACAAATGAACAACTTTAGTTTCCTAAGACTGTAATGAAGATGAATCTTTTAATTTAACATATTTAATTGAGAATAAGACCTCTATACATGTTATGTCTACACTTAGTCCTATCAAATAACCATCAATAATGATATAGCATTTTAACCCTGTACATAAGTGTTTCAATATTGATTTTTCTTGACAGTTCTAAATAATGCTTTCCCATTAATAATCCTGAAAGAAATTACAGGCTCTTCCCTAATGTTTCTTTCTAAGATAAACTAATTATATTTATAAAAGGGCCTCAAGGTGAATGGATTTTTATTTAACATAAAATATTATTGCCCTTGTTCCAAAAGTGAATGTACCATCTTAGCTTTACTAATTTGGCAAAAATATTGTTCATCTTCTTTATTTAAAAAAAGGATAATGCATTCTAAAAACAATTGTCTGAAAAGAAATTGTTACTCATTTTGGATGAATTTCTCATGATGAAAGCAGAAAAAATAAGAAATGGCTGGTAATTTTTAACTGTACATAACATTTTTGATAAATTATCTTTTCATATCCTTTGAGATGTAGGACATTATCTCTATAGTTATAAGGGAACTTTAACAAATATTATCATTTTAAATGAATCAGTTTTTATTGTGGTGACTTAAATTTCTATAACTAAGGAATACAAATAATAATGGCATTCCAATATAAAGAAGACTGGCCATATAGTTTGAGAAAGTTCTGTAGAAAAATAAAATGTATATTTTAAATATTTTTTATTTATTTGAGAGGTAGAGTTACAGATATTTAGAGGGAAGACAGAGAAAGAGTTCTTCTATTCACTGGTTCAATCCTCAAGTAGCAGCAATGAGCTGGGCAGATACAAAGCCAGGAGCCAGGAGCTTCTTCCAGGTCTCCCTCTCTCTCACTCTGGTTCACCCTTCTCTTCCCCCCACACCGTAGCTCTTTCAAACAAATTAATAAATCTTAAACAAACAAAAAAAAAGCAGTGGAGTCTTATAACAGGGTGAAATTTACCTTAAAGGTATATTGATAAAATTTTTGTTATTATAAACACTCTAATTCATTGACCTTAACATCAGTTATACATGTATCATTTCTCATGTAATAGGACAGGAATGAGACATGACTGTCAATAAAATACATATACAATGTGTCTAGCATTTAAACTTTTATTTATTTTATTCTTCTGTAAATTTAATCTTAGGCATAACAGGAGAGTGGCCAAATATAATGAAAAAATGTAAGCTAAATAAACTTGTAATGGTAATCTTTAAATTTTTGACTTTTAGAGTTCAAATCTTTAATTGTATTTATTCAGTAAATATAAATTTCCAAAGTACAGTTTATGGATTACAATGGCTTCCCCCCCACACAATTTCCCTGCCACTCACACCCCCCATCTCCCGCTCCCTCTCCCATTCCATTCACATCGATTCATTTTCAATTATCTTTATGTACAGAAGATCGATTTAGTATATATTAAGTAAAGATTTCATCAGTTTACACTCACACAGAAACACAAAGTGTAAAATACTGTTTCAGTACTAGTTATAGCATTACTGCACATTGGACACACATTAAGGACAGACCCCACATGAGAAGTAAGTACACAATGAGACCTGTTGTTGACTTAACAATTTGACACTCTTGTTTATGGCATCAGTAATCTCCCTAGGCTCTAGTCATGAGTTGCCGAGGCTATGGAAGCCTTGTACATCAACAGTCAGGACAAGAGCTGATCAAGTCACTGTTTCTCTTAGTGTCCATTGGTGCTCAGTTAGTTGTCACCGATCAGGGAGAACATATGATATTTGTCCCTTTGGGTCTGGCTTAATTCACTCAGCATAATGTTTTCCAGATTCCTCCATCTTGTTGCAAATGACCAGGTTTCACTGTTTTTGACTGCTGTATAGTATTCCATACAGTACATGTCCCACAATTTCTTTATTCAGTCTACTGTTGATGGGAATTTGGGTTGGTTCCAGGTCTTAGCTATTGTGAATTGAGCTGCAATAAACATTAATGTGCAGATAGCATTTTTGTTTGCCAATTTAATTTCCTTTGGGTAAATTCCAAGGAGTGAGGTGGCTGGGTTGTATGCTAGGGTTATATTCAGGTTTCTGAGGAATCTCCAGATTGACTTTCATAGTGGCTTCACCAGTTTGCATTCCCACCAACAGTGGGTTAGTGTCCACTTTTCCCCCACATCCTCGCCAGCATCTATTTTTTTTAATAAAGCTTTTATTTAAAGAATATAAATTTCCAAAGTACAGCTTATGGATTACAATAGCTTCCCCCCAAAAAACTTCCCTCCCACTCGCTACCCTCCCCTTTCCCGCTCCCTCTCCCCTTTTATTCACATCAAGATTCATTTACAATTCTCTTTATATACAGAAGATCAGTTTAGCACATATTATGTAAAGATTTCAACAGTTTGCCCTCACATGGAGACACAAAGTGAAAATACTGGTGGAGTACTAGTTATAGTATTAATTCACAATGTACAGCACATTAAGGACAGAAATCCTACATGATTATTTTTTTAAAAATTGATTAATTATCTATGCAATTTCCAATGTAACACCAAGATTTTTTAATCATTTTCAATTATCTTTATATACAGAAGATTGATTCAGTATATAGTAAGTAAAGATTTCATCAGTTTGCATCCACACAGAAACACAAAGTATAAAAATCCTGCTTCAGTACTAGTTATAGCATTACTTCACATTGGACAACACATTAAGGACAGATTCCACATGACACGTAAGAACACAGTGACTCCTGATGTTGCTTTAACAATTTGACACTCTTGTTTATGGCAACAGTAATCTCCCTAGGTTCTAGTCCTGAGTTGCTGAGGCTATGGAAGCCTTTAGGGTTTGCCGACTTCGATCTTATTCCAACAGGGTCATAGTCAAAGTGGACGTTCTCTCCTCCCTTCAGAGAAAGGTACTTCCTTCTTTGATGGCCCTGTTCTTTCCACTGGGATCTCACTCGCAGAGATCTTTCATTTAGGTCTTCTTTTTTTTTTTCAGAGTGTCTAGGCTTTCCATGCCTAAAATATTCTCATGGGCTCTTGAGCCAGATCCGAATGCTCTAAGGGCTGATTCTGAGGCCAGAGTGCTATTTAGGACATCTGCCATTCTATGAGTCTGCTGTGTATCTATTGTTCTATTGTTGGTAGATTTCTGAATGTGAGCCATTCTAACCGGGGTGAGGTGAAACCTCATTGTGGTTTTGATTTGCATTTCCCTGATTGCTAGTGATCTTGAACAGTTTTTCATGTGTCTGTTGGCCATTTGGATCTCCTCTTTTGAAAAATGTCTATTGAGGTCCTTGGCCCATCTCTTAAGTGGGTTGTTTGTTTTGATGTTGTGGAGTTTCTTGATTTCTTCGTAGATTCTGGTTATCAACCCTTTATCTGTTGCATAGTTTGCAAATATTTTTTCCCATTCTGTCAGTTTCCTATTCACTTTCCTGATTGTTTCCTTTGCAGTACAGAAACTTTTCAATTTGATGCAATCCCAGTAGTTAATTTTGGCTTTGACTGCCTGCGCCTCCAGGGTCTTTTCTAGGAAGTCTTTGTCGGTACCTATATCTTGGAGGGTTTCACCAATGCTTTCTAAATCTTTGATGGTGTCAGATTGTCGATTTAAGTCTTTAATCCATGTTAAGTGAATTTTTGTGTAAGGTGAAAGGTAGGGGTCTTGCTTCATGATTCTTCATGTGGAAATCCAGTTTTCACAGCACCATTTATTGAATAGACTCTCCTTACTCCAGGGATTGGTTTTGGATCCTTGATCAAATATAAGTTGGCTGTAGATGTTTGGATTGATTTCTGGTGTTTCTATTCTGTTCCATTGGTCTATCCATCTATTTCTGTACCAGTACCATGATGTTTTGATAACAACTGCCCTGTAGTATGTCCTGAAATCTGGTATTGTGATGCCTCTGGCTTTGTTTTTGTTGTACAAGATTGCTTTAGCTATTCGAGGTCTCCTGTGCTTCCATATGAATTTCAGCATCATTTTTTCCAGATCTGAGAAGAATGTCTTCGGTATCTTGGTTGGTATTGCAATGAATCTCTAAATTGCTTTTGGGAGAATGGACATTTTGATGATACAGATTCTTCCAATCTGTGAGCATGGAAGATTTTCCCATTTTTTGGTATCCTTTTCTATTTCTTTCTTTAAGGTTTTGTAATTTTCATCGTAGATATCTTTAACGTCCTTGGTTAAGTTTATTCCAAGGTATTTGATTGTTTTTGTAGCTATTGTGAATGGGATTGATCTTAGAAGTTCTTCCTCAGCCGTGGCATTGCCTGTGTATACAAAGGCTGTTGATTTTTGTGCATTGATTTTATATCCTGCTCCTTTGCCAAACTCTTCTATGAGTTCCAATAGTCTCTTAGTAGAGTTCTTTGGATCTCCTAAATAAAGAATCATATCATCTGCAAAGAGGGATAGTTTGAGTTATTCCTTCCCAATTTGTATCCCCTTAATTTCTTTTTCTTGCCTAATAGCTCTGGCTAAAACTTCCAGAACTATATTGAATAGCAGTGGTGAGAGTGGGCATCCCTGAATGTACCAGATCTCAGTGGAAATGCTTCCAACATTTCCCATTCAGTAGGATTTGGGCCATTGGTTTTTAATAAATTGCTTTGATTGTATTCAGGAATGTTCTTTCCATACCTAGTTTGCTTACAGTTTTCATCATAAAAGGATGTTGTATTTTATCAAATGCTTTATCAGCATCTACTGAGATAATCATATGGTTTTTCTTCATCGGTCTGTTAATGTGGTGTATCACGTTGATTGTTTTGTGAACATTGAACCATCCCTGCATACCAGGGATAAATCCCACTTGGTCTGGGTGGATGATCTTTCTGATGTGTTGTTGCATTCTATTAGCCAGAATTTTATTGATGATTTTTACATCTATGTTGATCATGGATATTGGTCTGTAATTCTCTTTCAATGCTGCATCTTTCTCCAGAGTAGGGATTAAGGTGATACTGGCTTCATAAAAAGAATTTGGGAGGATTCCCTCTTTTTCAATTGTTCTGAATAGTTTGAGAAGAATTGGAGTTAGCTCTTCTTTAAATGTCTGGTAGAATTCAGCAGTGAATACATCTGGTCCTGGGCTTTTCTTTGTTGGGAGGGCCTTTAGTACTGTTTCAATTTCTGTCTCAGTTATGGGTCTGTTTAGGTTTTCAATGTCTTCCTGGTTCAATTTAGGTAGGTTGCATATGTCCAGGAATCTATCCATTTCTCATAGGTTTCCCTGTTTGCTGGCATACAAGTCCTTGTAGTAATTTCTGATGATTCTTTTGATTTCTGTGGTGTCTGTTGTTATGTTTTTTTTTTTTTCATCTCTGATTTTATTGATTTGGGTCTTTTCTTTTTTTAGTTAGTTGGGCCAATGGGGTGTCAATTTTGTTTTTTCAAAAAAACAGCTCCTCATTTGGCAGATTTTTTGCAATTTTTTTTTATTCAATCCTGTTGATTGCTTCTCTGATTTTAATTATTTCTCTTCTCCTACTAGATTTGGGTCTGGTTTGCTGCAGATTTTCTAGATCCTTGAGATGAACCGAAAGATCATTTATTTGGTGCCTTTCCAATTTCTTGATGTAGGCACTTATTGATATAAACTTTCCTCTTAACACTGCTTTTGCTGTATCCCATAAGTTTTGGTATGTTGTGCTGTTATCCTCATTTACTTCCGGAAAGTTTTGATTTCTCTTTTGATTTTTTCTATGACCCAGTGTTCATTCGGGAGCATGTTGTTCAATCTCCATGTGTTTGCATATGCTCTAGGGATTCCTGAGTTCCTAATTTCCAACTTCATTCCTTTATGTTCTATAAGCTGCATGGTATGATTCTAATTCTTTTGAATTTGCTGAGACTTGCTTTATGGCCTAGTATGTGGTCAATCCTAGAGCAGGTTCCATGTACTGCTGAGAAGAATGTAAATGCTTTCTGTGTAGGATGAACAGTTATGTAGATATCGGTTAGATCCATTTGGGCTATATTGTCATTGAAATCTACTGTTTCCTTGTTGATCTTGTGTCTGGTTCATCTGTATATTTCTGAGAGTGGAGTATTTAAGTCCCTCATCATTTTCATAATCTTGGCTTGGGGTGTCTTGTTCATTTGCGAGTGTCATAATGTCTTCCTTGTTCTTGTTTCCTCGGTTTTTCTGATCTTTTTGACCCAAAGCTATACAAATCTTTATTTTCCACATAACATTCTGTACCATCAAAAATAAGTGTTTTCAAAAAGACATTATTTGATAAAGGACTGTTACCCAAATATACAAGAATTCTTAAAACTTAATAATGAGAAAGTTCTCAGTTAAAAAAATGGACCACAGATGTTAACAGGTATTTTATTTATTTGAAAGGCAGAGTTACAGAAAGGCAAAGGCAGAGAGAGACAGATACAAGAGCAAGAGCGAGGAAGAGAAAAAGGTATTACATTCGCTAGTTCACTTCCCAGATGGCTGCAACAGCAGGAGCTTGTGTTGATCCAAAGCCAGAAGCCAGGAGCTTCTTCCTGGTTTCCCACACAGGCACAGGGGTCCAAGGACTTGGGCCATCTTCTAGTGCTTCCCAGGCCATAGCAGAGAGCTGGATTTGAAGTGGAGCAGCTTGGATTGGAACTGGCACCCATATGGGATGCCAGCACTGCAGGTGGCAGCATTACCTGCTATGCTACAGTGCCAGCCCCTATAATGTACTTTTAAAAATAATTTTGAGGAAGCTGATATTGAGCTAATTGTCATCTCCTTGAAAAGCTAACCAGTTTAATTTTTAAAACTAATGATGAGAAAGCATTTCTGAAAGAAGGGCTACATTTTTAATCTCTGGAATTTCCTTTCAAGTTGTTCATATCAATTCTGTGATTTTTGAACCTGATGCTTCTCTATTTGATTGCGTTCACATTTTCATTTTTTTCTCAATTAAATTACATCCTGCTATAAGTTCAAAAACATATACAATCATACCAGACTAAAATTTACTTTATAAATTCTGAATAACTGGGCAGTTTTTCTTTTAGTTCTGGTTCTATATACATCATGGGCCATTTTTAGGTAAATCTTGGTAATAGAACGCAAAAGAGTTTCACCTTCTTCAGGGTATTTTCCTTTACTGGTCCATGAAAAATACTTGATTGTTCCTTTGCAAGAACATACAAAGTTGTGGTTCTTCTTCCAGGAATGGTTATTTGCTTCATTGATAAGTATGCTCTTTTTTACTTCTGCTGTGCCTGTCTGTGTACACAATTACTTTTCATTTAGATGAAATGAATAGTGTAATATTTTTGAAGATATTTTAAACAAAGTCAACATATCTAAAGTCTCATTAATACACATACGTCAATTGAAGAGATGATAACTTTGAAGAGCTATGACAGAGTTTTACATACACAGGCAATAACAACTACATTGATACTACTGCATGGATGCTAGTGATTTGAAGACACCCTTGATAATGAAGAATGTCCTAACTTTAGAGATATAAAATATGTTTTAAAACATTTATATTTCAAAATGTATATTTTAAAATGATGTAGTTTAAAATCCCCTTTATTAATTAATGGTATTAGTTCGGTAGGTAAATGCTTGGTATGTTTTCAATATAAAATAATTCACATTAAATTAACTGAGCTGTTATATTTTTCTTCCTAAATTCAGGTTACCTTATAGTTGGTTCTTTATTAATGTGTTATCCAATGTGAAATAATGCTATTACTAGTACTGAAACAGTATTTTACACTTTGTGTTTCTGTGTGGGTGCAAACTGATGAAATCTTTACTTACTATATACTGAATCAATCTTCTGTATATAAAGATAATTGCAAATGAAAAAAAAATCTTGGTGTTACATTGAAAACTGCATAGATAATTAATCAAATTTTTTTAAAATCATGTAGGATTTCTGTCCTTAATGTGCTGTACATTGTGAATTAATACTATAATTAGTACTCCACCAGTATTTTCACTTTGTGTCTCCATGTGAGGGCAAACTGTTGAAATCTTTACTTAATATGTACTAAACTGATCTTCTGTGTATAAAGAGAATTGAAAATGAATCTTGATGTGAATGCAAGGGGAGAGGGAGCGGGAAAGGGGAGGGTAGCGAGTGGGAGGGAAGTTGGGGGGGGGCATTGTAATCCATAAGCTGTACTTTGGAAATTTATATTCTTTAAATAAAAGCTTTATATTAAAAATTATAGAATATTAACTTCTATTTTAAAAAATATTTAAATGGAAACTATAATTTCATAGTTAACACACAATGATTATTTGCCATTTATCATAGTGCTTAATCACTGACTTTTTGCTATATTAATATTTATAGAATATTCTTGAGTATCATATGAAAAACTTAAAAATATTTTTAGAGAATACCTATCTACTCTACACTGGTACTCAAAAGCAAATATTTTAGTAATTCTCTACCATCAACAAAATGATTTAAATGCGTGCTGTCACTGTTCTAAATATTTATTGGGGAAATCAGAGAACTTATCCTTTGCTAGTTTCTACTATTTCAAAATGTCTTAACAGATAATGAGTTCCCTTTAATTAATATTTCATCAATTATGAATTGTATAAGATATCATGTATGAAATCAATCATATTTTATCAAAAATACAGTGAAGACAAAATTAAAGATCTAACTTAAGATTCATAAACTGAAATTAATTTCAATTAAAACTTAAGGTGTTTCACAAAGATCTGAACCTCAGGAATAATAGTGAAATACAGGAGTAGATCTTCAAGTAGATCTTCAATTTGATTTGTTTGAAGGATAACTCTCTCTTAGTTGTACAATTCTAAATACTTACAAAAATATCAAAATCACTTTTTTGTTAGATCTAATGTAGCTGACAGGTTTTTGCTAGTTATTTCTAAAGAACAATTGTAACACTTGGGAATAAGAAAGCTAGTATTGCCAAGTGCTCTTTCTCATCTACTTCAAACAAGAGTATTAATTAAGTTTAGGATGATCATTGATTTCATTATCATAATAGCTGATTAATCTTGATTTTTTTAAATCAGAAAATAAAAATAGCTTTGAAAAGTTAAATATTCTTTACATACTTTAATTTTGCTAATTATTTTAACCCACTGTGATATTATTTATACGACACCTGGGTGTACTTCACAAATTTTTGAAGAACTCTGGCATACACTAAGACATTAACAGAGTTTTCTGGTTTATCAAAAACATAGCAGAATATAATGCAAATGTATGGGATTGGCCACTTTCTCCTGTTTCCTATGTCATGAGGAATTTAGCCAAGGACAAAGTATGTAAACCATATAAAGGAAGCCATTCCATTACTAAATATATGACATACCAACAGAGGAAGGCTAGGGAAGAGGAAACCTGAGATAAACTGCAGCTCATTTCCTATAAATAAATGAGTGGGAAGTGTTTTTTTTTTTTTTTTAAGATTTATTTATTTATTTGAAAGGCGGGTGGGGGAGGGAGGGAGAGAGAAATCAGTCTTCTATCCACTGGTTCACTCCCCAGATTGTCACAATGGCCACAGCAGGGCTGGTACAAAGCCAGGAGCTAGGAGTTTCACCAAGGTCTCCCACATGGTGCAGAGGCACAGCACTTGAGCCGTCGTCTGCTGCTTTACCAGGCACATTAACAGAGAGCTGGATCAGAAGTAGACCAGCACCCATACGAGACGCCAGCACCACAAGCAGTGACTCAACCCATTACCCAACAGAGCCAGCCACAGTGGGAAAAGCATATTTGTCATCAGTGCATTTTTTAGTCTCACACACAATCAGAATTCTAAAGTATCAATGAGATTAGATAGAAGAATTGAGAAAAAAATATAAAACATGAATTTAGTCATCAACCTTAACAGTATGAATCAACACTTTCTCAATACTAATACCTCAGTTTACATCAGCTATTTATTTAGTTTTTGACTAGTGATATTAAAGGCTGATGGAAAGGGCCGGCACTGTGGCATAGCAGGTGAAGCCACCATCTGCAGTGCCAGCATCTCATACGAGCGTCAGTTCCAGCCCTGGCTGCTGCACTTCCAATCCAGCTCTCTGCTATGGCCTGGGAAACCAGTAGAAGATGGCCCAAGTCCTTGGGCCCCTTACACCCACGTGGGAGACCTGAAAGAAGCTGCTGGATCCTGGCTTCAGATCCACACAGTTCCAGCCATTGCAGCCATCTGGGGAGTGAACCAGTGGATGGAAGACCTCTCTTTCTGCCTCTGTCTCTCTTTAACTCTCCCTTTCAATTAAATATATATATATAAATCTTTAAAAAAAAAGTCTATGGACATCTTCTCTTTAAGTAGTTGTCTTTTTTATGGAATACTTCCTTAAGCTCTAGTCATTTTGCTACTGTCCCTATGTATAAAGGCTATTAATAATTTAATCAGCTCCTAAGCTGAATTGAAATTTCAATTCAAACTTAAGGTGTCTCACAAACAAATCTTTGGTATTTTAGGCATCCTTATGAAAACTTACCTAGTGTCAAAATTAAGAAAATAATTTTCTCTGCTGACATCAAAGCCATACTGAATTTTAAACTCCCTAAGGAAATAAATACCTGCATTTATTCTACCCAATGTCTCCTGCTATACTGCCTTATAAAATCCAACAGATAAAATCATGCAATGAAGCTCAATAGCCCAAAGATAATAAACACATGAAAAATATGAAGGAAGTATATGCATTTTATGCATTTATTAATTACAAAATTATATTGTGCCAATTACTATGATTTATTTAGCCAATCTACTATGAATGGACATTTGAGTATCCAGCTTGGGGCTGTTACAAACAACGATGCAATGAGTATTCTTGCACATTAATTTGGGAAAAATATTGGGAGTGGGATATGTGTATGTTCATCTACAGTAAACATTACCAGTTTTACAAAATGATTATATTAATTTACACTTCCATCAGTAGTGTATGAGAGTCCAGGTGTTCCACATTCATACCAACATTTACCTGTCAGTTTTCATGCAATCATTATGATGTGTGTGAATTAATATTTCAATGTGGTTTTATTTGTATTCCATTGATAATTAATGCAATTATGTACCTTGAAATTTTTCATTTATTTTTATTTGAGAGGTAGAGAGAGAAAGAGACAGAGAGAAACAGGAGAGAGAGAGAGAGAGAGAGCGAGAGAGAGAGCTCCCATCTGCTGGTTCACTCCCCATATGTCTGAAATCACCCCCAGAGCCAAAGCCAATAGTCAGGGACTAAATCTAGGTTTCCTTCATGGGTGGCATGGACTTAACCACTTGAACCATTACCACTGCCACCCAAGCTATACATTAGCACAAAACTGGAAGCAGGAAGAGAGTTGAGACTCCTATCTTGGTACTATTATGAGGAATATGGGCATCACAAGTAGTATCTTAACCACTAAGTCAAATTTTAGCCTTTTCATTGTCCAGTTTTTGGGTGGGAAATTCTATTCTGTATTAAACCTGTTAAGTCTTTAACCTGATTTTCAACTGGGCCATTATTTTTATTTTTGATTTATAGAAACTCTTTACATTTGCTATCTACATGTCCTTTGTGGAATCTGTATTACAAATAACTTCTCTCCTTCAGTAGTTTTCATTCTCTTAATGATGTATTCTGATTTACAGTTCTTAATGAAGTTTTTTTTCACTTTATAGTTGATGTTTACTGTGTCTTTATTTAAGAAATTTTGGTCATTAAGAAAGTCATAAGGATTTCCCTCTTTGGCTTTTGCACAGTCACAGATTTCTAACTATGGGGAGCACAATTAACTGACAGCTCTTGCGGTGCCACTCTGAAATATTCCATAACATACAGAGAGGACATGGTACATACTTACAGCCAGTGACTGGCTGTGGCAGGGTCACTAAACCAGGCCTGACTGTGGGAGATTTGAAATGCCTCCGAAGCATGGGTTTGGCTGGAATATCTCAACAGCACTTCTCTAGTTTCTAAGACCTACACCTCAGATACTTTCCCACCTACTTCTCCTCCACCTTGGGCTGGTGACTGAGATGGTATATTGTAGGCTTCTAGGGCGCTGGTAATATACTCTCTTGATTTGGATGGGAGATTACCTGGTGATGCTCATTTTGAAAAGTTTCAGCAAGTTGAAAACGTAGTTTTTTTTTTTCCTTTGCCATACCTATGCATTGTATTTCCAAAATTGTTTAATATACATATTCATTTAAAAATAAAGAGGGCAAAAGAATTACTATCTCAAACTATAACCAGGCAGTGATTACAAAACAGAATATGCTTCCTGCATTACTTGAATTACATGAAATCCTAACTTTAGAAACATGAACATAAGTTTAGAAAAAATGTTTTACTCCAAGCTCTGTCCCTTTATTAGCCACATATTTGTAAATCATTCAAAATTATCAAGGCCTAACTGCTTTAATTTTTTTTTAAAAAAGTATTTATGTAACCAAGTTCTAAAGAGTGCAAGAACTAGCAATATGAAATGTTCATATGTGATTTTTTTATCAGGGGCAGGCATTAGTCCCAGTGGCTTAAATAGCTGTTTGAGATACCCCTATCCCCTATGAGAACACCCCAGGCTACTAGGCTTCCAGTTCAACTGCCATCAAATGCGCATCCTAAGGAGGCAGCAGATGATGGTTAAGTACTTTGGTGCCTGCCACACACATGGGAGACCCAGTTGGAATTCCTATTTCCTGGCTTCAGCTTGGTTCAGCACTGGCTCTTGTGGGCATTTGGCAGAGTGGAGAATAAACTAATCAATCTCTCCCTCTCTCTCTCTTTCTCTCTCTCTCTTTGGATTTCAAATAAAATGAAACTAAATAAGTAAAAATTATTTACAAATTACTTTTTTTTACAGATAGAGTTAGACAGTGAGAGAGAGAGAGAGAGACAGAGAGAAAGGTCTTCCTTCCGTTGGTTCACCCCCCCAAATGGCTGCTATGGCTGGCACTGTGCCGATCCAAAGCCAGGTGCTTCTTCCTGGTCTCCCATGCGAGTGCAGGGTCCCAACCTGGGCCATCCTCCACTGCCTTCCCGGGCCACAGCAGAGAGCTGGACTGGAAGAGGAGCAACCAGCACTAGAACCTGGCACCCATATGGGATGCCGGCGCTGCAGGCTGAGGATTAACCAATTGAGCTGCGGCGCTGGCCCTACAAGTTACTATTTCTAAAATTTCTTTCAATGCCTTTCCTATCACTGTACAAATGTAGTATGGACTTCATGATGGATTGCATACATCCATCCAAAAGCATAATCCATCCCTCAGATAAACTACATAATAAACTGAATTTTCCCATCAATTATTAAGTTTCTAAAGGCAAATAGAAATTAAGCAGAAATAGTTATACTGGTTGCTAAGGAACTTAATTACAAGCACAGATAACAAAGGAGCAGAAAATTTTTACTTTAATGATATCACATGAACATGCCATCAAATTTCACAAACAATAGTTCTCAAGTCATAATCAAAATGGCAAAAAATTCCAAAGTGATAAAATGTTTAAATAAAAGGCTGCAGAAGCAAAAGTTATGAGAAGTAGGAGGGTTTTTTCCTAAAGAAGGTAAGAGTACACAAAAGAATTTTTACTAAAGAGTTTGATAAATCATTCTCTTGGAAAGAATAAGTAAATGGGGCCAAATACATAGTGAAAAAAGAAGTAGGCTAAACACAATAAATTATTTTCCTTTGTAATTATTTTTATAAGGCACCATGAAAAAATCAATGTATATACTATAAAGACACAAATTCATTAAAGTTGGGCATATTAAGGTACTCTTCTTCACGTCTTCCATATTTTGCATCCTTATTTGGTTGACTTCCTGTACAAATAGCTGAGATTCTCTATACTCACATTTTCTATAACATGAACTCATTGTAGAGCAATAGTTGGCAATTACAATCATGACTACTAATATAGTATTAAACAATACTGAAAAGGGGGGAAGAACTTTCTGAAGAGAGAGTCTACACCTTCAATATCAATTTTTAGCTAGTGTCTCCTCCTTAAAACAAGGTTTAACAGTATTATTAGGCTCAAGAGTTGCTCAAGGCAACAAGAAGTTAGACCAAAATCCCATTTCTCCCTTCAAACAAGGTACTGGCTTTCCAGTTTACTGCATTATTCCCCACTGACTTACACTCAATCAGCTTCACTCATTTACATTCACTTCTAAACCACTGCAGGAACCTGCATTTATAACTTCTGTTATGCACAAGCCAGTTCCAATAGTAAGACCAAGTCTTACTGTTAATAACTGATACAATTTTGAGCAAACGATTTATCCTCATTGAGTCTCATTTCACCAAGTATAAAACTGTGAAAGCAATCCCCTACCACACCACCATGTAGCTGTGGGAAGTAAACAAGATTTTACATGAAAGGCTTTGTGAAGTCCCAACCATGAATACATAAAGTACCATTATTTTTGTATTCTATCACCAATAAGTAAAAAAGTCATCAAATCTAAAATATGATATATTCATAATGAAAATTTAAAGTCCTTAGATAAAGAGGCAGAGAAAGAAAACCCACAGTAGTAAGTGTTAACAATGACTCAGTTGCACCAACAAAACTGGTAAAGGAGTGGGTGCACAGTACTCTGGTTAATTTGCCACTTGAGATGCCAACATCCCATATTGGAGTGCTTGCTTGGTTCAAGCCCTGGCTCTGCTTCCAGTTACAGCTTCCTCATAGCCCCTAAGCAAATCACAATGTAAAAATTAAAACCCAAGTCTCTCAGACCATACAGCAGCAAATGCTTCCACAGCCAAGCCTCCAAAGCCACAGATGCTTTCCTAGCATTCCCATTGTCTTCAGAGATACTACACTTCCTAAAAAAAATAATGGACAGAGAGCTTCATATAAATAGTAGCGCTAAAAAAAGTATATTTAAGAGTTCATTTTGAAACCGGTATATATTATGTTAATTGAGATAATATGGATACAGGCAATTCAATAACTGATTCATGCTTCATTATCATTACTTTTTTAAAGTTTAATTTTATTTATTTAATAGGCAATGTTACTCATAGAGAGAGAAAGGGATAAATGCAGAGAGAGGTTTTCTATCCTCTGGTTCACTCCCCAAATGGCCACAACAGCCAGGACAGGGCAAGGTCGAATCCAGGAGCCAAGAGCTTCCTTGGGGTCTCCCATGTGGGTACAGGAGCCCAAGCACTTGGGTCATCTGCTGCTTTCTCATGTGCATTAGCAAGGAGCTGGATAGGACGTGGAGCAGCCAGGACTTGAAATGGTGACCGTGGTGGCTTAACCCACTACTCCTACCCTATTATCGTTACTTACCAAGTGTGATATACTACAACCAAACTATACATTTCTCCCAATTCCTTCATTTAATCAAAAATAGCAAAGAATGACTATTACAAGAACACTGTTTTTATATATTTTTTTAATTTTTCCTCTCCTAGTTCATACTTACAATGACAATTTGAATTTCATTTTGCAAACTGAAGCTAAAATTTATTTTTATTTTGCTCTTGTGAGTCTTAGGAGCATTTTGTAAACCATCTTATTTATGCATGTACAAGGAAACAATAATGCTTAAAGCAACCACCTAACATGTAAGTGAGTTATAAACTTCATTTTTATGTTGCAACTGTTTATACAAAAGTATGAACTGGTAACATTTTTCAAGATCATACATTCTCTTTTGTTTGTTTTTGCTATTTAATATTTTCCCCAAAGAAATCTTTTATTTAAGGAATACAAAGTTTATGTATTTTGTAAGTATAGCTTTAGGAATATAGTGATTCTTTCCACCCTCGCACCCATCCTCAGTCCCATGCTCCACTAAGATCCATTTTCAATTAACTACACACAGAAGACCAACTCTAAGAATACAAGTTCTTTTAAAAAATATTTATCTATTTTCATCTACCTGAAAAGAAGAGATATTGAGAGGGAGCCAGAAAGAAACAGAAAGACAAAGAGAGATTCCATCCAACGGTTTACCCCTCAAATGTCTGCAACAGCCAGGGCTGGATCAGGCCAAAGCAAGCATTCAGGAACTCCATCCTGGGAATCCCACATGGGTGGTAATGGCCAACACTTGAAGCCATCATCTTCTGACTCCTAGGCTGCATTAGCCTGAAGCTGGATCAGACACACAGTAGCCAAGACTTGAACCCAGCACTAAAATGTAGGATACTAAGCAGCAGCTTAACCCGCTGTGCCACATCTTCCATTCCAAGATTACAAATTTTAAAATCCAAACTCAAAAGCTTGACACATGAAGTTTGTCCTGAGTTCTTGGTCCTTCTTTTAGATCTTTACATGCCCAAACTATGCAACCTGGGTAAAAAGATAGGGGTTGGTATTGTGGCAAAGTGGGTTAAGACTGTCACCTGCAAGGCCAGAATCCTATGTGGGTGCTAGTTCATGTCTCTGGCTGCTCCACTTTCCATCTAGCTCCTTTGTAATGGCCTGGGGAAAACAGCAGAAGACAGTCCAAACAAGCAGCAGAAGATGGCACAATCAACAATGTGGGAGACCAGAATGAGACTCCTGACTCCTGGCTCCTGGGTTTGGCCAAATCAAAACCCTGGTAATTGCAGTCATCTAGGGCGTGAACCAGCAGAAGAAAGCTCGCTCGCTCTCTCTCTTTCTCTCTCTCTTTCTCTTTTTCTCTCCCTCTTTCTAACAGGCTTTCAAATAAATAAAATTTTAAAAAAAGAAAAATCGTTTTTAGAAATATCCATATATTTCGGCTTATATACTGGTTCATTCATTGATTTGAATATAATGTATCTCACACACACAAAAATATTATTTCTGATTCTGCATGTTAATAAGTATGCATGAAATATGGGTTGCCAACATTAAGAAGTAGTTACTGAAACTAAATATTAAATTAACACTGAGCCTCCTGATGGCCAACAGAAAAAGGAAAACACAATGATGCAGGGTCTTGAACAACAATAAATATCTTTTCAGTTTGGCATTGTCATTATTTCTGTAACTGTTAAAATGTCACACAGCTTTCAAGGTTGCTGAGTATAACAAATAAAATCTATATTCAGACATTATTTAGTAGTATATAGGTAATGTTTAAAATTTATCAGAAGCAGTGGACATTAACTAAAAATGCTTCTGTAAACATGTTGATCATTAAGATATTCCAAATTTAACAGATTGATAAATTCAATTCTATTTGTTAAAAATCCTATCTGACTCTCAGTCTATTCCCCACAGTAAGTCATTACACATTGCATTTATGATCATCTAAATATTTTTGCATCTCTAACAAGAAGTAAACAAATTTGTAGCTGTTGTGAGAAGCATTTAATGTATCTTGCATGCCATACTTTAGGAATGTCGTAGCTTTAAAAAAATACAAAACAGGGGTTTGGCACTGTGGCTTAGCAGATAAAAGTACCGCATGCAAAGCCAACATCCCACATGAGCACCAGTTCAAATCCTATCTGCTCCACTTTCAAACCACCTCTCTGCTATAGCCTGGGAAAGCAGTGGAAGATGGCCCAAGTCTTTAGTTTCTTGCACCCACTTGGGAGAACAGGAAGAAGCTCCTGGCTCCTGGCTTTGCACTGGCTCAGTTCTGGCTATTGTGGCCACTTGGAGAATGAACCAGCAGATAGAAGACTTCTCTCTCTCTCTCTCACTCTCTCTCACTCTCTCTCTCTCTGTCTCTGCCTCTGTAACACCCTCTTTCAAATAAATATATAAATGTTTAAAAAAATACAACAGAACCAGAAGATAGTTTTGATGCACTATTTGAAAAGTAAGAACACTTGGTTTGCCCCATGGGTTAATGATGAGAATGTACAATTCAGTCCCATCAAGGTGGCATGTACCAATGCCATCTCACTAGTCCAAGTGATCAATTTCTGTTCACAATTGATCACACTGATAGGTCTAAGAGTCAAAAGGATCACACAAACAAGACTAGTGTCTGAAAATACTAACCGATAGAATAAAAAAGGGAGAGAATGATCCAACATGGGAAGTGGGATACACAGCAGACTCATAGAATGGGGCAGATGTCCTAAACAGCACTCTGGCCTCAGAATCAGCCCTTAAGGCATTCAGATATGGCTGAAGAGCCCATGAGAGTATTTTAGGCATGGAAAGCCTTTCTGGCAAAAGAAAAAAACAAATGACCTAAATGAAAGATCTCTGCGAGTGCGATCCCAGTGAAAGAATAGGGCCGTCAAAGAAGGAGTTACCTTTCTCTGAAGGGAGGAGAGATCTTCCACTTTGACTATGACCTTGTCTAAATATGATCAGAGCCGGTGAACTCAAAAGGCTTGCATGGCCTTGGCAACTCATGACTAGAGCCTAGGGTGATTACTGATGCCACAAACAAGAGTATCAATTTGTTAAGTTAACAACAGGAGTCATTGTGCACTTGCTCATTATGTAGGATCTCTGTCCTTAATGTGCTGTACATTGGGATTTAATGCTATAACAAGTACTCAAACAGTATTTTTCACTTTGTGTTTCTATGTGGGTGCAAACTGTTGAAATCTTTATTAATATACACTAACTAATCTACTGTATATAAAGAGAATTGAAAATGAATCTTTTATGTGAATGGAAGGAGAGAGGGAGCAGGAAAGGGGAGGGTTGTGAGTGGGAGGGAAGTTATGGGGGGAGAAAGCCATTATAATCCATAAGCTGTACTGTGGAAATTTATATTCATTAAATAAAAGTTAAAAAAAGAGAATGTAAAATGGTATACCTTTTATGGCAAACAATATGAAAGTTCCTCAGAAAATTAAATAGATTTACCACATGATCCAACAATTGCACTGCTTTGTATTTATCGTATAAAACTAAAATTAGATATTTGTATGCTAATGTTCACAGCAGCATCATTCACAACAGCCACAAGGTGAAAATAATCCAAAGTCCATTTAAGGATGAATGGATAAAAAACAAGCAGAAAATATACCCAACAGAATATTATTAAGCCTTCCTGAATAATGACATTCTGATCCATGCTACAACATGAAACTTGAAGACATTTGCTAAGTGAAAAATGCCCAGTTCACAAAGGACAAACATTGTATGATTTCATTTATAAGAAAGACCTGAACAGTAGAACTCACAGAAAACAGAAAACATGATGGTCGTTGCCAGGAGTTGGGGAAGAAAGAAATGAATGGAAAACTATTGTTTTGTGAGCACACATCTTCCGTTCAGGAGAGTGGAAAATTTCTGGAGATGAAAGGTAATAATGATTGCACATCAAAGTTAATGAATATTTTTAATGCCACAGAAATAGATACCTAAACATTGTTAAAATAGCAAATTTTATATCATATATATTCTACCACAATTTAAAAAATACTTCACTCACTCTTCCAATGTCTATTCTTTTGCTTATATTAATTTCCATTAATTATTCACTAACTTTGAAAGTGTCACTTAGAGCCAGCGCCGTGGCTCAATAGGCTAATCCTCAGCCTTGCAGCACCGGCACACCGGGTTCTAGTCCCAGTCAGGGCACCGGAATCTGTCCTTGTTGCCCCTCTTCCAGGCCAGCTCTATGCTGTGGCCTGGGAGTGCAGGGGAGGATGGCCCAAGTGCTTGGGCCCTGCACCCCATAGGAGACCAAGAGAAGCACCTGGCTCCTGCCTTCGGATCAGCGCGGTGCGATGGCCACAGCGCGCCACCACAGCAGCCATTGGAGGGTGAACCAACGGCAAAGGTAGACCTTTCTCTCTGTCTCTCTCTCACACTGTCCACTCTGCCTGTCAAAAAAAAAAAAGAAAGAAAAAACAAAAAAACACAAAAGAAAGTGTCACTTCTTTTTTTTTTTTTGCTTTTTTATAAAGTTTTATTTAAAGAATATAAATTTCCAAAATACAGCTTATGGATTACAATGGCTCCTCCCCATATCTTCCCTCCCAGCTGCAACCCTCCCCTTTCTGGTTTCCTCTCCCCTTGCATTCACATCAAGATTCATTTTCAATTCGCTTTATACACAGAAGATCAGTTTAGTACATATTACGTGAAGATTTCAAAAGTTTGCCCTCACATAGAGACACAAAGTGAAAAATACTATTGGAGTACTAGTTATAGTATTAATTCACAATGTACAGCACATTAAGGACAGAAATCCTACATGATATATTTTTTTTAAATTGATTAATTATCTATGCAATTTCCAATTTAACACCAAGTTTTTTTTTTTCGTTTTTAATTATCTTTACATCCACAAGATCGATTCAGTATATACTAAGTAAAGATTTCATCAGTTTGAACCCACACAGAGACACAAAGTGTAAAAATACTGTTTCCGTACTTGTTATAGCATTACTTCACATTGGAGAACACATTAAGGACAGATTCTACATGACACGTAAGAACACAGTGACTCCCGAAGTTGATTTAACAATTTGACACTCTTGTTTATGGCGTCAGTAATCTCCCTAGGCTCTAGTCATGAGTTGCTGAGGCTATGGAAGCCTTTAGGGCTCGCGGACTTCAATCTTATTCCAACAGGGTCATAGTCAAAGTGGAGGTTCTCTCCTCCCTTCAGAGAAAGGTAACACCTTCTTTGATGGCCCCATTCGTTCCACTGGGATCTCACTCACAGAGATCTTTCATTTAGGTCTTCTTTTTTTTTTTTCAGAATGTTTGGCTTTCCATGCCTGAAAAACTCTCATGGGCTCTTGAGCCAGATCCAAATGCTTTAAGGGCTGATTCTGAGGCCAGAGTGCTATTTAGGACATCTGCCATTCTATGAGTCTGCTGTGTATCTCGCTTCCCATGTTGGATCATTCTCAGGAGATTAGAACCTAATGAATATGTGGTGCTAATGAACTGAGACTGTGAAAAAAGAGACTGGGGGGGAGAGAACTCACGGAAATCACCACGTGAGTACTCTCCAGAGACGCTACAGTTCAGTAGCCTTGGCAGCCCAGTGGTGAGACTGCAGAAGAATTTGAACCCACACTGAAGGCTGCAGAGATTCCCTCTGTGGTCCTTGGGAAAGAGCTTCCCATCTCTGGCTCTTGTGGGTATATCCTTCACCTGCTAACCACCCTCAATTCCATTCAGCTGTGTGGAATTACTTCCCTTTTGAATCAAAAATAAAGAAAGAAACAGAGAGAGATTTATGATGCCTAACCTGGGAGAGTCACCTTTGGCGCACCCTCAACCCTGAGGAACGAAACAGAGCTATCAGACCACACTCATCTCAAGCCTCTAAGGCTCCATTAAAAGCAGACAGTCCACTTATCTAGAGTCATAGTATAACAAGAAAAAACACCACAGTGAAGAAACCAATATGCCAAACAACAAATGCAAAAACCAATGTAACAAGAACAAGGAAGACACTAGGACACCCCCAAATGAAAAAGACACCCTAATTCAAGATTACGAAGATGATGAGATAGAAGAAATGCAAGAAGCAGATCTCAAAAAATTGATAAGAACACTAAGAAGTACTCAAAAACAAATTCTTGAACTACAGAAATCCTTAATGGAAAAGGTAGAAAATCTCTCTCGTGAAAATGAAATATTAAGGAGGAATCAAAATGAAATGAAACAACTAGTAGAACATGAAACTGTGATAGTGATGAGAAATCATAATGAAGTGAAGAATTCAATAGATCAAATGACAAACACATTAGAAAGCCTTACAAACAGAATGGGTGAAGCAGAAGAGAGAATATCAGACTTAGAAGACAGAGCACAGGAAAATATACAGTCAAACCAAAGAAAAGAAGAGGAAATTAGAAATCTAAAAAATATTGTTGGGAATCTACAGGATACTATTAAAAACCCAACATTCGAGTTCTAGGAGTTCCTGTAGGCATGGAGAGGGAGAAAGGATTATAAGGCCTTTTTAGTAAGATAATAGCAGAAAATTTCCCAGGTTTGGAGAAGGACAGAGACATCCTAGTACAGCAAGCTCATAGAACCCCTAGTAAACATGACCAAAAGAGATCCTCATCACGACACATTGTAATTAAACTGACCACAATGAAACAGAAAGAAAAGATCCCAAAATGTGCAAGAGAGAAACATCAGATTACTCTCAGAGGATCTCCAATTAGACTCACAGCAGACTTCTCATCAGAAACCCTACAAGCTAGAAGGGAATGGCGAGATAGCCCAGGTGTTAGGAGATAAAAACTGACAGCCCAGAATATTATATCCTGCAAAGCTCTCATTTGTGAATGAAGGTGAAATAAAGACCTTTCATTGCAAACAGAAATTGAAAGAATTTGTTGCCACTCGCACAGCCCTGCAAAAGATGCTTAAAGATGTGTTACACACAGAAACACAGAAACATGGTCATCAACATGAAAGAAGCTAAACGACGGGAACCTTACAGCAAAAGATCACAGGGAATTCAAAGCATACATTTGGATAAAGAAATTATGGGAAATGTACTCCATAGAATACTATACAGCAGTCAAAAACAATGAAATCCGGTCATTTGCAACAAGATAGAGGAATCTGGAAAACATCATTCTGAGTGAATTAAGCCAGTCCCAAAGGGACAAATATCACATGTTCTCCCTGATCTGTGACAACTAACTGAGCACCAAAGGGGAAACCTGTTGAAGTGAAATGGACACTATGAGAAACAGTAACTTGATCAGCTCTTGTGCTGACTGTTGTTGTACAATGTAATACTTTATCCATTTTAGTATTTTTTTATTCTAGTAGTAGTGGTTGAACTCTGTAATTAACAAACAATTATTCTTAGGTGTTTAAATTTTAAAGTGATCCCTGTGAAATATAAGAGTGGGAATAAGAGAGGGAGGAGATGTACAATTTGGCACAAGCTCAATCAGACGTGCCCCAAATGATGGAGTTAGAAACGTGCCAGGGGATTCCAATACAATCCCATCAAGGTGGCATGTACCAAGGCCATCTCACTAGTCCAAGTGATCAATTTCAGTTCACAATTGATCACACTGATAGGTCTAAGAGTCAAAGGGATGACACAAAAAAGACTAGTGTCTGCTAATACTTAGTTTTTTTCATGTGTTTCTTCAGTCAAACTGGAAAACAAGCCAAAAAGGAAAGTTCCTGTTGCTATATTCTATTGTATTTTTCTCTATGGCATACTATCCAACAACCTAATACAGTAGTGGTTCTCAAACCTTGTGTTATTACAAAAACAGAGTTCAATTACAGTACCAAATCTGTTTACATTGAATTAAAATGCATTAAAATGTCACACTCATGCCTATGTACATGTGTTGCAGTCTTAAGCCTGAGGCTGGCCCCTGACCAGCAGGGAACAGTACAAGCAATCCCCAACAATGTGAACGGAAAAGGTAAGGTCGACAAGTCAAGAACACAGCAAGGCCGGTGCCGCCGCAGCTCAATAGGCTAATCCTCCACCTGCGGCGCCGGCACACCGGGTTCTAGTCCCAGTCGTGGCACCGGATTCTGTCCTGGTTGCCCCTCTTCCAGGCCAGCTCTCTGCTATGGCCTGGGAGTGCAGTGGAGGATGGCCCAAGTCCTTGGGCCCTGCACCCGCATGGGAGACCAGGAGAAGCACTGGCTCCTGCCTTCGGATCAGCGCAATGCGCCGGCCATGGCGGCCATTGGAGGGTGAACCAACAGCAAAGGAAGACCTTTCTCTTTCTCTCTGTCTGTCTGTCTTTCTCACTGTCTGCTCTGTCACAAAAAAAAAAAAAAAAAAAAAAAAAAAAAAGCCACAGCAAGCACCCATGAGTTCTGTCCAAGGAGGAACTGCTTTATTGAGGAATTGTACAGCCTTATAAGGCTTACAAAAGACACAAGGCGTGGGTGGACCTCGCACAGGGGCATCTTAAGCAAAGTATAGGGATCATGCACTGTCCACGTGTCCAGAACTAAAGCGGACCTATCCCTGCAGGTGGTCCAATCTTATGTGGTTTAACCACAGCAGCCACAAACACACCCCTCGAACATCTGCCAGGCGCCATGTTGTAATGGAGGTTTTAGGCGATGCCCAATATACATGTACAATCACTGTTAATAAAAATTTCTTAATTTTTTGAATGGTCCTGCTCAAGACTATCTTTTCATTGCCAACTAATTCTGGTTACGAATCTTGTTGGGAGATGGAGGAAGAAGAGAGGTGGGAGTGTGGGTGGTAGGGTGGGGATGATGGGAAGAATCACTATGTTCCTAAAATTGTATTTACGAAATACATGGTTTGTACTCCTTAAATAAAAGGTTTCTGGGGAAAAATTAGTAATTAAGCATACAACTATATTTTATACAACTTTTATCACTAAGAACTGACATGAAGAAAAATAAAAATTGGCAAAAATAAAAAAAAAGAATCTTGTTGGGAAGCATGTAAGTATTTTATTTCATGTGTGGTCTCAGCTGAATGCTGATAGACAAACATTTGCCAAGGCTGTTGATATGCCATATTATAACTTTCTCATTATAAAAACACCTTTGTTGATATGCCATATTATAACTTTCTCATTATAAAAACACCTTTGTGTGTCTGTGTGGGAGCAGTCTGTTAAAATCTTTACATAGTATATACTAAGTTGATCTTTTGTATATAAAGATAATTGCAAATGAATCCTGATGAAGAATAGGACGGGAGAAAGAGTGGGAAATGGGATGGTTGCAGGTGGGAGGGAGGTTATGGGGCGGGGAGCCGCTATAATCCAAAAATTGTACTTTGGAAATTTATATTTATTAAATGAAAGTTGAAACAAAAAAAGAACTGCAAAGTTAAATGGAATGACTTATAGTACCAGAAGTTTCTTAATTGCTAGCAAGTGCAACAATCATGTATAAAACCAAAATTATTTTGGAATGTTGAAGTAGCTCAGTCACATAATACAGCTATTTCAATATATAATGAGCATATAATAAACATTACAAGATTGTAGAAAGAAAAAAAAACACATTTAGGGATAGAGAAAACTTCTGAGTTTCCATTCTACAATAAGTAATATAACATGAAAGCCTGCATTGTTTGTCATCCACTATTTTGGCCCTTGTGCTCTGCAAAAGGAAATAACATACTCATTCTATACCTAAGGACTTTCTAAGAACAGCATGGTGACAGAAAGTCCAATAATCTCCATTGATGCATGAAGTTTGATGGCAATTTCATTATGAATCCATACTAAACTTCAATTTCCTTTAATGTATGCATGAATTATATATTGCATTCACAGTATATAAGGTTGAAAGGATCTTACACAGGTTGATATTAGAAAATATACTTATTTAAACTTATGAGGCCATCACCAGAAAATTATATTTAAATCCACCCATGATTTCTATTATAAATGTGAAAAAAAAGTCTAATAAAAAACAGATTATGCCTAAAAGTTCTAGAGTACATTAGAAAACTATGTTTCTATGGGGAAAATATTGCCTCTTTTCAATAGGAAAATATTATCAATTTCATGGGCATAGGCCCTGAAATCTTCTCTTCCAAATCCATTTTTTTCATACAAACATCAAATAAATTTTAATATACACTTCTGAGTAAGACATTTCTATAATTAAAACAGCATGCCAAATTCTTAGTACATTTACCTCTTAAAACAAGCCAAAGCCCCTTAGTCTAGCACTTAACTTTGATAAAATCTGATCCCAACTATTTTAGAGGCTTAATTGGACACACTGCATTTAACTTGTTTATTACAATAAAGTCAAAACTACAAGATATCACTTATTCCTTCCTTAATGTGGTATCCAATAATCCTCATATTTCCTAAGTTTTCTTCCCACCTTGCATGGACTTTGCTCTAGGGCTGGAGATGCTCTCTGTGCAATTAAGGAATACTTTACTTTATAATCCACCTTCTATGAGCATGACAGGGTGAGAGAAATGGAGTTTATATTCCTTCACTAATTTCCTGATGGCAGAAATAATGGTCTCACTATGACACATATTCTGTTTTCCCTTATTTAAATCACTTTATTATCTATGCACACTTGTGTATAGTTTCTCCACATATCCACTCTGCACCTTATTGTCATTGGAATATAAGCACAATTAATGCAGCTATTTCCACACCCTGGGCTGAAAACAGTGCCTGACATTACATGAACCACCAGGTAAATCTTGAGTGAATGCACAGTTATTAAGATTCGTCTCTTTTAAAATCATATCTTTGGGGCTGGCATTGTGGTATAAGGTGCTTGCAGCACCAGCATCCCATATGGGTGCCAGTTGGAGACCCAGCTGCTCCACTTCTGACCCAGCACACTGCTAATGTGCTTGGGAAAGCAGCAGAGGATGTCAAAACTGGTTGGACCTGGCATCCATGTGACATATCCAGATCAAGATCCTGGTTCCTGGCTTTGGACTGGCCCAGCCCTGCCATTTGGGGAGTGAATCAACAGATGGAAGACCTTTCTCTCTCTGTTTCTCTCTCTCTCTGTAACTATGCCTGTCAGATATATAAATCTTTTAAAAATTATTTTCATATAACTGAATTTTTTCCTTCCTAGAGTTTACATGCTACAATTTTTTTTTTATGTATGAATCAAGCAATATGGACAGCAAGAAGTCTCTAACAATCATCCTCACGCCAGGAAAGATGAGGAGGAAACACAAGGAAATTGTAGTATATACTGTGTAAGTGACCCTGATTTGCGAGTCCAAGTTGTGGGCTTGATGCAGTATATGTCAGCATGCATTTATAACAGTTCATCTCCAGGTGGCTTTATTCTTAGAGATGAATTTGACAGAAGTTAATCTCAGAGTCCAATCTCTCCACAGGTAAAAATGGTCCAGGTGATTGGGAGATCTGAATGAAACTTCTCGCCCAGTCTGGGCCATTGTGGTCATCTGGGGATAAATCAGTGGATGGAAAATTCTCTCTCTCTCTCTCTCTCTCTCTCTCTCTCTCTCTCTCTCTGTGTGTGTGTGTGTGTGTGTGTCCCTTTCTCTCTGTAACTAAAGAAATAAGAAAAAAAAAATACTTATCAGTTTTTTAGAAACATCTGATCTTTTTCCTGCAACATCTCCTAGTATCCTGGTTTATACCGCTGTTGATACCATTCCCTGTAGAGAAAATTCCCTATGTTCTCTCCTTCTTCCATGACTTATATTTACAGCATTAGCTCAGATAAATCACTGCTTAGTCTAACCCAATTAGACTCAGTTAGACTTCATGGACACAAAACTCTGCATATTCACTTCGGTCATATTAATATGGAAATATTATATTATAAAATAGGCCACCACTAAATTCTACTTCTGTTTTTAAAATTTTATTTATATTTTCATTTTATTTAAAAGTTAGAGAGACACATGCAGAGAGAGAGAGAGAGAGAGAGAGAAAGAAAGAACTTCCACCATCTGGTTTACTCTTCAAAGGCCCATAACAGTCAGAGCTGGGCAAGGAAGAAGCCAGTAGCCAGGAACTCCATCCAGGTCTCAAACATGGGTGTCAGGGACCCAATTACTTGGGCTATCCTCCCCTGCCTCCCAGGGTATGCATTAGCAGGAAGCTGGATCATAAGTAAAGTAGCAAGGATTTGATTCAGGCACCCCAATATGGGATGTGGGAATCCAAAGCAGCAATTTTCCTGCTGAGCTAGATACCCACTCAAAATTCTGTCTCTTAACAATAGAAAAACATTGCTTATTCTTTTTATTAGCTCCACGCCCTCCACAGAGACTGATATAAACTAGAAACTCTATAGTTTCCCATAGACCATGCAGGAAAGCCTTAAAATTTCCTACCATGATTAAAATAATAAAATGAGTTCACATTATAAATTTTAATAAATGGAAACACCACAAATATTATTTGTTCAAATTTTATTTGCATGGCAATAAAAGGCAGCCTATTTGAAGGTGGGAAATTCAAATATCACCTTGTTAGGATTTTATTTTAAAATGTTACTGCTAATGTATTTCACTGATACTTTTTAAAATTTTTACTGATTTATAATTTTTACTTCTTACTGATACTTTTTAAAACTTGGGACAGGCTCAATCGGAACGGCCCCAAATGATGGAGTTAGAATTGTGCCAGGGGTTTCCAATACAACCCCATCAAGGTGGCATGTACCAAGGCCATCTCATTAGTCCAAGTGATCAATTTCAGCTCACAATTGATCACACTGATAGGTCTAAGAGCCAAAGGGATCACACAAACAAGACTAGTGTCTGCTAATACTAACTGATAGAATGAAAAAGGGAGAGAATGATCCAACATGGGAAGCAGGATACACAGCAGACTCATAGAATGGCAGATGTCCTAAATAGCACTCTGGCCTCAGAATCAGCCCTTAAGGCATTCGGATCTGGCTCAAGAGCCCATGAGAATATTTTAGGCATGGAAAGCTAAGACACTCTGGAAAAAACAGAAGACCTAAATGAAAGATCTCTGCGAGTGAGATCCCAGTGGAAAGAACGGGGCCATCAAAGAAGGAGGTACCTTTCTCTGAAGGGAGGAGAGAACTTCCACTTTGACTATGGCCCTGTGGGAATAAGATCGAAGTTGGCTAACCCTAAAGGCTTCCATAGCCTCGGCAACTCATGACCAGAGCCTAGGGAGATTACTGACGCCATAAACAAGAGTGTCAAATTGTTAAATCAACATCAGGAGTCACTGTGTACTTGCGTCTCATGGGGGATCTGTCCTTAGTGTGTTATCCAATGTGAAGTGATGCTATTACTAGTACTGAAACAGTATTTTTACACTTTGTGTTTCTGTGTGGGTGCAAACTGATGAAATCCTTACATAGTATATATTGAATCGATCTTCTTTATATAAAGATAATTGCAAATGAAAAAAAAAAATCTTGGTGTTAAACTGGAAATTGCATAGACAATTAATCAATTTTTTAAAAAAAAAAATCATGTAGGATCTCTGTCCTTAATGTGCTGTACATTGTGAATTAATACTATAACTAGTACTCCAACAGTATTATCATTTTGTGTCTCTATGCGAGGGCAAACCGTTGAAATCTTTACGTAATACGTACTAAATTGATCTCCTGTGTATAAAAAGAATTGAAAATGAATCTTGATGTGAATGGAAGGGGAGAGGGAGCGGGAAAAGGGGAGGGTGGGGGGAGGGAGGGAAGTTGTGTGTGGGGGGAGCCATTGTGGTCCATGAGCTGTTCTTTGGAAATTTATATTCTTTAAATAAAAGCTTTATAAAAAAAAAAATAAATAAAAATTAAAAAAAAATTAAAATAAAAAAAAAAAAAATAAAAAAAAAAATTTTAGATAAACACATTCACTTTGAATATGCAATGTTTTGATGATATGTTACCCATTGAGATTATTTCTGGCACACAACTCATAAAAGAACTACCAGAAACTGCAACAAAGCCATATTATTCATAAACGTGATTTGAAAATATTAAAAAATGTTTTGGGGGGTAGGCACTAGGCACACAAATTAAAATTCCAGTTAGCACACTCACATCCCATATCTAAGTGCCTGGGATTGAATGCTGCCTTCACTTCTCATTCTAGTTTCCTGAAAATGCATACTAGGGAACGTAGAAGATGATGGACCAAAATAGTTGGGTCCCTACCACCTATATGAGAGACTGGAATTGAGTTCTGGGATCCTGGCTTTGGCCTTGCCTGGCCCAGCCTTAGTCATGGTGGGTATCAAAGGAATTAACTAGTGGATGGAACATCTTTGTCTCCCTCCCTCCCTCTCTCTCTCGCTCACTCTCTCAGTCTTTGCCTTTCAAATAAATGAAAATAATATGATCAGAAGAAACAACATAACATTTGGGTTTCTGAAGTCCTTAAATATGTTTAAGTATTTGTATGTGCAGTATCTGTATGTCTTTTAAAATAGTAGCCCTCAAATAGGCTCAATCTCTGTCAAGAAACTCTATTACTATGCACAGCAGTATTGATCTACAACTCTGCTAACATATTTACAAGCTGATTTTTAAAAATTGGACAGACATCTGACATACAAGATTTGTGTAGGCAGATGCTTAATATATGCACTTAGGGGACCATACACTATTTATGAATAAAAAATTCAAATATAAGAAAACATGAAAGGGTTTTCATTTTTCTGGGTGCCTTCTGTAATTGATATAGCAATTCTGATATCTATTATTGAAATTCAACAGCTAAACACATATTTATTTTATAACTTCAGATCTTTAACTCATCTATAAGTATCAAATAATTTGTTGACACCAAAATATAAGGTCCAGATCTTTACATATATAATTGAATTTCTCTCAGCAGCTCAGGTTGGTATTACTGCTTCCATTAGATACATAAGGAAATGGAATCCCAGGATATTAGGTAGCTTCTCCAGAATTATACAACTCATAAATAGTACAACCCAATGCAAATCATGTGCCCTATATAATACATTTGCTGCTTTTCACATGAAAAATCATGCACTTGGAAGGACTTCTCATTTAATGATGAATGATAGCCAAAAGCTTCAAAGGAAATTCTTCTGGTGTGAACAGCATTGGGATTCAGTAGCCAACCCCGCCACATCAAATCTTGCAATTCCAGGCTTTCAATGAGGAAACCCTGGCTTCTGCAGGTAAGTAAGCAGAACCCAAAGTAATTTGCCTCTAAAAGGAAGTAGTCTATTACCTCGCCTTAAATAATGCAGCATTCAGTTATTACTTCCTGCGAGAGTGACAGTTTAAGCACAAGGCATTAAAAAACTGTTTTCTCCTGTTCTAGCTGTCTGTTATTTATTGCCTCATACACTACTTGTCTGGAAGTGATGGATAAATATTTGAAGGGAAAGATGCATCATTCTGGATGCTCCATGAAATTCAATACGGATAAAAGTCAATGTTTCAGGATCATCTATTTTTAGTCTCCTTCCCATAACATGGTAAATACAAGTTTTAATTGTTTTAAGACTCCTAGAGTAAAAACAAAATCTGAACTTATCAGTTTCTATTTCGTTTTTTAAAGAGTTGTTTCTATTCTAGTGTCTTCATGGATTTTTTTCAAGTTTCTTGGGAAAAATGTACCCAAACAATTAGTTTTTCTTTCTGTCCAAAAATTCTGAAACTATGCTTTATTCTTTGGATTACATTTTCATATGTATCACCTGACTTAAAATTGTAACCACTCCCTTTCCTAACATCGTCTCTTGCCCATCCATAGCTCATTTGTTTTCATTTATCACAATTTAGTAAGGTATATATATTACAGAAGCATTTGTTTATTATTTATCTCCCCAAATTTTAATGCAACCTCCAAGAGGTAATAAAATTCTTAATTATTTGCTTATTATTTATTTATATCTGTTTTCTTCATTGCTGCAACTCTAACACCTACAATAGTGTCTGACCCATTATTAGTACAATGAACGCATTTACTCATCGCAAACAACCCTTTAAGACAGCATGAACTCATTCTGTTGAATAAACTAAGACTACAAAAGTAAAACAACTTACTAATATCATAAAGCAAATAACAACTCAAGCAGGCTTGTGCAGTGCTAAGATCAATCCATTCTATTCACTATACAACTGCAAAAAAAGGGAATCACCCACGCAAAGTTTGTCTATTTGTTCTGAAGACTTACGTTTGAATAATTTATGCACATGTCTAGAAATTATAGAAAGGGGATAAACCTTTTAAATGCCCTTCATGACTGATCCTTTTTCAGGTCAATCACTTTGAATGGGCAACTAGCTCTGAAAGGAACACAAATGGGGTAGTAAAAGAGATGAGGACTCAGCACAGACCATCTCTATTGACCCTGGAAATCACTGTGTTGATAGATGTCACAAACAGTTTTCCTTTATTCACAATAACCTTGATGTCACATAACATTAGCTGAGAAAAAATACATTATAAATTATATTTAAGTTTATGTAAGGATTTTATCTGAAAATAGTGAAAAATCAGAGATATTTGAAGTCTTCCACCCCAAATAACATATACTCAATAGATTACACATTCATTCCACAATATATATTTGTCTTTCTTATTTTATTTTTCTTTCTACCTCTGATCCATTTTGAAAATCAAATCAAGTAAGTAGGCTTCCTTTACAATAATATTTATACATCCTTTGATTCTTTTCTTTTTTCTTTTTTTTTTTTTTTGACAGGCAGTGTGGACAGTGAGAGAGAGAGACAGAGAGAAAGGTCTTCTTTTTCCATTGGTTCACCCCCCACTGGCCGCTGCAGCCGGCGCACCTCACTGATCCGAAGCCAGGAGCCAGGTGTTTCTCCTGGTCTCCCATGTGGGTGGAGGGCCCAAGGACTTGGGCCATCCTCCACTGCACTCTGGGGCCATAGCAGAGAGCTGGACTGGAAGAGGAGCAACCGGGACAGAATCCGGTGCCCTGACTGGGACTAGAACCCAGGATGCCAGCGCCACAGACAAAGGACTAGTCTATTGAGCCGCATCATCAGCCCACTTCCTTCTTTTTTTTTTTTTTTTTTTTTTTTTGACAGGCAGAGTGGATAGTGAGAGAGAGAGAGACAGAGAGAAAGGTCTTCTTTGCCATTGGTTCACCCTCCAATGGCCGCCGCAGCCGTTGCACTGCGGCCGGCACACCTTGCTGATCAGATGGCTGGAGCCAGGTGCTTCTCCTGGTCTCCCATGTGGGTGTAGGGCCCAAGGACTTGGGCCATCCTCCACTGCACTCTCGGGTCACAGCAGAGAGCTGGCCTGGAAGAGGGGCAACTGGGACAGAATCCGGCACCCCGACCGGGACTAGAACCCTGTGTGCCAGCGCAGCAAGGCGGAGGATTAGCCTATTGAGCCACAGCGCCGGCCCCACATCCTTCTATTCTTTTAAATAATGGTTAAATTCAAAAGGCACCTAGTTGAAAGTTATCCTAGCATTGCCATAGGAGATATATGAGAGAATCATATGTGCTCCTAATTTTTCAACAGACTATTTTCTTTTCATCACTCCTGGACTACATTCACAATGCTATGATAACATTGGTGAAGATTTTAAACCCAGAATAAATAGCTAATAAAACTGGATGACTTTCTATAAAGATATGCTGACTGAATTATTTTGTGTATTATTTGTTATGGGCATGCTTCTTTTTATGACTCATGACATAAAGCAGAAATAAGAGTGGACAAGATTCATAAATAATATATATCCATGAAAAATGAAACTACCAATAAAGATTGTGATTCTATAAGGAATCTATAGAAGTGAGAATGATTACTCCCTAGACTTTTATTCATCACAAATAAGAATATCATGTCATCATAGCTTCTTTCCAAGTGGTAAGTATAAGAGAAAGCCAAAAATATGCACAAATTTCCTTCTGAAGGGGACAGAAATTTGAATGAATGTTTTTTCCCAGGGAACAAAACTATCTCCAAAAAGGTTCTACTAGGAAGACTCTCACTTAATCTTAAGAACTCACAGACTCCACATAAAATTCAGGAAATATGATTTTAAAGTATGTAATGTACAGATAGCTACTAGTACCTGTCATAATTATCTCCATTTCGCTGTTTTAACAATTCTTTATTAAGTAGAGTCAGAACTATTGATGTGATGAATATAATCATTTGTATCCCTTCTGCACTACTCCAAATTATTTTTTTAAATCACTGTTGAAAAAAAAAAACTCTCATAAGAAGCCATGAATTTGGATTAAGTACCGGTGCTGGACCCACAATATCAAACCCATATAGATTTTAAGCCTTCGCTTGTTGTAGGAGAACAGAAATCCAATGAATTAATCAAGTGTACAAAATGAACTAGTTGGAACATAACCAAATTGACTTATTGAATAGGTTATAGTCAATTCAATTAAGTTATTTTCTCTTTCTTACCTCCATCTTTCCATTTTTCTATAAATGCTGTCTCATCTTTTTTTTTTTTTTTTGAGTTCAAAGAAATCTGCTCTAGTTCTAGGATCTTCCTTATTTGTAAGTTTTTTTGTTTTGTATTCATTTGCTCAAATAAGTTCTACTGAATTAATCAGTCTAAGGAATTTCCTTTTTACCATTAACTGTGGGAAAAGTTAAAACTTTTGCAAAACTTGTAGTTGAGAATATTAAGAAGAGATAGAGTATGAAAAGGGAAGAGTGAACCATGGTGCAAATATTTAAATATATTCTTCTATTTCTGCCTTTTTGAATAATAAATGCATTGGAAAAGTGGGGATAAATTTTTAAGCATAACTGAATCATAAACTGTTGAAGAAATAATATTAGTTTTCAAATGAGTTCCTAACATTTATTTTCACATTATGATGTGATTGATGATTTAAAATACATGATCTAGATTTGCTCCAAAAAAAGAAAAAAAGTTTCAACTAAAGAGTTCTATCATTTGAAAAAGGCAAAAATAAGTCCAAGATCAAGCAAGCCACATCTCCAGCTAACCTGTGAAATGAGAGGATGGCAATGGTAGAGTGCACGCATAAGAAAGATAACAGGGTCAGAAAGAAAGCACAGAGAGTAGCTAACCCAACTCTCCTGCAACAGCTACCTTCCAAAGGCACAGACATATCCACCTAAGGATTCCACAATAGGCTCAGCTCATAGATGCCATATTGAGATCAAGTCTCTTCCCTCTGATTACCATCAACTAACAACTTTGGAATTTAATCATCTGCTTTGATGAGCTGAGGATCAAATCGTGTTAAAATCATAGCAAATGGTGTTTTAAATAATACATTATTTCAACTAACAAAAGGAAAATTTCTTATTTGTATTTTAGAAACATGTACTTTGGTTTATGAATGAATACACATTGCAGATATAATGGATTCCCTTTCACTTAGACCACAGGAAAGCTAATTAAAAAGTAACTAGTACGCAATAGCATAATTTAGAACTTCCTCAAATGGCATATTAGGTTAAGAGTTTTAGAATGACATCTAGCACATTCGGCATGCATAAAATAATGCTAATAATTACTCTTTAAATTTCAGAATTCCAGAGTTAATCAGTCACTTGTGGTCCTGGGTGAAATTGCTCATTTTCCTGCCCACTTATAAAAACTATATGCTTATTGAATATTGGCTTTGCATGCATGGCCTGTATAACATACTTATAAATAAAGAGGCAATAATTTGCAAAGAAAGGCAACACTAAGCCCCAGAAAAAAAGCTTATAGTAGTAATGAGGAACAACTCCGACAGAGAGGAACTCCTTATTGAATATAAAAATATGTAATAGTGTCAGATTTAGGATCTGAGTGCCTATACCTTCCTAAAAGATGACTGTTTTAATTGATTATCTTTTATTAGCAGTATATTATATGATTATACAACAATAAAAAATCCAATTTAAGACAGTATTATAATAAAATTCACTTTGACACTTCTAATATATTATGTTCAAATTAAAACAATCCTTTTGTCTATGTCCTTAAAAGTTACTAAAGATAATTTAATAGAATGACCCCCAAAAGTTAAAAGGTACATGTAAGTGAGTGACCAAGCTCTTTATTTTCTTCTACACTAAAACACAGGTACTGACTTTGAAAGTAAACTGCTTTTAGTATTTGTTCAGTCCTCATCTTAAGAGCATGGTGACCAAAGGCCATCCCCTTCTAATTTATCAACTACAAATGCAGTTAGAATTCTAAAAATAATTTTATATGTTTCTTCTCTGTTTATCCATAGGAAGGTTGACCAATGTGTTAAATATAAACAAACATATACATCAGTAATATTATTGCTTTATCTAAATATTCATTTATCTTTGTGACAGTAAAAGTAATAGCATACAGGGAATCATTGATCTCTACCAATTCCATAGAGAAAGCTGACTTTTGAGGGTTTTTTTTTTTCTTTTCATGCACTAGGATTTTTGTTTAGCAGGATTAAACACAAGAACAATCTTAATTAAACATTAAGAACAATTAGGTTTATAATCCTGCAATTGGTAGAAATTTCTTTACATTGTGTAGTATAGTATGTTCAAATTTTAAAATAACCTTAGCTTTTTACTCCAAATCCCATTATTAAATATTTTCTTAAGAACCCTCTGCTGTGGCCCAGGAGTGCAGTGGAGGATGGCCCAAGTGCTTGGGCCCTGCACCCCATGGGAGACCAGGAGAAGCACCTAGCACCTGGCTCCTGCCATCGGATGAACGCGGTGCGCCGGCCGCAGCGCGCTGTCCGTGGCAGCCATTGGAGGGTGAATCAACGGCAAAGGAAGACCTTTCTCTCTGTCTCTCTCTCTCACTGTCCACTCTGCCTGTCAAAAAAAAAAAAAAAAGAACATAATCCCTCATTCCATCAAAGAGGACTAGATAGTAAATTACAGAAATATACATTGCACAGAAAGATCCCCATTATAGTCTATGGTTCTACATTTACATAGAGAAATACAGTAATGCATAGTAAATATATCTGACATAATTAAGTTTAATCTTTTCATTTTCCACTTCTTATCTGAATGTATTTTATTTAGAGAAAACCTAAAAAATATATAAAAGTATAAGTGATAAAATGATCCAACATCTACCATTTAGAGATAGTAACATCTTGAGGAATGGTTTTCCAGTCTTTTTCAAATAAAGTGTGTGTGAACAGGTATCAGTACAGTTGTACATCTCCTAACAAGGGGCACATGTACTGAGAAATGCATTATGAGGAGATATTTCCATGTATGACGTCACAGCATTTGCTTATACAAACACAAGATGTATGTGGCTGCTATCAGCATAACATAGCAGACTACTTTATAGCAAAGTTTTGTTAAGTGGTAATATAGTCTAAAATAGCAATAAAAATATAATACAGTTAATATATAAACCAGTAACAGAGTATTTGAGTATCGTTATCAAGTATTATGTACACAGACAATTGTATGTGCTGTCATTTTATACAACTGACAACTGTATACAATTTTCTATATTTTTATTGCTTATTTATTTATTTTATGTATTTGAAAGGCAGAGAGACAGAGACAGAAAGAGGTGTGGGGTTGAAATAGCTCCCATATGTTGGTTTATTACCTAAATGTTCACAATGGCAGAACAAAGTCAAGACAAATTTCACGAAGCAGAAACGCATCCAGGTCTCTCATGTGCGTGGCAGGGACCCAAATACAGAAGTTATCATCTGTTGCTTCCCAGGAGTACTTTACTAGAAAGTCGCAATAAGAAATAGACTTAAGATCAAACCTAGGCATTCTAATCAGGGAAGCAGGTATCCCAAACGATGTATCAATTGGTATTCCAAAAGCCTGCTATTCAAATATTTTTAAGTGAGTACTGACAAGGCATTGTGTGAAGAAACTGAGAAAAATATTAAAAATTTCTTAGGAAAAATTATAATGGAAACATATCAACGCCAATGAAAACAGCAAAAATATACTAAGAGGAAAGATTATAACAGAGTCAATGACAAAAACATGTAGAAAGATCTCAAATAAGAGATCCAGGATAGCTGAACCGTGAGAAGCCCCACTAACCGCAGCTGCAGAAAGATAACTGAAAAACAGAGGGCTGGCACCGCAGTTCAATAGGCTAATCTTCGCCTTCTGGTGCCTGCACACCGGGTTCTAGTCCCAGTCGTGGCACCGGATTCTGTCCCGGTTGCCCCTCTTCCAGGCCAGCTCTCTGCTGTGGCCCGGGAGTGCAGTGGAGGATGGCCCAAGTGCTTGGGCTCTGTACCCTATGCGAGGCCAGGAGAGGCACCTGGCTCCTGGCTTCAGATCAGCACGGTGCGCCGGCCGCAGCAGCCATTGGAAGGTGAACCAACGGCAAAGGAAGACCTTTCTCTCTGTCTCTCTCTCTCACTGTTCACTCTGCCTGTCAAAAAAAAAAAGAAGAGGAAGGACTACATACCCAGACTTACAGACATTTTTAGTAGAGAAGTGACAGAACAGAGAAGAGATTCCATGGCACAGAGAGGAAAAAGGACAAACACACTGCCATGGCTGACCACATCACCAGCCAACTCTTCCTTCAAGCAGCTGGTTGCTAGCTGGACAAAGTTGCTCTGCACCCTGCCACCCACAGCTTTCACTGAAAAAGAGTTCCATAATCTCCCACTGATTTCAAGTTTGGCTGGGGATTTGCCTGGGGTGTGAGCAGTGACTTTGCTCTGAAAAGAGAAGCCCCATTGTCTCTGCCCCAACCCCAACCTCCCAAAGCTCGACTTAATTGGGTATGGCAGAGTAATAGCTGAATGACTCAGCAGACAACAAGCAATCATGTTCCTACTAGCAGTGACCAGAACCAGAGTCAGAGCAATTTGCAGAGAGGAGAGCAGAACCTCTGCATCCTGCAACTGTGGGAATTCTGGACATCAGACCTGGAGCTGCGCCCACTCACTCTATGTGATCCAGGGGAATTCTCAGCTTCTTGGAGCTAGAACCAACAGCACGTCATAAAAAATTTTGGTCTGACATAAGTAAGTTTCCTCTGCACCTCTTAGCTCACAGTGTTGAGAGCCTTGGGCACAAATCCCAGCATCACCCTTTCAGGACATGTGAAAACTACAGCAGTGCCATCTGTACCTGCAGAACCAGGACTGTCAAAGGTGGCAATACAATCTATGGAGTGACTTGAACTTACTTGCTTTATCTAGACTGTTCTTTGGTATCCATCTTCTTTGGGTCAATGTCTACCATAATCCCTAACCCATGATTCCCACCCTGGATGATATTTGTAATGACTCCACTATAACCTGCAACACCAGGACTGCGATAATGAGTACTAATTTCCTCAAATCCACTGGAATCTATCTACTGGGAATCTATCTAAAGGGAAGGACCTGCCAGCAATCCTCCTCTCCACACCAAGACCTGCCAGTGAAAAATCTCCTACCTTGTAGGCACCCTATAGAACTGGAATCACATTCAGTTCACATCCTCTCATCCTGAAAACAAGGCTTTTGGTGTTACAAACCTCAACATTTGTAGAATCCCAGAAGGATCTGGGAAAAGTCCCATCCATAGCACACAGTCCTAGAGCCACAGCTATTGGGTCCACATGCCCCAGCATCACACAGAGGCCAAAGTCAGCCTGAAACTCTATCTGGGTCTCTTACGTGAATGGCAGGGGTCCAAGCAGCATCTGCTCCTTCTCCAAGTACAATCCTAAATGGAGCAGCCAGAAGTTGAACCGGTGCTCATGCAGGATACTGGCATCGCAGGAAGTAGCATAACCCACTGCACCACAATGACAGCAACCCTTCTTTATTTGAAGATAAACTTCTAATGGAACCCTTTTTCATTCCTGAAGTTCATAGGCCCAACTAAGTGCCAATATTTCCCTAGCCAGCTATTGATGGTCATACCATTAAGCTACAACCAAAGAAACTTAACAAAATGTTGTACAGAATTAACTATTTCTTCAGGATGCCTCACCTAAAGGGTCATCAACAGTCTTCAAATGCTTTCCTTCACTTTCCCCTCTTTGTCTTGCTTCCTGCCTCAAGTCTGCATTTAATGTTCTGAGCTTGAATCACAATGAGATCTTGAGAGTCCTATGCTAAGCATGAGGTAAAAGAAAGTTCACTGCTAATAAAATTAAAAAGCTACCTTACCAGATGATTTCTGCAACTAACCAGACTTTTAAAAAATAACAATATATATACTAAATAAATTCTATTTGTTATATCTTACTAGTGATTTTTCTAGCACTCAAATATGACCAATTAAGATTATTCTGCCCTAATAAGCTCTGCTCTAAATAGTGTTGCCTATGTTGTCTCATTTACTCCTTCCTAAAATGTTTTTACTAGGTGTGGAGACAGAGGCTCAATAAAGTTAAGTAATAAGTTTGAGGTCAAATTTCTACATAAAAGGCAGAAAGAAAGGTTGAGTTTAGAGCCTCTTAAGTGATATTTTTCCTATAAAGCTCCATAACCTTCAGAATGCATGTAGAGTCCTTAAGTGCAATTCCTTACCTCCTGAATACTATATTCTCCTAAATATATGGATCTTTCATATGTTTTCATCCTTCACACATTCACTTGGTAAAATGAAAAGTATAGTTCAGACTTAGCTCTGAGATAATGGGAACAAGTCTTTCTAATCTTCCAGAAAATGATCCAACTGCTATTTCCCATTGATTCTTTTTTTCCCTTGAATGCAGAATGTGCAATAAAATTTTTTTTTCTCATGTCAACAAATCCTCTTAGCATCATATAATCTTTACAAGAAAAAGTAGCTAGGGGTACAATGCAGGCATTTTCAACGGGCTTCAGGCCTCAAATTACCAAAGAAACTTTGACAGTTCTCAACCAGAAACTAGAAGTGTGTAGACGTTGAATTGTCAGATATATCTCTCCTTAGGATTTACAGTTCTTTTTCTATGAAATGTCTACCCACTGAAATGCTATAATCGTAAATTCTTAAGGTGACATCATAATATGCTCTTCCCATTCAGTACACTAAGTTTGCCTAAGGTTAAAGGCAGCAGAATCCTCTTCCAGTGCAGCTCTCTGCTGTGGCCCGGGAAGGCAGTGGAGGATGGCCCAAGTGCTTGGGCCCCTGCACCCACATGGGAGACCAGGAGAATCACCTGGCTCCTGGCTTCGGATCGGCGCAGTGTGCCGGCCACAGCATGCCGGCTGAGGCAGCCATTGCGGGGTGTACCAACAGAAAAGGAAGACCTTTCTCTCTGTCCCTCTCTCTCACTGTCCACTCTGCCTGTCAAAAAAAAAAAAAAAGGCAGCAGAATAAAGTGTCAAAAATCATCATTTTCAAATTAATAAGATTGATGGGTCTTTATGTTTTTATTATGTAGACATAAGCCAAATCATGTAATTAAATCAGTAAAAGTATTTTAATCTAGTTCCTAAAAATATTTCATAATTTGGATTCAACTGAACTATTATCCTGAAGCTCATTTAAAGATTTATTTAGATATCTTGGTGAGTAATACACAAGAATTTCCTTGTACCCATTTAGACATGCTTTTGATAATTAATTTCACATTCCCATTTTGTTCTCCTGAACCTTCAGATCCTACAAGATGTCCACTTTGTTCCGAAGTTTCCAAAAATACCCTGCCAGAAAGATTAAGCTATCTTCCACAAGCCAGAGATTCTCAAGCCCAAAACAACTGCATAGTTTTATTAACTGTTTAGGTCTAAAAAACTCCAGAAATATTTACAATCTACTAACTTAGTAGCCACGAGAAATTGGAATATTTACAGAGCAAGCATTTAGCCTAGTGGTCAAAATGCTTGTGCCCCATATTTCAGTGCCTGGGTTCAATATCCATATCTGGCTTCTGGCATCAGCTTCCCACCAGTGTAGAACCCAGGGGTTCTTGACACCTACATGGGAAATGTAGATTGACTTTAAGGCTCCTGCCTTTGGCTCAGCCCAATTCAGCCACTGCAGATGTTTGGGGAGTGGACCATAGGAGGGAAGCATCCTCTCTCTTTTTTCTCTCCCCCCACCATGTGTGTATGTGTGTGTGTGTGTGTGTGTGTGTGAGTGTCTATGTTTCACAAATAGATAAATACAAAATTTTTAGATGCACATAAATTGAAAGTAATACATATACTATCCAACAGATTCTGCTGTGTTTCCCATGATACTGTTAAATATTTTGCAGAACTCTTGCACATTTGCTGTGGCACCGGGTAACTTGTTGCACACTGTGATGTCCATAAGCTTAGGCCCTGTTCATATTTTATTTACTATTTCTGCAACCACCTCAGTGACAGAAACTGAGCTCGTTCATGTTCATTCCAAGAGTCTTGCACAATGCCAGGTACATAGTGGGTGTCAATATTTGCCAAATGAGAGTGGATGGAAATGTATGAATGACCAAGGAGATTACTGTTGACTTGAATAAACAGCCTATCTGTGGATGGTACACTTTGCAATACTAATGGTGACATACAACAGTGATAGAGAATATGGTCTCTGACACTTTTTAGATAAGTGATTGTGTTTCCCTTATTTATAAACTATGGGTAATTACGATATCTACTTCATATGACTGAGAAGAGAATTAAATGAAAAATATCAAGCAAAGTTCCAGGTGCATAATAAGTATCCCGTAAATACTATTATTACTTTGCAATTTTGTGCTTTACAATGTAGAAGAAAAGACACTGAACTCTAGAAATAGTGGATGGAAATAAGAGAGTAAAACTTGAAAACATTAAGAAAACAATTACGGAAACATTATTTTTTTAAAAGCAAGCTGTTTTACAAACAGAATAAAAAAGCACAGTTACTGTGAATGGAAAACACATTCAAACAACAAGTTCTTTGTGGCCAGATTCAGAAAGTTGCCGTATGACTGAAAAATGCTGTCTGCCAAAAGTGAGACAAATTCAAATCCTTTCATTTCATGGCTTGAAATTGAATACCAAAAGCATCTCTTATTTCTAATCACATTCCTAATTACAGAAACACAGGCTAGGACCCCAGTTGTAAAAGTGGCTGCCAGTATTTCCATTATCAGTTCCCATTTTCAAGGCTTTTTACTAAAGCACACACTCCAGGGAGATTGTTGGCATACAGGTTCTCAGCATGGAAGAGAACATGTTTTACAAAATTTGGCATCAACTTTCAAACAGCAAATATAAAGAGATAGAAAGGCAACAATAAAAGTCAAGAAAATCTAGAGTGCTGGGTTTGGGTATGTTATTCAAGCTAATTTTATACTTATATGAAAAACTTGATTGTAGCTTTTAAAATGTATATTTGAATTTCCATAATTTCATCAAAAATCTGTATCAAGAAAATAATAGCAATACAATGTGCCCACCTCTTTTGATGGTTAATAAAAACAGTAAAAGTCTAATTTCAATACCTTTGAAAGACTTCTTCTGTAACTGTGGCCAGAATGTCAAATAGGGCGTTTTGTTGTTGTTTTGAATCATCTCTTCATTATTTTTTTTTAGATTTTTATTTATTTATTTGAGAGGTAGAATTACAATGAGAGGGAGAGACAGAGAGGAAGAGGTCTTCCTTCTATTGGTTCACTCCCCAAATGGCTTCAATGGATGCAGCTGTGCCGATCCGAAGCCAGGCGCCAGGTGCTTCCTCCTGGTCTCCCATGCGGGTGCAGGCGCACAAGAACTTGGGCCATCCTCCACTGATTTCCCAGGCCACAGCAGAGAGCTGGACTGGAAGAGGAACAACCGGGACTAGAACCGGTGCCCATACAGGATACCGGTGCCACAGGCGGAAGATTAGCCTAGTGGGACAGGGCGCCAGCCCCTCTTCATTTTTTTTTTTTTTTTGTAATCTTTCTGTCATACTAATTCAATGGTTAAACTACCTATTATAGTCTCTTATATACCAATTGATTTGACTTTGGTTTTTACTAAAAATCATTATGAACACCTAAAACTATTGTTAGAAAAGGTTGTTACAGTTGCTTAAGTCAATGCACACTTTTCTTTTACAGTTGTCCTTATAATCAAAATACCACTTACCCAAATTAAGCCTTAATGATTATAGGAAGAAAAAAAGATATTTTTACCAGATAATATTGAACCATTCAAGGTGCTTTTGAAATTATATTTGGTTATGTTTGCCAAATAACCTAAAGCTTTGAAAAAAAAAAACAATTTTGTCTATAAAAAGAAAGACATTACTCCTCCTTAGCATACAACACTGCAGTAAGTTTGTGTGCTTCTTGACATCTTTTATGGATCAATTCGAAGTTCAGCATAGGAATTTGTTGCTTCATATATTTCTTAAGGTAAGACAAAATTGATTTAACTCAAGAATCTTTTCTTCTGGGTGTTACAGTAAACACAATCGAATTTATGTCTGAAATACCTTATTAAGCAGAATGACTGAAAAAAAAGTGCTAAAGACTAAATGGATGGATATCATGGAGAGTTGACAGAATTCAATATTTTGCTACTTTATTCATACCTCTTTTGCTTCTGCAGAATATTATTGAATTTATGAGAATCTTTATTCAACATTCTCTCTAGGAAATATAGCTATTCACTAAAAGTGGACAAGCAATTTATGGAATAAATTTTAAAATGAGTAATGAAAGCATAGAAATATGGAGCAGTACTGACCTCTGGACAACATTTTGTATATAGCCTTCTTAAAATGGCTATGCCTAAAACATCAATGTTGAAATACTATGTATTACACCCTTAAAAGGCATTAAGAAAGAAAAACTCTGGATTCAAAATTGTCGAGAATTGCTTCTCCATTTCTAAAGAATTTTCTTTCATCTAGAATTTAAAAAAAAAAACTATTTATTTAAAAGGCAGAGTATCAGGGAAATACACACATACACACACACTTACATACATAGAGAGGGAGAGAGAGAAAGGGAAAGAGAGAGACAGAGAGAGAGAGTTTCTGTTGGTTCATTACTCAAATGACTGAAACAGGCAGGTCTGGGTTGGGTCGAAGCTAGGAACCAGGAACTGCACAGTGGTCTCCAACATGGACAATAGGGATAATAGTACTTGGACCATCATCTACTGCCTCCCAAGTGCATTAGCAGGAAGCTAAATCAGAAGTGGAGTAACCAGGACTTGAACCTGCACTGATGTGGGATGCTGGCATCACAAGTGGTGGCTTAACCTGCTGTGTCAGATACAGATGCCTTCTGTCTACCATTTAAGATGCTTTGCTCTTCTTTCATCCTAGGTAAAAATGGAGGATAGTTAGTTACAATCAATTTTAGAAGTTAAATTCGAGCCTGCACTGTGACTTACTTGGTTAATCCTTCACCTGTGGCACCAGCATCCAACACGGGTGCCGGGTTCTAGTCCCGGTTGCTCATCTTCCAGTCCAGCTCTCTGCTGTGGCCCTGGAGGGCAGTGGAGGATGGCCCAAGTACTTGGACCCCTGCACCCGCATGGGAGACCAGGAGGGAGCACCTGGCTCCTGGCTACAGATCGGTGGAGCACCAGCCGTAGCAGCCATTTGGGGAGTGAACCAACAGAAGGAAGACCTGTCTCTCTGTCTCTCTCTCTCTCACTGTCTATAACTCTGTCAAATAAGTTAAAAAAAAAAAAAAAAGAAGAAGTTACAGAGAGCTCTTTAATTAACACACAATTATTCTTAGGTGTTTAAATTTTAACTGAAAAGTGATCCCTGTGAAATATAAGAGTGGGAAAAAGAGAGTGAGGAGATGTACAATTTGGGACACGCTCAATCAGACTTGCCCCAAATGATGGAGTTAGAAACATGCCAGGGGATGTCAATACAATCCCATCAAGGTGGCATGTACCAAGGCCATCTCACTAGCCAAGTGATCAATTTCAGTTCACAATTGATCATACTGATAGGTCTAAGAGTCAAAGGGATCACACAAACAAGACTAGTGTCTGAAAATACTAACTGATAGAATCAAAAAGGGAGAGAATGATCCAAAATGGGAAGCGAGATACACAGCAGACTCATAGAATGGGGCAGATGTCCTAAATAGCACTCTGGCCTCAGAATCAGCACTTAAGGCATTCGGATCTGGCTCAAGAGCACATGAGAGTATTTTAGGCATGGAAAGCCAAGACACTCTGGGAAAAAAAAAAAAAAAAAAAACTAAATGAAAGATCTCTGCAAGTGCGATCCCAGTGGAAAGAACGGGGCCATCAAAGAAGGAGGTACCCTTCTCTGAAGGGAGGAGAGAACCTCCACTTTGACTATGACCCTGTCGGAATAAGATTGAAGTCGGCGAACCCTAAAGGCTTGCATAGCCTCAGCAACTCATGACTAGAGCCTAGGGAGATTACTGAGGCCATAAACAAGAGTGTCAAATTGTTAAATCAACATCAGGAGTCACTGTGTACTTACGCCTCATGAGGGATCTGTCCTTAATGTGTTGTCCAATGTGAAGTAATGCTATAACAAGTACTGAAACAGTATTTTTACACTTTGTGTTTCTGTGTGGGTGCAAACTGATGAAATCTTTACTTACTATATACTGAATCGATCTTCTGTATATAAAGATAATTGAAAATGATTAAAAAATCTTGGTGTTAAATTGGAAATTGCATAGATAATCAATTTTTTTATAAAAAAATCATGTAGGATCTCTGTCCTTAATGTGCTGTACATTGTGAATTAATACTTAATGTGTTGTCCAATGTGAATTAATGCTATAACTAGCACTGAAACAGTATTTCACACTTTATGTTTCTGTGTGGGTGCAAACTGATGAAATCTTTACTTAGTATATACTGAATCAATCTTCTGTATATAGATAATTAAAAATGAAAAAAAATCTTGGTGTTAAATTGGAAATTGCATAGAAAATTAATCAATTAAAAAAATATATCATGTAGGATCTCTGTCCTTAATGTGCTATACATTGTGAATTAATACTATAACTAGTACTCCAACAGTATTTTTCACTTTGTGTTGCTATGTGAGGGCAAACTGTTGAAATCTTTACTTAATATATACTAAACTGATCTTCTGTATATAAAGAGAATTGAAAATGAATCTTGATGTGAATGCAAGGGGAGAGGGAGTGGGAAAGGGGAGGGTTGCGGGTGGGAAGGAAATTATGGGGGGGAAGCCACTGTAATCTATAAGCTGTATTTTGGAAATTTATATTCTTTAAATAAAAGTGTTATAAAAAAAATACTATAACTAGTACTCCAACAGTATTTTTCACTTTGTGTTGCTATGTAATGGCAAACTGTTGAAATCTTTACGTAATATATACTAAACTGATCTTCTGTATATAAAGAGAATTGAAAATGAATCTTTTTTTATTTATTTATTTTTTTTGACAAGCAGAGTGGACAGTGAGAGAGAGGGACAGAGAGAAAGGTCTTCCTTTGCCATTGGTTCACCCTCCAATGGCCGCCGTGGCCGGCGCGCCGCTGCCGTCGCACCACGCTGATCCAAAGGCAGGAGCCAGGTGCCAGGTGCTTTTTCTGGTCTCCCATGGGGTGCAGGGCCAAGCACTTGGGCCATCATCCACTGCACTCCCGGGCCACAGCAGAGAGCTGGCCTGGAAGAGGGGCAACCGGGACAGAATCCGGCGCCCCAACCGGGACTAGAACCCGGTGTGCCAGCGCTGCAAGGCTGAGGATTAGCCTGTTGAGCCATGGCACTGGCCGAAAATGAATCTTGATGTGAATGCAAGGGGAGAGGGAGCGGGAAAGGGGAGAGTTGCGGGGGGGGGGGGGGTATGTGGGGGAGCCATTGTAATCCATAGCTAACTTTGGAAATTTATATTCTTTAAATAAAAGCTTTTTAAAAAAAGAAGTTAAATTCACATATAATACGTTACCATCTTAACAAATTGTGAGGGCCAGCACTGTGGCGTAAAGACGCCACCTGCAGTGCTCGCAACCCATATGGGTGCTGGTTCGAGACCTGGCTGCTCCACTTCCCATCCAGCTCTCTGCTGTGGCCTGGGAAATCAGTACAGGATGGCCCAAGTCCTTGGGCCCCTGCACTCGCGTGGGAGAGCCAGAAGAAGTGCCTGGCTCCTGGCTTCCGATTTGTGCAGTTCCGGCCTTTATGGCCAATTGGGGAGTGAACCAGCTGATGGAAGACCTCTATCTCTCTCTCTGCCTCTCCTTCTCTCTGTGTTATCTCTTTAGGAATCTGATCAATTTCATTATTTTTGTAAACTTTATTTTTATTGCTCCTAAAAATTAAATTGACAGATCAAAGCAAACCTGTGTTATGAAAAATCCATTTCAGTAAAAAACACTACCATAGACTTTCTTACAATAAACTGGACGATCTGTTTGCAAATGGCCAAGTTTTTCCTATTCCCAACAAAACTTTAAATAAAAAGGGACTTATAATGAGATTTATATCAGTAAATTAATTACTTCTTCTCTTCATTGGTATTCTTTTCGAAGTACACAGGTAGCACATAACTTGGTACCTAGCATATGTAACTGTTTTTAAAATGATGAGTAAATTATTTATGCAAGTATACAAGAATAATCTGAGAGAGATAACAAGTTTGTACCACATTTTGTCAATCAAATCTACCTATTCAAAAAGCTAAAATTAACAAAAGCCTTTCCCACTAGTTTTATAACTTTAAAGCAGAAACCATGTTTTACTCAACTTTATGTTCTCTGGTCCTAAAAGAATATATGTTACTACAAAAAAATGCTGAGTAAGTGAAGTAAATTAGAAATTCTACATTATATTACTTTAGTTATTTCCTTAACCTTGATTTTTAGATGAACTATGCTTACTGTTTTTCATACTGCACAGTAAAATTTAATGAACTATAACACAACTACATGTAAATTTATATAATATAACAAATATAAATATGAAATATGTGTATTTAAGTAATAACCAGTAGGAAGAAATCATTAATATAAACCAGAAAGATTTCTATAATGGGGAACTCATGAGAGACCTTCAAAATGTTCTTTAAAATGTTCAATGTGAAAAAAAATTCTTTGGAATTTCAAAAATTTATACTAAAATAAACTTCCATGAATTTTTGTATAGAGTTTATATTATTCTCAAATCATTATAATTCACGTTTCCATCCTAGAAGCAGCTGTCTCTTACTAAATAGAATTTGCTAGTACAAGACTTATACTAAAGTAGATACAAAGGCAGTTCCAAACAACCATTAAGAAAATAAGGAAACTCCTGTGAATTTGACATCAGATTTAATATCCACCCAGAGTGTACTTCACAGAGAAACACACAGCCAGATACAGCTTCCTACTTCATTCTGTGATGAAGAATACATACACCTCTTGATATCAGAAATTTCACCTGCCCGCATTATTCAGAGTGGTGCTGAATAAGTGGTCACAGAATATCATTGAAAAACTCTAAATTGATGAATGAACAGTTGGCCATCATTTGGGGCCTTTGCAAAAATGTACATTGCTATTCCTAATTAAATAACAACACACAAAAATTACAGTAAGTTACAAATTTACAAGTCCTCACTCAACTCCCAACTTTAATTTAAAATATTCTGTATTTAAATAAGTGTTCATATAATCTAAACTCTGGATAAATCCCTTAGTAAAAAGCAGTGTCAAAGATAACAATCATTTGTATTGCCCACTTGACACATTATAGCTTAACAAAACATAATCTTCTATAAATTCACATCAGTTACCTAGTGGATAATTAACAAATATTGAGACTGACATTTGGGTACAGGAGGACGAATTAGGTACTCTTTGAATAGAAAATAGTTCTCTTACATTTAATATAATTTATATTATACTATTAAACAATTTTCCAAAGTGCAACATAAATTGTTTAGATTTATTTCTGTGCTTTGGGGTTACATTTCTACAGAATGTTTTCAACATACTGCATAGGATTTTAGTCCCATGTGTTCCAGATCCTTTCTATAAGGTACAGAACCATAATTTGAGATAATAAAATACAAACTAGATTTGCTTATTTGGCAAATTTTAAGTGCCTCCTACATGAGTGTTTTTCTTATATTAAAATTTGCCCTGTGGGCTGGCATTGTGGCATAATAGGCTAAGCCTCCTCCTGTGGCACTGGCATCCCATATGGGTGCCTGTTTGAGTCCTGGCTGCTCCTTTTCTGATACAGCTCCCTACTGTGACCTGAGAAAGCATTAGAGGATGTCCCAAGCCCCTGCAACCGCATGGGAGACCTGGAAGAAGTTCCTATCTCCTGGCTTCGGATCAGTTCAGTTTTAGCCATTATGGCCATTTGGGGAGTAAACCAGTGGAAGGAAGACCTTTCTTTGAGTCTAGACTCTCTGTGTCTGTAACTCTACCTCTCAAATAAATAAATAAAATATTCTAAAAAATTTGCATTGACTCCTAGCACTGATCACAGATGTGGTCAACAATGAAAGGCAGACAGAGAGAAAGCACAGGAAAAGGAGAGGGAAGAGAAAGAAATAGATTATATACAAAGATTCAGTTTCACTTGACACCATATTTGTTAAAATAATGAATGATATAGATTGCTTAAAAAAAAGCAAACTTTTACTTGGGCTCATAAGAAGGTAAAAATTCTTCCTTCAATCCCCAGTTAAAGCCTTTTAGGCCGGCGCCGTGGCTCAACAGGCTAATCCTCCGCCTTGCGGCGCCGGCACACCGGGTTCTAGTCCCGGTTGGGGCGCAGGATTCTGTCCCGGTTGCCCCTCTTCCAGGCCAGCCCTCTGCTGTGGCCCAGGAGTGCAGTGGAGGATGGCCCAGGTGCTTGGGCCCTGCACCCCATGGGGAGACCAGGAAAAGCACCTGGCTCCTGGCTCCTGCCATGGGATGAGCGCGGTGCGCCGGCCGCAGCGCGCCGACCGCGGCGGCCATTGGAGGGTGAACCAACGGCAAAGGAAGACCTTTCTCTCTGTCTCTCTCTCTCACTGTCCACTCTGCCTATAAAAAAAAAAAAAAAAAAAGCCTTTTAAATCATCTCAGTCATGGTACTACTGCTTTCTCTCAGTGTATTCCCTCACTCTTCCTATATATATAATATATATTATATATATATTTTATGTATATTTATATTATATTTATATTTATATTATATATTTTATATTATATATATTTTATATATATTATATATATATATATAATTTGAAGAAACAATGGAGGGAAAAAATATGTCTTTAAGATTGGTGAAACACTCTAAACCATCATTAAAAGATGCCTTTCAAGTCCTGAAAGGATGGATCAGATCCAGCTCCCTCAAATGAGTAAGGCTATACATTTTATTCTTTAAAGTCATCTGATAGATCCCTCCACAACTAATGTGCCACAGACATGTAGGCAAGTCTTTTCTGAGTCTACCTTCTGGTTCATCAAAAACATTTGTTCCTCCAACAATGAAAAAAATAATTTTCCTTGCCTTACAGAAAGCCTGCAGCAGGAAAACAGTCACCTGTGTGACTTAAATGCACTATTACAGAGCACTAAATTATATGCAAAACTACTGCTTTAAGATTTCTAATTGTTGCTTATGAAGTTTAAAGAATTAATGAACTCCATACTGGAGAACAGATTTTTATAAGCTTTATACATAGCTATAAACTTTCCCCAACCCAGCAGAACATAATTCTTCCTCATGTTTAGAAAATTGATTCAAAAGGTATATATGCTCTAGGACAAAGATAACAAAACCATGAGAATTACTCATATGTAACCAAAAATATATTTAATCCCCATGCTAAAGACTAAAAAAGAGGGCAATAAGAACATAACTTAATTTACAAACTGATATAATCATTAGCATCTGCAGAAAGTGTATTTAGAAACCATTTGAAATTTCTTATTTTACTATAATGTGGTTGGGCAGAGATATCCAATGCTACATTATAATGTGTTTCATTATACATTATAAAACATTTTTTTTGAAAAAACATATTACTAAAAGGAACAGTACCTAGAAGGGGCTGGAGATGTGGCACAGTGGGCTAAAGTCCAGGCCTGCAGCACCTGCATCCCATATGGGCGACAGATCAAGTCCCAGCTGCACCAATTCCAATCCAGCTCCATGCTAACTTACCTGGGAAAGCAGCAGAAAGCAGTGGAAGATGGCCCAAGTCCTTGGGCCCACATGCTAGACCTGGAAGAAGCTCCTGGCTCCTGGCTTCAGATCGGCCCAGCTTCAGCCATGGTAGCCATTTGGGAAGTGAACCAGCAGATGAAAGAGCTCTCGCTCTCTCTCTCTCTCTCCCTCTCTCAATCGCTCTCTCTCTCTCTCTCTCTCTCCATCCCTCCCTCTTTCTGACTCCACCTCTCTCTGTAACTCTTTCAAATAGATAAAATAAACCTTTAAAAAAAAAAGTAGAAACTCTATATAGAGTACTATACACACACAATGCTATTCTTACATGTAATTTCTTTGCATTAGCATGGATTTTTAAAAGTTCTGCTAAGATTAATGTTCAACCTGGTAAACACTTTTGTCCTTATTTTCCTCTTCAAAAATTTACTTTATTATTGACAATTCTCAGTGGTGAGAGATTATAAAAGCTGTCACATATGCAGATGCTGCAGATTTTCAAGTCAAATTCAAGGTATATGTTGACAAAAGTGGTCATTGTAATATGAAGAGAAAGATTATCACACACATTTCTGTTCACAGTGGGGCAAGCAAAGAAACACAGGCATTCAATATAAGAGTATACTAAAGGAAAAACCACCATACATTTAAAGGAGAAAATAACTCAAAGTTATATTTTTTCCCATATATTTGAAATCATTCAGGTTCAGCTATTTCCAATGATCTAGTTTTTCTCAAGATACTGAAGAATACTCACTTACTTTATCTTAAATGCACTTCCACATAATAAGGAACACATAGTTTTCACTGGTGAACAAACACACTTGCTTGTAGATATAGATACACAGCAATGCATCCCTCTTTTATTTATGTCTTTTGTACTAACAACCTATGAATAATTATGTTCTGGGAAAGAATCATCAATTACTAGAAAGTCAATTTTCTCCTAATTAGGGACATATTTGAAGCCTAATTTAGAATAAGTAGCTGCTTTTAAAAATCTGCCTTAAAATAAATATTGTCTGCCTATCATAGCTATCGACATTATAGCCACTCTACTAAAACTATGAGATCTACTACCTGTCAATGAGTGAAAGCACTCAGTCGAGCAATCCACAACTGGAGAGGATTAGCTTACAACTGCTGCTACTATCAGCAAAACAGCAAGAAGCAGACAGTTCATTTTATAGAAACTTAATGGAGTGTATGGCTCTGGCTGTTTAATACAAGTACTGTCAAGGCATCTAAGTAAAAAGTCTCAGCTGTCATCACTGACAAGCTGTGTAGAATTTTTTGTCACAGTAGACTAGATAAGGCAACAGTAAATGTTATTTTGTGTTGCTACCATACATCTCCATATCGTAACCAGAGACAATATGCTTTTGGTTGCCACAGACACATAACAATTGAAGATCTCCAAAACACTTCTCATCATGTAATAGATACAAGAGTTCAAAATGCCATCCTTAGTATTTCAAAAATGAAAGCAATATATGAAGGAAATACATTAAGGCTTAATAATATCTATCATAAATTTAGCCATTCACTAAATAGTCCATATATTAATATTTTAAGGGGAAATTACATACATATACATGAACACTAACACATAACCTAAGAATGTCTATGAGTTGCCTTCTTGGTTAGCTTTTGTGGTACAAATGCAAAAGTTTCTGACTTTACTATTATTAAAAACATAGAAAAATTACTGTTGAAAACTTAGTAAACACTAAAAAAGGTTTACCTTGAATAAATTATAATTTCCGTGGTCCTCCTTATCAAGAAATCAAATACATATTTCTTTGCTAACTGATTAAAATATACCAAATGCCTCTTCAGAGAATTAATTAATTAAGCTTCTGAAACCCAGAAATAACACCTTTTCTTTGGCTAGGCAGAGATCCACCATTTTTATTCAATGTTAACAATAATTTCTGTATATATAATATCTCGCAACCCTAATTAAGTGGTTATTTCCACTGAAATGTGGTTTTAAAGGGAGAAAATAAAAAGGCTATAAATACTTAAAAATTGATGCAGATGCAAAGAATAAATACAAATACACAATTCTAATTTCACTGAATGAAAATATATGACTAGATCTTTTAAAATTAGAGACTAATTAATTTCCACATAAATTCCTACTAAGTTTGCTTTGCTTTATTAGAATTTTTATTATGAATAATATTTACAAATGGCTATTAAAAAACTTAGGCAAGCAACTGTCACAGGATAAAGTGCAGATCTTTTTTTCAGTTTCATTCAAGTGTATTTATTCAACCAACATATTTATTGAAAGCTAGGTGTTAAATTTTGAGCTACTGGAGATTAATCTGAGGAATAAAGACAATGACATATGAATAATTTCCTCAAAGACTTTTAGAGATGAAACATGAGCACAAGAAAATATTAAAGAAAAAATGATACATTGTGCAAGAAAAAAATTCAGATTGAAGCCAGTATAGATCAACCCTACCTGAAATGTGAGCAGTGGTGTGAAGGGGAATTTCCTACTACAACATGCAACGGGAAATTCTGATTTAAAATAACAGAATGGCCATGTCACAGGACAAACTCAGAGCATATTAACTTCAATAATTATCCCAAAGACTTCTCCCAGTGAACTCTTTATCCCATCTATCAAGAACTAAAAAAGATGTAATGTTGGAGTGTACATTTGTGGCACAGTAGGTAAAGCCACTTCTTGGGATGTCTGTATCACATACTGTTGTGCCGATTTGGGTCCAGGCTATTCTGCTTCTGACCTACCTTCCTGCTAATGCATCCTGGGAGGAAACAAAATCATGCCTTGAGTGTTTGGACCCCAGGCACCAATATGTGAGATCTAGATGGAGCTCCAGGCTCCTGGATTCAGCATGTCCCTGCCACAGCAGCATCTGGTGGCTTTTGGAGAATGAACTAATTGGTGAAAAAGCCTCTCCCCTCCCCCCTTCTCTCACACCCTCACTCCCTCCTTCCTTCCCTCACTCCCTCCCTATATATTTAAAGGCTCATTCAAAGGTAAGCAGCCAGGCACGAATGTAAGAGACCCAAGACTGCTATACTTATACAGGCCTATTTACAAAGTTGGCCCATGACTGCCATCAACAAACTTAGATTTATGAAGGGTTTTCAACATTCCCTGATAGAAATAGTTGCAAATCATACAGCTTATACTGAATTCCTACAATCTTTCTGGGAGACTAGAATTTTGGAATGTGTGAGACAAAGGGTGCCTATGTGATAAGCCACCAATGAAAACACTGGGCATTGAGTCTCTAATGAACTTCCCTGGTAAAAGCTCATTTCAAAAGGTGGTTAAAACTTAATACTGGAAAAATTAAGCATATGGTATGTGATTTCACTTGGAGTAAACTCTTGAAATTTTATGACTTGTTTCTTCCAAATTCTGCCCAATGCACCTTTAACTTTTATTGATTTTGTATGCTATCCTCTTACTCTAAAAACTTGTGGCCATAAAAACAATTACATAAAGTCTTGTGAATTCTCTTAGAGATAACACTGGACTTTGGGATAGTTTTGGAAGCTCTAGACCCAGAAGGCTGCATTTTCCTACAGATGATGAAAATCTAAACTACAGCAATTGTAAAAGGGATGACAGGTTCATTATGGGTAATGGCTAAAAACAGTGGCATTTGAATCAAACAGCCAGGATTCAAATTGTATCTCCACCACTCACTGTGCCTGGGCAAAGCAACCCTATGGGATACTTAATAGGAGACATTCGGGGCCGGTGCTGTGACACAGTAGGTTAACGCCCTGGCCTGAAGCTCCAGCATCCCATATGGGTGCCAGTTCAAGACCCGGCTGCTCAACTTCTGATCCAGCTCTCTGCTGTGGCCTGAGAAAGCAGTAGAAGATGGCCCAAGTCCTTGGACCCCCGCAACCTGTGTGGGAAACCTGGAAGAAGCTCCTGGCTCCTACCTTCGGATCAGTGCAGCTCCGGCCATTGTGGCCAATTTGGCAGTGAACCATCAGATGGAAGACCTCTCTCTGTCTCTCCTCTCTCTGTGTAACTCTGACTTTCAAATAAATAAAGATTTAAAAAAAAAATAGGAGACATTTATAACAGAGTTAATTGTCCTAATCTAAAGTTTGCCCTGAGGTTTCAAGGCTTAAAGCCATTGAAAACAGAAAAAAAAAAAAAATGATGTTCACCTAGAAATAATCTACTTAGGGAGAAGAAGAAAAGCCCCAATTTACATTACAAAGGATGGAAACCAAATGCGGAGTTAGAGCAGTAATTCTTGAGGTGTCATTTGAATACCACCATGATCACATTACTAAAAATTAAATTTCAATTTCTACCCAAGATTTACAGAATCTAAAAATCTGGGGTCCAGACATTTGTGTTTTAAAAAACCATCAAGATAATCCTGAAGCACACACACTAAAGTTTGAGAAGCTGAAAATAGTGTGTTAAATTCACCAAATAGGTCAGCATCTACATATGCAGTCAGAAAACTAAAGTCAAGGCAGACATTGTGGCACAGCAATTTAAGCAACTGCCTGTGACTCAGGATTCACATATGAGTGAGGGTTTGAGACCCGGCTTCTCCATTTCTGATCCAGTTCTCTCCTAATTGCCTGGGAAAGCAGCAGATCATGGCCCAAATACCTGATCTCTGCACCTACATACAAGACCCAGATGGAGGTCTCAGACTCCTTGCTTCAGGGTAGCCCAGCCCCAAGTCATTGCAGCCATTTGAAGACTGAACCCACAGATGGAATCTCTCTCCCTCCCTCTCTCTCTCTCTCTATATATATATATAATCTAACTTTCAAATAAGTAAGTCTTTTTTTAAAAAACTGTAGAGTAAAAGGCCAGTAATTTGCATAGAAGTTAGTGAAATAAGACTCTCAGGGGATACAGACTAGCAGTGTCAATGGCAGCACAGAGGTCCAGAAAGTTGAGGACTTTGATGTGCTCATTGAATGTGGCTGTTTGGCATTAGCAAGAACTATTTCACTAAAACAGTAGGGAGGGGAAGAAGTCAAATGGCGGAGGTTAAAGATAAAAAAAATAGAAAGTGGAGAAATAGACACAGAAAACCAACTATTCTTTCAATAATTTAAGTGTAAAGGAATAGGATTTGATAATAATTTCAATGGGTCTAGGCAGTTTTGTTGTTGATCTTTCCTAATTTATGAGACTTCACCATATATGAATCCAAAGAAATAGGAAGAAATAAGTTGATGATATATAGAGAAGTAAAAGAGTTTAAACAGTACAGCAAATACAAAAAAAAAAAAAAAGAATATGCCAAAAGATGAAATAGAAAGCAAGACATACAGGAAGTCCTGGGCAGTTTAACTTAAAGTGTAAACCATTCTGCAAGACTGTCTTTTCTTGTCCGAGATACATTATTTTCCATCAATATCATTCATACAAATAAATTTAAGAAATATTGATCTCTAATACGCTACTATGCGTTCCTAACACTTCACACAGCAGAGACTCAATGAATGATTCATAAAAGAATAATAAAATGATACAATAACTTGCTTTGATTTCCATATAAGGTGATCCTATAGATAAGATTAAAAGGGAAGAAAGATAAGTGGAGAGAAAAAGGAAGGAAGGAAGGAAGGAAGGAAGGAAGGGAGGAAGGAAGGTGGGAGGGAGGGAGGGAGGGAGAGAGAGAGGAAGGAAGGAAGGAAGGAAGGAAGGAAGGAAGGAAGGAAGGAAGGAGAAAATAAGGAAGGAAAAGAAAGAGGAGAGAGAGGAAAATGAGGGAAGAGGAAGGGGAATAAAAACAGATGGACATGAGTTATGGCTGGAAAAAGTGATTCCCTCCAGCTCATGTGGGCTTGATACGTATCTCTCTTCTCAACATGCATACAGTGACAGAATAATGGTGGCTTGAAAATGGCCATGATGAATCTATTTTACACCCCAAAAAATAAGCAAACATAAGGCTTTTTACTCTGGAGACCTGGTTTTAAATATTAGCAGCACACCACTATGAAGCGCTAAGAGGTAGGAGAGCAAGGAAGCAAGGAATTGACCACTTAATGATTATATATTCTGGACTCTATCAACAAAAACTGTAATCCAAAGAAGTAACATCTCTGTTAGGTATACATAACCTATGACTCAAAAATTGAAATAATCATATAGCTGACCCAATGAAATTGGGAGTACACTCAGGACTATCAATTCTGAAACGTATTTCTATTAAATCAAACAAAAAATAGTATTTCTGTGTTACCCATGCTTGTTTTATCATCAAAATCACCGGAATCTCTCATTAAAACATATATTCCTATGTCCCACTACAGGCCAACTAAATCAGAGCATCCAAGGAAAAGACTTCGAACTCTGTATGACCTATATTATTCTTACTGGCAGGCAAATCTGGAAAATACTGCACCACTATTTCAGACTGTCTCTCCCAGGCCTTGGGTTTGCTAACCTAAGTCCCTATCATTAGTACTCTCACCTATGTTATTATCCTTAGTAAAAGGATATATGTAAGGTACAAAAGGGAAGAGCAGCTGGTAAACATTAGAAATTGCCAAAACTAGGAATCATTCTCAGCACCATCCTTTGGTCTGAGGTAACAAGACTTCCTAGTCCTCCCAACAGTATCTAGGAAATAATCTCTGTTTCACGACTGAAGAAGGCTTCAGGGAAGTTAAGAACTGCCTGGTTTCCATAGTGCAGTGGTCATCACGTTCGCCTCACAGAGAAGTTAAGAAACCTGTTTGGAGGTACATCACAGAGAAATAATGAAAACAGAATTGAAGCCAGATAGTTCATGTCTCAACCACTTCACAAGGTTTGTTGGTTCCCCTCTATGAATTAAAGTTTTAAAAATAAATCACTGCAATGATTATAACAAAGCCTCATCTATAGAAAGTAAAACCAGATAAGGGCCTCTTTCCCTTTAAGCTACAATCCAAGGCAGCTGACTAAATAAGGAAAAAAAAAAATCTTCAGTGAATCCTATTAATTATTTGCAATCTAAAACAAGTGAACCATTAAATTTAGACATCCATATTCTAGGACAATGTAAATATCACAGAAAAAAATCACAAAATCGGTAAACTACTTCATAAAGCACAACAGCAGTAACTATTTAACATGCTAGTGCTCTCAGAACTCTGCCGGCATCTGGTGGCAATTTTCATTAAGCATCAGTGTTATTCTCAAATATTGATTACCCATCCTTGCTTGTCAAGGTGCTTACATGCCAGCATATGATGGGTATCTTACAACAATTGGATATCTGCTCTCCATCAAGACAGAAAAATAAGTGTCAGGTGAAGAGGCAGAATTAGTTCATGACCATAAAATCCATGACCAAGAAAATGAACTTCTACTCCAAGAATCCAGTATTACCATACAAAAATCAGCTTTCTCTTTATTTTCAGGAGGGAAATGCAGCCATACTGTTAAGAGTGTGGGCTCTGGAGCCAGAATCTCTTGCTTTGAATCTTAGGAAAATAGGCAAAAACCTTGTTTGTGCCTTAATTTCCTCATCTGAAAAATTAATATATTAGTATCCACCTCAAAAGTACTAAATTAGCTTAACCTTATAAAACGCTTAAGACACTTGTGTCTGGCCGGTGCCGTGGCTCAACAGGCTAATCCTCCACCTTGCAGCACCGGCACACCGGGTTCTAGTCCCGGTTGGGGCGCCGGATTCTGTCCCGGTTGCCCCTCTTCCAGGCCAGCCCTCTGCTGTGGCCCGGGAGTGCAGTGGATGATGGCCCAAGTGGTTGGGCCCTGCACCCCATGGGAGACCAGGAAAAGCACCTAGCACCGGGCTCCTGCCATCGGATGAGCGTGGTGTGCCGGCCGCAGTGCACCGTCCGCGGCAGCCATTGGAGGGTGAACCAATGGCAAAGGAAGACCTTTCTCTCTGTCTCTCTCTCTCACTGTCCACTCTGCCTGTCAAAAAAAAAAAAAAAAAAAAAGACACTTGTGTCTGACATGTACTACCCATAAAGAAAAAATTTCCCAATAGTTTCTCCATTACACATTCAACCTTTGTCCCTGAACCTAATTACACAATTATGGATTAGAAAGTTGATGATGATAGTAAGAATAACTTACTTGGCAATTTACAGTGAATATAATTTACCATAAGGGTTAAGAAGGAAAGGATTTCTCTCGAATATGAAGGTTGAACATTCCCAATCTAAACATTTGAAAACCAAAATGCTCTAAAATAAAAAAAAATAAAAACGTTTTGAGGGCCAACACACCACAAATGAAAAATTCCATACCTGAATTCATATGACAGGTCACAGTCCAAACACAGGCACACCACACACACATTCAGTGTTGAAGGGAAAAAAGACCCTCCCAACTCTGGCCGCGAGTCTCATTTCTGCACTCATTAATGGTATGTCACATTTTTTACTGTTATGTACCTTTGTGTGAAAGATTATAAGATGAATCTTACTTGTTAATGGCACATGAATTCAGAATCAGAAATGGTGGTGATGCTGAACAACCATAGGTTGTCTATGTGGGTGGCTGAGGCAGTGAAACCTTAGCTTTCTGATGGTTCAATGTACACAACATTGTTTCATAAAAAAAAATTATTTAAAATATATAAAGTTACCTTCAGGCTATGTGCATAAGGTGTACATAAAATATAGGGCCAGCGCCATGGCTCAACAGGCTAATCCTCTGCCTTGTGGCGCCGGCACACCGAGTTCTAGTCCCGGTCAGGGCGCCGGATTCCGTCCCGGTTGTCCCTCTTCCAGGCCAGCTCTCTGCTGTGGCCTAGGAGTGCAGGGGAGGATGGCCCAAGTGCTTGGGCCCTGCACCCCATGGGAGACCAGGATAAGTACCTGGCTCCTGCCATCGGATCAGCACGGTGTGCCGGCCGCAGCGCGCCGGCCGCGGCGGTCATTGGAGGGTGAACCAACGGCAAAAAGGAAGACCTTTCTCTCTGTCTCTTTCACTGTCCACTCTGCCTGTCAAAATATATATATATATATATAGTTGAATCTCATGTTTAGATTTGGGTCGTATCTCCAAGATACCTCATTTGAAATGTAAATATTTCAAAATAGCAAAAAAATCAGAAATCCAAAACTATCTGATCCCATATATTTCAGTTAAGGGACACTCAATCTGTAGTAAATTACCTTCAAAGAACTAAGGAATATATTTAACTACTTGGGTTTTCCTCTAAGATAATTTGAAAACCTAGTATACAATAAATATGAATATTCTACAGCCTGCTCATCTACTCTCATTTTATGGTTGCCGTTGGGGGAACCAGTAGCTAAGAAAACTGTAATCTCTCTCTCTCTCTCTCTCTCTCTCTCTCTCTCTCTCTCTCTCCTTCTCCCTCTCTCTCTCTTTCTCTCTCTCTCTCTCTTTCTCTCTCTCTCTCACACACACACACACACAAATATCACATAACAAATACAATCATGTTTGAACACATTAAATTCCAAAATCCAAAATTTTGGTCAACAGTTTATGGTTCCAAGGTAACACCTAGATCATCATGAATCTTACAAGGAATGTTTGGATTTAAATCCCATGGCTTTTGAAATCTGTTCTTTTTAGGGCCATTGCTATCCAGAGAAATAATGGAAAGTAGAATTTATCAGAGGCAAAATTATGTTAATAAGTGGCCAAATTAAACAGCTTCCCATTCTAAAATAATTTCTTCATATGGTGCAATTTTAAAAGTTCTTGTAGATAAGATATATTCACCTTGAATATCTGATTAATCACCTAACACTGAAGAAGGCTTTAAGGGAAAATGTGATATCAGAAGTACATAGATTATACCTGAACATCTTTCCCAATCCTTCCACAAATACTGATTTTTATTTCTGTCTTAGGTAATGCTTCATCAGGCCTAAAATTATAGACCACTACTCCATTTATACAAAAGAATACCATTCCAATACTAAAATCTAGTTTTTTAACTAGTTTTTTTTTTCACCTGAGTTAATAGAGAGGCCCTCTGAACTCCCTATGCACAGTTTTATATTGAAAGCTCCTTTTGGGGCTGGCGCTGTGGCTCACTTGGTTAATCCTCTGCCTTGCGGTGCCAGCATCCCATATGGGCACCAGGTTCCAGTCCCGGTTGCTCCTCTTCCAGTCCAGCTCTCTGCTGTGGCCTGTGAAGGCAGTGGAGGATGGCCCAAGTGCTTGTGTGCCTGCATCCACATGGGAGACCAGGTGAAGCACCTGGCTCCTGGCTTCGGATTCGCATAGTTCCGGCCATAGCGGCCATTTGGGGGGTGAACCAACAGAAGGAAGACTTTTCTCTCTGTATCTCTCCCTCTCACTGTCTAACTCTATCTGTCAAATAAATTTAAAAAAAAAAAAAAAGAAAGCTCCTTTTAACACATTACTGCAGAAACATGAATTGGGAAATCTTTTTATGGTCTATTATGATTACATTTGCCATGGATTGTTCTTTTTCTATCCATCCATCCAAACCAAAAGCAATTCCTTATTTACCCCTCTCTCTCTCTTTGGGATCTAGAAAATACATTCAGGATGTCCAGCTGAAAAAGAATCTCGCTGAAGGTCCTATCATTAGAAGACCACTGGAAAGCTTACTGAGCCGTGTCTATCTCAAGATTAATGAGCACAATTATTATTGAGTATCATTCAGTTTATCTATCTCCATAGGATCAAAGTTCTTATTCTACCAGTCTCCTCTAGAGCTTTGAGATCATGAATAATGCCTGTTGAATCAGCAGGGTTCCCCTCTTAAAGAGATGTTATTCTGCTTTCTCTTCATTCACAGCAGCTGCTGCTTTGTATTACTAAGAAGTGAAAGTGTGTTCATTTCTGTGGACTTAGTATCCATTCTCATTCTAACAACATAACAAAAACGAAACTACCATGAGATGAACACCCTGAGGTTTAGAGAAGTTATATAGTTTGCCCAAGGACACAATCTGTTTTAATGTGAGCCCAGAAGACTAAAACCAGTACTTAAGAATTTAACCAATATGTTACACTACAGAAAGGATTGTATTCATTGTTCTATTCAATTAGGTAGTTGTAGGTAGTGTTGCATGGAGAATCAAAAAGCTACAACTCCTTTTTTTAAAAAATGTATTACTAACAAGATAAAAGATTGAAAAATAATACTTTTCGATGTGACTTTTCAAAAAAGGTATAAAATTATTTCTAACATTTCTATTAATAACTTTACACTAAATCAAAAACTTCCAAGCAAGAAAATCTTATACAGTATTGTTTAAATTTTACCTAAAGGACAGATGTTAAATACTATATTCTTTTAAATATCTGGTTAAGGGGCCGGGCCTGTGGTGCAGTAGGTTAATCCTCCACCTACAGCACCAGCATCCCATATGGGCGCCGATTGTAGTGCCTGCTGCTCCTCTTCCAATTCAGCACTCTGCTCTGGCCTGGGAAAGTAGTAGAAGATGGCTCAAGTCTTTGGGCCTCTGCACCCCTGTGGGAAACCCAGAAGAAGCTCCTGGCTCCTGGCTTCGGATCAGCACATCTCTGGCCATTGTGGCTATTTGGGGAGTGAATCAGCAGACAGAAGACTTTTATCTCTGTCTCTGTCTCTCTGTCTCTCTCTGTCTCTCTCTCTCTCACTGTCTGTAACTCTATCTCTCAAATAAAAAAAATCCTAAATAAATAAATGTCTGGTTAAAAGGTAGAGTTATAACTATGTCCTATAACTACTTGTCCTAAACAATGAATTAACTGTATTACATTTTCATTTTTAGTATTGGTCAAGAAATATCCAATGTTGTTATTATCAAGATGGCCCTTTAAAACTATATATATATATATATATATATATATATAAAAACCTCTACGCTTCTTTTGAATCAGTTGCATAAGAAAGAGGTGGACAGCATCAGAATCACCGATAGAAGGGAACTTTAAAAAATAGGCCTAGTTTCCAAGAAAGTAATTTTGCTTTTATGGTTTTCTAAATGCTTCTCTTAGGCACAATGGGAAAATTTCACCTAAATCTAACATAATTAAGATGTTTCACCTTTAACTCATAGAAAGATACAAAGAATGTCATTGCTTCTAACTGAAAGAAATTGGGTTATCTTCTGTGGCAATTTCAAATATGGAGATGACTACTTACCTGAAAAAAAAAAAAAAAAACCAAAAAAACAAAACACAAAAACTGATGGAAAACAACGACATGGGTTAAAAACCACTGTATTTAATAACTTAGTATTCTACTGGCTAGAAGCTCCCCCAACGTGATTAACTCAGTAACTACAATTTTCAAATACATTTTGATCCACTGACTTCTTTTCATCAGCTCTTTCTAGTTTTCTAAGGTAATATCTTGGTCTGAAATTCTCAAGATGTGCTGAAACTATATACATGTGCCCAAGATATTTGCTTTCCATTCTCCTTCACTAAAAATTTGACCATATGTGGCGCAACTCCTAGAATGATAATTTGTCAGTAAATGACAAATTTTTCAAGTCCCCAAACCCATTTGAGCCAGCAATTTGTAGAAATGTGTGTTGGATTTATATGGATAAACTGTGGCCTCAATTCCTAAAGTCTACCACTGGTGTGTTGGCTAAATAAAATGGACCACAACCTGGACAATAGGATACTGTACTATCTTTAAACAAATGTTAACTGTATTATATAGTTTTTTCTAAGTTTTTATTTTTATTTCTTTGAAAGGTAGAGTTAAAGACAGAGAAAGGGAGAGACAGAGACAAAGTTCTTTTATCTGCTAGTTCACCCCCTAAGGCCACAACAGACAGAGCTGGGCTGATCTGGACAACAGGATACTGCACTATCTTTTAACAAGTCAATTTAGATATATAGTAACTGGCACACAGTTAATGTGAAAACATAACTGGTTAATCCATAGATGAATAAATATCCATTGGAATTTTCAATAACATTTTGAATGTCTTATAATGACTTTATGCACTATTTGTTAATTGTTCTTTCGTTCAAACATATAATATAGGGGCTGCCGTGGCTTATTAGGTTAACCCTCGCCTGCAGCACCAGCATTCCATATGGGTGATGGTTCATGTCCTGGCTGCTCCTCTTCTGATTCAGCTCTCTTATAATGACCTGAAAAGGCAGTGGAAAATGTTCCAAGTGCTTGGGCCCCTGCATCCATGTGGAAGACCTAGAAGAAGCTCATGGTTCCTGGCTTTGGATCAGCCCAGCTCTGTCTGTTGCGGCCATTAGGGGAGTGAACTAGCAGATAACTTTCTCTCTGTCTCTCCCTCTCTCTGTCTTTAACTCTACCTTTCAAAGAAATAAAAATAAAATCTTAGAAAAAAACATTGTACAACAACAGTCAGCACAAGAGCTGATCAAGTTACTGTTTCTCATAGTGTCCATTTCACTTCAACAGGTTTCCCCTTTGGTGCTCAATTAGTTGTCATTGATCACACTGATGGGTCTGAGAGTCAAAGGGATCACACAAACAAGACTAGTGTTTGCGAATACTAACTGATAGAATCAAAAAGGGAGAAAATGATCCAACATGGGAAGCGAGATACACAGCAGACTCATAGAATGGCAGATGTCCTAAATAGCACTCTGGCCTCAGAATCAGCCCTTAAGGCATTCAGATCTGGCTCAAGAGCCCATGAGAATATTTTATGCATGGAAAGCCAAGACACTGTAGCAAAAGAAAAGAAGACCTAGATGAAAGATCTCTGCGAGTGAGATCCCAGTGGAACGAATGGGGCCATCAAAGAAGGAGGTACCTTTCTCTGAAGGGAGGAGAGAACCTCCACTTTGACTATGACCCTGTTGGAATAAGATTGAAGTCAGCAAACCCTAAAGGCTTCCATAGCCTCGGCAACTCATGACTAGACCCTAGGGAGATTACTGACGCCATAAACAAGAGTGTCAAATTGTTAAGTCAACTTCAGGAGTCACTGTGTACTTACGTCTCATGTGGGATCTGTCCTTAATGTGTTGTCCAGTGTGAAGTAATGCTATAACTAGTACTGAAACAGTATTTTTACACTTTGTGTTTCTGTGTGGGTGCAGACTGATGAAATCTCTATTTAGTATATGCTGAATCAATCTTCTGTATATAAATATAATTAAAACTGAAAAAAATCTTGGTGTTAAATTGGAAATTGCATAGAAAATTAATCAATTTAAAAAAATATATCATGTAGAATCTCTGTCCTTAATGTGCTATACATTGTGAATTAATACTATAACTAGTACTCCAACAGTATTTTTCACTTTGTGTTGCTATGTGAGGGCAAACTGTTGAAATCTTTACTTAATATATACTAAACTGATCTTCTGTATGTAGGGAGAATTGAGAATGAACCTTGATGTGAATGCAAGGGGAGAAGGAGTGGGAGAGGGGAGGGTTGCGGGTGGGAGGGAAGTTGGGGGGGGGAAGCCATTGTAATCTATAAGATGTATTTTGGAAATTTATATTCTTTAAATAAAAGCATTATAAAAAAAAGAAAAAAAAGAAAAAAACATATAATAAATTAACATTTATAGAGAATTTGCTAAGAGCAAAGCACTATTCTAAAAATTCAATGTTATACATATATACATCTAATCATTATAACAGTCCTTGGGGGCTTAGTATTACTACCACATTACAAATAGAAATATAGAAGGATAGGTCAGCACTGCGGCTCACTTGGCTAATCTTCCGCCTGCGGCACCAGCACCCTAGGTTCTGGTCCCGACTGGGGCACCGGATTCTGTCACAGTTGCTCCTCTTCCAGTCCAGCTATCTGCTGTGGCCCGGAAAGGCAGTGCAAGATGGACCAGGTGCTTGGGCATTGCACCCGTGTGGGAGACCGGGAGGAGGTACCTGGCTCCTGGCTTCAGATCAGCACAGCGCACTGGCCGTAGCGGCCATTTTGTGGGGTGAACCAACAAAAAAGGAAGACCTTTCTCTCTCTGTCTCTCTCTCACTGTCTAACTCTTCCTGTCCAAAAAAAAAAAAAAAAAAAAGCTTATGCTCTTACATAGAAAATATACTTTTCAGGAACACTATTCAATATAGAAAAAAGTGGTTATTACTGACAAGTCGTAATTATTAATAGTACTTTTATCAATATTTTCTCATTTTGCTTCAAAAATATTAACTATTAACACTTTTCTTTAAATGACAGAATTTGTTTTATGATAGCCCAAAGAGCTAGTGTCATGAGCACTATAAAGTCGATGCCTGAGAGCTAGTAACACAGATCCAAGATAGAGGCTCTGATACCCCACACCTGCACAATTTCAGAAGTCTCCAAATTGACAACAAATCTGGGCAATGACTCCTTCTGAACCTTGACATCCCAGAAGGCAGAAGAACAAAATTTTTCTAATCCATCAACATTGTTTTCTTGCACTTGCCCATGTGAAATCACATTACTGATATCTATTTTCTCCTATAAAGATAGCACAAATTTTTTAAGCTTCTTCCCTGCCTTCCACTAGTGTAAGATTGAAATCAATATTTTAGGAGACTACTATGATATATAGTGAGTTCAACTGGCATTCCTATAATATAGCCTAATACCATGGTTTTCAACCTTGGCTGCTAGAATTTTTAAGAAACCTCCAAAAGTGATTCTGATGCACAACCTGGGTGGAGAGTTTCTAAAACATATGTGCTATAGCATAGCATGTCACCCTATGTGTGGTACTTCAGTAATCAGAGTCCCAGTACTAGTAAATGACTCTGAAGAGGCATCAGAATATGTGTTATTCATATTGTAACAAATACAGTTAAATATTTTTAGAATAAACATGAGTAAAATTGGAGAACTGGAGTTTCTGAAGTAGACCACGAGAGTGCATTCCAGTGAATAATCATAGTCTCACTTGTCAAAGAGAAACTATCTTAACTGAAAGTGTATTGGTTTGGTATACAATTGAGCTTGAAATGGTACAAAACAGAATCTAAGGGCTAGCACTGTTGTTGCACAGTGGGCTAAGCCTCTGCCTGTGGTGCAGGAATCCCATATGGGCACCAGTTCAAGTCCTGGCTGCTCCTCTTCTGATCCAGCTCTCTGCTATGACCCGGGAAAGCAGCTGAAGATGGCCCAAGTGCTTGGGCCCCTGCACCCACGTGGGAGACCTGGAGGAAGCTCCTGGCTCCTGGTTTTGGATTGGCTCAGCTCTGGCCATTGAGGCCATCTGGGAAGTGAGCCAGTAGATGGAAGATTCTTTCTCTCTCGTGCTCTCTCTCTCTCTCTGTCTTTCTCTCTTTCTCTCTTCTATTTGTAACTCTCTCTCTCTCAAATAAATTAATAAAATCTTAAAAAAAAAAGAAAAAAGCAGATTATAAGATTTTGTGGAAATTTACAAACAAAGGGCTAATAACAGAGAGCAGCAAATGAGAACAAACTTGATGGAACAAAATAAAGATTTAAGATATCTTTCCCCGAATAACTAACTATTATGCAAGATGAGATGTGTACTTAAAGCTAGACTTAGGGATTTGATCATCATTTATTTAACTACCAAAAATAAAAATAAATTTTAAGTACTAATAACAAAATCTAAAAGAAGTATCTTCCTCACCAAGGAAAATTAGACAAGAGAAAGAAATAAAGGGCATCCAAATTGAAAAGAAAGAAATTGAACTGTGCTGTTTGCAGATCACATTACCTAAAAGACTCCACCAAAAACTGTTAGGACTAATAAAGTGAACTGTTAAAATAGTAAAGTGGCAGGGTAAAAAAAATTCAACAACAAGTATTAGTAGCATTTCAACATGCTCAAAATCAACCATCTGAAAGAGAAATCAAGAGAGTGATCCCATTTACAATCACTACAAAAACCAAAACCCAAAACAAAAATTGCATATGAATAAATTTAACCAAGGAGTTGAAAGAGTTCTACAGTGAAAGCCATTAAAGAATCCAAATTTATATAGAACTACAAAAGAAACCAAATAGCCCAAGCAATCCTAAGTGAAAAGAACAAAGCAAGAGGCATCACACTACTTAAATTGAGAACATAGTTTAAAATTATCGTAACCACTGATAGGTCTAAGAGTCAAAGGGAACACACAAACAAGACTAGTGTCTGCGAATACAAATGGATAGAACCAAAAAGGGAGAGAATTATCCAACATAGGAAGCGAGATACACAGCAGACTCATAGAATGACAGATGTCCTAAATAACACTCTGGCCTCAGAATCAGCCCTTAAAGCATTCAGATCTGGCTCAAGAGCCCATGAGAGTATTTTAGGCATGGAAAGCCAAGACACTCTGGAAAAGGAAAAAAAGAAGACCTAAATGAAAGATCTCTGAGAGTGAGATCCCAGTGGAAGGAATGAGGCCACCAAAGAAGGAGGTGCCTTTCTCCGAAGGGAAGAGAGGACCTCCACTTTGACTATGACCCTGTTGGAATAAGATTGAAGTCGGCGAACCCTAAAGGCTTGCATAGCCTTGACAACTCATGACTAGAGCCTAGGGAGATTACTGACGCCATAAACAAGAGTGTCAAATTGTTAAAGCAACATCAGGAGTCACTGTGTACTTACGTCTCATGAGGGATCTGTCCTTAATGTGTTGTCCAATGTGAAGTAATGCTATAACTAGTACAGAAACAGTATTTTTACACTTTGTGTTTCTGTGTGGGTGCAAACGGATGAAATCTTTACTTAGTATATACTGAATCGATCTTCTGTATATAAAGATAATCGAAAATGAAAAAAAAAAACTTGGTGTTAAATTGGAAATTGCATAAAAAATTAATCAATTTAAAAAAATATATCATGTAGGATCTCTGTCCTTAATGTGCTGTACAATGTGATTCAATGCTATAACGAGTACTCAAATAATATATTTCACTTTGTGTTGCTATATGAGGGCAAATGGACGAAATCTTTACTTAACACATGCTAAACTGATCTTCTGTATACAAAAAGAATTGAAAATGAATCTGGATGTGAATGAAAGGGTGGAGGGAGCGGGTAAGGGGGGAGGGTTGCAGGGGGAGAGGGAAAGTATGGGGGGAAAGCCATTGTAATCCATAAGTTGTACCTTGGAAATGTATATTCTAAATAAAAGTTAAAAAAAAAAGAAAAACAAACAATCCAGTTAAGAAAGGGACAAAGGACTTGAACAGGCATTTTTCAAAAGAGGAAATTCAAATGGCCAACAGACACATGAAAAAATGCACAGGATCAATAGCTATCAGGGAAATGCAAATCAAAACCACAATAAGCCTTCACCTTACCCCAGTTAGAATGGCTCTCACACAAAAATCAAAAAGTAATAAATGCTGGCTAGGATATGGGGGGAAAAGGTATCTTAATACATTCTTGTTGGGAATGCAAACTAGTACAGCCATTGTGGAAGACAGTATGGAGATTCTGCAGATGTCTGAAACTAGAGCCATCTCTTTCCTGGCATTTTATTCAAAGGAAATGAAATCACATATAAAAGAGTTATTTGTACCCCCTTGTTTATTGCAGTTCATTTCACAATAGGTAAGATATAGAATCAACCCAGATGTCCATTAACTGATGACTGTATAAGAAAATGTGGTATATATACACTATGGACTATTACTCAGCCATAAAACAGAATAAAATCCTGTCTTTTACAACAAAATAGATGCAACTGGAAACCATTATACTTAGTGAAATAAGCCAGCCCCAAAAAGACAAATATGTTTTCCTGATCTGTGGCAACTAATATAGTACCAAAAATGTAATGTATATTAATGAAATTGACATTTTGAGATTTGATTATTGTATATTGGCCTTGTTTCTACTATTAGAAAACAATATTTTTCCTTCTTAAAAAAAATAAAATTATCGTAACCAAAACAGCATAGTATTGAAATAAAAAAAAAACATATAGAACAATAGAACAGTACAGAGACATCCAAAATAAATCCAGTTACTTATAGTCAACTGATTTTCTTCTTTAAAATTATATTTTTATTTTATTTGAAAGGCAAAGAAACAAAGAAAAATCTTCCAGCCCTAGTTCAATCCCCTGATGACCACAACAGCCAAGGCTGGAACTCCCCAGATGCCTGTTCAAAACACATCTCCCACACAGGTGGCAGGGACCAAGTATCTGTGCCATCATCTGCTCCTTTCCAGGTTGTGCATTAGTAAGAAACCAGAATCAGAAGCAGAGCCAGACACTCCAATATGGGATGAGGGTGTTCAAGCATCATCTTAACACTCACCCCAGTTAATTGCTTCTCTGAACAGAGGTTCCAACAACAAAAATTGAGACAAAAACTTTCTTTTCAATAAATAGTACTGGGTTAACTGGCTATCCATATGCAGATGAATGAGACTAGATCCCTATCCCTCACCACATACAAAATTCAATTCAAAATAGATTAGAGATTTAAACTGATCATTAGAAACTATAAGATTATTGGAAGAAAACATAAGAGAAATTCTTCTATTCTTCTTAAAATTGGTCTGGGCTAAGTTTATTGTTTTGTTTTTTTTTGTTTTTTGTTTGTTTTTGTTTATTTGTCTTTTTTATTTTTAGGGTAAGACCTTAAAAGCACAGGAAACAAGAGCAGAAATAGACTATATCTAACTAAAAACACTTCTATACAACAAAGGAAACAATCAATCGAATGAAGAAACAGTCTGCAGAATGGGAGAAAATATCTGCAAACTATCCATCTGAATAGATGAGATTTATACAGAAGGAAATCAATGCAACAGCATCAACAACAACAACATAACCCTTCAAATAATCTAATTAAAAATAGTTAAAACATTTTAATAGACATTTCTCAAAAGAAGACATACAAGTGACCCAAAGGCATATTAAAAAATTTAAATATCACTAAGTATCAGAGAAATGAAAATCAAAGCCACATTGAGATATCATCTCATGTCAGAAATACTCTTATCAAAAAACAAGATAACATTCTGGTGAGAATGTAAAGAAAGAGGAACTCTAAAAGACCACTGGTAGGAATGTAACTTAGTATAGCCATTATGGGAAACAGTATGGAAATTCCTCAAAAAATCTAAAGATAGAATCATTACAAGATCCAGTAACCAAACTTTTGCATATATATGCAAAGGAAAGAAAATGAGCTTATCTGTACACTAATAGTTATTACATCACTATTCACAAAAGTCAAGATATAGAATCACCATGTGTCTATTGACATATAAATGGATGAAGAAAAGCAATATATTTATATTATATATATATTATACACACATACACACACACAATGGAATAATATTTAACCACAGAGAAGAATGAAGTCTTGTCCTTTGTGGTGATACAGATAAACCTGAAGGACATAGTATTAAGTGAAATAAGTCAACCACAGATAGGCAAATGTGGAATATTCTCATTGATATGGTAGAAGCTAAAAGTGCTGATCTCATGTAGCAAAGTGCAGGTTACTGGAGAGCAGAGGCTAGGAAATGTAGAGGAAGGGGGAAATAAGGTAAAGAATACCAATGGATCCAAAAATATAGTCATATAAGATGAATAATTTTTAGTTCTCCAGAGTGCTGTAGGATGACTACTTAATATTTCATTGTATATTTCAAAAGAGATTGAAGAATAGATTTTGAAGCTTCACCACAAAAAATGATACATGTTTAAGATGACACATATGCCAGTTATCCTTATTTGCTAATTATGCCTGGATACATGTATTGAAATATCAATATGTACCCCATAAATATGTGCAATTATTATGTTCATTTAAATTAAATGTACAAAATATAGCTAAATCAAAGACGTTATTGACATTAAAAATACTGTGGGAAATAATTCATAGGAAGTTAAAGTACATATTAAATCTGTAAAACATATACCGCATTTGCTTGTATTTATTCTTCATCCTACATCAGATGAATTTATAAAAGTGTGTATATGTGTGTGTGTGTGTGTGTGTGTGTGGTGTTAACTTGCTTTGATTTCACTGGGCATACAGTTTCATTAAAGAAAAGTTGTTTTAGCTGTCTCCAAATCCAACATAACCTTCACTTGCATTGTGGAATCACATATGCATAGGTTCCTACACTCTTGCAACAGCTGTTCTTTCTTTTTCTCAGGTTTTTCTAAGGAATTCATTTTGGATCATAACATATAAGCATATAGTAATTATGACTATTAATTTATATGCTACCAGGTAATCACCTTATTAAAATATGCTCTTATTAAATTAATGTTAACAATGAACAAAATAGCTTCAGAATAACTGAGTTGAGGCTTTCCTATGGGAAACATAAAACATTTTGCTGTTCATTAATTTTGAAGGTGGAACTCAGAAGGAGTACATGAGGTCCTTGTGATGAGTCCCTTGTGCCTAAAGATCTAAAACATATTGAAAATTATTCCCCTTTCTGTAATATCCCATTATTTTTTTCTCTGAGACTATGTTCACTTCAACCTTTACAACTAAGTTTCAAATATTCAAATACAGAGGGATATGAATTCTTCCTTTTCCATAATATATGGATTATAGGCAAAACCTTTCAAAGAAAAGAAAACATAATAGCATTCAAAGTCTATTTCTACCAAAGAGGCCGAGACATTATCATAATGCCTCTATTATAGCAATTGCTGAAATTAAATGCCTACAGATTTGACCCTAAGGAGTATAATGCAGTGAGTGCTATAATAAACCACTTACTATAAATACTTAACCTTGAAGGTGTTCTATATTAATATAAATCCACAATGGCTATTTTGTCTCTGTCACTATATATTTAATAAATAACTCATATCAAACCATCCCATGTTACTTTTTTTTTTTGGTTATCTGAAATAGTTTGCTCCTTCCTTGAAAATATGGACTGCCTTCCAGAATCTTTATTAAGACTTACACCATAAATTGAGAATGGCATGGTACTTTTGTGATTACTCAAGATTAAAGAACTTAATGGAAAAAATTATTCATGAACCAGCATGTTTAAAAGTACACACAGGTAGAGTTTAGTAGGTTATATGTAATTCAAAATGAAAAATACAATTGGCAGCACTTATTAGAGACCTATACTGGACTTTGCATAATTTTGCATTAGTGTTACCTCAGCTGTTTACTATTTAATAACATTAAATTAAGTCATTGTATTCCATTTACAGGCAGTAATCAAAAGAATTCTAACATGGCTTTCCTTGCCTTTGCAGTACAACCATAAGGGACAATGTGAATACCAAACAGTTTGAGTTACATTTGAATTGTTAGCTAAATGAAATATAGATATTGCCTCTTTTCTCTTAAAATATAAAATTTAGAAAAGTAGAAATATCTTGAAAATTAGTAAAATAAGTCTGGAAATAAATGATGATTTGTGTCATTAAATTAAAAATATGATTTTTAAAGGGAAATAGAAATGACTATGGTTCTGTAGTTCCCAATACTGAATAAGAATACTTTTTTTCCCAAGGCTAGTTGTGTCCTCTATCAGTAAGCTTGTGAAATCATAGCTTTTCGCTGTTGTTGGCATATTTATTATATTATAAAAATATCAACTTCACTCTCTGGTTATATAGCATGCAAAATTTTCTTAAGAGAGAAGTAGGGGTCAGTGCTGAGGCGTAATGGGTAAAGCTGCTGCCTGCAGAGCTGGCATCCCATATGGCCACCAGTTCGAATCCCAGCTGTTCTACTTCCAATCCAGCTTTCTGCTGTGGCCTTGGAAAGCATTAGAAGATGTCCCAAGTCCTTGGGCACCTGCATCCACGTGGGAGACCCTGAAGAAGCTCCTGGCTCCAGGCTACAGACTGGCTCAGCTCCGGCTGTTGCAGCCAACTGTGAAGTGAACTAGCAGATGGAAGACCTCTCTCTCTCTTTCTGTCTCTCTCTCTCTCTCTCTCTCTCTCTCTCTCTCTGCCTCTGCCTCTGCCTCTCCTTCTCTTTGTGTAACTCTGACTTTCAAATAAATAAATCTTTTAAAAAAGAGAGAAGCAAATGCATTTACAGGTTGCAACATCAGATATTCTCCAGTCAGCTATACTACTAATTCAAATTTAATATATATATATATATATATATATATATATATATATATTTGAAAGACAGAGCTACAGACAGTGAGGGAGAGACAGAAGACAGGGAATCTTCCATTCTGTGTTTCACTCCACAAACAATCACAATGTCCAGGGATGACCCAGGCAGAAACCAGGAGCCTGGAAATCCATCTGTGTCTCCCATGTAAGCAGCAAGGGGCCGAGTACTTCGGCCATCTTTCCTTGCTCTCCCAGGCACATTAGCAGAGAGCTGGGCTGGAAGTGGAGTTGGGAATCATACTGGTAAATATATGGGATGCCAGCACTGCAAATGGTGCTATACCTACTATGCACAACACTGGCCCCTAAATCTCACTATTGATTTCAATACAATCTATCTCCATCTCTTTATCCGCCATTTATTCTATAGCCCACTAATACATGAGAGATCTTTAACAAATTCATGGAAAATTCATATTATTATAAAAACTATGCATGGGTTTAAAAATTAATCAAAAATAAACTTACCTTTTACCTCCATTTTTTAAATGTTTAGCGTTTTTTTAAATGTTAAATTTTTTTAAAAAAGTGTTTAAGTGTTTAGAGGTCCTATTTATTTGAACTGAGAATAACAGTAGTTTTATTGAGTCCTATGGGGCAAAATGTATATTCTGACAACTTAGGTTATCCTGCTTTATTACCAGGCAGGGTGCTAATATAAATGACATTTCGGAGCCGGCGCTGTGGTTCAGCAGGTTAACACCCTGCCCTGAAGCACCAGCATCCCATATGGGCACTGGTTCTAGTCCCAGTGGCTCCTCTTCTGATCCAGCTCTCTGCCATGGCCTGGGAAAGCAGTAGAGGGTGACCCAAGTCCTTGGGCTCCTACACCCACGTGGGAGACCTGGAGGAAGTTCCTGGCTCCTGGCTTTGGATCAGCTCAGCTCTGGCAGTCGCAGCCAACTGGGGAGTGAACCAGCAGATGGAAGACCTCTCTCTCTCTCTCTCTCTCTTTCTGCCTCTCTTCTCTCTGTGTAACTCTCTAACTTTTGAATAAATAAAATCTTTATATATATATATATATATATATATACACACACACACACACACACACACACACACATATATATGACATTTCAGCCACTAAAATGTTAATAACCAAACCTTTTTCAGGAAGAGAAACATAGAAGCAGGCTTCCAATCATTTCTCCTAAAGTGTTATCATGCGCTATGAACTATATGGCAAGCTGAGATGGGCCATCATATAAGCGTTTCTGGGTGTGGTCACCATGGTGTCTCAGCTCTCATAGATAGACAGTAGATATACTTGTTTATTTTTTTAAGTTATTTTTAAGGAGTATAAATTTTGTAAGTACAACTTTAGGAATATAGTTATTCTTCCCTCCATACCTGTCCTACCACCCACACTCTCTCTTTCCCAGTCCTGTTCTCCATTAAGATTCATTTTCAATTAACTTTGTACACATAAGACCAACTCTGTACTAAGTAAAGTTTTCAACAATTCGCACACACAAACACACTAAAAAATGAGAACTAGTTTTACAGTTAACTCTCATAATATAACTCGTTGAGAACAGAGGTCCTGCATGGTGATTTAGTGCACAGTTACTCCTGTTGTTAATTTAACAATTAACACTCTTATGTATGACGTCTGTGACAACCCGAGGTTTTTAACATACATTGCCTAGGTTATGGAAGCCTTTGATTCCATAAACTCCGTCAATATTTAGATGAGACCATAAGCAAAGTGGAAGTTCTCTCTCCATTTAGAGAAAAGTACACCCTTCTCTGAAGGCCACTTCTTTCCACTGGTATCTCACTCACAGAGATCCTTCATGTAGAACAGTTTTTGCTGCAGTGTCTTGGCGTTCCATGCCTGAAATGCTCTCATGGGTTTTTTAGCCATATCAGGAAGCTTTAAGGGCTGACTCTGAATTACCTCCATTTTTATACAAACTTTCTAAAGTACCTCCAAGCTTTTTTCCCCATATCCCACCAAAACATCCAAGAGCTATTCTGAAGATCCCAAAAGGCAACCTTACTACTATCTCCAACAGATCATCTTTGATAAAACTCATTAAAGTAGATTTCTCTTTCTCCCTCTTATTCTATGATGTTAGTAAATCACAATATTCCATTGATTCTACTATGCTACTGTGTTAATATCCATCTATGTCAGCCATATAGACCTAACTGTGCTATACAGGAAATTCTTCAAATCACCATGGCTTAATACAATGCAGATACTAGTCATTCAGCGAACCAAGTGATGGAGTCTCTGACACATATTTTCCTAACACTATGCCAGAGGGGAAAAAAGCTCTGAACAATCTTCCATCTTTAACTAAGTTTCAGGACAATGATAACAAACATGAGTCTGCATAATTCATTGACTAGAACTAGTCCCATGACTGCATCCAACCATGAGATATCAGGACATACAATTGTATCAAAGGGAATCAGAAAGATATGCAAATATTGATAGTAATAATCATATGTAATAGGATATAATATGACACTGCTTAGAATTTACAAAACTCTTATCTATGACAAAATCAAATTTAATATCTTTTTTAAAACATTTATTTATTTGAAAGACAGAGTTACAGAGAGAGGTAGAAACAGAGAGAGAGGTCTTCATTCTGCTGGCTCACTCCCTAGATGGCTGCAACAACCAGAGTTGTGCCAATCCAAAGCCAGGAGCCAGGTGCTTCTTTTGGGTCTCCCATGTTGTGCAGGGACCCGAGGAACTGGATCATCCTCTACTGCTTTCCCAGGCCATAGCAGAGAGCTGGATTGGAAGTGAAGCAGCCAGGACTAGAATCGGCAACCATATGGGATGCTGGCACTTCAGGCCAGGGATTCAACCCCCTGCAGCACAGCGCCAGCCCCCAAATCTAATATTTTATGCATCAATTGCCCTCCCTCTAAGATCTCTTCCTCTCCCAAACCTCTTCACTCTCACAACTCAGATTTTATATTCAGTGATTGCAGTTTTTCAGGAAAGAACATGTTCTTTCAAAAATGCATAATTTTTCATATATTATTCAATTTGCTCTTCTATTACTAGAAAACTACTCATTCTTCCAGTTTTAGCTCAAAATATAACTTCCCTCTGAAGTCTTCCCTGACTCCACCCAGATTTTTTTTCATATACTATACTTAATTTCCTTGTATTAAAACAAATTATTTTTGAACCATTTGCATTTATCTCCCCACATAAACTATAAACAATGAGATCAGAAAGTATATTATTTTCAATTATGGTCCCTAGCACCTGAGATGAAACATACTCCCCAAAACACATGAATAACTGAATCCTACCTGAATTCTCTATTGTCTATTTGATTATTTGTTTTGTAAATTAATTCCATTCTGGCCTTCAATGATGTTATTCTTTTAAAAAAAAAAAAACATTTATTTATTTGAAATGCAGGGTTACAGAGAGAGGAGAGAGAGACAGGTCTTTCCTCTACTGGTTCACTCTCCAAATGGCTGCAATTGCCAGGGCTGGACCAGGCTAAAGCCAGGATACCTAAGCTTCACCCTGTTGAAGGGCCCCAAGTAATTGTGTCATCTTCTGATGATTTTCTAGGCACATTAGCAGGGAGCTGTACTGGAAGTGAAGTGGTAAGAACCCAACAAGCACCTATATGAGATGCAAGCATTATATGTGATTGCTTAATATACTATGCCACAACGCCAGCCCTAGTGACATTTCTAATTAGATGTTTTGCCATATCCCTCATAGCTTCCCAAGAAAGTTCACTGTCTCTTTTAAGAACTGTAATAATTCATCCTTTAATGTTTACATGGTTGTGATATAAACCAGTGCTTCCTGGCATTATGGTCAAAACCAACATTATTAACTATCATCCATAACTGTAGATTACTTCTAAATTTTAATCTCCAGTCCAATTTTCTATTTTAAGCTATATAAAAATAGAAGTAACCAACTACTTGTTGTTCTTAGTCAACCCACAAATTGACTTCCATGTCTTTGCATTCTCAAGCGATTAGCATAAATGATCCACACAGTGACTTAAGCCAGGACTTGGTTCTAATTCTCTGTATCATCTTCTCTCTCATTTCATATTCAGTCAGTGAACAAGTAACATATATTTTTAGTTCTCAAGTACCTCTTACACAACAGATGTGCTGTCACTTCTTCCAGGTCTCCATCTTGTTTTACCACTTTGCCACTTTACAGATTTATTTTTTGTCATTAATCTCTCAAATAAATAAATACTAAAAAAAATAGAATTCACCTATTATCATTAGTGAATATGGTCTGTAATCTTTCTTCTCTCTTCAGTCTTTCTATTAAGATTGTACTTGCGGGGGCCAGCGCTGTGGTACAGCAGATAAAGCCACTGCCTGGAATGCCAGCATCCCATATGGGTACCAGTTTGAGTCCTGGCTGCTCCACTTCTGATCCAGCTCCTTGTTAATATGCCTGGAAAAGCAGCGAAAGATGGTCCAAGTCCTTGGGCCCCTACATACTTGTGGGAGAGCCAGAAGTAGCTCTTGGTTCCTGGCTTTCGATCGATCGGCACAGATCTGGCCATTGTGGCAATTTCAGGAGTGAACCAGTGGATGGAAGATTCTCTCTCTCTCTCTCTCTCTCTCTCTCTCTCTCTCTCTGCCTCTGCCTCTCTATAACTCTGCCTTCAAATAAATAAATCTTAAAAAAAAAGAAAAAAGGATTTTACTTGTCTCATCAAAGAAACTGGTCAGATTTCTCTAATTTACTTTCTGGAAAGCTTATATGCAGCAATATTATCAATTCTTCAAAGCTTTGGAATAAATGCCTGTAAAATTATTAGGATATCACTTTTTATACATCTTTTTATACATTTTTGATGATTAATACAATTTCTTTAGCATTTTTGCCTTAATTTAGGCTCAGTATCTTGAGTTATCCCCAGTACCATCCTATATAAGGTGTTTACTTGTGCTTCTGTCGCCTTCTTGTTGCTACTCAATAGTTAAGCAAATAGAGCCATGGTTCAGTGCCCAGTTTAATAAAAGCTATGGGCTTAGTAAATATTCATATGGAAACATTTCTACTCACCCTTATCTGTCAGGGAAGATTCTGATGATGTTGATAAATATTGATAAAAAATATTTAGAATTCATCTTTGTTCATTAGTGAATATGGCAAAATTATTATGTATACCATTATCTTTGCCCAGGTTTGCTATTAAAACTCTAATAGCCTCATAAAAGAGACTAGCAAGCTTCTTCTATTTTTATATCTAATTTTCAGCCTAGAAACAGATAATGTTTATATTCTTGCTATTTAAAGAGAGGTCCTTAGAGTAGGAAAACCAACATCACCTGAAAGCTTACTAGGTCTCATCTCAAAGCTACTGAATCAAAATCCACATTTAACAAGATATCCAAGTGGTTTATGTGCTAATTACATTTTGAGAAACACTGTTACAGATCATTAGATTTATCAGATTATGAATAAGAATTTACCAAATAAGGACTAATGGCCAAACACATTTGGGAATTACTGAGTTAAATGAAGTTAAACATTTTATTTACTGTGGGGATTCCAGGCTCACCTAATATTCTTTAGAAAAAAAAAAAACTTTCAGAATTAGTACAACAAAAAACATGTTTTAAGAAAAAATGCTAAAGAAGACAGAAATTCGATTGCTGACCTTGAATACCAATGATGTCTTTCTAGGAGGGTTGAAGAGGTATGCTATACACAATGGGAGAAGGAATCCTTAAAACTGTAACTGACATCTATGACTTAATTATTGTTTTCAGCCCTTGTTTACCGTCCTGTCAAACAGTGGTCTTTCTAATTTTACTTGAACATTAATGATAATTTGTGCATTAATCCTGTGGCTATAAAGTAAATTGAAATTATGTTATTGCAAAAATTAAAGGAAAAAAAGGAAGGAAGGAAGGAAGGAAAGAAGGAAGGAAGGAAGGAAGAAAGGGAGGGAGGGAGGGAGGGAGGGAGGGAGGGAGGGAGGGAAGTAGAAGGAGAGACTGAAGGAAGGAGGTATGATTATCTTCTTAGAATTGTATCTATGAAATACATGGGATCTGTTCTCTTTATACTAACAGCATTTTTAAATTTAATAAAATAAATAAAACTGTAAATTTAAAGCTGGGACATATCAGGTTTCGAGGCCCTGAAGAACTCCATGTATCTCAGCTGAACACTTACTGAAAAGTTACTTTCTAATCTTGAATCCTCTAGTATGCTTTCTAAGTACTTACTTACCTAATTCAAACAAGTATTGTAAATATTGTAAATATTGTAAATATTCCAAGATTATGTTAAACTTTTTACATATTTTTAAATTCAAAAATCTAATGAATTATTTGCTAGGTCCTATTATTTCTGATCTAAATCTGGGCTCAATTTATCCTATATTTTCAAGTAGTGGTATTAATATTAAAATATACATTTATGAATGAAATAATTTTAATTTACATCTGATGTTGAGCTTTATCTACAAACCATGAGGAAATAAATGAGACCAGGCTTGTCCTTCCACAGGAATAAGGCAAAACAAAACAAAACCAAAAACAAACGCACTGGGAAAAAAATTTTAAAACAAAATCAGAAAATGACAACAGGCAATTGTTGATCCTTGAAAGAAAAAAATTACGGAGTGTGATCCTATAACCGTCCCAGTGTTCTGCCTTGAAGCACGTTCTAGATGCAGAACAAAAGGTCTCAGAGTTGAAGAAACCGAGACTAGTGTTTGGGGAGTTTGGGAAGCTAAACTTTCCAGAGCAGAATATCATGGTTTATAGAGCTACACAAAGAAAGAGATCTAGCAAGCTTTACAAGGAGCCACTGAATTATTTGCTCAATAATAAGCTATTCACATATTGTCCATTAGTCTGGGAAAAAAAAGAAAGAAATGAAGCAAGCAATATATTGAACAGTTCCCAAGATTCTAACTAGCCAGAATGTAGAGAGACATCCTGGATTGCATCAAACATTTAGTTGAAAACTCAAAAGTGTCAAACCATCACTGGAGAGCCACACTTGTCTAGTACACAGGATATTTCAAACCTGTCTAACATACCCAATCACAATGTATCTATCTGCCAAAGAAAATTCAACAATCTTTCAAATGTCAATTATTCATCAGTGTAATACTCGCCTATAATACTCTTAGTGGTAATCAAAGTTATTAGACATGTGAAAAAGCAAGAAAATAAAACTCATTATCAAGAAAAAAATCAGACAACAAAAAGAGATCCTGAAATAATAAAGCTGGTGGCATTAGTAGACAATGATTGTAAAACAACTGGTGTAAAAATATGGTGGTAATTATAAAGGTTCACACAATGGCAAAATTTCATTAAACTGTACACTTAGAATGGGTGCTTTTTAACATATATAAATCTTGAAATGTTTTGACATAATATTAAAAACTTTTAATATCTGTGCCATTCTTACACTAACATTAGTTTTATATATTTGATGAGTTATGCTTGGATCAATACTGTTTTTTATTAAAAATTATATGTGTATATAATTTTCTTACAGAAAATTTTCTTTTTTTTTTTTAATTATTTATTTATTTTTATTTTATTTATTTATTTATTTATTTATTTTTTTGACACGCAGAGTGGACAGTGAGAGAGAGAGACAGAGAGAAAGGTCTTCCTTTGCAGTTGGTTTACCCTCCAATGACTGCCGCGATCGGCGCGCTGCAGCCGGCGCACCACACTCATCCGATGGCAGGAGCCAGGTGCTAGGTGCTTTTCCTGGTCTCCCATGGGGTGCAGGGCCCAAGCACCTGGGCCATCCTCCACTGCACTCCTGGGCCACAGCAGAGAGCTGGCCTGGAAGAGGGGCAACAGGGACAGAATCCTGCGCCCTAACCGGGACTAGAACCCGGTGTGCCGGCGCCGCAAGGCGGAGGATTAGCCTGTTGAGCCACGGCGCCGGCCAGAAAATTTTCTTACAGATAATTAAATACAAATGTAATTGCTCTTCACAAACATAATATTCATATAATGTGATCTCTCCTGAACTTTTTTTAGTTAATCGTACAATCCTTCATATATTTACTAATATGCATGAAAGCTAAAATATGAGATAATGATGATATATTTTAATGACTGAAACCATTAAAATTTACTTAATGAGTAATAGAGATATAATATTATTACATATATAATCAATATATATGTATTACTGCTATAACATGTATTATATAAACTTTATACAGACAGAATGTCCAGCATTTGGGAACATTCAAATGTAGATTTAATTACAGTATATTTAATTATACCATATATTAACATGAACTCATTTGTATCTTGGAAATATTTTCATATTTAAAAAGAAATAATATCAATGAATCTAATAAATTCTCAAATAGTTTTAGCAATTTACCTAATGTTATATGGCATGTAGATTCAGAAAAATACAAATGAAGATAATGGTTTCTACTCACACAAGCTTACAATCTAAGTGGGGAGATAAGATATATCCAAATTAGATATATCTCAGATACATATATGTATATATGTATATGTACATATGTATATATGTGTGTGTGTGTATATATATATATATATATATGTGACAGTGCTAATAAAATCACAGGGTAGTATATAGTTGCCTTCTCTAAATAACTAAAACATATCAGCATGGCTAATCTTATAATTAATCATGCACTGCCTTTTTACAGCCCTTTTCCAGTTGTCTTCCCTTTTTTCAACTGTTACTAAAGCACGTATTTCAAATGAACTTTTACATATGTATATGTTATATCTTTTTCTGTAGGGCACAGACCATATTTTATAGCAAGCAATATGGTGTGGTGAAAAAACTCTCTTAGGCTGATTCAGAAAAAACAGAGTTCTGATTTTAAATTGAGTTGTTACTCCACTAACAAAATTTCCTTGTAGCTCAAAAAATGTACAAGCATAATATTTCATAGAAAGGGACAACACTGTGGTGCAATAGGTTAATCCTCTGCCTGCGGCACCAGCATCCCATATGGGCACCAGTTCGAGTCCCAGCTGCCCCTCTTCAAATCCAACTCTCTGTTATGTCCTAGGAAAGTGGCCCAAGTCGTTGGGCCCTTGTACTCACATGGGAGACAGGGAAGAAGCACCTGGCTCCTGGCTTTGGATCAGCACAGCTCCAGCCGTTGCAGCCATCTGGGGAGTGAACCAACGGAAGGAAGACCTTTCTCTCTGTTTCTCCCTCCCACTGTTATTTAACTCTCTCTCTCAATAAATAAGTAAAATCTTAAATAAAATTTCATAGAACCTGAGATGGTGATCTTCACAGAGTACATTCAATTAATATGTGTATGATTAATTAAAAAATTATTTGTGCCAATAGATAGAAGTCACTGGTGACAAGGAAATTAGAGGAGATATGGAGATTAGTATGTTTAAAAACACTAGATCCAAAAGAATTTGTTTTTTTTTTTTCAAAAGAAGAAGTAAGGAAACTTTAAGGGAAAATTGAATTTAATGGGAAAACAAAAATATCAATTAACTAAGCAGCAGAAGCAGATTTAAACGTTCTAAGATCCTAATCCTAAACAATTATTTAACTTTAAATTTTATATATGTATATATGGTAATACTGAAGAATAACAACCAAAATAATATCTATACAGGTTATCAATTCCAAACAGAGGGAAGAAAAACTGGAGGAAAGTACAAACACATGACAGTTAACGTAGGTATCATAAACAATATTAATAATAACACTACTATGGCAGATACAGAGAAAAGGGAACTCTCATACACTGTTGGTGACTCCAAAGCCCCATAATGTAGAGGCACACTCAGACCAGCCTCATGTCTGTCTCCCTCAGCCCAGGGTGTCCTTGCCTGTCCTTCACAATAAAGAATTCACTTACTTGTGGAAGAGGCACACTGACTTGCAAGGTTATAATCACAGGACTCAAAGAGTCATTTGCTTCTCCAATAGATAAGGAGCTGTATTGTCCAGAGGAGTTTGCCTAGGGGAATTCTAGGTATGGGCAGAATGTAACTGTCAACTTCATATGTTCCCCAGGCCAACTGGAGCCCACCTGGCCATCATGAACTCTGTAAAGAGCCAAGAATTACTGACCAATCAAAGGAAGATTACAGGTACCACTGACCAACCAGGAAGTTGGACACAAGCTAATATTGCACCTCTGAGCCCCAATTTCAATCTACAAGAACCTTCACACCTAACTCCTTGGGAACTCGGGAATTAAGCAATACCTACACAGCTCCTTACTCTGCACTCTGCAATGAATACCTACTTTCTTCCACCATCCTGTTATCAGAGATTGGCTTTTCTGTGCATGGGGTGAATAGACCCTGTTTCGGAGTTCTACAACAACACCTCCAACTAGCTTGTGGAGTTGCTCAACAACATTGGTGAAAATGTAAATTAGCATAAACATTATGGAAGACATTACACAAGTTCCCTAAAGAAAATCAGGACTACAACTGACATATGATTCAGGACTACAATTGACATATACCAATACTGGGTCAAAGGAAATTAAAACAGTATGATGAAGAGATATCTGCATATCCATGTTTGTTACAGTACTAGTCATGCAAGCAAAGATAAAGAATCAAACTAGATGCCACAGATGGATGAATAAATAAAATGTGGAATCCATGTACATTTGAATATTAATTCAGCAAAGTTCTAACATTTGCAGTTACATGGGTAGAATGTGAGGACATGATGCTAACAGAAATAAGCAAGGCACAAAATGATAAATAGTGTACTGCATGTTCTTATTTATATATGGAACCTAAAAAGATTTATCTCCTAGAAATAGAGTAGAAAAGTGGTTACTGGGGCCAGCACTGTGGCTCAGCAGGTTAACACCCTGGCCTGAAGCACCAGCATCCCATATGGGCACCAGTTCTAGTTCTGGCTGCTCCTCTTCCAATCTAGCTCTCTGCTATGGCCTGGGAAAGCAGGAGAAGATGGCCCAAGTCCTTGGGCCTTTGCACCCACAAGGGAGACCCAGAAGAAGCTCCTGGCTCCTGGCTCCTGGCTCCTGGCTTTGCATTGGCGCAGTTCCGGCCATTGCAGCCAACTGGGGAGTGAACCATCAGATGGAAGACCTCTCTCTCTCTGCCTCTCCTCTCTCTGTGTAACTCTTTCAAATAAATAAATAAATCTTTAAAAAAAAAAAGAATACTGGTTACTACAGCTTGGAAAGGGTGTTGAGCAATAAGGAATGGTGAGTGGTTGGATAGAGGGTACAGGAGAATGGATGCATGAGAGGAATAATTTCTACTGTTTAATAGTATGCTAGGATAACTAGGGTTGAAAGTAATTAACTTCATGTTTAAAAAGGGCCAGTAAGGAGGATGTTAAATATCTTCAACACAAAGAAATAATACTTGATATGACAAATGCCACTAAATGTAATCTGATCATAATACATTATATGCATTCATTGAAATGTCATAGTATATCCCATAAATATGTATAATTGTTATGTTTTAACTTAACTCACATACACATAGAATAAACACAAAATTTGATCAATTCAAAATGAAGCAAAAGGAGTAAAAATCAATGTAGAAAAAAAGTAGGACATATGGACCAAAAAAAAGACAATGAGAACAATAACAGTAAGCTAAATAAAATATAATAATTCTTCATTATTATAATAATTCAAAATATAATAATTGAAAATGTCTGATTAGATATTTTTAAGACTTCAGATATACTGAAATCCAAAATATTGATGTCACCAAATGCTGACTAGGATGGGAAGCAACATGATCTCTCACTCACTTCTAATGAAAATACAAAATGGCTCAGTCACTTTGAACAATAGCTTGTCAATTTCTTATGAAACTAAACAAACTCCTACCAGATCAACCCATCTCACTCTTTGTTATATTCACTCAGTCATGGTTACAAGAAAACCTTCATGTGAATGCTTTTAGCACTTTATTAATAAACACCAAAACATGAAACCAAACAAGATATCTTTCAAAAACTGAGATTTATTTATTTATTTATTTGAAAGTTTAAGAGTTTTTTTTTTTTTTTTTTGGGGGGGGGTTGTGAAAGAGAGAGAGAGTGAGTTCTTCCACCTACTGATTCACTCTCCAGATGGCTGCAATGGCTAAGACAGGTCAAGAAAAAGTCAGCAGCCAGGAGTGTCATCTGTGTTTACCTTTTGCATGGCAGGGGCCCAAATACTTGGGCCATATTCTGCTGCTTTTCACAGGTCATTATTAGGGAGCTATATAGAACTTGAGCAGCAAGGATACAAACCAGCACCCAAATGGAATGCTAATGTCACAAGCTTTATCTGCTAAATCACAACACCAGCTCCTTGAGTAACTTTTTAAATACCAACTAGTTTCAGAGGTTCAAAGAGGACTTTTGTAGTGAGCACAATAAAACTATTTCCATGTTGCTATTTATATATTTATTATTTTACCTAAATCAATCTTTACAGAAGGTCTACCTCCACCCTTAATATTCTACCACCAGATGCCAAGCAAAATAACTTATTATGCTGTCACTGCTTCTCTTTGAATAGTTCCAGAAGAAAACATTTGCCTAGGTAGCAAACAGAATGTGGTCCAATGAAGATGTGATATTGTGCTACTGTTTATACAAAAACAATGGAAATATATTATAGACTAAAATTCTTGACAAAATTAAGACATACAGATCATAAACATAAATTTAAGATTTTAGTTTTACCACAGCCTAGACATCTTGCACCACCATTTTGTCATTATTATAGTTCCACCAGAAAATAGTTCTTATATTTCATATATTATTACCCACATTTATTCTTTTTGTTTTAAATTACTGCTTCAGTATCATTTCACATGATGACAAAAATATTAACACATATATAGCACTGGGACTGGCTCTATGGTGTAGTAGGTAAAAGCTGTTGCCTGCAGTGCTGGCATCCCATGTGGGCACCTGTTGGATCCTAACTGCTCCACTTCCGATCCAGCTCTCTGCTATGGCCTGGGAAAGAAGTAGAAGATGGCCCAAGTCCTTGGGCCCCTGCACCCACATGGGAAACCCTAAAGAAGCTCCAGGGTCCTGGCTTCGGATCAGCACAGCTCTGGCCGTTGTGGCCAATTGGGAAGTAAACTAGCAGATGGAAGTCCTCTTTCTGTCTGCCTCTCCTTCTCTCTGTGTAGACTTTCAAATAAATAAATAAATATTTTAAAAGATCTTATAGCACTTATTTAAGGCTACTGTATTTCAAATTAAGAACTAATCAATAATTTTTTCACAGTCTCAAAGTATCAAATTTATATGAATAGGTTTAATTATAAAACTTGGGGCCAGCGCTGTGGCTTAGTGGGCCAAACAGCCACCAGCACTGCTGGCACTCCATATGGGCACCGGTTTGAATTCTGGCTACTCCACTTGCAATCCAGCTCTCTTCTATGGCCTGGGAGAACAACAGAAGTTGGCCCAAGTTCTTGGGCCCCTTGCACTCACATAGGACACCTGGAAAAAGCTCCTAGCTCCTGGCTTCAGATTGGCTCAGCTCTGACCATTGCAGCCATCTGGAGAGTGAACTAGCAGATGAAAGACCTCTCTCACTCTCTCTCTGCCTCTGCCTCTGCCTCTCTGTGACTCTGCCTTTGAAATAAATAAATCTTTTAACAAAAGACTCAATTATATTTAAATATATATATACTATACATATAATATATATATTTAAATATATATAAAGTATATATATATTTATATTAATATATATAAATATATATTTATATATATAAAGTATATATATATTATATATAAATATATATACTTTATATATATTTAAATATATATATAAATTATCAGCTATTTTAAAATGTATCTTTCATATATGTGATATCTAACAGTTAAATAGAGAAATATAAGTATAATTTGCTATATATGGTACTTACATTAAAAAATATGATTCTAAATGGTGAAGACTTGTGGCCAATTTGCAATACTTTAGGTATGGAATATTTTTTTTATCTATTTGAATGTATATCTTAATATAATTTAGTAGATAGTTTTAATACCAATAATTCTGTTTCATTGATTACTTTTCACATAGCTCTAGAATAATATTTTGAAAAAAAACTATAAAAGAAGATTTTTTTCCAAAATTGTCAAAGAACTTTTGGGACTAAAATAGAATTCCCTAAATGCACTTGAAACGCTATATTTTAAGTCCAATTTACTAAAAAGAAAATGTCAGCACAGTATATATGAAAGAAATAATACAATAGCACCATAATTCTCTTTGATTTACAAGAACAATTGAACACATTTTCCACCAGAGTGGCCACTGATCTTCACTGAATATGGCAAATTGCTTAATTTTAGTCTATCACAGGATTTTCTTTGAAATGTTGCTTTTTTGAGAGCTTCTCTTTCAATGATGGCTGAGCAGGGAAAAAGAAATATTCTCTGTGTTCTAGACCAAAATGGCACTGAGGGAAGACTAGGAGAACAAATGAAAATCAAGATTCATCAGGCAAGTTTTACTACAGAGAGGCAAGAAATTGACCAAAGGGGGGGGGGGGGAGGTTAAGTTTCCAATAGCCAAAGCCAGGTCTACTGAGTAAGAAACACTAAAGGTAATTATACAAATCTTTAATCAAAATTCACCAGAATGAATTATATACAATCATTAGGTTTTCCAAAATTGTTGCTGAATGAGCAGATGTTTGAATTTCTCTGAGTTTTTAAAAACTATTATCTATCAGTAACATTCATTAAGCCATACCTATTGTCCCCATCACTGAAGACAGAACATGAACAAATATCAGTATCTGTCCTCATAGAACTTCTTGTAAAATGGTTGCAAGTGCTACCATGCATTAGCATGCATTACATTTACAAACTACTTATTCTTTCTAAATTAACATTCCCTCATCCGTTGCCTTGTCATATTTCACACCTGCTGCAAGGTAACATGAAGTCAATGACAGTGTTTTATTTTGAATTTTTAACATATAACACTTTACATTTGGATGTGAAAATTATAAAAGTAGGGAAAAATCAAAACATTAGTACCATAAGGGCAACAGAAACCTCTAAGCCACAGCTATAATAAATAAGAACTGAAGACCAGAGAAAAACAACCAGTTGATCTATGTAGGCCAGAAAACAGATCTATAAAAGAGTAAGTTTCCAATAACTTAAGAATTAGAGAAAAATTCTGAAGCTATATAGCACATATTACTATTTAAGATTTAAAACAGAAGGCTGGCGCCGCGGCTCACTTTGCTAATCCTCCACCTGCGGCGCCGGCACCCGGGGTTCTAGTCCTAGTTGGAGCACTGGATTCTGTCCCGGTTGCTCCTCTTCCAGTCTAGCTCTCTGATGTGGCCCGAGAAGGCACTGGAGGATTGCCCAGGTCCTTGAGCCCTGCACCCACATGGGAGACCAGGAGAAAGCACCTGACTCCTGGCTTCGGATTCACACAGTAGCAGCCATTAGTGGAGTGAACCAACGGAAGGAAGACCTTTCTCTCTGTCTGTCTCTCTCTCTCACTGTCTAACTCTGCCTGTCAAAAAAAAAAAAAAAGATTTAAAACAGAATACAACTCAGATTCAGGAAGGTAAAAGGTTTTTACTTACAGACAAAATGTATTAGTGATAAACTGGAGCCAATTCAAGTATAATGTATTACAATGAGGTATATTTGGACAATGTTTGTGCCCCCCTCAAAATTCATACACTCAAATCCTAATCCTCAAGTGAGGATATTAAGAGGTGGGATCTTGGGATGACAATGTGGCATAGTGGGTTAAGCTGCTCCCTGCAACAGAAAATTCCCATATGGCCATCAGTTCAAGTCCTGGCTACTCCAATTCCAATCCCTCTCCCTGCTAATGTCCTGGGAAAAACAGCAGAAGATGGCCCAAGCGTTTGGGCCTACCACTCACATGTGTGATCCAGATCAAGCTCCTGTCTCAGCCCTGGTCATTGAAGCCACTTGGAGAATGAACCAATGGATGGAAATCTCTCTGTGTTACTCTGCCTTCAAATTAATAAATAAATCATTTAAAAAATGTGTTGGGCTCTTTGGGAGTTAATTAGATCATGTGAGTAAAGTCCTTATGAACAGAATTAGTACCTTGATAATAGCAACTCTATAGAGCTTTCTTGCCCTCTTTACACCATACAAGGTTAGAGCAATTAGATGGCAATTTAGTGACTGGCATTGTGGTGCAGCATGTTAAGCTGCTGCTAATGAGGCCAGCGGCATCCTGTATCAGAGCACTAGAACTTGATCCTGGCTCCTGGTTTTGGCCTTGTTCAGTCCTAGCTGTTGTGGTCATTTAGGTAGTAAACCAAAAGCTAGATCTCTCACTCTTCCTGTCACTCTGCCATTCAACAAAATAAATATTAAAAAAAAAAAAAGATGACAATTTAAAACTGAGAAGAATTCTCTTACCATAACTCAAACTTGTTGGCATCCTTATCTTCTAGCCTCTAGAACTCTATTTGAACCTCTGAAACTAGCTGGTAATTAAAAAGTGACTCAAGGAGCTGGTGTTGTGATTGGCAAGTAAAGCTGCTGCCTGTGATGCCAGCATCCCTCTGAGTGATGGTTTGTGTCTTGGCTGCTCCAGTTCCTATACAGCTCCAAAATATCTGTGGTTGATATCTCACCGGGTCTTTAATACTATATTACAGAACCGTAAACTAAGACAAAGGGTCTATCAACATCTGGTTCAGTACTTTTTTCAAAGACAACAAGCTAATGACCTGTAAGTGACTAATTTTTCTCTCTGAAAGCAAGAATTATTTAACAATCATTTTAACTGCATGTCCTAGGAATCTACTCATCATTAAGCAACTTTGAAAGATAACTGTTTTATCTCATATGTACATATACAATCATAAACTATCCAACATTTTGGTCAGTGACAGTCCATAGGAGTAACTATGATCTCAAGATAACAATGTAACTGAAAAATTCACATTGCCTTGTAGCATCATATCCATCATGATGCTGTATTAAAATGCATAACTCATATGTTTCTGGTGATGCTAGTGTAAGCAAACCTACTGTACTGCCAGTTGTATGAAACTGTAGCATATCCAATTATGTACAGATCATAACACTTGATAATAAACCACTATGTGACTGATTTGTGGATCTTACTTTACTATACACTTTTTTTCATTATTTTAGAGTGTTGTCCTTCTACTTATAAAGAAAGTTTACAAGAAAATAGGATGTTGTGTTATGCCAGCAAGAGCCTCATACATCTTATGGGTTTGTTCTTTAATATTGATTTTGAAGATTTATTTATTTGAAAGGAAGAACAAAGAGAGAGAGAGAGACAGACAGACATTCCATTGCTGGTCCATCGCTCAAATGGCCTTAGCAGCCAAGTATACTCTAAGTAGAAGTCGGGATCCAGCAAGTACATCCTGTTCCCACATGAGTGGCAGAGACTCAAGTACTTGGGCCATCCTCTGCTGCTTTCCCAGGCACATTAGTAGAAAGCTGGATGATAAGTGGAGAGGGGACTCAAACCAGTGTCACAAGTGATGCCTTAACCCACTATACCACAACACTGTTTATTGTATCTCTTACCTGCATAATTTTCTCTTGTGCCTGATTTGATCTCATATTGCTTTGCTCCTCATGGCCTTAGGTACAATAGGCTACACCATATATACATACCATATAGCCTGGGTGTGTAGTAGGTTATATTGTCTAGGCTTGTGTAAGTATACCCTATAAAGTTTGTCTAATTCTCTAATGACATTAAATATCCATATAGAAATAATAATACTAAAATCTAAGGAAGAAGAACATACTTGCCATTCCATACATACCTCCTAAAGATGTATGAAAATTTAGCACCAAATATTCACAGTCTTTATTAATATAAGGACAGAAACTAGAGCAAAAAAAAAACTCACTTGGTTGGTGAAACAATCCACTTCCTGCCTTGGACCCTTTAACCTATTTCCCATAAAGACTCCTTTTCCTGAACTGAACAAAAACTACTTGGACTCACATGAGATAAGGCAGTAATTGTCTATAGTTCTTTTGTTGCCTCCAGAGCTTTTTCACCAAACTCAATTTAATCTCTCCCTCAAGACATTTTCTATTCAACCACAATAATTACAATATCCAATCAAAGGATAAATATTTTTATAGAGAAAGGTATATTCCTTCTTACTACAACAAGCTTTCAAGTCATAATTTTATTTATTTATTTATTTATTTGACAGGTAGAGTTATAGACAGTGAGACAGAGGCAAAGAGAAAGGTCTTCCTTTCATTGGTTCAGCCCCCAAATGGCCGCTATTGCTGGCACTGTGCCGATCTGAAGCCAAGACCCAGGTGCTTCTTCCTGGTCTCCCATGCGGGTGCAGGAGCCCAAGTACTTGGGCCATCCTCCACTGCCCTCCTGGGCCACAGCAGAGAGCTGGACTGGAAGAGGAGCAACTGGGACAAGAACCCGGTGCCCATATGGGATGCTGGCACCACAGGTGGAGTATTAACCAAGTGAGCCACAGCACCAGCCATAGCTTTAAATTCCACTCTTAGTTTGTCTATAAAATAATAGTTTCTATATGATAGGTGGTTTTTAAATAAGATGTTGCTTACAAAGCACTTAGCTGGAACCTATGAAAATCTGCTCCAATAGTTAGCTGACAACATTATTACAGCAGCAGTAACTACAGTACTAAAGAGTACCCCAGACTAAATTCTATTTGGACTAAACAGTTTTATAGCTATATGTCTACAAATGTATCGAGGTGATCTTCAACATACAGCGGAGTTATGTCCAGAAAAGTCTATTATAACTTGAAATTATCACAAGCTGAAAATGCATTTAATATACTTTACTACATAACATCATAGTCTAACAACACAGTACACTGTAGAATGTTGGTTGTTCAGCCTTGTGACCATGTGTCTAACTGGGCACTACAACTAGATGCTGCCGCCTGGTGAAAAACAGTATAATAAAAAATATTGCCAGTTTGGGAAATTATCAAAATTCAATTTTGAGGGGTGATTTCTACTGAAAAGTATACAAGTTTTATATTATTACAAAGTTGAAAAATTGCAAGTAAAATCATTGTAAGTAGGGAACCATCTGTATAAGATGAAATCCAACTCTTAAACACACATTATATATCTATATATCTATAGATATATAGATATATATATATCAATGATACATATATCAATGATATATAGATATATAATGTGTGTTTAAGAGTTGGATATCTATATATCTATATCTATATCTATATCTATCTATCTATCTATATATTTAAGAGAACACTACAAAAAGCTGGTGGCATTTGACTGAGCAGTTAAGTCACCACTAGCAGAGTACCTGGTTTGAATACCAGCTTCTCCACTTCCAACCTTGCTTTCTGTTACTGTGAACCTTTGGAAGCGGCAGATCTTTCAACTACTTAGATTCCTGCCTCCCAGCTGGGAGATCCAGAGTTCCTTGCTCCCAGGTTCAGCTTGGCCCAGCCTTTGCTATTGCAAGCATTTGGGGAATGACCAGTGGGTGGGAGATCTTTCTCTGCTTCTCTATCCCTGTGAACTTCAAATGAAAACAAATAAGTAAATATTGTTTGAAATTTGTGGAAAATGTAATTAAAAGATAACTGTTTTAATGCAAAAGATTATGACAACAGTGAATAGTTTCCTCATAATACACATCCTCCATGAATTTTTTTGAAGACCAATGCAAACCTAGGATAAGACTTCTCTAAGGATGACGCAAAAAGTAAATAACAGTGATGGGGTGCAAGAAAATGTTCCTCCAAAATAGAGCATCGGGAAAATTGAAAAAAGAGCAGAGCAGGAATGTCATTCTCTGACCTTCTCCTACCTTTCTCCTGTGAGATTTGCTATCAAAGAATTTTCTGACCTACTTCCCCTGAAAGTAGGTCATAAAATCCTCATTCCAGAGGGTATCATTGATAACTTCTTTACATAATGTCCTTAAGTCTTATGTCCTTTACTTGCAAAACAGGATAATATTTATAATGTAACAGGTTTTAATAATATTTTTAATATCTGATATATTTATCTTCATGTAGGATACAACTGAATTTTTATGAACTCTGTTAGCTTTGAATTTGTAAAAAAAACAGAAATTTTTACTTCACATGTCAAATATGACATGAAAAACATTACTAGTTAAAATAAATCATCAGTATTATATTTAAGGACAGAGATGTTACCTAACACTCATCTGGTAAAAACATCTTTAAATGTAAAAAAATAAAAATCACATATTCCTGAAAAAAATTTATGTGAAAACCCAGACTATTCATTTTTTAATTTAATTACAAGAAAGACAAAATTACTCTAACTCTAAACATGCATAAGTTTTTTCAGAAACATGTGAAAGCATGGGAAGCATTTATCACTTTTTCTTAATGCACTACTTAGATGAAGATAAATACACTATTATCTTAAAGAGAATTATCAAAACTCATTAATTCCCAACTAACCTAAATAGAATGAATTAAAACACAGAGCAAAAAGTTTTCTGATTTCTAAACTTAATGATTCCATACATATTTTCATTAAGTACCAATAGTTAATAATATATCTTAATTATTTTTTCTTATAAATTTTGGAACAGTGTAAAGTACACACATCATAGTCCATAATCCCTTGGAGAGTGAAAATGTAGTTGATGCTAAGAAAAACTATGATCACTTCCAGTTTTTTATTATTATTATTAATTCTAAATTTACAAAAAAAGTACTAACTACAAAGTTACCATATACTTCTGACCCCATTTTCCATATTAATATTTCATATTAGAATATTTGTCACAAATAAAGAACCATATTCAGATTTCTCAATTTTTTAATCAAAACTTTTTTTATCCCTTCCATCATACTTCAAGCCTCTAGTAACCAATAATCAGTTGTTCAGATTGAGTTTCTACTTTGATTTTATTTTAGCTCCCATACACAAGGGAGAATATGTAGAATTTGTCTTTCTATGCCTGGCTTACTTCACTCAACATGGCGTCACCAATTCCAACCAGTTTCCTACAAATGATAAGTATTAATTTTTTCAGCCAAATAATATTCTATTATATATGTATAACATATTTTCCTTATCCACTCACCTCATCATGGACACTTTGGTTGATTCTATATTTTGGCTATTGTGAATGGTGCTGCTATAAACATGTTAGAGTAGGTATCTCTTTAATACAATGAGTTCATGTCTTGTGTGTATATATCTGGAAAAACTATAACAGCTTTTAGGATTTCATTAACTAACATACAATTTAGATTTGCTTTGATATCTTTCATTCCATGTCTTATCACAACCATCTCTCTAATTATTCTAACACTTCACATTTTGGGCATTATGACCATTTACATACAGTTTTGTCTCCCCATCTCCTAAACGAATAGCAGCAAGGATCTGTCTTGTTCATTTTGCATTTCTAAGAATATGCACTCTTTTTTTTTAAAGATTTATTTACTTATTTGTTTGGAAGGCAGAGTTGCAGAGAGAGAGAGAAAGAGAGAGAGAGACGGGGCGGGGGCTCTTTCATCTACTGGTTCACCTCCCAGATGGCCACAATGGCCGCAGCTGTGCAGATCCGACGCCAGGAGCCAGAAGCTTCTTCCAGGTCTCCCACATGGGTGCAGGGTCTCAAGGACTTGGCCATCTTCTACTGCTTTGCCATGCCATGGCAGAGAGCTGGGTCAGAAGTGGAGCAGCCGGGACTCAAACAAGCACCCATATGGGATGCCAGCACTGCAGAAGGCGGCTTAACCCATGCCACAGCGCTGGCCCCGAACATTCACTCTTAAACATAAAAGTTGGAGGCCAGCGCTGTGGTGCAGTGGGTTAAAGCCCTGGCCTGAAGTACCGGCAGCATATATGGACACCAGTTCTAGTTCTGGCTGCTTCTCTTCCAATCCAGCTCTCTGCTATGTCCTGGGATAGCAGTAGAAGATGGTTCAAGTCCTTGGGACCCTGTACCCACGTGGGAGACCCAGGAGAAGCTTCTGGTTCCTGGCTTTGGATAGGTGCAGCTCCAGCTGTTGCAGCCATCTGGGGAGTGAACAAGCAGATGGAAGACCTCTCTCTCTCTCTGTTTCTACCTCTATCTGTAACTCTTTCAAATAAATAATAAAATAAATTTAAAAACCCATAAAACTTGTTCAGTAAATGCTCAATGAAATAGAATTTAGGTCACCCATGTAAAACTTGCTACTTAAAACCTATTAGAGGAAAAAAAAACAGTATGTTTGGACACATGAAAATCTGCCAATTAATAACTGCATCACCTTCAGCAAAACACCATCCATCAGAACCTCAAGTTTATCATCTGAAATGTATGTATGTAGCTACCCATCCTGTCCCTACTGATGTCACAACTAAACTAATACATGTGAAAACACTGAGAAAATTATAAATCACTATGCAATTTATTCAGTGCCAACTGCCCCATACATTATTGATTTTTAGTAAAAATAAACTCATACCTAGATTTGTTAGGAATTCATTACTCTACTAAAACTTTTAGGCCAAATAAATATGTTTGTCATCCAGAATGTGAAGTTACTTATTATTAATCAGAAAAGAATATTTTATTGTACAAAAAGCAGAGACTCTGAAATTGGACTTTTAGACTCATATTTCTATTTCATAATTTACTATTCATGTCAGTTAATCTTCCTGAATGCTATCTTTTTCATTAGTATGCAAGAGCAGCTAAGAATAATAATAATATGTTTCTCAGAACTTTGGGAAAGATAAAATATGTAGTATATGAAAGTGCTCCAATAATTAGAATGTATAAAATTTAGTCTTGTTATTAACTTTTACATAATTTGTTATTATAGACTATCAGCAATCAAAATAATCTTCACTAATATAATGACTACTATTACAAAGCACTAGAATGTTTGTATGCATATTTTTAGAAATTTGGGAACCAACTTTAAAAGATAAGTATTATTTTTCTAATTTATATCAGATAAAACTGAAGCCTAAATACTTAAGAAACTTCTCCAAGTGTCCACAAGTGTAGCAAACAACAGAATTTGAACCAAGGACCATGGATATCAAGGCTATGTTATTCCACCACTCCCACTCCATGCCAGTAATATAGCTTCTAAAAGTCAGACAAGAAAAAACTAACTGGTTGTCTATTTCTTGTTGCATTAAATGAGAAATAATGGTATATGTTAAATATTAAATGCAACATTAAGTAGATTTCATATAGCACATAAAAACTCTAAGCTGGAAACTATCAAGGTAGGATATATATATATATATCCTAATATATTATATATTATATTAATATATTGTATATATTATATATAATTATATTATATATAATAGTATATATTATATTATTATGATAATTATATATTAAATTAAATATATATATATTAAATTGTGCTTTCTGCTCAACAAATGCTGAACATGGGAGTTAACCAAAGTTGATTTGCATCAGTAGCATGGGCTCTGTAGCTTCTGCCACACTCAAGACACATGTCATTTTGATAGACATGAAACATTGTTTTTGGTGAGGCTACACCAGATTCTGTCTTTCTAACAACATCTACCACTTTTTCATACATTGTTTTATTTAAAATATTTAGATAAACAATTTTTCCAATGTAAATATTAGTTAAAAACCATATGAAGGACAAGTACAAAATCCACAATACCTTGCAAAACATTAGCTATGCCCAACACATTGACCTAAGAGGTGTATTAAGTGCCTAGTAATATGTCATACATCAGTGCCAAAAGTTGGTGTTGTTTAAATAAAGCACCAGTAGAAAACTTAATGAACTTATTTCCATTTAGAGTCAAGGGTAGACTGATATTTTGCAAAAATTAAGAAAATATATATAGTATAAAACTCACACTTTATCATTCAAGTCATGGCGTTTTGAGGAAATACAGTTAATAAATAAAATATAGAGAATATGCAACACTCATTTTGTCACATACATTTTATGATTATTCAAAGTGTTGTAAAATCTGTATTGGATTTTCTGCTTAAAAGGGAAAAAAAAGCAGTGAATATCTGCCCTAGATAAATGAACAACACAGTGAAATTTTGTTTTATAAAGAAAATCCTCATTTAGACATTGTAAGTATAATTTAAATGCCTTCTGTACCTCATTATAATCACTTAGTTGAGCCCTTATCCTGAATTAACACAAATCAATGTTCTAAAGAAAAGGACTTACTGTGTTTTGAACTGTCATCTTTACATAAACAAAATTTCACTTACATTATCTGTTTTTCCCCATTTACATCCTAAAGAACAGAAGAAGGAGAAAGATGAGGAAGAAGGAGAAATATTCCTAAAAGTGTAAGCAACACCTATATTTGTCCCCATTTTACTCTATTTCAAAATCATGCATGCATTAACTCTTGTGTTAGTAAGGACAGGGGAAATCAGGGAGAGAGTTAAGAGAGGGAGGAGGGGTAAGAGATGGGGAGGAAAGGAAAATAAAGGAAGTAGAATTCTCTACTTAATAAAGAGGAAGGGGCAAGTATGTGACACAGCAGTTAAGTTGCAACTTGGGGACACCTGGGTCCTATATAAGAGGGCCCGATTCCACTCCACTCATTCAGCTCAGCTCAGGCCATTGTGTTCATCTGGAGTGTGAACCACCAGATAGAAGATCTCTCAATCTCTGGCTCTCCCTATCTTTCAAATAAACAAAATAAATGTATTTTTAAAAAGACAAAATTGAAAACACACATTATAATTAATTATGAATTCTATTAAATCAAAGGTAAGACGATTTAGAAGGATGAAAAATTAAAAATATCTGTCTTTAATTTACCAGTAATTCATGCATGCAGTTGTAACAAAGAAGATCCTCACCTTTGACCTTAAACAATATTTTAACAGTGCTGTTTAATGATGACAGCCTTCCAAATTGCATTACGATCATTTGAAATACAAGAAAATATGTTCTAAAATTCCATTTTCATAGACTGGGTAAGGCTTTGTCTCCTGGAAGTTTACTAAATGTTCACACAGTGATTGCAGAAAGAAATACATAAATACTTTCATCTCTCTTGAATATTCAAGAACACAGTATCTATTGTCCCTCCCCTACATCCATTAAATTCTTAACTTTATCAAAATATCTGTGCATTAAATTTTAAAATATATATTTAAAATATTCATTCAAAAATATTCTAAGATTACAGTTTTGCCCACAGAACTGGCAGTACTACTTGTATCTATTCCAGGAGAATTCAGTGTAGCTGAGATTCATAAAAGGCTAAGTAATGTCTAGATCATGAGTTGATTTTTTTTTATTTTCTCACAATTTTTATTCTTAATGTAAAGTGATCCCAGTTTTTAAAAAATCACTGTAGGGGGGCCAGCACTGCGGCTCACTAGGCTAATCCTCCACCTGTGGCGCTGGCACCCGGGGTTCTAGTCAGGGTTGGATCACCAGATTCGGTCCCGGTTGCTCCTCTTCCAGTCCGGCTCTCTGCTGTGGCCCAGGAGTCAGTGGAGGATGGCCCAAGTGATTGGGCCCTGCACCCGAATGGGAGACCAGGAGGAAGCACCTAGCTCCTGGCTTCAGATCAGCGCAGTGCTGGCTGTAGAGGTCATTTGGGGGGTGAACCAACGGAAAAGGAAGATCTTTCTCTCTGTCTCTCTCTCTCTCACTGTCTAACTTTGCCTATCCAAAAAAAAAAAAAAAAAAAAAAAGATTAAAAAAAAATCACTGTAGGGCTCCAGCTCTGTGGTATGGTTAAACCCCCTCCTGTGGCACTGGCATCCCATATGGGTGCCAGTTCAAGTCCCAGCTGCTGCACTTCTAATCCACCTCCCTGCTGATGACCTGGGAAAGCAGTTGAAGATGACCAAAGTCCTTGGGCTCCTGCACCTACATGGGAGACTAGAAGAAGCTCCTGGCTCCTGGCTCCTGGTTTCACATATGCGCAGCCATTTGGGGAGTGAACCGAAGGAAGACCTTTCTCTCTGTCTCTCCCTCTCACTGTCTGTAACTTTATCTCTCAAATAAATAAATCTTTAAAAAAAATCAGCCAAGAGAGACTAGAATCATTCTGTTTTCTGTTTAAGAAATATGACAACTATAGAAAAGCATCAATAAGAACATTTAAATTGCCAATAATTCAAGAATTCATAGACAAATACTACCAGAATTTGGTCTATGTTCTTCCAGTCTTGTGTCTATGTATATGCATATAAAGTTTAATCTAATTTTTTTCTGTACAATTAGTAAAGTTTTGTATTTTTCACAAAACCTATCTGATATTCCATATAGTATTATAGGTATCCTTTAAAAATATCAAGTTTAAGAATTATTTAATACCATACTATGGCTTCCCCATAATTTATTAGATAGATACCTATCTTCCTTCAGAAATTACATTCAACTTCAGGCTTTACTTCAATTGATGTAATTCAGAGAAACAAAAACTTGATACTCATTTAGCTTGTTCAGCTGTGGGGACCCATGGATAGGTTGCCATGGGACCCCCCATGCTGGGCTTGGCTTATAGCAGTAATGCGGATGTAGCAGCTGATTGAACTTTCCATCTAGCTGAGGATTGTGGAAAACAACAAGATGGCACTGATGCCCTGCCTGCTGCGTGACTCCACAGCTGATCGTGATGAAGTGCCGGATTGGAGAGCTCTGTGCATGGACTGTGATTGAATGACTGTGATTGGTTGAATTCGGTATATAAGCAGACCGCGGGAGAAGGAGCGGGGCACGCCAGCTTTCCCCCTTAAGGAACGTGCATGCCATCTCTCCCCCTTCTCCCGGTCCCCACTCTCTCCCCCTCTCGTTCTAAGTAAAAGTCTTTTGAAGACCGATTAACTGCGAGCAGCATCATTCCTTTTGCAGCCGAAGGAGCTGACAAGTGGTGCCGTGACTCGGATCGCCAGAGGGATTGCTGGAAGCAGGAAGTAAGAAAAGGATAAACGTGCATACACGGGAATCTAGGCGGGTGAAGTAAAAAAGCCTAGGATTATAACCAGAGGGGGAGTGAAACGCCAGAAAGGTGGGAGTAAACTGTCGAAAAAGACAGGGAATCTAGGCGGGTAAAGTAAAAAGCCTAGGATTATAACTGCAGTTTTGTCGACAAAAGACAGGGAGTAGAACGCCAGGAGACAGGCGGGAGTAAACCGTTGACAAAAGACGGGGAGTAAAATGCCGGGAGAAAGGCGGGAGTGAACTGTTGTAAAGACCAGGAGTAAAACTCCAGGAGAGAGGCGGGAGTCCTGATTGTTGTTGACCATATGTTTCACAAGCAATAGAGCCTGTTCATCAGCGACATGGAGAAGCAAAAATCCTCCACTATATGGATTTATATATTGGAAGCAGTGTTCATAACATTAAGCTCATGTCTACAGGAGGCAGGCTTATATATAGTGCCAGAAAAGGTTCAAAAAGATACTGTAGTTTGATATTTAGGACTTAGGCTAACACCAACAAATGCGGCCCCTTTGGAATTTGCCATTGCTACGACGGGACTAAAAACCTTAAATGATTTTCAAAAACTATGTGGAAATCTAAATTGGATATGGCCTTATTATAATGAGAGGAAGAAGCACAAGGAAAAAAGGCTGTGATAAAGACTATAAAGACTCCATTACAGACGCAGAGAATAGGGTTAAAAAAGGCGAGCCATAAAACAGTTGATTAATGCTAATCGTGGTGAAAAGTGTCCAGACTACCCATTCTGTTTTTGTATTATGTGATAACTCTACCCCGATTATTGATGGGAATGCTTGAGCAGATTATGCTTGGTTTGCTTTATAAAAGAATGTAAATGTTTCAATTTATCTTTAAAATTGTTTGGCCATCTATGTCTTGTTAGTTTAACTTTTGGCTTGTTGAAAGTATTGCTTGATCATTTATTATTGATTTGTAATTATGAAGTTTGTTAAGGGGTTTATGATTTTTTTGTACTGAGTTTTGTCTGAAACTGATTTACACGAGAATTCTAATTGTACCCTAGAATTGGGACAGATGATCAATACCACCTAGAACAGTAATTTTACGAGGTTGTACTTAACAATATAGGCCTCACCTTCCTCACCAAGTGGGTGAAATGGGAGAATTTTGAGGTAACTAGTGTTTAAAGCATACAAGATATGTGGAGTGGTTGTCTGCATTCAGAACATGTGAAGAATAGTACCAATTAAGCATTTTACTTTGAACCAAGTATTTCTTGAATAAGATGTATCCTTTGTGTCTAATTGCTAATGTGAAATTATGAAGGAATTTGTTAAAATTTATGTGTTGGATTTAAGTAGCAAGTAGTAAGAAAGCTGACCTAATTTGATTTGTTTTCTTAAATGTACTTAAATCTGTTAAGTCACAATTTGATAAAACTGTTCTGGTCTTCAAAACTCCAATAATCCAGAAGTTCTGATCAGAACTGTAACACTCCGCCAGCAGTGTACCAACCTGGTAATTCAGCAGGCTATGCTAGCCACCTTGCACTCTTACCCCCATGGAGAGGTGTGGCTTAACATGATGGAACGGTAGCCAATAATGGGTAATTGCCGATGGGCGCACCTAGCAACCTAAGACAGAGGGTAGGACAAGCTTCCTATTACCTCCATGACGGGTAAGCAGGTTGCGCACCATTGGGAACCCAAGACAGACACGTTTCCATGTCACTTAATATAATAAAAACGGGGGAGATGTGGGGACCCATGGATAGGCTTGCCATGGGACCCCCCCCATGCTGGGCTTGGCTTATAGCAGTAATGCGGATGTAGCAGCTGATTGAACTTTCCATCTAGCTGAGGATTGTGGAAAACAACAAGATGGCACTGATGCCCTGCCTGCTGCGTGACTCCACAGCTGATCGTGATGAAGTGCCGGATTGGAGAGCTCTGTGCATGGACTGTGATTGAATGACTGTGATTGGTTGAATTCGGTATATAAGCAGACCGCGGGAGAAGGAGCGGGGCACGCCAGCTTTCCCCCTTAAGGAATGTGCATGCCATCTCTCCCCCTTCTCCCGGTCCCCACTCTCTCCCCCTCTCGTTCTAAGTAAAAGTCTTTTGAAGACCGATTAACTGCGAGGAGCGTCATTCCTTTTGCGGCCGAAGGAGCTGACAAGTGGTGCCGTGACTCGGATCGACATTCAGCCTTAGTACAGGTAACTGTAACAGTTTTGTTAGGCTTTTCAAAATGCTAAAACCATTTTTAAACTTGTATTATTGGATTCACGAAACTCCAGGATTTCTGGGAATCTGGGTTACACATCGTCTCTCTTGCATTATACATATAATTCATGAATGACTTCCCTAATTCCTTAGATTTAACCTTTTTTCTTTTATTTTGATTTTGCATATTTGTACCACTCTTATATCACTTTTCAATAATCTGCTCTGCATTCTCCAGCTTTGCAGGTGTAGATGGCTTGATACAGATACGATTGCAAAGCTATGTGGTCATGAGTAAGAACCCTAATACATATGAAATATACCCTTTTTGTTAATGTTTAAAATCATTTTGTGTTTTTTTAAAAAGTTGTATTTGGTTTCAATACATTAGAAAATGCAATTTTATTATCTGCAAAAATAAATAAATAAAAATTATCCCATCGTAGAAATTTAGGTTGTTTCTCATTTTATGTTTGGTTAATAATAAACATCAAAATTTTGAAGATTTATATTTGGTTTCGTTTCCTTCTTTAGGTGAGATGGTTCTAAAATGAGATGTTTGTATCAGGGGTTATCAACATTTTAAAGACTGTGGACACATATTGTCAAACTGCTTTTCCAAAAGATTATACATCTTTATATTGCATTAATTTGTTATCCTTTTCCAGCTCTAGCTTTGCACTTCAAGAACTTGGTAACTTCAGTAAATACTCAGAATACATTTATAATTCCTTTGTAATTTACTATTTCAAAATTTAAATGCCGTAAGTTGAATGTCTTTGAGAGTATGTCAAAATGAAATCACAGTTATATCAAATCCTACTTAACCTACAGTTTAAACAGCTGTAACTATCTCCACTAAACTTCATCATAATTATACTTAATTCAGAAATTCAGAAGGAAGAAAAACAAGGAGGAGGAAGAAGAGGTAGAGAAGATGGGAAGAGAAAGAAACTAAGAAAGAAATGCTCGCATCAGAAATTCTAAGATTCGGAGTATTTGGGGATTAGAAAATACTACTCTAACATATGCTGCTTTGGACTTCAAAATGAGAGCATCCAAGGAGCAGCAAAAGGAGGGTAGGGCTTTGTCTAAAGTTCTTTAATCTACTGACAGATGGGATCCACCAAAGAAGAAAACAGTGTGCTTCAATCACTTTACTGAAATTTTATTAACCAGGGAGGGTAAAATGCCTTTCACAGAAAATTGAAAATGAAACACCACATGCAGACCTCAAAGAAACATTTCCTCTGGCCATTGTCTCTTTTTAGGTATATTCATTTTCCTTAAGGATCGCTTACTACCTCTCTGAAATTGCACACATTCCCCACTATTCTTTCCCCTCTATGAAGAGGGTATTCAAGCCTCAACTATATGTCTTTTTTTTTTTAAGTTTCTTTTTTATTATGAACAGCAGAATTTATTTAGGAAAAGTAATTAATTTTCAACCAATAAAAACAAAATAAAAATCGCCTTTAAAAAATTGCCTTAAAACAGAGGTTGGTAAACTAGAGCCCATGTGTCAGATCTGGCCCCTTGCTTGGTTTTGCATGGTCTGCCATTCAAGGATGTTTTTACAATTTGATGACAGTGGCCAGCGCCGCAGCTCACTTGGCTAATCTTCCACCTTCGGCGCCAGCAACCAGGGTTCTAATCCCAGTCGGGGCACCGGATTCTGTCCCGGTTGCTCCTCTTCAAGTCCAACTCTCTGCTGTGGCCCAGGAAGGCAGTGGAGGATGGCCCAAGTGCTTGGGCCCTGCACCCGCATGGGAGGCCAGGAAGAAGCACCTGGCTCCTGGCTTTGGATTGGCACAGTGTGCCAGCTGCAGAGGCCATTTGAAGAGTGAAACAACAGAATATGGAAGACCTTTCTCTCTGTCTCTCTCTCTCTCACTGTCTAACTCTGCCTGTCAAAAAAAAAAAATTTGACAGTGAGACCTACAAAGAAAAGAACCCTATCTGTCTCACTGGTAGATCTGTAGCATTAAAAAAATATGCTATTATCGTTATATTTCAAATTTCATTAATAAAAAATTGGAAGTTCATTTTTCCCCTTGTTGGTCTCACATAAGTATGTAAATAATGTTCTTGATTTTGCCATTTAGCCTGCAAAGCCTGAAACAATGAGTCTCTTCTTTCCTGGTATCACAGAGTAGGAGGTATGGAAGTAGAGCAGAGTGGATCTATGACTCCATGTGTCCATTCTGCCATCCTAAAATGTGAGCATTACCGGCAAGCTGCCTCTTTTCACGGTGGAAAGGTGAATTTCTGCAGCTTTGGAGATGGAGAAATACCTTCTTCTGGTGTCTCCTTAAGAATAAGAGAACCTTTCCTGATAAATGCAGGAACACATCTCTCCCACTTCTCATTGGCCAGAGGTGGGTCATGTGGCCTCCCCAGAATCAATCACTGGAGAGGGGACCTCAATTTTCATAATGGCTTAGACTAATTAGGTTCTAGTTATTGAGCTGGGAGTGGAATCAGCTTTCCTTGAAGCAGGTGATGGTATGCAGGCAGCCATCACCCATTCGAGGTTCTCAGAATGACTCTTTACATCAGACACCAAGAGAAAGTCTGTATACATAGGGATCTCTTTCCATTTTGCTGCTGCTGCTGCTGCTGCTGCTGCTGCTTGCTGTCCCCAAGGGGGGGAAAAAAACAAAACTTAAGTTTCCTATTTTGTATGGTTTCTGCACCCATGTATATTCATTTTCTCCTGTTAACCTGCCTATTGTCATTCAGCTTACTCAATTACTGAACTTTCACAGGGAAAGTATGAACTTGCCTACAGGAGTCATATAGATCTGAGGAGGAAAAACAGTAATTACACCCAAGGATATATGCTACCTTGGAATACTACTTTCATTTTGACTCTTTTTCTAAATCACTAAAATGGGAGAAATAACTTTATTAATATTAATTTCTTTGACATTTATTTGAAAGAGACAGAAGGGGGAACACAGGGTTAGAGAGCATCCCAAGGTTCACCTCCAAATGCCTGCAAAAGCTAAGGCTGAGCAGGGTTGAATCCAGGAGCCAGGAATACAATTCAAGTCCCCCATGTGGGTATCATGAACTCAATCACTTGAGCTTCACAGATACCATGCAGAGTCTATATTAAGGGGAGTCAAAATGCTAGAGCTGAGAACCAAACCTGGGTACTCCAGAGTCAGATACAGGCATCTTAACAACTATGCTAAACACATGCTCCACATCTCCTTTTCTAGGTTATTATAAAGTTTATCAATGTGACGGTAAGAGGCACACAGTTGGTGCTCAATAATAATAAATGATTTTTTTTTCTTTTAGGATTATACAACTGATATTCTAATTGTACAAAAGTGATATAGAACAAAACCTATAACGATTACATTTTTTAGTTCCGCTGTATAAAATTAAATTTGTGTACCAACAGTGAATAGTGTAATGAATGACATAATGCCTCAATATTCTTTTTCAAAATTGAGTAAATTTCTAGAGGCCAGCATTGTGACACACCAGATGAAGTAGTCTGTTTACATGTCAGCATCCCATATCAGAGTGTCAGAGTCCCCATAGCTGTGGTTCTGATCCAGCGCCCTGCTAATGTGTCTGGGAAAGCAGTGGAAGATGGCCCAAGTACTTGTGCCCCTGACACCCATCTGGGAGACTAAGATGGAGTTCCAGGCTCTTGGCGTTGGCCCAGTCTTGATCTTTGCAGCCATTTGGGGAGTAAACCAGAGGATGGAAGATCTGTTTTTCTCTGTGTTTCTTCCTCTCTGTCATTCATTCAACTAAATATGAAAAAATCTTAAAAAGAAAATGCATGGTAAATCTCTCTCTCTTGGCTTTCCATGAGAATATTTTAGGCATGGAAAGCCAAGACACTCTGGGGAAAAAAATAAATAGAAGACCTAAATGAAAGATCTCTGCGAGTGAGATCCCAGTGGAAAGAACGGGGCCATCAAAGAAGGAGGTACCTTTCTCTGAAGGGAGGAGAGAACTTCTACTTTGACTATGACCCTGTCAGAATAAGATCAAAGTCGGCGCACCCTAAAGGCTTCCATAGCCTCAGCAACTCATGACTAGAGCCAAGGGAGATTACTGACGCCATAAACAAGAGTGTCAAATTGTTAAAGCAACATCAGGAGTCACTGTGTACTTACGTCTCATGAGGGATCTGTCCTTAATGTGTTATCCAATGTGAAGTAATGCTATAACAAGTACTGAAACAGTATTTTTACACTTTGTGTTTCTCTGTGGGTGCAAACTGAGGAAATCTTTACATAGTATATACTGAATCAATCTTCTGTATATAAAGATAATTGCAAATAAAAAAAATCTTGGTGTTAAATTGGAAATTGCATAGATAATTAATCAAAATTTTTTTTAAATCATGTAGGATCTCTGTCCTTAATGTGCTGTACATTGTGAATTAATACTATAACTGGTACTCCAACAGTATTTTTCACTTTGTGTTGCTATGTGAGGGCAAACTGTTGAAATCTTTACATAATATGTACTAAACTGATCTTCTGTGTATAAAGAGAATTGAAAATGAATCTTGATGTGAATGAAAGGGGAGAGGGAGCGGGAAAGGGGAGGGTAGCCGGTGGGAGGAAAGTTATGGGGGGGGAGCCATTGTAATCCATAAGCTGTACTTTGGAAATTTATATTATTTAAATAAAAGCTTTATAAAAAAAAAAAGAAAATGCAGTAAATTTCTAGTTAAACACATCTTTATCTCTTTCCACATACCCTACTAAAACAAGAATATAGAAATTTTATGAAAGTACATGACACAAAAGCAAAAAGAGCAGGAATCAGGCAAAAATAAGAAAGTTCAAAGGCCTTTACGAGGAAGAAGAAGGATGAAAGAATGGCCAACTACATTAGCAGAGCATACGGTATAATTTAAGAGGGTGCAGAGAAAGATTTCTATGCAAAATAAGTTAATTTTCATGATAGATTTCCTGAGAGATCAAAACTTGGAGTACCAGAAGTTATACAAATCAGGAGAGAACTTAGATATTTAAAACGGAGGCACTGGTTCAGTGTTTATGTAAGTTCCCTTTCTCTGTTTTACTCTTAAAATCCCATATTTAAGGGTTACTAATATGTGGGAAATGCCTTCAACATTAAAGAGATTTAAAGAAACACACAGAAGAAAAAAAAGGAATTAGAAGGAAACAAAGATAATACAGAAAGTTAGAGTTCAACAAAATAGAATTAATATGGTATACCATCAAACAAGAATGTGATTTCATAAAATATAAGTAATGATAAAGCAAGCTTTACTAAAAGTTACAATATAATTATTATAAAAGACAAAATCAAGGAATTCTCGAGATACGACAGAAATTGGGAAAAACAAGAAATAAAGAGAAAAAAAAAATCAGAGAACTTTTCAGGATGGCCATCATTTTTCCCCATGGGAGTTTCAGAAATAAATTAGGAGCTAGAAAATCCAAATAATAATTTTAACAATAACAAGAAAATTACCAAACCTTTTGACCAACTTGAAAGGCACAGATGCCAAATAAAGAGATTATAAATTTTCTTAGAAAAGAAACAGTAACTATCACAATGGCTTCTGACTTTTCCACAGAAATAGTACAAGATAATAGAGACTTCCAAATGAGAGGAAGTTGCTATATTCTGCTAATTCATCTACCATGTGAAAGTAAAATAATTAACTTTTCCTAGGCTCCCTTTCTGGAACACTACTGGATGCAGGTATCACCATTGCCTAATGTAACAAAGCAGAACAATTCGAGGATGACAGTTACACCTGGCCTAAATGAAGCAGTTAAAACTGATCCAAGCATCAGAAGAGCCAGAACATGGATAACTCCAGGCCAAAAATGAAGAAAAATGAAGCCTCTGCCTGCCACACTGGCATCCCATATGGGCACCAGTTCGTGTCCCGTCTGCTCCTCTTCTGATCCAGCTACCTGCTATGGTCTGAGAAAGCAGCAGAAGATGGCCCAAGTGCTAGGTCCCCAACACCAGTGTGGGAAACCCCAAAGAAGCTCCTGGCTCCTGGCTTCAGATCAGCCCGGCTCCAGACATTATGGTCATTTGGGGAGTGAATGAACAGATGAAAGACCTTTCTCTCTGTCTCTCTTTCTCTCTATCTGTAACTCTACCTCTCAAATAAATAAACTCTTAAAAAAGATAGTCTTTAATTCAAAAGGCGAAGAAAAATTTTAATATATCCAGTCAGTTAATGAATTTGGTAATTTAAGAAGGCAATCAATAGCCACTTATTAGGTCTGTTGTAGAACATTTGGACACAAATATCAACAGATACACTGAAAGCTAAGCAAGCAAAAAAAAAAAAAGTATAGTATTTTTCCAGGATATTTATTTTATATGTATGAGAAATGAAAAACAAGGTGTTGCAGCGTATTAAGCCACAGCCCAAATGGCACAGCATGCCATATGAGCAGTGGTTTGAGTCTTGAGTATTCTGCCTTTGATCCAGATCCCCACTAATGCACCTGGGAAAGCAGCAGAAGATGGCCCAACTGCTTGCACCCCGCACCCCTACCACCCACATGAGACCAGGAAGAAATTTCTGGCTCCTGGATCTTGGCTTTAGACTGGACTAGCTCCAGTCATCTTTGTATTTTGGAAAGTGAGCCAGTGGATGAAAAATCTGTGTCTCCCTCTAACTAGCTGTAACTCTGCCTTTCAAATATATAAACTCAAAAAAAAAAAAAAAAAAGCTCTTTTCCTCGTTAGTTTTATAAAGGTTGACCAATAACATGAAGGACAATAACTACTTCAACCAGGAAGTTCTTGACTAACTGAATACTTTGGGAAAGCAACTGTGCCTAATACAGAAATTTGGCAAAAATAGCCAAACTGTGTAAGACCACTCCCAATGTCATCTTAGTATAATGATTCAGAACTCACTTTGGTGTTGGCAAGACAACAGGCTTTGGCATGAATTATGATTGGATTATGCTAAGAACAATGAACCCAAACATAAACTTGTATGACATGGCCTGTATGAGAAGAAAAAAAACCTCAAAGAAAAAGTGAAAGGACCATAAGAACAGGATGAACAAGGTCAAGGGAGCTGCTAAGGCCAATATTGGTGCTGGCAAAAAGTGATCTGGAGATTGGATAACAGCCAAAGGAGGAAAGCTTTTGCAGTGACTTTATCTACAGTGATTTTGCAATTTTTTCTTGGGAATTAATAAAATGTAGAAACTTCCAGTAAACAAGAGGTAGCCATTTTCAATCTTCTATTTTTTCCCTCCTGATAGCTGTCAGATTCTATACTTATTTCTCCATTTTTACAACATATGTATTATCCACTGATGACTTGTTTTGTGGGTTGAGAATTTTAATTGATTAAAACCTCTCTCAACAGCCCCAAGTACTTTCCTTAATTAGAAAGTTAGATCACATTTATTTGTTAAACTATTCGTTGTAACACTTATTAAGACATGTACTATGATTGTTTCTCTTTCTCTTTTTAAAGATTTATTTGAGAGGCAAAGTTACAGAAAGAGAGGGAGACACAAAAAGAGAGAGATCTTCCACCCTCTAACTCATTCCCTAAAAGGCCCCAGTAGCCTATGCTGGGTCATTCTAAAGCCAGAGGCTAGAACTCCATCTGGGTCTCCCATGTGGGTTCCAGCGGTCCAAGGTCAGCTGAGATTTGAACTGGCACCCATACAGAATGCCAGCATTACAAGCAGTGGCTCTATCTGCTAGACACTATAAGACCCCAAATGTCTACCTCTTAAGAGTAGGACTGGATTAGGCTCAGGAGAATGATAGAGACATTGAAAGTTTACACGATTTTTTTTTTCATTTTAAGCATATATAATTATTAAAGGATGTTTATACAATAATTTCACAATGATTACTTAATGATGATTAATTTTACAAATAAGTTAATAAAATCTACCATGAAATTTTGTTCATTTTGAAGGGAAAATGAGAAAGAGAAATATAGAAAAAAGGGGCTGAGGCGGGTACAGGGAGATAAAACAAATGAAGGAAAAGTGAAAGAGAAACAACATCGAGAGTAGTCATAAAACATCTTAGAAACCAGCTTTCTTAAAATGCTTTTAATTAAATGTAAAAGAGGTAATCAAAGTAATTTAACCTGATTGCTAATTAGCGTCTCTGGAATGAGTTAATTGTTGTACTATATTTGTAAATATGAAATAAGTATCAGTAAAATATAGCTAATTACCTAGATGGTATTTCTTCATTCACTCTCCATCAGCACCATAATTTAACCTACTTTATCTTGTACATGAAGTCCATAGCTCCCTCAGCCAAGCACCCTGCCTCTAATTCCAGTCTACACTAATTTTTCAGAAGACCCTATCATTGTAGAGATACTCCAGGCTTAAGAACTTGCAACAGAGGGTTGGACGTTTGGCACAGTAGATAAGCCATTGCTTGGGATGCCTATATCTCATATCAGGGGGCACAAAGTCTTATTTCCAAAAGTGGCTTCAGCCCAGCCTCCCCATCTGTTGAAGAAATTTGGGGAATAAACCAGCAGATGATAGATCTCTGTCACTGTCTCTACCTTTCAAATTTAATTAATTAATTAATTAATTTTACACAAATTTGGAAACAATCCACTGCCTAGAGTTTAAAGTTTTCTGCCTGGCTTTGAAAGCCTTGACTCTAACTACATCTGCTCACATCCAGTTACTTCCCAAGGACAAGTCTGTTCCACTCACTAACATCTCCTTTAGCATTGTCCTTCTCCCTGACATTACTGGCTAAACGACTGCCTCAACAGTTCATGCCACTGGTCATCCAGAAAATTTTTTATTTACCTCTTTCATATCTACCTGAATTGTCCCCATCTATCATCATAGTCCAGCTCAAGCCATATTATCTCTAAAATGCCTTCCTGAAAATCCCATGGCACACATACTTATACTTAACCTTTCTTTAATGGTTCTCAGAGTCTTCACTTCATGTTCCTGTTTTCTAATTTTGTATTATTTTTTCACTGCTTATTTTGATTCTCCATAATTATAAATAGTTGTGTGTGACAGAAAACACACTAAACTCTTCTATATTCCATAATGAATCAAATCATAAGTGGAGCCCAGTTAATGCTTTTTTGATTAATTGCTTTCAAAAAAGGAGATTTCATAAAATCCAGTGCATTTTCACACATAAGTCACATATTCAGGATATGTTGAATGACTGACTGATTAACCTACTTTAAAATTCACTAAATAAATATATTGAACTTATCAAGCTGTCAAATCCCTTGAATATTAACCTCCATATTACTTAAGAACCCCCTTTCAAACCCCTGACATAAATCTGTGCTTTAGCACATGTCAAATTGTGTTTTCCCATATTTCAATTTTCTAATTTAGAAGAAAATAAATCAGAATGTAAAAAAGTTTTTAAAAGATCATTCAGATATATGGTAATCAAGAAAGTATTGCCAGAATTCATCACTAAATTCTCTTTATTATTTATATCTTGCTTCATTCTTAATTATAATTACATGGAATCAAAGTTAAATAGAATATGAACTACAGCAGGTATTCAGAAGAGGTGATTCACAAAATATTTCCTTGTAATTTATGTTAGCTGAATTTTAATATTTCAGATATTCAGAATTTGAAGTTAAAGGACAATATAGTAAAAGAAAGAAATATTAGAAAAACTTTGATTCTACCAGATACAAAATCAAATTTCAAGAACAACAAATATGTATCCTAAACAGAAACTGTTTCATTCCAGTTTTGAGAGACATTTTAATTTAATTCTCCACTTCTACATTCTTAAGACAAAAGGAATATAGGCCACAGCTATTAAGAGAAGAAAATTAGACTGAATTTTCCATAGACAAATGAACAACATTTATGAATGAGAAAACCCAAACATAAAGTCCCTAGCCTCATATTGTTACCTTGCCCTAGCAACAGGTTCTCAAGAGCCACACTGTGTTACTGAGAAAAGGCTTTGTTTTAATGCAAAAGAACCACATCTGTCACAGTTACTAGAGATTTGCGTAAGTATATTAAAGGAAAACAGAACCCCAATTGGGCATGTTGGCATGAATAGAATAGAGGAGCTTACACCCCTCTGTAGAGACAATTAAAACAAAGATTTTCTTGTCAAAAAGCCAACTTCAAGTGTTGTGTGTAAAATTCACAAGAAGTCTTCCTGCTAGAGTTTGACTACTGTACCTTTCATATTATAGTATTGTATTGTCCCACTTGCTCAGAGAGTTTGTGGTCAATTACATCTAGTAACTAAAAGACAAAATTTGGCACAGAGAATTTGTTAAATTGAACGTTATGCATTCCTGCCAAGGTAATGTTATAGAACAGGTGCTGTCAGAGTCAGGGGGTAGAAGCAAAAAAAGAAACCAACGGACAGGATAAGCACAGGGAATGACCCTGAAACAACAGAGCCTGAGCCTATTACCACCACCTGGCCCAGCCAGAAGCCAAACCACCCCTGACTGATGGTCCAGCTTACAGGTATTTTTACATCCCAGTGGCAGGCCTGGCCATATCTCTGCATTTTTATTTTTAATCTCTTTCTCTTGATAGAAGAAAATCTGTTTTGTGAACTTGGGCCCAATTTGCTACACCAAATATCTAACAAATTAGTGGCTTTTTTTCTTATTCTTTTGATCTTCTTTTTTATAGTAAAGGAACTAATCATTTTTGTTTCATTCATTAGAAATTCCTATGTTCTTTTAAAGAAGTAATATATCTGGTAAGTTGTTATAGATTTTTGGATGATTTGTTTGGATTCTTTATTAAAAAGATAATTTTTAAATTTAAGTTAGTAAAATTTATACTTGTTATTGATAGATGATCACATTTTCACTAAAAATACATTTCTGTGGGATTATGAAGATATTTAGAATGCAGTAATTTCACCTGCACCAGCTATATACCAGAAATTAATGGCTCCTAAACTGAATCAGATACCATGAGTTAGTTACCACCAAGTGGATGGAGGCACCAGGTAGCAAGCTCCTAGGTTAAATCTCCCTAGAGTGAAGCACCAATGCTCATTAGGACCTCCTGTTATGGAGTACCAGGCAGTCAACAGTCCCCCATTCTACTGTCCTTACTTCTGCTGCTTTTCTCTACTCTTGTTTTAGGCTGAAATAAACTTGGCCATTCTAAACTGTACTCTGATTGATAGCAAGCCAAATAAATGTCCATTATTTCAAAATATAAGGCAGCATTTCTTTGAGAACTGCCTCCTCTACTTAGCTTTTACAATTTTAAACATAAAATATAAATATAAATGTTTATTTCCAAATCATTAACTTTAAAAATTGTATTTCATATTGATTTTCATTTTGGGAAAAATATTTTAAACGACCTACCAATATTATTGGGCTTATTGAAACCATCAGTTTGTGATTCTATCCTGAGACCAGTTTAAAAAATAAAATAAAATAAAAAGCTGTGAGCTGACAACCCTCCATGGAGCCTCAGATAAGCATTCACAGTTCTTCCAAATTTTAACGTGGCCACACCAAAAACATTTTCAAAGAAATACTCCACTCATTTCAAGGGCAATCAGGCAGTTAAGATAACCATAAAATGTACATTTTAAAGGGATAACCCTACAAAAGTGCATCATAGGAAAGTATCTAGAGACCTTTACAATGGTAAGAAAGAGAATCCATGTTGGATTTAACTAAATTCAAAGTCCATACTATACAATAACATACACTCTTAAAAATTTTTTGTGTCTTGTAAATTACAGTATCATATTTTCAAAAGACTCCTTATTAAGTGAATCTTTCTTCCAAAACAAGTAAAATTCATTTCCCCTCGTACATTACCTAAAAATATCTGGTTAATTTAATACTAGTTTTCATTTCTTCTCTGTCTTTATAGAAGAAAGGTTTTGCAATGCATTTTGAATATTTTCTAAAGTTAAAAGAATATTAGATACATTTGTTATTTATTTTTGTTAAAAGTTATTTTCTTTACTTATTCTTTGTTTCCTCCAAACCTGGTTCAGTTTAAGAGATTTTATTAATTAACTTTTAAAATTACATCTCATGTAGATCTCCTTTGAAGAAGATTCCCATTGAGAATCTAAAAGTAAAGGGGACATACTGAAGGGAATTTTGCCATTTGTGCCAACTGATGAGGGAAAGAATAATACTGGCCATAAACAGTCAACCTTTGAGGAAGCATCTGCTAGGTCAACCTAAACATTTTTACAATCTATTGCATTGCTCCTCAATATAAAGAAAGCTTTCCATGAGAAAAGTAATACAATAGGACCTGGGAACTGATGAATTAATCAAGTTCTTGCTTACAAAAACTTTATATTTTAGGAATAAGGATCATGAGGATATCCATGATCTTCACGTTTCTTAATTCTTCATATATGGCCCTCTACCTCAAACACTGTACTTCAGACACCATGAACTACTCTGTAACCAAGATTTGAAGCAGAGCTCCCGTAAAGGCCTTTAAAGCAGATACTGTCAGGCCCTAGTCTCCCAAATTCTCCGTTTGCTTCCCTTAAATTAAGGTTTCTTTGCAAATCAATCTTTTACCAAAACTCACCAAACTGAGAGAGTGGTACAGCAGGACCCACAGGGTTTTTTATCACAAGATCCAAGAGTTCATTTATCTCTCCTATAATCAGTCCTTTTCAAAATATTTTTATTTCTTTGAAAGGCAGGGTTATGGATAGGAGAGGGAAAGGGGGGGAGGGAAGAGAGAAAGAGAGAGAGAGAGAGAGAGAGAGAGGTATCTTTCTTTTTTTTATTTGACAGAGTTAGAGGGAGAGGTCTCCCTTCCGTTGGTTCGCCCCCCCAAATGGCCGCTATGGCAGGAGCCAGGTGCTTCCTCCTGGTCTCCCATGCAGAGTGCAGGCACCCAAGCACTTGGGCCATCCTCCACTGCCTTCCTGGGCCACAGCAGAGAGCTGGACTAAAAGAAGAGCAGCCGGGACTAGAACCCAGTGCCCATATGGGATGCCGGCGCTGCAGGCAGAGGATTAGCCAAGTGAGTCACGGCGCCGGCCTCCAAGAGGTATCTTTCATCACTGGCTCACTCCCCAAATGACCACAACAGCTGATCCAAAGCTAGGAACAGGGAGCTTCATCCAGGTCTCCCAAGTGGGTACAGGAGCCCAAGCACTTGGGCCATCCTCTACTCTTTTCCCTGGCACGTTATCAGGGAACTAGATTGGAAATGAAGTCAGGACTTGAACTGGTGCCCATATGAGATGCCAGCACCCAGGCAGGAGCTTTACACACTATGCTACAATGCCAGCCCCTAGATAATGTCTTCATGTTCAGTCTTGTCTGTGGGGTTGTTCCAAGAACTTCAGGTCCTGTACAAGTAGTATCTACCAAGTAACTTACTGATGCCCATATTTTGCCATCATCAAAATTTCCAAAAGAATACCATGTTGCTGACCAAAGAAGGGCCATAAGCACTATGGACCAACCCTGAATCTGCACATGAACTGAACATGCATCTCTTAACCCCAACTTCAATCTACCCCTAATTCTTTGAGGAGCCCAGAAATTAGGTGATAGCTGTCTGGCCGCTTGCTCCGCAGTTTGCAACAACTTCTTTTTCCACTAACCTGATGTCAGTGATTGGCTTACTTTACATTAGATAAGCAGACACAGATTTGGGGGGATCCAAAACAAATGTAGTATTCTGCTTGTCCTGTCACTCCCTGAACACACATCATTCCCTGAACAGTCACTCTCTCCACTGGCTTAGGCGCCAACCTCCTTTCTCATACTGTACCCCATGCTATTCCTATCGCTATACTCTGCACCCTATGTTGTCCTCGTACTTGCCTGTTTTCTTAACTGATTCCTACTAGACTGTAAACTCTTGAGAAGTGGATACATATTCTTTACCACGATCTGCTCAGTGTAAAGATTCTAATACTTAATAATACTCATTAAATACTTGTGAAACAAATGAGTGAATTGTTCAAACATCTATTTTCCAAATGAAACAATATTGCTAATTTACCCATTCCATGATCTTTCAAATCTATAGTAGATGTAACAATCTCAAATTATAGCATAATCTATAACTACATTGATTAAAATATCTTAAAGTATAAATAAATGAAGATTGCTTTCCTTTAATTAATAACTATACAAAAAACAACTCCTGGTAATTTCAAATTAGTTCTATTTTTTTCCCCAATCCATATACTTAGGATTCAGCCACCACTATGATATATTTACATAAGCTAATTTATATAATTCCTTAGCATAGATCTGGTTTAGAGAGAGTCCTCAACCATATCAGTTGATGGCTATAGTGTTGCTAAACTGATTTACACAGAAAGAAATAAATAATGTATATAAATGATGTTATACATAAGTTATATGACACATCTATATATTCAAGGTAAATTTAGACACTTAATGGAGTTGTTTAAACTCATAGGATATAAATATACCAATGTCTTCATTACAAGTAATATTGTTTATTATTATTAACAGATTAAGCGTAAAAGCAAATCATTTAGTTTTACAGTGTTTTGTATTTCATCAGATAATTTCTTCAAATGATCAAATATGTAAGTAGACAATTGACATAATAACTCTTTTTGACAAAAATAGTAGTTTCAGAGAGAAAGAAGGAGAAATTTTTTGTTTTTTACATTGGTTTCAATGGCTTTGCAAGTATTTATAAAAGGTCACCAATAGAGGGCTTACCTGAGGTCAAATGAAAGAGGCTCTAAACCATCAAACACTATTTCCAATGTCCAGCTGGGAAATCTAAAACAGAGAGTAACAAAGACAGTTTGTGACAAAGCTGACACATAGTATTCTAGAAGGAGTGAAATCAATTGTGACATTTTTCATTTATTTGTAAATGCCTCTTTGGCACTACACTCACTCAAAAGGACTGCTGCTTTTTACAGAATAGGGGAGGTGATGGTAAAATAGAGGAATCCTGACAGTTGCTTTAATGAGATTCTCCATTGGGGCTATTCTAACACTTTCACCCAACAAGGAGCTTGCCCTTCAATTTCAATATCATAATTCAGTAATTTGGAAAATGCTATCTCTATGAAAAACTAAACCAGCTAGCCTTTAATAGTCATTACACTGTTCACTTATCCCTTTTCTTTCAATTAGAGGAAAACATTCTACAGCAAGTGCTATATCAAAATGTCAGCCATATATATCAATTACCTCTTCTCATTAAAATGGTGTTGTTTTATTAAAAACTGTAATATGCAGTTTGACTGAACAGCCCAAGACAGTCTATAGTAACTCATTGTTTGCTTGGAAATATCTAGGAGTACAATATAAACTATAATTTAAAAAGATTCTTTGATTTTTATATTTTATATTTCTACAAAAAAGGAAAATTATTGCTAAGGTAAATTTTCATATTCTTTGTAATTTGAGAAACTCTAAAGCAATCTAAAAATTTGGCAATTTATTCACTCAAATGTTCTTTGATGATACACTAAGTGATAGATGAAGTTGTGAAGCAACTGGAATAAATCTACTTCAACAAGTGAATTATAGGAGCTGTTGATGCGGCATGGTGGATAGACACTGCTTACAGTGTCAGCATCCCATATGGGCACCGGTTCAAGTCCCGGCTGATCCACTTCTGATCTAGTCTCTGCTATGGCCTGAGAAAGCAATGGAGGATGGCCCAAGTCCTTGGCCCCTGCACCCAAGAGGGAGACCCTGAGGAGGCTCCTGGCTCCTGGCATCATATCAGCTCAGCTCTGGCAGTTGTGGCTATCTGGGGAGTGAACCAACAAATGGAAGACCTTTCACTCTCTCTCTCTCTGCCTCTCCTTCTCTCTTTGTATAACTCTGCCTTTCAAATAAATAAATAAATATTTTTTAAAAGTGAATTATAATGTGCAGGGAAAATGCAATCCAATCCAGAACTGAATTAAATACCTATCATCTATTAGCCAATCAACAGATATTTGTTGAACTGCTAAACAACAAATTATGAGTGGCAATGCAATTCTTGCCATTATTGGTTCACAGTTTAGATCCCAGAAAAATAAACTAATTAAAATATTACAGAAGTAACAGTCTAATAAGTTCACTTTCCCTGTTTATAATATAGAATTAGTAATATATATTGCACAACACTGCTGTGAGTATGAAATATAAGTGCAGAAATAAAGCACTTAATGCAGTTTCTAGCTTACAGTAAGCTGCCAGTAAGTGACAGCTATAATTCTGCAGTTTTGTTTTGACCAAAACAAATGATATCTTTCTCAAATACAAGAATAAAAGTCGCGACATTTGTAGAATTGTTTTTTATGTTAGAATCGTATGATGAGCTTTAGATCTATCTCTTCTGCCAATAGCCTCTTTGGAACTTAGATCTCACCAGAAAAATGTGACTTATATTCCTACCTTTCCATAAAATACCAACCCTTCTTGGCTATGAAAGATGTCTAGCTACTTTAAGTACCCTAAGTAATACAGTCTGAGACTATGTCCTATGAATATAGTAGTAAGCACTATTTTAGTGGGACAGGTTTCTTATGTTGGTAATTTCACCCTCCAAGTCAACAGTTAGTTTTCAGATAATCTTCAGTAAAGCTCAAAAACAAAACTTTTTGAGAAGCTAAATGTGTACATAATCATGAAACCTTTTACTTCCCTTCCTTATTCTGTTTATCTAAAAAATTTCTAACCTACAGAACTTAGCTATACATTCAAATCTCCAGGAGGATGTTTCTTAGTGTCAATATTTATATTCAACTCCAGAACAATTAATTCAATGTATTTTTTAAAAGCTCCCCATATGATTCTAATGGATCACTAAGATTCACAGACACTAGCCTGGTGTCTCATATTGTTTCTTCAATAAACACTTTTGGCTTCCCAACTAAGTCATCGTTTCCTCTTCTTTGCTAGGAAGAGGGCTCCATCTTTGGTGTTCTTTCCTTCCATGTAACTCTGGAGATGAAGAATGTATGCCCAGACTCAAGACAATTCTGATGAGGCACAGTCAATTACAGTGGTCCCCATCACCTCACACCAGGAATGATGAGGGGTATATATGTTTTACATGGCAGAAAAGGTGTTCCTGGGTATTTTAACAGTTTTCCACCCTCCTTCAAAATTCATTTTTTCCCCACTGATTATGGATGTGATGTCTGCAACTATCTCATGAGCATGAGGTAAGTTAGTCTAAGGAAAAAGAAAACATCATAAGGATGGTAGAGCAGAAGGCTAGGAAGAAAGAGTCTGTGTAATTTGTCTCATTTCCAGATTTGTCATGTAAACTACAAGTGGCATCAAACAACTTTGAACTTATATAGCATAGTATACATTAAACAAACATAGCATTATAGGCCAAGACTAAATTTAGGTCAAAAGTTTCTTTTGTTCATATTTTGAAATATTTTTATGGACTCAATATTATGGTGAAGAAAGTCTCATTGTTACACATTAAGTAATGTCTTTTTTTATTCAAATGTTCTTCTGGCACTGTTACTAAGAAATAATTTGTAATATGGACATAGATACAAGGAACTTAAGAGTGCATGCTGTCATTTGAATATAATTTTTCAAAAGTATTTAATTGGTTTAAATTTTTAATTATACATGTAAAATGCAAGAATAAAACATATTTTTCTTTATCACATATATATAAATACATATAGCGTTTGCTTTAATTGTTGCAAAGCATATGATCTATTAAAGCAAGAAAAGTATTTTTAATATCCAATCACAACAATCTTGTTTGCTTTGAATTGATTCTATATATAGCTTACATTTCTTACAGATAGAATGCCTTATTTTCAAATATTCAGACCACAATTTTAGTTCTGAAATGTTATCTCTTTTCTTTAAGCAATAATTTTCTGGACCAGAGGACACTGGTGACATTCTGGAATGATGGTTTATTTTCAACCACACAGTTAGAATAAAAATAAAATTTGTTCCAAGATCCACTATGGAATTTGTTTTTGACAAGCAGAGTGGACAGTGAGAGAGACAGAGAGAAAGGTCTTTCTTTTTTCTTTTTTCCGTTGGTTCACCCCGCAATGGCTGCCCCAGCCAGCGCTCTGCGGCCAGCGCACCACACTGATCCAAAGCCCGGAGCCAGGTGCTTCTCTTGATCTCCCATGTGGGTGCAGGGTCCAAGGACCTGGACCATCCTCCACTGCACTCCAGGGCCACATCAGAGAGCAGGACTGGAAGAGGAGCAACCGGACAGAATCCAGCGTCCCGACTGGGACTAGAACCCAGGGTGCCAGCGCCGCAGGCGGAGGATTAGCCTATTGAGCCGTGGCGCTGGCCCACTATGGAATTTTAAAACTGGTATACACCATAATCATCATGCTCAAATCTGACCCAATTTGGTAACCAGTTCTGGTTACTTCCAAATTTGGTAAGTTCCTTTATGTTGCTTCACCCTTTCTCCATGATCCCCATGATTCTCTATTATTTTTTTACTTGTGTAGTAAATTATTTTTTTTAACTTTTATTTAATAAATATAAATTTCCAAAGCACAACTTTTGGATTATAGTGGTTTTTTCCTCCCATAACCTCCCTCCCACCTGCAACCATCCCATCTCCCAACCCCTCTCTCATACCATTCACACCAAGATTCATTTTCAATTCTCTTTACATAGAGAAGATCAATTTAGTATATACTAAGTAAAGATTTCAACAGTTTGCACCCACACAGATACACAAAGTATAAAGTACTGTTTGAGTACTAGTATACCATTAATTCACATAATGCAACACATTGAGGACAAAGATCCTACATGGGGAGTGACTCCGACTGTTGATTTAACAATTGACACTCTTATTTATGAAGTCAGAAATCACCCAAGGCTCTTGTCATGAGCTACCAAGGCTATGGAAGCCTCCTGATTTCACCAACCCCCATCTTATTTAGACAAGGCCATAGTCAAAGTGGAAGTTCTCTCCTCCCTTCAGAGAAAGGTACCTCCTTCTTTGATGGCCCATACTTTCCACTGGGATCTCACTCACAGAGACCTTTCATTTAGGGTTTTTTTTTTTTTTTTTGGTTTTGTTTTTTGTTTTTTGCCACACTGTCTTGGCTTTCCATGCCTAAAATACTCTCATGGGCTTTTTAGTCAGTATTAGCAGACACTAGTCTTGTGTGTGTGATCCCTTTTACTCTTAATTCTATCATTATGATCAATTATGAACTGAAACTGATCACTTTGTCTGAGATGGCATTGGCATTGGCACATGCCACTTTGATAGAATTGAATTGCAATCCCCTGGCATGTTTCTAACTCTACCATTAGGGGTAGTCCAATTGAGCATGTGCCGAATTGTACATCTCCTCCCTCTCTTATTCCCCCTCTTATATTTAACAGGGATCGCTTTTCAGTTAAATTTAAACACCTAAGAATAATTGTGTATTAATATAAAGCGTTCAACCAATGGTATTAAGTTCCTTTATGTTGCTTCACCCTTTCTCCATGATCTCCATGATTCTATATTATTTATATGATAATGCAAAAATATTCCCCAGATTTTCTGTGGAGAAGGAAGAAACTAGACTAGCATCAGTGGGTAGGATTTTTGAGGTAGAACACAGAATACCTGTGCCAGTATTAGGAACTATAGCTTCTGAGAGCCAACCAAGATTATTAGACAGGAGTAAACAGGGATTTAGACTGGTGAGAGGACTCCATATGTGATCTCTTCCCCCATAACCATCAAATCCCCAGTTAAAGGTATCATTGTTTAATTTGATGGATTACTTTCATAAACCAATGGGAAATGAAGCTTAATGTAGGCCCAAATGAGTAAAAAAAGCTGACATTAAGAGTGTGCAGTGAAGAGGGAAGGAGTGCTGTAAAGAAAGAAAAAGGAGGGCAGAGATTCTCAGGGACTATTTCAGAAAAGATCAGGTTATGAAACAAGGGCTCAGATAAATGTTCCCTCAGTGTAGCTTGGAAAATATCAGCATAATTTTGTTTCCCACACTATTCTACAAGCTTCTGAGAATACTGCTGTGACATTCACTCTTTGAATCCCAACATAATTCAATGAATAATTTAATCTGATTGAAATGGGAGAACTCCTCCAATGAGGGTCTTTGTCCCTACTTGTCCTAAATTTAGACAAGCCCGACACATTCCCTTCCACTTCTTGACAGTGGTAAGAATGTAGCAGAGCCAAAAATCTCATGGGCTATGATTCTTTTCCCAGCATCTTAGTTCAGGGACTGCTTCATAGAAGTCCTGAGGATAGGATACCACTTTTCAACCTCTGCTCATAATAGAGTTTCTGGCAATGGTCACTATTTCATAAGATTAAGACAGATTCCACAAAATTGTGGTATATTTTGTTGAACTTCATCGAGAACTCTGGGCTCCTATTCTGGTATCTTCTCTATTCTGCAAATGGTGAGAACATTTATGACAAATTGCTCTGCACACTCTACAAAGTTTTAGGTGTTCATGTTTGTTCTCAGTCCTCCTTATCCAATGACAGTTTCCTAACATCATCTCTACACTCACTCCTTGCCCCCAACAACTAGACTGAAGACAAAGTAGAGACCTAATAAATGTCTGATGCATTGAAATAAATTATAAATAAAAAACCTACAGCCTGCTCTATTTCTATTTTTATTAAAACTGCCCTTATAAAGATTTATTCTACCTTTTGGAGCATTAAACTACAAATACTGGAGTCAGTTATTTTATTTCAGAAGTATAAAATCAACATTGCTTTTAAAAGGTCTAGGATTTTTAAGAGGAATTTAACAATTTGAAATGCATTTCTAGAGGCAAGCCCTTATTTCTTACGAATTCCATTGAATTCACAGAAATATAGGAGATGTCTTAAGAACCACTGGTATTTCAATTGTAAATATTATGGAAAATTGTATTACAATGCAGACAGCTGATTCAGAGGCCCGGCAGAGCAATAATAATATTTAACAAAACCCTGTAGAGGGGGTATAAATTTTAATGGTATCACTCATAAAAGCCATGTTTCAAAGGTTACAAAACAGAATCAAGTTTACTAAAAATCAAAAAAATGTACTTTGGGGTTTTTATTTTTTTTTCTTTCATCTCTGATTTTTGAATAATCAATATCATCACCCCATACCTGCAAATGAACTACATAAATTTCTGAAATCCTTAAAAAGGTCTAACTCTCAATGAATTATGCTCCTGGTAAATTCCACCTCAGTATTTATTGAACTTGACTTTCACAAAGACAAAGCAGTCTTCAGGAAGGTGGCCTTCACATTTGCTGATGATAATATGACAATGCACAGTGTCCCCTCACAAGATTGCATGAGTTAGAAGCTAATCCCACTATCACTCATCACTGATGAGAGCTATATTGGAGTGCTGATCTCAATCCTGAGCTCCAAACTAAGAAAACTAAAAGAATCCAGGAACTTTGGAGAAAGCCAAGGTAATAATGACTAAGACTAAAAAGGCTAGAACTAAAGAGCAAAAGTGAAAGAAAATGTGATGAAAATTGTAAACACTTGAGGAGTAATATATACCATGCATGAAAACACAGAGGCAAATAAAGTTAAACACCAATAAACAGGTTTCTATTTAAAGACACTAAAGGGAGCTAACTCAGTGAATTTCATGAAAACAAGTCCTTATACAGTTCCTCGAATGCAGATGCTATCTAAATAAGGTAGGCAATATTACAATTCTCACTATACAATGATAAGGAAACTGGGCCAAGGAAAGGCTATACAGTACAGTCAAGGTCACACAGATATTAAGTAGCATGATTAGCATCTGAAAGCTGGTCTTCTGGCTCCAAAACCTAATGAAGTCAAGGCCATTAGCCAATGTTTCTGGAGAACATTACTACACTGGCATTAATGCCCTACACTATGCCTGAAAAATGTCGCATTGGTGAAGTACAGAATGAAACAGGGCTGAAGATGAAACAAGAGGTATAAACCATGACTGGCAGGTTGCAAGGGAAGGAGAGGTTCATTGGAAACCCACCCCTAAGCACCCAAAAGTCATTTATTTAACAAATAAGTATTCTTTATGGCAAACACATATTTCAGGCTCTGGAATCAGAATTTCTTACATTTAAGTTCTAGTTGCACTATTTATTGTCTAGTCTTTTCACTACTTACTTAAAAACTATGAAATCCAGACTCTTCTTATATATAATCAGGATAATAATCTATATTCAGGATTATGATGATTAAATGAGACCATGTGGGTCTGGGGCATAGTGAGTGCCCCCCAAATGGTAACTGCTGTTATTAGTCAGGTTTTTTTTTTAATTATAGAAGTGGAAACTATTGACTATGTTAAATAACTGAAGACATGCCAGATATCTGAGTAAAAAAATAAAAAATTTACCCAATCATATGAATGACTTGTCTGTATAAATGTAGGCTTCTTGAAATTTACTGATTATCTACTATGTGTTAGAAAAAAAAAAAAGTTATGATTAGCCGTAAAGACAAACTCTCTAGAAGACTGAATTTTCACTTGTTTCTGGAGCCAGAATTCACAGAGCATCCTATCTTTTCTGTGGCTACAGTATTCTGTGATGTCCTTTCAGCCTTGTGCAAACTTCCAGGGCCTAGGATATCCCCATCTGCTAGTTTTCAGTTTGAAGCCACTTCTTTCATCCATTTTCCTCAGTATGCCATATAAATATGATCATTTTGTCATTATCAATGTGTTACATCACAGATAGAACATAAGTATATTACTCAACTACATCTATATTATTAATCATTAAATGAAGAGAGGTGGCGATCATATTTTAATGTAACCAAACCAAATTCCAGTAAAATTTTAATAAGTGATAGTATTAATTACAAATTTTTAAACTCATAAAGTATATCATATTTCAAAGGAACTTTTGTTATTTCAAAACAGCAAAAACAGAGATAGAGAGACAAAGATACAAGCAAAAAGGAAGAAACAAAATGACCAATTATAGAATTCTTTTAATTTGCTCTTATGAGGAATAATGAAGTGCACATCACACTTGTTCTACTCCATTGAAAACCTGAATTTTACAAATAGCAAAAAGAAAAATGTTTTAGAACCATATGATTCTGATGACTAAAATAACAAGACACATAATTATATTGCTATATTTAAATACAAGTTGGCAATGACCCAATAATTTAGAGTAGCAAAGCCATAACTAAGGAAAAAGATATATTTCCACAGATAAGATGTACAGGCAATGTGAAGCCTTGGGTGGATTAAAGTTAATACGAAAGGTTCCAGCAGGCAGCAAAATCCCATGAGATACAACATATGTCATATGCTTTCAATTCATCCTGCCAGTACTAAGCATTTGTTCTGTGTCACTCCATTGTTGTTGTCTTATATTAGGTTCTATTTTCAAACTTAAATGAAACTATTATATATCTTTTCTATAGGAATACTTGAAGTATATTTACATAAGATATGTGGGCAAATTTTCAGAATACTTATTTGTCAAACAGATTGATCTCTGCTTAAAAAAAAAAAAAAACAAACACTACTTATTTGAAAGAGAAACAGAGAACTCCATTAGCTAGTCTACTTCCCAAATGCCTAGCAAAGTTTAGGCTGTACCAGGTAGAAGCCAGGATTCCAGAACTCAATCCAGATTTCTCACATAGGTGGCCGGGACCCAAGTACTTAAGTCATTACCTGCTTCCTCCAATGGAGTGCATTAGCAGGAAACTGCCATCAGGAGTGGAACCAGGATTCAATCCTAGATACTTTGATATCAGAAATAGGCATTCCAACAAGGGCCCTACCTTCTAGGCTGAAAGCCCACTCCATCTCTATTTTCACAAAACTTATTTTTGATGTGACTTAAATCAAGCTCAGACTGAAAAGACAGGAAAAGACTTATGATCCTAAAAATTTAAATTTACTTAGTATAACCAAAATTTATGTATACAAATGCTGTGTCTTCCTTTTGGAAGACACTACATTATTTCCAGTGGTACTGTTACTTAAGCATTTTTAATAAAACTAGCAATAATTTGTTATTTGGCAGTCTCAAGCTAATAATCAGTATGATATATCTACAAAATCAGCTGTTGGTTGCTTTCAGTGGTTATATCAAAATATCAAGACCAACTGGCTTATACATAACGAAAGTTTATTTAAATTTCCCATGAAACAGTTCTGGAGGATGAGAAGTCCAAGGGCAAGGTACCAAGAGAATTCAGTTCTGGTGAAGGCCCATTTTCTGGTTCAGAGGAGTTGCGTTCTCCTTGTATCCTCTCATGGTGAAAGGTTCAAGGGATTTTCAGGGATCACATTTATAGAGGCACTAATTCCATTCACAAGGGCTATGTCCTCATGACTTAGTCACCTCCCAAAGGTCTCACTCCTATCACCATCACTTTAGAGTTTAGGATTTCAACAGATGAATTGGAGTGTGGAACATAAAACAAATAGCCCATTGCGACAGTCAGTTCAATTTCTGGCTGCATTATATCAGAAAAAAGTGGAGGACACAATACTCTGGGGATATACAGAATGTCACTGTACATGGCATTTTTTGAAAGAAAAACGAAGACAGGAGAGTAAAACAAGAAAGATGAAAAAAAAAACACAAGAAGCATAAAAAACATAAATTCGTTCATTTCAACAACACTGCTGAGGGTTAACCTTGATCTTAATGCTGAAGCTTTTGAAGTATCTTATATTTCAAAGAGCTATGACAGAATTATTTCCTTTGAAAATGTTATCCCTGTATTTAAGATTATAAAATCTTTATGTAAAAGTTACATACTCATCAAATGTTGCTATGAACCATGATTATTGCTTCTAATAAAAATCTCATTAACATATTTTATTTGTCTGATGTGTATGTCTTATAGGTGGTGGGTAAAATAAAGAGTCCAAAGGATACATTCTTAACTCAGAGAAATCATAATACATCTTTATAATGTCATAAGAAATTAGTTTTTATTCTGGATAATTCAAATCACTGTGCCTGCCTTGATACAATGGAGAATAAAAACAGATTTAAATGTGATTACAGCTACTTCTGCTGTCTTAAGAAGTTGAACAGAATTTTGGTCTCTTTAAAAGGACAGCAAAGATAGCCATGTGCTCAATACAATTAGGACAGATGAAACATTGGAGCCAATAGATTAGGCCCGGACTTTCAAAACCAATATTTCATGTAGGAGTGCAGCTTGAGTCCCAGATACTCTACTTCTGATTGAGCTTCCTGGTGATGCATTTGGAAAGAAAGGAAAAGATGACCCACATTCTTGGGACACTCATGTGGGAGACTAGGATGAAGTTCTTGACTCCTAGCTTTGGCCTGGCACAGACAGCTGTTGTGACCACTGGGAAATAAACAAATAGATGGACAAATCTCTCTCACACTTTCTCTCAGTCTGTCTCTATTTTTTCAAATGAAATGAAAATAAGCTTTTTTAAAAAAAGCAATTACACACACATACACACACACACACACACACACTTGTCACATCAAGTTGATGAAGAAGAGAATAAATAGCTAGGCTGGAAGATCAGACTTATAGGATCCCATAAAAAAAAAAAAAAACTAAGACAAATACTAAATGGAAAGTCTTTAAAGACTAACCATTAAATTAGAAACCATAAAGCAATTTATTCATTTGAGCTGTTATGTCGAGCTGTGTTGGCACACAGATGTGTGCGTGTGTGTGTGTGTGTGTGTGTGTGTATCACTCTAAATCACTTTATTCCCCAAACGCCTGAAACAGCAAAGACTGGGTCCCAGTCTAAATCAGAAGCAAGGAACTCAATCCAGGTCTAACACTTAAGTGTCAGGAACCCAAGTACTTGAGCCATTAGCACTGCCTTGACCAGAAGCTGGAGACAGAAGCTGGGGCCACAAATCAAACCCAAGTACTCCAAGATGGGATGCAGGAATCTTTCATTGTCAGGCTAAATGCTTACCCCTATACAATATTTTTTTATTACTGATTCAATTTCTGACTCACTTATGGGTCTGTTTAGGTTTTCTATGTCTTCCTGGTTCAATTTAGGTAGGTTGCATGTGTCCAGGAATCTATCCATTTCTGATAGGTTTCCCTGTTTGCTGGCATACAAGTCCTTGTAGTAATTTCTGATGATTCTTTTGATTTCTGTGGTGTCTGTTGTTACATTTCCTTTTTCATCTCTGATTTTACTGATTTGGGTCTTTTCTCTTCTTTTTTTAGTTAGTTGGGCCAATGGGGTGTCAATTTTGTTTATTTTTTCAAAAAACCAGCTCCTCGTTTGGCTGATTTTTTGTAATGTTTTTTTGGATTCAATCCTGTTGATTTCTTCTCTGATTTTGATTATTTCTCTTTTTCTACTAGATTTGGGTCTAGTTTGCTGCAGATTGTCTAGATCCTTGAGATGCACTGAAAGCTCATCTATTTGGTGCCTTTCCAGTTTCTTGATGTAGGCACTTATTGATATAAACTTTCCTCTTAACACTGCTTTTGCTGTATCCCATAAGTTTTGGTATGTTGTGCTGTTATCCTCATTTACTTCCAGAAAATTTTTGATTTCTCTTTTGATTTCTTCTGTGACCCATTGTTCATTCAGGAGCATGTTGTTCAATCTCCATGTGTTTGCATACGCTCTAGGGATTCCTGAGTTGCTAATTTCCAACTTGATTCCCTTATGGTCTGAGAAGCTGCATCGTATGATTCTAATTCTTTTGAATTTGCTGAGACTTGCTTTATGGCCTAGTATGTGGTCAATCCTAAAGAAGGTTCCATGTACTGCTGAGAAGAATGTAAATGCTTTCTGTGTAGGATGAAAAGTTCTGTAGATATCTGTTAGATCCATTTGGGCTATAGTGTTGTTTAAATCTACTGTCTCCTTGTTGATCTTCTGTCCTGTCGATCTGTCAATATCTGTGAGTGGAGTATTGAAGTCCCCCAGTACTATTGTGTTGGGGTCTAAGTCTCCCTTTAAGTTTCTTAACAAATTTTTTAAATAAACTGATGGCCTGTAATTAGGTGCATATACATTGATAATTGTTATATCTTCCTGTAGTATTGATCCCTTAATCATTATATAGTGCCCCTCTTTGTCTCTCTTAACAGTTTTTGTGTTAAAGTTTATGTAGTCTGATATTAAGATGGCTACACCCGCTCTTTTTTCATTTCTGTTGGCATGGTATATCTTGTTCCATCCTTTTATTTTCAATCTGTATGGATCTTCCTTGGAAAGATGTGTTTCTTGTAAGCAGCAAATAGATGGTTTTTGTTCCTTAACCCAATCAGCCAATCTCTGTCTTTTAACAGGACAGTTTAGACCTTTAACGTTCAATGTGACTATTGATAAGTGGTAAGTTTGCCCTGCCATTTGCCAAAGATATTTTCTAATGTATGCTTTGAATTCCCTGTGATCTTTTGCCGTGAGGTTCCCTTCGTTTACCTTCTTTCATGTTGATGGCCGTGTTTCTGTGTTTCTGTGTGTAACACATCTTTAAGTATCTTTTGCAGGGCTGGATGAGTGGCAACAAATTCTTTCAATTTTTGTTTGTTTTGAAAGGTCTTTATTTCACCTTCATTCACAAATGAGAGCTTGGCAGGATATAATATTCTGGGCTGGCAGTTTTTCACTCTTAGTACCAGGGCTATGTCTCGCCATTCCCTTCTAGCTTGTAGGGTTTCTGATGAGAAGTCTGCTGTGAGTCTAATTGGAGATCCTCTGAGTGTAATTTGACGTTTCTCTCTTGCGCATTTTAGGATCTTTTCTTTCTGTTTCACTGTGGTGAGTTTAATTACAACGTGTCGTGGTGAGGATCTCTTTTGGTCTTGTTTCCTAGGGGTTCTATGAGCTTCCTGTACTAGGATGTCTCTGTCCTTCTCCAAAGCTGGGAAATTTTCTGCTATTATCTCACTAAAAAGGCATTCTAATCCTTTCTCCCTCTCCATGCCTTCAGGAACTCCTAGAACTCGAATGTTGGGTTTTTTAATAGTATCCTGTAGATTCCCAACAATATTTTTTAGATTTCTAATTTCCTCTTCTTTTCTTTGGTTTGACTGTATAGTTTCCTGTGCTCTGTCTTCTAAGTCCGATATTCTCTCTTCTGCCTCACCCATTCTGTTTGTAAGGCTCTCTAATGTGTTTTTCATTTGATCTATTGAATTCTTCACTTCATTATGATTTCTCATCACTATCACAGTTTCATGTTCTACTAGTTGTTTCATTTCAGCTTGATTCCTCCTTAATATTTCATTTTCACGAGAGAGATTTTCTACCTTGTCCATTAAGGATTTCTGTAGTTCAAGAATTTATTTTTGAGTACTTCTGAGTGTTCTTATCAATTTTTTGAGATCTGCTTCTTGCATTTCTTCTATCTCATCATCTTTGTAATCTTGAATTGGGGTGTCTTTTTCATTTGGGGATGCCATAGTGTCTTCCTTGTTCTTATTACCTCGGTTTTTGCGTTTGTTGTTTGGCATATTGGTTTCTTCACTGTGGTGTTTTTTTCTTGTTGTACTATGACTCTAGATTAAGTGGACTGTCTGCTTTTGATGGAGCCTTAGAGGCTTGAGATGGGTGTGGCCTGAGAGCTCTGTTTGGTTCCTCAGGGTTGAGGGTATGTCAAAGGAGACACTCCCAGGTTAGGCGTGGTAAATCTCTGTTACTTTTTTTTTTTTTTTTGGTTCAAAAGGGAAGTAATTCCACACAGCTGAATGGAATTGGTATCAGTAATAAAGGCCCTCCCAACAAAGAAAAGCCCAGGACCAGATGGATTCACTGCTGAATTCTACCAGACATTTAAAGAAGAACTAACTCCAATTCTTCTCAAACTATTCAGAACAATTGAAAAAGAGGGAATCCTCCCAAATTCTTTCTATGAAGCCAGCATCACCTTAATTCCTAAGCCAGAAAAAGATGCAGCATTGAAAGAGAATTACAGACCAATATCCCTCATGAACAAAGATGCAAAAATCCTCAATAAAATTCTGGCCAATAGACTGCAACAACACATCAGAAAGATCATCCACCCAGACCAAGTGGGATTCATCCCTGGTATGCAGGGATGGTTCAATGTTCACAAAACAATCAACGTGATACACCACATTAACAGACTGCAGAAGAAAAACCATATGATTATCTCACTAGACGCAGAGAAAGCATTCGATAAAATTCAACACCCTTTCATGATGAAAACCCTAAGCAAACTGGGTATAGAAGGCACATTCCTCAATATAATCAAAGCAATTTAGGAAAAACCCATGGCCAATATCCTATTGAATGGGGAAAAGTTGGAAGCATTTCCACTGAGATCTGGTACCAGACAAGGATGCCCACTCTCACCACTGCTATTCAATATAGTGCTGGAAGTCTTAGCCAGAGCTATTAGGCAAGAAAAAGAAATTAAAGGGATACAAATTGGGAAGGAAGAACTCAAACTATCCCTCTTTGCAGATGACATGATTCTTTATTTAGGGGACCCAAAGAACTCTACTAAGAGACTATTGGAACTCATAGAAGAGTTTGGCAAAGTAGCAGGATATAAAATCAATGCACAAAAATCAACAGCCTTTGTATACACAGGCAATGCCACGGCTGAGGAAGAACTGCTAAGATCAATCCCATTCACAATAGCTACAAAAACAATCAAATACCTTGGAATAAACTTAACCAAGGACATTAAAGATCTCTACAATGAAAATTACAAAACCTTAAAGAAAGAAATAGAAGAGGATACCAAAAAATGGAGAAATCTTCCATGCTCATGGATTGGAAGAATCAATATCATCAAAATGTCCATTATGCCAAAAGCAATTTACAGATTCAATGCAATACCAATCAAGATACCGAGGACATTCTTCTCAGATCTGGAAAAAATGATGCTGAAATTCATATGGAGACACAGGAGACCTCGAATAGCTAAAGCAATCTTGTACAACAAAAACAAAGCCGAAGGCATCCCAATACCAGATTTCAGGACATACTACACGGCAGTTGTTATCAAAACATCATGGTACTGGTACAGAAACAGATGGATAGACCAATGGAACAGAATAGAAACACCAGAAATCAATCCAAACATCTACAGCCAACTTATATTTGATCAAGGATCCAAAACCAATCCCTGGAGTAAGGACAGTCTGTATAATAAATGGTGCTGGGAAAACCGGATTTTCACATGCAGAATCATGAAGCAAGATCCCTACCTTTCACCTTACACAAAAATTCATTCAACATGGATTAAAAATTTAAACCTATGACCCGACACCATCAAATTATTAGAGAGCATAGGAGAAACCCTGCAAGAGATAGGTACTGGCAAAGACTTCTTGGAAAATACCCCAGAAGCACAGGCACTCAAAGCCAAAATTAACTACTGGGATTGCATCAAATTGAAAAGTTTCTGTACTGCAAAAGAAACAGTCAAGAAAGTGAATAGGAAACCGACAGAATGGGAAAATATATTTGCCAACTATGCAACAGATAAAGGGTTGATAACCAGAATCTACAAAGAAATTAAGAAACTCCACAACATCAAAACAAACAACCCACTTAAGAGATGGGCCAAGGACCTCAATAGACATTTTTCAAAAGAGGAAATCCAAATGGCAAACAGACACATGAAAAAATGTTCAAGATCCCTCGCAATCAGGGAAATGCAAATCAAAACCACAATGAGGTTTCACCTCACCCCGGTGAGAATGGCTCACATTCAGAAATCCACCAACAATAGATGCTGGAGAGGATGTGGGGAAAAAGGGACACTAATCCACTGTTGGTGGGAATGCAAACTGGTGAAGCCACTATGGAAGTCAGTCTGGAGATTCCTCAGAAACCTGAATATAACCCTACCATTCAACCGAGCCATACCACTCCTTGGAATTTACCCAAAGGAAATTAAATGGGCAAACAAAAAAGCTGTCTGCACAGTAATGTTTATTGCAGCTCAATTCACAATAGCTAAAACTTGGAACCAACCCAAATGCCCATCAACAGTAGACTGGATTAGGAAATTATGGGACATGTACTCTACAGAATACTATACAGCAGTCAAAAACAATGAAATCCGGTCATTTGCAACAAAATGGAGGAATTTGGAAAACATCATGCTGAGTGAATTAAGCCAGTCCCAAAGAGACAAATATCATTTGTTTCCCTTGATTGGCGACTACTAACTGAGCACCAAAGTGGAAACCTGTTGAAGTGAAATGGACACTATGAGAAACAGTGACTTGATCAGCTCTTGTGCTGACTGTTGTTGTACAATGTAATACTTTATCCATGGTAGTATTTTTTTTTCTTTATCCTAGTACTAGTGGTTGAACTCTGTAATTAACACACAATTATTTTTAGGCGTTTAAATTTAACTGAAAAGTGATCCCTGTTAAATATAAGAGTGGGAATAAGAGAGGGAGGAGATGTACAATTTGGGACACGCTCATTCGGAACTGCCCCAAATGATGGAGTTAGAATTGTGCCAGGGGATTCCAATACAATCCCATCAAGGTGGCATGTACCAAGGCCATCTCACTAGTCCAAGTGATCAATTTCAGCTCACAATTGATCACACTGATAGGTCTAAGAGTCAAAGGGATCACACAAACAAGACTAGTGTCTGCTAATACTAGCTGATAGAATCAAAAAGGGAGAGAATGATCCAACATGGGAAGCAGGATACACAGCAGACTCATAGAATGGCAGATGTCCTAAATAGCACTCTGGCCTCAGAATCAGCCCTTAAGGCATTCGGATCTGGCTCAAGAGCCCATGAGAATATTTTAGGCATGGAAAGCTAAGACACTCTGGAAAACAAAAAAAAAAGAAGACCTAAATGAAAGATCTCTGGGAGTGAGATCCCAGTGGAAAGAACGGGGCCATCAAAGAAGGAGGTACCTTTCTCTGAAGGGAGGAGAGAACTTCCACTTTGTCTATGACCCTGTCGGAATAACATCAAAGTCGGCGAACCCTAAAGGCTTCCATAGCCTCGGCAACTCATGACTAGAGCCTAGGGAGATTACTGACGCCATAAACAAGTGTGTCAAATTGTTAAATCAACTTCAGGAGTCACTGTGTACTTACGTCTCATGAGGGATCTGTCCTTAATGTGTTATCCAATGTGAAGTAGTGCTATAACTAGTACTGAAACAGTATTTTTACACTTTGTGTTTCTGTGTGGGTGCAAACTGATGAAATCTTTACATAGTATATATTGAATCGATCTTCTGTATATAAAGATAATTGCAAATGATTAAAAAATCTTGGTGTTAAATTGGAAATTGCATAGAAAATTAATCAATTTAAAAATACATATATCATGTAGGATCTCTGTCCTTAATGTGCTATACATTGTGAATTAATAAATTAATACTATAACTGGTACTCCAACAGTATTTTTCACTTTGTGTTGCTATGTGAGGGCAAACTGTTGAAATCTTTACTTAATATATACTAAACTGACCTTCTGTATATAAAGAGAATTGAAAATGAATCTTGATGTGAACGGAAGGGGAGAAGGAGTTGGAAAGGGGAGGGTTGCGGGTGGGAGGGAAGTTATGGGGGGGAAGCCAATGTAATCTATAAGCTGTATTTTGGAAATTTATATTCTTTAAATAAAAGCGTTATTAAAAAAAAACAATTTTTTTTAAAACATTCTTTGCCAAATTTAGAAAATAGGAAATCTCTTTCTCTCTCTCTCTCCTTCGCGCTCTCTCTCTCTCTCTCTCTCTCACACACACACACACACACACACACACATCTCTAGCTTCTCTAGATAACTAGAATATCTGACACGCCTGGGTCATCATTCCCACATAAAAATTTGATCACAACTGCTAGTGACTACCCCCTCTTAGATATAACATACATTCTCCAGCTTTCTCCAATCCTCACAGTGCTCTCCTTTCTCACTAGTATTGATATTATGTGTTATCAGCAATCACCTTTACATTTCATGTATTTTACACTCATGGCTTCTGGATTCCATTTGAGGTTATGATTCTATATTGGAGGAAATGTCCTCAATATTTTACTTCTCATTTGATGAGGAAATGAGTGAGTTAAAGAAATGTTATAGAGTTCTGAAAGAAACACATATAAGAACATGAGAAAATAGATTTAAAAACCACTGAATCATCAGTGAAGGAGTAATCATAAGCCTTTATTTGACTTGGTACCACATACTTGATACTATTTTGGCATTTTAACCAAAGCAAATTCTTCTCTCCAAAAAAGAAAAAAATAATAATTATAGAAGTTCAAATTGGATGAAATCTTCTCAAAAATAAATAATACAAAATTAGCTATTTATTAGCTAACTATTCATCTAGACTATCTTCAGAATTTTTAATTTCCACTAGAAACTTATTTTATTTTTTATTTGTTTTCTTAAAATTTTACTCAAGTTATACAAGTTTAATATATTTCATATATACAGATTTAGGAACATAGTGACACATCTCCCCCTTTCCTCCCCTTCTGCAAATGCTCCAACCCTTCCCCTCTTACATTTCCACTTTGAATCTTTACAAAGAACTATTTTGAGTATACTTAATGGTCATACAGTTAACTCTGCTCTAAGTAGGAGTTCAACAAATAGTATGAAGAGAAAAAAAAAAAAAACACTGTTCCTCAGCAGAAGAGACAAGGGCTATAAACAAGCAACTAATCTCAAAATTCCTTTTTCACTCTAATACACTGTATTTCAGGTACTCTATCAGTTACTTCAGATCAGGAAAAACACAGGATATCTGTGACTTTAGGACTGGCTTATTTCACTAAGTATAATGGTTTCCACTTGCATCCATCTTGTTTCAAAGATAGTATTTTTTTTTTTTTACAGCTGAATAGTACTCCATAGTGTATATATACTATAATTTCTTTATCCAGTCAACAGTTGATGGACATTTAAGTTGATTATAAATTTTAGCTCTTGTGAATTGAGCTGCAATGAACATTGGGGTACAGATACCTCTTTTTTTTTTTTTTTACCTCTTTTATGTGCTGATTTCTTTTGTTTTAGGTAAATTCCCAGGAGTGGGATGGCTGGATCAAATATTAGGTCTATATTCAGATTTCCGAGGTATCTCCATAATCCCTTCCACAGTGGTTGCACCAGTTTATATTCCCACCAACTGTGGATGGGGTACCTTTTTTACCACATCCTTGCCAGCATTTGTCATTTATTGATTTCTGTAAGAGAGCCATTCTAACTGGAGTGAGGTGAAGCCTCATTGTGGTTTTGATTTGCATTTCCCTGATGGCTAGGGATCCTGAGAATTTTCTCAAGTGTCTGTTGGCCATTTGAATTTTATCTCTTGAAAAATGGCTGGGGGCAGTACTATGGCATAGCAGATAAAACTGCTACCTGTTTTGACAGCTTCCCATAAGGGAGCTGGTTCCTGTCTCAGCTGCTGCACTTCTCATCCAGCTCTCTACTATGGCCTGAGAAAGCAGTAGAAGATGGCCCAATTCCTTGAGCACCTGCACCCACGTGGGAGACCAGGAAGAAGCTCCTGGCATCAGATCAGCCTAGCTCCGACCATTGCAGCCATTTGGGGAGTGAAGCAGGGGATGAAAGACCTCTCTCTTTCTCTCTCTCTCTCTCTGTCTGCCTCTGCCTCTCTGTAACTCTGCCTTTCAAAAAATAAATCTTTAAAAAAGAAAACATAAAATGCCTATTTAAGTACTTAGCCCATTTAATGAAATTGTTTTGTTTTTAATTTTCTTGAGATATATATTAATTCTGGATGCTAACCCTTTACCAGGTGAATAGTTTGCAAATATTTTCTACCATGCTGTCAATTGCCTCTCCACTTTGCCAAGTGTTTCTTTTGCTGTGCAAAAGCTTCTCAGCTTGATGAAATCCTTTTTCAATTTGGCTTTGATGACATGTGCTTCTGGGGTCTTCTCCAAGTCTTTAGCTATGCCAATGTCTTGCAGAGTTTCCCCAATGTTTTCTAATGATCTGATGGTATCAGATCATAGATTTAGGTCTTTGATCCATTTTGAGTGGATTTTTATGTAAAGTGTAAGGTAGGGATCTAGTTTCATACTTCTGCATGTGGAGATCCAGTTTCCCCAGCAGCATTTGTTGAAGAGACTGTCCTTGCTCCAGGGATTGATTTTAGCTCCTTTGTCAAAGATAAGATGGCTGTAGATCCATGGATTGATTTCTGGAGTTTCTTTTCTGTTTCATTGGTCTACAAGTCTGTTTTTGTGCCAGTACCAGGCTGTTTTGATTATAACTGGCATCTACTATATCTTGAAATCAAGTACTGTGATGCCTCCAGCTTTGTTTTTGTTGTATAGGACGGCTTTAACTATTCGGGGTCTGTTGTGTTTCCATATGAATTTTAGCGTCATTTTTTCTAGCTCTGAGAAGAATGTTGCTGGTATTTTGATTGGGATTGCATTGAATCTGTAAATTGCTTTTGGTAGTATGGACATTTTGATGATGTTGATTCTTCTAATCCATGAACATGGAAGATTTTTCAAGTTTTTAATTTCTTCTATTTTTTTCTTTAATGGTTTGTAATTTTCATCATAGAGATATTTGAAATCCTTAGGTAAGTTTATTCCATATTCTTTCTTTTTAGAGCTATTGTGAGTGGGACTAATCTTTAAAGTTTTTTCTCAGCCATGACATTATCTGCACATGCAAAGGCTATTGTTTTTCTGTGTTGATTTTATATTCTGCCATTGTACCAAACTATTTTATGAGTTCAAATAGTCTCTCAGCACAGCTTCTTGGATTCCCTATATTAGAATCATGTCATCTGCAAATAGGGTTATTTTGATTTCCTCCTTTCCAATTTGTATCTGTTTGATTTATTTTTCTTGCCCAATGGCTCTGACTAAAATTTCCAGGAATAGATTAAATAGCAATGGTGACACTGGGCATTCTTGTTTAGTTCCATTTAGGAGGATTCCCCTCCGTTTCAATTGTTTTGAATAGCCTGATAAGAATTGCAATTAGTTCTTTTTTAAATGTCTGGTAGAATTCAGCAGTAAAGCCATATGGTCCTGGGCTTTTCTTTGTTGGAAGAGTCTTTATTACTGATTTTTTTTCTGTCTTGGTTACGGGTCTGTTTAGGGTTTCTATGTCTTCATAAGTCAATTTTGGTAGATTGTATGGGTCAAGGAATCTATCCATTTCTTCTAGATTTTCCAGTTTGTTAGAATACAGCTCCTTGTAGATATACTCTTTTAAAAACTGTGAGAATTGTAAAGGTTGTTCTTTATGTGTGAAGCTGAATATCATTTCCATTGATTATTGTGTTTAGACGAAGCCCATTTTCCTGCTGGACAATGCTCTATTTACTTTTTATTTGTTAAAATTTTTATTTACTGAAACTAATATTACTTTCACTATCATATAAATTAAGAGCATTATCAAAATAATAAAGTTTTTTAAAAATTAAAACTTATTAAGAAAAATAATATAATAATAAGTAAAGCAAACAAATATAAAAACAGAAACATTTATCATTTTATACTAACAAACTGGAAAACATCTTACTAATTTTAAAAATAATATTTTCAATTATATCTTAACATGCAAATATAATTCCAAGAATGTGAACAGGAGTTGGTAAGATAATTGGGTTCAAAATGCTGCAATTAAAGACAAAAATATACATTGCTTTTCTTTAGCCAAAGAATGCTTCAATGGCACAGGCAAGCAGCCCTTAAATAACATTTAATTATCCTTAAATGACATGTAAATAGCAATAACAAAAAAGGCTATATGTATGAAACTTTTCTCATTTTCTATAATAAAAAAAACCACAAATAACCACAAAGCAAAAGTGAAACACATCTTCACTTCACAACATACACTGAAAAATGAAAACATGAACATATAATTCAATTTTAAATTAGTTTTAATAGTAATTATAGCAAGGAGGATTTTCACATCTAATTTTTAGCCAATATTTTTTGACAATATGTATTAAAAGCCAGACAAATAATTTAAATATTCAGTAACACTTTCAAATATTAGAGTTTGAATTTCTGCCACTCCTTAATATTCCTTTTTGAATTTCTTGTGTGTTTTCCCAATTTTAAAAACACATGACGATTTTTTGGGTGTATAAGTTTTTTCCCAGTAATCATAAAATATGTCTTTTGTGGCTCTTCTCTATCATCAAGCAAAAAATTAAAAGAAATTTAATAAAAGCAAAACTATATATCACAGGGATTATTCCAAAACTATTCAAACCCATGGTGTTAAGCAAAAGTGTCTTAGAAATAAACCACTTTTTATACATTTTATTACTTTAGCTCAATTTCAAAGGAAGCCTTTTAAATCCACTCAAATGAACTCTATTAAGGTAAATACAATGAGTGATTTTCTTAGGCTGAGAAAAATTGTCCATTCCAGTCAAGTGCAAAAGACCCTTCCTATGAGCCTTTTCAAAAACAGCTCAAGGTAACTAAAGTAAAATTATCATTATCAGGTAGAATTGAAATGTCTACAAACAAAAGGTGAGTTACTTACTGTATGCTAATGTCAAAACAACTAATTAGTTTCTTTCACCCTAGAAGAATGGGGAGAGGCTGAGATAGAAACAAATAGATTCTCAGTAGGTGAATACTCTTTCCTTCCATATATATATATATATATATATATATATATATGATATTCATTATATATAATATCATTATATATTCATTATTTAATACATATAATTATATTATATAATTGTAATATATGCATTATGTTATATACTATTATATAATATAATTATTATATATTCATTATATAATTCATATATAATATATTCATATATATGGTGTTGAGTGAAACGTGTCAGTATATAACTGATATCTAAAGACAAAAGACTGTTAAGATATAATAACTAAATACCATTAACCAATAACATTGTGATCAGAATACTGAAAAGATTACAACGGGGAAAAGGAGAAAAGGCATACTGTCAATATTGTAGAATGACTTACACCTGTAATATAACATTTATAGCCCCATTATAAGAAAACACAGGGAGACAGTACTAATAAAGTACAAAATACTAAAACATACTTGTGTTTACCAGTGTAGTTGCAAGTTAGTTGCAAATTGGTAATAAATGTTCTATGGAGTTCTGGAAGAAAAAGTGGCATTTTAAAATATTTATTCTCGGGGCCGGTGCCATGGCTCACTTGGTTAACACTCTGTCTGCGGCACCGGAATCCCATATTGGCACCGGGTTCTAGTCCCAGTTGCTTCTCTTCCACTCCAGCTCTCTGCTGTGGCCCAGGAAGGCAGTGGAGGATGGCTTGGGCCCTGCACCTGAATGGGAGACCAGGAGGAAACACCTGGCTCCTGGCTTCGGATGGGCGCAGCGCCAGCCGTGGCAGCCATCTGGGGAATGAACCAACGGAAGGCAGACCTTTCTCTCTCTCTGTCAAATAAATAAATAAATGAATAAATAAAATCTTAAAGAAATTTATTCTCATTTTAAGAAATATTTTCTCTCCTCTACTCTATGATTTCTTCTCCTCTCTTCCATTTTTTGCCCATGTTGAATATCTACTGCCATTCAAAACTGCTGCATTTACTCAACTAAAGAGAGCTCCTTCTTTTTTCTGGGCACTGTATTGAGATAATTTCCTATCTAGTTTGACAGTCCTGAAAAATTGCTGCCAATGATGCCCCACTGCTCAATTCAATTATATCCAATAGGAAATTTACTCAGCCAATAAAATATTCCTCAAATTGTCATTTTTCTGATTCAAACAAGTCACTTTTCATAAAGGTTTCTGTATTCTGACCAATTATAATTTTCTGTAAAATTTGCTTACACATCTATATAACAATATAGATTTGATATAACAGCTACCTTATCAAAAGATTATAGCCTAACCAGTGTGACAAATAACCTCTGAAAAAGATGCTAAGTATAGTGAAAATACATTCTAAGGGCTTCAATGCAATTAACTACCTGCCTAACTATATTGTTAAAGATGTTAAAGGGATTATTTCATTATATCCTTAAGGTAAGTAATTTTGTTCCCATTTTTAAAAATGTGAAACATGAAGTTTACTCAAGGTTACATACTCACTATGTGGTTGAGAAAAACTGAATAATTTGCTTTATTTCAAATGTATGTTTTTAAGTTACAGTCTTAAAAGATTAATAAATCCAACAGAAAAAGGCTATCACTTGTTTATACTGTGTTATACCTTCTTAGATTCATTCTCTTCATTTGAATGCCTTTTCTGAAATGTTATTTTTCTATCATTTAGAACTTCCTCAAAACTCACTTCATGATGCCTTCCTGATTAATATCACTTCAATATTATTTCTCCCCTAGAATGCTTGCCTTGGTTTTATTTTTTTTTTGTTTATAGTATTAAATCTGACTTTTTTGTAATCAATTTTTATGAGTAATTTTGTAGACGAATATAATATGACTTCAACCAAGTATTAAGAATCTTGGAACCATAGCAAGTCAATATTCTGTTGATTAGCCTTGGGTATCCTGTGTATTAATTTGATGATAGTGACACACAAGTAATTCTCTTGGAAGTACAGATCAATGAAATAGTAAAATTACTGAGTAAAAAGTATTAGTGCTGTTTCCCAAATTGTCTTCATTTTTTCCAGAGATTGCCTTAAATCCATATTAACTATATATGATCAAAGAAAATGTGAACATTTATAAAATTTCAAATAAAAATAGTAACATGAAAAGAATTCTATTATGAAAAGGAGCCCAAATTAGAAACAGATTAAATTATGTATACATAAGCTTATCTAGGGGCTGGCACTGTGGCATAGCAGGTAGAGCTGTTGCCTGCAGTGCCAGCATCCTCTGTGGACACCAGTTCAAGACCCGGCTGCTCCACTTCTGATCCAGCTCTGTGCTATGGCCTGGGAAAGCAGTAGAAGATGGCCCAAGCCCTTGGGCACCTGCACCACATGGTAGACCTGGAAGAAGCTCCTGACTCCTGGCTTTAGATTGGCACAGCTCCCAACATTGCAGCCAATTAGGGAATGAACCAGCAGATGGAAGACTCTCTCTCTCTCTCTCTCTCTCTCTGCTTCTCCTCTCTGTTACTCTTTTAAGTAAATAAATATAAATCTTTAAAAACAGAAAAACGTATGTATTCCTATGTACAAAACATTTTCATTTCCTTAAAAAACTCTACTTAATAACTATTTAATCTAGTCAATTCTATCACATATTTTGTATCTTGAAATGGAGATTTTAATATGGCAATGGGTTTTATACTGCATATTTTTCATATGCTACTATAGGTGATTTTTTTCCTTATGAAACTTATATTTTCAGACTTTGTTATTACCATTGCACAATACTTTGCTTAAAGAAGAAGCATCTGTAGTTTCACCACATTCATCAAATATTTTAGGAATGATGTAAAATTTAATTTTTCAAATTAAAATAGAAAATTTAATGGCAAAACACAGAGCATCATTTTACAAAAGCAGTTAGGTAAGAAATTCAATATCTTAACAACAGACAGCAAAATCATTCTTACAGATAAATTGATGTAACTTTAAATAAAATCATTGAAAGTTCACTTGCAGTTAAAATTGTATCAAAGACCAAGTAGGGTTTGTTCTATAACCACAAACTGTTAAATAGCTTTGCATCAGAAATGATCAGGCGCTGACAACCATGGTGTAGAGGGTAAAGGCACCACCTGCAGTGCCACCATTCCATATAAGCACCAGGTTGAGTCCCAGCTGCTCCATTTGATATCAAGCTCCCTGCTAATGTGCCTAGGAAAGCAATGGAAGTTAGCTCAAATTCTTGAGCTCCTACACCCACGTGGGAGAAGCTCCTGGCTCCTGGCTTAACGTTAGCCAAGCTCCAGCTGCTGTGGCCATTTGGAAACTAAACCAGCAATAAAAGGTTCTCTCTCTCTCTTTCTCTCTCTTTCTCTCTCTCTTTTTCTCTCTTTCTCTTTCTCCCTCCCTCTCTCTTAATCTCTCTCTGTAACTCTGCCTTTCAAATAAATAAATAAATCTTTTTTAAAAAGGAAAGGATCAACAATTTTAGGGTTAGGTGGGTCCAAGATGAGGAAAAGAGAATAAGAGAAAAAAGACATCACCAATACTGAGTTAGGCAAAGGCAGGCCACGATGCCTGAAGAAAGTAGTAAAATAAAAATCTGGTGTCATGGTTCAAAAAAGAAGGACTCACAAACAAGTCCAACATATCATGTGAACTCATTTGAATTACTGTACCACAGTGCTGTTCTTCCAAATCTTGATACTTAATAAGATGTAATTTCATACAACTTTGCTGAGTGTATTTTGAAAATGGAGATGAGTTGCAAATCTGGAACAATGCAATGGAGGAAGATTTAGCAAATACAACATAACAAGAGGATCTGTAACCTGAACTGATTCAGTAAAAGCAGGAGTTCAAAGTAACAATAATGACAAAACCTCAGCACTGCAAGGGATTTTGGAATTCCAAAGGACATGATTTTGGGAATTAGTTGATTTTATCAGCATTTATTTTTTAAATAATACCTGACATTCTCTACAGGATATTTGAAATTTACATGACATAAGAAAGATGTAAATTATATAATCTTAAGAAAACTATAATTAAAATATTGATACTAAAATAGATGAAACAATTGAGTTAATGTGCTATTGGTGAACAATAAATGAATTAAATAGGTAAATACTTATAACAAAATGAACAATAAACAGATGGAGATGAATAAGACATCATCTGAGACTGCTGTATGGCCTTAACTCTTTTGAAAGAATGCTTGGCCAAGCTATAAAGGTGACGAGTCAGATTGTGTGAATGGCAAAGGTTAATTGCATGATGCCAAGGCAGATGAGGAAATGCTGTGGGCTCTGGGAAACAATGATCAAAACATTCTATCCTGGTTGGTGTTTGGTGGGCAAGAATGTGTTTTCTTAAGGATTTCACAATACTGTGATTATTATTGTAGTTATTAGTTTTTACATAATCAGGTATAACCTATGGTTTCCTATACTTTCTTGTAAACACTGAAATTTATTATTCCTTGTTTGTCTTACTTGTTATTATTCCTTGTTTAAACTTACTTGTTACAAGAATATGCTTTTGTAGAATTGTTTATTGTATATGAATAATCAATATATTAATGTTGATAATAAAAAATGGGAATAACTGGGGTTGACACCATGGCTCACTAGGTTAATCTTCGGCCTGCATCACCGGCATCACTTATGGGCGCCGGGTTCTAGTCTGGTTGCTCCTCTTCCAGTCCTGCTCTCTGCTGTAGAACGGGAAGGCAGTGGAGGATGGCCCAAAAGCTTGGGCCCTGCACTCGCATGGGAGACCAGGAAGAAGCACCTGGCTCCTGGCTTCAGATTGGCACAGTGCTGGCCATAGTGACCATTTGTGGGGTGAACCAACAGAAGAAAACCTTTCTCTCTGTCTCACTCTCTCACTGTCTAACTCTATCTGTCAAATAAATTTTTAGAAATGGGAGTAACCTATCATCGGGGTCTCTGCCATTGCCTTTGGTTTCTCCACAATACACTCCTTAATCTGAGACTGCTTCTTTATTCTATGCTGTTTTCCTCTTCTGGGTCAACCTGACATCCAGCCATGCTGCATGCAGCAAGCACATCATTCAAATGCAACTTATTTTCTGACATTAAACATCTGTCTTCAAAAGAAATAGTCGTCTCCCATGTCAATGTGAAACAATGAAATAAGACTTATATTCTGATATAAAATTGAAAGAAACAGAATAACAACATGAAAGCACTGTTTTCAGATATGGAACAACAAGTAGCACTGGGCTCTGACTTCAGAATAAAGGAATGTAAGAAAGGTGAATCTCATATGGTTGTCCCAGTTTGTAACTCAGAGTTAGTTTGCAAGTGCGAACGTTGGCAGAAAAGAATCCAGAGGTTACCTCCCTGAGTCAAAAAACAGAGATCAGAATTTAGGGAGGTCAGGAGAGCCAGAATTTAAGGGAAACATTACTGAGGGTACAAAGGCTGCACAGGTAGATCTATTTCTAAATATATGCAAGCAGGTTAATTCCAGACATTAGTGGATACTTGGTCTGTTTGTAATTAGAAATCACCTGAGATCAGAAAAAGAATTAATGGAATACAGTTGAGAAAATCACTTTCAGAATTCACAGTAGTTCGGGAAACAGATATCTACCATTCTGAAGGAAAAAGACATCAAAGAACACCTGAGATATTCATAAGAAACCCCAGAAGGTCGTCATTCCTTAGTGAAAGCAGCAAGAAGACAAAGACATGTCATCTACAAAAACCAAGATGAGACTTACAGCCAATTTCTCATCAGAAACTATAAAAGGCAGAAGACAATGGAGCAAATTTTAAAGCCTTAAAAAAATGCAAATCATAGGAAAATAAAACCATCAATTTAGGTATATAAACTCCAAAAATATCTTTCAATAATTAAGGTAGAGAAATAGTATGTTCATTGTCAGGCAAGGGGAATAGCAGTTAAGACAGCTCTTGGGATGCCTGCATCTCCTATAAGAGTACTTGGGTTAAAGTCTCAGCTCAACTCATGATTCCAGCTTCCTTCTAATCTGAGAAGCAGCAGGTGATAGGAGATAGGGTCCCTGCCACCCACATGGGAGATCTGAAATGACTTCTGGGCTCCTGGCTGCAGATCAGCTCCTTAAACTGATGCAGGCATTCAAGAAATAACAAGTAAATAGGAGATTCCTCCCCCCCCACCTCTCTCCTTCCTTCTTTCCTTCTTTTTCCCTCTCCCTGTCTGCGTTTAAAATATATTCATTTCAATTAAAATTTAAAAACAAAACAGTAACTACCAGTTTATTAAAAGAAACATTTTAGACAGACCAAGACAAGATTCTCTCCCAGAACATAAGGAATGTTTCAGTAAGTTCTTGGAGTAGAAGTTAAATGATATAAATAGAAATGTGAATCTATAAAATAGAATGAAGTAATAAGAATGGTAAATACATGGGTAAATATATAATATAATGTTTCTTATCTTAATCACTTTATAATTGTTGGGGCTAGCAAAGTGGCAAAACAGGCTAAGCCACCACCTGAAAAACCAATCAGAGTGCTGGTTCAAACTCTGGCTACTCGACCTGTGACACAACTACATGCTGATGTGCCTGAAAAATCAGTTGAAGATGGTCCAAAGGCTTGGATTCCTACCACCCACCTTGGAGACCAGAGTTCCAGGTTCCCAGCTTCAATGTGGCCCTGACCCAATCATTGTAGCAATTGGGGGGGTGAAACAGTGAATGGAATATCCTTCTCTCCATCTCTCCCTCTTTGTCTCTCTTTCAAGTAAATAAAATAAACTTTTTTCAAAAAAGTTAATTGTGGGGCTAGTGCTATGGGGGCTAGTGCTAGTGCAAGCTAAACCTCCACCTGCAGCACCAACATCCCATATGGACATTGGTTTGTGTCTCAGCTGCTCCTCTTCCAATCCAGCTCTTTGCTTTAGCCTGGGAAAGCAGTAGAAGAAGGCACAAGTCCTTGGGCCCCTGCACCCACATGGGAGACCTGGAGGAAGCTCTTGGCTCCTACCTTCAGATCAGCGCAGATCTAGCCATTGTGGCCATCTGGGGAGTGAACCAGAGGCTCTTTCTCTGTCTCTACCTCTCTCTGTAACTCTTTCAAATAAATAAAATAAATCTTTAAAAAAAGGAAAACAAGAAAGGAAGGAAAAATGGAAGCATGTTTTTATAAGTCTCTTACAAGTAAAATACTTGGTGGTAAAAAATAAGGTTGTCAATTTTGGGGTAGTCATTAAATAAAGCAAAAAATACAGATACTGAGACAACAGTAAATATATAATCATAAAATACATTCACTTCATCTAAAAGGAGAAAGATAGGTTTAAGTAAAAAAGAACACATAATAGAAATGGAAAACAAATACCAACAAATGCCACATAGGAATAATTATATTGAATTTAATTGCTCTGAAAACACTAATTAAAAGTTAGAGATTATCAAGTAAAGTTAAAACTTACATACTACCTAATAACAAAACAAATCTAAATATGAGCACAAAGAGCTTACAAGTAAAATAAAAGGAAAAGAAACATGTGCATGCAAATATTAATCAAAAGAAAGCTAAAATGACAATATACCAACATACTTAAAGAAAACCTGAGTATAATGAAAATATTTATTCAAATAATTACTACAAAATGATAAAGAACTCAGTTTATAAGTCATAATAATCCTAAAGTTTATGCATTTAATAAAATATTCTTAAATACATGAACAAAGAACTGATCCAACTTAAAGATAGCTAGAAAAATAAATGTAGTTCATGTCTTCAATACGTCTTTCTTAGCAACTGACAAAACACATTGAGAAAAAATTAATCAATCTACAGAATACTTCAACAATACTATCAAATGACTTGTTCTAATTAACACTTGCAGAGCACTCTATATTTTTTTAACTATAAATGGAATAATCACAAAGATGAACTGCATTTTGGATCATAAAACAAATCTCAGCAAATTTAGAAGATTCAAACACACACAAGGGAAATTTTTTTTACCATAAAATGAGGAATCATTAATAGAAATATTTTTGGAAAATTCCAAATACTAGAACGTAAATAATCTTTTAAATGACACATGGATCGAAGGAAAAGTAGTTATAACAATCAGGAAAGTATGGACTTAAAGAAAATGAAAATACATAATATGACAAGGAGAAGCAACTATGATAGTCCTAAGTTGGAAAGTTACAGCATTAAATGCTCATAGTTGAAAAAAGAAGGACACTCTGAAATGATTTTCCTTAGCTTACACCCCAAAGAACAGAAAGAAAAGAAATTAAAGAGGAAACTGAACACGAAATAAAAAGAGGGGATGAAACTATAAAGATAAAGGCAGAAATCTATAAAATAGAGAATTGACAAACAACAGAGAAACTTAATAAAACTAAGAACTGGTTCTTTGAAAGAATCCAGAAAACTGATCAACCTCTAGCCAGACTGATCAAGAAAACACTGCAGAGTCACAAATTCCCAATAACAATAGGAATGAGAGGGAAAATGTCATTCAGGTTATAAATATATTAAAAGCACAAGGAGATGATATGGATGTTAAAAATAACCTTATTCTAATAAATTTAACAACTTAGAAGAAAAAGAACCCTTGAAAGTTGAAATTCAATATGCAATAGTTATGCAAATAGCTTTTATCAAAGAAAGATGCTGAATTTTAAAATCCTTTCAAAGAAAAATTTGTTAAAATTTATATAAAGGGAAAAAATTTCACGTATCTTATATACATCTTTAAGAGCATAATGATTCTTCACATCTTACACTCCCAAAGAACACTTCTTTTTTTTTTAGATGATTGTCTTTGTCTTTTTTAAAAAAAAAAAAAAGATTTCTTTATTTATTTGAAAGTTGGAGCTACACACAGAGAGGAGAAGCAGAGAGGGGAGAAGAGAGAAAGAAAAAGAGCGAGAGAGAGGTCTTTCATCCACTGGTTCACTCCCCAATTTGCCACAACGGCCAGAGCTGTGCTGATCCAAAGCCAGGAGCTTCTTCCAGGTGTCCCACACAGGTGCAGGAGCCCAAGGACTTGGGCCATCTTCTACTGCTTTCTCAGGCCACAGCAGAGAGCTGGATCAGAACTGGAGTGGCTAGGACACGAACTGGCGCCCATATGGGATGCTGGCATTGCAGGCAGCGGCTTTCCCCGCTAAGCCACAGCCCTGCCGCCCGCCCCCCCCCCAAGAACATTTCAAAGCAAGATAGCATCATTGGGAATCCTATCAAATATTTAAGTTAAAAGCAATATCAATTCTACATAAACTCTAAATAAAATGAGGCCAACATTATCCTGTTCCAAAACCACAGAAAGAAAAACACAGGTACCTATTTCTTATTATCAAAAATGTGAAAATGAATTCCTAATATTTAACAAACTTATTCTCTAGTATATAAAACGTATAATATATAAATCATATACATATATATGCAAATAGAATCAAAACATAAAATATTTAAGAATTTTAATAAATATAGACAAAAGGTGTACTCCACCAACTTCAATACTTGGCTGAAACAAGATAAAGTCAACATAAATTAATACAAAGAGACTCATGTCCCTAAAATGGAAAACTTAATGTCATTACAATGTCAGTTCTCCTTATATTGTTCTGTGGATTTAACAAAATTAAAATCTCAGTAGGCTCCTTTGCATTAGTTGGCATAGTATTCCTATAATACATGAAGAAATACAAAGCACATTAATTGTTAAGAAAATGCAAGTTAAAACCACAATGAGAAACCACCACACATTCACTAGAATGGCTAAAATTAAACAAACTACCATACTAAATGTTGACAAACATCTGAACAATTAGAATATACACTGCTGGTGGGAATGCAAAATAGTATGGATAGTTTCTTATAAAGTGATGCATGCAAATACACATCTACCATTCAACTCGGCTATCTTGCTACTTGGTATTTATGCTAGAGAAATGAAAATCAATATCTTCACCTGGACCTGTATGAGAATATTCATAGAAGTTATAATATTCAAAAATTCAGCTGAATTCATCATGCTCAATATCCATGTGTGGTTGAATAAACAATTTGTGGTATATTCATATAACTGAATAAAAGGAACGAACTAAAATATAAGGAAAAACAAAGGAGCATGAACAATATAGATTAATCTCATAATCATCATGCTAAGTGAAGAAACTAGAAATGAAAGGCTACTTAATATTTCATTTTTATGAATTTATAAGAAATCTAGATGATAATATAAAAAACTGGTCAACAAGTTTTCAAGATCAATAATAAAAGATGAAGATTGAAAGAATATATGAGGTTCTGATCATGGAAATACTTTCTATTTTTAGTGCAGTGGCAGCTATATAATTATTGATGTACTTGAATAAAGCTGACTAAAAATTTAGAAGAAAATATATTAAATATGTAAAAAGGAAATTGGAAAAATTAAGTATTTCAATAGATAACAGGGAAGGTAGGAGAAAAACACTTCTCAGTTTCCAGTGCTGAAACAACATGCCTTAAGGGCACATCACGGATTGCCAAAACCTCCAATGAACACAGTCTGCATACATCTATTATGAAAACTAAGGCATGTCACATCAATAAGAAAGGCTAAGCTATTCATTAAGTGATACTGGCAACTTGAAACAAGTTAGGCTTTTACTTTAAATCATACATAATAAATTCTTCATGGCTAAATATTAATCATTAAAAAGTAGCAGAAGAAAAATTAAATGATTGGTCATATAAATTTTGTATACAAAAAGTTTCTGTAAGTATGACTCCAGAGACAGATGCCAGAAATAAGGCTATTAATAAGGAAATGATTGACCGGTACTGAGAAAAATAAAAAAATATTATAACTGACAATTTAGGAAAAAAATAAAGCAAATGAGTAAAATTATTAATATCCTTAAATACAAAAGGGGTTACTAAACAAATAAGAAAAGAAGACTACACTCAGAAAAAAATGAGTAAAAGATATGAACAAAACATTCAGAAAAGAGTGTTGTGGCTACTAAACATTTGAAGCAGTATTTAACATTACTAATAAAGTAAAACAATGTTGAGATACCAAACTTCGTCTACCTAACTAAAGAATATATTTGTTCTAAGGATATGAAAAAAAGTGCATTTTTAAATACTGCTAGTGCAAGTATAAACTTACATCTTTTCTAGAGTATCTTCTAGTTAAGCACCAAATGGACAAACTTCAAACACTTTTACTTTAAAAGTAATTCTTTTTTTTTTTTTTTTGGACAGGCAGATTGGACAGAGAGAGAGACAGACAGAAAGGTCTTCCTTTTCCGTTGGTTCACCCTCCAATGGCTGCTGTGGCCAGCGCGCTGCGGCCAGCACTCCGTGCTGATCCGATGGCAGGAGCCAGGTGCTTCTCCTGGTCTCCCATGGGGTGCAGGACCCAAGCACTTGGGCCATCCTCCACTGCCTTGCCGGGCCACAGCAGAGAGCTGGCCTGGAAGAGGGGCAACCGGGACAGAATCCGGCACCCCGACCTGGACTAGAACCCTGTGTGCCGGCGCCGCAAGGCAGAGGATTAGCCTAGTGAGCCACGGCGCCGGCTAAAAGTAATTCTATAAATCAAAACACATCAAATTGTATTTATTTCCAAATTGTTTATATAGTGAAAAACAGTATTCTAAATGCTCATCAAAAAATGTAACATGAAGCCATTAAAAATGAAGATATAAAGCAATAATTATTGAAGTAAAAGATATCCATGGCAAGTTGTTGACTAAATATGATTACATCTCCAGTGTAAATTCATTTAAAAAGAAAATCTATCTTGTTAGTCATCTCCCTTTCTTCTCTGAACACACACACCATACATATTCACACAGCATTCTGGAAATCAGTACAAATTATCCATGAACGGCAAAATTAAGGGAAAGCTTTATTTTCATTTTTATTTTTCTCTATATTATCTAAATTATTTATGTGTTATAGAAAAGAATTTTAAAGGACTATTTACAACTTAATTTCCAATTTGAAATTGGATAAGAGATAGTTAATGTTGAAGTTTTCTATAAGTTAAAAAATGAGCCATTGCTGTTCATCATAATGTCTATATAAAATTAAATCTAAAGCATCAAAATAAAACATTAGGAAAATGGATTTCTTTTCATGTGATTTCTTTTCCATGTGAAATGCTACTTATAGACCTACTAAACAGCATCCTTCCACTACCCTTATTCCTGATATTTTACATTAAGATGACTTTATATCTTCAATAAAAGAGAGCATAGGCTTTAGGTTTCACTTCTTTGAAAACTGTTTTTCTGGTAGATCTTTAGAAAATAAAGTGGAACTTTGGTTTGCATCTTATTGGAGAAAGATAGATAACCTTGAATCTTAAATCTTCTGTGGTATTTTCTTAATCTTCACTAACCATGACCAAGGTAGCATGGTCTCATCTGCAAATTACTAAAAATAATCAGATTTGCAAAGTGACCTTGGATGAAGAAATGTTAAATTGGCCAGGAAATTTTTTTGAGGCATCACTATTATTAACTTGCAATTTTTTCATTTCACTCCACCACTGATGCTTAGCAGGTTATGATTTTTCATTTTCACACTTGGATGAAACTCATTGAAGTAGAGATTCTGGAGATAGCTGTGGAGAATTTTTACAAAAGGATTTCCCTCTCACTCCATTATATTAGATTACAAAATGGATCTCTGTTTGAGACAACCTACCAAGTAAAGATACATAACCAGACTGCTAAGATAACAGTAATGAAGTATACTGTAATTTAAGTTATTTAAGGTGCTACCTTCTGCATACAGAGTTAGTGTTATGACCAATTTATGTACTTGGAAATGTCCATTACAGGAGATAATTTGGGTTGATTCTCTTTTTGACAGCTTCACACCTTCATGAAATAGTTTGCTTGGATTAAAGAATATGTCTGTGAAGACAGAAAACACCTTTCTATACAGAGATCCCCAGTAACACAGGTTGGAAATAAACTTACACTAATGTTAACAAATGAAGAGCTGTTATTTTGTTATATTTAAACTATTTTCAGTATAACCTCCCTCCTTATCTCTTTAAGACCAGTTCCAACTACAGTAGTCCAGGGTGGCCATGTCACCCATCTATCTATATTCCTTTCAGACTTTCCTTTTAGCATGCTACTTAATGAACAGCTTATAACAGGAACTATGCAATATAAACTGCCATTCTTTTACATAAGAGAGATAGAAAATTCAAATAAAAATAATGAATATTATAACAGAGTAAAAGATAAATCAGAGAACAGAACAACAAATATGAAAGAGCTCAGAAATGACTGAACAAAAGATATTTAAAGTTATTTAGGATGGAGACTTAAATTAAAGAACAGGCTCATCTAGTCTGAAGAGAAATGCCCACCTGAGTCTCCAATTCCCCATCTTGATTCCACAAATTTCATGCAATTGCATGCAGGGTAATCAAGTTTGAATATCAAACTAAGGAAAACTACTTGCTAAGAAAACCATTAAGTAGCCTTGATTATCATATTCCTTAAAAGGAAAAATAAATTGCTATCTGAAGTCTTGGATCTAATTGTGGTATAAAATATTTTCCCCTAAAGAAGTCCGAGTTACAAGTTATTTCACTAAAAATATTATTATTGCCTCACAACACAATTTTGATACAAATGTGACTTTTAACTAATCTTTATCTGCCCAACCACTAGCAAATACATAAACTGACAGAATAGCTGCAGTTAGTAGCTTTCCTTTCAGCACCTACAGTACTCTAGAATTGAACAGATTGCGTGATTTTCCAGCAAATTTAGAGTAACATTTTAAAAAACTAAGATTAGAATAATATAAAAAACTGTTAAGCTGAGGCTAAGCCCTCCATTCTAAACATTTAAAAAAAAATGTTAAAATTCTAAAATCAAATATGTGACTTTCATCATTATATATTTTATTAGAAGAAGCATTACAAGAATGATGATTGTATTCTGAGGAAAGGAAAAATCTGGATCAAAAGATTATATTCTACAATATTATTAAATTTTTCAGGGAAACCTATTTTGCCATTCTTTGATTAGAAGATAATTTTGGAAAACATTTACAATTTCCAGGTAGTTTAATTAAATTGAATTCTTTTATAATTGTTTTTAATTTTCAGGTTGATTTATTTTTTCAGAATTTTTATGAATATAAAGAAATCAGATTTTATGTAATTCATAGGAAGAGTTCTATGAAGATAACCAAACTTCCCTCCCTCACCTTCAGCCTCCTCAATCTCTCTCTTTTCTTCCTTCTTTTCTTTTTTTTCTTTAATTTTTGCAAAGACATGTTTTGAATCCACTCGTTAATGATATGTTTAATTAACCACTAACCGTAATATTCAATAAGTAAAAAGTAGGAAGACCACAGATCTACAGGACTATAAACAAGGACTAAAAGCAACAATCATATCACAAGATGTCAATTTCATTTCTATACATTTTTTGTATTCTCTATTATCTGCCACATACCAGGGAAAATATATGACATTTGTCTTTTGAGGACTGGCTTATTTCACTAAGCATAACGCTTTCCATTTGTAGCATTTCTAGTATTAACTGAAATAAGTAAAAATTTCAGTAAATTTAGTTTTAAACAATTATCAAAATATTTTGAAGGGCCACAAGCACTATTATGAAAAGCAAAGGTTAGACAATTAGTTTTTTTGAGAAGCAGAGAGAGAGAGAGATGACAGAAAGCAACACAACACTGGTTTACTCCCCACAGGATAGTAATGGCCCAGGCTGAGCCAGATCAAAGGCAGGAAGCAGGAACTCAATCCCTGCCACAGGTCTCCCATGTGGCAGGGACTCAAGAATCTGAGCCATCAGTTGCTGCATCCAAGGATGGGCATTAGTAGGAAACAAGAATTTAAAGTGAAACTAGAACCAAAACCCTGGCACTCTGACATGGGATATGATGTTTTAACCACTAGGTCAAATGCCTGCCATAACAATTATATTTTTAACTATGAGGTAAATTGAATCAAATACCCAAACATAAAATATTTCAATAAACTCATTTTTTTGTTTTTCCTCCCAATATCAGGAACAACACAAAAATGTCTGCTCTATATACTGTAGGTTCTAACCAGAGCTCATTCATTCTCTCTCTCTCTCTCTGTGTGTGTGTGTGTGTGTGTGTGCACATGTATGAAAGAGAGAGACACACACACACACAGAGAGAGAGAGAGAGAAAGAGAGAGAGAGCTGACAAGGGGAATAAAAATATTTTAAAAAGTGTATTCAGATCAGGAATGAAGAACTAAAATAATCTTTATAAAAAATGACTTAGGGAATCACCATCCATACACATAATACAACTAGATTTTTTTATAAGAATCTACTAAAAATAAGTATGTTTAGCAAGGTTATAGAATCCAAGCTCTGGCTGGCGCCTTGGCTCAAAAGGCTAATCTTCTGCCTGTGGCAAGACGGCACCCGGGTTCTAGTCCCAGTAGGGGCACCGGATTCTGTCCCAGTTGCCCCTCTTCCAAGCCAGCTCTCTGCTGTGGCCCAGGAGTGCAGTGGAGGATGGCCCAACTTGGGCCCTGTACCACATGGGAGACCATGAGGAAGCACCTGGCTCCTGGCTTCAGATCGGTGCAACGCTGGCCGTAACAGTCATTTGAGGGGTGAACCAACAGAAAAGGAAGACCTTTCTCTCTGTCTCTCTCTCTCTCACTGTCTAACTCTGCCTGTCAAAAAAAAAAAAAAAGAATTATTATAAAATTATAATAATCAAAGTAGTGTAGTGGTGGCTTAGCATTATAACATGCTCAGAGATGACATAGAATAAAAATTGCAAAAACAGATTTCCACATATACAGACAACCAAATTTTTTGACAAAGGAAAAAGGAAGTGATGTTGGAGTAAACGAGCATTCACATGCAAAAACATAAACAATAACAAAGTTGACATAGCTTAACATGTACATTAAAATTGCTTAAAATTGATTAGAGACTTAATTTAAAGCTTACCACTATAAAACTTTTAGAAGGAAACACAGAAGAAAATGTTTTTGAGCTTCAGCTAGTCAAAGATTACTTAGTGTGATACTATAAGGAAAATGCATAAAAGTACAAAGTGGCAAATTTGAATCAAAATGTAATAGCTTTATAATGCAAAAGATAATGAACATAAAAGCCACATGCTAAGATAACATATTTGTAAATCACGTATCTGATAAAAAAAACTTGTATCTAAATGTACAAAAACTTTGAAGTCTCAAAAATACAAAGAAATCTCAAGACAACAAAAATGCAATTGAAAGTATGATAAAATATTTGAACTGACACTTCATCTAAGAAGGTATGTGGATGGTAAATAAACAAATGAAAAAATGCTCAACATCATTTATCGCTAGTGAAATGCACATTAAAACCACAAAGAGCACTATTTTAGTGATAAACAAATAATGGAATAAGTAGGTAATGAGGTTAGGCTGAGAATGTATCTGTTCTTTGCTTTATCTCTTAGAATGAATTAATGCATAATGAACACATTGAGTCTAGATATTATTGCTGATAACTTCAGGCTGAACTTCTTGGAGTGTTACAGCCCTTAAGGAGTTCCACACAACTGGGGAGCTTTTCAAGGTACAGAGGAATAAATACAGAAGTGTTCTAACACAATTATTCAGCATTATTTAATTATTCAATTATTAAAGTATCTACCAGAATAATAAAATTGTGGGTGATCTTATATAGTTCAAAGATGGCACTAAACTAAAATGAAAACTTTAGAAGCTAACACCATTTTAAATCAAAAGACTTACAAGATAAGTAATTCCATCCTTGAGATTTGAATAGATCATTGCATAGACAGATGGCCAAATTAACTCTTCCTCTATCAAATTCTTACATACATTCCAGCCATAAATACACACAGAGAAATAATTTATATCCACATACTTACCTGAACACATAACACATAAGCTGCGATCAATAAATACGTATCTTTAACATTTGGAAAGAATTCACTGCCATATAAACTATGTAAAAGAAAAATGAGCCCCTACAGTTACCATCATGAAAATATATAGGGACTGGCAAAGTGGCACAGTGGGTTAAGCCATGGCCTACAGCGCAGGCATCCCATGTGGGTGTCAGTTTTAGTCCTAACTGCTCCAATTCCAATCCAGCTCCCGGATAATGTGCCTGAGAAAGCAGAAGATGGCCCAAATTCTTGGGCTGCTGCACCCACAAGGGAAACCCAGAAGAAGCTCCTGGCTCCTGGTTCTGGCCTGGTCCAACCTTGGTCATTGTGGCCATAGATGGACATGTCATGCAGAATACAGTACACAAATCTATAGGCCACTGCTACATTTCAATGGTTGTATGATCCTCCTGAAATGATATGTAGTGTTTTGTGTATAAATGGACAAGAACCACTAATTTAATTCAAGCACTTATTTAACAGGTGGTGAAACAGTTTTGTTGAAACTGAATCACTGATTACTGGTACTACATTAGAGTTAAGATCTCCTGAGCCCAGTTTGTTTTTGCTAACACACCAAGCAGTCTCTTATTAAAGTATTAAAATTTTTAACTGCCATTAGAAGCAGCAAAGAACTGAGATCCCTAATCCCTGATTCTCTAAAGATCCAGCATCCTCTGTGCAACAACTCAATAAACGCTCCATGAGTCCATTTACACTGCTTTTCCTTGACAATATGCCAAACATACCCTGTGTGGTATCTGTGTGCTGACAGGCCTTGAAAATCAAATAGCTAACACAAGTAGTTCATGTCTTAAAGGTATCTCAGAAACCCAAAGTAGTCTGGCAGAATACTCAAGGGAGGAATTGGAGGACATAAAAAAGTCTTAGAAATATAACTGTTCAAGGGCGGAGTTCTGTGGTAATTTACATTGCTTAATAATACATAGCTGATATTCATCAAATGATTGTTGATCTGAGTTGCTGGGTATATAAACCACCTAACAAACCATCTCTCCAACATTCCAAAATGAGAAAGTATTCTTGCTGACAAATTGCCTCCATTATGAATGAAGTAAGGCTGCTTTGTAGTATCAGTTTCTCTTAAGTAACTCTATATATTGATCAATCTTTTAATTAATTCAAAATGGCCCTGAATTTACAGAGATGCCAGGTCTTTTATGGGTTCAATAAATTCATGAAGGATTTTTCTCAGTGTTGCCATTATCAAATTAATCTCTCTCCAGTAAGATATTTTGGCTAATGAATAAGAATCTCTCATCAAATTAATAACACCATTAGATTCACTTTCAGATGGTTTAACATTGGTCATTGGGGTCTAATAACATATTGCTGCCTTGGGCAAACTGCCACTGGACTGAATATGAATTTGTACAAAGAAAATTCTCTATCTGAAAATTTCATTAATTAACTAAAAATTCATCATGTCTAGATCTAAATAAAGTGTGTGTTTTCCCCTGTAAAACCTGCATCTTTCCCCAGATTGCCTATATGATTAGCCAATTAAAACTTACCTAGTTATCTTTACCTATCACCTATCTATTCCCCAATCTTAAAAAACATATTAAATTTTCTTCCTCTTCTCCTAAAACATCCAGTAAATAAGCAAATCCTATCAAATACTTTAACTCATAAACAAATATCAGTTTCAAGCCTTTGTCTTTTCCTATGGTCATATCTTATCATAGGTCTTCATCACCTTGTACTCTCCCTACTTCTATTTTTCCTTCATGTGATTTCAAAATTACTGTTCTTAAAAGTCAATCCGATCATTTCTGCCTCCTGTTTAAATTTTTCAGCAACATCTTACCATATTCAATTAACCCCAGATACTGACCAACCTTATTAAAATACATGCCTTTTCATTTTCATATCGAGCAACATCTGGTATCACCCACATGCTTCTTAAATCTCTCACCTTAGAGATCTTATCAAGGCTTTCCAAATGCACCTGTTTTCATACTTACTTAACTTTAGCAAATAAAGGGTACTTGAAAAATCTGTAGGCAGTAGAATTAAAAGATGTTTATTTTGAGGGCTGGTGCCATGGCTCACTTGATTAATCCTCTGCCTGTGGTGCCAGCATCCCTTATGGGCGCCGGGATTCTAGTCCCAGCTATTTCTCTTCCAGTCCAGCTCTCTGCTGTAGCCCGGAAAGGCAGTGGGGGATGGCCCAATTGCTTGGGCCCTGCACCCCATGGGAGACCAGGAGGAAGTACCTGGCTCCTGGCTTTGGATTGGCGCAGTGCACGGCCATGGCAGTCATTTGGGGGGTGAACAAATGGAAGGAAGACTTGTCAAATAAATAAAATTTTAAAATTTAGAAAATAAAAAAGATGTTTATTTTGGTGCAAAAAAAGAAAGTTTATCTATATAATGTGGCTCTTTAAAAAAGTTCATGCAAAATGCCTATTATGAAAAATGCATGCATTTCGAACATTATTTGCTCCATAATAAACTTATACTTTAATTCTATTTCTCCAAAACTTCTGAAGTAGCTTGTAGTATACCCACCCCATGAAATACTCTCCTGACACCTATTCCATCTAGCATGGAAGCTAGTCTTCCTTAGACGCTTAATCAAAGGCTGCAAAAAACCTTTTTGTCTGCCACATATGAAGTTGTTTGCTCTTAAATCTGACAGACTTTGTCCTTTCCATCATTGTACTTTTCAATAATATGTATATTTGTGATTTGTTCTGTTGTTCCTCTCTACCATCCCTTCAAAAGTATAGACTATATCAAACTTACTTTTGTGCCCTTAGCACCTAACAAATTCCTTAACATGTAACAAGCATGAATGTTGATGGTTAAATAAGTGAATGAATGAACTACAAATATGGAAAATTAGGTTACTTCTATTTTTATATATGTAATTGATTGCATTATGTAATTTTTTTTCTTTTTATGTTTTAGGTTTTTCAGAATATATTAGTTCTTACACAATCTGAACTAAATAAAACTCACTGTATTAGTTTCCCAGGGCTGCAATAACAAAGTGGTATAGATTAGGAGGATTAAAGAGCAGACATTGAGCATCTCATAGTTGCAGAAGCTAGAAGTTCTAGATCAGGTTTAGTTCCTTCTGAGGGCTCCTTGACTTATAGACAGCCATCTTTTCTGTTTCTTCACATCATCGCTCTGTGTCCGTGTCCAAATTTTCTCTTTTTATAAGGACATAAGGTATACTGGACTCAACCCCACTCTAATGATCTTATTTAACCTAATCACCCCTGTAAACACCCCATCTCCTATCTCAGATGCTAGTGACTAGGCACCTCATTACTGGTTAATCTGTTCTGCTTAGTGACTTACACTCAGCTGGAGCTAAATCATGGGGCACAAAGCTATGGCACTGAATTTTTGTCATTTCCTGACAAAATTTTTTTGTTTAAAAAAAAAAAGACCCTATCTCTAAATAAGATCACACTCTGAGATATTGGGAGTTAGGAATTCAACATGAACTGGAGGAAAATGACATAATTTAGGCCAGCACCACAGTTCAATAGGCTAATTCTCCGCCTGCAGTGCCGGCACACTGGGTTCTAGTCCCGGTCGGGGCGCCAGATTATGTCCCGTTTGCCCCTCTTCCAGGCCAGCTCTTTGCTGTGGCCAGGGAGTGCAGTGGAGGATGGCCCAAGTGCTTGGGCCCTGCACCCCATGGGAGACCAGGAGAAGCACCTGGCTCCTGCCTTCAGATCAGCACGCTGGCCGCGGCGGCCATTGGAGGGTGAACCAACGGCAAAAGGAAAACCTTTCTCTCTCTCTCTCACTGTCTACTCTGCCTGTCAAAAAAGAAAAAAATGACATAATTTAGCCCATAACATCTATCATTCTCAATTAAATCAAAGTGATATTATATTTATAGTTTTTTTAAAAATGTATTTATTTGTTTGAAAGGCAGAGTTACAGAGAGGCAGAGGTAGAGGCAGAGGCAGAGGCAGAGAGACAGAGAGGCCTTCCATCCCTGGTTCACTTCTCAAATAGTCACAACGGCGAGAGTTGGGCTGATCTGAGCCAGGAGCCAGAGGCTTCTTCCAGGTCTCCCACGTGGGTACAGGGGCCCAAGCACTTCGGCCATATTCTGCTGCTTTCTCAGAAACATTAGCTGGGAGCTAGATTGGAAGCGGAGCAGCTGGGTTTGAACCAGAACTTATACGGGATGCCAGCACTGCAGACAGCAGTTTTACCCACTATGCCACACCGCTGGCCCCTATATTGTTTTAAAAAAAAAAAATTGTAACACTTCCATGTAATGAGCCTGGTTTTCGAAAAATTTTCTATTTCTTTAAAACATTGTAAAAGGGAAACATTCCCTAAGGACTCTAATAGTGTTTCTGAAACAATCTTTTCAGCAAAGTCAGCACTAGAGCTAGAACTAAAGAAAAATTCCTGAACTCAGTTTCATACTGGCTTAGCACTAACTATGCAAATTTCCTTGGGCATATAAATTAAATAATTTGTACACTAATTCTTTTCCTGGAAGGGAAAGCAGTTGAATTGATTCTCTGCAATTCTATATGATCAAAGACACTGATTCTACATTGTCTCATTTTGCTCCAGCAGTTGGCACTGTTGGAAGTGACCTAGAAATAACACAAGAGCATTTATTTAAATGAAGAGATTAATGCAAATTCAGTCGAGTTTTAAAATGTTTACACAGCTGAAACCCATGAACCTTCAATACTTCGTAGGTAAATTTTACCCACTCTCCACAGACAGACTGCTTTTGAAATTATAAATGCACAAGGATGTTGCTTTCAACATGCACACACAAAAAATTTATACAGAAGGTGTCCCTCATGGTACTTCCCTATGCTACTCCAAAATTATATTTATCAAAACTAAATATTCCAGTATTCTTCATTTTGTCAAAGTTAGTTCTAGAAAAATGTAAACTATCATAACAATTTTAGGAGTCAAATTACATATTAATTTATAAAAATTCTCATTGACTTTATGATAAAAATTCAAAGCATCTAATAGTTTATCTGCTAGTATCCTGTTACTCTATATTAACAAATTTTTTTTTTTTTAACAGGCAGAGTGGACAGTGAGAGAGAGAGACAGAGAGAAAGGTCTTCCTTTGCCGTTGGTTCACCCTCCAATGGCCGCCGCGGTCGGCGCACTGCGGCCAGCGCACTGCGCTCGTCTGATGGCAGGAGCCAGGAGCCAGGTGCTTTTCCTGGTCTCCCCATGGGGTGCAGGGCCCAAGCACCTGGGCCATCCTCCACTGCACTCCTGGGCCACAGCAGAGGGCTGGCCTGGAAGAGGGGCAACCGGGACAGAATCCGGTGCCCCAACCGGGACTAGAACCCGGTGTGCCGGTGCCGCAAGGCGGAGGATTAGCCTGTTGAGCCACGGCGCCGGCCTATATTAACAAATTTTAACACGCATTCTGTATCTAATTTTTAAATATGCCAAGTTATGACAGAATCAAGACATCAAAATTATCTTTATTGGCGCAGGAAAACCAAGTGTGCATTGGAAAAACAATCATCTGTCAAGAAAATGATTTTATTTCTTAGTCATAGAGAATAATGATTAAAAGTCCTGGAAAAACATGCTAAGAAGGAATGATTCATATAAGCATTTGTTTTGAAAAATAACCATGGGGCCAGCTCTATGGAGTATCTGGTAAATCCTCTGCCTATGGCTCGACATCCCATATGGATGCTGGTTCGAGTCCCAGCTGGTCCATTTCCAATCCAGCTTCCTCTTAATGTCCCTGGGAAAGCAGTGGAGGATGGCCCAAGATCTTGGGCCCCTGTACCCACGTGGGAGACCTGGAAGAAGCTCCTGGGTGCTGGCTTGGGATGGTTCCAGCTCCAACATTGCAGCCATTTGGGGAGTGAACCAGTGGATGAAGGATCTCTCTCTATCACTCCCTCTCCCTCTCTGTAACTCTGCCTTTCAAATAAAAAAATCTTTTAAAATATCATGGAATATTACAACATAACTGTAGGTTATGATAGGAAAATCTGAAGCAACATCAATGTTGGTGGAAAAAAATGACAGTATTTCAGAAGACTGCTTCTACACAAATATTTCCTTACATAGGTCACCTATATTAAATTACCTGCCAATATTAATTGCTGAGGATTCCAGCTATATGGTAAACTGACAATAATTTCTTTAAAAATATAGTTGATGTTAGAGAAAACAAGTAACCTGACATCAAAAGGCAACAGACTCGGACAGCGCCGTGGCTCACTAGGCTAATCCTCCGCCTGCGGCGCCAGCACCCTGGGTTCTAGTCCCGGTTGGGGTACCGGTTCTGTCCCGATTGCTCCTCTTCCAGTCCAGCTCTCTGCTGTGGCCCGGGAAGGCAGTGGAGGATGGCCCAACTGCTTGGGCCCTGCACCCGCATGGAGACCAGGAGGAAGTACCTGGCTCCTAGCTTTGGATCGGTGCAGTGCGCCAGTCGTAGCAGCCATTTGGGGGATGAACCAATGGAAAAGGAAGACCTTTCTGTCTCTGTCTCTCTCACTGTCTAACTCTGCCTGTCCAAAAAAAAAAAAAAAAAAGGCAATAGACTCAACAACAAATCTTGGTAATAATGATAATTAATTATTCATAAAGTGTTATCAACATGAAACATTATGGGGCCAGCACCGTGGTGTAACAGGTAAAGCCACCACCTGCAGTGTCAGCAGTCCATATGGGCACCAGTTCAAGTCCTGGCCACTCCACTTCCGATCCAGCTCCCTGCTATGGCCTGGGAAAGCATAGAAGATGGCCCAAGTCCTGGGGCCCCTGCACCTGTGCACGAGACCCAGTAGAAGTTCCTGGCTCCTGGCTTCAGATTGGTGCAGCTCTGGCTGTTGCAGCCACCTAGGGAGTGAACCAGTGGTTGGAAGACCTCTCTCTGTCTCTCTGCCTCTGCCTCTCTGTAAGTCTGCATTTCAAATAAAATAAAATAAATAAACATTTTTTAAAAAGTAAGTGGATGGAGAAAAAACATGCTAACACTAATCAAAAGAAAGCAGGAGTAGCAATGTTATTTTCAAACAGCAGGTTTCAGAGCAAGGGAAGTTATTAGGAATAAATATGGGCATTACATAATAATTAAAGAATCAATTCTTCAAGAATATATAACAACATTTATGTGAATATGTCTAAAATATGTCAAAATAAACAAGTCAACAACTGACAGGATTTGAAGGAGAATTCACTATTATAGTTAGAGGCTTTAACACCTTCCACCAGATATAGACATATTCAGCAGGCAGAAAATCAGTAAAGATATAGTTTCTATTCACAAATGGTGTTGGAACAACTGGATATGCACATACAGAAGAATGAAATGAGACTTTTGTTTCACACCACCTATAAAAACCAGCTCTAAATAGATATAAGACTTAAAAGTAAGACCCAACACAAAACTACTAGAGGAAAATATAGGGAAAGATTCCATTACAATGGTCTATGCAATGACCGTTTGGATGTGAATCAAAACAGCATAAGCAGCAACAAGACATAAATATATACAAAGTACCACAATGAAGTAAAGAGCTTCCAAACAGTCTAGAAAATAATCAAAAGGGTATAGAGATAACCTACAGAATGGGATAAAATATACCACATGTCAGATAAGGGGTTAATACCCAAAATGTATTAAGAAACTGAGACAATAAAACAGAAAGAAAACAACCCAGTTTAAAAAGGGCAAAGGATCTGCACAGATATTTCTCAAAAGAAGATATATCAAATATATACAACTGGTCAACAGGTACTAAAATAAGATGTTAAATATCACTATTGTCAGGGAAATATAAGCCAAAAAAAATGAGACATCACATTACACTTGTTAGAATGACAACTATAAACAAGATGAAGGATCAGTGCTGGACAGGACATGGAGAAAAGGGAACACTTGCTGTTTAGTGAAAATGTAAATTAGTATAACCATTGTGGAAAACAGTATGGAGGTCCTTCAAAAAATAAAAAAATAGGCTTCTCAAATGGTCTGTCAGTCTCATAACTGGGTATATATCCAAAGACAATGAAATTAATATGCTGAGGAGACATTTGCATTCCCATGTTCATTCCACATTATTCACCATAGCTAAGACATAAAATAAATTTAAGTGTTCATCAATGAATGAATAAAGAAACTGTTGTCGATATATATGCATTGGAATGTCATACAGTCTTTAAAAATAAGGAAACCTTGTCATTTGCAACATGGATGAACTTGGAGGACAGTAGGTTAAGTAAAATAAGCCAGGTACAAAAAGACAAAAAAAATACCATATGATCTCAATCATATCTAACATCTAAAAAGATGAACTCTGAGAATTAGAAAGTGTAATGATTTTTATCAGGTGTGAGGATGGGGAAATGAGAAGCTGTTGGTCAAAGGACAGAAAATTTCAGTTAGGAGGATTAAGTTCAACAGGTCTGATGTACAGCATGGTGACTACAGTGAATAACAAAGTATGAGAGTTTGTTTTTTTTTTTTTTTTTTTTTTTTTTTTTTTTTTTAACAGGCAGAGTACAGTGAGAGAGAGACAGAGAAGAGAGAAAGGTCTTCCTTTGCCATTGGTTCACCCTCCAATGGCTGCCACGGACAGCACGCTGCGGATGGCACAACGCGCTCATCTGATGGCAGGAGCCAGGTGCTAGGTGCTTTTTTCTGGTCTCCCATGGGGTGCAGGGCCCAAGCACTTGGGCCATCCTCCACTGCACTCCCAGGCCACAGCAGAGGGCTGGCCTGGAAGAGGGGCAACCGGGACAGAATCCGGCGCCCCAACCGGGACTAGAACCCGGTGTGCCGGCGCCGCAAGGTGGAGGATTAGCCTGTTGAGCCACGGCGCCGGCTGAGAATTCTTGAAAATTGCTAAAGGAGTAGATTTTTGAATGTTCATACCACAAAAAATGATAATTATATAAGGTAATCCAAGGATTAATTAATTCTAAATTTAGCCAATCCTTAATATATACATATTTCAAAACAACATATTGAATGATAAATATATAAAAATATTTTTGTCACTTGAAAACTAAACATTAAAAAAACAAGAAGTGAGCCCAAAAGACAAGGTTAAAGAAGGCTCTATTTTCAGAATCTATGCAGCAGGTAGAGTCTTACTAATCATCAGATCTTTGTCAACTGTTACCTGGGGATTAACTCTGCCTTTCTTTGAGCCCCGTACTTCTTTTCTCTATCAGGAAAAGCTTTCATTGATCTCTACATTTATTCAACTATAAACTTTCTACATACACTGTGCTATTCTTCCCCTTTTATTAGCTAAGTATGACTCAGTCTTTCACTTATAATGTACATGTTAATTCTTCAGGGAAACCATTTAACATTCCTCTCTACTAACCAACCCTCAAGGGAGCATGTCCTTTTACTGAACACCATTTTTCACAGGTGGCCATTACCCACTTGCAGTAATAGCTAATGGGCTTTTCATTCCCCCGGTAGACTATAAATCCATGGGGGCATTTTCTATTAAACTTGCCACTGAAACCCTAATGCTTAACATGTCTTCTGCATGCAATATCTTTGATGAATAAATGAGTTGATAAGTTCATAGAGGAAGGCTTCAGGAATTTTAGAATCAGATCAAAGGAACAAACAAAAAAGCCCAGCTGCCCAGCTCACCCTGACATGGCCTATGTAGCCTTGGTTTCCTTTTTGTGAGTCCAACTATTGTCATCTCTAAACCAGAACTGAGAATGGTATTTACCCATGGGGTTGCTGTGAGGACTAGTTGCACATAGAAGTAGAACAAACTAAGAACTCCAAAAGAAATTCTCATTTACCCCCTTGTCTTCTTTTTTCAGTTTCTTCACCTATAAAGTATTAAATGTTTTGGCAGAGGCCCTATATTTGAGTATATTTTATCCAGTGAGCTTCACTATTTTTCAAAATATGTAATCAAAACTAATGCATCAAAAACTGTGAATTATGTGAAACTGCCTATACTCAAACATGAAACATTAATTGCCTATGAAACAGGCAATTTGGTATGGTCCCCACTTAATGGTTTAAAAAATAATATAGTGGGGGCCTGCACTGTGGCGTAGTGGGGTAAGCTGCCACCTGCAGTGCCAGTATCCCATACGGGTGCAGGTTTGAGTCCTGGCTGCTCCACTTCCAATCCAGCTCTCTGCTGTGGCCTAGGAAGGCAATGGAGGATGGCCCAGGTCCTTGGGCCTATGCACCAGCATGGGAGACCTGGAAGAAGCTACTGGCTCTTGGCTTCAGATCGGCACAACTCTGATCTTTGTGGCCAATTGGGGAGTGAGCCAGCGGATGGGGGACCCCTCTCTCTCTCGCCCTCTCTCTCTCTTCTTCTCTCTGTAACTCTGACTTTCAAATAAATAAACAAATCTCTAAAAAACAATAATAATATAGCACATAAAATCTGAAAATGAAATACAGAGTGACTTACCTAAAAGAAGTATTTTAAGTTAAAATGAAAATAAATCTAACAGAAATTTATGAAATGCAGTGCTTAGAGGGAAATTTTGATTCCATACCCAGCTGCTCCACTTCCAATCCAGCTCCCTGCTAATGTACCAGGAAAAGCAGTGGAGGATGGCCCAAGTCCTTGGGGCCCTGCCAACCACATGGGAGACTTGGATGAAACTCTTGGTTCCAGGCTTCAGTCCAGCCCAGCCCTGGTCATTGCAGCCATTTGGGGAATGAACCAGCAGATGGAAGATTATCTATCTATCTATCTATCTATCTATGTCTCCCCCCTCTCTCTGTAATTCTGACTTTCAAAGAAAATAAATAAATTTTAAAAAGATTAACATACAAAAGTCAATTGCTTTTCTATGTATTAGCATGAAATAAGTGGAACTTGAAATTAAAAATAAATTATATTAGGGGCTGGTGCTATGCCGTGGTAGGCTAAACCTCCACTTGCGGCACCAGCATCCCATTCAGGAACCAGTTCATTTCCCAGCTGCTCCTCTTCCTATCCAGCTATCTGCCTGTGGCTTGGGATAGCAGTGGAGGATGGACCAAATCCTTGAGGCCCTGTACCCCCATGGAAGACCCAGAAGCTGTTCCTCGCTCCTGGCTTTGGATTGGCACAGATCCTGCCATTGCAGCCATTTGGGGAGTGAATCAGTAGATGGAAGACCTTTCACTTAGTCTCTCTCCCTCTGTCTATAACTCTACCTTTCAAATAAATTAAAAAATAAAATATAAGCACCCAAAAAGTGAAATATCTAAATTTAAATCTAACAAAATACATGTAACATCTATATGATGAAATTCTGATGCAAAAAAAAAAAAGAAAGAAAAACTGAATAAATTGAGAAAGAGTCCATTTTTATGGATAGGAAGACTCAATATTGTCAACATGTCAGTTTTTCCTAACTTGATATATATACTCAATACAATTCCAATCAAAATCCCATAAAGTAGATATCAATGAACTAATTAAAAACTTTATATGGCAAAAAAAATCAGAGTAATTAACACAATGTTGAAGAAGAGCAAAGCTGGAGGAGTTACACCACCCAACTTCAAGACTTGTTATAAAGCTATAGTATCAAGCCAGTGTGGTACTGATAAAATAATAAATTTATGAATGAAACAAAACAGAAATCCCTAAAATATACCCACATAAATAAAGTCAACTGGTCTTTGACTAGGGAGTAAATGAAATACAATGAATGGGCCGGCACCATAGCTCAACAGGCTAATCCTCCGCCTTGAGGCACCCGCACACAGGATTCTAGTCCTGGTAGGGGTGCCGGATTCTGTCCTGGTTGCCCCTCTTCCAGGCCAGCTCTCTGCTGTGGCCCAGGAGTGCAGTGGAGGATGGCCCAAGTCCTTGGGCCCTGCACCCCATGGCAGACCAGGACAAGCACCTCGCTCCCGCCATCAGATCAGCACAGTGTGCCAGCCGCAGCAGCCATTGGAGGGTGAACCAATGGCAAAGGAAGACCTTTCTCTCTGTCTCTCTGTCTCTCACTGTCCACTCTGCCTGTCAAAAATTAAAAAAAAAAAAAAAGAAAGAAATACAATGAATGAAACAATTGGTCTTTTCAATAAATGATGCTTGAAGTATTAGATAGCTCCATGTTAAAAAAAAAAAAAAAAAGGCTACAGACACAGACCTTATAACCTTCACAAAAAGTAATTCAAAATGGATCAAATCAGATACCTAAAGCAAAATATAAAACTATCAAGTTCCCAGAAGATATCAATTTAGAACACTTAGATGATTTTGGGCTTGGTGATGACATCCTAGATATGACATCAAAAGCACAATTCATGAAAGAAAGAATCAATTAGCTAGACTTCATTAAAAATAAAAACTTCTACTCTGTAAAAGATAATGTCAGGGAATGAAAATAAAATCACAAACTGGAAGAAAATAGTTCTAAAAGGCATATCTGAGAAAGGACTGTTATTTAAAATATACAAAGAACTCTTACAAACTAATAATAAGAAAATAACCCTTCTAAAATATGAACCAAAAAGATTCACAAATGTCAAATAAGTATATGAAAAAAATTTCACATCATTTCTTATCAAGGATTGCAAGTTAAAACAACAATACAACACCCTTAGAATTGCCAAAATTCAGAATATAGGCAACACCAAATGTTGGAAAGTATGTGAAGCAGGAAATCACGTTCATTGCTGGTAGAAATGCAAAATTATATAGCCAATTTGGAAGACAGTTTGATGGTTTTTTACACAGCTAAACATACTCTTACCATATGATCCTACAATCTTACTCCTCAGTACTTACCCAAAGGATCTGAAAATTTATACCTATATTAAAACTCACAAGTAGATTTGTATAGCACTTTATTCATAATTGTCAATATTTGGAATCAACAAATGTATCTTTCAATAGTCAATATTTAAACTGTGGTACATCCCGACATGAATATTATTCAGCACAAAAAATTAATGAGCTAGCAAGCTATGAAAAAACATGAAGGAAATATAAATACATATTACAAGGTGAAGGAAGCTAATCTGAAAAAGCAACACAGTGTCTTATTCCAATTACATGACACTCTGGAAAAGGAAACAATATGGAAGCAATAAAAAGCTCAATTGTGGTCAGGGGTTAGCAGAGAAAGAGCAATGGATATACATAACACTGATGATATATAGGTCAATGATAATACTATGTATGACACTATGATTTTATATACATGTTACTATATAATTTGTACAAAGCAATAGGATAGGATTCCAAAACCAGGAGTAAACTTAATGTAACTATGGACTTTGGGTAATATGATGTGTCAGTGCAGATTAATCGAGTACAACAAATTTAATACTCTGGTAGGGAGATGTTAATACTGGGGAAGATACATATATATTAGGAGAGGGGGTACCTCTTCAATTGTATCTTCTACTCAATATTTTATGAATTTTATGAACCTAAAAGATTCTAAATATTCTAAAATAGTCCAATATATTTATATATTTGTTTTATAGACTATAATATATATTTATGCAGTATATATATTGATACTACACACACACACACACACATTCACAGTGAAAAAAACACAAGTTTGATAGCTCTTCTAAAGAGAGGAGAAAAAAGATAGAATATTAGAACAAAGGATTTTTCTTTCATTAAAAAAGCATAAACAAAGTAAGCAAATGAAACGCAAATATAAGGATGTCCTTCAGAAAGAGCATACTTTTTGAGCACTCACCTCCAAAAAAACCAGCTAATGGAGTCCTAACAAAATAAAATTTAACTACCGCCTAAATTATCACTTGATATCAATGAGATAACTCTGATCCTTAATATAATGCTTAGCAGTCCATGCACACAGCCACTCAGTGTGTGATATTGAGAATTTTTTTAAAGATTTATTTTATATATTTGAAAGACAGAATTACAGAGAGAAGTAGAGACAGAGAGAGAGGTCTTCTATCCACTGGTTCACTCCCCAGATGGCCGCAACAGCCGGAGCTGTGCCGATCCGAGAGCAGGAGCTTCCTTCAGGTCTCCCATGTGGGTGCAGGGGTCCAAGGACTTGGGCCATCTTCCATGGCTATCCCATGCCACAGCAGAAAGCTGGATCAGAAGAGGAGCAGCCATGACTCAAACTGGCACCCACATGGGATGCCAGCACTTCAGGCCAGGGCTTTAACCCGCTGTGCCACAGAGCCAACCCCAGTACTGGGAATTTTTTTTTTTAATAGTCTAAGTGGAGCACCAGATATGTCTGGAAGTGTAGTGCAGAAGGTCAATATCAGGGATGTCTCATTAAGCTGTAACTGACATCCAGCATAAGATCTAAGGTTCCAGAGCAGAAGTCTGGTGTGCAGAATGAATGAGAGGATACACAGAATCCTTGAGGTGAACAAACTAAGGCAGATACAATCACAGGGACCTAGTACTCTGAAACATGAAAACAGACAGACATGAGTGTCAAAGCACAAGGCTAGAGAGGGCACAGTGAGTTGACTTCAATAAGTAGGAATAAATCAAGCTATCAAGTTTCTTAAATTCCTCCTGACTACAGGTTAGAGACAGGAGGCTGCAGGCAGGGAGCTGTTAAGTGTGGTGAGCTATGGGGATTAGAGGACTTCAGAGGCAGCAATCCAAGAAAGTCACTATGCTCCACTAAAGTTCATACTCTCACATAGTGTTGTTTTACACTGATTAGGAAGTCTTCAACAGGGCATTAATGTGGAAGCAGGATACCCCTAGAGTCTATCCAATTAAGACTGTTCTTCAAAAAATAAAAGCACTACTGAGAGGTTGGTAGCCTTTGATAAACTCTACTGGCGGTTTTTATGAATAATTCCAAGGTGATGGACGGCACCACGGCTCACTAGGCTAATCCCCCACCTAAGGTGCCGGCACCCGGATTCTAGTCCTGGTTGGGGTGCCGGATTCTGTCGCAGTTGCTCCTCTTCCAGTCTAGCTCTCTGCTGTGGCCTGGAAAGGCAATGGAGGATGGCCCAAGTGCTTGGGCCCTGCACCCGCATGGGAGGCCAGGAAGAAGCACCTGGCTCCTGGCTTTGGATTAGCACAGTACGCCAGCTGCAGAGGCCATTTGGGGAGTGAAACAACAGAAAAAGAAGACCTTTCTGTCTCTCTGTCTCTCTCACTGTCTAACTCTATCTGAGAAAAAAAAAAAAAAATTCCAAGGTGAAAGATGAAACTACGATTTATTGAGTACATAGTAGTTTTGTTTGTTTTACAAACACTTTCTTGCTTAATGTATAAAAAAATCTACATAATAGGTGATAATATTCCCAAACAATAATCTGGAAGCAACAAAATTGACCCAAATGACATAGCTGGTTGAATTAAGACAGTTTGACTCAAAATCTCATGTTTTTTTTCCAATTATACCCAATTAAGTCTTTAGAAATAAAAGCTATATTATTTCATAATGTAAAATGGAGTTCTGTCTTGAGATTATAATTACTTACTGCTCTATCACTACCTCCTAATAGTAAGATATTTATTCTTATTCTTCTCAGTAGTAACAACAGCTACTCATTAATCAAATATTATATAATGGGTACTGTACTATACTGAAAACCAAACTCAGCACAATAAATCTGTCACAGCATATAACTGTCTCTTTGCAATCTGAGGTAATGATCATTACCCTCTTTGTAAGATTAGAAAGCTGAGGCACTGAGAAATCATGCCAAAGATCCTGTAGCCTGTTGTATTGGATATTTTTCTCTGAGGTACACAACTCTCTTATCATGTCATCTTCCTTTCTTATATTTGTAACTTGTCTTAAGACCCTTCTTACCCTATTACATTTACTTCAATTCTTTATTTTTATACCAGCACATCTGGGCTTTTACAGCCCATGTCACAAAGGAAAGTGCTTCTTCTGATGGACAAACTAATACATTTACTTGATCCTCAGAGCCTTCTGATTCATTTTTCCTTTCACTTTCCCTTAAAGTTTCAACTTAAGTTTTTATGCTTTAAACTATGATTTGCATTGTTTTAGATGGTTGAGGTTGCCAAAGAAGCTTGATCTTTTGTTTGTTGGGAGTTACTTTAAATTCTCACTTCAATGTATTCATGACTCCTGTAATTTTATATTTGAGGATTAATTTCTTAGTGTGAATGATTATTTTTGTTACCATTAACCTTATTTCCTTATACACCTGCATCGACTACAGTCAGACTGGTTGTTTTCAATGCAGAATACTGGTGGGGGAAACACTGAGAGTACCTCAATCAGTCATGGATAGTACAATCTACTTGTTACTACTAAGAGTATATAAATATTTTAAATGAATTAAAGATTTTATCTTTATAGAATGATTCTTCATTAGGCACTATGATATGATTTCTTGAGTGATTAAAAGAGGTAATGAAAAGGATAACAAAACTCACACTCCATCATATTCTGATAAATGCAAACATGGACATGTGTTTCCTATGTGAGAGTTGTATGCCACATATGTCTCAGAGAATTTACGTTGAAAATGACTGATTTAGTACGGTGCCACAGCTCAATAGGCTAATCCTCCACCTGCAGCGCCAGCACACCAGGTTCTAGTCCCAGTCGGGACGCCGGATTCTGTCCCGGTTGCTCCTCTTCCTGTCCAGCTCTCTGCTATGGTCCGGGAGTGCAGTGGAGGGTGGCCCAAGTGCTTGGGCCCTGCACTCGCATGGGAGACCAGGAGAAGCACCTGGCTCCTGGCTTTGGATCAGCGCGATGCGCCGGCCGCAGTGCGCAGGCCACGGCAGCTTTTGGAGGATTAACCAACAGCAAAAAGAAGACCTTTCTCCCTGTCTCTCTCTCTCACTGTCCACTCTGCTGTCTAAAAAAAAAAGAAAAGAAAAGAAAGAAAGAAAATGACTGATTTAGTCCATGGGATAACAGTCTCAAATATATCCAGGACCAGATGGAGGTGAAATGCCATGCAACATTCTTGGCAAAAAAGAACAAGATAGGAGGATGGAGTTGTCAGGAACTCAGAGTACATGTGCTGGTTCAAAGCTCTGAATCCTATTTTTGTTTGTTTTAAATACTGGCAAAATCCAGCAAAATATATAAACCAGATTTGAACTTCTGGATCAATTAGGATCATGTTTATACTATGCCTGAACAAAGTTCTTTAATTTCAATAACTGAAAAACAATGAAGTACTTAATGTCAACTTGTACGGTAGCAAGTGTCTTTATAGTGGGCATTCATGATTATGAGAGTTCAGCATCTGAACCCTTTTCCACTCATTACAAAAGTCCTCTCCATCATGAGTCTTGCAGGGAGCAGAGTTCATCTCTTCTTGAAAATGAAAATATCAGATAATCACTTTCTAAGTCTTTCTACAGTGGGAGTGTGGCACATGACTAAGCTTCATCAGACAGATACATTTTCATGGAATTAAGGGGCCAACCCAGGAACACTTTCTGAGGCAACCAATGATATAAAGAAATCAGATTTCCAGGCAACAGCAGATATGTCAGGGTAAAGATCACATTAGGTATTAAACAGAAAACAGTTAACACAATGGCTTTAGACTTCTATTCTTAGAAAGCCCTGTGTATAAGTTTAGCTCTTACTGCATACAAGTTTAGCCCTTCGCTAGTATCTAGAAACTCAGATCTCAGGTAGTTTCCTCCCATCACTAGTAATTCTCCCATGAGAATTACTAATCAAACTGTTTGGAAAGACAATATATGTATTTTCCTTCTGAGAATCTAGGATTTTGGTATATTACAGGCAAAAGATGCCTACATGATCAGCCACCAATAAAAATTTTGCAGATTGAGTTTATACTATGCTACTCTGGTACATTATCCTTCACCTGTGCTGCCAAAAATAATTTACTGCAAGAATTAAAGGCATTCTGTGTGACTTCACTGGCATTTAGGACTCTGGAAAATTTTCACCTGGTTTCCTTCAAACATTATCCCAGAGTGCATTTTCCCTTTGCTGATGGTGTTTTATAACCTTCCACTTGAATAAATGATAGCCATTACTACTGTATACTAAATACTATGATACCTCTGAGCAACTCATCAAAAATGGAAGTGGTTTTAAGGATTCCCCACATAGGCTTCTACACAGTGATATCCTCGTCAATTAATTTAAGTAGTGTAATTTGGTTGTGTACATTTGAACTTGTTTTACAAACTTAAATCAGTCAGAATGGCTTTCTGTTTCTTGCAACTTTAGGACCATGTCTGAGAGCCATGCGTTTAGCAGAGGTAAAGACATCATTTGGGACACTTGCATCCCATATCATAATGCCTGGATTTTCCATAGTTTTGTCATAGCTCCACTTCTGATTCCTATTTCCTGCTAATTCAACTGGGAGGCAGCATGTAATGACTAAAGTACTTGGGTTTCATTGACATGAGAGACCTGGATTGAGTTTTGAGCTTCCAGCTTCAGCCTGGAACAGCCTTGGCTGTTGCCTGTTGCTGGGATTTGGAAAGTGAACAAGTGGATGGAAGATTTCTCTCATTCTCATTCTCTCTCTCTCTCTCTCTCTCTCTCTGTGTGTGTGTGTGTGTGTGTGTGTGTGCGTGTGTGTGTCTATAGCTTTCTCTGTGTGTGTCTGTGTCCCTCTCTGCCTTTCAAATAAAAACAATTTAATAAATTAATAAAACCAGGTCTGATACAACCTCTAACTTGGTTTAGAATATCCTTACTCTGGTTTTTCATTATTAATGCCTCTCATTTTACTAATTCTCTACTCAGGAATACATGATGGCTTCAAACTGCCTATCCGAAAATCTTACCACCAGACAATCATCATTAGTTAAAATTACCTAGTAATGCTACAGCACCCTCAATCCCACAACTCTGATTTCCACTCTAGCCAAGTCTGCCTACTAAACTTTCCCCATAATTTCTTCTTTTTCACATATTTTGTTCACAGTGACCAGATTTGCCCTCAATAGTATGTCAACTTCAAATTTTAAGCCTTCAACCTTCAATTTATGCCTTTGAAAGTTATGTCACCCTATGAACTACAGTGAATCTACTCCCTATGTATCAATATCACACTAACATGAAAATTGATGAGAATTGTGTTGCAGAATTTATTATATATTTGCATTTTCTGTGACCCTCAAAATTGAATGTATTGATAGAGATATGTTACCTCTAAATGTACTGTAACTAAGCACTTGATTTTACTATAGGCTCATTGGTTGAAGAGTAATCTGGACTCAGGATTGGTATCACCTGCTAGTGTGCTTCTTGCTGGTAATTAATACTGACTCACCGGTCTACCCATCTCAGACTCTAACATCCTACTGATATTTATTTATAACCTACTGGACACTTATGTGCAATGCAACCTTACCTAGTCAAGTTCAAGACTCAATGGTCACCTACTTAATCTGTAACTGCCTGATTCTACTATTTACAATACCTGTTTGAGACCTCCTCTAAAATACAACCATGTAAAGCCCCATCATGAAATTTTACCATCAAAAATCTACATTTTCACAGATACCAACATAAATATCTGTTGAAGATAAATCTCTATTCTCTAGGAGCCTCCTCATAGAAGATCATGTATGCACTGATGATAGCTGAGTATGCTCTTGCATTAACAATGAAAACTATTAATAAATATCATAAGTTGTACCAAAAATTCATATAAATGAATATATATTGTGATAGTGGAGAGAGACTTAAAAAATCATCAAAGATGACACCAGATATCAAATTTAATATGTTGCTGGAGATTTATAAATGCCTACTAACAAATCATGCATAGTATTAAATAAAACTGTAAAAACAGTCTTCAAAAAGTTCACTGAAAATTCCTATTGTGAGGCAGACATTTGTCCTAGCAGCTTTAGGCAGTTGGGATGTCCACATATCACACTAGAGTGCCTAGGTTCAAGTTGCAGTTTCTGCTCCAGCTTACCCTGGGTCCCAGAATGTGATGGCTCATGTGCTTGTAGCTGGGTTCCTATTACTGACTTCGTAGACCCACGTGAAATTCTTGACTCCTGGCTTTGGTAGGGCCTAACCATGACTGCTATGGCCATTTTTTTTTTTTTTGGACAGGTAGAGTTAGACAATGAGAGAAAGAGACAGAGAGAAAGGTCTTCCTTTTCCATTGGTTCACCCCCCAATGGCCGCTGCATCTGGCGTGCTGCGCCAATCCAAAGCCAGGAGCCAGGTGCTTTTTCCTGGTCTCCCATGCGGGTGCAGGGCCCAAGCTCTTGGGCCATCCTCCACTGCCTTTCCGGGCCACAGCAGAGAGCTGGACTGCAAGAGGAGCAACCGGGACAGAATCTGGCGCCCCAACCAGGACTAGAACCCGGGCTGCCAGCACTGCAGGCAGAGGATTAGCCAAGTGAGCCGGAGCGCTGGCCTGCTATGGCCATATGGGGAATGAACCAGTAGATGGAAATATCTCTGTTCCTCTTTCTTCTTCCTTTTCTCCCTCTCTGTTACTCTGACAGTCAAATAAATAAAATAAAACAAAAAAATAAAAACTATTCATATATTTCAAGTACCAAAATAAGCAAATCTTTTAATTCTATTTTTCCATGAAGTTTTTGAAGTTCCTTCATAAATGTAGATGCAACAGAAAACATAGTGGCCCTCTGAAGCAGAAGGGCAGGATGGGGCCCTATGAAGGGTACAAAAAAGCTGAAATCCCAAGCTAAACATCTTATCACTTCCCCAACTCATGGCTACAGCCAACAGATTGGCTTCAAGTAATGTACACCAAAGCAGTTCATAGTAGAATTCTACCACAAAGTCTCATGAGGAGCCATCACATACACCACTTTATATGCTTAGACATAAAAATTAGTATTTCATGGGCAGAAGACCATTTAATCTTTGCTTGTTTCTCCCTCACCTTAGGCCACATCCTTTTTCATATACCTTCATTGCTGCACCTAGTAAATGTTAGAGGAAGAAACCATAAACTCCAAATTACAAAGCCTTTCATACTTCTGTTTAGACTCAGTTCACTGCTAACTGGTTTTATGGAAATTACTGTTAAACTTAATGGGTCATTGGATTTCTTTTTGAAACCCCTGCAGCATAATATCTAAACTCACTTCATTAAAATATTAAATTTATAAGAGTCTATCAACATATACTTCTTTGAATTTTTGATACTTTCTCTGAGCTGACTCACAAATACAATTGGAATAAGGCCAGTATTGTGGCATAGTGGGTTAAGTTTCCACCTGCAATGCCAGAGTCCTATGTGGGCACCATTTCAAGTGGCAGTTGTTCCACTTCCAATCCAGCTGCCTGCTAATGCACCCAGGAAAGCAGCAGATGACCCAAATGCTTGGGCTTCTGTGCCCACTTGGAAGACCCAAAAAAAGCTCCTGGCTTCTGGCTTCAGACTAGCCATTTGGGAAACGAAGCAGCAGATAGAAGACCCCTCCCTCACTGTGTCTCCCTTTGTCTATGCAAATCTGCCTTTCAAATAAATAAAGTAAATCTTAAAAAAACAAAAACAAATATACAGTTAAGTTACATAAAGGTTTTTTTAATTGTATAAACTATTTGATAAAAGAAATTGATTCTTCTAGTTACCTATATTGTTCACAATAAATAATACACAAAGAAGACAAGTAATAAAACATTGATGATTATGATCTGCAATGTTAAAAAAATGGAGTTTACTTATACTGGCTACAGAAATTAATAAACTTTTGCCAAGCACAGAGAAAACAGAATCACATATAATAAAATAATTAGTAGACATCACTACGTTTTGAGAAGTGTTGATACACCATTCTCACATTTAACCCATATTCTCTTATCTCTCAAAAGATTTTTTAAAGCTATTTTTGCATAATGGATAAGAAATATGGATTATAGCATCAAATTGCCTGAAAAAATCTTGGCTCTTAAGATCAGTTGTTTAGGGGCCTGTGCCATGGCTCACTTGGTTAATCCTCCGCCTGCAGCGCTGGCATCCCATATGGGCACCGGGTTCTAGTCCCGGTTGCTCCTCTTCCAGTCCCGCTCTCTGCTGTGGCCCAGGAGGGCAGTGGGGGACTGCCCAAGTACTTGGGCCTCTGCACCCGTATCGGAGACCAGGAAGAAGCACCTGGCTCCAGGCTTCAGATCGGCACAGCGCTGGCTGTAGCTGCCATTTGGGGAGTGAACCAACAAAAGGAAGACCTTTCTCTCTTTCTCACTGTCTGTAACTCTACCTGTCAAATAAATTTAAAAAAAAAATTAGTTGTTTAGAGATACTCAGTAAATTTACACAAATCCTCCAAGTCTCAGTTTTCTTTTATGAAATACAGGAATAATAATTATATAACTGTTTTAATGAATAAATAGAATCATAATTAGCAATATGACTTGACCAAATTAAGTCTTCAGTAAATGATATTGTCAAAATGCTTGAAAATTAGTCATTCACTCAGGGTTGGAATTAGGAATAACTCATTAAATTTCAATTAATTTTTAGTCAGCTTTGTAGCACCTCAATACTCTACCAATACCCCACATGTATAAACATTCAAATATAACTATAAATGAATAGCAAAGTATATTAATAAATTCATTTTATCTTGATATAAATATCATTATCAAATATTTTCTCAGAAAAATATAGAAAGCATATAGGCAGAAAAGCTTTGTAAGCTGAGAAAAGGGGTAAATAAAGGATGGAAGCATTCAACATAAATTTGATGTTATTCAAAATTTACATCTTTGGGTAAAATCAGCTCTTTCACATAAATAAACTAACAATAAAAAAAAGAAATCTTCTTTTAATAAACACAGGTGTGAAGATGAAGGTCCAATTGCATAAAGCTTTAATAAAATCCACAAAAAAATGGGACAAGATGAGATAAAATATTAAACTAAAGCTAGAATCCACTGATCTATGTAAAATAATTCTCCAAAAAGTGAAAATAACTTCCCAGAAAAGAAAATCACTACAATAAAAAAGATGTCAAGGCTTTTCAACATGCAATTTAGGTATTACTGGATATACATTAGAAAAACACAAAAAGAATGATATTTACAATAAAAAGATGTAATAAGAAGTATATAAAACAAGTATATTCATGAATACTATTACTGAACATTTTAAAATGATGTCTAATACATATCTGTTAACATAATTTAATGAGCAAAACAAAGTAATCCTATATAATTGGGGAGAAAACAGATGCTCCAATTACATCTGATCTCCAATACTGACTAATTTACCACAGTTTTCCAAAATGATAAAACATCACACATACACAAGCACAGAAACACTCCCTGGAGCATTTAAATGGTAAACTGATTAATATCTATTTGTAGATACAAATATTTAAGATGGCATCATTTTTCTAATGATATATTTCTAAAATACTTTTAAGGCTGTTGGTAGGAGGAAACTTTGTTACCTGGAGTCAATATAAATTATGATAAATCATATTAGCACACTAAACAAACATATATCTACAAATACAACTGAAAACACAAGTATTTCCCCTTCAAAATTAACTCTAAGTTTCTGAAAACAAAAATAATCAATATTTGTAAAACATATTGCTTAAGTAAATTTAAATTTTACAACATAGGTCATGTGTAAAATAGAAAATAAACAATTAATAATTGAGGCAAATGAGTATAGTTATTTTTCAACTAAATGTAGTAAAAACGCAATCCCCAATTATTCTCTTCCTGAAGAGATATAGCCAATTACCTTTCTCTATTAATCTATAAAATCTCTTTGTGGTTTTACCACCTTCATATTACTGTTGTTCTCTAACAGTCCCCATAGAAATATTCATTGATAACAGTGAAATAATAACACTTATGTAGTTTGTTGGGACTATTGTTAACCTAGTCTAACATGCTTATAAACCAAGAAGCTAAGTCTGTTTAGCTCACTGACTTTCCAGTTTTAATCCATCCCCAGAGGAAATCTTTGTGTGGGTAATTTTTGCTCTAGGGCGCTTGCCTAGATTTGTTCCTGATAATAAGAATTGAAGAGTAAAGCTACAAAATGCAAATGCCTGCTCTGGAAGATGTTTTTCAATGCTGTAACTGTTATTATTTCAAAACTATATTAAACAAGGGAGTTCTGTAGAAAGCCAATTAACCAATTTAGGCAGGAACTTAATGCAAATCACTGCCCCTTACTTTCACACACCATGTTTTGTGATTCTGAGATGTTAGTCTCTAAGTGTATATCTATTGCATATGAAAGTGACTCAAGGCTCCTATGCAAGCATTCTGCTGGGGCACATATATTAAGGATGAGTTTTATTTTCAATACCTACCTCTCTCAGGTATTATTATTGTCTCAATGGTATTAAAAACAAAATGGGAAGAAAGAGCAAAATGTGAGGAATCATATGAATAAAGTCTAATTCCAGCTCTTTAGCAAAAACTTGAATTACATGACCAAATGGCTAAGGAAAACTATCTCATAAATTCAGGACTAGTTATGCATATATTAAAACAACAATAATGTGTGTGGTTGACCTTTATATTTGTTTTTTTCTTTAATTTTCATAAACTTTAGCTCCGATTGTAAGCCATTAGTTCTCAGTTTCATTAGGAAACATTTAAGGACCTAACTCAAGAGGTATCTGGTCCCTGAAACTTATCTCTCCCTTGGACAGTTAGTTTGCATTTCTTCCATAACTCATTCTCAGTAATTCTCATAAAAATCCTTAGTTTTGTTAAGCCAAAGTTCAATTAGATATAACTCATGACATAACTTCAGCCAATACATTATAAGCAAGTATCTAGTGATCAGGCAAAAAAAAATAAAGTGTAAAGAATATTACCATTGACAACTAGATTATTTATAAAAATGTATTCATTTCTAAGTACCTATTTATTACTATTAAAACATTAACTTCATCATGAAAAATGTAGATATTTAAAAGCTTATACAGCACAAAACATGTTTCAGCACAAAGCATGCTTAATTTATAGTGAAAAATTTTATAGTAAAAAAAGAATGAACTACTTGAATAAAATTGAGAAAATTAGGACAATTTAATAAAGCATTAGAGGAGGAATCAAATTAGCTACAAGATAGAAAAAATAACAAATGCAGTTGAAAATGAGAAGAGAAAAATACACAGGCCAAATAAAAAGCATCACACAAAAATAACAGCCCAAAACAGGTAAAACACATTGTAAATGATCATGTTCTTGGGTAGTATGCTCCTCTCTTGCACAAACTTTATTCTATCACAAATAATTCTTTTATGTCAAAAAGAAGATTCTTTATTTTTAGCATGTGAGTAAACACATCACAAGGGTAGAATTTAGCAAAATCTGATTTTACCTTAATAAACTTGCATGGGATCTTTGACAAATAATGGTACTGTTTGCATAAGAATTTGATTATTTCACTCATTAAATATATTTGGAAATAATATATTATTTGCATTAAAATATAACATAAATTGCATTAATATTTTGTCATGAATATTTAAGATTTTCCAATACAATGCATAGATTTAGAAATTACTTTCTGGAATGATATTTATCCCTTTCACCTCTTAACTAATTATCTCTCCCCATCTCCTTAACTAAACTCTTTAATGAAAGTCTTGTTTAAATTTTTTTATTGATTTATTTGAGATGCAGGGAGAAAAAAGCAGACAAGAGGTCCAACCCTTAATTCACTCCCAAATGCTCACAATAATCAGGGAACCCAATGCAGGAACTCAACTCAGGTCTCTCAGATGAGCGGCAGGAACCCAGTTACTTGAACCATTGCCCCTGCTGCCCAAGATCTGCATTAGCAGGAAAGCTAGACTCAAGAGCCGAAGCTGGAAGCCAGGTTCTCCAGTATGGGACATGAGTATCCCAAATAACTATCTTAGTCAGTAGGCCAAATGCCCATTCCAGAGTCTCACCTTTTAATCCTAATATCCCTGCAACTCCAAGTTCCAGTACATTCTGGCGAAAATGTTTCAATGGACAAATGGATGGATTGCTGGGCTAGATATGAAAAGGAGAGGAAAGGAGGGAAATAAGTGTACTACTTCTAGGCTGTGATTTCCTTGAGGAAGAGCTCTTACTCATCATTCTAGCAATTTCTATGGTGTTTGCTACATATTAAATCTTTAAGTGATGTTTTCAGATGAATGAGTGCTCTATTTCTGTTGAAATTTTACAAAACTTGTGATCTTGCAAATGTTAACCATCTGTATCATTAATTAGAAATTTATGGGGCTGGCGCTATAGCATAGCAGGCAAACCCACATCCTGCAATGCTGGCATCCCATATGGGTGTCAGTTCAGTCCCAACTGCTCCTCTTCCAATCCAGCTCTCTGCTATGTCCTGGGAAAGCAGAAGATGGCCCACGTCCTTGAACCCCTGAACTCCCATGGGAGACCTGAAGGAAGCTCCTGGCTCCTGGCTTCAGATCAGCCCAGTTCTGCCTGTAGCAGCCACTTGGAGAGTGAACCAGTGTGTTGTACAAGACTTCTCTCTCTCTCTCTCTCTCTCCCCCTCTCCCCCCATCACCCACGACCCCCCCCCCCGCCTCTCCCTCTCTGTAACTCTCCCTCTTTCAAATAAACAAAGAAATAAAAAACAATTTACTCAGTCTTTCCAGAAACAAATTACTCTTTTCTGTTCAAATTTTAATCTCTATGTAAAGTTCTCTAAAAATCTAATTTCACAATTCCATAAAATAATGTAGACTAATTTTAAGGACATCTTGTGCATATTTTTCATTCAGTAATCTAATATTTTCTCTAACATGCATTTTTCTGTATGCTGTAACATACTTTCCACAAATAGGTCATTTTCTATCACATTTAATTATTTTATGTAAAGAAAAATTTTATTTGATCAAGTCTTTTCATTAATGATTTGTTCCTTTGTTTTTTGGTTTTGAAATTCTTCTCCTTTCCAGATACTTAATACTAATTTTTTGTTTACAATTTATCAGTGTATTGATTTTTTTCTGTTTTTATGTCACAGAGGACTTTATTTTTTTTATCCCCAAGACACCTTTTATTCAAGGAATACAAACTATACATTTCAAAATTAAAACTTTAGGAACACAGTGATTCTTCCCACCATACCCACCCTCCCACTCACTCTGCCACCCATTTTCTTTCTCCCTCACCTAGTCCTATTCTTATTTTTTACTAAGATTATTTTCAATTGACTTTATACACATATTAACTCTATGTTAAGTAAAGAGTTCAACAAATACTATGGAAAAAAACTGCTCAACAGTCAAGACAGAAGTTGCTCATAGTCATTGCTTCTCAAGTGCCAATTTCACTACAATATTACCTTTTAGGTGCTCTATTAGTTATCACAGGTCAGGGAGAACATACAGCATTTGTCCTTTTGGGACTGTCTTATTTCACTAAATATGATGTTTTCCAGTTTCACCTATTTTGTTGCAAACAACCAGATTTTATTTTATCACTATGTAGTATTCCATGGTGTACATCCCATAATGTCTTTGTCCAGTCTTCAGCTGATGGACATCTGCGTTGATTCCATATCTTAGCTATTGTGAATTGAGCTTCAATAAACATGGAGGTACAAATAACTCTTCATATGCTGATTTCATTTCCCTTGGGTAAATTCCAAAGAGTGGGATGGCTGGGTCATATGGCAGTTTTATATTCAGATTTCTGAGGTATCTCCACACTGTCTTCCATAGTGGCTCTACCAGTTTACATTCCTACAAACAATGGATTAGGGTACCATTATCCCCACAACCTCGCCAGCATTTGTTGTTTGTTGATTTCTGTATGAAAGCCATTCTAACAGGGGTGAGGGGAAACCTCACTGTGGTTTTGATTTGCATTTCCCTGATGGCTTGTGATCCTGAGCATTTTTTCACGTGTCTGTTGGCCATTTGGATTTCTTCTTTTAAAAAATATCTGTTTAAATTCTTGGCCCATTTCTTAATTGGGTTATTTGTTTTGTTGTTGCTGAATTTCTTGTTCTCTTTATATATTCTGGTTATTAATTCCTTATCAGTTGCATAGTTTGCAAATAACCTCTCACATTCTGTAGGTTGCCTGTTTACCTTCCTGTTTTGTTTTGTTTTGTTTTGCTTGCAGTACAGAAGGTTCTCAATTTGATATAATCATACTTGTCAACCTCGGTTTGATTGCCATGACTCTGAAGTCTTTTCTAAGAACACTTTGCTTACATCAAGGTCCTGGAGTTTCCCCGATGTTCCCCAATAATTTGATGATATCAAGTCACAGATGTAGGTCTTTAAACCATTTTAAGTGGATTTTTGTGAATGGTGGAAGGAAGGGGTCTTGTTTCATACTACTTCATAAGGAGATCCAGTTTTCCCAGTACAATTTGTTGTAGAGACTGTCCTTGATCCAGGGATTGATTTTAGCTCCTTTGTCAAAGATAAGTTGGTTGCAGATGCTTGGATTGATTTCCAGCATTTCTGTTCTGTTCCACTGATCTGTCATTCTGTTTTTGTACCAGTATCTGGCTGTTCTGTTTTGATTATAACTGCCCTGTAGTATGTCTTGAAATCTGGTATTGTGATGCCTCCAGCATTGTTTTTGTTGTATAAGATAGCTTTAGCCATCTGGGGTCTCCTGTGTTTCCATATGAATTTCAGTATCATTTTTTCCATATCTGAGAATAATATCCATGGTATTTTGATTGGGATTGACCTGAATTTGTAAATTGCTTTCAGAAGAATGGACATTTTGATGATATCGATTCTCCCAATCCATGAACATGGAAGATTTTTCCATGTTTTTTAATCTCCTATTTATTTTTTAATGTTTTGTAATTCTCATCATAGATATCTTTAACAAACTTGGTTAAATTTATTCCAAGATATTTGATTTTTTGTTAGCTCTTACGAATGGAATCCATCTTAGAAGGTCTTTCTCAGCTATGGCATTGTCTGTGTATACAAAGGCTGTTGATTTTATATCCTGCCACTTTACCAAACACTTCTAGGAATTCCAAGAGTCTCTTGGTGGAGTATTTTGGACCCCCTGTATATAGAATCATGTCATTGTAAATAGGGATAGTTTGATTTCCTCCTTTGCAATTTGTACCCCTTTGAGTTCTTTTTCTTGCCTAATGGCTCTGGCTAAAACCTGCAGGACGATATTGAATAGTAATGATGAAGAGTGGGCATCCTTGTCTGGCTCCATATCTCAGTGGAAATGCTTCCAATCTTCCCCATTCAATAGGACAAGGTTGAAAGTTTGTCATAAATTGCCTTGATTGTTTTAAGGAATGTTCTTCCTATAACCAATTTGCTTATAGCTTTCATCATGAAATGATTTTGTATTTTATCAAATGTGTTCTCTGCATCTATTGAGGTAATCATATGGTTTTTGTTCTTCAATTTGTTAATGTGATGTATCACAATGATTGATTTGCAAATGTTGGACCATCCCTGCAGACCAAGGATAAATCCCATTTGGTCCAGGTAAATGATCTTTCTGTTGTGCTGTTGGATTCAATTGGCTAGTATTTTCTTGAGGATTTTCATATCTATGTTCCTCAGGGAAACTGTTCTGTGGTTCTCTGTCTCTGTTATATCTTTTGCAGGTTTAGGAATTAGGGTGATGTTGACTTCATAGAAGGAATTTGAGAATATTCCCTCCCTTTCAATTGTTTTGAACAACTTGAGAAGAACTGGAGTTAGTTCTTCTTTAAATGTCTGGTAGAATTCAACAGTAAAGCATCCTGTCCTGAGCTTTTCTTGGTTGGAAGGGTCTTTATTATTGATTCCATTCCTGTGCAGGTTATTGGTCTATTTAGGTTTTCTATGCCTTTATGGCTCAATTCAGTTATGTAGTAAGTGACCAGGAATCTGTCTATTTCTTCTAAGTTTCCTAGTTTATTGCATACAGCTCTTTCTATTAATTTCTGATGATTCTTTTTATTTCTGGGGTGTCTGTTATTACATTTCCTTTTCATCTCTAATTGTTCTGATTTGGGTCTTCTCTCTTTGGTTAGTTGAGATAATGGTGCGTTAATTTTGTTCATTTTTTCAAAAAAAAAAAAAGCTCATTTTGCTTATCTTCTGTATAGTATTTTTGGTTCCAGTTTGTTGGTGGGTGTTGTCAGTGAGCTCTGTTCAGTGCTCCAGGGTGAAGGGATTGCCCAAGGTGACAGCCAGGTTGGGTATGGTATATCTCTTTTATTTTTTAATCAGAGGGGAGGATTTTTCTGCTCTGTTGGCATTGTCTCATGCTTACCTCCTATCCTCAAAGGAGACCAGTGCCTGGGTACTAAGTAGCCTCAGTGAGTATAATATTCATCCCTGCTGCCCCAAGAACCCCATAAATTATCTGTGCAGACCTTGGTGTGAGCATGGATCCCATAACAATTACCTTCTACATGGAATCAGGGAGTCCCAAGCATGTATAGCTTCCCACAGTGACTGCCCAAAGTTCCAGCCACACCCCATGTCTTCCCATGCAGCCACAGTGTTTTCACAGTCCTGGTAAACAAGCCTACCACAGTCATGAGCACTCATTCCCCCTTTCAGTTCTCCCAACCAATCTCAGGCATCAGCACTCGGCTGGTTGCTGGGCATGCAGACACTAGCTGGCACAGCTATTATATATGTCCAAAACGGTGCCCACCCTCTCTTGGCTTGTTATAAAACACTGATGCAGGGTGGCTTGGGATAGAGAAATGTGTCCCCTTTTTCTCTTGTCCAGTTTGGTAGGTATTCTTCCATCTTGGTTCTCCCCTTGATTTTTTCAATTTTACTGAATCATCTAGTTGGAATTTAATTTGCTAGAAGCTGTTAGAAGAGAATCTAAATGTTTCCCTACTCCCTAAGAAAAATTCCAAGTATTATTTACTAAACATTATTTTCGAAAATTTGAGTTATCTACCTGGTATTAGTCTATATTTTTACATATAATCAGGTCTTAGACTCTAAGAACAATATCTATATCAGCTATAGAATGACTAAAGGACAAGGACATTGCCATGCTAATACAGTGCTACGGCAAAAAATGGAGATAAATGGTTAAGCTCTTAATAAATGCTTTCTAAATAACAAAATTCTGAATTGCTTCACTTGCTCTAATATTTACAAAGGAATATTGGAAATGCATATGTAGTTCTCCCATTGTATACTAGAAGTATACCTTGAAAGTAAAGCAATCTGTCACACTTATTTTCATATCCTATATGCTCAGCATAGTTCTAAACAAAGATTTAACAATCATTGCAGAAATGAAAAAAATTACAATAAAACGGAAAAAAAAAACCATGAACAGAAACACAGTTCAAAGTCAAGAAAGTGGAACACTCTTCCAATTAATGAAAGAAGTTAAGTGGCAGCAGGAGAATTTTATAGGAAACAAAAAATTACAGAAGTATAGAGTCCATCCGCTCTCTATTCACACCAATTTCTCAGTGTTACTGATTTACAAGTTACCATCCTTATAGGTTAGGTTGTTTCACACTTTTATCAAAAACCAAAATCACTGTCACAAAATACACTTTAATTCTCATTCCCTGTTAATGGCTAACACTAAATTTTCAGTCAAAATTCTCATCTCTAATATAACTTGGGAACATTTCAATTTTAAATGGAAACTTCTGACCCTAAATCTCAAACTCAAATCTCATGATTACATTCAGTGTTTTTTAAAGGAATCTTAATTTCAACTTTGCTAATTAAATATTTGAGTTGATGCCTTAAGAGAATTTTCAGCAGAAATTTATTATATTCACTAAGACATTCTTTGGACTACATATGTAATTACCATTAAGCTGAGCTGTGAACGGATGAGATACTATTTTATATTGGCCTCAAAATCTGAATTTATCAGGACAACATTCTTCATTTCAAATAACATTTAATTAAACACAGAATTACAGAATAAGTGGACATAGTTTATCTTTCTTTGACCAAGATAAATATTATTACCACATCACTCCCATCCCTACTACTCTTAAAAAAAAAAAAAAACCTGCCAACTTTTATATCATTCTCATATCATTCTGATTAGGTAGTCATTAGGTAAGTTCAATATCTTAGTTATAAATTTAATTTTAAGACCCTTAATTATATATCTTTTCAGTAAGAACAACTGGTTGGCAAGTAAACAAAATAATCATGAAAGCAGGACAATCCAAATATTACAACTTTGAAACCAAATTCCACTTACAAAGAAAAATAAGAGTTTTCACTAAGGAGGTTTTGTGGACTATTACTTTCCAGAAAAGGAAGAAATCTGTTATTGTGATTCTTGACAATCTGAAATTTGAGTCAGAGGATGAATGATCCTCTGTAGAGTTGACTTAGCAAAGCACAAGTGGCATTTGTTTGGAAGAGATCATCTAACTGTTAGAGACACTTTCAAAACTTAATTCTCAATCACCAAACACAGAGAAAATCACACTTAGAGCTTGAAGAGGTGTTAGTATTTAAACACAACTTTCTCATTTTAAATACTAGGCCATTTCCACTGTATGACACCCACATGATTCTGTCATAAGAAATCTATAAAATCCTAGATAAAAATTATAGGACATTGACATTTCAGTGACATCTTCATCTTTCATATTCATTGAAGGTAGTGATACTGGAAAATAAACACAAATATGGAAAAGTAATAATTGTATAAATATCATAATAAAGATCAACATCTAGCTCAAAATTCTTTTCGGGCATTTCATCCATCTTCTTGTTCTCACATTCTAATATTGAAGTTTTGCTGTGTTCCTTTTGGGGAGTCATATTGTCTTTCTTGTTAATATTTCTTATATTTCTACATTTATTTTTAGGCATTGGTGGAAACACGTTTTGTTTTACTCCTCTGTCAGCCTTTATCTTTGAAATATGCCTCTGTGGCTTCATGGAATATCTGTTCCTTCAGTGGATATCCAGAAGCATATGCTGGGTGGGGCCAGTGCGATCAGGCCAGTGCTCAAAGATGGGGCAAGAGTCCAGGATAACACTCAAGTTGTGCATGGTAGGTCTCTGTCATCAGCAGTGAGGAGGGTATGATCACTGGCGTGCTAACAGTGTCAGGCCCTCTCTGCTGACATGAACCAACCGCCTAGGGTGAGCACACAGTGCCCAGACACCTGAACTATCCAAAAGACCTGCATGCTCAATAACATATTATATATATATCTATATATAGTTGGTCAATGCTCCACCTTAGCCAGTTGAGTCCAGGTACCATGACTCCCCTCCCATGAGGGGAGGGGAGTTCTTTATTGGCCTAAGTTGGCATCCCAACACCCACCAACCCTCCAGAGTTAACTAACCCAAAGTCATAGAAGACTGTGGATTTATCCCGCTGATAAAATCCCCCCATTGCATGTTGGCCTCAGTACCCTCTACACGCCTTATTAAGATAGTGTTTCCTCCCTGCTGGTTGCAGGGTGCTTTGCTCCAAGAAGACATCATCCCTCCCAGCCATCAGCTGCAGGCTTCGCCAGCAGTTTCCTGCTCACTGCTGCATGAATGGAACGTCCCTGCTGTTTCACAGCATCTCTCTTCTTTTGGTAGAATTTCCACTGCAAACTTCTACCCAACTGTCATCTGGGAATGCAGTTCCTCCCCTTTTCTTTGGGTTTTTTTCCTTTGGTCAGAATCGCATGCCTTTTCCCTATTAAGGCATCTTGTATCTTTCAAAGTACTCTTATATAGCTACACACTATTATATTTTTTAAAGGTGCCACTGTTTACTCAACCAGTCCTTAACCAGCAGTTATTCAGATTGTTTATAATCCTATTACAATGTTGTAAAAATAATCTTCCAACCACCTGTCTCATATTTCTGAATATCTGAAGAAATAGAAATACTATGTGAAAGAGTATATATATATAATTATTTTTGTAAATATTATCATTTTCTCTAAAAAGAACTAATATTTTTTACTTCCAGTAGCAATAAGAGAGTTGATGGATTCCCTCACATTCAACAACACAGAGAATTCCATTGTTTTAACGTGAAAACCTCACAATCTAAGAGAAAATACACAAATCATAAATTTTAAAAAAAGGTTCTAACAGACCCTATCATCATTTACCTAAGAGAAGGCAGACAGTGAACAATTTTCCAAAAACAATCATTGAGAATTAAGACTTCAACAAAGTTCTATGAACGAAAATAAAGCATGATTTAGCAGTAACCTTAAAATAAAGAAGTATATATATTTAAAGATGAATACAAAGATATTCAATAAAACCACTCATCTCCAAATTCTGTTAAAGTTGGTAATGAAGAGAAAGTCTTCACATGCAGAAAGTGATCCTGGGCCTTAAGCATAACTACTGTTTCCTAAGATTCAATTTCTCAGTGGGACTTCTAGGATTAGGGTTGACACACCATGCTGCTAAGTCAGAGCAGACAGATTCCAGAAAAACAGTACCATTCTTCTTTTCATCCTTTCCCTAACTGTATCATAGTACAAATGAGACAGGGCTACCACACAGCATGATACAATTTAAATGCATAGTGGCAGCTCCTAGTGGTCATCCAAACTCCATTTTCCATTGCTTCATAGAAACATGAGTTTAGCTAAGTAATTGTCCACTCATATACATATTGCATTTCCCAGCTTCCCTTGCGGCATTTATTGCCACTTTCTAACCAATGGAATGAGAAATACTTTTACCACTTGCTTAACAGAAAATTGCTCACCTTTACTTCTTATCCCACTTTGTCTCAGATTAGAATGTGGGTATGGCAATGACTCAACCTTGCAGGTGATGACAATGTCCTCAGCACTATAAAACAACAAGTATTTAAGATAATAACTTTGTGAACCTAGCCACTTTGAAAGCCTGGACTACTCTACCACTGTGGCATGTAAGAGAAGTATGTTTTTATGTTATTTAAGTCCATGTAACTGTTGGATCTCTTTGTTACTTAAGTTTTTCTCTAAAAACATAAATAAAAAAACAGTCACAAACACACATACCTATACATATACCAAACATTGGACAATACAGCTATTAAGAAAAGGCAAAAACCTGAAAAATAAAACGCATGCAAATATCTAGGCATCAGTGCAAAAAAAATAAATAAAAAGAGAATGAGCACTTAGCCTAATAGTTAAGACACCCTTAATCCCACATCAGAGTGTCTGGATTCAATTCCAGGATCTGGCTTCTGCCTCCAGTTTACCATCAATCCAGACACCACAAGAGAATAGCAATGGCTCAACTGGGTTACTGCCACTCATATGGGAATTCCTGGATTGTATTCCTGGCTCCCATATTTAGCAGGCATTTGGGAAGTTAGCCATCAGATGGAAGTTCTCTGCTAGTCTATCTCTGTCTGTCTGTCTGCCTCTCTCTCTCTGACTCAACAGCTCTGTCAATTTCTGTCTCTCCATCTCTCAAGTAAACAGGTAAACAAACAGAAAAACAGAGAAGATAGAAAATTGATACAAGACATATGTTCTAGGCTCATAAAATTGATACAGTTTTGCAAAAGCATTAGAGAAATACATTATAGTTTAGATACCATGTTTTTTATTCAAATGATTATTTCTCACAGCAGAAAAGCACAGCAATTCAAATATAATCAACCCTGTGTTCGGCAACATTTAAATTCATTTAAACATTCAGTGGCTTACCTAACAAATTTGATAACCTAGTTTAAATTAAAAATTTAAACAGATGAGATGACAGATAAGATTTTCTGAGACAAGATATTGAAATTCATCCAGTAGACATTATAAAACACATACTCTGTACTCGACAGACACTGTGAAGGACTCCAAAATACAAATGAAATTTTAAAAGTCCCTGCTGAGATTACTAATAAATTTTATTAATTAATCTCATATATACAAAGTATTAGTTCAATTTTGCCAAAATTACTTTTTAATAGAAATTATTTGAGTAATTATTTTTTAAACACATGAAATCACACAAATTTAGAAGATGCCTCCTTATCTGCAGGGGACACCTTCCAAGACACCCTGTGGATACCTGAAACCATGAAATACACCAAACCCTATATACACAATGCTTTCTCCTAGACATGCATACCTATGATAAAATTTAATTTGTAAATTAAGCAAGAAAGATATTATTAACAAATAATAAAAATGTGACAATTATAACATATTGTAATAAAATTTATTTTATTTTAAACTTTTACATTGTTAGGAGCAGGGCAGGTATTATGTTGCAATGCATCCAACATCAGAGATATGATTTCCAATCAAGATTCCAGCTAATGTGCCTAGGAGACAGCAGATGATGTCCTAGTACTTGGATTCCTGCTACTAACTTGGAAGAGCAGGTAAAATTCCTGGCTCCTCATTCTGACCAGGCCTGGCCCTGGGTGCAGGTATATGGGAAGTGAATAAAGGGGTGAAAGACCTTTCTCTCTATGACTTTCTTTCTCTGTCACTCTGTCAAATAACACAAATCTTCAATAAAATAAATATGAATTACCTATTTCTGGAAGTTTCCATTTAATATTTTTGGACCTCAGTACACTTTGGGCAAAATGAAACTGTGGAAAATAAAACCATGGATAAAGGAAAATTTCTGAATACCCAACCTCCTTAAAACAAGGATCTTTTTTTAAAAAAGTTTTTGTTGTGCATGAGTTTCCAAAGAAAATAAAATTAAACTGAACTAATATTCATACTATATATACTTTAAAATTACCAATTTATTTGTTATTAAAATATTGTTCATGAAGTAAGATACTAAAGTTTGTTAGGCCTTTGTACATAAACCATCAATTCAATAAAGATGGTAAAATGCTAGAGAGTAACATTTTGGCAAACAACTTTCTTCCTTTTTATTCTAAATAAGGTTACTCTAATTATTACAGAGGCAAAAAATAGGTGGAATACTTTGATATTATATTTCACTTAATATTTTAACCTCACCTGAAGAGTGAATCATAATAGTTTATCTTGAAGTATTATCATCTGCCAGAAAATTATATTTAATCAAATGAAAAATAATCTATTATAAATATGTATGTTAATCTAACAGTCCCTTTCAATTTTGCCAAAAATAATAATTGTATTAGTTTTAATTAACTTTAATGCATTGTAATCCTGGAGTAACTAGCTTTATATCAGACTAATTATGTCAAATAAAATACAATTGAAATTGTTTATTTTTTAAATGTTGGTTGTGGGGGCCAACATTGTGGAATAGCAGGTAAAGCCACTGTCTGACTACAGCATGCTATTTGGGTGCTGGTTCAAGTCCTGACTGCTCTACTTCCAATCCAGCTCCCCACTAATGACCTGGGGAAAGCAGCAGAATATGGTCCAAGTGCTTGGGCCCTCGTACCCACGTGGGAGACCTGGGAAAAGATCCTGGCTCCTGGCTTCAGCCTGGACCTGTGCTGGCTGTTATGGCCATCTGGGAAGTGAACCAGCAAATATAACAACTCTCTCTCTTTTAAATAAACAAATTAATCAAAAACATACATATCACTGTTTACAAACATACACACCACTGTTCTATTCTACCACTGTTACATGTAGGAGAAATAACTTTGTCTTATTTAAGTCAATGTAGTAAAATGATTAAGATCCTTCCTAGGAGTCAGTGTTGTGGCATGGTGGGTTAATGCCCTGCCCTGAAGTGCCAACATCCCATATGGGCACCAATTCTAGTCCCGGCTGCTCCTCTTCCTATCTAGCTCTCTGCTATGGCCTGGGAAAGCAGTAAGAAGATGGCCCAAGTCCTTGGGCCCCTGTACCCATGTGGGAGACCTGGAGGAAGCTCCTGGCTCCTGGCTTCAGATTGGCACAGCTCCAGCCATTGCGGCCATCTGGGGAGTGAACCAGCAGATGGAAGACCTCTCTCTGTATCTCTACCTCTCTCTGTAGCCTGTGTTTCAAGGCGCCGCGGCTCAACAGGCTAATCCTCCGCCTTGCGGCGCCGGCACACCGGGTTCTAGTCCTGGTCCGGGCACCGGATTCTGTCCCGGTTGCCCCTCTTCCAGGCCAGCCCTCTGCTGTGGCCCGGGAGTGCAGTGGAGGATGGCCCAGGTGCTCGGGCCCTGCACCCCATGGGGAGACCAGGAAAAGCACCTGGCTCCTGGCTCCTGCCATCGAACGAGCGCGGTGCGCCGGCCGCAGCGCGCCGGCCGCGGCGGCCATTGGAGGGTGAACCAACGGCAAAATAAATCTTTTAAAAAAAAAAAAAGATCCTTCCTCAATTCTACCTGCCTTGAAAATTACTATCTACCAGAAATTATAAGAAATTTGGACAACAGGAGAAGCTCTTGGCTTCTTGATTTGTACCAGCCTAGCTCTGGCCATTGCAGTCACTTGGGGAATGAACAAGCAGATGGAAGACTGCCTCTCTCTCTCTCTCCCTGTCTCTATCACCCCTCCCCCGTCTGTCTGTCTCTCTCTCTCCCTAACTCTGCATTTCAAATAAATAAATCGTTTTAAAAAAGAAAGAAACTTAGCAAAATCACACAAGAAATGAATCCAAGTAACTAACAGTAAAATGAACATTTCAGAGTTTAACTCATGGATAAAATGTATTATAGGGGCTGGCACTGTGGTGTAGTATGTTAAAAGCTGCTGCCTGCAGTGTTGGCATCCCATATGGGTGCTGGTTCGAGTCCCAGATGCTCCTCTTCTGATCCAGTTTTTCTGCTATGGTCTGGGAAAAGTAGTAGAAGTTGGCCCAAGTCCTTGGGCCCCTATACCCATGTGGGAGACCTGGAAAAAGCTCCAGGCTCCTGGCTTCAGATCAGTGCAGCTCTGGTCATTGCAGCCATCTGAAGAATGAACCAGCAGATGGAAAATCTCTCTCTCTCTCTGCCTCCACCTCCGCCTCTCCATAACTCTGCCTTTCAAACACCCCATAAATAAATCTTAAAAATTTAATTTCATTTCATTTAAAAATAAAGAATACTAGCTGTTAAAAACAGTAACTATAAAAAAGTTAAGCTTAGAAAAAATTAGAGATTAGAATAAGAATACTGTAGTCCCACATGCATTCTTTCTGCACATATTTAAAGAACTTGAATATTAGTTTGTTCAATCAGCTTCCAAAATGAAGAATATTAGGCCTACATCAAAATTACAACCAAGAACTACTACAGCTCAACAACATAAAGTGGTTTTCTAGAATTCCTTATTTGCCCACCAATGCATATATCAGTTTCCTAATGTCCAAATTAAACCTCTAATCTCTAGTAATTGAGTTTATATTGGGGGCTGGCATTGTGGCATAATGTGTTAAACCACCACCTACGACACCAGCATCCTGTATGGGTGCCAGTTCAGGTCCTGGCTGCTCCACTTTTGATCCAGTTCCCTGCTAATGTGCTTGGTAATACAGCAGGAGATGGCCCAAGTCCTTCAGTCTCTGAACTCACATGGAAGACCTGGATGAAGCTCCAGGCTCCTGGCTTCAGCCTGGTCCATCACTGGCCATTGTGGGCATTTGGGGGGGGGGGTGAACCGGTGGATGGAAGTTTCTCTCTCTCTGTCTCTCATTCCTCTCTCACTTTCAAAAATAAATTAATAAATATTTTTTAAAAGTTTTCTTACTCAGCTTCACATTCTTTAAAAACTTCTTTTCAAACAAGTACTTGAAAGAGACAAATTTTAAAATCCAAAAACAAAAGAAAAATAAGAATATAATGCTAGAGAATATACAGCATTAATTTAGTATTTAGGATCCTTATTAAAAAGTAACTTGAGATATGCCTTCAAATCAGGTATTCTTTATGCAGCCCAACGGTTTTCCATTGGTTTCAGTTGGATTAGCTTCTCAAAATAATGTAGGCAAAATCCTCTCAGTTTACCTAACCACCCTTCAACTTGACTCCCAGTTGTCAAGCTTGACTATAAAGGACCATCGCATGTAGATTTTTTTCATTATTCTTTTATCCTTTTCTCTTCGAGTTCTAACACCGTTAACTGTTTCCAGCAAGTAGAAAGCATTCTACATAGTAGGACAAAAGCACACTGAGCAGAAACAGTTGAGAACCATAAGCAGCCCTGCTGGTTTTTCCCCACAGGAGATAATGTGCAGTAATGCAGATTTTGCTTGACTCTCTGCAGGACCTCACAAAATCTGCAAATCCCTCCCTACAGACCCAGCAACAAAACTGTATTTTCTTATCTGTCTTCTCCGTACAACGGTTTATTTTATGTAGCATGCTTCTAAAGGTGATTTGCTACACATAGGTTATCAGAGGCTGAGCAATTACTTGTACTTTCAAACTCTGTATGTTTCCATGGCTAATTAAAACCCAAAGATACATACAGGCTATTCACAAGTAGTTTTATAATGATGTGACAGAACACTGACAATGAAACAAATAGGATTACTGAATTACCGCTTCTATAAACTAAAATCTAGCACTTCTGTTTTAGAATGAATTGATTAAAAATCCAAAACATAAAATCTTAATTCTGTAAGGTCCTTCTCAGCTCTAGCTCTATAATATGAATTGGCTTATTTTTGCTAAATTCACTATGTGCTTAACTTGCCTTAAATTGTCTTTTTACCTTTTCCTACTTCCACTTAAAAAAAGTTCCAAGATCTACTATGTCCTAACTCAAAGATGACTATAATGATACTTTTCTACCAACACTGACTAAATCGTCTAAATAAATTCTTGTCGATTTTAAATCCAAATGTACATTTTTCAGACTGTCAGCCATTTTATAGAGATATTTCTACACTCGTTTAGGTTTCTTTCTATTTCACTTTAGCAACTTTCCTTTGCTTTTCACAGTACTTCCATTTGCCCCTAAATACTTTTTTTAAAAAATTTATTTATTTGAAAGACAGAGTTACAGAGAGAGAGAGAGGTCTTCCATCTACTGCTCTACTCCCCAAATGATCGCAACGGCCAGAGCTGAGCTAATCCAAAGCCAGGATCCAGGAGCTTCTTCTGGGTTTCCCACACGGGTGCAGGAGCTCAAGGAGTTAGGCCATCTTCTCTTCTTTTCCAGACCACAGCAGAGACTGGAACAGAAGTGGAGCAGCTGGGACTAGAACCGGTGCCCACATGGGATGCTAGTGCCGCAGGCTGGGGCTTTAATCCATTGCGCCAAAGCACTGCCCCTCCCCCAATACTTTTTAAAAATCTACAGTGTCCTCAATAAATATTTGTTAAATAATTTAAGAACTGTGCTACTATTAAATCAATTAGATAAAGAGAACAGAAATAGAGAAAAGAAACTTTAATTCTGATTTCAGCAGATTTGCGAAAACAAATGGCAATTGATCTGATTTGATTTCCATTTAGAAACATGCTGGCTGCATCACTTTATTCAATTACTCGTTAAAGCTATTTTGTGTTGAATTAAAAGATTTTGCACAAACCAAAGTAAAATGCTCTGATAATAATCATTCTTTTATGGAAAAGGTGAATAACATTTCAGAAGAAATGCATAAGAAAAATATTTTAAAACTCAGAATTATTTAATAAACATTTTTCTCATATTTTTGTATCTAATAATAGTATTAAGAGTAGACTATTAAAATAAGATATTTTGCAATAGAAATTTGAGGATGAATAAATCATATTTTAATATGTGACAAATTTCTAAAATAGTCAATGTGAAACATAAATATAAAAATACAATTCTTTATTTCCAAACAAATTATTCCTTTAATTATAAAGTTCATAGTATATAGATGATAGATATTTATATTTTAAAGTATTTAACATATATAGAAATACGAAGAACAAACTTACATACACAAGAGCACCTGTGCACACTCACATAGAGGAGAGGGGAAGAAACAGAGAATAGGGTGGTATTTGTAGTTCTTTAAAGTATACAATAAAACTATATTATAGAAATTCCTATTCTATGAAAAAGCATCTTATTAAGTGTACACTTACCTAATAAGCATATTTTGTGACTCTTCCCAGAAATAATTTCAACATCCAAATTAAATTTTATTTCACACTTATTTTCAAAATAAATTACCACAAAGTTTGGGGAAAAGAAAAAAAAGTTTCCCAAAGAAATATGTAATACTTGAATAGCAATCTACTTTTGCACAAAGTAACAGTGTTTTTCCAACATAAATAAAAAGATGTTAAACCAGAGAAAAACCCACAAAAGCCTACAAGAGGACTAAAGATCAAGCATTTTTGTTCAATAGGTTTGTCCTCAACACATCTTTTCCTATAAAGTGATAAATTTTATTGATAAGAATACAATTATTAAACTTAGATATGACCCACAGAGCCAAAAGATGTTTATACAAAACTGAGAAACTGTTATTGTGCTTTGGAAAGCAATACAATTAAATTATACATAAAAAATCAATATTTAATTCATGCAGCCATCAGTATTAATATTTGTGTAAAACGCTTCTTTTAGCATAAAACTGAGGCAGAATGTTTGATAATTGAAAAAAAAATTAAGCTTTACAGTGAGTGAGCATTTCATTCCCTACATTCTACTTAGAGCTCTCAAGCTGCAAAGACCATCCTATTGAAGTTCACGGAAACTTGATGACAGGAGCCATATATACTTGGCCTACAAACAATTCCAATATGTCAATTACAAGTAAGCTGAACCACAGTGTTAAAGAACAAGGAGGTTTTCAGAATACAAAGAATAGCAAGGAATATTGCAGAAATTAGCTAACACGTAATTGGGTTGAGAGAAGGAAGAAAGCAAAATCCAGTCTTAAGTCTTTTCAAATAGGCTTATCGATTGAAGAGGAAAAACTCAACAGAACTTACATTAGAGATTTTTTGGAATAAATAATTTAAATATCCAACAACAGGGAAACAGTAAAGTTTACTATGGTCAAGTCATAATGCTTTATTATGCAGCAGCCATCAAAAACTTGGAACTGTAAGTTTAAAGTGATATTCAAATTGATCTCTGTATTTACAAAAAGCAGAATATTAACAATTTGTGTTATGATTTCAAAAATGTAAGAAAAAGGAAAAAGGCCAGAATAAAGAAAAATGCCAAAATTTTAACAGGGTATCTGTGTAGATGTTTACAGGTTTTCCTTATTTCTTTATATTCTTGCATATTTTCCAAATGTTCTGCAATGACTGTCATTTTGATTGGAAAAAAGTATTTATAAACATGTTTCTTTTTCATAGAAAATATTCTCTAAAAGTCTATTTGAAATTAATGCAATAAATCAGAGTAACAGTATTTTTATTTTTTATTTTAACATAAAACTATACATATTACGGGATTCTTTGTGATATTTCAATACATGTATACATTGTACAGTGTTTGATTATTTCTTCCTTCAACATTTTTTACATTGAAAACATACCAAACCTTATCTTCTAGATTTTTTAAAAAATAGAGAAATATCCAGTATGTTATCTTTAGTAATTCTATCATGAAACAGAACTCAGAAATTCTCCCTCTTGGCTAACTATAACCCAGTACCTACTAAACAATCTTTAGCCAGCACTTCTAACTCCTTCTCTCTCTAGCCTCTGGTAGCCACCATTATATTTTTAATGTCCATGAGATCATTGTTTTTTTAAGATTCCCAAATATAAATGAGATCATGTGATACTTGTCTTTCTGCACTTGCATTATTTCACTTCATATCTCCAGTTCCATTAATGTTGCAAATTACAAGACTGCATCCTTCCTTTTTACAGCTGCATAGTATTCCATTATGCATATGTACAACATTTTCTTTGTCCATAGATCAATGTTTGAATACTTGGGGTAATATTTAGTTTTTTGTTTCCATTTCTTGGCTATTGTGAATACTGCTGCAATAAACATGGGAGTGCAGCTGTCTCTTGGACAGATTTTATTTCCCTTGGATATATGCCCAGGAGTGGGACTGCTGGATCATATGGTAGTTCCATTTTTAGTTTTTTGAATACTTTTCGTACTATTTTCCAACAAGCTGTACTAATTTAAATTCCCATAAATATTGTGCAAGGGTTCCATTTTTTCAACATCCTTGCTAAAGATACATTTGATATCTTTAGTCTTTTTGAGAATAAGCCAGTCTAATAAGCTAGTCTAATTTGAGTGAGGTGGTATCTCATTATGGTTTTGATTTGCATTTCCCTAATGATTACTGATGCTGAATATTTTTTTTTATGTATCCATTGGCCATTTGGATGTCTTACTTTCAGAGGTCTGTTTATATAACTTTCCATTTTTAATTGGGCTATTGGGTTTTTTTACTGGAGTTGTTTTAAGTTCCTTATATAATATGGATATTTACCCCTTGTACTTTCTATTAGCTAATGACACAATAACTAAGTCTTAACCCTATATCCTGTGGTTTGTATAACTTGGATTTTTCTATCCAAATGTCTTCAAATAGGAAAATATGCTAAATTCTCCCATCCTCCATAGAGTCTTCATAAATGAACAGAAAAGCTAGCCAAATATAAAATTGAATTTGAATTTTTGCTTCATCCAAGAGGAAAACACATTTAAGGTATATATGATATGAAGAGAAAAATTTTAAAATAACTTTTAATATGTTCTTCCTATATGTTTGATTACAGATGCCATAACTCTTAAAGTATTCTATAACAATCCTCTCATTTGTTGGAAACTAACTATGAGTTTTATTAAGGGAAAGGAGATTGTTTTTTTTTATTATACATCAATAGTATGAGTTTATGTTCCTATAAAGTTAAATCATCTATAAAGTAAGTTTCATTTTCATCTTAGTAATGTTGCCAGTGAACCATTAATATGTTAAGGCAATTTTCCAAAAAATAAATATATTTTTCACTTCACTTCATAATTACAGAGCACATGAAATGTTACATGAAAACATGAAAAGGCAAGACTGCGGTCTGTCACTGGGAGCTGCAATAACACTTTGTAAAGCTTCAGCTGAATCCCCTTTCAAAGACTTCATGTAAGTGAAGAAACTATCATTGACGCTTACAATGGTAAGCTTCATTTGAGGGTCCTCAAAAACTTTATAACTCAGCATCTGTAATTCCCATTTTGAGGGGGAAGTCCTCAGTGATACTATAATTGAGCTAAGATTACTGAATGCCTCCAAGTGCAGACTCCCAGAATCCCCAAAAGCATTCTTCCACATCACCGTCTACTGCACATTTGCTTCACATGCAAACCTGACAATAAGAGAGCTAGATAAACAAAGATGGTCTTCACTTTCACTTTCTCCAATTTCCCACTATCCTAAAGCTGGAGTCACCTCCATTTCAAAACAAACAAGTCTCACAGCATCTCTCTCCTTCTAGGAAGCTGGTCTCTCATGTATCATCAAGTATTAACAGGCCTCATCTGGACCATTTCCCTAAACAACACTACAGATTCTGATAGGCATCACTGGCACCTCTGGACTTTATGGATCAGTAAAGAATAATGTGTGCACACATGCAGACACATAAAGATTAATAAAGACTTACCAACTTCTTATTTTCTCAGTAACATTATTGAAGAGAGCAAAACAGATATGATAAAAATAGAGCAGAAAACTAATTGCATGATTCATATATTGTCATTTTCTTAAAGACCAATGGGAATTTCATAAAAAATATAGGAACCCCTCCTCTGAAATATTCATGCCCTCTGACTTACCTTCCCACTTTCCTGTCCATTCCTTCAGGTTCTCCAGTACCCTGGAAGAATGCTGACTTGTTACTGATTGCCTTTGTAGCTCCATAACGGATAATGGAGGCTTGACCAAAATATTAAATTAGGGAGCAATTCTGAGTAACTGAGTAGGGCTGTCAGATTAATATGAATTAATAAGAGTCTGTCAAAGTTTCACATGTAGGGCTGGCACTACAGCATAGCAGGTAAAGCTACCAGCTGTGACACCAGCATCGTATGTGGGTGCCAGTTCAAGTCTCGGATGCTCCACTTCTGAACCAGCTCCCTGCTAATGCAACTAGGAAAGCAATGAAATATGGCCCAGGTTCTTGGGTCTCTGCACCCATGTGGGAGACCTGGAAGAAGCTCCTGACCTCTGGCTTTAGCATGGAATATTCCTGGCCATAGTGGCCACTTGGGGAGTGAACCAGAGGATGGAATATTTATTTATATATTTATATATTTCCAAGAAGGATGTGATATGATGTATAATAAGCCACATAAAGCTACTATAACTTGACTCTACTTCCAATCTAATGTACTTGGGAAGGCAGAAGCAGATGGAACAAGTACTTAGATCCCTGCCACCGAAGTGTGAGAAGATGATGGAGTCCCTGGCTCCTTATTCAGCCTGACCCACATGTGGCTATTGCAGCTATTTGGAGAGTGAACCACCAGATGGAAGATACCTCTATCCCTCTCTGCTTTTCAAAATTTTTTTACAGTTTTGTGAAACAACATATAGATATACATATATATGTATATATAATATATTCAATATACTATATATGAATATATTGAATATATTATAGTTTGTATATAACACATAATATATTTATATGATACATTTAATATATATTTACATGTAAATGTATACATATATAAATACAAATATTTATGCTATATATACATATATATTTTATATACATACATTATATATATATATATATATATATATAAAACACTCCTATCTATCCCTTCTTACTTTATAGTAATTTTCTTTGCTCACTTTCCCAATTAAGCACCGTGAGGATTAAATCAGGGTCCATCTTAATTTTCTTTACTTTTCCCAGCAAAAAATAGCTGATCCAAGCATACAGACTAAACTGAGCCAAACTAAGTTACTGGCCAAAATGACTCTAGTTATTTTGGACCAATTATAAAAATCCCTAATTTCCTGGACTTGTCCATGGACTATTTTACAAACCACATATCCCATTTTTGTTTGGGTTAAAATATGGAATCTGATTTAATCTTTCCACTTCTCCATTTTTCCTCATGTCAATTCTACATTGCAGTGTAACATCGTGCCATAAGATCTAAGTGTGGGCCCAGGAGATAGTTCTCCTGTGATCGGCATGTGACACATGTATAATTACATTCAATTCCAATTCTGTTGACCATTCCTTTCTACAGAAATTTACTTCCAATTGTATAATATAATCATCTCAGGTTTCCTACTTCTATACTCACAAAATTTTCCTTACCTTCTTACTTCAAGCCTCTAGAGACTATTTAGAAACAGATTTATCGTTGTGTCTCCCTAGGATTCATCACACTCCTTACTCCTACTCTGTCTACTGCCCCTCCCCAACCCTGACCAGATCTCACACATACACACAACACATGGCATAAGTGCTATCTTCCTTCTTCCCTTCTAAACTTAAAACAAATCAAATCAGGTCAAAAACTGCCCCTATGTGGTATTCTTTTTTTTTTTAAAGATTTGTAATTTATTTATTTAAAAGTCAGAGTTACACAGAGAGAGGAGAGGCAGAGAGAGAGAGGTCTTCCATCTGATGGTTCAATCCCCAATTGGCTGCAATGGCCGGAGCTGGAGCTGTGCCATTCCGAAGCCAGGAGCCTGGAGCTTCTTTTGGGTCTCCCACGTGGGTTCAGGGGCCAAAGGACTTGGGCCATCTTCTACTGCTTTCCCAGGCCATAGCAGAGAGCTGGATCAGAAGAGGAGCAGCCGGGACTAGAACTGGCACCCACATAGGATGCCGGCACTTCAGGCCAGGGCATTAAGCCACTGTGCCACAGCACTGGCCCCACTATGTAGTAATTTAAGACACTTTAAATATAAAGGAAATCTTCATTTTATATCTATTAACCCATCTTCTACTTTAAGTACAACAACTTTGCCTTAGCAGGAAAAAGGCAACTGAACGATAGAAGATGAACTTGCATTTTCAGCAATCAATCTTACCTGTTAACCTAGGCAACTTCAGTGTGCCTGGAAGGTTCTTGATGCTATATTTTACTTGGGCCAACATATTTTTACAAGAGAAGGGATTATTAGGAAGTAGCTTTGATTTTGGCTTCTATATAACATCATAGGTTATTGATATTTGGTCATGAAGATAAAATCATTTTTTAAAAAAAGATAGATAGATCTATTGATTGATTGATTTCAAAGTCTGAGTTAGAGAAAGAGAGAGGGAGAGAGTTCTTCCATCCACTGGTGCACTCTCCAAATGGCCACAACGGCCAAGCCTGGGCCAGGACAAAGGCAGGAGCCAGGAGCTTCTTCTGTGGCTCCCATACGGGTGGCAGTGACCCAAGTATTTGTGCCATCTTCTGCTCTTTTTTCACAAGCCATTAGCAAGGAGCTGGATAGGAAGTGGAGCAGCCGAGACTCAAACTGGCGCTTATATGGGATGCTGGCATTGCAGGCAACAGCCTTACCTTCTACACTACAATGCCAGCCCCAATAAATTCACTTTCTAATCACACTCTATACACTGTAAAAGATGATAAATGAGTAATGAATGCCTCATGAGGGATGGGGGGAGCAATGAAGACACAATGAAATCTGTGTTAATAAAAGCAGCCATGTATCTATTAATGGAAGATAGACTGCCAATAGAACAAATGAGATCTGGTTCTTGGGATTTGGGCACTTACAAAAAGATGAAAAGATTTTAAATGACTCTTGTCGGATGTGTAGGTATTTGTTATTTGAAGAGGAGAAAGGAAAAGGGGTCACATGTGTGCAAGGATGAGAGAATAAAAAGATATTTGGGGTGAGGAGAGGGAAATTAGTTAAAATGTGCATTTATAATGAGAGACAGGAGATGAGGCTGGAATCTTTAACAGAGGCCTAGTTACAACCAGCTTTGTCTGATGGCTAAGAAGTTTAGCTTCATTCACAAGGCAGTGAAACAATCTCCTGAGATTATTAAAGAGAGGATGAAATATTAGATGATCAGATAACAGACAACTGTTCATGGATGGAAACTTCTAACACTTCGCTAGTCTTTTACACACAAAGAAACCGCTTCACCAAAATGGACAAAGAATTTATAATCCTACCTTACTTATCCCCTTGTCCCTCCTTGGGGTACTGCAAAGAATGGAGAATAGAAATGGTTTCATCTGAGCCCCTATTTGTTTTTACTAGGTCTACTTCCCCAAGACTGCAAAGAATGAGAAAATGTTGAAAAGGAAAGGAAAGAAAAGGGAAATAACATTTATTATGTATCAGATGTTTGGCATGTATTAGATACTTTGAATATGTCATTATATTTGATATCAAAAACAACCTTCTGAAGTGAGAAAAGTCCTTTCCATTCAGAGAGAGGAAAACACAGGTGAACTAAGTTGGCAACTTACTGATAAACTTCAAAGACACTCACCAATACAGTATAATGTAGTATCCAGTATGTCACCTTAATTTATACTTATAATATCCTTTATATAGTGTATTATCACCACTTTATAAATAAAGTAAAATTATGAAAGGTTTCCATACACATACTTACTATGCCAGAGAAGATATGAGGTACAAGACAAAGACAAAGAGGATATCTTGGCAGGGTTTACGTGCTATCACCGAGCTCCTAAAATGCAGATACAAAAAAAAAAAAAAAAAAAAAGCCATCTTCACTCTTAATTTGTCTTAACTCTTCCACCACCATAACCAATGCATTAATGAATAATTTTGATTAATTTCAGATGCCGTTTGTGTCTTTATACTAAAGTGAAGGATGAGCTATATAAACAAAATGAGTGTTCTCAAATTGGTAAACGCTTGGTTTTCACTACCTTGAAAAAATTAGGTAAATCAGAAAGAAGGCATGTAAAGTACAGCAGGGATGCCTTTCAATAATCAGCAATACAGACTAATAAAATACTAAGTCATTTTTCATCAAACATGAATTCACAGGTTTTGTAACTACTTGTCCTGAACACAATGTGATGGCTTATTTTTTTTTTTTAATCACAGAAATGCTTACAGGAGTTCAAATTGGATACATACAAAGAAAATGTCTAGATTATAATACAAACACATCAAGTTTCTATTATGTAGTTTTGTGCTTTCTTTAAAATTGAATTTTTGATAACAATGATATGAAAAATCACACAATTAGATTTTTATATTTGGTACTGAGCAAATAAAAAGAACAGCTGCTTTTTTATAGATATGCAGCAGGCAGCAATGAAGTCGAGGCAACTTCAAGGGAAGAACTGGTGATGATGAGTCACATGAATCTCACCAATGTCATTTTCTCTAATATTAGCAATAAATTAAACCCTCAGTACTAGCAGAATCCATAGCAGCATCCCAAAAATGAAGTTGATACAAAGGAAGGCAGCATATCATGTTATCCCTGCTAAAAATAAAATCCAAACCACCTTTTCTGCATATACACAATTTTGGAGGTCTTTTTAAAACATGTGTTTATTTGAAAGGAAGAGTGAGAGAGTGAGACAGTGACGGGTGTGGGGTGGAAGAGTGGGAAGGGATCTTGCATTCACTGATTTACTTTCCAAATGGCTACAACAGCCTGTTCTGGGCAAATCAGATTATCAGGAAGTAGGAACTTCATCCTGGTGTCTGTGGCAGGGACCTAAATACTTGAGCCACCTCCTGCTGCCTTCCCAGGTGCATTAGCAGGAAGCTGGATGAGAAGCAGCACAGCCATGACCTGAACTGGCTCTCCAGTATGGGTGGCCAGCATGTCACACAGCAGCTTAACTTACTGTACCACACCAGCCCCACAATTTTGTTTTTTCATTCTTTTAAAAATGTCCAAGATTTAACAACCACTAAAATAATCTTTTTTCATTCTGAGTGAATGTAAGCATTCTGGGAGGAAAACTTTATATAATTTTCTACTCATGGACAGAATAAACGCTATCTGAGAAGATGAATGTACTCATTCTCTGCCTTTCTATTCTTATGTACCCAATTCAAAATCAGTAAAACAAGTGAAGAAAACTATAAACCTAGAAATATATATATATGTACACATATATATATATATATTTGGTATACATTTGTGTGTGTATATATATATATGTATACATATATATATTTCCTTTAACCTTGATAAGAAAGCATAAAGAAGACAACAGCAACCTGGAAATAAAGTTTAAATATCACTAACAAAACAATATTAGGAGGAATATTCATATAACAGAGTAAAACCAAAAAGAGGCAGAAATTATTTGCCTTCTTCAGATAATCTAAAAAGAAAGGGAAAGAGAAATGGAAAAGCAGCTACTAGCATTATAGAACAACATTTCAATATTACAAGTTTCTTCAAACCCCCAAATAGACTTTATTTCTATTGCTTCTATAGTCAAAATTTAGAAAGAAGATAAATTTTCAGATAAATAAAGGTGAAAATATCTTGCAAGGTATTAAAACTAAAATATATGGAAAATATGCTTTAACAATACATTGACATTCTACATATCACAAAACATGAGACCAACATCCCAGATCATAATTGCCTAAAAATGCTTCTGAGAAACTCTAACAAAAATAATTACTCACACACTAGTAATAAGATAATTATCCTCATATAATAGTGGTTAGATAAAATGAGTAGCTGTTGTGGATACTAAAATCTGCACAATTAAATGGGGCATAATGTCATTAATAGTGCTTTTCAGAATGCAGAAATGTTATTTTCCTCCACCAGAAGATATAAGGTTGTGGGGATACTTGGAATCTTCAACAAAAAGGTTTTTTTAAAATATGCTCCATAATTTTCTCTTTTCAGTTTTCATGATTATGAATATGAAGATTAGTTATAGAGTTGTATGAAAAATGATATCACCTGGTCCTATTGTTCAAGTTTATGAGTGTTTAACCTTCCAAAACAAAGGATCTTGAAAATAACTTAAGATTGAGCCTTCAAAAACTTCTTTACAAATTATTTTATCTATTATAACTATGTAAGGTCTCATGAATTCTAAACATAATATTTCATCTTTCTCTTTCAATATTCAAATATAAAATAATCCAGTACTTGCATAAAAACTTCAAAAACTAAAACAAGCAAGTGAATAATTCCTTCACCAGATTAAATACCTCTGATTCTTTTAGTCTCTCCTTGAAGCAAGAGAGATTTTTGCAGTAATGAAATAGTTTTCTATCTTAATCATGTTTCTGATTATACATGAAATAAAATAGCAGGAAATTTTACATACACTTTTTTTTTTCGCTGTGCCTCCTCCTCTACACAAATATATGGAACGCTTCACAAACTCGCGTGTCATCCTTGTGCAGGGGCCACGCTAATCTTCTCTGTATCGCTCCAATCCCAGTATATGTGCTGCCGAAGCGAGCACATTACATACACTTTATACCAATATAAATTTCCTAGTTTTGATACTGCACTATAGTTAAGTAAGACTCAATCAATGAGAAAAACTGGATAAAAGGAACACAGTACCTCTTAAGACTATTTTTTGCAAAATCCTATATATCTACAACTTGAAAATTAGAGTAGGCATTTGATGCAGTGATACTGCTTGAGATGAGTGCATCCTATGCCAACGTGCCTGGGTTCAAGTCCTGGCTCCACTCCCGACTCCAGCTTCCTGCTAATGTGCACCCTGGAAAGGCAGTCAGTGATGGCTCAAGTAGCTGGGTCCCTGTCATCCACATGAGAGGCCCAGATTGAGTTACTGGCTACTGGCTTCACCCTGGTGGTCCCAGCTGTTGCAGACATTTGAGGTATGAACCAACAGATGGGAGATCTCTTTATCTCTCTACCCTCCAAAGAAATACATAAATATATGCTGTTTTAAATAATAAATTTAAAAAATGAGGGGAAAAGAATGAAGCTCAGAAATCAAAATGCCTCAATACCAAAAGAAAACAAAAGAGTAAAGAGGGAAATTATCCCTGCAATTTAAGAATCATTGTTAGTAAATACCAGGAAAGCAAATTAAACCAGAGCAAATGGATAATGGTAATAATCTTAATATCTGATGATATATAAAAAGCTCAATGGGATGAAAAATGATATGACATAAAGTCATACTATCTGTACAACATATATCCTTTGTGTAGTCTATAAATAGAGTCAACAGAAATCTACAAGAAACTATTCTGAATTTTATTTTAAAAACTATGAATTTGGAATTAAATGTCATATTCACATTCATTTATGTTTTTTATGTTTTTAAACTCTTAATTTACCAGATAAATTACTTAACTACCATATCAAAAAAAAAACTATTAATTTGACACTCTAAGAAAATGGCCATGTTTATCTAAGACATGTGGCCCAACATAACTCAGAGCACTCAGGTTAGAGAAGCATTAGCTTATTTTCCAGCTCTTAGGTAGTTTCCTACAAATCATTCAAACTGGCCCTTTCTGAGGGAGCCACTAATCCTCTTGTGACCATGCTCTCTTTGAGAAAATTCTTCAAAGATGGATGACTGAAAGCAATACGAAATTCAAACAGACTTATTAGAAAAGAGCTTATCCTAGGAACTATCTATCTCCTATAAACAAAGCCTCCCAGAGAAACATCACTCAGACAGCCTCATCTCTTAACAGTTAATAAAGCCTCAGGCATTTTTACAATCTTATACACACTAGCCAGGCTTCCTGTATCTGCCACTTTCCTTAAAAATACCTGGTTCTTACTTTAAAAGTTTCTGGAACTCTAACAACACTGAACTCAGGAAACGGGTCCAAGAACACCAGGTTTCTGAAATTTGACCCAATCTTCATCTCTTCCTAGCATCTCTTCATCATTGCTAGAAGAGGTTTTTAATACCTAGATGTAACCAAAAATGTCAAGCTAACTTATGCAGTCAGCATTTCAAAACAGAAGGATAGTGTCCCCAGAAGGTGTTTATTTTGGTTTGAGCACTCTGAGAGCCCTCAAAACTATCAGGGAGTATGTTTCAGATTTGGTTCAAAGAACCTGAATATTTCTACCAGGGAACAGATCAGGATATAGTCTTTCTTGGAACAAGGAGCTACCCCCAAGAAATTGTCAAAATACTGAGTAATGTATTAACCTGAAATGAAAATACACATACCCACAACTTACAGAAATATTATGATTTGCTTGAAAGTATTTATTTTTTGTGTTTTCCTTCCAGTTTCTAAGTAGAAAAAGAAGACAGAAAACATATGTGGGAATGTAATATTTGAGATAATTTTATCTCCACCAATGATACTGGAAATACATGAGTGAGACAGCACAACCTATGTAGAGTTTTGAGCTTAGAAACAGATAAGACTGGGGGCCAGCGCTGTACCATAGTGGGTAAAGCTGCTTCCTGCAGTGTCGGCATCCCATAGGCACACTAGTACAAGTCCCAGCTGTTCCACTTCCAATCAAGCTCTCTGCTATGGCCTGGGGATGCAGTGGAGGATGGCCCAAGTTCCTGGGCCCCTGCACCCACATGGGAGACCCAGAAGATGCTGATGGCTCCTGGCCTTTGTGGCCATCTGGGGAGTGAACCAGCAGATGGAGGACCGACTTTCTCTCTCTCTCTCTCTCTCTCTCTCTCTCTGGCTCTGCTTTTCAAATAAATAAATAAATCTTTAAAAAAGAAACAGATAATACTGGACCAACATAATATAGTCCAAAAACTAAAGAAGGTTAATTATCTTACATGCCAAGATTTTAAAACATATCACCTGGAATATAAAAAAATTGTGACATTATATCAAAGGAAAACAAAAAGTATGAAATTTTCATTACCTGTTTTTCAAGAATAGAAAGCACTTCTAAAGTTTTTCATGATTGAAATATATTCCTAAGAAATAATACTTTGATCATTAATATTAAAAGCATAAATTCCCATTGTAATCATTAAGTATACTGAAAAAGAGATTATTGTAAAAATTAAGAGTGGAAGTCCAAGAGGGTGGTGAAGGAAGACTTGGGGGGGAGGGGGAGCGAGAGGGAGTGTAGAGGGAAAATGCCGCTATGTTACTAAATCTGTATATATGAAATATAGGAAAATTGGGCCGGCGCCATGGCTCAACAGGCTAATCCTCCATCTTGCGGCGCCGGCACACCGCGTTCTAGTCCCGGTCGGGGCGCCGGATTCTGTCCCGGTTGCCCCTCTTCCAGGCCAGCCCTCTGATGTGGCCTGGGAGTGCAGTGGAGGATGGCCCAAGTGCTTGGGCCCTGCACCCCATGGGAGACCAGGAAAAAGCACCTAGCACCTGGCTCCTGCCATTGGATGAGCACGATGCGCCGGCCGCAGCACGCCAGACGCGGTGGCCATTGGAGGGTGAACCAACAGCAAAAGGAAGACCTTTCTCTCTGTCTCTCTCTCTCACTGTCCACTCTGCCTCTCAAAAAAAAGAAAAAAAAAAAGAAATATAGTAAAATTATATAACAAAATTTTTAAAAATCACAAAATATCTAACTTTTTAAAAACTAAAACCACATTTATAAACAAGTAGGGGGAAAACAGGCTGAACTCAAACTACTACTTTTCTATGCAAAATAAATCACCTTTCTTATCTGAGCTGCTCAGATCAAAATGTCAAAACAATTAAAATACTATTCTGTCTGACACCAATATCCCATGCAACAGTGCAAAACAAACAACCCTGATTTCACCTGTACTATGTGCTTTTAACTGGCAAACAAATTGAGCAATGAATCAAATTTTGCCAAGGAAATCATGAGACACACTGCTAGATAAAAGAGGTCAAGGAATTTATCAAGACTCACTTCCTATACAACTGCATGTTTTCGGCTTTGGGGAAAAAATGATCTATTCTCGCAAATGCAAACATTCAAACATAGGACAGATAAAAGAGGCTTTTAACACTTGGATGTAATCAAAACTGTCAAGCTAACTTATTTAACTACTGACACACAGATTTGACTGTAGATTCTAATAAACCACACATAAACTACATCAATTTTAAAGTTCTATTATTTTTTTTCTTTTTTTTTTTCTTTTTTTTTTTTTTTTTTTTTTTTACAGGCAGAGTGGACAGTGAGAGAGAGAGAGAGACAGAGAGAAAGGTCTTCCTTTTGCCGTTGGTTCACCCTCCAATGGCCGCTGCGGACGGCGCGCTGCGGCCGGCGCACCGCGCTCGTCCGATGGCAGGAGCCAGGAGCCAGGTGCTTTTCCTGGTCTCCCCATGGGGTGCAGGGCCCAAGCACCTGGGCCATCCTCCACTGCACTCCCGGGCCACAGCAGAGGGCTGGCCTGGAAGAGGGGCAACCGGGACAGAATCGATGCCCCGACCGGGACTAGAACCCGGTGTGCCGGCGCCGCAAGGCGGAGGATTAGCCTGTTGAGCCACGGCGCCGGCCTTAAATTTCTATTATATATGCATGCTAATTTCTCTGTGTTCACATACCTGTATATTATGCTTTATGTGCATAGAGAGGAAAAAGAGGAGCTTAAATTTTGGCCTTAACTTATCTGGTTCTCTAATGTAGCCATCTCATCTATTTATTTAAATAAAAATCACACAATCATAGTTTTGTGCTATAGGACGCCTAAAAATGACCTGGAACTATCTCCTCACTTTTCAGGTGGAAAAAAAAAAAAACAGATTGTCTGGGAAGTGTTGGGCATAGAAATTAGTCAAGGACAGAACTCAATTAGAACTCTGGGCCCCTAACTCCTAATCTTTTGTACCAAAAATGTCATAAACTCCTGAAAAACGGCACATAAATAACACTGATTCTCTGATTTGCTAAGATTCTATTTATGTATATTCTTTCTATGTATCCAAAGATCATGTAGCATTAGGAGCAAGTATATGGATGCTGCAACCAGACTGCCTGGCTCTACTACTTGTGGAGAAACATTAGGCAACTTCTCAATTATATGCCTTAGTTTCTTTTGTAAAACTAACAGAAACTACCTGATAGGATTTTTGGAGAGGACTAGATGAGTTCTTATGTACAAAGCTGAGGAATAATGCAGGCTCAAAGAATATTAGCTACAATTATGAATTTTGAGTGAGCTATAGACTAACATATTGAACTAAGCAAATCTCAGAAATCATGTAGAATAAGGGCTAGCAAACATTTTGTAAAGTGCCAGAAAGTACATAATTTAGTCCTTGCTGGCCACACAGTCTATTGCAAATTCTCAACTCTATAACATAGCCCGTGGCAAATGTAGTCACAGACAATAAACTACCATATGCAGATGTGCTCCAATAAAACTTTATTTGCAAAAATCAGTCGTAGGCTGCATTTGGCCTGAAGGACCAATATTTCTACTGATCTACCAATAGAAATAACTTCCCCTTTGCTACCCTCCCACAATATACAGCAGGAGAAATTGATGGATGTTAAATGGAGATGAGTAAATTAGGGTTCATTATACTATTCTACTTTTGAGTGTTTGATAATTTCCATAATGAAAAAATTTATTTAAAAAACAACCACCACCACCTCAGAGCACTCAGTACTCTTCACATGGCATTTGTCAACTGTATCAAAATATGTGCATATGTTCTCTTCTCCTATATCTACTAGAAATGGCAAATTGAGGGCAGAGATCATGTGGTTATTATAGTGGTTATCATGAACCTTTCAAAACTTCAAATAGGACCCAGTTTTATAATTAGGATTCAACAAACAAATGGCCCCTGAATAACTAAAGAAAAGCCATCTCAAACAAGTCATCAGTTCCAATTCTAACGATTCTCTCCATCTTGTCAATCTGTCCAATTTTCAGGAGCAATATTATCAAAATGCTACCTTTCTCTTTAGACTGTATGTTGCCAATCTTAATTTTTAAAATATCATTATAGGTAACACCTCTTCCCAGATTTAATACCGCCTATCCATAATCAGATTAACCACCAACAGTACAGTGTTTCCCAGGTGGTACACTTAGCTTGGTATCTTTGATGATGATGATGATATCCTCAGAACTTTACTGTAGGTATCCACTGCACAAGAGGCGAGAGTCAGTCTTCTTACCCTCCTCATCATCGACTTTCCCATATTTCCCCATATCATCCAGCTTGCCTTATTTCCTCCCTCTCCCTTAGCTAACATCTATTGTATAATGTCACCTTTCTTCCCAAGTCTTCTCCCAAACAGAACTCAAGGATGGAATTCCCCCTCTTCTTTCCTGAAGAAAACATGCAGCACTTTAATTCAAGCAATGCTCAGAAGCTTATGCTACTCCTTCATCAAATATCCCCTGCTCTGAAGGAAAAACAACTCCTGCAAATTTCTCATGCACTACAACCATCTGTAACACACAAAATGAGAAGGGAGACGTGATCTAAAGTGTGCATCCGCATTTCTGCCTGCATCTGTGCCCACACTTTTCTGTATCTCTTAATACTGTGGATAAACAGCAAATAATACTAGCAAGATAACCTCTTCTACAATACATATTTATCCTCTCTCATCTAGTTAAGAAAACTCCTCCCCTCTCTCTTACACCATTACTTTTCCCATATCTACTGGCTTTCTTATTAACATAAAAACATACCTCTGCTTTCTACACCTTTAAAACCCTCTTTACGTCAAATTGTTCTACAATGCCCCATTTCTATCTTTCACTTTTCAATAAAAACTTTCAAGAGATGGATACAATCATTCTCTCCAGTTTCTCTCTGTCAAACACATCCCAAACAAGCTTTGACTCCTACCATTCCACACTTAACATGGCTAAATCCAAATTCTTAATCCCATTACCAAATCATTTCCTGCTACCTTCCCCATCTCACTTAACAGAAACTCTCTTTGTAGTTGTTTAAGCAATTGAGTTCTCCTTGATTTTGTTGGTTCCTGTCCATAAACAATCTTTCAGCAAATGCTATGTATTGTTCCCTCAACATATATCTAGTATTTGAACTTTTCATCTCCACCACAGCTAACATTCTGGTCTAAGCTGCCATCAAGTCACACAGAGCATTATGACATCCTTGTATTCCTTAGGTCCTTTTTCAACACAGTAGCCAGAACAATAGTGTGAAACAGGTATGTTAGATCATCTCATTCCTCTGGATAAAACCTCCACTGGCTTCCCATACAGTATCAAGTAAAAGCAATAGTTACAATGACTTACTACAACCATATAGTACTATCAGGCCTCTGTGATGGCTAAGACCACATATCTTACTTCTCCTACCTCCTCCATACTTCTCTAGCCACACAAGCTTCTTTGCTTATGCCTGAAACACACTAATATGAAGGGCCTCTCTGGTCTATAGCCCTCATCTGATTCATGTCAACTGAAATGTCATCTCTTGAGGACTTCCCCTACCATCTCATTTTAAATTGCAACACACACTCTTATGTTTTACCATTGTCTTATTTTTCTTATTTGCTACAAATACATATAATGCTTATTACATACACTGTCTCCCTCCACTAGAATGTATACTCCAAGAAGGGAGAGGTGAGTTCTGTTTTATTCCAGTGCCAACAACAGTGTAAGTGGATAGCTATTTGTTGAATAAGCCAATAAGTTCAGAGCTCTCTACATAAATCTGACAATGTTTCACATAAGCAACTAATAAATTGTATCATTTCGCATTTTTGGACCTATGACAAAAGTTTACAGTACTGTTTGTACAGTACCAGGAATGTGTTAGTTCATTCTTATCAAGAAGAGTTACTTTGATATTTCCCAGTTTTGAGATCAGTGATTACCGATGACTGTAGAGGAGAAAAATCTGAGCAGTTTAAGATGAAAGTGGGATGAAAAAACTCCCCTTCTGCATTAAGAATTCTCATGAGGAAAATCCAACTGGAACACAAAGACCCATTTAAAACTCAATCATTTCTTAATCCTTTTCTCCCCCATTCTCCCAGAGCACTTTGTACCTACATCCCAGTGTTCAACATTGTTCCTTCTCCTGTATGTGGACTCTTTGCAGGACAGAAATTGATCCTCTTCTGTTTCTTAAATCCGTCAGCAGTTAGCACATGACCTAGCTCAGGACTGACCAGCTACTGTTTGAACTGCACTTAAGGCAGTAAATACTACAGGAACCCATGTCCCAACTGCTTATGCTTGTAAAGAGGTAGTTCATCACAAGTGAGGCCATGGCGGTACCTAGGTTTCTAAGATTCTTTCAAACAAATCTGCCTTCTTAGTTCTGCAGAGCTAACTGCAGCAGAACATGCGGTCCAATGATTCCGGCCGCAGTCCACTAATTCATCATCACACTCGTGGTCAGGATGTAGGTCCTGATACGCAAAGACAACTGCTAAGGACTACAAAAGAGAAATGCAAAGGATACTGTATGTGTATTTGCGATTCTAACAGTGGAGGACAAAACACAGAATACCACAACTGATGAAATATCCAATAACAAGAAAGAAAAAGTACAGAGTGTAGGAGGCCAAAGAGAGGGGGAGCTACTATGAAACAATGAAACTGTGGGACTAAAGAGGTAGGAAGGCAGACGCTAGGGCAGCAATCAGCGTGGGCTCTAATCCCGAGCTGCTTTATCAACAGCCTCTCACGAACTTCCTTGGGAAAACCATTCTGCGCGTCATCTGGGGGGCCTTCCACTGGCGAGGGAGTCATTCCCGGGCGAGCCACCCAAGCTCGTTCTGCTGAGCCGCTCGCGTCTACCTGAGTCCCTCCAGGGCGCCCCTCGGGCTGCCCGACAGGCGCGGGGTGCGTGCCTGCTTGTGCGCGTGCGTGTGTGTGTGTGTGTGTGTGTACGTGTCAGAGCCAGCACTGGGAAGCTCCTGGCTGCACTCTTCACACAACCAGCTTCAGGAGGTGGACCGGGGGCTGCCGAGCTCGGTGCCCCGCGCGCCACCCCGCGGGGTCGCTCTCGCCCCGTAGCCGCCCGGGCGCCCGTGAGCCCCGACCCGCGCACGGGTGAGGCCAACGCCGTAGCCTTGCCAGCCTGGGAGTGAGGGAGGGGCAAGGAGCCCCAGAGGGCTCCGCCAAGGCCGCGCCGCTTCAGAGCGCCGAGCCGGTTCGAGCAAAACTTTCAAAAGAGAAAGACTCCAATTACCTGAGCGGCGCGGGCGCAGGCTCGTCTGCGGTACGGCTGCCGGGCGGGCCGAGTTTTCAGCAGCCGTAAAGCGGGAGGAGCGGGCGCGAGCCTCGGCGCGAGCCCTCGCCCCCGAGCGGCGGCCCTGGCGCCTCCGCCGCGAGCGTCAGGCGCTTGGCAAGGCGCGAGCTGGGCTGAGCCGGACTGAGTCATAATAGGAGACACGTTAGCCGGGCCAAGTGGGAAGAGGGGCCTTGAGCAGCCGTGCGAAATTGCAGAAGGTTCGGAACTGGGAGACAAGTTTTTGTACAAGTGGACAAAATGAGAACTTGCCCCGTGGTGCCCCATGGAAAGACTCGCTTACGTGTACTGCGCGCATGTATCTCACTAATACTCTGCTGAAAAGATCATTTTGTTCTCAGTGTGTTGCTTCCAGAGACACATTGTTGGGCATAGCCTCATCGCTTGGGCAGCTTAATTGAATTCTGTGTCTTTGTTTCTCCAACGTTAATTATTATTTTAAAACAAAAGACGAGGATGTTGAGAAGGAGCTTAGAGGAACAATTTTTAAAGGAAGAAGAAACAAAAATAAATCAAAGATGTTTTTCAAGTGGAGTAAAAACAAGCAGCGCATGGGGGAAAAAGGTAGTTTCCAGGGAACAAATGACGCTGAGATGGTGCTGAAGTGGGAGGGGAGGCAACGGAGTGGGAGAGTTCAGCAAGGGGAGAAAGCAAAGTGCTAGGTTCTGTGGCCGAAACTCTGGAGCATTGTGGGGGCTAGAGGAGTGTGTATCCTTGCTCTTCAGGAATTCACGACAAACTCCATCCACCAAGGGAGGTTTTCTAAATGAACAAACAGATAAACAACTCTAAAAATGAGCCCCATATGAGGTGCCTTCCCTCCAATGAATGAGATTTGGCAGTTGTGCAAAATGAGAAAATTCTTCCCTGTGCTACATCTTGAGGCGTTGAGTCATCAAACCCCCAGCAAAAATTAGTGGGCTGGATTCCTGCAAGGCGAGCCAGATGGATGCACTTGGGTTTGTTTTAATAACGGTGTGATATTCTCTGCTGTACTTCTGTCAAATTTTAGAAAAAAAGGGGGAGTCTGAATATAAAGATTTGAGGAGTAAACTTGAACAGCCAAAGTAGCTTCTTAATTTATGAGGCTCCACTCACCTTGAGCTTACACTGAAGCTTCTGGAGACAGTCATCATTTCTTCCACTTTGATTTTCCCTCCCCTTTGTTTCTGCTTCCACTATATTTCTTTTAATCTACTTCTAGCATTTTTGTAACAATTGGAACTGCCTGAGAAAAGGTGGTTTTAATTAATATGAAGGAATGCAAGGAATTTTAGCTAAGCCTCACTAAGTAGGGTAAAACTTAAAAAAAAAAGCTTTTTTTATGAGAATGAGAGTAAGCTGGAAGATGTGAAATCAGAGGGGCTTTCTTTTGTTTGTTTTACAAACAAAAAACAATCATAAGACTGGAGAGAAAGAATGGGAAAGAAATCAGAAGTAGTTTTTTTTTCCTTGATTAGTTAAGAACCACAGGCTAGAGGAAAGTTCTATCAGATAATGAAAAATGAATGCTTCCCACCTCCACAACCACCACCACCACTCAGCCCTTCAAATGGAAAGAAAAGGAGAAGAGAGAAACCCTTTATAAGATTTGCATTTCTTTAAGTGGTCTGCATGTCCTACAGGTTAAAAGGCTTAGAGGTCCCTCTCTAAACCTTCTGGAAGGATACTTCTGAAGAAGCAAGTAGGGTAGGAATCCTACATTTTTTGTTTCAATTTTGCTAAACTTTCACAATGAGGAAGCAGATTATCATTAACCTCTATTAATGGAAAACCAAAAAACAAAATCTTAAATGGATGGGAAGTCCTTAAGTAAAAAGAGCAAGAAAACAAAACCAAGACCCAGACAGAAGATTAGGAAATGTTTCTGAGGAAAACCTTTGTACTTTGGGCTGTGTTTTAAATTCATTCTGAATGTTTGCCACTTGCTTTAAACAAATAGGCAACTCAAACTAAGGCTGGGAACCAAAATCTGCTCACATCTGATAAAAAGCTTACCTTGCTTGAACTGCTTTGGTCTAAGAACATTCCATTCATCTTAAGTAGAACAAAAATCCACCATGTTATTTTGTGTGTCCATTAAGCACTCCAATGCCCTGCCTGAATCCCCTTAGACACACTTTGCAGGTGGACTTGGACATTCTGTAAACTGAGCCTTGACTTGGGGTTTTTGACTATGTTATGAATTTTCCAAAAGTGGATTTTGACTAATACCATTTTCTTTCAAAACTATTAAATCCCTCATTAATTATCACTAATAACTTAAGCATATAGAGTTTAGTGTCCAGAGGTGTTTTATAGATAGAATGCACATTACAATGAAATCTCAACTTGATGACATAACAAGCCCCTTTAACACTACTGATCAGTTTGCTAATAGAGTTTTCATTTACTATTAATATTATATATTTACTAAAATGGAATAGAAGATTCTATTGAAAAAAGATTGTCAAGAGACCCTATTAGCCTAAAACTTCAATGTAGTGAGAATTTCCTGTCACATTCCAAACACTTGGTACAATATTACTGTTGCTAAATCATTGTGTAGAAAGTAGCAGTAGTTAAACAGCCAAATAGCCTCAGCAAATTTAAACTTTTGGAAACTAATTTCAGGAATGGTTTAAACAAAGCCAACCTCAAGCTTTAGCTGAGAACATTGTTTCAAGATTGCTAGATAATCCTGCTCAGTAAAGAAGGCAGGTCTTGAGATGTAGGTACTTGTTCTTCCCTGTGAACTACAAACAGGTCCATGAGTTATGGAATCTGTTATACTTATTTTGGAAGACAACTACTTGAACCTATTCATGTACACAGCACTCTCACCTTTTTAAACATTTAAGGTAGATTTAACAATGGTCACTTTAGGAGTAAGCATTTAGCATTTAATTTAGCAGTGAAAATCATACCTGGGTTCAGTTCCTGCCTCCAGCTTCTGAATCTAGCTTCCTGCCAGTGCAGACACTGGGGGGTTGTAGTGATGTTTAAATAATTGGGTTCCCGCCACCCATTTGGAAAACCTGGATTTCATTCCCAGCTTCCAGCTCTAGCCCCAACCAGGCACTGCCCATTGCAAATATTTGAAGAATAAATCACAAGCTTCTCTCTCTCTCTCTCTCTCTCTCTCTCTCTCTCTCTCTCTCTCTCTCTGTCTCTATCTGTATATTACTTTCTGTATCTCTCCATCTCTTTAGTAAATGTTTTTGGAAAAAACTAAAATTTGGGGTAATTAAAATTATATAAACAATTATTAAAAGAAATCTATTGGCCAGCACCGAGGCTCACTAGGCTAATCCTCCACCTGCGGTGCCAGCACTCCGGGTTCTAGTCCCTGTTGGGGCACCCATCCTGTCCCGGTTGCTACTCTTCCAGTCCAGCTCTCTGCTGTGGCCCGGGAGTGCAGTGGAGGATGGCCCAGGTCCTTGGGCCCTGCACCTGCATGGGAGACCAGGAGCAGGCACCTGGCTCCTGGCTTCGGACGGGCACAGCGCGCCGGCCGCAACACGCCAGCCATAGCAGCCACTTGGCGGGGTGAACCAATGGAAAAAGGAAGACCTTCTCTCTGTCTCTCTTTCTCACTGTCTAACTCTGCCTGTCAAAAGAAAGAAAGAAAGAAAGAAAGAAAGAAAGAAAGAAAGAAAGAAAGAAAGAAAGAAAGAAAGAAAGAAAGAAAGAAAGAAAGAAAGAAAGAAAGAAAGAAAGAAAGAAAGAAAGAAAGAAAGAAAGAAAGAAAGAAAGAAAGAAAGAAAGAGAAAGAAAGAAAGAGAAAGAAAGAAAGAAGAAAAAAAGAATTCTATTAATTTTTTTTTTCTACAGGCAGAGTGGACAGTGAGAGAGAGAGACAGAGAGAAAGGTCTTCCTTTGCCGTTGGTTCACCCTCCAATGGCCGCCGCGGCCGGCGCGCTGCAGCCGGCGCACCGCGCTCATCCGATGGCAGGAGCCAGGAGCCAGGTGCTTTTCCTGGTCTCCCCATGGGGTGCAGGGCCCAAGCACCTGGGCCATCCTCCACTGCACTCCCGGGCCACAGCAGAGGGCTGGCCTGGAAGAGGGGCAACCGGGACAGAATCCGGCGCCCCAACCAGGACTAGAACCCGGAATTCTATTAATTTTTTTACTTTTTTTCTTTTGGTAAAGAAAAGTTCATAGTTATAACAATTTTTAGTATAAAGTTTATTATATTAAATACCTTCACAATGGATATTCATTCATCCATCTCTAGAACTTTTTTCATCTTATAAAACTGAAACTCTGTACCCACTAAATAATTAACTCTCCATTTTCTGCAAACTCCAATCCCCAGCAACCACCATTCTCCTTTCTGTTTCCATGATTTTAACCACTCTAAGTACCTCATGTAAGTCATGAAGTACTTTTGGTGACTGACTTATTTGACTTAGCATAATGTCCTCAAGTTTCATCAAAGTTGTAGCTGATTGTCAGAATTTTCTTCCTTGTTAAACCTGAATAATAGTTCACTGTATGAACAAGAGCACTTTGAAGAGTTCATGGAAAAATAAAATTGAAAGATAAGGGTGGTTTTTGGTGAAAAAAATTTTAGAGATGCAAGCATAGCTTGTTCACAATATGTATTTCTATGACCTTTTTGAAGATTCCTTGTATAGCCCTTGTATATATATTTAACTTATCCATTCATCCCTCATTGAATGCTTGAATGGCTTCTGAATTTTAGTTATTGTGAATAATACTGCTATGAACATGAATATATATTCTGCTTTCAATTTCTTGGGGTGTAGGTTTTAGAGAATTGCTAGATCATATAATAATGTTATTTTTAATTTTTTGAGGAACATGCTTACTTAATTTTCTACATTGGCTGCATCATTTTATGTTTCCACCAACAGTGAAAAGAGTCCCAGTTCCTGCACATTCTCTGCAATTCTTGTTTTCTGCTTTTTGGATAGTGAGCATCCTGATGGGTTTTTAGGGGGAGAAAAATGTATCTTTCCTCACCCAACATAAGGGTCATGGCCAACATTTCTATAACAAAAGGCACATTATCAAGAGAAAAGCATAGAAAATTCATGTTGTCAATGTTTTTGACACAGGAGACAAAGGATGAGAACCCCAAAATCCAGTAAACTGTCCATTTTTATGCTTAGGCTCAATGAAGATTGGCAGCTGTGTGGAAATGTGATTGGTGAGAAGGAGTATGATCTAACAGTAATAAACAGGGGGCTACCTGGTGAAGCTGGTGTGTTCAAATTCTTGGCCCCTCCATGTAGCATTCCTTCTTCCCAGGCACAGTGTGGGACCCCACTGGAATGAAGATATTCAAGGGAAAAGGGAGAGAATAATCTTTCTCGACTTTATAGCTTGCTTTGGGGAAAAGTTCCGATTTCGTGACCTGCCAAAAGAGGAATTCTGATTGTTTTGAAATGATTTGGGGAGGAAAAAGGAGTTGGAGAACAAAGATTTTGCTTTTGAGATCATTCCAATGCTGTTCAGTTCAAAGCACTCTGCGTGCCAAGATGCCACACTTTGGTGTGTTGTATTCTGAGCTCTGACAGATGGGTGGTGGTATCTCATCTGTAGTCTAATTTGCATTTCCCTAATGATTATTCTTTTTGAGCATCTTCATGTGAGCATATTGGCTATTTGTACATTTTCTTTGGAGAAATGTCCATTCAAGAACTGAGTTCATATTTGAATTGAGCTGTTATTATATTTTAGGAGTTCTCATTATATTCCAAATATCAAGCTGTTTTATGATTTACGAATGTTTTCTCTCATTCTGTGACTTCCCTTTTTAGTCTGCTTATAGCCTTTTGATGCATAAAACTTTATAATTTTCATGAAGTCCAAATTGTCTGTTTTTTCTTTTGCTGCCTATGCCTTTGATGTCACACCCAAGAAATCATTGCCAAATCCAATGCCATAAATTTTTTTCCCTGTATTTTCTAGTTTCTTAAATTGCTGATTTGAGAACTTAAAGTATTTATAGAGGGAGCCAGCACTGTGGCTTAGCCAGTAAAGCCACCATCTGCAGTGCCAGCAATCCCATATGGATACCAGTTCTAGTCCTGGCTCTCCACTTCCTACCCAGCTCTCTGCTATGGCCTGGGAAAGTAGTAGAAGATGGCCCAAGTGCATGGACCCCCGCACCAGAGTAGGAAACCTGGAAGATGCTCCTAGCTCCTGGCTTTGATGGGCTCTGTTCTGGCCTTTGTGGCCATTTGAGGAGTGAAGCAGTAGGTGGAAAACCTCTCTATCCCTCTGCCTCTGCCTCTCTGTAACTTTGCCTTTCAAATAAATATTTTTAAAAAGTATTTATAGATGTAAATTTCTACCTGAATTTGTTGTATCCCAAAAGTTTTGGTGTATAGTATTTTCATTTTCATTAATTTTAAGTTTTTCAGATTTATTTTGTGAATTCTTCTTTGATTCACTTGTTATTTAAGAGTTGGTTTAATTTCCATCATTCTGTAATTTTCCCCCAGTTCCATAATGTTAATAATTTCTTTACTCTGTTGTGGTTAGAGAAGATACTTTGTGTAATATCTACTTTTTAAATTCTAGTGTCCCTTAATTTATGGCCCAATCTATGATTTATCCTGGATGATGTTCCATGTACAGTTAAAAAGAGTATGCAGTGTATTGTTGTTGAGTGGAATGATCCGTTTGTATGTGTTCGATCTGATTGGTTTATCTTGTTAAGTCTTCTGCTACCTTATTCCATCTAGTTGTACTATCCATTATTGAGATTGGGGTACTGGTGTCTTCAACTATTGTTGTAGAACGATGTATTTATCCCTTAAATTCTGTTTTTCCTCTTTTATTTGATTATTTTAGGCACATAAATATTTATAATTGTTATATCTTATATTGAATTTTTTATTAATATGATATCATATTTGTCTCATGTAGTTTTTGATTTGAAGTCTATTTTGTCTGATATAAGCATAGCCATCCTTGCTGTCTTTTAGTTATTATTAGCATGTAATATCTTTTTCCATACTTTCAACCTATTTATGTTTTTGGATCTAAAATGAGTCTCTGATAGACTATGTTTAGTTGAGCCATGGTTTTTTATCCATTCTGCCAGTCTTTGTCTTTTGATTAGAAAATTTCATCCATTTCCACTTAATTACAGAAAAGGATAAACTTACTTCTGTCATTTTGCTATTTGTTTTCTATATGCCTTAGAGCTTTATTGTCTCCAGTTCCCTACATCATTGTTTTATTTGTGTCTATTATTTTTAGTGAAACATTTAAACTTCTTCTCATTTCTTCACATGTATACTCTGCAACTATTTTCTGTATGGTTACCATGGGAATTACATTCAACATCCTATAGATGTAACACTCTTATTTGAAATTATACCAGCCTAATTTCAATAACAGGTGAAATCCCTGTTCCTTTCAAGCTCTGTCCCTACCCTTTTGGCTACTGATGTCACAAAATTATATTTTATATTTGGTGTACCAAAAATTGCCATAAAATGTAAAAAAAAAAGTTGGAAAACATGTTGAAATTGAAAAATCTCCTTGTCATAACTCCAAATGTATTGAAATTTGTTATCAAGAATTCCTACACCATAACTAAACCATAGACTCTATCTGTCATGTCCATAACAATGCATAGTATTTGAAAACAGTAGATAAGTCCTCACATGTAGACAAATTTCAGTGTATTTCTGTCTGACAAATATAAAGTTTAAAAATGTAGAGACATTTCTGCATCAAATATATTTTATGCTAATTGTTTGGATTCATATGATTTACTATTGTTGCTGAAATTAATATTGATGTTAATATTTTAGTACTGATATTTTAGTTCTAGAAAATAATTCTTATACTAAATTACCTTTGATTCACAGACTCTAATTATTAACTATATGGAGTTCTTACCACTTTTAATGTATTTTTTAGAAATTAGTAGTCTCAACATAATGAATTCAATGAGAAAATAAATAAATTAGAATCATTATGCTTGCAAAGTGTTTTGAGTTTTTACAAAAATTTATTTATGTAAAGAAAGTTACTTAGTTGAGAAAGTGGTATCCAGAAGTGTTGACAATGTGTGTACGGCTTCTTGAAAATCAAGCATCATGGCAAAAACTGTTAGAATCACCACTCTCTATGTATTCCACACATTTCTCAGCCTTCCTTCTAGTATGACTGGATTCTGGCCAGTGGAATGTGGAAAAGTATTCCATGCTGTCTTTAAATGTGAGCAGAGGACCTGAAGTACTGTATCTCTTGGCATCAGGTTAGAAAAAATAAATGATCTTTTTCATTCCAAGAGAGAAGATTTAATATTGGGACATTGATTACACATGTACATGATCTGTGAAGCTGAAGGTGCAGAAAATTGCTGTATTGACTCAGAGATGATTTCAGGAAGCAGCTACTACCCCGAGAGCTCTGCATAAAGGAGAGCTTATAAAACAGCCTCCATAATCCTGACCTCCTGGTATTCCTGCCCTGTACAATACACTCCCATGGAGCATGGGCTGGACTTAGTGAAGCTTCCAATGAACAAATCCAAGCACACATAATGAGATGTCTTTTCCAGTACTGGGATACAAAAATCCAGTAGTTTCTGTCTTGGCATGCTCTCTTTCAATCCCTGTTGATTTGCTCATCCTAAGAAAAGCTGGCTGATGAGTCATGAAGTAGTCTGATGGAGAGAGACGCTCAAGTGGCAAGAAATTACAGCTTGCTAACTGTCATGTAAGAGAGCTTGGAATTTGATTTCTCCTCCTCCAAGTCAAGCCTTCGGTTGAGACCACAGCCCCTCTCAACAATGCAAACTCAACTTCATATGAGACCTTCATCCAGAGGCATTTAGCTAGTCTGTGTCCACATTCCTGCTCTCAAGAACTGAAGTAATAAATGCTTCACTGAAGGCACTAAGTTATAAATAGTTTGTTATGCAATATTAGTAACAAATACACTAGGGAACAAAAGGAAAGTGGTGGGTTACCAAAATCTGAGAACTTAGAAAATAATCATATGTAATTTGGTCAGTTTTCTGAAAAAAGGGCTGTGCTTTATTGTTACTTAGATGTCATGAACTCCTTTCCAACTGTAGGTCAGATATTGAAGCCGCTGACATTCCATATACCACGATAATTTGAGAAACAGTTTGTTACTTACATAAGGACTCTGCGAGCCACAAAGAAATACACAAGCAAATCCACAGTAAATCCAGTGAGATAGAGGCAGTTGATAGGCACTTAATAGAGACTAGAGAGTGGGACCAAGTCCTTGAGCTCATCCTTAGAGAAGAGCCACTGATACCAGAACATCCACTTTGGCCTTGTGTGTGCTCAATAAGTTTTTATTGCATAAGACACTGAGATATTGATGTAGTCTATAATAACTTTTAGCATCTTCTAATTTAAGCAGAAAAATTGTCAATGACAACAAAGAATTCTGAAAATCCATGAAAAATATAAACTTGAATAAACAGTTTTTATAGACAAAACTTCTATTGTTTTAACAGATACTAAGAAATACACATATTTTGGGTCCAGCATTGCGGCAAGGCAGGGAAAGGTGCCGCCTACAATGCTGGCATCCCATATAGCTGCCGGTTTGAGAATCACCTGCTCCACTTCCAATCCAGCTCCCTGCCAAAGGCCTAGGAAAAGTATGGAAGATGGTCCAAGCATTTGGGCCCCTGCAACCCACATGGGAGACCTGGGATTAACTCCTGGCCCCTGACTTTGGCCTGTCCCAATGCTGGCCATTGTGGTCATCTGCAGAGTAAAACAGGAGATGGAAGATCTCACTCTCTGTTTCTCCCTCCCTCTCTGTAACTCTGCCTATCAAATAAATAAATCCTCAAAAAAAATAAAGAAAAAACTGCACATGTTTCTGTGTTATAACTATGCAGTGAGTTTTCTATCCTCATGCAGAAATTATTGTCCATATCTGATGTACTGAGAGTAATTTTTACATTTTCACTGCTAATATAATTTGTGCCATTTATTGACTGATGTATGTTTGATTTCAAGTAGCTCAAAGAGTTTCTCTTCTTCTGTCTAAAAGATATGTTTTGTTGGGGCCAGTGTTGTGCAACTGTAGCAGATAAAACAACCACCTGCAATGCCAGCATACCATATAAGCTCTGGTTCAAGACCCAGCTGCTCCACTTCTGATCCAGCTCCCTGCTAATGTGCCTGGGAAAGCAACAGAGCGAAGCACAAGCTTGGGCTCCTGCACTCACTTGGGAAACCTGGAAGAAGCTACAGGCTTCTGGCTTTGGACTAGCACAGCCCCAGCTGTTATGGCCATTTGGAAAGTTAACCAGCAGATGGAAGATACCCTTTCTCTCTCTCTCTCTCTCTCTCTCTCTCTCTCTCTCTCTCTCTCTCTCTGCCTTTGAAATAAAAAAATAAAATCTTTTAAAAAATATTTTTGTTAAAAAATTGATGACATATACATAGAATAAAAATTTAATTACGAGCACGTAAAGGTGAGGTAGAAAGGGGGAGGGCAGCAACACACGTGTGTTGATGAGTAGGTTATTTCAGTTTGCGACTATTGCTCAGTTCTACTGAGATTGTGAGATTCTGTAGAACATATCTAATATCTTATGGATAAAGGAAGGCATAGTATTTTTCACCAACTCTTATTCATTGGTTGGAAACTACTCTTGTGGGGTTATCACTCCCCAATCCTTTTAGCCTACTTTATGCATAGATCAAGAACTTTCGTAAAACCCAATAAAGTCAGGTGTTGCAGGAAGAAATACATAGTTAGAAGTAATCAAATTTAAAATGTTGAATACCTGAAGAATGGGTGTGGTTGAGATACCAAGAACATCTGCTATAACTGAGATTTGGTTTTCCAGCCCAAGTTCTACTAGACAGCTCTAGAGGTAATGAGATTGCCTTATCTGTCAATATAGTGCTTTTAAAATTTTCACTTGGTTATGTTGCTTTGCCTACCAGTGCTTTGTTGGATGAACTGGTTGCTAGCCCTGTGCCTCAGTCAGTCTTTCTCTTTCTCTGAAGAAAGATTCTATTGAAGAGTTTGAGCAGAGAGCAAGATTTCCACAAATAACCACATTAATAAGAACTTCACTCAGAGTGGAAGGCTTTAGTGTCTTTCTTTCTATCAAATATCTCCATGTCTATCATGGAGCCTGGGGTTACTCAAACTGTTGTATGCATCTTAGGACTCAACATTGTCACAGGGTGCCCTTTCTCCAGCAAACTTCTCTTTTAGAGATAGCTATGATTTGACTTAATTTTGCAGGCCAAACATCAGTTTCTTTAACTTAATTAATTGGATATTACAGTAGAGGTTGATAAGTTATATACAGAAAAGCAAAGCAGGATAATGTGAAATGATAGTTTTATTGGAGACTAATTAAAAGACTTGACTTGTTCATGTGTAGAAACTGTTAAACTTCCCCTCATGGGTCCACTCGTTTCTCAAGGCAAGCCTCTTAACAGGATTTAGAGATTTCTAGTTTTCATTTGTCTAGTTTTGTTCCAAAAATTTCTATGAAGAGGGTGATTGGGAATGAGAAAAGAAACACAAGTATCACTTAGGTATCAAGATAATCTACTATAACAAAGGGACCAAGAAGCTTCAAAATAAAAGTTCTTTCTTTGCTCATGTAACAGTCTAGAGGTAATGTATCCATCTTTACCTTGTAGTCATCTCTGCTGTGTTCAACTTATGCCTTAGACATCTACATAGAACTCAGTGAAGATGCTCCAGAGATTGCCATCTGCCAGACAGTGGAAAGGAAACGTATGTTCAGTCATTTTTAGTCTAAGTCTCTGAATACTTTCTCATTTCCTTAAACAAAACTTAGTTATGTGGACATCATGAATTGCAAGATATCTGGAGGCTAAACTACTTAACTAGGAAGATATGTGGTCACTCAAATAGATACTAATACTCAGCTAGCAATTGATTACTGTTCTCAGTAGAGAGAGTGGTTTTACCAACACCCAATTCTTCTTTTTTTTTCCTTTAAAGAAAATTTATTTATTTATTTGAAACTCAGAGAAAGAGAGGTCTTCTGTTTGCTTGTTCACTCTCCAAATGGCTACAATGGCTGGAATTGAGCCAATTGAAAACCAGGAGCCTGGAGCTTCTTGCAGTCTCCCAAATAGGTGCAAGGGCCCAAGGACTTGGGCCATCTTCTACTGCTTTCTCAGGATATAGCGCAGAGCTGGATTGGAAGTAGAACAGCTGGGACTTGAACCGGCATCCTTATGGGATGCTGGTACTGCAGGCGGCATCTTTACCCACTATGCCACAGCACCAGCTCCAAAACCCACTTCTTTATTTACATCAATTGTTTCAGACTTGGAGTAAAAGAAGTACAGGGCAAGAAAATGAAAGTTAGGTCATTATGTTCCTTATTTTATCTTTTAATCTCTATTGTAAGTATTAGATGAAATGATACATAAAAACATCCTGAAGATTTTAAAAATTGGAATGCTATATATTGAAGCTACTGTTAATTGTCAGTATCAGTAGTATCAATGTTGTGGTAGAGTGTATTATTATCCCCATAATTTTACTCTTTCACTTCTGTAGGATGATTATGTATCCATGTCAAACATCAAATGAGTTATAGTGGCCTTCACAGGAAGAGTATACATATGTACCCCATTCATGTCATGCTTAACCGTATGGCATGCATATGATATATATGCCACATCCAGTTAGGAACTTTGAGAACCATGTGTCAACAGCATATCCAAAATAGGGACCAAGACACACACTCTATTCATAGTGACCCTCAATTGAAATGTGACTAAAGAATTTTAGTTCTAAGCCACTGAAATTGTGGAAGAATCCTTTATTCCAAAACAAAAATGACTGAAATGAGCAGTATTATTTTATACAAGTATAAAGCTTTAGAATACAATATGAAATGAATGAGGTTGACTAGGAGTGGTGTAGAATGATATGATAAGATGAATAACAAAGATCACCATTGGTCAGTCAAGCAAAACAGAGAGGAAGTAGATGCTGAGAAGGAGACTAAGAACAAATGCGTTAAAATGTAGGAGAAGGGTTGGAAAAAAATCAGAGTGTGTTTTTGTGAAAACTTTCACAAGGAAAACATAAATACCTCTAATTCAATCATGAAGAAAATTATAGTAGTTTATCAACAATTTGGGAAGTTGCTGCTAATATTCTAAGTTGCCTACATGTTTGCAAAAGCTTTTGCATGTGTCCGTTGATTCCAAAGAAGGAATAGTTGATTTTTGCTTCCTTTGCATGTTACAACTCTTGAGCAAGTTGTTAGTCTCTGAATGTAAATTACTTCAGAATTCTGGTGAAAAAGGTATTAGGGAAATATAATTCCTAGTGTTTCTAGCACTAAAAACAGAGCAAAGAGAATAAAAAGGGCGGGGGATGAATATTGCTGACAAAGTTAAAATCAAAATCCAGAAAAGAATACTAGCACAAAAGCCTATGGAGAAAAGAATCTTAAGAAGAAATGTGCCACTGATGCCAGAAATGTTAGAGAGTTAAATATAATATGAACTAGAAGGTGGCCTTTAAATTTTTGAACTAGGTAGGAGAGGAGTTATTGAAAATATATCCCCCAAAATAATTACACTGAAAAGTTATATATGGGGCAGGCTTTTGACGCAGTTATTAAGAAGCAACTTGAAATGTCCATATTCCATATTGAGTCCCTGAGTTCAAGTCATGACTCTAATTCTAATTCCAGCTTCCTGTATTGTGCATCTGAGAGGCAGTGCTCACAGCTCAACTAATTGCATTCTTACCACCTATGAGAAAGACCTGGAGTGAGTTCCCTACCCTGTCTTCAGCCTGGCCCAGTCCCTACTGCTGTAGTCATTTGGGGAGTAAACCAGCAGCTGGAAGATCTTGTTTCTCTCTCTCTCTCTCTCTCTCTCTCTCTCTCTCTCTCTCTCTCTGTGTGTGTGTGTGTGTGTGTGTGGTGTATGTGTGTGCTCTTAAAAAAAAAGAACATTATGTATGAAAGTCTTTTTTAAATCACTTACAATATGAATGAAAAATAGGATAGAAGTTAGAATAAAGAGAATAAAAGGGGTAGCATATGAAAGAAAACAAGTGATTCAAGATCAAGAAAATATAATGCTTCAGCCATCCCAGGGTCTGTATTGATTGGCAGCTGGATCTAAGAACTGGCAATCAAATCTAGGTACTCAGATATGTAAGGCTGGCAATCTGTTTTTAATTTAAAGATTTATTTATTTAATTGAAAGTGTTACAGAAAGAGAGGAAGAGACAGAGAGAGATCTTCCAGCTGCTGGTTCACTCCCAAAATGGCCACAGTGGCCAGTGCTGAACCAGGCAAAAGCCAGGAGCTTCATTCAGGTCTTCCACCTGGGTGGCAGGTGCTCAAGCACTTGGGTCATCTTCTGCTATTTTTCCCAGGCCATTAACAGGGAGCTGGATCAGAAGTGGAACAGTCAGGAGTAGAACCAGTGCCCATATTACATGCTGGTACCACAGGCAGTAGCTTTACCCATGAGGCCAACCCCAAGGGAGGCTGGAATCTGAACTGATATCTTAATCTCTAGGTCAAAACCTGGGCCAGACCAATTTCAAATGTCACTTATATTTATTCTGGGTGTTATGAATCTGTAAACATAAGGGAAAGGAAAGTTTAAGAGAAGTCACATAATATTTATTTCCAGTTACCCATACTTTTCTTGGAGTACTTAGTAGCCTTAAATTCAAAGATGATGGATAATCATCAGATGTCCAAGGAATACTCTTCTTTCCAGGCTAATAGGCAGATATTTCAGACAACTGTGAATTCTAAAACTTGATCAACAGCATACCTAGTAGGTAGAGTCAGTGTTCTAAGAATGTCTTCCTGATCACCAGACACATCTATAGCTCTACTTACAGGACAGATGTCTGAGGGAATAGATTTTAAAAAGAAACAAAAAGTGATCATATTGAATTCTTAGTGTGTGTAGGAAACTATTTTACTCATTTGTTTATTTCTAAAAATAACTCTATGTGACACATATTAGTATGATCTGAATTTTACCTATGACGAGACTGATTTGCAGAGAAGTTAATCAAATTGCACAGTTTTGCAGCTATGAGGTGCTGGAGACTGCTTTAGAAATAAAAAGTGAAAAAATATTAGGGAAATTTTCAAAGTCACATAAAACAAATAGTATAGTGATGCCCTACATATCAATTGCTCTATTTCAAGAATTATCAAATTCCTAACTGCTCTTATTTTATGTATTTCCCCCTAACTTTAGCCTTTTCCTTCATACTTTATCCTTTCTTTTGTCTTTAGCTTTTCATTCCCCTTCCCTTCTCTTTTTTCCTTCTTTTTCTTTCCCATTCCTTTTCTCATTCTCCTTTCTTTCCCTTCCCTTCCCCTTCCCTATGCTATTCTATCCTTTACTTTCTCTTTCTCATCCCACTTATCTTATTTTGCTCCTCTCCCCTCCTTTCTCCTACCCTTTCCTCTCTTCTTTCCCTTCCCCTCCCTCTCCACCCATCCCTCCCTTCTTTCTCTCCCCTCCCCTCCCCTCCCCTCCCCTCCTCTTCCATTCCCTTCCCTTTCTTCACTCCTTCGTTTTTTCATTTCCTTTATTCCTTCTTTTTCCTTGAAAAGATGTTTCAAAGCCACTGCCATGTCTAATATCTATTCCCTACAAGGATTCTGCACAGCTACTTCTTATTAGCTGGTGTACCCATCTATTAGTTGCTGTGAGTGTTGGCTGATAACTTATAGTCCTTTGCCCTGAGGAAAATTGTAGCTGTCTCCCCTGAAATTCTGTGTGTGCCATCACCTTCTACTCATGCAAGACAGTAGGAGAAAGACTTTCGCTCAACTAATTATTAACTGTCACATGGATTCAAAGTATTCCCCAAACTGTCCTAGAGTATCAGTTGAATTCTATGCTCCAGCTGAGATTACCTTCTTACTTAACTTTTCTAGTGACCTAGTCTACTTTCCACACTCTCCTGTAAGTACTTTCTTCCTATTCAATCTGAGAATGAAGTGTCAATGATCATCTCACCTCAGAGACACGAATTTGAACAGTTTATCTCTTGCCAATATCCAAAATTATTTTCACAAGAATTAAAGAAACCAGATGAGAGACTATAGTGCCCTGTTCTAATTAAATGGAAAAAAATGCACTGATGGATCAAGTGCCACTTCCACCTCATCGCAAGCAGAGCTTCTGCATGCCTCACACTTGGGAAAGGAACAAGGAATAAATTGAGGCCTTAGAATTGAAATGAAATACTGTGTTGCAGTTGATTTCTCAACAATGTTGCAGTGGATTTGTTTCTGAGAGGAGGAGCCTGGTGGGGGCAAGAGGCGCGGAGTCACCACACAGACCCTGGGAGTCGGGTGAAAGTGGGCTTGAGGCAAGCAGCCCGCAAACTCCTTTATTTCAGTTGGTACAACAGCTTATATAGCCAAGACCAGCCAATCCGGTCAAGGGGCAGTCTATGCCCCAATCAATCACAGCCTGTTGCCAGGCAGGCTCCATTTGCCATGTGGGGTTCAAATCCATCCAATCACAGCCTGTTGCCAGGCAGGCTCCATTGCCAGGTGGGTTTCAAAGCCATTCCTGAGTAACTGACGCTCGCTTGCCAATGGCCACCTTGGCATGGCTTTCTCATTCCACCACAATACTGGTCACTGTCAAACACAGTGCCAAACTGCCTTACAACCCCTTCTGTACATACAGACTGAGTTTTTGGACCCTCCTTAGCCAAGTGGCCAATGAATCACCTCCATCATCCCTTCCTTAAACTCCAGTAGACATTGGAGCAAGAATTCAACTGCTGGGGAGTAGGATTGTGCTTTGCCTTGGAGCTCAATGCCAGGCCTTCCATGCAGCCCAAGGCTTTTAAACCCAAGTCTATATTTGCAGATGAAGACCCTAGTAGTTTATTCTGAAAAATACACCAACTGCAGAACTTAGTCAAACTGGATTAGGATGTCTTTCAGAGGTGAAACAGTGACAATACAACAATAAACAGACCTGGGGTAGAGCTCAACTTAGCAGACCACATAGTGATAAAAGATGGAACCATCTACAGGTCAAGGAAAATAAGCAGATTGTCAGAATTCTTGGTAGGCAGGCACAAAGTCTGATCATTTTTACTGGGAAAAATTCCCAACAGTCAAATGCACATATGATGTCATACACCAATCAACATCAAGAACTCTCCAGGAGCCTTTATCTAACAATCTATATCATGTCAGAAACAAATAGGCAGAAACTAATGTATGCAAAATTTCAGATGTAGAATTCAAAATAGTTGTTTAAAGACACTGGCAAAGAGACACTGGTAAGCAAAGAGAAATGATTCATTACTCTAACATTTAATATAACAGAGAGATGGAAATAATTTTAAATATCAAGTAGACATTTTTAAGATGAAAAGTATATTACGTGGAATTAAAAGTTTTAAAGAAGACATAAACAGCATAATAGATCAAACAGAAGAAAAAATTAGTGAAGTGAGGACAGGCTACCCTGTCAGAGGAGAAAAAAGAATGAAGAGGAATGTAGAAAGATCAGGGGAACTTTGAGACAGCATTGAAAGAAGAAATATCTAAGTTACTGACATTAAAGAAAGACTTGAGAAGACCAAAGAGGTATAAGCATGTTCAGATAGATACTACCAAACTACCCAAACCAATAGAAAACTACCAAAACTTAGTAAAAGATAGAATTACCAAGATACAGTAAGGTCAGACATACCAGTCAGATTCAACTCAATCAAGTCTGTTTCATGGCATATTATAATCATTGTTAAACATAAAGAGAGGATTTTCAAAGCTGCAAGAAAGGCTGCGAAGTGGCATAGTGATTAAAGCACTGGCATCCCATATGGGCGCCAGATGGTGTCCCAGCCACTTAACTTCCAATGGAGCTCCCTGCTGATGTGCCTGGGAAAGCAGCAGAAGATAGTCTAAGTGCTTAGGCCCCTGTGTGGGAGACCTGGAGAAAGCTCTTGATTCCTGGCTTTGGTCTGGCCCAGCCCTGGCCATTGCAGCCATCTGAGGAATGAACCAAAGGATGGAAGACTCTCCTCTCTCTCTGCTTCTCCCTTTCTCTCTCTCTGTAACTCTGCCTTTCAAATAAATAAACTTAATCTTTCAAAAAAAAAAAAAACCCTGCAAGACAAAAGAAGCAAATAACACATAACTGTATCCCAATTGCTGAAGAATGGACTTAACAGAAATTATAGGCCAGGAAGGAATCGATTGAGAATTCAAAGTACTGAAGAAAAAAAATTAAAATACTACTCAAGAGTACTATAGCCAGCAGAGCTGTCCTCTAGATGTGAAACAGATCGAAGCATTCCAGATAAACAGAAAGTTAGAGAATTTATTTCCACCAGAGCTGTCATACAAGATATGCTAAATGAAGTTCTTCAAACTTAAAGACTTTTAAAAATAAGCAGAAAATATCAGAAAATAGAAAGCTCTCTGAATAAAAAGCCAAGAAGAAAATCATGAATCTCTTGATAACTGACATTTGATAAAGGTGTTAAGAATGTTTCAAAGCCACTGCCACTGGGAAAACAGAGAAAGATTGCCCAAGTACTTGGGCCCCTATACCCACATGGAAGATCCAGAAGAAGTCCTGGATCCTGGCTTCAGATTAGCCCATCTCCCAGATCTGGAATTCTGCCTTTCAAATAAATAAATAAATAAATCTTTTAAAAAATTTATTGCAAATAAAAGGGCCTCCATGGTAGCATTTAAATGGGGCTGCCATTGTGCCAGAGGGGGTTAAGCTGCTACTGGCAATATCCTGGGAAGTTAGCAGAAGATGGTCCTGATGTGTGGGCCTCTGCTACTCACATGGGAGACACAGGTGGAGTCCCTGGCTTCAGCATGACCGGGTCCCAGCTCCCACCTTTGTGGCCATTTGGTAGAGAAACAGCAAATGAAAGATCTCTCTCTCCTCTCTCACTCTGCCTTTCAAATATATAAATAGATTCTATAAGAAGAAATCACTCACCTGCAGCTGAAGGACAGACAAAGCTAAAGATCAAGAATGACTTATTTTTACAAAGTTCAGCTGGAGAAGTGCTGGCCTTGCTCAGGTAAGAAAGGGATTGCGCAACAAAATAGTTATTAGATGTGCCAGATATATATGGGATAGAATGGGAAATTTTTACATGGATATACCTGAGAGTTTTCTAGGAATTCTGTATGGGGTGAGAGTGGGGTAGTGGAATCTAAAACTAAATAGGTGAGAGTTTGTTGATATGGAGTCATTTCCCTCAGGATATAGTATTTTAAACCCTGATAACAATACTCAATGATAATTCTAGTACAGTCTTGGGTCAGCTTTTACACTTTGGAAAAGTCAATGGCCTTTAATAATGAAGTAATTTGCAGAGGAAGGATGTGCAATTTTGAAAAGTGATGTGCATCAACTTCTAAAGGCTAAAAATACACCAGTTGGTCAAGTCCCTCAGGAAGGCCCTGAGGACACTCTTTTTACCAAGTAGGAAAAAAATAATTAATAGATGAGGTGTCATAAGCACTCCTGAATAGGAGGTTCTATGCTCCCTAATAGCAATGAGAGTAAAGTCTTAGAATAGCAGTTTGTAGGTAGCATTTAGCCAATAGGAGCAAGGTAAATGTAATTATTCTAAGGAGAACCATGTTTAGAATATTGTGATATTAGCTAGTGGGATTGGTCTGAAAGACTTTATAAGAATGGTTCATAATACATGGTTCCTAAGGGCACTATTTATAAGTAACCAGTAAAGGAACATCTTTATATATCATATATAAGCAAAAGAGATCAAGAATGAGTAAGCAGAAAGTCCATTTCTGCTTACTCAAAAAGTTCCAAACCCACTTCCAATTTTCAGAAAGCAGCTAGTTCTCAACTCAAAACTCATTTACTGTGGCCTGGCGCCATGGCTCACTTGGCTATTCTTCCGCCTGCGGCACCAGTATCCCATATGGATACCGGGTTCTAGTCCCGGTTGCTCCTCTTCCAGTCCAGCTCTTTGCTGTGGCCCTGGAGGGCAGTGGAGGATGGCCCAAGTGCTTGGGCCCCTGACCAGGAGGAAGCTCCTGGCTCCTGGCTTCGGATCCGCGCAACATAGGCCATAGCAGCCATTTGGGAGGTGAACCAATGGAAGGAAGACCTTTCTCTCTCTCTTTCTCACTCTACCTGTCAAATAAATAAATAAATAAAAATCTTTTAAAAAAAAACTCATTTACTGAATATAAGGCCTCCCATGAAAAATAATATTATAGCAAATGTATGCATTTGTAGTTCCTCTGTCATTATCCAAATGGATCTGCAGCCATTTACGTAGACAATCATATAGAGGGGAATGCCTTTATGTTTTGAGGAATTTTGGCTACCGAATTTGAGTTGACACTGATATTAAAGACTGAAACAACAGTTTGGCTCCCCTGATTAGAATAGGAGATCTGGTAAGGTCCATCTCATAATGGATCCATGAACTGAAATGGGGATAATTTCCCCAATATCTGAATGTAATATTGAAATGGATATACTTAGCAATTGAGAGATGCCTCACATTGGTTCATTAAACTTAAAATAAGAGCTATTAGAATAGGGGAGTCTTGTTATACACCATGTAATTTACTCATGTGGTTGCTATAAAAACTAGATGGATCATGGCAGGGGTTAGCAGAGGGAATCAAACTTAACCAACCAGCAGCTCCAGAGGCTTCTTCTGTGCCAGTTATGATATCTGCCTATAGGGTAGATTAACAGAGCCTCTGGGACATAGAATGAATTTTTTCCCCATTCTTGTTAAGAAGGAGATTCAGATACAATGTGTACTCATTGTATAGATAACAATATATTTTGATGGTCTTTCCTCAGTGTTATATTAATTCTCCTGCTCTCTGTCACACTGTGGTTTAAAGGGACCTAAATCATATGCACATATCACCAAAAAAGTACATTGGTATAATAGATATTTGACAACAAGTGAATTGAACTTGATGGACAAGAAATGACAAATACTCTGGATGCCTTGCCAAGACTTATACTTCAGGAGATGGGAGACCAACCCTATAATGTTTAAGCAACTTGATGCTTCATTGAATTTTTTACTGGCCTGTTGATCTAGCACATGCTAGAAAGTTGCAGTCATAACTCTTCCTCAGCTTCATGAGAGAGGTCTTCTCTTTCCAGTTGATGTAGGAACAGATGTTTGAATAGAGTGGCTTGGTATATGGATACAAGTAGAAAGTGAACTGCTATTTTACTATATTCCACTCAGGAATTGCCCCAACAGACAATGGTGAGAGAAATCTTCCCAGTGGGCAAAGCATCAGCCAATTCATCTGAAGAGTCAGATTCACATGTGTAGAGTAGTGGTCCAAATAAGGGTACACATGGTCTTTTACACAGTGGTGAATGGTTAAACTGTTGGGACAGAAGTCTGGAAGGAGTAAAATTAGAAAATTGGTGTTAAGCAAGTCCAGGAAAGAAGCATGTATTCAGATCTACAGTTATGGGTACACAGTGTAATACTCTTTGTATTGCACATTAACAACTTGCATTTATGTTATTTCTAATTAAAGCTATCAAATCATTTATCTGCAAAATATATCTTACATTTTTTGGACTGATTATGTAAGTGTGATATTGATTAAATGTTCTTCTGTACCTATGTTTTCTGCAGCAATTTGGCACTGGTCCAGATTTCATTAGAGTAAACTTTGCACATGGACTCTCCAGAGAGGTGACGTGATCTGTAATTTTCTATTGTATCTCATTCAGAAGAACATAATTGTCCTATTTCTGTTTAGATTAACATGGCTCAAGTGTTGCATAAATCATTAATTTTTTTCCTCATCAATCACTTATAAGAAAGTTTTTTCATTTAGTGTTCCAGCATAGGTTGGAAAGAGATGATATCTCAATTCTAAAATTCTTGATGAATTTACTAGTTATTATTCTTCTATAAAGAGGAAATTTCATCTTTATTTGATATTCTGAAGTCTAGTCCAAGCAGGAAAGGAAAAATAAGTATTTGATTTTTTTCTTTATTATTATTATGTTCTTGTTTCAACAGTTATTAAAGCTGATCCATAAATATTTGTTTGAATATCAATATGAAGTTAGGGAATTTCGTTTTGAATATTACTATAAAGTAAATATATATTAAGATATGCATTTTAATCTATTACAGTCATTGTATTATTATTGTTCTATTCATTCCATGTTTGAAAAATGGATGCTAAGAAATATTTTAATAAATAAATAAATTGTAAGTTTATGATTAATTTGATTATATATGTATATCTCCTACTTGCTGTTTTGAGAAACTTTGTTTTCTAATGACATAAATATAGTTATGCATTTGTTTTATTCTACCATATGTGTGTAAGAGTTTCATGATAACAATAGCAATAAAGTAAATGCCTAAGTAATAGTCCAATATTACTGCTAATGGCACCATTGAACAAAATTTAGTGTTTTTCTTTGCTTTGTTTTTGTTGTTTTTTTTCCCTCAGTATATAAGGATACAGCATTAAAATATGTGTTTAAAAGTTACTTGAAGTAATTCTGGCCATGTAGTAATGTTAGCACCAGCAGATACACTTTGGATTAATTTGTTTCAATTGATTTTCAAGTTTTTGCCATGGTTTGTTTCATTATTGTTTAATTTGTTCATAAATATACATGACATTTACATAGTTATGAAATCAAGAGTAGCTTTTTATATATTTATTTTTGTAAAGAGAATAGATTTCATGTATTTCATATCTATATATACATACATACAGTTCTAAGATACTTCCCACCCTCCTTTCCCCCTCCTCCTTCCTTTCTTATTTTTCTTTTAATGTTTGTGATGACGTACTTTCTTTTTTTTTTTACAGGCAAAGTGGACAGTGAGAGAGAGAGACAGAGAGACAGAGAGAAAGGTCTTCCTTTACCGTTGGTTCACCCTCCAATGGCCGCTGCGGCCGGCACACAGCGCTGGTCCGAAGCCTGGAGCCAGTTGCTTCTCCTGGTCTCCCATGGGGTGCAGGGCCCAAGCACTTGGGCCATCCTCCACTACACTCCCAGGCCACAGCAGAAGCTGGACAGGAAGAGGAGCAACCGGGACAGAATCCGGCACCCCAACAGGGACTAGAACCTGGTGTGCTGGTGCCACAGGTGGAGGATTAGCCTATTGAGCCATGGTGCTGGCAGTGATGACGTACTTTCAATTCACTTTATAATCATAAGCTTTATGTCCACTGAATAAAGAATTCAACAAGTATGTCTCTTCTACGATCTTCTTTTTTTTTTTTTTTTTTAAAAAAAAAAAGGCAGTTGCAGAGAGACAGAGACAGAGACAGAAACAGAGAGAGAAAGACAGAGAGATAGAGATCCTTCATCTGCTGGTCATTCCCCAAACGGCCATAACAGATGAGCCTGTGCCAGGCTGAAGCCTGGAGCCCAAAGATTCTTCCAGGTCTTCCATATGGATGCACTTGGGGCATCTTCTGCTGCTTTCCCAGGCAATAAAACTGGACTGGAAGGCAGCCAGTCTCCAAATGGTGCTATCATCTGAGACCCAGGGATCCCATAAGGGCACAGCCCCTACACTCTCCTTTCTTATGTAACTAAGCCATTTTTATTGGCTTTTGGCATTTCCTTTTCTGGATTTCAAAGTAAGTGGTGTGGTTCATTAGTCCATGGGTTTTTCTTTGTTTTTTTTGTTTTGTTTTGTTTTGTTTTTCTTAAAGATTTATTCATGTATTTGAAAGGCAGAGAGAAAGAGATATGCAGAGAGACAGAGAGAGATCTCCCATCCACTGATTTACTCCCCATATGGCTGCAAGACCAGTGCTGGGCCAGGCCAAAGCCAGGAGCCAGGAGCTTCATCTGAGTCTCCCACGTGGGTACAGTGGCTCAAGCACTTGGGCCATCTTCCATTGTTCCCAGGCACATCAAGAGGGTGCTGGATTTGAAGTGGAGTAGTGGGGACTTGAACCGGCATCCATATGGGATGCCAATACTACAGGCGAAGGCTTAACCTTCTAACCACAGCACTGGCCCTGACTCTGTGGTCTTAAACAATATATTGGACTACAAGTGTCCCATTAAGATTTACCAAATTATTATTTTGCAGTTGAAAATTGCATGTACATCTGATTCCATATCTAAGGATTTAACAGGGTATGAATAGAAAATATTTAGGAAAACAAACTGCATCTCTACTGTAGTTAGGTATACTTTTATTCTTGTCATTATTATATAAACAATACAATTAACTACTATGTACATAGTATTTACATTGTTAAGTACTGTTAGTAATCTAGGGATGATTTAAAGTACTGTGGTGGAGGGTTTGTGTGATTTATGTGAAAACACTGGAATCTGAAGGTTTTAAGATTTATGGGGGGGTCCTGTAACCATTAACTGCATTTTTATAGTAAGGCTCTTTAAGATGTAAACTTGGAAAACATTCTAGCATTATCTATGTGTTCCACCCCATTCTCATTCCCTCCAAACACCAAGTTCAAAACTAGGAGGTAGCAGCTAAAAGCCTCTTTTATGGTTTTTTGTGTTCCAAAAGCTTATAGCCTTAACCCAGATACCTACTTCAGAGATTCATAGCATGCAAGCTTTGTGGATCTTCTTTTGAAGTTTGCATTTATAAGCTTTTGTGTAACAGTCTCTGTAAATTTCCAAGAGACTGGTCTGAACTTCTTGATGACAGAGTGTGAATAAACATTACAAGCTTTTTGTGAAAGAGAATGAGGCTCCATATAAAAAGATTTTCTCTAAATCCTATTATATCCCCTTTCCCTTCCCTGTGGTTCTCACAGACTTTACTATCCCTAGTACCATCATCCTCTCCATTTCTGCTATTATTTCTGCTCCTCCCAGTGTGTCTAACTTGGGTTTTCTCAAGCAGTTCCTTGGTTCACATGGCCCATTCTGTGTAATGAAACTCTGAGAACTAACTGGTAGAATAGCTTTTGACAAAAAGAGCACCAAAGTCAGTGTTGTTAGAAGCATTCTAACCACCTATTGTTATTTATGAATGCCCTGGGGAGTCCTCAGTTTGTCCCTTTACACTTCAAATGCATCATGATCTTTGACCTAGAAACTACTCTCCTTGAAATCCAACTTGATGCAGTAATGAAACTGCTGCAAAGAATTATACTAAAAATTTATTGCAAAAATTGCATAATGGTAAAAGTTTATTTTTACTGAAGTAATAATAGGAAAATATTAAGTATGGTATGGATTTGTATTAAGCATTAACTATATTATGCTATAAAGTTATCTAAATAATACCTAAAAACTTTTTAAAAGAACTCTTCAGTGATAAATGATAAAAATAATATCTTAAATAAAAGGTAACAAAACATTAATAATGTTAGCAATGGTATTATCTTTGTTTCCCAAAATGTAATGAATTGAGATATGTTATTTTTATTAACAAATATACATACACACTAACCACAGGAGTACAAGACTGTGATCTGGATACTGAAGGACAATAGCGTACAGAGGGAAAAGTTGAGACTTACAGAGCATTACAATTGGAGAATTTGTGCTTTAAATGAAAGTGTTATTGGAGATAGACCTTAAAGGTCCCATATGGGGTATCAAATATGTCACCGGAGTTATACCCCTTAATGAGCCTGTAGGTTCTTGCCTAATATTCAGAGAAGAATTCTGAATACTGGCACAAATAAACAGGGCAGCATGATAAGTTTTAAGCTTTTTATTCAGTGAGAGAAATGCTTAGGGTGAGAGCCCTATCTAAAAGAGAGAGAAATCTGGATTCATGCCAAGCAGTGGGAGCCAGCCATGGTGAGGAACATGCAGGCCAGGAAGCATGGAGCAGGTGGCCCGAAGTCTACACGCTCCAAGGCACAGGGGCAACAAGGGCTCACAGTGGCAAAAGAGGCAAAAGGCAAAAAAGGCTGGGCCTACCACATTCTAGGCCTTTAATACACTTCCAAAGGGGCGTGGCAGGTGGGCACACAGGTGTGGTCAGGTAGGGGAGTGAGGTCACACAGGGGCGTGGTGAAGGCATGGCCTCCCAGCTCACACACCTGATCAAATCTATTCTGTATGCCTGCCTACAACAAAGGCAGACAAAGTCAAGATTTGCAAATGATAATGAGCACATGCACCTGACACTTTGATACCTCCTGGCCTCATAGCAGCTGGAATATAAGAGAAAGTACAGGGACCAGTGCTGTGGCAAAGCAGTAAAGCTGCCACCTGCAGTGCTGGCATCCCATTATGGGTGCCTGTTCAACTTCTGGCTGCTCCACTTCCCAGCCAGCCCTCTGCTATGGCCTGGGAACACAGTAGAAGAGGGCCCAAATCTTTGGGCCCCTGCACCCACATGGAGACCCAGAGAAAGCTCCTGGCTCCTAGATTCAGATTGGCCCAGCTCTGGCTTTTGCAGCCGCTTGGGGAGTAGGCCAGCAGATTGAAGACCTTTCTCTCTCTCTGCTTCTTCCTCCCTGTAACTATGCCTTTCAAATAAATAAATACAAATCTTTAAAAAAGAAAAAGGAGAGAAAGCACAGTTACACTGCAGAAAGCAACCGTGAAATTGGAGTTTTCAATGAAAATCATGTTTACGTTAAGTTAGCATTTTAATTTTGGTCTTTTGGGGTTTTTAAATCAAAGAGATTCCTTTAATTTGAACCTAAATAACATATTTGCAAACATGATTCTTGTATAATTTTTCTAATACATATTAAAATACAATACAACCATTAAGGTTTAAATATTCATTCATGAATAGTCTGAAATCATCTTTAACAAACATTACTTTAGACTAACAAAGTGAAAGGAACTTTCTTTGAAAGACAGAATATGTAAAAAAGTTGAAGATATTTTTAAAATTTGTGGAAAAAGGGATTTAAAGGAAATTTATTTTTGGTGCAAAAAATTCAGATCCATACACATAAGGGATATCCAAAGGGTTCATGGAAATGCATATTATGAAAATAGTTTATGAATTTAAATAAATTTTGCACCAAAATATACTTACATTTTAATTCAATTCCCATGCAGTTTTTGAAGTATACTCATAATTGCCAATGACAAGAAGAAAGGATTTGGAAGTCAGTAGAGAAGATCTTGACATGAGGGAATAGAGCAATATGCCAGAAGATCCTCATCTTAGGTAATTGGGTGAATGAATGAAATTATCTGAGGTATAAGCATCCAACTTTCACTAAAGTTATGTTGGACAATGATAGCTCTAGAACAGGTACGTAGACATTGTAGGTATAATGCTAGGACTAGAACAGGTAGCAGGGATCCTGTATGTTAGAACAGGAAGGGAAATGTTTGTCTCCAGTTAGTACATTGATTCTGCAGTAAAATGTGAGGTATTCACCAAAAATGCTAAAATTTGGGAATTTTCTATATACTGAGATGCTGTTTTACATATGTACCTAAAATATGGAGAGAATACGGAGAAAGCAAATGAAGCAAACTCCCCACATTAAGTAAAAAATATGCTTAAATAATTATTGAGATGTGAGTGTTTGGTACAGCAGTTAAGACTCAGATTAGGACTTCCACTCCCAGATCAGGGTGCCTGGGTTGGAGTCCTAGCTTTTCTTCTGATTCCAGCTTCCTGCTAATGCATATTCTGGCACACAGCCAAGTGACAGCTCAGGTATTTGTAAAAGGTGAAAGATTTATCCAATCTGAAGAGAAACCAGAGTATTAGCTCAGGTGTTTGTATGACTATCACCCATGTAGCAAACCCAAATTGAGTTTTCGACTCCTGGCTTTGGCCTGGCCTAGCTCCGGCTATTATGGGAATTTGGGGAATAAACCAGCAGATGGGAGCTCTCTCTTTCTCTCTTTCCTTCTTTCTCAAATAAAAATAAGCACATAAAAATTAAAATAAAGTCATTAATCAGATTTGAATCAATGACCTAGATCACATCTTTTGAGGAAACAAGCAATTTGACAGGTATACCCCTTAATCTATCAGCCTGAATGGATTTTAAAAATCAGTGAGTATTAAAATTCACTAAAAAGAAAAAAAGTACACTAATGAACAGTTGTCTCTGGACTGGTCCTCAATTCATAATTTCAGCAATCCTAATACTGCCCAAATCACTTCCATTCCTAATGGCATGTTTTTGGTTCTTACTATGGCTTCAGTATAAGCCCCTCTCTGTGTCAGGGGCTCAGATATTATCATGTCTCTGGTCTTTGCCACCTTGGATCCTTGTTTTCCCTCTAATACATGTCTTTTCTCTTTAAAAAGAAAAAGCGGCTGATGCTGTCAATGACTGTAGCACTGAGTGCCTTCCTATATGCTTGAGAACAGGACATTGCTCCCCTCCTCTCCAAATTCTTCCCTTCCCCAGTAAATCACTGCAAGGAAATGTATGGTGCTGGGACACGTGATAACTTTTCTATGCAACCAGCACCTATCTTCATCTCAAGATCATGATGGGAGTGAAGCTGCCTCTCCTGTCTGTTGTAGATGTTGGAGCATTCCTACTTTTCTCTCATTCCTAACACACTCTGATTATCCTCCCTCTCTCAAAGTTTAAGACCAATCCCTAACATATTTGCCCACTATTCATACAATCATTCATTCAGTCATCTAACCAGTGTTTATAAACCAAGCCTATGCTCTGAGTCACTATCTCTTCTAGGCACAAATTCCCTGCTTTTATGGAAAATACATTTCCATCAGTGCATAAATGAAATAATCTTCAGTGATATGAAAAATAAAATAAAGGAGAATGGTGCCTGCAAATGGTTAATAAAGCAGCTATTGTAATTATCTCAGTATTAAAATACATATTTCATGATGTAATCCCATAAAATATTCATTTCAATCCATATGAATAGACCCAAGCATGTGAACCAGATATGTCCTTTATTTTTTTTCACAAGGGATATCAGGGTTTTTCTCCCCACATTTTTCCTGTCAGCTGGGCACTGACAACTCTTTTTGTAACTAGATATCTGCTCCACATTACTCTGGAGTCAGCACATACAAGACCTATCTTTGCTTCTTAGCTTTCTTAGAAGGTGTTAGGGTTGCTTCTGCTGGCCAATACTTGCTTCTTAGCTTTCTTAGAAGGTGCTAGGGTTGCTTCTGCTGGCCAATACACACCCTATCCTTAAACACATCTTACACTACACTCTGTCCCACTGCCTGAGGCCTAACTGCTTCCCTCACAACATCATCTCTTTTGTTTATGGTCTAAAATGTCCTCTTTTGAATGAGGTTTTATTTGAACATTTTCACTTGCCAGTAGCTTTTGAAGACAAAGTCCAAGGTCATGGAAGTATGGTACCATAGGTTTTGTAGTCATGCTATTTCCAACTGATGTGATTCTATCCTCACTCTCTTCGTTGCTCATCACTACAATTAGCTATCTTAAAGACTATGCCTTTGCATATGTCAGCCAGCACTATTGATGGACTGCCTTTGATTTCCATTTCTAGTGCTTACTAGATTTGTAAATTTGAATGAAAAAAAAAAAGTTTAGCTTTGTAAAACTCACTTTCTCTAACTGTAAAATGTGTATAAAAGCCCTGGATCATGGTGAGAACCCGAAACAGTGGTGTGAAAGCTTTTTTTCAGTTCCACCCTCCAACTAGAGAAGAATTTCTGGGGTAGAGGGAAGAGAAATGAGGGACTGCCCATAGCTGCCCTGCTTTCTTGGCAAGACCCCTGAGGAACTGTGTGCTTCCATGTCTGAGCACTTTGGGTCTTAAAAAAGGAACTTATGAGGCAAATTTCACCCATGTGACAAAGATGTTGCAAAATGTTTGGGACCCATAGCAAGGCAGATAAATAGCAGAGTCTGATTTGACCTGAGGAAGTTAATGGACAGGAATAATACATAATGATGACCCCTCAATAGACACTAGCATGGATGAAAAGATGGAAAATCTCTGGGTTTCCCCTTGCCCTTCTGTGCTTGGGTATCTCTCCTGTAGAGTTGGACTTTGGGGTTGTTGTTTAACTGTAGGCACATTTATTCACATTAGGGGCTCTTTTTTATCACTTTAAAAAAACAGAAATAATCATAAGTAATCACATTCTCTACTTCAAAGAGTGGGTTGGAGGATTAAGGTTATTTTTTATATATATAAAGCTTTTATTTAAAGAATATAAATTTCCAAAGTACAGCTTTTGGATTACAATGGCTTCCCCCCCACCCCATAACTTCCCTCCCACCTGCAACCCTCCCCTTTCCCGCTCCCTCTCCCCTTCCATTCACATCAAGATTCCTTTTCAATTCTCTTTATATACAGAAGATCAGTTTAGTACACATTACATAAAGATTTCAATAGTTTGCCCTCACATAGGGACACAAAGTGAAAAATATTGTTGGAGTACTAGTTATAGTATTAATTCACAATGTACAGCACATTAAGGACATTTAGGTCTTCTTTTTTTTTTTTTTTTTTTTTTTTTTCCAGAGTGTCTTGGCTTTCTATGCCTAAAATATTCTCATGGGCTCTTGAGCCAGATCTGAATGCCTTAGGGCTGATTCTGAGGCCAGAGTGCTATTTAGGACATCTGCCCCCATTCTATGAGTCTGCTGTGTATCTCGCTTCCCATGTTGGATCATTTTCTCCCTTTTTGATTCTATCAGTTAGTATTAGCAGACACTAGTCTTGTTTGTGTGATCCCTTTGACTCTTAGACCTATCAGTGTAATCAATTGTGAACTGAAATTGATCACTTGGACTAGTGAGATGGCCCATGTAAAGGGTTGCCAACCAGGGAAAATATTGGGGAACAGCATTGTAGGCAGGTAGAGCCTGAATGATTAACTGATCACTGATACTCAGAGCACAAAATGCTGTTATAAAAGAGGCATTTAGCAGAGTCTATAACTCTGTCTCTCAAATAACTAAATAAATCCTTAAAAACATTATAATAACTTGATGAAAACATTGTTAGGTTAATCATCTATTAGACATCTTAGTTTACAGGACATGTTAAGCTAGGTTGTTTGAAAATTTCCTTTTGCACAAATATGTTAAATTGTCAGAAAAATATTATTTAATTTTGACTTTATTTTTTTTAATTTAGGCATTGTCACTATATCATTCAAACCTCAAAAGCCATATTTTATTTGGGGAGATGTTGCCTTTTGTTTCTGATTAAGTACAGGTTAACACGAACCTCCCCAAACCCCTTCTGTCACCCTATTCTCCTTTGTGTAACTTGTCTAGTCTCTTAAATTTGATGGTAATGTATTAGAGTAATTTGAAAACTAGGCTTTTTTGTCCCAGAAAAATGGATAGATGTAATGTGAACTCATGTGAATGCAGAAGCTGAGAATTGCTCATTGTATTTCATTTCATAACCATGAACAGCAAGCAAAGTTACTGAGCATCTACAACTCACAATATGCTGAGAAAGAAGCAAAAAAGACAACCTCTCTGCTCTTGTGGATTTTTTTTTAAACGATTTATTTATTTATTTGAAAGTCAGAGCTACAGAGAAGGAGAGATAGAGAAAGACTGCTCTTCCATCCATTGGTTCACTCCCCACAACAGCTAGGACTAAGCCAGGCTGAAGCCAGGAGTCAGGAGCTTCTTCGGATCTCCCACATGGGTAGCAGGAGCCCAAGCAAGCACTTGGGCCATCATCTGATGCTTTTCCCAGGCCTTTAGTAGGGAGCCCAACAGGAAGTGGAGCAGCCTGGAACCAAACCAGTGTTCATATGAAAAGTAGGAATGGCAAAAAATAGAGAGATTTTCGATACACTAGTTTATTCCCCAAATATCTGCAGCAGACAAAAGGGCTGGGCAAGGTTGAAGCCAGGAGCAAGGATCTCCATCTGGGTCTGCCATAGTGGTAGCAGGAACACAAGTACTTTAGGTTGTTATCCACAGCTCTCCAGATGCATTAATAGGAAGCTACTTTTTTTTTCTTTTCTTTTTTTTTTTTTTAAGATTTATTTGTTTATTTGAAAGGCAGAGTTACAGAGAGGAAGAGGAAGAGGAAGAGCAGACAGAGAAAGAGATCTTTTATCTACTGGTTCAGTCCCCAAATGTCCACAATGATCAGAGCTGCACAGATCTGAAGCCAGGAGCCTAGAGCTTCTTTCCCACCTAGGTTCAAGGACCTAAGAACGTGGGCCATCTTACACTGCTTTCCCAGGTCATAGCAGAGAGCTGGATGGAAGTGGAGCAGCCAAGAGTCGAACCGGTGCCCATATGAGATGCCAGCACTACAGGCGGTGGCTTTACCCACTACACTGCAGCTTACAACCCCATGGGAAGCTGCTTTTTAAGCACAGAGTAGCCAGGACTAGAACCAAGCTCTCTGATATGGGATTGAGGCATCCCAAGAAGCAGTGTAAACTTCTGTGCCACAATGTCTGCTCCCAAGTTATTATACTTTTACATATATATATATTGTTATACTTTTATTAATTTATCTTTGGTATTTTAAAAAGTAAGATTAATTTATTTATTTGAAAGAGTTATAGAGATAGAAAGAAAGGTCTTCTATTGGCTGGTTCACTCCCTGAGTGAACTCAGCCAGGACTGAGCCAGGCCAAAGCCAGGAGCCTAGAGCTTCATTTAGGTTTTCCACATGTGTGGCAGGGGCCTGAGGGATAAGGCCAAGGCAACTTCTTGTGATCTTGGCTGACAAGATTACAACAGAAGGTCTTTCTCACTAAGGCATGAGAATGACAGCTACAGTCCTCTCGGTGGTTTTAGGTTTGTTGGGAATTACACTCTATGTAAGAAAGCCGGAACTTCCTGGTAGTTCCGCTAATATTGTTGTATTTCTAATTTTAGGGAAGAGCACTCAGTCTCATAATCCCCAAAATGTCCATTGCTTTGTAGAATTTTAATCAAGCAGAATGTTAGTGTAGGAGAAAGGGTTAATGCTTTATGCAAGGTTGAGTTGTTTGTAGAAAAGAATTAAAAGGCAACAGGCTCCATGGTGTATAATTCCCACTAGAGCAAAGATAAATGTTATTAAAGCTTTGATTCAATATATGCAACAAATGCAACAATTGTTAGGATGTCAACACTGTGGAATAGATCTAAGTGAATCTTTAGATAGATAAGTACAATAAAGAAAATCAAGAGTTTCAGAAAGAACTGCAAAAGAGGGGATACATTTTAAAAAGGGCCTGCTTTGAACATTAGGGCTTCTAGTAAAAATTAGATTAGGAAGGTAATATTCTAGCTTGTGTAACCAATTTCTGCATAGGTCAGCAGTACTCCAGGCCTTGGCTTGTGTGGGCAGCCCATTGTCTCACACCTGTCTGTAATTGTAACCCATACTCTGAATATGCCCTTGAAAATAAAAGAAATTGTAACTAGATGTAGAATCTAGAGGCAACATAAAATACAAGGTCACTGGGTCTAAGAAAATGGACAGACTTGTTATTGTAAGAAGAAAGAATCATTATGTGACTTATGATATAAAAATAAAGTCTGGTGCTTGCGAGCTTGAGCCATGCCTTCAGCCTTGCTGTGAGTGTGTCTCTCATTTCTTCCTGTGCTGACACCTCTCATACCTTTGAGAACCACTGCACCGGCTGGAGCTGGACTCCAGCACTCAAGCACTTGGACCATCCTCCACTGCATTTCCCAGGCCATTAGTAGGGAACTGAATCAGAGGTAGAGCAGCTGTGAAGTGAACCAGTGCCCATATGGGATGTTGGTGTTTTAGGCAGTGGCTTTACCTGCTACCTACAACACTGACCCCTTCCTTTGGTAATTGTATTCCAAAATGGAATTGAAGGATGAGTAGTAGATAGTATCAAAGAAAAACATTTTAAGTCATGGTGAGGATGTCACTTAAATGTATTCTCATCCTCTATATCTCTTAGAATATTTTTGCTCTTAATTTTATTAGCCAAGGCAGATGTAATGCATTTGTGGCAATATTAGTTTATACTTAAATTTCCTAATTCAGCCTTTCCTTTGTTTATCAAATAACTGAATATGACATAATTATGGCATAAATGCAAGATGTAATCAGAAATTCGACTATGATTCTTAGATGATAAGGGAGAAAAATTTCAATTGAAATGTATTTACAGTGTTGTTTCTTTTCACTTTCTGTTCTCTGTGGGAACAAAAGACTGAAGAGCAATTACAGACTCAGGTCACATCAGCAGTGCCTCCCTAAGATTCATATTGTACAATGAGAGATTCTTAGTCATAGCTCTGAGTAGGTAGGAAAGATACAATCTGGGTTTCTGTTTAGAAGTCAAGGATAAATACATCTACCTTTTGCATAACAACTTTGATTTTCCCTGACAACTGTAACATGAAAGTTCTGATATGAAATAATTTTTCCATTCATTTCAAGGGGAATTTTATGATGTATTCTATATCAACCCAAGGTTACAAAGAATGCTCACAGGTAGAAAAGCTTGTCAATTAAGTAGCAGAATCAACTTAATATAAATCATATTAATACATTTGAAAGTAAATATAGTTTGTGACCTAAATGTAATGAGCTAAAACTTACTGTAACTGTCAAAGGAAGGGAAGAAAACTTGATAGAATACTACACGAAAGGTGCAACGGAATAATGCTTTTACAAGTGAATCATTTTTATTTTTAGACCATTAAAAAAACAAACTATTTTTTCAGTCCTTTTGAGGTTCACAGCTGTTTTGCAAAAAAATCACTTAAAAATAAAGTTATAACTCAGTTAAGTAACTTCAGGACCAGGACATTTAAGACAAAATAGAACCAAAATGAAAATGTCGTAAGACATGTGGAATATCCTAAGCACATGAAAAACCAAAAGTCAAAGAAGATGTTCCCAATTGCTTCCACTAGGCTACAGGCTAACTTAGAGCACAATTTAAATCTGCTCATCTGATATTCTTTCACTAATTCAATGTGGTAAATAAATCTATGTTTCTGCCTCAAACCATAATGTTGGCATATCATTTTATACAAATTTCATTTAACATATTTAGGTTAAAAATAACACAGAAGGGGCCGCTGCTGTGGCGTAGTGTGTAAAACCTCTGCGTGCAGTGCTGGCATCCCAAATGGGCACTAGCTGGAATCCCAGTTGCTCCACTTCCAATCCAGTGCTCTGCTATGGCCTGAGAAAGCAATGGGAGATGGCCCAAGTCCTCGGGCCACCGCACCCATGTTGGGGACCTGGAGGAAGTTTCTGGTTCCTGGCTTCAGATTGGCACAACTCAGGCTGTTGCGTCCATCTGTGGAGTGAGGCAGTGGATGTAAGTCCTCGCTCTCTCTCTCTCTCTCTTTCTGTCTCTGCCTCTGTAACTCTGACTTTCAAATAAATAAATAAATCTTTAGAAATATTAAAAAAAACACAGAATAAAAGGAGTTATCTGGAAAAGGCTTTAAATTGTCAAGGATTTTAATGATGAACATAGATAACTACACAGTCACTTCATATGAGTCAGATTGCAATTTTTTACTTGCCTCTTTTCTGTATTCCTTTCTGGAGGAAAAAAGAACCACCATTTCTGAACCATTTCCAGGACTACTTATACTTCTGTGCATAGATTCGTTGCTCCTGGGAATAAGATATGCTCTCATCCTGACTGTTGAACAGAAATCCTGTAACAAAAACAAAGTTGTGGTGGAAAGAGAAGGCCATGCCAAGATGGCCACTGACAACGGAGCCTGCCTGGCAACAGGCTGTGATTGGATGGCTTCGGAAACCACATGACAATGGAGCCTGACTGACCACAGGCTGTGATTGGATGGCTCCGGAAACTGCCTGGCAACAAGCTGTGATTGGTTAGGGCATAAACCGCCCCTTGACCAGATTGGCTACCTTGGCTATATAAGCTGCTGTACCAACTGAAATAAATGAGTCTGAAGGCTGCTCACCTCTGGCCTACTTTCACCTGACTCCCTGGGGGGGGGGTCTGTGTGGTGACTCCGTAGCTTTTGCCCCCACCATGCTCCTCCTCTCAGAATGAATCCACCTCAACAGAAAGTCAATAAACACAAAGTGAAATCAGAGTCAATAGTGCCAGCTGTACCTTTTGCCTGCATTCTATGTGACAGAAGACCCAGCCACATCTCCTAACATTAGGCCATGATTTAGATAGATACATTCCACAGTAGTTTTTTGTTTGTGTTAGAGGTATTTATAATGTTGAGTCTCATAGAAAGAGAATTTCAGTCATAATGAGTATATTAGGAATTTAGACTCCTGATGTTCTTTCATTTTAACATGTGAAATACATTTTTAACATATAAAATAAAGTTACGTTTCAGGTTCAGATTGTTATGAAGAGGTTCTTCAATAACAGCAACTTTTGGTGGGACATTACAGGTTCTTATGGGATAGGGGACAATTCTTGGCCATGGATCCTTGTAAGTTAATTTATTTCTTTGTACCTAAATTTCCTCATCGGTAAAGTGGAAATGACAATGTGTATTTCCCTAGTATCAAGGGTATAATGAGGGAATACACTGAAGCTTTTAGATCTGTGCCTAGCATAGATAATTATTGTCATGCATCTCCTACATACTACATCTACATACTACATCTCTACACCAAGAAAAAAAAATTAGATGACTTATCTCTGAGAAAACTTTACTCTTTTTCCTTTTATTTGAATAGTAAATGTTTAAGTTAAATTGGGTGAACATGATGGTTGATGGTGGGGCAAAAGATGAGGAAAAGGGGTCAGATTTTTTTAATTAACTGGTTTATTTGAGAGGCAGAGTTACACAGGGATGGGGGAGCCAGAGAGAAAGAGAGAGAGATTTTCCATCCACTGCTACACTCCACAAATGGTTGAAACGACTGTGCCTGGGCTGAGCTGAAGCCAGGAGTCAGGAGCTTCTTCTGGATTTCCCTCATGGGTGGCAGGGGTCCACGTCTTCTGAGGCTTTCCATCAGATGCCTTAGCAGGGAGCTGGTTCAGAAGTAGAGAAGCTGAGATTTGAATCCATATGAGAAGCTCATATGGGATGCCAGCATTGCAGGTGGTGACTTAAGCTAATGTGCCACAATGCTGACCCTAGAATCAAAATTTTGAGGATTGTTGCAAAAATGCTCTTAGTACACACCTTAGACACTGGGAATCCTGAAGAAGTTGGGGAACTAAAGAATCTTATAATCTTCAATGTGAGAGTGTTCTGTCAATGAGTCTTTCTTTTGCCTTCTGGCCATTATTATGGGTTAGTTGTAAAACTGGAAGATGGTTATTATCTGCCATTGAGCACCATTGGATTATCACAATTCAGGCAGTTACTGATATACATATTATAGCAAGTGTCCTCAACCCCACCATATCCAATGGCTGCTCTTTCAAATAGCACTTGGTAATATTCTCTTTATTATGTGAAACTTAAATGCATATTTAATAAAATTTATCTTCATAGTAATTAAACCAATCAACATACCATGAGAAGGAATAAAAGAAATGCTGTTTATAATAAAAAGTAGGCACTTTAGTATGTAAATATCCCATTACTATAATTATTAGGATAGATAATGAAATGGATAAGTGTTTACACCTGTGTGTACAATCACTATGAACACTGCAACAATAATTATGGACTGATGAGACATGTTTTAATGCCAAAGCAAACATTACAAATAGTATTACTTTTTTGAATTTCAGCAGTGGTGAACCCTTTTGTGAATGTTCCAGTAATTGTCTGTTAAAACTTGCAAGAAATCTATCTTTTTTAACATATGAAACAAAATTAGGTTTCATGTTTAGATAGTTGTAAAGAGCTTTGTTCTTCACAGTTTGGGGGATGTTTTAAATCTTATGAGAAGTGAAGTAATTCTTGGTTGTGCAGGACATCTAAGAGCCATGACTTCTACTCCGTGGATACCAGGAACATCTCATTGTGACAAAGAACACTACCCTCTCTGTCCCTCAAGCCAAGGTTTTCAAAGCACCCTTCAGAGGGCAGTACTGCTGCTATGGAGAAATGACTGCCTTCAATCACACATGCCAGTAAGGTGGTTAGTAATCAGACAAACAAGATATTATCAAGAGAAGAGAAAAATACAAAAATAGCACAAGTACATTATGTGGAAGAATGGCACCACAACCACCAATCTTCCTCACCAGGAAGAAATCATGAAATAAAATCTGGCTTTATACCTAGATGGCATCTTGGAGAGGTGCTTAGGATGGTATCAAGTTCTGAGAAACTAGAAATTTTTGCCTACAGAAAGTGGGACCTAATGATATTGCTGAGGACTAATTTTTTTTGCATTTAGACGTATATTTTCCCCATTATCCATTAGGCAAACACTGATGATGACTGAAACAGCTTAGTTTCTTCTAAGAAATAGGTCTCGATAGTTCGATATGGAAATAGCAAAAACAAACAAACAAACAAACAAAAAACAACTAATTGAAAAATAGAGATCTCATGATGGTAGGGAGAAGAGTTTTCATGGAATTACTGTGGGAGATATGCTTGAGAGATAAGATATGGAGATAAGAAAGCCTGGCTCTGAAAAGAAAAGATAGCAGTTCTGTCTAGAGAGAGTTTAGAATAGGATATTGTGTTTGCAGATAGGAAAAACCTGAGCACATTTATATGTTGAAGGGAAAGAGTCATTACAGTGGAAGTGGTTGAACTAATGGAGAACTGAGCTGATCACTGTAATAGTGCATTCCGTGAACACCCACAGTAGAGTGAAAAGGGAGCCAGGGTGAAGAAATCTTCCTAGGATCACAAGGAGCAGCCATGGAAATCCTAACAAAACAGGGGCCGGGCTCTGTGTCATAGTGTGTAAAGCTGCCTCTTGCAGTGCCAGCATCACATATGGGCACCAGTTTGAGCCCTGGATGTTCCATTTTCCATCCAGCTCTCTGCTATAGCCTGGGAAAGCAGTGGAAGATTGCTCAAGTCCTTGGGCCCCTGCACGCACGTGGGAAACCCAGAGGAGGCTCCTGGCTCCTGGTTTTGGATCAGTACAGCTCCGCCGCTGATGCCAACTGGGGAGTAAACCATCAAATGGAAGACCTCTTTCTCTCTCCTTCACACTCTATATAACTCTGGATTTCAAATAAATAAATAAATCTTAAAAAAAATTCTGAGATTTGAAATCATGTCTAGGGAAAAGCTTAGGAACTCTTGTCAGTTATCCAATTTATTTAAGCTTCAAATTTGAATTACATTTTGAGTAAGTCTTCAGGGGCATTATTAACTTAGATTCAATTAATCTTTCATATTTGAATTGATTTTATTGAACTTTTAAATTATAATACACATAAAAATTGTATAAATCATAAAGAAGAGTTAAATACATTTTCACAAATTGAATAAATGCCTATATTTACTATCTAGTTAAAGAGATGGAATGCGACCAGTCTCCCAGAAGTCTCCTCTTGACTTCTCCCATTAACAATCTCCTCGTAGGTTGTCAATAATCTCACTACTATTCTATACAGTGGTTTTGCAGGTTTCTGAACTTTTTAAAGCTTACACAGACTTATAAAACACATACTCTTGTCTATCTGGCTTCTTCCACTTAACTCATTTTCGAGATTTTTGTGTGGCTGTAGTTTTTTCACTCTCATTGCTCCATTGTATGCCATTGTGTGAATACTCATATGCTCCATTCTCGATTAGTATTAGGGTAGTTTCCACTTTGGGATATTATGGATAGAGCCACTATAAACAGTTTTGGTTTTGCTTTTTGGTTTACATATGTACACATTTCTGTTGAGTATACAGCTGTTTTTTTTTTTACTGCCAAAATCTGTTGATCTATTTTACTAGCATGGAGAAACAGTGACATCTGGTGTATAAAACAATGAATTTCAGTTATTAATGCATATTTGAAAAAATTTAAGGAATCTATTCTTAAAGGTAATTTGAAGTCTCACAAGAATTCATACATAGAATGAGTTTAGAGTTCTTGCTTCTATTATTTAATCTAAATTTTCTTCACTTTGGACATAAAGAAATTAGAATAAAAATTTTTAAAATTATTTTATTTATTTGTTTGTATTTTATTTGAAAGGCAGAGAAACAGAAAGAGGCTGAAAGATGTATATACAGATCTCTTCCATTTGATGTGTCACTCCTAAAATGCCTTGGCTTCAGGATGAAGCCAAGGACCCAGAACTCAATATGTGTTTCCCTTATAGGTGGCAGGGACCCAAGTACTTTAGCCGTCATCTGCTACTTCCCTAGAGGCACATTAGCAGGAAGATGGATCAGAAGCAGAGGAGGTAAGATTGTAACCAGGCACTCTAATATGGGACATGGATATTCCAGGAAGCCACTTAGGCTCCGTTCCAAACACTTTCCCTAGGAGTAAAGTTCTTAAGTTCTTCAAAATAATAGACAGGAATGAGTAATTTGATAATTTTAATAAGATTTACAGAAAATGTTATTTTGATGGATGTTAACATTTTTCAAATGTAAATTACTACCCTTAAAGTTTTTAGTATTTTTGAAGTTTGAAATTTGCTTCCAATGAAACATGAACAAAATAAAATACAAATACATACAGACTCTATGTATATAAAGTAATAAGAAAACAAAACTAATTAACATGTTTTAATTCTCCAGAACTCAACCAAAGGATAAAAGCAAATGTTTTTATTACACTGTGTAATTGGAAAACATGGATGGCATACTACTTTGTTTTGTCTGTGTGAGGTCTGTGATGCTAGAATATAGGATGAAGGGTCAGGTCAAGTAAGATACGTCCTTTTTAAAGCATTGCTTAGATTCTGAAAGATGGTATAGTTTTCTTTGACATCATGCATCAAAGTTTATCACACAGTAATTTAATGCTCTTCAGCACTTATTTCACAAATGTTTATCATAACCTGCAGTCTGCCACATATGCAGATACTTCAAAAAGCTAATGGAAAAATAGAATGGAAAGATAATACTCATTTTCCATAAGCTGTTTGATGACTCCTTGTACTAACTAGTTGACTCCTGGATAAAGTTCCTCTTCCCAATTACTCTGTTTGATTGCCTCCCTTTAATTTTTTCCTCTTAATCTTTCTTTCCCATATCTCTTTAAAATGAGAGAAACATGAGTAGAGTTAAATGCTGACGAAAAATGATCACAGGAAACACTGAAGATGTGGTGAGATGGAAGGAGCAAACAGAGCAGAAAAGCACAGATGGGAACCATTGACTTCAGTTAGGTTTCTAATTGTGTCAGGGGAGAATGAAGAATCAGGGAGTGTAAAATAAAAGTGGAGGGGCTGGCGCTGTGGCATAGCAGGTAAAGCTGTCACCTGCAGTGCTGGTGGCATCTCATATGGGTGTCAATTTGGGTCCCGGGTGCTCCACTTCTGATCCAGCTCTCTACTGTGGCCTGGGAAAGCGGTGAAGGATAGCCCAAATCCTTGGGCCCTGCACCAATGTGGGACATCCAGAAGAACATCCTGGCTCCTGGCTTCAGCACAGATCCCGCTGTTACAGTCTATTAGAGAATGAACCAGCAGATGGAAGACCTCTTTCCTCCTCTCCTTCTCTCTCTGTGTAACTCTGACTTTCAAATAAATAAATAAATCTTTAAAAAAACAAAGCAAAACAATAAGAGTGATAGGAAGTTGGGGAGAATTTGGTCACAGTGCTCTATAGAATGATGACTGAGATCATGTTTGAAAGCAACACTGATTAGTTTGAATAAAGCAACAACAACAAAAAAATCTGTGGTAGTAACTGTTGAGAATCAGAGACAAGAAGCAAACAGAGGAAATAAACAGGATTCCTGGGAAGTCCTGAAGGTTCAACTGAGGCAGAAGACTTTCACTTTATCATTATGCCAATCATTATCAGTGCTCATGAAGTGAAGTTTAATCAAAGAAGGAAGATAAGTGAATGGAGCTAGGTCAAGTTTTTTTTTTTTTTAATATACAAATATAATGGAAGACAAATGATTATAGAAATAGTTCGTGTAATCAATGTAGTTCTGAAGATAAGAGGCACTTTGCATATACACTGCAGATGAATTTTGACAGAGAGAAGGTTGATGATTTCAAGCAGTTGGAAATTAGGTAAAGACAAGGATTGTGGTCATCACTGAGAGAGGCTGTATTAAAAGGGAATCAACAACGTAAAGTTTAATCATTTGTACTGATGGCAGAGGCAGAAGGAGAACCTCGCAAAAATGAAGTGAAGGTGGAAATTATTGGAAGTGAGGAATCCGAGAAAATGAGAGTCAAATTTGTTAGATGGACATTAGTAGACAGCTAGAATAATTATAGAGAATTAATGAAGTCTAAATGATTTCATAACATCTTTTACACATGAGGAAAACCATCAGGATATTAGGGGATGAGAGAAGTAGTGGTAAGGACCAAAAGTAAATGACTGGAAGATGCTAATAATTTTCAACAGAAGAAGATTAACTGGTTAACAAAATAATGTCCAACTCTATAATTAAAAAAACAATTTATTTGTAAAGTGAGAAACCACTTGTCCATGAAATTACTGGAAATTTAAAAAATTAACCAAGAGTATAGAAATGAAATGGGCCTTTTGCGTAGTAGTTAAAATTTGAATGAAAAGTGTTCAAACATTTTGGAAATCAATTTAGCAATGTTTATTAAATATGTGACTGAGTAATTTCACTTCTGGAAAACTATTATGAGGAAATTGTGCAAAGTCACTGCAGTGTTATTTGAAATAATCAAAAGCAAAAAGAATTTAATTACATAACAGAAGAAATGCTTAAATAATAAGTAAAAAGTATATTAGAATAGTTTGTATACAATGTGAACAAATTGCTTAAAACCAACAGTTGTGGGGCCAGCGCTGTGGTGTTGCGGGTAAAGCTGTGGCCTGCAGTACCGGCATCACTTAAGGGTGCTGGTTCGAGTCCTGGTTGCTCCACTTCCTATCCAGCTCTCTGCTATGGCCTGGGAAAGCAGTGAAAGATGGTTCAAGTTGTTGGGCCCCTGCACTTGTGTGGGAGACCTGAAGGAAGCTCCTGGCTCCTGGCTTCAGATCAGCACAGCTCCGGCCTTTGAGGCCAACTGGGGAGTGAACCAACAGATGAAAGAGCTCTCTCTCTCTACCTCTCTGCCTCTCCTTTTCTCTCTCTCTCTATTTAACTCTGACTTTCAAATAAATAAATAAATCTTTAAAAAAAAAAAAAGTTGTGCATATGAAAAATGTTTGGAAGAAAATGTCCTAAGATGAAATAAAAAGAATACTTATTTCTTTCACTTAAATTTTTTTCTTTTGTGCTTTTCACATTTTTCTTACTGTCTTTCAATTCATGTTGAAATTATAAATTTATTAATACTAAAGCCAATCACCAACACCATCACTGACAAGAAAAATTATAAAATAAAGAAGAAAATGTAAAAAATACATAAGTAAAATAATATTATGAATTAATTCCTAATATGTGAAAGTGGGCTTTGACAAGAAATTCTTGAGGAGTCAGTTTAACAGAAAAATATATATTATAAAGTTTAATTTGATAAAGGCTATTTGAAAACATCTATAAAATGTTTAATATTTATACTCTTTTTTATTTATTTATTTGACAGATAGAGTTAGACAATGAGAGAGAGAGAGACAGAGAGAAAGGTCTTCCTTCCGTTGGTTCACCCGAAATGGCTGCTACAGCTGGCACTGCGCTGATCCGAAGCCAGGAGCCAGGTGCTTCTTCCTGGTCTCTCATGCGGGTGCAGGTGCCCAAGCACTTGAAAAGCCACACTATGAGAAACAGTGACTCGATCAGCTCTTGTGCTGACTGTTGTTGTACAATGTAATACTTTATCAATGGTAGTATTTTTTTTTCTTTATCCTAGTACTAGTGGTTGAACTCTGTAATTAACACACAATTATTCTTAGGTGTTTAAATTTTAACTGAAAAGTGATCTCTGTGAAATATAAGAGTGGGAATAAGAGAGGGAGGAGATGTAAAACTTGGGACATGCTCAATCGGAACGGCCCCAAATGATGGAGTTAGAATTGTGCCAGGGGTTTCCAATACAATCCCATCAAGGTGGCATGTACCAAGGCCATCTCATTAGTCCAAGTGATCAATTTCAGCTCACAATTGATCACACTGATAGGTCTAAGAGTCAAAGGGATCACACAAACAAGACTAGTGTCTGCTAATACTAACAGATAGAATGAAAAAGGGAGAGAATGATCCAACATGGGAAGCAGGATACACAGCAGACTCATAGAATGGCAGATGTCCTAAATAGCACTCTGGCCTCAGAATCAGCCCTTAAGGCATTCGGATCTGGCTCAAGAGCCCATGAGAATATTTTAGGCATGGAAAGCTAAGACACTCTGGAAAAAACAGAAGACCTAAATGAAAGATCTCTGCGAGTGAGATCCCAGTGGAAAGAACGGGGCCATCAAAGAAGGAGGTACCTTTCTCTGAAGGGAGGAGAGAACTTCCACTTTGACTATGGCCCTGTGGGAATAAGATCGAAGTTGGCTAACCCTAAAGGCTTCCATAGCCTCGGCAACTCATGACCAGAGCCTAGGGAGATTACTGACGCCATAAACAAGAGTGTCAAATTGTCAAATTAACATCAGGAGTCACTGTGTACTTCCGTCTCATGAGGGATCTGTCCTTAATGTGTTATCCAATGTGAAGTGATGCTATTACTAGTACTGAAACAGTATTTTTACACTTTGTGTTTCTGAGTGGGTGCAAACTGATGAAATCCTTACATAGTATATATTGAATCGATCTTCTTTATATAAAGATAATTGCAAATGGTTAAAAAATCTTGGTGTTAAACTGGAAATTGCATAGACAATTAATCAATTTTTTTTAAAAAAAATCATGTAGGATCTCTGTCCTTAATGTGCTGTACATTGTGAATTAATACTATAACTAGCACTCCAACAGTATTATCATTTTGTGTCTCTATGCGAGGGCAAACCGTTGAAATCTTTACGTAATATGTACTAAATTGATCTTCTGTGTATAAAGAGAATTGAAAATGAATCTTGATGTGAACAGAAGGGGAGAGGGATCGGGAAAGGGGAGGGTGGGGGGAGGGAGGGAAGTTGTGGGGGGAGGGGAGCCATTGTGGTCCATGAGCTGTTCTTTGGAAATTTATATTCTTTAAATAAAAGCTTTATATAAAAAAAAAATAAATAAAAAAAAAATTGAAAAAAAAAAGAAAGAAAAAAAAAAAAAAAAAAAAAAAAAGAAAATCCTCCACTGCCTTCCCGCGCCACAACAGAGAGCTGGACTGGAAGAGGAGCAACCGAGACCAGAACCCAGAGCCCATAGGGGATGCCAGCGCCGCAGGTGGAGGATTAGCCAAGTGAGCCATGGTGCCGGCCCCAATATTTATACCCTTTAACACAGCAATTCTATGTTTGGAATGCTAATGTTTAAAGCTTTTAGAAAAAGTAAAAAAAAGATACACTGATACAATCATTTATCATAGCATTATTTCTAATAGTAAAACCCTATAAATGTCTTTCTTTGAAAAATGGTTAGAGTGTGTCATGGAATGTTATGTGGACAGTGAAGAAAATGAGTTGTGACATGTGCCGGTGATGTAAATTATCTCTAGGATGTATTGTAGGAGAAAAGTCATAGGAATTCTGGCTTATATTAATAAAGAAATATCAGACTCATTTTTCTGCTGATAACAATAATAAATTCTAGGAAAACATTACAAACATGAATGTTTAAAAGCAATCAAAATCAGACAGAACTGGAAGGATCTGAATCTTAGAAGAGAGGAACCCTGTTAGATTGTGAAAACTCAGTTTCAGGAACTGGCTGCAGTGGTGATATCCCATATGGGCGCCTATTCGACTCCTGGCTGTTCCACTTCCAATCCAGCTCTCTGCTATGTCCTGGGAAAGCAGTAGAAGATGGCACAAGGCCTTGGACCCCTGCATCCACATGTGAGACCTGGAAGAAGCTCCTGGCTACTGGCTTTGGATCGGCGCAGCTCCAACCTTTGCAGCCAGGGAAAGGAAGACCAACCTCTCTCTTTCTCTGCCTCTGCCTCTCTATAACTCTGTCTTTCAAATAAATAAATAAATCTTTAAAAAAAGAAAGGCAAAGAAACGAAAAACTCAGTTTCTGTGTGGCTGCTGCTGTGACCTCAAGAAAATTCTGACTGCATTGATCTCCAACCCGTGTCTCTTCAATTCGGTGAGACAGTTGGATTCTTGTTGTGTGTGCCTTTTTTTATGCCAAAATCTGGAAATATCTTCCCAGTGATCGTCAAGGTTAGATAGGACTTCCTTATTTGCTCTAATTCTTTCTCTTTTCTCTGTCTAATGCTGCTTATTGTCCACCATCCAAATGCAGTTGTTTTCTATGGTTTTTCTATTTTTAAAAATTATTAATTGTTTATTTGAGAGGAAGAGACAGAGACAAGAGAGGCAGACACAGAGAGAGATAGTTGTCATCTGCTGGTTCACTCCTCAAAACTGGCACTGGCCAAGGACAGTGCTAGGCTCAAATTGGAAGCTGGGTCTCCCAATTGGGTGTCAGGAACTCAATTACTTGAGTCATCAATGCTATCTCCCAAGGTATGCAATAGCAGGAAAGGGAGTCAGGAGCAACAAACCCTGGTACTTTAATGTGGGACTTGAATATCCTAATCAGCATCTTAATGTGTAGACCAAATGCCTGCCCCAATTTTTGCATTTGCTTAGTTGACAGCAAGGGGCAATTCTGAACTGTCTTTCTCACTCTGGGATATCAGTGGAAGTCTCACTGAGAAATCTAATTGAATAATAAAACGTATTTTGAAAATCAAAATAAACTAACATATCTTCAGGAAAATAGAAGCTGAGAGAATTTGTTACTAACACAATTTTCCACAGAAAAGAAATGCTAAAGGAATGTTTTTTACTTTAGAAAATTGATGTTAGAGGAAATTCAGATATACAGGAAGGAATGAAGAATACTAGACATAATAAGTTTACAATCAATATAAATATCTTTTATTAATCTTCATAAATTCTCTAAGTCATAGAATATTTAAAACAAAAGTAGATGGGGCTAGTGCTGTGGCATAACAAGGTAAGCCTCTGCCTGTGATGCAGGCATCCCTTATGGATGCTGGTTTGAGACCCAGCTGTTCCACTTCCCATCCAGCTTCCTGCTAATGGCCTGGGAAAGCAGAGAAAAATGGCCTGGCTGTTGTGGCCATTGGGGGAGTGAAACAGTGGATGGAAGACTTTTCTCTCTGTCTCTCCTCCTAACTACCTTTCAAATAAATTTTTAAAAAATTAAAAAACAACACTAAAGTAGAAACAATATATTTTTGAGGATTATAATGTGTAGAAGTATTGTAGTACAATATTGCAAAGGATAGGAGTAGTGAAAACTGAATTTTACAATTTCTTACATTATGCATGTAGTGGGCATAATTTAATTAAAGACTAAAATATAATAAGAATGTATATTGTAACCTGTAGTAGAAACACTAAAAAGAAAACCACCAAACTGAAAGAGTTAAACAGGCAATAGAGGAGATCAGATGGGATATTGAAATATTTATTAATCCAAAAGAAGAGATAAAAGAAAAAAGAAACAGAACAAATAACAGTATAATCGTGCTATTTACATGCTATATATTATAATTAATATAATCATATCAGACTGACTATAAAGGCAAACTATTTGTTACCTACAAGAGTTCCACTACAAATACAATGATGAAGAGAAATAGAACATTAAAGGATGGAAAAAGACACACCATACAAACACTAAGCCAGTGAAAACTGGAGTGGTATATCAATGTCAGACAAAATTGATTTCAGGATAAGGAGGATCATTAGACCTAAAGAGGGTCATTTCATAATCACAAAAGGGTCAATTCATTAAGAAGACAAAACAATCCTAAAGCAAGTACACCTCATAACAATGCTTAAAATATATGAAGCAAAAATGGAGGAAAAGAAATGATGAAATAAATAAATCCCCAAAGTTGGAGATTCTAATACTTTTTTCAGTAATTAATGGAACAAGTAGACAATATAGAAGTACAAATCATCAAAGACAATTAAAAAAAAAAAACTATGAATCCTCTCAATGTAATTAACATTTGCAAAACACAATATTGAACAACTGCAGAATATGTACTCCTTTAAAGAGTATATAGAACATGCTCTAAGAAAAAGCACATGCTGAGGTATAAACAGATATTAACACATTTCACTGTTTTGAAATCATGCTTACTGCCAAAACCAAATTAAAATAGAAATAAAAAAATAACAGAACAATATTTATGATATGGTCATATGTGTGCTAGATCTGATACCTTAACTCTGGACTTCCCACTCCCTGTTATATATGAATTTCTCTCGTGCATAAGCCACAGAGTTGATAGCATTAGTTATAGTAGCTTGAATAGACAAAGACACAAATATGTTGGAAAATATTCAAAAATGCTGTAAGGTCTAGCATTGTGGCATAGCGGGTAAAGCCGCTGCCTCCAATGCTAGCATACCATATGGGTGATGGCTCATGTCTTGGCTGCTCCACTTCTGATCCAGCTCCCTGCTAATAGTCTGAGAAAATGAGAAGATGGTTCAAGTGCTTGGGTCCCTGCCAGAGGACCTGGATGAAATTCCTGGTTCTTGACTTCACCTGGCTCAACCCTAGCCATTGTGGCATGTGGAGAGTGATCCAGCAAATGGAAGATCTCTCTGTGTGTCTCTCTTCTGTCTCTGTAGCTCCGATTTTCAAATAAATAAATAAATCTTTAAAAAAAATGAATGCATGTTATTATTACAGAGTTGTTTTTATTCATATCTTATTTGTGTATTTAGGATAGATAAAATGTCTCATAAAAATCAGTGGAATAGTTCAGAAAACTATGGAAATAGAAGATCAGTGAAGAAGGACCTGCCACACCATTGTCAACTATTGTATATAGCTGTAATAGTTAAGAATTTGAGGTACAGATATTAAACTGATAAGAACAGATGCTACACTTGATCTTAGACAAAAGGCTAAGCAGCAATAAGGCACAGATATAGGAAGCAACAAAATGCTATTTGGAATAGAATAGAATCTGGCAACAACTCATTGTAGTAGATAGTAAAGGAGAAATTTAAAGTTGCTAGGCAGAGGGTATAATCTGTAATGAATGGTATAGAAAAGTTGGCTAAGAGCTTGGGTAAAAATTAGACCCTATTATAGTTATTAGTGCTGTCCATCAAACACTTGGAGCTCTTCTGTTCTGGGGCACATGTTAGGATTGCATTCTTACCAACTTAGGTGTGGCCTTACGACATCTAGTTTTGGCCAAACTGGTGTAAGCATTAAGTGTCAGGTATACCATACGGATAGAAGTAAAATGTGTCTGCTCCATGTATTTGATGGGCAGTTTGTCCTTTTCTTTCTTCTTGTTGCAGTGGTAATGAAAGTGCCTGTTGAGATAGCACCTATACCACACTGACTCTTTATATGGCACACTGAGCAGCATGCTCCCTACCTACTTGCATTAGAGAGGCTGCACAAGGGAAAAATAATTTCTATTGTGAATTTCTATTGTAGATTTTGCCTCACAGCTCACCTGATTAAAGCAAAAATTGGTATCTAGAATTTTGGAAGTATTGTAAGACAAAACCAAATTTCTTGCATTGGCATAGACTGGGAAGCAGGTGGGAAGAAAATTGTTTTTGGAAGTTGTAATTTTTCTCATGATCTAGGATTGCAACCGTTTTTACAAAATTGTTGATCTCAATGATGTGGATGGCTGATTATGTATCTAACAAACTTTTTATACTAAGGGGAAAATATTGAAAAACAGAGTGCTAGTAGCATGCTTTGATTGTCATACTCTGAATCTGACAAAATACTATAAGAAGGCCAGTTCAGATTGCAATTGCCACTTGAAAATTTAGTAGAGTGAATCTGAATTTATAAATTTCTCCAAAATTGGAGCAGCTGGGATCGAATCTTGCCTCTGCCACTGCTTCCAATCCAGATTCCTGCTAATGCACCTGGAAGGCAGTAAGATGATGGTTCACGTACTGAGTCCCTGCCACTCATATGAGAAACTTGGATAGAGTTCTGGGCTCCTGACTTTGGTCTGGCAGAGCCATTTGGTGTTGCAGGCATTTGGTGTATGAACCAACAGATGGAAAGTGTCTCTCTTTCTGTCACCCTGCCTTTTAAATAAAAATAGTTTTTTTTAAAAAAAGAAAAATAGTTTGAACAAGATTTTAAAAGTCAGCCTTGATTAATTTGTAATTGCCAAAGGCTTGAAATAACTCAAACACAGCAAATCAGTGGTTATCAAAAGTTGGGAATGAGAGGAAGGTACAGAATTGTGGGGGTGATATAATTTATTTTTTATTGTGGTGGTGGCTACATGACGGAGAACATATGTCTTGAAAATGTATATCTAGGGCCAGCGCCACGGCTCACTATCCTCTGCCTGCGGCGCCGGCACACCGGGTTCTAGTCCCAGTTGCGGCGTCGGATTCTGTCCCAGTTGCTCCTCTTCCAGTCCAGCTCTCTGCTGTGGCCCAGGAGGGCAGAGGATTGTGGCCCAGGTCCTTGAACCCTGAACCCGCATGGGAGACCATGAGAAGCATCTGGCTCCTGGCCTCGGATCAGCACAGTGCACTGGCCACAGCAGCCACTGGAGGGATGAACCAACGGCAAAAGGAAGACCTTTCTCTCTGTCTCTCTCTCTCACTCTCTAACTCTGTCAAAAAAAAAAAAAAGAAAGAAAGAAAGAAAGCAAATGTTTATCTGGACATGTTTGGAAGCATCTTTTTTTAAAATATTTATTTATTTATTTGAAAGGTATAGGTACAGAGAGGCAGAGGCAGAGAGAGAGAGAGGGAGAGAAAGAAAGTCTTCCATCCACTGGGTCACTCTCCAGATGGTCACAATGGCCAGAGCTGCGCTGATCCAAAGCCAGGAGACAGGAGCTTCTTTCAGGTCTCCCAAATGAGTTCAGGGGCCCAAGCACTTGGGCCATCCTCTACTGCTTTCTCAGACCATTATCAGGGAGCTGGATCAGAAGTGGAACAACTGGGACTCAAACTAGCACCCATATGAGATGCTGGCACTGAAGGCAGTAGCTTTACCTGCTACACCACAGCACTGTCCCCTGGAAGCATCTTTTAACAAGCAAAGAGTTGGCAAGATTGGAAGACATTTGATGGAGAAGACAGCCTTGCTGAGGAAAGACATTTTCCTCAGAGATACAATGAGAATAACCATTTATTGGATACCTATGATGTGCCAAACTACAGCATATCTACTGAGAACCCTTAAAGGTCACCTGTAAAAAAGGTCACCTGTCTATAGAGAAGTATTTCAAATTTTTATAAAACCCTGAGTGGAAAGTATTATTTCCCCTTTTAATGAAATCAGGGATTGGAAAGATTAAATAATCAGCACAAGTTTGTTTAGCTAGAAAGTAATAGATCTGTACAGATCTGTCTAACTCTTAAGTCCTGGCTGCTTCCTCTGTATAAGATGGAAAATAGAATTGATAACAGGAATGACCCCCTAAAATCTATACAAAAATGTGGTCCCTAAAATTCCCCAGAAGCACCATCTGGGGTGCCACATATACTACCAGAACTTGGGGTGCCATGCGATATTACCATATGCTTGTTAATAAATCCTCAATATTAATAAGCCTGCGAGGGTTCTTGCCTAATATTTAGATAAGAATTCTAAATATCAGCATCCATAAATGAGGCAGCATGGTACATTTTAGGCTTTTATTTAGTGTGAAAGGTGCATAGGAAAGTGAGGACCTTAGTAAGAGAGAGAGGTAAATCTGGGTTCATACCGAGCACCAGGAACCAGCCACTTGGAGGAGCATCTAGGCCAGGAAGCCTAGGGCTGATGGCCCAAAGGCCAGCCCCTTTCTAGCAAGAAGCCAGGGAAGAAGAGCGGGCAGGTCACACCATGTCCCAGGTTTTTAACCCACTTCCAAAGGGGTATGGTTAATTAACCTGATTGGCTGGTGGGCACCCAGGTGTGGCCAGGTAGGGGCATGAGGCCCCACAGGGGCATGGCGAAGGCATGGTCTTCCAGCTCACAAACCCAATCAAATTTAGCCTGTATGCCTGCCTACTTCAGAATCTCTGGTGATAGATGTTTTCAGGTGAGAAAAGAAGTTGAAGAAATAATGGGGAGACTTGATTGTAGTGAAATTACAAGATTGGATCAACTGTTGGCAGCAAGGGCATTGTGGGGTAAAGCAAAGTTTAAGGCTTGAATGACTTGGGAAAAATGAAGGACCTCATGATGTTTTTGACATTTTTGTTCCAGTCTTTGTCCTTGCACCATAGGGAAAAGATACCTTTCTATCCTCACTTATATTTGAGTTAAGGAGGCAGAAATTCTGCTGCAAGATGCAAGAGTCTAACAATAGGATTCATTCAGTGCAGATTACCATAAGAATGTGCAACTTGAGAGCCTCTTATTTTCCAAAGATCAATTCCTATCCATTCTCCAAATCCTATTCATTTCTGTACTGTTTATAAAGAGTATGTCATTGAAATTATATTGTGTTCCTGGGGGAAAAGGGCAACTTTGAAGGAAAAAAGGAATTTTACTTTGCAGATGATTGTCATTTTGCTTTCTGCTGGATTGATTAACCTTGATTTCTCACAAATTCTTTAGGACTTGAATAAATTGGAAAACAGAAGGTAAGATCAAAACTTCATACCCCAAACACAGAATGAGTTCAGAGAGATCTTTTCTATTCCTAGCATTTCACTAAGTAGAACTCTACTAAATGTTCATGTTAGTTTCCTTTTCAAAAAATTTAATGGAAATTTTTTTCTTTCAAAAACATTTTAACAGTCACATAAAAGCCATGCATGAAATGTTTCAGTACATGTATAAATTGTATAATGTCCTATCAAGGTAAGTGTTATCTATCTCCTTAAACATTCAACATTTACATATGGTAAAAACATTCAAAATTCTGTTTCAGGGTTTCTAAAACTTAATTTATGAATTTCATTTTATTTGATAGGCAGAGAGACAGAGATCTTCTACCTACTGGTTTACTCTGTAAATGCCCACAAAAGTCTGGACTGGGCCAGACCAAAGCCAGGAACCCAAAACTAAGTCCTCATCTTATATCTATCAGGGTTCATATCAGCTGGAAGCTGGATAAAAAGCAGAGGAGCTGGGACTGCATCCAGGCACTCCAATATGGGATGTGTGTGACCCAAGAGGCAACTTAACCAGCAGCGCCATCAGCTGCTCCAGGTTTTTCTTTCAGAGAAATGTATAGCGCATTAACAATTATAATAAAACCCAAGAACTTTTTACTCCTATCTAACTATAACTTAGTAATTTTTTCCATCCTTCTTTCCATACACAACCTCTGGTAAGACCATTATTCTTTTAACTTCTATCAGATCATCTTTTTGTAGAATCTACACAGGCGTGAGAACTCCTACTACTTGTCTTTCTGTGTGTTTGGCTTATTTTATGTAACAATGATCTCCAGTTGCATCCACATAGTTGCAAGTAATAAGATTTGTCTCTGTGACTGAGTAGTATTCTTTTGTGCCTATGTATCACATTTTCTTTATTCATTTATTAGTGGATGGAACATTTAGGTTGTTTCCTTCTTTGGCTTTTTTGAATAGTGCTACAACAAATATGGGAGTACAGATGTCTCTTTGACAGAATGTTGACAGACTAATTTCATTTGCCTTGGATATACTTAAAAGTGGAATTGCTGGATCATATAGTAATTCTATTTTTAGTTTTTTGAGGAACCTTCATACTGGTTCTACAATGACTGTACCAAGCGTGTTCAACGGTTCCCTTTTCTCAACATGAGAATTTTTATGTACCTGTTGGCTATTTGAATGTGCCCTTTCAGACATATTTTCTTATATCTATTTTCCATTTTTATGGATTATCAGCTTTTTGCCACTGGGTTGTTAGAGCTCCTTCTAAATTCTGATTATTAGTCTCTTATTAGATATATCACTTGCAACTATTTTGTCCTATTTAGTAGAGTGTCTCTTTACTCTGTTGATTGTTTCCTTCAACAATGGTACACATTCTGCGTAGAATATAATGTCCCAGGAAAGGACTGCAGGAGACTAAATATAACTCTCTGAATTATGCCTTTTTGGCAAAAGAATTATTTTGAGAAATAGCAGCCAAAGGAGAAGCTCTGAAAACAGAGCAGAAGCTATCTTTTGTAAGTAAAATTTATATTTACAAAGAAAATCTTTATTTGTAAATGTGTTTCCCTCTAAGTACCAGAAAAAAGAAAGATAACTCTGAATCACTTGACTGTTATCAATTGAGAAGTCAATGAACTTAAACCTTAGCAATAAACCTTACCTTACCCTTTTTCCAATGATTTTGCTGGTCATTCCATTACTGGCCTCCCCGACACCTTTCCTTTGTTTCAGCTGAAGATGGTATTTAAACCTGATTTCAAAATTGTGGCATACCAGGCTAAGCTCCCATTGAAACTCAGGCAATCCATATCAGAGTGCCCAGAAGATGGATGACCTCTCTGTCACTCTGCTTTTCCAAAAAGAAAAAGAAATCCTTAAAAAAAAATTGGCCCTTTAAGATTTACTCATGGGGCTGGCGCTTTGGTGTAGTGGGTACAGCCACCGCACAGTGCCGGCATCTCATATGGGTGCCAGTTTGAGTCCCGCTGTTCCACTTCTGATCCAGCTCTCTGCTGTGGCCTGGGAAAGCTTTAGAAGATGGCCCAAGTCCTTGGGTCCCTGCACCCACATGGGAGACCCGGAAGAAGCTCCTAGCTCTTGGCTTTGCATCGGTGCAGCTCCGGCCATTGCAGCCATTTGGGGAGTGAATCAGTGGATGAAAGACCTCTCTCCTTCTCTCCTTTCTCTCTCTCTCTCTCTCTCTCTCTCTCTCTCTCTCTCTCTCTCTCTCTCTCTCTGCCTCTCTGTGTAACTCTGACTTTCAAATAAATAAATAAATAGTTTTTTTGAAAAAATATTTACTCATTTTTCTGAGTATCTCCTATGTATACCTGAGGTAACCATGTTAATAAACCTGTGTCTTTCACTTATTGACCTGTGTTTTGTTATAGGGGATCTGCCTTTATTAAGAACAAAGAAGGGTGAAGAGAAATTTTTTTTTCCTTTCTGTAATTCCATGAAGTCCTAGATATTTTCAAGGTGAATAACCTTTCATAAAACAGAATGAATTTGAGAGAGGGAGGCTGAAGAAGCAGTTTAGCCACCTATAGATAATAGTTGCTATTAAGACATGTAGGATTTGGGTTTGGTTCCCCTTGCTCTGAAGATAAATAGGCTCTTTGCCTGGACAATGCCATGTCAGTTAAGGAGGTCAACACTTAGATTGACCTAAAGCTCATTATAGCTCCATTGTAATACTGTAATGGGCTAAAATGACACACCTACCTACCACCGTGACAAGAAACATGGGACATATAAGGAGCGAGAGGAGGCTATAGTAAGACTCCAGAAGATCTCCAACAACTTCCCAGAAAACCATGGATATTCTGACCCCTATTAGAAAGTATTACCCTTTGGGGCCGGCGTCATGGCTCACTTGGTTAATCCTCCACCTGCAGCACTGGCATCCCATATAGGCACCGGGTTCTAGTCCTGGTTGTTTCTCTTCCACTCCAGCTCTCTGCTGTGGCCCGGGAAGGCTGTGGAGGATGGCCCAAGTGCTTGGGCCCCTGCACCCACATGGGAGACCAGGAGGAAGCACCTGGCTCCTGGCTTCAGATCAGCATAGCTTTGACTGTAGCAGCCATTTGGGGGGTGAATCAATGGAAGGAAGACCTTCCTCCCTCTCTCTCTCTCTCTCTCTCTCTCTCTCTCTCTCTCTCACTGCCTAACTCTATCTGTGAAATAAATTAAAAAAAAAAGTATTACCCCTTCTTAGAATGTACTTCCCCTTTCATTAAATGACCCATATAATGTTAAACACAATACAGAGACAGGACTACTTCCCTCCTAGTAGGCCTCAGCCTTTCTGTGGGTTGTGTATCTTTGATTTCTGAATAAAACACTTGCTGTTCACTATCCATTACGTATTCAAGAACTGGACAAACTGTTAAATAGTATAGAGAAGGATAAGTTGCTTCCTCCTACTGTTCTTCACCCTTTCCATTTTCTATGACTTAAACTGGTATAAGATAAATTAACAGGAGAAGAACAATTTTAATTATATACACATACATGGAAGTGCCACAAAAAGGAAGATTTTTAGATGGTTGAGACTCATAGATCATCTTGAGCTTCAAAGAAGAATAGGGATTGGAGAATTAGAAAGTTGGTGGAGAGAAAGTAAGAGGAATTGAGGGGAGGAAATGCATAGTAAATGAAGGCTGCCTTGCTATACAAAGGCTTCCAACTAATGAATATTGTTTCAGAGTAGTCCTTTTCCTACCACTACGGACACCTAAACTAATGAAATTGCATTTACTACTTAGATTTTTCTTTACAATAGAAGATATTTATACTTTATTTTAGGGAGATGAGAGGAGGTAAAGAGCTTTCCTTTTATTGACTCAGTCTCAATTTCTTTTAGTTCAAATAATATGTGAGCATAGTGTATTTTCAGTGACATATTTTCTACCCCTTGAATGTAAAGGAGTTTTATATACCATCTAGTTCAGTTTCCTCATTTTGTCTGTGAGTAAATTATCCTGGGTTAATTAATTTTCTCTTAATCTATGAGAATTTGTTAACCTATTATATTATGGATGTAAGAGTGGAATGGTGACTACAGAGGTGTAAGTCAGCTGGGATGCTGTTTCATGTTCTGAAGACAGCCTGAAGTTGGTTCCCAGGTAGCAGGACTTTTCAATAAACTCTAATCAACCACTGAAACGTCTGCTGTACCTTAAGAAATAGCCAGCTTTCCATCTTAGGGCCATTATTGCAGGAGTGATTAATAGATTCCAGTTTTTGCCTCTTTCTCCATGCAGTTGACATTCAGAATGGTAATGAATATTGGAATAAGTGCTTCTCCTTAATGAATAATCATGTATGTTAATTATTACTAGGTGTTGTTTGATTTTCAATAAGGTGTTCCTTGATTTTCAATATGATTGATAATCACATACAAATGTTTAGTATTTAAACTTGATCCAAGGCATGTACTCATCTTGTGAAGAAAACTACAAACTTGTAATCATACTCTGACTTGCAGAACAGCCAACTTAAGCAACTGATTGGCTGCTTCCAGGATGAAATTCTCAGTTTGACTAGCTGAAGAAACTTTAACTTTGATTTTCCAACCAGACTCTGATTATTTCAGTCAGCAACAGCATGCCTTCTTTAAAAATTGTGTTGTATTTACATATTCTTTCATCATTCTGTTCATATATTGTGCCTCTGGGGTAACAGAACTAAGAATATAAACATTAAAAGATAAAGTCGCTTTGCATAGTAATGTATAAAGTATTTTAAATACTATTGCATGCATTATAGTTCTATTCATATTATCCTGGAAGGAACATCAAGTTAGTGTTCAGGAGATGGAGTTTGAATCCTCCTCAATCTCTTCAGGTCTCCGTTTCCTCATTTTATGTTTTTGATTTCCTTAGAAAATAAAAAATCCCATGATTTTGAAATAATAATACTAAAATAAATGAGATGCTAGGTAGAGAAATGCAGTTCTTTTTATGAGATGAATGATGAAATTCTTGAAAATTGTGGGGTTCTGTTTTTTTATGGAACAAGCAACCTTCATCCTTCAATGATATTGAGATATTTGGAGAGAACATATAAATCTGATAATCTCTAGAGATTTCTTCAGATCTGTATTGCAATTATGTCCCCAACATAGTATGCAAAATGCAGCTTAACACACACCCTCATCACCATGGAGTTTATTATCCATAGGTTCATGAAACTGTAGTGCATTGCCATTAGTTCACATGTGTGCCACAGCATCCCAGAGGTGGTATCAAGTCTATAAATAGATGATATCTTGAATTTTTATGGTAAAATAATGTAACTAGAGCTGAATTAGTAACAGAAATTAAATATTCACTGTGTTAGTTGGAATATTAGTTAGAAACAGCATCCTAAGATCATATTTAAGTTTCTAAAGATCTGTGATGAAACGGAAACAAACAAAAAAGACACTTTTAAAAATAAAAGATCTTCTGTTACATAGGAAGGATAACGACAATACCACTGCTCTTTTTACAGTCTCTCTGGGAGTTTTTCTCACTAAGGCAGTTACAGAAGAATGAAAGCTTCATGCTTTGGGAAGGCTAGATTTTTATGTCTAGAGCTCTTCCATTAGGTCACACTGTTAAAGGCACAGCTCTCTCTTAAGGGAGGTTTCTGCTGGTTCATTCTGCTTCAGAGTGGCCCTGTTTATTCTGCCCACAACTGCTCTGTTTCTCTGCACTCCATGTAGACTGACCTTATTAATACAGGGGGGAAATGGTTCCATGAAAAGTGCAGCATTATTGGCTGAGCCAGTCATTGTAGGCCTGAAAATATAGTTCTGATTTTTAGAAAAAAGGAGACAATATCCTACACATTGTATCTGGACATCTCCAGGAATGAACGGTCATAAAACAGTACTACTAGAATTTGCACAGCATGTATGTTTGACTTCCTCTTTTATGATGCTATTTATTTCAAGGAAAGGAACAAATGTGATGCCAATTCCCTGGAGGACATAGAGTGAGAAAACTCAACACACACACTTCATTCTCATTTACTTGTATGCCTGACAATGTCATCAAGATCCATGCATTGAAGGAGGAAGGACTAAAGAATATGTTGAGCTGCATGCTCTTCAGTTACTTAATTTTTTTAATCTATTTTTTCAGTTGTTCAAGACTTCAAGGCTTTAAAGTATCATCTTAGCTTTCTTTAATGAAACGTCACAGGAAGTTTTCTCTGGCAGAACATTCTCTCTTTTCCTTAAGTCTCAATGATGTGATTTCGTGTTCTCTTTCCCTTACTTTTATCTATGCTGTTTATAGATCTAATTCAGTCTCATAGATACTAAACTTAAAATATGGATCTACTCCTTATTATCATTTAATTCATGTCCTGCTTTAAAATTATAGCAGAGCTATATTTTTTAAGTGACAAGGGCAGCATCAACATATCCCCCTACCCCTCAAAGCCCCAAGTTCAAATCAACAGTAAACAACCTTTCCTGAGCCAAATTAACTGTTGGGCTGATTTGCAGGGTCTGAGGCCACCCGTACAAGGATGGACTGGGTCCGAGGAAAGGTGAGTGCGCCGCTCGCCCGTTCCCCAGCCTCCCGATCCCGGAGACAATCAGACGCAGCGGGGAGCCAAATCTAGCAAGGACTCATTTACTCCGTGCTTAACCGAACCTTTTATAGCACAAAACTGCAGCGTCATTGGGGCAGGGCTAAGGACCAACCTATCACTTAAAAGATCACTTTACAGGGAGATTTCTATAGGACTAGCCATATGTCTATACTAGTCTTGTTACCGCCCCTGATGTTGCGTAGCCAATTAGCTTTTGAGTCCCACCCATCTTACGTCCTCTGGGCGCCATCTTCTTTGCCCCTCCTTGGCGCCGCCTGGTCCGCCATGGCGGTGGCTGGGACCACGTGTGCGCACGCCGGGTCCCTCCCTGCTCTGCCATCCCCAGGGCACCCGCCGGCTGACTCCACGGGCCCTGGCTTGGGTTAGTTCGTGGGCCTGGCTCCGTGCGGCTCCATTCCCCGCAGCTCGGGCGGGGGCACCAGGGGGCAGCTGCGCATGCGGAGCCCCCAGGCCTGGCCGTGCCACGGCCGTGCTCATGCCCCGCACTGATTCACATGGATGGGGGCCTGTAGAGATGAACCAAGCCTTGGTTCTTCAAATGGAAGACAAGGATGAACTTTTCCTCTTCTGCCTTTAAGGATGCCTCTGGAGACCAGTGATGGAGAGCCACAAGGTATGAATCAAAATTGTGCGAATCCTGGAGAGGGCTTCTGGAACTTATATATTGCAGACACCTTCTAAGCAGAAATCAAGATTAAATGACAGTGCATATAACATAGACGATGATATATATATATATATATATAGTTCTAAAGACTTCTTTCGCTTCCTAGGCTCAAATATGCAACCTCCAATTGTCTATTACCATCTCAACCTTCTCAGGTTCAGAATTATAAGCATTATTTCTCTAGCCTCTAGAATTTTGTTGTACTATTGTCTTCTTTGTCCATTATCAATCCTTCCACACTGCACTTTTCTCTTACCAGAAAACACAAATCTTGCTCCAAATGCAGGACTCAAAAGTCCTGTACAAATACTATTGTCTCTGACCAAAAGACTTTTCCCTTAGATCTATATGTAGCTGGCTCCTTTGTGTCACTCATGTTCAGCTCTGCTATCAGGTCCTCTGAAGAATCTTTCCTGACTAAACCACCTAGAGCTGACACTTTCTTCATTTTTCTGTATCCTGCTACTCTGTTACATTTTACTCATGTAACTTTCACAGTTTGATTTTATATCTTATTTATTTGTTGATCGTTTCTCCTTTTCTACTATTTACAGGCTCTATGAGATTAGGGACCTTATCTGTCTTCTGAAGCACATTTCTTTAGGCAACAGTAAAACACTGTGTGGTACCCAGTAGTGCACAGTAAAACTTACCTTCAATAAATGACTGAATTATACCATTTTATCAATAAGTCCCACACAACGTTTTGTTCCACTGTAGAACATGTTGCTCTTTATTGTGGTGAATGTTATATGAAGTATTTGGCTTTAGTTCAAACACCATGTTATATAGATAACTTTGATCCCTAGTCTCATAATCATGGTGATAAACTGTTGCATAGGGGATCTGAAACCCACAGAGGAGAAAGCAGATTCATATCTTCTGTTTCACATTTACTCTCTAGCATATGATTAAGAGGAATGGTAGACAAAAGTATTCCTACTATTTATTCTCTAAGGATGTATAAATGAATTAGGAAAAATTCTAATTGCATATGATAAATTCAATTTATATATTATGTGACGTAGCTATCCTGCCTCCCTCAAAATTTTCCCAAGTTTATCATCCTGAAATACTCCAGGGAGGTTACGGAGCTATAAAACAGACTTGATTTGAAGCTACCATCTTCTGGAAATTCTGATACCTCATTCCAAAGAGACTTCAGCGTTTCTCAAGTTAGGAAGGAGAGAAGTTTCATTCCTTTGGGTTCTTTTGTTTGCTTGTTGGGTAGAATTGTGTGGGAAATGAATGTTCAGAAGATTGAGAAAATGTGGTACACATTCCTACAATTTCATGCGGTAGAATGGGTTTTGTGTGCATTATTCCCAGTCCATTTTATCAAGAATGATTGAAACTTCCATTCGTAGATATTTGATCATGAGGAAGGATGATTTTAGAGTTTTATGATTCAGTCAGGTGAAATGCATTTTTTCTATAAAAACTAAATCTCAAGATCTATTCTCTAATTTAGCTGAATATTCCACTTATTCTATATGTCGGAGTCTCAGGGACTACTCAGCAATCAGATATGGGAATTTTTACCCTAGTTTTTTTTGCTCTATAAATAAAATCTGCCTCAGCAAGTCCCTGTTGTTGCTACTCTCTGGCCTGGCATCCACAACTAGAGATTTTGTTCTTCCTTGGACAGAAATAGTTTCATAGAAAATTAGCATCTGATTTGACCACTCTGTGACCGTAATAGGTTAAAACAAAACAAAACAAAAATCACCATTCTGAAAGTGCAGGAACACAGATAAAACATAAACATTGTCCCAGTAACAAAATGCTAAATATTGCACTCTTCCAGTTAATAAGAGTAACTAATGGGTGTGTGCGTGCATGTGTGTGTGTGTGTGTGTGTGTGTGTGTGCTAATTATTGCTTTGGTTTTATTGTAGTCTGCTCTTCCTCTAAATAAAGTTCATTGAGATATGTAATTATATGAGTAGAATTATCCTCACCTCCTAAAATATCAAATTTATAGCAAACCTCTACTTCTATGGCCCCTCCCCCAAAACTCTCAGGTACAACCTATATCCTTTAATAATTTTAATAATTTTTAGGTGACACCGAGGATTCCCCATAATGTGTTGTCTGTCTGAAAACTATGAATAATAAACTCACCTTCTTCAACTATTTATGTTCCTGGTGGTCTTCAGCTGAAGGGCATTGATAGTTCATTTTAGCTGGTGACAGCTGGCAGAATCTCATCTGTACCTAAGTAACCTAATATAGTGAAAAATTCTGGGGTTCCTTGATACAGCAGCATTCAGTATACAATCATACAAAGAGTTGCAGCTGTGAAAAGCTGGTGGTTAAAAACACTACTTTCTTCTCCAAAAGACTGCAGCCTGTGTCTGAGAGCAGTTACATCCAAATCGTGGATCACCTGCGGAGTTTTTTTTTTTTTTTTAAATGCATTATTTGAGCCTGCACTGTGGCATGGCATAGCAGGTAAAGCCACTGCCTGAGGGCCAGCATCCCATATGGGAGCCAGTTCGTGTCCCAGCTGCTCCACTTCCCATCCAGCTCTCTTTTATGGCTTTGGAAAGTGGTAGAAGATGGCCCTAAACATTGGGCCCCTGTACGAAGAAGAAGCTGTGGGAGACCAAATGAAGCTCCTGGCTCCTGGCTTCAGATTGGCACAATTCTGGCCGTTGCAGCCATCTGGGGAGTGAACCAGCCAGTGACCCGCTGCGCCAGCCATCTTCTTGTTAAATACCCAGAGACTGCACATTTCGGCATTACTTTCGCTTTTCCTTCCTTCATCTCGTATGACCACCAGACAGGGAAGATGCAGTCTCTGTCCTGAAACTACAAACATGTTCTATTCTTCCTGTTTAGGGTTGGGGTGGACCCTGTTTCGGTTAAAATGTGTACATATTTACATCCTTAAGCTTTTGGTACATCCTACAGCAAAAACACTTGAGAAGATTTGTAATAAGATTTGTTTTCCTAGTGTTGTTGTTTGGATTTCTCCATAACCAAATAGTGAGGCAAGAAATCTGAGAGCAAGTAGGAGAGTAAGGAAGCCTTAGTTCAGGCATCTTTAATAAAAATATTATAGTTTTGGTGGCTTGTAAAAAATAGAGATTTCTTACATTTCTGGAGTCGTGAAACCTGAGACCACGATGCCAGCAAAGTAAGGTTCGTGGGAAGGCCCTTTCACAAAATTGTAGACTACCAACTTGCCAATTTCTCCCCTTATTGTGGCAAACAGAAGCAAGCAGCCCCGAAACTCCTGTGAGGACACTAACCCCGTTCATGAGGGCTCCATTCTCATGTCTTCAACTAATCCTAATTAACTCCCAAAGGCTCCACTGACTCACGCCATCACATTGGGGCAGAGTTTCAACAATCACATTTGGGGGTACACACACAGTCCATAAAAGGAAGAGCAGTAGGAATTGCTAAGGGAGCCCACAGGGAGTAAATTATCAAGTAAATTATAACTGTTGGCAACTGGAGCTTAATTCCACAGGGGAACTCTGGGAGTTTGTATTGACAATGCCTGACAATTATTGCAAGAGGAATACATGTTCTTCATTGGTTGAGGTCCCTTCCAGGGTCATCAACTCTTAGCACTTTCCTTGTCCTAAAAATAAAGCAAAACAAAACCCTCCAGGAGCCGAGATAATCCACGTATGCTCACTTTCTTCCCAGACTCCATTTTCAACACCACAGTTGGAGAGGCATATGGGCTATGATTCAGTAATGATCCTATTAACCAACAGTTCTTTACAATGATCCCTTAGGTCATTAATCTCCCTCAAAGCAATCCTCCTATATTGTTCCAAATATGATTTGAAGTCTCTTATCATCCCACAAGCCTGGCATATAGGGATTGCCTTCAATTTTTGACTCAACCTCTCCTTCTATTCAGATGGCAAAGAGGTCATTTGGTTTAATCACGGTGCTTTTGGACAAGGCAGAGGAGGAGGGAGCGAGGAATTGCTTTCTTGCCTCCTTATTGGGTTAGGCATTGCATATTAGATGTGTACAATTTAATGTAACTTATCCTTTCACAGAAGAGAATATTGAGGCCCAGAAATGTTGGGACCAAGGCAACAGTAACAGTTGGTTAGCAACAGTACTGACTTGAGTCCAATAGGCCAGGGTTGTATTAAATGCTCTTTCCTAAAGAGATATGAGAACCTGACTTTTTGTCAACAAATGATATTGTCAAATTCTGCAATTTATTTATTGATTTTGTTGTGTTGGCATATGTGCACTGTGAGACTGCAAGGTCTTCATACGCATAGGTTACCTCAGTCATTGTGAAATTCCTTTATTTCTAAGCACAGTGTCCTACACTAAGAAACAGCTGGTGCTTCCTAAGTGTTTAACCAGTAAACAATGTGTGAACAAATGAGTAAATGCTGTTTGCTATCAGTTGTAGAGCAATACAGTTTAATTGGAAGAAGTAATGGGTGGTGGGACTGCCAGTTGCTCTGTGCCTTACTACCTAAACAGCTGGTTAATTTAAAAGTATGCGATATGAGTCAAATCAATGTTTTGTCATCATATACAAATATTGGTTCATTAACTGGACTGATCACTTCCAGTTTGTGGCTGTGAGAACATGTAGAAATTCGTAGTGTTTTGTCTGATTCCAGATAAGGCAATGTTTAATTGGGTGATCTTGACCAAGTAAATTAAAATCCCCATGAGTCTTCTCTCCATCTGTTAGATAGCATAGTCATGTCTGCCTTCTCACTGCCTCATGAGGCAATTGCCATTCCAATATTTTTATAAAAGAGGATTTTATGAAAAGAATAAAAGGCCAAATGGCCTAGTTGCTATCAACTCCCAAGGAAGATTCTGTACGTAAATGTTTTATTCTTATTTACCAACGTAACTTTATGTTTGAGTTACAGCAGTTTGTGAGGCATGGAATTCCTCAGTGTCATTCCTTTTTTATTTTTTAAATGAACATAAAAATTGTATGTGTTTATGGGATACATGGTATGGGTTGATATTTATATACATTGTATAATGTACAAATTAGGGTAAATGCAGGCATCTTCTCAAACAAGCATTTCTTGGTAATGAAATAATTACAAATCATTTTTTCTCTATATTTTTGAAATACCCAGTAAACAAATATGGTTAGTCACTTTATTGGGCAATAGAACACCAGAATGTATTTCTCCTATCTAATTATAACCTAATATCCATTGGTCAACCTTTCCCCATAGTCACCCTTGTCTCCTTTTCCCTGTCTCTAGTGAGTACTATTCTACTCTCAAATTCTATGAGATCAACTCTTAGATTCCACATACGAGTGAGATCATGTGGTGTTTGCATTTCTGTGCCTAACATCAATTACATAATATTCTATATACATAGTTATAACTATGTTGTCTCAAATAACACTTTTTCATCTTTTTAATGGATGAATAATATTCCATTATGTATATGTACCACTTTTTCATCATTCATCACTTAGATTTCCATGTATTTCTTATTGTGAATAGTGCTATAATAATACGAGAAGTCAGATGTCTCCTTGATTTTATTTCCCTTGGAGATATGCCCAGTAGTGGGATTGCTGGGTAATATGATAGGCTTATTTTTAATTTTTCGAGGGACTTCCATAATAGTTTCCACAACAGCTGTACTGATTAATACTTCTGCCAACAATGTGAACTCTCTTTTCAACACATCCTTTCCAGCACTTGCTATCTTTTTAAATTTTCTTTTTAAGATTGATTTATTTGGAAGTCAAAGTTAGAGGGAGAGAGAGAGGGAAACTTTACATATGCTGGTTCTCTCCCCCAGTGGTAGCAATGGCCAGGGCTGGGCCAGACTGCCGCCAGGAGTCATCTGGGTCTCCCACATGGGTGACAGGGGCCAAAACAATTGGGCCATCTTCTGCTTTTTCCTGGTCACTGGAAGGCAGCTGAATCAGAAGTATAGCAGCTGGGACAGGAATCAGTGCCCAACTGGGATGCCAACATTGCAGCCTGTAGCTTTACTTGCTATGCCATGAAGCCAGTCCCTAAAATTTTTATTATAACCATTCTAACTGGAATAATGTGACATTTCATTGTGATATTTTTTAAGTTTTAAGCTTTTTATTTAGTTAGGGCCCTCACTCCCTATGCATTTCCCTATCTAAAAGAGAAGGAAGTCTGGATTCATACTGAGCATCAGGAGCCAGCCACATGGAGAAGCATTGTAGGCCAGGAAACATGGGGCGGGTGGCCAAGGGAAGCATGGGCCCACACTGGCAAAAGGCCAAAAAAAGAGGAGCCGATGCCTTGGCTCACTTGGTTAATCCTCTGCCTTGTGGCGCCAGCATCCCATATGGGCGCCGGGTTCTAGTCCTAGTTGCTCCTCTTCCTGTCCAGCTCTCTGCTGTGCCCTGGGAAGGCAGTGCAGGATGGCCCAAGTGTTTGGGTCCTGCACCTGCATGGGAGACCAGGAGGAAGCACCTGGCTCCTGGCTTCCAAGTGGTGCAGCGCGCTGGCTGTAGCTGCCACTTGGGGGGTGAACCATCTGAACCAACGGAAGGAAGACCTTTCTCTCTGTCTCTCTCTCTCTCTATCTGCCAAATAATAAAAGGGCTGGGCCCACCGTGTCACAGGCCTTTAATCTTCTTTCAAAGGGAAGTGGTTAATTAACCTTATTGGCTGGTGGGCACACAGATGTGGCCAGGTAGGGGCATGAGGGCACACAGGGGCGTGGTGAGGGCGTGATCTTCCTGCTCACAAACCTGATCAATTTTATCCTGTATGCCTGCCTACATCATTCCTCCCCCCAGAGACCCAATTCCCTTAATCCTAGGGGATGTTGAAGGGCTTAGAATCATCCATCTTCTGTAGCTGCTTCCTGCTCATGAGGGGCGTAGTGCAGGCCCTGCCTGTCCAGGGTCTGGAAGTCTCTGTCTTTTGATTTTTTCTTAAAGATTTATTTATTTATTTGAAAATCAGAGCTACACAGAGACAGGTTGAGAGGCAGAGAGGTCTTCCCTCCGATGGTTTACTCCCCAATTGGCTTTAATGGCCAAAGCTGTGCTGATCCAAAGCCAGGAACCAGGTGCCAGGAGCTTCTTCCAGGTCTCCCACGCGGGTGCAGGGGCCCAAGGACTTGAGTCATCTTCTGCTTTCCCAGGCCATAGCAGAGAGCTGGATTGGAAGGAGCAGCCAGGTCTCGAACTGGTGCCTATATGGGATGCCAGGGCATTAACCCACTGCGCCACAGCTCCGGCCCCTGCCTTGTGATTTTGATTTCCATTTCTCCAATGACTAGTGATGTTAAGAAATTTTCATATATATGTCAGCTATTTGGTTTTCTTTGAGAAGGGTCTATATTTTCTATTACCTTTTTTGTGCAGATTTTAATATTATTTTTGCCATTGAGTCTTTTGAATTCCTTATGTATTCTGGAAAGTAATCCCTTGTCAGATGTTTCAAATATTTTCTGTCTGTAGTTGTCTCTTCACTATGTTGATTGTTTCGTTTATAGTAAGAAGCTTTTTAATATGAGGTAATCTACCTGTCTATTCTCTTGTTTTCTGTGCTTTTAGATAGAATGATCCTTATTTTCACAACCCTACTCTTTGGTTTATGAAATCAAATAATAAGATTACAAAAATTACAAATGGACATTTAATGGGTATTTTGTTGTACCCTGGGCTATGAGACACATACATAGAGAGAGAGAGACTATTGCATATCTTTGAGTTCTTTAGTTATTGAATTTTTTGGTCCAGAAATAGACAGAAAAAAAATTGACTTAAATTGTATCCTTGTAAGTTTCCCAAAGAGAAATTCTGAGTGTGGGTTCTAAAAGGATCAACATCTGACCTAAAAATCTGACATATTCATATTTGATATACATTTTTCCTTTCTCATTATACTTTGTACAAAGTCTATTGATTCTGATTCTTCTTGTTTTTCCACTACTTCTCTTTTCTCCCTTCTTCAAATCATCAAATATATTGCTGCCAAATTTCTTTTAAGAAGACACATGTTTGGCCAAAGCCTTCTTATGCACTATCAAGTACTACCAAGTACTGCAAGGTTTGGCAACCTGTCATATGTGAATCAAACCCAACCTTCTGCCTGTTTTCAAAAATTAAATTTATTGTAATAGAGACACCTTTATCCGTTGCTTATTGCCCATGGTTGCATTTGTGCTACAGTGACAGGGTTGAGTTTCCACAGATTGTATACCCTACAATGCCTAAAATATTCACTCTCTTGATCTTCATACAAAAATGTTGGCTGACCTCAGGACTAGAGGATAAAATATAAAAAAAACAATTACCTGAAATTGCTGGGCTTCCATAAATGGTATTTAGTATATAGTAGGTGATCAATAAAAGTATAATCTAGGTGAAAATTTAGGCTGGAAATACATGGTATTACTTCCTTAAACATCTTTCAGTTTTAACACTCTCCAGTCTTATTGGGAGATAATGTAGAAAAAGCATCATGGCCTGCATATACCCTTAGCAGTCAGACGTATCTATGCTTAAGTTCAAGTTTTGCCATTTAGTAGCTCTTTGAGTAAATTAGTATGCTTTTTTGAATCTTGGTGTCTTCATTTATAATGGGGTTGTACCAATAAAGTAACACATTTTAAGAACCTAAGTCGGTACTTGAAATACAAGAGTTCACTCTCAAAAAACGCTAATAAATGCTATTATGTTCTTTCCTAATTTGAGGGTTGTCTGGAAGTCATGGCTTGGTAGTGTTTTGGGGTATCCATAAAACAAATACAATAGACACATGACTTATACAACAGAAATTCATTTTCTCATCATTTTGGAGTCTGGGAGTTCCAAGATCAAGATGCTGGCCAATTTGCTTTCTGGTAAGCAGGATATATCTGCCTTCTGTCCGTATCCTCAGATGGTGGAGAAAGAGAGAAAGCCTGTCTTTTGCTGTCTCTTTGAAAGACACTAATCTGTTTGAGTCAGGGCAACACACTTATGATTCTTTAACCTAGGCTTTTTTCTGATAAGCCCTGTCTCCAAACACAGTCACATATGGAAGGTGTATAAGGCTTCAAAATATGAACTGGTAGAGCAAGGACAAAATTTGGTCCCTAGCACATGGCATGGCACACAGAACTGAGACTTATTTGCTTTGCAATGTCCATGTCATCTCTCACAGTTTCATTTTTAGATGACATGGACATTTTCCCTTTCTTGATATAAAGAAAACAAATTTCATCTAGTTTCTAGATACAACTCTATAAATGTAATTATACATCCCCCCTTGCTCCTATCTCCTTTCTTCTTTTAATGTTTGCAAAAACATATTTTTCATTTACTTTATAATTATGGACTCAATTCATTGCTAAAGAGTTCAACAAGTGAAAAGTAGAAAGATCACTGTTTTATAGGTGTGCAGACAAGGGCTATACACAATAATCAAATCTGAAGATGTCAATTTCACTCATATAGATTGAATATTTTTATACTCTATATATAAAATACCACAAATCAGAAAACAGAATATTTATCTTTTTGGATTTGGCTTATTTCACTAAGCATTATAGTCTCCAGGTACATATATTTATTTTGCAAAAGACAGGCTTTCATTAAGTTTTATGGCTGAGTAGTATTCCATTGTGTATATATACCACATTATTTTATCCAGTAATCACTAGATAGACATGTAAGTTGATTCCATATTTTAGCTATTGTGAATTGATCTTCTACAAATATGGGAGTACAGATAACTCTTTCATATGCTGATTTCATTTCCTTTGGGAATATTTTTAGGATTGGAGTGGCTGGGTCTTATGGTAGATCTCTTATTAGATTTCAGATTACTCTCCATACTGTCTTCTGTAATAGTTGTACTAGTTTACATTCCCAATATGTTAACACATATAATCATTTTCAGTCTCATAATGGTATTTTAGGGTACTTTATTTATATCCTCACCAGCATTTGTTATTTTTTGATTTTTTGGATGATAGCCACTCTAACTGGGGCAATCTGAACTCTCATTGTGGTTTTTATTCTCATTTCCCTGATGGCTAGTGATCCTGATCATATATTCATGTGTGTATTGGGCATTTCTATCTCATCCTTTGAAAAATTCCTGTTCATGTCTTTACTCATTTCTTAACTGGATAGTTTAATTGTTGAGTTTTTGAGCTCCTTATATATTCTGGATATTAAATCCTTTATCAAATGCATGATTTGCAAATATTTTCTCCCATTTGTAGTTGCATTTTCCCTTTGTTGAGTATTTATTTTACAGTGCAGAAGCTTTTTAGCTTGATATAATACCATTTGTATATTTCTTATTTTATTGCCTATGTTCTCGGGTCTTATCCAAGAAGTCTTTGTTTATGACAATAGCTATTTGATCTTCTAGTTATGTGATGCTTTCACATCTTAAGTTTAGATAACTCATCCATTGTAAGTTGATTTTTGTATAGGTATAAAGTAAGTATCTTGTTTCATACTTCTCCATGCATAGATCCGGTTTTCCCAACACCATTTGTTGACAGATTGTGCTTTCTCTGGAGAATGATTTTAGCTCATTTGCCAAAGATTAGTTGGTTATAGATGTATGGATTAATTTTTGGCAGTTGTATTCTGTTCCATTGACCTGCATGTCTGTTTTTGTGCCAGTACCAGGCTGTTTTGATTAAAATAGCCCTGCAGTATGTCTTGAAATCCAGTTTTGTGGTGTTCCTCCACTTTTTTATTTTTTAAGGTTGCTTTAACTATCTGGGTCTCTTGTGTTTCCATATGAGTTTTAGGGTCGGTTTTTCTATATCTGAGAAGAATGCTTTTGGTGTTTTGATTGATAGAACATTGAATCTGGAGATTACTTTGGATAGAACATACATTTTGATGATATTGTTTCTTCCAAACCACAAACATGGATGATTTTTTTTCCATTTTTTGGTGTCTTCTCCTATTTCTTTCCTTAATATTTTGTAATTTCATTTGTAGAGATAGTTCATATTCTTGGTAAATTTATCCCAATTTATTTAAATTTTTTGTTATTGTGAATGGCATTGATCTTACAAGTTCTTTCTCTGCAATGGCATTTTTGGTATATACACAAAGTTATTGATTTTTGTGTGTTAGCTTTATACCCTGAAACTTACCAAACTCTCCTAAGAGTTCCAGTGGTATCTTGGTGGGATATTTGGATCCCTATATAGGTTCATGTCATCTGTGAATAGGGATAATTTGACTTCCTCCATTCCAATTTGTATCCCTATGATTATTTTTTTCTTTCTAATAGCTTTGGCTAAAATATCCAGAATTATATTGAATAGTAATGATAATAGTGGGCATCCTTCTGTGGTTCCCAATCTTAGTGGAAATGTATTCTAGTTTTCCCCATTGAATATGATGCTCGTTGTGGTTATGTAATATGCTGCCTTGATTGTGTTGAGGAAGATTCTTTCCTATACCCAATTGCCTAAGGTTTTATCATGAAAGATACTATATTTCATGAAATGTTTTCTCCATATCTATTGATATAATCATGTGGTTTTATACTTCAATTTGTTAACATGATATAGCACATTTATTGATTTGTGCATGTTGAACTGTCCCTGCATCATTGGGACCCATCCTATTTGGTCCAGATGGATGATCTTTTTGATGTATTGTTGGATTTGATTATCTAGTATTTGACTGAGCATTCTTGCAACTATTTTTACCAGAAATATTGGTCTATAATTCTTTATTTGTTGTGTCTTTTTCTAGTTTTGGAATTAAGGTGATGCTGGCCTCATAGAAAGAGTTGAGAGGATTCCTTCATTTTAAATAATTTAAATAATGTTGAATAATTTAACAATTGAGAATAGTTCTTCTTTAAAGTCTGGTAGAGGCCAATGCTGTGGCACAGAGAGTTAATGCCCTGGCCTGGAGCACTGGCGTCCCAAATGGGCATCAGTTTGAGTCCTGCTCCACTTCTGATCCAGCTCTCTACTATGGCCTGGGAAAGCAGTGGAAGATGGCCCAAGTCCTTGGGCCCCTGTACCTGTGTGGAAGACCTGGAAGAAGCTCCTGGCTCCTGGCTGCAGATCAGCACAGCTCCAGCTGTTGCAGTCAATTTAGGAATGAACCATCAGATGGAAGACCTCTCTTTCTCTCTGCCTCTCCTTTCCCTGTGTAACTCTGACTTTCAACTTTCAAATAAATCTTTTTTTAAAAAGATTTTATTTAAAGATTTTTTTTTTTGACAGGCAGAGTGGACAGTGAGAGAGACAGAGAGAAAGGTCTTCCTTTGCCGTTGGTTCACCCTCCAATGGCTGCCGCGGACGGCGCACCGCGCTCATCCGATGGCAGGAGCCAGGTGCTAGGTGCTTATCCTGGTCTCCCATGGGGTGCAGGGCCCAAGCACTTGGGCCATCCTCCACTGCACTCCCGGGCCACAGCAGAGGGCTGGCCTGGAAGAGGGGCAACCGGGACAGAATCCGGCGCCCCGACTGGGACTAGAACCCGGTGTGCCGGCGCCGCAAGGCGGAGGATTAGCCTGTTGAGCCACGGCGCCGGCCTAAAGATTTTTAAAGACTTTTTTTTTCATGATCTGGTAGAATTCAGCAGTGAAGCCACCTGGGCTTTTCTTAGTTGGGAACGTCTTTATTACTGATTCAATCTCTATCTCAGTTATTGGTGTATTCAGATTTTCTTCGTCTTCCTGCCTCAAATTTGGTAAATTGTGTATGTTCAGATCTACCCATTTCTTCTAGATTTTCCAATTTATGGCATATAGCTGTTTATAATAATTCCTGATGATTTTTAAATTTCTGTGCTGTTTTAATGTTTCATTTTTCATCTCTGATTTTATTAATTTAGGTCTTCATATTTTGTAGTTGTGCCAATGGTGTATCAATTTTTATATTTTTTAAAAAAACCAGCTCTTCATTTCACTGATTTATTTTTTTTTTTTGTAATTTTTTTGTTTCAATTTTGTTTATTTCTTCTCTCCTACTAATTTTGGCTTTGGTTTGTCCTTGTTTTTCTTGGTCCCTGAGATGATTGTTAGATCATTTGTATTTACAATTTCATAATGTAGGCACTAACTGCTATAAACTTTCCTCTTTACATTGTTCTTACTGTCTTCCATACATTTTGATATATTGTGTTGTTATTTTCATTAATTTCAAGGAATTTTTTTGATTTCCCTTTTGACTTCTTCTATGACCCACTGTTCATTCAAGAGCATGTTTCAGTTTCCATGTGTTTGTATTTTTTTAGAGCTTCTTATGGTGTTAGTTCCCAGCTTTATTCCAATGTGTTCAGAAAAGGTACATTGTGTTATTTAATTTTTTTATATATTTTTTAATTTTTTTATTTTTGACAGGTAGAGTGGACAGTGAGAGAGAGAGAGACAGAGACAGAGAGAAAGGTCTTCCTTTGCCATTGGTTCACCCTCCAATGGCCGCTGCAGCCAGCGCGCTGGAGCCAGCACACTGCGCTGATCCAATGGCAGGAGCCAGGTGCTTCTCCTGGTCTCCCATGGGGTGCAGGGCCCAAGCACTTGGGCCATCCTCCACCGCACTCCCGGGCCACAGCAGAGAGCTGGCCTGGAAGAGGGGCAACTGGGACAGAATCCGGTGCCCCAACCAGGACTAGAACCCGGTGTGCAGGTGCCGCAAGGCGGAGGATTAGTCTGTTGAGCCACGGCGCCAGCCCACCAGAAGAGTTTTTCGAAACTGACTTTAAGAACCTGACCTCCACCTTGCGGCACTGGCATACCAGGTTCTAGTCCCGGTCGGGGCGCCAGATTCTGTCCCGGTTGCCCCTCTTCCAGGCCAGCTCTCTGCTGTGGCTCGGGAGTGCAGTGGAGGATGGCCCAAGTGCTTGGGCCCTGCACCCCATGGGAGACCAGGAAAAAGCACCTGGCACCTGGCTCCTGCCATCGGATGAGCCCAGTGCACTGGCCGCGGCAGCCATTGGAGGGTGAACCAATGGCAAAGGAAGACCTTTCTCTCTGTCTCTCTCCCTCACTGTCCACTCTGCCTGTCAAAAAAAAAAAAAATTAAAAAAAAAAAAAAGAACCTGACCTTAGCTATGCGTACTCTGGCCTACACTTCAGGACAGCTTCTGCAGAAGGCTCTGATTTCAGTAGACTCCCTGTCCAGGGTAGTTATGGACAATAGACAGGCCTTAGAGTTCATGTTAATAGAATAAGGGGGATCTGCCACCTTTACTCAAATAATAGTATGTTCTCAGAAAAGGACATCAAAGCCCTCTATGCTCAAGCTAAATGGTTTTATAGTTTGCATAGGGGTAATCTCCCACCACCTACTGTCAGGGAGATGGCTAGCCATGTTTTTCCATCTTAAGGGGCACACCAAAAGCACTTGGGGCTATTCCAATCTTGCTCATGGTGATTGACAAACATATGTTTCAGAACCCAACAGCTTCTGAGAATAATGATGACCATGCAGGGGACACGGAGGATGGTGGTGACTGAAAGAGCCCCAGCTCGTGAAGCAAACTCATTAAATGAGATAGGCAGAGACTTCCGGATCGAGAACAGGCAGGGTCTGCACCCCTAATAAGCAGGAAGTAGCTACAGAAGATGGTGACTCGATGCCTATCAACATCCCCTTAAGATTAAGGTCTGGAGACTCTGAGGTGGGAATGAAGCAGGCAGGCATACAGGCTAAAATTGGTTAGATTTGTGAGCTGGAAGACCACGCCTTTGCCACGACCCTGTGTGACTTCACACCCTACCTGATACCTTCACCATGCCTCTGTGTGACCTTACACCCTACCTGATATGCCCACCACGCCCCCATGTGACATCAGGCTCTACCTGACCATCCCTGAGTACCCACCTGCCCATGAGCCACTCCCCTGTGGAAAATAAATATAAAGGCAGGGAGTGTCGCAAAAGGCACTCTGCCTCTGCTTTGCTGCTGGTGATAAGCGGTGGACAGCAGCTCGAGGCACTTGTGGCATGTGGCTCTGGCCTGCTCTCCACTTGGTAGGGACGCTACCTAGTTTCCAGACTTTCCCCTCTCTCCTACCTGAACTAAAGCCTCACTTTCCTAGATACTTCTTGCACTAAATAAAAGCTTAAAATGTACCATGCTGCCTCGTTTATCTGTGCCGGTATTTAGAATTCTTCTTTAAATATTAAGCAAGAACCCTCTTGGGCTTATTAATATTGGGGATTTAGTAATAAGCCCGTGGTGGAATCGTATGGCACCCCAAATTTCGGTAGCACGTGTGGCATCCCAGATAGCACTGCTGGGGAACTAAAAGGGCCACATTTTAGTGTAAAATTTAGGGGGTCTTGTCCAATTTCATATGGAGACCACGAAGGGACATAAAATATGAAATTTTTAAGGGATTTATAAATTTTTAAGAAGGGACTGATAAGAAATTTTTTAAAAACTTTTATTTAGTAAATATAATTTCCAAAGTACAGTTTATGGATTACAATGGCCTTTCCGCCTCCCACCCGTACCCCTCCCATCTCCCACTCATCAAGATTCATTTTCAATTATCTTTATATACAGAAGATCGATTTAGTATATATTAAGTAAAGATTTCATCAGTTTGCACCCACACAGAACATAAAGTGTAAAATACTATTTGAGTACTAGTTATAGCATTAATTCACATTGGACAACACATTAAGGACAGAGATCCCACGTGAGGAGTAAGTACACAGAGACTCCTGTTGTTGACTTAACAATTTGACATTCTTGTTTATGGCGTCAGAAATCTCCCTAGGCTCTAGTCATGAGTTTCCAAGGCTATGGAAGCCTCTTGAGTTTGCTGACTTCGATCTTATTTAGACAAGGTCATAGTCAAAGTGGAAGTTCTCTCCTCCCTTCAGAGAAAGGTACCTCCTTCTTTGATGGCCCATTCTTTCTACTGGGATCTCACTCGCAGAGATCTTTCATTTAGTTGTTTTTTTTGTTTGTTTGTTTTTGTTTTTTTTTTTTGCCAGAGTGTCTTGGCTTTCCATGCCTAAAATACTCTCTTGGGCTCTTCAGCCGGATCCGAATGCCTTAAGGGCTGATTGTTTCTCTGCTCTGCCATCTGAGAGGAGTTGGAAGCAACAGCCCATCTAGTACCCAGATGGTGATTTCTAATAGTATTTTTTTCATAAAATGACTCCTAGCTCCTTGGGGAATCCCCCCCCCCACCAGAATTTGATAAAGCAGGGAATATATAAGCTTAGCTTGGAGAAATTGGTGGTGCTAGAAAGTAAGGAAATATGAAAAAAAATCAATCTACAATAAGAATATGTTAATGGAAAGCCAACTGAAAGACCTCTTGGTGGCCAACACTGGTACTGCTTGAGCACCAAAAATAAGTAACCTAATATTGGATTATAATCCAAAGTTAAAATAAGCATCCATAAGCCCATACTGAATGTAGTTTCTTACAAAGTAAATAGACAAAAAAAATTGGGGTAAAAGAATAAATAAGATAAAACTCAGGGTAAGTTTAGTTCAGAATCTATAATATTCTATAAAGCTCCCAGAGATGTACTGATTATTTTTCTTGAGCTGTCTAACCAAGTAGAGAATGAAGCAGGTCATAAGGTTCCCACTATCTATAAGCAATATAAAAATTTATTTTTTAGGAGAGCTCTAGATTCTCATAAAAATGAGATTTAAGAGATTTATTTCTTCATAAAGAAATAAATATTAAATAAATTCAGTTTTCATGGCAGAGGTATTGATAAATGTGATTGCTACTAAAATCTGCAATATTTGTACAGCTATTAATTAGAAATTTGTTTAATTCCTTATGGCACATGTATAAGATTCTGTTTATAGATAATAAATATTTATACTTATGTAAAACCAAAATATCTACTTGTTTCTGAAATAGTCATCGTGAAGTTATGATTCTTGAAATTGTGGATGACAAGAAAATAACAGTTAAAATATTCAAATATAATTTCAAATTTAACACTTAAAAACTCTGACTTTCTTGATAATTAAAAACTGAACTTTAAAAATACAAATTTTCTTTATATAAAGAAGATCGATTCAATATATACTATGTAAAGATTTCATCAGTTTGCACCCACTCAGAAATCAATTTTGGATTTTACAAACACTTAAATGAAGTCTTCAGTTTGTGAAAAATGTGTATTGTGAAAACTGTAGATTTCAAAGTTTTTTTGCAACCATGAATTTATCTGTTGATTCAATTTCCATGAAATTCTTGAAGTATCATCCTATTTAAAGAATGGTTAAGAATATAGCTCCAGGCTTTAATCTCTCATTTTAATATTATTTATCCTATTTTAGTCAGCTCATACAGTTTCATCTACTAGTAAAAGTGTTCTTGACTAGCTTAAAATTTGCTGTAAAGGGTTGAAAGTAGGCAGCTGTTTTTTTCAACTGACAGCATTCCTCAGAACTTTCTAATTAAGATTGGCTTTACATTCTTATCCAAACACAGAACAATGTAGGAGAGGGCACCTGGAGTGGCCAATTGATGCCCTGCAGTGCTCACTTGTGTAAGAAGTACTTAGAGTACTAGTAGGGTAGCTTACACAACATTAGGTCTAAACAGAAAACCAATCTATATTAACCCCACTGAGGTCTGAGACTGGGAGGGCTCCTGTGTTCCAAGTGGAGAAGAAACACTACTGACTCCTGGCTCTCGGCTGTTTGTGTCCTGCCATTGAACTCACAATGGGGCCTACCAGAAAACCTGACCTTGAATTGTTTCAGAAGGAGACTATAAATACATATCCTTTGGTGTTCAGTGTAACTGTTTTCATCAGATGTCACATTTAAACCACATAATTTTTTTGGTTTAAAAATGTTTGTTTTAAAGATTTTATTTATTTGAAAGACAGAGTTGTGGGGGAGGGGGGAAGGAGGAAGGGAGACAGAGAGTGAGATAAACAGAGAGAGAGAGAGAGGTCTTCTATCTACAGCTTCATTTCCCAAATGGCTGCAATGGTGGGGACTGGGCCAGGCTGAAACCAAGAGCTTCTTCCAGGTCTCCCAAATGGTTGCAGGGGCCCAAGTACTTGGGTCATCCTCTACTGTCTTCCCAGGCACATGAGTGGGGAACTGTATCGCAAGTGGAGCATCTGGGACTTGAACAGGTGCCCATATGGGATGCTGGCCCCCCAGGAGTGGCTTAACTTTCTATACTAAAATGCCAGCCCCTGGGAACTAAACTTTTTTTATAGAAAACTTTTATTTAATAAATATAAATTTTGAAAGGACAACTTTTTGATTATAGCAATTCTTCCCCCCCATAACCTTCCTCCCACCCGCAAATCATCCCATCTCCTACTCCCTCTCCCATCCCATTCTTCGTTAAGATTCATTTTTAATTATCTTTATATACAGAATATCAACTCCATATTAAGTAAAGATTTCAGCAGTTTGCACCCACACAGACACACAAAGTATAAAGTACTGTTTGAAGACTCATTTTACCATTAATTCTCATAATACAACACATTAAGGACAGAGGTCCTATATGGGGAGCAAGTGCATAGTGACTCCTGTTGTTGATTTAACAATTGGCACTCTTATTTATGATGTCAGTAATCACCCAAGACTCTTGTCATGAGCTGCCAAGGCTATGAAAATCTCTTGAGTTCACAAACTCCGACCTTACTTAGACAAGGCCATAATCAAAGTGGAAGTTCTCTCCTCCCTTCAGAGAAAGGTACCTCCTTCTTTGATGGCCCCTTCTTTCCTGAGTACTGTTCTTCCACAGAGGTCCTCCTTAATTTGCAACTCTTTCATTACTTTTAACAATACTCAGGGATTAGTTATATCCAATGAGATGATTGGCAAGTTTTTGGAGGCTCCTGCTCCTTGTGTTATAAGACCAAGACCAATACATGCTTACGTGCTATGTAATTTAGTAGTCTATGACTTTAATGATTGTCTTAGATTCAATTATATTGTCAGTTATTAAACTTGAATGAAAATAAATATTAACCTCTTGGTGTTTGTCAGCAGGGTATTATTTAAGATAGCTTTAGCAATTCCTTTTTCAAATGTTCAACAGACAAAAATGAAGAAATGACTTTTTCAAAGTATGTTCTTTTCATCAAATCTTTGGTATTATGTTATTTTTATGGATATATATATATTAATGGATATGTAATTTTGCATTTTTATTTTTATTAACACTTGGGGACCAGTTTTCTTATTTATTACTTAGGAATCTAAGAGAAAATGATAGAAATACCAGCTTAATCTGTAGAGTCTTACCTAAAGTCCAAGTACGTATATTTAAAGCAGGGAATTTGGGGCCGGCGCTGTGGCATAGCGGGTAAAGTTGCTGCCTGCAGTGCTGGCATCCCATATGGACGCCGGGTTGAGTCCTGGCTGTTCCTGTTTCAATCCAGTTCTCTGCTATGGCCTGGGAAAACAGTGGAAGATGGCCCAAGTCCTTGGGCCCCTGCACCCATGTGGGAGACCTGGAAGAAGCTCCTGGCTCCTGGCTTTGGATCAGCTCAGCTCCAGCTGTTGTGACCAACTGGAAAGAGAATCAGCAGATGGAAGACCTCTCTCTCTCTCTGCGTCTTCTTCTCTCTGTGTGATTCTGACTATCAAATAAATAAACAAATCTTAAAAAAAAAAGCAGGGAATTTTAAATTTTTAAAAATTTAAATTTTATTAATGAATAAACATGATATACTAGAATGATAAAGAGGAGTTGGTGACAATGTACTCTTATCACATAAGGATAAAATAGGCAAAGATTGAACTTTACATATAAAAGAAGTTCATTTAAATAACAAGGGTGGAATAAAACAATAATTTTGAAGATTCAATTGGTGACAATTGAAACGGGCTGTATTAAGGGGGTTCACTTTGAGTTGTTATCAAAGTCCAGATTGTATTGTCATCTCACTTCCAGCATATGTGCTTGTTATTTGAGATTTTTTAATTTTTCTGTTATTTGAGTTTTCTTTTTTAAATTTGTATTTATTTCATTTGAAGAAGTGAAAGAGAGGGAAAGAGAGAATGCTCTTATCTGCTAGTTCACTCCCCAAATGGCCCTAATAGCCAGAGCAGTGCCAGGCTGAAGTGGGAAGACGGGAATGCCATCCAGATCTCCCACGTGGGTGGCAAGGACCCAACTACCTGAAGCATTGCTGTGGCTGCCCGGTGTGCACGGTAGCAAGAAACCGCATTGAGCTGCAGAGCCAGGACTTGAACTCAGACACTCCAACACGGGTTATGGGCATCCCAAGTGGCTCTTTAGCTGCTAGATCAAAAGCCTGCCCTTATCTTCTTTCTTCTATCTTCTACCTCTTCTTCTATACTAGCTTCTTCTCATAAATATTCTTATGTCACTCAAAAAAACAGCTTATTTTGAACTGGTCCCTTCTTTCTATTGCATCATAACTCTTTTCATTTACCTGCAAGCTGTGAAACCTTATTTAACCGTTCATGTTTCAATCTTTTGCAAGCTGTGATTCACAATTGTCTTTGAATCACTATGAATTATGTTCATTTTGTCAGATTATAGGAGTTAGAAGGGATAATACACATTATGTCAAATCCCTGTTGGAATGAGAAAAGTGGCAGAGTCCCTTTAAGAGTGGGCAAACTGCTTGCTTTGTCCCAGCAGCTGACTGTAGCAACACTACAGGAGAACAGGCTACACAGGATTACAAATTCCACCTCTGATGGGTTTTATCCATGCCTGGGATTCATTGCCAGCTGTTACTCTTTTCCTCCCTTAGTTTGTTAAGTGTCAGTAAATGCTTTTGTGTATAAAATGAGCAATGCCCTCAGGCTTACCCAGGCAACTCCTCCTTCGGAGTCCCCACTCCTGACTGCTTGCTACACTCGCTGTCCCTGTGTGTGTGGAAATTCTTCAACAGGAGACATGAACCACGATTGTCATCATGATCCCGTAACAAGACTCTTTTAAATTGCCTTTTGACATGAACTCTATTCTGTCTACCTCATCCCTTTCCACAGATTGTTCCTCTTCCTTGATGTCCTGGGTAACGATTCATTTTTACACTACTCAGCGTTTCCATTGTTAATAATATTGCTTCACCCTATAGCAAAGTTTGTTCTCTCTAACCTTCTCAATCCTTGTTCATAGTTACCAGGGTTGCAACTCCCATTAGTGTGCCAATGAGTCTAAAGTTTAAATGGATTACAAACTACTTCAAGAAGAAAAAGTGGACTTTCTGGATAATGAAAGTGAAAGGATAATTTTACGTTATGAAAGAATGCTCAATATACTTGATTAAAAAGGAGATTTATAGGCTGTAGCTATTAAAGAAAGACTTAACATAAGGTGCAAAATTTGGAGGATGGAAAATATAATGGAGTCACTTACAATGATGAGTAAAGAATCATAGTGCTGGGGCCAGCCCTGTGGCCTAGAAGGTTAAACCTCCTCCTGAGGTGCTGGCATCCCATAGGGGCACCAGTTCGAGTCCCAGCTGCTCCACTTTCAATCCAGCCCCCTGCTAATGGCCCCTGCACCCACGTGGGAGATCTGGAAAAAGCTCTTGGCTCCTTGTTTTGGACTGGCCCAGCCCTGGCTATTGTGGACATTTGGAGAGTGAATCAGCAGATGGAAGACATCCTTTTCTCTCTCTCTCCTTCTTTCTTTTATATCTCTGCCTTTCAAATAAATAACTTTTGTTTTAAAAAGAACCATAGTATGATAGAGTTGAAAGATGATTTTCTCCTGTGGATGGAATAGAAAGATTTTACTGTCTCCAGGTACCTTGTATTAAAATACCAAAGGCTGTCATATTATGGACTTTAAATTCTTTGAATACATGGTATGGAGTTTGTGGTTTGGTGGAAGGAGCAAGCAAATAATAGGATTGCTGAATCAGTCATAACATATGATTGGATTATATCGGAGGTAAGATGTGATGAATAGACTGATAAGATAAAAGCAAAAAGGTTAAAACTTCACTGCTGATTTGCTGGAAAGTTAAACCTTGGATGACGAAAGCAATGCCTGAAGTGATTGTTTTAGTCAGGTGAATGTTTCCTGGGGTAGCTGTAGCATGTCAGATATGCAAAGCAGCTTTACAAAGCCAGGTTTGCATGAGTGGGACCATACAGACTTTAGTGTTAACCTTCGTAATCCAAACCTCAAGAAAAAGGAGAACTTCATGGAGTAAGTAAATTGCCCAAAGCCAAGACAAGGGTTTACTAACAACGCTAGTGTTAGAATTAAACTACTGTCTTGTGGGCCATCATACCAGGCAGCCTCTGAAAAATGAGGACATACTAGAGAAACCGAAGAAGGTTCTTTGTGTTAGCAAACCACTTTAAAAAGGCTTTGCCCCAACTAAGTAAACATCATTTATTAAACAAAAAAACTGTAATTCACAAGGAAAACCATATGTTTTCAAGGGTGGCTGACAAATGTTTCATTGCTCCTTCAACTGTTTTGCTCCCTGGAGCCTTTCAGTATTGTTGACTGCAGGGACAATTCACTCCTTTCAAAATTCTCGGAATTTAGACTTGAGCTACTCAGAACATCATTCATCACACATAAATGAACATCCGGGTTGTTATTTTCAACACTGAAAATCTCAGATAAGAGCTGAAACACAAGCCTTCTTTGGAGAATGTAATGGCCTTGCTGTATGGGCCTCACTAGTTTTAAAGGCTACTTGGCTTCTGTTTGAAATAACTCAAAGCTTATTCTCATCTGATGAATGAAATAGATTTTTTCTTCAGAAACATTATTCTTTTGCAGACTTTTCTTTCTCATTTTCTTTGATTATTGGTTACTTAGAAACATTTAACAATCCTGCAAATGACATAATGTAATTAAACAGAGATGAGAGATGTATTTTGAATGAGATTTTGTAATAACCAAAGTCCTGCTTTGATTGAGGCCTACCTCATACACAGACATAAATTGGCTTCTATCCCTACTATTCCCCTGCTTGGCATAGAAAATCCTTTTACGGGTACCATGCAAAGGCTTGAGGTATTAAGGCAATTTTTCATGTATATGGAATTTTGGTAGTTGATGTCCTTCATTTCATTGGGTTATACAATGTAAAATTGATATAATTGCAATACTTGAGCTCAAAAAATAATCCCAGTGAAATTCCAAACACTTAACTCATAGATATTCATAGCCTAGATTAATTAAATCAAATTATTTTTCTTAAAGGACCCTTTACAATATTCATTTGTAAATGTAAAGAGAAAACCAAATAATTTAAAAACATAAAACACTTGAGTTGTGGACCAGGACCGGGTGGGCCACAGGGTGGACCAGGAAGGATCCTGAAGACAGATTTGATCTATTTCTAGAAAAGCATGGGGCTGGCATTGTAGTTTATTTTGGGGGGAGTGAACCAGTGCATGAAGTATTTCTCTCTCTCTCTCAAATTCAGAGACAAGCCCAATTTAATACCCTATTACTTTGTTTTTTAGGGTCACGGTATTTTCAATTGTAATATGCTGCTTCCCAATATTCAGATGAACATCAGATGAACCCACTTACGTTCTTCATATGTGTTCCTTTAATCTACAAGTTCAATTTGACAACAAATGTATACTCATAAACAAAATGATCAGACTTATATTGGAAAATATTTTTCTACTGCTGCTACCTTTTAAAAGTATAAGATATGTTTTCAGCTACAAATACAATACTGAACTGCAGCTATAGATGATCAAAATGTCAGTATTTGCCAAACTCAGTAGTATTACCATGGAAGCATTTGTCTGTAAGCATGAAAGAAACTGGCCGGCGCCGTGGCTCAACAGGCTAATCCTCCGCCTTGCGGCGCCGGCACACCAGGTTCTAGTCCCGGTCGGGGCACCGGATTCTGTCCCGGTTGCCCCTCTTCCAGGCCAGCCCTCTGCTGTGGCCCAGGAGTGCAGTGGAGGATGGCCCAAGTGCTTGGGCCCTGCACTCCATGGGAGACCAGGATAAGCACCTAGCAGCTGGCTCCTGCCATCGGATGAGCGCAGTGCGCCGGCCGCAGCGCGCTGTCCGTGGCAGCCATTGGAGGGTGAACCAATGGCAAAGGAAGACCTTTCTCTCTGTCTCTCTCTCTCACTGTCCACTCTGCCTGTCAAAAAATAAAAAAAAAAATAAAATAAAAAAATAAAAATTAAAAAAAAAGAAAGAAATTAACAAATTCTGGTTTCTCTCTTATGTGGCTACTAGTTGTCTACTTAAAATAATCTTGAAATAAACAACCATAAAAAACAAAAAACAAAACAAAAGCCAATAATTGAAAAAGGTATAGGTCTTAATTTTGGCCTTAGTGCTACATTGATATCTGAACTTGGCAAATATGTTAACCTCTCTTCTACTCAGGGTTCCTATAATTAAGGACTCTTAGTAAGTAATCTTTACAGGCACAAAAGGTTAACCATGCACATAGTGCTTAGATGAACCATTTCAACAAAGCATTGAAATCCTTCTAAATAAAGCCAGAGCTATTGAAGCTGCTGACTAGAAAATAACCCCTGACTGATAATATGTCTGGACAAGCCATTATCCAGGATTGGTTGCTTTGATTTCAGTAAAGTGAACTGCTAATCTAAGCAGTTACTTCTTCAGTTTCCAGAGACTAAACAGAATGCATAACAACAAAACAAACTCACTTATAGAGCATTTTACTTTTAAAATTGTCAGTATTGTGTGTATATATTCACAGATTCATCAATATATAATATTCAGACAAGATCTTTACAAGCTGGAAAATAATGTCTATACATGGTGTGCCTCAAAATATGGATGTGTATATACTGGTTTTAGGATGAAAATCAAACTCCATGATATAACACACTAGATCCTCCTTGAATGACCTCTGCCTCCCAGACTTGTCTCTTGCCTTGTCCTGACTCAAACTCTATTCAAATTCTATTCTTTGACCATATCTAACCTCCTGTTCTTGGTCAGAAACACTAGAAGGTTTCAAGCCTCTATAGCTTTTCATAAGCTTTCCCCCTTGTCCATTTTTTTTTTTTGGTTGTCTATTGCTGGGTAATAAATTACTGCAACACTTGGTGGTGGTAGTGGCCGTTGATGGAGCTTGGTCCTTGCTAACTAGGGTCATTTGTGGGGATGAAGTAAGATGGTGACTAGAACTGGAGCTGTCTGAGACTTGCTAACTCCTGTGTCTGACACCTGCGTTTGAAAGATTCAGAAAGCTGGGATACAGAACAGGTGGAGCTCCTTGGACATCTGTCTTTCTCTTTGTGGGCTTGACATGGTCTTTCCAACATTGTAGCTTCAGCAGAGCTGGATGCCTAATGTGATGGTTCAGGGTTTCAAAATGTATGTCTCATCAGAATAAGAAAATCAAGTACAAGTTGTCTCATCTTCTATAGCTGACCCTGAAAGGCACACAATGTTACTTCTGCTTACTTCTATTCATTAAAAGTGAGTCATTAAAGATACCCACATTCAAGAGGAGGGAATTGGAGTCTACCTTTTGATGACCAAAATGTCAAAAAATGTTTGATTGCATTTTCAAACCAGCGCATGTACATAGCAAATGCCTGTTATCTTTTGAGACTTAATTCAACAGCTATTTCTACAATGGAGTTTTTAGACCACATTCATGTTCCATTTTACTCCCTTCCCTTTCTTAATTTGGCCATTTGCTTCACTCTGCTCATATCTTCCTATAGATAATTCTGTCATTGGAAGTTTGATATCTTTTCTGAATAACTCATGTTCATTTGGTCTACTAGAATGAGAATTTCTCAACGTGAGAAATGTTACTATATTGTCTTCTTTACTCCTGTGCTGGGGGTAGAGGCAACCAGGGAATTGTTTGTTAATTGAATGACTAATAGAACATCAAATAATAAATATGGCAGTATATGAGAAGCTAATATATACCAGAAAATTTATTTATTACAGAACATATTTACTTTTTAAAATATTTATTTGAAAGGTAGTATGACAGAGAGAGCGAGACACAGAGAGAACTTCCATCTGCTGGTTCACTCCTCAAATGCCCACAAAATTAGGCCTCTGCCAGGCTGAGGCCAGAAGCTAGGAACTCCATCTACATCTTCTGCGTGGGTGGTAGGAGCCCGCATAGTTCAGCCATCATCTGCTGCCTCCCAGAAGCAATATTGGAAGCATGGATTGCCCAGGACTCAAACCAGACACTTTGATATATTATAGGCATCCCAAGTGGTGGCTTAACCCATTGTGCCACAATACATTCCTCCAGATTTACTGTTTAAAATGATGCTGGGGCTGGTGCTGTGTTGTAGCCAGCAGAGCCAGCACCCAATGTGAGCACCGGTTCAGGTCCTGGCTGATCCACTTCCACTCCAGCTCTCTGCTATGGCCTGGGGAAGCAGTGGAAATGGCCCAAGACCTTGGGCCCATGTACCCACGTGGGATACCAAGAAGAAGCTCCAGGATCCTGCCTTTGCATTGGTCCAACTCTGGCCATTGTGGCCACTTGAGGAGTGAACCAGTAGATGGAAGACCTCTTTCTCTCTCTCTGCCTCTGCCTCTGTAACTCTGTCTGTAAAATAAATAAATAAATATTTTTAAAAAATGGTAAAGCCTTTCTTCCAATGCTGAGAAGATTTAGCTTTGAGTACTATTAAAAAACGAAATTTGCTTTCTACTTTGTATATACTGAGTGACAATAAACTAGAAATCCTAAATTTTTTTCCTTGAGATAAATTATAGTCCCTGAAAATAAAAAGGCACATGTGCATATCAGAAGTTCATGCCCTTAATAATGAGGCAGTAAAAAAATTAGAGAACAATACTGAATATACTCATTTATTTCTCTCGGAGAACCTTAGTCTACTTTAATCTTGTACCTTCTCTCATCTTTATTATGAGAACTGTCAAAGGTCCATAAAAGCCCGGCACAATAATAGAAGGAACTTTTCCAAGATGAATTTAAGAAGTGATGGTTTTGTAAAATATAATGGTTAACTTCCTGGCAATTGTATAATGAATGATAAGCAGAAATTAAGTAATGCACTTCTATTTGCTTTAGATTTATATGTTTGCCTTTTGAGTACCTGCTGGTCATTGAAATGACAGTATTAATCTTTGGCATCTTCATTTCATTTCCCATATGAAAGATAGCTTAAAAAAGATGTTGTAACTCTCACCCAAATTAGCAGATGCAAGGTTATTTATATTTAATTTTCCCAAGAGCCAGATTTTTTACTTTCTATGAGTTTCTATATCAACATTAGCACTTTGGATGTTAAGAAATTTGAAAAGTTGAATAGTTTTCTGGCATGTCTTGGCAACTTGATGTCTTCTACTCACAATTACAATTGCACAGGGAATGGGTAATTATTACTTAAGAGTAGAAGAGTAGTAGGGGTCATATTTGGCTCAGAGTCATGGGTAATGTTTTCATTAAATATCATCCTGTAATCATTACTTACTTTACACTTTAGCAAGACAGTTGATGAGAAAGGATGACAGAAACAGGAACATTACCATCAACAGGGAGAGCATGCACAGGCTCAAGAGTATACTTTGGTTCCACTAGTACTTGGAGACACTTATTGTCACATTATGCCACCCTACAACTAAAGAGTTTAGAGGATAAAAACTATTGTTTAGGGAAAATGTGTGGCTGCTTGATGGCATACACTTCAAATGCTGTTCAAATAAAAGTTAAGAAAAGTGAGGGATTCCACTGTTCTAAGGTGCTGTAAATGAAATTATGGACTCTACACCCCAGTTTTGTCACATTTTCTCAAGCAATACATGCAGTAATTGCCTTTTACACAAGTCCGATGATGTGAAGAGGGGATTGCTGTGCCCTCATTTCTCATGAATAGTATTCATTTTATATCTGTATCTATATTTATCTCTCTCTCTCTCTATATATATATATATACATATATATATGAAAGAGGTAGAGATGAAGTTTTTTAATAATTTTTGTGCCTTTCAATTAATATGAAGAAAATTTTCACACTTGAGTTTTACCATTGCAATTTTTATTTATTTCTTCAGTTCAGATAGCCATAACTATTCCACTAAGATTTACTTTCAGATATTTTAATCTTAAATCTTCTTCATTTTTAAAAATATTTTTACATCTTCATTAAAAATGTATTTGAAAGGCGGAGAGAGGATTGGGAAGAGAGAGAAACATAAAGATGGATATCTCTCATGTATTGTTTTACTCTGCAAATGCCTGCCACAGCCTGAAGTTCAATCCATGTTTCCCATGCAAGTGACAGGAATCCAAGTGCTTGCACCACTAGGGTGCACATTAGCAGGAAGATGTATCATAAGTGGAAATGGGGCTCAAACCCAGGCACTCTGAAATGGGATGAAGGTATACTAAGCTATGGCTTAACATCTGGGCCAAATACCAATCTCCTGCTTTGTTATTTTTGATGAAGTTAGAAAGTGAAAAACAAAAGCAAAATCCGAACAATCCAGGTCCAGGTAGTGTTTGGTGTCAGTGCTCAAAAATGATTCGAGAGATTTATCCTCTTATGGTCTATATCTGCCACACTTGTCTCCTCAAGCTTTCCCAGAGCAAACATACTCCAGTAAGAGTCAATGTGCACAGCAAGCACATCTGGCAGACAAATATCTTGGGTCCTGATCTCAGCCTACGTATTGCACCCACGTCCTTCCATACAGCAGCACTCAAGATGATTTTGAACAGCCCTTGTCTTGACTGTTGGAGAACAATGGAACAATGTGGAACAATGTGTTCTTTTGTGTTTTGTTTTTTTTCTTTTTTCTTCATACTATTTGTTGAACTCTCTACTTAGTGTAGGGTTAATCTCATGAGTATAAAGTTAACTGAAAATAGATTTTTGTAAAAAATAAGAATGGGAATGGGAGAGGGAGGAGGAGGAAGGGTGGTGGTATGGGCAGGAGGGAGGTGGGGGGGGAGGAATCACCAAATTCCCAAATTTGTATACATGAAATGCATTAAGTTTGTATTCCTTAAATTAAAGCCACTGCTTACATTTTTTTCATTGAAACGACTGATTTATAAAAAAATTGCTACTTTTTCAAAACATGTAAAGAGGTATTTCCCTAAAAAATAAGTTTATGAAAGCCTCTAAAATTACTTAAAATGAGTGTTATTATTATATATAAGTGGATACTTGCAGTGAATGAGGGAAATAAATGGATACTGCAGTATCAAGATTTATTATTTTAAATGGATACTTATCATGAATGAGGGAAATAAAAAATCCTGATAATTATTTAATAATTTTATAATTTAAATTACAACAAATACTAAAGTCAGAATTCTGTTAGTACTTTGAGAGCTCTTGAATAAAAGCTATTGCAAGAGGATAAAGGATGAGTAAGATCATTTATATGTAATAATATTTTAAAGGCTTTTGGAAATTCTTTCTATGTTTTGACTAAACTTTGATCTGTCTGAGTTATTGACATTTGTATATGATGCTGGCCATAAGTATTTTGTCTCAGTCAATGGATTGGCAAAAGTCATATAATACAGGGCAAGATTTTCATTTTAAGAGTGTTCATAATTTGGAAGGTGACAGGAAATACAGCTGTGCCTGTCTCTTTACCTCATCTAGAATTGTCCACCAGAGTTTCTCTTCCACAATCCATTTTTAATTTGACTTGCCTTTCAGATGATCTTAGTGGCTCTTTAGTCTCTTTTATTTTCCATTTAAAAATCATGAGTTATGCAGTTCATTAAAAGCATAGTTTAGTTTACAAAATAATTATAAGCATGCTCTGTATGTATCATCTCACATGAGTGCTGAATTACATCCCGTCCCACTCCACAACAAATTTAGCTTAGTTGGAAAGAGAAATAAGTGACTAAGATTAATGAAATGTTATAAGTACTTTAAGAGACACCTGTGGGCATGCTGATTGTAACAAAATAGCAGGGCGTGGTCAGTTCTATTTGTTGAGGAAAGAAGGGAAGGGGCAGGAATGTTTTCCCCATGAAGTTGGAGCTGAGTCATAACAGACCAGTGGGTGGTTGTCAGGAAGACAATGAGGCGGTGCAGCACTCTACATGGAGGAAGCTGCAGTAACAGGCCGCAGAGAGCTGTGAAAAATCGTGGCATATTTTGAAATCACTAGGGAGACTGGGATGTAAGGCAAGAAGAAATCCAAAGGACCTTAAATTTTCTCTGTGATCTCTGTTCTGAGGTTTAAGTACAAGCCTGGAAGTGTAGTGGTAGCCCTAGAGAAGGCTGTTTGAGTAGTTTAAAAAAAAGAAGATTAAGATCTTGGTTAGGAAACATGGAGACACTACATAAATTCAAGTAATTTTAATAATGAAATATTTTCAAAACCTGGTAATTAATTGGAATCATAGGGTAATAGAAGTCAGAAGTTGAGCCTGAAGTTGAGCCTATGTGTGTATGAGAAAGGCCTGAAGATCAGCACCTACTGCAGAAGCTCCAGAAGCCTAGCATCTTGCACTTCAAAGTCCCGCCCAGATCCTGATGACCTTCCAAGGGGTCCTGCCCTTTCTACCTGGCCTGATAAACATCCTTCCTCTAAGGCGAGACGACACCAGACAGGCTTCCCCTGTCTGATAACTTCAATGGGAAAAACTCAGAAAGGAATTTTTCATTTTTACACCCAATAAGTCCTTTGTTCGGGAGGAGAAAGAGGAGAGGGGAGGGAAAAGGCAGGAAAGCAAGACCGATCCCCTTGAAAACCCCAGGCTAAATGTGAACTGTGCACTCTCTCAGGTTCTGTCTGGAGAGGTGCCCATCCATTCTTACAGATGTCCCTACACTAATAAACCTTGCTAGGTTGCTTTCCCCTGCTCTCTGTCTCATGCCTGAATTCTTTCTTGGGTGAAGACAAGGACCCTTTGTTTCTCTGGTAACAAAAGGATAGCAGAATTGTTCTTAAATTTTTTTTTAGTTAAGGTGATTAAGATGATGATGAGTGTATGAAGTAACATGGAAAATTTAGTAAAATCACTCCATGATACAAATTTCGACATGATGGAATTTGTGGTTGGTTACAATCCTCCTCCCAGCCTAAGTTCTCAAAAAGGAGAAGACTAGAGGTAGGGAAGAGACAGAGAGGAACAATTTGGGGCAGGGAGTTCAGGGAAGTAAATACCTTAGATCATCTGGGAATTTCTCAGTGCATGGTTACATGTGTATGTGTTCTTTATTTTTACTTTTGTGCTTACCATAATTTCATAGCATGCTTTTAAAATTAACTTTGCAATAATGTGACTGAATTTTACCAGATACAATATTTTGGACCCACATCTAGTATTTTAGTGGGATTCTACTGTATAAGCAGATGATTGAATCAAAGATGTTGATATCAAGATTGTGCTACTTACCAGGTCTGAGGATGGAACCCTTTAATAGGCATATGGATATCAGAGCTGTTCTGATAAAGATTTGGTGGCCATTGATATGCACTGACACTTGGAAAAAATGATTACTTTCAGAAAGTTACATCTTAGGAGTGGGCAGAAGAAGAACCCGCAAAGAAAACAGAAAAATTGTTGAGACACATTTCAGGGGATCAAGTGTATTTGGAACAATGGAATTAAAAAAAGAGAGTTGTTTTGAAAAGGAAGAAATAGCACTAACAAAAGACGGCATTTTCTATGCATTTGACAAGCAATTTGTGGCCTTCATTAGAGTCATTTTAGTATAGTTCAGGGGTGGAGGTTTGATGGAAGTGGGATGAGAAATAAAGGAAGAGAATAAGATAGTGTATTCTTTCAAGGTGTTTGAAAGAGAAAAGGAAGATAAAATTTGGAATTGCCTGTTCTAGTACAGTTGGTCAGAAGGTTTTAAGATGAAAGGGACTTGAGTTTGTTATGACATCAGTAGCTAAAGAGAGGTCTATGACTCTGGAGCAAGAGAGGTTAGGCTATTTAGCACATCTTCAGCATATGGATAAGAACTGAATAATGGGGCAGTGAAGCAGATTTGGCCTTGAAAAGGAGGAGGAAAACCTCATTCCCTAAGGCCAAGGGAGAGGATATAAGGCAGCTATACACATGTGCAGTATATAAGTATCTAGGTAAGGAATTAGAAGTAAAGAGTGACCTTGATTCATGGCATCTATTCTCAGGGAGACAGGAGGCAAGTTGATGACACATAATGAAAAGTGGCTTTTGAGTTTAAGCTAACAAGATTCAAGGCTGGTTGATGCATCTTAGTGAGAAAACTACCAAAATGTACCAAGTGCTTTATGTTTTCTTAAACATTGCTCTAAAAACACTCTGTTGTCTTGGTTACTATAAAGAAGTAACAGAAGACTGGCTCTAATAAAGGAGCACTACACTGGGAGTCTGGAGAGCTGAATTCTGATTATTGTCTTGACATATTTCCAGCTGACACTTTAGAAAAGTCAAATTAACAAGTTTTGCATCCCAAAAAGGGAGAATTGAATCAAATGACCTCCAAATATAATCAAATGACCTCCTAATATAAACCTGAGTTTAGTTGCTTTCTTTCTTTTTCTTTTTTCTTTTCTTTTTTTTTTTTTTTTTTACAGATAACTAAGAAGTGTAGAAAAGTCTTTAAGCCACAGTACTTAATTCATATAACGTGCTGTGCTGTGGACACAAGGCAGCTGGATATTTAAACCATAGCTTTCAGTTTGTGGTAGAATTTTTTATTCATTTTCAAAAATATTTATGGCCTTCTTACTTTGAGTCAAACATTGTGCTAGGTGTTGTGTGAATAAAAAGATGTATTAGATGGGTTTGGCTCCTCAAGGGAGCTTACAAACTACTGAAATTGTGGAATATACATCTTTCAAATGTTGAAACTATAAAACCAAAGACATGGAGAGACAATAAACATTCCAGGACTGAGCATAACAACAGAGATAGTCTTTGTTCCCAGGCTGTTTGTTAATTGCCAGAGACATTTGCTGTTAATTGGCCAGGACATTTTCCAGTTCAGTTCATGTGATGTGCTGCTAGTTCCCTCTTGTCTACTAAATCTGTTGCCACCATAGCCTGGAGAGATTCTAAAAGTATTGGAGAAGACTACAGAAATGTTACCTCCCTGCAGAGGGAATTGGTTTGGGCATGAACTCATGAAGTAGTTTAATGTCATTTGGCTTATGTCATGTGTTATCCTTGAGCTAACTAAACTCTTGCCATCAGAGCTAGGGGTTGCTGCTTGGGGCTGGGGATTGGAAGTTTAGGGGATAATATTCTGTTAAACTTTGGCATAAACTCCTCCTTAGCATATCTAAATCAAGTGAGCTTAAACACCCCTCCCTTGCTCCTTCCCTTTTCCCTTCCTCCCTTTGTTATTTCCGCTCTTTCTCTTTCTCTCTGTCTTTCTGTCTCTCTGTCTGTCTCTCTCTGTCTGTCACTTATTTACATGTTCACCGAATCTATAATTTTTTTTCTCAACTCTGTTGGGCCCTGTAGTAGATACTAAGAATGCAAAGATAAAGTATGGTTTCATTTTTTACAGAGCTTACAGTCAGGGAGGAATATTCAAACAACAGTAATAATACACTTTGAAAACTACTTGGGAGTATTGTGGAACAAGTAACCATCTGGAGAGAAGGGAGGGAAGGAAGAACTGTTAGGAAAGACACTGTTTTTTTTTTTTTTTTTTTAAAGAAGACTTACTTATTCTATTTGAAAGAGTTATAGGGAGAGAGGGAGAGAGATCTGTCCAATGGTTTACTCCCCAATGGCCGCACTGGCCAGGGTGGGACAAGGCTGAAGCTAGGATCCAGGAGTTCCATCCGGGTCTCCCATGTGGTTTAGGGGCCCTAAGACTTAAATCATCAGCTGCTGCTTTCCCAGGTGCATTAGCAAGGAGCTAGATCTAAAGTGGAGCAGCTGGGAAAAAACTGACACCCTTATGGGATGTTGGCAATGCAGACAGTGGCTTAATGCCACAGCGCCGGCTGAGGGAAGACATTGTATCCCAGGTCTTGAGACAAAGTTCTGTGCATGAGCACGTGTGCATTTACTTTCTCTTGTTGGCAATATGCATATTGTTACATACTGAGGCTAGGAGAAGAACATATCCCTACTGCATGGGAAGAGGACAAGAGTTCTGCTCAATACTTTTCTTCTCTTTGTTGATTTTAGTATGTGCTCTTTTGCTATATTATGTAACAGCTGTGAGTGAAATAGGGTGTAGTGTTCTATGAGTCCTTTTAGTTAGTTTGTTGAAGTTAAACGAGGTTATGAGAATGCTGCTACCCTGTTCCAAACATGAAACTGGTATTAAAATTGAGTGCAGTCTTAGGGGTTGTGCCCTCTACACTTTCTAGTTGACTAAAACTTCTAGCACATGGTGAGTGAAAGTAAAGCCTTTGTACAGACCTGGATATAAATTGTAACTGGATTACTTCACTTCCTGTGTAGATTCACAATCTGTTTCAAATCTTTATTTCCTTTATCAGTAGCAGATGTCTTTGGTACCCTGTGTCATCTCTCTTTGGATAGCCTTAGATTTAGCCACAGCTATTCTGAGTAGTTCTTGTGAGCTTAGACTTACCTTTCCCTGGAAGTGTTCCAGTTCAAGTTTGTACCATGTAGTATCATTTTCTCTTTCTCTTCAAGGGAGTATTTTAACCAATGCAAAACTGCTCAGGGCCAATTCCCTAACAATACAGATAGCAAATGCAGATAAGTGTCCCAAATTCTTAGACTTCAGATGCACATTTCTTGATGGTATTCAAATGATTTCTTAGATATTCCATATTGTGTTGCCTTTAGCAGAAACCAGGTTAATTGTGTTGAGTTTTCTTCCCTGTTCTCTCACTTCTGCCTTCTACATAAGACCCTTCCTCATTTCCTATTTTAGAACCAAAAACTGACACTATCATAATCATACTATGAGGATTAAGTTAGATAACATTCTTACTTTAAAAAGATTAATTTAATGCACAGTATATTAAGACTGCAATTAGACATTAAAGCAGGACATAATGCAGTATTCATAGGGATGTTGAGAAAGGAGATTCATTTGAAAGCTTTTTGGGATTCATCTAACCTTTGTGAGATACTTAATTAATGTGTTGGTTACTTGTAGTAAGAAAGACAAGGGAATCTGGAGTGACTTTCAGATTTCTGAGTTTGCCATTCTTTGAGCAAAATATACGAGGGAAAGAGAGAGAGACACATGTTTTAATGGTAAAAGGTGATAAGTTCAGTATTTGACACATGGCACCTGACTTCTTGTGGGTGGGCAATTGTGACTGTCCATTATGCTGCTTTGTACACATTAAGAGTTAAAATAACAAGAAGTCTACAACATGAGTTACGATGCTTCTTAGGAGATACTTGATGTCATCAGAAATATGCATTCCCAGAAAAGGTTACAAACTGATCTACAGATCAGACACACAGATTTTGTTTCGAATAGTGTTTCCCCATTTATTGGTATTTTTGTTTGTTTGTTTTTATTGTTTGTCCTTGAATAATTTTTATATAAAATTCTAGATCGAAAATTTTCTTTTAAAAAAGGAAAACGCAATTTGACAGCATTAAGTTGAATTTCTGAGTGGCTGCTCTCAGATGGGTTAGCCTGGCACATATACAATAGGCTAGTCTCTCTTCATTCCACCATAGGCCATTCCTCCTGTTTTACATTTAGATATGTTATTTCCCATAAAGGTATTTTGTCATCTTTCATTGTAACAGAACCACATCTTTCAATTTTGTTATATATTTACCTCCTTGTGGGCACTTGTGATTGAAAACTACAGAATAAGGTAATAATGGGTGAGGGAAACCTTGAAAAAATATATATATATGGACAAGGACTTTGGAAAAAGATTCAAGAAGAAAGTCTATACTGGGTTGAATTGTCTTTCTAATTCTTGTTCACTTGGAATCTGCGAATGTGACCTTATTTAGAAATAGAATTTTTGTAGATGTATTCAAGTAAAGATTAGTTAATATTGGATTAGTGTGGACCATAAATCCATTAATGCTAGTGTTTGTATAGGAAGAAGGAAATTGGGACACAGAAAAGTCTCTCTTTCTCCATCTCTTTTTCTATCTTTCAAGCACGTTTACAACCATAACATGTGATGATGGAGGTAGATATTAAAGTGATGTATCTCCAAGCCAAGTAATGACAAGGATTGCCAGCAACTACTAGAAGATGAGAAGTGAGGAAGTATCGGCCTTTTAGAGCTTTCAGAGAGAGGAAGGCTCTGCCAACATATTGATTGCAGATTTCTGTTTTCCAGAACCATGAGACAGAACATTTCTATTGTACTCAGCCAGCAGACCTTTGTTACATCAGCCCTGGAAAACTAATAAGCCCAAGTCAAACAAGAGAGGCAATGAACAGGAAAGCCTCTTAGCTTGGTAACAAAAGGGTGAGTGTTTCAATGAAGTGTTGCTATTGTGATTTAGTGCTAAAAGTGGTCAAAGAGAGTCAAGTCTAACTCTAAGTGATAATCAGGAGTTTAGTGACTTTGAGAGGAGAGGAGCCAAAGTCACTTTGCAGTGAATAGTGGGAGTAGAAGCCAGATGGGAGTGGGCAGAGAGAAGAATGTAGAATTCTCAGGTGGTGACAGTGAGTGAATTCAAGAATCTTTTCTGGGAAGTGGATGAAAGTGGTAGGAAAGTACAGACACATGGAATTCAGAGTAAAGAAAACTGTTTTAAAAGGGGAAATCTTCTTGCATGGCTCTACTAACTCCTGAGTTCCTTGCTGATAACTCAACCCTTACCTCCAGATTCTCTACCTAGAGGCCAATGTACATGAACTGCATTGATGCATCCTCCTTCTGTATAACTTCTGCCTGAGTTGTTCAGGGGATGCACCAGCAGAAGATAAAATGATATTAAAAAGTGAGGGCAAGGTGTTCATTGCTCTACTTTCCTCTGAGGTTGTGAACTGTCTGGGGTCATGGGATGGCAGTGCTGAAGTTCCTCTCCCTACTTTATTCTATTGGTGTTCTCCACAGCAATGGGCTTCCCTCTGAGGTCTGGTAATTGGTCTCTCTTCTTTTCTCTAAAGATTGAGGTGGGGAACATAGATCAAAATTTTCCTTTGTGGGTTTTCTTTCAGCATGCTCTTATTCTTACATGTAATCACTTTGTTAAATGTTCTTCAATTACCACATTTGGAGATATCACCTATTAAACAGAAGCTCATGAGAAATCGCATTCAGGATTCAGATGATAATTGATATAGGGAGACAGGTCCTGAGAAGCTGAGAACACATGCAGTTAAAATCATTGTCTATTCACAGGCAGCATTTCATATAAGCACCAGAGTGATTCCTTCATTAATGTGACTCATCATATTACTTACCCACTGCAAGCTCTCCAGGGACTTCTTATGTGATTCATAAGAAACTACAGCTTCTCCCCTGGCAGCCAAGGCTGATATAAGTGGTACCCTAACTTCCTGACCTCATTTTCTTCTACTCTGTCTCTTGCTTACTCTATGGATGTCCTCTTACTGCCTCTCGTCCTCTTATCGCTTCCTTGCTATTCCTGGAGTAAGACAAGCATACTCAGTCCTCATAAGCTTTACATTTATTGCCCCCTCTGCCTGGGATATTCTTTTTCAGATATCAAAGTATATCAATAGACATTTTGAATAAATGGGAAATGGGTTTTTAAGAGTACCTATTTCTTCCACTGATATAGATGCTCATATATTTATAAAGTTTGATATCTTTCAAATCTAGAGTCCAGATGAAAATTGACAGTATTAAAAAAAAAAGACACACAAACTCTGTTCTCCTGAAAATAGGTATTGTACCATTTTACTCTAAAATGGGAATTTCAGGGCAGGTAAGGGGTGGTGTCCTTGAAAAAGTCTCTGTCAGATCTTTCACTGACAGGCACAGCTGATGGATTCTGGAATTGGACACCACATTCAGGGCAATGTGGTAATTCCCAGGGGCCATTCCCAAAGTAGAATGGAGTGCAACAGGAATGCTAAGGCAGCTTCATTTCTGGGAGAGGTTGGATTCATCTGCTAGTCAGTTTTGATGTGAGGACTTCTCAGTGATGTGACTGAGGACTTGTAGAAGTCTATGTTAGTTCTATGACTATTCTACCATCTTCTTCCTTCCCTATTTCTTTTACAGAGACAGAGTTGCAGTCTTTCCTTAGCTGTTCACCCTTCCCTTCCCTTCCTCCTCTTGTTCCCTCATAAGAACTCCTTCTTATAAATTTTTTACATATTTAATTCTGTCTTGCTGTATGCTTCTCTTAAGACCTAGATTAATACATAAAGGAACCTTCTTCCAGGGTCCAAGGTATATGATATTGCCTCTGGCTTAGGCCTCCGCTTTCTCAAGGAATCATTTGGATCATAAACCCCAATGTATTTAGAAATCCATGAATTCAAATCAAGGGGTTCCAAAATGAATTTCTTCCCATTTTCCAGCTATTTTGTCATCTGATCATCCAAATTACTCACATTTCTCCCTTTGCCTTCCTAGTTCTCCCTGCTTTCAGAGAAAACAAACCTGCACTATCATTTTAAGATGTAAAACTTTGCCTGAATGCTTCTTCACTTGAGGGTGATACAGCAAATCACCCAGAGATCATGATGAAGTATACCATGAGACCAGCACTTATTCAAACTGTGTGTCTTTGTGAATTATTGGCATTCTAGAAATGACAGCAATGCAGAGAAATTTGATTTCATGTAGTTGGAGCATAAGGTTCTTAGGTTCTCATCCCGACTATGTGAACAACAGCAAATGACCCATGACCATTTTCCGTTTGCAGCTTTTCTTCCTGTCTCCTGTCTGTGAGCTCCTTTCCTTGTCCTATTCAGGGCTCTCAGCTTGAAATCTTTCTTCTCTATTTTTTTGACAGGCAGAGTGGACAGTGAGAGAGAACGAGACGTAGAGAAAGGTCTTCCTTTTCTGTTGGTTTGCCCCGCCCCAATGGCCGCTGCGTCTGGTGAGCTGGGGCCAGTGCACCGCACTGATCCAAAGCCCTGGGCCAGGTGCTTCTCCTGGTCTCCCATGCGGGTGCATGGCCCAAGCACTTGGGCCATCCTCCACTGCACTCCCGGGCCACAGCAGAGAGCTGGCCTGGAAGAGGGGCAACCAGGACAGAATCTGGTACCCCAACCGGGACTAGAACCCGGTATGCCAGCGCCGCAGGCGGAGGATTAGCCTATTGAGCCATGATGCCGGCCTCCTTCTCTATTATATGCTGCATCTATTGCCTTTTGAATGGGTTCTTTTGGGAAACCTGTAGACCAACAACAAAGCAAAACTGAACTGTATTCCCTTTTTACCTACCTCACAGACATACTATAAGCATGAAGCAGAAGTGACTGTAGACTCCATGCAGGTGAGAATTATGTCTCACTTACTATGTGATGTTTACTTTGCCCCTTGCCTGATGCCTGGATCATGACAAAATAATTAGATCACTAAATCAAGAAATTGAAATCAATGAATAAATAATTGGATGGACTAATAAATGAGATAACATGTGGTTTTTGAAAGATCCTATATTCTTTGAAAGTTCAGTAAAGGCATATATCATAATTCTTATTTTTGAGTAAATTTTACTGAAGTATAAAATACATTGAGATGGGCATTTGGCTTAGTAGTTAAAATGACCATTAGAATGCTGTATCGTACACCCGAATGCCTGGGTTCACCTCCTAGCTCCAGCTCCTGAATCCTGTTTCCTGCTAATGCAGAAGGTATGGCTTAAGTATTAGGTTCCTCACATTTATATGGGAGATCTGGATTGATTTTCTGGCTCCTGACTTCAGTAACACCATTGATTTGAGGGCAAATGTGTTTGGACCAGTGGATGGGTTGTGAGGTGTCTTTCTGTTCATGATTCTCAAATAAAAAAATTTAAAAACAATAAGTGTATGCAGAAAAGTGTGCTTATTATAGCATAGCTCAATGACTTTTTACAACATCTCCACACATTTGTGATAAGAACTAAGGTTGAGTAACAATATTACTGGAATCCAGCAATCTAGAGTGTCCCTTTTTGTCTCCTTCCAGTCACTACGAGCGTCCAAACACAACTCTCTCGTGTCTAGCTTTGTTCAGCCAACATTTTCTTTGGGAGTTTCATCCATATTATTTTGTGCACTTATTTAATTCATATAGCTGTGTTATTTAGATTGTATGAATTTACCACAATTTATTTGTTAATTTTAGTGTTGATGGGTACATTAGAGTTCTCTAGAGAGAATTTTATGTTTGTGTGTATGGGGATTTATTAGAGTAACTGATTCACACAATTATAGCAGCCAAAAGTCCCTCCACAGGCTGCAAACCTAAGATACTGGCAACAAGGCCTGGTCCATATTGGAGGGCCATAGAATTAGGGAAGCCAAGTGTGTACCTTTTAGTTCCTACGGGTAAGAAGTTGTTGGCATATAAACATTAGCAACTGACTGACATTCAAGGAAGGAGTTTACTGTGTCCCAGCTCTCAGTGTGAGAAACAAATTCACCTCTGTATAGTCTCTGTAGACCCCTAGGCAACTGATGGTGCCACTGATATGAAAGCCAGATCTCCCCACCTAATCTGCTCAGGTTCATTGGAAAGTATCCTCCCAGACACACCACAAATGAAGCTTTTTCAAGTTTCTAAATATTCCTTAATAGAGTCAAGTTGTTGTAATAAGTCTAATCTTCATAATAGGCATTGGCATTATCTCCAGTATTTGGCTATCATGAGTGGTGCTTCTCAGAACTTTTTTGAACATGATCTCTAGTGGGAATATTCCAATCCATACATTTCAGTTGGGAATATATCTATGGATGGTCTTGCTGGGTTCTTTTAAGGCTATGTATTAAAATACATATTGAAACACTTCTAAAATATTTATGGAGAGAGAAACTCAAACACATTCTTGTAAAGAGAAGTTTATTGGAATATACAAATTATAAAGAATTAAAAAACACATCAAAAGCAGCAGAGAATGTGGTATTTAAACAGCTACATGTTTCAATAGATACAGAGCCATTTTAATTTGATGAGGATGCTCATGAGGGAGGCATCGTCATCAAAAGTAGGTTAAACTGGCAGTGGTGTGGAATAATTACAGGAAAATATTTATTAATAAAATTTGAATCTTAAGGGGAAAAATAGGTAGCAATGTAGGAAAATCTACCCACAGCTGCTTTCTTATGAGTATACATGTTTGCAATCTTAATGAGAGGAAAAACTTTTTATGTAACAAGGAAAGTATAATGGAGGACATTTAAATTTACTGTGATCATATTACAATATTTTGTGTATTTCAAATATATATTTTATAAGGAGTTACATGAACAAATCAGTTAATATATATTATAGCTCAGGGATTCCTAGATGGAAGATTAGGAAATGACATACTGCACTAGGCTAGGGATGAACAGTAAGAAAAAAAGTGTAGAAAGTGTGCTCTCAGGGGAGACTTGGAGAGAAATCCTACCAGAGGAAGAGGAATGACATGGACGTGTGTAGAAGGTGCAGGTACACAGCATGAACATGAACACAAAGCACAGCTCCCAAGAGCCGGGGTGGGAGGCAGCTTGTAGATGAAGGTGAGACTGGACTGCAGCAACCCATGGTGATGTAGCCAGAGGGAAAGTGTGGTGTGAGTCCGGACTGGAGCTCTGGGGGTTAGTGGTTGCTAGTGGTTGCCTGTGGACCCAGTAGAAGTAGAGGGTACATGTTGATCTCACCCCAAACTCTCTACAATGGCATCCACTGGTTGGCTTTGAAAGGGTTGGCACCATTTTGGGCTTAGGGCGGGAGCTTTGGAAAACTTTGTACATATTCACAGCAACTGACTGAGACAGGACACCATCTTATCGGCAGTACTGGTAGTAGTGGCAGGGAGACAGCTACATTCTGCAAGTGGCTCTTGTGTATGCATGTGATCCAGTGATTCTAGTGGAGGGAACAATCCACAGCCACCACTAACTTTGAGCCTGCCTGCGAAGTGGCTGGCAACCATGTAGGACAGTTAGGTACCTGTAGTCTCCAAGGAGCAAGACAGAACTGTTTTGGGTAATGTCTGACTATTGACTGCATAGGCTGGCAAGGCAGAGAAACCTGTGCACCCATGGACTGTGGGAGCCTTGTGTGCTGACACCATGGGGAATCAGTATCATGAAAAGATGCAGGGTGTAGCAAGGTCTCTGGGCAATCACCGGGCACAGCTCCACATGCTTGGAGCTCCTTGGTTGCCTAGAGCAGGTACTGCACAGTGAAGACTGTGCAGATCATTTGTGCGGTTCATATGTTGGTGTGGCACACTCTGTGGGCTAACATCCTGGCATTGAGTTCTACCATGCTTAAATTGGGAATTACCCTGGATACTCACCTCACTCCCAAGCACTATCCAGAGCTCCCTGGCCAAACCCACTACACACCTCTTGATATTCACTGAAAGTGCAGACATTCCTTTAAGCCACAGAGGCATAACTCAAAGATAAATGCAATAAGAAGAAAAAAATCAATGCCACAAATGCCTAAAAACATGCAGAAATTCAAAAAAGAAGAATAAAGAAGACACCATGGCCCTCCCAAAGAAACACAACAACATTTCAATATTAGAATGTGAAGATGACGAGATTGAGGAAATGTCAGAAATAGAATTCAAACATTAATCATAGGATTATTCAAAAATAATCAGAAGCTAAGCCACAAACTAAAGAAAATCATACATGACATGAAGGAAAATTTTTTCTGGGAAATTGATATTTTAAGGAGAAATAAATAAAATATTAGAAATAAAGAATACAATAGATCAAATAAAAAATATGATGGAACAGTGGACTTGGTGAGACAGGAAAAGAATATCTTAACTAAAAGACAAATATTTGGAAATCTTACCATCAGGCAACAAAACCCAGAAAACTTAAAACATTGATGGAGATTTATGAGATACTATCAAACAACCCAACATATGGGTTTTGGGAGTTCCTGAAGGTGTGGAAAGAGAGAATGGACTAGATCGCCTATTTAGTGAAATAATTACAAAAAAACTTCCTTAATGTGGAGAAAGAAATGGATGCCCAATGGGAATTACATAGAACTCCTAACAGACATGAGCAGCAAAGATCTCCACCACAACACATTGTAGTCAAACTTTCCACAGTAAAACATAAAAATTCTAAAATATGCATGAGAAAAATGCCAGATTACATTCAGAAGATCTCTACTTAGACTCACAGCTGACTTCTCATAAGAAACCCTACCAGGCTAGGTGAGAATAGTGAGATATATTCCAAGTTTTAAGGAAAAAAAATCGTCAACCAGGAATGCTATACTCTGCAAGGCATTCATTTATGAATGAAGGTAAAATAAAAACCTTCCACAACAAATAGAAATTGAAGCAATTTGTTGCTGCTTGTCCAGCCTTGCAAAAGATGCATAAGAATGTGCTATGCACAGAAACACAAAATGATAGCCATAGTTATGAAGAATTGAAAGCAGAAAATCTACCAGTAAAAGTACAAAAAATCCAAATAAAAATAGGAATATTTTTGGAAAAATAGTAGAGCCAAGTTTTTTACTTACCAATTATCACTTTGTATTTTTCCAAATTTTATTTGATAAATGTAAATTTCCAAAGTACAACTTTTGAATTATAGCAGCTTTTCCTCCCATAACTTTCCTCCCACCTGCAACCATCCCATCTCCTACTCTCTCTCCCATCCCATTCTTCATCAGGATTCATTTTCAATTATCTTTATATACAGATGATCAACTTAGTATGTGCTAGGTAAAGATTTCAACAGACTGCACCCACACAGACACACAAAGTATAGAGTAATGTTTGAGTAGTAGTTTTACCATTAATTCACATAGTACAACACATTAAGAACAGAGATCCTACATGGGGAGTAGGTATACAGTGACTCCCGTTGTTGATTTAACAATTGACACTATTGATAAGTAGTAACTTTGCCCTGCCATTTTACCAAAAACATTTTCTAGTATATGCTTTGAACTTTGTGTGATCTTTTACTGTAAGGTTTTCTTCCTTTACCTTCTTTCATATTGATGGCCGTGTTTCTGTGTTTCTGTGTGTAACACATCTTTTTTTTTTAACTTTTATTTAGTAGATGTAAATTTCCAAAGTACAGTTTGTGGATTACAATGGCTCCCCCCCATAACTTCCTTCCCCAACGCAACTCTACCATCTCCTGCTCCCTCTCCCATTCCATTCACATCAAGATTCATGTTCAATTATCTTTATATACAGAAGATCAATTTAGAATATATTAAGTAAAGATTTCATCAGTTTGCCACCACACAGAACACAAAGTGCCGTATACTGTTTGAGCACTAGACATATCATTAATTCACATTGAACTACACATTAAGGACAGAGATCCTACATGGGGAGTAAAGGCACAGTGACTCCTGTTGTTGAATTAATAAATTGCCACTCTTGTTTAAGGTGTTAGCAATCTTCCCAGGGTCTAGTCATGAGTTGCCAAGGCTATGGAAGCCCCCTGAGCTCACCGTCTTTGATCTTATCTCGACAAGGTCATAGTCAAAGTAGAAGTTCTCTCCTCCCTTCAGAGAAATACCTCCTTCTTTGATGGCCCATTCTTTCCACTTGGATCTCACTCAAAGAGATCTTTTATTTAGGTCCTCTTTTCTTTTTGCCAGAGTGTCTTGGCTTTCCATGCCTGAAATACTCTCATGGACTCTTAGGCCAGATCCGAATGTTAAGCATCTTTTGCAGGGCTAGATGAGTGGCGACAAATTTTTTCAATTTCTATTTGCTTTGAAAGGTCTTTATTTCACCTTCATTCACAAATGAGAGCTTTTCAGGATATAATATTTTGGGCTGGCAGTTTTTCTTTGTGCTTGGGCTATATCTCACCATTGCCTCCTAGCCTGTAGAATTTCTGATGAGAAGTCTGCTGTGAGTCTAATTGGAGATCCTCTAAGAGTAATCTGACATTTCTCCCTTTCACAGTTTAGAATCTTTTCCTTACGTTTCACTGTGGTGAGTTTGATTACAATGTGTTGTGGTGAGGATTTCTTCTGTTCATGTTTATTGGGAGTTCTATGAGCTTCCTGTACTTGGATGTCTCTTTCTTTCTCCAAACCCTGGAAGTTTTCTGTTAGTATCTCACTAAAAAGGCCTTCTAATCCTTTCTTTCTCTCCATGCCTTCAGGAACTTTTAGAACTAGAATATTTTTTTAATAGTATCCTGTAGATTCCCCACAATATTTTTTAGATTTCTAATTTCCTCTTCTTTTCTTTGGTTTGACTGTATGCTTTCCTGTGCTTGGTCTTCTAAGTCCGATATTCTTCTTCTGTCTCTCTGATTCTGTTTTTGAGGCTCTCAAATATGTTTTTTTATTCTATTGAATTTTTAATTTAATTTTGATTTCTCATTATCTTAATTTCACGTTCTACTAAATTCCTCATTTCATTTTATTTCTCCTTAAGCTTTCATTTTCATGAGAGAGGTTTTCTGTCATGGCCTGCATGGATTTCAGTAGTTCATGCCTTTGTTTTTGATAACCTCTAAATGTTCTTATCATAAACTTTTTGAGTTCTGTTTCTTGCATTTCTTCTACCTCATCATCTTCATAATCTTGTATTGGAGTGTCATGTTCTTTTGGGAACATGATAGTGTCTTCCTTGTTCTTGCTTCCTCAGTTTTTGCATTTGTTGTTTGGCATTGTGGAGATGTTATTTGGTTTCTTCTTCTTCTTCTTTTTTTTTCTCTGTGACTCTAGATTAAGTGGACTGTCTGCTTTTGGTGAATCTCCAGAGGCTTGTGTTGGGTGTGGCCAGAGAGCTCTATTCAATTCCTCAGGGTTAAGGGCATGCCAAAGGTGACACACCCAGGTTTGGCATGGTAAATCTCTCTCTCTCTCTCTCTCTCTCTCCATTTATTCAGAAGGGAATTAATTCCACTCAACTGAGCTCTTCTCCTAAATGGCGATCAGTGCCTGAGTGCTAGCCCCAGTGTGTATATTTATCTGCTCTATCCCAAGGACCACACAAAGGATCTGTGCAGTCCTCAGTGTAAGCTCAGAATCCCCTGCAATGTCTCTCACTGGGTAGCCAGGACCTCCTGAGCTTGTGGCATCTCCCCCTGAGACTACTCATGTCTCACCCACACTGTGAGTTCTCCCACATACCCTCAGTTTTTTTTCTCACAGTCCTGGTTCATAAGCTCCGCACATTCACTAGGTCTTAGTCTCCTGTTATTATTCCCCACCAGAGTCAGGTTTTCCTGCTTGGCTGAGGGCAGTCGCAGCCCTGAGCTGCTGCAGCTGTTACATATATCCAAAATAGCACCTCCTCTATTGTTTTGCTCACCTTTGTAAGGTGTGTGGAGAGAGAATCTTGTCTGTACTGTCCCTTTTATTATTTTTTTCCTCCTCTAGTTAGGATAGTGTACTTTCTCCATGGGGCTTCAAGTCTCGTTCCCTCTGTGCTCTTCCTGTCATTTTTCCACCAGTGTCTCAGGCTACTGTGGTTTCACCTCACTCCTCTTTCCAGCGCTGGTGTGGAGGAGAATCTCAGCAGCTGGGCTCCCGAGCCATGGGCGCCCATTCCCTCCATGTAGATCCACTGTGTCCCTCTAATTCCAGAAGGGTTTCCTCTGCCTTTTTTCCCCTAACTCTTCCCTGAGACTGCACTATCTCCACTTCTATTAAACTATCTTTTCCTGGACTATCAGTGAGCTCCCTCCCTATTTTGCCATCTTGGAGCTGACATCCTTGTTATCTTTATGGCACCTGGCATTCCTAGGTGGTCTCCCATCCAAGTACTAACCAGGCCCGACTCTGGTTAGCTTCTGAAATCAGACGAGTTTGAGCGTGTTCAGAGTGATATGGCCACAACTCTCCAGGTAAAGAATACTGCCTGGCTGAATTGATTTAAAAACAAGACCCATCTATTTGCTGCCTACAAGAAACACATCTCGCCAGCAAAGATGCATACAGTCTGGAAGTGAAAGGATGGAAAAAAATTCCATGTTAATAGAAAGTAAAAATGGCAGGTGTTGCCATACTAATATCCGCTATAAGATATAAATGCACTATAAGATAAAAACTGTTGAGAGTGAGAGTACCAAGATGGCGGAATAGGAAGGGAACACACTGTTAGTCCCGGGAGAGACAGTTTAATAAAAGTGGAGATACTGCAGGTTCAAGGAAGAGTAGTGGAAGAAACAGCAGAGGAAACTCTTCCAGAACTAGTGATTCACAGTGGACCTGTGTGGAGAGTGTGGGAGCCCACAGTTCGGGACACCAGCGGCAGAATCAACACATGAGCGCTGGACACGAGGTGAGCCAAACCTCATAGCCCAAGACACCGGCAGGGAAGTGGACAAAGAAACAGTCAGGAAAATGAATAGGCAACCGACAGAATGGGAAAAATTATTTGCAAAATATGCAACAGATAAAGGGTTGTTAACCACAATCTACAAAGGGATCAAGAAACTGCACACCATCAAAACAAACAACCCACTTAAGAGATGGGCCAAGGACCTCAATAGACATTCTTCCAAAGAGGAAATCCAAATGGCCAACAGACACATGAAAACTGTTCAAGATCACTAGCAATCAGGGAAATGCAAATCAAAACCACAATGAGATTTTAACTCACACCAGTGAGAATGGCTCATATTCAGAAATCTACCAACAATAGATGCTGGTGAGGATGTGGGGAAAAAGGGACACTAATGCACTGTTGGTGGGAATGCAAACTGGTGAAGCCACTATGGAAGTCAGTCTGGAGTTTTCTCAGAAAACTGAATATAGCCCTACCATTCAACCCAGCCATCCCACTCCTTGGAATTTACCCAAAGGAAATTAAATTGGCAAACAAAAGAGCCATCTACACATTAATGTTTATTGCAGCTCAATTCACAATAGCAAAGACCTGGAACCAACCCAAATGCCCATCAACAGTAGACTGGATAAAGAAATTATGGGACATGTACTCTATAGAATTCTATACAGCAGTCAAAAAAAAAAAAATGAAATCCGGTCATTTGTAACAAGATGGAGGAATCTGGAAAACATCATGCTGAGTGAATTAAGCCAGTTCCAAAGGGACAAATATCATATGTTCTCCCTGATCGGTGACAACTGAGCACCAAAGGGGAAACCTGTTGAAGTGAAATGGACACTAAGAGAAACAGTCACTTGATCAGCTCTTGTACTGACTGTTGTTGTACAATGTAATATTATATCCCTTTTAGTATTTTTTTTATTCTAGTACTATTGGTTGAACTCTGTAATTAACACACAATTATTCTTAGGTGTTTAAATTTTAACTGAAAAGTGATCCCTGTGAAATATAAGAGTGGGAATAAGAGAGGGAGGAGATGTACAATTTGGGACATGCTCAATCGGACTTGTCCCAAATGATGGAGTTAGAAATGTGCCAGGGAATTCCAATGCAATCCCATCAAGGTGGCATGTACCAAGGCCATCTCACTAGTCCAAGTGATCAATTTCAGCTCACAATTGATCACACTGATAGGTCTAAGAGTCAAAGGGATCACACAAACAAGACTAGTGTCTGCTAATACTAACTGATAGAATAAAAAAGGGAGAGAACAATCCAACATGGGAAGCAAGATACACAGCAGACTCATAGAATGGCAGATGTCCTAAATAGCACTCTGGCCTCAGAATCAGCCCTTAAGGCATTCGGATCTAGCTCAAGAGCCCATGAGAATATTTTAGGCATGGAAAGCCAAGACACTGTGGCAAAAAAAAAAAAGAAGACCTAAATGAAAGATCTCTGCGAGTGAGATCCCAGTGGAAAGAATGGGGCCATCAAAGAAGGAGGTACCTTTCTCTGAAGGGAGGAGATAACTTCCACTTTGACTATGACCCTGTCGGAATAAGATTGAAGTCGGTGAACCCTAAAGGCTTCCATAGCCTCGGCAACTCAGGACTAGAGCCAAGGGAGATTACTGACACCATAAACAAGAGTGTCAAATTGTTAAATCAACATCAGGAGTCACTGTGTACTTACGTCTCATGAGGGACCTGTCCTTAATGTGTTGTCCAATGTGAAGTAATGCTGTAACTATTACTGAAACAGTATTTTTACACTTTGTTTTTCTGTGTGGGTGCAAACTGATGAAATCTTTCTTTAGTATATACTGAATCGACCTTCTGTATATAAAGATAATTGAAAATGAAAAAAACAACTTGGTGTTAAATTGGAAATTGCATAGAAAATTAATCAATTTTTTAAAAAAATATCATGTAGGATCTCTGTCCTTAATGTGCTGTACATTGTGAATTAATACTATAACTAGTACTCCAACAGTTTTTTTTTCAATTTGTGTTGCTATGTGAGGTCAAACTGTTGAAATCTTTACTTAATATACACTAAACTGATCTTCTGTATATTAAGAGAATTGAAAATGAATCTTGATGTGAATGCAAGGAGAGAGGGAGCAATAAAGTGGAGGGTTGTGGGTGGGAAGGACGTTATTGGGGGTGGGGGGGTGGGAAGCCATTGTAATCCATAAGCTGTACTTTGGAAATTTATATTCTTTATATAAAAGCTTTAAAAAAAGAAAATAAAAAAACAAAACAAAACAAAAAGATAAAAACTGTTTAAACAGGTGAAGAAGGGCACTACATATTGATGAAGGGATCAATTCTACAGGAAGATATAACTATAATAAATGCATATGCAATCAATTACAGGATGCTTGGCTATTTAAAAGAAACATTGATAGATCTAAAGGGAGACATAGACTCCAATAAAATAGAAACAGGAGACTTCAACACTGCTTTTATTAACTAGACAGAAAATAAAAAAACAATGGAACTAATTGACACTACTTGATATCTACAGAACTTTTCACCACACAGCTACAGAATACATGTTTTTCTCATTGGTGCATAAAACTTTCACTAGGATAAACCATATGCTAGGCCATAAAGCAAGTCTCAGCAAGTTCAAAAGTTTGAAATCATACCATGCATTATCTTTTCTTACCAAAATGGAATAAAACTGAAAATCAACAACTCAAGAGTCTCTAGGTCATATGAAAGCACATGGAGACTGAATAAAATGACCCTGAGTGAACAGTGGATCATATAAGAAATCAAAAGAGAGGCCAGTGCCGTGGCTCAACAGGCTAATCCTCCGCCTTGCAGCGCCGGCACACCGGGTTCTAGTCCCGGTTGGGGCGCCGAATTCTGTCCCGGTTGCCCCTCTTCCAGGCCAGCTCTCTGCTGTGGCCTGGGAGTGCAGTGGAGGATGGCCCAGGTGCTTGGGCCCTGCACCCCATGGGAGACCAGGAAAAAGCACCTGGCACCTGGCTCCTGCCATCAGATCAGCGCGGTGCGCCGGCTGCAGCGTGCCGACTGCGGCGGCCATTGGAGGGTGAACCAACGGCAAAAGGAAGACCTTTTTCTCTTTCTCTCTCTCTCACTGACCACTCTGCCTGTCAAAAAAAAAACAAAAACAAAAACAAAAACAAAAACAAAAACAAAAAAATCAAACAAACAAAAAATCAAAAGAGAAATAAAAAAATTTCTTGAAATAAATAAAGATGACAATACATCATACCAAAACTTACGGGTTATAGCAAAAGCAGTGTTAAGAGGGAAGTTTTTATTATTTGATGGCTACATGAAGAAAAATGAAGAGGTATGAAATGAATGAGCTATCAATGCATCTCAAGGACCTAGAAAAACATCAACAAATGAAATCAAAATTAGGGAAAAGAGATAATTAGAGAAGAAATGAACAATATTGAAACAAAAAAAACAGTTAAATGAACTGCTGGTTTTATGAAAAAATAAACAAATTGATATATAATTGCCACATCTAACTAAAGGAGTGAAAAGACCCAAATCAATAAAATCAGAGATAAACAGGAAATGTAACAACAGATACCACAGAAATAAAAAGAATCATCAAGAATTACTACAAAGAGCTATATGGCAACAGATTGGGAAACCTAGAAGAAATGGATAGCTACCTAGAAAAATGCAGTCTATCAAATTGAGCCATGAATACATGAAAAACCTAAATAGACCAATAACCAAAGCAGAGATTGAATCAGTAATAAATATCCTCTCAAGAAAGAAAAGCCCAGGACTGGACATCTTCACTGATGAATTATACCAGACATTTAAAGAAGAACTTATTCCAATTCTTCCCAAGCTTTTCTTTCTTTTTTTTTTTTTTACAGGCAGAGTGGACAGTGAGAGAGACAGAGAGAAAGGTTTTCCTTTGCCGTTGTTTCACCCTCTAGTGGCCACTATGGCCGCACCACGCTGATCTGATGGCAGGAGCCAGGTGCTTCTCCTGGTCTCCCATGCGGGTGCAGGGCCCAAGCACTTGGGCCATCCTCCACTGCACTCCTGGGCCACAGCAGAGAGCTGGCCTGGAAGAGGGGCAACCGGGACAGAATCCAGCGGCCCGACCAGGACTAGAACTTGGTGTGCCTGCGCCGCTAGGCAGAGGATTATCCTATTGAGCCGTGGCGTCGGCTTCTTCTCAAGTTTTTCAAAACAACTGAAAAGGAGGGAATCCGCTAAACTCTTTCTATGAAACCTGCATTACCTTAATTCATAAGCCAGAAAATGATACACCAGAGAAAGAGAACTATAGACCAATATCTCTGATGAATAAAGGTGCAAAAGTCCTCTACAAAATATTAGCTAATAGAATCCAATAACACATCATAAAGATCATTCACCATGACACAGTAGAAGTTATCCCTACCATGCAGGGATGACTCAACATTCACAAATAAATAAGTGTGATACATGACATTAACAAACCAAGTAACAAAAACCATATGATTATCTCAATAGATGCAGAGAAAGCATTTGAGAAAATACAGCATCCCTTCATGAGGAAAACCTAAGCAAATTGGGTATAGAGGGAACATTCCTCAACCCAATGAAAGCAATTTTATGAAAAAACAAAAGCCAGAATTATATTGAATAGGGGAAAGTTGGATGCATTCCTCCTAAGATATTAACCAGACAAGTTTGCCCCCTGTCACTGTTGCTATTTAATATAGTTCTGGAAGGTTTGGCCAGAGCTTTAGGCAAGAAAAAGAAACCAAAGGGATACAACTCGAAGAAGGAGGAAATCAAACTATTCCTACTTGCAAATGATATGATTCTATATTTAGGGGGATGCCAAATAGTGCACTAAGAGACTATTGTAACTCATAAATGAGTTTAATATAGTGGAAAGATATAAAATCAACATAAAAGAATAAATAACCTTGGCCAGCACCATGGCTCACTTGGCTAATCCTCTGCCTGTGGCGCTGGCACCCCAGGCTCTAGTCACGGTTGGAGTGCCAGATTATGTCCCGGTTTCTCCTCTTCCAGTCCAACTCTCTTCTGTGGTCTGGGAGGACAGTGGAGGATGTCCTGGGTGCTTGGGCCCTGCACCCGCATGGGAGACCAGGAGGAGGCACCTGGCTCCTGGCTTCGGATTGGAGCAGCGCACTGGCCGTAGCGGCCGTTTGGGGGATGAACCAATGGAAAAGGAAGACCTTTCTCTCTGTTGCTCTCTCTCTAACTGTCTAATTCTGTCTGTCAAAAAAAAAAAAATCAATAGCCTTAATATGCATAGACAATGTCATGGATGAGAAAGAATTTTCCTTTTGATTGATTGATTGACTGATTTTAAAGGCAGAGTTACAGAGAGGCAGGGAAAGAGAAATCTTCCATCCTCTGTTTCACTTCCCAGATGGTTGCAACAACTGGGGCTGTGCTAAATGAAAGCCTGGATCCAGGAGCTCCTTCTGGGTCTCCCATTCCGGTGCAGGGGCCCAAGGACTTGGACCACCTTCTACTGCTTTCCCAGGCCATAAGCAGAATGCTGGATTAAAGTGGAGCAGCTGGGACTTGATCTGGTGCCCATACGGGAAACTGGCACTGCAGGCGGTGACTCTACCTACTATGCCACAGTGCTGACCCTGAGAAAGAACTTTCAAGATCAGTCCCATTCACAGTAATTTCTATAATAATTAAAAACCTTGAATTAATTTAACCAAGGATGTTAAAGATCACTAAGATGAAAATTACAAAATAATAAAGAAATAGAATAAGACATAAAATGTAAAAATCATACAAATTCATGGTACTGGAAAAATCAACATGATGAAAGTCTCCATACTACCAAAATCAATTTAGAGGTTCAATGCAATCCTAATCAAAATACCAACATTTTTTGCAGATCTAGAAAAAAATGCTAAAATTCATATGGAAACAGAAGAAAACCCAAATAACCAAAGCAATCTGATACCACAAAAGCAGAGCCAGAGGCATCACAGTACCTGACTTCAGGGCATACTTCAGGGCAGTTATAATCAAAAAAGCCTGGTACTGGCATAAAAACAGACTTGTTGACCAATGGAACAGAATAGAAAATGCTGAAATCAGTCCATGCATATACAACCAACTTATCTTTGACAAATGAGCTAAAATCAATCCCTGGAAGAATGACAATCTCTTTTACAAATGAGGATGGGGAAACTAGATCTCCACATGCAGAAGTTTGAAACTAGACCCCTACCTTACACATCAAAATGGGTTAAAGACCTAAATCTATGAACCAATACTCTCAGATTACTAGAGAACGTTGGGGAAACTCCCCAAGACAATGGAACAGGTGAAGACTTCTTGGAAAAGACCCCAGAAGCATAGAAAATCAAAACCAAAATTGACAAATGGGATTACACCAAGCTGAGGAGCTTAGGCACTGCAAAAGAAACACTCAGCAAAGTAAAGAGCCAGCCAACAGAATGGGAGAAAATATTTACAAACTATACAACTGATAGAAGACTAACACCCAGAATCTGTGGAGAGCTCAAGAAATTCAACAACAATAAAAGAAACAATTATAGTAAGAAATGGGCAAATGATACGCACATTTTTTTGACAGGCAGAATGGACAGTGCGAGAGAGAGACAGAGAAAAAGGTCTTCCTTTTGCCGTTGGTTCACCCTCCAATGGCCACCGTGGCTGGCATGCTGTGGCTGGCGCACTGTGCTGATCCGATGGCTTCTCCTGGTCTCCCATGGGGTGCAGGGCCCAAGCACTTAGGCCATCCTCCACTGTACTCCCTGGCCATAGCAGAGAGCTGGCCTGGAAGAGGGGCAACTGGAACAGAATTCGGCGCCCTGACAGGGACTAGAACCCGGTATGCTGGCACCGCAAGGTGGATGATTAGCGGCGCTGGCCAGATACGCACATTTTTCAAGAGAGGAAATTCAAATGGCCAGAAGACACTCGAGAGAATGCTCAGGATCACTAGCCATCAAGGAAATGCAAATCAAAACAGTGGTGTGATTTCACCTCACTCCAGTTAGAATGGTTCAGATACAGAAATCATCAAACAACAAATGCTGTGAGGATGTGGGGAAAAGGATACCCTGGTCCACTCTTTGTGGGGATGTAAATTGGTAAACTTACTATGGAAGACAGTATGAAGATACCTCAGAAATCTCAATATAGACCCACCATATGATCCAGCCATCCTATTCCTGGGAATTTACCCAAATCAAAATAAATCAGCATATGCAAGAGTTATCTATATCCCATGTTCATTTCAGCACAATTCACTAAGTGAAGATATGGAATCAACTTAGATATTCATCAGCTGTTGACTGGATAAAGAAATTATGATATATTTACACTATGGAGTACTACTCACTGGTAAAAACAAATGAAATTCTGTGTTTTGCAGTAAGATGGACACAACAGGAAATAATTATACTTAGTTAAATAAGCCAGTCCCAAAGAAGACAGATATCATATGTTTTCCCTGATCTGAGATAACTAATAGAGTACTTGAAATATAATGTATTGGAGTGAAATAGACACTTTGAGACTCTATGATTGTTTACAGCCCTTGTCCCTTCTGTAGAGGAACAGTGATTTTTGTTTCTTTCCTGTTCATACTATTTGTAAAACTCTTCTACTTAGTGTAGGGTTAACTATATGATCATAAGTGAGTTGAAAATAGACCTTTGTAAAAATTAAGAGTAGAAATGTGAGAGGGAGGAGGTGGAGGGGATGGTGTGTAGGTGGGAGGGAGGGTGTGGGCATGGAAGTGTCACTATGTTCCTAAATCTGTATATATGAAACTTGAATAACTTAAATAAAATTAAAAAAAGATAAATGAATATATTTGTTTGAATTATATGCTTATTTATAATATACCTATAATGAAGTATAAGCTGGACATTCAAATGTCTATCAAATATATATTTTTATCATGTAAATTTTACATTCAGTTACATTATTCAAAGTTCTCATTGGCTATATAATTCCTCATAGGCAATGAATTTATTCTGTAATCTCCATTCTGATATCAACAGTGATATCCTGCTCTCACTATGAGGGAAGTAATTACTATTTTCACTAGGTGCTTACATAGGTGACCTGGTGCTTTGTTATTCAACCTTCACAGAAATATGTCATGAAGTGCAAAAAAGAACAAGACTATTGGATTATTAGATAAGCATTCTTGTCCCCTGGCTAGTTCAAAAGGACATTGTAAGAATTAATGAGATTATATCATTGAAATACCTTTAAATGTTAAAAAAAAATCCCAACTATATCAATGGTTATAACTTTGAAATGAACACCATAGGTATACTTTGAGTTTTTGATTGTATTTTATTCAAAAATTAAGCCCGTAAATTACCTTTATAATGTCACTTTTACTAAATTCAAAGGGTAGAGTCTTGAATTAATTTAACTTCATGTGAGAGAGACCTTTTCTGTAAGGCCATATTCCTCCTGTTACAAGTCTGAAAACCCAGCCCAAAGGAGCTTAACTATTAAAAGGAATTGATTTGTTCAAGTAATTGAAAAGGCTGGAGCTGCTATAGCTTCAAGCCTGGCTAGAGGAAGGGTCTCAAAGGATGGAATAAAAAATGGTTGGTCATCCTTCCTATTTTCAGTTCTTCTTTCCCCTAGATTTTTGTAATTAGCATGCAGGCTTTCTTATGTAAGAGCAAAAATTTGTCAATAGCAGCTTCAAAGGTTTTTGAACCCATGAGGTAATCCCATGGGTTCAAACATTCATCTTTTACAGTAATCTCATTAATGCCCCCATATACCAGCATTGGCCTCCAATGGTGCTGTGTCTCCCTTGTGGATAACGAGCTGTGGCCTCTGTTGGACTGAGTGGGACCTGAGCGTTCCTGGAGTCAGAAGGTAATTTCAGTATTGTCTGCTCCATATGCAGGAAGCGAAGGGACTCATTTTCCCAAAGTAAGAGCAGATACTTCTTCCAGAGGCTGAGGCTAAAGGCAAAGGCAGTGGGGCCCAGTTTCCTTTTCACCAATGTGGAGCTCATAAGTTAGACAGTTGAAAAAGAGTTTGTCCTCCAACCCAGTTTTATTTTGAAACTGTTTATAGATGTACAAAATATTTAAGTTTGTGTCTTAATATTCTGCTACTATAAATTACCTCTTGGGTTTAGCAAAACTACCAGTCAAAATCTTATTGATTCTGTGTTTGAGAGACTCAATGTCATGTTTTCCCCACAGTAAGATCACAACTATACACTTGTCAGGATATTTACGACCCATAATCAAACACTTCATGAATATCTAAGGAAACTGTGTGACCCTGTTGTGTTTAAACACATTAATTATGAAGCTGTGAGGTTTCCCAGATTAAGTGACACATCAGAGCTCCAATGTTACAGTAAAACTAGAAGACCTATCAACTTGATTTTTTTATCTAGAGAAGGAATTCTCCATAAATAAATAATTAAAAAGGAATTTAGAGTCCCAAGGGAAAAATTAAGCAACTTAAATAATTGTAGGGAAAAGTAGCAAGGGCAAAGAAAGTCAAATTACAACAGATGTACTTTCCGGTGGTCATTTGAATTTTGCTGGCGGGGTAACCCCAGCAGGAAGGGTATTTTCACATCATTTAGCAAAGGCCACAGCAGGGATGAGGAGTTCTAATCACTCTATTAGAACAGCAAAGTCATTAAAAGAGGCATGGGCATGTGGGAACTATTTATAGAAATATTCAATGAAATGCTTGTGTGACCACAAGACGTAACAACAGTAGACGCTGCTATGTGAGGGCAAACTGTTGAAATCTTTACGTAATATGTACTAAACTGATCTTCTGTATATTAAGAGAATTGAAAATGAATCTTGATGTGAATGGAAGGGGAGAGGGAGCAGGAAAGGGGAGGGTTGTGGGTGGGAGGGAAGCTATGGGGGGAGGGAAGCCATTGTAATCCATAAACTGTACTTTAGAAACTTATATTCTTTAAATAAAAGCTTTATAAAAAAAAAGAAAGTAGACACTGCTTCTGGACATACTAAGATTTAAAATAAGTCTGAATAGATGGGATTGCGAGAGTCTCTCAGTGAGGAAAAGAATTGTTCCAAGAATGAGGTCTCAAGTTGGCAGTTTAGTGCACAATCTTGGACCATCAATTCCAATTAAATCCTTATACTTCTTTTGTAATAGTGATTAAAATATCCATGTACGTTATAATGTTGATTGTGACATATAAACTTGGATAGAGTTATTTAAAATCACTTGAAATAAAGGAGTTCTGAATTATCTGGGGTCCTGCTATTCCTGATAATGACTTTTTAATGAAGTTTCTTAACCTGGTCACAACACATGTTGATGATTCTATGAACTCAATTATGATATGTTAAATCTGGTTCATAACACCATGAGCTTCTATTCTTTCATTTGCACGAGTAAGGGAGAGCAAAGTAAATATGAGGATGTCTGTGCTGTGACACTAACCATAATAGGACAAAGTTGCTTTTGTGCAAACTGGGTACATATAAGTATTAGTTTGCTGCTGCTACATAGCAAATCATTGTAAATGTAACAGCTAAAATTCCCACAGTAATTAACAAAGTTTTTTAGGGCAGAAGTTCAGTTATACAATGGCTGGGTCCTCACCTTAAAGAGTCTAGTAAAGTGAAAAAAATAGCTGTGGAAAAGAATCCGTTTCCAAATCCCACTGAGGTGGTAGGTTAAATTTGCTTCCTTGTTAATGTAGAACTGCTTTGTTGTTTTCTTGTTGTATCACATGCAGGGCTGCTTTCCACTCCTAATGGCTGCCTGAATGCTTTGCCACATGTTTCCTTTCATCTTTAAATCTGTCAATGGAGACTTCTGTCAAATCTTTCTCAGGCTTTGAATCTCTGACTTCCCTAAAGGGCCCACTTGATTAGGTCCAGCTCATGCAGAATGCTCCCTCTCTTACAGTCAGCTAGTGCACATGACATATCCTAATCATGGAAATGAAATTCATCATATTCATAGTCTTGGGAATTATGCAGGATATGTATTCTATGGAGTGGGCATCTTCAAGGTCATCTTAGAATTCTACTTACTGTATTCTGCTTATCTGTAAGATAGTGTCTTTCTTTGACCTATATGTAAGTAGCCAATTATAGACTGGTGTTTATTTCAAACAAGAAATGATTCTCTGACTGTTTTTGAGTTGTTTCTACTTATTCATCATTGTACCCCTCCTCATATGACTGAAAATTTTGAGACTGTGACACAGTATTAGACAGAATTCCCAAATGTAAACATGCACACTATCCTGGGAAAATGTTTATGGGTTATATCATTCCTAATAAATTCTATCACAACTTAGATTTCCTATAGAGCTCAGGAATATGCATTTTAACATTGATCCTGATATATGTTAGCTACAGAATACATTTCAAGGAACACAATTGTGGGGCTAGCATTGGGGTCCAGTGGGTTAACTCACCACCTGCAACTCTGGCATCCCATATGAGTACCAGTTCAAGTCCTGGCTGCTCCACTTTTCATCCAGCTCCTAGATTATATACCTGGAAAAGCAGTGGAAAATGACCCTAGTGCTTGGGCCCCTACTACCCATGTAGGAGACTGGGATGAAGTTACAGGTTTCTGGTTCCTGCCTGGTCCAGCCTTAGCTGTGTGGCCATTTGGGGGAGTGGACCAGTGCATGGAAGATCTCTCCCTCCCTTGGTCTGTTCCTCATTCTCTGTAACTGTGCCATTTAAATAAAGAATTTTTTTTAAAAAAACATCACTGCCTCAGGGTCACTCTGGTGATCATGGCAGTCTAGTGCAGCCACATAAGCTACTTAGACACTGGCATTCATAGCATAATTGTTCAAACAAAAACTGGGATGTCTGAAAGTGTTTGAGAACTAAATTTGAAATCCACTTCATCTAGGTCTTAAATAAGTCAAATATTTTAATATAAAAACATGAAGCAAGAAACATCATAACAAGGAAAATAAAACAGATATTACAGAAAAATTACTTTTTGCAAAATATTTATATGCTTCTTTGAGTGTCATTAAAATGCTATCTTTTTCATCTTAGCCATATTTTGTTAGATTTTTAGCCAGTATTCTTTATGGAGAAGGGTCATGGATATTGACTGCATTTTGCTTTTATTCATGCATGATAATGTTCATGGAACAAAAAATGAAAAAATGCTGTACTGTGCACTCACAGTGAAATACTCATTGTATTCTGCAATGATCAAATGCATTCTAAACACATAACCAAAGGCTTGACTTATGAAGAGAAATGAGAAATGAAAACTACCGCTATAATAGTGGAGAAACTCAAAAAATGCTTTTTTTAGTCAACAGATTTTTAGTGTTACTCTGAAAACAGGGTTATGTCACTTTTCTTTATTTTCGTGACTTCAGTTTATGCATATATTACTTCCCAGCCCTTTCACCTTATCATTAAATTAAAATTGGCTTGTCTCTAAAAATTATTTAGTACTTTAAAGAAGATATTTGTACATTTCAAATAAGTCATTTGCAATCAGGAATGTAGTAAATTACTATCATGATCATGCTGCTCTCTGAAAAGCAATATACTGGATACAAATCCAGATACTCTTGAGGAATTGTGATCCATGTATAAGTGTCCTACCTTGTCTAAATTGTTGAAATGGAAATGAACTTTCAATTTTCCTTCCTAGCATTACTAGTAATGACTTCAGCAATAAGAGTATAGATATCCAGATTCACTTTTACTTACACATTCACATTAACCACTATAATACAAATTTGTCACATTATATTCATCCGTAGTAATTCCTGTGTGAGATAAAAATACTGATTTTTAAGATTGTGACCCCCCTTTTTGGATGGGACCCCTGTTATGTGAGGAGGGACCACAAAATTGAGCCCTATGTCTGTTGCAAATTGAACTGCAAAACAAATTGAGCATCAGCAGCACAAGCATTATTCAGTGACCAAATAATGGAGAAGAGCCTAGTTGCAAACCAACATCTCAACCTGCTGGGAGCTCAGGAGTCATAGATACAAGGCAACAAGAAAGAGAGGGAAGAATATGCTAATAAGTAGGAAAGGAGTGGCATACTTTGCAGAAACCAGACATTGTTTTTCTGTTTTTGTTTTTTCTTTCTGTGGTCAGTTCCAGGAGCTTAGCATGGCAATTATATTATGAAGTCTGAGGTCTTCTGGGAGGTACTCCAGTGGCCATGTTGGGCCTCACTGGTTGCAGTGGGTTAGCCTGAGTGGGAACTGTTGACTACAGGACATTCTGCTCTCAAGGAGAAGCAATATTGGTGTGCGGGTAGAAACTTGCCTAGGCTTGGAGAAACATTGCCCTAAGAAACAAAATAACAGTTCAATCTGGTGTCTAAACATTTCATATGATGGCATTGTAGGCAAAATTAAAAACAAAGTGTGTGAAGATAATATATGATGAAGAGCAACACGATTAATTTCTAACAGTAACTCAAGCAATAGAGTTGAATCATATATTTTATGTATGTTTGTGTGTGTGCTTACCACTTCCTTTTTATAGGAACTATTTTTTAGGAAGCAAGGCTATTTTTTTTTCAAAAACATTTATACTCTTCAAAATTATCCACCCATGGATTGGAAGGCTGATATTTCCTTTCATCTTAAGATTACTTCTGATATACTATAATATCATTTGTTTAAGCTTCTTTATTTCCAAGACTCTACTCTTTTCTTCTTGATTTAAATTCCCCAGGATCTTAAATTTCTTGAAGGTAGTGAGTGATATAAGTGGTATTTTAAACTTTTATAATTTAGCTGTGAATATTGTCACCCAAATTCATCTGTTGAGATTTAATCACCAACTTAGTGATAAGAAGAGTTGGAGCCTTAATTAATCAATGACTTACAATAGAGCTGGAAGGAACTAACTTGGTTGTTTGTTTCTTTGCTGCTCTCCCACCAATTGAGAACACCTAGACAGCATTATTATGAGGAATGGGTCTTCATCCATTCCTGCTGGTGTCTTGCTCTTAGACTTTTCAGCTTCAGAACTGTGAGAAAATAAATTTCTGTTCTTTATAAATTATATAGTGTGTGTGATTTTCATTGTTCTTGTCATTTGTTGTAACAGTACAAATAGACTAAGATAGAAATTGGTCCCAAAGAAGTAGGAGGTTGATATCACTAATAGCTAAAAATATGGAAACAATTTTGGAATTGAGTAATGTGTAGAACCTATAAGAATCTGGGAGTGTGTGCTAGGAAAATCCTAGAAGGCCATGAATGGAACATTAAGAGTGATCCTGGTGAGGACTCCGAAGAAGAGAGCTATAGATTTCCTAGGTTTTTGTAGCGATTGTTTAAGTGGTTATTATCAGGATGCTGGTAGAAATATGGACAGTGAAGGGTATCCTGATTAGATCTTAGGTGGAAATGAGGAATATCTTACCCCAAAGTCTAGAGGAAAAGCCATCTTTGTTAAAAGGTAGCAAATAACTTGGTTGAATTGTATCCACTTTGTAGTACTTTATTGAAGGCAGAATTTGAGGGCACAGAAGTAAAACACTTGAAGAAAAAATTTCTAAGCAAAATGTCCAGAGTGCTACATGGCAACCCTTAACCGCTTATAGTAAAACATGATAAAAGAAAAATAAGGATAGAAACAGACCTTAAACTTTTAGAAAATTCTCAGGCTAGCTAGGTTGTAAAAGTGGATTTGAGAGATAACACCAAGGGTGTGGCCAATTGACTTTCATAAACAGATAAGAATGGGTAGAAGGAAACTATGTGCTTTCCATTAATGCAGTGAAACCCATTTGAGACATTTTGAGGCTGCCATGGCCATCTTAGGCTAAAAGGATCAAGGCATGAGAGACAAAACATTAAAGGAAAACCTTTGGGCACTGATAGGGCCTCAGGATTTTCTACGTGCCATTTCATGTTTCTGCTTCTTGCATTCTGATGCCATGCTCCTCAGCTGCTCCAGCTGTGGCTCAAGTAGCATATCTCTGGGAGGAACAGGTCATAAACCATTGAAACATCTACATGGTGCTTATCTAAGTTCACAGAGAACATTGGTTTTGAAGGCTTGGCTACCTTAACCTAGTTGTCTGAGGATGTCATTCCTATCATTCATCACTTGAAGACTTGGCTATGACTGTTGTCTAATTTTTTGAAAAAAGTTTTACTTATGTAAGTGGAATAAATTTCATGTGTTTCATATATACATTTTTAAGACCACACAATGACACTTCCCATCCTACACTCCCTCATTGCCACCCTCCTCCCCCTTCTGTTCTCATTGTTCTTTTAATTTTTGTGATGACATACTTTCAATTTGCTTTATAATCACAAGCTTAACCCTCCACTAAATAAAGAATTCAGCAAGTAGTAGTCAATATAAAAAACACTGTTCCTCAAGAGCATGAACAAAGGCTGCAAAAAATAATCAAATCTCAAAATATAATTTTTCTCAGAACTTTCTAGTATTCTGTATGTTAGTTACCACAAAAATACATGATATTTGTGTTTTGGGAACAAGCTTATTTCACTAAGCATGAAGGTCTCCAGATGTATCCATCTTGTTGTGAAAGATAGGATTTCATAATTTTATGACTCAGTAGTATTTCAACATGTGTATAATATATATGCCACAATTTCTTTATCCAGTTATCAGTTGATGGACATCTAAGTTGATTCCACATCTTACTAATGAGAGTTGAGCTACTATAAATATAGGGTATAGATAACTCTTTCATAGGCTGATTTCATTTCCTTTGGGTAAATTTCCAGGAGTGGGATGGCTGGGTCAGATGGTGGATCTATTTTCAGATTTTTGAGACATCTCCAAATAGTCCTCCATAGTGATCATACTAGTTCATGTCCCACCACAGTGTATTAGGGCATGTGTTCCGCATATCCTTGCCAGTATTTACTGTTTTTTTTTTTTTATTTATTTTTGGATGATGGGCATTCTAAATGGGATGAGGTGAAACCTCATTGTGCTTTTGAGCTGCACTTCTCTGATGACCTGTGATCCTGAGCAGCTTTTCATGAGTCTATTGGCCATTTCTACTTCATTCTATGAAAATGGCCTGTTGTCTTTTACCCATTTCTTGACTAGATTATTTTGTTGTTGATTTTCTTGAGCTCTATATAGAACCTAGATATTAATGCTTTCTCAGTTGGATAGTTTACAAACATTTTCTCCCAATCTGCTGGTTGCCTCTTCACTTTGTTGAATGTTTCTTTTGCAGTGCAATAGTTTCCTTAACTTGAGGTAATCCCATTTGCCTATTTTGTCTTTGATTGCCTGTGCTTTTATAATCTTTTCCAAGAAGTCATTGCATATGCCAGTGTCTTGCAGAGTTTCCCTGTTTTCCTCAAGTACTTTGATGATATCTAGTTGTAGATTTAGAGCCTCAATCCATTTGATTTTTCTATAAGGATAAGGCATGGGTGTTATTTCATAATTCTGAATGCATAGATCCAATTTTCCCAACACCATAACCTGATGAGACTTCTGGGATTGATTTTTAGCTCTGTTCTCAATGTTTAATTGGTGGTTGATGCAAGGATTAATTTCTGGGATATCTATTCTGTTCCGTTGGTCCACATGTCTATTTCTGTGCTAGTACCAGGGTGTTTTGATCATAATTTCCCTGTAGTAAGTCTTCAAATCTGGCATTGTTTTTGTGTTCAGGATTGATTTAGCTATAGGAAGAGTCTCTTATGTTTCCAATGAATTTTAGTATTGCTTTTTTATCTAGAGTTGAGAGGAATGCCCTTGGTATTTTGGGGTATCACATTGAATCTGTAAATTTTTGGGGGGCATTATGGACATTTTGATGATAATAATTCTTCCAACCCAGGGATTTGGAAGATTTTTCCTTTTTTTGTTTTTTCTTTCTTTCTTTAGTGTCTTGTAATTTTCATTGTGCAGAACTTTCACATCCTTGGTTAAATTTATCCCAAGATATTTAAAATTTTTTGCATTTGTTGTGAATGGGACTGATCTTACAAGTTCTTCTTCAGCAATGGCATTTCTCTGTATATATGGCTATTGATTTTTGTGTGTGTTGATTTTATATTCTGCAATTTTACCAAATTCTCTTATGAGTTCCAATAGTCACTAAGTGGAGCTTTTTGGTTGCTCGAACTATAGAATCATGTCATTGAAAAATAGAGATAGTTTGACTTCCTCTTTTCTGATTTGTGTGTCTTTGATTTCTTTTTTCTTGCCTAATGGCTCTGGCTAATTTTTCCAGTGCTATATTGAATAGTAAATCTTAGGGGAAATGCTTCCAAAATTTTTGTTGTTGTTGTTCAGTATGATGCTGGCTGTGGGTGTGTCATATATTACCTTGATTGTGTCCAGGAATGGTCCTTCTATATCCAATTTGCTTAAGGTTTTTGTCATGGAAGGATGGCATATTTTATCAAATGTTTTCTCTGCATCTAATGAGATGTTTAAATGGTTTTTATTCTTCAATTTGTTAATATGATGTATCATTTATTTATTTTTTTAAAAGATGATATGTCAGCTTCAGAAGAAGAAATATAGGATGCTCAGTATAAAAGAATGACAGAATACAGGTTTCTAGTATGATGTCATCAGCTACTTAAATTTGCTGGATTGCTATGACCAACCCATGGTTTTATTAAAAGATATCAGAAGTGTTTTAGAGCCAACTAGAGGCAGAGTCATCCTTTCCCTGGCCTTGCCATTTCATCCTTATGTGGAAAGTGTTGGTGGCAAGTGAGGGAATCCATCAGAAATTTTGGAAAATCAAGGGACAGATTTGGGACAAAGAAGTGAACAGTCTGCCTGAAGTTTTCAGCAAAGCTGTTTTTTTTTTTTTTGTAAGGATTAATTATTTACTTGAAAGTCAGAGTTACACAGAGAGACAGAGGTCTTCCATCCAATGATTCACTCCCCAAGTGGCTGCAGCAGCCCGATCCGAAGCCAGGAGCTTCTTCCAAGTCTCCCACACTGGTGCAGGGGCCCAAGGACTTGGGCCATCCTCTACTGCTTTTCCAGGCCAGATAGGAGAGCTGTATTGGAAGAGGAGCAGCCGGGACTAGAACCGGCACCCATTTAGGATGCTAGCGCTTCAGGCCAGGGCATTAACCCACTGCACCACAGTGCTGGCCCCGCAAAGCTAGTTTTGTTATTGAAACATGCACTAGGCTGCCATACCTATGTGAAGGCGATATATGTAATGACTACACTGTTCTGGATGGTACTGTCTTTGTCTGTCTTACTCATGTAAACATGTAGAGGCAGAAGTCTTCAGAGCCCATCCCAACATTGTTCTCTTGAGAAGAGGGTCTACATTCACAGCTGTGTGATGGGAGAGCTTCTTGGGACCGTCATTCTACATATCACATAGAAACTATAATACTAATTATTTCTTTGAAGTGTGTAAAAGGAATGCCTTTAAAAGAAATCTAACTGGTATATCTCCTCTATCATCACCAGGGGCAAGCATGATCATGTCAACTGACATGTTCACAGCCTTAGCCCCTCTGTGCCAAGGTGAACCAACTGCCCAGGGTTTCCCACTCACCCAGGCACGTGAACCACAAAAAGGATCTGTGCAATTATCAGTGTGAGTGCAGAGCCATCTGCAGTGACCCACCTCAGCACCATGTGAATTCTGAGCTCCTGAAGCCAGACCCAGGGAATGTCTAAAGACCCAGCCACATCCCATGCCCTATCATACAGTTAAGGTTTCTTATAGTCCCACTGAGCCACAGCGCCGGCCCCTATTATTTTGTATTATTTTCTATCATTATCTAGCTTAGTCTTCTGTGTTTACTTTTACAATGTACATTTATAAATAAATACCAATGTTTTGGTTTTTGTCTTCGAGTGTTGCTTCTTGTTCAATTCTCTTTCTCTTCATTATTTCACATGATCAAAATTTGAAATGTCACTTCCAGTTAAATTTTTTAAAATCATAACTATCTTCTGATTTTGAAAACCAACTTTTCAACTCTGTTGTTGAACATTTCACAAAGATGATTTGCCCCAGTCAAAATTTCAACTTGTCAGAGTAGCCACCAGTATCACCATGAGCCATCACTTTTTCAGTCTGGTACTCCTTGCTGTATTAGTCATCTGTATGTTCCTAGTGCTTGTCACTGGCAAAGACACAACAAACACTGAATGATAACGTCACCTCGTTAATATCAATGATCTTTCTACTTTACATGTTTCTTAAATTTAGGGCAACAAAATTTCCTTGAAATGTTTCCTTTTTTGAACCATTAATATCAAGAAATGTCTTCTCAATGTCCTCTCAATTTCATCTCTGTGATCTTATATGCTATGATAGTCTCCTTTCCTATTATTTTTGCCCTCAATTGCTAGAATATGTTATGAGAGAGCAGGGACATTTAAATTTTTTTTTTGTTGTTCATTGTTATAATTTAAGCATCCAAAACAGTGATCAGTATGAAATTGGTGCTCACTATTTTTGTTCAGTTGAATTGATTCAAGATTTTTTTTTTTTTTTTTTACAGGCAGAGTGGACAGTGAGAGAAAGAGAGACAGAGAGAAAGGTCTTTCTTTGCCGTTGGTTCACCCTCCAATGGCTGCCGCGGACTGCGTGCTGCGGCCAGCGCACCGCGCTCATCCGATGGCAGGAGCCAGGTGCTAGGTGCTTTTTCCTGGTCTCCCATGGGGTGCAGGGCCCAAGCACTTGGGCCATCCTCCACTGCACTCCCGGGCCACAGCAGAGGGCTGGCCTGGAAGAGGGGCAACCGGGACAGAATCCGGCTCCCCAACCAGGACTAGAACCCGGTGTGCCGGCGCCGTAAGGCGGAGGATTAGCCTGTTGAGCCACGGCACCGGCAGATTTTGTTGTTTTCTACAGGGATTATTGCAATAGGCATATAACTAGACTCCCTGCATGCAGTGATTCTTCTAATCCATACTGCACACAACTGCCACTAACAAACTACTAATCCTCTGACTTGTTTTAAAAATTATCACTTGAGGACACTAATCCACTGTTGGTGGGAATGCAAACTGGTTAAACCACTATGGAAGTCAGTCTGGAGACTCCTCAGAAACATGAATATAACCCTACCATACAACCCAGCCATCCCACTCCTTGGAATTTACCCAAAGGAAATTAAATTGGAAAACCAAAAAGCCGTCTGCACACTAATATTTATTGCAGCTCAGTTCACAATAGCTAAGACCTGGAACCAACTCAAATGCCCATCAACAGTAGACTGGATTAGGAAATTATGGGACATGTACTCTACAGAATACTATACAGCAGTCAAAAACAATGAAATCCGATCATTTGCAACAAAATGGAGGGAACTGGAAAACATCATGCTGAGTGAATTAAGCCAGTCCCAAAGAGACAAATATCATTTGTTTTCCCTGATTGGTGATGATTAACTGAGCACCAAAGAGGAAACCTGTTGAAACGAAATGAACACTATGAGAAAATAAGACATGATCAGCTCCTGTCTGAACTGTTGACGTACAATCTAAATCTTTACCCATTTTAGTATCTCCCCTTATTGTTTGTATTCGTTCTAGTACTATGGGTTGAATCTGGCAACTAACACACAATTAGCCGTAGGTGTTTAAATTTTAAATGAAAAGTGATCCCTGTGAAATATAAGAGTGGGAATAAGAGAGGGAGGAGATGTACAATTTGCGACATGCTCAATCGGAACTGCCCCAAATGATAGAGTTAGAAGTGTGCCAGGGGATTCCAATACATTCCCATCAAGGTGGCATGTACCAAGGCCATCTCATTAGTCCAGGTGATCAATTTCAGCTCACAATTGATCACACTGATAGGTCTAAGAGTAAAATGGTTCACACAAACAAGACTAGTGTCTGCTAATACTAACTGATAGAATGAAAAAGGGAGAGAATGATCCAACATGGGAAGCAAGATACACAGCAGACTCATAGAACGGCAGATGTCCTAAATAGCACTCTGGCCTCAGAATCAGCCCTTAAGGCATTCGGATCTGGCTCAAGAACCCATGAGAATATTTTAGGCATGGAAAGCTAAGACACTGTGAAAAACAAAAAAATGAAGACCTAAATGAAAGATCTCTGCGAGTGAGATCCCAGTGGAAAGAACGGGGCCATCAGAGAAGGAGGTACCTTCCTCTGAAGGGAGGAGAGAACCTCCACTTTGACTATGACCCTGTCGGATTAAGATCGAAGTCGGCGAACCCTAAACGCTTCCATAGCCTTGGCAACTCATGACTAGAGCCTGGGGAGATTACTGACGCCATAAACAAGAGTGTCAAATTGTTAAATCAACTTCAGGAGTCACTGTGTACTTACGTCTCATGAGGGATCTGTCCTTAATGTGTTATCCAATGTGAAATAATGCTGTTACTAGTACTGAAACAGTATTTTTTCACTTTGTGTTTCTGTGTGGGTGCAAACTGATGAAATCTTTACATACTATAATATTAAATCGATCTTCTGTGTATAAAGATAATTGCAAATGATTAAAAAATCTTGGTGTTAAATTGGAAATTGCATAGATAATTAATCAATTCTTTAAAAAAAATCATGTAGGATCTCTGTCTTTAATGTACTGTACATTGTGAATTAATACTATAACTAGTACTCCAACAATAATTTCAGTTTTTGTCTCTATGTGAGGGCAAATTGTTGAAATCTTTACATAATATGTTCTAAACTGATCTTCTGTGTATAAAGAGAATTGAAAATGAATCTTGATGTGAACAGAAGGGGAGAGGGAGCGGGAGAGGGGAGGGTCGTGGGAGAGAGGGAAGTTGTGAGGGGGGGAGCCATTGGAATCCATAAGCTATACTTTGGAAATTTATATTCTTTAAATAAAAGCTAAAAAAAAATAAAATAAAATACAAAAAAAAAATTATCACTTGAATCAAATGCCACTATTTATCTTGTCTCATGTTTATCATTGACCCACTCTTGTTTGTTTCTCAACATATATTCAAGATTTTGATGCATTGAAATGTTTTTTTTTTTCTCCACTTCTCCACTTTCCATCACTAAGTGTACTTTATCACTTATCTGTATGATACCTCAAATATCACAGAAACTCTTTTTATTTGTTGAAGGCACACAAATTATATGTTAGGCTTTTACTGAAGTATCTGTTTGTTTCAGTTTGCCCAGTGTACTTTTAAAGGATTTCTACAAATGTCAAAAGATACTGTTGATAGCATATGTGAATTTTTATTAGCCTTTAGTTCCATGACAGCAAGCTGAATCCCAATTAAGAACAGGTGTCTACTTCTTTTTATGTTGTTATTTTGCTTTAAATGTTTTTTTTTTTTTTTTTTGACAGGCAGAGTGGACAGTGAGAGAGAGAGAGACAGAGAGAAAGGTCTTCCTTTTGCTGTTGGTTCACCCTCCAATGGCTGCCGCGGACGGCGCGCTGCGGCCAGCACACCGCGCTCATCCGATGGCAGGAGCCAGGCACTAGGTGCTTTTCCTGGTCTCCCATGGGGTGCAGGGCCCAAGCACCTAGGCCATCCTCCACTGCACTCCTGGGCCACAGCAGAGGGCTGGCCTGGAAGAGGGGCAACTAGGACAGAATCTGGCGCCCCGACCGGGACTAGAACCCGGTGTGCCGGCGCCGCAAGGCGGAGGATTAGCCTGTTGAGCCATGGCGCCGGCCTAAATGTTTAATTAATTTTTACTAGATTCAATATGATTTGCAGATACAATTCTAAGAGCATAATGGTATTTCCTTCATCCATCCTTTCCTCCTTTCTTCTTTCTCCATCTCACGCCTCTTTCTTCTTTTCTTGAATTTTTTAAGTTTTTGAGATAACATATTTTAGATTTACATTATAGTAAAAAGGCTTAATACTTCACTGAATAAGGAATTTAACAAGTGAACATGTAAAAAAAAAACCTCTCATTTAGTAGCACTATAGACAAAGGCTATAAACAATAATTGAATGGAAAAATTTTTCTCTATTTCTTTAAGTTGGAAATAATGTAATGTATCAAGAGGCTTATTTTTAATTAAGTTACCAACTATTAATTCAATATAGTGAGAGGATAAGAGTCCACAAATTATAATACCACACATTATAAAGGACCATGTTTTTATGAATGTCTCTAGTGAGAAAAATGTTACTGTCTGCATCTGAGTCACAGTTCCACTTATGTTATACTTCATTAAGAACAATAAGATTTTCAGATTTTTATTTCACTCTTTGAATTACATATAAATATAATATTACAGAGCATTATCTTTTTAGCTTCATAATTATGCTAATATGTTGATCTTGCTTTATGATCCAGATCAGTGATCTGAAAGGGTACATATATCTAATAGACACCATGACTTAGATAATTGTATTTACTGCTATTCTGTTTCATTTTCATGTGATAGATATCATTTGTTAATAAGTAAAATGTATTTTGATGGCCATCCAAATCTTAATTTCAATTTACTTAATTTATAGAATCTTGTATGTTACCAAAAAATTCAAGGATAATTCCTTTTCCTAATTGAGTTGTTGTTATTCATTGCAACTTAATAGTTTGAGATGTCACCTTGCCATTAGCTTTGGTCTTAACAGAAATCTTAGATTAGAAATATTACTGATAGACATTTTTGTAAATCAGAGAATCCAACAACATGAGTAAGATATAGTATTATCATAAATACAACAGTCTTAATGAAAAAGTGAAAAGGATAAATTTCTGGAAAGTATAATTTCTGAGTTCATATCAGGAATATAAGAAATTTACTCTTGGCTTCTTTCTTCTCTGTTGGTTCTTCTCTCTTGGCTTCTCTCTGCTCTCTTGGCCCTTCTCTCCTGTATTCTCTTGGTTCCTCTCTCTAGCCTCCTCCTCTGGTCTATTGGCTCTCTCTCTCTTCTCTCCTTGCTAGCTCCTCTCCTCTCTGTTTCTTATATTCTCTTTCTCTCTCTTTCCTTTTGCCACCCCTTCACTCTGGTCTGTTGGGTGTTCCCCAATAAACCCTTTCCCTTAAAAAATATTTAGAAAAACATATGGAAAATGGAAAGCAATATAAAATAATTATGTCAACCATAGCGTTGGCGCAAAATGGCATTTTGGTCAATGGTTTGCAACTTAAAAAGACATAAAATGTTAATTGCATAACATGTCACATAGCATAGGAGAAAACTATCCAAATTTTTCTTAAATAGCATTGTATATTTTTCTTTTCCCAAATGAAACCTTCTATTTAAGGAATATAAACTTCATGAATTTCATAAGTACGATTTTTTTTTTTTTAGGGTTTTTTTTTTTTTTAAAGATTTTATTTATTTATTTTTTTTACAGGCAGAGTGGACAGTGAGAGAGAGAGACAGAGAGAAAGGTCTTCCTTTTTGCCATTGGTTCACCCTCCAATGGCCGCCGCGGACGGTGCGCTGCGGCCGGCGCACCGCGATCGTCCGATGGCAGGAGCCAGGAGCCAGGTGCTTTTTCCTGGTCTCCCCATGGGGTGCAGGGCCCAAGCACCTGGGCCATCCTCCACTGCACTCCCGGGCCACAGCAGAGGGCTGGCCTGGAAGAGGGGCAACCGGGACAGAATCCGGCGCCCCGACCGGGACTAGAACCCGGTGTGCCGGCGCCGCAAGGCGGAGGATTAGCCTGTTGAGCCACGGCGCCGGCCCATAAGTACGATTTTAGGAATATAATGATTCTTCCCACCATAACCACCCTCTCATCCACACTCCCACCTCTCCTCTTCCTCCCTCTCCTATTCCCAGTCTCATTCTCCACTAAGATCCATTTTTAATTAACTTTATACACAGAAGACCATTTCTAGACTAAGTAAAAAGTTCAACAATTTGCACCAAAAAAAAAAGAACTGTTCCTCAACAGTAGAGACAACAATTGTTCAAAGTCATTGCATCTTGAAGTTGATTTCACTTTTTTTTAAGAAATAAACTTTAAAGAAGCACCCAAGAATGATACATCTTTTGTGAGCACTTAGACATAACTATAACTTATGAGACATAAGAATATTCTCCACTTAATATATTAAAAGAAAGCAAATACTTGAGAATGAGGTTTATATTAATTAAGGAAGCGCCTAAGAAAACAAGCAATGGAGTTGGACACTTAGTCATAACTAAAACTTATGAGACATAAGAATATCCTCTGCTTAATACACTAAAGTGAAATAAATCTGAGAACAAGTTTGTAACTATAAAGCTGCATACATTCCAAATTTATTTTTGAAATTTAAAAATCCTGATACCAAAAACTGACAAAACAAAGGCAAACTCAAGATCAATATTCTTTTATAATATATAGGTATAAATCATAAATAAGATATTAGCAACTGCATTTAATTCTACAATTCAACTCTGCATTAAAAATAACATCTATCATGACCATCTAGGGCTTATTCCAGGAAATGTGGAAGATTTAATTTTAGGGAATTTAATAATGTAATTCATTATGTCTAAGTGTTAAAGGAGAAAATCTGATTTTCTTTCCAATAGAGCCTAAGACAGTTACTTCCAGAGAATATCTCTAAGAAAACTCAAAAACCAGAGTAACTTATTTAAACCTCATCTCTTTTGATCAGTAGATCATGTTACACTTAATAGTGAAACACTTTGGAGATTGTCTTTAAAAATAATGAAGAAAATAATAGATGGTTTCTTGATGTCATTTCTAAAGGAAATAAAGCCAGGATCTCTGTTTCCTAATATCTTGCAGTCATCATCATTGCTGCTGCCTACACTTAGTTTTTACACATGTATTATGATAGCCAAACTGATACTTTCTCATTATTTTAAAGGAATTTATTAATAGAGTATATTCTCAGTATCACAGCAAATACAAAATTACGAACACATTCTCATCAATTTTCATGTTATTGTGATATTAATACAAAGAAAATATATTCAACGTGGTTTATAGATACAATTCTAAGAATATTGGTCCCTTCCTTCCTCACTTCCTTGTTTTTTTTTTTTCTTTTTCAATTTTTGAGATTTTAAAAGAATACTTATTTTATTTATTTGAAAGAACCATCTGCTGGTTCACTCCCCAAATGGACACAACGCCAGAGCTGAGCTGATCCGAAGCCAGGAGCCAGGAGTTTCCTCCAGGTCTCCTACTTGGGTGCAGAGCCCCAAGGACTTGGGTCATCCTCTGATGATTTCCCAGGGGCAGTAGCAGGGACCTGGGTAGGAAGCGGAACAGCCAGGACTCGAACCAGCACCCATATGGGATGCTGGAGCTTTAACCTGCTGTGCCACAATGCAGGCTCCAGAGAAAACATTTTTGATAAACATTGTAGTCAAAGACTTAATGCTCCACAAAATAAGGAGCTCAGCAAATAAGAAGTGAAAAGACCATAGTTCAACAGGGATATAGGCATGGGCTATAAATAATAACCAAATGAAAAGATGTTCATTTCAATCATGTACAGTAAATTTTAAAAACAATCACAAATAATTAAAACTGCCTTTTAAATTTTAAAGTATATAAAAATGAAGCATTTTATGGGGTAACGTGATTGATAAATCATACATCTTTTAATGTCAAATCAGGGTAAACAGCTCTCCAAACATTTAAAATTTCTTTACAGGAAAACATTCACCATCATTTCTTCTAGTTGTTGGCTTTAAAAAGTAGATTTACATATTACATTATCACTAACTATAATCACCCTACTATGCAACAGAGAATACTAGAACTACTTCTTTCTAACCATAACTTAGTACCTGTTAATCAACATTTTTCTGTCCCCTCTTCCTTAACCTGCCTAGCCTCTGGTAACCAGGTTTGTACTTTTCTATGAGACCAAATATTTTAGATAGCATATAAGTGAGTTCATGTGATATTATCTTTCTATGTTTCACTTAATTGAAGGTCCTTCAGTTCCACCCAGGTGATTGATAATAAGGTTTTATCCTTTATATGGCGGAATAGTATTCCTTTGTGTTTCACTTTTCCTCATCCACTTATTAGTTAATAGATACTTGGATTATTTACATTTCTTGGCTGTTGTGAATGTGTTGCAACAAACATGGGGATGCAGATGTCTCTTTGATAGAAAGATTTCATTTCCTTTGGATATAAACCTAGTGATGAGGTTGCTAGATTATGCGGTAATTCTATCTTCAGTTTTTAGAAGACATTCTATACAGCTTTACACACTGGCTGTACTAGTTTACTTAATTTACATTTCCACCAATAGTATGCAAGAATTCTCTTTTCTCTGCAAACTCAGTAGCACTTGTTATCTTTGTCCCTTTAACAAGTACTTGCACCATCATTCACTATTTCCTTAAGCAAATTAGCAGGGAACTGGATGAGAAATGGAACTGAAGGGATTCAAATCAGTATTCTGATCTGGATGCCTGTGTCAGAAGTAGTGGCTTAACCCACTGTACTGTAACACTGGCCCTCACATTTGTGAATTTTTGATACCCCATTTTATCTGTTTCAATCTTGACTGTGTCTTAACATATTAATGTGATTAGCATTTTAAATTATTAGTCTTTACACTAAATAAGAATTGTTTATATATTATGTTTATAGTATTAGAACATTTTGAATTTGCTGTAATTGACAGTTTATCATCTGGGCCGGCACCGTAGCTCACTTGGTTAATCCTCTGCCTGCAGCGCCAGCATACCATATGGGTGCCAGGTTCTAGAGCTGGTTGTTCCTCTTCCAGTTCAGCTCTCTGCTGTGGCCCGGGAGTGCAGTGGAGGATGGCCCAAGTGCTTGGGCCCTGCACCCGCATGGGAGACCAGGAGGAAGCACCTGGCTCCTGCATTCGGATTGGTGCAGCGCCCGCCATAGAGGCCACTTGGGGGGTGAATCAACGGAAAAAGGAAGACCTTTCTCTCTGTCTCTCTCTCTCTCTCTCTCACTGTCTATAACTCTACCTGGGTCTCCCCCAGGTAAATAAAAAAATAAAATAAATAAATAAATGAATAAGTGTACCATCTGATCTTTTCCTCTTAGTCATTAACCACTGTGTCTCAGTTTGAAGGATTCCCTATTGCATTTCTTGCAAGACAGAAATGGTAATGATAAATTCTCTCATATTTTGTCTAGAAATATCTTTATCTCTCCATCTTATCTAAGGAATAACAACTGCTGTATACTGTATTCTTAGCAGGCAATTATTTTTTGCTTCAAATCTGTGAAAGTCACAAACTACCTTTCCCTGGCCTATACAGTTTCTGCTGAAAAGCCTGCAATCAAACAAATAAGCAGTACTGTGTATGATATTTGTTTCTTTTTTCTGGCATCTTCCAGAATCTTCTCTTGAACCTTGGCAGTCTTGATTTAATATATCCTGGGGATGAATCTGACTGTTGAACTTTGACCTTTCTGTACTAGGGCAGTTGTATCTTTCCCTAGGTTTGGAAAGTTTTCTAATATTATCTCTTGGAATATGTTCTATGCCCCCTTACATTCCCCAGTCTTTATTCCTGTTGAACTCCCCAAACTTGGGCATTTGTTCTTTTCATGTTGTCCAAAATTGCCCACAATCTTTGTTCATTCCATCTGATTCTTTCTTTTCTCTTCACCCACTTCAATTTTCAAATAGATTATCTCTGAGCTTTTTTTTCTGTTTGATCTTTTTGGCTATTGATGCTTTCTATCATATTTTGAATTTGTTGATTTTAAAAATCAATTCCATTTCTCTGTCAAGTCTTTCTGTTTGAGTATTATATCATTTTTCTTTGTTCTCTTGAATTCACTGAGTTTCTTGAAAATAGTAATTTTGAAATCTTAAGGTATTTGAAAATTTTAATTACGTGATACATGCCAAAATGAGTCCATTCCACCATGGCACAGAGCTCTGCCTATGCAACTCTAGAACCTCCATCTGTGAGCACTCACCTGGGGTTTAGGGCCTTTGATCCTCTGGATCTGTCACATCAGTGGCTTCAGCTCTGAGTGCTAACACAAGGTCCCAAGTTCCTTTTCCTTCCCTACTCCCCGGAGACAGGAGATTTGCTCTGCTTTCTGCCAGAGGCTGGAGTAGAGGTGGTGATGTTCTCTTGGTCACCTGACTAAGGAGGGTGCCAAGTCTCAGTTGGCAGGTATAGACCTGGGGGAAGGAGGAACAGAGCCCTGTTTCCCATTTTTTTTTTAATTATGGTGAGCCTGTTACTGTATCTCAAGTGTAAGGCCTGGATTTAATTCCCTCTTATTCTCCCAAGAAGAGGGTGAAGCATCTCTCTGCATGCTACACTACTTGGAGCTGAGGAAGAAGTGATGCCAGTAACTCTTTACTACCTGATTTTTTCAATATAGCTTTTTTATTATACAAAAACCAGGCACAGTGGCTTCTATAGCTATCATGAAAGTGAAGTGGTGTTTGAATAGCTGTCAAATTAGTGCCTCTGTGAGAAAGCAACCATCAGATCATCTTACTCAGCTGCCATCTTGCTCCACCTCTGTGATAATTTTGCTTCATGTTATGGCTTCAATTATGATTCAAGTGTGGTTGGGGAATTTGTGAATCCAAAGGATTATACGTAGTCTGTTATGTGGTTTACCTACTGGTGAGAAGGGACTCCTTATCTGGTCCAATTATATATCAACTGCATTAAATAAAGAAATGGGTGATCCTTCCCTAACTATGTACTTTTTTAAAGATTTATTTATTTTATTTGAAATGCAGAGTTTGAGAGAGAGAGAGAGAGAAAGAGAGACAGAGAAAGAGATCTCTTCCACCTGCTGGTTTCTCTATCCAAATAGCTGCAATGGCTAGGACTGGGTCAGGCCGAAGCCAAGAGCTTCTCTTCCAGGTCTATTCTGTGGATGCAGGGGCTCAAGGACTTGTGCCACCTTGTGATGCTTTCCTAGGTACATTAGCAGAGAGCTGAATCAGAAGTGGAGCAGCCAGGACTTGAAACAGCACGCATATGTGATGCTGGCATCATAGGCAGTGATTTAACCTGCTATGCCATGACTCCGGCCTCCTTCCCCACCTATTTCTATTAGTTTTGTCCAAATGAAGTAGGCAGGCATACACGCTAATTGATTAGGTTTGTGAGCTGGAAGACCATGCCTTCACCACGCCCCTGTGTGACCTCACCCCCTACCTGATACTTTCACCATGCCCCCATTTGACAACAGGCTCTACCTGACTATCCCTGAGCACCCACCTGCCTACAAGCCACTCCCCTGTAGAAAATATATAAAAGTCAAGGAGCGTCCCAAAAGGCACTCTGCCTCTGCTTTGCTGCCGGTGATAAGCAGTGGACAGCAGCTCAAGGTGCTTGCTGCACATGGCTTATGGACGCTACCCTAGTTTCCAGAATTTCCACTCTCTTCAACCTGAACTAAAGCCCTCACTTTCCTAGATACTTCTTGCACTAAATAAAGGCTTAAAATGTACCATGCTGCCTCGTTTATCTGTGCCGTCATTTAGAATTCTTCTCTAAATATTAGGCAAGAATCCTCTTGGGCTTATTAATATTGGGGATTTATTAGTAAGCATATGGTGAAATCGTATGGTACCCCAAATTCCAGTAGCATATGTGGCATCCCAGATAGCACTTCTGGGGATCTTTAAGAGGCCACATTTTCATATAATTTTAGGGGGTCATGTCTGATTTCACACGCATTAGTGGAGATGGATTAAGTCCTCTTGTCATAACAAGGTAACCCTGAAATCTTAGATATTTAACGTAGTGTCCAACAAGGATTGAGGTGTAGGGCACTGCTCTACTTCATTACTCAGAAACCTCAGCTGATAGCGGTTTCACCATCTTGTTCTTATGTGATTTGGTACTGATTACCTTCTCAGATGACTTGCCCAGAGAGTGGAAAGAATAGAGAATCACTCATCAGCTTTTCATTGTCTTAATATAAAAGTAACTAGCATCAATTTCACTCACATTTCTTAGACAGAATTGGTCATATATCCCTTTCTAATGGCAAGAGGGATATTTATTAGGCATTACTATCTATTACAAAGATCAAAACCAGTCTTCCTCATTGGTGTACAGATTCTAAGCAGTAAATGAATGCAATTACCCTAGCTAGGATGAAAAAAAAATCAGAAAAAGAGAGTGATTGTTAGTTTAAATATTACTTTTTCCTACATTTCTGTGACCTCACAGGTATTACCAAAAATGGATTTGAAATGAAGATACAAAATATATTCAATAATTTTGTTAGTTTGACCAGTACTCTCTTCTGGGTAAACCACATGGAATCTCAACATTATCTAAAAGTTGAGATGAGCCTCATCTCAGAAAGAGATGATATAATAGTAATATTATGACAATAGTTGTTATTATTTATTGAATTTACTTATTAGACATTAATGTTTTCTTTAGGTAAATAAAAATTTACCCAAAATTAGTAGTTTGAAATTATAGAAATAAATTATCTCACTCTTTGCATTTGTCAGGAGTGCTTGCATGGCTTACCTAGTCCTTACTAGTGTCACACCAGGATGACATCAGTGTGTCAGCCAGGGCTGTAAGTCTCATCAGCCTCTTCCAACCTCACTGGTAGAACTCATTTCTGGGCAGCTCAGTGTAGTCCCTATTTTTGGGTTGGCTCTTAGCTGATAATTTCTCTCAGTAACTGGAGATCACCCTAGGGTCATTTCCTATGTCCCTTCTTTCACAAAAGAATGGTTTGTTTAGACTTTGAAGCCAGTTAGAAGATCCCTCTAATTTTAAAGGACTTGGGGCAGGTGTTTGGCATAGCAAGTAAGATGCAATTTAGGATTACCTCATCCATATCACAGTATCTAGATGTGACTCTTGGCTCTGTTTCCAATTCCAGCTTTTTCTTAATGCACCTGAAAGACAACAGATGATGTCTCAAGTACTGGGACCCCTGCCACCCATTTGGGAGACCTGGATTGAGTTCTTGGCTCCTGGCTTCATCCTGGCCCAGCTCTGGTTGTTGTGGGCATTCAGAGAGTGACCTGGTAGTTGGAAGTTCTTTGCCTGTCTTTCTTTATCTTTTTGCTTTTAAAACAAATAAAAATAAATACATAATATAAAATAGACAAAAGTCTCATCTGATTATATTATGCCTACAAGGATAACCTCTGTTTTGACTAATTTCTTGTCAACTGATTAGGAATCTTAAATATAAGAGTGATATCCCTACTAGCTGTTGCCATACTCAAAGGGAAGTTGTAATACAGACTGTGTACAAGACGAATGAGAATATTTGAGGCTACCTCATAATTATTCCCATGACACTAAAATATTTATTGAGTTCATATTTGGTGTCAAGTACAATAAGCATTACATGCGTTATTTAATTTACTTCATAAAACACTATGAAATACATATTATAATTCTGTATTAAAGATGAACAATTAAAGGTACCAGAGAAAATCTCTTCAGTGTATGACAAACAATAATTTCTCAGTCAAAATCTGAACATGGATTCAAAGAATGCAAAAATCCACTGACTCTACTTCTATATCTCAGTGTCTTTCCTTTTGTTGCCATCTGCTTAATAGAATAACTGTTGGGGGTGCCCAATACTTTCTTTGCCATTGCTCACATTGCTGTTTGATATTTTATCTTTTTGTATGCACTATTTGTATATTATAATATATTATTATATATTATATGCATTATATTGTATTATTAATATTTGTATATTATATTATTTAAAGATTTATTATTATTATCATTACTATTTCAATGAAGTATTATTGGCCTTAAGGACAAAGGACATTCTGTTTCCTTGAGAGGGCTTTTGTCTTAACTAATCTGGCCCATCAATTTTTAATATCATAATGTCACTTTCTGAAACTCAGTTTATTTCATCCTGCTCAAGGCATCCCCTGAGATACTTTGTAGAAGCAGACATAAAGAAACAGCTTTGGACAGGAGAGTCCACTCCTGAAATTTTTCAATTTTTTTTTTACATGAGAGAATCATTATAGACCCCATTCAATGATAGTGAAGAATGTCTTCTTACATATACATATTGTCATTTTTAATCCAAGGCTATGGAAATATGAACATCAGTTTATCACCTTTGGAGATAAATATTCTAAGTGTTTCATAAAATGTGTTTATCTTCCTATTATCTATTGATTTAGTATTTATTTGAGAGAAAAAATGAACAAGAGAAAGAACATATGCTCTCATCTGTTTATTCATTCCCCAAATATTTGCAATAGCTGTGGCTGCAATGGGGTTGATCTGGGAGCTGAGAACTCAACCCAGGTCTCTTCATAGGTGTGGCAAGAACCCAATTACTTCAGCATAAGCACTGCCTCCCAGAGCAGTGGGTGGAAACTGGAATCATGAAGAATCAGCCAGGGATTAAACTCAGGAATCCCAATGTGGGACATGGCATCTTAAATGGTATCTTAACTCATTCTAAGTGTGCTGAGGTTTACCAGTGGTAGCATTTGAAGAATTGGCATGTAATACTTGACTTTAGGTGAAATTTATAATTCCTAATCTCTCTTTAGTGATCTGTTTACTTCCTTGATTATAAAGTAACCATTAATTCTCTGATCTAGCATCCAGAATGATGAGTCTCAGGGAAAAGAGAATTATTTATTTTAATTAAAGCAAGCTTTTTTTTTTTTAAGTACATATCATTTTCATGTGGTTGCACATCCTAAGAAGCTTTTTTCTCTTTTTATCCCTGACTTATCTCCATACCCTCAAATCAATGTTTTAATTAGCTATTTTTTGTTTTGCTTTATTTAAGTTATACAAGTTTCATGTATTTTATATATACAGATTTAGGATATTTCCCACCCTGCATTCCTTCCCACCTATGTTCCAACCCTTCTTCCTCCTTCACATTCACATTCCCACTCTTATTTTTACAAAGATCTACTTTGAGTTTACTTAATAATTATATAGTTAGCCATACACTAAGTAAAATACTTCAACAAATAGTATGAAGAAAGAAAGAAAAGAAAAAAAAACAACACTGTTCCTTAATGGAAGAAACAAGGGCTGTAAACAAACTTTGAATCCCATGTTGTCTATTTCAAATCAATATATTATATTTCAGATACTCTACTAGTTACATTGGGTCAGGGAACAGATATGATATCTGTCTTTTGGGGACAGGTTTATTTCACAAGTGTAATGGTTTCTGGTTGTGTACATTTAGTTGCAAAAGAAAGGATTTCACTTTTTCCGGCTGAGTAATATTCCATAGTGTATATATATATATATATATAGAGAGAGAGAGAGAGAGAGAGAGAGAGAGAGAATTTTTTTTTTTTTTGTGACAGGCAGAGTGGACAGTGAGAGAGAGAGACAGAGAGAAAGGTCTTCCTTTGCTGTTGGTTCACCCTCCAATGGCTGCCACGGATGGCGCGCTGCGGCCGGCGCACCGTGCTCATCCGATGGCAGGAGCCAGGTGCTAGGTGCTTTTCCCTGGTCTCCCATGGGGTGCAGGGCCCAAGCACTTGGGCCATCCTCCACTGCACTCCCGGGCCACAGCAGAGGGCTGGCCTGGAAGAGGGGCAACCGGGACAGAATCCGGCGCCCCGACCGGGACTAGAACCCGGTGTGCCGGCGCCACAAGGCGGAGGATTAGCCTGTTGAGCCACGGTGCCGGCCGAGAGAATAATTTTTTATCCAGTCAACAGTTGAGGGACATGTAGGTTGATTCCATATCTTCACGATTGTGAATTGTTCTAAAATGAATATGGGGTTACAGATAACTCTTTCATATGCTGATTTCTTTTGGTTTGGGTAAATTCTCAGGAGTTGGATACCTAGATCATATGGTAGGTTTATATTCAGATTTCTGAGGTAACTCCATACTGCCTTCCATAGTGGCTACACCAGTTTACATTCACACAAACAGTGGACCAGGGTACCCTTTTCCCCACATTTTCCCCACAATTTCAGTATGTGAGCTATTTGTTGTTTGTAGGTACCTATTGCTATAAACAACTTTCCTTATAACACTGCTTTTGCTGTATCCCACAAATTTGGGCACATTGTGTTGTCATCTTTGTTTCCAGAAAGTTTTTGATTTCTCTTTTGATTTCTTCTATTCTGTTCATTCAGGAGCATGTTGTTCAGTCTCCATGTGTTTGTATATGATCTAGAGATTCTTGAGTTGTTGATTTCCAGCTTCATTCCACTGTGATCAGAGAAGATACATGGTATGATTTCAATTTTTTTGAATTTTTTGAGACTTGCTTTATAGCCTAGCATATGGTTTATTCTGGAGAAAGTTCCATACACTGATGAGAAGAATGTGTATTCTGTAACTGTGGGATGAAAAGTTCTGTAGATATCAGCTAGTTTGTCCCAAGTGTCAATTAATTCTATTTTTCTTTGTTGATTTTCTTTCTAGTTGATGTGCCCATTACCTATTGTATTAGAGTCTATGTCTCCCTTTAGATCCTTAACATTTCTTTTAATTGGCCAGGCACCCTGTAATTGGGTGCACATGCATATTATTATTTATTATTGTCACATCTTCTTGTAGAAGTGATGCCTTAATCATTGCATAGTCCCCATATTCCTCTACTTTAACAGTTATTATATTAAAATCTGTTTTGTCTATATAGGGATGGCAGCATCTGCCCTTTTTTGTTTTCAATTAACATGGGATATCTTCTTCCATTCTTTCACTTTCAGTCTATGTGTTTCGTTGGTGAGATGTGTTTCTTGTAGGCAGCAAATAGATGGGTCTTGTTTTTGAATTCATTCAGTAAGTCTGTATCATTTAACTGGAGAATTGAGGTCATTTACATTCAAAGTGACTATTGATAAGTAACGACTTGGCCCTGCCATTTTTCCATAAACATTCCTATTATTTACTTTGGATTTCCTCTGTACTTTTACTGGGACATTTTCTGTCTTCACACTCTTGCATAATGATGGCTATTTTTCTGTGTTTCTGTGCATAACACATCCTTAAGCATCTTTTGTAAGACTGGGTGAGTGTTGACAAATTCTTTCAATTTCTGTTTATTGTGGAAGGTCTTTATTTCAGCTTCATTTATAAATGAGAACTTTGCAGGGTACAGTATTCTGGGTTGACAGTTTTTTTCTTCTCTCAAGACTTGGACTACACCTCACCATTCCCTTCCCTGTATGGTTTCTGATGAGAAGTCAGCTGTGAGTCTAATTGGAGATGCTCTGAAAGTAATCTGGTATTTTTCTCATGCGCATTTTAGAATCTTTTGTTTTACTGTGGAAAGTTTGACTACACTGTGTCGTGGTGAAGTTCTTTTTTGTTCATGTCTTTTAGGAGTTCTATGTGCTTCTTCTTGGGTGTCCCTTTATTTCTCCAAATTGGGGAAGTTTTTTGTAATTATTTCATGAATTAGGCCTTCTAGTTCATTCTCTTCACACCTTAAAGGAATCCTAAGACCTATTTATTGGGTCATTTGTTTGTATCCCATATATCCCATATAGCTTTTTTTTTTTTTGACAGGCAGAGTTTATACAGTGAGAGAGAAAGAGAGACAGAGAAAAAGGTCTTCCTTTTCCATTGGTTCACCCCTCAAATGGCTACTATGGCCGGCATGCTGTGCCAATCCGAAGCCAAGAGCCAGGTGCTTCCTCCTGGTCTTCCATGCGGGTACAGGGCCCAAGCATTTGGGCCATCCTCCACTGCCTTCTCGGGCCACAGCAGAGAGCTGGACTGGAAGAGGAGCAACTGGGACAGAATCTGGCGCCCTGACCAGGACTAGAAGCTGGGGTACTGGTACTGCAGGCGGGGATTAGCCAAATGAGCCATGGCGCCGGCCATATCCCATTTAGCTTTAATGCTGTTTTTAAGTTTTTCTATTTTCTTGTGGGTTTTTTTTTTTCCAGTCTGATTGGGCTGATTATAAGGTTTCCAAAGATTTGTCTTCTAGTTTGGATATTTTTTCTTCTACTTCACCAAGTCTGCTGTTAAATCTTTCCACCACAATTTTTATTTGATCTTTGAATTCATTTCTAATATTTAATTTTATCTTTAAAATCTCAATTTCATGGGAAATATTTTCATTCATATCATTATGGTTTTCTTTAGTTTGCAGATTTGCTTCTGATTGCTTTTGAGTAGTCCTATGATTAATTATTTGAATTCCATTTCTGGCATTTCCTCAATCTCTTCATCTTCACATTCTAATATTGAGTTTTTTTGTGATCTTTTGTGGTGGGGTGCGGTGTCATCAGGTTTTCCTTATTTTGTTTCTTGAACTTGCCCCTGTATGAACTGCACAAATGATCTACACAGTCCTACCTATGAGCACAGTGAGCATGTTGAGCTCTTCCCAGTGACTGCCTAGAGAGCCAGCTACTCTTGGCATCTTCTCATGTAACCACTGTGTGCCCATGGTCTCAGCAGACAAGGCTCTCACAGTCATTGGGTGCAGAGGTTTCTGTTTGCTCTGCCAGCCTGCCTCGTCAACAGAGAGGCAGATGTCCACTGAGACAGCTCCATCTGGATGTTTTGAATCTGGGAGGCTATAGGTACCTCACTGTCCTATGTGGTTGCCAGCCACTTCCCAGCTAGGCTCAAAGTCAATGGGGACTGTGGATTCTCCCCTCTTCTAGAATCACTGGATCACACAGGTACACAAGAGCCACTGGCCAAATGTTACTCTGCCACTGCCACCAGTACTGCTCTGAAGGTGGCATCCTGTCTCAGTGGGTTGCTATATGCGTGTACAAAGGCTTGGGCAGCTGCCTTCCAGACCCAAAGTGGCACTGCCCTTTCTTTGCCTGGCAGTGGTCACTGTTGTGGGGAAATTTAAGTGAGAATTATGCCCCATCTACTTCCACTGGGTCTGTGGGCAACTGCTAGTAACCACTGGCATCCATGGCTCTGGTCTGGATTTAAGCTATGCTCTCCCTCCAGTTATATCATCATGGGTGCTACAGTCTGTCTCACCTCTGTCTCCAAGCTGTCACCTGCTCTGGCTCTTGGTTCTTGGTCATTGTAGTCATGCGCTGTGCTCATGTTAGTGCTGCATGTCCACACCCTCCACAGAGATTCACTTGGTTCCTCCTGCTCTTGTAGGATTTCCAGTGCAGTTTTTCTCTCCAATTAGCCCCTGAAAGTGCACTTTCTACTCCCTTTTCTTTCACTATTTATCCAAGTCTAGTGCATCACATCATTTCCTAATCTGCCATGTTGGCTTTCTCCTTAGTGAGCCACTTTAACGAAGGATAATAGATTCCATCCTGTGGGTGAACTGCTGTTTAAAGCTGTTTAAAAATAATTAGCCTAGAAACTAATAGTATTGGAATCTGTGATAAAACTTTTTAATGGGAAAACTATTCTAAACAAATATTTCATATATTAATATCTGTTATACTTTGTATATTTATTTTAGGGTTGGCTGTATTTTTGAAAGTTTTGAGTATGGTGCTATGATATTCTAATGGGACTTAGACTTTGGAAGACAGAAGGTTGATAGCAAAGTCTTAGAGTTGATTTCATGCAATTTTAGAGGATTTGGAGGAAAAATCTTGCTGTTGCTACTGAATGAGAAATATAGACTTTACTCATGGATCTACAGAATAGGAAGAAAGTGGAGAACAGAGTGTTTTATGAACAGTTTTCTTTAAAATATAGATTAGCTGTGTTAGCTGGCTTCAACATCTTATCCCTGAACAATAGAAGATGGAGGTGGCCGGCACCGTGGCTCAATTGGTTAATCCTCTGCCTGCAGTGCTGGCATCCCATATGGGCACTGGATTTTAGTCCTGGTTGCTCCTTTTCCCGTCCAGCTCTCTGCTGTGGCCCAGGAACACAGTGGAGGATGGCCCAAGTGCTTGGGCCCCTGCACTTGCATGGGAGACCAGGAAGAAGCACCTGGCTCCTGGCTTTGGATCGGTGTAGCTCAGGCCATGGCGGCCATTTGGGGAGTGAACCAGTGGAAGGAAGACCTTTCTCTCTGTCTCTCTCTCTCACTGTCTACAACTCTACCTGTCAAATAAAAAAAAAAGAGGACGGAGAGACAGCTCTCTCTCTTTCTCTTTGGAGAGACAATTCATGGATTCAAGTCTTCCCCACATATTAGAATAGTAAACTGGAGAAAGATACTTGACCTCTCTGTTTTCTAATCCATAAAAAGAGCATAATAGTATCATCTACTACTTAGGTTTATATGAGGTTCAAATGTATTAATATCTGTCAAATTGGTCAACAGATTTCCTGACATGCTAGTGATTAATCAGTGTTAGCTACAAACCCCTTGCCATTACTGTAGTAGGAAAATAAAGCTAGTCACATTCTACACATTGAGAAAGTCTAGGACTGAATGATAGATTTATTCTATAATGTGGGATAAGGTCATTTGAAATATTTCACTGGATATTAAACAAGATCAACTAACATTTATTAATGACTTTTGTACTAGAAGAATTAAACTGGAAATGATTCTCAGTTAAGGCTGCAGCTGTCCACAGTGGTGGAAAGGACTGTTGGACTATTTTGTGGCAAATGCTAGTCTTCCTGTCCTTGTATTCTTAATGGGAGGAGTGGGAGATAAATACCCCTTGGTGCTGGTCTCATTCATTTGTGCACAGATGATCATGGTCGAAGCATTGTTTGAGGTATGGGCGCCCATTGATGGTTGCAGAGCCTGGATTTGGGCATGCATGCATTAAGGATGGATGTGGGCTTATACACTATGATGGAGGGCTGGGGACAGCAGTATCAATAGCGTGATGGTAGGGATTGGGATGGGGTACAGCAATGGCAATTCTGGCCCTGGGTGTGTGGCACGGCAATCACTCTTTTCCTGTGGGGACACAAGGTAACTCCTTCTCTGATAGGGATGAACAGAAGCTCTCTCTCTAGGGAAGGATTTATATAAACTGTGGGAGCCCCCAGTGAAGATGACTCATTGTCTACTGCAGTGAGGGTAGACCCAATGATGTCTCAGTCCCAAGGCAGAAGAATAATTGCCCACTCTGAGCAGTCAATCAGAAGGATGAATCCTCTCTCCTTGTGCCTTTTGTTCTAGCTATGCCCTCAACAGATTGGGTGTTATCCACTCCCATTGCAGTGGGCGGTCTGCTCTACTGAGCCCTCTGATTCAATTACTAATCTCATCTGGAAACACTGTCTGTCACAGACATATACAGAAATGATACTTAACCAAATATCTGGGAGCTCCATGATCCAGCTAAATTGACACATAACATTAACCATCATAATTTGTTATCAAAAAAGATTTTTTTCTACGTTTAATATTCTTTGTATTGTACTTCAGTTTGACATGTATAATTCGCAAACCTTTGTTCCTACTAATCATGAATAGGGATTGTAGTTATCTTCAAGGGACTTAAATTTGTTTGAATTTGATGAAGTTGACACATTTTGCTTTTGGTAACAATTCATGCTGGCAAATCCCTCTGGAACTTGACCTGAAAAATAGCACTTCTAAAAAGACTTAAAAATCCAACAATAGAAGGTCATAGGGAACATAGGGTTCCATAAAGTGTTTGTGTGTGTGTGTGTGTGTGTGTGTGTGTGTATCTATGTAACAGAGTTTCAAAAACATTTTGGAAAAACGGAAAAGATACTGCAAATTTCCTGTGAACTTTATAAAATGTTCTTGTACATAATCATAACCCCCTTTAAGTTTTGCCCTCACTTTTCAAAAGCATTTCACATGTATACTTTTTGCTTGTTTGGCCTTCAACTCCACATTATTCTCAAGAATCACAAGTTCAGAGAAGTTAAGGAATTTCCACAGCATTATGCAGCCTAAGGGAGCAGTAGTCATGACAGTTCAACTCTAGTCATCCAAGATCCTCATTTACAAATATCATATTAGGAATATATCAGTGCAGTGTGTTTTATGAAATATCTCATTCAACCTTCAGAAGAAAAGCAAAATTTCCTACTTCTTGGAAAAAATCAAACAATTCATACCAAGAACATATAAATATGCCCTTGCATAAACAATCCTTTTTGCAGCACTAAGGTAATTGGTACTTCTGTTTCTCCAAATTGAGTTAGCCCTGCAACACAAAGTATGATAGTGTTTCTTTTTTAAGTTTTTATTTAATGAATGCATTTTTCATAGATACAAATTTAGGAATACAGTGGTTCTCTCCTCCATATCTACTCCCACCCATCTCCCATCCTATCTCCCTCTCTCTTTCCCATCTCCTTCCTCATTATGGTTTGTTTTTAGTTTGACTTTATATACAGAGGACCAACGCCATGCTAAGCATAGACTTCAACAATTTGCACTCATGCACACACACAACATATAGAGTACAATTTGGGAACAAAACTTGCAGTCAGTTCTCGTAGTACAACTCATTAGGGATGGTGGTCCTATATAGGAAGCAAGTGCACAGTAACTTCTGTTGTTCTTTTCACAATTAACACTCTTATTTATGAGGTCAGTGATCACCCAAGGCTCTTGCCATGGGCTGCCAAAGCTATGGAAACCTTCTATGACCATAGACTCCATCAGTATTTGGACAGGGCCATAAGCAAAGTGAATATTATCTCCTCCCTTCAGAGAAGAGTATATCCTTCTTTGATGGCCCTTTCTTTCCACTGAGGTCTCACAAAGATCCCCTGTATAGGATATATTTTTGCCACAGAATCTTGGCTTTCCATGCCTGAAATGCTCTCACAGGCCTTTCAGCCAGATCAGGAAGCCTCTTGGGTTGATTCTGAGGTCAGAGTGTTATTTACAGCGAATGTCATTCTAGGAGTCTGCTGTGTGACCTGCTCCTCATATTGGACTTTCCTTCCTTTTAAATTCTATTATTATTACCAGGAACTTGATGTTATTTCTATGATCACTTTTATACTTAAACCCATCTATATGTTGACTTTGACATTTAATATGTTCATTTTAACAGTTAAGATGGCATTTAAACCACCGATTTTAATGGGTTTGGAGTCCTTTGACAAGTTTTTAGGCTGTACTCTTAGAAGAAAGTCTTTAAGACTGTGCAGAACTATATTGTCCTACAGTTGTAGACTACCTCATTCACCTCTTATGCCCCCTCTTATTTTTAACTGAGATCTTTTTCTAATTGACTTAAAATACATATGGTTAACTCTATGTTACATGGGGAGTTCAGTATATAGTGTGAAGAAGAGAAATGAAAATAGAGAAAACAGAAAAAAAGGGATATACAAAATAAAAAGTAACAATCTTAAACTGTCCCTCAACAGTCAGGTCAAGGACTACTCAAGTCATTGATTCTAAAAGTGTCATTTCACTACTATAATTTTCATTTTAGGAGCACTATTCTCCAAAATCAGGAACATATGGTATTTGTCTCTTTGGTACTGGGTTATTTCACTAAGTATGAAGTTTTCCTGCTTGCTCCATTTTATTGCAAATGACCAGATTTCATTTTTTAATGCTGTATAGTATTCCATAGTGTACATACCCCACAATTTCTTTATCCAGTCTTCTATTGATGGGCATTTAGGTTGCTTCCATTTCTTACCTATTGTGAATTGAGCTGCAATAAACGTGGAGGTGAAGACAGCTCTTTTGTTTACTGTTTTCATTTCCCTTGGGTAAATTCCCAGGAGTGGGATGGCTGGGTTATATGGTGGGTCTATGTTCAGATTTTTGAGATATCTTCATACTGTTTTCCATAGTGGCTTTACCAGTTTGCATTCCCACCAACAGTGCATTAGTGTCCCTTTTTCCCCACATCCTCACAAGCATCTCTTGCTGGTAGATTTCTGAATGTGAGCCATTCTAAGAGTGGTGAGGTCATACCTCATTGTGGTTTTGATTTGCATTTCCCTGATTGCTAGTCATCCTGAACATATTTCATGTGCCTGTTGGCCATTTGGATTTCCTCTTTTGAAAAATGTCTATTGAGGTCCTTGGCCCATCTCTTAAGTGGGTTGTTTGATTTGTTGTGGTGGAGTTTCTTGATCCCTTTGTAGATTCTGGTTATTAATCTTTAATCGGTTGTGTAGTTTGTAAATAATTTCTCCCATTCTGTTGGTTCCCTCTTCACTTTCCTTTACTTTTGCTGTACAAAAGCTTCTCAATTTGAGGTAATCCCATTTTTCATTTTGGCTTTGACTGCCTGTGCCTCTGGGGTCTTTTCCAGGAATTCTTTGCCTGTGCCAATGTCTTGAAGGGTTTCCCAATGTTCTCGATTAGTTTTATGGCATCATGGCATAGATTTAGATCTTCAATACATTTTGGGTGGATTTTTGTGTAGGGTCTAAGGTAGGGGTCTTGCTTCATACTTCCACATGTGGACATCCAGTTTTCCAAGCACTGTTTGTTGAAGACTGTCCTTGCTCCAGGAATTGATTTTAGCTTCTTTGTCAAATATAAGTTGGTTGTAAATGTTTAGATTGATTTCTGGTGTTTCTATTCTGTTCCATTGGTCTATCCATGTGTTTCTGATCATTACCAGGCTGTTTTGATTCTAACTGCCCTGTAGTATGTCTTGAAGTCTAGTATTATTATGTCTTGGCTTTGCTTTTGTTGTGTAAGTTTGCTTTAGCTATTTGAGGTCTCCTGTTCCTCCATGTGAACTTAAGCATCACATTGTAGATTTCTAGATCTGAGAAGAATGTCTTTGGTATTTTGATTGGTATCATATTGAATCTGTAAATTGCTGTTGGAAGAATAGACATTTTGATGATATTGATTCTTCCAATCCATGAACATGGAAGAATTTCCCATTTTTTTCTATCTTTTATTTCTTTAATATTTTTTAGTTCTCATCGCAGAGATCTTTGGCATTCTTATTTAAATTTATTCTAAGGTACTTAATTGTTTTTGTGGCTATTGTGAATGGGATTGATCTTAATAGTTCTTTCTCAGCCACAGCATTGTCTGTGTATATAAAGGCTATTGATTTCTGTGAATTGATTTTGTATTCTGCCACTTTACCAAACTCTTCTATGAGTTCCAATAGTCTCTTAATGGAATCTTTTGGATCCCCTATATATAGAATCATGTCATCTGAAAATAGGGAGAGTTTGACTTCCTCCTTCCCAATTAGTATCTCATTGATTTCTTTTTCTTGCCTAATGGCTCTGGCTGAAACTTCTAAGACTATATTAAATAGCAGTGGTGAGAGTGGGCATCCCTGTCTGATTGGGTTTCAACTGATATTATACAGAGCACACTTGCAGTGGCACCTTATAATGTTGTCACTTTAATGTTAATTCACATGTTAATCACTTTAGAAACTTATATAGAATCAACCCATATATGTTAGATTCTGTTGGAATACAAATAGTCTAATTCACTCTTTTCTAGAGCAGTGGTTTTCAACCTTTCATCATCAAGGTCCCTGTTTGTAATTTGTTCCTCCATTGATGGTTCAGACAAACATTTGTCTTCCAAACCAACTTTTTTTTTTTTTTTTACCAGAGTTCATTGTGACTATATCATGAGGGAATGACATGCTTCTCTACGGTTTTGTAAGATGTACACCAAAGTTTGAGAACTTCTATGACCACTTCATTGGAGTCTAGGTTTTAAGAATTTTGATTTTCTTCTGTGACATCACACAGCCATGTACCTAGATCAAGAAGCACCACCATGATGGGACTGGTGCTTTATCCATATCTACTTTTATCAGGGATAATATTCCTTGATAATGTCTGGAATCAAATCCTTCAGTATTGAGAGTTTCTATAACTCTATGGAACTGAGTTTGTGGAGATAGGTTATTTTTTAGAAAGCTTTTATTTAACAAATATAATTTTATAAACACAACTTTTGGATTATAGCAGTTCTTCCCCCATACCTGCCCTCCCTCCCCCAAACCCTCCAACTTCCTATTCCATCTCCCATCCCATTCTTCATTGAGATTCACTTTTAATTATCTTTATATAAAGAAGATCAACTTTATGCTAAGTAAAGATTTCAACAGTTAGCACCCACACAGACACACAAAGTATAAAGTACTTTTGTTCTACTTAATATTATTGGTTGAACTCTTTAATTAACACACAATTATTCTTAGGTGTTTAAATTTAACTGAAAAGTGATCCCTGTTAAATAAAAAAGTGTGAATAAGAGAGGGAAGAGATGTACAATTTGGGACATGCTCAAGCTCACTTGCCCCAAATGGTGGAGTTAGAAACGTGCCAGGGGATTCCAATACAATCTCATCAAGGTGGCATGTACCAATGTCATCTCACTTGTCCAAGTGATCACTTGATTTGGGTGGATGATCTTTCTGATGTGTTATTGGAATCTATTAGGTAGAATTTTATTGAGGGTTTTTGCATCTATGTTCATCAGTGTAATTGGTCCTTAATTCTCTTTCTCTGCTGCATCGTTTTCATGTTTAGGAATTAAGGTGATGCTGGCTTCATATAAAGAATTTGGGCAGATTCCCTTTTGATTGTTTTGAATAGCTTGAGAAGAATTGGAGTTAGTTCTTCTTTAAATGTCTGGTAGAATTCAGCAGTGAATCTTTCCAGTCCTGGGCTTTTCTTTGTTGGGAAGGCTTTTATTGCTGATTCAATTTCTGTCTTCATTATGGGTCTGTTTAGGTTTTCTATGTCTTCATGGTTCAATTTAGGTTGTATGTGTGCAGAAATCCATCCATTTCTGCTAGATTTCCCATATTGTTGGCATAAACTCTTTGTAGTAATATCAGAATACTCTTTTTATTTCTGTGGTGTCTGTTGTTACATTCCCTTTTTCATCTCTGAGTTTATTGATTTGGGTCTTCTCTCTCTGTTTTTTAGTTAGTTGGGCCAAAGGGGTGTTAATTTTGTTTATTTTTCAAAAAAAAAACAGCTCTTCATTTTGCTGATCTTTTGTAATATTTTTGGATTGTTTTGTTGATTTCTTTTCTAATTTTAATTATTTTTTTTTCCTATTTGTTTTGGGTTTGGTTTGCTGCAGTTTTTCTAGATCCTTGAGATGCAGTGGTGGCTCATTTATTTGGTACTTTTACAATTTCTTGATGTAGGAACATATTGCTATAAACTTTCCTCTCAAAACTTCTTTTCCTCTATCCCGTAAGTTTTGATATGTAGTGTTGTTATCTTCATTTGCTTCCAGAAATTTTTTATTTATTTTTTGATTTTTCTATGACCCCCTGGAGCATGTTGTTCAGTCTTCATGTGATTGTATATGCTCTAGGGATTCCTGAGTTGCTAACTTCCAGCTTCATTCAATTGTGGTCTGAGAAGATGCATGGTATGATTACGAAATTTTTGAATTTGCAGAGACTCGCTTTATGGCCTAGTATGTGGTCAATCCTAGAGAAAATTCCATGCACTGGTGAGAAGAATGTGTATTCTGCAACTATAGGATGAAAAGTTCTGTATGTGTCTTTTAGGTCTAATTAGTCTGTAGTGTTGATTAAATCTGCTGTTTCCTTGTTAATTTTCTGTCTGGTTAATATGTCCATTGCTGCAAGTGGAGTATTGAAGTCTTCCAATACTATTGTATCGGAGTCTGTCTCCCTTTAAGTCCCTTAACATTTCTTTTAAATAGCCAGGTTCCCTGTAATTAGGTGCATATACATTTATAATGGTTACATCTTCCTGTTGAATTGACCATATATTCATTATACAGTGCCCTTCTTTGTCTCATTTATTTATTTATTTATAAATTTAGAAAACTTTCATTTAATAAATATAAATTTCAAAGGTCCAACTTTTGGATTATAGCGATTTGCTCCCCCACAACCACCCTGCCACCTGCAAACCATCCCATCTCCTACTCACTCTCACATCCCATTCTTCATTCAGATTCATTTTTAATTATCTTTATATAAAGAATATCAACTTAGTATATACTTACTAAAGATTTCAAGTTTTAACCCACACAGACACACAAAGTATAAAGTACTATTTGAAGAGTATTTTTACCATTAATTCTCTTAGTACAAAATATTAAGAACAGAGGTCCTACATGGGGAGTACGTGCACAGTGACTCCTGTTGTTGATTTAACAATTATTTTTTTGTCTCTTTTAACAGTTTTTTTCTGTTAAAGTCTATTTTGTCTGATATTAAGATGGCTACATCAGCTCTTTTTTGGTTTCTGTTGGCATGGAGTATCTTTTTCTGACCTTTCACTTTCAGTCTGCATGCACCTTTGTTGGAAAGCTGTGTTTCTTGTAAGCAGCAAATAGATGGGTTTCGTTTTTCAATCTGTTCAGCCAGTCTATGCCTTTCAACTGGAGAGTTGAGGCTATTTACATTCAATGTGACTAATGATAAGTAATTACTTTGCCCTGCCATTTTCCAAAAGATATTTCTAATATATGCTTTGAACTTCCTGTGATCTTTTACTGAGAGATTTTCTTCCTTTACCTTCTCTCGTATTGATGGCTGTGTTTCTGTGTGTAACACATCTTTAACCATCTTTTGCAGGTCTGGATGAGTGGTGACAAATTCTTTCAATATTTGTTATGAAAGGTCTTTATTTCACCTTCATTCACAAATGAGAGCTTTGTGAGGTATAATATTCTGGGATGACATTTTTTTTTTCTCTTAGGACTTGGACTATATCTTGCCATTCTCTCCTAGCCTGCAAGTTTTCTGATGAGAAGCCTGCTGTGAGTCTAATTGGAGATCCTCTGAAAGTAATCTAGCAATTCTCTCTTTCACATTTTAGAATGTTCTCTTTATGTTTCACCATGGTGAGTTTGATTGCAATCTGTGGTGGTGAGGATCTCTTCTGTTCATGTTTATTGGGAGTTCTGTGTGCTTCCTGTACTTGGACATCTCTTTTTCCAAACCTAGGAAGTTTTCTGCTAGTATTTCACTTAAAAGGCCTTCTAATCCTTTCTCTCTCTCCATGCCTTCAGTAACTCCTAGATCCTGAATGTTTTTTTTAATAGTATCCTGTAGATTCTCAACAGTGTTTTTTAGATTTCTAATTTCCTCTTCTTCTTGTCTTTGGTTTGACTATATACCTTCCTATGCTCTGTCTTCTAAATCTGATATTCTCTCTTCTGCCTCACTGATTCTATTTTTAAGGCTCTCTACTACATTTTTTGATTTGTTCTATTAAATTCTGTATTTCATTTTGATTCCTCCTTAAGATTTCAATTTCATGAGAGAGATTTTCTTTCATGTCCTACATGGATTTCAGTAGCTAGTATGTTTGCTTTTGATTACTTCTGAGTAATCTTATGATCAATTTTTTGAGTTCCATTTCTTGCATTTCTTCTATCTCATCATTTTTGTAATTTAATATTGAGGTTTTATGTTCTTTGGGGAGTGTCATTTTGTCTTCCTTATTGTTTCTTGGATTGTTGAGTTTGTTGTTTGGCATTTGTGGAGATACTTGATCATTTCTTTTTTGATTTTTTTTTTCCTGCTGTTGCAGCTTTTATCATTGTACTATGACTCTGTAGATAAGTAGACTATCTGCTTTCAGCAAATTTCTAGAGGCTTGTAGTGGGTGTGGCCAGAGAGTCCTATTCATTTCTCCAGGGTTAAGGGCTTGCCTAAGGTGACACAGCCAGTTTTGGCTTGTTAAATCTTCTCTCAATCAGAAAGGAAGTACATTCTATTCAGCTGGGCTCTTCTCCTCAATGGAGACCAGTGCCTGAGCACTAGCCTCAGTGGGTATAATATTCGTCTGCTCTGTCCCAAGGACCACACAAAGGATCTGTGTAGTCCTCAGTGAAATTTCAGATTCCCAAGTGAGGTCTCTCTCTAGGTAACCAAGAACCCCCAAGGTTGTGGTATCTCCCACTGAGACTGCTCAAAGTCCCAGGCACACTATGAATTCTCCCACACACCCTCAGTTTTTTTTCACAGATCCAGTTCAGAAACTTCACACAGTCACAAGCTCCTAGCCCCCTGTTATTTCTCCTCACCCAAGTCAGGAGTCTCAGCGTGGCTGATTGCTGAGTGCAGACACAATCTGGTGCAGCTGTTACATATGCCCAAAATGGCGCCCACTCTATAGGCTTGTATGCCTTTGTGAGGTGATTGGAGAGAGAGAAATGTTTCCATACTGTACTTTATTTTTTCCTCTCTAGTTTTGCTGGTACACTTTCTCCCACAGGACTTCAAGCCTCATTCCCTCTAGGCTCTTTCTGCTGCTTTTTTCTGTGACTTGGGCTGCTGAGGTCTTATCTCACCTCACTTCCCAGTGCTGGTGCTTAGTCTCTCTGCTGTTGGAGTCCTGAGCCATGGGTGCCTACACTCTCCACGTAGGTCCACCGTGTCCTCTAATTTTGGTATAGTTTCCTCTGCCATTTTTTCCCTAACTCTTCCCTGAAACTACACTATCTCTGCTTTTTTAAAAACTTTCTTCTCCTGGGCTAGAGCAGTAAGCTCCCTCCCTACTCTGCTATTTTGGAACCTCCCCAGAGTTAGGTTGTTAGCAAAAGTTAAGACCTTGAATAAATTATTGTATTAATGTTCAAATAGTATTTATTTTAGATTGTGTTATGACATAAGAACTACTTTTGGCCTCATAAAACCAATCTTCTAGCTTGTACTGATGTATATATCACTTATGCTATGCGAACTTTAATTCAGATTCTAGTTTAGGTTGAACATGAGATTGTCTGAGGAGGCTTCTAGAGAAGTATTACCTCAGTTTGGGGGAGAAAATATCAAGTTATTCAAAGAATTTGATTGAGGGAACCTAATAGAAGATAAGCTAGAAAAGCTGATTAGAAAATGTAAAACCATGTTACAAAAGAAAATAAAGATGAGGAAAATATTTACAGTATAATTCTGTGTAAACCAGAAAGTTCACTAACAAATCTTAGCTGATATTGGAGTTCTTGTATTTATCCAGAAAATAGAAATGTTGCTTTAAGTACAATATCTACTGAATAAATAAACTACAAAAATGTGTATGTATGTATGTAATCTATCTATGAATTGATCAATGATGTATAACAGTGGAAAAGCTCCTGTTAGAAATTCTGTTTTGCCTCCTGTTTCAAATTTGTTGAGTTACAGTTCACAAAGCAGATGTAAATCATAATCTCTTAAGTAGTAATTTCATTTAAACCTTTAAAAATTTTATTTAGGGGCCAACATTGTTACACAGTTGGTTAAGCTGCTACAATATGGCACCAGCATCCCATATCAGGGCAATGGTTTGAGTCCTTGCTAATCTGCTTCCATTGTGGCTCCCTGTTAATATTGCTGGGAAAGCAGTAGAAGGTAGCTAAAATGTTTGGATCCCTGACACCCATGTGGGAGACCAGGATACAGTTCCTGGCTCCTGGCTTTGGCCTGGCTAATACCCTATTACTGTGGGAATATGGGAAGTAAACGAGTGGATAGAAGATATCTCTTTCTTTGTCTCCATTTCAAATAAATAAATGAATAATTAAATAAATAAATATTTAAAGACTTATTTACATTTTTTGTAGTCATTATTTCAAAGACAAAGAGGAAGAGAGCTCCCATTCACTGGTTTACCACCCTAAGTGTTCTTAAAGCTGGTGCTGGACAGGGGTTAGAGCCAGGAGTTGGAAATGTATTCTAGTTCACTCACAGTGATGCCAGGAATATAATTATTTGAGCCATTACAGCTGAGTCCTGGGATCAACATTAGCAGAAAGCTGGAGTCAGGAGCCAGAGCTAGGAATCAGACCCAGATACTTCAATGTGGGGCTTGTGCATCTTAAAGACTAGGCTTAAGTACACTCCCTTTTATTAATTTTTTTAGATTTGTTTTAGGTTCATAGAAAATTTGAGAGAAAGGTATAGGATTAAACATTAATGAAATCATAGAACATATATTGTAAAGGGTATAAATTTTGCTTAATGAATCACTGAATAGTAACACCTGCTTGGTCAATTTTCAGTTCAAGAAGTAGAATGTTGTCAGCACTTCTAAAGCTCTTTATGCCTCTTCCTGGTTACAGCTCTGCTGCCTACTTGAAAGTGACTGCTAAATCATCTTTCAGGGTGACCACTTGTTTGTTTTATATTATAAGTTTAACATGAAAGAATGCATTCCTTAACAATAGAATTTAGCGGCCAGCGCCATGGCTCACTAGGCTAATCCTCCACCTGTGGTGCCAGCACCCTGGGTTCTAGTCCCAGTCAGGGCACCGGATTCTGTCCCAGTTGCTGTTCTTGCAGTCCAGCTCTCTGCTGTGGCCCGGGAAGGCAGTGGAGGATGGCCCAAGTCCTTGGGCCCTGCACCCGCATGGGAGACCAGGACGAAGTATCTGGCTCCTGGATTTGGATCGGCGTAGCACGCTGGCGGTGACAGCCATTTGGGGGTGAACCAATGGAAGGAAGACCTCTCTCTCTCTCTCTCTCTCTCTCTCTCTTTCTCTCACTGTCTGACTCTGCCTATTCTCCCCCCAAAAAATAGAATTTAGCTTTACCTGTTTATGAAGATAATATAAAAATATTTTTTGGCTAGGAAAGGTTTAATATATATAGAAGTCCAAGTCATCAATCCTAAGTATTGATTAAGCCATCAAAAATACAATCACAGCACAAGAGAGAGAATAAGTTTCCTCAGACTAGTTATTCCTTTATTAACAAATATTAACATATTTTTTCCATCCTATTTTATTAACTCTGGTGCCTTAGACTGCTCGGCCATCCTGACACACTTAAATTATTAATTTGTGTAAAAGGCATTGAGACACACAGAGACAGAGACAGACACAGAGAGGGAAATCTCACATTTGTTGGCTCACTCCCCAAATGGCTGCAACAGACAGGCCAGGTTTAAGCTAGGAGCCTGGAGTCTTGGTCTAATACATGAGTGGCATGGACACAGACACTTGGGCCATCAGCTGCTGACTCCCATGGTGCACATTAGCAGGAAGCTCAAACCCATGTAAAAAGGATGGAAGTATCCCAAATAGCATGTCAACAACTATACATACAAAATGCCTGCCCTTCTCTTCTGCTTAAAGTTCTTCTCTTGTTCTTTTTAGTCTCTCTGGCCATTTAGGCATGCCACTGGAAATGTTAACGCAGAGCTTCATCATAGTAACACTTTTAATTTTAAAGTCTTAGGCTTGTATATTCATGGCTGTAGACTGTTCCAACTGATCTAAGTATCAACTAATTAAGTATCATTTTTCTATATAACTATGTGATTAGCAGGTGCAGGAAGGTATTGATTAGTTCAGTCTTGCTGATGTGTATGAAGACTGTGGAGTTGTTTTAAAGAACACTGTGGCTTGGACAGCTCCTAGAACCATTCTGCCATCTCCTGTGCAGACCACTCTATTGATCTCATAAACCTTGTGGATGTACTTCAAATTGTTTTACTTGTTCAAACCAATCTAAGAAGAGTTTAGCCCTTTAAAAATCAGCTGCTGGGCATACAGAGGCTAGGAGTTCAATGCCTCAGGGTATTTGGGCCTCATAGAAAAAAATGAAGTTATTTTTCTTCAGATCAAAAAAGACTAAAGGGACAAAGACTCCAACACATTAATAAATGAGACATGACCCTTTCCAGTGATCCCAGATATTAAAGTTGCTTTTCCAAGTAGGAATTGTATTTTTCAAGGGAGACAGAAAAGGATCAGAAAATGAAAGGTAATGTCGCATCAGAGTAGTTATAATTAATAAGTGGTATTGGAAACACTGTGAGAAATGTTGAGGAGTCAAAAAATATAATTTTAAGTGATTATTGTAAATAGAAGGCTATTTACTGAAGAAAAAGATAATTTCAAAGATAAATATACATAGCTTATCAGATCTAGCTCATCAAAATTAGATTAATTATCAGATGCACAGACAAGATTTCAGGACATTCTGATTTAATCTTTCTTAGTTTCATCAAGTGAAAAAAGATAAGTCTCTCTATGACCAATATATCTTTTTGAGAATGTTTATATCACAACGGATTAAAAGACTTTGTAGCATGATGAATTCAAAATACATAAAATAACAGTAAATGTAATCTCATGTTTCCATCACCCAGCTCCACCAATGATCAACTTATAGCAAATAGTGAATGATGTGGACAACATGCCAGTAAATACCATGTTAGCATGTATCTCCAAATACAGGAATGTTTATGGTCATTTTTAAAAATAATATTGATAAAATATATAATCATTTTTATCAACTATCTACTCCATTTTTATTTGTATTCTCTCCTCACATTGGTTCTTTTTTAAATATTTATTTATTTGAAAGTCAGAATTACATGGAGAGGAGGAGATGCGGGGCCAGGAGCTAGGAACCTCCCCCGGGTCTCCCATGCAGGTGCAGGGGCCCAAGGACTTGGGCCATCCTCCACTGCCCTCCGAGGCCATAGCATAGAGCTGGATTGGAAGTGGAGCAGCTGGGACTCAAACCGGCGCTCACATGGGATGTCAGGCAGTAGCTTTACAGTGCTGTTCTTATACATTAGAAATGATGTCTCTTCATAAAAAAACTAGGTTGTTTCCAGATGTGCATTTTATTTTATTTTGTTGACAGATCATTGTTTTATTCCTTTTTTTCCAAAGAAATATTTTATTTAAGAAGTACAAACTTCATGCACTTCATAAGTACAATTTCAGCAATATAGTGATTCTTCCCACCCCTCTGCCTCCTCCCTCTCCCATTCCTAGTCCTATTCTTCACTAAGATCTATTTTCAACTAACTTTATACACAAAAAGACCAACTCTACACTAAGTGTTCAACAATTTGCATGAAAAACAGCAAAAAAAAAAGAACAAAAATCATTTCCTCAACAGTAGAGATAAAGGCTGTTCAAAGTCATTTCATCTTGAAGTTAATTTCATTTTTTAGAAACTTAATTAACTTTAAAGAAGCACCCCAAAATGATACATCTTGCAAGCACTTATATATAATTATAATACAACTCTTTGAGGACGAGGTCCTGCATGGGAAGTTAGTGTACATGATTCCTGTTGTTAATTTAACAATTAACACTCTTTTTTTTTTTTTTTTGACAGGCAGAATAGACAGAGAGAGACAGAGAGAAAGGTCTTCCTTTTTCCATTGGTTCACCCCACAATGGCCGCTGCAGCTGGCACGCTGCGGCCAGCCCACCACGCTAAACCGAAGCCAGGAGCCAGGTGCTTCTCTTGGTCTCCCATGGGGTGCAGGACCCAAGCACTTGGGCCATCCTCCACTGTACTCACGGGCCACAGCAGAGAGCTGGACTGGAAGAGGAGCAACTGGGACAGAATCTGGCCACCCCGACTGGGACTAGAATCCAGGATGCTGGCACTGCAGGCAGAGGATTGGCCTAGTGAGCCTTGGCGCTGGCCAATTAACACTCTTATGTACGACGTCAGTGATCACCTGAGACCCTTAATATGAGCTGCCAAGGCTATGAAGCCTTTTGAATCCACAAACTCCATCAGTATTTAGAGAAGGCCATAAGCAGAGTGGAAGTTCTCTCCTCTCTTCAAAAAACTACCTCCTACTTTGGTAACCACTTCTTTCCACTGGGATATCACCCACCAAGGTGCTTCATGGAGGACATTTTTTTTTTTTTGCCAAAGTGTTGTGGCCTTCCATGTCTCATATGCTCTTGTGGGCTTTTCAGTGAGACCAGAATGCCTTAAGGACTGATTCTTACTTAAAGGTCAGAGTCTTACTTAAAGTGATTGTTATTCTATGTGTTTGCTGTGTGGTCTACTTCCCACGTTGGGGCATTCACTCCTTTTAAATTCTATTATTATTACCAGATACTTAATACTACCCATATGATCACTTTAACACTTAAGATGGTATTTTTACCACCTAGCTTAAGGGGATTTGGGGTCCCCTGTAAAGTTTTTAAACTGTACCCCTAGAAGTTAGTCTATAGAAATGTATGCAAAGCTATACAGCTTTACAATAATCAACTTCATAATTACAACTTTAGGAAATGTTGAATCTTCCCACCATGCCTACTCTCCTACTCATACTCTCGCCGCTCTTCCTCCTCCCTCTCTTATTCCCACTCTTATTTTTTTCTGAGATCTATTTTCAATTGACTTTATACACACATGTTTAACTCTATGTTAAATAAAGAGCTCAACAAATAGAGGGAAAAAAAAAAAACTTATTCCTCAACAGTCAAGATAAGGGCTATTCAAGTCATTGCCCCTCAAAGTGTCAATTTCACTTCTACGTATTACCTTTTGGATGCTCTATTAGTTATCACAGGTAAGGGAGAACATATGGTATTTGTCCATTTGGGACTGGCTTATTTCAATAAGTATGATGTTTCCCAGATTCACCCATTTTGTTGAAAACGACCAGCTTTCATTTTTTACTACTGTATAGTATTCAATGGTGTATATATCATATAATTTCTTTATCCAGTGTTCAGTAGATGGGCATTTTGGGTTGATTTCATGTCAGCTATTGTGAATTGAGCTGCAAATAAACATTGGGGTGCAGATAACTCTTTCATATGCTGATTCCATTTCCTTTGAGTAAATTCCCAGGAGTAGGATGGCTGGGTCATATGGTATGTCTATATTCAGATTTCTTTCTTTCTTTTTTTTTTTTTTTTTGACATGCAGAGTTAGAGAGAGGGACAGAGAGAAAGGTCTTCCTTCCGCTGGTTTACCCCCTAAATGGCCACTATGGCCAGTGTGCCGTGCTGATCTGAAGCCAAGAGTCAAGTGCTTCCTCCTGGTGTCCCTCACGGATGCAGGGCCCAAGCACTTGGACCATCCTCCACTGCCTTCTTGGGCCACAGCAAATAGCTGGACTGGAAGAGGAGCAACTGGGACAGAATCTGGCACCCCAAGTGGGACTAGAACCTGGGGTGCCAGTGCTGCAGGCGGAGGATTAGCCTAGTGATCAGTGGTGCTGGTCTATATTCAGATCTCTGAGGTATCTCTATACTGTCTTTTATAGTGGCTTTTCCAGTTTACATTCCCACCAAGAGTGGAATAGCATACCTTTTCCCCTACATCCTACTCAGCATTTGTTATTTGTTGATTTCTCATGAAAGCCATTCTAACAGGGTAAGGTGAAACCTCATTGTGATTTTGATTTTCATTTCCTTGATGTCTAGTGACCCTAAGCATTTTTTCATGTGTCTGTTGGCCATTTGTATTTTCTCTTTTGAAAAATGTCTGTTTATGACCTTTGCCCATTTCTTAACTGGGTTGTTTATTTTGTTGTGGTGGAGTTTCTTGATCTCTATATATTCTGGTTATTAATCCTTTATTAGTTGCATAGTCTGCAAATAATTTCTCCCATTCTGTCAGTTGCCTCTTCACTTTCCTGAGTGTTTCTTTTAGAGTACAGAAGATTCTCAATTTGATAGCACTGCTTTTGCTGCATCCCATAAGTTTTTTTGATGTTGTATTGTCATCCTTATTTGCTTCCAGAAATTTCTTGATTTCTCTTTTAATTTCTTCTATGACCCACTGTTCATTCAGGAGCATGTGGTTCAGTCTCCATTTATTTGTGTATGTTCTAGATATTCCTGAGTTGCTGATTTCCAGCTTCATTTCATTGTGGTTGGAGAAGATATATGGATTTTTTGAATTTGCTAAGACTTGCTTTATGGCCTAGCATGTGGTCAATCCTAAACAATGTTCCATGCTCTGGTGAGAAGAATGTGTATTTTGAGGCTGTAGGATGAAAAGTTCTGTAGATATCTATTAGGTCCATTTGGTCTATAATGTCGGTTAACTCTATTGTTTCCGTGCTGATTGTATATCTTGTTAATCTCTCCATCACTGAAAGTGGGGTATTGAAATCTGCCAAAGTCCCAGCCACATCCTGAGCTCTCCCACACAGCCTCAGTGTTTTCACAGTCCCAGCACACAAGCCTTCTACAGTCAGGAGCACCCAGCCTCGTATCAATTTTCCCCCCCACACTCAGGAGTCTCCACTTGGCCGGTTACTGAACACAGACACGAGCTGGCGCCACTGGTACATGTGTTCAAGATGGCACCTGCTCTCTCTCAGCTTGTTACAGGATGCCATTGCAGGGTGATCAGAGACAGAGAAACGTGTCCTTCCCCCCCTCCCCTTTTTTCCTCCTCTAGTGTTGCAGGTACACTATCCGCTACAGAGCTCAAGGCAGATTCCCTCCAGACTCTTCCTGCAGCTTTATTTCCAGTGGCTTGGGCTGCTACAGTCTGGTCTCACCTCGTTCTCCAAAGCTGGTGTGGAGGCTTTCAGCTGCTGGGGTCCTGAGTTGTGAGCATCCACATCTTCCACTTATGTCCACTCTGTCCCTCTAATTTGCATGCAGTTTCCTCTGCTGTTTATCCCTATCTCTTTCCTGAGACTGCACTTTGTCCACCTTTTATAAACTATCTTCTCTTAGACCAGAATATTAAGGTCCCTCCCTACTCTCTGATCTTAATCCAGTCCAGATGTGCATTTTTAAACACATATGTGGAACTCTGATATTGTTGATGTGTGGTGCACTCATTGACAAAAAGAATTGTGGAAATGCTTACTTGGAGTTTCTTAGTGATTCAGTAAAGTTAAAGAAAAACGTCTTCATGTGAAGGTCAATATTAAAGGTTTTTCCATGTCTGTGGTAAATTAGAACTCATTGATCTAACTTATTTTGTCACTTTATTCTGATTCTACATTTGTTCTATGTTTAGTCATCTTTAAATTTGATATAAGTGAAATCTAGATGTTATATTCTCATATAAAATGAAATTTTATCATCACTTTCAGGAAATGGTTGTGTTAGCAGTCATTTTGGATCTCGTCTATAATTTCTACTATGAGAATTATTAAATGTATATTTAATTTTGTAAACTGCACAGGTGAAATGGTCTTTGGAAAAAAGTATAAAATTTTTTTTAAGATTATTTTTTTATTTGAAAGTCAGAGTTACACAGAGAGAAGACTTCCATCTGATAGTTTACCCCCCAACTGGCCGCAATGGCTGGAGTTGTACCAATCTGAAGCCAGGAGCTTCTTCTGGGTCTCCCATGCAGATGTAGGGGCCCAAGGATGTGGGCCAACCTCTGCTGCTTTCCCAGGACATAGCAGAAAGTTGGATTGGAAATGGAGCAGCCAGGTCTTGAACCAGCACCCATATGAGATGCTGGTGCTTCAGGCCAGGTCATTAACCAGCTGTGCCACAGCGCTGGCCCCAAAAGTATAAACTTTTAGAAATCAATATTTTGATAAGCAAAAATAAGGTAGAAAATAATTTTCTTTTGATTTTTAAATTTATTTATTGAGATGCAGAAAAAATGAGAGAGAAATGCTTGGAATTCTCTAATTTCTTTTTAAAAAGTTTATTATTTTTATTTATTTGAAAATCTGGTGATAGCAGGACAGAAAAAGAGCTTACATCTCTTGGTTCAATTCTCTCTCCTTTAAGATTTTATTTGTTTATTAGAAAGACAGCATTACAGAGTTACAGACAAAGAGAGGGAGAGAGAGAGAGGTAGGTCCTCCATCCCCTGGTGCACTCCCCGAAAGACCTCAACACCCAGAGCTGGGCTGATCTGAAGCCAAGAGCCAGTAGTTTCCACCAAGTCTCTCATGTGGGTGCAGGGGCTCAAGCACCTGGGCCATCCTCCACTGGTTTCCAAGGCTATCAGCAGGGAGCTGGGTCAGCAGTGGAGAAAGTATGACTTGATAAAAGCACAACTGGAAGCAGAGGTGCTACTCAATCCCAGGCACACTGAGATGGGATATGGTGTTCCAAGATGGGGCTAAACCTGTTGCTTCATAACACCTACCTCTGATTCCTCCTTCTGACACATGAGAGACTGGGAAAAATCAGAAATGAGGAGGAGAATTAAAAACTAAGTTAATGTTTGGCCAGTATTCTCTTTGATCTCTTTTTCTGACAACATTTTGTAATGTGAGTACTGATCTGGAGACTTGGTACAAATTTAGCAAGTGTTGTGATCATGGGGTTGTGTAGGCAGGGTAATTAGGTGATAATGGTGACACATGTCAGAAGTGACAACAGTGTCAATATGGAGAGCTCTAGTGTTTCATAGAAACCAATATGATTATTGGTAATAGCTAGAACAGGCACTGGACCACTGAATAGTTTGAGCAATGAGTAAGTACTTCACATGTTCCCTACATGTAATGTATGAGTAGATGGGCAGTTTCAACAGGACTGGAGTTTGGAATATGATATTCCTGGATACTTCTAAATATCAAATTCAGTGCATCTGGGCTTCTAGTCCTTTACATTTGCTTTGTTATTTCATTTTTTTGCTCCTGAATATAGTGCCAGAACAGCACAGATTCACTGGTCATTGATTCTGCCTCCTATCAAAGTTATAAACAATATTTGGTACAATGATTAGAATTCTACTTGGGCTACATCACATATCAGATTGCCTGGGTTGAAGTCTCAGCTCAGCTCCTTATTCGGCAATATTGCTTATGTGTACCCTGTGAGGTAGCCCATGCCACCCACGTGGAAGACCTCAATTGAGGTTTAGCCTAGCCCTGTCTGATGCAGGCATTTGGCAAGTGAATAAGCTGATGGGAGATCTCTGTTTCTCTGTCTCCATTTTATTTTCTCTCTGCCTTTCAAATAAATAAAACATGAATGAATTTACAAATTAAAGAGAAATTATGTCAGTGAATATCTCATTACACATTGTAAGAAGGTGTAGCTCAGTGCTTAGCCATCAAATAGTTTTGCTTTGAAATAAAGGTGAGCTCTTGACCGGATCTTAACTTTGTACAAGTGAGGGATAAAACTTCATTATGGTAGCCTACTCAGAATTTGGTGTAACTATATTGTAGCAGTCAGAGCTATGTATGCTCACTAAATGCATTATGATTTGGAGAGATTGGAAGATCTGCAGGTTTACAGTGAATCATTAAAGTGGCATCCAGGACTTCAAAGCTAGTGGTGGGAAAAGGGTACTGAGTTCTAAGGAGTATTGATGATGACACAGCTGAGATTGTTTTTCTTGCTTGGCAGCGTGAGGTAGAGCACTTCAGCAGCTGTTGCATACTAGACTTTGCAGCAAGTCTCAGTTGCTGGCTGTGGAGAAAAAAACATTTCTCACTCAAGGAGACAGGTATCACCCCAGAGTAACCCTGTTTCTAGGTCCTAAGATGTCTTCTTGAGGAAGCCTGGCTGGAGAGGTGTGAAATAGCTTCTTGATCTTCAGTGCTTGAGTAAAAAGAAGACTTAATCATTTAGTGCTTGCTCAGGTCCCTCCCCATCTTTCTCCTTTGCTAACCGTTATCATAAAGGGCTGACCCTGCTAATTTCCATACTATTTTATGGGAACTGAAGCAGCATTTAACCCCTCTCATTCTCTGACTTGGCAGACATTTATGGTAACTGTGGCTCTTTTTTCATCATTAGGTTGCTATTGGATTCTTCCCTCCATGCCTGTAGTCTCTCCTGGCCATCTTTGGCACATGAGGTCTATTAATTCTTTATTACTTTTTCATTCTTGCAGACCTAGAATTGGTAGCGACTGTGATAGTTGCTGTTGCTAACATAAGGATTCCCTTATCACCTCTTTTGAGTTTGTCTCTTCTGACACAGTTGTCACAAGTTCCCTTCTGAGCCACCTGGAAATAGTTCTGTTTGCCTGATTGAATTTGATTTACTTAGGCTGTAAACCTTGCTGAGGTTCCTGATGCCAGGGTTGTGTGATGCAGTGAATAGGGATAGACCTCTAGACTTAGTAGAAAACACGCTATCCAGTTTGCGGGAAGAGCTGTAAAAAATTCTTGACAGAAAGTAATCTTGAGGGAGGAGCAGTTAGGTAAGGAGCACACATACTCTGCACTCCACTGACAATACTTTGGTTTCCTTGTTTTGTGCGGGCACACTTGAGAAATCCTTAGAATGTCTAAGTGTCTTCCAATTAGCCCATTAGCAGAATCCATTTTGGCATAGTATTCTCACTATCCCTCCTGGCATCTAGGGGGAAGACCTAGATCTCAGCAACAGTCAACTGTAGGGTGTCTAACATTAAAGATGAACCTGGCTTTCTAAGGTCAATTTTTCACCTTGTCCAAATGGTGGCTTTTTGCAGATGGTGATGGCTATGTGCAGATTCTGACCCAGTTGCAAACAAAGGGATTGGGCAAGGTCTAAAAAATATCAACCTAGGTTCACAAATGCAGTTATTGAGTTGAAACACAGAGACTTCAACATAATTAAGCTTATAAAGTTCTCATTATTTTCTGAGTAAAGTAAAGCATTATTTAAAAACAAAATGCTATCGGCATTGCCTATTAGACAGTATTAGATTGTCAACTTAATCATCAAACATGAAAAGGCAGTAGATTCTACCAATAGTCCTTAACATATGCTTAACTAATGTCCACTTATACTTCTGATCATTTAGTTAGTGTTCCAATATAATCTTTAAGAAGTCACTTAGGAATTGCTGTATTTGGGATCATCATATTTCTATTCACTTCTTGAAATTTGATTTTTTCTTAAAATAAGTGCATGGATATGTTTATAAAGATATTTTTGTCATAAATATCATTTAAAATTCACACATAAATATCCATATTTTGTTCTTATAGAAAGTTCACTATTTGTACGTAACAATGAGAAAAGGAAGGAATGAGGTGAACGTAAATGCCATGAACTCAAATTTGTTATAAGCTTTTGGAGAGAAGACATAAATTGCTAAGGAGGAAATTTAAAGACCAAACCAAAACCCACTCCATTTCTTTGTAGCATGCTTCATTTCATGCGTTTTTAAACTTAACCAAGGTGATACGTACTCATGATGGCAGAGATGTTCCAGGATTGTTTGCACAATTCCACTCAGGCAAACTGGGTCAGGCAAAGAGGCATGATTGAAATGACAAATCAGTCTAGCCCTCCTTAAATTCTCTCTCCTATTTAGTCATCTCTAACACATCATTTAAAGCCAACTCAAACCCTATTTCCTTAGTATGCATTTCCTCTGTTGGAAACTTTTTCTAACCACTGGTGGCTGTAATTATCACATTACACAATGGAAAATTTTCTTTCTTTTCTTTTCTTTTTTTTTTTTTTGCTGCACAATCCAACACATTTTTTTTCCTTCAGATATGATGTCTTCTAAACTGAAAAAAAAAATCAGCAAGGTAATATATACAAAATAATACTGAAGAGTTATAGTTACAATGACAACTCTTCCTATTGTCATCGTGCAGGGTCGTTTCCCTCTAAGATGAAGCCACTTTAGATCAACACTATTCACACATGCAACTTCATGGTTCTGTGCCTACGCTTGGCATTTTTTTCCTGAATTTGAAATTTTCCTGAATTTGAAATGTGTTCCCAAAGACCCTACTCATTTTTAAGACTCTTTAAAGTGGCATGCTTTATAAATCTTGATATTCTCAGTTGGCAAGCAATGTTTTCGTTGCATTCCTTCATTACGCTGCTTGTACCATTATTTAGCACTCATTTCCCTCTCTCTTGCTTTATAAAGTTCTTTATCTATCAACCTCACCATTGTATGATGTGCTATACTTTTCAGGAAAGAAGCTCATTTTATTCATACTTGTACTTCCTACAAAATCCCACTCAGCAATATTACATGCTGAAATTTAAATTGTTGAACTGAATGTGTATAAAAGAGTTTATTCATTTTCTGTTTTAGGAGGACTGGTCACAGCCAGACTGTCATCTATCTTATAGGTAGAAACTGAGATTCTTTCTTTTTGTAATCCAGCCAAATTACATTAATTAAAACATCATAATCACACCTTTCTGTTGCATTGTGTTGATCTGAATGTCCCAAAAGTCATCTATTAGATTCCATCCCTATTGCAGTAGCATTAAAATGGTGGGGCCTTGGGGATGCAATTCAGCCATGAGAACACTGTGGTCATGAATGGACTGCAATCCTTCTGAAAGGGCTTAAGCATGCAGGTTTCCTCGCCTCTGTTCTTCCACCATTTGAGGACAACATATTCTTGTTGGCTCTTCCTCTTCTTCAGCCAGGGGAGTGTACCCTTAAGGTACCCTCTGCAAAGAATGAGTTCTCACCAGACACTGAAGCTGCCAGCACCTTATCTTGAGTTTCTTATCTTCCAGACTGCAAGGAATTTCTCTTCTTGATAAAATAATTAGGTATTTTAGTATAGCAGCATAAATGAGCTAACACATGTTCTTTTATAGAAGTAGGCATTTAGCGTAGCACTGAAGACATCCACTTCTCACACAGATGCTTGGGTTCAAATCCTCGTTCTGGCTTCTTGACTCCAGCTTCCTGCAAGTGCAGACTCTGGGAGGCAATGGTGATTGCTCAAGTAATTGGGTTCCTGCCACTCATGTGGGAGAACAGAATTGCATTCCCAACTTCTGGCTCCAGCCTCAATCTAGTCTCAGCTCTTTCAAGAGTCTGGGGATTGAACAGGAAGATGGGGGTATGCTCTCAACTCCCCTCCCTGCCCTGCCTCAAGTAAAAACAAAATAAAAATTTAAGATTCTTTTATATATATTAATTTCTTTGAATTTGATAGCTTCTTATACTAGCAGGCTGTATTGGTCTAGAAAGGGAAAAATATAAGAGATTCTGGAGTCAGAAAGATCTGAGTCTGAATTCTTGCTCAGCTACTGGCAGGCTATGAGTTATCGCAAAATTCTTAAGCCTCTGTAAGACTTAATTTTCTCATATTAAAATTTAAGGTTCATTTTATGGAATTTTTGGAATGAGTCATGGAGAAGAAGGGAATGAGGTGGATGTGGAAGGCAATGAACATGATCAGGATCAGTGGTTGATGTAGGTGGACAAGGCAGGTGGCCTCAGGGAGATTCTAAATCAGCCAAGATATACTCCCTGCAGAGCAAATGGTGGGGCCACCTTTTTTCCTCTATTCATAAGGAAACATCACACTCAAGACTTCTCTGAGTTAGGAAGTGCAGATAGTAAAATTGTCAGCAATTTATTAAACTGCCACAGTTTATCTGTTTCCCATGAGTGAATGTTTATTTAACCTAAATTGGCTAAAATCATACATTCAGTAATTGAAATTATTACCCATGAAGTGGAACCACAGAGAAATAGAGATTTCCCTATAATGAATTCCACTCATCCCAATTCATTCTTTCTGTTGACTGTGCCCCCTATCCCTCCTTATTAGTATTTCAACAAATTTAAAGAAAGTCAAATTAAGTTGAATAAAACAGCAATGTGGTATGTGTATAGTAGAGCAAGAAATCTGCGTAAAGAGTAAGCCCTCACATGTATTCAACTATTGTGTGTCAGCATAAGAAGCTTGGAAATCCTTTGGATGATCGGCTTTTTATGATAATGGAAGACCAGAGGTGACGTCAAAGAAACGTTTGCTGGGAACATGTTAAGGAAGTAGAATTAATAGCAATCTCTGACTTCTGTAGTTCAGACTAGAGCTTCTCAACATGTAATGTGATACAAGTCACCTGGAAAACTTATGAAAATGCAGTTTCTGACTTAGTAGGTAGGCAAGTTTAGCAGGCAAGTTTCCTCTAACAAGCTCCTGGTTCTGCATGTGCTACTGGTCCCAGTCATGCTTTAAGCAGTAAGGTTTCAGATCAAGTTGACCATTTCTATGTTACTAACAGACTGAGAACACTTTATAATTGCATTTAGGAAAAAAAAAAAAAAAAACCTCTTACCAGCAGTAAACATGTCCAAAGTAATAGTGTTCATATTTTGATTAATGATGTGAGAGAGCCAAATGATGAGTCAAAAATGAATACCAGGACAAGCTTGATTATTTGTGAAATCAAGCTCAGACCCTGTTATCCATATGAAGGTAGACCTACATAGTTTCTCCTAATGTTGAGTGTTGAATTATTCATAGGAATGCCTCAGAGTAGCCTACTGTAAATCAAAGGGAGAGAACTGAATTGGGAATAGTAATGGTGAGAAATTTTGAGCGCCTCACCTGATTTACCTGGGCACTCTCTCAGTTATCTTTCTTTTGTTCTGACCAAATCGTTCCCAGTGATTTAACAGCACCTAAATACAGCCCCAGAGACTCTTTCATCCTGGTATGTGATTTTTAAGCTCTATGATATTAAAGTCAATATTGAAATCTCAAAGTTCTTTGTGAGAGACCTTCTGCAGAAGGTTTAGAGTGGTTCATTCAAATGCTTTTTTCTTGATTAACAATGTCGGATTAATGTGGATCCATCATTGCAATGATTATTTGTTTTAAAAGCATCTGATTAAACTCAATTTACAGGAATAATTTTATTATTGCATTTAATATTAAACTGTTCATTTCTCTTCCTCAGGACAATTTTGCTTGGTGTAAGAACTGACCTGTTTTGTACAGATGAATCCCATTCATTTTCTTCATTCCTCTTGATTTTCATTTAAAAAATTATCCCTGAATATCTGGGGCTAGGAAGCACCTTAATTCACTGATTAAAAGAGTAAAAAGTTGAGCAGATTACAAATTTTATATATATATATATATATATATATATATATATATATAGCTTTAAAAGCAGATTGAAATAAATATCAACATTATAATAGTGATTTTATGATAATACAAAAATTAGCCTTTGATAATTCTTTGCCTTGTCTCACAAGATTGATGTGAGGATCAAACAAGATAGTATATTTGAAATTGATTTGTAAAGTCTAAATGTCATTTCTGCCCTAAGTATTCTTTCTCACCCATCTATTTTATTTAAAGCTACCACATTAATCTTAAAGCATCACTACAATAACTTTTTTTCTCAACTCAAATACCTTTGTCCCCAACCCAACATCCTTCTGATGAAGTTGGTTTGGCTTCCATTGGTATTTAAGAAACATCACACTGCCTTTACACCCTTTTCTCTAGCTATTTTCTTGTTCTAAGCTCATATTTCAAGGTGCTATGGTTTGAATCTGGTTTGTCCCCCAACCAAAACTCATGTTGCATAAATGCATAGTTTGGGTCAAGGAGGTAGAACTATGGTGAACAGATGAATCCTTTCTTGAAGGAGTGCGTTCTCATTCTCCTGGGAGTGAACTAATTCTCTTGAAAGCCAGCTGTTACACAGCATGTCAGCTCCTTTGCCTACTGCCTGTCTCTTGTACACATGCCAATTTTGTATACACTCCTGCTTGTTCTGTATTTTCCATCATGCACGAAACAACACAAGGCTCTCAAGAGGAGCCAAATGTATGCACCATTTTCTGAAACTTGAAGAAATGTTAATAAAAGTAAACCTCTTTTCCTAATAAATTACCTAGTTTCAGGTATTCTGTTATAGCAATAGATAGACTAAGACTCATGGCTAGTGATTTACATCCTTTCTTCTAGAGTTTGTATACCAAATTTTCCATTGTCTGCTGAACATCTCTACCCATTTTTTCTTTAAGAACTCTAATACCAGGCATGTCTAAAATCTAGAAATTTTCTTTATAAATTTCCTATTACTTATTTCATTGCCTAAACCATAATATAGGAGCTTTGTTGCTGTTTGCTTGATCTTCATTTTTCTCAAATTCAGCTAGGGATGGGAAAGTTTTCTTTATCTGCATTCTCCCTTAGACATTCCTTCAATTATCACCTATGGCTATTATTCCATCAAATATTTTTTAGGAATAATATCTAGCAGTTCTTTTGTGGTATAGGTATTATATGGCACAAGTTATATATGCTATTGTATAATCTATTTCCTATTGCTGATATATATGGCTAAAGAGATTTGTTATTTTTTACTTTTGGAAATCAAAAGATCTCACTGGTCTAAAATCAAAGGGTTGACAGTGCCGTGTTCCTTCTGGAGACGGTAGGCTGGCAATCCATTTCCTTGCCCCTTTCAGTTTTTTGAGGCTATCCAAAATCCTGAGCCTCTTGTCCCCTTCTATCTTCAAAGCCAGCAATCAGAAAATTCCAAACTCTGCTTCTGCTATTAAATCTCTTTCTTTGATTCTGACTTTTTACTCTCTTTCACTAATTATATTTAAGGCTCACTTAAAAAATCCAGGATTGACTCAAATAATTACACTTGCCATACTATGTAGAATATGAACACATCCTGGGGATTAGGAGATAGACATCTTTGAGGGCAGTGGTGGAATTATGATGTCTGCCACAGTTGTCTTCCTAAGCAGTGTGGATGCAAAAGGCAATATGATGTTGTTGATCGCCCTTAAGGAAATCAAGGATAAAATAATCAAATGGATGGGCAGCTATTACATACTATAATTACTGTTATAGGGCAATGATGGAAACCATTGAAATTTTTGGAGATTAGAAAAGGTTTTGGGAAGAGGTGACATCTAAGACATATGATTAAAATTTTATTTGAACCTCTTGTTACATTTTATGAGGGAGGATAATGGCACCAAAATAACTTGGAATTGTAATTTAGGCTCCATTAACATCAACCAATCAGATTCTATCAACTTCACAGTGGTAAGCAGACTATCCTAACCATGATATCAGTTCTACAATAAAGGTACACATATAGGTACTATATGTACATATAATAAATGAATATACATATAATGTTGTGTACCATTTAACATATATAAATAAGCAATAGAACATATACATGCATGGAACTTTACTGTGGGCAAAAAGAAACAGAGAAACCAGATATAAAGTTTACCTTCTGAGAACTTACACTCTAGAAGGGATATAATATTTGGTCATAAATATTAATAAAAATGTGAGGTTAAAAGAGAATATTTTATAAGAAAGTTACAAATGTAGTGCTCTGTGTATACAGGGCTGGAAAAGGATATTTTCAGCTTTGAGAAAGTAGGGAAGGCTTCACAAGTAATATCTAAGTTGAGCTAGGATCTCTAAGGATAGATAGTTGAGCTTTACTCATATTGGTGATAAGAGGGAACAAAATATTAAAAAGGGCATGTATCTCTATTGCTGTTAGGTAGAGAAGAAAAAAAAGTTCCTGCTGGAAATCTCTCAGTCCTTGAAATGGCAATAGAATATATATGAATTTTAATTCTAAACTCAACTATACCAGACAGAATATTCACACACTTCTATTGTTCTCACCAAGTCTTCAGAAGAATTTTTACTTACAGTGTTATAAAGGAAATATGTAGAAATAAATCACATAATTCCTTGTCAGAACTGGAAATATGAAGAAATTCAGAAGACTGAACACTTACAGAGAAAATACAGAAAAGTTCACAACTGAGAAATTATTTCACAACCTACTCGTTAAGTACTGATTCTACAACACTGTGACAGATGATATAAGGAATATGAAGATTCTTAAGACATAATCGCTTGTCTCAATCCATTTAGTGTGGGAGAAAAACCAGAGATTGAGTATATTATAAAGGAGTGCTAAGAATATAGAAGAGTGGGAATTGAGATAAATTCTAGTGGCTATGAATAGGGAATGCTTATGAAAGGGACAGTACCCAGTTCTGGCCTGGAAGAATTAGCAGGATGATTATGGACTAAGGCACATACATAGGCCTGGGGAGAGGAGAAATTGGTAGGGATGAAATTCAGGCAAAAAGAATAGAATCAGAAATACATAGAAGTAGGCAAGTCAAGACATTTTCAGAAAATAAGCATGTCATTTTCTTCCAAATATAGTCTAACTGGTGGACCTTGGCAATGTAAAAACAGATAAGACAGATCCTGAAATCAAAGCGTTTGCAGCCTGGAGGTAGGTACACTGAAATAGATGATTAAAACAATGTATGATTTATGTTTGGCAGAGATGAAACAGTCAATCTTTTACCTAACCCAAGTGTCACAAACAGCAGAGACACCTATGCAGAATTACTTTCATCTGCCTTGAGTCCTGAGGCATTGACTGAACTGGCCACACAAAGAGGGAAGATGGAGGAGTCTCTGCAAAGACGCAGAACGGAGAGTCCAAGAGCACAGGGCATTTGAGAAACATGAAAGCTTCTTTATTGAGGGTGAGCATTTGGCATAACACCTAAAACGCCGTGGGAGTGCCTGCATCCCTGTGAGAGTGTCTGGGTTCAGATGTTGACTCTGTTCCTCATTCCAGAAAGTTTCTCTATGGTCAGAGTCAAACCACATAGGGTAAGAGTAAGGATGCCTATTGCTGTGAATTGTGGCTGGGATAAATAGGGTTTTTAGAGACAAAGTAGGAGGCTGTTCGAACATCTAAGTTGGAGTGGTTAATTCTATCATATGACAATGGGATTTATAAAGAAGAGACTACAGATAAGATAGGTGTGGGGCACATGGGAAGGAGTTACCTCCAAAGCTAGTTTCACTAGGAGGGATTTTGCCACAAGAGGGCTCCATGAATGTATTGCTTCAGAGAGCAGTGATGAAAACACTTATGGGAGCAAACCCAAAGGTATAATTTAAAAAAGAGGTGGTACATCCAAGGTGAAATGACTTGTAAGTTAGCAGATAAGGGTCACAGAGAGCTGAAGCGATGGAGGAACCCTGGAAACACTGGGTTTGCAATGAGATGTTCTTTTTACTAAGCTAGTATAGACAAAATTACGTGACTGTCTTTCTAATAAAGTCACCTTAGCCTGGTAAATGCAACTTAGTAGATCTTTGTAACTAATGTACAGAAGAATGATTAATTGATTTTACCAAGATCTGTAAGGCTGAATTCTCAAAAAAAAAAAAAAAAACCTCATGAGCTCCACTTTAATGCTACTGTATATTGCAGAGAGAAGGATATGATATTAAGTAGGTCAATACAGTTACTTTCATGTTAAATGGACATTAATTTATCATTTTATATTTCTTGGTTTCTGGAAGATCTCTCTGACTTAGAACAGGGAAAGTAAACACACTTTAACATGAAATTTGAATTGTGGAAAACTCAAGAAGAAATGGACAGAATTGACTCCTCATGATGAATATTATCTTGATAACTTCTTTCCAAAGGTTTTTTCTTTACAAATAGTAACACCCTCAGCTTCAGCTCTTATTACTAGGGCCTCAATCTTTTTTGTGGTTTTATTTAGAGTTCTTGAAACAAACATACGTGCTTATTAATCAAAGAAACTTTTGATTGCTAGGGAAAAATGTATATGGTTCGCCCTCTTTAATACATGTTTCTGTAAATGGTATGCAGCTCAGTTCTTTCTTCTTTCTCTCCATCACCTAACTCCTACCCCAACCACTCCAATTTTTCTTTTAATTGGAAACCATGCACATTTTGTTGAGCTCTTCTGGTCTGCCTAAACATCACCTTTGCATAGAATGACCACTTGAAGTAGATACACTATATGTGAATGTTTGTCAAGGATACTTAGACCACTAAGTGAGGGATTGCTTTATATATAGCCTTGCCCTCACAGCACCTCAGTACCTTTCATTGCTTTTTTTGACAGGCAGAGTTAGACAGAGGGAGAGAGAGAGAGAGAGAGAGAGAAAGGTCTTCCTTCTGTTGGTTTACCCCCAAAATGGTTGCTACGGTTGGCACGAAGCCAGGAGCCAGGTGCTTCCTCCTGGTCTCCCATTCTGGTGCAGGGCCAAAGCACTTGGGCCATCCTCCACTGCCTTCCCAGGCCACAGCAGAGAGCTGGCCTGGAAGAGGAGCAAGCGGGACTGAATCCAGCACCCTAACCAGGATTAGAACTTGGAGTGCCAGCCCAGCAGGTGGAGGATTAGCCTAGTGACCCGTGGCGCCAGCCAACTTTACATCACTTTTAAAAACATTCATGAATGCATTCAGCTAAAAGCTATCCTAGAAATCTGAACAAAAATAGTTTGCTAATTTGTCTTCAACTATAATGGGGAACCTTTTATTATTTCCTTTAAGCTTTTATTTGCTTTCTTCTTACAGCAGTTTGAAGATTCTATAAGACTTACAATAAAAAATGTTAAGAAATAATTCATGTAGCAGAACATGGACCCCAAGAGCCAAGCTCAAAATTGATGATAAAAAATTAGAGATGCAGCAAATATCTTTGGCAATAGATGATTGCCAGCATTGTGGCAGAGGGGTAAACTGCCACTTGGGATACTGGCATCCCAGATTGGAAATCTAGTTCAAGCCCTGGCTGCTCTGATTCCAATCTAGCTCCCTGCTAATGTGCCTGGGGAAAAAAAAAGCATAAGAATGTGCACTCGTATCTGGGCCCCTGCAATCCCTGTGGGTCACCTAGATGGAATTCCAGGCCCTTGGTCTCTGCCTGGCCAACCTCTAGCCTTTGCAGCCATTTGGAGAGTGAATCAGCAGATGGAAGATCTCATTCTTGCTCTTTCTCTCTCATTCTGTCATTCAAATAAAAAAAAAATCTTTGAAATAATAGCTAAATATTTGTTAGATATTTCTCATCAGTAGAAGAAAAAGAAACCAGAGGACTACTTACTCTATTACTGCATAGCATGGGGAGAAACCCAAGGTGTAAATACAGGCCAATAGATCTCTAGATCACAAGACAACTTTTGTGGTCTTTGAGATACCTTCCTTGGTGGAAATCTCAGGAATCCCAAGGAAGCATCTTTGAGGCATTTGGTTCAAGTGTGTGGGATGCAGCTGCAAGTGAACATCACTGACTGTACATAGGTCAAAATACTCACCTGTATTTCTTTTCTTACTGATTTTCTTCTGATTATAGCACTCAGCAAATTTGTTATTCCTAAGCTTTCGTGCTATTGAGTGACACCTATAAAATATGTTCTGTAAGTATGAATATATTTCATGAGCAAAAGTTCCATGTGTGCCCCAGGATCCTAAGTCAGAGGTCTTTCTCTTTAGAGGCTGGGTAATTCTTAGACTCCTTTTAAGTGCTTGGGATTGGATGTCACATCGTAGAATGGCAAACAGCTTTCAGTGATAAACATGTGTTTAAGAAGACAGAGAGATATAGGAACAAACTTCACGTACTTATGCCAAAATCTTAGTCTTCTATAATCTATTAGATTTTGGTAGCTGAAAATCAAAAGTTCTTAGCTTTATAATGAACACAATCCATTTAACTCAGGTCTTAATTGTATTAATATCTTGACTTATCTGTGGGAAAAAAAAACCTAAATCCCCTTCTTACCTGCTATGTCACTATTAATTTTAGGTGAATCAAAGATTTAAGAAAAGATTTAAATATAAACAATGAGAATGCCAATACAGAAGAAATATGAATAAATTTTTAAAAATCTTAGAATGGTGAAGTTCTTAGTAAACAGGAAACAAAACCCAGAAAACATATAGGAAATATTGATACATTTAAATAATAGAACACAATCGTTCTGCATAGCACAAAATAACAAAATCAGAAGAAAAGTTGAGCAAAATTATTTACAGCACACATGACAAAAAGTACTGATTTTATTTATCTATGGAGAGCTCTTATAATTCCATAAGAAGAGATTAATCAACAAATAGAAAAATATAAAAAGTAAATGAATACAGTTAATATAAAAAAGAAATACAATGGCTGATAAGCATACGAAAAGGTGCTTTACCTCAATTTAAAAATGCAAATTAATACAGTAATGACATTCCATTTCTATTAAAATGGAAAAGATAAAAAATTGATAGTTACATATTTTGGCTACAGGGTAGAAAACAGGTATTCTAATACACTGTTGGTGGTAATGCAAATTTGTATAACATCATTGAAAAAGTCAGGAAAGTGTTTAAAAAATGAAAACATCCTTTGATCCAAGCTTTCTATTTGTAGTGATTAGCTCTTAAATGTACTTCCATTCATGTACATAAATATGTATTTAAGAATTACATTCCATTTGATATAGTACTTTTTGTTTTTTCTCTGCATTAACAGTGATCATTTTGATCATTATTTAGTTTTATACATCTTTCTCATGTTAGCAAAAATTTTAAAATCCATCCATATTTTTTCCCACATGATGAAACACATTAGCTACTCTATCAGTTTCTATTTTGTTCTAGAGGTATCCTCACTAGAGTTCCCCAGTTCATACTCAGAGTTGTTCTCCCGTCTTGAGCAGTGCTTCTGGGTTTTCATACACTTTCTCTGGTAAATCCAGGCCTTCTTGGACTGATAATGGTATTCTGTTTAGATATATGATGACTATAATTGTTCCTGAAAATTATGATGGCATTGATTCAGTGTCTTCTGCTTCCAGAGCTGATGTTGAAAATCTCTTTTGTTCCTCTCTGGAGCTTTAGGAAGTTGTCTTTTTTCCTGCTGTCCTGATGCTTGGTAATGCTATGTCTTAATGGCTGCTTTTTCCATGCATTGTACCAGGTAGGTGGTAGGCCCTTGCAATTAACAAACTCATTTCCTTTAAATCTGAAGCATATCTATGTTTTGTTTACTTTGATTACAATCCCATTTATATTTTTGTGAAATATAACATAAGTACAGAAAAACCTCATGGAATACCTGTTTAGTCAAATATATCATCATAATGGAAATCCTCTGGAAAAACACTCAGATTAACAAATAGAAGTTTGCAAATGAGCCCCATAGTCCTTCTAATGCACCTTGTCAATCAAAGCTCCTTCCTTTCCTACAAACAACTACTCCTTGAAGGCTTGTTAGCTAAGTCACTTTTATCACACAAGAGCACTGCCTGAGACAGTATTTTCTAAACGCTTTTTTAAAATTTGTTTTCTTACCACCCTTTTTTCTTGCAATTTATTTATTGAATAAATTATTCATTTATTGGAGCACATTTCATTGGGAAAATTTTCACTAGTCTGAATTTTGCCAATTTCACCTTTGTGGGATATTTCAACCTCTTCTTTTGTTCCTTGTATGACATGTTTCTATATATTTCCTGTCAGAGACTATACCAGATATAAGCATGTTGTAGGGTGGATATCAGAAGTATACTTTGTACTTGTACTTTTATCTCATGTGATATTGGCTTGTTTCTACTTTTGTGATATTACAACCTGTCAGCAACTAATAACTTGATTTGCTGGGGTCAATTGGTGAAATGGGATACGTTGCTGCTTGAATACCCAGCAGTCCATATCAGAATGCCAGTTTGAGTCCTGGCTGTTTCAGCCTGGATCCAGCTTCCAGCTAACATACCTGGGAAAGCAGCAGAGGATGCCAAGTACTTGGGAATCTCCCATCTATATGGTAGACCTGGGTGGAGTTCCTGGCTCCTGGCTTCAGACTACCCCAGACCTGGGTGTTGCAGCCATTTAGGGAGTATACCAGTGGGTGGAAGATCTCTCTCTGACTCTCCCTGTCTCTCTGCCATTAATTCTTCAGATAAATAAATGAATCTTTTAAAAAATAGCTTGACTCACTGATTCACTAGGAATGACAAGGTAAAATTCTTACACGATTCCTTTTTATTAGCTGGAATACTTTGACAAACACTATATTCTCATCTATTAATTAGCTAGCTAGTTCTACAGTTTATAGAGAAATGGCAAGACACAATTTTTTTTACACAATGAGGTATATTCTGTTTATCCTCTATAAGAGAGAGATGAGTTTTCTTTTTGATTATTAAGAATTTATCTCAATCATAGAAATTATTCTTAATAAGTCTCAATCTGTGTGTATGTGTGTGTCTGTGGTATGTGTTTTAGAGTGGGAAATTTTAAAACTCTAACCATTGAAACAGGCTTGGCCGTTGTTTGCTGAACTTTTTCACCGTCTTCATCCTGATACTTTCACTTTAATATACTAAACACAAGATTTTTACTTAGAAAACCCTGCTATATAAAGATTACTGGTTCTCAATGACAGTGGCAATCATAGGATTAGCATATCAAAATATTCCTCAATTGCTATATTCCATATTACATAGAAAATGACCTCAGAGCAGAAACAGGACTATCACCACAAAGAACCCAGTATTGAATGTAATAATTTTGCACGTGATTTCCCTATTCATATTTTTTGTAATTGCCTATGTTGTCAAAGCACATGCATTCATATTTATTTTATTGTTAAATATTATACAATAACACAGAAACAAAAAAACAACATAAAATGAAAATGTTTGATCTAGTACATCATCATAGGGGAAACACTCTGGGAAAAATACCTGGATTAAAAAACATGGTACATACAGAAGTTAGTGTATACCTATTATACTCTGTACCCTCCACCTTGCAGTATTTCCTGTAGTCATTGCTCTCTGAGAGAATGTGTATTCAGTGCCCATCATCAGCCCTTACATCAGTGTGACTGTTCTGTCTGAAGGTCATTTGCTCATAAATTTCTCAGGAAGCATTTATAATCAGGATATTCCTTAAGATATTGAATATTGATAGCAGTTTGTCTGTGGCCTTCATATTAGTAGTAAACTTAGCTTGTGGCTGGATATAAAAAAAATCTCTGGGTTACATCCTTCAGTATCTTGCATATGCTATTTTATTTTCTTCTGGCATAAAGCACTGCTTTTACAGTCTGCTGATAATCAAATTATATTATGAAAGAGTTTCCATTTTAAAGGGACTTAGTCTTTTTAACCTGAAATTAAAAGCCCAAAGGACTTTATTTTTGTTATTCAATAATCCTATTAGAGTATGTCTTGGAGTAGTTCTTTTTTTTTTTTTTACTGTTTTCCAAGATATGCAGTATGCCTTTTCACAATTTAATATCAGACTTTTTCTAATACAAGTACATTAGGAAATAATTCTTGCATTATGGATTTTGCTATACTTCTGTTCTTTTGTTTTGATTTCCTTTTTTGAGGGTTCCATATATGTATGCTGCGTCATCTATGTCTATCATATCAATGATGCTCAAATTCTTTCTCTTCCACCCTCCTCCTTCCTTCCTCTTCTCATTTTTGGACTTTTTCTTCATTATGTCTTCTGTTTCTCTTCAGGAATTTTCTAGGTCTCTTAAGCCATTTTTTAGTCTTCTGTTTATTTCAGTTCACTCTTTATTTAAAGGTTTTTTTCTTTTATTTATAATTCTTTGTATTTATTAAAGTATCTTTCCTAATTCTTACTTATGTTATTTCATTGATTGTATTACATTCTTAATGTTACTTAGTTTATCTAATTTGTATTTCTAAATACTTATTAGAACTTATTTATCCTTTTATATCATTTTTGTTTTTATGATTTTATACATATTTCAGTCGTTTTCTAATATATTGTGACAAAGGGAATGAAAAGACATGTTTTCAGTTCACCATATTTAATTAGCTCCACTTTTATCATAGGTTTGTATTTTCCTTATTCATTTACTAGAGTTTTCTATCTGACTCATTAATTAATCTTATATTGCTTTTATATGCTGTACATATTTGCTTCCAATACGTGCTTATAAAAACTTATATTTCCTTTTTTAAAAAAAAAACATTTATTTATTTTATTTGAAAGTCAGAGTTACACAGAGAGAGGAGGAGAGGCAGAGAGAAAGAGGGAGTGAGGAAAGAGGGGAGGGAGGGTAGGGTCTTCCATCCACTGATTCACTCCCCAGGTGGCCACAACAGCCTGATCTGAAGCCAGAGGCTTCTTCTGGATCTCCCACGTGGGTGCAGGGGCCCATGGACTTGGGCCATCTTCTACTGCTTTCCCAGGCCATAGCAGAGAGCTGGATCAGAAGTGGAGCAGCCAGAACTCAAAACCGGCGCCCATATGGGACGCGTGCTGGGACTTTAACTTCCATGCCACAGTGCTGGTCCCATCTTTTCTATTTTATTTTTTTAAAATTTATTATTCACTTGAATGTGTTACAAAGAAAGAGGGAGAGAGGGAGGGAGGGAAGGAGGGACTGAGACTGAGACTGAGTCTTCCATCACTGGCTCACTACCCAGAGGGTCACAACTGCCAGGACTGGGCCAGGCTGAAGTCATGCGCCAGAAGCTTCTTCCACGTCTCCCATGTGGGTGAGAGGTACCTGTACTCTTGGGCTACTCTCCCTTGTTTTTCCCAGGCCATTAGCACGGAGCTGGACAGAAAGTGGAGCAGCTGGGACTGGTATTCAAATGGGAAGCTGGTATTGCACACAGCAGCTTTATCAGCAATCCCACAATGATGGCCTCCCTGTTTATTTTTAATGCTATTTTGTGTCTTGTTAAATAATTTTTCTCACTTCAAGGGCATGATAATATTTTTCTATGTGTTCTAAAAGACTTAAAACTTGCTTATTTATATTTTTAACTTACCTGGTTTAATTTTTATATGGAGTATGATATAGGGTAATCGCCCCACTACCAATATAGCCATTTTTAGGTAGCATTTATCCTTTCCTCTTGGTTTATAACACCTTTTTAGCATTCACCAAATTCCCTCTTCTTAATATTTCCTTTTATGAGTTCAATACTGTTCTCCATTTTATTCTTAGTGCATTGATCATTGATTCCATACTTTTTAAATTATAGTGGTTTCATAGTGATTAATGAAATATGGGAGATGGAGTAGTCCCTCTTTATTATTTTGGTTCAAAATTATTTTGGTTCTTGACCTTTACACATTTATGGTTTGTAAGTAAACAATTCCTGTTGGAATTTTTATTAGAATGACATTGAATTTAAGGTAATAGGAAATGTCTCTGGGGAAGAAGACTAAGGGATTGCAATCTGAAATGAGAGAGGTATTTGCCTTGCACTGTAGACTATTTTATTTTGTGCATGTTTTTACTTTCTCCAGACAGGAGCCTGGAACTCCTTCTGGTTTTACAAGTGGGTGACAGGGGCTGAAATGCTTGGGCTATCTTTTGTTGTTTTCTCAGGCATATTAGCAGGGAATTGAGTTGAAAGAGAAGCACCCAGGATTCGAACCAGCATCTATATGGGATGTGGGTGTCACAGGTGAGAGGTTGGCTTTGCCTGCTGTGCCACACTGTTGGTCCTAAGAGCCTTCTTGTAGTTCCTTAATAAGTCTCTTTAAAAAAATCAATTAGTAGAGGGAGATATTTAGTACAGAACATAAAATATCAGTTAATATGTCATATCTAGTATCAGAGTACCTAGGCTTGATACCTGGCTCTGGCCCCTGACTCTGCCTTCCTCCTAATACAGATCCTGGGAGATAGGATGCTTCAAGAAATTGGGTTCCTGCCAGCCAGTGTGCAATGTGGATTGATTCTCTTGCTTCCATTTTTGATCCAGTCCAGCCCCAGCCATTACATATATTTGTGGAATTAACCAGGATCTCTTTCTCCTCAAATAAAGATTTAAAAAATTAATGGTGAATAAGAACATCAACAGGGTTAATAGATATTTTGAGGATTGTGTGTAGTGGTTTGTTGAGAGTTGTGATACAGAACCTGAAAGATAGTAAGTGTTCAGTAAATGTTAATCATTGCTTTTCTCTGTATTATACATACAATCTGTGCTACTATTGCTCTATAGTCTTCAGCCTGATTCTGCATGGCATTTTTTTGCTAAAGACTTGGGCAAAGATCGAAGAGACATTTCTCATTACTCTGAAGTAGATAGAATGGTCTGCCTGTGCTAGAACAATGTGCTGATGAGGTAGAATGAGGAAGAATTTTATAGTATTTAATATCCTGAACATAAGGGAAAACTCAAATGATGAATGGCAGAATGAAGGCAGAATTTTCTTAATAGCACACATTTGGAATTTTTAGAGTTTTAAGAGGAAGTAGGTTTCAATCTTAATTACTAGGATGCTGTGACCACAAAATATGTAACAGTATCATATGTTATATTAAAATAAATAGTTTTCACAATGAGAAAGCTGTGGTACTAAATTAGGTAGATATGAACTGTACATGCTTATTATGGTCAATCTAGACATTATGCTTCCTAAGAAATTCAGGCTTGGGAGTATATTAGAAGAAAAGTAATTGAAATGGTGAAAGCATTCAGCTATCTGTTTTTAAATGGAGATTTTTGCTTTGAGGAAAAAATGACACATGGAAGTTAGGGTAGCTATCTTCAGATATGTGAAAGCAACTTGGTTGATAGAAAATTTAGGTACATCAAAACAAAAAATAGAATAATCAAAATAAGGAAGAAATTCTAAGCAATTAAAGAACATAGCCTGCTGTTATTAGAATTCCATACCCATGGTGATGTTCAATATAGGGTTCACAGCCACATTTGGGATTGTGACAGAAGAATAAGAAAGCAGTTAAGTTGCTTGGATCAGATGAACTTGGAACTGGAAAGTTCATTTCCCTGATTTATGTTGTTGCAGTTATGACTTCAGATATGGATATATTCTTATTGGGTTAGATTACCCTTCCTATCTTGACTGATGCATTTGCTTGATAGAATTCAACTAATATTGCTGTGAACTCAACAAATACTGTTTTATGTTTGTATTTTGAGACAAATAAGAGTTAAGAGAATTTTGTAATGGTGTGCTATAGCATATAGTGTGCAAAATGATCCAAATGAGTCAAAATGTGAATCTATTCCAAGTTTGGCAATACTTGTATGTTAGTGGCTAAGTCATAGTTGGCCCTTGTGTCTACCACACACCATGTTAGCAGACATGTGGTGGGCATCATTTGTTGAAGGAATGAATGACTAATTCCGCTCATTGCTTGATTGATGTTCAATCACTTCTAACCTGCTGGGGAACAGAGAAACCAATTCTCAAGTTTTGGTTAGTTAGATCATCTTCTAACAATTCCCTTAAAAATTCTATGCCCTTGGAGAAGAATGCATAATAGTAACTAGAGGAGTAATTGAAGGAGAAGCTGCAGTAACTGGAGAGAAGTTCCACTGTAGTACAGAGGAAGGGAGTTCTGAGCATGAAATTGAGTACATTTAGAACAGAAAGAAATGTTTATACCAGATATATAAGGCAATGCTCCCAAATGGGGGCAGTAGGAACTACATCAAATTATACTCCTTGAAAATATGGTCATTTGCAGAATATATTTGAATCTTTTTTTAATGCAGAAATGCCCTTCTGTAAGCTGTAAGAAAATGCAATTTTGTAGTGAAAAGATGTAAGCATATCAAATAAGACTAAGTCCTATAAAATCTCAAAACCCTTCTATTCAAAGTACAACACCCAGAACATATCTTTCAATTGCTTTCTTTATTTGGTACTGATGGACATATGTAGCCACATTTTGCAATTTTGAAACACTGATCCTTCAGCCATGTATGGGGAAATTCTATGAAGTCCTATTTGTTTGCATGGTCTTATCTTGGGCTCTATGGAGGAGAGATGGCCATACTTCATGTAGTATTCTCTAGCAATACCACTGTTGATTAGATAGTAGGATAGAAATAGATCACTATAGGTTTTGTTTTTGTTTTTAGTTTCCCAACGTGACCAAGACTTGGATCAAAGGTTAAATTTATTATATTTTCTTACATGTTATTAATCACTTTTCAAAATCAATAGATGCATGAATCAAATGGATTTATTTAAATCTCTTTAAAATATCACACATCTCCATTAAACCTGATTTAGAGTGAAATATTTAATACAGAACTTTTTCTTCCTTTCTTTCTCTCTCATTTCCTTCCTTACTCCATTCTTTTTATTTCTTCTTCTTTTCTATCTCTTTTCTGACAAGCTGTTCCAAGCTCCCAAACTCCACAAATCTTTTCCTGCATTCACTAAGAGATGAACAGACCATAAAATATCATTGTTTCCATCAAGTCAGAATTGTCAGTACATGTGTGGGCAATAACAAGAAGCTTCAAGAGAACATTCATCTTAGAAATGTTGTCATGTGTGCCAAGCAGAGAAGAAATTATTTCTGAGTTTAAGAATAGTCGACACAATTCGGAAAACATAGTAATATTTATTCATGATAATAAATGCATTTTAATAAAAGCCATGGATGTCCAAACACAAACTGAATCATGACTATCCAATGGCATTTTAAAATAAAATCTAGGACATATGTCCATTAATTTGCTAAGTGACGATTATGAAGAAAGGATGAATCAAAAATACTAAAATCCTTTTTAAATACCACGTAGTATAGACATTAACCTTGGAAAATCCATAAGAAAGTGTTCCCTTTGCTTTAACTTCATCTGCTGAGTTTTTGTTACTGTGCCTTCACACATTTCTATAAACAGCAATTGTTATCATTCATTTCAACACAATATTCCTAGCACTTTGACTTCACTTTTCATAGAAGACTAAATTCAGTCACATTAGCACATAGGTAGGGAATTATACAAGTCAATACAAGGGTCTGAAAGAGCTACCATTAATATCCTATAAATCAGACAGTAAATATGGTCTATGTACCATAGAGTAGTTACAATGACCAACTAGAACAAATGATATAGCTATGTTATTTATGTTTGCCTCTAACGACTTCATACTTCTCTTAACTAATACTTACCTATTTGGAAATATTTTATAGTATGTTAGAGATTTCACTTTCCATTCTTAAGTACTATCAAATAAGATGCCTAAATAATTCTCACTTTCCAAAAGTCCACAACATTCCTTCCCAAGAGTTATTTGGACCTATTTGTTACCATACTAAAATCAAATTAAATATAGGAATTTCTAAATAAATTTTTTCTATTGGCAATTTATAACAGAGTTATCCTATGCATTCTTTAAATTAAAAGATCAAAATCTGAAAATTAAAAAAAATTTAAAAATAACAATGACAAGTTTTATAAATGAAATCTCAGTAGGAAAAGGCACTTAAGCCCTGCACATAACTAGTCAGTCTGTATTCTCCACAACCCTTTTCAAATGAAATTGCTTACTGGCCTGCATGCAAATATAGAAAAGTGCCAGAATAAAACCAAACCCAAGTGCTTATGAAAAAGAATCAAGTTGATCTCCAAATGTTGCATGTCTGTAGGAAGTTTCTTTAGAGACTGCTGATGGAAATCTGAAGTGTATGTTGTTACATTTCAAGTGCAGGAGAGGTATAAGGCTATAGGAGAAATTCCCTTAGTTTATTGACTTAAAAAGCCCAAACAATTGTCATAACAGTAAAGCTTGACAAGGTAATTAAATGAATGATAACAAAATCTCAGCAGGGAAGTGCTCATTAATTGAATTTATTTGGGAGCATGTTTTCACAAGTATAACCAAATTATCTAATTTTCACTCACATTAAAAAGTGATAGTCTATAACAACTAATTACTGGAAATGAAGGAAAAGGCCAGTACTTTGAACCAATAACACAGAAGAAAACAAAATTACTAACATCAAAGGACTGCCATGATATTTGACAGCTTCCTAAAAATAACATTCATCATTTTGTCCTGTGAAAATATTGCAGTGAAACTCGCCAAATAAAAGAATCCCAGTAATTTTTATGTAATAGTGTTTTTAAAGCTGGAACAGATTCCCACATTCTTTGTATCTTTTCTTGTTATTAATATGTGTCAGTATGAGTATACCAACAGGTGAAATAACTGTGGCTAAAGAATATATTACAGATATAACAATTGAATTTTGGCATTTCTTTTCTTTAAGGAAGCAGTTCCGTCCTGTTTTATACCTTGGTATTACATATGATGGATAGCTAATTTTTTTAACTGCTTTCACGTAGAGATCAAGAATTGAAGTTTCATTTTGGCTTTTAATTTTGAAAAGAAGAATGAAATAATCTATACTCAGATTTACTGCTTGGAGTTGCCAGCAAGATGTCTTCCAAACTGATATTGTTTATGTTTTAGAAATCTACATTTTGATATGTTTAAAAGTTAATGCTGAACATGTTAATGTACTTGTGATTATCAGCTAAATTTTGTTTACAGTCCACATGTTCTTTAGAAATTTAAAACTCTGAAATTTCTTTTTTATATTTCCTACTACATAATCTAAAACAACATTAATCCATTGATAAACATTTTGCAAAAATTTATTTAATAGCAAGACAATGGATCAAAGTTTATTTTGGCTTAATGTTTATATAAATTCTCAGCAACTTTGCCTACTTATAGCTTATTTTGAGACAGGAAAATTCGAATTAATTAATAAATAATGCCAAAATATTCTTTAAATTTTGTTACTTACATTTGAATAAATATATTTTAAACATGGTTGAAATTGAGTGACAATATTCAAAATTTCTTGCATTTTTACAAAGTACGTTTCAGCTTTAAAAACAGTTCTTAATGTTCTGTTTTATGTGGGACATCATCTTACATTCAGAATATTAGGCTGTGATTAAAAAACTAGCAACTAACACTCATTCACAATGACTTTTTTACATCACTTGGGAACAGCGATAAAAACTGGCTGCTTTATTTTTGATGAAGTTGATACTAAATTTAGAGAGAATAGGGCTATGCTTTGCTTTCCTAAGTCATTTCCCTAAACATAAAGTAGATGTCAGGGTATAGTTAGGCAGGTTGATAGATAAATGTAGAGCAACAGATGGGTAGGTAGACAAAAATACGGGCATCATTAAAAAATAATAGAATATTTGATATTTGATTTTGCCAAGTGAAATAATGCTATGAGAATACTAATTCATATCTTATTCTGTTGTGAGTTCTTGTTTTTCTGTTTGTTTACTCAATATAGTAGAAGACAGCTTTATGATTAAACAATATTTCAGATGCTAAACAATTGTTTTTATTGGTTTATGTTGGCAGTTCACGGTCTAAAAGCATAAACGCATCAGGCAGAAATTGCATGTAGACCACTCTGGATTTTTGAAGACTTTTTGTTTCTAACAGAGGCTTTATTTCAGATCTTGGAGTATCTATATTTTGCTGATAGTTAATAATTGGGAGGGGAAATTATAATAAATTATATTTCTTAAAACAGATTTTTATCTTTTAATGTTAGTTTAACGGCTTAACACTTTTAAGTCTCTTAGAAGGATAACTTTATATCCATTACTTTATGATAAATTAATCACTATTAGATTGTGAAACTAGGTATTTTTATTTCATGAAATATTTCATGTTTGTTTCCAATAGAATTTTCCCTTGATTATCAGAATTGGAACCAGTGTTTCTAAGTAAAAACAATTGGCATTTTGTTTCTACAACACCTTCACATGAGAGGTATTTAAAAATACAAAGCTAATATTTTTCATGAGTTCCTGGAGATATAAATTCAAAATGTTAATGTCCATGAGCTCCATAACTGATGAAACTTGCCTTCAGATACATAGTTTTATTTACTGTAGGAGTTACCTCATGTCTTCAAAAACCCAACTGGTCTAGAAAAATGACCCTTCGAGACAGTCACGTTTCTTTTGTTGTTTTTTAAAAAAAGACAAAACAGCAATAAACATTTTAGCTCTTTAATGAGCAAAGATCATGTCTCTTAGCATTGGACTAATAGTCATTATCCAGATTATCTTTATTTCACGCAATGACCAGTGACATGGCCAAGATGTACAAAGTTGTTTCCATCAAGTAGTATACAATTGTTTTTCTTTTGTATAATAAGCTTTCATTCTTGAAAAAGAGTAACTGAAAAGAAAGGTTTCTGTTACTGCAGTTAGTTTGTCAGAGAAAGTTCTTTGCATTATCTTACAAACTATCAAAATTGCTAGTCATCTGAAAAAATGTAAAAAAAAATCACATAACTTTAGTCTAATAGAAATATAGTACACGTAAGAGAGAAAGTATTTATCAGGATGTGCTCTTTAAGTCCATCTCATTTTTTTTAATATAAATGTACATCTGATTACATATACAAACATTTGGAAAGGTCTGTGATATACTGTTACTGGTAAACAGGGGGATGAAAAGTTTCCTGCAGTCTCGAAACATTCATTTAAAATCACACATATGTGGAAGACTAACATCCTCCAGGTGTTGACTCTCCTAGGTTCTGTATCTAAGTCGTACTCTACTGAGATTGCGTGAGTAAATTGCAGTGAAAGGACCTCTGTGAGAAAGACAAGTGATGTGAAGAGGGACATAACTTTATATTGAATTACTATTAGTAAACATCTTGTCATGCAACATGAGTAAATTAACTGAGAACTGTGATCAGAATGGTGATACTGGGGCATCCTCATATCATAAAAGACTGTTCAAGTAACTCTTTGGACACACTTCACCTTACCAAAAGGAACAAAATACAGAGTAACAAAAACCACAGCAAATTATAGATCCTGTAACACATGTCCAATTAGGGTCTATTTCTCTAAATTATTTAGATGGGAATGAAAAGAACATTAAAAACACAAGAATTTTTTTTCTGGGATTCATATCCGCGAGTATTCACCACTATACCTATAGTTTCTTCAAATACCTTTAATAACTAATTCCTTCTATTATTTAAACTACTGTGGATTATTTTATTGTAGTTACTTTTGCCCCTTAAAATCTTCTTTAGGTTCTGCCAATTGATAGAGGAAGCTTCTATTAAAAACTCCAATGGGATGAGAGGAATTTTAATTACGGCTTAATCAGCAGCACAGCCACCAAGCATATAAATTATCATGCACATCGTGCTAAAAATATCCAGTTTCCTTTATCCCCACAACTTTATACTGACAGCACTTATGTGATAATGTTGTACCTGCCAGTCTTTAAAACTTGTTTGTTTTACTGGCAAATTTCAGCATGAGCCTCTGCTAAGGCCATTAACAGCATTGGTGCTTTGTGTACTTATCCAAATATGTAAATATGGTCTACACAATAAAACGGCTCCAAATAAAAACTGGTGAAAATTATCTGACATTCCATTGGTGTGTCCCTTGTGCATATTCATAGTTGTTTTTTATTTTTATTTTTTTATATTTCAGACATAGTTCTTTCCTGTTTGGTGTTCCACATGCCTAATTCCATTATGTAACTTAAATCTTCAAAAAATTAATTCTTGAATGTGAATGAAAAAGTATCATTCAGAACAATTGCTTCAAGCAATTGAAATTTGTTTTTAAAGTTGCTTTGTGTATATATATTTATATATATACAATTCTTTTTTTTCAAAACCCCCAAAGTTCTTGATATGTATATTCACATAATATTCCTTCTTATTTAAATAGTAAGAGTCTTGTAGCTTGAAAGCCAAGGAATCTTCAGTAATCTTTTACTGCAATCCATCAAAAAAAATAGTTTGTTTCTCTTATCTGGCTATACCCTGGTTGTTGAATGTGAATGGGGGTGGGGATGGGGATGAGGCAGAGTATTGTTCTGTCCTCCAGTAAATGTATTGAATGTGTGTAAGGGCTGAATCCCTGGTATAGTGTTGGGAATCATTGTGATGGTGTTGGGTGTCATTAAGGGAACATCATCAGGAGACCGCCTCATAGCTAGTGTGTAATCTGGGGGGCAGGCGGTCCGAAGAACCACCTCATGTGGATGGATGGACTCACATTCATGATCCAAATCAGTGTGCTTCATTTGGAGGGACATGATTTCCTCTTCTTGTGCATGGGTCAGATCGTTGGTAGTAGTGCGCTGAGGGCTGCATCTCCTGTGAACATCATGTCTCCTCTTATCCTTTTTGTAGTACAGGGCTGCAAAAGCCAAGATGTTCAGAAACAGCAGTGATGCTCCAACTGCAATTGTGACGCTCAGCTCTGTTGAGTAGTCCCTTTGATCCACAGAAAACGGACTTGGTTGCTGTTTGGGATCATCCTGCTTGGCAGTGGGAAAGGCTGATGTGACAGGTATGGAATTTTTTCTTGTAGGTCTGAAAGTGATGTCTGTTGATGGCACTTTAGTTGTTGTCGAGGTATACTGAGAAATGTCATTGAGATTATGTAGATGGGGTACCAGCTCCAACCAGAGGTTTACCTTATTGGCTCTGTAATGTTCTTTAACTCTTGGTTTTAATCCAATATGGAGATAAAGTTGATCCTTCTGTGAATATCTGGTCCATGCTACCTCTTCAAAGCGGTTGGGTTTGGTATGAATGAATTTTGTGTCTTGAGGAACTGGTTGATTTGGGTCACTAGGAAAAAAAAAGAAATTATAAGGACAAAATCATTTTAATGATTTTCTTAATCACAATGGTATTGGATTAACATCTCATTGGAAGATTCTATTTTAGCATTATCTTGAATTAATTTAGAAACTTAAATCTCCTAACAGGTAGATTGTTAAATGTAATGCAGGTAAGTGTCACATTCTTGTTCTCTGTGTATTTGAGATGGCCTATGTTCTACCTGGCGATTTGAAATCATTTAAATATTCATAAACATATGAGTTAGCTCATACTCAAAGAAGCAGATTTAGTATGGGAGAGTGGAAATGTCTTGGAATATGGAATTGAACTATAAAGATTTGAATTCTGGAACTACTGTATACCAAGTACAACTATCAATATGAAACTATGAAGGCCTCAGATCTCTGTAAAATGTGGTTATTAGTTGGGGCCGGTGCTGTGGCACAGCAAGTTAACACCCTGGCCTGAGGCGCCAGCATCCCATATGGGCGCCGGTTCTAGTCCTGGCTGATCCTCTTCAGATCTAGCTCTCTGTTATGGCCTGAGAAAGCAGTAGAAGATGGTCCAAGTCTTTGGGTCCCTGCACCTGCATTGGAGACCCTGAAGAAGCTCCTGGCTTCGAATCAGTGCAGCTCTGGCCATTGTGGCCATTTGGGAAGTGAACCATCAGATGGAAGACCTCTCTCTCTCTCTCTCTTTTTCTCTCTCTCTCTCTCTGCTTCTCCTCTCTCTGTGTAACTCTGACTTTCAAATAAATAAATAAATCTTTAAAAAAAAATTACCTGACATGTCTACTTCACAATGTGCTAGAAAGGACCAAAGAGCATACAGTATTATAAGTTGGAAAGCACTATAAATTAACATTAGTTTATTATTAAATAATAACAAGTCCAATGTAATTAACAAACCAATACCATATTTAATTGTTGAGTAATACAGTAGGGATATGAATATCAACCTTTCTCAAATGTCTAAAAAGCAAGAACTAAGAAAATCATGAAACAATAATATAGAATTAATTTTAATAAAGGGAACTTAATATATTGCTGGTATCTATTAAATTATTTGAGCATAAAATATGAATGTTTTAAAATGCTTATGAGGGTATTTTTATTAACACCACAGCCAACATCATTCCTTGGTACATACCCAGTTTTAGCAAAATTTGTCCAGTATGTCATTACGACTGCACTCAGCATCACATCATTTTTGGAGAAATTGCAAGGAAACAACTCTGTAGGGCCAATCATGGGAATTCCCAGTACATAGGGAACTTCATCTCCATGGGCTGCATCAGCCCAAGCAGGAACCTGATCTGTTTGGCAGTGATGGTAAAAGGCATAGAAGTATGTAGGTGAACCAAAATTTGAGTGAAGATCTGCTGTAGCTACAGCTGGCGCCACCCACTGATGGTCTGTAAACAGAGCCAATAGTGTCTTCCTTCTGGTTTCGGGGTTATGACGGTCAGCCCAGTCAGTGTACATGAATTTAATGGTTTCTCTCAAAACATCTTTGCCTTCAGGATATCCATATAAGTTATCAACAAAATTGGAAACAGCAAAGTCAAAATCACTAGCTGATATACCATCATCACTATCTACTATATTCTCCACAAATTTTAACCCTTCCCCTTGGTTAACTCCTAGCATTATATCATAGTTGAGAAACTCTCCTTGCTCCATCAATATCTGAGGGTCATCTGGAATTACATCACCATCAATCACAGGTCCAAAGGCTATGTGGTATCGAGCTGGTTGAATATCTTGGTCAACAAGTTCTTTGTAAGGCTTCTTCTGGAGGCATTCCACTAACTCTACTGTATCTGAAACATTGCATCCAACTTTTGTGGCCAACATTCTAGCATACTTTGCAGGTTGAAAACTGACAGCCCAGCTGGAAAGGGCTGTTCCACTTTGAGCTATTGCTCGTTGGAAAAGTCCTATGGAAAATCACAAAGAGTTTCAGATGACCTTTGAATAATGTGGCAAAACAATAACATCTGATATTTTAGACATGTACTCATATATAAATTCCCATATACAACTCAATAAACAGGAAGATAGAGACATTTTGCCTAAGAAGAGATACACAAAGTCATCCCCAGGGTATAGTGAATTACAGAAATGGACCTAACTCTGGTGCTTTGAGTGGTATATATTTTAGGGATCAAGTTGGTTAGAATTATACTGAGTCTCAAAGGGGTAAGAAGCAAAAAGAGGAAGAAAAGGCATAAAAACTAGTGGTAGAAAGCCCCAAATATTTTTTTCAAGGAGCTCATAAATATTTGTATTATAATCTGTGCCAACCAAATAGAGCCAACGCCCTTGCCTTCAACAGATTCATATTGTTGATTTGGGATATATCCATCAATTTGACTGTGGCTGTCTTCCTTCAAAATGTTCTCTCTATTTTTTTTTAACCAGATGGTATCTTAAAAAGGATGATTGAGATTTTACACACCTACCAGGGCTAGGGATTTGTTCATACCCTGGGGATGGCACACAAAACAGAATATCACTTTAGACATACTCTTTCCAGATCTTCATGTCAGACATAGTGTGCTGAATATTCATCTTTCAGAGGAAGACAGAACATTTGAAGTGCCTTCACTAGGTTAAAGAAAAAACCATCAGCAGAAGGATTTAGTGGGGAGTGACTTTCCACTGTTAAATGTGTGCTGCTATATTTATCATAAAATGTGAAACATACATGGTCCATTGCTTTTCACTTAATTGCATTTAGAACTGTAAATTATGGCCCATATACAATTTGATAAGGCCTGTATGTCATTCAAATTCATAAATGCACTTTATCTCCTTATTACAGTATTTTCTAAATTCTTTCTTTAAAAAATATAATTTGCCTATTTTTAAGAACTTTATATTTGTTAACAGTTTTCAAATGCAGTTAAATAGTTCAGTAATTTAAACACATGATTAATTATTCATGTTTGCTAATGCGATAAGAACTCATGTCATAAATGTGCCAAAGCAGTAAATGAGTGAAAAGTAAAGTTTTAGATTTTCTAGCAAACATGCATATATATTAAAATGTCTAAAATGTGTTCCTAGATCATTCTAAAAATATTCAGAAAGTCAAACAATACTAATGTGAGTTTGGTTTGGTTTTCATTATCTTTATAAACATATTTGCAGTTTGCAAGAGCAGAATATGCTACAGAAAATATGTAAATATTAGTTTACAAGATTATATGGGCTATTGGCCAACATTTGCTCAAAGAAATATTTTCTAATCAAAAATTTTACAAGTAAAATAAACTTGGTGTTTTCTATAATATTATTTATCATCTCAGGGGTTCAATGACATTAAATATACCTAGAAGATATTGGTGAGAAATGCACATTATGTTAAATATTGCCTGAAATATGCCATTTAACTTGTGTTGGGAAAACCACATATCTTATCACAATTGAGCGATTTTGTCATGTGCATTTGATACGTATTGAGTTGTAGTTTATTCAGGACTTAGGGCAGCTGCACACCTGATGGAGCTGACAGCTTTTAAAGCCTTTCTGCATTTGAAGCAGAATCAGCCTGATGTTTTCAAGATATCTTCTGAGCACCTCCTGGTCAAATCAGGCAGCTCAGTCTGGAGATGGGGTTACGACTAGACCAAGCCTGTGTTCCTGTTTCTGGCCAGAGGCAGACAGATTTTCCTGAAGAGTATGATGGAATATTAAGTTTTCAACTATTTTTGTAACTATTTGCCACTATTTTCCACAATCTCAATTAATGAGCAGCAATGTTAGTCAGTGAATGACCTAACTTAACACTTTATCCAATGCTAGCTTGATACTGGTAGAAACTAGCAGTTGTGCCCAGTTATGATCAAATGACCCTGAGATGTCTATAAAGATTGCCTAATGTAAACCTAGCTAAATATTGGCATTAGTATGGTACTCAGGCTAGAACAACTTAATCCATTAAACTAAAAACAAAACAAAACAAAAAACCAAGAAACAAGCAAAAAAAATCCAGATCTTATTATTTAAAAATAAGCTATTTCAGTACAAACAAAATTATCTGTGAGATTAGAAATATTCTCATCTCTGTCATTTTCTCGTCTTGAATCAGAATGCTACTAAAATTAATGAGATGACAGAAAGTAAATTAAGTCCATAACAATACATGATTTGCCCAGTATATAAGTACTCATTTAATGATTGACTATTCTTTTACAGTTCTGCATTAATGTATTTTTGACATCAAAACAAAGTATTCTAAGTCTGGTTCTCATATGATAAAATTGTTTTACAAATTAAGGTGCTGCATGAATTATATTTGACGGAGTAAACTTTCTTCATATGTGTAAAATGACAACAAAAAAGCAGAAAGTACAAGATGGTCTGTGTTGATGCTTACTTTCTGTCTTCCTCTCTATTATATATAAATAATGGAGAGAAAGTATTTGCTTTACAGACATTAACAAAACTTCTTTTGTGGATATTTTAAATTAATAATGCAGTTAGAATGGGTGATTAAGCACATGGTAAAATGGAGTCCATAAAGAACAACATAGTGAGCCTTAGGCACTTTGGAAAAAAAGATGTCAAAGCCACAAAATGGAAACAAAGAATTTTCATGAATTTCTGAAGCCTGAGTGCTCCATGATGCTTTGCAAAACTTTAGGGGGCGGGAGGGGAAACACCTTTGGAGTTACAGATTGAAAAAGAACGAAATCCAAAGTATTTTTCCTTCCAATAAAAAGTTCCACTAGTGACCTGGATGCTTTGACAATTTTGGATCATGCATGCAAAATAATCAATATCCATTCTCTACTCAGACAACAAGTGAACTCACAAGTTTCCAGACAAACTAGCTTAAGACTGTTTCATTAGCTTCTTACTAATTAAGGGTTTAAAATGTCTAATATCTTAAAAATAGATTTTATAGAGTCCCTGTGATAATGTCTTGACTTTGATTTTGATTACTGAATAAACAGATGGCAGAACTGTGAACGTCTTCGTCTGATTTACCTGAAATCACCCGTTGAAAGCAAGAAAAGCAACTGTAATGCTACCTATTCTGAAGTGTGCTTGAAAGGGCATTCTTACCAAGCTCCACAGGAGACAATGAAAAGAGTTTGACAAAAATTTAAACATGCACAGAAAAGCTGAAGAAACATAGTTTTAAGCAATTATTGAGTTCAACCTAACACTCAGTTTGAACAGAGAGATAGTACAGAGCATCACATACTACTGATGGTGGTGGCATGCAGACACCAAAATTGTCAAAATTTGCAACCTGCATAATACCTTTGGTTGAATTGCTCCAACGGTTACCTTCAGAATAATGGGATAAAGTGAGCAGATTGACACATGAACCCCCAGCGCCAGATCCAAAAACAGTGATTCTTAAGGGGTCGCCACCAAAGAATCCAATGTTTTCACTAGTCCATCGTAAAGCCTGGATGAGATCAAGAAGTCCATAGTTTCCCTTGGCAGCCTGATCCCCTGTACTCAAGAAACCTGAAAAACAAAAATGAAAATACACCTTTGACACCCATTTGAGTTGACATGAATCAAAGAGATATCAAGTTTAAGTACAAACGAAGCCTGTGTTAATGAAGGTAAGCACAGCCTGAGCTCTTTAGTTAAAAAAAAAAAAAATCCCCACTAGGATAAACAAATTTTCTTGAGGAAGAATAGTAGTAGATGAGAGCTATAAAATGACATTTCCCTTCCCAAGTTATCCAAGTAACAGATGACAGTGGACAGATAAGGGAGTGAAACATTTGAAAAACCTCAAGGAAGACTTTCCAGAAGCAAAGTTACTTGGTGGAGACATTTGGTTTACATCATGTGGCACAGGAGAATGTGTGTTTTACATATAGCACTATCAGATTTCCAGTTGCTTACGGCTTAACATGGTTGAAATTTAAGGTATATGTAGTAGAGTGGCAGGAAATAAGTGTATGGTAGGTTATTTTTCTAAGTCTTGAGGAAGAATGGCTTTTTAAACTATATTAAAATATACACAATTCTTTGTGTATATGTATATATGCACATTTTTAAAAATCAAGTGATTGTCCAAGATTAAGAAAGAATCACTGACTACACGTAATTTGGGGCCACATTTTAGAATACCTTAAAAGAAAAACTGGTAAGAGTTGCTCAATTAGCAAATACTGTAGAATTATTAGAAGTTTCTTAAAAATTCAGGCTCTGATCATTTTTGAAATGCTTAGATCTTTGCCTTATAGTGACCTGGATGATCATGAGGAATAAATGTAAAATATCAGAGGGAATGGAGGTAGAGGAGAAGTTAAAGGATCTAAAGAGAAAGAATGTCAAAGGCAGTTGAAAAAAATAAATGCTTAGGAAAAAACATTGTGGCAATAAGAGCTAGGTGACTTTCTTACATATAAGCATGGAAGTTGAAGAAGGAAGAGTCAAAGATTCTATTGTAGCATATTCTAAAATATTCATATTTAACATGTACATTAGCATACTACTTTAAACATTCAGTCATGTTGCCGACTTACTACCTTTTATAATATTTCCACATTTGGTATAAATAGAAAGGCAGAGGTGTTTCATAAAATATCCCATTTTATGAACAATTCATATATTATATTGAAAATACTTAGGACCATATTACATATAACTTGATTAATTATACTAAGATATATAATTTCCATTCTTATGTTTACATAACTAATTTTAGAAAATTATCTTATTGCATTTTACTGAAGTCCAACATAATGAGCCGAGATGTATGTGATAAGATAATTTTATTCCACTTGAAATATACTTCTGTATTTTATAAAATAAGCAAGGAATGCAATTGCCTTTAAGTCAGACTATGATAACAGTATTTATAAGCGGAGTATTTAAATATATAGTCAAAATGCGTATGAGGACAAGAAATTTTTTAGGATCATTATAAGAGGCAATAGATGAAGAAAAATATTTGTGGATGCTTATGAACATTTTTAAGAAATGAGTGCTTTTTTCCTTATTTTCCTACAAGATCAAGCATTCTAAAATTATACAACTTCTACTCCACTGTGTGTGCATGTGTAAGCCTTCTTACATGCAAACTGGAGCATAATAAAATACAAAACAAAACATGGCAGTGTATCCTTAATTTTATTTGCTATTAAGTGGAATTTGTATAAGAAAGAACCTTTAGCTTAAATTCCTTAAAGGTTCTATTACAAGTAGGCAGAATCCAGACATGAACCCTGAAAAAAAATATTACAGAAGGATTCCCTCCACCTGAGAGAAAAAGGACTTTTGAAGAATAAAAGTGTGATGAAAAGGTATGTGTGTGTACACGTGCATGAAATAGAGAAAGAATGACAGAACAAGAATACAATATTATAGCTACTCAATATCACAGGTATACTCAGAAAAAAATCTATTTCTAAATATAGCATGTCATTCAGCAGAAAACAAAGATTTTTACATATTTAATTCTTCTTGAAATAACATTAACTCAGTTGCATCCAAATGACTCTTTACATCCATACAAAATTGCTATACTAATAAAATAACTATCATTCAATTTGTAGCACATGAACAACTATCCTAATAAGGCAATTAACTCTAAATAGTATTCCTTCAATAATTCCAGTTTTAGTTGTACTATTTTAATCACTATTCGGTTGGTAAAATAGTTTTATGTTTAACAATGCTGTCTGAAACACCATGGGTGCTGGTGTTGTGGCACAGTGGGTTAGGCCACTGCTTATAACAATGGATTCCCATATTGGAGTTGCAGTTTGAGTCCCAGCTCTTCGACTTCCTATCCAACTTACTATTAATGTGCCTGGGAAAACAGAGGAAGATGACCCACATATCTATGCCCCAGTCACCCACATGGGATACCAGAATCGAGTTACTGGCTCCTGGCTTAGGCCTGGTTCAGACTTGGCTATTACAGCGATTTGGGCAATGAACCAGCAGATGGAAGGCTGATAGATCAATTGATTTATTGATCTAGCTATCCCTCTGCTGCTGGGTCTTTGAAATAAATAAATCTAAAAAAGAAAATCTTGTAGCATTTAAAAGCCCACTTTTAAACAAAATCAATTCAACTCTGAAATTGCACTAATAAACCATAGCATGGAAGATGGAGCAAATCATCAGGTAAAAGTTATTCTGTTCTATAGTTGCAATGTCAGATTACTCTGCCAAGTCCCATTTTTCTCTCCAGTGCTGAATTTTCCTCACTGTTGATTCTATTTCACATGTATGCTGTAGCCTCTCTCTCTTACTCTCACTCTGATGTATCTGAAACCAACTGATAATTAGAGTGAATTCAGAGAACCATTTTGAGTTTTATATTAGGGAAAAAGGATAGCAACTGTTTTCTTTTTAAGACCAGCCAACTAATGAAATCGTATTTTTTCAGACCTGCTAAGTTGATGCATGTTTGCCTGAATTCTTTGATTCCCGGTACTATATTCAAACAACATTCCTGCAGTTCAGTGAAGGGCTAAAATGAGGAAAGTTGAAAAATTGTTACCCTAAAAAGTTTGCTAATGGTCCATTGGCAGCATTCTTTTACCTCACTGTCCAGTGAAGTATTCATTTAAAGTTCTCTTTTAATTGACTTAGCTGCTCTCTTCTTCACAGTACAATCATTTCAGAACAGTGTTGCTGCAACTTTACATTGAACTACTCTGTGATGGTTTAGCCACAGGAAAACTGAATTTTGTAGCCAGACCTGGGAGTGCTACTTTCCTTCATAAATACTTTGGAAAAAACAAGTTTATTTCCCTTATGGCCACTTGAATCAGTTTTGGCAGATTGTAACTAACGTCGGCCTTTCTTGGCCTTCACTGTAAACTCCTACAATATGAGACTAATTGATAACCTAATGTTAACATATCATTTTTGTAACATAGAATAATGACTATCAAGGCAAACTCTTTCCTTTTTACAAGGACAAGCAGCAAAATTTTCCAGAAGAAAATTCAGCTCTTTAATTTACTTGACTCATGAATATAAAGCCTTAAATAAATCAGTGCTTTTAATCTGAAAGGTAACTCACAATTCAGTTATGCTGAAAATTATTTCACTGTTTCATGTATCTAGGACAACATCATTCAACATATTTGCTCAAATAGTTGAACAAATATCATTTAATAGCATCCCTGCCACCTAAAAACTCATTCAATCATCAAACATTTCCAATTGTTGTTCCTACATGGAACTACTAGTTCTACTGGTCTGATTAAATCTACTGGGCCAACTTAGTTTCAATTCGCTATTTACTGAATCTGGCAACTGTGATTACTTTCAGGTGTTACAGAGAAACTAGGCAATTGAACATGGATCCACAGCCTCTAGGAAAGGAAAATTGAGATCTGGCCTAAAATAAATTGGGCAAGGGGAAAATAAATAAAAGCAGATAATTACTGTGGCAAAGGTATTGACTTGAGTTGCTGATGGATACCAAATTCAGCTATCTCTCTGACAAGCAGGTCCTAAGTTGTGTGGGTGGAGCTAAGTCTAGTTGCCTAGCAGCAACCTTGTACAGTTTTGGTTGTTTTAATCTCTATTCAGGTCTCTTTTAAACAACAATATACATATCTTTAGAAAAGATAGAAGAAAGGAAGTAGGGTTCCTCTTAGAAAAATCTAAAAGTGTTCAGGGAAGAAACACATTACACAGACTGTTTACTTATGAGATGACATCTGGAATGTCAGGAATTTGTCAGTGATTCTATGCTGTGGATGTTCTTTCCTCTTTTTAGGAATGCCCGAGGGCTACAGTTCATTACATTTATAGTGCTTAATTTCCAAAAACTTTAAATACAGCAATTTTTGGAGTTCACATTCTGGAATTTAGGCTATAAAGATATAAGATAAAAATTTTCAGTATTTATCAATATGCCACCTCATAAAGATGACTGTGTTGGCTCTTTGAGTCAAATTGATAGAGACTTTAGAATAGAGGCCACATGAGTTTTAAAGAACCAGGATTTTAGATATGAGACTTTGAATGATAGTGAGACAGCCTTCTAGGACCTAGGGAATATGGATCAGAAAGATAGCTCATTAATGTTTTTACATCTTTCATGTGGAAGGATTTATAACTGTAGGATTAAAACCTCGCATCCTTCCGACTAAGAACTCCAACTGGAAGTTCTATATGCTAATTCTCTCTTTCTTTTCAGAAGCTAGATCCAATCAGTTCCTCCTCTGTGCTCTATTTCCAATTCCTTCTTTAAACCTCATGTCACTGACTTATTCTAGGTTCTCTTCTTCTTAAACTCTCGAAATCCCTCTAGTTGCCTATTTAACCTCCAAACTCTCAGCAAATAAGTCTATCTAAAAAGCTTTCCTTCTAATCAGGGGATGGGAGGTAGTAGCGCGGCTATTTAAAAATAAAAACCTTATGTTAAAACTGGGTAGATTCCCTTTATTTTTTAGTTTGAGTAATGATTGTGTAAAACATGATATTCAGGGGCTGGTACTGTCTATTTAAGTTTTCTGCTCATTTTATAAAATTTTTATTTATTTAATTTGGAAAAGGCAGAGATCTCCCATCTACTGGTACAGTCCTCAAATGTCTCCAACAGTTAGGGCTATACCAGGTTGGAGCTTGAAATTCTATCTCTGTCTCCAAGGTGAGTAACGAGGACCCAACCACTTCAACCACCACTTACTTTCTCCAAAGTGTGCATTAGCAGGAGGAGAGCAGATCTTGGATTCAAGTCCAGAAGCTGATATGAGATGTGGGCATTTTAACTGCTCCTGCAAGCATGTGGGAAACCCAGAAGAAGCTCTTGGTCCCTGGCTTTGGACCTGCTCATCTCCAGCTGTTGTGGCCATTTGGGGAGTGAACAAGCAAATGAAAGGTGTCTCTCAGCCTTTCAAATAAATAAATAAATCTAAAAAAATGATGTTTAAAAATTGATCAATTTCAGTTCACAATTGATCACACTGATAGGTCTAAGAGTCAAAGGGATCACACAAACAGGACTAGTGTCTGCTAATACTAACTGATAGAATCAAAAAGGGAGAGAAAGGGAGAGAACAATCCAACATGGGAAGCAAGAGACACAGCAGACTCATAGAATGGCAGATGTCCTAAATAGCACTCTGGCCTCAGAATCAGCCCTTAAGGCATTCAGATCTGGCTCAAGAGCCCATGAGAATATTTTAGGCATGGAAAGCCAAAACACCCCGGAAAAAAAAAGAAAACCTAAATGAAAGATCTCTGTGAGTGAGATACCAGTGGAAAGAATGGGGCCATCAAAGAAGGAGGTACCTTTCTCTGAAGGGAGGAGAGAACCTCCACTTTGACGATGACCATGTTGGAATAAAATTGAAATCGGCAAACCCTAAAGGCTTCCATAGCCTCCGCAACTCATGACTGAATCCTAGGGAGATTACTGATGCCATAAACAAGAGTGTCAAATTGTTAAATCAACTTCAGGAGTCACTGTGTACTTGTGTACTCTCATGTGGGATCTGTCCTTAATGTGTTGTCCAATGTGAAGTAATGCTATAACTAGTACTGAAACAGTATTTTACACTTTGTGTTTCTGTTTGGGTACAAACTGATGAAATCTTTACTTAGTATATACTGAATCGATCTTCTGTACACAAAGATAATTAAAAATGAAAAAAAAACTTGGTGTTAAATTGGAAATTGCATAGAAAATTAATCAATTTAAAAAATATATATCATGTAGGATCTCTGTCCTTAATGTGCTGTACATTGTGAATTAATACTATAACTAGTACTCCAACAGTATTTTTCACTTTGTGTTGCTATGTGAGGGCAAACTGTTGAAATCTTTACGTAATATATACTAAACTGATCTTCTGTATATAAAGAGAATTGAAAATGAATCTTGATGTGAATGTAAGGGGAGAGGGAGCGGGAAAGGGGAGGGTTGCAGGTGGGAGGAAAGTTATGGGGGGGGGAAGCCATTGTAATCCATAAGCTGTACTTTGGAAATTCATATTCTTTAAATAAAAGCTTTATAAAAAAATTCTCCAAATTGGTATCTATGGTCAAATGATTCTCAACAATGGTACCATATTTGCATGGTGGGGAAAAGGTCAGTCTATTCAAGTGATATTGGGAAAACTGGATATCCACATGCAAAAGAAGGAAGGTGGATCTGTGATTTACAAAGATTAACTCAAAATGGAGTGAGGATCTAAATCCTAATATGTAAATACATTAAATTCCTAAAATAAAACATAGGAGAATGGCTTCAGGGTATCATATATAGTAATGATTTCTTCTATAATACACCAGTATAATTTGTCCATAGTCTATCTTTCTGGGTTGAGAGCTCCAGTCACTGTACTTGCTCCTAAAGAGCCCCTTAATTTGAAGAGTTAAGGAAATCATGAATGTTGCAGTTCTCTGTTGCCATGTGGAGACCAGTATGAAAGGAGTCCACATGACTTTCCTTGATGGCAGCAGTGAAGCAGAAACTTAGGATACAAACCTTTCAGCTGCCAATCTTACGGGAAAGTTCTGTTGGTCCCAGAATGGGTGGCAATAGCTTTAAAGAGAGAAAAAAGGGCAGCCCTTGGTAGGGTCAGTCTGAGAGAAGACACATGGAACAGCAGCTAGGCCAGAATACTGGGTCAGGACCATAAAGTTTGAGAGACTTTTGCACTTTCCTCAACAATGAGCCTTATGGAAACAGCACTAAACCTAGGACAACGTGTGTAAGCAGGTCACTGTGTGAGCTAGTTGCCAGTCTCTGAGTCTTGTTTTCCTAACATAAAACAACAGTACCTGCCATACAGAATTATCATTTTTAAAAGAGATAATGTTTTTGACATACAAGAGGGCTTAATATGTTTTGGGTTGAAGTACTTTGGGGTTAATCCACTAACTTTGACATATTCCTCACTGCCTTCTATTTTATTTTAAAAACTTAAACAATTCTTGTAGTTTTTATTCAAAAGAGTTTGATCCAAAGAATTAAAAGGAAAATATTTGAAAAAAATGTTTAAGTAAATATGCATAACATAAATAAAAGGGTTAAATTTATTACAGAGTTTTAAAACAGTTCTATATAGAGTACTTGGAAAGACATTTCAAAATACATGTTACCCTCTTAGTTTTAATTAGAGTGTTGTTATAACATGAGCAAATTTAAGAAATCCTATTAAGAGTAAAGAGCATGTTTGTATTCATGGTTGGTAGTTCCTTGAAATAAAAAAAATTAATTAGGTTATATTGTCATAGCAACCATTTTATGAGTCAACACTTATGAGGATGAAGAAGACATTGTGTCTTGATTTGCTGACAATTCATGATTTTAGAATATTTAACAAAATTGCCTACACACATTTTTAGAATATAGGAGAACAGGAAGAAATAGAGAAAGTGAGAGTGAAATTTTGAGAGAGATGTCATATGAATAATGTGACTATTGCAAAATGGGCTGCAGTAATCAACTGCACATAGCTGGGGTTGAGGGGGATGCAGGGGTACTGCGTTCTTTAATCTCATACTAGCTGACTCTGAGTGGGACTGTACTGAACATGTCTTTTTGTTATTCTCATATTCTGATCAACAAATGCTAACTACTGAGCATGTGACTAACCAGAGTGTCTATTCAAACAGATAAATAATGCTAGCTTGTGAATTCCGGACACTGGTGTTGAGAAAGCAAGCTGAAGTTGCAAAGTAATTTGGCCTTCCCTGGTCAGTATATCCAGAGGATTTAATGTGTTGTAACAGATTGTAAAGGAGTACAAATCACTAAGGGTATAAGCATAGACTCTAGGCTGAGTGGGCCTCATCTCAGTTGCTGAAACACTGAAATCTCTTAACACAATACTTTTTGCTTCTTTCATATCCCAGACACATAACATTTTGTAGCTGCTTCGTTGTGCAGAACAGCTTTCTATGGCCTCCTCATGACAAAGTCAAACCATCAAAAAAGTCTGTCAAGGAACTGTGTTGCTATCTGAGATTGATAAGACACTCTGTTATCAAATTCTAAACCAGCTTGAGCACCTGTTTGTCTACTAGTAACTTGCTATTCGTCACATCTTCAGGAGTCCAACCTCCCTGTTGCACTCCTTAAAAGCCCAAAGCCACCCTTGCTGAGCAGGATGGTGGTTCTTGAGAACCCCAGTCTGCTCCTCTCCTCATTCATCAGTGGGTTAGCCATCTCTGTTATCCTCAAATCATTCTTGCTCTGATTAGGCACTGTTGATAAGGACTGGACTTTCAGTAACATGAGAAAGACATATATAATCAAAAGAGAGCAATAGGAGATAAGGTCTGGGTAATAAATGCAATGACAAGACTGTTTAGCCAATTTCAATAGGTATATTGACCACACTATATTATTTGTTTAGGATTTTTTGAGATGATAAATATCACCCTAAGGTATGAGCAGTGAAAATCTGGTTTTTATTAAATGCTGCTTTATCATATTCTTCTCTATTAAAAAGCTAATCTGACAGACTTAGTGAATTTAAAATTTTTAATTTTTGAATATTTTCAATATTACATAAATATTTCAAAAATAGCACAAAGAACAACTGTATATGCACTTCAACCAGTTCTCCATAATAGTAAGTTTCTACTCTATTTCTTTCCCTGCTCCTTTCCTTCCTTCTTTCTAACAAACCTGAAATCACATATTGAATTTAATTTTCTATTTAATTGTCTAAATTTTTAAGTTTGTTGATCTTGTTTTTCTTGACCTGATTCTTTTGAGAAAACTATGTTTTGCCTCATATCGCTTCCTGATTTTATTCGGGACATGAATTTTTGGCAAACGATCAGGGAAGTAATATAATGTCATCTTAATTCTTCTTAACAGCAGGCACATCATGTTGACCAATTACCACTTGGTTAGGGTGATAATTTGCCAGGTTTCTTCACTATTAAATTACTGTTTTTCCCTTTGATGAGAGTAAGTATAAAACAAACAGATATAATGAGATGGGTAAACATTCTGTTTCTCATTGCATTCACACACTTATTTCAACATCTTTTTGGTTCTTGCCTCAACAAATATTAAGTTCATTATGTGTGTGATTAGTTGGCTGGACCAAAAGCTTTTCCTCCTTCTCAATTTTATTCACTCACTCATTTCCTTCATTATGGACTTATCACTTCCTATTTTATTCTAGAGGTTATAATCTTTTACTGTCATTATTTAATTTGCTGCTTAACTTGTCCCATATTTGTCCACTGGGAGACTCTCAAAGTGACTCTAGTGTAATTTTTTTTTTTTTTGACAGGAAGAGTTAGACAGTGAGAGAGACAGAGAGACAAAGATTTTCCTTTTTCCGTTGGTTCACCCCCCAAGTGGCTGCCATGGCCTGCGGGCTGCGCCGATCTGAAGCCAGCAGCCAGCTGCTTCCTCCTGGTCTCCCATGTAGGTGCAGAGCCCAAGCACTTGGGCCATCCTCCAATGCCCTCCTGGGCCACAGCAGAGAGCTGGACTGGAAGAGGAGGAACCGGGATAGAATCCGGCGCCCCAATCGGGTCTAGAACCAAAGGTGCCGGCACCGCAGGGGGAGGATTAGCCAAGTGAGCCCGCCAGCCTCTAGTGTAATTTTGACATATAGCCTCACCTTAGAGAACATCCTTACTTCTCTTTGGTATGATAAAAACAGCTTTTTGCAATATCTAACTGGAAGTTGAGGGCTTTGCCTTTACTTCATCTAGTTACAAGTTTTCAATGACTTTCCATATTTGATTACTGAATTTTTAGTTAATTATTACTAAATTAATTACATTTATGAAAATAAGTGAAAGTGCATACATCAAAATTATAGTCATTTCAAAAGTCATTTAAAAAGTTTAGTAATTACAAAAAGCACAATCTTATCTATAAATTATATCAGATATCTCAATTTTGAAGTAACAGTATAAAATAGGCTTAAAACCACTAATCTGGAACAATACTAAATAACTTCTCAAACACTATAAAAAGTACCAAAGGTACACGCACCAACACACCAGTACACACCCACAAATGCAGATGTATGTACCAAACAGGACCAGAAAGCAATAATCAATCTGTAACTCATTATAACTAAAAACATTTTAGTGACTTCAAGTCCATGGATTATGCAGTTAATATCATGAGTTATCTATATGATGCCACAGATGAAAAGAAAGGTAGTGGAAGTGGCAAATGAATATTTCCTCCCTTGAATGCTTCATATATTCTCTGAAAACTAGGAAAGAAGAGAAATATGTAGATAAAAATATTGGCTCTTAATCTTAGGGTTTGCCTTCATCTGAGCTTTTCACATATTTGTCTGTCTCTCTGAACAAACAGAAGACATCTTTGAATTTCTGACACATGGCTTAGTTACCATCAAATTAAGTATCCATGAACTAATATACAAATGAATACATTTCCTACTAGGATCTCGCCTTGTCTGATGGAACGCGTTGCTAAATGAACTTAGCCTTTGAATCAACTGTCAAAATACACCAGTATGAAGAATATTAGTATATACTATGCTCAATACATTTAGAACTATTGTAATTATTTAATAAAAATTCTCAAGAAAGGGCCCAAGTGCTACAACAATCTCAAATACAAATAACGCTCACTTTACAATGAGTTGTTTTAAACCCCATGATAAACCACTGCATTCTGAAAATATTGAAAACCAGAAATACATTTGAACACCATTGCTTAGCAACACAGTGCAGTCTGCATCCTTTTTACTTAATTATTTGAGAGAGAGGATATGAATGAATGAATGAATGAATGAATATGAATTTCTGCTGGTGGGGGTTGGACCTGCCAAAATTGGGAGCTGGGCACTTTATCTTTAGGCTCCTGGGGCTGACCGGGAGGTATGGCTGCCATTGTCCAATATAGCAAGAGAGAATTGTATTTCTAGCCTGGGAAAGATCAAAATTCAAAATTTGAAGTAATTCTATAAAATGTCTATCACTTTGGTGCCACTATAACACTGGACAATATTAAGATGTAGACTTCTTAAATTTCAAAAGTCATCAGTTTAGTCTTTGCAATGACAGACTGGCTAATTGCATCATTTCATCACTCTCATTCACAGACTTTTCTCTGCAGCAGGTCAGTGCTTTTAGGTTTGGTTAACTGATCAACTCCGCCGTAGTCTCTAAGGCTGAGTTTAAATGATGCTGTTCAGAGGACTTTAAGCACAGTTATCCCACCTTCTGCTAAACAACCAGTTGAATCCATTCTCTTATAAGGATGTATAGACACTGAATTATAACTATTTGTTGAACTCTATCCATAGATGGAGCATAGTTCCTCTCATATAGTAGGGTGTATAGTAAATGCATATGGAGCTAAAAGTAGTTATTTCTAAGCATCTTGATTCTGGAAAAAGACTATATATATATATATATATCATATATAAATATATAAATATATCATACATAAATTTAGTTAATGACTTATTTCTGTGTGCAGCCTAAGTATGCATGTAGATAGACAATCTTGTGTTTACAGAAACCAGAAAAATCCAGAACCATTCTTAACATTTTGTAGATACAAGAGAATAGGTTTATATTCATTTAAAGCAATTATCCATGGTTATGGACATAATGGATACATTCAAAGATAAATGTCAAGAATAGTACAAGTATTCTGTAACAGATAATCTAGAAACACACATGCAGAAAAGCATCAGATTAGGTAGTAAATACTATTTCAAAGAACATTATATTAAGCTACTTTTGAATAATCAGATCTCTGATGAAACTTGAAGAATAATTCAAGTTTCTCATCCTCCAGCTCCTATTTTATATTACAAAGACATTTGAAAAAAAAAAAAAAAACTTTTCCTGAGAAATTCTTACTTGTAGCTCTTAAAGTATAAGTGTGTGGACCCTCTATTAGGGCCATATGGTATGCATTTGGGTGCAGCTGCTAAGTGTACATAAAGTCCCCTGAATAGGAACTGAAATATCCTGAGGCAAATGAAAAATTCCAGCCAGTATAGCAACATCCAAGCTGGCCTCAGGAAATTTTATTGACTGATGCCAAAGGGATATATGATAGCTCTGAACTAGCTATTAACAATCAATCAAAATGATATTGAAAATTGGAATACATTTCTGCTTTTGAGTTTCCTCAAGCTTAAGTAACAATGTGATATTGGTCCCTGCAAGACACTGGAAGGATTGTCTGAAGCCCCTAATCTATTGCTGTGTTAACTAGTGAAAGTTCACCAAGCAGAAAATTATTCATGTAACTTGGCCTTCAGTTAGAGAAATTCTTCAAAAGTTTTGGGAGCTCTGCAATTCCTGCAACAGCTAATATGGATCTTCAGCTTAGAGGGTCATGGAATGCTGTTCAATAGCGAAGGAAATATTGAAACAAGTAGAAGGTCAATTTAAAAGAAGCAGTGATCTGAATCTCCCCCAGGGTGCCCTCGCATTAAGCTCAGATTTGTAATTGAAAATAAATCTTTCATGTCCGGGTGACAACTCTGAGGTCCTGTCCTGGGTGCAGTTTTCACTAAGCATTATATTTTCCAGCTTGAAGTCACTGTCCTTTTCAGCTGATGTGACCTGTAATGCCACAGTTGGATGTTGGCTGCCAACTGATTAGCTATTCAAGAAAAAAGTGAAACTAATCTCTGTATTAATATACATGAGGTGAAATGAGAAGGAATCTGAGACTTGAAGGCACAGAGACTGATGTTGCAAGCTGTGCAGTGAGGCATACTCCCCCAGATCCAGTAGCAGAATCAAACCCCAAAGAGGAAGGGTGACATTTGGGAGAGGTGGTGCAAGAGACAGCTGTGGGTTGAAGTGACAGTTTGATTTGCTAGCACTTTAATGTAAAGAGTGAGTCCTTTTACAGAGTAAAAAGAGCATCCTGTTATTATGGCACTTAGAAAACACATTTAAGAGCAGAATTCCATTTTTTCTTTTATATTGAGGACTACCAGGAGCTACGGTAAAGACAAGGCATGATTTTGGTTTTCTAAGTTGCCAATTTTACGAAGCACTCTGTAACCATTTGTAGCTGCTGAGGAATATAGCCTATCTTCCCTCTTGTTAGAACAACTTCCTTCTCTTAGAGAACCTTGTAATGAAGATCAGTTAACATAATAACTAGGGAAGACTCTTTCAATGAAAAATTGTTCACGAAATCAACACTGGTTTGGTATCTACTTTTCAACAGGGCCTCTGCTAGTGACTCAACACACAAAGCCAAATGAGAAACATGCACTGTTCACCTGGGGGTTAGGTTACATTATACTGTTCCTTTCATTTTTTAAAAAAGATTATTTATTTGAAAGGTAGAGTTAGAGAGGGAGAGACATACAGAGAGAATTATTCTATCTGCTGGTTCACTCCCCAAATGGCCACAATGACCACAGATGAGCCAGGTCAAAGTCAGGAGCCCAGAACTCCATCATGGTGTCCCACCTGGGTGCAGAGATCCAAGTACTTGGGCCATTGTCTGCTGTTTTCCAAGGCTCATTTGCAAGGAGCCGGAGAGGAAGTGAAGCAGCTAAGACTTGAACCAGCACTCATGTGGGATGCCGGCGTTGAACACTGACCCCTCCATTTTTTCTTGAATGTATTTCGTTACCTTCCTGCAATCTCACCATGGAGAGAGAGTGTGAAAAATGATTCTTTGGACCTTACCTACTTTCTGGAGAGGTTCTCATTCTCAGAATCTTTGGGGCAGAATTTAGACTAAGAAATTGCCAGGTGATTTTGATGTACATTTAAATTTGAGAGTCCTGATGTCTTAATGAATTTAAGGAATTCCTTCAAGACATGATTAGGATTGAGGGGAACTTGAGTAGCTAGAGTGACCAAATAATTTCAGAGATGAGACAACTGAAGATCAGAGAGGAAATATAAATTACCTGATATCTCATAGCTGGTTAGAACCCCAGATTTTTCTGTCTACTAGTCCAATGCTCATAAAGGGAAATAGGTTGTGGATTTTGTTACTCAAATAATTCACTGCATTTCCCCCTTACTTCACTAATCAGCTGTTTCTCTATAATGATGGTTTGTGTTACAGGACCACAATGGCAAAAGGTTGGTGTTTAAAACTACCTACTCTGTTGAACTTTCATCCACCCTTAACTGTTGTAGGCAAGCAGGGATATTTTCAGTGCAAAAAATCCATTCTTCCACAACAAATGAATGTGTGAGGCCTATTCTATACACCTCTATTGATTTTTCTTGCAGGTAAAAATGCTGATTCTATCTACAAATTATCCTTATATCTCTAAAGTATAAGAAAAAAACTGGATTTGAATATGTGGGCCAAAGCAATTATTAATCTTGGTTTTAAGCTTCTATCTACCTTGAGAAAAAGTCCTCCTATAAATTAATTTCATGATTTTCACTGCTAGGAAATTCTTCCAAGGGTTTAAATATCAGTGTTACTTAAGCCAGTTTGCTTTTTTCTTTCTTTCTTTTACTCGGCAAAGATAGAAAACATCTGGCAGCTTCCTCTGGCAGGATATTCAAGGAATCTACTTTCTTTACTCTTTGGGCAAACAATCTAATTCCTTTTTGTCTGCATTGTATGGAACTACCCTCCAAATCTTAAATTAATGTATAAAAATGATGTAGAAGTATATTTATTGATCAGAGCCAATTTATAGTAGTTTAATTTGCAGTTTATTTAAATAAAGTTAATTATAACAAAAGCAATGTTAACATTTCTGCATAAAATAATGTGCTCCTCAGGGTTCTTACCTGTGATCCATGCCAAAAGAAATATCATTGTGTGGCATACTAAGAAACTTCCTCGTTATCTGGAAGGGGAGTCCTATATTACAACTGATCAGCTTTGTCCAGATGCTATAGGGGAAGTCAGCCTACAGGGGGTGCTGTTTTCTAATTTGCACAGTTACTTCATGCATTAATGGCAGCTCACCTAGAGGTCAATAACATGCTTCAACCACATGTTCAGGATTAAATTTTCATTGTCCATTCAAGCTTAGAATCTTTTTTCAAGATGCTACATGAAAGCAATCCAATTATTTCTTACAAAGAAAAACTACCAGTTATATATTGTACATTTCAAATCAGTCCAATATTAAGTGAAGATTATTTGGAAAGCTTTCATTTCTTTTTTATGATCATTTTAGAGTTATAATTTAGCATCTTCCTACCTTTATTTGTGATTTCTGTTTTTAGTTAGATAATTCAATGATCAAAGCTGAATTCCACCAGAGCACAGTCGGTGTGTTAAGTGATTAAAAAATGGTCAAGCATCAGCAAGGTGCAGTTTTGACAATCAGAGCAAACCTTGATTTCCTACTGAGCTGAGCTCTTACAGTTATACTGTACTTCACGATAGAGCAACAAAGCCATTTCCTTATGAACACAGCGTGGCAGACTCTGCCCTGAGAAATCTCACTTGGAGGAGCAAGTGACTCCAGGGGTAGAAAGAGTGATCACTATTTGGTTATCTGTTTATCTTAGGTAATAGATGCTCGTTTCCCCCATGCTGGGACATGGTTCTTAAATAGTTAATGACCAGGAGTAAAGACTGTTAACTTCTCAGACTCAGCTTAAATGCCCAGCCCTAAGTACTCAACATCAGGGAATCTCCCTTCTGTTTCCTTGGTCTTTTTGATTCATGCAGGATAGACTTTTGTTACTTCCTTTTTCAGACCTGAGAGTTTTCCTCCGGGTTTCCCATTATGCCTGTGTTCTTCTACTTTTCTCCCTTTGTTATCTTAAAGTTTCTCTGTGTCAGCTCCTCACTCCTCAAGTGATTATTTTTTTACAACCTTTTACCTCTCAAACACAAATATCTTAAATAAAATTCAAATAAAAGTGTAAATATGTACATTTCTTACCCTTTCCAGAATATAAAGCCATTACATAATTTTAGTAGTGCCCATTCTATTATATACCAATTAATCATTAGGGGACTTCAGCTGCTGCTTGGGATGCTCACTCCCCTATTGGATTATTGGTTCAATTCCTGGCGCTTTTGCTTCCAATCGAGCTTCCTGCTAGTGTGCCTAGGAGGCAGCAGATGATGACCAGAGGACTTGCCTTCCTGCCACCTAGTTTGAAGAAATCCAGGATCCTGACTTCTGCCAGGCCCAGATCTGTTTGTTGCAGTAATTTGGGGAATGAACAAGTGGATGGATGATCTTGCTGCCTCTCCTTCTCTGTGTAGCTCTGCCATTCAAATAAATAAACAATTAAATAACACAAAATAATAATACAAATGAATTTTATGAATAAACTAGAATTGTTGAGAGCTTTTTCTATGCTTGGCACTTGGCTAACTACTTTGCATATCATGTTTGATTTAACCTATATAATATCCCTGATTAATAGATAAGAATTTGATATTACCTAGTGAGTTAATGACAGAGCAATATTTAGAAATATCTGGTACTGAAAAAAATATACACCTAACTTTTAAATAATGAAATGTGGGTTTTATATAGCCATTTTTTAAAACAATATATCCCTCTGCTGTAACAACTTAAAAGTCAGCTTTGCCTATACTCCTAAGCAGCTCTCTTCTGAACACTTAACTTTTTTCTTCCTTAACAAATCATTCAGCCTACAACCTTCTACTCCTTGATAATACAATCTTCTCCTCTCCAGAGGTCACACACTGGAACAAATCCATGACCCATTTGCGACAATGAAACACAGCAGCCTACTTCTTATAATACAAAGGCACAATCAGAGAAGAGAAAAATAACTAAGCAAAATAAAAAAAAGTAAGAAAACTCCCCCTGGTCTTAAACATAACTCAATAGGAAATTTGTCTTTCATCAAAAGTATTTCCAGGATAATGACTTGTGGTTTCTTCAGCCATCATTTAAGTAGAATAGGACCCACTTTTCATAAAGTAGGTGAGTGGATTAAGTACTCATTCAATTCTAGATTAATTTTAAAGGGGATGTGAACTAGCTTCAGTTGCTATGAGCACTCATCTCAAAGAGAGCCAGCTGTCAGTTACAGCTCCTGGGGACAGAAATGTCTAGTGTTACTTCAAGACTGGGCCATGCTTCTGGTCATGCAACTTAAAGAGACTGACATTGGATCTTTGTCCTGAGTGCTCTGTTCTTCCTATCTTCTGCTGGTATTGTTTATTTCTAATGGGGATGGATGTAAGAACTCTCTTAATTACATTCAGAACTATCTTAGAGTTCAAGTCAGTGGAAAGTTTACTGGCAGCTGGTGACAGGCACTACCCAAGAGAATCATGGGAAATAAGCAACATGTGGATGAAAGCAATCATAAGATGAAAGGATAAGTGCAATTCCTGGCTTATCACTATCTGTAAATTAAGTGGCAATATAGTATAAATAGTGAGGAAGGAGCAGAACCATAATAGGAAATGTTTTAAAGATTTATTTGAAAGAGTTACGGGGAAGGAGGTGCAAGAGAAAGAGTGAGAAAAAGAGAGAAAGAGGTCTTCCATCCACTGGTTTACTCCTCAAAAGGCTGCAATGGCTGGAGCTGAGCTGATCCAAAGCCAGAAGCCAGAAGATTCTTCCAGGTCTCCTATGTGGGTTGCCCAGGTGCCCGAGCACTTGGGCCATCCTCTGCTGCCTTCCCAGGTGCGTTAGCAAGGAGCTGGATCAGAAGTGGAGCAGCCAGGACTCGGACTGGTGCCCATATGGGATTCCAGCACTGAAAGCTGAGGCTTTAACACACTGTGCCACAGAACAGGAAGGTTTTTAGTATCTTGAAAATAGGACTTGAGGTGTGGATCATTTTACTCAGCCTAAAGCTGTATCACTAAAAGACAAAAGCTGTATCACTAAAAGACAAATACATGGGCATTAATACAATAGTGACATTCCCTGGAATGTTCTTTCCAACTCTCATCTGAAACTTTTGCTCATAGAGATAGAACCATAAACCTGGTTGTACAGAAGCTACAGATTAGGAGGCAGAGTAGCAAGTGTGGAAGATGACAGTCTTAGAAGTAATGTGAATAACTCTAATATGAATATTCTGAATTGTGTTGTAATGCCCATTTTTGGTTCTGGTCTACTACTCTATAATACACCATACAGTATTTATTTAGAGTTCTTTATCATATAGCATGTCCCCAGCAACCTTCCTAACACATAGAAAGTATTACATAAATGTTTGATGATTGGTGACTATACATATTTATATTTATGCATGTGTGTGATTCTATTCCTTATTAGAATATAAGCATTTGAAGAGTATGAGGGGAAAATATTTGTCCCTGTATCTCCTGTCACCTCTAGTACTCTCTGGGCTATATGAAAGCATTCACAGAGTGAAAGAATATAAAAGTAAATCTGGGTATCATTTCTCCTAAACCAAAGTGTCATCCCCTCCATAGGCCCACTTATGTGATTGTGATCTAACTGTGCTCCATTTGCAAATCTGAAGGTGGAGGTAGAAGTCTGGCATCTAGTTGAACTTACTGCACAGCGAGCCACATCCACAGCTAACACAGCCACATGCATGAATTAGTCATGCCTGAGGTGCTTATTTTTTGAGTACAGGGACAGGCTAAAAACATGTCCTGTCAATTATTGTTTCTTTCAAGAATGTGTAGTTCACATACAGCACACATCTGCTAAATTTCAGGCAGATTTACAGACACACAGTCTTTATTGCGATGAGATCAGACACTGAGATGAAAAAGAGAATACCCATCATTGTGGAGCCTGAGAATGCATGGTCCTCCACAGCTGGGGTGGTTACCAGCTGAGAAGGCTGTTAGTGACATCCTGAGATAGCTATAATGAACTTCTGGCTTAGGCTTTCTATCTCATCTCTGAGTTCAGAGGCTTGATTAGTGAATGATGAATGCAAGTTGGTCTGGCTGACAGCTGTCAACTACCAAGGGGCTATAGATAACTGTAAGTAAAGTTGAAAGACTGAAGATTTAGCTACACTGATAATATCATTTAGAGGAGAAGTCTGAATAGGAGGTAGAGTAGTGAAGGATATCAGAGACAAGAAAAACCTATCATAAGGCCATCTGTAAGGGTTTTAAGAAACAGACTCTTAGCAGAAAAATGGAGGTGGGTTTTCTATCACAGGAATTCAGATAAGGAAAAGAACTGATGTTCAAAGTGATGAGCCTGTTGAGGTTCAGGACTATTTTATTTTGATTCCAGTAAGTGAGTGTCCTAGTGATGTAACATATAATAGTCATTCAATAAGCTTATATTAACTTCAGCTGAAAATAGACAAAGTTTTGTGAAGGCTTGAGAACGAACTTTGATGTGGTTTCTGAGTAACACCAAAGACAATGAAGACTCATACATTTTTTCTTGGCATTATAATGAAAAAAAAGTAATCCAATTATACAGGTACCTGTGCTATTCATTCTTCCTCAGTTGTGTGTGTCTACATGATCCACAACATGATGAGGCTCAGGATCAATGGATGTTTAGTTGGATTAGCTGAATTTACTGTTCACTTTCCAACAGTAGACTTCTTCTCTCTTTGGTTTCTGATGATTCAGTCATTGGCAGGGTCATCTGCCTATTATCAAGACCCATTTTTCTCAATTGCAAACCACTAACCATCCATTCATTAGTGATTCACGAGTCTATTTCCTCCAGAATCCAGAAGATGGCCTTATTAAAGCTGGAATAAGGTCATTCTAGAGAGTTTTTCCTTTTTCCTTTTAAAGATTTATTTATTTATTTGAAAGGCAGAGTCACATGTGCACACAAACATGGGCAGAAAGAGATATTTTTCATCTGCTGTTTACTCCGCAAATTACCATTATAGTCGGTGCTGGGCCAGGCTAAAGCCAGGAGCCTGGAACACTATCCAGGTATCCCATGTGGGTGGCAGGACCCCAAGCACTTGGACCATCCTCCATTGCCTTCCCAGGCACATTGGCAGGAAGCTGGATCAGAAGCAGAGGAGTTGGGATTCAAACTGGCCTCTAATATGTTATGCCACAGTCACAAGCAATGGTTTAACCTGCTTGTACCACAATGCTAGCCTCCTAATGAGATTTTTCTAATGAAGAACCTTGCTTACTCTTCCCACAAAATCTTGTCTGTGTGGAAAACTTGATGTGCAATGATAAACAACTGGATTTGGAGATAAGAGTGTATAAAGAGTCACCAATATACTGAGAGATCAATGATTTAATTTTTATTGAACTTGACTTAGGCAAGTTACTTAAGTAAAATATGGTGGAAATCTTGCCACTTTCTTTAGATCTTTCTGCTGTCTTCTATCTTCAGTAATTTCCCATTGCTTTTCAATGGGTCAATGCTGCCATTTCATTTACAGAATATCTGTTTTCAAACTATATAATCTGACTTATATGAACTTACGCTAAATTACTATTGGATGAGTAAGGGCCATTTATTGTACATTCCTAGGACTTGTCATATAATAGGCACTCAAAATATAAACACAGTTCTGTCAAGTCTAGATAATCATCTTTCGCTATAGTCTCCACGTGATGCCAAATTGTTTCTTTATAAAATTATCAGGTTGTCATTGCAGGTAATATTTTTATCTAATAGCAGAGGTTTGGTGACAACATTCAGGACTGGTTGTAGGTCTTAAGAGTGTGAAAAGTAATTGGGAATAATATTTAGCTAAAATAATTTATTAATTTTTATTATAGATGCTTGTAAATTTTATTTTTAGAAAATACCTAGAATTAGACATAAATATTGATACCAATAATATTTAATAGTAATGTCAAGAATTGGGGAAAGTTTCATCAGTACTTTATAGTCTTGGTGGGGGTCATTTTACCTGTACATGTTCGGTTACTACACCATTAGAGAATAGTACTTTTCATGATTTTTAATTCCAGATAAAAACCAGTAGATCAGGAATATTTTAATAAATTATATTCATTGAGAACAGAATAAAATATTCAAAATCAATTACCCATTAATATTTGATTGCTATGGACAATATGTTCTTCTAACAGATCTTAGAATTGGTAACGAGGAATGCACCCCATAATTTAGACAAAAAGCACAAGTCATCCTATATACATTAAACAACAGCATCTATGTAGGAGAATTAGTTTAAAAAAATAATAAGGGTGGTTGCCTTTTAAATTAAAAATCACAGAGACTAAATGCCACTTTGAAAAAAATGAGTGCTATTAATCTCCACTTCCCAAATGGATTTTGGGGAGATTAAGCTACTGCTGGCTGCACATCTGTTACACAAAACAGCTGCATAAAATGGGTATAGATTAAAATAGAAATAAGATTGTGTAGATGCATTTTGGCTACAAAACACCTAGTCACACACAGTCTCCCTCTAATTTTCCAGCAACAATTTAAATAAATACAAGATGTCAGACAATAGTCCCAGTTCAGGGAAAAAAGGGCTTCAATTCCACCCAAGTTAATTGAGGCTAGAATCATTCCTGCGACATCTATGGCAATTTCACATTGGTGCACTTCAATTAAGGAATAATAAGAGTGCAAAGTAATTTATACTCATAGATTAGATGTCGTCTGTGAAAAATTACCGATTAACTCAAAGGCAGCCTCTGGAGTGCTCACCAAGCATTTTAATGGGGGTCCCTCTGTCACCTCTTGTCCTCATATCTGGTCAGAAACTAGCAGGGCTCTAAATTTGCCTTTCAAAAGATTCAATATACCTATTTTACACATCTGTGACTTCCCCTTTTTAAAATTCTCCAAGCCACAACTGTTTCACAGTAATAATCAATTTTAACCATCTCCTATTTTTCTATTATTTTGCCTATAATTTTTTCCTTTTATTTCAATTCTTGCACTTAGCATTAAAACGCATTCTGTTCAATAAAGTAACAATAAGAAGGCATTTTAGGGGGATAATAATGTTATTCAAGTGTTCTGCATTGTATTTCCACCTCAATGAACACACATAACTCTCAACAAGGAGAAAATGTAGTGTTTATATTTAAGAGAGAACAGATTCTTAATTACTGTTTTCCCCAAACTAAAATTTTCAGTCTTAGTAGATGACAAGCATCATGTGGAAAATTGTGTGCATAATGTTTGACCTTTTTAAACTCTCTGCAAATTAAGCAGGAGGATTATCACTTGATTATCTGTTCTCTAAGTAGCACTTTCTACTTTCAGTGTCTAGCAGACATGGCTAAGAAACAGTATATTTTCAAAAAAAAATACAACTAAAAATAGGTTTATTGAAACTATTACTCTTTTTCCCCTTTAGTTACTAGAAGAAGAAAAATGAACTGGAACATAAAGAAACCCGCATTTATTTTATGAAAAGGAAAATAGTCTACTTTCAGTATGAGTTATTTATTCTTAGTGATGAAAGACCAAAATGAAGCACAAGTGAAGCAAGTTCAGCTTTTCCCTTTCTTTATAAAGATGGAAGTGTCTGATAGCCTGGGCCTAAAATAAGTTAGAATATCCGAGTCCAAATGTGAGTTTTGTCTCCAGACAAGAGTGTGAATTTTGGGTGAAATTTTGACTTCCATAAAATATTGTTCTCTGCAGAATAGGGCAATACCTCAACAGGTTGCTGTTAAGAACCAACTGTGTTAATATGCATTGACTGTATACTCAGGGCAGTTGTCATCTTTGTAGGGTACCAAATTGGACTCCAGAACTTCTGGGTTCCTTTTCTTAATAGTAAGGAATTATATGCAGTTGTGAGTCACTTAATAAATGGGATTTGTTTTAGGAAATATGTTGTTAGGTGATTTCACCTCTGTGAAACATCGCAGAGTGTCCTTGCACAAACTAACTTGGCTATGACATCGGTAGGTGACAAAATCTCATGGGACCACCATCACATATGTATATGCTGTCTATCTTTGACCGAAATGTTTTTCTGTGGCACAGGACTGTCTTACCATTGCTGAGAATCTGCAGCATGAGCGACTGTCTTCAACTTTCAGAGAACAGATTAGAAATATTTAAAGGGAAGTTAGAATAGAAAAGTAATTGCATGGCGGGAGATTTTAAAGCGATTTCAAGAAAGAAAGAAGTCCACAAATAGGAACTAGTTAATTTAATAGTAGGTAAAAATTTCTGAGCTTGCAGTCATTAAACTGTGGTTCTGGGTTTGGTTTGGAAGCCTTGCTTTGTGGCAGCAGCTTATTTATATTGCTGACAATGTTTATTTAAACCTGTCATTGCCATGGTTACTAAGTCTGGAGCCTGCCCACCCACAAGCCTGAAAAGCCACCTTAAGTCATTCTGTGAGCCCTGGATCTGGGAAGCTAAGAAATGTTTGAAAGGAGGAATTTAAATATGATCTCCTACTTCCTTGAAGCGAAGGGTTATCAAAGCAGCAGGCAAAGGTCATACTTAAGAAATATCTATAAATGAACATTTAAATACACCCAGTGGGGTGGGTGTGATTAGCCACCCTATTCAGTTTTGCAAGACTTGTGCTTAGAAAAGGTACCCAACTAAATAAGCTCAGTAATGCACTGGGCTCTCATCTGTGCTGGGAAAAAGGTAAAATAACACAGAGAAAATATAAAGCCTGAAATGACAATGAAAATCAAGGCTGGGAGTTAAACTATGACAACAATCTTTAAGGACATGAGTGTGATCTTAAAATTGATTATGCTGGATTTTGTTTAACAACTATGGGTCATTTATAGTGTATCAAGCAGGCTATGCAATTACAAATGCTGATTCATTCAATCCTATTATTATTATTATTATCCTTCCTCCCCCCAACCTACCCTCCCTTAAAAATCACAGAGCTTGTAAGTAGCGGAACCTGAATTTGAACCCAGACTCAGACTCTAGAGTCCATGCCAAAATCTTTTGCCCTATTGCCTTGAGAGACTAGATCAAGGATTACTTTATAAAACAGTGGCCTTGATATTGAAAGACTTTTGGGAATAAAGATCATGTGGATTTTTTAAATCTTATGTAAACTAAATACCAACTGGGTGCTCTTCTTTTTGTATGGATGAATAAGTGCATGCCTAAACAATAGCTAGAAATCTACTTCCAAGACTCTTGGCTCAGAAGTGTAAAATAAACACTTGGTTGGGCATTCATTTTTCTACTGTGTGAAAGCTACCTTTTAATAAAGTCTATTGTTTTAACTATAAAGAATTAAACTAATTAAAATTTGGAATTAAAAATAATAGTAAAAATATAAAACATAAAAATTACTCCTTTCATATCAGAAAGAAAAACTGTTGTGGACATTTGGCATAACAGTTAAGATGCAACCTGGGATGCCTGCATCTTTATCAGAATGCCTTGTTCAAATTCCGGCTCAGCTCCCCACTCCAGTTTCTTGCTGTGTGCACCTTGGAAGGTAGCAGGGGATGACTCAAATAGCTGAGCTTTTGCCACCCATTTGGGAGACTTGGATTGAGTTCTGGGCTTTAGGTTTTAACTTGTCCTGGCCCTGCCCTGACTGTTGTGGGGATTTGTAGATGGAACATCTCTATCTCTTGCTCTGTTCCTTTACCTTTCAAGTAAATAAAATTACTTGAAAATTAGAAAGAAAAACAGTGATACTGTTTATAAGAATTCTAAGTTGACTAAAGAGGGTGCAGATCCACTAACTTCAGCTGCTCTGGGATATGAAAAGAAGAAAGGAAGGACCACATTTCCAGGGGTTTGATTGATAGAAATTTTCAGCTAAGAAGTAAAAGAATGAAACAAAACAAAACAAAACAAAACAAAACAAAACAAAATGACTCCCTGAGACAAGAGAAGTGAAAAGAGAAACACTGTTGCAGTCAGCAGTGTGGAGCGCCCAGCTGCTGCTGGCTGTGAGCTGCCATTTTACCACGTCAAGGTAGGAAGAAATTGCTGCGCACCCCACCACTCAGTTTTAGTGGAGAGGGAATTGCACAGTCCCTGCTGACTTTGACCTCGGCCTGGGGAGATAACTTGGGTCCCAGCAACTTCTGGGCTTGCAGGAAGGAAGCTGCCTTGCTTCCTTTCTCTCCCCTACTCCTATACAGCACCATCCTTGGCAGGGAAAAGTTGGGTAGTCAGCAGGAGGTGCAATCTTATTGGAGAGAAGTGAAAGAAAGTGGCACTGCTGATACTGCGTCAGGGAGAATGTTGCGGACCACACTGACTTTGAGTCTAGGCTGGAGCGCTAGCAGAGGGCAGGGTGTCCACCTAACCCCATGAAGGGAAAGAAATTGCCTGCTTCACATCCCCACCACTGGCAACAAGCAGTGACCAGGTGCCATCTGATAAGGGGAGTGCAGGAGGCAGGCAAGGCTCTTGTACACGTAATAGGGGATTTTATCTGATGGATAAATCGTGGTCCCTATCAACTTTGAGTCTGGCATGACCTGGAGGGTTGGCAAGGGGCAGGGTACCCAGTTAAGTTTGTGATGTGCTCCCCTCACCCCACTCTATCTCAAACTGCCAACGTAGGAATACTGACAGGCAGAAGGAACTAGAAGTGTCTTTGGTCTCTCTATGGAGGGAATAGGCTCACAGGTCTGAGAGTAGACACCCTGCTCCTTGTGACTGTGGGAATTCTGTGACTGCACAATAGAGTGTGGGTGTAGCTGGGTTGCTGTGCAATCACTGTGGATTTGGAAGCTCAGAGTTCCTTGAGTACTTGGGGTAGGTTATTGCAGAGGGGTCTGTTTCACACTGACAACCACATAGATCTTTTGTGCAGTTCATACATTTGTGTAGGTAGGGTGTGTAGCCATTGTGGGCTTGCTCTGGTCATTGATCACCTTGGCAGAAAGGAGGTGAGGCAGTGATCAAACCTTCCCCTTTTGCTGATAATAAAGGAGATCTATCATGCCCAACTTGAGTATCACCCTGGACTCTTGCACTATTTGCATGTATCATCTGGAGCTCCCTGACCCTACACAGCACACACCTCTGAATATCCACTCAAAGAGCAGACACTCCACTAACCCACAGAGGCAAAGATGACTTTCCAAGAAGTCATCATAGGAGAAAACCAAAAAGTTGCCCCCCGCCAATATTTTTAAATAAATGTAGAAGTACAAGAACCATGAACAAGGAAGATAATATGACTTTCCCAAAGGAACACAACAACACTTCAGTATTAAAATGTGAAGACAGATTGAAGAAATGCCTGAAAAGGAAATCGAAAGAATGCTCATAAGATTACACAAAAACACAGAGAAGTGAATACAAGAATTAGAGAAATCCATAGACGACATGAATAAAAATTTTGCTGATAGATATTGAAGAGAAATCAGTATAAAATATTAGAAATTAAGAATTAAATGTGACAAATAGAAAATATAGTGGAAAGCCTTAACAACAGACTTGGTGAGGCAGAAGAAAAAATATCTGAGCATAAAACAAGTATTTGGAAATTTCTCAGACAAAAATAAAGAAGAAAAAATTAGGAAAAACTGAAAAAACTGTTTTAGACTTATAGGATATTATCAAATGACCTAACATACAGGCCTTAGGCACTCCTGGAGGTTTGGAAAGAGAGAATGGATTAAATGCCTATTTAAAGGAATGATAACAGAAAACTTCTGTAATTTGGAGAAACAAAGGCCATGCAAGTACAAGAAACACACAGAACTCCTAATAGAAATGACTAGGAAAGATCTTTACCATGACACATTACAGTCAAGAATTCAACAAATGATACTTAAAGAGGTTTCACACAGAAATAGAGAAAGACGTCATTGAAGGCAGAAAATCTCCTAGTAAATGTACAAAGGAAATCCAAAGCAAACAACAGAAATATTTATGGAAAAATGGCAGGACCAATGAACTACTTACCAATAGTAACCTTGAATGTAAATGGCCTCAACTCTCCAGTTAAAAGATGCAGAATTGGCTGAATGAATTTATAAGCAAGATCCATCTATTTGCTGCCTACAAGAAACGCACCTCACCAACAAAGATACACACAGACTGAAATTGAAAGGACAGAACAAGATATTCACTGCTAACAGAAAGCAAAATCAGATGTAGCCATCCAACTTCAGACAAAACAGATTTTAACACAAAAATTGTTAAAAGAAACAAAGAATGGCATTATGTAATGATTAAGGGATTAATTGAACAGGGAGATATGACTATAATAAATGTATATGCACCTAATGCCACAATGCCTGGCTATTTAAAACAAATCTTAATGGATCTAAAGGGAGATATAGACTCCAATAATAATGAGTGACTTCAACACCCCACTTTCATTAGTGGACAGATCAATTAGACAGAACATCAACAAAGAAACAACAGGGCTAATCCACACTATAAACCAAATAGATCTAATTGATATCTACAGAACATTTCCTCTCACAGCTGCAGAATACACATTCTTTTCATCAGTGCATGAACTTTCTCTAGGAAAGACCATACAGTAGGATATAAAATAAGACTCAATAAATTAAAAAAAGTAATTGAAATCATACTATGTATTTTTTCTAACCACAAATGAATGGAGCTGGAAATTAACACTTAAGAAACTATAGAAAATATGCAAATACATGGATACTGAAAAATATGCTCTTGAATGAACAATGGATCACAGAAGAAATCAAGAGGAAAATTATAAATAGCTGTGATCACATTTCCTGGCAATTAAAATTATTATAATGAGATTTCATGACCTCTGCTTTTTTGGAAAGCCATAAAAATTTCAGAAGGAAAATCTCATAGTGTACTGAGCCATATAGAACACTTGCAACTTAAATTTTGCTAATGTTGGCAAGTGTTAGATGGGGCTGGTGCCTGTTATTTTACGTGGATATCAAATAAATTAAGAGAGACCATCTCCATGGTAAACTAGAAGATGTGGCAAAGGGAACATATTTTGGAAACTGGTGAAGTGTGGAAGCAGAACAGAAAGAATGGGGAAAACATCACAGCCCAATATTACCCCTTGGTTGTGGAAATGTCCTGACAGGAGGTAACAATCTTAGATTCCCGAGTTGGGGTTGAAGTGTGAACATATCCACAAATCCTCTTACATTTAATCTGTTCTTGAATTCTTACTTTGTTTTAAGGCCCATTAGTGTTGCAGAATAGAAATTATGTTAAGTGTAATATCCTTGGGTTGTGACCCTTTTACCTAAATCTTTATGAATATTAGGTTGTTGCCTTCTGAAATGAAGTTGAAGAGAGGGCTAGGACTGTGTGACTTTTGTTTCTTTCTAGGGGTTCTGATGTTAGTTTTATTTTTTCTTCATGAAATTTAAAAATTTATTGCCCAGATAATGAGAGTATGTGTTTATAATCAGAGCATTCAAAAAAAAAAATGTCAAGGTTTGCCTAAATTTTGGTAAATCTTTTTAGTCTTTGCTTATTACAAAGTGAGCTCTTTCAATCTGGACAATTGGACTAATTTTTCAACTCCAAGAAAATTATTTCATAATATATTTCATTATGCTTTTATTCAAATTTTATCTTTCTCTGAAAATGCTACTATTCTAAACTTAGATTTTCATGTTTTTATTATCATACCTATCATTTCAAATCTATTTTTTCCCACATTATGGGTAAGCTTTTTAAGTGTGGCCCCACAGAGTGAATTAGCTTTCTACTGTATTGTTTTTATTCTTTACAAGCATCGATCATTTGAATTTAAAATCTGGTATTATTATTTATTTCTCTTATATCCTTCCATGTTCCACCCAACCATTTTTTAATCAGCCTGATGTCTTTTTATTTCAATCTATTTTCTCCAAGTTGATTTATACCTCTCAGATATAATGTATTTATTCTATGAAGAACATCAATTTCTAAAATTATATTCTGATATCTGTATCATTTTCATAGGCCTATTTTCTCTTTGATGATATTTTTAATGTTTTTCTTTTTCCTTAGCATTTTATCCATACTTGGAGGCTATCAAACTGTGAGACTATATTATTCTTTTTTTTTTTTTTTTGACAGGCAGAGTGGACAGTGAGAGAGAGAAACAGAGAGAAAGGTCTTTCGTTGCCATTGGTTCACCCTCCAATGGCTGCCGCGGATGGCATCACCGCGCTCATCCGATGGCAGGAGCCAGGTGCTAGGTGCTTTTTCCTGGTCTCCCATGGGGTGCAGGGCCCAAGCACTTGGGTCATCCTCCACTGCACTCCTGGGCCACAGCAGAGGGCTGGCCTGGAGGAGGGGCAACCGGGACAGAATCCGGCGCCCCGACCAGGACTAGAACCTGGTGTGCCGGCGCCGCAAGGTGGAGGATTAGCCTGTTGAGCCACGGCGCCGGCCTGACTATATTATTCTTAATCCTACTAGGTCATTTGTCCATTGGCCAAACTCACCTTTTAGATCTAAGCACGATAGCTGGTTGACACACACTATCTCCGACTCAATTTTTAACAGCTATAGTTTAATTGAGTACCTGTCTTTTCAACATGCTAAGACACATAAAGGAGAAATAACTGTTTTAAACTGTTGTTCTTTTAACTTCTAAAAGAGCACCAGTTCATAACTTGTCAAATAAACAAACAAAAAAGCAACAATAATAAAATTACTTTTTGGGTCATATGATAATATACGTAAGATGGCATTAGGCATGGCTCAATCCAGGTGTTTAAATTCTAACATCACGACCTACTCAACTGTAAACTGTAGACCAAAGGGTGACGAGAAGTTAAGTATAGTACAGATCAGTACACTGCAAGCCTGAGAAGTACAACCATGTGAGGTTCTCAGATCAGTCTGCCATTTGGCTTGTAGGTATGAAATAGGTTTCTGATCAGTTCCCAGGAAGTCAATTATCATGGCCCATACATATCACCAACCTTATTGAATAACAAAACATATGAAAGTAGATGAGCTTCCATTTGAGGATAAGTAAATAAAACTAAAGATAGAAAATTATCTACAAAACTGAGAATGAGTACTCATCTCATAAATAATTAGTACAGAGATGGGGAAATACTATTTTGTAGAGTACAAAAGTACCTTATATATGAAATTGCACTAGGATTGAGAGTATTTTAGGCATGGAAAGCCAAGACACTATGGCAAAAAAAAAAAAAAAAGAAGACCTAAATGAAAGATCTCTGCGAGTGAGATCCCAGTAGAAAGAACAGGGCCATCAAAGAAGGAGGTACCTTTCTCTGAAGGGAGGAGAGAACTTCCACTTTGACTATGACCTTGTCTAAATATGATCAGAGTCCGTGAACTCAAAAGGCTTTCATAGCCTTGGCAACTCATGACTAGAGCCTAGGGAGATTACTGACGCCATAAACAAGAGTGTCAAATTGTCAGGTCAACAACAGGAGTCACTGTGACTTACTTCTCATGTGGGATCTGTCCTTACTGTGTTGTCCAATGTGAAGTAATGCTATAACTAGCACTGAAACAGTATTTTACACTTTGTGTTTCTGTGTGGGTGCTAACTGATGAAATCTTTACTTAATATATACTAAATCGATCTTCTGTATATAAAGATATTAAAAATGAATCTTGATGTGAATGGAATGGGAGAGGGAGCAGGAGATGGGAGGGGTGCGAGTGGGAGGGAAATTATGGGGGGGAAGCCATTATAATCCATAAACTGTACTTTGGAAATTTATATTTACTAAATAAAAGTTTAAAAAAAGAAATCGTACTAGAAATTATAAGGAAATTTGAACTGAAGATGGAGCCTATAAAGGGGGAATTGGAAGACAAAATTTAGAAACACTTTCATAACTTGAAGAAAAGGGAAGAGATATGAAACTGAAGAACAGAAAGTGGGAATTGGAAAAATGGATATTTAACCTCAGAGCTATAGATACACATTCCAGTAGAAGACATCCTCAGGATAATTACAAAGGATGCAATTAGCAAGTAAAATTAGCAAGGTCAAAAAGAACCAAACAAAATACCTCTTTGAGTTTAAAAGAGAACAAATGAGTATAGAGGTTAAAAGAGCTCTCCTTATTCCAATGTACGCATATGAAAAGGTACAAGTAAATAGATGCCTCCTGGATCAAAATATTTGAGTCACAACAAAATCTAATACACCCGACTGTCATCTACACTAGTAAAAAATGATTTCTCAAAAGAAATCAAAGTCGGACTAGCAACTGATTTCCTTGAGACACAAAATATCTGGAGACAATGGAAAAGGTGCTACAGAGCTTTCAGGGAAGAAATGAAATCATGGCCTAAAAGTATTATAATAAGGTATTTATTCAGATATGAAAACAGCAGAGTGATAATTTCAAATATACTTGACTCAGAAAATGGTGACTAATTTGCAGGTATTACTTGAAGAGGAACACCATCTGAATGATGAATCAAAACAAAAAATTTAAAAATAGGGAACTTATGTCATTAAATTGGTGTGACATATTGATAAATATAGTTGAGTCCAAGTATTTGTTAACAAGTGAATAAAAATAGCAATGGAATAAAAGTTGTTTAATTTATAAGTAAAAATGTAAACTATCAGCTCTAAATGTGTAGGTTTTTTAACAAAGGTTTTCAATTAGAAGAGCAGGGAATAAATGTGAAGACAATGTATTTATTATTCTTTCCATTAAGAAAGCAAAAATGGTGGCTTGCCTTGTAGTGTAGCGGATAAATCCACCACCTGCAGAGCCAGCATCCCAGCCAGGCTCCAGTTGAAGTCCTCGGGTTTGAGTCCTGGCTGCTCTGCTTTCCATACAGCTCCTTGTTAATGTGCCTGGGAAAGCAGTGGAAGATGGCCTAAATACTTGAGCACCTGCACCCACCTAGGAGACCCAGAGGAAGCTCCTGGATTTTGGCTTTGTAACAGTCCAGCTCCAGCCATTGCAGACATCTGGGAAGTGAACCAGTGGATAGAATATAGATAGCTCTCTCTCTCCTTTTCTCTCTCTCTTTCAAAAATAAGTCTTTAACAAAAATAAATAAAAAAGAATATAACTTAATTTTGATACTTTATTAAGAATTAATAATATGAAAGAAAACATTCCTAATCTAAAAACAACTAAAAACACAAATTTCACATTTTGTGATTTTTAAAGCTTTTTATTTATTTTGCTCATTATTTGAAAGGCAAAGAGAAAGACAGGAGTGGGAAAGACAAAGACATAGACAGAAACACTGACAGGGAAAGGGAGCAAGAACTCTCATCTGCTGATTCACTCCTCAAATGATTTTCAAGTGCTGAGGCTGGGTCAGGCTGAAGCTAGGAGCTTGGAACTCAATTTGGGTCTTCCAGGTGGGTAATGGGGACCCAAATATTTGAGCCATCATCTGCTGCCTCCCAGGGTAAACACCTTGCAGGAAGCTGGAATCAGGAATGGAGCTGGGACTAGAATCCAGGCACTCCACAATGGAATGCGGGCATCAAAAGTGGCATGTTCACTAGTGTACTAAATGCCTACTTTTGCTTTGTATATTGTTCTCTGATATATTTCTTTTTCTTTTTCTTTCTTTCTTTGTTTTTTTGGACAGGCAGAGTTAGACAGTGAGAGACAGAGAGAGAGACAGAGAGAAAGGTCTTCCTTCTGTTGGTTCACCCCCCAAAATGGCCACCACGGCTGGATCCAAAGCCAGGAGCCAGGTGCTTCCTCCTGGTCTCCCATGCGAGTGCAAGGCCCAAGCACTTGGGCCATCCTCCACTGCCCTCCTGGGCCACAGCAGAGAGCTGGACTGGAAGAGGAGCAACCGGGACAGAATCCGGCACCCCAGCTGGAACTAGAACCCGGGGTGCCGCTGCAGGCAGAGGATTAGCCAAGTGAGCCACGGTGCAAGCCCCCTGATATATTTCAACTTCCTAAAATATTTCCTAATGCATAGTAGGTGCTCAGTATATATTAGTGGATAAATGAATTAATAAACTTACTTTTAGAGTTAGAAGTATAATGTATATGGGTGTGTGTTTGTGTGTGTGTGTATATTTGGAATAGTTATACTCACTGGGAAAATGACTTTAATCCATGGAATATATATAATAAAAATAAGCAAAAAAAGATATGTGCAAACTAAGATAAGGAATAAAAAAACACTGTACAAAAGTGAGAACAGAGTATTGATAATAAATACAAATGGTAAATTTCTTCATCAAAAGATAAATTATTTCTAACTGGTGAAGAAACAAAATCTAAATGCATGCAGATTGAAAGCAACACATTCAAAACATGTAAAAATCAATGGATAGAATTTTATAAGTAGAAATGCTCCTCAGTTTATGACAGGATTTCTTCCTGATAAACTCATCAGAGGTTGAAAATAAAGTTAAGTCTAATATATATGCATTTAGTATCCCTAATCAACTGAACATCATAGCTTAGCAACACTTAGGGCATTGGTTGTTTATCATGTTTATAGAATTGGCTGAGTTGTGTCTTACTGCCCCTGCCCGGCATAATGAGAGAGTACCATATTGGGTACATACGGCTAGTCAGGGAAAAGATTGGAACTCAAAACATGAAGTATAGTTACTACTCAATACATATTGCTTTCTTACTATCATAAAGTCAAAAAATTGCAAGTTAAATCATTTAAAGCTAGGGCTACATTTATGAAATCAAAAAAATAAGTACTAAGGACAATATTAAATTTAGAAAAGGTAAACCAAGAAATAGAAGTGTTAAACAACTTAAATAAACTGATTTCTAAGAGGGATATTTTTTGAATCAATATTATATCTTCAATGAAAATGTCATAAATCTTTGCCTGGCAAAGAGAAATCACTGAAACATGTAAAACAAAACTATATATACAATATTTTTAAAGTGATAAAAATAGAAATAACCTGCAGAAACATATTTTAAATAACTCTAACATAATTCTTTGAGCCTTTGACAGAATATGTAGGAAAATGCATGTAAGCACAGAGAATTTTGATTATAAGTTTTTAATTACATGTTTTTTGGGTTACAGGGTGAATGAATATGCCTATATTGAATCATTTTTTCTATAGGGAATGTCAGTTATTTTCAAGCAACCATGTCATATTTATTAAAAACTCATTATGTACCAGGCCTTAACTCTGTATAGATTAAAAATATTATTACCATTCATTTGAAAATCTATTTGTTAATACTTATGAGGAATCAAGTGCCAGCACCATCCCAAGTACTGGAAGTACAGCAATGAATAAGAGACCTGCTCTTCACTTTCTTGGAATTTAAATTTTAGGTGGAAGGAGACAGAAATAAGCTAATTGTAGTAAATACATTTATATTAGACAAAGTGCTACAGAAATAAAGCAAAAGATTTTGGAAGGGTTCAGCTTTATTTGGAAGGGTTCAACCCTATTTCTTGCTTTTGAGAGTGGTAATCTCTCTCAAACCTACTAGAAATTTGTGCTATTTTTAGTTCTGTACTTTAAGAAGAATCTTATTTACAATTAGGCTTTGATAATTTTTTTTATTTATTTATTTTTTAATTATTTTTTGACAGGCAGAGTGGACAGTGAGAGAGAGAAACAGAGAGAAAGGTCTTCCTTTGCCGTTGGTTCACCCTCCAATGGCCGCCGCAGCTGGCGCGCTGCGGCCGGCGCACCGCACTCATCCGATGGCAGGAACCAGGAGCCAGGTGCTTTTCCTGGTCTCCGCATGGGGTGCAGGGCCCAAGCACCTGGGCCATCCTCCACTGCACTCCTGGGCCACAGCAGAGGGCTGGCCTGGAAGAGGGGCAACCGGGACAGAATCCGGCGCCCCGACCGGGACTAGAACCCGGTGTGCCGGCGCCGCAAGGCGGAGGATTAGCCTGTTGAGCCACTGCGCCGGCCAGGCTTTGATAATTTTTATAAGCTATAACACAGAATTTAACAATCCATACTTTTAATAGAAAAGCATCAACTATAAATCCTATTTGTAGCCATCTGGAACATAGATAAAATAATAACAGACCTTTAGATAGGATTCTCTGCTTCTCATTAGGAAAGACCCTCTGTTTTACATTTCTGGTTGTTAAGAATCTGAACTGATGATTCATCTGACTAGTATATAAGAAAATCCTTGGGTGATATATCTTTAAAAAGGTTGTTAAACCACTGACCTAAAGTCAGATTATCTCACCTAGATGTAGAGAAGTACTGGATTGTGAGCAAGTAATGGCACTCATAAATATGTGCTGCTCTCTGCTCTTCCTTCTTTCTCACACCAGCCCCAATGAAATTAATTAGGAACACTCTTTAGAGCTGCAGCCCCAGTACAAAGGAAAAGTTCAGGGGAATAGAAATGAGGAAAGTGGGAATTCTATACTTTTTGACCACCAAGGAAGGGTAAAGATATGGCCAAATTATTTTCCATTCCCTGTTTCTTTGGATTAAATGTTCTCAAGAGTACATTTTAAAATAAATTTGGAGGATAGCCTCAATCCTATTTCTTTGGATTAAATGTTCTCAGGAGTACATTTTATAATAAATTTGGAGGCTAGCATCAAACTTCAGTACAAATGAAATCTGAATTCTCATCCCAAGTCAGTGACCAGATTGAAAGAATGTAGGTAAACTGTTCTACACATTGGTTTGATGCTGTGTATACTGGGTAAAAATGGCTATCCTTAGAATATTGAGAGCAATGATACCGTACTTTATGAAACCTAGAAGGAAAGAACATAGAAACCCGAATCAAGAGGAAGGCTTATAAAGGGAAATTACTAAAGCATTCAGGATATAAGATACCGCAGGGAAAAGAAAGATTTTTATATGTTTTAAAATTGAGGTTATAAATTACATATTTTTATTTTACACTAATTTGGTGACAAAGGCATAACTGACTTAGCAAGGAATGATTAAGTTGCATATTATTTCATTCATGTGAGATTTAAAGTAGGAGACTAAAAAGAAGTATAGGAAATTAATGTTAAAATGCTCACATAAAGAACAAAGAAACAATAACCTACATATCAACATGTCCTGCATATAACCAAAATAATTAGAAATCAGCCTGTAATACTGAATTTTCATTTTTATTGAATAATTAAGTGGTTAGGAAGGTAACATTTGATGACTACTATTCAGAGAGCTCATAGTCAGTGAGGTAAATTAAATGCCATCTTCACTGTACTACTTCTTCTGAAACTCTCACATTGACAAATCATTCCTTTGGCTCAAGAAGACACAAATTTAAATGGGAACTATGCCATAAAGTCAAGAAGTGTGCAACGTCATTATCATATACAGGGAAAAATCCAGATTTAGGAGTGCGTCTTTGTTGTAGCAGGTAGATGTTCCATGGGACCCCTTCATCCCACACTGGAGTGTCTGAGTTCAAGTCCTTACTCTACTTTCAGTTTCAGCTCTCTGCTAATACACACCCTGGCAGGCAGTAGATGATATATCAAGTACTCGTTTCCCTGCCACCTGCATGGGGGATGTCAACTGAGTTCCCAGTTCCTAGTTTTGGACTGGGTCAGCCCCAGCTATTGTGGGCATTTGGGAAGTGAACCAGTGATAGATAATCTCTGTGTGCTTCTGCCTTTCAAATGAAATGAAAATAAATAGAAATATCTAGAAAACCAACCCAGGCTTAGAAAATCAAAACAATCTGCCATATAACCCTCCATGAATAGGAAAGCTTGCTGGGTAAAGCCAATATGAAAAAGGGAGTGATTTTGAAACCCTATCAGTACTGCGAAGGCTGACTTGGATTGGAGGAGCATTCCAGACTGGAGTTCTGGGTTAACAGAAAGGCATGAGAGCCCTACAGAAGTCATGAACCCGGAGACACCCAGATTTGGAAGAGTGCTGCCATGCAGAGAGGAAGTGCTAAAATCCACTCACTCTACCACTCCTCCAATGGCAGTCCTGATACCAATTTGCAATTTTGAACTCAGCCACAATCCTTTGGAAAATGAGTAGCCAGGATACTTATGTTCCCTTGCTTCTACCATCAGCACTTCTTATATATTCTGAGCTAATCATCCACATTTCAGGCTCTCAAGGCCCTAATTTTCTCCATTCCCTATTGGAAACCTATCCTGAGCAAGCTGACCTGTAAGACTATAATAAGCATCAATCCGAATTAAATGGAATTCAATTAAGTATACATTTTGAGCAGCTACTCCTAAACACATGTAGAGTACAAGAAAAATAAAATCCAAACTTTTCAGGTTAGTAGAGACACAGAATTCTAACAAAATCCAGGGTGAGAAGTAAAAGGATAGTGTAGTAAACAAAGATGGCTCTGGGAAAGGCTTCCTGGAAGAAATAATACAGCTGGCTTTTGGAAGAAATAAAAATGTAATAATAAGGAAATCTAGCATTTATCAGGCATACTCTATGCCATCAGTAAGAGCCTCATTAGGAAGAATCACATATGCCGTGCTCAAAAGCTTATCTTACAGCCTGTTCCATGAGAATGTAATGCAAGGCTTTAAGATTCAGGGAGAAAAAGTTGCTAAGTGGTCTTAGACTAGCTTGCCAGCTGTATGTTTGGTGTGTTGAAGAAGTATAAGGCTAGAAGTATGGAATTTATTTTAAAGACTATTGTATTGTGCTAGTATAGGATATCTTTCCAAAGAAAAGCCATATTAGTGAGAAGAGCCATGAATAGATTTTTTGCTCCAACTCTCTGCTATGGCCTGGAAAAGCAGTAGAAGATGGCCCAAGTCCTTACATGGAGGACCCAGAAGAAGCTCCTGCCTGGCTCCTGAATCCGGATCAGCCCAGCTCTGGCCATTTCAAGAGTGAACCAGTGGACAGAAGACTTCTCTCTCTGTCTCTATCATGCTCTGTAACTATTTCAAATAAATAAAATAAATCTTTAAAAAAGCACATTATAATGAAATGGGAAAAATGTGATGAAAAGTAATTTAATAATTCATCTGAACATTTAGTTCATTAATCCAGGATGAGTGCATTTCTTGTTAATGTCACACAAGAATTTGAGGCTCAACTGTATTATTCTCAGAGTAAAGTGAATAGATCTTTTATACAGTAAAAAAAAATAATAAAAAAAGAAACATTGATGGGCTTATGTAAAATTTCCTAAGGAATTACAATTCCCTTCCCACCAAAAAAAAAAAAAATCCTTTCAAAGACAACTTCAGGTAATCACAATTACAATAAAGTAGAAATTTATGGCCAGCGTCGCGGCGGCTCAACAGGCTAATCCTCCGCCTGCGGCGCTGGCACATCATGTTCTAGTCCCCGTCGGGGTGCCAGATTCTGTCCTGGTTGTTCCTCTTCCAGTCCAGCTCTCTCCTGTGGCCCGGGAGTGCAGCGGAGGATGGCCCAAGTCCTTGGGCCCTGAACCCACATGGGAGACCAGGGGAAGCACCTGGCTCCTGGCTTTGGATCAGCGCGATGGGCTGGCTGCAGCGCGCCAGCTGCGGTGGCCATTGGAGGGTGAACCAACGGAAAAGGAAGACCTTTCTCTCTGTCTCTCTCTCACTATCCACTCTGCCTGTCCAAAAAAAAAAAAAAAAGAAAAAGAAAAAAAAGAAATTTATTATATTCTCTTGCTGTATTCTTACTGTAAACTTCCTTAATTTAGTTCACCAAAACACTAATCATACCTTAAAGATATAGGAATTCTACATTTATGTGCTTGATTTTATTTTAAACATTCATTAGCTGGAAACCTTTTCCTAAGACAAAGACTTGAAAGAAACATTGTACAATGCTTCAACCCAATCAAACTAAAATAAAAATTATTATTTCACTTTATTAATTTGGATATGGTATAAGTTGATGTTGGTACAAGTAATAATGTTTTATAAAATAAGAGTTTAAGAGAATGTGAAAGTGAATGGGATTAATGTGTATTATGAGCTACGCTTGATATGTATCTCAGTCTCATATTTAGATGAGAAACTGAGACTTGCAAATTTTAGAAAACTTATCTGAGATCATATAACTAGTAAAAGTTAGTATAAATATATGTATATTTCTTCCTGGAACCCAACTCCATGTTCTTTATATTTTAACTTTTTGCAAACCAGATTCTAGGTTCTTCAGAAATAGTATCCTATCAAATTTTCAATACAACAGTGAGAAAATTAAAACACTCAAAGTTAAAAAAAATTTCCTAAGATTACATGGCCAGGAAGTAGCAGATTTGGGGATCTGGGTCTGACCCAGCAGATAGAGACTAGGGTTAGTACATGTAACTTCAAAACCTTGTTACCCCATGACATGGATTGGAAATGGATTGCATCACTGATCTAAACTTCAATGGGACACTGACACATAACTTAATTTCTACAAAGTAATAGTCTAGGAAATTATCAATGTCTATTTTATAATCAATATAATACAACAGTCAATTTACATGATGAATATTTGTACCATTTCTAGGTTTCTACAGAACACTGGTAGACTAGAAATACCATATCATTATCTTGTCACTAAATTTGTTTAAAAATGCTTATTTAGAGGTGGGGCATACACTGAAGAGGATTCATGAAAAGGATGGGCACATTTCATGCTATAGTTTGAAATAAAATAATTTTTCATCTGATGTAGATAAAGGGAAAGTGGAATTTTATTTGCAAGAGCATATTAATGTGGAATTACACTGGCAATTAGGTATTTGCCAAATGCTGAATAGTATCCATGTCACACTTATTTTCTAAACGATGCCTGCTGCCTCCCCTACAGATTCACAATGCTACAGAAAATGTATTGATGCATCTAGTTTTATTTCCTTAGCCACTACCACCTAGTAGGCATCCAGCAAATACATGGATTTGAGGATGAAATGAAGTGATTTACAGTAACAGAACTATGATTGAACTCATAATTGAGCCAAATCTCTGTTATGTGGAGCTGCATGACATTTGATTTGCAAACGTTGTTCCTTCTTACTTTACAAGAAGATACACTGATGATGTATCATTTTAATTTCTTTCATGAGCACTCACTGGAAAAAAGCGAATGATGAGATTGTTTATTTGTTACAGTAGTGCTCCATCAAAATCAAATGAACAAAAGGTAATCTTAATTTCATGAATCAATTATCTTAATAAATACGTACATAATTAACTGGAGAACTCTCTTTGGAAGAGCCAAGTGAGAAATTATTTCAGTTTGAGAGTGTAGAGAGAGAAAAGCACAATGAATTTGATCTAATATGATATTTTCTCAATACCATCAAATATATGAATTTTTCTAAGTATAAAGAGATACAAAGAAGGTTACTATATAATAATAAAGAAATCAATTCAAGAAGAAGATATGGTAATTGTAAATGTATATTCATCTAATGTTAGTGCATTCAATTTTATGTGCACAAGTATATATAAAAAAATCACTGAAGGGGGCAGGCATTTGATGCAGCAGTTAAAAGACCACTTCGGAGTTTGCATCCCATATTGGAGTGTTTGTGTTAAAGTCTCTCAAACAAATAAAACAAATAAAAAATAAAAATTCTTTAAAAAATCACTTCATTATATAGAATATGCAAATAATATATTTCATTCAGCTATTTGGACTCCCATAATAGTGAATTTAAAGACAACTTGTCAGATTACATATTTAATATCCCTGGTACATTTATATAAGTAAAATAAACATTATATTATGCTAAGATTAACTTCTTTATTCATCATCTGTACTTGAAATATACTGCCACTTTAATTAATTAAATAATGCTATTTAATAGATATTTGAGAAAGATTATGAAAAATCTAGGTCCCAATATGTGACACATTTACCACCAGACATCTTTGCTGCCTTAGGAATTTCTTTGCCTCTTTTGGTCACAGTTTTACACTCTGTAAAATACAAGGATTAAACTAAACAAACCCTGAGGCCTTTTTCTGTTACAAAAATTATACAATACCTAAAACTATGATTACCTTGACAATTATCAAATAGTTGGAAGGAAAAGCCAAATATTATATTAAGTAGTATGTCTATTGTGATATTAAAAATAACCAAGAAGAGATTAAAGGATTGTAGAGAATTGCTTGCATCCCTGCTGTCTCTCTTTTGAGCGCTGTGATATTCGGTAACCTTTGTGAGCCTCAGATTCCTCATCTGTAGAATGGAAATGGTAGTAAAAACTCTAGTTTTTTTCTTTACTACTTAGCAAAAAATAGCTGCTTTTAAGTCTTACAATTTCACAGGAACTAGTATTAATGAAATGAGTTCATAGTTTTTAAAATTGTCATTAAGTGTGTTCATTAGCTAATTGTGCTGGTGAATAAGCATGGCTTTTTATTTTTCAAATAAAGTCTATCTGAACCTGGGAGGTGAGTACAACACTTACTCTTTCCCATTTAGAAAGTCATGTAAAGTCTACATTACTCATCTTCATGACTCTTACCAACCCAACTATAATAAACCTTACTTGGCTGGGCCTAGAATTATTTTAAGAATCAGTATCTCTAAAAGTCAAGAAGCCTATGTCTACTGGCTTTCTTTTCTTACATGTTAACGACAAATAATCAAGTTTTTAAAGACAGCTCAGTGAAACACAAGCACCCCTTTGCAGCTGGGACAAATGGGTAAAGTCATCACCTGCAGAACTGAATATTTTCTAAACTGCCATTTTGGACAGAATGGCCATAATCAGGCAGCCAAAGAAGTGGGGAAAATATTCACAAAGATACATTTCAGCAAGTCATTTTTTCATTTTAGTGTTGCTTTAAATTTTAGTGGTTAGCATATAGCCCTTTTTAATTAAATAAAGAAATATAGCACCTATTTCTTTCATTGCACTTAGAAAATAGAGGAAGTAACAATAAAATTCAGTGCATGATGAGTCTTGTACAAGCTCAGCTCAATGAAACCTTGCCTAAGAGCTTCTTATATATTGTTATTAATAACAACACTATATTATAGCAATATTAAAAGTCATATATAGGATTATAACTTAAAAGTAACACTCCAGTGTATATTTGTTAATTAAGACAAATACACACCAAACAACTCTGAAGAAAATCTGTTTCAAATGATAACCTATTTAACTATTCATACCAAGCTGGTTCAGACTCTTGTACAGTGTGTAGAATTGGTGATCACAACAGTGCTTTTTAACTAGTAAGGAATAATAGTTAATGGTCTCTTTCACCCAAGACTCAATATGTGCTCTCAGCTGTTAACTATGTACTTTCTTGCATTGACAACTATTTGCTAGCTATACTCATAAACAGCTTCCATGATTGCTTCACAGATGAGACAATTCCAGTCCTCTGCCTCTTAATTATTTCTTTGATCCGATTCTGGTGCTCTAAGGCAAAACTGACTCTTGGTGGCCATTGCCATACGGGAAATATCACATCCAGTATGTAAGAGAAAAAAGAAAAATCTGAGATTGTTTCTTTACAATCTCTAATAAGATAAGATCTTGTATTTATAATGATGTTCTAGAAATCTTGCTTCTTGCAACTCTAGTTTTATTGTAATGGTACAAATGAAAACACCCCCCCCCCCAAAACTCAAAGAAGTGTTTCCTAATCTGCTTTACAATCCTTGTTTTTCTCCCTCCTTATACTCCTGATTTGAAAGAATAATCTAATAATACATGAATAAAGTAATAGTATAAGTCACATTATATAGCTTTGTATATTATTAAAAGTGGGCTGGATCAGGGATGAACCATCGGAAGGAAGACCTTTCTCTCTCTCTCTCTCTCTCTCACTGTCTAACTCTATACTGTAACCCACTTTTCTGGCTTTACAGGCATGCCTTCTGAACTCGTGTGTGGAATTACTAAGATACTTAACAGAGTTGTGTTTTCTTTTAGAGGAGATGGAAGAATAGGAGGGGCAAGCAAAGAGCCACATCAAATTCAGCAAGAAAACATGGTCTATGACTCTAAAGGCGTGAGTTTTCCTTTTGACTTAATAACTGATGGGCTTCTGAATTTGGATTTATTAATTTGACCCCATCCTGGCCTCGGATTCCTTATCTCTTAACTGAGCATTCTGTACTCTATCAGCATTGTCCAACACTTGTTTCTTAAGGTCCTGGGGATTCTGGGAAAGTATTTCTATAACGTTTCCAAAATGAAGGACTAGTGCAAAAAACAGTTCAGTTTGTGTCCTTCACCCCCTAAAGTGAAAGGTAGACAAGCAGGATGGCAAGTATATAGATTCACTTCTTCAAGAGAGTCACTAAGTTATGTTACGTTATTATTGTTCTTTTAAATGTCCATGACAGTCCTTCCTTGAGATGCTAAAATTATTCAAACCTCTGTGAGAACATTTTCTCTAAGGTATGGGGACAGTTACCTTGTAGTGCTATTGTCTCTACTGGATTCTAAGTAATTCAGAAGTATTTTTTCTTCATTATTCCTAAAACTTAGAAAGTGATTGCTATAGGATGACTAAAAAAAATAAGGTGATACAAACTAATCTATGCCTCAGTATGCAAGATTGATAAACATTCAAGACAAATGAGAGGTGAGCTGACTTATCTAGATTATCATGCAGTAATTGTCCATGTCCTTGCAGAGGGATGGATAATTGGGTTTAAACTAAGAGATTTAACAAATAAAATTCTTGGGATTTGTAAACATCTTGGGGAGAAACAGTGGAGAAGGAAGAATTCAAAGTAACTTTCAGACTTCTATATTGGAGTCTTATTAATCTAGAGAGAAAACTCAGAAGGAGGAGCAATTTGAGAGGTAACTATTGGTTACATTTTTGTAAAGCGAAATAGGAGCACCAAGTCACCTGGACTTTTTGTGCCTTTTCATATACTTGGTTATTTGAAATGCAAAATTGTATTTATCTCTGTGGGTGGCAGCCAACAAAGTTCAAAAAACATTTCTTTAAGAGGCATACATAAGATACTTAAGTACAGTTGTCAGCAAAGTTGTTGTTCTAGACCTCAGAGACACATTTAGAAGTCAGAAAAAGACATCTGACCACACACATTGGTATGAGAGTTGCCAGTGGGTAGATTTTAGTTGAAGGCAGCAGAGTGGGTGAGATTAGCTGAAGGAAAAGTGAATTGAAAGAAATCTTAGAGAACATCCACTTTAAGGGACACATAGAGGAAAAGGAAATAGGAAAAGAGACTGAAAAAGTATCTTGAAAGATGAGAAAACAGTAAGCTTGTCAGAAATCTAATTGTGACACATCGGTTTGTTTTATACTATGAAATGTACAAAAACATGTAATTTCTCTATAGGAACACATCAAGTAGCAAAAAGATACCAAAAACTTTATGGACAATACATATTATGAAAAAACTATGCATGGGTTTCAATTTCTTTTGCAACAAAATAAACTTATCTTTTAATTCCATTGTTATGAACGTTTTGAAAAAGTCTCATTGGTGCAATTAGCAATAAACATAAAAAAGCAGAATTGGTACACTAGTTGACACAAACGGAGAGGAAGCTAGATAAAGTGTGTATGTGAGAAAGGAAGAAAGGGCATGAAGGATTGTGGGAGTTGCTAACCAGGATCAGAACAACATGACGCTGTCAGCTTTCCACTGCTCATTGTGCAGTGGGAGAAGGGAGAATATGCTCAGAGATTTATAGAAGAGACCTATAAAACCCTTGGCAGTGCAGACTGGCTACTCCCCACTCTGGTAGCACAGAGCATTTATGGAATAAATTCGAGGAAGTATGAGAATTGACTTTGAAAATATGAAAAAATGATTAGTAGCACACTTTAAAAAAAAGTAAAATATAACCTCAGACTTGTAAAAAATACAGGGAAAAAGTTACATTTTCAAATAAACACTTTCACTTATGTGAATTCAACAACTCCGTAAAATGCATTAGATGCAAGCAGCAACTGGGATGGTGTAATCAACACCTGGGAAAAAAACGGAGGAAAGAAATGAACCAGGAGTGTGGAGAGGGGGATTACATTTGCATGTGTCTTATGAACCTGAAAAATAGAAGAGAATTGCAAACTCAGAGAAAAAAAAATTTTGCTTGTCTGAACAAGAATCTTATTTGGTCAGATATATTGAATGAGCTGTATCTAATGGTTCTTGTGCCAAGAAAAAAATGGACCCCAACCATACCTGCCCATCTTTTATTCTAAAAATTAGAGACTGATAACAGTGTTCATTGAAAAATAATGTTATTTGTGTCACAAACAACATACCACATGTGTTTACTCTATAAAATGTTGTGTTCATTGAATCAGTTTTCTAAACTGTTTGAATTAGATTAACATCTACTTCTCAAGTCTCCATACAGAGTAAAAGAATCAACTCTTAACTATAACTCTTGTGAATTGAAATATTTACAAAATAAAGTACAAGAAATATTTATATCACTTGTTTCTATTGTAACTGTAAGAGTTTTCAAATAAACAATGCTTGCTGCCTAAGTTAGCATGACATAAAAAAACAGTAGATTGTGTCTATGTATAGTACATCATACAACTAATTCATGCAAGACTCAAAATATAAATTATTTTAACATTCATGATTATTTATCTAAAATATTCAAAGGTTTATGAATATACAATTGCATTGTACCACTGAAATGGGTTGAATATTGTTTCCCCAAAAGAACTGCAGAATGTTAACTTATTTGAAAATAGTATCTTCGCAGAAATAATTAGTTAAGATAAGGTCACACTGTATTAGGGTGGGCCCTAAATCCAATGACTAATATCTCTATAAAACAAACAAACAAACAAATTAAAATAAAAAAGAGGCAGCATTCAAACACCCAGGTAGGAAGTCTATGTGATTGATGGTTGCAGAGATAGGAACAATGCCTCTGCAACCCAAGGTGTACATCAAGGGTTACAGGAAGCCATCCAAAGCCAGGGAGAGTCAAAGAGGGATTCTTCTCAAGAACCTTAAAAGGGCCTTTGGCCCTGCCAACCACTCAATTCTGGACTTTAACCTCAAAAAGTTTCAGAAAAAATAAAGTGTTTTAAGCCACCCAGTTTGTAGCAATTTAGTACAGGAGCCTTAGGAAATGAATATTCAATCTGTTTAGAAAAAAAAAAATCTGTGTATGGTCTACGGTAAGACCCTTTATCCAGGAATCTGCTTTTTAATAAATGTCAAGGCTTGTTCATGACACCAAAGAGCTGAATGTCCCAATGTTATTTGGTACAACTATTTTTGTTGTAATTGGAACTCAAAACCCGCATCTATTTGGAGTCTGCTGTAGACACTGTCTCTTGCTGTCCCTAACTTTATGAGGATAATTCTATAGAAAAATGACTCCTGTAAATTCTGCTGTCACTCAGTAAGAACTGGCAAAAGGCTCACACTGATGGCTTTCTTGATTAGAATGCAGGGCAAACAGCCCTACACTCTGGCTTATAAAACAAGCTAAAGTGTCGCCTGCTTCCTCACCTCATCATTTCTAGAATGGTACTTATCTTTCAAGCCACAAAACAGCGTTGATGCTAAGGTCATAAAAAGTATTATATGGTGCCGCCTGCCATCTTTTCAAGGTGGGCTGGCAAAGCAGAGGACCACAGACAGAAAAATGGAGTAATAAAGTTTAAATAGTAGGTAATAATATTAATCTGCTGTGCTGCAGTGCCGATTAAGAGATTGAACCAACTCCCTGCAGTTCTAATTGGATTTTCCTGTGTTTTCTAAAACCCTTAGGGCTCTACCCTGATAAATCCTATTTTTACTTGCCATTTATTCTCTGTGAATGACTCTATGTAATGGACTTATCTGTAAAAACACACAGACGCTCGTATCGCAATAGAATTCTTTTTGTGGTTCTCTTTCTCTGGCAGGTTACTTTCTAAAAGGCAAATAATTAATATACTGAATCACTGGACTAATTGCTGTCTAAATATTTCATATGCATAATAAGATATAAGGCTATAACTCAGGCACCAGGAAAATACTACAATGTATAAAATGATGCCCTAGTAATGAGTATTACATTAGGACCAGGAAAATAGACCCATATATTCTTGTGGGTATATTAGAATCATTAAAGGCAAAATGAAACAGGAATAAAAGCTTTCTATGCACATGTCATATGTACATCCCAAATCTGTAAGGTCATTTTCACATAGTCAATTCATCATTATTTTTTGGAATAATGCTACCTTTGTATAAATTTGCCTTCACATGTGTTTATTTGTGTGTGTAGCCAAAAAATATTTTCATCAGGATATTATTCCAATAACAGCCATGTTAGCGCCAGTTACAAAACATTTATTTTTATATATACATTTATATATCCACATTATATATTGTATATATACATTATATAATATATATTATGTATATATATTATATACAACATACATACATAATATATACATATTATATAACATATATTGTATATAATGTATATATATAAATGTGTATATATATATATATATATTCCTAACACCAGAAGATTGTATAGAATAGGGTCCCAAAAGGCAAACTTCTGCAAGATGTCTCTATACTGATCCAGAACCAAAATGTTTATCCATTCTATCTGATTTCATCATGGAACCAGGGAAACTTCTATTTCACGTTGCTGTATTCTGAGTTTTCACTTATATAGTGCCACTCTTGAAACTCCCTGAATTTTCCTTCCAGAGCCCCAAGCACAGCCAGGCACTCACACCCTCTGCTGTAGACTTTAGGGCAAGGTCTCTGTTCTCTAGGCTGTGGTGGCTTAACCTTCAGGCTTTGTGTGCATCTTAGACCTGACTGCCAGTGAGCTGTTTCATCTGGGATGCATACTAAATCTTTAGCATTCTGGGTCCCATTCCAGACTTTTTGAGGGATGGGCTCTAAGAATCTGCCTTAGTAAGCAATCCCTATAACTACATAACAGATATTCTGAGGTCTATGCCTGTAGAGCTATTAACAGGAACTCCACAAAGTAGATTTAATAATATCCATTTTCCAAAGATATTAAGGGATTTGAAAGTTATATTACTTTCCTAAGTGAAGAGATTAAGAAGCAGGATCCAAATCCAGTCTATGTGGCTTGAAAAATCCTTTCCACTCTATCCTTTGGAGAACATGTTACAGATGTCCTCTATGAGTCCCTGGATTCCATTCCAGAGTATTCTTCCATGCCACTAGTATATAATTCTGGCAATAGCTGTTGCTACTGACAACATTTGGCAGTATTTTAGAAAATAGTGAACAAATTTTTGGATATCTTGACAAGTTGCCTGAAATATACTTGGATTTTTGTACTTATTTTGAAAAGGGAAGACTGAGCGTGAACAAGTATGATACAAAATGATCTAGGTCAGAATGAATCATCAGCTGAACATAAACCAGGATTGTTCAGTCAGAACCACAGGACCATCCCATTCCTGATAAATGGCAATAACAACCTGAGGCAATCCTCCCACTGGAGGGAACTCATGAAATGTCCCGAGAAAATTGAAAATGGGCTTGTATCAGCTGAATTCCTGAACACAGTGGGAAACTTGGAGAATCAAAAAGCAAGCCACAGTGAAGTTCATGAGTGAAAAGGAAGCTTGGGAAATGTGGGAACTTATCTGATATAAGATTCAAAGAGTAAGGCCTCGGTGATGCTGTTCTGATGGACTTCTTTGCAGAGCTGTCTCATTTGAAGGATCACCTTGGTCCTCATTCTAGAGATTCCCAAAGATGAGGGTACCTTGTTCTCAAGGAGGGCCACAGCCTGGACCCTGATTGCAATACTCATTATGAGGTGAGGTGAGGTTCTCAAGAACACAAAAGCTACTTATGGAAACAGCAACTTGTGCTGAGGCAAAGAAAAAGTATTTGTGGTAGGACAATTTTGAGCTAAACCAAGAAAAATCTATTGTTGAGTGAAGTAAGGCAGCATTGTACTTAATTCCTTTCCTGATCATCATCTTCCTATTTCTTAACCTCCCTCAAGGAAAGATGATGCAGCAATACTGAGAATAAAAAACAAAAGAACAACTGAGAACATTTCTATTCTCTGCCTTAAATTCTCCATACTGCAATTTTACCTTATCATTCTTCCAAAGGTAAGCGGTAGTCAACAACCGATGTTAACTCAGAGTTTTCTTCCTAAGCTAGAATCTCCTGGTAGCAGATTCTATTACCATGAATACTCTCCTTTTAACCTTGCTTGATTATTTAAAGGGAACTTAAGTGGTATGGATTCAAATTGCCTAAAGCATTATTTTTTCCCATGAAAAAATGGTATAAGCCATAAAAGTGTTGTGAGAGGGCCAAGACAATTTTCTGAGGAAATTATTCATTGACTTAATTTACTTTAAATTGCAAAACTCTGCTTCTAAAGTTCATTTATTTTCTGGCCCAGGCAAACTTATGAAGTAGGTGAAGTTTGTCTTCCCCAGTCCTCTCATTTCCTCTGTTGGCTTATCCTGTTGGTGCACTCTTCTAATACCTGATATATTTATTTAGTCTTCTGCTTGAGCATAGATTGCCAGCCACACTTCCCTCCACTCATCTCTCACCCTGACTCGTCCCTTCATTGAGATTTAGCTTCCTCGTTTATCATTTGTTCAGGCTTCTTACCTCTTGATAGGTGAGGTTCAGCTGATTTGATGAACAACTTCATGTGTTAATGAGAATTGTAATTGCTTGAATGTCTCCTCCCAAAAGATTTGTTGAACTCCTAATTCCCATGCTATGGAGTGAATGTTTGCATCCCCGCAAAATTCATTATGTTGAAATTCTAGCATCAAATGTGGTATTGGAAGTGGCATCTTTGTAGGATAATGAGGTCACAAATGCAAAGTGGAAAACAGAGTTCTCTCAGAGTCTTTTTCGCTATGAGTACAAAGTGAGAAGGCAGAAGTCTGCAGCCTAGAAGCGAGCACTCCCGAAAACCCAACCATGCTGGCAGAACCCTGATCCTGTAATTCCAGCCTCTGATCTGCAATACAACATTCTGTTGTCTATGAACCACATAACCCATGAGTCGATTTTCACTTGGAAATAGGGTCATTGCAGATGCAAATATTTAGCATGAGTCACTGACTTAGGGTAGGGCCTAAATCCCATACGCCCATAATCATTGTAAAAGGAAAAGAAGGGACAGTGATAGACAGGGAAGCATAATAGGTGACATCAGAGGCACAGACTGGAGTTATGCTGACATGAACTGGAGAGCATCTGAGCCTACCAGAAGCTGAAAATGCAAGGAAGGGCCCTAGGCTGGAGGCTCTGGAAGGAACACGACCTGCCAGCACCTTGGTTTTGGACTTCCTGCCTCCAGAACAGTGAGGGACCCTCACTGTTTGAGTGACCAGGTTTGTTACGCTTCATCACGGCAGTTTGGGAAACTAATGCAGAGACTAAATTGTAAAACTGGTATTTCTGGATAACTTACACATATCTATTGTACTATCTTCAGTAGACAGTGACAGAGCAGAAGCGATACTGCTCATGATGCAGTTCAGGTACCTGATGGGTCAATAGGAAAGGTGTTTTGAGATGGAAAATTGCATGTGGCACCCATCAAGTGCTCATGGTAGATCCCAATTTCAAGGTTCTCTCAGCTGTCCCACCAATAAAGCCTGACATCCAAACTGTCCTGTTTGGAGCTTCAATTCCTAGGTAATGTGAATACAGAAAAGGGCATGGCACAGCAGTCAGTTACTGATTGAAACTTAAAGTAGCATTACTCTGGTAAAATATTTCACCTTTCCCTGCAAGTTTTGCTTTTGTACAGTCTTTTCTATCTTGGAAGTAGCACCTCTCCTTACCTAGTTGATCAAGGCCAGCGTAATTGGAACATGGAAGAACTTGGATGTTTGCCACTTTGAATCTTCAGCACTTTGCATAGTTCATGGTATATAGCATATGTTTGAAAACTTATTTGAGGGGCCAGTGCCCTGGCACAGTAGGTTAATCCTCTGCCTGCAGCACTGGCACTCCATATGGGTGTTGGTTCTAGTCCCAGCTGCTCCTCTTCCGATCAGCTCTCTGCTGTGGCCTGGGAAAGCCGTGGAAGATGGCCTGAGTGCTTGTGCCCCTCCACCCATGTGGGAGATCTGGAAGAAGCTCCTGGCTCCTGGCTTCGGATCGGCACAGCTCCGGCTGTTGTGGCCTTTTGGGGAGTAAGCCAACGGAAGGAAGACCTTTCTCTCTGCTTCCCTCCCCCCACCCACTGTCTGTAACTCTACCTCTCAAATAAATAAATAGAATATTAAAAAAAAAGAAACTTATCTGAAAGAATGGATGAAGTAATAAGTGATCTATTATGACTAAACTGGTTTATCCTTGTGACAAGGAGTAACCGTAAGTTGTGATTTCATGGCTGCTGTGCTGGGGGACACATAGTCTTCCTATTTCTCTCTCCCTCTCCCCCTTCCCCACTCCATCTCTCTGTTTTGAAGCTTTATTTCAACTTGGAATGAAAATATATTTGTTTGTGCTATAGTGTATAGAAGGGAGTGGTAAGGAGTCAGTGGGGAAGTGTCCAAATTCTGGCCTTCGCTTAGCTACAAACTAGATAACCAAACCTAGAAAGGGCACCATTTAACAGGAGTTATTAAAGAACATAGTAATGCAATTGAAAGTAGATTGAAAAACCAGTAAAAATTGGATTTCTAATCTCTATACTGCCAAAAACTCACCCTTTGGGGTTGTTATGAATCTCTCTGTGCCACATTTTCCCGCTTGGAATATTAAAGAGATTTGACTATTTAAGAGAGAGCCAGCATAAAGCCATTTGGCTCTGCAGGATAAGAGGAGTAGAAGGGTGAAAGGAATGGAGGGAGGAGGGTTGTCACTGTAGGAGGCTGCAGTAGAAAAGATAGAAACATCATTTTATTTGGAGTCAGTGATGAGTATGGAAATAATTTTCTTTTACTGTCCTCAAGTATATTCACTGGCAACACAGTGCCCTTCTGTCAGATTTCCATGGTTTTCTGTGACCTACATTCACTGTGATGTTTTACTGACTCCTTCATTTGGATTAGCTACTTTTTTTGCATGCCTCCAGATGCCACTATGATTTACTGAAGCTAAGAGCATCGATCACAGTTACAAGGCATATAAAAAATGACAATCATCACTCAAATATCTTCACTCCACCTGAAACAAAATTTTCTCAGTAGAAAATAAATACTTCCCCTCCTGCTGGATTAGCCAAGATTTATAATTCTATAATATGCAAATAGCCCCCCAATTTTCAGATGAAGGGAGGCACTCAGCTTCTGAGCTCAGTAATGGCAAGAGATGTGACTTTAAAGAGGTATTTCTACTTTGAGCTGTGCCCACAAGCTTCTGGAAGTGTCAGGTGTTTGTTAGTGGGATAGCACATGGCACTATATGTGCACAAATATTTCCCCTGAAGGTTCTCAATTTATGTCTTAAACATACCAAAGATCAGGAATAGTAAATCTGAACATCATTCATGTCTTAGGCTAAGAAGAAAATACAAATGTTTTTAAAAAGAGAACCATAAACATATACAACAAATTGCAAAATTACTGGTTTTAAAAATTGTTAATTTTTATTGTCATACAATATTTATAAGAAGAGCACCCATGAAACCACAACTTATAATAACTCCCTTTTTGGCTTACAGTGTGATAATTTGATGAGAATATACAATGTTTAATGATCAAATCAGTGTAATTAACATTTCAATGTCCTTAAATAGTTATCATACTTTTGTGTTGGAAATCGTTGAGCTCCTCTTTTCTAGTTCCTTATAAAATTTGGAATAAATTGCTGTGAATTACAGTTATTCTACTGTGCCATAGAACATTAAAACTTATTCTTGGCTGGTGCTGTGACTCAACAGGCTAATCCTCCACCTGCAGCACCAGCATACCAGATTCTAGTCCTAGTTGGGGCGCCGGATTCTGTCCCGGTTGCCCCTCTTCCAGGCCAGTTCTCTAGTGTGGCCCTGGGTGCAATGGAGGATGGCCCAAGTCCTTGGGCCCTGCACCCCATGGGAGACCAGGAGAAACACCTGGCTCCTGGCTTTGGATCAGTGCGCTGCGCAGGCTGCAGCGGCCATTGGAGGGTGAACCAACGGAAAAGGAAGACCTTTCTCTCTGTCTTTCTTTCTCTCACTGTCTACTCTGCCTGTCAAAAAAAAAAAAAAAAACTTATTCTAATGTAACTGTATTTTGGTGCCCGCTATGCAATTGCCCTCTAATCCTCTCCCACCTACACTCCCAACCTGTAGCAATCACTATGCTACTCTCTGCTTCTATGAAATCAATGTCTTTAGCTTCGCTATATGAGCAGGAACATTGGGTATTTTGCTTTCTGTGTCTGGCTTATTTCATTTAATGTCCTCCATTTCTATCCATGAAAGCTTACTAAATTTTTGAACTGGAAGATACCCAAGATACATTCATTGTTAAGTCAGAAATGATGATCTAAGGCTCAAAGTTTATGTAACTCAACAATGGAAAACTTGTTTGCAACAGGTGGACCTGAAATTTACAAGTTTCCACTTTAATTTTAGCTCTGTCAATTCCATAACAGTGTCTAATTGTTTAAATAATTAAATATATATGGCAGAAATAATTTATTACCACTGAGTATTAATTTTCCCTCTTGTTTCTGGATTTTATTCTGGGTCACATCCAGCTGGAAAAAAAAAACACTTCTCAGGAAGTTTTTAGAAAATACTATGTAAGCAATTGGTGAAAATTTCAGAAAAATGCTATCCTTGCCAATAAGATTGGCCATGAAGAAGGAACTTGGGCAAGGACTATAGGATCTTAGGTCACTGATGACATTAATTCACCCTACTGATCATTGTGAACTTCTTTTACTGGAGAAACTATATTCACTTATGGGAAAAAATACTTTCATTTTGGATTTTCTATAATATACATAGATGAATATAATTATTACTACAGACAGGTGATTGCTATATTTAACACAAGCAAATAAACAGCAAAAAAAAAATAAGCTTTTCTAAAAACTAAATAATTGTATATTTTTGTATCTGCCATCATTATAGCCAAAAGCAGTACCAAAGAGACTTCTGAGTATGGGCTCATTTTTAAAGATACAGTCATTGGCCGGCGCCATGGCTCAACAGGCCAATCCTCCGCCTTGTGGCGCCGGCACACCGGGTTCTAGTCCCGGTCGGGGCGCCGGATTCTGTCCCGGTTGCCCCTCTTCCAGGCCAGCCCTCTGCTGTGGCCGGGAGTGCAGTGGAGGATGGCCCAGGTGCTTGGGCCCTGCACCCCATGGGGAGACCAGGAAAAGCACCTGGCTCCTGGCTCCTACCATCGGATGATCGCGGTGCGCCGGCTGCAGCGCGCCATCCGCGGCGGCCATTGGAGGGTGAACCAATGGCAAAGGAAGACCTTTCTCTTTGTCTCTCTCTCTCACTGTCCACTCTGCCTGTCAAAATAAAAAAAATAAATAAATAAAGATACAGTCATTATTTCTGAAGATAACTGTAAAATGTATTCTTATAAACATGAAGTATCTTCAAAAACATTTGTGGAAACTTTTTAATGATTAAAAAAATAATGCATAGATTTCAAAAATGTTTGCACTAAAATAAACATCTTTTGATTTTGTTTTCCACAAACTTTTTGAAGTTCCCTCATACATCCAGTACTTAAAACTTTAAAGAGGGAACATTTTTGTTGCATAGACAAAGAAGGCTGCAAATTTACTAATAATTCTACTACAATTTACTAAGCAACCAAAAAAATTAATGCAAATACACATAAATTACTGCATAATTTGGAATACTCATGACAAACATAAAGATTATAAAGAAACAATAAAAGGAGTGATAATGTGTAAATTCTGAGAATATTGCTTAATTTTATTTTTGATAATCCATATTCTGGTTTGTATTAATAAAATAAATTGCAAATATGCTGAAAAAATAAGGCAATAAATTAAAGTAACATCAAAAAGCCCTAGAGTAAGTCAAAATCCTTTGAGTATTAGTACCTTAAATGCTTAATTGCTAAAGTGCTAAAACCACATTTCACTTCTGTTATTTTCTTAGTTCTTTGGAGAAAAAAGTTCTTTAAGCCAAATAATTGTAAATTAGATATGGTAAAATAACATCATGACACTGGAGTTTGTTCCTAATCTTAAATTCAAGGAGAAAAAACTAAATTCTTCACTAAATTGCAACCTTAGAATCATGGATATTATCTAATCCAATGATCTTACTCTTATAATTTATGTTAAAATTAAGAAAAATTATTTGAAACTTGGAAATCAGGGGAAAATGCATGCAATTCTTTTCAACATCACTGTTTCAACAGGTTGCTTTCTTGGATTAAAAAATTGTCTAAGAAAATGTACAATGCAGGCATTGTGAAATCACACTTTAACTAGAAAACTGGTAGAAAAAGTAAAGAGTTTTATGGTCATAGAACTGTAAATTGTTTTGGTTCTTAATATTAGCAAAATTATTTCAATATTTCTTTAAATGATCATATAAATCACTGATCCTAATTACTCCCTTGAGCCAGTCTTACAATCCTGGTTCCATTGTTAATTATATTTAAAGTCTTTAATTTATGTATCAGTCTTAAACTTAGAATTCTGATTTTAGCTTTCAGAAAGTTATTCTTTAACAACAATAAAAAATGGCTACTAATTCAGCAAAATTTATTGACAACAAAAAGTTCCTACAACTCAAAGGGTAATATATACTCCAAAATACATACTACAGTCTTGGAAGAGAGAAACTTATGTAATTTTTTTGTGTTGCTCCTGGTGGTAGGCAGAATAAAGGCCTCCAGCAATGTCAGCCTCCTAATTTTCAGAATTTGCACATATACTATTAAGATTTTATTTGAAATGCAGATTTGGTTAGACAGAGATGCACAGAGGGGTGTGGAGAGAAAGATCCTCCATCCACTGATTGCCCCAAATCACTGCAGTGGCCAGGAGTAGGCCAGATTGGAGCCAGGAGCCTCTTCCAGGTTTCCCACATGAGTGGCAGGGGCCCAAGCACTTGGGCCATCTTCCAATGCTTTCCCAGGTGCACTAACAGGGAGATAGATTGGAAATGGAGAACTCTGGGACTGGAACTGGCACTGGTATGGGATGCTGGCATTACAGGTGATGGCTTTACCCACTAAACCACAGCTTGGCCCCATATTGTACTTGGCCAAAGAGAATTAAGATTGACAATAGAATTAAGATTTTTATTGAGTTGACTTTCAAAGGAGGACAATAGTCTGGATTACCTAGGTGGTTTGATGCAATTAAAAATGGTCCTTAAATGTCAAAGAGGACACGAAGAGGTCATAGTGATGTGATATGAGACTAACCTAACCAGCATTGCTGACTTGAGGATGGAATAATGGGCCAGAAGCCAAACATGGTGGACAGTTTCAGGAGGTGGAGAAAACAAGGGGATGGGTATCCCACTAGAACCTCCAGGAGAGAACACAGCCCTGCTGATATCTTGTTTTATCCTAGTAAGACCAGTGCCAAACTTCTTACCTATACAGATATAAGAAAATAACTTTATGTCACTTTAAATTATTTCATTTGCAGTAACTTATTATGAAGAGACTGCTCTATATTTCAAAACTGTGACTCTTGATGAAGCCAGTAGGAGAGTACAGCCCCATGCATGGGAGATGAGGGTCAGCAGGAACAGGGAAAACAGGAGTAGGACTTTGTATCTATCCCTGCCCTGCTTATTAATGGATTGACGATGTCATTTGTTGGGATACTAAATTCTGTGGTATTTTAGGGCTTCAGAAAAATCTAAGTATTATAATATGCACCAAGTCACTTCCCACCTGCTTTTGTCAACATTAATTGCCACTATTAATATGTTCTGCAATGCTCTTTGAAGGACTCATTCATTTACTCACAAATATTTACAGCATACCTTCCATGTTCCAGGTACAACTCCAGGTGCAGGGACAATACAGAGAACAGACAAAGGCACTGATCTCATACATCTTTCACAGTGGAGAAAGAGAGAAATGTACAGGAAATAAATAAAGCAAGAGTTTTCAAGCAAGGGGGATGCAACAGAGGAAAACATATCAGGTGGGAGAATAGGGTTGGAGGATATAGAGGATGTGAATTTGATTGAAGTGGTGCTAACACACACAAAAAAATGTAGAAGGGGAGTCACCATGTGATGACCTAGGGAAGCCCATTCCAGGAAACAGTAACAGAAAGTCCCTAGGAAAGCTAAAGAATGCCATTGTGTCTAAGACATTGATATCTGAATGTGGGGAGTGACAGCTGAAGGTAGAAGATGGACAGACTCCCGAGTATAGACTGGGTATAGACTATACCAGTGTGGTGAACACCATTCTCCATAGTGAAAGTCAGTATATGTCTATTCCAATTAATAGACTGCTCTATATTTCCAATTAATAGACTGTCATATTGTCATCTGACCTAACTACTTTATTAAACATTCACCTGCACAAACTTGCTTGCCACTGTGTGCTGGAGAGACTAACTGAAAACTGAAAAATTAATATAATTTTAATATATATATAATATAAATTTTAAAAGATTCATTTACTTGGGTCTAGGGCAGTGGTGTATCAGGTAAAGCCTCCCTCTGTGGTGCCAGTATCCCATATGGGTACCTATTCGAGTTCCCAGCTGCTCCACTTCCCATCCAGTTCTCTGTTTATGGCCTGAGAAATCAGTGGAAGATGACCCAAGTGGTGCTTGTTCCCCTGTACTCACATGGGAGACCTGGAAGAAGCTCTTGACTTCTGGGTTCAGATCAGCCCAGCTCCAGCCATTGTGGCCATTGGGGGAGTAAACCAGCAGATGGAAGATCTCTCTCTCTCCCTCATTCCTCCCCCCATAACTCTGCCTTTCAAATAAATAAATCTTTAAAAAATTTTAAAAAAGATTCATTTATTTGAAAGGCACAGGTACAGAGAAAGAAGGAAAGAGAAAGAGAGAGTGAAGTCTTCCATCTACTGCTTCACTACACAAATGGCAACAACAGCCATGTGGGGGCCAGGCTGAAGCCAGGAGTCGTGAGCTTCTTCTGAGTCTTCCGATGTGGTGTCAGGGACCCAAGTACTTGGGTCACCTTTTGCTGCTTTCCCAGGTGCATTAGCAGGGAGCTGGATCAGAAGTGGAGCAGCCAGGACTCTAGCAGGCACCTGGCACTGCAGGCAGAGGCTTAACCTTCTATTCAACAACACCAGTCCTAGATTCATATAGTTTTTACAGCTGACAAAAATTGGGTTAAAAAAAAAAACTTGCCATGTCCTTCCATACACTGATGTGAAGTGAATAATGTATGAATAATGTATAGTGCTAAGGATCATAATACAAAAGACATAGAATAATGTTGTAATCAGATGTAAGGATGGAAGTACAATTTAACAAGTTAACCAAAGTAGCCATACTTAAGTTAAAAATACAGAATTAGTAGTACCTGCCTATGTCACTAGGCTCTCTCACACACACTACTCCTTAATGCATGAATACTAGACACTCACAAACACAGTAAAAGGAAAAAAGATGAGCCTTCTCTTCTTGTAGGTCTACTGATAACTTCCTTTGAACTGATTTGAGAATCTAGACATTGAGCTTACTTTCTGTGTTCTCATGATTTATAAATTATCACTTTCCTTTTTCTCTATAATGGCACTGACTTTTAATAATTGTGCACCTTTGAAGGCAACATATGGATAGGCTGTCATACTGCCAAACGCAGCTACACAAAGCCAGCTGTATGCCAGCAGTATGAGAAAGGGTTAGTGAACTTCCAATGAGCCTCTGCCCTCTCTGATTACAGACTTAGCTCTGCAAAGTTATGCTGATTCAGATTTAAATTGAGTGTTTGAAATGGGGTTCATGTCAGCTACAGTAGTCCTGAGTCATCTACCCTCTACTATCATTTGAATAATTTGAATACCCACCTGTTGTGTCTTCTTTGTGTCTGAATAAATGCACTGTTAAGCTGTGGTAGCAAATCAGATAACTCTTACCCTTGCGAAGAGAAACAGAGTTTGACCTGACATAATTCAACCACATTTTTCCCATTCCATAGACTATTTTCTGTTCAAAATGGGAATGCACAGTCAGACTGCTGGTTTCCTTTGGGTGGTCTTTCAGGAAACATAGAAATGGAAGAGAATGATAGTTTCATGATGTGGAAATAATGAGGAACAGATGCCCTTTTTACATCATTCATCCATGTCACCAAAAGGCATTCTTAAGAAGTCTCTATTAAAATAAATTGATTTGCCTTTTGCTAAAGCCTTGTTTTATAATGTGTCAAGAGGTTTGAAAAATATAGGCTGCATTCAAAGAAAGCAAGGCAAATGCATGCAGTGCTTGTAATATTTATCAATTAAAATTTGGCAAGTGGTTTTAGTTTGCATATATTTGAATTAAGAGAAATTCATTTGTTAATCTCTAACAAGAATATTAATTCAACTTTTACTGAAGGCCCAGCTTATGCAAATTTCTGTACTTGGCATTGTGAGAGGCTCAAAGAAGAATCTGAGATTTTAGTTTGGTGAGGCATTAAGATACACGAACAAAGAATTATTAACAGCTATGAAAAGGTATAAGAAAATGTCTTTGGGGACAATTTCTCTTACTGTCTTATTTGGAGAATAGGATAACAAACATATTCAGGGGTACAAAACATCTGTATAGTCAAAATGTCTCACAGCCTCTGGCATCCATATGTAGGAGCCATATACATTGGGCTATCACAAAATCTATTCCGGTCACACACTTGACTTGCCAAGAAAATGTGAATCAATTTCTTTATAAAAGAAAAATATACTTTATTTCTAATTAAGCTGAGAACAGATGTGCATTCTGTTTTCTAGCACTGGTGCACTCATTTAACAGATATGTATTGAGAGCTTTCTAAATGCCAAGCCCTGTGCCTGTGGCCAAACAACGTGTTAGGGTCTTGTCCTGTGTAGGATCTGGACAGGGCCATTGCATGGGATACAATGAGCAGGACACTAGCCAAATATGTTGTGTTTATTCTCTTCAAGCACTTTTTGTTCTGAAATCTTGCCTGTTTCCTCATGGATGAGCTCAACAAAACATTCTCCCTCACCCTCCCTATCTTTAAAGTATTAAGAGCTGTAGCCTGAGCACCCAGATATTTCCGGTCTTCTCCGAATCCACTTCATCCTTCAGAGGCACGAAAACTTAAACATGATCCGGTTTCAGAACCTTTCTGCTCTAGAAGAGGAGAGAGAAATAAACCATTTAATAGTCCTTTTCATTTCTGCTACAAAAGGCCCAGCCAGCAGTCAACTCTGGGGCTGTGTGGGGCTGTCTTACCCATTGTGAGCCTTTGATTGATGCTGTGTTTCCACTGCAACACTGACACTAGGCTTTAGAGAGGGAAAAAAATGTGGGCTAAGGCACACACGCAAATGATACTGCAAGCTTCCGAACAGAAGCATGTTCTCTTTGACAATCCAACAGAATCATACTAGATTTTGCTGAGTAAACAAAAGCATACACACTCCTGACTCCAGGAGTCTACCCGCCTCACAATGATAGACACTTGCTGTGGTGCCGGGGCTCTAACACTCTTTTCCTCATTCCACACAGGACTTCAGAATGTCAATTATCATAGAAAGCACAGAGAGCTATTCTCAGCAAAGAACCTATCATAAAGCAGTTTAGTGGGAGCTAAAAAGAAAGCCTGGGAAGACCTGGAGCAGTCCCTTCTGGAGAACACAGTCAGGTTTCTACAGCAGGTGAAATGAATAGCAGTGGCATGCATCTGCTGAGCTCCAGCACTCCAGTGTGGCTGGCAGTGGGAGCCTCAGCAGACAGCAGTCATGAGCAACGAAAGGCGAGCAGGGGCAGCGAATGAGCCAAGGGAAGGCCAGGGGAGCTTCTTCGGGAAAGCAGCAGATGCGATCACACAGGACACAGTGCTGCCAGGGACTGTGCTGCCTCCCTGGTGCCTGGGGCGAGCTCCCTGCTGGGTGGCTGGAAGCTGATGTGCATCCTGAGCCCAGGGTCTGACTTCTCTACCGCTAGCACAGACACAAGGAGACCCAACAAGAAAGGAACATGATGCCTCTTCAGGGCCTTCAGAGGTATCTGCTCAGGAATTTATAAGTGAACATTCTGAGAAGGCATGCTGCATTTTCTTCATGTGAAAAGAGACCACATGTTCTTGGTCTTGCTTTGAATATCATCACATGCAGAGTTTTGCCAGATTCACTTGGACTTTAACAACCGAGGCATTTTGTTTTCAGCTCATTAATTTACTTTTTTATGTTCTGCACTGACCAAATGAAACACATAACTTTTTTTTTTTTTTTTGACAGGCAGAGTGCACAGTGAGAGAGAGAAAGAGAGAGAAAGGTCTTCCTTTGCCGTTGGTTGGTTCACCCTCCAATGGCTGCCGCAGCCAGCGCACTGTGGCCAGCGCACAGCGCTGATCCGAAGGCAGGAGCCAGGTGCTTCTCCTGGTCTCCCATGGGGTGCAGGGCCCAAGCACTTGGGCCATCCTCCACTGCACTCCCGGGCCATAGCAGAGAGCTGGCCTGGAAGAGGGGCAACCGGGACAGAATCTGGCGCCCCAACCGGGACTAGAACCCCGTGTGCCAGCACCGCAAGGTGGAGGATTAGCTTGTTGAGCCATGGCACCGGTGAATACATTTACTTTTTTATTAAAATGTTAACTAAAATCCAAGTGATCATTATGTATTAAATTTGGAGAACTGTAATTATGATAGGACTACAGTGAGTGTTGGGACTGCAAACATCTCTTCTTTTTTAAAAGTTTAAAATTATGGCACAACATTTCAATACTTGTATAAAATATGTAATGATCAGATCAGGGCAATTAGCTAACACCTCAAATATGTATCATTTCATATGTGTTTGGAACATTTAAAATCCTACTTGCTACTTTGAAATACACAAACAACAGTTGCAAACCATAGTTACCCTACTGTGTTGTGGACCATCAGAAACTATTCTTCCCATCCAACCATCCTCTCCCCATCCTGCCCTCCCACATACCTTTCCCTGGCTGCAGTAATGACTATTCTATTCTCTACTTTTCTGAGGTTATTTTTTTGTTTTCCACATACAAGTGATAACATGTGAGACTTATTTCACTTAACATAATGTTCTCCCATTACATCCATGTTTCTGCAAACCATAGAATTTTCTTTGGTTTTATGGTCTATGAGTATCCCATTGTGTATATGTACTACAATTTCTTTATCCATTCATCCATTAATGGACACCTAGGTTATTTCCATTTCTTGGCTACAATGAATAGTGCTGTGAGGAACAGCAGTGCAGATGTCTCTCAGACTGATCTTTCCTTTGGTAACATACCCAGTAGTGGGTTGGCTGGATCCTATGGTAAATGGATCCTATGGTAAATTTATGGTTTATAAAGAACATCTATCATGGTTTCCATAAAGCCTATGCTAATCTGTGTTCCCACCCACAGCATTTGAGAATTTTCCTTTTCTCTACATCCTTGCCAATATTTGTTAATTTTGTCCTTTTCAATAACATCCATTCTGGGGCCTGCACTGTGGTGTAGCTTGTTAAGCCACTGCCTGCAGTGCCCCTATCCCATTTGGGCACTAGTTCAAGTCCCTGCTTCTCCACTTACGATTTAGCTCCCTGCAAATGTGCCTGGGACAATAGTGGATGGCCCAAGAGCTGGGACCCTTCACCCACACAGGAAATCTGGATGAAGCTCCTGGCTTCAGATGGCCCCTGCCCTGGCCATTATTGCCATTTGGGGACTGAACCAGTAGACAGAAGATCTCTCTCTCTCTCTCTGTCTCTGTCTCTGCCTTTCAAATAAATAAATCTTTGTAAAAAACTGGCATTCTGAGGTGAGATGATATCTCATTATGGGTTTAATTTGCATTACTTCGATGATTAATATTAAACATTTTTTATGTTGTTTTAATGTTGAACATTTTTTCCTTTACTTGTTGGCCATTTGTATATCCTCCTTTGAAAAATGTCTATACCACTTATTCATCTGCTTTTTAATCAGATTATTTCTGGAGGTTTTGTTGTTGGGCTGATAATCAGCCCTATCTTCTTTTTTAAAAATTGAAATGTTATAATATTTAGCTTTAACCTTAGGCTAATTGTATTCTGAAAAGGGAATATGCATAATCAAAGTTAAAACCTCAAGTGCTTTGTTTTGAATATTTTTGTTTTCTTAAGAGGAAAATTTAGTACGTTCCTAAGGATAGCATAACCACAATTATATTTTCATATCACTTGAGATATTTGTTGGACACACAATTGCTTTTTAGTTTGAATCATATTGAAGCTAATAAAAATGCCCCATCAGTTTGATAACTATTTTAAGTACAATTACATAATTTCTGGATCAAGAGAATTCACGACTCCATGACCATGTGGTTAGTTTTCTAAGTTCTACTTCTGCCAACTCATCGCTGACTATCACATTTAAATCCTTCCTTAATAAACCCCTGCAGACTAGGATATGATATTTGGAAATGAGTAATCCCAAAGGATTTACAGGTGGCATCTAGAAAAAAGAAACTGTTTGAAGTTTAGTTAATATGCATTTTAATGTTTTACCTGCCTAGATATTCAAAAGTTGGAAAGTTGTGGTAGATGATATACTAAGCTGTCTCAGAGATGAAAGAGTATCTATGTTAACAACCATAGTTTTCATCTGCATGGCTTTTCTAGGGTATTAGCTATGGAAACACCACAATCTCTAATAATTTGCCATGCATTGATATAAGTCCTGCTAATCAGATTACATTTTTTTTTAACTTCTTCGTGAGCTTATGCTGCCTCATGCTGTTTTACCCCAAACTTCATTATTTAAAAAATATGGTTAGCGGAGCAAATGCCTACAGAATCTGACACATTCTCCTGAGAACACATAAGTACTTCAGTTATGACTTTATTTTATGCACTACATCAGTGACTCATGATCTGGTAGTTTCAACAAAGTTTTCTTTACATGAACAAAAGTATAATTAATCCATGTTTTTGTATGAATTTTAAGTTAATTTTTGAGTTTCAAAGAAAATTTCACCTCTAGAAACCAGTCTAGAGAAATGTAGAATGATAAAATATCTTCTCATTCATTGTTCTGAAAGGGCACCAAAATTACTTTGGCATTAGAAGTTGTCAAATAAAGAACCGGCACTTATATGTTAATTTTATAAAATTGGATAAAGCAAAATAAAAAAAACACTGCATGGCTTTAAAGGAAATATTAGATATTAGATATTTGGAAAAATGTTTCCTACTTCATTAATAATCATCCTTTGACTTAATTTTCCTTATGTAGATACAGGTCTACATTTAGTAGATAAATATAAAATATGTTTTTGGCATAAATTTCTTTCAAAAATGCTAATATTACACTGAGAAAAATATCTGTACAATTACTATAATTTTAAAATAATGACTTCAATAGAAGTCCTGTATTATCTGAATCAAATTACAATATCTACCCAGGAAATGTGCTTTGTGTCTATGTTGCTATGGAAATAGCATTTTTTTTAAATCAGGAATCATTGGATTAAGTCTCTAATAATAACAAGATCACCACAGTTATCATTCAAATCCAGAAATCCTGTAGAAGTATACTATATGCAAAATCTGATTTTTTCCAAAAGGTCCCACTTTCTGAAATACAACTCCACAACTCTTAGTCAATATTCATGTAAAATGGTTTCCTATGCTGCTGATACCGGAGGGACAGTGATAGAAGAGTGTTCCCTGGTTGGTCATTCTTTTTCTCCACCTATTTGGGTATCCTGGCTGGATCACATCTCTGTCTGCCTTCTGAAATTGAAACAGCATGGTTTATGACAGAATAACAGTGCCATGGGCAAGGGAAGAAAGCCGTAGGACAGAGCACCCCACAGCATCAGTGTTTACAATGGATTCCTTTTCTCCTTAGATTCATCGGCCTTCAGGCATCCAAGAACAAGTGGATACCAGATCATCTGGAGTGGGGAATGCCTACATTTCACGCAGTACTACCCTCATTTTCTGCCCACCCCTAGGTGGGCCTTACAACAAGAATTTTAAATGCGTGTTAGAGAAGGAAATCTGCGGTAGTAAATAGAATAGGAACACTTGACAGACTGCAGAAATAGCTCCTCTTGTCTAGGTCTCTGAAACTTTAGGGAATTTATGCTAGTGTCAGGATGTGAAACGGTGGGTGCACATGGCCCAGAACTCTAATGATCACAGAAGAAGAGATCTTAAGTGTGTGCTTCTGTAAGCATGCACATCATACAGACATAACTGTTCTGGTCAGATACCTTTCAGTGGCATGCTTAACTCTGTCCCCTCCCTCCCCAAAGGAAAGATTTTCCTGTTTATAGAAAAATAGTCCAAGATTTTAACAGAAAAATAAGGATGATTTACTTGACCAGCAAGTTTCACCACTCATCAAGGCTTATCTTCCTGCCTCCCACCACCTGTGTGCAGATCTGATTGCTGTTGGGGAGAAGAGTGTCACCCCTTATCATTTCTACTGCAGATGTTAAATAACAGATCTTTTGTATGAGTCACACACAGGTTCTCCCTCACTTCTTCCCCACAGTAAAACCAGAATTCTTTAGTTGCATATCTGTTGCCATGGAAAAATGAACATTCTGTAAAGCAAGCAGGATAACAAGTTCAAGAAAAAAATCTTAATAGTATGGGGCAGAGAAAACACAGGTTGAGAACATATAAACATCATATCTAATCGTACAGAAAAATGGTAACTGAAATAGCAAGAAAGTAGAATTCCATTGAGTGCCTTAACTACTGGACAATATACTCTTAGTTTCAAAAGTATTTTTCAGAATAGCTTTTTTTTTTTTTGTTTAGTAGAAAATCACCCTCATGCTTAGGAACAAAGTAGCTGTGCTATTTTCACCACCTAGTACATGGCTGGCAGACACAAAGGCCATTGTGCACCAAACAGCAGATAATTGGTTCTCATCTAAACTGGGAACCTGCTAGGTCATTACCAGACTTTTAATTTGAAAATAGACATGGCTCTATTTAAGAGGAGCTGAAAGGAGAATGAAATACCACCCTTTCTGTGTTTAGCTTAGTTAGGCAAGAGGGTTTATGTTTGGATCTAGATTATTTTATCTCAATTTCCTCAAATACCATAGGTACTCTGTACAGAAGACATCTTTCAAGGGAGAGAAATAAAAGGTGGTGACATAGCAAGATAGTAAGATGAAAACAAACAAAAAAAAAAGATGTGGAGTGAGAGCATAGAGGAGAAGGGGAAAATTGGGAAGAAAAGGAAGCTAAGAAAATAATCATCAAAAAATAGAGAAAGAAAGTGAATGGGGAGAAATGAGAAATTTGAATGAAAAAGCAAAAACAAATCTACAAAAAGAAACCACCTAGAAGATCTGGACAGATTAGAGAAAGGAGAACCATGGCAAAAGGAAGGTGTGCAGTTGAACAGCACCACCATTCATAGATTCATGATACTGTCCCTCTACTTCCTTTACATCACATGCTACACATAAGCTTCCCTTGGGAAGAGATTCTGCTGAGAAATTATGGGGGACAATGGGAGTGGGAAACATTTATAAGAAATTTATTTTAATATTGCCCTCTCTTTTTATTCTTGAGCTCTGAGAAGAACTTGGAAGTTTTCTGACATCTTGATTCCTGGTACTGGTTACAGCACATTCCATTCAAACTTGTAATGTTTGGATCTCCAGACAATAATTTTTAAGCACCCTAACCACAGGGTGAAAACGCTAAGTGACCTGTCATGCAGAGGGGAGGTGGTGTGTTACAGTAAACAGAAGGTAGGAACGGGAGATGGAAACCTGGAATTAGTCTCAGCAATGCCTCTAAGTAAAGGAGACTGTAGGAGAAGCCAAGAACAAACAGGACGCAAGGTCTACTCAATGTAGTCTCTGGGGACACCCATTTCTTAGAGTCAGAGGAAAAGCTTAGCAGTGCTTTATACGCCATGTGATCAGAATATTTTGTGTCTGATTAAGGCAAGGAGAATAGAAAGCATGGTTGAACTGATCTGTTTGGGTCAAATAAGACAAAGTTGCCCATTCAGTGTCTGGGAGGGCAGTGATTCATATTTAAAAGTAAAGGTATAATATTATAGTCTTGATATATATATAGTTGAAATATAGGAAATTATCAATATACTTTCCCTGTAAGCTTTCCTATGGAAGCCTTTACCACTTTCTACTCTGGGTTCAAGTTATTAATGGACATGTATCATCTTGTCTGATAGAGAGCAAGGTGCTTCAATTAAAAAATCTCTGATTATTCTTGGTTCTTTCTAAAGTGCCTAGACAGTGCCTTGTGCTCAACGCTCAATTTACATTTGGTATATAAATAACAGCAGCTAGAAAGGACGTTGTAAATGGAGACTTAAGCTTTGGATTTATCTCAGAGCACATTCTGAGGTAATTGAATTAATGTAATTCAATTCAAGCCTTAGGAGTTGAGTGATTATTAATAATAACCATTAATTACTCATTGCCTATTCTGTGCTAGGCATTTTACAGAATTTACCTTTACTTCTTGCTTTAGCACTATTATTATCTCTGCTGTATAGATGAGGAAATATGGGATTAAGTCATTTTTCCAAAGTGATGAAGTAGGTAAAGAGCAGAGACATAGGGTCTAAATTCAAACTCAGGGCTGCTGGGGCATTAGTGTTGAAACAAGGCCCTTTGCTGATCAAAACAGAAACTATGAAATTTCCATTAAATTTAGTCTCCAGGGTGAGCTTTCCATACCTGGTACCCATATAAGGCAATTGGCAAGAAAATGATGCCAGACTAACTTGATTGGAACTGTGGGCTTTTGATAAATCACTAAGCTCCTATAATTGCTCCTTTGCAAATAATACTAATGTGCAAATCCTAGTACTTCATCTTAATGGGTACATTTTTACAGAGAGTTGAAATGGAGTGTTTGAAAAACTTCTAGAATTGTGCTTGGCACATTGATAGTACCTAAGTAATAACATTTGAACCTGAATTTCTGTATAAATTTGTGACACCTCAATGATAATGTGGAGAGAATTTCTTCCCTAAAGCCATTGGGAGCATGTAACTGACTACTCCTCCACCTCTGGCCCTAACTGCAATACAGACCTCTTCTACCCACTGTATACTTTAACTAATGCTGGTATCTGCTCAGTGAGAAGATCATCCTGAAAGGGACTCCCACAGAGTTTGAGGTCAAGGAGAACCCTTCCACCCTATCCAGACTGGTTTCTGCCCATAAACTAGTACAGATTTCATATAATTAGAAAATAGTGATATTAAGAAAAGATTAGCTTGGCCAGACATCCATCCTCAGGTTTAATACCATTATCATTACTACTACTGAGAGTAGCTAGCATTTTATCAAATATTGTGATTCGAACATTGTCCTAGATATTTTGTGTCTTCTTGCCCTTTTATGTAATACACACACACACACACATATTAAACCATTTAATGAGGCCGGTACCGCGGCTTACTAGGCTAATCCTCTGCCTGCAGCACTGGCACTCTGGGTTCTAGTCCCGGTTGCTCCTCTTCCAGCCCAGCTCTCTGCTGTGGCCTGGGAGTGCAGTGGAGGATGGCCCAAGTGTTTGGGCCCTGCACCTGCATGGGAGACCAGGAGAAGCACCTGGTTCCTGGCTTCAGATCAGCGCAGTGCGCCACCAGCCGTAGTGGCCATTTGGGAGGTGATCCAAGAGAAGGAAGACCTTTCTCTCTCTCTCACTGTCTAAATCTGCCTGTCAAAACAAAAAACAAAACAACAACAACAAAAAAAACATTTAATGTTCTTGAAGACAAATCATGTGCAGAAATAATAACTAAGTAAAAACTGTAAACCATAACATTACTAGAATTATCTTACGAAATATTCATTAAAAGCACAGAATCCAGGGCTTGAGCACCTTGTTTTATGTCCTGTGCCTACTACCTGCAAATGGGATGATCTTGGGGAAGCTACTGTAAAATGGAGATAAGAACAGTTCCTTCTCATAGGATTGATGTCAAGATGAATAAGGCCAATATTAGAATAGAACTTGGTATATACTAAGTTATACATACCTGCTATTTTCCCACATATTGTAGATTGTTAAAACATTAATTGTTAACAATTATTTATTATTCAACTGACATATTACAAATAGGCAAGTGCCATTTGAACGTGTTAGGTAATAAATCCAAAGATACTTTTGTGTGATTTTTGATCTATGATCACTGGAAATGTAACAGAAAAGGTCCATTCTATAAGAATGTACCAAAATCCTAATGAAAAAGCATTTCTGTGTGGGAAAGTTAAGATTATCCATGGTAGATTGCTGTAATAATTTTCTAAAAGTATCCTCATGTTAATTGATGGTATTATTCCTAGAGAGTATCCAGGATGAACATAACTAAAAAGAGGAAATGTGAAATGTATATCAACCATAATTTACGAATGAATGTACATGAAAATCTAAGTAAACATAATTTTGCATGACTATTGGGAAGGTCTAAGATTTAATCTTCTAAGACAAAATTTTGATGAACAGACTTTCTCTCTGATTTAACTGTAACTGTAAAGTTACATTATCACAGTAAATTCAGTATGACTATGTTCTGGATTATGCAAAATTCATACCCTAATGACATTATTGAATTAAATGATACTATTAAGGTAGATGTGTTCATCTACTGAAGATATTGCTAGGCATCAGTTTTAAGTTTCTTATTGTCAGTGTCTGTCTCTGTCTCTGTCTCCTATAATAGTCTATCTATAGGTTACCAAGATTCAATTTGCAAATGTTCAGTTTCTGCTTCCTTTCTGGTTGATCTGGATCAATCCTGGCAGTTTTAGAAGCCAGGGCTCTTTAATGACTGAAGTCTTGGGTTTAGTCTTTAAGCTTGACCCTTGATGAGCCTGGAATGAGCCCATGAAACTGTATCTTATACCCAAATCCATATGAATTTTTTAGCAATCTATATTAATAAATTTCCACCTTGACCAGTGATCAAACTTCATTTCCCCTAGACAAAGTAATTGTGTGTAAACTTCAGCATGTTGAATGATGTTTTCAAGAAATAGAACCATGATTCCTGTACATCCTTGCTTTTCAGTGGTATATCTCCCAACACAGATGAAACATGCGGAATAAAGATGATATGGCATGTCAACTGAAGGGTACTGTTGCTGCATAGACAATGGTTGCCCTGTAGAACCAGTGGGTTGGGCCTCTAGTGATTTCTCTAATCCTCCACCAAATCCAAGTACAAATTCAGAGTAAATTTGACTTGAAGGATAATCTCATGTACACATTAGCCTCTAGCATCTGCAACTTCTTTCCTAGTTTATTAATATGTTTCTTCAAATTAGCTTTTTGGGATTTAATATAATGAAGCCTCAATTATTCATATGTTTACTTAGTGAAGCCTTTTAACTTTTACTGATATATTAATTAATATTAAAATGATGCCTTCAGAATATCATCAAAGCTATTTTTACAATATTCTATTTTCAGAAGAGAATTTTGCTTTTATATTCTACATTGAACATAACTTTCCAAAAATTATTATATACGATGGAAAGGAGCTAGTATAAAACTCAAGACTTCTGTGTCTGGGTCAAGCTGTGACTGTGAATATAAAAGGTGACACTGAATGAGTCACTGAGCCTTTCTGGGCATCATTTCCTTTATTTTTAAGTGAAGAGATTTACTACATTTTCACTGATATTCCTTTTGGATCCAAAAGATAAAGTTATATCTCTATGTTTATATGTATGTTTTTTCTTCTTAAACAATTGGCATTTCTTCAGAGTTATGTTTATCAAAATTTAATTCTTCCTCTCCAAATACCTTTGTGATTTCACAACCTGGGTTTGTATTACATTAAATAATTTAGACATAATTACTTTAGACATAAATAATATCAGTAACATGGAAACCTTGAAAATATAAATGAGCACCAAAGGGGAAACCTGTTGAAGTGAAATGGACACTATGAGAAACAGTGACTTGATCAGCCGTTGTCCTGACTGTTGATGTACAATGTAATACTTTATCCATTTAAGTATTTTTTTTTGTTCTAGTACTATTGGTTGAACTCTGTAATTAACACACAATTATTCTTAGGTGTTTAAATTTTAACTGTTAAATATAAGAGTGGGAATAAGAAAGGGAGGAGATGTACAATTTGGGACATGCTCAATTGGACTTGCCCCAAATGATGGAGTTAGAATTGTGCCAGGGGATTCCAATACAATCCCATCAAGGTGGCATGTACCAAGGCCAAATCACTAGTCCAAGTGATCAATTTCTGTTCACAATTGATCATACTGATAGGTCTAAGAGTCAAAGGGATCACACAAACAAGACTAGTGTCTGCTAATACTAACTGATAGAATGAAAAAGGGAGAGAATGATCCAACATGGGAAGCGAGATACACAGCAGACTCATAGAATGGCAGATGTCCTAAACAGCACTCTGGCCTCAGAATCAGCCCTTAAGGCATTTGGATCTGGCTGAAGAGCCTATGAGAGTATTTTAGGCATGGAAAGCCAAGACACTCTGGAAAAAAAAAAAAAAAGAAGAAGAAGAAGACCTAAATGAAAGATCTCTGTGAGTGAGATCCCAGTAGAAAGAATGGGCCATCAAAGAAGAAGGTACCTTTCTCTGAAGGGAAGAGAGAACTTCCACATTGACTATGACCCTGTCAGAATAAGGTCGAAGTTGGTGAACTCAAAAGGCTTCCATAGCCTTGGCAACTCATGACTAGAGCCTAGGGAGATTACTGACGCCATAAACAAGAGTGTCAAATTGTCAGGTCAACAACAGGAGTCACTGTGACTTACTTCTCATGTGGGATCTGTCCTTAATGTGTTGTCTATTGTGTAGTAATGCTATAACTAGTACTGAAACAGTATTTTTACACTTTGTGTTTCTGTGTGGGTGCAAACTGATGAAATCTTTACTTAATCTATACTAAATTGATCTTCTGTATATAGAGATATTGAAAATGAATCTTGATGTGAATGGAATGGGAGAGGGAGCAGGAGATGGGAGTGGTGCAAGTGGGAGGGAAATTATGGGAGGGGGAAGCCATTGTAACCCATAAACTGTACTTTGGAAATTTATATTTACTAAATAAAAATTTAAAAAAAGAAAATATATATGTGGAATATAAAACAAAAGGGTTTTTTTTTCTAACTTTGTGGTTTTTTTCTTCTGTGTTTCTATATTTATTTGTCAGGCAGAGTTAAAGAAAGAGACAGAGGCAGAGAGAGAGGTCTTCCATCTGCTGGTTCACTCCCAAAATGTCTGCAATAGCCAGGTGGAAGCCAGAAGCCAGGACTCCATACAGGTCTCCCATATGGGTGTTCGACTCCATACCCAGGTCTCCCATACAGGTGTTCGAGCTCCAAGCACATAAGCAGAGAGCTGGATGTGAGGTGGAGCCACAGGACATGAATGAACAACCACATGGAATCAGCTCACAGGCGGTATCTTGTGCCACAATTCTGGTCTCTGTTTCTCTTATTTTGATTAAGACTTTGTTATGGGGAAAATTGTAGTGAATTTTACTGATTTAAACGTAATTTGGTGTCTTTAGTAATAAAGTAGCAAAAGTCTAGGAATATCATGATCTAGTTATGTCACAGACTCTCACTGGTAAATTTAGATGAAGGAAAATGACAAACTATGTTTTTGGATGACTATTAGCTTTTAAATTAATTTAAAAAAATAAATTAACAGAGCAAATGAAAAATGTTATAGCAGATACAGAAGATAATTTTCACTGCATGCTTTCTGGACCACCAATTAAAAATCGTAATTTATACAAGACAACACAGAGATGCTACTTGTAAAAAGAGGGATGGATAATCATTTTAATTTTCTCTTCGTAAAAATAATTATGTATTCAGTCTTCCCATATGGTCAGCAATAATACTTTTCATGGTAGGATGGAATCTTAATCATGACTTGTTTCCCATATAAAATCAGTTTCTTTACCTCTCATGGAAACATCAGAGGATTGAAAGGCCAGTGGGGTGTTAAGAAGTTTCCAGATTATCTCATAGGGCCTCTGAGAAAGTTACTATTTACCTCATTTCTACCACTGCTTAAAACCTCACAAATTAAAATTTCCTTCTTTGGTTTAGGATAACCTACACTGTTTGGACGCAAGATCTCTCAGAAGGAGTATTATCATTAGGCCTTAGATCATGGCAATTTTCACAATTTTGGTGTGCACAGTTTTGAGGTGAAGAACTTCTGAGGTAGACAGTAGGAGGAAAAGGATCTTTGGGAAGTCTGAAGAGCAGAGGTCTGAGAATAAGGTAGTCATAAGCAGCCACAAGACAGGATTAACCTACTAAATAGTATAGACATGACCAATTCTTCGACAAAGACTGAAATGTACTCATATACTGTTAACTATTATACCCCATCCTATTTGTTCCTTTGTACCAGCTGCAAAGATGTCACCTTATAAATGTTTGTACACATGTGGCAGGAGTATTTTGACATGGTAATATGAATAAGGCTATGTGAAAACATAATCCGCCCATTGTCAATAATTCTCTCCTTTGCCACCAATGAGTACTAGTTATAGCATTAAATCACAATGTACAGCACATTAAGGACAGAGATCCTACATGAGGAGTAAGTGCACAGTGACTCCTGTTGTTGACTTAACAATTTGACACTCTTATTTATGGCCTCAGTAATCTCCCTAGGCTCTAGTCATGAGTTGCCAAGAAGCAGAGAGTTTGCAGCATCCACCCACTGGTTCACTCCTGAAATGCCTTCAGTGGCCCAGAGAGGAGCCAGGCTGAAGCTCAGAGCTAGGAATCCAATCTGAGTTTGCCAAATGAGTGGCAGGGACCCAACTATTTGAACCATCAATTTTGCTGCTTCCCATGGTACACCTTAGCAGAAAGCTGGAATCAGCCATAATGTCAGAACCCAAACCACTCTGATGTGAGATGCAGGGGCCCCATCCAGTGTCTTAATCATTAAGCCAAATGCTCACCTCAGAATATATGTTTTATAGACTACTTGTTAAGTGAAAAAGCTGAGATTTATTACTTATCCTCTAGATTGCTTAAGCAAGACACTGGAATCAAAACAGCCTCTTTTGGGGTTGCCACTGTGGCATAGCAGGTTAAGCCACCATCTGCTGCACCGTCATTCTATATGGGCATTGGTTCAAGTTCTGGCTGTTTCACTTCTGATCCAGATCCCTGCTAATATTCCTGGGAAAGCAGTGGAAGATGGCCCAAGACCTTAGGCCCCTACTCCCAAGTGAGAAACCCAGAAGAAGCACCCAACTGTTGGCTTCGGCCTGGCTCAGCCCCAGTCATTGTGGCCATCTGGGTAGTGAACCAGCAGATGGAGGATTTCTCTCTCTGTTTTTCCTTCTCTATCTGTAACTCTCACTTTCAAATACATAAATAAATCTTAAAAAAAAAAAAACCCAGCATGTTTCTCATGGTGGCAAATAATAGATGCTCAATATATTTTAAAAAATTTATGGAAGGGTAACTATTGTGTCTCATAAAGTGGATTAAATTCAATACATGTTAATTGAATACCTCTTAATCATTAGGCATTCACCTGGGCACTATGGATTCAAACATAAAAATAAAGGAAACATACCGAACTTACAATAGCTTAGCGAAAGGAGCTGACAGTTAATGAAGTAAGTGTATGAGGTAAGTGTTATAATTGTGGAATTATTTTAAGTGCAATTTCTTCTGCTTGATTTTGAAGGAGGAGTTAGTTTGTGGGCAGATGGATACAGAATATATTCTTTGAGCATAATTCAGCAATAGCGAAGTCCCAGAATGTGGAAGTGCTACTCAGTGGGGGATAGTGAAAAGTTCTGTGTAGATAGAATGGGAGGTTTCTGGGGAGAGGGAATGCCAGGAAATGAAGGGAGGAGGATAGGTCACAGGGTGTGCTTCTCATTCGAAAATTGTGAAAGTTTATTAATCAGATTCTTTGTGGGAAGCACTAGAATTTTTCCCAGATGAGACTATATAACTGTGGCCACAATGACCGGAGCTGTGCAGATCCAAAGCCAGCAGCCAGGAGCTTCGTCCAGGTCTCTCACGTGAGTGCAGGGGCATGGACTTGAGCCATCCTCCACTTCCTTCCCAGGCCATAGCAGAAAGCTGGATCAGAACTGGAGCAGCTGAAACTCAAACCTGTGCATATAAGGGATGCTGACACTGCAGGTGGTGGTTTCACCTGCTAAGCCACAGTGCTGGCCCCTAGATTCATGTTTAATATCTTGAATTTTTTAAAGACAAACTTTATCTACTGTGTTTCAAAAATCCTATTGCAGTACCTCTCAATCCTTTAACAATACATCAATGTTTTTTCACCCTTCTAACACTACCAAAAACCAAAACAGATAACTGCTCTGGGTATGCTATAACATACAATGGGATGCAATGAAATTTCAGGTGTTTAGGCTTGATAGATTGGTTAAAATATAATTTATTGAGATGGGTGTTGTAATGTAGTGGGTATAGCTACCACCTGCAGTACTGGCATCCCATATAGACACCGGTCCAAATCCTTGCTGCAGTTTAAACATTCAGATGATTTTATTTTATTTCAAGATAGATTTTTGAGACCAGAAGAAAATGGAGAAAAATCCCTGAGAATCTGAATTATAAATTTACTCCCAAAAGCTTGGGATTTAGAAACTGAGTATTCATAATGTTCCCACATATTGATGAGTTGTTCCAGTTGTAATTTTGCAATGCAGACACCTGTCAGCACTTTCTTCGTAGCTTGAACAAGGTGGCCTGTTCAAACAAGTCTAGGATTATGATCAAACAACCTATGATTTGTAGTTTCATTTTGGCAAGAGACACGCTTTTCACAGAATGACAAGCCACAGAATTGCAAGCTAACCTCCCTCTTTGATCTTTGTCAAGAACAAAACTGGGAGCAAAAATAACTTTGCTGGTTTGTCTTTGGCTTATTAGCTGTACAAGTTGACTAACAGTTTAAAAGGAAATATAGTTGTACAACTCCACTATTACTAATAAGCAACTATCTGCTGTACTTTGATTACATGCATAAGAGAACAGTGGCTGTGACATAACTGCTAATTGCCAACAACACGTGGAACTTTGATAGCAAAATTGTGTTAGGGTGATCACCATACAAATCTGATAATACACATAAGAAAATCTCCTTACACTAAACTTCTGGAGACCAGAGAGTGCTTTTCTAAGGAAGACTTGATCTGTGAATGGGTCTGAGAACCTCCGGTTCCTTTCACAAAGCATGCCATTTGTACCATATACAAAGGCTTCTGTTAACTGGAAGGGCAATTGTAATATATTGGGTGTCTGTAGGAAAATTTAAGTTACACATACACACTGCCAACTGAAAGAAGAAACAGACTAGCATATCAGTCATTAAAGATCCCTGCCCCCAATCAAATAATTTATATTTTTTCTTATAGGATCTCTGTCCTTAATGTGCTGTACATTGTGAATTAATACTATAACTAGTACTCCAACAGTATTATCATTTTGTGTCTCTATGCGAGGGCAAACCGTTGAAATCTTTACGTAATATGTACTAAATTGATCTTCTGTGTATAAAGAGAATTGAAAATGAATCTTGATGTGGGCGGAGGGGGGGGAGGGAGCGGGAGAGGGGAGGGTAGGGGAAGGGAGGGAGGTTGTGGGTGGGGGAGCCATTGTGATCCATAAGCTGTTCTTTGGAAATTTATATTCTTTAAATAAAAGCTTTATATATATATAAAAAAAAAAAGAAAGATAGGTTTTTTAAAAATCCACTGGCTTTGGCTATATGCAATGAAGAGTAAAACATGACATTTCCCGATAGCAGTATGTGGAGAAGCCTCTGTTTGTGAACAAAGGAAGCATTCTAGAGTGTGTGGCTAACACTAAAATGATAAGAACCTAGGAAGAGAACTTGTTTAGTTAATGGCTATAGGTCGCTAAATTATGTATACATGCACAAACCAACATCTATACAAGAGTACTTCAAAAAGTTTATGGGAAATGAATAAGAAAGTATTCATATATTTCAATATCTTGGCACCAAAATAAAATTACTTTTTAAATCCATTTTTCCATTAACTTTTTTTTCCAATTTAACACCAAGATTTTTTAATCATTTTCTATTATCTTTATATACAGAAGACCGATTCAGTATATACTATGTAAAGATTTCATCAGTTTGCACCCACACAGAAACACAAAGTGTTAAAATACTGTTTCAGTACTAGTTATAGCATTACTACACAATAGACAACACATTAAGGACAGATCCCACATGAGAAGTAAGTCACAGTGACTCCTGTTGTTGACCTGACAATTTGACACTCTTGTTTATGGTGTCAGTAATCTCCCTAGGCTCTAGTCATGAGTTGCCAAGGCTATGGAAGCCTTTAGGGTTCGCTGACTTCGATCTTATTCAGACAGGGTCATAGTCAAAGTGGAAGTTCTCTCCTCCCTTCAGAGAAAGGTACCTTCTTCTTTGATGGCCCCGTTCTTTCCACTGGGATCTCACTCACAGAGATCTTTCATTTAGGTCTTCTTTTTTTTTTGTTTTTCAGAGTGTCTTAGCTTTCCATGCCTAAAATATTCTCATAGGCTCTTCAGCCAGATCCAAATGCCTTAAGGGCTGATTCTGAGGCCAGAGTGCTATTTAGGACATCTGCTATTCTATGAGTCTGCTGTGTATCTCGCTTCCCATGTTGGATCATTCTCTCCCTTTTTCATTCTATCAGTTAGTATTAGCAGACACTAGTCTAGTTTGTGTGATCCCTTTGACTCTTAGACCTATCAGTGTGATCAATTGTGAGCTGAAATTGATCACTTGGACTAATGAGATGGCCTTGGTACATGCCACCTTGATGGGATTGTATTGGAATCCCCTGGCACAATTCTAACTCCATCATTTGGGGTAGTTCTGATTGAGCATGTCCCAAATTGTACATCTCCTCCCTCTCTTATTCCCACTCTTATATTTCACAGGGATCACTTTTCAGTTAAAATTTAAACACCTAAGAATAATTGTGTGTTAATTACAGAGTTCAACCACTAGTACTAGGATAAAAAAAAATACTTAAATGGATAAAGTATTACATTGTACAACAACAGTCAGCACAAGAGCTGAAATAGCCTAATAAGTAATTGAAAAAAATTTCTTAAATGTGCACATGCATAAATTAATATCTAATTTATTTGAGTAAAGTGATCTTGATGAACATAATCTATATAAAAATACTGGTGTCTTTAAAATTTAGAAAGCTTGTGTTTTTATGTTAGATACATATCAAAGGACAAATGTACTTCTCTAAGTAGCTTAAATGGTTGCTTATTTTCATTTTATTCTAAAACTAAAAATGAAACACTGGTTGCCTTTTCTAATATACCAGGTTTCAAAACAGGTGTCATCTGAAGAGCAGATTCATGTTATTTGCTTTCTAAATCCCATAAAACTCTGATATATGATATTCCACACTTGATAAAAAATATTTAAAAAATACAGAGCAAATACACCTTTGAATTCTCAAACTCAAAGTATAAAACTCTTATTCACTGTGCTACTTAAATACAACTCAAAACATAGGAAAGTACTTCCCAAGTTATATAATAATTCACTTTTAAAAACTGACTTGTAGCATAGTGCTCAAGCACTGTACCTTTCCCACCTATAAGTCCCAAGTGGCATCATGTTCTCATTTATTGAATGCCCCTGATATTCAAGTCACCTAGCTGTAAATTGGCTTCCCTCCCAGCCTAATAACTTGGAGACTTTTTGTAAAACAATTGTAATATTAAAATTCAGACAAGTGACCCAAAAATGGCCCTAGAGGGAAGGCCTGCAATTTCCTGATTTGCACTTTCCTTATTCCCTCATTTGTTAAGTTTCTCAACATCAATTTTTACACTGTTGCTGGTTTACCCTGGCCAAATATTGTTGAATTTTAATGAACTGTCTCCCTTTGACAAATGAGTTATTGTTTGATATATTACATTAGGGATATAGAGAATAAACTACTTAAGGATACTAGATATTTGGATAAAATACATTTACATAATACTAAACTATTAGTGTAACAAATTTTATTAATTGTAAAACTATAATGCACAGCAGATTTTGAGACTTGCTGAACAATGATGGACATATACTAATTTTAATCCTAGTACCTCAAATGAAATGGCAAGCATTTTCTCTTTATATGTTACTTTTTTTTTTCCTTATGCTGTTACAGAAAATTTCATCTTCATGGAAGTAGTTGAAGGATGGGGAGGCTTTCTGTGATAATTATGAATTTACACAGATAGGGTGGAAGTTGACTTTATTATCAATGAAATGAAATGGATATTGGTGAGTAAATAAGACATTGGAAACACTGGATTTAGGCTCCTCTTTCTCCATAATTCTATCTCACTGGAGAAATATTTCTTTTCCTCTCATTTAAGGTTTAGGATTTGAGTTGTTAAGAATATTCTTTGATCTTTTTTCCCATTCAGATTTAATTTCCAAATAATTTACCTAGACATCATGACAGTATTAAAGCAAACTCCCACATATTCACAAGTGGCCCAAATGTTCAAATACCCACACTTTAAAAATATTATTACATGCTAATTAAGTGCATGACAATGAGGTACTTCAAGATTCTGAAATCCCTTCCTAATCATTGTGGAAAGAGGAAATTATATTTGGTTCAACTTTAATGTTAAGTGTACGTATGCTATTTTATTCTAACTATATTAAACACATATTTTGGATATCATTTTCTCCTACCACATTGTTAACATTGATAGAAAGTAGTGATTAAAATTCTGCTGCCTCTTTCAAGTGACTTTGTGTCCATTCCTTATTCTGTCATTTGCTGCCTTTGTAAACATGGGCCAGGAACCAAAGATGATTTAGGCCTCAGTATTCTCATCTGGAAAACAAGATAATCAAACCTGTGACATCCCATTGCTGTGTTGAGGATAACTGATAAAGAAAATCCAGGCCCTGGAAGAGAGGATGGGTTTACAAATAGTGTCAGCTGTTGTTACTTAGGACTGAGAGGGCAGTTTAGTGGGGGTGGTTAAGAACATGGACTTTGATCCCAGACATGAGTTACAGTCCTGGTCTTCTCTGAGCTCTATGTGTGAGTTTTCTCTACTGTATCAGCAACCTTGCACCAGTTTCTGTTTCATAGGCTTGTTAGGAGCACTGAGTGAGTTGATAGGTGGGAAATACAAATTGCAGAGGCTGGAGCACAGCAGCTACGCAATGAATGGTAGCTCATATTTTCATCACCATTTTTATTATTCTTACTAGATTGCCTAATACGTGCTGCTACAGCATGCACTATTACTAAATTGTCTATTATCTTTTCATTTCTCCAAACATGCTGGGTAAATAGACATGATTTTAGACAAACTTAAATATTTTAGACAAATATAAAAAATACAAATCTAAAACCAGGAAAAAAGTCCAAAAGAGCTACATAAAACTATAAAGTACTATACAAACATGCAGTAATAAAATCATGAATGTTATTTTTATTATTAAAGTCATTTAGCAATATTAGTTCTCTTAAAAATTGTATTCTCTTTAATAAATACCATTTAGTTATTAACATTATAGAATTCAAATAGCTATTTAAATTAATTTTGAACAGTCTTAGTTGTGCTACTGAATAAGCATCAGAATACATTAATTTGATAACCTGTTGATTCATTTTCAACTGCAGTGTAATGAGTGCAGTAGTCCCCTTTATCCTCAGATTTACTCTTAGTAATTTTAGTTACCACAGTCAACTACAATCTGAAAATATTAAATTAAGTCTTCCAGAAATAAACAATCCATAATTTCTAAATTGCATGCCATTTTGGATAGCATGATGAAATTCTGTGCTGTCCTGCTACATCCTGCCTAGGAAATGAATCATCCTTTGGACCAGTGCATCCACATTGTATACACCACCTGTGCTGTTAACTACATTGTAGCCATTAGGTTTTCAAGCCAACTCCTGTGACATTACAGTGCTTCTGTTCAAGTAACACTTATTTTTCTTAATCATGGTCCCAGAGCACAAGAGTTGTGATGCTGGAAAGTCTAGCATGCTAAAGAGAAACCACTAAAGTACATCTTTTAAGCAAAAAATGACAGTTCTTAAGACAGAAAGAAAATCATCCTATACTGAGATTGCTAGTACCTACAGGAAGAACAAATTTTCTACCCTTGAAGTTGTGAAGGAAGAAAAAGAAATTGAGGCTAGTTGGTTGTCACATTTCCAAATTCAAAAGCTATAGTCACAGTGCAAGATACAGAGATTGGGCACCTCTTGTAGCACTACCCCACAATTTTCCTTTTGTAAACCTAAAACCATGTTGAAATAAAATGTTTTTTTAAAAGACTGAAAATGCCTTAATTTCTGGGAAGAGGACATGAGCAGAAAATGTGTTCCTATTGATGGCAGCATGTTGCATCAGAAAGCATTGAACCTCCATGAAGACTTTAGCAAGGGATCCATTTACTGCAAATAAGGGATGGTTACACTGACTTGATAATAAGTTTTGGACTGCGTAATACAAAAATTACTGTTGAGGCTGCATCTGTCACTGAAAAAACTACTCACATTTCTGGCAGAGTTGTAGAAGACGATTAAGGAGAAAGGATTTCATCAAAAGCTAATCTTCAATTGTAACGAAACCTCATCCTTCATAGGTTTATAAGTATGTACATACAAGAAGAAAGCACAGTTTGTATGGGGTTCAGTAGTATCTGTGGTTTCAGTCATCTACTAGAAGTCTTGGCATGTATCACCTGCAGATAATGGACATTACTGTTCTATCGTGTGTTGACAGTTGTGCATAGGGTAGAGAAGCCCCAGCTAACTAAAACAGTCCCTGCTGTCCAAGAGACCATGGTGCCAAACCCCACAGTATTACTATGACCAGTGAAAACCATGGTCTAAATTAGAAACAGGGAATGATTTTTTGGGAACTCAACAAATCAAGATGGGACTAAGAATAATTAATCCCATTCTGGCTTCTGAAAAGTTCTCCATTAAGAGGATCCCAAATTCCTCAGGCTTTTTCAGGACTTTGTTGAATTTGGTTGACTGACTGCTATGGTTGCTGACTTCCTTTAAGCCGTTCTGTGAGTAGAAATCCCCATTCCTCAGATCTGAGAGAGTAAACATATATCCAGAATGGGATTTGAAGTTGTTTTCCCTGGCTGATGATCAGGTTCCTAGGTGAGAGTTAAGTGATGCACCATTAACCATGATAAAGGAAGACATCATGAAGGACCTGACCTGATTTGGGGTACTGAGCATGGTTGCTCCATACTTAGCTCTCACTGAATGCTCTCCCAGTAGCACCTTTCCCTTTCATCTGTCACCATGACTAGTTTCTTTTTTCTGTATTGGATCAAGGACTGTTGTGAGGGTAGAAACCATTTCTCTTTGTGTCATTCCTCTCTAAGGCCACTAGCATGGTGCCTTATACATTGCAGGCACTCAATTTTTAGATCTATATAAAAAGAAAATTAATTTTCAATCTCTTATGTTTTGAATCATTGTACAGTCCATACCCTTTTCCAGATATTTTGTCTTTGTATTTCTTATATTTAAATCCTTCCAGTCATTCAATCTCAGATGGACTACATAAAGGCAAGACATCTCTCTCTGGATGTTGAGAACATTTTGCTTTGCAGCAGGCATTGGCTCAGTGCTTTATATGTGTGACAGGGACATAACGATGTTAAGTTATGAAAATGTTGGCCCTCTCTCACCCTCTATCAGGAGAGTTAGTTTTATTGAGATTGTAGCTCAATAATCCAAAGCTAAAAACCAGTATTTTCTTTTGCAAATGAGGAAAACAGAACGCAGAGAGGTTACTGCATCTTTAAAGTCACCAGTTTTCAATATGGAAGCCAAAAAAAAATTCAAGGTTGTTCTAAATCATTATGCTATATTAGTAACTGGTGCTTTGTAATTATTATATTCATTTCTTTCAGAAAAAGTCCAGAAAAGACTGTATTGTTTGAGATAAAACTGATGAATGATGTATCTCTATGTCCCTCTAAGCACATATACATGATCTTGCATAGTGAATACTCAATAAATGTCTTTAGAATGACTGAGTATAATTTAAACACCAACAATCAAGTAAAAACTTGCTTTCTTATTGTTTCCTGAGCTACCTGGGGAGAGGAAAAAAAGATAAATATAGTAGCCAAACTTGGCATTTCTCAAAGGAGAAATAAAAACAATCTGTCTGACTTAATAGGGAAAAAAAACTATAGAAGAGAAGCAATACTGGCTGGCAAATAGAAACCAGACCCTGTAAACTATCAGAAATGATTAATTGGACATGCTATTCAGTGTGGTGGGTCTGAAGCAGAAGCATTAGGCAAAACGACTGCAATTTGTTCTGATTAGTCTTTTGTGACATTTTATACTTCTATACTCTTCACCACCTACGATGAGAATGTAAGGGAAACTCTACAACACCCTTTTAAGGTCATGGAAATATTTTTTAAAATATAGTAGAAGTCAAAGAAGCTGAAATAAAATTTAAAACTAAGAGAATGTGCTGGCATTTTTGCGTAGGGGGTAAAGTTGCAGCTTTTGAGGTCGGCATCTCAAATAGGAGTGCTATTTCCAGTCCCAACTGCTCTGCATTCAATCCGGCTCCCTGATAATGTGCTAGGAAAGCAAGAGATGATGGCCTGCGTACTTGGGTCTGCTGCCCACATGGTAAGCCCAGGTGGAGTTCCAAACTCATGGGTTCAGCCTGGCTCAGCCCTGGCTGCTGTTGCCATTTGCAGAGTGCACCTACCAATGGAAGAAAGATCTCTGTCTCTACCTCTCTCTCTCACTCTGCCTTTCTAAATAAATAAATAAATCTTAAAAAAATAAAAATTAAAACTGGTAGCAAGATATCTCTATAGAATGATGTGTAAGGGTTAGGGAGAATAAGATACTAATGATTTTGTTTTAGGAAAATGTCAAAATAACACAAGCTTCTTAAACACAAAGTATAAACACACACATAAATTTAATACTGCAGAATAGTTTATTGTTCATAGTGTCTTAAGGCCTTTGCAATAGATATCTTTGTTTCTTGAACATGAATTGTGCTAGTTTTATTAAATGTGTATTTCCTTATTTGTCATTCATTTCATTTATCCAATAAGTATTCACTGGGTTCTGTGTGTTACAGGTTTATGTTAAAAACTGGAGACACAGTGGAAGTAAAAGTCCATGATCTCAAGGAGGTCACAGCCTAGTGTGTAAAGATATTATAATATAATGGGTAAAGTGTAGTATAAAATAATATAAAAAATACAGAATCACCATTTGAACATTTTTTGGTTATTTTCTAATCTAAGCCATCATTAGGAATATTCAAAAATAAACCACATTTATTCTATATTATTTTTCTCTTCTCATCTTTCAATGATCATCTTTAAGTACCATTAAAATGTACACTGTTACATTCTCAGATATATAATGTGATCCATTCCGATTTGGATCTCTTATTCATTCAACAAAAATTTATTTAGCACTATTTAGCACTGACCACGATTGACAATGTTCAGATACCTAGATGATAGCATACGATGTTTACCATCAAGAAGCTCAGAGTGTAGAATAGTATTGTCCAGTATGGTAACCTCTAGCCACATATAGTTATTAAAATTTACTCTAAGTCTTTTAAAATAAATAAGTATTAAGTCAGTTCCTCCATAATATTAGCCACATTTCACATACTTGGTAGAAACATATAGAGACTCTTATATTGAAAAGTACAGAAACATTAAATTTACTTCATCAAAGAAAGTTCTATCTGTCACAGATTGTATTAGAAAATGTGTAGGTAAATGTAAGTTAGTGGCATGAAGATTATAACAATGATATGTAATTATGGCATATGTAAATAATTAGTAATAGATTTACAATGGAAAGTTGGGGATAGGGAAAGACTTCAAAAAGGCAGTAACATCTGGATCTCAAAGCATGGAATAAAGTAAGTTCAAGGTGTCTTACGACAGCACATGTTCAGAGAGCTATGCGACAAACAGGGCCACTGAATATGGTTGTACAAATTATGCCTATTGCAATTCTAAAGGGTCCCATTCTTAGTTGTGTTACAAGGGCCTGGTTGAGTACTATATTGCGTTCCTGCCTCTGGATTTGTGGTCATGCTTCTTCCTGAATCTGAAGGGTTTCATACCCCACCATGTGTCTTCACCTTGGACTTTACTGGATGTGTAGTTCCTCTGGATGTCTTTTTAACGTTTGCATCCCCAGTGCAGAACACCCTCCTTAAGTTTAAGATTTCCAGGTCCCTGCAGCAGTTTCATTGTGAACTACATGATATGGCTTATACAAACCTTTATTCTAAAGATTCATGGAAAATGTGTATTATGAAAAAAAAGTATTGATTTCAAATGTTTTTGTATCAAAATAAGTTTTTGCTAACTTATAACAGTACTGACCAGGATCAATTTCAATGCACTAAGGACAAGACATTAGTATGAAAAGGATCCCTGTCAAAGCAACATGTGTTCGGCTCAAATTGGAGCAAGAACTAATATTGAATTTACGATGAACTTTGAGTGGATGAATGGTGAAGTAATTGATGCTTTACAAAAAGTTGATGGGACAATGGTCACTAAAGAAATCAGGGATTTACAAAGAATAACTTGTTTTAAGAAGGAAAAGACAATGTTGAAGTTAAAGTCCACAACAGTAAACCATTCACACAAAGTTGTAAGGAAAAAAATTAACCTTGTTTATGCCCTAACTGAAGAGGGCTAAGGATTTATATCAGAAACAATACCGGCCGGCGCCGTGGCTCAACAGGCTAATCCTCCGCCTTGCGGCACCGGCACACCGGGTTCTAGTCCCAGTCGGGGCGCCGGATTCTGTCCCGGTTGCCCCTCTTCCAGGCCAGCCCTCTGCTGTGGCCCAGGAGTGCAGTGGAGGATGGCCCAGGTGCTTGGGCCCTGCACCCCATGGGGAGACCAGGAAAAGCACCTGGCTCCTGGCTCCTGCCATCGGATGAGCGCGGTGCGCTGGCCGCAGCGCGCTGGCTGCGGCGGCCATTGGAGGGTGAACCAATGGCAAAGGAAGACCTTTCTCTCTGTCTCTCTCTCTCACTGTCCACTCTGCCTGTCAAAAAAAAAAAAAAAAAAGAAGAAAGAAACAATACCAACACCATAAATGTCTCAACTTGTTCTATTTTTACAGTTCTGATTGAAAAATGAAAGTGGGCCCAAATTTCTGCCTGATGGGTGTCAAATCTGTTGTACCTAGATCACGTGCAATATCAGAGCTTTCAAAGAAAATTTTCAAATAGCGAAATCAAAATGCCAATGTATTCCTTTGAAGAACTGTAATGACAATGAACCATGGTCTTACTAGTACAATACTGAAGAAAAAGCACAATCACAGCAATAGCAACAAGCTGATGAAAATGGTTCAGTTAAAGCAAAAAAAGGACAGTTAAGAGCAAAAGTCAACAGTTCTGGAAAATGCTAAAGGCATTTTGCTTGCTGATTTTCTAGAAGGTCAAAGAATCTGCTTATTACAAGGATGTTTTGAGAAAGTTCACCAATGCTTTAGCACAAAAAAAAAAAAAAAATGTCCTGGGAAGCTTCACCAGAACCCTTTTCTAGCATGACAGTGCTCCTTCCTGTCATCAAAAAAAATGGTAATTTTGTGAGTTTTGATGAAAAATCATTAGGCATTCACCTTGTGAGGACTTTTCAAATAGTTCTTAGAAAGTGTTTATTATGAAAGCACAATGCATAGATTTCAAATATTTTGTACCTAACAACTGTCTTTTAATTCCACTATTTGCGTAAAGTTTTTTAAAAAAATCCCTGAATTTTTTTTTTGAGGCAGACAAGCAAAGAGACACAGCCAGAGACAGATATCCCATCTTCTGGTTTTCTTCCCAAATACCTGCAATAACCAGGGCTGGACCAAGTCAAAGCCAGAGCAAGGAATTCAATCCATGTCACACACAGGTGGCAAAGACCCAACTGCTTGAGCCATTACTCATGTCTTTCAACAGCTACATTAATAGTAAGCTTGAATGGGGAGCTAGAGTTTGGAATTGAACTGAGGTACTCATTGTAAGATGTGAGCATCTTAACCAGTATCTTAACAAACTAAATGCTCACCCCCTGGCATAAATTTTTGAAATATCCTTGTATGACAAATTTGGTACCTTCTGACAATTTTTTTTGTTTCGCAGTCTTACAAAATATCTTTAAAAGGCACCCATTGTTCTTCAGTTAATAATGTAAAGATGATTGCATTGACACAGTTGAAATCAGGACCTTCAGTTCTTGGGGGAGGTTGGACTAAACTGTTGGTTATCATTACTTACAAAGGTATCTTAGCTTAATAGAGGTTATGTTGGGGCATACAATTTGTGTTTTTTAATTTTTATCTTTTAATTCTATTTTCCAAGAACTTTTTGAAGTCCCATAATAGACTGACTTCCTCAGTTCCTCATTGATTCAGTGTTAGTTTTGTCTCTTGACTCCATTTCCATGCCCAAGAGAGTAGACAGAGTTCATGTCCTTTTCTTCTGTTTCCCTCATAGTAATGCTGAACTTATAGGCAGATGTTCTAGAAATTCTGGTTGACTAATAGATATGGTGGTTAATTATAACTCATTTGTATTCCACTTCAATATGTGTTCAACTTAGAACTTTGTAAGCAAAGTACTAGGGATAAAATGACAAACACAAAGGATGATTTAGGAACATATTATAAATTTGGAGGGAGATATTTAAGTTAAGTCCCATAGAAGAGTGATTTAAAGTCAGCTTGAAGTTAAACTGTATGTAATGTAATACTGTTCTTTTTATCTATCTATTTGACAGGTAGAGTTATAGACAGTGAAAAAGAGAGACAAAGAGAAAGGTCTTCCTTCCATTGGTTCACCCCTCAAATGGCCGCCACAGCTGGAGCTGCGCCAATCTGAAGCCAGGGACCCAGGTTCTTCCTCCTGGTCTCCCATGCGGGTGCAGGGCCCAAGCACTTGGGCCATCCTCCACTGCCTTCCTGGGCCACAGCAGAGAGCTGGACTGGAAGAGGAGCAACCAAGACTAGAACCCGGTGCCCATATGGGATTCTGGAGCTGTAGGCGGAGGATTAACTAAGTGAGCCATAGTGCCGGCCTGATACTGTTCTTTAAAATATGAATAACCAACCATTGATATTTCTATTTACTCTAATATTTAGTGTAGTTTTTTTTTCCCCTGGGGTAAAATTCACTGAATAAATTAATTTAATCAATTTATTCATTGCCTAGTTTTTTATTTTAATGGTGTGGTATTTCTGAGTAATAAGAGTTCTGATAATGTAACTTAGTGTAACTGACAGGTAGTGTTTTAAACCTTTTATCTGTTTGATTGCTTGTTATTTTGTCTTGTGTTTTTTGCTTTTAATCTTTTTTTTGCTGCTCAATGGTTGAAAGAAAATTCTAAAGATATACTCCTCTTTTGCTGATATGATCATTTACTTAGTTATCTCATAAGTTATTATGGGGCATGCTTTAGTTTTATTCAGAATCATTTTGGAATTGCTCCCTGACATTCAGGGTTGAGCCTCATTTTCAGTTGAAAAATAGTAATTCACATATGCTGTCTATAAGCACAGCTATGCCATGTGTACCTAGGCAGAACATCGACTGCTCTCACCGTGAGACCTTCTTTCGTTTCAGCGCAATCCTGTATCCAAAACACAACTCCTAGTGCCCAGGCAAATCACGAAGTATCTTAAAAAGAAGGGACTATTCACATTGCCCTGGATTTTCTGCTGTGCTCGGGAAATGGGCTAACGTTGGTAGATTTTTAAATGAAAGTTTAAGTTATGAATATTGTGTGGGTATGTGTTGATGTCTGTGTCCCTTTGCACATCCACACATGTTTCATGAGTTATCTAGAGAGCAGAAACTCAACATGTAAATAGTAAAAATCTGCTTTCCTCAATGCAATGTTTCTTAGCATATTCCTTCTCTATCATCTTTTTCACTTCCCTCTCACCCTGATATTGACTTCTGTAGTGTATTGAAATGTCATCACATTATGTATTTCATTTATTTATGCTATCATAGATATTTAGCAAACAGGGGAGCTTGTGTAAATAACTGGTTAGGACTTATTATTTTAACCAACAGTTATTAAAGAATTCTCCATATTTTAAACATAGACTCCTGGATAGAAGATCCAAAGAAAGATGGTATTCAGATCTTTCCGAAACAGAGGTCCACAGGGGAGTGGTAGAATCAGCAGAAATAAGGAGAAGAAAACAATGTTTTATATGCTATGGAACTCAGAAGAGAACTGTGGTTATGAGTTATGCCTGTTAGGTCATGAGATGCCCCATCTAGGAGAGCCAATTAAGTTTCTGTTGCAGGATGGGTGCACTTTGTCCAACAGTTAGCAGGAATGAGGCAATCCTGGCAAAGGCAACAGACTGTGAAAAGCAGAGGTGAAAAGAGTGTGGTGAAGGCTGGGTAAGTGCAGGTTCCATGGGGTGGAAATGATGGAAAGTGAGGCCTTCAAAGTTGAAATTAAAATAGCAAGTATTGGAAAGAAATTACAGCACTTTAAGCCTAGGAATGGCAAAGTCAGATTGGTATTTTAGAATGATCTTTCTGAATGCATTTTAGAAGATGAATAGGAAGGGTTTGGGAGTGAGAGCAGCACTGGTGGGATGGTGCCAGGAAGATTCAGGACGGCTTTAGAGAGGAGGTGAGAAGTGAGCAAAATATTAAAAGCTGACTAGGAACCAGGACTTGGCTTGCAGTTTCTCCATATATATTCTTCTCTCAACGTGGAGAATTATTCATTGCTTCATCTGCTTCCTTCACGAAGCCTGCTCACCTTAGAACCCTTACTATGAGCTACACTGTAAGGCATTTAATGGGTTCAGTTATCTTTCTACCCAAAGAGTGGTCCAAAGACCTGTATCACCTGGAGAATTCAACAGAAACATAAAATTTCAGGCTTCACTCAAGTTCTGTGAACCTCATGTTTTGATAAAACCTTCAGGTGATTTGTAAGCATAAAACAACTTTGAGAACCATTGTTTCACAGTTCTCATAGTACATGTCCTCAGGATAAAATGGAACTTCCTACGCTCTGCTTCTCCTGACTCCCCCATAGCTCATAATAGAACATATTGTAGGTGGGAAGCACAGGTACTTGCTAGTTGATTTATTTTCAAAATAAGGAGTGTTACTTTAAGCAATCCAGCATTTCAATTTAATAGACATTTATTGTAACTGGGAGACCAGTTAAGAGGTTATTGAAGTATTGTCCAGGTGAAAAATGAAGTCCTGCATTAAGGCAATGAGAGTGGGGATTAAAAAGTGGAAATGGAAAAGGAATATTTAGAAAAAAATTGGTAGGCTCTGCTAATCAAGGATATGAAAAAAAAAAGTGAGAGACAAGCACAAGATACATGCGTGAAGAGCACACAGGCACCTACTGATTTTTTTTCCAGTTGGAGACTGGCTGATATTTCATATTAAGAGAACTTCTGTCTAAACTTTTTAAAGTTGCTTTTTCCCAGTCTACAAATACTGAGTCAGCACCTTCTATTGGGAAAGCTCTGTGCTAAGTGTTATAGTCTAAAAAAAGGACATGGAAAACTAACCTGTAAACAAAACATTATAAAGTAAGTGACGTGATAAAGACAACAGAAATGGGCAGTGTGGCCCTGAAGAGAAGTGATTAATTTAGCTTTGAGTTGGGTGGTACCAAGCAATGCTTCTCAAAGACAAAACTCCCACAATGAGCCCTTGAAGCTTAATGCACAGCTCAGTGTGTGCAGAAATGTTCTGAGTATAAGAAAGTGGGTAGGGGTAGATGTCTGGCCTGAAGGTCAGAAAGCCTGGGAATGTGAACACGTATAATGAGTTTAGTGACTTTCTGTTGTTCCTTGTGGCAAAAGCACCAGGAAGAGATTTGCTATATTGGAAAAATACAAGTAAATAATATTATAAAGTGTCTCTGATCTGGTTATTGCAGATCGAGGTACTTAGTAATTGCAACTCACGCCTCACACATGGATAGCCAGGAAAAATTATTACCCTTGTTCTGTGTCTACAATGATGTAAATTCAATTTAAATCAGATTTTTCCATACTCTAAACACCTGTATGCATCCTAATGCTCTTTCAAAACACATCTAAATGCCCCTCTGTTTTCCTCCCCCACGAAGACAAGGCATATCCCTTCAGTCCTTTCTAAGTTCCACAGCTTTTTGTTCCTCATTATTCAGGGAGCACCCTTCCTTTTCTCCTGGTCTGAATTTTCTACTTGCTTATGATCTGCAAGGTGTCAAGAATTTTATCTACTACTTAATAAACATCTTAGTTGATCAACCTTGGCACAGATTAAACATGCAAAGAACAGAAATGTTTCCAAAAAATTAACTAAATTCTTAATTATTCAAAGTATTATTAGTGAAAGTGAGATTTATTTTTAAAATAAAGAATTCAAAAGTGAGTTATTTCTTCAAATTTGCTTCATATGTGTGAATCACTAGTAACACAGAACTAGAGTTTAGGGGCAAAGATTCACAACCATTTTGCCCTCATTAAAGCCATTTGTCCCCTATGAAATACTTCTGGATTCCACATCTGCTATTGCTATAATTACATGACATTTTTCTACAAACCGTTCAAAAATAAAATTGCACTAGTTTATTCGCTTTGTTAGGTAAATGCAATCAATCAGCTAGGTCAGTCTCAAACTAAAATGGACAGCACATTGTAGCCTACAGGAAAGAGAAAAGAAACTGATGGAGCTGCAACCCTTCCCTAAATTACTTGTTCTTTTTTGCGAGGGACCCATTGTGTGTAACCTTGGGGCCTTGATATTTTACTCTTATTTCTCTAATTTATGTTAAAGACACTCTCATTTTTGCATTCTGTTTAATTTTTCTTTCATCTGGAACTCTTCTGTGACTCTTGCCTCCTTAGTAAATTAAAGAAGCTGAGTTCTTTTCATATAGAAATGGCAGCAGGGGGCATAAATAGTGCTTGACAGCTCTTTTATTTTGTTTTATTAAAGAAAAAATTGATGGTTGCACTGCATCAGTTTGGATTATATTGCAATAATTCTGCCATTTTTTGGAAAGAATGTCCCTCCCAACCCCAGGCACCATTGATGATTAACTATGAGCACAGATCAAAAGCTGTCACTGTAGTTTCTATGGACGAGGTCACAGGTTAAAAGAATTTATCAGAGGGTGGTCTTGTGGCTCGCTTTTTAAGGATGAATTTCAAATTAAAACTCTATTCTTAATTTATTAAGGACCTATTGAGAAAGCTTAGCTCATGTTTGGATAGAAGTCTTAGGATAAAAACCCCAAGAAATGTTCAATTTTTCTAGAGTTCAAAAATACCCATTGATCTAAAACTATGTATACCATTCGAGTTTTGCAATAGATTACATATTTTCTCCCTTGCAGTCCAATGTTAACACAATTTTCTTTTAAAAAATCTATGAAATAATATCTTATGCTTAAAAATACACTTATATTATATTAAATTCTCTTCTTGTAAATGTTCACCACACAATATGAAGGTGGTGCAATCTTGGGAAATATGTATCATCAGACACCAACCAATGATGTTCCCCAACACTACAATGTATTTTCTCTACCACTGCACCCATTACTTTTTCAAACACACATATTCAATTTAACCTGTTCACTCTTTTCTGCAACTTCTCATGTTTCTAAATATTCCTATAGGTACACATGGACCACGGATTTTTTTCTTTTTTTTGTTTTTAAGATTTATTTATTTATTTGAGAAGCAGAGTTATAGACAGAGAGAGGTCTTCCATCCTCTGGTTCACTCTCCAAATGGCTGCAATGGCTGGAGTTTGTCCAATCTGAAGCCAGGATCCAGGAGCTTCTTCTGGGTCTCCTATGTGGGTTCAGGGGCCCAGGCACTTGGGCTGTCTCCTCCTGCTTTCCCAGGTCTTTAGCGGGGAGCTGAATCGGAATTGGAGCAGCCAGGACTTGAACTGGCACCCATAGAGGATGCTGGTGCTGAAAGCAGGCCTATGCCACAGCACCGGCCCTTGAATTTTTTTCTACATAATCAAGAAAATCAGGTAACCTGCTATGTAGCCCAGAACTCAATTTAGTCTTACCTAATCTTTAACTTAATAGTTTGTTATTATTTGAGGGAAACAATTCATTTTAAAATAAACAAAACTTTTCTTATTTTAATCTTCATCCAGTAATAGTTGGATACTTAAGGAATGTAATGACAACTTTTGTTTTAGCACTATAATTATCATAATCCTCAATGGTAATAACCTACTGACTACAAAGATGACCTGGGGGTAGGTATCTAGGGTAGTGGTTAAGATGCTGACTAAGATGCCTGAGTCCTGCGTGACAGTGTCTACATTCAATTCTTGGCTCTGGTTCCCAATTACAGTGTTCTGCTAATGCAGACCCTGGGAGATAATAGTGGTTGGTTAGACCACTCAGTCCCTGCTACCAGCATACACATGGGAGACCTGGATAGAATTCGTGGATTTTGACTTCAGATGGCCCAATCCCAAGGAGTGAACCAGCAGATGATAGTGCTTCTTCACTTTCTCCCTCTCTCTCTGTCTCTCAAATAAATATTTAAAAAAGGGAAAAAAGAGTCTGAAAAAAGAAGATGTGGTGGTTAGCATGAGTTTAGATCCTAGATTCTTTATTTTCTTCCCAGGGCTACCACAGAATGATTTCATAACCTTGGGAAAGTCACCAGATCTCTGTATGCTTCTGCTCTCGTATCTTTAAAGCAAAGATAATAACTGCACCTCATGATCTACTTCAGTAATGAAGGACTGACGCCTAATAACCATAAAAAGCACATCAGGCTTTCTGGAAGCTGGACTCAGTATAAATATAAAGTATTTATGAAAAAGAGCCCACTACAAGTTGGTAAATACAAAGAGGAAATTTTATAGTACATCTTGGAAAAAAGAAAATATATAGGCAAATAAATCATACTTCAATATTCAACTTTCTGAGGGGTTCTGTGTCCACCATACCCTCTATATTATTCATCCAAAGGAAAGACCTGGGGGAATTTTTATGTCTCTGCACTTAGCATTCAGCTGTGTCTTCCCATTGCTAGGCAGTGAAATACTCATCTTCTGCTTTAAGCACTGGATTTACTGCTCCTAATGGGAGATTTGCATTTGTTCTAAGATTACAAATAACAATTATGCCAAAGCAATTACTCTTAACCTCAATTTGTAGCTCTTGCTTGCAGCGGGGCACTTTCATCTGTTCCATTTATTTTCATTCTCGCTTTGGCCTAGAGGTATTTCGAAATAAATCAATCACAGTAGATGTTGGAACAGGTCTATTGAATAACACCTAGGCTGACTACACACACTGTGTGGAGAACAGAGAAAATTATAACTATAATTCAAGGGAGAAAAAAAGAAAGCCTACTTCTGGGGTCAGTTATCTGAATAAATCAAGGGTAAAAAGCTTTTGCCCTAGATTAGCTGGATACACTGCTCTCCTTTCCACTTATTCTTATAAGCACAGGGAAAGCATTTCACAGAGCAAATAAAAAACAAAGGCGGCACTACTTCCTTTATAGATAATTTGTGAAGACCCCATAGAGTAGGCACAAATTGCCTTTAGCAATAATAATTAATAGCAATCACTATAGTATTGTAACCATAGTAACAGTTGATCTTCATCAAGTATTACTGAGCACTTAATATTTGTCCCTATTTTAGAGAAGAGAAAACTGAGGCAAAGGAAGACTTAAGAGCTTGCTCAGATTCCTAGAGCTAGTGCAGAGCTAAGCACACGTATCAGGTCTCATTGTAGAGCTGTGCTCTCATCACGTCACTCATCTGCCTTCCCCTGAGGAGGTATCTGCATCATTGAGAAGAGCTACTGTCCAGGTGATTATGACACCATGGATAAAGACCAATTTAAACATGAAGAATGATGTCAAAGTTTATTTCTCAAGGAAAATAGAACACAAGGAAAGGCTATGAGTAAATGATTATATTTTAATTATATGTAGGTACAAATGAAAAAAATCTGTTAAAGGGCCAGTGTTATGGCACAGTGGGTTAAGCCACAGTCAATGACACTGGCATCCCATATGAGGTCCAAGGCCCAGCTGCTCTACTTCCAATCACACTCCCTGCTAATGCAGCTGGGAAAGCAGTGGGTCCCTACCACTGATGTGGAAGAGCCAGATATACATTCACATTCCTGGCCTCAGCCTGTCCTAGCCCTGGCCTTTGCAGCCATTTGGAGAGTGAACAAGTTGATGGAAGATCCCTTTATTTCTCTCCATTGCTTTCTTGGCAATTCTGCCTTTCAAATTAATTAATTAAAATTTATACATGCTAATCAAAGAACGATTCCTTAGTTGGTGTGCAAATTATTTTCCTCTTTAAAAATATTTATTTTTCATTTTTTATTTGAAAGGAGGAAAGACAAGAGGAGAGGGGAGATCTTCCATTGACTGGTTCACTCCCCAAATGCCCACAATAGCAAGGGCCAGGCCAGGCTAAAGCCAGCAATGTGGAACTCCATCCAGGTCACCCACATGGGTAGCATAAAACCAACTGCTGCTTCCAGGATAGGTATGAGCAGGAAGCTGGATCCAAAGACAATTAGCTGGAATTCAAACCAGGCCCTCAGATAGGGGATTTGGGTGTACCAAACAACAACTTAAGCATTGTGCTAAATGCCTGCCCCCAAATTATTTTTTCTCTTAACTTTAAAACTGAAAATAACTCTGTTCCACAAACTTTTTAAATGTTCCCCCTTGTTAAAGACACTGATTTACAGTTATTTCTTCATATTTTTATACGTGACATATTTAATATAAAATGAATAATGGAGCTTAGTAACAAAGGGATTAGGCAGAATTTATCACCAATCAATATAATCATTGCTTCTAATTAGAATACTAATTTTTCAGTAAATATTAAAATTGTGTACTGAGTCATTTGCTAAATAAGTTTCTTCCTAAAGATTTATTTATTTGAAAGACAGAGTTACAGACTGAGAGGAAGAGACAGAGAGAACTTCCATCTGCTGATTTACTCTTCCATCTGCTGGTTCAGTCCCCAAACGGCTGCAATGGCTGAGGCTGGGCTAGGATAAAGCTAGGAGCCTGGAATTCCATCTGAGTCTCCCACATGGCTGGCATGGGCCCAAGCACTAAGTCCATCTTCTGTTGCTTTCCCAGGTGCATTAGCATGGAGCTGGATTGGAAGTGGAGCAGCTGGGACTCAAACCAGTACCCATAAGGGATACTGGCATCATAGCCAAGGGCTGTATCCCTATATCACAATGCCGGCCCCTAAAGTAGCTTTCTAAAACTTAAAAAGCATGCTCAATATAGGAAAATCCAAATTCCAAAAGAGGAAATCATCACCTGTGACATCTTCTGTTGGAAAAAAACAATGGGTTGGCATATTTCCTTCCAAATATTCCCTTGAATATTTTAGTAAGAGAAAGTTTCTTGTTTTGTTTATTTTGTAACAAAAACTTTAATCCTACAAATGTTTACAAAGCATTATAAATGGCAGCATGGAAAAATGTAGCACAGTAATAAAAATTCAGTTCTACAATATACCCTTAAACTGAAAGGATGTTGGTATTTATAATCTCAAATTTCCAAAAGACCGTTACAAATGTATCCATATACAGCAATCATATAAATAATTTATGAGCTAAAGAAAAGATTAACTTTCCTGGAGTCAGCACTATGGTATAGCAGGTAAAGCTGTCACCTGCAATGCCTGCATCTCATATGGCGTTGGTTCGTGTCCCGAATCCAATACAACTCCCTGCTAGTGGATCTGGGAGAAACAGTGGAAGAAGGCACAAGTTGTTTCAGCCCATCTGACACATATGAGAGACCCAGATGAAGCTCCTGGCTCCTGGCTTTAGCCTGGCTCAGTTCTGGACATTGCAGCCATCTGGGGAGTGAGCTAGCATATAGAAGATCTCTGTCTCTCTGTCTCTCCCTCTCTGTAACTCTGACTTTCAAATAAATGCATAAATTATTAAAAAATATTAACTCTCCTGAAACTTAGCAGATTTTATTTTTTAACTGTTATTTAGTAAATACAAATTTCCAAAGTACAGTTTATGGATTACAATGGCTTCTCCTCCCCCCACCCCCAGCGAAAAACACAAGAGTTTCCAAATTTTGAGTATAATGCATACATATAAGCACATTGGAATAATATCAATATATTTTCTCTTCTAATTAAAAAACTAGTTTTTATAATAATTTATTTAAAATTAGATGTTTAACTCTTCAGATTTAAAAAAAATCTGTGCCTCTAGGTCTAGCCAGACAAGTCTTCATTTCTTGTGTTCCACAGAATTTAGCACTGCACAATTATGAGCATGCGTGAATTAATTGTGAGGGTTATCAAAACTAAAGCCACCACTTATTTGTTCCTTTCAGTTGAGGCAAGTCATACACATTATTAGGAACTCTATTTTCTATTATATATATATATATATATATATATACACACACACATAGTACACATATATTATAGCTATATTTATAAAACCAAGTGATTTGAACTGTGAGTGTGTATGAGTGTCTCTGGTTGTATGCACATACACTTAAAGATGTATGTTTCTGATTTTTAGGTCCAAAATAAAACGATGTTATTATCTTCTGTTTCTGTTGGACAGCAATCTGTAGCATAGTCATTATGTACTCTTCTGCACTGAACAATCAGAACAATTTACAATGCTTTCCATAAATACATACATATGAACATGTATACATACATACATACATAAATACGGAATGCTTTGCTTCAATGGCTCCTTCTTCCCCAAGGAGGCAGCTGGTAAAGAAAGGGACTCCCACATTGATGGGCTGCCTAAAAGCTATTCATTGTAAATGCATAGCTCTATTGTTCCAACATACTCATATATCATGGTTGGATATTTTAAAAACTGCCACTGGTGATTTATTTAATTTGTATCTAGTAGTCATACAAAAAACTGTAAGGATTTAAACACTTCTTGAAGAATTTTATTGTAAAATTCATAAGTGTTGGTGTATGTAACAGGATTAGGGGGACTCTTGTTTGGATGATTCCTATGTTTAATTTATATGAATATACTTGATGAGGCCCAAATTACATACTCTTAAGGTAAATGATTGAGAGTATTTTACAATAAAAAGCGCAATTGTAGGCTCCAATTTCCCATCACTAGTAAATCACTTAGTAAAACACAATGTTCAACAAACTTAATTTCAGTGTCAGAAACCTAACCTGAAATCAAAAGTCAAGGATGCACATTAAGTATAAAATCCTCCTACTGACATATGTCTTGAGCTATTGTATGTGTATGCAAATTTAATATGGCAAACCTAAACTAAGTGTGGTGAATGGGTAGCACAATTCTATTATTTTCTATTATTTGCACCGTAGTGGGTGGAAGAGAAATGACCCAAAGACTTTAATGGAAGCATGCCAATGGTGAGCCATGTGGAGTTAGGAAGTGTTGTTAGTCCTCAGAATAGAGGCACCCAGAATTGCCACAGCTTTTGATGATACACCAAGATCATGTTAGTTTGGTCAAGTTTTTTTTTTTTTTTAAAGATTTATTTTCATTTATTTGAAACACAGAGTTACAGAGTTTTGGGACATCCTCCATTGCTATCCCAGGCCGTAGCAGAGAGCTGGACTGGAAGAGAAACAGCTGAGACTAGAACCAGTGCCCATATGGGATGCCAGCAGCGCTTCAGGCCAGGGCATTAACTCGCAGCGCCACAGCTTCGTCTCCTCAGGCAAATCTTTTAACATCCTTTGGGTCTCATTTTCCTCAGACCAGAAATCAAGAAAAAGTTAGTGTTATCTCACAAATATAATAAGTATGGAGATGCCTTCTAAATGGTAAAGCCATCTGCAGGTGTAAAGTGAAGAGGCTTTTTGGATGCTACTGGGTTCAGTAAGTAGAATTTTAATTATTTTTCATGTAAGATACACATCATTAGAATAGAAAGTAGGGATTTTAAAGGTCAAGAAAACTGTAAGAGATATTTGGCATGCAAGACAAAATCTTGGTAAAAACTCTTCACATCCAAGCATCCAATGATCTGAGTTTAAATCCTATCTGAGGACTATTAAAGAAGAAATTGATTGATATTACTAAATGTTTTACAGTTTGAGTGTATTAGGATACCTGAAAAGATATAAAAGCATGGTATGATGTATATCTCTGGTATTATAAGAACCGAGAAAAAATGCTTATCATCTCATATTAACTGATTTTATTAGCAGGCTGAGAAACAAATTAATGACTTTTAACAATTAATTTTTCAGAATTAAAGATCTCTTTAAGACATTAAGTGAGTTATGGAAAAGGGTAGAAACAAGTTTACAGTTCATACTCTAGATAAACTTTCTCTGCCAATATCATAAAGTGTGCCACTATTTAACAAGCGAATTCTTCGATTTGAAAATAATGCAGAAGGGGTATATATTCAGGAAAACAGACTTAACAGGCTTTGTCCTAAAATTAATTTTGTTCATGAGGCTGTTTAATTTAGTAATAAATAAGGATAATGCAGGCAAAATAAAATATGCGATATGTCTTTTAAAGTTCATGTTTTCTCTATAGCTCTGTAATGATAATCAATTATATAACTAGCTTTAAATTATTTTCTTTAGTTACATATTTACTTAACTTGTTTACAAAAATATTTGACTTATTTCTCTCAAAATAATAACAGTACTGTATATTTAAAACTTTTTTCCAAAAAAGAAGTGAATTTAAGTCAACACTTGCCTATCTATTCTTTCAAGAAACCTATTAAAACTCTATTGAATGTCATTTCTAATGTGAAGTAATGCTATAACTAGTACTGAAACAGTATTTTTACACTTTGTGTTTCTGTGTGGGTGCAAACTGATGAAATCTTTACATAGTATATACTGAATCGATCTTCTGTATATAAAGATAATCGAAAATGATTAAAAAATCTTGGTGTTAAATTGGAAATTGCATAGATAATTAATCAATTTTTTAAAAAAAAAATCATGTAGGATCTCTGTCCTTAATGTGCTGCACATTGTGAATTAATACTATAACTAGTACTCCAACAGTATTTTCACTTGTGTCTCTATGTGAGGGGCAAACTGTTGAAATCTTTACGTTATATGTACTAAACTGATCTTCTGTGTATAAAGAGAATTGAAAATGAATCTTGATGTGAATGCAAGGGGAGAGGGAGCGGGAAAGGGGAGGGTTGCGGGTGGGAGGGAAGTTATTGGGGGGGGGAAGCTATTGTAATCCATAAGCTGTACTTTGGAAATTTATATTCTTTAAATAAAAGCTTTATTAAAAAAAGATAAGAATTAGAATAAGAGAGGGAGGAGGGAGAAAGCAGGGAGCATGAATAGGAAGGAGGGTATGGTGGAAAGTATCCCTGTATTCCTGACTGTATATGAAATTCATGACATTTCTATACCTTCATTAAAATTTTTTTAAAAAGTAAAAAAAAAAAAAACTCTACTGAATGTCAACTATCGAATAAATAGATGATAGAGTTCATGATTTTTTTCCTTGAACAAATATGCGAATAACTACATTCAAGTTAGTGATAAGTCTAAGATCTAATGAACATACAAAGATAGAATGTGGTTAGTTTAACATTTGGGTTAATAGAGCAACAGTACTCATTATTAAAATATCAAAATTCACATTTATAAAACCTACACTGATACTATTATATCTTTGTTTCAGTTGACCCAAAAATTCCTTCAGGATATTGTAGAATATCGCAGTCACTCTTAAGCACATTAGCTGGTATTATACATTTAAAATCAAAAGAAAATTCTGTCTTGAGAACCAAGAACATTTTCATGGCTGCTCTCCCATGAATATAAATCAATACAGAGCTGAAAGGTATAGCGAATTTTCCCACTCATCCATACCCTTTCAAACCACTTTTTCTTTCATTAGGAGTAAAACAATTTATGAAAGAGGCCTGTTCGAAGCACTTTCTCTCCTGTCAGCCCTTGGGCTGATGATGTAATACAATAATCCATCATGGAGCCAGGGAGCCCTACTGATGGATTACAGCAATGGATCACCATGCACTGGTATGCTCTGTAAAACACCATTACCAGGACACCAAAGCAAAGCAGCTGTAAAGGAACTGAACATTCCAGGAAAAGCTCTGTTGGGAATTTTTTTAAAAGATATCAAAAAGTGAAGGAGGTCTGAAATGCTGATCAGCTAACTGAACTCAAAGGTGTCAGTGAAGGGAAAGCAGCAAGTTTTCTACGTTCTGATTCATGTAGAAATTTGCTTTCTATGTTAAAGGATCAAGATAAAGTTGATGAAAGAGGTAGGATTAGAAACATCCATGAGTAGTGGATTATGAACTCATGAAAAGAGCAAAGAATGTTAAAAATTAGTCAATTCCTAACATGCACCAAAAGGTTAATGTTTTTTTTTTCCTTTCTACTTAGAAAATAATCTAGTAGATAGCAATATCCCATGGTTAGTAATAACTTTAATATAGGCAGTAATTATTAATGAGAATTCCATTAATAAAGTTTTTTTTTTTTTTTGACAGGCAGAGTGGACAGTGAGAGAGAGAGACAGAGAGAAAGGTCTTCCGTTGCCATTGGTTCACCCTCCAATGGCTGCCGCGGACGGCGCGCTGCGGCCAGCGCACCGCGCTCATCCGATGGCAGGAGCCAGGAGCCAGGTGCTTTTCCTGGTCTCCCCATGGGGTGCAGGGCCCAAGCACCTGGGCCATCCTCCACTGCACTCCTGGGCCACAGCGGAGGGCTGGCCTGGAAGAGGGGCAACCAGGACAGAATCCGGCGCCCCGACCGGGACTAGAACCCGGTGTGCCGGCGCCGCAAGGCGGAGGATTAGCCTGTTGAGTCACGGCCCCGGCCTCATTAATAAAGTTTAATATCTTCTCTAAGACAATATTCAGGTAATCTATTAACACACAACTAACATATAGTAGAAAAAATTGGAGTCTCAATCTTTGGAATTTAAACCCAGTTTAGTAGTATATAAAGAAAACAGATTTTTATGTGTCTTCTTCTCAGGATGAGGTGTCAATAAAGAGTGATAATCCACAGACCTAATCCTTTGTCTAGAAGCAGACACACAATTAAAGTGATGTATTTTCTTTCTTCTTTCCCTCATTTGTTCAACTTTCTCTTCCTTGAATCATATGCTATTATAACATACTAGGTAATGAATCCATGGACAGTTCACATATTTATAAGATAAACAATCATGAAAATATTTTCAAAGTGGCCCATTTCTTAAAGCAAATTCATGGTCAAAATCCATAGCCAGTCTCTACTTGAGGGCAATTTAACAGATTCTTCACAAAAGCAATAAAGAAAAAATTTTTAAAATCTAAAATCGTGATTAAATTTAAGAAATTGATTGTATAATGCAGATTTTTTTTTAGAAAAGATTTATTTGTTTATTTGAAAGGCAGAGTTACAGAGAGGCAGAGGCAGAGAGAGAGAGGTCTTCCATCCACTGGTTCACTCTCCAGATGGGCACAATGGCCAGAGCTGTGCTGATTCAAAGCCAGGAGCCAGGAGTTTCTTCCAGGTATCCCACGCAGGTGCAGGAGCCCAAGCAAATGGGTCATCCTCTACTGCTGTCCCAGGCCAAAGCAGAGAACTGGATCTGAAATAGATCAGCCAGGACCCGAACTGATGCCCATATGGGATGCCGGTACATGCAGGCAGTGGCTTTACCCGCTATGCCACAGTGCTGGCTCCAATAATACAGAATTATACATAATTTCGTTCAAAGTAGAAGTAAAGCCAAAATGGTTTTATTGATCACTGTCTTAATGAATGAAAAACTGTGAGGCACCTGCTCCAAAAGTTATCCAAAAGGCCAGTTTCTGTGGTTGTAGTCCAACCAAAGTCCACACTTGAAGAATTTGGTTTGGGCTTGGATATCTTCTTTTTGCAAAATAAAAAGTCATGTTACAGTTTGAAAATCATCTCACATTAGAAAAGGACAGGAGGGGGCTGGTGCTATGGTGTAGCAGGTAAAGCCGCCACCTACAGTGCCAGCATCCCATACGGGTGCCGGTTTGGGTCCCAGCAGCTCTACTTCCAATTCGGCTCTCTACTTTGGCCTGGGAAAGCAGTAGAAGATGGCCCAACTGCTTGGGCCCTTGTATCTGCATGGGAGACCAGGAGGAAGCTCCTGGCTTTGGGTCAGCTCAGTTCCGGCCATTGTGGCCATTTGGCGGGTGTGAACCAGCTGATGGAATACCTGTCTCTCTCTGTCTCTCTCTCTCTCTCTCGGCCTCTCTGTAACTCTGCCTCTCAAAGAAATAAATAAATACAATTTTTTTAAAAAAACAGGAAAGGAAAATTCGAGCCCAGAAAAGGAAGAAAAAATTGAAAGAGGACTATGAGAGCTGATTTGTGTTTGTGATGAGTAGGATATAATCATGTTTATTTTTCTTAAGAAGTTATAGTGAGGACATATGATCACAGTATTCTGGGGCACAAGACTGTTCCCCATTCAAGAAACCAAACTGTTCAAAAAGTAGGCTTTGTTGCTTTTTAATATAACTATCAAGGTTTCAACTTCATTGTTGAATTAAACGCTGGTTGGCGATTTCTGAATAGGATGGATGTTAAGGCCAGCGATCCAAGCCCTTCAACCCTAGAATCCATGCTTTTGTGGGGACAGATGGAAGTTGAGGCTCACAGGATGAAAATCACAATGAGTCAACTTTCACAAACACATATAAGCACACAAGCTTATTGAAAACATGGCAGGAACTCAATAAACACTTCTGCTCTCCTGATTCCCTCTGGAAACTTTATGTAGACATACCTAACTCTACGTGAAACCTAAATAAAATAACATTTTCCTTTGAGAAATACTGTAGTTCTGATGTGTGAAACTCTGAGAATGAGTAATGGCTTTCAGGTGAATTGTTTTTGTTGTTATTGTATTTCTAAGCTATGACCCATTAGCCTAAATATTATTCATATAGATTTCCATCACAGAATTGGAACTGATTTCACTGTGCTTTACTCAACTGAATAGAGAAAAATGAGAAACAGAAAGAAAATGCAAAACTACATTATCAGGATATTTAAAATTGGGTCAATATTTTCTTCATGAAAATGGAAGTGATATCAGTTACAATAACTGACATTCCGTTACATTAACCCTTCAGGACACATTATTTTTAAATGCTAGGAGAATGTTTGAAGATTAACTTTCCTACTAACAATTAATTAAAAACCAGAGATGTATCCCACATTGGACTTTATAGTCTTGAAACTATATTTACAAATATTCACATTTAATGGATAGGTAGAATAAAATGGGAAATACATCTCAGTCAACAGGACTATTTGGTGATGTGAAAATACTGTGGAAGATTGATATGTTTTCAAGCAGTGTTGGGTGAGGGTAGTTTGACAAAGTGATACAGAAAGATGGAATGGTGGGAGAGGTCAAGACTGGAGTGCTCATGCTACTATACAATGATGTAAAGGGCCTGGCCCCAGCTGATGGCTGTAAAAACAGCAACAAAAACAATTATAAAAGCAGAAATAATTTGGGTGGAAGTAGGAATGCGGTGGCCGGGGACAGGAAGCAATGTTAACGGTCATGCCAAAATACTTATTTTTTTGTGGTTAAGATATAACCATGGAGAGCAGTTGGAAAATAATAGCAAGAGAGGATACCAAAGAATATTTGATACAAAATAATAATGGCAACTCAAGGGCAACATTATCAGCCTAGCATTGTTCTTTACTTTATTAACACATGTAATCTTTACAACAGCACTAGGTGGTAAACTTTCAAGTTGACAGGATTCAATGAAGTTAGAAATGCCAAGTGTTGTTCCAGATTTTGACATTTACCGAAAAATTAAATGATTTCCACTTGATTCAATTATTAAGTGCGTTAATATGTTTATTGGAAAGGATATGGAAATAAATACTGAGTGGAGAAGCAAAGATTTTATATTAAAAGTCCACAAAGTATTTTGAAGAATATCAAGAAATAAGATGGCAGAAACTCAAGACAGTTCTTATAGAAAGAAAAATATTAAGTAATAAAGCCATTTATTAACTCTCCTTTTATTTAAATGAGGAATTTATTGTCAGAAGATGTCAAACAATTTCAATAGCCCCAGCAATATTTAAATAAGTGATTGCTGTGGTTACATAATAATGATTTTATTTTTCTTTCCTTTCTCTCTTCCTACCTCTCACCCTTCCTCCTTTATCTTCCTTTTTCTCTCTTTCTCTTTGGTCTTTCAGAGAGAGAGGACTACCAAAGCATTTAAGAGAAAGGGAGCATTAGGATCTATGGTCATACAACTTCCTCAGAAGTGGCTCAGTAGAAAGACAGAATTCAGGGACTGGTGCTGTGGTGCAGCGGGTTAACGCCCTGGCCTGAAGCATTGGTATCCCATATGTGTGCCGGTTCTAGTCCCAGCTGCTCTTCTTCCAATCAATTGTCTGCTATGGCCTGGGATAGCAATGGAAGATGGCCCAAGTCCATGGGCCCCTGCACCCATGTGGGAGACCCAGAAGAATCTCTTGGCTCCTGGCTTCAGATCAGTGCAGCTCCAGCCATTGTGGCCATCTGTGGAGTGAACCAGTGGGATGGAAGACCTCTCTCTCTGTCTCTACCTCTCTCTGTAACTCTTTCAAATAAATAAAATAAATCTTTAAAAAAAAGACAGAATGCAAATATGACAACATAGTAACATTTGAAAAATCTTGGTGAAATATTTTTATAATTCCTAGAATTCTTTAGTAAGTCTGAAACTATTTTAAAATATAAGCTAAAAAAACAACAAAAGTAATAGATTCTGATTTTAGAGCTTTTAGGACTGTGTGTGTGTTCATTTGAGATACTAGTCCTGGACAAAAGGAAACAAGTCTATAGTAAAATCAGAAAAAGAAACAGATTGTATGCTTTGCATGACAAAGAAAAACCTATAAGAAATGGATTTCATCTACTGTATCTAAGAGGTTGAACTCAACCCCTGAGGTAGTCGGTCATGGCATCTTTCTAAATGCTTACTGAAGTTTAAACATAACAAGAATAGTTGAAGTACAGTGAGTAGCAGATAATTGCTAAAAAGCTCATTGGAATTTCAAAGGGTAAGAATAACTTTGATGACTGCTGTACAAATAAACTATGGAATTGGACCAGTCACCTAGCTTGATTAACACATCAACCTCATAGCCTAGGGAATGTGTCTTGTGCTGCCTCTAAATTTTTTTTCTGTTTTGCATGGTCTTCTCGTTATAAATACATCTTGTCTCTCTCCATCTTTTAGAAAACCTCTTTCACTATAGGCTTCTTTTTCTTTTATAGCCCCAAATGTTTCACTAGATTCCAATTCTTTTTCTTATCCATTACTGATCATATATTCAGTACAAACTGTAGTTTATAAAATTGAGTTGTTGCCCTCAGTGACTACAGTGATAACCATATTATATTTAGAGCTGAGTTTTTAAAATATTTATCTCACTCAAAACTGCCCTCAAACTTTTCTTTCCATGGATTTTGCTTTTATTGATTTATATATGTATTTGAGTGACAATTAGTAGTTCAAAGAACTGAATCAAAATTCAGCCGTAGTCAGCCAGATGTAAATAATAAAGGTAAAAGGCGTCACAAATATCTTATTTCATACTTGGCTTTCAGAGTGGCATGAAGTTAGACAACTGTGGATGAAGAGTAAGACACCTTGCTTCTACAAAAGCACCTGTCCCCTAGGGATCTAGTCAAAGCATTTTACAACAGATACGCTGCCATTCAATGCATCCAGGAAGAGGATCAGTCTGGCTACTCCTGAACTGACCCAGGTGTTACTCAGTCAACCCCCTCTACCCTCTCTCTTCAAGGACATTTTGCAGAGTTCAAAACAATTTTATAAAAGGGCACTAAGGAAAGATGAGGGCATCCCGCGATTGTGAAGAACTATCACAATGGCTGGATAGACACAGGAGGTGGTGGGAAAGGCCTGGAGAAGGAATGCAGATGGGCTATAAGGTGGAGTTCATGAGAAGCTGATGTCTACCGTATGCCTGGGCTCTTTGTGTAATGATTTTTTTTTTCATTACAGTACATATATCTGCCCTCTTTTTTTTTTTTTAAGGGAAAGGGTTTATTTTCAGTTGAGGGAAGCCTGAGAGACCTGGGGGAGAGGGTAAGAAAGTAAGGAAGAGGAGGAGAGTGTTCCTGTACAAGTGTTGTTAACCTTTGCTGGGGGAAGGGAGGGCAGAGAATTAGGAGCAGTGAATCCCATTAGGGTGGAGGTGGAGCTGATACCAGTGGTTGGGCCAAGGGACTCAGGACCAAAGCCCACTAAACAAGGAGCGCCAGGTTGCCCTCCTGTTTTTTATCACAGCCCTGGGATAGGCACCCAACACATTTGCACCTGCACAAAAACATTGTTCTAAATAAATACTTCCCTAACAATAGTGCACACACAAATTACCTGTGGATTTTGTGAAAGTGCAAATTGTGATTCAATGGATTTGAGGCAGGGTCTAAGATTCTACATTTACAATAAGCTTAGATTGTGTTGGTACTTCAGGCCTGAAGGCCATACTTTGAGTAGCAAGGCTAAACACACCACAGTAAGTCTCTGATAAATTTCAGTTATTCTATCCTCTATTATCTCTAATGTTTACGTAGTTGTAAATGTTGTCTCTCCTCATCCCCACATCTGAGATGTGTATTCTACCTACATTATATTCCCACATACTGTGCATTAGAATTCCAGATATATAGTATCTCTTCACATCATATTTGAATAAAAATTCCTCCATAAAGGAGAAACTGTGTGAAATGTATTTGGTTTGCATCTCAAAATAAAAGTAACTAACCATTGATTTGAGGAGAGAAAACACACTCATCAAGGTAAGTATGAACAGTGCATATGGCTATTCTTTTGTTCCACTATGATGCCATCCAGACGCAGTGTGCTGTTTGGCAGATACATCCTCTCCCACACATGACCTTTCTGAGGTCCTATCACAGAAGCAACCAGAGTGCTGGGCAATGTGCATTTTAAAGTGGTGCCAAAATATTAGAATGTTGTTTAAAGCTTAAAGAGTATTATACAAAGACTGTGTATATGTAAGAACAGTGCCCTAAATGTAGAAAGGAAAAGGAAGGAAGGAAACTGAAAATATCTTACATGTTTATCATGTTTCTCTAAAATGTGTTCTCTCTTCCTGGTCCCATTGTTTTCAGTCTCCCTACACAACTCGTTATTTTAATTATTTTTATTTTTAAAATTTTCTAAAAGATTTATTTATTTGAAAGGCAGAGTTAGAGAGAGATAGAGAGAGAGAAAGAGAGAGAGAGAATGAGAATTTTTCATCTGCTGGTTCACTCCCCAAATGCCTGCAACAGCTGGGACCCGGACAGGCTAAAGCCAGGAGCTTCTTCCAGGTCTCAGATGTGGGTGCAGGGGCTAAGTATTTAGTTCATCTTCCAGGACTTTCCCAGGTACATTGGCAGGGAAGCTGGACTGGAATTAGAAAAGCCAGGACTTGGCCAGCACCTTTAAGTGATGCTGGTGCTGCAGGTGGGGGCTTAACCTGCTGCGCCAGTGTCAGATCCTGCAAAACTCTTTCCTCACTTAAACCCTAGGCCTGGAGAAGAGATTACTGGAAATCATGGCTAGGGTGACCTATTCACAGAAGGTAAAGCACTTTGGGTTGTAAACCAAAATTTCAAGAATGCTTTCAAAGCTAAAAGAGATATTTGCAATTACCTCATCCAAACTCTTTTACAGTGAATATCTAAGGATTATTGAGCACCACCAGTGCATTAGGCATTTTGTCTCCTTTTACAGAGAAATTAAAAGCATATATATTTAATAGATTTACAAATTACTTAATTCTATTGCTAACAGGAAAGAAAATGTTGTTTCAAAACATTTTCAGTGGGAATGAGTGGTGGCTTAGAAGTAAAGACACTTGTGTCTTAGGGTTGGCATTGTGGTCCAGCAGGTGCAGTGGCCACTTGCAATGTCAGCATTCCATATGACCCTGGTTCAAATTCCGGTTGCTCCACTTCTTATCCATCTCCCTACTTATGCACCAAGGGAAGCAGTGGAAGATGGCCAAAGTGCTTGGGCCCTGCATCCACATGGGAGATTCAGATGAAATTCCAGGCTCCTGGCTTCAACCTGGCCCAGTCCCAGCTGTTAAGGACACTTGGAATGAAGATCTCTCTCTTTCCCTCTTTCACTCACTCCCCCTCCCCCTCCCAATCTCTGTAACTTTGCCTTTCAGATAAATGAAATAAATCTTACAAAGATACTTTAGAGTACCCGGGTTTGATTTCCAATTTCAGGCCCTTACTCCAGCTTCTTGCTAATACAGATCCTGCGATGCAATTCCTGGGATGCCTTGGTGATGGCTTAACTAAGTGGTTGCTGCATGCATGTGGGAGAAATGGTTTGAGTTCCCCACTACTGGCTTCAATCCCAGCCCAACCCTGGCTAATGTAGGCATTTGAGTTATAAATCAGTGGAAGGAGCTCACTTTCACTCTGCCTCTCAAATAAATACAAATAAATAGTGAATTTCTTTTAAAAAGTCTTTAAGCAGGACCAGGAGTGTGGTACAGTGGGTTAAGCTGCCATTGGAATGCCAGTTTCCCAACATGAGAGTGCTGGTTTGAGACCCAACTGCTCCACTTCTGATTCAGCTCCCTGCTTATGTACCTGAAGAAACAGTGGAGAATAACCCAAGTGCTTGGACCCTGCAATCCATGTAGGAGATCCAGATGTAGTTACTGGCTCCTGGCTTTGGTCTGGCCCTTCTCTTGCTATTGTAGCAACTTGGGGGAATGAACCAGCATATGGAAGATCTCTCTTACTCCCCCTCTCTCCCTCTGATTTTCAAATAAATAAAATATTTTCTTAAAAAAGTAGTAAACCAACCATATTTTGTTATGAGTTTTAACATTTGTTAGTAAGCAAAAGTATGTACGTCATGCAAAGTGTTATTTACTATGTGATTTTCCTTAAGTTGCTAATACACAACTGTGTAAAAGGACAAAACAAAAGTGTCTTAATATTACCAATTAAATTGTTCCTTGTGTCTATGTTTTTAGTTAAATGAGCATCTTGTTAGGAAGCATCCTTGAATATAAATTGTATCAAAACGTTGCTCACAACACTTAGGTCAAATTGGCTTTGCAGCAAAACATACATTTTCTCATTTCCACCACACACCAAGTGCTTAAGAATTTCTTGTCTTCATGTAACGTTTAATTAAAATATAGGATATTTGCATTTTATTTAAGGAATATAAGATCCTTAAATATAACTACATTTATATTATATATAAAATTATACATACTCCTGAAAGAAGTATATAGTTTAATTTTAAGATCCCTCAAGTTAAATGAACCTTAAAAATGACAGTGAGATATTTCTAACTACTAGCAAAAGTGACACTATAGTAAAGAAATAGAGCAGTATACAATTAACTTGGCTGCCAAGTTAGCTTTGATGAGATTTTAGATTGACATTAATTACAACTTTGTGCAAATTTTTGTTGATATTATCAATATAAACAGCATTCCTTTTCATATTTGCATGCTAACAAATGTACTTGTTAAATTTTAAGTTCTCCTTAAGCAAACTCTTATGTTTTATATTAGAATATTTTTAAATTAATATCATTCTTAAAACAATTGCCTTTGATACATTAGGCACATACTCTTATTCTCAAATGCACAATATATTGTTGTAGGAAAACCTCACTCTTATTGATAAATGACTAATTATGTAAAGTCACTGAGTGAAAGGCATTTCTAAATGTTCCATCTGAATTACATCATCCTGCTTTTATTTTAAAAAATGAGGAGCATTGAAAAACAAATCAAAGAAAAGCAAACATTAGGTCAAAAAGAAAGTACAAGCAATGGGAAGAGCATTTTTCTGGGAGCCCAGATGACCCTTACTCAAAAGTCTCCAGACAGCTTTCCCAGAGAAATAAACTGTTCTGGGAATAGGTGTTCTTAGTTAAAAGCACTTACTATGGTACTGAGGCAGTACCACTGGCTTAGATCATATCAATGTCACTATCCAACAAATAACATATTTCAGCCACCTTTATTCCATATAGAGTTTGAAGCAATAAGAAGCAGAGGATGATGCTGTTTATTCAAAAAAAAAAAAAAAAAGCAACTTTTCCTACTGCAGCTTTTTATGCCTTGACTGGTTAAAGCCAGTAAATTTTCTTTTCACAGCCTGTGTATGATACTGCTTTAAATAACCAATGTGTGCCTTCAATTTGGTTTCTTTCCAGTTTGTATTATCACTGAAAGGTGTTTTAAAGTATTGTAACTAGATTGCAGATGAAGGCAGAAACACTTGTAAGGGGGAAAAATTAAAAGAATGGCTTTCTTTTCTTTCTGTAAGGCATATAATAAAAGGGATTTCTAAGATGTACTTTTCTTTCTGGAAACACTGCAAGCTCCCTTCACATCTCAAAAAAAAAAAAAAAATGTGAACACAGGCACACTCCACTCCATGCCACCCTTCTTGCTTTATTCATTTCATTTTAATACTTCTTTATTCACTTTGCATGCTCTTGCTTATTTTTGTCACAATTTATGGTAGATACTGTTTCTGCAGTATAAAGCAATGTTAGCCAGAGATACGTTTGCTTTTGTCTGAAGATGAGAAGTAAATGGAAAAAAATCCATTACACCCATCATAGCTATATTATTTGACATGTCATTGAAACCTGCAAAACACACCAGTAAGATTTTCCTAGATTGTCTAATGAAAAGTTTGCAAGCATATTTCCACTCTATATTGTTCACAAGTGCTTCATTGTCCCCTGACAAATGGTCTGTAGCAAATCTCTAAAATCTTCTTGCGCAGTACTACAGCTTAAAAGATTCATACCATCAAACACAGCACCTCAAAGGCTAATGTCTACTCTCCAAATTTCAAATACTGTAGCCTAATAAAAATTTAAAGAGTCCGATCTCCTCTCCAGGGAGCAGCTGTCAAGCATCTCTTGAAAGAAAGAAACATAAACAGCCTCTACCTAGAGTACCAATGCCTTGTCTTTGAGAAAAGACATAGTAAGGGCAAGTATTTTTTAACAGAAAAAATCCAAGTTATGCCATTTGATGTTCAAATTATGGGCTTTTGATCTCTCAGTAACTATGTAACAAAATCATTCCAAATAGCTCAGATACATTTGTGGAGAGAAAATGAACATAATACACTTACAACTATGAATATAAATGCTATATATGAACACACACACTTCATTTATGAGATACTGCAGAATTTTTTTTCTCTTTAACTGTTTTCATCATCCATTTTCTGTGCAAATGATTAATCCCACTTACAGCCATATTTTGTTGTCATGGCTGTCCCTGAGACCAAACACAGTTCATTTTAATTCAGCAAGATTTTATATTTGGAGGCTGGTATCCAAGCACAGTGGGCTAAGACACTGCCTGCAATGCTGGCAGAACATATGAGTCTTGGCTGCTCCATATGTGATCTAGGCCCCTGGTAAAGCACCTGGGAAAGCAGCATCCACTTGGGAGACCCAACTCTGGCCACTGCAGCCATTTGGGGAATGAACCAGTAGACAGATGGCTCTGTGTCTCTGTCTCTCCCTCTCTGTAACTGTCTTTAAAACAAATAATTAAGTCTTTAAAAAAATTATATTTTGGTTTTCTCTCAACAGTTTCATCAATGATCCTTCATTGACATTTTCTGGTTCAGTAAAATTCCTTGTAGTAACATTCTTCCCCAAGAGCTTCATCTAAACATTCTGTGTAGAAAGGATCAACCCACTGACTTTATGTTCCCTACCAAAAAATTCATTTGAGTACAGAGCTCTAGATTTAATTGGAAAGATGGCCACTTGCTTAGACTGAAATGCCATCTCATGTTTTCCACTATAGTGTCTTCAAGTACATGGATACTCTCATCCTAACAAGTAAAATTTATTTAAAATTAGTCTATTATTGAAGTTTTTGTAAAACAAAATGTCAGTGATCATTTTGTGATCAATTTTCTGTCCAGGTTGCCTTCTTATGACATCTGCTTTGAGGAGAAAATGCCTATTTTTAACAATAACAGTAGTTTTGACTATTTCCTGGTCCTCAAATAACCTAATATAATTCAGTGAAAATTGGTTGCTTTCCAAATTTTGCCATGGGACATTAACCACATATGGAAATGAGTCACATTACATTGTATTTTTGTTACGTTGTGGTTCATTGCTTTGTGAATGGAAAAGATAATAAAATAAACAAAGAAAGAAAACTATGGACAGTTACTTTGACCTGGGCAGTGTTTGGAAAATTACTAACTGCTTAAAGGGAAAAAAATCTGTTGAATTCACTTAAATAATTTGTATATATAATTTAAATGGATAAATTCATATCTGTCATAGGTCTTATCCAAATTATTTTGTAAGTTGATGGTGTCCCAGGATTATGAACCATTATAAGCCTGTATTGTATTTTAAAATCTTTAAAATTTATACTTGTTCATTGAAAGTTTAAATGTGAATTATTAAAAAATTTAATTAAAATTTGAAAAGCGTTGTTTCAAAATGTAGTTTATTTTAAAAAGTAGACCACAATATAGTATGGTTTTATTCTGTAATGATGTACCAATTTTAAGTCAATTTAAATTTAATAGAACCATAAGCATTTCAAAGATATTTTGCATTTACAACTCAAAGATTAAGGATAAATATGACTATAATTACTAGCTTCAGAGTTGATGTTAGAGACCAATAGTATTGAGGCCTCCAGCCAGAGTATATACGATTTTCAAAATTATTTTCTCTTTAAGCAAATACTATACACATCATACCTACAAATACTTAAATGTTTGGGAAAGTGAACATCACCATATCTACCTTTTTAAAAAATATTTTATTTATTTATTTGAGAAGTAGAATTACAGACAGTAAGAGGGAGAGACAGAGAGAAAGATCTTCCGTCCATTGGTCCACTCCCCAGATGGCCTCAACGGCTGGAGCTGTGCCGATCTGGAGCCAAGAGCCAGGAGCTTCCCCCTCATCTCCGATGTGGGTGCAGGGCTCAAGCACTTGGGCCATCTTCTACTGCCTTTCCAGGCCATAGCAGAGAGCTGGATCAGAAGAGGGGGCAGCCGGCGCTAGAATAGGTGCCTATATGGCATGCGGGCACCTCAGGCGGAGGATTAACCTACTGCACCACAGCAAAATAATGGCCCCACCATAATCTACATTTATATCTGTTTCAAGCCTGAGATAAACTGAGTGTAAAGTCCATGGACTATCACATTGCTTACATTAGATGCACCTGCATGAAAGACCAGGAGGAAGCACCTGGCTCCTGGCTTCGGATCGGTACAGTACCGGTTGTACAGCACATTTGAGGGGTGAACCAACAGAAAATAAAGACTTTTCTCTCTGTCTAACTCTGCCTGTCAAAAAAAAAATAGGTTGCACAAAAGAAACCCATCCTATAACAGAATGATCTGAATAAATATGCACCAAGCTGTGCTTGTTTTCTGAAGGCTATGTAAAGGTTTACAAAGAACAAATATTCTAAAAATTCATGGGAACTTAATCTGTCTTTGATAAGTTCTTATGAGAAATTTATTTGCAAATGTAAGTACTCAGAGGCCTGAGGACAATTCAACTTTGCAGAGAAATGCAAACCAGTATTATAGCAGAGATGTCAAAAGACTTAAAAATTGTGCCATGACCACCATGTTCAATGTGACAGCAACTTTTTTGAATATCTACAAAGTCAATTAGGAGATAATCTAGCTAAAAAGTAAAATTTAAAAATGATAACAAATTTAGATCAATCAACTGTTGGTAACATTCAACTAATGAACATACTAGAATTACAGAACAAAAACAACTCTGGTATAACTGACATTAATTAAAGAATTAACTTTTCTCATATAACTCTTTGTTTCAAAATGAGAAAGATTATTTTGTTATTTCCATGTGTAAAGGCCACCACTAGTAAATACTTGATATTGCAGCCACTATTCTTACAGATATGTACACTACTAGGTGAATCATGTGAACAGTAGAGATGTTTCTGGACTTCAGTGAAATATCTATGATTCTGGAAATTCAAAGGCAGAAGAATGTTCTCAAATTGGAAAAATGCTATTGAGGAAAATAGCCTGCAAGATTGAGTCCTACTAGCTGTAGCTCCTATATTTGCTGGTATAATTATTTTACTACAATGGCAAGCGTGCTATAGAAATTTTGCTTTAGAATTTTTATTAGTAAAAAGTTAATCTTGGATTATTTACTCTTTTCCTATGCCACTATATTGAATATTAGGACTTTCCAGTCTTGCCACCCCTTTACAGTTTGCTCCAAAAAACTAGTGATTTATCATCAATTCCTAATGCATTAGGTCCTGAATTCTTTTTAAAATATTTATTCATTTATTTTAAAGTCAGGGTTACAGATTAGAGGGAGGGAGGGAAGAGAGAGAGAGAGAGAGAGAGAGAGAGAGAGAGAGAGAGAGAGAGAAAGAGATCTTACATCCCACTGGTTTACTTTCCAAATGGCCAGAATAGCCAGGGCTGGGCCAGGACTGGGCCAGACCAAAGCCAAGAGCCAGAAGCTTCATTCAGGTCTCCCACTTGGGCCATTTTCTGCTGCTTTTCCAGGAGCATTAGCAGGGAGCTGAATTGGAAGTGGAGCAGCAAGGACTTGAACCAGCAGCCATACAGGATGCCAACATACAGATGGTAGCCCCTATATCTGCTAGATCCTGGACATGTCCTTTAACTATACCAGTGACTAGATAAGACACTTCCATATTCATATGGTATCACATGTTGTGTGACTTTTCTAGTTCTGGGTCACCTGCAGCCCCTGCTCCCAACTTACCATGAGCACATAGGATTGGCTCTAGAGCAGTGGTTCTCAAACACAAGCTACTTTACTCCATATCAGAGACATTTTTCAGTGGCTAGGGATGTTTTCAGTTGCTACAACCCAGAGGGTACAGAGATCAGCAATGCTGTTAAATATCCTACAGTTCAAAAGACAGATCCCCTTCCCCCATCCCCCACAACAGAGTCCATTGGTCATAAAATGTCAATAGTGCTGAGGAGAAGACACCCTGTGCTAGAGGTATTTGTTTTTCATGGAGGCATTTGTGTAGCAATCAACTTGGCTGAAACACAATCATCTCTATACAAAGAGGGATAATTAATTTTTGCAGGTATCAGTATATGCAAGTATTTACATTGAATATATTAACAATGCCTCTAATGTGGGCTTATTTCTGATACTGTAGGGGACTAGCAAAATTTCTATTGAATTTTCTAGTCTATATATGGTCTAAGCTATTACTTGTATGTGTTTCTATATAATAGTAAACATTGTGAATATTTTTCTAGTTTTCAGTTGTAGAATATAAAAAAAGACAAGGACAAACAATGCTTTTAACTCATACAGGAAAAGGGGGTAAAACATTAAAGATCATAAGTATTGAAATTTATTCACTTGCTAACTATTCATGTTTTGAGGTTATTTATAGGAAAACATGAATGTATATGTCACATTAGACAAGATACAGCAACTGTTTAACTCAACATGCTTCCCTTTTCTCAGATACCTTTACAGAGGTTCTCAAAATATTTTTAATACCCAATCAATGATGTGTTTAATCCCAGATTTTTCTGGAACCCAATTTTGTTTACTTTAATCTCTATTCTGTTTTATTATTATTATTATCTGTCATACTTTGTTTAGTTTTTAACTTGTAAATCACTTCAAGTATTTTAGACAAAGTTGTTAAAATTTTTTATTCACTCAGTTTATCAAAATTTGTTCAGTAACTACTTCTTTTACACAAATTAGTGATAGGTTTGAAGGCCATAAACTAAGAATCTGTCCTTATTTTCAAAGACATTTACAATTTGATATCCTAATAAAGAAAAGAATGGAAATGCATATTAAACAAGCAGAAAACTTTGAGAATAAAAGTACTAAATACAGAATTTCCTCCACATTGGGAAGAAAAGTCTGAAGACTTCACAATGATGTTGGCTGCTGAAATGCAGGTTCTTACAGGGTGGAGAATTCTAAAGCAACAGATTTCAAAGGAATGACAGGAGGGAAAATGCAGACTGAAGAGAGAGTGACTATGCTGTTTACAGTAAGCGTCTTTGAGACTGTTGGTAGCTTACTGATGATGACTTATTGGTGATGACTGTGTGACCAATTCTGGCCCATGAAATCTCGGGGGACTACTCTGCAAGTATTTATTTTTTATTAAATGTTAAAGTATGAGAGCTAGATAAGACTATATCTGCTGATTACGACTTAAGAAATTTGTTGTTTACTTGCTAAGCACTTGTTCTCTGTGTCCTTGTAAATAAAAAGTGCTTTAATAGATAATTTGATTATATGTGACTCCTGCATTAAAACATATGAAAGAATGGGAGATTATATAAGAAAGAGATTATGTACTTTTGAAAAACATTTTGAATGGTATACGGTCACAGCTTACACTTCCTTTGGTATAACTGAGGGAGGTCTAAAATAGCTGAAGAATATAACTGTGAAAATGTGTAGTGCAAGTAATAAATGCTTTACTTTTTTTTTTTTAGATTTTTTGACTGGCAGAGTTAGACAGTGAGAGAGAGAGACAGAGACAGTTATAGACAGTGAGAGAGAGACAGAGAGAAAGGTCTTCCTTTCTGTTGGTTCACCCTCTAAATGACTGCTTACGGCTAGCGTGCTGCGCCGATCCGAAGCCAGGAGCCAGGTGCTTCCTTCTGGTCTCCCATGTGGGTTCAGGGACCCAAGCACTTGGGCCATCCTCCACTGCCTTCCTGGGCTTCAGCAGAGAGCTGGACTGGAAGAGGAGCAACCAGGACAGAATCCAGAGCCCCAACAGGGGCTAGAACCCCAGGGTGCCAGCTCTGTAGGCAGAGGATTAGCCAAGTGAGCCGCGGTGCCCGCCAGTACCCTAATACTTACATTTAATTATGCACCTGTAAGTAATGAATATATCACTTAGATATAATTTCTAATGCCCTACTAATTCTACAGGTAATATAAAACTTCCATAAGATTTGTATCTACGACATACGGTGTCCACTTGTCAATGTAATCTAAGCTACTGAAAGCTCATACTTTGAACAGAAAATTAACACATTTATTAAGTGCTATTTTTTTTTCTATAGCTCTCCTTGTTTATTTGAGACCAGAAAATGTTGCAACATCTACAAATGGGAAAACACCCATCTTCCTAATCAACTGGAGAATGGCTAATGTTTGTCACTGACACAATTAAAAATTCATTGTGCAGTTTAGTAGCTTGAAACTGTGTTCTTTCCCATTCTTTACCGAATAATACAAATTCTTTTGGAGATGTGTTCTTTTGCTAAATGCACACCAGAATGTTGGTAATTGGGGCATGCAAATTTGTTCTGCAACTTAGAACAAGAGGAGGATTTAGAAGTTATTTTAATGTGGTGGTACATTTATGTGTAAAGTATAATAATATTCATGTCATTATCATGTATTATTCATATGCAGTGTTTGAAGTGGAGGTTTTTCCAAATATATTAAGAACTCTTATTCACAATAATCTAATTAATTCCCATACCCTCCTTTCCTCTGGTTTCGGAAAGTGTGAATCTTCAAACTGTATTACAGGTTCTAAACTGGCACCTCATGAGCCACAACCAAACAACCATGTGCTTTGTTTGGCCACACGGTTTAATTTTTAAAAATTATTTGCCAGAATCTAAAAATAGGGAGCTATTACACAAAAAAATCTGGATTTTCAGCTCCCTTTTAAAAAAAACAAAAAAAATCAAAAGAGCGGTTCATAGCAAACTTCTGCATAGCAACAAAATGATGGAGCTGGGAAGACCTGGAGGAGGGGCACACGCACTGACTCGACACAGGCACCTGTGATGACCTGTCCCCCACTGTCCAAATAGGACTTCTTCCAGTTCAAGGAACACCTAAGATGCTACCTGTCATGGCCTTTCACAAGCTCCTGCTCAACTTCACAATCTAGGCATTTGCTGCAGTACAGAATCGAACTAGGATGCCATTTCTGTAATGGGTTAATTGGGGAGGCTGATCTCAACTCTCAGGAGAATTCAGAAGGTATTTTTATACATAAACCATAATGAAGAAAAGTTTTCAGCTCTGCTTGAAAAGTGCTTTTTTGACCTTGTTAAAGCACAGTTTTCCTGAACAGAATTTCCTTCTTATAAACCTGTGTTATGTAAACAGTACTAAGAAAAATGGTATACTATATTATTCTTAACAGTCTACTTTATGATTCTAATTCAAGTCAGGTAGTTTATAACAAAGTTTACTTGAATTATCTTTAAATTTTCAAAAGTATTTTCTTTGCTTTAAAATAAAAGTGCCAACATTTTTACTGATGGCTAATAATTATTCAGCAGTCACTATTGATCATAGAGTTTTACAGATTACTTTATCTTATTAGACATTATCTCATTTAACCACACATATAACATATAAAATATTTGTTATTGTTATCCCAATTTTATACTTAGAGATTAAATTGCTTGCCTGGAGTTATTTTTTATCATATTGAACATATTTAGTTCACAGATAAAAAGCGTATATATTTAAGCTATACAGTGTTGTGATTTTATATATGTATACATCATGTTTAATGTCATATTCTTAACTATTTTAACAGTATGGAAAGAATGGAAGAGAGGTAGGGAGGGAGAAGATTAGATTAATGGAATAAATAATATCTAGGTACGTTAATCTATCAATGGTAAATTCTGATTCTGAAATTTTTGATGCAAGTTTGTGCACACGTTTTGAACGTGCACACATGTGCACAACAGTAATAATAATGTAAAATATTATTGTTAAAATGTCAAAAACAATTCAAAACTGCACTGTGGTACCTTGCTTCCTTATATTAGAGCATCTAAAATTCAGTGGGGCCAGTGCTGTGGCTCAGGGGGTGAAAGCCACAGCCTGAAGTGCCGGCATCCCATATATGTGCTCATTTGAGTCTCAGCTGCTTCATTCCTGATCCAGCTCCCTGTTAATGTGCTTGGGAAACTGGAGAAGATGGTCCAGAGACCCAGAGAAAGCTCCTGGCTCTTGGCTTTGGCCTGAACCAGTGGATGGAAGATATCTCTATAGATATCCCTCTATGTCTCCCTCTCTTTCTTTGTAAGTCTGTCTTTAAAGTAAATAAGTAAGTAAATAAATCTTTTAAAAGGCTTAATGAAATTCTGTTAATATATTAGGTAAAGTGAAGTTTAGATTTAAATCTCTTTTTAAATACATCATGTTTCTTCAGCATTACACTGTAAAAATGTGCTACAAGTTATTTAAAATAACGACCAGGTTCTAGATGTTTAGTACATTTTATCTAGTCTTTTAAAAGGAGAATTTTATTTGAATACAATCAAATGTGCTACAAAATGTAAGTAGCAATGTCAGAGAAAAGACTGATGAGTCATTTAAAGAAACAACATACAATATGTTTCTCCAGTGCCTTTTTGTTGAACTATTTTGTCTAACTATTTTATCTTAACAACCTTATTTTGTTTTGTAGATACAAAGTGGGCACACTAACTAATCAGGCAGCCTTGCTTTATTTGGTTTTGCAGATGTTGTTTAATCAGTAATTAATGTCTGCTGTAAAGAGTTTGTTAACAAATCCTAAACTTGTGTCTTATGGAGGAAAATAAGCACATTGGAGGCTGCAATGACCAACCAGGGGTTTATATTTAGACTGGACCTCTGCCATATTAAGGAGAGCATTATGGAGGGGATTTTAGAACCCGGAAATTTCTGCCAGCATTTTACAAACTCAACCCTAAATAAACCAACCTAGCCTTTAATGTGATACAAGTCTCTTCTGGTTGCTACTTAACTAACCCGGATAAGACTCAGGCCTAGTGAGATCATTTAGAGTACAGAGATTATAAGAGGTGACATCTCGAGGGAGGTGAATTGCATCTTATGTTGGAATAATATTATCAAGTTATAGCCAAACATCAACCATAGCACCTTTTCTCTCTGTTATTCTCTTCGATCTGGTTTGGCAACTAGTAATCTTTTTTTTTTTTAAAGATTTATTTATGGGGCCAACGCTATGGTGTAGTGGGTAAAGCCACCACCTGCAGTGCTGGCATCCCTTATGTGCGCCGGTTCGAGTCCCACTTGCTCTACTTCCCATCTCTTCTCTGCTATGGCCTGGGAAAGCAGTAGAAGATGGCCCAAGTCTTGAGCCCCTGGGTCTGTGTGGGAGACCCGGAGGAAGCTCCTGATTGGTGCAGCTCTGGCCATTGTGGCCAATTGGGGAGTTAACCAGCAGACAGAAGACCTCTCTCTGTGCCTCTCCTTCTCTCTCTGTGTAGCTCTGACTTTAAACAAACAAAAAAGATTTATTTATTTCATTCAAAAGGCAGAATTACAGAGAGGCAGAGGCAGAGGCAGAGTGAGAGCAAGAGCGAAAGTGAGAGAGAGAGAGGGAGATCTTCCATCTACTGGGTCACTCACCAGATGGCCACAATGGCCAGAACTTTGCTGATCCGAAACCAAGTCAGGAGCTTCTTCCAGGTTTCCCATGTGGTTTTTTTGTTTGTTTGTTTGGTTTTTAAAGATTTATTAATTTATTTGAAAGAGTTACACAGAGAGGGGAGAAGCAGAGACAGAGAGAGAGAGATGTCTTCCATCTGCTGGATCACTCCCCAGATGGCCACAGTGCCCAGAGCTGGGCCAATCTGAAGCCAGGAGCCAGGAGCCTCTTCCAGGTCTCCCTTGCAGGCACGGGGGCCCAAGGACTTGGCCCATCTTCTACTGCTTTCCCAGGCCATAGCAGAGACCTGGATCAGAAGTGGAACAGCCAGGTCTTGAACTGGAGACCATATGGTAAGCCAGCACTGCAGGCAGTGGCTTTACCTGCTACGCCACAGTGCTGGCCCCAAGTCTTTTTTTTTTTATAAGATAAAAATCTCCTAATGTCTCTCTGTTCTGTGCAGTCTGTAGCAATATGTAGACTTTTTATTAAATGGTATTTATGTAACAATATTTAATTTAAATAATATTGATCTAAAATAAATGTATATACTTACAGGGTCCAATAATTTGGGATAGTGCTTAAAATCATTTTCTCCTCAACCTGATGACTCTTTAAAATGTCCTATAAGGTCCTATCTAATTTAATTCTTCCTTAGTCTTTAAATCTTTTGCTATGTGTTGACTTTGCTACATACATTGTGATACATTCACACAGTGCAATGGCATGTGTAGTATTGAACTTAAATGAATATGCATCTCTATGGATGAATGTCAAAAAAAAAATTTAGACCCCAAAAAACCTGGTTGCAAAAAACCCTATGGTTTCATTCATACAATATACCAAACATACAAAACTAAACTATATTTTTAGTTTCAGATGTATGTGGCAAAATCATTAGGAAATCTAAGCAAATGATAAATACAAAACTGACACTGGCAACTTGGCGACCTCTGAAGTAGGAGGTAGAGGGAAGTTGATATCAGGAAGGTACAGGTACACACAGCCCTTAAATGTTTTCTTTCTTTCTTTTTTTTTTTTTTTTGACAGGCAGAGTGGACAGTGCGAGAGAGAGAGACAGAGAGAAAGGTCTTCCTTTTCTGTTGGTTCACCCCCCAATGGCTGCTGCAGCCGGTGCGCTGCAGCTGGCGCACCGCGCTAATCTGAAGCCAGGAGCCAGGTGCTTCTCCTGGTCTCCCATGGGGTGCAGGGCCCAAGGACCTGGGCCATCCTCCACTGCATTCCCGGGCCACAGCAGAGAGCTGGACTGGAAGAAGAGCAACCGGGACAGAATCTGGCGCCACGACCGGGACTAGAACTTGGGGTGCCGGCACCACAGGTGGAGGATTAGCCTAGTGAGCCATGGCACTGACCAAATGTTTTATTTCTTAAGCTGACTTTTAAAGCTTATTTTAGTTTTAAATAAATAATAGTATTAAATGACACATTTTCCTGTGTTCAATATTTAACTTAAAAATTAAAGTCCATCAGTCCTTGTGTGTCACATACAATGTAATTTTGTCATAATTTATCACCATCTAAACTTACTTTATTAACTTACACTGATCTATGTATATTGTTTATTTCTCTTTCCTTCTCCACCAGACTGTCAGCTCCACAAAAATTTGCACCTAACCTCTTTGGTTCAATAGGAGAGTACCTAGCAAGTAGTAGACACTAAGCATTCTTATCTGCTGATGTAACAGGTCTCCAGTAGATATATATTACAAATAGACCTGCAGATGGTGTGAGATAGACACCTTCAGGTACATTTACAATTCCCCTTAAGGATCTTAGGTTTTAGTTGGATTTCTTCAATTCTATGTCTTCAATATGTTTACATGCACCTGTTGCTCTTCCACGTATAGCTGACCAAAGACTGGTATGATTTTATTTTCTTCACAAGAGTCACTTTTGTGAAGGCATTAAATGAACCCTAACATGACAAGATGAAAGATGAAGTACATTTCAGCCACCCTCTTCTCATTTATTCTATCACTGGATAGGAAAATTACTTGTAAATTTCCTGAAAAATGTAATCTTACTCCCGTTAACTGCCTGAAAAAATAATACACTTGTATTAACAAAATGTCTTTTTCTTGTTAATTTCTTAATTTAAAACAGCATGGAAACTATTATTTAAATGGCATAGAAAAGCCTGAAGTACTTAATCTAAAGGAAGAGCAGGGAGACGTTAAGTGAAGTGTAACAACAATTACAAAATGAGCTAGGGAGCCATTAAACAACATTTAACATCCACATTTTAAAATTTCACACTTGCTCAAATTATACTTTCTGGCCTTCAATTATTTTAGAAATAACAAATGATATTATTTTAATGTAGAGATTAAAAATAAATTTCTAACATCATTCCCAAGAATTGAGTCATTAGCTAATATATTTTTTTCCTGAATCACAGTTACAAAAAAAATCATTCAACTTTTGGCTATACAATTTATGAATGACATAATTGGAATGGCACTTTTCCTCTTCAAGTCATTCCTCAAAACTTAATCTTTATAAAAATCACTGATTTGTTTTAAAGAATAATAATCTGCAAAATAGTAAATTGAAGAAGATCCTTTCAAGCAAGAGCAATTCATGAACTTTAATGTTTGGGAAAGGAGGACTGTGGTATATTACAATCTAGTATAATGCATGAACTCCATTGAATCACATTGTTTGAGAACACCACTTCTGCCACCCACACGTGGGGTTATAACATATTCAGAATTTACTTCATCTTTGCCTCATTTGTCATTCATAAAATAGGGACAATAATAATATATTCCCTGGGTTTTCAAGGTAGAATTAAATAATATGTATAAAATATTTAACACATACCCAACATGTAGTATATACTCAATAAATTTTATCACTATTGATTTAAAATATGGACATTTCAGTGTAGAGATTAATCAACTTAATTCTTGTTATATGTGAAAAAAATAATGGATGTCTTCAAAATATCTATTAAAACCTAACTCTAAGAGATGAACATGCCTAAAAGAAATTTACAAAATATACTGGAAATCTTCAAACCAGCACAGAAATTCACCTGACAAAATATCCTGAATAAGTTGAATATTTAGGGCCTTTTTAAAATTTAAACACATAAATTTTATTTTTCCCAGAATTCTTTTATATAAGGTATACAAACTTCATGCATTTCATAAATAAAACTTTAGGAACCTAGTGATTCTTCCCACCCTACCCACCCTCCCACCATTCTTCCTCCTCCCTCTCCTGTTCCCATTCTTATTTTTACTAAAATCTATTTTCAATTAAATTTATACACATGAGATTAATTCTATACTACAGTAAAGAGTTCAACAAATAGTATGGAAAAAAAAACTGTTTCTCAACAGTTGAGACAAGGGTTGTTCAAGGTCATCGCATCTCAAAGTGTCAATTTCACTCCTATACATTACCTTATAGGTGCTGAATTAGTTACCACAGATCAGGGAGAACATATGGTATTAAAGTTCAATATATAATATATAGCAAGGCAGCTTAAAGGTATAATGTTTATAAAGAAAAGTTTCTGGCTAAGAGGATTGTGAGAAAATAGTTGCAAAAGACATGTCTGATAAAAGGCTACTATCTAACATATGAAAAGAAATGTGAAGCTCAACAGTAAAAAATGAACACGATGTATTAAATGAGAATAAAAAAGCTTGAAAAGATACTTCATCAAAGATGATACACAAATGGTGAGAAAGCATTTTAAAAGATTAGGGAATTACAAAGTAAAACCTCAATTAGCTACCACTACACACTTATTAGAATAGCCAAAATCCAGAACACTGACAACCAGAAATACAGATGAGAATGTGAAGCAACAAGAACCCTCATTGACTGTTGGTGGGAATGCAGGTGGTACCACTACTTTGGAAGACATTTTGGTAATATCTTACCAAACTAAACATATTCTGACCCTAGGATCCAACAGTCACCATCCTATTCACCCAAAATATTCACCCAAAGGAGTTGGAAACTTAGGTCAACACAGAAGCCTGTACACAGACATTTGCAGAAGCTTTATTCATACTTGCCAAACTTTGAAGGCAACCTAGATGTCCTTTAGCAAGTGAATGGATAAATTGCAGTACATGTAAATGCAGAATTTTATTTAGTGCTACAGAGAAATGAGCTATCAAATCATAAAAAGTCATGAAGAGAACTTAAATGAATGAATGAAACATGCTTCATAGTCTATGATTCCGGGAAAAGTAATAGCTATGGAGTCAATCAACAGATCTGTAATTCATAGAAGTTAAGGAAGAACCATAAATAGGCAGAAACGGAATTTTCAGGTTAGTGAAACTTGTCTATATAGTACTTGAAGGTGGACATACACAATTATCCATTTGCAAAAATTTATAGAATGTACTTCTTACTACCCAAAGAGTGAACCTAATGTAGACTCTGGACTTTGGTTGCTAATGATATGTCAGTGCAGGATCATTGATTTTAACAAATGTACCAGTGTCATACAGGATATTATAGTTGGGGTGGTTATGTCTATATAAAGATGAGACTATATAGAAATTTGTTTCTGCTGCTCAATTTTATTGAAAAAAATCTAAAAACTAAAGTTTTTTAGTTAAGAAATTATCTGGTATGTGGATATTGACTAAGCAAAATACGGTTAATAGAATCTAGATTCTAATTTTTCTACAAAACAGTCTATCTGTGTATTAAATGTGTGCCTATACAAGGGAGTCTTCAAACAGTTCTTAGAAAATGTTTATTATGGAAAAACTATGAATGTATTTCAATTTTTTTTCACCAAAATAAACCTGTGTCTTAATTCCATTTTCCAAACCTTTTGAAGCACCCTCATATTCTCTCTAGCTATGATTATAAAATAGCCAGAGAATTAAAAGTTTCAAAATGTACTACCTGGAATTAGTTTAAAATTTCTTTTTAAAATTTCAAATGTACTACCTGGAATTAATCAAAATAGAAGATTTATTTATTTATTTTTTTACCTTTTGCATGCTTCCCCTCTTTTTTGCCATTTTGTGAACAGCCAAAATGGAGGAAGTAAAGACAGGTAAAGCATTATAGTCAGTATTTTATTATAACATCTAGACCTATAGATATTCATAGAATGAATTATATCTTAAGAGTACTGGAAATATTTAGAATATAGAATAAATTTTAAATTAATTAAAGTAAACCTTGAGAGGGTCAAACTGAGCTTTATTTACAATAAAATGTATATGTTTTGTAAGTAACATTTATTTCTATTAACTTGAGTGGACTTACCAAGAGGCCCTGTTTGCTGGGGACAAAATTTCTATGCCAATTTTCAAGTAAATGCTGTACACTATATACAATGTACTAGAATTTCCACAGAGATTGAACATGATGTGAGACTATTTACCCCAATATCAAGTTGTTTACATTTTATCTTAATCCTATATTAGATTTAAGGAACCCGAGACTGCCTAACGTCCAGAACCATAGCTACAGGTTAACCAGTGAAAATTGTTGGGAAACAGTGCCAACTCCATTTTTTAATCAGATTAGCAATGAATCCAGAGTGATCGATCTCTTCTATGCTAATAGCGTTAACAATAAGAGTGACACTTGACCAAATGTTACCACATAAATGGTTTCTGGAACAGTTTGGGCACCATATGTGCAAATAAAGTTTGTTTTTGTTTCTTTCTAGAAATCAGTAGCTAGAATAGATAATATTGCCCCTTTCCATCCAATGAAACCAGAATTAGTATTTTTACTTCATACTATTTAAGTTTCCTCAAATGAAAAGTAGCTGAAATGATACAGACTTAGGGTTATTTTTTCCAAAGAAATGTCAAAACTAATATGACTATGTTGATTCCTGATGAATATACAGTCTTTTGTTATTTCTGATACTAAATGAGACGTGGTATTTCTGATACAGCATAACAATGATCCCTTGATGTACAATGTTTAGGTGTTTTATATCTGTGATATCATTTGAGATTTTCAATGATCCAGCAAGTTAGCTAAAATATATTTTAACATTCTCATAGTGAAGATGTTAAAAATTGAGATTCAGAAAGCTGATAGTAACTTTCTCAAGGTCATATGGCTAATTAGTTAAGGAAAATATATATTAAAATTTACATTAGTAACATCCAAGCCAATGTTCTTTACTATAAAATTAGGTTGTATCCAATCCTGGTATTAGAGTTTAAAGTTTAAATAGCCTTAGGAACTATCTAGAGATTGGAATATAGTTATGAATATGTGTGTTTTGCTTGCTGATATATTTAATTTCTTGTAGATAAAAACAAATGGTAATGTATTCTAGGAAACATGCAAAGAAACATAATGTATGAGAATGTTTCCAGAACAGTATGCAACAGAATTCACATTCCATGAAAAAAAAAATTCTAAGTGTTTCAAAAGAAAAGATTCTACAACCAACTTAATTCAGAAATCCTGGCCAATTAGCATGATTTAAACAGTAAATATACAAGTAAATTCAACAAAAAAGGTAACTTATATACCTTGTTACATATTCTCTCTCTCTCTCTATATATATATATCATGAATTGATTTCACCATCAACTCTATTTATTACAGATTTGAATTAGTATATATTTGATCTTGGAACAGTTGGGTAGAGTTACTTCAGTGAAAATGTATTAATTATTGCAAGTTTTCTTTAACTTTATTTTTGTTGATTAGAGTGTTGACCTTTTCTACTGTTAATGATTAAATTGTCGCCACTTTAATACCTAGAGGGCAATGGCTATATATTTGCATTCTGTAATCGCCTACTAACTAATAATTGATAGATACATAGAAAGGAGTTTCACATGGAGATTATTCAAATAGTTCATGGAGGGCTGGCCTTTGGGGCACTGGGTTAAGCCATTGCCTGTGATAGTAGTATGCCCTATGAGTGCAAGTTCAAGTCCCAGCTGCTCTACTTCTTCTTCTTCAAAAAGACTTATTTACTTATTTGAAAGGCATAGTTACAGAGAAGCAAAGAGAGAGAGAGAGAGAGAGAGAGAGAGAGAGGTCTTCCATCCACTGGTTCACTCCCTAGATGTCTACAACAGCCAGGGCTGTGCTGATCTGAAGCCAGGAACCAGGAGTCTCCTACAAGTCTCCAACGTGGGTGTAGGGGCCCAAGGACTTTTGTCATCTTTTACTGCTTTCCCAGGCCATTGCAGAGAGCTAGATCAGAAATGGAACAGCTGGGACTTGAACCAGTGCCCATATGGGATGCGGGCACTTCAGGCAGCTTTACCTGCTATGGCACAGTGCTGGCCTCTACTCCACTTCTAATCTATCTCCTTGCTAATGCACCTAGGAAGGGATTGGAAAAAGGCCCAAGTACTTAGGCCCCTGCCACCTCTGTGAGAGACCCAGATAAAGCCCTGGGCTGCTACCTACCCCAACCATTGTGCCCATCTAAGGAGTGAACCAGTGGACAGACTCAATCTCTCTCTCTCCCTCCCCCACTCTTTCTAGCTTTGCCTTTCTAATAAATAAATAAATCTAAAAACAAAAGGTTTGTGGAACATGCACATGATCCTTTAATTACATTTTTCTCTAAACACTTTGAAGTATCTTTGTATGAATACAACTATTCATGAAGAAAATACTATTGCAATAAGAATAAACATAAATCTATGACCAATTTTTAGGAATTTTCCTAGTATCTAGTAAATTGATGATTAAGGAGAAAAAGGCTTGGGCTGTGAAGACATTCTTCTCCTTTTAAAGGGAAAATAAAAATGCATCCTGCTTCTTGACAGAATAAGAGAACAGCCAACAATGACAATTCCTCTGCCACACCTCCACTTGAAACTAACAGAAACACTGGCTCCATTGTTGACAAGATCAGCTAGAATTACAGACACATACACACATTCACACATACCCACACACACACACACACACACACAAACAAGCACACACCTTTTTTAAGTAATAAGATGAAAGCAAAAGGTAACATATCACATAGGGCAATGTATTGATTGAAGAATCTTTTATGATAAAATGTGTGTGGATCTTCAAATATTGAGTATAATGTTCAGAATATCTTTAATATAAGTTTATCAATAAACTCTAACCTCCATGAAGACAGAGACTGCATTTTCTTTACCACACAGCACTTGGAAGTTGGCTGAGAGATAATATATCAATGAAGGAGGAATGAATAAGTGCACAGTTGTTCTTGCCCTTCTCAATATAATTTGATGAGTTTGTCATTGGGCATAAAACTTAAGTGTTCTTTCACTTGGAAATTCCTTACTATTTTCATCTCATAATTTGATTTCATTGAATAAGTTTTCAAAATAAGAAAATAAAATACTTTGAAGAGTTGAAAGCAGTGACTTAATGCACACTAATGTGCATCCAATTACATCCTTGGGAACTGAGTTGCATAGGAAGATAATTGCAAGGATAGATCATCACAAGCTATGATCATGGTCAGTCTGGGCCAGGTCCAGTATACTTGTTAGTTGCTATTGCCATTAGGAATGATGGCCCCTCTCTGGCATCATCTGACTCTACCAGAGAGAGCTCAGGAGCCTAGAAGGGGTTGTCATAGCATCAGATCCCAGCACCTGGTTCTTAAGTCTCATGCAGAATATCAGGCCTGCCTACAGCAGACATGTTTTCAAATAGAAGAGGCCTGGATTACGCTTACTAGTTGTTTCCCTTGAACTTCATGAAAAATGTTTTGACAAAAATCTCTCTTCTTTGTCTATTATAACTGACTTCCCAACTTCCTCTTGATAATCAAATGGTCTGTTCCAGGCATGCTTTTCTTTAAAAAAATAGAATTTGGTAATTTTCACAGTTAAACCTTCTACTTTGCCCATCTCTAAACCTGTCAAATTTTCCCGGTATCATTCACGCCTTTTTAGCTTCATAATACAATGACCTAAATCCAAATTTGATAACATTGAGACATATCAGTTTATGGTAAAAATTCATGAAAACAGGCTTGAATATTTTTTTAGACTTAGTTTTTTCTTACGATATCTAACATGGAGGTAAAGCAATAAGATTACATGTATGACTAGATTCATTTTAGCTTCCTACACATGAATGTTCTACATATTAATGAGAACATCCCAACTGATACATGAGCTATATATTTTTAGAGCTTATGAACATCTGCCATTTGCCATGAGCTGCAGAATTTTCTGTTAATTGAAGACTATTCCGATCTTGCAATTTGGGAAGTATTTCCAGATGAAGCCACAAAGCTTTCCACAGGTGTGCATAGCGTTAAATATTTTAGAACAGAAAGAAAGTCATGTTTGAGGATAAACTAGAAGGGGTAGAAGTTTAAAACTTAAAAACAGTAATTTGCATATAACAGTCACCTTTAATTTTATTAAGTTTTTCCCAATTCAAATAATCATTTCCATTTTTTTATATCACCTGATTTGATCTAGGCCTGAATCTTAAAAATGTAGATTTTCCCAGAAGCTGCTAGTTTAAGATAATTTTAAAATACTTAGGATAATTATTTATCTGTAAATTTTATGCTAATCATAGATAAAACAGCAGTTTCCATTTTAAATGAAGGTAAGCATGAAATAACAGTGATGAGTGCACAACTGGGCTCTGGACTCCACAGCATCCTTTCAGGGTGTTTCTTAAACCCTAAAGTGGACATCCTGTTCCATGGAAGATTTGGAATCAACAGAAGAGGCTCTTGGCATAGCAATTAAGGAGCTGCCCGGGGTGCCTACATTTTATACTGTTGGAGTGTCTCAGCTCAAGTCCTGGCTCCACTTCCCATTCAAGCTTCTGTTAATGCACACCACAGGAGAGAGTGGTGAGGACTCAAGCACTTAGGTCCCTGCTATTCCCCCAGGGGACCCAAATGAAGTTCCACAGCTTGTGGCTTCAACCTGGCCCAGCCCTAGCTATTGTGGCATTAGGGGACTGAATGGGCAGACGGAAGATTTCTCCCTGTCTGTATCTGACACTTTCCCTTCTCTCTCTCTCTCTCTCTCTCTCTCTCTCTCTGTCGTCCCCCACTCTGCCTTTTAAGTAACTAAATAAATAAAATTTAAAGCAAAACTGTTTGAAATTTAAATCCATTTACAAAAAACCTGAGTGATTAATGAAGTAAGTTACTTCAAAGTTTTATTTGGGAATCATCAAAACCTTCTGAGAATCAGAAAAATATTCGCTTCAAACTGGATATTCTCTAACCAACTACTGCCCCCTCAGCATATTTAACACTGCATACCTTGAAACATGTCATACCTTCTCATCATCTGCCTGTCAATAGGATGTAACAAAAAACAATCCTATTACATGCTTTAACTAACTACTCACGATTTCATTTTTTTAAAAAAATAAAAATAAAAATTTACTATATCCATTTATTCAATATTTTAGACATATACCTAATCAACTATTAAAAATAAAGGTTCTGAGAAATATAATCTTTGTGAAATTGCCTCAAAAGCAGTTAGCTTAGAAAATCACATCTGAATAAGATGCTTTAGAAATCTTAAGAAACAATACCGTTGCAAAAAGGATGATCAGAATGATAGCTATTATAGTAAAGACATTAGGGACATGGTTTTAATAATCTCAGAACTTTGGCAGAATATCAAATTGCCTTTTCTATATCAGAAGAAGCTGTAATTGTTTCTGAAAAGAAAGCATAAATATTGGGAAGAGTGTCAGCTGCTCCAGGAATGCAGGAGGAAATATGGCTGTACTTCCCTCTTGCACACTCTTCTGAGATTCAGCCTGGTGTGTGGGCAGGCAGGATTGGACCCCAGCCTCTGCTCAGCTGGGCCTCCAGCTGCATCTCTACCATCCAGATAGTATTACTCTGTGCTTGGTAAAGAGATCCAGCCTTCGCTTCCCTGGTGGCACAGGAGTATTTCCTCAAAATTGGTGGGGTCCTTATCATCCAGCTTCAAACATTTACTTAGGATCTGCAGGTTCCTTTGAGGTTAAGTAGAAATATCAGGTGAATCAAATTTCTCTGTCTACTTTACATGCCTCTGTTTATGTAACGTCATGGGGCTGGTGTCTTAGCCTCTTAATACAAAGTGAGGAAGGGGACAGTACATTTCAATCAGAATCACAAAGGAATATAGAGTTTTTCTCTCCCTAAAGCCCTACATAAAAATATATTTCTTAAATTTAATCTTTGACTAAATCGGTTCAAGTACATAAAATTGCTGAACTGATAACCAGCCACGATGGGTCATGTTGCTTTTCCATTTCTTTCTCAGTTTCACCCTCAGATTTCATGAAAGCACCAGTGGTTTTCGCCTAAACCATTCCCCATGAACTCGTCACTCCTTAGTGTTTTGCAAACTGACTTTCACATCCATCATTTTATAAAATGATCCTTGGGATTCTCTTCTTACTCTCTTTCCATGGTCAGTCGCTCCCCAATTTCTGTTTTTAATTACAACCATTCCTGTTTGGTCTTATGGTTACAATAAAACACAATTTGTTCTCGCCCTTCACCTTCAAGGTCAGCACTGAGGAGGAGGAAGCCCTGGCCTAAGAATTTATGAGTGTTAACAGGGTAAGACCTTATTAGCTGTGCCTTCAAACTTGTCTAGGTTTCTAGTAACGAAGAGTTATTCAGCTGTATTTCTCATTCTTAAAAAGGCTGAAATTTAAGAATTTGTGTGTGTGTGCATGTGCTAATTTTGAGATAAAGGAAAGGCACATCACTTTTTTATGTTTTAACAAAAAATACATTTGTCCTCAGTACTCACAGAGAACTGACACCAAGATCAACAGATGCTCAGGCCCCTTATATAAGATAATATAGTATTTCCATTAACCTATGCACATTCTCCTGTATTCTGTAAATTATTTCTATGATTACCTAGAACACTGAACACAAAGTAAATGCTATGTAAATAACTGCTGTGCTGTATTGTTTAGGGAATAATGACAAGAAAAAACTTTGACATGTTCTGAACAGATTGAATTTTCTTCAAATCTTTGCATCTGCTGTGGGGTACATTCAGGAATGCACAGCCCATGAATACAGAGAATCTCCTGTACTCCATTATGAGAAAGCGTGTCTTGCTAATTAAGAAGGCATTTAGGAAAATGTTTTCTCTCATGAGACTGGGCAATCCCTTCCAAAAATGTACTGTTTGTTTTGCAGAAATGTGTGAGTTTGCTCTCACAGTCAGAAATAATTAAGACTTTAGGTCACTTTGGAAAAGAAAACTCCAAGGAAACCAGAATGGAATATTTTGTCCACCATGGACTACTTTGCATCACTCAGAGTGCCACAGCTTCTTTCCTAGCCTCTACCTCCTTAGCATCAGACTATCCACTTTGTTTCCAACAAAAGACAAAGCTGTGTCTGCTGTAAAAGTGGAAAATATCCATTAATTGACCAGTAGGTAACCGATCTAATAATTGAGATGGATTTTTAAAAAATATTTATATACTTATTTGATAGGCAGAGTCTCTCTCTCTTTCTCTCTGCCTCTGTCTCTCTCTCTCACACGCACACACACACACACACACAAAGAGAGAGAGAGACAGAGAGAGAGAGAGAGAGAGAGAGAGAGAGAGAGAGAGAGAGAAAGAAAGAGACAGAGAGAGATCCTCCATCCTCTGCTTCACTCCCCAAATGGCCACAATGACGGGAGCTGCGCTGATCCAAAGGCAGGAGTCAGCAACTTCCTCTGGGTCTCCCATGTGGGTGCAGGGGCCCAAGTACTTGGGCCATCCTCCCCTGCTTTCCCAGGTACATTAGCAGGGAATTGGATTGGAACTGCAGGATCCAAGGTTTAAACCGGCACCTGTGTGGGATGTCAGCACCTCTATAGGCCTCAGCTTTAGCCCACTGAGCCACAGAGCTGGCTCCAAGATGGCATGAATTAACTTTAAAATAAGTCTATATCCTGAAGAAGATATTAAATGGATGGATTTTTGAGAAAGACATTGAATGTTTAGACGTCAAACGCTAAACCTTTTCAAATACAGGCTTCACATGAACACAGGAAATGGGTTAGGAAAGAAGTTTTCCATGATAGAACGAACGACCTGTTAAGTTTTAATTTCTTGGCTATTTTTTCTGTGATTTTATTCCTCTCCCCTTCCCACAGACCATTGGTATATTTGGCCAAATGATCACTCAGAAACTTTTACAAAGTCTTTGTGGTTTCATCTGAAAATCAATAAATGGGGCCAAGCTGACAAGGAAGAAAGAAGAACTCAAAGGCATTATGGAGAGATGACCATGACTGAATTTATTTACTGACAGTAGGTGTAAGTGGCCTGAGGTGGCCATAAGAATCAGTGACACCAAAGAATTCAAAGCAACTTTGGGGAAAACAAGGGACTTTCCAAAAATCACCAAATAGGAGTTAAGCCTGATTTATCCGTGGCTGAAAAACAGGGTAGGCCCACCAGTTTTTTTGGATTCTATGCTTGGTAAATATTCCTCATGTTCTTTTCAACCTACAGGTCCTTTCGACAAGCTCACCCGCTCCTTTGGCAGATCAGTGAGCCTTATTTCTGAGACATATTCAATTTTTTGGATCAAATTTCCTTGTTGAGATCACATAACTAATCTCATCATTGGATAAAGACAGAAGCATTCTGCTGACACCTAAGGCAGTGACTAAGTCTACCCTGAATACTGTTAAGCCTGCCGTGACTACCTGAGTACCTTGAACTCTGGAAAGTGCTTAGTGAATGTTTATTGATGATTAACCCAAAGGGTTGCAGAAGCTTTACAAGAGGTTATAAACAGACTAAAAGAAATCCATAAATCTCTCAAGACAGGGCCAGACTTATAAGAGTATTCAAACTGTTTTATTTGAAGCAATTTTATAAGAAAAAAACAATGAAGGGAAACTTCTTAACATCTTACCTGTATAATACAGGTTTACAAATGTAATCAAAAAACCATGTATTCATACAGAGGGCTTGGCTGTTTTGTTTAGCCTTCTCTTTTCTCTTTTTTCATTATGAACAATTTCAAACAACAGAAAATTGAAAGAATAGTGAAATGACAGAACTTATATTGCTACCACCTCAATTCAATAACTATTAATATTTTTCCATAATGCATTCTCTGTCTCTGCCATAGGCCATTTTCCCTCTCTCTCCCTCCCTTTCTCATTGTGAAAGGTAGCATTTGAAATTAAATTTCTTACATTTTTCCCTCAAAATCATTCAGTACTTTTCTTCTAAGAATAAGCATATTTCTTATATGACCAAAATATCTTTATTAAAGATAAACATAGCGGTTCTCTAATATCATCTGATAAGTTCATACTTGGTTGCTCTCAATTGTTTCTAAAATATTTTGTAGCTGTATTTTTTCCTCAAACCAAATGTAATAAACTTTCCTATCCTACATCTATTTGTCTAAATCAGTCCTCTACAAATTTTTACTTCATTGCATTACTTTTTGAAGAGCCCACACCAATTGTTTTTGTACAATGGCCTACACTCCAAATTTCTCTGATTGTTTCCATTGGTATTAATATGGTCATCTGTCCTCTCCATCACTTGTGAACTGGAAGTTAGATGTAAAGGCTTGGTTAGGTTCAAGTTAAACATTCTTGGCAAAAAATACTGCATAAGTGCTATTTTGTACATCATATTGCACAAAACAGAAGGTAAATAATATCAAGCTTTTTTTTTACTGTTTCTGAAGTTAAATTTAATACTTTGGTTAACATGGTTGTTACCAAATTTCTTCATAATACAGGTAAGTTTTCCTATTTGTAATTAATAACTAATTTGTCAAAGAATGCTTTGAAATCTTGCTATTACTCAGCTTTCCCCCCAGATTTTCACATAATGGTTTCAGCAGCCATTAGTATTCATTCCTGAATCAATTACTGCCATAGTGGTTACTTGGCACATGCAATTACTATAATAAACATATGATAAGTGATATCCTAGGGAATATAGGAAAAGGAAGCCAAAGTATTAGTAGAAGTGTTTCTTAGAGTCATTTGAAAGCTTCCAGATCAGAATTATGATAAATAGCAGATAGGATGTTAGCCATGTAGAATGATTTCTTTGGAAAAAATATACGAAGAATCTTTAAAAAGTTGATGGAAAATGGATATTATCAAAAAAATCTTGTATAGATTTAAAAATTTTTGAACTGAAATAAACATCTTTTCAATTCATTCACCACAAACTTTTGAAATACCATCACCTAAAAAGCTTTGACATATTTAGGTAAGTTTAAAGAGGATAATCTCATATACCATGATGATCTTTGTAACTTTTTACTTTCATTAAGAGAATCTGACACAGTTGAGTAAAAAACACATTAGGTTCATCTTCCAAGAATTATAGGGGTCAGAGGAATGACATAAACAGTAGATACTTCAGAAGTTTGAATAATAAAATCCTGCAAGTGGCTTCAAAACAGTATAGTAAATTAGAAAGACCAAAGATACACTAAGGATAGGAAGAATCCTTTGATTTCCCTAGAGCATTTCCACCCTTAACCACAACTAAGAATGGAATGAGCCCAAAGGAATGGGAGTTCTTTGGGTCATTAAAGAGCACAACTTATCTGAAATCCTGAGCTTGTGAACAAGAATCTCCTGAGTGGTTTTGTCAGCCAGTGATTCTATAAATTATATATAATTAGCTCCCTGCTTAATTTTCCTTTGTCCAAATCTATTTATGTTACCTGAATCTAGTTCTTAGAACACTCTCTCAATATATATTATTTCTTTAGATTGTACAAACTTAGAAGAAAGGTAGTTATAATGTCATTCTCTCTTGTCTAGTTGTTGGATAAATATCTAAGCCTTAAGTAACCAGGAGCAGGTGGAATGCCATGCATCTCTGGGCTGCCAGGTGGTCTATTACAATGAAATCAAGTTTTAGATCAAATTCTTTTACAAAGATTAATTAACTTTTGGAGTTTTTCAGGAGAGAAGCAATGATGATAGTTCTAGAACAACGAAGAGAGAATCGGCCCATAACTATTTTATATAAAGTATAAGCAGCATTGCATTTGGGCACATGAGAAGAAAGCAACCAATATTGGCTCCTAGCATTGGCTTCTAACAACAAGGTGGATAATGTTACTATTCACCGAATCAGAGGCAATGGAGACAATGAATGGGCCTGCTGGGCATGAAAAATAAAAATTTCCATTTTGGACACATGACTTGGAAAAAAATCCAGTACTGATTCTGTCAGAGTTAACATTTATGAACATGAGGAATCAGCTAAGAAGACTCATAGAAAAGAGTCATTATGAAGAAGAAAAAAACAGGTGAGTGGTGTGTCCTCCAAGCCAACAGAGGATATTATTTCAAGAAGACAGACTACTAAGTTGAAGCCAAATAGCTGGCTGGATGTGGCATGTGCAAATTATTGGTGACTATGACAAGAGCAATTTTAATAAAGTGGTAGGGCTGAAACTGTGAGAAGTAAATGAAAGGAAAAAGGTAAAGATATGTGTAGACAGCTCTCTTGAGAAGTTTACTCAGACTGGGAAGGAGACTTTGCTTTTGTTTAAGACAGGAAATATCACAACATACTTAAATACTATTGGTGATAATCTGGAAGGAAGTGAAAGAAAATGATGTCAGAAATTCTGTCATCAAGGAATGAAGAACTTGAGAAGGAGTTCAGAGGCAAGGTCAGAATTTTGGAGTAAAGAGAAAAAAAAAATTCTCTGCAAGGAAGAACTCGGACAGCAGCACAACGAAGTTTTAGATCTGGAGGAAGGAAGATTCAAAATCAATGTGTAATGATATTTTTTCCCTTATTTTCAGTCCAATTCTTCCAAAGAGTTTCACAGTTAATTTTTCATCATCCTAACTTGGAAGATTGGCTAAAGAAACATTATAAAACACACCTCAAAGGTAGAATTCATTCTCCACTGTGGCCATTACCTGAGAGATTGTCTCAGAGTACAAATGAATCATTATCTTTACAGAAAATTATCCAATATGCTGAAAGCACCGTAAATTTTTCTAAAGAAAATTATGGCCCTAATAGTACCCAACACACTTCTTTGCACAGACACATCACATATTATCACACAAACATACATGATGGTTATCTGCCTCATATATTAAAGAAAGAAGCACATATGTTGTTTTTATTTAGTTGAATCTACCTAGATGATACAAGACTGCAATATTGTAATGTTGTTAACAGTATGGAAAAGAGGCCATGTCAAAGTACAAATCACATGTCTCATGTACAGGCATGCTATCAGTCAAGGGCTGAATCAACTCACTTTTCAGAAGGCCTTTCCCAGTGGTCCACTGTTCTATGAAACAAATGGGACCATCCCCCAAAATCTAGGAACCTTGGGTCCAGGGAATAGGGTGTAATATCCAAGAGGTTAGGTGCGTGCTCATCTTCTCTCCTCCCTCTCTCGCAAATAATTGTCTTCTTTATTTTGGAACATTTTTTTAAGGTCCACAAATTTCATGGATTTCCTATATACAGATTCAGGAACACAGTGATACTTCCCACTCTACCCTCCCTCCTGCACATACTCCCACCCTTTGTCCTCCTTCCTCCTTTAATTTACAATGATCTACTTTCAGTTTACTTTATACTCATAAGATTAACCCTACACTAAGTGGAGTCAACAAATAGTAAGAAGAATAAAACCAGTGTTCCTCCACAGTAGAGACAAGGGCTATAAACAATCATTAAAGCTCAAAATGTCAATTTCACTCTTCTACATTATATTTTTGGAACTCAATTATTTGTTACCACAGATCAGGGAAAACATAGTATTTGTCTTTTTGGAACTTGCTTACTTCACTAAGTATAATGGTTTTCAGTTGCATCCATTTTGTTGTAAAAGATGGGATTTCATTTGTTTGTATGGCTGAGTAGTATTCTATAGCGTATATATACAATTTCTTGATCCAGTCATTAATGAAGATACCCTAAATTAGCCTTGGGGAAAGACAAGTTCAGCATGCTGTCTAAGGGGCATGACGATGTTGAAGTGGTTTCTGCTGATCTGGAAGTTTAACCAATGACTGGATAATTAACATATTGATAACACTAATCTTTGTAGGAAGTGAGCATGATGAATAAAAGTCACATGAAGATCTTTCACATACAAAAAAATACCTACATCTCTGTTACATGTATTTTAAAATATTGTCTCCAGGATGTATTTTGCAGAAACTAAATGCCAGACACTATAAAAACACAGTTGCCAGTAAGGAGTTTCAGAGTATTCTCTGCTATTGACTGAAGAATCTAATTTTAAGCTATATTTTAATCCTATTCTCTCAGTTCTCTTCCCCTGATATCCTTTTCTTCTGCCATCCCAAATAACTGCAACTCTCCAAAAGGACTGCTCTGTCATGTTCACTTTACTCTTGCTGCCTGCTCCACCTGTCTGACCCTCCACATGTACCCTCCAAACCACCATCTCCCAACTAGTTCTTCTGTCTTTTTATTTCCTGCACACTATTCTGCCTATCAAGCTCTTCAAAACCGGGTGGAATGAATAAAGGTATGAATGCATTTATTCATTGTATTGTACCTGGATTCCCCAGGGTTTAAAGCTGTCAGCAAGGAAAGAATCTGTTTTGGGAACTGGAAAAAGGTTTAGAAGCATGTGGGTGGGTCAAAAACAAAGTGATTTGATCTCAGGATAGTACTGTTTGCCCTCTGCCCTGATATTCATTCAATCTCTTTCCTGTTGCAGGCCATAGCTGCATTCTGCAAACTAGCAACAGATGAACAGATGAGAGGGGTGGGTTCAATGACCAACACAGCCCTATCAGTAGGAAATCTAAAGACACTGTCTACTTGAAAATTACACATTAACTTCCAGTGACAAATGTGTTACAGCAGATGCAGAAAAAGTATATTTAAGAACCAGGTTACTTACATATAGGTAAACTGTTTTAAAAAGTGTATTAGCTACCTCATCATTGTATGCTTTTTACTATGTTTATTTTTGTTTGTTTTGAGAGGCAGAGATAGACAGTTCCAACTGTTGGTTCACTTCAAAAATGCCCACAAGGGCCAGAGCTGGATCCAGGTTGAAGCCAGGAGCCAACAACTCAATCCATAGTCTCCCACATGGGTGGCAAGAACCCAATTACTTGATAGGACACCACTGCCTCCCAGGATCTGCATTAATGGATAGCTGGAGTCAGGATCCATAGCCAGAAACTGTATCCAGGTACTTTGATGTGGGAGGCGGACATCTTATAAACTAGACACACACTCCTCTCTATGATATTTAAAACCCATTTTTTTGAATTTGACAGAGTTAGACAGTGAGAGAGAGACAAAGAGAAAGGTCTTCCTTCCGTTGGCTCATCCCCCAAATGACCGCTACCGCCGGCGGTCAGCACGCTGCGCCAATCCAAAGCCAGAAGCCAGGGGCTTCCCCCTGGTCTCCCATGGGGTGCAGGGCCCAAGCACTGGGTCATCCTCCACTGCCCTCCCAGGCCACAGCAGAGAGCTGGACTGGAAGAACAAATGGGACTAGAATCCGGCACCCATATGGGATGCCGGCACTGCAAGGCGGAGGATTAACCAAGTGAGCTACGGCGCCGGCTCTAAAAACTATTCTTAAATACAGATTTCCTTTTATATATATAATGGCATGGACTTACTGAATTCCAAATGCCAAGTTCAAGATACATTGTTTCATGGCTTTGGGTATCCTACCCAGCAACACAGAAGAAACCACTGCAAATGTTAAAACGTCAAAGTTCTCAAAGAATCTAAGAAGCCCATCTTAATTCCATATGCATATTAACTACTAAACTCATCTTTGTTGAACTTAGGAAAATTCTCAGCTTTTAGAAGAATAAATGTAGAGTGTGACCATCAATCTTTTCAGTGCAACTTACTCTTATTGGATACAGTGGAATAAAAGAATGTGTTTGTGTTGTATGTTTTGTACTCCTCTAGGGGGAAGGAACAGCACATTTTTTGAAATATTCCACATCTGCCTGAAAATTTTACCTCTTTAATTTCTGAACAAAAAGCCAATTGCTTAGACCCCAACATTTTTAATTCGTACACATAGAGAAAAGAACATTTCCCTGGTAGACTGAGACTTCTGCAATGATGTAAGGGCATACTAGGGAATGCCAAACATCTGTTTTATCTCACACTTATCAGCTTTGTATTCAGTCTTTCACCTCCATCCTTGACAGTAGTTAGCATGCTCAGAGTGCTTTAAGATTGCTAGCAGTAATGTCTAAGTAATGATCCTAAACACATGTATTGGTTTCTTTGCCCCTCACAAGAAAGGACACTCTCTGGAAAGAAATTTTCTGTGTCTCTCTCTCTCTCTCTAATTTCCTTTGTTTCCCATTTCTGTTTTGATTCCCTGGTCTTCTGCATTTGGCAGGCAGAACCCCTTTCCAGAAGAGGCAGCAAGGAAGGCAACACGCAGGACATGCTTCACGATGTTCTTTTCAGGTTGCTTTTTGCCATACAGTATCTAAAGAACCCAGCTTTCTTGAATGTCCAGGCAGGTGGCTCCTTTCTGAAGCCCACTGAAATAGCTTGTCCCAAAATGGACAACTTCCAAGCGACCAACTGAGCAAGTGAAAGCACTGCACTATGAGTTCTCTGAGGTTAGTCAGTCTGACTAAACGCACAAAGACAAGAACTATACAGAGTTGGGGCTGCTTTTAAAATGGGTCAATAAATAATCACCGTTCAATCAGAATAGCAGTTAAAAGACGGGACAGAGTCAAAGGCAGTCACTTGGAAGTGAAAACAGTTTTCTCCCCACTTAACTGGGCTCTTGTGAAGATCAAGTAAGAATCCAAATGAAAATGATTCAGAAAACGCTATTGGTAATTCCTATCTGCCTTATACATTATCTTTTTTATTTTTTATTTTGCTGTTTTTCGTGATGCCAGCCAGAGAAAGCTGTAAGTAAAATTTGAATTATTATCCTTTACAAACTTGTTATAAAAGACTCCTTCTTTAAAAATGAATAAAATGTGGGTCTCAGGTCAAAATGGTAACTTTCTTATTAAATTAACAATTGAGAATGTGTACAACAAAATTTTGCATTTGTCTTTTTTGCTGAAAAATTAGAAAATTTGGCAGCAATGGTCTCTCATTTGGTATTAATTCATTTAGTCAATCAAAAATATGCAACAAATATTTATTGAGAGACATGTACTCTTTATGCATCCAGAAAATGCATCTGGAAAAATCTGGCAAAAAATCAGCTAGAACTAACAGGGACTGCTTCCCTATACCATTTTTCCATTCTACTTTATAATAGGCCCAGCACCCCTGTATTATATTCTGACTACCAAGCCTACTGCACTCCTTTTTTTTAAAAAACTATTTTATTTATTTGAAAGACAGAGTTACAGAGAGAGGGAGAAACAGAGAGAGAGGTCTTCCATCCTCTGGCTAATCCCCCAGATGGCCAAAATGGCCAGAACTGCACCAATACGAAGCCAGGAGCCAGGAGCTTCTTCCAGGTCTCCCATGCAGGTACGGGGGCCCAAGGGCTTGGCCCATCTTCTACTGCTTTTCCAGGTCATAGCAGAGAGCTGGATCAGAAGTGGAGCAGCCCGGACTTGATCCAGAGCCAATATGGGATGCCAGCACTGCAGGCTGGGGCTTTAACCCACTGCACCACAGTGCCAGCTACTGTACTCATTTATTTTAACTGCCACATTTGTATAAAAATTTGAGCTTGTGATGCCTGGAATATACTTATAGTTTGAAAATATTCATTCATATCCTAGAAAGAGACCTTCAGTTGACCTAATTTACTGTATAACTTATAGTATATGAAGGATTAAGTTGGGAAGGACATCACTGGCTTTTCAACCCAAGCCTCTAGTGAGTACCTGTTATATGTAACTTCTTTTAGGGGACAGTATTGTAATTTAGCTTTGAAAAACTTGGAGTATCCACAGTTAATTGTGTGGTGAGGGTGTGATTTTCCAAGGGAGTGTTGAATAACCAGTGTGAGTGAGAATATTGAAGAGTCCAGTCTGGCAGGAGCACAGGAAAAGGGAGGGAGGGAGTATTACTCTTTCACAATCTTCACGTGATATAAAAGGTCTGCACCTGTTGATAATATACCCAAATATTTAGCTATTATAGGCAAACAAATCCTCTGGAAATCAACAGAAGGATAATATAGAATCAAGTGGTTTTAAAATATTATGCTTTTATAATGCCTAAATAATGTCTGATCACACTATCAACCAATTTGGAAGATTTTAAATATGCACATTATTTGATCTTATCAAATTTTCATATACTTAGACAATATTCTAAGTAAAGATTGCTCACATAGTACTTAAGCTTGATGAGCTGTTATGGCAAGAAATATTTATTAAGCCTTGGTTTCAGTCTCAAACACCTCTTTAGCTTCTTCATGTGTCACACAAAACCTCAGAAATCATATTGTTTCCATGACATTTTTGAAAAGGATGGTAAGATATACCCTATTGCGTATGCATATAAACTCTATATAACTCTATATATAACAAACAGAGTTGAGAGCAGTAGTTGAAAAGTTAGAATGCCATGCATGCACATGACATTTTGTAGTTCAAGAAAGCAAGCTTCTAATGTCTTTGGAGGCCAAGAAATCTCCTCTTCATCAACATGAAATTTATTTATTTAATTTTAGTAAGTACTGTGTAAATACCATGTGCCTGGTGCTAGATTAGGTACAATGGAAATGGCATCTTAGAAAAATCACAGAACTTGTCCTCAAGGAGCTCATGATTTTCAGGGTCTGGTTTTCCAATGTGGCATTTGCACAGGTTTAAGGCAAAGGAGAATATCTCATTCTTTTATAGTCTCTGTCCCAGGGAAAGGCAAATTTTTATTACTCTGGATGGATTGACTCCTAAACTATATTAGCAATTATGATGGCAGCAATTAACTAATGAAGCATTTATTATCACTTACAGCATCCTACAAATTAAATCTGATAAATATTTATTCAATCTTACTCTCTGCAGTGCATTGGACTGAAAGGATTACACAGAAATAATAAAACCCACTTTCATGCAACTCTTGCTCATCTGTACCTGTCACTCCACCAGACACTTCATGGACATTATAATTTTTAAACTATGACCCGAGTCTGTCAGGTTGCAAAGTCTATTTTCTTTCCTCTACACTATGCTCTGGTGCTTGCCCTCAATGAACTCATAAATCTAATGGGAGAGACAAGGCTACCACACATAAAGCAGTTAGAAAATAAGCAGAATCTAGTTTCATAGCCTTGATTTTAATGGCCTAGCAAACAAACAAACAAACAGCAACAACAAAAACATTAAAGAGAGTCCATAGAGGAGAGAGGTGATGGGGACTTAAGCAGCAGAGTTTAGCTTACACAGATCCATCTTTGCAGCTACCTAAATTTGAACCTGGATTTGCCCCTTTCCCTTTTCATGGATGATCTTGTTCATTTTCTCCATTGGCAACATGACGTCAACACCTACTGCATTGTGAAAATCAAAACAAGATGTAAAACATATTGCCTGGTGTCTGCTGTCTTTGTGTTAAATTTAATACGGGGGCCGGCACTGCAGCCACAACAGATAAAGCTGCCACCTCTGGTACCTGCATCCCACATGGGAATCAGTTCGAGACTCCGCTGCTCTACTTCCAATCCATCTCTCTGCTATGGCCTGGGGAAGCAGTAGAACACGGCCCAAGTCCTTGGGCCCCTGCACCCACGTGGGAGACCTAGAGGAAGCTCCTGGCTCCTGCTCCTGGCTCTTGGCTTCGGATCAGTGCAGCTCTGGCCATTGGGAACATCTGGGGAGTGAACCAGCGGTTGTAAGACTCTCTGCATCTCCATCTTTCTCTGTGTAATTCTGGGTTTCAAAATAAATAAATCTTTAAAAAAATTTAATGCATATTTTCTATTTCATATTATTGGATTTCGTGGTAGACTTCTACAAGGTGACTGGTGGCTACTCTATTGAACTCCTCATGTTTGTGACCCAACAACCCAGTTTTTGAAGTTTCCCTGGTGTCTTTTTGACTACTTCTTGATTTCTTTCAGGGCTCATCATGGATTCTTACCTGCTTCTTTAATCACTGTACACACTCTGTTTGAATCATCACAAGATATACAGGTATATTTTGTCAACTCCCCAAGTGAAATGTCAGCCTTTGACTTCTCTGTTGAGTTCCAGACAGAAATATACAATTCTCCATGCCAAATCTCTACTCATTGTCTCACCAGAACCCCAAGAAAAAGAGTCCACACCTGACTCCCTGGATCTCACAACATGCCCCAACCAACTCCCTCTTTCTCCACCCTCCTCAGCCAGCCAGTGGCACCACCATCCTTCCAGTTATGCAGGCCAAGCATCTAGCTGTCATCATTAGTTAACATCCTTTCCTCCATATCCCAAACTATTTTCATGATTCATTCTAACAATAATTTAAATCAAACCTCAAATGTAATACTCCCTTTAGGCATCCTGGGAAAAAACATTGACCCTAAACTGAACTATGGAATTAACCTTACTTTTCTTTATCCAAATTATCCTAAACACACTCATCAAAGAGTACTTTTTTTTTTGACAGGCAGAGTGGACAGTGAGAGAGAGAGACAGAGAGAAAGGTCTTCCTTTGCCGTTGGTTCACCCTCCAATGGCCGCCGCGGCTGGCCACAGCAGAGGGCTGGCCTGGAAGAGGGGCAACCGGGACAGAATCCGGAGCCCCGACCGGGACTAGAACCCGGTGTGCTGGCACCGCAAGGCGGAGGATTAGCCTGTTGAGCCACGGCGCCGGCCAAAGAGTACTTTAAAACCAAAAATCTACTCATATCAGACCAGTACTTTAAGCCTTTTAATAGCTTTCTGTTGTTCTCAGAACAAAGACAAAGATCTTGAATTTTGCCCTAATTTTACTTTGGCAATTGATTATTTCTCCGGATTTATATCATGCCATTATTTAACTACATTCAATATATTCCAGTTAGACTAGCCTCTGTTACATTCTTCAAATGCCCGAAGCTTCTTCCTACACTAGGTTCTTTGCATTTAATCTTCTACTGCTGCCTACTCAATTCCCAAAATTCATGCATGAATTTTTTAAATATTTATTTATTTATTTTAGAGGCACAGTTACAGAGACACACACACACACACACACACACACACACACAGGGTAGGGGGAATCTTCCATCCACTGGTTCACTCCCCAAATGGCTGCAATAGCTGCAGCTAATCAGATCAGAAGCCAGGAGCCGGGAGCTTCTTCCAGGTCTCCCACAAAGGTGCAGGGACGCTAGCACTTGAGCCACCTCTTGCTGCTTTCCCAGGCCATTTGCAGGGAGCTGGATTAGAAATGGAAAGTGGAGCAGCCACGACTTGAACTGGTGCCCATATGGGATGCTGGTGCCTCAGGCAGAGGTTTAACATACCATGCCACAGCACCTGCACCACAGTGTAAATTTTCTTAGAGAAACTTCTAGGAACCTCCATACAAACTTTTCCTATTGTAATAATTATTTTACTATCAGCTTTCATAGTTTAATAAGCTTCCATAGAATTGTATTTCTCTGTCAAAACCCTTAGCATGCACACACATACACACTTTTCAAAACTTGAGGAAAGAGGATATATCAAAAAGTTCATGGCAACTGGAATTAAAATATAAGCTTATTTGGTATAAAAAGTTTTAAAATCTCTACATAAAATAAGTTTTCAAAAAGTACATGGAAACCATGGGCATCATGATACAACTGGTTAAACCAGCCATTGGGAAACCCTTATCCCATATCAGTGCTGGATCAAGTCCTGGTGACTCCATTTCTGATACAGCTCCCTGTTAATTCTTTGGGAAATAGCAGATGAAAGTTTAAGTACTTAAGTCCCTACCACCCACATGGGAGGTCCAGATGGACTACCTGGCTACAGGCTCCAAGCTGGCCCAGCCCTGGATGTTGTGGGCATTTGGACAACAAACCAGAGCATGGAAGAGCTCTCTGTCACTATGCTTTTAAAATAAATAAATAAACCTTTTTTTAAAAAAAATTTCATGGAAAATGTACATTATAAAAAACTGCCTTATTTTATAATTTTATATCAAAATAAATTTACTTTTTAATTTTTTGATTAACTTCAAAATAAACTTAACTTTAATCCAATTTTTCCATGAGCTTTCTGAATTTCTCTTACACATACCCATCTCCCTCAGGATACTGACTCATTCAACAGGGATTATGGTGATTTTATTTACCAAGGGCTAGTGTATCCCCATTACCCAGTGTCTTGTACAAAGCAGGTGCTCAAGAAATGTCTTTGCTTGGGCTAGCACTGTGGCACAATGGGTTAAACTGCAACCTGTAATAGTGGCATCACATATGGGTGCCAGTTAAAGTCCTGGCTGCTCCACTTTCAATTTAGCTCCCTGCTAATGTGCCTGGAAGGGCAGTAGCAGATGGTATAAGTGTTTTGGCCCCTGACACCCACATGGGAGACCAGGAAGAAACTTCTGGCTTCTGTCTGGCCTAGCCCCAGCTGTTGTGACCACTTGGGAAGTGAACCAGCAGAGGAAAACCCCCATTTCTTCTTATCTTTCTTTGTAACTCTGCCTTTCAAATAAATACATAAATCTTTTAAAATGTGTTCAGATGGATCAATATTTAAAGACTTGTTAGGGGCAGCACTGTAGCATAGCAGGTAAAGCTGCTGCCTGCAGTGCTGGCATACCAAATGGGTGCCAGTTCGAGACCAGGCTGCTCCATTTCCAATCCAGCTCTCTGCTATGGCTAGGAAAGCAGTAGAAGATGGCCCAAGTGCTTGGGCCCCTGTACCTGGGCTCCAGGGTTTGGATCCACACAGCTCCAGCACTGCAGCCAATTGAAGAGTAAACCAGTGGATGGAAGACCTCTCTCTCTCTCTGCCTCTCTGTCTCTCTGTGTAACTCGTTCAAATAAATAAATAAATAAATAAATCTTTAAGAAAAAGAAAAATTAAAATAATGTTAGTGAATTAAAGTTCAATAAATAGTAACTATTAATTAACAATACTAGAGACCATGTAGCTAATCACTTTGGGCTATTCCAACAAATACCAGAGCCTGGATATCTTTATAAAAGAAAGAGAAAACAAACTTACAACTGTTTGGGTGAAAAGAGCACCATAAAATTTAGATGGCTGTGTAGGGATTTTTTTAAACCAAGGAAGAGATTCCAAGGCAGGATTGTAAACACAGCAAGACAAAACAAAACAGTGAATTGATGACAAACTTAGCATTGATAAACTCCCAGGCAGAGATCTTTGCCACAGTGGCTGCATGGGCTCTCTGCTGTCTGCCTCCTGTCATTCACCAGCAAGAAATCCCAGTGCTCTGCTGACTCAGGTGACTATTATCATTATCATTATTATTATCATTATTATTGTCTTTTGTCTCTGGTTTCCATCTCCAAACCTACTGCAAATGGCTCTGTGCTCTTTGCTTTGGGAGTCCCACTTATGAATCCTGACAAGCTGTCGTCCACATGAGACAGCCTCATGCTAGATGAACTGACCTTAACTTAAGTACCTATGATTGTACTTGCCTTGCCCTCTACCTAAATGCATAACTGGTAGCAACTGGCATCCACATCATGCTAAAATATCACACAATTCAAGCAATATATGCCTGCCATCTTAAAAAGCTTTTACTTATCTTATTTCAAAGATACTTTATCTTCTTATTTTAATTTTAAGTAGCATTCTGCCAAAACAAATTGTACATTTATGCCTGGCAACCAAATACAGGACAGATATGTATAGCAGATCTAGATATGAGGAAAAAGAAATCCCTCTTGTCTCTGTTATTTAAAAACTATAAAATAAGCGTGAGTAGGAATGATTTTACATGTGTGGAGGAAGCCAGAGGGAACAATCTCTGCTTTGGGAGGTCTAGCTCTGGGTATCAGCTTAAAAACAAAGTCATCGTTAAATCTGAAGGGCGAGTTTGCCACATGATGATCATGAGGATGTCGTAAATTGCATTCGTTCCTGCTCCCTGAAGAGGTTATTATAGAACAAGAATTATTTTGAAAATGTCATCAGAGAAGTGGAAAAAAAATAATCTCCCCCTCTAGGTAGAAGATAATAAAAGACTAAGGGATCCTGGTGGATTTTCTGCTAACAGAGGGCACAACCCATCTTTCAGTTACAGCAAGAAAGGATGCAGCAAGGTTACATTTTCTTTGTATGACCCTGTTATTTTTATTATATGGTTATTAAGCCTTTCCTTCATGCTAGCTGTATATAGAACATGCAGAAAGTCAGCCTCCAAAGTGGATTAAAACTTTAAGTGAAAGATTTTGCTCTCAAGGAGGTTCCCTCCTAAAAAGCGTGGAGTTGGGAGGGGGAATAATTAAACAACAATGTTTTTAGGGAAATTGAAAGTGGGTAGTATGACTATGCCTGCGAAATATGCTTACTCACTTTTCCTATCATCTACTTCCTTAATTGACAGGACATTGCAAGGCAGTATGATTGAGAGCCAGTCAAAAGGTGAGGGGATTTCAAAGCGTGCAAAGAGAAGTCTTTATTTATGAAAGATGGGAAAATTTTCCACATATAAGACATAGGATAAAATAATAGATGGAGGAGAGCGTGGGTGTAAATTAGACGCAGAAAAATCTGCTAGATTTAAAGAAAAAAATGACAAGTACAGGAATAGAGTTTAGTTTCTCTTATTTATATGCGCATGTAGGCTCCGCTCTACAATGTAAAGAAATTAGAAACATATGTTCTGGCAGTGCCTTCTAGTTATGATTTTGTTCTCATAAAATCCTGTGTACTTTAAATGATTGGTGCTTTAATATATGGGTGTATGGTTCTGTTTGTGTAAGATCCTGGAAATGCAGAAACTAGTTGTTTATATTTGATGAAAAATTCAGTGGTGAGGATTGGATATTTGAGCATCCAGAAGTGACTCTTTTCAGAACTAAATTTTATTCTCATAACTATGGAGCAAAGGTGTTCTTTTTCTTCTATGCTGTGCTGGAAGCCTACCTTCGAATTAATTTCTAGGGCTACTTGAAGCTCATGCCCAGATCACTGATTGCATTAGCTAATTTCATATACACGCCTGCTCACCTAGAATACAAATGTAGAGCAATGTGTCAGGGTTTACCAGAGCTCTACATACAGTATTTTCATACAAAGCACAGGTCGCTCTGTTGGGAGGAAAAGAGTCAGGTTAGTGATAAAAAAAAAAAAATGCTGCTGTAGACAATAGCTCTCTCAAGCACATGCGTTCCACGTGGGACCTATGGACACAGCAGAGGCCAAGTAGAGTTGGAAAGGTCAAGTGGCTCTCAGACAGAACTCACTGCTTTTGTTCTTCCAAATGTTGTCTTAGTCACTGCTCTAAGCAGCAGAAATAATGAGTGTATGTGCCTCGCCTGAACCCTCGATGTTTTACCAACTGTAGGGCACAGGCAAGGCTACCTGGCTGACTCTAATGGTATCATTCAAGTTGAACTTGAATTTCTCTGGATCTGAGATAACTTCCAGTGCCTAAGTTATAGGAATTTGAAAGCTGCAGACTATTAGGTTACTGAAATGAAGGGCTAACCCAAGACTTACAGCTCTACAGATTCAAGTCAGATGACAATTTCTGTATCTCATTTTTGCCAAAGCCAGGAGCGCTGCCAGTCTACTGGTGCAGAGTGAAGCCTGGATTCAGGCTTAAATAGAGCTGAGTTCTAGTCTCGATTTCAGTGCGCAAAATAAAACACCGCTGTAGACAGTAGTACTGTGGAGCACATTTCGTTGTGATATCTGAGACAAGAAATTCACTTTAAACTTTGCCTTTTGGGGGCTTAAATTGCCTTTGCCAATCAACTTTCCCTACTTCTAAGAAAAAGAGAAAGAAATGTTTTTCTATAAATGAACATTGCCATGTTACATCTTGGTTGAAAATCTCCAGACATCTCTCAGTACCACAAAGTTAAATTCCTTTGGGAGGCAAAGTAGTAAATCTTTCTTCAGAGTCAAATTAAAAATGAATCAGTGTGAAGACCAGGTAGGTGGAATTAGTAAGATAACTCAGCAGTTTTTAGAATACTTGCTATATACTTATGCCATGTTAATTGTTTCACATCGTTATCTTATTTAACCTTACAAAAATCTGTTATTTCAAATGATATCTCTAGCTCTATTATTTTATACTTGAACCTTATTTTGTCAGTGATTGGTATTTCTCTTGTCAATGGACATTTTGTGTGATCTCTGAGAATCCAGATTAGAGGTTTTCAAGCTGCGAATAGGGGTATTCATGAGATGCATCTATTACTTGAAAAGGCATTTAGTGTTCATATTAAGAAGCGTTAGGTAAGACAAAGGTAAATATGCTTCCTTAGTACAGGAACTTTCTGACCTTTAATGGAAGTCAATGCGCCATGAATTCCAAAGGGAAATAAAGTATTACTTGCCAAAATAAATTCTTCATGGGTGTGTCTTTTGGCATATACAAGCTAATCCACAGAGCACAGTTTTGGAAATTCTGATCCACACAAATCCTAGAGAGATAGCAAATACTCTGAAAGCACATCCCAAGTCTAAAGGGACTTGCTACTACCTGAGGGTGCAACTTCTAAGTAAAATAGTAATCCTGTAGTCCTTTCAGGCCAAAACAACAACAACAACAACAACAACAACTTGATTATGAAGTAGCTTTAAAGCCTCTAGCAGTAGCATGTGGTATTGAACAGATTAGGTACAGACAGAGTGTTCATGGAATCATATGAAGTTAAAACATTAAGTACAGTTTAATGGATTTTCACAAAATATTAAGTCTAGGGGAATTTAAAAATAAAGTATTGTAAATCTAACCTATGGAGTATATGAAATGATTAAAAAGAATGAAGCACACTCATATGGACAGTAGAAGTTGTCTGTGACATATTATTAAATGAAAAAGAAATAAATTGCAGGAAAGACTATATAAAGTCATCATTTATAATGCTACAAAGAAAGTACATCCAAAAATAAATAGGAATGGGTCTGGAAATACACATAACAAATTCATGGTGCCTAACTGATGAAGAGAGATTGTGGGATGATGAGTTGAGGGTTAAGGAAGACATCACATTTTTACCCTACTACCCTTAGAATTTGAGATTTTGATATTTATATGTATTACTTTTATAATTATTTTATTTTAATTGAACCGCACATATTTTAAGCATGAAGGGAAAAAACACATTACATTGACTTTTTTTTTCTCTTTCTTCCTTTCTTCTCTTAGCAAGAGGTACAATACCAATTATCATTGTCCTTTTCCACTGGTTCACCCCACAAATGGCCACTATGATTGGTGTGCAGCAGCTGGTACACTGCGTCGATCTGAAGCCAGGAGGCAGGTGCTTCCTCCTGGTCTCCCATGAGGGTACAGGGCCCAAGCACTTAGGCCATCCTCCACTGCACTCATGGGCCACAGCAGAGAGCTGGACTGGAAGAGGGGCAACCAGAACAGAATCCGGCGCCCTGACTGGGACTAGAACCCGAAGTGCCAGCGCTGCAAGGCGGAGGATTAGCCTATTGTGCCACGGTGCCGGCCATCAATTGCCTTCTATGAATAATTTTTAAATAAGTCAGGCTATTCTGGATTCTAACAAATAGAGTATATAATGAAACATTAAATGATATTGAGGTTAAAAATAAATTTTAACTATTTTAAAAATTAGTACTAAGATAAAAAATAAACTAGAACCTAGGGTGCCGCCTCAGGCGGAGGATTTGCCAAGTAAGCTGTGGCACCAGCCGTATCATTGCCTTTTAAAGAAGATAACAGAGAATAATGGAAGCGCATAGGGCCATTTGGTATTTCATTTGTAGAGTATCAGACAATGCTCATTCTCAGCTATGTGAACTATGAAAGTAAAGATGCAAATAGGAAAAGCCATATTTTGTCTTTAATACGGAATCTAAAACTACTTATATGTAACACTTTTACCCCAGAACCTGCCTTTCCTTCTATGTCACTCTTTTTTTTTTTTTGACAGGCAGAGTGGACAGTGAGCGAGAGAGACAAAGGTCTTCCTTTGCCGTTGGTTCACCCTCCAATGGCCGCCGTGGCGCCACAAGGCAGAGGATTAGCCTGTTGAGCCAAGGCCCTGGCCTGTCTCTTTTAATAATGCAGTTTTGGGGGTATAGCTCAGTGGTAGAGCATTTGACTGCAGATAATGAAGTTTGGCAAATTCTTCAATCTCCCTTGTTCCTGCACTTCAACTGACTCCTGACTCCCGAGGGACTAACCCATATCTGGGAATCCTTTAAGGATTCCTTAAGGATTACTTCAGGATTTTACTCTCCCATGGAACATTTCCTCACTACCTCCTTCTCCACCACAAGTGAATGTGATACTTTAAAAAATTTTACACTTTAGAACTTATTATAATGCATTGGAATTGCTGTATAACCTTAATTCTCTTCCTCACCTCCCTCTTTTTCTTGTTTAAATTTCTAGAATCTCCATACATCATTGTTCATCAATGCTCAATTAAGTGTTTGGAAAACATACCGCTTTGGTCATAGAGTTTGGGTGTTAAATGCAAGATATTAAAATAAACCTTCTGATAGCCCAGAAGCTGATTCAGGCATGAATGTTCCACTACAAAAAGAAGTAAAATGAATACGAGTAGGTATAATACTAAGAAGCAAGTTGTGAAAGTTTGGGTAATAATTCAGAGAAAATTATTGCTGCCCATTCCTCTCTGAAAAACAACCCTGAATAGTAATGTTATGCCTAAATTGATCATTTTAAAATAAAGATAAAGAAAAATGAAGAGTTTTTAAAGCAGATTAAAAATCAACAAAAGTAAATATTAAGGGCAGGACCCCAATTAACAGAGGACAAATAGTCTCCTTGTGAAACGATTTATTCCCTAGCATATAGGATTTCTTTGTTCTTTCTGAAGACACTGAGTAATTCGGATCCTAAAATAGAATATTGGATTTGAGTGTCTATTAAGATTATATGTTAAATACAAGACATTTGTAATGGACAATACAAGGGGAAAAGAAAAACACTATCCATAAAGGTGAAAGCAATAGAATTGGCGTCATATCTTTATGGGTTTCAGAGCTTCCCAGTTGGTGGGCAACAGTACAATGGTGTGCTGCAAAGAGGTTGCAAGTGTAGTAGATATTGACCTCCTTCAGCCTTCATGGCCATTCCTCACCAGCCATAAGCAAGCTGGCTCGTTTATCCTAGTGATTTTCTTTCTGTGCTACAATACAAAAAAAATTTGAGAAGCATTAATCTACTGTTACTTGAAACCTTCCGTCTTTCATATAAACCAACTTTTTGATTAATGCTTATTACAGATAGTAATGTAATTAAAGGGAATGACGGCAAAATAAAATAGGATGTAAACTTAAAAATCATTGTAATATAATTACTATCGTAATAATTAGTTATTATACTTAAAATCATCTGTGTTCTTGAAGAAGAGATTGAACATCTTTTATCCTTAGTTTTCTTGTTCATAAAATGGATAAAATAATGTCAAGCCTACTTTCATGATTGCTACAATATAAAATAAAATAAAATAAAATAAAATAAAATAATGCATGTGAAAGTGCTTTGAACCTTGTATGTTATTAAATTACAAAGCCATCAATGCCTGCATATACTTGCCCACCCCACCCTCCACAGAATAGAAATCTCTTCACAATCATCAGTCTGTTAATTCTTCTAAGAATTGAAAAAGATAGAATAAATAAATGTCATTCAAGACTGAAATGAAATTTAAAATGAATATGGCTCATCAGACGTCCATTTCAATTGCCATTATCTAAGAATATTTGAATTCTACACTTACACTGAGTTATTATTGAAATCTAAAAACCAACATTCAATTTTATGGTAGGTGAGTATATATTTTTAAATGCTATCTTGGGCCTATGAGTTTTAAAACTCTTATGTTGCACAATTCACAGTGCAGGATATAGAACTGGTTTTCATAAATGTAAGATGACAGTGATGTTGATGATGGTGGGTGGTGGTGGTGATTATGGCTAAGAGGATGGGGATGTTATGGGTAAAATTTGTTTCCCAAAATCCTTATATTATCCAGGATAGCATTTATAAAGGTATGTTATGTAAGTTTGTGGAGACTTTTAAGTATGGGAATTGATGGGTTACTATATTTTTAATACTAGACTTTCCAGAGGTTTGAGATTCGCAGAGGTTTGAATTGTGAAATTTTAGGAGGTTGATGCTACTTGCATAATTCTGTATGGGAAAAATTTACCTGCTCATTCCAAAACCTCCAGTGTAAAATTACTGCCTAATGGAATATATTCCAAGATACTCTAACGTGTACATTGTATAGACACAAGTTGCCTTGGTAGTAGAGATAATCACCACCACATGTATAGACACAAGTCGCCTTGGTAGCAGAGGTAATCACTGCCACATGTCATCTATCAAAGAAGTTAAATGAAATCTTTGAGGCTGCCCCACAAATTAGTGCTACAAGACAAATTACAACCCAAAAGCCTAAACCTTAGAGTACTGTCTTGTTCATTATGAAATGTAGAATCTAAGAATATCTCTAGGCTTCATTTATTTCTATTCCATCATTACGTTAACTCTACTGCCCTTTCCCTTGTCTCCTACTCCAAGATTCATTTATACCTTTCATTTCTTGAATCCAGGATTCCAATGTTCTCCATTACCTCAAGGCTGTATGGTTCTAAAGACATTCCATGGTCTGCATGAATCACTTAGCTTTATATGGATTCTGAAATATGACCTAATATAATATTTGACAAATGAAGAAAATAATATCCAGAGGTAAATTTGCTTATATTCACGCAGCAGTCAATGACATCAAGAACCAGGGCTACAGCCTAATTAGCACTTGATATTCAGTCCTACTTTCTTACATTTTAATTTTAATAATAATAATGACTATTATTTATTGAACTTAGCTATCTGCCATTATGCTTAGCTAAGTACTATAGTTACCTCATTTAATCTTCTTTCTCATTTGCAAATGAGTAAACTCCAACTGATTATTACTTGCCAAGATCAGAGGTGGCAAGCAACCCTGCAGATTTTGAACTCAAGTCTAACTTCAATGTTTTTTTGAAAATATTCTACTGCCTTTGATTTTTAATTTGCAAGTACAAAAATCAAAATATTAGTTATAAAATAAGCAGTCCACAAGGCCATTTTTTATTTCCGTTTAGTTAATAGTCCTTCCATAACTAGACAGCATGAATATTTGTATCAAGGTTTCAATCAAATTGTTATTTTTGACATGCTATATAATCTTAGGCAAATCACTCTGAACCTCAGTTTACTTGCCTTTTAAAGGACATTGATGTTTAGGCTAATTCTATAAGATAGTTCCAAGATTAAGGAACTTGAAGAGTGAAGAGTCTTTAGACTCAGAACATCTAGTTTTTTGGGAGGGAACAGGAGATCTAGAATTCCTGCTAGGTAAGAGCATGCAACCTGAGGCATAAATGAACACTAAGACAGGGTATGGGTTTTCTGAGTACTTCCAAGAGGTAGATAATCAAACAATACCTTGCAGATCATGTAGAAGAACATATAAACTGTGTAGCAGTATGTAAAGATGGCAAACATAACCAAAAGCTACGTGAGTAAAATCATGTTCACCAAATATACAATTTCAGAGGAAATAGTGAAAGAAAGAATGTTCTTTGGTTTCTGTTTCTTTTGACAAATTATTTCTGTGACTTGGTATAGTTGAAACGTAAGGGATTTTTGAGTGAGCCATCAGATAAACTAGTATGGCGCATCTACTTTACAATATTCAGAGCACTCCTGGGAGTTTTGAAATTGTTTATATGCCATTTTAAAACTAGGAATTATGCATAATGAGGGAAGAGATCATTTTTACAACTTCAATCATATTACTGGGGGCTTTGACTTGATATTCATAGATTGGTATTTTAATGAATTGCATAAAGTCTCTCCCTTAATGTTTATAACATATGTTTGTTACTACAAGCTGTGTTTCTAGGAACTGAAATGCCTAAATACTTCCAATATTCTAAAAGCCATGTGGGTAAAAACAGCCAGGAAATACAAGCAGGTTGCATCACATGGCATAAAAACTAAAGCCTGTTCACAACCCTGAAAAATTAACACCAGTTTTTCAGCCTAAATAAATATAATGCAGAAACCTATTTTTGCTACACAAGAGTAGTTTCATTTAACATATGTTGGACATTTCTAGCTAATCTTTGTACCATTTAATCTAAAAATAGAAGAGAGGGAAACAGAGAAGAGAGCTTCTGGTAAAATGAGAAACTATCTTTATTAGAGCAACCCCTACAATTGCTATATTAGAGCAAAATTCCACCTGTGCTAAGGTTATAAGTCCTTTTTTCTAGAGATTTCTAGCATGACTATAAAAAGGATTGATACATATATTCTTCAAATTTCCTCTCAATATTTAATTTGATTCATCTATGCCCAGGCATTCATAGGTAACAATTTAGTCACAGACTAATCAAACTATAAAATGGTATATACATGATTTTCCCCAAGTATTAGGCGTTTTCCAAAGATCTATGTAAGAATTGTTTTACTAAATCTATTCTACAGGTCTATGACATGTATGTGATTTGTATCCACTGTAAATCCAAACTCAGAGAAGTTTAGTGGTCACATAGCTGATAAAATGAAAAACCAGATTATAAACTCAGGAAGGCTGCCTCTCAGCTGCAAGTGTTTAGCTATGCAGAAATTAGGCTAATTAGTTCTGATTACCAGATCTGTAACATCACAGAGCATTTCCAACAATGGCTGCCATGATAATAATGGTTGCAAAGGCCCCAGGACAATGAATTCAAGTAAAGAAAATGTCAAAGTACATACTCATGATACAGAACATAAAATATAAACAGTATAATCTGGTATGAGTGGTAGATTATTTTTACCTTGAGTATGCTCTTCTTTGATTACTAACTCTCATTTTGTGATAATGAAAATATTCCTTGAAAACAGAAATGTAGAAATTATAGAGGATATTATATCCATATGAGTATATGTGTAATATTCATATTCTATTTTACAAAGATTTTATACCCATGCTTCTGATTAGTTATAAACATTTCTCGTTTGTATGAAGTTGTCATTAACTCATTTGTTCAATGACTGCTTATACAGTACCTACTATGTACTAATCATTGTGCCAAATTAAAGATTAACCAATATTGGGCCCCAAATAAAAATAAGTCATGTTTGTGTTTTATTCTGACATTTTTTAAATTGTGAGATTATTGGGTTATAAATTAAGCACTTCTAAATCTTCTAAATGAATTCATCATTTTAACAAAGAAGCAGAAGTAATGAGTGACATTTCAAAATGTCTTTCAGTACAACTGGAGACATAAAGCATATTCTGCATCTGAGCTAGGCAGTTAATCTGTGTCATAGATCTGCTGAATAGTGAGCAGAATAGAATGGTATTAGGAAGTAGCACTGAAATGGCATTGAAAAAGAAGAAATAACAATTGTAGTGTTTAGTTTGGAATAAGCAATAGTAGTGAGTTCTCCCAAGTTTACTTTAATGACTGTACCCATGGATTTCGAACTCTTAACTTTTGAATCAGTTCTTATTTTGATAACAAAACTGTGAAGCATAAGGATTTTTATATTTATAGATATGATAAAGGAGAGAGAAAAATTTGGATTCCATCTATCTATGTCTTTCCATTTAACTATTTCAATATCCAAGTGATTTCATTTTTAAGTGAAATTTGAAATGAAGGTGAAAGTTGAAGTGAACCTTGTGAGGTTCCATCTATAAAGCACTCATTCCTGAAGACTCAGTTCTTACCTTGTATTCAGAAATCACTTTGAGCCACTAGAACTACCTGATTCATGACCTACTGCCAACGACCTATATATTAATTTGGCAATGATGCAGATATTACTATGTGGCACTTTTTAAAAAATCATGCATTTCTTTTATTTGAAAGGCAGAGTTATGGAGAGAGACACAGAGAAGGGGGAGATTGGGGAGGGAGGAGAGGGAGAGAGAGAGAGACAGAGAGAGAGAGAGAGTCTTTCATCCATTAGTTCACTATACAATTAGCCACAAAGGCCAGGGTTAGGCCAGCCCCAAGCCAGGAGCTTCACCTGGTCTCCAACATGGGTACAGAGCCTCAAGGACTTGGGCCATCTTCCACTGCTTTCTCAGGCCATTAGCAAGGAGCTGGATTGTAAGTGGAACAACTGGGACTCAAAATGGTACCCATATGAGATGCCAGCAATGCAGGTGTGGCTTCACCTGCCATTATGCTATCCCTATGACATTTCTTGAGTTATTCTGTTGAACTATTATTTGTTTTAACTACCAACTTTTCTTTTCATTCATTCTTTTTTTTTTTTTTTGACAGGCAGAGTGGAGAGAGAGAGAGAGAGAGAGAGAGAGAGAGAGAGAGAGACAGGTCTTCCTTTGCCGTTGGTTCACCCTACAATGGCCGCCACGGCCGGTGCACCGCGCTGATCTGATGGCAGCAGCCAGGTGCTTCTCCTGGTCTCCCATGGGGTGCAGGGCCCAAAGCACTTGGACCATCCTCCACTGCACTCCCGGGCCACAGCAGAGAGCTGGCCTGGAAGAGGGGCAACCGGGACAGAATCCGGTGCCCAGACTGGGACTAGAACCCGAAGTGCCAGTGCCGCAAGGTGGAGGATTAGCCTATTGAGCCGCAGCGCCGGCCTTAACTACCAACTTTTCATCCACAGAATCATCTTGCTGTCTGGGTCATACTGTTAGAACAGAGGTAGAAAATTGCTGATTCCAGAACGTGGTATACTGGTAGATTCAAGAATCAATGTGTCTAGCTTAGTGTAATGTACTTTTTAATTGGACTTAATGTATATATTAATGACATATTCTCCTGAGAAGTTCATGTTTGGCAATCATTTAATTGGGTCTCATTATAGTAGTTGTTTTAATAATGTAATAGCATTTAGATATCCTCTATTTAGACCATAAGACAGAGTTTGTCTAATAACTAATGCCTAATAGTTCATTCCTTTCTATCCCCCAACAAATAAAATTATCATTGTGTATCCTTGTATTCATTATTCCTTTTCTTTTCCCTAGAGTTTCACTGCATGTACACGTATTCTTTCAGAGTAGGTTTTTTTCTTGTTCAATATAGTACTGGAAGTTTTAGTGAGAACAATTAGGAAGAAGAAAGAAATAAAGTTAATCAAAATTTGAAAAGAGGAAGTCAAATTATTGGTGTTTCTACATGACATGATGCTGTACATGGAAAAACCTAAACACTCTACCACAAAGCTGTTAGAATTGATAAACCAATTCAGTAAATTTGCAGGTTACAAAATAAACATTCAAAAAACAGCTTTTTAGTATGTTAATGATGAACTCACAGAGAGAGAAATCAAGAGAGAACACATTTATAAAAACCACCCAAAAATAAAATATTTACAAATAATTTAATGAAAGAAGTTCTCTACAATGGAAATTATCAAACATTGATGAAAGAAATCAACAAGGATACAAAAAATGGAAAAATATTCCTTACTCATGGGTGATTAAAATGTCTATACTACCTAAAGCAAAATAGAGATTCAATGAAATCCCTACCAAAATATCAATACCATTCTTTACAGAACTAGAGAAAAGAATATCAAAATCCATGTGAGAATCACAAAAGACCCAGAATATCCAAGTGATCCTGAACAATAAAAATCAAACTGGAGGCATCACAACACTTGACTTCAAATCATACTATAAAGGTATAGTATTTAAAACAGCATGGTACTGGCACAAAAACTGATACATGGATCAATGGAACAGAATAGAGAATCCAGAAATTAATCTACATATACACAACCAATTGATTTCTTTTAAATATTTCTTTTAAATATATATAAATATGAAAGGCAGAATTACAGAGAGGCAGAGGCTGAGAGAGAGAGAGAGAGAGAGAGAGAGAGAGAGAGAGAGATAGGTCTTCCATCCACTGGTAGACTCCCAAAATGGCCACAGTGGCCGAAAGTGTGCTGATTCAAAACCAGGAACCAGGAACTTCTTCCAAGTCTCCCACGTGAGTGCAAAGGACCAAGAACTTGGGCTAGCTACCTTACACTGCTTTCCCAGGCCATAGCAGAGATCTGGATCAGAAGTGGAGCAGCCAGGACTCAAACTGATGCCCACATAGGATGCTGGCAACTGCAGGCATTGGTTTACCCACTATACTACAGCACCAGAACCCAGCAAATGATTTTTGACAAAAGCACTCAGGCCATACAGTGTAGTAAGGACAGTCTCTTCAACAAATTGTGCTGACAAAACTGAATCTATATATGTAATAGAATGAAATCAGAGTCATACCTCTCACCATATACAAAAATCAACTCAAGATGGATAAAAGAATTAAATTTAAGACCTGACACTATGAAGTTGCTGAAAGAAAATGTAGGGAAAAATACTCCAAGACATTGGTATAGGGAATGACTTATGGGCTATGACACCAAAAGCATAGGAAAAAAAAGCAAAACAAAATAAATGAGACTATATCAAGCTCAGAAACTTTTGCAGAGCAAGGGAATCAATACAGTAAAGAGACATCCAAGAGAATTGGAAAAATATTTCCAAACTACCTATTTGAAAAAGATTAATATCCCAAATATATCAGCAACTTAAAAAAATCAACAACAAAAATAACAACCAATCCAGTTGAGAAATGGGCAAAGGATTTCAACAGGCAGTCATTAAAAGATGAAATGCGGGCCAGCGCTGCGGCTCAATAGGCTAATCCTCCACCTTGCGGCGCCAGCACACTGGGGTCTAGTCCCGGTCGGGGCGCCAGATTCTGTCCCAGTTGCCCCTCTTCCAGGCCAGCTCTCTGCTGTGGCCAGGGAGTGCAATGGAGGATGGCCCAAGTGCTTGGGCCCTGCTCCCCATGGGAGACCAGGAGAAGCACCTGGCTCCTGTCTTCGGATCAGCGCAGTGCGCTGGCCTCAGCGCACCAGCCGAGGTGGCCATTGGAGGGTGAACCAACGGCAAAGGAAGACCTTTCTCTCTGTCTCTCTCTCTCACTGTCCACTCTGCCTGTCAAAAAAAAAAAAGATGAAATGCAAATGGCTGACAAATATATGACAAAATGCTCAACATTACTAGCCATCAAGGAAATGCAAATCAAAGCCACAATGAGGTATCACCCTATCCCTGTCAAAATGTCTAAAATCCAAAACACAGAGAGTAACAAATGCTGGCAAAGATGTAGACAATGGGAACACTAGGGGAATGTAAACTGGTGCAGCCACTGTGGAAAACAGTGTAGAGAGTTCTTAAAAAAGCTAGAAATAGACTTGCTGTATGATCCAGCAATCTCATTACTGGGTGTATACCCAAAAGACTTGAACACAAATTATCAGATATCTGCACCACGATGTTCATAGCAGTCCTGTTCATAAGAGCTGAAATTTGGAACCAAACAAGGTATCCATCATCAGATGAATGGATAAAGAAAATGTGGTATATACACAATGGAATATTATTCAGGTATATATATATATATATATATATATATATATATATATATATAAAGACTGAAACTCAGGGGCTGGTGCTGTGGTACAGTGGATTAAAGCCCCAACCTGCAGCACCAGCATCCCATATGGGTGCTGCTCCAATTCCAGTCCAAATGCAAGTGAGAAAGCAGCGGAGGATGGCCAAAGTTCTTGGGCCCTTGCACCCACATGGGAGACCCAGAAGAAGTGCTTGGCTCTTGGCTTCTGAATGGCTCAGCTCTGACCTTTATAGCCATTTGGAGAGTGAATCACCAGCTGGAAGACCTCTCTCTCTCTGTGTCTCTACCTCTCTCTGTAACTCTTTCAAATAAATAAAATAAATCTTTTTTATTTTAATAATCAAATTCTCCCAGATGCAGTTAAATGGACACAACTGGAAGACATCCTGTTGAGGGACTTAAACCAACCCCAGAAAGCAAATACCACGTTCTCATTTGTGGGAGTCAAAATTAAAAAAACAAACAAAAAAAAAAGGAAAAAATATCTGTGTGTCAGTATTGCTATAAATATAGTTTTGCAAAACTGTTTTATACCTTTGTGAAACCAATGGTTAAGAATGTTATACTACTATAGTTTTAGTGATCTGTAATTACTTTAAAATTTACTGTATATAAGTGAAAAGCTCATTTTTCCATTTAATTATCATTTATGGCTGCTGTCTATAATCCCACTAAACTGCGTCTTTTTGTTTTTTAATTGTTAAACTTATTTGGCAAAGTATTAAGCCTTTTTACTGTAATGTAAATTTAAAATATGTTATCTCAAAAACAGAAAAAAAAGGAAAAGAAGGGAAGTGAGAGAAAGAGAGTAGGAGGGAAGGAGGAATGGGATATAATTATGTTCTTAGAACTTTACCTACAAAGCACATTGAGTCTGTTAAAAACTAAATTTTTAAAAAACATGAAATAAACAATAAAATAGGTTCTGTAACTTTAAACTTTACAAAAAGTAATAGGTCAGTTATAGCATATTATTATTTTTCATTTAATATAGTGTAAATATTCACAGATATATCTATATATAGCATATTGTGATTTTTTGATTCAATCACCCTGGGCTTAAGACCACATTAAAAAAAATGTTAACATTTAAAAATAAGTCGGGGGAGCATTGGAGAGGAGAGTTCATGCAAAATACAAAGTTCCAGCTTCCTCTGAAACAGGTTAAGTCCTAGAGTTAGTCTGCATTTTCACATATGATTCATCCAAGGACAGAAGCAATGCCTTGGGGACTGGGTTTTCCAGGCCACATCAGTTCTTGTATTCCCACTCCCTGCCCACGCCACAAGTCTCCTAAATAGACTATGGAATAGGAGTTTGTACCTCCTTTCTTAGTCTGACTGACTAATAGTTCACAAAAAATGAAAAAACCTAACAGTTATGGAAACTACAGAATCTCAGTCTTCTGATTTGTAAAATTAAGGTGATAATTTAAAAATGGGTGATTCACAAGAGAAAGTTGATGCTGTTCTGTGCTGGGTGGTGCCACAGCTTGTAAAAGAAGGATGGAGACAAAATATTTCTCAACACTTGCCTTGGGTGTTCCTGAGTATGACCTTTAAAAAGCAGCAGTAAGTTTACAAAAAATCATAGAAAGATTGCTCCCCAGATAATGTATTCCTTCTTTAGTGCTTTAAATTTGTTTAACCCACCTACATTTTACCATGGGACTCCTTGGATTAAAATGAAATGTTCTTGATGTGAATGGAAGGGGAGAGGGAGAGGGGAAGGGGAGGGTTGTGGGTGGGAGGGAAGTTATGGGGGGGGGAAGCCATCGTAATACATAAGCTGTACTTTGGAAATTTATATTCTTTAAATAAAAGCTTTATATTAAAAAAAATAAAAGGCCAAATATATTAAAAAAACTGAGACATTTATTCTGATAATTTAAGCAGTCAAAATATTAGAAAACTAATTTCTTAGTCAAAATTACATATTTTTGATTATCTGTTTCAAGCAAACATTTTCTCTTATAATTATTCATTTGTTCCTATGTTTTCTGAGGACCTATTATGTTCTAGGTATTGTCCTTGGGACATCCTATGTAACTCTTTTGATAACATTTACTAATTTTTACTATATATATGTATATATATATATATATATATATATAGTTACTATTTAATTATTTATTTTAAAGGCAGAGTTACAGAAAGGCAGAGGCAGAGAGAGAGAGAGATAGGTCTTGCATCTTCTGGTTCACTCTCCAGATAGCTGCAATGGCCAGAGCTGTGGCAATCCAAAGCCAAGAGCCTGGAGTTTCTTACAGGTCTCCCACTTGGGTGCAAGGGCCCAAGGACTTGGTCTATCTTCCACTGCTTTCCCAGGCCATAGCAGAGATCTGAACTAGAAGTGGAGCAGCTGAGACCTGAACCGGCACCCATATGGGATGCCAGCACTGTAGACGAAGGCTTTACCAGCTACGTTAAAATCCCTGCCCCTACAATATATGTACAAACTCAAATAATTAGTTAGGAATAAATATATTTTACTCCCATTGGTTTCAGGTTTCTGTCCTTTTTTCTAATTGTCATATCCAAGTGATGACAGGTATAATATCTAACCTGACCTAAAAAAAAATGAAAAATAAACATTCCTTTAAGACAGGTAGAAAGATATAAAACCCGATAGGGTAATAATGTAAGTAACAAAACTGAATGCCGTGATTAGTTCATTTGAAAGGTAGAGTTGTAGAAAAGTAAAGCACAGTACTCAACAGAATACAGAATTAAATAAATACAAATCAGGGAAATGTTCCCCAAAGAGAAGCCACCCAAGTGAGCACTTGCAATTTGGAGCTTTAACAAGCCTGGGGAGCTATGCTTTGGCATAGTGTTCACTTGAAAAAATGACAAATCAGGTGTTTACCATTCTGAAAACTAAAAAATGTGGAACATTCCACAGGATTTTCTGAAGACAGCATTACAGCTTTCTGCAGTTCTTTAATATGTCTTTCACTCACAAAAGAGCCTTTTCCTTGTTTCCCAATTTGACAGCCCAAGTCAGACAAGGTTTAGGAACTTGTGGACACCTACTGATTTTACTTTGGACAAGAATGCTATAGCATCTGCATACATTGAATCTAAATTTACATTTCAAAGGGTTTGTTCCATAAGAGCAACACTAAACAGAACACTGGAAAGAATATTTAGATACTTAAAATATTTTCACATCTTTACTTATCATACTATTTCCATAAGGTATAGCATATGATTGGCTAATGCTTTCTTTTACCGTGAGGAAAAATTCAACCAAGCCAAAATACAGAACATTGAAAGAAATTTTTTTTTAGTGTGTTAATTTCTCTTTGGAGTCATAAGGTCAGAGATGGAGAAAAATATTATTAAACCAAATAGAGACAACTTGTTTGGTAACTGTAGGCCAAATAAAAATGTTTATGAAAGTTATGTGGTTGGATAAAATATACACTTGTCAAACAAGAGGATGGAGTCCTTATAAGCGAGGAATAGAGCATGGAAATTGAGAAGCAACTGCAAATGAGCCATAATAAACATTATGCAGTATATAATAGTGACTTTTCTTTTCTTTCTTTCTTTCTTTTTTTTTTTTACAGGCAGAGTGATCAGTGAGAGAGAGAAAGACAGAGAGAAAGGTCTTCCTTTTCCATTGGTTCACCCCCCAATGGCTGCTGCAGCCAGTGCGCTGCGGCTGGAGCACAGTGCCAATCTGATGCCAGGAGCCAGGTGCTTCCTCCTGGTCTCCCATGTGGGTGCAGGGCCCAAGCACTTGAGCTATCCTCTACTGCCTTCCCGGGCCACAGCAGAGAGCTAGACTGGAAGAGGGGCAGTTGGGACAGAATATGGTACCCCGACCAGGACTAGAACCCAGTGTGCGGGCACCGCACCGGAGGATTAGCCTACTGAGCTGCGGCGCCAGCCTGGCTGTAAATCTTTGACAGGCATTTTATACAAATTAATGATTGAATGCATATATTTGTACCATCGTACATATACACCCCAGTGCAATACATCTAATAAGTGCACAATGAAAGCTATTTGAGTAAAAAAAGAAGCCTTGAGTATAATATTGTAACATTTTTCATTGACCTGTGAACTTTAAAGTTATTACTGCAATTCTTTTGAAACTCAAATAACCAAGCCATAGGACATGGATAGAAGGACAAATAACCAAATAACTGCAGAAGAAATCAGGAAATAGCAAGGGCTTAGAAAAGGATGATTTGTAATCCGCAGGAAGAAATGAGAAGCCATTGTTCAAGACTAGGAAATAGAAAATTGTATTACACACATTAGAGTAAACAAAAGATAAAGTGAACTAGCATTATTCTATGAGATGAGAAGAAACAGCCAGGTATTTTATTTTTCTGCCTTCGCACAAAAGATAAACTAGAAAATGTTATCATTAAACTATATGTAAGAAAAGAAAAACAAAGACAACAAATATATGTTGTATGAAATACATAGTGTTGGTATCATGAAAAAATGAAAAAGAAGAAAAGAAAGACATTTTATCCTGGCCACTTCCCCTCAAAATCTTAGGACATGTAAAGATATTTAACAGGTAAATGCATGCCTGTGTCATGTAGTATAAATTAGATTCAAGAATGTTGGTGGTGAGAGAGGTAGGTGAACCCTAATTAGATAATAACATTTTTATATCTTACATGACTCTATACCATAGCAGTAACACACAGCAACACAACAAATTGCCTCTGATTTAAAGGTGTATTTTCTTATAAGATACCACTGAGTGATATTATTTTATTGTATTATAATGGTATATTTTAATAACTGTTCACTAGAATATTTAATTTCCAATAAAAACCTATTCTCTCATTATTGTGTTTGTGAGGTGAATTCTGTGCCATTTCTGAAAATTCAAATGGGAAGATTCTCTAGCTCTGTGTGAGGATCTTTCATATCAGAATTTCTAACTTGAGAAAAAACTGATACTGGGATAAGCAAGAATAAGCCCTTATCTGTTTAAATTAACTACTCTGAAATATTTTCAAAAAGGATGTTTAAAATGCTACTGAAATTATCATTCTTTAGAATATTCCCTCTTTCCATTCCAAAACTTTTGAGGAAATTGCTTTTTATCTCTGATCAGTTTTATGCTTAATCAAAACCTTTCTTGAAACATTTCAAAACAATTGTGACACACCAGGAAGTTCTATCTAGAAAAAATGAAATGTTACTCACTATAACTAACTTCCAATGCAAATAAACCCAAATGTCAAAACAATGTGGAAGTTATAAGTACAACTGCAAGCTGAGAAAAAAATTTACAGTTCTTTCTAGTCCCCCATTTATTTTATAGCTGCCATATGAGATTTTATTTCTGGATGAAAGTTGCATTGATAAAGAGGTTTAATTGTCTATCAGTATGCCTTATGGTGAAGTTGCTTCATTTACTTCCAGTCTGAATCTCATTACCAGTTCAATTCTCCAGGCTCCCCTCCATCTTAAGGCTGTGCTTAATTAGTGTAGCTGCAGCACTGAAGGCATACACGGCAGGCTTTCTCTCTGTCTCCCCTCAACCCCCCTGCCCCAGTCTCCTGACGAATCTAATAGACTATTGATTTTCCATCCGCAAATAGATCAGGCACCATTCAGTCATGATATGAGCCGTCCATTAACCTGAATCCTCTGTTTTCATGGGCTGTCAACACTATCAAGGCCATCCAATCAACCAATCAACAGCCACACAGTGCCTGCAACTGTAGATCTCTTTGAAAACCAAACCTAAAATTCTGTTCTTTGTTATTTTTCCTCCAGGAGATTTTCTATTCCTATCATCATTTTTCTTATTTAGCATTTGAATAAAGCTTTCATTTCCTAACAACTATACTTGGAAAGAGGTGTTTGCATTTTGAAAGGTTGATTGTGTTATCTGCCGACAAGCCATAATTTTACTCAAAACTAATTCTACCCCTTTCCCATATCTGTAATATTTTGAAAATTATCTGACACTATAAACAGTTAGAACTTGTCAAAGCAAGTATATCCTTCTAATTGTAGAAAAAAAAGATCTTTGTTAATTTCAGCTATGGTTTTAAGATATGATTATCATATTAGAAAAACAAAGGGGGAATAAATGAACACCTTACACCACCCCTGCCACAACCCCCACCACCCACACACATGTGAAGGTGCAAAGTTAAGAGAGGAGGGAGAAAAAATGTCCTGCCTAAGACATTATAAAATTACACATCGACTTAAGGGGAAGCACACTCAATAACACTTTCCTGACTGAAAAGAATGGCAACCACAAAGGCCTCTTTAGAGAATGGAAAGTCTTAACTTCTGCACCTACTTTTAGAAAAGCTTTCATTATTTTTTAAAGTTACAGTACACATTATTTACTAAGATATTCATTGTACAGTGAAAATATGGTGATCATGCAGTCTACCTGAGTGCCATTCCTTCTCACATCTTCCTCCTCTGTTGAAGCCCTAGTCAAATGCCATTTGCTTTATGAATATTCTGTGATGTTCCCAGTGGAAACAAGGGTGGCTTCTTTACTATTTGCTTTGCCCTTCAATTATTAGGGCATATCTGACGTATGGTATGGTTTTTATTGAAAACGCTTTTCTTCCCTTAAGGACAGGTCATACATTTTCATCCACTCTTCTAGACAGTCAGTCATTCTTACAGCTATTCACCCTTTTGATAAACATTTATTTAAAATCTATAATTTGGAAGCTGTTGTGCAAGGACCCAAGGAAAAAATATACTAAAGACGTGTTTGTCTTTAAGAAGGAAACAGTGAATGAAGTAACATTTATTTACAATACAGTGCCATGATTAAGTTAAATTAAAAAAAAATACTGAACGCTCAAAAATACAATTACTTGGGAAGCAAAGAGGCTGAGACAGCTCCAGCATTTTGAGTTCTGATATAAGCAGACAAAATTCCAAATCAGCATAAAGATTAAAGCAAAAGTTATGTTTAACCCATCAGAAATTGCCAACTCTAACTAGGTATGTTATGGCTAGTTTTCTCCTTAACCAATCAAATATTTTCTTGGTCTGGTTTCTTCACATACCTCATAAAAGTTTTCCCCTGCTGCACTCTCTGTGTAGCTCAAATGACTTGTAGTTTGATGCTGCACAATTCATGAATCACTAACTGCTCAAATAAAGCCTTTAAAAGTTTAATGTGCCTAAGTTTACCTTTAATAAAGCCTACAACCTACCAGGCACTAACACACCAGCACAAGTTAGAGATTATGGTCTTGATTTTATAGGCAAGAAAGTTGAGGCCAAAAAAGATTCAGTAACTCTCTGGATTCATATTATACAGTTCATATAGTTCATCGATGGTAGCAGCACGTTTGGAAAGTAGACTGGCTGACTCCACAACAGTCACACCCTTGGCTTCTTACCTGTTCCACGGAAGAGGCATTACCAAGACAGAACAAGAAGCTCTATATTGTGAAGGCAAGGGTGTACATTAGCCAAATGAATGCTGAGAAAATAGATCTATTGGATCTGTTCCTGGTAAGCCAGGGAAAATGGTCACTCTGTCTAGAAGGAGAACCTTCCCTATCCCTTGTGGAGATTTTACAGTAGGAATCAGAAAGTGACTTCTTTTGTGAAATTGAAGAGTTTTGAAGGAAGAAGTGTATTTGCTTTCTAGCCTCATAAAATGAAAAGCACAATGAGAGCATAGGGGTGCACATAAGACACTACTTGGGATGTCAGCATCACATATCACAGTGCCTGGCTTCTAGTCCAGGTTCTGCTTCAGATTCAGCTTTCTGCTAATGTACACTCTGGGAGGCAGCAGGTGATGGTTCAAGTATTTGGGTCCCTGTCACCAAAGAGGGAGACATGGAAGGAGTTCCTGGTTCCTGGCTTCAGCCTGGCCCAGCCTTGGATGTTGCAGGAGTTTGGGGAGTAAATCAGTAAACTAGATGGAGTCTCAGTCTCTCTTTCTCTCTTTCTGTCTCTCTCTCTCTCCCTCTGTGTGTATGTGTGTGTGTGTGTGTACGTGTGTGTGTGTGTCTGTCTGTCTGTCTCTCAATCTGTCTCTCTGCCTTTCAAATAAAGTCAATTCTTTTAAACCATGAGAACATAAGATTATGTGGGCTTTAAGGAAAACCCTGAAAAACTTTCAAAATTCTTTTTCTTTCATATTTTACTCAATAAGGAGTACACATTTCACATTCAATTGATGTAAGGCCTAAATACACTAAATGATATCTTCCATACAATTTCCATAGAAAAGCCTGAGAGCTATCAAAGTCATAGCAATTTTCTGAGACATATGTATAAAGAGGATGCCTCAAAAGGGACAGCTGCCAAAACACATCAGGATGGTAGCCTATCCAGATATTAGCAAAAGTCCATTGTCCAGGGGGATTAACTCCCTAGATATTTTCACAGCTTATAACTCTTTGAGATAGGGGAATAGACTAACAGTTTCTCTGCACAAGGGAGTCTATTCGATGTGCACAACTTCTGATTTCTTTACTTCTGAGATTAATGAAGGCTTCCCTTGAATTTTTTATGTCGTTTTATTAAATGGTTAAAATTATGGCCCACATATTGCAAGTTACCATAGTCCATAATACCAATCACTAAATAAACCATAATCACTTTCTGTAGCTATTTACCCAGATAGGGAATTCCTTTCTCTCCTTCAATCCCCAGAACTCCAGGGAAAGCTTTTAATGAGTACTAATAATGTCACCACACATTCAGATGGATTCTGTGCAGAGGGAAACTCTAAGCACATTCCCAGGTGAAACTATGCATTTTCCAAAGTGTAATACCATTTGCAATTACACACTTTATCCATTGCAAATCTTAAAACCTGGAGATCAAAAACAAATCTTGAGAAACAGCATTGGCACTGGCATAGCCTACATCATGGTCTAGTACCTATAGCAGAAAGTCCAATTTCCAATTAGCAAATATCTTGGATATAAGTTATAAATTATTTCAGAATGCTTACATATTGTCATGTTTAGGTATCATTATATCATAATATATTTATGAGATTTGAGATAGGTATTTATCATTCTTAATTTAAAAATAAAGAATGCTTAATTCAATGGCAAAACTGGGACTAAAATGTCTATTTCATAACTCCTAATGTTTTCCCTTGGACATTCACATTTTGATTTATACATTTGTTTTTAAAAACTGCTTTTGGTTTTAATGGAAATGCCCAGTTTTAATAAAGTAATTTATCTGAAATATGACTAATTCTCAGATTTTCACAGCAGGGAGCTTGATGTAGTTGATATCTTCATTTTACAGCATTTCATTCACTTAATGAGATCTTATTTAAGTTAACAAAACTAAATTTCCCCATAAATGTATAACCAGGCTCTATGTGATGAATTTTCTAATGGTTTGTGCATTTAAGGCATAACTCAAATTTTGTTCTTTAGTTACAAGACCCATTTGCTTTATATGCAGATCTTTAAACTGGAAGTGATTCTTCTTGGAGTAGTTTAATACACTGTACCCTTGCTACTCTAAATGTGGTGGATGTGTAGACCCTTAGTTTTTGTTGGGCTTGGATTGGAATGAACAGATGCAGGCCTCTCACAAGACTAACCAAATCAGAAACCTAATCTTAACAAGATTCTCAAGTGATTTCAATGTACATGAAAGTCTGAAAAATACTATTTCTATATTCCATTTAGTGAATGTTTCCTGAGTAGGATTGCAAAAGCTGAGTCTATAAGACCCCCAACCTTTTATTCTCTTACTGCCTTACTGTCTGACACACTTGGGAAAACATTTGAGGCAGCAGATTCCCTGTATTTGTTAAACATGTTCTCCACTGCCCCTTTTTTTACCCTCAATACATAATTGCTAGGCAAATGGACACCCTCAATACATAATTGCTAGGCAAATGGACACAGACATATGTATATTATATGCAGAACATTTTGATCACGTGTGTAATTACTCTGAATTTTTTCTTTTATTGTAAGAACAAATCTTTCTTATTTACAAAGCTGTGAGATGCAAAATATGAAATACAAATGATCAAATATAATAAATACATAGCTACAAATGAAGGAAAAACGTTCAGGGAGTCAAATGAAACTCTCAATGGAAATAAGCCCAATCCTGGATAATCTCATTAAGAGCTTTACTGCAAGTAGCAACAAATTAGCCACATTATGAAGGTGATTTGTATGTAAATTTCCTTTTTATTTTTTCCATAAATGTGTTTCCTTTGGTCCAGCTTTTCTGAGGAAATACTTTGATTTTATCAGATGAATCTTAATACCACCTTAGTGATATGCTGCAGAGAAGGTACTTCTGGGGACTTTCTGATGAAACTGAATCCAGACACAGATTGGGAGCTACTTCAGTTCAACAGTGGGCAGTTATGCTGGTAACTATGTACCACTCACCCACTGACAATGAATCACCATCTTATTAGAGGGAATTGGTATGGAAGGATAATGAGTGGGTATCCTTGTCACTAATTAGAGGCTTTGACACACCTCTGACCACTTGCTTCAGAATTTGATCTCTCTAGAAAACTCTAGAAGCTATTCCATTAACTCTGTAACTATTTCCTTTGTAAACTAAGTGCAGAGATTTTCCTATTGTACACTACATCTTATTCACAATGGACATATTGACTCCCAAAGTCTATATAACCCTACCATGTATTGGTATCAATTGAAATAACTTTGGATTTAATGATGGACTATTCAGAAAGCTGAGTGAATGACTGGCAGAATTTTCTGATTTTAGCACAAACTTGAAAGAAATGACTCACAAATATTACATTACTACATTGAAACAATTCTTTGCAGATCTAAATCCAAATAATTTTAAAGGCTCCCTTTGGGGCCATGAATATTTGGCAAATTACACTGGTCAGATAAGTTGAACAACTGCCAAGTTTTCAGTTTGCTATTTCATGTTTGAGCAGTCCAAAGTTATTCATGTCCATTCTCTCATTCTTGTCCTGAGAGATAAATATGAATGATTCCTAAAAGTGATTTGAGTTTTAAGTGGAGTTATACATAAAATTCTGAATAGTTACAAAAAGGAAATGAATAAAAGTTTGAAATTCCTTGCCCTGAATAGAAATTTCCCATCTGTATGTTAAGAAAACATTTAGAAAATTGGATAATTATAGACATTCATATGTAGCTAGCATCTTTCTCCAGTGGTACTCATAGAGCCATTGTCACGTAAGTCCATTAGCTCTCAAACTGAAGCCTTTCAAATATTCAGTGATGGAAAACTCACAAGTCATTAATTAAGACAAAAACTGTATACAGGATCAGATATCTACATTCTTTACATATCTATATGCATTTCACTCTCCAATGTTAACTCCAGAAATTTATCCACATTTGGAAGTTTCAAAGTTTATATATACTATTGTCATGGCTTCTACAGATTTATTTTCCTTTTAAAAAATTCTACCCAATATTCTTAGTAAAGAAAATGTTGATAGTGTCTCCTAGAATTATATATTCCAATTAGATTTCTCAAAAATGATCGCTTCTAATAAAAACTTAAATAACATAAAAAGATACCAGATAATTTTCATTGTTAAAAGTTATAAATTATCGGCTGGCACCGTGGCTCAACAGGCTAATCCTCCGCCTTGCGGCGCTGGCACACCGGGTTCTAGTCCCGGTCGGGGCGCCGGATTCTGTCCTGGTTGCCCCTCTTCCAGGCCAGCCCTCTGCTGTGGCCCAGGAGTGCAGTGGAGGATGGCCCAAGTGCTTGGGCCCTGCACCCCATGGGAGACCAGGAGAAGCACCTGGCTCCTGCCATCGGATCAGCGCAGTGTGCTGGCTGCAGTACGCCGGCCACGGCGGCCACTGGAGGGTGAACCAACGGCAAAGGAAGATCTTTCTCTCTGTCTCTCTCTCTTACTCTCCACTCTGCCTGTCAAATATAAAAAAAAAGTTATAAATTATCAATTATTACAAACAATTACAAAATAGTATCAAGAAAGCTAATCTCAAAGTTTTATTGTTAATAATGTAGATTTTTTTCAAAAAATTTAAAATTTATCCACTTTCCAACTTACCTCCCATCTACTTTTGTCTTCTATCAATAGAGATACATTCATAGTCTGCCATTGCCTCCCATGGGCACCTGGTATCCCAGGTAGGATTTATTCTGATTAAAACCTTGCCTTTCAAATCATTTTTTTGATTTATTTATTTATTTATTTGAAAGTCAGAGTTGCACAGAGAGAGGAGAGGCAGAGAGAGAAAGAGAGAGAGAGAGAGAAGAGAGAGTCAAATCATTAAGTGCATAAATGAAGGAAACCTTGGTATTAAGCTATTCTGGTGAAATCAACACCTAATTATTAATCATTGTGTATTAGTTTATCTGTTAAACTGACTCTCACCTGGAAATCAGCATCGCCAAAGAAAAAGAAAGAATCTGGAAAAATAAGTGTTATGGCATGAAGGATCAATAAGTGGCTTTTACTGTTGGTGGTTCTTAGGGACAAAATAGAGGAACTGTACCATCTGTTTTCCTGCTGTCTCATCAATATTTGAGGATATCATTTAATTAAAATTACATATATAAAAGACTAGTACCATCTTGTTCAAAAGGAATTTATTTACATATTTATTTGTCAAGAGTGCTATTTGTTGGCATAATCTTAGTTTATCCTTTCATAAATTAATGCTTTTATATTAATATAAAATGAAGTGCTTCTTAAGAACCAGAATCTGTGCTAGATTCTGAGAAAACAGTGATGATCATACAGAATCTCTGCTTTCAAGAAATCCATATTGCTCCAGGGACCCAGATACACTACCACGCAGCTCCTGGACCAAGGAGAAGCACTATGATGGAATAAGCATTAGAGATATAATTGGAGAAAAGAGAGGCATCTGACTCCACCTGGGGAGATCAGAATGTTAATAACAAAAGGAGATGGGAAGAGTTCCTAGTTTTATTAATATGATCAGGCATAATTTCAATAGTTATCTACACTCACTTGGCTATGTGTACTCCACAAAGGAGAACAAATGATAGCAAACCAAGAGTTCCTAGATCTCTGATGGTTCTTTTATGTTCCAAGTCAGTTTTCCTAGTTTTAACTTAATACCCATTCACACAGGAAGTAGAGAGAAGAAGGGAAGCAGTCCTTATAGTATCTAACCTATACCAGGCTTTTGTGAACAGGTTAAAGGAATTTCAGCCAAAGGATGCTGCAACCAGGCACTGCAACCATGCCAGAAGAAGTTAATGGTAATGGTACATAGGAAGAGGTTTTTTTTTTTTTTAATGACTTCAAATTGTTTTTCTATAATCAATAATTTCCAGTAAGGGAAACTTATTAAATAACTGCTATGAAGCAAAAGGAATGAATAATCAATATTCATGTCCAACTTTCATATTGACTTTGAAAAGTCACATTTGTATCTTTTTCATAATGATGATGATAATTGCCAATAATAATTCATCTTTGTCACTTTGGATTTACTTCTCATTTTCATAATGCTTACAAAAAGACTACATGGATACATTCAGTAGCCTTTCTTTTAGGATACCAGGATGAGGTACTGATAGCACTGATTGAGAAAAGAACTGAGGTCCAAATCTCAAACAAGCCGCCCATTTTTCTACCAGCTTTCCAGAGCCACAGTCTAGACTACTTTCTCCCAGAATTCATCCCTGGAAGATCAGTAATGAATTCATACAAGGAAATCTCTATTGTCTACTTCATTTTCAAATGTAAGGATAATTTTGTATCGTGAAGCTTTTCCTAAGTAAGATTGATTCCACGAATCTTCCAGTCAAAGTTTGGCTAGTTTGGAGACTGACTTGAATATTCTACTTATATTAGTTTTTCATTGCTACAACTAAGTTCTTAAGACAATCTACTATGAAGGAAGGAGATTTATTTTGACTCCCATTTCTGAACGTTCACATTCCAAGATGGGGTGGCCCAATTGGTCTGGCATCTGATGAGGCTGGTGGAATATATGCAGGAAGCAGAGAGAAAGATTATTATATCTCAACTTTTATAACCGAACCTCTCATGGGAACTTCTTTCTAAGGCCATGACCCTAGGTTGTATCACTAGGCTTACCTGGACACCACACTGGATTAAGTTGCTAACCTGAGTCCATTAATCATTAACATAAGTCTTTTAAGGGCCAAATTTTTAATACATGGATCTGTCAGAGATACCCAAACTAATATCCAAACTACAGATCACCATATTTTCCTTTTCCCTACTTACACCTTAATTCCTGAAGCAAAGGATCTTCCTAAATCTTGGACATGAGGCAAGGGATTTACCAAGGTACCTCACAAGGTTCGTGGAAAATAGACTTAAAAGATGTTTATTTTGGTGCAAATCATTTTTGAAATCTATGCATACCAGAGGTCTTCAAAATGTTCAAGGAAAATGCATATTATCTAAAAATACGCAAGGATTTAAAAACTTTTTGCAGCAAAATAAACTTATCTTTTAATTCCATTTCCATGAGCTTTAAGAAAAAGATTTATTTATTTATATATTTGAAAGGGTTACAGAGAGAGGGGGATAGATGGAGAAAGATAGAGATCTTCCATCCATTGGCTCACTCTCTACATGGCTGTAATTGCCATGGGTGGACTAAGCTAAAGCTAGGAGCCAGGAGCTTCAGCTAGCTCTCCCATGTAGATGCAGGGGCCCAAGCACTTGGATCATCTTCTGCTGGTTTTCCCAGGCCATTCAGGAGGCTAGATTGGAAGTGAACCCATCAGGACACAAACCAGCATCCATATGGGGTGCCAGCATCTCAGGCAGCGGCTCTACCCACTACAATAAAACAGTCCCCTTTGCTCCCCACCTTGTACGTTTGATGTACCATAATATTTGACTTTTATTCTCGGGGTGTAGGTTATGAAATGAATTATATATAATCTCCTTCCAAAATCTAAAGTGTGTGGCTAGTTTAGCCATTTATACTTTTAGATGTTAATAGAAGTTTGCTTTGGTAAAATTTTTAAAGACTGTCTATATGAGTGTTCACAAATTAATTCAATATAGATAACCACATTGAGGAGCTTAAGAAAAACAGTATTCTCCTATTGTATGATTTGGTTTTCTTTTGTCTTCTCATTCCAGAATATTCTGCTTTGAGGTCAGTATGAACATGCTGCACTCTGTCATAACACCTGTGATATCTTTGTGACCTTTATGATGACTACCACATAAATGACTATATTGCCATTCAAGTTTCAGGAAGGAGTTAACTTGGTGTTAAATTGGAAATTGCCTAGAAAATTAATCAATTTTTAAAAAATATCATGTAGGATCTCTGTCCTTAATGTGCTGTACATTGTGATTTAATTCTATAACTAGTACTCCAACAGTATTTTTCACTTTGTGTTGCTATGTGAGGGCAAACTGTTGAAATCTTTACTTAATATATAGTAAACTGATCTTCTGTATATAAAGAGAATTGAAAATGAATCTTGATGTGAATGCAAGGGGAGAGGGAGCGGGAAAGGGGAGGGTTGTGAGTGGGAGGGAAGTTATGGGGAGGGGAAGCCATTGTAATCCATAAGCTGTACTTTGGAAATTTATATTCATTAAATAAATGTTTTAAAAAAATTCTTAAAAAAAAGTTTCAGGAAGGAGAATTCCAATACTAGATGCAGAGAAACCTTTGACCCTTTTCAAAAATAGATTTATGGATTTTAATGGTAGAGTTACAGTGAGAAAGAGAGATCTTCCACCTGTTTGATTCACTTGCCAAATTACAATAGCTAGGGCTGGGCCAGGCCAAAGCCAGGAGCCAGTAACTCCATCCAGGTCTCTCACATGGGTGGCAGGAACTCCAGTACTTGAGCCATCATCTGCTGCTTTCAGGTATATCAGCAGAGAGCTGGATCAGAAGAGTAACTAGGACTGAAAGTAATACTCAGGTATAATATGTAGGCATCCCAAGTGAACACTTACCCTACAGCACCATAATGCCTACCCAAGAACCCTTTTGATTTTTAAAGCCATGTATTCCTAGAAACATTTACAATGAAGCTTAAATCTTTGTGATCCTTACTTTTTCCAAAACTGCTTGCCAAATTTAACTCAAATAAAAGCCTTTCCAAATTCAGTAAGTCTTGTGAGTATATTTATTAACTTTCTGATTTGCTACTGCCAAAATAATGTAAGAGACATAATTTTATATGTGGAATAAATACTTTATTAAGTAATAGCTCCATGATTATGCAGTTTGTTAAAAAAAAAGTTTGCTATAAAAGTGCTTGAAAAATCGCTCTTTGTATATTGTGCTTAGAATAGTGCCCATAAAATTATATATATTCAGTACATGTGTATTTCTTGTTGCGCAAGAAAATAACTAACCTATTATGAATGTACAGTGTGATTTAGCTTGCTTCATTCCAATTGCTAGTGACTTTCCAGGAAGATTATCTTCAAGGTGTTGGAGGACTGCCCTTAATTTGATTTTTATTGGCTACCTATTTGTTACCAAAATTAGATTTATTTTACTTCTTGAACTAAATCCAGCTTCACACCCACGTAATTTATTTTTCACAAAGCACCTTCTGACTTTTACTTTTGAAACTTTGCCACAAGTTCACCATGTATCTGTCTATTTAACAGCTCTTTGGGTTATTTTACACCAGTCTGGGAAAAAACACTTTGGGAAGGATGCTGAGACAGGAAAGTGCTTATCCAGCCCAAAATCCCTCCACACTTTTCCCCCACAAATGTTGCCAGTGCCCAGGACATTTGATATGGCCGCTGCATGCCTGGTAAGCCCTTTGGCTTTTCCAGGGCAGAGAGGATAGGTTAAGGTGCTACCAGCAATCCTTCAACCAGCTTGATCCCTATGCCTCTTTCTAGCCTGATTAGTTCTGTCTCTTCAAAAGCAGAGTCACGGCTGTTCAAGTCCCAAAGCTGCTGGAAAAAAAAATATTTTTTCTGACTAGCTCATGGTAGTTCCCCTTTTCTGGCTGGAAAGATATTCTCCAGTCTTCTTTTCTGTTTTGTTTGAAGGGCCAAGGAATGTTAAGCAGGAAAGCAATTTATTTTTCCTCAAAACACAGAGGAATATATTTACCAGAGTATAATAGGGTGTAACAAGCGAGCCCTAAAGAATAAATGATAGATACTATTGTTTGATCCCTCAGAGCAGACTGCCTAAGAGAGAGAGGAGAATCAGGTTTTGTTATGACAATGTTTGAGTGATTACCAGATTATAGCTAAGTGATAAAAAAGAATCTGAAGATATTTGGGAAGGCAAAAAGACAAGCACTCACATTTCTTCATTTTTTAAAAAATTGTAATTTGGTTTTATAAAGACATGTAGAAATGACCAGGTCTTGGGATATTCAACAAGCACTTTTAGTATGAATTGACCATCACTATTTTAGGAACTGTAAAAATTAACATAATTCCCACGGTTATGGTTGGTTTGTGTTTTGCCCTCTGAGGATACGCAAGAATCTTGGAAGCTTGGTCCCTAGTACTACAATGTTAGGAGGTGCTGGGACCTCTATGGGTCAGGGGAGTGCTAGTGAGGGGTTCTTAGGTTACTGAAAAAGCCTTTCATGGAAGGGATTATGGAACTTCTCATGGGACTGTGGTTAGTTCTTGTAAGAGGGCTGTTATAAACAGAGTAAGCCTAACTCCCTGCTGCTATCTGGGTTTTTGTCTCACATGACACCTCTCTCTCATATACGAACTCTTTCTAGGATACTATCTACCTTGTGTCATATCCAAGAAGGCCCTGATGAGAACCAAACCAATATCATTGCCAAGTACTTGAACATTCAGAATTGTGAGCTAAATAAACCTCTGTTTAAAATAAATTATCCAGTTTTTTTTAAAGCAATGGAATCAGACAAATATAGCTACTCTTAAGATTTTTCTAATTGTATAGGGGATAGAAGCATTTGAAAAAGAATGGAGAAACTCAAAGAAACATGGAAGCTAGTGAGAAGTTAATATAAAATTCTAGGTAAGCAATCAATGAACATGAAACAAGAACAAGAAATAAGAATACATTTCCTATTTCAGAAGAGGAAATCTATTTGCACACATAGAGTACAGAAGATAAAGGACCTAAACATGATCCCCAAGATTACTCTTAGACTAAGAGATGGATGAAATTAATACAGGAAATAGGCAGAATAGAAGGATGCATTGCTTAATTGATATTGCAGGGAGCTGGGGCCAGCATTGTAGCATAGCAGATCAAGCTGCTGCTGGCAACACAAACATCCCATTTGGGCACTGGTTCATGTCCTGGCTACTCTACTTCCAACCTAGCTCCTTACTAATGTGCCTGGGAAAGCTGTGGAGAATGGCCCAAATGCTTTGGCCCCTGTATCCACATGGAGACCTCAAAGAATCTCCTGGCAGCTGGCTTTGGCTTAGCCCAGCCCCGGCAGTTGGGGCATGAACCAGTGGATTAAAGATATTCTCTCTCTCTCTCTCTCCCCCTCCCTCCCTCTCCTTCCCCCTCTTTCTCTCCCTCCCCATCTCTATCTCTCCCTCTCTCTCTCTCTCTCTCTCTAATTTTGATTTCCAAATAAATAAATATTTTCAAAAAAATTGCATGAGGTATGTTGAGTTTGAAAAGTTCCCAAATGTCTACAAGAAGAAGTTCAGTCAGCAATTAAACACACTCAATGTCATTTTTGAGACAGATGTGCTGGGCAGATGACATTTACATGAAGATCCTTAAATCACAATTTCTCTGTTCTTTTTATTAATTCCTTCATTTTTTTCCTGTAACTTTTTATTGATTGCCTTCTATGTAAAGATGATTTGTTAGATACACAATGATGAGCAAAACAGACATGGTAAACCTCTCTCATGGAGTGCACAGCAAATTGGAGGAAACCAACAACAAAGCAAGCAAATACAGAATTGCAAAATGATACAAATGCTTTACAAGAAAGGGAAGGATAGGAAGAGGGGGACCTGGTTTAGGTTAGGTAGTCAGGGACATCCTCTTCAATGAGGTGATCTCTAATCTAAGATCCAAAAGATTAGAAGGACATAAACATATAAATATTATTTTAATTAAAAAGTATAGTATGTATAAAGATGTTGGGTGCTCACTTGGACTTGTCTAATTTAGGAAGTCAAGAAGTGTGCATTGTGATATGAAATTGACAAATAGGTTAGGTTTGCCATAGTAAACGTCATCTAAATGCAAATGTCAAGTATATGTCAGATAAGCCAGTGACCACAAGGAGAAGAGAAATGTACTAATAATAGAGGTAGACTTTGAAAAGATAACATATTTTCTGGTTTCATTTAACTGACATCTCATCTTTGCCCATTTTAAAGCATTTCAGTAAAGTACAGCAAAGGATTAATTGAAAAAAATGCAGGAGAAATTTTCATCATAAAAGTGGGTCTTTGCTTTGAGATAGGGAGAGTGATGTAAATATGAACTCTTTTGATAGGAAAGGGGGAAGCCAAATGGATAGAAATATCACCTTTCAGCCAATGTGTATTTTTAGGATTTGGTATTTGTAATTGAAGTGCAAAGTTTCAAGCTCATTATTTAAAACAGAAAACTCACAATAGAAATTTTCACAGTGATATTTGGAAGAACCAACATAGACCACAATTTATAAATTCCAAAGAGTTCTTTACACATCCATTTATTTCACACAACAATGCATTGAGATAGATAATTATTTTTTCTATTTTCTCAAACTGGAAACAGTCTGGGCTAGAATGCCTAGGAAATCATAGTAGCAAAGGCATAAAAGCCAGACATTCCCAGACTCCCATATTTATTTCATGAGCCAGTTTTGTTTTATAATGAAAGTTTCCTGGAGAACCTCTCCCAGCGATTTACTGTGGATCACTACTTCAAATGTGTGCAACTCAAAGGAAGTACTATGGATACCTATTCAACATTCATGGCAAATAGTGGCAATAATAAGCCCCACTACACACAGGGGGAAACGAAGGCAAGAGCTATGCTATATATAGTCTATCAGGCTGTAAGACAGTGACTCACTCTGTAACTCAGGGCTCTACAATAGGTTAAAAAGTCTGTAAAATATAATGTGACAAGCATGTTAGATGTAAAACAAAAGGTAGGTGAGATCTTTTTACTTATGCCTCAACAACATGCTATTTTGAGACAAAATCTAAAATGTGTTTTTTTGACCATCATATAGTAGTACATCATTAAAATACTATAAAATGTTTGAGAACATATATAAAATCATCCTGCTACCTGTGTTTTGATTGCAGCCACTACTTTGCATCTGAGCGTACTCCACAAAACCTTACAGTATAGATATTTATTCTTTTGGCTAGTGTTCATATTTGCTGATTCATTTAATAAAGACAAAATTATCAAAATTAAATTTTGATGGAGGGGCTGACATAGTGGCGTAGTGGGTAAAGCCACCACCTGCAGTGCCGGGATCCCATATGGGTGCCGGTTCAAGTCTTAGCTGCTCCACTTTCAATCCAGCTATCTGCTATGGCTTGGGAAAGCAGTGGAAGATGGCCCAAGTCCTTGGGCTCCTACACCCGCTGGGGAGACCTGGAAGAAGCTCCAGTCTCCTGGCTTTGGATTAGCCCAGTTCTGGCTGTTGCAGCCAACTGGGGAGTGAACCAATAGATGGAAGACCTCTCTCTCTCTCTCTCTCTCTCTCTCTCTCTGCCTCTCCTTCTCTCTCTGTGTAACACTGACTTTCAAGTAAAATAATTAATCTATAAAAAATTTTGATAGAGATGCTGTGTTTGAATTCCAAAATCATAATACTAATTTATTATATTTTTCATAATGTATATGGGAATATTTGGAAGAAATATCATCACATATAAAGAAAATTTATTAAACATTTTAGATATATTTTGAGAGAAAGAATATACTCAATCTTTATATTTTCAATAAATAGTATTAACTACATTATACTGAAATTGGCTAAAAGGATTGTCTAAATATTAAGTGTTGACCAGCTAGCAGGAAAAAAATTATATTTGGAGTATGAACAATTTAATTATGGGGACAAACTTGAGAAAGACATAATCACCTTGTCAAATTCATACCTTAAGTAGGGTTTCCCATGGTTTCATTTATATCCAATAGGTTCTTAGGCAGAATTAACCTATTCCCAGACACTAGCAGTATTCATGCCCTTGTACATAGCTATTATTCAGTGCGCTTCAGAGAGATAAACTACTATTTTAATTCTGTTTTCCTAAATATACTGAGATATGCCTTTACTTACTTCCTTTAAGTCAGATCTCTTGCACAGATTTGGTGTGCGTTGCAGCTTCCTAGCTGGAAGCTATGTGCCTCTAAAATAGCCTTATCTTTTAATCTGCTATATGAGAACTTATTAAAGGAAGCACTATTCTGAAAATTTGTATCTTTATTGTTTGCACTTATTTAACCATAACTGGATCCCTGTATCTGGTTAAATTTATTTCATATAGATACCACAATTCTTTCTTTGCCTTCTCTCTTAGAAAATTGTGCTTGCTGAAAATAAGGCTCCAAGTTGGCACTATGCCTTTCTGGCTAATGCAAATAAATGGAAGATTGTATTCCTTTAGATCCCTGATGAGCCAGGCAAGGTTAAAGCTTCATTCTCATAAGAAAACTAAGCTTTTTAAAGCCATCCCAGAGTTTGATTTATTCTTTGCATTCACTGTTGTTAGGTAAGGCCCATGGGACCAACTAGCTCAGGGGAATAACAATGAGCTGTGGGGTTGCTCCCATCTACAATCCTGGTATGGATCCAGTTCATCTTGATAATGGCTTAGCAAATTTAAAGCCTTGATGGATTAAAGATTAGGGGGAAGGGAGACAGAAGACAGATTTGGAGTTAGAATCTATGGTCCACATTTGAATTGGCAACTGTCCATAACTTTTGAATAACAATAAAGTTGAATGCTAGTATTCTCCCTAGGGGTACCAGTAATGGACTAACTATACATCTGCATGCTGTAACCAGTATTCTCACGCTCCAAAGTGCTTATGTGGTCACAGATCTGGCCCCTGGAGACCTACTTTCCTCTCTAAACTGCAATAAAGAAAAATAAGAAATATGTCAATGAGTAATGTCACTCTTGGATTGTCTCAAAAATGTGAAACGGGAATCTGTCATTGGTATCACTTCCATTTTGTTTTACTAAATTACTAACTGGCAACTTACTCTGATAGCAATTTTTAATAGGGAACAAACACCGTTCTTGGAGTACGTATGGATAAATGATGCCTACTAATGTAGTAAAGTACTCTTTTTACCTCCCACATTTTCTCTTCTTTTGGTAATTGACAACCATTCTTATCTGACTCTATGATGTTGCCTATCCTCCACTGCTTTGTGAAATTATTCTCTCTTCTATCAAGCTTGTTCTGTTTCCCCGATAGGTCCCCATCTTTCTGTTTATGTCAGATGTCTCTTCCTGACTCAAAGATTCTCCTTCCGTTTGCCAGTTGAGTAGTTTTACTTGTACAAGGAATCACCCGTTCTTGGTGGCTTCTCAGAACAAATCTATTTTATATCACACATCCTTAAGGCTAATAGGTATGAATATATGTTTCACAAAACATACTGCTTTAATTTCTCTCTTCATATACATAATTATATTCTATGTATATTTATCATTGGATTTGAGGTATATTTGCCTCTAGTATGATGAAAGATGGTTAGAGATTTATTTTTAACTTCTTTGCTCTAAGATTTCTTTAGTTCAGTTCTGTTAGAATAGATTCAATAGATTCATTTGCTATTTAGGACTTGGCTATTTGAGGCAAGCACATAATAGTGGCCAAATTATCAAAGTTTACAAGGAAAAAGTGACAGAGAAACAATTAACAATTAATTATGTAAATTCTAAAATATTAATAGATAATTAAACTTATTAACATATTTAACTATAATTGGGTAAATTTTATAAAGTTTTATAAAATTTTAAATTTAAAAAATCCTCTCCAAATATATTAATTTCACAAGGAGTCTTCAGAAATTTCATGTCTAATGTCTATTATGAAATAAACTATGCATGGATTTCAATTTTTTTGTACCAAAAATAAACTTATCTTTCATTTTTACTTTTCTACAAATTGTATACAGTTCTCCCTTATAAAACCAAAGTCACTGTCATAAATATGCATCTCAGTTCCCTAGAAGAAAAATAAATGATTCATTGAGATAGTTTAAAGAATGATATGTCAGGATAAAAATCATAGTAACCACAGCTTGAACTTTTAGTCATCAGTTTTAAAGAAGAAAGCGCTGTAAATGATCAAACAATAGCTCTGAATCTACTTTGGAACTAGCAAGTTTCCTAGCTATATGGAATATTATACTAACTAAATAAAATATTTGCCTAATAGGCAAAGTTTAAAATCAAGCTAATTATTAATTTAAGTTTTTCAGTAATTGAAAGATATTTATCAGGAATTTTTAAAACTTTTTTAAATTTAATTTTTTTAAATTCACATTGAAGAATAATCTCTATAACTGTTGAACACACACAGAAACCACTTGATGATCAAAAGCTATAAAAACAAATAGCTGGTTTTAAAAAGTTTAACTAGAGATGCCTAACACTGAAGTCCTTGAATCATCTATTTGCCAGATTGATTAGAGATCACCTCAAATTTCATCCTGGCTGCACAGTCCCAGGTTAATTTCCTGCAGGCACCAGGTCATCCAAGATCAATCACTGCTCTGGGCAGGTCAGAGCTGTCAGGTAAAGAGAAATTCGACCTCACAGCTTCAGCACTGTACTTCCTCAGGCTATAATAGCTGATGGTCTAGCAATGCATCAGTGTCACAATGTTATTTACAATTGTGAAAAGTCAGTGGGGGTGGAAAATATTTTTGAATGCAAAACATCACTTCTCTAACTTTACAGTGAGTAAGAATCACCCAGATGGATCAAACAGAGACCTAAGATTGGCATTCTAACAACTCCCTGCAGATGTCTATGCTGCTGGTCTGAGGTAACACTTTGAGTAGCAAGGGGCTAAATGATCGCTGGCCTTTCTGGAAGACTGTTATAATATTCTAAAAAACAAAACAAACAACAGGAAACCTTGCTCTCTTATATCTTAACATGCCTTTCATACAAGTGTAGGCATTTCTCTTGGGTCTTTGATTTTAACATACCAACCAGAATCTGCTTAACTTGATCATAAAGAATTCATTTTAGTTTGGTTTTTCAAATGACCAACTATCTCACTCCATTTTTATAGTCACATGTAGTATTTCTCCCTGAAATACCTCTGTGGTCCTTCTAGAAAAAAAAATAGTTCCTTCCTTAATCTTTTTTTTTTTTTTTTTTTTTGACAGGCAGAGTAGACTGAGAGAGAGAGACAGGGAAAAAGGTCTTCTTTTGCTGTTGGTTCACCCTCCAATGGCCGCTGCAGCTGGTGGGCTGTGGCCAGCGCACCGCACTGATCCGAAGGCAGGAGCCAAGTGCTTCTCCTGGTCTCCCACGCGAGTGCAGGGCCCAAGCACCTGGTCCATCCTCCACTGCACTCCCAGGCCACAGCAGAGGTCTGGCCTGGAAGAGGGGCAACTGGGACAGAATCCGGCGCCCCAACAGGGACTAGAACCCAGTGTGCCAGCGCCACAGGTGGAGGATTAGCTTATTGAGCCGCGGCTCCGTCATCCTCAGTCTTTGTTTCTTTTATTCTTCTTTATCTTTAAAATTCTAACACAAAATAATTTTAATTATATAAATGGAATATCTTACTGGTTCACACACACAAATGACATGATTACCATAGGAACATACGCTTTACTTTGAATAGGCAGTGCCTCTGAGCAGGTAGATTTTCCTCTACCTGCACAGTTCTGGTCATTTTTTTTTCTTGTCTTTACTTCAAAATTAATAAGTAAGTCTCTATGTTATGAGATAAATTGTGGTAGATCCTTAATGAAAAGCACATCATTATTTATTGAACTGCTTTTGCTTGATAAAGAGTTATTAGGTTAAAGAAAAATATAATAAATTAAGTATACTGAATGTACTACCATAAAAAATTTTTGATCTGCCACATACTATCTTGAAAGAAAAAAAAATAGGTTATTTCTATAGTCTCCGAGGCAAGCACATGTGTTATAGAGCTTATTTTGCCTTCTTAATGCATTTCTGAATTTGTTATAGAAATTCTGGATGCCTATCAGGGAGAGAATTACTTCTTGAATTTAATTGGATTAAATGGATCTGCAGCATACTCTATGTGAATACTGCAGAACTCTCTTGAATGATTTATGGTGGCCTCACCCTGTATAATAAGACTAAAAGTGCTGCTGAAAAATCTTTTGGATTAAAATATATCACCCTTTTTTTTTTTTTTAAGTAGAGGTTCATTCTACCTTAAAAGCTTATAAACACAAAAGGTAAGAAATATTTTCAGGGACTTGAGGAAAGTGTGTATGCTTATTAATTAATGGTATACTTTAAGCATATGCAAATCTGAAAGTAAAATTTTTGTACCTTCTCTATTTTCAAATGAGGCTGCTGTTTTCGTGGTATCCAGGCTGCATGTGCTTAAACCTGAGGCAGAGACCACATTGAATGAGAGTCTGTCTGCTCAAGTTCTAGTTAAAAGAAGAAAAACAGTAACAAAGAGCAGGCTAGTAGAAGAGCCACACACTGAGAACTGCTAGATAAGTTTCCAGGGAAAATATTTCAAGTAAATGGCACCCAAGACAGGTTATATGTTTATTTATAGGAAAAACGTCCACATCTTCCATTATGCTCTGAAGCGAATGAATGCTGATCATGCTCCTGTCCCTGGAACTATATGCATTTAAATTAAAAATACAGAAAGTACAGTGTACACTCAGGTGGGATCTATTGACTGTGTCAGTAATAGCAGCATTTTCATTTTTCCTTTTGTAATAGAAGTCATTGTGAGTGTTCAGGATGAATTCTTGGTCTTTATTAATCTCAGTAGTGAGAGCATTTGGGATTTTAACAGCTATTGACTTCTTAAGGGATTGTGATCCTTTTCTACCATATCTTCAACTTCTGTTTCAAATCGGTCATAAAATGGGTCCTCAGGGCAGAAAAGACCAGCATTTGGGATTCATGTGAGGTACTTCTTTAATATGTCTTGAAAGATTCGAGTTTTTTTTTTTTTAAGAAATAAAGAATCTTGTTTTTGGTTAATGATTTTTCTTTGTTCTTTTCTCTTGCCTTTCTTTTGACATTTTGATAAAAAAGGCCCTCAACTGTGGCAATAAAGATGAAAACTAAGAACTTTTAGTATGTCCTCCATATGCATAATTTTTCACACACCTCTTAAGTAATCTATTTTCCTCTTTAGTCACCTTTTAATTTTCACTTGCCACTGAATCTTCATTCTTTTCTCCTGAAGTGTCTGAACCTTTGTTGGCCCCTGTAATGAACTGCATTTTCTTTTTCAAATTCAACATTCACTTGTGTTGTTAATGTCGATAGAAAATGAATCTTGAAACAAAAATGGATCTTTTATACCATTATTCTATGATATTACTTTACTTTATTCCTTGATATTCGATGGAAAAACACAAAATACAATGAATGTAGAATATCAATCATGAAGCAAAACCTATTAAAACTTTGCTTTCATTCATAATGATTTAAAAGTCTCTGTTCTGTGGAGCAAATGGCATTATGCTGCAGGAATACAAAGTAAAAGATGACAATAAAAATATTCCTAAAACAGAGAACCCATTGACTTTCTTTCCTTAACAGGTAACTTAGGTCTAAGAGATAGTCCCTTCCATGACCTTGATTCTCACTCATACGTAATTATTCAAATGAGAGTAGTATGGAGGGAGAAATTCTTATGATTAATATGAAGGGTAATGTAAGAATGTGAGCAAATATGTGCATATTACATTTTGTAGTGGCCATGGAGATAACTGCAGCCTACAAGTTTACATTCTAAAATTCAGGTTAAACTCTTATCATTACAAAGAACATATATGTATACACTTCATGACCCTAGTGGCTTAAGATAATATAGTTATGAAAGCAGAGTTTATGTATGCATTGTCAACTTTGTAATTTTACCACTAGCCATTCTAGAAAGGCTCATCAGCTTGCTCTTACTAGGATGGATATAAATGTCTATGACAAGAGCACTTCAGACAGCCTTCCAAATATGTGAACTAGTGCTTTGTTTAAGAAAAATATAATAGTGGGGCCAGCATTGTCTTTCAGCAGGTATTGCCACAGCCTGTGATGCTGGCATCCCAATCACAGTGCCAGTTCCTCTACTTCTGATGCAGTTGTGTCTGCAAAAGCAGCAGATGACGGTCCAAGTGCCTGAGTCTGCAACACCCTCGTGGGAGACCCAGATGGAATTTAAGGCTCCTGGCTTAGGCCTGTCCCAGACCAGGACCAGGTGATTGCAGCCATTTGGGGAGTGAAATGGAGAGCAGAATCAGTCTCTCTTCCTTTCTTCCCTCTCGGCCCCAGATAGATCTATCTTCTCTTTTTCTCTGTTAATTCTGCCCTTAAAATTTTGAATAAAAAAAGTAAAAAAAAAAAAAGTGTTAAAAAAGAAAACATAATAATATCCTTTAGAAAAAATTTATACCAGATCTCCCTATTAATTACATTTTAGATGCTAAAACAGATTTGTATCTTGTTTTGGGTGATATATATATACATATATATTATATATTTGTATATATACGTATATGTGTATATATATATATATAAACACACAAAGAATATAACAAGGTTAGAAAATGCAAACTTAGTTTTTAGAGATTCTGCTATTATCTTTGGATCTATGATAACAAAAAGTTCATTCTTACGTATTAATTTATGTTATATCACTAATCTTTGAGGTGAATATTTAGCCTAACAGCTAAGAAACCCCCTACCCATACTGGAGTAACTGGAACTGATACCAAGTTCTGGCTCCTGACTCTGGCTTCTTGCTATTGATGATCCTAGGAGGCAGTGCTGATGGCTCAAATAATTAAGTTCCTGCCATCCATATGGAAGACCTGGATTGAGTTCCTGGCTCTTGGATTGGGCCCAGTCCAGCTGGTCTATGAGGGCACTTGGGGAGCGTGAATCAGTTGATAAGAGAGCTCTGTCATGCTCACTCTCTCTCTTTCTCCGTCTCGCTGTCCTTGAGCCACTCAAATTAAAAAAAAAAAAAATTACATTAAATATATAACCTTTGAATATTTTGAAAAGCTTTGTGATTGCGTCAGGTGAGCTAAGAGGGAATACATTCCATGAATTTTACCATAAAGTTATAAAGACAAAATGTTTCAATTTTTATAGTAAGTATACGATTAATATGGTTATTTACATTGAGTCATACAATCTTTAGAGTCTTCTGAACTTAACATTATGCTATATTTACTTTTCTATGTTTCAATTGAGAGTTTTTATCCTCTCATTAAAAAATATAATGCATTTTTTGCACATGATTTTTATTAAGTCTGCATATTAAAAGTATTAAAAATTAATGTCTTAAGGGCTAGAAAATAAATTAAAATTCATTGTTTAACAAAGAAATTCTTCTTATAGATGCTTATCAAGTGTTTCTGAAAGGAGAAAGTAAATGTGGTTGCAGTATGAAGTGTGACATAGATGGATCATTTGGTATTACTGGTTAGAAATAAATTACCATCATAAACATGTTTTATCATTTCACTTTTTAAAAGTCATGAACAAATATTAGTGATTTTTATCCAATGAATTTCATTAAAAATTATAAAATTGATCATTAAAATCCATTGAAAATGATCATTAAATCATAATTAAAGTGTTCTATTCAAAGACTTGTTGACTATGATAGTTCAAATAATGTAAATTTAAAACTATAAAATGATTTCTCTAAAAAAAATTGAAATTGGACTCAGATATATTTTTAAATCAATTTGCTGCCAAGAAATTAGATACTTCATTTTCTAAGAAGTTGTTTAGTAACAGATAAAAATGAGAATTTTACTTATTCAATTTAAAATCACATTGTATATTTTCATCTATTTAAAAGGCAGAGAGTTAGAGAAACAGAGAGATAGATGGAGAGAGATCTTCCATCCACTGGTTTACTTCCCAAATACATGGAACAGTCTGTGCTGGGCCAAGTCAAAGCTAGGAGCCAGGAACTCCATCTGGGTCTCCCACATTAGGGCGGGGTGGAGGGGGGCAAGTATTTGAGCAATCACCTGCTGCCTCCCAGCAATGAATATTATCAATTAGCTAGATTGGAAGAGGAACTAGAACTTGAATAAGGCAGTCCAATACAGGATTTGGGCATGCCAAGCGAGATCTTAACTACTGTGTGTGTCAAATGCCCGCTCTTCACTCTTAATTCATACAAGAAAAACATGTCCTCTTTTCACGCTTCCTTGGATTTTTTTTTTCCACTGTGTAATCCTCTGCCACAAAGGACAAAATACAAAGGATTCTCCCTTAAAATGTTTAAGAGTCAGACACAATGACCACAGTTCAAGGTAGAATGTAAAAATGCCTTTCAGGAAAAAATTTACATGCCATGGAAATTCTTTGTCATAAGATTTTTTTTTAAGATTTATTTTATTTATTTGAAAGACAGAGTTACAGAGAGAGGTAGAGACAGAGAGAGAGGTCTTCCATCTGCTGATTTACTCCCTAGATGGCCGCAATGGCCGCAGCTGCACCAATCTGAAGCCAGGAGCCAGGAGCTTCTTCAGGGTCTCCCACATGGGTGCAGAGGACCAAGGACTTGGGCCATCCTCCACTGCTATCCCAGGCCATAGCAGAGAGCCAGATAGGAAGAGGAGCAGTGGGGACTAGAACTGGCACCCATATGGGATGCCAGTACTTCAGGTCATGGCATTAACCTGCTGTGCCACAGTGCCAGCCCCTGTCATAAAATTTCGAGTACCAGGAAGAAGGGTGCTTCAATAAGACAAATGGATTAGCGTAAAATAATTTATATGACTTGTATCGTCCAAGAAATGACTTTCATTCACACTCAATTTGTGAGGAAACAGCTTTATGAAAACACATTCACAGATGAGTGATAACGGAAAGATAATTCAGTGAAAGTAATTGAAACCCTAATAAACGCTGTTTTGTTCATTTCAGTAAGGAGTTCTTAACTGCTCTAAGAAACATAGCCTTCCCAACACATTTGTGGAAAATTGTCAAATATATAGAAAAACCAAAAGAATATGGTATGTTTTCATGTATAAAAATCAGAATTTTCATTTTATTACACTTGCTTTATCTTTTCATCTCCAAGAAGTAAATTTTAATGTGCAATTTTTTAAAAATTGAATCTCATTCAACATATATGTTAATCACATATATGTGATTTTTATATCCCTTTCAAGTACTGTTACTAATTTTGTAATGATTCTTGAAATCAAAGATATTTTATAATTGAAGACCAAAAAAAGACAAAACATGATTCAGTATTTCTATTAAAATTAAAAAAAAAGAATTTCGCATAATATAAATATTTGGAGTTATCTTTATTTTTTAAAAAGATTTACTTATTTATTTGAAAGTCAGAGTTATACAGAGTGAGAAGGAAAGGCCAAGAGAGAGCTCTTCCATCCGCTGGTTCACTCTCCAATTGGCTGCAACGGCATAAGCTGGGCTGATAAGAAGCCAGGAGCCAAGAACTTCTTCCGGGTTTTCCATAGGGGTACAGTGGTGCAAGGACTTGGGCCATCTTCTACTGCTTTCCCAGGCCATAGCAGAGAGCTGAATCAGAAGTCAAGCAGCTGGGACTCGAACCAGTGCCCATATAGGATGCCGGCACTGCAGGCAGAGGCTTTAAAACCTACTATGTCACAGCACCGTCCCTTGGAGTTAAATATAGAAAGATATCATGAATGGGGCCAATATTGTGGCACAATAGGTTACTTTGCTGCTTATGAGAAAGACATCTCATGTGAGAGCCAGTTCAAGTTCCAACTGTACCAATCCAGTCCAGCTCCCTGCTAATGCACCTAGAAAATCAGCAAAAGATTGCCCAAGTTGTCGGGCCGCTGTCACCCATGTGGTTTAACTAGATGGAGTTCCAGGCTCTTGACTTTGGCCTGGCCTCGCCCTAGCTATTGTGGCCATTTGGTGAGTGAATCAGATTACTGGAAGAATCTCTCTCTCCCCCCTTCTTTTTCTCTCAGTAATTCTGCCTTTCACAAAAATAAATCTTTTACAGAAACAAAGATATCAAGAATGAAGTTCTTTATTCCAACATAAAAATATGAATAATGATTACATTACAGAAGAGTAGAATTTTATGGCATATAAAAGGGCTGGACAAAGATTACAGGAAGAATTCGGAACATTAAATATCAGAACAGTATTTTCTCAGGGAAGTTATTAACAGGTTGACATCACTATCTCTTCCTTTAGCCCAGGATAATCCCTTTTCACAATTTCTTGATGCCTGCACACTGATAAACACAACCATAATCTCTCCCTTGTTTTGGTTATCAGGTTTCTTTTTTATGCTGACCTTTTAGAGTACAAAGAATGTAAGAATATCCTTTGCATGTTCAATCTGTTGATGTCCTTACCCATTTTTTACCTTATAATACACTGTCAAAGAACAGCAAGGCCCATCTTTTTTAAAAAAGTAAAATCTGGAGAAAATGTTCTATGTGAAGATATGTAAATTTCCATTGCAATCTATTCATTAATGGAGCTTTCCTTCAAGAACTACTTTATTTAAATTCATTGACTGTAGCTGTAATTAGAAAAATATGTCACATGAGAAATTGAAAAGCAGAAAATTTAAAAGGAGATTTGGAATTTCTATATTGGTTCTCAATTACCTGAAATCATTAAAGGATCAGCTATTTCATGCATTATTTCTTTCCATAGCAAATTCTATATGAAAGTACTAAATTTAAAAAAAAAAAAAAAACCTCTGGAAAGTGTTGAAAAAATATGCCTGCTTTCGAAATAGTAAATTCTCATCAAAACAATAATAATTTAGCCAACACGTCACCTTTTCATATTCATTATACTGCAAAACACAAAATAGTATTTTCATACCAGACTCTGTCCCCCACCAAATGAATGACTCTTGGTTTTGTTGCCATTGTGTCATTTTGTTTTCATAATGCACAGCTGGCCTGCATTTGTGTCTGCTATCTAGTGAGTCAACCTTGCCTCTAATGAATGCCATCTTTCCTCCTTTCTCTATTTGTTGTGATCATAGAGGAAAAATTTCCCTATATGACAATATTAGCACTGAATGCAAACAAGCACAAATTGTCTGAGAGCATGAGAGTATTTAAAGAATGAATGACAAGAGCATTAGTCTAACTTTCTGACATTCTTTTTTAAAATATCCAGAAGTAAAATATTTTAATTTTTCACTATGTCCCAAATAGAAAAGGATGTTAAGTGAGTGGTCTAATATATCAGATGCTGCTGCATATTTTAAATTAAATTTCAGGGTTTAACCATGTATTTTCAAAGAACACCAAATGTTAGATCAACCTAAATGTGAAATGTGTTTTTAATTACAAATTTAATAATAGGTAGAATGTATCAGCTATCTACTAGGTGCCAAACATTAGTTAGTTGTTTTATATATATTAAGACATTTGTTCTTCACAACAGATTTAACAATCTTAACTCAAAATTAATACTCTAAGCTTGCCCATTTTATAGATAAAGAAATAGAGGTATAGAGAGTTGAGATTACTTGCCAAAGAGGGACTGCCATTTAAGCATCATTAGTCTGGGTCTAAAATCTACATATTTATCCCCTTTGCTATATTATGCAATTTCATCTTATCATGTTCATTAAATACATACGTGATTTTCTAGTATAATGAATGTTATATATAAAAATTATATATTCATTATTCAGCATTATTCTCTAATGTACACACTATTTAAGAATATAACCTATGTTCATCAAAGAATATTAAATAGAAAAAGTAGAAACAAAGATCAGAAATTCTGTCATATACTTGAAAAACATACTGCTAAAATTTTTATACAGTTGTAATTTTTAAAAACTCATAGCTTTTTTATTGACTAAATAATATGCCACCAACTGATTATATTTAAAATGGTCATATTTTAAGACAAAACTCCTAGAAAAATGACAGCTGAAACTAACATCAATAAGCAAGAAAAACTATCTACCATCATCATTACTTTGTTTTACAATGAAATTTTCACTGGCCCAATGATCTAAATAAGGTCTAAGATAAAACAATATTAGAATACGCATGTAAAGAGTGAGATATCAATACTCATCAAAAAATGTATTGGGAATATTTGTGTGTGTATATATATATACACACACATACACACATGTATATATATATATACACACACACACATGTATGTATATATATATATATACACACACACACACACACACACACACACACACATCTCTTATAAATGCGTGATTTGCCTCATCAGAGAATGCTCACATGGAAGGCTTTATTAAAATTGCTTGATGTTTTCTCTTTAAATAGAGAAGTACAAAAGTATACCTTTATTAGAAGATTTATTTATTTATTTGAAACTCAGAGTTACACAGAGAGAGAAGGAGAAGCAGACAGAGAGAGAGGTCGTCTATCCGCTGGTCCACTCCCCACTTGGCTGCAATGGCTGGAGCTGCGCTGACCCAGAGCCAGAAGTCAGGAGCTTCTTCCGGGTCTCCTACATGGGTGCAGGGGCCCAAGGACTTGGGCCATATTATACTTCTTTCCCAGGTCATAGTAGAGAGCTTGATCAGAAGTGGAACACCCGGGACTCAAAACAGTGCCCATATGGGATGCCAGCACTGCAGGGGGTGGCTTTACTTGTTAGGGCACAGTGCTGACCCCACAAAAGTATACTTTGAATAATGAAATTTGTTTTTAGCTTCACTCTAATGTATATCACCAGGTAAGCAACAGTAATACTGAAGCCATTGTGCCTTTTTCGGTGTAAGTTGCTCCATCTGAATATCTCATATTAGGATCTTCAAGTACCTTGTCATATGGACAAACTGGATAGCGAAAATGCCCTTAAATTTGATGAACTATTTCAAGGTGAGTGAAAGTTGGAATGCTCATGTCTTCTACACACTACACATGTTTTAAAACCTAATCACCCATGTGATGACATCAAGTTATGGGCCCTTTGGGTGTGATTAGATCAGAACAGGGAAGCCTTCATGAATGGGATTATGTGCTTATAAAAAAATTCCCCAAAGACTTACCTTTCCACTTGCTACTGAGCTGTGCTGTGTACTGTACAGATTGATTCGGGGAACTATGCTCACAAGTCATCATGGGATTTTTTAACAAATCTTTTCTCCAGAAGAGATGAATCTAACATATCCATTAGTAATTCTCTTGCAATGTTTCATGCTATAAACTAATTAGCAAAATGACATCATACTTCCTTAAAAACCCCACTAAGTAGTAGATTGTTTCTAAAACAGACAAAAAAATCAAATAATTATTTAGTTGATTTTGTTTGTTTGTTTGTTTGACAGGTAGAGTCACAGAGAGTGAGAGAGAGACAGAGAGAAAGGTCTTCCTTCCATTGGTTCACTCCCCAAATGGCCGCCATGGCCAGCGCTGTGCCGATCCGAAGCCAGAAGCCAGGTGCTTCTTCCTGGTCTCCCATGCGAGTGCAGGGGCGAGCCATCCTCCACTGCCCTCCTGGGCCACAGCAGAGACCTTGACTGGAAGAGGAGCACTGGAAGAAGAGTGGTTCTAGTCATCAGGACTAGTACCTGGTGCCCACATGGGATGCACCGCAGGTGGAGGATTAACCAAGTGAGCCACGGCGCCGGCCCCTAGGTGATTTTTTTGAAATATTCTTCCTAAGAAATTTATTTGGGGCTGGCATTGAGGCTCAGTGGGTAGAGCTGCTGCCTGTGATGCTGACATCCCATATGAGCAACAGTTTGTGTCGCAACTGCTCCACCTAGGATCCAGATCCCTGCTAATGCTCCTGGGAAAGCATAGGAAGATGGTCCAAGTGCTTGGGTCCTTGAAGTGCTTAGGAGATCCATATTTAGCTCCTGGCTGCTGACATTGGCATGGACCAAACCTAGCTGTTGTGACCACCTGAGGAGTAAATCATAGGACGTAAGATCACTCTCTCACTCTTGCTGTCTCCCTCTCTCTGTATAAATCTGCCATTCAAATATAATAAATAAATCTTTTAAAAAGAGAAGTTTTTGTAAAATTGAGAGTTTTCTCTCTTTGTAGCCAAAAGGTTATTTATCATAAATAGATGAATATTTAGCTGCCTGGTTTTGCTCTCCCATTTCCCAAGCCCAGGGGATCAATTTTAGGAAACAATACTGTAATTCAGGGTAAGTACACATCTGTGAGATTTATCAGGTTTTCATTCCCTCTAGAGAGCAAATTTTTGATATTTTCATGATACAGAAATCTGCCTTCCTTGCCTGGTTACTGTTACAAAGGAAATTGAGCAACAAAGATAAAGATCTAAACATACAGACTTTCTTCACATTGCCTGCATATTTTCTGAGCATCATTTGCAACTATCTATGCAATTAGTTTTACATTACCTCCTCTATTTTCACAACTTTAAAAAGTAAACTACTTCCCTTAAATAAGACAAGTTTCACTTAAAAACCAAGTTAGTGCAGCTATTTCACAGATTTCAATGTGCTTGTAATGCATTAAACTCCTGTAAAATTAGTCAGGGTATCTCGATTGATGCATTTGGATCTTAATGGAGCATCACTTTCTAAGTAGTGTAGTGCTTCATTTCATCCCACCATGTAGTTGACAGTATCTCATTTTAAAATGGGAATACTTTTTTTTGAAAATATTTTCCCCTCTCTGATTTTTCACTTGATATGTCCATGACTATTGATTTAGCATCAAAATATGCATGTAAAATACATAAAGCAAAATCCCTCGTGAGAGTCGTTTTCAAACGTCCAGTTGTTTAAACAAATTAGCATTTATGAAAGGCTGCAGAGAATTCTTTAGGTTAATTATTCATAAGCTGGATGTACCTGGAGCTGCTTTGGCTAGAAGAAATTTGACTTATGTAGGCAAGACTGTCAGTGAGTTCCAAGGGCTCCAGTGTCAACCACTTAAAAGTAAAGGGGACACAGACTATGTCAGCCTTTGGATACAACCACAATGCACCATCATCTGGACAGAGGAAATTTTATTAAATAAGACATCTTGACTCTCATGCTTCAGTTTTATTTTAAGATATTCTGTGTGCTCTTACAGCTTCCTCCCTGGTATTTTTCTCAGAGTGAAGCAATACTTTCAGCCACATTTTTCTCACAGGAAAATAATACTTTGAGCTAAGGTCATGTCTTTTTCATCAAAAGGGAGTTTGGTGGTCCTTCCTTATTGGAAATGAGGCTACTGGTAATCAACAAAGTTGTGGAAGGTATACTAACTCCAGGCTGAGTCTCTGCCATGGTTCTGCTTGTGAGAAAGAGACGATTTGGCACAATTTTCCAAAATACTTTTTGTGAGGGAATAAAAAATCCCAGCAATTGTGTGGAGATTTAAAAATTTTTAAAAATATCACCTCTAGTCTTCCCCAGACTTTGCTAGGTTGATCCTATTAACTGCCTTACACAATGTGAAACAAGATCAGAAATTTTGCATTGGTTAATTATGAATAAAGCCTGGCTCAAGACTTGAACTTTGAATTTTGATCTCTCTGATTTCAACATGTTCCTTTTTTCACTACTGCAATCTTATGTTTGGGTCTCCAGCAACTTTACCTTGTAAACATCACATACAAACAGAAAACAACAAAACATTGAGAGAATTTTATGGTCCTCATATGAGACCTCAGCAGGATCCACAGTGACCTTATTGAATGCAAATCCAATACTAAACTCAATCCTACTTCAGTGATTTATTCCCTGAATTTTTATCACAGTTAGGAAAGAAAGGTTAGATTATGTAGGGGCCTGAAATTTAAACAAGTGGGGCACCACCTTTAAGAAACAGAATATAAATATGAACTAAACTTGGTGTAAAAGAAATATTTACTTACAATGAAAAAATAACAAACATCAAAGAAATAAATCATGGGTATTCAACCGCCTTTCTTTGGAAATCCCTTTAGGCATCTTACCAGAAACAGTTAGAGTGTATAAATCTGCTCACCCATCTCAACATAGAAAACTATATATCTTTGGAATAACTCCCAGTACGCAAAAGGGCCCTGAATATTTGGATTTTCTAACATTTTGTACACTGCCCTGGAGAGTAGATAACTCAAGTCTACATCAGCAATGTTGCAGGACTTCTGGTAATGAAACTCTGGCCTGTCAATCCCCAAATCTACAATCACCCAGCAGTTGTAGAAGCACAGGCAAGTACATGGGTGCATGCATGCACACACACTATGCTACCACAGGAAAGGGGGAATATTAACTCTCATAGGCAGCTTCAGAAAGTTTTCATGGGAGATATAACAAGGCAATTTGATTGTAAGAGATGCACACAAGTGTTTTAGGAAAAAAGAATATGGAAAATCATTTCCAAGTGAGATGAACGCTTTAACTGAGCATGGTGGAGTACAGTCTGGGCCTCTTCTGAGCCATTCTGAATCACGAGAATCTGGTGGGGATCTAGACCCACCGGGAAATTTTGTGAAATTTTGTAGGTTTCCACAGAATGTTGGGAAGAAGGCTAAGTCTTTATTTCCATATACAAATAAAGCAGCTAAAACAATAAAGGGTCTGATGGTTAAGTAGCAGATCTTAAACTCATTTTAAAATTTAAAATTATGCAGCTGCCTGGGTCTCTTTGAAAAAGAAAAAAATTCATTTGAAAATAAGCTATTTTTTGAAAATGACAAAAATTGCTTTAAAAATTACTGTTCAAATTTTGAATATAAAATATGATATAATTAGCAAAATAAGTAATAAAATTTATAATTAATTGAATTAGCAATTGCAAGCTAATTGAATGACATAATGTGAGCAGCCATGCAAAATAAATTACTGCTGCTTACTTTAATTACTAAGTCATATTGCTAAATGTACAGTGATTTTTCACAGAACAATATAAAGTGTGTACTTTTAGTATTAAATTAGCTATTTCTATGCATGATTTGATACTGATAAAGTTAATTAAAGCAACAAAATTATAATATTAGTAGCTTATTTTCAGTTCCACTGACATTTATATCTAAATACTAATATTTGCCAAAAGTGATAATCTACATATGGATTATTTTATGTCTTCTTTTTTCTTAAAAATAAATATCTTTAAGTAAATTTTATTTTTCCCTAAGACATGTTTAGTATAGAAATGTTTGCCAGGCTCAATATTAAAAATCTAAAGAAAGTTCCAGTAATTCGCAGAAATGTCTATTTTTATGTGGCTTCATCATGCCCTTAATTAGAATATGTCATTTCTGGGAAGCCATGCTGTCAATCTGAGCATCAGAAATAAATTTTGATTCATTTTGTGACATTTTCAATCATGTCTGGCATTTACTTTAAAGGACCACTTAAATTATTTCTAATTTAGGGGCTCTGATTATCATTTAAATTGATGTGCTATTTATTGATTGATTAAGGATCACACCAACCAATATTATGTGATTCGAAATCATCTTCATGTAATAATTTACCCTGACAGCTTCTTTAAAATAATTATTGGTTATACCATAGGTTTCCCATATGTCATAAGACATGGAAATAAATTTCCTTTAAAATATTAATTAATCTTGGGGCAGTCAAGAGTGGACGATGAGAAGTTTATTTGGAATGTAGTGAACAAGATGACCATGTACCCTGGTAACTGTACTGTACACTACACAAGCCCAATGCTACTGAGTCCCTACCTAGGTCAGGTATATTTGGGGAAGCCTGTAACCCAGAATGCTTTTTAAGACTAGATTCAAGTGATAGCTGAGCTTTCAGAAGGTCTGGCATGACCCTCACTCACTGACAATCATTCACAATTATATTTTCACTAGGGACTCACCAAAAGGATGCCAAGGAATAATTTACATCATGTGTTTCCTGCAATAGTGTTGTGGTTTCTTTGTTGACTGTCCTTTAGAAAACCAACATCTTTGACCCTAAATATTATGACTTGTTTTTCATTCCAGGTTTTCAATATGTTCATAACCAGAATGTAAGCAACGCCCCGGAAATTAAATCCAGTGTTTTCATCAGATAACTGGTAATAACTCTGAAGAACATTTTCGAATGAAATATTTCTTTTTAATGTTTATGTTTCTACTAAAATAAACATCATTTAAGTTAGTATAAAACTATACTCACAAACAACCCCTAAAGAAGCCTAGCCACAAATATCTTCATCTCATTTATTAATTATTCTCTTAATTATTCTAGGCATTTAAACTGGGCCAGATTTTGACAGAAATGTGTGAATATTATCATTTATAACCTCAAACCTCCAATTGGAATCATACCTTGTATTTTGAGATGCTGTATCTACACTGGATTATAAATAAGTTTATGATTCAAGAATTCCCCCCAAAATTCTTGTCCCATTATTTTTACTCCTCATCCTGCTTTCTGCTATCTGATAAGGCAAAGTCTGCTTTTATTTTAGGTGGGAGCTGACAGTTGGTTTATTACTTCATCCCAGGAAATATTTACATTTATATCTAGATATTCTTAGTACTTCAAAAACAGTATTTACCATTAAACAAAGAAACTAAAGAGAATCATTTTATTATCCCCCTGTGGATGTTATGTTTTGAGCTATCCTGACGATTACTCTGTGTTTTTGTAGGAATAAGTGGTTGATGTGGGCAAAGTGCTGAGCAGGCATGTGGCTCAGGTAAGCGCATCTGCCCCATCAATCACATTCAGGAAGCGTTGGTGATGTCACCTACAGTCTGTGCTTCTGGTTAGCGTGAAATTAAGACCGTGATGTTGTCAACCCAATGTGAAGACTTAAGGTTTTCACTGGGATTCCCAAATACTGAAAATAATCTTTCAGCCTTTTGTATACCTACTTCTAGAAGAAAGGAAAATGAAACAGAGAATCAGTTTCTTAATTTAATGGGGCATTTCAAGGTTTAGAATTTTCTAACAGTTGAAGAAATTAAGCAAATTTCATGAGCTGTATTCTGAGGAGAGAAGTCCTTGAGTTTTTATAATGAAACTATTTTGATATTCTAATATGATTGCCAGGATACATGGTTACCTTGTTTACTACATCCTAAGTAAACTTTTAATCCTTCACTCTTGACCTTCCCAATATTACCCTATATGGATCAAATACATCCCTGAATTTTGTGCTGTTGAACCAGAACAAGGTTTATTTACCCAGATATTTTGTGGAATGATGTTCACAGAATCTTGGATGCACTATAGGAACTAGCAAACTGCCTTGCTAAAATTTCTGAAATTTTATTTTTAAAAAAGTCATTGAAATATGTGCAGTACAAACTATTAAACTTAATTAAAATATCCTGAAATATACAAATTTTACATATAAACTTTATGGTTAAATGGAATATTTTTTGGTATTAAAGGAATCCCCACTGTATCCCTAACATGACTTCATTCAGTTTCTTTATTTGGAAATAATTGAAAAATTGGATTAAAATTCTCTAAGTGCAAGTCTGACAATCTGTGATTCTTGATGTCACAAAATCTAAATTTTACTTTTACTTTTTATTATATTCCTGAGGAATATGATGGTTAAGTTATGTACCATATATTAGTACCACTCAAATATAACATAAGCAGTTATTTAGGTAATGAGTCACTTGGTACTTAGAGGAAACTCAGCTTGAGAAAATTCCATGGAAGAAAGCTCTTTTTACTTATTCATCTAGTTTAAAAGGCAATGTGAGGCTCTTTACTTTGGGAGTAGAAATATATTGTAGCGTGCTCATTTGAGTCAGTTATGCTTCTAGTGCACTTCACAGGTATAAACACATCAACACTGGTAATGATCCACTCAGCCATTCCCTTATCACTTGCATACAATCAGCTTTCTCATGCACACTCTGCCCTGAACTCATTTTAGATTCCATGGTCAGTTCACCCTGGAGATGTACAAAGCTAGTTCTTGACACTTTACTTCATGTTAAAGCATATTGACACCCTTCCTCTATCAGCCAGCGTCAGCTTGATCTATTCCTGCCCTAGACAGCACACTTCAGAGGAAGCAACCAGACAGCTTTACAGATCCAGCCAGCCTGACATTCATGCCACCCTATTTCAACTCAGGCCTCACCACTATATCACAATCCTGTTTTGCCACCAGTGCCTTCATATGCCCCTACTTTCGTAGTCTTATCAACATCATTTATAACCCCTGAATCTACGTTTTCCAATTGTAATTAGGATGTCCTACTGGTACCTCTTACAAAACCATCTCAGAACAAACTATCAATCCTCATGCCAAAGTTGGGTTCATTGCCAGTTTCTCAGTCCTCTTCTAATACTCTCCTTCTGTTCACCCAAGAAGAAAATTGCCTCATCCTTTGCTCCTTCCCTAAAGAATTATAAACCCTCATCCTGGAATCTGGAGTCTTCACATCATACTTTTTGGTTAAACAATTTTAGGCAAATCAATAAATTCTCTGGTTCTCAATTTTTTGATGGCAGAATGAAAAGAGCAAGCAATACTTTGTTAGGATGTATACAATAGTGCGAAAGTACTTTCTTACCTTAGACCTACTTTCCCAAAATTCCCCACAATTTTGCCCTTTTCCTGAAGTCAGGTGGTATAATTACTTTTATTCCCGTTAGCAACTGTGCTCCTCTTCCACCTTTTACTCATTCTGGTCCATTCCACGTGGAGATAAATCTCTGCTTGTTAGATTCTTTCTTCTTGAAGGCACTCTACAGCAAACTCCTTCTGGGAGCTTTCCTGATTTTGCAACTAGATCTCAACTATCTGCAAGCAACTTGAGAGAGAAAACTGTCTCTGGACCCTTGGAAATACTTAGTTTCTTATCACAGGAAGCATGTGCTTAATAAATAATATAATTAAAAGAATATTTCCTATCTGCTTGAAAGACGTTTCCAAATGTCCATCTAACACCGTAGGTGGGATTTCCTACTTCCACACAACAAAACTAAACTTTCATGTTGCTCTGTGTGATTCTGCTTCCCTACTGCATGTGTCTTGTATATTCTATTATCATAGTGGACAGATGATAAAGTAACAAAAATCTGAAAGCTGCCTTAATCCCCAATATTCATCTCTTTGATCACCAAATAACTCAAATGTTTTCCTATGTAGTTTAATTTTTCAAAAAAATTATGTCTTTTCCTTACTTCTTACTCTATGAGTACACCAACTGTTAGTAATTTATCAGTAATTTCTGTTGTAGCCAATTCTAACATTCTAATAAAATAGTTTTAAGCCCAAAATGGTAATGTTTAATATATGAACTTTTGTATTAAAATGCCAGGGATTATGAGGCATATAAGTTATCTAGCAAATAATAACCAACAACAAGTAGTTACAGGCTTTTATAACCAATTTAATAAAAAAATCATAGGTAATGAAATATTCTATATAAGTTACCTATACTTTAGCCTTTCAAAGCCTTAGTTTTCTTCTGGAGATGCAGAATAAATAATCAGACTTCTAACACTGCTTCTAAGTCTCTCCAAGCCATTGTTACATGCTCAGTTGGCCAGTTTGTAACTACAAAATCACCACCACAAATATTTATTTCCTGAATAATTACTACCACATGCCATACTCTCCACTAAGTATTGTGCATTACCTGTCTCATTTAATCCTTACGACCACCCTACGGGGGTGCTCTATTCTTTCCACTTAAAGACGACAGTACTGAGATTTAGTACGAAGCTCTTCAACACGTAAGTTTTAGAGCTAGAACTCAAATCGTGGTGTTTCTGACTGCAAAGCCTGTGTTAATAACCACTACAATATAGCTTTTCCAGAAATAACGTCATGATTGTGGATCAAATTACTTTCCTGGCACATATCTGACATCCTGAGATGGCTTCTTTATCTTCTCCTGACCTCTAGGCCAGAAGCTGTCTAGACAACTGAACAATCAATGAACTCCTAACACTGTCTTCTGTGGTCTGTTTTCACATGTCCATACTTTACTATCTATAACCCAATCGCCAGCTTCTTCTCTATCCAACCTGAAGCTGTTCTCTTGCTCTAAGAAATATATATTTAGATAACATTAGTTTAATTTTTATCATCCATAGGGGAAAATGTATGACATGTGTCCAGCTGAAGGTCTCATTAATCACTTTTTCAAGTCATCTCCCAGGACAGTCCCTTCCTCTTTATTTCCACTGTGATCTTCTGTCTGGTCACTGCAAAAGCCTATTTAACTGTTCTCCCTCCCTCTAATCTAGCCTGTGCACAGCGTCACAGCTACATTTCCAAAATACTATTTTGATCCTATCATACCCAGATTCACAAACCACAGGACAAACCTTCAGTTATCTAGCCAGGCATCCGTGTTAATTAAGTTCTTCTGCACATTTAACCTCACTTCCCCATTATGTTCTGCTACAGATCACATAATACTTTTTGATGCCTTCTGATGTTTAGAATCAGGTCTGTTCTGGCTTCTGAACCATGGGGCTTCTCCTTGCTCTTCCAGAAACATGAACCCCCATTCTTTATACCCTCTAGAGCCTATGCAAGTCTCCTCCTTTCTAATATGACCCACTTCTTTGAAATTCTGTTAACCATCCTTTACTCCTGATCCCCTTTAGTTTAGCACAGAATAACATACTGTTATGTATAACAGTACCTCCTTTTCCCCACCACTCACTTCTATTCACAAGGCTTGTTACAGGTGTTATAATTGTCTATAATCACTTCCCCCACAGTAATGTGGAAAATGTGTTATTGAACAAAATGTTTTCAACTTGAATTTATATTAAATTAAAATTAAAAATATGATTTTAATCTATTGTCATGTTAAAAGTTAAAAAATGAAGCAGTATGTGATTGAAATTGACTGAACTAAAATTGTGACCCAAACAATTTCTATATCAAATAGATGTTGTTTTTCAGGTATATCAACACTTTTAAAATCCATAATATTCAAAACTAGATTTTAAAAACCTACAAATAAAATCAGTCTAAGGTAGCTATTTCCATTAAAAAAAATAATGTTTTTCTAATTGTGAGTGCAAGATGAGCTTGCGAGGTACAAGTCAAGTGTATGTTTGGCTTAGAAAGCAGAAACTCTTAGAAAGAGTTCAGAATAGCTACTGTACTGGGCTCCTGGTAACAGACAGGATGCGAATGGGACAAACTCCAGCTTTTCAATATTTGCCCATGAATTTCATATAACATTTGCATTTTCTAAAATATTTTTGCTGTGCTACCCAATGAATTCTCAGGAGTCTAAGGCCCTAGAGTGCTTAGAACGGGCAGGTAACTGTTTGTTGAACCTCGAGATTCTCTAAAAGGCTACTCAGAAACACTTTTCCTCTTAGCTATCTTCACAGTGTTTGAAATGCCAATTTCCAGTAGTTAGAGCTAGAAAGCCCAGTTAAAATGCAAATACACATTCATTGCTGCAAGGAATGATACAAGAAGGAAAGAAACCCACTCAAACCTCACTTACTTCGGAGTTCTGCCTGAGGCCAGCCTGCTGAGAGGAAACCCTATAGAGCTTTAAAGTGAGGAACTAGGGTGTGCTATTCCTTGAACAAATACTGGGACACTTTTGTGTCTTGATACTCAAGACAATTCTCTGCACTTGAACATTCCACATTTTACTTTCCTTAATATTTATGCCCCCCTTGAATTTCCCCACAAATGGCCCAAACTATTTTCTTCAAATAAAGGAAACTGATTATTCCATCTTTTAAAGCATATCTGAGTATAGTCATCCGGGGCTGCTGGCATGGGGTGTAACAGATGACTTATACTAAGAAATGGAGCTGGTCTGCACAGATTTATAACAACTTTGCCAAATGAAATTCCTCCAGAGAACACTGTATGACAATCAGAGTAGAGAAGACCTGGAAACAATTCTTTCCTTACAAATCTACTCAGATTTGCCTGCCCTAACAGCAATTAAAACTTCATCTAACTCAGTAATATCACTGTGAGGAAAGGTAACACTGACCTTTCATGCAGACTTTTAAGCTGTACTTTCCAAACAAATGCCACTGTAAATCTCTTCTCTAATTTAAAACAGAAGAAAATCAATTCTGGATATTGAATTTGCAATTATTGATCTACCGTTTGCAAATATGCAGTAGAACTAAAAGTTACTACAGTTCAGATTGCCTGTACAACTGGCAATAATGCACCCCAAAATACATTCTAGTTTTACTAAATTCCCATTTGTATTTTGAGTAATTTAATGGTGCTTCGGAGGTGGAAAGGTGTATTTATTAAACTGATTTCATTCTGTAAGCAGCTGAAGAACAAAGATCCAGATTTGCCAGCTATGCCAAAGTATCATTTTACTTATTTTCCTTTCTGATTGTGTTTCTGAATTTTCTTTTTCTTTAGGAGTTGCTTAAGGCAATTCATCTTAGTGAAACAATGAGATAATTGCGTTTATGAAGCAAAGAACTCAGAAAGAAAGGAAAGCAAAAGGGTCTGGGATTGTGTGTCAAATAACTTTCCCTGTTATATATTGTTTTCTGAGAGTATCACAGTTTGAAAAAAACACATTCCCTTCAGTGAGAATATCTGAAGAATTTCCTTGCTATTAAATCTTTGTTTTATGAACACCAGAATAGACATTTGAACAGATTGTTGGTTCTGATTCTTCGTGTATAGGTCATACTCTCCAACACAAACAAGTCATTTGGCCTGAAGCCACTTGCTCCTAACAAGGACTCATTTAAGTTTAGCACTTAAAGAAGGGTATCACAAAGACATGGTATTACCTGTAGACCTTCTATTACATCCTGTTGACAAGGGAATTGACTTCCCTACAGTAGTAATATCTGTAACCTAACAACAACCCAAATCAGAAGATTCAAACCCTCCCTTACCCCTCACCCAGATTTGTCCCAGAATCCATCTACAAACTGCATTTAGATAGAATTAATATGTGGGTCAAAAGTGAAAACTAGATGGGAAGAGAAACTGTTTTTTTTTTAATTTTTTTTAATTTTTTTTTTTTTTAATACAGGCAGAGTGGACAGTGAGAGAGAGAGACAGAGAGAAAGGTCTTCCGTTGCCATTGGTTCACCCTCCAATGGCCGCCGCGGTCGGCGCACTGCGGCTGGCGCACCGCGCTCATCCGATGGCAGGAGCCAGGAGCCAGGTGCTTTTCCTGGTCTCCCCATGGGGTGCAGGGCCCAAGCACCTGGGCCATCCTCCACTGCACTCCTGGGCCACAGCAGAGGGCTGGCCTGGAAGAGGGGCAACCGGGACAGAATCCGGCGCCCCGACCGGGACTAGAACCCGGTGTGCCGGCGCCGCAAGGCAGAGGATAAGCCTGTTGAGCCACGGCGCCGGCCCGAAACTCTTTTTTTTATTTGAAATAAATTGACTCGACATCAAATATTCTATCTTGATATAACTTCAGTTTTTTTTTTTCCTCTCAGCCAGAGAGTTTTGACATCCTTAGGAAAAAAAATATAAAATTTCAAGTTACTTTAATACTAGATCATCTGTTCTAAATGAGGGAAAATGAAGGAAAAAAAAGAGAACTACTTCTGTAAGTTTGCAATAGCGAGACCATGAATAATTAGCCTACAAATCATTCGAATAGTGGTGAAGTTGGCATTAAGTCTGTTGTAATGACACTTTTAAGATCCTGAAAATGTCATTAAGGTATCTAGCTACTCAAATTTGCTTAAAAACAAAACACTCTTACAAACTCAAGTGGGTTAGTAATGGTGTGTAACAAATTAACCCAAAACTTGATGGCTTTAAACAATGATATTTACTATCTCCTAGAGGCGGTGGTAACCAATTCTAGAACTCCTTGGCTGGGTCCTCTGGCACATTGTCTCTAACAAGATGGCATCACAGGTAAAAACCAGGGAGATCTGCTTCCAAGCTCACTCATGCAGTTGTTAAGGTTCAGTCGCTTACAGTTGCAAAACTGAGGGCCTCCCATCTCCCTGACTATTGAGCAGAAGCCTCTGTTCCCTATCTCATGCACTAATCCATAGGAAAGTTCAATGCCTGGCAGCTAGCTACTTTAGAGTAAAGATGTGAGGACAGTCTCACACAGAGAGAGAAGGAAGGAGCAAGCCAAAAAGCTTGTGTTTTTATAACCTAGTCCAAGAACTGATATCACTTACCCATGTTCTGTACACTAGGAATGATGTTCAGTAGAGGTAATGCTCACACACAAGAGAAGTGGATTATACAAAAACATGAATACCAGGAGGCAGGCATCACTGGATGCCATTGTAGAAGCAGCCTATACCATGCCACACTGGAGGCTAAAATCCATGCCTTACAATGTTTAAATCACACTTGAATTATTCTTTCATACTAAGAAAGTTTTTGTTTCAGAAGCCAAGGTTTAAGTATTATATATCCCAAGTATATTTCAGAAGATACATTCAAATAATGGGCAAATAGTGAATTTGTAACAGACATTAAGATTATTTTTAAAGCTCTTATTTTAGGACTAGGGATATATATCATGCTTATTTGTCAACAATTTAGATAAATCATTAAATATGTGATTTTCTGTGAACATGTTTTAATAATACAATGTCACAAAATCTAACACTTTCAAGTATTTTCTGAAGGTTTAATGGTCTATTTACTTAAGGAGAGAGAGAGAGAGAGAGAGAGAGAGAGAGAGAGAGAGATGAATCTTCCATCTTCTGGCTCACTCCCCCAAGTGCCTACAAAGCTGGAGTGGTCCTGGCCAAAGCCAGGTGCCAGGAACTCCATCCTGATCTCCGACATGGGTGGCAGGAATCCAGATGCTTAGACCATCATCTGCCATTTCTCAGGTGCATTAGTGGGCAGGTAGCTGTACCAGATGTGGAATAGCCAGGACTTGAACCAAGACTTTGATAAGAGATATATGAGTGTTCCAAACAGTAGCTTAGTTCTTATACCTCAACTCTCACTCCTGTTTTTAAGTATTATAAGAGAGGAGGACTTCAAAATTTCACAGAAAAACTGGAATTAAAAGATAAGTATATACTGGTGCAAAAATTTTTTGAAATTTTTCTTTTGACAGGCAGAGTGGACAGTGAGAGAGAGAGACAGAGACAGAGACAGAGACAGAGAGAAAGGTCTTCCTTTGCCGTTGGTTCACCCTCCAATGGCCGCCGCAGCCAGCGCGCTGGAGCCAGCACACTGCGCTGATCCAATGGCAGGAGCCAGGTGCTTCTCCTGGTCTCCCATGGGGTGCAGGGCCCAAGCACTTGGGCCATCCTCCACTGCACTCCCGGGCCACAGCAGAGGGCTGGCCTGGAAGAGGGGCAACTGGGACAGAATCCGAGGCCCCGACCAGTACTAGAACCTGGTGTCCCTTTGCAACAAGGTGGAGGATTAGCCTGTTGAGCCACGGCACCGGCCAAAATTTTTGAAATTATATTTTCAAAGGTCTTTAAGAATTTCATAGAGAAAGCTTACAAAAAACTAAGCATGAATTTCAATAGCATTTTGCATCAAAACATCTTTCAATTTCATTTTTATAATACTATTAAAATTCTAAATTTTAATTTACTTACTTGAGAGGCAGAGAGACAGAGAGAGAAACTGAGTGCAGCCATCCATTGATTTACTTCCCAAATGGTCTGCCATAGATGGGACCAGGACAGGTTGAAGCTGGTAGTTGCCAACTCACCCCAGGTCGCCCACATGGGTGGCAGGGACCTAATTACTTGAGCCATTACCGCTGCATCCCTATCATACATAAACATACTTATATCTTCCTTGTGAGTATGTCCATATATAGCTATTATAATTACTATTATTATAATCAGTAAGCATTGTAATTGAACTTATTTGGCACTAAGGCATAGTGGAGGGGTCAAGTAATACATCCAAGATGACCAGCTAGTTAGTAGTAGAGTCAAGGCTGAAACTCCAGTTATGGATCCAGCTCAGAGTTCCAGTTTCAAAGTTCATGTAATTATACAATGGGTTACTACTCAGAATTGTGTGCTTTCTGCTTTCTATTCTTTCATCTCTCGGGTTCCTGTGCATTACCAATCTATCCAAAGATATTTTACACCTGTTAAAGGGCAGGACTCGACTAGGTATTGGGAATAAAATCTTGTCTTTCACACAACTTCCAATATGTTGTTCTTAGGATCATGCCTTGTTTGTTTCTGTTTGTACTTCAAATTTACCCAGGTATTGATTTTTAGAAATTGCTATTCTTTTTACTTCTGACCCTTTTATTATTAAATATTTCAAAACTTTAGAAGAATTAAAAGACTATGCAGTAAATACACATAAATGTGTTTCCCAAATTCACCCACTGTTAAAATCTTACCACAACTTCTTGCTTCCCTTAATCTGTGTCTGCCTCTCACTTTGCCTCTCTCTCTTCCTTAATACACACATTATTGCTTTTGCTTAACTATTAGATAACACATTTTATTACTTTACATAAAATATGAAAATCTCAAAGTATAATTTCATTTTTCCCAACTCTCTGTGCTAATGTTATTGCATCTACAACATGAAAAAAATCACACAATACATTGTTGTTATAATTTCAAAGAATAGTCTTTCAAAAAAAGTATTTATTTCTTCTGTTTATTCCTAAATTTGTCATTTTCAGTGCTCTTCATTCCTTTCCGTAGGTCAGAATTTCCATCAGTGTCATCCTTAGCCTCACCAACTTGTCTTAGCAGGTCTGCCAGTGACGAACTTTGTCAGATGTTATTTATCAAATCATGCATTTTAGGTAGGCATTTGGAGCCACACTTAATGCCACCTGAGAACCCCACATGCCATATTGGAGAACTTGGCTTCAAATTCTGACTCTATGTTCCATCCAGGTTCCTGTTACCCTGGAAAGCAATAGATGATGGCCTGAGTAGCTGAGTCTTTGCCACCCACAAGGGAAACTTGGATTGACTTCTGGGCATTTGCCTCTACCTGGCCCAGCCCTGAATATGGCAGGCATTTAGGGAGTGAAATAGATTATTTTCTGCCTTTCAAAAAATGAAATAAATAATAAATGAAAATGTATTTATTAAACACTTAATTTTGAAAGGTATTTTTACTAGAAATAAAATTCTGGCTTCAGTTTTTTCTCCCTTTCAAAATATTTTAGGTACCAATCTGTTGTCAGCTATACTTCATTACCTTGACACTGTCATAAGTTAGATTTTTTTTTCAAACTTACTCTCTGTGTTCTTTGGATCAGCTCCTATCTCCCTTTCTTTCCCTTTAATGTTTATATCATGTTTTAAAAACTTTTTTATTATATATTGACAAATTATATTTGTATATGTTTATAGGGTACAGAGTAGCATTGTAATTTTTAACACAAAGTGGGAGCTTACACTAAATTAGCTAGTATACTCGTCTCCTCAAGCATTTAATCTTTTGAATGATGGGAGTATTAGAAAATTACTCAGCATACTGAAATGTACAGAACTGAAGTATTAGCCATATTCACCATGCTATGCAATTTATCTGAGCAGAATCATGCTTACTCCGGTCTAAATGAAACGTCATGTCCTTTGACTATTATCTCCCCTCTCCTTCATCGCCTGGACTTAGGAAACTCATTCTACTCTAGTTTCATGAGGTCAATTATTTCAGATTCCACATATAAATAAGAACATGTGGTATCTGTTTTTCATTTTAGATTTAAGAACATAGTTTCCTAATTCTATTATGCTGTCACAAGTGACAGAATATTCTTCTTTTTAAAGACCATATACGATTCCATTGTGCATATAAACTGCATTTTTTATCTGTTTTTTACTTTATGAATACCTCAGTTGATTTCATAACTTGGCTATTGTGAATAGTTCTGCAATGAATAGGAGAGGACTGACATCTCTTTGACACATCGATTTCAAAACTTCCTAATACATACATATAAATAGATTTGAAATACATAAATAATTATATAAATAAATTTCATATAAATAAAAATGAGATTGTTGGATCATATAGTAACTCTATTTTTAGTTTTTCAAGGAACTTCTTTTCTGTTTTCTACAATGGTGGTATTTATTTACATTCCCACCAACAGTAAACAGGGTTCATTTTTCTCCATATCCTCATCAACAATTGTTGTTTTCCTTTTGATAATGACTATTTGAACAGGTATAAAATGGTGTCTTATTGTGGTTTTAACTGACACCATTCTAATTATTAAAGACTACTTTTTCATATATCTGTTACCCTTAATATGTCTTTTGAGAAACATCTATTCAGGAACTTTCCCAATTAAATTATCATTGAACTGGTATTTGTTTTTATTCAATAGAGTTGCTTGATACTAATTCTATATGAGAGGTAATGGTTTACAAATATTTTTTTCTCAAGCTGGAGGCTATCTCTTAACTGTTATTTGTTACTTTGGATGTATATTGGATGAATACAATCTATTGGTTTGTTTTCAGATTCTCCTTGTCTTCTGTACTCCATAATTTATTTTGATCATATCAATTGATTTTTTAAAAACTTTTATTTAGTAAATATAAATTTCCAAAGTACAGTTTATGGATTACAATGGCTTTTACCCCCCATAACTTTCCTCCCACCCACAACCTTCCCATCTCCCACTCCTTCTCCCATTCCATTCACATCAAGATTCATTTTCAATTATCTTTTTATACAGAAGATTTATTTAGTATATATTAAGTAAAGATTTCATCAGTTTGCACCCACACAGAATATAAAGTGTAAAATACTGTTTGAGTACTAGTTATAGCATTAATTCACATTGAACAACACATTAAGGACAGAGATCCCACATAATGAGTAAGTACACAGTGACTCCTGTTGTTGACTTAACAATTCAACACTCTTGTTTATGGCATCAGTAATCTCCCTAGGCTCTAGTCATGAGTTGCCAAGGCTATGGAAGCCTCTTGAGTTCACTGACTTTGATCTTATTTAGACAAGGTCATAGTCAAAGTGGAAGTTATCTCCTCCCTTCAGAGAAAGGTACCTCCTTCTTTGATGGCCTGTTCTTTCCACTGGGATCTCACTCGCAGAGACCTTTCATTTAGGTCTTCTTCTTTTTTTTTTCTTTTTTTTTTTTTTTTCCCAGAGTGTCTTGGCTTTCCATGCCTAAGATACTCTCACGGGCTCTTCAGCCAGATCTGAGTGCCTTAAGGGCTGATTCTGAGGCCAGAGTGCTGTTTAGGACATCTGCCATTCTATGAGTCTGCTGTGTCTCCCACTTCCCATGATGGATTGTTCTCTCCCTTTTTTATTCTATCAGTTAGTATTTGCAGACACTAGTCTTGTTTGTGTGATCCCTTTGACTCTTAGACCTATCAGTGTGATCAATTGTGAATTGAAATTGATCACTTGGACTAGTGAAATGGCATTGGTATATGCAATCTTGATGGGATTGTATTAGAATCCCCTGGCACATTTCTAATTCCATCATTTGGGGCAAGTCCGATTGAGCATGTCCCAAATTGTACATCTCCTCCCTCTCTTATTCCTACTCTTATATTTAACAGGGATCACTTTTCAGTTAAATTTCAACACCTAAAAATAAATGTGTGTTGATTACAGAGTTCAACCAATAGTATTAACTGGAACAAAAAAAATACTAAAATGGATAAAGTATTACATTGTACAACAATAGTCAGCACGAGAGCTGATCAAGTCACTGTTTCTCATAGAGTCCTATCAATTGATTTTCAAAACTTCAAATATTTTGTTTTAGTTTAAACTTTTCACCTGATTCTTTTTTAATAGTTTACCTATCTGCTAAGATTTCACCACAGATTAATTCATGGTGAACATACTTTCTTTTAAATCTTTGAATATATATGTAATAGCTTTAAAGTTTAATTTCCATTCCAAAGTATGAGTCACCCAAGGTCTTTTCCTAACAACTTCAGTTTTTATAATGGATTACACTTTCCTATTTTTTACATATCATATTTAAAAATTTTGAAATTCTGATTACTAGAGATGATATATTGCTTGGAGAGTAGATTATTTTTTAATACAGAGTTTCTAACTTTGCTTTTTATTTTTCTATTCACAGTATCTCCTGGAAATCATTCCGTATCTTTATATTGAGATATTTCTCACTATTTTTCATGGCTGCATACTATTTTACTTTGTGAATGTATTATAGTCATACTTGCTTTGTTTCATAGGAGATTATTCATATTATCTATTTTGTAACATATTTTCAAAGATTTTGACAAGGTAGCTTCATGATATATAGTTGCTTCTGTTTTGGAGGTAGTAGATAGTTCAACTTTAAAAGTTTATTCTCTTTTTTCTTGATCACAATAGAAATGACTTAATTTGATGATATCGCAACATGCCTATCTTTTTATTTCTACTATTTTTCATTTTACATTTAATTAACACATGTCTTTTCATTATTTATTTATTTCTGTTTTTAGCTTAATTCATTGTTGTTTTCTACCATTCTGAGTTGAGAAATTAATTTATCCATATCATTTCATATATATGAAATTAATCATTGCTTTATTTATATCACATTGGATTGGATATGTTATATTTTAGCATTAATTGTTGGATATTCTGAAGTTGTTTGTGTTTTCCCTTCAACAGTCGTTTGGCAGTGATTTCTAATATTTTCAAGTAGAGAACTCTTAATTTCTATTTTGCTATATATTGATAAGAAAGTGTTGGCACTATTGAAACTTCATGTAACATACTAAGACTTTCTCTATAACCTCTTAAATTATCAAATTTTACCAGTATTCCAAGCCTATTGGAAAAGTGTATATGCTTTATTATCATGATGTAAATTTCAATATATATAAATATTTATAATATCTACCATATTATTATTTTATTCTCCTATGTCTATTTTACTTGGACCTATCTTAAAGTGAGATTGATATATTATAGTCTTTTACTTTGCCATGACATTTTATATCTGCAGCAATATAAATTAAACTGAAAATCCTATGTGCTTCAAAAGAGTTTCTATAGTAAAATGCTATGAAGTTTTGTGGTGATTAAATTAAGCTTGCATATCTTTTTAAACTCAAGCTCCGTGTCTTCCTGAAATCCATACTCTAATATTGGATACCCTCACCAGGCCCTTTCAGAATATTAAACTAGTGTATTTTTCATTACTACTCCTTGCATAGACTTTCCTTGCCAAACAATTCTCATTCATTGACCCAAGCTATTTTTTTCTCTTCCCTCTACTTTTTCCCTCCAGTGAAACCTTCCCACTTCACTTAAGAAGCTAATTAGTTCCTCTACTCCAGACTGCTAAAAGCATTAGACATATTTTCTTAAAGTATTTATCATACTGGATTGTACTTATTTTATATCCTCTATTCTGTTGCCTCCTATACTTAGCAGTCAGCTCTGTGAAGGCAAGAAGTTTGCTTTCTTCACTTTTTCCTCAGAAAAGCCTCATATAGTGAGTGGCACATTGAAGAACCTAAAAAATATATATCAGTTGGATAGTGGCCTGATTAGCTCTAAAGGTCCCAATTGGTTACTAAATAGTATACCTTTAAATCATCTCATTTATGTCTCGCCACCATTCTGACTTCCTATATATTAGCAAGTTCTCTTTTGGTAACTACTAACTTGCATACATGTATTATCATTATATACATTACTATGTTAGATTGCAGTTATTTTCCTACCTATTTGGTGCTTGGCAAGCTCACTGAATCTTCTTTCAGAGGAAACTTTCAATAGTCTGGCATGGAGCAACTGCTCAGGAATTGCTTGTTGGATGACTGACTTGACTGAATGAACGAGACAGGTATCGTTGTGAAAGAGACTCTGATTGCTATTATCAATATCTGCTGCAGTTATATTGAGGAGAAAGCATAGCAAAAAACATTTATCTCACATAGATATAATTTTAAAATCATGGTTAAATTAGTAACCTTGGTATTCTGAGTATATAAGTTTAATGTTTCTGGGCAATAAAAGAAAACAGATTAATAAATTATTATGTGCCTTCCATCAAAATGCAGTGCTTTCCACCATACTTTCATTTTGGAGAAAACATAAGAATGATAGTATTTTCTTCCAAAAATGAGGCTATAGTAATGAATATGTAATATATAGCAACTATTTTAATTCTAAAAAAAAAAAAAAACTATCATGTAACATTCCAGTATGTAGAATTAGTGTACTTTTTTAGAAGGAATATTTCTAAAACACTGACTTATATGCTCTTTTTAAAGGATCTTTATTAATTTGAAAGGCAGAGATAATATAGAGAGAAGGAGAGCAAGAGAGGGCTGGGGCAGGGGTCGGGGGAGGGTGGAGAGTGAGAGAGAGAATCTTCAATCTGCTGGTTCATTTCCCAAATAGCTGCAAAGGCCAAGAGCCAAGAGCTTCCTCTGAGTCTCCCACATGGGTGTTAAGGGCTCAAGTACTTGGGCCATATTCTGCTGCTTTCCCAGGTGCATTAGCAGGCATCAGAAGTGGAACAGCAGGGACTCAAGCCAGCACCCATAAGGGATGCCAGCACTGCAGGTGAGGCTTAACCTTTTCTACCACAGCACCAGCCCCTGAATTATATAGTCTCCACAGCTGACTTTTAGTCAGAATTTTTTATAAAAAATTAAGCCATAGTGAGAATATTAAATATTGTTTATAATAATAGATACACTTGACTTGGACCAAGAAGGAGGTAATTTAACAGGTGCTCATGTAGAAAATATACATTTTCTTTTTTTTTAAAGATTTATTTTACTTATTTGAAAGACAGAGTTACAGAGAGAGGTAGAGACAGAGAGAGAGGTCTTTCTTCCACTGGGTCACTCCCCAGAAGGCTGCAATGGCCGGAGCTGAGCCTATTCAAAGCAAGGAGCCAGGAGCTTCCTCCAGGTCTCCCACACACAGGTGAAGGGGCCCAAGGACTTGGCCCATCTTCCACTATCCTCCCAGGCCACAGCAGAGAGCTGGATTGGAAGAGGAGCAGCTGAGACTAGAACTGGTGCCCACAGTCGGGATGCTGGCGCTTCAGGCCAGGACTTTAACCTGCTGTGCCACAGCATCTGCCCCCAAAATATTAAAATATACATTTTCAAAAAAAAGTGAAGTGCTATCTATTAAAATAGAAATATAGCTATTCCTCCTACCTTATAAAATATGCCTTAATACATTAACACTTGATAATATAACACAAGCTTAGAATCAAAATTATCAGCAATCCATTATCCCTCACTCCCAAATCTCAAAATCTTTCTAAAAAGTCTCTTATGTAATACCTTTAAAACAATCAATTTAGATCAGTGGATCTGAATCGATTAGAAATTCTTAGTAATAACCTTAATTTTATAAGATGTGCCTTAATGACTGTCCTCTAGAACAAGCTTCATCACCCCCTCTTCCAACATATACAACCCCTTAAACCCATGTATGAATTCAGGAAACACATGGAACAAATCTTGGGGAGTAACTGGGCTTCCAATTAATTTCCAAGTAAAATTTATAGACTCGACTTAAGTTAACAGATGGTTTGGGGCTTGTTTAAAGAAGAAATAATCTCATTCCATATGTAAGCTTGTAAGACATGCAATCAACTGCTACACATTTACACATCATTTCTAGATTCCCATTTTAAGAAACTGAACCCAGGGAATATTCAATGGAGATCCAGCAACAGCACAATGTCTGCCCAGTGTAGAGTAGCCAAGCCATTATTAGCTTACCTTGCTGATCCTTTCTAAACAAACTGGTATGAGGCAGCTGCTATTTTCATGTTGTTTTTCTTTCAAATCCTTTAAATTAATTCTGTTGATAGCTATTTGAAGCATTTTAATTAGCTATTCTTAACACCTCTGAACCACAGAAGCTCATCTCCCTAAAAGAATTGAAGTAATCTCATATGCAAAGTTCTTCTGAGATTGTTATTTCATATGAGTTGGCCGTATTTCTTATAATGGCAACCAAGTAGGCTGACATGCTTTATCCCTCTAGCTCTGTTCTTCTTTTGGCTAGCCCATCTACAGTGCATTTACCAATTCCACTGGCTTTCCTCTGAGTGTAATGACTTTCCTTGTACTCTGTTAAAAATATATCCTCACAAATCAAGAAGAAGCAGATTCAGACTAAGTGGTTGAGAAGATTTACATTCTATTGCTAACCCAGTTATTACTCTGCTGAAAACCCCATAGCATCAATATAATGAATCCCTCAACTTCTGCAGCAAGCACAATTTTTCTTCCCAACCTCATTGGCTCCCAACTTTCTGCTTGACCTTTTACAATCTGTGTGCAGCAGAACTTCATTACAACCTTTTAATGATGCACAAATGGCACACAACACCAAGGTCACAGAAGATCCCAAGTGAAAACTTTTCAAACAGCACCAGAATAGATATTAAGACTTCATTTAAGAGGCAGAGTAACCTCTTGGAGAATTCACACCTAAGGATTCAGTACATTTCCCAAGGGCAGATAATGCAAAATATTGACAATGTGGTAAGTTGAATAACTACCCTCAACAAACCTTTCTTAAGAGGAAAAGAACCTGATTTCCCACGTTATAAATGGCTGAGATTCTAAAAGGCTTTTTTGGTGTCCTATCTCCGTGCTCGAAGGATAATAGCTTTAGGATTCCAACCCAGACAGGTTTCATTATATAACTCACAACATTGATGTAAGCTCAAGAAGCCAACACTCTTATATATTTTTTCTTATCACCTTGAGCCAGCAAAAAGCACCTCAAAATCCCATTGTAACATAAGTTGAGGATGTGAAAAGCACAAAATTACAGCATGGCTCTTCACATGATTGATTGACTGGAAGTGGAGGAATCTTGAAAGCACAGGAGTAATAAGCAAGTTGAATTGTAGGGAGGAATAGGATGTGGCAAAAGAGAGGAAGGAAGAGTTTGATTCTGATCAGCAATCTCTCTCTCTCTTTTTTTTTTAAAGCGTATTTGGAAAGTTTTAGTTCCATTTGCTTTTAATTGTACTGGTCAAAGAGAGGAAAGAGATACACATGCTTCAATTCTTTTTTCTGCAGTTTTAAATTATTTCCTGAGAAGTTTCCCATTTTCCTTTTTCCTGTCCTACCACTTTTTTCTCTTTTCCTGTTTTTCATATCAGCTTGGAAAGCCCGAGTTTTGCATGGTTTGGGCTATATGATCTGTTCACACATATGATGATGTGGTCTCCTCAGGTGTAGTGGAAAAGGAAGAAACAACCTAAGTTGCTGTTCTCTCTATCATTTTCATCCTTAAATACCAGGTTTTTTAAAAAAAAGATTTACTCATTTCTTTGATATCAGAGTTGCACAGAGAGGGAGAATGATAAATCTTCCATCTACTGTTTTTTTTTTTTTTTCCTCATATACCTGCAACAGCTAGTACTGAGCCAAGAAAAAGTTGGGAGTAAAGAGTTTCTTCTAGGTCTCCCATATGGGTAGCCAGGGCCCAAGCATTTGGGCCATCTTCTGCTTTTCCAGCACATGAATAAGAAGCTGGAGCAGCCAGGACATGCACTGGTGCCCATACGGGATGTGGTGTCCCAGGCAGCAGCTTTACCCACTATCCCACAACACCAGCACCCTCAGTAAGTTTGTAAAAACTATTTTTTATTTAACATTTTTATTTGAAATACAAAGTATACAATAAGTACAATGTAGATGCACAAATGGAAGAAAATCTGAAGACTGCCAGTCGGACACTGTTGGTACCACAAAGATTATCGTCGATGTCCTTAGAACAGCTAAGTGATTTCTAAAGCTACCCCTCCTCCAATTTCCATATTCAACTCTAGTTTTTAAAAGGGCAAATATGAGAATCTATAATTTACAGAACTTGATTCCAAATCCATGAGGGCTTTGGGCTTATGTTGCCACTCACAGCTGAGTTCAAATCTCCAGTTCTGCAATTTGCTAGCTGTGTGAATTTGGCACAATTACTTAACTCCTCCCATAGCTGGGTTCCTCCTCATCAATGTGCAATAGCATCTAACTTGTGGAGTTATGAAAAGAAATGATATCATATAGAGCTTCTTGCATAGACATTGCCACTTAATGCATTTTTGGTAAATGGTTATTGTGGTCATTATTAGATATGATTTGATTCACATATTGTAAGTCATGGATGTCCATTTCCACTGGTTTTCTCAAGGTTTCTACAGAAAAGGCCATCTGGTTTAGCTTAACAACATGTTTGATAAGGACTACAGTTGGGAACGGTGGCTTACTTACATGCTCTCTATAACTTTGATTACTTGGGTTCCTCCCTACCCTCCCCACCACAAGAACTTAATCTGCAATTGTTTCACACTAAACCATTCCACACCATTGGCACTGAAAATATTGTTAAATAGAATTCTATTACACGATCCTTTCATGCAAAGTTGTGTTTGAGTTTGTGACAACCCATGGTTTTATTTCATAGTCCAAGGCAATGCTGGGAACAAAGTGATCCATTTACGAGATTAACTAGCTTGGGTTGCTCAAGAAGAAATACTACATTGCTCCATTTGCCCTGTCAGGCTCTCTGCCATGGGCTTCAGGGCCCAAGCAGTATGATGGCTGGCAGCTTTGGTAGTGAGCACAGATGGAGAATAATTGAGGTGCCCAGTTAGCACCAGGCTCATTGTGAAAGCTCAGAAAAGTATTAAATAGCAATGGGAAACCGTTCATATTCTGTCTACATACAGCTGTTACACACATTTGTGAATATATTTGTAGACCAGATTACTCACATTTCATCCTCAAGCCTGCAGGGTTGAATGTAAAAGAACTGGCATTTGCTTTAAGAGTTCTCAATACCTCGCTGAAAGAAATGCTGAACCTTTGGCAATAGAAATTATCTATAGACAGGGAGGTACTTGCAATTTACTGCTTTACACATTTTTGCATAGAAATTTGCCTTTTAAAAATCTTTAAAAATGATATAGATTGCTATAATGAACAAGTTCTCTCATGGCAATTATACAAAGCTGATGCCTGCTGCTGTACTATCCTCATATGTTCAGGTAGTGGCAGGTGAAATAAAATTAATAATACTGATTAACATTTTATTAATTTACAATATTTATGCAGGTTGATTCATAACACAAATTCTTTAAGTAGCTTTTAATTAGAATTCATCTTTGTACTTATGAGTTCTTCAACATATACACACATATATGTATATATATATGTATACACACACATATATATACACCCAAGCTACTGTGTTTCAGGCAATTTGATCGATACTGGAAAATGACAAGAAGGAAGCAAGATGAAATATAAGAATTGCTAGTTGCATTGTAACATGGCATTCTTAATGTTCTTTTTCTACAATCTGTGTAAGTGAAATTTATATACAGTGGAATGGGAAGTGTGTCCAATTCATGCACTTTTATCTAATTTAACTGAAACAGTTACTCTCCAGTATAAATGCTTTACCTTGCCATAAAATTTCATTACAGAACGTGTCAAAACAATGGATAAGCAAATGGAGTTAAAGAACTTTGGTTTTCATAATTCTAAAAAGTCAACTGTGAAAATAAATTTGCCTCTTTGGTGAATTCCCCATGCACAGACTGCTTATACATGAATAATGACATAAAAGGCAATGAACTCATTCACTTGACAAAGGAAGCATAAAAACTACTGGTAAATATATTCTTACCTGCCTTGTTACCACTTACTATCTGTATTGTTGCTGGATTTCTACAGTCATTTCATTGCAGAGAAATGATCCTGGCTATGACTGTCTCTTCCCTGAAAATCATAACCAATGCACTGAGAAAATGCCAATCTCAAATCTTATTTGCTTCCTTCTATACGTGACTTTACAATGACTACTCTTCAATGTCTAACAACATCTCTCATCTACTGTGAGAGGAGGAGAAGGTCTTAGTAAACAAGCTAAATGTATTTAAAATTACACTCTAGGAATACAACAGCTTGAATTTTTTTTGGCTAAAGATGATTCTTGTTCTATATAAGAAGGTCTTCCATTATTGACCAACCTGGAGAAATGTGGGTGGAAGGTTAAGGAGAAAAGGGACCCCATCTAGTGGGTCAGATGAGCAAAAGCAACGCTGGAGAGCCAATGAGTGATAGATGTGGCAATCAGATGGTCCCTCATTGACATTCACACCAAAGCCATGGCAGGCTCAATGCTACTCTCAGCTTGAGCTGGCTACTGAGCAATAAACACACATATGGAATATTAGGAGACCTTAGGCAGGGCATTTCTGAACTCTAAATGCAAAGCAGTTCATTCCATTGCCTCTGTCTTGCTGCAGGTCTTGTTGACATGTCAAATAATGCTTCCACCTTCCTGTCTGGCCACCCCCAGACCTGGGGCTGTGCTGCTAGTATGGGATTTCCATGCTGCCAAATTCAGGCTCATAAACATCTCCATAGATGCCGGTTTCTTTTCCTACTAAACATTACAGTAGCATTCACATGAGTCTAATTACTAGGAAGTTCCCCTTCCCCCCATCAAAAACAGAACCCTGCCAGATCAATGCCTCTAAATTTGTTGCGATAAAAAATACTTGTTATGACTTACTTCTCTTCTCCTCTAATTACAATTTAAGGCCAATTTAAAACCAATTAAGTTCTTGCGTTGCTTTTTTTCCCCCCTCAATCTGCCATTAACAGGCCCTAAATTACAAGAATGTAAAAAGCTGTGGAACATCAATCTACAGTCACAATACTTCCAGTAGAGTTGTCATGAAATTACAGAAGGATAACAAAATGATTGGATAAATCAGGTGGGAGGGGAAATAAGACCCAACTCAAGTGTCAATCAGCAAGTAATTAATCATAATGTAGAAAAATGAAATATGTGTGTGTGTGTGTGTGTGGTGTGTCTTAAAGTTAGATTGTAAAAGTGTATTCTCTAGGGGAATAAGAGCATCCAAAGATGAATTAGAAGACCTTTATTAATAATTTGATTGAGTTCACGTTCACCATGGTAAGTGACAAGGCTTTCCAATTTATTAAAATTGCCTGAAAGGAGAATGCTTTTCATAAGTCTGAAATATAATGCTTGTGCTTATTTGAAAATGACATACAGGAATTTAATGTTTTATTAAATGGTTCATTACAGCAAAATAAAAACAGAAATGGCCATTTATCTTCGATGAGTGATTATCAAATCTCATTAGGTATACCAGTTTCCGAGAACTTTTATTGTAAGCCTGCTCCAATGAGAAATTCAAAGTTTACTTATCTTGGGGCTGGCATGGTGGTTTAGTGGGCTAAGCCTCTGCCTGTGATGCTATATCCCACATGAGCACTGGCTCTAGTCCCAGCTGTTCCTCTTCTGTCCCAGCTCTCTGCTATGGCCTGAGAAAGCAGCAGAACATGGCCCAAGTCCTTGGACTCTGTCTTTGCCTCTCTGTAACTCTGCCTTTCAGAAAAACAAATAAATCTAAAAAAAAATCCACAACATTTATTCATCTTACAAAGAAATTGATATGCAGAGCTAGTGGGGGAAAAAATGAACAGACCTGTTTGTTAAAATCACATGAGCACGGGGGCCCTGTTACAGCTCAGCAAGTTAAACCACTGGCTGTAATCTTTGGATCCCATAGGAATACTGCTTTTAGTCCTGGCTGCTCCACTTCTGATTCAGCTCCCTAACAATGTGCCTTGGAAAGCAATGGAAGATGGCCCGAGTGCTTGGGCAAATGTACCACGTGGGAGATCTGCATGAAGTTCCTATGTCCTGGCTTTGCCCTGTGCCAGGCCCATCCATTGAGACCATTTGGGGAGTGAAACAGCAAATCAAATTCTCTCTCACTCTCTGTGTCGCCCTCTCTCTGTCACTTTGCCATTCAAATAATAAAATAGTCATTTAAAAAATGACATAAGCACAATTTTATATTACATGTAATTCAATAAAGTAATTATTTTGTATCCTGACCAAAAAGATTAAGAAGCTCTTCAAGCCTATCTTTATTCTCATAAGTATGTAATGCTTTCAGATCCCTAGAACCTGTGCTTGAAAAGAAAGAAAAATCACCCCACTCTCAATAAGAAAGCACATAGGAAGAAGAAAGCATAAAGTATAAGGAAAATGCAGCCACAAGGAAGTTCACAACACAATCATTTTATCACTAGAAATGTATAAAATGTATTTCTAGAAAAATAGGCTAGGTGATTTCATGATTAGGAACTACACTTCTTAGGAGAGATATGTGCTCAAATTCCCTTGGGCAAGTTACTTAAGCCCTCTAAGTGTTAAGTTCTTCATTTTAAAAAGGGGGATGATAGTACTTGCCCTATGGAGTTGTGAATATTAAACAGTTTAGGGTATATATTGAAAGCCCTCAGCATAGAAACTACTCTCAAAATATATGACCTCTTATTGGAAATCACACGTTATCTTACATTCTGCTGGAGTACAGAGACAATGGACTATCATGTACTTCTAGAAGGAGCAAACAGAACAAATGCAATGTCCAGTTCTCCTGGATAGCCATCCAAGACATTAACAATGGTATAAATTTCTTTATAAGATAAATAATAAGTCAGATATAAACAATCATTGTAATTAACATTAATTGTTTATGGTGAGCCAAGCCTTGTTTTAAGTGAGCCAAGCCTTGTTTTAAGTGTTTTATGTGCATTGTCATTTATTTCTCACCAAAAATCCTGAGATAGGTTCCACTGTTGCTTCTCTATATACTCCACTAGCTGTTTGAAGATAGGGATTATGTTATAGATGCAGGACTGAACATAGTTGTTGTTGATTGGCAGCTGTGGACTAAGCTCATGAATGAATCTTCTCCAAAACACCCAAAATCTTTAAGGATTGCACACATCTTACAGTCCAAATACCTCCCTCTCCAAATGTCTATCCAATTACATCCACCAGAGCTCCAACAATCTAATTACATAAGACAAGCTATTCTTTCTTGGTCGGATCATGATCCAGTATCTTTTATTTTTTCTCAATGACTTTTGTGTAGTCTGAAATACGTGGCTTTTTCCTATGCCTGTCAACTTCTTTCCAGGGATGGCTCAAATACTGCTTTGTAAGTGATACTTCTCAGTTCCCTCAACCAGAATCAGTGTCTCCCTCCTTTGTGTTACCATAGCCATTTACATGTGCTTCAGCTATTTGATGATTCATTTATTCAGTAACAAGATACTGAATTTCAATATTAACCATCACGCACTTTGAGGCACTAGAGAGAAAACAGATGCCTTGCCTTTAAGGAGCTCACACTCAGGAAAGTAGATACACATTCTCAGATGTAAGATATGAGTGCTGTGAAATGTGCAGAAATGAGGCTTTGAATCATGTCTTGCAAAGTTTTTGGAGAAAGGGACTCAACTCTTGTACTGAATCTCAACAGATAAAGAGGGGGCACAGTGAGGAGAGGTAGCCAAGGTCTTTCCAGAAAGAAGAAACCACAAATGGAATGTAGAGAACACCACTTGGTTTGCAAACTGCAGGTGAGTTAAAAGAGTGTTGCGTCCACATGTGATATACCAACTCACTGACTGTCCATATGACATTAATTTAGAAGTTGGGACAAATATTCAGAAACCATTATGGAAAGCTGATACTGCTGTGACATCAAAGCCATGGTGGGCTCCAGATTGCAATCCGTGCAGTCTAGAGCAGCTTTTCTATCATCATGGCTATGAGCACCACACTAGTCACATGCATGCTGAAGGGCCATGTGTTTTTCTACAGTGAACCAGAAAATAAGCAAACCAACAAAAATAACTAGTCCCTTAACACAGTTTGAGCTGCACTGGTTTAGAACATCCAAAGTTTAGGAGGTGGCAGGGCAAGAAACTAAGAAGAAAGATGAGGGTGAGGTCTGGAAAGGCAATGTGGGCCAACACAACAAGTTTTTGTTAGAGAACTCATTTAATTCCTTCTCTCGAAACTGTAAGCTATTTGACAATAAAAGGGTTTTATTATAGATATATTTGTATTCCTCACACCTGCCCAATTCTTTACTGCAAAACAATTTTTGAGTAAACTTATTTGTGTGTGTATGATTTACTCCATAGCAAGAGTCTAGTTTGACTCCAGGTAGCAATTGAGGATTTCTTGATGTGTTCACATTGCTCTTTTGAAACACTAGCTTAGGTTTGTACCAAATCTGTTCATTCCCATTTTGTTTAGTTACTCAGAGCTCCAAGCTAGGGACTAGGGACATATCCATGAATTAGATAAGTCCCTGCTCTCCAATTTCTCTTTACTCTGTCAGTGGGCATACTTGAAGACATTATACCTGCAGTGCACAGCCAAGGTATATTTTGCACAAATTAGTTTTTTTTTTTCCAAAAGTTTGGCAAATTGTTGTTATGTTTCTAAGACTATTTAAATGTTAGGAAATAGTACACCTTTGTAGTAGATAGAAAAATATTCAAGAAAATTGGCATGAATATATTTTCTATGATAGAATTTTAAGAATTTTTCAAAAAAAACAAAGGAGGTCAAATTTCTAAGGTGATCAACTTAAGACAATGTAATTAGATTCTGTTATAATCAGACACTGAATGATAAGGTAGTAAAATGAAACTAAGGAGGAATTGAAGAGTATAGGTAGGTAAAAAGTAAAAGGGTTAGGGAATAGGAAAAAGTCATAGAGACCAGCTGGCACTAGCAAGGAAAAAAGCAGGGAAAGGAAGAGCCAGTCAAAAAGGGAAACACACATTGTGAAAGTGACCACCTAGAGGTCCATGATCACTAAGCTTCACCCACTCGGTATCGCTAGTTTACAAACAGGCAAGCAAGCCAATGGCAGTGTAGTGCTTAAGAATATGTCCACAACTTGAAGTAAAAAAATTAGGTGAGACTCTTGCCTTTGGGACTTAATGTCATGGGACTTGAGGCCAATCCCTCAATAACTCTGAGCTGCAATGAGTTTGTAATAGAGTATGGGTTTAATTCTACTGTGTTCTCAGGACTGTAATGATGATTAAATATGACGATGAAGGTATAGTGACCTCCAGTGTATGTCAAGGTTTATTTGGAATAGTCCCAAACTAATATAAGTCCAGCAAAATCAATTAAAGTACAATTAAATATGGCAAAACAGTATATATAATATGGAGTCAATTTTCAAATGGTGCATTTATAGTTAATAAAATTATATGTGCAAGATCACCAGACACAGAGACTTCTAAAATATAATAATGGCCATCTGTTTATTGCCTCAAGTTTTACCACATTCTTTTATCTTCATCATCAAATTTAATTTATCCTAATATTCCTGAGACCCGAGTAGAACAAAAGAATTTTACTCCTGTTTGTTTGACAAGCACACTGAGGCTTTGGGATATTGATTGACTGGCCCAAGTCACTTTATGTTAAGTCTTGAAAGCAGGAGACTTGCCTATTTTTTTGCTTTGAATTCAACTTTTGGGCACTTCCTTCACGATCACACTAGAACACTAGAAAACATTGCTCTAACACAACATATACACATAACACTAGAAGAGATAGCATTGCTCCAACAGAGGTAATAATTCTAAAAAGCCCATCCATGCAATTTGGGGATGGTACAAAGACAAGCATGGAGTGAAAACAACCTTGTTACAAGATGGCTGTCCCTGGCTAGGGCAACCATAGCACCTCTACTGCCACTTCTATTAGTTAGAAGCATTTTTGACAGAAAGAATATTGCTGCTACTCACACAAAGAAGTTGGCACTGTAAAATAATAATCTACTGATTAAGGCAAATTGAGAATCCTCTTAGAAGTCTATCGATTGTAATTTTTGTTGTCAAATTTGCAGTAATGAAAATCACACAGGTCCTTGCCATTAGTGTCAGTGACAGACTATTAGATATTTTTTATAGAAACACCTAATTACCTCACCTTTGTCCTATTTAAAATAATATTATGGGAGTTTAAATAAATGATATAGTAAAATATTAGCCTCAAGGCTGCCATAACATAAATTTGGTTGGTTCCATTTTATTTTTACTACCACATTTAAATACACCTGTATATCACTCAGTTATGTGCATTGAAATACATGCTACAATGAGAAATATGACTGTTCATGGAAATGTTTGCAAGTTTAAAAATGAGCAGATTACAATGAGCAGATTACAATGAGCAGATTACAGTGAACTTTGCTTCATGGCTTTTTAAAGTATGGACACTGATTTACTATAAATTATGCATTTTCAAGTATATTCCTTGCTTATTTAGAAAGATTTCATCAATTGTCATGCTAACTGTCCAATGAAGTCTCTAGAGAATATGATTAATATTCTTATGAAGCAAAAGAAAAAGTAGAACAAACTCTCATAGGGTCTGGGATCATCTCAGATCATATTTTACACATGTATTACAGATTGACACATTGTATCATTTGTTCCTATCCAACCCAAGCCCTGCTTTTCTCCCAGATTTAAATAATGATCTCATTTTATATTTCCTACCCGGTACATTCAGTAAACTGGTGCACAGAGAAGAAAGCCCAATGACATCTCAGTGTGAGTGTGAGGCTGCAAGTAAAACAGGAGATTAATATTTCACTGAAGAATTGCTTGGAGTTTGTGAGCCCCGAGCTAAGTTTTAAAGCAGATTATGCTACATGAATAACTAAATTTTCCCATGAAGGAGGGGAAAGAGCCTTTTATTGGTACTGGAAAGGCAGAGAACTCAACTGTCTAGAGCTATCACTGTCAAGCACAGAAACCTACATCTCTTTTCAATTGTAGTGTATTTCATCTTTATTCAGACAAACAGAAAATTAGATACAGCAAAAGCATATGAGGCCCATTTGCCTGCCAGGGTTGTACATTTCACTTCTGGGTGGGTAGGGTAAGGATTTTAAAGGCACAAAACATAATTCTGCAGCTTTTTGAGGTTCTCATATAAGCTAACACCACTTGTTCATAAGAAACATCTGCTTTTATGAGTTTGATCCCATTACTCCCCCCCCCCCCATAGCTCAGACTACTATTATCCCTCCCTTCCCCCAGTTTTTATCACATGCCCTCTTTTATGAGCTTTTCAGTCCCATTCTTGTCCTCCAAAACCTTGAAGCACCCTCCAGGCAAGCAGGGAGAGTTGATTGCCATATATAAGGATTTGAGAAAGTCAGAGCCGTCCCAAATTCATTGTAAGAAATCTGCCTTGCACAGTTTGTACTGTTACAGCAAAAATCAATTCACAGAAGCAAATGGTATATGTGGCAGCTGATCCAGCACACAAAGGTGACAATGGAATGGTCTCATCAATGAAACCCTGGGCCTGGCAACCTTTCCAACGTGTCATGCCAAATCTTCTCTTAGCTACTTTCATCAACTGGGGCTTTAAAATAGAGCTTACTTAGGAGTTTCTTCACAAATCTGCTGATAACACTTGGGGTGGCACTCTAGAATGGGAGACCAGGGGAAATAAATGAGTTTTGCCTCACTTTGCCTCCCTGAATCCCTATTACTTTATCTGAGAAAACACTTTATAGGAGTATAAAATAGAATTCCAAATATATTTATGCCTGGCACACCATTATATAAAACAGGTGAAAGCAAGGTTGTTATGGTAGAAACTGAATCAGGAAGCAGGAAGACCTTCTGCCTGTTCCCTTAGAAGCACTTGTGCTAAGATCCCTTGGCAATGCTTCACTGGTTGTAGGATTTCACAGCGAGCTACACCTCTCCCCACAACTAATCTCTAGTACTCCCTTTTCTGTATGGTTCAAGTCATCACACTCAACTGGCCAGACACACACAAGAGATACTTCTTGTCCTCTTAGGAATAGTGCTAGTCTTCATTTCAACATTATAACTTCACTGCCACGGTTCTAGAATTTTCTTCAGCATTGATGAGTTCACTTTAATCATACAGATATTGTCAGCTGACAGGACAAAATGCTTTAAAAAGTTCTAGGTGGAAAGAAGCCAAGGAATTGTTGTAAAGTTCTGACAGAGGTGGAGGCAAGACCTAAAAGACAAATAGATGAAGTCTTTTCTGTATTCACAGCAGAGCCTCCTCTCTGCGCAAGGTCGCAGCATTTGTTATCAATCAGCAATGCAGTATATTAAATCTTTAATGATAGACTATTTTCCAAGAGTTCACCATAGACTTCCAATTTGTGATACAAAATAGGTCAATCTGGCCCATAATTCTGGAGAAGAAAAGGAAAATAGAACGAGGTTTCAAAGTTTTACTTTCACATCTAGAATTCCTTATTTCAATGGATATTGATACAGGTATCAGCTACAGTCATCCTTGAGAGATTTCTTGGCTCTGCAAGTGTGTGTCAATACCACAGTGGCCCATGATTGTGGTCCTCATTTAATCCCTGGACAACTGTTCAATTCAGTCACTTTAGTTGACATCTGTGGTGACTTTGCTCACTTTGGATATTAATTTCCATATACACACATGTATACACAACTGTTTTCACATCTCTTTTCATAAGTGCTACAAATGACCTATAATTTTCAATGTTTATTACTTATTAATATTGAAAGCAAATTTTAAATACTAACTTTTCCCCTTGAAATCATTTAACACAACCATATTCTATGTCTTAACTCTCCAGTGCATTATTCTCCTCCACTTATCTCCCTTTCACTCAGTATCCTTCTATCCATGTCTTTAGCCCTACACATTAAACACTGTATTGATTATCTAGCTTCTTCCCTTCTCAATATTCTTACATAGTTCTCTCACGTTGGCTAGGCACATCCATCATTCTGCATTTCTCTTTTATACATAATGAATAATTGTGCTTACATAGTGTCCAGTTCCAAAGAATTAAAGCACTTTAGATTACTTTGGGGAAATATGAGTAATCAATTCTGACAGCATCTCTTAGACAGGTAAAAGCAAAACACCATAATCCATTTTTACTAAATAAGAAAGATGGCACTGGAGATAGGGAATTAGCCTTAGGGCTGACCGTCATTTACCGGTAATTACAAACTGACATTCACTTGCTGGCCAAGTGTGCTAGTTCTCTCAATCTACCAATTTCCACTGTGATGCCCTCAGTTTAGGCCAACTACTCTAATGCTTTGATTTGATTTCCTAATGAGGACACCCATCCCAGCTTCTCCTTGCTCTAATGCTGCTCTCCTTTGTCCCATCCATGACTGTCAGCTGCGGCCTCTTAAAGAATATATCTGATCACGCCACTCAATGGCTCAAAAAATCACCAAGGTCTTTCCATCGTCCAACAAATATAACTTTTCTTACTTCAGCATTTGAAGATCTCAACATAACTTTTTCAAAAATATCAATAATTATTGCCTTACATATACACTATATGTCCAACATAGTTACTCTTCGTTTCCCGAAATCCTGAGTGTTTCCATTTCCACAATGTTTCTAAGGTTCAAAAATATTTGCCACTCTCTCCAATCCTGCTCTTTATTCTTTGGGTATCATTTTGTATTTTTTACTACATTAAGGATCTGTAATTTTTCCAAAGTTCAGAAACTTTATTTTTGATATTGATGTATGTATTTTTGTTTATATTTTGATATCGATATATACTTTGATTTTGATTTACTAACTTGTTCTCTGGTTATTTTTGCTCAGCACATTACTTTTATAGGATATAAAGTATTTTTAGAATAATACATATATCAGTATTTTAAAACCTTCTGCAGTTTGTTTAGCATCTATAGTTACTTACTCAACAAATATTCATTATGGATTTAATCTGAATTCACAAATTGTATTTCATCACAATTTTTATTGTATCTAATCCTCAAGTATCATTTTTTCATTTTAATTCATAAAAGTACCACTTATCATTAAATCTTAAATTTTTGATCTCTGTTTTTCTCTCACTGTGTTGGTCCCTCTTGGATGTCTTGACCTTTACTACTGTCACTTCCCTACATATTCCCCTGAGCAGGATTGCTTTTCTTGCACCCCTAATTTGTGACACATTACCCTGATGTGCAACTATTTGGCAACTCAAATCACTCTTTATTGCCTTGTTTCCAACTGTCTCAATGTTTCTGCAATCGACTTCTCCAAGAGCAAACTCAATATGTCTTCTTTTGAGCTTCCTTGGCCATCATTCACACCAATGCTTTCATCTATCAGTGGTACTTAAACTATAATTTCTTCTCGAAATGATCCATTCATTCTAATGTATTAATTTGACAGGTGAGGAAAATAAAATGCAGAAAGCACCAGCATCTCATCCAAGATTATAACTGATCTCCAGATCTGATTAACATTAAGAGTAGAGGGATGTTCTTAAAAAAAAAAAAAAGCCTATTAAAACTTGTTTCTATAGCGATGATCTGTTGATGATGTCAATTGTCTCCCAGACTGCTTTCTTCTTGAGCATAGATAGAAAATATTTTTGTCTTTTCTGAGTGCTGAGACTAGTGTGTTTCACCTGTACAACTGCTTTTAGACCATCAAAAGGACAAATCTGATGAGATCTTACTGCCTTCTAGAAAGCTCATATTCAAGTTTTTGATCTACCTATGGAAGTGGTTGAGATCTCAGAAGATTCGTTTTGAACATAGTATCACTTTTGATTTTATTTTTCTCCAGAAAAAAACTTTCTTCTGGTAATTTTTATAAATTATCATGGTCTTAAAAAATACATGTCAACTATATCTATATTTTGAACTATTGGGGGAATAAATCAGGGTAAAAATATTTAACCAAACAAATAAAATAGTGCTAGAAGTAGGACTAGATCTAAGATCCCAAGACTCCTAGCAGCACACGATGTCCTTTCTGGCTGTTATTTATATTTAGTTGATATATATTGCTATGTGCACCTGCAGGATGTATGTATGTGTATTTAATATTTACTCATTTATCTTACTTCTCCTACCAAATTATAAAATCTCTAAGAAATTGTCTTCAATGTTTTTTGAAATTTTCACAAGTAAATACAATAGTATGTGCGAATTGTAGCAATTCAATCAATGAATTTGGATGATTCTAAATCTATTACTAAACCCTAATTCACATTTCAATTCTCAGTCACCATGTCACTTATATATAGAATTTTCTATCTGACCTATTGGCTAAAACACAGTCCCTTACTTGACAGATTACAGGTATGTAATCTCAGGCATTTCTGTAAAATGAATTTCTGTTAATGGAATTTTGTCTTTTCAATAACTTGGAGAAAATGGGAAAGTGTGCACTTCATAAAAATATACTTATAATGCCACCAATATTTAACATTATAGGAAAACAAGAATAAGCAAGTGAATATTAGTATTTATAATAGAAGAAATATTGTTTCGTGCTTAAGATAAGGATATAGTAACTATGGGCAGAGACAAATACAAGAATCTTTGCCCTAATAAATGTATATATTAATCCATCTTAAGTACTGATTTCACTGTGAATATAGTATTATTTAAACATTTAGAAATTCCAACTATTCTTAATTAATAACTTCCTTTAATAATTTTAATTTTACATTCAAAGAATATTTCTAACACTTAAAAACATCTTTAAGGCCGGCGCCGTGGCTCAACAGGCTAATCCTCCGCCTTGCGGCGCCGGCACACCGGGTTCTAGTCCCAGTCGGGGCGCCGGATTCTGTCCCGGTTGCCCCTCTTCCAGGCCAGCCCTCTGCTGTGGCCCAGGAGTGCAGTGGAGGATGGCCCAGGTGCTTGGGCCCTGCACCCCATGGGGAGACCAGGAAAAGCACCTGGCTCCTGGCTCCTGCCATCGGATGAGCGCGGTGTGCCGGCCGCAGCGCGCCGTCTGCGGCGGCCATTGGAGGGTGAACCAACGGCAACGGAAGACCTTTCTCTCTGTCTCTCTCTCTCACTGTCCACTCTGCCTGTAAAAAAAAAAAAAAAAATTCCCTGAACACTATAGTGTACAACTTTTATAGCTATTCAATAATGAGCCTAGTAAAATTTGTTGCATTGGTGATATAGTACTAAACAAAATTAAGGAATAGGAAAGCAATTCTTTTTTATCCACCCCCTGATACTTCGAAGATACAAATTTATCCAAAAATTTCATTTGATTCTCACCTCAATTTTATAAAGCATGCTATTTTTAGGGTATAGGTGACCCCAGTGTGAAATAGAAGTAATTGGTACTTCCTAAAGTATAATCCTTAGGAAGTAGATCCAAAGTTATGTTGAGATTGTTACATTTACTCCATGTGAGCAATGAAAAGTGTTGAATTTAGCAATGTGGAATCAAACACAGAGGCTGAAGTCCAACAAATGTCACACAAGCAGGAGGGATTACTCTGCATATAAAATCAAGAGCAAATCTCACAGGTTCATCACAGCTCCTTTCTACTGCACGGATGTACAACTACAGGAGTCAAAAACAAAATAGTGAGGAAAAAAAGTCTGCTTCTGTTAGAGGCAGTATTGCCTACCCTTAATGAACCAACAAGAAATATATTATTTAAAGATCAAATCCTTGCATTTCAGTCCATTTGAGGAAATACAATTGTCACCTTCTGGTATATAAAAGCAATTTCAAGTTACTACTAGATTGCCTTTAAGAAAATATACTATGGAGCCTCAAATTTTTCATGTTTTTGCAAAATAGTGGGTATAGCTCTCCTTACTATTACACTTGCAATAAATCTCACATGTATTGAGATAGCACCTTTTTCTTTAGGTTACTGTTGAAGCACTAAGAGTATAATGACCAAATATTTTCCAAATACATAGACAGGTACTGCCAGTATCCTGGCAGTGTTCTAAATTACAATACTTTTTTTTTTCAGACTTCTTGAAACTAAGAAAATCTTACTTAAGATGAGAACTGTTGTTAAAGAAATTATTTCAGAAAACTGAAAAGTCTGCTTCATTTCAACTGATAAGGGAAAAGAATTTTAAAAGCTTAGCTTTCCATACTTACTTTTGGATACACTATTTTTAATCACATTTGCAAGCAGATGTATTCAAATACTGTCACTAAAATATAAAGCAAAGGATAAAAACATAAGTCACTAAAGACAGTGAGTTACCATTTGAAGAAATATGGTTGGAAATTTGAGTTTTCTCAAGGTTGTTTGCCAGTTCAGATGTACATGTTTTCTATGTAGTAAAAACAACCTTAACTAATATCTCAGTCACTTCCCAGCAGGTAAAACATATTGGTACATTGATTTTCATTATAGGGCAATATTGCATGCTGGTTGAGAGTGATTTTCAGATTCAGACAGAACTGGGAAAATTTTTGGTTTTGTCATCTATGAGCTATGTGACCTTGGCACACTATTCTAACACTCCAAGCCCATTTTCTTATCTCTAAGTGGGCATCAAAAAGTGTTTATTTAGAAAAGTCCTTTTCAACACAGAATGAAAATATCTATGCTGAGACATTAAGCACAGTGACTCCTAATTTTTGGTCAGTTTTACCATTATTTTCAATAGTCACAAATCCAGAGAGAAAACAAATGGTCTTTTCCAATGACATGTGAATTTGTGCTTCCTCGGCTTACTAACTGTAAAATCTTGTATGATTTTTAAAATCTTAGAGAGAGTCAAATCAATGCAATAGAGAAAGGAAAGTCTTCCTAACAAAGGGTAGTAGAAGGGAGGGCATTGAGGTGCAGTGGGCATAATATGGCTTCAGATGCCTGCACTCCATATAGAGTGCAGGTTCCTGTCCCCATTGTTCTACTTACTATCAAAGCTCTTTCCTCAGGCACCTGGGAAGTGACACGTGATAGCTTCACACCTTGAGCTCCCACCACCCATGTGGGAGACCCAGATATAATTCTTGGCTCCTAGCTTTTGCAGGCATTTTGGGAATGAACCGAGAATGAACCAGAAGATTAAAGATCTCTCTCTTTTGTGCTCACTCACTTCTGTTTTCTGTCTCTCTCAGTCACTCTGCCTTTCAAATAGACAATTAAAAACAAACTAAATTGGCCGGCACCGTGGCTCAATAGGCTAATCCTCCGCCTTGCGGCGCCAGCACACCAGGTTCTAGTCCCAGTCCGGGTGCTGGATTCTGTCCAGGTTGCCCCTCTTCCAGGCCAGCTCTCTGCTATGGCCAGGGAGTGCAGTGGAGGATAGCCCAAGTCTTTGGGCCCTGCACCCCATGGGAGACCAGGAGAAGCACCTGGCTCCTGCCATTGGATCAGCGCGGTGCGCCGGCCGCAGTGCGCCGGCCACGGCGGCCATTGGAGGGTGAACCAACGGCAAAAGTAAGACCTTTCTCTCTGTCTCTCTCTCACTGTCCACTCTGCCTGTCCAAAAAAAAAAAAAAACTAAATGGCAATAAAATAATAAGCTATCTATAAAACAATCTCAATATCTACTACATATACACAAAATTAATTTGAGCATTGACACAATTATAAAATCTAAAACACTAGATATTTTAGAGAAAAATTCAGATGGCTGTCTGCCTGAATTAGAACTAAACAATTTCTTAGACAAATCATAGAAAGCAAAAATACAATAACAAATAATAAATTAAAATGTAAAAGCCTGAGCACCAAAAACACCATTAAGATAATGAACAGGGCATCTACAGGGTGAGAGCAAACATTTGTGAAACATCTATCCAATAAAGAATAACTATCCAATATATAAGTAATTATAAAATTTAATAAAAGCCCAATAAACCAATTTTAATAATGGGCAAAATATTTGAGATCTTTCACCAAAAAATATAAAAATGGCTAATGGAATGAGTATACAAATACACAATGGTAAATGAAAACATGATCCTTAGGGAAATGAAAATCAAAATCTTGATAAGATGCAACAAGAAGCACCACCCAAATGAATAACATTAAAATATTTGCTATATAGTGGCCGGTGCTGTGGCTTAGTGTATAAGGCAGCCGCCTGTAGTGCCAGCATTCCATATGGGAGCCAGTTTGAGACCTGGCTGCTCCACTTCTGATCAAGCTCTCTACTATGGCCTGGGAAAGCAGTAGAAGATGGTCAACTATTTAAGCCCCTGTACCTGCATGGTAAGCCTGGAAGATGCTCCTAAGTTCATATTGTCTCAGCTCTGGCCGTTACAGCCCTTTAGGGAGTGAACCAGCAGGTGGAAGATCTCTTTCTCTCTCTCTGAAACTCTTTCAAATAAATAAATCATTGTTTAAAAAAACATTTGCCACATCAAATTTTAGTATATGTGATTGCAACTCACATATACTGTTTGTAGGAATGCAGTGGTATAGTCACTTTGGAAAAATATTTCACAGCAACTTCAATTCTTGATGTTTATACAAAGTAGACACACATATTTACAAAAATGTACAACAATGTTATTAATAATAAATATACCATGCCATAGTAATTCAGTAGATACTACCAACCAATAAAAAGGAAAAATACTAACAATATGGATAGATTCAAAATATTTATGGTGAATAAAAGTTTTAAAGGAAAAGTACACACCATGTGATCTCATCTCTAAGGACTTTTAAAAACCCAAAATAAAGTACATATTATGAAAAAAAAATAAGAAAAGTGGCTGCCTCTTGGGGGATATGCGCTAATGGCTGGATTGTAGTATGATGGCAACGGCAGTGTTCCGTACCTGAATGTCAGCTTGGGTTAAATAGGGAAGTTTGTATTTGTCAAATGCAGTGAATAAACACGTAAGGTTTCTGCATTTTATTGTATACACATGGAAATACATATATGCATATATATGTAAATTGGGAGAAAAATGTCAGAAAAGATTGAATTCTAGTTAATGATATGTTTGCTGTTGTACTGGGGAGAAATTTACTCATATCTGCAAATTACTTTGAGCTGCATCAAAAAATAATATGGATTGCTGGGTGTATAGATGGATGAATGTTTAATAAAGTAAATATAATACAATGTTAATGATAGAATTCCAGTAGTAGACATATAAACATTTACTGAAAATTCTTTCAATTTTCTGGAAAATTTTCATTGAAATATTGAAAAGTTAAAGCTGTTTGATGTTCTCTTATATTCTGGAAAGAGAGGAAAACCACAATTCCCTTCTAGAGATTTTTCTGAGCTGAAATGAGACAAGGACATTTCAGATAAATGTTTTCAAATACTTTTTCTCACCTGGTTGATTGCCTATTCATTTTCTCAGTGATGTCTTTGATGAACAAAGGTTTTAAATTTCAATATAATTTATATATTTTTCTCTCCTAATGTTTGAAATGAGGTGTCCAACACCAAATTGGTCTTTGATGAGTGTCAGCTGTCTTATTCTTTACTGCACCTACATTGGAGGTTACAGAAAGTTCCTTTCAGAAGGTTCTAGTATTCATTCAGATGCTTAATGAACTCTAATTCTCATCCCTCTTGTATATAGGCTGGCTAACTGTTGCTTGCTTGGACTTTGTTATGAAAAGTGTCCTTGAAATAAGGACATTAGTAATAGATTCCTCATTTGGTCTCTCTCTCACAACGCATAGAGCTAATCAGCAGGACAGCCATGGAAGACATTCAGCCATATTTAGCCCCCAGCACCATTCCTTGAAAAGGAGCAGGCAAAAAAGATGAACAACAGAGAATGCAGTATCCTGGATGTCAAATTAGAGATCATCATAAAGAGTGGGGAGCCGGCATTGGATGCTATGAAACGTGGAGCATGACACTGGAATGTACCTTTGAATTAAGAGAATCTCAAATACTTGGACCACAAAAGATCACCAGGAGAGTTGTTGAGTATTCAGAGTAATGGCTTTATTTCTCTTCTGGGCTTATCGTAGCTCAATTTTAATAAGCTTTCCAGCAACCCTTCCTGCAACATGAAGATCCTACTTACTTTAGTTTCTCACATTCTCAGGCAGAATATTGTCACTCCTTGGTGCTCGCTGTCTTTGTAAACATAGAAGGCTCAGGCCTACACAGGCAACATGGACAAGAATGATTCCCACTGCCAATCTACCCTCACTGTCAGAAATCTAACTTGCCTTGTCTGTGGACAAGACTAGTGCTACTTTCACTTTTCAGGTGTACATATTTTGTCCTTTGCAAGGAGTAAGCTCCAATAGCTTTACTAACTCACTAAGTAATATCTTCCTTACCTGGTGCCAGTAAATGTCACATGCTCAAAGGAAGAAACACAAAACCCTCGCACAGAGCTAATGGAAAGATTTTGGAAACACAGTAATTAATCTAAGGATCTTGGACAATCTTTCCTACAGATGACTTTTTTAGGTAAACGTTGTTCTCTGATTGTAAAGGTAAACAATATGAAGTAACAAAGACCTAGTTTTTGATGCCTCCTTCTCAAAGGAAGTCTCTCTTGTTTGTTGATGCTCAAGGAGGCTCATACTATATAAAGCAATTGGGATTAAAATTAGAGCTAGATAAATGAATTACTGTTATATTCAACAAGCAAATTTTGGTCCACAAGGGGTCCTGTGGAGCATATCAAAGCAAAATTCCACAGGTTGTTTCCTCAAGCATATGTACAAGAAGCAATTAAAGAAAGACTCAGACCACAACTTAGCCAAGCAGCTCCAGCTATGGTGTGTGTAGAAAGAGATAGGAGACTACTTTGAAGAACATGTAAGGGTTATGAAAGTATCACCTCAACACTCAGGAAATCAGGAATATCTTAGACGTGGAACATATATTTTTTAAAACATTTAACTCTTTATAGTAGCTGTTATTACTTATTTGGAAGAAAGGGTTTTAGTTAAATGAAGCAGTGATGGTCTCAGCAGGTAACCTTAGGGGAAATGTTCCATAAGATGTGGCACACAGAAAAGCTTTCTGAACAGCCTTGTAGAAGGAATATTTAGGAAGTTTGCCATTGAACTTCATTTTTGGAATAGATTGAGTAATCCTAATTGGAAAGTCCAAAATCCAAAAATCCCCAAAATCCAAAACATTTTGACTGTCAACATGTCACCACAGTGGAAGATTTCATACCTTGCTGCATGTGACAAGTTGTAGTCAAAAAAGCAAGATAACATTGTGCATGATTACCTTCAGGTTATGCGCATAAGGTATATATGATACATAAATGAATTCTGTGTTTAGACTTCTATCCCCAGGATTTCTCATCATGTATGTGTAAATGCTGAAAAATCTGAAAAACGTGAAATTTGAAACACTTCTGGTTCCAAGCATTTCAGGTACGTGGCCCTCAACCTGTATGTACTTAGATGATCTCAGAATAATACCCTTGGATAAGTTACAGACGTGACTTGTTGCTGAGAAAATTTTCTGACAAGGTATTTCCAGTAAAGTCCATGTCTCACAGCATGAGGAGATCCAAAGGTATGCATAGACTCCTCATCAATATGGTTGTGAGAGTCAAGCAAGCATCGGAATGGCTGATGCCTCAGTACAGCAGCCTGGACACTGAGTAATGAAGCTTGTCCAGTGACTGCACAGAAAGCAGACATAACTTTAAGAAGTTTCAGTTTTGACCTAAACCCAACAATTTAGTGGCTAGTGAAGTTTCATGAGTCGCTCATAGAAACTAAGTGATATTTACAGAGTTGGAAAGGAAAAACCTGAGAATTATGTTATTTGGATTCACACTAGCTGTCACATTCTCTTTTTATTACCTTATTTTAGTTAATATTCTTCAGGCAGCTTCATGCCTCATAACATTCCTTGAATAAGAAACATAATTTTCTAGATTTGCAAATATATTTGTGTCGTAAAACTCATTCAATATATTTTTATCATTACCAGAGGCATTAATAACAGACACCATCTCTACCTTTACATTTGCATCAACAAAATTTTCTTTCATCCTATTAAAACTACAGTGTTCATAGCATCCTTCTTTGGTAATCTGTATCACTACACTGTCAACTGTATTTTTTATTGTTTAAATTACCATCTAACGAACACACGCAAAGCCACTGCCTTAACCTTCATCTCTTTCTACTCACTTTCTCTTTTCTTGAGCTTACTTTACAGCAAGCAAAAGGTGCTATGACATGCAAAATAGCAATACTGATATTTGTCCTTTACAAAATTATTTTGAAGGCCAGTGATATGATTCAGTAGGTTAATCTGCCTTTTCCAATGTCAGCATCCCATATAGAAGTGCTAGTTTGAGATTCAGCTGTTCTTCCAATTCAGCTGCCATTTAGGGTCCCTGGGAAAGCAGTATAAGATGGCCTACATATTTGGGCCTTTGCTACTCCGGGAAACCAGGGTTGAGTTCCTGTCTCATGGCCTTTATCTCCCCAGCATTGGCACTGCAATCATTTGGGAAATAAACCAATGTGTGGAAGTTCATTTCTCTCTCTCTCTCTCTCTCTCTCTCTCTCTCTCGGTGCCTCTCAAATACATAATTTCCAAAGAATTTTAAAACTTGATCCTGAATTAAAATATAAAATCAAATCTACCCTTGACTATCAGCCTTAGCTAACGTCTAAAGAACTTTGCTTGTTTCCCTACTGTGCATGTTAGTAAATTGTATTTTGTGTTTTGGTCCTGGTCATATGTAATTGCTGCATGGTGCTTTACATTTTCATGGTTTTTGCTCAGAGGGATATTACAAAGCTAGTAATTTTGTCAATATTTTGATCTCTAACATCAAAAGTTTTCTTTCATTTAGTCACAGTGGTAGAGAGCAGGCCCCTTGACAGTAAGGTGGTGCACTGTTTTCTGAATGGTATGTGTATTTCGAAAAAGAAAAAAAAAAGGTGTGTTTAAAAGTTTGATTTTTAGTTTTACTTGCTAAGGTCCTCAGTTGATTGACAAGCTTTAAAAATAATATCTATGGGCCGGCGCCGTGGCTCAACAGGCTAATCCTCCACCTTGCGGCGCCGGCACACCGGGTTCTAGTCCCGGTCGGGGCACCGGATTCTGTCCCGGTTGCCCCTCTTCCAGGCCAGCCCTCTGCTGTGGCCCAGGAGTGCAGTGGAGGATGGCCCAAGTGCTTGGGCCCTGCACCCCATGGGAGACCAAGAGAAGCACCTAGCACCTGGCTCCTGCCATCGGATGAGCGCGGTGCGCCGGCCGCAGCGCGCTGTCCGTGGCAGCCATTGGAGGGTGAACCAACGGCAAAGGAAGACCTTTCTCTCTGTCTCTCTCTCTCACTGTCCACTCTGCCTGTCAAAAATAATAAAAAAAAAAAAATAATATCTATGAGATAGCGTTGATGCTTGGGTTTCTTGCATAAATTAATGAAATTTTAAGTATATTAAATTTAAAATACGGCTCTTTCTTACAATACAAAACCATCATTTCCTACATCAGACTAAATAATATTTTTGCAATTGGAGCATATATGTGATTGGTAGTGTCATGTAAGGGTCACGTAACCACACAGAATGTCTATGGCTTAATCACCGATATGCACAGAGGTGATAATCCAGTGTGGAATTGTTAGCAGACTTCAGGCAGTTTCCCCAGCAACACTTTCATCCCTTTTTATTATTAAACAGAACAGTAGATCACTGGCAACAAGGCCCTGGATTCTAGCCAGCCCAGCAGCACTAAAGCCAGGCTCCCTCCAGCTCTGCTCTGCAGGATGAGATGTTTGTGGTTGATAAATGGTAGCAGAACTCCAATGCAGGAGCTGCCTTAAGTTGAGGAAACCCAAAGCTGGCAGGCAGATGAATATGCTTAGCATATACCAAAGGCCACCTGAAGCCCTGTGGAAAAGCTGTGAGACACTGGAAAGTAATAGGAACTGCCACCAGGATTGCTTGTGGCATAGACTGCAAGCATCAGTAGCCTATGAAATAAAATGGTCACAGATTACAGACAGCACTGTCTGGTATGAAAGGTTCTGCTGGCCTCACAGGTTCAGGGATCTCCTGCCTACCCGGGAAAAGCAATGTAATTCATTAACTGTTGATTAATTTATTACAGTGTAATATATCACACTGTTTTAATATAATTAATGGAAAGATTGATGCACACTTCCATTTTTCACATCTCAAAAATTTCCTTACACTCAAATATAGAGTACATGCAACCCACCAGTTGGATTTTCATGAGCAATAAATGAGATCGTGTAAATGAAGAAAAGCTATCATGTTTTAGACACACATGCTTCACATGAAGTATCTTTCTTAATTCTCAATAATCTCCTTTATTCTGAAGTTAGCTCCTCTGAAAATATCATAGGACTCTTTTTTTTCTTTTTTAATTGTCTTAAAGGTAATTTAGGTAACTATGGCATATCTTTGCCCTCCCTGCATTTTTTTTCTTCCCTTTACTTTTAAGCTGCACCTTTAAAGTAGATTTCTTACAGACACATATATTTGTCATTTTATGTTCCACACTCACACCTCCGTCTATGATTACTCATCATTGAGTCAGCATCTACCTAGCTTATAATTCTTTCTTAGACTCCACTTAAGTTTTTGACCTTGTCCCCTCTCTACTTCCTCTTCTCTGGTTTTAAACAAACATTTTATAGGATTCTGTTTTATCTCCTCTTCTTGTTTATCAACGTGTCTTTCAAACATTTTAGTAGCTGCATTAAAATATACATTTTAAACTAAATATACCTTCAAAAAACATTATACTACTTTAAATGCAGTGCTAGTGAATTATCACAAAGTATCACCCATTCCTCTATCTTGAGGCTGGTGACATTGTTTTCATTCATATTCCCTATCCATGTGCTATATCATTCAATACATTTTTGCTGCTCTAAACAGTTCCTCTTTAGATAAATTAAAAATGGGCAAAATAAAAACCTATTTTATGCTCATTTTTTCTTACTCTGGTGCTTTCTCCTTAGGTAGATTCAAGTTTCTGGTGTATTTCAATTCTCCAGAAGAACTTCTTTTAACATTTTTTATAAAGCTGTTTACTGAAAATGAATTATCTCAGTTTTCATGTGTTTGAGAAAGTCTAGTTCTTTCTCCTTAAGAGAATAATATTGCTGGCTATGGAACCCTAAATTGGTGTTTTTAATTTTAAATATTTTACCCCATTTTCTTCTGGTTTAATGGTTTCTGATGAGGAGTCTTATATAATTCTTGACTGTTTTCCTCTCTATATAATTCATTTCCCTGTGGATTCAAGGTTTTCTCTTTGTTTTTTATGTTTTGTTTTGTTTTTTTCAGTTTGACTATAAAACACCTAGGTGTTTTACTTACTTATTTATAGGCAATTATTTCTTTTGTGTTCTCTGAATTCTCTATGTCTATGGTTTGGTGTCTGTCACTAATTTTATAAAGTTCCTAATCATTATGACTTCCAAGGTATCTTCCATTTCATTCTCTTTCTTCCTCTTATACAATTACAATTATATACATGTTAACTCTTCTGAAATTGAAATTTTCCATGATTTCTTGAATGTTCTGTTTTATTCTTTCTTAAAATTTATTTTCAGGAGGGAGAAACAGAAAGAGAAAGCTAGCTTCCATCCGCTGGTTCACTCCCCATATGCTTTCAACAGCCAGACTGAAGCCAGGGACACAATCTGCTCTCCCACGTGAATGGCTGAAATCAACTACTGGCACCATCATCCTTTCCTCCAAGAATCTGCATTAGCAGGACGCTTGGGCTGGGTATTAAACCCAGGTACTCCGATCTGCTACTTGGGGTGTCTTACCCTCCGAGCCAAACACTGTTCCTGCCGTTCTTTTCAAGTTCTCTTTTCTTTTCAATTTGAAAAGTTTCTATTCACCTATCTTCCAATTTATTAATTCTTTCCTCAACTGTGTCATCAACTAGTAAAGTTATCAAAAAATATTTTAATTTCTTGTGTGGTCTTACAGATTTTAAGCACTTACTTTTCACTCTTTTTAGAAGTTTAATTTCTTCATGCTATGTTTTTCCTAGTTTTTATTAAATAGTGAAATAAACATTAAACTGATGTCATTTATAGCCACCCAACTATGCAATAAAATCCCAGAAGCTCTTATTCATATCTAACAGTAGGCTAGTATGCATTAATCAGCTTATCCCTACCCTCTCTCCTGAGCCTCAGGTAATCAGCACTATATTTTAAACATATGTAAGACCATCATTTTAAAAACTCCATTTAGGAGTGACATTATGTAATATTTGTTTTTCTGGGTTTGGCTTGTTCCACTTAATATAGTGGCCTGCAGTTCCATCCATATTGCTGTAAATGATAAAATTTTATCATTTTTTATGGTTGAGTAATATTTCATTGTGTGTATGTACTACTTTCTTTTTTTTTTTTAACCATTTACAGATGATAGACACTTTGGTTACATTTCTTGGCTATTATGCCCCTTTATTTTAACTATTTTCTTATATCACCTATTTTTTTTTCCTTAAGAGGAATTACTATAATAAGTTATTTTAAATTCCCAATCTGATCATTCCAACACTCAGGTGACATCTTAATCTTGTTTTGATGAATGGTTTACTCTTACAATTCTCCTTTTTTCTGTAGGCATATCTTGTAACTTTTGTTCAAAGCCAGATATGTTGTATCAGGTAATAGAAACTGAGTTAACAGGTCTAGCATTAGGATTTGTGTTACTTTGTCCAGAGTGAGGGGTGTTTAATGTTTGAATGCGTTTTTGTTCAAAGTGTGCTGTAGTCCATGCCAGAGCTTTAAATTTTTCCTGCTTCATCTACAATTTTAACTTTTTGTGTCCCACCTTCTTTTCTGCATCCTGGCTGGTGTGGTACAGCACGAGCAAAAAGTGTTCTATAATCTTAAAACAAGAAGAATCGTTACATTTGTACATCTGTATATACGAAATGTATGAAATTTTTATACCTTAAATAAAACTTTAAAAAACAGTTCTCAGTCTGCTAGGGACAAGGGGCTGTGTGTCTCCAAGCTGTGATCTTCCCAAGTGATTCCGCAGTGGGTTGGAAGTTCTGCTTCCGTGCCCTGTTCCTTCCCTTGGCAGCAGAATTCCCGATCTTTTTCCTTGACTCTTGTGACTGTGCTTTCTTTTCTCCTGCACCCTCTGCCCACGAAAACGGGATGCTAGCTTGACCAGAGCAGGAATAATGACCTTTCCCCCCGGAATAATATTCTGTCAAAGTCTTTTACCCAACCTGTGTTATGAAGAAGGTTTGGGTGCATTTTGCAATGATTTTTCCTCCTCCCTCCTGCCAAAACCACAGGGCATCTTTCTTGGATCTTCACTTCTTAATGTGGTTCCGGCAAGTAAAGCCCAGGAAAAACTAGGGGACTTCTCCAGGACTACCACTCCACGAGCTCTTCACTCTCACATTATATCCACACTGAGCCTCCAACCTAAAATTACATTGAAGTGCTCCTACCTCTCGGGAGACTGTGCTTCTAAGAAGTTACCAGATTATTCTTTGTGCAACCAGTCTCTTCTCTAAGGGTTTTCAAACTGGTCTGTATGTTGAAATCACCTGAAAAGTCTTGAAAAAGTTGATCAGTAGGCCCCAGTGACTCACTTCATTGTTTTGGTGCGTAGTCTGGTGTTTTCCAGACTAATTCTTTTTTTTTTTTTCCCATGACTTCTTTTTTTATTTAACAAATGTAAATTTACAAAGTGCAACTTTTGCCTTGCTGTGGCTTTTTCCCCAAATTACCTCCTTCCTACCAGCAGCCATCTCATCTCCCACTCTCTCTCCCATCCCACTCTTCATCAAGATTCATTTTCAATTATCTTTATATACAAAAGATCAACTTAGTATATACTAAGCAAAGATTTCAACACACTGCACCTACACAACCGCACAAAATATAGAGTACTGTTCGACTAGTACTTTTATTGTCAATTCTCATAGTACAACACATTAAGGATAGAGATCCTACATGGGGAGCAGGTGCACAGTGACTCCTGTTGTTGATTTAACAACTGACACTCTTATTTATTCCGTCAGTAATCACCCGAGGCTGTTGCCATGAGCTGTCAAAGCTATGGAAGCCCCTTGAGTTCACCAACTCTGAACTTATTTAGTATTACAGTGGAGGTTCCTTCCTCCCTTCCGAGAAAGGTACCTCCTTCTTTGATGGCCCATTCTTTCTGCTGGGATCTTTCATTCAGATCAGATCGTTTTTGCCACAGTGTCTTAGCTTTCCATGCCTAGGAGACTCTCATGGGCCTTTTAACCAGATCCGAATGCACTAAGGGTTGATTCTGAGGCCAAGTGCTTTTTATGGTTTTCTTTTTAAGTTTCCTTCAATTTGCCTGATGCTTATCTGTTATCATCCAGCCTAAACTCAATGTCTGTTGTTGGTCCTTGGCTTTTTAATAGTTACACACAGAAAGTGAATGGTGCTAGAAAAGTCAGTAGGCTGACAATTATGGGCTTCTTTTTAAGATGTGTCACTTCAATGAAGAACCCCATGATCAGTATCTTTAAGCCTTTTATTCTATGACTTCTTAGATTCCTCCAAAGAAGGGTTTTCCACTATTCTCTCAGTTTAGGACTCTCATTGAATCTCAATGCTAGAAACAGAGCAAATTCAATGTCAGTTTTGGTAGTCCATATGTAAGCTTGCCCTTAATCGTCTTCATCATCAAACAAGTTTTATACTGGGGGCTTGGATGAAAGGGTTCAGATACTTTCGACCCATGGCAAAAGGAAAACTTTCAAAATACTAGTAAATAGAGTTAACCAATATCTCCATTTATAGTTCCCGTTATATCCTCACTTGTAGAGATGCCTCGTTTGGTAACTTTCTGAGCATTCTGAGGATTCTGCAATGTAAACTGGGTTGCTTCCCAGCTTAGAATTTGGTTCCCTTTGTACTATTTAATCATTTACAAGTTGTCCATCTGCTTCATAGCTTCTAAAGTTTGGTGCTATTTGCTTCTAACCCCCTGCCCTCACCTCCTGTACCACCACCACCATATGTAGATTAAGCATTTTATATATATATATAAAGCTTTTATTTAAAGAATATAAATTTCCAAAGTACAGCTTATGGATTACAATGGCTCCCCCCCCACAACTTCCCTCCCTCCCGCTACCCTCCCCTTTCCCGCTCCCTCTCCCCTTCTGTTCACATCAAGATTCATTTTCAAATCTCTTTATACACAGAAGATCAATTTAGTACATATTACATAAAGATTTCAACGGTTTGCCCTCACATAGAGACACAAAATGATAATACTGTTGGAGTACTAGTTATAGTATTAATTCACAATGTACAGCACATTAAGGACAGAGATCCTACATGATTTTTTTTAAAAAATAGATTAATTATCTATGCAATTTCCAGTTTAACACCAAGATTTTTTAATCATTTGCAATTATCTTTATATAAAGAAGATCGATTCAATATATACTATGTAAAGATTTCATCAGTTTGCACCCACTCAGAAACACAAAGTGTAAAAATACTGTTTCAGTACTAGTTATAGCATTATTTCACATTGGATAACACATTAAGGACAGATCCCTCATGAGACGTAAGTACACAGTGACTCCTGATGTTGATTTAACAATTTGACACTCTTGTTTATGGCATCAGTAATCTCCCTAGGCTCTGGTCATGAGTTGCCGAGGCTATGGAAGCCTTTAGGGTTCGCTGACTTCGATCTTATTCCAACAGGGTCATAGCAAAGTGGAAGTTCTCTCCTCCCTTCAGAGAAGGTACCTCCTTCTTTGATGGCCCCGTTCTTTCCACTGGGATCTCACTCGCAGAGATCTTTCATTTAGGTCTTCCTTTTTTTTTTTTTTTTTTTTTTTCAGAGTGTCTTAGCTTTCCATGCCTAAAATATTCTCATGGGCTCTTGAGCCAGATCCGAATGCCTTAAGAGCTGATTCTGAGGCCAGAGTGCTATTTAGGACATCTGCCATTCTATGAGTCTGCTGTGTATCCCACTTCCCATGTTGGATCATTCTCTCCCTTTTTCATTCTATCAGTTATGAGAAACAGTGACTTGATCAGCTCTTGTGCTGACTGTTGTTGTACAATGTAATACTTTATCCATGGTAGTATATATTTTTTTATCCTAGTACTAGTGGTTGAACTCTGTAATTAACACACAATTATTCTTAGGTGTTTAAATTTTAACTGAAAAGTGATCTCTGTGAAATATAAGAGTGGGAATAAGAGAGGGAGGAGATGTAAAATTTGGGACATGCTCAATCGGAGCTGCCCCAAATGATGGAGTTAGAATTGTGCCAGGGGATTCCAATACAATCCCATCAAGGTGGCATGTACCAAGGCCATCTCATTAGTCCAAGTGATCAATTTCAGCTCACAATTGATCACACTGATAGGTCTAAGAGTCAAAGGGATCACACAAACAAGACTAGTGTCTGCTAATACTAACTGATAGATTAAGCATTTTTAAAAATATTCCTTTTACAGTTACTTCAGTGAGTTTTTTTTTTTTTTTTGAGGGAGAATAATTAAATACAGGGTTCAAGGTGTCATCTTTAACCAGAAGTCAGTTTCTTGAGATCAACAGTCAGAATACAATTAGAAGCACATGAGTTGAAGTAAGCACACCTTAAATGAAAATTCCACTTAGCCATAAACTACCCAAATGTTTTTGAAAAGGTACTAAGTCTTTATTGTCTTCTTATACAAAAAGTAATAAGAATACTTAGCTTAAAAGAATGGTTATTAGGATTAAATTAAATAATACATGCATCATCTAGTGCTGTAAAATTGTATTAATCATGATCACACCCAATATCCATTATCATTTCATCAAGAGCTATGCACTGATCCACGAGTTTTATGCAAATTGCTTATAGAGGAGAGTACTGAGTATAGCACCACATTCTCTCATTCTCAATTTCATAATCAAAAAAACTCTAAAACTGATCTTCTGAAAATTCATTTGAAGCAAAACGCAAGCCAATCAATTCATTTGGGAACAAAGGTTGACCTGACCTGAATATCCCATATTATGTGAATATTTGTATGTTTTCCTACAGAAATAATAATGTATTATGTTTGCATTAGTGCTGCTCAGTCCCTTCAGAATTCTGTAACACATCTGGTCCCAAATGAATTGTGGACTTGTGTATATGTGTGTGTGTATGTGTGTGTGTTTCCTCTAAAGCCTCCTTTGAACCTTGGTAATTAGTGTAATGAACAGAGTTTCAGAGCTCAAAAATATTAAACAGTAGTAGCTATGTTAGGAAGAAGAAGCCTAACCAAATTTAAAAGTTGATGAAGATACGAAGAAGGGTAGAGTTTCTGAGAGAGTTCAAGAAATTGAATTTTCAGGACAGCACCAGGATGGTAAAATTTTGGGCAGACAGATGAATAAAGAATATTTTTAGCAGTTCCTTCTGTGTTTTATACTATGGCAGAAACTTAAGTAAAGCCTTATACTGCTTTAGAGGCTTAGAAAAGATGGATTTCTGTTTTCATGAGTTTTTTTTTTTCTTTTCCCTTTGTTAAAGAAAAAAAAAAATTGGCACTGAACTTAATTTAGCCCAACCATATTTGGCTTATACTTCTAGCTATCTTTTCTTTGAACACAAGACAATGAATGTCTTGCACCAATTTCTGAAGAATAATGTATTTTCATTGAACCACAATAACTTTTATAGCATACATGAATTAAATACATAGTACAAAAGCAATATGCAGTAAAGAAGATATGATTAGGAACAGAAAATCTTGAACCTTTGCTTCAAGTTTCGCCTTTCCTGTTAACATGCTCTACAGCCAAGTGTGTCTTGGTCTGTGGGAGCTCCAGTGCAGAGCACTGGGTTAATCCTTCCTAACAGTTCTCAGTACTTTATCATGATAAACATTCTAAAGACCTGCTCAGGCTTTATTTGTTGCCACCCCTTTATTCCTGACCCTCTCTTTCATTCAACATCCCCTGATCTCATACTCTGTTATGCTTGATGTATGTCCTGAGTTACGCTTGTAAAAAATGTAGAGTTGTTGTATGTTCACTCAGTTTTATTTTATGAACAATGTTTGGGCCTCATTCTTCATTTCTATTGTTTTTTACTCACTTATTAGTTTAGTTTTATCCATGCAACTGTTATGTATATATGGTATATTAGCACTCATAATCATCTAGATTATTGTTTCATTTTCATATTAATCCAAAATTATTGATTGGTATCAAATACATCCAAAGCACAATAATGAACATAGTTTTCAGCCTCTAGGAATTGAAGCCTAAATTATCCATATCTGAAAACAAGAACTTCCTAATTTAAATTTCTAGTAAAGGGTTTAAAGCTACTGAAACAATAGCCTCCTTTCCTTCTTTTGTTGTAAGAAAATATTTCTCACAAAATACAACTTCCATGTCTTTGTGAATTTTTATTTTTATTTTTAGCCTTTGTATTAGAGGGAGGGAGGGAGAGAGGAGGGAGAGAAACAGAGAGAGAAAGATCCCACCCACTGCTTCACTCCCAAATACCTGCAGAAGATCCCACCCACTGCTTCACTCCCAAATACCTGCAGAAGATCCCACCCACTGCTTCACTCCCAAATACCTGTAGAAGATCCCACCCACTGCTTCACTCCCAAATACCTGCAGAAGATCGCACCCACTGCTTCACTCCCAAATACCTGCAGAAGATCCCACCCACTGCTTCACTCCCAAATACCTGCAGAAGTTTGGCTTGGCTGGAGCTGGAGCCAAGATCTGGGGACTCATTCTGGGTCTCCTATATCAGTGTCATCATTTTGTTAGCTTTGTATATAGTATCCTTCGTTGAACAGAAAATTTTAATTTCAATTTTGTCTTTGTTATTTTGTTTTGCCATTTTTGAGTCATGTTTTCTTTTAAAGATTTATTTTATTTATTTGAAAGACAGAGTTACAGAGAGAGAGGTACAGACAGAGAGAGAGAGAGGTCTTCCATCCGCTGGTTCACTCCTCAGATGACCGCAACAGCCTGAGCTGCACTGATCCAAAGCCAGGAGCCAGGAGCTTCTTCCAGGTCTCCCATGCAGGTGCAGGGGCCCAAGGACTTGGGCCATCTTCTACTGCTATCCCAGGTCGTAGCAGAGAGCTGATAGGAAGAGGAGCAGCCAGGACTAGAACCAGTGCCCATATGGGATGCTGGCACTTCAGGCCAGGGCATTAACCGGCTGCACCATAGCACCAGCCCCTGAGTCATGTTCAAGTCATACTTTTGTATTTCTAGTTCAAAAAAGTCTCAGGCTATAGACTTATCCCTTCACAGCTTCAGTGACCTCCTCTGGAAAATTTATGATTGGCCTCAGTGTTTGTTAATCAGGCATTCAAAGATAAATATTTAAGAAACTCTAGATAATCTTACAATTAATCAGAACTGATAAGTATAGTTAAATGGAGTAATATGGCTAAAGCACTTCTAATTCCTGACCCACATTAGACATGCACTAAAGAGCAGTTGTTACAATTACTACTATTACAAATAATTAGCCAGAACAGCTATAGAAGAAACAGCCTGGGCTTATGAAAAATTATGGGTTTGATTTAGAGGCAAACATTAATTTTTATTTGTTTAGCTTGTGCAGTTAAATTCTGATAAAATTGAATGTGTTTATTTCCTGTTTTAAAGATTTTAAAGTGAAAGAAGCCACAAAATCCAAATGGCATCACTATAGTGCCAATTACTTAATGACATCTAGATTGATAGTACAATGGCTATTTTATGTCATCAATAAGCAAATAAAAGGATATAAGGAGTCACTGGTATTTATGAAACATTGTGCCTTTTCTTGGGGCAATCTAACTTTTTACTTGCCTATTTAATGTTTCTGATAGAAGACTGTAAAGACCTCTGTGGCTCTGAATGATTACTGTTTCTCATTTTATATTATTTTACTTTTCCAGAAATATCTGGGGGGATATCTGTGGGTGGACACATACAAATGACTATCTTGTGTACAAGAACATTTTTCTCAATGGGATATAGAAAGTTTACCTCTGTGAGTTGTTATACATGGGCAATAAACCTGAAGTATTCCCAGGTGTAGCTTCTTTCTCTTTCTTTAAAATATAATTGATTCTACCCAGCACATCACTTATTCTACTGGAGAGACATAGTACTCCTATAGTCCTCAGTGCCTATATTACTCAAGTGGCATGCTAACTCTTACTGTATTAAATTCTTAATTAGTTTTTTCGACAACTATAATTTTTTCCTTAAATAATGTACAAACTCCTTATTGGCAGAGATTAAGAATTTTTTTCTCTATCTGCCCAAATACCTAGCACTCCTAAAAACAGGCTGATTTATAGACAGTTTAAGTCTGGCCCAGTCCATGATCTTTTTTTTTTAGCAACACTAAGAAAACCAGGAAGATATGCATAGATGTGGTGGACAAAGTCCCCATTCTCTGTTCAGATGCTTGCAAGGGAAGCTAGCTCTCTTCTCTGCACCAGCATTCATGTGCCCTTTCTTGCACCCTGGGTTGTTACAAGTGTGTTTTATTTCCTAAGCATCCACACAAGATGGGGTAGAAAAGGAGCAGGGAGGCCGGTGCTGCGAATCAATAGGCTAATCCTCCACCTGCGGCACCGGCACACCGGGTTCTAGTCCTAGTCAGGGAGCCGGATTCTGTCCTGGTTGCTCCTCTTCCTGTCCAGCTCTCTACTGTGGCCCAGGAGTGCAGTGGAGGATGGCCCAAGTGCTTGGGCCCTGCACCTGCATGGGATACCAGGAGAAGCACCTGGTTCCTGGCTTCAGATCAGCACAGCACACTGGCTGCAGTGGCCATTGGGGGGTGAACCAATGGAAAAGGAAGACCTTTCTCTCTGTCTCTCTCTCTCTCACTGTCCACTCTGCCTGTCAAAAAAAAAAAAAAAGAAGAGAAAAAAGAAAGAAAGAACGAAAGAAAAGAAAAGAAAAGGAGCAGCGAGATGCACCAAACAAACCCCCCTGAGGTGACTTTGGCAGTCAACTCTTCCCATTTTCTGGCTCGATCTGCCCTTCACATAAAATCCACAGCTGCTAACTGCATGTCCTGTCAAAGTTACCGGTTCTGCCTCTTTATCACACAGTCAGCATGACTTTTTTGCTCAATCAAACTTAACCCAACTTGGATTGTTCCATTGGAGTGGTCTGGTTGCTGCCGCTGCGATTTCCCAGCTATTAACATAGAAATTACAGTGCTCTAACCACTCAGAGACTGCAGCACCACAGACAGCCTGGACAGCGGCCACTTCACGGAGATCTCTGACAGATGGCCATTTGCAGAGGGCTGAGAATTTAACAGCAGTGCCTCTCCACACCGCAATGATGGATTTCCACCTCAAAGGAAGCAATGGACATTCACTCCCTTGAGATTTCCCAGCACTCAGTCTCTGCCTCTCTACCCAAACTGATTGCTCTCCCTTGCAAAAAACAGAGCCAGGATTTTGGAGGCCTGAGAAGAGGGAGTTGCTATGATTACCAATCCTGAGAGAAGAAGCTCTCTCCAGGAGACCCCCCAGTTCCTGGAGAGACTAACTTTGTGATCACATAATTTTGCTTAAGTCCTAAGTGTGTTCACCTTTAAAATGGAGTTGATGCTATATTTCTCCCAAGGTTTGGGGGAAACTAAGGGAGGTGTCATGCATGGAGCGCAGTCTTTTGGCTTGATGAATGAAACCTGCAGTGGGAAATGTTAAGTGGCAAAAGCAAATTGCTTTTCTTGCCTCCTTTTTGTCTTTTCTTTTTTGTCTCGCAGTGACTCTCCCTTCCAGTAACATCTGAACAGTTTTCTTTGGAATAGGTAGAATTTCTTTTTAGTTTTCATTTCCTTTAAAGTAAAATTGCATAAACTACCAGAGAAAAGTGCCTGAAATCTACATTCACAACTTCATGAAGTTTCACACAATGAAACGCCTGTGTTAACAAACCTAAGATCCAGCAGAGACCATTGCAAACCCTCTGGAATCCCCTTTGAGCCCCCTTCCAGGACCTGTAAGGGTTGAAGGAAAACAGTGAACAAGGAGTGGGCAGATTCAAATGATCACTGGCAAGGACAAAAAGCATATCCCATATCAAATGAATATTCTTCCAGAGGAGAAAATGTGGAGCTATGATTTTCCAAGATAATGTCTAGCTCTGTCTCAGTACTTGTCCAAAGCTGTGTTTCAGCAACTGATCCCAGGATTGCCACCCCAGAGATTTCATGCCTGATTCTCCCAAGTCAATATTCCTGGCATTTAAAAAAGATGCTCTCTTTCACTTTCCCTAGGATATTTTGTCACTGGAGTCTTGGTATGGGGAAGTTTGTCATTTGAGAGGCAAGATAAACTACCACTAGCCAAGTCTGTTGGCCTCATGCCATTCATTAGACATGGATTCTGATGTGACAGTTTAAAATAGTTAAAAAAAAAAAAAAAAACTGACCAGCAGGATTTATTTGTGAAGACACTCTTAAGATTTTTATGATGGATAGACTAAAATTTAAAGACACAATTCTATTCAGTTCAATTTGAGATATGGTCAATGAGAGTGACTTAAAAGTTTAATTAATACTATGGTGCACACATCATTACCAGTTTGTTGTTGTCAAATTAAGGTAGATTAGAGAATAAATCTGAATGCTCAAAAATTAACATATTAATTGTTTGCATGCATATGCACAGATTTAAAGTGCTTCAAAAATTAGCTATCACTTTAATGATTGCACCTATTAATTTTTACATAAAAATTACTCATTTATCAAGGTAGAAATACATAAATTTATAATCAATTCTCTACCTAATTTACTATAAATTGTTTATTACTTGAATCAGAAGAAAGGATTTATAATTTATCTGATTTAAAAATACTAGAAACATAGGGACTATCTCATCAAAAGAAAAATGAAAGGCAGGGAAAGGAAAAAAACAAGGTATATTTTATAAAGAATTTCCATATGATTTCATACAACTACAGTATATGAAAATAAGGTATTAAAATCAAACACTCCCATTATCCTAATTTCTATACTTTTAGTTTTTAGATAGTTAAGTGCTTATGTAGTCTCTCTCACTTTGCAGTTCTGGGACTTAGTGTTTATATCACAGTAGTAGACAAACTCACTCACTAAATTTCAACTCTGCACAAAGCCAACTGGATAAGCAAAATGAGTTGCTTTATTCAGGTTGAGGAGCAGTGCAAGGCTTGTACACCAACTTCCAGGGAGAGTTAGACATTAAAAGGAGGTTTATTCTAAGGGAGATCAACCTAGCATGCATTGAAAAACGCAGATAGATAAGAGTATCAGAAATTTGAGAAGACAGCATGGATCTCCACCAATGGAGGCCCTCTGCAGAACACTAATGTGCAATGTCCAGGGAAGGGGAAGAAGCCACAGCTTCTTAGACTTGTGCCACCTTAGCTGGGGTCACTCCTGTATCCCACTGCAGCCTTTGCTTTTGAAAGAAAATGCTAGAGCCGGCACGGTGGTGTAGCAGGGTAAAGCCACCACCTCCAGTGTTGGCTTCCCTTAAGGGTGCCGGTTTGAGTCCTGATCCAGCTCTCTGTTATGGCCTGGGAAAGCAGTAGAAGATGGCCCAAGCCCTTGGGAGACTTGGAAGAAACTACTGGCTTCTGGCTTCAGATCAGCACAGCTTCAGCCGTTGCGGCCACTTGGGGAGTGAACCAGAGGATGGAAGACCTCTCTCTCTGTGTAAATCTTTCATATAAAATAACAAATAAATCTTAAAAAAAGAAAGAAAGAAAATACTGAAGGACCTTTCACACAGAGCTGGAGGATTCCTTTTATGCAGATACTCTTATTTGCGGCAGAAAACCAATGCATACTCTTCCATGCATAAAGGAAATGTAATAGTCCACATAACTATAACCAAGAGAAACTAGCAAACAAAAATGTGGTCATTTCTAGATCTCTCTTTCTGTTTTTTTCTGATTCTATATGTACAGCTTTATTTTCTCAGATCTGGCTTATCCACAAAGTTGGGACCCCAGTGGCTGGCATCTTTGCCTGGATGCAGAGTGGAACTGCCTTTCTTCTCCTAGGCACTGCTGTGTTGACTTCCAAGATTATTATGCTTCTATAGAACAGTAGAATAACATAAACACTACATATTTAGGAGCTGAATCATAATTTCTCTTATTGCTTTGCCCAGAAGGCATATATATATATATGTTCATATATATTTATTACCTGTTTATAAAATGATCAACCACCTTTCTTCTACCAACACTATCATTTTATTTTACAAAAGAATATCTGTAACTAAAAGAAGAGAGAACATTATAATCTGAGAATAAAGGATGGTTCCTTAAATTGAATATAGTCAGCTTTGTGAAAACTTATTACATTGCCCTTAGTTTTTCCATTTCACCCATGAATGCATCATCATCAGTGCTATTCCTTAGAACTCATCTTTCAAAAATACTAAGACATAAAAGATAAATGTTGTAGGGACTTGCAGTACTAATAGATTTCTCTTTCCACAGAATCTTAATTTCTCATTTTACCATCAGCCACCCTGTTCAACCCATATGTTTACCAGAGACCAAGGCCAATATAAGTTCATTCAAAGCAGAAAATCAAGAAGACAAAGTAAGAATTGTGCAGTAATCAGGTAATACTCTTTCAAAATTATTTACAGGAATTCAGTGAAACATCTCATCTCTTTCTAGTCTATGTACATTTAAGTTTTCCTCTCTTTGATTTTCCTCTCTTTGATTCTTCTACACACTATAAAAACCCAGGCCACAGCCCTAAATTTTTTACTTTTAGCACCAAATAGAAGATACAAAATTACATTTGGATTCCAAACAGTAATGTATGAATATACACTCTAATTTGTTGGCATTGTTTTTTAATTGCATTTTATTCATTCCTTCTATATATTCATACACATAATGAAATCTCTAAATTGAAGATTTTTCTCTACCATTAAAGAGTGTAACACAAAATGTTCACTGAAATATATTCAGTCATTCAACAACAAGCTAAGCTTCCAAATTAGCATTTGCATTAGTGAATGACTCAGATATAATATCAAATTAATCCTTTACAAATTTATACATGCTTCCTCCAGCCATTACTGTAATACATTTTCTTATGAAAGCATATTTAATTACATCTTTTAGGGAGAGTAGTATATCAAGACTTAGACATCAATGTTTAAAAAATTAGGCATTTCTAATAAGAAAAAGAAAGTAAAAAGTCAAACAATACTAAAATAACATATATAACTTTTAGCCTTCACAAAGAGCTGATACACTTTCCCATCAATCACTTGGTGACAGTTTTGGCAGGAAAAAAATTTGTCCTTCCAAAGCAATGCACTTCTTGCTCATTCAAACCTCAACCTAAAAATTTTGTCTTTGACAAAGAATCATATCATATTCATTGAATTTCCTCAAGCATTTATTACAGAGAGAATCAATTAACAGTAAAGCTAATTGCAAACTATAAAATTGCTAATTGAGACAAATTACACATGATGGCTTTGTAATTTGGGTAAATGAAGGTTCAGATGGTTATGTGACCTACAGATTTATGTTATCTAAGATACTTGTCTTTAGGAATTTTTTTCAAAAGAAACGTGTGTTTAAAAAAAAAGGAACAGCAGAATCTACTAGGACACAATATAGCAGAGGACAATTCAGTTACAGGAAGTCTCTAGCCCAAAGGCTTTATTACTCCAAGTTCTAGAACCAAGTCATTGGATACTGCTAAACCTTGTGACACAGACCCTGAGGCCTGAATTACAATGACTGTCATGGGACTGTTTCCATGGTTTCTATCATGCTGGCTATTCATATATTATCATTCTAGTTACAAGTAATCTTTTGTTCCAGTGCATTCCTTTGCTTAGAGAAAATAAAGCTCTTTAGAGTATTTTCTCTTTGGGAAAGCTAACCTCTCCCATTTTCCTTTGGAACAAGGTGATAACTTCCTTGTAGAAAACTGGAAGGATCAAAAAAAAAATCACCTGTAATTTTGCCATCCTGAAAGCTTCCCTCTTAAGATGACAGTGACTTTTTATTTCTCTCTTGCTGTTGTGGCATTCATAGTTGAAGCATCTGCTTGTAACAAAGTATCACACTATAGAAATAATTTTATAATCTACTTATGAATATATCAATATACTGGGAGTAAATCTGTGAGTTCAACTATATATACATTTATATAGATATGAATAGTTGTACAATTATTTAGTGGCCTTGAATACATGATTTCATTAATACTCCATTTTTTTAGTTTTTGGAAATTTCCATTTTTGATATAGTATTGGGACTAACACACAGACAACACACAAAGTTCATATTGTGGTGATCTACCTTATTTACATAATGTTAGGCTACTTCAATCAAAGGTAATATTCATTTGTGTACTTTGTAGCCTGACATTGAGGTTTCAAGGGAAGCTAACGTATGGAAACCAATGGACATCACTTAACTGTTTCTTGATCTTGAAAGGAGATCCCTAGCAACTAAAGTCCTCTAAAGGCAGTTTTAGTTTTGACTGAATAATGTCTCTACGAACCTATGGAACCTCCCTACTTGAGAAGCCTTGTATTACTTCTCAAGAAACTAATTCTAAAATGATCATAAACTTGACAAATCCCTATGCTTCTAGAGACAAATCATGTAAGCGGCTGCTAATTCACATGGAAGCAAAAACAGGCATCAAGGAAAGTATTTACTGTATACATATTAGCATTGAAGGTACGTAAGCCTGCCTCATAAACCTGACCTTGAATAAAATGTTTAAAAAGCAACCAGTGACTTAAAGTCCTACATAATAATGCAGAATAATCAACTCTAGACCCAACATCACGAAAAGGAGGAAAAATGCTAAATACTGTATTAACAACTTAAAACCATAATATGAAATACATTTATCCTTCAAAATACAGTTTTGCAAGGCCTCTAATATGGTGTAGCAGCATGCAACAGTTAGTTGTCTGTTGATTAGATTTTGTCATTGTTACATAGTCTACTTTCTGTAACATTAGCAATGATCATGTAGTTATGTAAAGAACCTAATCTTTTGTTCTTAGATTTTATCAACCATTTTCCCTGTTTACCACACTAAATCAAGTCATGTTGTAGCATTGTTATTTTTTTTTTCTTTTTTTGCTTTGCTATCCTTTATCTTTCCCCTGTTGCTTCCCTTTCTAATCCAATTCAATGCTGCTGGCAAAGTAAAGCTCAGGAATGCTTCCTCTCTCTGAGGCTGGGAGTCTCTCCTGCTCTTTGAAAGGAAGTTTTCCTGGCTATTATTTCCTCCTCTATTGCTAAGGCCTGCAATAGCAACAGTCTTTGTGGTTTCTTCTGCCAAAACCAGCGGCTCACTTACATCGGTATCAGGAGAGAGCGCTGCCATTTCTTCTGGCATCTCCTTTGTCTGCTGATGCTGGATACCAAGGGTGTTACTCTCTAAGATGAGAGAGCCAGCTCCAGTCATGGTTGTTAAGTCTCATCGCTGCTGAAGGCTTGTACACTCAATGTCCCATGGCATGGCCATTTTAATGAAACAGCTCTTTCTCAGATTTAATTACTCTTTCATTACATAGTTGTTGTAACTTGGGCATGACTTCAAAGGGAACTGGTTATAAGATGCTCTGAGTAAAGGTTGATGAGCTGTGTTTGGACTTGTACCCTTAGATTCCAACCCATGTACATCCAATATCTTTTACTTTAGGAAAAGGTTACAACACAAAACTTATCTGAATCACTCAAAATTTCCTCTGGCTAACTGACATTTCTTTTTTTTTTTTTTTTTTTGACAGGCAGAGTTACAGGCAGTGAGAGAGAGAGAGAGACAGAGAGAAAGGTCTTCCTTCCATTGGTTCACTCCCCCAATGGCTGCTACGGGTGGTGTGCTGTGCCAGGAGCCAGGAGCCAGGAGCCAGGTGCTTTCTCCTGGTCTCCTATGCGAGTGCAGGGCTCAAGCACTTGGGCCATCCTCCACTGCCTTCCCGGGCCACAGCAGACAGCTGGACTGGAAGCAGAGCAACAGGAACAGAACTGGCACCCCAAATGGGACTAGAATGCGGGGTGCCGGAGCCACAGGCGGAGGATTAGCCTAGTGAGCCGTGGTGCTGGCTGCTAACTGACATTTCTATTCTTCCTATTAGCTTGGATCTTGGCGTAAACAAAATTTAGATACAAATGGGACCATTTGCTAGCTATACAGTTGCTAGTCATTATTCAGAATACTTGGGAACATGTTATTAGAACCCAATACAATATTTCCTTCCTCTCCTCTCCTCTCCTCTCCTCTCCTCTCCTCTCCTCTCCTCTCCTTTCTCCTTTCTCCTTTCTCCTTTCTCCTTTCTCCTTTCTCCTTTCTCCTTTCTCCTTTCTCCTTTCTCCTTTCCTTTTTTTTTTGACAGGCAGAGTGGACAGTGAGAGAGAGAGACAAAGAGAAAGGTCTTCCTTTACTGTTGGTTAACCCTTCAACGCTCAACGCTGATCTGAAGCCAGGAGCCAGGTGCTTCTCCTGGTCTCCCATGGGGTGCAGGGCCCAAGCACTTGGGCCATCCTCCACTGCACTCCCAGACCACAGCAGAGAGCTGGACTGGAAGAGGGGTAACCGGGACAGAATCTGGTGCCCCGACTAGGACTAGAACCCAGTGTGCTGGCGCCACAGGCAGAGGATTAGCCTATTGAGCTGCGGCACCAGCCTGAACCCAATACAATATATTCTAATAATTCATATGATGTTAGATATGTTGTTTTATATAGAATGATGCCTCATCTGCTATTCTTTCAAGGCTAATACTCTTTCCTGTATTCCAGTCTCCTGCCATTCTGTTGAGTAACATTTTCAGCCATCTTTTTTTTTTTTGTCTTCTAAAAGTTTCTGTTCTGTTTTCTTTCTTCTCTGTCTGCATATGCTTTTTTAGTGGTTTGTGCACATCTCTTTACTGCTATTTATATACTGAAAAAACCAGAGAAAAAAATCAGAATCTAAGTTCAACTTCAATTTTAACTGTTGATTGGTATTATGACGTTGGGCAAGCCATGTAAATTTTCTGTCTTCAGTTTTCTCTCATTTAAAGTGATGGGCTTTAGCTATATGAAAACTGTGTCCCTTAAAAACTATAGTTATATAAGTCTGGGATTAAATATTCAAATCTTGCTATTCACATTGCTGTGGGACTGAATTATGTTCCCCTCAAAATTCATGTTGGAACCATACTCCCCATGAGATGATATTTGGAGAAGGGCCTTTGGGAAGTAACAGAGTTGGAAGAGGTCCTAAGCATGGGGCTCTCATGATGGGATTAAGCTCTTAAAAAAGCAGAGACCTTGCTGTCTCTCATTCTCTGTCACAAGAGGACACAGAAGAAGGCAGCAGTCTGCAAGCTAGGAAAAGAGCCATTCCTAAAACTCAACCATGCTGGCACCATAATTTGGACTCCTGACTCCATTACTGCAATAAATAAATTTCTGTTGTTTGTATCACCCAGTCTATGGTATTCGATTATGGCAGCCCAAGTTAACCAAGATATGTGATATATAATTTGATAATATACGCTGTAAGAATATAATGTACTGTGGGGCCAGTGCTGTGGTGTAGCAGGTAACGCTGCTGCCTGCAGTGCCAGCATCCCAGAAGGGCAACAATTCATGTCCCGACCACTCCACTTCCAATCCAGCTCTCTGCTATGGCATGGGAAAGCAGTAGAAGATGGCCCAAGTCCTTGGGCTCCTGCACCTGTGTGGGAAACCCAGAAGAAGGTCCTGGCTTCAGATTGGCACAGCTCCAGCTATTGTGGCCAACTGGAGAGTGAACCAGTGGATGGAAAACATCTCTCTCTCTCTCTCTCTCTCTCTCTCTCTCTGCCTCTCCTTCTCTGTGTAACTCTGACTTTCAAATAAATAAATAAATCTTTAAAGCAAAAAAAAAAAAAAGAATATAATCTGCTGCTCCTTAATTCAAAGTCATAAAGTTAACACAATGGTTAAATGTGCTTTTATCAGAAACACTATAAGAATAAATACATCAAAATATAATTCATCAAGATAAAATCACCTGTAAGTGACACAAAGTAAATAAGACTATGGTTTGGTCCATGTGAGAATCACTCAGATCTGTGAGTTGCACAGATTTACTCTAGCTACTGCTTGTCCCTGTTGCCCAGTTCCACTTTCATCACTACTCAGATGGACTTGAACATGATCTTCCTTTCCAAATCCCTCCCTCAAGTGTAATGATCACTATTTATTAAGCCTCTGCTCAAGGTCACGGATTGTGCCCAGTGCTTTTACGTGGTATGCCTTTGAATTCCTATAATAAGCTTGAGAGGAGGATTGTCACAGTCCTCTTACAGATGACCAATCAGAGTGTCAGAGATACTGAATGCCTTGCTCTGAACACACCACTTACGAACTAGGATTCAAAATCCTATCTTGTTTGTCTGGCTCTAAAGCCTCTATCTTTTGTGACATGCTATTAGGAATAGGAGAGGCAGGAGGAAGAAGGGTGGGAGTATGGGCAGAAGGGAAGGTAGGATGGGAAGAATCACCATGTTCCTAAATTTGTATATGTGAAATGCATGACATCTGTATACCTTAAATAAAATGTAAAAAAAAATCATGAAAAAGGCTGGTGCCATGGCTCAATAGGCTAATCCTCTGCCTTGCGGCACCAGCACACCGGGTTCTAGTCCCGGTCGGGAGCCGGATTCTGTCCCAGTTGCCCCTCTTCCAGGCCAGCCCTCTGCTGTGGCCAGGGAGTGCAGTGGAGGATGGCCCAGGTGCTTGGGCCCTGCACCCCATGGGAGACCAGGAAAAGCACCTAGCACCTGGCTCCTGTCATCGGATGAGCGCGGTGCACCGGCTGCAGCGCACTGGCTGCGGCGGCCATTGGAGGGTGAACCAACGGCAAAGGAAGACCTTTCTCTCTGTCTCTCTCTCTCACTGTCCACTCTGCCTGTCAAAAAAATAAAAACATAAAAAAATAAATGAATAAATAAGAGAGAGATGAAATGTGGTTTCTCTCTCCTGGAAGCTAACAATTCACTAAGTGAGATGAATGTAAAGTATGCTGTGTAATCAAATGGGTAGATGGTAATTGACATGTAATAGAAGAAGGTAGCAAGTGTATCCAATGAGGGTAGGTGATTATTTCTTATTTTTAAAAATGATTTTGTGTATTTTAGTTGAAATGCAGAGTGAGAGAGAATGGAAAAAAAAAAGAGAGAGAGAGATCTTTTATCTGAGGGTTCACTCCTTAAATGTTTGTAACAAGCTGCTTTGAGCTGTGTTGGAGCCAGGAATAAGGAACTTCATCTTGAGTCTCTCACATGTCTGACAAAGACCCAAGTACTTGGGCCATCTTCCACTGCTTTCCCAGGCACAAGTAGCAGGGAGCTGGTTCCAAAGTACCAGCACTCAAGGTACTCGAGCTGGCACCCAAATAGGGGATGCCAGTGTGAAGTGGAGGATTAACCTGCTGCGCCAAAATGACTTCTGATTATTTCTTCTTAAAGCAGTACCTTTTAAATAGGGCCTTGAAGAATAAATAGAATGACAGATATTAAACAAGGAGAGAACAATGCAGTTGGACCCAATGACAAGCAATTGCCAGCTTAAGCAAAATATGGATGAATCTAACAAGGCAAGATGGGATGGTATATTAAAAGATCAATAAGGGGCAGGAATTTGGCCTAGCATTTAAGATGCCAATTCAGACATAGGCATCTCACCTCAGAGTGGCTGAGTTGGACTCCCAGCTCCCTGATAATGCAGGGAGAAGTTTGGGTTGGGTTCCTGTCATTCACAGGGGAAACCTGATTGAAACCTTGACTCCCAGCTTTGGCCTGGTCTAGTCGTAGTATTTGAGGGCATTTGGGGAGAAAACCAGTAGATAGGAGTGTACCCTCTCACTCTCTGTCACTTTGCCTCTCAAATAATAATTTAAAGAGATTAATATGTTATGCTAAGAAGTCTTGTTTTTATTATGTAGGGAAAACAGGAGCTCAATCAGATGTTTGTTTATGAATGTACATTAATGAAATTTATCTAACCTAAGATAGTTGAAGGTTTTTTAGTTATCTTTTAGCTTCTTTTTCTCTCTTTACATATTTCATAGTTTTTTTCCCCTTTTTTCTTTCTTTCTTTTATTTGAAAGGCAGAGTTACAGAGGGGCAGAGATAGACAGAGAGAAAAAGTCTTCCATCCCCTCGTTAACACCCCAAACAGCCACAACAGCCAGAGCTGAGTGGATCCGAAGCCAGGAGCCAGGAGCTTCTCCCAGGTCTCCCATGTGAGTACTTGGGCCATCTTCTACTGCTTTCCCAGGCCATAGCAGAGAGCTGGATCGAAGTAGAGCAGCTGGGACACGAATTGCCGCCCATATGGGATGCTAACACCGCCCTGCAGTGTCTTTACCTGCCACACCACAGTGTTAGCCCCTAGATTTTTCTTTTTTCAATGCCAAGAAATTTTATTAACTGTCTTGTTAAATCTTTGACACTTGCAAAATGTTAGAGGAAGTTTTAATTGGCTTGAAACATATGATATAATCAACCGTATATTTGTACTAATAGTATCATTAGGAAAGAACAGATTTAAGATGAGAATAGAAAAATGGAAACTTCTTTGAGGGAGTTTGTCAAGTTTCTGTTCATGATATAATTTGCGCCTAGACAAGCAAATGGCACAATATTAGCCTCAGTATTTCCAAATACATGATGTCTTATTTCATTCTTCCCATGACTGTGAAGGTAGGTATTAGTATACCCATTTATAGATGAAGAAGTAAGACGTGGAGAAAATAAGAATTGCTGTGGTCTCTACATTTTGAAAAAGACAAATAAGCAGAGTCTACACTTGAACCCAGATCACTTCTTTCAATTACACAGTTACAACCCTTTCAGCAAAGCTATGCATCCAAGAAATAAACTAAAACTTGGATGATAACAGAAGCATTAAAAGTCCCCAATGCTAGTTTCAATTTTGTGATTATAGTCACTGTTCCCAAGGAAATGGAAATAAATGGGTCACATTCACTAATGTGCAATTGGAAACATTTTCCTGCAGTTTGTTAAAAAATGAAGGCACATTATACTCACACAATACAGCAAAGCAGGATGACAAAAGGACGGGAAAAGCCAACAAAACTAAAGCCAATTTATTACTTCAATAAATGTCAGGGCAGTAATTGTGTGGGATGTGGATTAATACTGAAAAGAATAGATTTGTGTCATTCTTAAAATATAAATATGAATGCTCTGACCACAGAGTTAATAAAAGTATGTTGTCCACAGTGACTGGTAATTGATGTGAAACAGTTACCTTTACTTTATCCTACAAATGGCAGAAACAAAGCTTCCATAGAGGGGGCTATTCACACGTAAATTGTGTTTAATGGTTTCCTGTTAATGTGTTCTATTTCTATAATGAAAGTCTAGCCAAATTATAGGAGAGATGCTCTTAACTCCTTTACGGCTATCAAATTGAGCAGTAATTGAATCAGGCAAGAAATCTCTTTTTGACCTTGAAGGCTGAGATTTAGATTTTTCTCGTCTTCTCCCATCACCAACCTGAGAGAGACTTAGTATTAATTTTTCAAGCTTCTATATTTTATATGATAACTCCACAGCACTAAATAAAATGCTTCCAAGTGGAAAATGCAAATCATCAACAACTCCTCAATTTTCATGCAGAGGGGCTAGTGCTGTGTCTCAGTGGGTTAAAGACTTGGCCTGAAGAGCTAGCATCCCATATGGGTGCCCGTTTGAGACTCAGCTGCTCCACTTCCAATCTAGCTCTCTGCTATGGCCTGGGAAAGCAGCAGAAGATGGCCCATGTCCTTGGGACCCTGCACCCACTTGGGAGACCTGGAAGAATCTCCTGGCTCCTGGCTTTGGGTTGGCTCAGCTCCAGCCCTTGTGACAAACTGGGGAGTGAACCATCAGATGGGAGATTTCTCTCTCTTTCTCTTGCTGCCTCTCCTTCACTGTGTAACTCTTTCAAATAAATAAATAAGTGTTTAAAAAAATTTCATGCAGAAATAAGACATTTTGATGAAATTAACTATAATTTACCAATTCAAATTTTTCATTCAGCATTTTATCTGCTATCAGACATTTTTTTTTTTTTGGACAGGCAGAGTTAGACAGTGAGAGAGACAGACAGAGAAAAGTCTTCCTTCCGTTGGTTCACTCCCCTAATGGTCACTACAGCTGGCGTGCTGTGCCAATCTGAAGCCAGTAGCCAGGTGCTTCCTCTCGGTCTCCCATGTGGGTGCAGGGCCCAAGAACTTGGGCCATCCTCCACTGTATTCCCGGGCCACAGCAGAGAGCTGGACTGGAAGAGGAGCAACTGGGACAGAATCCAGCACCCCAACCGGGACTAGAACCCAGGGTGCTGGCGCCACAGGCAGAGGATTAGCCAAGTGAGCTGCGGTGCCCGCCTGCTATCGGACATTTAACAAATGAGCAATTCAGATGTTATGTAAAATCTGCCACAAGAAGAATGGATTATATATAGGACATATAGACAACTAAATCAGAGAGAAATGTAATGTATACAATAATATTATATGTAGATGCCTTAATACAATTATTTCTGAAGCATGTCAGTATTTAAGAAATTGAAAAACTTTCACATGTTTGTATCACTATGTAGAAAAAATTTAAAAAGTCAGATATTTTAGAGGAAAAGTATGAATACTGGGGGTTAACATGTAAGGACAGTCCTTTTATATAACTGAAGTGGTCTTTGGGCAAACATGATTTACATGCAATTGCCAAATTACAAGCTACATTAGATAGATCCACCCTCATTTTAAGGGAGCAAATGGCTAATTGCATTCATGCTCATTTGAACTTCAGAGTCAGAATTGGCCTAAAGCATTACAGAATTTGTCTTCAGAGGTATTACGTTTTGATTAATTTTTTTTGAAGTACTGTTTTTAAGCCATCCTTAAAGCGCCCAAGCTGCCTTTCACATGACCTAGAATGCCCATAATAAGTTGATACTGATTTAGAAGGGAGGTATCTCCCTACTGTTTTCCCAAAGTGTCCAGATTATAGTAAGTATAGTTATAAGGGCTTTTGTGACTCCAACCTTCTCTCTGATTGCTAGCCAATCCTCTTCCTGCCATATCACCTGGACCCATGTCCTGTTCCTTATGCATTGACACTTCTTTCTGACTTTGCTCAGGTGGACATGCTCTCTTCCTGTTGAAAACATACTCCTTTATGCTCTAGTGAGCCTTTGACCTTCTACTGAAGGCTTCCCATATCCCCCTTCAGTTGCCCATTGGAACTGAAGTCACTCCTTTTCTTCTGGGGAACTCACAGTATAAATATAATAGTTTTGTTTTCTATTTTGTATTTAACCTACATATTTAGAAATTCTATCATCATTCGTTTGCCAGTTAGATCATGTATTTCTTGAGGGAATATACCACTTTGTATACACACTAAGTGGTTATTAATGAGGGCTCAGACAGAAATAGAGACTAGGATCCAAGCACCAACTCCACCAAGTTTTGACTGTTATATAGCCTATCTAATCTTTTTCCTCCTCCCTTCACACTTTTTAGGATTTTGTAAAGATGAAAATAAATAATGCATCTCACAATGCATCAATATAATCAATATAATCAATCATAATATATGAAACATACTAAATAGTTATTAGATATTTCCATCAATACTTAGACTGGACTGAAGTTCATGTCTTTCTCAAATTCATGTTAAAACCTTGCCACGTAATGTGATGATATCCAGAGGTTTGGTCTTTGGAAATTTATTGGGATTACATGAGGTTTTGAAGGAGCTCTCAATAATGGGATTAGTGATCTCATAAGCATTTTAAGAGAACTTGATTCTTCTTTCTGCAATTTGAGGATGCAGTAATTGGATTAGAGTTCTGTCTATAACAAATAAACAGGCCCTCACCAGATCTCAAATCTGTCAGTCCCTTGATCTTAGACACTGAACCTTTAGAACTGTGAGAAATACACTCTTGCTGTTTAATTCATCAGCAATTTTGTTGTAGCAGCTTGAATTGAGACAATAGTAATTTAGTACTGTTCATAGCCAAACAGTAACACAAGACAGATGCTTAATACTGTTAAGTAAACAACTGAATAAACACAATTTAAATCAATGAAAAAGATAGTTTCATTTGAGATGTTTTCATTTCTTTCCAAGAAACACTGTACATCCAAGACTGTAAAAGGACTCTAAGTTTTATAGACATTTGCTTCTTTACAGTGTACATGATTGAGAGCTTTATCCCTGATCCTACTATCTTACATTAATGTGCATTTCTCCCTAACTCCACAGCATGATCTGTACTGTTAGCATGACAATCAGTCTTTTCAATACATTCTGGATGTGTTCTCCTCCTCTAGTGATGGGATTTTTTTAAAGATTTATTTTATTTATTTGAAAGACAGTTACAGAGAGTGGTAGAGAGAGAGAGAGAAGTCTTCCATCCACTGGTTCACTCCCCAGATGGCCATTGCTGGAGCTGCACTGATCCAAAGCCAGGAGCCAGGAGCCTTTTTCAGGTCTCCCACGTGGGTGCAGAGGCCCAAGGACTTTGGCCATCTTCTACAGCTATCCCAGGACATAGCAGCGAGCTGGATTGGAAGAAGAGCAGCTGGGACTAGAACTGGCGCTCATATCGGATGCTGGTCCTTCATGCCAGGGTTTTAACACGATGCGCCACAGTGCCAGCCCCTAGTGATAGGCTTTTGCTTGTATATACAAACCTAAATTCCTGTCTGAAGAGCCAAGGTTGAGGTACTCTTAGCATGAGGCTAAGTTAAGAGCAAATGTAAGAGGACATGGAGAGGGAAATGACGGCGTGCAATGAAATGGGAACTTTGATGTCATCTGTACTTGCCTTAACATTCATACATTTTCCTCAACAGTAAGCAACTATTGATAAAGCCCCTCTCCCACCTCTGTGTGAGGAAAACTTAATTTTTAGCCACTGGGAATCAGGCTTGGCCATGTGACATTCTTGGGCCAGTGGGATGCAAACAGTAACATCTTCTACACCCAAGCTGAATTTTAAGGATTATTGCTTGGTTTTTCATTAGTTTTTCTCCTCTACCCAACATTTGCCTGGTGAAATGAAGAGGAAATATACCAGAGACACAGCAAGACCACAACTTTTAATTTTGTACAAATGGAGATTTTGGATGTCATTTAGCACAGCGTAAGATCGCAAAAGCTAGGTGACACGGAACTCTTCCAAGAGTTCCTTCTTAGGTCAACTATTTCTTTCTACAAAACCATACAGAAGCTTTCCCTAATCTCTGCTCAAGCCTCCCCACCCCACACAATCATACACAAAATCAATGAATTCATTCTGGAGAACTCAGTAGTTACAAGCTGTTGCCCATCTAACTGGTTTCATTGTATTTGTTCATATGCACTGTGTTAAGACAAAACTACCACTTTCTAGGATTTACAACACTGATGAGGTTAAATAAATGAAACCCTTAGAACATGAGATAGCAGTTCTCATTCCATTATATTAAGCATGCTTCTCTCACACCACATGCTAATTATAGAAGACAATACACACACATGATGTTAGATATAGCTCCTGTTCTCAAGAAGACATCTTATCTGGGAATATGAACGTACACACAATCAGTTATAACCTATCCTAAGATATACTGCCAGAAGGGAGACTAAACCAAAGTGCTACAGCTGGTCACAGACAGACTGGATTTGGGTACACCCTAACAGTCTTATTATAACTTGATCACTTCTTTAAAGATTATTTAGACAGTGACATTCTGAGGAACTCATGGTTAGGGTATCAGCATATGAATTTTGAACACAACTCAGTCTTCAACAACAAGAATAGATAAGATAGCACCTGATGGTAAGTAAAATAACTGAAAATCTGCAATCAAGAGAGGGACACACAAGTAGAACCAAGATTTAGAAAGAGCATATTTGTGTATCAGGTGCGTAGGAGCAGGGCAGACACTGGACGCAGCTTTTCAAATATAGGCAACTGATGACTTGACTAAAGAGAGCCTCAGTGGGAAGGAGAGACAGGGACACGTAAAGGAAAAAATGTGAGACACAGAGAACAATTGTGGATGGGGCAGTAAATCAATAACATACAAATATAACTAATTTTATTTTTGTGTCTAGATGACCAAAAGAGTAAGACTTCTGCAAATAGTAGAAGTGAGAGTCTGGAAAACAAAAGTAGAGTGTAGAGAGATAGAAAGATGTTCTGGAGCAAGCAATGAAGTTGGAGGAGGGTGATTTGGAGTCTTTATGACTAACTGTTGGTGGGGCAGCATGGTTGAAAATTCTGAGGACGATCATTGTATTTGGCAATCAGGGTAATAAATATTGGCAAAATTATCAAATAGTCCAGGTGATATTAGAGATACGACCCAAATGGAAAGAAGCCAGAGGCAGGAGATGGCAACATGATTGCACAGCACAAAGGAGTATATAAGCAAGGTTTTAAAAATAATGGAAAATGTAACAGTAAACTTAGTTTGATTATTCAATCATTTGATTTTTTCGACATCCTATAAGGTAAACACTGTCATAGTACCTGTTAAACAGGTGGGGAAAATGATATGCATCTAGGTGACATATAGCTTTTCTACTGCTACATAAATAAAGAGTTAAGTATGATTCCAGGTAGTTGATTCAGGAATACACGTTTGATTGCTATCCTTTTCTTTCTCTCTTTAAATGTAGTTTGGTAGAAAAGAATAAAATCCATTTAAGATGGTAAGAAAAGCCCAAGAAATTGCATGTGTAAGCATGGCCTGTAACTGGGCGTGTGAGGGGCTGGGACAATGAGCATCTTGAGATCAACACAAATGCAACCAAGGGCTTAGGCTGCATACCCAAACTAGGGGAGAAGAAAGCAAGTTGACAGAATAACTAAAGCGTGTGCACCTGAATTTAGGAATAGGAGACATTCCCTAAATGAAAGACTCATATATATTATACTTCACTGGGATATTCCTTCAGTGAATTGTTACTGAATAAGTAGTCCATGCCAGACATTTACATCAGAACCTAGAGATATAATGGGAAACAAGGCAGGCACAGTCCCAGAACTCAAGTATTTTCCAGTTAGTGACACTTAATTGGATCATCAGCAGTCTGATAAATAATGGAACTAGCTATTTGATATCAAAGGTCATAGATTACAATAAAACTAGCTCCATAATTAACAGGATATACAATTCAAGGAAAGTCATTACACTCCTGATATCCCAGTTTGTCCATCAATGAAACAGAGATCAAATTATAACAGACTATAGTACCCTTGGATAAAAGGTACATTGGAGAGGCAAAGTAATATTAATAAATGAAGAGAGCATATAACAGTATTTAATAAGAAGAAATCTTCATTTTATTTTCATTAGGAAAATATTAATTATTGGATTTAGCCCAAGCAGACTTGTTATTTTAAATATATCGAATAATCTTTAGAGGCTTTTATCATTTTCTCCAGAAGTAATAAAGGTATAATTTATAAAATCAGAAGTTAATCAAATAAAAAAACTTACAGCAAAATGGTGTTATGATGGCAATTTAACATGAATGCAATTTAAGACATTGTTATGACTCCCACAGTAACCACACCTGGCACCCTGCCTCCTCTATAAATAATCTTTTACTCTGGTTAAACAATAGATGCTAATACTTGTACTGAGATGTTCTGTGACAATGCAGTATATATACATTTTAAAATCTGACAATTTTTATTCCATTGTAAAGGTTAAGTAGATAATTGCTTTTCCTACTGCTTATCAAGTTAATATTATTTACATTCAGAAAATAACAAACCAAACAAAGTCAACGTAGATTCACACAGAATCTTGTTCTGAACTCATTCAATTCTGTTAATAGTTACTATGCTGTCAGAAACCAAGGATATGTTTATTTTAGCAGAGGATGCATATGGGTTTGAAAATCTTGATCAGTTATTTAAATGAGTACAAAATAAGATTTTAAGCTGAGATAAAATGTAGAAGGACACCTGACATGATACATGACAGAATCAGGATTCAAATTTACCTTGACAAACACTAACAAGCTAATCTAACGCTAAACAAAAAAAAATCACTCTAAATGATGGTAATAAAGAAGTAACAATAGCAGAGTTAGCAAGATTTTCAGGCTACACAAATCAAAGTGTGGGTTCCAGACCCCTGGAAATGGGCATTCCTGATGGGTCTGGTAATGGATTCGATTCTGAGGATTACATTTTAAGTGATACTGATAAGAAAAACTCCATCAACACACAGGAAGGAATTGCAGTATTGGATGTGAACTATTTTAGGTCACAAACAAAGTCTATTCCAGCCCTAATATTCTGTGATTCCATGCAACATATAAATTATGGGTAGCATGCTTATATCGGACAGATTCCATTAAATGCAGCAATATAATTTTTGATTATATATTACGAGTACTTTTAAATCTGAGTTTGCATTTAAATTATTCTTATTTTGGTAAATGCAAAACAATGCCAGTTCTTACATTAATTCGGGAGAGTCTAATTATTCAGGTTTTGCAGGAAAAAACAAGGATTTTTCCTAAAAAGTATAATTTTTTAACCAATTTTTGAACAAGGAGAAATTCCATATTTACAATGAAATTTACATAGAGATATGGTACAGTTTAAAAATATTCTTTCCATATTCTTATATAAAACATCTATGAGATAAAAATCTTTTAAAATTGTTTCCAGGATAAACAGGATTTAGAATACAAAATAGAGGGTTTCTACAGATCTTTTGGCTTGAATTTACATCTAGCATCAAAAGTTCAATGCCATAATTTTAGGCAGGGCTTTTCAAATGTTAATGTATGTACAACACAGCAGATCTGGCCAATGCTGACTGCATTTCTGCCAAGCTCCCAGGTACGTTTTCAGCTGGTTCTTAGACCACTCATGGATTAGCAAGCATTTGAGTTTGCTTGTTGTATCAATCACACTAAAACAATTCCCACTAAATATATCAGTTAAAAGAAAGAAGTTTTTTAAAAAAAAATCAAAAAGGAGGACCTTTGTCATGTACAGTTCCTTGCCAAGTCCTTACTGATTCTGATGCTATTTGTCTAAATGATGTTATTCTTTCGAATGTGAAGGAGGCTCACAACCACCTGGGATGGGCTGGGCCAAAGTCAGGAGCGCAGAACTCATTCCGAGTCTCCTATGTGGCTGTCAAAGACTCAAAGCACTTGATCCATCTAATGCTATCTCCTAAGTGCACATTAGTAGGAAGCTGAAATGGGAAGCATAGGGGGGATTTGAACTCAGGCACTCTATTATGGGACACAGGCATTCCAAGCAGTCTCTTAACCCCCTGTTCCAAATGCTCGCCTCTCTATAGGACTTTGAGGCTGTCTATCTCTGTCTCTGATTTCCTTTTACTAAAGCATTGCTAGTTTGTGGTTAAATGAAGTACCAAAAAGACTTTTCCGAACCTACTTTAAATCCTTATTAAAAAAAACTTCTATTCATTATGAATAGCCTCCAGATGACTGACCCTAACAGAGCCAAGAAGAAGAAAAATTGGAACAGCAATAGTCTGCTTGGCTATATCCCTCTGCTTTCCCCCAGACTTGTTTCAACTGGGGAAAGCACAGTGATTGCTTTTTGGGTCAAAATATTTCATTATCATCACCATATTCATTAAGGCATTCCATAGGCTAGACACTTGACTCACTGCTGTGTACGAGCATCTATTTCATTTAATCCTCAAAATATAGTTATGAGGCAAATGTATCCCTTACTGAAGTAACAGAAGTTCAGAGATTGAGATGGTATAAAAATTGTTAGAGATTCCAGTCCTGGATACAAAATACAAATTTACATCTCTTTATGTCTGACTAGGGAGACCGAGCTCTAATGTTAGGATAATGATGATGATGATGATGATGATTATAATGATTATCTGAAAGGTTATAGAAAGAGATAAAGAGAGAGAGAAAAAAAAAATCTTCCATCTGCTGGTTCACTCCCCAGATGGCCACAACAGCCAGAGCTGGGCCTATCTGGAGCCAGGAGCTTCTTCCATGTCTCCCAACATGGGCACAGGGGCCTAAGAACTTGGGCCATCTTCTGTTGCTTTCCCAGGCACATTAGCAGGGATCTGGTTCAGAAATAGAGCAGCTGGGACTTGAACAGGCGCCCATATGGGATGCCAACACTGTAGGTCACAACTTTACCCACGATGCCACAGTGCTATCTATCCCCAGCTACAATTCTTTTAATTTCATTGACTCCTTTGCTGATCCCTGAAGCCTGCAGGTTTTCTGTAGCTCATCTTACAATGACTTATCCTCATTCCTCAACACATACTAGATACTGAGTTACATTTATCAAATTAGAGCGTGTCTAAAAATGAGTTTGTGGATTGTATCCAAAATGTATCCCATCCTCAATTTTCTGATGTTTTCAAAGGTATCCTTGTCTTATTTTATTTTATTTTATTTTGCCAGGCAGAGTTAGACAGTGAGCGAGACAGAGAGCGTTATAGATAGTGAGAGAGAGACAGAGAGAAAAGTCTTCCTTCTGTTGGTTCACCCCCAAATGGTCGCTACGTTGGAGCTGTGCAGATCTGAAGCCAGGAGCGGGGACCCAAGCACCTGGGCCATCCTCCACTGCCCTCCCAGGCCACAGCAGAGAGCTGGACTGGAAGAGGAGCAACCAGGACCAGCATCCAGCACCCCAACTGGGACTAGAACCCGGGATGCAGGTGCTGAGGCAGAGGATTAGCCAAGTGAGCCGTGGCGCCGGCCAGTATCCTTGTCTTCTTCTCATTCCAGTATTGTGCTGTCATTTATCCTCCTGCATTCTCTCAACATTCAGTCTATTTTGAGGCCCAAACCCTTCCTGGTGTCCATAGACCTGGGTTTTTCTGACAGCAATTTAATAACTCTCCCTGGTTCCTATGATTTCCTCTTTAAACACATAATATATTTGAATAAAGATGAATCTATTTGAAGCCTGGATTTTAAAGTCATTAACTATCCAGTACCAATCATTCTATCATGACCTTTAAGAATAAACCAAAAATTTTTAGCCTGGCAGTTTGAAAACATATTTTAATTTTCTTCCATCTGCTGTTCCCTTTTTGTTCCATGGAAGATATTGGATTAGCATGCTTTTCAAAAGTCTTTTGCTGGAGAACCCTCTGTACAATTAAATCTTGCTTTTTGCCTAAAATGCAAAGTAGGATTGAACTGTATGTTTATGTACATGTATGTGTGTGTGTGTGGAGGGCAGGCAGGTAGCATGTTTTGTACTGTAATACCACACTGCTGACAACACACAGGCAGTCCTGACGGGGTTCCTGGAATATCTTGATATTAAAGGGATGCCAAGGGAAGGCCAGCAGTCTTCCATCTCCTCACTCAGCCTAATTTAATTCTGGCCCACACCTGACACATGTCTGGACTTGTACACATTACCACATTGCTCCTGTCAGTTTGTTTCACTCTTTCTCTCTTCACCTTACATGTATACTTAAATACACCCATTATTGAAGTTTTGCTAACTCCCAGAATCCTTTTATAAACATCTCCTTTACATTCCTGTCCTCTGCATGTGACTCTTATATTGGGCACTTAAAGACATTTTATGTTACACAAGATGCAGAGGTAATTTCTTAGTTTACATGCTAGAATTTTCATAGCTAACATGGATTTAACTAATTCCATTGATCAGTCAAGCTAGTTATCTTTGTAAAACTTACTTCTTTCTAATGCTTACAAAATGTGGGTAGTGTAGTGAAGGGTGGTAGTGTTGGCACTGGTGATGGATAAGATTCGCTGACTCATTTTTCACTTTTGCTTCAATAAGTGGAGGTAGTTGTATGCCAAACTGTACCTGACAATGGCTATATCAGTTGAATTTGTTTACATATGTAAATTAATTAATTCTTATGAAGTTTAATGTAAATGTGAATTGAAAACATCATTGTTCCAAAAATGCAGTTAAATGTTAGGGAAAATTTCAAGTTTCTAGAAATTAGGTGTGGAGGTACAAAAATTAAAAACAGAAAAAGTTATTGATTGCATATTTCTTTCAGATTTTGCTCCATTTAAATAAAGAGAAGCTGAAAGTCTATAGTGAGGGTATTCTTGATGAGAAAGAATGAGAGGAATTACTATTTACCGATAGTAATAGAGTTCATAAAGGAAGGTCCTTGGTCCTACATAAAAACTTGGTACAATAATGTGGATTTACATGTCTAGGGATAATAAAATGTTTAAGCATTCATACCATTTTAAAACTGCTTCTCTTAGTAATGAGCTGTTTAGCCATAAACTAGAGTGTCAATTGTTAAATCAGCAACAGGAGTCACTGTACACTTACTCCCCATGTAGAATCTCTGTCCTTAATGTGTTGTACTATGTGAATCAATGGTATAACTAGTACTCAAACAGTACTTTACACTTTGTGTTTCTGTGTGGGTGCAAACTGTTGAAATCTTTACTTAATATATACTAAATTGATCTTCTGTATTTAAAGATAATTGAAAATGAATCTGGATGTGAATGGGATGGGAGAGGGAGTGGGAGATGGGAGGGTTGCGGGTGGGAGGGAAGTTATAGGGGGAAAAGAGCCACTGTAATCCAAAATCTGTACTTTGGAAATTTATATTTATTAAATAAAAGTTAAAAAAAGAAAAAAATACACTAAAAATTATAATAAGGATTGTAAAATTGACATCTGGTTGAGCAGAGCCTGAATTCTTTCTTATTGTATGACACCATCTTAAAAATGTTTGACTCCTTAATTTTTACAAAGATTTTTAGAAGCAGCTTTTTAAGATTCAGGAAAAATGTTCTGTTACCATTTATTTATTTATTTTTTTACTTTCATTGGATTTGTAGGTTAACATAAGGGAGAGATAGTATTTTCTTATTATGAGCCTTTCCATCCATGAAAATGATATATTGAGATCTACTTAATGTATGTGGTAACATTTTAAAATTGTCTTCCTAAAGTTGTTGCACATATCTTCTTAAATTTATTCATTGTGCTTGCTAAAAGTGTTTTTTTCATAAAATATATTTTATTAGTGCAAAAAAAGTAATGAGCTGTTTAAAGATTTTGTCATACCAAAAAAGATACTTTTTGTTTATTCAAATTAGTAACTCTAGAAATTTAGGCAATTGCTACCTTGCTTCAGTTTGGCTTTGCCTTTGTACTTTGAGTTGCTTTGCTCTGTGTACTTATTAATGTCATGTTTTCACTCTTTAAGGGTGGATTCAGTCCTTTAGAATCAGTTAAATGTTAACTGAAACCACTTCTGTGAATAAAGTAGTGATCACACTGGGTAATATCAGCTTTGGGCAAAAATGAGGTATACCTACAAAGGAAATTGATCTCTTTGTCTTATAAATTGGCTCTGAGAGCAAATAAAGAGGGGAGTTCCAAAAACGTTATTAAGATCTGAAAAAGAGGAAGTGGTGGTAGGAGAATAAATGTATCCTTCAGCTATAACTCATAAAAATTATATGAATTTTTAATCAGGGATTTCTTTCTTTGTCAAATGTATTCCACGCAATTTCCATTATTTGCATCATGTTATTCCCAGTAATTTTCTATTATTACAATATGTACAGTAGAAATTATATTTCTGACTATTTAAAACACAGCTTCAGCAGCATCAAAGGAAAAATCATCTCCTGGAAGCCATCTAATGTTATTTATGATCATGTACTTGAAACGAAATTCAGTCCTAGGATGTTTAAAACCTTGCAGGATAGAAGTTGGAAAAAATGTCATCTAAAAGCTTTTCTGAAAACTCCTTAAAATCCCTTTTGGGGCATATTGTTCTTATATTCTGGGAAAACCACCAGAGATCTTCTGTTATGAGAATATAGGCAGTCATCCTTTTTGGAAATAGATATGACTAGCTAATTGTAGTTCTGAGGAGCTAAATTGCTCTGGCAGATATCAGAGGGGATATTTTATGGTGCATTCAGAGTTGAATTGCATTTCTGGAGATATTCATTCCTATAGAGAAAAGTTCCCTTGCATGAAGGAAGCAGGCTATGTTGCTGACCCCTGTAGAAGTAAAGGCACTGCTGATGGTGTATGTAACTACTCCTAAGAGTTTAGGAGCTGAAAAAGAGCAGCAGTTGAAGGAACAGTTTGCAAAGGATGTTTAATAGAATGTGTTCTGGGTGACAGTGCTTTCAGATCCAACTGAGTGTGTTGGGTAGGGAATTGGAGGGAGCGTGTCAGTGAATGATGTTCCTTTCACCTTTGTCCAGAGCCCAGAATCACACCAATCTCTCAGAGGTTGGCATCTTTAAGAGAACCGAAATCAGCATGACCTCTGGTGTTGTGTAGGGACCAGGAAAGTCACTGACTTCCTGATGAGAATAAAATTGTGTCAGTAGACAGAATTCTCAACATGTCACTGTTCTGGAACCTGGTTAACAACTGAATAATAGGTGGCTAAATTCCTAGTGGGCAAGGAAGAGATTAAAGTACCATAATTTATTTCAATATTTTTTAAAATTTATTTTATTTGAACATCATTGTTACAGAGAGAGAGGAAGAGACAGAGATAGATAGCTTTCACCCTCTGATTCATTTCCCAAATGATCACAAGAGCCAGGGCTAGGGCAGGTCACAGCCAGGAGCCAAGAGCTTCCTCTGGGTCTCCCATTTGGGTGGCAGCAAGATCAGAAGTGGAGCAGCTGGGACTTAAATGGCACATGGCAGCTTTAACTGCTATGCCACAATGCCAGCCCCAATAATTTTTTTTATTTGATACAAATAATCAAGTGAAGCCTGACTCTGAAGTCACATTTTACAGTTTCTTAATCTATTTTAGCCACTGGATGAAGGGGAATTGTAACATTATTGACCTTTTAAAATATTTATTTATTTACTTGAGAATTACAGAAAGAGGAAGGGTAGACAGAGAACATCATTAACTATTTCTTTTACTGAAACACTCAAGACAAATGGAAGTTTTCTTCTAAGGTGTCTTAAACTTGGATACACTTCACTTGTTGGATGAGCGGCCTATAAAGTATGCTGTTATGATCCTAAAAGTAATGTGGCAGTGGCGAGTGAATCATCAGGGAGTGAAGGGTGTGGAATGGATGCTTCCGAAGCAGACTGGCTAGGTGCTAAAGCCTGGCTGTGGATCTTACTCAGAAAAGTGCTTGTTGGGGTTTACTTTCATTCTCCAGAAATCTGCTAAATAAGAGTGCCTAAAAGGAATATTCACAAGTTGTGAAAGTGGACAATAGCCCACCCTTCAGCTAATCTCAAATATGGCTGAACCCCCAGAGAAATACTTGCTCTTTTTACATTGGCCACACTGCAGTAACAATGGGAGATGTTTTGTCAAATCCTTGTTCAATGGGAACAGTTCCAAACACACTGTGGTCACAATTTTAGCACCGGATCTGCTGCAAATACAGAGCCAGGTTCTAGTATTTTATTTTACTACATTGTAAATGCCTGCTCCTTAAATTAAGTTGCTAGATTAGATCAGGATCTTTTAAGAATGGGTTTGTTTGTTTTGACTTCTGGTGGTGGGGTGCTATGAGAAACAGCTATTTGTAATGGTTGTGAACACAATCTGGAACCTTGGGCAATTTATTTGAACTAGTTGAAGATCAGTTTCCTCAAGTGAAAAATGAAGGTAATAATATTACCATCTTCCTAGGATAGTATGAAGTAGTACAAGACTTACATTGGTGCCAGAAGCACGGGAAGAGCTCAGTTAACACTATTGGTCCTGGAATCCATTTGATAAAGAGATTTAATTGAAGCAGGATAAGGATCACAAGCCCTGGAAATCTCCATAACATGTGAGGTCTCTGTAAACATTGTTTAAAAGTACTGTAACTGAGTATTCTATATGTTCTAGCTGGCTCAGAAGTGCTATGACTTTAGACATATTTGAAAGATGAAGGTTTCTATCAATTAACACGGAACTCAAGCACATCTTCTGCTCATGAACTAACCTCCAGGTTGACTGTAGGATGGGAATATTGTTTCTCCATCATTACCATTTTGTATAAATTTCTGAAGCTCCATCCCAATGTAATCAAGTTTTTGAAAAACTAAAAGCAATATAAGAAAGGAAGAAGGAGGAAGAATGAAAGCGAGTGAAGGAGTGTAGGGTGGGAAGTATCATTACATTCTTTTTGTCTTTTTAAAGATTTATTTACATTTGTAAGGCAGAGGTACAGAAAGAGAGAGGGAGAGAGTTAGAGAGAGAGAGAGAGAGAGAGAGAGAGAGAGAGAGAGAGAGAGAGAGAAAGAATCTTCCATCCACTGGTTCACTCCTCAAAGGGCTGCAACTGCTGGGGCTGGGCCAGGCTGAAACCAGGAGCCAGGCGCTTCCTCCAGGTCTCCCACTTGGGTGGCAGGGGCCCAAGGACTTGGACCATCTTCACCTGATTTCCCAGGCACACCAGCAGGGAGCTGGATTGGAAGTAGAGCAGCTGGGACTTGAATTGGTGTCCTGGTGCTTTGGGTGGTGGCTTAACCCACTAGGCTACAACACCCTAGTATTATTACATTCTTAAAATTGTATATATGAATTACATGAAATTTATTACCTTTATATAAATAAAATTTTGTAAAAAGATTTATCTCATGTGCTTTTAAAATTTATGTAATGCAGTTTAAATTTGTATGACCATGAAGTTTCACATAAAATATTGCTCCGTGTATAAGATTCACTCTGATACTATCTACCATATTCCATCCAAGAATAGATGACATAATGTGCTAAGTTGATTTCATCACTCATTATGATGCTTCAGCCCACCATTTGGGAAATGGTATCATATAAGGATTTGGGACATACACCCCATCAGGGTGGTTTTGCCTATTGTCCCCCCAATAAAATCACATTAGTGGTTAGTGCAGACATCATCTGTGATGGTGCTTCTCATCTTCCTCTTGTTTCAGCTGAGAAAAAATAACCCCAAGTGTCTAGCTTAGATTTGTTTGTGGCATACTCCATACTCTAAAATTTTCCCTTGACTCAGAGTGATGCCTTGTTTACATAGTCTAAGCTGGTCCACATAATGTTCCTAGAAATGAATATATAAGTTAGACCATAATGTTAAAGGGTATGCTCAGAGGCCAGTGGGATAGTGATGGTGGTAGTCAGTAAAGGGGTTTTACAGAGAAAGTCAATCTCAAGGGAACAATGGCTAGAATTAAGGCTTTAACATAGAGAACATTATTTCACTGGGCAAATTTAGAGGAGTTGGATTTAATTTTTATTTAAGAGAAACGGATCTAAATCATGTCCAGGAATACCATCCTCAGTACCAACTGGAAACAATTCAGAAATGCACATTTTGGGTGCCTCACTCCAGACTTATGGTTCAGAAACTCTGGGTATCTAGCTGAGCTATATATGTTTTAACAAATTCTCCAGGTGACTATGATGCCCCGGAAAGTTTGAGAGCTACCAATTCAAAAAACCAACATCTCTTTGCCCTACATATATAATAAGGATCTTAAGAGAGAAATAGAATTATAAACCTATGGAGTGAAACTACCACATAAGTTACAGATGTTGAGCCACAACCATTGAACAGAAGTAGAAATTCAGAATTTTCTACATGACACCATTTGTGACTGTGCACTTTACTTTAAATTTTAAAAGGTGAAAATATACAAATACACTAGTGTTTATACTGACATTGAACACACTCTTATTCAATAAATATTTCTTGATATTCTGAAACTAAGATTTTTTTGATTAAAAAGAAAACACAAAATTGTCTACCATTAATTGGGGCACTTTGGAGTATTGGATCAATTCACAATAATATTTTCCTACTTCCACCTACACTCATGGCAGAATATTCTTTGTAGCCATGTTGTACAATAGAATGCCATTTGGACACATTTGATTGGCTCAGGATAGACATCTGGCTTACTTCAGTTCAGTCTCCCTTTTAGGAATTTGGGATTGAGGTAGAGATTCATTCATTGTCCATTTATGTAACTGGATGTGACACTTAGAACACAGGAGCTGAGGTATGGCCATGTGTTTCTTCCAGAGAGCTGATCGACAAAGAGAATGGAGATGAAAGACAGTTGAAGTCCCTGGCTCCAGTACAATTGCATGCTGGCCTTTAGGTTTCAGGACATCTGAAAAATCTGCTGGTAAAACATCTTCCCAGCCTAAGCCAGCTCTAGTTAATTTTTCTCACATGCAAACATTGGGCACTAGGAGTTGATCATAAGACTTTTTTAAAAAAAGAATCAGGAGTAGAAAGAATTCTTTAGTTCAGGAGGGATCCCTAGAAGTAGGCATGTAAAGAATGAGGGACAAATACAAACAGAAATTTTCACTGAAAATCATTATTTTTTATATCTAATAGCCTTTGAAGATTTGCTGCCTAACTCTGTTAGCTTTCATCCTCTCCTTAGGTTTCCTCTTTGCAAGGGCAGAGTTTCAAACATTTTTTTCTGGAAAACTGTTGATGTTGGCCTAGCCTTCTGCTTTGTATTACTGTAATTATTTGACATTTGTAAAGTGCTCATGGTGTTCCAAAACCTGTTCAACATTTTAAAAACAAAAATATCAGTTCTCATCAGGCAAAGCACATGTCCCAGTTCTAATCTAAAGCCAGAGAATTAGAAGCTGGTAGAGAGAAATAAAGACTTAATGCTGTCACTAATTTTGCCTGGGTCTTTGCTAAACAAAATGTTTTATGGCAATGAATCATGCACAAGCTTAACATTTTGCCATCAAATGTAAGCTAAGGAAGTAAATTTTAATGGATTTTTAAATAGAAGTAATTAGCCCCCCTTTTTGGCCTTTTTCAAGGTTAAAATGAAAATTTTCATGTGAAAGAAAATCTCTCTAGAAATATATGCCAATATATCATCTATATATTCACAATTTTAAGTTAATATAAACCCTTTTATCTTCCTATTTTATTTTATTTTTCCCATAAAAGTTAAATTTTTAAAATCCTTATGGCAAACTATATATTGACTGATCTGAAATAGTTATCTACAATAGCATGAAATGAAACTGTTTGCTTTTAATTGGTTAACTAGTGATTATGTATATACACACACACACATACATATTTCACTACTAAAATTATTGAACTGAAAAGTTGAACTATTCTTACTTGGTTCTTAAGATCCCCACTCCCATTCCCATACGAAAGAAAATGAACCTATCTGGGACCTGGAACTCTATCTACTGACCAAACATTACCTTGGCATTCCTAGGGACACACAAGGACACACACACATTCACTCTTAACACTTGACCTAACTGCTGGTAGCTCTGCTTATTTCATGCTATGATAATCTGTGTCTGTTCTGCAACAAGGAGAATGAATAATACATCTAAATTCAATGTTATGTTTTGCTACAATACACTTAGCACAGAATGGACCATTTAGTACACACAGTATAGCTTTTGCAAACCACAAATAGCAACATGAATAAATGAATTGGAGAATAGCCTCGGCCACATACAAGGAAATCCACAAAGTACTGATCTTTAAGATGGTTCGCATGCTCCCATGACACATGACAGACATTTCAAGAAAATTTTATATCTCTGAATATGGAATTCTGACTATGCATAAGTCACTCATTATGAGAGTATTAACTGTGTCCCAATGACGTACAAAGGCCTATAAGGTGTCCCTCTTCTATTTATTTACACATTTTAACAAGAAGCAAGAAAATAATAAATGAATAAATGAATAATGAAGAATCATTTATCCCCCTGGGATTGAATAGCCTCTTGTTCTATTATGCCACACAATCATTAATTTTAATTGTTTCATGTTTATAACCTACATGGATAAAATTAAGAACCATTCCAATAGGAAGAAAAATAATCCACAACATTAACATAAAGACAAATTTCTTCCAAGTTGTTTTTTAAACAAATAAGTAGAAATATTGCTGTATTGTTTGGCATCAGAGTCTATAATAGATATTTAGGTTCATACATTGACTAGAACTATAGACCATATCTGTGCTTTTCTCTTTTCTGCATTTATAAACATGAAAGAAAACATAAAATACCCTGAGAGTGAGTGAAAACTATTCAACTGTAGCATGAAAAGTCACCACAATATCTACTTTTGGAAAAATTCAAAATCATACTTTTAAAAAAGAGAAAACTATTTTACTGATGAAAATAATTTTTTCATGGGACATTTGTGTTTGATTTTGTAGCAGTTAGGCCATAAGTATGCAGTTCATTCTTGAATAGCTTAGAAGGGAAAAAAAAAGAGCCACTGGTACATTTATTGAATCAGAAATTCCTTAGCCATGGGGAGAGGTGCTCACATCTTAGGGCAAGGTGGAGCAAAAATGACTTTTTTCAGTAATCTTTTCTGTGTCTCTGCTCTGAAAAACAGTGTGTAGCTTCAGAGTCTGAATCGTGACTATTGAGCACAATGTTTTTCACCTGAATTTTGACATCACAGATTCATAAATCAATTAACTGTGTAATTCACAGTTTTAATCAATGAAACAAAGCAAAATAGAATTTAAAAGGTCAGGGTTTACATAAAATAACATATACATATATATGATCATATACATAGACTATATTTACCCACATATATACATGCTTATATATGTATATATACTATATATTCATGCTCACATATATAAAACATATTTCAAAAAGCTTGTGGAAGATGGAATCAAAAGAGAAGTTTATTTTGGTGCTGAAAGATTTTGAAATCCATGCAGTTTTTTCATAAAATACATTTTCCATAAGAAGACCCCCTATGAATAAATTTCTATCTTCTTACACCAAAATAAATTTATTTTTAATTGCATTTTCCATGAAATTTTTGGTGTACTCTTTTATATATGTATGCATGTGTGTGTGTTTACATATATGTACAGAATAACAATAAATTGATCTATAGCTAAGTTGTGGATGAAAATTTAAAAAAAAAAGTCATTGAAAGTCACTACTAATCTAGTGAGGGAAGCTGCTTGTCACAGTCCTTATGGATAAGCAGATGAAAGAACTGAGCAATCTTCAGAAAAGTGTTCCTCCAAGTGGGGTTCTCAGACCACCTTGTAAAAAAATCACTGGGTCCTGCGCTGTACCTAGAATGTACTGATCAAACATTAATGCTATTGAAAATCCTGATGTAAAACAAATTACCCAGGGGATTCTCTTTCCTGGTATTCAAGGACTTTTGTACTAGAGACTACTTCCATACTTAGAGGAGGTCCAGGACCTTCATTACAAGCCCTGACAGTCAACCACATGCTGCTACAGGGATATACTTGGCTCTCCACCCAGTAGACAGTGGCTTGAGACATCGCCCATGCCAGCGAAGAGTACCTCATCACCCCATGTCAGCAGGAAGTAGTTCTAAAGACAGATCATCATCCCTCTACCCATCCAGGACTTTTGGGACTAATGTAATCCCATACAACTCCTGCTTAATAAAAAACAAAAGGGTGATATATTAGTACAATGGCACAGTCTTATCTATGGTGTGATCCATACCCTGACACCATCCTAGGCTCTAGCCCCCACCACCAATGCTGGAAGCCAGGTGGCCACATGGCCCAACCACCTGTGTCAGCTCCACCCCCATCCTACTGGGATTCTCTGCTCCTACTTCCCTGCCTGCCCCTTGGCGAAGTTTTAAAAGGACCTGTTCCTGAACACATGGCTCTCTTTCTCTCCATCTCCTGATCTCTCTCTCTCTCTCTCTCTCTCTCTCTCTCTCTCTTATGCTCCCCTACTCCTTCTTTTCCTTCTTTGCCCCTTCCCTCCAGTCTGTTGGGTTTCCCCCAATAAACTCTTTCCCATAAAAAAAAAAAAAATACAAGTCCTGAAAGAAGAATTCCTTTTCTCTCCTCTATAGGTCATTTTAGATCTGTGATACCTCCTACAATAACTACCTAAATGTGACTATTTAAGTTATTTAAAACTTAATAAATTATGAAATAAATTCTCTAGTTATACAGATAACATATTAAGTGTGCAATGGGTGTGGGTGGCCAGCAACACTGTATTCAATAGGCCACACGATGAACACTTCCATCATAAATGCTTGATTGGACAGCCCTACTCCAGAGGTTTTCAAGGAATCTGGCATGAAAAAAATTAAGAGTGAGAATAGGAGAAAGAGGAGGAAGAAGGGTGGGAGCATAGATGGCAGGGAGGGAATGGTGGGAATTATCACTATGTTCCTATCTATGCACAAGAAATACATGAAATTTGTATAACAAATACAATTTTAAAAATAAATTAAATCCAAAACTTAAAAAGTTTGACCTTGAATACATTCATAATAAATGAAGGATATGAGATCATATGTGTTTATAAAATGCATGTAGATCATATAGCAATATTTTAACATCCATTTTAAAGATAGTTTATTAGATTATATAAATTATTAGGCTACTTAGCATTTCAAAGTCACCAGGTAAAGAGGAGAGAGGAATGAATAGGTGGAACAAAGAGTATTTTTAGGGCAGTGAAACTGCTCTTGTAATACTATGATGCTGAATACAACTATACATTTGTCCAGAACTACAGAATGAACCCTAATGGAAACATGGACTTTGGGTGATAATGATTTTGTCAAAGTAACAAATACCACACTTTGGTGGAGGATATTAATTATGGGGTATGATCCATGGGAATTCTCTTTACCTTTCATTTGATTTTCCTGTGAGCCTAAAACTAAAAAAAAATTTATTGAAGATTGAATATATGCTTAGAAAAAATTTTAATGAAGTATAGCCTCAAAAAAATGAAGTATTTTTATATTCTAATGTCATTATCATTTTAAAAAGTAACATCAGTATCCTTTTTTAGGGTAAAATATTTATGAATATTCATAACTACATAGGCATATTGTATATCTAACCAGTGGTGAGTTGTTTACTAATTTTCCCTTTAATTCTAATGACATGATCTCAAGAAGGCACATATTGCTTGAGCTCCCTTATAATTATGGAATCATCAAGTTGCCAATAACTAAACAATTTTTAGGATACTAGCTGCATCAAATAATATTCAAAACAGATTAATACAGTCCTAAAACTGAAAATTTGAGGAAATAGAACATTATTAATTGGAATTGTTATGCTAGTCATATACAAATTTGCATAAAGTTTCAAATCAGTTGCAACTTTAAGTATATTTGCATCAGACACAACGTATCTTTTGTTCCCTGTTGGGGGAAGTGGGAGGGGGTGGCCAATAAGAGTTTTTTAAAAATTTTAAGAACTTTTTTATTAATATAAAGAGAACAGATTTCATACATTTCATAGGTATAGTTATAAGAAGACAATCACACTTCCTTCTCTCTTCTCCCCCTCAATCCTCCTCCGTCCATCAGTTTTTGAAAAGACATAATTTTAATCTACTCCATATTCATAGGCTTAACTCACCACCAACACATTTGACCCATTCCAATTTTAAATGACTTCACCTAAGGTAAAGAAAATTAGTCAACAAAATCTATGGGAGATAAAGGCAACAGACCCAACATAGTACATGGTGAAAATTGTGAGGCTGGTGAGCACTTGGAAATAAAGGAAGTTGCATATCTAGTCACCTAAAGGTATACCTATATATTCACCCAATGGGTGGTATGGTGTGGCAGTAACTGTCGATGATCTATTTAATACCCATTTCTACTTCTTGCTTGCTAAAAGAACCTGATCCTATATCACTACCCAGGGCCATGTGCCTAGCTGCTGAGGATGGACCATGCTTATGCTAAGCCGGTTATGCCAGTTTGGTTCTTCTGTGCCAGTCATTTATCTAGAGGTGAGGTCATGACCCAGGTCTGGCCAGGAGAAGTCAAGTGGAAGGAAGAGCATGGCAATTCAGTGAGCAGGAATGGTTCTGACAAGACAGTGCTTCCAGAACAAAGGGTCCTTCTCTCTTCCTTCACTTCTTGGTTTGTGGGTTGTGCTTCATGGAGCTAAGTGATGAGAATTGTGAGATCCAATGCCGCAACTCTGAGCAGGCAAGAAAGGAATGGTGGGAAGGGAAAGTCTATGATGAAATCCTTGAGCTGCTTACTGCACCTGCCCTGAGACTGCAGACTTACTTTTTTTTTTTTAAACATCATTATGGCTTAAGCCCTGTGAGTAGATTTTCTGTAACTTTTGACTAAACACTCTAACCATTATAGTGCATGATATCAGAGATATACATGCAAAGTTATCTTAAAGGTACAGAAGATTCCTAGAATAGACTAAATCTTGACTTAATGTATCACCATAATTTAAAAAAGAAGGTTCCAGTGCTGACAGAAGCTGCTCAAAGAAATATACAAAAGGAAACAGCAGAGAGAAAAATAAACCTAGATTTTACCCACTTAAGGGCTGCCCATGAAAGAGGGGATTTTGGTGGGAAACTTAAAATATTATGATCCTGTTGTCAAAGTTACCTTTATAGTGTACAATAGCTTTTCAAACTCTCTTAGCTGAGGATCATTTCTTAGGAAACATTGACACAGATAGCTTTCAGTTCAAATGTGATTTCCTATAGATTTGCCCAAAGGTAAGGGATGTGTGAGTCATGCTGATGTCATTACAGCAGCTGGTATGGCTTTGAGGTTTCTCATTTTAAGATAATAACTAGCTTATAGTTCCAGCTCTATGGCTAAGTTAATGGATGACAACGTGTGAGAATGAAGTTAGCTGAGCAACAGCCTGGTGAATTCACTTAATGAAGTGACATCTCATGAAGATTCTTGCCAATCTGCTAACTGGTCTCTCTTACTTTATCCTTTTTTTTCTTCAATATCCTAAGTCAGAAAAACAAAAATGGATTGGAGAAAGTGTGTGTGCATGTGTGAGAGAGAATGAAAGGGAGATGATTACATAATATTACAGAGACAGCAGGTATGGGTGGCAGGGAGGCTGATAATAAAGTATTTAGAAGAAATCAATAATATAGAAGGGCAAGAAAGACAAGAGTTATGAACATAATAGGAATATTAAGGTTGGATCAATCATTATAAATGAAAAAATACTAGATAAAAATAATTGAGGGCTAAATAAATAACACATTTTCAGAACAGGACTATTTGTGTATGAAATTCAGGAGTTGAGCAGGGCACAAAGAAAACGGAGCCGAAAAAAAATAATTTCTGCCTGGACAACAGTGCTTCCAGGAAGCATTATTAATAATTATTGCTATAAATATTAGTATTTCTCAGAGGTCATTATAAACAGCCTTTTTGAAAAACAGATAAGGCCCCTTCACCCTGATTCTCTCAGTTAAGGTCTGAACAATCTGGAATTTAGCAGCTATGAAAAACCCTAGGTACACACACTGGATTATTTTGCAGGATTGGTGATAGCCGGGGCATAACAGAAAACTGGGAAACTGTACTTTTCATCTGCTTTGAGAGAATGATCTTGTCCCTAAGTCAAACTGAAGCCAGATCCAGAGAAAGGAAGAACATTTAAACTAAGACCTCCCATTTGTAGTATTCCTCTCCTCTTCCATGGAGAGAGATGAAATGGATGGCTTTCAGTCCCAGAGCTCTGACGATGCGATCAGACCAGCCAGAATATAACTGATGGACTTGCTCCTGTTTACATTGGTGTTAGTGTCCCCAGAACTAGTATATCTTTGGAAATGAAATAAAAAATTGTACTCAAGTACATAATGCTATATTTCAAAAATGAGCATATTCAGTAATGGGTATCTTTTCATTTTGATGATAGAAAAAAAGCGAGCTTTCCCAAAATGCAACTGTACAACTTCATCATTTCTCAAGATCCTGAATAGAGTAGAAATTACGGGTTGTAATATAATGAAAATACGCTTTGAAATACTGGCATTGATGAGGAAAGGCATTTAGAATATTTGACAGTAAAGCCACAACTATAACTGACTTTGATTGTTAGTGTATGTGAGAATTAGGAAGATTTTCCTTTCTTAAGAAAAAATAAAATAAAACTAAGCCTTTTTCCAAATCAGACTGAATCACAGTATTTCACATTCTCAGTACCATTATAATCATGTGCATGGCTGAGCTCAGCCTAAACAATGTCCTTTGCACAGTCTCAGGAGCCATAGCATTGACTCACTCTTTTATTGATGAAACTGAAGTTGATCATGGTGGTGGTGCACATAATGATATTGTTCTATTTAGATGAGATGGATTAACAGATAAAGAAAAGAAGTATAAACGGGGAAAACAGCAAACAGTGGTGACAGTATCCACAAAGATTCAGACTCAGGTCTGGGTATCTCTTCATATTATGATTACTTTCATATTGTTGTTAACTCCTATATTGAGATTAGTGCTAAATAGAAGTTAAACATGGACACTGAAATCTTTTTTCATCTACAAAATAAAATGGTGATCTAATTTTCTGTTATTGGCAGCATTCTCACAGTCAATTCCCTCAGATTTGGACTTCTTAATTCAATAACATGGCCAAAGTCAATTTGAAGTAACATCTGAACTAATTAGTGACAAGAGCAATTTGACTCTTCCCTTTGCTGCAAGTGCCATTTAAAGCTCTGACCTCTCAGTGTTAGGCTGAAGAGGTATAAATTGCATTACGCCAACCCTCAAAGAACAGTGGTAATGCTAGTAGTAATTTCAGGAAAGATTTGCTTCAATTTTCTATATTATCTGAGTCTGACATCCACTTTAAAAATCTAGGCAGTTTGGCCAAAAATGTTGTTTGGTCAACCTTACAGAACTGTGCAAAGTGGGTTTCAAAGTAATTTCATTGCCTTTTATCTTCCCAAATATTTGTAATTTTTATCAATCTTTGCTTATTATAGCTGGAGCAAAATACACTAGAATACTAAAGGAAGGGTCATCAAAATGTCATTAAGGATTCTACTCCAGGACCCCCAGGACTTGAGCTAAAGCAATGATTCCAAGGTACAGAAACCAGTGAAGGAGGCCTGAGGAAGACTGCTTGCTGACTTGCTTTCTCATTAGGACCACTCAGGCATCTGGGGTTTGGAAAGAAGAATTCATCTAGCATTTGGATAGTTATCCAAATAGAATCCAGAGTCCTGATTCCAACGTTTAGAAGCTATTTAGTTTGCTAGGACTGCTAAAACAAAGCACCACAAACTAGGGGGATCAATGAATAGTTAGGTACTGTCTCACACACAGAGGTTAAAGTCCAAAATCCAGGTGTCAGTCAGCAGGATTGGTTTCTTCTAAGGGCATTGTGGGTACAGGCCTCTCTCCTTGGCTTGCAGATTGGCCATCTTCTCTGCACATCTCTCCACACCACTTTCCTTCTGTGTGTCCAAATTTCCCCTTTGGTAAGGACATCATTCATACTGGACAAGAGGTCAACCCTGCTCCAGTATGATCTCATTTCAACTTAACTAATTATATCTGAAAGGACTCCATTTCCAAATAAGGTCACATTTTGAAGTACTGATGCATAAGACTTCAACATATGAATCTTGAGAGGACACAATTCAACCTACAACAATCCCTCTCTAAAAATCACTTTATTACCAAATGCATGACCTCAGGACTCCATGAATTGTCTTAAGGAGAATTTTCTATATGGCATTGTTTTGTGAAGTGTGATGGTCAAAGGGAAGCTACAGACTCCTTCAAGTTACCTCCAGGCGTTCCCATCTAGGAATACATTCCTACTACACAATAAAATTCTCTTGGTCTGAACACTTTATTCTTTGCTCAGCTTATGAGACTCAGAACTCCTCATGACAAAGCAGGGAAGGTGTTGAGCACATACTATAATAGAAGGGATCTGATTTCACCCAGGATGGCACCAAGCCTTGAGGATGGTAACAAGGGACTCTCAGCATGGAGAGCACAAGTGTTAAGGTACAATAGTTCTCTCTTACTGCAGATACGAAGGCATCCCCATGAAACTGCAGAGTTTCAAGAGTGTCCTTAATACAGCACAATTTTGGGCCATCAAAACAAGATCACTTTGGGATCATCAAGTCCAGTATTTCTCATTCTGAAGTTTGTTGTACTGGGGTTTATAGCTGTTCTAGGATAAAAAGTAAACTAAGGTCAGATAAACTTGATGAAACACAGGACTGTGAACAGATTCACTTCCTGGAGGATTTTCAGTATTTTAAAACTGCAAATGTGTAATTTGAATCTCCAAGAAGAAATGGTAATTTGAATTTCCTACATTTTTGAATATGTAAGCTTTTGAGATATTTTAGATTATTTTTAGTGAGCCAATATTTAAGTTGTAATTAATTAGCATTTCTGTACAACCTAGAATGGGAAATACTATGTGGTTTCAGTCTCTCATTTCAGATATACAGAAATTTAGACCCTGGAATTTAAAACATCTTGGTGAACTGTCTGTATTCTATGATCTTTGGTTGTTTGAGGCAACAAAGACACATAATCAACCAACAGAAGCAATACGTACAACCAAGGTCCTGATCTTAGCTCAATGAATTTTCACAAAGTCATAGGCTTTCTCAGTGTTCCTGAGTACTCTTGGGTGTTTCAGTTTGATTTGATTTGCCTCTGAGAGGATCTGCATATTCAAAAGACCTGAAATCAACTGAGTTATCGCATTGCTTTGCTTTAATTAAGAGATATATGCTAGTCATGAGAAATTCTCTAATTTCCCCAAGGTGTCAAATTTGAGAGTATATGTTAGTCACCTGACTTTTGTTAAAATCAGTTATTCATTCCATAAGCATTTATTATTGGAGCCCTGTCTGCAAATACAATGTACAAGGTGAATCAGGCACAGAAAAGCTCCTGTGCTGGTGGAGTTTCAATTTTAGTAAAAATATATACAGGCACTAAAAATGTGACAATGCTAAACACTTTGATGAACATAAAACATCTGAATGAGATAGAAAATGTTGTAGTGAGAACAGGGGGTTACTTTGGCTTAAGTGAAGTCTGGTCTATGGAGGTGACAGTTGAACTGAGACTTGGATGAGGAAGAACTACTACAGAGAAAAGTCAGAAAATGAGAAATGAGTTAGAGGAAGAGCTGTGCATGGCTCTCCAGTGGAGGCATACTTGGCATGTGTGAGAGACAAAAAGAAACTGGGACAAAGGGACCAAGGGTGAGGCAGAGAGATGGCCTTGTGTTGTAACCACCGAGATTTTGATTCCAAAGTTCTTGAACAGACTCACGGACCTGTTTTCAAAGATCCATGTGTTTCTGATTCAGAGGTCCATGAAAATACTTCAGGAAATGGAACACTAGTCTTTTAGGCATATATTGAACTGAACAGAGAAATTCAGAAGCTTTTACTGAAGTGAGTGGGGACAGTATTCTCTGCTTACACCTCATCTATTCAGGGCAACTTTGGAAAAACTCCCCAACTGATTCAGGAAAATACAAGGAAAGGGTAGCTCTGAGCCATGCTATCCATAAAATAGCCTACTAGTTGCCTCTACTACAGTCATTTGACATTGACTAGTACATGCCAATCACATCCTGACATGCCCAAGTAAGACAAACTGATGTGCTGCCCTTCACTTAGGAAGATGAAAAAAAATGAAAATTAATAATTTTATGAGAAATATGCTAAGCAGATTGTCTAAAATAAAAAAGGCAAAAATAGAAAATAATGTTATTAAGTTTAATTATTCTGTATGTAATAGTAAGCAATATGAAAAAAATATTTTTATGAGGAAAAATGCAGAAATCCAACATTGTTTATCATGACGATGCACATTCTACCTGTCTAAAGAGCAATACTCTTTTGTGTTTTCCTGATTATGGAGTTACATTGTGTTTCCATGCAACAAAGCAAAGATTGTTGGCTACAGGGAATGTATTGCATCATCTTGAATATTATAGAGTAACTCCAATTAAACTGAACTTCAAAAGGAGATTCTAATTAATTATAAGATACTTTTATCATCTCAGGACATGTGAGCACTGTAGTCACTGAAATGTACAACAACCATAGATACAAAAAACTGTACCAACCTTACCAATACGACAGATCACATTTTGACTCAGTAATCAATACAGGGTATGACTGGCTGTGAATCTAAATCAATCTAGTCACTGGTTTTAATTCCTAAATTCTCTTATTGTTTAGAATGACCAATACTCCTTCACATTATAGAGTTAACTGTCCTTATTTTAAGTTTACTGTGTGTGTGATATCCTCTGGCTCTCTACCTGTGGGCTCTTTTTTTTTTTTCCTGGGGCCCAGGTATTTATTGATCCAGGATTGAATAAGTGCAGTAGAGCTACATTTTTCTCACCTAAGAAAATGTTCTGGGTTTTCTTATCGGGCTTATTCTTTGAAGGAAAAAAAGTACATATGGAAATATTAAATATTAAAAATACAATTTCTTGATTTCCTTCTCTTTTATCATCCTAGATAATACTCTGTCATGTTTCTCAACAGGATTAATTCTCAGGGACCAGGGTGGCTCTCTCTTGGCATTTACATTTATAATATCCAAAGAATGACACACATGAAAGTTTAGAATTAATGGTTATGGACATCATTTCTAGCCTTTATTTAACACTGTGTTCATAAGATTAAAGAGAATATCACTGAATGCTTTGAAATCTAGGTTTCTTATCCATGAGTTAAGGATACTAATATCTGTTCACTTTTCCTCACATAATTGAAATAAACATCAAAATTTTTTTCAACTGTAAGAGTGAAGTTATTTCCAAAATCATAAATATGGTACAAAAATGTCAACTATTAAAATCATCTTACTTGGAGCAACAAAGAAAGTAGCATGGCAGTTGATTGCTGTATTATGATTCTCATGTATTACTTAAGTCATGTAACATGCATTAATAAAACAGAAAATGAAGACTTGTAAAAGGCTTTTTTAAACTGTAAAGTACTTTATAACTATGCAATAGTATTGTTAGAATATGAGTATACATAAGATAATATGTTTAATGTCATGATTACTTAGAAGAGGTTTGCCAGCAAAGAAGTGAGCCTTTTATATCAATGTAAGTATCTATTCTCATATGTTGTTAAGAGGCAATCCAACAACACTAAAATAACAACACATAAACATGCTTTTAAATAACAATATTAGAAGCAGGATACATATTTAGCTGGTGTCAATGAACAACACATGTAGCCCACTGGATATAGAAGATCTATGCTTTAATATAATAGAGAAATAGTTTGAATTATGTGGTATATCAGTGATAGCTCTGAACATTGGCCTCAACTCATGAGCTCTTTATGCTCAAGCAACTTCACATGGAAATACATTTCGTCAATATTCTTACTAATTTTTTTTTTTTACATTTTAGCATTTTTCTCTGCTATGAAACCATCCAACTATGATTAACTCAAATATTTGGTGAATCTAGAAGAGGATGATAACAACAACAAAATAAAATCAGTTGTCCTGAGATGATTGATAATCTAAATCAGGAAATATCTGAACTTTGTTAAGCAAAATGCTTAAATATATTGTGTCCTCACACCACTGTCATACTTTATTTATTTTTATTCTAAGATAAGAAAATCATTGGTTCAATTTACCAGTAAGAGAATTAGAGAGACAAGAGTTGAATTTCAAATGTTTCATGTGACTCCATTCCCAATAGCTTCAGCCTCTAAAACATTCTTAAGTATAACTACAAGGACTGATTTGATGTAATGGTACTTAATAATTTGGACATAATTATACATAATAAAACAAAATAATGAGGAAAGTCTAGGAAAAACACATTCATCATATTATAACATATTTATTTCTCCAAAAAGAACTAAAACAAATTGAAAAGATATAATTGATATTTATCAAAATATAAATTAACTAATCTTAGTATTCAAATTTTAGAGGATTATTCACTAATTTGAAATAATTCTCACCTCCATTCAAACAAATTAAAAAAGAGGTGCCATTCTATTTTTGTACCTGATACTGCCAAAGATGAGTCCGAAGAATCAATAATTGTGGTATTATTTAATGGCAATTCAAAAAGTTCATGGGAAATGGAATTAAAAGATAAGTTTATTTTGGTGTGAAAATTTGTTCAAAATCCATGCACAGTCATTTCATAATATACATTCTGCTTCAGCTTTTTGAAGACCTCTTATACAAACTTTTGTAAACATCAATATTCCTAGATTTTTATCTTTGATATAGTAATGCCGGTCACAGCTATATATCCTAAGGAAACAATTCTACAAGAAAGAACTATATTCCCAAAGATGTTCATTAAACTATTATAATGAGGTAAAAATAGAAATAAACTAAATGTCAAACAAAAGGAGAATGGCAGAGTAAACCATAATGCATTGACCAGCAACATTTTGTGCAGGCATTATAAATGATAAAGATTATACAGTAACATGAAATGATTTTATGATAAAACAAAAAAGTGCAAAAAGATGTAACAGTTTATAATACTATGACTAAATAATAGAAAAATATGAACAAAGGAAATTTTAAAAGGATATATTTTAGAGTAATTTTATTTTTGTTCATTATATACATTTGTTCCTTTTTGTTTAATAGATGATATTTTCAATTTTTAAAAGATTTCTAGGCCTGGGGTTGTGGCGTAACAGGTTAAGCTACTGTCTGCAATACTGGTATCCACTAAGGGCACTTGTTTGAGTCCTATCTGCTTCACTTCGGATACAGCTCCTTGCTGATGCACCTGGGAAAAGCAGCGACAGACAGAACAAGTCCTTGAGCCCCTGTACCTTCATGGGAGACCCTAGCTCCTGCCTTTGGCTTGGTAGAGCCCTGGCCATTGAGACTATTTGTGGAGTGAACCAATAGAAGGAAATTCTCTCCTCTCTCTCTCTAACTTTTCCTTTCAAATAGAATAAAATAAATCTTAAAAATTTTTCTTTCTTTCTCTTTTTGAAAGGCAGACTGATAGTGAAAGAGGGAGAGGGCCGGCGCTGCGGCTCACTAGGCTAATCCTCCGCCTGTGGTGCTGGCACCACAGGTTCTAGTCCCGGTTGGGGCGCCGGATTCTGTCCAGTCCAGCTCTCTGCTGTGGCCCGGGAGTGCAGTGGAGGATGGCCCAAGTCCTTGGGCCCTGCACCCTCATGGGAGACCAGGAGAAGCACCTGGCTCCTGGCTTCAGATCGGCACGGTGTGCTGTCCACAGCGGCCATTGTGGGGGTGAACCAATGGAATAAGGAAGACCTTTCTCTGTCTCTCTGTCTCTCTCTCACTGTCCACTCTGCCTATGAAGAAGAGGAAGAGGAAGAGGAAGAGGTGGAAGAAGAAGAGAGGAGGGAGAGACAGAGGAGAGAGGACCATCTGCTGGCTCACTTCAAATGGCCACAACAGCCAGGGCTTGGCCAGGCCAAAGCCAGTAGCCAGATACTCCATCCAGGTCCAGGTCTCTGACATCAGTAACAGGGGAAGCTCATCCCACACTGTTTTCTTAGGCATATTAGCAGAAAGCTAGATTGGAAGAGAAGTAGCTGGGACTCTAAGAGTTTCTCTGGTATATCAGCATCGCAAATACTGGCTCAACATGCTGCACTACAATCTGCTGCCTAATACATAGTATTTTAAATGAAGGGTTTATATCTTAATGCTGCCAAAGTCATTCTCATGTGGCTTAAACTCAGGAAAGATGTGCAACTGGCTGATACAGTTCTCCGTTTTTATATTGAGTAAATTGGTTTGAAGAAGGGGCAACTCTACACTCCTTTTAAATCTTTGTATACTTAAGCCATCATGCCTCAACCTGGAAGGTATGATGGCAACAAATTTATGCTGTTACTACCTGGGAAATTAGCACCAACTGCAAAAGTGAAACAGCATTAGGGAGCTGAATGGAAAATAGCCTCTCAATCAATTAAAAATGCCTTGATTATTTTAAAAACAGTTTGGCATGATCAAACACAAGATGGAAAGGAGTATTCTAGGAGCTCCTGAACTAGACTCACTAAGAGCACTCAGTAAGAGGAGATGGCAATAAAATGACCTCAGGGAAACAGACCAAAAAAAAAAAATGCCACGGTTTTATGGAGAGATAATGTGTCTCTCTGGTAACCTTGGAAAGACTTTCAGTTCCATGATGATCTTGGAAAACTCTGCAAATGCACCAGATGCACTGGGCTTAGCACATGTTGTCACAATAGGACACTTTAGATATTGGTAGTTAATTACAGTAACCACAACTGTTGTTTTACTTACCAGGACCTTTATATTGGCCCTTCTTTTTATTTATTACACATTAATCCTATCTTATCCTCATACCTTCCTTATTCACTCCAGGTTTTATCAGCTATTATTTCAATAAATTCTCATGTTTAATAAATATTTGACCTGTAACTTGTACCCATGTTATAAAACCTGTGCTATGAATTTCATCCCTTCTCATTCCTTCACATACCTTCCATTTACATATCTTTATTTTTTCTCTTGAATTATTCCTATCATCCTTGAACTTGCCCAGATGTTTCTCACCAAATACAGTCACCTTTCTGTATCCTACTTTTTTATTTAGTGACTGCTTTGCCTCTTCTTATTTTAAACGAATTCTGGACAAGTTGTCTACTTTGACAATCCACTTATCCTCAGTTGCTGTTTCCCCATTTCCCTTAACTTATTCCATTTTGCCTTCCTCCTCCCCACTCCCACCTCTCCATCTAGAATCCCAGTGGAACCACTCCTGATGAGATCATACGGTTGCTAACTAAAATGGATATTTTTGGTCATTTTATTCATTCTCATTTTTCTTGAGTCTTGGGAATGTTTGACAAGGTTGGCTACTCCCTGTTTCTCAAATGCACTTCTTCCCTTGGTTTGATCATATTCTTTTGATTTCCCTTCTTGCACGCCAACTTTCTTTAAAAAAAATTGTTTATTTTGAAAGTCAGAGTTGCAGAGGGAGAGGCAGAGACAGACTGAGAGAGATCTTCCATCTGCTAGTTCACTCCCCATATGCCTATGACAGAGCTGGGTCAAGCTAAAGCCAGGAGCCAGGAGCTTGATCCAGGTCTCACACATGGGTAGTAGGGGCCCAAACAGTTAGGCCATCTTCCTCTGCTTTTTTCAGGCCACTAGTAGAGAGCTGGATAGAAAGTAGAGCAATCAGGATATGCAATGGTACACGTACGGGTTGCAGCATTGTAGCCACAGTGCAGCCTCTTGAGTTCTAATTTGCATTTCTTATTTGTTGGCTATTCCTCCTGTGTCTAATCTCGCAGTCTCTCAATGCTAGTAACCAGGTCCTCTTCCGTTTCTCTATTTATTTTATAGGCAACTCCATGAACTTTCAAAATTTCACTTACCACTTTCTTTCTTTAATTATAATTATCTCATCAACATCTGGATTTAGATACATCACAAGTTTCTCAAGCCCAACACACCTGTAACCAAAGTAAATATTCCCTTCCAAAACTACCCTTCTTGTATTACTTATTCTAGTGAATAACGCCAATATATGAGTGGCACAAGGTGGAGGCTGGGATCCATCTTTAAATTTCCCTTACCTTTCATTCCCTCGTCAAGTTAATCACAGATTAAGATGGGGCCAATGCCAATGAAGGCAGTGGGGAGAAATGACCCTAAGTAAAAGTGTGTGATCAAGGTTCACGTGATGCCAGATTTATGATGGACATTACAAATATCAGTAAATTCTACTGATTTGTTACTTTTAAAGCAATAAAGTCCTGATTTGTTATTTTTTTTCTCAGTTTTCCATAAATGTTGATATCATTGATACTCTCTGTTCTCTTGGCTTTAAGACACGTCTCTCCTGTTTTTCTTATTTTTTTGCTTCTTCTTTACACTATATTGGCAAGTTCATCCTCCTTCCAGACATACAATGTCGATAATTCTAAGATTGCTCCTCAGCTCGCATTCTTGTTGTCTCACTTGATATTTTCTCCTTGGGTGATCTCATCTATGCTCACAGATTCAATTATCATCTAGTCATAACTGATTTATACAATTATATCTCTAGGCCATAATGCTCTTCTGTTCCAAACTGGTATAGCCAATTTTCTACTTTACATCTCCTCCTGAGTATCTCAAAGTCATCTCAAACTCAACATGCCAAAAATTAAATGCCTGATGTTCTTTCCTTCACTCTCCCAGAGTTTGAACTCTTCCCATTATTCCCACTCTCCATAACTAGCACTTCTAGACTTCTAGCAACCTAATCCAGGTTGTAGAGGTCACCCTTTATACTTCTTATCTTCTAGTACAAAAACTTTAAAATCTTACTTAAAACCTTCAATGGATGCATGTTTCTTTTGAATTTAAGAAACCTCTTAACATGGTATATGAGTCTGCATGATCCCATATCTATCCACCTTGTCAATTCATATAAAGCTCTCCTTGACTGTTGCACCTGCTAATTTGTTACATTGCTGCATATTTTTCTATCCTTTGCCATGATCCCTCCCAATACAGATTCTCTGCATATGCATACCCCCATCACCACTCTCATCTGCCATGCTTCCCTCTCCTATTAGCCAAATTACCATCTAGCCAAGCTTCAAATTTCAAGCTAAACACTATTTTCTAAGAACATCCTTTCTTGACCTAATGCCAAATAGTCCTATCACAAGTTCCCACAGCATGGACATCTTTCCATTGTAGCATTTGTTAGTTGCAACTGTGTATATGTGCATGCCTCCCCTCCTCTGAAAACGCTATAAAAGAAGGAATTTTACTATATTTTTCCTGCCTAGGATTGAGCTGTATACACAGTAGACATTCATCACATTTTGTTAAATGAAAGCACGCATGAAGAATGAATGAGTCAATTTCTTTACTGTTGTGCTCAAAAGGTTGAGATTACAGCATCATGTTTGAACATGAACACAAGTCAGGAAATCCAGTATATACATCGGATGACTTGTCAAGTTGCTAAAAATAAAAAATTATTAAGAGGTTTTAAAGGCATCTATGAGTAAAGATGAAAGGAACTATCAATGTTTACTTGAGAAAATGACAGTTAAGAAACATGAAAGGTCATAGATTTTTAAGGGCACATGTTGGGGAAAAAATCATTGGCTTGTAGAATAATGCTCTTCAATATGGCCTGGAAATACTAACTGAAATGACGAAAATCAAAGAAATCAATTCATAGTAAGATGTACTTACTCATTACACAGAAGTAGCAACTAGTATTCTAAGATATTTGCAGTAGAATAATTGCTCATTGAAAACCAGAAAACCTGGGTTCCAGTTCCAGCTCTACTGTCACCTCACAGCTTGGTTTAACACTAAAAATATGCTGCAGGATATTGTCATTGATAGTTCTAAATTTTTTATTTTGTTTTTCCAGAAGAGTTTTACATTCAATTAGCCTATTAGATACCAAAAGGAAGTGACTGTATCTTATTCTCTGTTGTACTCTGCAGCGTCTAGCAAAAAACATTGTACTTGAACAGGCTGTGTCATTAAGCCACTTAAATATTTTATCCTATATAATATATTAGGTTGATATATCTCTTATAAAAGTCTATGCAAAACTTTATGTGTGTAGTTTGGATGCACATTTTTCATGAGAGCAAAAATTCTTGTCATGTTTTTCTCTCCTTCTTGTAGAACCTTTCCACAGTCAATTACTCTCCAATAGTTGGGGAGGAAGGTAGCCAAAATGGAGTGGCAAACAGTAGAGACTGAGAAAAGATTCCAAGTGTTGAGCCTCATCTATCAAATATCCACATAAAGTCTCACCATACTGTTCCTGAAGTCCCACACTGGTGAGATATAAACTAGATTATATTTTTCAGAAGGCACCTAAAAGAAATGAACAATGTTTCATCTTCAGAAAATGGTTACAAAATATTTCCATTATGCTGACAACACTTCGAACACCTGCCCTGGAAACAGGTATATTCTATTGAGGAGTGTTCTTTATCCAGAGAGGCATGACCTTGGGTCACTATTATGTTTTGAGCTCATTGAACCTAAAAGTAAATATATTCAGGGTGGCATGTGGAAATAGGTTTATTGGTCCTTGAATCAAAATAAGAGTTGAAGGTCCAATATTTATGATTTATGACCCATGGCTTTACTTCTAGTTTCATCCATCTAGGAAATAAGACAATGAGCCTATAAAATAAAATATACACATTCAATTATAGAGATTATATACCTGGACTGACAAAATATAAAATAGGGCCCAGTCTGGGAAGTATTGTAAAACAAAGCATCTATGACTTTAAATTTGTGGAACAAATTCTCCAAACTCTTAAAACTTAAGCAGCAATTCTAACATTTTAGTTTAGAGTCCCCAGAAACATAGCCATTTCTTCCCCTTAATTTTGCAAGTATTTTATCCATGTTTTTCTAAAAAAAATTTCTCTCTATCTCTCCACTTAGAGTCATCTAGCCTTTTTTTTTTTAAAAGAACGTACATTAGTCCTCTACCAGAGTGTAATTTCAAAGGCAAAGATTTGTGATTGCTTTACCCCTTCACTACAGTTTTTATTTTGAATTTCATAAATAATAAGACAATAATTATCAGATGAATGAATGAGTCAAAGATGGAGTATTGATTTGAATTAGTCCATGTGTTATAAAAGTACCAAGATACTGTGAAGAGTACTAAAATAAATGTTTCTTAAACAATGTTGAAAAAACATAAATTAGAATCCTCTTAAAAATTCAGTGATTATTACATGATGAAAAATCTTTCTTTAGGAATGAACTAAATCTTTCATCAGATAACCTCCTAAAATTTTACAGTTTTATCTTTCAGCCTCTCTTAATCCTAATCACACAATGAGACTTTTATTAACTCTAATTGCTCTTTGATCAGACTTTTGATTATTTACCCTGAGGCCACATTGTACATTCTAAATTGTTCTGCACAGTTGTAATTACCATATGTTTTCATTAATCTAATTCTGTTAGCTGGCTGTTTACTGAGTGGTCTTAGTGTCAATCAATTATCCTGCTAGCCCATGCATCAAAGCAATTAGAATAGGGTTTAGTTCTCAATGTGTAGTCATTACAGTATTTTATTACACATTTGCAGCCTATTAGAGAGTAACCTGAAAAAGATAAATAGAAGAATTTCGTATGTGGTTTAATCAGTAATACTATACATGCACAGAACTACTTGGGACTCATCTATATGACTAACAGCACAATAAAAGGAAATGGCATTTGGAAAATATTATTAAACACTTGAAAAACAAAGTCTTATAGATCCAAGTCAGTGAAAATATAATCAATATAAATTGATATTTCTTTCAAAAGCACTGGAAACATCTTTAGCAAACACAGAAATTGTCTTTCAACAAACTATTATATTTGATAGTAATAGTAGTCAAAAAATATTGGGTATTTCCAAAAATAATCAAAACATAATCCTATTTCTCAAAAATTAGTTACAATTTACTCTTACAGATTTTGATAAATTTTATATGTATCGTATTGTGTGCATTATTTCAGTCCTCCCTGCATCCCTTCCTCTCTTCCTAGCATCAAGCATCATAGGCTACCAAAGACAGTAGCAGCAAAGGGAAAGACTGCAGAACTTCTGGACTAAAAGTCATATGGCAAGCAACTCAAACAATGAGTCTCTGCCACCATGTGGCTAGCTGTCATCGAGCATATCACATTAAACTAGTCAGAGTGACTTCTTACACATATGAGATGACTTCATAAAGTTCATGGGAAATGTGCATTATGGAAAATGTTATGGATGGATTGCAAAGATTTTTTTTTTTTTCAAATTAAACACAGCAGACTCATAAAATGGCGGATGTCCTAAACAGCACTCTGGCCTCAGAATCAGCCCTTAAGGCATGCGGATCCAGCTGAAAAGCCCATGAGAGTATTTCAGGCATGGAAAGCCAGGACACTCTGGCAAAAAAAAAAAAAAAAAAAAAAACACCTAAATGAAGGATCTCCATGAGTGAGATCGCAGTGGAAAGAACAGGTCATCAAAGAAGGAGGTACCTTTCTCTGAAGGGAGGAGAGAACTTGCTCTTTGACTATGACCTTGTCTAAGTATGATCAGAGTCAGTGAACTCAAAAGGCTTCCATAGCCTTGGCAACTCATGACAAGAGCCTAGGGTGATAACTGATACCATAAACAAGAGTGTCAATTTGATAAGTCAACAACAGGAGTCACTGTGCACTTACTCCTCATGTAGGATCTCTGTCCTTCATGTGCTGTACATTGTGATTTAATGCTATAACTAGTACTCAAACAGTATTTTTCACTTTGTGTTGCTATGTGGGTGCAAACTGTTGAAATCTTTACTTAATATATACTAAACTGATCTTCTGTATATATAGAGAATTGAAAATGAATCTTTATGTGAATGGAAGAGGATAGGGAGCAGGAAAGGGGAGGGTTGTGGGTAGGAGGGAAGTTATGGGGGGGAGCCATTGTAATCCATAAGCTGTACCTTGGAAATTTATATTCATTAAATAAAAGTTAAAAACAAAAAAAATGCATTAAGTCATTTCCCATAAATTTTTATAAAATATTTTTGTATATTTAGCATTTTACTCCATTTCCTCACAACAATAAAGAAAAGTGGTTGAATACTTCAAATACAGCAGACTGTCCTAAACACTTCAAATATATCACATCATAAAGGTTTTAAAGAATACTCTCAGTAGATTATTATTAAGTATTTTAATTTTACAGATGAAGAAACAGACTCACAAAGATTCAATCATTTGCAAAAGGCAATAACTGACAGTGCTATTAAACATGGAATGTGTACTTTTAAACTGCTAAACTCTTCCAGTGGGTCTTAGCTCCACAGTGTGCCTGGGAACCACCAAAAGAGTATGTTAAAACAAAAATTACAAATTATCCCTGTTTTCACATTACATGATCCTATGTATAGGGTAACCAAAAGACTCTGTTGAGAGACTATTGAAACTAATCAGAGAGTTTGGCAAAGTTGCAAGAAATAAAATAAACACGTAAAAACAACAGCATTCATATACAGTATGGGTGTGAAACAACTTGTAAGATCAGTACCATTCTCAATAGCTACCAAAAGATTTAAAAATCTTAGGATAAATTTAACCAATGATGTGAAAGATCTCCATAATGAAAATTACAAAGCATTAAGGAAAGAAGTAGAAGACACACACAGAAAAAATGGAAGGATCTTCCATGTTCATGCATTGTAAGAAATATCATCAAAATGTCCATATTATGCAAGGTAATTTACAGATTCATTGTTATCCCAATGAAAATAACAGATGGTCTTCTCAGATCTTGAATAAATGATGCTAAAATTCTTATGGAATCACAAAAGACCCCAAATAGCTAAAACAATCCTAAACAATAAAAATCTGGATGCATCATAATACCTGATTTTAAGACATATTAGAGGAAAGTTATAAAATAAACTGCCTGATACTGGAACAAGAATAGACAATTCAATCAATGGAACAGGCTAGAGAACCCACAATTTAATCCATGTATCTACAACCAATCTCTGACAAATGAGCTAGAAGTCACTCCCTGTAGAAACGCCAGTCAACGAATAGTGTTGGGAAAATCGGATCTCTGCATGCATATGTAAGATACAAGACCACTGCCTAACACTCTATGCAAAAATCAACTCACAATGGATCAGAGATGTAAATATAATCCCGAAACCATCAAATTACTAGAGTAAATGAGAGAGAAAGATACTATAAGATATTGGCATAGGCAAAGACTTCTTGGATAAGGCCCTAGAAGCACAGGCAATAAAAGCAAAAATAGACAAATGAGATTTCATCAAGCTAAGCAGCTTCTGCACAGCAAAGTAAAGAGTCAGCAAAGTAAATAGTCAACAAAGTAAACAGATAACAGAATGAAATATTTGCAAACTATACATTTGATAAAGAATCAATATCTAGGATATTAAGAAGCTAAACTCAAAAACATAAGAAACAATACAGTTAAGAAACAAGCTAAGGTCATAAATAGGCATTTGCCAAAGGATGAAATACAAATGGTCAACATGAAAAGATGCTCAGGATCACTATTCATCAGGGAAATGCACATAAAAACCACAGTGAGATTTTACTCCACCTTAGTTAGAATGGTAATTATTCAAAACTCAAAGATATAGCAAATGCTATTTTGGTGAGGATGTGGGGAAAATGGTGCACTATTACACTGTTGGTGGGAATGTAAACCTGTGCAACCATTATGGAAGACAGTATGAAGACTCATCAGAAATCTGCATATGATGCAGCCATTCCACTCCTATGAATTTATCCAAAGGAAATGAAATCAGCATATGAAAGAGTAATCTGTACCTCCATGTCTATAGTAGCTGAACTCACAAGAGCTAAGATATGGAATCACCCAAGATGTCCATCAACTGATGATTTGATAAAAAAAAATTATTATATACAATGGATCACTACTCAGCCATAAAAAGGAATGCAATCCTGTCTTTTGCAACAAAATGGATGTAATTAAAACCATTACACTTAGTGGAATAAGCCTGTTCCAAAAAATCCCTGTATTCTTAAGGAAATAATGTATAGGAAGATAAAAGACTCAGAGTACATGAGAAATGAGGATAGTACCCTATGCATAGGGAAAGGTTAGACCTGCACATTGAAAGGAAGGTTTGAGAATTTTGTTTCTAATGATTCTTCCTCTTACAATCAGTGGAGAAGATAACTCCATATCTTCATCATTATTTCTGCCTAACCTTAACAAGAGGTTCCTTATTGTCTACTCAGCTGTTCTGACACCCCAAAGTGACTCTCATCTGCTCTGTCGCTATGAAAATCAACTCTTCAAGCTATCTTTTCTGCCTTCTACTTCTTAGCTCTCTGATGGTCTCAGATTAGAAATGAAAAGAGAAATGGAAAAATAATAAGATCTGTTTTTAAAAGCCTAGAACCTTTGTTCTCAGTTCATAAGTTTTCAGGGGGGAAGGGTTTTTAAAAATGAATCTTGGCTTTGAAAATCAAACGTAAGACATTGGTTTTATAGCAAGATGAAGTTTAGAGTACAAACTATATGCCTTTGTCAAAAGAGCAGAATTTCATCCCATAGTCAGGCAATTGGTATATTAGGCTTAGTCTAGGTGTTAGGTGAATTTTATTATTTCTGTATCTTCAGAGGCATTTTAGAAGTCATTGTGGGGAGAGGTCAAATGAGAAGCTTCTTTGTCAAGTGCCATTTTAAATTGGAAGCCCCATAAAGAGAAAATTTCACCCTCTCTTTTATAATACCATGTATTAGGTCAAATGCCCATTTCAGGCTGGGCTTAGTCACCCTGAATGTATGCTTGGTGAGAGCCCTACCAGAGGCTGTCACATTTTTGTAAAAGCTTTCAACGTGGACATTTCATTTATCTCTTTTACATGAACACATTTGAACTTAGTTGTGAATTCTAAAATAAATGTGACAGTGACTCAAATACTTCCTAGTTATTTCTTATTGAAAATGGGCTATTCAGTCCCAAAGATTAAAGCTATGAAAGGATAGTGAATTTACTATGTAGGAAATTTTCTATTAATAAAAAGATATGAGTTCGTTTCATGAACTAACAGTCTTGGATTTGAGTCAATAACTGAAAAGTTATCCTGATACAGAATAGCACAAGGGTATTTTCTAATTAAAATTTTGAAAAGTGATGTTCAGTATACCATGTCTGTCTGCAGTTCTGTGGTAAACTGGAGTATCTTATGTTGTTAGTCTATAACCTTTCCTTTCACTGCTATGTGGTTAAAAAACACTTACTAATTTAGAAAATCAGATCATGTTCAATCAAACTTAGAGCTTTAGCAAATAAAGTTAGTGTTGTCTGTAGTCTAGTTGCAATTTATGCAGCTTCATAATCCTACTGGTAATAAAAAAATAATAATTCCAACAATAATAATATTGTGTCATTTGTCACACCCCTGCTGTGTTCAAGGCCTTTTAGATGTATTATCTCATCTGACTCATAGCACAACTGTTTGAGGAAGTTAATGTTTCAATTCCACAGTTAAAGCAGCTGAAGTTCAAAAAAGGGTAATTTTAACTAAGAAAGTATTAAGAGACAGGGATTTGAGTGATTGAGTGAAAGGGGTAGTTAGAAAAGAGGATTCATTAATGAGATTATAAAATGTCTTATGTAACATTTCATACACATTTTTAAATTGCCGGACTAGCACACATGTTCTTCAAATGATAAGGCAAGATAAAAAAACACACACACAAAAATGACCCATTCTACATTATATACATCACACTTAACATGAGTAGGAGACTTCCAGAATCTTCCTGTTAGATACAGGGGTCTGGAGTCAGGAATGAGGTCTGGGTTATAGCTTTAGAAATCATCAGTATGATAGAAGTTGAAGCACCAAGTGTGAATAAGACATTTTGAAAGAGCTTTTTAGATACAGAAGAAGTGAAGAGAAAAAAAAAGGATTTTAAAGAACATTGATATTTTAAAAAACCAGTGACAAGTATAGCTGAGACAATAATCAGGGCAAGGTACTATTACTGAAACTAACAGAATGGAGAATATACAACATAAGGAATGACCAAAAATGTTGACTTCTGGGATCAAGTAAGATGAGACTTGAAGTGTCGAATGGGTCTTCCAGTTATCTGGAAACAGAAATTCCATGTGCACATTGTGGAAGTAGGCATGCTGGAAATTTAGTACTTAGGAAGCAGCAGCAGATGGATAGGTAAGAAAGTGAATAGGAACCCCTAGAAGCCAGGATGTGTAGAGATTAAGAGGTCAGTACCCACAATTCAAGAGAAGGGTTTTATTAGAGAAGTGTAAACACGTTATCTTTGGAGAGAGAGAGAGAAGACAGAGACACAGGGCAGGTGGATGAAATGGGAATGAAGTCTTGAAGGAAGTCTGGTGCATTTGTCTCCACAGGCTATTTGGGTTGGGCTGCTGCAGATGGGTGTGTGAGGAACTAGGAGGAGGGGAGACAGGATGCTGAGGTCCAGCCTGAGCCTTGCTTACCAAGTCAGCTTAATAAAGAAGATGGTGATTTTTTCATTGTTGTTTTTGTTAATAGTCCCAGCAAACTAGACTTCTTTATATATTTGATCTATCAGGAAAGGATATCATTTACAATTCATTCTTTCAGAAGAGATTTTTTTTTTTCTAATTTGCACAAGTACTTGCTAGTAACAGCCCAAACTTACACATTAGGCCGCCACTGGGAGACAACACAAAGATCTGCAGTTCATCTCATTACCATACAATACTGCACAATGTCAGTAATAGAAGTGACCTTAAGGTTATTTACTGCAGCCTGCACCTGTTACACTTGAGCACCCTGAGGAAGGAAAGGGCTGTGTATGGTCAGATAGCTACTCAGGGACAGAGAGAAGACTAGGATTCTGTTCTGATTTCTATTTCAGTGTTATTTCCTATACCAGAAAACAAACACTAAAACTGATGCTTTTCCATTGTTGAATGCCAAAGCAATTCTTGACAACATCCTTTGTATTGAATTCATCTTTTATAAAGTGGGAACTGAAAAAACTGATTTTTCTTGCTTTCTAGCTTTCTAAACTTGCCATACTGCTGAAATCTGTAAAAGCAGCTATAACTCTAACTTTAATTTTTTGTAATATTTCTTAAGTGGATTTACAAAGATATACTAAATAAAAACAGTTTGATTTTTGCATGATATACATTACTGTACTCAGATCCAGTTAATTTTTTTTTGAATTTTTAAATTTTTATGCCAAGAATCTTGAAAAGGAAGAATAAAAACTAAACATTTTCAGGTAGTACATAAAGATGGGATTGGAACTCACAGAAATTAGGGTTTTGGGGTTTAGGGTTTTATGCAAATTGTTCAGATGGAGATTTCAAAGCTTTGTTTTTTAAATAATTATTTATTTATTTAAAAGGTAGAGTCACAAAGAAAAAAGGTGGGAGAGAGCAAGCAAGAGAACAATCTTCCTTTTGTTCATTCACTTTCCTAATTTGCCACAACATCCCAGGGTTGGGTAAGGCTAAAAGCCAGGAGCCAGGAGCTCCATTCCAGAGGGATAGTAGGGACACAGGTATGCAGGCCATCTTCCACTGCCTTCCCAAGAGCACTAGCAGGGGGCTGGATTGGATGCAGAACAGCTGAGACTTAAATTTGGGATGCCAGTGCTGCAAGGAGCAGCTTAACCCGTTCTGAGTAAGAACACACACAGCCCGGGAGGACATGCATGATGACTCTAAGGAGTGGTGTCCTGATCTTGGTTGACATTTTTCATCGCTATTTTTCAAGCTGTGTTTTCTGTGTAATTCATAGGACATTCTCTGAATAAAGAAGTCTTTGGTCAAATGGTACTATAGTTTTAATGATGTCATCACTGTCCCCATTTAAAAATTTATAAAACAGTTAAAGGTCTAAATACTCCTATAGTCAGAACCCCTATTAACTGCTTAATTCATGTTTTGCAGGATTTTGTTTTGTGATTTCTCCCTCCCTCCCCCAGATGGAACACCTGTTATCATCCTAAAAATCAATGCATTCAGGTGGTGGAAGAAAATTTTCTTAGGTTATCCATCTTTTTTATAATTGAATTTTGAACATAAATGTCTATGTTCCTCTGAAGCAAAGTTGCATTTGCTGCACTAAAGTAAGAGTTAAGCTAAACAGCTAGGGCCAATGTTGTGGTGCAGCCTATTAAGCCCCCACCTATGATGCCAGCATCTCAGATGAGCATGAAGTCAAGTTCTGACTGTGCTTCTTCTGATCCAGCTCCTTGCTAATGTGCCTGGGAAAGCAATAGAAGACTCAAATGCTTGGGCCCCTGCCACCAACACGCAAGACCTGGATGGAGTTGCAGGCTCCTGGTTTAAGGCCTGGCTCAGCCCTGGCTATTGTGGGCACTTGGGGAGAGAACCAACAGCAGGAAGCTCGCTAGCTTGCTCACTCTCTCTCTCTCTCTCTCTCTCTCTCTCTCTCTCCCTTTCTCCCTCTCTTTCACTCTGCCTTTCAAATAAATAAACAGATAAACAGATAAATAAATAAATCCTTGGGAAAAAAGCTGAAAAGCTAAAGAAAAAACAAGACTGGCTAACAATAGTAAGTATTCATTTTATAAGCTTTGACATTCCCCAAGTGACCACAACAGCTGGGCTGTACCAGGCCTAAGCCAGGAGCCCAGAATACTATCTGGGTCTCTCATCTGGTTCTTCCACGTGGGTGTGGGGGTCCAAAAACTTGGAGCATCTTGCACTGCTTTCCCGGGCACTTTTAACAGGGAGCTGGATCTGAAGCAGAGCAGCAGGCACTTGAGCCGGCACCCATATGGGATACTGGCACTACAGGCTGTGGCTTAACCGACTAGGGTGCTAGCCCATTGTGTTTTACTTTTTAATGGTGTTATTTTTATTACACAGGAAATACACATGCTGTTGTAGAATACAGTAGCAATAAACTAATAATCATAAGTTTTATATACATTGCAGCTCAAAGGCAACCATCAAAAATGTGTTGGCTAGGGCTGGCACTGTGGTGTAGTAGGTTAAGCCTCTGCTTGTGGCGCTGACATCTCACATGGGGATGAGTTTATGTCCCAGCTGCTCCTCTTTCGATGTAGCTCTCTGCTGATGGCCCAAGTGCTTTGGCCCCTGCACCCGCGTGGGAGACCTAGAGGAAGCTCCTGGATCCTGGCTTCAGATGGGCCCAGCTCTGGCTGTTGCAGCCTTTTGTGGGGGTGAACCAGCAGATGGAAGACCTCTTTCTGTCTCTTCCTCTCTCTGTAATGCTGCCTTTCAAATCTTTTTTAAAAAAAATGTTGGCTGATAGGTTTCTGGATGTATGTGTATGTATGTGCTTATGTATGAACACAAATGAAATCACACTGTATGTATTGATGGGTACTCTTTCAATTTATTGTAAATATTAATTTATATCAATAAATAATCACATGGTAAAAAAAATTTTAAATATACAAATTTTACATTGTGCATGTATATGTGCATGGATATGTATTGATGTCCACATATTGAAGAGCAGAGGATATCTGTAGAACTATCTGTCTTCTAGTCCTATTTATACATATTTGAGAATGCTTTAATTTTGTGAAGCTTATTCATATTCATCTTGTCTTCTTTATGAGAATGAAATGTTTTAACTTTGGAAAGTACCAACAAAACTTTAAGATAAATAATATTTTCATAACAATTTGATTTCTTATCCTTTCCTGTAACAATGAAGCCATTGACTTCTTGTCTAAAGTACTCATTTTCTATGCTTACTCTCTGACCCAAAAAGAACAAAAAAAAATCCACTGCTCTACCTTTCAAACCTCACTTCAGTACATCTCTCCTGCTGATGATTGCATGTTTTCCTGAATCCTAAAACTATGTGACATGTGGCAGGTCTAAAACTGCCAACAGGGATTTCCTTGTTTTTGATTTGAAATGTTACTGTGAAACAGAAGGTCAGTCTTTGGAGACTATAAAATAGATATTATTCTGTTATCAAACAAAGGGCATAAAGATAATTGAACAGTAAGCTAAGAAGGTACATGGACTATTTCCACCATTCACTGTTTTCCATTACACAGAAGTACATAGAAAATTGTGCACATGGATTTAACAATGTTCAGATGCCCCACCTTGTTGCTGAAGGCACATATACATTCCACATGCTGAGTTAATCTGCCAAATATTGCCACTTACTGATAACATTTGATGAGTTGTAATTTTTGCTTACTTATCAGTATCAACTTGGACAACTTGATAGCTCTAAAAAGATCATAATTGAACAGGGACTTATATAAAAGTAGACAAAATCATCCCTTAAAGTATTGTCACTCACCATAAGTCATTACAGACCTGGTCATCAACTCTGGTAAACCCCAAATTGAAAGGTATTTTGTGTATCCCAATGCAGTTTGGAAGGGAAATATCAAGTCCATGACATGAACCAAGCATCTAAGTGTATTCAAATAGGAAAGTCTCTAGCTAAATAATAACAGTTCCCAAATTTCTTTGGTAGATGAATTGAGAAATAAAATCTGAAAATAAATATATAGTTTCTGGAACAGTTTCATCAACTTTGCCTACAAGTCATACTTAGCGTCTAATGGCAAGACAAGGTCAACAGCAGCAGGATCCTGGGACATCAGCACGGAAGTCAACTCACTGAAATTCAGATTTACTGGGATGGACATGTATAGAAGATGGATAACAGCAGGGTGGCGAAGCAGCTGATAGACTAGCTGAAATGAAGTGATTGTAAGCACAGTAGGCAAAAGCAGTACTCTAAGGCCTTTAAGCAATGTGGTGTAACTTGTAACTGCTGGACAGTGATAGCAGCAAACAGACCATGCTGCTGCACAGCCATCAGAACCTGTGTGGCTCCCTTCCAGTGACTGTGCTATGCATTCTCTAGGACTTTGCTTGAACTGTAATAAGGTAACTCTGTACAGATGCATAAAGGCATGTTTCCTTTTTTGAAATAGATACAGCTGAGTCTTTATGGCATTGATACAAGCACAATTAATATTTCCACTGAAAAAAATTTTTTTCCCAAAATCTATCTTTCTAATATCCTCACAACTGCCTTTGTTTCATAGCTAGTTATCTGAAACTACCTTATACCTTCTGGTTGTTTTCATATTACAACATAATTCAGTTTCTCAGAATTATTTATTCTATTTACTTATCACACTCTTTATAACCTGGTTATTTTTAAGATCTATTATTATTATTCTCAATTGTCCCAGAAAGCATTTCTTCTCATTTCGTTCTGCTTAATCCTGTTGATGGATTTGTCAATTTCATGAACCTTCACTTTCATATGAACTAAGATACAAATTAGAGCTCCAGTGAATATATACCTAATTTCATCCACATTATCATTTCCTTTAATACTTTTTTTGCTTACTTGGAAACTAAATATAAAGCTTAGCACCAGCATAAATTCTTCCCAACTAGCAAACTTGATTGGAACATATTCAAGTTTCTCTTAGTAAGCAGCTTGGACTCTAGACATTTTAAGCTTTGAAGGTAGGTCACATGTATTCCAGTAATACACAATTCAAATGTACTGTTTGAGGCTTGCTGGAGTTTTTAAGCTTAGCTTTGTTCCTTAAAGGTTATATAGTTCACACTTAGGTTTGTTTTTTTCTCAGCTTTAATTAACTGTGATTTTACATTTGGAATATTTTACAGTCCTTGAAAATATTTTGGAGTGCTTCAGTTGTAGAGTTTTAGAATAGTTTATGTAGCCCATATTTTACATTGCTCAAGTTCTCAACACCTGATCTGGTTTAGGTACTATCAAGAGTATCTTTGCACCCTATAGAAAATGAACTTTTAATAATTACTGAATTTTTAATTTCTGTCATACCTTCCTCAAAAGCTATGTGATTATTGGAGTTTTGCCTTTCAGAAACAATATAACCACATTTCTTTTTAACCACTGATATTAAATGTATCCACATCTATACTTCTTTCTCCCAGGAGTGACTATGGATCTGTATAAAATTTTAATAGTTCTAAAAAGTGGGTCAATGGAAGTTGTTTCTTTTCGGACAAAATACTGCTAGTCATTATAATAAAATATTAAACAGAAAAATTAATTAATAACCAGATTGTATACATTTTTGAATGCTAGGCTTTCTGGCAAATTATTACAGCATGAATTGTGATTTGTTCATTTTCTATAACATCCCACAACTATTGAAAATAACCTTTAATGTTACCAGATTGTTATTTGCATAAGACAAGTATATGCAAGGAAATTTTTAAAAGGAAATTTGTTTGCTTAGTGTTAACATGTTGATATGTATTTTTTCATATTTTGATTTTTATATCTTACTTATTGTCTAAAAGAAAAAAGCTTTGGGACTGAGTTCGACATCCACAATGTGATCAAACAAAAGGAATCAAAATGAATTAGAGCAGGTTTTGATTTTCCTGCAATTAAACCACAAGCACAATGTGTCCTGTAATAGGATTTTAATCGTTTGATAAAGGAGGTATATACAAGTTCATCTGAGAGGCAGACTAGTTTCCAAGTACTGAATTCTACATGGAATTTATCACATGAATTTACCCAAAGAGTTTTTAAGCAAGAAAATTGTCACGGCATTTTGCAGAAGAAGAAAAAAAAAATCTTAAGTTATTCTAATATCAATAATTTACAAATTCCAAGTCTTAAAAATCACTAGTGAGTATATTTGACACTATTTAAATTTTAGAAAATATAGATCCTAAGTTAATGCACTAGCAACATACAGAAAACTAGAGCAAGAATCAGCCTGTTCCTTTAGCTGACTGTCTCAAATATCCTTGACTTGAGCGAGCTTGTTTGAAGAGCAGGGTACAGTCAGTTCATGACTGGATTCTGCAGTGTGTCTGAAGGGTAATGCTCTAATCTGTTGATTCAGTAGTGATCCACAGTCCTTAAATGTGAGAGAAGTTAGTGGCAGAAGTAACATTTTGTTAATAGAATATGACAACTTGGTTTTTCTTCTCACCACATTTGCATACATATGTGTCTGAAGGTAGAATCAGAATCATAACCAAAAAGATTTTTGAGTTATCCCAAGTAATTGGCCACTTATTTATCTGCAATCTCAGTGTTTAGCTTCATTAAGCATGGAGAAGATATTTGGGCTTAAAGAAATCTAACCATAAAATAAAACCTTTTAATTGCCTATTTTCATTACATCACTATAATGTTTTAAGTGAACTATATACTATTGTGTTAGTGCATTAACTAGATGCATAGCAAGTGTTGCATTTTTGACACTCACAGTTTCTCTTGTAACTTTTCATATATTTGGCATCTGAATCAGAACAATTAAGGCTGGTATTTTCCTAATACAGATCAATAAAAAATGTTCTGTGGTTTATTGAACACCCACAATATGATAAACGCAGTCCTTGTGGCTAAAGGCTACCAAAACATTTGTTTAATGGAAGGTAACACAAGTAAATACTAGTGAAGACTAGTTCTTTTTTGTATTAAGTGCTATAAGAAAATATCCAGGGTGTTTTGTGAGAGCAGAGGAGGGCCATTTGGTTGTTGGTCAGGTGAAAGGCATTCTAGCTAGAAGGAAGGGGATTTGAGGGAGAGTTGAAATCAAATACAAGAATTTCAGTGTGGCTGCCATCCAGATGTTACATGTTTAAGTAGAAAGAGACTAAGTAGGAAAGGGTACAGAACCCAGATCTTGAAGATTTGTAGAAGGGATAGATTCCAGAGCTATTAGAATACAACACAGCAAAGTAGCTAAAAGGATCTTCTAAGACCTATTGTTAAATGCTCACCTTGCAAACTAAGAGTTATGTAGTTTGGGCAAGTCATTTAACCTCTAAACCTAAGTGTCCTATCTACAAATTACCTGCCTGATACATTGTTATGGTGTAATAAATGGTAGTTGTTGCTGTTCATGCTGGCTACTACTTTCACTTCTTGAAAAGTGTAATTGAAGAAGTAATACTGGAGGGAGTGGAGGAATGAGTATATCACGACTAGAGAACTGTCTGGAAATAGAGGCTGAAAAGAAGGTTTGGAGTTTGCAGTTCTAGACATGTTGAATTTGAAATGGGAAGTGCAGAATCTGTGGAAACTCCCTCAATTTGTGAGTTACTGGCATTGTCATATCGAATGGGGAAACTAAATGTGAATGTCAAAACTGTTTAGGAAGGGGATATAGCTGAAAATATGTCCAAAATAAAAACCTGGGACACTAATATTTGAAGAATGTTATGGGAAAAATAAAACCTCTGAATGAGAGAAAGGAAATCAGAAATGGAACTAAGACAAAGTGATGTCACAAAAATGAAAGGAAGAATCTCAGGACAGGAGTTTACACCACTGATTGCCAATGAAAAGTCAGTTTCAATGAGGCTAGAAAATATCTATAGGTATGAGAAAAAGGATGTCAATGGCAACTTTCAGAGGTAAAAGGCTAACATCAAATTTTTTTTCAGCTACCTATAAGTGACCAGAAAAATCACAGGATTGCTTGGGTCCCTGTGGCATTGGTGGTGAAGGGTAGGAACTCCTCCACTGAATAAGAGAATGAAAAAGTTTAATACACAACAACCCATTCTTAATTGTTCACAATAATATATGTGTGGTTGAATGAGATCCTATGGGAATGAGTGGCTATAATGTACATTTAAGAAAACTGACCTTAAGTAGCAAATTCAGACAAATGAAGGAGAGGAGATAAGACTGAGAGAAGAAAATCATAAGATTTAGTTTGAGGTGTAGATGAACACAAATAAATTAGGGGAAATTCAACTTGCTAGGACCTATTTTCTCTGGGAGTGATGACCTTTCTTCTGAGAGCTGAGAGTAGCAGTAAAGTAGTGATTAGATTGGAAGGCTGAAGAGACTGATAGAGGTTTGAAATCAAGTAGACTAATGGTTCTCAAAGCATGGTCAGAGACTAGCAGCATCAACATCTCTCTGGACCATCACTGTGGTCCATCACTGTGGCATAGTAAGTTAAGCTACTGCCTGTAACACTGGAATCCCATATGTGTCCCTGTTTGATTCCCGGATACTCCACTTCTGATCTAACTTGCTGCAAATGCACCTGGGAAAGCAGCAGGAAGATGGCCCATGTCTCTGGGACTGACATTAGAGACTCAAAAGAAGCCATTGACTTTGACCTGGCCCAGTTGTGTTCACTGAAGCCATCAGGGGAGTGCTGGCAGATAGTTGACTTCTCTCTCTCTCTTTCCCTTCCCCATCCCTCCCTCTCTCCCTCCCCTCCCCCCCCCCCCCCCGTCTTCCTGTCACTCATTCACTGTCTCTCTCCCTCTATCTCTGTATATCTGCCTTTCAAAGAAATAAACCTTCAAAAAATATGTATTCTCAGGTGCTAATAAGGCCTACTGGGTTAGAAACTCTAGGGGGTAAAGCCCAGTAATTTTTGGTTTTCTTTCTTTTCCCCAAAGAAAAAGACCACTGTTCAGAATGTAGACTATAGGGATATAAACAATATCCAAATCCTAAGAAATCAGTTTCACTCATATACATTGTTTCTCTTGTGTACTCCATATACTAGTTACCATAAATCAGAGAAAACATAATATTTGTCTTTTGGGGTCTGGCTTATTTCATTAAGCATAATGGTTTCCACTTGTATCCATGTTGTTGCAAATGACCATAGCTGCTTAGCTATTGTGATTGAGCTGCCATAACCATGAGGGTACACATAACTCTTTCCTATTCTGATTTGGGTCCATTCTCAGGATTGGGATGGCTGGATCATATGGGAGATCTATTTTCAGGTTTCAGAGAAATCTCCATACTGTCTTCTTTAATGGTTATATCAATTTATATTACCATCAACAGTGTAATAGATACCATTTACATCCTCACCAGCATTTAAAAAAAATTTTGATGATAGCCATTCTAACAGGGTGAGGTGAAATTTCATTGTGGTTTTTATTTGCAATTCCCTGAAGTCTAGTTATCCTGAGCATATTTTCATATGTCTGCTGCCCATTTGTATTTCATCATTTGAAAATGCCTGCTCGTATGCTTTGCCCATTTCTTAACTGGATTGTTTGTTTTGTTGTTGTTCAGTTTCTTGAGTACCTTATATAGGTTGGGAACCAATCCTTTATCAGATGCATAGTTGGCAAATATTGCCTCCCATTCTGTTGTTTGCCTCTTCACTTTGTTGAGTGTTTCCTTTCTGTGAAGAAACTTCTTAACTTGATGTAATCCCATTTGCCTAGCTTTGTCTTTATTTCCTGTGCTTCTGTAATCTTACCCAAGAAGTACGCTAATGTGATGTATCACATTTGTTGACTTGTATGTGTTGAACCACCCTGAATACCAGAGATAAATCTCACTTGATACTGGTAAATGATCTTTCTGTTGTGTTGTGGGATTTGATTAGTTAGTATTTTGTTGAGGAATTTTGCATTTATGCAATTTAGGGATATTGTTCTATATTTCTCTTTACCAAAGTAATATAATTCATAGTGATATAAATAACCTAAATGAAATAATAAAATGAATTTATTAGAAAGTTAATCATGAGGGATTATGACAAGAATGTACAATGTTCACTTATTGAAACTTAGAATTCAATATTCACATAATTCTTTGTATCACTAGGTAAAGAAAAGAACTCTGATTATGTAGACAGGAAACAAAAGTGACAATCTAGGTTATAAAAAGGAAAAAGTTTGCTTCTCACTCAAGTATCAGTGTAAATACTGTTAGTCTAGGATTCAAATGGTAGCTCACAGGTTGGAGGACCTGAATCATGCTTTTCTTTTTGATGGGCAAAAAGCAGTTGTTTCCTGCTTCTAATTAGACAAAGGTGTTGACAACCACACCCACATTCAGGCCCACAGTAGGAGTGCTTAAAGAACTGGGGAGGTGTGTGCCTTTTCTTAAGGGCTCAATTCATAAGTGGCACATGACACTTAATATTTGTGTCCTAGTAGACAAAAAGCATGTACATGTTCTACTTAAAACACTGCACAGCTTTCTAAAAAGGATTATCTAGGAGTCTAAATAATATAACATTTAATTTGTAATAAAAATTTCTAGATGTACAAGAAGGAAAAATTGGATATTAGGGAAACCCAGTTTTAGATTTTATGTTTCCTTTGCATTTCTGTATTTACTTCTGCCCAATGAGAAAAGAGTAAATAGAAAAAGATATTTCAAAATTACTCAATAGACTATAGCTATCTAAACTATAATAAGTGTTGATATTTATAAGTACATTATAATTTGCAGTTTGAGCATATGCTTAGCATAGAAAGAAATTCATAATATTGGCCCTTTTTGCATTACTATAGACAACAATTAATTAGTAATGATTTAACCTGAAAAACTTATCAATATAAATAAAGCACATTTGATTCTGTCAGAAAAACATATATTTTTAACGCTAAGATATTTTAAATTTGGTTTAAATAGTATTTGATTCTCATTAAATCACTTTACTTCCAAATGGTTATTTTTTCTGTAATTTTTAAACAAAGATTTGTTTGTTTGAAAGTCAGAATTATGAAAGAGAGATAGAGATAGAGAGATGTCCACAATAGCTGAGGCTGGGTCAGGAGTCAAGAATTTTCCTGAGTTTCCCATGTGGGTGGCTGGGTCCCACTTTTGGTTTTTGCAGGCCATTAGCCGGGAGCTGGACCCCAACTGGAGCATCCAGACACAAACTTCATACAAATGCCTGAAGTCACCACTTCATGATGCTTTCAATACTATCAACTCATTAAAAAACAACCAGCTCTGTAAGAAACATGAACTCTCTGATGGAAAGAGAAATCTGCTCTGATTAGCGGGGAAAATGCATTCTACCATCTCTGTAATAATCTGTGAGCTGTTTACTATGCTGAATTTTACTAATATTCCTTAGTATTAATGAACAGGGGAGCACTCTTAATGTTATTTATCAATAAGAAATTTCAATGCTGAGCCGTATTGTCATACTCTGTTCTATTGAGAAGGTATACACTGGCAACTGCTGAAAAATGATCATTTTAATAAACATAAGCCATAACTATATTTAGTAAGTCAGGAGTACTCAAATGTACAATCAGAACAAGCAAGCAGGAATTAATGTTTCATAAGATACAATTTAATTGATAGCAATAATTAAAAAAAAAACTTAATGAGCTTATTAAAGGAACAGAGAGGCAGTGGAAGGAGGAAAAAGTGGATGAATGAGAGAAACTTATAACAACAATGAAAACCCTTTGGGTCAGCTGAAAACACTGTGATTTTCTTTCCTGAGTCAATAAGCTATATTTCTCTTGTTTTATTTGGTTTCAGTACATTGTAATACAAAATAGTGGATACTTGCCTTGATTTATCACTAATTTCCAGGGTAATCTTAAGTAAGTAATTTTGTATATCTCTGTTAATTCTTGGCTCTTAAATAAAAGACTTGGCCAGAACACATAATGTTATGCAGCATTCAAACCCTACATTCTCAAAGTTGGGTCTTTTTACATTCTTTAAGTTCTACATAAACTGCAGAAAACTTACTTTACGTAATTTTAGAAAATAATTCACTAGCAAACACATGAAACTTTGATTTATTAAAAATAATTAGTATTAGAATATGATTTCCTTTTTCATATGAAAACTATTCTTCAATATTCTGGATGGTTTCTAACTGGATTCATGATACTTAGATATGTAATGGTAATATATTCATACAAACTATCTGATTAAACAAGAAATTAAATGATATAATTTTTTTTTTCCAAATTTCTTTCTCTCATTTTAGCTCATATCTTGGCAGTTATAGAAGGAACAATTTTAGGATAATTCCTAATACATGCATAAGTTAGTATTATCACTCCTCTTAAAACTTTTTTTTCAGCTAAAGTTTAAGTCAAACAATTACCTTCCAGTTCTGTTTATATTCTAAATTCCTCTCCACCTGTCAAAACTGTTATTATGCCCAGATATCATGTCACACCTATCTATAGTATTACTTGATTGGCAAGAAATCTGGTTACACATGAAACTGATATCATATCTCTGTATAATAAACCGTTCTTCTGACAGTATGTTTGTCATGGACTCTATATAAAAACTAATTAGAAATTGCTGTTTTTGTAGTTTTCCTAGTACTGTAATAATCTATTGTGTCAGGAAATAAAAAAAAAAAAACTATACTACTTCCATTCATACATGTTAACAACTACTTTGAAATCCATTGGGTGTCACACACAATCCACTGAGTGTCACACACAATTCTTCGTTTTCTTACTGTTAGGGAATAATATTAATGGCCGATGCCAGGAGTCAATAAAATATGGCTTGTAGCCAAATGCAGCTCATAGCATGACTTGTGAATTTAGAATGCTTATCATTTTTTAAAGGTTTATTTATCTATTTGAAAGTCAGAGTTACACAGAGAGAGAAGGGGAGGCAGAGACTGAGGTCTTCTATCTGCTGGTTCTCTCCACAAATGGCCCCAAGGGCCAGAGTTGGGCCAATCCAAAGCCAGGAGCCAGAAGCTTCTTCTGGGTCTCCCAAGCAGGTATAGGGGCCTAAGGACTTGGGCCATCCTCTACTGCTTTCCCAGACCATAGTAGAGAGCTGCATTGGAAATGGAGCAGCTGGGACTTGAACCAGCACCCATATAGCATACCAGCACTGCTATGCCTTGGTGCTGGTCCTGCTTATTGTTTTTTAAGAGGTTGAAATAATTCGAAAGGAGAACTTTATCTCATCACTTGTGAAAATTCTATGAAAGTTAAATTTCAGTGTGTACAAAAAAAGATTTGTTGGGACATAGCTATGCCCATTTGTTAACATTTTTTCTATAACTGTTTTTCTATTACTATGACAGAGTCAAATTGTTACAGCCAATATCTTAAGTTCCATACAATCTAAAACATTTACTATCTGTTTTTTTACTGGGAAAATTTGCTGGTCCCTTTTCTATGATTTTTTCATACTTAAGGGAGAGTTCACTGATTCTATAAATATTCAGCATTAATCGGGGGCTGGTCTTGTGCTGTAGTGGATTAAGCCATAGCCTGCAATGCCAGCATCCCATGCTCAGGCACTGCACTAGTTCAAGTCCCTGCTGCTCCACCTCTGACACAACTCCCTGTTAATGCATCTGGGAAATCAGCAGAATATGTCCCTAGTGCTTGGGATCCTGCACCAAAGCTGGAGACCCTGGCTTCTATGTGGGAAGCTCCTGGCTTGGGCCTGTCCCAGCTCTGGCTGTTGTGGACATTTGGGGAGTGAACCAGTGGAGGGTGGATTTCTTCCCCCTCTGTCTATAAAATAAATAAAAATATCTTTAGAAATATTCAGCATCATTTTCAGTTTCAATATATATTCCAATACTTGTAAGCTAGCCCATTGTACAGGAGTGCACAGAGAGGTCCTCAAAAGTCGGTGGAAAATTTACATCATGAAAAATTTGTGCATGGATTTCAAAAAATTTGTACCTAAATGAACTTATCCTATAATTCCATTATACAAAATTTTTTGAAATATCTTCATATGTATTTGTGGCTATATTAAATAACCCAAATAAGATTATGAAAATAAATTAAAAAGGAGAGTTTAGAAAATCAGCCTTGTCTATGGCCTACCACCCTGAATGCACCCGATCTTCTCTAATCTTGGAAGCTAAGCAGGGTCAAGCCTGGTGAGTCCTCGGATAGGAGAAAATATAGCCTTTGTTCCAGTTTGTCCTGTTTGTCTGACCCTATTAATGGCCATATGAATAATAATTAATTCTAATTCATTAATCATTACTGGTTGCTGCTCTTATTGCTTCAGAGATAGAATGTATCGACTGAAAGAATGTTCATGATGAGGGTGTGACACATCAAAAACATCAAGAACTGTCACACTGAAAGTCTGGCAGACAGAGTGAAATGCTGATTTTACTTGAACCTCACAGTTTGTTCAAGAAGTTAAGAATGAAATTCATTTTGCAGTGCAAAAACCTATAAATTTTAAAAGCAAGCTTCCCAATGATAATGGTTGTATTTCTTTTTGTTGATGTTGTTAGTGTGCCAATAATGGTTATATGTCTGTGCATTTTAGTGATGATAATATTTTATATTTCTCTCAAATTTTACAATTTAGAAAGGTCTTCCTATAATGACTATTTATATGGATGATAAGAAAAGCATGTTTTACTTAACACAGAATTGTGCTAAAGGATGCACTGATGCATGTGAACCTGGTACTCCCTTTAAAGATTTGATTCCAGTTCTTTGAAGGTGAATGAATAGAGCAAAATTCAGCAATAAGCATACACATTTCTTTCATTCTCTTTGTAAGTAAATTATGGTAGTACAATGATAATAATATTTAACATTTTATTTTAGACTTTATATATTGTTTAGACACTATTTGTAGTTACACAGTATCTGTCATATACCTCATATCTTGGGAAAGGGCTGCTAATTTATCACTGAGCCCTTTTTCTTTTTTCTTTTTTCTTTTCTTTCTTTCTTTCTTTCTTTCTTTCTTTCTTTCTTTCTTTCTTTCTTTCTTTCTTTCTTTCTTTCTTTTTTTTTTTGACAGGCAGAGTTAGCGAGAAAGAGACAGAGAGAAAGGTCTTCCTTTGCCATTGGTTCACCCCCCACCCCCCAAATGGCCACTACGGCTGGTGTGTTGTGGCCAGCCCGCTGTGCTGATCCGAAGCCAGGAGCCAGGTGCTTCTCCTGGTCTCCCATGGGGTGCAGGGCCCAAGCACTTGGGCCATCCTTCACTGCACTCCTGGGCCACAGTAGGGAGCTGGCCTGGAAGAGGAGCAACCAGGACAGAATCCATCTCCCCAACCGGGACTAGAACCCGGGGTGCCAGTGCCGCAGGCGGAAGATTAGCCTAGTGAGCCGTGGCGCTGGCCTGAGCCCTTTTTCTTTACCATTTGGTTTTCGAGCATATTTACTGGTCATATAGGGGTGACTAGAAATTATTTTCTCAAAATTAAGATACTTTTGAAAGTAAAATAGAGGTCTGCTATTAACATCAGGAAAACAGGTATAAATTTAAATGGTTCCAGGTAATCCAGGACTTCTATCATTAACCAGAATATATGGACATCTTAGTTTTGTGTCTGCTTAGATGATCAGCAGCTCTAAAAGTTAATAAAACTTAATTATTTTACCACTTCAAAATGACAATATTTTTTCTTTTCAATGAAGTTCTTTTAGTAAGACAATAAGTAGTATATTTTTTCTCATACAAAGTCAGTCTTTTGATTAAAACAACTTAAGCAATGATAATTTTTTGGTAAGTACAATAAAAAAACCTCTGATTTAAAAATGTGAATTGTTCTGATGTCACATATGTTTTAATACAGTCAATTGCCTTCTATTAATAATTTTTAGATAAGTCAGGCTATTCTGGATTCTAACAAATATAGTATATAATGAAACATTAAATGATATTGAGGTTAAAAATAAATTTTAACTATTTTAAAAATTAGTACTAAGATAAAAAATAAAATGAATTGAAAGCAATAAATACTTATAGTTTATCCTAATGTGATATACACATGGGCTCTTTGAAATTAATTCCACATGACTGTACATACAGGAGGATTTCTGAAAGGGATATTATGGAACATTTATTTCAGTCTCTGATTTATAGATAAAATAACCACTGCACAGATTACTATTTTAGTTAGTCTTCTTTCAGGTGCCAGGGATATAAATCCACCACAAAGAGGCTTAAGCGAAAATAAGGCCATTTATCAGCTAATATAACTATAAAAATTAGCAAAGCCTTAGATTAAAACTTGGTAGCATTCGGGAATCAAGGATGTCAGAACACTATACCAGGTTCCATCTCTTCTTTCCTTTCTTGGGTAAGATCTCTCTTTTGAGGGTCACATAACTGCCAGCAGCTCTAGGCTTACATTTGCCATCTGAGTGATGCAATGGAAAGATCAAAGTCTGAGATTCAAGGCACACAGGCTCTGATTCAGAATTGGGTTAATCCTCAAACCTCTGTCTGTGGAGTAGAATGGACTGATTGGGAGGTCTATGACACACGTTCATCTATGGCCTTACAGGAAGGAGTTTGCAATGCCTGAAGATATGGCCTAGTGAGGTGCATAAAAGAGCATTTTTTTTATCTTCATCCTCAACTCAATCCCAGACACAAAAACCACGTCATAAGAAAAAGAAAGGAAAATAATGCCAGGGACAACATAAGTCGACCACAATATACCCTTGTTCACAGACATGCACCTTCTATCTCATTGTGTACAAATTATATTGTGAAAGAATTGTGAAAGATGGTTTAACAATGACCCGAGATGAAATTATGTGAATATCCAAGGACATACACTATAATTCACAGAAATGCAAAGAAATGTATAAATGAAATGTTTTTACTATCTGAAGGACACGACAATATAGGATACAGAATATAAAGGCAAGAATGATACCTGCTTTTATAGAGGTTACATCTGGAACCAAGAGGAAGATGCAAGACAGATTGTTGTGGCTTCAGGATTATGAATATGAGGGCATCTCAAAAATTTCATGTAAAATGAAATTAAAGATAAGTATATTTGGTGCAAAAAATAGAAATTTCTGTAAAGTTTTTCACAATGCATATTCTTCATGAAGCTTTTAAAAACCTCTTATACATTAACCAATACTAATCAACACTGTGAAAATGCTGAGCAAAAAATCTTAGCTATAAACTGATTTTATCAGAGACAACATGCATGTATTAGAGTTATTTATATATTTTAATTTTATGTTATATGAAAGAAAGAGAGAGGGGGTAGGGAGAAGGAGGGAGAGAGGATCACTCTCTAAATAACCACAGAAGCTAGGACTAGGCGAGGCCAAAGTCAGGACAGAACTGAGAGTCATGGTCTCCTAGGATTTGCATTAGCAGGAATCTGGAATCAGTAGTTAGAGCTGGGAATTGAAACCAAGTATTCCAATACACAACACGGGTGTCATAATCAGCATTCCAAATACAAAGCCAAATGCTAGTCCTTCGACTTCTTTTAATGAACCAAATGACTATCAAACAATCATCCAAAGAAAATCTCTCCATTTTCATTGTTTCCAATTACACAGAAATATAATTCCTTTTAAAAGCCAGGAATATAATTAATCACATCTTTTTGTATTATGTTCTTTTAAGAATAAATTGTAACATTAGTGTATTCATTCAAATTCTCTTTTGCACAGAAGCATATTTATGTAATAAGATTAAACTGATATGTGCATGTGTGTGTGTGTGTGTGTGTATGTGTTTTTAAGCATTCCAGTACTGGATTTATTTTTTAACTATGAGAAAGTGTACAGTTCCTAGTAATTTTTTTTTATATCAGCTAATGCTTACATCATACTTTTATGTGAGATAAAATAAACTTGGATAAATTAAACTTTCACATTCACAGAGGAAAAATTTCAAAGTGTTCCCCAGTCATTGGATCATAGTATAAAAGTTTAGCATAGTCCGGTGCCGCAGCTCACTTGGCCTCCGACTGCGGCACTGGCACCCCGAGTTCTAGTCCCATTTGGGGTGCCAGATTAGGTCCTGGCTGCTCCTCTTCCAGTCCAGCTCTCTGCTATGGCCTGGGAGTGTAGTGGAGGATGGCCCAAGTGCTTGGGCCCTGCACCCGCATGAGAGACCAGGAGGAAGCACCTGGCTCCTGGCTTAGGATCAGCGCAGCGCCCTGGCCATGGCGGCCATTTGCAGAGTGAACCAACAGAAAAGGAAGACCTTTCTCTCTTTCTCTCTCACTAACTCTGCCTGTCCAAAAAAAAAAAAAAAGTTTAGCATAAATTACTTTATTCATTGTTCTTTGTAACATTTAAGAAGAAGGAAAAGCAACAATTTTACCAAACTCCCTTGTTTTTCCCAGCTATTTAAGGATACTAAGTTTGAATACAAAGTGGCCATATGGTCACAATGTTTGGGCCATAATAATCACACACCAACTTTTTCTCTTTCAATTGCTTACACTTAATAAGTACTGTGTTGAGGCATTTTTCAGGTATATAATTGGAAATCTCTTTAGAAGCAGATGGTTAAACATCCATCAAATTTAGAAAATGTATTAGAAGCCACAATGGTAATTGATCCAGCAATGCAAGACATCATCATTTCCTCCTCTGATACTTTAAAGTCTAGCAATGCTGGTAAGCCCACTGAAATAAAGTCCTATAAATTCTAGTTTTATTTAATTTTCATTTTAGGATTATTAAAATGCGATGCTTCACTTTTGATATAATATTATACAGATTTTTTTAGTACTTTAAAACTGAATGTTTATTGGATGTGTTTATTTTTTAAGACTTGGTTTTCCCAATTGAAGATTATTTGACAATTTATCATATTCAGCAGGAAAGTAGTAAAGACAAGGTCTATAAAGCCCAGTACACATCCCACTTTTACCCCAGAGTCTATAAATCGTCATTCACAGCATTGGCTATTAGGAAAATTTTTCTGAAAATATAAATAAGCAGATGTAGAACTTGCAGAATGCCCCGAGTCACAGATGAAGATAAATCTTTTTAATTATGTCTTATTTACAGTTTTGCTCCTTTCCTCCCTGTAGATTAAAAAGTTTTATATTTCTTAAATGTATCACTTTGGCTAGGAGAGAAAAATGACTAAAGGCTGCATCATATATAAAGTCCCTTTTTTTGGCAGCCAATTACTGAAGTAAAGAATATACTCAGAAAAAGTAGGTACAATTATTTGCAAGTATAATAAAGGCATCTATAAACATACTATCCATATATAAAGGGAATTGTGGGGCCAGAAAGTGCTTAGCAGTTTTTGCTCCCAAATGCCCATTTACACTTATTAATTGTTTAGCTGTTTCTTTTTTTAAGCAAAAAAAAAATTATATATATATTTTTTACATAAGTCAACTATAGTTAGAACAACACACTGAAAAATGTAAACCTATTTGGGGATCAAAAAACATTTTAAAAACTTGACCAAACTGTTCTCCAACTTTTTAAAAAGTCTTTAATAATGTATTGTTAAAAATTTCCCTAAATCCTTTTACTTAAACTAAAAGCTTTCTAAATTGCCACTAAATTTGAGCTTATCAAAATTAACTCAAACTTCCAGTCATAGAATAATGCTAAAATAAATGTTTAGAAATAATGAGGAGGAAAAGCATTAATGTTTAATATTCATCAGTACAAGTCTTGCATTTGAGAAAAGTTTAAATAGAAATGTAGTAGTTTTTCATGCCTCCGTGTATATCCACTGTTTGCCTCCACTCCTCTTACTGTAGTGTACATGGCCCTTTTCCTGTGTGCAGAATCTCATTTCTTCCCATGCTCTAATCACTCACACTGTTTTCGGGCCCATCTTTCTCTTAAAATTTTCTACTTCTGTCTATTTACTCACTCATATTCTAGTGACCAATTATTTCTCAAACTCTAGTCTGTCTTCTGAGTTCCAGGCAAACAAAGCTACTTGTCTTTTCACCAACACTAGTTTCTTGGTTCTGCAAACACCTTAAAATCAAGTCTTGGTCTTGGCACATCAAAAAAAAAAGTATGTTAGATGATCTGGCATTGTCTCTGTTGCAAATTAGCATATGAAAAACTTATCTGTACCCATATGTTTGCAGCTCAACTGCCTATAGCTAAGATATGGAATCAACCCTGATGTCCATCAAGTTATGAATGGATAAAGAAATTATGATATATATATATATATATATATACATACATACATACATAATGGAATACTACTCAGCCAAAAAAAGAATGAAATCCTATCTCTCACAACAAAATAGATGCAATTGCAGACCATTATGCTTAGTGAAATAAACCATTCCAAAAAACACAAACATGTTTTCTTGCTTTGTGGTAACTAACACAGAGAGTAGAAAAAACAAAAACAGAAACAAACCAAAAACGTAATGGGAGCTGTGGCATAGTAGGTAAAACTACCACCAGCATCCTATATGGGCTCTGGTTCAAGTCCTGGCTGCTCCACTTCTGATCGAGCTCCCTGCTAATCTGCCTTGGGAAACAGCAGAAAATGCCCAAGCACTTGGAACCTTGCACCCAAGTGAGAATCCCAGAAGAAGCTCCTGGCTCCTGGTTTCAAACCAGCTCAGCTGTGGCCTTAAACTCAAATCTTGGTACATCTGACCCATGCACTCAAGTGGGAGACCTGGAAGAAGCTCATTGGTCCTGCTTCAGATCAGCCCTGCCTACGCAGCCACTTGGGGAGTGAATCAGGGATGAAATATCTCTTTCTCTTTCTCCCTCTCTATGGAAAGAGGTTGGGAGCATGGGCTGGAAGGAGGAAATGGTGGGAAGTATCATTATTCTCTTCAAACTGTAAATATGAAGTACATGCAATTTGTTCCTATTATATGAATTTTTAAATCAACAACCAACACTTGAATTATGTATTTTGTGTTACATACCCTATGCTGCAATCTTGATCTTCTTTCTCACTTAATTCAAAACATTAAATGTTAAGGTAAATACCTTCATTTCATAAATAGGTCATTACAGGTAGGTGGTGTTGTTAAGCTGCCACTTGGGACTCCTGCATTCTATATCTGAGTACATGGGATTCAGTGCCGCCTCTGTTTCTGATCCAGCTTCCTACAAATGTGTACCCTGAGAGGCAGATGATGGCTCAAATTCTTGGATCTTTGTTATACATTTTGGAGACCTAGAAAGAATTCCCAACTCTTGTCTTCAGTCTGGTCCCATGCTCACAATTTTGGGCATTTGGTGAGTGAACAAGCTGATAGCCAAATAAATAAAAATAAACTTGAAAATAATAAATGAAGAAATTAGGAGATGGAACATTAAAGGAGTATCTTCAGTGCTCTCTTACTTTAAGAGGCAGATCTCAGCTTTGATGATAGGTTTTCCTGACAACAAAATACATCCCCATACAATTTCCCACATTGTCTCACAGAGCCCTATATGTTGATGCTCGTGATACAAAGCAGTAACTCCTCTCCATTTAAGCCACATATTAGGCCACTGAGAAAAAAGGAGACATGGTTAACTATTTTATCTTTCAGTTGTTTGATTTGTTTTGGCAGCAAGTAGCAAAATTGAGTTGAATGGAAAAAAAATCATAATTTTTTGGTGACTATCAAATGGATCACCTATACTGTTCCAGTTAGCTAGATATTGCTTGAACTGTATTCTACACGTAATTTGTTTATTCCAACTGTAGTAATGCATATGAAAAGGGATATTGGCACTTGGTATTTTAATAACATATTTACAAATCAAGTTTCTAAACATCATTCTCATAAATTTGTGTTACATTAAGCTAAAATAAATTCTAAATTGCTAGTTAAATATTAAATATCTATATCAGATATATTAGAGGGATTCTACATTCATGATTTGAAAATGGTTTGATATAGTTACTTTTCATCCATGACAATTAGTTCATGTGCTCTTTTGGCAGCACACACCATAGAAAAGCAGAATAATTACAAAAACAACAGTTAATATTTACTGAGGATTGGCAACTACCAAGCTTTGTGCTAAGAGCTTTAAATATAGCGTAAAAATATAGTAAAAGTTTTCACATAAAGTGCTAAGTACAATGTTTGGCACATGTAATTACTTTGAAGATATTCATACTATTATTGTTCTCACCATTACTGTGTGTAAGGATTTGTCAATCCCAACAACTGCTAGATTAACGTGATTCCAATAAGGCACATTCTACTATTGACCACATTATTTATAGATGGGTTGAGACATTCTCAGGCCACATGACTTAGAGGAAATATTGTGAGAGACCCAATCATCCAAGCCAAGAGAAATGTCCTATAAACATGACACTGAGAGGCTTCCTAAGCTGGCTTTTCCTTTCTAACTGAAATAACCATTGAACATATGATAAGCATTAACTTGCTAATGTAAATAAAAAAATTCTGCATTTCACTTGACATTGGCAATGATTAAAGATAATTAGCCTCACTGAGTATAGGTCAGCACATAGGCATTTTAAGAATAGGTAATCTTTCTGCAGGGCAATTTGTGTTTGATACGAAAGATCCAACATGTACGTAGTCTTTCATGCAGTAATTCCATGTCTAGGAATCTCTTCCAAAGATATTATCCAGGACATTCACAGAAACATTTTATAAGGGGCCAGTGCTGTGGCGTAGCTAGTAAAACCACTGCCTGCAATGCTGGCATCCTATATGAGTGCCAGTTCGAGTCCCAGCTGCTCCATTTCTATTCCAGCTCTCTGCTATGGCCTGGAAAAACAGTAGAGGATTGGCCCAAGTCCTTGGGCCCATGTACCCACATGGAAGGCCTGGAGGAAGCTCCTGGCTCCTGGCTTTGGATAGGCACAGCTCCAGCTGTTGTGGCCAATTGGGAATGAACCAGCAGATGGAAGACCTCTGTCTATCTCTGCCTTTCCTACTCTCTCTGTGTAACTCTGACTTTCAAATAAATAAATAAATAAACATTTTTTTTTTACAGGCAGAGTGGACAGTGAGAGAGAGAGACAGAGAGAAAGGTCTTCCTTTCCCGTTGGTTCACCCTCCAATGGCCGCCGCGGACAGCGCGCTGCGGCCGGTGCACCGCGCTCATCCGATGGCAGGAGCCAGGAGCCAGGTGCTTTTCCTGGTCTCCCCATGGGGTGCAGGGCCCAAGCACCTGGGCCATCCTCCACTGCACTCCTGGGCCACAGCAGAGGGCTGGCCTGGAAGAGGGGCAACCGGGACAGAATCCGGCGCCCCGACCGGGACTAGAACCCGGTGTGCCGGCGCCGCAAGGCAGAGGATTAGCCTGTTGAGCCACGGCGCTGTCCATTAAACATTTTTTTAAAAAAAGGAAACAGTTTAGGAAAAGCAAACATTGAGAAATAAACTAAGAGGCATTTAATAGTGGAATGGTTCAGTAAGTCATTGTGGGCATGCTGAGGGCAAGTGCTTGGTGCAGCAGTTAAGTTGATGCTTTGGAAACTCACATCCTGATTTGCAGTATTTCGTTCATGTTCTAAATACATGGCTTTTGATAAAGCTTCTTGCTAATACAAACCATGGGAGGTAGCAAGTGATGGTTCAAATACTTGGGCCTCGGTACACATGAAGAAGACTTGAATGGTGTTCCTGGCTCTTGGCTTCAGCCTGGCCCCATTCTGTCTTTTGCAGGCATTTGGGGAGTCAAACAGGATGAAAGATTACTCTCTCATTCACTCTTTCTCTTGCAAATTAGAAAAAGAAAAATTGAATCATGCTGTCATAACGACTATTCATACAAGAAATCTTGATATGCTATTTCTAAATAAAGATGTGTGCTAAAAAAGTAATACCTAAAATGCTATTTTTCTGTGAATAGAATGTTTAGTACACACACACACACACACACACACAAACCATACTTAGACCATATATAAATCCCTAAAGGAATGAACAAAAATATTAAAGTGGTTGCCTCTGAATGATGTTAACAGGTGATTTTTGTATATTTATAAATGTTTTTGTATCATTTACATTTTCTCATTGTATATATTCTATGATTAGAAATAAAATGAAGTGTTACTGTAGAGAAATCCATTTAACAAATGGAAAAAAAAGTTAAGTAAGCTCTTTCCCATTATACTCAGGTGGGTCTATGTGGAAGAAGCTGCTGATTTATCTAAGGAAAGGAGCATATGATATAGATGCATCCATATGTGCTCCACATCAGTTGATAGCACTAGTCACAAATCCTATTGTGTATGACACCAAGTTGTGGTGCTAAGACCAACCTTGACAGCCTGGAGATGCCTCTCTTAAGAAGTACGGAGTACTTTCATAGGGAGATTGCAACCTATCCTGTCCTTTCCTTACAAATGCAACATATACAGTAGAAGATTGACAGCTTGTTAAAAGCTAATTAGGGAGAATAGGAAAGAAGCAAGTCTTGTGCAACCAAGTGGGTACATTTTCCTCCCTCGATTATGCTGAAGACTAAACCTCTGGTAAATGCAAGGAGGAAAAAGTACATTTCACACACTGAACATGTAATGTTAATATCAGTTAAGAGTAGAAATCCTGGATTCAGAAAAATAATATATGTGCAAAATAAACAACTTTTCTTTGGCATTGAAAATATGGGCATATTTCTTACAGGGGGAAATGGCATTCCAGCTCATTAAATTATGTCAAGAATCATAGCTAAAATTCAACACAGACTGTCACCAAGCATCACACAAATAATATGGCAAGGGTTGGCAGCTGAGTACTACAGACTGTGCAAATAATGACAAGGAAAGCCTTTATTATAAAACCACTAACTGCTGATTCCAGACAGTTCTGCGTACTCCAAAGGCATTAACATTATGCATAGAGAAATTGGGTTTACACCCACATCAAAAAATGTATTTGTTAGGTAGAGGTGGAGGATGAAACACTAATAATTGCACAGACACAACCAACATCACCAGAGTGCAGGTTCTGTTTCCTTGTCCCATCCTGCCCTCCTAGATGAGCCTGACATGATAGGAAACACCCATCCTTTTTTAAAATTTCCAAAAGACTCCAGAAATCAAGCAGGTGAGGCATAGATTACAGCCTTCTATCAGACCATGGCATTGACTTTCAAAACAGGTCAAATGAAGCCCAGATTGGATGAAAGTGATTCAATCAAATTTCCATTTAAGTCCAGGTAAAGGGGGCTTAAGGGCCTAAATTATTCAGAAAGTGCCCTCATTCTCATTTTCTTTTCACCACCAAAGTTTTCAAATATAAGTCACCCAAAGAATCCTAGCCAGACAACACAAATAAAACTCTGTAGTCAAACTCTTCTCTCTTTTACTATATACATATATATATATATATATATATATAATCTTTCATTTTACAAATAATGTCTATGAAATACCAACTTTGGCAGACCATTTCCTTCAAGCAGCTAATCATCCAGCAGGGTGAACGCAGATTTGAAACAGGTAGCTAAAATAAAGAGTGTCAAAATATCATATGAGAAATCAATGGAAAGGAGCAAATATATAGTCAAATAGGCTAGTGATGATGTGATAGACAGGGGAGTTTCACACTTTCCTGCTGCATCTAAACTGATGATAGGAAAAGACATTGAGAGGCCTGATTGGAAAGCATCTTCCTTTTCATCTCAATTCATATTCTTCCTTTCCCTTAGCCTCGCCATCCAGACTCCACCTTTGGCAGTGAATATCCTGGGTGTAGGAGAGGGATATCTGACTGCTAACATTTCATTTCCACAAACCTTTCCAGGACCAGAGTAGGCAGTCCCTCCCAATTTCTCCATACAGTGCTAGCACAGAGGATCAGGTATGTGCCTCTAAGAAGGTTTCTATTGACTTCACCTTGCCTGTGTAAAGAAGGCTTCAAGTAGAAGCTCAACTTTTATCCTCTTTTAGTGTGGTACTTCTTTTCCATAGGCTCATTCACGATTCATTTTAAATAGGCTCAATTTGCAATTAACATTAAATAAAATGTGAACAAATGATATTATAAGGACTAAATATTTTAATTTCCCTTATACAAGGATCAAATTTTTCAAATACAAACTGGACATTTGAAGTCAGTTTTGTTATCCAAAATGATAACATGGCTCTCTTCTTTGTTTTGCATGTTCCTTTGTCTATACTGGCTGGCACACTTGTATATTTCTGTCAAATAGTCGCTCATTATCTGTGTTTCTTGTCACTTCCCTTGGAAAATATAAGCAAACATTTATTTCTAATGATGTTAGGAAAAGATTGACTTCCCTGTTTTGCTACTTAGCAAATAATTCTTTAGCAGCTGCAAAACATTAAATGTTAAGTAGAAACACAGTGTTGCTTCCTGAAGTGGTTCTGAAATAACAAATATCACAGCTTCACACTTGGGAAGCTTTGTTGGGATCCCTTAATGCTGTTCTCATTTTATAGGCAATAATACTAGGAGATGTGAAAAAAAATTAGATGATGGGAAGGAAATTTGCCTATGAAACAAAATCTCAAATTACCCAACCCTCAGAAGCCCAATGTATCCAAAAGCTTCTTTTGGCACATGATCAAGTCTTAGGATTCCCTGACAACAGCAAATGAAACCAAAAGTTGACAAACTCAATGGGGGAGTGGAAACATTTCTAACAAAGAGGAAAACACTCAAATGTAACCGACTGGGATGGACAGTCACTAATGTTGAAGTCCTAAATGCTGAGTTGGCTTGTTATTCAGTTCAGAGGTGTGGGCACTGCAATGGAGACTGAAGAGCTCTTGGGTTCTAAAATCCAAAAATACATGGCTCAATAAGCATTATGTTGGTGTTGCAAAAGAGTTAGAGATGCATAAAGTCCCCATAAAAAGAAATTGATATGGAGCAAGCATTTGGTACAATGGTTAAGATGCTTCCTGGTATACCCTCAACCTATACGGGAGTGCCTCACTGGCGACCTGGCTCCTACACTGCCAATCAAATTTCCTGTGCTGTGCACCCAGGGAGGCAGCAAGTGATTACTCAACTACTGGAGTCCCTGCCATTCACATGGGAGAACAGGATCAAGTTCCAGGCTCTGGGCTTTGGTTGTTGCAGGTGGTTAGGGGGGGATCAGCTGTTAGGAGAGCTTCCTCTGTCTCTCTGTTTTTCAAATAAAATAAAAATAAATAATAAAAAGAAAAATAAATTGATATTGAACTTCTCTCAAAGGACAAAATATGCAAATGTTTGCATATTTTATATCATTAATAACTTTTAGAACTAACACTATGTTACATTTCTCAGTCCACAAAGAGAATATAATATCAATAAAGTGTATTTTCAATTATACATAATTTAATTTTGTCAGTAACTTATAAATCTGTACTTTAACATTTCCTGTGTCATGAATATTATTATTTCAATGGAAAATTTAGTCATGCAAAATACTATTTGAAATTAGTATAAACGCTAAAAAAGAAAAATACAACTGTTTTCATAAACAGAAAAGTTTTAGATCTTTTTTGACTGCAATTTGCTCTTAATGAATAAAAACATATTTTCCTCCAGACTGAAAAAGAAAACTTGAAACTGAACCTTAAGCTATATAATTCATACCAGATTTTCAGTAATTGTTGGTGATATTTTGCAACTAAGATATATTTGCTATACAGTAAAATCTCAATCATATCACAATTATGTGAACTAGCTTGAGGTGCATTACCCTCATGCAATAACAGCTACTAAGCACATCCCAACTGAGCAATTAACTACAAGTTTACATTTTGAACCTGCTTCAAGCCAACTGCATTAGAGTGTGTTTCTATTTCTGAAGTGACTTTTATGAGTTAATTAAGCAGATGTGACTTTAAACTTGACTGACCATAGTTCCTGGCTCTAATAAAACTGTAAAGCAATCATGCACTGCCAAAAACACAGGCATGGCTTTATTATAAACTGCCAAAAATACAGGTCTGGCTTTCATACATATTTGTATATATTTCTCCCAATATTTTTGACCATGATGTTTCTTTGGAAAAATGTTCCAGTCCCAAGAACATGCTCAGTAGTAGACAGAGATCATCAACATTCTATAATTGGGAAGAAGTGGGCATCTCTGTGAGAATCAATTTTTCTAACCAGTGTCCCACAGCATCTCCAAGTGCCTTTTGCTACAAGGAGAATGTTTTTAAGATGGCTAATGTAAATGTATCCATTGGTACGGTGTACTTAGAAGCTTATGATGGCCTCTAATGATGGTGAAGTAGCCCAAATGGGAGAAACAAAATTCTAAATAATTCAACTGAAGAGTTTGCTCTGAATAATCTGAAGATGACTGCAGGACAGTTAGTTCTAATTTCAGCTTGATTTCCCTTGAAAGAAATAAAGAAAAATTCTAACAAGGCTGCACAATCCCAAATACTTTGTAAGCAAAACAAAATGAACAAACTTTCTATCTATCTATCTAATCCATCCATCTACCTACCTACCAATGCCCACCCAATAATCTAAACAAGCCCTCAAAAGCATTTTGGCTTTTGTTTATTTGAACATCCAGCATGATAATACATTTTGATATGCTTAATGTAGTGCATGGAAGTAAAAGTCATATCCAGTCAACCTTTTAAGTCAATTGTTTTGTTTTAGGTTTCAGACCATTGTGGGATCCAATAGGATGATCTCAGCTGTCATTCTAGAACATTTAGAGATGCCTAATTCTAATTAAGCATATTAACTCTGATGCCTGACTTCAATGAGACAAAGGGTGCCATCAATTTGATAAGACTCTGCTAAGCAGGGTTTAAAATTAATTCATAATTTCTTTTATGTTTGTCATGTGTTGTGAAAATGAACTGCCATTCAATTTTTCATAAGCCATGCATAAGCAGAAGATTTAATTTCGGCCAATGTTTTGGAAGGCCTGGGAGTTTGGGGAGCAAATCAGGGTTTCATACTGTGATCTTTGGATCATCGGAGCAGCAAGCAAAATGCTCTGGCTTTTGCAGACACTGATATTTACTCTTAACGTTTATACACATTTACACAATTAGAGAACTTCTACCTGTTCTTCCCTCATACTTAACTCCTGAGAGCCCCCTAAATCCCCCTTATAAAATTGTACCCAAGTAGCACTTAAAATATTTTAAATTTTCTCTAATTATGGAAAGTGTGATAAAAGTCACGAAGTTCCAAAAGCAGAGAAACTAAATTGTGACTGGGAAGCAATTTATAGTCCGTATTCATATAATACTCATATGGTTTAAGTTGGTATTTGCTATTATAAAGTCATAACCAAATGCAGCTGGTATCAATCCTGTCGATAAATGCATATAAGATTAATCACTTGAAATGATATCTAAGAGTCATGTCACAATCAAATATCACCTGAGAAGAAATTATAAGGCAATTTTTTGAAATCAGGAAATAATAGGAACTGACTATTGGAAGAGCACCAGGACTTTTCAATGAGATGTGTCATGCAGTGTTCTCAGGAGGGCTAGTCTCTTTCTTGTTACTGGGACTTGGAGTAAAAGCTTCATTTCAAAATTTAATGTTTTCACATCAGTTTTTCAGAATAAAGTATATCAAATCTACAGTTTTATGTAAGTTCTAAAGGTTTCAGGACAAAAGTCAGGAAAGATAGTCATGTTGATAAGGTTAATGGGTTCCATTATTTCCTCAAATGAGAACTACATAAAATATATACTATATACAAAGAAATTTACAAGCTGTAAATACTGGAGTGTGAAAAACTTTTTTTTAAAAAAATCACTATTTTAAAAGATTTATATGTATTTGAAAGCCAGAGAGAGAGAGGAGAGGGAGAGAGAGAGTGATCTTCCATTTGCTGATTCACTCCCCAAGCACCTGCAGAAGCTGGGGCTTGGCCAGGCTAAAACCAGGGGCCAACTCTACGTGGGTCTCCTGTGTGGATGGCAGAGACCCAAGAACTTGAGCCATCACTTGCAGCCTCCTAGGGTGCACATTAGCAAGAAGCTGAGTTGGAAGTCAAGGTGGAACTGGAACTCAATCACAATATGAATGCAAGCATCATAATCAGTGGCTTAACCTGCTGCACTTCAATGACTGCCCCAAAGTGATATTTTTAAAGGTGAGTTTTAATTCATTCATGGTTTTATTTTTTGTTCATAGTCCAGTGCCTGAGATGTAAGTTTAAAATATATTGTGCTTTATTATAAGCAATGTGCATCTGTTTAAGACCAAAGGATTATTTTTGAATTGAAGAGGCACTGAACCACTCTCAAAGATCCTAAGCTAAATATCATCCAGTTTCTTTTAGATGATAAAAATGATCTCCTGGCTGGATACTGTAGGCATTAGCACAGAAATAAAATAGCAGCGATATTTCAAAGGTGACAAAAGGTATGTGTCATGATTATTCGGGCAAATTTGCAAAGCAACAATTGAATTCTCTGATAAAAAGAAATCTTGATTTTTTTTATTTTTAACATATTATAGTGCAACAAGAAAAGTGGATATGAAAACCAAATGTTAAAAACATTTTTCTGCCAGCTGGAAACCCTTATGTCTGTTTTGACAATCCTATCACACATATACAGGCTGTCACAAAGGGAAAATCTTTCAGTTTCCTCTCAGGAAGATCATTATGAGCCTTTTTTATTGATTGCTTCCTGTGGTATATATAATCCTCCTTGTGGTTTTGTGCTATCCAGGGAACATGTTGTGTGTAAACAACCACAGGTGATTAGCGATCAATGAATGATTTTAACCTACGAGATAAATGCAACAGGACACAGACCTTCATGTGAAGGGCTGTTTAGTTTTCTTTCCCGATGGATTTAACTTGATTCTCTTCAGCTGAATGGAGGAAACATGGAAAATCAATGTTGCTGGTTGAATGCAACACAGTTGAGCTGTGCTCACAAGTCCTCTATTAGATGGACATTTCCAGCTGAAATTTTACTTTATGCTGCAGACAGTAAGTTTTCCAACAGGTATATACTTGGCATTTGAGGTATGCTTTTATTAAATTTTCTAACATTCATTTACATAAACCTATTTTGCATAACACACACAGTCTTAATAAAAATGAGAGAGGCTGGCTCCATGGCACAGGTTAAAATCCTTTGCCTTCAGCGCTGGCATCTCATAAGGGTGCCAGTTCTAGTCCTGGCTGCTCCACTTCCAATCCAGCTCTCTGCTGTGGCCTGGGAAAGAAGTAGAAGATGGTCCAAGTCCTTGAGTCCCTGCACCCACGTGGGAGACCCTGAGGAAGCTCCTGGCTCCTGATTTCAGATCAGTGCAGCTCCAGCCGTTGCACTTGGGGAATGAACCAGTGGATGGAAGACCTCTCTCTCTGTCTCTGCCTCTCACTGTCTGTAACTCTACCTCTCAAATAAATAAATAAAATATTTTAAAAAATTTAAAAATGAAAGCACAGAGATCTGAGGCCAAAGTTGCTTAATGACAATGATTAAATAGGTGGTCATTGTTCGAAGAACCAATAAATATGACATAATTTTATATTTATTGTGGACAAAATCTTAGAATCATAAACTCTTAGAGCTGAAAAGGATCTCACAGATCACCTGTGACATGAGTTCCCGATAGGATTGATCATTGAAATTACCTGGAGGGTTTTCTAAATACAAATATTCCTGGCATTCTCTACCAGATACAGTCAGTCATACTAGTGAAGAACCAGTAATCTGCATTTGTAAAAGGTCCATATCTAGAAAACTATTAAGAAAAATCAATATGTACAGAAATATTGGATACAAGCCTATTTTTTGAAAAAAGTATATACTGTACACTTATGCACACATACACATATATGTCTCTCCATGTACTATAGACCTATATATACACATTGTACATTTCTAGAAACATGCAAAAACTTTTTACACTAACTCTTTCTTGAATTAAGCCTTACAGTGCTAGGAGAAATGATCTGTGCTTTCTATTTTATAATCTTTGGGTACTGCTTGCATTGTTCTCATGGGTCCATTAATACTCTAAAATTATTTTAGCATTTTAATAGGTTTCTTGGGCCATTGCATTGACCAGGTAGGTTTGAGATATACTGATTTACTCATTTCACTCCCCAAAATCATCCCTGACTCAGTTAAGAGCCAGACTATTGTGAGGAGAGTAGACCACCAACACTATATTTTGTTAGCAAGGGCCTCTCTTGTACATCACTGACACTGGGAACCTCTGATTTGATGCCTAATCTCAGTATTTCGGATTTGATGCCTATTCTCAGTATTTCTCTCTGTAGGGATTGACCAGAAAAATATGCAGAGTAGAAAAGGAGATAGGAGGCTCCCCCAATCTGGAAGGTTTTATTCTAGTCCCCTGGTCAAGACAATGGAATTACAGATACCCAGATAATGGTTTCCCCTTTCATCCCATACAAGTTGGAATGGAACTCTCAGAATGTCCTCTTTGCCCTCCTTGACATTTTGTATATAATGACATTAACTGTCAGCATGGGCTGATATACACTGTAGTGAAAAAGAACCCCCAAATCTCAGTGGCTTAAAACAACAAATACATATTTCATGTTATGCATGTCAAGTATAGATATTCAGAGTCTCTTCTCATTCTGGTATCTGTGTCACTAAAACTGCAGGTCCATGCAGACACACACTTCAGTGTTCAACATTGACAATGGGAGGAAAAAGATAATTTTTGAATCTTACAGTGGCTCCTGAGTTTTCTGCTGTGGAATAACAGCAGGTTACTCTTAACCAGCTTAAGGAATTCAAATGGCCACACCCTACTACAAGAGTCTGGGGTATGCAATTCTACTATGAGGCTGGATAGAGAACTGGAATTCTTTTAATTTTTTAAAAAATTTATTTGACAGGTAGAGTTGCACAGTGAGAGAGACAGAGAGATAGGTCTTCCTTCCATTGGTTCACCCCCTAAATGGCCACTACGGCCGGAGCTACACCGATCCAAAGACAGGAGCCAGGTGCTTCCTCCTGGTCTCCCACACAGGTGCAGGTGCCCAAGGACTTGGGCCATCCTCCACTGCCTTCCTGGGTCACAGCAGAGAGCTGAACTGGAAGAGGGGCAGCTGGGACTAGAACCCGGCGCCCATATGGGATGCCAGCGCTGCAGGCGGAGGATTAGCCAAGTGAGCCAAGGCGCCCAAGAACTGGAATTCTTATGAATGGCAAAGTGTCTACCAAACTCCATGAGACTAGACTCTAATATATAGGGTTTTTTTCCCCCTGTTTTTCATGCTAGAAAGTTAGCTGCCTCTTAAAGACAAACACCTACTCTCAATCATTTTTGTATCTTCAGAGTTTGATTAAATAGTTGCTCAATAAATATTTTTTAAAATTTATTTGACAGGTAGAGTTATAGACAGAGAGAGAGACAGAGAAAAGGTCTTCTGTCCGTTGGTTCACTCCCCAAATGGCCATCATGGCTGGCACTGCGCCAATCCGAAGCCAGGAGCCAGGTGCCTCCCCCTGGTCTCCCACATGGGTGCAGGGCCCAAGCACCTGGGCCATCCTCCACTGCCCTCCTGGACCACAGCAGAGGGCTAAACTGGAAGAGGAGCAACCGAGACTACAACCTGGCACCCATATGGAATCCCGCGCCACAGGCAGAGGATTAACCAAGTGAGCCAAGGCGCCAGCCCCTGCTCAACAAATATTTAATAACAGACTATTTATGTTTAATTGTTATGTTTCATATTTACTTAGTGTGAACCCAAGAAGGATTATATTTAACATAAGAACAACTATATTATTGGATCACATTTAGAAATATTACATGTAAAGTTTTAAAATTAACAGAACATGTAGGTTTAACTTTGTAAAATGTAAACACTAATATATCTTCTTATAGAATTGATCAGAGAAACTACTGTAAAATTTTGATATAGGACATTGGCCTCTACTATTCCATGTTGAGATAATCATATTTTTTTTTGACAGGCAGAGTGGACAGTGAGAGAGAGAGACAGAGAGAAAGGTCTTCCTTTACTGTTGGTTCACCCCCCAATGGCCGCCACGGCCAGCGCACCACGTTGATCTGAAGCCAGGAGCCATGTGCTTCTCCTGGTCTCCCATGTGGTTGCAGGGCCCAAGGACTTGGGCCATAGCAGAGACCTGGCCTGGAAGAGGAGCAACCAGGACAGAATCTGGCGCCCCACCGAGACAAAAACCTGGTGTGCCAGCGCCACAGGCAGAGGATTATCCTATTGAGCCATGGCACTGGCCAAGATAATCATATTTTAACAATGCAAAAACATGTTACAGTGGTATAAATGTCTGTAAACAGACACTGCATATAACACAAATCACTTTGCAAGTAATCAGTAGTTATTCTATTAGTTCCTTAGTAATGGATATGGAATAGATAAATCAGAGATTATATGATTTTTCCTGTATATGAGCCCTAACCCTTCTTTCCATTCAAATTAACTTTAAAAACTCACAAAATTTGGATACTTAGAATTCTCAGTAGTAGATCACCTGCAATATAAACATTTGATCAAGTTAAACCTGTTGTTTATAGTAGCATCATTTTCTTGACTCAATGATAAGTCATCTCTCACAATGTGTGCCATTACTAAAGTTCACAAAGTTTATCGATTTTGTTCTCTGAGCCATTACATTTGTTTCTTTTGTACATATCTCATCACTTTTCATTGACAGATGAATTACTTTTAAAACTCAGTAATATGTGGTCCAGTTTATAGTTAGGAAGGAAACACAAAAAGGTAAGTTAATATAGTCACCAAGTTCATTAACTGAAGATTTGTGCTCATCGTTCATGCCCTTATTCAGAATCAGTGTGTTCTAATTTTGGTCATATTTCTAACAATCTTTTTGGTCTGGCTGTTCACCAAAGAGTCTGGAAGCTGCATTATGGAATCAGAGGAAGCAGATGGAAATAGAAAAATGAAAGTTATTAGTTTCATCATTTGAAATTTTATATTATCAGTTAATCCAGGAAACTGTCACTGTGTTTTCATATATACATCCTTGAGATCACATGAACTTCATTTTATATAGCTTTATATCTTACTTCTTTAATTAGAAAAAAACCCACTTATTTTACCATTTGGTTTCTAAACAATGAAAGAAGATATACTAATCCAATACAGAGACAGCAGAAGTAGAGTCATTTCAATATCCTCTAGTTTGTTAATGCAAATATATTCACTATTTGGCATGGGAGTGAGTATTAAATCAAGAGTACAAATTTTAGAATGAAAATATTGGTCAAAAATTTTCCCTTTGCAGGCTTTAATGTTATAAGAGCATGGTACAACAAAAGAAAAGATATACCTCTTAGACCTCAAAAATGATAGAATCAATATAGTAATTGAAAAACTTCCAAATGTTATTTCATTTTAAAGGTTCTCTCTTCAATCTTGTGGTACCCTTTCAGCTGAGAATTTCAATTTAGAAACTTGTGAAGATGTTACATAAACTACAATAATAATATCCATTGGTTACCATCTGCCACTATAATACTGGTCATCTACTCAGATTCACAATGATGGCACATTGCTTAGATATGATTACCATTATAATGCTAGGGAAAAAAATGAGAGAATTTATTTTTCATTGCGTTTATTAACCTGAAATATCTCTAGTCTGTGGGGAATCTTAAAAAATTAATTAAAAATGTGTTTTGTGAAAAAGATTTTACATGGATTTCATTTTTTTGCACCAGAATAAACTTATCTTTTAATTCCATTTTCACACAAACTGTTTGAAGTACTCTCATGTAAGTACCTGAAATAATGCAAATTAAACACACTGTAATAAACATGAAATGCATGGTACTTACAAGGAAGTGTAGGAGGTAGGCACCTATATGACCAAGATTAGTATGAAAAATGGCACCCTTAAGAAGAAAGCAAACTTAGAGCTGGATTTATATACAAAAAAAAAAAAAAAAACGAAATAATGTTTGAGATATATAAACACAGTATAAAAACCAAATACTTATTCTTTGGCAATGCTCTATGAGCTGTTGGCTACATAGAATTCTAGATCTGATTTTAGGCTTAAGACAACTGAGAGCCCCCTCAGTACTTGGGTAAACACAGAAGGCAGAGATTAAAATGCATTGACTACTATAAACTAGAATAATATGTTCAAAACTTAACTCACTATAAAATATATACTTTATAACAAACCCAGGAGGTTGCTATAATTACCTCCATCCAACGTTTAAAACAGACTAAATATCTCACCCAGGAATCTGAGTCAAAGTTTATATTCTTTGGATTATAACATGCACACTGAAGAACAACTTGTTTTCCTTTAAAAATAAGATTTCCACCTTTTTAAAAGCTATACAGGAAATTTTGTCATCTGCAACAATAGAAAAGTAACTGGAGGGCATTAAGGTTAAATGAAATAAGCCAGGAGCAGAAGATACATACTGTTTGGTCTCATGTATATGTAGGATTTAGAACAAGCATCACAGATAAAGAATATAGAAAAGGAGTTGGATGGGGAAGGGTAGAGATGGAAAGAGAAGATGTTGATCAAAGGGTACAAAGTATCAGACTGGTGGAGTAAGTTTTAGAGATCTATTGTACTGCATGGTGACCATAATTAATAATAATTTGTAGTACGGCCCACTTCAAAATTGCTAAAATCGATTTTTAATATTCTCACACAAAAGAAGACAGATCAGTGAGGTTATGGGGTATGAATTGGTTTGATTGAATCTATGACGGATATACAGATCACAACATCAACTACACAAATGCTGTTTTTCTCTTTTATGTATTTGAAAGACCAAGATGCAAAGAGAGAGGCACAGAGAGCGAAAGCTAGAACAAGAGCGAGCAATCAATTTTTCTGTCTGCTGCATTATATCCAAATATCCACAACAGACAGGACTAGTCCAGGCTGGATCCAATAGCCAAGAATTCTGTTCAGAGACAGGGACACAAGCATTTGAGCCACCTCTTGCTGCCCTCTTTGGTGTGGCTTAGCAGGAAGTTAGCAGAAGCAGAGTAGCCAGGACTCAAACCAAGCTTTCTCAAATGGGATGCAGGGGTCTCAAATAGCAACTGAACCTCTCTCTGCACCAGATGCTTACAGCACTATTATTGTTATACTCTCTAAATGTATACAATTATTGTTTGTCAATTAAAAATAGATTTTTTTTTTTTTACAGGCAGAGTGGACAGTGAGAGAGAGAGACAGAGAGAAAGGTCTTCCTTTGCCGTTGGTTCACCCTCCAATGGCCGCCGCGGTCGGCGCCCTGCGGCCGGCGCACCGCGTTCGTCCGATGGCAGGAGCCAGGAGCCAGGTGCTTTTCCTGGTCTCCCCATGGGGTGCAGGGCCCAAGCACCTGGGCCATCCTCCACTGCACTCCCGGGCCACAGCAGAGGGCTGGCCTGGAAGAGGGGCAACCAGGAGAGAATCCGGTGCCCCGACTGGGACTAGAACCCGGTGTGCCGGCGCCGCAAGGCGGAGGATTACCCTGTTGAGCCACGGCGCCGGCCAAAATTAGATTTTAAACTATGAAATTTCCAGAACCACTCATTCAGCAGAGACCTGTGTTTAGGAACTTGTACTCTCAAGAAAATTTTTCTGGAATTTAAGTGTGATAATCTTGATGGTTGAAGTTAAGAGTATTACCAAACATTCATGTGCTGACCTTGAATGATTCTTGACACTTGGCAAAGGAGATTCATATGTATGATAAAAAGGAAAATTGAATCTTCTCAGCTGAACATAATTTTTGATACTTGAAGATCATTATCTTAGATCAGGTTTGGCAAATATTTACTGTAAAGGTCCAGAAACTGAATGTTTTAGGCTGTCTGGGCCATGAGTCTCTTCTAACCACTCAGTGCTACCACTGTAGCTGAAAAGCTTCCATAACCAGTAAAAAGACAAATCAACAAGGCTCTGCTCCAACAAAATTTATGTATTGACACTGATATTTTAATTTCATATAAGTTCACATGTCTTGACATAGACTTTTGATTTTTCCCCCTTTTTCCTTTTAGTTTGAGAGCCATAGAAAAACAGGCATGAATCTGTGTTTGGCCTGTAGGTTGTAGTTTGTCTTGATGATCCTGCTTCTAAATGTCTGTACCAGTTGCAGGTGAGAATTATAAAAGTTTAAAAAAAAAGTGACATGATGAAAAGAAACCATTTCTTGAAAAGAGTTATACTTCTGACAATAAATACCATACTAATAATGCCATTTTAAAAAGCTAATATGAATATGCATATCCAAAATCTTTATGAGAACAGTTATAACTTTCACAATAGAATCCATATCTTTGAGAATTTTTTTAACTATCTTAATATTCTCTATGAGGTATTATCCTTGAACTCTGTAATTAACACACAATTATTCTTAGGCGTTTAAATTTTAACTGAAAAGTGATCCCTGTTAAATATAGGAGTGGGAATAAGAGAGGGAGGAGATGTACAATTTGGGACATGCTCAATCGGAACTGCCCCAAATGATGGAGTTAGAAAGAGGCCAGGGAATTCCAATACAATCCCATCAAGGTGGCATGTACCAAGGCCATCTCACTAGTCCAAGTGATCAATTTCAGTTCACAATTGATCACACTGATAGGTCTAAGAGTCAAAGGGATCACACAAACAAGACTAGTGTCTGCTAATACTAACTGATAGAATGAAAAAGGGAGAGAATGATCCAACATGGGAAGTGGGATACACAGCAGACTCATAGAATGGCAGATGTCCTAAATAGCACTCTGGCCTCAGAATCAGCCCTTAAGGCATTCGGATCTGGCTCAAGAGACCATGAGAATATTTTAGGCATGGAAAGCTAAGACACTCTGAAAAACAAAAAAAAAAGAAGACCTAAATGAAAGATCTCTGTGAGTGAGATCCCAGTGGAACGAATGGGGCCATCAAAGAAGGAGGTACCTTTCTCTGAAGGGAGGAGAGAACCTCCACTTTGTCTATGACCCTGTCGGAATAAGATCAAAGTCGGCGAACCCTAAAGACTTCCATAGCCTCAGCAACTCATGACTAGAGCCTAGGGAGATTACTGACGCCATAAACAAGAGTGTCAAATTGTTAAATCAACATCAGGAGTCACTGTGTACTTACGTCTCATGAGGGATCTGTCCTTAATGTGTTATCCAATGTGAAATAATGCTATTACTAGTACTGAAACAGTATTTTTACACTTTGTGTTTCTGTGTGGGTGCAAACTGATGAAATCTTTACTTAGTATATACTGAATTGATCTTCTGTATATAAAGATAATTGCAAATGATTAAAAAATCTTGGTGTTAAATTGGAAATTGCATAGAAAATTAATCAATTTCTTTATCCAAATGTATGCTTTGAATTCCCTGTGATCTTTTGCTGTGAGGTTCCCTTCGTTTATCTTCTTTCATGTTGATGGCCTTGTTTCTGTGTTTCAGTGTGTAACACATCTTTAAGTATCTTTTGCAGGGCTGGACGAGTGGCAACAAATTCTTTCAATTTTTGTTTGTTATGAAAGGTCTTTATTTCACCTTCATTCACAAATGAGAGCTTGGCAGGATATAATATTCTGGGCTGGCAGTTTTTCTCTCTAAGTACATGGGCTATGTCTCGCCATTCCCTTCTAGCTTGTAGGGTTTCTGATGAGAAGTCTGCTGTGAGTCTAATTGGAGATCCTCTGAGTGTAATTTGACGTTTCTCTCTTGCACATTTTAGGATCTTTTCTTTCTGTTTCACTGTGGTGAGTTTAATTACAACGTGTTGTGGTGAGGACCTCTTTTGGTCATGTTTCCTAGGGGTTCTATGAGCTTCGTGTACTAGGATGTCTCTGTCCTTCTCCAAAACTGGGAAATTTTCTGCTATTATCTCACTAAAAAGGCATTCTAATCCTTTCTCCCTCTCCATGCCTTCAGGAACTCCTAGAACTCGAATGTTGGGTTTTTTAATAGTATCCTGTAGATTCCCAACAATATTTTTTAGATTTCTAATTTCCTCTTCTTTTCTTTGGTTTGACTGTATAGTTTCCTGTGCTCTGTCTTCTAAGTCCAATATTCTCTCTTCTGTCTCACCCATTCTGTTTGTAAGGCTCTCTAATGTGTTTTTCATTTGATCTATTGAATTCTTCACTTCATTATGATTTCTCGTCACTATCACAGTTTCATGTTCTACTAGTTGTTTCATTTCAGCTTGATTTCTCCTTAATATTTCATTTTCACGAGAGAGATTTTCTACCTTGTCCATTAAGGATTTCTGTAGTTCAAGAATTTGTTTTTGAGTACTTCTTAGTGTTCTTATCAATTTTTTGAGATCTGCTTCTTGCATCTCTTCTATATCCATTTTAGTAATTTTTTTATTCTAGTACTATTGGTTGAACTCTGTAATTAACACACAATTATTCTTAGGTGTTTAAATTTTAACTGAAAAGTAATCCCTGTTAAATATAAGAGTGGGAGTAAGAGAGGGAGGAGATGTACAATTTGGGACATGCTCAATCGGAACTGCCCCAAATGATGGAGTTAGAAACAGGCCAGGGAATTCCAATACAATCCCATCAAGGTGGCATGTACCAAGGCCATCTCACTAGTCCAAGTGATCAATTTCAGTTCACAATTGATCACACTGATAGGTCTAAGAGTCAAAGGGATCACACAAACAAGACTAGTGTCTGCTAATACTAACTGATAGAATGAAAAAGGGAGAGAATGATCCAACATGGGAAGTGGGATACACAGCAGACTCATAGAATGGCAGATGTCCTAAATAGCACTCTGGCCTCAGAATCAGCCCTTAAAGCATTCAGATCTGGCTCAAGAGCCCATGAAAATATTCTAGGCATGGAAAGCCAAGACACTCTGGAAAAAAAAGAAGACCTAAATGAAAGATCTCTGTGAGTGAGATCCCAGTGGAACGAATGGGGCCATCAAAGAAGGAGGTACCTTTCTCTGAAGGGAGGAGAGAACCTCCACTTTGTCTATGACCCTGTCGGAATAAGATTGAAGTCAGCAAACCCTAAAGGCTTCCATAGCCTTGGCAACTCATGACTAGAGCCTAGGGAGATTACTGAGGCCATAAACAAGAGTGTCAAATTGTTAAATCAACTTCAGGAGTCACTGTGTACTTACGTCTCATGTGGGATCTGTCCTTAATGTGTTGTCCAATGTGAAGTAATGCTATAACTAGCACTGAAACAGTATTTTACACTTTGTGTTTTTGTGTGGGTGCAAACTGATGAAATCTTTACTTAGTATATACTGAATCAATCTTCTGTATATAAAGATAATTGAAAATAAAAAAAAAAAACCCTTGGTGTTAAATTGGAAATTGCATAGAAAATTAATCAATTTTTTAAAAAAAAAATCATGTAGGATCTCTGTCCTTAATGTGCTATACATTGTGAATTAATACTATAACTAGTACTCCAACAGTATTTTTCACTTTGTGTTGCTATGTGAGGGCAAACTGTTGAAATCTTTACTTAATATATAGTAAACTGATCTTCTGTATATAAAGAGAATTGAAAATGAATCTTGATGTGAAGCAAGGGGAGAGGGAGTGGGAAAGGGGAGGGTTGCGGGTGGGCGGGAAGTTATGGGGGGGGAAACCATTGTAATCTATAAGCTGTATTTTGGAAATTTATATTCTTTAAATAAAAGCGTTATTAAAAAAAAGAGAAAAAAAGAAAATTAATCAATTTAAAATAATATATATCATATAGGATCTCTGTCCTTAACGTGCTATACATTGTGAATTAATACTATAACTGGTACTCCAACAGTATTTTTCACTTTGTGTTGCTATGTGAGGGCAAACTGTTGAAATCTTTACTTAATATATACTAAAATGACCTTCTGTATATAAAGAGAATTGAAAATGAATCTTGATGTGAACGGAAGGGGAGAGGGAGTGGGAAAGGTGAGGGTTGCAGGTGGGAGGGAAGTTATGGGGGGGGAAGCCATTTTAATCTATAAGCTGTATTTTGGAAATTTATATTCTTTAAATAAAAGCGTTATTAAAAAAAAAAAAAGAAAGAAACTACACTTAAAGAATTTTTGACTTGCCCTGAACAGTTTATGCTGTAGGCCTTACACTGTCCATGGGGATTGGTTTGTCTTTGTAGTCTCTATTAGCTAGCTACTTCCTTCATGCTATAATTGAATATTTTCTCCCATTTTTAAGTCCTAATAATTTTTGAGTATCAGTACTTAAAACACTGTTTATTTTTTCTAAAAATCAAAGACTAAAAGATTCATACATACAAAATAAAAATGTAGAAAACCTAGACTCAGCCTAGTCTATATGGATTTTCTTTCCTTGTTCTCAGTCAAGTTTAATATTGGTGTGTGTATGAGTGTAAGTGTGTGTGCGCACAAGTCCATCTTTACTCTATATTCGCATGACAAATTGGATTAGCCACTCTGAACTTCAAGGGACTGACACTTGGCTAACTTTGTGGAGAAGTGGCATTATTGGATTTTTTGTTTCTCTTGGATTCCAATAAAACTAGCATCTATTGACCTTCAGGGCAAGGAAAAAAATCTATATTTTCATGCAAGACTACATAAAAGAAAAGTTTTAGATTAGACCTTTATTATTGATTCTTTTTCCAAGATTTTAACTAAGAATTGTATCTTTCATTCACTATGTGGCCAATAAACCCCATATTTTATATTTTTAGCTATTTAACCATAGGCAAGTCCCTTAACCTTTGTGACACTCAGATAGTTTAACTGTAAATTAGCTGACATGGGCAAGATCACAAAAGGGTTTGCTTTCTAGAAAAATGTTAGAATTGATGCTGGATGATGAGGACCTGAGCTCAGGCAGGGCGATTAAAAGGAAGAGGACTGCAGAGCTCCTACAAAGATTGGATTTGGCGTAAAATTTATGGACAATATTCAGTCAGAAAGCCTATTTTGCATGTAAACAATGGAAGAGTCAAGGACAGACACTGAAACCAGTACCTCCCACTATCATCTTCTGTGCAATAGAAAAACACCTACCTCACAAGTTTGCTATGAGCACTCAGGGAACTCCCAAAACAGAACACCTGGGATAGGAACTCTTCTATCAGGGAACTTGCCATGGCCATGCATAATCTCTGTCTTTATACAGGTATCCCTGAGCTCTTAAATCAACCTCACCAGCTTTTAAGTAGTGACGTGTTGATGGTAAAACTGTGGCCTCAATCTCCCTTGTGATTTGACCCTTACTTAAAGGCTGCTCTTATGATCCAGATGGATGTAAGAAGATGTTTTCTGAAAAAATACTCTGCGTAAACTGATGAGTGAGAGAAAGAGACAGACACTCATTTATTGAAAATTTTTCCGGGGTGTAAAATATAGGAGGAAAATCTTTGAAATAAAAATAAAGTGTACAAAATGAACTCTATTTAAAAAAAAGGCAAGAAAACTAAGGGGTCTGGGTGAGAAGTGAATTGCTAGTTGAAGTAATTTGTATCCTACACTTAACAAAATACCCATTACCGTAACATTAATGCAACATGTGACTGCCATGAAATCAACAAAAATATTTGCCAATAACTCAATGCAAGTTTTTACTATTAACTTTTCCTTAACAACCATTTCATTAAATAGGAACATGGAATGAATATCTTAGAAATTAAGCCATTGTAATCCATAAGCTGTACTTTGGAAATTTATATTCTTTAAATAAAAGCTTTATAAAAAAATAAAAATAAAAAAATCTAAAAAATAAAAGAATGAGACAAACCAGACCAAAAAAAAAAAAAGAAATTAAGTGTTTTATTTATATGCCATAGAATATAAAACATCCATTTTTATATTTAATGATTCTGAAAAATCAGATGTTATTTAAAATTGTTCATTCATTTATAGATGATTACCTGTACATGTTGTTTTTCTCTACTTAAACTATACAGTTTTGAATGTAATCTAATATATTTGCACTGCTCTTTACACTTATAATTGTGTTGTACACTATTCAGATCTTAAACAGTTCTTCAATGAGTAGAATATTTGATTCTATTAATATTCATAAAACATCCTTAATCAATATTACATATACTAGTATTTACAAAAAGGACTGTGATCTTACAAACACCTTAAGAAAAACAATCTATCAAAACTAAGTGAGGCCTTGAGATCTGGAGATTAAAGAAGAGGTTAATATTTATGGAGTTCCCTGAGAGTAGGCTTCATATTACTCAGAACCCAGAAATAACTTAGCAACTGCCTGTCACAACTGGGATTTGTGTCTAACTGAGGGACAAGTAAATAAAATATTATGAGAAAGCTCAGATGATTTACCTTATAGTTATTATCAGTTCATCAGACATTGCTGAGAGAGGAAATAGAAAAAGGCTAGAAGAAACAATAACCGCTTCCTGTCGACCTCCTCCCAAATTGATCAGGCTCTTTCCAAACACCAGCGGATCTGAGTCACTTGTAATTTTGTGGCTAAAAAGCCTGCATCTTCAATCCCTGCTATCTTTATTCATCACCCAAGATGGTCATTTCTCTGGTCATGTTTCTAACCTCTTTTTTCTGTTGCATTCTCTCTAGAATCTCCATCAGACACCCTATATCCACACAGCATTTTCACTTCTGACTTTGATTGACGTGTTTTATTGTGAAGTGTTGCACTAGTGGAGGCTCATTTTTACCTTACTTGAAGATTTGGAGATGGGAACCAGGCCCCTCTTTCCACATGAGACTTCGGAATCATCACTTTTCTAACCACCAGGCTCCTACCTGGAGCACCATCATCACCAAAGACTTGAGTGCCCACTTCCTGGTCCTTTCTAATGCTAGCACAATTTCTCTGATCGACTCCAATATCTGAATGTTTCTTTTTTTAACCTTCTCATTTCACAGTTGAGTCCTGCTTTTCCTATTCAATCACTCATTGACTTCTAAGATATGATTTTTCCCATTGGAACCTCACTGAGACCCTCTTGTGGTTACTCTTAGCTTAGATGCCCTGAGCTTCCCTGCTGCCTTTCTCAAGGTTTGTTGTTTCAGACTTGTGATTCCCGGAACCTCCAATAAATCCCACCCTCATCTACCACCACAGCCCCATTTATGCTTATCACAATGCCTTCTGATTTCAGATGACTTACACCAATAGACCCTAAGCAGACACTCCCACACTTACACATGAGCTAAGCTATAACCCAGCAGCTTCCCGAGGCAGGCAGCATCTGGGATGAGTCACATCTACCTGACTCATCATAAATGCAAATCAGTCACTCCCTGGCCCTCAGCCAGTCATCCAGACAGCCTTACAGAGTGCTAAACTTCTTAATTCTTTTTAGCCTCTGAGACATTTTGTGAGATCATCACTCTAGTCAACACTAACACAGACCATTTTGTAAATCTTATCAGTTTTGCAGGAATCCCCCACCACATACATCCTCAAAGACTCCGTTCAGACAGTAATTATCTCAGTTGCCATGAGTGATGCTATTATTAACAAATCTCTTGGAGCTAATGGTTTTGTTTTATTCTTTTCCCAGATACTTTAATTAATCATAATTAAATAGACTATGCTTCCAAGCACCTATAGTTTAGTGATAAGTAACAAAAATGATAGAGATGTATGCTAACAAATTGGGGAACCTGGAATAAATGGATAGATTCCTGGACACATACAACCTTCCTAAACTGAGTCGTGAATATATAGAAAATCTGAACTGACCCATAACCATGGAAGAAATTGAATCAGTAATAAACGCACTACTGAAAAAGAAGAGCCCAAGACCGGATGGCTTTACCGCTGAATTTTACCAGACATTTAGAGAACAACTAACCCCAGTTCTTCTCAAATTATTCAAAACAATTGGAAGGGAGGGAATCCTCCCAAATTCTTTCTACGAAGCCAATATCACCTTAATTCCTAAGCCCAGAAAAAACACAACAGAGAAAGAAAACTACAGACCTATCTCCCCGATGAACATAGATGCAAAAATACTCAACAAAATTCTGGAAAACCGAATCCGACTGCACATCAGAAAGATCATTCACCCGGACCAAGTGGGATTTATCCCTGGTATGCAGGGATGGTTCAATATTCGAAAGTCAATCAATGTAATACATCACATTAATAAATTGAGAAACAAAAATCATATGATTATCTCAATAGATGCAGAGAAAGCATTTGACAAAATACAACACCCTTTCATGATGAAAACCATAAGCAAATTTGGGTTAGAAGGAACATTCCTCAACACAATTAAGGAAGTCTATGATAAACCAATGGCCAGCATCATATTGAATGGGAAAAAGCTGGAGGCATTTCCATTGAAAACTGGCACCAGACAGGGATGCCCACTCTCACCATTGCTATTCAACATAGTCCTAGAAGTGTTAGCCAGGGCCATCAGGCAAGAAAAAGAAATTAAAGGGATACAAATGGGAAAGGAGGAAGTTAAACTATCCCTATTTGCAGATGACATGATACTATATATAGGGGACCTGATAAACTCCTATAACAGACTATTGGAACTCACAGAAGAGTTTGGTAAAGTAGCAGGATACAAAGTCAACACTCAGAAATCAATAGCCTTTGCATACACAGATAATGCCAGGGCCAAGGAAGAACTTCTAAGATCAATCCCATTCACCATTGCCACAAAAACAATAAAATACCTTGGAATAAATTTAACGAAGGATGTCAAAGACCTCTATGATGAAAATTACAAAACACTAAAGAAAGAAATAGAAGACGACACAAAAAAAATGGAAAAACCTGCCATGCTCATGGATTGGAAGAATCAATATTATCAAAATGTCCATTCTCCCAAAAGCAATTTATAAGTTCAATGCAATACCAATCAAAATACCCAAGTCATTCTTCAAAGACCTAGAAAAAACGATGCTGAAATTCATATGGAGAAACAGGAGACCGAGAATAGCTAAAGCAATCCTTTACAATAAAAACAAGGCCGGAGGCATCACAATTCCAGACTTCAAGACATACCGCAGGGCAATTATAATCAAAACAGCCTGGTACTGGTACAAAAACATATGGATAGACCCATGGAACAAAATAGAAACACTGGAGATCAATCCAAACACCTATAACCAACTCATATTCGACAAAGGACCTAAAACCAACCCCTGGAACAAGGACAGCCTTTTCAACAAATGGTGCTGGGAAAACTGGATGTCCACATGTCGAAGTATGAAGCAAGACCCCTACCTTACACCTTATACAAAAATCCACTCAACATGGATCAAAGGCCTAGAGATGCGCCACGACACCATGAAACTAATTGAGAGCATAGGGGAAACCCTTCAAGATATTGGAACAGGCAAAGAATTCCTGGAGAAGACCCCAGAGGCGCAGGTAATCAAAGATAAAATAAACAAATGGGATTACCTCAAATTGAAGAGTTTCTTTACAGCAAAGGAAACGGTCAGGAAAGTGAAGAGGCAACCAACAGAATGGGAGACGTTATTCGCAAACTACACAACAGATAAAGGATTAACAACTAGAATCTATAAATTGATCAAAAAACACCACAGAATCAAAACAAACAACCCAATAAAAAAATGGGCCAAGGACCTTAACAGACATTTTTCAAAAGAGGAAATCCAAATGGCCAACAGACACATGAAAAAATGCTCAGGATCCCTAGCCATCAGGGAAATGCAGATCAAAACCACAATGAGGTTTCACCTCACTCCGGTTAGATTGGCTTACATACAGAAATCAACCAACAACAGATGCTGGCGAGGATGTGGGGACAAAGGGACACTAATCCACTGTTGGGAATGCAAACTGGTAAAGCCACTATGGAAGACAGTTTGGAGAGTCCTCAGAAACCTGAATATAGCACTATCACAGGACCCAGCCATCCCACTCCTTGGAATTTACCCAAATGGAATTAAAGGGGAGAAAAAAAGAGCCATTTGCACCTCAATATTTGTTGCAGCTCAATTCACAATAGCTAAGACATGGAATCAACCTAAAGTCCATCAACGGATGACTGGATAAAGAAACGATGGGATACGTACTCTATGGAACACTATACAGCAGTAAAAAACAATGAAATCCGGGCAATTACAACAAAATGGAGGAAGCTGGAAAACATCATGCTGAATGAAATAAGCCAGTCCAAAAGGGACAAATATCATATGTTCTCCTTGATTGATGGCAACTAAACAAGCATCTAAAATGATACCCATTGAAGTGAAACGGACACTATGAGAGACAATGACATGATCAGCCCTTGTCTAGACTGTTGAGGAACAACTTACTATTTTATTCCTTTTAGTATTGTTGTTGTTGTTGTTGCTCTGTTTGTTCCACATAAGACCACTGGTTGAACTCTGTACTTTGGAAATTTATGTTCATTAAATAAAATTTTAAAGAATGATAGAGAAAGAGGAGTTATAGCTTCTTATTAATCTACTTAAAGATGAATCTATTACCACAGTGATGTGATCAGTTTGAAATAGTATCACCTTTAGTTTGAAAATATTAGGAAAAGGACAACTCACTACAAAAACTGGATGAAAAGAACTCATCTAATGTTATCTGTGTGCCCACATGTTTACTCAGATACAAATACATTAAAAGAAGAAAGGAAAACACAAATCTAACAAAGTTTCTTTCAGTAAAGGAAACAGTCCTTCCATTTGCACAGGGAAAAACCCCTGGAGTCATTCTGATTCACTTTTTCCATCATGTCTGAACCTTCAAAGAGAAATGAGACTCCTAATACTTCCTGCTGCTCTCAGTGCTACTACCCCTTCCCTACGTGCCATCTTCTCACTTGGATTACCACAGTGGTCTCTTCTCTGGTCTCCTCTTTCCCACAAGTGTCAGATGCTCTTGTTAAAACATTGGTCAAATTTTGTCACATGCTGACTCAGCACCCTCAGGTGATTCCATTCCATCAACTCATGCAGGTACCTATGAGTGTGGTATCTGGTCTCCTACCTTCTGACTCTATTTTTTTTTAAGATTTATTTATTTATTTGAAAGTTAGAGTTACATAGAGAGAGAAGGAGAGGCTGAGAGAGAGAAAGAGAGAGAGAAAGAGAAAGAGAGAGGTGCCTTCCATCCACTGGTTCATTCCCCAGTTGGCTGCAATGGCTGGAGCTGCACTGAACCAAAGCCAGAAGCCAGGAGCTTCTTCTAGGTCTCCCACGCGGGTTCAAGTGGCCCAAGGACTTGGGCCATCTTCTACTGCCCTTCCAGGCCATAGCAGAGAGCTGGATTAGAAGTAGAGCAGCGGGGACTCGAACTGGTGCCCATATGGGATGCCAGCACTGCAGGTGGCAGTATTGCCTGTTATGCCACAGCACTGCCCCTCTGACTATTTCAAAACACTCCTTCTCTCATTCACCTTTTTGAAATTCCTCGGGTGTTACAGATGTTCCCATAACATCCAGGACACATCCATACCACAGGGGCTTTATACCTGATATTTCCTCTACCTTGAATGCTTTTACCTACTTAGCCATAGGACTTGCTTCCTCACTTACTTCAAAGTAGTTGCAAATGTTATTACCCTCTTGAATCTTCTGTGACCAATCTCTTGAAACTGTAATACCTAGCACCCCTCAATTACATCATAGTCCATATCTCTTATGCCACCTCCACTTCTCACCACTAACAATTTCATTTTTATGTAGCTTTTTAGGAGCTTGCTGATTTCCCCTACTTAGAATATAGGCTTCATAAAGAGGGTCATTTTGTCTTGTTTATTGACTTTTCCTGGGCCCTTAGAAAGATGCTCAGAATATCCTAGGTTCTCATTTAATACATATTGAGTACATGAATTTATTTTTAATCTATTTTTTTCAAGAAAGAGAAGAAGGTAATGAATGTAAAAATGTCAATGTAACTGAGCAATCTTAGAGGTATGACCTAGCCTTGCTAAGTGTACTGAAATGAACTCTAGTAAATTATAGCCACAGAGTGTTTATATACGTATAATTTACAAAATACCTCTTTATCAACACACTGTTTCCTTAACAAGCCATGTCACTGAAGAGGTAGTACCAATTTCACTTTCTAGGTAGGACACAGCAGAGAGCCTAGAGACTTATCCGAGTCACACACAGATTCTAAGAGGTAGTTCAACCTTGAATTCTTGAAGGATGGTATCTTTTGAAGAGGACATTTTACTACTCCTTCCCAAGGAACTCTTTGAACCTTCAAATCAGCTTGAAAATTCATATGATAGGCCTTTTACAAAACATATATTCCTCCTTACTACAAAGAGGACTTCAGAAGCACCAGGATAAACATGACAATTGAATTAACACTCCAGTTTCTTGATTTGTATTTTGAGGTACAAAAAGGATGCTCTAAACTTCATTCTTCTTTCTTAGATTATCTCTTTCTACCCTGTTTCCCTAGATGAGGTGAAATAGCTGTTCACCTCCTTGCATTGCATTACCTTAAGTACTCAAATTTCATTTTCAATGAAACCCCGTTTAATGAATATTTATGAGTATGTCCCTGCAGTGTTCCTTCAATGCATAGACTTCCCTTCACAGCAGGCTATGGTTTTACATTTTGCTTTTTATTTCTAAAATGTTAGCTATACAAATCAATGGTACTTAGGAAATATGGAAATAACATGTTCTCACAGCAACTTAAATATTTTCCCCAGAGTCACCAACACTGATGGTGCTAAAAAATAAATAATAATAATTACAATAATTGGCTGTAATCTGGAATAATGTACATTTTTGATAGATAATATTGAAGTACAAATCTTCTAGTAGATGTAGTTTCCTGGCTAAAACATACATCATTTCTAAAAGTACTGAGTGTAGACCCTTATGTAGATTCTCTCTTCTCAACTTGAGTATCATCTATTAGTTCATTTGTCATCAGGGGAAGTTCTAGGGAGGAACTGTTCTGAAAAAGTATATTGAGTAGACAACACATTTTTGAAGAGATATCTTCCTTCCAGAAAACATTTGGGAAATTTCATTGCTCTTTTTTTTCTTTTTCTTTAAAATAAATGATAGTGATCATCTATAAAACATCCCACTATAACTATGGAATCAACAGTCACATAATACCTATATATTCAGCAAAGGTAATTCCAATTAAAACTCTCAGTGGGGGTCTGACTTCTGATACTGTGTGGGCAAATCTGACAACCTGCCATCTACTTTGAATTCCTTTACAGTGAACATACAACTTAGCTGGTAATTTGCAAGAAAGAATTTGCAGGAATGCAAAATAAATGACATCAACCATATGGTACTCAGATTGTAAACCCCTGATGACAAGCAGATAGCTGATCATCTTGCAACTGTTACATGTCTTTGTATTTTTTTTCATCAGAAGCCACCATGAACCACTGAATTATCCAAGGAGCATTTTGCTCCTTCAAATCAGGGAAAAGTTAGATCTTTGTTTAACTATATATAAAAGCATATTAAATGGAATGTATTTAATTTGCATTGAAATAACTTCTCAAAATTGGGCTTATAGAGCCTGACCATGTCACCTGAAAATTTATAAAATTTTAAATACACGTTGCTATAAGAAAAGGACATATAATAATTGATCTTTTCTTTATAAACTTTAATCTTCTCAAAAGTTAACTATGCATCATCTATCTAGCAGTATCTATTAATGCACTTCAATGATGAGAGAGTCGGAAGGATGGAGAGAGAGAGAGACAGAGAAAGAAAGAGGAGTGAGAAGGGTTGAACATTTCAGTCCTCTTATTTAGATTTGGGGGATTTAATTTAATTCAACCAATGTTAAGTACCTTTTATGCGTTATGCACTGTGTGATATAGTTCCTGCTGTCAGGTATAGTAAATCATAATTGCCCCAATAAGTCTGTGAGCAGGTATTACTTAGATTATTTTATTTTAACAGGTAAGATAATTGACACTGTAAAAGTTCAAGTGGTTTGCCCATGATCACAGAGAGTAATACACAAGTTAGCTGTGGCTCACACCATTCCTTTCAAAGTAAAATGGAAAGTTACCCAGGTTCAATTGGCTTAGTTAAGAGGCTGTGGTGATGGCAAAGAACAGAGGTGACTCTGGGTGTGTGACTCTGGGGATATTAATGAACTTTTCCAAACCTGGGTATCTACATATAAGAGAATATGAAAACTAGCTAATTTGCATGGTTAACACTAGGGAACTTATAACTCATGAGGTAAAATCAGACATTTTATATTAAAGTTGTTCAGAATAATAAGTCCTTTTTTTTTTTTTTTTTTTGGAAAATCTTTTTTTTTTCTTTTTTAGAATATAAATTTCCAAGGTACAACTTGTGGATTGCAATGGCTTCCCCACCCATACCTCCCCTCCCCCCCGCTACCCTTCCCCCTCACCGACTCCCCCTCCCCTTTCATTCACATCCAGATTCATTTTCAATTCTCTTTGTATACAGGATGATAAAAAAAATTGGAAGTTACATAAAAATCAGTAAGTCCTTCTTGATCATGGAGACCTACCTACACGCGCCTTATTTCTGAAAGTCTGTATGACACTGAACGCTGGAGAATTTCAACTACCCAGGAGCAGTTCTACAATCCCTACGTACAAGGTACTAGCTGGACATGAGCAGGTCTTCAGAGAAATGTGAAATTCTTGGGGGAGGTGCTGTGGAGCAGTAGGCTAATACTCTGCCTGTGGCACCAGTATCCCATATGGGAGCTGGTTTCAGTCCCAGTTTCTCCTCTTCTGATCCAGCTCTCTGCTTATGGCCTGGGAAAGCAGTGGAAGATGGCTCAAGTCCTTGCACCTGTGTGGGAGACCTGGAAGAAGCTCCTGGCTTCAGATTGGCCCAGCTCCAGCTGTTATGGCCTTTTGGGGAATAAACAAGCAGATGGAAGATCTTTCTTTCTGTGTCTCCCTCTCTCTGTATCTCTCTCAAATAAATAAATAAAAATCTAAAAAATGAAAAAAAAGTGAAATTCTTAGAGTACCTCTCTCTATCTCTGCAAAAGCTGGGTATGTGGATCTTGTTGGGCAGGGCCCCTCAGCAGTGGCTCCTTGGTTCAGAATGAAGAAAGGCAAATACTACATAGTAGCTGCCATATGCAGAAATTTAAAATAGTTAACTGGAACTACTAGTAATGATTAGTAGAGGCTGCACAGGGTTGAGAGGAAGGAACAGAGGAAGTTTAGATAACAGGCACTAAAACACAATCAGATAGAATTTTCTAGTGTTCCACAGCTCAGTAGGATAACTATTATTCATAATAATGCATTAAATACTATATACAGAAGTGGGAAAGATGAGCTGGTGTTCTGAAAACCTGAACAGAAGAAACTGGAATGCTACTAGCCCAATTTAGTCGGGTTATGCTATATATAACACTGCATACCCACAAAGTACATGATATACATGTAAATAAAATTTTTAATAAGAAAGGAAGAAAGAAATGCAGACAGCCTTTGACATTTCTGTGCTAGAGTGTTTGTCTATAGATGCATCTGTGTGTGTGCTTCTGTGTGTTTATCTATGTGTATGTATGTGCGTTTTCAACTGCAACAAAGGAGAGTTGAGGTCAAGGACCACCCAACAGTCTCCTTGTATCCACCAATCCTAAAATGAGGATATTCTTTAAAAATATACATGTTCGCCGACTTCGATCTTATTCCGACAGGGTCATAGTAAAAGTGGAAGTTCTCTCCTCCCTTCAGAGAAAGGTACCTCCTTCTTTGATGGCCCTGTTCTTTCCACTGGGATCTCACAGAGATCTTTCATTTAGATCTTCTTTTTTTTGTTTTTCAGAGTGTCTTAGCTTTCCATGCCTAAAATATTCTCATGTGCTCTTGAGCCAGATCCGAATGCCTTAAGGGCTGATTCTGAGGCCAGAGTGCTATTTAGGACATCTGCCATTCTATGAGTCTGCTGTGTCTCCCGCTTCCCATGTTGGATCATTCTCTCCCTTTTTGATTCTATCAGTTAGTATTAGCAGACACTAGTCTTGTTTGTGTGATCCCTTTGACTCGTAGACCTATCAGTGTGATCAATTGTGAGCTGAAATTGATCACTTGGACTAATGAGATGGCCTTGGTACATGCCACCTTGATGGGATTGTATTGGAATCCCTTGGAGATTACTGACGCCATAAACAAGAGTGTCAAATTGTTAAATCAACAACAGGAGTCACTGTGTACTTACATCTCATGAGGGATCTGTCCTTAATGTGTTGTCCAGTGTGAAGTAATGCTATAACTAGTACTGAAACAGTATTTTTACACTTTATGTTTCTGTGTGGGTGCAAACTGATGAAATCTTTACATAGTATATACTGAATCGATCTTCTGTATATAAAGATAATTGCAAATGATTAAAAAATCTTGGTGTTAAATTGGAAATTGCATAGATAATTAATCAATTCTTTAAAAAAAAACATGTAGGATCTCTGTCCTTAATGTGCTGTACATTGTGAATTAATACTATAACTAGTACTCCAACAGTATTTTCACTTTGTGTCTCTATGTGAGGGCAAACTGTTGAAATCTTTATGTAATATGTACTAAATTGATCTTCTGTGTATAAAGAGAATTGAAAATGAATCTTGATGTGAATGGAAGGGGAGAGGGAGCGGGAAAGGGGAGGGTAGTGGGAGGGAGGGAAGTTGTGTGTGGGGGAGCCATTGTAATCCATAAGCTGTACTTTGGAAATTTATATTCTTTAAATAAAAGCTTTATATATATATATATATATATATATATATATATATATATATATATATATATACATGTTAACAGTGCCAAAAGAAGTCTAATTTCATGCCCCTTTATTCTCGCTCACTTGCTCTTTGGAAAGAACCAGAGGTAGCACAGTCAATGAGGAGTGTTGTACAGCAGCCAGGAAGAGCAAGAGAGAAGACTAATTGTGTCTTGTTTAATATTGAGAAGTTGCTTATAAAAGGCTTATTTTGGAGGTTCACAGTGCAAGATCGGTTTTTCCATCTGATGAGGTCATAGGATGGCAATAATGGAATGTGTGTAAACAATCATGACATGGCCAGCCAGAAGCAGAAACACCAACCAGGCTCAACTTGGCTGTTATAAGCAAACTCTTACAGATCTACCTTTCAAGGACTTGCTCCCAATGACGTAAGGACCTCCCCTAGGCCCACCTCAGAGACACTATAATTGGTTAAGTTTCAACCATCTTATTATCATCAACTTATGACATTTGGATTTAACTGCCCGAGTTCAGGAGTTATATCCTACTCCAACCATGTCATGTTCCTACTCCCCTACAAGTTTCTAAGTCTATGTCAAGTCTTAGGTGAAAGGAGGAATTACATTAGATGAGAGATTTCAGCTTTGCTATCAGACTATACTAGATTTTTAAATACTAAAATATGAGACAATTCATTTACTCAAAAAGTGCCCAAACTTTGAGACATTTTTTAATTATGAGAAGAAAAAATTATTTGCTAGAAGTAGCTAAAAAGAAAACCGATAAGAAAGATTCATTTTGTTTTTTTTTTTTGCTTCTAGCCTACTAAGATCATGCTAGGCAATAAAGCAATAATACAACTGTGAAAACATTTTGAAGGTGGTACTGGATTGCTTTAGGATTTAGTAACAATGGGTTGAGGCTTACATTAACAATGGTAATTTTAGTAAACCCTGCACTCCTCTCACTCACCTGCAAACATAGCTTCTTAAAATTTGTAACATGTGGGGCAGGCACTGTGGTGCAGTGGGTTAAAACCCTGGCCTGAAGCGCCGGCATCCCATATGGGCACCAGTTCAAGTCCCAGCTGCTCTTCTTCCGATCCCGTTCTCTGCTATGGCTTGGGAAAACAGTGAAAGATGGCCCAAGTCCTTGGGCCCCTGCACTCACGTGGGAGACCCAGAAGAAGCTCCTGGCTCCTGGCTTCAGATGGGCACAACTCCAACCATTGCGGCCATCTGGGGAGTGAACCAGCAGATGGAAGACCTCTCTATCTGTCTCTACCTCTCTCTGTAACTCTGTCTTTCAACTAAATTAAATAAATCTTAAAAAAAATTATAACATGGATATAACCCTTGCCATCAAGGATCATGTTGCCACATACCCATATGGAATGTAAAAGAACATTACAAAATACAACATTTTATAGGTATAGTAATAAACACCTCAATGAGACAAAAAAAAAAAAAAAAAAAAAAAAAAGAGAGAGGTTCCCTGTGTTCTAGTTCTACAGAGGAAATTGTTGTAAGGTAGATAGAGTATGGATGAGGTGATAGAGAATGACAGGAGTGTTGATGTACCAAATGGGTAAGTTTGTCTGAAGAAAATTATCTGCAGAAGTGAGTGAATGATGTTGGATAACTTTATTCCCTATGGCAAGCAATAAATTGTTTTGAGTTTTATGGTTAGGAAGGGAAATTATGAAATAACACAATATTGTCTGGGGAATCTAGACCTGGAGACACAGAATTCTTATAGGATTTCACAGTATACTTAAGGTTAGTAAACTTAAGCTTCTTTTTTTTTTTTTTCCAGAGTAAAGATATTGCTCTTTTGTAGTGAAGAGTGGCAGTCTAATCTACCACATATCTTTTTATGTAGATAACATGTAAACATAAAACACATACCATTTAAAGCTAATGGAGTTATGAAGTTATGTGTGTGGGTGTATCCTTAGACCTGAAGATCTAAAAGTATTTTATTGCACAATTAAAAAAATTTTAAATGGAATTAGAGAGTAGTAAGATCTTAGGATTTTTAGTACACCATGATTGTGTTGAAAATGACAGAACTAAAAATAAGAATGAATGACAGTTAAAGAAGCTTTGAATGACACTAATAATTTTTGAAAATCTTTGCCTCATAATTGGAATGAGGGAAATCAGAACAATGACATCAATGTTATTTTAAAAAGAATTCAATGCTATAATGGTACTAAAATGTCTTATTTCTTAATCTGGTGCTGATATTATTTAAGCCATGAATGTATTTTTTCATACTTTTTATCTATGATATACCTTAAAAATAACTTTAAAGAGAGAAACATATCAAATAATTGTGGTTAGAATATCTGTGCATTTACATATGCATATGCATCAACAGATCCATTTTTATGGGAAAAATCCAATGTTATCTTCCTATACTTTATTGACTCCCCTACCTGCTCTGGGAACAGGCTCTTTGTTTCTATCCTTTGTTTTGTACCCACAAACAGGACTGTAATTTCTCTAGCTCCTTGTTAGCAACAAATAGCACACTGGTTCTGTAAGATATGGAACTAGAGGAAACATCTGGACAACAATGGTTGTTCTACTGTACATTGGGTCTGGATAGATGTCTCTGAAATTGTGCTGAACTGGCAAAATAAAGAAGCCACAGCAGAAATTGCTATGCTGGTTCTCCTATGCATTGGGCTAATTTGCCAGTCAGAAGTTCAAGAAAGTAAATAAATTTATTTCAAGAAAATAAATAAAAAGAAAAAAAAGAAAGAAATGTAGAGAAAGAGATTTAGAGAGCTCCCATCTACTGGTTCACTCCTGAAGTGTCTGTGCCTGTACCTGCAGAGGTTGAGCCAGGCCTAAACTAAGAACTTGGAACCTAATCCAGGTCTCCCAAGTGGACAAGGAACCAAGTACTATGAACTGTTTTCCAGGGTATGCATGATGCATTGATGGAAAGTTAGAGGAGCCCAGACTCAAATCACACACTCAAAATGGGAGGTGGGCTTAACAGTGAGCCAAAACCTGACCCTGTGTTTTGTACATAAACATTCTTTCCTTTAAAATGTTGTTAGTCCACAACTTACATCAAAATACGAATATCCCCAAAAGAACCTAAGTAGCTTACTTTCATTATCCAGGTACAGCTTTCAAAAATGTCACTTTTTAATTAAGTACTTAAAACAGATTACATTACTAACATCTACAAAAGGGAATTTTCTAGTACACCAAGTAGTGTTTTAATTAATATCCCTGTGTTTTCCCCTTCCACCCTCTTCTTCTGCCAAAAAAACCAAAGGTTTGGTCCATTGTGTGCTTTTGTGTATGCGGTGTTAATTTTTTTTTTTTATCTTTTAGGAAGAATATCCAGCTGCCAAATAATATATCCATAGGGTAAATGCAGAAACCTCAAAATAGGTTTTTAAAGATTATACACTAAATATTTCTAAAGCACATCTGGATAAGAATCTATAACAAAGATAGCTTTTAATGCATATCTGTATGTATGAACCTGTATGTGCATATATTTAATTTTTAAAAATGTCTTTAATAACGAGATTATAATTCTTAACATATTTCTTCCATGTGATTGATACACAATTAATCAAAACAAATATTTGATAATTACTAAATATTAAAAACAAAATAATTTGGAAATTAATTTCTTAGTGAGACTGATTACCTTGTTTTCCAGTCAGTATTTATACTCATAGCTAACTTTTTATTGCTATAATAACATGGTATGAAACACAAATTTTATACTTAGTTTTTATTTTAATAGATGTCAATCCTGAGAAAATTAATTCACATAAATTAAGAAATAAGAATGAAAGGTGTTTTGTTACAGAAATGTCATTCAATTCTTTGAACTCCTTCCAAGTTAGTTGCCAAAAATCACATAGAGGTCTTTAATAAAAAATCACTGTTAATGATCCTTTAGTTGACAGTTCAGTTAACATAGCCTTCAATTTTGCTGAAAAGAAAGAACTGAAAATTAACTGACTTGTAAGGGGTTTTGTTATGCAGTCATACTTTTTCGCATTATAATCGCTGACATTCTAAATTTTCTCTTTGCTTAGTGGTCTTAGGACTTTCTGCTTGAATTTAGGATACTTACCATTGAAGATTTACATAGATCTGAGAGACAGAGATGGCATCATATATTTATCACAAAATATTAAAAATATGCCTTTAAATTTACTTCACTGAGAATATGTTTAACCCAAGTTTGAGACTTTGAAACCACAGGGCTCATCGTTAAACCTTGGGAAAGGAGACATATGTGCCATTCTTTAGGAAGAGCTCCCCTCAAAGAGAAAGAGAAAGGGAACCAGTGAGACTCCAGTCAAGGGAGTGTTAACATTCAGGAGGCTGACACCTTGTCAACTTGTTTAGAAGAACTGACTCTGAAACACTGGGAGTTCTTTTGGAGTTGCAGTAGCTTCCCCGTTTAGCTTAAAAAGAAATTACAATCCAACAGGACCCTCTACTAAATACCCCAGTCTCTACTTGTCTCTCTCACAGATCCTAGCAACCATGGTACTGAACTGATGTCCTACTTCCCTTCCTCCGATTTCACCTTTTAATATATCTACAAATCTTAAAATAGCCAAATAAGGTTTGAAAATCTTGGATTACAATATTTTTATCCTAACTTATTGCTTTCTGTGTAAGACTGCTGGAAAAAAATTACAGAACATGATATGAAATCATATTAACAACAACTATCTAACAATTATTATGTTCCAGAGATTGCTATAAAAACCTTCAGATACGAAGTTATTTAAATTTCAGAACAGGCCTATGAGCAAAAACCATGACTCTTCCCACCTTGCAGATGAATAAAACTGAAGAATGAAGAAGTTGATCTAATTGCTCTGGGAATTAGTCCTAAGCAATAAATTTGCTATGCCTGTTCCTCTAACACAACCCCATAAACAACAGTGAAATAAACAAAAGTAAAATTGCTTTCCAGCAGAGATACATAGCACTAGAAAAAAATACATAGCATTAGACATAAAGACAAAATGTTTGATTTTTCCCAATAAAGAACTTCTAATTGTTGTTCAAATTCCTCTTACCAAAAATACCACCTCATCTATTCTGCAAAAAAAATTTGTAGTTTTCTTAAAGTATAAAAATTAATACAAAGACACATAAAAAGCCCAATTGGATTAAAAATTTTTTAAATTTATAAAATAATGCATTTATTTCCTAGGAAATAACCTCATATTTAGAATGTGAACAAATAAGTTTGTATGCATTAAGATAAATGTCTTTTTCTAAAAAAAATTGGCTATATTCCCTAATAAACTTAACATTATCTACGGAAATTTATTGAGCAATAACTATCCATAGCTGCTAAATTGTGAGTTGATTGGTTTTTTTAGAGTGAATGATGTGCTATTTGCTACATATTCAATTTTCGTAATCAATTTTAACTGGTCTAGATTTTCTCTCAATATTCATAAAGGAATTACAATTAATTGAAACTAAGAAAACATTGTGATTTTGTCATTGTTAATGACAAAAGAAATATATGTAGCTTCTCATACAGCAGTTTTATTTTGAATATATTATTAAATACATGAAGGAAAATGTAATAAAGACAGTTGTTTATGTAATTATGATATGAAACATTTCTGAGTCATTGTTAACACACAAGACTATAATAAGATTTTCTTATGTCCAAATTTTGATTTAATTATTCTATCACATCAAATAGCAATGAAAATCTATACAACATAAGATTGATCAGAAATTTTTTATTTGCTTATATTGCTATATTGCTATGTGCTAACACTTACAAGGAGGATAACCCTAATTAAAATAACTAGATGAAAATTTATGCTGTGTTAATAATATTGTATATTTTGCATATATTTGTATATTTGTATATATTTAAAATAATGTGTATTGTTTTATATTTTGTGAAAGAAAGTATAATCGAACAGTTGTTAGAAAATCCAGGTTTGGCTGGTGCCGCGGCTCACTGGGCTAATCCTCTGCCTGCAGCTCCGGTACTCCAGGTTCTAGTCCCGGTCGGGGTGCCGGATTCTATCCCGGTTGCTTCTCTTCTAGTCCAGCTCTCTGCTGTGGCCTGGGAGTGCAGTGGAGGATGGCCCAAGTACTTGGGCCCTGCACCCGCATGGGAGACCAGGAGGCAACTGGCTCCTGGCTTCGGATCAGCGCAGCACGCCAGCCGTGGCGGCCATTTGGGGGGTGAACCAACAGAAGGAAGACCTTTCTCTCTGTCTCTCTCTCTCACTGTCTAACTCTGCCTGTCAAAAAAAAAAAAAATCCAGGTTTGTAATTTTTTCATGTTTTGCTAAAGTAAATTATATTTTTATAGGACTAAACCAATAGTTTATCTTAAAAGGAAAATAATAAGAAATTAAAAGGAAATATAGATATACAGTATCAAATTTTAAAATATTGTTTAGAATATTGGGGCTGTGTGGCATAATAGGTTAAGCCTCCACCTATGTCTCCCGCATCCCCTATGGGCACTGGTTTGAGTCCCAGCTGCTCCATATCTGATCCAGCTCTTAGCTAATGGCCTATGAAAGCAGTGGAGAATGGCCCACGTGCTTGGGTCCTTGCATCTATGCGGGAGACCCAGAAGAAGCTCCTCAATTCTGGCTTCAGATCAGCCCATCTTTAGCTGTTGTGTCCATTTGGGGAGTGAACCAGTGGATGGAAGACTTCTCTCTCTCTCTCTCTCTCTCTCTCTCTCTCCCTCCCTCCCTCCCTCCCTCCCCTTCTCTCTCTGTGTAGCTCTGACTTGCAGGTAAAATAAATAAATCTTTTTTTTAAAAAAAAAAAAAAGATCACATCCACAAAGACCTCAAACACAAAGGCTTACAGTGGCCACTATGATATAAGCTCGAAGTGGACCAGTGTTCATGCCCGAAGAGCTATCACTCAACTACAGCTAACTGTTGTCAGAGCTGTACATAGTTAAAGGGAAGACAGAGGTAAGGATTGTCTTTTCATGTAACATCTTCCAGTTTTTCAAATTGACCATATCCCCATTTCTTTATAAGGCACTGTGATAGCTTACCTCTAAGATGGCCATCATCTATTCCCTGTGCTTTACATGCACATGCCAAAGCCCCTTCAGGAGTTGGTACAAATCATGCTGTGTGAGCAGCGAAGTGTTTTAGTAGAGCCAAGGCCAGCCTTGCAGACCTGTGACCTTGTGTACTCACACAAGAGCCTATGTCTAGAAGGGCCTCAAGTTTGGCTGAGCGCTCTGTTCCCATTGTCTGGAAATTTTTAATAATTGTACAACATGGGATGTCATATTTTTGTTTTGCACGGTGCTCCACAAATTGCAGATCTGGCCCTGAGATAGCTCTGCTTTTTCACTGTAATGTAATTTAAAAATATGGTACTTCAAAAACTTAAAATAAAAAAAAAAGAGGGAAAGGAAAGAGGATGGAAGGGAGACAGAGGAAGAAAGGGATGGGAAAACCATTATGTTCTTAGAATTGTATCTAACATCACATTGAATCCATTAATAACAATTAAAAATTAAAATAAAAAAAGAAAATGCATGCTACAGTGCTGCAAAGCTCAGCTTCACAGAGGATGTAAAGAAGCCATTACACATGAGTAAAGAAGCCATTACAATTGGTGAGTCTAGTAAAGTCTTCAGATGACAATGGACAGCTGGTACCATCTGACTGATGAAACTAGAGAGAGTACCATTCAGTTAAGTCCAATCAACCACTAAGCCAAAATAAATTATTGTTCTAAGCCACTGTGATTTTTTGTTGGTTATGCATCAATTAATAAGCAAAATGAGCAATAGTTTGGACATAAAAACATGTATCTATGGGCTTCAAGTTTGTGACCTGTGGTTCATTGGCCCCTGAAATATTTGAGAGTGTATTCAAAATGTTCATGGAAAGTATACATTATGAAGAAACTATGCTTGAATTTCAAAAAATTTTTAGACCAAAATAAACTGAACTTTAGTTCCTTTCTTCCATGAACTTTATGAAGTCTCTTCATAGTAATTAGTCCCTTCATCGTAATTAGCCCTTGGGACACCATGGTGATTTGCTATCTAGAAATTTTTGCCAAAATGTAACTGTATTTGGGTGTTTTAAACTGGTTTTATTAGTTTGACATATTGTTTGAAGAAAGAGTTCGGGCAGTGGATTTCATTTTTCTCATTCTGAGCTGCTTAATAGATCCAAAAAACTAAATGTGATTTATACAATCCAAAAAATTGACTAACTTGCTGGCTACCTGAAAACTATTTGATTAGCACAAATTCCCATTTCAAAGGTTTTTTGTTTGTTTGCATCTGAAGATAACAACTTGAATTGAAATAATTGGCTTATATTGAACCTCATTATTGAACCCACATACCTTTCACAAACATATGCCTAACAAGCCATCAAATCATCTCCCAAGTTTCCAGTTCCTATAAAACATCTAATAGCATTGCATTCTTCCATGAGCTAAGCCCTCCAAACAGGTAAGCCATGTGCCACAGATCATTTATTTGGAAGAGCCTTGAAAACAAATGACTAAATAATTCTAATATTTTATAATAACAATGTTGCTGGAGGTACATTAACTGAACATACCTTTATGTTCATTAAAAATATAAAATTTATAAAATTCATTATAAAGGTAAAAATATATTATATATATATATTTCTTTATTCTATTTGGAAAATAACCTATGATTGCCTTCTCCTTTATATTTGAAGTTAAAGGAGATTATCTTAATGAAAATTGATCAAAAATATAAAACCACAAATACTATATAGTTCTTTATAAATTTGATTTTTATTCCAAGTCAGAAGGAAAATCTATTTATATTTTTCCTAAAGATTTCTAGTTTTATTAGTCTGGATCAATGTGGCTGTTTCCTGAAGACATCATTTTATAAGTGATAAATTAAATAAATAATTAAGGAACCATTCCACCACCACCACCACCATGAAAAAACTCTCGGTCAGGTTTTGGAAGCATGTAGTACTACCCGAGTTGCTGAGGCCCTAAATTTGGTCCTACTGTAGTTGTTGATATGATGTATTCAACGGTATGAAAAATATATTCTGCTTAAACATTGGTGGCAAGTAAGAATAGGAATGTCCTATTGGTCCTATGGGTCTGTTTCCATAATCAAGTGAATCAAGTAACCCCAACTATTACAATTAGCAATGATTGCCATCAAATAATTCTTAATGATGTCAATTTCTGACACTTGCATTGTCAAAGCTTTCACATATAAAATAAGGATTATCATGGAAAGAATGCATAATAGTTGCCAGGAATGTTGAGTTTCTGTTCTAGTTTTGATACTCATTTACCGCATGATTTGGGACAAAGTCACAGAATTCATGCACACTTTAACTGCTTTTCCTTCAATGAGGATAATGTAGTCTGTTGGAAAAATATCAGCAATTTCTTAAGTGAAGTGAAAGTTCATATTTATTAGTTCAATTAAATTTGAGTTGCTGAAAAATTATTTTTTCCTAGGGCAAAATAAATGAGATTTGATCACAATTAAAACAGACGAAACAAAGCCTTTAGATGGATGAAAGAAAACCATTCTGAATGTCTTTAATTGCATTTATGATATCAAGTGAACTTGAACAGTGAAAAAAAATGACTACAATTGAAAGGACAGATTGTTAAAGTCAATTGTGTTATTTTCTACTATATATACATTAAGCATCACATTGGAATGGAATCTATTGCTATGAACTCTCCATAAATTCCAAGTTGCTTTGGAGGTTGTTTTAGGTTTAACTCATTCAGAATCTCAAAATTTACAGGCATCTAAGAAAGTAAGTCAGCAACAGCTCTTGATCTTGAAACACACACTGAATTACAATTTGCTTTTATATTGTGTTGCTTGAATTTAGAATTCAATATCTGAGACTGCAAGCTTTTAATTTTAAGTATGGTTCATACACTTGTCAGCCAACTACAGGGTGCTAGAACAGCAGTTTTTTTTTTTTTTAACACCTCTCTCTCTCTCTCTCTCTAATCAATCAATTGATCAATAAAACCAAGCTGAGAACAGAAAAGCTCTGATTGACAAAGGTAGGGTTGTCTGGAGTACTTGAGTCTTCTGTTATTAATCCTTCCTCCCTCACTGTGTGGCTATAAAGTAAATTTGTCAAGCAGTTTAAAACCTAGAGACTGAGCTAAACACTGGCAAAATTTTAAAAATAAAAAATGTGATGAGCTAATGGTTTCTACTTTGAGTTTCAGAGTTATAAGAGAATGAGATGGCACAAGCATTCCCACAAGTTTAAATATGGCTGTGATGATAATAGCCAAATCAGCAGATGGACAGGCCTGTAGCTCCAACCAGGTGCAACATCACCTGTGACAACTGAGTGACTTCTGTACTAGACTGGATCTTCTATTTTTCTTCTATCAGAAGACACAAGATTTAACCCAAATCCAAAGAAATCAGTTTCAAACTCATGGAATTATCAGACTTTTCATTGCTGTATGAGCGTTCTCAAAGGCAAAATACATTATTATACATTTTCAGTCTTTCTAAAACATCTGCTTTAGGAATTAACGAATCATGCAATCCAAAGGGTCATTTAGGTATTAATTTGAGGAGAACATTATTAGACTGTGGTATATATAGAACTCTTGATAGCCCAAAGCAATGATCCAATCCTCTTCTATTTTATTTCCATTCCACCTTGGAGGCCTTAAAGTATTTATTTAGTCTCTTCATTCAGCCTAGATATCAGTATTGGAATCGCTAGAGTCATGAGAGAAAACATTTATTCCTCTTTTTTTCCAAATGTCTCATTCCTGCAATGGGTAGTTTGTAGTCTAGGGTTCTTTGATTAAAACACATAAAAATAGTATAGCAGTATGATTATTTGATCAAATAAAGTAAAAAGTCTTTTTGCATCCACATTAACGCAAAGATTCTACAGATAATAGAAAACTGTCTGTATCAACACTGTACATTTGGGTACCCATATATGTATTACAACACTTTTTCTGTTTACATTTTTTTTTTTTAGTTTAGTAGAAGATGAAATCAGAAGTAAGATAAATAAGCAATTAGTCATGTGATATAATATAGGAATCTTTTTTTGTTTTTATTTTTTCAATGTTTTAATTAATATAGATTTCAAAATACAACTTTTGGATTATAGTGGATTCCCCCCCCCCATAACCTCCCTTCCACCTACAACCACCCCATCTCCCATTCTCTCTGCCATCCCATTCTTCATCAAGATTCACTTTCAATTATCTTTATATACAGAGGATCAACTTAGTATATACTAAATAAAGATTTCAACAGTTTGCACCCACACAGAAACACAAAGTATAAAGTACTCTTTGAGTAGTAGGTTTACCATTAATTTGCATAGTACAACACATTAAGGACAGAGATCCTACATGGGGAGTAAGTGCACAGTGACTCCCGTTGTTGATTTAACAATTGACACCCTTATTTATGATGTCAGTCATCACCCGAGGCTCTTCTCATGAGCTGCCAAGACTATGGAAGCCTCTTGAGTTCACAAACTCCAATCTTATTTAAACAAGGTCATAGTCAAAGTGGTAGTTCTCTCCTCCATTCAGAGATAGGTACCTCCTTCTTTGATGGCCTGTTCTTTCCACTGGGATCTCACTCACAGAGATCTTTCATTTAGGTCATTTTTTTTTTTTCCACAGTGTCTTGGGTTTCCATGCCTGAGAAACTCTCATGGAATTTTTAGCCAGATCCGAATGCCTTAAGGGCTGATTCTCAGGCCAGGGTGCTGTTCAGGACATCTGCCATTCTATGAGTCTGCTGTGTATCCTGCTTTCCATGTTGGATCATTGTCTCCTTTTTAATTCTAATATAGGGATCTTTAAAGCTTTTGTTTATATTTTAGGAACACTTTTAAACAGTTCAAATTAAGCTACAGTGAGTTATAGGCAAAGCATGACCCAGTTAACAGTGCGGATTACAGAACTGGCTAGGCTTATTCCAAATTCTTTATTCTACCATTACCTGGGTGACTTTGGATACACTGTTTTAGGAATCGTGTTTCCTCTTCTGTGTAATGTGAATAATGCAACTTACTTTAATAAAGCGAATGTGATTTACTGTAGCTAAGATATGGAATCCACCCAGATATCCATCAATGATGACTGGATAAAGAAAATGCAGTAGATATACACTATGGAACATTACTCAGCCTTCAGAAAAATGAAATCTTATCTTTTGCAACAAATAGATGAAACTGGGAGCCTTTAAGTTTAGTTAAGCAAGCCAATCTCAAAAAGACAAATTTCATATTTTCCCTTATCTGTGGTAACTAATAGAGTAAAAAAATATAATATATATTGAAATTGACTTTTTTAAGATTTGATTATTGTTTACAGCCCTAGTCTATATTGTTGAGGCACAGTGTTTATTCTTCTATTTGCTGTATTTGCTTAGTTGGGGGTCACACTTATGATTATAAAATAAATTAAAAGTATGTCTTTGTAAAAATTAATACAAAAAATAAGAAAGGAAGGAGGAGGGTGGCAGGGAGGGTAGGGTACGAAATATCACTATGGCCCTAAATATTTATTTATAAGATACATGAAATTTCTTCACCTTATATAAATAAAAAAGTAAAAACAAAAAGATTCCTAATAAAATATACTTAAAGGATTATAACCCCTACACATTGGATATTAATAATTATCAAGGTGTTATTATTAATAAATAATAAAATAATAAGTACATTCAATCACTATAATTGGCTGAACACTTAATATGCACCAATTTGATATGCATTTTACATATATTTTCTCATAAAACAACCTTAAAGGTATGTGTTCACAACCATAGGTTATAGATGAGGATTAGCAATTACAAATTTGACTTGCAAAAGGACAAACTAAAGAGAAATGAAAAGATTTGGATTGTATTCTCTTGATTTAAAATCACATGCCATTCACCAAAGATACATTGTGGTAAGGGACAAAACACAAATGCACACAAAATAAAGACCATGAGATTGCTTTGCAAGAATTCTAGGCTGCCTTTTTGACTATAGATGAAACGATTTCCCATCTTAGATATGAGACTTGTGTCAGGTAGAAGCATTCAGACACTGGCTACTGGTGACTAATTTGTCCAGAATTCTTGCCTTATGTTTGGTTTGAACATTCTCTCAATAGGGTACAATTGATCTAATCATTATGAGAGAAATCAAACCTGACCATTTTAGGACAGAGCTTAGAAAAATCAACAGGTAAAAATGGGTATGTTTACTTCTTATCTTGTTTTATTTGAAATCTCCTTTTGTATTCAACCTATGTCTTAGTCTTGTTATTTTCTTTAGAAGTGAAACATCAATATTTGTATAAAAATTTAAACTACTCAAAATTAAACTAACATTAACGAAAACTACTTTTTTTCCTGGTATTGAGTCAGTCAACATCATATCCATTTTTACAAAAGAAATGACTAAGGTTATCATATTTGCTTAAAATTATAGTCAACTTAAATTTTGCTGCGACTAATTCAAAATAATGTGTGAATGTAGATAAATATAAAATAATCTAAGAACCATTATTATTAGAATAATGTTTGTAATCTCTTTTTTATGGTAAAATCCATGAACTTCCTCCTCAATCAATATCTGATTCTAGACATAAAATCTTTAAATTTGTCACTAATTTCTGTACTGCAGTTTATCAAACTGCCTTTGCAGTGCACTCATTTCAATTTTATTGCTAGAACTAGCTGTTTTCATTTTGGTTTTTTTTGTTTGTTTGTTTTTTTGTTTGTTCTGTTTTGAAAAGCAGAGAGAGGGAGAGAAATCTTTGATCTGCTGGTTCACTACTTAGATGACATAAAAGGCTAGGGCTTGGCTGGGCCAAAGCTGGGAGCCAACAGCCCAATCCATTTCTCCCATGTAGGTGGCAGGAATGCAATTATGTGAGCAATCCCCACTGCATCCCAGTGTGTGCATTAGCAGGAAGCTGGAGAAAGGAGTGTGGGGGACACTGAACCCAGATACTGTGAGAAGTGATATGGATTTGGACAAGCATCTTAAAGCAGGCTAAATGCTTGCCCTCAGAATTAGTTTTTAAGCAATGTGAACCTCCTTTCCTTTATAATATTTATTTATTTATATTTTCCTTTACTTGAAGGGCAGAAAAATAGAGAGACTGATTTTCCATCTGTTGGCTCACTCCCCAATGCCAGGAGTCCAGGACTCCATTAGATTCTTGCACAAAAATGGCAAGACCTTATGTATTTGATCCATCATCTGCTGCCTCTCAGGTGCATCAGCAGGAATCTGGACCAGAAACAGAGGTGCCATGACTTGAACCAGCACTCCAATATGGCTTGTGGGTTTCCAAATCAGTGGTTTAAACCACTGCACAACAACACCCATCCACTTCCTTCCTTTTCTAAAGTAATCGCACTTGATTAAGTAGCATGTTGAAAATGAGCTTATTCAGCAGTTGTGTTCTGAAGTTGAATAAAATAACTGATACAAAATAAGATGGCTCACTTGTTCTTTACTTCAACAGTTTGATCCATACATGACAAAACACGACAAAATTTCATGTACTCTTATTATATATATATTATGTATATATATATATATATATATAAACTTATTGAAGCATTTTAGATTTGTTCTCAGCATTTACTGAGAATCAGTGGCTCATCCACCCTCTAATACTAGGATATCTACATGTATCAACTAAAGCACTCATCCTATATTCCAGGTCAAATTCAAAGACTTTTCTAAAAGATGGTCTTATCTCCATTTTTCACATATTGTGTGCAATTCCCACTAAAAGATATATCTGTTTAGATTTTACAAATAAATGAAATGGCATTAAAATAGCCATTTCATTGAAATTGGTGACTTGGAAGAAGTCACCAGTGATTAACTGGTTGCCAAATTTTATGGTTTTCATGCAGTCCTTATTGCTACTGTTATGACAACATTTGTAAAAATTGTTATATTTGTGCAATATTGATACTAAATCTTGTAATTATATTGCATTGATATAGTATCTGAGTATTTCCTTAAGCCAGGCCTTACTTTTTCATTGCTGTTCATAAGTATCCCTGCCTTTATGGTGATAAGTGTGTGAGTGAAGAAAATATTTGTAATACGGCATAAGTATGTTTTTCCAGTTGTGGTTTTTTTAATTCCATATGCACTTAAGGTTACTCATTAGCTTTAGCAATAGTGTGTGTCTGAATGGCAACTGGACTCAAACCTCTCAAAACCTGATGTTCATGGGAGATCTTAATCAGGACTTTTACTGTATACTATATGCTTATATTATGATACTTTATACAATGTACATATCTTATCTCATTCTAACAAGAAGCCTAAGATAAGTTGAATCATTACCTAAGTTTTGCAGATACTAAAACTAAAGCTCAGAAGACTTGAATATACTCAAGATGATCCATTTAGAAAGAGGCAAAGCCTTCTTGGGGCTTCTCATGAAAGTCCGCAATCTAAATTCCTGCTGCCTTTCTCATACCTTCTTAATTCAGCCTAAAACAATGTTTTTATCCAAAGAAGAAATCAGAAAGGAATAAAATTGATGTGGGTATGGAAATTGAACATGAATTTGACTAAAGAAAGAAGAAAGCTACATGGGCCTTGAAAATAAAAGAAGACAAAAACACAAGCACTTGCTTCTTGAAAAAAAAAAAATTAAAGGGTAATTAAGGCCTAAATAGGGAAGCAGCAGATGACAAGGAGGGTCACGTGACTGAGTCTCTGAAACCGCACATCCCCATGACTACATCTAGCAGGTTACTGTGATTCGCAACAGTATCTAACAGATGGAAGCAGCCTTCCTGGATTACTTTAAACAGATTGTATCATCGATGGTGAAAATGATTCTAGATGTTACCTGGTTACTTGTAAGACAAAGAACCTGTAGAACACACACACACACACACACACATACACACACACATTTCCTTCTTCAATGCTTTTGGAAAGTGGTGAAAAATTTAACTGGATATTATTCAAGAACAATAAATGTTCTGCCTACAGTTGTAGACTTCAGTCTACTGCTCTGTCAAGATTAAACACTATTTTCATGCAAATTTGTTTTACCCTGACATCTTGGTGGAGAGCTCCATTTGAAGATAAAGAATTAATTATGTTTTCCATATGTAAAGCTGCTGGTTACTCATGAGATGTAGGTCATAAAATTTGAGTTTTCTCCAATAGGAAATCGATTTCCATTGATTTTTGCACATGCTCTTGCAAAATACCCCTTGAGGCCAAAGGAATGCATTTACAAAGTGGCAGGCTGGGGTTACATGTACAATCTGTAATCACAGAATCATAGAATGGAGTCAGGCTAACCTAGCCATCTCCACGAAATTCATGCCTGTGATCTCGGCCCTCTTAATTGGGTGCCTGAAGCCACTAACATAAACGTGTAAATGTTAAAAAGAAAAAGAAAAAAGAAAGAAAAAAAAGTCACCATTTGTGCTATAACTAATTCCAATAATTATTTTAAAGGCCAAAATGCTACATAGTATTCCTAATGAAATTCCATGCCATATTCAAATATGGGTGCATCATATAATGAACACCACCATACAAGGTGTGGTGCTTCAAAGTCTAAATAAATAAAGTCGAAACAGTTATCGATTTAAGACATAGTGATCTCAAGTGCTGAATAGCATTAGTGTGAGGGGCCTCTATCAGAGAACTCACATCATTATTCTACTGAGCCTGGTGATTTTGTTATTATTGATCCATGTTTGCTGTAGTCTCTCCCTGTCGTAATGTCTCTCCACCTCTGTGCTTTCACTTTTGCCTGTGGAACACCACTCTCTGTTTTCTCCTTTCTCTTTTCCCTGTTGAAGTAGCTTCCATGCTTCACTGCCTCTCAGGAAGTATCTGGCTGACCACAGATGAGGCCCAGCTGAAAAGTTTTGCTAGCTTTTGTGAAACAACAGCGCAAACCCTTTGAAGGAGAGGCAAAGAGAATGCCAGCGTTTGAAGTGGAGCAGCAGAGGCATCTTTCAGATTCAACAGTGATTTCCCCAAGGATTTTGGAGAAAGGGGACATCTGTGGCTAAAACAGCAATGGGAATTTAGTCACATGCTAGAGTGAGACCTCAGAGAGCCATTCCGGCTCTTGGGGCACAACCGCAGCACGAAGTGGTCATCCATGCAGCATAAAGAAGCACAGAGCCAACAAATTTCATGAGAACACTTTACCTTGCTAATAAGTAGATTAGCAGCGATCATGCTTGAGGAGTTTACACACTATTTCCTTGATCTGAGTATACCCTGTAACAATATTTTTGAATATTTATTTTTCTGCTTTAAATGGGCAACCATAAAAGTTAACAGACTCTTCAGATAAATTAAGAATCATCTCACAATTATAAGTAGAGCAGTCGAGATAAGAATGGTGTAAAAAGGGGTCACTCCCTCTTTTTTGGCTGTTATGAGTTCTTCTGATTGACATACTTTTTGCTAGAGACATGTGGCCTGTTTTGCCAGAGGAGATAGCGGCTCCTGGACATTAGCCAGGTTAGGTAGAAAGTTGAGAAAGGACAGCATGTCAGCGTTCACTGTGAGATTTAACTAGCGGCCTCTGTCAAGGCCTTACTCTCTGTCTTGCTCTTTCCTTCCTGCACTGTCAGCACTGGACCTGGCACTCAATGACCTGAGACTGCCACTTAGAAAGACTCAGCTAGAAAATCATGTGTCTCTTAGTTCCTGCGGCCATTAGGTCGAGGTAATACTGGACTTCTAATCCTGCATAAAAGACCATCGAAGTTGGACTTGACAGCTACTCTTCCCATAGGCTGAAGTATCAATCATCTAAATACTAAGTTTGAACAAATATGTATTCAAAATGCAAACCAATCCTTTTAATCCATCTTGAAAATTGCTGTCACTTTTCTTCCACTTTCTCCCTTGGGTGCAAAACCTGGAATTCTTTCACACATAGATTTGTTCTTCTACACTCTTTTCTTGAGGCAGCACTGCTTAGGGAGCATAAAGGAAATGCACAGAGGTGCGAGCAGAAGCCCAGTTGCCTCTGCCTGCCATGGGCTTTGGGTGAATGAGTGTTCCCAAGCACATGAAGGAGAGGGACTTGGGGTACATTCCAGCACTGGTGTTGCTGGAGGCACTGAAGGTACTCCCCTCAGCACTCAAACGTGCACCCTCTTTCCCTTCATTGCATTTTATAATAGAACAGACAGTAAAGCATATTAAAAGAGGTACTCTTTGTTAGTACAGTGATCCCTTATAATCATTTTACATATTTTATTATTTGGCAAATTCCCTAATTCAACAAATATATATATAGTGATAGTATATTATTATATCTGTAATTTTACTTCTGTTATTTGTTATATTGTTTTTACCATATACTTCCTCCATAAGTCATATTTTAAAAGATTTATTTATTTTCAAATAAATTTTAAAGATTAATTTTTAAATAAATATTTGTAAGAATTCATTTAATTCTATAGTTTCTTTCAGAGAGAGGGAGAGACAAAGACAGAGACAGAGACCTTCCATCCTCTGATTCACTTCCCAAATGGCCAAAATGACCAGAGTTGGGCTGGCTGATCAAAGCCAGGAACTAGGAGTTTCCCAGTCTTCCACAGGTACAGGGGCCCAATGATGTGGCCCGTATGCCACTGTCCTCCCAGGCCATTAGCAGGGCTCTGGATTGGAAGTGGAACAGCCAAGACACGAACCAGTGCCCATATGGGATGTTGGCATCAAAGGCAAAGGCTTAACCTGCAAAGGTGTCGCGCTGGTCCCCAGTTATACTTTTTTTAATTATAATTTTACATGATTAATTGCTATTTGATTTTTTGATACATTATGGTTCTGAATACAGAATTTACTAATTCATATTTCTGGTTTTGGGTATAACTTTCCAAGTGTGTTGTTTGATAGCTGCTGCAGCTCTGGGCAGGCCACACAGTGAGGGTTCGGATAGTTCCATGGGGTATATGCCAGACCCTTAGCACGTATGATTTATGAGGTTCCCAGTGACCACTCAGGGTGGATACTCTTCAGTCTGTTTTACAAATGAGGAAACTTGAGGCTCCTAGAGTTAGACTACTTCCCCAAGAGCACTCAGAGAGCAAGTGGCAGAACCAGAATTTGAAATGCATATCTATGACTCCACATCTCATTCCTTCTCCCCTATGTCATAGAACAATTTCTTCAGTGAAATTTCCTGAAGACAAAATCCTGAGAGTAGAATTGTTGAATCAAAGACTGTGCCTATCTCTATGGCCCTTGTTACTTACACATCAATGAAAATAACAGTGAAAAGGAGAAAAATAATGTGCAAAGATATTGTCTACCTTCCCTAAAGCTCTCATGCTTGTTCTGATTAGAGGGGCACACTGTCTGGCTCTGTTTATTATAATGGAGAAAATTATGGACAAGGAAATTTAGTGACTGGTTCACATTCTATGCAACTAGATTTCTGGTGATTGTCTGAAAAATATTAGCTAAATGCATTCAAAATTTAGCATATATTAAATAAAATATTATTATGATCATAAAAGATTCAAATACTTGTTCACAGCTCTATTGGCATAGTGGAATTCTTAGTAAACACAGGAACACATATTTAATCTGTGAATAAATAAGGGGCCTTTGTGTAACAAAAATTAGAGGGATCCCTTTAGCCAGAATAAAAATAAACATCAGGGAGACAAAGAGATGCTTTCATGGTTTGAGATACACTATTATTATTATGCCTTTTCACCAAGTATCAATGCTCTCTCTTCCTTTTCACTGCGAACAGTGGAACCTTTGCTGAACTGACAGTCAGCTCGAGCCAGTCAACAGAAACTGCTTTGGGTCACATGGCACAAGAACTGTTGTTGCCATCGCAACTGCACTATGATAAATTAGCCTGTCTGCACTAAGTGTTTGGTTTGCCTACATGCCCTGGAAGGTGCCGTTTTGATATTCTCCTTGACAGTTCTGAGCTAATCTGTGATTCAACCATTCAGCAGGCTAGCTAACATTTGCATACATTGAGGGAGAGAAGGAGGAAATTAATATTTTTGACTCATTTGATACATGTGTCAGTGTTTTTAAATGATTATTGTATTTAAAGAGCATTTCTGCATTCTCATGAAGTTTGATCATTGTTTTAGAAGCCATTCTATGCAAGGTTAATATGGATTTATTTCACCTTTTAGATGCTTACATATTATTGTCACTTAATAATTGAGATAAAGTACTAGATTTAGCAAAGCTGGACGAAAAAACGTTAGCTATAAAAGCAATGGAGCTTGTAATAGCTTAAATAATTATTTCTCAAAATTAGTACACTTCTATTGTTTGGAGATAACTTTCTGAATAAATTCTGTGTATATATTATAATGGACTGTTTTCTTTTTAGAATTATAGTGAATTCTGAGTGTTTTTAAAACACTTTAAGAAGAGATCCCAGTGGAACGAATGGGGCCATCAAAGAAGGAGGTACCTTTCTCTGAAGGGAGGAGAGAACCTCCACTTTGACTATGACCCTGTCGGAATAAGATTGAAGTCAGCAAACCCTAAAGGCTTCCATAGCCTTGGCAACGCATGACTAGAGCCTAGGGAGATTACTGAGGCCATAAACAAGAGTGTCAAATTGTTAAATCAACTTCAGGAGTCACTGTGTACCTATGTCTCATGTGGGATCTGTCCTTAATGTGTTGTCCAATGTGAAGTAATGCTATGACTAGCACTGAAACAGTATTTTACACTTTGTGTTTCTGTGTGGGTGCAAACTGATGAAATCTTTACTTAGTATATACTGAATCAATCTTCTGTATATAGATAATTAAAAATGAAAAAAAAATCTTGGTGTTAAATTGGAAATTGCCTAGAAAATTAATCAATTTTTAAAAAAATATATCATGTAGGATCTCTGTCCTTAATGTGCTATACATTGTGAATTAATACTATAACTAGTACTCCAACAGTATTTTTCACTTTGTGTTGCTATGTGAGGGCAAACTGTTGAAATCTTTACTTAATATATAGTAAACTGATCTTCTGTATATAAAGAGAATTGAAAATGAATATTGATGTGAAGCAAGGGGAGAGGGAGTGGGAAAGGGGAGGGTTGCGGGTGGGGGGGAAATTATGGGGGGGGGAAGCCATTGTAATCTATAAGCTGTATTTTGGAAATTTATATTCTTTAAATAAAAGCGTTATAAAAAAAACACTTTAAGAAAACATACTATCCTATATTGTAATTTAACGAGGCTCATAGATATTGGTGTATGAAGTGCAATAAAATATATTGTGGTTCCAGTCAAGGTACAAGAAAACTTAATGAATAATATTTAACAACTATGTACCCTATTTTCATTTTGCAAGATGTTTCACATACTTTTTTATTTCTTTAAGTCTTCAAAATGCCCCTGATGTTGTTAGCATACCTGCTTAACAGATGAAGAAGGACATCTGGAGAAGATGAAGAGAAAATTGCCAAAACTGCAATGAAGCTAAAACAATCCAAGCTTAAAAATGAAGCCTCATACCTCCAAAGTAGAGATTCTTTATGCTACATCATTACCAAATAACTGTGTTGCTCTTTTCTCCAATTAGCCATATAGCTATCTAAATAATGTCCACATTAGCCAAGAGCATAATATATCATTTATAAAATGTTATACTTTCAGAATCTTTTGAAGTTGCAACAGAATATATATGTATACATATACATATATATATACTTGATGTTGCATGTAATTCTGCACACATTGTATAGAATCTAAATAAAAAGATGTCAAAATAGTACAAGTTATCTTAGGGAATTATCCACTGTATTATTCCCATTTTATCCTGTGAGATAAGAAGAGAACTGGAATCATTTCAGAGCAGAATGAAAGGTGTAGTAACATGTTCACATTTCATACCTCAAACAGGAACATGGATTATGGAAGTAGGCAATGAATGGATTATGGAAGTAGGCAATGAAGACTGATGCACAGTTGGTTGTATGGAAAGATCATATTTTCTCATCCTATCATTCAGGATTTGGCTCCTTCTCTAGTCCCAGGACAGTCAAAGTACAACCCTTAGACAAGCAGCACAACCAGCATCACCTAGGGCTTGTTAAAAATGCAGAATCCAAATCCACACCCAGTTCTGTGGAATCAGAAGCTGTATTTTAGTAGGTGACTGATATGTTCATTAGTATTTGAGAAGCATTTTATCTACTGAAACTTCTACCAGTGATGAGAAAGGAGAATAAGGAAAATGAACAATATACCCTGTAGTTTCTGGTGCCTGGAATCAGGGCTGCAATGACTATAGGGATTAAAACCAGCAGACTTAGATTGACCAGTCTCACCTATGGACCTATCATGTCTTCACTACCAGAGATTCTGAGGGGACATTGAGCAAATGGAAGCTATGCCTTAAGGATTCATGTTTAAATGCAAATACCAGAAGATGACAATACACCAGTCATCAGCATCTTCAGGTAAATGATTGTTCAATCATGAGCCTGAACAAGTGTATCTTGATTTGATATTGTAATACCTACGGTGCCACGGACCCTACCTGACACAGAATAAACACCCCCCACCTCCCCAAGAACACACACAAAGTATCTTTTGAATTAAATTCTATTCAGGGTAAAGTCCAGAGCATGAGAGGCTCCTATATGGGAATGTCTCATGATAAAGGATGATCTGCAGAGAAGAGCACTGGGAGCAATTTATCACAAAAGGATGTTAGAAGGAACAGAAGCCACCTGCTCTTTGCTTACTATTCAAGTCCAAAGTTAAATTGAAGTTTACCACGCTTTTTTCTTTTAGGTGCCAAATACCATTGCCTGGACATTTGCTACACCTTAAAGGGACCTCTCTCAACTCCCTAACCACATCCTACTTGCCTTGAATCATCCCCTAAGGACTTTCATTCTGACTAGCTAATATAATAAAATGCATGTGCTAGTCTTTTCCTGAAAATGAATAATATTAAACTTGGAAGATAATGTTCTAATACAAATGCATGCCAGTAATTGGAAGAATGATGCACTGCCCCATCACACTGGTAGGACAAAATACTTTAAGACAAATGGTGATTCTTAAGGCACTGAGTTGAAACTACTTGAATCTGGCCAGTTATTGTATTTTAATCTTCAGATAAATTTCATAAAACCATAAAATATCTTCAGCCTGCCAATAAAGCCCATTAAAGTGTTTGTATAGATCTTAAAATTATGTTAACAGAATTCAAAATGAAAGAAAGAAAAATAATTATTGCACAATCCAACTATCTCATCAAGCCAAGTCAATTTCCATTTTTCTCCATCTTGTTATCTGGTCATATACAAGTAGTATCTTTTTAAAAAATACAATTTTCAGCAATGGCTGAAAAATATAAATTCAGTAATTTCACTGCCCCAGATAGTCAGCCCCACTAGAGTCACAGCTGTCTGCTAACTATAGGTTGCATGCTGCCTGGTTTCAGAACCAACTTTGTTCTATAGTGGTGGGTTTGAGGTGATAGGAATGGGAATTACTATATTACCCATTGAAAGTTAAGACTGCTTAATATTTTAAGTACAATAAATAGCTCAGCTCCTTTCATATAGATTGCACCTTACTCTGAACTGTTTCTTCGAGATCACTTACCAAAGCAAGATCAGGTTTGGAAATGAAAGCATTTTGTGTCACCCTTTAAATGTACTATTCAAACTACTTTCAAAATGCACTTGGATTTTACTCCATTACTATGAGTTTTGATGGAGATGGAAAATAACGTGCATAAACTCCCCAGGTAAGAACCCCTAGTTGAGAACCACTAGATATGGGTAATGTTTTCACTGCAATCAAACCAGACTTGCTATTATCATTTAAATATAGTTTTCTAATTTAGTGCATATAAATGATCCCTTATTATTCCCTCTCTTGTAGAGTTTGAACTAACATATAGTTATTGGCATTTCTATATAAGGTATCCTGTTTTCTTTTTTAGCTCATCAGTAGTTAAAAGGTGAAAGAGATAGTTAAAGCAACTCTTAAGTTACAGCTCTAGGATTATTCTTATTCTCACAGTCACATTCAACTCCTAACTCTTTAGGAGAGGACTCAGCTTGAAGGCAGAAATATAGGGAAGTGAGAAAATAAGAGGAATGTCCTTGACTGTAAAGAAATTCTCTGAAGAATTCTGGACTCTGGAAATACCACAAATGAACCATTCTCCTCCATCCTGAAGTAGCTGTACATAATTTAAATGGTGCCTAACAGTGAAAGGATATCAACCTGACACAACATTTCATGCTGAATAACAAGGAGTTGCTGGGGGAAAAATCCCCTTCCACTTATATCCTTTCAGAAAAGAATGTGAGAAGTGCTAGTGGTGGCATTTCTTTATAATGAAGCAGAGCTTTAGGCTTTCTGGGTTTTGAATCTTTCCTGCCTGCTGAGCTTGACCAGGGGAAAGTGATATATAGATACATTTCATGCTACCAATTCGGTTTCCTTAGTTTTTAATGATGACTCACCCCAGAAGATTGGAAAGACCTTCAACTATTCCTTTGGGAAGAAATGCCAAAAAACTGTAGGAGGAGATACTTACTATTTGTTTATCATTTGATGCTTTCAAAGAGTTTACAAGCAATTATTAACCAAAGAGCACCTTATAAAGGTGGATATTCTTGATATTTAATACAAAGATGAGGAAGAAAAGGAAAGAAAAACAGTTTTATAAAAGAGGTAGATTTAAATATATATACTTAAAATTTATTTATTTAAAAGAGTGACAATGATAGAGAGACACAGAGTAAAAAGCTCCCAATTGCTAATTCAATCTCCAAGTGACCACGATAGGGCCAACGCTGCGGAGCCAGGAAGCCAGTTCGGATCTCCCACACAGTTAACAGGAATGTCTCACCTAAGCCAGCACCACTGCCTCCCAAAGTCTGTATTAGCAGACATAAGCTCATATCAGTTGCTGCTGCACATCAAACACAGGCTTTCCAATTCAAGTGTGGTGAGCTTAACCACTAGGCTCAATGCTTGCCCCAGGAGCAGAAGATTTGAAATAGCCCAAAGAATTGACCATTCTTTTGCCTCCATGATGGGAATGATGGAAAAATACAGTTATAATTCTATCACAAATTTACTTGTAAAAAAGTGATAGTGTGGGAGTGGACGTTGGCACAGCAGGTAATTCTGGGCTTCTGATGCTGCCAACAGAGACAATGGTTCAAATTCTGGATACTCTGCTTCTGATCCTGCTCCTTGTTAATGCACATCCTGGAATCCATATGGGGTTCTAGGCTCCTGACAGGAGCCTGTCCTAGCCCTAGGTATCATGGGCATTTGGGGAGTAACGCAGCAGAGGAAAGATCTCTCCCTGTCTCTCAGTCTCCCTTTTTCTCCCTTTCAAGTAAAATGAAAAAAGGAACAATAGGCTGATTAGATAGATGGCAGTGTAGTATTTTTCTGGAGCTTTTAAAGAGTAACTTGATATCTCTTTTATATCCCCAGAAGCTATTACAAAGTAGATACAAAAGAAAGGTTATATTGCATCAAGGCTTATCAACTATTAATATGTTATAAATTAGTTTATCAGCTCCTTCCCAAGTCCCAAACAACAGAGATTAGATTTCAGTAGAGTAAGATATGAAGCACTTGAATTGGATAGGGAAGAGAATGCATGATTAGAATGATAAAGAAACAAAATACAGCCATATGAGCTCATGCAAAGAGCATATAGGTTTAGGAGCCAGACAACATTAGATTCAAATTCTGACCATGCTTCTGACCAAGTTGGGGGATGTTAAATACATTATATTAACTTTCTACTTTCCAATATTCCAGCCTATAAAATAGTTGGTAGTAACTAGTGAATAAACATTAGTTTCCTTTCCCCTTGGAATCAGAGACCCACTCACTTGGTTAAGATGCTTCGGTTTCCTCAACAAGAAAACAATGGTGTTGGAATCAACAACCCTCATGTCTATTCTCACTCTAAAAGCTCTTTAATTCTACATTTTATTTACATAGTAGAACTCAATTTCCTTAGTAAACTGTAGCAATACATTCCCCATGATTAAATTTTAAGAATCACCTACAGGCTGATGGAAAGCCTTTTTATTTCTGTTAGGACAAGTGTTCTTAGAACACTACAAATCCTACTATGTCAGTGACATCCATTTTGCTTCAAAGAAAGGCTATGCCCTGGGACTTCCCTTGTAGTCATAAGGCAAATCTGTTAGACAAGTGCTGCTGAGTCCATGTCCTCTGTTCTTTTGACCAAACATTTCTGGGTTTGCTGAAGTGCCCCGAGTGATACACATGTCATCCTATCCATTGTCACTGGCAGATCTGATGATATTAACTCATGACCAATGTCCAACAAGCCATTGTATGCCAAGGGAGGGCTGCATGAGAGGTCTGTCTCCCTCCCTTGCAGATTTAGGGAAATGTCACAAACCCCTGCCATCATTCCCCTCCCTTAACTATAGAATATGTCCCTGAAGGACCACAAATCTTTCTCACTGAACCAGCATGAAGTCTTGGAATCTTCCTTAACATACTGCCCTAAGCAGGCAGTACAAATTGGGGTGCGAAGTTAATATGAAATCTTTGGCTTCCCCCATTCTAGAGTGTTTTTAACAATTGAGCTGAAGTTGCAAATTACACTGTGGAAAGTAAGAATAAAGGAAGGGCCAAGAAGTTTGAAGGTCATTCATCTGTAAATAAATAGTATAATTCAGACCTTGCTGTACCAGACCTCAGGCAGGCCTGATACCTCTTCCTGTGAAGAGGATGGCCTGGGAGAGAGACAGAACTCGGCAAGCCTGCAGAGAGATGCTGACACAGTTACCAAATATTTGCATCAGGACTGCATCATCAGGAGAAGTCACCCCTCAGGATTCCAAACCCCATGAAATTAGGGGTGGGAGGAGGATTTTAACTCAAAAAACATGGGAGGAGTAGCAATATCAGAGTTGCTGAAGTGCCTGGGAAGCCAGGCCAGTCTGGCCCTCTCAACAGGAACATTGTAAAGTTGGCAGCTTGATGTTGTCCATGTGTATTAAAGTAAGCTTATGCTTCACCTGCGTAGGAGCTCATCTTCACCTGTATCTGATGTCATTTTCTGCCAAATCTTACCCTCCATCCCCAAACCATAAATGCCAACATTGTGAGGGTGTTCAGAGCTGGCCCAAGGCATTCCCTCATAGAAGGCCTCAAAGAAGAAATGAAAAGGTGACACAATCCACATCCTCCTCCAGCTGCGACAAAGATGAGAACAGTCAGCAGGCCTCACATCACAGATCTGTGCTGTCCTATTTGCAACCAGACGAAAAAATGCTTTGTTCTCACATATAAATACAAAGGTGTAGTGCAGTTAGGAGAAAAGAGGTAAAAAGGGGCTGAAAGGAAGCAAGAGAGAGAGAGAGAGAGAGAGAGAGAGAGAGAGAGAGAGAGAGAGAGATGAGATGGAGGGAGAGATGGAGGGAGACAGGGAGGGAGGGAGGGAGAGGAGAAAGAAAGTCCAATCCCTTGACAGTAGAGATGACGGCCTCTTATTCTCATTGTGTTTCCAGGTCTATAAGATTGCCTTAAACATTATTAGACCCCAAATTAAATTAGCCCCCAAATAAATACTTGCTAAACCTAAGGTGAAAGGAGAAAAATAGGCAGAAAGAAAATGAGAAAGGAGGGTAGGCATGTGGCACAGCAGTTCAAATGCTTCTTGGAATGTCCACATCCCGTACTGCAGTGTCTGGGTTCAGGTCTCAGCTCTGCTTCTGATTCCCAGCTTCCTGCGCATGTACACTTTGAGAGTAGGAGGCAATGGCTGAGTAGTGTAGTCTTAGCCACCCACACTGAAGGCTCACCCTGAGTTCCTATCCCCCTATTTTGGCCTGATCCAATCCCAGATATTGTTTGCATTTGGTGAATTACCCTGAATATGAGAGCACTTTGTCTCTCTCTCTCTTTCTTTCTGTATCTTTCTACCTCTCAAATTTAAAAATAAAAATAAAAAATTAGAAAGTATTATTTTGCATCATACTTCTTTTATTTTAAAAAGGTTTAGCAAAAATGAAAGAATATGTGATTCCTAAAGGAACCTGCGAAAATTTATATGCAAACTTAAAACCTCCAATAGTTTGACTTTTCAAAAAATAAAATAAAATTGGCAGCCTAAAGTCACATAAGTTAAATATATTACAAAGTTCTTAAAAGTTTAAATTGTACTGTCAGATAGAAGTCCTTCAAAATTTCTTAGCAAAGTAAATCTATACTTCAAAAGTAAACTTTGTAGCTGCTTGGAAATGGAAAAGAAAAAGAAGGGTTTTCTGAGTCTGTTCAGGGGGAAAAAAGACTACAAGAATTTTAAAGCCAACTTCTAGAGGGCACATCAGGATTTGAAAGGATGTAATAAAAGATCCCCTTACAGCTCCCTGAAATAGATGACAGTATTTCAAGGAATTCGGCTGAGACTGACACTGACTCCCATTTGAGACTTTAAAATAGAAGACAAACCTTCCCAGCTTTCAGCAATCACTTCATTGTTTTAGAAGGCCCTTGATGGCTCCTCATCTGCAGGTATCCATCCCTGCCTTCCTATCTATACCCTATACTGAGAAAGCACAACCACATAGATGAGGCAGCCTCCCCAATAGATAAGCTCCTGTTTTTCTTTATTTATCTGAAAGGCAAAGTGACATAGAAAGATAGCATTATCTCCCAGGCTGGTTCACTCCCCAACTGCCTGCAACAGCAGGGGTCAGGACAGGCAAAAGCCAGGAGCCCAGATCCCCATGGAGGTCTCCCATGAGAGTGGCTCTGAGTCATTATTTTCTGCCTCCCAAGGTACACGTTACCAGGAAGATGGATCCAAAGTGGAAACAAGATTCAATCCTAGGGCCTCCTTGAGATACGGACATCCCAAGCAATAGCTTCATGTGCCGCATCACAATTCCCACCCCACTGTCACTTTTTAATCACCTCTTTTCATCTCTTCCTGCCATCTGTCCCTTTCAGTGAGCAAATAGGTCAATGCAGGGATAAAGAGTTTACTTGTTAAATATGCTTTTTTTTTTATTTGACAGGTAGAGTTATAGACAGTGAGAGAGACAGAGAGAAAGGTCTTCCTTCTGTTGGTTCACTCCGCTAATGGCTGCTATGACTGGTGCTGCACTGATCCGAAGCCAGGAGCTGGGCGCTTCCTCCCGGTCTCCCATGCTGGTACAGGGACCCAAGGACTTGGGCCATCCTCCGCTGCCCTCCCGGGCCACAGCAGAGAGCTGGACTGGAAGAGGAGCAACAGGGACCAGTACCCGGCACCCCAACTGGGACTAGAACCCAGGGTGCTGGTGCCTCAGGCGGGGGATTAGCCAAGTGAGCCATGGCACCGGCCTGCTTATGTTTTATATGTGCGTTTTAACACATTTTGAAAACATCCACAAATATTAAATCGTCTTTACCATATACATTTTTTAAACACAAGCACACATGTGACCAAAGGTAAGGGCCTAAAACATGTGTCCATGCCATTATTAACCTTGATTCCTCTATTTCCAAAACTCCTCCTTTCAGTCATTAGTCACGTCTGGTCTGGCCTGTTCTCTCTCTAAACCACCCTCTTCTCTCTAGGCTAATCTCTTTTTCTTAGTTCTTGCCTTGAGTACTGCACATCTGATCTGATAAGGCCAAAGCTCTTCTGAAAGCCCATCAATGACGTCCCTTTGTCCCCAGAATGAATTACTAACCGAGCACATAATGCCCTTCCTGACCCTTCCACAGTTTATTTTATAAATCTCTTCTCCATGCTAAACTTTGCTAGACGTTTACATGTGCTACTCCATGTAGAATGCACCAACCCACCAAAGCTGTTAAGTGACAAACTCCAAAGATTTTAATTTTTATTCTAGCTCTAATCACATGATACTATCTGCGCTTCTAGCTTATACCCCAGGAGAGCTCTCTAATACAAACACTGAATCTCATTCATGTTCTGTTCTCCATACCAGAATAGCACCTGATACACTTTGCTATGTGGATGCTCCTGATATACCTTTAGAATTAATGCTGTGGTTTCACAGAATAGCTATAGTCTCATATAATTAGTCATATTCTCAGTGGGCCCAGGCAAACCAGCAAACAGTATTCCACATCTCATCAAAGATCAACTCCAAGTAAATAAAAGAAAGAGTATGACTATATGTTTGGGGGCCAGTGATGTGGCATGATGGGTTAATCACTCACCTGCACTGCTGGCATCCCATATGGGCACTGGTTCAAGTCCTGGCTGTTCCACTTCCTATCCAGCTCCCTGCTAATATGCCTGGGAAAGCACTGGAAGATAGCCCAAGTCCTTGGGCTCCTGAACCCATGCCAATCCTGGCCATTGTGGCCATCTGGGGAGTGAGCCAGCAGATAGAAGACCTCTCTATCTCTCCCTCTTTCTAACCCTGCCTTTCAAACAAATAAAATAAATATTAAAAAAAAAGACTATATAATCTGTTGAAAGAACCTATGATCACATATAAAGTATAGCTGCAGAGGTTTGTCAACTTGAAAACAACATTGGACAGCCACTATTTACTCAACATGTATGTGTAATAATAAATATAAACAAATTATTCCATCTTATAGAGAGTAAGTATATACAATAACTGTCATGGAATATTGCTATATTAAATCAGAATCATCTGTGACTTTAGGATGTTATATTTTCCTCCAGTTTCACACAATCTCTCTTAAAAATCATATTCTAGGCCGGTGCCGTGGCTTAACAGGCTAATCCTCCGCCTTGTGGCGCCGACACATCGGGTTCTAGTCCCGGTCGGGGTGCCGGATTCTGTCCCGGTTGCCCCTCTTCCAGGCCAGCTCTCTGCTGTGGCCTGGGAGTGCAGTGAAGGATGGCCCAAGTGTTTGGGCCCTGCACCCCATGGGAGACCAGGAAAAGCACCTGTCACCTGGCTCCTGCCATCAGATGAGCGCGGTGCGCCGGCCGCAGCGCGCTGGCCGCGGCGGCCATTGGAGGGTGAACCAACGGCAAAGGAAGACCTTTCTCTCTGTCTCTCTCTCTCACTGTCCACTCTGCCTGTCAAAAAAAAATTTAAAAAAAAATTAAAAAAATCATATTCTAGCATCAAAAATCAGCTACTACTATGTCAATTCTTAAAATTTCACCAGTTGAGGGGAGAAGTGAAGACCTGGGTTCGCATGCGTCTGCACCCATGTGAAAGTCAAGACCACACACAGAAGTTGTGGTCCTTAGGTAAACTCAGTTCTCTTTAGGGAATCTATCCAAGGGGAACAGGAAAACTTTGATATTTGGAAAAGGTAAAGCATAAGGCTAAAAGAAGTTAGGGGTATGGAAACGGCAGAGTGTGGGAGAAATTTCTTGAGAAAGTATGAGCACCGATTAGGATCGTTAAATAACATTCCAATAAAAATCTATTTGTAAGGAACCAAATTTTAGATGCCAGGCAAAGTACAAACTTGTTAAATAATAAAATCCACATCAGAAGATCTGATCATTAGTTTTTATACTAGCTTGCCATTAAAATGACTTAAATATAAAAGCTGTACTTTAGACAAGCAAAATGTAGCTGAAGTCCCAATATATACAGTGTAATGTTGTGAGACAAATGGCTCTGATTCTGACACAGCAACTGCAGTATGTCCTTTCAATTCAGCTCTGATATCTTGAAGGGCAGTGCAGTGATTCTCAAAGCAAATCGATAAAATTCCATGGTATTTTAGAGCCTATACTAAGAAAAGAAATTAAGCCCTCTGTAAATTCAGATCGTTTCCAAATAGCATTTCCAAACTGAAATGATCAAATCAGAATGGCTAGAGTACCATGAAAAGAGATACCCCTATTTCACACTTCAGTTTTGCAAAACAGGATCCTCTATCACCTTGCAAGGAGTCTTATAGATGAGGGTCAGTTATCTCTAAGGTTTAGATAGAGCACATGCAAATCCTGAATAAACAAAATGAGAAACATTCTTTAAGGCACAACTGACAAATGGAATAAATTCTAAAATGAGATTGCAAACAGATTTAAGTGTAATTTTATGTTAACAAAACCCAATACGTATTATAGAGAAATGCTGCTACTAAAAGAAAATAAATTTTGTTTTATATCACACAAATAACCTCTCTCCCAAATAATAGTAGTTTCTAAATATTTCGTTTATATTTCTATTTTTTTAGCTACTGGTTTCAGAAACAAATTTTTGCATTAATTGTGCTGCTCTTCCTTCCCCTCCCCAAACTGTGGGTCACACACAAGACATGCACTTATCAGTGAAAGCATATATGAGAGAATATCTAGAACAGAATATGTTCTTGGTCACAGTGCCATGTTAAACACAAGGACACTGAGTGAGGGAAAATAAATGCAAGTCTAGGTTTTGACTGATCAAATGGCAGTAATGGAGTATTCTTTAGATGATCAAAAAGTCTCTGAGCATTCTTAAATATTGTTTTTCTACATGCATTCCAAAAGATACGAGTTTAGAGCCAGAACACTTGGCCTTAAGCATGGCTACTTATTTTTTTTTTAAGATATATTTTATTTATTTGAAAGAGTTACAGAGAGAGTTCGAGACAGAGAGGTCTTCCATCCGATGGCTCACTCCCCAGTTGGCCGCAACGGCTGGTGCTGCGACAATCTGAAGCTAGGAGCCAGGAGCTCCCTCTGGGTCTCCCACGCAGGTGTAGGGGTCCAAGGACTTGGGCCATCTTCCAATGCTGTCCCAGGCCATAGCAGAGAGTTGGATCAGAAGAGTAGCTGCCGGGACTAGAACCGGCATCCATATGGGCTGCCAGAACTTCAGGCCAGGGCTTTAACTCGCTGTCCCACAGCACTGGCCCCAAGCATGGCTACTTATTTATTACTTTTGTGACTTTAAAAATGTCACTTAATTTTCTCTGCTGCAATATGGGGAAAATATAACATGATTCCCTATCAGGGCTCCTATCAGGAAAAAAAAAAGCTTAAACACATTAAGCTGATAATTAAGCCTAAATTGTCTTACTGATAAACCAGGATTACTCTATTGGTGAAATGAATGTTGCTCAATCCCAGTGTCAATAGTTTTCTCTGGATCTTTGTACTTGGCAAGTCTGTCATCCCTTGAAGCTCTGAAGACGTCCAGATACTTTGGGATTTGGACAGATAATTCTAAATAAACATTGCCTGTTAAAATGGCAATTTATATTTCCTCTCACTCTTGTCCCTTATACTTACGAAAACCTAAACAAGCCAGAAATGGAGACAGTTACTCAAAATTACATTTAGTAATGTAAGACAAGTAATAAAAAGGGATTGGGGCCGGTGCCACAGCTCAATAGGCTAAACCTCCGCCTAGCGGTGCCGGCACACCAGGTTCTAGTCCCGGTCGGGGCGCCGGATTCTGTCCCGGTTGCCCCTCTTCCAGGCCAGCTCTCTGCTGTGGCCAGAGAGTGCAGTGAAGGATGGCCCAAGTGCTTGGGCCCTGCACCCCATGGGAGACCAGGAGAAGCATCTGGCTCCTGCCTTCTGATCAGCGCAGTGTGCCGGCCGAGGCGGCCATTGGAGGGTGAACCAATGGCAAAGGAAGACCTTTCTCTCTGTCTCTCACTTTCACTGTCCACTCTGCCTGTAAAAAAAAAAAAAAAAAAAGGATTGGGTAAAATCTATGATTTTTCAAAATCCACATTGATATGTATTTGGCAACCCTCAAACTAATTACATTCTTTTCATCTGTTTGGTTATCTACATTGGCATATAAACAGGACAAGTGACATTAGGGCATATGCATATCTATGCTGTGACAGATGCACCCAAAGCTATGGTCAGGCTCTGAGAAGGTCCAAATAATTCCTATTGATCTGAGGCTATTGTTATTAAAAAAATGAAGTGATGCCAAACTGAGTTTATGAAACTGGGATGCATTTTTGAAGCATAGACATGGCAAATTAGTGTTTCTAGCACTCTAAAAAACTGAAACACAATATAATTACTAGGTCTCCTCTTTATTTCCTTTGTTCTGGGAATTAAACAGCTCCAAAGCAGTGTCCGTCTGTCCACTGTATTCTGGTAAGGAGGGGATATGAGGATCCTCAGATCTACCAGCTGCTCAAGAGCCGCTGGCTGGAAATGATTAAGAGGAAAAAGGAAAATCTTTTACATAATCTTTTTCAAATTCAGTTGATTGCATATGCATCATTTATTTTCTTGTTTACATGTTTCATAATTAACTTATGGAGCTATTTGATATCCTTAGGAAAACTGTTGATGATGAATTTGATTCAAGTCAAAAGAATGAAATTAAAACCTCAAATAAAAAAGAGGTGTTGTTCAGTCCATGGTCAAGCTAACTTTTTCAGTAAAGGAACAGATAATAAATATCATAGGCTTTGTGGCAATTACTCCACTCTGGCCTTGTGGCCTGAAAGCGGCCATGGGAGATATGTAAAAGAATGGTTGTCATTATGCTCCAACAAAATCTTATTTATGGAAATTTAAATTATGTTTAATTTCCGCTTGTCACAAAATACTTTTGATTTTTTTCTCAACCATTTAAAAATGTACAAAAATCATTCTTAAGTCATGTATAACCAGGGGACAGCACGTAGTTTTCCCAGCTCTGGTTTACTCTCTTGTTTAGTTTACTTAGAAGTTGAAGAAAAGGCATCTAAAGATCACCTACATCCCCAACTAAAGAACTACTTAAATGAAACATATTTTGGGCTTATCCAAGATGTCTCCCAAGAACATTAAATAAATTTAGTCTATTAATGCAAGTTACTCTGAAAATTGTTTCACCAATTAGTTTGAAACACTTTCAATATATTAGCTTTAAAAAAACCACAAAAACAAGTCATCAAGGCAGATTCTATTGGCGCCAGTGTTGTGGCATAGTGGGTAAAGCCACCATCTATAACATAGCATCCCATGGGGGTGATGGTTTGTGTTGTAGCTGCTCCACTTCTGATCCATTAACTCCCTGCTAATGTGCCTGGGAAAGCCGTGGAAGGATGCTTCAAGCGTTTGGACCTCTGCCACTCACGTTGAACCTCTGCCACTCACGTGGGAGACCTGGAAGAAGCAATGGCTCCTGACTTCAGCTGGCAAATGTAGTCATCTAGTGAGTGAATCAGAGGATTGAAGACCTCTATTCTCCATTTCTTTCTCTCTCCCCTCTCTCTCACTCTCCTTTCTCCTCCTCTCTATCTGCCTCTTCCTCTCTGTAACTCTTATTTTCAAATAACAAATCAATCTTTAAAAAATTCACAAAAGTCATTAAGGCATATTATACTCTGTCTACATGATGTTCAGAAAAATTTGTTATCTGAAACCATTCTTTAGGTTATTTAAGTATATGTAACCCCAAGCCTCTAAAGCTATCTTCTTCTGAAAATCTGGAATAAACCTCTAGTTTGATTTAGGTTGGAACATGGCACTAGAGGAAATGTAGAAGGAACAGAAATGGCTTGTTGCCTATATTATTTTCCCAAAATATTCACAGATGTGTCTGTTTGTCATCCTTTGTTTCAACTGGATTACTGTTAATTAAACCTTAACATTTTTCAAATAATTGTATTATTCTTGGAAACCACTCTAATTCTTAGGCTACTGGCCAAACATGATATTCATTGCTACTAAAGTTTTCAATGTTTCCTTAATGCTCTGTCTGAAAGGCCCATAGGACAATTTCACTTTTCCCTTAAAGTTTAGTTTGTTTAAAGTCATTGGAGCCAACTTTAATTTGATGTGATTTTTGAGGTCTCTTTGAAATCATTTTTATTCTGTGGCTGATAGTCCATTTATTACAGAGACTGCTTGCGGCTAGTGCTTTGTCAAGGTAGTGAACAACCCTCCACTAAATAAGGATTCACAGTTCTTAGTGACAGTTTTATTGCGGAAATGGGTGAGTCCCTAGTTAACTGTAAAACACACACACACACACACACACAGATATAAATACATGCACATACACAACAGCAATAGCAAGAAGAACCAATCCACTAGGCCTCCCAAAGCTAGCCGCTAACTCATTGTTATAGGAACTGTGTGTATGCTAATACACCATAAATAAACATAACCAGTAAGGCTTTCAAACTGGCTCTCTGGGGGGAAAAGGCCTGATTTGAGGTTCTGTGGTGTGATTCCTGTCACCCTGGTCCATTTCCAGTTACCAGTGTGACATTTCTGAATGCAGAATGCGAAGAGATGTACAATATTCACTCTTTAAGCCATTATGAGATGCTTCAGAATCTAAGTAGTCATTTTTCTCCTGTTGTACAACAGAGAAACTGAAAATCAAAACTCCTTCTGTATTTAATTTCTATAGCAGTGTATATTTCTACAATAAAATAAAGCCCTCTAAATGATTAAAATATCATAAAATGTTGGATTTAAAATACATCTTTGGAATAACTTACAAACTAAGGGCTTGACACTAGTAATTTGCAAATTGTTACATCTAATGAGTGAGACATCCAGCAGAGAAATGATCATTTATAAATATTAGTGAAAGCTAATTTTTAAGACATAACCTTTTATTAGGTTTTTTTTCTATCAAATCATAGCAATTCAAGTACAGTCTTGAAATGTGTTTCTTCTAAGTGTGGCTTTTAAATTCCTTTTATTTTTCCAATGTTAACTTTTACAGTACATCATGGCTTCTATGAATGCAAATCTGATTGATTACAATGATTCATGTAGTCTAAAAGGGCCAAGAACTGAATGCTATTCTGTTAGTATTGATTTGTAATGTTGAGTGGTAGATGTTCATGGCAAAGAGAAAAGAAATCTATGATTTACTTGTAGATCTGAGTCCCTAAAGGTTATGTGGTTCAGAGAACAGGACTCTTTTTTTTTTTTTTTTTATAAATGTCTGTTGTTTATCTTGCCTTCATTAGTAGGAGCAAAAGTGTTTTACAATTATTATATGCAAATGAAGGTGTCAGCATAATATTTTACCTAACCTAAATGTAATAAGATAAAATGTCACTGGATTTGAGGTGTATACTAGAAAAGCAAAATTATTTATTTTGTAATGAACCATGCCTATCAGTGAACAAGTCAATGCTTAGTAGCTCTATGACTTCTCCAACCTTGGAAGTTACATTTGGATTACAATTTCCACTTGTCACAAAATACTTTTGATTTTTTTTCTCAACCATTTAAAAATCTACAAAAATCATTCTTAAGTCATGTATAACCAGGGGGCAGCACATAGAACATGGCACTGGAGGAAATGTAGAAGGAACAGAAATGGCTTGTTGCCTATATTATTTTCCCAAAATATTCACAGATGTGTCTGTTTGTCATTCTTTGTTTCAACTGGATTACTGTTAATCCAGTTCTACAAAGCTACAGAGGACACTGGCAGGGGATTGGTTGAATGCTAGACTTACAGGAGATTAAAAGGGTACAGAGTAAAATCATTATGGAAATGTAGCCTTTGAAGGAAGATAACAAAGTTGACTACCTCAATTTACCACGATGACAAAATGGGAAGACAGTAGGTGCTTTGTGATTTGATTGCAAAGGCATCAAGTTACACATCATGTAGTTATTACCAGGATTGCACAGAAAGGAAGGCCATCAAGTTGAATCTTGGAGAACATCACTGTGAGGTGAAGATTTACAAGGATATATATTTAAAATATGCAGAAACCAGAGGAGTAAAAACATTCCTGGTGTCAATGGAATAGAATTTCCAAAAGAAAGTAGTTAGATGCAAAATGAAAGTAAGATAATTATAAACAAAAGACCCTTTGACAAAGAATATATCCGGGGACCCTGGAAACAGATCGTGCAAGAAACAAAAGTAGTTTATGGTGAAGTGTTGACATGACACATGAGGATAATATAAAAAGTGTGTGCAAAATGGAATTAAGAGTTAAGTTTATTTTGGTGCAAAAATTTTATTATTCATGCAAAGATTTTTTTTTTCATGACTCATTTCTATGAACTTCAAGGACCTCCTCTTTTTTAGTAGAAGGTTTGAGAATCTAGGCCATTTGAGTTCACTAACTGATAGTAAAGTTCAAGGAAGGGGAACAGGGAATGTTGCAAGGGCATGAGTATTTGAATGAAATGAGAATGCAGAGTCAAGGACTCTAGCTGAGCAATGAGGTAATGAGCTGAGAAGAGGGAGCAGCAGTGGCACTAGATAATCAGGCTGCACTGGGAGAGCTGGGAATTTCAGGGCTGATGGCACCTTTTAAGGGAGCATGTGTATAAGGTGACTATGAACTGCAAGAAGAGGTTAGAAGGGAAATAGGAATAAAAAAGCCTAGGCAACGTCAGATAATTTGAGTAACTGCCAATAAATCATACAGTGAGTTTGCCTTAGCTATTTATATTTTGTAAGATGAAGTTAACAAATGTCCAAAAAGGTCCTAATTTATACTGAAGTGAAATGACTTTTCAGGGAATGAGAAATTAATCTAAGCAATCTCCAAACCTTACTTTACTAGAACCGCAAGTCGATTTCCAGTTCTTTCAGGTAACTCCCAACATGGTACTCACAGCAGTGAGTCCTAAAGGAGATGACATACTCCCCAAATCAGAGACTTCTATTCTGCATATTGGGAGCCCCCCAGCTCCCAGAAGGATCAGCTGGATTGTTACAATCTGGTGCTTTGTATGGTAGGCAGGATAATTCCCTCCAAAGACAGCCATATCCTAATCCCAAGAATGTTACCTTGCATGATAAAATGGACATTGCAAGGACAGGCATTTGGTGCAGTGGGACACCTGTATCCCTTATTAAAGAGTGTGGGCTTGAGTCCTGGCTCTACTCTCAATGCACCTTACAATAGCACCTGCTATTGCAAATCCTCTATGGAAGCAGGTGCTCCTTCAGATATTTTGGTCCCTGCCACCCATGTGGGAGACTTTGATCATGGCTTCTGGCTTTGGCTTGGTCCAGTCCCAGATGTTGTGTGCATCTGAGGACTGCATCTGTGAATGAGCAAGCACATGCTCCCTCACTCTCCCTGTTTCCTCTCTCTTCTTGCTCTTTCTCATTTTTTCTGCCTCTTAATTTAATTAAAAAATAAGGTAAAAAATGGACTTTGCGAATGGCATACTTGGACAGATGCAATCTAATTACATAACTCCTTAAAAAAGACTGTGATGTCTGAGAGAAAGGAGAGGATATAACGGTAGGAAGGATCCAAAGTGTTTTTCAGGAGTTCTCAATAAGCTGTCAATAGCCCTCAGCTTCACAAATGTAAGAAACCAAATTCAATCAATAAACACCCACTTCTCCCAAAAAAATCCAAGAAACCAAATAATAGATTCTTCCCTAGAGCCTGTGTTAAGGAAAGCAGTCCAGTGGACACTCGGATTTTATTTATCTTTTAAGAGATTTTTTTACTTAGTTAGTTCGCAGGCAGAGTGACAGAGACAGAGAGAGAGAGAGATACACACAAACACACATACACATAGAGAAAGAGACTGACTTTCCACCCAATCGTTCATTCTCCAAATGATTGCAAATGCCAGGGCTGACCCAGGGCAAAGCCAGGAGCCTGGAGCTCCATATGGGTCTCCCAATGGGTGGCACTTGGGTCCTGTCGTGTTGCTTTCCCATGCACCTTAACAAGGAACTGGATGTAATACAGAGCAGCTGGTACTGGAACCCATACTCTGATGTGGGATGTGAGCATTGAGTCTGTGGCTTAACCCACTGTGCTACAATGCTAGCCCCTGACACTGTGAATTTAGCCCAGTGAGACACCTATGCCAGACTTTGCAAGTATTTAACTGTAAGATAATAAATATATTAAACTGTTTGTGTTAATTTATATAGTAGCAGCAGCAAATTCATACACTATAATCCTGAAGTATCTATGAGTTCACTAACTGATAGTAACTTATCTTCTGATAGTAACTGATAGTGACTTTATCTTCAGTAAACATCAAAGAAGAATGTATCAATTTATATGATCTTACTGAAGAAGACTTGGAGACTCCTTGCCCAAATGCAGTTGGCTGGAAAACTTATCAGCTACCATGACTATTTTGTTTCTATAATTTGGGGTCTCTAGACGTGAACTATGCTTGGCAATTAGCTTGGTGGACTTCCTTTTACCTTTTGTTCCATTGGTTCCCTACCTTTGCACTCAAGTTTTCTGCTAGACTGTGTGCTAGATGTTGGCATTCAGTAGGACTCTAGTGGTTGTATAAGAATAACAATAATTGCAATATTCTGGAAGTCCAGGGCGAGTTCAATGTGGTATAAAGAGAAAGCAATCAGCTTACACCCAAACTATGGTAGGAAAGTGGAGGTGGAGATAATGGATTTGAAATATAAATAAGAGTTTTGGGCTTGGACAAACTGGCATGACATTTCAGGCAGAAGTAATGGCATAAGTAAAGGCATTAGGAGGTGAAAAGTCTCTGGCTCTTTTTCATTCACAAAAGAATGAGAATAAAGTGTGTGAGTGGTAGAAGTCCAAACATGTTGTGAGATAAATATTCAAGGTTCATATATGCAAGACTTGCTATGGGATTCATAAACAATGGGAAAGGTACTACAGAATTTTAAATAGAAGACAACCAAATTATGTTTAGGCTTCTGGGACAAAGTGAAGGACAAATGTGAGGTGGGTAAAGCAGGAAATAAACAGGTTAGAGGCTCATACAAAAATAATTATGCAAAAATTAACTAGGCCTAAGGCAAAATGATAGATTTGAAGTGAATATGGAAAAGTATTTAATTAAAATGTACAGGATTTGATGACCTTTTGGATGAAAGATGGTAGAAGAAAATGTTAAGGATATCATTCATCATCATGGTCATCACTATAATTAATTTTTGCTGGATCTTTTTGGGTTAAGAACTTAGACTGTGTTAAGGACTTAGATTCTATTGTGTGAGACACAATAACCCTATGAGAAAGATAAGATTGTATATCCATTTTATTGATGGAAACACTGAGACTTCGTAAAGTAACATTCTTAAAATTACAGTATTACTGCCAGAGCTGAAATATAAATCCTGACAGTTGACCTCAGACACCACTTACTTAACAGCTATACTCTTAGCCACCATGTCCTTGTCTCCCCAAGCTTGGCACCCATGTTTCTGGCTTTGGGGGGCTGGGTGCATGGTGCTTTCAATTAGAAAAGTAAAAAAAAAAAAAGGCTGGATATCAAACACTGGAAATAAATACAATTTGCAACTTGTTGGGTTTAGAGGTTTATAGGACACGTAGGTGCAGAGCCAAAAGGCTCCTGGTTTTCTGGAACTAGAATTTGAGAATGGTGTGAATAGGAGACACTTGTTTCCTATTTGATTAAAAATTAATGTATTTCACACATACGCAAGAGACAAGGTTCTAGAAAATGTGTGGCTATACAGCAGGTTAATTTCAGAGACTTACCAAAGAACAAAATAAATACTTCGACTAATCACCAAGGTAGTACAATATCGCCACCTACTGCAATGGGTGTCAAGAACAGGGTATCTTCCAAGTCAGTTTCAAACCCGTGTGTCTCCTGTACCGTCACTCCCCCTTCCCCTTCCCCTCTGCCTGCAACTGATAGCCTCCTCTGCTTCCACATGTGTTCCTGCCCAGTAGTTCCTAAACCATAACTGGGATGCAGGACACAGTAGGAATATGTCAAGTGTCCAGCCATTGGAAATCACAGCAAGGATTTCAGTCCATAGGGCTAAAAACGTGACTTCAATATTGGGGGTTTCAGAAAGTTTATGCAAAGATGGAATTAAAAGATAACGTAAATTTTTCATGAACTTTTTGAAGCTCCCTTGTATAATCACTTGTTCCTAAATGGTTGTCTTGTCTTTTCCTGGATCTGAATTTAGTACTAACACTTGTTAATCTATAAGAAGCTATACACTTCTTTGAGATTCAATTTTGTCATCTATAAGCTCTAAAATCTACTGATTTTTTTAACCCAAAAGCACTATGATGAAAGTCAAAATCAAATCATATAAATGAAATACTTATAGGAAAATCTTTTTTTAACTTTTATTTCATAAATATAAATTTCCAAAGTACAACTTTTGAATTATAGCAGCTTTTCCCCCCAAAACCTCCTTCCTACCCACAACCATGCCATATCCCACTCCCACTCCCATCCCATAATTCATCACAATTCATTTTCAATTACCTTTATATACAGAAGGTCAACTTAGTGTATACTAAGTAGAGATTTCAACAGACTGCACCCACACAAACACACAAAGCATAGAGTACTGTTTGAATGGTAATTTTACCATTAATTTGCATAGTACAACACACTAAGAACAGAGGTCCTACATGGAGAGCAGGAGGAAAATCAACATATTATTCTTCCTACCCCACATTTAGAAAGCATACAGCGTGTCTGAAATATAAACCACATAGAATGAGAAAAGAGAACAGAGCTGGTAAGATCTATTGGGGGATGAAAAAAACTTATAAAAAATCAGTAAGCTTTCAGAGGCCCAGAAAGAAAAAAGGAACAAATATGAAAATTCATAAAACTAAGGGAATTGAAAAATGTATTTAATTGTGCATGACAAACTCTTACCATTTTACTGAGGTAAAACATATTTAACAGAAGTAAATATTAGGTAGAGATAGATGATTTCTCTCAAGTATCAAGCTTCTGTGATAAACAAAACCATTTCATTTATGAGCTTCAGCAGAACAGAGATTTAGGTGAAGTTACTTTCCTGTGACTCCTACTTCCAGAAACATAATTGCTCTGACCTTGGCTGTACAATATGCATTCTGCCACTTAGTGCACTTTCTTGGATATCCATTCATCAAGTATTTATTACTCACTGCAAAGGTGTGAGACAGTGTGCTAGAAGCAATTTTACCTTTTCTGCATGATGGGCATTATTGTGACTTGATTAGGGCAGAGCTGAAAGGTTTATTGAGGGACTGTAGGGTGAGATTTTTGTGTAAGCATGGGGTTTGCGGAAGCCCCTACCTTTCTAGATTTTAATAAGTTATATTAGAGAAGAGTCTCAAGGATCCCTCCATGGTAGCCATTCACACCTGCTGCCATGACAAGTTTTGGGATTGTGCTGGGGAAGTTGGATAATGGCCATGGACACTGGCCAGGAGTAAATCATCTCTACTGTTAAAAGTTCATGGTGCTTAAGTTAGAAAAAAATGGAGTCAAGAATTTTGGAAGAAGAGATAAAGGTCAAACTAAGCTGCATACAGAAAACAGAGGGTCCTAAGCGGAGGGCACAACATAGATGGAAAAGAGGACTGCTCTCAGACTAAATGCAATAGAGTGGACAGATCTGATCATCTTGTACAGTGTAGATATCTTAAATAATATTCTGAAAGAAACCTAAGGAGATATAGTCAACCTGTAAATACTCCCAGCTGGGAGCTGAGAGATCATAGCATGTATTTTCTATTTTTTATGATATAGACTCTTCAACTAATATGCAGAACACAATATTACTATTAGATTCCTATTCTGAGTTCATAGTGCTTTGCTGGAATTATCAGTCTTTGCAACATCTCTGTGTTAGGTGGAATATGTGTTCTTGGGCCATCCCTTTTCATCACAGAACTAAACATGAATGGAGACATGTCTTGCTTAGATAAGGAAAATTTTGCAGTGAAGAATAAACCCAAGTGAGGTTATGTCTACTGATCTTGACTATTCTCTCCTTCAGGCCATCTGTCACTCTTTTCAAGATAAACACTCAGTGATGAAGAATTCAATATTTATTTTCCTTCCAGCTTTTTCCCAAGGTCACTTAATTGAACTCTCATTATAGGTACAACCAGTTCCTTTTCAATTGTAGCGGAAAATTGCCATAGCACACAGATTCTGACCATATTATAATGAAGACTTTTATTAGAGCAGTGGTTCCTATTGCCATGTGTGAAGGAGCTCTCAGATTTTCTATTAGAGGCCACACTTTGGATGGGTTTATAACTTGGAAGTAAACCTTTTTCGTCAGGTTGAAGTAGGGCAAAAAAGGTTTTAGCCTTAAGAGTACTTTGTTATTTCATAATAATAAATCAATTTTCCTTCAAGATCACAGTGCAATAACAATTTTCTTCCAATGCTATCTCCTTGTATTTCTCCAGGTTTATATAAATGACCACCTTTCACACATTTATATCTCCAGAAAGCATCTGTTTGGGGTCAGGGAAAAGAGTTCAAGAGTAAGGCAGTTGAACATTTTGTGCACAATGCTAATGCAATATCCATAAAAGCCAGTTAAGAGTTTGCAGGGAAGAGAATCCCTTTAGCAAAGGTAGAAACGGCACCTCTGATCCCAGCAGCCTTCTCATACATGCACTCTCTTAGGTCACCAAGGAGCTAGACAAGTGTGTGTGCACGGTCCTGGACCAATCTCATCATTAATGGAAACCACTGAGAGGCTAAGCCTCAAGAATTAAGATGTTATTATTCAGACACAGGAAAAACAGTCCCCAGTGTAAACAATAATACTTTCATTTTTATAAGAAAAATTCCTCTTCAAGGCCACGTTAAGACACATAGAGTCTTAAAGGGAATGGCTTTTGACTTTGGATTTACACTCTATACCCTTTGTAGCTAGCAAAGTGACTAAGAATGACTACTGGGTCCCCAGAAATGTTGCCGGGCCTAAATGAACTCAAATAACTTTACTTAATTACAATACATATACACAACACTAAGCCTTTTATTTTGGGCAAAATCTACTAATTTCCAGAATTTGTAACACTTTTCTGCATTTATACACTTGAGGAATTAATTTTTTTTCTGAATCATTCAGGATTAGAATGGTGGTGGAGTGTTTTAAAGGATAAATTGATGCGCCATATCTCTTCTGAAGGATGTGTGTTTCATCGAACGCATCTGAATTAAACAGCTTTCTCAGTCACTACAACTAGTCCTTGTTACTGCAGTTGGCAACCAAACCACTGTCACGATCTTTGCCAGACCTTAAGTTTGCCATGTTCTTATCTGTTTTCACCTAGCACTGTCTCAGTTTCAAGGATTTCAGGTACCTTCTTTAACATAAAAAGGATGGGATTGTAAAACATCATTCAACATAACAAAACCCATTTTTTATTTCATGACAACCCAGAGAAATAGATTCTACTAGAAGGAAATAGATTGCTTTAAACAGGACATGTCACAACTAAATTGTCATGACACAGGCTTTCTAATAAAAGTCACTATCTCCTTGGGGTTCACACACTGACCTCTATTTTGCTCTCTTTGTCATGGTGCCTGTGAAAGCAGTGGCAGGTAGCTGGCTAGAGGCTACAGTAATACAGAAAGGAAGGTCATGGGCAAGATGGCTGCAAAGATGGGAAACACACTTCCCATCCCGCTAGAAACATCTTGTCATTCTGCCTACAAGCAAAGCTCCTTTAGCTTATAGGCAGTTCTGAAAATTATGCTTATTATTGCCATGATCTCAAAAAGGCAAATTATTATTATTACTCATTCACATGGCCTACTTTCACACTGAACAATTATGACTTCAGATGAGAAATAACAGTTTCATGTCAAAATGCTCATACATTTATGGAAATACATAGCTGTCATTCTGTGTAAAATGAGAAGCCTTCAATTTTCATTTCAAAATCATTCTGCATGCACATAGTGAAAACAAACAGAAAACTTGTATAGTTGGTTTGAAATGTAATATTCTACCCTAATAACACAAAGTTCCCAGTCAAGGCAGTTAATTAACAAGTAAATCATGGTAACTCTGCCGTTGTACATGTCGTGTAAATGGTGAACTGTCATTATTCCATATTCAAATGACAAAAAGGGTAACAAAATGAGGACTGCTGGGCCTTGACTTTAATTGGGACATTGCAGAGATGATATTCTCCTAAAACCTTAATGCTTTCTTCAACACTTAAAAAAAATTCATGTGGATACATAACATAAGGCAAAAATACACCTCCCAATAAACTGTTCCTAATCCATTATTTGAGCTACAAGTCCTGGTGAAATGAATATTCATTCATACTAATAAAATATATAACATACTGTGCATTCATCATATATTCAAAAGATTAGCTTACATTAAAATGAACATAATATGTTCACTGTTATTTATGATACATTGGAAGTACTTTAGTATCTTATTTTGCTTTAGGGTATCTGTTATTAAATCAATGAGTTTTGGCCTGGGAGGCTCAGATATGCCTGTAAGTGAGAGTAATGGGAATAGAACAAAGAGTATTCTGATACACAACAACTCCATTGCCTGCCTCAATTGTGAATCATAAAAGGGATTTGCAATAAGTTAATGGAAAATGTACTTTATGAAAAAAACACTACACATCTATTTCAAAGTTTTTACACCAAAAATAGACATATTTTAAAACCCATTTTAGAGGCTGGCATTGTGGCATAGCCTGTAAAGATGCCAGTTGCAGTGCCGGCATCCCATATGTGCACTGGTTTGAGTCTCCTCTGCTTCACTTCTGATCCAGCTCTCTGCTATGGCTTGGGAAAGCAGTGGAAGATGACCCAAATCCTTGGCCCTTGCACGCGCAAGGGAGACCCGGAAGAAGCTCCTGGATCCTGGCTTTGGATCTGCTCAGCTCCACCAGTTGTGGCTGTTTGGGAAATGAACCAATGGAAGATCAATCTCTCTCTCTCTCTCTCTCTCTCTCTCTCTCTCTCTCTATCTCTCTCTCTCTGCCTTTCAAATAAATAAATAAATCTTTTTGAAAAAAACTGTTTTTATCTATTTTCATTTTATTTGCAAGGCAGAGAGAGAGAGAGAGACAGAGAAAGAAGAGAGATTGATCCGTTGGTCCACTCTCCAAATGCCTGCAAATCCAGGTTTGGGTGGCTGAAGCCATGAACTTGAAGCTCACTCTAGGTCCCCAGCCTGGGGGACCCAACTTCTTGAGTCATCATCTGCTGTCTTCATCAGCAGAAGCTGGAATCACGGGTGTGGTGGGACTCAAAACATGCACACCAATATGAGATACAGGCATCCAAGCAGTATCTTAACCACTGCACCAAATGTTCTCTGTTAAAGTTCCTTTCAATTCAGAATTTCCATGAACAGTGTGAAGTACTCTTGGATACCAACATGTTTCACTGTCATTTGCAATCATATTTTTATTGATGTTAAATATCTATATAATGTTAAGGAATAGTATACAATTAAAAGATCAGTTAAAAATCCTTTAGGAATTCTCTATTAAAGTTAAGAAATTATTTCCTTGAAAAGGACTGATATTTTACTGATGGTAAAAGTGGCAGAAATTCTTAAAAAATTATCTATGTGTCATTTTGTTACTGAACATTCTGAGTGAAAATTTTGCAAGCATAATTTACAATACCAGCTATAAAGATGTTTATTGCAGCTCAATTCACAATAGCTAAGACATGGAACCAACCCAATGCCCATCAACAGTAGACTGGATAAAGAAATTATGGGACATGTACTCTATAGAATACTATACAGCAGTCAAAAACAATGAAATCCGGTCATTTGCAAGAAGATGGAGGAATCTGGAAAACATCATTCTGAGTGAATTAAGCCAGTCCCAAAGGGACAAATATCATATGTTCTCCCTGATCAGCGACAACTAACTGAGCACCAAAGGGGAAACCTGTTGAAGTGAAATGGACACTAGGAGAAACAGTGACTTGATCAGCTCTTGTGCTGACTGTTGTTGTACAATGTAATACTTTATCCATTTTAGTATTTTTTATTCTAGCACTAGTGGTTGAACTCTGTAATTAATACACAATTATTCTTAGGTGTTTAAATTTTAACTGAAAAGTGATCCCTGTGAAATATAAGAGTGGGAATAAGAGAGGGAGGAGATGTACAATTTGGGACATGCTCAATTGGACTTGCCCCAAATGATGGAGTTAGAATCGTGCCAGGGGATTCCAATACAATCCCATCAAGGTGGCATGTACCAAGGCCATCTCACTAGTCCAAGTGATCAATTTCAGTTCACAATTGATCACACTGATAGGTCTAAGAGTCAAAGGGATCGCACAAGCAAGACTAGTGTCTGCTAATACTAACTGATAGAATGAAAAAGGGAGAGAATGATCCAACATGGGAAGCAAGATACACAGCAGACTCATAGAATGGCAGATGTCCTAAATAGCACTCTGGCCTCAGAATCAGCCTTTAAGGCATTCGGATCTGGCTCAAGAGCCCATGAGAATATTTTAGGCATGGAAAGCCAAGACACTCTGGAAAAAAAAGAAGACCTAAATGAAAGATCTCTGTGAGTCAGATCCCAGTGGAAAGAACAGGGCCATCAAAGAAGGAGGTACCTTTCTCTAAAGGGAGGAGAGAACTTCCACTTTGACTATGACCCTGTTGGAATAAGATTGAAGTCAGCAAACCCTAAAGGCTTCCATAGCCTCAGCAACTCATGACTAGAGCCTAGGGAGATTACTGACGCCATAAACAAGAGTGTCAAATTGTTAAATCAACATCAGGAGTGACTGTGTACTACGTCTCATGAGGGATCTGTCCTTAATGTGTTGTCCAATGTGAAGTAGTGCTATAACTAGTACTGAAACAGTATTTTACACTTTGTGTTTCTGTGTGGGTGCAAACTGATGAAATCTTTACTTAGTATATACTGAATCGATCTTCTGTATATAAAGATAATTGAAAATGAAAAAAAAAAAAACCTTGGTGTTAAGTTGGAAATTGCATAGAAAATTAATCAATTTTTGAAAAAATATCATGTAGGATCTCTGTCCTTAATGTGCTGTACATTGTGATTTAATACTATAACTAGTACTCCAACAATATTTTTCACTTTGTGTTGCTATGTGAGGGCAAACTGTTGAAATCTTTATGGAATATGTACTAAACTGATCTTCTGTATATAAAGAGAATTGAAAATGAATCTTGATGTGAATGGAAGGGGAGAGCGAGTGGGAAAGGTGAGGGTTGCAGGTGGGAGGGAAGTTATGGGGGGGGGAAGTCATTGTAATCCTTAAACTGTACTTTGGAAATTTATATTATTTAAATAAAAGCTTTATAAAAAAGATTGAAAGGATTCCTTTTAGGGCTAGATATTTTTTAATTTTTTAAAAGATTTATTTGAGACAGAGAGGGGAAGGGTTGAAGGAAGGAGAGCATGAGATAAGGACAGAAAAAGAAAGGAAAAGAAATTTTTATCCACTTTTCACTCTCTAATACTCACAACAGCCAGAGATTGGTCCGGTCTTAAGCCAGGTGCCAGAACCTCAATGGAGATCTTCCATAAAGCTGTCAGGAACATTTTCTTAAGTCATAACCATTGCCTCCAAGGGTCTACACTAGCAGGAAGCTGGGAGTCAGGAGCTGGTGCAGGGAGTAGAACCCAGGTACCTCTTGTGGAACATGCTGGCTTAACCTGTGTCTTAACCACCTACGTCAAAAGTCTTTGCCAGAACTATTTTTAGAAAGCAAAAAAAAAAAAATACATTTCACTAGTGTTTTTTAAAAATGATTATGTCTTAAGACATTGTAAAATTAGAATTAAATGTTTTCTAAATAACAACATGATGCATTGAGTAAAGTTAAATGGAGAGATAGTGCAACTGTGACAGAATTGGGAAATCTAATGAGAACTATATTTTATAAGTCCATTTTTCCTTGAATTCTCTTATTTATAAATGGCATCGTGGTATGGAGTGATTAGAAACACATGTTATGCTGATGGTTATTTTTATTGGTTTTAGTTGTTTCTGCTCATGTACAACATTATACCTCCTATAGATCAGGAGGTTACTCTTTTCTCCTTTCTAGAATTGCTACACATGAAACACCAGGGCAATATTTGTAGCATTCAAGAAGTTTGTCAGTTATTTTAATTTTTATACACATTCATGTTTTGTAAAACGTAGAATGCACATTAGAGTATGTCTAATACTAAAGAGGCAAACTTTATTTTTTTTCTCCCATTTTATTTTATTTTTTTGAGTGAAGGGGAGGGAGAATGAGAGATGGAAGGAGAGAGATGAGAGAAGATGTATGTGTGTATGTGTGTGTGTGTGTATGTGTGTGTGTGTGTGAAGTGAGAGAGAGAGAGAGAGAGAGAGAGAGAGTCTGAGCAAGCTCCCATCTTCTGGTAAACACCTGAAAAACCTGTCACAGCCGCGTGGAGGACCCAGGCAAAATCCAGGATCTGGGAACTAAATCCAGGTCTCCTACCTGGGTAGCAGGAAATCAATCCCTTAACCATCACGGCTGCTTTCAGTTCAGGCATTAGGATGAGTTGGAGCAGAGAGTCAGAGCCAGGTATTGAACCCAGGCAATTCAATGTAAGACGCAGATGTCTTAACCTCTAGGCCTAATGTCCCCTTCCTTCCTTTTCTCTTTTTACATCTTTGTACATCTTAAAAAAATTATTATTTAGAAAGTAATATTCTCATAACAGTAAATTTTAGGACTAGAAAAACAAGAAAGATTTATTCATGATCCCTCCTTCACGTGTAAATATTTTACAGTTTTGAAGAAATTTAATTTTCTTTTCATGAGTGTCCTTCTTTAGCATAGCTATAACAATACTGATTTCCTGTCTTATATGCTGACTTTTCATTCAGCAGTATATAATAAACATGTCCTCACAATCATTATTTGTAGTGGTTGCATCATATATTAAACATTTGTCCAAAAATGAGCAGAAATCTAGGTGGTGTGGATTATGTCTGTTTTAAGTAACATTAGAACAATTATTCCTATTATATAATTTTCCACATTTTTAATTTCTTCCTATTAATGGGTTTTCATGTGCAGGGTTCCTGATACATATTTTCAATTACTTTCTAAATTTTTTCACCAATTAAAATGCAATCAAAAGTATAAAACTCATTGTTTAAACACTTAAAATTTCTTCATGGAAATATATCTTCATTATCATTTCAGTTTATATTTCCTTAATAAATGAAAAGTATGTTATAATTTTATTAAATTTTCTCATTAATATATATCATTTTACTTCTGTGTCCATTGATCTTCTCAGTTTTAACATACTTACAGTGTTTATGAATGCTTTACGTAACTAAGATTCATATTGCTTTTCATATTTGCTTAAAGTAATCTCTCAGAAAATATTTCTTAAAATTTTTATTTATTTGAGAAGTAGAGAGGCAGAGAGAGAATGATTCACTACCAAAATGTTCACAATAATCCAGACTGGACAAGGCCAAAGACAGGAGCCTAGAACTTAGTATAGTTCTCTCTTGAGCCCTCACCTGCTGCCTTCCAGGATACATGTAAATACGAAGCTGGAATTGGGAGTAGAGCAAAGACTTGAATCCAGGCACTGTGATAAGGGGTGCAGGAATCCCAAATAGCATCCTAACCGCTGTACCAAATGTCCACTCTAAGACAATATTTTATCTTTTCCCTGCAATTTATTTTCCTTGTGTTTTGTTTCTTGTGCCTTGATGTTTAGTAACTTTAAGACATCCAAATGTTTGACTGAATATTTAGGGAATTGATAATGACACTGTAGATTTTATTTCCTCTAGACATCTACCCCTTAGCCACTTACTGAATGACCTTCCTTTTCATTAAAGATTTGTAACTCATACTTATCATATATTTAGTATCTAATTTATCAAATTCTTATGTTATAGGATCTAATTCTAGTCTACCTATATGACACTTAAGTATTTCAGTTTCAAAGTCTTAGAGTGTTTCCTTTGCCTTTAGACTCTTATATGGAGTGAAGATAAATGACATAAAAGCAATTCTTTGTATTTCTCAATCATCTGCACTATGTAGCAAAGTACTTCGGGTTCCATTTATATAAAGTGCCTCAAATGAGCAAGACAGAAATAATGTGTTTATGAAGAAATTAACAGAACACTACATATTAATAATGTTCTAAATTGTGGAGAATTGATTATAAGACCGAGAGCAGGGGAAAAAGTACTCACCATAATCCCAAAGTGAAATGTTAACATTTGTTGGATCCCTCAAGGAGAACCCTCAGGATCCATGGAAACAGGGAGATCTGGGCTGGATCTCAACATATTTGTTACTGTGGTCTGCTTGAGTGCCCCAAATTCATGGATGGAAATGTAATTGCCAATGTGGCAGTATTAAGGAGGTAGTAGTACCTTAGCAGGTCATTAAGTTGGGAGATCAGAGACCTCAAGGATGGGGTAAATGCCTCATCAAAGAACTTGAGGGTGAAGAGTCCCTGCCTTCCATCCCTCTTCCAGGCAAGGACACCAGGTGCCTGATGCAGTAGCAAGGTGGGTGTGTGGAAGTTGCCCTCACCAAACACTGAGCCTGCTGAAACCTTGGATCATGGACTGCCCAGCTTCCTGGAAATAAATTTCTGTTGTTCACACATTTACCCGGTCTGGGGTATTGTGCTATACTAGTGCAAAGAACTGCGACACTGGTAGAATATATATGTGCTCAGCTGAATTTAATTCATATGATACTAAAAGAAGTATGTAGATACAGATAGAGCCCGTGCCCTATGGATATGCATAGGTAGAAAACTTCTTTTTTAGAGTCTCAATATACTATAGGTACATTTGGTTGTAAAATTTCAACTCATCCAAAAGTATGTAGGTCTTATTAAGTGACCTACATTAGTACCTTCCATCACTCACTGTCAATAATATACTAGCAGATATTACAGAAACTGTTATATTTATTCTTCTTAGTTGTAGATCACCATGAACATATGTAGGGCACATCATAAATCTAAAACTACCTACATGCTACTGTGTCATTACAAATGACACATAACGATAAAAATTTAGGACCAGGTCAGGATATTTGAGCATGTCCCAGAAGCAGGTGTTAGGTGCTAGGAAACGAATTTGAAATTGTAGTTCACCCCTTCTGCTTGCTTTTTCTGCCTTCTTAATTTTTTTAAAACAATCATTTACAGTTTTATCTCCCCCAGAGAATTCCTGTCAGTTACAGAGCAGAGAATTCCTTCCACAGGCAATGTACATTAGTAAAGCATTACAAATAAGGGTTTGGGGTTAGCGTTATAAAGGGCAAGCAAGATTCTAAGATGATTTAGTTACTAATGGTTCTTTTCATTTTTTTAAACAAGGATATCATCAATAATTTAAGTAGAAAATCTTTAGTTTGGCCTATCCTAAATACAAAAGGGAAACATATATTCATGGGACAGATACTTTTTTTATGATTAAGCATTGCAATTCAAAGAAAGTGTGGGGGCCAGCACTGTGGCTCACTTTGCTAATCCTCCGCCTGTGGCGCTGGCATCCCATATGGACGCTAGGTTATAGTCCCAGCTGCCCCTCTTCCAGTCCAGCTCTCTACTGTGGCCCCGGGGAATGCAGTGGATGATGGCCCAAGTGATTAGGCGCCTGTACCCGCGTGGGAGACCAGGAAGCAGCACCTGGCTCCTGGCTTCAGATGGGCACAGTGCGCCGGCCATAGCAGCCATTTGGAGGGTGAACCAACTGAAGGAAAACCTTTCTCTCTGTCTCTCACTGTCTAACTCTACCTGTCAAATAACTTAAAAAATAAAAAAAAAGAAAGTGTGAAAACAGCGGCACAATTTGTCATGTGAAATATTAATGTGTTTTTGTATATAAGTTGGAAAAAATTTGATCTTTAAAGATCATAGGGGTTTTTCCTTTAAGCTAAGACTAATGAAATGTTATTTAAATTTTTATAGCCTTAAATATCAGCACAATTGTGAATTGATAGATTGAAAGGGAGTAAATCAGGAAGTGGGTACATATTTCAAAAATCATGTTATACATGATAACATATAGAATTTTATTGATTAAAATAAAAGATAGAGCTAATAAATTACAAAAAGTATATTTAGATTTTTTTCTTTCAACCTAGCTTGTACAGAAAACCACATGATGCACACATAAACTCTTTTTCTTCAGTTATGTATCATCCAAATAACATCATCTCAAACTGTGGGTGGTTTAGTTTAAATTAGTTATTTGCCGAAACTTACCCTTTTTGAGTGTTTACTATCATCAGCAATAACCTCTGTGGGTTATCATGTATATGAATAGGTTTAAAATTTGAGAAAGAAGAAAAAACTATATTCAATTACAATATATAGCTACACGAAGTAATAAAGTTTAATCAAAATTTAGAGAATTTGTATGTCCAAATAATTGTCTATCTACAAATTAATACTCTGATAATCAAAGCATTTTAAAACACACTTGAGAAATGCTTTCAAGAATCAATTTAGATAGAATTAGTTTTCTCTTCATAACCAAGTGGTTCTCATTGGAACAATTGTCACACAAATGACAGCCATATAAAATCTGGAAAACATGCAAAACTGTTTAAAGATACTGGACAACAACCAACCACGAACAGGCAGATTACAGAGAAGACATGCAAACATTTCGAAGTACATACAGAAAATAAAGTCCCTAGAATCATAATATTCAGGATATAATCCAAATTACATTTTAAAAATAGAAAAACATGATCAATATTCTATAAAAAATAAGTAATAAAAACTGATTTTAAAGTGACCTTGATGTTGAAATTTAGCAGTCAAGGGCCTTAAAGAACTGTGATAATTTTGCTCAAAGATGTAAGAAAAACTGTTCAGCATTACTGCCATGATAAGATAGGCTACTTGAGTAACAATCTATTCAAAACATAAATCTTTTAGAACTGAAAAATATATCTGAAATAAAACTGCAGTGATTGAAGTTAAATAGCAGGTTGTCAATGGCAGAAAACCAAGTAAACTTGAAGATAGATAAAAAATTATTTAGTTTGGAAGAAAGAAAATATTGAAATTAGTTTACCTCAACTCTGTAAAACATTTCTGATAGGACTGCCAGTTACTAAACTTCCTTAGGCAACACTATGATGAGCATGTTAAAAGTATAAATACTCATAGGTATTTTAATTTCTGCTGTATTCTTAGTACCTAGAACAGTGCTCAACACACACACACACACACACACACAAACAAGGTCTTTAAAAGTTTATGGAAGTACGTATTATGAACAACCTTTATATTTAACCTTTATATTGGTATGCATGGATTTCAAAAACTTTGCATAAAAAACTCATTTTTAATTCCATTTTCCATGAATTTTTGAAGTATCTATGTGTATTTGTATACACTCATATATGTGTATACACTCATATATATATATATATATATGTGCTCATATATGTGTTTATAAGTATATATTTGTATGTGAATAAGAGATAGGTGAATGATTATATAAATGGAAAATAATACAATAATATATATAGAAGGATCTTCTTAATAGCATTCATTTAATATAGATGTGTGTATATATATACATATATAGATATATAAAGATGTATACTGGATGCTATATGGATGTTTAAATAGAAATATAAGTAGAAAATGACATAAGAATGTATATATAAGGATATGCATAGCCATAAAGGTTTTAAGAAAATAAAAAAATAAAATCAATTGCCAAAACCTAGAAATTTGATTATATTAAGTCTAACATACTCATAGATGTAAATATTATTCATGTTAAAATAATAAAAAATGGATATGGACTGATATTCATTGTAATATTTAAGTAAAAAGGCAGGTGCAAAACAGTATTGCATGTCATACATTTTAATAGAGTGCTATGGTTAAAGCTTTTTCTTTAAAAGTTCAAAAAAGAACAAATAAGTCGCAAAATTGCTTGAGTCATTGTTGTATGACCACACCTTACTTTCAATTTCTAATTAGGTCTCTTACTCCATCTTAGGTGATTTTTAATAACTGATCCCATTCTCAAAGGGCAACAACTGGTAACACTAGAGATATTCAAAAAATATGCTATACACTCTCAACTGGATTCCTGAGTTGCTTATAGGTACCATCAGTATGATAACTGTATTCCTTATATCACTTATAACACACCATTAACCAGCAGTGTGACCTCAGGAAAACTTATCTTCCATTTGCTTAATTTTTTGTATGTAAGATGATGCTAATAGTAGCTACAAGATAATATTGTAAAGAATAAGTGAATCAATATATGTAAAACATTTAAAACAAGTATATACTTCTATATTCATTAATAGGACAATAGGACACATTCATTTTATAGCAGCTTTTTTTAAAGAAAAGAATACTTTTTATGTTGATATAATTTTAGATGTAATGGAAGAGCTGCAAAAATAGTAGAGTTCCCACAGATCCTAAATCTGGGTTTTATGTGTCTTAACATCTTACATAACCTTAGCCCATTCCTATTTCTGTTCCAAGACTCAAGGGCTCTGTTTTTTGTTTGTTTGTTTGTTTAAGGGAAAGGGCAGGCTGGAGGGAAGGGAAGAGGGAGGAGAAAGAGAGAGTAAGAGAGAGAGAGGAGCGAGGAGAGAGGAGAGCTAGAGGACAGAGGAGCCCAGAGAGGGAAGAGGAGGCTAGAGAGAGAGGAGAGAGCAGAGAGTGCAGAGTTCAGGAACTGGCAGGGAAGCAGGAGCAGTGAATCCCATTAGGGTGGGGGTGGAGCTTGACTGGTGGTTAGGCCATGTGGCCACCTGGCTTCCAGCAATGGCGGCAGGGGCTAGAGCCTAGGATGGTGTCAGGGTGTAGATCGCGCCTTGGATAAGACTGCGAAAGGCTGGCCAGTTATTTCACAGACGGTGCCATGTTTGGAGTCTGTCTAATGCTTTTTTCATTAGATTGACTTGAGGTTTTACTGAGAACGAAACCAGGAAAGTAACGTGCCCTCAGCACATGGTACTTGGCGGGGGGGGGGGGGGGGGGGGTTAATCTTCAGATGTTACTGATAGAATGCTAACCTTGATATGTTGGTTAATGAAGGGTGTTTGAGGATTCAATATTGTAACATTATCTGCCCCTTTGTAATTACACATTTGGGAAGGCTAGAACTTTGAGACTATGCAAATATCCTATTTCTGTTTAACCTTTTACTCATCAACTTTAGCATCCTTTAGTGGATCTTGGCCACACAAATATTGTTTTGGTGTTCTTCTGGTGATTTTCTATTTCGTTTGTTATTTCTATATTTATCCATTACAACCCTTCTGTAATGAATTGCTATCATTTCAACCCTATTTGTCAATTTCTTCACTTGTCTGTGCCAGTATAGAATCATAGATATTTAATTTTTGGTATAATCAAAAATATCACTTAATGTGTTTGTTTATGCTATTCATATTGTTATATTGTTCCAAATTTTGTTACTTTTTCAGTTTTGTGCCCATGCCTTTTTGAGATGCCTCATTTTTATCTTTTTAGCATGTTTTTATTTTCTGGCAGCACAAGATGCCACAGGCTTATCTTATATTTTCCTGCCATAGCTCTGTAATCATAAAATAGTTTTTAAAATCAGCCTACTTTTAGCAGTGTCCATATTTCTCTAAACAGCAACATAAGCCAACAACATCCCTTTGTTAATCTTGAATTATTATTTAATGTTAAGTTTCTTCATTAATGGTTTTGAATTGCAAAGAATATTGTTCAATTTGATGAATGAAAACAGCCCTATGGATATTAATTAGAATACTTGTGAAATTTTTAAAAATAAAATGGAACACACCCAATAGTTTTAAACTATGATATATAAACACTTAGTCGTTAAGTTTCTAAGGCGGAAAGCATTTTGTGATAGCTAATTGACCTGTTCTGACTTGCAAGCTTGACAAATGCACTGTCAAGATTACGACTGCCACAGCTGTCATAACCTACTGTTCAAAAATTACACATCTTGTTTCCTCCAGGAACCCACACCATCCTGACATTTCTTAATATGCTCCTGCCTTCCAAGGGAATCAGTTTGATTTTTTCAGCTCTTTATCACTCTTACTATACTTAGAAGTTTATCACATTCATCAATCACTATCCTCAGTTTTAAATTTTTCTCAGGGATTTTTCATGAGAGGCTTTTAAGGTATGTGTTAAGCTTTTAAAACTCTTATCTACCACAGCCTGTCCTGCACTGAACTCTCTGTAAGCATCTCCTAAGTTCTTGCTGGGTAGTTAGATTTCATTTACAAAGTCATATCTGTGGGTTGGCTTACTAAACATGGGAAAATAAAAGTCATTTGATTAGATAAACTGTTCAACTGAAGTGCTGAACTGCAACCAGAACCTGAGAGAAACAGCAGTGTCCTTCAGCTAGGGACTTCCTTCTGTAAATATTGTAAGAACAACTGAAAGCATAATTCTATAGGAAAGCATGCCGTTACAGGATTTTTTTAAACCAGAGGTTGAAATTCATAATAGATAACAACCTTAATAGTGATAACTTTTTGTCTGTTTGTTTTGAATAAACAAGAAGTCTTGCTACATAAATCTGCAGTTGTTAGTACAATCTTCATTATGTTTATTTTTTACTGTCATAATATTGCCTATGTTTGCATTGCATTTCACCATGTAGATATAATGGGTTTTGCATATATCACTGCATCTGATGCTTTAAATAGATCTTTTTAAAAGATACAACAACAATATCATTCTACTCCCTTCATAAAAGAGTAGACTGGGGTGAAAGAAATGCAGCATCTGCTTCAAAGTCAAGACTTGAATAGAGACTTTATGACTTCAGGCTTCAGCCAGCAGTTCTGTCTGGGGTTGGAAGGGCAGCCCAGGGGAGTAGTACACCAACGTCATACACGTGTGACTTCATCGATTTCTTTATTCTCCCACCAACATAAAAACTTTTTGTCAGGATCAAACACTTTTAATATCATTCCTTGTAGTGGTCTTGTCCTGCAAAGCAATTCTAACAGGAAGTTGTTAGGTTTAAGAAGATAACCTGCAGGAATAATGAAGGGGATGTGGTTTATACCCCCAATACAAATTGCCTTTGAACAGCTAAAGCCCAAGGACCTCCTAAAGTCATTAAACACAACTAATTGCACCACCTACAGTGCACATCTTTCCTTGATCACTTGAAAAATCCATTTTTTTTCTTGCAGTGAAACATTTCATTAAACTTTTTTATTTATATAAGGCGAACAAATTTCATGTATTTCATATATACGGCTTACAGCCTTAGGGATCAGGCTGGGTTTTCTCTGTCTTATCATACATTACTCTCTCTTTTCCTCCATCTTGCAAACACACACCACAACTCACAAAGAGGAGTAGACCAAGAGATGGGATGCATTTGTGAAAACTGATTACCCCAAATGCACAGCTAACTTGGCAGTCTCAAGTCCTGAGCTTTTCATATGTTAGAGATCAAACTGTTATTGTTCTCAAGAACTCAACATTCAGTCTGCAGAAGGAAAAACAATACAGTTTATCATCACAAACCTCCAACTGAAATTATATATTGTTTTATGTTTTAAATGTAGTACATAAGCCACAGTGATATTAACAGTACTCATGACTTTTTCATCAATATAAATTACAAATATTTTCATACTGCATTACAATGATAATAGATATCCCAAAATACATCGTCATTACTCTGACATTAGACTGCAAGCTTGATTTTAATATTCACTATCTTAATAAGGATGCCCATAAAACTTACTTTTGCATATAAAAATTTTTGATAAGGGGTCAGCCTCATGGTACACTGGGTTGGACTACTGCCTGTAATGTTGGCAGTAATAACAAGTGCTAGTTCGAGCCACAACTGCTCATCTTCCAAACCAACTCCCTAATAATGTCCCAAGTCCTTGGGACACTGCTACCCAATGAGAGACCTGGATAGAGTTCCAGGCTCCTGACTTTGGCCTTGTCTAGCCTAGGCTGTTGTAGCACTTAGGAAGAGAACCAGTGGTTGGATTATCTCTTTCTCTGTCTCTCCCACTGAGGCCCTGAAGCTTGCTTCAAGGATTTTGGTGTTCAGTTTCTATTTGTCATCACTAAATGTAAAGGGCTAGTGATTAGAGCTTCAACATATAACTGGATAAACAACTCAGCCTATAAGAGTAAATGTCCAAATTCTGTGACCCAAAACACAGGATGTATAGCCAAAGGAAGAAAACATAATATCTGAAGCCAGGTGATTGACAATAGACCAAGTACTTGCATATAACTGGGCCACTGCAACTTGGCTGAAAAACTATCCCAAAAATAATTGTCAATTTGTAAACCATTTCCTACTAATAAAAATTTCCTCATTGAAATCCAATAAGAATTTTAAGTAATCTCTTTTGATAGACTTTTTAAAATATAGATTTACAATTGGCTGATATTTTAATAAGTTGTTTAAAACTCTGAACAGTTATAATTTTCATTATACAGATAAAATACATTTTAAAAAACATCTTTTTAAAATCATATCATTTTAAACTTATACAGCATGCTTGTATTTAGCAGGTGGTTATGGAATTCCTTCGTGTACCAGCCGGTGTGGATCTTTGCATTGGAAACATTTCACTGTAGGGACAGCATCTATAACATCATGTCATCAAATGCCAAGATCATTTCACTTGTTTCATCTATTTTTCCCAAATCTCCTCTGTGCATCTCCATGTAATAGAGGTCAGAAATGAAAGGCACAATAGGGAGGAGAAAAGAGGTTCCAGATATTAATCAAATGAAAGCCCTTTGTGTTGGGAAATAAACTATGGATACTTAGTGATATTAAAAGTTTTAAATCCCACTCCACAACTTTACATTTAGTGATGACAAATAGAAACTGAACACCAAAATCCTTGAAGCAAGCTGCAGGGCCTCAGTGGGAAAGCAAGGCTATCATTCTGATCACCCTGAAGCCACTGCCAGGGACCCCAAGCACTAATGAATTCTATGAAGTTGGGCCTCTGTTTAGCCCGAGTGAGCTAAGTTGCTTCAGGGGGCTCACATGCACATGTGTGCGTACGTGCGCGCGTACACACACACACACACACACACACACACACTCCAGGTCAAAAGACTTCTACACTAAAAATAGCAGAAAGAAAAAGTTTATTAAAATAATTGTTTTATGATGACACCTTTAGACAATCCCAGTGGTCATTTGCCATTTTCTCAGTGCCTGCAGAGATAAAGTGAAGATGGCAAAGAAGCCATTTGTCATTCTAGAGTCTTTTGCTCTATGTTAGAGCAGTCTAACTAACATTACTGTAGTCTAAATAACATTTTCTCAGTAACTAGGCTACACTGGACACACATTAGAGACCCTTCCACTGCCCACACACTCAGTTTAGACTAAAGAGCTAGTCAGTCCATTAAATAAAATTGTCTTCCTGACTGTTTTGCTTAGACACATCCCAGCCATGGGCCAGGGATCTTCTTTGTCAGTCTCTCTCAGACCACCAGAGGGAATCAGCTTGCAATGCCCTTGCCCAAATGGCACACAATCTTCTGTCTCATTACCACCTATTCTCATGGCAGCTGGCATTGCCTACCTCCTGGTAGTGGATCATCCAATCAGTCTTCATTTTTTAAAGTTATAAACCCAAGGAGCTATTCAATAATTTATTTCTCATGAATTCCAGTTAACTGCCAGGAGTGTTGAAAATGGAAGATCCTATGGATAATAAATATTTCATGTGTTATTTGAATGTTACCCAAGTGTTTTAAAATTGTATGTCCTGAACAATGACTGAAAAGGTTCTGGCTGAATTAAGGACAATGATTGGACAACTCACACACTACCTGCAGTACCAAGGCATCCTCCCAGGCTTCACCTAGACAATTCTGCTAGGTGAAAGTAACAAAATCAGTAACACACAGGCTCCATACAGTTGGGAGCTTATCCTGATATATTATCAAGATTGTATTCTAACCACGTGCAGTGCCAGCATCCCATAAGGGCACTAGTTCAAGTCCAGTCTGCTCCACTTCCGATTCAGCTTTCTGCTATGGCCTGGAAAAGCAGTGGAGGATGGCCCAAGTCCTTGGGCCCTGAACCTGTGTGGGAGACCCAGAAGAAGCTCCTGGCTCCCGGCTTTGGACCAGCACAGCTCTGGCCATTGCAGCCAACTGGGGAGTGAACTAGCGAATGGAAGACCTCTCTCTTTCTCTCTCTCTCTCTGCCTCTCCTTCTATGTGTAACTATGACTTTCAAAAAAATAATTTTTTAAAAAAAGATTGTATTCTAGGCTTGGCTTTATTACAGCATTCCTGAGTTTCTGGTATTTTATATACATTTTGTCACTAAATAGATCTGCATCATTTTTTAAAGAACCAAAATCAGTGATCAACCCTCAATGCAACTTTTAACTGAAGCTGAGACATATCAATTAAAGCAACATTAACTAAGACCCTGTTATGTGCTAAGCATTTTGCTAATTCCTAAGAAAGAAAGATCAAGACTGTCGTTCTACTCTGATGGGACCTCAAAATAAAATCCTCACTGAATAAACTCTTATTGCCACACTCTCCCCTGTCATTGAGACTAATACAAGAAATATGAAAATTGTTTTTGTCCCTCTTGAAAAATTATATGTATTCAACTATATTTCAGCTTGATATATTCTTAAATTCAGAATCAGATGAATCTCTCATCCTGGTGCTTTTTTTGTTGGGCGGTCAAAACAAAACTAAAACAACCCTCCCCTGCCCCTTTGTGAGAACTGTCAGCTATACTCAGAGACAAACTTGTTATCTAAAATCAGCTTTCAGGCTCCATTTTCTTTAGTTCTTTTTAATTTCCCAAGCTGCCTCAAACTAAGCAAATATCCATTCCAACAAGTAGTTACTAAGCATTAACTAGGTGAGATAGACTTTATTATGTTTGTATGAAAAGGCAGTCCCATATTGCAGGGAATCTATCATTTTTGGTTTTGAAAGCAGGGGTAAATATACAAAAATTAATTTATTTTAAAATATAATTTTAAATAACACAAAAGAATGGCAAAATACCATTATGTAACTCCATAACAAGTCTGAAGAGATGCATAGTAGTTTGCATATTAATTATTTGATACAAAAAATAAGAATTTCTCTGAAAACTAAGAGAACTTCTGTGAATATATGTTCATATAATCTAGTTTGCCTTACACACTAACAAGCATTTGTACTGGTCAGCATTTTCTTTCATCCAGCCTCTGGATCTATTGCTGAACATCACAGCTAGCAATGAAGTCAGCCGTGTCTAGAATAAAAGATTTTCTTTCAAAATGTGTGCTCAATTTAACTGAATCAGATATCCTGCCTGCTGGAATCCTTGATACAGTCTGAAACGATAATTTGTCCTTCATTGAGCATCTGATGCAAACAGCAGCAACAACAAAACTCCAGTCAACAAAACAATGCATGAGAGCTTCATGTGTATATGTATAGATAGATATATTCTCTCTCCTCCCTAAGCACGTGTGTGTGTGTGTGTGTGTGTGTGTAATATGTCCAGTAAAATTCAGGAAGCGATGAATCGTAGAACTGGAAGGAAAGGCTCTCTTTTGTGCTCTCTGCATCCTCCCATTGTCTTTGAGGGTTTCACTGTATTTGAAGAGCTTGTTTTCCGGCGGATGTAGTCAAGTGAAGTTGCTGAAAAGAAGGGATTGTGACTTTCTAAAGACAGATATTTTCTTCTACTTTCTATTTTTAAGATAGAAAAGTTGTCCTTTTAAGGGTATATTCTGAGTATGGTTTAAAGAGATCTTGATTTTTTTTTCTTACAATGAAAATAATATATTTCTAATGTCTGTGAATAAAACTGAACAACCTTTTCCATAGGTCATTAGTATGCATACATGTGCAATCCTAAATAATGTCATTTCAGTAAGCTAAATCTCAGTTATCTTTTTCATTAGAATTAGAGCTATCATGTACTAATATTTTATGTGCATAACTTGTTTGAAGAGCATTTATTAATTCTATATTGAGAAAAACTCATTTTAATCAAATATAAGCAATTATTAATTGAAAGGAATTCTTTATTTCTTCTCAAATCTGATAACAATTTCAATAGCAGTTCATGATTCTTCCATTTAAATGACATACATAGTTCAGTTTCCACACTATACACCATTTCTCTGCACTTTAAAAAAGTAATATGTAGTCAAATACCATCCATAGTTGGATCTAACTTTTGCTGATCTATTTCTGTGTTCCTTAAAAGTCAGAAATATCACTCAGTACAAATATTCCACAAATACTAAAAATGGCATTTTATAATCTAATGATAAGTTGCGTCCTTCCCAAGTTCAACTCATGATACGTCCGTGATTTTTCTCTTCCTTCTGTCTTTGCTTTCTTCTCTCTCACTCTGTTTCTTCCCTCATCTCAACAACTCATGCAAATAGTTTGGGTTTAAGCTCAGCTAGAGAATGGAACATAATCTTTACATGATTTCCATTTGAGGTGCTTGTTAAAATGCAAGTGTGTGCCCCCTCAGATTAAATAAAATTTTTTTAGCCACAGGGCCTTGATAAGTCCACAATTTTTTATCAGTGACTGATATGTCTAGCACAATGTTTCAGAGCCTGTTTGCAATTTCTTTATGTAGAAGTTTTAAGCATTCTAATTCTGCCCAATTCTTGATTGAATTCCACCTTTTACTTAACTGTAACTATTTTTAAACTCACCAAAGAAAGTGTCAATCATGATTAGAAGGCACACAAGATGTCCAAGGGCCTTTTTACTTCTCAAGGAGCAAATAGTCCATACAGGCCCACAATAACTACTTTGTGATTTACTGTATTTTAATTTTTTTTTCAGATTTTTTATTTTTTTATTGTATTTTAATTTTTAAAAACAATTTACATAAAACCTGTAGGGTGTCATATATACCAAACTCTCTGGGGAGCTACAGCACAGTTTTTTTGCCTCAGAATTATATTGATATTGACATGACTGTTTACAGGAGGTATGTATGTGTATGTGTGTGATAGATAGATAATACAATTACAATATTACTGCCTTCAATATATTCCCTTAACCTCTTAGTGATCCAGATCCCATAGACTCTCACATTCACTTTCTCAACTGCCCACACTCACCCACTTAACTGAAATCTTCCTCTGCTCATTAATCAGGCCTCTGGGATTATGTAAGTGATGAAAAGGTCAGGACTCCTCAACTGTTGCACTTTGACTAACCATCTACCAATCATTAATGTGAACAGAAAGTCCTCCATATGAAGGTCATGATATTTAACCAATGTAGCTGCGAAATACTCAAAAGCTACAGGTTTACAGCCAATATGAAGATGCTAAGATATGTAGGAGATATGGATGAGTGTCCTGCAATGATTAAGGTTATGAACAGCAATTTTTTCAATGGCAATAAGCCACATAAGAATGTTCTCTAGTGCTGTAGGTAGTCTGCTTAAAGTAAGTTCAATTCTCAGTACAAAAAAAAAAAAAAAGAATCAGTGACCCACCTCACTTTTAAATATATATATTTACATATATATTTAAAATCTTTCTATATATGTATATATACATTTAATTTTGGAACTGAATATGAAGCTTCTCAATCTATCATATATCCCTATGAAAATATTTTACATTTGATTTTTCAAAGGGTCGAAGTTCTCTACATAGTTACAACTCAGAGTTACTGAAGTGTTCTCCCAATCATCCTCACAGAATAATGATGACCCACTTTTGTTTAATGTTCCATTGATTATCAGAAGTTGTCCGATGACTAACACTAATTACTAATTAACTGACATTTTAATTTTCTAACAAGACCTAAGGTTAGTGGATGTATTCATACTATATTTTTTAAAAAAGTATACTCTCTTTAACTTAGCCAAAAGAATTTCCTAGCACTGAGATTTTTAAAAGTTATTTGAAAAGCAAATCACCATCAAACTAAATTTACCTACCAAAGCTAGACAAAAGGCAAAAGTATCGTTTAAGTGGTACCAATTCAATGACAGTGTCAGTAACCCACGTTTGAACCTTGCATAAAGCATTATAAATTTTCAAATACAGACAAATTAATTATTCTCTTCAAAGAGCATCAGCTTACCAGAAGTATGAAATCAAGCTACAGGCCAAGATTGTCTGCTTTCTAGTTCAATAAAGGGAAACATTTGCTGCAAAGTTGAAACTATATTTAGGAGAGACAATTAACTGATTGTTGTGGTTGGATCTGATATCATCTCTACAGATTTTGGTCAGGAGGTTGTTGCATTTTAAAGTTTGACAGTTTTCATAGAAATAAGTTTTAAGAATTTTAATTGATCAGAAAAAAACTTGTGCTGACTGTTGTTGTACAATGTAATACATTATCCATTTTAGTAATTTTTTTATTCTAGCACTATTGGTTGAACTCTGTAATTAACAAACAATTATTCTTAGGTGTTTAAATTTTAACTGAAAAGTGATCCCTGTGAAATATAAGAGTGGGAATAAGAGAGGGAGAAGATGTACAATTTGGGACATGCTCAATCAGTCGTGCCCCAAATGATGGAGTTAGAATTGTGCCAGGGAATTCCAATACAATCCCATCAAGGTGGCATGTACCAAGGCCATCTCACTAGTCCAAGTGATCAATTTCAGTTCACAATTGATCACACTGATAGGTCTAAGAGTCAAAGGGATCACACAAACAAGACTAGTGTCTGCTAATACTAACTGATAGAATCAAAAAGGGAGAGAATGATCCAACATGGGAAGCGAGCTACACAGCAGACTCATAGAATGGCAGATGTCCTAAATAGCACTCTGGCCTCAGAATCAGCCCTTAAGGCATTCAGATCTGGCTCAAGAGCCCATGAGAATATTCTAGGCATGGAAAGCCAAGACACTCTGGAAAAAAAAGAAGACCTAAATGAAAAATCTCTGTGAGTGAGATCCCAGTGGAATGAATGGGGCCATCAAAGAAGGAGGTACCTTTCTCTGAAGCGAGGAGAGAACCTCCACTTTGACTATGACCCTGTCAGAATAAGATTGAAGTCAGCGAACCCTAAAGGCTTCCATAGCCTCGGCAACTCATGACTAGAGCCTAGGGAGATTACTGATGCCATAAACAAGAGTGTCAAATTGTTAAATCAACTTCAGGAGTCACTGTGTACTTACGTCTCATGTGGGATCTGTCCTTAATGTGTTGTCCAATGTGAAGTAATGCTATAACTAGCACTGAAACAGTATTTTACACTTTGTGTTTCTGTGTGGGTGCAAACTGATGAAATCTTTACTTAGTATATACTGAATCAATCTTCTGTATATAGATAATTAAAAATGAAAAAAAAATCTTGGTGTTAAATTGGAAATTGCCTAGAAAATTAATCAATTTTTTAAAAAAATATATCATGTAGGATCTCTGTCCTTAATGTGCTATACATTGTGAATTAATACTATAACTGGTACTCCAACAGTATTTTTCACTTTGTGTTGCTATGTGAGGGCAAACTGTTGAAATCTTTACTTAATATATAGTAAACTGATCTTCTGTATATAAAGAGAATTGAAAATGAATCTTGATGTGAAGCAAGGGGAGAGGGAGTGGGAAAGGGGAGGGTTGCGTGTGGGGGGGAGGTTATGGGGGGGAGCCATTGTAATCTATAAGCTGTATTTTGGAAATTTATATTCTTTAAATAAAAGCGTTATAAAAATAAATAAATAAATAAAAATAAATAAATAAATAAAAAAAGAATTTTAATTGATCAGAAAAATGATCTGTAACATTCCACTCAGATCCTTCTCAGTACAGACAGGCTGTGCTGTGGTTAAATGGTACTATGGCATGTATGGCTATTTTTAAAAATTTCTTTTTATTTGAAAAGCAGAAGAATAACGTGAGAAGGACATAGAGAAGGAGAGAACTTCCATTGCTGCTTTATTCCTCTATTATCTGAAATAGCCAGAGCTGGGTTAAAGTTGGGAGCCTGGAACTTAATCCAGGTCTCACATGCTGGGGTGGCTGGGACCCAACTACTTGAGCCTTCACCTGCTACTTTGCAGGGTACATATTAGCAGAAAGCTGAAACCAAAAGCAGAGTAAGGACTTAAACCAAAGCACTCTTTTACAGGACATGGTTGTCCTAAGAAGCATGTTAACCACTTCACGAAATTCTGGCTTCTGCTAATGGTTATTTCAAGTCATAAATGCTTGAAACTTATAGAATCAAACTCTCAGTTCTTAAAGGAATATTTTTGTAATTCTTACCTCTTCTCCATTTTTACCTCTCTGTCTCTATAAATACATTAGAAGTACCACACAATATATAACAAATCCACAGACAGCATCAGATTACTGGGGAAAAGTTGGAAGCATTTCTACTAAGATCTGGTAACAAGATAAGGATGCCCATGTTCACCACTGCTATTCAGTGTAGTTCTGGAAATTTTAGCCAGAGCCATTAGGAAAGAAAAATAAATCAAAGGGATACAAATTGGAAGGAGAAAGTCAAGTCATCCCTGTTTGCAGATGACATGATTCTGTATATAGGGGAACCAAAAGACTCCACTAAGAGACTACTGGAACTCATCAGAGACTTCAGTAAAGCTGCAGGATATAAAATCAACACACAAAAATCAGTAGCCTTTGTATCTACAGACAATTCCATGGCTGAGAAAAAACTTGTAACATTAGTACCATTCATAATAGCTACAAAATAATTTAAATACCTTGTAATAAATTTCAAAGATGTGAAAGATCTCTACAATGAAAATTTCAAAATATTAAAGAAAGAAATAGAAGATTACACCAAAAAATGGAAAAATCTTCCATGTTTGCAGATTGAGAAAATTAATATCATCAAAATGTCCATACTACTGAAAGTAATTTAGATTCAATGTGATCATGATCAAAATACAAAGGACATTCTTTGCAGATCTAGAAAAAATGATACTAAAATTCATATGGTAACACAAGAGACTCTGAAGAGATAAGTAATCTTAAACAAAAAAACCAAAGCTGGAGGCATCATAATACCAGACTTCAAGCCATACTACAGGGCAGTTATAATCAAAACAGCCTGATACTAGCACAAAAATAGACATGTAGACCACAGGAACAGAACAGGACAACACAGAAATCAATCCATGCATGTATAACTAATTAATCTTTAACAAAAGTGCTAAAATCAATCCCTGGAGAAAGGACAGTCTCTTCAACAAATGGTGCTGGGAAAATTGCATCACAGCATCAGAAGTATGAAGCAAGACCCCTACCTTACACAAAAATCAACACACAATATATCAAGGATCTAAATCTATGATCTGATATACTATCAAATTACTAGAGGAAAACATTGGAGAAACTCTGTAAACCACTGGCAAAAGCCAACAATTCTTGAGAAAGACCCCAGAGGCACAGGCAATAAAGATAAAAATAGGCAAATGGGATTATATCAAGCCAATCAGGTTAATTAACCATCCCCTTTGGAAGTGGGTTAAAAGCCTGAGACACGGTGTGTCCCGGACCTTCTCTTCTTCCCTGGCCTCTTGCCAGGAGGGGGCTCGCTGTAGCCCTGTGCATCCAGGGTGGGTGGCCTTAGGCTTCCTGGCCTAGATGCTCCTCCACGTGGCTGGTTCCTGGTGCTCGGTATGAACCCAGATTTACCACACTCTCTCTTAATAAAGCTCTCACTCTCCTATGCATCTTTCACACTAAATAAAAGCCTAAAATGTACCATACTGCCTCATTTATCAGTGCCGTTATTTAGAATTCTTCTCTAAATATTAGGCAAGAACCCTCTTGGGCTTATTAATATTTGAGATTTATTAAAAAGCATATGGTAAAATCGTATGGCACCCCAAATTCCAGTAGCATATGTGGCACCCCAGATAGCACTTCCAGGGAACTTTAAGGAGCAGCATTATTGTATTAATTTTAGGGGGTCATCTCCGATTTCAAACAGACACATGAAAAAATGCTCAGGATGATTAACCATGGAATTGCAAATAAAAACCACAATGATGTTTCACCTTACCAGACTTGGAATGGCTTGCACCCAAAAGTAGAAAAAAAATAAACAATACTGGTGAAGATGAAGAGAAAAAGTTACTTAATCCACTGTTGGTGAGAATGTAGACTAGTACAACCATTATGGAAGATAGTATGCAGATTCCTCAGATATCTGAAAATAGATCTATCATATGACCGAGCCATCTCCTGGGAATTTACTCAAAGAAAATACAACTAGAATATTAAAGAGTTATTTGTGGGGCAGGCACTGTGATGTAGGTGGTTAAGCCTCTTCCTGCAGTACCCACATCCCACGTGGGTGCCAGTTCAAGTCATGGCTGCTCCACTTCTGACCCAGCTCCTTGCTAATGTGCCAAGGAAAGCAGCAAAAGATTGTCCAAGTCCTTGGGTCCCTGCACCCATGTGGGAGACCTAGAAGAAGTTCCTGGCTTCTGGCTTCAAACCAGACCAGCTCCAGCCATGGTGTTCATTTGGAGAGTGAAACAGCAAATGAAAGATCTCTCTCTCTCCCTCTCTCTCTCTTTAGCAGAGCCTTTCAAATATATAAATCCTTATAAAGAGTTACTTGTACCCCCTTGTTTATTGCAGCTCAATTCACAATAGCTACAATATGGAATCAACTCAGATGTCCACCAACTGTTGACTGAATAAAGAGAATGTGGAAATATACACTTTGGAATACTATGCAGCCATAAAAAAGAATGAAACCTGCATTTTGCAACAAAATAGTTACAACTGGAAACCATTATGCTTACTGAAACAGGCCAGTTTTAAAAAGACAAATATCATATGTTTTCTCTGATATGTGGCAGTTAATATAGAATGTAAATAATATGTACAGGAATAAAATGGACATTTTGGGATATGATTGTTATTTTTAAACTTTGTTTATACTCCTGTGGAACTGTGGTCATTCTTCTTTTTATTTCTTGAATATAATTAAGCTTGTGAATATTGAATGGACTAATATTGTCTTTCTAAAAACTGATGAAGAGAGGGGAGGGAAGGAGGAGGATTGGTGAGAGTAGGGGAGTGAGGGAAGTGTGGTTATCTTCTTGGAAATGTACCCATTATGGAATGAGTAAACTCTGTTCTCTTTATATTAATATAAAACCTAAAAATAACTACTAGCTTACTAGCTATCTAATCATGGCCACTCTGTTTTCAAATGCCTACCCCTATCATCAGAAATTCTCAAGGTAACAAATTGCCTTTATTACCTGATTATGTTACATCACCCAAAGATATAATTGCAACTAGATTCTCCCAAATTAAACATCTACTCGGAGGCCAGCAATGTGGCACAGTGGGCTAAACCTCTGCCTGAGATTCATGTCCTAGCTTTTCTACTTCTGATCCAGCTTGCTGCTATGTCCTGGGAAAGCAATAGAAGATGGCCCAAATGCTTAGGTCCCTGCACCATGTGGGAGATCCAGAAGAAGCTCCAGCCTCCTGGTTTGAATAAGCTTAGCTCCGGCTGTTGTAGCCATTTTGGGAATGACTAGCAGATGGAAGACCTTTCTCTCTGTCTGTAACTCTCTCTCAGATAAATAAAATATTGGTGGGGGGTTGGTGCTGTCACATAGCAGGTAAAGCTGCTGCTTGCAGTGCCAGCATCCCATATGGGCACTGGTTCGAGTCCCAGCTGCTCCACTTCCAATCCAGTTCACTGTTATGGCCTGGAAAAGCAGAAGAAGATGGCTCAAGTCCTTGGGCCCCTGACCCACTTGGGAGACCCAGAAGAAGCTCCTGGATCCTGGCTTCAGTTCAGTGCAGCTCTGGCTGATGCGGCCAGCTGGAGAAAGAACCAGCAGATGAAAGACCTCTCTCTTTCTGTCTCTCCTTCTCTCTCTGTGTAACTCTGACTTTCAAATAAATAAATAAATCTTTAAAAAAAATTTTAAAATAGTCTTATGATGGAACAGTCAAGAGTTCCAAAACCAAGAAGCCAAAGTGGCCACAGAGGTCTGTTTATTTGAGAGGGCTTTCTCAACTGCACAAGCCTAATGCTGCTTATCTACTGTCAGTTACCTGGGAGCCTCTGCTGTCTACTTCTCATCCTTTAGGCCCACGGTGATAACAGTGGAGAACATCTTTTGAACAATTTCTAGCGAAAATTGTGAAAAAGTTCCTTGTTTCTCGTTGTTAAGATTAGTTCCTGTTCACACAGAGTGCTCTCTCTTCCACTGTGAAGCTTATGCTTATGAAAGTTTGCCTTCAAGCCATTCATTTTGGTGCAGATCATGTCAGATAATCACATTTGAGTCACCCTTCCAAGGGTCATCTGCATCTTTAAATATCAAGGCTCTATGATTAATCTTTAGAACAAAAGTCTCTGCAGTAAAATTATTGGTTGTAGACCCTGTTTCTACAAGTCAAAGCTGTCAGGTTTCCTTCTTTCTCTGTGCAACAGGTCTATCTATAATATTGTGAATATAACAGTTCCTATATCACAGGGATATACCAAGAAATGAATTACTTAGTTGACACAAAACATTTAGAATGGTCTGGACACAAGCCATGTGCAACAAATGTGCTGGTACTATTGTATACATAGGAGCTGAGCACAACCTCTGGTGAGGTGAGCATTTCGAAGGTCTCTAGAAAATGACATGGAAATGATAGTACAAAGGTGAGTACATATTGTTCTTAAATTTTAGGAAATTAAATGGTTAAGTTGGTTCAAACTTGGCGAATTTTTAAAAAATGAACTCCATGAAATAAACATGAAGAATGAAAGTGAAGAATTAACATATCTTAGTTCAGATTTACTTGACACTGTATCTCTAAAACAAAGCTAAAGCACCTCTTTTTTTTTTTTTTTTGACAGGCAGAGTGGACAGTGAGAGAGAGAGACAGAGAGAAAGGTCTTCCTTTGCCGTTGGTCCACCCTACAATGGCTACCGCGGTTGGCGCGCTGCGGCCGGCGCACCGCGCTCATCCGATGGCAGGAGCCAGGTGCTAGGTGCTTTTTCCTGGTCTCCCATGGGGTGCAGGGCCCAAGCACTTGGGCCATCCTCCACTGCACTCCCGGGCCACAGCAGAGGGCTGGCCAGGAAGAGGGGCAACCGGGACAGAATCCGGTGCCCCGACCGGGACTAGAACCCGGTGTGCCGGCGCCGCAAGGCGGAGGATTAGCCTGTTGAGCCACGGCGCCGGCCTAAAGCACCTCTTAATATGGAGTGGCATTCACATTGGACAAATATCATACTGAATTTAAAGTTTTTTCATGTGATTAGAAACAAAGACATGCCATTAAATTGACCATTGAGAATTGTTTCCAAACAGAAACAATTCAACCAAAGCTACACTAAGCATCACCTGTATATACTTTCTTTCACAGTCCCGGAAGAAGCTAAATGAAAGGCATCACATATTCAGTCAAAACCCTGTCTTCCCTATCCTCCCCCCCCCCCAACTAAAAAGACAATTCAGACTTTCTGCCTTCTTTTCCCAACTTTTTCCTCCACAACTCAAATTCCCAGGATTCTTATACAACCGCTCCTTTTCATCTGAGGAACTACTTGCTTTTCTGTCCTTTCATGGGTAAAAAGAGGCAAGTGCTAGGGTTCTAACTGTAGAGGTGACGCTTTCCTTCAGAGCAGATTAGATTGTATACATAGACGATATAAATTTACTTAACATGTATAGAATTAATGGCAACATAATTACATATTAATGACAATCAGAAAAAGATAATGTTTTTGGAATGCAAATATGTCACCTAAAATATTTTTATTTATTTATTTCAAGATGCCAAGTAACCTGAAATTCAAAAGTTAAATGATTCCAATTATAGTTTCTCCTTCTTCTTGTAACAGTTGTGATAAAAATTGTCTTATGATAAAGATTTTTCTTAAAGCAAAGAAATTTGTCATCCATGATGTAAATAGATTAAAGACAATAGAAGATCAGATTCTAATTAAAAACGTGACAGTAAATGATAATCCACTAAGCAAATTGCCAATATGTACATCTATTAACTGTCACATCCCTGAATGAGGACATATTTATACTACGTTACTTATATCTCATTTCTAAAATGGAGACAAGAAGTTATTTTTCCTGTCATATTATGCTTGTGAAACTAAAGGGTTTATTGTCATGTTTCAGGAGTAATACACTGAATTGTCGCATTCCAACAAGCCATTCAACAGTCTATTATTGAGTTGACAACTTTATTTATAACAAAGTAAAAATGCTTAAATTTTTCCTTTTTGATAATCAATTTTCTATTTGAGTTAGTTTATTTTTCTTACAATGTTCTTCTCACCTCCATCATCCAAATACAGGAAGCAGTGACATCAGGTTGTACTTTGGGTCTGAAGGGGGAGTTGTCTTATTCTGTTCATTAATAGAAAAGGCAGGCTCAATGACAGCCATCCAAGCCCTCTTCTGCCTCTAGACTTGCAGAGCCCGGGCTATGGGCTTCTGAATTATGATCACCATCATTCCGTGGAACGCTAGCCTTGTCAGTGTCACCACTGATTTGCATAAAGCAAGTCAGAGCAGGGAGGAAACACGAACATCTCGAATTTTCCTTTGCTTTATATATATTTTTTAATTTGTCTTCTTAATTCAAACCCAGAGGGGAAATGGAAACTAATCGGAAGCCATAACCATCAAATTAGCCCATGGCCATGGCCTCTTTTTTGCCATTCTGGTCATAACTGAGGCTTACTGTCTATTAAAGACACACAGAATGACTTCATTGACACGACTTCTAGTGCATTCACAATGAAACTAATTGAGGAAGTAAATGTCATTATACACTCTTGTACTCAAAAGGATTTTATTGTAGATAGGACTTACAGGAAAAAAAAAAAAGCACCTTTATCTGCTGCTTTACTGAAATGAAGGGAGATAATGAAAAAGCTTCAGGAAATTTATTATTTATTTTGGAAAAATCTGGATTAAATATGAGCCATAATGAAAGGCTGGCATATGCCACGAAGGAAAATATAAAAGGCACAAAGACAATGTTCTGGTTTTAGCCTTGAGCCAACATAATCTGGAGTTAACCTTTTATTAGCTTTTTAATTAAAAAGATGCCATATTTATTTTAAAATTACAAATATGAAAATAAAATAAAGAAAAAGCTTTCACACAACTAAAACTTGCACTGCTATCTCTGAATGATTTTTAAAATTTAATTATTTAAAGCTGTTCATTCATATTGGTTCACATATACAATGTAACAAAACAAAATTTTACTATGATGCAGAAACTATCTGCTATATTATATTAATCACTTTGTTTATATACATAAACTTATTTCAGAAATTAAACTTAGAGTTTCTATTATGGGGATAGTGACCAGCCTGTGCTGGAGCAGGGAACAGAGCCGTGAATAGGGCACAGAGAATTCCTGCACCGACAAAACTAATCACTCAAACACTGGAAGTTCAGACTTTTAGATCTCTTGTCAACTAAGTTATTCTAGAATTTTAATGCTTTTACTTGAATTTTCCCATATACACAATAGTGAAATATTTATATATATAATACAAAGGCATTTATATATACAATACAAAGAAACTGAAAATGAAGCACTGCCTAAGTGGTCACAACTATTAGTATGGTCACTGTTTTTCTAGATATTCCCCATGCACTGATTAATACATATAAGTATATGTACATTATTTTTACATACTTGGAATCTATAGTAGATATAGATATACATTATAATTTTATTTTACTTCTTAAATTTTAAAGTTCTTTTTCCATATCTCTACATATATTTGTAACTAATTACTTATCTAACTGGCATTATTTTGCTAAAATATCAAAGTTTTTAAACTATCATAAATCATACCTATGACTAATCATTCTTAACTATATAGACGGGTGTAAAAATAAATTTTCAACACCCACACACACTATATATATATATATATAGATACATCTCATTTCTACACTTCACCCTCTAAATTTTTTTATTTCTTTTAAAAAAAGTTTATGTATTTATTTATATGAAAGGCACAATGACAACGACAGAGGGAGAGGGAGAGAAAAACTCCATCTGTGTCAGCCTTGTGGGTGGCAGGAACCTAAGTACTTGAGCCATCATCTGCTATTTCCTATAGTGTACATTAGCAGGAAGCTGGAATCCGAAGCAGAGGTAGAACTTAATCCCAGGCAGTCTGATCTGGCTAGAGGAAATCTCAGGTAGTATCTTAACCTGCTGTGCCACAACAGTTGCCCCATAAGTTTCATTTTTTTATTTTAAAATTTTTATTGCTCTAAGGTAAACAAATTTCATGTATTGTATATATACAGATTTATGAGCATAATGGTACTTCCCACCATGTCTTTCCTTTCATTCATGATCCCATTCTTCTTCCTCCTTCCTAATTTCTTCCTTTTAATTTTTACAGTGACATACTCTCAGTTTATTCTATAATCACAAGTTTAATCTTTCACCAAGTAAGGAGTTCAATAAGCAGTAAGTAGAAAAAACACTGCTCCTCCAGAGTATAGAGAAGGGCTATAACAATAATCAAATCAAAATGTCAATTTCACTCATATGCACAACCTTTTTTGTGCTCTGTATATTAATTACCACAAATCAGAGAAAACACATATTTGTGTTTTGGGACTGGCTTATTCCACTAAGCATAATGGTCTCCAAGTGTATATATTTGGTTGCAAAAGACAGAATTGCATTTTTATGGTTGGATAATATTCCATCACATGTAAATACATTTTCTTTATCCAGTCATCAGTTAATAGACATCTGTGTTGATTCCATATCTTAGATGTTGTGAATTGAGCTTCTTTAATGTGGCACATACAGATAGATAGCAGTTTCATATGCTGATTTCATTTTGTTTGGGTAAATTCCCAAGAGTGGAGTGACTGGGTCATAAGGTAAATCTATTTTTAGATTTCTGAAGAATCTCCATATTGTCTTCCATAATGGTTGTACCAGTTTACATTCCCACCAACAGTGTTAAGGTGCTCTTTTCTTCATATCCTCACAAGCATTTGCTATTTTTTGATTTTTGGATGACAGTCATTCTAATAGCGGTGAGGTGAAACCTCACTGTGGCTTTGATTCATATTTCCCTGATGGCTTAGAAAAACTAATTTGTCAAGAGTTCTGGTAAATAATTGTGAAATAGAAAAAAAATGATAAATAGGAAGAAAAGATAAAGATAAAAATATAATAAGGACAAAGAAACAAAATGGTGAAGATTAATAAATCTGAAAGTTGACTTTTGGAATGATTTATAAACTTAATAACTTAGGGTAGCACTGATCAAGAAAATAAGGCACAAATTTTAATTAGTTAGGAATAAAAAGGAATAGGAGCAATATAACAACAGATGAAATGGAACTTAAAAATATTGTGAGAATATTGTGAAAACCTTCATGTTCAGGGGCTGGTGCTGTGGCATAGCAGGTTAAGCCACTGCCTACAATGCAGCATCCCATATGAGCACAGGTTTGAAGGCCAGCTTCTCCTCTTCTGATCTGGCTATCTGCTAATCCACCTGGGATAGCAGCAGAAGATGGTCCAAGTGCTTGGGCCCCTGTACCCATATGGGAGACTCAGATGTTGTGGCCATTTGGAAAATGAACCAACAGATGGAAGATCTCTCTCTCTCTCTCTCTGTATGTATATGTGTGTATGTCTCCCTCTCTGTAACTCTGCATTTCAAATAAAATAAATCTAAAACAAATTTATATCCAAATTTTTAAAATTTAGATGAGATAGATTATACTTATCTTGTACAAGAACTTTCATAAAACGAGATACTATATGTAAACATCACCCAGCTTAACTCTTTTAGTCCATAGATAAGAAAACTAAAGTCTGGAGAAAAAAAATTAGTTTTTTAATGCAGGAATAAAACCCAATGAACTAATTTTACTATGTTAATTAAAATAATACTACCAACCTATCCCTTAAGCTGATGTTGTTTAGTTCATATCATGTAATAGTACTGTTTCCTAAAGAGTAAAATAAGGGTCCCTAAAAATGGTTTCCTGGGCTCCTGAAAACATGGTACTCTCTGACTATATTGGGTATGGCCTGTAAATTATACAAACAGAGCAACAAGAAACAACTTTGCTATTGTGAGATATGCCTGAGAGGCAGAAAAAAATGTTAGAAAATCCCAACTGTATGCTTCTGAGAATGCAAATAGGAAGACAGCAATTATTTAAAATTATAACTGGATTCTAAGCTGTTTGAGATCATGATGCAGTCTTCATAGTGTTAGTTATTAGCAAGAGGCTCAAAATACTTCATTACTTTACTTTCAGACTTGCCAAGAATACCAAAACTCTTGAATTGGGAAAACTTCCTTTCTTTCCTTTGTTGTTGATTTTTTTTTCTTTCCCTATCAGATTTCAGGGTTTACAATTATGCAAAGTGAGGCTAAAAAAGCAAAGAAAATTTTAATTAAGTCACATTGAAATATATTGAAGCAGTATTAAGTATATGTATGTTAATAAAGGGCCAAACGCCATTAATTTATACTGTAATTTTCTACAATCCAAAGCCTTAGAAAGTTTTATTTCAGACAAAAGCTGTACAGAAATTTTCAAGCTAAAACATGATCCATGATTTCAATTAACCACTGACATTACTAGGATGAATTCTATAGTTGTGAAGATATGAATAAATGATTTGAAGATCATTTTCAGAGCTAGGATAAGTATTTTGCAGGGATGTGATAGTAATGAAAAATCCAGAACTACCTGTATGAACTACCCTTGCAATTTATTCCTAATGATGAATAAAGAGTCATATAAAAATTTCATTTGGGCTCAGCACTGAAAGGTTTAAAACTGACTTTCCAAATGAATTGAAATCCAACTATGTGTGGGTTCAGAATTATCATGGGAACCATTCACAGACTCCTTTTGATATTAAAGTTGTATGTTTACAATGGGATAACCAGTGATAGAAATCATGACCCATTTTAATCAAGAACTCTGATGAATGAGAATTCAGAAATCAGAAACTTATCCAAATGGCATTGCTCCCTGAAATTACATCTTAGGATTTTACCCAGTGTCTACATAGTCCTGATTACTGGATTGTAATTTTAAAATAGAAGGTAACTTGGAAAACAAAAGGTGTCTGATATTAAGCATCCCTACACAGGAAGTGACAAATCATTGCATGCTTCTGTTTTGTCTGCTATATGGATACAGGGAAAATATGACTCAGTCCAAGACAGAGAATCCTGACAGAGCCTCATTTTTCTTCACTCATGCATCTTTTAACATCCAGCAAAATATTATCCTCTGAGAATTCAAAACGGAAGAAAAGAAGCTGGAAGTCTCTTTCCTAGCTCACTATGCATTTGAAGATGAGAACCAAGAGCTGATAGCTCAACGAGATCATTTGAAATAGTGAGATTTAAAAATCTATGTATTTTTTCTTACAAAGAGAATTGTTGTTTTGTCTACGGAGGCTGTACTTAGATTTAAACAATGTTGACTTCTTTTTGTTGTTGTCGTTTAAAGATGTATTTGTTTTTATTTATCTGAAAGACGGAGTTACAGAGAGAGGTAGAGACAGAGAGAGAAGTTGTCCATACACTGGTTCACTCCCCGGATGGCTGCAATGGCCAGTGTTGTGCCAATCTGAACCCAGTAGCCAGGAGCTTCCTCCGGGTCTTCCACGTGGGTGCAGGGGCCCAAGGACTTGGGCCATCCTCTACTGCTTTCCCAAGCCATAGCAGAGAGCTGGATCAGAAGAGGAGCAGCTGGGACTAGAATTGGTGCCCATATAGGATGCCGGCACCTCAGGCCAGGGCTTCAACCTGCTGTGCCAGAGCACTGGCCCTTAAATACTGTTCATTTCAATAGTCTTTCTAGTATTAGCTCTTAGTCATTGCTGATTTATTAATTTTGTTTAAATGTGCTTAGGATGGGAAATAAGGGGCCTGGATGCCAGTATAGATCAATAAGTTGAATCTATTTCACAAGTCATAGTTTTTAAGCAGTATTTTATTCCTTTTTCCTCTATGTAAGGGGTCAACATGAATTTCTGTTTTTTATTATAGATCAATTATAAAAATTTATTCAATATAGTTATTACTAATTCAAAAGGTATTTATTTTGTGTCCTGTATGTTGCACAGAAGAGGTAGGAGAGGCCCTAAGGTTACCTCATCAGTTAGCAAAATTGAAAGGGACATGAGTTTTGAAACAAAAATGTTAAAATCTCAAAAGTAGGCATGGAAGGAAGTTTCTAGGTTAAGAAGATATGGTATAAAGCATGAAGCTGAAGATATTTACAGCCCTAAAGAAAAATCAAGTTGTCTAGTCTTTCAGGATTTTTTAAAAAGGTTTATTTGTTTACTTGCAAGGCAATGTTACAGAGAAGGAGAGGCAGAGGAAGAGAGAGAGGGAGAGACAGAGAGAGAGATCACAGGTTCATTCTCCAAATGTTGCCACATCTGGGGCTGGGTCAGAATAAATCCAGGAGCCAGGAGTATCATCTGGGTCTCTTATGTGGCTACAGGGACCCAAACACTGGAATCATCTTCCACAACTTTCTCAGGTGCATTATCAGGGAGCTGGTAAGAAGTGGGGCAGCTGGGACTGGAACCACTGGAACTATTGCCTATATTGGATGCTGGCTCTGCAGATGGTTATTTAACCTTCTACCTCACAGCAGCAGCCCCTAGTATTTTAGGATTTGATCACCAAGAGTATGGGAGTCTCAACATGTCAGATACCAGCAATAATGAATTAAAACAGGATCAACAGCAGAATATGTGGCCAAATTATGTGTCTTCAGCTTCAATCATCTTGATTTAAGGACATATGACCTCAAACCCTAGCCACTACAAAGCCTTTACCTCTGATTTCCTTATATTCTAGATGGAATTCTTCATGTGATCCAGAGTCTCAAACAAAAACACTAGCAACATGAGAAAACGTGCTTTTCATTCTATTTTTATGCCTCATCATTGCTTGTTTCATTAATGCCCTTCAACAATGCCAAAAGTGCCTTTCTGGTTTCCCAAAGTCACCAGTGTTCCAGGAGCCACAGCACTACTGGGTTTTGTACGGAACAATATGAATCTACTCACTTCCATTTCTACCTCCCTGTGAACCTGGGCCCAAAGTTCATTTTGTACCAAGGTTCACAAAACCAATTATGAATTATACTTTCCAAACTCTGGCTTTAAGATGTTACTTTGGTCTACATGTCATCCCTTTCATGTTCTAGTCTTCTACCACTACTTAGACCTTTATGTATAAAATAACTGTTATTTTTTTAGATTCTCAGTGAAATAGCATCATTGCAAGAGGATTTATGCAAATATACTTCAGAAAGGATCATTAGCCTCTCAAGGTTTCCAGAGTCACTTTTGAAACCCAGTTTTTATAATGCTGTCATACCTGCAACCTCATACAAGTATATTATCACTGTTGCTTTAGCTGCACAATAGCTCTTCTTAGGAGAGAATTTTTGGAGCAGACAAGGAGAGGGGAAGGGAAGGGAGGGGAGATTGCTCCCATCCACTGGATGACTTTCCAAATGTGCAAAATGCCTGAGAAGCTCAAACCAAACCTAGGAATTAGGAACTCAACCTAGGTCTGTGACATGGCAAGGCTCTACAATTTAAGTCATCACCTGCTGCCTCCCAGGTTACATATCAGAAGAATTTGGAATCAAGAGCAGACCCATGATGAGAACCCAGGAATTTAGACAGTTGAGGATAAACACTTGCCTGGAAGAAAAATTATTGATGAAAGAATCATATCTGTGTCTTTCTTCCATTCTTATACCAACAACATTACTAAAAATGAAGCTTGTGATCTCTAGTCAGATAGTTTTTTTTCTGAGACAGCCATATATTCTCAATGTGACCATATTTTTAAACTTCTGATTTATGATTTTTTAACTTCTTTAAAGTTCAGATATGTCTAGTTGCAAAACAGAAATCATACTTCTGAAACCATAGAGTTTCTTAAGGATTAAATGAAATAATTTGAGTAAAGGGCATTCCACAGTAGTGAATGCACAGAACAGCTAGTACTATTTTATTAGTAATATCATTAATGTAAAAGACTGAAGATGATGTAACAACACACCGTAAAGGTAAGTACAGGAGACTCTGCAACATTCAGTAAATATTTTTTGTATTTTACCCATTGTAAAAGAGACTGTGTATAATACAGGTCAAGAGGAATGCTGCAAATTTCCTGATCCACAGATGAATAACCTAAAATGCAATTGCCAGTGTGTTCAGTGTTTGCTTCTTCATCTCAGAGAAATAAGAAATAGTAATGGACATCCAGGGAGGTGGCAGATTTTAAATAACACATTCTTTCATCACAAAGTGAAATGCTATGGAAATCTGAAACTAAACAGTTGTTTAGAGGCTGGTATCGATGTGGTGGTCTGTGAGCCTGAACCTGCCACTTGGCCAGGATAGTACGATAAATTATTAAAATGTGGTATGCTTATAGAGTTGAATTTAGATGCTGCCTTGCCTCTACCATTAGTGATTGGCAATCATCAGAATTATTTAGAATCTCATGTTAAAATTAATTAGAGGACTGTTTGACATTCAAATCATATATGATGAATAAGAGAAGACTATTAGAAGAGTTGGTATTGGTGACCCTCTTTGAACAGCTGTGGTCATCTTTTACATTATTTATGACAAGTCTCTTGGGTTGCAAGAGAAAAGATTGCAGGATGAGGCACATCTTGGAAGAATGTAAGAATAAATTATGTTGCCATAGAAGCATCTAAAATTAATATTTTAAAATATGTAGGGCTAGGTGCAATATTTTTTTTTTGCTGTATACATCTTCTTAAGGAAGTCAAGAGCATTTTATTAGTTGTCTTCTAGTTAATTACCAAAATGGACATTTATAAGCAACTATTTGGACTCTAGTTACTTCCAAAAATTACAAATATTTTCATGAATATTTTAAACCTATCATTTTATTTATTTTGACATATACACTTGAATAACAACATATAAACATTCAGAAGAAATAGTACATTGGCTGTGATTATCCTTCAAACATTATTCAGCTGTAGTCAGTAACTCTGAATTACACACAGGTCAGAATTATGTTAATATTTACTTATTTTTATTCACTAATTAAATTAATTTGAATAGCTACAAGGAAAGAGACCGATCAGTGTATCTGGAATTTTAACTGGCACTAGAATATAGGATGACAGTGTTGTAATCAAAAGCTTAACCTGATGTACCACAATGCCAGTCCCTGAATGTAAATGTTTAATATCATCCTTCTAATGAAAACCATAATCAATTGTTAATTGTAATGTTCTTATGGTAGGTACTTGCTCTAGCTATTAAGATGTCAGTTAGGACATCCATATCCCATATTGTGGAATCACTGGATTTGATAGCCAACTCCAGCTCCTGATTCAGCTTCCTGCTACTGCAGACCCTGGGAGGCAGAAGTGATGGCTCAAGTATTTGGGTTCTGCCACTGTTGTGGGAGATTAAGATTATGATCCAAGTTCCTGGTTTCAGTCCCTGCACAATGCCAGCTTTTGTGGGAATTTGGGGAATGGACCTGCAAGTGGAAGCTTGCACTCTCTCCCTTCCTTCCTCCCTCTTTCACACTTTCCGCCTTTCAAATAAATAAAAGTCCAAAGATGATACTATTAGTAAAGAATTCACTAACATTTTGGAAGTGTTAAATTTAGCATCTAAAATGACAGACTATGTGGCATTTCCTTTTATTCCTTCTTTTTAATAGTGACACATATGGAATAGTATAAAAGATCATAACTGACATACTTTGTTCTACCACAAATACTTCTTTAGGCCTTTATTTTACTTAATTTTCATTTATTTGAGATTGTGGAGGGGAAGAGAGAGAGAAAAAAGGAGGTAGCACTCCCATCTGCTGGTTCCCTAAATGCAACCTGAGACTCGGTCAGGGCTGAAACTAGGGCTGGGAACCTACTCCAAGTCTCCCCAGTCTGTGGCAGGAACCCAATTGCTTGCACCACCACTGCTACCTCCTAGGTTCTGCACTGGCGGAAGCAGGAGCCAGGAGCCACATTCAGGAATTGGATCACCTAGTCTAGCATGGGACATGGACATGTCAGTCACTATGCTAAGTGCCGCTTCCTTCATGATTTTAAGCAAAATATTTATTCTCTTTTGCTCTTGGGGTCTAATTTTTTATCTTGTAGTGTGATTCATAAAATGTAAATAGCCTGGCAATAATTTGAGCTTTCTGTTTCATTTTTCTACCCACTATCTGTAACTAGGGATATAACATAATTTTGCTGAACCTCATCTTGCAAAATAGGCATAACACTTTTCTCCTCTCTTCTGTCATTTCAATGCTGTAAATCCTTCAAGCTCCAGTTTGAGTATTAATTCCTTCATAATGTTTTCTCCATGAATAGCATCTTTAAAAGTATTCTATCCTCTGAACTTCCATACTGTGTAATCAGTTGAGAACTTCATATTTATCAAGCAACTTTCAGTCAATTTATCATACCAATATAAATAATAAATGCAAATATAGATCTTAACATGTTAAATGAGTTATTCTTTATCTTGTAACTAAGAGAAGAAGTCATTCTTCCCTTCCCTAGCTATACTATAACTGGACATTATGGACATACAACTACAGAAACCTTAGAATGGACTCACGTTTACACAACTGACCATTTTCTACAATTATGTTTGCTTTAAAGGAAATGATTTTCCTGGATAAAGTTAAAATGAAATTAGGTTTATAGTTGCCATTCTTGCCTTATTTTCCTTTTTATATACTGAAATGGTAGAGTGGCTAAAGGACATTTAATTCAGGTAGCAAATATAATGATTACTTTATTTAAAATGAATTCTTAAGTAGGTACCATTTCAAAAAGATATTCTGAATTTCATTGCAAAAGAAAATAGTTATTTGAATTATGGATAACTTTTTTCTATGTTAAAGGTATATTTTACTTTAAAAAACTAGCATAAAATTCTATATATTTGATGAGAACTTGTTATTTGAATTACAAAATTTAAATTATAAAATTTAACTACTTTTAATATTTTAGGGTTTAAGCAGAGTGATTTATAATTAGAGATTATAATTAACATATTCAAATACAATAACCATAATTATATTTTTACATTTAATTAATGAAAATATTTTGAGGAATAAATCAATTATATGAAAAAGGTAGAACCCTATGAAAAACACATACATTTTGATTAATATGCTGTAAATGATTACCGTACTAATTTTAAATTATATTCATTATTAATAATCTACTAATTATCACTGATCATGAATTCCTATCACTGCTTCATTGATTATTTTGGTGTATAAATCATGACATTTCCCAAAACACAAGCAAAAAAAAACGAGACATATACAACTGTTTTTAAAGTAATGCAAATTTGATGGTTGTATTAGTTTTCCAAAAGACATATATTCAGTGCAAAGTCAAATACAGTTAGTAAAGACACACAATACACACACACAGATAAAATATGCCAGTTTAAATCTGTGCATTTGTAAAATTCAGTCACTCATTCATGATGCAGCATGAATGCACAACTTCTACAGTGTTGCCAGCCATCTTGGGCACTATGTAATGTATTTACTGTACTTATTTTTGTACTAAATCTAATATTTAAATTCAAAAGTACTTCACCTGAAAAGGTGGCTCAATTTAGAAGAAAAAAACTGATGTCTAATTTTTTAAACACCTACTATTCATAAAAATAAGTTCATCCTGTTTCCTAACATTGCAGATGCAGTAAAGCTAACTTATAATTTCCTGCTTAAACATACAGTCTTTAAGCCCTGTAAACATCTTGAGCTCCACAGGCATCAGCAATGGGATCATCATTTGTGCATAAGGGAGATAAATATGTTTCTGTACTCTATAAATAGTTTGCTGCCTGCCACCCTTATAAAAGTATCATTTGTCATTTAATCCTGTGTGTGCTGATGCCACCCTGCTGACATCCTACACCCAAATATCTGAGAAGTCTGAGCAGCTGACTAATGAAGCAGGTTACAAGTAATGATGGTCGAGTTTTAAAGACAGAATAGTGTGCAAAGTGAAAGAGACATGGGTATAAATTTGTAGAGGAGTCAATGCATTTCTCCTAAATCAGTGACCAGCAATGATACTGAAGCAGCAATAACATAGGTGGATGCAAAGACCACAAATAAAGCCACTTGAGAGTACCTGGAAACATCTTTATCTTTATGCTCCATCAGCATCAGCATGATGAGATAAAAGCATGCGTTTTTTTAAAGTAAAATTATATTTTTCTTATTTATGAGCATCCTTTGGTAGATCTAGTCAGATTGTTATCAGTCATTTCAACAATATAAAAGACTTTTTAAAATTTAAGCAAGAACATTAAGCTCCACTGGAATACAGAAAATTCAGAGGACAAGGACATTTACCTTTTTATTTTTTTTTTTTTACAAAGCCAACATATCAATTTACATGAACAGGAAACCACAAGCATATTAATTACAAATAAAATCAAGCAAGCTATTTAATATATAGTATGTCATGACCAAATAGGGTTTGTCTCAGAAATATGATTAGCTAAATATTAGAAATCACCTATATGTCTCTACAAAACAGATTCGTTCTAAATCTGGTGAAAATTAAGATCCAGTAGTTTTTCTCTCATCAGTCCCTTCCATGGTAGCTTTGATTTTCCATTCTAGCTAATTGTTTACTTTGAGTCCCAACTTTGTATTCCCAATTCTGTATTTATTTATTAAAGAAGGTCCTTTAAATTTTTATAGTTTTAAAAATTTTTTAAAAGAATTATATATTATATTCATTTATTTGAAAGGCAAAGAGAATGAGAGAAATAGAGAAAGAACCAGTGGTTCACTTCCTTAATGCCTATAACAGCCAAAGCTGGGCCAGGAAAAACCCAGGAGCACCGAACTCTATCAAGGTCTTTCTTGTAGGGAACCAACTACTTGGGTCAACACCACTGCCCCAGGGTGTGCATTAGCAGGAAGCTAGAATTAGAAGTAGAACTGGGACTCAAGCCCAGATGTTTTGATATAGGACACAGGAATCTCAAGCGGCATGTTAACCACTTCACCAAATGGCTGCTTGTGATTTGTGTAAGTTTTAGGCCCATATAAACTGGAAACACTCTGATTTGTTATACTAATAGATTAAAAGGAAAAAATAAGCCAAATTATATGACACTTACAAGAAATTTTAATTATTTTGTTAATAAGACTCATAGAATGTAAGAAATGCATTGGTGTTCTTAAACATTTTTACATGAATATGTTATGACTTAACTAAAACAGAGGATCTGGCTTAATAGAATTCTTCAAGCATTCTAACAAAGCAGGGCCAATAGGAGGTCCACTCCCTTTTTTATTTCAAGCCTAAAGCAGTACTATCATATTCATTTTAATAATATTTTCTCAGATAGTCAATGAGCATCATCTATGTACCCAGCAGTTGAAGGTAAGAGATAATTGTAGTTAGCAAAAGCAGACTTCGCACACAGTTCAGATAAATGTGGTAAGAAGGGGATAACATTATTAGCAGTTTCAAATAACTTAGTTCTTATTTGAGACATTTAAATTATTAAGGAAGTTATTAGAAAGTATAAGATAATACAGTAAGGTGACTGGTTAAGAATCACTTCCCAGCCTTTTGGCTAAGATCAAGTGAAGAATCACTTCAAGAAAGTAATTATTTGCAAAATGTAATTTAGAAAATAGTCTCAAGTGTGACTGCTACAAAAATTATCAAAATCAAGAATAAATGTTGCCACAAATTGATAAAACCTACATATGTGTATCTAATGAAATATATTCTTAATAGCTAAAATAGGTAAGATCTTGTTGTTGAAGATGCAATACTTAACACTATAGAAATTGTTTATCTGCATGAAATTAATTTATGCTTTACCACAGGATTAATGATAATCCTGTCATGAGTTTCAGAGTTCGGATTTGATCAGACATTCTAAAATTTCCAAAAAAGAAAAAAAAGCTGTGAAAATGAAGAACAGATAAAGCAACTGGGTGGGATGAGGACAGGCAGCTACCCTAGTGGTTATGATGATGCCTGTCAGAATCCTCACATGCCATATTGGAGTACCTGGATTGAACACCTGGTTCAGTTTCTGACACCAGATTCCTAAGGCAGACCCTAGGAGGCAATGGTGATTGATTAAGTCATTGGGTTGCTGCCACCAAAGGTTGGGGGACCTGGATAATTTCCTGGATCCAGGCTTTGGTACCACTGAGAGCTGTTGGCATTTAGGGAATGAACCAGTGGATGGATGATTAATCAATAGGTTGATCACTCTCTCTGACCATTTTCCTCTCTCTGCCTCTCCAAAAAAAGATAGAAAAAAAAGTAACATGTATATAAGTAATAGTCTTTACCAACTAGATATTAAACCATATTATAAAACCAAACGAAAACTACCATGGTATAAAAGATTTAATGATCAGTAGAGTAGAAAAAAAGAACCCAGAAACAGATACAAATAAATATGAAAAAAATAAATTTAATATGTGCTTCACAAAAGCATTTTAAATAAGTAAGTAAAACTTTTGCTTCAACACAAAGAATAAAGTAAATTGGCCATTGACTTGGAAGGAGTATCTCTAATTATTTATACTAAATTCCAGATAAAGTCAAGAATTAAATATTATCAGGAAGGAAGGAAGGAATCCCACAAAGCAAGAACTAGAAGAAGCTAAGTGTAGATATGTTTCTGATTGTATGGAAAGGAAGGTCTAAGTATAATGCAGAAATCACAGCACAGTGATTCCTAAAAATAGGGAACAGTTTGCCTGAAGGTCAAACTGGAATCACCCTTGGTGGTTATTTCATGTTACTGTTAATATATTCACCTCTATAGAGAGATGTACTAGCTATATTGTTAAATGAGACACACACGCTCATATTTATACAGATATATACATGTATGAAATGCAACTTTATGAAGTATTTCATGTTACTTCTGTATTAATTCAAGAATTGATGCTGAGGAGGTTGGCAGGGACAGTGTGGTATCTCAGCAGGGTAAGCCACCACTTGCGACACTTGCATCCAATATCAGGGTGCCAAATCAAGTCCCAGCTACTCCGTTTCCAATCTGGCTCCAGGTTAATGAGCCTGGGGAGGCAACACAAGATGACCCTAATACTTGAGCCCATGCCACCCACTTAGTGATCTTCCTGCTGAAGATCTTAGCTTCTTAACTCCTTGCCACTTAGGGAATGAATCAGTGGATGGAAGATCTCTCTCTCCCCCTCCCTCCCTCCCTCCTTGCCCCCCTCTGTTGTTCTGCCTTTCAAATAAATGCATAAAGATACTTCAGAGGATGTTCACCAAATGATTTCTAGTGACAGCCTTTAAGTGAGGGAGACTTCAGGAATTTTTCCACTCTTCATTATATGTTTTTCTGTATTACTCAGATTTTCTATAGAAATTATTATATTTATATAAGGCATTATATACACATAGGTACTTAAAATTTGTGAAAATAGAATTAAAATGTAAATTTTCTTTTGTGGAAAAAATTTTGGAGTTCATGCAGACAGGGGGTGAGGGGAAGTTTTTTTTGTAAAGATGTATTTATTTAATTGAAAGGCAAAATTACAGAGAGAGAAGAGAGAAGAGAGAAGAGAGGAGAGAGGAGAGAGGAGGGGGGAGAGGAGGGGGGAGAGGAGGGGGGAGAGGAGAGGAGAGGAGAGGAGAGGAGAGGAGAGGAGAGGAGAGGAGAGGAGAGGAGAGGAGAGGAGAGGAGAGGAGAGGAGAGGAGAGGAGAGGAGAGGAGAGGAGAGGAGAGGAGAGGAGAGGAGAGGAGAGGGAATCTTATATCTGCTAGCAACGGTTGAGGCTGGGCCAGGAGCTTCATCTGGGTTTCCCACATGGGCCATCTTCCTCTGCTTTCCTGGGTATATTAGCAGGGAGCTGGATCAGAGATGGAGCAGCTAGGACTCAAACTGAAGCCCATCTGGGAGAGTTTAACCTGCCACACCTCAGTGCTGGCCCTGGAAATCTTCTAAAGCCTCATGAAAATGCATATTTTTAATAAACTATGCAGGAATTATAATTTATTTGCACCAAGGTAAAACCCTACTTTTTAAAAAAATATTTATGGGGCTGGCACTGTGGCTCACTTGGTTAATCCTCCGCCTGCAGCTCTGGCATCCCATATGGGTGCCGGGTTCTGTTCCCGTCTGCTCCTCTTCCAGTCCAGCTCTCTGCTGTGGCCTGGGAAGGCAGTGGAGGATGGTCCAAGTCCTTGGGCACCTGCACCCACATGGGAGACCAGGAAGAAATGCCTGGCTCCTGGCTTCGGATTGGAGTAGCTCCAGCTGTAGCGGCCATTGAGGGTGAACCAACAGAAGGAAGACCTTTCTCTCTCTTTCTCTCTCTCTCTGTCTAGCTCTAGCTGTCAAAAAAAATTATTACATTTAAATGAAAGTTAGTTAGAGTTAGTTACAGTTAGAGAGAGAGTCTACTATCTGCTGGTTCCCTCCCCAAATGACTGCAATGGCCAGAGCTGGGCCAGGCTGAATCCAAGAGCCAGAACCTTCTTCCAGGTCACTCACATGGATAACAGAGGCCCAGTCTCCTGGAACCCCTTCCGTTGCTTTTCCTAGGGCATTAGCGTGGAGCTGGGTTGTTAGAGGAGCAACCAGGGCTTGAAGCAGAGCCCATATGGGATGCTGGCATTACAGGCAGCAGCTTAACCTGCCATGCCACAATGCCAGCCCATGTAAACTTACCTTTTAATTTTATTTTCTTTCAACTTTCTGAAGTACCATCATTTAGGCAATATATTTTACTAAAGCAAATGCATTAATATAGAGAAAGCACCTTAGATAAATGTTTTATCTTAGTATATATGATTCTATTACACTTGAATTGAAATACACTTCGTGTATCAGTGAACTATGAGACATTTCTGAAGAGAATATGTGTGAAATGATCAGATTTTTCTTTGTCATATTTGAAGAAAGAACCTTACATAGTTTCAATGAGTTATCTAAATCCACAGGAGAGTTTAGAGTGAGCAGGGATAACTTCCAAACCAATACCCTTTTCATCATGTCTACTGTTTTCTTTCTGTGTTCCTACCACTGTTCCATCGTCCTCAACTAGGCAAAACTAATTAGCATTGGCTTAGGCAGTATTTTAAAACAACATGGAACTGATGCTGCATTACTAATGCTAAAAGGTACTCAACATTTTGCATCCACAGATTTTGTATTAATAAACTAAAATGATTTTTCAAACAAGTTCCTACTAACATGTGACCCCTACTAATGTTTGCAGGGTATTCAAATATATTCAAATGAATGACCTACTGTTACTCTGTAATCACTTGCTTTGCCTAATTTGTCCTGTGATTTTTTTTAGATGACTGTCTGACACACGTGGAGGCCTGATTTCTTTATGACTCATATCTCAGGAACAAATTTGTTCAACATTTTATCCCTTGACATCTATACAGCTCAGTAGAAACAGAAATGTGACTAAGCAAACCATCATGTATTAAAATTGCAAGCAAATCTATCTGGCATCACATACAGAGTCATATAAGGAATTATTCAAACAAAATAATGCCTTTATTGAATTGAAGGGAAAGATAACAAGACCCTTCAAGGCAAAAAATGTTCTCTTAACATTATTAAGTTACAAACCTTATATAATACAGGTTGAGTACTCTTTTTTGGAAGCACTTGTTATCAGAAATGTTCTGAATTTCAGCTTGCTTTGGATTTTGGAGTAGGTACATATATATATATATATATATATATATAATATGATATATGTCAGATGAAGTGAAGTTTAAAGAGGAAATTCATTAATATTGCATGTACATCATATATATATATATATGCCACATGATGTCACGTGTGGAATTTTACATGTAGGTATCATGTTGATGCTCATGATTTTGGATCTAGAGCATTTTGGTTGGATTTTGGATCTAGAGCATTTTGGTTGGATTTTGGAGCATTTAAAATTTCAGATTTTCAAATTGGGATGCTCAACCTATTTTAGTTTTAGTCCACAGAACATTGTGAAGAGCCCACACATAAGTTGTTAGCTCCATTTCATATATTTGAGCACTTCAGAAGGATTGTGGCTTCACTGGGTTTCTTACATTATATATATCTATCACATACCTTATATCTAGAAAATTGCTTTTCAATTTATGAATTTTGTTTAAAAAGAAATCTGTTTTGTTTAAAAAGAAACTGCAGGTAATAATAATTAATTTTTAATTTTGATAGATACTATTTAGTCTAATAACATCTAGGAAATAAAAGAGTTCACATATCATTAAAACTCAATGGGAGGTAAATCAATTCACATCAAGATTAAATGAAATATCCATAAAAGTAGAAAAAATCAGATGAGAAAATCAACAAAACATTGCAAATTGGAAGGTTACTGTCCAATAAACACAGCACAATATTCTAAGGGGCCTATATTGTATTTCACATGTTCCCTTTCTTAACAGTTCAGGAAAAATATTCTATTATTCTCGCTATTTCAATGCTAAAACCAATAGAAGAGGAAGACTTTTCATTAACACAGATGGCATTTTCAGTAAAAATAAATGCCAATATAATTTAATATTATTAATACATAAGATAAAAAGCTTGAAGATCTCTGAATGTTAAAATTAATTTGAAGATCAGTCTGAAGACCAGTGGAACTGGGCATCTGGCAATCTGAACTGGGGTGGGTAGTTGCTCTGTCCACTCTGGGAAACAGTCTGGGTAGAGTGACTTGATGTCATTAAAGTCCACTGTTGGACAATACAATACCTACCACACACAGATGGAATGAGGACTCCAGTTATTAATAGCTAATATTGATTTCACGCTTGCTGTGTGTTAGGGTCTTTGTCTTATCGGTTAATTAAATTACCATTATATACTAGATAATATAGTTATCACTACCTTACAGAAGGGAAACAGAAGTTGAGTAACATGCTCAAGGTCTCACAGCTGGTAATTAGAAAACCTATAATCTGAACCAAGTAATACAGCTTCAGAAATCACAAAACGCCTGGCACAGAGTAAACGCTCTTTGGACTGTGAGTTTCCTAAGACCACAAGGCTCTGTTGTATTCAGTGACTTTTATTCATCCAGTTGATGTTATATTCATGGGGCCAGTGCTGTGGTGTAGCGAGTAAAGCCATCACCTGTGATGCTGGCATCCCATATGGCCGCTGGTTCGAGACCTGGCTGTTCCACTTCCAATCCAACTCTCAGCTATGGCCTGGGAAAGCAGTAGAAGATGGCCTAAGTGCTTCAGCTTTTACACTTGTGTGGGAGACCAGGAGGAAGCTCCTGGCTCCTGGCTTCAGATAGGCCCAGCTCTGGCTGTTGCAGCCATTTGGGAAGTGAACCAGTGAATGAAAGAACTCTCTGTCTCTCTCTGCCTCTGCCTCTCTGTCATTCTGCCTTTCAAACAAATAAATAAATCTTTAAAGAAATATTATATTCACCTGACACATTTCAAGTCTTCAATCAATAAGTGTTGGCTAAGCTATACAGGTCCATAGCAAAGATGGTAAGCTTCTCTTACCATCTTTTGGTTGAATAAAATAACAATAACTTAAGGGGAATCACCAATATTGTTAACTTTATTCTTAGTTTTCCAAATTTTTACATGCAGCCAAGGCTGTATTTTAGAGATATAAAGCAGAAAAAAGTAAAAATACATGAAATTCATAATATAATAAATTTCATGATGTAATATGCTTTTATCTTTTGGTTATGAAGACAACTTTTAGGAGCACCTAAAGTAATATAATAACACAGCCTCCCCGTTTTCACCTCTCTTTGGAATAAATCATGTCTTTAAAGCTAACATTTTTGAATATAGTTAGTAGCAATCATTATTGAAGGCATTTATTTTAAGAAGCGAGGGTTTGATCAAATGTCTGTTTTATCTTTGTGTTTAATTTGCATTTGGTAAGTAATATAAAAAAGCTCTACCATATTTAAGATGTGAGAAAAATGCACTGAGGGAACTGAGCAATGTATAAACAGTTTTCTGGTTAAAAAAATAGTGAACAAAACAAAGCTATTCATCAGTTGTCGTCTCAGAATGCAATCCTAAGATATTTTTTAAACAACCTTCTACATTGCACTATTTTTTTTTTTAAACAAGAACATATGTAACTGTCTTTGGCAAGTTCATCATTTCACACAGTGGTTTTTTAAACATTTAATATATATATGAAAGGCTCCTTTAATACACTTTTTAAAACAAGTATTTTATAACATTATTAAGCATCATGGACAGCTGACCATTTTATTTTCTTAGGCACCCATAGAAAAATGAAAAGAAAAAGGTATTAAGATGCAATGGATTTTAACTATTAATGTTAATGAGAGTATCTGCCTTGATTCATTATCAATGATTCACATGACAGTTAAAAGAAAAGCTTCCATTTAATTGAGTACATAGAGGGCAGGGAGATCCATGGTGTGAATTCAGTAATTCACTCAGAAGGCAGTGTGATAGTTGGTGTGAGTGCTATAAGCACACGCAAGTCCTTTCAACCTTGAGCAAATGGTTTAATTTTCCTGTTGGGCATTGCCTAAAATAATCCCTAACAACATGGCGCCTGGCGGATGATCAGGGGTGGGGGGTGGAGGAGTGGGGGGCATGTCTATGGCCGCTGTGGTTAAACTGTGCAAGATCGGACCATCTGCAGGGATAGGTCCAATTAAGTTCCGGACATGTGGACAGTGCATGATCCCTATACCTCGCTTAAGGTGCCCCTGTGCATGGTCCACCCATACCTGCATGACCTTTTCTCTGATTGCTCTACTACTGCGCATGTCCTTCGTAAGCTTTATAAGCCTGTACACTTCCTCAATAAAGCAGTTAGTGCTTCAACAGAACTCATGGGTGCTTGTGGTGTGCTCATCACCCATCGACCTTACCCTTCCCGTTTGCCTTGTTGGAGAGTGTCTGTACTGGCCCCTGCTGGTCAGGGGCCAGCCTCGGACTTGATACCCCTACATTTTCCCATCTCAATTTCCTCCTCAGTTAAGTAAAACATCCACACCAATCTCTCCAACATGTTGCTCTCTGGTTCAGTTCCAGACTTTGTAAAAATGATGGTGGGAGGGCCTACGGCACAAAGTAAAACCAGATTCCCATCTCTACAGGGTGGAATGCGCCCGCAGCATCAATGGAATTAAGACACTTGCAACTTATCTTGGTGGAATCTTCATCAGGGTTCCACATTCCCTGACCCCAGGCCATGCCATGGCAATCCCCACATATGCTCTTAGCCTCCATGTGACACCACTGGGATGTGTACCCTTCAGAAGTGCTCCTGAAATGCCAGGGCCAGCTGGCTTAACATGAAAGCTATGCGCACTAGGTTACCCATCATCTCCTGAGACTGTACCCTGTAAACCTGAGAATGTTAGGGGCCAGCGCCTTGGCTCACTTGGTTAATCCTCCACTTGAGGCACCAGCATCCCTTATGGGCACTGGTTCTAGTCCTGGCTGCTACTCTTCCTGTCCAGCTCTCTGTTGTGGCCCAGGAGGGCAGTGGAGGATGGCCCAAGTGCTTGAGTTCCTGCACTCACATGGGAGACCAGGAAGAAGCGCCTGGCTCCTGGCTTCAGATCAGCGTGTAGCTCCAGCCGTTGCGGCCATTTGGGGAGTGAACCAACAGAAAGAAGACCTTTCTGTCTGTCTTTCCCTCTTACTGTCTGTGACTCTCTCAAATAAAAGAAATAAAATATTAAAAAAAAAAAAAACCTTAGCATGTTAACAGTTGAGGGACAACATTTTGTGTTCAATGAGGCTCCATTTAGTAAGCACAGATGGGGTTCTAGGTGGAGAATTTAGAAAACATGACTCATTCATACTAGCACCTAAAAGCAACCCACTATGTTTCAGAAACTCTACTGGTGCGGAAGACACAAAGAAGCTTAGTACAATACCTGCCCATCCTAAACGCTACCACCGTAGACCTGAATACAAGGCGTTATGGATTGAGCCAGACTTCGCTCCCCAAACTCATGCAGACATTTAACCCCCAAAGTTGTATGTTAATAGTTGAGGGATGAAGGGTGGAGATGTGACCTTAAAATGGCCTCTGCTCAGTGGGTCTGGTGGAAGGTCTTTAGGTTAGGGCTTGCCCCAGGAAGGTAATTATCTAAAGAGGATTGGTTATATGAGCTGCACATGTTTCTTGTGTCTGTTTCCTAGCTCGCCATGTGACTGTTTTTCCACACACATCTACAATTGCCCTACCACCAGATGCCAGAATAGTAGGGCCAATCATCTTGAACTGTGAACCCCCAACTGTTAGCCAAAAGAAATCTTTCTTTTCCCAAGAACATCCTCTCAGGTGTGAAGTACGAAAAGTTGACTGATATACAATAGTACCTCAGAAACTGTGAGGACAAAAAAATTAACATTTATTTTGGTACAAAAATTCATCCATAATTTTTCATGATATATACATTTCCATGAACTTTTTAAATACCTGCCTAACCAGATGTTTATATGACAAGTTACTGAACACTATGAAATCAAGAAATTTTAATTAATTTTTTAAATTAAGTCCAAAGTATTACTGAAAATTATGAGTGATACATGAGTCAAGAGTCCTATTTATGGCCGGCGCCACAGCTCAGTAGGCTAATCCTCTGCCTGCGGCATCGGCATCCCAGATTATAGTCCCGGTTGCTCTTCTTCCTGTCCAGCTCTCTGCTGTGGCCCAGGAAGGCAGTGGAGGATGGTCAAAGTGCTTGGGCTCTGTACCTGCATGGGAGACCAGGAGAAGCACCTGGCTCCTGGCTTTGGATCAGCGCGGTGTACCGGCCACAGTGGCCATTGGAGGGTGAACCAACGGTAAAGGAAGACCTTTCTCTCTGTCTCTCTGTCTACTCTGCATGTCAAAAAAAAAAAGTCCTATTTCTTCCACTAATACTTTGCCTCAGTTTTTTTCCTATTAAATTTCAGGAGCCAGACTAGATAATTTCTGACCAAGCTCTCATTTTCTGTTTTCTATCAAGTTGCTCCAAGCTTAGTCTGTCTGTCTGTCTGTCTATCTATCTATCTACCTACCTACCTTCCTATCCTACAGGAATGTTATTCAATGCCAAAGAAGTGTGAAGTGCTGGGGCTGGCATTGTGGCATAGTGGGAAAAGCTGCTGACTATGATGCCAGCATCCCAAATGGGCTCCAGTTCAAGACCCAGCAGCTCCACTTCTGATCCAGTTCCCTGCTAATGCACCTGGGAAAAGGAGCGAAAGGTGGTCCAAGTACTTGGACCCCAACACCCATGTGGGAGACCTAAAGGAAGCTCCTGGCTCCTGGCTTCTGGCTTCTGACCAGCCTAGCTCATTGTGGCTGTTTGGGGAGTGAACCAGTGGATAGAAGATTCTATTTCTTTCTCTCTCTCTCTCTCTCTCTCTCTCTCTCTCTCTCTCTCTATGTGTGTGTCTCTCCCTTTTTCTCTGTAAACTCTACCTTTCAAATAAATAAATCTTAAAAAAATGTGAAGTGCTTTCAAAAATTGCATGGAAAACAGGTATTATGAAATAACTATACATAGATTTATAAAATTTTTGCACCAAAATAACTTCTTTTAATTCCATTTCCATGATTTTTTTGAAGTAGCTTTACATTTAGAAATACAAAATTATACTTACATAGTAATAGAAGTTTTTCATTATATTAACATCTTACATAATTATTTTTATTTTTACTTTGTTTTTATTTAAAGATAATAATTCAAATGTTCTGTATTAAAAATAGATAGCATTTTGCCTACTGGTGCTCAGCACACATAAGCTGTATATTGATGGTCCAAGAGATCAGGGCAAGGAATTGATGGTGTAATAAAATTGTAAGGTTTGCCCAGTGAGGCACAGTCATCTTACCATTATGACACGATCACAAAAATATATTTGTTTCTCCATAAATAGTAAAGTAAACCTGCAAATATATTTAAATGTACTCAATAGTATCAACAGGGGCGGCGGAAACCTGAAATAACAAATTGAAGTATGAAATAGCATTTTATGGTAATCACTAATTTAAGAACAATGATATACTTTTTTTTTTCACCTAATCAAGTGGTCTCTTCCCAAACCCCTTTCCTTCCTAGAGTTACCATTTAAAATGTATGTATTTAACCAATTCAAATAACTTCTGCAGATCATAATAAAATGTCTTCATTCCTATGTCAGAATTTTCTTTGCATAGGAAATGTTTTAATTTTAACTACTGAAGTGAACTCCTTGAATTCAGCAACTATGTCTTCTCTTTCCAGTACAGTGTAAACCTTACCATAGGCTCAATAAAAATTACCAAATGAATGAGAAAGCTATTGCAAAGGAGGTACTCAACTATACTTCATCTGTTAAAGAAACCTCTGCAGTGAAAAAATCAAAGTATTTACATGCAGATGAAGTCAGTTCAATATTTTTCATTCTTTGCTGAGAAGACTGAGACACAGATATTCTGATTCCAGGCTTGGGTGCCTTAGCTTCTGCCTTAGTTTCAGGACCTTGTTGAATGTTTTCTCATTCTCTTTGGTTTCCATATCCCCTTCTATATTTTCCTTGAAAATTTGCATGATCAATCCTATAAATACCCTCACTCACATACAAGCAAACCCATATACTCCACCAATACACAGAAAAACAACAAAAAACAATAAAGTAATTTTCTTCAAAACTTTCCCTCTAAATACCAACAAACTTCTTGAAAACAACAATCTACACAACAGGTTTTCCTTCTTTCCTCCTTAAAAAAATCTCTCTAATTGTTTGCCATTTACGTTCAGGCCCTATCATTCCACAAGCACTGTGTTTGCAAATATCACCCATGATCTTCAAAGTCAATAGCCTCCCAGAGGACTCACCACATTCCTTTTCACCCTATTTTATCATTTGGTTCTTTTGTGCTGTTTGTATCCCTTCTGTGCTTCTCTGTCTTATGCTGGTCTATCTTTTCTATGATCCGCTACTTCTCTGGTGTTATTCAAAGTTTCTGCTTTTTTACATTCTGTTTTCGAGTCTTTCTCCCTTGACATTTGCATTTGCACCTGAGACTTCAGTTACCCTCTCTATGGATACTGTTCAAATTCATAACATTCCAGGACTTCACAGCATGCTTTGTTGTTGCTCAGGAGGTATCTCCACCTCAGTATCTCATTACAACTTCAACTTAACAACAGGTAAATGGATGAACTCATCCTCTGTCATCATGAACAATCTCCTCCTTCCTTGCATATTTTGTGAATGCCAAGTCAAAATCAATTATATTTATATTTACATATCTATTACCACATCTGTATTTCCCAAATGCCATTCCAATGTGACAATTTCATGGTAGACCGTAAAACTACTCATTGCAATTCTTTATTTCTAGTTTACACATTTACCCCAAATATGGAGGATCTGGTAAGACTGTCTCTTTCCTCTTACATGAAATCATGAAATACAAATGTATTTGTCCTTTAGGCAGATTTGACTAAGTCTTGAACCTAGCACCTGGAACAGACGAAACTTTGTCCCATAACATACTACAGTGGTAATTAGGGTTATATAGAGAATGCCTTATGAGTTTCTTTGATATGTTGATTCTGTAACTTATTTAGCAGCGTAGTGATGAGACTGAGTTGCAATTTCTATATTCATCATTTTCTAGTGGTGGAGATGTTTCAAATTAGTAACATTTCTCTGTGCCTCAGATGCTTTTAAAGTGGGGAAAATTATAAAAGGGATGTTTGTTAACCTTTACCACACGTCCCCTTGTGACCCTATGGTTTTGCCAAGATACCTGAATTTTCTACTCCTTGACTGCCATTGATGTATGCGTGATTTAAGTATAATGTATACAGGCCTTTAATTAAGAGTTTAAAACGCACATCAATCTTGTGTTGTTCAGAGTCTTCTCTCTCTGACGCTTTGGCCTACTTCACTATGGAATGAACACTGATTTTTCAAGAATATAACAGGGACAGGCATTTGACCTAACAGTTGAGACACTCTACTTGGGATGCCTGCATACCACATTGGAGTGTCTGGGTTAGAGTCCTGGCTATGCTCCTGATCCCAGGTTCCTGCTAATGTGTACCCCAGAAGGCAGCACGTGATAACTCAAACAGTTGAGTCCCTCACATTCACTTGGGGGATCTGGATTAAGTTCCTGACTCCTAGTTTCAGACTGATCTAGTTATAGACATTGCATGCATTTAGAGAGAAAACTAGTGGGTGGGAGATCTCTCTCCCAGACACACACTCCCTTTCCTTCTCTTTGTATTTCTCTGTTTCTCTGCCTCTCACTTTAAAAAAAAAAAAGAATGAAAATCTTACATGCCCATTGACATTCTGAATGCCTTCTAAATTAACTTGACACTAAATAAAGTAGGAAAATGACAGAATGACAATTACAACTTTTGTCTGATGTTAAAAAATTAAAAAACGGTGATGGATATTTGTTCTATTCACATTAACCGTCATGAAGTTACCTGATGGCTTGAATCCTAACCTGTTAAAAGATTATTCATGCAATTCATGACACTAAAGAATAAGTAATATGAGGATTTGATTTTACCTTCAAAATTTGATTCTTGATGAAAAAAATAAGACAAGAAAATGGATTTCTGAATAAAAATAACTCATGCATTCTAACATCCTGAACTATTTGAGTATATACAGAAGAAAAATATAGTTCAATATCACTAGGACTTTTCATGTGAAGCATCAGTCAAAACTAGACTGCTTGTTCATCACATTTTTATTCACACACTCTCAGGATTCCAAACATAGAGACCATTTCACTCTATGAGTACAGAATCCTTTGCCTCAGCAATCATAAGTCCCAATTTTTTTTCTCTCTAAGCAATTCAGAAGTTCTTAGAATATTCTGAAACTCTACCAAAATCGTTGCCCACTATTTTTTTAAACAAGTTCCATAGAATATCAGCAGTGATTCATTCATTCATTCTACAAATATATCTGGAAAGCCTCTTAGATGACAGGCAGGGATTTAAGAGCAAGGAACCCAGCAGTTAACCAAGCAAACAAATCCCATGCTCATATTAAGCATACAGTATATTGCATTGGGATGAATTTAAAACTAGTGTTGGTAAACATTATTTATTGCACTAAACAAAGAACTTGTATTTTCAAGGGTATACAAAAATGACTAAAGTTTTATGTGATAAATGTGATCAAAATCAGTAACTGTACAAATCATACTATGAGTTACATGTTATCTTCCAAGATAAATTATTTCATTGAATTCACAGTGAATCCAAAAAAAAAAAACAATACAAGTATGAGAAATATAAATTACCCCAAATTTTTGGTTCCTATTCTATTTTACATGGCTGGCCACTTGTCCAAATCTGTTGTGAACATTGAAGAGATGAGCAAGCAGTCTAGTTTTGACTGATGCTTCACATAAAAGTCCTAGTGATATTGAGCTATTTATTAAACTTTATACTAATATAGTACATTTCCAAACTCATTTTTCCAATTTTTCCCTGCAAAAAAGCAAGTTGACCAGGTTACATACAACTTAGTGTTCCCACTATGGAAATTACTAGACAAATCATGAATTATGCAAAGAAATAACTCTTCAGAATTAAATATATTTTATCCTAGATTCAGTTCTACCATCAATTATTGTCTTTTAACTTGGAAATACTGTTTGCTATTCTACAAGTTTATACCAATTTGTATTTCAGGTATAAATGCGCTATTTGTAGAATTTCAAAAATAAATGTTGATTTAACAGCTTTTGAAACTACTTGAGAATTTCAGATCAGGAATACCTATTGTCTAGAATCAAATATAGTCTCCACCTACCCCCAGTACAAATGAACACACGTCTTCCGATTGCACAAATATACATTAGAGTCACATCTGAACATCCTGGCTAGTTATTCTTGCCTATTTTTATGTTTTATCATCATTGAAAAAAAGAATAATTTAAATGTATAAAGTATTCTGGGAAAATGCTTTCAGAAGACAGTTAATTAGCAATTTAATCTATGGATACAAGTGAGGAACATCTTAGTGGAATTTGAATGGAATTTTCAACATGTCACTGTGTTTGTTTTTCCATGGAAGACTCACATAAACAAAGTCTACCTCAGGTGATGGGAAGTCCTTTTGCTCAACATGTTGTACATTAATGAATTCATTATGGATCAAAAGGCTTTTCAGAGACTGTAGATACTTTTAGAATAGATTTTTTTAGGGGCCAGTTCTGTGTCATAGCAGGTAAGGCCACCGCCTGCAGTGCTGGCATCCCATATAGGTGCTGGTTCAAGTACGGGCTGCTCCACATCCCATCCAGCTCTCTGCCATGGCCTGGGAAAGCAGTGGAAGATGGCCCGAGTTCTTCGGCCCCTGCACCTGCATAGCAGACCTGAAAGAAGCTTCCGGCTCTTGGCTTCAGATCAGCACATCTTTGGCCATTGTGGCCATCTGGGAAGTGAACCAGTGGATGGAAGACTTCTCTCTCTGTGTGTAACTCTGCTTTTCAAATAAATCTTTATAAAAATAGACTTTTTAAAAGTCAGATTGTCAAAGAGGAATGATTTATCAGTAATTACTGTCCTAAAACTGATTCTTCTTTATTTTGTAATTACTATGAGTGCATTCAAATATAGATAAAATACTTCTAATTAATAAATGCTACTGCAAAGTATATGCATAATTTCCTTAATTTTATATTTTTATATTTATATTTATCATGAACGTTAAAAGCTGTTAAAAGCTGTTAAAAACAGCTTTTGTCTCTAAAATTGAAGTATCTATTGTCTGAGTTGATAAGGAGATGAATTAAAAATAAAAATAAAATACTCAATTTCTTTCTTATCAGTTTTATGTTTAGTTTGGGAAAAAAGAAGAAAATTGTTTATTTGAATACAACTTAAAATTATGCATTCCATTCTGTAAATATGTAAAAGTGATTCAAAAGCTCTAAAAGAGATATTAAAATCTATTATGGAAATATATTTCAGATGATTTTCATAACACACATTATAGTGTTTTCCAAAAATGAATTTCATGTTAACCAGTAGATCAATATGGGGCCTTTAGATCAATTTAGAAGTAATTATGTAGCAAGGATCCCTCTACCCATATGAGCATTCTCATTTTGTTGACAGCCTCAGAGACATTCAAACCAGAAATGCTTATTTTAACTTGAAGTTACATGAATGCTATATGGTTCCAAAATGTGATGCCACTAAATGGATTATAGTAATGGCATTCTGAAAATTATTTCTCAATAATGGGAAAGATATGTTTACTTTCAAAGGTCTAGAAAATCCTTTGCAAATCCTAATATGATATTAAAATGAGAAACAAACAAAGCGAACTTGATTTATGTTGCCTAGAAAGACTTTGCTGAAGACAATTCCATGAAATCATAATTTCTTTTTTTCAATTTATATTACTCCATTGGTGAGAACATATTGCTTGGATTTTGCACATTTGAATATAAAATGTAAAGTTATAAAATCCTCTAAGTTGCATGTTCAGTAGAATCTATAAATCAGTCAACCATTATTGTTACGGTTAGTGTTAAGACTATTATTACTATGGTATTAGTGGTAATAATTATAGCATCAGGAATTGTATTAATATGATGCTAACCCCAAGGAATAATCTTAGTATGAATAACCCTTTAAAACTCCAATTTATATCTTACAATAATGTTGTAAGACTGTTAAACCATTACGGAATTTTCATAATGGTTGTGTCTTAACTGTTTGGCATCAAAACATTAGATTTATACTAAAACATTCTGTGTTTTTAGTATCCCCTATAGTTATGATGTTATAGATTTACATTTTAGGTTAATATTAACCATTTTGAAGTTTCACTTTTATCCCAAATGAGGATGCCTGGTTGCAAGTTCTAGTTCTGACACCCAGTTAACTCTCAGTGGAACAATACCTAACATTGTTGAGTCTCACACATTTCACACATAAAAGGTACTTAATAGTTACCATACTAAAAACCTTGACTTCTGTGAATCTGTTATACAAATATTATTTTAAACATTCTTTCAGACATATGAGGACATATGAATGAAAATATATGTGTATGTGAGAATGTGTGTGTGGTTATATTCATATGTGTTATATATAATATGTGCATTGTTCAATATCTGCAACGAAGTCCAAAGAAGTTATGGAGAATCTTCTAGCCTCCTGGTTCTTATCTATCATTATCAGCACTTATGGTTTTCTCTATAATATTATAATAAACAATAACTACACTTGAAGGTGTAGAAAACATTTTTATGTAATGTTTAAAGAAAAGTAATACATTTATTTTTAAAAATTAATTTATATGTATTTGTTTAAAATGCAAAGAAAAGGAAAGAGAGAGACAGGTAAGCAGAGACAGAGTTTCCATCCTCTGGTTCACTCCCAAATGCCTATAGTCTCATGGCTAGTGAGAAGCCCAACCCAAGAGCTGGGAATTCAATTCTAGGCTTCCCACATGAGTGGCAGGAATCCAATCACTTGAGCTGTCACTGCTGTTTCCCATGGCCTGCATTAGCATGACTTTGGGATCAAGTGTCAGAGCCTGGAATTGCATCCAGGCTCTCCTGTATGGGATGCCAGCATCTTAAATGCCCATCCCAATAACAAATTTTTAACAAAATATAATGCTCCCAGGCTACTGCAAAAAAATCACTACTTTTGGTAAAAAGAAGCATATCTTTATGCTCTGATCTCACCGGCAACAAACTCTTGGGCAATAAGATTACATCAGCTGCCTAATTGTTGTATGCGTACCCAAATTTTCTGATAAATAATAATCCCATTAAATGTTTCACATAAGTAAACATTTCATTACATGAAATAGGATTTTCCTCTACTATGCTTATCTCCTTGTACAAGCATAATTGCACTTGAAGTTTGTAGTGATTGTCCAAGGCCTAGTGAGGATTGCAAATGTGAAGAAAGTGGAAATTCTTTGTGTGATTCAGTGAGGGCAGAGTTGACAGAAAGTATTGTGAGCCTTCACAAACTACGTAGGGAATACGTACAAGGAGTACGTACAAGGGGAAATAATAAAGGTCATTGACTTCAAATGCTTGGTGTTTGGGAGAGTTTTGTCATATAGTTAAGCTACAATTTAAAAAAAAATCTAGGATTACTTGGGAAAAACGTTGTACTGTGTATAACTTGACTTTGTGCTTTATACTCTGATATCAGTCTATCTATAACACTCAAGTGTTTCCAAAACAATGTGTTTCTTGAAGGCTTCAGGTACATGATGACCTTGAGCATACCTACCATAACACTGTAAACAACAGCCAAGCATCAAAAGGAAAATTGGTATTTCATTCCTTAATAGGGAGAAAATGTTCTAGACTCGTCTGAACAATTTCAACTTATCTATTTATGCTACATTTTATAGAAGGATGTACTGAAAACATAAATAATACTGAACTCAAAAAAATGCCACATAGTTTGTACAAGCAGACCATGGAGGCAAATGATGTTAAATTCTACTTAGATATAAAATTAAAGAATTGCAAATTAAATTTAAATCAAAGTAGTGAGATATGTAAAAAATAATATATATATATATATTAGAAGGTCCTGAGGAATTAGGTCCTTTCATGTATTATTGAGAGTGTAATTTGCTTCAATTGCTTTGCAAGGAAATCTGCCAATCTCTTAATATTGCAAATGTACATAATCTGCAATCCATTATCCTACTTCTAAATTTTGTGGTATACTCATTTGCATAAAATGCAACATACAAGGAAACTATTTGAGATCATTATTTTTGTAATGATCTAAAATAACCTAAATACTTAACATCTGTGACCACATTTGTTCTCATCCACTTATGGAATACAAGTAGAAATGCTGACCAGAAAACATCTTCAAAAACGCTTTAATTGTAAAAAATTAGAGGCCAATGCAGGGGCATAGTTGGCTAAGCCTTTGCTTGCAGCACCGGCATCCCATATGCTTCTCCACTTCTGCTCTGGCTCTCTGCTATGGCCTGAAAAAGAAGTGGAAAATGGCCCAAGTGCTTGGCCCCTTGCACCCATGTGGGAGACCTAGAAGAAGCTCCTGGTTCCTGGATTCAGATGGCTCAGGTCTGACCTAAGCAGCCATATAGGGAATGAACCAGTGGATAGAAGATCTTTCTTTCTTTCTTTCTCGTCTTCTCTCTGTCTGTAACTCTCTCTCTCTTAAAAAAAAAAAGAAAAAGAAAAATTAACAAGGCCCATTTGCACAATAATCTTTGGACAGAAATAAACTATTTCTGTCTATGGAAGTGAAGACTCTGCATATGGGTTAATGGTAATTCACTTTTCCTCCAGTCTTTTATTCTATCCTTGATTGATTAACTATAAGCATGTATTATATTCAAAACAGAATGAAACTTAAATATAATGGTTTTAATGTGGGCTACGTATTTTTATATTTTCATAAATAAATGTAATTTAGGAAATGTTAGTTTTGATGAAAAATGGTAGTCCTCCTTGTATATGTGTGTGTATGTTCTTTAACTGAAAAATATTTCATAACATATTTTTGTTCTTCATGTTTATAGGAACTTTTTTAGCAAACACCAACCTCAAATTGAGTGATCTATTTTTGCTGATGTAAAAATACAGGAATTAGCATAATAAAAGACATGAAATAAAGAATGATCAATATTATGTATAAGAGAATTGAGGAAGGATGATGTAGAGAAATATGTAAGGAACAATAAATTCAATAGTCAGTGTAAACAAAGTTTTCATGTTTTAGGAGAATATTAGATAAGTATTAGAAGAAACAGGAGAACTATAGTGATTCAATGTGGACAGGAGAAATTTCTTTTAAGAATAAAGTAGAATACAGAGATAGCTACTGGAAAAAAATTATTAAAAATGGGGTTAGTTGTTCAACCTGAAAAGGAAATAAGGAGAATAGAAAAAGAGGGAGAATATTTCTCACCAGATCATGTGTGTTTCACTGTTGAATTATAATAAGTGGTCGGATCAAAGGCTCTCAATTTTAAAAGTTAAAAAATAAGTGACCATACTTTTAACTGACATAAACTGGGCTAGATATTTATGCAATTCATAGGTCGTGAAAATTGAAAGATTTATGTTTTCCATGCAACAAATAAACAATTTTGACACTTGGTACAAAGTATAAATATTGTATTTTGCTTTATTTGAAACTTTATCAAGATGATCATACTGTTTCCTAAAGTAGCGTAATCCAAAGACAACGCCTGTGATGGCAGCTGAACCTGTAGCACAGCACACCAGGCTCTGCCAGCCTGCCTTTGCAGCTGTGGTGTTCACTGTGGACTTGAGCACAGGGAGACACACTGGGCGGCTTCATTTCACCTTGTGACATAGTCTTGATCCAACACTTGCACTTGGACACAGACCTTTTCTAAAAGTTACTTTCTCTTTTCTTTTCATTGATTTTACAGATAGGCACTTTCTTATGTATAGCTACATAACATAGTACTGAACATTATTATTTTCAGGATAGTTAAGAAGGATTACAAAAATGTTACTCTTAAAAAGGGATATTGAGGTTGATGAAGTTGAGAAGTATTAACTATGATCAAACTTGAAGTGAATTTTGAATTCTTGTTGGAGAAAACTAGAAGTCAAGCATATTCCTCACTGATGTTACCCTGAATTAGTCTCCTCACAAATTCTGAAGTTCTGTCCCTCTGTGTAATTAAGAGTAAAAAATCTTGGTTAGGAATTTCAGGTAAACATGCACTAGTTTTTCACCTGTGTCCCCAGAGATTTTGCTGTAGTGATCAATATTTATAGCCAATGCATTCTATGACAGTTACTTCACCATGGTCATTATTTGTATTTACAACATACATAATACATGAATAACAATAATATACATTATTTTGAGTTTTAAAAATCATATTTTTATTTTTTATGGAATTCTAAAAAGCCAAATGCTATAACAAAGATTTTTTAATGGTTATGGGCTCCATTTATTAAAAGGACTGGATTTTCTCAATATTTCCTATCTATAGAGTGTCATCATATTTTAAAAAACAATAAAGCAACCATGTGTTCTAAATAGATGGATAATGCCAATTTATTTTGTTGGAAAGGACATAGAAATGAGATTCATATTATAGGAGCCATATATTTTCAAAAGGCCCATTTCATAAATAACTCGCCTGTTGTGCACTGCAATTGATGCTGTGGGCATATCAAGGCACTAACCTATTGTTTATTATAGACCTATTTTGTCATTTTGATGGTACAGATTCAAGTATGGCAATCTTCTTTCCTCTCTCTGCTTCACTGACTACACGACTTCCCTTAGCTAAGACCTTATCGAAACATACACTTGAATGTCATAAGTTATGACAGACTGGGAGCTGAATGGGAATCTTATTAACTGACCTATGAAATTAGAGAATTATAAATCTGAATTCATACAGCTTGGGCTGTCTGCATAGCTTACTATATTAAATAGGTATCTCTCTATCATGTTCAGATAAGTCCAAGTGAACATAATTTAAAGGCACAGAAATGTATTGATAAATTGATTGAATATAAAATCATTTTTTTAACCACACAATCCACATATAGTAATTCCACAGCACATTAAAACACATCTGGAAAATATTAAAGCCATTCAGTGGGGTACCTTGGGATCAATTAGCTCCTAATATATTGGGAAAAAAGGAAGTGTTACAGATAGTTTTTTAAACATTATGGACAAGATTATACTCAAGGCCAAAATTCACCAAGATGGGCTGGATGTTAACTTTCAGAAAACAAGAGAGCAGAATAAATCAAAGTCTAAATGAAAAGAATTTGAGGAATCAAATCAAGTGAATGCTACCAAAGAACAGAGATTGTTCAAAGAAGATAGACTTTAAATTATAAGAAGAGTAAGGGAGCTAGCGCTGTGGAGTAGCAGGTAAAGTCACCACCTGCGGTGCTGGCATCCCATATGGGCACCAGTTTGAGTCCGGCTGCTCTGCTTCCAATCCAGCTCTCTATGATAGCCTGGGAAAGCAATAGAAGGCGGCCCCCAAGTCTTGGGCCCTTAACCCACATGAGAGACTGAGGAAGCTTCTGGCTCCTTGCTTAGGATCCATCCAGCTCTGAGCATTGAGGCCATTTGGGGAATGAATTAGTGGATGGAAGGCTTTCTCTCTCTCTCTCTCTCTCTCTCTCTCTCTCTCTCTCTCTCTTATAATTCTGCCTTTCAAATAAATAAATAATTTTTTTTTAAAAAAAGATAGGTTCTGAGGCTCTTAGGCATAGCATCATAGCTATAGTTCATAATATTGTATTGTTTACTCGAAACAATAAAAAGGTGGATTTTTAAATGATGTTATTATACCCCCTACATATAACATACACAGAATAGTAACCATTAGTGGGGAAAATGTATTAATTTGACTAGGACAATCAGTAGAAAGTGTCTACGCATATCAAATCCAAGGCTTAGAGGCTCAGCATTGCTATCACAGTGTGTCAAGCCACCAGTTAAAACACTGGCATCCTATATTGGAGTGCTGGTTTGAGTCCTAGCAGTTCAGCTTCCAATCCAGCTCTCTGCTATGGACCTGGTAACACAGCAGAAGATGGCCCAGGTACTTTCACTTTGACAAACGTTGTACACCAGGATGGAGTTCCTGGCTCCTGGATTCTGCCTGGCTTAGACCAAGCTGTTGTAGCTCTTTGGAGGAATCAATCAGTGGATGAACAATCTCTCTCTGTGTGTGTGTGTCTTCCTCTCTCTGACTTTCAAATAAATAAATGTTTTTTTTTTAAAGTCATAACTTTGTATACTTTGAATATATGTACATTTTATTTGTCAATCACATATTTTAAAAATAGGAATACAAACGTAAAAGCCATGCATATTTGGATTACATAAGATTTCTGGTTAGCCAGGCCTTCTCTAATCTCCAGACTTAGTGTGTCTAATTACCAAGTAGAAATCTCAACTTTGATATGCACTAGGCATTTCAAAATTCATATATCCCCAACAGAGCTCTGTCATGGCACCAGAAATGGTCCCTCCAAGTCTTCTCAGAATAAGGAAGCTCACCCATGTAATGGCTCTCTCTCATGCAGTTTTTCTCATTGACCTCCGGTCCTGTCTGTCCTTAAGATAACAGAACCAATTTGATGCCTCTTTATCCTGTTATCCTATGGTTATTTATATCTTGTTGCTAGAATCCACACCTCACCCTGTAGATCCTAGATAATCTGGATTTTGCCTCCTTAAAGTCATCCCTTACCACTCTACTCCTGACACACTCCACCCCAGTGCCACTGTACACTATATAATCCCAACAGAAGAAACGTAGCCCTTTCTGGTTTTCTTCTCACAACTCCCTGTTGGTAGAACAGATCTTGGAATGGCCTTATGTCAAGGCCATCTTTTCTGATCACCTCATGTAAAGTAGATTTTCCAGCTTCATCTCTAGCCATCTCAATGCTTTATTTTCTTCACTGTACTTCTCTCTCTCTGATGCAACTTCTTCTGTTTGATGTGGTTGTTTCCTACCTGTCCCTTTTTACTCTAATCTAGAAGGTAATCAATTCAAATCAGATTTTTTTTCCTGTTTACTATATCCTGATCCTGGGTCCCCATTACAGGACATGCATGAGAGTAGATACTTGTAAAATAGATGGGAGAATGCACTTACCATATGTTTATGTGACTTTGTTTTTTCAAATCCTCAGTGAGCTACTTTTAGAGTAGGAAGTCTATACCTTGCCCCTTCTTGTATCCTCAATATCTAGCCTACCATAATATTTAGTAGTTGTTTCTCGAATGAATGAATCATTACCAACACTCTCAATAGAATCTTATTTTCAAAAATTTGCAAACTAGCGGTTGAAAAGCTAATTTAAATGCAACTTCAGAATGAATCTCTGAGAAATCAGACCCCCAAAGTTCAACATCGTGCTTATGATCAAGGCACTGAGGATGAGACAGCAATGCTCATGACATAATCTATTTGCTGTTTACCGTACCCAGCCTTCTTGCAGTTAGGTGGAGCATACCAGTATTCTTGGCCAATGCTGTGGGTCACCAAGAGCTGAAACAATGAAGTCTGTGTACAACCTTGTGATTTCTGTGTCTGTACCTCAGGAAATGAGGCCAGGTACTATGCTGGGAGACACAAGGTCATGATCAAGGCCATTTGAGTTAAAGAAATGTTACGCAGGGGCCAACACCATGGCACAATAGGTTAATCCCCTGCCTGCGGCGCCAGCATCCCATATGGTCCCGGCTGTTCCTCTTCCAATACAGCTCTCTGCTATGACCTGGGAAAGCAGCAGAAGATGACCCAAGTCCTTGGGCCCCTGTATCTGTATGGGAGACCTGGAAGAAGCACCTGGCTCCTGGCTTCGGATTGGCACAGCTCTGGCCATTGCAGCCACCTGTGGGGTGAACCAGCGGATGGAAGACCTTCCTCTCTGTCTCTCCCTCTCACTGTCTATAACTCTCTCTCTCAAATAAGTAAATAAAATCTAAAAAAAAAAAAAGAAAAGAAATGTTATGCAGAAGACAACTGACCAGGAGAGTTCTCTGTATCTCTAGAAGAATTTACCATGAAATAGCTTTGTATATCAATTCCTCTTAGAATTCTTCTGTTGGTGGAACAGATCTTGGAATGATACCTCCTGGATGGTCAACATGAATGGTCTATTTCAAGGCCATCTTTTCTAATCATCTCATTTAAAGTAATTTTCCACACTCCTCTCTTGCCATCTCAATGCTCTATTTTTTTATAACGCTTTTATTTAAAGAATATAAATTTCCAAAATACAGTTTATAGATTACAATGGCTTCCCCCCCCATAACTTCCCGCCCACCCGCAACCCTCCCCTTTCCCACTCCTTCTCCCCTTGCTTCACATCAAGATTCATTTTCAATTCTCTTTATGTACAGAAGATCAGTTTACTATATATTAAGTAAAGATTTCAAAAGTTTGCCCTCACATAGCAACACAAAGTGCAAAAATACTGTTGGAGTACTAGTTATAGTATTAATTCACAATGTATAGCACATTAAGGACAGATTTCCTACATGATATATTTTTTTTAAATTGATTAATTTTCTATGCAATTTCCAATTTAACACCAAGATTTTTTTTTCATTTTTAATTATCTATATACAGAAGATTGATTCAGTATATACTAAGTAAAGATTTCATCAGTTTGCACCCACACAGAAACATAAAGTGTAAAATACTGTTTCAGTGCTAGTTATAGCATTACTTCACATTGGACAACACATTAAGGACAGATCCCACATGAGACGTAAGTACACAGTGACTCCTGATGTTGATTTAACAATTTGACACTCTTGTTTATGGCGTCAGGAATCTCCCTAGGGTCTAGTCATGAGTTGTCAAGGCTATGGAAGCCTTTAGGGTTTGCTGACTTCAATCTTATTCTGACAGGGTCATAGTCAAAGTGGAGGTTCTCTCCTCGCTTCAGAGAAAGGTACCTCCTTCTTTGATGGCCCCATTCATTCCACTGGGATCTCAATCACAGAGCTCTTTCATTTAGGTCTTCTGTTTTTTCCAGAGTGTCTAGGCTTTCCATGCCTAGAATATTCTCATGGGCTCTTGAGCCAGATCTGAATGCCTTAAGGGCTGATTCTGAGGCCAGAGTGCTATTTAGGACATCTGCCATTCTATGAGTCTGCTGTGTATCTCGCTTCCCATGTTGGATCATTCTCTCCCTTTTTTTGATTCTATCAGTTAGTATTAGCAGACACTAGTCTTGTTTGTGTGATCTCTTTGACTCTTAGACCTATCAGTGTGATCAGTTGTGAACTGAAATTGATCACTTGGACTAGTGAGATGGCCTTGGTACATGCCACCTTGATGGGATTGTATTGGAATTCCCTGGCACATTTCTAACTCCATCATTTGGGGCACGACTGATTGAGCATGTCCCAAATTGTACATCTCTTCCCTCTCTTATTCCCACTCTTATATTTCACAGGGATCACTTTTCAGTTAAAAAAAGCCAAAAAATCCATCTACATGGATGGCAGAAACCCAAGTACTTGGAATTTCATCTGCTGCCCTCCCAGGCACATTAACAGGAAGCTGGATCTGAAGTTTGGGAGCCAGGACTCAAACCAGGACTCTGATATGAGATGTTAGTGTCCCAAGTGGTGGCTTAACCTCTTGAGCTATGATGCCTACCATGTATTTTGAGTTTAGTAGTCCCGAAAGAGAACTTAGCCTGTCCTGAAGAGTGATGAAACAGTCTCTGTTTACACACACACACACACACACACTTTTGTTTTAAGAAAATACTAGCCATTGTAATCCATAAGCTGTACTTTGGAAATTTATATTCTTTAAATAAAAGCTTTATAAAAAAATAAAAAAAGAAAATACTACATTTATATTCAGTACTTAAACAGTGTTAATTTGTCTGTTTTTTTTACATTAATGTCACTCATGGGTGCAGGTGCGTAAGAAAACTCGGGAGTAAGCAACCATTTGCAGCTTGGCTTAAATTTTGCTCTGTCACAAGACCTGTGTAAGAAACCAAAATCAGTTTAGGATTAGGCTTTCTTAGGTATTTAATGAGGATATACAGAAGATCACTCATCTTTCACTGAGAAATCTTGAGTACCTTAAGATCAAAAAGAGGAAATGACGATATCAATTGTAACATTTCTTGGATCTGATCCTCTCCAATCTATTTCTCATGAGTGGAGAAAAGCACATCAAGCAACTTGTAAACAAAGTTCAGGTTCAGTGGAGATAAGGATCCTGCTCATTTTGCTGGTAACCCCTTGTGTTTGGAGAACTGGGTGTAAGCATGAATTTTACTACTGAAAGGCCTTATATATGGGGTAAAATAGAATAAAAAAGGAAAAATCTTAAATAGCAGATTATATTTTACTAATATCAAACACTTTAAATATGACAAAGCTAAACAAAAAATATGAAAATTATAATCAAAATAAATAGGAAGAGGAGGATGGAGGAGTCAAGATTGATAAACAAGTAGCAAGTCAGCTAGATGGAGAAGGAAACTCCTGGGTCTACTGCATAGTGTAGTAACTACAGAAAATGATAATGTACTAGACACATGCTTAGGAAAAGCTAGAAAAAAGGATTTTGCATGTTTTCCCCACATTTGAATTAATTTTTAGGAAATAGATGTGTTTAACCTGATCTGAGCATTATAAAATATATACATAAATGAAAATATCACGTGTTAAAATATGTACAATTTTAATACATCAATTAAAATTAAAAGCAAGTTATCAGCATATTCTTGAAATTTTCCCCCACTTGGAAATGTGAAAAAATGCTATTTTCAGTTGCTCATTATTGTCATGACATTTAAAAATATAAGACCAGGCGTGAAACTTATTTTTAAAAATAAATGAAAATTAATCATGTTATCAACATTTTAAAACATCCCTTTAAAATGTTCTTTGCTAAAAAATGTGTCCCAATTCCTTTCAGCTGAGTATCTTAGCCTGAAATGTGAAAAAGCTTAATTTAAATTCTTAAGAACTTTGTAAAAATAGAGATCATAATTTCTCCACTCTTGCATTTGTTCCTTGGCTGGCACAGTTTTCTGTAATCTTCTCATGGGCACAACTTGAGGAGGTCTAAGTGGCTATTTGGGCCAACTTTAAGGCTGCCAGATTGTTGGATGGAATTTTTATATACTCACAGAGCTGAAAGAACCATGTAACATTTCTAATTTGCTTTAAGACAATCATGGAATTCAAAGATTAGTCAATGAAAGCTATTTCTAGTTCCATATTTTAGATACATTGAAAGCAGTGCAATGGTCAATAAGAGGAAAACCCTCAAACCTTAACAGCAGTTCAAAACATTACCAAATCATACTCCTGATGATGAGAAACATTTTAACGTAGATAAGTAGTATTCACAAGGGCTAGAACGCACCTAAGAAAGACACAGCATGATCCACAAGAACGTGGGGAGAAAACAGCAAAGACTATATTAACATCTATCTGTTGCAAAGGAAAAAAAAAAAATCTTTTACAGATACACAGAGTGACATTGACGCCCTCTCCAGGTGCTTAATTCCCACATGCCATTTAAGGGCACATCTCACTAGACACTTGTCACTCACAGTGCACCAGGGCTTCTGAGGGCAGGCAGGATGCTGCCTAGCAGCCCGATGCCCCTTTTGTCATGTTTGTTTTCCTAAGGCGCGTTCCAGTTTTCATGAGCCCATGAAGTGGACCTATTGGCTACATTATCTAATTTTAATAAAACTAAGACTTACACACATGGCTTCAAAGGAATCCTGCAAATAAACCACAGACTGAAGATTTTTCAAGTACCAATGAAACATATATAAAAAAGGCAAAGCTGACATTTGTTTTCTTTGGCTCTTAAGATTGAGCTTGGAGCCAACCATGTTACAAAGTAGAAACCATGACAATTTAATCCTATTTGACAAGAACTCAGCCCCCAGAAGTTTCAAGACTATTATGTGGATTTAAATATACTATGATTAACAGTGAGCTGCTCTTTAAATGTGTTATTGTACTTTTGTGTTTTGTGAATCATCTTTTTCAGCTGTAACACGCATTAGAACCAAACATTAAATTGATCTAAGAAACAGTTTTCCAGATCACTAGATGACACAATGCAAGATGCAGATATTAAAATAGTTGTTTCTAATATATATAACTTTTAAAAAGATAACTTTTAAAAAATAATGTACAATATTATTTTAAAATATTGAATTATCTTTAAATTTCTTTCTTGTATGCATAAGGAAATGCAGAATTAAAAGATAAGTTTATCGGGATACAAAAATTTTTGAAACCCATGAATAATTTTTTTCAGAATACATTTCCATGGATTCTTTGAAATATTTTATTATATAATACATTGATACTATTGTGTGTGTGTGTGTGTGTGTGTGTGTATGTATATATATACATACAGAATTTATAAACACTCTCATGAAGGGAAGATATTTCTTCTAACATAAAGTATGTATAGGCACTCCATTTATAGATTAAAAGTGCTGTATTAGTCTAGTATTGAAATTTTTATATGCTATGGGTCTATTCTCTTAAGGGTCGCTTTTTTAAATATCACTATCCTCTATAATGCAGATAGGTTTAATTATGCTTTACCAATCTAAATTCAAGTGGGATTTTCAATGATATCATGTAAGATATTTTGAATTGTGTTTTACTTCTCTGTAAATAATGTGAAGATATTTTGTGTTTACCAATATTAATGGAAGTATGAGTGGACAGTGAGAGAGAGAGAGACAGAGAGAAAGCTCTTCCTTTTGCTGTTGGTTCACCCTCCAATGGCCGCCGCGGCTGGCACGCTGCGCTGATCCAAAGGCAGGAGCCAGGAACTTCTCTTGGTCTCCCATGGGGTACAGGGCCCAAGCACTTGGGCCATCCCCCACTGCACTCCCGGGCCACAGCAGAGGGCTGGCCTGGAAGAGGGGCAACCGGGACAGAATCCGGCACCCTGACCGGGACTAGAACCCAGTGTGCTGGCGCTGCAAGGCAGAGGGAGGATTAGCCTATTGAGCCATGGCACCAGCATAGTATGAATTTTCAATAGCATCTGTTTCCAATGACATCTCAAGTCATATAGAAACGTTATATAGAATTAACATGGCATTTAAATGTAGTTAACTGGTTTTCATTCTATTCCCCCCCCCAAAAAAAAAGCATTTTTTTTAAAGATTTATTTGAAAGAGAAGGAGGGAGGGAGAAGGAGGGAGGGGGTAGAGATAGAAAGAGAGGAAAGAGGGAGAGAGGGAGAGAGGGAGAGAGGAAGAAAGGAAGAGTGGAAGAGAGGGAGAGAGGGATAGAATGAGAGGGAGAGGGCAAGAGAGAGAGAGAAAGAGAGAGAGGAGCCTGGAGCTTTTTCAGGGTCTCCCACATGGATGGTAGGGGCCAAAGCACTTGGGCCATCTTCTGCTAGTTTCCAAGGCACATTATCAGGGAGCTGGATTGGAAGTGAATCAGCCAGGATTCAAACCGGTGCCCATATGAGATACTAACATTCCAAATGTGGGCTGTGCCCACTCCACTACGATGCCAGCCCAGTTTTTTTTTCTTTCTTCAAACTATGATTAAAGAATAAGACAAAAGAAGTAAAGGACAAGAGGGGAAAAAAAGATAAGATAGCCAGTAGATCTTTCAAGGAAAATTATAGACAAGAAACACTGGAGTTTCTTGATCATATGATACCATTTTTCAAAATGAAAACCAGGCTAGTGACGCGGCTCAATAGGCTAATCCTCTGCCTGCAGTGCCAGTACCCTGGGTTCTAGTCCCAGTCGGGGCACCGAATTCTGTCCCGGTTGCTCCTCTTCCAGGCCAGCTCTCTGCTGTGGCCCGGGAGTGCAGTGAAGGATGGCCCAAGTGCTTGGGCCCTGCACCTGCATGGGAGACCAGGAGAAGCACCTGGCTCCTGGCTTCAGATCAGCATGGTGTGCCAGCCGCAGTGGCCATTGGGGGCTGAACCAATGGTAAAGGAAGACCTTTCTCTCTGTCTCTCTCTCTCTCACTGTCCACTCTGCCTATCCAAAATAAATAAATAAATAAATAAATGAAATGAAATGAAAACCAAGCAAATCATCCTTTCTTCTTAAAGATAAATGACAAAATGGGCCAGGCATAGGGAAGCTTTTTAATGGAAACTCACTAATTCAGTCCTCCCAGGTTGATGGGTCAAAAGAGTGAAATAAACAGTAGTTTTCCTCGCACAAAACAAGTACCAATTAGAAAATTTAAGTACAGAATACACACATACATAGAAATCCACTTCCTTATAATGATTTCTTATCAATTTCCCTACTGTTCTCCTCCCCACCAGAATTCCTGAGCATTTGGTGGCTGTTCTGGGACTAGGTTGAAAAAGGCATAGATTCGGGGGTTTCCAGAAAACACAGCTGGTCAAAGCATAGATAAGAATAAGCTTAGACTATAGGTTCTGGCTATTCCTATTCCAAAGTATTTTCATCAGAGAATTCTATTTTTATAATTGTCCTTAAAACTTGAAGTCCCACATGCGAAATTTCTTTTGAAAAACTTAGTTCCTAGAAAATCTTTGATTTCTCTGAGTGATTGTCATATTTCAACAGCCTTGATGATATTAAGAACTAAAGAAAACTAGATGGAGTTTCAGTTCAGAGCATAAACACAATAACTCCATAATTGTTTTGAGACTTTGTATTATTTGCTTTTTTCAAGTCGTATATTTTCCCTGGATCTGATTCACTATTTATATCTGTATATTATATATTTATATTTGTATCATATACCCTCTCACAAAATTACTTCTAGTACTTTCTAGAAAAAAAGAATTGTAAAAACAGGTAAATGAATGACTTATTTACCTTTCTAAATTTCAAGTGTATATCAATTATTGTGAAATATTACTATGGGAATATATGGATTTCTTCATATTAAATACAGATCAGCCTAGAATAAGAGAAAATTTATACATTGCAGATGTATAAATTAACATGTTCCCCTAAACATGTTCTTCCAGGAAATAAACCCAAATAAGAACTACATTCTATAAACTCTGGTTTAGTAAATACCACAAATCAGCTTAAAACAGAAAGGCCAAATACACACATTGAAAAACAAATTTCTTGTAATGTGAAACAGATAAAACTATGTTATGTTTCAAAGGAAAACACTATCAAGTCAATCTTTTTATTTCCATTGAAAAACAATAATATTTATCTTTTAATATTTAGTTTAGTAAATGCAAGGGGGAAAATCTCACAATATTGTTTTGGCATGAGAGTTACAGAGACCTTTTCTAACACTGCATTTCAGCTTCACCAATAGCTGACAAATATTTGTGGGGTAAATATTTTTCTTGGCACCCTATTCTCTTGTAAATGAAAATTATCCAAATTTCTGTTAATGTCATTCATGTCAATGACATTTCATTATTCTCCACTCATTAAGAAGTACAGAGAGGAAGGCTGAGTCTGAATTTTTTCAACATTGCCAACACCAGCCACTAGCAGATTTTAGTGGTCCCTTCACAAATGGCAGTAGAATGAATGAATAAGTTCAGAGGAAGATTTTTGTTCCGAAAATGAAGTTACAGCTCTTGATTACGGTTTGGCTAGTTGACTACCTGGAAACAGTTGTTCAATTCCTGTGCCAGGAGAAAGGCTTTACTATGAATGAGGGGAATTGTGTCCTATGTTCTGTGGTCTTATTTCAAACCATGATATTAATGACTCAAACTCATAAAACACATACTGACAACTTCTCCTCAAAACTATTAAAAAGAATTCAAAATACATTATTTTGGGACAATTCAGAGCTTGAATGAGGTTGTACTAAGATGAGCACATTAAAAATGTGATATACAGCACTGTGGCATAGTGGGTTAAGCCGTGGCCCATAGCACCACAACACATATGGGCTCCAGTTCGAGTCTTGCTGCTAATGTGCCCGGGAAAGCAGTGGAGGATGGCTCAAATCCTGGGGCCCTTGCACCCAGGTGTAAGACCCAGAAGAAGCTGGCCTAGTCCTGGTCGTTGTGGTCATCTAGGGTGTGAACCAATGGATGGAAGATTTCTCTGTTTCTCCCTCTCTCTGTAGCTCTTCCTTTTAAATAAATAAATAAATAACAATACAAATCACTGTATTATGATTTCTTATATTAGTCAATCTCTGGAATAATGCTGATCATATTCATTCATTCTACTTGAAATCAGGAACTTAAAGAAGCTCTTCATAATGCTGGTTTGATAAATTACATTACAAAAAAATTGAAGCAAAATTGGCGAATTGTCCATGCTATTCTTTGTATGAAAGACAAAGGCTCATAATCACCTGAGTCAGCCATGGCTCAACTGGTCCATGAAATCTAAGAGCAAAATATGTGCTCAAGACACTGACCACTACCACTAACCATCACTTTAATGAGGTACAGGCCATGTTTTCAGTATCCTTAGCAGAATGTCAATTTTGATCAAGGTCCAGGCCAACCCAAAACATTTTAAATGCAAATCGAGTCATGTCACTTGGCTGCTCAATGTGTTATTATTGTCTCTCATGGTTCTTAGAAGTTCTACATTTTAAACACAGTGCTGTATAGTTTGTTCCCCATGTTTTCAGTTGTATTTAACACTATTTACCTTTTTCTCAAACCATTCTAGCTGTGTTTGCTCAGTGCGGTTCTTTAACACACCGAGCTTCTGCCTTCTGAATTTCACTCTGACCCTCTTCTCTGCCAGCATCTCTGCCTCCATGTGGATTGGCATGCATTAACCCTTTACATTCAGTTTAAATAATAGTTTCTGAGCAAATATCACATTAGCAACTATTTTAAGCTTTGGAATGCTATACAATAATAATAAAAATAATCCTAACATAAACGCAAAATAATCAGGTCATGATAAAACATTTTAAAAGGGAGATGATTTGCAACATGGGGGCTCCTTTTAGATTGATGAACTCTCTAAGTAGATGAAATTTAAATCAAGATCAGGAGAGTAATGCATTGCATCCACAAAGATATGGGGCCAAGGGAACATCAAATATAAAATCCCTAAAATGGGAATGCACTCCATGTGTAAGAAAAGAGAAATATATGGCTGGAACAGAAAGGAAAAGCATTTGAAATGCACTAAGAGATACAGGCCAGGACCTGGTCATGCAAGGTTTTGCCATTTAAGACAAGGAGTTCGAATTTTATACTAAGTGAATAATGAGAAGCCATGGGAGGGTGTTAAGCAGAGATGTGAGCTGGTATAATTTATGTATTTAAAATACAGTAGTACTTTGCAGTGTGAATAACAAGAATGAAATGATGTAACCTAGAAGCTCAGGAAAAATTGACTTAGATTAAGGAAAATGCAAAAAGGAACCAGATTCAGGATGAATTCTGTAAATGTTCAGTAAGAGAATGTGATGAACTGTATGTTGCACACAAAGGAGAGAGATGAATTGGGAAAAATCTGGAGCTTTTGCTTGATCATCCAGATAAATGGCAAGGCTAATGCCAACAGTACAATATTCTGTTAACACACTGGCTCCACCACTTAATACCACTTGACCTGTGTGACTGTGAATGTTATTTAGCCTCTCTACTCTTGTTTATTCATTTATAACAATCTGGAAAAAAACAAGCCTACCTTGTGGGGATTCAATAATGTATTGTGCATGATCTATTTAATACAGGTTTTACAATGTAAGTCTTCAATGAACAGGTCAATTATTATTTCTGTTGTTGCAATTATTATTATAACCTAGGTGTGGAAGACAATGAAATAAGAAGGCTGTGAAATTCTGCATACTTTAGCCATGTTAGTTGGAGATCATCATTAGACATGCACAAGGAGAGGTTAGTAGATTCCAGAATTCAGTGAAAGGGTAAACCTTGAAGACACATTTTGGAAAAATCCCACTCCTATGCCGAAACCATGAAGTCCCCCAGGGAGGCATTGGAGAAGAAGAGAGACAAGGGTTCTGCTATTGACACTGAAATAGTTGGAGGTCCAGGTAGGAGAGGGGGAGCAAGCAAATGAGACCAAGAATCAAGCAGTGCATTAGTATATATCCTGGGGTGATGCCAAGGAAGAAGCAGACCAAGAAGGAGTAGTTAACTATCTACTGTGCTAGGGAGAGATCAGGTAAGAACTGAAAAACAAATGGGCAGTGGAATTGATAATCTGGAAGTCCTTGGGAAGGACATGACAAGGGTTTTCTCAACAGAATATAAGAAAAGACAACTTCGATGTCATCTCAGGGATACCTTTTCTGAGTTCACTGGGATAAAGTAATTCCATATGAATTGCATTTGTCATTTCTCAAGCACTTTTAGAGGTACTTTCCTATGTAAAGTTTATCATTTTATGAATTTTCTATCATCCCTAAAGCTAGCAACGTATTGGACAGTCATATTCTATCTGGTTTTTCACAATACACTCAATAGTGGAATTCCTCACACATAATTGTTCAATTTGGAGTGATATGGATAAATACTGAATGAATAAACAAATAAATGACCTTATATGACTGTAGCTAAAACATATTTGTTTCTTTGTTTCAACTAACACCTGCATTTACTGGCAAGCATACTCTCAGGTTATCTCTAAGTTTTTGGCATAACTAAATAGGTGCTTTAGTTCCAAGCCACCAAACATCATTTTGGAGAGGTGGGTAAGCAAAAATAGTGAATTGTTTGCCCATTTTGCATACTATAATTACAGATCTATTTTTTCCCCAAAGGAACTGCTCTGGTTTATTTTAGTGAGCAATCTAAAAGGCATTATCATCTCACTCTTATTAAAGCTCAGTTAACACAACCAATATTTGAGAAAAGAAATCCATGGTTATCCATACAAGATGACCATGCATTGTTCCAAACTGACACATAGCTCTACTCTATTCTACATGAAATCATCAAGTATCTTAGTTGTATTGCATTTGGCTATGACTTTGCTGAAATGACACTATAAATGTTGTGAGTATTTGTTATTATATGTTTGGTTTTAATAGAAGTTTACTGCAAATAATAACAATGATAAATTTCTCTATCTTATACCAATATGAAGATTATCACACAATTCCTATATTGTTTCATATTCCAAAGTAAAACAATACAATTCATATAGCAAATTTCTCTGTAATATAGTATGAGAAAAATGCATTTACATATGTGTTTCTGATGAGTATATATGTTCCCTTTTTGATAGTAATAATTTTGAAATTCTTCATTTTTTTTTACTGTTCTCCTGGAAAGTGATATGTGCATTTATGGCCTCCATATCTTTATTCAGTATTCAAATGTAATCTTAACCATCTGTTTATATGTGTGCATTTTTTTTTACAAATTATTTTCACTTTTTGAGGTACAAAGATTATGAATAAATTAAAAGGATTCTTCTTTTCTCTTTCCTTAATCTCTGGATGTGGTCTTGCTAAATGCTATCTATTCCATGAAGATAGTCTGGACTCCAAAAACAGATTGACTGCCTTTCCTTCTATTTCTAAGGAATACATTTGGACATGTAGTAGGATTTTAATATAAAATGTAATATTTTTTATATCTTACACTCAAATATAAGCCATGTTTGAGATTTTTCTTTTCTTTTAGAGCCTGACAGAAACAAAAACAATTCATGAAATAAGAAAAACAAAGACAAAACAATGTACAGCTTGAGGAACTAACATGCTCTTTAAATCATGAACATAACAAAGACTTTTAGAAAATCTTGCTCCTGGACTACTTAAATGGTAATATAAATCTGAATCATTGAATCCTTATTGATCTATCTAATATGACACATTTACTTCCTTTTTCTATTCTGATTTTTCTTCTTATATATCAAGTGAATCTATGTGTAAATCAATTAATAAAATTTATTATATAATATAAAGTGGAATATCAATTATTATTTTCTACTGTTAATTTCTCACTTCAAATCAAAATCTCTTTATAGATTATATTGTCTTTACTTTTATCCCTCATATAACATGCATGTTGCTGGAAACAAACTTGATGATTGGCCATACCAAAGCATTTATTCCTGTCATTTCTCTGACAATATGTGAAGTCTTATTATTGTACACACAATCTAGTTTTAATCAAGAAATCTCATTAACAAAATCTAATAGGGTATAAATAAATTTAGGCGTTCATTAAAATTGATAATGTAGTAAAGGTAACAAAAATTTAAGTAATTTAGCTTTATGTGACATTATAAAGCAAATTAAATGTAATTCTTCAAATACAAGTAAATGGGCTATGCTCAAAACATTTTTTTCATGAATGGGTAGTATATATCTTAGATTTCTAAGTACTTAATTAGATCGTTTTCCCAAAACTTGCAAAATACAGACAGAAACCCACACTTCTGAAATATTTAACACATTTTCCTACATTAAATCACATGGACTAGAATTATGAGCTGCATAAAAGCCTCCAAAATATCCACATCTAGATAAAAGTTACTTATTAAATGTCCATCAGACACAATCTTATGTTTGCTAAAGTTAAATTTTCATAATAGTGTTAAAATGTTTCTTTCACCTAAAATGTTAAATTGTGAATATACTTTAAATTTAGAGAAATGACTAAAGCATATTTAAATGCCAAATTGCTTGATGTATTTTTCAAGGTTTGAAAATACATTATTATTTGCATTTTCTATTTTCAAAAATCCATAATGTACAATATATCATCCATACAATGAATGATTTTATATTTTTTGAATTCTTGTCCATTAGAACACACATACAATCAAAACATTTAACACAAGTTATTTTTCTCTTAAGACATAAAATTCCAACATTTCTCTGTTGGTTTCCAAACTGGTAAGTTGTATTAATCATACACTTGATATTAAAAGTTACTAATAACTCTTATAAATGCATTTTTGAGGTCTTTGTAACCGTGTATTTAATGACAAATGTTGAAGAAAGTAAATAAGGGGAGTTATGTGAAAAGTACCTGAGGAAACAAAAGGTATACAGCCAGAATTGAAGGTCTAAATGCTGAGTTATAATCAGGGTCACTAAGAACTTACAGTAAAACTGGAGAAGACAGCTTAGCATACAGAGTACTTTATGGCTCAGCCTTTTTGTCAGCTTTCTTAGCAATTTTTATCACCATCACAGCATTTCCAGAGGAAAAATCATTCACAATACAACAATAGCCAAAGTCTGTGTTACCTCTCCTAAGTAAACGACCAAAGAGTTGGTGGAGGATCTTCCTCTAACCCATCACTAACTTGTTGAGAGCAATAGCATTAGAAGGGGTACTTGTTCCTTTCTAGAAGGGGTACTTGTTCCTTTCTACTGCTGCTATTTTTTAACAAACAAAATACTTTTTTTATGACATCAAGTGCTTGAAACTGGACCCTTGGGCCCTGAATGGTTGCATGAATATTGATTGAAACATCATCACAGTTCTACTTATTACTACAAATAAGAACTCATAAAGATCTCTCCTGCTCATGATGGCAAATTTAAACCAACAGAAACTGTATTGCTTGTTCCAGACATTCTCATCCTTTTTGCCATTATTAATAATTAACAAGCTTTGATTTCGGACACTACAATTTATTTCCTTCACACCAAAATACCAGCATCAAAAGACAGATCAGGATTTTCTCTGATGAGAGTTTCAATATTATTTCCTACTCATTTCCAACATTATCCAAGTACAAATTGTTACTGTTAGACAAATTAGTCACAAGAATCAGCTCAGAACTCTATGTTGGTACTGGACCAGTTACTGATCTGCCGGTGATGCAGCCCTCCTGCATTGTGATAAACCATGCCTAGGAATGTCTTTCTTATGAAGTGATCCATTTAAATATGTTTTCAGAAGGCCCAAGGAAAAAGGTTACCAGAATAGATCTGTTCTAGAACTAATGTTCTAAGATGCATCTGAAAATGTTTTGCCAACAACACCACCCTATCCTATTGAGAAGCATTTCTCAATGCCACTCTCTATAGAACAAACTTGAGTTGATTATGATTTGTGTTTATGAAGACTTAAGGACCCAACTAAAGCTTAAAACCTAAATTTCAGTAGCCAGAAGAAATATTTGACATCAAGAAAACTATCCTTCATCAACACCAACATGTTTGTCAACATACAAATGTAGCAATTGATAGAGTTCTTCATTTTTGAGCTGGTCAATCTATTGTCCTGTAATCCAATCATACAATATGGACTTTAAAGACAGGATATAGGCATGAATATAAGATTCAGTCTGGATCAAAGATAAGTGTTCACCAGTTCTGAATATTAAAAATTGGACATTTATATTAACAAAGTAATTTTATGACATCGTATTTCATGTGAGCATAACCAATAACACAAAGAGGTGTCATAATGTGTGGTTGGAAGATGCTTTTAACTAATCACAAAACTTACAAGATGTTCAATTGCTCGAGAACACTGTTACCACATTTTGACATTTAGTTTTAAGTTTTCAAACTGCAAACTAGTCACTGCTCAAGATTTTCAATTTAATAAATTCAAAAATATATGAGAATCATAGTCAAAGGCACAACTGTGCTTAAAGTTAGATTATAATTAAACATATTAAAGATATTGAGGATCCTCATATTCAAATATGACAACATTAAGATTTTTAAGAATAATTATGAGCATTTCTTTACATATCTTCCAATATAGAGTTGCAACGCACGATTAAACACAATGAAGGAATTGAAGTATATTTAAACAATGTTCCAGAAATAATTTATGCTTACACTGATGTAAAGTATATGCTGTATCATCCAAATTTCAAAATAGAAACTAGAAAAAAATCAAAATTTCAACTTCACATTGTTAAACTACCTCCTTCCCCAAGATAGCTGAACTTGAGGAACAAATACTATCCTATTTTTTAGCTTGGGAGTCTGATGTTACTAAGTCTGATGTTACAAAAAAAAGAATAATTACTAAATCTGAAAAGGAAAAAATAGATTCTCAACATGGTATAAATATATATTAATAGTAATTATGGAAAAGAATAATTCAAATTCATTTTCCAAATATTTTAAAGAATAATCTGAAGAAAATTACAAATTGTATTCCTGTAATTCTATAGGATATGATAAAATTTAGATAAAACTTACAATTACAAAAATAGATTATTTTGTGGATGAGTTGTGCTGCTTTAGCAAATTCCGTTACTAAAATACCATGGATAAAGATGCATGTGGAATTACAAAGCAATTTTACTCCTGAAATTGTGACAACATTGTAACTTTATACTAGTACTAAATTTATCTTTTAAAAATTATCACATGAAACATGCTAATTTCAGACTACCTGACAAGTTACTTTGTAAATGATATTTCTCTGTATTTTTCTTTAAAACCGAGGATCTCTACTTAGGTTTTGTTTCCTAATTTTTGTGGGATCAGTACACATTTCTGAACTGACATCTTTGTCATCTTATGAAATCATTGTATGATTTTCAAAAATAATTTAATCAAAGTAAATTCAAAGAAAACATCCCTGAACATCTGAGACTCCCCCAACTACCCTCCCCCTGCTCAGTTGAAAAAACCAGACTACACCACAATCACTCCACCAAGCCAAGCCAAACACATATTGTAGATGATTACATGAAGTTTTTTTTAGCTCATGACAAACCTTAGGCAACCTTATAGCATAGAAAAAAGAAAAGAAGAAGGAAAAATCTGTCCAAGAACTAACTCATCTTTAGGAAGGCCCTGCCATTGTTGTCTTTCATAGTTTCATAAAGCCAAACTAGGACATACATTCCTCAACAACAGAAACAATTTTATTACCTTTTTGTTTCAAATCTTAAGCCCTAGCTATCCATCATCAAATACATTTGAACATTAGTAGTATTCATTTACATATTTAAAAAGCCAACAAGCACAGAACAAAGAGTGGAACAATAAGAAGCAAAACAAAACTATCACATACTTCAAGGATTAATGCTGAAAAACAAACAAAAAAAAAGAAACTTCTTACCAAGTACTCCAAGTCGATAGTTCACGGTGATGACGATCACGTTGCCATAACTTGCCAAGACACTGCCATCATATAAATTTCCAGTACCTTCCATATAGGAGCCACCATGGATGTATACCATCACTGGTTTGGGACCCCCACTGTCCCGAATATCTGAAAAACAATTAAGTGCCATTGTTCTTATCCTCAAACGACATACAGAATGGAACAGAGTACATTTTCCAACTGCTATTTTATGGACAATAGGGAATGATTTTAATATACTTCCTTAGATTGCTGTTTTGTTGAAGTGTTTCTTAAGCAATTCATATTAAAAGCTATTGCAAAAAGCAGCAATAGGCATCCATTACTTTCTGTCTAAAATTTTGTTTATAAGTCATAAACTGTATAACAAATTTTGTTCAAATTGATAGGTGTGAATTTTAGTGCATTTTGATTGATTACTTTCAGTAAAACTGAAAGAAATAATAGCATGGAAATGACTCCTAGTGCTACTTTTAAAAACTGGTATAGACCTTACATAGAATTTATGAATCATAAACTAAAGACAATAGTATCATTGCTATTTTGAATAAACCTACTCTTTTTTTTATTGATGGAAAAGTTTTGCGTCTAATGCAACACAGCTACATTAAGTCATTTGTGCTTGGATTTGTGAACATAATTACAGTATTCTATTTTTCATTGCAGGCAGTCTCACTTCACTATTTAAGCACTGCCAGATGAATGCTTAGGCAGTAAAGTCATGTGCATCCGTGCTTTTGTTTTTATTGCTTTTAAGGGAATGTCATTTAAATGATATTATTTACAAAGTCCAGGCCATCAACTCATTCCACATTCTACTTACCCCTACCTTTGGGAAAAGAGAATAGACTAAATTATATATTTCTTTTATCTCTTTGTGTAGCCATTGTACTCTTTTTAACCTCATTTCAGCTCTATGTTTTATCATATACATAATGATACAGGATAAAGCGAAGTTCAAGTGCTAAAATTTAGGATAACGTTAAGGTGATTTTTTTTTTATTGCTCTTAATTTTACTCAACTATTTTTGCTTTTCTAAAATTGTTTCTGACCACAAGGTCCATTACAACAAGGAAATATAATTTGGTTATAATCAGTATTTAAAATCTACTAATTTCTATAAATTAAAATGCTAAACTGTATACATCAAACATGATTTTTACTATTATGTAGATTATTATGTATATATAAATATGACTGAATATACACAAGCAAAAAGTATCATTATATAATAGCCTATAATCTTTTATACCAATAATTAAAGGAAAATTACACCCAGTGTATTATCTTTCCCTTTGAATCCAATATTGAAGAGTACATTTTAAAGGTATGGTTTGGTTGCTTTGCATTTGGTATCTGTTTTATCAAACTTAATTTTTCCACATTTTTACAGCTTAACTGCCAGCTTTTGAAATGGCTTCATATGATACAAATTAATTGAAAGAACTGGTGATTATTTTGAGACTGCTTTACATTGACTGTAAAAAGAAAGGCTAATATAAACGGCTAGACTCTTCTGCTCTAAAGCTAATGTGATTTCTTTAAATGAAAAATCATTTCAGGATCAGGAATTGCAACACAACTTCTTGTCAATATTTTCAACTTGGGGTAACATCTCATCGTAGAACTTGGAGACATTTTATGACATCATTATCATCCCAGAATAATCTAGACCAAGTACACTACATCTGTGACAAGCAGCTAGGAAAGTCACTGGTCTCCTTCTAGGGCTAGCTGACTTCAGGAGCCTTCAAAGCTGATCATCTTTCAGGTGCCTGATCACTTCTCAAGGGGTCATTTCCAAAAAAAGAAAAGAAAAAAAAAAAACATGCCTTTCCATCACAATCTGTCCTGTGAGTCCATTCTAGAAGTTCCTGGAAGGCAGAGGAGACTTGGACATGGGGCCCGGCCCTGAGGTTATAGCTGGGCATTATTAGGCTTAATGCCAACAGAAGATAGGAGTGTGCGCCTGTGTGCCATGTGGAGATGGGCCTGTCATTCATCCAGTTCATTGACAAGGTCTCCATGAGAGCCAGAGCAGACTGAAATGACAGCTTTTAAGTGGTGCAGGCCACAGGCAGGGTAAAGCTGGGAAGAGGCAGAGCTGGGCAAGTAGGACTTGGGAGTGCCACATTGCTCTCTCTGCTACGAACTGGTCCCCACACCCTCTTCTGCGTGGTGCTGAAGGCTTCTGTTGATTTTAAAGGAGACCTCAAAGAGTATCCTGCCTCCAAGCTTCAAGCTGCCTACTCTGTCTGACTGGGACAGTGGAGGGTGTGTTTGTATTTATTGTGCTGTAATATTTTCACATCCTGTGACTTCATACTCGAAATTTTTTAATGTCTATAGAACTTTTTTGTAGAATTATTAACTAAAGCACATCTGAATAACACTAAAATCTCAATTTCATACAAAAAAGACTATTATAAATTTGCCTTAATTTCATTGTATAAACATGAGAGCCTGTGTTGCTTTGCAATAATAAGAGGAGGATGCTTTGACATCGAAATCATCAGCTAGGTACAGGGAAACTTACACTAATTTTTTCCTTGAATGTTTGGGAAAGAAAATGGTATTCATTCATTCATGAAGATTTGGGGGCTTGTGGGTTTGTGGAGAGATTAGACATACACAAAGAAAGTATTCCTTTTGAAATTGTTAAATTATGCACATTAAATGCCTGCTTGCTACATACAGTTTTAGCTGCTTATTTATTTTTTTAGTGTGGTTGGCAATGAAACAGCAATAATAAATTATTAAACTGAAATCATTAACTGACTGTTCACAGCAGACCCTGTACTCTGCTAATTGTATGCTTGGAGGTAGCACAGAGGGTGGCTGTTTCAGAATTCTTCTTTAATTAAAATTACATAGAATTACAAAGCACCAACTGTGAACAGTAATGAGATCTTGGTAAAACCATTCTGTTCACCTGGAAAACAATGCAGGCCCACATTGAGAAGACCTGCCACATTTTATACTAATAACTCAAGGAAGTGGACATTGTTGAGAAACAATGAAAATGTGACAGAAGATTCTAGGAGCTATTTTGAGTGGAATCTTTATTCTTTGATTCTCAGACTTAAAAGATTACAGATATCTTGAGTTGATGCTAATTGCCAAACTGTGTTTTCAAAGATTTAAACCTTGATGACGAACTTAATTCCAGAAAGTCAAAATTGTGATGCTTTCTTGTCAAAAACACATCTTTAACTTGAAATAAAGCTGAGGTTAATGCTAGAAGACATTTAATTATTAAAATACATAAGATTAGTGAACATATTTTTATTGCTTTAAGATTGGAAAACTAGACATTTTCTATTACAGAACAACTTGAATTGTTTAGTTCATCTTAGATTTAACTTTTTATAGTATTTTATATTTATATTTATTTAGACTTTACAGAGTATAGGTCTTTTTGATATTAATAGTAAATATGAGCAGTTTATAATTATTTACAATGTTTTAAAAAATAATTAGGATTTTGAGGTCGGCATTGTGGTATAGCAGGTGATGCCTCTGCCTGCAACACTGGCATCCCTGTGGGAGCAGGTTTGTATCCCAGTTGCTCCACTTCTGATGCAGATCCATGCTTATGGCCCAACTATTTGGGCCTCTGTCACCCATGTGGGAAACCCATATGAAGCTCCTGGCTTTGATCTGGCCCAGTCCTGGCCATTGTAGCTATCTACAGAATGAACCAGTGGGCGAAGATTCTCTCTCTCTCTCTCTGTAACTCTGACTTCTAAATAAATAGCTAAGTCTTTCAAAAAATAATTAGAATTTTTTATAAATGAAAGTGAAATAGGCTACCATTGAGTAGCCTCTGGTAAAGCCATCATTGTAATAACAAAGCTAGGCATGGTGTTATTCATGTGTAACACAAATCCATTAAATGAACTCTGATAATATGGTTTAGATCTAAGTCATTCCTCTAATAGCTTATTTGATATTAAACCACCTATAAATAAGTTGCATCATGTAAACCAGAGAATTTGGTTAAGATTTCTGACTTTGCTTAAAAATATCTGCTATTGACTTTACAAAAATCATCAGAATACTGTTAAACACTTTAAAACGTTAGTGTTTGAGTGAAACTACTAATGTTCATAAAAGCTTTTTCCATTTTGTTATTTGCAGAGTCTTTATGTGCCGTAAAGCACATAGGTCTCTGAAGAGTAGAATGATAAGGGGGAAAACTGCAGTTATTTTTGGCTAAGCTTCTAGGAAGGATATTAATTTTTTCAAGCCAAAAAAAAAAAAAAAAGAGAGAGAGAGAGAGATAAACTTGAAATCTGGGTGGGCTCCTTGATTTTAAATGTCAGTATTTTTATCTTTTTGTGGCAGGTATCAAAATAATCTAGAGTAGTTAGCAGGCATTTATCTGTGCCGAACCACCAGAGTGGAGAATACAACTCCTTTCAATGGTGTTAATGACAGTTACTAGTTATATAACTCATTAAAAAATGTTTGCTGGTTTCTTCCTTCTTAAAGGACTATGGAAATATTTAATTGGCCATATTTTAAAGGTTTGGAGATTAAATAGCTTTAAAATTGTGAAGCATTGCCTCTATGAAATCTTTCTCTGATATGCAAAATATGTAAAAAGAAGTTTCAGGATTTTTTTATGTTTCCCAGTCATTTTTCTGAACCATAGTTACCATTAAGAACCACTAAAAATATAGAAATGTTGGCTGGAATTGTGCTTCTTAAACTGGACTTAACACAATTGAAGGTATATTTTTAATGGAAATAAAAATCTATAAAGCAAATATTTTAAAGATTTATTTTTTATTTATTTGAAAGGCAGAGTTACGTAGAGAGGAAGAGAGAGACAGACACCTTCCATCTGCTGATTCACTCCCCAAATGGTGACAGGGTCAGGGCTGGGCCAGGCCACAGTCTAGAGCCAGCAACTCTCTCATGACCACCCACATGGGAGGAGGGGCCAAAACTCAGGCCATCTTCTAGTATTTTCCCAGGCACATTAGCTGGGGTCTGGATTGGAACTGGAGCAGCCAGGACTCAAACTGGTGACCATATGGGATGCTTGCATAGCAGATGGCAGCTTAACCTGCTATACCACAATGCTGGCCCCTAAAAAGATATTTTTAAAAAGCTACGTGTAGGGGCCGGCGCCACGGCTCAATAGGCTAATCCTCCGCCTTGTGGCGCCAGCACATCGGATTCTAGTCCCAGTCAGGGCACCCGATTCTGTCCTGGTTGCCCCTCTTCCAGGCCAGCTATCTGCTGTGGCCAGGGAGTGCAGTGGAGGATGGCCCAAGTGCTTGGGCCCTGCACCCCATGGGAGACCAGGAGAAGCACCTGGCTCCTGCCATCGGATCAGTGCGGTGCGCTGGCCGCAGTGTGCCGGCCACGGGGGCCATTGGAGGGTGAACCAACACAAAAAGGAAGACTTTTCTCTCTGTCTCTCTCTCTCACTGTCCACTCTGCCTGTCAATAAATAAATAAATAAATAAATAAATAAATAAAAAGCTATGTGTAGGATAAAATCTTGTATTTGAATATTAAAATGTTAATATTGAATTATTCTTAGCACAATAAAAATTTTAGATATATCTTAAATTTCCAAAGTGAATTTGTAGAAATCTGGATCAGATTTGCATAGCAGGTAATGCCTGCATTCCATATGGGTACTGGTTTGAGTCTCAGTTGCTCTATTTCCCATCCAGCTCCCTGCTGATGCACCTGGGGAAGCAGAGGGAAGATGGCCCAAGTGTTTGGGCCCCTGCACGCGTGTGGGAGACTTAGAAGAAGTTCCTGGCTCCCGGGTTCAGACTGGCCCAGCTCCAGTCTTTGGAACCATTTTGGGAAGTGAACCAGTGGATGGAAGATATCTCTTACTCTCTCTCTTCTCTCTCTGTAACTCTACATTTCAAATAAATAATCTTAAAAAAAAAAAAGCTGGATCATTACTTTGAACATTTTTATCAATTCAGATTAGTCTTTTTTTAAAACTATGAAAATAACTGATAAAAATACATAGTTCTTTTAGTTATTATAAAACACAAATGAAAAATGATACAATTCTGTCTGGCCTAAAGATGGCCAAAGAGTAATTGCCAGGAAAGCAAGCAACAGAGCAGGGCTCCACTGGGAAGTTTTCCATTAGCTTTGGGGAAGGAAAACTCCAGTCAACTTCACAGGCAGGGATAACGAGTTGGACATCATATAAAGTATGGGAGGATTGGGAAATAATTCCACAAAAATCGACAGATAACCTGACTTCTGACTAAAGTCAAAGTAGCAGTTTATCAAGCTGTTTATATTCCTTGTTTTATGTACAAAGTTGATTCAATATTCAGAGCAAATCAAATGTGATAATTGGACTCAATTCTCATTTATATCCCTATCTATAGAAGATTTGCAAACAAAATGGGAAACAGGATGCTCAGACTATCCTAACTTTTTTTTTTCTTTTTTCTCTTAGGATCAAATTGGAACAGAAAGGTTTTACATTCTGTACTTTTGAGCATTTAATAATATTTATTAGGTAACTCCTGTGATTGAGTAGCTTAGTACTTAACTTGAATACTACCTGCCAATTTAAGTAGGAGTTTAGAATATTTTTAATGGCTGTTTAAAAATGTTAAATGTGCTTCAAAACAAGTCTATAAAACAGATTTGCATTCATAGGACTTAGCTCACTGTGGTCACTCAGCACGAATCTATTCTAAACATGTTAATGTCTTAATTGTTACTGTTTTAACAGAGAAAAAAGGAATCATATTAAATCAGCTATCAAGACTTTTTACAATAAAAAAATCAGATACATGAACCTACATTTGTAAAATTTGGAATTTCTAAAAATTCACACTAAGTCCTTTATATTTTATGAATTAGATAACAAATATCTAGAAGTTAAAAATTTTCAGAGGGTTCAACAAATTCCAAAGCTGGAAAGTAGAAGCAATCTTCTGAAGAGCATTGTGAGGCGTAACCCATACCCTGCCCAGGAACAAAAGATAACCTGAACGTTTGAAGACAACAATTTTCCAAGAGAATTTCAGAGATGACAATCTGTATTTGATTTTTAAGTTTATTGCTAGTTATTTAGTATTCAAAGTGATAACTTCCAGGCACCTGTAATGATTTTTAAAAAATATTAATGAGCATTTTGTATGTAATCTTCATTCTACTTCTGGGGTGCATAGTAAATTAATTTTCAATGAAATGGCATAAACAATCTCATCAAAATAATTCTTATGTTATAAAATTTTAATAAATGTAAGTTAGGCTTCTAATACTTCTTTAATTTTCTAATGTGAAGGAATAGTCACATACATATGTCAATGAATACAATGTAAATTGATTCATTCCTTGTAATTCAAGGAACTAGCTCTTCTGCTGGCCTGGCTGTATGTATGTTATTTTATTTTGGAAAATAGTTCAAACCATATTATTAATATTTTGATAACGTTGTTCTTGGTTTCTGAGAATCATTTTTAAACTGAGGGTTATGTTATTTATCTCCACAAGTTATATAACTAGAGTAAAATTCAAACAAAGAAAAAATTATGACTCCTGACTGGAAATAAGATGAACGGATGAATAAATGAGCTTCTCTAGATACCAACATAACATAGAATAGGAAAAAGATCAAATCAGTCTGGTAAGCACTTAGGTTTGCAGAGGAAAGAGAACTATATGTCATAAAAATGGAAAGAGAAAACAATTTTGATATTAATGAAATGTTATTATGATATTAAGGAAATGTTATTGCTTAGGGTGGCAATTCTTTGAAAGATAAGAATATATTACCTATAAATCTAGAAATTATGTCCTTATGAATTTATAAAATATATGTTTAATCTTGTTTAAAGGAATACCTATAAACTCTACCATAAATGTTATTATGAACTGGAGTACTAAGTGGTCTCACAATATTTACTCATTATCTCAATAGGTGTAATGCCTTCTCTTATCTATATAATTTCATTTTATTTATATGATATTTAAGTAAATCAAGAAAAGAAATAGTACTTTTTAAGTCTCAAATATATTGCTCAAGAAACACTTCAACTCATAGCTTGTCTTCTTTTTATGGAATGTGGGGTTCTTTTTAAACAAATATCAAATGTAAAAATGAAACACATTTTGATACTGGGCAAAATATTTACAGAGATTAGAAAACATGCAAAATGGGCACAGAGAGACTGCAAGGGAAAGATTGTTAGTTCAAAGAATGTGGACAAATTTGTCAAAACGTGGGATGAAACAGATCAAAAGTCAGTTCAAGAAAACAAAAAATGCCCCTCATTTTAAAACATTGCAATGGTTGGCACCAAAATGTAAAACTTAACATTCATTTTTTTAAAAAATTAAAAATGTATATTTATATGTAACAACAAGCAAGAAGACAAAACACATCAAAAACGGGAATTAAAAACAACTCTTCAAAAAAAGACAAGAAGTAAAAAAATAGAAAGTGGTGGAAAAAGTGATTGAGGCCTTTGTCATGCAAATAGATTTGGCAGAAAAAATACCTTCATCTTCAGCACCGTCATTATCACCTAAATCATCTGTCTGTTTCTTTGTAAGGGGACCTAGGATTGAGAACGGAGAAATGGAGGGAAAAAAAAAAGACAATTCAAGAATAAACAAGACTGAGGGGAAAAAATAAATGTAAATTCTAAAATTCTCAAGGATATTTCCAAAAAGAGTGGGGAAGTAGCAATATCATCATTGAATATCTATTTTCTTTAAAGCAAAAAAAAAAAAAAAGCTCTTTCCCCAAAATATCTAATTGAAGATCTAATTTTTGAATATATTTTGAATTAAAAATACACTATAGTTTGAAAATAAGTAATAACCAAAGCAAATGATTTCTCAAAAACACCCACTGCATACAAAAAGCAAAAAAAAAAAAAAAAAAGTTTTATTAGCTGAAAGAACTTAATTTATTCAGTGTCTTTTCTAATTTAACTTGGTGACAACAGTAAAGAAAGTAGTTCAATTGCATTCTTTAATTTGGAATAAAAAACAACATTAGGGAAAACAGATAAGAACATTTTTAGTTTTTTTCTTTTTTCTGTTTTTTTTTTTTTTTGTCAGTGCATTAAAACAGCCTTTACACATTTTTAATTCATACATTTTTCAAAACAGTGACTTTTTAAAATTACTTGTCATTACACAAATATTTCCCCATGCATTTTTATTTAGATATTAGCTGTGGTTTCAAAACATTTGTAACCTGTACAAATTTATCAATAGAAAATCCCATCATTTAGCAAAGCAAAGATGCCATCAATAGAAGTCATCAATAGAAGGTAGTTGCCGAGTCAGGGCTTATATTTCATAATCAATTTAGTAATATAATGGAATTATGCCCTATTGCAATTCCAGGCCCAGTGTAGCTACTTTTAACAAGAGCATGCTTAAAAAGAATAACTGTATTAAAAACTATGAATGCTTAATAGATGTTTTATTATATTTAACAATGCTAATTTGCTACAATAGAGGAGCACACCAACGGGGAAAGTCAAAGGCCATATGAAAGTAATTTTATCTGTCACATAAATGACATATTCAGCACACAAAAAAGCAACTGAAGCCCCATATTCTCTTTTTGTTTCCACAACCATTTAATTTGTATGACATTTCATAATCCTCATGCAGAAAGCAATCACTACAAACACAGGACAGTCAAGTTAACGAACAGCCAACCACATAGCAATAAGCAAGAGATTTTTGTCATGCATAAAACAACAGTCATAAAAAAAGAAGAAAGAAAAGGACTGAAAGTCATGTGTTGATTTCAATAACATCAGTAGTAAAGAAGCAAGCATTAACTTTAAGCCCACTTCATAGCAAAGGATTGTTAAACATTTTGATAAAGACTTCTAAGTCTTTTCGGAGATTACTGTGCATTATATTTGCAATTCAATACTAAACCTACTATTACAACTCCCAGAGAATGAAAAACATCATACCAGAAAACAAAAAACAAAATATGAGATATAATATAGTATTATTTCATCAGCTCAGAGGCACCCTTGGAAATAGTAATAACTATCAAAGGTCAAGAGGCCCAAAAAGTAGAAACTGATGACATAATTGAGGGGATCCAAAGATTACCTCAATTAAAATGTCATGGTTGTAAGGTCATTCTTATCCAGATAATTGACTATACACAACAAATTGATACCCTTGTATAGTTACACCTTCAAGCAGTCAGTCCATAAGAGAAAGCCTGGATGAAGCAATGATATATGTTAATTGGCACTTAGTTGCATATTCACAGAAATCTACATTTCTTTAGTATGATCCTGTTTAAATGCAAAATGTACTCTTCTGATTATTTGATGTTCACACGATGATGTGGTTACATTTCCAAAAAGTTGAGTAACTTTTGAAGTTTTAATTTTAAAATTACTGAATCAGAATAATATATTAGAAATATTTCTAACTTCTAATATAATTCAGTGTTAGATTTAGAAAATGATATGTCCATGTTTCATTTTTCCACAACCCTCTTTTCCAGTGTATATATTTGTTATATGTGCTAGTTTTATGTGCTAGTTGGCAACATAAATTAATAGTATTTATTGCTGCCAAAAGCACGATCTGCTTTGTAGTTTGCTTAGATTAAGAAATCACTAAAGTGAAATCAAAATTTTTTACAGAATCATCAGTATCCTAATATTTGAAGGCATATATAATATCTATCACAAATCATTCTCTTCAATTTGTTTAGGGCTCCATAAGATATCTCTTGCAGAAGACATAGGTAGAAATGTATTTTCCACTTAGGGCGCCCAAGGTAAATTAGATGATTTCTATTGGAAATCAATCAGGTTTTGCAGCCACAAGCCAGTGATTTTATGGACATTACACATATACAAAATGGTTAGATCTTGGATGTAAATGAAATGAGTGGTGAGAGAGTTTTTACTAAACGTGATCTCCACTGTTTTGCATGTGGGCACAGGTCTTGATCACCATTTGACACTGAGTTGGCCAAAGTAGTGAAGTCATGGAAATTATAACTGCAGTTATATAAAGAGAGTTTTTCTGTGGAAGGTTTGATTGAGCCTTACTATATTATTATTATTGCTCCTTGTCAGGAATCTGAATGGCTCTAAACCAAATTAGAGTAACTAATGATTGCAAAAATGCATCTTTATCATTGTAAACCTGAAGAGTTAGGAACAGATACTGATATTACTTCAATCTGTCAAATATGTGGGAACATGATTATCCTAGAAGTTTGAGTTGAGTTCTCCCATCTAAATTATTTCATTTGTTGATACTATATAACACTCTGCTATCAGGTGATATTAGATTATTCCTATAGTATGGATTCCAGTGGTACTTAGGAATTGCAGCATAAATGGTTTTTGTTAATAACAATAATTTTTTACACATCTGATTTTGTAGGTTCCCTGGAAAGAAAAGGATTAGCAATTTTTTGGCAAAACTGACTCCAAGAAGAAAGAAAACAGACTTCCCTTATGCCCTACATCTAAAGGCACTGAGAATAGATATCTGAGAGTGTCTAGGGTTGCGAACAGAGAAACTCGACTTTCTTTTCTCTGAGGATGTCTCAAAGGAGTAAGAGATGCTTCTAAATCAAGCCACAGAATGCTACATGATCCTAAGATTCCTTATTCCCATGCTGCAGACTTCCTTAAACTCTCCTTTGCTAGCACATCAGCAACTGTGGCTCACTTTTCTTTTATTCTAAACTGTTAAATTTGATGTAGTCACTGGTGTTAAAGAACTTTAAAGAGACAGAAAGTACTGTCAAAGTAATTGGCATTTATTTTCTTATGACAAGCAGATAATCACATCTTAGGGGCGCATATGCCTGTTAATTGAGAAACATAATTTCCTCATTTACCTTTAAAATACGAATAACAATAATTAACAATATTCCAATCACGGTTTATGCTTCTTTTAAATAACAATACTGCATTCTCAATACCAGCTGTTAATAACAGGCATCCTAAAGCACCAAAATATGAAGCAAAGTAGACCACTAAAATTTGAGTGTAGAAGTGATTTACTCTACCTTGAAACTCTACTGGGTCTCTCCTTCCCAAGGAACACACAGAACTTTCATTAGATTTAATAGGAAAGCAGACCTCCTGTCATTGGAAAGGGAGTAAGAGTAATTACTATATTTTATGTCTCCTACAGGCAATGAATGGATTCAGTGAGTCCATCATGCTAAGTGAGGTAAAGGGAACACCTAACCATGAACTTTGAACTCATTCAATCCTAAAAATAGTTAATCTGTGATTAACCTAAGCATAACTCAAAGTATCACTTTACAGAGCACATGTGATACAGTCTTACATTTTAGAATCCGACCACAGTGCATTTTATTTTTTAAAAAGGGGGAATAAAAATATCAGCATTTCTCTAACTGCAGAATAATTATGAGCTCTGAAATAATTACTATCCACCCATATTAATGCTGCTTTTTATCATTCTCTTTGATGAAGGGCTAATATACTTTAGGTCTCAAATACATTAGAACTGATTATAAATTCCTTCATTATGGGTTCAATCCAGCAGAAATTATCTGTACTTTGTGTCACACATATCAGCAAAAGGCAAGTAGGTTGAGGATATTATTAGCTCCCGACTTGAAAGGCTGGCTATGAGAAATGTGTCCTTCTTATGGGAACAGGTTTCTGGAATTTTTAGGTTTCAAGTTCTGGGCTCCAGTGAGTCCCACCAAGAAAGATGGGGACCCCGGGCTAATGGCCTTGCTCTACTCTTATGCCGCCCCATCTTGATGCTGCAGTCACAGAGGTGAAGGTCATTTCCGCAGTATGAGAGGATTTAAGGACATGGCTGTTGTGCTGGAGCAATTGGAAACAGGCTAAGCATTTGCAGAGATCCTTGTTCCCTTGGGACAGAATTTAGTTCATAAATCTTGGATTAAGGATGTGAAAAATCTGTATTTTACATGGATGACAAGACCAGAATTCAATGCATTTTAAATAACAACATGACCTTACAAGGTACTTTAAAAAGTTCTTGGAAATACATATTACAGAAAACTACACATGAGTTTCATTCTTTTTAACCACTAATGAAATTTACCTCTTAATTTTATTTTCCATAAAGTTTTTAAAGTCCCTTTATGGGTGATTGTTTCCAAATTGATACACATTAAAAAACAATGACTTTAAGGAATTAGATACTAGTGCAATTGATGTCATGGTAAAACTATTAAATTTTACTCATTGAAATATAGTTGAACCAGGATAAACACATAACTCTTGGGAATGCAGAAATGAATAAAAGTGACGATTTGGAATAACATTAGTTGGTATCTATTTAACAAAAACATAGTCACACTTCTTTAACCATCAATTGTTTGGGCAGATATAAAGAAATCATAGCTTGGGGGCCAGTGCTCTGGTATAGCAGGCTAAGCTACCACCTGCAGCCCCAGCATCCCATAGGGGTGCTGGTTTGTGTTCTGGCTGCTCCTCTTCCAGTCCAGCTCTCTTTTTATGGCCTGGGAAAGCAGTGGAAGATGGACCATGTGCTTGAGCCCCTGTATCTATATGGGAGACCTCGAAAAAGCTTCTGGCTCCTGGTTCCTGGCTCCTGGCTTTGGATCGGCTCAGCTCTGGGTATTGCAGCCTTTGGGGAGTGAACCAGAGGATGAAAGACTTTTCTCTGTCTCTCCTTCTCTTGGTCTGTAACTCTGCCTCTCAAATAAATAAATTAACTATTTTTTTTTAAAAAGAAATCATAGTTTAAAACTAATTTGCTTTCTGAAAAATTTTCCAGTTAGATAACATTTTAGAACAATGTGATCTATCTGCATTAGGTTAAAATATAAATCTCCCTATGATGAGATACTGAAAGTAAGCCTTGAAATAATTGATAGTTTAAGAAAAAAAAAAAAAACAACTTCTATCTGTACCAATCCCAATGTCTGTATTTTGCAATCCATGAAGGTGTCAGGGTGCATTTTATGAAAACTGCCTGAACAGGCTAATGGTTTATATGGAAAGATGCTTTGGGAGGAACCAGATTTCAAGGGTCTGAAAGCAGCAGGCATGCTCTATGTTTATCTTTGTGTTGGAAGAAAACACCTACATGAACACAAAATATACTCCCTGAGACAGTTTCCTGGAGGCAGAGCAGCCCTTAAAGCACGACTTTTGTGAAAGGAGTATCTGATATGAAAGTCAGGAGAGGGAGAAAAAGAAATTCCCTCCAGTCTAGGACACTGAGAAGAGCTCATTTGTATTTATAAGAAAAAAAGTTTTTCTTCTTAAAATTACCTTGATTATAATACTTTGAAGTCAAAAGCAATCATGTCAGAGTAACATGGATAAGTTCTGGTTGAAAAAAATTAACTAGATTAAAAGTCAAGAAAATAGGCTACCCCAATGTGAGCATCATCAAATGTACAATCTCATTATTTTTGACACTATTTATTTTTAATTCTTAGTACAGAGGCAGTATTTGCACAGCCAGAAGCATCTCAGAAATAATGTTCCATTTCATCTGGAGAAATACTTTTGTATGCTGAAATAATTTTTCGGGACTTAGAATAGGAAGACTCCCCATTGCCCTGACTTTCCATACATTACCCAGAGATGCATAGAGCAAGAGTGTGAGGAGGATATCACTGTCACCAGATGTCCAGAGCTACTGGAACAAGGGTGGGACTGAGAAAGTATCAACAGTGCAACCTCCCTGGCATGTCTTCATTATTTAGTCATCCAGCCATTCAACAGATGCACATTGTGCTAGATGCTTAGGATTCATGGTGAGCAAAACAGGAAAGATCACTGCCCATGTGAAAATCACATCATATTGGAGAATGAAACATAAAACAAGTAATCACACACATAAACCTATTGTAACAAATGATGATGTGTCAAGACAGAAGTGTTTTGATGCTATGAAATGTTAGACCAACAACCTGGCTGAGTTTGGAAGGTCTTCAATGAGTAGTACAATGTGGCCAGAGAACTGAGAGAAAAGTAGACACCAAATAGGGCAAGAGGCTGAAGATGGGGCAGTGCAATCAGGAAAATATTCCAGCCAGAGAAAACAGCATCTAGAAAGGCTCTAACAGGAGAGGGAGCCTGAAAGTCAGTGTGGCGGACACAATCAGGAGAGAACAGAGTACTGGCAGATGAGGATAACAGCCATCAATTGGAGCGGCAATACCTTCAGCCTGAGGATATTTGTCTTAATCCTAAAAGCAATGAGAAGTGATTTGCAGGGTTTTAGCACACACTTATAGACTGTGCTGTATCTGAATCTTAAACAGAAAATCAGAAAGAGGAAATACTTCTAAGAAATATGGTAGTGAATATTTTACACAGAGGCCTGCATTATCTTCTCATCAGGCAAGAATACCCTTATTAGAAGGAAATTAGGTAATGGAAAAGGAGCTTATAATGTTTTATTCCATTTCTATTTGCAAATAAAATGGAAATTATCCCCAACAAAAAGGTAAGATTCAAGACTCCAGCACTTCTGAAATTTTATAACTATTCTTAAAGTTTCTATCAAACATGTAGGAAAAGTTAAATTGATGTTGCCTGAGAATGAACATGACAAGAATTAACATATCCTAACTGTAACTGAATTCATACAAAGAATATTCTGCAAGTTCTTTCTACTTGATAACTCACCAGCATCTGGGTTCAATATGCATGCCCATCCTCTCCACTCTCAAAGCAGATTTACCTTCCAACACAAGGTTTGCTTTCAGAAATTTAAACCTTGCCTCCATCAGCAAACTCGAAATCTGGAAGTAACCTTTATTTCCTCTTCCTGGTCTCAAATTTCACCAATTTTCCAACAGAAATCCCATTCCTACAACTCATTCAATCCTCTCTGTACTTGGTCTAGCCAGCGGTCTCATTACCACCCATCTGAATTAGTAGAGTAGCCTCTTGGTTTGTTCCCATCATCATCCAAGACTCTAGATCTTCCCAATCAATTTTATATTAAATAAATTTCTAAAGTTACAGAAACGAATGAGGGAAAGCTCAAGGAGAAAACAAAAATTAACCAACATAAATCAGTATCTACTAAGATGTGCACATATTGGGGGCCAGCATTGTGTCTCACTGGGTTAGCCCATCACATGCAATGCCAATTGTAGAAAATCCTACAGCAGACTGCAGCATAGCTGCTTCACTTCCCATATACTTTCCTGCTAATGTCTTAACCGCTTTGGCCCTGACACCCAAATGGGATATCAGGACAGAGTTTTTGGCTCTTGGCTTTCACCTGATCCATCCCTGGCTATTGTGGCCATTTGAGGAGTTAACCAGCAGATGGAAGATCTGTCCTCTCTGTCTCTCTCTTTCTCTCTCTCTGCCTTTCAAATAAATAAATCTTTTAAAAAATGTACACACATTCAATTCCTTCAAAGGCTAAAACTGTAAACATTTTAAAGGAATAAGAATTTAAAAGCATGAAGTTTTATGTAGATCTGGTGAACTGCAAGTTTTAAAATAGCTATAACAAGACAGATGAAAACTAAATATGGCTTAACACTAGTTTTGATGTTTTAGAAATTCAGGAGCAAAAATAAGATATTTCATATGCCAAATGGAAACAAGTCATTTAAAAGGTTTTTTTTTTTCCAACTTCAGTGAAAATTAATGTTCCTTAAGCATGACTTTCATTGTTACATTGTTCTTTAAAGGTCTTTGCTGTCTACTTATTGTCATTCTTCCTTAAACTAAAAGTTCCAGCCTGAACAATAAGATCCTCCTGACTATTCCAAGTTTTCCTCTCAGTTCCACTGCTTTCCAAAATATACCTCTTTTCATTGTGAGTCTTGTCACTTCTGTGAAAAATAGTGACCTCGTGTTCACATTTTGTTTTATTCCATGTAGTTAATTACTTAAAATCTATGAGAGGGAGAAAGGCATGAGCTTGGGTGAAATAGGGAATCTCCCCTAGAATAGTATGTGACAGGGGCCAGTGCTGTGGCATAATGAGCTAAGCTCCTGCCTGTAGTGCTGGCATCTCACATGAGCAAAAGTTCATGTCTTGGCTTCTCCTCTACTGATCCAGCTCTCTGCCTTGGCCTGGGAAAGGTGTAGATGGCCCAAGTGCTTGGACCCCTGCCTACGCATGGGAGACCTGGAAGAAGCTCCTGGTTCCTGGTTTGGATTTTCCCAGCTCTAGCAGTTGGGGCCATTTGGGAAGTGAACCAGCAGATGAAAGACATCTCTGTCTCTGTGTGTCACTCTACCTCTCAAATAAACAAAAAAAAATCTTTTAAAAACATCTGTGCAACATATTTTAACACTATCAAAAAGAAGTATTATTGTGCGTTTATATCACAAAATAATAAGAGAGGTAGTTCTGTACTGCACAGAAAGATCTGACTGTGAAAATACGTTCGCTCTTCAGCAGTACTAAATTTATCTCCATAAGTGAGATGGAAAACGGAACCATTAGTTAGGAAGGTCCTATTTTCTGAGTGGGTGTTTGTGGAAATGAGCCCGTGAAAGAGCAGTTTCCTGATGCCATTGTCCCCGGGGGAGCTGAATTCTTGACAAGTATATGTTCCCCTCGGATGGATGACATCTTGACAGTGTTTGGTCTCACACATGGCCCTGTCCTGCTAAACATTCATGGTCCTCAGGAAGCAGTTTCATTCTCTCTGTGTCCTGTTTACTACTCCACACAGCTTGATTCTCTCCTACCATTCAGGCTGGAGAGGGTCAGGGACACAACTTGGTGCTCTCACTCTCTCATTCTCCTTCTCTCTTACCTGAAAGAATAAATATCAAGACTATAGAAACAATTGTTACTGCGAAGGTTATGTGCATATGACATTACAGCCAGAAGGAGATTCACTGAGTGACTATCAAACTCTCGCTTTTCACAGATGAGAAAACAAAACTATAGTGGTTAAATTGCTTTTTGGCCAGCACCAATAGCCAGTCAAAAGCAGGGTGACATTCTTCACTCAGTTTAATTACCTCCTTTAAAATATGTCATATAGCAGCAAGAAGCAAGTAGAGTAAGGGAAAGACTGGATGTGGGGGTATCTAATGCAACATGGATCTGTTTAAAACAAACCATAAATCAATAGATCTATGGTAATTATATTTCAACTACAAAGCCTTTAGTACACTCCTAAGCAACATTTTATTTAAATTTAATTAAAGTTAAATTCAAAATAAAAGGACATATTTATTGAAGTATCCTTAAAAGGAACACAACACAAAAAGAAATTACAAACCAGCCAATGGATTTCAAAGGACAAAAATTCCTACAGTGCAAATCAAATAAGTAATACTAGTTAAAAGGGATAGTTTCTCAATAGTGTCTATTATTAAATTGAGCAGTATGTGGAATAAATACAGCTTTGAAAAACTAAGTAATTAAACAGATTTAAAACTAGGACAAGAAGAGCATGGGCTACAAAATGTAGTTTTATATACACAGAGGATTAGTAGTCACCATGACAAATAATAATAAAATTCTGTCATTTGCAGCAATAAGGGTGGGACTAGAGGACAGTATATTAAGTGAACTGAGACACTCAAAGACAAGTACCATAGGATATCACTTATGTGGTAACTAAAAATTTGGTCATAGCATGGCATAGCATAGCATAGCATTAAATGTTACCAGAGCTTGGGAAGAGTGTTGGGGGAGGATAGCAAGTGTACCATGAATAATTACATGGATACAATTGAATAGGAGGAATAACTATGAAAATTCCAGAGCACAGTAAGATAATTATAGTTGACAACAGTTACTTGAATATTTCTAAATGAATTTCAAATGTCCCTAGTACAATGAAACGATAAATGACTGAGGTGATACATAAGCCAATTACCCCCATTTGATCATTACAAACTGTGTACATGAATTGAAAGCTCACACTGTACCCTTAAATAAACACAATTACCATGTTGCAATTTAAAATAAAAATACATTTAAAAATTAAATCTAACATGTATGTGATATATTAAGAAACCTAGATATTTAAAAGTAGCAATCAAAGGATATATGAATCTTTAAGAAATGCAATCAAATAGAAGAATAAAGAGTGGCTAGATTAAAAAAAAGGAAACTAGGGCTAATGCTCATCCATACAGGTCAGTGGAATACTGAGAATGCCACACATGTTAGGATATAACTATTGCCCGGAACCACCAGAGGGTTTATACTCTAGCACGGAAGATGCTTTGCTTTGGGTCCCTTTTCCAACAGCACTTACTATGGCATGATTCAGAATTAAGACTTCAAGTTTGGTGTAGCAGAAGGCTCTTAGCACCCAGCCACAGTGGTTTATGCTGATATGCTCTCTAACTAAACAAGTTATACTTTTAATATCAGTTCTGGATACTCACAAAGACGTTCCTAAACCAAAAAGTCTGAAACTCTAAACTATATTTCCCTAAATATAAATCAAAACTAATTGATTTAATCTATGAAATATATATATATATATGTATTTGAATAATATTCTCTTCATGTGTTAGCTGTATTTGCTTGGTCATGTTATTTTCATTCTATAAATTTTCAACGGACAGTATGATATCATCTAAAAATATTGCTGTAATAACTAAAATTCTCTAGTACAAGGCATTGTAATAGGCATAGACAAGTTAATTTTTTTGTTTTACCCATCACCTCTCTTCTACTCATTGTCTCAAGCCAAATTGTCAGTGCATACACATACACACACATTGTACATTTGAAACTCCCTAACTACTAGAAGAAACCTGTGCTGCTAACTGTTACATGGTATCAGGTGCACTGAAATGAAAAAAAAATAAACAATTACAGATGTGGATGGAAGAGAAAGGACAAAATAAGCTATTTCTCTACGTGCAAGGAAAGAGAGGGAAGATTGTGTGCACTGGAATAAAATAAAAGACATAAGTTAGTTCTGCACTCTACAGCAGGGTTAAGTTTCATAGATACCCACCACCAATTAGATGCTACAAAAACAATCCAAGATTAACTTCATGAAGGTAAACCAGTCTGAAAGAAAGTAGAAACCCTGGGATATCCAAACAGAGAACTTCAAATCTGAACCTGAGTCTGATGCTTAGTCTCTGTTGGGGGTAGGGGAGGGAGAGGGTGGAGTCTCCACAGGTTCTCTAAGGCATAGACTCAGGAAATTTGAGTTCCATTCTCAGTACACACCAGCCTCAGAAGCAAAGAGACAATTCAACTAAAAATTACAGGTGACAGAGAGGATGCCATCTTCTTGGAGCAAAGCAGCTAACAATCAGTAGAGAAGAAATGCCATCTTACTAGGGGGAATAGAGGTTGTTCTTGAATTCTACCAAATATTTAAAGAAGAACTAATTCCAATTATTCTCAAACTATTAAAAACAACTGAAAGGGAGGAATCCTCCCAAATTCTATCTATGAGGCTAGAATTACCTATAACTACAAAACCAGAAAAAGATACAACAAAGAGAGAGCTATACATCAATATCCCTGATGACATATAACCAAAAATACTCAGCGAATTTCTAGATAATCCAATAGAAGATCAGAAAGATCATTCACTCATCTCAAGTGGGATTTAACTCTGGTGGGCATGGATGTTTCAACATATGTAAATCAATAAATGTGCTATATCACATTAACAAATTGAAGAGCAAAAACCATATGAACATCTCAATAGATGCCTATGAAAACATTTGATGAAATACAACATCTTTTCATGATAAAATCCTAAAGCAAATTGGATATAGAAGGAGCATTCTGCAATACAATTAAGGAAATATATGACAAACCCACAGAGAACATCATACTGAATGGGGAAAAGTTGAAAGCCTTTCCACTAAGGTCTGGAACCAGACAAGAATGCCCACTTTCATCATTGTTATTCAATTTAGTGCTGGAAGTTTTAGCCAGAGCTATTACTAAAGAAGAAGAAATCAAATAGATACAAATTGGAAAGGAGGAAATTAAATTACCCCTATGTGCAGATGACATGATCCCATATATAGGGGAACCAAATGACTCCACTAAGAGATTACTGGAACTCATAAGAGATTTTGGTAAAGTTGTAGGCTATAAAATCAACACACAGAAATCAGTAGCCTTTGTATACTTAGAAAATACCATGGCTGAAAAAGAACTTATAGCATCAGTACCATTTATAGTAGCCACAAAACAATTTAAAAACCTTTGAATAAACTATATCAAGGATGTGAAAAATCTCTATAATTAATATTATAAAACATTAAAGAAAGAAATAGAAGATATCAAAACATGGAAAAATCTTCCATGTTCATGGATTGGAAGAATTAATATCGTCAAAATGTCCATACCAATGAAAGCAATTCATACATTCAAGGTGATCTCAATTCAAATACCAAGGATATTCTCAAATCTAGGAAAAAATAATGCTAAATGCATATAGAAACACAGGACAATCTAAACGGCTAAACCAATACTAAAGAAAAAAAGCAAAACCAAATACATCACAATACCAGATTTAAAGACATACTATAGGACAATTAAAATTAAATAGTCTGGCACTGGAACAAAAATAGACATGTAAGCAATGGAACAGAGCAGAAACCCCAGAAATCAAGCCATGCATGTACAACCAACTAATCTTTGAGAAGAGAGCTAAAAATCAATCCCTAGAGAAAGGGCAGTCTAAACAGATGATGCTGGGAAAATTGAATCACTGTAGCTGAAATATGAAACAACACCTCTACCTTACATCTTATACAAAAATCAACTTACAATGTATCAAGTATCTAAATCTATGACCTGATACCATCAAATTACTAGTGGAGAACACTGGGGTAACTCTGAAGACACTGACAAAGCAAATGGAAGACTCCAAAAGCATAGGCAATCAAAGCCAAAATAAACGCCTGGGATTACAGAAAACTAAGAAGCTTTTTTACTGCAAAAGAAATACTCAACAAAGTGAAGAGACAACTAACAGAATGAGAGAAAATACTTGCAAACTTTAAAATTGAGAAAAGATTAATATTTAGGATCCTTAAAAAGCTCATGAAATTCAACAACTACAAAACAAATAATCCTTTTAAGAAATGGGCAAGCATCAACACTGTGACATAGCAGGTAAAGCCACCAGCTGCAGTGCTGGCATCACATATGGGTGCTGGTTCAAGTCCCAGATGCTCCACTTCCAATCCAGCTCCCTGCTAATGTGTCTGGGAAGACAGTAGAAGATCCCTGGGCCCGTGCATCCACATGGGAGACCCAGAACAAATTACAGGCTCCTGGCTTCGAATCAGCTCAGCTCCAGCTGTTATGGCCATTTGGGGAATGAACCAGCGGATGGAAGACTTTGCTCTCTCCTTGCCTCTCTCTAACTCTGCCTTTCAAATAAATAAATAAATCTTAAAAAAAAAAAGAATGGACAAAGGACTTGAGCAGGAATTTTTTTCTAAAGATAAAATACAAATGACCAACACATGAAAAAAATCCTTGAGATCACTAGCCTTCAGGGAAATGCAAATAAAAACCACAAAGAGGTGTCACTTCACTCCAGTTAAAATGATTCTCATACAGAAATAAAAAAATAATAAATGCTGGCCATGATGTGGGGGAAAAGGTACCCTATTACACTGTGGGAATATAAACTCAGACAAACATTATAGAAGGCAGCATGGAGATTCCTCAGAAATCCGTTTATAGATCTACTGTGGAACCTAGTCTTCCTACTCCTAGGAATTTACCCAAACAAAATGAAATCAATATATAAGAGTTTTTTATACTCCTATGTTTATTGCAGCTCAATTCACAATACCTAAGATATGGAATCAACCCAAATGTTCATCAATTGATGAAACGATAGAGAAAAATGTGTAAATACTATGGAGTACTACTCAGCCATAAAAAGAATGAAAACCTGTTTTCCACAACAAAATGGATACAACTGGAGACTATTTTCTTAGTGAAATAAGCCAATCTCAAGAAGAAAAGTATCATATTTTTCTCTGATATGTGGTTGTTGATAATATAAACTACAAAGAAAGGTTACAGATGTGAAAAACATCTTGTGATTTGATTGTTGTTTTTAGCCCTTACCTATACTCTTCTGGAACGGTGACCTGTTTATTTTTCACTTGTTGAATATTATGATTAGTGGTACATTAATCCTGTGATTATAAAGTTATGTTTTTACAAAAATTAAAGAAAAAAAAGAAGGAAGGAGGGTGATTGAGGGAAAAAGATAATGAGGGAATGAAGTATGGCTATCTTCTTAGAGTTGAAATATGTGAAATCTATTCTCTTTATATTAAAAAATTTAAACAAAAATAATTAACAAAAATTACCTTTGAGAAAAAATTAGTCACTATATTCTATGGTCAAAGTGTCCAAAATGATAACACAGTCTAAATTTAGTTATGATTTGAGCTCTGACTTTTAATTAGGAGAGTATATGAAAGAGATTGCTCATACAACTTCATATCTTGCAGCCTTCATTTATTCAGCTATAAAAAGGAAAGGACGGGGCCGGCGCTGTGGCTCACTTGGTTAATCCTCTGTTTGTGGTGCCAGCATCCCATATGGGTGCTGGTTCTAGTCCTCGTTGCTTCTCTTCCACTCCAGCTCTCTGCTGTGGCCCGGGAAGGCAGTGGAAGATGGCCCAAGTGCTTGAGCCCCTGCACCCGTATGGGAGACCAGGAAGAAGCACCTGGCTCCTGGCTTTAGATAGGCGCAGCGCCAGCTATAGCAGCCATTTGGGGAGTGAGCCAATGGAAGGAAGACCTTTCTCTCTGTCTCTCTCTCTCACTGTCTATAACTCTACCTGTCAAAATAAAAAAAAAAAAAAAAAAGGAAAGGAAGTATCTTCTATTTATACTGGGAGTTTGGGTGGGATCAAATACAATGATGTTGGTTAAAGTCTTTTCACATTGTGAAAGATTTTTACTATTGGCATTGAGCCTAACATAGCACGGGGACAACTAATTACAATGGACATGCTGATGATACCAAGGCCTGGCTGCATCATATATTCAGAATAAGAACATTTGCATTAACATAAAGAAAAAGGTACACATACACCTTTTTCATGTTATTTTTTTTTTAAATTAAACATTCTTCTTCCTTATCTGCCTATTAAGAAAACAGGTTCTGAAATCCGAATTCCTGATTTTGCAGTCTAGCTCCACCACTTTATCTGCTGTTAGTCTTCTGACTTCTTACTTAACCCTAATCTCTGACTGAGCCCTTATCCCAGTTTCGTAGGATTGGGTATAATATTAAAGGTAGTCATAATTGTGTAGTCTTTAGAACAGAGTCTGATACATATTAGGGATACAATATTAAGAACTGTTATAACATAGTAAATGAAAAACTAAAAAAAAAAAGTTTACCTGACATTAGAGTGAAGATTTTTGTGGCATCCTTTAAAAAGCAATGTTTCCAAATAAATTTAATAAAATTATTGTCTTTGTCAGTTACTACTTACTATTTAGCACTATACATTTGAAATAGATTACTAACAAAAGAGAAAGTAGAATGTCAGATCTGAGTTGACAACATCAGCAACATACAGAAAAACAGAACATTTAAAAGCAAAATGTCATAGCGATTATTTCCTTTGTAATAATACTCTTTATGGAAAGAGCTGACAGATGAGGATAAACTAGTATTTTTAATACTTTATACAGTTAAAATGCCAATCATTTTTTGCAGAGAAGTAAGAATGACATTTTGGATAAAGTTATTCTGTAAAATTACTTGAATGCTTACATATTTTGCTAATAGTATTACTTGCCAACACTGAGTTTCTAACTCTGTTTTCATGGATTGTGATAACGTTTAAAAGGAATGTATGTCCATCAGCACTATAGAACCAATGGCCTGAGGATGGTCCTACTCACAGTGCTCAGCTTAAAACTATCTAAACTAGGAAACATGGCCACAGAAAGCTTACATTCCATCTTGTGTATGAATTGTGCTTGGGAAACCCATGAGCAAAATTAAGGTATTTGATCTTCAAAATATAAACATGCCATCTTAAAAGAGGCTTATCTCTCAAGTATTTAATGGTTGCTGGATTATAAGAATCAATATGGGATAAGAGGCTCCATGCTTTATTGATTTCTCTTTCCTCACACTTTCATTCTACCCTTTAAGCTTTTAAAATGCCTAAAATCATGCTACTTTTTGTAAGAATACAGAATAATGTTTATCAAAGGTAACATTCTTAATACTAACATTTAGCTACTAGCAGTCATGATTGTCTTTGAAGAAAAGTACCTTTACCAATATAAATGTTTTTCCACTTAGTCTTCAGTATTTCTGCAATGAAATCACATTTTCAAAAATATATGGATATCACACTTGATTTTGTGAAATATTACACATTTAGATAAACATCTTTGTCCTGAATATCATAGAATATTTATTTTAACATAGAAAGCAAGAGACAGCTGCATCAAAGTTTAAGGCAATAAAGATATGCAGTAGACTTCAGGCAAGAGATGTTTTTCCAAAATTTACACATGAATCAATACTTGTAAATTCTAAATACACTGAGAGGCTGCAATGTCAAGCACCCTGTGGTGAATTATTTGGATAAATAAACACATCTAATAAGGGGATAATTATCCTAATATCTGTTTATTAAATTATAATTTCCACATATATTTCCTTTAGATTTGGATGCTTCTGTATAGTAGTCACCTATTCTGATATTATGAAACAGTACTTAATATAATTAGATCAGAATCTGTTCATACAATATTGCATGACAGTGGTGCTTGATTTATGACTATGCATACTGTATATATTTTTACTCACACATGTATGTACATATACACACATATATGACACAGGAATTCACTTTTCTGTGATTCACCTAAAGATAGCTTTTCATTTGGAATGAATGATTTTCAACACTAATTTGTTGAAATATAAATTTGTTTCTCCAGCAGCAAAATTATTCTGGAAATTCTTTGTTTAGCAGAAGGGCAATGACAAATCTCATAAGATAAAAACATCATAGAAAAGTCACAATGGTTCAGCATTATATAAATAAGGCAGAATTAAAACTGAGTACATAGGTATATTCAGAGAAATGTCAATGGTTAAAATTCACTTCTAGAATAATTTCCCACATTGATTTCACTCTATATTGTGACATATCATTCAGAATTAATCCCTACACAAAAATCAATAAAATTTTAGTTCTCTGGTCAGTGCTTCTCCAACATGTACATGCATAAGAAATACCTAGGGAGCTTATTAAAATGACAATTGCTAAGCCCCTGTCCCTTTGAAACTGGTCAGGATAGAATTCAGCAATTGAACTATCAACAAGATCTATGGACCGTGCAACGGGATGCAGACCCTTTTCCAATTTTTAGGATCTTGACTCTTTCCTATTTTAACTCTACTGGGGAGCAAAATGAAAAGTGCTATAGCTCTACATAACTATGCAAAATTGACTACATTGTGTACATTCTTAGCTGTGACACACATCAGCTTGAAATGTTTGCATGACTGCAAGCTCAATTCAACTGAAATCTTCTCTTTCAGAAAACAGTGTCCAGAAGAAGTAGCATAGTCAACTCCCAAATAAAGCTTTAGTTTGTAAGAATACTGTAAATGGATGATGTGTAACAGATAGACATATACATCAGTATAGAAACACACACATTATAATAATAGCTCTCTTCCTGTGCTTCCATATTTAGAAATTTAGTCAAGAAATAACCTCTATCACAATGTTTCACACCACAATGGTTTAAAAGTATTTAATATTGACAATATTCTAAGGTTATTTGGGGTCTTCATATTACCAAGAAAATCTATCTTAATATCTTGCATAATCAAACTTCAGTGAAAGTTTGGTTAGAAGGAGGAACATAATTTTTAAAGAAACCAAATAATCTAATGTGATGCAATTTAGAACATATTATTAGGAAAATTAAGGAATGTAATGTAAGGAAGATGTGAAAATTATCAGCACATATTCATGGATAATAATAAGCATCAAAGAATGAGAGAAATTTGCTCCCTAGAACATAATGAAACAGCAGAAGTAGAAAAATGCAAGAACCAGGATCCAAGGGTGGTGGCACCATCTGTGGCCTGAGAAACAAAGGATTCTTGGCATCCTCCAGAAAGCTGAGAGAAAGGACAGCTTTCGAACTACCACCATAGCAAGAAATAATGTCTTTTGTTTTGTCTTCAGGCTATGGGCATCTATATCTCCTTCTGGTGTAAGTGTATGCCTATTTTTGTGTGTGTGGATGCCATATCTCCCTGTGTTTTTATTTCTTTGTACAAAAACTTGTATTTTTTGACTAGTAAATCATGTTTAATCCTTCCTTTAAAGAGGTACATATCACTCACTTTGTTTTGTGTGTAAATGTGTTTGAATGTATGGGATTCTGCCTAATTATATCTCTCTGCTCTTTATTTGCTTGCCTTACTCTTGTGTGTATCTCTGAGCAGATGTCTGCAGGATTTGTTTTTCCTTCTTCTATCTGTTGTAAATGTGTATGTGCCTCCTTTTGAGAGTCTCTTTTATTATGTTTCGAAATGTCCTTGAGTCTCCCTTTTTTCTGTTTCTGAATGTATCTGACAGCCTTTTCCCATTCTATCTGTATTTCCTTTTGATAATTCCAGATCATTCCATTGTATCAAAGTTTCTAATGGCAAGTTCCTCTAGGTTTCTCTCTCTCTCTGCCTCTGCATGTGGGCATTTTTGGTGTCTCAGTGTGTACACTGCCTTCTGAATGCCTGTTGGGTGTGTGTATGTGTGTGTGTGTGCATATATATATATATATATAAAACCATTTTCAGATCCAGTCAGTGAAAATACTCAAGGGAATTACCAAGTCCTTTATTGCTTTTAGTTACAGTATTCCATGGAGAGATGCTAATATTAAGCTTTCCTATCAATTCTAATATATTCCATGGACATTCAACTTTTATTCTGAAAATATTTATGCCATGATCTAAAAGGTCCTAAGCCTTATTTCCTCAAGCAATAATGGAGATAGAAGCATCTTTAGAATTGGTGTGATGATTATAGATGTAAACTTCCTAGTACATTATCAGCACATCATCAATGTTCTAGTCATCTTATCATCTTTATCAATACATTTTTCTTTGCTAACATTGTATTAAACATCTGAATTCTTTTATGAAAACTTTCGATCCCTGTTAAATATATGAGTAGGAATAAGAGAGGGGAGAGATGTACAGTTTGGCACAATCTCACTCGGACTTAGCCCTAATGATAGAGCTAGAAACATGCCAGGGGATTCCAATTCAATTGCATCAAGTTGGCACATACCAATGCCATCTTACTAGTCAAAGTGATCAGTTTCAGTTCACAATTGACCATTAAAAGCCAAAGGGATCACATAAACAAGACTAGTGTCTGCTAATATTAACTGATATAATTAAAAAGAACAGAACAATCCAACATGGGAAGTGGGATACACAGCAGACCAACAGAATGGCAGATGTCCTAAACAGCACTCTGGCCTCAGAATCAGCCCTTAAGGCATTCAGATCTGGCTAACATTTTTTTTTCACATATAAAAATTTTATTTTTGTACTTAAGCAGCTTTTAAATTCCAGACAAAAATGCTTCATAGATACACATAAAATTACTAAAATTGTTTTACTTATCTCACCTCCTTTAATACACATTATGTGCATTTATAGAAAAGGAAGTAAGAAAATATTAATAGATTTAAATATAGCATGTAGGTGAAATACACTAATATTTGTGTCTTCTAAACCTGTTTGATGCTAATATATAGAAAAACTTGTTACAAGTCATAATGCCTTCATAATTGCCAGGAAAGATTACATTAACATCTCTATATGTTTCAATGCAAATGTGTTCTCCGGGGCACACTGGAAAAAAGTAACATTCCTGATTTTATTTTTGAAAGAAATTATTAGTATGTTTATGTTTATTAGATATAGCCTCAAAACTTTCCACCACTTTGGAAAGCTATAAAGTTAGTAAGCTAAGCTAGTTTTTTTCTTTCAATTTAGTTATTTTCCTCCCAGAAATCAAAAAATTAAGACAGGAGAGCTATATGATGACCTATATGGGAGCATTTCAGGCATGGAAAGCCAAGACACTCTGGCAAAAAAACTTTAAAAAATTACCTAAATGAAAGATCTCTGTGAGTGAGATCCCAGCGGAAAGAACGGGCCATCAAAGAAGGAGGTACCTTTCTCTGAATGGAAGAGAGAACTACCACTTTGACTCTGACCTTCTCTAAATAAGGTCGGAGATTATGAACTCAAGAGGCTTCCATAGCTTTGACAGCTCATGACAAGAGCCTCGGGTGATTACTGATGTCATAAATAAGAGTATGAATTGTTAAATCAACAACGGGAGTCACTGTGCAACTACTTCCCATGTAGGATCTCTGTCCTTAATGTGTTGTACTATGTGAATCAATGGTAAAACTACTACTTAAAACAGTACTTTATACTTTGTGTATCTGTGTGGGTGCAAACTGTTGAAATCTTTACTTAGTATATACTAAGTTGATCCTCTGTATATAAAGATAATTGACAATGAATCTTGATGAAGAATGGGATGGGAGAGGGAGTGGGAGATGGGATAGTTGTAGGTGGGAGGGGGTTATGTGGGGAAAAGCTGCTATAATCCAAAAGTTGTATTTTGAAAATTTATATTTTAAATAAAAGTTGAAAAAAATAGAGGAACTTCAACAATCTTAAAAGAAAACTTTTATCAAATACATTTAAAAAATTTAAAAAAAACGTTCTATATTACTATATGTTTTGAGAGAGATTATTTCATGTAATGTTCCTAACTGAGCACCAAAGGGGAAACCTGTTGAAGTGAAATGGACACTATGAGAAACAGTAACTTGATCAGCTCTTGTGCTGACTGTTGTTGTACAATGTAATACTTTATCCATTTTAGTATTTTTTTTATTCTAGTACTAGTGGTTGAACTCTGTAATTAACACACAATTATTCTTAGGTGTTTAAATTTTAACTGAAAAGGGATCCCTGTGAAATATAAGAGTGGGAATAAGAGAGGGAGGAGATGTACAATTTGGGACATGCTCAATCAGATGTGCCCCAAATGATGGAGTTAGAATCGTGCCAGGGGATGCCAATACAATCCCATCAAGGTGGCATGTACCAATGCCATCTCACTAGTTCAAGTGATCAATTTCAGCTCACAATTGACCACACTGATAGGTCTAAGAGTCAAAGGGATCACACAAACAAGACTAGTGTCTGCTAATACTAACTGATAGAATCAAAAAGGGAGAGAATGATCCAACATGGGAAGTGAGATACACAGCAGACTCATAGAATGACAGATGTCCTAAATAGCACTCTGGCCTCAGAATCAGCCCTTAAGGCATTCGGATCTGGCTCAAAAGCCCATGAGAATATTTTAGGCATGGAAAGCCAAGACACTGGAAAAAAAAAAAAAAAGACCTAAATGAAAGATCTCTGTGAGTCAGATCCCAGTAGAAAGAACAGGGCCATCAAAGAAGGAGGTACCTTTCTCTGAAGGGAGGAGAGAACCTTCACTTTTACTATGACCCTGTCGGAATAAGATCGAAGTCGGCGAACCCTAAAGGCTTCCATAGCCTCAGCAACTCATGACTAGAGCCTAGGGAGATTACTGACGCCATAAACAAGAGTGCCAAATTGTTAAATCAACATCAGGAGTCACTGTGTACTTACGTCTCATGAGGGATCTGTCCTTAATGTGTTGTCCAATGTGAAGTAATGCTATAACTAGCACTGAAACAGTATTTTACACTTTGTGTTTCTGTGTGGGTGCAAACTGAAGAAATCTTTACATAGTATATACTGAATCGATCTTCTGTATATAAAGATAATTGAAAATGAAAAAAAAAAAAAAAAACCTTGGTGTTAAATTGGAAATTGCATAGAAAATTAACCAATTTAAAAAAATATATCATGTAGGATCTCTGTCCTTAATATGCTATACATTGTGAATTAATACTATAACTAGACTCCAACAGTATTTTTCACTTTGTGTTGCTATGTGAGGGCAAACTGTTGAAATCTTTACTTAATATATACTAAACTGATCTTCTGTATATAAAGAGAATTTAAAATGAATCTTGATGTGAATGGAAGGGGAGAGGGACCAGGAAAGGGGAGGGTTGCGGGTGGGAGGGAAGTTATGGGGGGGGAAGCCATTGTAATCCATAAGCTGTATTTTGGAAATTTATATTCTTTAAATAAAAGCTTTATTAAAAAAATTAAAAAAATAAAAGTACACCTAGGAGAACATGATAAAACAGATCACTATAAAGAAATGTTATACAATGTTTTGTATTTTCATGCTTCCCAGGGCCTATGACATTAATCCAATAACTTTAGATCATGTACCATCTTTGATTAATCAAAACATAGCTCCAAATGACATCTAGGGCGTGAGAAAATCTAGTACAACCTCCTCATCTGGAGTGGGTGAAAACACTGGGGCCCGGGAGACTGAGAGTCTCAGTGGAGAGTCTCAGTGACTTGTTCCAATTTACAGGCAACAGTGGCAAATATGCTATAAAAAAAATCCCACATCCTTCAAGTTTATAGCCTACTTTGTTTCTACTGCATCTTTCCGTCTGTGCTACAGGGTTTAAAACATTTTGTTTAAATGGAACGATGTTTCAAATATGTAATTCATTCACAAAGTTGAAAAACCACAACAATAAAAATCAAGCTGTATGAAAAAAATACATGCTTGTTTCTCATCCATCCTCAGCTCCCCTGCTTCTGCCTCTCAACCTGCACTCTGTGAGTAATTATTCTTTATTTTTCTGTGTATCCTTTCCATGTTCTCCATGAAAAATGAAAGAAACGATTCATGTAGACACGAGCAATTATAGATAACATGTATTTTTTATTCCTGCTTTTTTATCAAAAGCATTCTATATTTACTATTTTTGCCTTGCTTTTCTTAATATTATATCTAAGAATTTTTTTAAATCAGTATATGTAAAACTTCATCCTTTATTTATAGCTGCATAGTATCTTCAGATGTTTAAAAAAAATTAATTAGCTGTGAGTACTTAAATCAAAGGGGGAAAATAAAGCATAGTAACAACATATAAATCCATGGTTTGAAAAGTCCCCATGCCAGTTTAGTTCCTGGGTGGTTAAGAGCAGTGTTAAGAAAAGCTTTGAACACACAATAAAAAGCCTCCTGGTCACACCTGCTCCCTTTCTTTTATTCTCAGGAGCTGCCAGAGGCATGGAGTGAGCAGATAAAATACCTGCAGTTATTTTACTATTTACTCCCAGAAGCAAAAGTCCACAAAATACGAATGTTCATAAAATAAGAGCTGTTATGGAGGAAACGAACTTTTAAGAAATATGCAGTGCTTAAAACTTCACAGTTTACAAAAGTTATCATTTTACAAAACACACACGTGCACATGCTCAGGTTTTCAAAGTTTTACAGTAAAAATATCATGACTTTTTTTTTTTACTATAATTCCATTACCCATTATTGTCATCGCATTCAAATTAATTTGCTCATGTATTTATTTACAGGAAACAGGTGTTGTATGTGCCTTTTCCTAGTTAGCTCCCTTAATTGCTCCACAGCAACAAAATTAGATTCCATGCCTGATTGACCTCTTCTTCCTTGTCCACAATGTCCATGAGACAAAGATGACTGATGGCTTTCAAAGCTTCCCTTTCAGTAAGATTGCTTGGTGGGACCCACAGGCCAGATATACTACCAGTAACTATAACAACAAGGAGAGACAAATTCATCTGCTCTTTCTTGCCTGTTGCCCAGTGGGAACTTAACCTTCCCTTAAATTTCAGATCCAGTAAAATATAATAGATAAAATATCTATTAAGTTCTTTTTCCATGATTGAAGTATATAAATTGGTCTATGTTTGAGCTAATATTTTGTCTCTAAGAGACTACATTTAAAAAAGAATTCATCTTGGGTCCAGTGTTACACAGCAATGGGTGAAGTCATGCCAGCTTCCCATATTGGAATGCTGATCTGAGTCCACCTGCTCTGCTTCTGAAACAGCTTCTTGCTAACACATCTGCAGTGGATTACAGCCCAAATGTTTGGTTCCCTGCCATCCATGTCAGAGAATAGGATGGAATACCTGGCTTTTGCAGTCATTTGTGAATGAAACAGTGAATAGAAGATTCTCTCTCTTCTCTCTTCTCTCTTCTCTCTTCTCTCTTCTCTCTTCTCTCTTCTCTCTTCTCTCTTCTCTCTTCTCTCTTCTCTCTCTCTCTCTCTCTCTCTCTCTCCCCTTACCACTCTGAATTTCAAATAAACAAAATTTTAAAGGTTTCTCTTATTTTTCAAAATATTTCAATACATATTGCTTCTCTGTATTCTCCCAATCACCTTATTTGCAAAGCGTTAACGTGTCTGTTATGTAAATTTACTTATCCTATGATCACTGAGGCAGGGATAATTGATCCTCTTGTCCAATGTCAGATAACTGCTGGCAACTCTAGTGATCACATCCTAATTCAATACTTTCCACGGAGCTCAATCTAACCTATCCTCAGATTCAAATATGAATAACTGACTTTGATAACAAAATATTCTTAGCTCAAGCAACAACTGAGTATGATAAAGCCAAAGTAACAACTAAAATATTTAACAAAGTTCATCCTTAGAGGTGAATAACTTTATTTTTTGTATTTGTTAATATGAATTAAATGCTTAGTTCTAATATGAAAAGCTATATGACATGATTAAGAAAAAGAGGAAAATTTCATAACAATATGAAATGTGCCATTCTAGTTGTAAAGAAAAAAGGAACATTCAAACCATGTTTGAATACACAGACATTTCCTGGAAAGATAGCCAACAAAATACTGTAAATTATATTCTCTAAACTGTGAGTATAATATGAAAGTACTTAAGTTGTGTGGAAAAACTGAATGAAAAGTTTATTTTACTGTAAATATTTTTGAAATCCTTGCAGAGTTTTGTAATAACATGTCCTTTTCATGAATTTTTAAAGAAGCCCTTATACACAAGGATTTCACATTTTTGCACCAAGTAAACTTATTGTTAAATTTAATTTTCATGCATTTTGTAATGATATGGGGAAATGGGTTGGCTTTTTACATTTTTACTTCCATTTTCTTCAATGTTTGCATTTTCAAAGCCACAAAAATGTACTATTTTTTACTTAAAATATATGCTGTGAAACATGAGACCAATCAAGTCACTACTTTGGCCAGATCTTTAGTAGTTGTCTTCATAGATTACTTCTTGATCTATGACTTTTGAAGTAGCCATTTAATTTCTCCAATTAATTTTGACTCCACTTGGGTAAATGTATTCGAATTTTACCTCATCAATAAAGTGACCACTCAGAATAATATTCTAATTGGCGTAACAGGACACTGTCTTGATCACCAGTGTGCATGTCTGTTGAAAGTAAATACGGACAAACTGAAAATATGTGCCTTTCAGGAATCATTCTCTGAAACTTAAGCTGTTCCAGTTATTTGTACTTGTCATTGTATCAGCTGGTAAAATACGGAGTTTGATTTGAGATTCACAATTATGGCAGGATGGTGACACTTTAAACCACTAATCAGCTCACAGGACATGCAAACACACGTGCACGCATATGTTTATGTATCATACAGGGAGAAACATGTCAGAATCATTGAACACGTGAACCGAATGACAGCAGTAACAAATGTAGATTACTATAATCTTTAACTCACATTATTATGCAGGGAAGAGAGAAGCACTGCAGCATAAACTAAGGACAAAGTGTCAAACTTAAGTTTAAATATGGACTTTTCAAAGAGCAAATTACATATTCCATGGACAGCTGTCTAGACACTCTGTAGATTTTTATGCACGCAACTTAAAAATTCTACTCACGTCGTTTAATTCCCTAACTCACAGACCTTGTAGGTAAATGGATTGCACTTTTTGGTAAAACAGAAATAACAGCATTGAAAAAAATTAGGAAAAAAAGTATTAAAATGAAGATTCAATTTATGAAAATTTCATAAAATCTTGTAAAAATAGTAGCTAATTGTGGGAACTAGTTAAACCATATTTTTCATTATTTTACACCATATTCTGTCACACATCTTTAAGGACTGTTACTCAGCACATGGGTGCATGGGACCTGTCAGATTTGCAAAAATCTCAAAATCCAGTTAACTAAAACACAATGAGTTTTACTTTCTCACTTTTGTAATATTTAGATTTATCTTTTTTATGATTTATTTATTTATTTGAAAGTCAGAGTTACACAGAGACAGGAGAGGCGCGCAGAGAGAGAGAGAGAGAGAGAGAGAGAGAGAGGTCTTCCATCTGCTGGTTCACACTCCAATTGGCTGCAAAAGCTGGAGATGTGCTGATCTGAAGCCAGGAGCCAGGAGCTTCTTCTGGGTCTCCCATATGGGTGCAGGGGCCCAGGGACATGGGCCATCTTCTACTAGTATCCCAGGCCATAGCAGAGAGCTGATATCCAGATTTATATTATGTGCCATAGTAGTTACTTGAAACCACATCCTGTCCCTCACACTGCTTTCACTTAGTTTCATGTTTGTCTGTTTTTTTCTGATAGATTTGAAAATTCTACAGAGAGAGACACCATGTCAAATTTAAGTTTAAACCTGAAGTTGCTGCCCAGGGGTTGATACCTGTAGACCTCAATAAGGGCTTATTAAATAAATGGAAGAGTAATGGTTGTCACAAGAACTGACTTGAGATATAATAGAACCCTCCGCTAAGCTCAGGTACCTTCTAAAGATTCAGCCAAATCCCTTCTACCTATGTATTTGTAGGTACTATGTGATAGGATTGTAATTATAATTCAAAATATTTGTGTTGAGGCATTTAAGAATTCTAATAAGAGAAAAGAAGCAATAAAACAAAAAATGCAATTTGTTCAATACAGCATACTAACAGAAAAATTATTATTTTATAGAAATTGTTAAATTTTAACTAATAGCTAATTAATCAGAAAATAAAATCTTAGTTATCCAACTTATCGAATCTCAGTTGGAACAATCCAATTAGTTATTTTCTGATTTTTATAACTTAAGTACAATAAATCTTAATAAGGAATATTTTATTCATCAATGTATTTGGTTTTTTAGTGATTAAAGAATTCAATATGACATGCTATTCATTTTGTTTATCGTGCCAGGGATATATGAAAATTAAATTCATAATGTTGCATCTACTTTAACTCCAGAATACAATTTTTACAATTGTTAAAAATTATCCGGGGCCGGTGGCTGTGGCATAGTGGATAAAGCCGATGCCTGCAGTGCTGGCATCCCATGTGGGCGCCGGTTCGAGTCCCTGCTGCTCCACTTCCAATCCAGCTCTCTGCTGTGCCTTGGGAAAGCAGTGGAAGATGGCCGAAGCCCTTGGGTCCCTGCACCCATGTGAGAGACCCAGAAGAAGCTCCTGGCTTCTGATCAGCTCAGCTCTGGCCATTGTGGCCAATTGGGGAGTGAACCAGCGGATGGAAAACCTCTCTCATTTCTTCTCTGCCTCTCCTTATTTCTTTCTGTGTAACTCCAACTTTCAAATAAAATGAATAAATCTTTTAAAAAAATTAGTCACACTATATTACAATGTTGTTTTATAGAGATTCATTTTTTTGAAAGGCAGAGTTATAGGGACGGTAGGAGAAAGAGAGAGATTGACATTTTATCTAGCGGTTCCCTACCCCAAATGGTCACAAAATCTGGGGTTGGGCCAGGCCAAAGTCAGGAGCCTGGAACTCCAAGTCTCCCCTGTGGGTGGCAGAGTCTCAGGTACTTGAGCCATCTTTTACTGCTTGCCCAGGTGCATTAGCAGGAAACTGGATCTGAAGTGGAACAACCAGGGCTCAAACTGGCACTCATATTGGATGCCAGCATCACAGGTAGCAGCTAACCTGGCTGCACCTCTACTTCAGCCTTATATCACAAAGCCCCAATATCACAATCTTTGTGCATCTCAATTAACTACTCTCATTATTCTTTGTAATATATTATCTGAAGTTCTAATTTACTACTTTATTTGAAAAACATGAATTTCTGGTATTTAAGTTACTAGTTATAAAAACAGAAACTTCCAGTTAAAATGATTTTTGCCATTTGCTTCTGGAACATCATTATTAAGAAAGTATAGACCGAGAAACAAAAAGCATTCGATCGTCATGGATACATTTTTTCCAGAAAAAAGTCTAGTAGTTAAATACAGTCTTTGACTATATCCTTAAATGATATAAACAAAAGGACACATATTAATAGAGACTTATGGCAAAAAATCATTTTTAAGAGCAATATGTTTTACTATTCATATATTCTTTGGGAATAAATGGCAAATTTATTGGCTTGTCTCTGCTCTTATCTTCGCCAGCAAGAGCCATCTGTAATAAGAAGGAAACATTGGCACAGACGAAAGAATTCACTTCTGTTTCCTAAAACCATTGCCTAATAAAAGTCTGCTGCATATTTTCCAAACTTCTAGTCTTTTCCATTTTTCTTAATTTTCGACAATGGTAGGATCAGCTACTCCTTTGATAAATTTGTAATTTAATTTAAAAATTAAAAAGAGGCCTCTAAAACTATAAAGTGCACCCATGTGAAGATGACATTACTATTTATAAAAATGAGTATATAATCACAAACATTGAAAAATGTGATTTTAACAGCGCGGTGCACTGGCCGCAGAGCGCCAGTTGCAGCGGCCACTGGAGGGTGAAACAACAGAAAAGAAAGACGTTTCTCTCTGTCTCTCTCTCACAGTCCACTCTGCCTGTCAAAAAAATGTGATTTCAAAAAGTAACACTAAATAAATTTTCTGCTACTTCAAAGTACTCTAACAAACCAGTGTGTATATAAAATAGCTTTTCAGGATGAACACTTAGTTTGAAAATTAAATTTGATTAATACTTTAAAGGACTACAGTGCTTAAGAAATATACTATAACAGAGCAAATCATATTTAATAACTGGAGCATGGGGCAGGCCTTGTGGCATAATGGCCTAAGATGTGGTCTATGACAGCAGCATCTCATATGGGAGGGGTTTCAAGTACTGGTTGTTCCAATTTGAATATAGTTCCCTGATAATGTGCCTGGGAAAGCAGCATAAGATGGCCCCAGAACTTGGGCCCCTGCATATTAATGAAAGAAATAGTAGGAAACACAAAAAAAGGAAAACTCTTTCATGTCCATGGATTGAAAGAATTAATAGTAAAATGTCCATCAACCAACCAAAAACAATTTACACATTCAGTATGATCCCATTAAAAACACCATTCTTCTTATATCTAGAAAAAATAATGCAAAAATTCATACAGAAACACAAGAAACCCTGAATAGCTATTGCAATCTGAAAAAAACAAAACCAAAGCTGGAGGCATCACAATACCAGATTTTAAGATATAATATAGCATAGTTATAAACAAAAGAGCCTGGTACTGTCACAAAAATAGACATATAGACCAACTGAATAGAATAGAAACTCCAGAAATCAATCCATGCATGTACAACAAGTAGCTCCTTTAACAAAAGAGCTACAATCAATCCCTGGAGAAAGGACAGATTCTACAAAAAATGGTGCTAGGAAAATTGGATTTCTGCATGCAGAAGTATGAAACAAGGACCCCACCTTACACCTTATATAAAAATCAACTCACAATAAAGGATTTAAATCTCAGACGTGATGCTATCAAATTTCTAGAAAGAACATTGGGGAAACATCAAGACATTGGGATAGGTAAAGATTTCTTGGAAAAGACTCCAAAATCACAGGAAATCAAAGCCAAAATATACAAACAAGATTACATTAAGCTAAGAAGCTTTTGCACTGCAAAGGAAACACTCGAAGTGAAGAGGCAACCAACGGAGTGAAAGGAACTATTTGCAAACTATGAAACTGATAAAGGATTAGTAACCAGAATTCATAAAGGGTTTGAAGAACTCAATAAAAACAACACAATCTAGTTAGGAAATAGGCAAAGGACTTGAACAAGCCTTTTTCTAAAAAGGTAATTCAAATGGCCAACAGATACATGAAAAAAAATGCTTTGATCACTAGTCATCAGAAAAATCCAAATAAAAACCACAATGAGGTTTAATCTCACTCCAGCTAGAATGGTTCTCATACAGAAATGAAAAACAAACAATAAATAATGGCAAGGATGAGGGGAAAAAGTTATCTTAAGATGCTGTTGGTAGGAATATGAACCAATTGTGGAAAACAGTAAGGGGATTTCTCAGAAATCCGAAAATAGATCTACCCTTTGACCCAGCCATCTCTTTCCTAGGAATTTACCCAAACTAAATGAAATCAGCATATGAAAGAGTAATGTGTACCCCATGTTTATAGCAGCTCAATTCACAATAGCTAAGATATGAAATCAACCCAGATATGCATCAACTAATGACTGGATAAAGAAAATGTGGTATGTAAATACTATGGAGTACTACTCCACTATACAAAAGCATGAAATCCTGTCTTTCACAGGAAAATGAATGCAACTAGAAACCATCATACTTAGTGAAATAAGCCAGTCCCAAAAAGAGAAATACCATATGTTTTCCCTGATCTGTGGTAACTAACCGACTACCAAAAATGTATTGTAAACAAGTGAAATTGTCATTTTTGAGATTTGATTATTGTTTACAACCTTTGTCACTGCTGTTGAATAATAGTGTTTTTTGCTTCTTACTATTTCTTGAATTCATTACTTAGTGGAGGGTTAAGCCTATGATTATAAAATAAACTGAATTAATTTCATTGCAAAAATTAAAAAAAAAAAGACTTAAGAAAGGAAAGAGAAGGGAGGGTAGGAACATAGGCATGAGGGAAGGTAGATTGGGAAGTATCACTATGCTCCTAAATCTGTACATATGAAATACATGAAATTTGTTCATCTAATATAAATTTTTAAAAAATGAAAAAAAGTTAAAGCACTCATAAAAGGGAACAGTTGCATTGTAAAACTCTTACGAGGAATGAATACTATAAAGCCATGAAATGATCTAACTTACATAATTTGAATACCTAATATTTAATTATCTTTTAATGATTTAAATTCTCCCAATTTTACATTTTAATGATTACAAATTCAATATATAGTTAACTAATTACTTGTCACAAACCCTTAGAAAATATGAGCATATTTGATGATACTAGTTTTCATCTGGATGAAGATGAAACAGGAAATTTAAGAAATGAAAACTATTTTGTTGACTTACTGGCTGCTTATTTTATGCATTGATAAAAATTTAAATATTAGCTTCAATACTTGAAGGATATGCAACTGTAAAATATCAAATCAGAAACATTTTCAAAACTAGTAGATACTACTAAAGTATTTGAATGGGTTTAAATGCTATAATGATAAAAAAAAAAAGCACTCCACATCAAAGTGGTAGAACATAAGCTCTGTGCATTGCTTGTGTCAGTGTACTTGGAGGGAGGGTTGTAGCAGAGAAGTTCTGCATCAATGCACTCAGAAACATCAAGGCTTTAAAGCCATTCTTCTTCTGAAACCCTACAACTTCCTCAATGAAATAAAAACAGATTTTCCCCTCGGTCTGCCACTCTGTACTTCATACAACTACCTGCCCTCCTTGCTCATCTGCAGATAGACTCTCCTTCTTTCTGTTACTCAGACATCAAAACATTGTAACTTTGTGCCTTCACACCTGACTTTCACCACAACCAAAATGTCCTTTCACTGTTCCTCACATGACTATTTCCATCTTATTATCCAGCTTAAATGCTCTGATTTATCTAATTTCATACATCATCTATTTTCATGCATCGGTCACCTGACACATTGCCATGTTTTGTTTACTGGATAGAATTTCTCAAATTCAGAAATCACGGTTTGTATTTACCAAGGCAATTACCTATGAGCTTTGTAAGTTTTGGAATTCTCCTGTTCTTGTCCCCCAAACAGACTTTACAACATGAGAACCGAAGGTTTTCTCTTTCCTAGCCTAGCAGTTAACATGTTTGTGTTCCATATCTGAGAACTTGGCTTTGTTCACTAGCTTTTGACTCTAGTTTCCTACTGATGCAGACCCTGGGAGGCAGTAATTATTGATCAAGTGACTGGGATCCTGTCACCTACATGGAAGACTTAGAATGTGTTCCTAGCTCCTGTCTTTGACCTTGGCCCAATTCCAGTCATTGTGGGCATTGACAGAGTAAAATGGGAGAGTCATGTACCCATATGTGCATGCTCACTCTTGCTCTCTTTCTCTTTCTCCTTCTGTTTTTCCACCTTTCCAATAAATGAATTGAAACTAAAGAGTGTCCAAATAGGTAATTAATTTCATCAATCCAACAAAACTGTATTGAGTTATTAAATCATCAACTTGAAATCTGTAACAAACATCATATTAAATAATAACATATCATAACCAGATCAGTTAAAACCATGAATGGCATAGGGATTTCATTAACAAGCCATTAATATGAACATCCACCTTAGACAAGGTCAAGAACAACAATTACAAGTAAGGTTACTCGAAAACTTACATAGAATTTGCAAAGCATATGACCAAAGAACTGTCTTGTAATCTTTGCACATTTCGAATCATATGGAAATAAAAGACTTGTAGAAGCATGCATTTGGGGAAGAATATCATCAGAGAATCTATATGTTAAGTTATAATCCCTCCATTCCCTAGGAGGAGAGAGAGATGCTTTACTTCACTTCTAATTCAATATGAAGAGCTTCAAGATAACTTGGAGATACAAGCTTTGAGGTCCATTAACACAATGGAGAAATGTTACAGACAAATGTTCCATGAAGTGACTGATAGCAGCACAACAGGTTATAGCATGGTAATAGTAACTGCAGTGTCACTATTGGAAGATCAAACATAAATGTTTCCAGCAGGATGAAAATGAAATTCAGGATAGGAATGTCACCAGAGGGTCATTTGAAAAGCCAGTCTTCCCAAGTAGGATTCTGTTAGAGTCAGGCCGCTTTTCCAAGATTCGGTTAATGTGATTTCCCTGCATCCCCAAGAAAGGGGAATCCTCTCAATGAGCCCTCAACCAAATGTCATCAATGCATCAAAATTATCTGCCAATAATGTCAACAAAATATCACACTTAGGGAATAAGGAGGGTGGATCTAAGCCACTGAGGAGCAGGAATGGGAAGAGAAGAAGGCCAATATATCCCGCTGGTGCAGGCTTCTGACTACAGCAGTAGGGAGAAGAGGGAGAAGAGAACCTGGCCTTTGAATAAAATAGGGGATTTTCATTATTGAAGATTGTTGTCTTGATAATCAAATTTTGTTGTTATCTAAGTGCAACCTGCCAAAGGTTTTATTCAAGGGGCAGAAAACAGTTTATCAAACAGGTTAAGGTTCATTGATAGGAAAAACAAAATCATTCTGTTATGATTACAATGTAATGAATCATCTTCATCACTGATTCCAGGCTATACCAAGGAATTTTATGCAAGGAAAAAAAATTAGGAATCCTCTCCCAAAGTAGAAAGATGGAAGATGGACAGATAGCGGGTGAAGAGACAACATTTTCAAGCTCTGTGGAATAAACATTTATGTAAATGTTTCCATAGAATCAATGTCAAACTGTTAGAGTTGAACAGATTTTATACATAAAAAGCAAGATTCCAAATATAACAATAATGAGCCATCAGAAAACATTATGGAGAAGAGTCCATTAAAAATAGAAACATCACTAAAAGCTAAAGTTAAATATATTAAAAGTTTTAAATATATTATAGATGAAACTCCAAACTTACTAAATAGGACAAAAATAAAAACTATAGGGTGGTATGTATGAAATATTTTTAAATGCATATAAAATACTATTGCAATGGTTATGTGTAGGCCTGTACAAGGATGCTTCAAAAAGTTCAAAGAAAACTGAAATTAAAATATGCTTTGGGACATAAAATTTGAAATACAATCATAGATTCTTCACAATATACATTTTCCACAAACTTTGTGAGGACCCCTCCTCTGCATGGATTTTAATATTTTTGCATAAAATGCTCACCTTTTAATTCTATTTAAAATGAACTTTTTAAAGCACTCTCATAAATGTACAGGAAATGATGGTAGATATAATGATAACAATATTTGTTTCTGGGGCTGGAAAAGAGATCGAATGGTGGTTAAGGTATTTCTTTAGGGTTGGAGTGTATATCACCACAATCTAATCATATTTTTGTGAACATATTATATTAGCTTAGCAAAATTAAAATAAAACATATTCTACACTTCAGAGTGAATTGTGTTATTGGGAAATAAATGAATACAAATATAAAAGAAAATTAAATTTTGTATACACTTAAGTATAGTAATTGTAACCTCACTTTATTAATTTTTCATATTCTATCTTAACATAAATATATTCTAAAATTTCATTATTCAATATGAAAACATGTGAACAAATTTAAGTTTTACTTCATTGTGTTAACAAATGTTCTTTCAAAGTAAGAACAAAACTCTACCACACACTATTTCATAATAAATGAGGGGGCTGGTGCTGTGGCTTAGTAGATTAAGCCTGTTGTGCAGGCATCACATATGGGTTCAAGTCCTGACTGCTCTACTTCTGATAGAGCTCCCTGTTGACAGCCTGGCAAAGTAGTGAAAGATGGCCCCAGTTCTTGGCCCCCTGCACCCATGTGGAAGACTTGGTAGAAGCTCCTGGCTTCCTGTCAGCCCAGTTCTGGCGGTTCCTGCCACCTAGGGAATGTACCAGCAGATGGAAGATCTCTCCATGTCTCTCCCTCTCTCTCTAACTGCCTCTCAAATAAATAAATAAATCTTTTTAAAAAAGAATTAGTCAAACTTTTGATAACAATCTCTTAAGTGAAAATGGAAAAGAAGTAATAACTTTTTAAATGTTTTCACTTCTTCCTTTAAATAGTGAAAAATATGTTCACATTATTTCTAAAAATGCATAATGGATTTCATTCTCTCTCTGTTCAATAATAATAACCAGCTCTTTCATCAAAAGGAATTGTAGAGTTTTAAAACAGTTATTTTTTCTGTTTTTGTCTTAAATTTGATAGAAAAAGTCTTGTACAAGTTAACTACAACATTTTAAAGTTAGAAAACTCCAATCTTTTGAGGAGTTATAGATATATGTATGTATGTTTTTATTATTTTTAAGTTGTTTTCTCTCTTCTTTGTCAAAGGATCCCATAGCATAATACAGAATATAAAACATAAATTTATTTTATACATAACAAAGCAAGTTAAATTAAAAGCATACTAAGGCCGGCACCATGGCTCACTTGTCTAATCCTCTGCCTGTGGTGCTGGCACCCCGGGTTCTAGTCCTGGTTGGGGCACCGGGTACTGGTCCCAGATGCTCCTCTTCCAGTCTAGCTCTCTACTGTGGCCTGGGAGGGCAGTGGAGGATGGCCCAAGTGCTTGGGTCCCTGCACCCGCATGGGAGACCAGGAGGAAGTGCCCAGCTCCTGGCTTTGGATCTGCGCAGCACCGGCCGTGGTGGCCACTGGGGGAGTGAACCAATGGAAGGAAGACCTTTCTCTCTGTCTCTCTCTGTCTATAACTCTACCTGTCAAATAAAAAAAAAAGCATAGTAACAAATCTAACACTGATGTCATGTTTTAATGGTATTGAGTTCTTGGAGACTAAGTCCTAATAATCTTAAACTCTGGAATACTGATAAGGGTTCAAAAAATATTTGTAAAAAAAAAATGAAAGAAGGAAGGAAGTAAGCATCTATTTTCTTGTTTGCCAGCTACTCTTTTTAAAACATAGTGCTCCATAGAAGCCTTGTGCAATTCACATTGTTAGTTATTCCCTGGAGTACTTGTCATTCAAGCAGGATTTATTTGGACCTGCCAATTAAAAATGAGTGAACTTATTATTGCTCTTCAGTCAGAAAAATGACTTCCTGTAAAGTTTTCTCAAATTATGATATTCTTCAATGTGTTCAAATATCCTAATCATCACTTTCAATATTTGAAATCATGATTTCAGCTTATAGATTTGATTTTAAATGATGGCATATGATTGCAAAATTAAGGTGAGTCACAAAAATAATGGAGTTCCTCTTCTATTCAGTTTAGTCTGAATCTGCAGACTCTTTTTTTGCAGTAACATGTTTACGCAAAATTTGTGCTAAACATTCCACAAATGCTCACAGATCTCATCATATAATGAGAAGACTGACAAGAACACAATTTTAAAATCAGGATGATGAAATGTATGGTTTATACATGCTAAAAGCAAAACAATATGGGAAGAGAAAGAAAGGGTATATTAAGTTTCTCTGTGAGGTCTCAGTGAAGGATGCTTTGTGGAAGTGCATTTGAGATGGACCTAGGAAAATCAGATTTTTGTGATGCCAAAGGTGAAAAGAACATTACAATTTGAAGAAACAGGGTGGGGAAGGATTTCTAGTGATACACCAAATGAACTCTGTAATCAGTTGTGAAAGGCTGTGTTATTGTTGCCATGATTTCTGGTTTACAAGCTATAAAATAAAGGTTAAAGAACTCTTCAAGGCAAAATGACAAAAACGGTAGGCAATTAAAATTTTAATTAAGTACTTAGTATACTTTAATTGAATTATGCAAACCGTCTTATTCAACTCCTTTAAAAACCTTTTATGGGAGGAGGACTACCATTCCCCTGTCACAGATGAGGGAATGGAGATTTACATAGAAAGGTCAATTAACTTGCCTGAAGTTGTATTTCTCGTAACTGGAAGACCAGAGTCATGAACCAAGTAATCCTCATCTCAAAGCTATTCTCTGTATCATTGTCCTATTTTTCTCTCTTTAAGGAATTAGGAATATATGAGAAATAGTACTGAACTAGAAGCATAGATATAGTTCAATATATATTGAATTACTGTTATACTAGGTAAAAGGGAAAATATAAGGGGGTAGCAATGAAATAATTTAAATATCCTTACATGATCCTAATGCACAAAATTTCTTAAACCTATTAACAATAGAAAGAGCAAAGAACGTTAGTTAGGGTAGATAATTTGTACCTACTCCTTATGTGTCTGACATGTACTTTTGGGACAATCAACTCTCCTCTAAGCCTTAGACCAAGTTCTAGTATGCATTTTATACATATAATTATTTTATTATATAACACTATTTCTAACTGTTCTATAAACCACCTAAGGAATAGCATGCTCACTCACAGAATGGCTGAATAAGCAAATGTTCTTCTACCTGTAAAGAGTAGCTCTAAATCTCTTAGCTTCCTACCAGCTTAGGAATTGGCTGTATTTTTTTTTTTGACAGGATGAGTGGACAGTGAGAGAGACAGAGAGAAAGGTCTTCCTTTGCCCTTGGTTCATCCTCCAATGGCCGCTGCGGCCGGCGCGCTGTGGCAGGTGCACTGCACTGATCCGCAGCCAGGAGCCAGGTGCTTCTCCTGGTCTCCCATGCAGGTGCGGGGCCCAAGAACTTGTGCCATGCTCCACTGCACTCCGGGCCACAGCAGAGAGCTGGCCTGGAGGAGGGGCAACTGGGACAGAATCTGGTGGCCCAACTGGGACTAGAACTGGGTGTGCTGGTGCCGCAGGCGGAGGATTAGCCTATTGAGCCGCGGCACCAGCCCAGAATTGGCTGTATTTAAAGAATGCCATTTTCCAGAGTTCCAGGAAGAAAACATAACTTCCAAATTTTCTGTGTCTTTGGAATATAACAGAAACTTGGTTACCTCCATGAATTGCCTTGAGCTTTGAAAACTATAGATTCTAATTGTAGAATACATACACAACAAAAACATCCGACATTTTCCTAGTGTTCTGTAGAGGAAATAGCATCTTCGAGATATTTCCAATGGAGTTGGTGAGATGACAGAAGTTTTCATCAGAAGGTGTGGACTCTAAACTCTTTTATATAGCTCAAGTAAATCACAACCAGGAAGACCCTCCCTATTTCTTAATTGGCATGTGAGTAAGGGAAGTTGTTAAGTAAATGAATTCAACTTTATACTCTTCGGTATTTTCAGTCAATGCCTCTCTTCCAGACTATGGTCCATCTCCAGTCTTGCTCTCTATTACTTGTGTCAAGTGCTGGGTGGATTGTCAGAACATTATGGCGACATGAATCCCCCTAAAAGAGGTACTCTCCCAAGAAGACAGACAGCTGAATGCACTGCTTGTATTACTGAAGACATACACATGATTTTTCAGGAGCTCAAATTCTGAAACGTTCACAAGGGATTCCCGAGGTAAGTGTTGAGGAAGAACATGGCTGGTAAGAAAGTTAAAATGTGGATTTTGAACAATGTTAGGTGATGCAGTGTGGGTCTGAAGTCCAACAATGCAAAGTCATTTGGAGCTCAGAACATAATTCTGGAGAAGATGGTGTAAGCTTGGAAATCACGTCCAGTAGTTTCACCTTTCTCCTGGAGGAAACAGTGACCCACTCAGGGATTTTTGGCAGAGAAGCATCATAGCAAATCTCACACTGCAGCAGTAATGGAGCAGATTAATGTAAATGATAAATAAATAAATAACTCAGTGTGAATACCTCTAAAGCTATACTTTTTGATGTGAATTTTCTGGGCTTGAAAATTCTCAAAAAGTAATGGAGACGCAACTCAGTCAACTGAAATGTTAGTTTTGGCTTGGGGGCTATTATTTTGATTTTGATAATGATTTAGTAACAACATTAGGCATTCAAGCTTATTTCTGATTAGTCTAGTTCGGAAGTTATGTCTATCACATATGTTTGATAAGTAGAAAGAGGAAAGTTAATAAAAATAAATGGAATTTGATAGTTTTTTTTTTTCCATACAAGTCTCTAGGAAGAAATAATTAAAAGGTGGCCTTGAGAAAATATTTAGCATATTTACTTTAAAAATATAAATAAATCATGAACATTCCAAGAACGTCAATGGTTTTGAAAGAGGTACTTTTTGAGATGAAAATCAAAAGATCCTAAGAGGCAACTCTATACAGAATTCTTCACTGTGATTGTGAGAGAGTTATTGACTTATTAATAATCTACTCAGTGTATGAATTCTCTCAGCTTCTATTACAAAATCTCAAGCAACTGACAAAGGTTAACTCAATGTCTTCATTAGAGAAGAAAGGCTTCACATATATTATCTATGTTCTTCACATAATAGGAATTAGATATTTGCTAAAGCCCAATGAATTACAGTCTCTTAACACTACTCCCCTTTTTAGCTACTCTCAGGTACTAACCAACACACACACACATATAAATATATTATATATATTATATACAAATATATATTTATAATATATATGTAATATATATGTAAATATATATATATAGAGAGAGAAGCTTATTTTAATTGATTATCAAGTCTAATCTGGATTAATTATTCATTTATTTCTGGTGAATATTACTGCTCCCCTTGTAAATATCTTTGTACCTCCTAAGATTTTGGTCATCATTCCCTACATACAAGAAACTACTTTTTATGCTAAGTAAAAGCGAACTATTAGCTGATGTTGTCCATCATTTACTTATTCACCACCACGTATAGGACACCAAATCTATGTCAGGTATGTATTAGATTCTTTCAACTGGAAGAAGCAATAAACATAATTTTGTTATTAACTACAAAAATCTCTTTAGATTGAAAATATTGCTTTAAGGACCAATTTCATAATTCTGGTTCATTATCTATTAGAAGAAAGATACCTATTGTTGAAGGAAAATATGCCAGTTCTTTTTTGTTTTTGTTTTTCTGGGTTATTAATTTATTTCTGCATTATAATTATAGCTCAAACAGCCACTGTAGTTAAAGTTTAAAAGTACCCTCTCAAGATAAATTTTAATTAATATTTATTTTATCAATACTATCTAGATAATGGCACATCAGCTAAAGAGGTAGTTTAAGTGTGAAGTTCAGCAAATAGCTTTGAATCAAATTTTCAAAGTCATTTATCTAGATATAAATTTTGCAATGATCATTTTTCACATTAATTCATGAATTATCTAATGATACTGTATTTATAAAATAGTCATAATTTACATTTAGTTCAAAGTGGGCCTTGATTTATAAAATTATTCATATATTATAATGGAAAATGCTTATAGTTACTAACAAATGCAAATTTTCCCTTCGTTTCTTTCAATATCCATTGAAACCTATTCTCTTATTTCACAAATAGTGAAATTTTGGATATGACATTATTCTGACTCCTAGAATAATACAAAGCTGGGATTCTCTTCTACTGTATGACAACACATTTCCTATGTTTCTACCACTATCAAATAAAGAAATAATAGCATTGCAGGGCTATTTTAGCGATTATATATAATGATGTAGGATGACAAGCACAGACTTAATACACAGTCTGCTCAATAAGTAGAAGACACTGCTATTTATAGTGCTTCTAGTACAACCACTAATACTGTTACTAATAATATGAGAAAGGAAAAGTAGGAAAATAATAAATAATACGTTTGAGGAGAAGAGAAAGAGAGGACAAAACATAATAGAGAAAAATGCTGTCTTTTTTTTTTTTGGTGCCTGTATTTATAATATTACAAATGTACATAGTGGTTTAAAAAATAAAATATTTTCTTCTAGCAAGTTTTACTGTGTCACCATTATTGTGAACATGACCTACCTCTACTTCCTCTTTTGGAGGATACAGAAGGGAATGGGAGGAAGGAGTGGTAAATGGCATAAAGAAATGATGGAAGTGACCCTCGGACCAAATAAGTATGAATAAAATGAGCTAATAGGAAATAAATCATTTCACTTCACTTCCATATTAAAGTCGACAAGAAATTCTTGAGAAAAAACTTTCTTTGGTATTCTTCCTGCATAACATAACTTAGGGCGTTGCACAGTAATAATGGTCATCCCATAACTCCAGAAATGGAAGGAAATCAATTTGGTTTATAATAGAGTTTGCAGCATTGGAATGGAGAGGGTATGTAAAACTCTCTAAAGAATACTATTCTTCCCAAGGCACTAACTGAATCTTTCTGGTTTAGAAAAAGGTTAGGTGTACAATAGGAAATATTTCAATTTCAATACAGGAAGACCAGGTTTTCTACTTCGTTTTCCTCCTTCTGGCTCTATTGATAAATCTTCTTTGTTTCTTTGTGTATCATTTCAACATCTCTCCAGAGAGATTATCATTGGATTTCTCCTTGTCTGCTTAGGACACAATGCAAAAACAGCTCATCTATCCAATCAATTACCTTTTCTTCTCAGGCCAAAAGAACTTTCCCTTATTATATTAAATTCCAGCAACACATTGTTCTGTGTAACTTTCCTCACTAATTTAGAGTTTCTCAATTTCCTCAATTTTCTTGTTTTTTGCTTTTTCATCTTTATGAAACAGAAAGATTTCCGTGAACCAAAAGGAATTCTGCCTCTGAATAAACCACCTCTCACATACAAATATATGTGTGTGCACACACACCCAAGTGCAATATCAGGCATATGTCTCCAAGCTAACCATCTTCAACTCCTAATGGTGGACATAAAGATATTTTGTAGTGATTAATACTTAGAAATTATTCAAGGAGAAACATTAGATGGTATTCATGTAGTATTACTGAAATAATACAAATGTCTGATTTATAGATATAAGGAAGTAAATTTATTCTAGGGAAACTGTACTAACATGTTTGTCAATAAATATCTTTTGATAGGACTGGAAAACTATACTTTTTTTCCATTGCTATTCAGATAATCTTGTTCTATTGTAGAAAAGATGCAGACATCCACTCATTCAATCATCAATTTGAGGGGTAATGTTTCTCAACAGTATTCATACCAGGCAGTTATCTAGGTTATTCTAATTATGACTAAAGGTAATGTGGAATACAACTTGGGAGGGGGCCTGACATATTGCTGGCATCTGTAACTGTGAGAATTCCTTCTAAAAAATGAGCTCAGATAGATTTTCTTCCTGGCCTAACTCCTTGGGGCCACAAGAACAAATTTACTTCTCCCACATGACTGATCTTCAGAAAAGTGAATGCAGCTGTTCTGTCCCATCTGGTTCTGGTCTGATGTGATTAATCAAAGGCAAACCTTACAGGAGGCAATACCTCAATCTCTGGGTCACCACCCTTTCAATAGTTTTACTCTTTGCATGGAGGTCCAATCACAAGGATTACACATTGCATTCCCACAACAGTTAAGATCACATTAATTTTCCTGGTGACCATATCCAAGCTTTTCCCCCTTTTAAAGTTCCCTCTCTTCTGTAAAATTGTCTGCTCCACCACAAGCTCCTGTTACATTTCTCTCCAACAGGAACTTTAAAATGCTATTGCTTTACCGTTGTTTGTTGGACAGGTAACTTCAAAGAGTGATAATGTCCAAGAAAGACAGTTAAAATCAATGAATGGAACTTTGTGATTTCATAAATTCAACATCTCATAACTTTGTTAGCTGATTACACACAGTGAAGATTTTGTTGTAAATGTTTGGATACCTATCGTTGCTCATTTCACAAGCAACAGCAAGTGACTGTATACAATGTCTGAAAGTATGAGTGTAGAGGTTGCTTCTTTAACATTTCAAATGTTGCCCTCATATGTTAGAGTGCTCTTGTCTTCTTTTGCAAACCCTATTTTTTATATCTTTTCCTTTGATGTTTTTGTTTCTGTTTCAATTTTTTTTTTATATACAGGCAAAGTGGACAGTGAGAGAGAGAGAGAGAAAGGTCATCCTTTGTCATTGGTTCACCCTCCAATGGCCGCCGTGGCCAGCGCACTGTGCTGATCGGATGGCAGGAGCCAGGTGCTTCTCCTGGTCTCCCATAGGGTGCAGAGCCCAAGCACTTCGGCCATCCTCCACTGCACTCCCTGGCCACAGCAGAGAGCTGGCCTAGAAGAGGGACAACCGGGACAGAATCTGGCACCCCGACCAGGACTAGAACCTGGTGTGCCGGCGCCGCTAGGCAGAGGATTAGCCTATTGAGCCACGGTGCCGGCCTCAAATATTTCTTTCTCATATCTCTCCTTTTTTCTTACATACCTAGGAAGTGGAAATGAGGAGACTCTTCTGGGACATCAAAGGTATGGGACAGATCTAGTTCTGATGAAGAGTCTCAAGTTCTGCTAGTGCTGCCAAGCATGATAATAAATGAAGAACTTCATACATTCAAAAAGGAAGCTTCACACTTCTAGGAAAAATGCAAAACAAGTAAGAAATAAAGTAAACTCAACAATCATGAATATACTATCAAACTGAAATTCTATTTCTCATGAATAAGTCCAACTCTTGAATTTCTATTATGTTTTCTAATTTTTCCAAAAGGACATTAATATTTCTATTTTTTCCTCAACCCCTTGCATAATGTCTGCATGCAGGTAAAGTGTTTGTCAAATAAAGAAGTTACTTCAATCAAAGAAATATGTATCTATAAATTTTATTGGAGTTTGAGATACATAAGATGGCTGGAGAGGTGGCACAGCAGGTTAAGCCACAGCTTGGGATGCCTGCATCCCCTATGGAGTATTTGGGATCCAGGCCTGCCTACAATGCTGATCCAGCTTCCTGCTAATGAACCTGGTGGCAGAAGATGATGACCAGTACTTAGGTTCCTGCCACCCACTGGGAGATCTGGATGGAGTTGTTGGTTCCTGGCTTTGGCATGGCCCAGCCCTGGCTGTTACAAGCAGTTTGGGGAGGGAACCAGCCAATGGATGATCATTCTTGCTGTTATTCTGCCTCTCAAATAAATAAATCTTTTTTTTTTTTTGATGAGGAACAGTATTTGGGATTTCCTTTACATCATATAATGGGATAACATACATTAAATTACCAATAATCACCTCCGGTTCATGAGGTATTCTGACCTAATAAGTGTAAGAGCTTGGGGTGAGAAAGATCAAAATAGGCTCTCCAAGTATTACCCATTTCTCTAATTGTTTAATTATTAGCAGTTGTACCAGATGAAAGAGCAGTCTAGAACAATAAGAAAGCATGTGACTCATGCCTGTCTCAAGTGTGGTGTGTGTGTGTATAAAAGACAAATTTATATATTTCCATTGCTTGGTATTCCATAATATTTCTTGAAGCAGATCCCAGGAGTGTCATAAAATTAGTGATTGGAATTTCTGCTTTGGGGAATTTAACCTTTTCCCATCTTTTTCCTTTTATGTTCCCTAACATACTCTAATCCTAGACCAGACTTTATCCTAATTCCAGCAGAATCACAGTCAATGAATAAGCAGTCACTTTCAGTGTCTAAGATACTCTCTGTAGTGAGCTAAGCACTTAAAGAGATACATTAACTTTCAGGCCACTTGGGTACTATTCAGAGTAATGGTTTATAACAGTTAATAATGTATAACATAACTAGAGAATGCCTTAGGCAGGCTCATTGTGTAGTAAACATAATAAAACAGTTTCTTTTTAGTATCAATTGGAAGTACATTATTTCCCTCACCATTAAGACACAATAAATGAAGAAAAGATCACATCACTTGTATGTTTTATATAACTGATATATTTCAACTCATTTAAATTTGAATCACCCAAATGTTTTGTTGTCTATTTCTTGCACTTAGTATCATTTTAAGAAAGTGAAAATATTTGGCAGAATCATTTTTATGATGAACCCATTTTTAGGAAACCCACTGGTATAGTTAACTGCTCTTTTTGTTAAAAACAAAAAATCACCTCATTATTAAAGGCAGTTAGTTAGATAAAATGTGCTTGCTTATCATAGAGTATGATTCTCTGATATGTAACCATCAACATTGTTCTTATGACATTTATTATCTTTCTTGTCAAGAGAGCCAGTTCTCTTATTCTCTCCTCTAAGCTCTAACCAGCTAAACCACTTTTGGTTTTTTCTGTCCAGAAGGAAATCATGAAATAATCACAATAAATTAGAATAATGACCTAATAATACTAAATTATACTAAAATTACTAGTAAGACATAAAGTTTCTCCCCTACTATCTCCTCTAACCCCTTAACTATTGCCTTGGATTGTTCTTTGCTTCGCTTCAATTGGAAATTAGACTCATAATGCTTTTTTTATAGGGTTGGTCTTCATAGATTTGTTCCTGGTAAAAGTTTATATTATTTATCACAATTGAGACATCAAAATCAAAGAAAAGTAGCAAAGACAAAAAACATCTAAAACATACAATGGTAGTCAAGGCCTTGTTTTCCCATTTTGCTAATTTTTAGAGCTAGTAGGCTAGAAGAAATATTTCTGTAGAAATTTCAAGTCATTAAATGAGGACATTTATTTATTTATTTATTTTTAAAATTTTTATTTTATTTGACAGAGTTAGACAGTGAGAGAGACGAATAGAAAGATTTGCCTTCCATTGGTTCACCCCCAAAATGGGCACAACGGCAGGAGCTGTGCCGATCTGAAGCCAGGAGACAGGTGCTTCCTCCTACTCTCCTATGCGGGTGCAGTGGCCCAAGCACTTGGGCCATCACGAGGACATTTATTAAAACAGTAATGGACAGCCTCAAATCTCATAAATATTATGTTGTATTTAATAAGAAATTCAGAAAGAGCTGAACTAAATATCCATTTGTAAAAAGTAACTGTTCCATCAACCATGTTATTCCACCTGCCTCATCTTAACCTCTCAGCTTTTGTACTTGTTTGGCTATACTTCTGATTCACACTTGGTTGTTGACATTGTTCCCTGACTATTCTGTCCAGCTGGTATAGCCATTAGGCACAGCTTATTTGACCAGTCTGTCCTCCTAGTTTGGAACCTCTGCCAACCACCAGGGAGACAGATCTTTTTCTCTTCAACAGAATAGAAAATAATGGGTCACTCCAGTGGGCTTAGAGTTCTCTAATACAACAAATAGATTAGACATTGTTTTCTTTGTTAAGGATATATTTTTCATTTTTTGAGATAACATTTTAGATTTATATTATAGTCAAAGACTTAATGTTCTACTAGAGAAAGAGTTCAACAGGTAAAAAGACCATAGTCTTGTTTTGTTTTGTTTTAAACACAAGGACTGGATCTCACTATTCTTTTTCATTAGATACCAGTTTGCAAATTAAAAGATATTTGCACACTAGCCTATCCACACTTTAAATGCTGAATATAGAGAGAAAGCCTTATAGCAAAATGAGCAAAACTGACTCAGCTTTCAACATTTCTCACTGTACTGCACAGAACAGCTGGAAATGAAACAGAATTTCCTGTTTTATTTTACCCAGAGGCTACCACAAACAGTAACTATACAAATTTGTTATAGGCACAGAGTTAAAGCTGCATGATTTTAGGTAGCTCTAGGTAAACACCTGTTAATTTCTCTATTGTGCTGACTTGAATATCATGATTTGTGTGATACCAACACATTAATGACTTAGAAATTTCAGTTGCAATGAGAGTTCTCTGGGTTATTGTATTATAGCAAAATCTGCATTCAAATGCTGTGATTAAGAACAGAATAAGAATATATTACCCTTTATATGCTAGTTTCTGGTTTGGATTAATATTATCAACATTTCCTAAGAACTCATCCATGTCATCTATGGCTTTAGTATGTAAAAACAGGTACTAAATAAAACTAAGCTAGCCTTAACTACTTACTAAATGTTCATATAGTACAATGAACTATGCTTAAAAGAGTAGCATGGCTTTATGAATTAAGAAATAAGACACCAAAAGGTTACCTAAATTAAATTTTTTGGTTTAACTCCATTCACTGTAGCAAACTGAAATAAAACAATATAACCCTGCCAAACCTTAGCTAGAATCAACACTCACTTCAGCTTTCTAGAAGTACATGAAATTATAATTTTCATCTTTATTTTAAGTATTAGTATATTCATTCAACAAATCATTATATTCATTCAACAAATCATAACTACATCAGAAGTTTCTAAATTGCTCAAGGAACTGTGGAGGCTTCACAGATGAACTAGTTATGGATTTTTCCCTTCAACATTCAAAATTAAACCAAGGAGTACATACATACATACATACATACACACACACACACACACACACACACACTATATACATAGTTATTATCATTAGCATATGTTATAAATATTATGATTAGTATTTTTATATAGGTATACATATATGAATGTTTAAGTATATGTGTGTGAATAGGTATTCAACATTAAAGGTCGTAAGTGTCCATTGTTTTAAGAGAAGTAAAAGTAGAAGAAGTGGAAGAAGACAGAAGTAGAAGAAATAAGGGAAAGACAACTTCCAACGGGTGAAAGATCTTTACACGAATGAAAAATAAACCACTGACAGAGAGTACACATAGCTCAGAAACAGATCACACTTTCTGTTATGGATTGCTAAGGAGGTACTTTAATTCATTTGTAAATGATGGTCTAATTTAGTAAATGGATGTTACAAATGACTATCCATTGGAAGAAAGTACATTAGATCCCTGTATCATCCAGTTCCAGTTGATTAAAGGTGTAATTATAAAACGATAAAAACCTTAGAAGACAATATGGGAGATTATATATTCAACCTAATCTATTATAAACAAGACAGAAAGTAAAGAAGCTGTGAAACAAGACATACATATTGACCATATAAACATTTCAAATTTATATATAGAACATATTTTAAGCAATCAATAATTAAATAATAGCTTTGGAAACAAATATTTATAATGTAGATAACAAAAAGTGCCATTGGCACATCTTAAAAAGGTTGATATTTCAGTAGGAAAAAAGTGGGCCAAGCAATAAAAATAGACAGTTCACAGAACAAATCAAAATGGCATTAGAATTATGATGAACAACTCCAGGGAATGAGGAGCACAGTGAATGCTTCTCCGTAGGAAATAACTGAATAAATTATGGTTTATCTTTGCAGAAAACTATTATGAAATTATTTTGAAAACAAATTGAATCTCTATCAGCAGATGTGGAGATATCTCCCTACTGATCTAAGTTAGAAAAAGCTAGATACACATAAGTATAGATGAAATATTGTTTTTAAAAAAAAACTTGAAGCATGTGTGTACATATGTATGATTACATGAACTCAAAAAAAGAAGAAAAATGCCTATTCCTAAGTTAAAACTGCATGAAAAAGAAAGTGCTGGAAGACAAAGTGACAACACATATTGGCTGAAAGTCACACAAAACTAAGAATTCCTCAATAAACAGTGGAACCACAAGGGATGGGGGCACCGATGGGGTTCCTGACATGAGAGACACAGAAGAGGCTCTACTGCAAAAGCAATAACTCACTCATACTATCTAGAGGCTATTATCAATTCCCTACAAAAGAAAAATAGGGGGCTAATATCAAAACCTAAATGGTCTTAATTTGTTCAGTTGCATGAAAAGTGATATAACTTTTGGTTTTTCATTATTAATATAAAAATTAGACATCTTAAAGAATCATTACAAATGTAGGGGAGATAGTTATTTTTGTTGTTCAATGTTGGTTTCTTTTGGTTGAGATATCATATGTTTTCAAAGCAGAGAGAGGAATTTCTGGAAAGATTCATTTAGAGATTTGTTATGGGGAAAACCAGCTAGTTAAGTGCCTTGGGCTTTCTCTTATAGACTATAAAATACTCTGGATGGTACATTAGGAGAAAAGTTATCAGAGAAAGATTAGGGTTAGAAAGCTAAGAGTAGAGAAATGAAAAAATTAATTTCAAATAACATTGCATACTTATCAACATGCCCAGAAATTTTCATAAGTGTTATATCTCCAAAATATGTTCAAAGTAAATATCCTAACATAATAAATTCTCATATATCCTTTCTTTTTCTTAGTCTGTTATGGTTGCCATAATAAAACACTATAGATTGGGTGGTTTACACAATAAACCATTTATTTCTCACAGTTCTGCAAATTAGGAAATCCACTATCAAGAAGCAAGCCAATGCAGTTTCTGGTGAGGGCTTGCCTGGTTAGAGACAATCACCTTCTGACCTTTACTCATTACATGCAATGAAGAACAGGGAGGAATGTCTCTCTGTCTGCCTTTTCCTATGAGGCCACCAGAAGTATCAATTTAGAACCCTAACCTGATGAGCTCCTATCATCTTGATTACCTACTAAAAGTCCTAATTCTAAATTCAGTCACTGTGGGGTTAGGGCTTCAACCTATAAATTTGCGGGAGGGGACATAATTCCAAGCTATATGAATATCAAGACTGGACCACTCTTATATCATGTATTCTATTACTTAATTTGTTATGAATATTTTATACCAAGCCCCAAATATCATATAATATTTACACTCTTCATTATGTAATTATTAAATATATATACTTTCATAACACTTCATCATTTTTCACATTTAATACAATTAATAATAATTCCTTAGTATCATCTAAAAATCATTCCATTTTCAAATTTCTTTGATTTTTCTCAAAATGCCACTTTCCCATTGTTTTGTTTAAATCAAGACATAATAAATGTCATAAACCATAAGATACTTTTAACATAATCCTCTTCATCCACCAAATTTTTGTTTTACCATTAACTTAAGAAACTGAATTAGATTTTTCTATAAAATGTCATATTATCATATATGTTTCCTTAAATATAATTCTCTTCACTCATCTACCTTTTGTTTTTAGTATTTGTTTAAATAAGAAATTAAGTCAGATGTCTGACTAGAATGTCCTATATTTCAGATGTATCTATTTTATGTATTAGAGTATCATTTGATATGTTCCACAATCACCTGTATCTCATGTAAACTATCAGTTAATGCTTCATACTTGATTAGATTATTTTTAAACCTTTAAATATATTTCTATAAGAAGACTAAAGAAGTGATTCTTTGTACTTCACTTTCTATCATATGAAGATCCACATGTTTAAAATGTTGGGTTATACTACTTTTAGTGATTCTTTGATTGCACAGTGGTTCAACTCAGGATGTCTGATTTCCCACTAACTTTTATCCAATGACTTCAATCATGAAAGATTTTGCCCCAATTATTGATTTATTGAATATGCAAAAATATTTATTTTTCCATCAGATATTATTCCATGATTCTTTTATAAGGAAAATATTTTCCCCTCTCTGTCTCTACCTCTCTCTGTAACTACGTCTTTCAAATAAATAAAATAAATCTTTTTTTAAAAAATGGGGAGACCAGCGCTGTGGCACAACAGGTTAAAACCCTAGTCTGAAGTGCTGGCATCCCATATGGGTGTCAGTTCTAGTCCCGGCTGCTCCACTTCTGATCCAGCTCTCCGCTATGGCCTTGGAAAGCAGTAGAAAATGGCCCAAGTCCTTGGGCCCTTGCACTCACATGGGAGACCCGGAGGAAGCTCCTGGCTCCTGGCTTCGGATCTGCGCAGCTCGGGCTGTTGCGGCCAATTGGGGAGCGAACCAGCGGATTGAAGACCTCCCTCTCTATTTCTACCTCTCTCTGTGATTCTGGCTTTCAAATAAATAAAATAAATCTTTTTTTTTTTTTTTTTTTGACAGGCAGAGTGGACAGTGAGAGAGAGAGACAGAGAGAAAGGTCTTCCTTTTGCCGTTGGTTCACCCTCCAATGGCCGCCGCGGACGGCGCACCGCGCTCATCCGATGGCAGGAGCCAGGAGCCAGGTGCTTTTCCTGGTCTCCCCATGGGGTGCAGGGCCCAAGCACCTGGGCCATCCTCCACTGCACTCCCGGGCCACAGCAGAGGGCTGGCCTGGAAGAGGGGCAACCGGGACAGAATCCGGCGCCCCGACCGGGACTAGAACCCGGTGTGCCGGCGCCGCAAGGCGGAGGATTAGCCTGTTGAGCTACGGAGCCGGCCATAAATCTTTTTTTTAAAAAAGGTATTTTTCCACCCAGTTCAACGTGTTTAATTCTTTTCTGCTATTTGACAATTATTAGAGAAGGACTCGATGTCCTAGATACCACCAATGTGTTAGTATCTGTTTTTGTTTTGCTTTTGTCTTTGGCTTTCTGTTATTTAGCATCATTATCAACTTCAGTTTTTATGTGTTTGAATTACTCACATCAATTTTCTTTTTGACCCACAAAAAGCATTAGCCAATATGATTCTCTTCATAGAGGAACTGCTAGGATGCTTTTTACTGTAGATTCTATTTTATTTTATATTTTTGCATGAAGTTTTCTGTGTTTTTTGCTTTTATCTATTAGCCTTTGATAGCTTCTTCGCTATCTGAAACAGTAAATGCCCTTGGTTAATTTTGTGCATTTGTTGACTCAAATGTGCAATCAGTTATTTTCCCAAGAAACTGTTTCTTAGTAACGGGAAATAGCATTTAGAAGCCACAATTTTATGGTCACTGCTGCTTCATCATTATTTCTAGGCTTTATTTAGTACTCAGAACCGGAATATATCCATTTACACACACACATACTTGTAAACATACAAATCTACATATATGTGCTCAACAAATCATAATGATTTTTGTAGTTGTGTAGTTTTCTCCACTGGAAAGATTTATTATACTTACTTATCATTTCTATACTAAATATTCTGCATTAAAAATAGCTTATGAATCTATAACATTTTTGTCCTCATGCCAGGGACCTTCAAAAGTTCCGTGGAAAAAATGGAATTAAAAGGAGATGTTAGTCCCAAGGACTTTTAGAAGCCCCCTTGCTCATTTGCAATGATCTTTATATACAGAAGATCGATTCAATATATACTATGTAAAGATTTCATCAGTTTGCACCCACACAGAAACACAAAGTGTAAAAATACTGTTTCAGTACTAGTTATATCATTACTTCACATTGGATAACACATTAAGGACAGATCCCTCATGAGACGTAAGTACACAGTGACTCCTGAAGTTGATTTAACAATTTGACACTCTTATTTATGGCGCCAGTAATCTCCCTAGGCTCTAGTCATGAGTTGCCGAGGCTATGGAAGCCTTTAGGGTTCGCCGACTTCGATCTTATTCCAACAGGGTCATAGTCAAAGTGGAAGTTATCTCCTCCCTTCAGAGAAAGGTACCTCCTTCTTTGATGGCCCCGTTCTTTCCACTGGGATCTCACTCACAGAGATCTTTCATTTAGGTCTTCTTCTTCTTCTTCTTTTTTTTTTTTAGAGTGTCTTGGCTTTCCATGTCTAAAATATTCTCATGGGCTCTTGAGCCAGATCTGAATGCTTTAAGGGCTGATTCTGAGGCCAGAGTGCTATTTAGGACATCTGCCATTCTATGAGTCTGCTGTGTATCTCGCTTCCATGTTGGAACATTCTCTCCCTTTTTGATTCTATCAGTTAGTATTAGCAGACACTAGTCTTGTTTGTGTGATCCCTTTGACTCTTAGACCTATCAGTGTGATCAATTGTGAACTGAAATTGATCACTTGGGCTAGTGAGATGGCCTTGGTACATGCCACCTTGATGGGATTGTATTGGAATCCCCTGGCACCCACACGTTTCTGTGTGGGTGCAAGTTGATGAAATCTTTACATAGTATATACTGAATCGATCTTCTGTATATAAAGATAATTGCAAATGATTAAAAAATCTTGGTGTTAAATTGGAAATTGCATAGATAATTAATCAATTCTTTAAAAAAATCATGTAGGATCTCTGTCCTTAATGTGCTGTACATCGTGAATTAATACTATAACTAGTACTCCAACAGTATTTTCACTTTGTGTCTCTATGTGAGGGCAAACTGTTGAAATCTTCATGAAATATTTACTAAACTGATCTTCTGTGTATAAAGAGAATTGAAAATGAATCTTGATGTGAATGCAAGGGGAGAGGGAGCGGGAAAGGGGAGGGTAGTGGGAGGGAGGGAAGTTGTGTGGGGGGGGAGCCGCCATTGTAATCCATAAGCTGTACTTTGGAAATTTATATTCTTTCAATAAAAGTTTTATATATATATATATATATATATATATATATATATATATATATATATAAAAGAAGCCCCCTTGCATATGTAGTGACAGAGAAATAAAAATAATGAGTAACATTGATGCTTATAATTCAAATTACCTAATTTTTACTTGCTGGATTTTTATGTTTCTATAACATTTCTCATGCTAAAATTGTAATATGTAAAAAATTAACTAGTTGCTTTATTTTAATAGATATAATAGATATATAAAGTAACTGGAAAATCTCAAAACATAAGTGTAGATATTAACAAGTTTGAATGAAATCTAAGATTTCGTTGTTCTAAAAAAGGCTAGTTAAAAAACTACACATTATATGTAACACAAAATGCTTTCATTATTCTAATATTACATTTTACCAATAGAACTGATCTTACAGTGGAATCAAAATATCAATATAGAAGTGGTGTTTTAATTACACAATATATCAGTAGAAATCTATAAGAAAAGCTGTTAGTACATTTTAATTTACCAAACACCACACATTTTCACTTGGCATCATGGACTTCAATAACAAAGAGCTAAGAAGTGGGCCTGAGAAAAGCAAGCCATGGCAATTTTATCAATCTTATGCCATCTTCTCCTACTCTGTATCTATTTTACTAAATATTAATTAGCCTACTCCTTTTAAATTACACACTCAGACTGGAATAGCACACTTATTATTTGAATAATAAGCTACAATTTTGCACCTTAGTCTTATACTAACTATATTGTTTGGATTTGGTAGCTGTCTGCATATTCCTCCTTCTGTCTCCAAGGGCACACCATATTTGATAACTGACATGGGCCTGCCTTAAAGCTAGCCCCCATCTACCTATAGCATATCAAATGTCAGGTGAAATGGGGAATTATATTAAATTATATTTCTTGTCCTTAAAAAATACAGACATTCAAACAGTGATAGCTCTGCAGCATTTTGTATAAAAAGGGTTCATGTTTTAGCACATTAACACTTCATAAGCAAGTTCATAATTAAAATTACATTTTCCCATAAGAATGATATAATATCTTTTGTTCTCCAGACATTGAATTTGGTAGCAAATAAGATTAACATCATTATTACATCAATAATTTGTCAGTGTATCAGAATATTTATAAACTTTCATATAGATAGTATAATCACTCTCATTTTTATCAAAAGGTAATTCATCTGTTTTACACATCAATTAAACAAAATCACAAAACTGCAGCAAATATAATACATGACATTTTTTCCTGATTTTAAATATTTTTCTAAAGCATATATTATCAGGGGAAATTTCAATTAATATTTTTCCTGTTTTATACAATACTTTTCTCATAAACAAGAAAAGTTATGGCTTTGTATGATACATCTTTCAAAAAGAAACTGCAAGTCCTATCTTTCACCCTTGAATGGCATTTCATGGTAAATTATATAAAGTGTGATTGATGGTGACAAATACTGTAATTGATGTATATTTTAAAGTATAATTAATAGTCTGTTGACATAAAAAGTTACAAAAAGATTGACTTAATGTACATGGCATCAACACTATTGAAGTAAAGAATGAGGAAAATGGAAAATGTTAGAATAGGCTACAGGTAAAGTTTAAGGAGATTTGATACCATCTTGGATTAAGACACAGAAATGCATTCAAATGCTTTCCTTCCTTCATTAATTTAACTTGTAACATAATTATTCATTTTCCTATTGATGTGTTCATTCATTCATTAAACATTTATTGTATACCTACTACCTACTAAGTTCTTTTCTAACCTAGAGGTTATAACAGTGCACAAATAGTGAAAAATTCCTATAAATTAGAATCAATACTGGAGGCACTAATAATAAACCAAATAAGTAAATTATGCAGTATTTTATATGGTGATAAAGCTAAAGAAAATAAAGTAACAGAGAAAGGAGGACATGGAGTGCTAGGTAAAATATAATTGTTATTTAGAGAAAGCACTACAAATATTAGATGTTTTAGGGAATATGTGAGGAAATTGAGAAAGCACATCATGTAGATCCTAGAGGAACAATATTCTTAGCAGAAAGAACATTAAAAGAACGTCCTCAAGCTAGAGTATAACTGGTTAGTTTGCAGAAGACTGAGGATGCTAGTGTGGCTGAAGCTTGATGAGAAAATAGAGAAGAGCACATAACACAAAGAATAATGAGAGCTAGATTTTGTGGGGCTTTGTGGTTCACATGTAGACTTTGGAGCTCTAACTGCATGGAAAAGGAGCAAAAGGGAGGATTCTGAGGCAAGAAATATAGAATATGACTTGTGTTTGAATATAATTATTCTGGCTATTAAACTGAGATTAGGCCTAGAGTTGCAAAGATAGAAAGAAGGAAACCAGTTGGAATTGTTGCTTTAATCCATGTGAATGAAGACTTATTTTTGTCTAGGGTAGATATACAACAGGAAGAGAGTATATCCCAGATATATTTTGAAGAAATGGCTAAATAATTTGCTGAATTATATGAAAGGAAGATGAAAATCAAATTTTAAGATTTTTGGCCTGAGCAAAATGAAATTTGTAACTGCTTTTAGCTAAGATAGGAAAGAGCAAATTAGTACAGAAGGAAGAACAGTTTGGAAATGTTAGGTTTGAGATGGCTATTGGGTATTCAAGTAGAGATGGAGAATAGGCAATGAAATATTGAAATGTGAACCGCAGGAGAGGCTTAGAGCAGAGATTTAAATTTAAGTTTCATAAATTCAGAGAAAGTATTTAAAGCCAGGAGTCTGGATAAAATAAATAAGGAAATGAGGATAGCTTTTTGAAAAAAAAAAGTAGTTCAAGGATTGAACACTATAGCGTGTTACATACTAATGAATAATCTAGTAGAAATGAAAATGAGGGTGGTTGGGATCTTCTGGAGCAATGCTTCCAAGTAGGCAAAAAGAGATGGTGTATAGTATGCAAGTTTGGAGTTAGACCTTTCTCAGAGTGTAAGGGTAGGAATGGGGGTAAATGGTAAGTAAAGAGAGGGGTTTGGATATTCTGTTCTAATTGCTTCTCTGTTGTCACTGAAATAGGAAGCATAATAATCAACAAGGAATGTGGACCACAGAGTAACTACTGAAGATATGAAAAAGAAATGAAGTCAACTACACAAAGAGAAAGAAAATGACAGTAGAAGAACAATAGAATTACTGGGCAGTCCAAGAGCCACTGGAATTCTCAGTATACTCAGAACATTAGGCCACTCAGAGTGGTTTGGCTTTTCCTTTAATGTTTAGCAGAATGAGTTGAGAAGCTACAGTGAAGGTCTATGAAAAGAGGAGCAAAGGTATTGAGAATGGTGGGTAAGCTGCCTAAATACCAATAGGATGAAAAATAAGGAGAAGTGGTTGGATCAACAAGTGCATTACTGGGTAGGATTGAAGAACACCTTAGAGCACCTTGGGCTTTGAGCATTGAAGGTATTCTATAAAAAAGTAGTTGATGGTTGCAGAGTGGAATGCTGGAGAGCGAGACCATGGAGTCATTTCTGCTTATGACAGGTGTAAGTTGTGCTTGTGGAAATGCATGGCTGATAAAGGCAAAAGGCAAGACAAAGGAAAAGAATTCAGGATGTCAACATTTTATATGCTAAAACGAAATGCTTCCCATGTTATAAGAAGTCAAACCAACAATACAAACTTGTATTTTTAAGATAATAGAAGTCTTTGTTATTCACCAAAGTCTGGAAGAAGACATATTTGTCATTGCCATAACCTTAGAAATAACTTACTTTCATGAAGTTTTGAGGAGTAGAAAAATACCATGGACATTTACAGCTTGGTAAAGAAATCAAGAACTGGCACTTTCCCCAGAACCTTCTTCTGCACTGTGCTAAACTACTCATTTAATTTAACAATCACAGGTCTAGGAGTTAGAACAAAATTCAAATCACACTTCCATGACTTGCTATTTGTGTCAATTTGGTTAATTTTTAAAAAAAATCCCTAATCCTTAGCTTCTTATGATAAAATAGGGAAACTTAACTAGAAGGATAGGTGTAGGAACACTTTAAGAAATGTAAAGCCCTGGATGTAGTGGGTTAAGCTTCTGCCTGCAGTGCTGGCATCCCATATGGGCCAACTGGAGTCACGGCTGCTCCACTTCTGATCCACCTCTCTACTGTGAACTGGGAAAGCAGTGTAGGATGGACCAGATCCTGGGGCCCCTGCACTAGCATGGGAGAACCGGAAGAAGCTCCTGGTCCCTGGCTTCAAATTGGCTCGGCTCCAGTCGTTGCGGCCAATTGGGGAATGGACCTGCAGATGGAAGACTCTCTCTCTCTCTGCCTCTACTCTCTTTGTGTAACTCTGACTCTTTATTTATTTCAAATAAATAAATGAATCTTAAAAAAAATAAATGTAAAGCCCTTAGCATAGTGTCTGGAACCATTCTTTAGTGGTATCATCATATTTTATTCACAACCCTCTTTAAACTTTTACATTTTATGATTTTGGTCCTGTTTTTGTGAATATGCTCTCCCTTTCTTGTATGGAATACACTTTCCATTTTTTCACTTACAGAAATTGCTGATGCCTGGCTAGAAATCTCTATATTACTCAAAGTCTGATAATTAGCACAGCAGCTACGATGTAATAATTTAAATTAAATAGGTTATAATCATGGAACATGCCTGTATTTAGAGAGAAATATATAATATATATTATATATCTATATATATAATAGATATCAGTATAATAGTATAAAATATAGTATAATAGTATAATATGTCAGTATAACATTATACTGACATGCTTTTAATTTTTCAAAAATATGTAGAAAATAAAGGATCAATGAAGGAAATTTTTGTTAAAGTCTAGAGAATTAAAGAAGTATTAGATTAAATCAATGTTATACTCAACATTTAAGTCAGAGGAAAATATCAATAAACACCCAATATATATTTATGAATCTCTGTGCCAAGCAACAAATGAAGACAAAGAATATCTGGGCTATTTGAAATAAGATCATTTCAGTATTTCCTCCTCAAAAAATAGTCTGTCCTTGCAGAAACATTTTTGTAACTGGCATAGTCCTGTTATGGATATGCTACTGCTCTGGTGATCCACAAATAATATTTTGAAACTTAAGCTACATTTTTATAGTTAGTAAACAATTCACAGTTTCAATGAACATATTTGTCAAATGATTAAACACCTAGCCTTGCGATTGTTTTATTTTCCTAAAGATTTTTTTTTTATTATTTGATTTTATGTACTTGAATGGGTGGGACAGGAAGAGAGAGATAGTGGAGGGGGGGGAGAGGGAGAGTGGGAGAGAGAGAGAGGGAGGGAGGGAGAGAGAGAGAGAGAGAGAGAGAGAGAGAGAGAGAGAGAGAGAGAGAGAGAGAGAAAGGGAGGGAGGGAGAGAGAGAGATTGGTCTTCCATCTGCTGGTTCACTCCTGAAATGCATGATATAGCTGGGGCTGGTCCTGGCTGAAGCCAGAAGCTAGGAAGTCAAACTGCGTTTCCAACATGGGTGACAGACACAACCAATAAAGCCATTGTCTGCTGGCTCCAAGGTCATGCATTAGCCGGAAACCGTAATCAGAAGCACAGTCGGAACTCCAATATGGGATGGAAGCACCTCAGGCAGCATATTAAGGACTACGCCAAATGCCTGTCCCACTCCCCAGTGTTTTCTGAAACATTCTTCAGGAATTATTATGCTTAATGTGGGTATTTTTGCACTAACTGCTATGTATAGCTCATCTAAAACACTGCCCTTTTTGCCAGTAGTTAAGAGGTATGGGAACTTTCTAATGAGTACAGGGTCAAAATAATAACAAAGAGTTTTTTGAGATTTTGAATTTCTTTTCATACATCATAAGTCAGTTGGAATTTAGGCCTCAATATAAACTTCAGGAAGACCAGTATTTGCATAATAGGATTGTATACCATCTTAAGAATTAACTGCAGAGAAGTTGATTTATCTGCCCTTCTATCAAAAGAAAACTCCAGTAACCACCATTTCTGCAGTGTACAACAGTAACTGAGTGTAGTGATTCCTTTGAGAAACAGAAGTATGTTTGGAATTCTCAATAGTTATAAAATTAATTTGGTACATATCCACTACCACTAATGCTACACTGTGTTCTAGTTCTTAGAAACTGGCAAAACCACTCAATCTGTAAATGATTGTTTTGTGAATTTTTGTAAAGTGCAAAATATAATACTCTGACTATGCCAAGGAAATGTGTTTTCTGTCTTAGGTCAGTAATTTCCAATTTGCAGGTGCAATGCAATCCAGTGACATACTCTTATCAGAAACTTTACTACCCGAGTTAAAAACCAATAAAGCAGCCAGCACCACGGCTCACTAGGCTAATCCTCTGCCTTGCGGTGCCGGCACACCAGGTTCTATTCCCGGTCGGGGCACCGGATTCTGTCCCAGTTGCCCCTCTTCCAGGCCAGCTCTCTGCTGTGGCTTGGGAGAATGGCCCAAGTGCTTGGGCCCTGCACTCCATGGGAGACCAGGAGATGCACCTGGCTCCTGCCATCGGATCAGCGCGGTGCGCAGGCTGCAGCACGGCAGCCGTGGCAGCCATTGGAGGGTGAACTCTCTGTCTCTCCCTCTCACTGTCCACTCTGCCTGTCAAAAAAATAAAATAAAATAAAATAAAATAAAATAAAATAAAATAAAATAAAATAAAGGAGGGTGATTGTGTGGTGCAATGGTTAAGACACTGCTTGGGACATCTACCCTCCATAACAGGGTGTTGGCTCGAGTTCCAGCTCTTCTCCCTTTGACAACATCCTGCTCATGCACATTCTGGGAGTACTCAAGCACTCAAGAACTAGTCCCTGTCTCTCACTGCAGGACTTGGTTTGGGTTCCAGGCTCCCAAACTCAACCTACCTCAGCCCTAGCTCTTACAGGCATTTTGGGAATGAATCAGTGGGTAGAAGATATTTGTGTCTGTCCGACTGTCTGTCTCTCTAACTCTTTACCTGAAAAATAAAACAAATACAGAAAGCATAAAGGCATGGTATGAGGCATGAGAAAGGTGTTGTTGTAGCAATAAATTATTATTAAATATTCAACAAATAAAATCAAACAGACTTAAAACTTGAAATAGGCTTAGTAGAAAGTCAACAATGGTGAGCAGGGCTATACTAATAAAGAGGAGAGAACAGGTCTGTATATACGAGGAAAGACAAGCAGTAAAGGGAGATTTCTTTGGCACAGGGCTAATCAGGATAGTGCAGGTTCCACATTCTGGAAGAAGCCTGTGAACGGATGACAGAATTAACTCCATCTAGGTCTATAGCTTTCCAGCTGGATAAATGTCTCACTGAAACAGCATAGAAACAATGGACTGGACACACTATTGTTTTATTTAGTTTAATCACTGTTTATCTTCATCTGAAAATGAAAAAAATGGAAAAGTATACAAAATTTGTCAGGGACATTTCCATTGCTCAGACAATTTCGTGCAATTTATGGAGATTTTATTACAATGTGTTTACCTAGCTATGAATGGACTTATTTCTGAAAGCCAAATAATGCAGGAATACTTCACTGTATTTTTGTTAATATGTATTTGTCATACTGAAGAGTGACAGCGACATCTCATTGGTTAGAATAATCTCTTTTTGAAAGAGCAATATCTTAGAATGCACACAATATCATTTCTTTTAAATTTAGTAGAAACCCTAAAGAATTACTGTCTTACATGAAGAATAAGGATTTCCAGTACTGATTCAAATTGGAAATCTCTCATTTTATCTTGGAGAGGGAGTCCATGTAGTTAATGAAATTATGTTATAGTTTGATTTATTGACATTCAAATTGTTTCTGTTGGTTAAATTTAGTAGCACCTAGCAGTTAACAAGCTGCTTGGGATGCCAGCATCTCATATTTAAGGGCCTGGGTTCAAATCCTGACTTCACTCATGATTCCAACTTCCTGCTAATGCACCACTTAGGGGGCATTAGGTGAGGGATCCAGTGGTTGGGTCCCTGCCACGCACGCAGCAGACCTAGGTTTAGTTCCCAGGTGCAGGCTTCAGCCTTGCCTAGTCCTAGCGACTTCAAGTATTTAGGAAACAAACTGAGGGATGGAAGATACTCTCTCTCTCTCTCTCTCTCTCTCTCTCTCTCTCTCTGCATTTCTAAGTGAACAAATATTTAAAAAATAAATTTGCCAGTATAGTGCTAAAATATGTGTAATATAATTGGAAGAGAACCTCTAAAATCATTCAAATTAGAATGACCTATTCATTTTACAAATGAGGTCACTAAGGCTTGGGAAGAAAGACTGATCTATATAGGTTCAATAGCAATCTCAACACCTATTCAATACTCTTTGACTCAACTATTTGATCTCAAAGTAAACTATATTTGTAAATCTAGCGGACCATAATCTTATTTTACATTGTGACTTGGTGCCAAATTTCTTTTCTAAATTATAGCAAAATGATGTCATTTAAAGAAAGAAGCCAGTGAGAGAAACCTTTCTGAAGAAAAGTTTGCATATTTAACCCAATTATGGGGTTCTCTGCCATGTATTTTTGCCTTTACTTTTTAATCTTTGAATAACTGCAGCAAAGTAGGCATGAAATAAAATATAACCCATATAAGTTTTTTCTTTATCTGGTATTGCCTTTTGGTTTCTTAGATAAAGAAATCAGATAAAATAATAGAAATGAATAAAGCAAATGGAGTAAAAGTGAAGTGAGCATGCCCATGAGTGTGACAAGGAAAAAATGACCACAGGTTCATTTAGTTTGGAATGCAGCCAGAAGAATGTAATTATGTTCCAGAACATCTGAGTATCCCTGAATGATACAGATATTTGCATGTATATGATGACATCAGACACACAAATGATGCCACATATATGCAAACAAACTGTATGCATGCATTTGTACTGATCTGCTTTATTCATTCACAATGCACTCCATCATGCTAGATGCACATCATGACTTCACATATTCTTGATCACAAGACGACAAACTACCTAAATCCTCCATGCCCACAGGCAGTGCCAAGGAGTCATCACCTTATTTTCTCAATTTGTCTCTCTTTGCAATTTAAAATTCACCAAACAAATACACAATATCACTCAGACAGAACGCTTGATCTACAAATATACTTTTTTAACTAAGTTACTTAGCCACAAGTCTTCCACAATTATAGACAAGTAGATGTCTACATAACTGAATATTCCAGATGAGAAATATAAAGCACAAAGCTGTAATCAAGAAGTTTTCAATAGTCAGTGGATGATCTTCTGGAGAAAGGTGATTTAACATTGTACACAGAGAGCCAGTCACTGTGGGGCCAATGCCTCATGTTCACCCTTTTCTCATTCTCTTTAATTTACTTATAGGAAGGCAAACAATCCATGTTTATAAAGAGGAAAAAAAATACAGCTAGCTCTTCTCATATACATTGCTGGATAGCACTAGGGGAGACTGATCCCACAACTGCATTTTCTTCCCAGAAGTTGTCATCAGGAATCAGTGATAGTTTTGCACAAACTAGGTAGCTAATGTTTCCCGCATTATAACTTCCCCTGTCCCTTTGTGCTCAAATATAATGTTCTGTCCATAAAAATAGGGAAGTCAGCAGCAAGAGTAAATTTAAGGGATAAACTGTTTCCTCTCTTCTGAACTGGAAATTTTCTATTACTTGCATCCTTCTAGATGGAATGCTTCTTGATTCTTACAACCAAAGTAAAACAATGCAGTTATTTCTGGATCAGTATTGTATCCACAAATAATATACCTTTATGCCCTTAAGTATAAGTTTGCAAGAGAAAGAAGTTTTGTTTTATAGCCTTCATATCATTCTTCAATGTTTGCACATATCCTAAGAATAGACCCTAAATGAAAAAAGACTGTGCATCGCATTGGAACAAAGTGTGTATTATTTAAATACTAAGTCTTAGTAGGTAACAAGCAAATTTGTATCAATGAGTGAAGGAGTGTATAAAGAGATAACTTCTAATGGATTTAGGAGAGATTATGAGAAAATGTACACATGATATTAGACCAAGATCCTACCTTTACAATAAACAGCACAGAGGTAAGCCATTCTAAGATTCCGTCAACTTATCCAGACATTTACCAAATAAGTGTTCATAGCCTAAAACAGAGACAGGCTATGTTCCATGCACTGTGAGTGATATACTGAAAAAAGGACATGCTCCCTGTCCGATGGGAATTATTCCTTACTTCTGGTGATGAAGCCCGATCATGAGTAAATAATGATAGACAGACAGATATACAGACAGACTGACTGACTTTCAATGTGACCACACAGGATACATAAGAATGAACAATGAGAGCACATGAGAAAGCAGACAGGCTAGGCAGATCATCAGGAACAGTTTCCTGAAGGGTGTTAAGACTCACACCTGAAGAACTAGTCCAAATTTCTGGTACAGAACAACAGCATGCAAAATATAGAAAGGGACAAGAACTGTATGACCTGAGCTCAGTAAGTTGAGGAGCCCAGTGTTAGGAGATGATTAAGACTTGTTAGAAAGCAAAAGCCCAACTCTAAAAGACTTTGCAGGTTCCAGTTTAGAATTCTGAACTTTATTTTGATATTACTAAGAAAAAGGGAATAATTTTAACTGGGCTCCTCATAATATGAGACCAATTTTTAGTGGGTGGGTATCAAACTTCCATTCTTTCTGTTGCCTGGGAGAGAAAGTAAAAAGATTTTAGTTCTTTGGGATCAAATCCTTATAACTATTTTCCTAACCCACCACTAATGCCTCAAAAAGAGAAGGTATTCAGCAATACCAATGTGGTTTTGAGTTAAGTCCAGTAACCTAGATACAAATCAGATATACATTCTTGAACCACAATGTTGTGAGCCTCACTTTCCCCATCTGTAAAGTGAATGTGTACGATTTTTTTCCCTCTGAGTTTCCTTTTGAGCTAATAGCCCATGATTCCTATTAGCCTTTGTCAAAAGTAAGTAAATAAAGATATATTAGACCCCTTCTGTCCAGACTAGTTTTTCTCTAGGTTACCAGTATCTATGTCACCCCACATCTGAGCATTTTGCTTCGTGTTTGGAGATGACCCTAAATTTCTGCCATGTGATCCAAGACAAGGCACAGAATATCAATAAAAACAGATTGTGATTTGAAGATCATTAAATTCCTTCCTATGCTCACATAATACATATTATTTCCCTCCCTGTTCATATCACTGATAAAACCCAGATCTTCCTAGTTTTGTTTGATTATATGTTTATCTAAATAAAAACTCATAATCAACTCTTTCTTATAAAAGAACTTTAGATGTATTTATGCAAAAAAATAAGCTAATACATTTAACTAAGCTATAGGTTAGTTTATGATAATCCAATTATACAAACTACGTAGGCTCTCCAAGGATCTACTATAAAAAATTTCTGACGACATATTTGGATGAGTACCTGGAAATTAGAAAGGGAAAAGAACGTTCTTTCAGTGGATGTGGAAAGTTGTCATCTGTCCCCTATTTCCCATTGTTTTGTCATTCAATTTGTAACAAGGACATGAGTCAGAAACAAGGCGTCTCTGAGCAGAGAAAATATGGTAAGGGATGACTTATCAAGTCACTACGACACATACAGACATTTCACAGTAGATGATGAGAACAACTGCCATTGTGCTGTTTGCCAGACAGCCCCTTAGGGCTCATCTGTTCTGGTTAGGAATGAGCCATTAAAAATGTGCACCACTGATCCAATGATACCTCCCAGTTTCAATTTAGCACTAGCAAAGACAGGTGGCCTGTTAACAATGCTGGGAACATCTGGAGTTGCCAATGTGGACAAAGAGTGATTGATGTGGCTCTGCTGAAGGATAGAGAGATTTTTAATTGGTCCATTAGTAGTGGATACAGATACATCAGATCCACCCCAACAGAGTAATGAAGAAGCCAAAAGATGAATAACAGTCTCTTCGGTACTCCTGCCAACCAGTGGTCTCCACAAGAGACAAAAGGCAATGACACACATTGCTGAGGTAGAAGGAAAGCCACAGATGTGATGCACAACAAAATTAATTGATTTACAAAATATTGGGTGGGTTTTACTTCTATGGACAAACAATTAAAGGTGGCATATGGTTCATACCATCATGCTTTATAATAGTGGAAGTGTTGATGGCGATCACCCTTCTTTTCCCACTTCACCTACTTAACTCCTAAACCTTTTGGATCTCAGCTAAGTTGTCATCCTTTCACAGAATTCTTTCTAAAGCTTTGTGACAGGCTCAAATCCTTCTTAAATATGTCTTCACCTGTCTCTCCCTTCTGCAGCATCTGTTCCCATGAGACTGTGCCCCAATTTGTGTGATTCCTTCTTTACTGCAGATTTACTCACTGGGTAATATGCTCCTAATGAGTGGGTAGTACACCTGCCGTGAACCTAAGACTACAGTCTGGGGGCTTAATCATTGGCTGCTTAAAGGAAGAGAAAGAAAAGGAACCAAGGGAAATAACTACTTTTTGAGCACTCATTGTGTCCTCATGTGTTATATATTTATCTTGACAACCCTTAAAAGTGAATCTTATTATTTCCATTTCACCGAGTCGCAGAGGATGAAGTTGATGGTCTAAGATTCCATAACATGAGTGGAGTACAGAGAGTTGATCAATTTGACTCCTAATTCAGGCACTTTTTACCATTCCTTACCATTTCATGCTCTCTGTTACATAATTCCTAACTACTTTATTTAAAATCATGAAAATGATAATGAGAAGCATTCAGGTATATGGCAGTTGACAACTACCTCATCTGACAAGTATTAGTATGTGAAACATAAACTTGCAATAAATAATGTCTGAGGGTTCATCTCCAAACATCAGATTCTGTTGGCAGTTATATCAGTTGTATAGACTGTAGTTAACTCAGAGTGAAACACAGAGAGCTTAGGACCCAGCGAATCAGTCAGTTCTTGAACAATTCCTACTTTTTCTCAATCAAATGTTGCAATGAGAGGCCAACAGCTAGCTGTTTCTGTTATTTCGTAACTGAAGTCTCAAAAAGATTAAATGTTTTCCCTGAGATGCAGAAATCAGTGTTGGCAATAATGCTTCTAAATTAAAACAAAAAAGAAAGTGAATTCTAAAAGAAGGTAGGTAAAGCTAGGTAAAGATAGCAAAGATGGAAGTATGAGCTATATTTCATAGCACAAATCACTGACATCAAATATGAGGAAGGAGCAGTCATTCAAAGAAGAAACTATAATATGATAGAGTAAATTGTGTACTTGTCCCTTGAGCTGATGAGTACTTTGTAACTACGAAATAGTTCTCACGGAGAACATAATTTAGACCACAGTCCAGGACCAGCTTCTCAGGTATCCATAGATGCCATCACTCACTATACATCTGCATGATTTTAAAAATTAAATATATTATCAATGTTAATAATAAAAATAAATTAAGAGTGTTGAATCCAATAGTTGCAACCTACTGCTGAAGTGTGGGTATATTTGGAGTCCGGAAGCGAAGGTAGGGTTGAAGGAGGGTTGTGAGAGAGAGGGTTGGGGAGGGAAGTGCCACTATATTCCTAAACAGTATAAAGGAAACATATAAAACTTGTATAACTTAAATTATATATTTATATATGAGAGAGAGAGAGAGAGAGAGAGTCAACAGCAGAAAAGTTCTAGATAAAGAAATGTCTCAACAAGTGTTCTATGCAAGATTTCTAGCCACAGAATATTTAGAGAACTCATGAATACCCTGCGTTGCTCTTCTGTAGTACAGCAAGTACCATGAAAATGCAGGTATAGCCAGACAACCTCTATACTAAAATTTAGGGAGACATGATCTGCAAATACATGCAAATACTGTGATAGACATAATATAAAAAATTCTCCCAAATTTAGAGGGAAAATTTTTCAAAATAGCAACAAATAAATTACATTCTGCCTTTGCTGTGTGAATGAGGACCAGTGGACACATATCACTAAAATTAAAACAAGGAAACCAGGAGCTATTTTCCCGAGAACAAAATCAGAACTTTTACTCACTTGCAAGAGTCAAGCACAAATCACAAGTGAAGAGAAATATTTGCCTGAACTCTCAGGTATAATTTGTTATCTTACTATGTCATAGAAAATGATGGAATCTTTTATTATATGGTCAATAATATGTTATAAAAATTGATGTGTGTTTAGAGTTTTATGCATTATGTGTCTGGTTACAAATTTAAAAGTCTTTACAACACTCAACTTCAACTCTAAAATGAGAATACATGAGGAATCTTCAAAAAGTTCTTGAGAATGCACGTACTGAAAACTACACATGGATTTCAAAATATTTTCACACAAAATAAGCTTATATTTGAATTCCATTTTTCTATGAATTTTTGAAGGTACTTTCATACTAGTTACCTAAGAAGATCATTGCAAAGATTAAATAAGACATTGCTCAGGTGTAAAATATGCAGCATAAACTAGGAGCTTGAAAAATATTTTCTCACTGTTTTTAATAACAATAAAAAAGTATTTTGGAAAGTTACATTTATATTTAAACAATTAGAACTAATAGAAAAATTACATGGCATCAGTCCTAATATTGAGAGAATCTAATTTCTCCTAATTTGTTCCTATCTCTTCCTCTTCAGTGTCTTTAATGATGGTATCATTGTTGAGTCTTCAACTAAAATTCCCAGAAGACATGACAAGGGAAAATAGACATGCTACCCATTGCTAAGCAGATGCAATATAGTTAGCTTGGAGAGGAGGCAACAGAATGGGATGCTGCACACAGGGAGAGAAAGATGAATGAAATCTTATTTCTCAAATGATAGATAGAATTGACATCTTTGTGATTTGGTTGATGGAAAATTTGAAGTGGTATTTGTTCTACTTGCTCAGTAGTGGGGTTTGAAAGAGTGAAATGCAGTGTATGGATGCATATTTAGCTACACCAGGGATAGAAATGCTATTAATATTCTCAGTCATTGGTAGCTTAGATTTTTTTTTAAAGAGCATCATGAGTATGCTTCTATGAGTTAGAGAACAGATAGAAAAGATAAATTACAAAGAGTATCATTCCCTTGCAACATTGGTATTTCCCCCTCATCTGAAATACAGTAGGGATATAAGAAATTTTTTTTCAGGTCAATAATATTACTTGGCCTCTGAAGACACTAATATGTAATTTATTACAAAGGGATCTTCAAAAACTTTGTGGAAAAGTGCATCATGAAAGAGCTGCATGGATTTCAAAACTTCTTGCAGTAAAATAACCTCATCTTTTAATTTGCTTGTCACAACCTTTTTGAAGTATCTCCATAAATAGTAGCTCAAGAAATAGCTATTGATTCCCTACTATGTGCCAGATACCATGCTAAGTTCCAGAATACAGTTAATGTTACTTAACTAAAGTCAAATAGCAAGTTAATGGATGATTGCTGCATTCTTACATTATAGATATAATGTTAATATCCTGATAACTGCCTCAGTTAGACTCTGTTCATTTATAAAATGTTGAAGAACACCGATTTCTGCTTAATTGGTCATTTTCATAGATAATTGCATACCTGTATTCTGAGCATTTTATAAATCATGTATCATGCTTTGGCAGGCTAATCACACATTATGTGTTTCACAGGGTCAAAACTGTTTCTTCTGTAGGTCTTGAAATTGTCAGAGAAGATGATTGGACTCTTTCTTGATTTCGAATCTCATTTACTTTCATTTGGTTCTTGTTTGTCAGAGCTGCTCCCCAGTCCTTATCTTTTCCTCTTAATGTGAAGCTCCTCTGCTTTTTGAGAACAATGTATTCTTTCCTTTTCTCCTTCAATTCCAAAATCTGCCATTATCCAAGAATAAAACATATGGGTTGCTTCCTCGCCTAAGAATTATAGTGTGTGCAAAAACAAGCACATTTTCATTTTAGACATCATTGCCTGTCACCATGTTTTCCATATTCTCAATTTTCTAAATTTCACTGTTTTTATTCACTTCTATCCTTGAAATTTATTTTTGTCTGTAATTCATTTTCTTCTCCTTCCAATAGCAGACTATAGAGAATTTTGACATGCATATGGCTTTTACATTGGAAGTTCCTGACTTTATCAACAGAGCCTTACTGATTCTGTGCAAGATATTATCCTCTAACGTGCCAAGTGCAAAAGACTTTTCATTCTTTAACTGCTGAACTAACCAACGCTGGGGATGAAACTGGGAGTCCACTGTTAATGAACAAAGCGGTCCTAGTTTTTAAATTTTGGATCATAACAGTCTCTTCACAGATTATACAACCAAAAGTCAAATTAGGACTGCTTTCTCCCTTCTTTTTGAAATAAAGAAACTAAATCAGGGAAAGTGGGGAAGCAGTTCTGATTATTTCATCTCAATCAATTTTAAACTGTTAGAAAACAAGTCACTGTTAAACCAATCTGTTAAAGTTTCTCCAGTGCATCAATACAGAATTTGAAACTTTCCACACGTATCTAGGCAAGCACTACTGAAGTGCACTCACTACCTCTGCTTTATTAACAAATAGTTTATTTCCTGGACTGATTGATTGGAAGTCCAGTTTACTAGGAAGAGAGCCAGTCCTTTTTTTTAAGGTATAAAAATATTTTGACCAGACATTCATATTTTCCATTTTCCAAGCAGAGTCATTTTTTTCTTCTGCCTCTGCCATGATGTGACATTTAATTATGGATTCCCCAGAAACCTTTCCCTGAGGTCTTTTACATCAGAAGTACCTTTTTTCTGGGAGGACTCCAGTGGCGTTTTTCTTCATGACAGCGGCTCCCTATGGCTCAGCTTGCTATTAAATCCTGAATTAATACAAGCAAACCCCTTCCGTTGACAACAGAAACAGTGTTTCTCATTGTTTTCCAGAAGGGGATCTACTAGGCTTGGTGTCACAAACTGGACCTTTTGCAGACAGCCTTTTGTTTGGGCTAAAACCTCTATAGATCCTTATGCTTTCCATGTAACAGATTTTACGAACTGTATTATTACAGCACATCCTCAATCAAGACACTACAAAGCTTCTGTTCTGGTTGCCACTAAAAGTTCAACTTCCTGGCCCCAACAATATGATATCCCTTACTGACTTTACTAACTGAATATTTGACCACCTTTTTCATGGACCTAAGCTCAGAGTAACTGTATTGCTTGATGTTCCCTAAGGATTTTAATGGTAAAATATAGGAGGTCTTATTCCTGTTTTTCCCTCTTGAATTCCCTCACCAATGCCCCTCTCTTCCAACACAGCCTAATAGAGTCCTATGCAACCTCACAGTTTATATCTGATTCCTTGAATACTCTCCTCCAGAAATAGTCTTTCTCATTTCTCACAAAAAAAAGTCTCCTTATTTTGTGAACTTGCAAGGGGATTTCATTATATATCTTTTATATCACTTATCTCATAATTTGAATTGTTGTCATATTAAATGTTGTATCATCCAGTAGAATATGAGTTTATTCAAGGCAGACATTGGTTTTAAACATTTTTGATTTCCATGCAAGACCCAGAAAATATTTCTTGACAAATAAGTTGTGATTTTTGTGGCAACAGATAAACAGACATAGATAAGTCCACATATCGTATTTAAATTTACATGGTTTTCCTGTCTTCACAATGGAGGCAAAGAGATGTTTACTCTTGAACATGTGTGAGTATATACAGATATAGAAGCATTTTATTCTGGCTACACCCTGGTGCTTAGGGTTGGAATGATTTGGGTGTACTAAATTCACAGATGTACAAAAATCACCAAATAATTTCACATTTTTATCTATTGATTTTTGGTGTTAATGTCAAATTCATGGAGAGAAAATAAGGTATGGGTGGATGAGGTCTGTTTTTTTTTTAATCTTTCAGCATGGTTTTTACAAAAGTTTTACAATGCAAAAATGTAGATGCTTCTAAACAACAAAATAGCAAAGTTTATCTAGCAGCAAATAGAAAGGAATATCTAATAAGACAATGTGGGGTTTATCCCAAGAATGCAGTTAAGGTTTTGCTCGGGACCCCCACATTCATTTGGGAGGGTCTGGTTGGAGTCCCAGCTTCTCGGCTTCATTCCAGCTTTCTGCTAATGCACATCCTGGAAGGCAACAGATAGTGGATCAAGTGGAGAGTGCCTGACCGCAATGTCGGAGAGCCACGTGGAGTTCTTCCCAGGGTTTGCATTGACCCAACCCTGGGTGATGCAGGCATTCAGGGAGTAAAACAGCAGATGGAAGATCTAGTCTGATTCCCTTGCTCTGACTTTCCAATAAAATGAAAACATAAAACTTTTTTAAAAAAATGATAAGAACCACATAACTTCTTCAATATATGCGGAATAAAAATCTCTAAAAGGCCCAGACTTCTTTATGATAAAAAAATACTCAACAAGAAAGAAAAGGTACTTCTTCAATGTTATAAAGGTAATCTATTAATAACCCAGAACTAATGTCATAATTTTAATGGTAAAATATTGAATGCCTTCCCCATAAGACCAGAAGCAAACAATGATGTCTGCCCTTGCTAATTCTATTCAATATTGAACTATAGATTTTGATATTATGATTATGCTAGGTAATGAAATAAATCGTACTCATGATAAAAGAGGATATTAAATTGCATCTATCTGCAGGTGATATATCTTAAAAAATTCTAAGGACTTCTTTAGACTATTTGGACAATGAACCATGTACACCTGTATTAAAAGATCACATGGTCCTCTATAAATATGTATAATTTTAGGATCTGTTAAATTTTTAAAATATTTATTTATTTATTTGAAAGGAAGAGATAAAGAGAAAAGGAGAGAGAAATAAATCTTGCATATGCTGATTGACTCCTCAAATGTTTGCAACAGTCAGGGATGGGCCAGGCTGTAGCCAGCAGCCTGGACCTCCATCCAGGGGTGGTAGGGATCCAGGCACTTGCACAATCTTCCACAGCTTTCCCAGGCACATTAGCATGGAGCTGGATTTAAAGTTGGAACTTGAACCAGTGCTCTAATGTGGGAGACCAGTATTGTAAGCTGCATCTTAACACATTGTGCCATAGTACTGGCCTTTGTTAACTTGTCTTTAGTTTTTAAAAAGATTTATTTATTTGAAAGTCAGAGGTACATACAGAGAGGGAGAGAAAAAGAGAGGGAGATCTTCCAGCAGCTGGTTCACTCCCCAGATGGTTGCAATGGCCAATGCTGGGCCAGGCCAAAGCCAGAAGCTTCATCGGAGTTCCTCATGTAGGTGGGAGAGGCCCAAGCACTTGAGCCACCGTTTACTGCTTTTCCCAGGTCCTTAGCAGGGGGCTGGATCAGAAGTGGAGCAGCCAGGGCTCAAGCCAACACCCACATTGGATTTCTACCATCTCAGCCAGCACTTTATTTCATTACATGACAACAGCAGCCCCCAATTTTTTTAACTAAAAAATTTTTGTAAAAAAAAAAAAAAAATAGGGGCCAGCACTGTGGTGGAGTCAGTTAAAGCCCTTGCCTTGGCATCCCATATGGGTGCCAGTTCTAGTCCCGGTTGCTTTTCTTCCTTTACAGCTCTCTGCTGTGCCCTGGGAATGTGGTGGAAGATGGCCCAAGTCCTTGGGCCCCTGCACCCACGTGGGAGACCAGGAAGAAGCTCCTAGCTCACAACTTTGGATTGGCTCAGCTCTGGTTGTTGCAGCCACCTTGGGGAGTGAACCAGGTGATGGAAGACCTCTTTCTCTCTGTCTCTACCTCTCTGTAACACTTTCAAATAAATAAAAAAAATCTTTAAAAAATAATTAAAATACACAAATTAGTTTGTTAGAAGAGCAACATATGAAAACAAATTATATTTCTATACACTAGTAATGTGTATAGAAAATGAATCTAAGATAATAATTTAATTTATAATAGCATAAAATAACTCTAAAATACTTAGGAATGAACATAACAAGTACAAAAATGTAGTCTGCAAATTATAACACACTGTTAAAAGAAATTAAAAATCTTAATAAAAAGAGAGATAATCCATTTTCATGGATCACAATACTTAAAATATTTTTAAGATAGCAGCATGCCCCAAATTGGCCCACAGATTCAACACATTCTTTACCAAAATATATTTTGTTTGTACAAATTCACAATCTTTTTGTAAAATTCATATGGAAATTCCAGAGAACCAGAATAGTAAAAACGGTCCCAAAACTAAATGAAGTTGGGAGACTCAAAATTCTATTTTTAAAACCTAATGTAATGTTACAGTAATTACCATTGTGCAAAAGAAGGATAGACATATAGATTAGTGGAAAAGAACTCATATACCAAAAGCAAGACCCATAATTTATAGTACCTGACTTAACAGAATTATAAAACAATTCAATGAGCAAAAGAATAATATTTTAAGTAAATGGCTCTGAGTACTAGCTAGCTATTTATAAGAGAATGTATTGGGATCCTTTCCTTACACATTACATGAAATTAATTTAAAATGAATCATTGACCTAGAATGTTAGGCTAAATTTTGTGACCTGGTTAAGCAAAATATAGCATAAAGTACAAATAACAGGAGAAAAGTTAATAAATTGGACTTCATCAAAATTTAAATTTCTTTTGCAAAGAATATCACAAAGAAAATGAAAAGATCACCCACAGTATGGAAAACATTACTTTCAACTTATCTGCCTCCTCATTAGGGACTTATAGTAGAATATATAAAGTTCTCTTAAGACTTAATAATAAAATAATTTAAAAAGTAACAAAGGACCTAAACTGACTTTTGCCAAAGAAAATATGCAATGGCCAATAAGCTATTAGTCATAAGGGAAATGCAAATCAAAACCATTAAGAGATGCAACTTCATATCTACTATGATAGGTATATCAAAAGAAGAAATAATAAGTGTTCATACAGAGAATTTAGAACACTTGCACATTCCTACTAGGAGTGTAAAATCATGGATCCACTTTGTTTTTTTGTTTTTGTTTTTTTTTTTTTTTTTGACAGGCATAGTGGAAGTGAGAGAGGGAGAGAGAAAGGTCTTCCTTTGCCATTGGTTCACCCTCCAATGGCCACCGCCGCTGGCACACTGCAGCCAGCGCACTGCACTGATCCGATGGCAGGAGCCAGGTGCTTCTCCTGGTCTCCCATGGGGTGCAGGGCCCAAGCACTTGGGCCATCCTCCACTGCACTCCCTGGCCACAGCAGAGAGCTGGCCTGGAAGAGGGGCAACTGGGACAGAATCCGGTGCCCCGACCAGGACTAGAACCCGGTGTGCTGGCGCCGCAAGGTGGAGGATTAGCCTAGTGAGCCACGGCGCCGGCCATGGACCCACTTTGAAAAACAGTTTGTCCATAGCTCAAAATGTTAAAAATAGTCAGGAAAGTGAAGAGGCAACCAACAGAATGGGAAAAAAATATTTATAAATTTTGCAACTGATAAAGGATTAATAATCAGAATCTACAAAGAGATCAAGAAACTCCACCACAACAAAACACAACCCACTTAAGAGATGAGCCAAGGAACTAAACATTTTTCAAAAGAGGAAATCCAAATGGCCAACAGACACATGAAAAAATGTTCATGATCAATAGCCATCAGGGAAATGAAGATCAAAACTACCACGAGGTTTCACCTCACCCCGGTTAGGATGGCCCTCATACAGAAATCAACAAATAACGGATGCTGGGAAGGCCTTGGGGAAAAAGGCACACTAATGGACTGTTGGTGGGAATGCAAACTGGTAAAGCCACTATGGAAGACAGTTTGGAGATACCTCAGAAATCGGAATATAGCCCTACCACACAACCCAGCCATCCCACTCTTCAAAATTTACCAAAGAGAAATTAAGTTTGCAAACAAAAGAGCTATCTGCACCTCAATTCACAATAGCTAAAATGTGGAATCAATCTAAATGCCCATCAAAAGAAGATTGGATAAGGAAATTATGGGATATCTACTCTATACAATACTATACAGCAGTTAAAAATAATGAAATCTGGTCATTTGCACAAAATGGAGGAATCTGGAACAAATCATGCTGAGTGAAATAAGCCAGTCCCAAAGGGACAAATATATGTTCTCCCTGATCTGTAACAACTGAGCGCCTAAAAGGAAACCTGTAGAAGTGAAACTGACACTATGAGAAGCAATGACTTGATCAGCCCTTGTCCTGACTGTTGAGGGACAACTTACTATTTTATTCTTTTTAGTATTTTCTTTTTCTACTTAATACCATTGGTGGAACTCTTAACACAATTATTCTTAGGTGTTTAAATACAATTGAAAATTGATCCCTGTTAAAAATAAGAGTGGGAATAAGAGAGGGAGGAGATATACAGTTCAGCACATGTTCCCTCAGAATTACCCCAAGGGTAAAGCTAAAAATTTGCCATGAGACTCCAAGTCTCATTAAGTTGGCAGGTAACAATGCCATCTTACTAGTTAAAGTGATCAGTTTAAATTCATAACTGATCATAAAGATAGGATTAAGTGTCAAAGGGATTACATAATAAGACCAAGTATCTGCTAATAAAAATTGATAGAATTAAAAAGGAGAGAACGATCCAACATGGGAAGTGGGATACACTCAGAATGTCAAAGGCCCTAAACAGCACTCTGGTATCAGAATCAGCCCTTAAGGCATTCGGATTTGGCTAAAAAGCCCAGGGGAGCATTTCAGGCATGGAAAGCCAAGACACTCTGGCAACAAATGACCTAAATGAAAGATCTCTATGAGTGAGATCCCAGTGGAAAAAAGGGGCCATCAAAGAAGGAGGTACAATTTTCTGAAAGGAGGAGAGAACTTGATTACCGCCTTGACTAAATAATGTCAGAGTCTGTGAACTTAAGAGGCTTCCATAGCCTTGGCAGCTCATGACAAGAGCTTTGGGTGATTACTGACATCATAAATAAGAGTGTCAATTGTTAAATCAACAATGGGAGTCACTGTGCACCTACTCCCCATGTAGGACCTCTGTCCTTACTGTGTTGTACTATGAGAATTAACACTAAAACTTGTCTTCAAACTGTACTCTATACTTTGTGTGTCTGAATGGGTGCAAACTGTTGAACTCATTACTTAGTATAGAGTTGATCTTCTGTATATGAAAATAACGAAAAATAAATCGTAATGAAGAATGGGATGGGAGAGGGAGTAGATGGGATGGTTTGCAGGTGAGAGGGTAGGTATGGGGGGTGGGGAAGAACTGCTATAATAATAATAATAATGATCCAACATGGGAAGCGGGATACACAGCACACTCATAGAATGGCAGATGTCCTAAATAGCACTCTGGCCTCAGAATCAGCCCTTAAGGCATTCGGATCTGGCTCAAGAGCCCATGAGAATATTTTAGGCATGGAAAGCTAAGACACTCTGAAAAACAAAAAAAAGAAGAAGAAGAAAACCTAAATGAAAGATCTCTGTGAGTGAGATCCCAGTGGAAAGAACGGGACCATCAAAGAAGGAGGTACCTTTCTCTGAAGGGAGGAGAGAACTTCCACTTTGACTATGACCCTGTCGGAATAAGATCGAAGTCAGCAAACCCTAAAGGCTTCCATAGCCTCGGCAACTCATGACCAGAGCCTAGGGAGATTACTGACGCCATAAACAAGAGTGTCAAATTGTTAAATCAACATCAGGAGTCACTGTGTACTTACATCTCATGAGGGATCTGTCCTTAATGTGTTATCCAATGTGAAATAATGCTATTACTAGTACTGAAACAGTATTTTTACACTTTGTGTTTCTGTGTGGGTGCAAACTGATGAAATCTTTATATAGTATATACTGAATCGATCTTCTGTATATAAAGATAATTGCAAATGATTAAAAAATTTGGTGTTAAATTGGAAATTGCATAGATAATTAATCAATTCTTTAAAAAAATCATGTAGGATCTTTGTCTTTAATGTGCTGTACATTGTGAATTAATACTATAACTAGTACTCCAACAGTATTTTCACTTTGTGTCTCTATGTGAGGGCAAACTGTTGAAATCTTTACGTAATATGTACTATACTGATCTTCTGTGTATAAAGAGAATTGAAAATGAATCTTGATGTGAATGCAAGGGGAGAGGGAGCGGGAAAGGGGAGGGTAGTGGGAGGGAGGGAAGTTGTGTCGGGGGGGGGGAGCCATTGTAATTCATAAGCTGTACTTTGGAAATTTATATTCTTTAAATAAAAGCTTTATAGAAAAACAAAAACAAAAACAGTGGGGTCGGCACTGTGGTATAGTGGGTAAAGCCACTGCTTGCAGTGCTGGCATCCCATATGGGCACCAGTCCCAACTGCTCCACTTCCAATCCGGCTCTCTGCTATGGCCTGCGAAAGCAGAAGATGGCCCAAGTCCTTGGGCCCCTGCACCCTCATGGGAAACCCAGAAAAAGCTCCTGGCTCCTTGTTTCGGATTGGCGCAGCACCGGCCTTTGCGGCCATTTGGGGAGTGAACCAGCAGATGGAATACCTCTCTCTAACTCTCTGACTCTCCTCTCTCTGTGTAACTCTGACTTTCAAATAAATAAATAAATCTTTTTTAAAAATGTTAAACACAGTTATCATTGACTCAGCAAATTCACTCCAGGTGTATGTCCACACAGTATCTTGTACATGCTTTTTTATAGGAACATTAGTTATAGTATTAGAACGAGTCCAAACATCCATAAACTTACAGCCAAATAAAAAATTTGGTGTTTCCATACAATGCAATGTCATTAGGCAATAAAAAAGAAGTATGCATTGGTACATGCTACAATATTAATGGATCATGAAAACACTATGCTAAGAGAATGAGGCCAAAAGATTATACATTGCATCATTCTATTTATGTCCAGAAGAGGCAAATATATAAAGACATAGATTAGTTGTTGCCTAAAGCTGGAATATTGAGAAGAAATAAATAGTGTCTGCTAAAGGGTATGAGTTTTCTTTTGGAAGGAATGAAATGTACAAAAGTTTATTGTAGTGATGATTGTGTAGCTATGCAAATATAGTGAAGCCCCTTGAATTTTGTGAGGGTACTTCAAAAAGTCCATGGAGGAAGGAATTCAATGGTAAGTTGATTTTGGACATAAAGTTTTAAAATCCATGTGTATATTTTTCATAATACTCATTATCCATTATTATTTGAAGACCCTTAATATTAATAGATGTCAATTTTTTGCACCAAAATAAACTTATCTTTTAATTCCATTCTCCATAACTTTGCTCTGTGATCTACTAATTCACCCAGATTCTGTTGTAATATGGTTATGATCTGAAATATTCTTTGAAAAATTAAGTCATTTCATAGTAAAATAAAATCATAAACAGGTCCTCTGGTTTACTACTAGTCATTAAATTTCAGATAAACTTTTAAATTAACTATCTATTCCAATACTGTTCATTATTAAACAGAAGTATCCTACAAGTGCTTACAGTTTTAATTCATCAATAATGATATTAGGCTAATCTCGAGGAGATGTACTTGGAACATATAATGTGGATTTCTACACTGAACTTATATCATAGAAGAAATAGGTTCACTAGCACCTTTAAATATTGTATAGGTACTTGAATTTCCAAATGAAAATTTATTCGGTAACTGCAAGGGATCTTTTCTCATAGTGAGTCCTCCCCAAGCTTCAAGTTTTCCTCCTAAAAAGGGGGGATTACATGAAAAGTGACAAAGGAAACTTTTCGTTATGTAATTAAAGCAAAAAGCAGAAGTTTTTACCATGTAATGATGTCCTAGTCCCTTTTGTGTTTGCATTTACTCTGCATTCCTTTGATACTGGTTCTTCACACCTGTCCATAAAGCATGCCCCTGGACTTTACACATTCCAGAACATCATGTACAGAATCTTCCTAAAGCATCTATATGCCTTCCCCACACTCAGTGATGTCTGCATGGCTGGTGGAAGGAAGGGGGAGGAAAGAAAAAATTTCCTTCTTGCTCAAGAAATCAATGAGGATTTAACCTCCGTGGATGAGAAGGCAGAGCAAAAATAATCCAAGATAGGTAGGAAGCATTCTCACTTTTATATTGTATTAAGTAGCCAAGATAAAGCCTACAAATGAATCAAGTTGAATTCAGTTTTACGCTGTTTGCACAATTGTGTTACCGAATCCTTAACTCAGAGTTACTACTTCCTTCATTCTGTGCCTATTTCCCAAAATGAAGTCTTCCAACTTTTCTGTGCTTCCATCTGTTTGGTGTCTGCCTGACAGAAAAGTTTCTATGAGCTACTCCAAAAACCAAAATCACCCTAAAGGAAAGTATGTGGATACAAAGATAAAATATATATTTTTATAACATGTTTGAATGACTCACAACATAGAACAGCATTTCAAAATGCCACCTGTAATTGGAAAAATAATATTTATATGCAAAGCATATTTTTAAAAAACCATGTGGATGTCATCATTCCCTTGTGCAATATGAGTCAACTTGGGCCCTGAGAGTGACAAGCCTAGCGGAATTGTCAATCTTTAATGTTATTTCAAGACCCTAGAGCAGAAAATTATTATACAGCCACTTGTGTAAAGGAATAACAAAAATAGCAAAAGTAAATTTCATCCCCAAAGGGACTCTGCCCTTCTCAAAACTTATCTCTATGTAGATTTGAGACAGAAGAGTTGGCTGGTGTGCAAGGAATCAGCCAGTTGACAACAAGCTCTCTATGCTGCATCAATATTAAGAAGTTTATATTTCATGAACTGATAGGAAATGTAGTCTTTCTTATAAACTGGTAAGTGCAATCTCTTTCATAATCCTTTGAGTTTGATTTGCAGCACTGGAATATGACATGGTACTGCTTCATTAGTGTTACCTCCTCTTCTCTGATTTCTCACTTGCCAACAGATTCAAATGGCCAAGGATGAAGTGGGAAATGAGAAATTGTCTCACCAGTTCTGGATGTGCAAGACGCATAGGGAGAATAGGCAAGAAAATGAGCTCCTGTATATAAATACCAAAATAATAATAATAACTTATCCATTGGATCCAAGATAGTTAGCACTTTGGATTTTGGCTGTTATTTTGTTTTCAATAGCAGTTGGAGTTAAAATGAATCTTATATACCTTTTTATATTATATCCACATGTAATCACAAGAACCTGGAAACTGGACTATTAATGAATTGCTAACCACTGGCATGCATATGGGCAACAGAACATCATTCTCTCCAACAGAGCCCTAGCAGATAGAACACTACTGGCACAGCACAACTTATGACTGAAAAAATCCTGTATTAAGCTTAATTCTTAAAGGGAAAATAAAAGTCTTTCTGAGAATGATGTGATAGCATGTTATTCAGAGAGAACTCTGAACATAATAGAAGGAAAGGTCGGTTTTATGACTTCTACTCTGCCATTGCCAATACCAATGGGCCTAGTCCCTCTGAACCAGAGTTCAGGAAAAAATCATTACAATAATTGTTTGAAGATATTAGTTCTGGCAGGGAGAATTCCTACTGATGAAAACCTGGAAGAAAAAGGCTTTTTTAAAGAGGGAAAGGTGATTTATTCAGATTGCCCATTAAAATAAATTAACTATCCATACAACTGAATTATCTGATACAATTTACAATACACTGAGAACACAGCACATCTACCACTCTAGTAATCACAAGTGGTTATCATAATATATTAAAGCATTGTATATCTTATTATTTCATAAATGAGACTCTAAAATTATAATTCTAAGGCTAGCATTATAAAAATATTCATTAAAAAACCAATAAAAGAATTTTATAGGGTAAAGCAATGCAATTATAAGCTGATTTCTGATTATTTCCTTGGGAAAAGCAGACATTTCAGAGTTTTTCTAGATTTAACATTTAATAATTAAAATCTAATAGTAGTGTATATTACGTACTCATGGAATGAAATTAATAGTAGAGAACCAGTGATACAGTGCCCTTTGTTATTTAGGTTCTATGCTCCTTCATTAAAATTAGCACATCTAAATAAAAAACATTACTATTGCTCAAAAGCAATAATTTTCATATACTTATTGAATTTAGTGATTGGAGAGCTCTTTTCCTGGAGGGTTTTATACCTAAATGTGGAACCGTAAAGACAACAGCATTTCAATATCAAGTTGGGATTTTGGCTTGAACCTCGCCCAGGTGAGAAGGTAGTACAAGGCAGGCAGCACACCTGAAGGTCTCCCTGGATCCCTAACTGTAAAAACAATACATTCCCACTCCCACTGCTCAGGTGCTCTGCTTTGGAGAATACGTTTTGCTCTTTTTCCCTGACAGCTGCAGAAAAATCTTATAAACAAGGAACAGTGATAAGAGAAAAGGGGAGGAGAATAAAGGAGAGACTGGGAGGATTAAGTTTATCAATTCCAGTGCTAACTCAGAAGACCTAAATACATTTGAAATGTTTTCGCTTCTAAAACGTAATAATTGGTATGGAATAAAAGACCAAAAGGATCATTCCTGAAGGTGTTGCAAGATTTTTAAAAAATCTCTATTTTAAATGCACTTAAAACTCAAGCACCACCTGCTGGTTCAAACTGGTTCTTCCCACTCACTCAACAATTCTGATTTTATTTGCATTCAAATTAACCAAAAAGACAATTGAATTTTCCCTAGGAACAAGGCAAGAGAACTAAGAATTTTTAAGACCAGACAACCTAATGCTTTGCTAAAATTTATAGCTAACTTTGCATTTTCATCTCATATTTAAACAAAAACTTTGGTGAATCATGAAAAATGCAGTATGACAAGAATTGAAAGATAACTTGTTGATCTAAAAGGTTTAATAACCCATACATATAATATTCAAATTTGCATATACAGTATTTCTGTGGCTAAGCACAAGACTCTCATTAATTATTAAGTTACAACCATTTTGCTGCTACTTTTTATTATAATAATACTTCCACAATGGTGTGCATCTTAATCATCTGATTAAAAACAAATTTTTCCTGACACAGACTAAATAAAAATCTACCAATTAAAGGGAGTACTAAATGGAAAAACTTATAAAAATGACTGTGATTTAGTTAGTTATCTTTTCCAGTACCTCAACACTGACAAAAATTAGACTGTTTGAAAATGTGCCTTAGGTCACTGACTCAATTTTGCATTTGTTTTAAAAAGTCAATTTTTGCTCCTCTCACAGAAAACCAACCCAAATTTAAAAACAAACCAAAAAACCTCAACTCTTTCAGCATAACTAATCAAAAATACAGTTGGTTATTTCATTAATCAAAACACATCCTCCTCCAGTGTCTCTGTTAGATTTTCTAATTTATTAAAAACAGCGATGTGCAGCACTTACAGACATGGCCTCAAAGCCTAACTGGTAGCAGCATCTTAGGGCTACATTAACTGTGTATCCAAGGCAACCAAGTCATGGCTAAAGCACCACAGTGTTTGTTTAAAACGTGATGTGGAAAGCAATCAGAGGAGCTCCAGTTCTAAGGAAATCCCTTTTCACTGTGAGCCTGAAATGAAAGTGGTGCTATTTGCACCATTATAATTAAGAATGTGTCACCATATTCATTATTTTCAAGGGTTTGTAATGGAGCCTTAAAAAAATTAGTCATAGTAATTAAAACATGGAAAACATCTAGTTGTGCTAAGATGCCTTACTGAGGCATTTAGGGGCCTGGGGAGGGGGGGAGGCTAAGCAATTTAAATCACAGATAATATTTTATCTTAACTAGCTTCAAACACTATCCTAACCACTGATACACTTGAGGTGTGCATTTAGTCTGTATTGTTCTTGATAAAATACCCATCAGCTCGTTTAAAACTGTGATTATCTTTGTGTGACATATATATATAGTTATTGAGTTTTTCTTTTGATTTTATTGTTAGCAAAGAGCAGTGTGTTCACTTAAAACAATCTTTTTTGATTTTTTGACTACTTCAAGTAATCAGTCATGACACAGCAACCCAAATCCATGATATTTTGCAAATCTCATGTTTACTTTCTCACATAAATTATAGATTCAGGATTTTGTTCTAGGTGTATGTTTTAGCCAAGTTTTTTTCTCTTAACTCTTTCCTTAAGGAGAAAAAAAAATGTTCCTTCTGTTGTTTTTCATATTGAAGAAAGCATTTGATATATTTTAACAGAAAAATAAGCAGTAATCAGTCTAAGGAGAAAGCGTACCTGACCCTTATTAGGAGCTAGATGTACTATCCACACCGCACTTCCTATCACAGATCTATTCATTGAACCTTCTCAACAGCTCTCCAAAGTAGGTAGCATTGCACCTGTTTTGTAATAAAAGAACTCATAACCTTAATGGGACATAGAATATAATTGCCATATATTTTTCACACCATTTGTGCATCTCACAAGTAAAAATTTAAAATTTAATATAATTCAATTTATACTTAAATAATTTTAGAAAATATTAAAAAATATTAGAAAAAAATATTAGTCTTCCATTTCCAGATTCATTGCTAGGTTTCACTGTCATATTTAATTAACAACTATATAAAACTCATCAGAATTGAATAATAAAATGAAACTAAGTTGCAAAAACCTATTTCCTTTTAAAAATCTACCTTCTAATAACACAGTCTAAATTATGCACAAAATAGTACTGAATTCTGCCAGAGAAGAAAAGAAATTGTCATCTGAGACTCAACATGGATGATGCTGCAATCAAACTGTCAAAGGTTATAGGGCAATATTACTGCAAAGAAGTACTCCAAGAGACAAAAAGACCCCCAGGTCATGACATGGGGTCTCTTGAGTTGCACATTATGGCTTCATAGAGGACTTCCCAAATTTATACATTTGATTTTCTATAAATTTCTAACCTTGGAAAACAGAATTTCAATTATTTTCAAAGAGAATATCCAATAGATTTTGCTATCTCCCCCTGGTATCCAAATTGGATGTTGTTATAAGTAACCTATGAACATTTTTTCATATTTTAAAAAATTTATTTTAATAAATAAGTATAATAAATAATCACATTTTGATTTAGTACTTGAATACTTAGAAAATAATTGAATCTACCTGTACTTATTTTACCCATGTTCTTATATTTGCAGGATATGAGACTGGGAAGATATAAATTAACAAATATCCCTATTCCAAAAGAAGAAGGCAAGGAAAAAAATCGAGGCATTAGATAAGTCCCATTTATTACAGTAATCACTAGAAATATGTGCCCATTGATGACAACCTAAAATGTGGTTAAATTGAAATGAGTAAATACCACAGAATTTCAAAGCTTAAAGAATGTAAAACCTCATTCACAATTTTTACATTAATTGCTTTTTGAATTTATATTTTGAAAATTGGTTAAAAATATACCATGACTCTTTATCTTATTGATTTCTCTTCAGACTTTTTTAACATGCATAGTAGAAAATTTAAAATTAGGGGCAGGTGTTAGACACAGCAGGTAAGTCACAGGTTGGGATGCCCACATCCTATCAGAGCATCTGGGTTTGAGCCTTGGCTTTGCCCAGATTTGAGCTTCCTGAAATGTACAGCCTTGAGGCAGCAACTGATGATTCAAGTGGTTGAGTCCCTGTCACCTGTGTTGGAGACATGGATTGAGTTCCTGTCTCTTTGGTATTTGGGGAATGAACCAGAAGTTGGGAGTTCTGTCTTTCAACTCAATGTTTGAATGAAAGAATGAATGAATAAATAAAATTTCACATGAAAAAATGACAAATTTAAAGCAAAATATGTGGCCCAAATATACAGCTCACATTCTTTCTTGGGGAACTGCACTGTCAGGCCATATTCAACCAGGAAGCATGACAGTCTAGATCTATCATTATTGAAATCATCTATAAGATATTTCCTATAACTATTTCAGTTTACTAGTTTACTGTCACTCTTATATCCTAGTATTTCCCATAACATTGATAAAACAATGTATATCTATACATACTTATACATGTGCACAGTTGGTACTCTCCTCTTCAATGTTGCATTGTTAAATCTAGAATAACTTCTGGTCAATGGTAGGTAATCACTAGGTAATTGTTCATTGTATTTTGAAGTAATGATTTTTTCCAATACTAAATATACCTCAGAGAGGGAAAGTAAAAAGACTTTCCCTCATAGCATTATTTGGAAATTCTAAGTCATTCATAGATGAAAGTTTTAAAATAAAGAAGCATGCAAATTGAAAATGGGAGTTCTGTGGCATTTAAAATAATATAGAAATTTTCTATACCTAAATTTTTATGCTAATATTATATAGCCACTCATTTATGCAACCAACAGAGTTGGTTGTTTATATATATTTATATTGTGAATGACCTAGAAATTTAAAAATACATTTACATTTAATATTTGCAACTATATCTATAAAAGATATTTTTGAACTTCCTTTTCAATATTGGCAATATTTCTTTTACAAAAAGTTTACTTGCCAATGTTCATTTTTTATCACCTGCAAAATCTCCAAGATGCAGAATTGCAATCCATCAAAGGCATTATGATAAATTAAGAATCATTAGACAAGCCTAAATATTTTGCATATGGCTTTACCATGTCTTTAACTTTATGAGAGTTTGTGTATTTTAAACCACCCACATAACTTATGTTCCTGGGTATAATAATTTTAGAGATTATAAAATCTGAGTGTTGGTGATTATAAAAGTCTTTAGATACCAAAACCCAGGAAATTAGGGGAGATGGATACAAAATGAAGTTATTATAATTCCCTAATGATAAGAGGCACAAAGGAGGCACAAGAATATCAGCACAGGGACGAGACAATGTTGTTGGGGTTAAAAACCCTTGATCCACTGCTGAATCTGAACTCAACAAAAACTGTTTTCCAGAAAACTTGAAAGCTTAAAATAAACTTATATTTCCTAGGAGTTTCCCAGCAGCTGATGTGATGGCTAAGATGTAACTTGCTGGGTGTTTCTTAAGTCCAACTGTTTTAAGAATCCTGGCTCACCAATTCCTACAGTACAATCTCATGCAAACAAATCCCTCAAAGCCTCAAATTTCTCAATTGAAAAGCATATAATAACATACTACATAGGTTTCTGTAAGCTCATCTGAATTAAGCAGTACAATGTCTGGCACATACCAATGATTCACTAAAAGTTAATTAAATTATTATTTGCTATAGTTCAGATACTTTCTTGTTCCTGTAGTAACAAATTTTCAAAAACTCAGTGACGTCCAATGAGAGAAAAAATGTATTATCTCACAGTTCTTAAGATTTGCAGTCTAAAATCAGCTGGATGCCCTCAGAACACTCTGGGGAAGAGTCCTTCCTTACATTTAACTCACGGTGGTTTCCAGTGATCCTCCATATTCCTTAACCCTTAGCTGCCTCACTCTAACATCAGTCTCTGTCTTTCCATGTTATTCTCCATATCTGTGTGTCCCCGTGTATCCTTTCCTCATCTTATGAAGACACCAGTCATTGGATTCAGACTCCACGCTAATATAGCACAATCTAACTACTTGCCTATTTAAAGATCTGATTTCAAACAAGGTGGCATTTTGAGGTTATAGATGGACAGGAATTTGACAGGGAGCACTATTTAACACACTACAGATCCTTAACTACTTCTAAAGCACATGTGGCTGTAAGCAAGATGATTAAGTTCACAAAACAATGGAATGTGAAAGAGATAGCCGCCTTTGTCCTATATTGTCCTCTCACATACATACAATGGAAATCTGGACCTACAGTGTATAAATATTCTCTTCCCATTTTTTTCCAAAATTTGCTCTTTGAAAGGTTCCAATAATATTTGGTTTTATTTTTCTCAAGACTCGCATAGTTCTACCACAACTGATTCATTTGTCAAGGGCATCTTGTCCGTATGCACAGTTCTTTTTCTCTACTATACATCTCTCCCATCCACCATTCTCTCTTGTTTCTTACTTGACCCCAGTGCCTTATATGAATACAATTAGCTACCTTGGGATTTTCCAATAAATGGGCAAACTTCTAAGAGATTGATTTTTCTAATTTTTCCGGATCATCACGTAAACCATCAAGAACACCCAATTTCTTTAGAAGAAAATCAGGTTCTTTTTACCAGATGCATAGACCTTTATACGCCGACCCTGTTCGCCTACCTGAATATACTTCCTTCTATAACTCAGTAGGAAGTCTTCTCTCCAGTAAATTGGGGTTCATTATGTCCATCACCCTCCTTTACTCCTTTTAGTTTACAACAGAAAGAAATTACAGATTCCATCTCAGCAGAATCAAAAACTGAACAGAATAGTTCTGCCTTCGTCCAAAAGGCTCTTCCTAGTTCTGAAGGATAAAGGATTTGTAAATGGGACAGAATGCCTTCTGTGAATGAAGAATACAGAGGTTGGACATACATTTGTTGTGAACTGGATGCCCATAGCCCATGCAAGGTGTTGATGCTCTTGTGGAAATCGAGGGAAAGTGGTCTGGGAAAGAGCTAGGCTGAAAAGTTTGAAATTGGCTTTTGCTAAAGTGAATTTCAATAGAAAGAATATTCATTTAGAAATACACAGTGTATGTGAAAGGCAAGCCTGGGCTTTGTCAATATCATTTCTGGGAGATCAATTGAGGTGTTAGAGGGGCATAAAACTCTAACATTGGATAGATCTGTGACAGGCATAAGTAGAAGATATTGGCAAAGCTCTATTATTTTAAAAGCATAGCATTGAAAGATGTGTATGATAAATGTTTTCCACTTTTTAATAACTGCAGACTAGATATTGGTCTTAAAGAAAAATATGTTTCTCTCCTGGGAAGTCAGCTCCGTATATATTGCAAAAGATTTCTGGTTTGGTCACTTAAGCTTGCAACTCACCAATTGGTTGGTTCTGTGAAATACATGTGGTACACAGATTCGCTGTGACCCAACAAATATTCTCCTCCTGATGTTTCACTGTTGCAATCTATTCTCAAATACAGTGCTGGGACTTCTGATGGTTGAAGAACATCCAAATCTGTTCTCAATTGATGGATGCTCTCTTAACTCAAAAAGTTTTAATTTATTTTTTACTCTCTCTTTTTTTATAAATCTCATGCTAAAACCATTAAAAAGTTTTGGAGCCTTTATCTTTATTTTTTTTTAAGAAAATGGAAAGAGAGTTGCTTCTGGAGAAAGGAATATAACTTTTATTATCCCTATTCCCTGTTACTCACTGTTATTAATTTTAAACTTTTGTTGCATTTTTCAGGTAATAAAAAAAGCAATAAAGTAGTCCTTTAGTACAAACTGTACAACTTGTGGTTCGTTTTAAAAATCAAACATACTTCATAAAGGAAGGTAAAACTATGTATGGCTCCCAAGATGAACAAAACTAGTTATAAACCAAATGGAGAAAAATGTGTGATACTCATTCAATAAAACTGAGAACTTTCTGTGGAAAAGTTTAGAGCAAGGTGAAAGGCCCAAAGCTATTCATAACCTCACAGTCATTGAAAACTCAGAGTATAATCATTATAGCAGCAATCATCATGGGGCCAATGTTGTGGCAGAGGCTAAGCTGCTTGCCATGCATGCTTCTCACATTGGAGTGCCTGGCTAAGTCCCACCTACTCTGCTTTTGATTAACCTTCCTACTAACGTGACTGGGAAGGCAGCAGATGATGGCCCAGGCCCTCAGGCCCCTTCTGTCTTTATAGGGGAGACCTGGATGGAGTTCCAGGCTCCTGGCTTCAGCTTGGTCTAGCTCTGCCTGCTGTTGAACCAGCAGATGGAAGATCTCTCATCTCTTTCTCTCTGTTTCTTTCAAATAAACAAATACATCTTTAAGACTTGTCATAATAAAAGTATTGTAACGGCCAGCACCGCGACTCACTAGGCTAATCCTCTGCCTTGCAGCGCCGGCACACAGGGTTCTAGTCCCGGTCGGGGCGCCAGATTCTGTCCCAGTTGCCCCTCTTCCAGGCCAGCTCTCTGCTGTGGCCCGGGAGTGCAGTGGAGGATGGCCCAAGTGCTTGGGCCCTGCACCCCATGGGAGACCAGGAGAAGCACCTGGCTCCTGCCATCGGATCAGCACAGTGCGCTGGCCGCAGCGGCCATTGGAGGGTGAACCAATGACAAAGGATGACCTTTCTCTCTCTCTCTCTCACTGTCCACTCAGCCTGTTAAAAAAAAAAAAAAAGTATTGTCACCTTATAAACCACTTAATAACTTGGAATTTAATCTCCCTAGTTTGTAGCATATTCATAATTCTATGAGGAAAGATGCTGGAAAGACACAATCACAACCATCTTAAAGAGGGGAAAATTGAGGTTATGAAAGATTAATTATCTTTTCGGGTTCCCATGATACGTATGAATGTACTAAGAATCACAACTTTGTTTCCTTTATCTGTACTATCCTACTCCATGACCACAAGTTCCAGGCAGTGGAGAAAACCTCAGATAAGAAGAAAAGCCCAGGGACACACTTAAGGGGAATCCCCAATAAATCAGAACTTGCATGATAGAATCCTCTCTCTTTCCTAATGGGCATAACAAATGGCTTGCTTCTAATAGGTGAAGGAAGGCAAAAGTAATTTTGCACCTTGATTGTTTTGCTATATGACAACGATGGAGATTTGTCATCTAATGATTATGTTTCATTTTTCAAAACTACATCTTAGCACACTGGAGCGAGAGATATTCTGCTGTCATTGAAATAGTAGGAGGCCACACAATAAGCTTTTTAAGGTGAGGGTCTCAGATGGAAATGAATGACAGGTGGCACCAAAGAGCTGAGAATGATCTCCAACCAAAAACCAGTGAGAAAGTGGGGACCTCAGTCCTACAAACACAATAAAGTAATTTCTGCTAACAACAAGGGGGAGTTTAAAACGGGATCTTCACCCACTGCAACCTCTGCTGAGACCACAGACCCTGGATTCTGACAGAATTCTGACAGAACTGAGCTAACTAGTACCTGATCCCAGAATGACTGCCATCATACCTGTGTTAAGTTGCTAAGTTTGTGGTGATTAGCTATGTAAATCCAAAAACGGATAGAGGACTCATTTCTTTTTATGTATGCTATAGTCTGAGCCTTTTAAGTGTAAAGCTGATAAAAATAAGAAATACTGTGGAGAAGCGAGGTCCTTTCAATTTTTAAAAACTAATATTTTGGAGCATTTAAGGGATGCTGAGTATTTCTCAAGAGCTTTGAAAATATCCCTTGAATAGGGAGCATTCCTTTGTAACTCATCTCTTCCCAAGCCTTATTGCCACTCTAGTGTCCTTCCCTCTAAACTGGCAGTAACTTCTGCTTTTTAACAAAGAGAAAACAGATGAGGCAAGAAAAACAAAACATATCACACATGTAAGATAAAGTTACGTGAAGCAATATATCTTTTGCCAGTGTACATTGTGCTGGGCAGTGATATGATGACATGAAATGTTATTTTAAGTGTGAGTAGTGGCCAAAAATACTGAGAAACAGTGCTGTAGGCAATGTTATCTCATGCTGTAGTATTAAGCAGCATCTACACTGGTCTGAAGCCATTGTATGTGAACTTTGTATCTCCAGATTGCACCTCCAGACTCATCTCCACTTGGTTGTATAATAAGCAACTCAAATTTGCCACAACCAATTGCAGATTCCTGACCTCTGTGGATCTGAACCTATCCACCCACAGTGTTACCCAACACAAACTAGAAACCTGGGAGTCATTTTGATTTCTATCTTTCTGCTTACCCACAACCAATTATCAGTAATCTTGTCAGTTCTACCTTCAAAATATGTCAGAATCTTGCCATGTCATATCATCCCTCAGCTACCATTATGAGCCAAACCACTATCATTTGTCTATATTATTATTACTAAAATAAATTTCTGGCCAGTTCTCTGCTTCCATTCAGTGTCTCCACATTTCATGCAGCAAGAGCAATTCTTTAAGTACATAGCCCTTTTTCTCAACATTCTCCTCTGTATTCCTATCTCCTTATATCCAAATTTAAATAACAATAATATACCTCTATTTTTTATATATGAAATACAAAACATCTTCTATTCATACTCAGCCTGGTGGCATTTGTGACACAGTGATCACTGCTTGTATATGAACCAACTTGGTCATAGCTGTTCAAAGTGTCAACAATTCAGTTGAATTGTAGCCACTGCTGAACTATAAGTACATAAGTAAATATATATATATGTATATATGTAATTATATCAATATATAAATATAGATATAAAAACATAAATAAGTATATAATGTTCTACCATGAAACCATGATTCAGCAGTGAAATAAGAAATAAAAGAAATAGAGGCAGATCAGCATAGTATATAAATATTTTTTGTCTAATTAAGACCCAATGAGCTCTTTGAGTAAACACAAAACATAATTTTATGTAACTAAAAAGTATCATGGCATTCTTTCCATGGCAGATTTTTTTTTCTTAGTTAACCTTGGCAGTAGGGTGAGGACAACAATCAAAAGTGTGTTAAATTCCATAGAACACAGGAAAAGGCAGTCCTTATCATGTTCTACAAGACCCATACATGCTCTTAACCTCATGATATATTTGGGAATTTTCAGAGATAAATTCATAAATAACCCACTCAGGTTTATGTTCAAACATCATGTCAACAGAGAGGTCCTTTAGGAATCTTCTATTTAAACTATTCTTCCCCATCTCAAATTAACTTTCTGCATGTTTTTGTTGTTCCTTTATTGCCATTTTTCTTACATTGGAACACATTGCCGTGCCTAGCACATAGTAGGTGTAAAAACTGATACATTAATACATGGAACTTCACAACTTTGACAGTCATTAATGTTATCTCTGATAACAGTAATATTAAATTCCCAATGTGCTGATGAGAAAAGTGAGGAACAGAGACATGAAGTCATTTGGTCAAGGCAATGCAGGTAGTGCACATGATAGGCTCTGGAGTTGGTGTGTTTGAAGTATTTGCACAAGGAACCTTTTGCTATTATTGTTTCTCATATCTTAATACATGGGAGCAGATCTGAGGTCACCGAGGAAGAATGAAAACTTGCACAGGTTAAAGACTTTCACAAGACTATGGGACAGCTTGTCACTGAGATACCAAAGGCTACCAATCCAACATGTGGAACCAATTTCAGAGTTCTTTTACAATCGATTCTCTTATTCTACTAATTCCTCAGAGCTGTCATTGTTTAAGGAGTTTTTCCATGTTACAGCTTACACAATTTTGTGACAGACTCTTGAAACAGACTCTAAAGCCATAATAATTTAATATCTAAATTGGGTCCATTGGGATTCCTTTTTGACCCAGTAGATAGTTCACATTATCTATCGTGCCACACCAGGTTTCTACTTCACATCGAAATATGTCATGTACTTTTCCCTGGTCAAATGGGGGCTGCTTTCCCAATCTGTTAAAATGAATAACTGGCTGTGCATATCAGGGAGCAAGCCATGTTTTAGTGGCTGTAACTGTGTAGCAGAGATGACACAAAATTATTTTCTCATTTTCTTAGCAGCAATAAACATTTTTTTTTTTTTTGCTTTTCAAATTCCCTGTGATCCTTAGGCCTTCTCTAATAATCTCTATAAGCAATTACATAAAATTTACATAGGATGTTTTTCCCTTGAAAAACACATTGGGTTTTTGTAAACAAAATAAAATAATCCATAAATATATTATAAGCAGTACCTGGTACAGAGTAACCACGCTGAACACATCAATTATTAGTAGTAGTATTATGATTATAAATTATTACATGTTGACATTTTACCTTTTCTGACAAAACCTGAGGAATTTGAAAGCAAAATGTCAAGAAATTATTATGTGCAACAAAAACTTTAGATGGAACCTTTAAAGGAAACTTATTCAAGATATTAGACAAACACTCTGGTCAGCCTGGGTATCTTTTTGGATATTGGAAATAACCAGTGATGCCAAGTTTTTGTGACACATTTTTTATTATAGGCAAAGTGACTTATGTGAAGGCAATGAACATTAAGCTCATTTACCTGGTGACTGAAGCCATAATGTAAAGTAGTTGGTTTCTAGAATTTTCCCTTTAAAAGTCCTGTGCTGCATTTGAATATTTAAAAATAGTCTTTTAACAATGAGTGGATAGAGTCTCTACTATGTTGCTCTTTCTATCTTAAGTGACCTTTTGCCTGGTCACCCATCTCTATTCATTCTTCAAGATTATGCTAGGCTTCTCTGAATCCCAAGACTGGATTAGGAGCCCTGGTTTACCTGTCATGTACATTTCACTTATCTGCAATGCAATTCTACTTAAATAAAATTAAAAATTAATTTTACAAAGATTCATCTTCTTGGAGTTATCAAAAGTACATGAGAACAGGCACTGAGTCTTAGCTATTTGGTCTCCAGATCTCAGCAATATACCAGCTATAGGATTTCAATAATATTGGTTTAAAGAATATATTAAACTCTCAATTACTCTTGTTAGTAGATAGACTCAAATGGAAAAATCTAAAGACCTACAATAGCTAAAATGTTACTTTTGATATATCTCAATAAGTAATCTTATTCCAAGCTTCTACTGGCTAAACTTTGTTTTTGTGTCACATGGATAAGGGGAAAGTGAAGCGTAGTGTCAAACAAATGATCACAGATACTTTTTGACATGAGAGAATATTTAAAATTTGGATCTTCAACTTTACAATGCCTGAGTGTCATTTGAGAAAACTTATTTCATTATAAGCATTTCTGGCTGTCACATTTGGGAACCTTGATTTAGTTGGCCTGGATATGACTCATAAGTGGATATTTTTTCGAAGCCTCTCCAGATCCATAAGCAAAATTTGACGAGATGTTATCTAACTTACATCACAGAGAGGCCGGAAATACATTCATAAACACTCTGGCATTTTTAGGATTCCTCATAAAGCTCTGTCCCCAGCGTAATCTCAATATATCCTAAGGAAAGCTGAAACATCAAAGATATGAGATCATTTGTGGGATACTGACAATATATTTAGTATTAGCTTCCTTATATCTTTTTTCAGTGCTCTTAATTCTACCCTCCAATAAGTGCCTTCTCCCGAAGACTCTGGCTGCAATGTAAATTCTTTTGGAAGTAGTTATGCTATAAGCAATTAATGAGATTTCTCCATGAATTAATTTGGGCATAACTAAACAATGCCAGAGGAAACAGATACTGAGCAAGTCACTTTAGTGAGGAAATTGTGAAAAAAAGAGAAGAGTGCAAAGCTGGGGAAGCAGGAAGATACTCACAGAAACCCACTTAGGACAAACAAGAGTTAAATGTGTGCATTTATTGACTCAATGACCCAAAATCAGGAAAGACTTACACAAAGGAACACTAGAGAAAAAGATAAATCTTTTTTAAAAAATTTCCTGGGTATGTAGACTCATTTATCCATGCATTTATATTCAAAGAATCAACAAAACAGCTATTGAGTGTCAGGGGACTGGGCCTAGAATGGTGCTTTGAGGAAAACTTGTGACCAGAGCTACAAGACAATCTGGTACTCATTCTCATGAGGGCTCCATGCAAGCCTGGCTCACCTTGGGGATAACCAAAACAGAAATGGCCTGAAAAATGAGCTCATTATCTGAGTCACTTTCATCTGTAGTTCTACAGTGTAAGAAATTATTTTACTTAATGTTTTAAGAAGTTTGTACATTCATTTCACCATTCATGATATGTATACATTATTGTATAACAACAGGGAAGTTTCTGGTATGAGTGTAAGCATTTTTTTGCTGATTATGGAAAATGTCCCATAAAAATTCTTGCATGACATCACCTGTTTTAGAAACAATTTGTATCACAGAGAGCCATGCATTGAGTGAGACCACACAGGTCAATGATGCATCTTCTGGCCTAATCAGACTATTCACAGAATTGGATCTACCATAAGACACTTGAAAATTGTGATCTGCTGGATTTTCTAGTCAAGAGTCATAGGTTTTTTTTCAGCTGATGGGCACTTCTAAAAGTTTGTTGTGTACCTTTCTCATTTTCAAGGTCTGTAATTTGTGGGAGTAAGCAGTGTTTTAAAATTGAGACCCATTCATGGATTGTGAGCACTTCTTTGTAATGAAATAATATAGAATAGGAAATGGAATGCAATGCCTGTACTAGGGCATTATTTTGTGAAACTACAGTTCAGTTTTGAACCTACTCACAAACATAAGTACATAATTAACTGTGGCTCACAGTCGAACTAGTTTGAAAGCCACTGGTCAATTATTACATAGTGAGGTTAGTGTTGTGGCATGGCAGCTTAAACTGCAACTTGTGATTTGGCATTCTGTAACAGAGAGCTTTTTCAAGACTCAGCTACTCTGCTCCTAATTCGGCTACCTGCTATTGCACCTGGGAAGGCAGAATAAAGTGGTTCAAAAGTGCTTAAGTCCCTGCCACAACCATGAGACACCAGGATGGAGTTCCTGGCTCCTGGCTTCAGCTTGATCCAGACCTCCTGGCTGGCTATTGTGTCCATTTGGGAGTTGACCAGTGAATAGAAGATCATAAATGGCAAGTCTCCCCCTCCCTCATTTCACTGTTACTCTGCTTTCTGAATCAATTAATCAATTCTTAAAAAAAAAAAAAAGAGTTGTAAAATATCAAGCTGGAAACAATACCTCCAGTTCCCTATCTCTCTTGCACTCCCAATATTGGTTGGTTAAATGCACATTTTCTGTAAAAATGGAAATGAAAAAATGTCAAGTCAATGAACTACACATAAGAGGTCTAAACAGCTGAAGAACAACAATTTTTTAACTTTATTTTTTTCCATAAATTTTTCAATCATATTAAAGCCTGGGAGAAGGTTAAAATCATATTAAAGCCTGGGAGAAGGTTAAAATCAACATAACCATTTGAAAAGATTACATCAAATTATATTAAAGACCAAACTTAACTCTTGGAGTCCACTAACTTTAACAATGTCATGGCATCATCATACCATCTGGCTGAAATTTCTTTTGTTAGATGTTCCTTTGATTAGCCTATGATAATACAGAGCAAGGATAGGCTTAGAAGTGGTTAAAAGCCATCTGTGAAGGGTTGAGTAACTTTTTCAACAGTAACTTGTAATGGTTGTGGGAGGGGGGGTGGAGCTAGAATCAAATACTAGAAATGAATTCAGGTGCTGGGATCAGAGCAGCAGTTTCATTAATTTAGCATGATAAACTGTCTGGGCAGATGCCACACCCCTGCTTCTATGTATTCAATGTTCCAGTTGCTATCAAATCTTCATGAAGATACAAGGCAATTATTCACCTCAGAACAGTAGGCAATAAATGAGTATAGAAGAGGAAAAAAATCTTAATTAAAAGGCCACTATATCAAATAATATTCCAAGCTACATTATACTTCACCCTGATTGCCGCGTTCTCTCTTGGACTTAAGGATACATTTGGCTTCCAGCAACACTAAAGCTCATTATAATCATCATTAAAATAACACTTTTCTCAAGCCAGCAGGAGTTGGGTGTCTTGCAGAAGCTATGTGATCAACCCCTAGGAAGAAGGAGTATCAGGCAGTGCATCAACTGACCCCTCAGGATAAACCTGAATGGGCTCTGATGAGCTCCAAAGGGGTTCAATCCAAAGGTCTTCTGGAGGCGAACCCTGCTGCCTCTCGCTTCCTGTATATTAGCAGCACTTAGGCTTCAGCGAAAGAGACTGCAGTGTAAATGGATCACGTTCTTGGAGATTATATATATGATGCTTTAAATCGAAATGTGGGCATGAGGTATATGTGGTATTTCATCCTATTGATAAGCACTCACGGATTTAAATAAAATGAATATATCTACAAAATATGTGACTCATCATTCCAGAAAATGAAAAATAATTTACTTAAGGTCAGAAATTAGAAATGACTATAAAGATGAATGCCTTTAAATCTCTTTTCTAAAAGTGCAAATTCACTGTCAATACCAGCTCTTACATGCAAACAGTTATGACAGGAAACCAATAAAGTGGTAGACTTGCTCAATTTTGTTTTGTGTAGTAACTCAAAGCTTTTTATATTAATGGTAGAATTGTTTTATGAATATTTCTGGCTATTGTAAACATTCTTATTTATTAGGCATCTTCAAAGTCCTCCAAATAATTTATAATACAGCACGGCATTAATTTATTTAAATGTTTTCTGTTCAGCAAGAGTAAAATACAATAATCAAAATCTAAATAAAGAAATAAATTTTTCCAGAAATCTGAAATGCTGTTTTCCTAGTGCCATGATGTAAAAAAAAAATAGCATAAACAGGACAAGGATTTAATTTTTTTCATTTAAACTATCAAGCAAAGCAGAGATAGAATGTTTTATATATTACTATTAAACTTTCTATCTGCAAAACTAATGTTGATTTAAGTAATTTATCACCAATGTAATATCAAGAAACACAATGAGAATTTCTATACACTATTCAATAGGCAAAAAAAAAAAAAAAAAGAACAGAAAACAGTCAAGTTTTCTTACAATAACAGAAATATAAAACCTTCTTCCTGGCACAAAGAAACAGTTTACCTAGTCCCTTTTTTTGTGACTTTCATTCTATAACAGTGCAAAACAAGACCCTCAAACATAAAACTTATTTAACAAATGTGATAAATCACATTCAGGAAATAACTGATCATTTATGTAACATAGAAAAGGAAAGTGACATTTGTTTTCTCTTGGTATTGGAGTCACAGAATTACCAGCGGGACTATCTCACATAACAGTGGTTTGGGCATGAAAGATGCTTATACAGAGGCTATTGAACATGAGTATTGTAAATTCTTACTGGACACAAGTCACGATGTCCAGATCTACACTCTGGAAGTCAAGTGGAAATGTGTATGAAACAGTGAATTAAGTGAAGGCCTGAATCCCAGTTTATAGAAGTTAGGAAACATCAAGTCCTCTTGATTCCAGCTTTGCAGAGTCTCCTATTTTTCTCTCCCTCAGCAGCCACTCTGTTTTTAGGGGATTACAATAACCTCCTGATGTGTTTCAGGAAGCACTGCCGATGTTGTTGCCTTGCCAGAGATATTGCCTTCCTCACTCTGCTCTCCCTGTTAATCAAAGGAAACCAAAGGAGGGGAGTCTACAGCATAGAAGCCGTCATGTGATCAATCTGAGGAATCTGTAAGGGTAACTCTCTGAACACCTACTGAAATCTTTTGATCTTATCCCACTCACATTACCTTCTACCAATTGCTCCACTTTGTCTAGCAATGCTAGAGACTTAAAATTCCTGAAAGTATCATGGTGTCAGGAAGTTTCCTCAATTTTTTTTTTTTTTTTGACAGGCAGAGTGGACAGTGAGAGAGAGAGACAGAGAGAAAGGTCTTCCTTTTGCCCTTGGTTCATCCTCCAATGGCTGCCGCAGCTAACGCTGCATCCAGCGCACTGCGCTAATCTGAAGACAGGAGCCAGGTGTTTCTCCTGGTCTCCCATGGGGTGCAGGGCCCAAGCACTTGGGCCATCCTCCACTGCACTCCCGGGCCACAGCAGAGAGCTGGCCTGGAAGAGGGGCAACCGGGACAGAATCCGGGGCCCTGACTGGGACTAGAACCCAGTGTGCTGTCGCGGCAGGCGGAAGATTATCCTTATTGAGCTGCGGCACCGGCCTTCCTCAATTGTTGATAGCCTTTCCCGATCCCTTCTCAAGTCAAATCTCCTCTCAGGATCCATTACATAGATCACTTTCAGAAGGGCATACTTCATTCCATAGGGTGAACAGGTTTCCATTATCCTTTAGTCTAGCAGCCCCCTGTGCATACTTCTCTCAGTTTCAGAACAGCTACCAAACCATATGTGAGAGCCAATTCACATTGTAGTCTCTTCCAATCAACTTGCAGTCTAGAGACCAGGAATAGCTCACTTTTCACTAGTTTTTCCTCCTAAAGATCAGTCACTATTAGTTATATTTATGGAATGCTAACATGACACCAGGCACAGTTCTAAGTTCTTTACCTACATTAATCCAATTATTCCTTCAACAACTTTTATGACAAGTGTTATCATTGACCCTATTTTCAAAATGTGGACAGCAAGAAAGCAGAGAGGTTACCAGAATTGAAGTGGTCAGTTCTGGAATTTAATTTTGAACACCAAATCATCTGACTCCAGAGCCCATGCTTTTAAACACTACATTTAAAATGTACATAATGAAGAATTTGTAAATAAATGAATGAAATTTTATATCCATTGAGCTATCAACACTTGCAGTGCCACTTCCAAAACATTCTCAATGAGAATTGAGCTCATTCTCATTCTCAATGAGCTGGCAACATGTGAAAAAAGGGAGTATTTTCAGAAGTTATTGTTCTAACCAATCATTACAACCAGTTTAACATAATTTGAACCTTAACAAGCTAATATCCTCAAATGATATTATTTTATTATAATGTAGCTTCTGGTTGTAAATAGATTCCTATTCTTTGCACATTTAAACATTTATTTGCCTTTCCTTTGTCTAGTTTTTGCTTCATTTTTCTTATTTTTTGGATCCTTTAGTCATCACGAACATGTCAGAAGGGAACAAGCCATAAAAATCACAGCTCTTTAGGAATAAAGCCATATATGAGGTATCATTTATGCATTTTATAATATCTACAGGGTATATATGTAATTTGTTTTATAGAAAGTAAGCTAAAGAATATAATCATGTCCATAATAGCTACTGGTAATAGTTAACATTTATAGAGTATAGATGAGGGTAAGGCTCTAGTCTAAACACTGAGCATATAATAGCCTACTTAATTTCTACAGGGACCCTGTACTATTACTAATCCCACCTTAAAGATTTAGAATGTGGAAAGGTCAAATAGTCATCAAAGTCAGTCACATAATACGTTATGATGCCAGGCAATCTGTAGAGCAGAGGATTATTATAATTTTTAAAATAATTTCTGAAAAAATGGAGGATTCTTATCAATGACCTACATATGAAACTTTAGATATAAAGCTAATATTTGGTGCTTTCTCTTTCCCCTAGTAGTTTTACTCTTCTATCACACTCATTAGCACTTTGTTCACCAAACACAAAGAAAAACAAATATAATTTTAAAGACAAAAGAATACCAAGTCATGAAGCCATGTGTCTTTGAAATCACGATGCAAATATTTTATTAAGTGAACACTGATATAATCTACATTTTCTTATTTTTGAAGATTTGGGGCTTAATTTCTGTTCTTTACGCTGATTCCACGTTATCAGAGTGTTCAATGATGAATGCTGTAGCAGCTAATTTTTGTAAGACTTCATGTCTGACTAGAACTATGAAAATCCAACTTTACTTAAAGAGATAGTTCATTTGAAATAACAAACTAGTGGATTATTTGATGAGAATCACCTTTGGAATGCCTGTTTGCCCCTTTGTTTTAAGTATAACATTTTCTCTGGCCTGTCCTCTGCTGTTACAGGCATCTCACTGCCTATTCCTCCACATCTTTCTGACTCTGTCCTTATTATTTTTTCTTCCTCTTTTATATTTCTCTATCATTAGCCTGACATGAAGTTTTAAAGCAGACCTGTTCTTTAAAAGATTGTATAGTCCTCCTCTGAACCTTAAAAATATAAAATTTTAATGTTCAAATTTTAAAATTTAATGTTCAAGATTTAAGAAAAATCCATTTATTTAAAAAGCCATTGTTTAGTCCTTACTTGTAGGACAAGTGATATGCAATAATTATTAATAGCAATGATAATGATAGCTGCGACACCTATAATTTATGGAGCACTCACTATGAGGTTGGCTATTTGATCTGAACACTTCCCTGTGTTAACTCATTTAATATCAGTGAGACTCCTAGGAATTATATTCTTTAATTATTCTCATTGTACACCAAGAAAACTAAGATTCCAAATAGTAAAATAACTTGTTCCAGGGCATACAGGTGAGGGGTGCGTATTAGAGCCAGAATTTGGGTTCAGGCAGCCTTGAGTAGATCCCATATCTTAACAAGTGCACTAATGTTCCAAACAAGCTCAATAGTTGAGAATCATGAGCATAGTTAACTCAACTACAACTGAGAAAGAGTTGTACAGCCTAGGATTTGAAGTTAAATGGAAACTGACTTGAATCGCGCTTCTACCACACTCTGGCTAGCATCTTAGTTCTCTGAGTTCTGGTTTCCTCGTCTGAAAATCTGAGTGTAGCAGTTACCTCACTGAATTACTGCACGCATGAGTAAGAAAGCCCACACAGTGTCACGCACCCCACACATTATTATCATCAAGCAGAGGCATGGAAGTATCCCCACCCATCTGTATTCAGGTCACTTTTTAAAGCTTATTGCAAACAGCAACCAAATAACATGTTATGGCTCTTAACAAATGTCAGATTGAAAAGTCAAATGACCTGCATTGCTCTGTGCCCTCCATTTTCTATTGCTCACTGTGACCCACTTAGCGGTCAGCCGTGGTCTCAGTGCCACTTCAGACTTAGAACAAGTAGTGTCTCTACTCCAGGGAAATGTAAAAGGCTGTTGCTCAGTGTGATGAGAGGCATCTAGATGGCCTCATTACCAGTCAGATTCTGGTCTCTAAACTTCTCTCCGTTAGCAGCTGGGCTGCTATTTCCTCATGACTCTTCACCAGAACAATTTCAGTAACAAGCCTAAGCAGCCACTCTACTCAGTGAGTGTCCCTTAAGAGTAGGTAAGAGATCAGGATGCAGAGGCAAAAGAAGTCCCTTTTACTCCCATCCTTGCTTTAACCCTTTGGCTGAACTGAACCTAGAAATATGAAAATAATGAGCCTTGCTGATTTCATGCATTAGCCAAAGAAACACAGATGTGTAACAGGAGGAGGCTTTACCAGTTTGTGTTTCACTGGGGACTTGCTATTGTAGTGCTGGATGTCTTAACTTAGGAGATTATCCTTTTGCTCTCTGGCCTAATGAGCAAATCACATGATGATTTTCTCCCACTGTCTCCAGCGATAAACTAACAAGCCCACTGTTGCCTCTTAATCATAAAACATCTAAATTGGGATACCGATAAAATATTATACTGATCAGTTAAGTCCAAAATGATGGCCAGATGCACTCAACAATGTATGTACCAACAGAAAATATATACTGCTAATCTTCCTGGGAATTTTTCCATCTCGTTTTTTTCTCATCAATTCTCAAGTTAATGGAATTAATAAAGATAGAACAGATTCCATGATACAACTGTTGATTTTATATGTTCTCCTATTTGTAAAATTTAGAAAATAGAAAATTTTGGTCCTCCTTGTCTTCATAGATACATATTGATGAATAAATATGGGTAATTGGCAAGGATCTGAGCTCTAGTGTCTCAAACTGAGAGCCAGATACTAAAATCCTGACCATAATTATGTTTAATTTTATTACCATAATACTTTAATATAGTTCTCTCTTTTTTTTTTAAAAGATTTATTTGAAAGGCAGAGTTACAGAGGGAAGAGAGAGACAGACAGAGAGAGGTTGGTCGGTCTTGCATCCACTGGTTCACTCCCCAAATGGCCACAATGGTCTGGGTCTGGAGCTAGGCCATGCCAAAGCCAGGTCTTCTTCCTGGTCTCCTACACGGGTGCAGGGGTCTAAGAACCTGGGCCATCCTCCACTGCTTTACCAGGCACATTAGCAGGGATCTGGATGAGAGGGAGAGCAGCGAGGACTCAAACCAGTGTCCATATGTGATGCCAGCTGTATACTGCAGCTTAACCAGCTACGCCACAGTGTGAGCTGCTTTGATAAAGTTCTGAGTGAATACTTTAAGGAAGAGTGTGAATTCCCTAGTCACCACAGAAACCATGAGTCCCTATTTTTATGAATACCCAACAGACACTCATGATACTTGATTGGTTCTTCTTATGCTTTGGGTTTGCCAAGCCTGAATTGGATGACTCCACAAGCATGTATTGCCTCCAAAGTGTCCCCAGCTTCATTGTTAAAAGAGTTTCAGTTAATGAAAAATTTATAAGTGGAATTAAAAATTTAGTTATTAAAGTTTTGTTAATTTAACCAAACTCTTGCTATCAGAGACTCTACAGCTGTGTGCTGTGGGGCATTCGATGGTTGCTGCAAGCACAGACTTCCCAGGTATGCATAAACTAAGTGTGAGAAAATTACATTACTTTGAGACAACATGTCTCACTTTTAGTAGGTAACAACAGAAAATAACACTGCATTTAAAGCTTAGTTATATAGTCAACACCTGAAAACTTAGACTAAGACAACCAACTAAGAAAGACACATATGACTCCTAAGAAATCTACATAGAGACTTTGATTTACAAATGTAAGCAGGAATATAGCTGATAATAAAGTATAAATGAAATGTTAAATATTGTAGTAGTGAGGCTCTAGAATCTGCACTCTCCCACGGAAGTAAAGAACAAACCGAGTACCTTGTTGGTCCTTTTCTTTTGTGTATAAACCTAATATATCTTACTGTATCTTTTAACATCTTCATTCTTTCACTGTATCTGAAATACACACATGCAAACACACACACACAATCCATTCCATAACATTTGAAAAATGCATGTGCTTGGGGCCAGCGCTTTGGCACACTGCGTTAATCCTCCACCTGTGGCAACAGCATCCCTTATGGGCACTGGTTCTAGTCCCAGTTGCTCCTCTTCTGGTCCAGCTCTATGGTATGGCCTGGGATAGCAGTGGAGGATGGCCCAGGTGTTTGAGCCCCTGCACCCACATGGGAGACCAGGAAGAAACACCTGGCTCCTGGCTTCGGATCAGTGCAGCCCCAGCCGTTGCGGCCATTTGGGGGTGAACCCAAGGAAGGAAGACCTTTGTCTTTTTCTCTCAGTGTCTGTAACTCTACCTGTCAAATAAATAAACAAAATCTTAAAAAAAAAAGAAAAACAAAAATGCATGTGCTTGTGTCTACTGAAACTCAAATTTAAGGTATGTCCATTATCAGAGTAGCATGGAATGAAAGCAAAACTAATGTTATATGAACACTATATTTTAATTTTCAATATATAGGTATTGTGCTTATACTGTTAAAGTCTATTTGTAATGTTAGTTTAAGAAATATTGCTAGAGGACTGAAAATAACACATAAATACCCCCACTGTGCCCTAAAGGAAATCACTGTTAACAAATTGGTACATATGTTTCCTGATGTTTCTTATGTTTATTATATATATATATATATGTATATGTCTCTTTCTATCTATCTATCTATCTATCTATCTATATATGTATGTATATAGAGACAGACATACCTACCTACAGGATCAGTTATTAATCCTACCCAATGGATAAGTTAGTTTTATCTCTTTCTGGAAGACCTGGATCATTGTAACTGATTTTTATCAATGAGTTATTGTCAGAAGAAATAAGTGTCACTTCTGATCAAAGCACATAAAAGGTAATACAGAACTTGTCATTGTTATTTCCATCTTCACTACAACTTGTAAGACCAAAAGAGTGACTGCTCCATCAGGTAGAGTTAGAACACAGCCCTGGGCTGACTCATGAGAGACATGGTGTGAATAAGAAATAAGCCTCTATTGTTTCAAATCACTGAGTTAGTGTGATTGCTAACATTGCAAAATTTGATTCCCTTGACCAATGTATATACTCATGATTGTAGCTATATTTGTGATTTTTTGGTATTCTTTGTGTCTTTGACATATGGAACTGAGATTTACCAATAACTAAATGCTCTACAAATTAGTTAAAATAGAAACAATACCACAATACATCAGAAATTGTATTAGGGAGAATCTTGTTCTTAAACAAAATTAATATGCCAAACGCTGCATTGGTTTAAACACGAAGATTTGTTTTTTCCTAAAATGCATATAATTTCAAATCAATGTATTAGACTTATTAGTAACTTTGGGATATTTGTGCCATTAAATAACATGTATGAAATTTATATAGGTACTTAATATCTGATTAGTACCATCTTTACAACTAGGCAACTGAGGGTCCTGGGCCCTAAACTTTAGAAGGCCACACTAGGGCTCTCTGATATCCTGTATCCCTTCTCTGGGGACAATGTGGACCAAACGGATATATCCACTTGTAGTTTACAATACCTTTACCAGGTTCTGACATTTCCTACCCTCATAGTTCTAAGCCCAATCCAAGGACTTGAAAGCTTCTTTCATGGTTCATCCCCCTGAATACAAAGTGCACTATTAGGACAGGCATCCCTAGACCAGGAAGTTGGCCAAGACACAGTGACAAGTGACAGGTGACTGGGAGATGATGGTGACTGGCGTTTAAGTATAACTCACTGGAGGCCAAGCACAGATCCTTGTGGAGCAGCACTGAACCAGGGGAGAGAGGAAACTGATGAGGCAGCAAGTAAGGGGTTGAGTTCTTCTGCCCAGGTGTGATATAGAACTCCAAGAGCCATAGAATTCTAAGCCTAAACCTAGGCTTTTTGATTTTTGCTAAAACATACCTATCAAGATCGGAGGGCATGACACATTTAATAGTTTGTTATCTTATTTCATAAGTTTTATATATTTCTCCAAGCACTGCAAAATGCTGAGGGCAGGACTACCTAGGATAAGTACTCTTTGCCTCAATGTAAAACTGTGCTGTTCAAAATATAAATTCTTATATAATTGCTAATATAAATTCAATCTGACTATAAAGCACTTTACCTGTCACTGTTAATTAAAACTGTGCTTTGTCACCTGTGATGATCCATTTATTACAGTAAAAGCTGTTAATTTTTTAACCAATAATGAATTACCAAACGCAATTGCAAGGGCTGTTTTCTTTCTAAGGATAGGTAGCAAAATTACCTTAATATTCAACAGCAGTGAGGCAATTTTTTAGTGTTAACCATATCCCTATCTCACAGTCCACTGGGTTTAGTATTTGGTTAGCAGGCTGTAATGTAATTTTTCAGTTTCTTAATTGGATTTAGCCATTAATTTAACTATTCCATAATAGAGGAGTAAGAGTATAACTGTATTTGTGAGTTGATTTTTCTTTTTGCTCTTACTAAATAATTTCTGATGGATGCATATGGTCCAAACATTTACATAAGGAATCTTGTTATCTATCCAGTTACCTAAGATTAATGTAATTGGGTGCACAATGAGACAGTGGAACTTAGTCTTATTTACTTTCTAGTGACATAAAAATGTTGAAATCATAACTATAATAATATGTTTATAGAAAAACTTACAAAGTACTTGTCGATCCATTATCTTTATTCTTCATTACTACATTGTGATATGCTTACTACTTTGTGAAGTATGTTATTATTCCCTTCATTTCACAGATAAATTAAACTGAAGTTCACAGATGATACAAACATCCTCAATGTCACACAGCAATTAAGTGGCAAATTCTTTTACTCTAAGGCTCATGTTCTTTTCCAGAATATATTTCCCCAAAATTATTCCTTTATGGCAGGAAACAATTGGGAATCCACATGTTTACAATAGTAATTAGAATCTTCCACAAATTAATAAATACTGCAAAATCATAAGGTGTCTTATAAGATAGACAAGTCAGTCTCTACAGATAAGGAGCATACCTACAAACACAGAGGCTGATATGAGCTTTAGTCAAATTAAAGAGAAAATAGGATAAGCGTTAGAGAGGAGTACTAGGTGCCATGCAAGTTCAAAGGGAGGAAATAAGGTATCTAATGGGTATTTCACCAGCAGCAATGATGCCTGAATCACGCACTGGAGTCATAGGATTGAGTGCCTGGTCCAAGTTCCTGACTCCAATTTCTGACTCCAGCTTCCTGCTAATTCAGATCCTCGGAAGCAGAAGTGATGGCTCAAGTGATTGGGTTCCTGCCATCCACATGGGGAGACAGGGAGTGAGCATCAGATTCCTGGATTTAGCAGTGTCTACCCCTGGCACTTTAGGCACCTAGGAGATGATGAGTAGATCAGAGCTGTTTCCCTCTGTCTCTCTGCTTTTTGAGTAAATAAATTAATTTAAAAATGAAAAGATTTCTGATAAAAACAATAAAAAGCAGCTATAGCTCAAGAGAGAGAATGGAATTTGAGCTTAGCTTTTCAGCATAGATCAAGGTGAATATAGAAAAATCAGTGTTTACAGGTTGATAAATAGTTTAAGCAAGGATTTTAAGATGGAAAGACATGTGTGTATGTGTGTGTGTGTGTCTATGTCTATATCTATCTACATGTATGTTTCTAACTATATATTAATATGTGTAGATTGATATCTATAGGTAGATGGTCATAGCTAGTTTGGGCAATGCTGCTAAATCTGATGGCTGAAAAGAAGACTAACCTGATAATTAATTAAAGACTTATTCAAAAACCAGTTAGATTTCTTTAACCTATCAGAATAACATAGTAAAAAAGAAAAAACATAGTTAAGGATAATGTTACTGCAGAAACCAAAATGTTCATACATTTGGTGATGGGAAAGTAAAATGTGATTATCTGCCTGTATACAGTGAGCTAGTAAATCTAGTTGCAGGATTTAAACCAGTAAGATAACTGGAAAGATATATGAATAAGTGTATTGGTTATGATGAAGCTTGCAATGAAGTAATGTGAAAACAGTCCAAATCTTAATCAGATGGTATTGTCTGAATAAATTACAGTATATTCATTTCTATAAAGTGGTAGGTATACTGATATTAAGTCCTCATAATATTGTTAAAGAATAGAAGAAATGATAGCACTATAAATGCAGTATGCCTACATTTAGTAGGTAAAATATACTTACATAAGCATAAAAAGTATGGAAATATATATATATCAAATCACAGGCAATTTTTACCTCTGAAAATAAGACTATATGGGACTTTCATGTTCTATGTAACACTAACAATCTTACTGCAAGGAACATACAAATTATCTGTTTTAATTCTTTGAAGCTTAATCATTTAATTATTTTTAAATTTAATTATTGAATTACTTTAATTATTATAAGTTGTCATAAACTCAAACACATATATTTCTCCAAACCACAATGAACTTAGGGATAATTTAACCAAATATTCTCAACTTTTTTAAAGGCTACATGTATGCGTGTGTGTGTTCAAAATATCCAAAACACCATGAGTAGGTATAAAGGATAATTTTATAAATGTAAAACACTGTTGCATATTAGAAAAATATGAAAAGAAACCATAGGCTGGGATTTTTCTGTGATGACAAAATAAGTGTTTCCTTAATTAATAAGTTTTTAATAATCAAATTATTTAAAATAAACTTTCCACCTGCTCAGATCATTTTTGAGTTTTCTATTTTCTTCCAAATCTTTTCCATAAAAGGTAATAGTCCCTTTCAGCAATATTTTAATTAACCAATTTCTTAAACAATTATGGAACCCCTCCTAAGATTTCAAAAACTTCTAGTTCCAAGCAGTAATATGCATTTTTGTCTGTCAGAATTACATTATCGAATCTTGCAAAAAATGAAATCTTGCAAGCAAAAAAAATAAATAAATAAAAGCATTTTCCTATTCTTCTCATTCCAAGGGGAAGAATTAAAAAAATTTTAGGAAATAAACATACTTGTACTGTTTGTCTGTTTGTTACTATGCAAATTTTTTCACAATGACCTAATTTTATATATCAAAAATGATACCCTCCCACCAGTATACTTCATTGTGGATCCTGTAACTTCATATGACATTTTTCAAACTTAGCTTCAGTTTTGCCACTAGATGTAGGTCACAGATTCATCTAGCTTCTGCTAGTCAGTGAAAAAAAAAAGGGGGGGGGATTCCAAAAGTATATTGGTTGGAAAAAAAGGTATTGATTTTACATGCATATTTCTGAGGTTGTCACAGTCTTTGGAGATTGATAATGCCTAACACTGTAGATCTGAATGAAGATGGCTTGTCCATTCAAATGGTAAAAAACCTATGCAAAGTAATTTTCCACCAAAGAAAACTATCAAGATTAAGTGTAACCTGACTGATTACTAGGTAGCAGGGATACAGTTGCCTCAGCAAATGGTAACTGGCTAACATGTTGATGATACAAAAAGGACAAAATTGTTAAGCTCAAGTCACATGGAACTATAACTTGATGAGAGCATGCTGGAAAAGTGACTACCAACTCATCACCAGAATGTGCCAAATAACTTCAGGGTAGAAGGCAGTTTATAAGGTTATTCTAATACAGAAATGACAATAATTTTTATCATAATTAAGAGTATTCTCATTGAGTTCTTTTGTCCTGGAGAAGATGTGTTAGCAAAATGACCCAAATGATTAAGCCAATGTTTGCACTGATGAGACCTTGGACAGCACTTTTATCAGATCGCACTAGCTGAGTTGCTGATTCGATTCAGAAACTGAACTCTTTCAGAATGAGATTTTTACAGCTGTTAGGAACACTGCTGAAAAGAGTTCTTGTTATTTACCTCACTGAGCAACAAATAATTCCTGAGTGACTATGGGAAGCAAATCAATTATTCTGGTTGATTAAAATCTATATATACCAAAAGACTACAGCTTGGTCACCAACTCTGACCATTTTCATTTTAAACAACAAAACCACTGTGTCACTTTGGTTACAGACTTGTTCTTCTACAATTGAGAACATAATTATTTTGGGGACAGTGTCAGACATAAGGACATTGTGCCATGTGCCAGACTTGTGTAATAACATGTTCTTCTCTGTAGCTTATGTCTCCCAAACCGAGTTTGTGCATTAGCTACCAATTAGTCTGTGTACTTGCAAGTAACTGACGCTTCTGCATCTGCTACTGCAGGTAAAAAAAAAAATAGAAGACAATAACACAATATGTGTGTGATTTAAGGAACAGCTTCACCACGGCCTCTAATTGCTCTCAGGATCGAAATTGGCAAAACCGTAAGACATTCAACAAAAGGCTCTATGCAGGTAGGCCTATAAAACCTAATTATTTCTCACAAAGAAGACCATTCCATTTAAAATAAAAGAAAGCTATGAGCAATAAAGACCATGCCATTAACAATTAGTCTTCTGCACACATGATTAGACTCGGAGAGATAAAGAAGCCTGTAAATTTAATGACGAAGCCCATATTTCTGGCAGGGTTCAATATTTTGTGCTAATTATATTGAGAGACCTTGTGCTGCTTAAAAGTACTTAGACCACAAAGTATGATGCTGTCTCCATGGAATCACTGTTAATACTTAAGATTTAACTTTGATATTAAAATACACTTAAATGTATGAATTCAGAAATGGTTTTTTATGTTTTTGATTTATTGAAACTATTTTTAGAAGTGGTTTTGAGCTGTTGCCCACTATAATATTTACTGATAGGTATATAATTCAGCATCTATAGGACTTGAGGAAAAAACACCTTAGTAAGGCAAGGAATCCTACTTTAGAGGAAAATTAAAATGAATCAAAAGATGTAATCAGTAAATAAAGCCAGCATAATAAAAAAGATCTCAGGCTAGGGAATATTGTATGTTGATAACTACATGTTAAATATTTGTTTCATATATATTTAAAGCTAATATACATATAGTTATAGTTAATATATTTACTATGAAAAAGAGGGCAGAATGGGCCCATCAGAATCCAGGAAACAAACATTAATGCAGAATTTCTTTGTTAAACTGAATTGCCATGGCTCTGCTAAGTAGAAAATGTTTGTTCTGGCCCATGGCTTTTCACTAATTTGGTTCTATAACGAGTACTTTCCTACTAGCATGCAAATATAACTTCAGTTAATAGAAATGGAAGTTATCTACACACCACAGCTGTGCGAAAGACTGAAGCTGAAGTTACTGGTGGTGTTTAATGTGTAAGTTATTTTTAAAAATCACAAGCAACATAATACCAAAATATTCTAGACTTCGGCATTACACAGAGGTCGCACTATCTTTGTCACTAGAAAGGGATGGCCAAAGATCTCATTTTCTTTGGACTGCATTTAATTCATAAATGTTTATAGTCTTTGTGAAATAAAAATGAATCCTATTGAAATTCAAGTAATATTTCCTGAAAAAAAATTGTAATTTCATTTCTGAACGTGTGGAAGAAAGACAAGTAAAAACTGTTTTAAAGCCACAGGGAAGCTGAGCAGTCTTTTTTCCCCTCCTAGCTGCACAATAGTTAGGATCTCCATAGAAACTGATGGCAGTGGCGTGTTATCAACAAACCTGGGCTTGTAAGATGGACACAAGTATGTTTCCAACGACATGAAAAGCACATGTACACATCCTCCTCCAAGGTAAAAGGTACCCATTACTCTTTACAGAATAGACTAAAAGCTCCAAACCATATGATGATCTCTTAATGAAAATCAATTCTTTGATCAGTTTATTCATAGTGCTTATAAAGAAATTCCTTGCATATGATAATTAAAGCCATATTTTCATATCTTTGCAATTTGCAAATATTTTATTAAGTTATATGTATTTATGCTTCTTGCACAGGTGCTAAGAAAGGATAGACCATGCCTAATTGCTTCACAACCTATTGTCTGGGTTCAATTTGGCAGAACATACACAAATTCTTGCTGTGAAGTACTATTTCCACCCTTTTCACACTCATTTTTACCCCATTCTTCATCACAACTTTTGAAAACACTTCTTAAACACTGACTTGTTATATGAAAATATTTTAATATCAAATAACACAGGCAGTGTGGTAGAAATGAAATCCAGTGATCTGAGAGTCTGATGTGGCTCTGAATTTGGTCCCATCTTTGTCACTAATTAGCTGTGCCAACTGGAGCTAGTCATTTATCCTCTCTGACATTAGTTACTCAAACGCAACAGACTTGTATCACTATGATATATTCTAGTGTGTCAATCATGAGGAGAGGATTAATAGTGTGGCCAAGTTCTAATTTAAACTTCAGAGTTTTGTAATCAAAATAGAAAAGTCAAATCTTATATGAGTACAGTTATTATACTCTCACATTTGGTTTCCATTTGCACATATCTTTTTTTGCCCATTCACTTCCAGTCTACTTCTTGTTGGCAGAACTACATTCTCTCTGATGCCAGTGGTTAATGAGTTCCTGTCCTTGGGGTTTCCAGAGGCTGCTCCAATTCTCTGGATTGTGGCCTCATTCCTCTGACCTCTGCTTCCGTCATCACATTTTGTTAACTCTGATCAGCATGCCTCCTGCTTACAGCCACCTTTCCAAATATATTAGGGTCACCAAGATAAACCAAAATAATGTTCCCCCATCAGGATACTCAGTGTAATCACACCTGCACAATCCCTTTTGCTATGTTGGGTAATATGTTCACAGAACATAGACAACTTGGGAACAAGACATGTCAGAAATAGGCTAATCTTCCGCCTGCGGCGCCGGCACACCAGGTTCTAGTCCCGGTCGGGGCGCCGCATTCTGTCCCGGTTGCCCCTCTTCCAGGCCAGCTCTCTGCTGTGGCCCCGGAGTGCAGTGGAGGATGGCCCAAGTGCTTGGGCCCTGCACCCACATGGGAGACCAGGAGAAGCACCTGGCTCCTGGCTTTGGATCAGCGCAGTGCACCAGCCGCGGCAGCCATTGTAAGGTGAACTAACAAAAAAAGGAAGACCTTTCTCTCTGTCTCTCTCCCTCTCACTGTCCACTCTGCCTGTCAAAAAACAAACAAACAAAAAACCCAACTTTAGATAGATGTTAAAGGGATTTTCTGGCACCTTTGAGAGATCTGGAGCTTAAGATGTTTACAGACTGCTCCCAAACCTGTACATTATTATTCTACTCTAGCTTCTGCATAACTGACTTGCTGCCATGTCTTACTCTATTTATTTAAAAAATCAGGCTGGCGCCACAGCCTCTAGGCTATTCCTCTGCCTGTGGCGCCAGCACCACAGGTTCTAGTCCCGGTCAGGGCACTGGATTCTGTCCCGGTTGCCCCTCTTCCAGTCCAGCTCTCTGCTGTGGCCCGGGAAGGCAGTGGAGGATGGCCCAAGTACTTGGGCCTGGCTCCGGATCAGCACAGCGCGCCGGCCGTAGCATCCATTTAGGGGGTGAACCAACGGAAGGAAGACCTTTCTCTCTGTGTCTCTCTCCCACTGTCTAACTCTGCCTGTCAAAAAAAAATCATTCACATGCAAAAATAAATATAGGAATTACAGGCAGGTAATAGTTGGACACCACAAACACAAATGCAAGTTTCTGCCCAAGGATGATGCTTCAGAAGAAAGTATACATTTAATTACCTATGAATGCTATAACAACTCCAGGAAAGCATGATAGAAGTTCCATACTCAGTACAAGAAGCTCATGATGAAAATATAAACTAGTGCTGTTCAGCTTTCTTTATATCGTCTTAATGATGGTGTATTCATTTGTTTATGCCTATGGAGTACAAAGTACATTATAGTAATACAGAGATCTGGGTATATCTGTTCTCACCTTGAGAAAGTCAGTAACCAAAGTTCACCTAGATAATGAGGCAGTTTTTTGTAACTTTTAATTAAAAATGAACTAATCAGTTTCTTTTGATTGCTTTCAAAATTATCTTGTATTTTTCCAAGAAATGGAATGTTATAAAAAGTATGAAAATATAGCACTACTGCAATAGTGATTAACATGATTACATTTACAAGGATTTGTGCAGATATACAATTAACAATAATATTTTAGTAAGTTCCCCCCAGAGCCTGTGGTTTTTGGCATTTAGGGAATACATTTCATTTTGCTGATTTACTCTATCGCCCATATCCTACCCAGTTATTTCCCAAAAGATGAGTAACTAACCATGCAGGGTTTCATCCTTCTGAAGGGGAGGATGCAAATTTGCTCAGTTTGGTAGGTAAATTAGCTCCTTTTAGCCACAAAGGTCCACTTAATAAATTATGCTCCAGTGCACTATGCCAAATCACACTTTATGGCCACCAAAGTTCTTTTTCTATTTCCCTTTTTCTTTCCCTCTCTTTCTCTCACTTCCCAAAGGTGGGCAGCTTTCTTGCTGCTGGTGGGAAAGGAGAGCCTGTGAGGCACGTTTCAGCATTTCCATTAACAAGTGCTCAAAACTTATTTCTGCTACCCCTATACATTCTACATCCTTCTCCCTCTTAAACTTCAGAACATGACGTAAGATTTAACAGTGTAATTCCCATGCTCAGGAGTAGAAGCCAAGAAGTCAAGGCCAGAGGAGATGCATGGGGCCCAGGATTTAGATATGGGGACTCAGACCTGTGCGTTTTACAACTCCCATTCTGTTGATTCAGTCACAGACAGGGAACTTACATTTGCGCTCACTGGGGGAGCGACATATTTCAAATGATCCACAAGAAAGCAGGAGGGCTTTTACTGCTGCCCTGGAAAATCAGGTCATCTGGCTGCCCTCATGACACATTTTAATAAGAATTTCAGGTTGGAAATTTAGGTCAAAACAAACCAAGAGAGAAGACTTTGACAAGAGTAGCCTAACATATTTAATGTCAAGTTTGTCTTGAATTCCCCTAAAACTTGAGATCTATGCTTTACAACAGTATTGGTAACATTTAGTTTTGATTTCCTCATGCTTTGTAAATAATCATAAAATTCGAGTTTGGAAAGGGAAAAATAGGAAAGGCAGATTGGATAATAAACAAAATTAAGATGGAGGTAATGCCTACTTTTAAATTTTCCCTTTTAGATACACAGCAAAGTCATAGAATGGCAGATGTCCTAAACAGCACTCTGGCCTCAGAATCAGCCCTTAAGGCATTCAGATCTGGCTCAAGAGCCCATGAGAGTATTTCAGGCATGGAAAGCCAAGACACTCTGGCAAAAAAAAAAAAAAAAAAAAAAAAAAAAAAAAAAAAAAAAACAAACCTATATGAAAGATATCTGCCAGTGAGGTCCCAGTGGAAAGAACAGGTCATCAAAGAAGGAGGTACCTTTCTCTGAAGGGAAGAGAGAACTTCCACTTTGACTATGGCCTTGTCTAAATATGATCAGAATCAGCGAACTCAAAAGACTTCCATAGCCTTGGTAACTCATGACAAGAGCCTAGGGTAATTACTGACACCATAAACAAGAGTGTCAATTTGTTAAGTCAACAACAGGAGTCACTGTGCACTTACTCCTCATGTAGGATCTCTGTGTTAAATGTGCTGTACATTGTGATTTAATCCTATAACTAGTGCTCAAACAGTATTTTATACTTTGTGTTTCTGTGTGGGTGCAAACTGTTGAAATCTTTGCTTAATAAATACTAAGTTGATCTTCTGTATATAAAGATAATAGAAGATGAATCTTGATGTGAATGGGAGGGGAGAGGGAGCAGGAGAGGGGAGGGTTGCGGGTGGGAGGGAAGTTGTGGGGGGAAAAAAGCCATTGTAATCCAAAAGCTGTACTTTGGAAATTTATATTCATTAAATCAAAGTTAAAAAAAAATTTCCCTTTTAGAAAGCTAAAGAAAATTGACTATTAATACTATGGAAATAAAAGGCAAATTTAGCAGTTTAAAACATTTATAAGTTATTGAAAATATTATGTATGTATAGATATATGACGCACGAATTGTCATACATTTGTAAATGTGACAAAAAGCTCATGGAAAATGGAATTAAAATAAATTATTTTGGTGCAAAAATTTTTAAAAATCATATACATCTGGTGTCTTCAGAAAGCTCATGAAAAATGATTATTATTTCAAAACTATGCATAGATTTCCAAATTTTTTTGCATTAATTTTATGTTCTAATTCCATTTACCATGAACTTTTTGAAATCACCTGACATGTCCATCTTAAGGTGATTTTTGTAAGAAGTTTTTCTAAATAAGACATTCTATATTTTCAAACCATGTTTTAGGAGGGGGAAATATTTTACTATTATTTTACTTAAACTAGACTTAAAATAGGCCAGAGGGTACATATAAATGCAAAAATAAAAGTAGGTATGTTACAGGCTACAGTAGTAAAGTTGAATTAACAAATTATATAATCTTATGTCAAACAAAAGAAAGCTTAGATTCACTTAGCATTAATCTTCAATTTTTAAGAAATATTTTGACAAAATCACACATATTATCATCAAAGTATATATACAGGACAAGTGAGGTAACTCTATAAACAATGTGAAAACACATATTCAGCCTTCTCACTGTATAAGGTAATTCATATAAAACAGTTATTTATAACTGGAATTAGGCATTTCCCCTAATTATCCCATGTTTCACAAGAGTATAATAAACAGACGTTCCTAAGAGTGGCCTTTGAAGGTTTTTGGATGGTCAAGTAGATCAAATAACAACTATTTTTGCTGTAATTAAGGGAGAGTAGGGGGTCCTAGTCTCCTGGTTTTAAGAACTTACTGCTTTCCAAGTGTGCAATGTCTAACATGTCTCTTGATTTCTTCATGGATATTGTCCAAACTACAAAGAGGCAAATAATACCACAAAGGAAAAAAATAAAGGCTCATTTTTAAAAGACTTTTTAATTATTTATTTGAAAAGCAGAGATACAGAAAGAGAAGGAGAGAAAGATTATCCCATAGCTGGTTTATTCCCCAAATGGCCACAACAGCAGGGGCTGGGCCAGGTGAAAGCCAGGAACCAGGAGCTTCTTTCAGGTCTCCCAAGTGGGTACAGGAGCCCAAGCACTTGGCCCTCTTCTACTGTTTTCCCACGTGGATGGGAAGTGGAGCAGTCAGGATGCAAACCATTGCCCTTAGAGGATGCCGGCACTACAGGTGGAAGCTTAACCTTCTATGCCACAGAGCCGGCACCAAAAATAAAGACTATTAAAAATGTATAACTGATTTGTATATGAAAACTTGCCTTGTGTGTATATATACAACAGCACTAAAATTTAAGGCTTTTTCCATAAAATAGAAAAAAAAGTCAAGCAAAATCTTACTATTTGATGATTTTCTTGTTTGTTCAAGAAAACATAACATACAGATAAATTCTGAGAACGGAATAAATAAGTTGGTCAATTGATCCATCATAGTAAAGCAGTTTACCATCAGTGGATAAAGCTTTATGCATCAAACAGGAATATTGATTGTTCTCTCATTAGATGTATGAATCTACAGGTTGACCAGAATCTATTTAATATAATGCTTTGAGAAGTTTCTTATCTCTTGTCAATGGAAGAATAGATATTTAGATGAACACCCTAGGAAGTGCTGATTTTGTTTTCACTTACATAAAGAAAAAAATATTCTAGTTGATAATTCACTATTGCAATGTAATGCCTGTTTCCCTGAATTTTCATCTCTTTGAAAAAAAAAAATAGCACCATCATTATCATCAAGTAGCATTTGAGACTCTAATAGCTGCAAAATCGACTACAGAGTTCCAAAAATCAGTCATCTTCTGCAACAAAGCAGCAATTCTCCAAAGAATTTATGGGCCTGATAAACTAAAGTGTAGAAGAACATAGTTTTAAAGCTATCTTGAAAATGGAATATAAAGGAAGAAGTTTTTCTCATGTTTTAAGCCTTATCTTACTGCTTTTAGGCCACTGATTTGATTACCATTCAATCCACAGGAGAATATACTTTCAAAGTGACCCCAGTAATCGGAAAATAATTAATGGACCACTATAAAGGTAAGAGATTCACCCTCTAGTCACAGAAAGTGTCTGACCTAAAAAGAAGAATATGTGTGAATATATTATTAGAATCAAAATATTTTTGCCCTCTTTCTAAAAAGCAATACAGAGACTTACACGTTGTTCTCTTGATTGTATTAAATATTACATGAAATAAAACAAAATTAAAAATGCGTACTAATGTATTAATAATCAATTCTCTCATCACTAACCTCTATTGAAACACTATGTACTATTAAACACTGTGTACATTATGTATTGAATTCTCATGGAAGAGCTTACGGGGTAAACGCCAGTATTATCCCATTTTCTTTTTTAACAGAGATAGAAACTGAGACTTCAAAAGATAATGTAATTTCCTAGAGAACATATACCCTGAAAATACATGCCTCCCCCAAATAAACCTGTGCCACAAACCTGTGCCTCTAACACAAAACCATGTTACCTTTCATTAGGTTTTTCCAATAATTGAAAAAATTATCCATATGTTAGTCACTAGAAGGCAACATAAAAACTGCAAATAGTTAACTCCCCCAAGGATAAAAACTCAAAAGGCAATATTCCATCTGATGATGTTTTCAAAATGCTATGAGAAGTCTAGCATCAGTATTAAAAACTAGATAATAACTATTATTACTTGATGGCTTACTCTGTGATTGTCTGTTTTCCAAGGGGACATAATTTTTTCCTTATGAAAATTCTCACCTTATCTGGCAATAAACCTCTATGAAACACCTTACTCTGCTCAAGTGTTTATACTATGATATCTGCAGAACACCTTGATAAGAATATGGAAGATTGTGATTTAATTATGGACATGTGGTTAGTTTACAGAAATTCATACAGTCTTTTATATACAGGACAATCTTGTTTATTATTCATGGTATAAGGAAACAACCCTAAGTGGTATTTTTTTTTTTCATTTTTCAATGGGCCAGATTCTTCTTGGGTAAAAGAGAAAAAAAAACAAAAAGGATGGTGAAGAAAAGGAAAGAAACAGCCTCGCAAACAGGTGGTTTGCCCCACACTCTTGTATGGAAACTTCAGTTTCTTCACAGACATTTGCTGCATGGAGCTCTTCTTTACTTCAGAAATATTCCATTAGTGAACCACAAATAACTAGTCGTGAATTAACACAACCACTCAAAGTCTCTCCAAAGGTGTAAAGAAATGGAATGATGAAAGGAAAATGCTTGTGGCCACAGCTGTACAATATAAAATTTGCCAAGTAAAATGACTGTTTTCCCACGATTTAACAGGGAGAGGTTAGGGTGCTCAGGTAAGCAATGAAGTCAAGATGTTAAGACAAGGAGTAGCAAGAGATCATAAGGGAACCTTGTCAGCATTTAAACCTTTGGCAGTGGTTATTTCTGGGGGTCAGTTACTCCTGTCTCATACCAGTGGTAAACAGTTCAATGTTTTCTTGAATTGTACTATCTAAGGGCTTTCTATTTTTTGGCCAAGTTAGTTGGAACTTAGCTTCTTCAGAGGCACCATAAAGAATCACAAATAAATGCTCAGTATATATTGGGGACGGTGCCAACCACTTCAGAAATTACTCTCTACTGCTCACAGACATCCCACAGAAACACAGGTATTACTCACCAGCACATTTTACAGGTAGAGACACAGTGAAAGACATGGAGAGCAAATTGCCAGAGTTTTTACTACAAGAAGTGAAGAAGACATGGTTGAGATATCCTTGCAGAATTTGGAGACAACTCTATAGACTGCTAACAGGTATATTATTTAGAAAACAAAAGAGAAAATAAAGCAAAACCTTGTAGAGTTGACATCAAGATGCCGAATATAAACTAAAGTTTGAATATAAATACACTTGCAACAATAAATAGGTGCTCAAAAAAAAAAAAAAAGGCTCTGTATAAATACAGCCCTGCCTGAATATAGCCCTGTGTGCAAGTGTACTCTAATCTAAGGGTATTTTTGGGTCAGTCTCAGAACCTAACCACCATTTCCCACATAAAAATATGAGTTTTCTTTCCCAGCTATCAATTAGCAAGGGAATGTCAGAACACAACTGCTTTGAAACTGGGGGACTGACTGGATTAATAATGTTCAGTTTGACAGAATATTTAAAATTATAGTACCGTATCATCAAAGTGTTTCTCAACTAAAGATAGACATCCTGGCCGGCACCGAGGCTCACTAGGCTAATCCTCCGCCTAAGGCACGGGCACACCGGGTTCTAGTCCCAATCAGGGCGCCGGATCCTGTCCCGGCTGCCCCTCTTCCAGGCCAGCTCTCTGCTATGGCCCAGGAGTGCAGTGGAGGATGGCCCAAGTGCCTGGGCCCTGCACCCGCAAGGGAGACCAGGAGAAGCACTTGGCTCCTGGCTTCGGATTAGCACAGCGCGCTGGCCATAGCGGCCACTTGGGCGGTGAACCAACAAAAAAAGGAAGACCTTTCTCTCTGTCTCTCTCCCTCTCACTGTCTAACTCTGCCTGTCAAAAAGAAGAAGAAAAAAAAGAAGATAGACATTCTCTTTTTCTCCACAACAAGCAACTTTTATTGAAATAAAATACTGATGACTTTATTTGGGCCATGAAATATGTGTTGTAAAAAAAATTAAGTCGATAAGCCAGTGCTGTTGTAACAGGTAAAGCTGTTGCCTGTGACACTGGCATCACATATGTCCCAGTTCTAATCCAGGTCTCTGCTAATGGCTTGTGAAAAGCAGTGGAAGGTGGTCCAGTGCTTGGGACCCTCCACCTATGTATGAGACCTAGATAAAGCTCATGGCTTTGACCTGATCTAGCTCCACCTGCTGTGGCCCTCCAGAGTATAAACCAGTGGACAGGGTATCTCTGTCTCTCTCTCCTCTCTCTCACTGTAGTTCTCTCAAATAAATAAATCTTTAAAAAATTAATTTGAAAGTTCAACTAGAAATCCATGTCCAAAGAGCCTAATATATGTATCTAACAGTCCTTTGAAAAGTCACAAATACTAAACCTTAGTGTCTCAATGTGATTACTGGAAAAGCAAAGATAAATGCAGGTAAATGTGTATTTTATTGGTCAAATCTGCAAGTTTTCAACAAGTCATCTATTTGCCCACCCTTTAGTTTAGTGCAGACAGTAGTCCATATTTCATTCTGGCCCTTGGGAATTCATTTGTTATTCTTTTTAGAAATTTATTTGTGTGTTGTGTCAAAAATGCATATATGAGTAATCTTCAAATTAAGAGATTGCACAGATATGTTGTGGGCCCCTGATTTATAATCTTACTTTTGAATCAAAGCTGCAACCTAAAATGCAAATCATACTTTCAATGGAGTCTATACAAAATGAATATTTTACTCTAGATACCAGAAGAGATGAACAAAAGCAAGTCTTACCTGCCCAAATGTACAACCTGACAAACACAACTTTGTTCAATTTTGCCTCTTTTTGTATCAAAAGGCCATATGATAGCAAAACATGTCCTACTGAATGAATCTATATCTTCATTTATCTGAAGCCCTCAGTGATGTAGACATCAATATATTCCATAGAACTAAACACAAGAAGCATTAAACGGGACACTGTCGTTGTTCACAAGCTTTCAGTACCACAGTTGGCTCCCATCTGTCCAAACTGTTTTCAGTTATGTTGGCACCTCTACATTATGTAACATCATATTTGATGCCTCATCTGGTCATATCTTAGTCTAAGTGGTCTGTAATGCCTAATTGACTTAAACATATAGAAGAAGAATTATGATTGACAATTGAGCTTATTTAATTCAAAGCACAAAAGCTGAGTTTCATAACAACTCTAACCAGTAACAACAATATATGTCACACAGAATCACTAATGCAATCACCCTGTTTCAAAATACTCTTTGTTGATTCTTTGGGATTCAGTCTTCTGTGAGATCTCATGCTTACCAAGGATTATTTTCTTCCTATTATTTTTCTATATATATTCTCATTGCTTTTCTTGCTGTCATCACCAGTATATTATCCTTAAAGTGTGTTCTCTCCAAATTTCATTTTTGCAGCATTAATCTAACGTGTCCATATTAATGGCTTCTAAGTCATTTTAATCTTCTTTCCCAATCCATCAATTCCAACTTTCTCTAAAAATATTTGCTCTGGATATCAGAGACTCATAATTAACAAAAGAAATGAATTCTTATCCTGGTAAATTTTTGGTGAATTCATCCTTTGCTTTTCATTCTCCCTACCAAAGTTTTATTTTCTGCACTATTTTCTCCCACCAAAACTACTTAGTTGTGATTCTTTCCTACAGCAAGTATTATAGAAAAAAATCTCATTCATGTTATAAAATTTAAAGAGTAAGGGTAAATAAACTACAGTTCTAATTAAACATGAACATGACCACATCATCAATGTGATGCTTAGGAAGGGAAATTCTCTCTGATGAAAAAGATCAATTTAAGAATATAATCTTTATGCTTTAAGTAATTCCTTATGTGTTATTGGAAGGTATTGGTAAAATTTCATCTTGTTTCCTCATCACCTATTATTATTCACTGTTATTCACACCTACAAGTTACATTTTCATGCTACCATCCTATCTGTGAAAGAACTTGATGTTTTCCATTACTGATGGGTAAATGTTATTTCAATTCCTCTAGAATTTCATGATTAAAACAAACTCCCACATTCCACAATGTATTGGAAAAAGTGTTCCAGATGATCCACCCATCATCCAGAATAATGCATCCAGTATTACAGGGTCCTTGGCACTTCATCTCACTGTACTTTGAGAGCACAAAATCATTTGTTCTATTATTTTCCCACAAAATTATGTTATAAAGATCCTTTACCCAGTTTCTTACAATTCTAATTGGCGTTCTCACTCACAGTGTGTTCTTAAGGAAACCATGTAACAAAGCTCTTTTAGCCACACATTACAACTATGCAAAACAGGAAAATACTTCATTTGATTGAACTCTCCCATCAGCAGAGAAGACATTTGCGTGATCGGCACTTTCTGAGATCTGGTGCCTGCTTTTGATTCTGCACCATATAGGGATGAAACCTATCCTTATTTCCATCAATGTTCTTTCCGATGCATTTAACTCTGCTATCACAGACTATTTTCACATATGTACTCCGAGGATTAGAGCTAATGCTGCTAAAGATTTCTAAGTGTCTTGCAAAAAAGTTAGCTTTTAAGTTTGAGGTATTATCATTTTAGTTCATATTAAATTTAAACAGCTCATCTTTGCCTTCAGGGCTCTGTAGCTTTCTGTGCACTTCCAAATCTCAACTATCAAATGCATTCCTAAAATACTCAATATAAATGTGAAAGTAGTATGTTACCAAGGATTTCGACACCCACTGCAGATATTTGATAAGTCCAATCTTACCTCTGTACTGCAGAGAAATGCAGTTGAAAAATCATTTTGCATTTATATCATATTTTATATTTGCAAATGCATAACTGATCACTTGCTCTATTATACAGCAGTCACAGGGCATCTGGGGGGCTGAAGAGATAATTATCAGTTAATCCTCAAGCAACAAATGTGAGTAGATCATTGATTTTTTAATTGAGTAAAGATGGACTTCTGCCATGCACAGAGAAGTGATAACTGCCAAATAAGGTTTATAGCTTATTCCTTTTATATTTGAAGAACTGGTGATGTCATACCAGAAAAATTTCCTTCTTCAAACATTAATAGGCTTCACAAAGTGTTGATTTCAAATGAGAATTTCCTATCTCTAAATACTAAATATAAATAATAATGTTATCATATGTGAGTAGTATTACACTGAAGTTTATTTCCTGGTTACTGTTGCCTACAGAAGACTGGTTATTAGATTCATGGATCCAAGTTATCAATTGTACATAAATATAATAAAGCAAATTTGTATTTTTACATAAAGATAACACTGAGCTGTAATCTTGGCTTTCACATTTCTAACATCCCTCCAAAAGTGATGATTTAGCTTATATTTTGTTATCTTACGTAAGTCAATAATTTTCTTTCAAAAATCTTTAATAGCTAAAATATTTCACTTAGAGGAAATATTTCTTATTACTGTTAACTGTTTAATGTTATATTTCTTTTGAGGTAAATCAATATCATTAAGAACTGTATGTGTTAAATATAGTACATGATCAAGCTAGAAAACACTACTGAGGGTCAAAACTATTATTTAAACCATTAGTACTGATTTCATATTTGATTTAACTTTGGAGAGGACCTCTGTGGTTTCTTCTAAAACAAATTTTAGCTCTGAGTTGATACATGGGTCATAGGTTTTTCTACTTTCAGTAAGATACAAAACAAAGACACACAAACCCAGACCTTTTGCCAAATAGGGTATACAAGAACATAATAAACAGTCCCTGACTGGAAAGACATTATTTTACATTTGATGGAAATAGGAACCTCCGGAATACAAAACAAGACAGTAATTTAAAAATTATATTAAAGAGTGATAAAGTTTTAAAAAGAAAAAAATTAAGAAGTGTGATAATTTTGTTGTGAGAGCAATAAATACTGAGGGTGTTGAAAGAAAGAAAAACACATGCATTGACTGGATTCATAGGAAAGTCTTGCAAGATGGAGGTGCATGAATTAATCCTTTAAGAAATGGGCTAAAGAGAGGTTGGGAAGAAAGGAAAATAAATCTTCCAGACGGGAAAACAGCATGAGCAAAGGACAGGAGTAGGAGTATTCCTTAAATGTTTTTTCAAGCTCCCCTTCTTAGGAGCCAACAATGGCTCCCAATTATACTCTGAATATAATTAAGACTCCTAATCATAGGCTTCAAAGCTTCCACTCCCCTATTCCTAGATTCCCCAGCTAATACTTCAGTCAGACACATCAAGTTAATATACACTATGCAGAACTGTATTCACCCTTCTACAACCTCTGCAGTTTCTACAGCTTCTCCTAAGGCACTTTCCCTAAGGCACCACAACCTGTTCAGCTTGTACTTCAAAAATGGTTTAAACTCAAATCATTGTGCCTTTGGCTCCCTTCACTGAACACACTTGGCTCTGATCTCCCCATATACAAACTGTAATTAGTCCCATGTCTGTTTCTTGTGCTTTGTAATCTTTTTTAAATCTATGCTTCATTGTACTTTTATTCTTACATGCATTCAGTGTTGCTGTAAACAGAAGCAGAAACTATGCCCTTCATTAACTAGATTAGATTGTGACGTCCTTGAGCCATTTATGCACTAGGAGCTTCTATAGAATCTAGAATCTTGGGCTTTCATCTGTATTTCATGCATTATCCATTCACCAAACATTTACTGATAACTGTGAGCAGAGCACTACAGAAATTTATAGAATATACTATTTGGACCACAAGAAAGGTTTCAAATCAGTGAAAAACCAAAAAGTAATTTCTGTAGCATGTGAAAAATGCCACAGTAGGTCTTCGCACCATTCATTTGGAGGTATCAATTACTTTTTAAAATCATTTAGTATGTAGTCCATCAGGAAATTCAAAATAGAGATTGGAAATGACTTGTAGAAGGAAACAAGGGTCTGACTTCCATGGGCATGAATGGGGCAAAAGCAGCCAGTGACAGAAGAGCAGGGTTCATTAGAACAGGACAGAAATTGGCCAGATTCACTTGAGATATTAGTATTAAATAACTGGTATGGGGCAGACATTTGGTACAGCAGTTAAGATGCCAGGTAGAGCGTCTGCATCCCTTATTAGAGTGCTTGGATTTGAGTCCTGGCTCCTGTCCTGGTTCCAGTTTCCTGCTAATATGCAACCCAGGAAGCAGTAGGTGATGACTGAAATACTCGGGTCCATGCCACCCACCCACATGAGAAATTGCAGTTGAGTCTCTGGCTCCCAGCTTCATCCTAGTCTATCTCTGACTATTGTGGATATTTGGGAATAGAACAGAAGACTGTGAGGCTTCTGTTTGTTTCTCTCTGTGTATTTGTCTTTCTGCCTTTTAAATAAATAAATAAGTGATTTTAAAAAGTAATTGGTACCTCCAAATGGATGGTGCAGAGACCAAATGTGATAACAGATGCTAAAACAGACAAATGCAACAGCTTACTGCAGTTTCATAGGAACTCATTCCTTGATACCGTTGGCACCATTTTAGGGACAGAGACAGTGGTACTGGAGGGTATTTCAGAAATAACCAATTTTGCCCATTAGACTCTGAAGACTAGTTTTGAATGCTAAGGCTTGTGTATGTGATCATATTTCACGTAAACTTGAAACTAGACTGGATACTTAATTTTAAGCCATAGAAAATGGATCAATTTTCCTACACATGGAATTAGAGTAAGAACTAGACCATATGACTTGTTCACAATATCTTCATAACATAGTGCCTGGCATTGGCTTAAATAGGTTTATTTTGATGATGGAGACTATTAAAGGGCTTTCTGACTAGCTATGATTCTTTGATTCTGGTATATTTTATGATTAAAAAGAAAATGTATATGACTTTTCAGTCACTCCCTACTGTCCTGTTGTACAGCAAAGAGTACATAGTCCTAAGGACAGGGTATTGTTTGGGGGCCAAAACTCAAGACCTCATGAATCAATAACTTGCCTAAGTGTAACTAAACTTACTACCCCAGGAGAGCAAACGAAGTAAGAGGATCCCATTTGCCTTCTCAGGGGCTATTAACACATCTTTATGTCTGTATTTAAGGAAATCTCCAAAATAGAATCGATAATCTTCATAATTTACTCAGAAGTTTATGAAGCATATTCACACACCCTGTGCCATGGAGTCACAAACAGGAAGAAAATGTAGCATTGTTTAGCATTTGAAAATAAGGGCTTTGAATTTCAGGGAACAGTCAGCAGTATCTCAGTTTGAATCCAAAACTCAAGTGAATGTATACATTTTTCCATATGCCCTGCACAATGCCCATGATGCAAGGCATTTAGATGTTAGCACGTCTTATTACTTCTTAGTCTAAAATTCTAAATGATGTAAGACTTTTCTTAGCGAATGAATATCTCCTGAAATTTAATCAAGATTTGAAACCTGGTACACTGGTTTAGAGCAACAGTTCTCAGCTGCAGTGTTCATATTCCATAGCAAGTTTTGTTTGTTTGCTTGCTTTTGAATTTGTTTGGCTCTTTCATTTATTGCCAGGTACTACTTGATAGCTGTTCTGCATTGAAAGAAATGGGAATAGAAAAACTCCCACATCTGATATAACATTCAAATACCTTGATGGGCATATATAGAGGTGGAAAAAAAAGCATGCATAGTTATATGAGCCCATAATCCAATTCAGTTTATGTATCAATATTTAAACAATTTATTTTTGTCACCATATAAAATAAACTCTGATTATACATAAAAACAACTATGTTATAAATCCAGGGAAGTTTTTACTTGTTTTTCAGAAATCTCTTAAGAATTAATTATCATTTTGGAAGACCAATGATTGACAAAAGAGATGTTCCTGGCATTTCAGTCCCAACACAGCACTCCTATATTGTCTACATTTTAGCCTTTCCATCTTAGTGATTTTAGGTACAGGTTAAGCTTCTGACTACTACTTCTACCTTCTACTGAAGTCATATCCATTCATCTACATAATAAAGTACACTATCATTGTTAAGCTACTTTCAAAAATTTCATGTGTGGGAAAACAATATTATTAGCTTCCTTTTAATCAAACTAATTGTAAAAGACCATCAAAGAAGGAGGTACCTTCTCTGAAGGGAGGAGAGAACTTCCACTTTTGACTATACCCTTGTCTAAATAAGATCGGAGTTGGCGAACTCAAAAGGCTTCCATAGCCTTGGCAACTCATGATTAGAGCCTAGTGTGATTACTGATGCCATAAAGAAGAGTGTCAATTGTTAAATTAACAACAGGAGTCACTGTGCACTTACTCTCCATGTAGGATCTCTGTCCTTAATGTGTTGTACAATGTGATTTAATGCTATAACTAGTACTCAAACAGTACTTTATACTTTATGTTTCTGTGTGGGTGCAAACTGTTGAAAACTTTGCTTAATATATACTAAATTGATCTTCTGTATATAAAGATAATTGAAAATGAATCTTGATGTGAATGGGATGGGAGAGGGAGTAGGTGGGAGATTGGAGGGTTGTAGGTGGCAGGGAAGTTATGGGAAGGGGGGAAGCCACTGTAATCCAAAAGCTGTACTTTGGAAATTTATATTTATTAAATAAAAATTTTTTAAAAATTCTGGACCAAAAGTTACCAGCTCTATCATATTGAGATCCAGTATGTTAGGGGAATCCATTACTGTTCTACAAACATACAGTTATGGCCAAAATAGAAGGTGAATCACCTGACTGTGGGTTCTTTCTGGGTTTCAGTTATAGCAATAGGAGAACTCAACAGGTATAAACTACTATAGTCTCAAGACTGCGCATTTTTCTCATCTACAACCCCCCCTCACAGTTCTGTACACAATTCAGATTTAACATGAAGACCTTGTGAGTCTATCTATATGCAAGATATTAGGTTTAGAGTTACTGTTTTTGTCTATATGGCTGGTAAAATGTGGTAAGCAATGTTATATCCATGGCTAGAAATTGGCAAAGATTCATTGTAGTATGAAAACCAAAGTTAACCATACTTACAAATCTTTAAGGGACATGGTTTGATTAGTTCATGAAGAAATGCCACCACCACCCCTTTTTTTCCTTTTAGATGTGCTCTCAGAATTTCAAAAACTTTGACAGAGTAATTATGATTTGAAAAGTACGATAAAATAAAAAGAAAGTTAAAAACCCCTTTGGAAATGAAAGAAAGGAGGAGAAACAAAAAGAATTTCCATTCATTAAGCAATTGGAGTTATTTTGGTTTTTGTTTGTTTATTTTGACTTTTTTTTAGTCAAATGCGTCCTCATCTTGAGAGCTCTGAATTCAGCAATTCAAAAATGATTCAAAATCCCTCCAATCCCTCGGTTATCTCAGAACTTTCAGAATTATGCTATGAAAATCAATGGTGTACTGTGACCAAAAGGATAACTTCTGGCCTTGGCTGTTGACTCAATGTATTTCCTATAAAATCTTTTATATTTCAAAATAAGTGGAAGTCATTGGTTACATCCACAATAAGCTGTTCAGTCATTGATGGGATCTGTCACTTCTTTTCTCCTCTCTTCCCTTTATTCTTCTTGTAGCTCCTATAATCCATTACTCCCACTGCTCTACCTCTTGAGTTCAGGCATTGATCCTATCATGAAGCAAGAGGAATATTAATTTATTATAATTGTATGATGATAACTGAGGTTGAGGACTAGTAGCTGATTTGTCCAAGCTCACATTAAACTCTCTTCATGCTACCCTTCTTGACACAACATAAACAAAGTCTGAGACTCTGCTTCAACATACCCTACATGCCCACAATTGGTATTTTTAGCATAATTTTACTTAGTAACAGAAAGATTTTAGGATTTTAGTCTTTATTGGACACAGGTATCATCTTTCCTATCAACTTACAATCTTACATATTGCATCTTCCACTTCCAGCCTATCTTAGAGAATTAGAACCTAATATCTTCTCATCTTCAGACTTGATGACTGTCTGGTAGCCCTTGTCTTACATAGGGGTTGAAGGATCACAGTGCTAACTCTTTATCTTTTTTATTTGACAGGTAGAGTTATAGACAGTGAGAGAGAGAGAGAGAGAGAGAGAGAGAGAGAGAGAGAGAAAGAGAGAAAGGTCTTTCTTTTGTTGGTTCACTCCCCAAATGGCCGCCACAGCCAGCGCTGCGCCAATCTGAAGCCAGAAGCCAGGTGCTTCTCCCTGGTCTCTCATGCGAGTGCAGGGGCCCAAGCACTTGGGCCATCTTCTACTGCTTTCCCAGGCCACAGCAGAGAGCTGGACTGGAAGAGGAGCAACCGGGACTAGAACCTGGTGCCCATATGGGATGCTGGCGCCGCAGGCGGAGGATTAACCAAGTGAGCCATGGCGCTAGCCAACAGTGTTAACTCTTAACTCAAAGCCTCAGAAAACATTCAGCAATACTTTTTCGGGTGGGAATTTCGGGGAAATTTAAAAATAATGTTTAGAACACTTTGAATTATTTTGCATTTCACACACATTCAGCAACTGATTTTCATAACAAATTAGTAACCCCAAGCCACATAGCTCATAAAAACCAGAAATATGACTTAACCACATAAAAATATTCGAATCTCTTCTCTTGTCCATAGGGTTCTGAATGATTTTATATCATAATTAGTAACTACTGGTAAGCTTTATTTGGTGTCTATCATAACACTGGAAACAATTGATTTAAATTATTTTTCAACTGGAGTAAATACTAGGTATCCTATAATTACCCTGAATATAAGAAAAACCATACATTGTTATGAGAAATTATCCAATTATGTATTTTCATAAAGATCTCAGCTTAGCCTGGTATAGGCATGACACTAGGCCTCAGTAGCACATAGTATTGGAAGACATGAAAACCTCAAAATAGGTTAACTTCTCACCTTCACAGGCCCTGCACCTTATTTTTTGATTTTGTACCTAATGCCCCTAGTTATGTCTATAATCAATAACCATATTACTCCTGCTTGCCTGTGTTCCCAGTATCAGTCTGAATCAACAGTTGTCAGAATATCGTTCTTCTTTTAGTAACTGGAGGTGCCCAGGTGCTAACAGGAACTCAGATATGGGATGTAGGCCTTGAGCGTTTCAAATGGTGTCTTAACCACTGCACCAAACTCATGGCCCGCTGTTCATACTAAACCTAATGTTCTGTGGGTGGGAGAAATCTGGAACACAAGAAGGGAGGAGGGGGAAATCCTGGTCGTTCATGCAGATTCAAGCTGCATGAAGTAATTTGTTGGGATTTGGTGTTCTCTGTCAAGTTTGATTGTCACATCATCTGATATGCTCACATAATAATCTTCATAATACATAAAGAATAGTTTTACATAAATAAATTTGTAACAGTAAGAATCAAGGCACAAATGGAAAGCCAAGACTCTGGCAAAAAAAATATCCTACACGAAGAATCTCTGTGAGGCCTCAGTGGAAAGAAGATGCCATCAAAGAGAGATGTACTTTTCTCTGAAGGGAGGTGAGAACTTCCAGTTATGGCCATGTCCAAACCCTGATGGGGCCTATGGTCATAAAAGGCTTCCACAGCCTTGGCAGCCCATGGCAAGAGCCTCAAGTGATCACTGACATCATAAATAAGAGTGTTAATTGTTAAAGGAACAACAGATGTCACTTACTACCCTTGTGGGACGTCGTCCTTAATGAGTTGTACTATGAGAATTAACTACAAATATTGTTCTCAAAATGTACATTATATGTTGTGTGTGTGGGTGTGGGTGCAAACTATTGAAATCTGTACTTAACGGAGAGTTGGTCCTTTGTATATAAAATCAAACTAAAAATGAACCATAATGAAGAAGGGGATGGGAGAGGGAGGAGGAGGGATGGGAGTCGGGGTGGGAGGGTGGGTATGGGGGAAAGAACCACTATATTCCTAAAGTTGTACCTATGAGAAATGCATTCATTAAATAAAAGGTTTTTTGAAAAAAAGGAATCAAGGCACAAAGGGATGCTGCCACAGGGTTTAGAGGCCAATACTAACCAAGAAGTTGGAGATGGTTTCCCACAGAGACATGTTCAAATTAGCACAGGTTAACCTATGTAAATAAAAAGCATCCAGAAATTATAATACATGTCACTAACTGGGCAGTTTTCATTGAAATCCTCAATATCACATGTGAAAGAATGCTTTTAAAAGGTTGCCAGGATGCTTGGCTGGAAGGGAGCATTTTCTAGATTCTGTGCTCACAGTGGCAGGTGCATGCTACTGTGCTTTCCGAGCAAGGAGTGGGGCCCCACCTGGTGTAGATGGGAAGAGGCTCAGGCACAGGTGCACTCTAGCAGCCAGATCAGGTGCCCTGGACATGGACAGGATTGTCTCAGTTCCTCCCCACACCTCAGACTGCAGGGCTGAGCTCAATTACCTTGCCATCATGGTGGCAACATTTAGCCAGTGCACAATTCAGAAGTCCCTCCACCTGGATATTGCTCTCACCACAATTTCCTTTTCCTATCTGCCAGCAAATAATCTAGGTACCACTTCTCTATCACCCTACCACATCTTAGGAGGCCAATGGGTCTAGACTCTACTTTCCATGTTGGTTCCTCTGCATGATACAGATAAAAAAAAGAGCTGGATTTCTGAGGGAAATGCCTGTTTCTACTGCTGGTCATCAGTATGGGGACCAAGAATCAATAAACGCCTCCTTTCTGCTTCCTTTGTGTTTCTAAGTCCATTTTTTGGTGGGTAGCTGAGCTCATGTGGGTTTATTTCCCACAATGTTAAATGAGTTACCATTATTAAAGATAAAAGCTATTGGGTGTCCTATGAGTACTAACATCATTTTGAGAATCATCTGGCACCATACTGGGGCATGATAAAAGAAAGTGGTGGCACAAACTGGATTCAATCCATATGAAAGAATGTATCATCTGCAATGCAAAAGGACTTTACTAAACAATAACTTCTGAATCATTAAATACAGGGTGAAGATTACGTGCTATGAGCCATTTGGAATAATATGCCCTTGTTCATTTACTAAGTTTTAAAATAAGTTACTTATGATTTAATTGCTTCAGTAAGGAAAACACTAATATGAGATGAACATATATATAATCCACCACATAACTGTATAATTTTCAAATTTCAAATATCTTCACCATGACACACCTGTTTCATTTAACTTAATAATATATTAATTTAAACCAAAAGCAAACAAAAACTTGATTCAATAACTAACAATTCCAGTATGTTCTACATTAGACATCACATGAGCTCAAGGATCTAGTGGAACTATGTCAACACATTTCACATATGGGGTTCTTTGGATAACCCAGACATCTTTTCCTTTGGTCTAGTTCTTCTAAGCCCAGATGTGTGAAAGCTAATGGTTTAGAAGTAAATTAGAGGCCAGCACTGTGGCTCAACAGGCTAATCCTCCGCCTTGCAGCGCTGGCACACCAGGTTCTAGTCCCTGTCGGGGCGCCGGATTCTGTCCCGGTTGCCCCTCTTCCAGGCCAGCCCTCTGCTGTGGCCCAGGAGTGCAGTGGAGGATGGCCCAAGGGCTTGGGCCCTGCACCCTATGGGAGACCATGAGAAGCACCTAGCTCCTGCCTTTGGATCAGCGCGGTGTGCTGGCTACAGCGCGCTGGCTGCGGCAGCTATTGGAGGGTGAACCAACGGCAAAGGAAGACCTTTCTCTCTGTCTCTTTCTCTCTCACTGTCCACTCTGCCTGTCAAAAAATAAATTAATTAATTTAAAAAAGAAAGAAACTAGAGTAATGTCTTCTACATCTATTACCAACATGTTCCTGCAAAGTTGTATAGAAATCGGTCCTTTAAACAGAAATTGTATCTGGGGCCAGCACTGTGAGGTACCAAGTTAAGTTGTTCTTGCAAAGCTGCATCCCATACCAGGATGCTGGTTCAAGTCCTCATTGCTCTGCTTCCCATTCAGCTTTCTGCTAATGTCCCAAGTACTTGGGTTCCTTCCAATAACGTGGGAGAACAAGATAGAATTCCTGGCTCCTGCCTTTGGCCTAGTCCAGACTGGACTGTAGCAATCATTTATGGAATAAACCAGATGTTGGAAGATCTCTCTGTCTCTCTTTATGTCTCTGCCTCTCTGCCTCAGCCTTCCTCTGTTACTCTACTTTTCAAATAAATAAATCTTTCAAAAAAACAAATTGTATCTTAATTACTCTAGAAAATGTTTCTATTTAAAGAGACATTGTCAGGTCTTCAAAGCAAAGTAAGGGATTCTTTTGAAAAATTAATAATCAGTCCAAAATACTTTGTTTTAGCACTTTGAATTTCAATTTATTCAATAAAATACTGATATATACTATGCACTTAATATAATTAATAATATCTTATATATTCAGATTGTGATTTATAAAAATAAAAACCATTAGGATCCACTGGATATAGGTTAAAATCTAGCCCCAAAGGCCGGCGCCGTGGCTCAACAGGCTAATCCTCCGCCTTGCGGCACCGGCACACCGGGTTCTAGTCCCGGTCGGGGCACCGGATTCTGTCCCGGTTGCCCCTCTTCCAGGCCAGCCCTCTGCTGTGGCCCGGGAGTGCAGTGGAGGATGGCCCAGGTGCTTGGGCCCTGCACCCCACGGGGAGACCAGAAAAAGCACCTAGCACCTGGCTCCTGCCATCGGACAAACGCGGTGCGCCGGCCGCAGCGCGCCAGCCGCGGCGGCCATTGGAGGGTGAACCAACGGCAAAAGGAAGACCTTTCTCTCTGTCTCTCTCTCTCTCACTGTCCACTCTGCCTGTCAAAAATAAAAAAAAAAAAATCTAGCCCCAAAACCATTTTTTCTATTTCTTATCTTAAAAATAGCAGTAATATGCATCTCCTAGGGTCACTTGACATGGCTCTCCCAACTCTACAGTTTATCTTGGGCTTTAACATGTTTTCTTCTTTGCTGTGTAATGTAATCTCATGTCAAGTGAAAGTAAATATTTTTTTTCATAGTAAGTGGTTAACTTGAAATTAAGTAGTTAAGCTTTTTAATACATGAAAATAGTGAGGAAGTCACATTTTGAGTTTTGGATATACAGTATCTAATCCAGTCTTTTCTACAATTTACATATCTCGGCAATGGTTATCGCTCTGTTTCTTGGAGATCCACTGATCTGGAGTCAATTCCACATTCTCAACAGTGACAGTCGGAGGAGAGCTCAGTGAGATCTGGAGAAATTGAACTCTGTATCCAAGGACGATAACAGCAGATCCACTAAGCAGGTTATTTCCAAATACAGTGTGTGTGAGGCAGTATTCAAGCCATGGGATCAGGGAGACGGAAGGGAAGGAAGATTTGAAATGAGTAGGAATGATAGTTCTTCCACTGAGAACACATGGGAATAAAAATGAAAGAGAAGCAAATCAAATGAAATTTTGTTATTTTAAAAGGAGCAAAAAATAGCTACTTATACATTTATAAATACACACCAGCTGCATATTAATACTAAATGAGAGGAAGCAACATTTAAATTTATTTTTGTGAATCTAACCAAGAAATACATGTGGTATACAGAATGCCCCATTGTGAAAAGCACAGCTTTATTCTTTGTCAACAGTTGCAAGAGCAGCAACTTACAGAGGATGACAATTTAATTTTAAAAATACCTAAATATTCTCATGTTGGAGTAAACTCTTTAAATTATAATAACTTTGGTGGCCTTATTCAACTAAATAGAAATCTAAATTTGATAGAAACCTTGAGTTTAAACATCCCTGACTGCCTATATAATTCATTCACATCTCAGGCAGTAATTGTAAAACATTATTTTTTCAGATTTCATGTTTTTTGAAAGTCAGTGTTATGGGGAGGAGAGAGGAAAAGCAAGAGGGAGAGGGAGGGGGAATAGAGGAGAGAAGAGAGAGGATGAGCTAGAGAAATCGTCCATCCCCTGGTTCAATCCCCAGATGATAGCAACAGCCAAGGCTGACCCAGGCCAAAGCCAGGAGTCAGGAGATCTGTGTGGGTTTCTATTTGGTTGGCAGGAATCCAAGTACATAGGCCATCTTCTGCTGCCTCGCAGAGTAGCAGGGAGATGAATCCAAAGTAGAGCTGCCAGGACTTGAACTGGCACTTATATGGGATGGAGGCATTGCAGGTGGTGGCTTAACCTTGTATGCCACAACACCAACTCCAGATTTTAAGTTCTTAGATATGAAAAAATCATGACTTATATAGCAATAGCTATTGTTACTATAGGTAGACAGAGACAACTTTATAAAGAGAATAAATACCATTAAATTAACACTGATCATTTATTTAATACAATAGGCAGGCTTCTGTATGAAAATATATATACAGATGTATTCACCATCTAATTCTTTCAAATCTAAAGTGGGTGATACTATTATTCTCAGCCTTTTGAAAATGAGAAAACAGACCAAAATTTTTTTTTAAACTGACATCAACAAACATTGGTAAGTGGTATGGTCAAGTTCAAACCGGGTCTAACACACTTCACAACTCACATTCCTACTAAATAGGGCTTACCCTCTATCAATTCTTAATTTCATGAACCTCAGAATACTCTACAAATATTATTTTCAAGCTTTCTAGAAATAAGAAGATCAACTGTTATAGTTAAATGAATTCCCAAAACATCAAAATAAGTATGAATACAATAGCAGTACTTACTGAGCACTTATTAGCAATCTACTGAGGACATAGTATGCTTGCTCATTTAATTTGACAATATTCTTATGAAGTAGTAAGTTATTGTCCATCAGTATTTCCATTTGCACTGGAGGAAGCTGCTATAAAGAGCTTAAATAACCTTCCCAATCATATACACCGAATGAGTAGTTATAAGCAATCTAAGCCTAGAGTACAAATGCTTAATCAGAGCACTAAAATGCTTCTCGTTGAGAGTTCCTCCCCGTAAAAACAGTACCAGTGAGATGCTGCAAGTTTCAGCCTGAGACGTAGAGAGTACATAGAGGCAAACCTCAAACACACCAGCCAGGAAGGACAGGGGAGGCCAAGGATGGATTCATCACAGAAGCTCCAGAGGGCTGACTGTTCTCAAAAATACCTTCTTAACAATTACTGATAACAGCTTCAGAAATATGTTATTTAGAATTACAGCAAGGGAGCATCAGTACAAATCCATCCTTGCCTTTAGAAGAGTGAGAACAGCTATGAGTCAATTATTATCCATCAAAACATCAATCTTCTATTCCTCTTTCATATCCAAACACTGACCATAAAGTTATTTTGTTACCTTGGCATGAAACATTTTATATTTTACTTCCTTATCATATTAAAAAAAAAAGTGTTCACCACATAAAACAACTTCAGCTTATCTCACGGGACAGAAACCATTGGATATATTTTGAAAAGAGAATAGACTGAACATGTACAAAGTCAATAGCCAATCTTATCATCATGTCTAAAAAATTTCAAATATTATGTAGCTAAAATTCCTACTGGTAAATATTATCTTCTTGAAACACACAGATTTTACATGAAATAAATGACAATCTTTAATATTCAATTGTTCTAGCATTTTTTAAATACAGTCTGAACCAGAAAAGATAATCTGACCAGTCTTCCTCATCTCAAATTGCAATGCATCAAATTGCATACGGGATCCTAGAAGGAATACATTTTCTAACGTTTTCAGGACTAAGAATGAAGCAAATAAATATTTTATTCAGCTTCCAAAGTTATTTCAGTATTAATACGTGCCCCCTGGTGACAGAGGTCTAACTTGATTGTCAACCAATCTCCTCTCCTTCAATTACTTGCCATTAACACATTTCAAATATATGCTGGCATCACATCACTGCCATAAAAGGGTGTTTCTGAGCAAGCTCAGAGAGGCTGGCTTGATTATTCTTGCTGCTGGCACTCACAGAATTGTAACTGAAAATGAATTATTTTCTTAGAATTTGAAACACTTACCACCTTCATAACATTGAGAACATTTTTCTAAACACTGATTATGGACTATACTTAAAGTCAATGCAAAGATCATATCACTATCCGTTAAACTTTGTTTTCACTTGAGGATTTTCTAGACTCATGACAATGATGGTTTTTGTTTTTTGTTTTTTGTTTTGTTTTGTTTCTTTTTTTTCTTTTTGACAGGCAGAATGGACAGTGAGAGAGACAGAGAGGAAGGTCTTCCTTTTTCCGTTGGTTCACCCCGAAATGGCCGCTGCAGCCGGCACACCACACTAATCCAAAGCCAGGAGCCAGGTGCTTCTACTGGTTTCCCATGCGGGTGCAGGGCCCAAGCAGTTGGGCCATCCTCCACTGCACTCCTGGGCCACAGCAGAGAGCTGAACAGGAAGAGGAGTGACGGGGACAGAATCCGACGCCCCGACCAGGACTAGAACCAGGTGTGCCGGCGCTGCAGGTGGAGGATTAACCTATTGAGCTGTGACACCAGCCGACAATGGTGGTTTTAATATTAAAATTATATTACTGATCATCTCTAAAATTATATCTCCTTTTTAAAATTAATATAAACTTAACTGTTTTACAAATTACTTCAACAAGAAAAAGTATCTGCTAATTCCTAAGAATGCTTCAGTATATTAACATTAATTAGCACAAAGCTCAGCATTTCTTAGTGGATTCTTCTTGAGTTCTAACTAAAATATCTCACATGCTATTATACATACTACTATTCCCAACATAGCACCCCTGCTAAGAAAATCAAAGTAAAAGTTTTTCAAAACCATTTTTCCTACAGGATAAAGTCTTTTTATCTTCATTTTTAAAAACTATAATCTAAAAAATTACCTGTTAAAAATATTTCCTCTGTACTCTTTTCTCTTTTTTCCCCTTTAAAACTTTATATACCTTCATTCTAGTATTTTTATTTTGTAGAATAGTCTGTGAATTTTTCTAATAAAAATTAATTATTACACTAGAATATACTTTCCAAAGAACTTCTTTCATAAGACAGGCCTAATTATTCAGGCCATACAGCAGATTTGCATGTCTCATTCGTCCTTTGCCACTGTCTAGTCATGTGCATTTACTTTATTATGGTATAGCAATTACTGAAATCAGGAAATGAACTACTCAGGATATTTTTCTGACTGCTCATTCCAACTTTAAGAATGTAATTAATGGGCCAGGCACTGTGGCATAGCAGGTAAAACTGCTACCTGCTTTGCCAGCATATTACATGGGCACAACTTGTGTCCAGCTGCTCCACTTCCCATCTAGCTCCCTAATGGCCTAGCAAAAGCATCGGAAGATGTCCCTAGTGTTTGGAACCCTGCCATACATGGGAGACCCAGAAGAAGTTCCTGGTTCCTGGCTTCAGCTTGACCCAGCCTGGTTCATTGCAGCCATCTTGGGAGTGAACCAGAGGATGGAAGTCTTCCTCTCTCTCTTTTTGTAATTCTCTCAAATAAACAAATAAATCATTTTAAAAAGATTATAGTTAACTCATTCTTAAATAAGATTTCCCTGAGACCAACATTATTTTACTATACCACTACTGATGATCTCTATATTTCTACCACTTATATTGAGGTCATTCTACATTCAAAGAAAAAAAAAAAACTTGGCTTATAGTCACCCTCTGCAACTTAACTAATTTAATAATATTGCTGATTGCACACAATTTCCTAGCTTCTATCTTTGTTTTTTAATCTCCTCCCCTATAATAACATTTATCCCCAAACCATTTCAGTAACCCACTTATATAACCCTAACCTATGGAATGCCATATAATTCAGAATTAGTTGGACCTATAAAACTTTTAACCTGTTTTCAAGCCCTTAACAGTTTTGAAATCTTGGAGCTTTTAATTTATCAACCAGCTTATTTTCTACCAATCTATCCGATACTCCCCAACCTTCCTCATTTTTACTAGTCCTGATGAATCACTTAGCTTTTTCTCTTACCAGAGAATTCAGTCAACTCTATCTATGTATCTTTCATCAATGTATGATCACTGTTAAACTCTCCCGGCACATTTTTTGCACATAGACTGTAACAGAATAAAACAAAAATATTTATACTAAAAGACTTGCTCAGCTGTTATTGGAAGTTTCCAGAGTACATACAAATGGCGACATAAATAAACCAACTCATTGCATTCCCAGCTACAACCTATTCCACTTATTATATTGTCTCCATTAATTAATGGGACCACTCAGTTATTATATCCTTTTCAGTATCAATATTTTGTAAATCAACAAGTTCTGCAAATCTCTAAAATTGGACCCTCTTTCCAATTCCCACTATAACTCCCTTATGAGGCTCTCAATATTCCTCATCTAGATTAAGCCTGTGGTGCCTAACTGGTATTGTTTTCATATTTTTTCTTTCCAAAACTATTTTCCATTTTATCAAAGAGATCATATCGAGATTCATATATGACCATATTACTTTCCTAACCAAAATAAAACTTCTTAAGTAGTTTTCTTTAGTAAAAGACAAAAGTCTAACTCCCTGTAATAATAAACTATCTGTACTACCCATAAAACCCCCATAACATGGGCTTTCTTGTTTTAGAATAAACCTCAGCCTCTTGTAATTGATAACTCCTACCACTTCTCAATGGGTTATATAGCTCAAGCACCACCTCCTTTTAGAAGGCTGCCCCCATGGCTTCCTGAAGGCCTCATAATGACTAAGCAAAGTTAAACCCTTCCCTTCTTTGTACAACGAATGGCCTTTTCTTTTTCCTCTACTGCTTTACAGAATCACTCTCTGTGTGATCCTCATTTCTTACACATCTTACCAGTCCATGTATTTCTTAAAAGCAGGAACCAAGTAGTATTCATTTTAGTTTTCCCAGTAGATAAGGCCAATCCTGCTAAACAGCAAGCCCTTAATAGGTGTATTTTGAATGCTTATATCAGAGACACTTTGAAAATGAACTGCCCTTATCATGTCAAATGCCTATGACCGTTCAAGTTGACTAGATGTGTTTTATTTCAATTCAGAAATTGTTTCCATATATAGGAAGATAAAGAGCAAACTGTAGCAATTACACATACATAATCACACATACACAGAACTGGAGTGAAATAAAGAAAATTGCATCAGAAACTGTAGATAACTGAAAATTAAATTATATGACACTAGGACTCTTTTTTTCCTTTCATTCTGAAAATAGCTGCCTGCTTGTCGCAGAATGATTAGGGCTTTGTCAGCCTTCAAATTTAATCCAATCTCCAGTATTTTCGTGTGACTTTCAGTCAATTACTTAATGTTTCCCAGGTTTGATTGCTGTACTACCAAATGTAGACATTAATATACCAGGCAGGTAGGAGTGTTACAGAAATTATGTGACCCCTTAACAGACTGCGTGGTTGATTGTAGATAGCATGTTTATGGTAGCTGTTTTTTTCATTCACCATCCATCTACCAAACTACCTACTTATCTATATACCTATGTATATATCTATTTGTATTTAAAATAGTTTATTTCAAATTTGAAACATATAAGCTTCATAGATTATCAAATCTATATGTTATCAAATAAATGTTATCAAAATGGAAAGTAGATTTGGAAAGAAAAAATATGAAAGCAATCACAGTTATCAAATCTATAATTATCAAACCTATATGGTGGTCTTGGAGCTGGCACTGTGGCATAGCAGGTAAAGCTGCAGCCTGCAGTGCCAGCATCCCATATGGGCGCCAGTTCAAGTCCCAATTGTTCCATTTCCTATCCAGCTCTCTGTTATGGCCTGGGAAAGCAGTAGAAGATGGCCCAAGTCCTTAGGCCCCTGTACCCATGTGGGAGACCCAGAAGAAGTTCTTGGCTTCAGATTGGCTCAGCTCCGGCCATTATAGCCATCTAGGGAGTGAACCAACTGATGGAAAACCTTTCTCTCTCTCTGCCTCTCTGTAACTCTGCCTTTCAAATAAATAAATAAACCTTTTTTTAAAAAAAAAATCTATAGGTTGGTCTTTAAAAAACAACAAATTTTTGTCTGTGAATAAACTGCTAATATTTTCGGTAATTTTTCCTAAGAAAATAAAAATCAAGTTTTCACCTTGATAATTTATAAACATCAAGAAGGATTTAAAGACAAAGTTAAGGCAAATGGGACTCAAATAATGAAACAAGATAAAGGTGAAATACATGAAATTACGTATTTAAAAATTCACATTTTATATATATCTAGTCCAAGTAAATTCAAAAGTCTGGTACAAAACCATAAATAATGTAATCAGCTTTCTATTTGCACCCTTGGATAGGAATCTTGGTCTCCATCATTCCTCTGACCAACTTTCACATCATAGTCACTAGAATATCTATGCATCCCGCCTTTGACAAAGCATCTCTGATAGCTACCCAAATATTCTTTCACAGGGCTCAGATCCTTCATTTCTTCTTCTGTGAAAAGTAATGTGCTATGGAAATGTGCCCATTCTATATTACCATTTTCCCCTACACTATTAACTCTTAATTCAACAAATATTAATTAAACATCCATTAGTTGCATGGTATTCTGCAAGACACTGGGACCTGAATTACAAGTATGATAATAAAAAAACAAAAAAGATTACAGTCAGAGGATTGAAGAGTTGTTCACAATCTTAGTACTCAACGTCTCTTGGGAAATTTTCATGCAAACAAATAAGTGTGAATGTGTAAAATATATAATATTTACATGTGGAACAAATATAAAAAATGTTTAAAAGACTTAAATGTAGGTATTATATGAACTATTTTAAAATGAAAGAAAACAGAAAACATCGCAATTTCTTTTAGATTTGTTGAGGTGTACAGAGTAACTTTAAGGATCTTAAAGACTAAGGATACATTTTTATTTAATAATTCCAGTATGCAGTTGAATCTACAGTCACAATTGAAATCTTATCTGAAATAAACACACTTTCTACTATGTGAAAATGTATGAAAGTTACATCAAAAGTACATACACAAAATCAGCTATTCATTTAATATATTACCTTGCTTAAGAAAAAATAAAACCTTCATACTATCTGAAAACACTACTACTGTCTGTATTTCACAAATACTGTTTGCTGAATGGCCACTATCAAGGGCCAGTGAGGGCAGACTGGCTAAAACGCTTCATGTGGGATTTGCTCAGATTTGGAAGCCAGCAGAACTCAGATCACACTGGCAATGCTTATTTGTTCTAATGTCCACCTAGCAGCTCTCAGGCTGTTTACAAAGCATAGAAAACCAGAAGCCCCAAACTCACTGAATTTCTTTCTAGATTCCTCTTGCTACAAGTCACTAATCTTTTTATTCTGAAATATTGGAATATTCATATACACCATGTTGCAGTGATCTCTTAAGCTCTTTTCTCTGTTTTCCTCAATGTTGACATCTCACAGAACTATAGGATAATTTCACAACCAGGATTCTGATAAAATCTATTCATCTTATTTGGATTTCCCTGGTACTTTTGTGTGTATGTGTGTGTGTGTGCATTTCAGTGATATTGTACTTACCAACTAGAGTCAACACACAGAACAATCTCATCACCAGGGCAGATTGCACATGCTGCATTCCCTACCCATATCTACCTTCCTCCTGCCATTCACACACACTCCTGTATTACCAACAACAACCTCCAATCTGTCCTCCATTTCTGTAATCTTATCATTTCAAGAACATTATAGGGGGCTGGTGCCGTGGGGTTAATCTTTCACCTGCGGCGCCTGCATTCCATGTGGGAGCCGGTTCTGGTCCCAGTTGCTCCTCTTCCAATCCAGCTCTCTGCTATGGCCTGGGAAAGTAGTGGAAGATGGCCCAAGTCTTTGGGCCCCTGCACCCACGTTGGAGACTGGGAAGAGGCACCTGGTTCCTGGCTTCAGATCGGTGCACCTTTGGCCGTGACAACCATTTGGGGAATAAACCAATGGAAGGAAGACCTTTCTCTCTGTCTCTTCCTCTCACTGTCTGTAACTCTACCTCTCAAATAAATAAATAAAATCTTAAAAAAAAAGAACATTATACGAACAGAGTCACACTGTTACTGTATCTTCACTAAGCACAAAGCTGGAGATCCATTTCATTGTAGCTTTCAACAGTAATTCATTTTTTTAAATACTGCTGAGTGGTATGTCATGACAGCACTACAGCCACCATAATTTTTAGTAAATAATATTTAAAAGTGACAATAATAGGGGCCAACAGTTTGGTGCAGAAGGTTAAGCTGCTGCCTGCAGTGCTGGCATCCCATATGAGTGCCGAATCAAGTTCTAGGTGGTCCACTTCCAGCTGGTCCACTTCCAATCTAGCTCCCCGCTAACATGTTCTGCCACTCACATGGGAGACCCAGATCGAGTTCCACACTCCTGGCTTTAACCTGGCTCAGCTCTGGCCCCGGTGCAATTTTGAGGAGGGAACCAGCAGATGGAAGATACACACACACACACACACACACACACACACACATATATATATATATATATATATATATATATATACATATATCTCACTCTGTCTTTCAAATAAATAAATCAGTAACAAATAAAATAAAAATGAAAAGTGATATAATAGAAGGATCACAGGGCTTTTTCTTTCTTTTTTTCTTAATCAAACAAGTTTGTATTCAGTTCCAAGATGTCTAACCTTGTGAAAATTATTTCACATTCTTTTCATGTGTACATCAACCTGAAATGATTTTTGGAACCTCAAAAAAGATATTTACCAAATGTCTATCATGATTCCTGACATCAATAAACGGTAGTTAACACAGCATATTAGAATCATTAAAAACTATTGGGTAAAGTGACATTTTTCTTGCAACCACCTTCTCCTTATTTACCTATTATTTGATATTTGGCTAATTTTTTTAAAAAATGATTTATTTTAGTTATTTATTTGAAAGGCAGAGTTATACAGAGAGAGGAAGAGACAGAGAGACAGAGGAGACAGAGAGAGAGAGAGAGAGAGAGAGATCTATCTTCCATCCTCTGGTTCAGTCCCCAAATGGGTGCAACATCAGGGTTGGGCCGTGTCAAAATCAGGAGCCAAGAGCTTCATCTGGGTCCTGCATGTGGATGTAGGGGCCCAAGTACTTGAGCCATCTTCCACTGCTTTCTCCGGCACATTAGCAGAGACCTAGATCGGAAGTGGAGAAGCCAGGGCACAAACTAATATCCATATGGGATGCTGGTGCTGTGGGCAGCATTTTAATCCACTGTGTCACAGCACCAGTCCTCAGATGAATTTTTCTATGGAAGGACATCTCAGCGCTGTTCTTATTTGTTTGTTCTAATAAATTCCTAGTTTATATCTCTTACTTGAAACCCAGCATTAAAATGATCATTTCTTGAGACTGATCATTTGGTCATTGAGGAGCATACATGTAATGAAATGAGGCTTGGATTTCGGTATCTTGAAAATCAACTATTTTGGGGGACTAAAATGTTATATTTTTAATGATTAATTAACTCATTTATAATCAGTGTATGTTATAAATTCAATAAATTGAAAGCACATACTTGTCCAATCAAAACTTTTGGTCAGCATGGGAGAAATACTGCTACCACATTGATTTGTGGAATTTGAGAAATAAACAAAGAAATTTTATTTACTTCAAATTGGTTTAAAAATCACTTTGGGATTGGTCTTTCCACTAGAAATTGTAAAGTTACCTAAATAATAGCTTGAATATTTAACATACTATTGTCTTTACTCTTTAATAATGGTTTCTTCCATAGATACAGGCTTCCATTCATTTTTGAAAAGATAATCTCCATTTCTTTAACAAATTTTCCAGTAACTTCAAATAACACATCCCAAACTCAGCAGATCTTTTACTGCTTTTCTTTATTTTTTCCTACAAGATTTCCTCTTCAGCCTGATATACCATAGCAGTCAGGGGCATACACACGGAAGTCATCAAATGTTGGTTCAAATGTTATTTTTTCACACGGGCAAGTGAAGCCTCAGTGTTCTCTTTGAAAATGTGTGAGTAATGTGAACACACAGCTCTTGCTACACTAGCTACAGGAACCAAAAAGAGGAAAATTTCAAACAAGACTATTCTAGCATTTACTTTCTTTGTATTTTCTTTCAATTTTGCAGAAATATGACAACAGAAAATTATAATTTCATCTATTTTCATTCAGTTTATCGGAAAATTAAGCAAAGCTTCATGAGCTTAACATAGATCTCTAGACAGTGGTGACTTGATGACTGCATGTAATTAATAACATTTTTTTTAAATACTTGAAGTCTAGCTAGTGTGTGACATTAACAAAATAACTATCTTCTCCATACCCCAGCTTCCTCATGAGAAAAATGGTATACTACTACTAGCTTAGAGATTTATTTTAAGAACTAAATGCAATCATGTAGGTAAGATATTTGGCACCACATTTAATACATCCATTTCCACAAAATTTATATTTTATCAACACTGCAAATATTGTTGGCACACCAGACCATGAAAGTAGACCAGGATTTCTAAAGTAGTGCAACAGGAAATATTTTAAGGCATCTTCTCTCAATATATACCCTAATTCTCTTGATGCTGACTTCAGGATGAAGGCACAAGTACAGTATCACAGCAAATAGGAAGGCAATATCTGCCTCTGTGGTGATGTTATTACCATATTATTATGTATTTGGAGTTTCATCAGGGATTACATAGAAATGATACCTAGTTATTGCTGAAGGAATGTCTTAACATGAAATATGATCAAGCTATTTTAGCATTTTACTATTTTCCCAGGGGTACATTTCACAGCATCAAGAAAATGCTATTCGATCATGTGCAGTTATTCCAGATTATTCATAACAGGAAAAATGACACTGTTAACATAAATTTTCAAATTACTTAGATAATTTTCCCCCAAGTTCTCTACTCAGTGCTTTAAAATATTCAAGCTTTATACCAAACTAGCTCCCTTGTCATACTATTATAGTTCTTTTAACTATAACTCAGTCATTCCAAACCCCTTTACTCTGAGTGATCAATTGCTTTTGGACAAGGCTTAAACCAGCAAAAAATCTGCAAAAGGTCTGCTAAAATTTTCCATAAATTATGAGTAATGTATACAATCATTTGTCCTGTAATAAAGTGGCATTGACCTCTATTTCTCAGCAAGGAGAATAAAATAATACAGTTGAAACAGGTACATTTTTTAATGGCAATTCAACTTGAAGAAAAACTGTAAAATTCTATAAATATGGTAATGAGATAAATAGTAACCATGTTTGATGGAGGCTACCTAAGCTAAAATAATAAAGTGCCCTTTTTGGTAATGAGCGAAGAGGGAGGGGAGACTGTGTTATTTGAATGTGTCAGGCTTCTCTTAGGCAATTAATATGTCTGTCCCACTTAATCCTTATGTCAACTCTAGTCAGGAGGTGCTACCAGCATCCCCATCATACTCAGGAGGCACAGAAGCTCTTAGAGGTTTAATAACTTATTCAAAGCCATGGAGAGCACAGCCAGATTCAATCTTCACCTATACAAGGATTTAGTCTGCATCATTAGCCATCAGAACAGATCCCTTAAGCATTTGGGCCAGTCTTCATCTCCTGTGATGGCATCATCTGCTATCTCAAAGGTATATATTAATAATATTTGAAAAAGTCCTATATTCTCTTTGGAAGAAAAGATACAAATCCCAAACATTACTCTGCTAAAATCATGATTGCAACTATACTATTCCTTTCTTTTCTGACTCTGATAAACATTAACATGTTATCCTACTTTAAAAATATCATTTTGGGGACACATACATCTCCAGCTCCACTTTTTTATTTAGGATTGTATTTATTTATTTGAGAGGTAGAGTTACAGTCAGTGAGAAGGAGAGACAGAGAGAAAGGTCTTCCTTCCATTGGTTCACTCTCCAAATGTCTGCAGCGGCCAGAGATGCGTGGATCCGAAGTAAGGAGCCAGGAGCCAGGAGCTTCTTTCTGGTCTCCCACGTGGGTGCAGGGGCTCAAGAACTTAGGCCATCATCTACTGCTTTCCTAGGCCATAGCAGAGAGCTGGATTGGAAGTGGAACAGCCAGGACTAGAACCGGCACCTATATGGAATGCCAGCACTGCAGGCGGAGGATTAACCTACTACGTTACAGCACCGGCCCCTCCAGCTCCATTCTGATTAAAACTTCCTGCTATTGCAGCCATGGATGAAACTGGTGATGACTTATATACTTGAGTTTTTGCAATCTATGTGGGGGAGCTAGACTGAGTTCCTGGTTGCTGGCTTCAAACAGACCATGCCCCTGCTCTTAAGGGATTTGGGGTAGTAAACCCAAGGATGCCAGATATAGTTCTCTCTCTCAAATAAAAAAAATACAATAATCAATGATTATTATATAATAATTAATAATAATTATTATAATGAATCATTTTATCAACAAATCTGTGCAATGCGGCATGGACTTCTGGAAGACCCAAATTCTAAGCCCATGGTTTTCAAGCATTAGCCTGTGTTTTCCCTTTAGTCTTAAAGTAACCAATCCACAATGCCCTCATTTCTTAAATTGGAGTTCCTGTCTCCCTCATCTGCATCCTGGAGAGGAAGAAACATGTGAAGCATACGTGAAAGTGTTGGGGAGTTACAGAACTAAATGTAGAGTGGCCTGAGAAGCATTATTACAAGTAAAGCGAATCATAGAGTTATTGCAGATCAAGTTCTTTCTTCCAATTTGGTTAATCATTTTAAAACAAAATGATCCAATTCCTATGTGATTTCACAAAGCTTTATGCTTCTAGTTGCTAATAATCTTGTTGAAAGCAAACCTATACTTGTCCAATTATATTAATAATCACATATACACTTACAAGTGACTAGCATGTGTGTGAAAACCTAGTAACATCATTCTTTAAACAATGGTAATTAAAAGACAACACAGACCATTTTATAAAACTACAATTAGGAAATCTGCCACTATACTGCATAAAGTTGTTCGCTACCTATATCATTCTTCAGTAATGTGATTTTAGTACTTTTCTAATACTTTTTCAGTACTGTGGTTTGTGTTTGTACATCTGGACTTACAGCACAATAGATGCTTAATTTTTAGCTTCATTGGTATGCTAAGAACTTCTGACATTTTAAATCTCAATACTAATGATTAACATCTTCACTCTATGCCAGAAGCTAAAAACTGATAGGCCCCTGCATCTAGTGACACCTTTCAAGAGTCACACACTCCAGCAGTTACTAATTTTCCAACCCAGTTCCTGAAGATGACATTTTGATAAATTTGCAAAGTACTTTCTGAACTATTTATTAGTTCAAAACATGAAAAAGTATACCTTCAGTGCTGACATTTTGTTCCCTAAATAACGTCATATATTTTGTCAATTTTGTATTTTTAAATAGAGCTACTTGCAGAAATTCTGGGAAAAAAATCACCAGTAATTCATAATTAACAAATGATACTCTTTTATTTCTCATTACACTCAAAAGAACTACATTTTTATTGTGCTTAAAATTATTTTTCCATAAAATAACCTGCCATGATACTTCATAAACCTCCTGTAAATGAATGAGGTGAATATCATTTCTCCATCTTTCCTCTAAATTAAAACACAGCTAAGTGAGGTTAAACTTAACTCTCTTAGCATCAAGCGGCAGGCCAATTTTAACAACAAAAATGGCATAGATTCAGTACAGATCAGTGCTCTGCTCAGTTTCCATGCCACATGTATCATAATAAGTTACTAAGAACTTGATGCATTCTCTATGTGCTCATAATATTGATGACAGTTTTCAAACTTCATGGGAATTAAGACCTAGGATTGAAAGCTTTCAATCAATCAGTTGACGTTTTAGATTTATCTGGTTTCCCCTTATTTACAGGAATATCAGCTTAAAGACGTTTGGAAAAAAATAATTCATAATGTTACCACCGCTCCTTTTATTATAGTTTTGTGTGTAGAGATGCATGTTCCTTACATGATTCTAATTATAATGGAACAAAATTTTGCGTTTTGTTTTTTGAAAACCTTGTATCTTGTGAATTTTAAAAAAATGCCTTATCTAAGAATAAACACTTAAGTAAATAAAAGTTACAACTCGAACACCTGCCTAGTATTGGAAGGTGGGTTGGTATGGATTAGTACCAACATTCCAAAGCTGCTAGTTCTATTATAAAACTCCTAACTAAAATATAATAAGAAATCTCACCTGTAACAGCTTCCACGATGCTGGGGATACTTCTAAAGCATCATCTAAACTGACGTCAGAAGTAATAGTACCATGGGTTGAACTGTGTTCCCCCAAAATGTGTGAATTTGAAATCCTAATCCCTTGTATTTCACCTGCATCTCAGAATGTGACCTGATTTGGAAATACAGTTGTTACGGATTTAGTGGTCCAAATTAAGACAAGGTTTTATTGGAGCAGCGTGAACCCTTAATCTTATGGCTGATTTTAAAAAAAAGTGACACACACAGTGAGAACATTATAGGAAGACTGGAGTTGAGCTCCCACAGGCCAAGGAAAAACCAGCAGCAAGGAAAGAGGCCCAGAGAGATCCTTCAGAAAGAGCCCGGCCCTGCTACACCTTGACTACAGACTACTGGCCTCCAGAACTGTGGGGCAATAAATCCTGTTGTTCTAAGCCACCCAGTTGGTAGTATTTCATTACAACAGCACTAGGAAACTAACAGATCAAGACTGTACTACATCATCACCATCTACACACCCCAACACTGTAACACCTTCTTAAAAATTCCTAGTGTCTCTTAAATCCCTTCAGATCAATCCTGGAACACCTACCACATATTTCCAAAATTAAGAATGTAGAGATTAGTAGATAAGACATAGGAACCCCACATCAGAGGACCTGGATTCAATCCAGGGTTTCTGTTCTGACTCCAGATGCCTGCTTATGCAGACCCTGGGAGGCAGTAGTGACAGCTCTAGTAATTGGATTCCTGACACCTACTTGGGAGACCTGGATTAAGTTCTTGGCTCCCTGCTCCAGGCCCAGCCCTGTTGTAGTCACTGCAGGCATTTAGGGAGTAAATCAGCACATGAGGCAGTTATCAGTCAGTCTCTCTCCCTCCCTCCCTCTTTTTCTCTGCCTCTCAAATAAATTTTAGAAATAAGCTTTCTTAAAAAGAATGTAGAAACAGGAGTTTAACTTTGCAGTTAAGACACCTGTATCCTACATCAGAGTATCTGAATCTGATTTCCTGGACTTGGCTCCTGATTCCAGGTTCCTGTTAGTGCAGATTCTGAGTTATCCATGGAATGGATCGAGGAATTGGGTCCCTACCATCCATGTAAATAACCTGGATTGAGTTTGTGGCTTCTGATTTGGTTTTGGCCTGGTCCTGTCCAGCTGTTTCAGGTATTTGCGGAGTGAATCTGCAGAGGGAAGCTCCAACTCTCACTCTCTGTCTCTTTCTGGCCCACCACCCCAAAAGTATACATTAAAAAAAAAATATTGTAACTATTTATTCTCCTGCTTATAACTCTGCCAGGACTACCTAATGTTCATAAGAAGAAATTAAAACTTGCCTGCAAATAAAACTATTAAAATTTTATCATTTATTATAACTACTATGGGCTATACCTGGAGGTTTGTCATGTGTATTACATACTCATAGAATCCCTTTGACCTAAGTATTATCATCCCCATATAACATACAAAGAAACTAAGCCACAAGGAATGGTCAAGTCAGAGTTTCCTACTCAGCACTGTCTTCCTGGAGGACATACAGAGTTAGCTACCATGTGAAAGCTACAGTTAACTCCAAATGCCTTGCAGTACGCATTCCATTTGTGTTGTAATTCAGTATCATGTCTTTAATTTGCAACAACCTTTCCCACCATTGTGTTATCCTAAAATGTACCTATTTTGAATTATAAGCCTCTTAGTTTAGGTAGGCTGTCATTTTCTTATATATTAGGAGGTTACCTAAAAAGGCTCATGGAAAGAATAGAATTAAAAGTTGTTTATTTTGCTGTAAAAAAAATTGTAATCCATGCATAGCATTTTTTATAAGATGCCTTTTTATAATACACATTTCTCATGAACTTTCTGAAGACCCTGTGCCAGCACCTTTCTTTGTTTCTGCTTCCAATCAAACTGGTAACTACATAACTACTTCTCATGTTTGAGACTTGGCAACTGTCTTCTCTCTACTGAAGTCTATTTAGATTTTGTCTAGGAATATTTGAACACTGCCTCTTTTGTAAATTCATGATTATCTGGAAAGATGCCAAATGCAGCATCTGATCAGTCATACTAGTCACAAGTCTAACTCTTCTTACTAAACTGAAAACTTCTTAAAGAAAGCACATTACACCCCTTGTGCTTATACCATGATAAAAGGCATTTGTGGGTTACATGAATAAATTAATGAGATATAAATTACTAAAGAAGTTTTATATGCTTCTAGGCTTCTGCTCTAACAATCAATGCTGAAAAATTTTTACTGAAATGTAAATCCTCCTTCTCTTTAACAGATCATCTCAAACTATTTCCTAGCCTAGAATAGTTGCTCAATCAATGTGCTGAAAAAATGTTGACTCTGCCTTGAACTTTTAGAATATTGCCCAACAGTTAAAATGAATATACTATACATATCAATATTGATAGATCTAAAAAATATAATGGTAGTGTTGAAATGTAAAACACTTAGGAAAGCAGGGGCCAGTGCTATGGTATAGTAGATTAAGTCTTTGCCTGCTGTGCCGACATCCAATATGGGCACCATTTTGAATCCCAGCTGCTCCACTTCTGATCTAGATCCCTGCTAATGGCCTGGGAAAGCAATGGAAGGTGGCCTAGGTGCTTAGGCCCCTGCATCCATGTGAGAGACCTGGAAGAAACTACTAGCTTCCGAAGGGCCCAGCTCCAGCTGTTGCAACCATTTTGGGAGTGAAACAGTGAATGGAAGCGCTCTCTTTCTCTCTCTCGCTCTCTCTCTCTCTCTGTCTCTCCCTCTGTCTGTAACTCTACCTCTCAAATAAAAAATCTTTATTAAAAAAGTAAGAAAATAAATCAACAATGCATATGATTTAGATAAAAATAAATCCTTATTTTGTCGTATCTATAAGTACATACATATGCAAGTGAATAAGTAAAAATCCACAAGAATGATAAAAATAACTTCCCAGAAAGAATGGAGAATAAGGCATAGGAGAAGGGAATTGACTATATCTGTTGTCTTCTTTCAGAGTTGGGGAACCTTTTTTCCTACCAACGCCCATTTGGATATTTATCTCATTTGCAAGCTATACAAAATTATCAACCTAAAAATATTACTACCTTGGATTTATTGAATTTCTAGTCTCGCCTGTGGTTGCCTTGGCAGGGCCAGAGCAAATGATTTCACAGGGTTTACACAGCCCACGGGCCAGATGTTCCCCAGCCTTGAAAGAAATAGCAAAATAAAAATGCACATGTAAAACCAGAGATCTGGAGTTAATACGCTCATTGTTACCATCTATTATAATTGAGTGGTGGAATGCATAAACATCTATTTTTATCATATACATATATATAATTCTATAATTAAAACAAATGATTTTAAAAGTATAGCGTCAATGTAGAGAAAAAAAGAAGTGTCTTAAAAGCAACTTTAGGTAGACATACCACTAAAGATTGATGCTGAGATTTGCTTTGGATGCTAAAATGAGTGAATAAAAGATGAGGAGAAACAAGATGGCATAGCATCGAACTACCTCTTCTCCAAGTCACTGACTACTTATGTAGGGAAACACAGCATCTTTGCGTTGGGTAAATCAAGCAGTTACTACTTTAACCACATATTCAGGCTTACTATCACTTTTGATAAGACATGTAGGGCTCACAAAACCATAGATGCTGTGCACTGTGGAGGAGGTTACAAGATTTCTCTTCTAGCTTGCTAAAAATGGATCTCATTGGAATCACTGGACAAACTCAAACTGAGGAAAACATTCTATAAAACAACTGGTTTTTCCTCTTCAAAAAAATATCAAAGCCAAGAAAGAATGAAGATTTGAAATAAACTGGAAAAACTCAGGAAAAAATAGCAACCAAATGCAATCGTTGGAACCTATAGAATCCTGGAACAAAAGCAGATACTACAGAAACAAAATTCTGGAATTTGATTAAGTTCTGCAGTTTAGATGATAGTATTACATCCATATCTTAGTCTGGTTTTGATCATTGTAATATGGTTATATAGATATTAACATTAGGAGAAGCTGGGTGGTAGGTGTTGGTAAATCTGTATTATTTTTGCAATATTTCTGTAAGTCTATAATTAGATACTACATAAAATGTTAAGAAGAATGATACACCCACTGATGTCTCAATTTTATTGGCAGAAATTTATGCTTAGCAAATAATCATAAAAGCCCACAAAACTCTTTTCATGCATTTGTGTGAATCTTTGTGTGCATGTCTGTGTGTGTACTACATTTTTGCAATTTTTAAAACTTAAGTGGAAATAATCTCAATGTCCAACAAATAAAGTTGTTACATCTACACAAAGCTATATAAAGCAAAAAAACTGGAGATCCTTTTAGATTTACTGACACATAAGGATGCTCACAATCTATTGTTTTGTTAATAAAAGCAGATTGAAATACTTGAAAATTACAACCTACTATTTCATGTGCATATATTTTGTTTTCACTTTTTGGATTTTAATCTCAAAAAGTTTCCATTCCTGTATATGCACATAGGAATTGATCTGAACTAATATACAATTAAATGTTCATATTTGCTTTTCATGTGAGTTAGGATAATGTGCGAATTTTAATCTGTATTTTCAATCATTCAAATACTGTAATTCAACATTATGTTGTTTTCTGAATTTAGTAAAAACAAACAAAGTCTCTTCCAATCTTCACTGGCATTTTAGTTAGTGTTCATGCAAATGATATTTTTGTAAAATGTGTAACTGCAGCAGAGTTTCACCCTCCGGACAACAATGAAGCTATGACACATCCAAAAAGACCTGGGATCATTTTCAAAGACAGAGAGTATCATCAGGAGAGGCCCTGTTACAGGATGATTGATCTGTTAATCATATCTCTGTACAGGAGGAAAGATCCTTAAACTCTGACATCCCCTGATTAAAACATAACTGTGTTATTCCCAACAACAAATTTTCTTCAAAAACAATAAGTTCTTATAACACTGATGCATTATGTATGGTTTCACTCCCCTCATAACTCTGTGGCTTTTAACTCTCACACAATAGAACTCAGTTTTTAAAAGAATATACATTTTTGGGAAAATGGATCAGGGCTTATGGTTTAGTCAGGAATTACATCAATAGTTGTCAATTATAAGAAATTTTTTTTTTAAAGAGGATTCTTATACTTGTGTTTCTCTATGTCAACAGAATATCAGTTAGGAGTGGAAAAAGCTCATGCTGTTGTTTATTATTTGTGAGGGATTTAAAATGAAGAGGCATTTAAGAAATTTAGAGCTAGAGCTTCTATTCCAGGTATGTTTTTTGTTTGTGCCCCAATTTGCAACCTCAAAAATTACATACAACTACTTGTTAAAGTATGAATTGACCCATTAGCCACCTGCATGCAATCAATGATGCAGAGCCAATGGCAACTTTCCAGATAAGGCACAAATAATTATAATAAACCTCAGAGTGGGGAAATTATTGAAAAAATGACTTGGTCACTACTAGCTTAGATCTTTCAGTAATTATTTATATTTCCTTTTGGGTGTTAAGAAATGCATATGACCACATAAATAAATTGCAATGTTCCCCATTGAAAAGCATATCTTTTCAATTTTTTATATTGTCCTAGGCAATCATTTATGAACATATACCAAAGGATAATACATTTTTGGTAACAAAGATTCGAAATAGAAAGAAGTTAAGCACTATTTACACATGTTGGAGTTCTCAGTGTCAACTATGTCAACCTCATCACTACCCATTTATGTAATATCAATGTTCAGAACATTTAAATACTTTGACAGGGTATTCTAGTGCCTTTTTTTGACAAAGGAAAATGTATTTCTTTTATGTTTTCTATATCAGCATCTATTTAACAAGCATTTATACTAAGCACCAACAAAATGCCAGTCACAAATATGGAATATTCACAAGGTCAGTGATGAAATATGAATTTAGAACACCCCAAATTGCTCTATGAAACACACACACACCAGTAATATTTAACACATGTGCAGTGATTAATTTTTTTAAACTAGGAATAAATAACATTTCTTCAGGGCTTGTATTCTCATTAAACTTTAAAAAATATATTGGGGCCAGCATTGTGACATAGTAGGTAAAACCAACTCTTGCAATTCCAGCATCCCATATGGGCACCAGTTCGGGTCCTGGCTGCTCCACTGCCAATTCAGCTCCCTGCTAATAGCCTGAGAAAAGAAGCAGAGGCCAGTGCCGTGGCTCACTTGGCTAATCCTCTGCCTGCGGCACTGGTACCCCGGGTTCTAGTCCCAGTTGGGGTGCTGGATCCTGTCCTGGTGGCTCCTCTTCCAGTCCAGCTATCTGCTGTGGCCCAGGGAAAGCAGTGGAGGATGGCCCAAGTGCTTGGGCCCTGCACCTGCATGGGCGACCAGGAGGAAGCATCTGGCTCCTGGCTTTGGATCAGTGCAGCGCGCCAGCCGTGGTATCCATTTAGGGGGTGAACCATTGGAAAAGGAAAAGGAAGACCTTTCTCTCTGTCTCTCTGTCTCAGTGTCTAACTATGCATGTCAAAAAAAAAAAAAAAAGCAGCAGCAGAAGATGGGCCAAGTCTTTGTGGCCCTACCACCCATGTGGGAGACACGGGGATGAATATCCTAGCTCAGGCTTCAGGCTAGCCCAGCCCTGGCTTGTTCTGGCCATCTGGGGAGTGAACCAGCAGATGGAATATCTCTGTCTCTCCCTCTATAACTCTGCCTTTTTAAATAAATAAATAAATGTTTAAAAAATGGAATATTCATAGAATGTAAAAATGTGGAAATTATTACCTTTGACATTGAAGGATTAACAGAATTCAACAGTGTACTGAGGAAATATTTAAACACAAAAAAATCAAATAATAATAAATAGTATAAACAGTGAGACTTAGAGGGAGGATCATCAAACTTTGGACACTCACATCTGGATTCAAAGTCAGCTTCTACCTACTAGTTGAATGAGCTTAACCTTCTGTAACCAGTCTCCTCCTCTACAGCACACACAATATAGTTGCACTCACCCTGCACAGTGGCTCTGAGGGCTCCATGAGAAAACTCAGGAAGGCACTAGAGTGCTTCACCTACAGTAGGTACTCAATGAACGGCAACTCCCTTCCCTTTTGCCTTAGTATCACAGCTCGGAGAACTGTGAATTCTGATTACTACTACTTTTTACTTCTTAAACTGTTATTTCATCTCCCAAATTGTCCATTTCATCATCATAAGGGGGACACTCAGGCCACACTTCTATAAGAGTTTTCATGGATGATATAATGAGTCTTTATTTCTAAAAATTAGAGGCTGTTCCACTTGGATGTTCATTTCTAGAAAGAACTAGCTTAGTTAAAAAGATGAGAGATGGTGGTTACAATCTGTTCTAAACAAATATGGTGGATCATCAGAAAATCACTAAAAATTTTCAAGAGTTCATTTTAGGTACAACTGGGAGAATAGTCCTTAAGAATGTACTGATAAATATTTTTTAAAGTGTTTTGCTTTTCTAAAAGGGTGTGATTTTTATTATTCAGAAAATACCATTCTTTTAGCTAAGATATGTGCATAATTCAATAGGGATTCAGTCCAATTGTTTCATTTTGTAGAGAAGTACATTTTTTAACAATTCATATTATTTTGGCACAGAAATAAATTACAGTGCTGAAAGGCCCAGAATAAATATAATGACAGCATACCTCATGCTGAACACTCCTCCAAGTTCCCAACAGTTTGCTAAATGGGAAAAACACCTAAGAAGTACTTCTGTGGTTCTTTCAAACAACGTACTCCTACTCATCAGGCAGGATTCCTCTGTGAAAAAGATGTTCCTATCAGCAAAAGGTAGTACCCATTTAAACTGATTTCAAGGAGCTTGGCCTTCAGATGTCATGAATTCACTGCACTATAATTGACCCTTTTCGATCATTATTGACCGTACCAGACATATTAGTGTAGAAACAATGGAAGGCTTAGAAATGGGGCATGTTGAAAACTGCTCTCTGTTCAGATATCAATACATTTCTAGTCTTTTTTTCAACTGCAGCTTTTTTTCTGATTCATTTGTGGGTGGTTTTAATATCTTTAGGAGCTTCTCTTGTTCAGCACAGTTCTTTACAGTATCTTTCCAATGCTATTTATTATTTTGGCACCAGTTTCTATATATGCAAGTACTTTCTTTTTTATAGCATATGAAATTGTTTTTTCCATATATATATTTTTAAATGGGAGAAAAGTTCTTAAAAAGTTGTTCTTGTCCTATTTTCTTCTTGTTTCAACAGATATAGATCTCAGTATTTCTTTTCTTCTGTAAAACCTTAAGTTTAACAATTTTGTGCAAAGAAAAATTTAATTCATAGATTTTAGCAAAGTAGTCAAAAAACCATACTATTCACTAAAATTGTCATTACTATAATCATTGTCAGTTTTAAATAGCTCTTAGTTAGAAGTACTTATTTTTTTATTTTAAGTCTTACAACAATGAAAGGAAAATATAATTATACATCTTTTGAGATGAGAGAATTGACTCTCAGAAGAAAGAAATATGTTGTCCAAGGTCACACAACTACTAAATAATTATCAAATGATAAAGCTTGGATATAAACCCAAGATGCCTAGTCCCAATTCCATGCCCTTACCTGCTATCTCACTGATTTTCAAATATCCCTCTGTAGAAATTAAAATTATTTACAATTGTGTGTTGATGTTTTAAAGTGCTTAATAAATTGATTTATGTATTCCCTATATAGTGTGTTTTATAATATTTGGTTCAAAATATTAAGACTCCAAACTAGTTTCCCTGCATTTAATATTGTATATATTTAGGTTAGGGTTTTACTCTCTAGCAAGATAATTCTTTGTTGGAGCTATAGGGTTTGGGAATTCTATAATGTAAAAAAACACTCCTGCTCTTTACCTATTAGATACCAGTGGCATCCCCCAATCTGTGAAAATTAAAAATGTTTCCAGACAGTGTGAAACACCTCTCATTAAAAACTACTGATGATTGAATTAACTAATGAAATTATAAAAGAATGACTGAATAAGACTCCAGTTCTCTATGGAGAATTAAATATCTATTATTTCAAAAATAATAAGTCAGGATAGGAAAGAAGGTAGCTATCTTGAAAGAAAAGATATCTCCAATAGATTAATTCTGAGTCAACCTGAAACTGCAGGGATTATTCTAATAATGTCAATATATTTCATGAAATAAACATAGTTCAATGAATAGGTCTTAGGATATCAAGACTGAAAAGTATCAAGTTGTAAAGATTTCATTTCATATGTGAGGAAATCGTGATAATGTGACGTGGTCCCGGTTGAAACTTCAAGAAAATGCAGTACAACTATGCTTAGAAGCAAATGATCTGTTCCCATTAAATATTCCTCTTGTTACATTAAGTTTAGTATTCTATAAATATATAACTATCCCTTCAGTGGCTTTCAAAGGCGTATTTCACAATAGCATTTCCCAAGATGCCATCATGTTCTCTGCCATGAATGAAAGTGAGCTGAAAGGAGGCTTCTGCAATCAGGACCAAGGGAAAGGTAAGCGACATGTGCTTCAGTAGAAGGGTAGCAGAATTGTAAGCCTTGCAAAGAAGAGTGAAACAGTTAAGAAATTCACTAGGTACAAACACTTGCATGGATCTTATCATTTGAGTTCTGACAACCAACGCCTTCAGTAATCAGTGCAAATCCAGATGCTCTGACCTATGAATCATAAAGTTCAGAAGTTGACCTGAAATCCTGCATCTGAAAAATGTAAATAATATCATGCACCTCTTATTAAGACACATTGTAATACACTCTTAATAACTGTGAAGTAGTATGATTTTCAGAGTCATCTACAGAATTTTATCTCTTAGATTACTAGAGAATTAAAAAACATTTCAACTCATTCACTACTCTACTTTGAATTTCCTAGTTCCTATTCATCCAATCATCTTAATTTTATAATCAGGTGATGTAACTCCATCTCTGTTGCTAGCATCCCCATTGCAAGGCACATTCTCACATGAACTATTTTACAGATCCTCAACTAGACAATACTTAGACTTGCTCTCTAGTTGCTCAAATAATGTTTTATGAGCACTCCCACACTCTCCTGGTTTACAGATGAGGAAACTCAGGTTCAAGAGTTTATTAACTTGAGATCAAATAAAGAATAAATGGCTGAGTCTGAAACTGAACCAGTTATATTTCCAAACCTGTGGCAATGTTTATTGCAGAGAAGATAGGCTGAGGACACTGAGATACAATGTAAACTAGTATTTGCTCACAAAAGAAACGTTAGATGGAAACGTTAAACCGTTTGGCTCCTCATTTTTCATTTTAAACTAATAAGGTTTGAGCATTTTAACCCTTGTGTCATCAATAACAAATTTATGTAGTTTTGTCCTATAATTTGTTTGGGTTTTACCTCCAGTTTTTAAAGCTGAGTTAGTACATAATACAACATTTCTGAAAGGTCACATAAAATGTCATTCCAAATTAATTGCAGTGCTTTAATCATTCAGGGATTTTAATTGTTTCAATAAATTTTAGAGATCAAAATAATGCAAATATTTACATAAGTTTATAACACAACATTTGAAAATTGCGGCACATGACTTTCAATTTGTATATCCAAAAATGCATTAAATGACTTCCTAAGTATATTTTCCACTTGGAAAGAAAATAAAGGGATAATTGGTCCAATGTGGTATCCTGACTTTCATTGATAACCAGCCTTTCCTCCAATAGCTGTGGATACTGAAACAAGTGTTCCATGGGTGTCAATTGACTTTAATGAGTGATTCATTGCACAATGGAAAGTACTTTGCATTCCCTTTAGATGTCTTCACTGTGTGGAAAAGATAAAGCTCTATTTAGCTTAGGATTGACACAATGGAACATAATTCACCTGCCTGTACTGACTCTATGTCATAGAAGTTTCTACAGAATGGCAAGAATAGTCACTCATTTTACTAGATCATGTACCACATTTTTTTTCTGCACATATGTTTAGGACAGGAGATCCACAGCAACCAACAGAGCAGAGGAATAAGAAATCTTCTTATCAATTAAGAACAAGTAAGGAAATTCAGAACAAAACACATAAGACTTTCAGGTACCACACTTACACTGCAAGGTGGATATTGGGGTGGATGACTACAGTGGTAAAGAATTTTGGTAAAATATAGAATCCCAAACATATAACTCCTAGATAAAAACACAAGCATGCAAATGATGAAGGCCATGAAAAAGCTACACTTTAAAAAGGCACACTTAGATGTCCAGAGAGCCACAAACAAGGAACAATAAGTCACATATCAAGATTTGAAGCACACACACTGCTCTGAAATTTGTGACTCACGGATCAAGGCAGCACAATGTTTCTTCTATATAATAAACACAATACGTTTTCCAGCAAAGACAACCCTGTGGTCCAAGGCTAATTTTTTAAATGGCTGCTCTGAAAGTTTCTAAGTATTAAATGAATTTGGTCATACTTACTCGCTTTTTAAATGACTCCCACATGGTTAATATCTCTGACATATCCTTGTACACACTAGATAAGATAGTTATGCCACACAGTGATTTTCACTGCTGCTGTCAGAGAGAGTTGAGACTTCTCAAAAAGAGGAGTCAGCCAATGGAGTCGTCTTAGAAGTGACAATTTCATTTGCAAAAGACTACAGAAATTTCTTTTCTTTAATCAACTTTATTTTTAAGTGATACCTGTTAAATATAAGAGTGAGAATAAGAGAGGGAGGAGATGTACAGTTCGGCACATGCTCAATCAGACTTGCCCCAATTGGTACAGTTAGAAATGTACCAGGGGATTTCAATTCAATCCCATCACGGTGGCATGTACCAATGCCATCTCACTAGTCAAAATGATCAGTTTCAGTTCATAATTGATCATAATGACAGGTTTAAGAGTCAAAGGGATCACATAAACAAGACTAGTGTCTGCTAATACTAACTGATAGAATTAAAAAGGAGAGAACATTCCAACATGGGAAGCGTGATACTCAGCAGACTCATAAAATGGTAGATGTCCTAAACAGCACTCTGTCCTCAGAATCAGCCCTTAAGGCATGCAGATCTGGCTAAAAAGCCCATGAGAAGCTTCTCAGGCATGGAAAGCCAAGACACCATGGGAAAAAAAAAATGACCTAAAAGAAAGATCTCTGTGAGTGAGATCCCAGCAGAAAGAACGGGGCCATCAAAGAAGGAGGTACCTTTCTCTGAAGGGAGGAGAGAACTTCCACTTTGATTATGGCCTTGTCTAAATAAGATCGGAGTTGGCAAACTCAAAAGGCTTCCATAGCCTTGGCAACTTATGACAAGAGCCTAGGGTAATTACTGACACCATAAACAAGAGTGTCAATTGTTAAATCAACAATAGGAGTCACTGTGCACTTACTCCCCATGTAGTATCTCTGTCCTTAATGTGTTATACCATGTGAATTAACGGTATAACTAGTACTCAAATAGTACTTTACAGTTTGTGTTTCTGTGTGGGTGCAAACTGTTGAAATCTTAGTATATACTGAATCGATCTTCTGTATATAAAGATAATTGAAAATGAATCTTGATGCAAATGGGATGGGAGAGGGACCGTGAGATGGGATGGTTCTGGGTGGGAAGGAGGTTATGGGGGGAAACAGCCAGTGTAATCTAAAAGCTGTACTTTGGAAATTTATATTTATTAAATAAAAGTTAAAAGTATAAGTAGCATATCCATGATAAACTCTCCATTTGTAGTCCTTGCAACTCCCTGAGTTTTATCTATCAACAACTGAGTGAATCCTTCACTGGTTTGTTCTTTTGGCACATAAATAAAATTTGTTTTCTGAAAAAAAATCAACTTGATTTTTAGTGTCTTATACATCACTAAATATCATATGAGAATATACGTATCTCAATTTGACAATTTTCTGAACTCCAAAATTTACAATCTATTTTGACTGGATAATTTACTATTATTTGCATAGGTTATTGCCCACAATGATGCTTATGATAAGCCAAGATTCACTGGCAAAAAATGTAAAATCAGAAGCAATGGAAGTTAAACTTGCCTGCCTACTAAACGTTAATGTATGGTTCCAGTTCTTGAAGCCAAGCTGCTGTACAGTGCCTTGAATGCAGACACCAGATACCATCAGGTCCCATGGCAGAATTAATTCACTGAATTGAGAGTGTAGTTGGCCCTACAAGATTCTTAATCACTAGCCCTATGACGTTTTACTCACAGGATGCATGAAGTCATTTCTTTCTCCAGCAGATAACATGTTGATGTTCAGTCTTGTTTTGAGGGGTTTATTTTCCAGTATCATCAGGTCCCATGCAAAATGTAACTTTCAGCTGCATGAAGTCCCTAGACTGATTAAAACCCATTATGCTATCCTCAAAATTCCCTAAAGCACATGATATTGCTGACCAATTGATGCAGGGCCACGAGCACTGCAGACCAACTGGAAACTTGGACATGAACGGAATACACACCTCCAAGTGCCAGTTTCAATCTATAAAAACCTTTACTCTTGACCTCTAGGGGATCCCTGGAATTAACCAGCAGTTGGATGGGTCCTTGCTCTGCACTCTACAATAAATACTTCTTTCTTCAGCGATTGGCTTTCTGTGTGTCAGGTGAGTGGACCCAGTTTTGGAGTTCATAGCAACTCCACCAATCAGTTTTAGAGGTTGTTTTGTCTCATTCTTGGAGGTAGCTTACTCTTGGAGAATAGTACATTACATAATTCCATGCTTGTCTTCACAGAAGCATCAAATAAAACTACTTGGTAGATTTATTTTTCTCTTTGAATAACACCTTATTTTATAGAATAGTTTTACACACCATCTGAGTATGAACTTCCATTCGATGTATGTGTATAAAACATATTGATGCAGCACTCCAAAAGTAGCCAATAATATACATCATAAACCGAGCAAAGATATTTTATCCCAGTGAATCATCTGTGGCCTCCACTTACATTCCCTGGAAATAGAGCCCTGGGGAGGAACTAGCAAGGTAAACTCACACAAAAGTCTTAGGTTAAGTAGCACCATTAGCTTTGAACCAAGAAAAGGTGTAAGAGTTTTAATGCCTGTTTCAACTTGATTGATTGCTGCCAGTTATGAACAATCATTGGTCACATCAGAAATTACTTTAAGGAATGTGAGCTTTCTATGCTATTTATAAATTAAGGTTGGAGTAGCCATAATGCTTTGCTATGGAGATTAGAGATAGCATTGCCTTCATAAATAAGTAAAAATTTAGAGTATTATTTTCGTATTCCAATACCCTCTATGATATTACAGCCATAGATTGTTTTTCTTGTTTCTCATCAAAACTTGTCTATCCCAAGCTATTTTCTTTCTTCTGTGAAATAATTACATTCAATACACAGTCAGGGAAAGTATAATTTGGATTATTACAGTTTCCTAATCATACACTGGATAATAACAGTACAATGGAAAATGAGAAGCTGTCGAGACATGTGTCTGCAAAGGCCCAAGATCCTCCTGATTAGCAGCAGTTATATTAGGTGGTATGTCAGACTTATAAATATATATAGCCATAGCATCTACTAATAATATAATCTGGCACTATAATCTATAATCTATTAAATCCATCTAGATATACAAGTTGTGTCATTTTACTCTCTTTCATTATACATGTTTATTAATCGGGTTACTAAAACCTAATGGTTTTCTAGGTTTTTAATTGGCTTGACAAAAGGCTCTATGCACTAAAAAATTAGGTTTACAGTGTAATCAAGAATGCACCTGCTGTCACATTTATCAACACTTTTATGAAACAATGTGACATCATAGGAAACTTTTGGGAAGAACGAGAACCTTCCTTGCCAGTAAGAATCCCATCCAATGCTTTTGAAAATTAATATCTGTATTCAAGATTCCCTGGCATGTTCTTATTTATTTATTGTTATTGAGAATGAGGAGACTGGATCTGGGGTTTTTGGAGTGCTTAGGAGGATGCTGTTTTTTTTTTTTTTAACTCAAGGTAAAATATATGTACCACAGTTTAAAATAACCTAAATTGGGAATTTGAATTAAGTCCCCAACTAATTTTTTTTTTTGACAGGCAGAGTGTACAGTGAGAGAGAGAGGGAGAGAGAGAGAGAGAGAGAGAGAGAGAGAGAGAGAGAGAGAGAAAGGTCTTCCTTTTTCCATTGGTTCACCCCCCAATGGCTGCTGTGACCAGCGCACCGCGCTGATCCGAAGCCAGGAGCCATGTGCTTCTCCTGGTCTCCCATGCGGGTGCAGGGCCCAAGCACTTGGGCCATCCTCCACTGCCTTCTCAGGCCACAGCAGGGAGCTGGACTGGAAAAGGAGCTACCAGAACAGAATCCGGTGCTATGACCAGGACTAAAACCTGGTGTGCCAGTGCCGCAGACAGAGGATTAGCCTAGTGATCTGCTGGGCTGGCCTCCCAACTAATTTTTAAAGAGAAGACATTTACATTTTAAAATAAATAACTTCAAAGCAACAACTTTGGATTACCTCCCCCTCTACAATCTTCCCTTAGCCCTAGAATGTAAGGTCCCTACTTCACATACCATTGTGAGTAGAATCCAAGAGTCAAATACACTGGGAGTTGCTAAAGCTCCTATTCTGTAAACCTCTAGTTAATGAAGGGATTTGTTTTCCATGGTAATAACAAAAAAACAATTCTCATGTTTCATTTCATGATTTCTAAAGTGTTTTTACATTTGTTGCCTAGCGAAATTCTTACAACAATTCTCTTTGGCGGGTAAGACAGACTGATTTAGATGAGGAAGAAACTGAAATGAAAGCATCAACTGCTCAGCTGTAAAACCTTGTGTAGTGTTACTGAAAGGCTTCAAACCTCAAGTTCCTTTTAGCTTAGTTTGCCCTTTGATACCTTCTTAAAATTCTACTTTGCTAAAGGATTTACCATCTTCTTAATAAGGCCTTCAGGTCTTTGATTAAAATAACCCAATCTGAAAGATTCTCATTAAGACAGAGGTGAGCCCCTTGGAATACACATTTTAACAACTTCTTCAGAGGATTCTAAGGCAATTTGTATGGGTCTTAAAAAACACTTCATTAACTATTCTAATTGTCACTAAAGCAGAGGCAAGATATTTGGACCCTGTTGGCCAAATATCAAAAACACTCAAAATAACTTAAAACTAAAGACACACTTCCACTCCACTAAATGATATTGGCAAGATACACCTTTGACTTTTATCAAGAGCAGGTTGGGATATGAAGAACATCTCTGAATCTTTTGCAAAACCTCTGTAGAGGATATTGTTTTTAGATAGGAATCACACAATAAATTCTATTTAGAATGCTGAACAATGAAAAGAAAATAGCAATTCTTAATAATTAGCTTTTAATCACTGTTCCATTTATATCTTGACTATTAGGAACTTCTTAAACATTTTTGAAATATTTTATTTATATGAGAGGTAGAGTTGCAGAGAAAAGGAGAGACAAAGAGAGAGGTCTTCCATCTACTGACTCACCTCCCCAAATGGCTGCAACAGCTGGAGCTGGGCTGATCCAGAGTCATGAGCCAGGAGCTTCTTCCGGGTCTCCCTTGCCATAGCAAAGAGCTGGATCAGAAGAGGCAAGGGATACCAGTACTGTAGGCAGAGGATTAACCTATTGTGCCACAGTGCTGGCCCCCAGCTACTAGGAACTTTAAAACTAAATTTACGGGCTGGCACTACGGCATGGAGGGCAAAGCCACTGCTTGCGGCACCGGCATCACATATGGGTGCCAGTTCAAGTTCTGCTCCCCCCGACCCTGATTCAGCTCTTGCGCCTGAACAAGCAGAAGATGGCCCAAGTGCTTGAGCCTCTACACCCACGTGAGAGACCCAGAAGGCGGCTCCTGGCTTCAGATGGGCTCAGTTCCAGCTGTTGTGGTCATTTGGGGAGTGGATCAGTGGATGGATGCTCACTCTCTGCCCCCCACACACACATACCCTCTGTAACTCTGCCTTTCAATAAAGAAATAAATAAATAGATAAATAAATCTTTAAAAAACCTAAATTTGTTCATGCCTAAATTTTAGGCATATTCACCTTTCCACTGAAAACCTTGACTTTTCATATACTCATATACATGTGAATTTGCACTATTTTTATTTTCATTGTCCTATTATACATGACTTTTACAAAGCTATCTTAAAATCATTTGAGAAGTAGGCAAGGTAAAACTTAAAATTAGTACCCCTGAGAAATATGAAGTAAACAAATCCATGCAGGAATAATTTTAACATGAAGAAAGGATGGAGAGTTAGAGGTTCGCAGTGGTAGAATTTTTTTTTCAAAACATAATTCTTTCAGGCACAGTTGGTAAGTACACCTGTCATATGTGCTTCCAAAAATGCAGCTTAAAATGATAACATACTGAGAGAAAAACAAATCTCAGGAATACAAAATTCATTTGTTATAACCAGTTTTGCTTACACGCTCTCAAAATAGCCATCTGTATGAAAATGTGTACATAACAGAACAACTTGCTGCAATACTGCAAGGTTCGTATATATTTAGGCTTTGGAACTTTCTAAAAGCTTGAAAACTTTTTCAGAAACACATATCACACTTTCATTCAGAGTCATTACATGTAAGGGAACAGAGAAGACACAAAGGAACAGCAGCTACTTAAATAAAATCTGGCTTCAGTGTGGTGAGTCCTGATTTTCTTTTCTTTCTCTTAAAACACTTAGCTATTTTTCCTCTTCACAGATCCTCCACTCCTTTTGATTTTAACAAACTGTTTACTGGTTCTTACTATATGCAGTTACATTTCTGTGTGCTTTATGATTATCAGCTCATTTAATACTCATAGCAAATTACTGTGTAGGCAAAGTTCCCTAAGGTCACACATTTTCCTGTTGGAACAGCTGGGATCAGAATCCAGTCTGGTTTCAGCATCCACAACCACTACACACTCTGCTGACTCTATGCTAGCTCTTATACATCTCTGAAAAAGTCAGTGCTTTAGCAGAGGAAAATGACTAGCGCCATCCATTAATCCCTTACCTGCTGTGTAAATTGGAATGTTTACCCACTGACACTGGTCATGCCTAAAGAATCATTTTGTAGTTGTTGCACATCTATCTATAGATCTAATTTTATTATAGAAAGAAAAGGAAAATACTTCAAGATAATCTATTTAGTTCCATAATCATGAGGGTTGATTATTTGAAAAATTTTTGGAGGGAGAGAAACACTGCATCAAAAATATCTTAATCACAAGGAGCATCCAACCAGATAAATATTAAATTGCTAAAAGGATATCACTCAGAACTAAGAAAAACAATGTAACAATTTAATCCATATTTCTTTGTAAAGCTTTCTATTTTATTATATTAACAACAAAATGAATCTTTTTATAGCAGTCTATTTGTTTATAACAATACTTATTTTAAGTAGGTAAGACAAATGTAAACAAACTAATTTTAATCATTAAAAGTATTCATTGAATTAAGACAATTCTAATGTTATATTATTCAGGATCAGTGTTTTATAAGTTATTACTAGTGGGACCAGCACTGTGGTGTAATGGGTTAAGCTGCTGCCTGCAGTGCCAGCATCCCATATGGGTGCCAGTTCGAGACCCAGCTGCTCCACTTCCAATCCAGGTCTCTGCTATGGCCTGGGATAACAGTAAAAGATGGCCCAAGTCCTTGGGTCCCTGCACCCATGTGGGAGACATGGAAGAAGCTCCTGCTCCTGGCTTCAGATTTGCACAGCTCCAGCCATTGTGGCCAGTTCGGGAGTGAACCAGCAGATGAAAGACCTCTCTCTCTCTCTCTCTCTCTCTCTCTCTCTCTCTCTCTCCCTCCCTCCCTCCCTCCCTCCCTCTGCCTCTGCCTCTGCCTCTGCCTCTGCCTCTGCCTCTCCTTCTCTCTCTGTGTAATTCTTTCAAATAAATAAAATCTTTTTAAAAAGATATCTTACTAGTATTGTGATGTGTTTAAGGTAAAATGCTTATTTAAATAGATTGCACTACAATCCTCTCAATATTTTTATTAGAATAGGTTAGGTTAAAAGTGTGTAAAATTGACAATGGCATTTTAGTGCAAGGTGGGAAGTTAAAAAGTTATCTCTCTGGTTTTAATTCCCCTAAGGTAATTTATCTGGCTTAAAATAGCAGTCATCTTCAATGTTCATTTTCTTTTTTCACAAATCTCAACCTTGGGTAGGACTTAGTATGGATGAGACACCTCTACTCCACACAGCAGCAGCAGGGATAACCTGAATGTAGAAGCCACTTCCAGCCAAGGCTGTTGTTGAGGACTTTTGTTCTCCTCAATGCAGTGCTTCACCGGGCTATCTAGACTGCCTCACAGCATGAGTGTCTGGGTCACAAAGACTTGGCAAGTATCTTTGAGGCTTTTTCTGTCCTGGCTTCTAAATCCCAGAATGTCCCACCTGTATATGTCTATAGACAAGTAAGTCACCAGCCAGCCCAGATTTAAGGGAAGGGAAATTGGACTCCATGTCTCCATTCTGGGATAGCAAAGAATTTGCAGCTACTTTTAGTCAACCACACCAATATATAAATTGAACAAGACGTTCATTAAAATGTCAAGTTTTCATTTTCTTGAGCTAAAAATATTTACATAAGGATATGCATATAAGAATACCTAGAAAATCATTAAAAAAAAATAACTGTAACAATGGGAGTACCAGTCCTGCCAGATAAGAAAACATGCTCCAAAGTCTCTGCAACTAGAGTCATCTGATACTGCTCCAATGGAACATACTACAGGACCAGAGATATATTCAATAATCTGTGAACATTCAATGTATAGTAAAGGTAGTATCTCGAATCACTGTGGGAAAGACAGATTTTTGTCATAGATTATGTTAAGACATTTGGATAACCATTCTTAAAACACACTAGGTCTACTTATTATTCACTGTAACACACAGCAAATGAAAATAAAAAAGTAAAATATAGAGACGCTAGGAAGAATGCAGGAGGATAGATTCCTTGATAAAGTATGTATGAAAAAAGTGTTCTTAAACATAACTAAATATATAGAAATAATAAAACATTGATGAGTTCAACTATCTTAAAAAAATCAACTTTGTTTTAGAACATCATATAAGCAAAAATAAAAGGCAAAAGACATCTAGAATAGAATATTTGTAATTTCTGTTATAGATAATCATTGTATCTAATATATAAACAAATCATTAAAAATGGGACCAGAGTTAGACAGAGATGAAACATTGACAAAGAAAGAGAAAGACCAATAGTCTTCAAACATAACCAAAGGTGCTCAACCTCATTATAAAGCAATTACAAATTTAATTTACAAAGCAATACCATCCCTAATCTATCTGATTTGCAAAACTTCAGCATCTCAACAGCACTTTTGTAGGTGGCATAACAGGCTCAGACAGCTGGAGAAAGCATGAACTCCTCAATGTCAATTGAGATGAAATTGCCAACAGCTTTCACTCCATAAAACTCATTTCAAAGCTAAGAATTTACATTGAAGATTAGCCTCCAAAAATATGCAAAATTGTTTTTCATTGTGGTATTATTAACAAAGGTAAATAGTGAAAACTATTCAGAAGATACTTCCATAAGAAACTGACTTGGCTAAAAGAAACCTGACAGAGAAGTATGCACATCATAGATGAATAGGAAAATGTCTATGAATTAAATGTAACACAGTGGTATACATATACTACAGACTACTACTCACATGTAAAAAAATGAAATTATGTCTTTTGCAACAAAATTAGTTGCAAGTGGAAGCCTTTATGCTTAGTGAAATAGGCCAATGTCAAAAAGATAAATATATTTTTCTTGATTCATGGTGTATATAAGTGAAATTGATATTTTGATATATTATTGTTCACAGCCTTTGTCTATACTCTTAATGAATAGTGGATTTTCTACTTACTACTTGTTGAAGTCTGTATTTACTAAAGAGTTAAGTTTATGATTAAAAAATAAACTGAAGTGAAAGTGTGGGCAAGAAGGAGGGTAGAGTACAAAATATCATTATCCTCTTAAATCTGTATATATGAAATACATGAAATTTGTTCAATTTATATAAATTTAAAAAACCTTTAAAAAAGAAGATTCAAAGAGGCAAAACACAAAACTCAATCCAAATGGAAATACATTTTATCTAAACATGGCACAGAAAAAATTTGAGTGATGTAAACGCAGCTTTCTATATAAATACTTCTAGTGTACTTTAGTAGCACACTTGTATTTCTTAGTAAATACATAGTACAGACATCATCTTAAAACTAATTCATGCTCACTTTTCCTCCCTCCCCTCCTGCCTTTCTCTCCCTGACCCTGTCTCTCCTTCCCACCCCCAAGTGCACTGTGAAATAGAATAAAGAGTACATATTTGCATCTTGTTAGGAACCAGTTTTTACTTTGAGAGGAGGACAATACAATTGCAGAATGTGGGAAGCTGAGAAAGAATCCTGTGGCAATTCTTTATTTCAAATAACAATGTGAACTCAATATTTTTAACAGCTTTGTTGAGGTATAATTGGCATACAACAAATATCAAATACTGAATATGCAGAATCTGTTTTGAGATACAGAATCAGGAACCACTCTCAAGCTTGTATATGCACATCTCTCCTCCAACAGTTTTCTCAGACTTTGTGCAATCCCTCTCTATTGTAGGTCCTCTCAGTATCTCCTTCCAGAAACTAGTCATGTTCTTTTCTAATTATAGATCTGTATCTTCTAAAATATTATATAATTATCTATACTACTTCTTTTTTATCAAGAACAGTCTTGCTTCTTTCATTCAGATTCACTGAGATTCATCCATGCTGTGGCTTCGATCAATAATTTATTACTGAGTAGTATTCCATTTTGATTCTACAATTTGTTTATCTGTACATATATTGCTTGATATTTTGGTTGTTTTGGATTTTAGGCTAATACAAGGAGACTTTACAAGTAAATATTTGCATGTGAGTCTCTCACTAGACATGTGTTTTATCTCTTAAATATCAACAAATGGGATGGTTTAATTATATAGGTTGTATCTTAAGACTATGAAGAATCTGCCCAGCTGTTTTCCAAATGATTGTGTAATTTTACATTCCTATCAATATCCAAGAGTTTGGATTTCCCACAACCTCTTTTGGGTTGGTATACTTAGTATTTTTATCTAATACCTGAGAAGTGGTATCTCAGTTTGTCTCCATTTGTATTTCCCCAGTGACTAATGATATTGAACATCTTCACAAGTGCTCATTTCTCATTCTTTATTATCTTTGGTGAAAAGTTCGTTCAGATATTTTGACAGGCTCTTATTTTGTGTCTCGGTTTCTATTATTGTGTTTTGAATTTTTATACTTATTCTGGATATAAATCCTTCCCAGACATACACTTAAGGAAATGGTTTCCAGGGTCTGATCTGTGACACAGCATGTTAGGCAGCTACTGGTGACACTGGTATACCCCAGGAACACCGGTTCCCGTACCAGCTGCTGAGCTCCTGCTAATGCTGGGAAGGCCGTGGCAGACGACCCAAGTGATCAGGCTCCTGCCACCACATGGGAGAACAGGATGGGGTTCCTGCCTCCTAGTCTCAGCCTGGCCAAGTCCCAGCCATTGCAGGCATTTGGGGGGGGAACCAGCAGATGACAAATCTCTTACCTGCCTCCCCTCATTAACCCTTCTTTCTCTTAATATTGTGGCTACCTTTTCATTTTTCTCATCAGGAGCTTTAATGAGCACAAGTTTTAATTTTTGGTGAACCCTGATTTATCAAACTCTTTCTTGAAATCAGGTAGTGTTAATTATTCTACTTTGTTCTTTTTCAAAACTGTTTTGGGAATTACAGGGTCTTTGATTTTCCATATAATTTTGAAACCAGGTATTAATTTCTTTAAAGAAAAAAAAGTCTGGAGACAGGCATGTGGCATAGCAGTTCAGATGTCTCTAAGGATGCCTAAGTCCTGGGTTTGAGTACAGGCTCTGCTCCCTATTTCTGCTCTATGCTAATGTGTACCCTGAGAGGAAGCAGATGTAGTTTGTCTGGGTCACACATGTAGGGGGTCGGACTGAGCTCCTGGCTCCTGGCTATGGCCTGGACTTAGCCCCACTTGTTACAATCATTTAAGGAATGAACAACTGGATAGATCTCTGTCATTCTCTGCCCTACTCTATCTTCCAAATAATTGCATATAATTTCATTGCAATAGCATTGGATCCACAGATCATTGGAAAAGAACTGACATGTTAAAAATTAATAGTTCTGATCAATGACTATGATAATCTCCAATTATTTGTTAATTTTCTCAACAATGGTTTTCAGTTTTCTTAATAGGGGTCTTCAACATCTTTTGTTAGATTCATTCCTAAGTATTTCATGCTCTGATACTACATTTGAGTGAAATTTACTCCTATTTTTCTAGCTTCATAAAGTATAAGCCGGCATCTTGGTTTGAGACCTTCTCTTCTACTATAAAAGTTCAGTGCTACAAATTTTACCCTACAGTTTGTGTTAGGGTGTGCACAAAAATTCTGATATATCTTTATTTTCATTCAGTTTAGAACACTTTGGAATTATTTTTCTCTTTCTCTCAACACTGCCTTTCAAATAAATAAATCTTAGGCCGGTGCCGCAGCTCACCTGCGGCACCAGCACCCTGGGTTCTAGTCCTGGTTGGGGTGCCAGATTCTGTCCCGGTTGTTCCTCTTCCAGTCCAGTTCTCTTCTGTGGCCCAGGAGTGCAGCGAAGGATGGCCCAAGTCCTTGGGCCCTGCACCCGCATCGGAGACCAGGAGGAAGCACCTGGCTCCGGGCTTCGGATCGGTGCATTGTACCACCAGCAGTGGCCATTTGAGGGGTGAACCAATGGAAAAGGAAGACCTTTGTCTCTCTCTCTCTCTAACTCTGCATGACAAATATATATATATATATATATATATATATATATATATATATATATATATATAAAATGAGTTTACCTGTCCAGCTTGTTAGGATTTTATGCTGGTTCTTGTCCTATGCGTGCATCATACACTGCTACTTTTCATAATTTTGGCCTCAGATGTTTTTCCACTGCCATATTTAAGTCGCAGTACTGAATACGCCAGGGAGGTCCCCTGAAGATCTCCGGGCCACTTGGTCTGAACAGCTGTCTGACCTTGTGCTGTGCGGCCACCACAGTTTCCAGGACTCCATCCCCCCAGCTCTGAAAGTCAGACTACATCTGGATTTCTCTTCCCTAGGCTGCTATCTGGAAATTCTCTCAAGGTAATAAGCCAGAACCCTTGAAGAGGTTACTTTGTTTTCAGTTTCTCAGAGACTATGCTTTTTCATATTCATTGTTTCCCATCCATTGTCTTGAAATCTTTTGTTTTACATGCTTTGTCTAATTTATTATATTTAGTTCAGATTTTGTGTGTGGGTGGGGGGGTATTTCAGGCACAAATCAATCAAGTCAATGTTACTCTATTTGGCTAGAAGAAAAGTGACTTTATGAAGTTTTTTTATGATTTATTTATTTTTTGAGAGGTAGAGTTACAGACAGAGGGGGAGACAGAGAGAGAGGTCTTCTATCCAATGGTTCACCCCTCAAATGACCACAACAGCTGTTGGGAGCTTGTTCTTGTTATCCCACACAGGTACAGGGGCCCAAGCACCTGGGCCATCTTCCACTGCTTTCCCAGGCCATAGATAGCAGAGAGCTTGAATGGAAGAGGAGAAGTTGGCACATGAATGGGAGTCCAGATGGGATGCCAGTGTCACAGGAAGAGGCTTAGCCTACTGTGCCACAGCACCAACCCCTTCATCAAGCTTTACAAAATGTATTACTATGGCCGGCACCGTGGCTCACTAGCCTAATCCTCCACCTGTGGCGCTGGCACCCCAGGTTCTACCCAGTTGGGGTGCCAGATTCTGTCCTGGTTGCTCCTCTTCCAGTCCAGCTCTCTGCTGTGGCCCAGGAAGGCAGTGGAGGATGGCCCAAGTGCTTGGGCCCTGCACCCATATGGGAGACCCAGAGGAAGCTCCTGACTCCTGGCTTCGGATTGGGCAGCGCACTGGCCGTAGTGGCCATTTGGGGGATGAACCAACGGAAGGAAGACCTTTCTCTCTCTCTCTCTCTCTCTCTCTCTCTCTCTCTCTCTCTAACTCTGCCTGTTAAAAAAATAAAAATAAATTAATTTAAAAAATATGTTACTTGTAGTCCATGGAAAAAAATCTAGATAAGAGCCTGTCAATTTTTTTCTTTCTATACAGGTTATATAGTACATATTTTTGGTTCTGTGGGCCTTATGGTCTCTTCTGCAACTACCCAACATTGCCATTGTGTGAAAATATGAAACAATCATATATAAACAACTGAATATGACTGCTCCATAAAAATATTACTTACAAAACCAGGAAGGAGATAGGATTCGACTCACATACCTAGGTTTACCCATTTCTCATCTAGATAAATGACTCTCCACTAGCAAGGATCAAAGCTAGCACGAATATTTTAATTTTAAAATGTTATATACCATTTACAGAAGTGGGAGTTTCTTTAGTAATGTTTTAGTTTGGGTTTCATGCAATTACTCTCAGAAGACATACTCAAAAATTAGTGGGATTAAAGGACATTTAAAAGCTTAATTGAAGGTGCTTGCAGTGGCCCATTTTAGAAGTAAGAATATAAGAAAGCATAATGATTCAAATTTACTACAACAAGATTGAATGGGTCAAAAAAAGAATCACAAACACAAAGGGATTCACAAATCAACATTGTGACTCCTCTAATGTAAAGATCTGTTTACTGAAGATTATCAAGGATGCTAGGAAACAGAATATCTACCCTATCTTTAAATATCTGGAAAATCTCACTCCACAGTTAATTTACAAATTAAGAGAAAAATGTTTATTTTCAAGGACAAGATATGATAGACATTGGCTTACCCAGGTGTTCAAGTACATATTATCATCAATAATAAGAAATATTGATGTCATTTGCCTCTAGATAAAAGTAAGCAGCACCACCTAAATAACACTCCTATCAAAACATTTGAGTTGATCTTTGAGAAGATAATCCAACAAGTATAGAACGATTATGAGGAAAAATACAATAAGTGTCATTGAAATATGTCACTGTCATGAAAAATAAAATAGATTGTGGGACAAGTAAGTTAAGACTTAGAAACTATGAGGGTATTTCAAAAATTACACATTTATTTCAAAAATTTTTGCATGAAAATAAACTCACATTTTTTTTTTCTTTGACAGGCAGAGTGGACAGTGAGAGAGAGACAGAGAGAAAGGTCTTCCTTTGCCGTTGGTTCACCCTCCAATGGCTGCCGCAGATGGCACGCTGCGGCCGGCGCACCGCGCTCATCCGATGGCAGGAGCCAGGTGCTAGGTGCTTATCCTGGTCTCCCATGGGGTGCAGGGCCCAAGCACTTGGGCCATCCTCCACTGCACTCCTGGGCCACAGCAGAGGGCTGGCCTGGAAGAGGGGCAACCGGGACAGAATCCGGCGCCCCAACCGGGACTAGAACCCGGTGTGCCGGCGCCGCAAGGCGGAGGATTAGCCTGTTGAGCCACGGCGCCGGCCTAAACTCACATTTTAATTCTACTTTTCCACAAGTACTTTTGAAGTACCTTCATAGAATATTCATGATTTTTTAAAATTTTATTTAAGGTATATAAAAGTCACGTATGTCATATATACAGATTTAGGAACATAGTGATGCTTCCTACCCTACCCTCCTTCTCACCCATGCTCTCACTCTTACTCCTTTTCCCTCTCCTATTCCCACTCTTAAATCTTACAAAGACCTATTTTCAGTTAACTTTATGCTGAAAGGGTTAACCCTACCCTAAGTAAAGAGTTCAACAATAGTATGAAGAAAAAACACTGTTCCTCAACAATAGAGACAAGGACTGTAAACAATCATTGAATTTAAGAATGTCAATTTCCTCTGATTACATTTAAGATACTCTCAGTTACCACAGAGGAAACATACGGTATCTGTTTTTGGGACCGGCTTATTTAACTAAGTAAAATAGTTTCCAGCTGTGTCCAAATGAATTTTGATTGGTTCCTGTATGAAAAATTCAAACATTGACATTAATTCATTATTGGGGTTAACTATGTGCATATACATATAAAATATGTGTACACATTAGATGATTTTACTGGAGCAATATTAATTTTCTTAGCATGATAACAATAGCCTCATGGTGAAAGTCATTATTCTTAAGAGATACACATTAACTATTTTGTTGTGAAGTGTCATATCTGCAAGTCAATCTCAAATAATTTATAAAGAAAAAATTATCAATAGATGTAAATTATGTATATAAAATGCTAACAATTGATGAATTTAAGAAAAGAATTAAAAAATTTATTTTACTCTTTTGTAGATTTGAAAATGCCGAAAGTTAAAGTTTTTGAGAAATGTAGGCCTTGCTCACAAAATGCAACATTTCCTTCCTTAATAATAAACATGATTCAGGTGACTAACTTTAGAGTGATCTGAACACTATAAACTGTTTCACCAAATAATTATATGGAGAATTTTGGGAATAATGTGTAATTCGTCCTTTCTGTATAAGGTATTTTTTCCACTAAAAGCCCAACATGGAAGGAAAAAAGGAGGGAAAAGAGGGGAGGGAGGAAAGGAGAGAGGAGGAAAAGGAAGGGAACAAAAGGAAGAGGAAAAAGAAAGCAATTGGAAGGAAGAAGGAAGGAAGGAAACCAAACAAGAGAAGGAAGGAGGGGCCGGCACTGTGGCACAGCGGGTTAACGCCCTGGTCTGAAGAGCAGATATCCCAAATGGGGGCCAGTTAGAGACTTGGCTGCTCCACTTCCGATCCAGCTCTCAGCTATGCCCTGGGATAGCAGTAAAAGATGGCCCAAGTCCTTGGGTCCCTGCACCCATGTGGGAGCCTCAGAAGAAGCTCCTGGCTCCTGGCTTTGGATTGGCGCAGCTGCGGCCATTGTGGCCAATTCGGGAGTGAACCAGGGGATGGAAGACCTCTCCTTCTCTTCCTCTCTCCCTCCCCCCCCCCGCCTCTCCTCTCTGTGTAACTCTTTCAAATGAATAAATGTTAGAGAGAGAGAGAGAGAGAGAGAGAGAAGAGGAAGGAAAGGCAGAGTTGCACAGGACCGGAGACCAGAAACGCCACCCTGCAGCTCTCCCAGGGCTCAGTGATGCCACAACAGCTTGTCCGTCATGTGTATACAGCTGGGAGAACTTCTGCACCCTTCACTCCACTTCATGATCCATATTAACCACCAGCATGATTCAACTTTCAGGTTGGGAGAGCCCAAACGATGGCCCTGTTCCACTGTTGCCTGGCACCATTTCCCCAGGAGACGACTCAAGCTCAACTGGAAAGAATACATAGGCCAGGGAAATTATTCTGATTAGATAGTTTGTCCTAAATGCTCTGTTCTGTTCAAGTATTGAGTGAAAAAATAAGCACAATGAAATAAAATTCTAACAGGTAAAGCATCTTAGATTAAGGATCCAAGCTCAGGTGTACTCCACCATTCCTAAGCTTGCCTACTGTTCAGCCACACAAACCTGGCTAGAAATAATACAAAATCATTACAACTACTCTTTTAAAGTTGTGATTGTTTTTCCATTTTTGTCAGCACCTCTCCCTTACTTATTCAGCAAAATAATGGAATCCCTTAAATTTTACATGAATGATTCATCTTTGGTCATGGCATAGTTAGTATGGTATATATATATAGTGTAGAACTTAAAACAATGGGTAGTTTTAAAATCTGGAGCTAAATTCGAGCTTTTCCCTTCATTTTCACTTCCTTGAGATTTTAATATTATCAATATACTTTTCTAATTTGTCTAACATTTCCTTCTGAGTGTGATAATGCTGTACCCATACTGGATTCTCATATTCTATAACCATAGAAACAACTGCCTAATTTGTACATAAAACCAACTCCTCCTGCCAGAGTTACTCTAAGTACTTGTCATCGTGTTCCTACAGGAAAGCTATTACATAACCATGAGATTATAACTCACCTTTTTATAAATTGATATTTACCTGAAAACAACTCTGATAAAATAAGTGGCCTTAGAGTTAAAAACATTCTTACATTCTTTCATCAAATTGCTCATGAAATAATGTGGTAGATATTATCTTCATTTTACAAATGAAGAATAAAAATATCAAACGGAGAAAGGGTATTATGGTTACACTGAGTTAAGCCACTGCTAGGTCACCTGCATCCCACGTGGAAGTGCGTATTTGAATCCCAGCTGTTCCACTTCTGATAGAAATTCCTGTTAATGTGCCTGGGAGAGCAGCAGATGATAGCCCAAGTATGTGGGTCCTTGCCACTCACATGAGAGACCCAGGTAGAGTTAAGGGCTCCTGACTTCAGCCTGGTCTAATCTCAGCCGCTGCAGACATTTGGGGGAGTGGAACAGTAGATGGAAGATCTCTCTTTTTCCTCTGTCTCTCTCTCTCTTCCTCTTTTTCAATCTTAATTACTATTTTTCAAATATAGGAGGGATTGAGAGACCTAACCTTGTATAATTAATGAGTAATGGAAGGGAACTATAGAGAAATATAAGAATGTGATTTTAAATTTTAAAGTCCCCTATTTACAATTATTTTACTAATGCTTACATGCCTGCAATTTTTTCTTTAATAATTTTTTGCATAACCTTTTCCCATTAAAGGATAAAAATCAACATCTGTCTGCTCATGTTGACTGAACCATCAAACTCAATTTATTCCCACTTCATTTCACAACTATAGTTAGACTTTCTCAGACTGCAACATCAAAACAGAGGTACAACCAAGCTTTATGGCTACACAAAATAAATATTGTAACAAGTGCCTTTCCCCATCTATTAATTGATTAAGCATGAAAATAAGAACTGGATTATCAGAGTCAGAGTTTTATACTTGGTGGTGGTGGGGGGAGTCTTACATCAAGTTTCAGATCTCTGAGACATGTAGCAAAATCAACTATCTCTATCAAAGTCTATCAATATACCTAAAACATACATCTTCAACTGCAGTGAGTAGTTTACCAAAGATTCATAACTTTCCACTTTCAAAAGTTCAAAGGCAAGGAGTGAAACAATGTCTCTGGTTATTTTTATCTACGTCCAGATCAGAAATCTAAAACACAGATACCAAAAATCACAAATACTCATTGAAGTTGATATCCTAATGACCTATACAGCATATTAGGGTGACCACGAAATGTTCATGGCTCTGAATAACAGCACAGCTGCCCCATGTACTTCTCCCTTGGTCTTCTCACCCACAACTTAGTTCTGTATTAAAGGTATCATGGGTGCTTCCCTGAGCTAAGCCTTCAGAGAATGACGTTGAGCTTCTTAGTCATATCTCATGTCATATTATCTCATATCACAATGAAAAAATAATGCTTAGGAAATGAAGCAAAGATCATACAAATCAAATGCTGATTACACTGTGGACCTCTTAGATGAATAATATTGCTATGTGACTAGTTTCTTCAATGTTGACTTTCATCATTTTATAGTAACTAAAGAAAGTATCAAATACTTGATAGAAGAAAAGAGTGACAAAAATAACTTTCTTTATGACTCACAAGAAGGGTAGGTCATTCAATGTGAATGTTACTCAGATACAAATAATGGACCACTCTGTCAACTATTTCCTTTATGTATCACAGATATAGTAGGACAGATGAAAAAGCAGGAGAAACTAAAATTATTCTCAATATGGTAAAGTTGAATATTTCCAAATATATTTTGTCTCTTAGATACACTTATTACCTAACCTCTCTATGTATAATAGATAAGAAGCCTCACATGTCTCTTTCATTATTTTTTGACCTTCAGATGTTGAGGGTGGGTGAGGCCCAAACAATCAAGTTACATCTTGATGTATAAAGAATGTTCTGCATCACCCAGCATTTGCTCTCCAGCCAAGGTAACACTTTTGTTAAATTTATCTAAATGCAACCCAGATTATCTTATCCATTGTTAGACAAATCATATAAAGAGACAAAAATTCTCAGAATTTACATCTATTTGCACTTCGGACAATAAAGTTAACAACTGAGAATGTATAACACCACCATTGCCTCTTCCTTTCTTCTTCTCACTTTCAGTAACTTTCATCCCAATTCTTTAGGTCAGATTTCTAATTCTGTTAGTATCTTTTAATTAGATTTATTAGTGTTTCCAGGAGTGTATGAAAGTTATTGTGTTACTTAGAAGAAAAGTTTCCTATTCATTCGTAAATCTGAGTCAAATTAACCTTGAATCCCCTTAGTACTATTTCCCCAGCTAGTCCCAAGAGTGTTTAACACAATTGTGTGCTGCAATTTCAGATCAGGAACTCAATTCTTTTGGCTTGGAAAATTTTAGTTATAACTTACCAAAGAATGTCCAAGTGTGAAGAGCAAGAAAAAGAAAAAGAAAAAAAAAATGATACACTAAGGATAAAATGAGGGATGCTCTTGTAAAAAAAAAATATAAAATGAAGCCAGGGAAAAAAGAAAATGTCCCCAACAAACTCGACCTAGGGAAGAAACCACTTTTGAGCTTCAAATTCTTAATCTGCACATTAGTGATAATTTCCATGAAAGAACAGAAGCAGCTTGATGTCTTATTAGTTATACAGTGCAAAAGGCACTGATAGAAAACTCCTTTTAACTTTTCTTTTCTATGCACTGATGAAAATACCAAAAGGAAATAACCACAATGGATCTTCAGCAAGAATGTAGTCATGAGGAAAGAGGAATGATAATTTATATATGTCATTTTCTTCTTCACACAAACTAATTACATTCTACTAAACAACAAATTGACAGATGCCCTTGTTAAGTACTTTTCCTACTCTTTAATAGAAATATAAAAATGAAGATAGGCAATTTACCAAATATGAAATTAAGATCATTTCTCCTCTGTTATAGAATTACAAATCGGGAGCCTGCCTAATGTCCTTGATCACTATCTTCTTCCGTGTCTATTTATTAACAGACTCAATAATAAAAGAATTCAATAGAGATGTGAGTCTCATTTTACTAAACACAAATCTCACTCCTTTCAAAAATGTTTTATCCAGTTAAGTCCTCATAGACAAACCTCTAATCATTTCAAGGTAAAAGAAATGATAATTTAAGCTTTTCACTGACATAAAATATATCTTCTAATTAATAACAGTAATGATAAAATTAAGATAATAGAGGTAAATTATTTCTGAATATTGAAAGCACCTCATGCACAGGAAGAAAATTCAGATTTAGTCAGCTCTTTGAATGGTCTGATGAGAAGTGACTTCTAAAGTCGTTTTCATTAGAGAGGCCTTACATGTTTGTAGTAGAAATTCAGTTAAAGCAAAGGCATGTGGCATAGTTGTTACAAAGCCACTTTAGATACTTGCTTCCAATATGAACTCTTTGCTCCGGGTTCTGATTTCAGCTTCCCACTAATGTGCACCTTGAGAGGCAGCAGGCAAGGATGGAAGTAGTTGAGCCTCTGCCACCCATGTGGGAGACCTAGAATGAGTCCATTTCTCCTGGATGCAGCCTGGCCCAGCCTGGCTGTGGTGACTATTTGTGGAGTAAATTAGTGAATGGTTGCTCTATGTCTGTCTGTCTGTCTGTCTCTTTGCATCCCAGGTTTGTTTCTTTTTTTTTTAATACAGTTAAAATAGTATTTTGATCGTTTTATTCATCTGATTACTTTTGTGATCATTTTACTCTTCTGACAAACAGTGGGCCCATTATTAATCCAAAGCACAACAGAGGAATAATTCCTTCCTTCCTTCCTTCCTTCCTTCCTTCCTTCCTTCCTTCCTTTCTTTTTAACAGGCAGAGTTAGACATTGAGAGAGAGACAGAGAGAAAGGTCTTCCTTTTCCGTTGGTTCACCCTCCAATGGCCGCTGTGATCAGTGTGCTGCGGCCAGCGCACCGCGCTGATCCGAAGCCAGGTGCTAGGTGCTTCTCCTGGTCTCCCATGGGGTGCAGGGCCCAAGGACCTGGGCCATTCTCCACTGCACTCCCGGGCCACAGCAGAGAGCTGGACTGGAAGAGGAGCAACCAGGACAGAATCTGGCTCTGACCGGGATTAGAACCCAGGCTGCCGGCAGTGCAGGCGGAGGATTAGCACTTTTTTCAAAAATAGAAAGTGGATGACATTATGGCAAAGCTGCTAAAACCATTAGCTTCAATGACAGCATTGAATACGGGCAGAGGTTCAAGTCCTAGCTGCTCCATTTCCAATCCAGCTTCTTGCTAATGTGCCTATTAAAACAGCAGCAAAGCCCCTACTACCCACGTGCGAAACTCAGAAGCAGCTCCTGGTTACAGCTTGGCCCAGCCCAGGGTGTTGCGGCCATATGGGAAGTAAACCAGTGAAGAGCAGACCTCTCTGTCTGTCTGTGTCTCTCAGTAACTCTTTCAATTATGTCTTTAAAAAAAGAGACAGTTCTACTGTTATTGTCAATACACCTAATATCATACTAGCTTGAGAACCAATGAGAATATAATGGAGAGGAGCTCCCTTATCTTTATCTATAGAAGCAGTATAGGTCCAGAGGGAATCAATCCTTGTAAACTAAAAATTTGCAATATTCCTGAGCCACATGTGCGAAATAAAATAGGAATGACAATGACTGTCTCTCAAAGAACTGTAGGATGTGCACAGTGTGTGTATAAGAGAACAGCAGGTGACAACATGTAATAACTTGTGAATATTTTTATTAGGATTCATGTTGTTAATGTAACTATTAGCGCATTTTAGGGAAAATAGATGTTCACATACCTGTAAAAAGTAAAGCAGTTTTTTTTAACAACTTTTTAAAAAATGTTATATTTGAGAAGATCTCCAAAGCAAAATCACCTTTCTATAGCAGAGGGCTCTCTCTTGTTTTTCAAAAATAATCTATTTATCTGAAATGGAGAGAAATGGGGAGAAATGTCCCATCTGCTGCTTTACCCCTCAAATGCCTACCAACAGCTAGGGCTGGGCCAGGCCAAAGCCAAGTGCCAGGAATTTAAAGGTGCAGGGATCCAAGTACTGGAGCCATTCACCTGATGCTTTCCAGGGTGCACATTAGCAGGAAGCTGGAACTGGAGGCAGAGCCAGGACTTGAGCCCAGGCACTTTGATATAAGATACAGGCATCCAAAGCTGAACCAAAGGCCTGCCCCCCACTTATCTTTCATGTGTCTACTGGAAAGTTCGATTGTCATCTAAGGGGCCCTTTCACTGGCTGCTCTTTCTTTACCTCTGGACCTCAGCCTTCCTCTCTCACATCCTGCTCATTCCTTCTTCATCTCAGATCCGAATCATCACAGGAAGAAAAATATCTCACAGTTCTTCCCAGTTCCAATTCTTCCTACAGGCTGACGACAGAACAATCTTTCTAAAACAGTTCTCACAAACAACAGTAAATAAACTGAATTACAAATGCAATTAATGAAGTTTAATATGTATTGTAAAACTATATTCTCAGCAGGGGGATGATTAAGTGAACCATGGTACATTCTTTCTACTACAGATGCATTAAATATCAGTAAAGATATGTATAAGTGATGTGGGAGGAACTCTATGGTTTCTCAATATAAAGGAAGCAACTTACTGAATAATATCTATATTATGTCACCTCATTGCTAAAAAGTGGTAAATTATATACTGTTGCATCTAAGTATTTGAAATATTTATGTAAAAACACTACATGGGTTACTGTAATGTATTAGAGGAAACTGTGAACTTGTTCATACTGATCACATATCTGGGATGGGATTAGAGGAATAAGTGGGAAGATATTTTATTTATTAATTTCGTTTATTGGGGATATATGGGATTTCTAACTTCATTTTTTGCTTTTTAACCTTGTTGTTCATATATATTATCATGAAATCATCTAATTAATTTGAAATCAGTAAGGACTTTTCATTTGTCTTATCCAACAATGTATTGTTTGTTTTTATTAATGAACATGTTTTTCTTTAATAATTGGAAAAACTTAGAAGTCCATGATGTTTTTAATTAAAAACACAGACGTATGCAGGTTTACCTTTATTGACAGCTGCAGCCCTGGGCAGACTGTTTGTATTCTAGAAGGGAATTAATCAGTAAAGTTTTCATTTATCACATCATCTCAGAATTCTATTAAAAAGTGTACCAGAACAATGCCTTGCAGTATTGTAAGTATAAGCTAATATAAGTAGATTAGAAGTAAGAGGTTTAACAAGCCATGGGGATCAGAAAGTGTTATAGAAAAAGAAACCAGCCCACTATATCCTCTGTTCCTATAAATACTGCATGCTAAATGAGAATTAGAAGATACGGAAAATCAGGAATCGTGTTTTTTTGTTTGTTTGGTTGGTTTTTTTTTTGTTTTGTTTTGTTTTTTTTTTTTTGGCTGGCCCCAGAACTCTAACAATCTCTGCCTGTCTGATGTCACAAGCAAGCTCTTTCTGAGCGAAGCTCCCTGGACCAGGCTACCTCCACAGGTGGCCAGTCCCCTGCTCATCACTACATAGATCTCATGTAGCTGCTTTTTCATGCTATGGCAAGATGCTTGAATCATATACCTTCAGAGTTCTTCCCACATCTGTTTCCAGATTTCAAAATTCCTCTTTTCAGTAACTTACAAAAATCCCATTTCCTATCATTCCAGATAAACCCTCACCTGCTCTTAGCTCTATGTGGCTAAGATCATGCAGAGAGGAAGTGACTGCAGCCCAGACAGCAAGATGTGAGCGTGGAAGCCAATAAAGCTAGATGAGTTGGCAGAGGCCAAACCCTGAGAGACCTCAAATGCAGAGCAACTGAACACCTCAGGCTGTGGGGTACAGAGAGATGGTGAAACGATCAGAATCAAGATGGGAAACATCAATTCTGAGAGCAGTGTTAATAACAGACTGAAAGAGGCCCAACGTTAAGCCAGCTCATGTCAATCTTTGGTTCACATCACCTCACAGGATCCTCATTTCAAAAGGGAACGCTGAAGAGCTTAAACATCTCACCATGTTGTCTGTGAACTGGCCCCCATTTCTCATATTTTAGTTTCTACTAACATCTTCTACACAGCAAATATTTCATGCTATTAAAAGTATAAAAAATAATATTTTCAGAGCAAACTACTGTTTGGCCATGGAGATAGTTTTCTTGAAGGAATTATACTCCTAGTGTTTTCAGAGAGCAGGTACTCAAGTAGTTTTATCCCATCCCTTGGTTAAACACACAACTATTAAAATACTTCTCAAGAAGGACTCTGACTGAATCCATTTTGTCTACAGTTCTAGAAACATAAATGTCTGGCTGTTTTTCCTGACTCCTAACCTCTAGAAGGTAAGATTGCAGGAGGGGATTCAGTCAGCTGTAGGAACTGCTCCCTGGTTAGCGTTTTCAGGTGATGCAATTACTTGAGCACCCGGCAGGCATTCAAATATCTCAAGATTGATTGACTGAATTCTCTGAACTTCACCTAAATATAAAGCATAAAATGACAGAGCTAAAAGCAAACCAAGGTCATCTTTTTTCTGCTTCGCTTAGTTTATGGGCATTCTTTGAGTGTGCATACATAGTCCATCAACACAAGCATCCCTTCTGATAAACTCACAGTGACATTAGGCATTTTCCACCAGACTTGGATGCACCAAAATTTTTGAAAGAGAAGCAAGATGAAACTCTTCATGCTATTCCTGGAAATTTCAAAGCTACTTTTTACAGACACTCTGGAGAAAAATGAAGCAGAACAAATGTTTGCACAACCACCATTTGGGAAGCTCTATGTTGCAACAAAAATATCAAACAAAATTCGAGAAGTACTAAACGGTATGTACAGCATACTACACCCATTTCCACTGATGCTGCCCTCAGCAAAACGAGTATGTCTTTTGTCCCATTAATAGAGGAAGACACTTCATTCCCTACAATCTGGAATGCTCAAGATAGACATTGCAGATGTATCTGAAAACAAACTTCCATGCTGTCAGCAAATCGGGAAGATTGAAGGCTGCCTCTTAGCACTGCTAGATTTAAAGCTATGGCAGCATTTCTATGATAAACACCATTTTACAAGAGTTTATAACCCAGCTATAAAAGTGTGCTCTAAGACCAGGTTTTACAGATTTAAGAAAAAAGCAAAACATTAAAGTTCCTTATGAAAAAAAGAACTTTATAAATTATTTGTCTCAAAATTTTAAATTACAAAACACATAATTTGGTGCCACAATTTTAACAAGTAATGCAAGGGAAAAATATCAGAAATTTATGGGATGGAAATCCATTTTTCTATATTCTGAACATATATTGGTAAATAACTTTAGGATTTTTGAGTACATTCAGCTTTGGAAAACCACACTTATTCTTGTAGATATGGTTATAGGTGATAATGAATATCTATACTTATTGACTTCACAAATAGTGTTAAGCTTTAAACACAACTCTAGGCAAAAACCTGCAATCATGAAGTACAAAGATAGAAGTGGAAACCTTGCTGCTTGGAATCCTTCTTACATATGCACACAAATTCACACAAACAATTGCCCGCTTGCTGCCATCAACACTCAGATATCCACATCCAGACAGGCACACCAAGCACAATGTGTTATGTTACTATTTGCTGTTCAGAAGTAAAGGGAAAGGAAAATCCTAAAATAAATGAAGATAAGGAAATTAAAATTGATTGGAAAGGCAAAGAGTATCATAAACAATTCTTTCTCAAAACAAGAGGTAGTGTTCTCCACACTAGAGAATCCTCTCCCTGCTTACTTAGCAGGATGCGCCTTACTTGGTGTCATTTGATGGACAGTTGCTAATGATAATGATTTGAACCACAAATTTTATTTAAGGATCACTCTTCAGAGTAGACATGTCTTATTTAATGCTAAAAGTATCAACAGAGTTCCTATCCCGAAACAATCGTTAGGAAGACAGCAAAGCTCACTGAGAGGACCACTTACATCCTGGCGCTCATCTTGGGACTTTCTCTGGAGCTTCCCCATCTGGACTGATTTCCTCCAAATCACACCTCTTGCTTGCTTCACTTTCTTACTGCATGACTCAAGTCTCATCTTTTTCAATGTTTCTCCCTCCCCGAACTCCAATCACTCTAGTATTGGAATCCAGTGTTAACTGGGATAACTCAGGTTCAGAGTGCTTGAAAGAAAATTTCAGTAAGGCAAGATAAAGGGATATTGTTCTGCATTAAGAAAAAATGCTAAATGGGGAACTTGTAAAGAATGTGGATATGTAAGAAGAGATTTTCTCGTGGTGATAATAAATAGGTCTCATAAAGGACTGAGTTTTTGTCTCTGGAAGAGAAGAAATTTTGAAGGATGATGATATTAATAAGAATGATGTTTAAAATGGATGACTGGGGGGAAAAATCTAATTTTAAAAGGTCAGGAAGATTTGCCTGAAAGGAAAATACTGGACCAGTTGACTTTTAGGGAAATACAGAACATGGCCATCAACACGTGCGTTTTAACAAAGCTTTTCATTATTTTTCCCATTTTTTAGGTTATACCCAATTTTATTTTGAAATGTTCTATGGTTTCTGTCTACTTAAATGTAACAGACTTATCAGCAAATTTAAAGAAAATCAGATCAGAATGTAACTATTACAGTCAGGGATTCTAGAACTTAATTTTAATTATTTAAAAACATCATTATTCACTGTTCATGATGAGATCTTGAAATTCTTCCTCATATTTTAGGGAGAATGTCAGCCATTTAAGCACTTTTTATAAATACTTTCTCTTTGCTGTGTATACTTGGAAATAACTTCCAGAATAGCTTGGATTCCCAATTACACTTCACTGGCTCTGCCTTTGTTCACTGTCCCAGGCACATCTCACAAGTAATGGAGAAACATAGTTTATTCTAAAGACATGCACTTTTTTTTCTCTTTTCCTTTGTCTGCAAAATAGAAAACCCTTCTAAAACAACTGGCCTGCGCTGTGACTCAGACTCACTAGGCTAATCCTCCAACTGTGGCGCTGGCACCCCGGGGTTCTAGTCCAGGCTGGGGAGCAGATTCTGTCCCAGTTGCTCCTCTTCCAGGCCAACTCTCTGCTGTGGCCCAGGAAGGCAGTGGAGGATGGCCCAAGTGCTTGGGCCCTGCACCCTCATGGGAGACCAGGAGGAAAGACCTGGCTCCTGGCTTCAGATCAGTGCAGCCCGCCATTTGGGGGTTGAACCAACAGAAGGAAGACCTTTCTCTCTTTCTCTCTCACTGTCTAAATCTCCCTTTCCAAAAAAAAAAAAAAAAAAAAAAAAACAACAACAACAAAAAACTCCTGCCTTCTTTAACCTTTAGCATGTTTTTCAGGGTCTCCTGATTTTTTGGTATGTACTCTGAAAAAAAAGACTTTGCTATAAAGGTTAGAAAAAGCCTTTTTCAACTAAAATTACACAAGTCTGATAAATTCTGAAATGGCCATAGATTTCTTCAATGTTTTGACACAGTCATTTTTTAATAAGCAATGAGGAGACATGCACTTTATGCTAGCAATATTAACCAACTTGTCAAGAAGCTAGACATAAAGAAATTAGTTATGCATACATGACTCAAAAGTAGTTGTCTGATAGAAACTTGATATACAAGTTGTTAAAAACCCTTTATCTAAGGGTTCCCAAGTTTGAAATAACTTTTCACCAGATAGTTTATAATCTGTTGTCACATAGCTCATCCTTTAAATATAAACTATGATTTTCCTTTTTTAATGACAATTAAAGCTAAGACTCCAAACAAAAAATGTTTTCATAATTTTAAAAGGATGAGTTAAGTAATAAAAGTAATTTTCTGTTGATCATTTTACTATTCTTAAAGTCTAATATTTTTTAGGAAATTCGAGATGGTATTTGCTGACCTAATTAAGATTAGATCAACTCCAATCTGGGAATATGGCCCATGTACAGGAAATAATCAGTCCTCCTCTGTAGATGGCTACATGATCTCCTCAAAGCCTCAAGATATTCTAAACTACAGGTATATCACTCCACCACTGCCATTAAACTGGAGAACCAAGGGACATAAAGGAATTACGTATCATCTAAAATTGCTTATACAGTAACAACTGCTATTGATATACTGGGTCAGAAGGTCAAAAGTGCTTTATTCTCATTGAGATAAGTAACTAAAATATTAATTTGTTAGGGTAAAATTTTAAAGACACATCAGACATCAAACAGTAAGATTCATCCCGATTTTTTCAGACACTATTGTTTTATATATCCATTGAATATGTTTACATACTTTTAAATTTATTTTCATTTTATGAGAAGGGCAGAGAAGGTGAAAGATAGAGAGAATGAGAGAGAGATCTTTCACCCATTGAATCACTTCCCAAATGCCTGTAATAGGCAGGGATTGGCCAGATCAAAGCTAGGAGTCCAGAATACAATCTGGATCTCCCATGTGGAACTTAAGTACTTTGAGCCATTGCCTGATGCTTCCCATGGTGTGCATTAGCAGGAAGTTGAATGGGAAATGGAATAACCAGAATTGGAACCAGGCACTTGGATATGAGATGCAGGCGTTCTGAGTAGTAAATTTAGCTGCTGCTAATAATATATAGCATCCTCCTTCTTCATGTACATATTTCTACTGATGTCTTCATTTTTAACCAAAAGACCAATAAATTTTTGTGCACAGTTTAAATGCTTAATGACTGCTGTTACAAGGCAAAACTTAAGTCATTCTCACTTGCATTATAGGCAGAAAAGCCAGTAATAAAGAATAAAACAGGATTATATACTTGTCCATCCTCACCCCAGCAACTAAGTGAACTCACCCTAAGGTTAATGTCAAATGACATTCTCAGCCCTAGAAACAAGAATAGAATACTGCCTCCACTAAGCAAAACATGTTACAGAGCAAGGTCATCGCAGAGACGAGAAATTCAAGCCCTTTCAGATGACCTCAGGGCTGCATGAAGCTTGCTTGCCCAAGCAGGCCATGCCCAAGTAGCCCAGAGTATTTTTCAGTGCCTAAACCATAGCTATGAAAATAATGGAAAAGGAGAGCAATAGCCAACAGGAAGAGAACCAAACATTCACACAAAATAGAAAGGTTCAAAGAAGAAAAGTTCAAGGAACAAATACTGGGATCAGTTTCAACATGAAGATAAACCTCATGGGGAATGCAGCACAAGAATTCAGACAATGCACACAGATTTTCAGGAACGAATTCTTTTGCTGAACAGGCAACATCTTAAAAAGTCTCACAGGAAGGAAATATACTGTCAGCTGCTTGAATAAGTTAAAGCATGAGTCCTTCTAAGAAAAAGTATATAAAGAAAATGACAAGTGCCTTTCTAAAGATTAGGAAAAATGCAAGCTGCTACTTCAAACATTATTAGTAAAAGAGTAATTGTCTTCAAATTAAGAGGTTTCACATCAGAAGCTGAAATGAACTCATTTGCTACAAGCAAAAAGCCCAACACTAGGAGAAATGATGCAAGAAGTAGAATTTGGGCTTATGGGCTAATATGTTGGAAAATCACAAATGTCAAATGTTTATTTATATGCAATATGCTCAGTTTAAAAACACAGCAGATTCCTCAAAAAATTAAAACTAAAACTACCATATGATCCATCAATTCCACTTCTGAGTATATACATCCAAAGGAAATGAAAGTGGTATCTACATTCCTATGCTCATTATGGGACTACTCATCAATAGACAAGACAGGAATCACTGGAAGAATTCACAGATTGATAAATTGATGAAGAAAATATCCTACATGCATTTCCCCCACAGGAATATTATTCAGCCATAACAAAAACATTCTGTTTTTTGCCACAACATGGATGAGCCCAGCGAATACTACAGTCAATGTAAAAGGCCAGGCACAGAAATACAAATATTGCATGATCTCACATATACGGGGAATCTAAAATAGTAAACTCATAGAAGCAGAGAATAAAGGGGTGATACTAAAGGAGGGGGTAGGAATAAATTGGGTAAAAGAAATTTTCACTTATGTCAGAGGAGTAAGTTCTGCAGACCTAAAGAACAGCATTGTGAAATTTGCTGAGAACTGATCTTAAACATTCCCAACACACACATAAAAGCACAAACATATCTATGGTGTCATGAATATGCTAACTAGCTTGAGTGTGGGAATCATTTTAAAGGTATCCATAGGTCAAAACATCACATTGTACCTCTTAACTACATAAAATTTTTATTTGGTCAATTATGCCTCAATAAAACTTGAAAAAATAAACAATCAAAAAAACTCGTGGGCAAAAAAAGGGGCAAGAAAGAAGCTGTCACTTTTGATGACATTTGTTTCTAATGAGCCAGTCTCAGGAAAATGTTTTTGCTCCCCAGTCACTGACTTTCAAGAGATCCTAGGGGGAATCTACCTTTCCCTCCTGGGGGGCAGCTTTGCCATTTTTGACAACAGCTGGATTTTGAAACAAAGAATAGATTATGAGTCATCAGCACAATCTTACAAAATTATTTGAAAGTCAACAGTTCTTTTTTTTTTTATAACGCTTTTATTTAAAGAATATAAATGTCCAAAATACAGCTTTCAACAGTTCTAATGGTCAATTTAACACCTCCCAATACAAAAAATGTGACAAGTTTGTAAGCCAAGAGCCATGAGAATGACTAATAAAATATTTACATGTGGTAAAGTCATTTTTCAGAGTCCAGTTCTAGAGCAGCTGGAATATGTGCCCTCTACTGCCAGAAGTCTCTGAGAAGAAATACGGTGAATGCTAGATCTAGAAACATAAATACAATTTTATCTACATTTTCCTTCTGACAAAAGTATTTGCAACAGCATCCTATACAGTTCAGCCCTCAATGAAACAAACTGTTCTAAAGGCTTTTGCTTAATTTTGAAACCCTGATGATACAACTTCATCAAAATTTTCTTTAAAAGACAGTTATAAGAAATTTTGTATTTTCTTATTCTAAAAATGCCTGAACATAAAAATCAAGCATACTTGGCATAATGCATTTGCACAAGTACTTTTCACATGACCATATCTAAATAACATCTTATAAATTAAAAAAAAAATTATCAAAAACGGGGACAGACATTGTGGCACAGTGAGTTAAGCTTCTGTTTGGTATACTCATATCCATTATCAGAATGCCTAGGATTGAGTTCTATCTATAATTCCGATCTAACTTCCTGTTATTGAACCTGAGAGGTAGGCAATGGCCCAAGTACTTAAGGCTCTGCAATTCATGTGGAGGACACAGATGGAGGCCAAGGCTCCTGGCTTCTAACCCAACACCTAGCTGTTGCAGGCATTTGGCGAGTGAATCAGTGGATGGAAGCTCTCTGTTTTTCTGTCACTCTACCTTTCAAATAAATAAAAATGGATAAACAAAAGGTTTTTATTTATTAAAATTTTGAAACTAAGGCTTCACTTGTATTTGAAAATCAGATATTTTTACTTCCTTCCAGCGATACTAATCTTTATCTTTAGTGGCACTGTCCAAAATCGTGGTAATTAATCATAGGTAGCTATTCTAACTTAAATTTGTATTAGTACACATTAGTCTCTCAGTCACATTAGTCATGTTTTAAGTGCTTAAAAGCCACATGTCCTATAAACTACCAAATTGGTGAGAGCAGATATAGAACATTTCTCTAACCCCAGAAATTTCTGTTGGAGAGTACTGATATGCAAATCATAAACAGAAGAGAGACGTTACACATTTGCATGTCTTGTGACAGAGTCATTAACAAAAATTCAATTACCAAAGCTACATTTACAGGTATCAGAAAAACTAATCAAACTAAATTTCAAGGATGTTTTATAATCCTTTATGTATTAACAAAGTACACATCTATAACAATAAATGTATTTCCATTCTGCACTGAATTCTTCAAACTAGAAAAATGTTAGAAGTCAATTGATTTGTATCTATAGACTCCTTAAAGACATCTTTTATTCCAATCAACATTGCAAGATGTTCTAGGCAGATTCAAATGAATAGGTCAAGCAAATTGAATACAGAAATCCTAATACATTGATTACGTTATTAGTTACTGTCTCACAATGCTCCATCTGTAACTACTATATGCATTTATTAGCTAATCCATAAATAACTTATAATAGGTATTCAATAAGCAGTGTTGTAGTTTGAGACTAACATGCTTTTTCTGTCTTTTCCAAGAGAGAAGGAAAGATCAAGTCTTTCCCAACCATTTATCCATTCGGAAATTTTTGGAAAAAGGTTAATCATGAGCAAATGTACTGATGTCTCTACTTAACCAAATTTATCAAAATCAATTAGCAAATACAAATAGGTTCATTCAACTGCATTGTGAATGGAAGTATCAAGGCGGTGGTAGTGGAGTGGTAGTGTGTGTGTGTGTGTGTGTGTGTGTATTTAGGGTGGGCGAGTATAGTCTTCTCCATATGTAACATCACAAAGCACTTACACACGTCAGCTAACAGTACACAGCAGTTTCTAAAACCCATACCAAAGTATTTTTTCTTGAATTACATAATGCCATTCCTTTCCATTATTCTGCACTATACTTGTTCATCTGCCTGATTTTCTACAAAATTAAAGAAGACCAATACTGTTAAGAGTGGTATACTCATTTACTTTATGACTCAAATTCTGTTTGCTGAATATTGTTTAAACATAGGACAGAAGTCTATAAACACTGGATGACTCCCTCGTAGAATTTTAGTGAAGTATATTTGACTCACCCATTCTCTACATCTGTTTGACCAAATGACATGAGTGAAATATTTGATGACTACGGTCAAGTCCATGGAGATTCCGATCCTCTTGCGCTGTTAAACTATCTGGAACCCCCCTCCCCACCCCTAGGACAGCTGAAGACAGTAAACAAAAGAGAATTATAAACTGTATCATCTCCCTATTTTTTTAAATCAGACAAACTGTGTGCTGTGTGAATGAGTTGCAAAAATGTTACAGGAGTTGCTTGATACTCTCTACATTCAATTAGAATTAAGTAAATTAATGGAGACAGCTTCTGCTCATGCTTACTGCACGTGGAAGCTATCTTGCATTCGTTTATAAACCACTACAAAGTACAGCTCGTGGATTTAAATTACTCCCTGACAGCTAAAACTAAGATATAGCAATATCACACCACAGCTAATTTGTTTAAATTGGTATTTTAAGTCTTCTTATATATAAAGAAGAAAATGTCTCCTTAATGACTCCTTAATTCACTGTAGGACATGGAACCAGGCATCTGTAACAGTTTAATTTCTTGGGAACACAGGGAAAAACACCAACAGTAGCATGACAAGAAAACATTCACAATGGAATTTAAACTGTTGCAACAAATGAAACAAGCTCATGCTACATTAAATCCACGCATGAAGTCAGGTCTTCAAACTCATCCTCGATAGTATTCTTGGCAAGTCAGTAAAACAGGCTGGAGAAAATAGACGATAAAGCTTTTTATCTATCACAATGCATTGCATTCCTATAGAAAACCTGAAAATGGGAAATCTGGCAACAACTTTGGAAGCCATGTAGCCCAAGTCCTCTTTTCACATAGGTGAAAATGACTTGTTCAAAGTTACGCAGCAATGTAATGGCAGAGCCATGAAGCCAGAAATGTTTCCATAGCTGTTCTGCTGGTGTTAAGCCTGAGAACTCTGTCCTTTTACCAGAGAACCATCTCTCACCTGTATGTACATCCTTCTAGTGTATCTACGTTTCTTTGAAAAAACACTAATAACACTACTTTTATCATCTTTTGCAGCCTTTTAAATAGATGTTAAGAGACTGCCAAGAAATTTAAACATTTACATTTTTTATTCATGTAAAGAGAATAGATTTCATATATTTCAAATATAGGATTTTAAGTCCATAATGACACACGCCTCTTTCCTTCGATTTTTCTTTTTTGCATTAACATACTTCAAATTACATAGTCACAGGCTTAATTTTCCACTAAATAAAGAATTCAACAAGTAGAAAGTAGAAAGACCACTCTTCAACAAAAGTACAGACAAGGGCTATAAACAATTAAATCTCACCAATCAATTTCTCCTTAGAGGACAATGGCAAAAGTCTACTACTATATTATTCTAAGTCTCAGCCTCTTGCAACATCAATGCTACCAAAGATGACTGTCAAATTAATCTTCCTAAAACAGTTTTAATAATGTCAGTCTTGTCTACAAACATCTGGTAACTCCCCATTGCCTACCAGATTAAATGTAAAATCTTCACACTGACATTCAAAGCTCCTCATAGTATGTCCCAATCAATCTTTGCTTCCTGGTACTGGTTACCTCTTCCACAGCCAACCCTAGCCAGCCACATGATGGTCACAATCCCTGTTCTTCCCTATTTTCCTTCTTCCCTTGATGCATGCTGTTATCTCCTATTGGCCACATCCTCTCCTTTCTTATCTACCTACCCAAAGTTCCTATTACTCAAGATCAACTTAAGTACTATGATTTTATGATTGTTTGCCACAAACTCATCCAAATCATACTCACAATTAGATATCACTCCTTCTGCCTAATAGCCTGCAAAGACCTGTATTTTAAAATTTCATGAAAATCACCACATTGTATTCTATTGACATTACATATGTATTGGTCCTAACTTTCTTTCCCATCTTGTGAGCTGCTTGAGGACACACAATAGGCTCCACTGGGGCAAGCATTCAATCTTGATCATTGATTTACATGACAAAGGACTCTGAGGACAGAATAAACAAGACTGATTTAACCTTCACTAAGGCTAATATTATGACTAATATGGAGGCCATCACAGATGCAGGTCACCAACAATGGATGTGACGCACAAGGTAGACTGACAGGGATATGTTGCTATAGAAAGGTGATGGAACAGAGACAGTATGCTGGCATTTCTTGTCTTGAGGAATAGTTACATTCAAGTTCTTCATTCAGCTAAGGTTTGCTGGGAATCTACACTCCCTTGAGGTATGAACTGCATTTAGAAGTTAACTCTTTCAGCATAATTAGTGCACTGAAGTCATTTGTGCACTGATCTGAAAGGCAGCCTATAGCTTCCCCAAGGCTAGCATCTGTTATTGGGCAGGAAATATGGCAAATTACTGGGTTTACTAATTGAGTCAGTTAGTAACTTTGCCCCCCACCCCAATAGAAAAACAAAAGCAATTACCTTATATGAAGCATGGTATGAAAACTCTTGCCATATTTTCATAATTTGTATCTCAAAGATCATTCTGAACAATGCTAAATACCATCACTGTGATATCCACCCCTATAGACTACTTACATTTTAAAAAAACATTCCTCTGATGTAGTTCTGGAATGAGCATGATCACATGAAAAAAATGTAAACTTACATTCATTTTCCTAAAATCTCAAAATGAGTTTGATGCTTTTCCTTTTTTTTCTGGGGCTATTTCTGTTCTTCTAGAAAGTCATCAAAAAAGCAACTTGAGCATTCTATCATGCTTTTATCTTTCTAGATATTCCTGCCATTACTTTAGATAATATTCTACATCATGTCCCACATTTCATATTCTTAGTCATTTTCTGAGGTGTGTATGGCTTTAATGATCTAAGTATACGAATCTCAGGGAAAAGGGAAACAACCTCCCCAGTTGTATCTGTACAGCCCACAGTAAGACACGTGGCTTCACTGCTTTTAAGTTCCTTGGGCTCATTCCATTTCCCTGCAAATAAACACAGCACTCTATGGGAACAGCTAAATCGCTGGAAAAACAGGCTGAGTCTGTGCAATTGGCCTTGTATATGTTCCTCAATCTTGGCTTGTCAATGATAATTATGCTCACATAGCCTATGGCAGTGGGTGGCCTTTTTTGAGAGAAGTTTTATGTACCATATTCATTTCTCTTTTCCAAATCCCCAGATATACACAGCTCAGAAATGACAGCAATAAAAAAATTTTAGTACGGAAGATGCATCATTTTTCTCCGTTCTTTGGTAAAAATAAATGCAGGATTTTTCACAGCTTTTCTTTGCATTGATAAGGTTAACATTTTATTTAAAAACACTACAAAGGCATGAATAAATTTTCTTCTTACTTCATATTCATAGAAATAAGGACAAGGGGGCCAGTGCTGTGGCATAGTGGGTAAAGCCACCTCCTGAGATATCAGCATTCCAAATGGACATTAGTACGTGTCCCAGTGTCTCCACTTCTGACCCAGTTTCCTGCTAATGGCCTGGGAAGGCAGTGGAAGATGTCTTAAGTGCTTGGGCCCTTGCACCCATGTGGGAAACCTGGATGAAGCTCCTGGCGTCGACTTGGCTCAGCCCTGGCTGTTGTGGACACTTAGGAAGTGAACCTGCAGGTGAAGATCACTATTTCTCATTGTAATTCTGACTTTCAAGTAAATAAATAAATAGCTCTTAAAAAATAAAAAAGCACAGGGTGGTAAATTCATTCACATAAATTTTGCTAAAAATGTCATAAGTTCATCTATCCTGGAATAGGTTTCACATTAGCAGCATCTTCCTCCTCCCAGCCTTTCTGGCTCTAAAATGTAGTTAACCTTGCCAAGGCCTCCTTGCTTACCCCCTACCATTGCATGAAGCCACTTTCCAACTTCACTCATTTTTGCTATAAAATGTCTCTTAAATTCATCATCTTTTCATTTCCACTGTGAGCCACGTTGTATATCAACTATTGGGCCAATACCTCCTATCTGGTCTCCTTTCCTGTCATCAGTTCTCCACTGTGCCCATCATAGCATACCCTCTCCTGCAACCACACCTCTTTTTATCATCACCCCTTGCCTAAATCTCCTCGATGCATATATGTTGATAGTAAAATCCTTCATCTTGGCTTTAAAGGCCATTGAATATTTTGCTACAACCAGATTTCATCACATTTTGACATTTTCTGTGACCTAACCAACTGAACACTTACTGGCACCAGACTTGACCATTGCCTTCCCCCCTGCTAGACCAAGGACCTTCCCTATATCCTTGCCTATAAAAAGTCTATGCATTTGCCTAAGGTTGATTCAAATATCATACCTTTAAGAAGCCTTTCTAATTCATCCCAATCTGGTCAGTAGTTGCATTCTTATGAAGACCTATGACATTTCTCACCTCCTCCCCAAATGGCCACTCTACTTAGAATACACATATTTATTTGTAATTTTCCTTCACACTGTGTTTTAAGTACCTGAGTGGAGTATTTAAAAGTCTATGTGTCACTAACTCCCACAAATTGGATTTTTAGTTCAACAGCTATCATGAAGCCTACCATACAATAAGTGCTCAGAAAACACATATCAAATTCAACCAATGTGTATTCTCTGAGTTATTAGTATTCTGAGAAATGATGTTTATTTGTCTAGTCACTAACACATATATACATAAATTATGCACCTGCCTGTCCATTTTGGAAATTTACATTAACTAAATATTTTTTCTTTCTTGTTGACAGCTTGTGATTTCCTGTATACGTGTGTTCTCATTTTCTAGGGTGCTTTATCTAACAGTAGGTTACAGCATTCATTGCCATGCTTTCCTCTCTTCTATTTCTTTCCTGGTCTGACATATTCATCTCATTCCCAACTCCCATTTTTAAAATACGGCTCAGTAAAGTAAATCCATACTTTTGGCATAATTTTCAAGAATTTACCTGTTATCTGGCATATGGCTGTTTAAACATCTGTTCAGTATTCCATGCTACCATTCTGTTTATTTTCTGGAGTTTTTCCCTGCTTTTCTTCTCTGCATGTGATGTATTCCATTTTCTATACCTTACTTTTTTTTTATTCTAACTCACTCTCTGTCCTGTTCTCCCTCCTTCAGTCCTGAGGAGGAAGCCATTTGAGTGAGGGCTAGCAGGGGAAGGGCAACAGTCAAGGCAGCAGGTGCTGGGCAGTGAGACATTTAGAGTTCTGAGACTGTCTGGCTTCCTCTGCCCTTTTCAGCAACAGCCAATCTTCAAATCCTGTCTTGTGGCCAACAAATATTGCTTACCTTTCATTACTTCCTTTCTTACTCCAGAACTGTAGTCTTAGACAAGACCCTCATTGTTACTAACTTTTTGTAAGGTTATTTATTTATTTGAAAGGCAGAATGACAGAGAGAGAGAGACAGAGAGAGAGAGAGAGATCATGTTTCCAGTGGTTTGCTGCTCAAATGCCTGCAACAGCCTGAATTAAACCAGGTCACAGTCAGGAGCCAGGAAATCCATCGAGATCACTCGTATGGCACCTAGATCACCCATGTGGGCGACAGGAACCTAAGTACTTGAGATGTCAGTGTGTGCCTTAGCAAGAAACTGGATCAGAAGTGGATCAGAAGTGGAAGCAGGACTTGAATCCAGGCACTCTAATATGGGACTTGGGTATCCAAAGTACCAGCTTAACTTTAGCATTACAATACCTGTCCCTGTCACTGATGTTTTATTAAAGATGTATTTATTTATTTGAAAGAGTTATAGAGAGGCAGAAGCAGAGGCAGAGAGAGATCTCCCATTCACTGGTTCACTCCCCAAATGGCCACAGGGCTGGGGCTGGGCCAATCTGAAGCCATGAACCAGGAGCATCTTCCAGGTCTCCCACATGGCTGCAGCAGCCCAAACACTTGGGCCATCCTCCGCTGCATTCCCAGGCACATTAGCAGAGAGCTGGTTCAGAAGTGGAGCAGCCAGGATTCGAACTGACATCCATGTATTTGCCAGCACTGCAGAATGAGGCTTATCCTGCTATACCACAGCACCAGCCCTTGTTGCTGAATTCTTATTAGGTTCTAGCTTGACTTATCATCCTTGGACTCCATCATTTGTGCTGCTGTCATAGAGAGTAAGCTACAGTGCTTATTGGATTATGCAAGATTTGACTTGAATCAGTGATGAACTATCACATGCATAGTAACTCCAAGCTCCTCACGTACAAAGGACTGGATTCTGCCTGTTACTCAGCTCATACCTCACTGTACCTTCTGATCACATATTCCCTCCCTACTGGTCTACTGCCTCTTGTTTCACAGTCCATTCCAAGCTTGACTACTATCACACAGCCTTCTTCTAAGATGCATCTGGCCACTCTCTCCTCAGATTTCATCCTATCCTACATGAACTTTACTTTCACCCCTCATGGCACCTCCAACACTTGTTATTTGTAGTGACTAAAGGCACAGTCAATGGAGTTAGATTACAGGGCTCTGTATCCCATGTCTGCCACTTAGGTGCTGTTGACTCTTGTATAATTGATGTGATTTCTCTGTGCCTCATGTTTCTCTTCAATAATGTGGAGATCCTTGTAGAAACTATTTCATAGATTTGTTGTGAGGATGCTGCTAATGTATCAAACCATGAAAACGATATCAAATTTCTGATAGGTGCTGTGTAAGACATACCTATTTTAAGAATTATTTTTGTTGCCCCTAGATTGTTATGGACAAGTACTATATCTTGTTGTTTCTGCCTTCAGAGTCTAGCACAAGCCCTAAGACTTATTAGATGTTCAATGACTGATCAGAGAATGGGCAAATGCAGAAGAACAAGAGAACAGGCCTTCACTTCACCAAGTTACTTCATGTCCCCTTTTCCTTGTTCCACTGGAGTGCAGAGGGAACTGCACAGTACAAACACAAGTGGTTGTAGTGTTTGGTTGAGGGCATTAATCTGACTTGCGACATGCACAAAGCATTTCTCTCCTTTCTCTCAGGATAGGGCACCTGTCAGTGCCATCATCTGCATGGGGGAAAAGACAGCAAAACCAGGAAGCAGGATTGGCTGCATACGTTACAAGAACCATAGAAAATGAAAACACAGGACTCATTTTCCAAAAATTATTATAAATTTCAAGAGGTGTCCACAGACCATTTAGTCAAATGTAGGGCCACTCTGAGTGCAGGAATCAGTTTGACTGCATAGATCTCTGGCCTATGAAGCTGATCCTATCAGGAGCCTAACATTCTACCCCTCCTCCATCAGCTCTGGAGTATGTTCTGAGACAAAGATCTAGTCTATCTTACTGCCAAATTTATTTTTATTATCATTTTTAAATTTACCAAACTTGTGAGGAAGTCTATGAGTTCCCATGTATCCCTTACTCTGTATATTCTAAGATCTCATATTAGTATAATTGTCTCCATCAATGAACCACACCCTGCATCTCTTTATTGCCAAATGTATTTGTTTACAACTAGAGTGAGAGGTTCCACGTCTATGATGTTATTACTACTCCTCTATACCCACAGCTGTCAAGAATTCAGATGCCACCATGCTTAGAAAAGCAACTTGCCTCTAAGATTTAACAATCTATCTGAAATCTAAGAATGCCCATTATATATCATGCACAAAATATTCTTTTGATTATCAACCATTTGTTAGGCACCTGCCATGTTCCAAAAATTCTGCCTATGGTGCTACATACCCAATACATTCTCACCTTCTAGTTTTCCCATTTTATCATGATTTCTGGCTTTTTCTTGGAAAGCTTACAGTTGTTAACATCTAATAAGGAAAAAGAAAGCAAAATAACACTGAATGCATATACAGTTTAATATATCAACAAAAGGCCCAATGGTAATGAATGAGTTCCCTAGCATGGGTCACTGGAAGAACTAATTTAGGCTATACAGTAAACTTTTTAAATCAATCCAGCTGGACCCCTTCTTAGATCATTTTGTACAATACTCTTGCCCTGCATCTTCTATAACCTCAAACAAAATGCCTCAGAGGAAATAGTGGCAAGAAGTCCTATCAAAGAGGTAGATGGTAGAAGAAGGAAAAGAAAATAATTAGAAGATATATTTGCTAGAAGAGGGAAATCGGGATTGGATGGGAGTAAAAGGAAATTAAAACAGAAGGTAGAAAGGGAAAATGAAGCTTCTGGCCTGGAAAAGGAATATCATTCTCAGTGCTCCTATTACACAAATGCATTGCTGGCGTACTCTATTAAAATATAAATTCAGTGAGAGGCAATAAGGCTGGCAGTAACACGCATGGGCACAGAGCCAAGAGCCTCGGCTGTTGGCAGCCACTCGGCCTCGAGGGCCCCTGCGACAGAGTCCAGGTTATATCTGTCAGACACTGAACCATGGAACAGGGTTATTTCTTAGTTAAGGACTCTGATGTTGGCATTGGAACTTTCTTCATTTGGACAGCACTGCACCATAAACAAATAGCGATTGCATACCAGAAAGGAACAGAATTTACTAGGTCTGGTGAGGAACAATTGCAGGTGTAGCATTGCCTATATAATTGCAAATAGTGGAAGAAGAAGGTTTTCTCTAACAAAGTATGTTGTTTCTTAAGGTTGTTTATGACTGTGATGAATATTTTTTAATCCCCTTTAAGTCCTGGCAATAAAGCAGTGAAAAAGAGAAATGTCTTTTGGGGGCAGGTAGAGGCTAGAAAGATGACCACATAAATGAGCAAGGTAATTTCATTTGGGGAAAAAATAATGAAAAAAACCAAGGCGAGGGAAGAGAATAACCAGTAGAAAAGGATGAGGTTACCTAAGAGTGGTCAGCAAAGGCTGCAGAAATAAGTGGGACTTTGTCAAGACTTGAACTATAAGAACACTAGACCCTGTTACACATGAAAAGATATTTACATATACAATGATGGTAAAAGGAACAGCAAGTGCCAAGGTTTTGAGCTAAGGTAGAGGTTGGCTATTCCAGTAAACAGGAGATCAGCAAGGCTGCAATGTATGTAGGTGGGGCGATTCATGCAAGGGAATTGCAAAAGTGTGTGGAAGTCATCATGCAGGGTCTTGTAAACCCAGGTAGGGAGTTCTACATTTATTCTACCTGGAGGGCTAAAACCAGAGAGTATGGTTTGAGTTCAGGTTTAAAGTCAAGATCGCACCCTCTGCTACATGTGCAATGGATTACAGAAGCAGAAATGAGAAGTTGGAGGCAATTATAGCAGTTGAGGCAAGAAATGACAGTCTGTAGATCAGGGGAGGGAAAGAGAGGAGGAGGGAAGGAGGGCACCAAGGTGGAAGGACAGTGTCTGCAGGTGTCACTGAGCATGTGTAGGCGACAGCTCTAGACACCCTGACAGACCCTCTCCCAGTGGAGGCGTGGCTGCTCAGCTCCTCAGTGAGCAGACACTTCACTTATTTGAAGGCTATCTCTTCAGCAGCTTCAGTGATTCAGAATACAAAACTGACAAAAACAAAAAGAGCTTAACACATCTATATACTTAAGTTGCCATGGGTTACTCATAGCAGACACTGTCATTATGATCCTATTTGCTTTATTTCACAAACAAGTTTGATTTTTTTTATATAGTGTGGGTGCTCTGTTTTCCATCTCTTGAGTGATCAGACCCAGCACTTCAGAAGCAGGTACTAATATTCTTAAAGACCAGCAAACTGAGAGCACTAGGAGGAGACAACTGATGTCTGGGGAGAAAACAGAGACGTCAACACACAAGCAAGCAAATATTGTAAATAAGCATTCAATAATAGTTTCTTCTCAGTTTATTGCTGAGCTCATTGGTAATATGGTCCCACAGACTCCAGCAGCCTTTGAAAGTACTACAAGACCATTCATTCTTGAGTGCTAAGGTCAAGGACAAGTTTCCCAGCTACTCTCCTGGGTGTTTCCTTAACGCCCCCTTGCATTCCCTTCCCTGGGGGCTATTAGGACATCATTATTTCTTCTTCCTATATGCATCTCCCTCATGAGAGTATGGGCAGCTCTCTGATGCCTTTCCATTCCAGTATTTCCAGGGCTCCGCACAGAGTAGACATTCAACAAAATCGAGAGAAGAACTGAGAGCAGCAGCTGTTAATTTACCTTTGGAAGCAACAGCCTGTAATCCAGCCATTCAGCAGCTGTTCAATCAGTAGCCGAAGCGTTCCTAAGCATTAAAGAGGTTTGTGTAGGTTCAGCATAGGATGGATGGGAAGTTTTAAACCCCTGCTTTTCGGCAAAGTGGGGAAAGTAGGCCCAGGCGACAGGGCTGATATAATTACAGTTTTGGTTATGCCTGACGTGTTTTATTCTGATGTGCATATTTTGTGCTCTATACACATTTAAAGATTTAATTAAATGTTTTATTATAGGGAACATGGTGCCAAATATCAGCATCATTACTGTTTTTTCTTCTGCAGATGAGCAGTTTGCCCTGCATTTGGTTTTGAGATTTTAATACTTATCATTTACTTAGCAATGTTGACATGGACATGAATAAACACGTCCTGCCTCTTGCTCCTGGCAGACAGTGCTTGCAATGGCAGCTCCCGAGGTCAGAGAACTGGGTCTGCACACTGAGCCTACAGCAGTGCCTGATGGCACACACGGCCCTCGTAGGTTTTGGCTGGAACACAGATGCTCTCACCCACACCAGCAAGGATGAAGCAGCTTCCAGAATGGACACAAAACAGATGAAGGTAACATCAACACCAAAAGAAAAATTGCCAACAAAGAATGTAAGTGCTCCCTAGGGAGAGTCAAAGCTTCTGCCTCATGACCTCTGAGGGCCCAGGAAACCTTCTACAAGGTTGTCCAGCATTTTTCTGCCTTCAGAAAAGCCCTTTCTTTTTTTTTTTTTTTTTTTTTTTTTTTTACAGGCAGAGTGGACAGTGAGAGAGAGACAGAGAGAAAGGTCTTCCTTTGCCGTTGGGTCACCCTCCAATGGCCGCCGCGGTCGGCGCGCTGCGGCCGTGCACCGCGCTCATCTGATGGCAGGAGCCAGGTGCTTTTCCTGGTCTCCCATGGGGTGCAGGGCCCAAGCACCTGGGCCATCCTCCACTGCACTCCCGGGCCACAGCAGAGGGCTGGCCGGGGAAGAGGGGCAACCGGGACAGAATCCGGTGCCCCGACCGGGACTAGAACCCGGTGTGCCGGCGCCGCAAGGCGGAGGATTAGCCTGTTGAGCCACGGCGCCGGCCCAGAAAAGCCCTTTCAAACCTGCAAAGGTAGCCACAGGTCTTCATAAAGTGCAAACAGAAAAAATAAATCTGATCCCTGTCCTTTCAGAGTGAATTGGAATATGAGATATTGTAAGTAGTCCTTACAGAGAAAATGTTCTCAGAATCCAAATTCATGTTTGATTCAGTTTTGATTGAAATGAAGCTACTTCCTTCAATAAATGACTGCAATTTTTTTTCTTTTTTTTAAAGCAATAGAATCCTCTTTAAAGAAAAAGAGAGTGAAGAGATGCTGCCATTGCAGGATTTTCCCCTTGGCCTGAGTGAGGGAGGGGAGCCAGGTGTCCTGGTGATGTCAGGTGTGTGAGGGATGGGGTGGGGGGATTTGGGAGAAGGTTAGGAGAGGTTCAGAAATCTCCATGTCAGCCTGGCTGATAAGTTACTAGACAAAAATAACACATCAGTTCTTCTTGATGTACCTAAAAGATAATCTATGTGGGTGCAATTGATATCTTGAGATCAGAAGATTTTTAACAGCCCTCGGCTTGACTGTTAAGGAACAATGTTTTTTTCTTCATACTATTGGTTGAACTCTTCATTTAGTGTAGGGTTAATTTTAATGAGTATAAAGTTAACTGAAAATCGACCCTTATAAAAAATAAGAGTGGGAACAGGAGAGGAGGAGGAAAAAAAGAGTTGGGAGAGTGCGTTGGTGGGATGTATCACTATGTTCCTGAATCTCTATATAGGAAATACATGAAATTTGTACTCTTTAAATAAAAAGAATAAAACAATAAGAAAAAAACTTCTTGATGCAAGCTGAGTGCTGCAAACAAAGGCCTGACCTGCTCGTGGCCAGGAATGATGGTGAGCCTAGGAAGCCTAGGATGGTGAAAACTCAGGGAATGAGGAGCTGGAGCTCCTATAGGGGACATATGTACTCATGGGAGGTCTAAGGAGTCCAGGTCACAAAGCACATACCTGTTCTTAACAAATGTAAAAAAATTAGAAGTATATGTTTGTTCTTCCTTTTCTGGGAGAAGCTACATTTCCTTCTAGTTGGCAGGGCTACAGTGTTTGTAATGGAGTCATCATTACAGGCTCATCATTCCCTGAGCTATTCACATCTATCCCTCTGCCACTTCTCAACATCCTTTCATTCTCACTGGGAAGAGTGAGGAAAGACGACTGTAGAAGAGGAAACCCAATGGTTTGGGGAGAAACAGAATGGGAGCTCATTTATGAGAGAAACAGAAGAAAGGGAAGGAATTCTGCATCCTCAGTCTAAGACCCGGAGACAGCGTATGACTTCCTTTGTGACATAACTACTCCAAATATGGGCACTTCAAGGAAAAGTGAAAAGCAAGAGACTGAAGACATCTTCAGTCCTGCATTGGGGAGCATAAAATGAGGTTGTTGTTGTTTAAAACTTTCTGCTTTTCAAGATAATAATTATAACAGCAGTAACTCCAGATCCTTTTAAGATTCATTTTTCTCATTGTTTAAATCTGATTTTTGCAACATTTTACATGCTTTAATGAAAATCACTGCTATAATTAAATTGTTCTAATGGTACCATTACAAAGATACCAGATGAACAGGATTATAGTAAACAAAGAAATATATCTCAAATTGAAAATTATTTTAAAATAATTTTGTTCAATTGCCTAAATGTGACAAGTAAGACAGAATTGGAAATCAATGCAACCATAGTTTTAAATTGCTAGGATCTTAATTTTAACTAAAACTCTGTTTGCATGTAAGCAACCATCTGGATAAAATGTTTAAAATTCAAGAAGTATATAAAAAAGGGAATATATTTTTTTCTACAAAAGTCAAACACTCGGATATTTAAAAGCATATGGACTAATGCATAGTATCCTGCTTTGATAGAAAAATATTTCAAAACAAACCATCAGCCCTTAAGACATTCAGATCTGGCTAAAAAGCCCATGAGAACATTTTAAGCATGGAAAGCTAAGGCATTCTGGCAAAAAATGACCTCTGTAAAAGAGATCCCAGTGGAAAGAAGGGGCCATAAAAGGAGGTACCTTTCTCTGAAAGGAGGAGAGAATTTCCACTTTGATTACGGCCTTGTCTAAATGAGGTCAGAGTCTGTGAAATCAAGATGCTTCCATAGCCTTAGCAGCTCATGACAAGAGCCTTGGGTGATTACTGACATCATAAATAAGAGTGTCAATTGTTAAATCAACAACAGGAGTCACTGTGCACTTACTCTCCATGTAGGATCTCTGTCCTTTGTTGTATTATGAGAATTAATGGCAAAACTAGTCTTCCAACAATACTTTATAGTTTGTGTGTACAGTACTTTATACTGTGTGGGTGCAAACTTTTGAAATCTTAGTATAGAGTTGGTCTTCTGTTTATAAAGATAATTAAAAATGAATCAGTGAAGAATGGGATGGGAGATGGAGTAGGAGGTGGGACAGTTTAGGGGTGGGAGGGCGGGTATGGGGGAAAATCATTATAAACCCAAAGTTGTACCTATGAAATTTACATTTATTAAATAAAAGCTTTATATAAATTATATTAAATAAAATAAGCAATATAAATATATTTATGAATATATAAATATATTTATATTAAATATATAAATATATTTGTATATTTATATTTACTTATAAATAATATAAATATAAATTTATATTAAATAAAAGCTTTATATATATATATATATATATATATATATACTATATATAGAAAAGAAAATTCTCATGAGACTGGAGAGGAACCCTTGTGGTAGAGGTAAACTTCACATATAATTTGAGTCTTGATTTGCATGGAGCCCCAGCATTCCTAACAGTCCTGTGGCCTTGGCCAAATTATTTAGCCTCAATATGCAAGAGCTTCTCAGTCTATAAAATAGGCATAATTATAACATATTTTGAAATGATTCCCTCATTCAGTTTGAAAAAAAAAAAACAGTATCCTTAGCATTACAGAGCATTTATATCCACTGGAACCTCAGAATGTGCCTGTTATGGATTAAACTTGGTCTCCCCAAATTCATGTATCCAAGTCCTAACCTGGGAGAAATACAGAATCAATTCTTCCTCTCAGTGCTCAGAAAGAATCCTCCTGCTGTCACCTTGATTTCAGACTAGTAATCTCTAGAATTGTGTGTCTAAAAATAAAAAAAAAAAATATGTAATTTAAGCCACACAGTTTGATATTTTATTATTGAAATCAGGAAAATCGGCACAGTGACAAAATAACACAGGGGTTTTGCAAATGTAACTAAAATGAGGCCATAATGAATCAGGAAGAGCCCTAAATTAATGCCTGGCATCCTCAGAAGGCGGCTATGAGGGGACACAGAGACAGGGAGACACACAGAGAAGAAGGCCATGGGGCAAAAGTGACAGAAACGGGGGTAATGCAACAGTAAGCCAAGCAGCACCAAGGACTGCTGGTTCCCAGCAGAGGCTGGGAAGAGGCAGGGAGCCTGCAGAAGGAACCAACCTTTCTGACTCCTTGACTAACTCCAGAACTGAATGAGAATAAATCTCAATTGTGAGGCGCAGTGTTGTGGTTTAGCAAGTAAAGCCATCACCTGTGAGGCTGCCATTCCACATGGGTGCCTGTTTCGGTCCTGGCTGCTCCACTTCCGATCCAGTTCCCTGCTAATGTCCCTGGGAAGTGCTTGGGTTGCTGCACCCATTTGGGAGCCCAGAAAAAAGCTCCTAGCTCCTGGCTTCGGTCTGGCTCAGCTTTGGCTGTTATGGCCATTTGGAGAGTAAACAAGTGGATGGAAGATTTCTTTCTCTCCCTCTCTTTCTAATTCTGCCTTTCAGATAAAAATAAATAAATAAATAAATAAATAAATAAATAAACAAACAAATCCTCTATTGTGTTAAGCTATATAGTTTGTGGTAATTTCTTAGGGCTTCTGTTGAAGAAATGAGCTTGGGAGGGTGAGGTTAGCAAGTTCTCATGCCTTTTATTCTTGCCCCCTTATCTCTGTTCTTCTGTATCTCTGTGCCTCTATGGTAACTGGTGTTATGGTAACCAACAGGCCTACCTGCTTGGCTAGCTGCCAATTGCCCTGTTATGTAATGGTTTGGCTCCAGGATATTATTTTCTGTAAACCCATAGAAGCTACTCGTGGGGTGGGGATAGGGGGTGGCATGGCTAACTATGGCTATTGGTGAATGTGGCTGCTGTGGATGGATGTGAACATGTATGTGCCTATTGGCAGATGTGGCTGTATGTGGCTATGTATAGGTGTCTCTGCATGTGTTGCCATAGACACAAAGGCAGATACTTCCTTTGGCCCACTGGAGCAAGCGGCTGTCCCTTGTACATTTCTCACCGTCACCATAAGTAAAGGAGATATAAACCCATAAGCAGCTCCAAGTTGTTCTCTGACCTGTCAGAATTAGAATCTGATTGTTCTGGGCCCTAAACCCCAGGCATACACATGCCCTAGGCAATGGACACAGTAGAATCACATAAGGTACTCTGTCTAGTTATATGTGGTCATGTGAAGACTGATAATTAGAAAGTATGCTTCCACATCTAGTCTTGAGGTTAGAATGATCAAATCCAAAATGAGTTTTTATGATTATAACTAGTAAATTTATATTTGGTGTGATTTTTTTTTTTTCAGAGAGAGTGTGTTTGACAGAGCTCTCACCTACCTGCTGGTTCAATCTCCAAATGCCAGCAGTTTTGACAGGGTTTGACTGGAACCAAAGCCAAGAACCTGGAACCAATTATTAGCCATCACTGCTGCCTTGCAGGGTTAGCCTAGGTTGGAAGGTGGAGCCAGGAGTGGAACCCAAGTACTTTGATGAATACATGGACATCTTAATTAGTATCTTAATCACTAAGCTAATCCCTGCCCCTATAGTGTGATTTTTTTTAAAAGATTTATTTATTTTAGGTGAGAAACAGAGTTATAGATGGAGAAAGGGAGAGACAAAGATAGGTTCTCCATCTGCTGGATTACTCCCCAAATGGCCACAACGGCTGGAGTTGAGTTGATCTGACGACAGGAACCAGGAGCTTCTTTCTGGCCTCCCACATGGATGCAGGGGCCCAAGCACTTGGGCCATCCCTCACCATCACAAAGAGCTGGATGAGAAGAGAAGCAGCCTGGACTAGAATCAATGCCCACATGGGATGCCAGCACCATAGGTGGAAGCTCAGCGCGCCACGCCGCAGCGCCAGGCCCTAACGTGTGATTTTTGAAATAGGTCACGTCCTAAACTAGGTTAGTATGCATCACCTTTGGAGGAGGAAGAATGAGAAGAGTATTCACAGGGATATGCTAAAGGCTAAATGATATTCAAGAAAATTTGTAATGTTAATACAAAACTCAAAGCAAAAAATTGCATCATAATTATTAAACTCATGGCATGTTCTATATGTGAAAATAATACACAAGCAAAGGATATTATATTGGCTAGGAAAAAGGACAGCAGTTTCTACAAAGGATTTATTTTGTAGCATAACTCTTTTTTGCTGGAGGTATAAGTCTTAAATGTTTTCAACTTCAACCCGAGTTTCTATAAGAAAAAAAAGTATTTATTCTCTGGAAAAATTGAGTTGGACAACTGTAATGGTCTTTTAATCATCTGCTTCAGGAGACTTTCTCTGCCTGTCAGTAAACAATGAAACAATTGATGTTGTTCTTTTAAGACTTTACAATCCTTTAGGTCTACTTTGTTTCAGATTCTCAACTTAAGCTGCTTAGAAGACTTAACCACATATGTCCATAGCCACTAATTCAAATATAAAGTCAAATCTCTGGTTTAATCTGGTTTGCCATTCATAATCAAACCTCAAATGAATGAAACATTATAATTCTTTTATTGAGTGATTTAAAAAAAAGTCACCAATTTAATTTTCTATTTGATCTGGAATCCCATACAGGCAGGCTGGCTATTGTCATTGTACTGCTTTGGATGTTTTAGATCCTACATTCTAAAACAGTCTATTCAAAAGAAATTTAGTTAGTTGGCCACGAAAATATTATGAATCCTTGGTCAAGACATGTAACCTCTTTATTCCTCCATAGTATTAATTAATCTCCATAGTATTACCATATTAAATAAATCTATATGGCCAAATGTCTAGAACATATTAACTGACCAATGTTAATTCTATCTTCATCTCCCCTTATATTACACAAACAATTAAAATAGAAATAATCAAATGAGAGTAGAACCTCACTACCATTTCTACTCAGGTACACATGCCCATATACTCTCTACCTACAAATTAAATTATAGAATGGATTAAGCTGCTGCCTGTGATGCCAGCATCCCATATGGGAGCCAGTTCTGAGTCCCAGCTGCTCTACTTCCCATCCAGCTTTCTGCTTGGGAAAGCAGAGAAGATGACCCAAGTCCTTGGGTCCCTGCACCCACATGGGAGACCCAGATGAAGCTCCTGGTTCCTAGCCCAGCCCTGACTGTTGTGGCCATCTGTGGGATGAAATCAGCAGATGGAAGATTTCTCCATCCTTCCCTCTCTTTGTAACTTTGCCTTTTAAATAAATCAATCTCTTAAAGAAAATTATGTACTCATATTTCTTAATCCCAAATTTACTATTTTGTTAAAATTCCCATCTTTCTTGCTTACTCAAGGATACTGTTTCAGCAGCTCTATCATCCTTCCCTTAATTAATTGCTCCATTGTTATTACATGCAAATATTCTGTTATTTCTTCCACCCTAAAGTACAGCAGCAAAACAACCATTGTCATCCTCACTACTTCATTTAGTTCTATTATCTTTTAGAGTGAAATTCCTTTAAGATAACTATTTATGCACAATGCCTCTAAATCTTCTCCCATTCTCTCTCAGACCAACTCCAGAGTCTAAGATCCACACTAGCACCCACTCCATCCCACAGAAGTTCATTTGGCAGAGTTGATCACTGTGTCTACTTAGAAGCATTTGATAAACTTTCAAGCCAACAAAAGATTCTTATTTTACCTTATCTCTCACATATAACACATTTTCAGTATTCATTGCCTGTATTTTCCCCCAGATATCTAAATGATATGATGTCGTTTGGATTAATCCTTGGTCCCTTTTACATTTCTCCTTCATTTGATTAATTTTATTCTCACTTAACCTCATGACTTTAAAATCTTTACTTTTATATATAATGATTCCCAAATTTCTATCTCTACTTAGACTTCTCTCCTGAGCTTTGTTCAGGAAACTGGATCCTTGATGTCCATACTGGGATGTCCAAGGGTTACATCAAATTTAACATGTCCAGAAATAAACTTATCATCTTTTCTACTGTGCCTGTTCCCAAACCATCTACACTCCTGCTTTTCTGTCTTAGTTGATGGCAAATTTATGCTTTCGAGTATAAGACCAAAAATCTACAAATCGTCACTGACCAAATTTCTCTCTTTTGTAACCCACAACAAATTTATCAATAAACATTACCTTCAAAATATATACAGAATGCATCATTTCCCTTTTCACTATCCTTGTCTGATCCTGGATAATGCTCATGTCTTAGCTGGGCTACAACAGCCTCCTCCTGCTCTGCCCATTTCTTCCCACTCTCCAACAACCTACTTTCAATATATCAACTAGAACGATCATTTTAAATTGAAGTCAGATCATTCTATATCTCATTGCCTCTTTTTTTTTTTTTTTTGGACAGGCAGAGTTAGAGAGAGAGAGAGAGAGTGAGAGAGAGAGAAAGATCTTTTTCCGTTGGTTCACTCCCCAGGTGGCTGCCGCGGCCAGTGCGCTGCTTGGATCCAAAACCAGGAGCCAGGTGCTTCCTCCTGGTCTCCCATGTGAGTGCACAGACCAAAGACCTGGGCCATCCTCCACTGCCTTCCCGGGCCACAGCAGAGAGCTGGACTGGAAAAGGAGCAACCGGGACAGAACCCTGGGGGGTGGACACCGCAGGCAGAGGATTAGCCTAGTGAGCTGCAGCGCCAGCCTTCATTGCCTCTTTATTTCTCTTGGTTCTAGAAATGCTATATTCCAAATTATCCCTTAAATATACAGTGATGACTTCCACTTTAATGCCTTCATATTAATTATTTGCTTTACTCTTTCCTTAGATATCCACCTTAACTCCTCCAGCTTTTGCTCAAATACGAAGTGCTGTGATCATCTTATTCAAAAATAAACTTTGAGCTTCTTGTCTGCTTATTTCTCCCCTTCATGCATTTTCTTAACTTAGGTGTTCATTGTGTTTATTCTTTACAACCCATCTCCATGCACTAGTAAATAAGCTTCAAGAGAACGGGATTTTCCCCCTCTTTTCTTCACTGATATATCACTTGGATCTGGAATATTAATTAGCACAGGGTAAGCAATCAATAAATATTTGTTACATAAATAAATACATTAGTTAGAAATATATGGACCAGAAGGAATTACATTCTGAAATGTAATCCCCTTTTAGAATCCTAAACACATTGACAGTGATAGGTGTCAACATTGCACATATTTAATTAGGGAAAAATCAATCCCTCTGTTAACCAACTAACCAATAAAACATAAAATGGTGGAAAAGGCTCTTGGATAAAATTAAGGTTACATCAGGAAAAGATTATTAAACACAATATACAAAAAATGTTTTTGAAATTTAGGAACAAAATGCTCAAAGAGTAAGAAATTGTACCAGAACCATCTGTAAAGATTGTAATCTGCACAGTAAATAAATAAAAAAACACTGACAACGTCTTACAAGTGCATAAATTAAAATGAATTCTGTATTTATCTTAGAAGAGCTATGCAAATAATAATTTCACTGCAGAAGATGTACAAGGCTACTCAACTCTGGAGTATCCATGAGCCAATCAACATGTTTGTGGATTTTCTGGCTACATTGCTCTTCCTTTTTATGTTCACTGCCTGGTATGTGACCACTGTATTGTTTTTTGGCAGTTCTCATAAAAGAGCAACCTAGACAAAGGGAAATGTAAGCAAGTTAGAGCTACTCCTTGGTAGCAACCAGTAGAAATATGTTGAGATCTTAGTCTGGATAGCAAGAAGTATCTACTATTAAAAGTATTCACTAAAATGAGTACTGAGTATGTTATTGGAAACTAGTAACATTGGCTTGATCCAATTCAGTCAAAGTGCTCACTAAGTTTCACAAAATATTGAAAACTCATCAAAAAGATATATAATGACATATTTGGATGTGTATAAAAAGGAAGATAAAGAAGGGAGAAGAATTGAGACATAAAAGCCTCTGCTACAGAAATCTTGAACAGGAAGGAGATAATTTATCATAATGAAAATTCATTCAATGTAAGAACTGAAGCCACACCTGCACTTCTAATTTCTCAGTACCTGTTTCCTTATTAGCAAAAAGAGAGAGGGGGGGGGGGTAAGGGACTATTCTAATAAAATTAATGTGATGATTAATGGGCACATTATGCAAAATACCTCAAAACAAACACTTGCCCTTCATACTCAAATTCTAGGTTCTGTCATATTATCTTCTCTATTTGTCCAAGTGTGGACAGTTATCTCATTTTAAGAATTCACTCTTCTTTTAAATTTTACAAGGATAAACCTTCAAGAAATAGATACAGAATAATTAACATATGGATAAATCTATCATGAGAAATGTAAAAAGTTAGGTTAGGAAGTGCAACTGGGAACGGTTTTAAAACAAGAGGCAGACTATGGATAAAAATGTGCATTTTTGGCTGGTGCTGTTGCTCACTTGGCTAATCCTCCGCCTGTGGCACTGGCACCCCAGGTTCTAATCCCAGTCGGGGCGCTGGGTACTAGTCCCAGTTGCTTCTCTTCTAGTCCAGCTCTCTGCTGTAGCCCGGGAAGGCAGTGGAGGATGGCCCAAGTGCTTGGTCCCTGCACGCACATGGGAGACCAGGAGGAAGTACCGGCTTCTGGCTTCAGATGGGTACAGTGCTGGCCATAGCGGCCATTAGGGGAGTGAACCAACGGAAGGAAGTCCTTTCTCTCTGTCTTTCTCTCACTGTCTATAACTCTACATGTTAAATAAAAAAATGTGCATTTTCTTCTTATGCATAGTATATATTGTAGAAGATCATTTAAAAATGATAACACAAAGTTTCTTGAAGGAAAGAGAATGGTTTCTTCCTTATACAGACTATAGTGCAGAAACTGCTTAATTCTTTGTATAGTTACTTGAATGCATTTTTATGAGAAGAGGGTTCTTTTTTTTTTTTCATTCATTACTCCCTTGAATAGTATGAACCTTATAATTGGCAATTACACAATATCTCTCAATGGATACAGTATGCACAGATTATCATGTACCTAGCACCTAGGTTTAGGGTTCATCTGTCTCTGCAGGTGATCATTCAACTTAACAGAGGTAAATAATAATAAGTCAAATGTTATTAGCATTTCCCTAAAGGGCAGCATGACTATTCTCACAGTTCCTGAACCATCATTTATAAACCTTTGGAATTCTTCTGAAAAATGCATAGTTCCATATGCAATACAATAGTATATACTAAACAGATATAATAATTTCTAATATTACTTCTTGAAATGATAATAGACCCTTCATCATAGAGAATGACAAAAAAATTATACTTGAAAAAAATTCAAAGACAAGCTAAATTTTAGCTTTTGCTTAATTAAAAATACTACTTATATAGAAAATTGCAGTTGAATTATTGTTCAGATTTTGGGATAAAATATAAATAGCTAATAAATGAGCAGAACTTATTTAATAATATCAGTTTTATTGAAATCCCAACCAAAATAATTTTTGGAGTGCTTCACTAAGGATATATAAAAGCACAATAGGTTTGGACTACAAACCATACTGGCTCAAATGAGCATCTATAGAGCTTTCCTCTCTTTCATTATGAATTAGTTCGTAGTGTGCCAAGGTAAACAGAATGGACTACATACCTCTTTGCCAACTCTCTTATAAAGTGGATGGAACCAATAATCCAAAAAAAACAAAGAGAATTAATTTTCTAACAAGTCCTTGTCCCTTTGAAGTTACATGATAAGAAAGGTCACTTTCTCACTAACTAGCTTATCTTTTGATACCTTTATCTTTTTCTTGATCATACATATTTTTCAGTATTATTATCTATTTATGCATTCTTCTACAACATCTTTATTTATGACTTTGCAAATCAACATCTTTGTGATAGGAGGCAAAAGTCACTTAGCTAATTACACATACTTGATAAGCTGCATAAGAATAACCACTGTAAAACTGCACATTAGTGGAAGGCATATAAATTACTGCAGTTATTCTCATTTATGGACAAACAAAACACTTTTTTTAGTTGTTTAAAAACATCTTTGTTGCCTCCATATCCATCTCGTTAAGTATACTGTGTTTTTAACCCAAATCACGGCATCAATTTTAAAAAATGGGGATTTAATCCCATTATACCAGTGTCAATGAAATAACAGCAAAAACAAAATAAAAGTCAGTTTAATCAAATACTTCTAATCTGCAGTTGAGAATTCTGTTATATGAAACTTTTTTCATATAATACAATCTCAAGTATAACAGAACAGGTTAGACACATCCCGCAAGGATGTTGTAGTGAAATCTGAGTTGGTCCAGCCAAAAGAGAGAGAGAGAGAGAGAGAGAGAATGTACAGCACTAGAATATTAATATGACTTCTGTATGAAGATTAGAAATCCTACAAAGTAATAAATAAGGTCAAAGTAACGCTTAGATGATTTACTACCATAGAAAATCATACTCCCTATGAGTGATTTACTGAATGTTATATAAAAATGCAGTGTGGACAAGCTACATTCAGATGCAAGCTTGCAGCTGTCAGTATCTACATTTGCTCAATCTGGCTTAAGGATGATTTGAAGGTTGATTTAATTGTAGCTTCTGAATCATGTTCTTCCCTATGTTTTAAATTGTTTAACATAAATATTAAAATGTTAAAGTAATTTTTAGTCTGTAAATATTTAGTATAAAATCTGCAAAATCTTATTCTTTTCTGGAAGACAGAACTGAAAATAAAAAGACTGCCTGAGAAATAACATCATTACTTAACTAATGGTTATTGTCCAATAGGTATGGCAAATTACCCTTGTGGTGAAAAATTTCAATAGAGAGTTTAGTAGGAGAAAAAAAACAACAAACAAAAAAATGACTCAATTGACTCAACCGATCAATTTTAAGAGATACACAAATCTCATGTGTAGAAGAGTTCAATTTCAGTTCTTTAAAGGCAATATCATAGCCTAAGTATCTTCTCCTTTATATGCAAACTCAAAGTAGAGATTTACCTCTTGCTATTGCTACCAGAGCTAGTACACAAGGCACCACCAATGAACCTTGCTGATGTCATCTTCTCAGCCAGAGCTCTCCTTGACCATCTTTCTCTTCCTCGATACACTTCATCACATTTTAGATTTCACCTAACCATTCACTTTCCAGAATCAGCAAATATTCCTTAGGGAGAGTATCTTGTTCTTCCTCTCCAGGTTTTTTTCCCCCAGTTTTAGTTTCACTTTTATACATACCTCCTTTTCTACATATTTTCTTGCCGGGTTTTCTGGCACATTCCTTGGATATTCTTTTTACTGAAAAATGAATAGAAGACTAGAAAATAACATGGCGCTCCATCACAGACCGCCGGAACATGCAACACCACTGTCTAACTTAAACGCTCCTGCATTTACTGAGTGCGAAAGATCCCCAGTTCGTTGAGCCTGCACATGCAATGAGGAAATGTTGATGCGTCTTCTCAGAAGTCATTTGGTAGGAAATGGAAATTAGGAACCCATTTCTACCTAAATATACGTGCTGTGGAGGAAAGAAAATGAGTAGGCACAGGAAAAAAAAATAGATACACTGACACACATAAATAAAAAGAGCAGCATGCACGCATGTAAAATATGTCTACATGCCAACAGGAAAAGCCATGCATACTACCAGTACACATGAATTAATAGTGTTAGAACTTAGAATAGAAAATAAATCTATAAATATAGCTCCTTTTTTTTTTTCTGCAATAAACTCACCATCCTCAGTTGGGACATAAATGTTTAAATACAGGCAGTCTTCACTCTGATCTTGTACATACGATGAAACCACATCCAGGTTGTTAGTAAACCACACAGGAAGCATGACTTCCGGCAGTCTTCCATCAATGATATTCTGGGGACACACAGGAGCAAACTGGGTGGCATTCCTGATGTCTGACCAGGGTGATGGTGGTTCTGGAGGCTGAAAACGATGTTCTCCTGTTGGGGGAGCTGCATATGGAACCCCAAGAAACTGAATAACAGGCCCCAAAATTTCATTATTCAGTTCTTTTTTAATCCCTCTTATCTTGCCAAAGTTGGTAGTCACCAGTGGGTCCATATCATCCAATTTTTGTGAGAGCACATGGGCAGCCTGAAGCAAACATCCCAACATAAAGAGAGTCAATGAGGCACCCGCTCCCCTGTGTACCAAGCATGACATCACTGCTCTCCAAACATAACTGAGCCGTGTGCATCTGGGTGGTGCCATGGTCCCACATTAGTTGCCTGGTTTCAGTGAGGCAGATGTATTTATATCCACTTCAGAAAGAGTGTATAATGGCAGAATATGGTTCCAATTGCTCAAAGGTGAGCTTGTTGAGAAAAGCTCAGAAAGATCTTTATGCAGCAAGTATTTCCCACTGATTTCACTTGTATCGAAGAAACATCTTCAATCATCACTATTTACCAGACCGCATCCTATTGACCATTCTGTTTCCCAGAGTAGCAATGCGGCAAGAGAGGCCATTGACTGTAGACTTCCCTCTTATAAATCAAATCCAGTTAGCTGCAGGTCTATATCCTAGAGAAAATGAAAATAAATCATTAGTATGAATAAGAAGAAATAGAGAGATAACTAGCTATTTTACAAGCTATAGAAATACATTAATAGTGACTAGAATCAGGCCAGTTACATAGTACCATAGAAAAATTATGGTTTGATGTGAGATGACAAGTGAAATAACAGACTATCGGATTATTGAGAAACTTGCCTGCTGAGTTTATATATATTTAAGTGGAAGCAGGCCATGCCAAAATATGTGGTTTCAGAAACAACTCACAGTACAGTATTTTTTAAATGCAGAAGGTTATGTGTGAAATTTCCCTTTTACTGAGTTTTCAATCACTTCAACTGACTACAGAATTAATCAACAAACCTACTCAAAATTAGAATCTAATAGAAAACCTTTTAAAATAATTGATAGTGAAATATACAACTCTTTAAGAATGACTGTATATATTGAAAATAAGCAAAAAGGGAATTCTCAATCCTAACTTCTATGCTTATCCAAAAAACAAAGTTAAGGTTAGAGCAAGAAAGCTAAAACTAGTTCAACTATCATTATATTAAGTGCAACTACCACAGAAACTCAACTTCCTTGTTATCCCTCAAAAGTTTGCATAAAACTCTGGCTATAGATCCCCCACTTTCAATTAAGACTCAGAAATTTAAAGGATAAAATGTCTTTAGACACAGCTTGAAAAAGAGGAAGAAGTTGGCATCTGCTTTGCAAAGTTATTTTATCTCCTAGTTGCATATTTTAGATATCAATAAATTTGCAATGTGAATTTCTGAGTCAAAGTCAATATATTTTAAATTACAAATGTTGTCTCATGGTCTGGTAGAGATCAAAGGAAGAATACAAAAAAAGAGTATGGTAATTTAAAAGAACAATCATAGCTAATCATGGCATCTCGCATATTTACACTAATCAAATATCTAACACTGTTGACTCAGTTCGACTTAAAATGCATCAGAATAAGCTGTAACATTCAGTGCAGTGCAATTCTCAGTGTAATTTTAAATTAACTGCCAAATAGCATACAGCTCAGAAAATTTGTCTCTTCTTGTTCAAGCAACCTTTTAACGTGTTCCCTTTGAAAATAATCGTGTTGATTTGTATTAGAAATAGTTCTATCCTGTCATATTACGGGAAGATTCCTGAAGAAGTGCTGCTCTGCCAGCGAGACTGCCCTGACTTGCTGTTATTTAAAAGGAGATTGTAAAGACTATATAGGACAGCAGGAGATTTGGTTCTGGGCCGGTGTTCCTTTAGCTCTGAACAGTCCATCACAGAAAGCAATAAGGAGATAAATGTCTATATTCTGAAATACTTCAGTCTGTGAATTCATATATGTTTGCTGTGAAAGCATATTATCATACATAAGACAGGCTTAATCCCATCCCTTGAATGCCCTACAACTCCAGCACTTATCTAAGACTTAGCTACACAAACTCATTTCTATAAAGAGTATATTATGCTCATTCTTGTACAGAATCATGGTGGGCCAGAACATAAGATTAAATCTTTCTTGGTTGTCTTTTTACAAGAGCCCAATTTTGACACCTCAAATGGAGAACCTGAGGCCAGGTTTTCAATGTCTCAAACACCAGTTTTTACTTAGCCTAATTTTCAAGCACGGCATTTCGCAAAAGTTCTTCTTCGCATAACTGATACCTTATTAATACAAAATATTTGGTTATTTGTTAACAAAATAATGCTCCTTTTTTATACTCACAAACCCTTAATTGTGTTAATAATAAAGTAGCTCCTGTTTCCCACTAATGTGCTATTTTAATACAAATTGCAGATAATTGTTTGCCATGGTGAATGTTCAAATTTTAATGAGGTTTAGTTCCTGATGTTACAAAAATATCCCACTTTACATGTATGTAGGTATGTTACAAAAATATCCCACTTTACATGTATCAGGTACAATAGTATCTATTGTACTGACTCAAAGATTTTTCTTTTTTTTTTTTTTGTTTTGTTTTGTTTTTTGACAGGCAGAGTGGACAGTGAGAGAGAGAGACAGAGAGAAAGGTCTTCCTTTTGCCCTTGGTTCACCCTCTAATGGCTGCCACGGACGGCGCGCTGCGACAGGCGCACGGCACTCATCCGATGGCAGGAGCCAGGTGCTAGGTGCTTTTTCCTGGTCTCCCATGGGGTGCAGGGCCCAAGCACTTGGGCCATCCTCCACTGCACTCCCGGGCCACAGCAGAGGGCTGGCCTGGAAGAGGGGCAACCGGGACAGAATCCGGTGCCCCGACCGGGACTAGAACCCTGTGTGCCGGCGCCGCAAGGCGGAGGATTAGCCTGTTGAGCCATGGCACCGGCGACTCAAAGATTTTTCGAAAGTCATCACTATAATAACAGACATCCAAGTCTAATGTGAAAAATTCAGCTTGTTTAGATCACTGGAAAAATGCATATATGTCTCAATGGAAAGGCTCTCAAATTTGTTGGCACATCCCCCCCCCACCCCTCTACTTTCTGATGCTTCCTTAGTATGTGCCAAACCCTTCACACAGTTACATCTACTGACAACAAGCCTATAAAACATGTTCAACAGTTACGCCTTTGTTCCTCTAGAACTAAGACCCAAAGCAGTAGCATATCCTGGCCATAGGCTCTCAGAAAACCAGGAGCCCACTGCTGTCTGAATTAAAGGCTACCTTCTTGATTGATGATACAAACTCTCAATTCACAATTACCACTTTTTAAAAGATTTATCATAGTATATTTTAAATTGGACTATGAAAGTGTTTTATATTTCTTCAAAAGACAGAGTAAAAGCTCTGACAGTTTCACAGAAACAGAGAAATTGAAATGATCTACCCTATTGTTATTGGAAATTTAGATTTTATTTTGCTACTCTGTTAAAATGTTTCTTTGTCCTCCAAGCAGTGATCCTAAAGGCAGTTGTTACACAATTATACAGATCATGTTAAAGCAATGATTTGTATAATTTGTCACTAAAAAGAATAAAGAAATCTTAACTCAAGACAACCTTAGCGTCTACTAATGGATACTGATAAATTATGATATATTCACAAATTGGAACGTAAAAAATCAGGGGAAAAAAGGGCCTATAGATAAATCAAACATAAACCAAAAATTTTTTTAACAAAATGAATCATAGAAAATTAGATACAGCAATATACTACTTAAATAAAGCTAAAATACATAAATACATAGTAGGTGATAGTTATCACCTCTGGTTAAAGAGAAAATTAAAGAACTTAATTTCATGAATTAATTCACTCCTAAAATGGATAATCTGTGTTGAGATCTTAAAAGATAAGTAATCAATGACAAGTTTAACAAAATCTTTGTATTTCAAAGTATTGGGTGATAAACACACACACACACACATTTTCATTGTGGAATTCTCTGTATGCTCCAAATATTCTTAAGTAAATACACTGAAATAAGAATGTCAGAAAACTCACATTCAGCAGGTCAAGCCAATCATATCTCCTGTAGATTAGCCTATCTATTGATCCACACAGGGCTGCCCCGCCAAGTCTACAGTTAGAGGAGATATTAGCTCACCTATTCTTCTATAAGGAGATAATAGCTCATCAATTATTCTATCGTTTCTAACTTTGAGTTAAAGCATGTATGGTTTCACAAGAAAAATAAAATGAATACTTTTTAAAAGCACATCATAAATGATAATATATTTTGTCTCTTGTGTTAATTCATCAAAACAGCTAGGTCCTTACCTAATTTGCTCATGAGAACAAAAAGTTCAAGAGAACTGTCTGGGATATTAGGCCATTGCACTGGGTGGCCATCATCCAATCTTTCATTCAACATTTATTTGGTGTTTACAAAATGCAAACTAATGTGATAATTGCTGTGGAGAATTTAAAGACAAGTACATTCTACTCATTGCTCCTAAGCAGCTCACAATACTGTAAAGAGATAGTTCACGTTTTAAAAAATGGCACTACTGCAGGATATAAAGTGATATGTGTTTAATAAATATATAAAGAACAGGGGATGGGGGCTGGTGCTATGGCATAGCTGGTGAGGCCACCACCTGCAGTGCCGGCATCCCATATGGGTGCCAGTTCAAGTTCCAGCTGCTCTATTTCTGATCCAGCTCTCTGCTGTGACCCAGGAAAGTAATGGAAGACAGCCCAAGTACTTGGGCCCCTGCACCCACATGGGAGACCTGTAGGAAACTCCAGGTTCCTGGCTTCAGAACCCAAATTCCTACTACAGAATTTCCTATTTGAAAGCAAATAGTGCTTTCATGAATGTGTGTATAAATGCACTTCAGTATCTTTATATCCATCATACAATCAATATAAAAATCCTTTACATAATGCAAACTTGACTAAATCTCAACTTATTTGGATTGACTACTAGAGCTTCCAAGCTTGACGGTGACCATTAGTCATTACTAGAACAATATGCAGTCAATCCTTGTTATTCATGGCAGATGTTCTCTGAAGTCACCGCAAACACTAAATTAGGTAACACATTTATTTATTCCAGGGACACATAAATATATATTTTGCATGATTAAACATTGTAAAATTAAACCCTTAAAACAACTTATCCTAGTAGATTTTATTTTCTTTACAGGAGAAAAACTGAGGCTCAGAACCATGTCCCTGAGGCTACCCCACTAATAGGTGTCAGAAGTGGAATTTAACACCCACATTTACTGGTCCCACAGTGGAGTTTCTCATACTGCACAGTGATACCTCTGCCAGCTCCATACTGTTCTAGAGCTGAAGCAAGAATGCAATGTATTGGCTTGTTTGATCAGCTGGAAACGTGCTCACAGAGCAGCGAAGGGTTTATATTGCACTGGTTATGTCTGTGGAATGACAGAAAGGGCTGATTTGGGGGTTATGAATAAATTCTAGTGAATAAGTAAATTTGCAAATACAAAAATCAGGAATAGTGAAGAGCCACTGTGGTAACTAAAGAAAAATATTTTCTGCTTATGCGTCTGTGAGTTGTTTTGAAGTCATGCCACACCAGTTGTCAATAATGCTTAGTAGTGATAATCGGACTAATTTGATTTAGTAATGACAATTTAACAAATAGTTTGATTTAATAACAACTGTGTGGCTGTTTTCAATGGCTGAGACTGGCTGTGTATCTGGAATGTACCCACAGGGCCAGCTCACTGCAACAGAATCTGACCACTAGCAGACTCCGGGCTTCCTGTATGGAGATATTTCACACTGTGGTTCAGGAACTGCAAGCAAAGAATGTCCTGTGTGACCTGGCAGTGGGAGAACAAAGAAGTGTGAGTATGAGATCTTCAGACCCTATTTAATGCATATCCTTCCCCTGTGGTTCCTGACCTATATTCTTTCCTTATAATAAACCTGTCCAATATCTATGAGCTATTTGGGTCTTTTCAGCAACTGAACCCTTAAAGTAACTAATGTGTAACTCAGTTTTCTTTTTTTTAAGTGAGATGACTAAACAAATAAATGCAGTCATACAAAATGTTTTCAGACTCTCAAAGAAGAGACAGGTCAATCTCCAGGTCCCGGATTATGAAAGAATTCATAAATCAGAGGGAAAACGAAGTGTGCCTCAAAAAATAAAGATGATCTGGACAAACACCATTGGTAACAGAAGGAATCACAGAGGGCACAACACGTAACAGGAAGAGTGTGAAGAATGCAGAGTGGATGCTGTGATGGTCACCGTCCCTGGGGGCCACTCACACTGCAACGACTGCTCCACTACAGGATCCAAAGGCAGAAAAGCTGTGAGGAGCCATCCCAAGCCTCAGAGCTCCTGTGAAACCAACAGAGGGAGGAGCTGATGCAGAGTCCCTCATTCCCTTACAGGTATTGTTCCTCATGGTACATCCCACTGAACTTCTTTCACGCAAACCTCTATCTCAATGCCTTACCCTTCACTAGGAAATCTCACAGAAAGGAAAGAAAGCGCCTTGTTAAGGGGGAGTACAGTTTAGTTGGGCCAAAGCCCTGAGTTCTTGAGGATGGGCATTGAATGAGGTTCAGGCTAGAAGCAAATCAAGCAAGTTCTTCAATAAGAGGCTAAAGAGTTTGAATTTTATTTACTGGGTGATGAAAAGTCCTTAAAGATCCCTAGCTAGGAAAGAGTTTTATCAAATGTATTCATAGGGAAATTAAACTGGCCCTACTATGGAGCATGGATCTCCCAAGCAGTGTGTTCATACCCTACAAATGATGATCAGGTAAAATGGGGAAGTAAGTATTTGAACCACATAAAACCAAAAGAGAAAAAGATTGAGTTTTGCTAGTATTTAACACCAGTGTCTTCAGGTGGTTCTGTGAGGCACGGTGCACCTGAGAAAGGTGGATGGTTACATAACACAGTTCACCAGAAGCAGCATTTTGTTGTTACTGCTCATTTTCAATGCTTACTACATCACAGATAAGTGATTTACACATTTTTTTACTTTTTTTTAATAATGCTTTTATTTAAAGAATATGAATTTCCAAAATACAGTTTATAGGATTTACACATTTTTATCAAGTTGAAATCAAAATAATCTTCACCCAATGGACTACCATATGAAGTTTTTCCCACAAGGTAAATATGGATTAAAGGCAATACTAGTAAGATATTTCTATGTTTGGAATAAGAGGACAGAAACAAAACTACTTTTAATACAACCTTTTCATCAGCTAAAAGATTTTTTTAAATGATTAATTACATGTAATAAAAAGTTTGACAAAAACTTTTCATTGTTTGTGAATATCAGCAAGATAACTTTGAGTGTGGACTGATGTTTGTTTCATTAGCTGTGAATTTTATCCTGAAAATATCTAATCTCTGTGTCTTGAGATACTCTTGAATGATAGAATGAAGGCATCAGATTTATAACAACTCTAAAATATTGATTTTATTTTTATCATTTTTTTTAATTTCAATCTTGGTTTTTCAATCTGGTGATGGTCATAGTTAAGTGGAATTCTATGGATATATTATATACCTTTCAAGGTTTGTTATCAAAAATGCAGAATGTGTGATCCCAAAGGTGATAGTTACCATTAATTTAGTGAATGGAATGGCAGAGATGAAACCAGCACAACCTTACTTTTATGTTCAGCTTGAAGTATCAGTTGGAGTCATCTACAACGAGATGAAAACGACAACACAAACAATTGATATTACAGATCACCAGCTGCTCACCAGCCCCGTTCAAAACAATTCATGTACTCATAACACTGAGTTCTCACAACAGATTTGTAGACCAAGTAATCTTATTTGAGGTAGAGAAAATGAGGCTTCAGGTGGCTAAATAATCTCTGAGGACAACAAATTCAAGAAGATAGATAGACCTAAGAAACAGACCAAAGCACATGCCCTGAACCTTTCTGACACTTTTTGCACTGCTCTCCAACAGCTTAACCTGAGCCAGATGCTCAGGTTAAGGATTAGAGGAGATTGAAACACACAGGACACCAACAAGAGGGAAATTAGGAGTTGCTGATCAGCTTGCTTGAGTTTATTAACAGGCACAATTTATAGCAGCGCCAAACAATGTGGTATTGAGACGTTTGCTAATAGCATATCATACTCTAGGACACAGAGTAAGTGATAGAAGTCAACATTCAACCTAAGAAAAGCAAGAATTGTAGAACTGCCAGAAACAAAGATCATGAAAAATGGGAATTCTAGTGTTGAACAGCTTAACTGATTGAATACACTGATAACAAGTTATCAGGAGACAACCAAAAGAAAATGTTAGTGATTTAGAACCAGTGATTTTGTGTTGGGAATATAAAATTCCAAGACCTTGATCATATAAAAGCTTAAGGGATGCCATGCCCCATATTGTGGCCATATCAGTGTAGAGCTGATCATTGAGAGCTGATGTGGCAATAAGGACATTCTTTCAAGGCCATTATTAAGCAATAATCGGATTAATGTTAAACACCAAATGAGTCAGTATGGTACTGTGGCTACACATGGAGATAACTCATTTAATTGTCTCTAAATATCCTGAGATAGAGGTCATTATCATCTCCTTCTAGAAGATAACTAAATTGAAGTCAGAAAGACAGTCACAGGGACATTCTTCAATAAAACAAGAGTATAGTTTATGGAGGTATCAAGCATCAACAAATTGGAGATAAGGCAAAATAATTAACAGGGTGTAAAGACAAACCTTGTCTCTTCTCACATTTGCCCACTGTTCCTTCTGAGAGAAAGGTAGGCTAATCTCAACAGTTTCCCAGAGTTACACCCCTTATTCTACTCCTTTGCAGAAAATGTAATTGGTCCTATTTGTTCCCTTTTCCCTTGGGCTACTTCCACTTTCAATATGCCTCTTCAATGATGGTAAGAAAATCACAGAATCTAAAACATGAGGGAGATAAAGCAAGCTAAAACTCTAGAATAACATGGAAAAAAATACAAAAAAAAATAAACAGGTTCTAGCTGGTAGCAAAGTATCTTTGCAAATAAACAATACTAATGGAAGATAGCACACAGCACTGGGGCCAGCACTCAGCAAATTGGGCCCAACTTGTTCATGCAAAGTCTTCTACATGGATAATGCTGCCCCCATCAATTTTTACCTGGGGTGACTCCAGTTAGCACTCCTCAAAACCTAGCTTAAAATTTAGTACATTATTCACTGACCCTTACAGTCATGTAAACAGTCTCTTCTTGGAACTCAAAAGACATGTCTTGGAGCTGAACCTACAGTGCTTTGTATTTGTATCTCAAACCCATCTTTATTCTTACACCTGGTAAATACTTACTGCCAACTATTAGAGAAGTCAACATGAATAATATAGATTTGATTTTCATGGAGACTAAAGTTCAATTGAGGAAGACAAACTTTAGTAAATCAGTCACACAAGCTAAACATGTAGCTACATGATCCAGAAAGGACCATGAAGGGTACTCTAAGGCAAGATTCAAGAGACTGGAGTGGGAGGGATGACCTTCCTGACGCATCTGTAAACAAGGTTCTGAAGAATGAGAAGTGAGCAGAAGCTAGAGAGAAAAACATATCAGAGGGAGACATGAGGAAACCTGGCTGCTCTAGAACCTTGGTCTTTCCAAAGAGACCACTGTGACGTGAGGGAGGGTAAAGCATCAGAATGGAGAGGAGAAAGGAGCTGACAACTCAAGAGTTTGTAAGCAACCTTCAGGGTGAATGAATTAATCTCAGGTATGGCAATAATTGTAATCACTCTTGATCAGTCTTAGTCTTCAGGCACAGAGGCTATATCCTTTAAATTGTTGGATCTTTATAACCACCCATAGAACAACGTGTTACATTGTAGCTCTTTGGGCAATATTTCTAGAATGAATGACCCATTCATTCATTATATTATTTTTCACCAATTAACACATCCCTCAGATTTATCCATCTGTGATGCTGAACTCTTGCGGGGTCATTAGCCTAATTAGACTTGCAGCAAAAGAGGGTAAAAGAGATAAAAAGTAGAAACCAATTAAAGTACAATGAAAACTTCTCATCATGCAGGGATGTGCATAGGATGTGCACCATATAGACTGGTGACTAATTTTATCATTATGTGGACAAAAATGGGATGCTAATATGTCATAACAGATTTTCTAACAACACAAAAGAAATTAAAGTGACAGCAATTCCTTCTGTAGTACACAACTGTGTATCTGTGTTATAACCGTCATTACAACAAATGGCTAACTATTGGAGAATTTGGTTGCTTGTTAATTGCCTGGGGAGGATGCTAAGAAAAAAGGCATTTAACTTTAATGATGTAAAATACGTTTTACTTTCTATTTACCTTGCAACTGCTCCCAGGTGGATCTTCCAAATAGTTACTGTTAAATCTAGAATCTACTAAGGAGCCCTGACTTCCAAATGAATAGGAAGGTGATGAGAGTGAGAAGAACAAGAATCGATGAGACAGGATGCTTTTCACAAAGTCCGGGGTGATAGTTTTAATGTGTATGTAAAATACTGCAGAACACGTTTTTAAAACCAATTGGCGACCCTGTGATCTCACGGAAGAAAATGAATAATCACTCAAGAGCTTAGGAGAGACAGCCAGGTAGAGCTGATTACTTCCCTTGATATTAAATTGATGCTTTTGTCTGAGAGGGGCCACCTTTGGGTCACAAGCCATTGCTTCCAGAAGCAACTTAATTATGCCTGCCAGTGTCTTCATAGAGAAGCCAGCACTACCTTGGAGCAGTGCTACATTCTCAGTTCACTCTGGAAGCTTATTTTTATGTCTGGTGAGTTGCTGGTGCCTGGGAAGAGTGGAGAATTACCATTCCTGGTGCTCTTCTTTAATTAAAGTCCTCTTTTAAAAAAATCCCTTGTTGCCAGAGAATAGCTCCAACTTTGGCAGTTGCCAAGCTAGGTTTCTGGGTATGGCCCTGTGCCAGGGTGTGTCAATCTTGACCTCTTAGGGGATAATTAGCAGAGAGAGGGCACTTAAACCTTTGTGCCCATTCAGTCCCAGGCTTCTGCTGGAATTGGCAAACACTATGGTGCCTATTGTTTGAGGCATAACTGTCTACTAGGAACTGGACTAAGACCACCGTAAGGCATCAAACAACAAAATGGCTTCCTGTCACTCCTGACCTGGCTAAGAACTCAACCAGCTGCTGAAACAGGAAGGAATATTATTCTAGAAATCTTCTTCAGATATTTACATCTTTAATTCTCTTATTATAGTTCCACCAGTACTAATAACAATAACACTGTTCAAAACAGTGTCCTGTTCATGGCCCATTTTGTTAACATGGCATAAATGAATAGAATATTACCAAGAATCTAAATATATGTGTAGAGTTTATGTTGCTAAGTGAATAAGCCTTTTAAATCAAATTATAGAATTGAGAGGCTGGCACTGTGGCATAGTGGATTAAGTTGCCTCTTGCATTACTGGCATCCCAAATGAGTACAAGTTCTAGTCTCAGCTGCTCTTCTTCTGATCCAGCTTCCTGCCAGTGTGCCCATGGAAAGCAGTGGAGGATGGCCCAAGTTCTTGGGCCTCTGTAATCACATGGGAGACCTGGAAGACACTCCTGGCTTCAGCCTGGCCCAGGCCTGACTGTTGTGGCCATTGGGGAGTAAACCAGTGGATCAAAGACTTCTCTCTCTGCCTCTGCCTCTCTCCCTCTCTGTAATTCACCTTTCAAATAGATAACTAAATCTTTTTTAAAAATTTAAAGAATTGATAGCTTGTAATTACAAAATTTCATACTTAAAATAAAAATAGCAAAAATAAAAATCTTACACAATGGCCAAATCTCCAAATTTATTATGTTTTAATTCTTTTCTTTATTGTTCATGTTGTACCTGTCTGAAATAACTTTTAGTAACTCTAAAGTTCCTTGAATTGTCATATAGCAGAAAATAACTGAAAGGGGCCTGTAAGTAAATTATAACAGAAATAATCCTATAGTACTTATGAGTCTTTTTAAATAACAGCAAGATAAACTCTATATATGAAATTCAATAAAATGTTATAGTTCTTATTTATCTTTGATTAAAATTCAATCTTTTAAGTATAATGTGGTATTTTGGAATATTGCATATTACTTCAAAATGTCTGTCAATTCAAATAATATTGATTGCATGTTTTAAAGAAGGCAAAAACGTAGAGATCAAGTATCAGTTAAGTAAAGATATTGTACGTTTAGTTTCCAATATCTAACACTAAATATCAGGTCTCTACACTCATTCAGCAAATTTTATTTATCCCTAGTAATGTTCTAGGCACTGCTCTAGGTGCAGCAGGAAATATACCCAACTTTGAACAAGACAGACCAAAAAACTCCACCATCATGAAGGATACAGACAACTATACTATTCCAGTATTTTTCCAGTGTGTAAAAAATAGTTTCCTCCTCAAATATTATTATTAAAGACTATAGTTCCAAGTACCAGGAACTTTTTGGCATCAATCTCATAGTATCATATATGTTAAAATAGTTGCCACAAACAAAGATGTAATGAAACTGATTACGTCTTTTACCCACAACAAATTGGATAGGTAACACTGCCTCTTGTGTGTAAAGTTTTGGACAGCTAAGTAATACAGATTTAAATTTAAAATGACAGATCCACTGACTTGAAACATAATGGTTGCTGAAGTAGACCTTTATTCCTTTTAGCACTGTGGTTAACTATTAAATAGCTCAAATATTTCTTTCAAGTGTGAATATTGTGACATCTCTTGGTCAATATCCTACTTGATAATCAGTGTTTTCCTGTTCAGTTCTCTCATGGGAGCAGGGGGTTGTCCTCTGGGGAAATCTCATACTAGTGAAATCACAACTTGGTTTTTATTAAATCAATATTCCTTGATTTCATGTTTGACCTTATTGAATTTCCACGCATAGGGAGTATTCCATGTCACTATGGAAGTATTCACCATGCCTTTAAAAAAAGATTTTCAATTCACTTTAACATACCACAATTAATCTTTTTCTTCTGAATACCCAAAATTCACTGGGTGTGTCAATAACGAAACAAGAATCACTAGTGTTGCATGTAGCTGATGTCAAACACCTGTATAAAGAGTGTATCAGTGTATTAATTGAATGTTTCCAAAATGGCAGTTGTTGAGGAACATATAGATGCCTTTATATCACTACCTGGGGTTTTCCAACTGTCCAGAATGTATTTGTTTTTTAGAGACAAGCAAAATGTAAGAAAAGCACCTTGCAAGAAAACATTTGCCCAATATGTTATCTACTCAACTTATGTTCATTCCCTCCACAATGCCACCACAAAATAATAAGCAAAATCAGTAAGAAAACAAGTAAATATGTCTAATTATGTTCTAAATTGTGCAGGAGCTGGCACTGTGGTGTAGCAGCTATAGCCACCCACCTGCAGCGCCGGCATCCCATATAAGTGTTGATTGAAGTCCCAGCTGCTCCACTTCTGATGGAGCTCTCTGCTATGGCCTGGGAAAGCAGAGGATGGCTCAAGTGCTTGGGTCCCTGCACCTGTGTTGGGGACCCTGAGGAGGCTCGCTCCTGGCTCCTGGCTTTGGATTGGCTCAGCTCTGGCCCTTGCAGCCATTTGGAAAGTGAACCAGGGTATTGAAGACCTCTCTTTCTCTCTGTCCTTCTGTCTCTCTGTAACTCTGCCTTTCAAATAAAATAAATAAAGCTTAAAAAATAAATTGTGCAATAAGATACAAAGAATTATATGTACAGGCAAATTGGTAAAAACATAGTTCTCTTATTGAAGCACGACCCACAGCACCTGCAAAGGAATGACATGAGTGGAGCAGAGAACTCTAATTGTGGCCGTTAAGTGGGTGTTAAAATAACTGTAGAAAAGCAGGCTACAGAAAAAGGAAAAAAAAATTCTGTGTGGCTTGCCCCAAGTGAACTAGAGTTAAGTTCAAGAGTGTGGCTGGGGATATATTTCAATACTAAACTAAAATTGTTCCAGAACCAGAGAAAAGTGAGAACACTGTAAAAAAAAAAGAGCATTCTTCTACATTTTTCATAAGTCAAATCTAAGAACATGAACTTAAAGTTTAGTCTTCAAATGTCAACTGCATTAAATAGGTCTAGTTTCCGCCTAGAACTTTATTTCCTTTGATGTATCTCTATGGTTTTTTGATTTTACATCTGCAGAAGTAACTTAACTTGCATTTGTTCCAAAATGAATTTCATGCTCAACTTATTTTTCTTAATTAAACTTCCTTTAGCAGTTCCTAATATGTGTATTATTAAAACTCATTAGTCCCATTCACGCTTGCCTGTCATTTTTTTGGCTACACATTCATATATTGAAGTGCTTTGTTGCTATATATAGGAAGAAAATTAAATAATAAATATGGGGACTTGAACGTTTTATGAGTGTCAGGATGAGAGAGTGCCTGCAAGGCCCATAAGGTTTCACACAAAAGAGGCATTACTGCTAAAGCCAACATGCTGACACATCTCTGATCTATAAAGTCTGCAGTAATGGCAGCAGTAAAGCGTTTTGCCATTGACTAGAATTTCTCTTACATGCAACGGAAATAGGCGCAGAAGAGATTATATTGACTGCTATAAAAAGAATTCACATAAAAACCCACCAAAAGTTTAATGTCTAATGATATCAAATGCCTGGGGGTGATTTACAAGTTTTCTCTGACTTCAGTTAAGCTTAGAGTTGGCAGCCTTCTTCTTCAACAGCTTTGCTACCAAATGCATGAGCAGGATTTTTGTTTGTTTTTTGTTTTGTTTTGGGGGGAGGAAGGAGCTGGAGGGCGGTAGTTTAAAGGCAAGGACGATTCCTATTTTTTATAGTAACATAACAAACTTGACGACATGAAATTCATTTTATTTACAGAACAGCAAGCAATCGAACCTTCTACTACTAAATAATCATTCTTCTTCGAAACAGTTGGGAATATTGCTAATCTGCAAGATTAAGAGGTTAGTGACCTCAAGATCTTTAAACTATCTTTTAAAAAGTTTCAAAAAGGCTCTTTAAGCTCTTATGAGCACTCATTATTTTTTATTGCTTAGACTTTGGAAATTTGAGATATTGAAATTAAAATTTTAAATTCGCTGATAGCTGGGGGTATTTTTTCACATTTTAATTCATTAATAGTTGTTTTCAGTTTCATTTTACACTTATCAGCAAAGCAAAAGACATGGAAGATTTACATTTTGGGAAACCATATGAAAAATTTCCACAAATCAGGAAAAAAAGAATTGTCCTTTACATTTTTCTTTCCATTAAGAGTACATAGTAATTTCATTTAAAAATCAGATAATGTGAGATGACACTGAATGTAGTCTTTTTAAAATCATAAAATGAAGCTGCAGCACACGTGTTATCTTTGCCTGGATGTTAGGCCAGTTAGAACACACGGAAGGTTTTTGAGGGACAGGTGCAGCTGTCAAGCAAATCTCCAGTGAATGCAATATCAGGTTTTCCATAGTGATAAGCTCTGAGGAACCCAATGCTATTTCATGTCATTTATATTGGGATCTGTGCTTGCAATTTTCAGGACTAATTGAGAGCTTCTACTTCTCTATTTCAAACTTCCACTCTGCTGCAAAACTAAAGCAGCTGACCAAGGCCATCTTGTTCTTTTTAATAATGACCAAAACCACATATTTGGATAATATATAGCAAAATGTAATTAATTCCCTAAGTGAATGAGTCAGATTTTCCAATAGTTCTTAAAGCAATCCACTCTATTCAGGAGAACATTTATCTAACTTGATATCTTGCTCTTCATTTACTGGCTACATCTAAAAATTTAATGGTGTGTAATTTCATAATATTTATATTGGCTTTCCAAAGTGGATTTACTGCCTACTAAGTTCACTAAAGTGAAGGAGCTTCTTGGAAAACAAAGAATCTGGCCCCCCAATAGACGACAACAAAGAGTAGGTCAAAAGTTTCCACTTTTCATTTTTCACTACCAAAAAACAACAGGATGAGAGAGTAGCATACATCAATTATTCTTGACACAAAAATATTTTGTAGCCACTACAAATGCAAGTTCAGCTAACTCTTCCATTTCAGTGCTATGGTGCAGGCAATGAATCCTGGTTCAGTGGTTCCAAAACAGGCAAATTAATTTTTAAAGAGACCTCCTTTTCCATGTTTCAAACTCTCCATCTACTTTTTATATCATTAGTTATATCCTGTAGAAGTAGAAATCCAAGTCCATGTCTCATTTACGTTCATTATTTATGTATTATAAAACTTGAAAGGAAACATTAAATATTATGGACTATGTGGCTGGGATCAGTGACTAAGGTATCCTTACACAAAACATCCATTCTTCTAGTTCTAGTGTGCACATGAACCACATGAGTTAGACTAGACACATGAAAAGAGACAAACCCAGTCTCTCATATGTTTCCTTTAACCTAACCATTGGGCTTGTGAAAACTACTTCTTGCTATGTCCATGATTTTTAGAAGAGCTTATAGAGAGACTGCAGAAAAAAGAAACAGCTCGCTTTTCTGCTTTAAAATTCTTGAGAGCCAAAGTTTCTATTTTGCTATTTCATCTTGGAAATGCAAAATTCATGTGCCTGCTTCAGAATTAGGTTTAAGAAACACAGATGCACCTGCAAATGCAAGAACAAAGTTTGGTGAGACTCATCCTTGAATAACCAGAAAGTCTGCTGTGTCTGGGCTCCCTGAGATAAGGACAGGAGGATGAGTAGGCTTCAGTGACATTGAAGAGCTGCCTTTCCAGAGTTCACACATCCTGGAGAGACTTCAATGCTAGCACCCTAGCGGTATCTGCATTCATTTCATAATCTGCCAGCAGAAACCTCTGAAAAATATCTAATTCTCCTCTTCAAAAGATCGAAATGTACAGTATGCAGTTTCATATTTGAACAATTATCCATCTCCATTTTGTCCCCAAGTGTTCAACGATCTAAAAATTTAAAATGTAACAAATTGGTTTACAGAGGAAAAAGCCAACTAAAATTATGATACCGAAGTGCCAGAAGATACAAGGGGGAGGGGGGGTGTCAGAAACCTAACACATCTGTACTCAGCTCTTCAGTCAATCATTTGTCAGATGGAGTTGCTCTGAAGCCATGAAGGCTCCAAAATTGACTCCAAATGCTAGGCTTTTCTGGATTCCGAAGCAACTTTAAGTTTTCTAAGTCAACTAGGAGGCATTCATTTGAGTGATTAATTTTAACGATAGCTGCGGAAATCGATTTTCTTCTGCAAATAAAGATGAGGTTTTCTTGGGAGTTATAAACATTTTTAAATTGTACTGGAATAAAAAACATTTCCCTGAATTCAGCTGCAAGAAAATGTCTGAGAACCCGCGCGCACGCAGCTCAGCTCAGTCCGAAAGAAAAGCCAGTCAGTGGTGAGGCAAGATAGGGCAGGGATGCATCAGAAATGCAGCCAGCTGCCTGGCGCACTCCCCAGCCTGGGCCCAGGGCAGCAAGGCTGCGACGCCGACTCTGGCTCCTCCAACTCCAAGAAAGTTACCTCCAACTGTATTACGGAAAGTCGTGCAAGTGAATTGCAAGACGTGTGTGGCCAGTCACCCACTTGTACTGAATCCCAGGCGGTGACCCTGTAACCCTTTAGCGTCCGGTTGAGAGAAAGAGATGGCAAGAACAGGGTCGGAAGAAAGAGAGGGAGGGAGGAGGAGAAAGCAGGAACATGGCCAATCCTCCCTGCAAAATTCCCCCTGGAAACCACGGCAGCCGCGGCAAAGGCGGCCGAAGCCACAGCGATTTCTACTTGGGCATCGCACTCCACACGCAGGTTTTGCACGGCAGCGCTGCCTTCCCCTCCTTAAAGTGTCGGTAGGAGAAAGCACCGGATGCGGGAGGGAATCTCCCAACGGAGAGATCCTCCAGGCAAAGTTGAGAGCTTGGAAGGCTGCTTGGCCTCCCCATCGAAGCTACAACCAGGGTTTGGAGCTCGTTCTCGGCAGCTCCCCAGCGATGCCCGCGGAGATGCGTGAGGTGGTTTGACAACCCCCCAGCTTCTCTCGGCGTTCGCAGGCGCCGTGTCCGCAGCCCCTTCCGCGCCGTGGCACACAAGCCCCGGCAGCCCCCTCCCCACAACACAGCCGCAAACTTACCCTCAGTGAGACAGACCCCCGGAGGGAGCCCCTCCGCTTCCCCCAGTCCCCTTCCAGCAATGCAAGGAGGCAGTTTCTACAACACTTCGCCGTCAAATGCAAGCCTAAATGGGCAAAGTATTTACCAGTTTCTGGACGCTTGTTTTGGGAATCTCGAGCACCCAGGAATTCTTGTTTCAGGATTCAAGAGGCTCCGTTTTGGCTTTTTTTTTTTTTTTTCTTTTAGCAGCCGCAACCTCAGTTATACCCTCCTTTTTTTTTTTTAAATTCACCCACGGACACTTCCAAAACGTGTCGATTGATCCTTTTTTCTTTCCAGATGCAGCCACGATCCAGATTCCCGGGGACCCAAAGGCACCTCCATGTAAATCCGACCATCAGGCAAGAAATACAAACGATCAAACGTTACTTCTTTCAGCTGCAATCAGATAATCCTACTAATCCAATAGATTTATCTCGATTGGAAATTGACCTCAAAAATGAATTCCCGGTGCTGATGTCCAGTAGAACGATTTCGTAGCCTGGTTCGGGGGGCCCACAGAACTGTGGTTTCTTTCTTTCCCTTTTAAAAAAATCTTTTTGGATTCTGGGTGCACTGCTCGCAAAAAACGCCGAGGACCCTGGTTTTCCCCTAATATAGGTTTCTACTCCAAATCAGTGCAGGATGAAAAATGGTACAAAGATACCCCTAGTGGCTTGAGGCGATATTGCAGGGATCGCACTTCTGTTTCCCGCCCCCGCCCCCCCATCCCCTTTCCTCACCTTTTTTTCTCCCCCTGTAGATAACTGGCTGCTGTAATAGTTAAACAAGGAGGAGGTTGTACCGAGATTGACGTGAATAGTATGTGACTACCCGAAATAAGTTGTCTATCTTTCTTCTGTGTTTTACGCTTAAACACTGAATCTCTGGGCTCTGTATCCTCAGTCTTTTTTATTATTATTTTCTCTGTACACATTTTCCCCCAATGGCATTTAGTAGCTACAGTGTCAGTTTGGAGGAGTGATTTTAAAGCCAATGGATTTGCTTCCTGAGTAACTACAGATATCCAAAGAAACCTCAGTCTTCCTAAGATCTGCTGCTTTTAGACAAACTCAACAAATACAGTTTTGGGGCATTCTTTCCTAATTTTGGATTTTTCCATGTTCATTCAGCAAATGGTTCCTGTAAGCCTGTTGTCAAAGAGCAAGGCCTAAAGGTTTTCCCACAAGCCTCAAAGTTGACCACCTGAAGCCTGTGGAATTCGATGACCTCAAGATTGCTGCTAGCATTTTTGATGGTGGGAGGGAAAAGGAGACTGGCTTGCAAGCAATACTTCACAAATGCCTGCAAACTGTGTTTAGCAATCTTTTTAAAATGAAACTCTGATTCTGAAGGATCAGGGAGGGGCCAAGAATTTGCATCTCTAATAAGCCCTTTGAGCACTCATTGATTATCCAGGGCCTTGTAAAATAGAGAAGGTGGACTCACTTTCATGCTGATGGGTTCCCTAGCTGCAAGGACTTCAAGATCTTTCTTAACTCACTAATTAAGTCTTTTTAGTGTATGAGCTGCTAAACAGTCCAGAGACTTTCCTTCTACCAATAGTTCTGCTATTAATTGGCTGTGTCACTTTGAGCAATCATTTCTGGCCCATGGATAATTTATCTATTAAAATAAAGGCGTGAGTTCACATAAACTAACACATACACATGTTCCTGGATGGGAAGCTCAATATTCTAAATTAACCCATGAAACTACTCTAATTATTATTAAAATCTCACTATAGGTTTTCATGGACTCTAAAAAGTTAATTCCAAATTGTGCTTGTGAGAGCAGAGGATAAAAAACTGTCAATACCATCAGAAGAACAAGGTTCAGGGAGTTTCTATATGAACTATTAAGTCTTAATACAAATGACAGTAATTAACACAATGAGCTGTAGTTCAAAGAGAGAAATTAGTCCAACAAAACAGGATAGAAAGCCCAAAAATATATCTACGAATTTATGAAATAACAGGTGGCATTAGAGAGAAGTGAGGAAAGATGAATTATCCAGGCAATAGATTATACATGTGAAAAAATGATAATTTGGGATCTCTTCACATCAAAGTATGTATTTAAGGAAGGTTAAAGACCTAAAGAGGAAACTATCTTTGTGATTTTAGGTAGATCAGAAGAGTAGGATTTGTTAAACAAGAAATAAAAAATAAAGTACATAAAATCTCTCATAAATATATTTTAAAATATAACAAAAATAGTCTAAAGAGATGAACAGTCAATTGGCAGGAGATGATTTTAAATGATCAATTAACATCTGAAAACCATTCAATCTCCTTATTTTAGAGAAATGCAATTTAAAATGAGGAATTTAACAGTTCTGAAATTGGCAAACATTTATAAATCCAAATTTACAATACCAAAAATTGGTGAGTATGTGCAGAAACTATGGAGTGTATATAATAATACAACAGCTTCAGAAAGCACTTTAGCACATGTTGAAGAGTCTCATCTACTAAGATCCAGCCTTTCCACTAAAAATATCCATTGCAGAATTTCTTAGAGGAGCCGAAAAATGAGAAACAATCTAAACACTTTTGGATAAATAAATATGTGAACAAAAACTTTTTATTATATTCACATACTGCAATGCTAGAAACAGTATAAAAGAATGAGTGCATCATAGCTACTTGAGTGTGGATGAATTTCAAAAATATAATGTGAGCACTCCCCCAAAAAATCATGCTACAGAAAAATGCCTGTAAGAGGATGGCATTTATACATAGTTTTAAAACATGCAAAATACTTCTATACATACACTATCTTTGAGCATATGCATATGTAGCAATCGTATATACATGATAATGAGAAGCATAAAATCAGACTATCCTTGGGAAGGGAAGCAGCAATGGAATTGGGAAGCCATCATGGGAAGCCTCCAATGAATCTGCAGCACTTTATTTTGCCAGCTTGAGTTCACAGATATTTATATATCACTATATAAATTGTTAGCATTCCTGAAATGCTTCATTAAAATAAAATGAAAGATGTATAGGATGTTAAAAAATTTTTTAATTATATTAATGATTAGGTGACATGGAAAATACTTTGGGAGTTTACAATTTCTTATAATGCTTTCATTAGACGATTTAAAACAAATCTATACTACTGCATTTTTGAAGAAGTGAAATGAATTGACATTTATTTATTTCTATAATGAGTATTAGATTTCCAGCTAGTAAGCAAAATCACCAAATAAATGAGAAAAATGTGGCTGAAACAGGAAAAACTTGTAACCCTCAACTAGCTTTCTTGCATTTTCCTTTGATCTCACAAATAGTAATAGGGCCTCTGAAACTGTGAGACAGACAATCAAAGGATCATGTTCGGTCTGAGCAGTTAACTAGAAACTCCCAAAGCCACAGCAGCCCTAAACCAAACTACAATGAAATGAAAATTCTTCCAGAATAATTAAAATATATATGTATATGAATTCTAATGGGGGGTTGTTGATATAAAATCCAAGAATTGGAGATCTCACTTCAAAATTTACTAGAGGGTGTTTTTAAATATTTCATGAGAAATAGAAGACACTAAACATTAGGAAAGAACTTTTTTAGAACTCAAACTCAGATGTACACACTCAAACTCATGTTGGACTCAGGAAAGATGCCTAAGTGACTGGTCAAACAATGCTTTTTTCAACCACTCAGAATGGAGTTCCTGGCAAATAATCAAAGCAGCTTTGTAATAAGCAAACAGCGATGAGAATTTAATTTCTTCTGATGATAGAACACACAAAGGGAGAAACTAGAAGTGTTATTTCTGAAAATTGGACAGAATCTTGAGCAACCACTCAATACTTCCTTTGAATAGTGTGCACAATCCAGAATCATATCATCAGAGAGTTGACTTTCAAACAACACACAATCATAAAGCCTCATTTTACTATTGCTAAATGATTTATTGATTATAAATGTTTGGTAGAGAGCATTTTGAATTAATAAATCAACATCCATACTGAAAGGTTTGAGCTATTAATATAAAACTGAAGGTCCATTTTCAATGTGTTTAGGGGCAAATTGGGTTGACAGGTTAAGGTGGTCCATGAAAGAAGAAGAATAAAAATAGCAGTAGAAAGATAAGCAGGACTAGAAGAAAAGAAGGCTGAAGGGAAAAATGACAACCAAACTCATTTCTCTCCCTGATGATTTATTTTACAGACCAGAAAGAAACTTAATATTTGTGTACTTCATTATACAAATGATTAGCAAATGATGATTTACATGAAATGATATAACCAATGGTATACAAAGAAAACAAATTTATTTTCTGTATTGAATAGGTCTGCTAATCTCTCAGAAAACGCAATTACTAGAGAAGTGAAAATTACTATGACTAATGGGAAATGAAAAGCTGACATCTGCAAACCTGGTACTATAGGGATTCCAATTTGTATCTCTGTCTCTAAAACTTCACCTGTGGTAAAAACAGTGGTAAGATTAGAACTCCTGTTTTGATTTCCATCCCAGATAAAAAGCAATTGATTAATTCTGAATGGATCATGTGAAGAAACTGCATGATTCTACTAACAAACAGAAGAAAAAGTACTTAATTGTTTTAATACAAAGGAGTTGATATGAAAAGAACTAAGAGCTTTTTGTTGATAAATAACATAAATGTTTATCTTTTAGGATTGGATCAAATCAATTACATTCTGGATCATGGTAAAATTTTAGGATGCTGTGAAACACTAGTACTCAATGTCTGAAAAACAGAAGCAACTTGTAAAATATTGTAAAACAGATTTCTAAAGCACGTCTGGAGAAAAATTTTTTTTTCCTTTACTGTCTTCAGCACTTCCCTGATGTAAACTCATATTAAGTGCTCAAGACTCGAATCTAAATGAATAGCAATTGGGAATTTTCAAAGGCATAAAAATAAAAAGTGTTGCAACATTACAAGGCCTAACTACTGCAAAGTTGGCTGTTTATGAAGAGGTTCTTTCTATAGGGAAGAATCTGCCCACACGATCCTGCTTAATTAGAAAACACTACTTAAAACACTTGACTGATACTGAGTATTTCAGGTATGTACTGGGAGAACACACCTGCTAGAAGCTAAATATACCAGATGCATCTTTAGATTCACAGACTAAAGACTGGCAATGGAAACCAAGGAAGTAATGATCAAGACTAGATATTTTTGGGTGAGAATGCCACACTTAGGTATGGTGCTTCTTCATCAGGGTTGTGTTGAGATGGCAATACATTTTTTCAAAGGAACTCTTGAGGGGCTGAGGTTGGAAATAAATCCAGGTTTTCCAAAACAAATATAAGTCATTTTGACCTGTTTAAAACTTCCAAATACTGATGCTATTATGCTAATATTTAATAATCTATTTTCTTTTTAAAGTTCTTTTTTAATATCTGTAATTTACACTTTGGTTTGTATAATTATTCTTGACTTAAAAGTAAATTTTCAGTTTCAAAGACCTTAGCTGGTAATAACACATTATTATTTTGCAAAATATTTCATGTATATTTGGATGTCAATTTTTGTGCAAGATTTGTGAGATAGAAGAGTACATATACTATCCGCATTAAGAGAAGGTTATCCTATTATTTTAGCTACTTTGGACACTATCATGACAGGACTGATTTTAATCCATTGCAACATTCTGGAATAAGTTAAAATTATATATCATTATCTTAAGTATTCCTCTAGTAATGAAGAAACAAAACCACAAAAGCATCCTAGTGGACCTCATCCATTAGAATTTACTGTAGAATATTGGTATATTTGAGTCTATGTTCCCAGTATTAGCAAAATTTGCAGTAAAATTTGACCTAATTATGGGAAAGCCATAAGCAAATTAATGTTCTGTAGTTGAAGCTGAGAAGGAAAGTTTAGTTATATCCCATAGGCTTTGCCATCTCATTGACTTCACAGACATAAGATGCGTACTGTACCTTTTCTAAATAGGATTTTATGCTAATTACACAACTAAAAGTAAATACTAGCCTGGCTTTTCATTATTGTTCAATTAGTGATTTAATGAGTATCTTCTACCTGTCCCAAAATACTTAGCTTCATCATTTTCTAAAATATTAAATAAAGGAAACCTTAAAATGAAATTTCCCAAAGAAATGGATCTTTCTCTGTTCATCTATCATCTACCCATCTATGAACATATAAATCTGCCTCTTTATATCAATATGGAGAATTAAGTCATGAATGCATAAGGATATATTTTTCATAAAATCATTTTTGTTTAGTTTTAGAGTTTGTCTTCTTTTTACATGTAATTAAAATTATTTCTGATGACCTGGAACCAAAAACCAAGCAGAAGCTGTGCAACCCTTCAACTGCTAATTCTAACATTCAGAGGCTTCATTCAGTCTGAGAATTGTGTTCTTTTCTCTAAAACTGTTCCAAACTTCCCTAGAGATAAGCAAGCTAATAAATGATGTTTTCTTGTATAAAAACGAAATCTCCAACTTTTATTTCTAATTTATACGAAGGAGAAGGGAGAGACAGAAAAAGGGTAATAGTGATTTCTAAAAGGTAAAAGCTTAAGTGGATTACATAGATAACGTAAATGTCAAAAAAACTCAGAGCAAAATTTCTTGTAAGTTACAACTGACAGAATACCAGAATAGATACTTTACAATTTAACAGAAATTTTACCTAATTATATGATGGATTGGGAACATAAATCTTGGCTTATATATTATACATTGAAACAATTCACAATTGATTCTTTCATCATTCGTAAATTTGGTGAAGACATAAGAAACATTTTAAAGATGCAACTCATGTTACCAGGCTTCAAACTAACCTAAAACAATAAGAGTGCATTTGAATGATAGCCCAACGAATTGCATTTTTATAGAGCTTTTATAGACTCCAAAGATCTCCTTTTGCTAAATAAAGCAAGCCCAAGAACATAAATGACTTAACTAAGGTAACATCAAGGTCAGTGGCATTGTTAGATGGAAAGCCAGTTTGCCAGGCTATTTCCAAATGGTTGCTTTTTAGCATTATCAGATGGTGTCAAAGCTTCAAAGTGCTTAAAATATTTGACCACAACCAAATTTTAAAAATTGTAATGAACCAAGAAACTAAGAGAGCACAACACTAGGTACATGTGGTATGGCAATCAGAATACTATCTCTGCAAGGTTGTCCAGATCCTAATCTCAGGAATCTATGAGTATGTTGCTTTACACGTAAAAGGGACTTTACAGACGTAAGGGATCTTGGGCTAGGGAGTTTTGGATCAATCAGATGGATCCAAAGTCACTGTAAGAGTCTATTAGAGAGGGGCAGAGGGGACATACTCAGAACAAGAAAGGCAATAACCGAACCAAAGATGAGAGTGTGGGAGAGAGGTGGGGGCCAGCCAGAGTGAGGGAAATGGAGATTAGCAAACCTCATACACCTTGCTTAGAAGATGGAGAAAGGGACCAGAAAGCAAGAGCAACAATGCAGTCATTGCCAACCAAGATCAGGTTTCTGACTTCCTCCTTTCTAACTTTGCGAATGTTAACTTCATAAATTTATGTTGCTTTACATAAATTTGTTACAGCAACAACAGGAAATAATTAAAAATATTTAAAACGTTCTTTGAACAATCAGTGTTTCCCGTAGAAACAATGTTAGATGCCCATGCAATTTTAAAAGCCCTAGGATCTATACCTAAAAAAAAATCAAGTCAAATTAAATGTAATATTTTATTTAGCCCAAAAGTACTAAAGTATCACTACAACATGTAATCAATTTTTCTTTTTTTTTTTTTTAAAGATTTTTAATTTTATTTATTTGACAAGTAGAGCTACAGACAGTGAAAGGGAAAGACAGAGAGAAAGGTCTTCCTTCTGTTGGTTCACCCCCTAAAATGGCTGCTACGGCTGGTGCGCTACACCGATCCAAAGCCAGGAGCCAGGTGCTTCTTCCTGGTCTCCCATGCGGGTGCAGGGCCCAAGTACTTGGGCCACCCTCCACTGCCCTCCGGGGCCACAGAAGAGAGCTGGCCTGGAAGAGGAGCAACTGGGACTAGAACCCAGGGCCCATATGGGATTCCGGAACCATAGGTGGAGGATTAGCCAAGTGAGCCACAGTGCTGGCTCCCAATTCCAAAATTTATTAATGAGGCATTTTAAATTTTTTTTAAATACCTTCAAAATCCTGTGTATTTGTTGTACTTAGAACACATCTCAATCTGCACTAATTCCATTTAACAACTCTGAAACCACATATGGGTAGTGAAACAATCTAGGATTGTATAGCTTCAGGTTGTAAAAAACCACCTAAAGGGAAAAATCATATATTATATTCTAATGTTCCATCACCATCTAGATCAGGAATCATAAACACAGCTAAAGAAATCAGGATCATTGCTCTGGTAATTTTCTGATAGCTTTGTACTTCAGAATTATATTTTAACAGAAAAATTAGGATAAAAAAACAAGAACACAAAGAGGGTATTCTTACCAAATGACAGTGAGTTAGTTGATGCTTGTGAAAAATGCTAAAGCTAATACAAAGGACTTTCTCTGGTATTTTGACAACAAAATGATAGCCAGGAAAGCATAAGAATAACATTGCTTGAGGTCAACTACATTAAATGAACAAATGACCAAGAAAAAAGCAGAACTATTAAGTCGCGGCTTCCAATTTCTCCATTGAGAAGACTGATGTTCAAACTGGAGAAGCAGAGGATGGCAAAGAAATGATAAGAAAGCCTGAAGGTGATTTAAATTAGTTTTAGGATTCCAGGACACTAAAAATACTTGAAGATGTGTTTTAGAACGAATATCTTTAAGGCAGCATGGAAAAGTGTTAAGGAAACAGTTAAGTGTTCTGATTTTTTTTTTTTTTTAAGATTTATTTGAAAGACAAAGTTACAGAGAGAGTTAGAGAGACAGAAAGAAAGAGAATCTTCCATCCTCTGGTTCACTTCCCAGACGGCCTCAATAGCTGGACTAGGGCTGAACCCGTTTGAAGACAGGAGCCAGAAGATTCTTCCAGGTATCCCATGTGGATGAAGTGGCCCACGTACTTGGGTCATCTTCCATTGCTTTCCCATGCACATTGGCAGAGAGCTGGAGCAGCCAGGACTAAACCTCAGCTCATCTGGGATGCTGGCACTGCATGCATTTACCTATAGCTTTACCCGTGATGCCACAGAGCTGGCCCCAACAGTCCTGATTTTCCAGCAGGATTCTAGAAACTAAAGTCTATTCATCTTGACATTAACTGAAATTCTAGAACTAATGCTTACTTGTATAGGCTAAGTATATGTCAAATCAATGTAAAAATTTTTATTAAAATTAGTGGAATGGCAGATCAAAAATATCATCGTCATTGTTCATTTTGACTTTATCTAAGGCCTTTTGTGGAAAACACTCATTTTCTTTTGGACAAAAACGTACTCTATGGGCTGATTAATGGTGCAGTTGAATAGATCTTCTGAAATTTGAATCAACATTGTATTGTAGCATTCAATGAATGTTCTTTGATGTTCTCTTTTTCCTTTCTTGAGGATTAAAATTCTAATGAAATTTGTTTTATAATGAGCTGTCAATTAAACAAATTAGTCTAATGGTGAGTATGAATGAGAAGCTGAGGCAGGAGCCTGAATGAAATCAGAGATTTCTAAATAGATTATTTAAAACCATTAACTGTTTTTGCAATTGTTGTTTCCAATGATGCTTGCTCAAATTATTAATAAGGAGTTTGATCTAAATTACTTAAATACTAAACTTTAAATTAATTCAATTTAATCACTGTTATCAAATTTCTCTCTCTGTGTGTTCCCTGGTGCAATATAAAAATCAAGGTCTCCTTATGTTTAACTTACTCCCTGTTATACAAATACTTCTGTGTAATTAATCAACTATATTTTTGTTAATCATGTTATTTATTATTGCTATTATTCAACTGTTACAAAGAACGCTGCATTAAATATAGTGTGTATTCAATAAAACTTCAAAATTAGTATAAAATTAAAACAAGTTAATCAAACTACAATTTAACATCAGTCTTAAGTATATCTGCATCCATTTCAAATGAACTTCTCTTGTATAAAGGAAATGTTCTTTCAGCTTTTTTGTCTTCTAATCCTGACAAAACCAGAAAATCTTTCTCTACCTAGTCTCATGCCAAATACCCAAATACATTAAGAACCAGAGTAGGGGAATGAGGAGAGAAGTTGGCTCACAAGGCAGGCGTTTGGGGCAGCAAAGTCACTGCTTGGGAACCCTGCGTTCCATACTGGGGTGCCTGGCTTCAAATCTCAGCTCTGTTCCAGATTTCAGCTTCCTTCTAATGCATTCCCTGGAGACATCTGTGATTCCTCAAGCACTTGTGTCCCTTCAACCCACGGGGGAAAACCTGGACTGAGTCCCTGGCTCTTGGCTTTAGCGTGTCTCAGCCTGGCCTGTTATGAGTACTTGGGGAGTAAATCAATGGATGGGAGACCTCAGTTTGAATGCTTCTATGACTTTCAAAATAATAAAATTAAAATTGTAAAAGAAGTACTAGACTAGGAAGGAAAGGTAATAGACGATATCATAAGAAAGAGTAAGAACCCATGATAGGCTGCCTCCTTGTTTTTTCTCTCACCCTCTATTTAGCTTGTTTTAATGTAATAGAATATATATGAAGTATGATGACAAATTATTATATATTAAATATATTGAATTAAGTGAATATATTCGTTTATAAAGTGCATAATATAAATAGCAATGCATGTATCTCATTTGGCTATTAAAAAGACTGACATTTTTACCTACTGATTTGCTCTCTCAGAGACTTGAATGAATGTAAACTTAACAGAAATAATGTTATCTTCAGTGGTGGAATGCAATTCCCTGTATCAATACTGTACTTGATTGTTTTACTAACGTGTATCTTTCAAGTTTAAAGGGTACATGCGATATTTTCTATATTTATAAGTCAGAAATCTGGAACCCAGTAACACTAAGTGATTTGGCACTAATAATAACAGATTAAACTGAGATTGGCAATTGAATTTAAATCCAAGTCTCCTGTGTACCTTGTTCACTGTGATGGGTGGTAAACTCAGAGCTACACGAGATACAAAGGAGCACCTCAATGTTCAGGAGTTAATATAAACAGAACAGAGCGTTGAGTTGCCTTCCTAAAACAGAGATCACCTCCTGGAGATGGGCTGCCCCACGCACTTCTGCCAGGCAATAATAACACTAGGATTTCAGTTCACATTAGCTATCCTGCCTGCCATAGGGCCAAGGCTGCTGAGTGTTCTGAGAGGGTGTCTCCTTGTTGAGGAAGACAGTGGTTTTACCCTTAAGTGAAACTAAGCTCTATACCGAGGCATGAGAGTACGGCACTGCAAGATGAGGACACTGCTGAGAGCGCAACTTAGGAGCAGCTGGAAAAATCTTCCTGAAATAAGTAGCCAAGTGAAGGACGTGAAAGACCCAGGCTGCCTCAGTCAGATTCTAGGTTCTCAGCAGGTTCCCCTGGTCATCTGTGTTTGAAATCATAATGAGAACAGAGAAAGCTGCAGCGAGCAGCACCAAGGGAGTGTGATCAGTAGAATAAAACAGAAGGGCCAACTAAGGTCACGAAAGTGCATCAGAGAGGAAGTGGTAACAAGATTTACCCAAGAATACAAACAATACTAGGAATTTCCAACAAGGACTCACGTTGGTTTGTACCTCCACGGCTCTTCCAGCTTCCTCACTGGCCTCAAATCTGTCTAATTTTCCTCCAATCCATTCTTCATGTTGACTCCAAAATAATCTTTGATAATACAAATAAAAGGAAATCATTTCTCTGCTAATTATTACCAGAACTGGTGTTTCTCACCATGGTTTTCTGCTAGAATATCACAGAGGACGATTAAAAATAACAATGTTTGTCGTCACTACTACCATCACTACAATGCAAAGACCAGTTAAATTAGAATCCTTGCAGCTAAGGCTGGGTCACTAACATTTTTAAAGCACTCATAGAATTTCTGTGTGTAGCCACCATTAGGGACATGGGTCCAGTAGGTGCATTTTAGATTCCATACAATGATAGCAAAGTAAATATGAAACTATCATGGAAATACATACCCTGGATTTGCTTTCAGAAGAATCTGGGAGATACTTAATTAACTTAATTATTCTTTGTTATAAATCTCAGAGACAGAAAAACATTCACTTTTCTCACATGCAATTTGGGCAGGTCTGCCATCTCTGTGGGAAGAATGAATTATCTGTTTCCCTCATCCTTGATTCTTTCCCACAGAAAGATCTTTTAACCAAAAACATGTCTAGTTTTGCTATTGGGAATAATCAGTATTGAAAAACAAATTGGTGCTGGGTTTGTCAGTGCTATATTAAAACAATACCCCTCCCTCTCCCAAAAAAACCACAAACGCCCAAACCTACTCTTTAGAGCACTGTAAGGAACATACTATTAAAGTATACAGCATTCTAACCCAATGCATGGTCCTACTCTAAGGAATAACTCAAGGACACATCTTGGACATAATATTGCCTTCACCTTCCAAAGAAGTATAAAATGATCATTAACAGACGAGCATTTGGCTATTAGTTAAGTGGTTATTGGAGGGCCTGGTTCAAGTCACACCTCTACTGCTTCTGACTCAGTTCCTTCTTACTGTGCACCCTGGGAGGCAGCAAGTAATCACCTGACTACATGGGTCCTTGCCACACACCAGCAAGATCTTCATGGAGTTTTGGTTCCTGGCTTTAGCCTGGCCCAGCCCTAGCTATTGCACAGGTATGGGGAATGAACTAGTAGACTGAAGATATCCTGTCTCTTTCTCCCCCCGACCTTTCTCTCTTCTCTGCTTTTCAAATAAAATGAAAATAAAGTTTTAAGTGACCACTAATATCTATTTTCTTCTAATAAAGCTCGTTTTGATAAGTCTTGAAAGCTAGAGAGAAAACTGTCCAGTATACAGATTTTTATCTCACTTCTATGTACGGGAACTTGAGCTAAGAAAAATGTGACCCAAGAAGTGTGATTGACACCTCCATCAAATAATCAAATCCATCATTCAAGGGCATCTTTTATATAAGAACTTCTTATACATAGAAATACTTTTCAGCTTAGGTAATATTTTCCTTAAGAATAGCAGTAATTTGTAAAGTACTTTACTGTTCACTAAGCACTTCAATATATTTAATTTGACTTTTAAATAAAAAAAAAACTTTGGAGACAAGGACAGGTAATATTCCTTTTTACATAATTGAGAAAATCTAAAGAATGAAGAATGACTCCCTAATGACCACACAGAGGGCTGTCAACTGTAGACATCAGACCTTTGGTCCGATATTCTTTCTAGTAGTAATTATTGATATTTTTTCCTAAATTGGTATGGGATACAGAAAGGCATAAGATACTGAAGTCTTGTATCCTTCAAATACGATTTGTTAAGGTGTTTAAAACAAACATGTCACAACATTTTAGAACTGATGTAGTAGAAGTGAAGAAAGAGTCTGAGAGCCCTATCCTCCACAATCCTCCATTCCCACAGGTAGCATCACGCTGGGGTCCTCTTGCAGCACCATTTGAAAAACCACCTGCTCCTTTCAGACACAGGAAGCAGAGGCCCCAGGAATCAACTGAATCTGCCAAGCTAACTCAGAGATTTCAGGTCTCTGGATTCCTAATCAAATGCCCCTTCTGCTGTGTTAAAGTGTCCCCTAATCACCCGGGTGTTGACAGTCTCAGCTACATCTCCAGGCTGGCCACCTGCTTCCCTGTCCAGTCATCTCTCCTGCCACACACTGCTTCATTAAGCATGCTGAGCTACTTATGATTTTGCAGATCTGCCATGCTTTCTCTCAAGTATGTGACCTTTACACATGGTTTTATCACCATCTAAAAGGCTCTCCCTTAGGGGTTCCCCCTTTCCCAATCAATTTACCTTTCTAACTTCCAGAGACCCATCAAGCTTCAAGTTAGAGCATCGTCACTATTGAGGAATACTCAGGTTAGATGCCTTTATGAATTTTGATCTGTGTTCTAGTGATGCTCCACAAGGAATTTCTCCTATAAACTATATAACTGAGTTCCCAGAATGAGTTTCAACATATTGTCAGATCATATACTGTACCTGACGTTCAGATGTTTTCCCCAGTAATTAATCTATTTAAATAAATAATAAAAATAAAAATCCCTGAAGTTAGCCAGCAATGCTTCCACGGTTCCACACATCCTACTCCACTCCTCACTGCCACTCCTCACCCTTACTGCTCCCTAAACTGGGGTAGGGGGTAATCTCCATATACAATTTGAATATCTCTTATCACACTCTTTACTTGATGTTAGCCAAAAGGCCAAGCTGTGATTATTATCACACACTCTTATTCACCACTGTTTAAGGGAGTGTCTCGGCTTCAGCTACATTTTCTGTTTGTTCTCTAACACTTTGAACCTGTTCAAAGTCCCAAAAGAAATTTGTTAAAAGGAGAAATACAAAAAATGAATGAATGCTATTTTTAAAGTAATTTCTTACAAAAAGTCTGATTGTGGGACATTACAAGATATGATACAAGGGGGCCGGCGCTATGGCACAGCGGGTTAACGCCCTGGCCTGAAGTGCTGGCACCCCATATGGGTGCCAGTTGGAGACCTGGCTGCTCCACTTCCAATCCAGCTCTCTGCTATGGCCTAGGAAAGCAGTAGAAAATGGCCCAAGTCCTTGGGCCCCTGTACCCACATGGGAGACCCCGATGAAGCTCCTGGCTCCTGGCTCCCGGCTTCAGATCAGCACAACTCCAGCTGCCATAGCCAATTGGGGAGTGAACCATCAGATGGATGGAAGACCTCTCTCTCTCTCTCTCTGCCTCTCCTCTTTCTGTGGAACTCTGACTTTCAAATAAATAAATAAATCTTTTAAAAAAATAAGATATGATACATGAAGTGGATCTTAGAGGTTACTTGCTGTATATACTGTCCCAGACTGCAAGTGTGAGTGTGGCTCATTATGATATGAGGTTCAGGAAAGTGGGTACCACATCACCAGGAAACAGAAACAGCCATGATCCTCAACAACTTCTGACTGTCAGCCCTAAAAGTGCCCATAACCATGGGAGAAAAGCCTTGCCAGATACTGAAAATAAACAATCTAACAGAACACACACAAAAAAACAGCATTTGATGAAATCTAATAGTACTGCAATGAAAGACAAAATACATACAGAAAATGAACCATGATAGGGGAAAAAGATAAGTAAGGAAAGAAGAAAAACTGTTTAAATTGAACTTTTAAGGAGATTTGAGGGACTATTGTTATAAGAAATAGTCTTATCTGAAAACATGTCTTATAAACGGCTTCTATTCTACATGGATGTTCAGACAAAACAACTGAGAGAAGCCACGAATAGTCAAATTCACATGACTGTAGATTAATTCTTAAACAAAAGGATGAGGTAGAAATCTCCCACTCAAGAACTAGCATATAATAGACCATGAAGAAATATTTACATGAAGTCTGACGATCTTGAGTTTTTCTTTGGTCACTTTTGTTTCTGTTGCTTTTAAGGAAAACAATAAATTTATTAAAATTATGTACACTATAGCGTATTTTAAAATAGTAACATGTTTCTATCATAGAATTGAAAGCATAAATTCATTGGTGGTATAATATCATTTTATACATTTTTTAAGAACCATTAAATTTTCATTGCACAACAGTAATTTCTTTTTACATCAGACCAAAAAAAAAAAAAAAACAGAAAATACATAATGTTGAAGAAATAAGTTCTAGAAATTCCTTAACCATCTGAAATTATCTTGTTTTGCCTAATTTTTTTACAAATTTTCTAATAGTAGAAATCACTGTGGGTCAAATGATAAAAATTTCAGTTAAAAAAGAGGAATAAAATAATCTTACACAACTTAGTGATTGTAAAAACAGGATTCCCCAAAAACATATCTGTACCTATTGTAAATATATTAAAACGATGGTTTATATAAGTGAAAATTGCCAACAGATTTTAAATTGTTCTTACTTCAAATAAATCCAAAGTATATGAAGTGATATACACATTAATTAGGTTTATTTTGCTATTCTACAATACACATTTCAAAATATATAATCATAAAGTCATACAGCATAAAGACATGCAATCTTTGTCAATTAAAAATGAAAAACAAGAGAACACTGTTTTGATAATTCATGAACTATGGTAAATCAATAATTGTCATTATTTCAGTTTGGCTTCAGAGTTTTTCGCTTAGTCTATTTCTTTACTGGAAGGAAAATATTTCTTCTTTCCTCCATACGTTTTTATTGGAGGTAAATTTAGCCTAATAATTTATTCTTTCACCAGAAATTTAATGCAAAGAAATAGTTCCAAAATAGAAAATCCTACATATGTGGAGATGCTCCTTGCAATAATCTATAACAAAACTAGAAATAATCAAAACATACAGAAGTGCTGGAATATTTAATTAAATATACTTGATAAATATTTTAGGAGAATATGTATTAACACAGAAATTATACAGAAATTCAGAAATTATGTATAAATTAAAGAAATAGAATCAGATATTGAGCTATGATTATACGAGATAAAAATGCAGGAGTGGGTGTTTGGTCTAGCAGATGCCTCTTGGGATGTTCACATCCCATATAGAAGTGTATGGATCTGAGTGCTGGCTCCACCTCCATTTCCAGGTCACCTTGGAAAGCATCAGGTGATGTTTCATGTGTCTGAGTTCCTACTACCCATGTAGGAAACTTGGATTGAATTCCTAGCTCTTGGCTGTGTGAGGCACTGGGGAGTGAATCAAGGGATTGAGGAGGGGGTTGTCTGTCATCTGTCTCTCTCTGCCTCTGTGCTTCTCAAATAAGTAAAAAAAAAAAAAGCAATCATTCATTCAAAAAGTTTAAGATTTTATTTCTCTGAATGTGTATATCCCTCTCTTATTTCTATTTATGTTAATGACGCCACTGCATCAAAATAAAGTTTCCATTAATACCTCAACTTTACACAGGTTATGAGTACTGTGAACTCTTTCCAGTTATTATAAAAAACTAAATATGGTTCATATATTCATTCAGCCCTAACATAAAATGAGGGTTATTGAAATTGATGAATCTGACTTCTCTATACTATTTTTTAGAAGGTGACTAACTTTAATGTAGTAATAGAAACTATAATAGACTTTAGTTTACACACACATACACGTCTTTCTTTATTTTTAAAATCTTCCAGTACTTTATTTATGAACAATATCAGCTAACGAGTAATCATTTGTAAATTCTTTTTTTTTTTTTTTACAGGCAGAGTGGACAGTGAGAGAGAGAGACAGAGAGAAAGGTCTTCCTTTTGCCGTTGGTTCACCCTCCAATGGCCGCCGTAGTCAGCGCGCGTTGCGGCCGGCGCACCGCGCTCATCCGATGGCAGGAGCCAGGAGCCAGGTGCTTTTCCTGGTCTCCCCATGGGGTGCAGGGCCCAAGCACCTGGGCCATCCTCCACTGCACTCCTGGGCCACAGCAGAGGGCTGGCCTGGAAGAGGGGCAACCGGGACAGAATCCGGTGCCCCAACCGGGACTAGAACCCGGTGTGCCGGCGCCGCAAGGCGGAGGATTAGCCTGTTGAGCCACGGCGCCGGCCAATCATTTGTAAATTCTTAAACATAGCACCTAACAGTAAGAATTACCACACTTAATATAGGGTAGTTCCAAGATGGTGAAGTACGGAGGGAGCTTACTGCTCCAGCCCAAGATAATATAGTTTAAAAAAAAGTGAAGCAAGTGTAGTCTCATGGAAGAGTTAGAGAAAAAACAACAGAGGAAACTCTACCAAAATTAGAAGAACACGGTGGACCTACGTGGAGGGCGTGGGACCCCATGGCTTGGGACTCTCACAGCAGAAGGCCTATACACCAGCGTTGGAAGGCAAGTTGAGACCAGACCCCATCAGCTCAAACCTCTGGCAAGAAAAGCTGCAGGAAGAGCCTAAAGGGAAACTGGCTTGGAGCTGGGTGGGGGAAAGTGTACCAGCCAAACTAGAAGATAAATAGGATGGGCTGGACACATTTATCTCTCTCCAATCACTTTATAATGGTATCCTATAACAGGCCAAGAGAGTGGGGACCATTTTGGACAAATGTAACAGTTGCACCAGCACATATCTGTGCCCAGCAACCAGAGGAGTGGAGACTCTTGACTCCTAGAACAAGCCAAGAGAGAACACTGGAGAAATTAACAAAGCCTCTGACCACACCCACTACAAGATATTCACTGAAAGCAGACATTCCACTTATCTACAGTCACAAAGATAAAACCTACCACAGTAAAAAAAGAAAAAACCAACAAGTATCTCCACAAATGCCAAACAAACGCACCAATTTAAGTAACAAGAATAAGGAAGACAACATGATACCCCCAAAAGAACATGACGCTTCAATATTAGATTATAAAGATGATGAAATAGAAGAAATGCAAGAAATGGAATTCAAAAAAATTGATAATAAGATTACATAGAAGTGGGGCCAGCACTGTGGCATAGTGGGTAAAGCTACCGCCTGCAGTGCCAGCATCCATATAGGCGCTGGTTTGTGTTCCAGCTGCTCCACTTCCTATCCAGCTCTCTGCTAATGGCCTGAGAAAGCAGAAGATGGCCCAAGTCCTTGGGCCCCTGCACCCGCGTGGGAGACCTGGAAGAGGCTCCTGGCTCTTGGATTCCAAATGGCACAGCTCCAGCCAGTGCATGGATGGAAGGTTGATCTCTCTCTCTCTCTTTCTCTCTCTCTCTTTCCCTCTCTGTGTAACTTTGACTTTCAAATAAATAATAAATAAATCTTTAAAAAATAAGGGATTGCTGGGGCTGGAGCTCTTTCTGTGGCGCAGTGGTTAATGCCCAGGCCTGAAGCGCCGGCATCCCATATGGGCGCTGTTCCACTTTCTGTCCAGTTCTCTGCTATGGCCTGTGAAAGCAGTAGAAGATGGCCCAGGTTCCTGGGCCTCTGCATTTGTGTGGGAGACCGGGAAGAAGCTCCTGGCTTCAGATCAGCACAGCTCCAGCCGTTGCGGCCATCTAGGGAGTGAACCATCAGATGGAAGACCTCTCTCTCTGCCTCTGTCTCTCCTCTCTCTGTTAACTCTGACTTTCAAATAAATAAATGATTCATTAAAAAAAATAAGGAATTGCATATTTTAAAAAAATGATTATGCAGAAGTAACCAGAAGCAAATGCATGAACCATTGAAATCCATACAGGACATAAAAGAAAATTTCTCCCATGAAATTGAGATCTTAAAAAGAAATCAAAATGAAATGAAAAAATTCAATAGCACAAACAAAAATGCAGTGGAGAAACTCAGCAACAGAATTGGTGAAGCAGAAGAAAGAATATCAACTTAGTAGACAAAGCACAGGAAACCAAAGACAAGACGAGGAAATTAGAAAACCAAAAAACACTGTTGGGAATCTAGAGGATACTATAAAAAGACTCGTTATACGGCTTCTAGGAGTTCCTGAAGGCATGGAAAGAGAGAAAGGATTAGAAGGCCTTTTTAGTGAAATAATAACAGAAAACTTCCCTAGTTTGTAGAAAGTGATATCCAATTACAGGAAGCATACTGAACTCCTAATCAACATGACCAGAAAAGATCCTTGCCATGATACACTGTAATCAAACTCATCACAGTAAAACTTAAAGAGAAATGCCATATTACTTTCAAGGATCTCCAATTAGACTCACAGCAGTCTTCTCATCAGAAACCCTAAGGCTAGAAGAGAATGGAGAAATATAGTCCAAGTCTTCTAAGAAAAAAACTTTCATCCTAGAATATTATACTCTTCAAAGCTCTCATTTATGAATGAAGGTGAAATAAAGACCTTCCATAACAAACAGAAATTGAAATAATTTGTCACCACTCGTTCAGCCCTGCAAAAGATGCTTAAGGATGTGTTGCACACAGAGACACAGAAACATGGTCATCATTACAAAGAAGGTAATAGAACAAAATTTCTCAGTAAAAGTTCAAAGGAAATTCAAAGTAAAAAATAAGAATATTTTTGGAAAACATGGCAGGGTAAAGTCATTACTTATCAATAATCACTTTGAATGTAAACAGCTTCAATTACCCAGTTTAAAAACACAGACTGGCTGAGTGGATTAAAAAAGAAAACCTATCTATTTTCTGCCTATAAGAAATGCATCTCACCAACAATGATACATGCAGAATGAAAGTTAAAAGATGGAAAAAGATATTCCATGCCAACAGAAACCAAAAAAGGGCTGGTGTAGCCATCTCAATATCAGACAAAACAGACTTTAACAAAAAAACTGTAAAAAGAGACAAAGAAAGGCACTATATACTGATTAAGGGATCAATTTAATAGGAAGATGTAACTATTATAAATGCATATGTACCTAATTATAGGGCACCTAGCTATTTAAAAGAAATGTTAAGGAATTTAAAGGGAGACTTAGACTCCAATACAATAGTAATGAGGGACTTCAATACTCCACTTTAAGCAATGGACAGGTCAATCAGACAGAAAATCAACAAGGAAGCAACAGATTTAATCAACACTATAAACTGAATGGACCTAATAGATATCTACAAAACTTTTCATCCTATAATTGAAGGATACACATTCTTCACAGCAGTGCATGGAACTTTCTCTAGGATTGATCACATACGAGGCCATAAGGCAAGTCTCAGCAAACTAAAAAAAATAAAATTGAAATCATAACATGCATCTTCTTGGACCACAATGGAATGAAGCTAGAAATCAGCAACTCAGGAATCTCTACAGCACATGCAATCACATGGAGACTGAACAACATGCTCCTGAATGAACTGCAGGTCATAGAAGAAATCAAAAGAGAAATCAAAAAATTTCTGGAAACAAATGAAGAAGACAACACAACATACCAAAATTTATAGGATACAGCAAAAGCAGTGATAAGAGGAATTTATAGAGCAATAGGTTCTATATCAAGAAATTGGAAAAGCACCACATAAATGAGCTATCAATGCATCTCAAGGATCCAGAAAAACAAAAGCAAACCAAACCCAAAACTAGTAGGAGAAAAGAAATAATTAAAATTAGAGAAGAAATCAATAAAATTGAATAAAAAAACAATACAAAAGATCAGCAAAATGAAGAACTGGTTTTTGAAAAACTAAATAAAATTGATGAACCACAGCCCAAATAACCAAAAAAAGGAAAGGGAAGAACCCAAAGTAATAAAATTAGAGATGAAAAATGAAATTTAACAACAGACACCACAGAAATAAAAAGAATCATTAGAAATTACTACAAAGAACTGTATGCCAACATAAAACCTACCTAAATTGAGCCATGAAGACACAGAAAACTTAAATAGACCCGATAATAAACACATAGAAAACCTAAACAGACCCATAACCAAGACAAAAATTGAATCAGTAATAAAGGCCCTCCCAACAAAGAAAAGCCCAGCACTAGATCGATTCACTGAAGGACTAACTCCAATTCTTCTCAAGTTATTCAAAACAATTGAAAGAGAGGGAATCCTTCCAAATTCTTTCTACAAAGCCAACATCACCTTAACTCCTTAACCTGAAAAAGATGTAACAGAGAATGAGAATAACAGACCAATTTCCCTGATGAACATAGATGCAAAAATCCAACAAAATTCTAGTCAATCAAATCCAAGAACACATCAGAAAAATCATCCACCCAGACCAAGTGGGATTTATCTCTGTTATTCAAGGATGGTTTAACATTTGCAAATCTATCAGTGTGATATCTCACATTAAAAACTGCTGAACAAAAACTGTATGATTATCTCAATAGATGCAGAAAAAGCCTTTGATAAAATACAACATGCTTTCATGATGAAAACTCTAAGTAAAATTGGGTATAGAAGGAACATTCCTCAACACAATCAAGGCAATCTATGACAAACCCATGGCCAGCATTCTATTGAATGGGGAAAAGTTGGAAGCATTGCCACTGAGATCTAGTACTAGACAGGGATGCCCACTATCACAATTGCTGTTCAATATAGTCCTGGAAGTTTTAGCCAGAGCCATTAGGCAAGAAAAAGAAATCAAAGGGATACAAATTGGGAAGGATGAAGTCAAACTATCCCCATTTGCAGATGACATGATTCTAAATACAGGGGATCCAAAAGACTCCACCTAGAGACTATTGGAACTCATAGAAGAGTTTGGTAAAGTAGCAGGATATAAAGTCAATACACAAAGGGAGTAGGAGTGGGAAGGCTGGTATGGGAGGAAGAACCGTTATATTCTTAAAGCTGTTCCTATGAAATTTGTATTCATTAAATAAAAGCTTTCTTAAAAAATAGGTAATACATATTTTAATATAAACAAGTATTATCCTTTTTTAAATAGGTAAGTATAAAGTAGTATGTGAGGTCCCACAGGGGCACAGAATAAAAACCAATTCCAATCTTTGTTCTACATATGTGTATCATCATATCATTTTTTGTTAGAATAATTCTACCAAGTGCTAGAGATAAAAATGTGCAAATATATAGTGTACCTTAAAGAATTTCCATTCTCAGAGAGGAACCACACAAAAATAGATAGATATGACTTAATGTGATAACTGCCAAAGCAGAAGTACTGATAGAACATAGACAAAGAAACATTTAATCATTTGTGGATGGAGTAACAGAGAGAATAAGTAAAGAACTTAAGATAAATATGGAAGATGTAAAAAATTATTGTGATATAAGATGGGGCAGAAACTATTTTAGAAAGTGAATACTATTTCCAAACTAAGTATCCCACCAAACTTTATTAATCAGTATCATCAAATAATCCACACTTGCAAGCCATATTCAATTCCCATTTCATTGTCTTTAATATTGTAAAGTTTGTCCAACTACAGATGTCTTGATGACATACTAATCCATAAAAATAACCAATTTGTGTGAATGATGTTGAAGTTGAGGTTAGCAAAATCAAGAACAATGACTACAAATGAAAGCCTAAGCTAGGATTTGTAACTTCAATTCTCATCCCGAAACTATGTCCTAGTAAAGTTAACCCATTTACAAATCAGATATGCCATTGAATATTTTCAAGCTCTCTTTATTAATTTGAAATAAAACAGCACTACTGTTTAATAACTGCATGACATTAGCCCCTCTGAGTGCTAAGAATTATATACTTACATCCTTCCATTACACGTCACTCCTTAAAGACCATTTTTTGTCTAATCCCTCAACTTTTATCCCCTCTTCTTCTGTGAATAGTTCTGTTTACTTTGACTTTGAAGAGGATGAACATAGTGAGGGATTAAATCTCCATTCACAATTGTAAAATTGGTTTAATTCAGTCAATTCAAATATGTCTAAAACAGCTTTAATTGGTATTATTTTCCCTCATTCAAAGAAAACACTCTTCAATACGTACATCTATGGTCTTATTGAAATTCCCATTGAAACATCTGCTTCATCTTCATTCCAATTAACTCTGCTCAATTTGAAATTGTCAGGTTTGTCAGAACATTTCTTTCTGTCAAAGCACCTTGGTGGTAGTAGTGTAAATTAGTTTTTTATGTGGTAATACATATACTATGAATTCAAAGACCTATATCTGAAAATGCTCCCTCTTTCTCTGTGGTAAGAAATATTGCACCATGCCCTGCTACTTCCCTATGCAAAGTAACAAGCCTAGCTCTCTGGGGAGTTCCGTATGTTCACATGTCTTCTTTTAATTCCTAATCTAGATGTGATAGATTGTTTGAAGTAGGTATCTAGCTTTCTGAATGCACTATAGCTCTTCCCTTGGCTTCAGAAACTAGAACAAGTGGGAATTCAGGAGACTGGGTCCTGGAATTATCAGGATTTGGGAAACATAATTTTTGTTGCCCAGTCCTTAAATCCCAATCATTTCCATCCCATATTCAAGCAGTATACTTCTTCCCACTCCCATTTTCCACCACTGCAAAACACTTGTTATCTCCTTCATATCCACTTAGTCCTGGAAGACAGGACATCTGTAAGACAGTATATCTTCCTCTATTAGGTTTATTCAAAGAACCTGGAGGTAACTATTATATTTTTTCATTGTCTGCTCTCTTCTGCATTCTCACTGGGGTCACTTCTCAGAACTGACTCCTCTATTGGTTCTCTACCACCTCCCAGCTTATGTACTTCCTGCCCCATCTTCTCTAACTTTTCCCAAAAGTTCCTGTGTTCCTTCATCCTTATCATCCTGGCCTAGAGTTTCCTTTTGGCAAGAGGTTGTCCTGTATTTCCCTCAGCTCAACACTTGAACCCAACTTCTAGGCTGCCAGTTCATTGAAGACAGGAACTTTTGCTTTTTCCTTGTTCATGAAAGGGGGAAAAGCATCAGGAATTTTAAATTGACTTTTAAATGTACAATCAGAATATATGTTAACATTTTCACACATGGGCAAAGCAAACTTCAACATAGCCCTGGATGGAGAGGGGACCTGGTCATAATTGCAAAGACTAATTATGTTTTATAGTTAGTAATACATTCGAATATACTTAAATATTAATTTCTCAGTAGGATCAGGATAGTTCTACCAAAATGTTTTTCAACTTAAACACAGTAGATGAATAAAAATCTGCATTCTTTGTCTCTACTACTATTTCCTTCTATTTTCCCTTCCCTTCTATCTACAAAGAGCACTGAGAAAAATATGGAGGTATAACAGAAACCTGTGCCTGCAACAACTGGAAAGTGTGATAAGTTATTTTAAGAAAAGCATTCTAAGTAGATAGAATAGCAGGCACAAAAGCCCTGTGGCAGCAGTGTGTCTGGTGTTTTCACAGTGTACCAAAGAGATCAGTGTGGCAGGAACAGTGAGGGAGAAGAGAGAGGCAGGAGATGATACAAGACAAGTACTAAGGACCATATCAGGGAAGATCAAGTCTGCCATCTTAAGGATTTGGGCTATTGTCTTGGGAGAAATGGAAACATGTTGCAGGATTTTGAGAAGAACAGTGGAAGAATAAAAGCATAAATTTATTTTATAAAAATGAATTTTGACTACTAAATGGAAACTGGATGTAGAGGGGCATGGGTGGAAATTCCACAACCAAGAAAGAAGCCTATTGCAGAAATTCCAATAGAAGATGCAGATGGCACAAAGTGGGATGAAAGCAACAGAGCTGGCAAGAAAGGGATGAGATCCTTAGATAATTTGAAGGTAAATCTTAAAAGATTGCTTGACTATATGAGGGTGTGGAAAAAGGAGATGACCCACACATGATTCTAAGTTCCATTACCTTATGGCAGATCATTATTTCATTTTCAAAGATGTCAGTACAAAATGAATCTGAACCCAAACAGATATAAGCCCATCAAAGAGAACTGGGAATCCTGGCAATGCTGGGGCTCCAAAGTCAATAAAGTTGTTACTTTCTTATCTTTTCAGCAATAAATTTAACTGTGCTACTTCTTTTTATGCCAGAAAAACTTAAATCAGTCTTTGAATGTCAAGGCAAATCTGCCTAAACTTAATTTCCTTTAGATTTTGCAACAGATATAATGGTTTACTCTGAATTTCTCATTGGAATGGTTTTTCAAGTGGGGGTGGTGCCCACTGAAATGGCCAACTGATGCAATCAACTAGTAAGTGCATGCACATTATCAACATCCCCGTGATATTTGTAAGCTTTCTAACAATAATCTGCTCTGAGCAAGTACACTGCATTCTCATTATGCAATATTTGATGACTGGAAAGATGCAGGCTTGCTCTCTGAGCAGCTCATGTCCTCAGGTGACCCTGTTAGGAATTGGGCTCTTCTGTCACTTGAATAGGGGAATCCCTCCTTTTTTTTTTTTTTTTGCTTTTTTGTTTTTTTGTGTGTTTGTTTTTGTTTGTTTGGGGGGAGTGGAGTGCAGAAAGAGAAAAATTTCAGTTTTGGCCATAGTAACTCTTGTGTCTTTGAATACAAATCTGAAATTCCAAAGAGTTTTCTGGAATACAAATGTGACTGAAAAACAACATACATGGAATTTTCAGCAATAACACTGGATTAAATTACCAAGGTAGTGAGAATAAACAGATATGATGAAACTCAAGAATTGGACATCAGAGTACTTGAACATTAATATTGTCTAGAGGAAGAGGAAAAACCAACAAAGGCAACAAAGGTATAATGAGTGAGAGGCACTGTTGGGAAGATTAATTAAGATGATACATGTAATGGTACATTGTAAGCTATCATATGCTATGTAAGTTAAACTTACTATTGTCTTTACTGGTTGAATTAAGCCAATTTATAGCATTTCCCATTACCAAGACATGCATACACACAATCTGATTGCTATCACTTGTCTAGGAATTTATCTTTAGCTATACACCTCAACATTCCGTGACATCTGGTCAAACTGTCTTCCATTCCTTGGGCATGCCTGCCAATGAGTCTCCTTTAGTTCTTGGATCCCTTCCTAATCTCTCAAAAACTAAGCCCAACTATGGTGATGTTTGATAGCCCAACTTCTCCAATTCTCTTTTTACATCATTCAAAAAATATTAAAGCATTTTTCCTGTAATTCATTTTAGACTTCTGCAGATTATACCTTGTAGTATTCTTGTTAATGTTTTAATTTTCTCTCTCCTTACTGGATAGTGAAATTTCTCATAGACCGATAATTTCTTAAGTCATCTCTGAATTCTTCACAGGATCTAGTTTAATATTTGGTATAGCACATGGGCTCAATAATTATTTTGTAATTAAGTCATTTGATAATTAAGGTAATAAATATACAAGGGTACCTCAAAAAGTTCATTGAAAATAGATATTATAGAAAAACTATGACTTTCTTATACCAAAACAAGTTTATCTTCTAATTCCATTTCCACAAATTTTGAAGTACCATTGTGTATTTATTTTGAGCAATGTCATATTTGTTTTGCACAGATAAGTTTTATAGTAATATTTTTATTATATAGTACCCAACTTCTAATTCCAACTTATTTCATACTGACATTTATTCAATGTCTTCTATTGTGTTTTCTAAAATGAAGGTCGAAGCCCCTGTGCTGTTTGTGACCTCTGTGAATCTTGCATGAGAAAGATGTCCATAGCTACCATGACCTCTGTTTCTGTATGAAGATCAAAAAGCTTTTGTATGGAGTGTTGAGTTAGCATCTGGATAACTATAATATCTGAAAACAGAGTAGGAAAATGGCAAAGGGAGTTGCAGAAAGTAGGAGTCAGCATCAAAAGCACATGAGAAACCCATGCCTGCTGTATCAGATAGAAGGAGCTATGGAAGAAAAGGCAAGGCTTCCTCACATCCAGATTCTCAGATCATTTGCCTTCCTGCACAGGATCCAATGACAGCCTTTCTAGAAAACATGGCTATACTGAAAATCTGGAAGGCCTCTGCAAACTCCAGGCCATTAATAACAGACATTTCACAATAGTTACAAATGAAGGAAGTACTTGTTATTTCCGGGGTTTTGAGGATTAGGTTAGAAATAATCTAGGCTTCTATTTAACAGAAAGAAAAAGACAAAGAGGCAAACAAATCAAAACAAGCAAAAATAAACCTCACCAAAAGATGATAGTTGATACACTGCCATATATTTTCGTATCTTTACTAAATAGTCCATAGCAACATATGACCATCTATTCTTTATTTAATTTAATTTTATTTGAGACATAGAGTTACAGACAGTGAGAGGGAGGGACAGAGAGAAAGGTATTCCTTCTACTGGTTCACTCCCCAAATGGCTGCAAGAGCTGGAGGTGTGCCTATCTGAAGCCAGGACCTTCTTCAGGGTCTCCCATGTGGGTGCAGAGGCCCAAGGACTAAGACCACCTTTTACTGCTTTCCTAGACCATAGCAGAGAGCTGGATTGGAAGAGGAGCAGCCAGGGCTACAACTGGTGCCCATAGGGGATGCTGGTGCACAGGCAGAATATTAACCTACTGCACCACAGTGCCAGCTCCAAACATATATTTGTTTTAATCATTTATATAATAAATATAAATTTCCAAATTACAACTTTTTTATTATAGCGGCTTTTCCCCCCATAACCTCCCTCCTACCCACAACCATCCCATCTCCTATTCCTTCTTCTATCCCATTCTTCATCAAAATTCATTTTCAATAATCTTTATATACAGAAGATCAATTTAGTATATACTAAATAAAGGTTTCAATAGTTTGCACCCACACAGATACACAAAAGATAAAGTACTGTTTCAGTACAGTTATACCATTGCTTCACATAGGACAACACATTAAGGACAGAGGTCCTACAAGAGGAGTAAGTACACAGTGACTCTTGTTGTTGATTTAACAATTGACACTCTTATTTATGACGTCAGTAATCACTGAGGCTCTTGTCATGAGCTGCCAAAGCTATAGAAGCCTCTTGAGTTCGCCAACTCCAATCTTATTTACACAAGGCCATAATCAAAATGGAAGTTCTCTCCTCCCTTCAGAGAAAGGTCCCTCCTGTTCGATGGCCTGTTTTTTCCGTTGTGATTTCACTTTCAGAGATCTTTCATATAGATTATTTTTTTTTTTTTGCCAAGGTGTCTTGGCTTTCCATGCCTGAGAAGCTTCTCATGGGCTTTTTAGCCAGATCTGAATGCCTTAAGGGCTGATTCTGAGGCGAGGGTGTTGTTTAGGACATCTGCCATTCTATGAGTCTGCTGTGTATTCTGCTTCCCTTGTTGGATCGTTCTCTCATTTTTAACTCTATCAGTTATTATTAGCAGATACTAGTCTTGTTTATGTGATCTCTTTGGCACTCAATCCTATCTTTTTGATCAATTATGAAACTTAAACTGATCTCTTTAACAAGTAAGATAGCATTGGTACATGCCACCTTGAAGGGATATATTTGGAATCCTCTGGCATGTTTCTAGCTCTACCATTAGGGGTAAGTCTGAGTGAGCATGTGCCAAACTGTACATCTCTTCCCTCTCTTATTCCCACTCTTATATTTAACAGTGATCACTTTTAAGTTAAATTTAAACACCTAAGAATAATTGTGTGTTAATCAAAGAGTTCAACAAATGGTATTAAGTAGAACAAAAAAAAAATACTAAAAGGAATAAAATAGTAAGTTGTTCCTATTTTCACTCAATTTCCTTGTTCAAATTCTATATTTGTAGGGCTAGCTAAAAGAAGTCATAATACAAAGATTTATCAAAAAGTAGACCTAGACAAGTTAATATTATCACTGAAGTCAAATAATTATCTACATTAATGTGTTTCATTAATGACCAGATGTATTCTCTTCATGAGTGAGAAGACCTCATATACTATTTTAAAATGGGTTAATATACCTTTCATTTTACTAGCCATAAAAATGTATATCAAAGTCTTGTAGCAGCCATATAACATTAAATGTATCTTGATCTAAATTTTTTTATATTCAATCTACTTCTCTATTATCCCTTTTAAATATGTATTGAAAGAGAGAATGTTGAAACTATTTACTGCTTACTGATTTTTCTGCTCAAATATGGTGTTTTTATTTGTTGATCTTTTTATTTAGTAATGTTACTAAGTCTTTCACTAAAATACAACTTAAAAGTATGTTATCTAAAAAAAAAACTGAAAAAAGAGAGAATTTTTTTTTAAATTAAGCTTTCAGGGTCTGGCATTGAGGCATAGCCAGTAAAGCTGCCACCTGCCATGCTGGCATCACACATGGGTGCCAGTTCAAGTCCTGGCAGCTCCACTTTTGAGCCAGCTCCCTGCTAAGATGACTAGGAAAGTAGTGTAGAATGGCCCAAGTGCTTGGGCCCCTGCACCCAGCTGGGAGACCCAGATGAAGCTCCTGGCTTCTGCCTGGCCTAGGCCTGGTCCTTGTGGCCATTTGGTGAGTGAATCAATGGATGGAAGATTTCCCTCTTTCTCCATCTCTCCTTCTCTCTCTAACCATGGCTTTTCTAATTAATAAAATAACCTTTATTTATTTTTTTTTGACAGGCAGAGTAGACAGTGAGAGAGAGAGACAGACAGAAAGGTCTTCCTTTGCCGTTGGTTCACCCTCCAATGGCCACCGCGGTCAGCGTTGATCTGATTGCAGGAGCCAGGTGCTTCTCCTGGTCTCCCATGGGGTGCAGGGCCCAAGCACTTGGGCCATCCTCCACTGCACTCCCTGGCCACAGCAGAGAGCTGGCCTGGAAGAGGGGCAACCAGGACAGAAATAAAATAATCTTTAAAAAAATTAAGTATTTACTGGCTGATGGGTTTTCTATTTCTAAATAAGTTGTAAAGAAATTGGGCGGGCGCTGTGGCTCAACAGGCTAATCCTCTGCCTTGCGGCGCCGGCACACCGGGTTCTAGTCCCGGTTGAGGCGCCGGATTCTGTCCCAGGAATCAAGGAGAAGAGGATACATAAAATGAAAGTAATGGAAAAATGAGGAAATAAATATCAGCTACTTTCCAATTTGATGTCAAATGTACACTCACAGTAAGTTTCACAAACCACAAGTAGGATGAACACAAAGAAAACCACACCTAAAAATATAATAAAGTGATGAAAATCAACTATAAATAGAAAATCATAGAAGAAAAAAATAATTCATTTCAATTAGAAAAATAATAATTCAAAAATTAAAACTGACATTCTATCAAAAGGAATATAACCCTGGTGGCAATGAAACAATTTTAAGGTTTTCAAAGAGTCAAACAGCTTAACTATTAAGCCAAATTATATATTCAAACAAAAATACTTTAAGATAAATTATAAACTAATATAGTTTTAGTAAAATAAAAGTTAAAAGAACTTGGTGCTGGTAGATATGAATTACAAAAAATATTAAAAAGCTTTTCAGGAACTGGTCACAGAAGGAAGTCAATTTACTGAAAAAACATTGGTTAAATATATAGGACTTCTCACCTTAATTTGTTTAAAACACAAGGACGAAAGCAAAATGACAACAAATTGTCATGCGATTAGTAATAAATAAAAGCAATAGCATGAAATATAAAGAAGCATGATCTGCTGTTATATGTAGAATGCTAAGGTTTTAATTCAAGATGGTTTGTGATTGCATTGGGAGCAGGCATTTGGTGCTAATATACTAATGTTAGCTCATATACTAATATACTGCTTGGTTGGTATGCTCATATCCCATATAGGAGAGCCTGGTTTCAAGTCCCAGCTCTGCTCCTGACAGGTGACAGATCAAGTAACTGGTTTCCTGACTCCCACATGGGAGATCAGTTTTAAGTTCCAAACTGACTTCACTGTTGTGGGCAGAAGAGTGGAAGAGTAGAAACAATTTTTAAAAAATCAAGAAAATTGGCTGGCGCCACGGCTCACTAGGCTAATCCCCCACCTGTGGTGCCTGCACCCGGGGTTCTAGTCCTGGTTGGGGCGCTGGATTCTGTCCCAGTTGCTCCTCTTCCAGTCCAGTTCTCTGCTGTGGCCCAGGAAGGCAATGGAGGATGGCCCAAGTGCTTGGGCCCTACATCTGCATGGGAGACTGGGAGGAAGCACCTGACTCCTGGCTTCGGATCAGCGCAGTGCACTGGTCGAAGCAGCCATTTGCGGGGGTGAACCAATGGAAGGAAGACCTTTGTCTCTCTCTCTCTCTCTCACTAACTCTGCCTGTCAAAAAAAAAAATCAAGAAAACTAAAATTTGCGTTTAAGTAAAGATTTTCAGCATTGAAAAACACTTAGGGGGGCCGGCGCTGTGGTGCAGGGAGTTAACACCCTGGCCTGAAGTGCTGGCATCCCATATGGGCACTGGTCCTAGTCCCAGCTGTTCCTCTTCCTATCCAGCTCTCTGCCTTGGCCTGTGATACTGCACCCACGTGGGAGACCTGGAAGAAGCTCCTGGCTCCTGGCTTCAGATTGGTGCAGCTCCAGCCGTTGTGGCCAACTGGGGAGTGAACCATAGGATGGAAGTCCTCTCTCTCTCTCTCTCTCTCTCTCTCTCTGCCTCTCCTCTCTCTGTGTAACTCTTTCAAATGAATAAATAAAATAAAAGAGAAGAGATAAATACTTATGCTTTAAAAAAAAAAAAAAAGAAAAACACTTAGGAAGACTTGGTGGGCACAACTACCACTATAATGAAAGAAAGATAATAGACCAGTAAACCATCTTTCAGATAACACAAGGAAAATACATGAATATCAGAAACTTTATGAAAATAAATGTGACAACTTTAAAGAAAGACACATTAATAGATACAGATTATCAAAACTTTAAAAACAGAAAATCTGAACAATCTTATATCTATTTCGAAAGTCAACAATAAAAATCTTCCTAAAACAAACTATAGCCCTGGATGCTTTATTGTTAAATTTGTAAGCATGTAAGGAATAAATAATGCCAATGTTCTAAAAGCTCTTCCAGATCATAAAAGAGTATAGAACACTTCCAATCATTTTATTCTACATAATCCTGATAATACCCATAAAAGTATATTTCAGAAAAAAATATAGACATCAGTCTCTTGAACATATACAGAACATCCTTTATCAAATATTAGCCAACAGCTCCACAATACATAGAAATTGTTAAATTTGCAAGGTTCATCCTACTAACTTAAAGGAGACTGACCATTAAAAATCATTCGATGTAATTTATCAATTAAAGAGTGAAAATCATAATCATGTCATTGGCAGAGGGAAATAATCTTACAGAAACCTATATCCTTAACCATAATCTATATCCTATAACCATTCATGATTTCAAAATATATTTCAGGAAATCACAATAATGGAATTTTTGATCTGATAAAGGAATTATTCCCAGAACATATCAATCAATCAATAAATAGATAAACAGCTCAATAAGAAAATGGCAAATATTTGGGCAGCTCACTAAAAAGGACATCAATGGAAATTTTTCAAAAAGAGTATTCGACATCTTCAGTTTTCATGCAAGTTAAAACTACAACGAGATACCATTTCTTATCCCCTAGAAGGGTAAAAGTTAAAAATGTTCCAACTATCAAATATTGGTAAGAATTTGGAGCAACTGGAACTTTAATGCATTCCTCATGGGAATGGAGAAAACTTCAATTATGAAAAATAGTTTTGTAAGCCTTTTATCCTATGAAGAAGTTCTACTCCTAGAGATTCATCTAAGAGAAATTTTAAAAATGCATAGGAGTTCTATTCACAGGAATCAAGAAAACTGCAAACAAGCTAAGTGTCTATTATCATTTGTACTGATTCAACACACTGTGAAATACTACATTAATAAAAAAGGAACAAACTACTGATCAGCTCAACAGCCTAGTGAATCTTTCAGATCCAAAGAAACCAAAGTTCATTTACACAGAAGTTCAAAAACAGACAAATGAATCTATGATGATTGAAGTGTGACTAAAGTCAGAGATATAGTTTTCTGGTTGCACATGTTTTGGAAATTGAACAAAACAGTGTAACAGGAGATCCTGAAGATGAGAGAAATGTTCCATTTTGCACTAAGGAAGATATTCTGTAATGGGGTATTTTTCATGCCTATACACTACATTCGTCTTCACTATTATTGCTACATCCTGAAAACAATAGCGATTTAATGTGCATTGTTGATTCAGTCATAAACAAAGTTATTTTAAACATATAAAATAGTATTTTTAATATTACTTATTTTGACTTTAGAGGCAGACATACAGTGACAATGAGGACAGATATTCTTAGGTCTTCCAAACAATCTGCTGGTTCATATTCAAATGCCTGCAATAACCGGGACGCGGCTGGGCCAAACCTGGGAGCCAGAAACCAAACCCTGTTCTCCCAAATATGTGGCAGGAACCCAAGCACTTGTTGTCTACTGCCGCTTGGGATGCACATTAGCAGAAAAGCTGAATCAGGAATTCAGCCAGGACTCAAACCTAGGCACTCCAATATGGAATGTGTGCATCTTTACCACTAGCACAAATAACTGCCATGGGAGAAACTCCATACAGGTTTGCTTTTCTTCTAAGGTAGTTCTAAATGATCTTTCATTTTTAGTTTAGGAAACTGTTATACTATTTCAAGGCTTTAGAGAATTATAATTCTACACACAATTTTTGAAAATCAAGTTGGTTTACATATTGAAAAGTAAATAAAATTGTTTGCTGGTGTTGCTTTATAGCCAATTGAATCAATTGCTATTACAAAGATAATAGAAATAAATTTCCCAGAGTCAAGTAAGTTGCAGCTCTCATGAGACATCGGAATCAACTTATCCCCGCTCTTTCGCACTGCCTCTCCTTCGTGTGTAACACCAAGGAGTAAGTTTATCCCCTTTCCTATCTAAATATCAGTGCTGCCCTGCATATCAGCCAGCAGAGGGCTCAATGAGTGAATTTCAAAGTCCTCACAAAATAGCTAAGAGCACCTCCGGTAGTTGGCTTTCTTAAACATGTAATTTGTCTCTTGAATCTGCACAGGCTGTGTGGCTGATTATTCTTATTAGCTGTTAAACCTAACCACTACTTACGCTCATTCAAACAGTTCTCTTTTCTCCTGTCACATATATCCAGTTACTCACAGGCATTTCTTAGTCCCGGAGTGGACAGATCCTACAACTGTAAGGTTGAAAGCAACATTGGAGGTCACTTCTCTAAGGTCTTTCAACTTAAACCTCATACCTATGAAGCTCTTCCAGCATTGTCCCTCACATATATCTGAGTAACCTCTGCTTGTGGAAGGGAGATAGATATTACTTGTAAGGAAATGCACTGCATTTATGCACAGTTCAATTATCTGGCACCAAAATCTTTCTTCCTGTAAATTCTATTTGTTGGTCCCAGTAATCCTCTGCAGACTTACATGGAGCAATTTCAATTATTTTTCTGGTGGACAGCCCTTCATATATTTGGGGCTTCTTCTTGACATTTCTTTGGATGGTGGAATCAGACTCAGTAAACAATATAATTTTCTTTTCACATATATACACAGGCGATTCTCTTTTCATTAGATTTATTTATTAATGTGCTGGTTAATCATGATAATCTAACATTTTGGAAATTTAGATTTGCAAAGCTAATTCTCCACATATTTAAAATGTGGAGGTATAAGAAGTTCTAGTGTCAGGAATAGCTTTGTAGTCTAACCCAATGCCTCTCAAACTTTAATGTATATTGTATTACCTGGATATCAATAGTTCTAAGGCAGATTCTGAGAATATGCAGTTTTAACAAGCTTCAATGTTGCTGGTCCACAGATCACACTTTGGGTAATAAGAACTGATTAGAATTACTTGTGTGAATATTAGAGTTTCAAAACATTTTTCCACACCATTGTATTTATATGAATAAATAATTAAGGCAAGACATTAAAATTGCCATACATGGTTGAGGGCACCTCAAAAAAGTTCATAGAAATAAAAGTTCATTTTTATGCAAAAAATTTTGGAATCCATTTATAATTTTTCATAACTTGCATTTGCTATGAACTTTATGAAAATACCTTGTATGCATGGATTTCAAAATATTTTTCACCACCATAAACATATTTCAAATCATTTTCTATGAACTTTTGAAGTACCCTCATATAAATAAATGATGATACTTAAGAATGTCAAGGGGTCAGCGCTGTAGAATAGCAGGTGAGGCCGCCACCTACAGTCCCGGCATCCATGTGGGTGCTGGTTCGAGTCCCAGCTGCTCTACTTCTGATCCAGCTCTCTGCTATGGCCTGGGAAGTCAGTGGAAGATGGTCTAGGTCCTTGGGCCCCTGTACTGCATGGGAGACCCAGAGGAAGCTCCTGGCTCCTGGCTTCAGGTCTATGAAGTTCTAGCCTTTGTGGCCAATTGGAGAGTGAACCAGTGGATGGAGGACCTTTCTCTCTATTCCTCTCCTTCTCTCTATAACTCTGCCTTTCAAATAAATAAATAAATCTTTTTTTAAAAAAAGGTCAAATTTGTAGGAAAAATTAAAAGCTATCACATCAGTTCTCCACCACTAACAATTATTATCTAACATATAGATCCTTTGAGCCAGGAAAATATATTCTCTCAAATTATCTTGGCTTATTTACAGGCCAATAATTGCTCAAAACTTGTGCTGTAATTAAAACCACCATAACTTCTTCTGACCCGATGCCTGTTAATTAGGAGTCTGATTTCCATGGGCTGACTTTTTCTCCTCCCTGGTGGCCAGTGTTCACTATTGCCATAAAAAGGACTTTTACACATTTTCATGAGGGTGAAAATGAATTGCTTCTCCAGAGATTTAGGCTCACATACTGCAGAAATTTTCTCATGTGTCACAGCATAAATTTTCCACAGCGAGTGCATTTCAGTAACAAAGAAGTAATTTTATCTTCTCAAAGAAAAGGATCACCCACTTCTTAACAGTTGTCATTTCATGGATAGCTCAAAAAGAATATTCTCTATCACCCATGTATGATTGTTTTACTTAGCTTTCAATTATATCCCAATCAATGCATAGAGGCTACATACAGACTTTAACAGTAACAACAAAACAATAGTAACTACTGTAAGTATAACCATTTACTGAGTGCCCACCTCATGCAAAAACACTGACATCATTCATGCTTACAGAATCTTGCAAAGGTAAGAATTGGTACTTGAGCCCACTCCACCTGTGACTTCACTATTATAGTCACGTGTGAAGGTTCGGTAAAAGTGGTAGTAAACAGAAGAACCTGAATGGCCTTTTCCAGGAAAAGTGACAGTGCAGTACAGAAGGAAACCTTGCTAATCTATGAAGGTTTTGATAGGAGGAAAGACAAGACATGGTAATTGTACAGCGATTATTTTGGACGAAGGAGAACTTAATAAAAATGTATTCCTCATATTATGTAGTCCAAAGTGACTTGATCATAGTGCATTGTTAATGAGTCAGAAACCCTCGCTGTCTAAGATGTTTCGGGACAGTGTCCTAGCTTGCATTCTCCTGTTGAAGTCACTGGTCTACCATTGATATCTAAATTACTGAATTAATTTCATTGAGAAACTGCATAATGGTCTCAAAAAGGACACTACTGCTTATAAATATGGATCATGAACCTTGAGAATTTTCATAATGTTTAGCAAGTGCAATTTTCTTCAGTAGTTTTGGAAAATATACTTAATATCAAGTGGTCATTCTGTGATGCCTTTGTTAAAGGAAAAGTGAGATATCTGGCATAATTCTTAACAAATACTCATGTAAGTCTTTTTCCTCTAATTTGCTCTCACGTTTTTCCTGAACTTAAGCACTCTGAGTATTTATAGAAAGCATAGCAAGATGTTCTTTAGGCTAACATGTTTGTATGCCTAAACATGATATTTACTGAAACATTACCTATACTGTACCCCATAATATTAGTAAAAAACTGGAATAAGAATTGGAGCAAGTATTAGAAGATGTGTAACTCTGAAACAGGAAGCAAGCATCTCAACTTGTGTCTCCACTGCTAGACCAAACACTTGCACTGGGATTTAATATTTCTAAAGCAGTTTTGAATTTTTTGATAAGTGTCACAAAAAGAAATATATGTATTTTATATTAGAGTCTAGTACAAACCCACTGACAATATATGAACTTAATTCTCAGAAGAGAATATTATGGCTTATTTTGGTTCCATATCTTTGTATGCATTTATTGAAATATATTTCAATATATATTATTTATTGAAAATAAAATTTTCCATCTTAACTCCCAGATACAATTCACATTCACATTTCCCCTAGAAAAAATTACAAGATTGCTAAATAAAAATTTACAACAAAATGTAATCCTGTTTGGGAACGGCAGCATGGAAAAGTTCAACTGAGATATTAGAAGTCAAACCTTGACAGAGCCAGTAATACAATTCCTGACATCTTTCCAGCTTTCAGAGTCTAACTCAAGTGACACAGATCCTCATAATCTCCTCATAACCTTCTGCATTTTGAAAACCACCACCTGCCAGTGACCTGTGGAATCTACCACTGAAGTAGAAGATAAGGTTATGTCACCAATCATGGCCCACTGGGAAAGGTTAGCTTTTAGGAGAGACTCGGTGACTGACTTCTATAATAGAGTGAGCAATGCAGGAAGACTTGCAGGCAGAGGAAATCCAAGATAATTTACCAGGGACTGGCTTGTCCAAATCCTAACATTATCAGCTAAATAAATTTGGTTCAGAAATATGCATGGTCATCTTCCATCCTCATTCAAGCATAAAAAGGACTGGGTCAATGAATTTTTTTAAGAAGCATAGCTGGATTTAGCATCCTTCCTATAAGTAAGTTAATCTAATTTTTAAAAAGAGGAAGCAAGCATTGTTTTCATTCAGGGAGAAGGTAAATTTAGCCTAAAATGAGAGGCAATTTTCTTTATTGACATAAGAGAATGGACCCATAAATAGAGAAAAATCTGTATGGCGACAAAGTAAAATTTAAGTAGATTTACAAGGGAAAATACTCATATACTTTGCTTAACCAAAGCTTGAAATGCTTTCTTTTGTATTTTGCTAAGAAATAGAGACTGTAAGTATGCTGTGATAATTCTTTAGGGAGTGATTTTTTATTTATTTGGGGAACAAATAAGTGTGAATGAAAGTAAAACTCTTGATATTTGCTTTTAAAATATAATTTATATGTATTTACTGTGAAGTTGTGTTAAAGAAGAATAGTTATAGACTATTCCTATCTATAATGATGGTGAACATGTTTGTAGCCTCACAAAATATGATGCCATTAATTTAACAGAAATTCACAGTTAGTAGTTTAAAAATATAGTCCCCAATGCATAAACATAACTTGTCACAAATCTTTTTCTGAAATGAAAGCTATTGTATAAGGAAGGACATGGTATAGAAATATGAGTCACAATAGATCAATGTTTTTCAAACCAAACTGCATGACCCATTAATCACATATGAAATACATCTAATGGGATGTGAGCAGTGATTTTTTTAATGGTATAGTGTAGAATAAAGACTAATATATCAGACAGCATTATACACAGTAAAGCAATTGCTCAATGTTTCATATCATATACAAATATATAAAACATGTATATTTACATATACTCCATATCTGTCAATATGCTTATATGTAATAGATATAAAATATATTTCTTTTTATGGTCCCTGATAAAAATGTTTAAAACTCCTTTAATAATATCAGTGCCCAGTGGCAAGTACTTAGTCTAGCATTTAATACACAAGTTGGAAAGCCTATATCAAAGTACACGGGTTCTAGTCCTGGCTCCATTCCTGAGTCCAGCTTCTGACTAATGAGCACCTTAAGAAACAGCAGGTGATGGCTCAAGTACTTAGGTTTCTGTCTCTTGCATAGGAGAGCTGCATTGGGTTCCCAGCTCATAGCTTTGGTCTGGCCCAACCCCAGTCACTGCCAGCATTTAGGGAGGGAACCACTGGAAAGGAGTGCTAGCACTATCTCTCTGTCTCTCTCCCTATCCCCCCCACCCCTCTCACCCTATGTCTATGTTTCTTCCTTGGAAATTTAAAACAGTATTTTTAAAAATGAAATCCCATCTACTAATTCTTTAAATAGAATGTCAAACCCCAGTTTTTTATTACCAGAATGAAATTTTATGCTGTATTTCCTTTAGAAAACTCTCTTAAAACTCACAGGCACCCATTATCCCTGCACAGAGATCACAAGGTCTCCATGACCACTGTGGAATCATCACATGAACTACAATGAAAAAAGTAGGTCCTGAATATAAACATTCTGGTTTCCAGCAACATTTCATTTATTCAACTTCCCTTATGCTTTATCTTTAGCCTTTTATTATATTAAGAAATGCACAATTTAAAGGTTTGCCTAATTAAATTGGAAGCATTTGAATATAATTTAACATATATTTTAAACCCAGTTTGACTTAATCAAATGTCTACAAACCTTCCTGATATATTGACTACCAAGACATTTTAGAAAGGCAGGCTGGTCTTACAGCTCCTGTTTGAAAAATTGGTGAGTGATGAGGTATAGAGAAATGCTGCGAATAAGGCAGCTGTAGATGTTAAATGCAGGCAAAAGGTGTGTGGATTTGGTGGGCAGTGATCTGAAACAAGGAAAATAGAAACAATCTCAATGAACTTTTCTAGCCTTTGTATGTTGGAGAAAGCAGTAAATAAGTAAATAAACTAGTAAATTACTATAGTGGGAAAAAATGATTGAGGGGAGGGAATGAAACACGTTACACTATTCCAGGGATAGCCTTTTGGGGGAAAATTAAAATGTGTTCAGGTTTTGTTCTTATGAACTATTGAAAGGAGACATCTGGTCTCCTAGCCAAGACTTCTGTTCCAGCCCTCAGTGATAGAAATCATACTGCTTCCTGCTGGCCTGGAATTATAATCAGACCACCTTCATTTTATATAAGCCTCAGGAGAGTACTAACAACTCTTGATTGCTGATAGCCTGGGAAGAATTCAAACCACTAATCCATTGTCTGTAAGTACTTTATTCTCCTACCAATGCCATAAACAATCCAATTCTCTAAAAGCTGACACATAATACCTTGTATGAACAGGAGAACTTAGGTTTAGTAGCAACTTGAGGAAAAACAAGTACATAAAATCAACAAGGAAGCATCAGTGTGGCTCACTGGAGATCTGGGACTGCATATCTGGATATAATATTGGATAAATTGAGAAATTTAGGGCAATCATGGATCAAAAGTTATAACACAGCATTTTTGTGCATCAGAGAGACCCTTCAGGGAAAATCCATGGCTCTGCAGTGAGTCCATTTTTCAAAGGGATAATGACCCAAAAACATTCTTCTGGAGACACTGTAGAAACTATTTCCTTTCTACAAGAAAGGCACCTGTGGAACTAATTAGAATGAAGTACTTCTTTCAAAGGCTCGGCTATAATCCTGTTGAGTGAATAAAAAATTTACCAGACTATAGTTGCAAGTGAGAGAGAACTCAAATGACAAGTGATGGTGGTCTGTGAACAAAATCAAGGAGATTTGGAGAAATTCAAGTTGACACTGCCAGAGACAGTCCTCAGAGAAAATATTTATTGTACCCAAGAATGATTTAAATAAGCAAATGATTTTAACCCCAAGTTTAATTAACAAGTGTCCCAAAGTGGATAAGTCACCCATAAAATGCCTGTCTTACATACAGATTCAGGAAAAATTCTGAAACCATAGGGTCCTCTGGGAAGTGAGCAGGGAGCATATAGTAAGAGATTATTTTTAAATATCTTTTAATTTGTCACTATTTCTTTTTTTTAGCATGCACCAGTATTATTTTTCTAACTGAAAAATAGCATTGACGGCCGGCGCCGTGGCTCAACAGGCTAATCCTCCGCCTTGCGGCGCCGGCACACCGGGTTCTAGTCCCGGTCGGGGCGCCGGATTCTGTCCCGGTTGCCCCTCTTCCAGGCCAGCCCTCTGCTGTGGCCCGGGAGTGCAGTGGAGGATGGCCCAGGTGCTTGGGCCCTGCACCCCATGGGGAGACCAGGAGAAGCACCTGGCTCCTGGCTCCTGCCATCGGATGAGCGCGGTGCGCCGGCCGCAGCGCGCCGGCCGCGGCGGCCATTGGAGGGTGAACCAACGGCAAAAGGAAGACCTTTCTGTCTGTCTCTCTCTCTCACTGTCCACTCTGCCTGTCAAAAAAATAAAAAAAAAAAAAATAGCATTGACAAAGTGTTGCTCATAATGTTAAGGAATATAAGATATTTAACTATTTTCTTTTCCATGCAAGAAGGAGACTGTTCAATTTGATATGAATAGGTACAAGCATTTGTTGGAGAGTGATATCGAGCACTTATTGTCATTTCATTGCCAGTTAAACAATGAATTTAATAATACATAGGCATGAATTTAATAGCACAAAATGAATGTCAAAGCTTATCATATCTATGTGAAACAGAAGAAACATAGTGGAATCTAAGAACTACACACAGAAGGAACCACAGACATTAGAGATCTAGTAAAGAATCTAACCACAAATTTTTATTGTCACATATGAAAGAATGTCTCCAATTGTATTCAAAATTTATCTATTTTTTAGTGTAGCAAAATCCATATTCTATCTTAACAGGGTTTCAAAGTCCATTCCCACATACTTTCTTAGATTTATAGATCTTCTAAAAATCTCTGCTTTTATACCACTTCTGAGGCTTCAGTCCATGTTTGACAATAAAAACTTTGCAGAGTCATCAGTGACCTTCTTATAGTTAAATCTGCAGATAACTTATACTTTTATCATATTGTGAGCTCTAAGTAACATTTCAAATTCTTGATCACTTACACCCACTGTACTGTAGTAATTCTCTCATTGCTTCTGTGTTACTACGTCCTCCTGTTCTTTCTCCTAATTTTCAAGGTTGGAGTCCCTTTGATTTCTCTCCTGAGCCCTGTTGCTTTCTACCCTATTGTTTTCCCAGATTGTCATTATTTCTATGGCTTCATTTGCCATTTATATTCTTTGGTAGCTTTGGGATCCGCATGGAAGGAAGGCCTATACTTTTGGGAATGGAGAAGTCCCTACCTGTACTTGCAGGGAAGGAAAGTCCTTGTCAAGGTCCCTGCGGGTGCCTAAAGGTCAACCAGTGAGGATCAGACCCACCTCAACCTTTAACTCCCATGCCCTGAATCTATAAAAGGAGCTCTCCCAATCTCTGACATGCAACTTCCCCGGCCCCTGCTCTGTTGCTCTGTTGGGGCCGTGGAACCTCGCCTGGGAGCGGAACCCCAATAAAAGCCTGTGAATTAATTGATTCATCTGCCTGGGAAGATTTGTTATAGGCCAGACACCTTGCAGATGGTGCCGAAACCCAGGAGCTGAGGTTGGTGCCTCCCCTTTCTGGTGCAAGGCCCCCTCACTCCTTGAACCTGTCTGGTGCCCCAGGCTGACTACGGACCATGCTCGACCAACTATAAGTAACACTTCCCTTGCTCTCCCCCCTCCTCTGGGTTGGCCCAGTCCCTGTGATCTTCAGCTAGCTCTCGGTCTGGACAGAGATCTCCAACTCGTGCGCACGTGGGCTCTGTTCTCCACTGTTTAGCCTCCCAGCAGCTTGTGGAGACATCCCGCCACTGGCTTGGCCCCGTAGAGGACTGACCTCTAATCCATCTACTGAAGTCCAGGACAGGAGACACCTTGACCGAATTTCAGTAGATCCGGGCTACCAGGGAGAATATGGGATCTGGCTAATCCTGAGGGTGGGACTCAAAATGCCCTCTGGCCTGCCTCCTAAAGAACTTGAAGAAACTGAGACTGGCCCAGGACCTATGGCATAAATGCCTAATCTTCTACTCCATCCAGGCATGGCTTAATTACCTTGAGAATTTCTGCCGCAGGGAGAGAAAATGGTCAGAGGTCCCCTATGTCCAGGCTTTGAGACCTCCGCTCCCGTCCTATCCCCTCTACTTTCCTCTCTGCCTGCTCCACAGCCCAGGTCTTGCTGGCCAAGATCGGGCCCCTACCTCTTAAGGACGCCTCTTCTGTGTTACTGCCAAACTCTCCACCCTCCATCTTTTCGGACCCTCCTGAGTTCCTGGGGACCCCACAGCTAGCCAGGAACCTCCCGCCCCCATATGCACATTCTTCCACCTGCCCCACCCCTTGTCCTGCCTCTCCCCGCTGCCACTGCTGGAAACCAGGTAGCCACGTGGCCTAACCACCAGTATCAAGCTCCCCACCCCATCCTAATGGGATTCACTGCTTCCGCTTCCCTGGCCGCCCTCTGGCAAAGTTTTAAAAGGACCTGTTCCTGACACATGGCTCTCTAGCCTCCTCCTCTGGTTTCCTTTCTTTGACTCTAAGTAGACCACTACCTTTGAAAATATTGTTTGTAACTTGCTGAGCTTATTTTTACAATTTATTTTAACAGGTTTCCGGGTAATCAGTACTCAATGAAACAGCAATGGGTAATTAGTACTTGTTTTAGATGAATACAATTTTAATTTTAATTGAATTCAAGTAGAGATATATCAGCATCTTAAGTCATTTAGGTGTAACTGCTAATTTATTGTAAACTCTTGTATACTCAGCATGTTTAAATTTGTGCTAAAAATGTTATAGAAATGTGCATTTGGTAAGGAAGGTTAAAAGGAAAGAGTTATTTTGAATAAAGAGAGGACAAAAAAGTTTGTAAGATTGACTTCATCCTGACGGCTAGTTTACTCTAGACTGGAATGGAAATGATGGAATGTTTCAAGTAACTTGAAGAGGGTATGTGGAAGTCACAGAAGGTTACGAAAGAAATCTTGGATCTTAATGAGAAAGCCACAGAGACCTAAAGAGTTAAATGTTCTGTAAAATCCTACAGGTGCTTTTAAAAATGCTATGTGAAGTAAGCACGTGCCTCTTGTTGAGTTTATAATAAGTTTATAATTTTAAATGAGGCAACTTAGTCTTTTGTCATCCACAGTTTTATATATCAGATTTGCTGCTCATAAAACTAAAGCGTTGTTGGTTCTGTGCTTAGCTGTCCTCCTATAGGTTCTGATGGACTTTTTCCAGCCACATCTATTGTATTCAGTACTTTAGGATGGCGCTGTGAACAGATGAAGCCAACAATGTATTATAGGTACCAACTGAAAGTATGGTTAGCTGAGGTTACTAAGAGCAGAAAGTAATTCGAATCAATTGGTAAATTAAAGAACAGTTAAAGAGTTCAAAAAGCTAGTATTGAAACTGCTATATTTGTTACCTAATGATTGAAACTGCTTTCTAAGTTTTCATTTGATATTGCTATTGTCAGTAAGTGATCTGAAACTGGCACCCCCATTTCTCTATTTTAAGTCCAACTTGTTCCCTCATTTCTCTATTCTTTTCAAGGTAGGAAATTAATTCTATTCTGAAGGACTCTTCAAGATGCATAATCTGATTTTTAGATCTTATAAAATGGATACCTAGCATTTTCTGTAATAGCATAGCCAAAATAAGATAATTATAATTTCACAGCTAGATTTACTTCACCATGGGCACAGTAAACAGGCAAGACCTCCCTTTCAGACCAAACAAAGGGTAAGAAAGTTTCAATGTGAGGACATAGCTTTCCTCATGGGCATTATCTACCTCAGAAAAACCACTATCAAAACATGCCTGTGACTGCAGACTTCTAGTTTAGGCCACAAAGATTAGAGATGGGACATAAGCACCCCCTTGACTTGCATCCTCTGGTCTGCTTTAACAAAAACCAAGAGGAAGAGAAAGCCAGGCATCAGAAATGTGAAGATAGGTGGCAGGCCTATTAATGGCTGTTCTGTACAGTGATCTGCCCTTGAGGAGACCCAACAGGCCAGTCCACTACAGTGGCTTTCAATGCGGCAAGCCTGGGCTTCAGCAGAATTCAGCTTGTGAAGAGCCCTGGCAGCTCTGCCAGCCAAGAGTTGGATCACTGGAAATGGACCTGCCGTGGAGTTGAAGGACTTCAGGTCAGAGCCACAGATCTTATTGGTTCTAAGCTGAAAAGCCCTTCACTCAGCCCAGCTTCCAAGGTGACCACTGCTGCTGAGAGGAGATAGCCAAGTAGGGTCAGCAACACTGCAGGCAGAACTGTACATTTCCTGTTAGAGATGCCACCTGCCTTCACCTGGCCAGCTCTCCTCCCAGGCCAGCTAGGTAATGGAAGTCAACAGGGTGCCTTCCCCAAGGAGGTTCATACCTCCCTTAGGATGTACCCTATGAAGAGATAGGTCTGGGCCTCTTAACTTACAAGGCCTAAAGCCCACCAGATTATTATCAAGTCCCTTCTGTCAGGTTCTATTTGCCTCTCAATCAGAAAACTTAGTTGACTCTACTCCCAACCTGTGTGTATTGATGGTCCTCTCCTCCACCTAATTTGTATGACTATTCAGAATTTCTCTACAGACAAACCCCTCTACCTGCAAAAGTTGAGTGGCCTTTCTCCTGGTCTTGGCTGGGATCAGATTTAAGCCACGCCCATCAAACTGTCTCCACAAGGGTCCAGAGACTCCCCTCATTTCCTCTCCTCTATGAAATCCTTTCATTACCTGGTTAATGTCACTCTTAGGATCATTGGTTGCTATTCTCACCCTGACTTGTATACTACAGTGTCTGTTTAAGTGTTTACAGCAAGTGATAATGGAATGAACCAAGGCCTTCAGCAACCAGGCAGTCAACCAGATGCTTCTCCATCCATACATGCTTGTCCCTGTGGAGCCCCAAGATACCTCCAGTGGGCCCCTGTAGACAACGTCCCCAGTCAGCAGGAAGTAGCCAGAGGGACTCATCATTGCCCCCTTTTCTATCATCAAAAGGTCAGGATGGTAGCTTTGGGATCTGCATGGAAGGAAGGCCTATACTTTTGGGAATGGAGAAGTCCCTACCTGTACTTGCAGGGAAGGAAAGTCCTTGTCAAGGTCCCTGCGGGTGCCTAAAGGTCAACCAGTGAGGATCAGACCCGCCTCAACCTTTAACTCCCATGCCCTGAATCTATAAAAGGAGCTCTCTCAATCTCTGACATGCAACTTCCCCGGCCCCCACTCTGTTGGGGCCATGGAACCTCGCCTGGGAGCGGAACCCCAATAAAAGCCTGTGAATTAATTGATTCGTCTGTCTGGGAAGATTTGTTACACACTGGACACCTTGCATTCTCAACAAATCCAAATGTATATATTGAGACTGAATCATTTATCAGGTTTTTCTTAAAAGCTATCACATATTTCTACTTGGATATCCCACAGGCATTTCAAACTCAAAGTATCTCCAATTTGACTCAATAAATTTCTTCAGATTGACTTCTTTCTTTGTATTCCCTTTTCTAGGAAATAGAACTCATAGTTACTCATTCATTATATCCAGTTCATTACTAGCATGCACACATTCTAAGACATCTACTTTTCTGTCTTCATTGCCACTTCCTTATATCCTCCACAAATAAATTCATAGCTTTCTGTCTCCCTGTCTTTCCATGCTGTTTCACTCTAAACCCTTTTCCATACAGCAGAGTAATTAAAACACACACACACACACACACACACACACACACACACAAGCTGGATACCTTCCTACTTGAAATTAGATATGAGTTCCCCATTAATTTTAGAACAAACAATGTGTTTATTATGATTTAGCATGCTATTATGGCCTACTACCTTATTCCACCCTCATTAGCCATTCAGCACAATACTCCAGTCACTGAGAAAATTATTTAGTATTCATTGATACTATGGTTCTACCTATGCTTCAGAATTTTGCATGTGCATCTTCTCTGAAAGACATGCATTTGACTTCCTAAATGCCATCTAATGACACTTGATTTAGATCTCAGCTAAGATACTATTCCCTGACTTCCACTCCTCCTCCCATATTCTTGATTATTGTCACTCATCTATGTTCTCATAACAAAGCTATTTTGTTGTGTCTATTTTCTCTATTTTGTTTGTGCCTTCTAATGCAGTGATAAGCACATATTTTGGGTTCAACAATTTAATATTTTTAATTGCACAAAAATGAATCATCATTAATCATATAGAAGTTTTACTCTCAGAAATTCAGAGATCTCTGGCTACCCCTATAAGAACTTCATTTGTAATATGACTTTATTCAATCTCTTTTGGCTATTCTTCAGAAATAATTTCAGAATATGATTGCTATCATCTGATAAAATTTCCACTCAGTGGACATTGTCAAAGTCATCAAAAATCTTCAAGACAATTATTCAAGAACTGCTTTATCCCAATGGATATGCTCATAAGTATACATCCAGAGTTTATGTACTGCTTTAAAAAGACAGGATATTGCTAGGAATGAATCATTATCTTCAAAAAGCTCAAAGTTCTTTACTAAGTTGTGTCAGGGAAGCCCCATATCCAAGTGACAGATTTCATTAGCAGTACATCCGTTTTTGCTATCTTTGTAGAACACTGTTAAGTGCTATGCTAATAGACAAAAGTAGAAAATCAGAACATATGTTGTGAAATTAGCTGGAAGCTATAAAAGCAACATTTTTTTTCCTGGATGAAGAGTTCTGATTCAAAGATGTATTTTTCTGACATTTTAGCGTGTAAGAAAATAACCAATATTGTGGTCCTGGAATCGAACAAAATTAAGCAAGATCATGTGTTTATCTGAGTTGTATAAATGCAAGGTAGCAAGAGAACTACATAAAATGCTATAAATAAATTGAGTTTTCTTTAGTATATTCTACTAGGCCATCTACTCTGAACTAAGAGTTAAAACACATCACCTGGGGCCAGTCTGTGGCATAATGGGTAAAACTGCCAACTGCAGTGCCAGCACCCATATGGGCACTGGTCCCAGCTGCTCCAATTCAAATCCAGCTCCCTGAGAGTGCACGTGGGAAAGTAGCAGAAGACTGCCCAAGTCTTTGGGCCCCTGCATCCATGTGTGAGACCCAGAAGAATCTCCTGGCTCCTGGCTTAGGATCAGCCCAGCTCCAGCCATTAGAGCCACTTGGGGAATGAAACAGCGGATGGAAGATCTTTCTCTGTCCTCTCTCTCTCCCAATCTGTAACTCTACCTTTCAAATAAATAAACACATCTTTTTTTAAAAAATCATCCAGACATAATGTGGTAGTAAAGTTAGAAGAAATATTCAGAGGTCTAGAGAGAAATCCCAACAGCTACAACCAGTGAAGTGCAAGGATTCTACAATAATGGAGAACTGAAGTGATGACCTACATGTTGCATCCATTTTCAATCACTTTCATTAATATTTCAAAAGATTCAGGCCGGTGCCATGGCTCACTTGGTTAATCCTCCACCTGCGGCGCCAGCATCCCATATGGGTGCCAGGTTCTAGTCCCGGCTGCTCCTCTTCCAGTCCAGCTCTCTGCTGTGGCCTGGGAGGGCAGTGGAGGATGGCCCAAGTGTTTGGGCCCCTGCCCCCACATGGAAGACCAGGAAGAAGCACCTGGCTTGTGGCTTCAGACTGGCACAGCGCCGGCCATAGTAGGCATTTGGGGAGTGAACCAACAGAAGAAAGACCTTTATCTATGTCTGTCTCACTGTCTATAACTCTACCTGTCAAATTAAAAAATATGTATTTCAAAAGATTCATTTTATTTGAAAGAGAAAGAAACATCTTCTATCTGCTGACTCACTCCTAAATGCCTGTAACAGCCAGGACTGGACCAAGAGTCAAGAGCTCCACCTAGGTTTTCCACATGGGGAGGAAAGACTCAAGTACTTAGGCCATCATCTGCTCTTAGCAGATGCATTAGCAGGAAGCTGGATCAGAAGCAGAGTAGCCAGGACTCAAATCCACACTCTGATATGGGTTGTAAATGTCCTATGTAGCAGTTCCATTTGCTGTACCATGGCACACCTTCTAATCAACCACTTTGAGTAATAATTTATGCCTTTAGCAACACGATTTAAAACATCTAAGACTAACAGTATATAAATAATACCAGAGTTGTGATATGAGACATGGGATGGGAAAAGCAGATATTAAATGGATGGCTCTCATCAGAAGTCAGAAAACTACCTAGGAGTGCAACACTTACACCAGATTAAAACAAAACAAAACAGAAAGCGGAAGGCTCTTTATGTAGAAAACTCAGTATCTGACATTTACAATCCCTCTTCAAGAGAGCTAGCTTCTTGCCTGTTCATCATAGAGAGAAGACTACTAATCAATACTGAACACCTATATAGAAATTCTAGAACCTTCTATGCACTTCATCTCTAACCCTAAAGCTGAGCAATGAGTAGTGGCTATGGGAGGAAAGCAGGCAACAGGGAAGCAACACTAAGTAAACAGAAATGTTAACTGCAAAAGAGACAAAAGGAGAGAATGGAATAAGACTTTTAAATAGTCTCCTATTGGTATATTTAGAGAACATCTAATAAAAGTAAGCATGAATAAAATAAGAGGGGAATTGACAAAAATGGAGTAAAGAACAAGATAAGGCCTTTAAAATACAGAAATAAAATTTTCAAAGTAAAAGAAATCCTAGGGAAGAAATTAAAGCCACATTTAAGAAAATATCCCAGAAATAAATATATAAAATGATGAAAAATATGAGAAAATATTTAATGCAGGTGTCAAAAGAAAGGTGCAATAACTCAGTAACCACAGTGCATTGAGAAAATAAGTACAAATTATTGAAGTAAAATTAAAAGAATTTCCTGGGGTGTGAAATACAGCTTTTTGGTTCAAAGTCTCCAGCAAGTAATCACCAATAAGGACAGAGACAAGAACTACACGGAGACACAGCTTTGTAAAAATTAACACTGAGCTCAAAGATGATATCACAAACTCCTTTAAAGACAGAGAAAGAGGTCGCCAGTGAAGGAAAAGGAATCAAACTAGTTTCCAGAAATACTGGATGTATGAATACAAATGGACCAAAGCCTTCAAGTAATGGACTATTAAAAAAAGATTTCTATGTAAAAAAATGAGACTATCACCTGTGTGGAAGGGCAGAACAGAACTCATTCTAGACAGGTAAAGAATTGCACAGTGTGCCACACCTACTTTCTTTCTCAGGAAGCTAATTTCCCCAATCACATATAATTAAACCATAATCCTCAGTCTTTCAACTGATACCTGTACAAATTCAAATAGCAGAGCCACAATGTCACTTAAAACTCCACGAAGCACAGATAACATTTACTGACTCCCCATTTTGTACAATTAGAAAGGATATTAATATTACTGTTCTCTCCTAACCTTCTCTTTTTGCTCTACTCACATTTCTTATTAAAAAAAAAAAAACTTATTGTAAAAGTTAAGAAAGGGAATAGGAGAGGAAGGGGGAGGAAGGGTGGAATCATGGGCGGGCGGGAGGGTGTGGTGGTAAGTATCACTATGTTCTTAAACCTGTATATATGAAGTCTGTATACCTTACATAAAATTTTTAAAAATAACTTTTTTGTATTTGAGTTTGTATTTTGTTTTGTTGTTTGAATGGCAAAGTGACAGAGAAAAAATCTTCCATTAGCTGGTTCACTCCCTAAATGTCTGTAACAACAATGGATTCTTGAGGCAAAATTCAAGAGCCATGAACCCCATCCAGATCTCTAATATAGAAAGGAAAAACTCAAGTACCTGGGCCATCATCTGCTTCCTCCCAGGCACAGTAGTATAAAGCTGAATTGCAGAGGACTCTATCCTAGTCACAGGGATGCAGGTGTCCCAAAAAACAGCCACTGTGCCATAACATTCACCCCTCTATCCAAATTTTGAAACCCTAAATTGATTTTTATATTTATTTTAGTTTCAAATTTCCAAGTCTAATATATATATTATCATTACAACAATGTGGAACCAGCGCAATGGCATAGCATGTTCAGCTACCTCCTGTACTGCCGGCATTCCATATGAGTGCCTGTTTGAGACCCAGCCACTCTGCTTCTGATCCAGCTCCCTGCTAATGCACCTGGGAAAGCAACAAAGGATGGCCCAAGTGCCCGAGCCCCTGCACCCAGGTGGGAGACCTGGAAGCAGCCCTGGCTCCTGGTTTTACCTGGCACAGTCACAGCTGTTGTGGCCATTTGGGGGGTAAACCAGCAGACAGAAGGTGTCTCTCTCTCTCACCTCTTTTCTCTCTTTCTCCCTCCCCCTTCCTCCTTCCTTCTCTGCCTCCCCGCCCCATCACTCTCTACGCCTTTCAAAAAACTAAATTTTTTTTTTAAAAATGATAATATTAATATAGATATTATTAATATAGATGAGTGTCACACACGGTCCCTAATACAACCACACAAAGGCATGGTGCCCCACTGGACTTCTTTGTGTTTTGGAGACACCACATTCTTTATTCATGTGCATTGCTCCAGTCCAATTACCAAGTGACTCAAAAGCTCCTGGCTTTGAATGGGGCTTATGCTTATGGAAGGCACTGGTCTCACCACATTTCCTATTATCATGAAGCAGCTGGTTTAATAGAATGGTGAGGTGTCCTTTGGAAGGCTCAGTAACAGTGCCAGTCAGATGGCAGTATCTTGCCTGCCTAGGGCAAGGTTTTCCAGAAGGCTGGAATGTAGCCACTCCCTCCTTATTCATGCTTTCCCTTTTTGTGATTTCAGTTATAGTCACCACTTTCCAAAAATATAAAAGGGAAAATTACAGAAATAAATGATTCATAAGTTTTAGGTTGTACATCATTCTAAGCCGTATTATGAAGTCTTGCACCATTTTGTCCAGGCTGTGAATCATCCCTTTGTCCAGCGTATACACAGTGTATATCCTACAACAGATGGGTGCCCATTAGCCCCTTAACAGTAGTCCTCTATATCAGATTTATTGTCATGGTAAAACAGCACTTGTGTTCAGGTAACTTATTTTTTTTAATCATGGCTCCAACACACAAGAGTAGTGATGCTGGAGAGTTAGATGTGTCACAAACAAGTTGCGAAGTTCTTTTTTTTCAGGTGAAAAGGTAAAAGTTGTAATAGAATAAGGAAAAACAATCCTAAGCTACAGTTGCTAAGATCAACGGTAAGAATGAGCCTTCTTTCTGTGAAATTGTGAAATAGAAAAAACTGCTAGTTTTGCTGCTGCCCCTCAAACTAAGTTACGGCCACAGTGTGTGATGAGTGCATAGTATTCATCTCACTTCATTTCACACACAGGTACGGTGTCATCTCACATCATCACAAGAAGGGTGAGTACTGAAAAATACGTTGAGGGAGGGCAATTCCACATTCCGATAATTTTGCTTACAGCATATTGTTACAATTATTTGAATGTATTGTTATTTTGTTAATTTCAGATTGTACCTAATTTCTAATTAAATTTTTTATCATAGGCATGTATATATAGGAAAACCCGCGGTCTTTTTAAAGTTAATTACTATTCATGGTTTCTGGCACTCCCTGGGGGTCTGGCAAAGCTTCCACTGCACATTAAAGGGAGACTACATGTATATCAGCTGAATCATCATCCAACACACAGTACTGTTTCCCCACAGCCAAGATCCATGGGCCCAGGAATCAAAAGGCAGAAATGGGAGTAACGCCACTCTCCACTATCCCTAGTGACCAACCAGCAATACTTTTTTTTTCTTCTTGCTCTAAAACTTTATGTTGGCCTAAAGATCTTAAGTCTGAGGGAGGAAATTCCAACCAAAGATACAACCATGATTAAACTGAACTGACTGTTGAGACTGTTGTACAACCACTTTAGATTGCTCAAGCATTTGAATCAACATACTAAAAAGTAAATTTACTATGCTGGCAGGGCTGGCTGATCCTAACCACTAAGGGATAAGTAGAGGGCAATACCACATTAGAAATAAGAAAAAGTACACCTGAGATGTGAGAAACACCCTAGGGCATCTCTTAGTATTACCATGTCCTGTGATTAAGGGCAATAAAAGACCAACAACAACTCAATCAATTCAGGAAGACTAATGGCCTGGATCCTTTAGAAATGAGGGTTTTATACACTCTACAAGGTAAAGAACTATATTCAGCTAAGGAGCCTGCCAAAGGCAAAGAGAAAACAGAATGAACAGTGGAAGAAAATCACTATAAATACCCATAATAATGAAATGTTCATATATGTATGTATATATATATAAATATTCATGCAAAATCATAGCAAATATCTTTTATTCTTCCCTCCTTATCACATAATGTAAGACTAGTGACTTTACCTGTAAGATTTAAGTATTATTAATTTTACATAATAGGATTTAAATGATGGGATATCAAATAGAAGAGTAAACATCACTCAAGTACATTACGTACTCAGTGTATTTTCAGTTGTGTGCAGCATTGTTTATCATGTTAGGTGGACCTATGCCCTTGTTACTTGTATTTATTCAGAGATTACAAACTGCTTAGAAAGAATATGCATGCCAAGTTGACAAAGGGTTGGCTTCGCAATGTTAATTTTATATGTTGACTTGGCTACAGGATGCCCAGATATTTGGTCAAATATTATTCTATGTGTGTCTGTGAAAAAGCTGGTAGATAAGATTAATTTAGAATCATTGGATTACAGCTTTTCCTGCCCAATGTTACTAGACTTCACCCAAGGCATGCAAGACCTGAACAGAGAAATAAAAGGTTGAAGAAGGGAGTATCTCTATATTTTTAAGCTGTAAAACTACTCTTCTGTTACCTTCAGACATGGACTCAGATTGGGATGTAATATCATTAGTTCTAGTGTCACAATCCTTTACACTCAGACTGGAACAACAGCAACCCTTTTACCAGGTCTCCAGTTTGCTAACTTCAGATCCAGCAACTTCTCAGTTCCATAATCATGTAAGCCAAATAGCTACAATCAATCAATCAATCTCCCCTCCCCAACATCACTGGCGATCAGGGAAATGCAAACTAAAACCACAATGAAATATCACCTCACTGATCAGAATGGCTATTATCCAAAAGACAGAAAGTAACAAATGCCAACAAGGATGTAGCATAAGTAGAAGTAATATGTTATTGGTGAGAATCTAAATTAGTGGAGCCACTGTGGAAAACAGAAAGGAGATACCTTAAAAAAAAAAAAAACTAACTAGAAATAGGGAACTGCTGCTGTGGTGTGTGTATGAGGTGGGGGAGGGTTAAAACTTCGTGCAAAGCCAGAATCCCATATGGGTACTGGTTCTAGTCCCAGCTGCTCCACTTCCAATACAGCTCCCTGCTAATGTGTCTGGAAAAGCATGACTCAAACCCTTTGGTCCCTGCATCCACGTGGGAACTGTAGATGAAGTTCTTATCTACTAGCCTTGGCTTGATCCAGACCCAAATGATGCAGCTATCTAGGAAGTGAACCAGTAGATGCAAAATTGCTCTCTCTTCCATGTGCATGCTCGTTCTTTATCTCTCTGTCTTCTCACGCTTCCTCTCTGTAACTCTGCCTTTCAAATAAATAAATCTTTAAAACAAAACCCTAGAAAGAGATGAGCCATATGATCCATCAATCCCACTACTGATTGATTATATACTCAAAACAAATGAATACATTGTATCAACGAGATATCTGCACCATGAAGTTTATAACAGGACTGTTCCCAATAGTCAAAATATAGAGTCAATGAATGGATAAAGAAAATGTGAGATACATACACATATGTATAAAAGGATATTATTCACTGAAACCAAATGGAATTCTACAATTTGCATCAAAATGAAAGCAACAGGAAGACATGGTGAGTGAAATAAGCCAGATACAGAAATACTACCTCTATCCCTTTTATGTGGAAGCTAAAATTAAAAAGAAAATCAACAAAAAAGAAAATGCCTGAGTGTATCAATATTATTGCAAATATAGTTTTGTCAAACTATGATTTATATCGTGTCAAACCAGTGGTTAAGTATGACACAGCACCATACTTTTAATGATCTGTGATGATTTTAAAATTTACTGTATTTGAGTAAAATGGACATCTTTTCATTTGATTATTGTTTATAGCCTTTGCCTATATTCCTGTTGAACTAGGGCCCTTTTACTTGAACTCTTTAGTGGAGCATTAAGCTTTTGATTATAACATGCATTTAAAATATCTCAAAAATAAGAAGGAAGTAAGGAAGAAGGGAGTTGGAGATAGGAAAGGAAATATCATTATACTCTTAGCATTTTATCTATGAACTACATTGAATGTTATTTGTATAAAAATCACATTATCATGAGAATTGTGTGGTAGTAATTATCATGCATTGGCTGTGAACCTGAGAAGCTAGTGTATTAATAAAGTCTTCTTACAAGTCCATAGAAAATGGAATTAAAAGAACTAAAAGATCACTTTATTGTGATACAAAAAATTTTTGAAATCAAATTTTTCATAACACACATTTTCCATAACTTTTTTGAAGGCCTCCTTTATTTAATGGAGGTGATATTTTCACCATACCAAAATTTTCCTATGTACTTTAACAAATTTTATTTGAGCAGTCTTTTCCATATTAGGAATATTAAATTTTGTAACTGATCTTATTCCTACTTTGCTTTAGTGTCAAGATCATTATCAAATCTGTAGTCTTTTACTCTTCACTTTCCAAGGGTCTTCTATTTTGTATCCTTGTTAACTAATATTCCTGCAGTATCCGTTTTTTCTACTTTTCCTATCCTCCAATTTTTCATCTATTATTCCTTTTTTTATATGATATTTTAGAAGCCACATCAGCAGGACTATGAAAACATAAGTAGACCAAAAAAATGAGGAGGAAAAAGAGCATGGAAGAGAAGACATTAACCACAAGATAAATGAGCTGTGCCTGTGAGGGAGGATCAAGACTACAGCATTGTGACTTATAGGTCAGCCAGCAACTGCCTGGTCACACAGGCCCTCTCTCCAGGAGGAGAGGGAGAAACTTTCTACAGATTGTTAGAGCGTTTGCTCCCTTCAGTTTTTGCCAATTACATAAGTTACCGTCTAATAAAATTAATGCTTAATAAAATTTGAATTTATTTTTATCTATTAGAAGCATGTATCAACTTACTATGTTGAATGTTGTGGGAGATGGAAACACAGAAATTGGGCAGGGTGAGGCTAGCAGATATGCGCAGGACTTTCAAGCTCAAATTTCAGGAAAAGAACAACTTAGATTTGAATTCTGGGTCTGCCATTTCCAATTGGTGTGATCTCTGGAATTTACTATCTTACTCTCAATTTCCCACATCTATAAAACAGAAATAACATTAGCATCCAGCTCCTTGTGTTCCTTTAGATTTTTAAATTGAGATAAAGAAACTATAGAACTTAGAATTGAATTTTTTACATCCATTTTACCTGATTCCTGTTATAATCATTTCTACTCCAAAGAACCTACAATTTAGAAAACAGTAAGTGAAACAGAAAACTATAGCTCAAGGACATATATAGCCAATGCCATGAAAGTGGCATAAGCAAAGTGTTATGGAGCAGAGGAGAACATGGAGAGAAATGATAAAAGCTAGAGCCCCAGCTGTGGAGGCAGCTTGAAGAGGACCTTCTATTGATTTAACGGAAAGGATACTACTAAGTTGGAGAAGGCACAGTAAATGCACATTAAGACTCAGGGTGCAAGGACACACTGCAACAGGCTGTACAATTTCAAGGTAAAATGAAAAAGATATCAAAAAGAAACTAAGAATGAGCACACTTTCTTTTCCAAAGGAATCTGTGTGTGAAAGGTGCTATGCCCTTTATATTGCCAACATTTACGATATGATGCTACATTACAGCTCTTTCAAAATAGCAAGCATTTACTATGGAATTATGTGCCAGGAGTCTGTTAGGCACATAGCAATCCTAAAGGGCAAGAATTATACCCATATGCCAGAGCAGGAAATGAGTCTTTCTAAGTTTAGGTACTTTGATTAAAGGTACTTAACAAATGGTGATGTGGAGATGCTTCCTGTCTACAGAGTCCATGTTCCAAAGCCTGTGATTTTTAAGCAAAAAGATGACAATGATCCATTGTCTTTCTTTTCTTTTCTTTTTTCTTTTTTTTTTGACAAGCAGAGTGGACAGTGTGAGAGAGAGAGAGAGACAGACAGAAAGAAAGGTCTTCCTTTTGCCATTGGTTCACCCTCCAATGGCCACTGCGGCTGGTGTGCCACGCTGATCCGAAGCCAGGAGCCAGGTGCTTCTCCTGGTCTCCCATGGGGTGCAGGGCCCAAGCACTAGGGCCATCCTCCACTACACTCCCTGGCCACAGCAGAGAGCTGGCCTGGAAGAGGGGCAACCGGGACAGAATCCGGCGCCCCGACAGGGACTAGAACCTTGTGTGCTGGCGCTTCAGGCAGAGGGTTAGCCTATTGAGCCTCAGCACCGGCCAATCCATTGTCTTTCTAAATAACTGTAGCTTATGGGAGCTTATGTGATGATTGTGGCAAAACAATGAGGTCTGAACATTTTTATGGAGAGTGGGGCCCAACTAGGATTTCCAAATCATTCTCTCACAGAGCCTTAGTGAACTTGATCGAACAGTATTACAGGCTTCACTTTGCAGAGGAAACAGTTGGCTTGTGGCTGCAATACCTCTAAAGACTCAGAGAAATAGCAGTAGTGTTCATGGTCCATAGGGCAATAAAACCCAATGTCTCCTGTGTTTATTTTTTAGTGATTATAGCTGAAGACTCAGTCAGTGCTATGAAATTTCTGCTACACTGGAAACACATCTCTGTAGTATTCAGAAGAATCCAAAGTACTTCCATTTGTGGAAAATCCATGAAGGAAAGAATCCATAAGCAAAGAGGATAAGTGAAAACCTCCCAGTGTTAGCTTTTCTAAATTCTAATACATATTCAATTGAAATATAACAGTGGCTTATCCAATATTGATGTTTTAATCAGAAATTTAAAATAATTTAAGGAACTATTAGATATGAAATCTAACAATGATCACAAATCTATAAAAATGGTATGATTGCCAAAATAGTATTTCCAAATAACCATGAGGAAAGAAGATAATCTAGGCCATTTTTCTGAAAGAGACTATATCAATGGGGAAATCAATCAGAAAAACAACACTTTCCAAAGACTATGTAGTATTCATTAGGGTATTTCCATGTGTTTTCCTATTCCTATATTTTTGGTATATAGTAGTGCTTTATTTCTTGACCATCTTGTTGATGTGTTGGACCATGTGACTGCTTCTGATCAATGAATCCAAAATTCAAATGTGGAGTGAGTCACTTCATGGCTGAGCATTTCATTACTGATGTACAACACCAGGAATTACCAATCCCTGTATCCCACTGCCTATTAGACTTTGCAATGATGGCTACCAATCAACTCAGACCTGGAAATGAGGGAATAAAGAGCAGAACTTTCAGTTAACCTGCAGGGAGAATTAAACCTTTATAACTATGTATCACTAAGATTTGGTGGCTGTGATTATGCTACAACATACTAGCATGTTCAGTAAACCTATCCCTAGCCCCAAACCTAGTCCTAACCCAGTTACTAACTCTTTCATTTATCTTAATCCTAGTTCCAAGCCTAATCCTAGTTGTAGGTCAAACCCTAGCAATAATAGAATGTCTAACTCTACCCCACCAATACTACTCCTGAACCAAACTGTATCCTGAACCATCTGTAGTTTTAACTTTTCTAGTCACTACATTTTAAAATGCAAAAAACAAAGCGAAATTAAGCAGAAAGTATACTGCTTATAGATAAAAGTATATATGTGGCTAGTAACTACCCTTTCAGACAGAGCCAACTTTGCTTATTATGATAAAAATAGACCATACATATATCATAATAGAATCAATCACTAAGACCTCCTCAAATGCACACATAAATATAGTAATGAAAGTAACTTAGAAATAGCAGAGAGCTGGTAAATTCTAGTTCGCTTTCAGATGGCAATGAGTTATACAAGTAGATGTATAATCCAGACAGTGAGAAAACTTAGAACCAGTTAAGCACAGAGCATTAAAAACATATAAATTCACTCCAATTATACTTTATTTTTCAGTCCCTAAAAATAGAAATGTAGATTGCTCAACTACACTTTGAAATACCTACAGCTGTAAGAAATCATATGATGTAAGTGATTATTTAAAAGTTTAAAAGACATATCTTGAAGAGATAGTGTTACATATCTACTGTTTCACGGGGTCTTGGAGCTGAGAAAACGTAATAAATGAAGACAGAGTTTTAAATATATCTAAAGTAATCAAGAGTGAATGATAGACAAGAACAGAATAATAGCTTTGGGCTTTTAAGAATAAATGGTTATTAGTGACATTTGGACTTATGGTTATGTTGAATTCATGAGCTAAGAGACTGAAATAAAGGAAATTCAATGGAAATCTAGTGAACAGAAAATTGAAGCAATGAGTGAAAGGAAACAGTAACAGTATGAGGAGAAATGAACTTCTGTAAAATGGAACTCCATTTTAACTGAAAAGTTCAGGGAAACATAATGAGAGAAAACAGCCATTTGTGGGTCTGTGTAAAGTGAATAATGAAATGCAGGGTTTTACAAGGAGATGAGTGACATGAGGGCAAAAAATAGCAGAGGACTCACACAAGGATCAAATACCCTGTCTAGAGGCTTAAAGGAATGAAATGTAAGATAGAGCTTTGGACTAGCTGCCAATCAAAGGTGAAATCCTTGATCTGCTGAGAATTACATGTTTAAATAATTGGTTGCCTTGTCTTAGAACGAAAGGAAGCACAGGATTTTCAGACTGTTGGAAGTACAGCTGGCATAAACAAATGATAATTTGACTAACAACATTATTTCACTTGAAATGTGTAAATATTTCTTTGTATAAGTAAAAATTAGTAAGATTTTAGGAAAAATAAAAGTGAGTCAAAATCAAGTCCATAATATGAACTAAAATTAGCTTTAAAAAACCCAGCATCTAAAAAGAAATGAAGAGTTTTTTTTCCACTTAAAATTCAATACAATACAGGCTTATTGGACTTTTAAGCATCCTAAGGAAAAGCAATACTATGAAATTTTATAAAAGTTTTGGCAATGCTTACCACAATGCAACAATACTTTATGAATGTATGATATACCAAGCCTCAAAGGTCTCAAAAAGTCAAAATCCCAAAGGTATATAAATCTACATACTCTTACTAATTTCCATAATTCTTGGCATCAATATGTTTGGGAAATTAATAATAATGAATAAAAATTGAGGCATAAAACAGTTCCACAGATTTGAATGCCTAAACATAAAAGTTATGTTAGTTTCAAGGATAGTAAGTATCACACGGATTGTCCTGCAATTTTCCTAACAGGACAATAATACATGCTAAAAGTGAACAGCTTTGTAGATCAAAGAAAATTGAAAACAGCAGCAAAGATTTGGGAAGAAAAAAATATTTTAAAAGCTTCAACAAATTGCAAAACTGGAAAGTTACATCAACTAAAATGGAGCCTAAGACAATAAAAAAAAAATACTTAAGGGAACCTAATTTAAAAGAATTTAAAAAAATGCACTGTTGCATTAGCGGGTTAAGCTGTCACCTTAAGTGGGTTAAACTGGTTCAAGTCTTGGCTGCTCTACTTTCGATCCAGCTCCCCATTAATGCACTAGGAAAGCAGTGGAAGATGGCCCAAGTGCTTGGGCCCCTGCAGGTCCAGAGGAAGGTCCATGCTCCTGGATTCAGCCTGGTCCAGCCCTGGCCATTGTGGCTGTTTGGGGAATGAACCAGCAGATGGAATTTCTCTCTCCCCCTCTGTCTTTCTCTCTCCCTCTCACTCTGTAACTCCACCTTTCAAGTAACTAAATAAATCTTAAAAAAAAAAATATTGGGGGAGGGGTTATGTTGCATTATGCCTAGATTCAGTAACAGAGGGCAACTTTTCAATTCTGGCATGTCCACTTCAGATCCAACTTCCTACTTACGTTTCTGTAAAGTGGTGGATGATAGCCCAAGAACCTAGGTTCCTGCCACTTACGTGGGAGACCTAGATGGGGTCTTTCGATGGCTTGGGCTGTTGCAAGAATTAGGAGAGTGAATCCAGGGAAAGGAAGATCTCTATTTCTCTGTTGCTGTCTTTCAAATACATAAACATTTTTAAAAAACAGCATTAAGAAATATGAAGAATTTCAGCTAAGATTAAGTAGCATTTGATCACTAAGCAACTGATAAAAGAAAAATAACACAGTATAAAAAATCATATATGAAAAATTATTTAGATTGTATTTTCAGAATTAAATCAAAAGAGCAGGATTCACAAAAGATCAGATTTGCAAAAAGGTGAGAAATCAAAGAACCAGCAGATTAACACCTAAAATGACAATTAGCTCAATAATGTTTTTTCTACTGATAGAAAACCAACACCCGCAGCTCTCAATAAAAAGTGTTAATTTAATAAGCATGATGGAAATTCTTAATTCATTCAGGTGTTTAAGTATATGGACTTAATACAACTAAATTCATATCAGGGAATTAACCAAACAGCTTCTGTATGTGAGGCCATTGTCTCTGCTGCTTTCCAGCAGATGGTGTAGTTTTCGCCTAAGTAACTTCCACTTCTGTCCATTCATCCCTCCACTATCTATCCTTAATATCCAGGCTGACAAGAACCCACTCATCAGCGTCATTTATTCCTTCCGCTCTCTCGTGACCCAGCATGGATGAGGAGGGCTCAGTCAGAGTGTGGAGTAGGATTTAAGCCTAACTGGAGAGAAGTGGCTCCAGAGATTTTGGAGACAAATAGACCTGAATCTCAACCATCCTAGCTCCACCAACTACTAGCAAGTAGTTGAATTTCAATAGTGCTTACCTCCCTCACTCACCAAATGGAGATCAAAATACCCACCTCAGTTTTAGAGAGACTGAAAGTTAACAATGGTGGGAAAGCATTTACTTTGCCACACTGGAAGAGCTTAGTAAGTTTAAGATCTGACTCCAAATCCTGCTCTACCATTAGGAACTACTGATTCAGCTCCTGCTGCCATAGTACCTACCTCCTAGTATAAATGTGAAGATTAGATAACTTGAACCACATAAAATGCTTAGAACAGTTTCAAGCAAATGAGGCACACTACAAAACTATTAACATTATTATGATCAATAATTTCCAAATCCTTAAAAACTCAGGGATATCACAAATAATGTTAATGAACTAGAGACCAAATTTTCTTTGGGGACAGGCACAACAAGGAGATTAATAAAAACTCATAGTGACATTACTAGTTTGCATTCCCACCAACAGTGGATTAGTGTCCCTTTTCCCCACATCCTCACCAGCATCTGTTGTTATTTGATTTCTGTATATAAGTCAACTAACCGGTTTTGATTTGCATTTCCCTGATGGCTAGTGATCCTGAGCATTTTTTCATGTGTCTGTTGGCCATTTGGATTTCCTCTTTTGAAAAATGTCTATTTAGGTCCTTGGCCCATCTCTTCAGTGGGTTTTTTGTTTTGTTGTTGTGGAGTTTCTTGATCTCTTTCTAGATTCTGTTTATTAATCCTTTATCAGTTGCATAATTTACAAATATTTTTTCCGATTCTGTTGGTTGCCTCTTCACTTTCCACTATGGAAGTCATTTTGGAGATTGCTCAATATTGCTGAATATAGCCCTACCATACAACTCAGCCATACCACTCCTTGGAATTTACCTAAAGGAAATTAAATTGGCAAATAAAAGAATTCCTGCACCTCAATGTTTACTGCAGCTCAATTCACAATAGCTAAGACATGGAATCAACCTAAATGCCCATCAACAGAAGACTAGATAAAGAAATTATGGGACATGTACTCTATAGAATACTATACAGCAGTCAAAAAAATGAAATCCAGTCATTTGTAACAAAATGGAGGAATCTGGAAAACATGTTGAGTGAAATAAGCCAGTCCGAAAGGGATAAATATCACATATTCTCCCTGATAAGTGACAACTAATTAGCACCTAAAAGGAAACCTGTTGAAATGAAATGGACACAATTGAAATGAGAAACAATGTCTTGATTAGTCCTTGCTCTGACTGTCCAGGAACAACTTATTATTTTATTCCTTTTAGTATTTTTGTTCTACTTAATACCATTGGTTGAACTCTTTAATACACAATTAATCTTAGGTATTAAATTTAACGTGATCCCTGTTAAATATAAGAGTGGGAATAAGAGAGGGAGGAGATGTACAGTTTGGCACATGCTCACTCGGACTTACCCCTAATGGTAGAGCTAGAAACGTGCAAGGGTATTCCAATTCAATCCCATCAAGGTGGCATGTACCAATGCCATCTTACTTGTTAAAGTGATCAGTTTAAGTTCATAATTGATCAAAAAGATAGGATTAAGAGTCAAAGGGATCACACAAACAAGACTAGTGTCTGCGAATACTAACTGATGGAATCAAAAAGGGAGAGAAGGATCCATCATGGGAAGCAGGATACACAGCAGACTCATAGAATGGCAAATGCCCTAAACTGCACTCTGGCCTCAGAATCAGCCCTTAAGGCATTCAGATCTGGCTAAAAAGCCCATGAGAAGTTTCTCAGGCATGGAAAGCCAAGACACTGTGGCAAAAAAAAAAAAAAAAACCAAAATGACCTACATGAAAGATCTCTGTGAGTGAGATCCCAGTGGAAAGAACGGGCCATCAAAGGAGGAGGTGCCTTTCTCTGAAAGGAGGAGAGAACTTCCACTTTGAATATGGCCTTGTCTAAATAAGGTCGGAGTTGGTGAACTCAAGAGGCTTCCATAGCTTTGGCATCTCATGATAAGAGCCTCGGGTGATTACTGACATCATAAATAAGAATGTCAATTGTTAAATCAACAACAGGAATCACTGTGCACTTACTCCCCATGTAGGACCTCTGTCCTTAATGTGCTGTCCTATGTGAATTAACAGTAAAACTAGTACTCAAACAGTACTCTATACTTTGTGTATCTGTGTGGGTGCAAACTGTTGAAATTTTGACTTATTATATACTAAGTTGATCTTCTGTATAGAAAGATAATTGAAAATGAATCTTGTACAACAACAGTCAGCACAAGAGCTGATCAAGTTACTGTTTCTCATAGTGTCCATTTCACTTCAACAGGTTTCCCCTTTGGTGCTCAGTTAGTCGTCGCCAATCAAGGGAAACAAATGATATTTGTCTCTTTGGGACTGGCTTAATTTACTCAGCATGACTGTTGTTGTACAATGTAATACTTTATCCATGGTAGTATTTTTTTTTTATCCTAGTACTAGTGGTTGAACTCTGTAATTAACACACAATTATTCTTAGGTGCTTAAATTTTAACTGAAAAGTGATCCCTGTGAAATATAAGAGTGGGAATAAGAGAGGGAGGAGATGTACAATTTGGGACATGCTCAATCGGAACTGCCCCAAATGATGGAGTTAGAATTGTGCCAGGGGATTCCAATACAATCCCATCAAGGTGGCATGTACCAAGGCCATCTCATTAGTCCAAGTGATCAATTTCAGCTCACAATTGATCACACTGATAGGTCTAAGAGTCAAAGGGATCACACAAACAAGACTAGTGTCTGCTAATACTAACTGATAGAATCAAAAAGGGAGAGAATGATCCAACATGGGAAGCAGGATACACAGCAGACTCATAGAATGGCAGATGTCCTAAACAGCACTCTGGCCTCAGAATCAGCCCTTAAGGCATTCGGATCTGGCTCATGAGCCCATGAGAATATTTTAGGCATGGAAAGCTAAGACACTCTGTAAAACAAAAAAAAAGAAGTCCTAAATGAAAGATCTCTGCGAGTGAGATCCCAGTGGAACGAATGGGGCCATCAAAGAAGGAGGTACCTTTCTCTGAAGGGAGGAGAAAACTTCCACTTTGACTATGACCCTGTCGGAATAAGATCGAAGTCGGCGAACCCTAAAGGCTTCCATAGCCTCGGCAACTCATGACTAGACCCTAGGGAGATTACTGACGCCATAAACAAGAGTGTCAAATTGTTAAATCAACTTCAGGAGTCACTGTGTACTTACGTCTCATGAGGGATCTGTCCTTAATGTGTTGTCCAGTGTGAAGTAATGCTATTACTAGTACTGAAACAGTATTTTTACACTTTGTGTTTCTGTGTGGGTGCAAACTGATGAAATCTCTACATAGTATATATTGAATCGATCGTCTGTATATAAAGATAATTGCAAATGATTAAAAAATCTTGGTGTTAAATTGGAAATTGCATAGATAATTAATCAATTCTTTAAAAAAATCATGTAGGATCTCTGTCCTTAATGTGCTGTACATTGTGAATTAATACTATAACTAGTACTCCAACAGTATTTTCATTTTGTGTCTCTATGTGAGGGCAAACTGTTGAAATCTTTACGTAATATGTACTAAACTGATCTTCTGTGTATAAAGAGAATTGAAAATGAATCTTGATGTGAACAGAAGGGGAGAGGGAGCGGGAACGGGGAGGGCAGCGGGTGGGAGGGAAGTTGTGGGGGGGGAGCCATTGTAATCCATAAGCTGTACTTTGGAAATTTATATTCTTTAAATAAAAGCTTTATATATTAAAAAAAATGAATCTTGATGAAGAATGGGATAGGAGAGGGAGTGGGAGATGGGTGTTTGCAGGTTGGAGGGAGGTTATGAGGGGAAAAGCCACTATAATTCAAAAGTTGTACTTTGGAAATTTATATTTATTAAATAAAAGTTGAAAAAAGAAAAAAAGAAAAAACTCAGAAATCAGGACTTGAAAAATTAGTGAAAAGCAAGAGCCCAGCCTATAATTTCAGCATCGATACTTGGCTTTAACACTTTTAGAACTGCTATGCATGTGGGTATTCCACACTGACAGGCTAATGATGGCTAGAAGAAGTAGAATTGTACTGATCAATTTGTAGGGATAGAAGGCTAGTCTCCCCAGTGAGTTCTTCTACTTACCTCCACCTGACTTCTGGTTTCATAATTCCACACTACCATAGTCATGCACTGCAATGTGATATCCTAAGTTATCATTTGGTTTGGTAATGTGTTTGCAGCTTCTGTTCTCTGAGTTTATCCCAGAACCACGTTAACCAGGGTTTTTAGCCCTGGTTTGCCTATTTACTAGCTATCTATCTTGGATAAATAGCTGTTGAGTGTATGAAATACTGATTACTAGGAATTACTGTTTGGTTTGGGGACGTAATGTGTTCCCTATCTGCCATACATTCATCAAGTATATTATATACTAGCTAGAGTCTCCTTATCTGAATTCTTTCTTAGAGCTCACAACATCAGAATGTATTTGTTTTCAATGTTTCTATCTTTACATCTTTGTAAAGGACATCCCTAGAATGCAGTAGAACTTCAATTAACTCTTGTGTACCTTGATTCCCATCATGTCTTGTTACATATTTGTTCCCCTCTGGTACCATCTTTATTCTGCTTTCACACTAGACATACACAAATGAGGGCATACACAAATGAGATGAGTTCTAAGTTTCTTTTCACTTTTTATATTTGACACTTCTAGATGTAAAAATCAATTTATACAATGTTTTATATTCAAGTTAATATTTTATGTACCCAACATCTCTTTTTATTTCTTTTCTAGAAAACTCCATCCAAGCACTGGTCCCAATTGCGATATACCCAGGGAGTATCTTTTCAACCTCCAGCATGACATCATGACTACAAGTTTTCCAACATGCCATCTTCTGCTTGGAATTTCTCTGCTTCTACTTCCCATGGCAAACTTAATCTTAACCTTCCAAACCAGATCATAGGTCACCATTTGTGATACCTTCTCTACTCTCCCAAATATCCAGGTATCCTGGCCCCTGAACTTCCATAGCCTTCTCACTGTGAAAGCACTGGCCATACAGCTTTATGATTTTTTGAGTGCTTTTTTAACCCCCAACAGAAATAATTTCCATTTCATGTTCTCCACTCCAGTATCAAGTGTAGTATTTGATTTCTAGTGCGAGATTTAAGAATGTTTAGTGACTGAAAAAAAAAAAAAAACAAGATATTCTCTTTTACGTAAGTGAAATAAGGGTTATTAATAAGTTCACACATTTGTTCATCTTCATCTCAAAATAATCATACCATTCTAAGTAAAAGAGAACTCAGCAGCTTATTAAAAAACAAACATGATTTTCACCTAGAAATGCAAGTAAAGCTAAATATTAAGAAATACATTTACCCACTGTGGCATAGTGGGTAAAGCTGTGACCTGCCATGCTGGCATCCCATTATGGTTTCAGTGCGAGTTCAGGCTGCTCAGTTTCAATCCAGCTCCTTGATGTGCTGCAGAAAGCAATGGAAGATGACCCAAGTGGCTGGGCCCCTGCACTCACCAGGAAGAATTGGCCCAGCTCTGGCTGTTATGGCCATCTGGGCTATGAACCAGCAGATGGACATCACTCTACCTCTGCCTCTCTGTAACTCTGTTTTTGAAATAAATAAAATCTTTTTTTAAAAAGAAACATATTCCTTTAATTCACCAAAATAAAGGTAAAAATATAATTTTAAAATTATACGATTATGTATAGATATGCTGATTTGATAATCAAAATCCACTGAATATTTCTTAATAACAAAAATATGAAATTATTTCATTAATATGATGAAATGGTCACCTGGAAATGTTACCGGAGAAGCAAAGGGTCCTTGTCTTCACGCAAGAAAGAATTCAGGCGTGACACAGAGAGCAGGGGAAAGCAAAATAGCAAGGTTTATTAGGGTAGGGACATCTGTAAGAATGGATGGGCACCTCTCCAGACAGGACCTGAGAGAGAGTGCCCAGTTCACATTTAGCCTGGGGTTTTTAAAGGGATGGATCTTGCCTTCCCACCTTTTCTCTCCCCCTCTCCTTCTTCTCCTCCCAAACAAAGGACTTGTTGGGAAGTAAATACGAAAAAATCCTTTCTGAGTTTTCCCCCTTGAAGTTATCAGACAGGGGAAGCCTTGCCTTAGAGGAAGGATGTTTATCAGGCCAGGTAGAAGGGGCAGGACCCCCTGGAAGGTCATCAGGATCCGGGCGGGACTTGGAAGTACAAGATGCTGGGCTTCTGGAGCTTCTGCAATAAGTGCTGGTCTTCAGTCTTTCTCATACACACATAGGCTCAATTTCTGACTTCCTACCTAGCAAAACCATAAATGCATGACACACTTAATTACTTTATACTAGAATTACTTCCATTACTGCTGGAAAAAAGACAGTAATGCACACTTCACACATTTTTGTTATAGGTAGAATACTATCTAACATAATTAAGGAAAATGAATAAAAGATGGAAAGGAGGTGGTAAACTCATTTTCTTTTATTTTCCTGCCTATTGTCATAGCATTTATTATATACATTTATATATATAATATATATATAAATTATATATATATTTATATATATACATTTATATATATACATTTATATATATATGTTTCTATTTATATATTTAATTTAAGGGATACAAACTTCATATATTTCATATACAAATTTAGTAACACAATGATTCTTCTCACTTTTCCTCCATCCTCACACCTATATTCCCACCCTTCTTCCTCCTTCCTCTCCCATCCCCATTCTTATTTTTCACAAAGATCTATTTTAAGGTTAACTGTATACTCCTAAGATTAACCCTGGGGCTGGTGCCATAGTGCAGGGGGTTAATCCTCCGCCTGCAGCACTGGCATCACATATAGGCGCTGTTTCTAGTCCCAGCTGCTCCTCTTCCAATCTGGCTCTCTGCAGTGGCCTGGGAAGGCAGTAGAAGATGGCCCAAGTGCTTGGACCCCTAGCCCCCACATCGGAGACCAGAAAGAAACACCTGGCTCTTGGCTTCAGATAGGCATATCTCTGGCCATTGCAGACATTTAGGGAGTGAACCAACGGAGGGTAGACCTTTCTGTCTCTCCTTCTCAATGTCTGTAACTCTACTTCTCAATTAAATAAATAAAATATTTTTAAATAAAGATTAACCCTACACTAAGTAGAAGTTCAATAAATAGTGTAAAGATAGTATGAAAAAAACATCAAAAAACATGTCCCTCAAAAAACTTCTATTTTATTTATATTAGCAGCAAGTAAATTAAAGATTAAAATAAAAATAAGATGTTGTATCTTATCCTATAAATTTGACCTGATCAATTTATCTTTTATCCTATCAATTTGCGGTCAGTGCTGTGGCTCACTTGATTAATCCTCCTCCTGCAGCACCAACATCCCATATGGACACTGGGTTCTAGTCCCAGTTGCTCCTCTTCCAGTCTAGTTCTCTGCTGTGGCCCAGGAAGGCAGTGGAGGATGGCCCAAGTGCTTGGGCCCCTGCACCCACATGGGAGACCAGGAGGAAGCACCTGGCTCCTGGCTTTGGATCGGAGCATCGTGCTGGCCATAGTGGGCATTTGGGGAGTGAACCAACAGAAGGAAGACTTTTCTCTGTCTCTCTCTCTCACTAACTCTGCTTGTCTAATAAAAAAAAGATACTATCCTATCAATTTGACCAAAAAATCTTGCTGAGTTACACACTGCTTTGGTGTCACTGCCCATAAAGGCAACTGAAGACCCAGCTGGTGGGAGTGTAACCAGGACAGCTTTTAATGAGGGCTGCTTTGTAAGATCTTTCAAGATTAAAAATGTACCTACCCTTTGATCTAAAATTTCTAATTTTAAATATTTTTTCATATGTTCAAAAGGATGGTTATAATGTATAATGATATACATTGCAGTGCTATTTTCTTATTGCAGAATAAAAGCATACTCTAATGGTCTATCAGAGTGGAAAAGATTAATACAGCACATTCATATAACAGAACTCCTTGAAAGTCTGAAAGAATAAGACAATGCTATACTTGCATTACTGATATGTGATACAAACATGGATAGATAATTACAAAAACAAAGTGCAGAAAGGTACGCATCATGCTGCTCACTGAATAAGATATTTTAAACAATCACAAACATAGAGATGTTTTAAAATATATATCCTGGGCCGGCGCCGTGGCTCAACAGGCTAATCCTCCGCCTTGCGGCGCCGGCACACCGGGTTCTAGTCCCGGTCGGGGCGCCAGATTCTGTCCCGGTTGCCCCTCTTCCAGGCCAGCCCTCTGCTGTGGCCCGGGAGTGCAGTGGAGGATGGCCCAGGTGCTTGGGCCCTGCACCCCATGGGGAGACCAGGAGAAGCACCTGGCTCCTGGCTCCTGCCATCGGACGAGCGCGGTGCGCTGGCCGCAGCGCGCCGGCCGCGGCGGCCATTGGAGGGTGAACCAACGGCAAAAAAGGAAGACCTTTCTCTCTGTCTCTCTCTCTCACTGTCCACTCTGCCTGTCAAAAAAAATAAATAAATAAATAAAATAAAATAAAATAAAATAAAATAAAATAAAATATATATCCTGTAAATGGGAGGATAAGAAGGAAACTAACCATAGTGATTGTGCTACCGAACAGTGGGAAAGAATGCTTGGGTGACAAGGGTCACAAGGCAATTAACTTTTCACTGTTGTATATTTGACCATTTTACCATATGTATACAACAACTGAAGAAAATTGCAAGAAAAACTATTTCAAAAATCTAAAGTAAAAGATAGCCCTTTATTTTCTCCAACACTTTTATTCCCACCTCTTTTTCAAAAGCATCCTTTAGCTATTTCTCTTCCTTTCCTTAACATCTCCAAATATAGCTTCTCCTCTCTCCATTTAAATATCAATAATCTTGGTGGGAATGAATGGCAAAAAATGGAAAATGACTAACAAACAAACCCTTGAAATCATTCATGTTTTTTGGTCTGCTCTCTTTATTTCATATCCCAATTAAGAAAATATTTTAAAGTATGTGCTCCACGACATGCATTATATTAGATTCTAGCAACACAATATGAGAACGGGCTAGTATCTGTGATCTCATACAGTTTGAAGTCTAACAGTGGGGAAACTAATCAGGCTCTCAATGAATAGTGTGACAAGATTTTTTTTTTTAATTTGTTGCCAGGCAGAGTTAGATAGTGAGAGAGAGACAGAGAGAGAGAGAGAGAATAGACAGTGAGAGAGAGACAGAGAAAAGTCTTCCTTCTGTTGGTTCACTCCCCAAATGGCTGCAGCGGCCAGCATGCTGCACTGATCCAAAGCCAGGAGCCGGGTGCTTCCTCCTGGTCTCCCATGTGGGTGCAGGGACCCAAGCCCTTGGGCCATCCTCCACTGCCTTCCCGGGCCACAGCAGAGAGCTGGACTGGAAGAGGAGCAACCGGGACAGAACCAGCGCCCCAACCGGGACTAGAATCTGGGGTGCTGGAGCCACAGGAGGAGGATTAGCCTAGTTAGCCAGGCACTAGGGGACAAGTATTAAAATACAGAAAATACATGACAATAGAGGAGCTTATGGGAAGGGCACCTATCTCACATGTTGAATGCCTACTAAGTGATCTTCAGAGACGGTAACATTTGAGCAAGACAAAAAAGATGCAAAGGAGGTAATGGGAATGGACTCCATCCAAGGAATATAATTAGAAGGTATCCTTACTTAGGAGTGAGATCCCTTATTGGAAGAACGTTTGAAGTCAAATTGGGAGATAATGATAGAATTCTATACAAAAATGACAATGATAGAGATTTTAAAAGATGATAAACATTGAACAGATACATAATCCCTTGACAAGTGAGATTACACAAGATTTGACAATTGATTGGATTTAGGGGATGAGAAAATGAAAGAAGTTAAGAATTATTCCATTTATTTACCAATGTATACAAGGTATACATTAATTGAGATAAAGAACACGGAAAAAATACTAGAGACAGAAACATCTTTGAATTTGGCATTCTATACTTGGATTCTGGGGTGTCTAATGATATCTTGGTGGAACTATTCAGTAAGCCTTTGAATATGCTGGCCTGAAATTCATGGAGAATGACCTAAGCTGAAAGCTCAGAAGTGGGAAGGGTAGAGAGGAAGTTTTAAGGAAATGTCATAGAGCAAGCCATGATTTATACAGTAAGAGAGTATACAATATTAAGAAAAAATAAAGAATAAGGAGAATATATCATCACAGGCAGCAAAAATAAGAGAATATTTCAATAGGAAGGGATTAGTCTATGTATGTCAAAAATAACTGAAAGATTTATATGATAAACACCAGAATTAGTTCATTGGACAAGGGCCAAGTAATTTTATCAGTAAGTAACATGTTCAGAATTCATACGGTATTTGGTTGATGAATAAGTGAGAGTAGTGAGAAATAGGAAAAATGAGAGAAAATTTCTAAGAACTTTTCTGAGGATGAGGGACAGTAAAGATAATAGTATGCATGACTGATCTTCCATGATTCATCTGTGTTTGTCCCTTCTTTTTTTCCCCAACTAGAGCCTCCATAACTTTCTCACACCTACCTTCTAACTACTTTAGGATCATATTGGAAGCAAGTAGCTAGAAAACAATATGTAAATACACCTCTTAAGACAAAATAATTCATCCCATAAACTCATTAACAGGAGTCGGAAGGTGTTGAGAGCATAAGAAAATAAAGAGTAATTATCTAAATAAATTTATTGATTGCCAACTAAGTAACAAATACAAAACTTAAAGTATGTGAAGAGAGTGGTAATAAATTAAGTAGACAGTGATGATACATAAACAGAGCATTTGTCTTTAAACAAGATACTTTCATCCTTAGTATAATTCTATGAAGTTGGTAAGCTTAAATTTGTGTAAATCATAGCAACAAAAAAATTAAAGAAGGGACCACAGTTGAACAGGTTCAGCAGCCATATGCAATGCTAGCATCCCATGTGAGCCCTGGCTCAGATCCTGGCTGTTCCACTTCCAATCCAGCTCCCAGCTGATGCCCCTGGGAAAGCAGCAGAACATGGCCCAAGTAGCTGGGCATGTGCAGCTACATGGGAGAATCAGTGAAGCTTCTGAGTCCTGCATGGCCCAGCCCTCACCATTGCAGCCATTTGGGGGGTCAGCCAGTGGAGGAGAGATCAATCAACTGACATCTCAAAATCTCTCTCTCTCTCTCTCTCTTTGTAACTATGCCTTTCAAATAAATATTTTTTAAAAGTTAAATACACAACAGACAGAAAAATATCCCATGTTCATGGATTGGAAGACTTAATGGTATTAATATGCTGTACTATCCAAAGCAATCTATATCCATTGCAGTATCTATCAAAATCCCAATAGCATTCTACAAAAACAAAAAATGCAATTCTAATATTCATATGAAACCACAAAAGACCCTGAAACATCAATACAATGTTAAGAGAGAGGAAACTTTGTGGCACGATACTTCCTGACTTCATTAGATATTATAAAGGTACCATAAAAAATAAATGTATGCTACTGGCTTAAAGATATATAGAACAATCAAACAGAACTGAAAGCCAAGAAATAATTCTACACATCATCTGATATATTATATTACCTCCCTGCAAATGTCAGGGATCCAAGCATTTTCGCCAACAATTGCTGCCTCCCGGGCTGCATTAGCAGGCAGCTAGATTGCAAGCAGAGTACCCAGAACTCAAGCAAGCACTGTAATGCGGAATGTGGACGTCTTCTGTGGCAGTTTAACCAGCTGAACCACAACCCACCCCCAGGACACTTGTTACAAACACTGATGATACTATAAATATGATATGATGATATTATGAAAACTGGAATCCTTATACACTATTCAGGGGAAGGTAAATAAATTTAACTATTAGGAAAATCTGTATGGCAGTTATCCACCACCACCCCCCCAAAATTAAAATGGAACTACCATATAATCTAGCAATTCCACTCCTATTTACTCAAAGTACACAGAATTAGAATTTAAATGAGATAATAGCACTCTGAAGTTCATTGCAGTGCTAGTCACAATAACCAAAATGTTGCAACAACCTAAATGTTTGTCAATATATAAATGGATGAAAAGTATTGACAAATGCATACAATGAAATACTATTCTATATTAAACAAGAAAACCCTCCTGTTTGTGACAACATTGATTAAACAGAGAACATAATATAGATGAAATAAGCAAATAAGAGGAAAATTACATGAGATATAGTCAATCCCATGGAAGCAAAAAAGAGGGTTGTGGTTGCTGGGAGCTACAAATCTCTTCCTGAGAACCCCTAAAATGCAGGGATTTCAAAAAACAAAAAATGCACCCCCAAAAAACTAATCTTTTTATTCTATTTTCCATGGACACTGAATTACTCTCAAGTTATGAACAATTCTATGCTCAAAAACTTGATAACCTAAAACAGACTGTCAAAACTTTTGTTAACAATAAATACACAGCAAGAATAAGCTCATGCCATTAATTTATAGTGAATAACTTTCCAAATATCCAGGCATAAATGGGTTTCCTAATGAATTCTACAAACATTTAAGGAAGAAATGATCTTGATTTTCTACATTAGCTTTCAAAAAAAGCAGAGAGACCATTTACCAACTCATTCTATAACATCTGTGTAACCCTAATAAAACCACAGACACTGCAAGAAAAGAAACTATAGACCAGTATCTGTTATGAATATATATGCAAAAACCCTCAATAAGGCATTATCAAATCATACCATATATAAAATTCTTATACACCAAAACCAAGAGGAATTTATCCTATACAGGCAAGGCTGGTTCAATATTTGCAAATTAATTTATGTAATACCCATATCAACAAACTAAAGAAGAAAAATCACATGATCATGTCAATAGATGCATAAGCCACATATCAAAATCCCAAAAAAACATTAATCATAAAAATTCAGCTAACCAGGAATGCAAAGACACTTTCTCAACCTGATAAAGACATCTACAAAAGAAATCTACAATTAATCTGCAATTCTCATGAGAAACTCAAAGTTCTTACACCAAAGTCACGAGCAAGGCAAGAATTTCCCCTCTTACCACTATTTCCAACATTGTAATGGAATTTCTAGATAATACAGTAACACAGAAAAAAAGTACATAATGGTGACAAAGAAATAGTAGTGTTTGTTCACAGATTTTCCTACGTGGAAAATCCAAAAGAAACAACAGCAGCAACAAGAACTGGAACTAATAAGCCATGATAGCAATGTTCCAGGTTAGAAAGTTAATACGCAAGTCAACCACATTTCTATATACCAGCAGTAAGTAAGTGGAATTTGAAGTTAAAAACACTTTAGCATATACATTAGAAACAAATAAATTAATTAATACATGAATAAATAAAAAAATTAAACACTTGCCTCAAAAACCTAACATGGGTGAATATTGTGGTGCAGCAGTTTAAACCCCTTGGGACACCTGCCTTCCTTGTCGGAATGCCCACCTCCACTTCTACTTCAAGTTCCTACTCATGTCCATCCTTGGAGGCAGCTGATGAGGACCCATGTACTTAGGTACCTTCCAGCCACATGGAAGACTCAGAAAGTGTTCCTGGCTCCCAGCTTCTTGGCCTGGCACTGACTACTGCAGCCTTTGAAAACCGAACCAGCATATGGAAGATCTGTGTCTCTGTCTCTCCCTCTCTCTGAATTCTAAGTTAAATAAAATAAACATAGAATCAAGATACCTGTCAAAATATGTGTAAAATAGGTAACAAAGTGCATACAAGTTCACTACAAGAAAGATTACAAAACTGATGAAATATACCAAGGAAATACTAAATAAATGGAGAGATATTCCATGTTAATGGATAGGAAGATTCAATATTTTTAAGATAACAATTTTTCCCAACTTAATGTATAGATTCAATACAGTTCATATAAAAATCCCACTAACTTATTGCGTAGATTGGCAAGCTGATTCTAAAGTTACATAAAGAGGTAAAATATCCAGAATCAATTCAACTTTGAAGAGAACAACATAATTGGAGGACTGACACTACCTGACTTCAAGACTCAATAGAAAGGTACAGTAATAAAATCAATATGAGACTGGTAAAAGGATAAATTGCCAAAATACAAAGAAGTCTTAAAATTCAATAATAAGAAAAGTATTCACCCAATTAAAAGGTGAGCCAACAGTGCCAGTCTTGTGGTGCAGCAGGTAAAGCTGCTGCCTGTGATACCAGCATCTCTTCAGTGCCAGTTTGTGCCCTGGTTGCTCCATTTCCAATCTAGCTCCCTACTAATGTGCTTGGGAGAACAGTGGAGGATGGTACAAGTACTTGGGCCCCTACATCTCCATGAGAGATCCAAAACAAACTCCTGTATCCTGGCTTCAGCCTGGTCTAGCCGAGGTTGTTGAAATTATTTGGGGAGTGAACCAGCAGATGGATAATCTCTATCTCCCTCTCTCTCTGTTACTCTGTTTTGCAAATAAAAATCTTAAAAAAATGATCCCAAGAGCTTAAGAAAACTCTCTTAAGAAGATATTCAGATGACAATTAAGCATACAAAAATGTATTCCATATCACATGTCTTTTAGGGAATCAAAATTAAAATAATACACCATTACATATCTACTAGAATGGCCAAAATTCAAAACACTGACAACAGCAAATTTTGAAGAAGATGTGGAACAATGGGACCTTTCACTAATTTCCACTGGAAATAAAAAAGAGCACAGCCACTTTGGAGGATAATTGGGCTTTTTTCTTTCAAAATTAAATATGCTCTTAACATAGTATCAAGTGATCATAGTCCAATGAAGTTTTATAGATGCTTTATTCATAATTGCCAATTCTTGAAATCACCCAAGATGTCTCTCACCACATGCTAGATAAATGGAACATTTATTCTGAGTTACCAAACCATGAAAACATATTGGAAACTTTAATGCACATTACTAAATGAAGAAATTTTTTTAAAAAAATCTATGTTGTATGATTTCCTGGAAGAGCAAAAGCTACAGAGACAGTAAAAAGATCAGTGGCTACAGGAATACTGGCGAAACAATTCTGCCTGGCACTTTTATTATGGAAATGCATACATCTGTTCAAACCAATAGAATGTACAACACCAAGAGTGAACCTTACTGTTAACTGTGGACTCTGATGATGCTATGTCGATGTATGTCTATCCAAGGTCAGAAATGTACCACTGTAGTTTAGTATGGTGGTCAACAATGGAGACGACTTGGAATATATACAAGAACCCTATTTACTTTCTCCTGATTTTTCCTATTATCCTAAAACTGCTCTATATAATAAAGTTATTGGATTAATGAAAAATAGAACAGCAAAAGCATTTTGAACTGAAAATTTTGATATATTTGGTGGAAACATGGTGGTTTTATGCAGTTACTCGGCTTTTTATCTTTAATACATAATGATATGCCTTAATACCAAATGTTTCCATGAATGTGTCATAAATCATAAAAGTATTGATATTATTTAGCAAGTTAGAATTTTAAGCTTTCTTTTCCTTTCCAAAGCATGTACAAAAGTGCATTTGTCTGTGATACAATTGATTTATTCATTTAAAATAATTTAATATGGGTAAAAACAAAGGTTTAAACCTACAAGTTTGGAATAATCTATCATATACTAAATAGTAACTATGGCTTCATCCTGGGTGCTTTCCATATTTATTTCCAGACAGGACCCACAGCCTACATGTTACATTTGATTGGACAAAGTAAAAATTCTCTCTCCAGGGCCTTCTCATCTCCTGCCAGGCTAGAGAACAAGATGAGTTTCTTTTTATAATGACAAGACACAGAGATAATTTATCAACTAGAGAGCAAAAACAATCCTTTATTCAACAGAATGACAAAAGGTTATTTAGCTTCTGGCATCTACTGTCGTGCTTGCAAAAATCAGGCCCAAGAGCCAGTATGATAATTAATAAATTTCCAACATCTGGGCAATAAAATGATTTTTTAAATGAATGTTACACAATGCCAGTAGCAAATGAAAAGCTTCCCTTTTCATATTTATCTATCTGAACCTTTCACTGAAGATCCAAATTCACCCATGTTCTGGCTATTAAATGAGGATAGTGATGACATACCAGGAAGATATTACACAATTTGGGAAATCCATATTACTAAGTGCCATTTAATCATATAGGCAGTGATATCACCTACTGAGTCTAATGGAAACTAACCCTTGCCAAGAGTAGAGTATTAAGTTTAATGGCAGATGAGTGATATCAATCATCACACTGAATAAGAAGCCAAGTTTAAAGAAAGAGTTAGGGTCTCAGTTTCTCTAATTGTTTTCCAGAAGCCTTTTATTGTTTCTATAAAAAAGGGAATTAACTATATTACTTAGTTATGGTTTTAATACATTGAGAAAGCCGACTGATATAGCTTGAATGTTTGCATTTCAACATTCATATGCTCTCAAATTCATATGCTCAATCTTTGCATTTCTCCCAAAGTCATGTGTTGAAATTCATCCATAATGTGATGGTGTTTGCAAATCAGGCCTCTGTAAGGTGATCAGGTCTTTAAGGAGGAGCCTCATAAAGGAGATCACAAAGAACTCCCTTGCCCTTCTCAAATGTGAGGTTACAGTGAGAGCGTAAACTTCCCAGGATGCTGGTTGTCATCAGACACATCTGCCGGTGCCTTATTCTGAGACCTCGCAGCCTTCAGAAATGTGAGAAATAAATTTCTGTTATTTGTAAGCCACCAGATCTGCAATAGTTGTCTAAAACAAATCGGTGACTTTCAAGACCTTTTTAAGACTTTTGCCTTCATAAATTGAGAGGCAACAGATGTTACAATCAAACTTAGCCCTAACAAAAACAAATACATGATTAAGAGTCTGGTTGGCCAAGTTAGACAATACAAGCTATTAGAATCTATAAGAGGAAATAAATGCAGGTTAAAATATTCAAAATATTTTATGAGACAGTATAAACTATACAAATCATTAATCCTGTGTAGTATGTGTTGCAATTTATGGAAGAGCCAATAGGTGCAAATTGGAAACAATTTATCTCAGAATAAAATGTGATTGTATTTTATTGACCTAAAATAGACTTGAAAAAGGAAAATTTGCTCAAACTCTTGAAGTCTCCCATGTTAATTAATTAATGTGTCTAGAGATAACAAACATCCCTCCCCTCATTTTGATTAGTATCCATCATTAAGACTTTATACAGAAATGGTTTTTATTAGATTATTTAGGAATCTGAAAGGCAGTTATAATAAGCTTTCAGTTGTTCAAGACAATAATTCAACAGGAAGTGGTATTTTCCAAAATGAGTTGTACATATCCCAGGACACTGATAAAGGATACATGAACTCACAAGAAAAAGAGGGGAAGAGGGAAATTTTTCTATTACTTGATATTCTTGTATTTTTATATTGTTTTATTTTACCTATTTATACATATGTAAGTATGATAATAAAATGCAAGCTATAGCAAAATATTTACCTAGATGTGTCCCTTCAAAAATGTTTTACTGGTAGGTATACATGATCAAAAGAGATTGGGGAGCAATTTTTCTGAGCACCAAGACTCAGTAATGTATACCGTGTTGTCAAAACTCCAAACTATGTGATAAAAATCCATAGGGGATAGGCATTTAGCATAGCAGTTAAGACTCTTCTTAGGTTGCCAGAATCTAGTATCAGAGTACCTGGGTTCAAGTCCCTACTCTGCTTCAACAGCAGATTCCTGCTATGCACACCCTGGGAGGCAGCAGATGATGCATCCAGAATGGGGGTCCCTGTTACCCACATCAGAGGCCAGGATTGAATTCTGGGCTCCTGACTTCAACCTGGCCTAATTTCAGCAGTGACAGGCATTTGGGATTGAATGATCTTTTTCTGTCTTCTCTTTCTCTCCATCACTCTGTCTTTCAAACAAAATGAACAGCAGCAGCAACAGCAACAACAGCAATCTACACACTATGATTCACTTCTTCATTCAACAAATTCACATTGAATCATTTTATCACTTCTGATCCCAGGTAAACAAGAATGTAGGTGGTTCAGTCTAATATTTACAAAGTACCTTTCAGGTGTCAGGATGTTATCTGATGCTATGAACATGAAAATAATATCCTTCATAAAGATCATGTAGGTTTATAAAACTTGTAGAGAAATAATATTCTAAATTTCCAACTTATTGAAGAAGAAAAAAAGAACTCTGAGTAATGCTTATATCCTTGTTTTTTGTTGTCGCTTTCTTTTCTGGATTGGACCACTTGACTTAATATAGTACTGAAGAAAATTAACACTTTGTTCCAGCCCAATAATCAAAGGAAGAAAATGGGGCACTCCCTAAAGTTTCACCATCGTGGAATGGCACCAGCCTTGTTGACTGATCCAATAGATGTGAGGGAGATTTAGACAGACACGACAAAACAGTTCTTAATTAAAATAATTTATCTGTTTGGTTTATGAATATAACTATGCCCATGATCAAACTTATAAAACATTCTGAACTTTTACCTAAAAGTAAATGCTAATAAAAAATATGCATTTTTAACTTCTTCAAGATCTGCTGGATTTATCCTAAAAACACCTTTCAAATTCATTTAGATTTTGTCCAAAATGACACAGTGGCAAGAGCAGGCAATTAAAGAGTCCCTATGTATATTGAGCCATGTGAAATGCCATGCTTATGTTTACCAGATGGATTGTTTGGGAGTTACATATGATCATGGGGATTAGAGCTGCATTTCTTCCTAATTTTAACTCATAGATGTTAATGGTTTCTGGAATCCCTCCACACAGAACAATTTTTCCATTCTCTGACTTGACTTCATACTGTACTAACAAAAGCAACTAAGACATGGCTGCATTTTTCACTTAAGATAATTTTAATTTTTTTCATGTACTACACTTGAATATGAAAAGTCACTCTGTCCTGACAATCTATATTATTCAAACACTATTTACTGAATGCCAGATTTTAGCACCCATGATCATATGCTTTCCCCAAGGTTCTGCCTATGAAACCAATACATAACCTTCTCCATAACAGGCTTGGCCCTGCCCTCTACACCTACACCATAGCTCCCCTTGCTTGTGTTTCTGCACAGAATAATTATCTGCGTATCTTTCTGCTCCATAGGTTAGGAGCTGCAGCAGGTTTGTAATTTATTCACTTCTGTTGCTCTGTAGAACCTGAAAAATTTCTTATACATTTGGCATAGAACAAAAGTTTGTTGAATAAAATTGTGAAACATTAATGAAGAAACAAGCAGCTTACACAAATAATAAAAAAAAAAAAACAAGAAAAACCCAGAACTCTCCTTCACAGACACACAAAAATAAATCACAGAAAAGAATGATGTTGAAATAACAATACTGCAGGTAAACTGGAAGATATTTAAATCCTTTGTGCATTTGCATTCTGAAACCTTATATGAAGAATTTACCTTGCTACGTTGCTCCATATGTAAATTCCTGTTACAGCAGAATATGTATCAAATCTTTCCTAACACTAAACTCTGTTTTGTGTACTGGTGCATACTGTATGTGTTTATTGTCTTCAAGTCATGGGTCATTTGAACATTGAAATTAGATATTTCCCACAGTTCACAAGCAAATGCATTCTCCTAAGATTAACTGGTTGATGAAAAACACATCTATGCAGTCAATTCATAAGTCTAGAGACAAAGAAACTATAAAACAATACTTTAAAAATTCAAAAACATGTATTACATAAATCTGATTTTCCATGAGTTATAATTTTTGATGTTTTCAAATTTATTTAAGAATTTTGCACTGTGTAACTTGGCTGTGTTATTTAAATATCCTGACCTATAAAAACTGTGTGAAAAATAGTAAAAATAGCATGAAAAATCCATGAAAATGGAAACACTATAATTTAAATACATTTTTGAGAGAAAATATTTGGAGACAAAAAAGCAAATCTAAAAAGACACGATAATAGGAACTGTATATGCAAAAGCATATAATGGGATGGAAACAACTTTTAACATCTTTCTTTAAAATATCTAAATGTGAAAAACATCAAGATTTTATATATAGATACTTATTTTTCTAACATGTTTTGGCTTAGCCAGAGCTAAAGAGGTTAGAATTTTTCTTATTGTCTTGGCTTTTTGATAACTGAAGAATATTTGATGAACTTCCTATATCCAAATATTCTTAAATACAGACTTTTGTATGAAAGAAATTTGAATCTATTCCAGAAGTACCATCTTTCTGATGTACTTGGGATGATGGAACCATGGCTTTGGCTGACATGTCAGAAGACCATGAAAAATTTGAAAGAAAACTGTTGCATTGGGTCAAAAGACACCTGGCAGAAATGGGCTGGTTTGAGCTGCAGCCACAGAATGAAGGGACCAGCTGAACAGTCCAACCAACCAAAGAGATGAGGGTGGGTTGGACACACAGGAACTGACTTGTCTCTTACAACCCCATTCCATGGCTGTTAGCCATGGAGAGGTGAGTATGAAACAACTGGATAACTGTACTTCTGGTGGAACAAACTGAGGAGCTATAAACTTCTCTCTTAAAGGCAGGACAAGGACACTACATTGCTCAACTTGGAGGAGCCTGGCAAATGTCCCATAGCTCCAGCAGAGGGAAAGCAGGAGCAGTGAACTCCAGTGGTGGACTAGGGAACTGCAGGCACTTTCTTGAGAAAAATTGTGTCCCCTTCCCAACATACTATCTCCTGGCACTCCTGATGGGATAATGATATGACCTTAGATGCATAATCTGGAGAGCCTAGGAGATATGGAAGTTACACAGGGAAGCATCTCTGGATTACAGATTCTTTTTCACAGTAGTTTCCATCATCTCAAACAAGACAAATAGCTCACTTGGTTAATCCTCCACCTGCGGCGCCAACATCCAATATGGGCGCCAGTTCTAGTCCCAGCTGCTCCTCTTCCAGTCCAGCTCTCTGCTGTGGCCCAGGAAGGCAGTGGAGGATGGCCCAGGTCCTTGGGCCCTGCACCCACGGGGGAGACCAGGAGGAAGCACCTGGCTCTTGGCTTCAGATCGATGCAGTGCCAGCCGCAGCAGCCATTTGTGGAATGAACCAATGGAAAAAGGAAGACTTTTCTCTCTGTCTCTGTCTCTCACTGTCTAACTCTACCTATCAAATAAAAAATAAGACCAAAGGGAAAGAGAAATTAAAGTCCCTGAACAACATAAAATCACATAAGACACAATAAGATCTCTGAGAAAAAATAATCACCTGCATCATAACATAGTTCATTAGTTCACTGATCAACTAGAATGAGCAGGCAGTGACAACCCAGTCTATGAAACAAAAGAACTATGAATAATACCAAAAACTGTCAAGCAAAATTAGAAACAGAGGAAGAGGCCAAGGTAAAACTAAGGAAGAAGCCATAAGTTATAATACACTTTCAGCAATGTAGATCTTTAGTATAGGAAAAAAACACTATATATTCCATTGTCCTGAAAACAAAATTTTATAGCACATTAAGTCTGTCACTACCATGTATTAAGCACCTAACATATACCTCTCAATGTGCAAATACTATGTCATTCAATTAATGAGGTAGCATGTAGTAGTATCAACACTCTCATTTTGTAGTTGAGTAATCTGAGTTGTAGATAAATTGTCCATGGTCACAGATCTGTCTGTTGAACACAGGAGGCAGAAAGTCAAACCCTGATGTGCTGTTTCAAAAGCCAATGTGCCCCCAAACTTCATTTTTTGTCACCTAACACACGTTGGAAAGGTTCACTATAATTAATGTAACATAATACTATTATTATGATTACATTGTTTTTGAAATGTAGATGAGAATTCTCCTCTCTCTCTTTCTCTCTCTCTCTCACACACACACACACACACACACATACAAATATCCCTAATGCTTAGGAAAACAAGGACAGAAGAACTGTATTTAGGAATAACTTTGCCAACAAAACAAATAAAATAAAATTCCTTACATTTATATAATCAGAAATTACCTGAAGAATTCACAAAAACAAATGGATAGTTGCTAATTTTTAAGGCCATGACCAATGGTGGATATGCCGAGTGCAAACCTAATCATTTCAGCAGAAATACCAGAATTCAAATGTTATCTCTTGTTGACAGTTAATAACTGACCATAAAAAATGAAAATTTCCATTCAGACAACAATAAAATCTAGTTAAAAACAGAAGGCTAATTGTGCTGGGTTTTTTTTTTCTTCATTTTTTTGTTTCCTTTTCGTTTCTTTTCATTTTAATTGGGTGGATTTGATTATCCTTAAGGTCTGTGAAAAGGTTCCTCAACAAATTCCTCTACTCTCAGTGTGACAAAATGATAAGGGCGCTGCTTGGATCCTCCTTCTATTCAGAGTCATTTGATGTGGCCCAGAATAGAGCAAGCCTGAGGTTCATTCTTTCTCATCATCTGCAAACATGTATTTATTCCCTCCGTGGAGGTGGGAAAGTGTGAAGTCAGGCCCCAGTTTCAATTTCCGTCTTAAGTTAGAAGGGTTTGGGTACAAAGCAGGAAAAGGATATAAAAGAACGTTACATAGTTAAGCAAACAGTTTATAAATCCATCCAGGAAACTAAGAAGTTTTATTACTTAATTTCAATGCTGGGCTTTTGATTACTTTTCCACAGTGATTCTTTTATTTTTAAAATATTGATTGATTGATTTGAAATGTAGAGGGAGAGAGAGTACTTCTGTCCTCAAACACTTCCCCAATGGCAGCAACAAGCTGTGTGCCAAGCCGAAGCCAGGAGCCAGGAAGTTCATGAGGGTCTCCCGTACAGTGACAGGGACCCAAGTGCTTGGGCCATGTTCCACTGCCTTCCCAGGCACGTGAGTTAGAAGTTGAATTTGAACCACTGCTCTGATATGAGATGCTGATATTGCAAACTGAGGCTTAACCTGCTGCAGCACAAGGCACCTGTGACCCGTTTTGTTTTTTTGTTTGTTTTTTGGGTTTTTTTTTTGACAGGCAGAGTGGACAGTGAGAGAGAGAGACAGAGAGAAAGGTCTTCCTTTGCCGTTGGTTCACCCTCCAATGGCCGCTGTGGCCGGCGTACCATGGCCAGCACACCACGCTGATCTGAAGTCGGCGAACCCTAAAGGCTTCCATAGCCTAGGCAACTCATGACTAAACCCTAGGGAGATTACTGACGCCATAAACAAGAGTGTTAAATTGTTAAATCAACTTCAGGAGTCACTGTGTACTTACATCTCATGTGGGATCTGTCCTTAATGTGTTGTCCAATGTGAAGTAATGCTATAACTAGTACTGAAACAGTATTTTACACTTTGTGTTTCTGTGTGGGCGCAAACTGATGAAATCTTTACTTAGTATATACTGAATCGATCTTCTGTATATAGATAATTAAAAATGAAAAAAAATCTTGGTGTTAAATTGGAAATTGCATAGAAAATTAATCAATTTAAAAAAAAATATCATGTAGGATCTCTGTCCTTAATGTGCTATATATTGTGAATTAATACTATAACTAGTACTCCAACAGTATTTTTCACTTTGTGTTGCTGTGTGAGGGCAAACTGTTGAAATCTTTACTTAATATATAGTAAACTGATCTTCTGTATATAAAGAGAATTGAAAATGAATTTTGATGTGAAGCAAGGGGAGAGGGAGTGGGAAAGGGGAGGGTTGCGGGTGGGCAGGAAGTTATGGGGGGAAGCCATTGTCATCTATAAGCTGTATTTTGGAAATTTATATTCTTTAAATAAAAGTGTTATTAAAAATATGAAGTGTTTCTGATTCTAAGTGATGAAATCACAATTATAGCTAGTACTAGTGTGGCATGTTGCCTAAATCATAATTAGGATAAATTCACCATTCAGCAAAACATGATTTTTTTCATAGAATCTTATAATTAAAAAGAAAATTTAGAAAAATATGATATAATTAGTTACATTCAAAAATTGCAGAAAATTTTGATAAACTTTGTCTTATCCTAAGTATGTAGACTTTAACAGGAACAAAAATTCCTAAATATAAAATGATTGCCATTAATATACTGACATCTAAGCATGTCCAAACATCTCCTCTGATAAGTATGTTTTCAAAAAGAGAAAAAAAATCACCAAAGTAAAAGGTAACAAATTTCATTTTGAAAATAAAATAGTTCAAATTCTGTTCAGGGCAAAAGGCTTATCAGCAACATTATTTGAGAAAAAACATCTGAATTTTTTATTATGCTAACTTATTTATAAACATTTATTAAGAGTGCTGGTGGTTTTAGAAATGCCAAGTATCAGTTATCATTAAAATTGTTCTTGTTCATTTCATTATTCATTCAATACACATACATGACACTTCTGTCTTAGAAAGGCACTATGTGAGTGTGTGGCAGCAGCGAGCAATATAAATATAGTTCTTTAACATATGGAGCATATAGTATAGGAGGTGAAAATCTCCAACCAAGTGGTTAAGGCATTATTTAATAACTGTGCAAAATACAACAGCCAAGAGAAACCACCTCTTGTGATATTTCAACGCAAGAGGATGCTACGTGGTCAGGAGAGACTTCTGTGGAAGTGATCATTTGGCCGAATTTTGAAGAGCACGTAGGTATTCCACGGGTGAAGTGAGATGCGATAGAGTGCAAAGGGTGCAGAGATCATTCAAGATTGAGGAAATGGAATATGCTGAAGTCATGAGATAGAAAGTGTGGTCCATTGAAAGACAGTAGAAGGAGAATGGTACAGAACAAATCTGGCGAAATAGCCAAGATTAAATGCAATCACACATTATGGACTATATTAAACATTCTATCCTTATGTTAAGAATTATAGGAAATTAATGCAGTTTTAAGTACAATGATGCGACTGGTTATGCTCTTAAAAGTTCACTTTGGCTGCAATGTGGCAGCCAGATTAGGCATAGGGAGCTCAGTTAGGCTTTACCAAGGCACTGACCTAGGTAAGTGAGGAAAGGGATATGAATTCAGGTTATAGCAATGGATACTGGAAAAAGAAAAATTCAAGGAGGATTCATGGATAAAATGTGCTAACTAGGGGTGGATATTTGGCACAGTAGTTAAGACACCCACATTCCATATCAGAGTGCCTGTGTCCAAGTCCTCTCTTATATTCCAATGCCTGCTTCCTGCCAATGTTTACCTTAGCTGTCAGTGAACCAGAGGTAAAGTTCAAAAGTACACCCTGGGGTGTTTGGGAGCAGCTGGGACACAGCTTGCATCGCATATCAGACTATCTGGGTTTGAGTCCTCGCTCTGCTCCTGACTCTAGCTTCCTGCTTATGCACACTTCAGGAGGCAGCAGGAGATAGCTCCAGCATTGGATCTCTGCCACCAACACAGGAAACCTGGATTGAGTTCCCATGCCTGGCTTCCAGCAGGCCCACCTGGTATCTGGGAAGTGAACTAGCAGACGGAAGATCTCTGTCTCCCTGCCTTTCAAATAAAATGAAAATAAATTTTTGAAGAACTGCACAAATCATTTACAGTTGTCTCGATCTTCTAAAAGAGGAATTATGGTAACTAAAGTTGATTAAAGTTGATTACTTCTTATTAAGATTAATTGGTCATTCATAACACATATGTGCTATTACAGGCCTCCTAATTACCACATTTCTGAAGTTGCTACACTCAGATTTTGCTGCCAATAATTCATGTGTTATTTTTTCCTCTTTAGTGAGCAAAGAAAACAATAAACAACATACTTTTAATGGGGGATAACAAAGCAGAAAAGGACCCCAGTCAGGGCTTCCCTCTGAACATGCATTCAGAATTTCCCACAAAAGATGTCATCAAGTGAAAATTACCAGCAAGGATCAGATCCGGAGTCTGCCACGTGCAGCACCTTTGGAACTAGCATTCAGTGTTTCAGGATAATTAGAGACTGGTAAACCAACAAATTAATAAACTCTCCCCGGGAGGCCTCAGACACATGCTGGTTCCTATCCTGCAGCAAGCATTTCCAGGGAGAACTGCAGCCACTGGGAATGTCTGCTATTGGTAACAACTCAGAAGGCCAAATTCATCAACAATCTTAACATATAAATGAAAACAAATAATTTAATTCAAAAAATAAAACTTTTTACAAACGATTTTTCATAAAACGTATTTATAGAAAGTTTTCTCATGGACAAGTTCATTTTTATAAATTAGGAGATGACAAGAATAAGTCTTTGCACATTATCTCATGCTGCTCAGTATTTGGCTTGAAGCCCAGAAGAGGGTCATGCCTTTACAATGATGGAAAATGCAACTATAAAACAGCCTAGGTGCTGAGGCACAGAGGTCCCTCCACTGTTCTGCACATAGTAGGCACTCGGCAAATATTTGCCAATGCATTTGTTCTATTTGTTGTCTTACTGCTTCATTCTTAGATGTTTACTTGGTACACTTTAAACAAAATTCTAGGTCATTGTATACGGAATTTAAACATAAGGTCTCAGGTTATTCAACATCATTTGTGAAACAGGGTTAAACCACACAAAATACAAATGTATTTCAAAAAATTTGTGGAAAAATAACATGAAAAAATAAGTTCATTTTGGTGTAAAAGCAGTTTGAAATTCACGCATTTGTTTTCATAATACATACTTTCCATAAATTCATATACAGATATATATATACACATATATGTTTATATATCAATGTATATAATATACATATTATATATAATCAATATAATATACATATAAAATTCATCAATATATATAATTCATCAACATACTGTAGCTAATATATAATTATATAAGCTACAATTAGGTATTATATAATCTATAAACAGCAATTCAAATATATGTAGGTACTAAGACCTGGAAATGTATTTTAGCTCTGCTGCTAGCTTGATTCTCACTCCCTCTAAATACTTCAATGTAAAATCCCATTGTGAAGGTCATATAGGAACACAGAAGTACTGCTAGGAGTGCGGGTGCTGATTAAAATTCGGCAATGTATTCCATTTGCTATTTCTCTTTCCCAGTTGTTCAACACATAATATTTATATGCTGAATCAAAGTATTAGTATCTTTCCTGCAGGTGAATAATTTTATAGAAGAACAGAAACACTATATACACATTTCAGTGTAAAGAATAAACTTAAGTATTTGGTAACAGAGACACACAAATAAACTTGAAGCATGTGTGCACATAAAGAAAACATTAGCTAAAAAACCTCATACATCCCTCTTGTTAAAAGCAAAAAACAGAATTGTGGCAATTTCAGAGCAGAGTCTTATATTTTCTGGAAGCATTTATTAAATCCATAGCTTGAAATGGCACAAATCGCAAATCAGCTTAATTTGTGTCATCTAAGAGTTTGCACATGAATAAAGGTATCACATTTCAATGAAATTACTCCATGAGACCTGAAGATTTATTTATATACTTTAGGGATTTGGGGACATTAGATATTCTCTTCCTAAGACTCCAGGAAAGTTGCCAAGAACTAGAATGTAATGCTCATAGCCAAAAAAAAATTAATAATCACTTCTGAACACTGAAAAATAGAATATCCACTCCTGATAATAGTTTGATTGCTATCAAAATGAACTATGTATCAATGGACATGTCTAAACTTGCAAAAATATTTGTGGAAAAATATAGCATGACTTAAAATACAGTTATAAGTGTCTAGCAATCTCAAAGAGAATGTTATGACAAGTAACATTAAATCAAACATGAAGAAGATGATAACGTGTTTAGATCTGCTAGGACTTCGACACTGCTGGTATTCAGATAAACTATCCTGTTGTCATAACCAGCTTTCCAATCACGGTGCATTAAATGATTGTTCAACAGTTACTTAATGATTGAGAGAGAAACTGACTTTGACTTTAAAAAAAATTTTTATCTACTCTTTACACTGTTAGTTTCTTTAACATACACTGAGCATAAAAATAAGATCTTAATATACATGGAATGATCCGCCATTTTAATTTCCCTTCCTTTTTCTCCAAACCAGACCAAATCATTCAAAATCACTATTAAGAGCAGTAACAGCAATGCTACACAGTAAATAGAACTACAGTGATGTGACAAAGGAGAATCTGTATGTGAAATGCAGTTACGAAAAATTTCTAATTTTGGACTTCAGGTTTTGCTCGTTTAGTTGCTTATTTTAGATATTCTTTAGGTTGTTAGAAAGTAATTATTACTAGTAACTATGAAAGCTAGAAAATATACCTTTATAGCTCATCCCATTACCCACTGACAGATCTGAAGGATCTTGTTGGGAAGAGCTCAACACCCAGAAGGATGTCAGCTTGGAGGGTACAGACATATACTCATTAGATCACTGCAAAAATAAATCAGGTGTTTCTTAGTGTTTACCATGTGGCAAGCAAAGGGGCAGGTGAACCCTAGTGTGTGCTTTCACAAAGTTCACCACATGGCAGGGAACAGAGACAAGCCAAGTCATACCATTAATGTGCAGGGAATTCTGATCAGAGAAGTATAAACTAGGGTATCTCAGGAGCTTGTAGGAAGGGAACTAAACCCACAGTGGGCAGTTATCACAGTAAGAAATATGGGCATTGTGGCACAACGCTTGCAACACTAGCACTCGATATCAGAGCTCCAATTTCAGCCCTGGCTGCTCCACTTCCAACTCAGCTTCCTGCTAAGGTGCCTGGGAAAGCAACAGATTATAGTCCAAATGCTTGGGTCCCTGCAACCCAATGAGATACCAGGATGGCGTTCCAGACTCCTATTGCAGTCCTTTGGGAAGACACAGCAGACAGATTCATATTCTTTCTCTTTCTCCCTCTCCCTCTCCCTCTTTGTTTGCAAATATACAAATAAGTCTTTATGAACAACAACAAAAATAATGATCTTACTGAATTCTAAGAAAACTGGCATCACTATACTGCAGGTTGCAGTGTAAATTAATAAGAATTTGAGAGGAAGCAAGCTGTTAATCATATCTTCTAGGGGCAAGAGTCTGGCTTCCTTCACTTACTATAATAATCTACAGTTGCATTCATTTTGTTGAAAATATCAGGATTTCCTTGTCTTTTGCAGCAAGATGGATGCAACTGGAAACCAATATATTTAGTGATATAAGCCAGTCCCAGAAAGACAGATATTATGGGTTTTCCCTGATCCGAGGTAACTATGAGTATCTGAAATGTAATGTGTTGGAGTGAAATAGACATTTTGAGATTGGATGATTGTTTATAGCCCTTGTCTCTTCCGTGGAGGAATAGTTGTTTGCTTTTTCTTTCTTTGTACTATTTGTTGAACTCTTTTACTTAGCACAGGGTTAACGATATTATTGTTAAGTAAAGTTCTAAACTTACAACAAAAGTATTTCTGTCCATTGTGATAAGCAGTCAGTTAGGCTAAATAATAACACGCCCCTGGTGGGAGAATCCATGTCATTGATTTGCATCAAATGAGAAGTTATTAACTGATCTAACTTTTACTTTTCCCCAGGTAACCAGATTACTCTAGAAGCTTGCTACTCAAAACGTGGTTCCTAAACCAGAACTGTCATCACTCAGGAGCTCCTCACCCAGAAACCTGGACCCATCCTAGACTTTCAGAATTGGAATCTTCTTCTTGGCAGGATCTGCAAGTGAATCATATTACTTGAACGCTCAAGTTTATGGAGCCATGTTATAGAACTTTAAATATTCCTATAAATAAATTATTAGTAGGATGTTTACAACTGCCTCATTTACCAGGTTAAAATAATTCTCCATGAATTGCTAGAAGTAAAGGTGGTTTTGATTTAAATAGGAACTTTTTTTTAAATAGTTTTATTTATTTATTTGAAAGACAGAGTTAGAGAGAGAGAATAGAGAGATCTTTTATCCACTAGTTCACTTCCCAAATGGCCACAAAGGCCAGGGATGGGCCAGGCCAAAACCAGAAGCCTAGTTCTCCATCCAGGTCTCCTAGGTGGGTGACTGGTACCCACGTACTTGGGCTGCCATCCAGAGCTTTCCCAGGCACATCATCAGGGAGCTGGATGGGAAGTGAAGCAGCTGGACTTGGACCAGTGTCCACATGGAATGCCGGCATCACAGGCCATAGCTTTACCAGCTTTGCCACATCGCTTGCACCATGAGTAATTTTTTCTTTAAGATTAATTTCAATTAATTACGTCTAGAGATCAAATTTTACATAAGTGGTAATCTAGCACATCCTTGAAAAATATGATAAAAAGTTTTAATGAGGCTACACCTAGTTATGGATTATAGTATTTACATGCCTGATGCCTATTAAATTCAGTAAAACATGGCTTATTTTATGGCAGAAAATGTTAGGGATTGATAACAGTGATGGAGGTAAAGAATAAAAGACTTTTGTATTCCACAGAAGCAAATATAGGAACTGCATCTTTGCATTCTACATTCCCATTAAAATATAGGAACAGTACAGCACTCAATAAAGGATAGACTGAAAAAATGATAAAAACATGACCATTGTCTCAAAATGAGTTTTGAAGAGAATAGAATCCTCCTAGTGAGAAACCTAAGAAAAAGCATGGAAATACAAACATCCAGCTCACTATAACTGATAGCACAAAATCAATAGTAGATGAGGAAAGATGAGAAGACTAGATAAAGTTAATCCTTATAAAACAAGCAGTTGAGAATTGTGAACTCTGAAGAAAGCAGGTCATTTTACATCCAGAATCAGCAACATAAGGAAATAACAAAATGGGCAATGGATAATAAGCAATGAAATTGCATAATTTTTATTAATTAGAAATAGAACAAATAAAATGAAGAGAAAACTAAAATGAACAAAAGACAAAGAGAAAAAAGGAGCACAGAGTACAAAATTTTGAAAAGACAGACAGGGGTACATATAAAACTGAATCAATAATGCAGATGCAACAAAAATAAAGGGAAATTATTAGTTATCATCCAGAGACAAAAAAGAGTCTGACTTTTTCATTCAATAAAAGCTAATTACATAGTTAATTATAAGCCAAACATCCTCCATAATCTAAGAATTTGGTTGTTGTTCTTCACACCAGGAAGACTATTTTAAGAAGTTAAATTCCAAATTTTGTGTCCAATGTAGTTATAACAATATTCAGAATACTATGAAATATCTTATAATTAATCTTATTCTGATATCAAACAGTAGCCATGTAAGCAAATATAGAAACACCTGTCGAACCAGCAATCAATCAACAAGGTCTTAGCACATTACAGCTTTGGGTCCTATACCATATATAAAGAAACAAGGCCTGTAGCAGGGACTCATGTTTAACTCTGCCATTTCTGACTGGGCAAATACATAAGGAACTTTGCCTGAATTTCCCCAATGATGAGTATGATATGAATATCCAGATAATGATTCTGCAGCATTTTTTTTCTGATTGTTGGCCTATGTATTAACTGAGAAAATACCCTTGGTTGTAAACTTTCAAAAGTATTTAATAAAATTCATAGCATAGAATGGCAGATGTCCTAAATAGCACTCTGGCCTCAGAATCAACCTTTAAGGCATGTGCATCCGGCTGAAAAGTCCATGAGAGTATTTTAGGCATGGAAAGCCAAGACACTCTGGAAAAAAAAGAAGACCTAAATGAAAGATCTCTATGAGTGAGATCCCAGTGGAACGAATGGGGCCATCAAAGAAGGAGGTACCTTTCTCTGAAGGGAGGAGAGAACCTCCACTTTGACTATGACCCTGTAGGAATAAGATTGAAGTCGGCAAACCCTCAAGGCTTCCATAGCCTTGGCAACTCATGACTAGACCCTAGGGAGATTACTGACACCATAAACCAGAGTGTTAAATTGTTAAATCAACTTCAGGAGTCACTGTGTACTTACATCTCATGTGGGATCTGTCCTTAATGTGTTGTCCAATGTGAAGTAATGCTATAACTAGTACTGAAACAATATTTTACACTTTGTGTTTCTGTGTGGGTGCAAACTGATGAAATCTTTACTTAGTATATACTGAATCAATCTTCTGTATATAAAGAAAATTAAAAATGAAAAAAAATCTTGGTGTTAAATTGGAAATTGCATAGAAAATTAATCAATTTAAAAAAAATATATCGGCCGGCGCCGTGGCTCAACAGGCTAATCCTCTGCCTTGTGGCGCAGGCACACCGGGTTCTAGTCCCTGATGGGGCACCGGATTCTGTCCCGGTTGCCCCTCTTCCAGGCCAGCTCTCTGCTGTGGCCCGGGAGTGCAGTGGAGGATGGCCCAGGTCCTTGGGCCCTGTACCCCATGGGAGACCAGGAAAAGCACCTCGCACCTGGCTCCTGCCATCGGATGAGTGCGGTACGCCAGCCGCAGCGCGCCAGCCGAGGCGGCCATTGGAGGGTGAACCAACAGCAAAAGGAAGACCTTTCTCTCTGTCTCTCTCTCACTGTCCACTCTGCCTGTCAAAATATATATATATATATACTCCAACAGTATTTTCCACTTTGTGTTGCTATGTGGGGGCAAACTGTTGAAATCTTTACTTAATATATACTAAACTGATCTTCTGTATATAAAGAAAATTGAAAATGAATCTTGATGTGAATGCAAGGGGAGAGGGAGTAGGAAAGGGGAGGGTTGCGGGTGGGAGGGAAGTTATGGGGGGGGAAGCCATTGTAATCTATAAGCTATATTTTGGAAATTTATATTCTTTAAATAAAAGCGTTATTAAAAAATAAAATAAAATTCATAGTTGCCAGTTATTCTTGACTCCCATAGTAATCCTTTATTATTATGATTTCATCTGAAGATTGGGAAAATCCCGAGGATCTCAGGTTACTGCTTTAACATTTGGATTGGGAAGGAAGGGAAGCAGCATGGCAAGGTACAAGTGGGATACCTAGGACGTGTTACGAGGAAAATCAGATCAGAGAAAAGAAGTACCAGTGGTCCATAAAGAATGAGAGGGGAGCTCAAGCCTAAATCCATAGTTGACAATTTATGGCATTAGGTCATAAAAGAAAAAAGACATTAAGTAACAAAAACTAAAGTTTTAATTACAAGTAGCTTGTTAGCAAAACCAAGAGGACAGTCAGAAAACTGAAAACTATTACAGGAGCGGGTATTTAGAATAGAAGTTAAGACACCCTTGGGAACCCCACATCCTATCAGAGTGCCTGTGATGGAACCCTGGCACTGTTTCTGACTTCAGTTTTTGATCTGCACATTCTGGGAGGCAGTAGTTGATAGCTCAAGTACTTGGACTCCTGCCACTCATGTAGGAAACCCAGATTGAGCTACGAGCTTCAATCTGGCCGAACCTTGGCCAGGAGATGGCAACCCTCACTCTTTCTCTGCCTTTCAAATAAATTATTTAAAAATTTAAAATGTATTTAAAATAAAGATGAAAAGAGATAAGAATTATAAAAACGCAGTAAGTAAAATGTAAATTGGAAATGATTGTGACAATATAAATGAAATAGTTAATATAGATACAGAGATTCACGGAAGAAATAATAAATAAGCAAAGCTATTTATTATCAAATAATTTACAGAACTGTGAAATTTATGGGGTTGGTATTGTGGCATAACAGGTTAAGTCACTACCTACAATGCCAGCATCCCATATGGACGCTAGTTCGAGTACTGGCTGCTGCACTTCCAATCCAGCTCCCTTCTAACGTACCTTGGAAAGCAGAAAAAGATGGCTCGAGTGCTTGGGCCCCTGCAGTCACGTGGGAGACCTATATGGAGTAACAGGCTCCTGGTTCTGGACTGCCCCAGCCTCAGCCTTGTGATATTTGGGGAGTGAACCACTGAACGGAACATCTCTCTACCACTCTGTACCTCTTTTTAAAAAAGAAGTTTTAAAAAAACAAAAGACAAGACACTTCATAGGTAAAAATACAGACAGCCTGAAAATGAAGGTTTGGGAAAAGATTATATCATGCAAATGGAAACCAAAATCAAGCAGAAGGAGCTATATTCATATTACATAGAAAAGACTAAGTCAAAACTGTAAAAAGAGACAAAGGACATTATATATTGATAAGAAGGCTCATGTTCCATGTATGCATGGAACACTAGAGCACGCAAATATATACAGCACATATTATTAGACCTAAGTGGTAGAAGACTTCAACTGCCTACTGCCATCAATGGACAGATCATCCCAACAGAGAATCAACAAAGATACATCAGAGTTTAATCATGCTGTTAAGCAAATGGACCTAAGATATTTATAGAACATTTCAACCAGCAGCTACAGAATACACACTCTTCTCATCAGCACATGGAAAATTCCTAGGAATACCATGTATTAGGTGACAATTCTTTGAAAAGATTGACATCAAATCACATATTTTCTAGTTCACAAACAAAGCAAAATATCAACGACAAAAACAATAGGACATTTACAAATATATGGAAATTAAACATCTATTAAATAACCAATGGATCACTGAAGAAATAATTTCTTAAGGCCAATGAAAATAAAAAAACAATGTATCGAAACGTATTTGATATAATAAAAGTAGTATTCAGAGGAAAGGTTATGGCAGTACGTTCTTACATTTAAAAAATGAAGGTTTCAAATAAACAATCTAAAGATATCTATCTTAAGAACTTAGAAGTAAACAAAGCAAACCCAGAATTACCAGAAGGCAATAAGATTTGAAGCAGAAACAAATTACATTGAACCTAAAAAAAATACAAAAAAAACAGTCAAAACAAAAAGCTAGGTGTTTTTTAAGAAGATAAACAAAACAGACAAATCTTTAGCCAGACTTCCAAAGAGAAAAATTAAAATCTCAAGTAAAATTAGAGATGCAAAGAAAGGCAATTAAATGCACAGAAATCATAAGAAACTATTGTCTATATGCTAAAAAATTGGAAAAGTTTGAGGAAATAGATGTTTCTGGATACATGTAATGTACCAAAATTAAATCAAGAATATATAGAAAATCTAAACAGATTCATAATAAGTGATGAGACTAAGCAGTAATTAATTCCCCCATCAAAAAAAAAAAAAAAACCCTCCTTGATCTGATGGCTTTACTATAAACTCTAAAAAACATTAAAAAGGAAACTAACCTCAATACTTTTCAAACTATTCCAAAATATTGAAAAGGATGGAACTCCGCCAAAATCTTTCAATGAGGCCAGCATCACTCTGATATCAAAACCAAACACAACAGAAAAAAAAACTGACCAAAATCTTTTATGAACATAAATGCAAAATTTCTAAGCAAACAACTTACAAACTGAATCCAACACTACATCAAAAGATGATACATCATTACCATTTGAGATTTATTCCAGAGATCAAAAAGTGGTTCAACACTTGCAAATCAATAAATGTCATGAATCATATCAACAGAATAAAGACCAAAACCAATATGGATCATCATAATAGATGCAGAGAAAGCATTTGATAAGATTCAACATCACTTCATGAAAAAATTCTTAAGAAATTAGATATATAAGGAACGGAACACGTCTCAAAATTATCAGATAAGTAGAATTCAAAACAAAGAGTATTATTATATATTTATACATATTACTATTATATATAATATTACTGTATATTACTATAGATTTCTATATAGACAGGCTGAGCCTCATAAATCTTTTTTTTTTTTTTTTGACAGGCAGAGTGGAGAGTGAGAGAGAAAGACAGAGAGAAAGGTCTTCCTTTGCCATTGGTTCACCCTCCAATGGCCGCCACGGCCAGCCCACCACACGGATCCGAAGGCAGGAACCAGGTTCTTCCTCCTGGTATCCCATGCAGGTGCAGGGCCCAAGGACTTGGGCCATCCTCCACTGCACTCCTGGGCCACAGCAGAGAGCTCGCCTGGAAGAGGGGCAACTGGGACAGAATCCGGTGCCCAGACTGGGACTAGAACCCAGTGTGCTGGCGCCACAAGGTGGAGGATTAGCCTATTGAGCCGCAGTGCTGGCAGAGCCTCATAAATCTTAAAATACATGAAACAAAGATAAATAGAAATTGAAGGGAAAAATGCATTAAAACAGCAATGGTTGAAGATATTGATGACTTTTTCTCATGAATATATAGTAAGCTCATGGATAATGTAAACAGTACTATTAAGATTCTGACTTAAGTGGTATTTATATTTACAGATCAGAGGGTACCACTGTTGAGAAAGGCACATTCTCTTCAAATTAATTTGGTACATTCAAAGTACATCATGTACTTTGCCATTAAAAGCAAAATTTCAATATTTTAAAAATTATTGATGTACAATGTTCTGACAAGAACAAAACTGCATTACAAATGATGACAACACGATATTTAAAAATAAAAATACTTGAAAATTAAAACATTTTTAGAATCCATAGGTCAAGGAAGAAATCAGACAGGACATAGAAAGGGCTATAGGGGAATAATATGAACAGCTTTATAACATTTAATAACAGATAAAATGGAAAATTTTGAAGAAACACAAAAATCTATCAAAGGTCAGTCAAGAATAAACAAACTAAAATTGAAATAATCAAAAAGTATCCCAGAAATAAAACTGCAGTCCAAGATGTCATAACTCATGAATTCTACTAAACAATTACAAAACTCATATCAATCCTACAAAAACATTTTCAGAGAATAGCGATTAAAATTTTACCACTTACAGGGCCAAACTTACTGTGATATCAAAACCAAAATAAGACATTCCAAGAAAAACATTCTGCAGGCCAATACACTGATGCAAAAGATCCTTAGTAAAAAATATTATTTAATTAAAGTCAGCAATATGCAAAATCAATATTACAACTTGATTCAGGAGGGCTTATTCAATCAGTGTGTATTTCACTAGATTAACTATGATGACTAAGAAAGAAAGCCAATATGTATCTCTCAATATTCTCCCAAAACCATTTCACAAGAATAAGTGCTCGTTTATGATTTTAAGAAAAAAAGTTTCAGCAAATTAGGAATATAGGGAAATTTGAAAAATTAAGCTTGTGAGTGAAAACAAGTATGAAAGGTGAATTTCTACTAAAATCCTCTTTGGAAATCTCTTAGACTGTTCAGACAATATTTATGAAATTGAATGTACAGTGACAAAAGCTATAGCATAACCAACCAGCTAAACAAATGCCAGCAGATATCTTCTTATACATTTAAAACAACAGCAATAATGAATTCAATGAGTAAAATCTTCTTTAAAAATGACAGTAACAAGGCCAGCACTAGTAGGCTAAGCCTCCACCTGCAGTGCCAGCATCCCATTTGACATCTGGTCTGAGACCCCGCTGCTCCACTTTTGATCCAGCTCCCTGCTAATGGTCTAGGAAAATGGTAGACAATGGCTCAAGTGCTTGGGCCCCTGCACCCGCATGGAGGAGTTAGAAGAAGCTCCTGGCTCCTGGCTTTGCATAAGCCTAGCTCTGCCATTGCAGCCATTTGGAGAGTGAACCAATGGAAGGAAGACCTTCCTCTCTGTCTCTTCTTGTAACTCTGCCTCTCAAATAAGTGCATAAAATCTTTAAAAAAAATGATAGTAACAACACTCACCGGGGTGCACCCAACAATAGGTAGCAGACCACTTAAATTGTTGAAAAATTATGAAAGAGAGAATGTTTTCCCTTAAAACTGAGAACAAATCAATAATATCTGCTTTCATTGTTTTTATGCAAATCTGTGCTGGAAGTCCCAATCAGTGCTACAAGGTAAGGAAATTAATACTAGACAAGAAGGAGTAGTTACAGAAACTTAATTTTTGTGGGTAATGATCATTTGCATAGAAAATCATTAAAAATTGCTTAATATTAAATTGAAAAAATGAGCTTTTAAATAGCAGAATATATGTTCAATATGAAACAACTTTTACATGGAGCAATGACAAACTACTATTAAAATTAAAAACTTTTATATATTATAGCATCACTACACGAAGGGGTAAATTTAACAGAGGATGTGAAATATCTATGCAAGACATTGAAAATCATAAAACACTACTGACAAACGTTAAAGAAGACCTAAATAAATGGAGTAGTAAGCCATATTCTTAGGTTGAATAATGCTTATTCATCCAAATTAATCTTTAGATTCAGAGCAATTCAGAATAAAATCCCTGTATGCTTCTTTGCAAAAACTGACAGATTGTAAAATGTCTATCTACATAGAAAGGACCTTGAACAGATAAAATAATTTTGAAAAAAAAAATGGAAGACTTATCCTGCCTGGTTTTAAGACTTACTATAAAGCTATAATAATCTAAAAGATGTCAAAGCAGCTTGAAGGTAGACATATAGGTCAATGAAGCAGAAAAGTGGTTTCACTCATTTATGGCTGATTTTTAACAAAGATGACAAAGTAATTGGATGGGAGGGGTGTGAGTAGACAGTTTTTCAAGAAATGAAAATGGAATGGCTATATGTTCAAACAGAAAAACTCTCCTAAACCAATTTCTCATAATAAATATGAAAAAATTCCAAGTGGTTCATAGGTCAGAGCACATGATATTCAGAGCAAATCTTACAGAATAAAACATTAGATAAAGTCCCTGACTTTCTATTGGAGAAATCTTACTGATATTAGTCACTAAAAGTATAAACTCACAAAAAAAAAGTAATAAATTCTATATCCTCAAAACAAACTGGAAACACCGGTTCAAATCCCCACTGCTCCACTTCTGATCCAGCTCCCTGCCAATGCACCTGAGAAAGCAGCAGATGATAGCCCAAGTGTGTGGGACCCTGCACCCATGTGGGAGACCTGGGTGGAGTTCCTGGCTTTGGCCTGGCTTTTGCAAATGTGGTCATTTGGGGGAATGAACATCAGATGACTCCTATGTCTTAAAAACAAACCAAACAAAATAAGCAAACTGATCAGTTGAAAAGAGTAAAACATTGCTAAAAGAAATTAAAAATGACAGTTATAATCTGCTCAAGGAATGAAACAGCAAATAGTCAATATAGCAATGCTCCTTGAATAGGAAAAGATACAGTAACTTTAAAAATAATTTCAGCAGCTAGTATATAGAAACTGAGAGGACATATCAAAGATACATGGAAATGCAAAGTATCTAGAAGATCAAAGCAATTTAGTAAAAAAACAAGAAAGAATTTGTACTAACTGAATTCAAGAGTTGGTCTAACACTACTATTAATCAAAATTTTATGGCAATGGCTTAAGAACTGACAACAGAATAGTTAGCACAGAAATTAAATTCTTAGTTATTTTGTTACTGATATCCAAAAAATATGCAAATGTACTTAAATAAGCAAAGGCTTTTCAACAAATGGTGCTAGAATACCTATATATCCATATAGAAAAATATGATTCACTCCCTATCTCTTATCAGAAAAGTAAGTCAAATCATACATTTAAACATATAGAATGTCTGCATAATTGGGAATAAAGTTTCTTAGGCAGATCAGAAAAAGCAAGTCAAGGGAAAAATAGATATTAGAATTCAGCAAATCAAAAAGTTCTACTAATTAAAAAAAACAATATCAAGAAAACAAATAAGGGGTTGGGGTTGCAGCGAAGCCACCAGCGTTCCTTATCAGAGTGCTGGTTCAAGTCGTGGCTGTACCACTTCCAGTTCAGTTTCCTGCTAGTCTGCCTGAGAAGGCAGTGGACGGCACAAGTACTTGGGCCTTTCCACCCATGTGGAAGACCCAGATGAAATTTGAGGTTCCTGGCCATGTTGGGGTTGCGAGCATTTGGGGGATATAATAGAGATCTTTCAACTTTGTTCAGTTTTTTTCAAAATTTTAAAAAGATTTATTTATTTATTTGAAAGAGTTACAGAGGTGGAGAGAAATGGTGGAGATAGAGATCATCTATCTGCTAGTTCACTCCTAGATGGCTACAATGACCAGCACTGGGTCAGACTGAAGCAAGGAGCTTCATGTGGGTCTTCTACATGTGTGGGAGTCGCCCAAACACTTGGGCCATCTTCCTGTGCTTTTCTTAGGCAATTAGCAGAGATCTGGGTTGGCAGTGAAGTAGCCCAGACATAAACTAGAGCCCATATGGGATGTCAGTGTCAGGCCATAGCTCTACTCACTATGCCACAGTGCCAACCTCAAGAATTTCTTCTTTCAGTTTAATAAGAATGTAAGTTCCATACGGTTGTTGTTCAAGATCGAGCTGCTCCACTTCTGATCCAGTTCCCTGGAAATGGCCTGGGAATGCAGTGGAAGATGCCCAAGAGCTTGGGCCCCCACACTTACCTGGGAGACCCAGAGAAACTCCATATATACATACATATAGATAGATAGATAGATAGATAGATAGATAGATAGATAGATAGATAGATATAGATAGATAGATATATAGATAGATATATAGTTTTTCTGGGATATATATATATATCCCTTCCTCTTCTTTTGTTTATCTTTCGAATAAATAAATCTTTTAAAAGAGTCTAAGTCCTAAAGAAACACTATCTACACCCAGATTTTTTCAATTAAATCACTTACTACACATGTGTTAGATATGTCTGATTTGTATTTGTTTTATAGAGTAGTGGGAGTGGTGTCTAAATTCCTAAGTTTCACTGCCTGATTTTTATGAACTTTTCTATTTCTGGTTAGATGAATGTACACAAACTAGTCAGTGTCTCTGAGCTTCATTTTCCTTACCTGTAATACTCAGGTAATAAGGGTATGATTTCCACGTGGCTGTGGTTAGCACTGAACTGGATTCTGCATGTAAAGCTCTTGAACTTCCACCTAGCACTTGATACATCCTTTAAAATATTAGCTCCTGGGTAGTCACCAATTGTGGCACTGGTACAGCCTGAGGCTTGAGTGCTGTTTCAGATTCAGCTCCCTGCTAATGATTGTGGGAAAGCAGCAGATAATGTTTCAAGTACCTGGGCCCCTACCACCAACATGAGAGACCCAAATGACATACCCACTCACGTTGTGGAGTAACTAATCACTGACTTTATTAGCAAATTCAAATGATTAAAGATTTCATCTGTTATTAGAGACTAAAATGATGCCATTATATATTCTTTGGAGTGTGGAGCATGTAAAAATGAATCCCTTTGCTCTTTAGGCAGAATATGGCATGTGTTCAGAAGGCATAGACTGTGGTTCATACCTCATAAACACGCCAGCATTGAATTCTCAGACAAGTGACTCAACAGCTGTGTGACTTGGGGCATGATATTTAATGTTGCTGAACTTCAATTCCTTCATTTGTAAATGAGGTTGATAATACCCTATAGGCATACATTAAGGAACATATGAAATTTACTGTATGTAAAATTTTAATACTAAGTATGGCCTATAATATAAACTCAATAAGTGCAGCTCTTTTTTTATAGCTCAAGAAATATTTATTGGTATTCAATAGTAAGATATCTCAGGGATCATTTATAATTCATCTGCACTTAGAGACTCAAATTCCAGAAAATGCCTTCTAACAGAACTCCAAGGGAAATTGCCACATTTGCCATGTTAGAACATCAGTATTCCAAATGTTAAGCCTAAAGCAGACAGTTGTGCTAGCACAATTTGTTATATCATGTTCTTTAATACTTCAGTGCACCTAATATAATCAAAGGTTATAGGTTCATTCATCTTTCTTTGAAGTTCTTCCAAACTATTCTACTTCTCTATTGGCCTAATACAGTGAACCATTGCATTTGCAATAGATTTTGATTACATATGTTTAACATATTTTCCCTTTTGAATTATTATGCAATTATGATTGTCATTATATTCTAATATCTTCATAATTTAATTTGATTAGAAACATGAATTGTATATATGCACAGTTGCCCAGAATATATACAAATACATGAGACCCTAAGTTAATTAATGTTATCATTTATAACCTTCATCTTTCAGCATTCGAATACTGCTCGATTGACTTATAATTATGTCTATGCAGAAATATTGTACATATAACAATTATTATACTTAGTTTTATAAACCTAAGTGAATTAAGCATAATATCTAAGAGAGTTATGTTCCAAGCTTATTCTCATTGGTGATTATATATGACAGCTCCACTTTACACAGAAGTATTGTTGGCAGAATCAGGCAGACCTACTCACAGTAGGAGTTTAAGTTACTAGTCATTGATGACACCATATGACAGGTGCTGCACTAAACACTTTCTACACATTTTCTATTTAATAATACAGCAACTTCATGATGTGATTGTTATTATCCTGCATTAGATGGGAAGACTGAGACTTGGAAAAATCATACAAAAGATCACAGGGTAAAGTCAGAATGTACTTCAACCCACTCTGCCTTGCTACAAAACTTGTCTTTTATCCACTCAAGGAACTGCAGAGGTCAAATGATAAATGGTGAGGGCTAAGGCACTGGGAGCGTAAAGGTAGACCACAGTTAAATAGTAGATTGAATATAATTTTGGTGAGGGGTTTTATATAGTGTGATTAATGACATGGTTGAAGGATTAATGGCAATTTAGGATGACTTCTCAAACTGGTTTCAGCAAGCAGTTTTACAGAGAGCTGAAATGAGAGCAAATTTAGTAAAGGAAATGATGTTCAGTTTGGGAGCATTTGAAGCATCAAAAAGACACTCTAAGAATCATCCTTGAGAGACAGCTATAGAAGTCCTAATTGTGTGCGATATAATTGAACCCTGGGACTGATAAAAATACTAGAAACATTATGAGCAGCAATGAAACCTCAAAGACTAATACGTGAGACCTATGAAGAAAAAGGCTGATAGAAGAGTAAACAGAAGGCTACGAGGGAAAAAATTATTTAAATATTTAATATTGAAACTTTAAATATTAGTGAAATGAAAGTTGAACAGAAAGAATTTACCCAAATAGAATGCAGAGAAATATAAAAAGAAGAAAAATGCTGACAGATCACCTAATAGAAGTTCCAGAGAGGAAATAAAGAAAACAATTGTGACTTAACAAATTTTTAAAACAGTGACTGAAAATTTTCCCAAGAAAGGTAAAATATATTTTTAATTCTGTTAATTTTCTATATAATTTAACAATAGCATCCAACTCTATTGACCTTCATGAAATCCTATCTCTATCAAGTCATAAAAGGTCAGAAAGAAAATTTTACATATCTAATGGAAAAAGGATGTGCTAAAATTTAAGAGTTAGAAGTATAACCACTGTATCCTGACATGGGAGTTAGACTCTCTTTGGAACAATTTTTACTCTGATTCTATCCCTTTCTTTATACAGGCCTCTCTATCTATCTGACATCTTCCCAGGGCCATGGTTCCTCAGCACAAATCGAAAATAACATCCAAGAAAAACACTCAAAAATGAATATATATATTCAAAATTCCAAAAAATTAACCAATTTTTAAGTTGAAATTTCTCTTTTAAATTAGAAATATGTTCCTATAACTAACAATGGCAGAAACACGTAGCCAGGAAATTTTGATACTACACCAGAAGTGTGGAAATATGGGTAATGCACAAAGACAAGAGTTGAATGGTGCTGAAGCCAGAAGAGATAGATAGATCAATATGGGGGAAAATCAAGATAAAATTTTTATTTCAAAAATACTCCAGAAATAAATGTTGAATTCCTCCCCACACCTTATATAAAAGAGAAACTTGAATTGTCAAACTTTAATAATTCAGAGGGAATACACAAAGCACTAGAAGGCCATACATATTTCCATAATCTTAGAATAAAGAAGACATCTCCATATACAGCTTCAAAATAAAAGTAACTTGTAAAAGACTGCTTGATCTGATTATAAACATCAAACACCACCACAAACAAAACTGGGAGATCAATGGCAATTTAGAAAGAGTACAGAGGGATTTGAGAAACAAATTCCCTATATATAAATTATTAAGGAATAATAAAAACATTTCACCAACTGATAAAAGAAACTCACCAAAATGTTTCATCTTACTAATAGCAAACACATGAAATTTACAGCACAAATGAAACTTATTTTTGTCACTTATCAAAGTTTCTTGTTATTTATTTATTTAACAGAGTTAGATAGTGAGAGAGAGAGAAAGAGACAAAGGTCTTCCTTCCATTGGTTCACTCCCCAAATGGTTGCTATGACCGGAGCTACGCCAATCAAAGCCAGGAGCCAGGTGCTTCCTCCTGGTCTCCCATGCAGGTGCATGGCCCAAGCACTTTGGCCATCCTCCACTGCACTCCCGGGCCACAGCAGAGAGCTGGCCTGGAAGAGGAGCAGCCGGGACTAGAACCCAGTACCCATACGGGATGCCAGCACCACAGGTGGAGAATTAACCAAGTGAGCACGGGCCCTTCAAAGTTGTTTTTAATGAAAACATTCATCCTAGTTAGCACGTGATGAGGTGGGTACTTTCACATTCTGCTGGTGAGAATGTACATGGGCATAATAATATTCCTGGAGAGCAAATTAAGAACATCTTTAAAAGAGCCTAAAAATCTTCAGATGTCTTAATTGAGCAATTCCACATCTAAGTGATAGAGATTGGATTGAGATGTCAGAGTAGGGAGGGAGCTTACAGCTCTAGTCTAGGAGAAGATAGTTTTAAAAAAGTGGAGACAGAGCAGAATCAAAGAGTTAGAGAGAAAACAGCAGAGAAAATTTCATGCAAATTAGAGGGACATAACAGACCTACGTGGAGAGTGTGGACATGCACAACTCAGGACCCCGGCATCTGAGAACCTTTGCACCAGCACTGGAGAGTGAGGTGAGACCAGACTACAGCAGCCCAAGCCACTGGCAATAAAGCTGCAGGAAAACTCTGGTGGAATCTGGCTTGAAGCCCTGTGGGGGATAGTGCACCTGCCAAACAAGAGAAAAAGAAAAAAAGAGAGAGAGAGAAAGCACACTTCTCTCTCTTCTTCCACCCTGCAACAGCTCCCTGTAACAAACCGATAGAGAGTTGGTGCCATTTTGCCCATGCCCAGCAACCAGCCAAGTAGAGACTCCTGAGTCTGGCAGAGAGAACTGACATGGGGCTGGGTGCTCATGACTGTGGGAAGCTTGTGTTCAGGACTGTGGAAACACTGAGGCTGCATGGGAAGGCTCAGGGTGTGGCTGGGACTTGGGGTAGTCACTGCGGGAAGCTCCAGACACTAGGGTTCCCTGGATCCCTGGTGAGGGACATTTCTGTAGAATCTGCTTACACCAAGGACTGTACAGATCCTTTGTGTGGTCCTTGTGGAAGCACAGATGATTATTACACCCACTGGGGCTAGTGTTCAGGCACTGGTGTACTTTAAGGAGTGAAAATGAGCAGAGCCTACTTCAATGGAGCAGAACAACCTTCCCTCTGATTGAAAAAAAATGAGAGAGATTTACCACACCCAACCAGGATGTCACCTTAACACTCCCTTCACCCTGGAGCACTGAACAAAGCTCCCTGTCTACACTCACCACATGCCTCTAGGTTTTCCCTGAAAGCAGACACTCCACTAATCCACACTGATATAGTCCAGAGATAAAAGCCACAAGAAAAGAAAGAGTGAAAGAGAGAGAGAGAGATGGAGAGATGGAGAGAGAGAGAGAGGGAGGGAGAGAGGGAAGGATGGAGGGAGGGAGGGAGGGAGGAAGGAGGGAAAGAATGAAGGAAGGAAGGAAGGAAGGAAGGAAGGAAGGAAGGAAGGAAGGAAGGAACCAATTAGTATCTCCACAAATCACAAATGCTGAATAATAAACACAACAATTCAAGGAACAAGAATAAGGAAGACAACATGATGACCCTAAAAGAACACAATATTTCAATACTAGATTGTGAAAATGAAGATACTGAAGAAATGCCAGAAATATAATTCAAAAATTGATCATAAGATTACAGAAGCAGACACATAAACTCAAAAAGTCCATATATGACATGAAATAAAATTTCTCCCACGAAATTGATATCGTAAAGAAAAAGCAAAATGAAATCTTAGAAATGAAGAATTCAATAGAAAAAATAAAAAAACATAGTGGACAGCCTTAAAACAGAATCTATGAAGCAGAAGGAAGAGTATCTAACTTAGAAGACAAATTCCAGGCAATTTTACAGTCAGACAAAAAATGAAGAAATGAAAAACTAAAAAACATTGTTGGGAATCTACAGGGTACTATCAAATGACCCAACATATGTGTTCTAGGAGTTCTTGAAGGTGTGGAAAAAGAGAAAAGATTAGAAGGCCTGAAATAATAACAGAAAACTTCTCTAGTTTGAAGAAAGGGACACCCAAGTACAGGAATCACAGAGAACTCCTACTAGACATGACCAGAAAAGATCTTCACCATGGCACATTTTAATAAAACTTTCCTCAGTAAAAAATAAAAGATTCTAAAATGTGCATGAGAGAAATGCCAGATTGCATTCAGAGGATTTCCCATTAAACGCACAACAGGCTTTGCATCAGAAACCATACAGGCTAGGAGATAATGGTGAGATACATTCCAAGTCTTAAGAGAAAAAAACTGCCAACCTAGAAAAATATACCCTGCAAAGCTCTCATTTATGAATGAAGGTGAAATAAAGACATTCCATTAAAAAACAGAAATTGAAAGAATTTGTCACCACCCATCCAGCCTTGCAAAAAGATGCTTAAGGTTGTGCTGCACACAGAAACATGGTCATAACCATGCAAGAAGGTAAAGGATGAAAATCTTCCAGTAAAAGTACAAAGTAAATTCAAAGAAAAAAAAGGAATATTTATGGGAAAATGCAGGGCAAAGATGTTACTTATCAATAGTTACCTTGAACATAAATTACCTCAGCTCTCCAGTTAAGAGAGACACACAGGCTGAATGGATAAGAAAAACAAAACCCATCCATTTGCTGTCTACAAGAAACACATTTTACCAACAAAGATGCATCAGACAGAAAGTTAAAGGACAGAAAAAGATATTGTATACCAACAGAAATCAAAAAAGAGATGGTATAGCCATCCTAATATCAGATAAAAAAAAGACTTTAACACAAAAACTGTTAGACAAAGAATGGCACTATGTAATGATTAAAGGATCAATTCAGTAGGAAGATGTAACTATTAAAAACATATATGTACCTACTTACAGGGCACATGGTTATTTAAAAGAAAGTTAAGCGAAAAGAGAGACATAGACTCAAATACAATAGTAGTGGGTGACTTCAGTACCCCACTTTCAGCAATGGACAGATAACCAGACAGAAATTCAGCAAGGAAATAGCAGAGTTAATCAACACTATAGACCAAATGGTCCTGATAGATATCTACAGAACTTTTCATCCTACAGTTGCAGAATACACCTTTTTCTCAACAGTGCATGGATCATTCTCTAGGAATGACCACATACTAGATCATAAAAGCAAGTCTGAGCAAGTTAAAAAAAAATCAAAATTGTACCATGCATCTTCTTGGACCACACTACAATGAAGCTGGAAATTAGCAACTCAAGAATATCTAAAACATATGCAAACACATAGAGACTGAATAACACTCCTAAATGAACAGTGGGTCATTGAAGAAATCAAAAGATAAATCATAAATTTCTGGAAACAAATGAAGATGACAATACAACATATAAAAACTTATGGGACACAGCAAAACTAGTGTAAAGAGGAAAGTTTATAGCAATTGGGAAGGAGGAAGTCAAACTATCCCTATTTGCAGATGACATGATTCTATATATAGGGTATCCAAAAGACTATACTACTGGAATTCATAGAAGAGTTTGGTCAAGTAGCAGGATATAAAATCAATATACAAAAATCAACAGACCTTGTATACACAGACAATGCTATGACTGAGAAACAACTTCTAAGATCAATCCCATTCACAACAGATACAAAAAAAATCAAATACTTTGGAATAAATTTAACCAAGGATGTCAAAAGATCTCTACAATGAGAATTACAATACATTAAAGAAATAAATAGACCAAGAAACACAAAAAAACGTGAAAAAAATCTTCCATGCTCATGGATTGGAAGAATCAAGATCATCAAAATATCCATACTTCCAAAAGCAATTTACAGATTCAACACAATGTCAATCAAAATATCAAGGTCCTTCTCAGATCTAGAAAAAAATGACACTGAAATTCAAATGGAAACACAAGAGACCCTGAATAGCTAAAGCAATCTTGTCTTGTACAAAAAACAAACAAACAAACAAACAAAAAAAGCCGGAGGCATCACAATACCAGATTTCAAGACATGCTACAAGGCAATTATAATCAAAACAGCCTGGTCCTAAAAAAACAAACAAACAAACAAACAAAAAAACAAACAGATGGATAGACCAACAGAACAGACTAGAAATGGCAGAAATCTGGTAAAGCGACTATGGAACACAGTATAGAGATACCTCAGAAATCTGAATATAGACCTACTATATGATCCACTCCTGGGAATTTACTCACTGGAAATGAAATCAGCCTATGAAAGAGTTATCTAGGCCGGCGCCGTAGCTCAACAGGCTAATCCTCCGCCTTGCGGCGCTGGCACACTGGGTTCTAGTCCCAGTCGGGGCGCCGGATTCTGTCCCGGTTGCCCCTCTTCCAGGCCAGCTCTCTGCTGTGACCAGGGAGTGCAGTGGAGGATGGCCCAAGTGCTTGGGCCCTGCACCCCATGGGAGACCAGGAAAAAGCACCTAGCACCTAGCACCTAGCTCCTGCCATCGGATGAGCGCGGTGCGCCGGCCGCAGCGCGCTGTCCGCGGCAGCCATTGGAGGGTGAACCAACGGCAAAGGAAGACCTTTCTCTCTGTCTCTCTCTCTCACTGTCCACTCTGCCTGTCAAAAATAAGAAAAATAAAAAAAAAAAAGAAAATAATAAAAAAATAAATAAATAAATAAATAAATAAAAAGAAGGAGTTATCTGCACCCCCATGTTTATTGAAGCTCAATTCACAATAGCTAAGAAGTGGAATCAACCCAAAAACCCATCAACTGAAGACTGGATAAAGAAATTACGGGACTCATATACAATGGAATACTACACAGCAGTGAAAAAAAATGAAACCCAGTCATTTACAACAAAATGGATGAATCTGGCAAACATCATACATAGTGAAATTAACTAGCACCAAAAGGACAAATACCATGTTTTCCCTGCTCTGATAACTAACAGAGCACTTAAAAGGTAATCTATAGATGTGAAATTGCCACTTTGAGAAGTAATGACTTTGAACAGTCTTTATCTCAACTGTTGAGGAAAAGGTTTGTTTTTTCATATTATTTATTGAACTATTTATTTAACATAGAGTTAATCGTATGTGTGTAAAGTCAATTGAAAATAGATCTCAGTAAAAAAAAATAAGAGTGGGAATAACAGCAGGAAGAGGAAGAGGGGTGGGAGAATGGGTGGGAGCACAGGCATGTTATAAAGGATCACCATGTTCCTAAAGTTGTAATTATAAACTGTATAAAGTTTGTTAACTGTAAAGCTATATAATTCTGCACACATTCCTATGGACTTACTCCTAAGGGTACAGTTTAAAACTTGCCATGTGACCCCAAATCCCCTTAGGCTGGGTGGTAAAAATACCATCTTAAGTGTTAAAGTGATCATATAGATAGGATTGATTGCCTGGTAATAATAATAAATAGAATTAAAAACGAGTGAATGCTCCAACACCGGAAGCAGTACACACAGCAGACTCAGAATGAAAATAGCTTTAAATAGCCCTCTGACCTCAGAATCAGCCTTTTAAGGCATTCTGGTCTGGCTGAGCATTTCAGGCAAGAAGAGCCAAGACACTGTGCAAAACATGCCCTCCATGAAGGACCTCAGTGGGTGAGAACCCTTTGGAAAAAAATGGCCATCAAGAAAGGGGGTACTTTTTTCTTAAGAGAGGAGGGAAATTTCACTTTGCTTATGGCCTTTTCTAAATACTTACAGAGTTTGTGGATCTCAAAGGCTTCCATAACCTAGGCAGTTCACATCAAGAGCCTCAGATGATCACTGATGTCATACATGAATGTGTTAATTATTAAATTAACAACAAGAGTCACTGTGCACTAACTTCTCATGCAGGATCTCTATCCTCAAACATTTTTATTATAATTATGTCTTAGTGTTCATAAAAGATGTATGATTCTTTGGTGCTTCTTTAAAGTTAGGTTTCTTAAAAAAATGAAATGAAATTATCTTCAAGAGTCAATTACTTCAAACAGCACTTGTCTTGACTGTTGAGGAACAATTTTGTTGTTATTTTTTTTTCATGCAAATTGTTGAACTCTTAGTATACAGCTGGTCTTTTGTCTATAAAGTGAAGCAAAAATGGATCTTAGTGGAGAATGGGACTGGGAATAGGAGAGAGAAGAGAGATGGGAGGCGGGTATGATGGGAAGAATCACTTATTCCTAAAATGCATGAAGTTTGTATTCCATAAATAAAAGCTTTCTTCTGGGGGAAAATAAAGAAGATTCATGATAATAATTATTACATTATTATTTAAGACACAAATGACTGGGCCTCACCAGGTATTCACTAATAAGTCTTATTTAATGTATTATGATATAGTCATATGAAAATGTCATACCTGAAAACAAATAATTTTTAGAATAAGAGAAGTGTTTAAGAACATGGGCCTGAATATTAAATGAAAAATCACATACAAAATTTTATCTTAAAATTTATCCAAATTATTTAAAATAAAAAATCAGGGGCTGGCGCCGTGGCGCAGTAAGTTAATCCTCCGCCTGCAGCACCGGCATCCCATATGGGCACTGGTTCTAGTCCTGGCTGCTCCTCTTCCAATTCAGCTCTCTGCTATGGCCTGGGAAAGCAGTAGAGGATGACCCAAGTCCTTGGGCCCCTGCATCCACATGGGAGACCAGGAAGAAACACCTGGCTTCTGGCTTTGGATCGGCACAGCTCTGGCCATTGTGACCATTTAGGGAGTGAACCAAAGGACAGAAGACCTTTCTCTCTAACTCTCCTTCTCATTGTCTGTAACTCTACCTCTCAAATAAATATTTAAAAAATAAATAAAAATAAAAAAACAGTACCTTAAAAACAGTAGAAGCAAATGATCTAAAATTAATAATCTATCTTAGTTCTTCATTGTACTGTTCATGCAATAGTTTTTTTCAATATTTTCCAAAGTGATTTATGTTTAATCAGAAAAATAAATTTGGTTTTAAAATAGGAGATACTGTAATATGATACCTCTTTTTCTTTTCCATATCTATCTCTTTAAAAGAGTGGCATAGAGAGTAACAGAAAAGGAAAGAGAAAGAGACATCTTCCATCTGCTGGTTCACTCCCCAAAAGGGCACGACAGACGACAGACTGGGCCAGGCTGAAGCCAGAAACTCTATCAAAGTCACATGAGCAGCAGGAGTTCAAGTACTTGGGCCATCATCTGTTGCCTTCCCAAATACATTAGCAGGAAGCTAGAATAGAAGCAAAGCAACTGGACCACGAACCAGAACCCACTGTGCTACAATACTGTCCCCTCAATATTCCTTTAGCTGTTAAAAATCACTGCCTAATCTAATCTATTCCAGAAAAGTGAAATTGTGTGTATATAACCTCTAAAATAGCATACACTTACAGCACAGTCATTATATCTTTATGAGCACAAATTCTAAAATAGGACTGCATTGATTTGAATGCCAATTTTCTGTACCTCAATCTCCTTATCTGAAAAATCAGTATACATCTTCTAGCTACTAAGACTAATGATATCTATTTTAAGGCATGTTTGTCAAGATTAAATGAGGCAACATATGTGAACTTTTCAGAATACCTGACATAAAATTAATGCAACTTCAGGGTTTATGTATGTACATATGTCCATATCCATGCACACCCCACAAACTCATTTGCTCATGAAACACTAATTACTCAATATACAGTTGATCTCAATTTACTTTTCTTGTGATAAGCAAATGAGCTATACAGCATGGAGTCTGGCTGTCATCTAGGAATTTCAAAGACCATATATTTCTAAATTCAAGTAACATTTATCTGAAGAGCTTAGAGACTTAAATAAGTGATTGACTAATTAAGTGGAATAATTAAAAAGCAAGAACTATCACCTAGCCAAATTATCCAGAGATTTTCTATTGATTAATTAGAAAATTTACTGCATTCACTACCAATTTAATCAGACTAAATCCTGTTGATGTCCTTGATCGGGTAATTATATAATGAGATACAGAAACTAACTACTATAAATCTTAGTATCTATCCAGACCTCATGAGTAAAATCTTGGACCCATTCCTCTTATATTCTCAATTGGTTTATTAAAATCTGAGTGCATATACTCAGAGCATCACCAATATATCAGATTTATCTTTAATATCTTTTGAAACTCAAGAAGGGGAAAGTGAACTTTGGTTTATTTTACATTTTCTGTTCAGTAAAAGTTAAAAATTAATTCCAAATGGAAACCCATTCTTCATTCATTTCCCAAGAAATCTGTCTTCTCTAGCACTTTAAAATCATTCATTTGATTATGTGTCTCTGACTCCACAGTACAGTAACTAGTTCAAATGCTTGGCAGATTTAATTGGTACAAAAAAAAAAAATAGAGGATCAGAGATGAGTTGCCTAAACTCACACTTGGAGCAACAGATCCCTCTGATCCAATTTGAGAGTCTTTTTTAGCTTCTTTGATAATAAATGTCCTACAAGATGCCCACCTCTTTACAAATACAGGTCAGCTTCCTTTTTATTTCTCTTCAGTTCCATTTGGAAATCATCACCAACTGCAATTTCTGAAATTGGCTTTAATCCTCCTCACTTTTACAAGTTCTCTTCTCACACATACAAACACAAAAATTAAAAATAAACATGATCACACATTCACATGCTCAAACTTCAGGCATCTCAAATCATTCAAAATTTTCTGCTTTGCTGGGGACAGCTGCTCTTTTGTCATTGTCCCACACAGTTTTCAATGGTCTTTTCTCAGCTATCTGCATCCTCCATGATCTTGGCTGGGTTACACAAAGTTTCCCACCCTCATCTTTGTCTGTAATCTGGAAGCTATTTAAGCTTCACAAATGTATCTTGGGATAGATACTGTTTTTTATTAGGCTATAAGTAGTATTGATTTTTCAGATGATAATATTGATGTATAGAAAGGTGTCATTCAAAATAAGGTAGTCTAGTTATAGAGTCTGTGCTCCCAAAGCTATAATCATTATGCTATATGCTATCGTAGAGAGGTTACATTCACCCAATATCACTTTTTCAGGATTGAAAAGATTTGGTAATGATTCATAACTACTATTGGGGAAAGGCCAGGAAAGGTCAAGCGGAGAACTTCTTTGGATTCCTATGGAGAATAGAAAAATCTTTCCCTGTGAAGTAAAATGGGATGACTAGAACCTGGGCCTCTCAATGATCACCAAGCTAATGGAAAAACAAAATTAATCCAGCAGCACAACAACCCCAGATTTCACAGTTGTAATGATTTTTGACAGCTTTGGTTCTAGCTTTACGGATGCCAGTTTCATACCTGAGCCACCCAATCATGAGTGTTCAGAAATTCCCTTATTTGCTGATGATATTTTGTATCTAGATTCTATGATTTATACCAGTTCCATCATGACCCATTCTGTTCCCTTTGTTTCTCACTCCTTCCTTCCTTCCTTATTTGGATTCTAGCCAAAGCTACATAAAAATCCACTTGTATTCTGGATCTCATTCTTTCCACTTCTTAAATTTTTTTTTTATTTGACAGGTAGAGTCATAAACAGTGAGAGAGAAAGACTAGAACCTGGTGCCCACAAGGGATGCCTCTGCAGAGGCGGAGGATTAACCAAGTGAGCCACAGCACCAGCCCCAATATTCCCCTATTTTCAACTCCAAGTATTAGTGCCATCTCTAGAGGGCACAATTTCTGTTCAGACTATGTTATTCTGGTCAAATACAACAATAGCTTGAAAAGATAGAATTCTATCTTTGTGGTTGGCGCTACGGCTCAAAGGGCTAATCCTCTGCCTGCGGCGCCAGCACACAAGGTTCTAGTCCCAGTCGGGGCACCGGATGCTGTCCCAGTGGCTTCTCTTCCAGTCCAGCTCTCTGCTGTGGCCAGGAAGTGCAGTGGAGGATGGTCCAAGTCCTTGGGCCCTGCACCCCATGGGAAACTAGGAGAAGCACCTGGCTCCTGCCTTCAGATCAGCGCAGTACGCCCACCACAGCACATCAGCTGTGGCAGCCATTGGAGGGTGAACCATCTGCAAAGGAAGACCTCTCTGTTTCTCTCTCACTATCCACTCTGCCTGTCAAAAAAAAAAAAAAAAAAAAAAAAGAGAGCATGAGCAGGAGAAAAAGGTGGGAGGTATCACTATGTTCCTAAATCTATATATATGAAATACATGAAATTTATAGAACTTCAATAAAATTTTTAAAAAGAAATACAAACAGCCAAGAAACACATGAAAAAGTGCTCAGGATCACCAGCTGTAAAGGAAATCCAAACAAAATCTACAAGGAGGCTTCACTTCATCCCAGTTGGAATGGCTATCATCCAAAAAGCAAAAAATGTTGGTGAAGATGACGACAAAACTTACCTAATACATTATTGGTGGAACTGTAAACCAGTCCAACTACTGTGGAAGATATCTGAAAATAGATCTAACACATGATCTTGCCAAATCATTCCTCAGAATATAACCAAAGGAAATGAAATCAGCATATGAAAGTCTTATCTGTACCTTCATGTTATAGCAGCTCAATTCACAATAGCTAAGACACAGAATCAATCCAGATGTGCACCAACTGATGACTGGATAAAGAAAATGTGGTACATACACATGATGGAATACTACTCATCCATGACAACTAATAGAATCCAGTTGATTTGCAAAAAAATGGATGTAACTGGAGACCATTATGCTTAGGTAATAAGCCAGACCCCAAAACATAAATACCTCATTTTGTTTCATTGGGTTTAGCTAACATATGACCTACAAAAAGAAATTCATGTATATTGAGCTAACTTTATGTCTTGTGATTTGATTCTTGTCCACGACCCTTGTCTATCCCCATGTAGTACAGTGATATACTTTTTACTTGTAGAGTTCTGTTTATAGGAGCATTGAGCCTGTGATTATAAAGAAGGCTAAAGGAAACAAAGGAAACAAAGGAGAAAAGAAAGAGAGAGAAGAAGGGAAAGAAAGAAGAAAGAAAGGAAGGAGGGAGGGAAGAAATGGTACTGGAATATTAACTATAAAATTCATGAAATCTGATCTCTCTATATAAATGTGTAATTAAAATAAATAAAAGTTAAAAAATTCATAGTCTTCAACAACATCTGTATCAAAATACACTTCTTTTGATTTCACTTTCCACAAATTTTGAAATACTTTATAATAAAACTACATTTATACATCCTTTAATGTTGGTGATATGATCTGAAAATGCATCCTCAGGCAACTTCACTGTTTGCAAACATCATAGAATGAACTTACACAAACAAGTGATACAGCCCACTACACACCCAGGTTACACAGTGTGACCCTTGGTTACAGACCTACCTGCACAACATGTTAATATACTGAATACTATATGTAACTGTACCACAATGCTATTGGGACATCGAAACACAGAAAAGTCAAAGTAAAAGATTTAAAAATGGTACAACCATTTCAGATATTTACCACGAATGGATTTTATTCTTATTCAATATGCTTAATTTCTATTTTTAAAACACTTTACTTTAGCTTTGTAAACATTTTTGGTAAAACTTAAGATGCAACACACAGATTAGCTTAGGCCCATACAGGATCAGAATAATCACTGGCACTATCTTCTACCTCCATATCTTGTCTCAGTGGATGGCCTCAGGGACAGCAGTACACACGGAGCTGTCATCTCCTACGATAAAGATTCCTCCTTCTTGACATCTCCTCAAGAACCAGCCTGAGACTTCTCTTGAGGAGGTAACTCTCTCCTCAGAAATAGGCGGTTTGCCTAGTTTGTTTTTTTTCCTCATGAACATTTATCTCTATTGATGAAAACCTTTTGGTGCTGGGATCCACGTTCACAAACTTTTCAAGGTATTGTTGTGCTGTACAAAACTTCAACTAAATACTGTGAATCTTCTTGGACATTTTTTTTTCTCCTCTTGCAATTTCTTTTCTTTATTCATTCACTAAGAAGAATTCCTCAGTTTCATTCATCTTAAGGACCATCATCATATATGAGGTCATCTTTGAAACATCATGTGCATGACTATATTTTTGGATTATATTTAATATCAGAATATCAGAATCATATTAGCATGTTATAGATAACTTTGGCTATTTTGTGAGAATGTATAATAAACATGCATATTTTATGCTGAAAGTACCCAAAGAAAATTGTGACGATCATTTATATGTACTAATCAAACTGTGTATCAGAATAATTCAGGGAAGCAATTCTCAGGTGTTTCTAGTCTCACTATTTTAGATATCTCATTTAAAGGATGTATATTTGAAGTGAGATATATGTTACATAAAAATGCATATAAATCTATACACACAAACATGTATCTACATAGAGATACTGTAAGGCAATTGATAGAAAAGTTATGGTTTTGAACTTTTATTTTTTGGGTTTTTTTTAAATTTGAAGATAGAGAATCATAAACAAAGAGAGATATTGCATCCATCAGTTCACTCCCATAATACCAACACAGCTGAGGCTGGGTAATGCCAAAGCCAGAAGACCAGAACTTCACTCAGTTCCCCGCATGTGGCTGGCAAGGACCTAAGTATTTGATCCATCCACTGCTGCCTCCCAGGATATCCATCAGCAGGAAGCTGGATCTGATGTGGAGTAGCCAGGACTCAAATGTAGGCATTTTGATACAGGATGTGGGCAACCAAACAGCAACTTAAACCACTAGGCCAAATAGTTGCCCAGAGAGTTACCATGTTTTAGAAAAATGCAAATTCCCACAGATTAAGTGGCATACTTCCAAGGTATGAAGTCCTGACCTGCTTGTTGATTTAGGTTTATTTTGTTTGATTTCTTTTTTTTTAAGATTTATTTATTTGAAAGTCAAAGTTACACAGAGAGAGGAGAAGCAGAGAGAGAGAGAAAGAGAGAGAGGTCCTCCATCCAATGGTTCACTCCCCAATTGGCTGTAACAGCTGGAGCTGTGCCGATCTGAAGCCAGGAGTTTCCAGGTCTCCCACACCAGTGCAGGGGCCCAAGGACTTGAGCCATCTTTCACTGCTTTCCCAGGCCACAGCAGAGAGCTGGATGGAAGTGGAACAGCTGGGACTTGAACCAGCGCCCATATCGGATGCTGGCACTTTAGCATCCGATATGGATGCCAAAGAAAAACAAACTGATCTTCAGAAGAAGAAAAAGATAAGGAAAGAAGAGGAAGAAAACTTATACACAGTCCTATAAAGTTCACTTGAGAACCAGCCTGGCCTAACAACATATTTCACTTGCAGTTTGCCCTGGGTTTGAAGCCCCCAGTGGCACTCTTTCTATTGCTACCAGAAGACATTTCACAAGAGAAAGACAAACCTGTGCCAGATTACTGTGGAGACCAACATTCTTAATTTTCAGAGGGAGGAAATCTGCCCCCTCATTAAAGGGAACGCGGTGCGATTAGCCTGCAGGCATCCAGGCAGTTGTGAGGCATACAACAGGCTTGTCCCCCTGCCCAGCCAAAAGAAGCCAAGAAGTTGACTCATTCATATTTCCTTGGGGGCTGAACAGGGACCGCAGACTTTCAAATACACTAGAAATTATTTCTCAGTGAAAACAAAACTATTATTTTATTATACAATATTTCTGGTTACAAGCAGACTTTTGGGAGTGAAGGGAGGGACTAAGAGAGGAGAGAGAAATAATATTCGGTACAGCCCATTTGTATTACTGTTGGAGAGAGCCTCAGCCCTCAAGGGGCAATTACTTCCCTAGAGTGTAGTATTTATTGTTTTTTCTCTATAGAATTCTTCATCCATATTTGGAGATGAAATCCATTCTAAGCATCTTTTCTACCAGTGAGTACATACAGAATTTCAATGCTTATTTTCCTCAGTGGAGAATTAATCTCTACTTTAACCAATGGTCAATGATCTAAATGAACAGAGAAAATAGTGTTTTCTTTGAAGTTTAATTTCATTACTCTAGAGAAGGCCAGGTTCTCTTGCTGTGACAGCTGAGATTCAAAATACTTCCTGTATATCTTTTACTTAGTAAAAGCTAGACTTCACAAACTCAGAAACATAGTATTTATATTCTTATTGGCAATCAATATGAACCTGCTAAAAGTAAAATGCATCCTTCATAGATTTATATTGTATGATTACTAACACTTTGTCTATCGAGGATTTTGATTTCTTAAATAGAAAAATCTTTACATTGAAAATAAATGTATATATAATTGATATATTTTATCTTAAATAATATCTGCCTCTTGTGAAATAAATATGCATCTCTGTTTTACTGTGTTTCTGATGGAATTTATAAGCCAATGCTGTTTAATAATTCATAATGTGAGATCTATGAGAGTACAGATAAACACAACTTGCTTACCCCATCTGGGTCAAACCCTCTGAGCTGAACAGAAATGTCTTACACAGTATGAGCAATAGACTGTTTGGGGGAGGTTGGTGACCAAAAAATGCTAAGAATGACAGGCAATAGCCACAGTAATTAAATTCTCCAATATCTTCTGTCCTCATGGTATTTTTTTTTTTAAGATTTATTTGAAAGTTACAGAGAGAGGTCTCCCATCCCCTGGTTTACTCCCCAAATGGCTGCAACAGCTGGACCTGAGCCAATCTGAAGCCAGGAGCCGGGAACTTCCTCTGAATCTCCCACATGGGTACAGCAATGCAAGGACTTGGGTCATGCTCTGCTGCTTTCCCAGGAACATCAGCAGAGAGCTGGCTCTGAAGTGGACCAGCAAAGACTCAAACCAGCACCCATATGGGATGGCAGCACTACAGGCCAAGGTTTTAACCAGCTGCGCCATAGTGCTGGCCCCCTCGTGATATTTTTTATGTTAGTGCTCCAGGTTAAGAATATCCCTTTATTAATAATGATAAAAGAGCAAAGTATTAATTTTATTCAAATATATTAAATAAAGGATCATTTTGAGAAATCCAAGGAGGTTCGTGTTATTAATAAATTCCTTCCACTCAAGGTGCAACGCAAGACACTGGGATTTCCACAAGGTTAATGCAAAATGGAACTTGCTAACTGAAACCATTCTCCATTTTAACTGTTTAACATAATTGAATTCAGCACATTTTACTTCTGAAATATACTAAGCAAGGAACATCATTTCCTGCATGTGTCAAATTTAAATTTTCTATATGGGCAAGATTTAAGGGAGTAAAATAATGAAATCATTTGTGAAGATGTTTTTTAAAAAAGGAAATAAGTTTAAAAGATGGAAGGTTTTCTTCATAGGCAAAATTTTAAAAGGAAGGAAAATACATTTACGGTCAAATTTTAAAAGGAAGTAAAATACATTTATGGTCAAATTTTGAGAGATACTACCACTGGGCACAGTAAGAAGGTAAGCATTCTCAAATTGATCTTGCTTTAATGTAACCAGCAATGTATGAGTGTTTGAAAATTGAGAATACTGTGTACTTTACTTTGGATATAATTACTTTTTCTTAAGAGAAGGATTATACATTCCCAAGTACCCAAATTCTATGATAACCCCATGGATTCTCTAAATATTTCACTTCTAATGAGTTTAATATTAACTGCAATACTTTTACCTTCATAATCAGGACTGAATTTCTAGGTTTCATTACCTCCTTTTTTTGAATGTCAACACTAAAATTTGCAAACCTGCCTGCTTCAGCAAAGTTCAGGTCCACAATCTCTAAGCAACCATAAACCCATCTATTTGAATAGGAATTTCTCTAGTGCCCAGGAATATCAAGCATCATGGATCTAAATTTAGAAATATTAAGCATATTTCCTCTTAGCATTGAGGTTCTAAAAAAGCATCATCAGAAAGTTTCATTTGGAGGCACAGAGAAAGAACAAAAGCACATAAATATATCTGCCTTTAATAAATGATAAACCTATTTTCTAAAAGGCTATTGTTACGGGTTTAATTATGTCACCTCCCAAATATGTTGAAGCCCCCAAACCCAATATCTCAGAATGTGACCTTATTTGGAAATACTGTCATGAAAGATGTGATGCATTAGAATAAAATCATAAAGGGTAGCATGATAATATCATCATACAGGATAGTATGATAGCATCATAGTAGGATAGGCTTAATGCAATGACTTCTTGTGTCTTTGCAAACAGGAGAAATGTGGACACACACACACACTGGTAGAGCACTACATGACCATGAATGCAGAGAGGGCTCATGTACCTTCAAGACAAGGAATACCAATGACTGGCAGCCTATTACCTGAAGCTGCAAGGGAAGCAGGAAAAGACTCTTGCTAATAGCTCTCAGAAAGGACCGGCTCTACTGATAGCCAACGTATACATCTCTGAAAAACTTCAACCCCTATTAGCTGGCTGATCCTGAGACACTGCTGGCTGACTGTGAATTTTATGCTAATAGATATGTTTCTTTGTAGGCTGTCTCCTTCACATTTCTGTCACCTCCCATACATTATAGTCATTTCCTAGATACTGCCTGTATTTCCTTGAGGCTGACCTAAATCAACAGCATCCCAAAGTGCAATGTCTTCCTTCAGTGAACTGTTGAAAGGATAAAGGTTTCTGTGGTTTGCTCTTTTCTTAGAACTCAGCTTATTATTTAATTTCTGTCCTAGAAAAAAAAACTAGAATTTTTATTCACTCATTATGAAGCATACAATCAGTTATGAGCTAGACTCCTCAACTCAGATTTCAGCTCTAAAGTGAGTCCCTGTGAGATGCCTTCTGTAATCCCCTCTGTTGAAAGAAGGGTATTACTTTTAGGGTTAGTAGTATTTATTTTTCAAGGATAACCTCTACATGAAGCTAGGCTGGAGATTTTGAAGATGAATAAACAAAGATCTTCTCAATTAAGAAGCTCATTACCTGCCTTGGGATTCTGATATATAAACAGCTCCTTACAGTTTACTCAGCTGCATCCTGCAAAATCCGTAGTTAACATGTAATGAAATGTCCTCAGAATATTTTAGGCACAAAAAATTAAGAGGTAGACATCATTATGATTCCTTCATAGATGGAAAATATAAGAATATATAAGGAAAATGCTCAAATTCCCCTAACAAGAGAGATGCCCAGGATTTGATCAAAGCCAAAATCTTAGTCCCTATGCTACAAATGCCATGTATATTTTGTGGGTCAGGGAAGAGATCAAGGAAGCCAAAGTAAAAATACACATTAAAACTTGGTGAATTTGCCAGGAGATGGAGATGGATATATCTGAAGCTGTAGACACAGACATCAGATCAGTACCAAAGGAGCTGATGACAGATAAGGGAAGAGTGAGAACAGAACACAGAACAGGAAGGTGGAAATAGGATGTGGAGCACACTGAATGCCCTGCAACGCAATTTGGAAATTTTTCTGTATAAAAAAAAGAAGTCCCCTTAGGGTTCTGAGCACATGAAAGCCACAACCATACTTGTGTTTTCTATGTACCCCTAGTGGAAGAGGACAAGACAGTTCCAAAGTTGAATCTGAGAACACACATCAAGGGCATACAGATGTCTGAAAGTCACTCTCAAATAATTTGTTAAATTAATAATTATAAAGTTTAAATTATAAATTGATAATTAATTGAATGCATATGGAATTATACATATAATTAGTTATAGCAGTTATTTTCAATAATTACATATTTGTGTGTGGGTATATATATATATATATATGAGAGAAGTGGGATAAAATGTTAGCAAGCAAGGTTGTAGATGAAGTGCATATAAGTATTCTTTGTAATATTTTTTATTTTGAAAATTTGAAATTATTTCTAAATAAAATGTTTTCAAAAGCACAAAATGAAGACAGGTGACTGACATATCTGAAAGCAGGATGAAGTCAAGAACTGCTTGCCATGTATGGGATTTTCCTTTCCAGCGACAAAGCGTTTTGTCACTAGATTGAGTCGGCAGTTGCACAGCACTGTAAATGGACTCAATACCACTGAATCTATTATAATTAATCATAAAGTATTCAAGAATAAGTTGAATAAAATAGATCCAATCAGCCACAACTACAAAAAAAGATGATTTTGAAATTAAGATATAAATAGTGTATTATTTAAAATACGTACAATTGCTTAAGCTTGATCTCACATAAGGCTACAACCTTCTTTCGAGACAACGAACAGGTTACTGTGAAACTTGCTTTGCAGGCAAAGGCCATGTCTCACAATCAGAAGCTGCTCTTTCTACCATACTGTATGTTGTCTTACACCCAGTCAGATCCATTCCTCACCTCCACAAGACACAGTGAGTTTCCACATTATACTCTGGCTTTTAGCCCAATTCCAGAAGCAGATAATATTTAGAAAAAATGCTATTTATGGTTTTTATTCAAATATAATATGAAAATAAGTAAACTCAACTCATTTCTAAAGAAGCACTGTACTTTGAAAGTCACGAAATGCAGTCTTCTTGCTATCCTAAATCAAGGGTTCTTTGTTTTCTTTTATTCCCAAAAAGACACTGCTGGGAAACATAAAACACAGCCAAACACTGAATTCAAATATGCCAAACACTACTGCTGAGAGCAGAGGACCATTCATCATAGGAAGATAATGCACATCCAGATTTTAAGGTAATAGAGTATCTGCCCACATTGATTTATAATTGCACCCAATTCATTCAGACTTATTTATCTTATGGCCTCAGTTACTCAGGACGTAGACACTGAGCCGAGGAATAAACAGTTGTCATTTAAAGAATTTTTTTTAAAAAATATTTGTTTGAAAGGCAGAGTTACAGAGAGGCAGAGGGAGAGAGAGAGAGACAGAGAGAGAGAAAGAAAGTTCTTCCATCCGAGGTTCACTCCCCAGATGTCCACAATGGTCAGAAGTGCACTGCTCCAAAGCCAGGAGCCAGGAGCCTCCTCCACGTCTTCCTGGGTGGGTGCAGGGGCCCAAAGACTTGGGCCATCTTCTACTGCTCTCCCAGGCCATAGCAGAGAGCTGGATCAGAAGTGGAGCAGCTGGGACTAGAACCAGCACCCATATGGGATGCTAGTACTACAGGCAGCAGCTTTACCTGCTACTCCCATTGCTGGCCCCATTTAAAGTAATAATTTTATTGAAACCCTCTAAGTGTAACTTCTTGAGGCTTTTTTTCAGGTCTACAGAGTTTTAATGGTGTGTTTAAGGTGTACCATCCCAGAAACTTTCCAGTGGTTTGAAGGTTAGGATAACTGGCTGAGAAAGACACTGAAAGGACATATGGCCACATAGATGAGTCCATAAAGAAGAATTACAAAAGCAGGCAGCAGACCAAAAACTACATTTGTTAATCTAGTTATTCATCCATTGGCTCAATCATCATTTACTGAACACCTGTTATGTGCCAGGTGGTTATCAAGTGCCAAAGAGACAAAGACGAATAAAACTCGGCTCCCTCCCTCAAGGTACTTCTAATCGAGCAGCCTGACACGCAACAAGCAACCATGAAGCAGTCTGTGTGTGTGAGAGAATGTGTTACTACAATGGCAGGTAGACATTTTTTAGTGGATTACAGGCACATCTCTGTTATCTGAATAAAAAACGGCCTTGATTTAAATAGTTAGGACTGAGACTGCCTGTGGTGACCACTAATCATAAGAGGGTTTGGAAGGAAGAATTCTGAGGTCTTGAGCGATGCTGGAGCAAATAGATGGCAGAAGCCTTGAAACTGGAAGAATTACATAGACTCCTCATAGACCCATGATGAAGTGTGGATGAGAAGCAAACCTTTATTGCGTTCATGTACAACTGAGCCATGTGTAGATATGTAGGTAGTGACCCTGCATGAGTATCCAGCTGCTTTGCCTTATGTTACCTCGCCTACCTCCCTGCCATACCTGATAATGACTCTGAATCATTAAGTCAGGCAAGAAACGCACTGTGTGCAAGCACAGGTAAACATGACAGAGCCTCTTGGTGACAAGAATGCAGAGAGATGGGTACTGTCATATATTTCCAGTGGAAGTTTCATTCTCATTATTTCTGAAGGCAAGAGTTGTCAATTTGCACTAAAATATGACCAATTGCACTACAAGTCTAAAACAATCAACTTATCTTTTGAACCAAAAATTCTACTTCTGGGAATTTATAAGAAGAAAGTAGTGTATATCAAAATGTATGAGCTTATTCTATGCAATAAACTGTAATGTCAAAGACTGAAAATTAAATTAATAAAAATGTTATATATTTAAAACATTCCATTAAATCCATTTGATGAAATATTATACAGCCATTAAAATCATATAGTTCAAGAATATTTAATGATGTGGAAAATGTTCAAAATTCCATGTGACAAAAAGTAGACAAAAAAAATTAACTTTGTATACATAGGCAATGCCACAGCTGAGAAAGAACTTCTAAGATCAATCCCATTCACAATAGCTACAAAAATAATCAAATACCTTGGAATAAACTTAACCAAGGATGTTAAAGATCTCTACGATGAAAATTACAAAACCTTAAAGAAACAAATAGAAGCGGATACCAAAATATGGAAAAATCTTCCATGCTCATGAATTGGAAGAATCAATATCATCAAAATGTCCATTCTCCCAAAAGTAATTTATACATTCAATGCAATACCAATCACGATACAGAAGACATTCTTCTAAGATCTGGAAAAAATGATGCTGAAATTCATATGGAGACACAGGAGACCTCAAATAGCTAAAGCAATCCTACACAACAAAAACAAAGTGGGAGGCATCACAATACCAGATTTCAGGACATTTCAGGGGAGTTGTTATCAAAACAGCATGGTACTGGTACAGAAACAGATGGATAGACCAATGGAACAGAACAGAAACACCAGAAATCAATCCAAACATCTACAGCCAACTTATATTTGATCAAGGATCCAAAACCAATTCCTGGAGTAAGGACAGTCTATTCAATAAATGGTGCTGGGAAATTGGATTTCCACATGCAGAATCATGAAGCAAGACCCCTACGTTTCACCTTACACAAAAATTCACTCAACATGGATTAAAGACTAAAATCTATGACCTGACACCATCAAATTATTAGAGAGCATTGGAGAAACCCTGCAAGATATAGGTACCGGCAAAGACTTCTTGGAAAAGACACCAGAAGCATAGTCAGTCAAAGCCAAAATTAACATTTGGGATTGCATCAAATTGAGAAGTTTCTGTACTTCAAAAGATATAGTCAGGAAAGTGAAGAGGCAACTGACAGAATGGGAAAAAATATTTGCAAACTATGCAACAGATAAAGGGCTGATAAACAGAATCTACAAAGAAATCAAGAAACTCCACAACATCAAACCAAACAACCCATTAAGAGATGGGCCAAGGACCTCAATAGACATTTCTCAAAAGAGAAAATCATTTGGCTGGCGCCGTGGCTCAACAGGATAATCCTCCGCCTTGCTGCGCCGGCACACCAGGTTCTAGTCCTGGTTGGAGCGCCGGATTCTGTCCCAGTTGCCCCTCTTCCAGGCCAGCTCTCTGCTGTGGCCCGGAAGTGCAGTGCAGGATGGCCCAAGTGGTTGGGCCCTGCACCCCATGGGAGACCAGGAAAAGCACCTGGCACCTGGCTCCTGCCATCGGATGAGCAGGGTGCGCCAGCCGCAGCGCGCTGGCCGCAGCGGCCATTGGAGGGTGAACCAATGGCAAAAGGAAGACCTTTCTCTCTGTCTCTCTCTCTCACTGTCCACTCTGCCTACCAAAAAAAAAAGGAAAGAAAAGAAAAGAAAAGAAAAGAAAAGAAAAGAAAAGAAAAGAAAAGAAAAGAAAAGAAAAGAAAAGAAAAGAAAATCCAAATGGCCAACAGACACATGAAAAAATGTTCAAGATCACTAGCAATCAGGGAAATGCAAATCAAAACCACAATGAGGTTTCACCTCACCCCGGTTAGAATGGCTCACATTCAGAAATCTACCAACAATAGATGCTGGAGAGGATGTGGGGAAAAAGGGACACTAACCCACTGTTGGTGGGAATGAAAACTGGTGAAGCCACTATGGAAGGCAGTCTGGAGATTCCTCAGAAACCTGAATATAACCCTACCATACAACCCAGCCATCCCACTCCTTGGAATTTACCCAAAGGAAATTAAATTGGCAAGCAAAAAAGCTGTCTGCACATTAATGTTTATTGCACCTCAATTCACAATAGCTAAGACCTAGAACCAACTGAAATGCCCATCAACAGTAGACTGGATAAAGAAATTATGGGACATGTACTTTATAGAATACTATACAGCAGTCAAAAACAGTGAAATCCGGCCATTTGCAACAAGATGGAGGAATCTGGAAAACATTATGCTGAGTGAATAAAGCCAGTCCCAAAGAGACAAATATCGTATATTCTCCCTGATCGGCGACAACTAACTGAGCACCAAAGGGGAAACCTGTTGAAGTGAAATGGACACTAGGAGAAACAGTGACTTGATCAGCTCTTGTCCTGACTGTTGATGTACAATGTAATACTTTATCCATTTAGTATTTTTTCTCTGTTTTGTTCTAGTACTATTGGTTGAACTCAGTAATTAACACACAATTATTCTTAGGTGTTTAAATGTTAACTGAAAAGTGATCCCTGTGAAATATAAGAGTGGGAATAAGAGAGGGAGGAGATGTACAATGTGGGGCATTCTCAATTGGACTTGCTCCAAATGGTGGAGTCAGATGTGTTCCAGGGGATTCCAATACAATCCCATCAAGGTGGCATGTAACAGTGCCATCTCACTAGTCCAAGTGATCAATTTCAGCTCACAATTGATCACACTGATAGATCTAAGAGTCAAAGGGATCACACAAACAAGACTAGTGTCTGCTAATAGTAACTGATGGAATCAAAAAGGGAGAGAAGGATCCATCATGGGAAGCAGAAGACACAGCAGACTCATAGAATGGCAGATGTCCTAAACAGCACTCTGGCCTCAGAATCAGCCCTTTAGGCATTTGGATCTGGCTCAAGAGCCCATGAGAGTATTTTAGGCATGGAAAGACTCTGGAAAAAAAAAAAAAAGACCTAAATGAAAGATCTCTGTGAGTGAGATCCCAGCAGAAAGAAAGGGGCCATCAAAGAAGGAGGTACCTTTCTCTGAAGGGAGGAGAGAACTTCCACTTTGACTATGACCCTGTCGGAATAAGATCGAAGTCGGCGAACCCTAAAGGCTTCCATAGCCTCAGCAACTCATGACTAGAGCCTAGGGAGATTACGGACGCCATAAACAAGAGTGTCAAATTGTTAAGTCAACAACAGGAGTCACTGTGTACTTACTTATGTGGGATCTGTCCTTAATGTGTTGTCCAATGTGAAATAATGCTATTACTAGTACTGAAACAGTATTTTTGCACTTTGTGTTTCTGTGTGGGTGCAAACTGATGAAATCTTTACTTAGTATATACTGAATCAATCTTCTGTATATAAAGATAATTGAAAATGAAAAAAAAACTTGGTGTTAAATTGGAAATTGCATAGATAATTAATCAATTTTTAAAAAAAATATCATGTAGGATCTCTATCCTTAATGTGTTGTACATTGTGATTCAATGCTATAACTAGTAATCCAACAGTATTTTTCACTTTGTGTTGCTATGTGAGGGCAAACGGTTGAAATCTTTACTTAACATATACTAAACTGATCTTCTGTATATAAAGAGAATTGAAAATGAATCTTGATGTGAATGAAACGGGAGAGGGAGCGGGGAAGGTGGGAGGGTTGTGGGTGTGAGGGAAGTTATGGGGGGGGGGGGAAGCCATTGTAATCCATAAGCTGTACCTTGGAAATTTATATTCTAAATAAAAGTTTAAAAAAAAGTAGCAAGACCACAAGACATAAAAAAAAACGGGGGATAGTACTCATGCAGCAATTGAGACACCACTTGGGACAGCTACGTGCAGTACTGGAGTGCCTGAGTTCAAGTCCTGGTTCTGCTTCTGATTCCAACATCCTGCTACGTGTACCTGGGAGGCAGAAGGTGATGGCTCAAGTACTTGGATCTCTATCACTCATGTGGGAAGCCCAGATAGAGGTATGGGGTCCTGGCTTCCAATTAGCCCAGCTCTGGCTGATAGTTACTTGGGGAGTGAACCTGAGGATGAAAGAAATCTGTGTGTCTGCATGCACCTTTCAAGTAAAGTACAGAGAGAGAAAAATAAATAATAAACCCTACATTTGCAAAAGAAAAAAATCTTTCACTGGTATATTCTAGCACCTAAGATGGTGCCTGTATATCATAACTGCTCAATGAATACATAATACATATACCCTGTTTTTACTGACATAAAGATGAAATTTTCTCTCAAGTTACTCATGCATTATCCTAACTTTGTCTTTCAGCTCTCTCTAGAACTTTGTCTTTTTTCTCACCACTCTGTATTTACATTGCTATCTTTCTACTAATTCCTTACACTAATATCTCATTTCTACTCTTAGATTTACTGGCGTATGATCTGTCTGTCACACCAACAACACCCAAGTCACAAGTATCTCCTACTACCAAGACCAGCCTTGCCTTTCTCCTTATTCCACTTTGTCTGGAATATTTGGTCCTGTTGATGATGTCTTATTTCTTTCTAAATCCTAAAGGCATATTCTAATTGCATGTTCTGCTGTATTTTTCTTTTCCATTTTAATATTACTTCTTGTCTTCCTCTCTCAGTTGAACAATAGGATTTAAACAAAGTTTAGCAGTCATCTCTGACCTTATTTCTTTGCGATTTCCTTTCAAAAATGTATGACTTCATCTCTCACCTCTAATCTAAAACATTCACTTCTGTGAATTCAGTCTTGTTCTTTCTCTAAGCTCAGTCAGAGATTTCTAACTACTTGCTTGACATTTCCTTTTAAAATGTAGCCTTTATATCAAATTTCGCTAAAACTAAATTTATGATCTCTCTTACAAATTCCCTTTCCAGTGTCACTCCTGTGATTGTGAATGCTGGAGTGGGGTCGGGGAGGGCTCTCTAACCCCAAATGCCTCAGTTAATCTCACCTACCAGGGCCTCTTGGAGCAGGCGCTTCCACGTTGCTACATGATGGGTCAGTTGTCCGGCAAAGCTCTTTCCTCCAAGAAGTTCTCAGGAACAAATGAAATGAATTATTCATTTGTGGCTTTATCCTAAGCTTTATATCCTCAATGTTGGCTCAGTCTACAAAAGCCAGCATCCTCTGTGAGCTGTGTCAGTTTCCTGAGATGCAGGACACAGCACCCCGCAAGCATGGCAGCAGGCCAGTTAATTGAACAACGCCTAATTATGTGCTGATAACTCTGAAAATCTTAATTCCTCTGTGGAGAAATGACTAAGCATATTATCGAGAAACGGAATTATGAAATGTTTCCAGATAAAGTTAAGCATCTACAGGTGATTTAATAAGAATTAAGCTTAGGAAGCTTACTTTAAGTATTTGTTGAATGAATCCTGTTCTCTCTTTGAGACCTATTGATTTGCAAAACCAATATCCCACTGACTACAAGAGGCAATCTGAACTGAAAATAATGTAGGAAAAAATAGTTCTTAAGAAAAATATTTCACCTGAAAATCAGTCTTTGCCATTAAGGGCTTCTAAAAGATGGGCTGACATATCCAATCAACTATCTTTTCATTAACTCTCTTCATGTCAAATTGTGACTGATAACATGGGGGGTGGTTTTAGGAATAATATGGATTTAAGAAAGATAGCAGAAAACAATAAGAAATTCCAGGGCCTTAGAGCTAAGTAGCTAAGTAGTAGCCTACCTCTACCACTTAGTTTCTGCAAAAACTTGGGGGATTTCTTAATTTCTTTCAACCCCAATTCAACCTCTTTAAAATCAGAATAAGTGACCCAATTTACAAGTCACTGTGTAGATTAAAGATAATAGAGGAAGTTTCTCTTTAGTAGACTTCAGTAAACAATGATATTATTATTTAAGGTGAAGAGAAGATATATAGTAACAAAATACCTACTATATCTTTTTGTCTAGAGCTGTAACTCTTTTTGATCTCCCCACTTCTTTAAAAATTAGAGAACTCTAGTTTTTCTACATATAGAATACATTTATGGATATTTACCATAATAAACAAAATTTTTAAAAAATTATAGTAGTTATGTGTTAATGCATCTATAAGTAACTATTACAAACTGATTACATATTAATATGTGTTTTATTTAAAATAATATTTTCAAAAACAAAACTAGTGACAACAGTTGCGTTATTTTAAACTTCTGAATTTTCTTTAATGCGGGATTAATATAAAAACAGCTGGATTGCCAAAAATGTTTCTACATTCAATCTGTCATGATACATTATTTTGCTTGAAGTATTAGAAGAAAATCTGGCCACACACAGATGTGTAGATGCAATGGTATCAAGAACCCTGGGGGAGTCTCAGATCACACTTTGAAAATTGCTTGCCTTAAGAAGTTAGGCAAGATAACTTCTTGGGAAAAAGTGACCTATGAATTCTGTGATGAGGCCACTAATAATAATAATAATAATAATAAATGAATGATAATTGGCATAGTAGTTACAAGGAAACACCCCAAACAAAGGTGGTATCTGTAGGTGAGGTTGGAATAAGCAACTGAATATGCTGCACGCAAAACAGCAAGAGAGGCCAAGGCCAGCAAGAAAAAAATCTGTACAGAAGAGAACAAGACAAAACTAGGAGACAAATTAGGGGTTTCAAAGGTGGGGGAAACAAGATGTAAAGACTTCTGGACTCAATAGCAAATAGGCACACTCTGATTTTTATTTTGTAATGATTTATTTTTAAGGTATTTGAATTTAGTTATTTGCTAATGTTTTCCAAAAAAAGAAAACAAATTATTGGCAATCATTTGAATTTGAAGGGGTTATTTCAAAAGTAAATAATAGCTGCATGAAAATAAAGTTGAAACAGAAAGCAGATGATGGTGAGGAGAGCAGGAGGAGGGGCTCACATTCCTCTGGAAGTGAAGAAAGAAGGTGAGAGGTTTAAATCCCCAGGGAGGCAGAATTAACTGAAATGCAGACTGGCTCTGGGGCCCCTGCAGCCACATGGGAGACCTGGAAGAAGCTCTTGGCTCCTGGCTTTGGCCTGGCCCAGCCCAGCCATTGCAGCCATTTGGGGATTGAACCAGTTATTTGGAAGATCTCTTTCTTTCTCTCTCTCTCTCTCTCTCTCTCTCTCTCCCTCCCTCCCTCCCTCCCTCCCTCCCTCCCTCCCTCCCTTCCTCTTTCTCTGTAACTTGGCGTTTCAAATAAATTAAATAAATCTTTAAAAATATAGGGGAGAAGGTGGTAGAAGCAGGGAGTAGATGATCTTCTAATGAAATTAAGAATAAATACATAGAAAAAAAAGAGCCTCGATTCTTAAACTCTAAGGAACATTCAAAATAAATCAGCAAGTGTGATAAAGGCAGCGTGAAAGATACAAAGTGGTAAAACCTAATAGAGAAAATTTTGAGAGGAGTGGTATGGAGGACAAAGAAAAAAAAAAGTTTTGAAAAGGTCATTACTAACAGTGTAACTTGTCCCTTGCTATTTTCCAATGGAAATGCTAGTATTTATTTAGTATCTAATACGTGTTATCCACTCGTATGGGACATTACCTAAGTGCTCCCAACATTGGCCAATGGGCCATTGCGCCAACTATCTGCTATCAGTTTACAATGTGATCAATGCAAACATAAGAGTAAACTTTGAAAAACTTTTATAGCAATATATTAACATGGCTGAATACAATAAAAATTATTATTTTTCATTTAATTTCTCTTGTAATTCAATTTTGGTACTTTTTGAAAGCATTGGTTTGCAATTGATGATGACTGATAGAAAATTATTTCCTCCATAGATCATCTTGGAAGCAAAACTTCATATGATTTATCTTATTTTCACAGCTACAGCATGAAATGTCATTCTTTTGTCCACTTCACAGGTAAGTAATGAAGGCACTGAGCAAACTCACATGGATACAAAGTAGTCCAAAATTTGCCAGTATCGTGCCTGTAATGATGGCATCTCATTGGAGTGTGCTGGTTTGAGGTCCACTGTCCCTCTTCTGATCTAGCTCCTAGCTAATGCAACTAGGAAAACAGCGAAGAGAGCCCAAATACTTGGGCCCCTGCCACCCACATGGGAGAGCTGGATGGAGCTCCTGGCTCCCAGTTCCATCTGGTCATTATAGCCATTTGGGGAGTGAACCAGCAGATGGAGTACCTCTCTCTATAACTTTGCCTTTCAAACAACTAAATGTACCTTTTAAAAAAAATAACAAATCTTTTTAAGACAATGCCAAAACCAAGTTGGAAATTTAAACAAAGGTATTAATGTTAACTTGTGCATCATTATTCTATTCTTTATATATGCATTGAGGGCTGCTATATGTACTACATTGTAATATTCAGACAGAAGGACACTAGGGTCAGGGGATGTTCACATTCGGTGAAATTAATCATCTAAGCCTCAGTTTACATATCTCATATATAATGGTAGTGATAATAGAATCTTCCCCATAAGAGAATTAAATGATGTGATCCATGCAAATTTAGCATAGTGCCTGATTAATGCAAGTACTAAAAAATGGAAATAAAAATAAACAGGAATTAGTGGTGGGAACTAGTACATTCACATGGTTGGCTAGAGTGTAAAATTCCCTTAGTGCTCACTAAAAGCTCTAACTGAATTTGGTACTTTACCACCCTTTTAATTCAGAATCAAGGATTTCAGCCATGCGTAGACAGTTCAATCTGTTTGATTGATTTCCTTACATCAAGTCTCATATAGGTGTTAATTGCTTAGACTTGACTGGGAGATGTATCTGACTTTCTTGTAATGGACCACCCTGGCAATCAATAATGTCGAGAGTAAACTGCTGTCTCTACCTACTCCTGCCTTTCCCTCCTATCTTCCTTCCTGTGTGAGATACTATCTGTCCCTGGGGAAGTGGTCTAAGTCCCCCACCAAACCAATCCCTGAAAGACAGTTGCACAGTTGACAGATCTGTGCTTGGAGAAAGAGAATTCTCTAGACAATTCTTTGTGGGAACATCAGTCACCTGAAATTTGGGCACTAGATCCAAAATCTGTATACCAGGTTTATATTTGAATATCTCTTTTGTAATTTTGTAATACCCCCAAAATATATTAAAACCAAATTAAAATTACTAAGAATTTGTGGGCCCAATTTTCATCTGGATTGAGAAAATCAAAATTCTGGAATATATATTACATCTAAATTTTGGCAAGCAACAAACTTTCAAAGAATCCAATCAAATGCTTATCATGTTGATTGATACTTTTATCTGTATTTTGTTACTGGAAAGACATTTTTTTAAAATATGCATTGGTTAAAGTAGAATTTGGATCACAGGCCGGCGCCGTGGCTCAACAGGCTAATCCTCCGCCTTGCGGCGCCGGCACACCGGGTTCTAGTCCCGGTCGGGGCCCCGGATTCTGTCCCGGTTGCCCCTCTTCCAGGCCAGCCCTCTGCTGTGGCCCAGGAGTGCAGTGGAGGATGGCCCAGGTGCTTGGGCCCTGCACCCCATGGGGAGACCAGGAAAAGCACCTGGCTCCTGGCTCCTGCCATCGGACGAGCGCGGTGCGCCGGCCGCAGCGCGCCGACCGCGGCGGCCATTGAAGGGTGAACCAACGGCAAAGGAAGACCTTTCTCTCTGTCTCTCTCTCACTGTCCACTCTGCCTGTAAAAAAAAAAAAAAAAAAAAAAAAAAAAAAAAAAAAAAAAAAAAAAAAAAAAAAAAAAAAAGAATTTGGATCACAATATCCAACACTTTATTAATTTAATCTTAGCTGGCTTTTATAGGGAAATAGCATTCCAGAGTTCAAAAATGCCAAAAAACAGTTTCTTTTAACTTTTCAATGTTTTAAATCATTTTATAAATGTCTGCTCTCCTCAAGTAAGATTTAAGCCTTCTGAAGACTTACAATTTTCTGGCAGCAATGTTAATTTTATTAATGATAAAGCAAGTTGCCTCATTTAATATTCTTTTTATTTCTCTTCATCTACTTTGATTCATTTTTAGATTATTTTACAAATAACTAAAAAGACTAATAATGCACTATTAGAAGTCCACAGGATAATTATACCACATAAAAATTTATATAATTTATAAAAATACCTATTACAACTCTGAAATTTGCAATCAGCTCTTATTAGCACAGTGTCTGACCTGTATTATTAGCTCTCTAAATATGTGTGAATTAATATGCTAATATTGATTTAAAAAATTACTGTTTACAGTATGTATCTATGAATCCAATTCTACATTGCCAAACTTCATCCACATACACTACAAAAATAACTGCTTCTCATACTATTTTTGTTTTAAGTTTTAAAATTGCTAATAACCTTGGATAACAGCTTCATAAATAAGGTCTCTGATTATACTTAAAAAAATAAAAATTTGTATCTGACACACAAAAAATGCTATTAGGCTGTTTAAGCCCAAATTATATAGGACTTGCCTCTTACTCAAACCTACTATAAGGACTCTTGAAATGGTTCTGCATACAGTTTATTATTGTAACACAAAATTAGCATAAAATACATTTCTGGCAATAGTTTTATTTTGCTTCTTTAAGTGAAACAAGACATTGATTCCCTTCAGATTCTTTCGAATACTGTTAGGAAAAGGTGAGCACACAAAAGTCTGCCATGATTTCCCGGGATCATGTTTTCAACAGGAAATAAAATAGGATCTCAATGATCTAGAATCCAACTAAATGTGTATCTCTGCTTACCTAGAAAATCAGCATGTATGGCCTTTAATTAATGAGTCAAACAAATGTTGCAGACTTTATACATCCATTATGAGTGGTCAGTCATTCTTTGTGAGCCTGTCTGCTATGAAATTCAGATGTGCACACAAGTAAACATACAAGTGCACCTGAGAGGCCAGGCGGAGTGGGGGAGTGTTCAATTCACAACAAAAGTGGAACAGGAAACTGCAACTGCTGGTATGGTTAACTAAGAAGACATGCTGAATTCTGTTCATTAAACATAATAGTTTAAGTGAACTTAGCATTAAAGAGAAAAAAAATGAACAAAACAGACACTGTTGTAAATTTAGTCTAGTAGTGGATACAGACCATAAGCTGAGCAGTAGGACTAAAATTCTATCATCTTTCCTGTTTAAAGAACTTGACTCCTATGGCTGATACTACTGATGCTATATCCTTGCTATATTAACCTCTCTCGGAACTAGAGATTGAGTGCTACCTGTACAGATAGGGTGGCATGTGTTCCATTATTGGCCAATGGAAACTGAATGACATCAGCTAGTATCTTCTTCAAAGATTTTTCTTCCTTAATGAAATGTTAAGCATTGAGAATAAACATGCCCTATATGAGGACCTAATCCTTAGAGCTACTATAGCTGCCTTGTGACCATGCGAAGAAAGTCAAGAGGACCTCAGAGCTTTAACTTGCCCAAATTACTCATCTGAACAATCCCAAAGTTTCCCTATCTAGAAAAATAAGCAACTCTAAAACTTTTTAATAGAAAAATAAACCTTGATTTCAAGTCACTTTTAACTAGGCTTAGAGTAAACCACTAACAAAAGAACTTCAATTAATGAAGTGGATTAATAAATGAGGATAGAGAACTGAAAACAGGTTTTAGACTACTCTTAAAAGAGAAGACATTAAGGAAAGGGACTGTTAGATGGTGAACTTGCAGAAGTGTTTGAGATATTTTTTTCATTTTGTTTGACTCTGGTTTTTAAGAGTGAAAGGATGTAAGCATAGTTAAGTGATGACTGGAAAGATCTACTAGGGGAACAGGTAAATGATACAGAAATAGAATTATCTTTAAGGTAAGATTCCTGATACTGAGAGAAGTTGGTGGTACGTCCAGCCCCACGGAAAACTGGTGCTTACTTTCTCTGTCTTAAAGCACTTTCTGCTTTTGGCACTCATGACACAAAAATACTAATGTTTTCCCTCTTATCTTAGCGTCAGATTCTTCTCATTCTCTTATTCTTTTTCTACGTTTGCTGGAACTCTTAACATTAATGCAGACCTTGGGGTCTCTGTGCTCAATCCTCTTCCATTTTCCAGTTTGAAATATCAACTTGATGATGACACCAATATATATTTTAAGCCTTAATTAATCCTGAACTCTGGACTGCTTTCTTAATATGTCTTCTTGGATGCCTCTCAAAATTCTCAGAACTCTTGATTCTGCAAATGTGACTTATCATTCCTCCTCACTGACCCACCTACTCACACAAGCCAAACACATACCTTTCTTGTTCTTGCAGGCTTTCCCTCTTGATAAATTCCAGTTTGATCAATTTAGCTGTGTAAGTCAGACTTGGAATCATCTTTGATTCCTCTTTTCTCATAATCTCACCTCCTCTTATAATCAAGCCATCCTTCATAAAGCATCATTGGATTTAGTTCACATGTAGAAATTTCATTCCCTGCTATCTCCACTTGACTTAGATTATGCCGCCATTATCTTTCACTGAAACTATTGTGAAAATTTCCCTGCTTCTACATTTTTCTACCCATAATGCAATCTCCAGGCAGCACCTAAAGTAGTCTTTTATAAATACAGATCAGATCAAACCTATTCCTCATTCAAAACCCTCCTGTTACATCTCAAATAAAATCCAAATGCCTCAGAAAGATCTATAAGGACCTAAATGATGTAGTCTTACTTATCTTTCCATTTGCATCTCTCTCCCATTTCCCTTATATATTTTTTTCATATCAAACTTGTCTTCCCTATGTTATGAGTATAAGCTTCTGTGTTTACCACCTCCAAGAGCCATGTAGTAGAAAATCAGCACAACCACATGCAACAACTTGATCCAGGCCCTGGCAATCACTATCCTCTTTCTGCTATTCCCTGTGAACAGGGATGGCTTTACTTCTCAGCTCAAATACAACTTAATGATGACAATGAGGATGAAGACAGCTCATAGTGTACTGTCTCCTCGAGTGATTCTCCAGCCTTTTCTGCTTTGCTCTGGGTCTTGGGAGGTTATCCTCCACTGACCACATAATATAGACTCCCTTATGCCTGAATTCTGTGCTGTGTGCCAATAGTAGGCATTGCTGTGATATTGAAGAGTAGCAAGATAGAAGTGAAGATATTACCCACCCAATTCCTCAGCTTTTTCCCAGCCAAGCCATTCTTCTGAAAATGTCCATGTTTCTCCATGACCACAGCTCTTTTCAGGGGAACCAATTCAGAGGAACAATAAATGACACAGAAAAGAAGCCTCTTAAGAGCACAACTCCTGGGACTGAAAGAAGGTGGTAAGTCTAGCTCCACATGAAAATAGTGATCCTTCTCTGCAGCTACTGCTCCCACTGGGCTCTAGTAAACATCATTCTCTCACTTTGTTCCTCCAGCTTAAAGGTAGTAATGGCTTCACACTGTTGCTATTACCTAGGTGATCTTCCATTTCCTGTTCGTGCTGTCAGCTAAGCTCATACCCCTGTAAATGGTTCCTACATTCAATTCTTTTCAGTCGAACTATTTTCAGGTGATGACTGGTCTTTCACAGATTCAACAGCTCTAATCACTGAATACTTCCTAATCCAGGAACTCTTCTAAATATATTAAGTATTTATTTCACATTGTTTAATTCACCTTGGCACAATTGTATAGGTCCTGTCGGGACTCCACTTTTATAAATGAAGAAGTTTGGAAACATGGTCGATAAGTACCTCAGCAGGGTTACCCAGACAATAAAGTGGGGGAATCCATATCTCATTCTGTGCTTTCAACCACCCTGCTATCTTGCTTCCCAAGAGACATCTTTCCTTGTCACCCAAGTGCCTGCTGCTTTCTACCACCCCCATTCATGCCTCATGTCACCTCTTTATTCTTGTCCTAAAACTCAGTTTTTAAAGTGACATTCATATTTATTTATTGTGATGGTTAACATTATGTGTAGACTTCATTGGGACACAGGATGCCTGGATATCAGGTTAAATACTGTCTCATGGTGAGTCTGTGAGGACACTTGCAGATTAGCACTCTAATCGCTGTCAGTGGGACGGCCTTCCCAACAGGAGTGTACACCATCCCATCTGTTAAGATCCTGAATAGAACAAAAAGGGAAAGGAAGGTACAATTTGCTTTCTGCCTGACTTCAGAAGCTGGGACACGGCCCTCAGCATTCCTGGTTCTCATGCCTTCAGTCATAGAGTGGAGTCTGCACTGTTGACCCCCCAGCTGTCACGTCATCAAACTACAAAAGCAACTTTCCTAGGTCTCCAGCTTACAAATGGCAGATCATGAGACATCTGAACCTCCATAACTACATACAATAGAGTCTTCACATATGCATATATGTATATTAATACCTGATATATCTATCATCTACCATCTATCTAATCTTCTATTAGTTTCCTTTCTCTGAGGAGCCCTTAACACATTTATATAGGAGATCACTGTCTCTTGACTATACAGCCATGCCTGAGATGAGAAAACTAGTTAGCTTGTTCACATCTATATCCAAAGTACATAGAATAAATTTCATGGGGGCCGGCGCTGTGCTGTGGGGTGTAAAGCCACTGCCTACAGTGCCAGTATCCCGCATGGGCACTGGTTCAAGTCCAGGCTGCTCTATTTCCAATCCAGCTCTCTGCTATGGCCTGGGAAAGCAGTAAAAGATGGCCCAAGTCCTTGGGCCCCTGTACCTGCATGGGAGATCCAGAGGAGGCTCCTGGCTCCTGGCTTCGGATTGGCACAGCTCCAGACATTGCAGCCATTTGAGGAGTGAATCAGTGGATGGAAGACCTCTCTCTCTCTCTCTGTCTTTCTCTGTGTAATTCTTTCAAATATATAAATAAATCTTTTAAAAAATAAAGTTTACATATTAAGTATTAAAATATGATTCATTTTAATGTAATAAAATTCTGATTTCAATACTAGCAGGAATGTTGACAGTATTTATATTATCTTATAGTTTTTATTTTCTCTCTAAATCAGAAAGAAGTGTCGTTTGTTCAGTAAGGGAAGGGCAGATGAATCAAAATGTCTGCTAAAGATGCAGAAGCTTTGAAATCTTCATTGTATAGAAGTAAGAGATCAGACAAAGGTGGTAGAATTGTCAGGCTCTGCTAAGGGCTCATCTGAATTCATTTAATTCACATCTGGCCAGGGTGAATTTAATGTGTTTCCAACCTTCCCTTTTTCTGATGTCCTCCAGCAGTGCTCAGCTGCCCTAGTACAAGAACAGAGAAAATCCTATGGGGTCAGCCAGGAGATGGGAAGGTGGCTCTTAATCTGTATAACGCACAACGGCTCCAGAGTTTCAGCAATCTGAAGCCATTTGGCCTGAAAGCCAGCTGTCTGATACACCTCTAGAGCACTAGTATCATGTAACAACCAAGTCTCCTGCTTAGAAGGGCAACAAGCTCAGGAACTGGAGTCAGTTTAGCCTTTTGCCAGCTATGTGATTACTGGAAAACTCCCTCATCTTTTCAAGTCTCAAATTCTGCTTCAACCATTTGAACTGTCTACCTTCTTTAAAAGTTATTTCAAGTCTGGGAAAATAAGCTTTAATAAACTTAGCAATGTAGTACATAAGGAACAGGTCATTCTATTATAATACCAAATAAAACAAAAGGTATAAGAAATTATGATTCTTCACAAAATTTTTAAACATATTTTCTTGTGTTTCTGAAGTAGCAGGACAAAATGTGCCCTACAATTTTTTATAAAAGTACTATTAAATACATATATATGTATATGAAAATATAAACTGGGGCCGGGGCCATGGCTCACTTGGTTAATCCTCCGCCTAAGGCGCCAACATCCCATATGGGTGCTGGGTTTTCGTCCCGGTTGCCCCTCTTCCAGGCCAGCTCTCTGCTGTGGCCAGGGAGTGCAGTGGAGGATGGCCCAAGTGCTTGGGCCCCTGCACCCGCGTAGGAGACCAGGAGAAGCACCTGGCTCCTGGCTTTGGATCGGCGCAGCACGCCAGCCATAGCAGCCATTTTGGGAGTGAACCAACAGAAGGAAGATCTCTCTCTCTCTCTCTCTCTCTCTCTCACTGTTTGTAACTCTACCTGTCAAATAAATAAATTTTTAAAATTAAAAAAAAATTAATTTTCTGAGTGTGATTCTGCAGTCTATAGTTGCAAACATCCAGCCAAAGGGTTATAGAATATAAAAAGTCAAATTATACGGTAAGGGCATTTTAAATTTTTAATTTTTTGAATGGTGCTTAAATAGAGAAAATATGTTAAGGTTTTTATTTTACTTTTACAAAATAAAAAGATTCAGGAAAATGTAGTTTTAAAAAAACAAACTGTATGCATTTGTTACTAAAAGTGACAACTGTAATTTTCTAGCTCATAAATCAACTATGAAAAAGTTGCCTAGTCGGTATTTGAGGAAAAAGATGGCAAAAGTAAAGGTTGAATAAACGTATACTGGACCTACATGAAATTACATCAGTAGCTCATTTAATTCCAAAGAAGTCTGTTTTTTTTTTCTTAAAGAATTATTTTATTTCTTTGAAAGAGAGTTACAGATAGAGGTAGAGACAGAGAGAGAGGTCTTCCATCCACTAGTTCAGATGGCCGCAACGGCTGGAGCTGTGCCAATCCGAAGCCAGGAGCTTCCTCCATGTCTCCCACTTGGGTGCAGGGGCCCAAAGACTTGGGCCATCTTCTACTGCTATCCCAGGCCATAGCAGAGAGCTGGATCAGAAGAGGAGCTGCCGGGATTAGAACCTGCGCCCACATGGGATGTTGGCGATTCATGCCAGGGCTTTAACACGCTGCACCATAGCACCGGCCCCCAGAAGTCTATTTTATCTTCCATTTTATCCATATTAGAGCCTATCCATTGATATTCAGTATTATCTGCTCTCTTCCTGTTACACAGATAGGCAGCCAGTGAAATTCACCCACTCTTATTTTAACTAGGCATACCAACATAATATCAAAAATGGAATAGATTTTTACAGTAGCCTTTACAAATCACTGAACTTTCTTTATGGCAGTTTTATGAAGTAGTGTATAATTTAAAATTTCTAGAACATTAGTATTGTATTCTAGTAGTATTGGCAAGACTTTAAGAAATGTATTCAATATGAGTTATATTTTTCAAGCTGTATTTTTTGTAGATTTTTCAAACATTCTATATAATCACAAACAATAAAGTGGAGAAAAATTATGCACAAATGTATGCCAAAGTGTTGATATAATCTTGTACAGTTTGTTATTCAAGAAAGTCTGTTCACTGGTCAGTTAAATGTGTCATTATATTATATGCTGTCAATGAATAAGTATGAGTAGGTATAAATTATCTGTTTAAAAAAACTGTATTACCATGAAAGAATTTGATCCCTTCTATTTTTCTTTATAGAATTACAGTTTTCAATACCTAATGATTATGGATTTAAGTTGCATACTGGTCATTCTAGTAAGAAAATACAATGATATTTTTCTCTAGAAGACAATGCCAGCTTAACAATAATGTTTATATGTTTTCCCTCCTAAAGCAACAAAACTTCATACATTTCCAAATAACATGGCTGGCTTTGTGGCACAGTGGGTAAAGCCACTGTCTGTGGTACTACCATCCCATATGGGCACCAGTTTTTGTCCCAGCTATTCTACTTCTGATCCAGCTCCCTGCTAATGTGCCTGGGAAGGCAGTGGAAGAGGTCCAAGTGTTTCGGGCCCTGCTACCATATGGGAGACCTAGAGGAAGCTCCTGGTTTTGGACTGGCCCAGCTCTAGCCATTGCAGCCATCTGGAGAGTGAAGCAGTGGCTGAAAGACCTGTCTCTCCCTCTACCTCTGTAACTCTGCCTTTCAAATAGATAAATACATCTTTAAAAAATTTCCAGAAAACTAAATATTGCTGAAAGTTAAGAATTGATATCCAAAGTCCAAGTCTGAAAGTGAATTTCAAGTATCTTCCAGGGAAAAGCAAATATATGATAGTTTTTAATGCAACCATAATCTATAGGGACTTAAGATCAAAATCATATTGATGCTGCAAGTATAAATATGTTTACTCCTCCATTATTAAAAATTGTTTCCTAATTTTGAAAGCATTTAAAATCTTAAGGCAGCAGATCTCATAATAAATAAAGTTGTATAAAAAACAGTATTAGGAGTAAAATTTATTTTAAAAAACAAACTATTCACAAAGAGTTGCAACTTATTTTATGATGGTAAATGCTAAAGGGGAAAAATTTGACATTCAACTTCAAATCTCATGTTTCTACTTTAGAATGCATAGTGAATCACTTCTCTAGAAAGACTGGTAATGCAAATATCTTTTTTTTAAAGATCTATTTGAAAGGCAGAGTGACAGAAAGAGAGGGAGAGACAGAGAAAGAGATCTTCCATCCACTGGTTCCCTCTCCAAAAAGTCACAACAGCTAGGGCCACGTGAAAGCCAGGAGCCTGGAAACCCATCTGAGTCTCCTAACTTAGTGGCAGGGGCCCAAGCACTTGGGCCATCTTCTGCTGTTTTCCTAGGCACATTATCAGGGCGTTGGGTCAGTACTCCAATTGGGATATCTGATATGAGATGCTGATCTCATAGGTGTGGCTTATTCCACTGCATCACAATGCAGGCCCTATGAATGTTTTATGGACATCACCTGGCTTTCAAGTCATTGTTTTCTTAAGTGCTTATGAAGTGTTATATTTATATAAAACTGAAGGTTGCTGGCTTACTTAAGGAGATATGTATTAAATATGTGTATCTCATTTGTTTTACCTATAGTCATACTCTAATTAATAAGGAAGAACAATAAATGTTAAAATGTGTGTAACTACTACAAACCAAGCAAGTTATTAATATTCTTAAATTCAGGAATCCTGTATAGTTATATCATCTACCATAGTGTCTATCACCAAGTGTTGCAAAATTCTGATTAATAAGATTAATCAAATACTTTGTCCCAAATTCAAAATTTTAAGTGCTAATGTAATTTTGAAAATATTTATAGTTGTTTCTAGTCTAATAAGATGTGGAAATCACTGAATATATAAAATAAACTAAAGCAAATTTAAACCCTTTAATACATACATCCTTATGTACTCATTTATATGCCAACAGAGTTATAATAATCATTCTGTAGGAATCTCTTTCCTTGGAGAATATTACATATTTTGAGTTCACACATTTTTTGGTTGGATACAAGAAAAATGTGATATACTTCATTAAAAGGAAAGACTAAGTCAAGTTGTTAATTCAGGGCAAAAATACAAAGAATTTGATAAGAATGTGATTAGTAAACTTACAAGAAAAAATAAAATTCAATACATTTTAAATAAAGCCACATTAACTCAATATTTTTCATACATCAACAACCTCTAATAGTTTTTATGTCATTAAGATTTTCAATATTTAATGATCATAAAATAATAAATTGCCAAAGTATTTAAAATAAATTACTGGATAGGGAAACTAGGTAGCAGGATTAAGTTCCTGAATATTGTTGCCATTTTTTCAACTTGTAAGAACACTCTCACATCTTCAAATTTAAGATAATTGGTATTTGCATATATTTTTAGATAATTTGTGTGCAATATCAAGGTTTTGAAGTTAAAGGAGGGCAATATACATCTCAACTTTTTTTTTAATTACATTTAGTTTATTTTTAAAAATATTGTTTTTATTTTTTTAAAACTTTTACTTAGTAAATATAATTTTCCAAAGTACAGTTTATGGATTACAATGGCTTTTTCCCCCCTAAATTTCCCTCCCACCCACACCCCTCCCATCTCCCGCTCCCTCTCCCATTCCATCTCAACTTTCTATGACAAATTTCCTCAAGGTTTACTTCAAAATGCCAAAATTAGACTAATGCAGAAGGCATTCAAGCATTTATCTCCCAGCCTGATGGCTTAGCAGATTTAATATACAGTTTTATACATCATTTTGCAAGTGAATGGATACTACATGCAACAGTATGAAATAAACTTCAGCTTCTCCACATTTGTGGGACAAGCACGTTTTCCCTTGTGTTCTCCATGCAGAGACATATTTCATGGGAATAGAAGCATAAAGCATTTATAGGACCTCCAGGCAATTCTTCTGTATGGTTTCCTACATTCTTCTAACTTGATTCCCATTCGTTCAGTGGATTAAATTTTATGAGTTCATAACCATTCTTAAAAATGAGCCTCAACAAGTTTGGAAAATCATTCTCCCAGCAGTAAATGAATGCTTTTTAAATAGGTGCTAAGAGAAACTAAAGAATATGATATATGCTATGGAGGAAAAAAATCTTCCCCTTGCTTATATTCAATTTCAAATAGATATCACTAAAATCCATGAAAGGAATTTAACATACAATATTTTACAAGAATCATTGACCAAAGAAGTCTTAGAAATGTGAGTATCTCTGATAAGCTGTGTTTTCTCTAAAGAAATAGAAAAAAAAATAAAGTTTTTCAGATGAGCCTAATTTTTAAGGAACTTCAGAAAAAGAATTCTAAAACTATTGACACTTAAACTATGCTTTTTACTTTTCTTACTAACATATATTGTCACTCCCTCTTGTGTGAAATGAATAAAAAGAAACATAGAATGACTATTAACTCCTGAAGACAGAGTATCTTCATCTTCATTCTGCCTACAGAATAATTCCATTTAAAATATTTGTTTAAAGAATAAAGAATTTTAAAAATGAGACAGAGACACTGATATCTTCCATCTGTTGGTTCACCCCCCAAATGCCCACAATAGTGAGGGTTGGGTCAGGCTAAAGCTAGGAGCCAGGAACTCCATTCAGGTCTCCAGTATGGGTGGCAGGGATCCAAGCACTTGTGCCAACACCTGCTACCTTCCAGGCTCATAACCCGGAAGCAGGATCTGACGTAGAGACAGGATGGGATCCCAGGCATTCCATATGGAATACAGGCATCTCAAGGGACAGCTTAACCTACTGCAACACAATACCCGCCCCTCTACTGAATAATTGTAATGTCTTTAAGCTTTCTTTAGAAGTCCCATTTTTAAAACTCATGAGTCATTTTAATGCTCCCTAAATCTTCTACAGTTTTTCTATTACTTTCTTAATAATTTTAGCCCTGAACTTTGAAAGTAAAACTACCCTCAAAATAAGTGAAAACTTTTATCAATGATTCACAGTCATTAACATATATAAAGATGAGGGTCACGTTGATTTTTAAACCTTAGAGTGCTATATTACATGCTGCTTAGGAAAGACTGTACCCTATAACTGTGATACAGAATAGCAGAATAGCCCAGAATCCAAAGAGGAAATTCTGAAGAGAGTTGGCAAGTCTCTCTCCCTGAGACTTTTCTTCATTTCTGCCTTGTTTTCGCTCATCCAGTTTTAATAAGAGACAATATGGAAAAGGCTCAATTTTTCATCATCGTTTTAAAACTGTAGTCATATATTAACTAAGGAATGTCTGCCCTAGAAACATCCCCATACACAAATATTTATGTATTCAGGACATAAAATGTTCTCCACTGTCAAATGAAAAGGACTTTGATTTGGAAATAAGTCTAAAGAAAAAATAAAAGACCATTAAAATAAAATTTATCTAAAAATAACTAAATCAAAGGTGAATTCCTTTTTCCTCAAGATAAAAATGCATTCATTTCTGTTATGAATCTCAAGTGAATGAATCCTGCAAGACTAGCCACTCTTTATATTAAATCCGCAGTGTTCAAAAGAAAATCCAAAGTACCGAGCTTCATAATCTTTGCAGGCTTAGATATTTGGAAACTCAGTTAAGGATTTAAACAAAGACTGTTGAATTGCAATTGCAGAAAATAGAGTTGTTGGTACATCCGATACTGGCAGTGGTTAAAGGGCAACTGATGGTGAAAATGCAGGATCAAGAAAGCAAAGACAGTAGATTAAGAATTTAGATGGGCAAGGTGGGTGGAAAAATGATGGGAAAATAAGTCCACAAAGCTAAACAGTCAAACCAGAATAGGAAGAATCACTTTCAAGTCAAGCAGAAATAAAATGATATTTATCAACAGAAGGTCAAGGAGCCTTCAAGGGGTGTCGAATAAATTTCAGTGTGTATTTTACTGTAGCTTCAGTTTTTTACTAATGTTCCTGAAAAAAGTTATCTTTTATCCAACCTTAGAAGGCTTCTGATCACTACAGGTCTTTTCTACACAGTGGTTCTTCCCAAGAGGAGTACAAATGAAAGAAAGTTGGCTGTAGTAAATGAGAAAGCAGGAGCAGAGGATGGAGTAACAATAAAGCTGTATCAACTATGAGGTGCTTCAAAAATTTGTATAAAATGGAATTAAATGAAAAGCTTAATGTGATGCAAGAAGTTTGAAATCCATGATATAGTCTTTTTCATAGTACCCATTTTCCATAAAGTTTTGAAGACTCCTGGCCTACGTACTCCCAAGGCAGATCATGTCTTGGGAATCTTTAGCTTTCTCACCTAGTTTCTATACCCAAAAATTAAATTTGATAGTCAAATGTGTTATATAATGTTTCTTACTATTTTTACATGGCTGTGTCAGTACACAAAAATCAGAATCCATTCAAGGCATTTGAATACGGATGACTTAGCGTTCTGGGCCAAGTTAAGGGGAATGAAAAGGAATGTTTCAACACCCAGGGAATAGGAGTGGAAGGAAGCTATAGTGGTCTAAAGGCAAGAGGAAAGACACAGCTAAAGGTAGGGAGGAAGGTCCATCCAACATGGGTTGTAGTCATGGAAGGATGCAGTCACTGCTATAAATCATGGCCCAGAGCAGGGAAGAGTGCAGGCATAAAAGGAAACCAAACTCACTCCTCCATCCTTGGTACTCCTACCATTGACTGGCACCTATTGGATTTCAACAAGAAGCTAGTTGTCAAGGCACGTTGGATAGACAAAATCAAAGAAGTCAAAATCAGCCTCCTCGGGCACAGTACAAGAAGGTAAGAGCAGAACACAGGTGTAGTAAAGCAGTGATGGGACATATGATTAAATCATGCCCAGAAATCAACATGGCCACAAGTATGAAGTCTTTATCATTTGACATCCCTATACAGGGTTCCTAAATAATGAGATGGGTAATAATTAGTAGAGAATCTAGAAATAAAACACACTGTAGAACTCCTCTGTTACCATTAATTATTTGCAAAGAATGTGAGCCATTACCTAGAGCAAACAAAATATGTGCTGTATAGCAGTTTTCTGTTTCTAAATAATCTAAAATAATTGACATTGCAAAATGTATCTAGATTTTTATTAGCATATCTGAATGATGACAAGGAACTATTTTTAATGCTGGCCACTTTAAACTGATTTAATTTCTTAGTAAAAGCTAAATACTAATTTCTTTTTCCTCAACAAATGGTAGATTCACTTATATTTAAATGGGGCCTCTGAGGGCCGGCGCTATGGTGCAGCAGGTTAAAGCCCTGGCCTGACACACCAGCATCCCATATGGGCACCGGTTCTAGTCCCAGCTGCTCCTCTTCCGATCCAGCTCCCTGCTATCGCCTGGGAAAGCAGTAGAAGATGGCCTGAGGGGCCGGTGCCTTGGCTCACATGGTTAATCCTCCGCCTGTGGTGCAGGCTTCCCATATGGACGCCCGATTCTAGTCTGGGTTGCTCCTCTTCCAGTCTAGCTCTCTGCTTTGGCCAAGGAGTGCAGTGGAGGATGGCCCAAGTGCTTGGGCCCCTGCACCCGCGTGGGAGACCAGGAGGAAGCACCTGGCTTCTAGCTTTGGATCGGCGTAGCTCCGGCCGTAGCAGCCATTTGGGGAGTGAACCATCGGAAGGAAGGAAGACTTTTCTCTCTATCTCTCTCTCTCTCACTGTCTAACTCTATCTGCCAAATTAAAAAAAAAGAAGAAGAAGAAGAATATGGCCCAAATCCTTGGGACCCTGCATCCAAGTGGGAGACCCTGGCTCCTGGCTTCAGATCGGTACAGCTCTGGCCATTGCAGCCAATTGGGGAGTGAACAAGCAGATGGAAGACCTCTCTCTCTCTCTCTCTCTACCTCTCTCTGTAACTCTTTCAAGTAAATAAAATAAATCTTTAAACAAATAAATAAATGGGGACCTTTTAATGAGAGACATACATTTGAAAATGATTTGAAGGGAGACTTTCAGATAATATCTAATAATATAGGTCATACATTGTTTTATTTGGTTCCTGCTGCTGTAAGTTTAGGCAGTTTGTTTCTGGGTATAGTCACAAAGAGCAAAGAGTTAAATACAGGTAGTTCTGTCTGACCCAAAGGCCATTATTTTCTCATAAAATCCTTCTCTTATTAAAAATGATGTTACTCTTCCTCCTTGACTAAATGGATGGCAGAGACATTTACTACACTTTTCCCTAGGAATGACTTTCTGTTACTGAACTGATGATAAAATATCACAAAATAGCGCTTCGGTGAGCATAAGAGATTTATTTATCTATACTATTAAAAGAAGACCAAGTTTTATAACAAAAATATCACATATTAAAGTGAAAATGCCAGCTTTGAAAGGGTAAAGGAATTTTCAAAAATAAAATCAACATTTCTGCGGCAGATGATGGGATAGATGGAGAATGTGAAAAATGGTGTCTAACACTCAACACTGTTAAAGAATTATGCCAGCTGAGAAAACTATACTACATATTATATAGAGAAAAGTATTAAAATTATTCAACAAAAAAATCCATGGAACAAAAGAGGTAAGTTGTGACTATGTCAGATAGTCAGGAAACAGAAATGCTGTTTTCCACAGGGGTCTTTGTTGCAACTTATTCTAACACTTCAATGACTGAAAGGGAATCAAACTGGGAGAACTTACTGCCACTCCAGTGAGCCCTGGGGGATTTGTCACAAATTTGGAACCTGAGTGGCCTCAAACTTCACAGCTCTTATCCTGAAAAGTGACAAAAGGCAAAAGTACCAACTGAGAAAGTAGAGCATTAGTTACGCACAACTGAACACCAACGAATTTTCAACCACTGGACAAACTTCAAGCCACCTTTTTAGTTTTACATTAGAGCAAATGACCAAATAATTTCCTCCAACACATGTTCTTTACTTAGGAGTTTCCAACCACAGTCATTATATTCCAGCTATTCACAGATAATTTTGGACTTATTTTTGCCTGGAAAAGGTTTCTTAACCACTGAAAATTGCATAAATAACTATACAGCAGCTTTGCAACTCTTTTCAGAGTACTCTATATGATGTCACTTCACTAAAAGTCTCCAAACATTCAAGGAACTTGGCTCCTGATCCCAAAGAAGTGGTGAATATTTACAGTCTTTAAAAAAATGATTCATTTATTTGAAAGTCAGAGTTATACAAAAGAGGGAGAGTGAGGTCTTCCATCTGGTGGTTCACCCCCAAGATGGCCACAATGGCCAAGAGCGAGCCAGGCCAAAGCCAGGAGGTTCCTCCATGTCTCCCAAATGGGTAGCAGGGGTCGAAGCACCTGGACCATCCTCCACCACTTTTCTAGACCATTAGCAAAGACCTGGATCAAAAGGGCACCCAGGTCACAAACTAGCACTCGTATAGGATGCTGGCATCGCAGGCAGCAGCTTGACCTCTATGCCACAAAGCCAGCCTCCAAAAGGCTATAATGAAAGTAGATTTATTGACTCCTGCTACATGATGGCCTCTATTCCCCCAATTCTGATATTCTCATTGGAAATAATACTTCCATTCTTTGTCCATAACTTGCACAAAAATATATTATTTGGAGTAGGCTTCTGGCCTGGAGGTTAGCATGCTGATTGGGATGCCTGTATCCCATATTTGAGTGTGTGGGTTCAAATCTCATCTCCAAAATTAAGCTTCCTGCTGATATGTACCCTGAGAAGCAGCAGGTGATGGTACAGGCAGTTGGGACCCTGCCACCCACAGGGAAGACATGGATTGAGTTCCTGGCTCCTTGCTCTGGTCTGGCCTAGCCCAGTCCATTGTGAGCATTTCAAGAGTGAGCCAGCAGATGGGAGCTCCGCTGACTCTTTCTCTCTCTGCCAAATAAAAAAGTAAATAAAACTTTTTAAAGTAACATATTTAAACATTCTCACTCTAAATCAATGTTAAGTGAGTCCAAGGATAGTAATAACCTGGATCCTTTGATAAAAATGCAAAGTGCTAGCCCCCATACCCAGGGGATTCATATGCATACTAAAAGTGAAAAATCACTGCTATAAAGAGCTCATGTATTATTTCAGGAACAAGAATATGAACAATTAGAATCTCCTTTAGATACATTTAGAAGATTGGGGGGATGAAAACAAGAATATTCGATATAATTCAAGTAAGTCTAAAAATCATCTAATATGAATCAACCATAATAGTTTTAGTTTCATAGTCACCACCCTATCCAACTTCCACGTTCTGGCTAAGGATTTGGGATTAATGTCAGTTCTAGAATTCTGTGTTATCTTGTATTTTATTTCACAATGAAGAAATAAAAATCCTAAGTTAAACATTAATCGGTATTTTGGCTTATTTGTAAGTATTTTTAAAAGATCTTCACTATTCTAAATTTAAAATTTTATAAACTGAATCAAAAATGAGTCAATTCTAAGCAGTGAATTGTTAGAGATACTTTTATTTAAATAACTTTTCCTACAGATACATATTGCACAATCTGAGCTCTAAATAACATCTATCAGTTTAATAAAATGTCCGTTAAGCATAACATGATAGGAAGATAATGCTGTGGGGAAAGTTCAGATTAAATAGACGTGAGGGGGGACCAAAATGATCATTATTTGAAGATGAAATTATGATTCCTAAGCTGAAAATTATTAAATCTATATAGAAGAGCTCAAAAGCTTGGTTGGTTATAAATTAAACATTCAACCTGCAAATAAAAGCTTTTCTATATGCCAACAATAAAAAGAAAATAGGAAAAATAGATATGCATGATATAAACAAAAATATAAGACACCTAGACACCTAAGAGAGCTAAACACCAAACTATAAATTTTGCAGAGAGGGGACAATAAGAACTGACCCTCTTTCCCCCCCCCCCCCCCCTTTTGTCTTCCTTACTAAGCAACTAAGTCTAAGTCTCTCTCTAAGGCCAAGGGAAGGTAGGCAGCTCTATGGAGGAAGGTGTTAACCCATAATGGTCTTGAGCAAGGTGGTCAGAGAATGAAAAGGGTGAGGAAGGGGTCTCACAAGGGGAGGTGACTAAGGGTGGGGAGTCAGAGGATTAGCAGCATGAGAAAGCATTCAGAGAACATCCAGACACAGGCTATTAAGGCCCAAAGAGGAAGAGGAAGGAGTTCCCCTGGGGGACAGGGAGACAACCCTCTGAGGAATATCAGCCCAAGGTGTGCTTGTAGGACACCATGGCAGAGAATGGAGCAGTGACGACAGCAACAGGAGAGGGATCCTATTCAGAGCAATTGATCAAACAGGCAGCCGTCTTCAGAATAATGGAAGTCATGATGCTGACTAAATTATAAAAAAAAAACAGTTGCAAATATTGAAAGGGAGAATTAATCGTGTGGTGTTTGGTGAGAATTTGATGTGTTAGTGTAAAGCCATTTTTAATAGAAATGCAAAGCAACATAAACATGTATAAACATATATTCCTTAGCTCTCTCCACCAAGAGAACATGATGGGACTGTTATCAAAATGTACAAAGAACTCCTGATACTCAACAATGAGAAAAGGATCAACCCAAGTTATAGTGAGGCAAAGTCAGTAACAGACTCCTCATCAAAGAAATTACATAGATGCAAATGAGCACAGGAAAAGATGCTCCACATTGTAGGTCAATAGGGAAATGCAAATTAAAATAGTAATGAGATGTTTTTACAGATAGTCATGAGACTGATCAAGATCTAAAAGAATAGATTTTAAGAAGGAAAAAAAGGAATTCCAGGGCTCCTCAGAGAAATGACTGGTTCTAGGGCTGGAGAAAGAAAAGCACCTATGAGCCTGTCACATCTCATAGTGCCAGAATGCAAGGGAATAATCAAAGTACAACACAAGGCACATAGAAAGCCACATGATCAACAACAATGTGCTCTGACTCGTCAAAAAGGGGAACTTTTTTTTAATCTTTGACAGTCTTTATTGCAGACTAGACTAGTCAAGATATAACAGAAGAGAAAGTGAATAATTATGCAAGCAGTATATTTGAATTATTAAATGTTATATGCAGAAATTTAAAAAGGAGAATATTTGAACATGAAAATGATAGTAATAAATTGTAACCCATTAAATCAAATAGATATAATGAATACATATTGACAAAAGATAGCCAATTAATTAAAAGTTAACTGGCATGATATATCTACACAGTGTTAAGATATCTGCCCAAATAAATATTAATTATAAAGGGGGAAATAATGTATTTGCAGAAAACAAGCAAATAATACCTTAATCAAGACCTGCCTGAAACGATACAATGAAAATGGTATAACATCACTGCTGTGATATTGTTCCCAAAGAATAAAGCTAATCGTGAAAATAAATCAAATAAACTCAATGTAAGGGACTATAAATTGTCAAGTAATGAAGTAAAAGAAAGTAATATCAGATTGAACAAGGTTAAAGAGACACAGCAATTAAACACAAGGCATGATTCTTCATTAGATCGTTTTGCTATCAAGGACAGTGTTGGAATACTTAGCAAAAACAATGGGTCAGAATTTTGTCAATGTCAATTTCCAAATTTTCATGGTTACTGTAATTAAGAAAGACAATGTCTTTATTATTGAGGTGGGAAAATTACTTTCACATGGCTTGTGAAAGAGATATTCATAATTCTCTAACTTTTCTATAAATTTAATATCTATTAAAAATGAAATGCATATGAAAATTTGAAACAATGATAGCTTAAGTTCTTAAGTTTGAGAATTTGAGTAGTGTTTATTAAAAATTTGCCAATAGGCAACAAGATGTCAGCTAAGAAGTTCCAATGATCATCTCCCCAGAGAGAGCTTTTTATACACCAAGCCACTCTCATGAAACTAAGGAAATCAGTAAATTAATGAAGAAACAACACAGAAATTCCATAAACTAGCAGAGCGACAAACATGACACTTGGGATGCTGGTCATGGCAGCTGCAGTTCCTATCTTACCAGCTCCCTGCTGGAAACACAATCCTACCCTGGCTATGGGAGAATTACATAGGCCTTTCTTGCTTTAAGTCTATACTAGAAAGGAATTCCTGTATTCTAGTGGGTCATACTAAGCCCCACAGGTTTAGCTGGGCCCAATAGAGAATCAGGAGCCCCCGACCCAGTGCCCACACAGTGCTCTCCACTGTGTGCCAGACAATGGGGGCAGAGTATCTGGGATATATAGCTCCTAGAACTCTGGAAATAGAGAGGACCACTCTGTCAGAATTGGAAATCGTACTTGTCACCACTGCTGCCCTGCCTTTAGCACCCAGAAAATTGCAAATTGTGGCTGGTTCCTGTGTACTCAACCAGTGTTAACTGCAGAGGCTCAAGCTCTGGGGATACACAGTGGGGATGGATCTCTCAGTAGGATCAGAAGGCACAATACAGAGCAAGTCAGTGCTCTGGATATTAAGCATGTATGGGTGGGTGAAGCGACTCTAAAGACATTAATCACCTCCAGCATACCCTCCGCTCACTGATAGTAGGCATAGGTGCTCCAACATACCCATCCCAGGTATCTCTATAGACTCTTCCTTACTTAGGAACTGAGAGCTCCCTGGCCTCTGCTAGGGTACACCCCTGGAGCTCATGTGTAAGCCTTAGGTGCTCCAGAAAACCCAGCCACACCTGCTCACTGGTCACCGCCAAGCCTAACAGTACAATACTATGGCTTTCTGGTATCTTTGGCACACAGGACCCATCCTTGGCCCATTCCACAGAAGCTGCCAGAGTTTGGATAATGCTCAAAAATCAATGTTGAGGTCTGAGGTTAACTGTACACAATGCAAACAGGTTAAAAAAAGCAAATAGAAAGTAACCCAAGACAGCTTTCCTACTGTTACAGAGTCAAAGTCACTCTCACATACACAGCCACTCTCCCAGGCAGTATCAGTGTGTCCCACCCGCTCTACCCAGCATTGGAGCTGTGGACCTGAGAAGCTGCTACGAGGTTCTAATTCCACCCAACTGCTACAGCCAGCACTGGTCTCCCAATTCCAGTGCCTGACTTGTATCCTGGATGGGAATTTATGTGACAGGTACACCTACAGCAAAATCAAGGCCCGTTGTGAATAACCAAGAAGCTTATCACACAAGCCCCTCCCTCAGGAGATTGCTGGAGACCGTGAAACGTGAACTCAGTGATCAAACAGCTTCCGGAAGAGCCCAGATCCCCTCTATGGCTCTCATCCACTATAGAAAATAAAGACTTAAGGAGATTAGACTGCAATATCTAACTGAAACTAAAGATAAAGCATTCTAATAAAGCAATACTCGGAAGTATATCTCCAGGAATAAAGCTTTCAATCAACAAAAATCATCTTGGAGTGAAAGAATCAAGAGATTCCCCAGCACACAAAAATCAATAATGAAACATAATACATATGAACAAAGAAAACAATATGACTTCTTCAGAGGAACATAATAATACACTAACATTGGACTGTGAAGAAAAGGAGATTGACAAAATGCTTGGAATATAATTCAAAGAATGATTGCAAAGTTACTCAAAACTACAGAAACAGTTCAATGAAATCAGGAAATCACTACATGATATGGCTGAGAAATTCAGAAAAGAATTTGTCAACACCTGGCCAGTTTTACATATGATACTTAATTTTGTACTACATGCAGAAACAGAGAAAGGCAACCAGCATTCTGAAAAAATGTGAAGGCAGAAAACTACCTAGTAAAAGAACACAGGAGACTCAGAACAAACAATAGGAATATTTATATGAAAAAATGGCAGAAGACACTACTTATCAATAAAAACCTTGAATGTAAATGGGCTAAATTCCTAAATTAAAAGATACAGACTCGCTGAATGCATATATTAACTAAGAAGGAGTATATGTTATCTACAAAAAATAAACTTCACAAATATACACACAGACTGATAGTGAAAAGATGGCAAAAACATCACAGGAAAGTTGAAATCAAAAGGAAACAGAAACATCTATATTGATTTCAGACAAAAGCAGTTAAAAGAAACAAAAAGGTCATTATATAATGATTAAGAGATCAATCCACCAAGATGTGATGACTATAAATGTATATATACACAAGGCTGAGGTACCAATTTTTATAAAAACAAATGTTAATAGATCCAAAGGAGACATAAGCTCTAATATAATAATGGGGGACTTCAACATCCCACTTTCATCAATGGACAAATCAACCAGACAAAAAAAATTAACAAAGAAAAAAACAGAGCTAATCTATACTACAGATCAAATGGACTTAGTATCTCCACAGAGGATTCCATCCCACAGCTGCAAAATACATTCTTCTCATCACCACATGAAACATTCTCCAGGATAGATCATTTACTAGACCATAAGACAAGTTTCAGCCTATTTTTAAAACTCAAAATATCACAATTATCTGTTTTTACCACAATGGAATGAAGCTAGAAATTAACAAAAAAGAAACTTCAGAAATCATACAAACTCATGAAGACAAGCATGATACTGATTGAAGAAGTAAAAAAGAAAACAAAAAAAATTTTTGAAACTAATGAAAATGAAGACAATATTTCAAAACTTATGGGGTACAGCAAAACAACATTGTTAAGAGGAAAAGTTATAGCAATAAGTGCCTACATCAGAAAATTAGAGGGGCCAGCATTGTGGCAAAGCAGAGTATGCCTCTGCCTGCAACACAGGCATCTCATATGGGTGGTGGTTCACGACCCAGCTGCTCCACTGCCAACCCAGCTCCCTGCTAATGCACCTGGGAAAGTAGTGGAGCTGTCCCAAGTACTTGGGCCCCTGCACCCATGTAGGAGACTCAGATGAAACTTTTGTCCTTGGACTGCCCCAGCTCTGGCTGTTGCAGCCATTTGAAGAGTGAACCAACAGGTGGAAGATCTCTCTGTCTCTCCCTTTCTCTGTAAACTCTACCTTTAAAAGTAATAAATCTTTTTTAAAAATTAGAAAGATTCAAATAAATAATTAGCAATGCATTTAAAAATGCATTTTGTTTTATAAAAACAAAAACAAATCCAAAATTAGGAGAATAAAAATAAAATAAAGTAGAAATTTAAAGAGCTATATAAAAGATCAGTGAAATGAAGAGCTTGTTTATAGAAAAAAATAAACAAAATTGATAAACCACCAGTTCAAATAGTTAAGAAAAATAGAAGACTCAAATTAATAAAATCAGAGATGAAAAAGAAGTTGTTAAAACTGATAACACAGAAATACAAAGACTTATTAGGAATTATTACAAACAACTACTGGACAGTCTGGAAGATATGGATAGATTTCTGAACACATATAATTTACCAAAATTGAGTCACAAAGGCAAAGAAAACCTTAATAGACCAGTAACTATAGCTGACAATCAGTAATAAAGAACCTCCCACAAAAGAAAAGGCCAAGACCAGATAGGACCAGATGGCTACATGATTGAATTCTACCACACTTCAAAAAAAGGACTAACACCAATTCTTCTCAAACCATTTGAAACAATTGAAAGAGTGAGACACCTTCCAAAATCAAAGATACAACAAAAGAAAGAGTCTTCTAACTCATGTGGGGCAGATCATAGGAACTTACATCTTTTTGGCTTTTTCCTAAGCAGCTTGTCAACGAATGCAAAAATACTAGATAGAAATTTTGAGGCCCTTACATGTAAATTAGAAAGGTTATGAGTACTAGTTTTGTCAAAAGAATTTCAATAAAATAAGTAAAAAAAAAAAATGGGTTGGCGCTGTGGCATAGCATGTAAAGCCACTGCCTGTAGTGCCAGCATCCTGTACGAGCGCCAGTTTGAGACCCAGCTGCTCCATTTCCAGTCCAGCTCTCTGCTATGGCCTGGGAAAGCAGTATAAGATGGCACAAGTCCTTGGGCCCTGCACCCACATGGGACATCAGGAAGAAGCTCCTGGCTTCAGACTGGCTCAGCTCCGGCCATTGCGGCCAATTAGGGAGTGAACCAGCAGATGAAAGACTCTCTCTCTCTCTGCCTCTCCTTCTCTGAGTAACTCTGACTTTCAAATAAATAAATAAATCTTTTAAATAAAATAATTAAAAAGAAAAAAAAAGAAAGAGAACTATAGACCAATATCCCTAATGCAAAAATTCACAACAACATCTTGACCAATTAAGTCCAAAACACACCAAAAAGAACATCTGCTGAAAAATTGGGATTTATCCACAGGGATGTAAGGATGGTTTAACATATGTAAATCAATAAGTATATCTCATGCCAACAAAATTAAGGATAAAAATCATGTGATTAATACCAACAGACACAAAGAAAGCATTTGATAAAGTACACATATTTATATAATAAAACCCTGAAAAAACTGCATATAGAAGGAACATTCCTCAATACAAACTCACAGCCAGTTATCATAATGAATAGGGAAAAGTAGAAAGCATTTCCACCAAAATCCAGAACTAGAACAGGGTATCCATTCTCACCACTTCACCACTGCTACTCAATATAGTTCTGGAAATTTTAATTAGAGCTCTTAGGGAACAAAAAGAATCAAAGGAATACAAATTAGAAAGGAGGGGCCAGCTAATCCTCCACCTGCGATGCCAGCACACCAGGTTCTAGTCCTGGTCGGGGCACTGGATTCTGTCTCTTCCAGGCCAGCTCTCTGCTGTGGCCAGGGAGTGCAGTGGAGGATGGCCCAAGTACTTGGGCCCTGCACCCGATGGGAGACCAGGAGAAGCACCTGGCTTCTGCCTTCAGATTAGCACAGTGCACCAGCCACAGTGTGCCAGCCGCAGCGGCCATTTGAGGGTGAACCAAGGGCAAAGGAAGACCTTTCTCTCTCTCTCTCACTGTCCACTCTGCCTGTCAAAAAAAAAAAAAAATATTTGAAAGGAGGATGTCAAATTATCCCTGCTTGCAGATGATATGATCCTTTATATAGGAGAACCAGAAGATTCAACTATGACAATTTGAGCTAATAAAATAATTTGGCAAAGTTGCATGATAGAAAGCCAACACACAAAAAACAACAGCATTCTAATATACCAATAATGCTTGGGCTGATAAAGAATTTGTAGGAGCAGTCTCATTCAAAAATAGATACAAAAAGATTTAAATATCTTAAAATAAATTAAACCAATGATGTGAAATATTCCTACAATAAAAATTACAAATTAGTGAAAGAAATAGATGACACCAAAAATGCAAAATCTTCCACATTATTGGATTCAAAAAATTAACATCATCAAATGTCCATACTACCCAAAGCAATTTACAGATTCAATGCAATCCAAATCAAAACACCAAGGACATTCTTCACAAAACTAGAAAAAAAAATCCTGACGTTCATATGGAAACACAAAAGACCCCAAAGAGCCAAAGCAAACTTAAGAAATATAAAAAAAGCTGGAAGCATCACAATATCAAATTTTAAAACCTGTTACAGGGTAGTTATAATTAACATAGCTTGGTATTGGCACAAAAATAGACATGTAGACCAATGAAACAGAATAGAAATTCTAGAAATTAACCCATACATGTACAACCAACTAATCTTGGAGAAACAAACTTAAATCATTCATTGAAGAAAGGATAGTCTCTTCAAAAGAAAAACGGTGTTTGAAAAAATGGATTTTCACATACAGAAGTTTAAACAAGATCCCTACCTTATATAAAAATATACACCCTATATAAAAAATCAACTCACAATGGAACAAGGATCTAAAACCCAAGAATTGAAACCACCATATTACTAGAGAAAAATATAGGAGAAACGTTGGATGACATTGGTCTACACAAAGACTTCTTTTATAAGACCACAGAAGCATAGCAATAAAATAGACACAAGTGGGATTACATCAAGCTAAGAAATTTCTGTCAGCAAAAGAAACAAAGAGGCAATTGATACAATGGGAGAAAATACTGCAAACTATGTACCCAATAAAGGATTAAAATCTAGAATATATAAGGAGCTTAAGAAACTCAACAACAATACAAACAATCCAGTGAAGAAATGGGCAAAAGACAAGGACAGGGGCAGGCACTGTAGCCTAGCGGGTAAAGCCACTGCCTGCAGTGCTGGCACCTCATTTGGGCACTGGTTCTAGTGTTGGGTGCTCCTCTTCTGATCCAGCTCTCTGCTATGGCCTCAGAAATCAGTACAAGATGGCCTAAGTCCTTGGTCCCTGCACCCACATTGGAGACCTGGAAGAAACCTCTGGCTCCTGGCTTCAGATTAGCGCAGCTCTGGCCATTGCAGCCAACTGGGAAATGAACCAGCATATGGAAGACCTCTCTCTCTCTCTGCCTCTTCTTCTCTATGTAACTCTTTCAAATAAATAAATACACATTTTTTAAAATAGACATGAACAGACATTTGTCAAAGGATGAAATACAGGTGGCCAACAGACAAACAAAAGCTGCTCAGGACCACTAGCCATCAAGGAAATGCAAATAAGATATCACTTCATTCTAGTTAAAATTGTTACCATCCTAAAATAAAAAAAAAAAACAGCAAATGCACACAAAGTGTGTACATTTGGAGAAAATGATATCCTAATTCACTGGTAGTGGGAATACAAATTGGTACAACCATTATGGAAAACAGTATGGAGATTCCTCAGAAAACTAATGTATATTATGAATATGTAAGAAGTGAATTGACAAAATGTTGAAATTTTTTATTTTAATGCCAAAATGATACTTATTTTAATAGTTACCTAATTAATTTAGTATGGCCTAATTACATACTTTAAAGTTTAATTATATATTATTTAATTTTATCTGAAAGAGACAGAGATATTGCAATACCTTCCATCTACTGACTTCCTCCCAAATGCCCACAACATCTGGGGCTCGGTCAGGCTGAAACCAGGGCCTGAAACTCCCTGCAGGTCTCCCACATGGATGACATGGACCAAGAACTTCAGGAATCACCTGCTATCTCCTAAGGTACATGTTAGCAAGAAGTTAGAAACAGAAGTGGAGCCAGGATTCAAACCCAGAGACTATGATATGTGATGGATGTACCCTAACCACTGCACTAAACACCCATGGAATTATATTAATAATTTTATCTTTAACTTTACATATATCCTTTTATCCATGTTGAACAAGCAGACGACAGGAAATAAGAAAAACACATGTAAAAACAGAGTAATACACAGGGTCTGTATTACCTGATATTATTAAAGTATTAGAAATACATAATAAATTTTTAAAATATAGTATTTTCACCAAATTAGCAGATAAATTGAACTGAATAGTAAATACAGAAGATGCAAGTGAAGCAGGAATTTTGTACATGATAAGGAACACATTTCAAATTAGTGTGTAAAGATGGGCTCTTCCATAGTACTGCTTAGATTTTTGTATTATACTTCACAACAAAGCAAGTTCTGCAAGAAATAATAATTGTTAAAAACTCAATCCAAAACTGTCCAAAGAAAATATAAGATAACATCGATATAATCTGGTGTTCAGAATTTATAAGCCTGATGTCAAAGAGAGAAGCCTTAAAGGAGACCTATAATGTCTTCATAAGAAGAATAAAGAGATAATACTTTGGACAAATTAGATAATCTTCAAAGAGGAAATTCATTTGGCAAATTATATATATATATATATATATATGTATATATATATAAAGATTTTATTTTGATGTGAATGCAAGGGGAGAGGGAGCGGGAAAGGGGAGAGTAGCGGGTGGGAGGGAAGTTATGGAGGGGGGGAAGCCATTGCAATCCATAAGCTGTACTTTGGAAATTTATATTCTTTAAAAAGATTTTATTTATCTGAGAGGTATAATTACAGACAGAGGGAGCAGGAGACAAAAGAGAAAGGTCTTCTCCACCCACTGGTTCACTCTCCAAATGGCCACAAAGGCCAGAGATGAGCCAATCCAAAACCAAGGAGCTTATTCTGAGTTCCCCACGCAGGTGCAGGGGCCCAAGCACTTGGGCCATCCTCCACTGCTTTCCCAGGCCACAAGCAGAGAGCCGGATCCAAAGTGCAGCAGCCAAGATACGAATTGGCACCCATATGGGATGCTGGCAAAATAGGCAGAGGCTTAGCCTACTATGCCACAGTGCCAGCTCCCAAATAGATATAGTTTAAAAACTACATTGTAAGTAACCAAAAGCTTGTCAATTCAGGCAATGATAAAAGAGATCACACCTATTGGATTGGCAAACATTAAAAATAATATAATATTCAATATTGAAGAGGGTACAATTAATCTCTCCCAAAGGGATGTCATAAAGCGACAACCTTTAGGGAGGTCACCTTATAAATACATGGAAAATTGAAAATGTGCATATTCTTCACCACAAAAAATAAATTTCTCAGCCAAAATTTACCCTAATAATCAACTGTGCTTTATACATGCAATACTCATTAACAAAAAAAGAATATAATCAAAATTGTCAAGCAACAAAGTATTAAAATATAGCATGGAATGAACCAATAATGAATAATTATGTCTTGTAATATTTCATATGTAAGTAAACAAATTATGAACTAATAAACTATTAATGAATAATTATGCCTTCTAATAGTTCAATATAAAAATGTGAAACAAATATGAGAGTATTGAAAGACTATCCTTATAATACAGGCACATACACATACAGGTACTTCAAAAAGTTTGTAGAAAGATGAAATTTTAAGTTTATTCTGGTGCAAATATAATTAAATCTTTGCATAGTTTTTTCATAATATGCATTTCCATGAAAACCTCCCGTGTGTGTGTGTGTTTGTGTGTACTTTCAAATATTACACAAAGAAGAGAGCAGGTCAAAAAAAGGAAGGAATGGATGGATAAGTTTTCTTGGGGGGACAGCGCCATGGTGCACTAGGTTAATCCTCCGTCTGTGGCGCCAGCATCCCATATGGGTACCAGTTCTAGTCCCGGTTGCTCCTCTTCCAGTCCAGCTCTCTGCTGTGGCCAGGAAGGTAGTGGAGGATGGCCCAAGTGCTTGGGCCCCTGAACCCACATGGGAGACCAGGAGGAAGCACCTGGCTCCTGGCTTCGGATCGGCATAGCTCAGGGAGTAGTGGCCATTTGGAGAGTGAACCAACAGAAGGAAGACCTTTCTGTCTCTCTCTCTCGCTGTCTGTAAACTCTACCTGTCACATAAATTAAAAAAAAAAAAAGTTTTCTTGGGATGATAGGATTCCAAGTTTTTCATTTCTATCTGCTAAAACTCTGATTATTATGATTATGTATCTCCAATTCAATGAAAGCAGTAACTGCCACAAAAATTGTGAATAAAATTTAATCTGATAAGAATAAGGAGACAGAAATCTTAGACATTTAAAGAAGAAATTAAGCATCTAAAAACGCAGTTTACTAAAGTTTTCATGTTGCACATTTCCTTGAGATTTGTATCACAATATCTATTATCCAAGTTACATATAGAAGAAACATTTATAAGTTACAAAAAAATTGTAGGGCTGATAGAGCTTCAGACATCAGAGTTTTGAAACTGCAAGTCATGGCTGCAAGCAGTTTGCTTTAAATTATTGTATTTCTGTGTGGTGTATTACATAAAACCAGGCAACCTAAAATAATTAGTATTAGTACATGGCACATATCTTCTAAGAGCATATTTAAATGTAAATATAATATAAGACAATGTTTATTGCTAACTTTATAAAGAAAATGTTAGTTTTATGAAATTAAAATGCTTACATGATCAAACAAAATGGAAAATATTCTTTTTCAATAGAGATTAGAGAATTGAGCTAAAGTATCACTTCAAAATCCTGCTAATTAAATGTAATTAGTAAAATTTTAAAAGATTATTTAATCCTATACTCTCAAAGCAGAAAAAGACATTGCTTTAAAAAATCAGAAATATTGTTTTTAATTTACTTTTTAAGGCTAGTTGCCTAGTTTGATTGGTTTATACCATATATTTATGTTGGAGTATTACACTGTACCCCATAAAAAAGCATAAATATTCCCCGTACCTAAAAATTCTTAAAAAGAAAATGATTCTTAACAGTAAATGCCAGTGACTGGCACTATGGCATTGTTGGTAAAGCCATTGCCTGTCACGCCAGCATCCAATATGAGCACTGGTTCAAGTCCTGGCTGTTCCACTTGCTGCCCAGCTCCTAGATAATAGTTTGAGAAATGTAGCAAGGGCCGGAGCCACAGCGCAGTAGGCTAATCCTCTGACTGCAGCGCCAGCATCCCATATGGGCGCCAGTTCTATTCCCAGCTGCTCCTCTTTTAGTCCAGCTCTCTGCTGTGGCCTGGGAAAGCAGTGGAAGATGGCCCAAGTGCTTGGGCCCCTGCACCAAGCGTGGGAGACCAGGAGCTAGCACCTAGCTCCTGGCTTTGGATCCGCGCAGCTCAAGCCATTGCGGCCATCTGCAGAGTGAACCAATGGATTGAAAACTTCTGTCTCTCCATCTCACTGTCTATAACTCTACCTCTTAAATAAATAAATAAAATCTTTAAAAAAAAAAAAAAAAGAGAGAGAAAGAGAGATACATAGTAGAAGAGGGCTTAAGTGCTTGGACCCCTGCCACCAATGTGGGAGGCCCAGGTAGGACTTCTGGCTTTGACCTGGCTCAGCGTTAGCCATTGCAGACATTTAGGGAGTAAGCCAGCAGATGGAAGACCTCTCTATCTCCCTCTCTGTCATTCTTCCAGTCAGGTCAATAAATTAAATCTTTTTGAAAAAAAAGAAATTAAATGCCTATTTCACATTCTCCTTTTATTTATACATTTGATCTATTTGTATGCAGCCAGAATCTCATCAACACTGTAACTCCCTTCTTCACCTGGACTGGAATTAACACCTGCTCTGAGAGACCCTACATTTGAAAGCCCTCTAAATCTGCTTCAGCTCTAAAACACTACCAGGCCTTTCCACACATAGACAATATCATTACGTTACTTGAACTCTATCTCACACCAAGCTGACAAGTCCTCACAACTCGCATAGCACAGAGTTTCTCATCATCCCACTTGGGCTATACGACATGGTCAGCCTACCATAAACATCTTCACCGAGCACCAACATCCACAACCAACCCATTCAGTATGCGAACACATTCCTCAACATGTGCTAAGATTTGAATGTGTACATTCTTCCAAACTTTATGTTGGAACTTAGACTCCAATACAAATCATATTAAGAGACAGGCATTTAGGAAGTTATCAGGTCATAAGGACTTCTCCCTCGTGCATGGAATCAAAGTCTTTATCAAAGAGCTTTCACATGTCGTTTCTCGGCCTTTTGGCTAAGAGCAAGTGTGTAGGGCATTCACAGAGCACTCATTTCTATTTTGCCTTTCTGCCACTCTCTAAATGAGAACACAGCAACAAGGTACCATTTAAGCAGTAGCAGCCCTCAGCAGACACATTATCTGCCAGCATCTTGCTGTTGGACTTTGCAGCCTCCAGAAATAATTTTCTGTTCTTTAGAGAGAGGGAGGGAGGCAGGGAGGCAGGGAGGAAAAGGGGGAAGGGAGTAGAGGGGAAGGAAAGGAGGAGATTGGAGGGTAGAGGGGAGGTGGAAGGAACGGAGGAAGAATTTACTTTCTATTGCCATAAACTGTCTAGGACTCTTGCAGAATATTTAAATTCAATGACATGAATAACTAATCTATCACATGTAGTACTTTGTTACATGAGCAAAAATGTTAAATGGCATAATATTAAAAGTGGATCATGTTCTATAAACAAATAGTACAAAAGTAATGGATCCCTTGTCCATTAGTTTGTTTTCTCAAAATCTTTAATTCTGCTATTCTAAGAGTATATATTGCTATAATAGACCTTGAGTTGAATTAAGAAACAGGTAAAATATTATAGTTCAATATATGGTAACATAAAGATTGATTCTCTATAAAAATTCCAAAAATCATAGAGGACCTCCAAACAAACAGTTGGGATTACCTATCAAATGCAGTAGATTCATTTCAACGATATATTTTAAAGTGATGAAATCTTTGGGCTTGGGCCTTGTCAACATCCATTTGATCACATTAAATTCTAAAGGATACAGTTATGGAATGCAATCATCTCTCTCCCCACTTCTCATTTCCAACCTGGATGCCCACATGTTCTTGTGTTTTTCTTTAAGAGACTTATTTATTTATTTGAAAGGCTGAGTTACAGAGAGGCAGAGGCAGAGAGAGAGAGAAAGAAGGAGGGGGGTGCGGGGGAGGGAGGGAGAGAGGGAAGGAGAGATTGTCCATCTGCTGGTTCGCTCCCCAAATGGCTGCCACGGCTGGAGCAGAGCTAATCAGAAGCCAGGGGCTTCTTCCAGGTCTCCCATGCAGGCAATTAGTGCCTTTTTCTACTGCTCTCATAGGCCATTGCAAAGAGCTGGTCTGGAAGTGGAGCAGCCGGGACTCAAACTGGCATCCATATGGGATGCTGTAACTGCAGGTGCAGTCCTACCCACTATGCCACAGCACCAGCCCTCATATATGGCAAAAGCTTCAGGATTGTATGTGACAAAACTCAACTTTGTAAGCAAAGGCAATGTTTCCTAAACTGACTGGAACAAAGCGTCATTTAGAAAATCGGAAAGCCAAAGAAATGTGAGTTAAGAAAAAGCTCACACAGTGAAACTCATCAGAAGGAGCTGCTCCTTGGTTGATATTTTTCCTTTATTATTTCAGGGAAATGTTGCTTATCATATAAGAATGAAATCAATCATATGTCCTACACATACTAATTCATTATGTCCTCCTGTTCTGAGGAGCTATCATCTATCTGTTACATATAAAGAAATAAGACTCAGAAGAGTTGGGGCTTGCAATGTTACACAGTAAGTTTTGTGGATGGAATGCATATCTTGGCCTTCTATCAGTGTTTATTCTCTCAGTGATCTAATCCCATTTCATGCTTAAATACCACCTCTATGTTCTCCTCTCTTAGGACCCCTCACCTGTTTCTGGATTCCTTTTCCAACTGCCTACCATACATTTATACTTGTACTGCTGAAATACCCACTCACCCTTGACATGTCCAGAATTCACCTCTCTAAACCTATTCCTTCTACCATCTCAGTTGCTGGCATCTTCCTCTTTCCATTTTCCCAGGCCAAATTCTTGGAATCATCAGAATATACTTTTACCTCACCAGCAAATTCTATAAGCTCTATTATCAAAATATTTCCAGAATCTGCTGACTCTTTACCATCTTCTTTATATTAGACCACCACCCTGGTGAAAGGAACTATCATATATCATCCAGATTACTGCAATGCTGCCATAAAAACCTGCTTTTCCTATACTTTATTATCAATAGAACAGCCATAATTATTCTTTGTAATAACATCAGCCTTCTGATTACAAAGCTTCAGTGGACTCATCTGAATCAGAACAAAAGCCAAAATCCCTACAAGTGACTTCAGGCCCTACATGATTTGCACCTCTCTGGGTTCCAAGAATACATCAGCTATGCTCTAGCCTTAGGAATTTTGCACTGACTGTTCCCTCCACCTGAAGCTTTCTTCTCCCAGACACAAACAGCTTGCTCTTCTATCTCCTTGTTTTCTTAGTGAGGCTTACTCTGAGCATCCTGTTCGGAACTGAAGAGATACCTTTCCTACCCAAATGCCTTCCACACTTCATTATTTTCTCCAAAACACTTATCATATTTTGAAACATTATATAAATTATTTATTTGAACCTATTTCCCCTAAAGTAAAATGTGAGTTTCCATGAACATAGGAATTTTGTTCTGTTTAGTACTCTATTGTGGTCCAGGAACCTAGAACTGATTTGAGCACCAGAAATATTCTTGAACAATTAATGAATTAATCTATCTTTAAATTCCAGCCAGTTTCCACTGTCTTATATTACTCTCCAGAAATTAGAATATATAGAACCAAAGGAACAAAATCAGCAAAAGACAAATTGTTTTATGAAAGAATCTAGAGAAAAAATAATAGCATTAAAGATAAATGAAAACATAAACATGAGCCAGAAAAACTAACTACAAAGGCACATTCACAAAGACGTATGACCATGACTTGGAATAATGTTTCAAGATCTGTAATACAGAAAGCATCTTTACAAAAAAGTAGGATATAAGAGTAAAAATAAAAGGTAGATGGCACTTGTATTAATTAGCATATCAATGTACAGGTGAAAGGTGTCACAGACTTTCAATGCAAGACAATATCTGCCCAACAAAAGAATGAAAGGCTATGAAACTTAACTGAGCTCATTCTACATCAGCATAATGGGTAACTACCAATGTAAATGAGTTATGACTTGATGCTCAAAGAGGATGGTTAAGTCACCTAGATCATAAAATTTCAGAATAAAAGATTGGATTAGAACACATTTCGATCTAATTCAAAAGTCTGATAAAGAAATTCAGAAAGTAATATCTTCTTTTTGCTATAAATGAAAGTTTTTAGAATTGATTAACAAAAATAACTGGGTGGGTAGGTGTGAAGGGTGATTAGAACACTGTCATGCCATATTATCTACAGATCCCAGAAAAAGCCATTTTTCTTGACTTTATTTGACTAAATACTCAATTTCAGGAACTTAGTATCTCCTAAACTCCTAGTATTCTTTTTCAATTTGCTTATTTACTTGAAAGGCAGAGTTAGAGTTAGTGAGAGAGAGGGGGAGAGTAGGAGAAGGAGAGAGGGGGAAAAGGGGGAGAGAGAATGAATGAGAATCTTCTATCTGGTTTACTCCTCAAATGGCCTCAATGGCCCAGGCTGGCCCAGGTCAAATCCAGGACCTTCATCCAGGTCTCCCACATGAGTGCAGGGCCCCAAGTACTTGGGCCATCCCTTGTTGCTTTCCCAGGAATATTAGCAGGGAGCTGGACTGGAAGTGGACCAGCCAGATCATGTATCACTGCCCTTATGGGATGCTAGCATCAAAGGCAGTGGCTTTACCCACTATGCCACAATGCAAGCCCCCCTATTTTTCTTGAGAAACTGAATTCCAGGTGCTTCTCTTTTAATTTAACGGATCATAAGCAGATAACATTTACTGCCCTATCAATGCAAACTTTTTAGCAGCTGTTGAGAACAAAGCTATCTCAGAAGCATATTGGAGACAAACTATCGGAGATAGCCTCAAAGTTGTCCACCAATCTTCCAAACATTTACCGTGACCCAGCAGGACCAATCCCTCAGTCTGATACTAGGAAACCTGAGCTAAAAGTCAAAGGTCTTCTCTTTCAAGATTTTTTCGATAGAGTCCATGAAGGAGATGGTTATAAGTTATAATGGCACAGAGTGATATTACGGAGTTCAGTGTTGAGCATGGGTAAGACAAGGAGGGAATCGAGGGCAGACATAGTTATGAAGCTAGAAGCATTAGCATCACAAAGAGGAAGAATTGGCCTGAGTGGGTGCTGTGAGAGTGGGTGACAGGACCACATGCTTCAGGCTAGACTCAGGAGTTCACCTCTTATCAAATCCACCAGATATATACGTACCAACCAAAGAAGGGTCTCAGAAGTCAAGCAGAAGTAAAATTTCAGTAGTGTATTGCATCCCAAAACTCTATAGCTCTTTTTTTTTAAGGTTTATTTTATTTATTTGAAATAATTAGAGAGAGAGGTAGAGCCAGAGAGAGAGAGAGTGGTCTTCCATTCTGCTAGTTCACTCCCCAAATGGCTGCAATGGCCAGAGCAGAGCTGATCTGAAGTCAGGAGCTTCTTCAGGGTCTCCCATGTGGGTGAAGGAGCCAAAGGACTTGGGCCATATCCTACTGCTTTCCCAGGCCATAGCAGAGAGCTAGATCAGAAGTGGAGCAGTCAGGTCTCGAACCTGCACCCATGTAGGATGCCAGCACTTCAGGCCAGGGCGTTAACCCACTGCACCACAGCGTCAGCCCCTATAGCTCTTATTTTTAAGATAGATAGATAATCTATTTATTTATTTATTTATTTATTTATTTGAAAGGCAGAAATACTGGTTCACTCCCCAGACAGCCGGGGTGAGGCCAGGACAAAACCTGGGGCCCAGAGCTTCTTGGGTCATCTTCTGCTGCTTTCCCAGGCACATCAGCAGGGAGCTGAATTGGAAGTGGAGCAGTCAGGTCTTAAACTGATGCCCATATGGGATGCTAGCACTGCAGACAGAGGCTTAGCCCTCTATGCCACAGCACCAGCCCCAACCTCTATAGCTTTTTAAGTATCTATTTTATGTCATTGTGCTCTGAAAAAGTGAGGTAGATCAAGGCTGCAACTTAGAGCTCCATTTTTGCTAGTGGCATTCATTTTGGGAAAGAGCTGAAGAGGCTGTGAATTAGGCAGGGCCAATGAAGATAAGAAAAATGATTAAAGATAAGGGTAAGAAAATTAAAATGTTTATGTCATGACTCAAAGAATGTGCAACCTGTCAAGATGTAAGGAAAGAAAATACCTCAACAACTGGCAAAAGTACAAGTGTAAGTTACAAATACTATTACAATGGTTCTTGACAGGGAATTACCTCTGTTAGTGAAAAAGAAAACAGAGAGGTTATGAGAAGAATGTGAAAAGTGTCAAGTAAAGGGTAGGAAAGAACACGAGAAGTGAGAACTAAGGGAGGAGCACCCGGGCAGGCATTTAGTTAGATGCTGGTTGGCAATCCATTTCTCAGGGTGTCTGGGTTCAAGGCCTGGATCTGCTCCCTGTTGCAGGAAATTGGAATATATAATCCAGGAAAAAATATATATCCTGTGGTTGGGTCCTTGCCACCCGCACATGGGAGAACTGGGTTGGGTTCCCAGCTATTTGGGCCCAGCTGGGGGCCACTGCAAGCATTTGAGGAGTGAACCAGAAAATGAAGAGATCTCTCTGTATCTCTTTGTCTTTCTCCCTCACCTAACATCCCTCTGTCCACCTCTCTCTGTCTCTCAACATAAATTTAAAATTAAAAAAAAAAAGACAGAAAGGACTGGCATTATGGTGCAATAGGTGAAGCTGCACCTCACAACCCCAGCATCCCACGTCAGGGTCCCAGATGCTCTGTGTCTATTCCAGCTTCCAGCTAATGTAGCTGAGAAAGCAGTGGGGGGTGCTTCAGGAACCTGAGCCCTGCCACCAACCTGGGCAACCAGATGGAGCTCCTGCCTCCTGGCTTCAGCCTAGCCCAAATCAATGGATTGATCAACCAATCAATCTTTGTCAAAAAAAAAAAAAAACTTTTCAGACTCTGACTCCTTTGATTCTTATAACCACTATATGAAATAGGCAGGAATGTGTGAGCTTTCCCATTTTACAGGTAAAAAACATTGTGACTTCACAGGGTAAGTAGCCTTCAACAAGCATTAACATATGATGGACCTGGAAATTCCTACATCAACTTACATGTAAATCATTCAAGTTCAATGCCCCATTCATTGTATCCAGCCCTTTTCCAGCCTACTTCTAGGAACCAGAAAGATTTATTTTCATACTGCTGAACTACTAGTTGAGAACTTAAAACTAAGCATTAGAGAGACAAAATGCTCGTTAGTTGACTTAAATTATCTCTCCTCCTACTCCTGCCATCTCAATATATAGCAGTCCCTATATAATAAGAAGTTGTAAATTTGTGTGTTTTTCACTTGACAAAAGGAGATCTTTTGCTGAAAGCATTGCTCGAAAGTCCAGAATTTAACCATATGCAACTGAGTTACTATAATTATTTGGAGAAATGCTAAATCTAACATATTTGCAATCACCCTTTAATCACAATTAGCTTGAACAACGAATGTGGTTTTTAAGATAGGCACCCCTGGTTCTAGTCCCAGTCGGGCCAGCATGGAAGACCAGGAGAAGCACCTGGCTCCTGGCTTCGGATCAGTGCGGTGCGCCGCCCACAGCGTGCCAGCCTCAGTGGCCATTGGGAGGTGAACCAACGGCAAAGGAAGACCTTTCTCTCTGTCTCTCTCTCTCACTGTCCACTCTGCCTGTCAAAAAAAAAAAAAAGATATTGCAAGTGTTCTGACTGTGCTTGGTAAACACTGAAACAAAGACCACAGGAAAGTTGCTTTTGCTTCTATTTCCACCAGAGCTGCCTTGTCTCCTTCAGCAGTTTATTGTGACTTCTTGTTGCAATTTGTTACCTTAGGGGTTCACATGGATTTCTCTGAGAGTGCTACATATGGACATCCTTTTCTGGTTCAGGCTGCTTACCTATTTCCTGCAGTTTGCTTTTTTACACTCTGTACTCTCTTGAGCCTGCTCAATGCCACTCATTCCCCCCCACACACATACCTTTTGGTATTGCTCCTCCAAAGCTGACTTCAGAGTGAGATGTTGCTCCCCAAATCCTCCTTCCTTGCTCTCCTCTAGGACATCAGGGTTCAGCTCCACCTCTTTTCAAGGGCATTAGTTCAAACACCAAAGAGTGAGACTATCCATGGACAAGTTATATAACATAGAATACAGTGTAGTTCCCGCCTCTGATCTACTGTTCTGAAAAGATAAATTGAAGACTCCTTGTGCCTACTACTAAAACAAAACATACTGGTTATTCTGGAAAGATTACAAAGAAAGCACCACTGACCCATTAAGTCCATTGGTCACCTAGCCCTGTAAGGAGTGCCCCTGCACAGCTATTAAATCATTCTTGAGCAGCAGTCTGAGTCCTCTGCTCACCCTGGGCCCTGTACTTACTCAGCTTTCTGTATACTACCAACAGGAGTACTGTATACCAACTATCTCCCGCCTCACTCCCAAATCAATGTCCACGCATTTCCCTCTCTCTCCCTGAAGTCCACAGTTTAGCTATCAGGTTACTTGCAGATGTAACTCAGGACAAGAATCTGTAGGCTGATGATCTCAGGTCCTGCGCATGCCCCTCTCCTCTCTGGGCACTCAGTCTTGTTCCCATACGTCACACATTCCAGCACAATTTAAGGGTGGAAAATGTCACTGAACCAGTTTAGGAGCACCTACTCTGTGCAAAATTCACATCAACTTTTTTTTGCCATTTAACACCCCACCATCATCGCTGTTTTTCTCTCATGCTGTTCTCCAAGAGAAGAGGACTCTGGAAATCCACCTCTGTGGCAGGCAGAACACTTGATGTCTTTAGGTCCAAGACTTCCCACTCAACCCTAACCAGACTTCTCTAGACATCTGGAGACCAAAACTTCTGGAGAAAGAACTACTTGATGTTTGCCAGACCCCTGGATGTCAGCAAAATCCCTGCAGATCCTTTCCTCAGTAATGGTCCCTCTTTCTATATTGAGAGTACTGTTTTAAAAATTAAGGTACAATAGATGGCTGGACAGGTGCACACATCCACAGGCCACAGAAACAAAGCAACAAGGGCTACCTTCCCTTTCATTCATTTTTGTATCTTAAAGTCCCACTAGCAGAAGGATGCTTGGTCAAGGTTACGTTTCACCCTCGGAATAACCCTTCCTGACAGTTCCCTCATGGATGGAGGAGATATTGGCAGGTTGTGAGGGGAGAGGCAGGCCAGCATGGACAACACAAGAAGAGAATAAAAGACTCTCAGGAAGAAAGAAGCACAAACATAGCCACATAGTCAAGTACATGAGTCCATACTCTCATTTTCCCCCTGCCATCTGTAGCACAAACCAAATCAAGTATGTTCTTGAAGAAAATGGCTATTACAAGAAAAGGAACCTAAGGAAGCGATTGACACCTCAGAAAGCTTTTGTCGTCAGCCTCATGCACTGTAGACCTTACTGTAATCAGGTCAACCAAGGACCATTACGTGAGCCAACAGAGATCATTTTATTTTGGAGAGTGTTTCTTGTGATTGTGCATTATGGGATTTACCCGAAACTTTCAAAGCTGGGGTGCTGCAGGGTATTAGGAATAAAGCCCTTTGGTTCAAAGAAAATATAGCAATTCTGCCTTTTCAATCTTCTCATGACTTGGCTTGGAGTTGGGAAGATAAAACAAGAGAAGTGTGAGAAACTTCCCTTCAATACATTTTCCTGAAATATTTTGTCAGAGTCAGAATTAAAGTAGTCTCATTTAAGACTGTGTGCATTTGACTGTGTCTTCATGGAAAAGGTTAGTGTACTAATAAAGATATGTGCCTTCTATTTTTCTTTTGGCATACTGATTTTTCTCTTGCTGACTATAGGACTTGAAGGCAAGCTTATCTGATTTCCCTACAGTAAACCTGATTCTAATGTTTTGTGACAAACACCTGTGCAAATGTATGTGTGTGTGTGTGTGTGTGTGTGTGTGTGTGTAAGTAACAGAGGAAGGAGAAGGAAGGGAAGAGAGAAAAAGAATGTATTTGAGCACTGGTATGTGCATCTAAGAATTTTTATTCTTCATTCATGTTGCATCTCTATTTCTGGTAGCATCATTTACATTACAAAAACAGTAAACTGGCATAAGTTTCAAACACACAAACTTGCTAATAGTGTTCTGCAGAAGGACAAAGCTGGGATCAGAAAGAAAACCTGTTACTCCAAATACAATTTCACATTTTGAAATATGATTTACTTTCTGGATTGTGGCCAGGCAATTACCATTTGCAAATATTTTGAGAGAGATAAATGAAGTGGTGGCTACTAGTCCCATAATTTGGAATTTCTGCTAACAGATTTTACGTATCATCTTTCCTGCCATTCTGTTTTAGAAAATACAATAAAATCTTAATATTTCTGCATTTCAAGTCATCTTGTTGGCTTCGCTGGTGCTGTAGACAAAACTGTGTAAGTGGCTCCCTCTGGTGCTATCACTAGGCTTAGTTTTCTTTTTTCACCACCATAGATGCAAACCAGATTAGCAGGGAAACGTAGGCAGAAGCCCTGCACTACCAGAAACGTCGCTTGGGATACAATTCCCCATGGAATAAGATGAAAGCAAGCTGAAATATTTGGGGGGGGTGATGAGGGGAACAGACAATATCTTCCTTAGCCATTTTTGGCCACTTCGTATCTACCATAGGAAACTGCAAAGGTAAAAGAAAACTTGTGTTCAACAAACCCTTGTCAAAGTCTTCCATTCTTGTGACTGGAAATACTAATGCCTTAAGAAAGTACTTAAGGACTTCTAATGGACCTCAAGTCAACCATCAGTCATCAGCCTAGAACAGCACTCTGACCTGTGGCCTACATCTCAGTGTTTAGGGCAAATTGGGGTCATAAAAAGTCTGTTCTGAGTGGCAACTGAAGGCTCTGGAACGGCCTTTTGGAATGGCAGTGGTGTAGACGGCTGGCACCAACGCCTTCGGTGGCTGTGATCCACGGCTGCCTCTGATGAGCACTCTTTTGATATAAGTCCTATCCACAGACAGTCCATGTTTGCAGTTTAGACTCCATAAAAGAATGATAGGGCTCGTGGGTCAGGCCCCACAGTTTAAAACTACAGTTAATTAGTCTAAGGCAATCTGAGGGCTCTCCCATGTCGGTCTTGCCCTCCTTTCCACCCAAAAGACAACACATCTTCCCCGAGATATTTTTCTAAAGCACAGCACAGCCTCAACCAACAGCCAGAATGTTAGTGCATTATCACCCTGTACACTGAGAAAACAAGTGACCATATGTAGTCCATGCCAGCGGAGCTGTAACTGTGAAGAACAATGGCTCTGAGTCAACAACAGAATTAAACTACTCCCTCTTGTGAAGCTCTTCTGAATATTTTAAGTGTTGCCTTGAAAGTGTGGGATTATGTGCAAGCATAAACATTAGCTTAATGCATTTTTTTGGTACAGAATATGCCAGAGTTTTTAAAAAAATCAGAACTGAAATGCAGAAAATAACTTTGGGATAAATTTGATTTTTTTCATATGTGATTAAGACATGATTGAAGAGGCATACTTTATGTATAATTAAAGTTGCTTTGTAATTAAGAGATTTAAGCATGTACAGAAAATGATCCAGCTTAGTTGGGAGATTTTACAAAGGTACCAATTAAACACTCACTCCTGAACAAGCCTATGTCTCAAAGGTTTTCCCATTCTGGTGCTGAAAGAGTCCTCGCATTTCTTTTAAAGCTGCCAATTTCACCATTTCTAAATGCTTTATCCCTCCTTCCATGTGTGAGCAAAATAAAAAGCAGCCCTGGCTGCCCTATGTTAGCCACAACAGGGAGATACAGCACTCTATGGAAACTTCAGAAGCTCCTGGAAAGAGAGGGTCACCCCAACCTGAGACAGTGTTTCAATGTTGCATTCTCCAGGAAGTCTAGCATAGAAACCAGGTAGTAAATGGCTACCAGTGTGTGAACAGAGTGCATCTGTGTATATCAGTGGAGGGTTACCATCATAAGGGGAACACTTTTGAACTTTTTTTTTTATGTACCAGGCAAAGGGCTATGATGTACTGGTTCATTTTTTAAATATTTTATTTATTTAAGAGGCAGAGGCAAATAGGAGAGGAGAGGAGAGAAGAGGAGATGATACATATATAGAGAGAGAACTACCATTTATCAGTTCACTCTCCAAATGCCCACAATGGCCAAGGCTGGGCCAGGACTGAAGCCAGGAGAAAGGAACTCCATCTAGGTCTCCCACATAGTGGCAAAAACGCAATGACTTGAGCCATTGCCGCTGCCTCCCAGTGTCTTTATTGTCAAGAAGCTGGAGTCTGGAGTCAGAGCCAGTAATCAAGCTCAGGCACTCTAATGTGGGACAAGTGCATTTTAACATAAACTTAGCCACCTGGTCAAACGCCCACCCTCCATTGTTTCATTTACTCTCAAAAAAGCAGATAGAAAATTCAACCACAGAAATTGAAGGCTACACCGAATCATGCATTTTAGAACTAACTCGGCAACCCTCCTACATGCTGAGCTAAAGAGTGAAGCAGGCCGGCGCCAGGGCTCACTAGGCTAATCCTCCGCCATGCGGCACCCACACACCGGATTCTAGTCCCAGTCACGGTGCCGGATTCTGTCCCGGTTGCCCCTCTTCCAGGCCAGCTCTCTGCTGTGGCCAGGGAGTGCAGTGGAGGATGGCCCAAGTGCTTGGGCCCTGCACCCACATGGGAGACCAGGAGAAGCGCCTGGCTCCTGCCTTCGGATCAGCACCGTACACTGGCTGCAGCACCCTGGCTGCGTTGGCCATTGGAGGGTGAACCAACAGTAAAGGAAGACCTTTCTCTCTGTCTCTCTCACTGTCCACTCTGCCTGTCAAAAAAAAAAAAAAAGAGTGAGGCAGAACAAGTTCACTCTCCTCAGCCTTGTTCATTTTTGTCCACCTCCTTCTTACGCCCTGATTTCTCATTCCACCAACCCTAGGAAGTGCCTTTGTCCTTCTTATAGGTCCCTAAATCATTCTTTCAGTAAACACCTGATATTAACCTAGACTCGATCTCACTGGCACAGTCTTGATTTAAAACGAATGATCTTCCTGGCTTCTTCCATCAATACTTGTCTATTTTATGTTTCATTCTTCTTAACGGAGTATCGCATGGAAGAGGAAAACATTCAGAAAAACTCATTCAGAGCAAATGGTGGTTGCTGAATTTGCAGTTCAGAAGTTTTCTGCCATAGTCCAAAGATGTAATGGCTAATTCTGAATTTGGGTTTTGCATCTGGGTACAGAAAGGATGTATTTCAGAGAGGATACGACTGACCACCAGGATCAGGAGTCATGGAGATGGGGAGAAAGAAATTACGTTCATGATGATAGGGAAAAGGTATATGGCATGATAAATGGATGTTGAATATATTTTCCTGCTGCCAGAAACATTTTGTAGCCTTCTCATCTTTGGAGTTTATGAAAATTAATAACTTTTCCAAGAAAACTGCTTGCTTCTTCTCATGCTTTCTCATGTGAGACATTCATCTTTAATTTCCAATTAAATTAGATGGATATGGATGGACACATTTACATACATACGTATGCATACATTGCTGTTGTGCAAGCTTGAGTATAGAAGTAAAGGATATTGCAATCTTAAAGAAGCTCTTCATACTATCTCTCCAAGAAACTACCTCATTCTTCATGATTGCAAATTCTTTTTGCCCGGCAGCATCACCTCCCCGCTCTCCTGTTCTCCTGTTTGTACTGCAGAGAGGATGCCCCATGAGGAGCTGTGCTGTGAAGCCTCCTACTTCTCAGAACTTTCAGAGAATGCTGGAGAGCAACTGCATCTAGGAAATTCATGAAATCTGTTCTCTATATATTAATAAAAAAGCAATAAAAATGTACACCAGGACTATTCACAGTGTAAACCTGACTAGCATGCTTGTAGCGCTCCTTCTCATGAGAAATTATGCCCATGTTTATATAGTTCTATAGAAAACAAGCTCATGCTCTTCCAATGCCCAACCTTTTCCCTGGGTGCAGGTTATTCTAACCACTGACTCCCAAAATGAACTGATGTTTTTAAGGAGAGTGGATTCAGGGTCAGAAGGAACCTGCAGATTTCACGTGCAATTTACTAGAAACAGAAGAATACAACATACTTGAAATTGTACCTCTTAGACCTTAAAATTGTTGCAATGTTTTAAATGAAGATGAATATGATCACTGGGTGTCAAAATTAGCAACAAAGGGAGTCCCTCTCACTCTCTCCCTCTCATTAATAGGACATCTTGATTACAAACATCTTACACCCAGTCCCTGTGTATGGACTGGCTGGAGTACTCTGTTAAAAAACAGCAGGTTGGGCCAGTGCCGTGGCTCACTTGGTTAATCCTCTGCTTGCAGCGCCGGCATCCCATATGGGTGCCGTGTTCTAGTCCCGGTTGCTCCTCTTCCAGGCCAGCTCCCTGCTGTGGCCCGGGAGGCCCATAGAGGATGGCCCAAGTGCTTGGGCCCCTGCACCCGCATGGGAGACCAAGAGGAGGCACCTGGCTCCTGACTTCGGATCGGCACAGCACCAGCCGTGGCGGCCATTTGGAAGGTGAACCAACAGAAGGAAGACTATTCTCTCTGTCTCGCTCTCTGTCTATAACTCTACCTGTCAAATGAATAAACAATCAGCAGGCAGGGGAGACTATTTGGAGAGTTAGTGTTCCCACATCTCCTAAACAGAGTACACCCAGGTTAGAAAACCACACCTATGCAAGCTTGTGATTAGAATTTCCTAGTGATGATAATCCAATGATCAACTTGATTTTGTATCAACCAGTTATATGAACAGATATGTGATCAGAAGTTGTATTCTCATGTTAAATGCTTTATATTCTACTTCTGATATGAGTAATATAAACCATTTTTCTGACAAACATACATTTTTCTGAAAAAATATATTTCTAATCTGCAGAGGTCCTAAGCCAAAATATTAAACACAGAATGAGATGTATCTTTTTAAAAAGCACCTTTATTTCCATTTTACAATAGTGTTTATTAATGAGTTTATGCATTTACTTCTGAAAAACTTCAAGAATGGCCAATTGTCTCTGCAATATGTGCCCACCTTGATTGTTATTGCTTTTGTTCAGGAAATGCTTCGCCCTTCTTCTCCATGTATTCATATCCTGATTTCCTTCAAGTAATAATAGCTTCTCCACTAAACCTTGCTTCTTTATATCATCTCCAGCAATTACTGAACTACTAAACTTCTAATAATTATTTAACCATGATTATATACAATATATAGTGCTGCTATACATATTACTATAAAGTTGATACATGAAGCCATTACACACATTAAGGTAGGGATGTTCAAGTCCAAGCTCTAGCATTGAATTAACCAAGCGATTTCTTTTCTCTGGGCTCAGTGTTGTCACATGTAAACTGAGGAATTTGGCCTGTAATTTCCTGAAAACCACAATGGTCTCTTCACTTGAAAGACCACTGGAAATGTACTGAAGTTTTTAGAAATTAATTAGTCTTATTTACAATATGTTTTACATTCTACTTAGAGTCAAGAATTGTGATCTTTTTTTCCCCCCAAGTCATAAAAAATTAGTTGCATGCAGATGTTGGAAGGCTATGATGTTAGCTCATGTGAATGGGTTCCTGCCACCCACACAGGAGACCTGAATTGAGTTCCTGGCTCCTGGCACCAGCCGCAGCCCAGTTCTACCCACAATAGGCACTTGGGCAGTGCACCAGCAGATGGGTAGGACCTATCTATCTCTTTATCCCTCTCAATCTCCCTCCCCTTTGTCTGCCTCTCGAAAAAAAAAAAAAAACTTTTAAAAATGATGGTAATATTCATATAATCTCAGACCCTTATTTAATGGTTTAAGACTCTAAACAATTAAGTAACATTCTGCATCATAAAAACTACCATCTTGAATATTTTTCTTATGGACAAAGCGCTCCAAATAGATAATTAAGATAATGATTAATAATTCAAAAACCTTACTTGCAGCAATATTATATCTGCATCTTACGATTTTTAATACTGTAATTCTACTGAAAGGGTGCTTCATGAATATCTAGTCAAAATAAAAAATAAGGGAAGGTTATCTTCTTGCTCTGTAAGTCAACTCATGTTTTATGAAGGCAGGTAGGGAAAAGGCAATGCCCTGTTCTCTCTGTGGTGACTACAGGCACAATGAGAGAAAAACGAGTGCACACGTCTGGAGAGCTTGTTATTCATCAGAAACTAAGTGCCCAGCTTTCTGACCACTTAAGAGCAGTGGCAATTTTCAAATACAATACAGGGAAGAAACACCATCGTCTGTGGAATCGCACAGTAAGAACTGTCAAGATCTATCCACAAATAGTGCTGTCTGACTGATCCAACCAGACTCCTCTTCCTTTTATTCATATTTTTTTAAAACAGTGGTACATGGCTGAGTAATGATGAAATAAAAAAGGGAAACCACTTTTACCTGCCAATTTTATCTGGCTTTTTACTGATGACTCTGTTTTTATGCAGAACAGTTATATATAGTGATAGTTAATTCCTCATGTAAGTTTTCTTTGTTCTTGATGTAAAATGCATTTTCTTCTTGCCTCTTCCCACTTTTACATTCTTTATTTGGCTTTAATTTATTCAGTAATCTTCCCCATCCAGTATGTTTGAAGAATTCCTAAATCCTAACTCTGTTCTGTTGAACCTTCTGCACTGCTTACAGTTGTTTTAACGAACAATTAAGATATATATGGGTAAGTCTCTCAAAACCTTAATGCTGGAAAATATGCAATGAGTCTTAAGGCTATATACTATATTATATATTTTAAGCTTATTAGTATAAAGTAACATGTCTCCACCGTTATATGTTTATCTTATACCAGCTTAAAATGTGCAATATATTATTGTGAGCACTTCTTACTATCCTTAGCTAAAAAAGATTTGAAAGTCAGAAAATGCATTTAATTTTTACTAGTCAAACCATTCATTTTAAATGCAGAAACCAAGGCCCAGAGAGGTGAAGGGAATCACAGGATGTGACACAGATAACTATTAGAAGAATCAGCTATTCAAACATAGATCTCATGATTATGGTTTAATTTTTTTTAATCCTACCATTAACTCCTAGTGGGAAACTAGCTACATCTTAAATATTGCACGATGGGAGAGAGTGGAGAACAAAAAGAGACAGAGTTAAATTCTAATTTTACTAAGAATTATGTAGTGATCTTTCTTATCCTAATGTTTGGAGATTAAACAGTTTGATTAATTATCATTGCATTAGCATGTTTAAAAATAAGGAGATGTGCATCATTAAAGTTACAATATTTCATTGATTTTGACATACTTGAAAAAAAAAAAACTTCAATACCTCTGATATCAGGATGCCTTTTATAATTCTTCATGGCCAAGTACTAGTGGAGACATAGTGGCCCTGAACTGACTATCTGCAATCATTGGCTGTTTCTCCTCCACAGCCAGGCAACTACTACTTTCACCATTTCAAAATATTTTAAAAAGCAAAGTTAATCCTGGTGGCTGTCTGAAAACATTACATTGTCCCATTTTAGTAAAGTAAGCAAAACATCAACTTTCAAATCTTCTAGCTGCTTGGAACGAAATCCTGAAGACAGTCATACAGCCTTCTTAGGAAATGATGCATCACTGGCTAGAGTGTTTGGCCTCGCTGCTAAGACACTGGTTGAGATGCCTGCCAGTTTTCCACACTGGAATCACCACCTGGTTCAGTTCTTGACTCTACCTTCCTGTGAATTCCCTCCCTGAGAGCAGTAGTGGTGGCAGCTCAAGTAATTCTGACATTTTCTCTCCTTCCCACCCTCTCTCACAAATACAAAGAAATTAAAAAAAAAAAATGGATGGAAATAGAGGACATCATGTTAAGTGAAATATGTCAGACATAGAAAGACAAAAACTGAAAGTTCTCCCTCATATGGGGGAGAAAATAAAAAACCCTTTATCTGAACAAACAATGTTAATTATAAGGAGCTGGGAGGGGTGTGATGCATACAGGGAGTTTAGTTTTTAAAAATAGGGAAAGTTGGATGTGGTTCATTAATTGTGACAAACATACTAATATGAGATGTTAATAATAAGGAAATCTGGGTGTAGTTTATAGATTGTGACAAATCATACTAACATGTTAACAGTAAGAGAAGCTAGGCAGGGGATTTATAGGAATTCTTTGTACTACTTCACAACTTTTAGCAATGCTGAAATAAAAGTTAAAGAAATGATCCATCATCAAAACACAGATGTACTGTGTGAAAACCGGGGATTTGGGTAACCGAGTCAAAGCCACAATTTAGCAGAATGAGATTCGGAGTTGACAATTCCTTTTGATTTCTTAAACCAATATATTTGGCTAATATTATACTTTTTAAATGTAGAATAATGATGTGTGATAAACACATATCAAGGCCTAACCTTACTCTTTATAGAAGTATAAAATAAAAATTTCTAAATGACAACAGAGTGTTGTGGGATTATATGAATGGTGCCCTCCCTCTAGATTATACAGAAAATGTTGCATCCTATAATCTGTGTTCCTCTGTCTTGATGAAATACAGCACATTAAGTTTATTTTCTAGGAGCAGCTTCAGGAACTTAAAGTACCCTAGGTTTAATGTTGTGGACTCTATTTTACGATGTAGCTGTTGAAGTGCAAAGTAGTGATAAGGTCTAGAAGAGAGAAGCTCAGAAAAATGTTCCCCTGATAGTCCTCTCTTGATATAGGATTCCTCACTAAAGTTTAAATCTATTTAAAATTCAATTTCACTGTTTCCATTTTCAAATGTACCTTCTATTAAAACAGAAAAGAAAAACATCTGTTTCTGACCCTAACCACAGATGGAGTTACTAATTATCATTTTAAGTTTGATTAAAACATCAGCTCCCTTGGAGGCAAAGAGCCCAGTTCAGAGGCCGTTGCTGTGGTATAAACAGCTCTGGCCATGGAGCTGAAAACAGAACAGTAGCAACGGATCCATGAGATGCTCTAGAGGCACACCCTGACATACTGAAGGTAAAGCAAGGACTCAGCCAAAGTCCACCACAAAATCTGCTCTGAAAGAGAGAAGGATATCAAACCCATCCTTCTTCTAGTTCATGGCTCTTCCACATGTGGTTTTGGGGCTAAAGCTTATTTGTTTTTATTTATACTGGGGAGACAGCATTGAGGCTACTGAGATTCTTCTGCTAAAGAAAGCTGAAAAACAATTGTTATCTGATCATATAACAAAATATGTATGAGTCTACTTATTTATACTTTCTCTCATCAACGCTGCTTTCAAGTTCTATTTGTTTGCAAACTACAGAACTATATATCCATTAAAATGACTCAAGCACCACCATTACTTCCTTCCCCTGAAATCCCCTTGCACCATACTGTGCTCATTGCATGTCTTATACCATAAATCCAGCAGGTTATGGTACATAGTATCCTCTAATTTCCAAACATATACCCTTTGGAGAAAAAAAAGACACTACCTGAGATGTGTGGCAGCACTCACATTTATACAGGCATTCAGATTTTCCCTCTTCCCCAAAATAAAAGGAAGTAGCTTATGATTAAAAAGGTCCCCAAACAAATCTTTAAATGAATACAATGGACAAAGTTTTAAAATAGATTCTAATAATAATTATAGCAGGGTAAAGTAGATGGCTAACGACGTCTTTTTCAATTGAGTACAGAACTGGCTCTGAGTTTCCATGAAATCAGGCAAAAGAAATAAAGCATTCTTTGTTTTCTGTTTGTTTTTAAGGCTCACAGTATTCAATGAGAAAGATGCTCACTGGCATGTGAACTGAAAAATCAGACACTGTCCTTGGAAACTCCAAGTAAACAGTTATCAAAAACAGGGGGAGGAGCCAGCCAGCATTACGGTGTGGTTAGGCTGCCACTTGGGACACTCACCTTCCACATCAGAGTGCTTGCTGGAGCCTTGGCTACACTGCTTCCAATTTAGCTTCCTGCTAATGTGCCTAACCTCGCTATGTCTTTCCCTTTCACACTGTCATTCTGCTTTCAAATAAATAAGTCAATCTCTCTCTCTCTCTCTCTCTTTTTTGTATAAAGTAGGAGTAATTTTCTTTTGGGCTTAAGTCTTCATGAAGGTAATTTGGCCAATAGGGTCCAATCATTCTCACACTATTCAGAGACGAGGGCACATGATCTATTTGGTAAAGAGGACATGCTATGTTTTAGTTTGGTTTATATAGAAGTTTAAAAGGTAGAGATTTTGATTTAGATATTAATGCAGTATAATTTAGTGTTTCCTATGCTTCTCTCATGAAGACATTCCTACATATTCCAACCCCCCAGGGAGTGGTTAAAAGTAACTAACAGACCTCAACATCAGGAAACCACGCATTTTACATAAGAAGCAAGTAGCCTGGCATGTATACAAGGTATGCTTTTGGAGTCACAGAACAGTTATTTTTTATGCACTACATTTTAATGCAGGCAGCCCATGCTGTAAGAGACCTGAGGATGGCAGCCCTGATGTTTGTGGAACATCCAATTAGGAGCCTCCCTTCCCCCCAGTTAATTACCTGCAAATGTGACACTGCCATGCTCAAAAGGAAAGCAGAGCTCTTTCCTCCAAACCCAATGAGTGGACCATCACTGAACAAACCCAAGTACGCAGTGTATCCCCTCTTGGCCACTTACTCATTAGCAGTGGCACGTGACATAGTTTTGGTCAGGCAGACATAAAGGGAAGTCTGTTGGTAGCTCATGCAAAAAGTTTCCCTTTTGATAGACATTTCTGGAAAAAGAAATCTTTTTGGTTTGTGTAGGGCTGTGTGGAAAGGTGGTGTTTAGCTCTGTGATAACCACATTGTTTATCTTGTTTCAAAGATGGTGAGTCAAGGGATTTGCAGCGAGGTTGAACCAGAGCCAGTATGTCCTGAACTGCTGAGTTAGCCAACCCTGGATCCGCACACCTCCAGAAGCCTTGCTCTCTGAGAAAATAATGAATGTCTACTTTGTTAAGGCCTTTAATTGGGTGGGCAAAACTTCCTAGCAGATACTAGGCTTTGTATTTCCATATTCAAGACAGAGCTAAGGAAAAAGTGACACTCAATAAACTAACCAAGAATGAAAATCAGAGGGAAAGAGGAAAGACAAGACTTTTGGCCATCCATATCAGTGTCGGTATATTTTTGTAAGGCAGACTACTTCCCTACTATTGTACACAACAGTACTTATTATCACACTGTGGGGAATAATTGAGCAGCCCCCACTGAAAGTTACTACAGTCCATTCTAGCACATCATATTAGAAACCATTATTTTACCAAATGCCATCACTACTCTATGATATTTTTCTAAATGCAGGCATTAGAAATAAAAGATATGCTTTCTTCTTTGACAACACTACTTTTAAGTATGAATAACAAGCTTGATTCAATAGGCTGGTAGAGATGGGGTGCCATCTGAAAAGAAAAATGTTAAGAAGAGTAAGATGCCTCCATTCTGCCCTGTTATTTTCCAAGTAAAAGCACCCATGTATTATCACTGTTGTTTTTAAATCAGCATTTAGCATGTGAAAAAATTTTACATACCCTGCTTTAGGAATATGCCTGTTGATCTTGTCTTTCCTTTTTTTCCTCTCTGAAGTATTTTGGGGAATGTTAATTACTCATTTATTTTGTGATAGTGGTCAGTCATCACTAGCTTTCAATTCCAAATATATTTCCCCTTATTTTAGAATATATTTCCCCTTCTTTTTTTAGAATAGCAGTATGCACACCAAATTACACAAAGGTGCTGAATTTCCCAACCTCTCCAGTACCTAGCAGGGACCATCAGACACATTTCTGGAGGGAAAACAAGAATGGAAGTCTATGGGGAGAAGGTCTCCACCACAGGAAAGACAGTGCTCAGAGCAGGTTTAGTTGGCTTCTTCCTTTTCCATTCTTTCCTCCTCTGTGAATCTCATAGATGGTCCTCTAACCATTTATAAAGCAAAAACCAGATTCTCACTAATAGTGCAATGCAAAGAGAAAGTAGGAAATGGAATTTCTTAAAATTCTAGAGCAATGGTTCCCAACCTAGGGTGATTTTATCTCACAGATATAGCAATTTGATCCCTATGATGGAAATGGTGAATAGCGTATGCCACTGGTATCTAAAGGGTGCAGACCAAAGAAACTGCCACATATCCCACAGTGTTCAGAATACTCCCCCACGATTAACATAACGACTTTCCTAGGTAAAAATGGCAGCAATGCTTAAGTCAAGAAATCCTGAACAAAGAGTACTCTTTGTTATCTTTTTCTTACCCTCCTTCCTTGGACTTAGAAAGCAGAAATGAGCTTGATGGCAGAGCAGTAACCTTGTGACCATGAGAAGAAAAATACCACAATGAAGGAAGAAACCTGATCCCTTGATTAAATGTTTAAGCAACTGTCTTCTCCTAACTTAATATATGAGCTAAATAAAATTGTTCTTTTCTTAACCCACAATAAGGTTATCTGTTACTTCATAGCCAAATGTATTTCCAACTAATAAGTTTCTTATTCTACTTTATGTTGAGATGGGGCTAAGTCAGTGCAGAATCAGTTTGGTTTTGACCCATGGAAAGTCACTACCCAGTTACATTATCAACCATTAAGATTGTGAAAAGTGGGTACTCCTGGTAAGATAACTTGTGATGGGAGCTCCAGGTAAGGATAAAGGAAGCAAGCAAGAGGAGAAAAGCTCACCCTAAGGAACAAACTTGTTTTCTTATGCAATAGTTGGAGTGAGGGGGTGTGGAGTTTAGCAAGATGGATCCTTGAAGAAAAGTTAATATAAGCAAAGTGCAGAAGCCTAAAATGGTAGATAACACTGCGGTAAGTAGCATGTTGTGAATTGGTTGAAAGAGTAGATTGGGGGAGAACCAGGTGGAGGGTGTTTTAAGTGAAACTGAAATCTCAAACAGTTGAATGTCATTGGGCAGTTGAATGTCCCTGCATGAGGCATGCAGGAAAGTTAGCTGTTTTTAATTTGTGACCCATAAGCTCAGACTCATGGTTCAGAATAAATAAGTCTGGTGATGCCCTTGGATCATTCCATTTACAAAAAATTAAACCATAACTGGGAATCTTATCATTCTACTTATAAATCAAAATGGGAAATCTTCAAACTTCAAAATGTTGCAAAAGTATATGGTTAAACTGTCAGTTTCTAATCCAATTGACAATGTTACTCATTCCAACTGTGTTTTACCTGCAAAAAATACAAATTAGTATTCAAAAGAATTCCTTTGTGTAAAAAGAATTAAGATGAACCATTACAATGCTTTACTAAAAATTGTTTAACATACAGAACTTGAGAAATGTTTATAGATGGTACCTACATCTCTAATGTCCCACCAAAAGTTGTCAATAACATTAAAATGTGAATTTTTAAAAAAAACCTCCAAGATCTTAAATTTATAGCTATACTGTCTATCTAGCTAATAAATTATTCCATTTAAAAAAAATCTCCAAACAGCTATTTCAAGGATATTTGAAAGGTCTAGCGCCCACCACTGGATAACCCTGTGGAAATCATAAAAGTGGAACAAAACTTGAGAATCTCAGAGTTGGAAAAGACTGCAGATAGTGAGCCAGGAAAGTCATCCAACTGCACCCCCATGGAGTCCTCAGGCCTGCCAACTCCTCAGCAATGGAGGGAGTTCTCAGCCTACCTTCTGGTCGCATGGATTCTACCTTCCATTTCAAAACACTTCAAACGCTTCTGTTTGAAAATACCTCACAACTAAATATAAGTGGCAATTTTCACAAACTGAATCCCCACAGAAGAAATAAAGACTGACAGAAAGCACTTGGGGGGTTGAAGGAGGGATACAGTGGGGGGAGGGAGGGCACGCAGCCTTCTTACCCCACGCTCCAGGAACTCTGGTCTGGCCTGTTGCAAGCCTGCCTCCCTCCAGGTCCGCCCTGGGAAGTGGACTGGGAAGACTAACCGTGGGCTAGCAGGCTCTCAGAGAACAGTGACTTCTCTTAATCAAACCATGTGATTCAGAAGGCCTGAGTAACGCTTCATTTCCTCTTCCTGGTGAATCACTCAATCACCCAGTGGAGCAGCACAGGTAGGCTTAGCCCCCTTCTCTGCCAAGGGCACCGTAAACTTCGTGTGCTTGCACTTCACATTTCTATTTTAAATACATGCATGGCCCTCGCGTCTGAGCTCATTTCACAAAGCTGGTGTTCTGCTCGGTTACAATGGCTGCTGGAAATGTCGAGACATTTTACAGGATTTAAACCCTCACTGAGATACACGCTCTTTTTCTCGGTTAACATTTTTATATCTATGATCCTATTAATAATTGAGCACAATTAATTTTTTGAGAAACACTTGAAGACCCTATAATTTTCATGGACAGCACGAGGATTTAATTTATTTTTAAAAAAGACCTACTGTAGTTTTCGAATAAAAAAGAAAGAAAATGAGTATATTAACTCCCTGTAAAAATGCAGAGTAAGGATACAGAGTTAACCCTCTGAATTCATGTTTCCTAAGTCCTAAATGCATCACCATAGCCCTGGAAATGGAGAAATCATATAATTCTTTAGGGGAGGTCAAGTGTGCGTGATTTAGAAAAAAATCACAAGTGAGTCAAATCCTGAACACATCATTTCCCTCACCTCTGTAACTCACTAACAATCTCCTCTGCGATGAATTATTCCCCACTGCAAATCGCAGCCTAAATAATGTTAAATTCATTGCAGGTGGTTTTACATTCCTCCTCACAAGGCATTGCGCTGAGGCAAGCAGGAGTCGGAGGAGAACTGAGCGGTTTAAATGTTTGCGGTACCTTCTCTTCCCAGGAGAGTTTATCGCCCAGTAATGCATAATATATTACTTGCTCATCGCGGGCGCATCTAGGGAGTGACATCTCGACTCGAACCACGCAGATCTGAAAACCACTTCTCAGGAAACCTTCTGGGGAGCAGGAGTAACTTTCTTATCCCTGTCAAACTAAGAGGCGGAACCGACCCCCAAACCCGCTGAAGAGCCTGGGGAGGGCAGAAGCCTGCAGGCGGCTCCCGTGCGCCTCGCCGGGGGTTCAGGCAAGGGCTCGCTTCTGGAGGCGTCATTGTTCCTCCATCTGCTCGGCCCCGGGATTCGCCAGGAAACCCTCCCCGCGCTCTCGCAATCGGTTCGCTGTATCTCGGGTACCTGTCTGCTGATCTCCCGGCTCTCGGTCTCTGTGGTCCCAGGGCACAGCTCTAGGTAGAAAAACTGCAGTGACCGGGGCGCCGCTCTAAGGCTTTGGAGACCACTGCACTGGTCCGCCCGGGCTCGGGCAGCGTGCACGCCGCACACTGGCTCCCTCCGGCTCGGACGGGCTCTCCTGGCCTCGGAGCACCCACTCCGGCTCGCCTTTCCTGCCGAGTCTCCTGGCTCCGCCGCCGGGTCCTCGGCGCCCCCTGCCCGCCGGGCCTCGGGATTGAAGAGCGGTCAACCCGCGGCGGGGCGGAGCAGCCGAGAGAGCCGGGGCAGGTGGGGGAGCTGCGGGGGGTAGCGGGGAGGCGGCAGAGGGAGCCCAAAGCAAAAAGAAGACGCATCTGCTCTGCCCGCGCCCGGGAAGAAAGGAGTGGGGAGCCGGCGAGGACGCCCACAGCGAGGGGTGGGCAAAACGGGCAGTTTACAAACTGCCAGGGCGAGGGGAGCCGATCGGAGGAGGGAGGCGGCTGGGGAGGGGGTGGGAGAAGGGAAACTAAGGGGGTGTTCCCAGCAACCCCCCCTCCCCAAAGGTCTGCTCTGAAAACGCGTGCCACGGCCCACGGACGGCGGAGTTAAACAGGCACTGGCGGAGGGGCAAAGGGTGGGTTTAAGGGGAATTCGGCCGTCGCACAGTTTCTGCTACACCAGCTCGGCTTCCCCTCGCTCAACTCTGGGAATCGGCCTCCAAGCAAAATGGATCGGCTGCCTACGGAAACAGAGGAAACAGAAGCCGAATTTCCTCCGCGGTGGACACCTCCCGAGGTGTGGGTTTCTTTGCGGTGATCTTGCTTTTCTACATGAAAAAGAAGCGTTTGGGAGGTTCCGTGGAACCCACGGCTGAAAAAAAAAAAAAAAACCACCCAGTTCATCAAAGTTCATTCTGTTTTATTGTGTTTGTGTCAGAGGATAGGGTTGAAGGTTTGGCAACAAGAGAGGTTTAAAACAGTTCATGTAGATAGCTTTAAAAAAAAAAAAAAGGACAAAATTCATTTCCTAAAACCTCTAAAAGGGAGACTGGGAAAGTCATTTATTAGGCTGGGGGTGGGGTGAGAGAGACAGAGAGAGAGAGGGAGAGAGAAATTCAACTCCAGCAGACGATTCCACCTCCAGCACGCCGCCTCCCCACCCCCGTGTAGCCCAGTGGAATTGGGAAAGGGTTGAGCTTACGGAGAAAGCGAGCCGGGCAGGGCTGGGGGCAGGTGGGGAAGGCGAGGGAGAGGCAGGGAGTAGGAAGTTCTCGAAATCCCCAGAGCTCGGCGGACGCTGGAAGCTCCCTTACCTTTCTCTCTAAGCCCCGTTTGCACCTGATCTGCAACCATAAATACTTCGTGGTGCTTAGTGTGCAGCCAAACGATGGCCGAATGTTAAACAATTCTTCACGCTCCCTCCCCTTTGGAACAGCCAGGCTCAGAAGAATGTTAGTCCTGTGCTCGTGATCCATCGGCTCCAAAACATCCCGCTTGGTCGCGGACCGAGACGACAACCAGGCGCTGGGACACGCGGGGACGTATCTAGATATTGTGCGGTCGATATATAAACATATATACGTTTTCTGCATGTAAATCCAGAAAGAGCACCACAGATGCCTGTGAGAGCGGGAGGAGACGGGGAACAGCAAAACTTGGCAAGCCCAACGGATCCAAAGATTTCGTTTCCAGGAGCCACCTGCTTCAAGATGCAGAATTCCCGAGAAGATTTACAGGGAGAGATTACAAAAAAAAATTTTTTAAATAAAATAAAATACCCCAAACACACGCTTGAAACTGGAAGACGCCCGAGAAGCGTGGAAATGGAGAGGATGAGGAGAGCTCCCGGGGCTAGAGATCCGTCTGTTAAGTGAGCAATCGCCTCCGAAAATCATGGGCGGGGAGGTGGCAGCAGACGCGTCCCCTGCTCGGGTCCCCGCCGCCGCCGCTGCCGCCGCTGCTACCTGTAGACACGCGCACACACGCGCACACACGCGCGCACACACGGCAACCTCCCCGCTCCCTCTCCCGATCTCTCCGCCGCGCAGCCGGTGCAGGAGTCTGAATCCAACCAGACCCGTCCTCCAGACCCCGTCCGTTCTGCCCCCCTCTCGGCCTCCACTCCCTCCCCTGCCTACCCCGCCCCGCCTGCTTTATTGCACAGCATCCCCTCCCCCGGGTCTCAGCCGCGATCGTGGCGGGGGTGGGTTCGGGGGCGCGGGTCCGGCGGTGCTGGCGGCGCGGTGCCTCCCCTTACAAGTTCCGCCCTCCGCCCTCCCTCCACCCGCGGCCGCCGAGCAGCCTCCGTCTGCAGCGCCCGCAGCGCCCGCGGCGGTAGGAGGGGTGCAGGGCCCCGGGCGTCACGTGTGACGTTCGCCGAGCCCCTAGCTGGAGCGTGCGAGTGAACGGGCACGGCCGCCCCGCTGCCAGGCCTCCACGCTCCCAGTTTCTCCCGTTTGCGGGCGGCTTCGCCTTGGAGACCGTGAGCGCAGAGTTGAAGGCAAGAGCCTCCCTGAGTCGCCTGCCCGCGCCCCCCCGCCCCGCCACCAAACTCTGTTTCCTGGGTTTCCTCCAGCGGGAGGCAGAGCAATCCCGGAACTGAAGCGTTGGCCGGGGCCCCGTTTAGTGGGAGTGGAGGGCATGCATCACCATGCGGCCTTTGGCCTCTGCCCCAGGGACGGGACTGCGCCCACATCTTGTGCCCATGGAGAAGCGATTTTCCAAAAATTTCATCCTAGCTTATCATTATTGGCTTTTGTGACGGGCGTGACTCACTACAGTGCATTGTTTATACCTACCCACCGCCTCCCAGCGTCTCTGAATTTTTCTAAATGCAAGTTAGTTGGAGCACAGGGCCCTGCAGATAGAAATGTTAATTGATTGCCACGTGTGATAATCGTAACCAGAAAGGAAAAATCCATAAGCACTAGACAGATGTTTCTGCTTATTGTTTGAGGGCTTGCTTCATATTTCTCTATCAGATGTAGGTTTTAATCTCTAAAATTCGGGTTAAAGAAAGGAGCTTTAAAATACCCAACACTTAGAATGCACTTGCCCTGAAATAACAGTAAATAAGCAACCGAAGTTTCTACCACATCCAATCTGACTTGAAAAAACAATCTTAAATGGGTGGCAAGTTCCTTCATCTTAGAAAGAATCCAGCACCACATTTTCCTCGCATAGATGTACAATTCATTCTGTTTTTCCTTTTTAAAACAAGTAACCTTTAGGTGATGTGTTGCCAAACCCAACGGATTGCTATAATACTCCAAGAAAAATGAAATGTCATTCTAATAAAACCTGCATCCTACTGTTAGTAACAGGTCTACCCTAACCAAATTTGTCTAATCCAACACTCAAAGTCTTCTTTAGAAACTTCTCTAGGAATTGCCTACCTGGAAAATTTGAGAAATAATTATTCAAATTTCCATAAAATACTTAACGGGATCCTTTTCATTCTCATCTGACAATGAAAGTAACTGTATAAAGGATAGGATGATGACAACTGCAGAATCAAATTTACAAAAGAAGAATGATTAGATGAAGTTGTCCATTGTAATCTACATCATGTAACATCTTGTGTACTCTCTTGCACCCACAGGGCTGTAGGTACTGCTTTCTAATTGCATCTGCTGAGGTTAATATCAGATCCCTAAAGATAATGACTGGACATTTTTCATTTGCATTATTTGTATTTATAGCATGAGATTAAATAAGTTCTATTGTATTTTATCATTATTCTTATCATGGCTACACTTTATCAGCTAGGCATTATTACAACATTTTTATGGGTTGGTCTTACAAAAAGAGCACAAATTTTAACAAAATGGAATCGTCACACAATGTATTATCAAAAACTCTAAATGTAATCAAATGAGCCAAACTTGTCTTACCAATTTTTCTCCACTTTCCCAATCCACACATAGCAGGAAGTTTCATGGTGTCTTGTTTTGTTTTGTCTTCTTTGGGTGGGATGCAGTGAAGAGCTGAGTCTCTGGGATAAATTGCCTGAGTTTGAATCCTGGGCCAGCACTTCATTTCTAGTTGCCTGATGAATGCTACTTATCTCTTTATACCTTGAAGTCTGCCTCTGTAAAGTGGGGATGAGAATGGTGCTTGCATGGTAGGAGGGGTGTGAGGATTATGCAAAACAACCCATTGACACACTTGGCACACAAGTAATTCTTCCTGTTGCTATTTTTAGTATCTGGGTGATAGGTTTTCTGTCTGATTCAATGTATGTAGGGATATTTGACCTTAGTGGTTAAGAAAAAATGATTTATCATGTCTGATCAAAATACATGGCATAGAGGCTGGCGCTGTGGCATAGCCGGTAAGGCCATCACCTGCAGTGCCGGCATCACGTATGGGCTGCTCCACTTCCAATGCAACTCTCTGCTATGGCCTGGGAAAGCAGTACAAGATGGCCCCAGTCCTTGGGCCCCTGCACCCATGTGGGAGACCCGTAGGAAGCAGCTCTGGCCGTTGAGACCAATTGGGGAGTGAACCAGCAGATGAAAATCTTATCTCTCTCTGCCTCTCCTTCTCTCTGTGTGTAACTCTGACTTTAAAATAAATAAGTTAATCTTTTAAAAGAATGCATGGTATCCATACCTGGAAGTTATTGATTTGAGAGTAATTTCCAAGCTTCCCTACTTTCTCCTTTTTAATGACATAAAATCTGTTTCCTATTAGTGTTAGTATAGAAGAGCCAATTAAACATGAATGATAAGATTAAAAAACATTAAACACGTGAATAGATGATGAATCTATCAATAAAATGTAAGGAACTGGATTCAAAGTACAATGCAAACCATGTGGCCTTTTAGCTTATGACTCTAACTGCTTGGAGTGAGAACTGGAACTCTGCACACTTGATCTTAACCAAAAGGCCGAGAAGCGATGGAACTCTGTAAAGTCAAGAACAAACAAAAACCCTATGAAATTTCCCTAAATGCATCTGGTCGCCTGTGGTAGGGAAAGAAACTTGAATGTCACACATATGTGAACAATTAATACTTTCTGGAAATATTGGCATCTAAAAGCCTTGGTATAAAAACCAATCTATTGGATGAGAGTGGGAAAAATCATTAGAGAAGGAGAGCAAACAACTTTATATGTATATAGCTATTACCTCATTATTATTATGTTAACACTTCTGTCCTCAAAAGAATGAAAATATTGGAAAAGAAAGTTAGATTCGAGGGCAAGTATATTTTTAGACACCCCAATACTGTTGTATGCAAAAGCAGTAGCTTTCCATCCAGAAGGCCATTAAGTGGGAAGATGTTCTTCCCATTAACTACACATATATAAACTGTAAATATCATGTTCTCCTAGAGTAAAGAAAAAGCAAGAATACTACTCATTTTCTGGAAAATCCCAAAGATTCACAGCAAGAGATTAGCAGGTTTTTTTTTTTTTTCCTTTCCAAGGGGTTTAGGGAGAAAAACTATTAATAAAATGTTATGCTTAAATGAAATTTTACTGCAGCTTTCCTCATAAATTATCTGCATTTTACTTAAAATGGGTTAAATATAAATAATATGCTGAGAAAACTTACAGGGGTAATGACAGCTCATATTTCTTCTCTGAGGGAAATAAAGGAGAGCACCTAATCATCTATTGAGCTGTGACATCGCCAAGTGGCCCCTGCACAGCTTCCTGACAGTGCTTCCTTATCCCCCCTGCCCTGGGGTAGAAGATAGGGCTATTATTAGTACTGACAAGACAGAGCCTGACTTCTGGGATCACTAGTATAGTCTGGTAGCAAATCGTGTTCATTTGCCAGTAATCCACATGGTCTCCAAAACTAGTATTTTTGCAAACCATCTCTCCACCCCATACAGTCTCTACAGCATGACCAAATGCATCCTCTTCTGAGCAAACTCTGTCAGACTATTTTTGCAAATCCTCCATGAGCTTGTTTTCCCATTATGTGACATACAGACTTCTTTTCCTAGGATCCCAAACAGGCTCTCAGTCCCACCTCTCCTTATTAACTTTCTCTCTCACTACACTGCTTCTTCATTTGTATTTCTTCTAAAAGATACCACTCACTGGCCTTCAAGTACAATTGTAATGACTGCTTTGCTTGAACTATGTCAATCACCACCCTATCGCCTGAAAAACTACCACAAATACAAGTTTGGAACTTCCTCAGCCAGAAATTCTTTTTCCCTTACTTGAAAGTTACTAATTTGAACCTTCCATCCATAATTCAATGACACAGTCTATCTGGTGTTATCATTATTCCTGAATTTTTCGTTGCCCTTAACTTGTTTACAAGATACCAAATAAGCTCTCACCCAGGACACTGGTAGTTACCTCTTCCTCTACCCAGGTGACTCACTTCCTCGTGATAGTTAGAGGCTGTTTCCCTCATTCATATACATGTCTGCTCAGTTGTCACCTCCAAAAAGAAGTCATCCTCGACTCTATAAATTACTATCCTTCTCACTGTTCACCTTTATTGTCTCTCTCTTTCATTTCTTTTTAAAAATGATCTATTTGTTTATTTGAAAGAGTTACACAGTAGGGGACATGGTGTGGGGCGGGGAGATCATCCATCCTCTGGTTCACTCCCCAGATGGCTGCAACAGCCAGGACTGGTCCAGGCCCAAGCCAGGAGCTTCATTCAGGTCTCCCACATGGGGCCCAAACACTTGAGTCACCTTCTGATGCTTTTCTCAGGGCACTAGCAGAAGCTGGATCAAAGATGGAGCAGTCAGGACACACACTTGTGTCCACATGGGATGCTGGCATAAAGGCAGCAGCTTTATCCCCTATGCCAAAATGAGGGCCCCTCATTTCTTATGTTTGCTTCAAAGTACTACCATGACCAGATTGCATTTATTTGTTTATTTCTTATCCCTACCAGAAGTTAAGTGTCATAAGATCAGGGGTTTAACTTAGTCTGTGTTATTTACTGCTGTTTGGAGCTAGGAGTATGATGATTCACTGTGGTATTCTATTGGCAGTGGAATAAATGAAAGAAGTTAGCTTGAATCACTAATATCAATTTCAGAAGAATAATACTAGGCCATCTCTAACTTTAGCCATCAGTTGAGTATAAAGCTGTAAGAATTTGCTCAAGTGTTCTTAAATTACAACTTTTTAAATGCCTGTCTTATTTAAACTACTTTAAGGCTGTATTTATAAGACCTGGGCCCCACTTTTTTGGCATAATGTTTAGAGTGAGCATTTATTAGCCCCAAATGTATTCATAAAGTAATGATACCATACTTTGAAAGGTTCATTTAAGAGCCAATTGTACTTTATTACATAAGACTTAGTTTTCATATTTGCTCATTTCCAAGACTTTAAGTATTTTAAAACATATATCTAGGTGATGTCTTTTTTTTATATTCTGAAATTCTTTGTTCTGGTAATTGAAAGATTTGACATTTACAGAAGCAGTTATCAGAGATAAAATCACAGTTAGAACATCTGCCATTCTATGAGTCTGCTGTGTATCCTGCCTCCCATGTTGAATGGTTCTCACCCTTTTTTATTCTATCAGTTAGTTTTAGCAGACAATAGTCTTGTTTATGTGATCCCTTTGACTCTTAGACCATCTACCTCTTAAGTCAGGATTGCTGGGGGGAGGGGGGGCACACGTGCATGTGGCTGTGTGGGAGTATATGGGTGCATGCATGCTGGTGAAATTTATTTACATTACATTCTAAACTGTCAATCACATTTAAGTCCTACAAGTTTGTGTTTACATGCAGAATCCAGTACATTCCTGGGAGAATATAATTCAGTAAATGAGCTCTCACCAGTCCTTTGAGTGCCTGTCTGTTCCTATCACTTCATTATTGAACAATCAAAAGAACACTGAGACATGATCCCTTCCCACTTGAAGAGTACAGTCTGTCTGAGGTAGTGTCTTAACTACACCACTTGATGCTCTTATGCATTATACAAAAAGACTTCCTAGGAAGGACATTCTGAACAGAGAAGTAACCGTATAAAAACACAAGCTCACTGAAAACCAAACTGTGTTCTCACCAAGCAGCTCAGTTTATCTAGAGGAAGAGGAGGCCAACAGAGCAGTGGCAAGAAATCAGCCTGTACATATGCAGGGTCACAATGAAGACTGGACCTGGAAATGTTTGAGAAAGGAAGTAGTGTGATAATATTGTCCTTTTAGAAAAGTCTGTCAGGGCCAGCACTGTGGTATAGCAGGTGCAGCAGTGCCCGCATCCCATATGGGCACCGGTTTGAGTCCTGGGAGCTCCTTTTCCAATCCAGCTCTCTGCTATGGCGTGGGAAAGCAGTGGAGGATGGCCCAAGTCCTTAGGCCCCTGAACCCTAATGGGAGACTTGAAGGAGGCTCCTGGCTCCTGGCTCCTGGTTTGGAAACGGTGCAGCACCAGCCGTTGCAGCCAATTGGGGAGTGAAGCAGCAGATGGAAGACCTCTCTCTCTCTCTCTGCCTCTCTGTGTAACTCTGACTTTCAAACAAATAAATAAATCTTTAAAAAAATAAAAAAAGTCTGTAGCAAAATAGGAAATAGATAGGGGAAGGAGAGGTAAAACCCAAGTCAAGGAAGCCAGTTATGGAATTATTGTAATAATACACAAAAGACTTGAAGGGGGTCTGATTTGTGTAGCAAGAGACATAAATTAATATTTGGACATTATTACTTTTCTGAAAATATTCAATGGTCTTCCTTCTCATAATACAAATGCAAACTGCCTTCCAACATCATCCAACCTCTTTCTAGTGCACCTGAAAGAAACTCAACTTGGGCTCAAACAAGCAAACTCCCAAGAACCAAAAATGTAATTTATTTGGTTAGCTATCTGAGGAGTTTGGGGTGCATTCAGCTCTCTCCATGACTGTATTCAGAGGCTTACCTGAGGTCATTGTGTTTTTCTGCTTTCCTTTTTTCTTTCCTTGACTTGCTTCAGCTTTATTTTCAAGAAGGCTCTGTCAGCAACTCTAGATATACTCTTCAGCCCAGCATCCTTGGGGAAAATTACCTTGTTACCTGCAAAAAAGAAATCCTATTGAGGACTTTAAATGATCTTGCTTGGGTCACTCACTCCTTTCTGTGACTGGGGATGGGATTAATTTGATTTACCAAACCCAGGACAAATGATCTACCCCATACCAGATGAGGTAACCTACCAAGATTTACATCAAAGTATGAAGGTCCTGGGGTACTTACCCAAACAAGAGACAGAAACAACTGGCAGAACTGGCACCAGCTACAGCCACCCGCACCAAGTGCCACTCCCTGTAGCTGCCTCTGCATTACGTCTTTCCCTTTCCTTCGATCATATGTCCTAACATCACCACTCATGGTTTCCCACCTGTGAGTTTTTGTTCAGTTTATGCTACTTTGAGTTTCTTCTCCACCCCTGTCCACTGAAACAGAAATTTTAGAAATCAATGCCTTGTATTTATTGGGTGCTCCATGAGTGTTCATTGATAAGAATCAATAATTCATTAGACTTCAAGATTCATGCAGATAATATGAGGTGGAGTCACTACCCTCAAAGAGCTTATAATTAGAAAGTTAGCAAACACACACATGCAAAGAACCAAAATAGGAAACAAACCATGAAGTGAGTGAAACAGAGCAATTGAAATTGAGAGGAAAAAAATGCATCGATAACTGATTAAAATTTAGTGCATATTTGTTTTGAAGTAATAGATGAAAAAATGAAGCAAAACTGATGTAAATGACTAAACAGAAAAGGCATACGCTTTTGTATCATTCAAAAAGAAAGAGATATTAGGTTTTTAACAAGAAAAGGTAGAGGAGTCAAGGTAAAGATAACCTTATTTTATTTATTTGAGAGGCAGAGAGAGAGACATACACAAAGGCACAGCTCTTATCCTAAATACCAGTGATGGCCAAAGGGAACCAAGCTGAAACAGGACACCTGGGAACACAATCCAGTCCTCCCACTCAGCTGAGAGAAAGGCAATTACTTGAGCCATCACCACTACTTGCTCCCCTTACTCCGTGGGTGTCCACATTAGCAGGAAGCTGGAGTGAGAAACAAACCAAGTGGGAAGCAGGCATCTTAACCACTAAGTTAAAGGCCTGCTCCCTGTTTTGAATTTAGAGAAGAGCACAGCATCCTTGAAGAAGAATTGTATGCAATAATAAATACTATATATTTAGTTCATTAAAAAAAAAAACAAAAAATAATAGATATGCGATTTAGATCCAGACAAGTTGAGAAGAATGAGATCCAGAAAATAAATTGAGTTTAAAACCAATTCTTTAAGAAAGGGAACCTTAATTAAAGAAAAATGGCAACAAATGCTATAGGAAAATTTCTTTCTTTAAATAATTGGCTCACATTTAAAGTGGTAAGGATTTAGTTCAGGGTGGATTTCCTGGGCTGTAATGAGTAACTGTATTTTGTTTTAAATATGCTCAATTATAATTTATGGACTACATTAAAGTAACAAAATACTTCCTTATACAATATCAAGTGCCTATTCCTTAATAATCTGCTTCAGTTGAAACTATAAAAGTGTTCTTCCAGTCATTTATATATAAATAGAGGTGTTAAGTGTCCCTTACAATATTAAGAAATCAATATAAATATTTAATGCAAAGGAAACAAGAGATGATTTAAGTATCTTAGGATTCCAGCTGGAGATAATTGCCCTCTCACATTTCTTTCTCATTTTCTCTGTTTCAGAGAAATAAAGCACTATATTTGATACCTAAAATAATAATTATGATTTTTAATTCATGCACTAGATTGCAAGCCTCACATAACAGGTTCATATTTATTCTAGCACTCTCACAATGGCAAATGTATTAAAAGAACTCAATATTATGATATAGTTGTGAAAATCAGCATTTTAGACTTTACCTTATACACATATTCTTATATTCTTAAGATTTCTGTTTATGCGATTGCTGTTTAGAGGTAACTAAAACATTTTGATCACTAGAAAGTGAAAATATTTGTTTGTTCTAGTACAGGAAGACAATTTTCCACCTAGAAGTGTTCCCTAATACAGGTGCTCCCTTCTGGGAAGATCACCTATGCAAGGCAGGGCCACATGACACATGGCTCTGCAGTGGTCCACGGTGATGAGCCATGTGCACATGGAGGGCCACTGTCCTTGAAAATAGATTTCCTCCCAGTGGATCTCCTCCCTCTATCAATTTGTTAAGATTTTCAAACAAGATCCTTTCTATTCTTGATGTTCCTCATCAAATGCATTGTATGATGATGTGGGAAAGGAGGAAATAATGCACTCCCCTCAATTATGGTATTATTTCTCCACCTCATTGTCTATGGAACTCGTTCATACAGATTGCATGGTAGCCAGATCTAATAATTTGTACATGTTCCCCCTACAGATCTTCCATACTTGCCTTACTGATTTCACCTACTTTCTCTTCCTGAGTCATTCCCTTTCTTAATACTTCCTTCCATTTAACATTTTCAACCCAATACTCTCGAGCCAAAATTTGTATAGTTCACCTCAATTGTCCCCTCTTCTGAGCAACCTCCTTCCTTTTTCTCCCAAGTAGAAGGAAATCATTTTCATCTCTGGCACTTTGTCTGTTGATTCACAACAATGTTTATGTATGCATTTCTCATCTACTGTATTTGAGAAATGATTCACAAAGTTGTTTGTTTTAATTCATTAGACTGCCTGGCACTCATGTTATCTTGCACATGTAAATATTTTAGAAACATTTTAATGTATGAATGAATGAAAAATAGATACATAAGAAAGAAATGCACTCAAGTGTTCATTGCAATCATTCAGTGGTATTCACCATCTGTACCAGGATAGTGATGATATAGATAAGAGACGTAGCACTGAAAATGGATGTAGATAGAAAATTATGAAAGCTACTAAGGATAAAGAATTGATAGGGCATACAGAAGAAGATGAGGGAGAGGAAGCATTCAAGATCATTTCCAGATTTCCTACTTAAGGACATGAACAGCTGATTTACCACTTAGTAAGAGATAGAATTAGAATGAAATATCAGTTTGGAGGAGAAAAATAAATCATCTTCTTCGGCTATTTTGAACTTAAGCTGTCTGGGAAAGATCCAAACAGAAAAAAACAACTAGCCAGTGGATTATACATCTGGAGATCAGGAGAGTACCGTGGATATTCTCAGCACATGCATGGTAATGGACTCTGTGTGAGAGAATGGAAAGGATCCTTAGGGGGAATGTGAAACAAAGACAAGCTGGCCCAGGATACAGACCAGAGGAACAACAGCATTTGGGATGTAGGTAAAAACACAAAGATCATCTGTGGAGATTGAGCAGGGAAGGGAAGGAGAGGTGGAAAGCATCAGTAATAGTGAGAAGGAACCTATAGAAAATGGAAAGCAGGGGGTGGGGGGAGATGTCAGTGGCCTCCCAGATAGCAGTTACTATGGAATACTCAGGACAGATGTGAGATGCAAGTGTGTTTAGTAGTCAGTGAGAGGAGAGGAAATGAAAACAACAACTAAGACAAATTGGTTCAAGTTTGGCTGTACAGAGGAAGATAAAGATTTGTAGCTGAAAAGGGAAATTGGGTCACAGGAAGTGTTTTGTTTTGCTTTTAGTTTTTATTATTGGAGACATTAATTCTGAGATGTTGGTAGAGAGAACCTGGTAGAGTGGGGTCAGGTTTATGATAACAGGAAAAAGGAAGACTGATGTAGTGTCTTAAGAATGTAGAAGGTTCTGGAAACTAAAGGTAAGAAGAAAGTGACCACCTTTTAATGAGAAAAGTATACATATGGGTATCTTATACATTGGATGAAAAGTTGAAGCAGCTTCTATCTGACAGTTTCTATTTGCACAAGGACATAAAATTCAAGGTCAACTATAAACTGTGTCAGTATGTGGGTGTGTATATTTGCTTGTGTGTATTGTAGAGAAAAATAGGTTTGAAAGGAACAATCAATACTTAAAACAGCAAATCTATATACACTTATATATGTGTGTGTGACTATATATATGCTAGCCACTAAAACTGGAAACTAAACATGGTATTGTTAATAGGTATAGTTAAAATTCCCTGGTGCCTATGTGTCTGAATGGACTTGACCATCAATTTATGTATATATATTTACAAGGCTAGTGCTGGAGTGCCTGGACATGTTTGTAACCAATCTAGCTGGCTGGAATAAGGAAAATAAAGGTACAAGAGAAAACGTACTAGTCTATGACTGTCTACCTCTAATTCTCATGCCCTAGGAATAAATAACCAAATGCAAAGGTAGACATACATTTCATTTAATTTTGCATATGTATACAAACAGAAATAATACTAGTCACAATAATTGATAACATCTATTAAGAGCTTTCCATGTGCCAGACATCATTCTAAGCTATTTACATAATATGCATCAGAATCCAGTGAAATAGATACTTACTATCTCCACTATGTAGCTGAGGAAACTGGGACACTGAGATTAACGAAGTGGAAAAATTTTGAAAATCAGGAACTATCACACAGCTGGTAATTTCTGGCCCCCAAATAGTAGCATATAATACATACATTCATGATATTTCAGTAAAATCCATTCATTCTTACTAACCACACACTATTTACAATGTACAGCTACCCAGGTTGGATTATTAAATGGAAATGTAAAATTTATTTGATTTGGATTGTCCATCAAAATGGGAGTGTAAATTCAGTGTGAAAATGCTCTTCTACACATGAAACATTTTTTCACTAACAACAACAAACATTTTAATAAAACTGAAATGAAATGGTTTGTGATGGTTAATTTTATATGTCAATATGGCTGGCCACAAGATGTCCACTTGTTTGGTTAAAAGAATTCTGGATGTGTCTGTGAGCCAGAGAATGGATGGGATTAGCATTTGAGTGTGTACCCTGAGTAAAGCAGATTACTGACCTCATATGGGTAGGCTCATCCAATCTGTTGGAGGTCTAGGAATAAAACAAAAAGTAGTCTAAGAGAATTCTATCTCTCTGCCTAAACAATCTGTGTGCTGGGACATTTGTCTTCTCCTGTCTTTTAAACTTGGACTTGGACTGGAACTTACTCCACCAGTTCTCCTGTTTCTTGGCCATCAGACTTGGTCCAAAACTTTACATTTGGCTCTCTTGGATAGACCTTATGATTGGCAATCTAAATACTTCTCAGCCTCCATCACGGATGCTGTTCCTTATATATGCTATTGAGAAAAGTTAGTCATAGCTCTGCTGACTTCTATGTATGGAAGAATTTAAGTGGCCATTAGGAAGTCAACTTATGCAAATAATACTGGAAGAGTCCCATATACGGCAAGGGGCAAGATCAGGTTCCTTGGTAACATCAGGGATTGGGACTGATAAAAATGGAGACCTGTGCTTAGGTCTGTCATGGGGACAGGCAGCGGCTGATGTGCCACCTGGGAATGGGTCATGTCACTCACTGGGCTGAAGATGAGGTATGCTGTATCATCACATGTATGGTAGAGAGGTAACTGGCACAGAGACAGATAGATAGAAAGAGATCAACTAATTTGAAAAGATCACAAAGTATTATTCCAAAGCATAAATAAAAAACTTCTGAGAAAATCCATTAACAAAAAGTCAATCCTAGACATGAATTCACTCCCACTGAACTGAAAATATCAGAGCAACCTGAAAATGACTTTAACATAAAATCACATAAATGTATTTAATATTGTCAGAGAGAGAGGAATATATGGCACCCATTAAATATGAAAATTAGAAATAACTAGATACAAATCAGGAACAGAAAATGTGAAAAAGCAAATAATCCTGGAAGTTCTAATTAATAAAAGTAACTAAAAAGATAAAATTAAAAATGCAGACTGCATAAAGTCAAAGGTAGTATTGAAGACCTCATTCCAAACATAGGAGGGAAAGAATAAGATGATAAATGTTAAACATGAAAAGAAGATACAAAACTTAGTGCTTCTGCCTAAGGTGTAGAGAAAATTGAAGAATGTTGCTCTGACCTTGAGAACAAGAAAAAGCCAGATTAGTGGCAGAATCTTGTCTTTTCTTGACCCCATCAGAGAGCTAAGTTCACAGGACAGCTAAGTTGCTGAAAGTCCACGGAAATGTGGGTCCCTTCAAGCAGAGACATGACAGGAATGTGCTTCACCTGTGGTTTAGAGTGTGCAGAGAGATGAATCTCAGGGGCACACAGGCACTTAGAATTCAGCTGAAATGTTAACGACTCGCTAAAGGCCTCCTGAATGGCTGGCTAGGATAACAGACTGCCTGAGAGCTGCACAGGTAAGTGGGATCTACATCCACTTACTGTTTTTCTCTACAGGCTTCCAATGGGTGCTAATGACCAGGATTGCTGGCATGGCTGGAGACAACAAAATGTCTTTCAATGGTGCAAGCCTGGAGGAAGGAAGAGGTTCTTTCTGCAGGAAAAGTAGGAGGCCCCACCTGGGCCGTCTGTCATTTGGAACAAGGCCTCTACCCCTGGGAGGACAGGCAGCAAACTATTGACCCCACAAATGCAGTTGAAAAAGACTTACCGTGGGGGCTGGCACCGTGGGGTAGCCTGTGATGCCGGCATTCCATGTAGTTGCCAGTCGGCATCCTGGCTGTCCCACTTGTGATCTGCCTTCTGATAACGGCCTGGGAAAAGTGGCAGGAGATGGCCCAACCATATGGGCCCTTGACACCCTTCCAGAACACCTGTATGAAGCTCCTGGCTCCTGGCTCCTGGCATTGGCCTGGTTTAGCTACTGCAGTTGTGGTCATTTGGGAGGTGAACCAGGATGGAAGATACCTCTCTCTCTCTGACTTTCAAATAAATAAATCTATCTATCTATCTATCTATCTTTACAAAGAGAAGAAAAGAAAAAGACCTATTGCAACTGGGAGATTAAAAAAAAAAAAAGAAAACTTCTGCCTACCTACGTTGCAGGTGATGACAGATGTAAGTCTGATAGGTTACTGGTTCCCCCTCTGGTGTCAGATGTAAGGTCTTTTGCTCTTTCATAAAATAAATAATGCATAAAGCTGAATAACTTCTTTGGTGGTTTAACTTGAATTTAGCTATCAAATAAAAGTCTAAACAGATTTTTCCAAATGGCGTTGTTGTTAGTCTCCACTGTTGCTGTATAATTCCTCTGACTTTTACAACTATTTTTTCAAGATTTATTTATTGGGGCCGGCAATGTGGCACAGTGGGTTAATGCCCTGCCCTGAAGCGCCACCATCCAATATAAGTGCTGGTTCTAGTCCTGGCTGCTCCTCTTCCCATCCAGCTCTCTGCTATGGCCTGGGATAGCAGTGGAGGATGGTCCAAGTCCTTGGGCCCTGCACCCGCATGGGAGACCAGGAGGAGGCTTCTGGCTTCAGATGGGTGCAGCTCCAGCCATTGCAGCCAGTTGGGGAGTGAACCAGCGGATGAAAGACCTCTCTCTCTGCCTCTCCTCTCTCTCTGTGTAAATCTGACTTTCAAATAAATAAATAAATCTTTTAAAAAGACATTTGAAATTCAGAGTTACAGAGAGAGAGGGAGAGAGAGACACACAGAGCTTCCATCCTCTGGTTCACTCCCCAAATGGCCACGATAATTAGGGCAGGGCCAGGCAGAAACCAAGAAGCCAGGAGCTTCTTCCAGGTCTCCCACATGGGTGCAGGAACTCAAGCACTTGGGCCATTCTCCACTGCTTTTCCAGGACCATTAGCAGGGGGCTGGATTGAAAGCGGAGCAGCCAGGACTCTAACCAGTGCTCCTGTGGAATACTGGGGCATTGCAGGTGGCAGCTTAACCCACAACACTGGCCCCAACAATTATTTTTTAAAATCATGAATAATTTTAATTTTGAAGATACAAGGGCCATATACCTCCTTATTAGCTTATCTGCTTTTCCAAGTGTATGTTTTCTGTCATGAGCATGAAAACAACATATTCCTCATTGCTCCAGAAGCCTGTTGTGTTCATAAAATGTGTGTTCCTGAACCCTCAAAGCCTTGTTCACGCTCTGACCCTCTTCTCTATACTCTCCCTACATCTGACTTTGAGCAGCTCTCGAGGCCAGTGTCAACCTCCTTAGTGTTTTCCTTCTGTTGAGAAGAGAGGTTAAGGATGTCTGCAGGCTTCTCCTGATGAAACAGTTGTTTTAGCTTCATCATTAAATTGGGTTATAGTATATAAGTTGCTGGGTTGTTGAGAGGCTAGATAAAATAATGAGATAATAATTCAGAATCAAACCACCACCCATAAAACACTGTAATTAAAGATTATTTTTATCCCAGTAACTTCAATGCCTTCAGTAGCTTGTTCAGAGTATTGAGCAAGTGGGAATATGGCAATACACCCTGGGGGCTAAAAAATTTCAAAAGCCAAATATTTGTCTACCATTGCCTATGAAGACTTCACCATAAAATAAATAAAACTCAAAAAGTTCAAGCCAAAACTACAGCACCTCTGTGCTGCCTTATAATAGCTCTACTCCTCTTTCCAGGATGGCAGCCTCAAATATTTTCTGTATGACTATGGTCCCCATCCCTTTCATTCTTGGACACTGAGCACATGCAAGACATTAGGGTAAGCTGCTCTTTGAATTCATGGACAATGCTATGATTTCTTTGCCTCTTTTTCAAAGTGATGTTTTCTCTATGCATCCAAGTAGTCTCTGAATCCTTGTCTTGTATCTTTTTCACCTACTGTTTTCTCAAACTTCTTATGCTAGCCAAAAACAAGTTAGGACACAGGTCCCCCTGAAAACCACTCAGGTAGTGGTTGTTCATATTCCTGTACCCTGTGCAGAAGGCACACAATCTCTGACCTCATATTGTCTGCCCCCAGATATGGTACATTTTGTTTTTTCCCTCGAATGCAACATATTTTCTCATTTGATGGTCAGTAGTTGGTACCACTGTTCTTTCCTACTGTCACTTATTGACGTTTTGGTCACTTTCCCTGTGTGTGTTGAACATTTTCATACAGTGACACATGATTTTCCTTTCTGTTACAACCAATTTCATCATCATGGGCAACTTCAACTTTCTCAGGAACAACCAACCCTCAAGGCTCTTATGAATAAATGCTTGCCATAATTCCAAATTCTAGGATAATCATATTTTCTGCCAACTGCCAATAAGCTTATGGAATTTTGAATTATTAAATATAAAGAGGATAAATTTCCTCTTCCTCTTTATACCCAAACAAATGGTTTTAATTAGCATTGTAAAAACTGCTCAGCAGTTGGACTGTGCTTAGGTAAAGTATAGCACATGCAGCCAGGACCCAGCTCTTGAAAAGTAATCATCTATTTGGAAATATATGAAGAAACAAAAGGATTAATATAGGACAACAGAACACAAGGACTATAAAAGGAGTCATATGAAGTCTAAAAACACGATAAATGTGTATCAAAAGCTACAAATAATGGTATTTTATATGTTCATTCCGCTGGAAACCCTTTGCCAGGAAAGACCACAGGTGATAGTTCTGCCTCTGCCATAAGGATTCTCTTCCTCATCATCTAATGCTGCCATCTGCTGACCTCTTCTGCAGCCCACACTTTGTGTGCCACGTTCCATTAGAACCGAAGTTATTAATTTTAATGGTAGCGAATTCTCAGACTTTCTTGATACAGTTTCCTTACGTTCAGACTCCTAGGAGACCTTATCAATTGTATTTCTATAATGTGTAGCTACTCCATTGTCAGCACAATCCTGGGATTTAAGAAGATTTCCTCTTCTTCTGAAAGCTCTGAAAAATGTGAGGCTCAGCCACTTACGGCCTGGGAATGGCCTTTCTGCTCTGCATGCTCTCTGTTGTGCGCCTGCTGACACTTTCTGGGCCCCTATCAACTGTGCTTCACTGCAAGAAGCTGGATTATTAAGTCCTCTGGCAGGAATAGGACAGTTCTGTCCATTTCTATTCAACAAGAGCTTATTGGAGCTTCCAGGTTGAAGCCCATCTCACAAAGGCTCTCTCTTTGCACAGAAATCAAGGAATCCAGATTACCTGATTGTAACATCTGATATTGCTTCCAGCTTCAGTTACTCCGAGTTTGATTGCATAGCTATTGTGCTCACTTTCTGTGGGCTATCGACAGAAATGACATGTAAAAGAAGAAAATGCCACAACTATTAGAATCATGCTGTTCTGAGTGATTTGGGCAAGCAAAATCTGACTTTTTTGAGCTATGTATCTGTTTGAACTGCTGAACAATCCTTTCCAATGTCTCATGGCTTAATCAACATTTTCATTAAAATATTTTACCCTTCTAGTGAGTGGCATTCCTGTCCCTACTGCAGGTCCACTGAATCACCAGCACTGTGGAACAGGACCTGGGAACCTGCACTTCCAATGTGCTAAGCTGATGTTCCTATGCTTGGCTAAGTTCAGAACCATTGTGCACATGAAGACTTGGCAATCCCTATCTTGGTCGTACACATCATCTGCAGAGCTGTTAAAATGTATAAATGCCTATACACCATCCTCAACCTACACCTACTCAGAATCTCAGAATTAAAGCATGCTGAATGCTTCTGATAGAGAGCTAGAATGAAGAGGATCTGTGTTACAGAATTCATCGCTTTATAATGACAACGATTTTATTAAATACTTGCTAAGCAAAGTACATGTTAACATATCACTGAATCCTTGCAATGACCCATTGAGGTTGGTACTATAGTTAACCATTTGTTACTGCTTTTCACTGGAGAGCCTAAAGAAGCCACCCAATGAGGAAGCTGTCAGACTGGGATTGGAAGCCATTCTGTTTGGCTCTGCAGTACTGTCACACCTGGACAGTGCCTCCTTTATACAGTTACTGTTTTACATGCGAGTGCAGATTTTCTTTCAGCCTTTTGTGTTTTGAGATTAGCACACTCTTTTTATGTTGCAACTCTTAATTTTCTATGTAATTGTTGATGTGGAATTAATTTTCTGAGACACAGACTATACATAAATGGTGCTTTCGCACAGAGCATTTATGAAGGAGGTGGGCTTACTATAAAGTATCTTGGCTAAATTTGTCACTAGAGAAACAGTATTTGCTCACAAGAGGATTCTTCCTTTGATTTATTATGCCTGGTCTGGTGCCTCGGATAGGGTCCTCCACATGTGGGCTCCCCTTAATAAGCTTGCCTTATTTGTGTTTTACCAAGTACTCCCTACTACTGTAACAGTATGGTTGGACTATTTTAATAGCCTATGAGCTTCTCAAAGAAAGTGCTGTATCTCTTATTTCTTCATGCGTCAAACTAATGGACTGAGGACCTCCAGGACAAGGTTTAGGAAAGCAAATAACTCTGTGTTACCACCCACATCATATTTCCACCATGCATAAGAGTACACATGTCTTCTCAAAGCCTTGACTCCTTCATTTGTAATATAAGGACAAAATTGCATATCTGAGAGGCTTCTTGGGAAATAGCATTCACAAATCAATGTGGTATTACTACAGAAACATAAAGGTACTCTGCAAAGAGTGACTATTACTGTAATTGTATTGTACAATAAAATATTCATGCATCAGCTTATTCGTTGAGTGTAAATACTACAGGCTACATTCTAGCGATATAGCAAGGAGCAACACTGACCTCAGACAGCTTGTTACAGAACATTGATTTAAGTAAAATTATGCAATTTTAAATTAATTTTATGGGTGGAAAGAATGGAAGAGTAGAAAGGGTGACTTGAAAGCATATAATTGGAGATAATCTCATCTGAGTGAGAGAAGAGAGATGAGGAACACCCCTCCATCATAGATGCTTTCACGAAAAAAAAAAAAAACACAGTTGGTCCTTTTTTCTTTTTTCCAGATGAATTAGGAGACAATATGAATCTTAAAGAGAAGGTAGAGGAAAGGGATTCAGAGAATTGAAATAATTATTCCAGAGAATGGAAAGCGATCTGATTATGAAAGCATAATAGAATCCCTGGGTGGTATTGAGGAATCAGTCCATTTTAAAATATCTTAAATCTGAATTTTTCTTAACAGGATTCAATAAATCAGAAAAAAGGAAAAGATGCTTAGCTGCATTCATTCGGGTATGCAGACTGAGTGGGTAAGTGGCATGAGAAAAGGTGATTGAAATTTTGGACCATGGACTCTGAACTAGATATGGAATTGGCAACAGAAGGTGACTGACAGAAAGCACACAGAGAGAGCTGATGTCTGGGAATTCTGATGAGGTCAGTACGCTTGTGGCAGAAGTAGATGAACAGGTAGCTGTCATCTGAGAGTGAGATGTTTGAATCAGTGACCTCACTAATGGAGCATTTGTGGGAAATGCAAATCAAGACTGTGACCATGGTGGTTGGATGGCTGAGGTAGAAAGGTAGAGGATATCACTGGGTATCACTGGTGGTCCTGGAGGTTGGAGAAAACAGAGGAACCAGGATTTGGGGAATATGGAGAAGGAAAAAGGGTATGGAAACAGCTTGCAAGAGCAAGGAGCACACCCACACCACTTGAAGCGAGTAGTTTATGAAAGTATAAATGTCTTCCCGTGATAGTTCTGCAACATGTGTGTTGTCTTCATGGAATAGCCATGAAGTAGGCATGAATTTAACAAAAATTGGCTCTGCATTTCTCTAGTAACATTCAGCTGTACAGATAGAATCAAGGAGTTGACAAAGAGTTGGACATGACCAAGATTATGTGTATTTTTTGTTTTGTATTTAGGATTTATTATTTATTTGTTTGTTTATTTAGAAAGGCAAAATCATAGAATCATAGAAAGAGAAGGAAAGGCAGAAAGGGACCTTTAATCCTCTGAATTATTCCTAAAATGATCACAACACACAGGGCTGGACCATTCCAAGCCAGGAGCCAGGAACTCCTATCCTGGTCTACCATATGGCTGGCAGGGGACCAAGTAGTTGTGCCTTCTCAGACACATTATTAGGGAGCTGGCCTGGAAGTAGAGTAGCCAGAACTCAAGCCATCAATCTAATATGGAATTCCGGAGTCCCAAGTGGTAGCTTAACCCACTGTGATACAACTCCTGCACCCCCAGAGTTATGTTTTCCCAAGTGTCTATGAAGAAGGAAAGGAGTCCAATGGAGTCAAACATGTATGCAAGGAAGTAGGATGAAGATTGACCCTAAGATGTAATATGAGTAATGAAACGGACTGAACGTGTGGATGGAAGATACAAGTCAGCCTTGTGATCCTTCAAAGATAACAGGTAATGACTTTAAGTCATAGTTACAGAGCATGTTCTCTCACCCTTTGCTGGGTCATGGGCACATGTGATAGGTGGTTTTAGCAGTTTAAAGGAGAGATAGTACCTTCTAGGCAACTTGTGTTGAGGTATCAATGGTGTCGAGAAGTTTTCAGTGTTGATGCACAGATACTGTTAGCACACACACACACACACACACACACACACGAGTGACATCCTATACTGTTAGGAAGCCTCCCATCATCATCATCATCATGTGATAAGCACCTTGTGACTAATCTTGTCTTCGTATTGCAGCTCTGCTCACCTCTGTTGTCCAGTTTTCAATTACTTCAGTAGCATTTAGTTACTACTGTGGCTGCAGGTAAACCAAACATTGACTCTTTGAGCCATACATTAAAAAATCTTATTGCTCACCCAAAAAGCAGATGCAAATACTGTAAAGTTCGAAGCTTTTGTTCAGAATTCTTTTCTCCTTTGCTTTAGCTCACAGTTTGCTTCTATTCTATCTTTCTCTGTGGTCCCAATGCTGATGTCCATACTAATTTTGATCTTGGCCTCAGATCCTTTAGAGATCGGACATTTTTTCCTAATTCTCCACTAACCCTCACCATCTGGACCTTTTGTCCTACAGATTTCCTCGGTTTGCTTGCCCCTTCAGGTTTACTATATTGTTTTTAATTAAGACAGTCCGATTCCATTACTGGTCTCACTTCTCCTCCCTCTTATTTTCCCCAACCTCAGTAAGAATACTAAATCCTATGAATTTCCACTACTCTTTTCCTTCTGAGTTTCGCCATTTTTGCCACCCTGTTTCCTGTCATGTACTGCATAATATCCATGCCCCTTCTCTTTCTCTGTTTCTCTCTCTCTCTCTCTTTCTCTCTCACACACACATACAATCTCATTTTATCTGGACTTTATTCTTCTTTTCTTCCTCTTCGAGAACAATCAGTTATGAGCATAACATGGGGCTGTAACCTTAGAGTCTTGATTTTGTATGGGTTTTTTCCCCTTGTTTATTTCAGATGGCTACAGGAAATAAGCAATGGACAACCAAAAAGAAATGGACAGAGGTAACTGTGTGTGCATGTTTTCTCTAATTTTCTCAGATCTGGATCTAAGCCTGAGGTTTTAGGATGTCTGGTCTCCAGATAGCCAAGATTTACTGTAATAAGCAAATTGTACATAAAGATTAACGCTAATAGCTACAACGGGAAATAACATTAACACTGCAATTAAGACAAAAACTATATGCACAAGGAAATGGAAGCACTCTTCGTGCAATCATAACCTCTTTTAGAGGTGGATGACACTGAGATCCTTCAGACAAATTTTGAGGTAAGAAAAATAAATATGATATCAGTAAATGTTGCCAGCTTCATCTCTTGGAGACGTTTTATCACAAGCTGTATTGGAATGACAGAGATAAAATATTCACTAATCTGCCTATATCAATTGATAGATCTTTAAAACAATATTTACACCTCTCTGTTTCTTTTCTTTTTTTTTTTCTGACAGGCAGAGTTATACAGAGAGAGAGAGACAGACGGAGAGAAACACCTCTCTGTTTCATTTCTACTTGGCTCCCACCTTTATTATGCTGCTCCTTATTCAAGGCGTACCTGGAAGAATAAGAAATAGAACCAGGGACATAAGCTTTTTCTCTAAAAGTTTTGAATATTTAAATTAACACATAATTTGTAGAGACAGTTTCTCATTGAAAATATATTTCTAGTTTAATTGGGAATGATAATGCAAAAAGACTTTTTTTTTATTTTTATTAGTTTCTCCCACAGGCCTTTCATGAAGTATAACATAGATATATCAGCTTTTTCAACCAAACTGGACTCAAATCCCAGCCCTTTCATTTCCTGTGTATTGGAACTTAGGCAAATTATTTTACCTCTCTATGCCTCATTTTCTCTACTTGTAAAATGGAAATAATATTTATATCTCATAGGCTTGTGTTGAGGATTAAATGAATAAATACAAAGCCTACAGTGCAATCCACAAAGACCTTTGGAAATATTCTTGATAACAGGAAAGGAGAATAACATAGAAACAGAATATGAATATTCTGACTTTGACCAGAGAACATCTTCAATGATTTGTCCACTGGCGAACAGAGATTACTTAATGTTTTCTTGTCTGAGAGGTTTATCATATCCCTTGAGAGCATTGATAAGGCCCAGCGTCTGGACCTGCAAGTGTGACAAATATATTTGGGACTGTAAGTTGGCCCCTTGCCATCCAGTCCTTTGCGAGGCTACTTGCCTGCTGCCTGCCTGCCTGCTAAAGTTCTTCCTTCATACACACACACACACACACACACACACACACACACACACACTGGAATTCTTATTCATTTATCTGCCCTTTATGTTAGATTCTGAGTTCAGAGGACAGGAACCAGACTTATTTATGTCAGTATCCTCATTGAGCAAGGGGACTGTACTGAATGTTTTGCTGAAATATAAAATTCTTACAAGTAGATTATATATCTGATCTATATTTGCAATGTTATCTCTATTTATTTGCTAACTAGTGTAATGCCTAACTCATAGCAGGCACTCTGTGGCTATTAGTGGAATCTAACTACATAGATGTTGACAATTTTATGATGAGTTTAGACAAGGTCCCTAGGATCTCAGGTGTAAGTACTGGGGTTTCAGAGTGTTCAGCTGTTTAGAGTTCATTGGCAAAGCAGCTCACGGAAACAAGTCTGAGGGTTTTTTTTAATAAAGTTTTTAGACATTTAATTACAGATGTCCACCATTTCATTTTAAATGTTATAAAGATGAAAATGAAATGTTTATTATATTTTTAAAGAAAAAATTTTTTTCCTTGTTTCCATAATACAAATTCTTCAATGATTGGCTACTAAGATGTAAATATGAATTTGAAATGTCATTTTACAAGCTTAAGTGAAGCAAGTGTTGGGGCACCTGAGGAACGCATGTTTTCTGTGCCATTGGAGTAAAAACAGATCACTTCTTACACTGCACAGAAGTCCACACCATGGCTGCTATGTCTCTTAACTTCTACCCTCAAAATCTTCCAGTCCACGTTTTGTTGCCTGATGAAGAATTCACAACAATCATGAAGGACACAGAATCCATTAATCTTTTATGCATTATCACGTGAATGACTGAAGCTACCTCTGATCAGGAACTGAACAGATCCAAGCACCTCAGTGAATGCCAGCTATGATACAGCCTCCGGGATGCTTGGTTGGGAGAAACAAAACGACCACTTAAGGGTCTTGCTCAAGAACAGATGGATTCCTTCCTCAGGTCTTGTCGGAGCCCATTTTGTGCTGTTATAATAGTGTACTAGAGGTAATTTATTAAAAACAAAAGTGATTGGTGGTGGTTATGGAGGCTGAGAAGTCCAAAGGCATGACACGTGCATTTGGAAGGATGTTCTCACCGCCTCATCCCAAGGAGGAAAGTAGAAGAGCAGCAGAGGGAGAGAAGTATGGGGGATAAATTCTTTTTTTAAAAGTTTTTTAAATAAATTTTTATAACCAATCTACTCTTAAAGTCTAGAACCCATTCTTGCAATAAAATTAATACATTCATGAAGGTTCCACTGTTATGACAACACTTCCCACTAGCTCCACCTTCCTGTTGCATTGGGGATTACATTTCTATGGTTTTTTTGTTTGGTTGGTTTTTGTTTTTATTTTATTTATTTATTTGACAGATAGAGTTAGACAGTGAGAGACAGAGAGAAAGGTCTTCCTTCCATTGGTTCAACCCTCAAATGGCCACAACAGGTGGAGCTGTGTTGATCCCAAACCAGGAGCCAGGTGCTTCCTCCCAGTCTCCAGTGCAGGCACAGGGGCCCAACCACTTGGGCCATCCTCCACTGCCTTCCCCAGGCCACAGCAGAGAGCTGGACCAGAAGAGGAGCAACAGGGACCAGAACCTGGTGCCCATATGGGATGCCAGCACCATAGGCAGAAGATTAACCAAGTGAGCCACGGTGCTAGCCCCTAAATTTCTAACATATGAACTTTGGGGTACATATTCAAACCATAGGTAGCCTTGGCTGGACTTTGGGAAGTTTGGTGAAAGCAAGACCAAACATCTGTGCTGCACTTCCTGTGTGCCTTTCATTGGACTGTTATGTCCAAGTAATTCCTAAAACACATGTAATATGGACATAAAATTAGGAAACATGACTTACTGCATCCTTATGTAGTCTACAGAGATCATATATCTGCTGGTTTGCTCCTCCGAGAGCCCCAACAACTAGGACTAGGCCAGGCTGAAGCCAGGAACCATCTAGGTCTTTCACATGGATAGCACGGACTCAGGTGTTTGAGCGATCTTATGCTGCTTCCCCGACACATTAGCAGGGAGCTGAATTGAAAATAGAGCATTCAGGACTCTAATCAGCTCTCTGATACACAATGTGAGCCTTCCAAGTGGCAGCTTAACCCACTGTACCACAATGCATGCTCCATTTTATGGTTTTAAAATAATTTTCATTAGTGAATAGAAAAAAGGCTGAAGACAGGAAAAACAAAATATTACTTAAAGTATTTTATTTATATTCAATTATTTTATGCCATGCATTTGACATAAGAGTAGGAAAGAAGATAATAGAAAGAATGTGGCGGAACTAGAGTAATTATGTGGGGAGGCTTTCAACTTATAACAATGTTATTCCTCTTTTGCAAATTGTAAACATGTTTTTCCTATAATCTTTGCCACTTAGTCTTTTATATATATAAAATCCCAAATAAAGGATATTGCTTTATACAGTACAATGGCCCCTCCAAAGACATTTATAGCCTTATCCCAGAACCTATGAATATTCTACCTTACATGGTAAAGAGTCTCTGCAGATGTGGCTGATTTAAAGATCTTGAAATTGAGGGATTATTCTGAATTGTAGGTGGGACCAATGCAAATATAAGGGTTCTTGTCCCTGTCTATTTTCTGTTGCTACAAAAAGTCCCTGAGGCTTAAAGTCCAAGAGTTACTAGCCTCGTCGGTTCAGCCTTTGGTGAGGGTCTCCTGGTGGCAGAAGCACAACATGGAAGAGATCACATGGAAATAGAGGATGCCAAAGAGATTCAGGGCCAGGTGTGCTCCTATAACTCACTCTCGTGGGAACTACCTAAGGTCCCAAGAGAACTACATTCATCTGTTCTGAGGGCAGGCTCCCCCAATGACCTAATTACCTTCTCTTTAAAGGTCTCAATTCTTAAAGGTTCTACCACCTCCTAGCATCAAAATACTGAGGACTAAGCTTCTAACACATACATCCTGGGGGACACATACAAACCATGTCTAAGCCACAGACTCCCTTACATGTGAAATAGTCAGGAAATCCACGTCAGAGAAGCAGATGGAACAATGAAAGCAGAATTTGAAGCCATGCAGGTGGACCTTGGAAGCTGGCAAACACAATGAACAGCTGAACCCTAGGTTCATTCAGAAGCAATGCAGCTCTCCTGACACCTTGGTATCACCCACAGGTCTGCTTCAAACTTCTGACTTCCAGAAGTAGAAGATAATAAGTTAATACTATCTTAAGACCCTAAATTTGTGGCAATATGTTGAAGCAGCAATAAGAAATATAATGCAAAACAGTATTTAAAATTTAGGTTTCTGGCACAAAATGAGTCCATCAACCTTGGATTTATATCCAGGCTCTTCCACCTATAATACTTTGCTTAAATGCCCTTGTTCTTCTTAACATTTGCATGTATTACTTTCTTCATCTATAAAATGGTGATAATAATAGGACCCATCTCATCATGTTGCTGAAATGATTGAATAAAAATAGGTATAAAACACACAGTAGAGAGATGAATAGCACCTCAATTAGAGGTGGACAGTATTTTCTTTCTTCAGCATCAAGACAGCTAAATACAGAATGGACATTTAGCCTAATGGCTAAGATGCCCGTATTCCATATCAGAGCACTGAGGTTCATGTAATAGCTCTCACTTCTAACACTAGTTTCCCATCACCCTAGACCTTGGGAGACAGCAATGACAACTCAAATAATTAGATTCCTGCCACCCATGTAGGAGACCTGGACTGCATCCCTAGTTCCTAGATCTAGGCCCAAGCCCACACCCAGCCAAGCCTATACCCAGCCTTGGCCATTCCAAGCATTTAGCTAGTAAACCAGTGTATGGAAGTCTCTGTCTTTTTCTCTCAATCTGCCTCTCAAATAAATAAAAAAATAATCAAGAAATGTTTTTTTTAAAAAGGTAAATGACTAAGAACTATTCATTTTATTCTAGCAATACATCATTAAACAAGCATGTCTATGATATATTTTATTAAGTTTTATGATTCTGGGGTCTGCCAGACCCTCTTGCCCTTAATCTAATATCTGGCCCAGCACAAAACAAAAGAATATTTACAGTACTCTCTCAGTTCTCACTGGAAAAGTGTGTTTTTTCTGCAGCTTACACATGTTTCCTTTTTCATATTTTTATCACAGTTTCAGTGATTTGCCAGTGTGAATCTCATAAGGAATCCACTAGATGAATTTATTTCCTGACTGCTTTGTATTTTCAGTCTGTTTCTGAGTCTTTTCATCCTTACACTGTTTGCAGTGATGATATTCAAGGCTGCTCTCCCCAATTAAACTGTTTGCTCTTTGAAGGAAGACACTGGTGTTATTCATCATGAAATGCCCTGCATATGTTAGGCCTCTAAGATCTCTATTATTGAGTAAGTGAATGAAAATTATAAAAAGGTCAGTTAGCATATTCTGAGCCATATGAACAACTAATTCTTAAATGGTAAATCTCAGTTGTGAGCTGCTTTACTCTGAGCTGAAGCAGTAATAGTTTCTGCACTTCCTGTGACTTTCTCAGTGAAAGACAGTCAGGGGCACTTGACCATTTGTTGCAAGAAATACATAGAAATTGAGAATTAAAATAAACAGGAAAAAGCTCGGTAGCTCTGATTTATTTCTTTTACCAACTGATTATATATGTTCAGACTATAAGGTATAAATATTATAATCATTCCCACTATAAACAATAATTATGAAGTATTGTAGCATGAAGTATATTTCCTTCAAATATCACAACCATCACCTTCGTCCCCAACCCCTACCCCCTGCCAAATGCCGTCCATTAATTTGAACGGTCATACTCTTGCTTCTCTGAGAAAAAAATCAACCTGAAGCTGATAGACTTTCAATAAGCAACCCAGTGAAAAACAGGAATACATTTTCAGTAATTGCACTGTAAAATTGTTGAGCTATAGCTTTCCATTGACATTACTCATGTAAGTAAATTTATAAGTGTTATAAAGAAAGTTAACAAAAAATGCCTTCATAATTTGTTGTCCAACAACTATTAAAACACTCTGTCATAAAAGGGCTATGTTCACTAAAATATTTTTACATGATTTTGCAAAAAGCACCGAGGTCAATGCATTTTTAAAATAGAGTTATCAATTACCAATAAAAATCTATTTCATTTAATCACCCTATCTGTAAATTGAAGTTTTAGCGAATCAGCAAGCATGCAGCAACTTGCTAAGTGGAGAGAAAAATTGGAAAGTGAAAACCTTTGCGTAAATATCTTCATCTTGATGCAGACAAGAAAGAAACTATGGTTGCTAAGGGCAAAATGCATAAAACTGCAAGTGGTTGAATGCATAATAGACTTCAACAATGCCAGCTATTTAAATAACAACTTTGAAAACATATTAAAAAGCAGAAGAAACAAAAAAAAAACTGCTTTCCTGCTTTGAAAACTACCTAGACCACACTTTTCTTGTAGAAACAGTGGAGGGTATGCTGCCAACTAAAATGAAAGCTTCATCTCTTCTCTTTCACATATGTGCTCTCAATTGATATATAAAATATTTTGGGAAACAAAGCATAAGAGAGTAAAAATTACCAGGTTGATTTTGCTCTCACAAACAGCGTTCTACTGTTCTGTAGTCTGCCAAGCTTATCACACTTTTGGCAGATACATGGCAACCATTTTTGAATCAGTCTCATGAAGCTGGTTAATGCCTCTAGCAGCCACTGTTACCTGGCAATACACATCAGAGATGCTGATTATTGCTATTAATCAATGAGGTGAACTGACATTTAGAATGCACATGTAGCAGATGTAACTGGCTTTCTCTCATATAATCAAAAGATTCTAAAGGTATTGGAAGTTGTTTGAGGAGGACTCTGGTTGTTTAAAGAGGCAAGGTTTAGGATCAAACTGCCTTCATTGTTTTATTGATTAGCTTATAAGTTGATAATTTTTTTTGTAAAAGAATGCATAGTAAGTTACACTTTATGTCTCTAACAGCCACTATGTTCATTGCTACAATTGTGCTCTTGCTTCTCCTTGTCCTAATTTTCATCCTCAGTCTTCTTTTCTCCTTCTCCTTCTTCTTCTCTCTTATCCTTTAAAATTTAAAAATCTCTTGGCATATACTGCAAAAAAGCAGATATGAATGAGTTCTGGTCCACAGATGTCATTTGCTTAACCCTGAATCTAACCATTCATCATGTTGCTTTAAGCAATACAGTTGCTACCCCAATAAAATCTGCAGTCTTTCAGCAGAGACAGATGGATGCAAAAGCAGTTGTACCACAGTATGTCTAATGTCATGATGTACTATAGTTTTCTATAAGTGGTGACATCTAACCCTGGCTTCAAAGTGGAGGTAATTTGTAAATCAAAGATTAGTAGATAGTAACCAACCACCACTGAGTTGGGAGATGAGGTGAACTATTTCTAGCAAGAAAGAACAACTGTGAAAAGGCTTAAGGAAAGAAAAAGTTTTGTATACTTGAGAAATCATAACATTTTTATGTGGCATGGAATGTTGAGAGAACTGGAGAGAGGAGCGTAAGAGACTTGGATTCAGAGGCTGCAGGCTTTACCAGCCACGTTAAGGAGTTTAACTTTAAACATAGAGGCAATGGCAGGCTCATGTACATTTTAATAAATAATATGAAGTGAAAAAGTGTGAATGTTTAAAATATCCCCTTTGGTTGCAGAGATTGAATTATATACATTTAAGAGAGGAGGGAGGTCACCAATGAGGAATTATGATAGCAAGACATAGAAAATAGCTAACTTTATGTAGCAAAGTATGGAAACATCAAACTTGAAATATTATTTATAAAAATCACTTGCTATGTTGGCATCTACAAAACTGAACTAATGATATTTCCTCACATACTTATACCAGGAGGTTTCTGTGAGGCTCAAGTGAAGTGAGATTTTTGATAAGCTAATGAGGAATGAATATTATTAAAAAACATGTAGATTTCAAAATGTGTTTTGCACCAAAATACACTCACTACATTCACACTAACTCGTTCTAACATGTCTGAATAACATCTGGTTTGAGGCACTGAGAAGGATAAGACAATAGCTTGAAAAGAACCTCTCTAGAACAACATGAATTCTGCTAACATTGAAACAAGAAGAAACATCGAATTTATGATGAAGCATGGGGTAAGAAATGGTGAAATCATTGATACTTGACAAATGCCTATCGGGAAAATGTCCCAAATATGTCAACAGTTTACAAATGGAAAACTCATTTTAAAAAGTGTTAAGACTATCTTGAAGAGGAAGCCAGTAGTGGCAGGCCATCCACATCAATTTGTGAGGGAAAATTAATCTTGTTTATGCCCTAATTGAAGAGGACTAACAGTTAACGACAGAAGCAATGACCAAAACGTTAGACATCTCAGTTGGTTTAGATTATACAATACTGGCCAAAAGATTACAGTGGAGCAAACTTTGTACTTGTTAGTGCCCAAACTATTGTACCCAGACCAGCTGCATTCAAAAGCAAAAACTTTCAATGGAAAATTTAAAAAGCAGGATCAGATTCCTGGGGTATTTATTTGAAAGGCTATAATAAAGTGATACATGACTTCATCACCATGATTCTGAAGACAAACTACAATCAAAGCAATGGCTACCGAAAGTTGGAAGCTGTCTAATCAAAGCAAGAGCAGCCTGGTCAAAAGCAAAGGGCAAGGCAATCATTTCTTGGGATGTTGAAGGCATTTTGCTTTTTGGCTTTGTGCAGGGCTAAATGATAACATCTGCCTATAAGAGGATGTTTGAGAAAGTTAACAAAAGCTCCAACAGAAGAGTGCCTGGGAGAGCTCCACCAGCCAGTCCTCCACTACAACAGTGCTCTTGCTCAGGAAAACTCACAGTTTAAGACCTGTATCAGATTGCCAAGTGTGTAGCTAAGGTTTGAAAGCACTTGATGTGGTATATTTAGAGACAACCAACTGATGGATCAAATGAATTATGAGAGAGCTTATCCTTTTTATAGAAAGCTTTTATTTAATAAATATAAATTTCATAAGTGCAACTTTTGGATTATAGCAGTTCTTCCTCCCATACCTGCCCTCCCACCCCCAAACTATCCCACCTCCTACTCCCTCTCCCATCCCATTCTTCATTAAGATTCATTTTTAATTATCTTTATATACAGAAGATCAACTCTATACTAAGCAAAGATTTCAACAGTGTGCACCCACACAGACATACACAGTATAAAGTACTATTTGAAGACTTGTTTTACCATTACTGAGAGAGTTTATTCTTCACACCTCACTTCATATTAGTAGTACAATTTATTAAATGTCTAGATAAACTATTTTCAAGTCAGTCCATGCTTTGAATTTGAAAATTGTTTGTTTCATCTCTTTCTTGATGTATAAAAATATAAAATATTACTAATATATGATATATTCTCCATATGATCATTTAAAAATTACAATATTTGTATGACTTCTGGGAAAAAGATATTAGTTTTTCTGCTATATTGATGGAGCAATGAAATACATAAAATGTTAATAGCTGACATAACACAGTGATGTTATAAAATGTAGTAAACTTCATAGCCCTTTCTTTCATGGCGTAACTACAAGCCATCTATTTTAGCATATAAATGATGGATTATATATATAAATGATAGAGCGCTGGATTAAGCCCCCAAGATTTAACTATTGGGTCTACCCCCAGAAAGCTCTGAGAATTCTAATAAGTCAATTTACTTCCCCAAGTTTTTGTTTTCTCATTGGTAAAGAGCTAGATGTAATAATGATCTTTAAATTTAAAAATTTCATAATTTTGTTTATTTATGAATTGTAATAGGAAGCCTAGAAATTTACTGTGCACTTGCATTACTGTCTTTATGACTATAAGAATTGTTTTTCAGAACCACACATTTACAGAAATGTAGATGGGTTTACATATTCACCCATGGAAATTTTTTTTTAAAGATTTATATATTTATTTGAAAGGCAGAGATACAGAGAAAGGGAGGGAGAGAGAGAGAAAAAGATAGAGAGAGATCTTCCATCTGCTGTTTCACTCCCCAATTGGCTGCAACAGAACGGACTAGGCCAGACCAAAGCCAAGAGTCAGGAGCGTCTTGCAGTTCTCCCACATGGGTGCAGGAGCCCAAGTACTGGGGCCATCATCTGCTGCTTTCCCAGGCACTTGATCAGAGAGTTGGATCAGAAGTGGAGCAGCCAGGACTCAAAATGGTGCCCATATGGGATGCCGCACTGCAGGCAGAGGCTTAACCTTCTGTGCCATAATACTGGCACTTCATGGAAGTCTTTAGGTCATAGAAGAACAACACCATAAGGGACCTCTGAGTGCATTCTATCAAACTTCTACTTTGGTACAATAGGATTAATATAGGCCCAAAGTGGTCTTTCTTCTGGAACATCTCCCAAAACAGAATTCATTAATATAAGAGGGTACTTCAAAAGGATATGGAAAACTGAATTTAAATAATTAGTTCATTGAGATGCAAAATATTAAAATCCATACATACAAGGAATCTTCAAAAAGTTCATGAAAATTTTGTGAAGACATCTATGTGCCCATTTGGTAGCGTGATTACCTATCACTAGTTTGAAACATTTATTTTGATGTCATTTACAGATGATAATGGCTGTTAGGGAATTATGGTAAAGACAATAAAATTTTCTTCTTTCCATCTGTCCTATAATTGCAAATGCAAACAAGAGGCTATTTTCTCTCTTTTTAAATTCAATTAGTAACCTACCCTATTATTTTTCTTTCTGATTTTTACAAATCACATACCCACCCATACATATACAACAAATTTTTCCCAAAAGATAGATGGAAAATGCTGTGCATTAGTACATACATCAGTAAGACCTTCTAATGCTAATGCAGAAGGGCCTGGCTTCTATCCATCTATACCTAACAAGGCATTGGCAGGCAGAGTTGGATTCACACTTTTTTTATTTTGTCACTCCTAATGTAATACTAGATGAGAACACAGTTGTAAGATGAAAAGAATCTTTGAAACATCATATGCATTTGTTTTAAGAAAAATTTGTAAATAACATGCTCTTATCTTTACATAGATGGTACCATTTTGAAATGGCAAGCAACTGTTTTTTGTCTTCATGCATAAAAATATTTTTGTAGCTGTAACTAAATAAAAGGCGTAAAGCTCAATGCTCTCTCTTTCTCTCTCTCTTTCTCTATCAGGGAAATGCTGAAAGTGGACTCATGGTTCAGTATGAGAGAGGTGCCGAATAAGTGAAAGAACCAGTTAAGGAGGAGAAACAGCAGAGTTGGGGTAATTTGCTTAAACAGACAGTTGGGTTCACCTTCACAATGAAATTGAAAATGTGAGCAACTTTATCTTCATTTTTTTTTTTCTGAATTTCAACAATGAAAACAGTCTTAGAACTTAGGTTACTTGTTTTTCTGCCATGGCAAAAAGAAGCCACAAGAGAGTGAGCTTGAATCAGAAAGCACAATGCTTGAATCCTAGCACTTCTATTGGCTTTTATATGGTCTTTATGCATTAACTTACACAGTTTAAATTTTAATTTTCTTATCTGTAAATTAGGAAATAATAATAACTGCCTTATAATATTATTATGTGGGTTAAATAAGAAAATATCTATAAATGGTGTACTATATATCTTTTTTTCTCTTTTTTTTTAATAAAGGTTTATTTAAAGTATATAAATTTCCGCTGGCGCCGTGGCTCAATAGGCTAATCCTCCTCCTAGCGACGCTGGCACACCGGGTTCTAGTCCCAGTTGGGGAGCCGGATTCTGTCCCGGTTGCCCCTCTTCCAGGCCAACTCTCTGCTGTGGCCAGGGAGTGCAGTGGAGGATGGCCCAAGTGCTTGGGCCCTGCACTCCATGGGAGACCAGGAGAAGCACCTGGCTCCTGCCTTTGGATCAGCGCTGTGCACTGGCCGCAGTACATCGGCTGTGGCGGCCATTGGAGGGTGAACCAACGGCAATGGAAGACCTTTCTCTCTGTCTCTTTCTCTCTCACTGTCCACTCTGCCTGTCAAAAAAAAAAAAAGTATATAAATTTCCAAAGTACAGCTTATGGATTACAATGGCTTCCCCCCCCCATAACTTCCCTCCCACCCGCAACCCTCCCTTTTCCCGCTCCCTCTCCCCTTCCATTCACATCAAAATTCATTTTCAATTCTCTTTATATACAGAAGATCAGTTTAGTACATATTATGTAAAGATTTCAACAGTTTGCCCTCACATAGGGACACAAAGTGAAAAATACTGTTGGAGTACTAGTTATAGTATTAATTCACAATGTAAAGCACATTAAGGACAGAGATCCTACATGTTTTTTTTTTTTAATTGATTAATTATCTATGCAATTTCCAATTTAACACCAAGTTTTTAAAATCATTTTCAATTATCTTTATATACAGAAGATCGATTCAGTATATAATAAGTAAAGATTTCATCAGTTTGCACACACACAGAAACACAAAGTGTAAAAATACTGTTTCAGTACTAGTTATAGCATTACTTCACCTTGGATAACACATTAAGGACAGATCCCTCATGAGACATAAGTACACAGTGACTCCTGATGTTGGTTTAACAATTTGACACTCTTGTTTATGGCATCAGTAATCTCCCCAGGTTCTAGTCATGAGTTGCCAAGGCTATGGAAGACTTTAGGGTTCGCTTACATTGATCTTATTCTGACAGGGTCATAGTCAAAGTGGAAGTTCTCTCCTCCCTTCAGAGAAAGGTACCTCCTTCTTTGATGGCCCGTTCTTTCCACTGGGATCTCACTCACAGAGATCTTTCATTTAGGTCTTCTGTTTTTTCCAGAGTGTCTTGGCTTCCCATGCCTAAAATATTCTCATGTGCTCTTGAGCCATTTCCGAATGCCTTACGGGCTGATTCTGAGGCCAAAGTGCTATTTAGGACATCTGCCATTCTATGAGTCTGCTGTGTATCTCGCTTCCCATGTTGGATCATTCTCTCCCTTTTTGATTCTATCAGTTAGTATTAGCAGACACTGGTCTTGTTTGTGTGATCCCTTTGACTCTTAGACCTATCAGTGTGATCAGTTGTGAGCTGAAATTGATAACTCTGACTAGTGAGATGGCAGTGGTACATGCCACCTTGATGGGATTGTATTGGAATCCCCTGGCACGTTTCTAACTCCATCATTTGGGGCAAGTCCAATTGAGCATTTCCCAAATTGTACATCTCCTCCCTCTTTTTTTCCCTCTCTCATAATTAACAGAGATCACTTTTCAGTTAAAATTTAAACACCTAAGAATAATTGTGTGTTAATTACAGAGTTCAGCCACTAGTACTAGAATAAAAAAAATATTAAAATGGATAAAGTATTACATTGTACAACAACAGTCAGCACAAGAGCTAATCAAGTCACTGTTTCTCCTAGTGTCCATTTCACTTCAACAGGTTTCCCCTCTGGTGCTCAGTTAGTTGTCACCGATCAGGGAGAACATATGATATTTGTCCCTTTGGGACTGGTTTAATTCACTCAGAATGATGTTTTCCAGTTTCCTCTATCTTGTTGCAAATGACCAGATTTCATTGTTTTTGACTGCTGTATAGTATTCTGTAGAGTACATGTCCCATAATTTTTTTATCTAGTCTACTGTTGGTGGCCATTTGGGTTGGTTCCAAGTCTTAGCTATTGTGAATTGAGCTGCAATAAACATTAAGGTGCAGACAGCTTTTTTGCTTGCCAATTTAATTTCCTTTGGGTAAATTCCAAGGAGTGGGATGGCTGGGTTGAATGGTAGGGCTATATTCAGGCTTCTGAGGAATCTCCAGACTGACTTCCATAGTGGCTTAACCAGTTTGCATTCCCACCAACAGTGAATTAGTGTCCCTTTTTCCCCACATCCTCTCCAGCATCTATTGTTGGTAGATTTCTGAATGTGAGCCATTCTAACCGGGGTGAGGTGAAACCTCATTGTGGTTTTGATTTGCATTTCCCTGATTGCTAGTGAATTTGAAAATTTTTTCATGTGTCTGTTGGCCATTTGGATTTCCTCTTTGGAAAAATGTCTGTTGAGGTCCTTGGCCCATCTCTTATGTGGGTTGTTTGTTTTGATGTTGTGGAGTTTCTTGATCTCTTTGTACCTTTGTTTACCTACTTTTATCTTGATGTCCCTGTTTCTGTGTTTCTGTTTGTAACACATCTTTAAGCATCTTTAGCAGGGCTGGACGAGTGGCAACAAATTCTTTCAATTTTTGTTTGCTATGAAAGGTCTTTATTTCACCTTCATTCACAAATGAGAGCTTTGCAGGATATAATATTCTGGGCTGGCAGTTTTTCTCTCTCAGTACCTGGGATATGTCTCGCCATTCCCTTCTAGCTTGTAGGGTTTCTGATGAGAAGTCTGCTGTGAGTCTAATTGGAGATCCTCTGAGAGTAATCTGACATTTCTCTCTTGCATATTTTAGGATCTTTTCTTTCTGTTCCACTGTGGTGAGTTTAATTACAATGTGTCGTGGTGAGGATCTCATTTGGTCATGTTTACTAGTGGTTCTATGAGCTTCCTTTACTAGGATGTCTCTATCCTTCTCCAAAACTGGGAAATTTTCTGCTATTATCTCACTAAAAAGGCATTCTAATCCTTTCTCCCTCTCCATGCCTTCAGGAACTCCTAGAACTCAAATATTGGGTTTTTTAATAGTATCCTGTAGATTCCCAACAATATTTTTTAGATTTCTAATTTCCTCTACTTTTCTTTGGTTTAACTGTATATTTTCCTGTGCTCTGTCTTCTAAGTCTGATATTCTCTCTTCTGCTTCACCCATTCTGTTTGTAAGGCTCTCTAATGTGTTTGTCATTTGATCTATTGAATTCTTCATTTCATTATGATTTCTCGTCACTATCAGTTTCATGTTCTACTAGTTGTTTCATTTCATTTTGATTCCTCCTTAATATTTCATTTTCATGACAGAGGTTTTCTATCTTGTCCATTAAGGATTTCTGTAGTTCAAGAATTTGTTTTTGAATACTTCTTAGTGTTCTTATCAATTTTTTGAGATCTGCTTCTTGCATTTCTTCTATCTCATCATCTTCATAATCCTGAATTGGGGTGTCTTTTTCATTTGGGGATGCCATAGTGTCTTCCTTGTTCTTATTACCTCAGTTTTTGCGTTTGTTGTTTGGCATATTGGTTTCTTCACTGTGGTGTTTTTTCTTGTTATACTATGACTCTAGATTAAGCGGACTGTCTACTTCAATGGAGCCTTGGAGGCTTGAGATGGGTGTGGCCTGAGAGCTCTGTTTGGTTCCTCAGGGTTGAGGGTGTGCCAAAGGAGACACTCCCAGGTTAGGCGTGGTAAATCTCTCTCTGTTTTTTTTTTATTATTATTCAAAAGGGAAGTAATTCTGCATAGCTGAATGGAATTGGGGGTGGTTAGCAGGCGAATGATATACCCACAGGAGCCAGAGATCGGAAGCTCTTTCCCAAGGACCAGAGAGGGAATCTCTGCAGCCCTCAGCATGGGCTCAAATTCTCCTGCAGTCTCCCACTGGGCTGCAAAGGCTACCGAACTGTAGTACTCTGGAGTACTCTGGAGAGTACTCACGTGAATTCGTGATTTCCGTGAGTTCTCTCCCCCACCATCTCTTTTTTCACAGTCTCAGTTCATTAGCACCACACATTCATAGGTTCTAATCTCCTGTTATTTCACCACCACCACTACCACCCCCCTCCCAGAGTCAGGTTTTTCTGCTAGGCTCATGGCCAGTGCAGACCCGACCTATCTATCTTGCATATAGACATTCTTTAACACAAAATAGCTAATCTATATTGAATACACAGATTGAACTTCATTGTGTATATTCATGAATCACTAAATAAAACCAAAAGACAACCCCTAATATTTGGATTTATACCATATCCCCTCTATTTTAGTTAATATGGGTGAACATATAGCCACAACTATTCTGAAACTCTGTATTTTAACAACTATGGAGTTGTACAATGGGTAACTTTAGCAAATATTGCTGAATGTTTAGACTTGCAAAGGAAATTAAGTCACAGGATTTAGTCCAGTTTATGAGAATAACTTCCTAAGCAGCTAAGATGAAAACCACACCGGCCATTATGATACCTTCTGTATGCCCCCTAAAGCAATCTTTCTGCCCTCCCTACTGGGCTTTATATCCTAGGAAACCAATTTTCTATATTAGCTACTAGTTCCCTTGTCCAGTGACTGGCTTGGGTTCAACCAATGAGGACCACCAGCAGGAGATCAAAAGTGCAAGAGAAATTCAACATCTGGCTAAGATGTAGGAACAGATCATGTTTAACTGCCTCCTGGAAAAACACAAGAATGGATTATACAAATATCTAAAACATGGATTTCAGTCACTGGACATGATAGCAATGGTGCCTGAGAGGGAAAACAAGGAGAGGCCTGAAATGTCACAGATTACTGTCAGGACAGTTCCCAGGCTCCAGGGCAGGACGTCAAGATCCCTCCATGTTGAGGGGATGGAAGTGGGAATTCAGTAGAGACAAGTAGCTGGAGCTTTGCAGAGAGGGTTCCCTGGAGTATTATCTAAGAACTGATCAGGTTATATGTTGTAAGAAAACTACCGAATGCTTAAGAACAGCTGAAAAGAGCTGACAGAACAATCTTTGTAGCTAATACAGGAACAGTTTGTATTCCTACTCATAATTCACGAGGCATTGAAAAAACAACTCAGAATGGTATTTTTTTGTAGTAGAAAAAATTGACTCTAAACAAAGACTCTTCAGTTTCTATCTAACAAAGCTTAAATTGCAGGGATCAATGCATAACCTGGTAATTTAACTGCTCCTTAGGAGATGAAAAACAAATCTATTATGGATATATATGGGAATGCAAATATATCTTGTATTTGACAAGGTGAGATCCACAATGTCTATCAAGCATGAAAAAAGCAGGAAAATCCAATACATCTGAGAGAAATAGTCAGAAAATATAAATAGATTATGAAAACATAATTTCATAAACAAGGATGTTAAAACAGAAGTCATTTAAACTGTACTTCATACTTTCAAGAGTAGAAAAGTTGAACAGGTTAAGTAGAGGTATGGGAACTTCTAAAAATTTGTAGAAAGATGAAATTCAAAGACAAGTTTATTTTGGTTGGAAAAAATTTTAAATTTGTGCAGTTTTCCATAAAATATATTTTCATTAACACAAGTTTTAAAGGCCCCTTGTGTGTGTAAGTGTGTTCGTTTGTACATAATACAGTATGCTTTCTTAATGTTCATGAAAAACAGAATGAAAAATTGAGTGAAAAAAATTGAAAAAAAATCTCTGCTTAGATTTTTCATAATATTCCTTTTCTTTGTATTATTGAGGATACCTCAATATGCATAGATCTCAAAAATTTTTGTACTGAAAATATTTAATTCTATTTTCATGAACTTCTGATGTACTCTAATGTGTGTGTTATATAATATATCATATAACATGTAATGTTATATGATATATTATATATACAAATATATGTTCAGAGAGGGAGGAGAATCATTTTCCTTTGTCTTATCTTTTTGGTGTAGAATTATCAAATGTGTTTCTTTGTGCTCATAATTGTTTTTTTGGGGGGGAAAGTCCTTTTTCTGCCAGTTCCTCAGCGTAGTAAGTCACTGTGTTATTATTTATGCTAGAATGGATATGTTAATTTACTCATTTGCATCATTTACGACACTGTTTCCAGAAAGAGAAAAACATCTTCACATCTGATTAAACACCTTGTGTGATTTAAGAGCAATCTTTGAGCATATTCTCCATCCTGGCGTTATTTTCTAGCAGTTGTGTTGACCCTGACCTCTTTCACGTAAAAACAGAGAAAATCAACTTCAGCAGCTGGGAAGGAGAACATTTTTCCATTACCATTGTAATGTGTGTTTGAGTCAATTGACAGTTGTTTTAAGAATCCATCCAAAATGCAAGATTTTTACTGCATTAAAACTATACTCATTGTTTGGGTTTGGTTTTGCATTTAATTTCCTAGACTTTGCTTTGTCTGTCACTATATCACTGTAATGACTCAACATGAGCTAACAAAAACCATTTATAACATTTACACATACATACTCCTTGAACCATCATAACGATTTGCATAGCAATTACTTTTGCACTGTTTTATGACAGTTCTTGTAATTCCTTTAAAATATTCTTTGATTCCCATATTTATGCCTTCATTCTTCAAACAGTTTCTAGAGTGGACATCACAAGATGAGGGATAAGTACATACCAGCTTTCATCCTCCCCCAAAAGAAAGAAAGAAACACTTATCCACAAACCATAATAGCTCAGTGAGAGCTTTGGGATCCATTACAGAGTCTGCAGTAACAAAAGGGAGCAATAAAAGACAGAACAGCCATATGGAAAAGACCAGAGTGAGAGCAGCATACTTGCGACCCAGGAGACCGCAGGGAGCAAAGAAGAAAGCAGAGTCTGTAAGTGTCTGCAACATAGCAGGAACCACAGTGGCCTTCAGAAACCTATTCCGTAAACACTGGCATCTTTTGCCACTGAGGTTACAAATGTGTGTTCCTGCTGGGAAATCCCTGGAGAAAGAAACCTACATACCCTCCCTGACACAAAGAGGGAAAGCAGTTGAGCTGTTTAGGAGAGTCACCATCATCCATGACCACACAGTGCTTCACGAGTTTCCACATTCCAGTACCAGATTCTGAGGCTGCACTGGGTTGCCCATGACTCAACACTAGAGCCATGGCCATAGAAAATTAACTCAGATTCCAAGCCCTAAAGCCAAGCTCTCACAGCACAGCCTTCATATACAATAGGTCCAAGGTTGAACTTGGAGACACACAATTCTATGCAAATCAGTATGCCGATTCCAGCTCCCCGGCTACTTCACAGCCGCCCAGGCCTCACATTCTATTGTCAACATTGGCAGGAGGGTGGCAGTAGGTAGTGCCAATAGCTTGAGCATAAGGACCATCACTTCCTACTCCACAGAGTGGTTGTTCCTTCTCATGCTTAAGGCCTCAGCTCTGTGATTACTCCAAGAGAGCTATGTATCAGACACCTGTTCCACCACCACCACAAGTGGATGTACAAGCCAGACCCAGCATTAGTAGGAATACTCTGAGCCACTCCCACTATGGGAGAAGGAGAAATTGGGAGGAGCTTGGCAGCTGTCACCAAAGAGCCCAGCAAGCCTCACATCACTGCGGATATCCACAGCTTTGCTTCCAAAGATTTCTGAAATCTTTGTTAACACCAATCTCAGGTAACAGAGCTGCACAGAGACTACATAGCTCTACCTTCATTAATGTAAGAACCTCTCCACTCCCCCACCCCCCAACCCTCACCGGAAACATCTCCCCCAGAAGAAGGTCTTTCCATAAAGCCAGCAACCTATAAATTCTGGAAATGATGATTGCTAAGGGAAATGTACAGATATCAGTGCAAGGCAACAAGACACATGAAAAACCAGGGAGGCACACATACCCCGAAAAGAATACAGTAATGTCTCATTAGCTAACACCAAAGGTATGGAGATAAAGTGCCTAATAAAGAATTCAAAATAATTGTTCTAAGGAAACTCAGCAAAGTTCAGGAAGATACAGATAAATATTCAAAGAAGCCAGGGAAACATTCAAAGACCAAAATGTGGGTTTCTCAGCAAAACTCTTGCAGTGCAGGAGAGAATGGGATGATACTCATATATTCAAAATGCTGAAGGGAAAAACTGCCAACTTAGAGTATTTCACTCTATAAAGCTGTCCTTTGGAAATGAAGGAGAAAGTATTTTCTAGACCAACAAAAGCAGAGGAACATAATCACCACCAGAACTGTCTTACAAGAAATGCTAAAAGGAGTTCTTCAACATGAAAGAAAAGAGTTCGAATTGGTAGCACAAAAATATATGGACATATGTGAGTCACTGCTAAAATTAAATACACAGTGAAATTTAGAATACTCTAATACTGTAATTGTGTTATACAAATCACTCATATTTTTAGTATGAAGGTTAAAAGAAAAAATATTAAAAGTAATAAGAGCTGCAATAATTTGTTAAGGGAAACACAAATTGCAGATATATAAATTGTGATACCAAAAAATGAAACATTGAGAATATGGGATAAATGTGTAGGTTTTTTTTATGTAGAGGTAAGTTCTCAACAGCTTATAACCTGTTATAACTGTCAGATGTTTCATATAAACCTTATGGTAACTACAAGGCAAAAATCTATGGTAGAGAAAAACACACACAAAAAAGTAAGGAATTAAAGCATACTACCAGAGAAAATCACCTAATCACAAAGACATCGAAAGAGGAAGAAAGGAAAAAAATAACAGAAAACAATAATAAAGGTAATAAAATTACTGTGAATATAAATGGATTAAAATTTTGAAGCGAATGACAAAGAGCCTGAGTGGATAATAATGCAGCATGTAACTATATGCTGCCTACAACAAACTTCGTGTTTCAGGAAAGTTTTTATGTATTTAAGAAGCACCTAAATACATGGAGTAAATATTAGTAAATCTGAAGACAGAAATAGAAAATACAGTGGTAGAGGTCCTCTGTACTCCACTATCAAGAATGACTCATTCAATCAGAATTACTGGAAAGAAATGCTGAACATGAACTGTACGCTATATCACATGGACCTAACAGACATCAACAGAGCTTTCCATCCAACAGCAGCATAATGCACTTTCTTCTCAAGAACACAAAAAGCATATTCCATTGTTAAATAATACACTAGGCCAATAAACAAATCTAAACAAATTTATGAAAATTGAATTCAAAATAAGTATGATTTCTGACTACAAAAATATGAAACTAGAAATAAATAACAGGAGGAATTTTGGAAAAATCACGAATATGTGGAAAGTAAACAACATGCTCTAAACAACAATGGATCAAAGAAGAAACTGGAAGGAAAATTCAAAAATATCTAAGCCAAAGGAAAAATGAAAATATAAAATACCAAACTTGGGGATACAGCAAAAACTACCTGTAAGAGGCAAGTTTATAACAATACATATCTCTTTAAAAAAGAAAAATTATCCAAAATAAATAATCTGATGTAACCCTTCAAGGAAACATAAAAAAAGAAAAAACTAAGTTCAAAATTAATAGAATTAAGGAAAGAATAAATATCAGAACAGAAATAAATGAAGTAAAGACTAAGAAAACAGTAGGAAAGATGTACAGAATAGCTGTTTTTTAAAAAGGTAAAGAAGGGGGGCTGGTGCTGTGGCGCACTGGGTTAACACACTGGCTAGAAGTGCCAGCATCTCATATGGGTGCAGTCTCGAGACCTGGCTGCTCCACTTCCGATCTAGCTCTCTGTTATGGCCTGGGAGAGCAGTAGAAGATGGCCCAAGTCCTTGGGCCCCTGCACTCTCTGGCCATTGTAGCCAATTGGAGAGTGAACCATCGGATGGAAGACCTCTCTCTCGCTCGCTCTCTCTCTGCCTCTCCTCTCTGTGTAACTCTGACTTTCAAATAAAGAAATAAATCTTAAATAAATAAATAAATAAAAAGTTAAATGAAATCCAGCTAGACTGAGAAAATGAGATTCAAATATGTAAAATCAAAAAAATAGGCATTACAAATTTACCATAGAAATATAAAGGATCCTAAGAGACTGGCAACATATACTAATTTTGCATACTATTTAAAACAGTTTACAGATTAAGTGCAATACTAGTAAAAATACCAAAGACATTATTCTCAGATATAGGAAAATGATGCTTAAATTCATATGGAACCACAGGAGACCCCAAATAGCTAAAGCAAATTTATACAACAAAAAACAAAGCCAGAGGCATCACAATACCAGGTTTTGACATGCTACAGGGCAGTTATAATCAAAACAGCTTGGTACTGGTACAAAAACAGATGGATAGACCAATGGAAAAGAAAAGAAATACCAGAAACCAATCCAAACATCTACAACCAACTTATCTTTGACAAAGGAGGTAAACTCAATCACTTGTCTAAGGACAGTCTCTTCAACAAATGGTTCTGGGAAAACTGGATTGCACATGCCGAAGCATGAGGCAAGACCCTATCTTACACCTTTCACTAAAACCCACTCAAAATGGACTAAAGACCTAAAGCTATGACCTAAATAGCATCAAATTACTAGAGAACACTGAGGAAATCCTGTAAGACATTGGCATACACAAAGAGTTCTTGGAAAAGACCCCAGAGGCATAGGCAATCAAAGACAAACTGGACAAATGGGATTACGTCAAATTGAGAAGCTCTGCACTGCAAAAGCAACAGTCAGCAAAATGAAGAGGCAGCCGACAGAATGAGAGAAAATATTTGCCAACGATATAACTGATAAAGGATTAACAACCAGAATATATAAAGAGATCAAGAACCTCAACAACAAAACAGCCAAGTTAAGAAATGGGCAAAGGACTTAAACAGATATTTTTCAAAAGAGGAAATCCAAATGGCCAACAGACACATGAAAAAATGCTCAGAATTGCTAGCTGTCAGAGAAATATAAATCAAAACTACAATGAGGTTTTTCACCTCACTCCCATTAGAATGGCTTTCATATAGAAATCAACAAGCAAATGCTGGTGAAGACATTGGGATTAAAGGTAACCTCACCCACTATTGGTAGGAAGGTAAATTGGTAAAGCCACTATGGAAGATAGTATGGAGATACTTTAGAAACCTGAATATAGACCTACCATATGACCCAGGCATCCCACTCCTGGGAATTTACCCAAGGGAAATGAAATCAGCATATGAAAGAGCTATCTGTTCCTCTATGTTTATCACAGCTCAGTTCACAATAGCAAAGACATGGAGTCAACCAAAATGCCCGTTAACTGAAGACTGAATAAAGAAATTATGAGATATATACACCATGGAATACTACACAGTAATAAAAAATGAAATCTGGTCATTTGCAACAAAATGGATGAGGCTAGAAAACCTCAAACTTGGTGAAATAAGCCAGTCCCAAGGGGACAAATACTACATGTTCTCCTTGACCTGTGGTAACTAATAGAGCACCTAAAAGGCGAGCTGTGGAAATGAAAAGCACACTTTGAGGAGCAATGACATTGAACAGCCCATGCCTTGAGTGTTGAAGAACAGGTTTTTTTTTTTTTTTTTTTTACTTTCTTTTATTTTATCTTGTTTTCCTTGCCCTTTTTTTCTTTCATACTGATCACTGAATTCTTTACTTAACATAGAATTGACCATATATATATATAAAGTTAATTGAAAATAGATCTTAATTAAAAATAAGAGAGAGAATAAGAGAAGAAAGAGAAAGAGAGGGTAAGCACAGAGGGAAGAAGCACCATGACCTTAAAGTTATAACTGTGAAATATGAAGTTTGTAAGGGTAAAGCTGTATAGTTCTGCATATATTTCTATGGACTTACTTCCAAGGGTACAGCTTAAAAAGTTGTCATTGGACCCCAAATCTCCTTAAGCTGGGTGGTAAAAATAGCATTCTAATCTTATAGAGATCATATGGATAGGATTAAGTGTTAAAGTGACCATATAGATAGGATCAAGTGTTAAAGTTATCATATAAATAGGACTAAGTGTTTGGTAATAACAATAGATATTTAAAGAGGAGTGAATGCTCCAACATGGGAAGCAGTAAACTCGTAGGATACAAAATCAACCTACAAGAATCAGTAACACTTCTATACATTAACATCAACTATTGGGAAATGATATCAAGAAAACAATCCCATTTCTTCTTTCTTTCTTTCTTTCTTTCTCTTTCTTTCTTTCTTTCTTTCTTTCTTTCTTTCTTTCTTTCTTTCTTTCTTTCTTTCTTTCTTTCTTTCTTTCGACAGGCAGAGTGGACAGTGAGAGAGAGAGACAAAGAGAAAGGTCTTCTTTTACTGTTGATTCACCTCCCAATGGCCGCTGTGGCTGGTGCACTGCAGCTGGTGCACCACGCTGATCCGAAGCCAGGAGCCAGGTGCTTCTCCTGGTCTCCCATGTGGGTGCAGGGCCCAAGCACTTGGGCCATCCTCCACTGCACTCCTGGGCCACAGCAGAGAGCTGGACTGGAAGAGGAGCAACCAGGACAGTATCCGGCGCCCCAACTGGGATTAGAACCCGGTGTGCCAGCGCAGCAAGGTGGAGGATTAGCCTATTGAGCCGCGGTGCTGGCCACCCATTTCTAATAATTACAAAAATATCTTAAGTATTATATATGATGTGAAAAACTTTACTAAAAACCATCAAATATTGATGAAATAAATTGAAGTCACAAATAAATGGAAAGATACCACATGCTCATGAATTAGAAATATTAACATTGTAAAAATGTCCATATTATCCAAAGCAATGTACAGATTCAATATAATCTCTATCAAAATTGCAATAACATTTTTCCGCAGAATAAGAAAAATGATTATAAAATTACTTGAAACCACACAGAGAAAAAAACAAAATGGCTAAAATAACCTTGAACAAAAAGAACAAAACCAGAGGTGTGATCACTACCCAATCTAAAAATCTATTTATAATGTTATAGAAATCAAATAATGTTATAATGTTATAGAAATCAAAACAGCACTGCAACTGAAAATGATATAAATCCATGCTTCCATGGTCAATTAGTTTATTGACAAAGACATAAATAATACAAATAGGGATAGGGCACTCTTTCACATAAATAGTCCTGGAAAAACTTGATATCCAACTTCAGAACAATGCAATTACACCCTAATCTAGCACAATAAACAAAAGTCAACTAAAATTGTGTTAAAGATTTAAACATTAGAACTGAAACAGTAAAACTATTAGAAGAAAACATAGATGAAAAGTTCTCTTACATTGGCCTGAGGAACCGCTTTTTGGATATGACTCAAAATATGTAACAATCAAAAATGAAACTTGAAAATGATGTTATATCAAATAAAAAGCTTCCACTTTGTTAAGAAAATAATTGACAAGAGGGACAAACAATCTAAAAGATGGAAATATATTTGCAAGCCATACATATGGTATGGTTGATATCCAGAATACACAGAGAATTCGAAATGCTATACTAGCAAGAAAACTAATTATTCAATTATAAACATGGGAAAAGGAACCAAACATTCTTCAGAAGAAGACATACAAATGATCCAAATGTATATGACAAAAGTGCTCAGCATCACTAATCATTAGGGAAATTTCAACTTAAGCCACACTGAAGTATCATTTTATAGCTATTAGAATGACCATCATAGAAAGGGTAAAATTGTTAATGATGATGTTGATAAAAGGGAACACTTGGGTACTATAGATGAGAATGTAAATTGGTACAGCTATTATGAAAAACAATATAGATATTCCTCAAAAAATTGATAGTGGAACCACCATATGATTCAGTAGACTAGAGTCAATACTATAAAGTTGTATACGTGCACTTTGCTAAGAGTAAATTTGAAATTGTTCTCACTACAAAATAATGATAAGTACATGAAGTAATGCATATGTTAAACAGCTTGGCTTAGTCTGTTTTAGTCCATTTTCTGTAGTTATAACAACATAACACGAATTGGATAACCTACAATGAATAGAAATGTATTTAGCTCATGCTTCTAGAGACTGAGAAGTTCAAAAGCATGGTGTTGGCATCTTGTGAGGGCTTTCTTGCTGCATCATAGCATGGTAAAATGAACAATCGGTGGGAGAACAGCATGCTACCTTGGATCTCCCTCTCTCTCTCTCTCTCTCTCTTTCTCTTTTTAAGATTTACTTATTTATTTGAAAGTTAGAGTTACAGAGAGAGAGAGATGCAGAGAGAGAGAGAGAGAGAGAGAGAGAGAGAGAGAGAGAGAGAGAGAGAGTCTTCCATCCACTGGGTCACTCCCCAATTGGCCAAAATGGTCAGAGCTGCACAGATCTGAAGCCAGGAGCCAAGAGCTTATTCTGGGTGTGGGGGCCCAAGGATTTGAGCAATCTTCTACTGCTTTCCCAGGCCATAGCAGAGAGCTGGATCAGAAGTGGAGCAGCAGGGTCTCCATCCTGCACCCATATGGGATGCCAGCACTGCAGTGCCCCGGAGTCACCACACAGAACCCGGGAGTCCTGTGAAAGCAGGCCTGAGGCAAGCAGCCTGCAGACTCGTTTATTTCAGTTGCTACAGCAGCCTATATGGCCAAGGTGGACAATCCGGTCAGGGGCCGTCTATGCTCTAACCAATCACACCCTGTTGCCAGGCAGTTTCTGAAGCCATCCAATCACAGCCTGTTGCCAGGCAGACTCTGCTGTCATGTGGTTTCTGAAACCATCCAATCACAGCCTGTTGCCAGGCAAACTCTGTTGCCAACGGCCATCTTGACATAGCCTTCTCATTCCACCAGAGGTGAGATTCAGGTATGATTTATTCTATGGCAAAATCACCCTGACTGTGAGTCTGCAAAATCAAAACAAAACTAATCACCTGTTTTCAAAATACAATGTTGAGGCAGGTATAAAGGAGATATTCCCATTCCAAAAAGAAGAAATAGACAGGAAGCAAGGAATAATAATTTGGAACCCATCAGAATACACAATAAAACATGACTACAGAATGATCCTTGTATCCGCGTGTTGCTTCTTCAGTATACTGATGTGTGGTTTGGGTCCCCAAAGCCTGGGGAAGCTCTGCTCCTATACCTTCTCTGGGCTCAGTCCATACAGCAGCTCTCACAATTTACAGTCTGATGCCTGCATTTTTCTAGAATGGCAATGCATGCTGATGGTCCCATAGCTCTGGGGTGTTGAGGGCAGCCCTGCCCCGAATATCCTCTGGGCATTGCCACTCTTTGCAGCAGCTCTAACCTCACATTTCTGCTTGGCGTTGTCCTAGGTTGGGTGTATTAGTCAAAAGGTTGCTACTATAGAGTAATAAGAAAAGCGGACTAACTTTACAAAGAAAAGAGATTTATGAGTATTTCCCATCATGGTTCTTAGAGATGTGAGATCTGGTGATGGTTTTATTGTGCAGAGTCCCAAAGCAATGCACAGCATCACATGGCAAAAGACTGGGAATGTGCATGGCTGTCTATATCCAGGCGGTCTCATTTTTTTTCTCTATAAATCCACAAAGATTCAATCACTGGGGCTCTACTGTAATGATATAATCAAATATAATTACTGTCCAAAAGCCTTACCTCTAAGTACTAAAATCAGACTAATTTTCCACTCTCTGGTAGAGGACATCATAAGGTGAGACAGAGTAAGTGTGCCAGCCAAGATCTCTCTCTTCTCATTCTGTCATGAATCCCATCACAGGGGCCCCACTTCATATCCTCCTAATCACCTGATTACCTCCCAAAGGTCTCATTTTCCAAATTGCATTAATGTATGAACTTGGGGATTAAATTTCCAATGCATGAATCCCAAGAGACAAACTCACACATAGCATAGCCATTCTACAATATGTCCACATATAAGAACATCATATTGTACAACAGAAATATAATTTTTGTCAATGAAAAATTAATTAAAATATTTCTTTTCTCTGATAGTCCATTCAACAATTCAGTATTAATAACAGTGTTATTCCTAGCACCTTGACCCTGAAGATCCTTAATATCCCCAAAACCAATGTCTTTCTTTCCTAAGTATCATTTTGAATATACGTGGTCCTGACTCCCTCAGGAAGATGTTATCATAGAGGAGGGATTTGCAATTAACATTAAATATGTTCTCTTTATATAAATAGCACAATAAATTTTTAAAACCAATAATAACAATATTATTCCTTAAATGAAATTTTAAAAAAATAACAAATTATCCCTCTTCAATTAACGAAAGCATTACAGGTATTCCTAGTAGGTACATCCATTTCAATGTGTCACTTACTCTTAAAGCTTAACATGATTAGAACAAAACACCCTCTACTCCCCTCTTTCCAAGTCAGGTCTTCCTATCGACACACCTGTTTTTGTTAATGTTAATTTTCTGACTCACTGGCACATTAAATCTTGGAGAAGATACAATTTCTTTTCCTCGTGTCCATTTTTTTTTTGTATCTCTGTTGTTTGTATTTTGATAGTTTTTATGACACATCTACCCACTAGATCATAAGTGCACTGAGAATAGAGTACATATGTTCATCATCTTTTCTTTACCTGCCAAAATAGCTAGCACATGTGCAATAAACAAGATGCATTCATGGGGTGATTCACAACTGTTTGTTTTGTAAAAATGACAGCAAATTGGTACTCACTATTTAATACTGTAGAGAAAATGTTACTTATACAACCCGAAATGTTTATATTATTTGCTGGAACGAATTCAATATTTAACAGAATTATGAGTCTGTTCATGAGCTCTGTTCATAATTACAATGTGATTTCAATTATCTTTAAATTTAATAGTGCTGTAAAATACCAATATGATATGTATTGATAAAACATCAATATATTATTACATAGGGACCTCAGAATCTACATGGAGCATGTATAGAATGCACTTTGTTAGGAGGAACTGCAATATTTGCCAGATAGTTTAAATTTTCATTAAGCTTTTTGTATCTATTTTTGTCCCCCTAATTAAAATAGCTCTGAATCCTGAATGCTGGGAAAAGAATTTGCATAGACATTAGAGCCAGACCCTGCATTAGTTCAAAGCAGAACATTTTCAATCATACAGTAGTGTTGTTTGAAGAGAGTTGGTCATAACTAGAGTCATGAGGTCGTGACAGGGAACAAATAGGGAGGAGGGAAGTTAGACACAAAGCTACAGACTGACACCTGCTCTTAGATAACACATTCTATAGGAGAAAGAGGTGAAGGAGCAGTCAAATGCCAAGTATTTCAAACGGGAGTAAGTGTAAGTGCAGACAAGAGTACTGTGTTGGTTGTTGAGAAGCGATGCGATCTTGATGCAGAACATCTTCTGTGGGAGTAACCAAGTCACATGCAAGATTCCCCCTTTGCATTGGCTGCATTGGAGCCTGAGCTACAGGACTTTCTACCTGTTTTAGATTCATTTTTAAGGAACAATTTTGAGATTCTGAAATGATTACCTTTACTTGTTACTCTGCTCTGGGGCTACAGGAAGATATTTTACCCAATGTTGTCTGAATAGCTAATGGTGGTTCAGTATTTCCTAATCATTTAAACTGATAAGGAAATATTCCATGAAATTCCTGGTGTGATCAGTTAAAGTTGTGCATTCATGCTGAGAAGTTGTAGTTTACATCTTAAACAAGTGCATGTATTACATGTTAATCTAAAATTTAAAAATTAAAGAAATGTAACTATTGCTTTTCCATTTATTGTTTCAAAACCATTTGTAAATTTGAGTTTAAACCTTAACATTGCAAATATGTCCACAGTTAAAATTAGTTGTGCTATTTTGACTATATTTTTAAAATAAAAAATCTAATATTATCTTAGACCAGATATCCATTCATATTTAGAATTTTGGAATATAGGTTGGAATTATAAAAATGAAATAACTTTTTAAAACATATTTCAGAGGCAAAGAGAAACAGACAGAGAGAGAAATGCATCTTTGCCTGGTTCACCCACCAAATACTCATAATGATCAGGACTGAGTCAGACCGAAGTCAGGAGTTGGTAACTCAATCTAGACCTGGCACATAGGTAGAAGACACCCAACAACTTGAGCCATCACCTGCTGCTTCCCAGGGTGTGTATTGGTAGGAAGCTGGAATGAGGAGGAGAGCCCAGACGAAAACTCAGGTTCTCTGATATGGGATGCAAGCATCTTGACTGACATCATCACTGCTATGTCAAGACCCTGTCCCAGAACTTTTTAGTTTATTTAATTCCAACAGAAATAACCTAGTTTTTATTTCTGGATAAAAATCAAGAATGAGAACACAAGTACTCTATTTATTTAAATTTTGTAATGTTTTGATGATCCCTTTAGTAATAGTTTTTAATATGTAGTTTGGAAAAGTTTCATGCTGTTAAGAAGTGAAAGTCTTTTATTCCATCAAAAAATTTATTATCAAATGTGTTCCAGGCACAATATTCTAGGCATCTATTGTGTATCTAATATGTTCCAAGTACATGAGAAAGAAATCAACTACATAAAATATTCTAGTTAATGTTGGATGTGAGTTCCTTCTGGAAAAAATAAATTTTTATCCAGAGCATAAGAAAGAAATTTGATCAAATTTTATTCATTTGTTCTTATTATGAATAGAAGTGTTATTTATAGCTACATGGCAGCACACATTAAAAATATTTTAGTTAGCATTCTTAAACAAAGGTACAAATAAAAACAAAGGGTTTGAGAATTCCTCAATTGCTGAAATATGGATAAAATATAAACAAAGGAACCAGTTAAAGGAATTAGATTCAACTTCATTGCAAATAGATATGGGACAATTATGTAGTTTCAGTCCATTTTAACCATTGTTCTTGTACTCTGAGAGAGGAAAACAGTTTTCCTATCTGGGGACTGGGTCTTTATCTCAGTCTATCCCTCTCTTTCTATGGCTTTCCCCACAGGCCTAGTATTGCCATTGCTCTTCTTAATTCTCCTGAGACGTCGTATATCTCATCTTTCAGTATTATGTTTGCAGTAACTTCTGTTCTCCTTCTTCAAGTTACTCAATGTTTAAGTAAATGAGAATTTCTAATATATACACCATATTATTGGACTTTTTTCTTTTTTCTACTTTTACTTTTCTGCTTCTGTGCTGTTGTCTTTTCTGCTAGTGTCTGATTCCCTTGAACTTCCTGTTCATGCTACAGTTCCTTTAGTGCTATGGCTTAGCTAAATTGTAGGTAATGTCTTTTTACACAGACCCTAAAACTTCCACCTGGGTGTTTCTTTTGGTAGTTTGCTTTTGCATTGATGATTTGAAAGATAGAAAGGACTATTTATCTGCCATTCAGAAAGGCCCATCATTCTTATTTGAAGAGACAAGCTTTCAGGCTGTATTATCAGAAAGGTACTTGTAATGGGGGAAAGCACACTGTTTCTGTAACATGCCCATAAGCCTTCATGATAAAGCACCTGCCACTTATCAAGGCCTCCAGTTGAAACCAGGAACTGAAAAATCACTGCCTCTATAAGTGGACGTGTAATCCTTCATACTTGCTGGGGTAAATAAACACGTGGGATGACAGAAGGAGATTTTTGGAAACATCAAATAATTTCTAAAGAAAGATTCTTTTCCTTCCCTTTGTAACTCATTGTGAATAAATGAGTATAGTCCAAAAAGTTCAGAGCATTTTTTTAAGAGTGTAAACTGGTCCAGCATTTCCTGGAATTGATCTTGATTGGAGGGCATCTGGTTTATAATCCCTGCATTGCAAACAGGCTCAGAGACTCCAATTGGAGCTGGCAATTCCGTTTCAGTATATCGTGTTTGGAAAAGTCTCTCCTGTTAGAACAGTAAATGCTACAGGTTTGTTTGTTTGTTTGTTTGTTTTATCAAGTTGATTTTTGAAAGCAGGCACTGATGTGTTTCAGGGTTTCTAGGATTTCAAAATTCTAAGAACATGAGAGGCTATCCACAATTATTTTTGTCTATAGACAGAAAATTGATGAGAGTCACTGTGAAATTCAGAAACCTTCTATATTAATTAATGGATCTCGGGTCATCATGATATGCTGTCTTATGCAAGAGTAGTCTATTTAATCATTCTCATAAACTTGACAAATAGTGTTTATTACAAGAAAAGTCTCTTCTGCTCATTGCACATATATTCCTTATTCTTCAAATGAGTCTCCTTCACAAGCGTGATGGGTTTCAAACAGTAATAGGATACATTCGACTTGATCCATTAGAATTGTTTTCAAGTTTTTTTTTTTCTCTCCAGAAGTGCACTATAAAAAATAGATGAAAATGAATTTGCTGAAGTTGAAGAAAAGAAGATGTGTCTTGGGCCTTATTCACTCATCTTCCCTTTATTCGATGTTCTAACCCTGGGGCAGCTCAACAGAACTGTTAATACCCTATAAGGTGCAGATCAGAAATCTCCAAACCAAAGCAACAAGTTTCAGCTCAGAGCCAGGACTCAGCCCTAGTTTTGAGTCTTATGAAGATATAATTGCAGTCACATTATTTCCTAACCTTTCCTTTTCAGGTTCAGTAAAAAATGCAGAGAATTAATATTTTTAGAGAATAATTTTATATATCCTACAATTATGTTTCAGGATTTTTCATCTTTCTTTTTTATAACTTTTGTATAACATAAGTGATACATAGTCATGTAGAAAAAACAAAAATTAGAATTCTGAAAATACAGAGATAGAAGTCATAAATAATGTTTGCAAAACCCTTCGCAGATGTTGCCAGCATTTACTGTTTTTATATGTAATAACTCATCTAAATCTCTTAACAGTTGCATGAGATAATTATTATTATTTTCCTTATTTTATGGATGAAAGATCAAGGAAGAGAGGGAGAAAATACTTTTCTCAGTGTTAGATACCTAAAGAACTCACTGGTGTCTGAATTTTTTATGTATGCATACATCCTCAAACAATCAAACAATATTGTTTTCTTCATTTGCACATTTCCATGTTATTAAATGTGATAGTGAATGGTGATTAATTCTACATATACACAGTCATTCAAAAAGGAACCCAATTATTTTTCTTCCTTTCTTCCTTTTTTCCTTCCTTCTTTCCTTCCTTCCTTCCTTCCTTCATTTTTCTTTCTCTCTTCTCTTTCTCTCTCTCTCTCTCTCTCTCTCTCTCTCTCTCTCTCTCTCTTTCACTTTAGAATTAGGGGAAGATATTGAAAGGTGAACGTCTACCTCTGATTTAGCCAGAGCAATTTAAATTTTACCTACTCCAAATATTAGGACTCCATGTAAGATTTTGTTCAAAGAAAGAATTTTACAGATTTTTTTAACTTAGAGTTTAGTTTTACTCAATAGAGAAAACGTTAGCAGCATATGAAATTGATTCCCAGTGCTAACAAATAAAATATTGTAACTATATAATGTCAGATGCCAAAAGAATATTGTCTCAGCCAGAGGCACTATATTTCAATTCCTGTGGTTGATAAAGGCTTGCAGATAAGCCAACTAAGAAGCACTCAAGTCTGAGTAAAAGGGGCCATCACTGTGGTGCAGTGGGTTAGCACATGGGGGATGCCTAAGAGGCTTCTGACTCCTGGCTTCAGATCAGCTCAGCTCCTGTCATTGCAGCCATTTGGTGACTGGACCAGTAATCTACCTCTCTGTAATTCTGTCTTTAAAATAAATCTTTAAAAAAAAGAAGACTCAGTAAAACTGGAGAGTATCATCAATTTAAATTAGCACTGGAGGCTTTATTGCTGAGAGGAACATATAATAAAAGAAACTGAAAAGGAAAAGGCAAGGATGTTGGAAGGTGTTCCACATAGGAGGTGCCATGATAAGAGTCATAAACAAGTGAAAAGGAACAACTAATCAGATTGGTATTGTACCAAAATTTTTATATTAAGATACTGAAAAATATATAAAATATGGCTATTAATATATAAGCAATTTGATCAGTATAAAAGGATAACATGGTCATATAAAACAAATAATCACACTGAAGACTAAACTAAAACACATAAAATGCATAAGAAGAAGATAGGGTTAAGAAAAAAATCAACCCAAATGAATCTATCAAATTCTATTTCAAGAATTCTAGTAAAAAATGTTTTATTCACAAAAATTAAAATTTTTTTTCAGTTACTGGGCAGAGGAAATGAGATATTTTCTTTTTCAACATTTAAAATTAATGATACCCAATGCATATATATTTGGAATCCAAAATGACAATTAATAAAGAAATGAGGTGATGGGGCAAATTTATATTCCTTAAATTGCATTGTATTCATTAAAATGCATTAAGTTCAAGGATGAAATATAATGAGTTTCATATATTTGCCACAGGAAAACACTTCTTGAAATTTCATCGTTATGAAAATTATTTAAAATTTAAAAATGTTTGTGATAGAACACTACCTTTAAATGATTTTAAGATGTCACTTTATTTTTAGTTAATGGATAAATTATGAAATATTTTATATCTACTGCTAATAATATACCATTGCCAATTCATTTAGAATTTTTTATTCCCATAAGTCACTTACTATAATTTCAGTCACTCAGTGTACTTGTTACTGGAATTATTAATGTTCCTATCATGGTCTTTTTCCAGAGACATCCAGAAGTATAAAGCAAAAGGAGGTAGAAAAAATATTTAAATATATTGTTGAGCTTTTTGATGAGCAACAAATTATACTGACTTGACACCCATAAATATGGAAAGTAAAATGCAGATATGTTGTATAGTCATTAAATGAGGTCATCTTGTAATTGGACTCATTTATCATGCAAAAATAATGATTAATGGCCCAAGAGGAGCATGTGCATGCAGCTTATAAAAAGTCTATTCACTAATATTAAAAAAAAGTTCAATCTGTAGATCCTTTGTGTTAGTGGAAGAAGGTTGAATTATATATCCATGCTTAGAGGAATATTGAAACAGATCAAAGTATCAGAAACATAAATTATAACATGATAAATGGGGAAAGACAAAGCAATCTAGCATCATATTCTTTGTCAACTGGTGTTTTTTCAACTATTGTAAGTTTTAAAACATATAAGAATGCATGAAATGCAATTATGAGCAATGAGAAGACATATTTTAACATGTTATTAATAATTAGAGATTAATTTTGAAGCATAATTAATAACAAGGAAGTGGATAATTTTGAAAACTATTGCATATAGTCTTGTATGTATCTTCATTAAACTGTATTAGTAGTATTGGGATAGCTGGGATAATTTTATTTTTGTTTAGTACACTGTAAATATCTAACTCAATGTCCTGCAAATAAAGAAAAGCATCATGATATTTGATGCTCATCTTTTTTTTTGTCTTTTTTTCAATATTTATTTATTTGAAAGTAAGAGCTGCACAGAGAGAGAAGGAGAGGCAGAGATAGAAAAAGAGAGAGGTCTTCCATCCACTGGTTCACTCCCTGTGCTGATCCAAAGCCAGGAGCCAGGAACTACTTCCAGGTTTCCCTTGCAGGTACAAGGGCCCAAGGACTTGGGCCATCTTCTACTGCTTTCCCAGGCCATAGCAGAGAGCTGGATTGTTAAGTGGAGCAGCCGGGACTGGAACCAGTGCCCATATGGAATGCCTGCACTGCAGGTGGCAGCTTTACCTATGACACCACAGCGCTGGCCCCCAAGGCTCATCTTTTTCTAAAATCAGTATTTCTATCATCATTACATTTTCTACAACCACTGTAAATAATGATGTGAGTACAGAAGGATATATCAATAATCAAAACAGATTTACTACAGAAATATGAATATGTACCTCAGCTACATTCATGGGAGGATTTAGTGCATGAAATCCCAATAAGGAAGAATGTCAAAGAAAAGTTATATGTTCTGATTCTAAAGTTCTACAGAAGGAACCCAAACTGAGTACCTGTCCATAATGCTATTGCATCATCAACAAAACCTTTGAACTTTGTAGCAAAAGAAGGTTTTCAGATAAGAATTCACCATCTTTTTTGTAGTCCAGAGTACCTCCAGAGAGTATCTAAAGCATATTTCAACAATCACTGTTTGGTAGGAAAGGAAATCATAAATAAATGATTTTTAGAAGTTGAGTACTAAAAAGAATGCACAGGAGGTTGTGCTGGAAATTTTTAAATAATGTTCACAGCAGTTCGCCTTTAATTTGCCTTAGAACTTAGTAGCTTGTTCATGGACTCAATGTCTTAGCAAACAAACAGTATTCAAATGTTAATTCTGGTGTTCAAAATGAATGCTTCTCCCAAGCTGGATTACCTGACTGAATAATTGATTTTACTATAGTTTCTAGAGATTTCTTATCTGTGAAGCTGAGACAATTATATCATCTACCTTATAGCGTAATTATGAGGATGAAGTGACATAACACATGTGAAACACCTGTAACAAGACACCACTTCCTCAACTATCACCAGGATATAAGCTACTGTTTCATCCCCAGACCACTGCAAAATCTCTTCTATTTCCAACATGCTCCTCAGTTGTCAGTACCTCCAGAGTGACTCTTTAAAACACAGATAAGATTTTGTCACTCTTCTGCTTAAAATTCCCCTTGGCTTTTCATTACTGGTTCAGTGAAAGCCCAAGTCCTTGAAATGACCACAAGCGCCTCTGTGATCTAGCCCCCCTATTATGGACCCTTTCCCCCTATCACTCCACACATGAAGTCTTTTCAAGTTGCTGTGGCTGCCTTGTTCTGTCCTTTTACTTGTTCAGTCTGCCTAAAACACTTTTTGTTTGTTTGTTTTTAAGTTTATTTTATTTACTTTGAAAGGCAGAGTTGCAAAGACAGAGGGCAAGATAAAGAGAGAGATCTTCCATCCACTGGTTCACACCCTAAATGCTCCCAACAGGAGCCAGGGGTTTCATCTGGGTCTCCCACATGGGTGCAGGGGCCCAAAGACTCAGGTCATCTTCTGTTGCTTTCCCAGGAACATTAGCAGTTAGCTTGATTAGAAGCAGAGCAGCTGGGCTTGAATGGGTGCCTGCAGGGAATGCCAAGGTTGCAGGCAGCAGCTTAACTTACTGCACCACACCAGCCTCTGCCTAGCACACTCTTGCCTATGCATATAGATGACTTGCTCTCACCCCTCCTTTTGTTCTTAGCAGTGACCACCTTATTTGAGAACATTTGTAAGACCAATCAATTCTCACTCCTATCCTTCAGCCTTTATTAGCTTCCTAACGTGCCTTTATTTTTCACTATTTGTTATACCACACATGAAATAATCTTTTGTCTATAACTAATCTTTTTTCAGATATTTTCTGTGTGGGCTCCCAAAGACATCCCCACCATTCCCTATCCTGCGGTACATTGAGATGCGTCTGTGTTAACTGCAAATAAATTCTCTTGTCCCCTACATCTGATTGAATTTGACTAGCGGGGGTTTTCAACAATATAAAGAAGACAGGGAGAGGAGAGAAATCAGACTATTTATTCCCTTGCAGCATTTCAGGCTGACTGACGAAGATCACTTCAGGCTCATTGTTGTCCTTCACTGAAAGTCACTTCCTTCTCAACGAGGATCTCTCTTACAGCTGTGCTACTCAATGTGTTACACTAAGGAACCCCAACATTGGCATCATCTGGGAACTGAGTAAGTAAACATATTCTCAGATCCTAACTCAAAGTTATGGTTTCAAAATCTGCATTTTAGCATGGGCTCCAGGCGGTGAATAGACATGCTCAAGTTAGAGAATTGATGCTTTTCTGGGCTCCAGTAATTCCTCTCTCTTTGCACATAGAAGCAATAACATCCTCAATTCTAAAAAGCCAGTTTGTTGTACTGATTCCTTGTGCTTCTCCTACTTCTTGCCAACAACTTTGTGAATAGTTTCTTTTTAACAAAATCCTTCCCAAACTATACTAATTGATTGTGTGCTTGTTAGCTACCTGGCTAAGCCATTTGACCAGGTTTGGGGAGTGTCCAGCCTGAGAGCCATATAAGGCCTGTGAAATCATTTGGTCCAGCCCTGCTAAGGTAACTATAGGCTATACTCAAAATTAATAAACCTAGGAGCTTTTATCATAGCAGCATGCAATTATAGTAAGTGAATCAGAATAGTAATGTAAATTTTGATGGACAAGCAAGGAACATCCATTACAGGATAGGCAGGACACACATGAGTACATGATGAGACAGACACATATGCTCCTGGTTGGCTGCCTTGGTGATTCAAAGGTCAGTGCAAGGCAGACTAAGAACATTACACATTGTGAAAGTGTTAACGCACTGCAGCAAGACTACAGAAATCCCATGATGGTGTGAGATGTGATAAGATGAATCCTTGTGACATTGATGACTTTGCCACCTATGACGATTGTCAACTTCTTTGTCAACACAGATATTAACTCTAATCCAGCCTTATCCACATGTCCACAATCAATAATCCTTGCAAAAACTGAACCTCAGATGAAGATTAAGGAAATTATAGTATACAGAAAAGACCTCAAGAGTTGACAATACAAATGTTAGATATTTTCCAAATCCACAATGCTGTTTTAGAATGGCATTCCAAGTAAAATAATCATGTCATTGATGTCACATCCTGGATATTTATCAAAACTTAAACGATGTGACACCCTAGAAATGGTGACTACAAACAAAATATACATATGTGCAGAGTGTGAATCTTTCCAAGAATAATAGATAAATGATTTTTTTAAAATTAAAGTCAAAGGCAAACCTATGTGACTTGTTTGTGGTGATAGGTTATATTAATGTAAAAAGCCAATTTTCGAGTGTCACCACAGGTCAACTGGAAGACCAAATGTGTCTTGGTAAAACCAATGTTCTTAAGCAGAGTTTGGATTCACATAGCCATTTTCACTAGGCCTCGTTGTGACAGAGACAATGGTATTCGGCTAAGTTATGTAGTGAGTTAGCTAATGACAGAGAAGTTGACAGCTCATGTAGATCAACTGGTAGTCAAACTGGGGAGTTGCTGAAGGTAATCTGGCATTTCTCTCATTCACATCTTAGAATGTTTTGTTCATGTGGAAAGCTTGACTATAATGTGTCATGGTGAAGATCTTTTCTTATGTCTATTAGTAGTACTATATGCTTCCTGTACTTGGATGTCCCTATCTTTCACCAAATGATGGGAGTTTTCTGCTATTATTTCACCAAATAGGCCTTCTAATTCATTTTCTTTTCACACTTTCAGGAACTTCTAAGACATGTATGTTAGATTGTTTGATAATATCTGATAAATCTTGGACATTATTTTCCATTTTTCTCATTTATTCTTCTTTTTTCTATTTCCAAGGATTTGTCTTCTAGAAAAGATATTCATTCTTCTGCCTCATGAAGTCTGTTATTAAGGCTTTCCACTGCATTCTATTTGAAATATTGCATTATTCATGTCTAATATTTGTTTTATTTCTTTTCTGTATCTTTATCTTCTGACAGAGTTTTTCACCCATGTCACATGAGGATTTCTTTACTGCATGTATTTGCTTCTCTGTGTTTTTGAGTGATCTCATCATCATTATTTTGAATTTCTTTTCAGGCATTTCATCAATTTCTTTGTCTTCATATTCCAATATTGAAGTGCTTTTGTGCTCCTATTGGGGAATCACATTGTCCTTCTTGTTCATGTTTATTGTATTTCTGCATTTATTTTTAGGCATCTGTGGAACATTTGTTAGGTTTCTCTTCTAATGGCTTTTATCTTTGAAATATGCTCTGTGACTTAGTGGAGTTTCTGCTCCTTCAGTGGATATTCACAGGCATGTGCTGGGTGGGGCTTGAGGATGAGGCAAGAGTCCAGGGTGACACTCAAGTTGGGCATGATAGATCTCCTCTATTGTCAGTAGGGAAGAGCCAATGATCACATCAGCTGCCATGGTCACAGTCTCACCTTCTTTCTGCAATGATAATCAATGCCCAGGGCTAGTCAACAGTGTCTATACACTCCACTTATATAGGCTCATGAACAAAAAGGATCTGTGTAGTCCTCACTGTGAGCACAGAACCCTCTGCAATGATCCATCCCAGGCACTCAGGGAACTCTAAGTTTCTGAAGCCAGACACAGCAACTACCAAGAGACCCAGGTACAGCCCACACCCTACTGTGCAGTCACAGAATTCCCATAGTCATAACAGACAAGGCTCTGATAGTCACAGGGAGCAGAGATCCACTCAGCTCTGTGTGCCTGTCCTGTCTGTGGAGAGAGCAGAGGCATATCTAGGACCAGCTGCCTGTCAGCACTCCACATTGGTGGTTTGAGTCTGGAGCCTATGATAGAATGTGGGGCATGGAGGGCCTTAAAGTCTCAAGTGGAAGCCCCACCCACTGCCAACCATCCAGGACAGTCTCTTAATCAGAGGGGACTATGGATTTATCTTTCTGATAAAATTCCATAGTTGCGTATACACATGAGCCACAGCAGCCTCTATTACATTATTAAGATGGCAATTCCTCACTGCTAGTCACTAGATATCCTTGCAGGTAGACGGGGAGAAAGAAACGTGCTCTCCATTCATGAGATTAGATAGGCACCCTCTCCTTGGCAAGGCCAGACTCAAAAGACAGCGTGGTTCACAAGGTTCTCCTTCAGGTAGTATCACTGGTGACAGAGGCTGCCGCCATGCCCTCTTACCACACTCCAAGGGGATGGTGTCTCCCCTAACCCCTGTCCACGGGAGACACTGGTGGTGGCCCCACTCACTGCTGCATGTTTGTACTATCCATGCTGTTCCCACAGAGTCTCTCTTCTTTCTGTAGAATTTTCATCACAAACTTCTTTCCAACTTTTCCCCAGGGAATGCATTCCCATTGTGGTCAAAATCAGTACGTCTTTTTCCCTATCCAGCCATCTTGGATTCTGAGAGACTAGTTCACTAGTTTTATCAATGAAAAAACTTGAGTAATGTTTGAAAAGTTAAATGGCCTTACTACAGATAGAGCTCCTGTCATGGTTAGCTTGCAAAAAGCGTTCATTGCATTTGCCAAAAAAAGAACTGAATTGTCTCAGTCTTGATCTATGTGATTTAATTTTATGCAATACATCATACACCAAGAAAGTCTCTGTTCACAGTCACTAGGCTCAACAATGTGATGTCAACAGTAGTGTCACCCATAATTTTTTCAAAGGCAGAGGGTTTAATAGCTGCCATTAAAGGAGTTACTGAATAATCTTGACTCTGAGTACAGTGATCTTACTTATCACTGTGAAGTGAGGAGGCTGAGTCACCTCACCTCACTAACGAGGTGGCTCATTAGGTTTTATAAACTTTGTGATCAAGTCAAACAATTCATGGAGATGGAGGGAAAATGATTATTTCTGAGGGAATAAGAATAAAATAAAACTGGTTAAGATCTTTAAGTGGCAACAAACAATTCAGAAAATAAAGCCCTGGACTTTGTTGGCAAAAAGTTAAAAAATACAAGAAGGACTTGAATTACTTAATAGAACTCGGTGACGGGTAATATTGGGACAGAGAAACCAAGCAGAGGCTGACTTTAAGGTTTCTAACGCGTGTAACTGGGCAGTGTGTGCCATTTCCTGCACAAAGAAGAGTAATTAAAGATTCATTTTGGAGAAACTCAAGAGTTATGTTTTTGATATATTAAGGTTGAAGTACCTGGACTCATCCACATGGAGATTCGGAAACTGAGATTAGACTGGAAATATAAATTAATGGGTTATAAGCACATAAATAATACTTAAATGATGGTATTTCTTAACAGCATCAAGAGAAAGTATGAAAGGATATCAGAAGATTCATGGAAAAATGAAATTAAGAGATTAGTTTATTTTGGTGAAAAACATTTGGAAATTATTTATAGACTTCATAATACACATTTTCCATGAGCTGTTTGAAAACTCCTCATGAATAGAATTGGGATATATTGTTAAATAACTCTAACATTTAAAAATCAGATACAAGTGAGTACAATCAGGTCTAAACAGAGATAGGAGGAAAATAAGGATAGCACAGTGTTACCAAATCCGAGAGAGAGAAGACAGATCATCTCCATTAGAATTGCCACAGACTTTCTCTAGACATAACAGAAGCTGAGAGAAAGTGAGATGATATCTTTAAGAGCTGAGAGAAAATAACTATGAGCCTGGAATTCTATATCTGCAAAGCAGTAATTCAATACTAAAGAGAAAATAAGAAAAGTTTCCTCCAAACAACAAAAATGAGAATACATTATTAAAAGATACTCACTGTGCTTTAGAAAATGCTGAAAACTGTTTTGAGCTAGCCCTTGGACAAAGTCGAACAGTTAGAGGGTTATAAAATAATGATAATAAAATAATTATAATGACTTATTAAAGGGCTTCGAAAAATAAAGCAAAAAGTACTAAATATTAGACAACAGTACATACTAAATGGGAAACGGGCATGTGTATATAGACATTCCAAGATCCCTGCATTGTTTTTAGAGTAAGGTAGAGGTGATTCAGTTTCAGAACATATTATGCAAGTCATGCATGTTGGAAAGTTAAAGATAATACTAAACAACTGGGATTAGAAAATAAACTTCCAATCTATGAGAAAGCAAATAGTAAGAGGAATCTGTGAAGAATAGAAAGCACAAGCTGATTTTGTACAAATAAATCCATGTTGTTGGTAATAACAATAAATGTTAAAGGAATTAATTTGTCTTTAAAAGAGATCAATTGTTAGAGTTGATTATTAACATAAACACTAGATTACACAGATATATTCTAAAAATATTGCAGACATATAAATACAAGTAGATATACTATATATGGAAATATACTTAAAATTTAAGGATAAATAAACACTTGAAATTAAAGTAATATTTCCTCTAAGTAGGACCGCATATGGCACCATGGGAAAAGCTTGAAGCCCTAGACAACTGAGGAATAGAAAAGATTAAAGATAAATGTATAAATATACAAAACAAATTTTGTTGTATATGAAATATCTAAAGATCCTAGATTCAACATAGCAAATGTTCTTTAAAATAATTATCTTAACTTACAAGAAATAGAGATCTCTAGGGGCTAAAAACAAAGCAGTTTTAGAAGCCAAATTTGTGTGCTGATACTAAATGTGTGACTGATTCTGATAATCCAGAACACTGATTCTTACAGTTACATGAAGAAAAGGATATAAATCCCTGGAAACAGAAGACATGAATTTTGTGATTTAGGTATCCAGCTAAGACCATGTTACAACCCCATGAAACAGTAGATACAGAACATGTGCACTTGCTTGCCTGGCACAGTTATCAGATCTTATGCAAGCCAGGAAGTAGATATTCAGTTAACATTTTTAGTGAATGACTATTAGGTCAGTGTGAGCTAGTTTGAGAGTTTATAACCACTTGGAGCTATACACAAAAGGAGCGGTAATGCCCTTTTTAAGGTTTTCATCAGAATCTCATTGGTCTTCATGAAAAAGGTTGAAGACATAGCAGAAACTTGGTAACGCAAACCTGAGGGAGGAGTCTAGCACTACAGAAATGAAAATAGTGGGGCCAGCACTATGGCATTGCATGTTAAGCCATGGCTTGCAACCCCAGCATCCCATGTGTGAGCCAGTCGGAGTCCCTGCTGTTCCACTTCCCATCCAGCTCCCTGTTAATATGCCTGGAAAAGCTGCAGAGGATGGCCCATGTGCTTGGGCCTGTGAACCCTGTGGGAGACCTGGAAGAAGCTCCCAGTGTCTGGCTTTGGCCTGGATCAGCCCTGGCCATTGCAGCCATTTGGGGAAGATCTCTCTTTCTCTCTCTCCCCTTCTTTCTTTCTTTCTCTCTCTCTCTCTCTTTCTCTCTCTCTCTTTCTCTCTAAGTCTGCCTTTCAAATAAATACATCTTAAAAAGAAATAACTGAAAATAAGACTGTTAAAAATGGCATGTTTGTATGTGTGTGTCCCCTGCCACAAACTCTAACTTCCAATGCCATAGTATTAGTAGATGAGCTGTCTAGAAGGTAACTGTGTCATTATGATAAAGTCCTCATGATGGGATTAGTGCCTTTAAAAGAAGAGATATAGAGAACTGTGTTCCTACTGGATTCTACTCTCTCCACCACACGAGGCTGCAGTGAGAAGGTAGCAATCCGCAAACCAGGCAGAATGCTCTGACCAGACAGCACATAAGCCAAAATGCCTTGATTTGGGGTTTCTCTGTCTCCAGAGTTGTGAGAAATAAATGTGTTTTTTTTTTCTCAAGCTGCAAATCTACAGAATTCATTTTTAGCAAGCTGATTTAGACAAAAGTTCAGTCAGAATTTTCTCTCCTGTCTCTTCCATAGGGAAAAGGATTTAAGTCACTAAGACAGGGGCTGATAACTTTCACCTTCAGGCAACAGGAGAAAGTTCTATATCACTAGATGAAAGGAACACAAAATATCCCTGTAGGAGGAAGAAATGAAGAAGAAAACATCCTGAACCCAGGCCAGCCCCTGCCACTGAGAAAAGTTAGGGTCACTGAGAAGATCCCTGATATCCAGGGACAGAGCATCTGCATAATACTAAGGCTGAACTAGAGCAACCAAGAACACCGTTCCCTTTCACCATTAGGTAACACATCTAGAATAGGGAATAACAGCACTCAGTGCCGGGGTTTAGGGGCAAATGAAAGACTTGAATTTGAAGGTGGAATCACATTTTGAGAAAAGTGCTTGACAAAGCAAGCAGCACCCTAAGCACAACATAATTCTAGAACTGAAATCGTGGTGCATTGAGAGTAAACCTTGCACTAGCAATACCTACAGTGCATTCACATTCTGTTTAGAATAACTCAAACTCTACACTAGAAACCTAGCTTAAAATAAATAAACGAATAAATAAATATCCATTTCCAGGAGAAATATACTATATGCTACCATATACTATAAAAGGCTACTATTACTTTACAATATTATATGTTATACAGTTCTCTTCAAAGATGACAGTTCTCAAGCAAAAATTACATGACATATATACAAGCAAAGTGAAAAAATAGCACTCTATTAAGAAACAAAATTGTCAACAGAACCAGATTCAATTACAAGTTAGAAAATTCTAAATAATTATGAACAATATCAGGGGCGAGCCCTGTAGTATAGTAGGTAAATGCTCTGCCTGTGGCACTGGCATCCCATATGGGCGCCAGTTCTAGTCCCAGCTGTTCCTCTTCTGATCCCATTCTCTGTTATGGCCAGGGAAAAAAGAAAAATACGGCCCAGGAGTTTGGGTCCCTGCATCCATGTGGGAGATCTGGAAGAAGATCCTGGCTCCTGGCTTCAGATCAGCTCAGCTCCAGCTATTTTAGCCATTTGAGGAGTGAACAGTGGATGGAAGACCTTTCTCTCTCTCACTTACTGCCTGTAACTCTACCTCTCAAATAAATAAATAAAATCTTTTAAAAAATTATGTTCAGTTTCAAATCTTCTGCCATAAGAAAATAGAGAGAGCAAGTTAAACTTAAAGAAGAAAAAAATAAAATAATGATGAGTGGCCAGTGCCGTGGATCAATAGGCTAATCCTCCGCCTTGCGGCACCGGCACACCAGGTTCTAGTCCCAGTCGGGGTACCGGATTCTGTCCCGGTTGCCCCTCTTCCAGGCCAGCTCTCTGCTGTGGCCCGGGAGTGCAGTGGAGGATGGCCCAAGTGCTTGGGCCCTGCACCCCATGGGAGACCAGGAGAAGCACCTGGCTCCTGCCATTGGATCACCGCGGTGCGCCGGCCACGGCGGCCATTGGAGGGTGAACCAATGGCAAAGGAAGACCTTCCTCTCTGTCTCTCTCTCTCTCACTGTCCACTCTGCCTGTCCAAAAAAATAATAATAATGATGATGAGTAAAAATAATGAAGAGTAAAAAACTATTGAAATTTAAAACCAAATAACAGAAATTAATATAAAATCAACAGAAAGTTGATCTAAAGATCAACTAAATTAACAATGTTTGGGCAGACTGACCAACATCAAGTATATTAACTAAAAAAAAAACACAAAAATTAGAAACATTAGAAATTAAAGAAATATCAGACTGAAACTATAAACACTAAAGAAAAGTAAAATAATTTTAGGAACAATTATCTGTCCATAAATTCAACAACTTGGTTAAACAAATGAACAAACTCTGAAAATGATGAAAGCCCAACCAAAACAGATAACTGGAATGAATCTAGGCCTATTAAAGAAATTAAATTTTCTATTGAAAACCTTCCAGCAAACAAAATTACAGTTCCAGATGACTTCACTGGCGATTTCTGTCAAGTATTTAAGGAATAAACGATGCCAATTTTATCAACTTCTCCAGGATACAAACAATTTCCCCAATTCATTTTATTACTCCAGATATACCTTGATATGACAAAAAGGGAAAAAAAGTCACAATTATGAAAATGTGAGCTCTTTGTATATATAGTTTATCATATATATAACATGTATATATATATGTGTATATATATATATATATATATATATATAAAAGTTAAAACATCAAGACCAATTAGAATCTATCCCTTAGATCAAGGATGGTTTAAGATTCAAAAATCCATGTATAAAAGCTGTATATATGAAAAATCCACAGTGAACTTTGCATTCAATGGCAAGCCTGACATTTTTTCTTCCAAGGCCAGGAATAAAGCAAGGGGCCTGATTAAATATTTTCATTCAACACAGGACTGGAAAGCCAGGACAGAGAAATTATGCAAGAGGAAAAGACAAACAGCTAAAAAGGAAGAAATAAAAATTATCTTTGTTTGAAGATAATATGATCTCATATCCAGAATTTCCTCAAATCCACACTCAAAGTATTAGCAATAATTTTGAATTCAACAAGGTGACAAGATACAAAGTCAACACACAAAATTTGTTTATATTTCTTTTATTTTCAAACTTTTTACGATTATTTTTCTAATCCCTTCGATCTTTCTTTTTAAAATATTTATTTATTTATTTATTTATTTATTTATTTATTTATTTGAAAGACAGAGCTATAGAAAGAGGCAGAGAGAGAGAGAGAGACAGACAGACAGACAGACAGAGGTCTTCCATCTCCTGGTTCACTCCCCAAACGACTGCAAAAGTCGGAGCTAGATCGATCTGAAGCCAGGAGCCAGGAGCTTCTTCTGGGTCTCCCATGCGGGTGCAGTGGCCCAAAGACCTGGGCCATCTTCCACTGCATTCACAGGCTGTAGCAGAGAACTGGACTGGAAGTGGAGAGGCCAGGACTCATTTGGGATGCCGACATAGTAGGCAGCAGCTTCAACCACTACATGACAGCACCAGTCCTTCTTTTAAAACTTTCGAGATTTCTTGATAGTGAAAACCTCTAAAAACCCAACTTCCAGTTTTGATAGAGAAATACATGATGAATTAACATTGTCTATCTTCACTCTACTATTCAACAAAATCCCAGAACTTCATACACCTATGTAGCTATAATCTAATACCCATCAAACAACTTTTTTCCTTTCCTTCCTCCTAACTTCCTGCTCCAGTTTCTGTCAACCAATATTATATTTTTAGCTTCTATGAGGTCATCCATGCTTTTAAGCGCCACATGTGAATGACAGCATTTGATATTTGCCCTTTTTTGTTTTATGTATTTCACTCAACATAATGACTTCTAGTTCCATCTATGTTGTTGCAAATGGCAAGGTTTCATCCTTTTGTATGGCAAAGTACTATTCCATTGTGTATATGTACCATGTTTTCTTGATCCATTCACCACTGATGGACACCTGGATGGTTTTCATTGCCTGGCTATTGTAAATGGTGTTGCAATAAATATGGGAATTCAGATGTTTCTTCAGCAGATGAATCTAATTTTCCCTGGATATGCACGCAGAATTTGGATTGCTGAATCATATTGTAGTTTTAAGTTTTAGTTTCTTGAGGAACCTCTGTACTGCTTTCCACAATGTCTATAGTAACTTACATACCAGTAACAATGGTATGAGATTTTTCTTTTTTTCCCCACATCTTTGCCAATACTTGTTATCTTTTGTCTTTTTTATAATATCAAATTTTATTTTATTACTGAAATGGGGTGATATCTCATTGTTGTTTTGATTTGTAATTCCTTCATGCACCTATTAGCAACTTATATGTCTTCATTTAAGAAATGTCTGAAGGGGCTGGCGCTGTGGCATAGCGGGTAAAGCCGCCACCTGCAATGCTGGCATCCCATATTGGTGAGGGTTCGAGACTCAGCTGCTCCATTTCCAATCCAGTTCTCTGCTATGGCCTGGGAAAGCAGAAGATGACCCAAGTCCTTGGGCCTCTGCACTCATGTGGGAGACCCAGAAGAAGGCCCTGGCTTCTGGCTTCAGATCAGCACAGCTCTGGTCATTGCAGCCAATTGGGGAGTGAACCAGCAGATGGAAGCCCTCTCTTTCTCTCTGCCTCTTCTCTCTCTATGTAACTCTGACTTTAGAGTAAATAAGTAAATAAACAAATCTTTAAGAAAAAAAAAAGAAATGTCTGCTTAGGGCCCTGTGTTGTGGCACAGCAGGTAAAGCCATTGCCTGTGATGCCAGCATCCCAAATGGGTACCAGTTTGAGTATCAGGCTGCTGCACTTCCCAATCAGCTCCCTGCTATTGTGCCTGGGAAAGCAGCAGAAGATGGACCAAGTGCTTGGGCCCCACCACCCACATGGTAGACCTGGAAGAAGCTCCTTGCTCCTGGCTTCTGACCAGCCCAGTTCCAGCCATTGTGGCCATTTGGGGAGAGAATCTTTCTTCTGTCTCTCCTTCTCTTCATAACTCTGCCTTTCAAATAAAAATAAATAAATCTTTTTTTTAAAAAAAGAAATGTCTGTTTAGATCTACTGCCTATTTTTAAACTGGATTGCTTTCTGTTATTGTCATTTGAGCTCTTTATATTTTCTGGATATTTATCCCTTGTCAGATGTATAGCTTACAAATATTTTCTCCCAACCTGCAGTTTGTCTCTTCATGTTTTGACTGTTTTCTTTGCTGTGCAAAGGCTCTTTAGTTTAAAGAAATCCCATTTGTCTGTTTTTGCTTTAATTTCCCTTGCTTTTGGGGATGATCCAGAAAATTATTCATATTTATTGATTTGCAGATGTTGAACTATTTTTTCATCTCTGGAATGAATACCACTTGATCATGGTGAATGATGTTTTAATGTGCTATTGGATTTGATTTGATAGTATTTTGTTGAGGATTTTTGCATCTATTTTCATGAAGTACATTAGCTCGTAGCTTTTTTGTATTCTCATCTGCTTTTGTCATCAAGATAATGCTGTTCTTAGATAATGGATTGGAAAGAATTCCTTCTAATATTTTTTGAAATAATTTAAGAAGGATTTATGTCAATTTTTATAAACATTTATTCACTTTTTTTAAGAAAGGCAGAATGATAGAGAAGGAAAAACATGGAGACAAAGGGAGAAAGATTTTCCATCCACTGGTTCACTCTCCAAACACCTGCAACAGGTGGAGCTGGGCCAGCCCTGAGCCAGAAGTCTGAAACACCATCCAGATCTCCCACATGTCTTGCAAGGACCTGAGTATTTGGGTCATCACTCACTACATTCTTAGGTTAATTAGCAAGAAGTTGGATCAGAAATGGAGTAGCTGAGAACTGGCAATAGAATTGCACTCTGATTTGGGATGTGGATGTCCCCAGGTGATATCCTAGCCTTCTTTCTTCTTTGAATGTCTGGAAAAATTCAGCAGGGAAGCCATCTGTTCCTGGGTTTTTCTTTGATAGGATTTTTTTTTTTTATTACTGATTGAATCTTCCTACTTATTATTGATCAGTTAAGTCCATTTCCTCATGACTCAATCTTGGTAAGTTATATGTGCCCAAAAACATATCCATTCTAGGTTGCGATTTTGTTGCCATATAATTGTTCATAGTAATTTCTTTTTTTTTTTTTATTTTTTTGACAGGCAGAGTGGACAGTGAGAGAGAGAGACAGAGAGAAAGGTCTTCCTTTGCTGTTGGTTCACCCTCCAATGGCTGCCGCGGAAGGCGCGCTGCGGCCGGCGCACCGCGCTCATCCGATGGCAGGAGCCAGGTGCTAAGTGCTTTTTCCTGGTCTCCCATGGGGTGCAGGGCCCAAGCACTTGGGCCATCCTCCACTGCACTCCTGGGCCACAGCAGAGGGCTGGCCTGGAAGAGGGGCAACCGGAACAGAATCCGGCGCCCCTACCGGGACTAGAACCCGGTGTGCCGGCGCCGCAAGGCGGAGGATTAGCCTGTTGAGCCGCAGTGCCGGTTCATAGTAATTTCTAAAAATCCTTTGCATATTTGTAGTATCAGTTGTGATGTCTCCATTTATATCTCTGATTCAATGTGTTTGAATCTTCTTTCTTTTTTTCTTGGTTAGTCTAGCCAACAGTTCATCAACCTTGCATATCTTTTCAAAGAATCAGCTCTTGTATTTTAAGTTCTATGTCACTTTGTCACTTACTTATGTTCTGAGTTTTATTATTTACTTTCGTCTACAAATTTCTGATTTGATTTTTTCCATTTTTTTAGTTCCTTGAGGTGCAGCGATAAGCTGAATGAGATTTTTCTGGCTTTTTGATGCAGATAGTGATAGCAATACACTTTCTTCTTACACCTGTCTTTGTAGTATCTCCTAAGTTTTTGTATATTGTGTTTCTATAATCATTTGTCTCAAAACATTTTAAAATTTCTTCCTTGATTTCTTTCTTGATTAATTTATTTTTCTGGAGCAAATTATTTAATTTCCATTTATTTGTGTGATTTCCAAAGTTTTCCTGTTGTTAATTTCCATTTTATTTACATTGTGATTCAAAAATATTTGATGTGATTTCTATTCTTTTAAATTTGTTGATACTTGTTTTGTAACCTACCATATGATCTATCCTGGAAAATGTTCTATGTGTTGCTGAGAAGAATGTGTATTCTGCCACTGTTGGATGGAAAGTTTTGTAAATTTCTGCTAGGTTCAACTGATTTTGTATATAATTTAACTCTGTTGTTTGTTTTTCCTCTTTTTTTTGTGACAGGCAGAGTGGACAGTGAGAGAGAGAGACAGAGAGAAAGGTCTTCCTTTGCTGTTGGTTCACCCTCCAATGGCTGCCACAGATGGCGCGCTGCGGCCGGCGCACCGTGCTCATCCGATGGCAGGAGCCAGGTGCTAGGTGCTTTTTCCTGGTCTCCCATGGGGTTCAGGGCCCATCCTCCACTGCACTCCTGGGCCACAGCAGAGCGCTGGCCTGGAAGAGGGGCAACCGGGACAGAATCCGGAGCCCCGACCAGGACTAGAACCTGGTGTGCCGGCACCGCAAGGCGGAGGATTAGCCTGTTGAGCCACAGCGCCGGCCTGTTTTTTCTCTTGAGAAAATCTCTACATTTCTGAAAGTGGGATTTTAAAGACCTCTACTCTTATCATACTAAACTATTTCTCTTCCTTTAGGTCTATTAATATCTATTTTATGCATTTGAATATTCCAATATCGAATACATATATTTTCACAAGAGTTATTTCCTCTTTATTGAGTACTTTATCATTACATAGTAATTTTCCTAGTTTCTTTTTAATACTTTTATTTAAAATCTGTTTTATCTGATAGAAGTATGACTACTCCTTTGGGTTCTATTTGCATGAAATACTTTCTTCCATCCTTTCACTTTCAGATTATGTGTGCCCTTAGAGGTGAAGTGAGTTTCTTGTAAGTAGCAAGTAATTGGGTCCTTTTCTTTAATCTATGAATCATTTTATGTCATTTCACTGAAGAATTTAGTCCATTGACATTTAAGATAACTTTGGTTAGGTAAAGTCACTACTATTTTGATATTTGTTTTGTATTTTTATTGTAGTTCCTTCCTTTCTTTGTCCCTAAATTACAATCTTTACTAGTGGTTAAATGATTTTTCCTGTGGTGTTGTTGAATCCTAGCTTATTATTTCTAGTAAGAATATATATATAAATTTATATATAAATTTTCTTTTGTGGTTACCTTGAAGCTTACAAAAATATATTCTTTTTACTATACAAACTTTCTTGAAATGATAACAGCTTAACATTGATTATTAAAAAGGAAAATGAAGTAAACAAGAAACACAGAGGTAAGAAATTCTAATAAAGCACTCTACATTTGTTCTCCATTCCTCCCCTCATTTAGAATTTTGATGTTACATTTGACCTACTTCATATTACCTGTCTTCATATTTTGGTGCAGTAATTAGAATTTTTAATCTTCACAGTAAATATATAAATAATTCACATGAGTTTGTTGGTGTAGTTACTCGTACCAATCAGTTTTCTGCCTTCTGATATTTTCTTCTTACTTGTTAGTGTTTATTCTTTTCAATTTAAAGAACTCCCTTTAACATTTCTTGTAAGATAGGTTTGGTGGTGATAGATTTTCTCAGCTTCTTTTTGTGCTGTGAAAGTCCATTCCATCCCCTTAGTACCTATAAGATTTCTGTTGAGAAATCTGTAGTTAGGCAAACTGGGACCCCCTTTATGTGTTATTTGCTTCATTTCTCTTGCAGGTTTGTGAATCTTCTCTTTAACTTTAACCTTGGAGATACTGATTATAATTTGTCTGGGGGCAGACTTGGTTAGATTGATTCTAACTGGTGACCTATAACCTTCCTGGACCTAGAAAGTTGTATTTTCCTCTAGGTTTCATTTCTCTTTGAATAAGCTTTCTGCTCCTTTGGCCTTCTCAAGCCCCTCTTTAATCTCATAAACTTGAACATATGCTCTTTTCATTGCATTCTATAATTCCCATAAGCTTTCTTTATTCCTCTTAATTCTCTCATTCTCCTGCATATTACCTTTTAATTCTATTTTCCCAAAAACTTTTTGAAGTACTCTCATGTATATGTATAAACCAGTTTACAAACATATGCAAGTATCTTCAAAACATTCTTGGAAAATGGCATTAAAAGATGAGTTTATAGAGCAGGCATTTAGCCTAGCAGTTAAGAAGCCCAGATTCCCCCACATAGTGCCTGGATTCAGTTCCCAGCCCAAGCTCCTCATTCTAGCTTCCTGCCAGTGCAGACCCTGGGAGGCAGCAGTGATGGCTTCCGTAATTCGGTTCTTGTTACCCATTTGGAGACTTGACAATTATCACTGCCCAGCCTTTGCTAACTCCCTGGCCATTGTGGGCATTTGGGGAATAAAATAGGGCATGAGAGCTATCTCTTTCTTTATCCTTCTGTCTCTATAAATATATAAATTAATAAATGTTCATTTTGATAAAAAATAAATTTGAAATTTAAACTTCCATGAAGTTTTTGAAGACCCCTTGTATATATAAACACATACACACAATGCTTGTTATAAATGTTGTCATTATTAATTGAACAAAAATTATTGTCTTTGAAAGTTACTGACAAAATTAAATAAAAATCAAATCTCCATATGTTGTCAAAAATGTTCTGAAATTGACAAGGAAGGTATATACACAACTCTTGTTGAATTTTTACTTAGTGTAGGATTAACCTTATGAGTATAAAGTTAACTGAAAACATATCTTTGTAAAAAATAAGAATGGGAATAGGAGAGGGAGGAGGAAGAAGGGTGGAAGCATGGGCAGGCAGGAGATTAGGCTGTGAAGAACCACTAGTTTCTAAATTTGTATATCTGAAATGCATGAAGTATGTATAACTTAAACAAAAGGTTTTTAGGTTAAAAAATCATGGTATGCATAACTTAAATAAAAGCTTTCTAGGTTAAAAAAAATCATGGAACCTAGGGCTTCCAGATAAAAACCACTGAGTAAATGCCCATCATCTTCACTTTTAAAGAATTATAGAGTTCACAGGGAAGCATTAAAGCTACTGGGGGGAAAAATAAAAAATAAAAAAATTGCACCAAAAATAATGCCCTTGGGAAATGATTCATTCTTTCATTCAATAGTTCATTAATTTATTGCATAAATATTCATCTAACACATGCTCTAGACCCAGTGCTTTGCTGAGTACTGGTAGACAGTGTCCATTCACACAGGCATTTTCAACTAGGCAGAGTTTAACTCACGTTACTCTAATGTCTCACGGTTCTCTAATCTGCCCTCCTTTTATTTATTTATTTTTTGATATTTTTTTTAATTGATTTTTATGTAACTTCCAATTTTTTTTATCATTTCCAATTGTCTTTCCATACGGAAGATCGATTCAGTATATATTAAGCAAAGATTTTGTCAGTTTGCATCCGCGTAGAGACACAAAATGCGAAAATACTGTTTCAGTCCTAGTTATTGCATTACTTCACCTTGGACAACACATTAAGGACAGATCATACATGGGCCGTAAGTACACAGTGACTACTGTTGTTGATTTAACAATTTGACACTCTTGTTTATGGCGTCAGCAATCTCCCTAGGCTGTAGTCATGAGTTGCTGAAGCTATGGAAGCCTTTAGTGTTCGCAGACTTGGATCTTGTTCTGACAGGGTCATAGTCAAAGTGGAGGTTCTCTCCTCCCTTCGGAGAAAGGCACCTCCTTCTCTGGTGGCCCTGTTCCTTCCGTTGGGATCTTACTGGCAGAGATCTTTCATTTATGTCTTCTTCTTCTTCTTTTTTTTTTTTCCCCAGAGTGTCTTGGCTTTCCATGCCAAAAATACTCTCATGGGTTCTTGAGCCAGATCCTGATGCCTTAGGGCTGATTCTGAGGCCAGAGTGATTTATTAGGATATCTGCTATTCTATGAGTCTGCTGTGTATCCTACTTCCCATGTTGGATCAGTCTCTCCCTTTTTTAGTTCTATCTGTTAGTATTTAATCTGCCCTCCTTTTAAGAAACTATCTTGGTTGTTTTGAGGACAGATAGCTGCTAACTCACATTGACTCTTCTGTGTGACTAATTTTTCTTTTCAAATAAAATGTGACAATTGCCTGATATTTCTAAAAATTTGGCTCTGCTTGTGACTCTCTATGCACCGTTCCTCACCCCTGCTAGATGGTGGACATATGACAAATATGTTCCTGAACCCACTTGATCAAGATAGTGACCTATCAAAACTATCTCTGCCTGGTTGTCCACAGAAGTGCTTGCACTAAGTTGTGATTCAGTGTCACACACTGGGCTGTTATCTTAGGCTGCCATAGAAATCACCATTTACACTATGTTACTCTATTTTCTATAAAATGTGAGTGGAAGGCATTATCTGTCATTGTTACTCAACAACTATGCAATAAATTTCCTCTAGCATTTAGAGGCAAGAAAGTATTTGTCTCTCTAGATAAACTTTTATGTTTTCTATAATCTGACAAAAGTAGTATAGCACAGTAGCAGTTAAGATGATGGCTTTGAAGCCCAATAGATTTGAATTTAAGATCTCGTTCCTATGTTTTCTGACTAGAGAAATTATTTAATTTTTAAAATACTGGCTTACTCAAATGTAAAAAGGGATCCTGTTTTCATTTTTTTTTTTCTGAGAATTCAGTGTGATGATGCATGTAGTACACTTTATAAAATCTTGTATATAGTGAACACTCTATTAAATTATCTTATATCTTCACCATGTTACTTCTTTTCTCTACTTCCCAAATCTTTAGATATAACTTTTCTACTAAACTGCAATGATAATCTTCTGCAAGATTTGATATATTTTTATTGTATAAGCATTTTAAATGATTCTTTATTTACATGTCTTCCTAAATATATTCAGTATTGATAATGACCTAAATTTTTTTAAAGTTTGTGGTATAGAAGTATCTAAAAAACAGAAAATAATCAAAGAAATCCTAATCATGTTTTGTGTAATAAATTAAGATAATGCCTGATTTGTTCATTAGACACTATATACAGGTATCAAAGTATCACACTATACCCTATAAAATGTATAATAAGTAATAATAAAAAATTGGGAAAAATAAATGGCATTTCAAATAAATGAAAAATAATTTTATTCAGCAAATGACATATAAATCAAAAAATGTTATATCGCTACTCTGAATTTTATCTGGATATAGTAATAGGTAATTAAACATGTCCATGAATAAAATGGATCTTCAAAAATTCTACAGAAAAGTATATTATGAAAAATTCTGCAAGGATTTAAAATTTTTTGCACCAAAATCAATTTATCTTTTAATTTTACTTTTCTATGAATCTTTGAAAATACTCTTATGCATATATATGTACATAATTTTAACCCTCCAAATATAGAATAAATCTTAAATAAAAAAGATCAATGTCACATAGGTTTAAAAATCTCCAATTTAGCAGCCAAAATTTATGAATGTGAGAAAAGGCAAAATGATACTGATGATTTACAATAAATAAGAATAAACTTATAAATTTACTCAAAATATTAAAAGAACAAAATAAAAAATATTCTAACCAATCAATAAAAAATGAGAATATCCAATTAAAAATGGACCAAAAAAGATTAACAGACATCTTCCAAAAGAAATAAAACAGACAAAAATGTAAAAATTTCACTAACAGTAAAATATGCAAATCAAACATAGTTATAATTTTTGAACCACCAAATTGGGAGAGTTTAAAATGATTTCACCTGCTCTGTATACTGAAAAATATATTCTCATACATTGTTACTGAGAGTTTTAATTACTAAATGTGAAAGGAAATGAAATACTAAGTGTGAAAAACTTGAAAAATATTTCTTTCTTTAACCTGGTGGCTTCTAACTTAACTTTAGTAATTCCACATTCAGGAATTCTCTCTAAGAATATAATCATATTTTACAGTGAAAGATGTAAATATAGGATTATTCTGAATACTGTAAATTAGAAACAAAGTATCTACCAATAAGTGAGGAAATGGTAAAATATAGTGTGAACATACACCAATTCGAATATTCATTAAGTAGAATAGTATTTTGTTGCTAAAAATTGTTTAAATATATAAGAAATCATTGTGACATAATATTAATGAAAGGCAGAATAAAGCATTAAATTTATGCCATGATCTTGCTTATATATATGTAAATATATATTCTCTTTAAATAGTATACATATTTAAAAGTATTCATGTATTTTGAATGTATAATTTTAAATAATTGTGGATAATATACAAACATAATTGATAAGCATACATTTGCAAGCAAGTCTTCGGCACAGTGGTTCAAATGCCTCTTGGCACATCCACATCCCATGTTAGAGTGTCTGAGTTTTAGTCTAGGCTCCACTTTCTATTCCAGGTTCTTGCTAATGCACACCCTGAAGGGCAGCAGGTGATGATGGTTCAAGTACTAGGGTTCTTAGCACTCATGGTTTCACATGGGAAACCAGAATTGAGTTGCAGCCTCTTGACTTCTGCCTGGCCTATCCCAGGCTATGGAAGCATTTGGGATGTGAACCAGCTGATAGATGATCTCTCTTTCACTCTCTGTTTCTCTCTCTCTGCCTCTCTGCCTTCCAAATATGTACCTTGATCAAACTCAATCAGGACTGGCAGTTAACTGTGTAATCAAAATAGTTAGTGAGTTCCATGACAAAGAAAAATGATAAAGGTTCTGTTCTTACCAGAATTGCAGATTAGTACATTAGTAGCCCCTGTCCCCAAACCACCTCTGGAAAAATGCCAAAGTATGAGGGAAAAGTGCAATTCATTGTTATTGAAAATAAGCATCATCTCTGGGAAAACCAAAGTTGCAGTGAGTTCTGTATAGGAAAGAGTTTGTGACTTCAGCCTGGTGTGAAGGCAACCAGAGTTGGCTTTTCTTATTTACTATAAGAACTAGTACACAGATAGAAAAAGGAAATAAAACCAATGGCTTAAATTACTAAAAAGGGACCATCAGGTGAACATAACTCAGGCAAATAAAACCCAGCTAGTACCCAGAAACCTGACCACATCTTTTTTCCCATCAAAGTTTCACACCCCCTCACTCATCCCTCCCATACAATCTGACTACTGTTCTAACTCCCACAGCTACCAACCTTGCTCTTCTTAATGGAATTATCAGCTCAAAGCTTACTGAAACACTCATACTGTTATTTACATTTTGAATACATTATTAAATAATGAGCTTGCTCTGGTCCATTTTATCATTGGAAATTATTTTCAATTATACATTTCCAGGAATTGTAAGGTTTCAGATTTTCTTTTCATTCCTCCTTGTGTAATTTTTCAGTCACTCATTTTTTTTAAAAGCTTCTGGAAATACTTTCTAAATGTAGTAAAATATGCCATGTTAATGTACATGTGGGGTGTTTATATATTCATGTAACTATGAATAAATCAAGATGTAAACATTTTCGTCACCTTGAAAAAGCTCTTCTGTGCTTCTCCCATTCAATTCACTCCACATACATTCCCTGAACTGATACAGGAAGCCATTAATTAATTTTTACCAGAATTTATCACATTTATTGTTTTAAGAATTTTGCATGACTTGAACAATAGCATGCATTCTTTGTATCTGACATCTTTATATCAATGCATTTCTAAGATGCAGCTATGAGTATGTGTTTGTCCTCTAATATCTTGAGTTCTTAGATTTTTGATGTCTTATTTCATCTTACTTATTTTAAATCAAAGAGGTTTCACTATAGTCAATAAAACAAGTAGACAAAAATTGAACACCATATCACTTTCATACTCCTTAAAAAACAATAATGTTGAATTTTTCATCATTCATGTTCAGGATTCCATGAACTGCTGTGTCATTATCAACTTGACTATTTTTTGTGTGGTTTGTTTGGCCTATCCCAGGCTGTTGAAGCATTTGGGATGTGATTGATAGTTTTAAGTATGTGAAACTTGCAGATATGTATGTAAAAAGCAGGTTCCTGAAGGAGTCCCATGATAGAATGACAGTTCAAGATCATTGCTAATTAGAACAGAGGCTATGTCAGATCATACGCAACGTGGGTGATAGCTCTTGTCTTAGCAATGGAAACAAACAAAATGGAAAAACAAAACAAAATAAAACTCCAACCAAAATAGTATGGTGAAGAGCTTAGGAGAAACCACTAGAGATTCCTGAATGTTTCCTTATGGTCCAGAAATTCCCCACTGGGACTGGTCAGTTCTCACAAATCTGACCTTTCTCTACCTCTTCACTTCTCTAATATACGCATGTTTTTTGCTTCATGTCATTTCCTCTGGGTTCTGCTGTGCGTTAATAAGTTTTAATAAGATGGAAAAATACATGCTATTGTGTTTGGAGAGCAAATGATTTATCCAGGAAATATAATCCCTTAACCTAATTAAACTGCATGTCTCCACAAAGCCCTGAAGGAGTAATGTTAATGGTGGGAATTTCAGACATTGTGTAAGCCTATAGGGAAGGAATGCAGTTTTCATTACAAGTATATTTGACATCCTTCTAATTTTACTACCATTGATTGAAACATCAAGTCATGCTTCCACCCTGTAGCCCAAGAACCCGGTAGATTTATAAGATGACAATTTTGTATAAGAGAAGAATACTTAGAAAATAGAATAGAATTTTAAAATTCCTAATTTGGACACATATTGAAGATACTGTAGACTACTACATGGGAATAAGAATGAAATACTTAAAATTCTGAGTACGGAGTTTTTCACTAAAACATCAGTTAATATTTCTGTTTTTCTGAAAATTCCTTAAGGGGTTGATGTTATGGAACAGTGAGTTCAACTGCCTTTTGTTATACCTGCATTGCATAGCGCAGTGCCTGTTCCAGTCCTGGTGTTTTGGCTTCCAATGCGCTGATGTGCTTCAGAAGGCAGCAGATGATGGTCCAAATGCTTGAGGCCCTGCTACACATAGGGGACCTCTGGAGTACCAGGCCCCCTGGCTTCAACCTGCCTCAGACATGGCTTCTGTAGCCATCTGGGGAGTGAACCAGCAGATGGAAGAGTTTTCTCTCTCTTTTTCCTCTCTCCATCTTTCTGTCCCTCCCTCTCTCTTTGTTGCTCTGCCTTTCAAATAAATAAATAACATTTTTTAAAGAAAGGATTCCCAGTTCTCTTCTATAGAAAGAAAGTTTACTGATTAAAAAACAACAAACAAACAAACAAAAAACAAACAAGGGGCTGGTGCTGTGGAGTAGCCGATGAAGCCACCACCTGCAGTGCTGGCATCCCATATGGACACCGGTTCTAGTCCTGGCTGCTCTAATTATGATCCATCTCTCTGCAATGGCCTGGGATAGCAGTAGAATATGGCCCAAATCCTTGGGCCTCCGCACCCATGTGAGAGGTCCAGAAGAAGCTCCTGGCTCCTGGCAGTGGATCGGCACAGCTCTGGCTGTTGTGGTCATCTGGGGAGTGAACCAGTGGATGGAAGATCTCTCTCTTTCTCTCTCTGCCTCTGCATCTCTGTAACTCTCCTTTCAAATAAAATAAATAAATAAATCTTTAAAAAAAACAAAATTATCTTACACGTTGAGACAAAGTCATGTATTTATGAAATGTCTTATTTTGTTCAACATTTCTAAATTATTGAAGGCATTTTTTGAATAACTGATACATTTGCATGGTTTAAAATCAAAACTGTGAGAGAGACAGAAGTGAGAATTACCATGTTCTACAATTTGATCGTCTAACTGAAAAAAAAAAATGTAGGAGCTGCTGCCTGTAACACTGTTATCCTATGTTGGCACTGGTTTGAGTCTCGGCTGCTCCACTTCCAATTCAGCTCCCTGCTGACGTGTTTGGGAAAGCATTGGAAGATGACCCTAGTTTTTGAGCCCCTAGAATCCACCTGGGAGACTCACAGGAAGCTCCTGTCTCCTGGTTAGGACTGGCCAGGCTCCAGCTGTTGCAAACATTTGGGAAGTGAACTAGTACATGGAAGATCTCTCTCTCGCTCGCTCGCTCGCTCTCTCTCGCTCGCTCGCTCTCTCTCGCTCTCGCTCTCACTCTTTCTCTGTAACTCTGCATTTCAAATAAATATATAAGTCTTAAAAGAGAAAATACAGATTTTACTCAATACTTCGGAGAGCACATTAAAAAAATAGAATCTTCTTAAATATAGAAATATCTAGAGTAACAAAAACAAAATTAATAAACTCTCTACATTAAACTTTTAAAGATTTATTTATTTGAGAGGTAAAGTTATAAACAGAGAGGGAGAGACAGAGAGAAAGGTCTTCCATCCACTGGTTCACTCCTCAGATGGTCACAACAGCCAGAGATGAGCCAATCTGAAGCCAGGAGCTAGGAGCCAGGAGCTTCCTCTAGGAGCCCAAGGACTGCATCATCCTCCACTGCCTTCCCAGGCCATAGCTGGGAGCTGGATAAGAAGAGAAGCATGCAGGGCATGAACTGGTGCTCATACGGGATGCTGGCGATGCAGGCAGAGGCTTAGCCCACTAAACCACATAGAAATGAAAATTTAGGCATGGAAATTTTAAGTGACTTGCCCAAGGTCACATAGCTTAATAATATTTTCAGTTGCAATTTGAAATTGTTGTATTCTCAACCACAAGAACTCCAAGGATCATTTTCAAATAAATGGAGGTAGACAGTATCATAATGAGGATGAAAATATCAGACTGAAATCACATACAAAATTTATGACCATTCGTCATCCATATGCTTAGATTTTGATTATTGTAATGTGATTGCACTTAAGAAAAATGGATTTGACTGGCCCTCTTGATTAGTCTAAGTAATTATATACTTTTCTTTATCTAAAAAAAACCTATAAAAGTCTATTATCTCAATATAGAATAATGGGGCTCATTTTTTATAGAAAGATAAAGGCTTGAGCCTGCCACTCTTAATCCTCAATGAATGTTTAAAACTTAAAACTATTTTCACTTAATACAAAATGATTTTATTAGAAATAATTGAAGTAATTACTCCCAAATTGATCTACGCTTCCCACTGCTTCAGATTTCTAACTTTTTTTTTCTTTTGAGCTTTTAATATTTCAAATGTAAAGTGCTTTGAGACTTGTAAAAGATGCTTTTAAAAATACACACTGTCAAAGTGTTACCAGTTACTGTTAAACTCAGTTATGTCAGGCATGGCACACATTAAATTGTTGAAGTGATTCATGTAAGATTCCTCATGTTGATTATATGACCTACAGCACAGACATAAATCGCTTTAAACTAGAGAGCAAGATATTGTCACTCTGTCAGTAAAATGACCTTGGATGAATAGGATGAACAACGAATTAGATTCTCTATATGGTTATTTATTTCCAACTTTAAAAATCCCTCTCTCTGTTTCATTCTCTCACTCTCTGTGAGTCTCTTCACTTGAGATTGATAATGGCCATGGAGCTCTGGGGGACTAATTGGCAAATTTAAACTAAAATCCAAAAGAATGAAGTAATAAAACAAGAATTATAAATCAGTTTCTGAACTTAAATAAATGGTAGAGTATTTCTGAATGTGATTATTATTTCTTCAAGTATTTCTTTTAGGTGGTTGTTAAATGTCAACTAACCTCTAATTTTTGAAAAAAGACAAGCCTTGCAATGTTCTTGAAAAAAAGGTATCATTTTGAAACTTACCATGTATATAAAACCATGTAATTTTCTTATATTGGTGCATTTGTATGATTTATAGGAAACATACATGGTGCAGTCACAGAGTTTTCCACAGTATCCATTTCTTATCTCCATCCATACAAATGTATTTTTAGCTGACTGCTTGGCTACTCTGAGTAAGACTATAATTCTCAGTGTCCTTTGCAATTAGATAGGGTATTGTGATGGTCTTTGGCTTATGTGAAGAGATGTGGTGAGATGAGATGTGAGGAGAAGCAACTTGGGAGAGCTTTTGGGAATACTCCTTAATAGAGAATGTAATTGTACCATTTGCCTCCCCTCACTTTTCCTACCCATTGTATGGTGTAGATGTTGGCATTATGAACCATGTGTTAGGTTAAGGCCACGTATGGCAGAGGCACTCAAGCTAAGTCTGAGTCTCCAACATCATAAAGTTACACACTAGTTAATGGCTGAGAGATGCACCTCGTCTAAAAACAAAGTATTTTACTAATCCTAGAGCAACCTCCAGGCCTCAAACAAGTACTAGCAGGAAGTGGTTTGGCATCCTCATCAATGCCAAACTTAGATCACACTACAGTGGAGATTATATGATGATGACAATACCAAAACCCATTACATGGAGCATGAAGACCAATGAGCAAGACAATTCCATCAAGGCAGCAACATTTGCCTGCATGATCTAACCAAGGAAATCCTTTGACTATCAAGGAAGCCATTCATTCTTTCTGTACAGCAGAATTTGATAAATGCTTTGTTGTGGTAACTTCAATTCTCTTCTTTGTCTGAAGAGAACCTTTTATTGGGTTATTTTCTTACTGATACACTGTGTCAATCTAAGTTCATCTGATCAAGAAAAAGAAATCACACTTATTGGAACAAGAAAAGTTTAATGTAAGAATTATTAACTATGACAGGGGATTGGAATGTCAACTAATAAGAGATAAAGAGAATTTAAAGAATAGAAGAATATTCTGTCTTCACCCTGGGTCTAAGATAGAACAGCCAAGGATGAGACCCATCAGCACAGGGCAGAGGTCCTCACGTCATAGGAGAAAATGTGGTCATTGTCCTAACTACTGTGAAACCCTTGCAGCATAGCTTGCTGGAAAACTGCTATCTGGAACTTGCCAGAAGTCCATCCTCTGTCGTATCAAGGAAAGTTCTTCATGGAGAGGTCTCACCAAAAACACTCCATTAAAAATCCCACTTGAGATACATTTGATGGGGTTTAAGTGTTGGCCACTGGGTGCTGCTTACTGCTGTGCATTACAAGAGCCTGCCATTGGAGGACGTCAGAGAGCTGTGGGACTCAGATGCTGTCAGCTTGAGAACCACCTGAGAGTGGCGCTGTGGCTAAAGAAGCAGCTGCCTTCAGGGGCTACTGGACAGGGCACTGCAGGAGCAGTGGTGAGTGCCGTAGGAGCTGGTGCGGGAGCTGAGCAGACCTGCTGCAGCAGCCCAGAGTATATGTGCTCCAGGAACAGAAGGGACTTTTTCTCCTGCAGGGTGTCTCCCAAACTTTCTGTAGACAACGTTTTAGTGCCATCTGACAAAATAAAATATTTAAAGGACACACATCCATTTTCACAAACCAGGAAAAGGAGTGAATTTGGAATGAAGAACTAATACCCTGTGGATGTGCACATCTACAAATGTTTGTCAAATATGTGGAATCAAATAACCCATCTGTTATGTGGAAGTCATGGGACTATAAGAAAACAAGCCAGATAGAGAAAAGTACCTATCACCAGGAAATCTGGCTTTTGAACGGAATAGTAATATCTTGATGAACTTTGGGGTTCTTTTTCCTGTGTGGGGAGTGAGTATGTTCTGTGTGGGGGGAAAACAGTATGCACAGATATCTGAGGATGAAAAGAATGGACTAGAGGCTGATGTGGTATGGAAGGGTAAGCTGCCACTTGTGAAGGGACATGCCTTAATCCACGTGCTGGTCAGAATCTTGGCTACTGCACTCCCCATCCAGCTTACTGTAAATGCACCTGTAAAAGCAGTGGAAAACGGTCCAAGTACTTGAGCCCCTGACGCCCATGTGGGAGACCAGGATGGAGTTCTGAACTGGCTTCTGCCTTGTCCAGATCTCACTTTGACAGCCAGCTGGGAAGTGAGCCAGCAGATGGAAGATCTCTTTCTCTCTCTCTCTCTCCTCCTCCCCAATCTCTCTCCTCACCTCCTCTTGGTGTCACTCTGCCTTTCCAATAAATAAATATATCTTTTAAAAAAGAGAAAAAAGATGGACTATGGCAATGATTAACAATTGTCTTCCATATTTGTCCTCCCTTTCTTCTGTAATATAGCATTCTTACCTGGGCACATGGCAGCCCAGAATAGGTTATTTTCCAGCCTCCACAACAGTCAAGCATGGTCAATGGCAGTTCATTTCTCAGACTTGTGACTGCTGAGCTGCAAGGAGAACTATGTAGCAGCTTTCATAAGCCTTCGGTGAGGAACCGTGCACCTGATCCCTTCACACTTTACTTGGTTCTGTCCAGCATCGTTCTTGAGTTGTCTCTTCCTCTTGGACTAAAGAGCAAGGCTATATATATGCAGCTGAGTAAAAGATTGGAGCCCAAGTTTCTGACACTGGAATAACCTCCTAGTCCTGGAATGTACATTCAATCTTTTCTCCATAAAATATAAATACACATTTCTACATACCTCGTTGGTTATTTTGGTTTTGTTGTTGCTGCCACATTTTTTAAAAAGATTATTTATTTATTTATTTGCAAGGCATAGTTACAGAGAGAGGGAGAGACAGAGAGAAAGGTCTTCCATCTGCTAGTTCATGCCCCAAATGGCTACAATGGCCAGAGCTGTGCCAATCCGAAGCAAGAAGCCAAGAGCTTCTTCTGGGTCTCCCATGAGGGTTCAGGGGCCCAAGCACCCGGGCCATAAACAGAGAGCTGCATTGGAAGAGGAGCAATCAGGACATGGACTGCTGTTCATATGAAATGCCAGTGCCATAGGTGGAGGCTTAGCCTATTACACCACTGTGCTGACCCCTGTTGCTGCCACATTTGAACTTAAGTACTACGTACTTTAAGTCCTAACTCCCAATTGTCTACAGATAAACAACCCTCTAAAATTCTTAGTTCACCCTATTATACATAATGCCATTTTGGCCAATTCATAAAAAATTTGATGTCAGTAAGTAGTAAATAAGTTGAACAATAAATCAGAATATATGAAACATATTTTAAACCCAGATAAAGGGTTGGGAGATTTTTGTCTATTGTGGATTAGCCAGGGAAGAAACAGTCTGTGTGCTAGCATGGATGATAGAAAGATGAGTACAGCTTTCTCATTTTCATCAGGAAGGTCTAACTATGTCATGGGTTATATATTTATTTTACCAAATTCATGTCAATTCACTTTACTGTGCCATTGATGGAAACGTGGGTAGGAAGAGACCTGGGATTGAACCAGCTTTCTTCTCTCCCCTTTGCTACCTCACCAGCATCATAATTTTTCCACTTCAAATTACATGAGACACACATATAGCCAGCTAAAACAGAGATAGTCAAAGTTTCTCTTTTTAGTGCTCCTGAAATGAAGACAGACAAACAATGTGAAATGATTGTAGATAGGCTGACAGCTTGATAGGAATTACTAAAATTCTTAACTTATTGAAAAATTAAATATTTACTATTTTAGGAATACTTTGGGTAAGCACTAAATTTAAGTTCATATTAATGAAACAAGAAAAAAAAATGAAGTAAACCTAACCAATGATTTCAAAAAAGAGGAAAAATGCTTATACATAAATATAAATAGTTGAGAATTTTGGAAATACTTGCAAATAAATAGATGATTATGTAAAGGAGAAATAATAGGCAATTGAGAAAATCAGAACCATGTTCTTCAGCCAGGGTAGAATTTTTTGCTATAATCTCTATTACAGACTGAATTGTATCTCCCCATAATTCATAGGTTGAGGACCTAACTCCCGATGTGACTATGTTTGGTGACATAGCTTTTAATGAGATCATTAAGGTTAAATGAGACCTTAACAATAGGGCCTAAATTCAATATGACTGGTGTCCTTATAAGAAGAGGAAGAAACACTAGGAAAAAGATCAGGTAAGGACAAAGCAAAAAGGCATCTGTTGACAAGGCAAAGAAAAAGCCTCCACTGAAACCAATCCTGCTGATTCCTTATCTTGGACTTGCAACTTCCAGAACCATTAGAAAATAAGCCTCTGGGGGATGGCTCTGTGGCATAGCAGGTGAGGCCGCTGCCTGAGATGCCGGCATCCCATATGGACACAGTTAGAGACCCAGCTGCCCCATTTCAGATTCAGCTCCCTGCTGATGTTTCTGGGAGGGCTCAAGTGCTTCAGCCCCTGCATCCACATGGGAGACCTGGATTCAGCTCTTGACTCCTGGCTTCTACCTGGCCCAGCCCTGGCTGTTGTGGCCATCTGAGGAGTGAGCCAGCAGATGCAAGATATCTCCCCACCATCCTGGTAACATTTACTTTCAAATAAATACATACGTCTTCAAAAAAGAAGAAATAAAATAAACCTTTGGTATTTAAAGCATGCATTCATTTGGAACTTTTTCTGATAAATACAGTTTCACAATATGGTCAATAAAACAATAAAATAAATGTAGTTTATTAACATCTGCTACCTACAAGGGCCCTGATCCTAGGTATTTTTAGGCTAAATCTTATCTTCGAGTGTTCCTAAAAATAATCAGATTGTTTCTAATGTCCAATGTTTCTCTGTCCTTTCCTGAATTTCTCATTCCTGTAGTGATGATAAAGAACTGTATAATAGTATTTGTTGTAAAAGTCTCAGATCTGCTATTAGCAATTAACTACAAATAGGTAAAGAACGTATAAGGGCCAGCATTCTGGCATAGCCTGCTACATCGGCATCCCATATGAGCACCTGTTTGTGTCCTAGCTGCTCCACTTCTGATCCAGTCCTGGTAATGCACCTTGGAAAGCACCAGAGGATAGCCCAAGTACTTGAGCTCCTTCATCCATATGGGAGACCCAGAAGAAGCTCCTGACTCCTGGCTTCCACCTGGCCCAGCCCTGGTCATTGCAGCCGCTTGGGGAATGAACTAGCAGATGGACACACTCTCTCTCTCTCTCTCTCTCTCTCTCTCTCTCCCTCTCTTTCTCTGTCTCTTCACTGCCTTTCAAATAAATAAATATTTAAAAAAAAAAAAAAGCCTAAGCACCAATATTGATACCACACGTGCCAGCAGAAGCCATACCTTTATAACAAAGTTCAATGTCAACAAAAAAGGAAAACTCCTTGGCTACCATACCAAAAATAAGGATAAGTTAGCTATTGTCCTATAAAATCTGTATTCTCTAAATGAATCAATTTATATTTTCCTTGAATGTCTTTCATGTCCCAAGAAATTTAAAAGAAAAATCATTTAGAATAATTTTAGGGTAACAATCTCACAAAAGTAACCTCACTTTTGAAACTTGCATTTAAGTAAAAAACTCTTCCTCTTGTGTCATTTTGCAATTTTTATATATTCACAGAACCAGATAAGACAAATATTACAGCCTTTAGTTATAACAATTTTATGGTTTTTAGATGAATTCAGCTTCAACTAGCAGAGTAGGATAAAAATTATCCAAAATGCATTTTAGCATGTGGAACAGGCCTTGTTCTAACCAATTTGGTACTTACGTGAGCCTCAGGCATCACACATAATTTTTGGTTTAAAACAATGCACCGATTGGCTATTTGGTCTTACCAGATTTACTCATTCTCTGAAGATCTTAATTTCCTCAAATGTGAAAACACTGAGGCAGGACAAGGCGTTTCTGAGGAGGGCTGACGCAGTTGTGCGACTTCCCTGGTACCCTAGTCCTTTGTTGTCCCTTCTCCCATTGATTCTGGGTTTCACCATGTGATTTGCTTTGGTCCGTTGGACAATGGTAAATGTAACATAAGCAGACTTAAAAAGTGATTGCACATTTGAGCTTATTCTCTCTTGCTTCACTTGGAACCCTGACATATGAACAAGGCCAAACCAGTCTGCCAGAGAAGAAGAGAGGTAACAGCTAATTATTCTTACACCCATTATTCTAGTCAATAGCTAGAGAATCACTGGACCATCTGGTATTGGTCAGATCATGTAGGACCACCCAGTCCTTAATCTAAGTTGCTAACTAACTCCAGGCACCTGGGTGGACCCAAATGAGATCAACTAAGACTGATCAGACTTAAAGAACTTCAGCAGAATCAATTAAATGACTAAAAATTGTGAAGTCACTAAGTTTTGGGTAGTTAGAATACTAGGAGATGATATAGTTTATAATGTCCTCTACAGTTCTAAAATGTTACAATTCTTTTATTAGACAGTGTAAAATTACAAATGCATGGTCTTTGCAGACAGAGAATCTGTTCAAGTTTTTCCAAGTAGACAAACCTCTGAGTTTGTTTCCTACTCTCCTGTATGGAATACTGATCATCCTTTCTAGTTGGCCTCAGACAGTCCCATTTTTCCTTGTTCTCCTAATGTATTTCTTACTAGCACTCATTTTCCCTCTCTAAAGTGTTTCAGTTGGATCTATAAATGCTATTGTGATACCAAAATCTATTTCATAAACTTAAAGGCAGTAAAAATGAGATTAAATAATATTATTATCCTTAGTTATTGATTAACAATCCATGTTCACACTGAGAAAAACATCTGCAGTCTTACTGTAACAATTACAAAGATGATCTTTTAATTTATGGTTGCATGAAAACTTGTTGTTAGTGTATTCCATAAACTGGGTGGTTAAGATGGCAGCTTCTGGAAACAAGTTGCTTGTAGTCATCTTTCACATGAATGTGGCCTTCTGTACTTCAGACAATTAACATCAATCCATCAAGATTTCTTGGGAACTAATAATGTTTAAACACACAAACACACACACTCATACTGCTCAAAATTGTACTTAGCATATCTTGCCATTAAAATATGAAATATTATTACAGGAAAAATAGTAGAAGTGTCTTACTACTTTACTTTTTGCCAAAACAACATAGAAATTTATTAGCAGATTCTTGTAAGCAATGTCCTTATATGCTGCATCACTTTGATCTGAACTACCTTTGAGCTGCAGAGGTGTCAAACCTCACATATTACACTCACTGAATATCTGACCTGCCAGTGTTAAAATGTGTCTCTCTCCTTTGCTGTGTCATTGTAATTGATTTGTCTAAATTCATGCTTATAACTTCCTGAAGGAAATACCTGTGTTGTCAAAACAAAGTAACATTTTATGTATTCCAATGATAGGTTGCATCATTAGTTTCTATTAAATGATTAAAACATTGTATATTAAAGTTAAAATGCTAATATGCTGTGATTCTATTTTTTCTTAATTAATTTAAGTGCCTTTTGAGTTGCCAAAAGTACCTGTTTAAGACAGGTACATAAGCTGTACTTTGGAAATTTATATTCTTTAAATAAAAGCTTTATATATATAAAAAAAAGATAATGGAGAAAAAAGACCATTGATTATCATATCCTTCAATTTTCAGGTTATTTTGTATTATTCTATTGTACTTGAAATGTAATGTATATGAGATTATATTTTAATAAATATTTTCTAAACTATAAAAAAAGACAGGTACAATTCTTATTTGTTGAATGAGTAAATCATTGGTTTAAGAGAAAATATACATTCATGTAGCACACAATAATTGGCTATCTCAGATATATCAATTAATTGTGTTATACACAGGGGTATAGATATACACTTCAGGATTGCTAATTGTATTATTCGTTATTATGTGTGACTTTAAGGAATGATACATACCCACTATATTTGATAAGTATCCATGACTTTAACTTTGTCTCTAAAAATATACATTATCTGCTCAGTCTTGTCTCAGATTTGGCCTTTACAATAATGATTGATAAGTGCTGTACTTGTCACTGGCTGCTATTGATTTTGGTGGACCAAAACCAGACTGCATGTTTTGAATTGTGCTTTATGTTGAATAGTTCTTGTGTTTATGAGCCAATATAGGAACAATTCTAGATAATTACAGAAATTATTGAAATACTGGAAGAGTAAAATCATCAAAAGTGATTCTTTTCATTTGATTGTCAATACTTAAAAACATTACATTTATTTTGGCTATACATATAAAAACAAAATTGGCATATATAAACATGATAGAATTATCTTTGGTGGCTTAGAAAATTAAAAGCACAAGTGAAAACAAAAGTTAATAGAATGTGAACCCTGGTTGCACTGTGCTTCACGGTGTGAGGCCTTATGGCCTCCGCCCTGCCACTGCTCTCCTGCCTGCATGCTTGCTTCATGTGGCTTACTGGCTCCTGGCATACTTTCTGCCTGGTATGGACCCTACTTAGCTTCTAGATCACTCTTTCTCCCCTAAGTAAAGCCCTCATTTTCTTGCACATTTCTCTCACTGAATGAAATCCTAAAAAACTTAAAAAAAATAGCATGTGAATAAGAGCTCTTGAATTACAAAAAGAGCAAAAACAATAACATCACATACTTTCAACCTGTTTGGACCCAGAATAAGAGAGAACTAGTACTAAAATGTCAACAGTTGCGTTTACCCTTTAACAGTCACATTTTTAGGGTTGCCTTTGCATAACTCTTCAACTAATGTACAGAAAGTAAAAGAATGATAGCTTCTCAAAACTTGCACTTGATAGAAATGTCAAAGAAGCAATAATTTTAGTGAGGCCCCCCATATGCCTTGCTAAATGTAGGCTTTCAAATGGATCATGTATTTTATGTGTATTTCAATGAGTTCATTTTGGCTTTTCTTTAGAATTTTCTAATCAAACACAAAGAATCAAAATTTTAGAAACAAAAGTAAAGAACAACAAATGCAAAATGAATTGTTTTGTATTGCCTCCTAAACACCCTAAATATGAACACAAAACTTAGAATAGCTCTATGAATTCAGAGGGAAAAAGACCATTTGATAGTCACAATTGCTTACTGAAGAGCAATACGCATATGTTTTTGAGCATGCAACACGCAGAGGATAAAACCAGTGCTTTCAGAACTGTAATGTGAAGAGAGGTTTTAGCAAATAGTACTTTCAATGAATGGCAGCAATGTATGGACTGTGAAAATGTCTATTAGTATCTTAGGTTATGCTAATAGAACCAGCAAAACTGCAGTTCCTTTCTGTTTTGTTCTGGACAGAACACAACGAAACAATTGTGTAAAGACATTGATGCCACACTTAATGTAATGTTTGCTGTGATCACACAGGAACAACAAACATGATGAAGAAATTCAGAATAATCAGTTGAAAGACCTATTGTTGCTAAGAAAAAAATAGAGAAGAAAAGACTTGGAAAGGTGAAGTCATGATAGCAAATGTGCAAACACTTGAAGAGGAGGGAAGGGAAACCATAATTTTAAGCCTCTCAAGTTTTCTAAAGATATTTTTGTTCTATATTAAGAACTCTAATAGACCACACTCTCTAAAGAAAGAATAGACCACCTCAAAAGGTAATATGCTCCCATTCATGAAAGTATTGATTCAGATAACACTGAGATTCAGCAGAGAATCTATAGATTCAGCAACCCAAGGGTAATTGAGCTAAATAACGTTTAATGGTCCTTCCAAGCCTAAGGGACCTTGGTTTCAGGACATATAAATATACAATTAGCTAGGAGAAAATAAAAACTACTTGTTTTTAAAGTAAGGGGTATGCATATCCATGAAAAAAAATCTCCATTCAACACATAGTTCCAAAATCCTCAATATCATACCATTCATAGGAAATTCTCCTTTCAAAAATAAAAGAGGCTCAAAAGGTGAGTAAAAATTTAAGTGACCAAAATGTTACTGTTTTCTGATCTGAAATTTATATACAAAGAAACACAAAGATTTAAATTTGAAGAAACAATAGCAGCAAATAGCAAAAAATTTGAAGTGAATATGAGATGCAATTTCCAAAAAAGTATAAAGATCTTTTTTATGATATACAGATTTAGAAGACAAAATGTGTATCTTTATTGTAAGGAAAAGCAAGTTGCTTGTAAAAGAATGTTATACCTTCAACATTTTTAAAAGGCACACATTGGGCTAAAAAACTGCTCTGTTCTCATGGTTTCCCTAAACAAACTGTTGACTATCTGTATACTTTCAAACCCATCACCTTCAATATCTAGCTATTGTTCGCTCTTGTTTTTGGAACCAAAGTACTAAAAGGTGAACCTAGTATCTGATTTGTAGTTCTCAGGTTATAAGATCTCTTTGATTTTCACTTGCTTTTTCTTTAAGGCAGACCATTTTACATTACAAAAAAGAAGGAAAGTGTGACCTTTCTTATCCATATATTCCAGAGTATGATTTAGTTGCTGCATGTGGTTTAAAAATATCTAGGAGGGATATAATTCAATGTAAATTTATTTCTGATATTATGTCTCAGATGTCCATGTGGCATAAAATCAATTTTGAATAATTTTGGTTGCTTTATTAAAGTTCCTCAGAAACTGTCCAAAGATGGTTCAAATATACTGAACCCTAAGGGCGATCCCCATACTCTTCATAAGGTGCATACAAAATCCCATTCCCTTGAATAAGGGTTAAGTGATGCTTTAAAACATTCACAGAATAGTGAGTTTCTTATGCTAAGAATTTCATTCTTTTTAACATTTTATATTCACCCTGACATCATTTCACTCAAGTGTTCAAAATGCCACTCATAGACACAATCGGTTTTCTTGGATTGCCACATAGAAATGAAATTAGAACTTGGAGCTCAAGTAATTAACCTTAATCACTTTCAGATATGGCTTCAATGCATCTTAATTTTTAAGGTGAACAAATTTCGTGTATTTCATATGTACAGACTTAGGAACATAGTGATACTTCCCAATACTCTCCCTCCACCAATGCTCCCACCCTCCTTCCTCCTAACTTCATTATCATTTCTTTCAATTTTTAGTGATCTACTTTCAGTATATTTTATAGTCGTAAGATTAACACTACACTACTAAAATAAGTAGTAAGAAGAATGGTACTGATTTTCAACAACAGAGACAAGTGCTGTAAGTAATCATTGAATGATAACATTTTTGGTACTCTATTAGTTTCCACAAATCAGGGAAATCATATAGTATTTGTCTTTTGGGGACTGGCTTATTTCACTAAGTATAATAGTTCCCAGAGATAGGATTTTTTTTAAAAAAAGATAGGATTTCATTCTTTTTTATGGCTGAGTAATATTCCATCACACACATACACACACACTCACACACACACACACACACACCCCTCAATTTCTTTATCTGGTCATCAGTTGATGGACATCTGGATTGATTCCATATTTAGATATTGTGAATTGAGCTTCAGTAAACATGGGGGTATAGACACCCTTTTCATATGCTGATTTCATTTCCTGTGGGTAAATTCCGTGGAGTGGGATTACTGGGTAATACGGTAGATCTATTTTCAGATTTTTGAGGTATCTCCTATCAATGGTTGTACTAGTTTACATGGATTGGGCTACCTTTCTCCCCACATCCTCACCAGCATTTATTGTTCTTTGATTTCTATTTGAGGGACATTCTAACTGGGGTGAGGTGAAAACTTATAACGGTTTTTAAAGAGAGCTTTTTTTAAAAAAAAAAAAGATTTGTTTATCTATTTGAAAGACAGAGTTAGAGGAAGAGACAGGGAGAGAGATAGATAGATAGAGAGAGAGAGAGAGAGAGAGGTCTACCATCCATTGGTTCACTCCCCAGAAGGCCGCAATGGCCAGAGTTGTGCCAATCTGAAGCCAGGATCCAGGAGCTCCCTCTGGGTCTCCAATGTGAGTGCAGGGGCCCAAAGACATGGGCCATCCTCTACTGCTTTCCCAGGCCATAGCAGAGAGCAAGATTGGAAGTGGAGCAGCTGAACTAGAACCGACGCCCATACAGGATACAGGCACTACAGGCGCCTGCTTAACCCACTATGTCGCAGTGCCGGCCCCTCTCACAGTGGTTTTGATTTACATTTCCCTGATGGCTGGTGATCCTGAGCATGTTTTATCTGTCTGTTGACCATTTGGATTTCCTGTTTTGAAAAATTCCTGTTCAAACTTCTTAATTGGAATCGTTGTTTTGCTGTGGTTGTGTTTCTTGAGCTCTTTACAAATTCTGGATATTAATCCCCTATCAGTTGCATAGTTTGCAAATATTTTCTCCCATTCTGTCAGTTATGTCTTCACTTTGCTGAGTGTTTCCTTTGCAATGCAAAAGTTTCTTACCTTGATATAATCTCATTTGTCTATTTGTCACCTCTAGGCTAAATCGATTCCAAGGTATTTAATTTTTTTTAACGCTTTTATTTAAAGAATATAAATTTCCAAAATACAGCTTATAGATTACAATGGCTTCCCCCCCCATAACTTCCCTCCCACCCGCAACCCTCCCCTTTCCCACTCCCTCTCCCCTTGCATTCACATCGATTCATTTTCAATTCTCTTTATATACAGAAGATCAGTTTAGTATATATTAAGTAAAGATTTCAACAGTTTGCCCTCACATAGCAACACAAAGTGAAAAATATTGTTGGAGTACTAGTTATAGTATTAATTCACAATGATTAGCACATTAAGAACTGAGATCCTACATGATATATTTTTTTAAATTGATTAATTTTCTATGCAATTTCCAATTTAACACCAAAGTTTTTTTTTCATTTTTAATTATCTTTATATACAGAAGATAGATTCAGTATATACTAAGTAAAGATTTCATCAGTTTGCACCCACACAGAAACATAAATTTTTTGTAGCTATTTGTGAATGGGGTTGATGTTATAAGTTCTTTCTGTGGCATGGCACTGTCTTTGTATACAAAGACTATTTATTTTTGTGTGTTGATTTTGTATCCTACATGTTTGCCAAAATCTTTTTAAAGTTCCAATAGCCTCTTAGAGCAGTCTTTTAGTTCCCCTATACATATGGAACCATATCATCTGTAAACAGGGATGATTTGACTTCCTATTTTCCAATTTGTTTTTCTTTTTCTTCTTTAATGGCTCTGGCCAAAATTTCCAGGGCTATATTGAAAAGCAGTGGTTAAAGTGGGCATCCTTGTTTGGGTCTGGATCTTAATGGGAATGCTTGCAACTTTTCTTCATTCATTAAAATGCTGGCTATGGGTTTGCCATATTTTGCCTTGACTTTGCTGAGGAATGTTCCTTCTATACCCAATCTCCTTAAGACTTTTATCATGAAAGGTTATTGTATGTTATCAAATGCTTTCTCTGCATCTATTGAGATAATCATATTTCTGTTCTTCATTTGGTTAATGTGATATATCATATTTATTAATTTGCATATATTAAACCATCCCTGCATACCAGGAATAAATCTCACTGGGTCCAGGTGTATGATCTTTCTGATGATTCCAATAGCTTGAGAATTTTTGCATCTATGTTCATCTTTGATATTAGCCTATAATTCTCTTTCTTAATTATATCTTTTTCTGATTTAGGAATTAAGGTGATGCTGGCCTCAAAGAAGGGGTTTGGGAGGATTCCCTCCTTTAAATTGTTTTAAATCGTTTGAGAAGAATTGTAATTAATTCTTTAAAAGCCTGGCAGAATTCAGCAGTGAAGTCATCCAGTTCAGGACTTTTATTTGTTTGGGGAATTTATTATTGATTTCATTATATGATCTTGGTTATTGATCTGTTTAGGAATTCTATGTCTTTGGAGATCAATTTTGGTAGATTGTCTTCATCCAGGAATCTATTCATTTATCCTAGATGTTCTACTTTGTTGGCATATATTTCTTTGAAATAATTCCTGATGATTCTTTTTATTTCTGTGGTATCTGTTGTTATATCTCCTTTTTCAACTCTGATTTTATTGATTTTGGTCTTCTTTTTTCTGATTAGTTAGGCCAATGGTGTATCAATTTTGCTTATTTTTCACTCAGCATGATATTTTCCAGATTCCAAAACATCATGCTGAGTGAATTAAGCCAGTCCCAAAGGGACAAATATCAATGTTCTCCCTGATCAGTGACAATTAACCTAGCACCAAAAAGGAAACCTGTTGAAGTGAAATGGACACTCTGAGAAACAGTGACTTGGTCAGCCCTTGTCCTGACTGTTGATGTACAATTTAATATTTTATCCGTTTTAGTATTTTTGTTGTTGTTGTTGTTCTACTTAATACTATTGGTTGAACTCTGTAATCAACACACATTTATCCTTAGGTGTTGAAATTTAACTGAAAAGTGATCCCTGTTAAATATAAGAGTGAGAATAAGAGACGGAGGAGATGTACAATTTGGGACATGCTCCAATTGGACTTATCCCAAATGGTGGAGTTAGAAATGTGCCAGGGGATTCCAATACAATCCCATCAAGGTAGCATGTACCAAGGCCATCTCACTAGTCCAAGTGATCAATTTCAGTTCATAATTGATCACACTGATAGGTCTAAGAGTCAAAGGGAACACACAAACAAGACTAGTGTCTGCTCATACTAACTGATAGAATCAAAAAGGGAGAGAACGATCCATCATGGGAAGTGGGAGACACAGCAGACTCATAGAATGGCAGATGTCCTAAATAGCACTCTGGCCTCAGAATCAGCCCTTATGACATTCATATCTGGCTGAAAAGCCCATGAGAATATTTCAGGCATGGAAAGCCAAGACACTCTGGCAAAAACAAAACAAAACAAAAAAACAAAAACAAACAAACAAAACAAACCCTAAATGAAAGATCTCTGTGAGTAAGTGTTGCAGTTGAGTTTCTCAACAATGTTGCAGTGGATTCGTTTCTGAGAGGAGCAGCGTGGTGGGGGCAAGAGGCGCGGAGTCAACACACAGACCCCGGGAGTCAGGTGAAAGCAGGCTTGAGGCGAGCAGCCCGCAGACTCGTTTATTACAGTTGGTACAACTTCTTATATAGCCAAGACCAGCCAATCTGGTCAAGGGGCGGTCTATGCCCCAACCAATCACAGCCTATTGTCAGGCAGTTTCCAAAGCCATCCAATCACAGCCTTTTACCAGGCAGTTTCAAATCCATCCAATCATAGCCTGTTGCCAGGCAGTTTCCAAAGCCATCCAATCATAGCCTGTTGCCAGGCAGTTTCCAATCCATCCAATCACAGCCTGCTCTCAGGCAGTTTCCAATCCATCCAGTCACAGCCTGTTGCCAGGCAGGCTCCATTGCCAGGTGGGTTTCAAAGCCATTCCTGAGTAACTGACGCTCGCTTGCCAGTGGCCACCTTGGCATGGCCTTCTCATTCCACCACAAGTAAGATCCCAGTAGAAAGAACAGGGCCATCAAAGAAGGAATTATCTTTCTCTGAAGGGAGGAGAGAACTTCCACTTTGACTATGACCCTGTCTGAATAAGATTGAAGTCGGCGAACTCAAAAGGCTTCCATAGCCTCGGCATCTCATGACTAGAGCCTAGGGAGATTACTGACGCCATAAACAAGAGTGTCAAATTGTTAAGTCAACAACAGGAGTCACTGTGTACTTACTCCTCATGTGGGATCTCTGTCCTTAATGTGTTATCCAAGGTGAAGTAATGCTATAACTAGTACTGAAACATTATTTTACACTTTATGTTCTGTGTGGGTGCAAACTGATGAAATCTTTTCTCAATATATACTAAGTCAATCTTCTGTATATAAAGACAATTGAAAATGAATCTTGAAGTGAATGAAATGGGAGAGGGAGTGGGAGATGGGAGGGGTATGAGTGGGAGGGAAGTTATGGGGGGGGGAAGCCATTGTAATCCATAAACTGTACTTTGGAAATTTATATTTACAAGATAAAAGTTAAAAAATAAAAATAAAAGAATCATCCAATAAATAAAATAAAATAAAATAAAATAAAATAAAACATATCATGTATATTAACACAAAAAATTTTGCTTATTTTTTGCAAAAAACGATCCATTTGTTTCATTGATCTTTTGTACTTTTTAGGGTTTAATTTAGTGTATTTCTTCCCCAATTTTAATTATTTACTTCATCCTACTAATTTGGGTTTTGATTCATGTTTTTCTAGGTCTTTGGGATGTATTTATAGTTCATTTATTTGATGGCTTTTCAATTTATTGATGTAGACACTAATTGCTTTAAACTTCCTTCTTAATACTGCTTTTGCTATATCCCATAAATTTGATATGTTGTATTGTCATCTTCATTTGTTTCCAGGAATTTTTTTTATTTCCCTCTAGATTCCTTTTATTATCCACCGCTCATTCAGGAGTGTCTTGTTCATTCTCTATCTGTTAGCATATTTTCTAGTGATTCTTAAGTTGTTAATTTCCATATTCATTCCATTGTGATCAGAAAAGATACATGGTATGATTTCAATTTGTTTTTAATTTGCTGAGACTTGTTTTATGTCATAGCATATGGTCTATTCAAGAGCAAGTTCCATGTACTGATGAAAAAAAACATACTCTTCAACTGTGGGATGAAAGTTTCTATAGTTACAACATAATTCCATTCATAGTGTAGATTAGCTTTGTTGTTTCTTTGTTAATTTTCTGTCCAGTTGGTCTGTCCATTGATGAAAGTCAGGTGATGACATTTCCCATTACTATTGTATTGGAGTCTATGTTTTCCTTTAGATCCATTAATAGTTGTTATAAATAGGCAGGGGCCCTGGTATTGGGTGTATTTATATTTATTATAATCACATTTTCCTGTTCAATTGATCCCTTAATCATTACATAATGCCCTTATTTCTTTTAAAAGTTTATGTGTTAATGTCTATTTTGTCATATATTAGGATAGCCATACCTGCTTATTTTTGCATTCTGTTAGCATTGACTACCTTTTTCCTTTCTTTCACTTTCAGTCTGCATGTACCTTCTTTTGTGAAGTGTGTGTTTTTGTAGGCTGCAAATAGATTGGTCTTTTTTTTAATCCATTTAACCAGTCTGTATATTATAATTGGGGAATTTATGCCATTTACATAAGTCATAAGTTGATCCTGCTATTTTCCATAAAAATCCCAATGTTTGCTTTAGATTTCTTTTGTACTTTGACTTGGAATTTTTCTGCCTCCACATTCTTTCATAATGATGACTATGTTTCCATGTGTAGCACATCCTTAAACATCATTTGTAAGGCTGGATGGTGACAAATTCTTTCAATTTCTGTTTTGGAAGGTCTTTATTTCACCATCATTCATAAATGAGAGCTTTGTAGGGTATAGTATTCTTTTCAGTTTTTTTTCTTTAAACACTTAGACTATATCTCTCCATTCTCTCCTTGCCTATAGGATGTATGATGAGAAATCAGTTGTCAGTCTAATTGTATATCCTCTGAAAGTAATCTGGCGTTTCTGTTTTGCACATTTTAGCAATTTTTTTCCTTATTTTTTTTTTACTGTTGCAAATTTGACTGCAATGTGTCATGGTCAAGATATTTTATGGGGGCCAACACCATGGAGCAGTGGGTTAAAGCCCTGGCCTGAAGTGCCAGCATCCCATATGGGTGCTGGTTCTAGTCCTGGCTGCTTCTCCTCCGATCCAGCTCTCTGCTATAAAAGTAGTAGAAGATGGCCCAAGTCCTTGGGAGCCTGCACCTGTATGGGAGATCTGGAGGAAGCTCCTGGCTCCTGGCTTCGGATCGGTGCGGCTCCAGCTACTGTGGTCATCTAAGGAGTGGACCAGTAGATAGAAGACTGCTCTCTTTGTCTATACCTCTCCCTGTAACTCTTTCAAATAAACAAAATAAATCTTAAAAAAAAGATATTTTATGGTCATGTCCATTAGGAGTTCTATCTGCTTCATGTAGTTGGATGACCCTTTGTTTCTACTAATTATGGAAGTTTTCTGCTATTATGCCACTGAATAGGTTGACTGAAACATTTCCTCTTTCCAAACCTTTAGGAACTCTTAAGACCTGTATGTTGGGTTGTTTTATAATATCCCATTGATCTTGAACATTGTTTTTTAACTATTTTAATTTCTTTCTCTTATTATATTTTGGTCTGACTGAAAGATTTTCCAAGATTTATCTTTAAGCTCAGATATTTTTTCTTCCATCACATCAAGTCTGTTGTTAGTTTTCCACTCTATTTTTTATTTGAGATATTGAATTCTTCATTTCTAATTTTTCGGTTTGACTTCTCTTCAAAATCTCATTTTCATGGGAAAATTTATCATTGATATCATGTATAGATTGCTTTAACTCATAAACTTGCTTTTGAATAATCCTATGTTCATTCCTTTGAATGCCTTTTCAGGCATTTCTTCAATCTCTTCATCTTCACATTCCAATATTGAAGTTGTATTGTGTTCCTTTGGAGATGTCATGTTGTCTTCCTTGTTTTGCGTGCACAAGAATCTCTGCAGCCTCTACTGGTGTCAAAATGGCACCTTCTCCCCACAAGTTGCCAGGTGCCCTTGTCGGGGGATGGGGAGAAAGAAATACACTTTTCTTTCACTGGATTAGCCAGGTATCCTGCCCCCAACTAGGGCTCCTGGCCAGACTCAAAAACAGTGCAGTCCAGCAAGACCCTCCCTCAGGCAATATCACCAGTGGCACGGCATGCTCTCACCTCACCCTCCAAAGCTGGCATCTCCTCCAGTCCTTGGCTATAGGAGTCACGAGAGGTGTCTATTCTCATTGTTGCTCACTGGGACTTTCCACAATGCTCCATGTAGTCCCTCTTCCATCTGTAGAATTTCCACTGCAAACTTTTCTTGAACTCTCCCCTGGAAATGCATTTCTTCTGCTTTTCTTCTGCTATTTTGGCCTAGATAAAAGTAGCATATCTTTTGCCTATTCAGCCATCTTGAAATCTTTCACCTCATTGAATCTTAGCCTTCCATTAGACTCAGAATTAGAGTCACTTCCACAATGTTCCTCAGTGTTAGTGGTTCCATCTACATTAGAATCTGCTTGGTTTCCCATGGATAAATTTATTTACACTTACCTCAGCAGTATGTTCTCACGTGAACTCATTATCATACCCATAGGTTGCAGTTCTACATTTACTTCAATTTGTGACACAGACAATAGTCAGCTCCTCTTACAGATGAGGGAGTTAATAGGAAATAGCTATCAATAATACCCCCCAGGTTGGAATCATCTCTTTTATCTTTTGCAGTGCATGATTCTGGGGATTCAATCAAACATCTGACAATGAATTCATATATTAAACAACAAAACCATTTCTGAGAAAAAATTATTATGAATATCTCTATAGCAACCTATTAATGTGATACAAAATATTACTAATGCTACCTTAACAGTATAAACGATTGGAAAATGGATGTCAGAAAATGCTAACATAAATTGACTAAGACTACCAAAAATACAGCTGGAACAAATGGAATTTTTAAAAGTATAGACAAAGAAAGCATTAAAGATCATGCACACTATTTGTTTTATTCTAATATTTGTCTAATCCAAAAAGGAATGTCTCTAGAATATACTGGCTTAATTCCTTGCAGAAATACCTTCAATTAATTACTTCTATGTGTTAGGCTGTTAATTTTTAAGCAAGATTTAAGGATTTACTACTTAGAGTGTTTTTATTTATCTTCTTCAAAAAACATGAGCAATTGTCATGTAAAACATTAGATATATAGTAATTCTTAAAACCAGTAAATAAAACTGAAAAGGCTTATATCTGTATTATATTGGGTAATTCCTAACTCCAAGTGAACTAAATATTCCAATTTTATAGGAATTTCTGTCAGAATAGGCATCCACATACATGTATAATTAATCCTGTATGCTTAAATTCATAAGCCTCCTGCTTCTGTTTTAAATTTGAATCCATTTGTTTTTATAAAGTATTCTAGTCTCCTGCAATAACTTTAAATTATAATCCTGAAATACCAAATTTATTACATTTCATGCTATCCTAAAAATATCATAAGTATTCCCCTATCTTTTCATCCAAACACTGCTGACGATAGTGACTTGACCAGGGTCAAGGACACAATGCTATATCCTCAATGAATACCTTTTCAAGGGCAAAGATTTTTTCTATGGGGGGAATGACAGCACAACGAATTAATTCAATTCATTTGTAGAAAAAATGTGGCCATTCAGCATAATTTCTTAATTATGATAAAGATGTAACAGTAAAGTAAGTTATTTCAGACCAAGTAAGGGCATATAGAATGAAGATACTATGTAATCTACTTTATGTCTGTGAGAGATGTGGGCCTTTTATATTAATCACATCTAATTCTTTGAACATTTCACCAGTATCATTTAAAGTCATAATTAGCACTAAATAGCAAGGCAGGATCACCAACTCAGAGGTCATGGAGTGAAGCCAGAGTATTGACACTGGAGTCTACTAATGCTATTTACTTTAACAAACTCCACAAGGTCTGATATGTGCAGACAGTGGAGTTTTGGGCAGAGGCTGTATGATGAAATGAAATCGGACCATTGTATAAAACTCAAAGGCAGCTTGATATATGGCATTTATAAGTGAAATGTACATTTTTAGCAAAAATTATGAAGCTACAAGAGGCAGAATAGAATGTCAACCTGCAAAGATACCTGTGGGTAGTGACTTTAGTGGAAAACTGGTGTGTAGCTTCAATGCATCAGAGGAGGGGAAAAAATCTTTAGTAAAGGTAACAGATAGCAACTGCCTTTGCTCATATTTTCAAAATAGAAGAACAGGAGAAGTATTTGTACTTCTAATGTTTGGAATATGAACTTATGACCATTACTAAAACCACAAAGAATAAATGCAAAAGTATCGTTTCAGTGTCTATGTCTAGAGTACCACATCTTTTATTTATGTACTAATATGGAAGAAAGATTGTGTAACCTTTCAAATTATTTTCACATACACACAAGTATTTAATTTAATTATGAACGTTAGGGAGACATAATCTATCAGAAAACAATTACTCTAAATTAACATGGCTAAATCAACCCATCAAGAGTCTCACAATAAACATTCTAAGTGCTGGAAGGAACTTATTAAGCCATGAACTATAGGAAAGTCACTGGGTGGCATAATTCTGTGGCACATGGATGACAAGGTAAAAGGTGGTGAGTTTTGGAATTAGAAAAGACATAGAGTGGATCATTGCACTTGCCCTCAGCAACCTTTTATCAGGGTAAGTCATTTAGCCCCTCTGAGACTCGGGATCTTCACATATTCAACAGGATTGTACCAACTGAGATTCCTGTGAAACCATCAGAGTGTGGTGGTTGCAGTCATCATTTCCCAGATACTCTATACTCATTTCCATTTGCTTGAATAAGACACACCACCAGAATGGGGAGATAGGAGCCATCCATTTGAGGGATCCATAAACTAGATCAGATTATTTTTGCATTCTCTGGGACTTTACAATGGCCTGAAATTATTGAAAATTTATGTATGATTTCGGGTTGAAGAAGGGATGTGTTAAATCAGAAGAGCCATGTAAATAAATAAGCCTAAGTGGTAGAACATCACCACTTTGGAAAGCAGCTTGACAGTATCCATTACACTAAAGCTGAAGACAGACTGAGACCCAGACATTCTTCTCTCAGCTATATACCAAACAAATGCATGCTCATGTTCACCAAAGTCATATACAAGAATATTCATAGCAGTATTATTCAGAACAGCTTTCCTCTGGAAACTGCATGAAAGATCATAAATGGTTGGTTTGATAAGTTGATAAACTGTGATACAGTCACACAGAGGAAAATTATTGAACAGTAACAATGAATGATCTACAATCAAATGATAATATTGATGACTCACAAATGTAATGTAATGTACTATACATTGTGAATTAATACTATAACTAGTACTCCAACAATATTTTTCACTTTGTGTTGCCATGTGAGGGCAAACTGTTGAAATCTTTATGTAATATGTACTAAACTGATCTTCTGTATATAAAGAGAATTGAAAATGAACCTTGATGTGAAGCAAGGGGAGAGGGAGCGGGAAAGAGGAGGGTTGTGGGTGGGAGGGAAGTTATTGGGGGGGGAAGCCATTGTAATCCATAAGCTGTATTTTGGAAATTTATATTCTTTAAATAAAAGCTTTATAAAAAATTTTAAAAAACAGAAAATATATACTATTGTAATTATTTAAGGTACAAAAATAAATGAAACTAAATTGTATTGCTGGAAATCAAGATAGTGGTTACTCTAGGTAGATGAGGCATGGTGACCAGAGGTAACCACAAGAAGGTTTTGGCGGTGGTGGTCATTTGCTATGCTTTGACCTACGTACAGTTTCACAGATCTATTAAGTTTGTGAAAATTCATCAGATCCTTACTTACATGTACACATTTCTGTGTATATTATACTGAAAAAGTTAAGAAATTACAATGAGATAATATTCTTTGATCTTTTACCCCATGGCCTTCAGATGGCATAAGCACACCAGGCAAGAGGGTTCACAGAAAACTTTAAACCAAAACAAGTCTCAGTGTGAATTACTCAGTTGCCGAATAAATGCCACAAATCACATTGTTTAGAGACATTATTAAGATTCAGGCAATTTAAATGTTAATGTTTTAAGCATAACTTTATGCTAGGGAAAAATGCTCTATTTGCTATTTGTTTCCAATATGTAAATGTAATATTTACATAACCGTATCTTAATGTTTTGCTTATAAAATATTGAATTTGTATAAGGAAAGTCTTTTATATCTCCATTGCATATTTATATGCAACATTAACATCTGCCCCTTCAACTCATTTCTGGACATAGTAAACAAATATATTACTACCCACCAGGGACTCCAACTGCAGCCACATGGAAAACTTCAGGAAGATGAACATTGAAACACATTACTTTACAATTCATATGTCTTCAAATACGAAATCACATGTACTTTTTAACAGTTTTTAAACTTTTTTCTTTAAATACAATTCTACTTTACACAACTGAATTATTGCATTGTATCTCTGATTTAGTATTTCTTGAGATAAATTAGTCTTCATAGCTTAGTTTCCGCTGAGAAAGTAGACCCTTTTGTTATCCATGTCTGCTATATAAAAACTGGTAGCAGTTTAGCGGGACTCAGGTGCATGGGACCATTTTTGATAGAATATAACCCTGGCTTTATTCAAATATTTTATTCCTACTTCTTAGGGAGTCAAATATTTTATGAAATTGAATACAATTTTCTTAGGGAAAAGGCAACTACATAATGCTCATTAAAATCACTTGTCTTCATAACCTTCATTCAGTTGGTATTTAGACACAAATTTGCAGGCGTACACTAATTGCCATAACAGATTATAGTTCTATCAATTTCCGCCGAGTGCCAGGACTCCAAATAGACAGTATTCTGGTCTAAAAACAGCATACATAAATGTGGATCAGTAAAAGGGCTCCCTGGAGCTTCTGCCTGCATTGTCTCCTCCTCTCCTTTGCCTTGGAAAGGAAACATCCTGGCTATGACACATTCTCCTTCCCAGTGAATAATGCTAGAGGAAGTCTCTCAATGGAGAAAACTTCCTGTTATCTTTTACTTTCATCATTGTGTTTCACAGTATCAGATATTTTTGTGGGTCATTAATTGTTCATGCTCCCTGTTTCATTTGTCTTTATCCATCTCCATTCGTCCAGGAACATATCCTTCACAGAAGAGATTACTTACTCATCTTCTTTCTCCACTCTGCTCAAGTCCCTGTCAGCTGTCAGTGACAAGGACAAGTAATAAGGGTATGTAAGATAGTTTTTACCCTCAGAGAGTTTCAAGTTAACAACCAAGGCCTGCTTTTAGCAGAGTATAGGACAGATTCTGTCCATTGCAAAAGGCTGCCAAAATTGATCAGATTATGTTTTCCTGTATAATTGACAAGAGCTAATTATAATCTAAGAGCTAACAATTAAAAAAAAAAAAGTGGGCTCAAATGAAAAGTTGCTCAATTCTCCAAATTTCACATTTGTACATAACTTGTTATTTACAAATTAAGTCTCTATGACCTCTCTAAAATGGATGTTTTTAGATTATAATCCTTCAATCTAACAACCATCGAATAGACTGAGACAATCAGAAGCCTCAAAGAGTCATTGAAGACTGTATTTGAGGGGGTAGAGGGCTCTTGAGTGCTACTGAAATTACCTCTGTAGGCAGCTTTTGTCAGCCAGCACAGGTTTATACTAGAAATAGTGTTAATGTAAAATGATTTACCTGAATATTAGAATTTACATTTGCATTAATGCAAAATACATATGTAGAAATTCTATTACTACAACTGCAAATTAATGTATAAATGTAGTATAGAATGCTAAATACCTTTATAGAAAACAAGTTTTTTTTGCCTACTCTCTGCAGAAATATTTTACATATGTATTCAAATTGTTGTTGCTGAGATATTTTGGCTTCCTGGTGATGTATACAAGCAGAAAAAGAATCTGTGAGCATTATTTGGTTTTGTATGCATGCTGTCTCAAGTTATTTGCACCTACTGTTTGGGCCAATGTCCCTAAAATTCAGCCATGTTAGGCTAATATTTCTCTGCTCATAATTATGCAACAGTAATAATTATAATTAATGAAGCATGACACAAATTTGGACAACTTCACTAAGTTATAAACATGTGTATCTACCAAGCATATAAGGAAATGACTTGTACAGAATTATTAAAATACACATTATAATTAAGATATATATTTATTTATATAGCAAACATTTATTTATCATCTACTGCTTGCAAAATTTTAGCTTTTTGGAATAAAATATATTTCTCCTCTTCAAAGGACATAGTCTTGAAAACATGTCAGGCACATACAAAACAAAACACTGTGATAGGTGGACTGGAATATGTTTGCCCTTTGCTCAGTCTCTGTTGTTTACTCCTCAACCTCTGATTTCTCTTTGAAACTGGTGTTCCTTGCTGTTCTTTATTCCTCTTATAGCTACACATTATTCTTGGACAATTTCTTTCCCTGTAATTGACCTCAATTATCCCTTCTCTGCTGGTAAAACCTTTATACTTCTTTGCAGGCTTGATGGCTCTTCAATACACAGTCCATTGAAGACCTCTACTTGGATATCCGATGCCCACTCAAGGGAAACTTGTCCTAAGCAACGTATGTAACATATTTTCTTTTCTCCTCTATTTACCTATGGAAGGAGGAGGAAGAAGGGGAAGAAGTAATGGAAGAGAGAAAAAAAAGAGAAAATGGAGGAGGAGGTATTATTATACATTGTTGATGACTCAGAAACCTCAGGGCCATCCAAAGTACATCATGCGTCTTTTTCTCCATATTCAGTCTATGCAGCTGTGTAGCCTGCCTCTTTGATATATTTTGCAGCCTTGCAACTGGGTATGTTCCTTTCTCATTGTCTCAGTTCAAGTTGCCATTCACCCATTCATTTAGCAAATCTTTCCTGAGGGGCTTCTCTATTTCAGACCTTCATCATCTTCTTGCAATAATGTTGGTTTTTTGCCCCCCTAGTATCATTTCCGTAAAACACAGAAACTTTCTTTATTTCTTTTCTAAAAGAAGATTTTTATTTATTTATTTGAAAGAGTTACACAGAGATAGAAGGAGAGGCAGAGAGAGAGAGAGTCTTCCATCCGCTGGTTCACTCCCCAGTTGGCTGCAATGGGCGGAGCTATGCCAATCTGAAGCTGGGAGCCATGAACTTCTTCTGGGTCTCCCACGCAGGTGCAGGGGCCCAAACACTTGGGCCATCTTCTACTGCTTTCCCAGGCCACAGCAGAGGGCTGGATCAGAAGTGGAGCAGCCAGGACTCAAACTGGCGCCCATAGGCATGCCAGCACTGGAGGCTGTGGCTTTACCCACTATGCCACAGTGCCGGCCCCGAAACTTTCTTTATTTCTAACAGAGTAATGGTTCTGAAATGCAAGTCCTATTCTCCTCCACTGAGACTTCCTCCCCTTAGCCTCTTGTGATTGTGTAATATAGCTGTCACATACTGGGGAGCAAAGGAAGGGAAGTGCGAAGAAACTGTTAAATACTAATGATCTTTTCCGCCGAATCCTAAAGTGGAATTGATTTAACATCAGGCAGAAAGTGGTAACTATGCTGCCCTTCCTCCACGATCTACCAGAGCCCATGTCAGAACAGCTCTGAATGATCAGGTAATCACAATCATTGGTTTCCTTCTTGATTCAGTTCCACGGATCATGGAAACATGGGGACATCATTCCATACCTAGTGTACATATTGAAGTTTGTTTACTTATTTATTTACCAATAGACCATGAGGAGTCTGTTGATACCATATTGTGGATATCAAATCTTTCAGGATAAAAAGCAAAGGCAGTTGAGTCAGCAGAACATCCAGATCGCCCTATCCTCATGGGGTTCCCTCCCTTTGGTTTTGTTGTGAGTGACTGAAACACTTGTGAGAGGGAAATGCCATTACAGAACACTATTGTAGTTCTGCGCTTTCAACCTGTGTGTGAATGCCTCTTTATCTATTAGCTCTGGCCCAGTGACAACATGAATACAATCTATCCAATAATACAGTTTAAGAGACTTCAAGCCAGTCATTTACTGTCCTAATTGCTTGAAGAACCTGGACGCCATCGAGGTATGCCTTCTGGAGCACAATGTTAAGAACACTTCAGCTAAAGCGGGAGTCCAGTATGCCAAGCACACACACAGATAACGGCTTCTGTTGAAGCTGGATTGCCTTGGAACCCAGAGTGCTCCTTTGCCTGTCACCATCCTCCCTACCTCCTGGAGGCCCCTACAGCTGCTGTTTTCATCTTGGAGAGTCTAATATTAAACCTGTTAGCCTGTGAAATAATTCCTATACCCTTTAACTTGACATACTCAGCTCTCCAGACTCCCATTACAAATTTTCTATTTTGATCTCTACCTTTGCACCACCCTCCCATCTGTCAATTTACTTCTTCCTTCAATCTTTCCCAAAGCCTCTGTCTACACACTCTCTGCCCAAGGCCACTGGTTATGCATCAGGCTGCCTTAAAAAATGGCTTTTGTTCACATGGTTCCACTTACATGCCCTACTCCTCCAATCTTCTTCCACAGGGCTCAGCTAATGGCTCTCCATGTCAAGTGTTTCCAGATCCATCAGAACTGTCCACTTTTGAGGATGGTTTTGTGGCATAGTGGGTTAAGCACCAGTTTGAGTCCCGGCTGCTCCACTTGAGATCCAGCTCCCTGCTTATGCACTTGGGAAAGCAGTTGAAGGTGACCCAAGTGCTTGGGCCCCTGCCACCCTTGCGGGAGACCCAGAAGAAGCTCTTGGCTCCTGGTTTCAGCTGGATCCAGCCCTCGCTGTTGAAGCCATTTGGGGAGTGAGCCAGAGGATGGAAGATCTCTGTCTCTCCACACCTCTCTCTACTCTGCCTTTCAAATAAATAAATAATTCTTTTAAAAAATGTCCAGTTTTCAGTGTTTTATCCTACTACACACATTTCTAAGGCAATGTCTGTAAAATTGCACTGTATTGTGTATTTATCATTCATTAGTTTCTCTTAAATATGCTGAACTTGAAAAATACAGAAAAATACAAAGAGGTAGGTAACAAGAATCTAAATTCTTTTTGCCCAGAATAATATTTCTTAAAATTGTTTATCTGTTTGTTTTAATACTTTTTTATTCCCTTAAAGGAAAATAATTTCTGTATAAAAAAGAATTGTTCTAATTCAAATGATGTTGTAAATCAAGAAAATGAAAATTCTTTTTTTAATCAAAAAGAAATGAACTATATCATACAAAATATGTACACAAATAGGATAAAGAAAATAGGTAGGCTAAAATGTATTAAAATAGGATCATATTGCCGGCGCCGTGGCTCACTAGGCTAATCCTCCACCTTGCGGCACCAGCACACCAGGTTCTAGTCCTGGTCGGGGCGCTGGATTCTGTCCCGGTTGCCCCTCTTCCAGGCCAGCTCTCTGCTGTGGCCAGGGAGTGCAGTGGAGGATGGCCCAAATGCTTGGGCCCTGCACCCCATGGGAGTCCAGGAGAAGCAGCTGGCTCCTGCCATCGGATCAGCGCGATGCGCTGGCTACAGCGTGCCAGCCGCGGCGGCCATTGGAGGGTGAACCAATGGCAAAGGAAGACCTTTCTCTCTGTCTCTCCTCACTATCCACTCTCTCTGTCCAAAAAAAAAAAAAAAAGGATCATATTATTCATATTATTTTAACAGAAAAAAGAAGAAATTAAAGAACAACTCAACTCCAAGTAAATCCTTTTTTAGGATAACAGATACAATTTTAAAGACTCAAGTTTACAAAAAGCATTAAGATACTGGATTCATACTGGCTTTCCTTCCCAACACACCTAATTTTTAGACAGTATTAAATTCCTGTTATAGAATATGAATACCTTAGTACCTTCATAACTCTATTTTCCCCTCTACATCTCTTTTAAATATATTTTTAATTATTATTGTTCATAATTTAATATTTATTGTCCTTGTTTTTCTTTAAGCTTTATTTATTGGAAAGGCAGAGTGCCAGAAGGAGAGGCAAAAAGTGACCTTCCATTCACAGGTTCTCTCCCCAATGACCATAATAGTCAAGGCTGGACAAAGTCAAAGATAGGAGCCTGAAATTCCATCTGAGTCTCCCACGTCAGTGGCAGGGGCCCATACACTTTGGCCATCTTCTGCTGCTTTCACGGGTGCATTAACATGGAGTTACAACAGAAGTGCAAGCAGCTGGGACTTGAACCAGTGCTAATATGGTATGCTGACAACACATGTGATGGCTTAACCTGCTTTGTTACAACACAGGACTCTCCTAATATTTAGGATTCTGTTTGACAGAATTTCAATCCTACAAAAATCTACAAGGGATCTTCAAAAAGTTCATGAAAAATGCATATTATGCATGGAGTTCCCTTTTGCACTCAAATATATTTACCTTTTAATTCCATTTTCCATTTACTTTTTGAAGTACCCTCATATAACCAAAAACTAAAAACAAAAACAACAGCAAACACAGCCTTGTATTCACCTCACAGATGCAAGAACTCTGGGATATTTATACATTTCTGAAAAAAAGAAAGAAACCAGGAAGGAAACTTTTTGGAAAATCTTCCCTGTGTACCCACTAACATATAAAACTACTGATGGAACAGGCTATAAAACAGTTCACCTGCATGCTTCAAAACACTATGGTCATGGCTGGTGTTGTGGTACAGAAAATTAAGCCTCCACCTGCAGTGCTGGCATCCCATATGGTCACTGGTTTGAATCCCGGTTGCTCCATTTCTGATCCAGCTCTCTACTAATGCCCTGGGAAAAGATGACCCAAGTAAATGGGCCCCTGCACCCACATGGGAGTCCTGGATGAAGCTCCTGGATCCTGGCTCCTGGCTTCAGCCTGGCCCAAGCCCCAGCTGTTGCAGCCATTTGGGGGAGTGAACCAGAAGAAGAAAGACTCTCTCTATCTCTGTCTCTCCTTCTCTCTCTGTATCTCTGCCTTTCAAATAAAAAAATAAATCTTTAACAAAAATTATGGTCATGAAAGGCAAAGACTGAGCATCTATTAAGGATGAAAGGAAAGTAAAATGGCATAGCTGAATGCAATCAATCATCCTGGATTTTACTGGCCTATAAAAAGACATTCAACTGATCAACTCTGAATAAAATGTGGCTATGTCAAAAATGTTAATTTCCTGATTTTGATAATTTCACCGTGTCTATATAAGAAAATTTCCCATTCTGCTTTTAGGAAATACTCATGGAATAATTTAAAGGTAAAGGTGGCTTATTAAATCTGTAACTTGCTCTCACACATCTAGGGGGGAGAGGGCAGAATACAGATAAAATGACTTAAAAAGTGTGATAAAATGTCACACTGGGTTTGAGGAATCCAGACATACAGTGCATTGGAATTTCACGTAGAATTTTACTATGAAGGTTCTCAATAAGTTCGTGGAAAGTGGTATTAATTTATTTTGGTGCAACATATTTTGAAATCTATGCACAGCTTTTTCATAATATGTATTTTCCACTAGTTTTTTGAGACTCCCTCATACTAGAGCTTGCTTCATATACTTTTGTCAGAGGAAATCTGTATTTTGGATGATTACTCCAAGTGAGTGTGCAGTTGTGGAGACTTTATTTTCTTTCAAAATATCCAACCCCTAGACCTGTCTCTCAATTGTACTTATTTCCTCTCAATTGTTCTTTTTATATTACTCTCCAGTAAGATGAATAAAAAGATCTCTATCCCACTTAGTAACTTCTTTCCAGCTTTGAGAAAATTAGTGAAAATGTGCAACACAGTATTTTGCTGGTCTACGTATATTGTTCAGGGCCATAGTAAGCCTCCTTGTTCTGCTCCAGAATCTTGTTCCATTCTACAGTTGCCAGATTTCAACATTATTGCATCAGGTTTTTCTCATTTCCTAATTCTGTTTCTTATGATTATTTTATTGTTGTTGCAGTGTATATTTTTCCGTATTGTGGAGTGTTGGGGAAGTGTTCTATGAAGGAATTTCTGCCCATCATCTTAATCCAGCACAGCCCAGATCTTTGATATGCCAACCTTTACTAACAACCTATGACTCCAAGAAAGAAAGGTTTCTGTTTTAGCTGACTCAGGGCATGGCAGACTGCCTGGCACATGATAAGCACTCAATAAGCACTTTTTGAGTGAGTTAGGTTTTCAAAGAATAATGAGAGAACGCCAAAAATTCATTTAATCCAACCTAAGGCTTTTTACTCAAGGTGTATATTATCATGTACTTTAATCATCAAGTATGTGGTCCATATTTAATGCATTATCCAATCACTCTTGATCTCATCTCAACATTTGCTGAATATCACTAAAATCTTGCTATTTCCCAATGCCTATCTCAAGTGTTCCTTTCTTGGGCCAACAGATAGAAAGCAGCACTCAAAAGCCTCAGTAACTTGCCAAGCATCCCTCTTCTTCCACTTTCTTGGTAATCATAGGGATATTCTTCCAGTCTTTCCAGGAAAATCACTTTAGAATTCACAACACCATCACCACCTCCCTAAACCAATCGAAACACCTTCAGTACCTAAAGACTGTGTCAAAGAAAATTCTTATAAAAATTTCTTTCCTAACACCATGGAACAAAGAAAGAAATCTAGGTATTGTTGCAATCTGTACCACATTGGTCCTTTATAAAGCATTGCTTATTGTCATAGGATGGACACAGAGACTACATGAGCATAGAGTCACACTCGTGTCTGATATGGGCAGCTCACAGCACTAAGTCTCTTGTTCTTGATTATCAACCCACGTTTGCTATCATCCCATACTCTCCCAATAGTCTATCATTTGACAATGTACTTACTGAATTTTTAGAAATGTACTTGTTATTCAATTTTGAAACTCTGTAAAGCTTTCTGACAGTTTCTAAAGATATTACTTTCTTACATGATTTGAAAATCTTTTCACTAAGGAGTCTTGTTAACATTAAATAAACATAAGGCATGTAGTAAAGGAGAGATGGATATCAAACAACTAAAGATAAGTATTTTACACCATTTCAAAATTCAAAACAGGTCTGTAAATCCAACTTGTGGCTATAGGAAATTGTTATAAGGTCAAGACAGTAAAGTGGAGGAAGCCCAGTGAAGTTACTGGATCATAATAATTAAGATTTAATTAATTTACATTTCAAAACTCATGTTTATGTTACTTACAATACTATTCAATAATTAACAATAAACTCTTGAAACCATTACTAGGGGGTGAAATGAAATACAAGCAAAAGGTTAGGATTTGTAGTAGGCAAAATAATGGCATGGCAAAGATGTCAATGTTCTAATCTCTGGAACGTGTAAATATATTACCTTATAGGGCAGAATGGACTTTGCAGATTTATTAAAAATCTTGAGATGAGGAAATTATTCTAGATTATCATCATGTGTGCAATATAATTACCAAGATCCTTCTAATAGGTAGTAAGGGTCTTAAAGTGAGAAAAGGCAATGTGATGGAAGCAGAGAAGGGAGTGATGAAACTATGAGGCAAAGAAAATGCTAGTAGCCACTAAAGTCTGGAAGAGGCAAAGAATGGATTGCGTTCTCTAGCCTCTAGAAGGAATGTGCCAACACCTTATTGCTCAATGAAACTAATTTTGGATGACTGACCTCCAGATCTGTAAGACAGTTTGTAGTTTTTCAACCACTAAACTTGTTACAGCAGCACTAGGAAACTAATGCAGGACTTTGAATGCATTCCGTAATGACCTATCTAATATCTGGAAATAAGCAAAAGATTAAAGGATAAAATCAAGTGTGCAATGCTTTTTTGTTCCTTTCTTAAAATAAAGAATGAAACTATTTATTTCTTATAATCATACTATAAGGATTTGGTTGTATCCACCTTTCAGAACTGTGTCATATTACTGTTGAAACTTCTCTGTGTAAATGCACAAGAGTGTGAAATTCTCCATAGCTCTTTGCAACATAAATTAATTTTATTGTATTCTTTTAATAACAGCTTTGATGTAATTACATCTTATTGGCTTTATAAAATAAAGCTCCACGCTTGTGAAGGCAGGAGTGTTATTTAAAATGTAAGTCTCTGTGATCAAAGTATCTACTACACGAAGGAAAAGCTTCCAATTCCCAGAGAGTTTTACACCTGAAAATTAACCCAATTTGTTTTGAAAGTCTGTATTATGCATATTACAAAATCATCCACTAAATAAAGGCCTCTTAACAAAGGATTTTCCAAAAAGATTACAGACTCCCTACAAAGTCCAGTACCTCAAATGTCCCTCATTGTAAATGCATACATTTAATAGATTTACATGAGACTGGTTACTAAACAAATGCCACACTATAAAAATATTTTGAAATATTTAACTTATGTGGGAGAATACACTCATCTTATTATCACATAACTACCCTTCTTTCTCAAAGGGTGTTGACTTTGTGTTTACAGACTTCTCTGGTCGGATGTCATGGTTAAGTGTACATGCTGTGGAATCCAGCCAGTGTGGCTGCATGGATTGAATTCCAGCTCTGCAACTTGTGACCTCTGGTTACTCTCTCTCTACTTCATCAGGAAAATAGGGATAATAATAACATCTAGCTCATTTGATTGTTTTTGAGGAATAAATGTTAAAGCATGTCAAGTACTTATTGATAAAAGGAGGCCCTGTATCAATAAACCTTCAGTTAGCTACTATCATTAAAGTCAGGAAAATAAAATAATAGTTGATTAACCTCACACTTACCTATGTAATTCCCATTATGTAGTCAGCAAATATTTATTAGTGCCAACTATGTTCTAGGCAGCAAAATATCAGCATCGCTTATTGTAAAGTGAATCTCTCTCCTAGGGCTAGTTGTTAGCTTTCTAAGATCTCCCCAGAGCTACACACATTTTAAGCAGACACAACATTATCAGTCATCAAAGTTTAACACTAAGAGATTCTGGATCAAGTCTAATGGCTAAAAAGAAGTATATCATGTTCCAAAAAGGCAGTGTTCGTTCCAAAGCTGACTGTGAGCTCAACGTCCCTAGGATAGAAAAATCTGTTTTACAGAATATAAGAGGAAAATTTTTAAAGGCAGAAGGATGCGGAAAACTTTGGTAAAAGAAATTCAGCAAGGTATAGAAAAAAAGGATAGACTTGTAACTTCATATATCTACTACTTGGGATAGAAATACTAGATGATTGAACAGAATTAAACAGCTGAATCGAAGAGTTAAAAATTAGGTAAAAGGCCAATTTTCAACCCAATTCATCTACAGAAAATGAAATGTGTTAGACAAGAACATCACTTTAAATTCAAGTACATGTCTAATATAATAAACAACTCCAAGATAATACTGACTGTTGTAGTGACTATTAGCTTTCAAATAGATTGCAATGGAAAATCTGAAAACTTAAAGATACTTAACTTTCCTAAAACCAATGAAAATTTGATTATATCACTTTTAGCAGGACATCAGTATCAATCATTCTGAAATATGTAAGCCCATCTTCATGATAGAATTTCAAGGTTTTATGAGTATACTCGGAGTCCTCTATACTTTATTTCATACTATTTGCTGTTAAATGCTCATAGTGTAAGACAGAGCAGTCTATTGTTCTCTAGTTCTGCTCTTTCCTTGTCATACACTGGGGACAAGTACTATTCCCTAAGAACCTTCAGGCCTGGAATCCTGTCTAAATAGGCATATCTACTCTGCTCTGAGATCTTCTAATTCTCTTCCTACTGCAGTCATGTGTGGAAACACTCAAGAATCAGAAGAGACTTTGGGAGAGACTTCCGCCTCTACCTTTAATTTCTCTCCTCCTTCTGGCTAAGTGACAGAACTACGTTTTAACTGACGTGCAAGGCTTCTAACTGAAGGATTTGAGGGTACTTGGAAAAGTTTGTAGAAAAATAAAACTGAAAGATAGGTTTGATTTTTGTGCAAAAAAAAGAAATATGTGCATAGTTTTTTTCATAATAATAATAATTTTTTCATAATAATTCCATGAACTTTTTGAAGGCCTCTTGTGCAGGTCTGAGCTTATTGAGACACAGGTGCCACCATGTTACATTCTGATCAATGGGCTGTGAGAATTTATGTTTGCAACTTGTAGATATTATCCTTTTAAAAATGAGTTGTTGTTTCTCCATTCCTTTCCCTGCCTGGCACTGTCTGGGCATGGTGCTAATGATCCACTAGTATCCATTTTAATAATGCAAAGACAACATAGGAAATGGAAGAAGAATAAACAAGAAGCTGGGCTCCCAGATGACTTCATGAGCAGACAGCTATCTACTCTGAATTATGTAACTTCCAAGCAAAACACACATTTTTCTTGTTTATTCTAGTGCACTTCCAGGAGTCTGTTAGCAGCCTAGCTTGTACACTGACTAGTACGGAAACCAGTAGCTAAAAGTAAGTTGATTCCATAATAAACTCTTGAAAACTTTTGGCATTGGCGTAGCCACTGTGTAGTGGGTACCAAGAAAACAGACACTGTAGGCTGAAAAGTTAATGATATTTGATATGCCATGCAGGACAAAACATTTGGACAAGTGCTTATGCTTAGTACCTCACAAGACCATGTGTTAATCGGGCCTGAAGAAGTGCTTAGTGTACTGATAAACTTCACTACAACAGTAAAGGATCATAGAAGAGGGTTAAAGTTATGCAAAAAATTAATCATTTGACAAATCTAGATAGAAGAGATAACAGTTCTGCTGAGAGATGCCCCTGGCTTCGGATCAGCGCTGTGCGCTGGCTGCAGCGGAGCAGGCTGCGACGGCCATTGGGGGGTGAAACAAGGGTAAAAGGAAGACCTTTCTCTCTCTCTCTCTCTCTCACTGTCCACTCTGCCTGTCAAAAAAAAAAAAAAAAAAGCCAACTGCTTTTGAACAAGAAGCCAAGGCAGACAACTGACACTTTGACCAAGCTTGAGGTAGTCCACCTTCAAAAAGCAGGTTACAGAGACTGCTTTCCTTTTTGTGAGTTTTTGTTTTTCCCCAGCAGTTTCCATTCAAAGAACTGGGAGTAGTGGGGCATGAGGGAAAGAACTAGCTGACCTGATTTTGTAAAGAACATTAAATACCATGTGTTGAAAGGCTTACAGTATGTCTAGATGATCTTTGGTTTTGAACACTCGTGAAATTTATTAGAAGTAAAGTGTTGGTGAAGGTATTGCTCATTTGAAAAACCCACAGTCTTACCTACCAAAGTCTGTGGCTTCATGGATAGTTACAGAAGCCTAAAGCAAGTCCCAACTTGCTAAAACATTAGACAGGGAAAGACCATAGATTCCAAAATCCTAGAGAATCACAGAACAGAAATCAGAAAATCAGGGTTTGTGGATGGCAAGGAGACATGATATTTACATGCCTTGTAAACAAATAAGAGAAAATTTTAACTTGTGTGAATTACTGTACTCACTACTATGAGTCTCAACACACATATAGGTTTGTGAAAAAAATCACCAGAGTAAAAACACAAACAGATTTCACCAATGAAACCACCTGATCTGGAGATGTCACTTTTGGGAAGATTTTTAAACCAATAAACCAATTGTCTTAATGGTTGTAGTGTTTCTTGAGATATTTGTTTCATGGTAGTTTTTTGATTTTTAGAACTTGGTCTATTTTATCTAAATGATCAAATTTATATTCATGAAGTTATTTGTAATATTCACTTGGTATCTTTAATGTGTGGGGATAAATAGTGAATAGTCCTTCTTGTATTCTTGATATTGGTCATCTATATCTACTCTGGCCTTTTCATCCTTTTGCTGCCTTAATCAAGTTTTATTGACTTTTTTAAAGGACTACATTTCAACGGAGTATCCTGTATTCTTTCTGATTTGAATTTGGTTTTTCTTATTCTTTATTATTTCCTTCATGTAATTAATGTTAAAGTTTCCTTTCCTTGTTCTTTTAGTTTCTTAATATACATATATTACTGAGATTTTCTTTTTCAGTATAATCATTTATTTAGCTGCATCTAACAAAATACAAATACTGTATATAAATTTATATTTAGTTCAAAAATTTTTCTAATTTCTCTTGATGGATTAGTTAGAAATTTTGTTATTCTTATGGTTCTGTCTTCAGCTTCATTGATTCTACTGTTCTCTCCAGTCTACTAGTGAGCTTTTCAGTTATTTTGCTCTTTAGATTTAAAGCTCTCATTGAGTTTTCCTACATTCCTTTTTTTATTTTGACAGTTTCTACCTATTCACAATTGTTCACTGCCCCATTTTAATGACATGCACTTTTAACATGTTTGTCAACTAATTTCAACATCTGTGTTGTATTAGTGTTGGCATTTCCTGATTGCCTTTTTCCCTTGTAACTTGAGACAGTCCCAATTGTTCAAATACTAATACTGTATGCTATTCCTGCTATATTTAATAATTCCTTTCATCTTTTAATGATTTATTCATTTATTTGAAAAGGAGAATTAGAGAGGAGAGAGAGAGGGAAAGACAGAGAGAGAGAGATTTTCCATCCATTGGTTGATATCACAAATGGCCACAATAGCCAGAGCTGGGCTTATCAGAAGCCAGGAGCCAGGAGCTTCTCCCAGGTCTCCCATGTAGGCACAGGGGCACTAGCACTTAGGCCATCTTCCACTGCTTTCCCAAGCCATTACTAGGAAGCTGGATCAGAAGTGGAGAGGCTGGGACTAGAACCAGCCCCCATATTGGCTGCCAGCACCCCAGGTGGCAGCTTTACTCACTACACTACAGTGCTGGCCCCATATATTCATAATTTCTTTGAGACCATATGCCTTGTTTAAATCTTAGTAAATAGGGAAATATTGAATTTTGTTTGTTTGTTTGATGGGCAGTTAACCAGTTTATGTTCAAGTCCTTCAAGTTAGGGCTGTGATTTCAATATCAGTTCAGTTTTAAAGCCACAGGCATGGTATGCAAAACTATCCCTTTTTGAGTACAATTCAGTTTCCTGTCTGGGACCTGAGAATGCTCCATCACCTAGATCAGCTCTCAAAGACTTTGGCATGCTGACTACAATCAGACCAAACCATGCACAATTTAAGAGTAAGCCCATGAGGTCATACACAAACTTATTAGGTTGCTCCCAGTGATCCTACCACTCTCCATGGTCTCAGCTACACTTTCCACTTCCCTGACGTTCTCTCTCTTATGTTCTCTCTTCTCTTATGTCCTGAAAGCTACATGTTGGCTTGTCATTTTGGTTTCACACTTCCACCACTGTTCCTGTATCTGGGGCCAAGTGTCAGGAGATTATATATAGAAAAATGTCAAAAGAGTTTTTCCATATCTTCTTGTCCCACCAGTAATAGAGGACGGCTTCCATTTCTTAATGTTTCAACACCCAGGGCCCTATTTCCACCAAAAGATTATAGGTAGCTTTCTAAAAAATTATTTAAGTTCAAGTGTATTTTTAAAATAAATACACAGTGCTTTGCCAGTGATATAGAAATAAGGGAACTAGAGTTTTAAGAAGACAATCCTTCCTTTAAGAAGGTAAAAATCAAATGAAAAGATGTGAAAGCAAAGAGAATGGAGCAACGTAATAGGACTATGAAGATCAAGGAAGATTTTTCAGTGGTACTTAAGTTTTATTCATGGATCAAGAGGTACAATAAGGGAATGGATTAGTTCAGATTATGGAAATGTTTAGTAAGGGATCACAGGTGTGAAGGGCAAGGGCTACCAAGAGAAACAAGTTCCAAAAAATAATCTCAATATATGAAAATTTTCATAAGAAGAAAAACACTGGGGATGGCACTGTGGTAAAATGGGTTAAGCCACAGCCAGTGATGCTGGCGTCCCATCCAGACAGTGGTTGGAGCCCTAATTGCTTCACTTCTAATCCAGTTCCCAGCTAATGCACCTGAGAAAGCAGCAGAATATCGTACAAGTGCTTGGTCCCCTTCTTCCAGCGTAGGAGACCTACATAGTTTCACTGCCCTAGCTTTAGCCTGGCCCAGGCCTAGCTGTTGCGGCCATTTAGCAAGTGAACAGTGGATGGAAGATCGATTTCTCTCTCTCCCCCCTCCAACTCCTGAACCCTGCCATCTCTAACTCTGTCTTTCAGATAAATAAATACATATTCATTTAGAAAAAGGAGAAAAGCATTGTACTACTTACTTAAATAGCAAAGGCTTAATAATTAAATTACCAACTTGTGGACACATACACAAATTATATATTAGCCCTTTTAGATTCCAGTTATCACATATTTGAAAACTGTAAAATTGTTAGATGGTTGGCCTTAAATAATATTTGAGCATAATATTTTATCATTGGTTCCAACATCTTTTTCTCCAGTTTATATTGCTCTCATTTTCCACTTCTAAAGTCCATCCTATGTTTCACCTCTTTGTTGCTGTTAACATTAAGTTTATGATATAGTAGGGGAAATGAAATATATTATGAGCAATTACATGGGCAAGATATGATAAGTGTTCCACAGAGGTGTGTAAAACAGATATTGAATTAGGAGAAGGTTCAGCCTAAGGGCATCAGGGATAGTTTCATGAGGGAGACAGAATTTTTTTTAAGGTATACAAATTTCATGTCTTTCCTAAATACAGATTCAGGAACATAGTGATAATTCCCACCCTATCCTCCCTGCTTCCCACGCTCCCACACTTCTTCCTCCTCCCTCTTCTATTTCCATTCTTCATTTTTACAAAGACCTATTTTCAGTTTACTTTATACTCATAAGATTAACCCTACACTAAGTAAAGAGTTCAAAAAATAGTATGGAGAAAAATACCACTGTTCCTCAACAATTGAAACAAAGGCAACAAATAATCATTGAATCTCAAAATGTCACTTTCACTCCAGTCCATTTCATTTTAGGTACTCTATTAGTTATTAGGAAAACATATTGCATCTGTCTTTTTAGGACTGGCTTAGTTCACTAAGTGTAATGGTTTCCAGTTGCATCCACTTTGTTGCAAAAGAAAAGATTTCGGGTTTTTTTTTTTCCTGCTGAGCAGTATTCCATAGTGTGTGTGTGTGTGTGTGTATGTGTGCACGTGTATATGATAATTTTTATCCTGTCATCAGTTGATGGAAATCTTAGTTAATTTCATATCTTAGCTATTGTGAATTGAGCTGCAATGAACATGGGGGTACAGATAACTCTTTCCTCTGTGGATTTCACTTCCCTTCAGTAAATTTCCAGGAGTGAGATGGCTGGGTCATAAGGTAGGTCTATTTTCAGATTTCTGAGGTACCTCGATATGGTCTTCCACAATGGCTGCACCAATTTACATTTCTACCAACAGTGGATAGGGTACCTTTTCCTCCACATCCTTGCCAGCATTTATTGTTTGCTGAATTCTGTGTGAGGACTATTCTAACTGGGGTGAGGTGAAAACTCACAGTGGTTTTGATTTGCATTTCCCTGTCGGCTGGTGATCCTGAGCATATTTTAAGTGTCTCTTGGCCATTTGAATTTCCTCTTTTGAAAAATGTATGTTTCACTTCTTCAATCATCTAATAGTGAAATAATTCCTAAGAACATCAGCAGTTTGCATTTTAAGATGTCATTTCTTCCAGGAACACTTACATGCCAATAAATTTCTCTTATGGGATAGGTCTGCCAGACTCAAAGGAATAAATCTTCAGTGTTGAAAATGACAAGTCAAGGGGTAAAGCCTTTGGAGACCCAGGTTAGCTTTCAAGGCCTTTAGCCTCTCAGGAAAATCCTTCAGGAAGTCTCATCTCACCTGGGACTGAGGTAAAGGTGAAAGCAAGGATAACACTAAGCCAAGTACAAGCTACATAAGATATTTCCTGCTGTCCTTCCTAAAAGTTGTTACTCAAGAAGTTTTGCTTTCCTATATGTAGAGGAGAAGGTAAAACAATTTGCATAAGATTTTATTACTTCCTTAACTGCAACTGCAACAATGTGACTTATAAACCAATTGTGAAATTCTGAAAAAGTGTTTAAAATATAAAAAGAATGTACATATATGAGTCTACCTAGTTAATAACATTGATCAATAAGTAATTCTGTTTAATGTGAATATACTATATAATTTTATACAGTGATTAGACGATTAAATTTAATTATGGCTCAAAAAATATGTTGCTTCACAAAAGTAGGACCAATATTAAGTAGATACATCTGCCAGAGTGCAATATATTTTTTAAAATCTCATTTTCAAACCACTTTAAATCCCATATACTAAATGAATGTGTGTATGGGTAAATAGAGAAGAATATCTCCTTTATTATCTATAAAATGTAAAAGATTATAACAATACAATGCAGTACCTTCACTATAATTAATAACTGTATCATAACTTTAATTCACGGGGTTAATAAAGACATAACAATACACAAAGCAAAAATTTGGATAAAAAATTCACCTTAGTGTGAATTTTGGGTTTTATTTTATCAAAACAATGGCATGAATTTATCTCAAAAAGTAATTTGACCAGCACACTCACAGTGACATGAACTGACCTCTTCAAATTTAATTATTGAATCATTCCTATCAGCAATTCTCACTCTTAAATATTTCATTTTGTTATTCTTATCTTCATCCCCAAATCCTATCCCCATTGAACTTCTTTCACAGGGTAACATTGGACCTTCTTCCTCTACAGAGGTACTTTACCTTATGCTTTGATCTAATGGGAGGAAGGAGGTGTTAATACCTGCTTAGAATCTATCTACATTTCTGATTTGGGATCTCTTTAGTACATTCATTTAGAGAAAATAGTGTTCCTTTGTGTCCCTCTCTGCAACCACAATCTAAGTCCTTCCTTGGGCTAAACTGCTGAATATACTGAGCTAGGAATGACTAGACTTGGGAGTAGCTGAGTCCAGTGCATAAGATTGTATCCCAGTAAATTGGGAATCTTTAAATACTCACATGACATTTAGAAATAAGACAGTACAATGACAAGAATGGATACAGAAGAAAGAGCACCTCCTTGGTGTTTGGTCTGCTCTGTTTTCCTGAAAACTTCAACTTTGTGAAAAATTCTCATACCATCATCCAGAAACTACAAATATCTTGGTTAACCAGACTATTCCTCAAAAGCAGTTTACTGGTTCTGTATTGTCACTCAAGCAAACTACTTGTGATCTCTCTTTCAAGTCCAAGTGGTTCATCAAAATATTTTCAAAGATTTGTATTCTCCCTGTATCAGTCCAGTTCCAGAAATATATTTTTGCCCATTTCATAATGTTGCCAATGCCTTAGCAATGTTTCCATCTTCCTTGCACCCCTGGAGATTGCCCAGTGACATGCTTTTTAGGTGCATTCAGATTGGTACTTCCTTTGACTTCTCGGTTGACCTCACAGTATTTTACTGTTTGGGGAATACAATATCATCTCATTCCACATTTATGGATACAAAACAGATGTAGTAATCGAAAATTACTGATTTAATCTACAAAATATAATTTACTAGCATTCAGGTCTACAATTTCAGAGATTCAAAATAAATATAAAGCCCGATTACTATCACCAATACATAGTTGATCACTCATACATTTCTAAAATAAACTATATCAAGGAAAATTATTTTTTAAAAGTAATGGGGGCATGATTGAAGTCCACCATGTACTACAACATATCTTGAACTTCTGAGTCTCAGAGCGACTGTGAATTTTATTCCTTGCTGTATATGGGGGAGAGAGAGTGAGAGGAGCGATTAAGGGGAATGAAAGAGCCTGCACAAGGAGAAAAAGGCTATATAACAACATGATTTTATTATTCAGTCTTTAGCATATTTACATAAGGGAGAAAAACAAAGCAAAACAAAACATTTGAAATAGAACAAAGGCCCTTGGCTTGTTAGTTTTTTTAGAAGCTTGTTTTCATAGATACCATGGTGCTCTATTTGGAATACAGCCCCAAACCATCACATTCCATTATAATTAACTGGGCTACATGTGACTGTTCTACTGATGGGCTGATGTGGAGATGGAAATTTTGGAGGAATCACATCAAATGCTGGAGAATGCACACATATTTAGTATAAAAGAATTGTAATTAAACTTCAATCATCATCTCCTACAGAGAACATTGAATTAAAGTCAAAATTGTTTCTATTATGTTTAAGTTTATCAGAGGCATTGAGGGATGATCATTCAAACACTAGGGCAAAGTGTGATCTCTGAGCAAACGTTGTTCTGTTATTATGAAGTGTGGGTGGGTTCAAAGCTGGCCCTAGTGTGCATGCCGAGGGCAGCCTCCTATGAAGATGCAAAATGTATGGCATAATTGTGCCACTAGACTAGGGACTCTGGATGATTTGGCTAAGAAACTCCTCTGTGGTGTGCCCAGCTCTCTGTGCAGAAAAGCCTACTGAGAAACAAGAAAACTCAAGAATTCCATTGAATTTTAATTGAAGCGTCCTTGATCCGTCTCTTTTCTTCCCCACAGATAATCAGATGAGGTTATCAAAATCTCACAAAAACAACAACAACAAAAAATTTTTAGAAACACCTCCCTTCCTGTCCTTTACCAGGAAAATTTCTTGGGGAAGGTAGAAAGAGCTACCTTTCTGGTGCTAGCCCAGGAAGAATGAGCCCAACTTAATATTAACAATTCACCCTTGTCAAACACCATCAGCCGAAGGAAAAGACAGGGTTTATTCTGCCCCATTCTACAAATAACTTTAACTTTGCCCTTTTTGTGACTCCTTCTCTAAGGATTACTGTGTGTATTTTAGTACTATATATTCTATATACATCATTTATACTAAACTATGGGTATTATAAAGAATCGCTGTAGTCCCTAGTACCGATAATAAAATAATGGTCTTTGTCTTTACACACACACACACACACACACACAGATTCCCCAGCTTGATCCACAAGTAAAAATCAACAGTTCCCGGTTCCTTACATGTAATTTAAAGAATACTTTGATTTTCTCACATATAGCCCTGAATAATCTCAGTTTTTCGGGGGGCTAGTGCTGTGGCTCATTTGGTTAATCCTCTGCCTCTGGCATCAGCAGTCCATAAACTCCAGATTGCTCCTCTTCCAGTCCTGCTCTTGCTGTGTCCCGGGAAGGCAGTGGAGAATGGCCCAAGTGCTTGGCCTCCTGCACCTGCGTAGGAAACCAGGAGGAAGCACCTGGCTCCTGGCTTCGGATCAGTGTAGCTCCAGCTGCAGCGGCCATTTGTGGGGTGAACCAACGGAAGGAAGACCTGTCTCCCTCTCACTGTCTAACTATCTGTCAAATAAAAAAAATCTCAATTTTCAGCCACTTTTAAATTTTTTTTTATTTTTATTTTTATGATGGGCAGAGTTAGTGAGAGAGACAGAGAGAAAGGTCTTCCTTTTCCATTGGTTCCCCCCCCCCCCCAATGGCTGCTGCGGCTGGGGCACCACGCTGATCCGGAGCCAGGAGCAGGTGCTTCTCCTGGTCTCCCATGGGGTGCAGGACCCAAGCACTTGGGCCATCCTCCACTGCACTCCTGGGCCACAGCAGAGAGCTGGAATGGAAGAGCAGCAACTGGGACAGAATCTGGCGCCCCAACTGGGACTAGAACCCGGGTGCCGGCACCGCAGGCAGAAGATTAGCCTAGTGAGACACAGCGCTGGCGTAAGCCAGCCACTATTAACTTTTGATCTTTCAGTCAACGATTTCAACATATTACATATCAAACTCTGCAAAAAGACCATGAATATGAGCTCTTCCCTCAAGAAAATTGTAACAGAGGAAAAAAGATGATGAAAAAGACACAGTGGAATCAGTGGGAGCACAGAGGAAGGGTACCAGACCCAGACCGGCAGAAGCAGAAGTAGAAGGGAAGAAAAGGCCAGCACTGTGACACAGAAAGTTAATCTACAGCCCACAGCCCTGGTATCTTATATGGACACCAGTTCGAGTCCCAGCTACTCCACTTCCAGTCCTGCTCCCTGCTAATTCTCTTAGGAAAGCAACAGAGTATGGCCTACATTTTTAGACCTCTGTACGCATGTGGAAGACCCAGATGACACTCCTGGTTCTTGGTGGTTGTGGTCTTGTGGGGAGTGAACCAGCAGATAGAAGAACTCTATTACTCTCTCTCTCTCTCTCTCTCTCTCTGTAACTATGGCTTTCAAATCAATAAATATTTTTTTTAAAAGAAGTAAAAGGGAAAAGGAAGAAACTGTTATCTAGCTCTTGAAGGACAAATAGGAGATAGACAAAAGAGAGAGAAAAGAGTGCCAAAAACAATTCCAGTAAATACCTTGAAATTTAGAAAGCTCAGTTTCGTTATCAACAAAAAATGGAGAACATTCTGCCAGAATATACCAGGTGTCTAAATGTATGTGTATGTGTGTGTGTGTGTGTGTGTGTGTGGCTGGCATCCATCTGGACTGGTTCCTTCTTTTTCTCAGTTAACTTCATCATGTTGGTAAGAAGGCCTACCAGAATTATTTTGTTGCTTGAAGCACATGTTGATTGAAAAGAATAATGAAGGTAAAAGTTGGTGAAAGAAGGAAGAAGAAAACAAACAAGCATTTGTGAAATTTCTATTTAAACAGTGCTTGAAACTAGATATTTAAATAAATATATATATCTAAATATGTATGTCTAAATATATATATATTCCTGTTTAAAAAAAAACAATCATAAGAGTAATATAGCACTATTTTCCAAGTGAGAGAACTCAGAAAAGTTAAAATTTTCCTCACGTGAATCGTCAGGTTCCAAGCTTCAGAGTGGCAGCACTCGGCCAGCATGTAATCTGAAAGCTGAACTTCCCAGACACCAGGAAGGGGCTGTACCGCCTCTTTGATGACAGCCTGGAAGATGCCCTGGTTTGCCAGTGAGCTGGCAAGCGGACAAGGTGAGGAGCCCCACCTGACTATCAGCTTCCTCATCTGCTCCCAGCCAGAGGCTGCCACTCTAGCCACAGCAAGATCACAGCTGTGTTAAATCCCCAGCTCAAAGCATACCAGGACCTGGGATTCTTCCAGATGTTGCTCAGGTAGCAGTCCTTCTGGTTCTCCAGGACATCAATCACCTGTTTGTCAGAAAAATGGCAAAACCTCCCTACAGCTCCGCAATGTCAGGGCAATGTTAACATCCGTGCCTAGGACAATGTCCCGGGCCAGGCCAGGGGACAGGGCACCAAGCAGCACCAGCTTCATTAGCCCCTAGGTACCAGAGTAGTGCTTTTTGGGGATGTGGGAGACCTGTGGCTGGAGCTCATTGGCATCAAAGAAGCTGACACGGATAGCAGGTCGCATCCGTGTATGCAAGAACATCTCTAAAAGGTTTCTGGCCATGGTATCTGTCACCAAGTAGAGCTGCAGGGACTACTTCCTACAGAAAGCAGAATTCACCATGGTGATAACTCTCGGCTAGAGCTATTGCTGGCACCCGTGCAGGCCACATGTAAGAGTTCCCTTTTTGGCAGCAGCTGAGGCTACATGACAGGGCCCGTGCACGTATGGCCTTGGTGACTGACCATCAGCAGCTCTCCACTGAGGACAGCAGCTCCCGGCAGCAGCCTGACTGGAGGAACCGGTGGCTTGAACATGCAAGGGAAGCATCTGATTCCCTCAGCTTTCTCACACCCTAGCGGCTGTCACTCTGGCTGCCACCCCCCCACCACCAACAACAGAAAGCGTTCCACACCACCTGCAGCCCAGTACATACAGCAGGGAGAGTCTGGGAGGGAAAAGGCAGGGTGTGGGCACCCATAGCAGGCCCAGGCTCTGGCTTCCAGCACATGGCCAGAGTGTGGGGAACTGAGGAGAACAAGGTTGGCGGTTTTTTTTTTTTTAAATTTTACTTAAGGTATAGATTTTCATGTATTTTTTTATTTGACAGATAGAGTTAGACAGTGAGAGAGAGAGACAGAGACAGAGAGAAAGGTCTTCCTTATGTTGGTTCACCCCCCAAGTGGCCACCATGGCCGGCGCTGTGCCGATCCAAAGCCAGGAGCCAGGTGCTTCCTCCTGGTCTCCCATGCTGGTTCAGAGGGCCCAAGCACTTGGGCCATCCTCCACTGCCTTCCTGGGCCACAGCAGAGGGCTGGACTGGAAGAGGAGCAATCAGGACTAGAACCCGGCACCCATATGGGATGCCGGCACTGCAAGGTGAAGGATTAACCAAGTCCAAGTGCACCGGACCCTCATGTATTTCTTTTTTTTTTTTTTTTTTTGGACAGGCAGAGTTAGAGAGAGAGAGAGAAAGGTCTTCCTTCTCTTCCTTCTGTTGGTTCGCCCCCCCAAAATGGCTGCTATGGCTGGAGCTACACTGATCTGAAGCCAGGAGCCAGGTGCTTCCTCCTGGTCTCCCACGCGGGTACAGAGTCCAAGCATTTGGGCCATCCTCCACTACCTTCCCAGGCCACAGCAAAGAGCTGGACTGGAAGAGGAGCTACCGGGACAGAACCGGCACCCCAACTGGGACTAGCACCTAGGGTGCCGGTGCCTCAGGCGGAAGATTAGCCAAGTGAGCCGCAGCACCGGCCCATGTATTTCTTATATACAGATTTAGGAACACAATGATTTTTCCTATCTTATCCCTCCTGCCCACACTCCCACCCTTCTTCCTCCTCCCTCTCCTATTCCTACTCTTAAATTTGCAAGGATCTATTTTCAGTTTACTTTATACTCATAAGATTAACCTTACAGTAAGTAAAAGAGTTCCACAAATAGAAGAAAAAAATACTGTTCCTCAATAGTCGAGACAAGGGCTATAAACAATCATTAAGCTCAAAGTGTCAATTTCACTCCTAAAGATTACATTTTAGGTATTCTATTTAATTACCACAGATCAAGGAAGACATAGGATTTGCCTTTTTGGGACTGGCTTATTTCACTAAGTAATGTTTTCCAGTTGCAGCCATTTTGTTGCAAAAGACAGGATTGAATATCTCTATGTGGCATACAGCAAATATAGGAGGAGTAATTAATCTTCAATCTATAATCACACTTGAACTTCTTTGTCTCCTTGCACCAATTACTTCTGAACTTGGTCTGGTTTCAAAGGCAAAGATACCCTCTCTGAAAATATTTTTATTACTCTAAAAAGTTATTTGATTTCTTTGAATATATTCCAACAAATTTAGTTATTAAAAGAAATACAATTATACATCAAGGTAAAGGATGATAATATTTACCCATAGCTTAAATTCTTATATTTTTTAAAAATGTTGAATTTAGTACCTACAAATATGACACACATTGACTGATGTCAGAAGCAAAAAGACAAAATATGTAACTGTTATCTCATTATAAGTTTTCTTAAAGTAGCTATTCACATATGGATGCTTTTTAATGATAACTTATAATTTGATTTACTTTCTACTATCTCAGAAAGCTATTAAATTTTTAGACATGAGTATGTATGTCAAATAAAGCAAGTACAGAGTAATTCATATTAATTCCAAAGACATGAGGCAGGCATCATGACATAGTGGGTCAAACCAGTGCTTGAGACTCACAGTCCTATATCAGAGTGCCAGTTTGAGTCTGGTACCTGGCACCTCTGCTTCCAATCCAGCTTCTTGCTAATGTGTGCTCTGGGGGAAGCAAATGATGGCTCAGCTACATTGGCCCCTGCTTGCAACCTGGATGGATTTCCTGGCCCCTGACTTTGGCCTGGTCTAGTCCTGACTGTTGTGGGCATTTTAGGAGTTAAGCAGCAGATGGATGATTCTCTCTCTCTTTCAAGAAAGATGAAAATAAATAAATATGTCAAAAATTACAAAAGTCATCATTTTGGACAACATTTAAAACTATTTATCAAGCTAAAGATTAAAAAATTAAGAATTACTTAATGTCAATGTTATACCATAAAGAACACTACATAATTTTGTCTGTCTTTGAAGTTCCTAAGAAAAAAGATGCTGAGAAAAACAAAATGAAAAAAAGTATTACAAAGTCTACTAGGTATGTAATGATAAGTATTTCACTTGATGTAGGTGCGATTCTAAATTTTCTTATTCATATTAAAATGAATAAAACAGTGTTTGTATCTCATACTTATATCAGAAAGCTGAATCTATAGATGAATCTACCAATAAAAGGCTTTTGTTATGAAGGTTATCATTGTGTGACTAAATAAACAGACTTGGGTAGCATCTGAGACTGACATCCTCGGTCATAACTACCTTGTAAACCAAATTTTCAAAATGAAACCAAAATGTAAGGTCAATCTCTAAGGTGTCAAAGAATTACTGTAAAATTCATTTTGTGGGTGGTTGTTTAAATGCATTTTATTAGAGTCATAATGATTTCCATAGTGATTTATTCTCTGTCAACCAGAGAAACATATTTAACCCACAATATGCCAAGATACTAGAATAAACTGTGGCAAGTATAAATTCCGCATAACAAGAATTACCAGGAAACTGTAGTAAACTGATTCTTTAAGAAAAGCCAGGAACACTCCTCCTGTTTCTCACAGCAGAACAGGAAATTTTCCATTCAGTCTCATGCTTAGTTACCTGGTACTTTGAATCAACCCATCAACTTCAGTCTGATGTAGAAATTACAAGAATTGAAGCTGAGGAAGAGAGGTTGGAAGAGATGATCACTAAGAATTAAGACCTACTGGTGTTTTGGTGTGTTGGAAATACTTCAGTGGTCATTTACCACACACTGTTTTTCATTTTCTTTTCAGCCCAAGGATAGATCAGGCTGTAAGATGTATGACAGCATTACCTTTGAATTCTGACCTGGATTTTTTTTTTCTCTTTCAAATTACTCAGAAATAAAGTAACTCAGTTTTACATTTTTCTTTCTATTTGACTCTTCCTAAAATAAAATCCAAAAGATTTTTTAATATATTTTGTTTGCTGGTGCCGGCGCTATGGTGCAGTGGTTTAACACTCTGGCCTGAAGCACCAACATCCCATATGGGCGCCAGTTCGAGACCCAGCTACTCCACTTCCATTCCTGCTCTCTGATGTGGCCTGGGAAAGCAGTAGAAGATGGCCCAAGTCCTTGGGCACCTGCGCCTGCATGGGAGACCAGGAAGAAGCTCCTGGCTTCTGGCTTTGGATCTGTGCAGTTCCAGCTGTTGGAGCCAATTGGGGAGTGAACCAATGGGTAGATAGACCTCCCTCCCTCTCTCTCTCTCTCTCTCTCTCTCTCTCTCTTTCTCTCTGCCTCTCCTCTCTCTGTGTAACTCTGACTTTCAAATAAGTAAATAAATCATTAAATAAAAAGATATTTTGTTTGCTTTGAATTTTATATTCTTAAATTCATTTTTAATACAACTTATAATGAAGAAACAAAATTTTCTATTATGAGCCTCTTAAGCGTTCTGCTTTTCTTGTAAGCTTACTTATCTTCCAACACTTTGTTACAGCTAGCTTGTGTGTTAGAATCAACTATGAGTGATGGAGCAAATATTTTTTATTAATGATAGTTTAATTATCAATATTTCCATATAATTTACTAATAAATTATTATTTATTGATGATTAGGCCTATAATAAATAATCTTCCTTGTATTCTGATATGTTTTGGTAAAGTGGGAGAAGAAGTGATGGGATTTTATCTATTCAAGTTGGGAAGTGGACCATGTCTACATTTTATTTTATCAGTGCAAACACAGATATATGTCATGAGTGACAATGTGTAAAAATGTTGAATATCACCTTTGGACAGTAAGATGGGACTTTTGTAGACAGAAAGGACTGAGAAAACAATTTTTCTGAGTTAAATAGAAATGCCAGGCCTCTGATTTTCTTGGTTGACACCTTGGGGTAAAATCTAAGGAAAGGTTCTAATTGGCAAGTGCTTGATCTGAACATTAGGGTAGGGACAAAGAAAAGACAGAAAAGCATGTCTCATTCTTTCAGCACTTCACCCTGAAATTCTGCTTCCTATCATCCTGTTGTATCAGAAGCAAAAGGAGAAGCTAGATCTATCAGTTTCCAACAGTAACTAAGAGGGAATTGGCTCATAAAATAAATTATAGAAAGGAATAAAGAACACAAAGAGTAAAAACATGAAATGAAGTTAAAGGATTTTCCCATGTTCCCACTAAAATGACAGATATAAAATTAATAGCTTATCTTTTCATTATGGATATAAAAATATATTACAATGTGTGTTAGTCATCTTTTTCTGTAAAGATTTGTGGCTAGTGCCATGGCTCTTGCTTCTCTTCCAGTCCAGCTTTGCTGTGGCCTGGGATAGCAGTGGAGGATGGCCCAAGTGCTTGGGCCCCTGCACCCGCATGGGAGACCAGGAAGAAGCACCTGCTCCTGGCTTCAGATAGGTGTAGCTCTGGCTATTGGGGCCATTTGGAGAGTGAACTAACGGAAGGAAGACCTTTCTCTCTGTCTCTCTCTCTCTCACTGTCTGTAACTCTCCCTGTTAAATAAATAAATAAACTTATGATAAAAAATAAAGATTTTAAGCATTATTGAGCATATGACCTTGACAAAATTATTCAAGTTGGTGTTCTAATAAAAAAGCAGGCTGGCGCTGCGGCTCAATAGGCTAATCCTCCACCTTCTGGCGCCAGCACACTGGGTTCTAGTCCCGGTTGGGGCACCGAATTCTTTCCCGGTTGCCCCTCTTCCAGACCAGCTCTCTGCTGTGGCCAGGGAGTGCAGTAGAGGATGGCCCAAGTGCTTGGGCCCTACACCTGCATGGGAGAACAGGATAAGCACCTGGCTCCTGCCATCAGATCAGCGTGGTGCGCTGGCCGCAGTGCGCTGGCCGTGGCGGCCATTGGAGGGTGAAACAACGGCAAAAGGAAGACCTTTCTTTTTGTGTCTCTGTCTCTCTCTCACTGTCCACTCTGCCTGTCAAAAAATAAAAATAAAAAAACTACTAATAAAAAGCAGCCTTATATTATATTAAATGAATGTACAGGGGGCCAGCAACGTGGCTTAGCAGATAAAGCTGCTGCCTACAGAGCCGGCATCTCATATGGGCAGCGGTTCGAGTCCCACCTGCTCCACTTCTGATCCAGCTCCCTGCTATGGCCTCGAAAAGCAGTAGAAGATGGCCCAAGTCCTTGGGTCCCTGCACCCACATGGGAGACCCAGAAGACTCTCCTGGTTCCTGGCTTCGGATTGGCTCAGCTCCAGCTGTTGCAGCCAATTGGGGAGTGAACCAGCAGATGGAAGACCTCTCTCCCTCTCTCCTCCTCTTCCTCTCTCCCTCTCTCCCTCTCTCCCCCTTTCCCTCACTCTCTCTCCTTCTCTCTCTGTGTAACTCTGACTTCCAAATAAATAAATATATAAATCTTTAAAAAATTTTTTTAAAAATAAATGAATAGATGTTACCAGGGTACAGATTGGCCACACTTTGTTGATTACTGCTACAATGGATAAAGCATTGGATTTAGTTTACTTGTTAATTAATATATCTTAGAATCGACTAAGTTTGCTTAATTCTTCAAGACTTTTTTCCTTTATTTCCTCATGTGTAAGGTTATTTCTGTAATATACATACATATTATGCATACCCAAAAGGTGTTCAAAAAGTCTTCCATAGCTTTGGCAGCTCATGACAACAGTCTCCGGTGATTACTGATGTCATAAATAAGAGTGTCAATTGTTAAATCAACAACAGGAGTCACTGTGCACTTACTCCCCATTTAGGACCTCTGTCCTTAATGTGTTGTACTATGAGAATTAATGGTAAAACTAGACTTCAAAGAGTACTTTATAGTTTGTGTGTCTGTGTGGGTGCAAACTGTTGAAAACTTTACTTAGTATAGAGTTGATCTCTATATAAAGATAATTAAAATGAATCTTAATGAAGAATGCGATGGGAGAGGGAGTAGGAGGTGGGATGCTTTGGGGATTGGAGGGTTGGTATGGGGGGAAGAACCGCTGTAATCCAAAAGTTATACTTATGAAATTTATATTTATTAAATAAAAGCTTTCTATTAAAAAACAACAAAAAAGTCATGGAAAATAGAATTAACAGATAAGTTTATTTTGATACAAATTTAATTAATTAAATTATTTGAAGTACATAGAGACAAAAAGTGGAGACAATTTTCTGAGACAGAGAAATAGAGACAGCTCCCACACAATGGTTCAGTCCTCAAATGCCTGCAATGACTGGGATTGAGCCAGAGCTAAACTTAGGAGGCTGGGATACTTCCCAGATCTCCCAGGTGATGAGCAATAAACAAATTACTTCAGCTACCACCATTGCTTCCCAGGGTTTACGTTAGCAGGAAGCTAAGTCTGGAGTCAGAGCTTGGAATCTTATCTATATATACCAATTTAGGATGCAGGCATTTTAACCTAAATGCTTATCGCATAGTACAAACATATTTTGAAATCCATACATAACTCTTCTTGCTATGATTTTTCCATGAACTTTTTCATGACCCTCATATAGTTATAGAAAATATATGATAAATTTGCATTTTTCAAGACAGTCTTTATATGTTTTGCATATGATTTCCATAAATATTAAACCTGGCCTGTACAGAAACTGGAAAATAAAGAATAAATATATTCAGTTTATTAATGAGGTAATATATACATTAAAAATGTGATCAACAGTGAAGATGAGGTTCAAGTGCAAATATTAAAGCTGTGGCTTCAAACTTTTGTTTATCCTTTTATAAATCATATATATGATGAATTAGGATTTTAATGAGGAGCTGGTTCTCACACATACAAATGCATAATAACCATTTACCCTCTAATTCCAGATGCAATTCCAGTTAGGCAAAGGAAGTTTCAGAATCTGAAGATGAGCCAAAGAGAAAGAATTAAGCATAGTTAAGCAGATTTCATACATAGGAAGCAATTGAATTTCTTCTTAAGGATTCATAATTATAAGGAGATCATTAGGGAAGATTTAAAACAGTATTGCTGCCTTGCCTTTGATGCTGCAAAACTGTGTGTCTTTGATGTTTATGCTGCCCCTTATGCGCAGTCACTACAATTAGTTTTAAGCACTGTTCTGAACTAGAGGCAGCTTTTTATTCAATTATTTACTCTTTCTGAATACTGAACACAGCATACGCTCCTTTCTTAACAAAGTAATTACTTAAAAATGAGATTATCATCAGGGAAGGCTACTAAGCAAATAGAACAACTCTTCAAGAGTCATTTACTCAATATATATTTATTAAGCGCTTTTTGGTACCATACATGCTATTGAGACAGCAAATGCAATGACATTTGAAATCAATCACTAAATGTCCTACACTCTGCCTTCATAGAAGTTAGAGTCTGATGTGATGACTTTGAGCAGCCCTTGCCTCGACTGTTGAGGAACAGTTTTTTTCATACTATTTGTTGAACTTTTTACCTTGTACAGAGTTAATCTTATGTGTATAAAGCTAATTGAAAATAGATCTTGGTAAAAAAATAAGAATGAGAATAGGAGAGGGAGGAGGAAGAAGAGTGGGAGTGTGGGTGGGAGGACGGGTAGGGTGGAAAGAATCACTATGTTCCTAAAGTTGTATTTATGAAATGCATGAAGATTATATACCTTAAATAAAAGATTTCTGGGGATAGAAGAAATGCAAATAGACGGATAGTTAGGACTCAAGTATTAAGCATAAAGAGGAATAAAAGTACTACATGAAGACATGACCCAGTTATAAAGGATATACAGAGATAACCTAAAAGACATATAACCTGAGACTTAAGGAAGAGAAAGAACCAGATAAAGAAAAATGTAACATGAAAAAAGAAGACATAAAGTGAGGAAAATCCTGGCATACTTGAAAAGAGAGAAAGGAAGCCAGCGTGGCCCTACCTAGTGAGCTAGAAGACAGAGACACCAGGAAATAAGTAGGGACTGGAACATGGGAGATCTTCAGGTGAAGGCACACATTTGGACTTTTATTCATAGGAAAATTTTGGAAGGTTTTAAAGGAGAGTCAAAATTTTTATCTAATTTCATAAAAGGCCATCTAGCCATTGGGTAGAGAACATACAGGGTTTGGGCTGAAGGGGATGAAATGGAGAAGGAAGAGACCTAAGGACAGAAACGGATTAAAAATAATTAATTTAAATTTTGTTGTCCCTATTGAAAATGGGTCAATATTAAATTTTCTTGATATGGAATAGTATAGGTATTTCAATGGAAACAAAACAGTTAAATCAGACAGTTGAGGAAAATGTTTACGTAAAATATAGTACACATAAAATATTATTTGAGGTCCTAGTCTACAAGGAAACTTTTACACCTAAATAAGCTATAATCTTTGATATCTTATACGCTAATGGTACAAACATCACATACAAATACAATATAAAATATATACCGAAGATTTTTTTGAAATTATTTCCCCATAAGGGAAATAGTGTAAAGGGGAGTATGAATTACACTGGTGATAGACATACGACTTTTAGTAATAATGGATACGTTTGATAACAGGAAACCTGAGAATAATAACTCAAAGGGTAAACACTGTTTTCTGTAATGGTTTGGAGATGATCTGCCCCCAGGTTTCAGGGGCTAGAAACCTGACCCCAGTGTAGTTATTATATATAATTTCATGTGTAGCAAGGCATAGCAAATTTTGTATTTCAAAAAATTACTTTTACTTTATATTATGAATATGTGCATATATATAAGTATTTACATATGTAACTATATAACTATATATATACATATATAACTCTCTCTATATAACTATATATATATATATATATATATATATATATATATTCTCAGAAGATACTGGTCAGTTCCTTTGAGGCTGGCGTATAATAGGAAGAATAAACCTGGCCATTGAATTCCTCTGGATTCCTTTCTCTCTGTGTACCCACCTCTGCATGCACAACCAGCACAGTGATGCCATGTGTTGTGAGTCCTAACCAGAGGCCAAACAGATGAAGCCACTCAATCTTGGACTTTCAATTTCCCAAACTGTGAGCCAAATAAACCTCTTTTCTTTATAAAGTGCTCAGTCTCAGATATTTTGTTTTAGCAACAGAAAAAAAGATTAGTTTATATTTTTTCAAACCTAACACTGTCAAAGAGGAAATCTCCAACTAAAGCTGAAAATTATTTAACATCTCTTTAATACAAACTAATTTTTATTTTCTCATATTAAAAATATTAGATCTCAAGTTTCACTACTTTGACAGAATTTAATTATTTTTATTTGCTTCTATTGAATTTATTATTATAGTAACCTACCCATGAAAAGAGATTGTTTCCACATTTAGTGAAGGTGATAAAGATTCCTTAACTATGATATTTAAGTGAAAATGTGAATTAATTTTAATAAAAATGTATTAAAGACACAGCAGCTCCAGGATTTTGCCAAAACCATAAAAATACTTAATAAATAAGTTTGGGGACATTGCTTTACATTAAACTTTGTTTCAAAAGGAAAGAATATCTTAAGAAGTAATAAAAATTAGAAAATTATCTATACAAAAGACCAGAAAAGAATTTGCAGAACATTGCTGACTTCCCAGAGGGCTGAGTAATTGTTAACAAGCAGGAGAGGACGAGATTAAAATGGCCATTGTGTGAAGGCCATTCAAGGCAGCATGCAGCCTCCTAACTCAGACATAGATTTACTAAAATAATGAAAGAGATGGAATCTTATTCAATTTGCTATGACCTTTGTGGAAAGAATAAGTAATAAATAAGGTGTGTGTGTGTGTGTGTGTGTGTGTGTGTGTGTGTGTAGAATTTATAAGAGGGCAATTACTTTGCAGATCTTTACAATAAAAGAAAAAGAAGGTAATTTCAAACATCAACTAAATTTAATAGCCCCATGGAGGTGTAGGTGATTAAATCTTTATTTGGTATTAGATATTTGACTGACTTGGGAATAAAAAGTAAATGTATTTTCTCAAGGTAACTCACAATCTTCAAGATCATTATATAGGACAAATCTTATCTGGACCCTTGTGCAAAGTGTTGCTATTTATCAAACATAGTTATTCCAAGAGAAGATTTAATTTCATGTGAAATAATGCATGGTCAACTTCATACTCCCAGAAACTAATTATTTCACTTATGGTCAACATTTAAACATTTATTTTTCTGAAAATGCAGAAAGACCAGGTCATGTCTCTGGAGTCTGTCTAACTCTATTATTCAAATCACTAGCTAATCCATTCATTAGTTATTCCAGCAAGAACTTATTGTTCATTTCATACTTATCACAGTGCTTTATTTTGGGTAGAAAAGGCAAATAAAATACAATTCCTGCTCTCAAAGAGCTTAAAGTCTAACAGCACAGAAGCATGTGAACTACTGTGATGGAGTGTAAGCAGCTTTACAAGATGGTTTACAAAGCTCTAATTTATGATCTCTCTGTACTTGGAGCATGTTTTCTAAAGGTTGCCTCATGAGTAACCATCAAGGATCATGGAAAGGGAAGGTCCTTTCAAGAAGACATCTGGAGGCTGCCAAACATGCTAACCCAACAACCCAGTGCTCTTCCAGGTCATTAATTCCTTGTTATTCCCCTTAAACGAATGCTAACTATTATGTAACCTATGATAACCTCTGTTCTGTTTCACATTCCTCCATTATTATAGTAATTATTTTATTTGCAGAGTATGTGCAGAATAGACATTTTTATCATTTGTCTATATATAGATAATGAGGATCTAAATTTTAATTGATGAAGATGATCTACACATCTTCCAGAGATCTGGAACTTAGCATTAGATAGGAATCCACTTAACTTCCTTTTTGGACAAGAGGAAGACATTAATATAGAAATAAACATTTGAGAGCACAGATTAAGGCAGAGGTGTGGAATGGCCAATAAGTCTAAGAGTAATGGATAGTATTGTTTTCAGATACCAAAGACATCTCTGTATTTTAATCTACACCAATCTCAGTCATGCTCTCTTCTCTCACTGGAGACAGCTCTGCCACATCTGTGATTGGAGAGCATGCATGCTATTCCTAATCCCTAATATTTATTTTTCTTGCCCTTTAATAGGTTTGAATGTGACCTAAGCAAAGCCAGGAAAAACGAATCTCAGGTCTTGAGTGATAGCTACTGGAAGAGATTTACATTCTTTTCCACTTGGCCTGAAGTTATGAACAATGGAAGTAATGGCAATGGGGCAGCTATTCTGTGGCAAAGATGAAACATCATGTCAGAGCAGTGAGTCAACACAAGTATGATCACAAAGCTAAGTAGCACTAAAAAATAGAGGGAACTGAATCCCACTGACATTGTGTGAATTCAACAATTCAAGTCCCATTATCTCACTCTAGGCTATTCAATTACATTAAACAATAAATTCCATTTTGACTTAATCAAACTTTTTCCCCTCCCTTGCAAATATATATATATATGTATATATATACACACACATATATATACATATATATATATTGCAAAAAATATATAATGCTACTTGATTATGAAGATTCAATTCCAAGTTACTGTGGATTTTTTTACTCACTCTTCATACATGATGTAGAAACTATGATATTTTTGAACTAGAAGAAATGTAAGTATTTTTCAGGGACAGGATAAAAATAGGCATTCTCAACTTAAAATACTATCATGAAGGCTCTCTGAAGGCAGAAGTTAGTCCTTATGATGTTTAAGATGAATTGTACTGTGATACTGTTCTTCTGGAGCAAAAGAAATATAATTTATTTTGTGGATATAGCAATGATAGTGAATGACCACTGTATTTTTGTGGTCTATCTGATTCTACAGTCCATGCTCTTTCAAGTGCACCACTCTGTCCATGATCAACAAATAGTATTTTGTTTTTCTGAATATTTTATGGACAAAACCTCAAGAATATACTGTGTCAATGTCTAGTGGTCCTGAAACCTTCCCTACAATTCCCCAAATCTGTTATGTTCTTAGAACCCAGAGATCCAGTGTTATAATGCTGCTGCCAAATTTCCCCTTTTGGTTATACTGCAAAAATCTCTTGATGAGGTCTTTCTAAAAAGCTAGAACCTCCCATTTTGAAAGTTACACCACAGAATCACTCAATCTTGCATTCAACAAATACTCAGTGTTCACAATGTTGCAGGTACATGATGCAGAAGTAAATTTAAATAATTTTAGGAAGATATGCCTCATGCCAGATGAAGCTTCCAGTCTAGTGCAGAGTATAAGATGTTCTCATTAATGAAAATCCACTAGAAAATTCCTTTAGAACGTATTAATATTAAATCATTAAATAAAAGTAGCTCCTAGTAATTGAATGGATTATAGAGGTATCAAAAAGAAAACCCATCTTTTATACTTTATTTTTCAGAAAAAGATTATTTGAAAGGCAGAGTGACAGAGAGAGAGAGGAAGACAAAGAAACAGAGAGACCTTTCATCTATTGGTTTACACCTCAAATGGCTGCAACAACCAGGGCTGGACCAGGCCAAAGCCAGGAGCCAGGAACTCTATCCTATTTTCCCACAAGGGTGGCAATGGGCTAAGCAACTGAGCCGTCACTTGTTACTTTTCCAGATGCATTGGTAGGAAGCTGGATTGGAAGTAGAGTGGCTGGGACTCTACTATTTCCTGTTTGATTTCAAGATAACCATATTTATACTTTATGTTATTTAATAAGTAGAAAGGAGCAAAAGAGCTTTGTTCAGCAGGAAGTGTTTTGGGGGCTGGCATTGTGGCATAACAAATTAAACTACCACTTAGGATACCAGCATTATCCTGCATCAGAGTGCCAGTTGGAGTCAGAGTTACAGACAGAGAGAGAGATAGAAAGGTCCTCCATCTGCTGATTCACTCCCCCAGATGGCTGCAATATCCAGAGCTGGGCTGATCTGAAGCCAGGATCCAGGAGCTTCTTCTGGGTCTCCCACATGGGTGCAGGGGTCCAAGCACTATGTCATCATCTACAGCTGTCCCAGGCCAAAGCAGGGAGCTGGAATGGAATAGGAACAGCCAAGACATGAACTGGCACTCAAATGGGATACCAGTACTGCAGGCAGAGGCTTAGCCTGCTATGCCACAGCACCAGCCCCACTGGAAGAATTATTATCATCAAAATGTCCATGCTAATAAAAATAATTTACAGATTCAATGCAATTCCAATCAAACTACTAATGACATTCTTCTCAGATCTAGAACAAACTGCTAAAATTCATACAGAGACAGAAGAGAACCTAGATTGCTAAAGCAATCTTATACAACAACAACAATAGAAAGCTGAAGGCATCACGACGCCAGACTTCATGCTGTACTACAGGGCAGTTTTAATCAAAACAGCACAAAAATAGGCACGTAGACCAATGGGACAGAATAGAATCCCCAGAAATCAATTCACTTACTTACAGCCAAATAATCTTTGACAAATGAGCTAAATTCAATCCCTGGAAAAAGGAAAGTCTCTTCAATAAATGGTGCTGAGAAAATTAGGTCTCCACGTGCAGAAATATGAAACAAGATCCCTATCTGACACCTTATACAAAAATCAACTCAAAATGGATCAAGGACCTAAAACTATATCCTGATACCATCAAATTACTAGAAAACACTGGAAACTCTGCAAGAAACTGGCATAGGCAAAGAGTTCATGGGAGAGATAAAAGCACAGGCAACTAAAGCAAAAATAGACAAATGGGGTGACATCTAGCTAAGAAGCTCCTGCACTGTAAAAGAAACACTCAAGAAGGTGAAGAAGCAAACAACAGAGTGGGAGAAAACCTTTAAACTATGCAAATGATAAAGGATTAATACCCAAGATCTACAGAGAGCTCAAAAAAACTCAACAACAATTAAATGAACAATTCAGTTAAAAAAACTGGTAAAGGACTTGAACAGACATTTTTCAAAAGGCAAATTCAAATGGCCAACAGACACATGAAAAGATGCTCAGGATGACTATCCATCAGAGAAAAGCAAATAGCCCCAATTAGCTTTCACCTCCCCCCAGTTAGAATTGTTCTTGGACAGAAATCAAAACACAATAAATGCTGGCAAAAATATTGAGAAAAATTTTCCCTAATCCACTGTTTGCATGTATGTAAACTAGTCCAGCCATTATGGAAGACAGTATGGAGCTTCCCCAGAAATCTGAAAATATATCTATCATATAACCCAACATCTTACTCTCGGGGATGTACCCAAAAGAAATGAAATCAGCATATGAAAGATTTATCTGTTACCACGTTTGTAGCAGCTCAATTCACAATGGGTAAGATAGGGAATAAACCCAAATGCCCATTAACCAGTGACTAGATAACTAAACGGTATACATACATTATGGACTATTTCTCAGCTGTAAGAAAGAAAGAAATCCTTTCATAATAAAATAGTTGCAACTGGAAACAATTATACTTACTGAAATAAACTAATCCACAAAAGTTAAATATCATATTTTTGCCCTGACTTGTGGTAACTAATAGAGTACAAAAATGTGATGTGTAATTATGTAAATTGAAATCTGCATAAAATCATTCCTGTTAAGTATAAACTGTTAAGTAAAAATATCTTAAAACATACATGAATTTAATTATTATCTTGTAACTACACAGGAAATATTTAGATGCTAATTGTCATTGGTTTTATTTCATCTAAAAAAAATTGTGAATATTTGACCAAAAATACTTGGTAGGGTTCAATGATCTTTTTTTTTCCATTCAATTATTGTTTATAGTCATTGTCTATATTCCCATTAAACTGGGTCTTTTTGTTTTTCACTTGTTAAACTTATTTGGTAATGAACTAAGGCATTTATTGCAATGTACATTTAAAATGTGTTCTCTCAAAAACTAAAAAATACAGAAAGAAAGGCAGAAGGAAAGAGAGTGAGAGGGAAGGAGGAAGGGAATATCATTATGTTATTTTTCAAAATATTCTTATTTATCTATTTGAAAGGCAGAGTTAGAGACAGAGAGAAACAAAGAGAGGTCTTCCATCCATTGATTCACTCATAAGATGGCTGCAACAGCTGGATCTGTGTCCATTCAAAGCCAGGAGCCAGGAGCTTCTTCTAGGTCTCCCACACGGGGGCAGGGGCCCAGGGACTTGGGACATTTCTACTGCTTTCCCGGGCCATAGCAGAAAGCTGGATCGGAAGTGGAGTAGCCATGACTCAAACTGGCACCCATATGGTAGGCTGGCACTGTAGGCAATGGCTTTACTCACTTCAATATAGTGCCAGCCCCTATCACTATGTTCTTAGACCTGTATGTACAAATCATATTGAATTTGTTAAAATTAATTAAAATTAAAATAAAAATGGAAAAAAGAGAACTGGAAAATAGAATAAGAATATCCAACACACATCAAGTTAATTTGTAATGACAAAATGAGAGGCAAATTTAAAATAAGTTATAAGTTAGAATTTTCAAAAAATGATCAAAGTTATAATCCATTTAATCACATAATACATGATTAGCAGAGGCTAGTGTTGTGGCACAGTCGGTTAATAACCACTTGTGATGCTGACCTCCCACATCAGAGTGCCAACTAGAGTCCTGGCTTCTCTACTTTCAATCCAACTTCTCTACTTTCAATTCCTGCTTATACACATGGGAAGGCAACAAATGATGACCTATGTACTTGGGCACTTGCCACCCATGTGGGAGACCTCAATGGTGTCATTTTCTCTTGGCTTCATCCTGGCCTCGCCCTGGCTATTGTAGCCATTTGGTGGCTGAATTATCAGATGGAAAATCTCTCTCTCACTCTGTGTGTGTGTGTCTCTCTCTCGTTTCTTTCTCCCCTTCTCACTCCACTTCACCTTTCCCTGTCATTCTTCCTTTCTCTTGCCTATGTTCTAACTTTAAAATAAATAAATATTTTTTAAAAAACATCATTAGCATAAATCAAAACAAATACAAGCCCTGATGTATTGTGATGAACTTCAGAACACCAAAAAGAAAGAAAATCCTATCAGCTATAATTAAAAAACAGATAGCTTACAAAAAATGACGACACTTCAAAATTTTGTTAAAAGCAAGAAAAACAGAAGATAACTGAGTGGCATAATGAAAGTCGACTGAAAAAATCTAGAATTTTGTATCTGATAGAAAAATTAAAGGGAAGACTTCAGAAGAAGGAAATTCAATTAAGGGTTGAAATTACAAAAAGTGAGCCAAGATAATTAGTCAAGTTGCATAAACATGCAATTAAACAGCATTAATAACAAATTAATTGAAGAGTTGTGAACCAAGATGATCCTGAAGCAGGACAACTCTAACATATCAGATGGAGGAAGAAATTAGACGTGCAGTATTCCAAGATTCCAGGTGTGAGATCCAGACAGAAATGTGGGTTCACTTTAGAGTTTGTTAAGTGACATTTGAGGACATTCACTAAAAAGTATATAAATTTCAAAACTTGAAAAAGTAGGAAAAGGGAATGAAAACAAAACAAACTTAAAGCATCAAAAGATAGAGGACAACAAGTAGGGCAGATAGAAAATCCATAATACATTAAGATTTAAATAGTATACATATAAATTGCAAGAACAGATTTTTAATTATTTGGAAGGCAGAGAGACAGAGAGAGTCAGACAGATGGACATCTCCTATCCTTTGGTTCATGCCACAAATACTTACAACAACTAGGACTGGGCCAGGCTGAAGCCAGTAGCTAGGAACTCAATCCAGATCTCCCAAATGGGTCACAGGGACCCAACTCCGTGAGCCTGTACCTGCTTCCCCCCAAGAAGCACATTAGCAGAAACTGGAATCAAGCTCGACGTCAATCTCAGGCACTCCACTGGGGTGCAGGTATTCCACTGGCAGCTTAAGCACTCTACCAAACATCACCTGCTTCAAGAATAGACTTTAAAAAATTTAGGTCTTTATTTATACATTAGATTCTCAGGGCCACTCCAAATGCATGATAATTACTATAACACAATTATCATCAATTCTCATGTTAATGTGGCATTAACACAAAGAGAACAGATTCAATGTAAATTTTAAAAATTAACTTGCCTACAAGACATATGTTTAAAACTAAATGCACATAAACTGTGATTGAAATGTTGAAAATTATATATAAGGAAATTACTATATAACAAGTAAGCTGGTGAGAATTGATATCAAATAAAACAGACTCTGAGCTCAAAAGCATTTTTATGAATTAAGAGATTTATTTCATATTTTTTAATATATTTTGTTTATTTGAGAGGTTGAATCACAGACATAGAGAAACGTCTTCCATCCCTGGGGTCCACTCTCAAAACAACCACACGCCTGGAGCTGGGCTGATCCGAAGCCAGGAGCCGGAAGTTGCTTCCGGATCTCCCATGTGCATGCAGAGGCCCAAGCACGTGGCCATCCTCCACTGCCTTTGCAGGCCATAACAGAGAGCTGGATCAGAAGAGGAGCAGCTAGGACAGGAACCAGTGCCCAAATGGATGCTGGCGCCACAGGTTGAGGCTTAGCCTACTGAGCCACAGCACTAGCCCCTAATTCATGTTTTTTTTTTTTTTTTTTTTTTTTTATAAAGCTTTTATTTAAAGAATATACATTTCCAAAGAACAGCTCATGGACCACAATGGCTCCCCCCCCACACAACTTCCCTCCCTCCCCCCACCCTCCCCTTTTCCCGCTCCCTCTCCCCTTCCATTCACATCAAGATTCATTTTCAATTCTCTTTATACACAGGAGATCAATTTAGTACATCTTACGTAAAGATTTCAACGGTTTGCCGTCGCATAGAGACACAAAGTGAAAATACTGTTGGAGTACTAGTTATAGTATTAATTCACAATGTACAGCACATTAAGGACAGAGATCCTACATGATTTTTTTTTTTAAAAAAATTGATTAATTGTCTATGCAATTTCCAGTTTAACACCAAGATTTTTTTTTTCATTTGCAATTATCTTTATATAAAGAAGATCGATTCAATATATACTATGTAAGGATTTCATCAGTTTGCACCCACACAGAAACACAAAGTGTAAAAATACTGTTTCAGTACTAGTAATAGCATCACTTCACATTGGATAACACGTTAAGGACAGATCCCTCATGAGACGTAAGTACACAGTGACTCCTGATGTTGATTTAACAATTTGACACTCTTGTTTATGGCGTCAGTAATCTCCCTAGGCTCTGGTCATGAGTTGCCGAGGCTATGGAAGCCTTTAGGGTTAGCCAACTTCGATCTTATTCCCACAGGGCCATAGTCAAAGTGGAAGTTCTCTCCTCCCTTCAGAGAAAGGTACCTCCTTCTTTGATGGCCCCGTTCTTTCCACTGGGATCTCACTCGCAGAGATCTTTCATTTAGGTCTTCTGCTTTTTCCAGAGTGTCTTAGCTTTCCATGCCTAAAATATTCTCATGGGCTCTTGAGCCAGATCCGAATGCCTTAAGGGCTGATTCTGAGGCCAGAGTGCTATTTAGGACATCTGCCATTCTATGAGTCTGCTGTGTATCCTGCTTCCCATGTTGGATCATTCTAATTCATGTTTTTTAAAACATTTATTTATTTATTTGAGGCAGTGTTATAGATAGAGAAAGGGAGCGAGAGAGAGAGGTCTTCCATCCACTGGTTCTTTCCCCAAATAGCTGTAATGGCCTGAGCTGGGCCAATCTGAAGCCGGGAGTCAGGAGCTTCTTCCAGGTGTTGCATGTGTATACAGGATCCAAGGTAATCAGGACATCTACTGCTTCCCCAGGCCAACAGCAAGGAGCTGGATTGGAAGTGGAGCAGCTGGGACTCGAACTGGGGGCCGTATGGGATGCCTGCACTGCAAGCTTTGGCTTTACCTGCTATGCCACAGCACTGGCCCCCAACCAATATATTTTTTAAAGAAGATTTATGTATTTGAAAGGCAGAGTTACAGAGAGGCAGAGGCAGAGAGAAAGAGGTCTTCCGTCCACCGGTTCACTCCCCAGATGGCTGCAATTGCCAGAGCTTAGTCAATCAGAAGCCCGGAGCAAGGAGCTTCCTCCAGGTCTCCCACCTGGGTGCAGGGGCACAAGCACTAGGGCCATCCTCCATTGCTTTTCCAGACCATAGCAGAGAGCTGGATCAGAGGAAGAGTAGCTAGGATTCGAACCAGCGCCTGCATGGGATGCCAGCACCGCAAGTGGCAGTTTTATCTGTTATGCCACAGTGCTGGCCCCAACAACCAACACATTTTAACAAGTCTGTGTTATTCACATCGTGTTCCCTAACTGATGTGCATATAAAACAGAAATCAATATTTAAAAAGAAAAATAAAATATTACCATTTTTTAAAAAAGCATTTTTGAATTACTGATAATGTCAAAAGGAAAATAGGAAAGAGTTGAACTTGATACAGAATGAAAACATGAATGTTTTGGGTGTATAAATATTTTTCATAGAACCTTGATTTCTATAAAATAAAATAAAATCTCCTACTAAAAATAACATGGTATGTCATAAAGATAAGTCAAAGTATACAACAACTAAAATCTACACCGCATTGTAACTAGAGCACTACTAAAAATAACAATCCTAATAAAATAATACACTATTAAAAAGATATGTTTATCTGGAAAAATAATAAATATTAAACTCAGCCAGCACCGCGGCTCACTAGGCTAATCCTCCACCTGCAGCGCTGGTACACCAGGTTCTAGTCCCAGTTGGGGCGCCGGATTCTGTCTCGGTTGCTCCTCTTCCAGTCCAGCTCTCTGCTGTGGCCCAGAAAGGCAGTGGAGGATGGCCCAAGTGCTTGGGCCCTGCACCCACATGGGCGACTAGGAGGAAGCACCTGGCTCCTGGCTTCTGATCAGCGCTGTGCGCTGGCCTTAGCAGCCATTTGGGGGTGAACCAATGGAAGGAAGACCTTTCTCTCTGTCTGTCTGTCTCTCTCTCTGTCTCTCTCTCTCACTGTCTAACTCTGTCTGTCAAAAAAAAAGTAAATATTAAACTTTATTTTTAACATAAGCCAACCATCAGAAGAGGGCACAAAGAAGCACAGAGAGTGCTGAATTATAAGAAGCATGAAATGCATAAAGTAATGAAAATGAATATACAATATGCAATTTCAAGAGAAAGCACATGACTAGATTACGCCAAAGGGAAGAACATGGAGTAGGTATCATGTGTAGTCCTGAATTCACCCACAACCAGCAGGAGTCACCAGAATTAGTTCACAACCTATCCTAGTATATTTTATGTTTTATTGCTGTTATTTTTGGTAAGAAAAGATACTAACACGTTGACTTTTTTAAAGTGTAAGAACTACGGGGCCAATGTTGTGATGTAGCAGGTTAAAGCTCGACCTGCAATGCACCCTATCTGTATGTTGCTTGGAGACCTGGCTGCTTCACTTCCGATCCAGCTCCCTGCTAATGAGACTGGGAAAGCTTAGAAGATGGACCAAGTACTGGAACCTCTGCAACAATGTGGGAAAACCAGAGAAGCACTGGCACCTGGCTTCGGCCTGGCCCACTCCCAGCCACTGCCACCTGCCACCATTTGCAAAATGAACCAGCGGATGGAAGATCTCTTTCTCTTTTTCTCCCTCTCTCTCTAACTCTGCCTTACAAATAAAAAAAAATCTTAAAATGTAGGAACTAAAGCAATATATCTCTTATTTACCAATCTCACATAAGCTGATTCTTAGAAACACTGCTTGCAGTAAAAAAGTCTTACCATATATTAAAATTATTTTCTAAAAGTAGAATAATAGTTTTAAGTGTTTTATTGGTTAACATGCTGAAATTTAGTTAGCATATTTATAGGCTGGTTCTGTGCAACAGAAAGTTATGACAAGTTTGATATTTTGATATAAACAATTGTTAAAACAATCATAGGAGAGTTACTGTCAAGACAGAAAGAGTACCCTAAAGGAAATTGATCCAATGACTGTGAAAGAATGTCTAAGACAGGACAAACTGGAAAAAAACAGTTCAAACCTTGTTAAATATGACATAGTTGCAGTCAATCACATAACAAAGATGTATGCTAAGTTGCTAAGGCAGAGCTGGTCCATGGCTGCCAGACAAGCAAAAACAACTTTCTGGAACAGAAACAAAGTGAAACTGATGGTCAGGTGGTAGACTGAGTTGGAACATCACTGTAGATGTGGGGAACAGGGAGCTGTATTCACATTAGGAGAAGTCGAGAAAAAGAAACCTCCAGGATATAAGCAAGCTGGACTGACAGGTATACACTGAAGAGGAGTAGCAGAGTGGAGAGCTTGAGGGCAGCTGGGATGCAGGGAAATGAGGTGAGATGGGGAGCAGAGGGAGCAGGAAGAGAGAGAAGGGAGCTGGAAGGCAGAGGATGACTGCTGTGAATGCTCTGAAATCAGGAGCTGCAGAAGCCCCTCCCTGGAGGAACCTGACTCTCTCTGCTCTTGTGTGCAGCTTGAGCTGAGTAGTTCTGGGTCAGATGTGAGTGATGAAGGTACAGTAGCAACGCCACTAGACAGCCAAACCATTGGGACCACAAGCATACTGCACATGCAGTTGAGAGGAAGGTGCAGTTAGCTGGTATTTTGGCTAAGGCAATAGCCCCAAATATTTAAGGCTATAGGTTATGTTGCGGCTGTTCAAGTGAACAGCTGGAGAAAACACATAACAACTAAATGCTGGGGAGAGCTGATCCCTGTAAGCATCTAGCACTGGAGATGCTATGCCAAGTCCAGGAATATATTAAAATGCACATTCTCCCAGAGTCTATTCAGCAAGCCACTACAGAAACAGGAAAAAATTCATTTTTCTTCCAATGCCCTTTTTACATCTTTCTGGTAGATCAGGAGAAATATTTACAAGGCAAAAATTCCTTTTCTTTTTCTTTCTTTCTAAAAAAAAAAAGACATGGAGCCAGCTTTGTGATGTAGCCAGTTAAGCTACCAACTGCGACACCCGCATCCCATATGGGCATTGGTTCATATCCCAGCTGCTCCACTTCTGACCCAGGTCACTGCTAATGTTCCTGGGAGAGCTACAGAAGATGGTCCAAGTACTAGGACCCCTGCAGGTGGGAGATCCCATGAAGCTCCTTGTGATTTTGGCCTAGCCCAGCCCTGGCTGCTGTAGCCAGTTGGTAAGTGAATCAGAAAATGTTAGATCTCTCCTCTCTTCTCCTCTCCTCTCCTCTCCTCTCCTCTCCTCTCCTCTCCTCTCCTCTCCTCTCCTCTCCTCTCCTCTCCTCTCCTCTCCTCCCCTCCCCTCCCCTCCCCTCCCCTCTCTTCTCTTCGCCTCTCCTCTCCTCTTCCCCCCTCCCCTCCCCTCCCCTCTCCCCTCTCCTCTCTCTGTAATTCTACCTTTCAAATAAATAAATAAGTCTTTTAAAAATGTGAATTTTGACCTGAGATGCAATAAATCAGAGACCATTACAACATTCATCTTAGAAAGTTAGAAAAAGGCAAATAAATCCAAAGAACACTAAAGGAAGAAAATAAGAAAGAAAGAAAGAAAGAAAGAAAGAAAGAAAGAAAGAAAGAAAGAAAGAGAGAAAGAAAGAGAGAAAGAATTCAAATAAATGAAAGTACAACAAAAATAAAGGAAAAACAGTAGTTCTTGGAAAGACAGCTAAAAGAAACAACATTCTCTCAGAGTCAGTCAAGAAAAAGAACAAAGATGTATAAAATAGAATTCATAAGGAACATGGTGGTAAAATGACTGCAGGGACATTCAAATAAAGTGAAACTATATATAAATGTAAGCAATACACTGCTTTTCAGGAAGATATAACATACATAACTAACAAGAAAATTCTTTTTTGTAGAAAGAAAAAGTTCTTAAAACAACCGTTTATCATTAAAGAAACTGATTCAAAAAATTAAAAGACTACATTCTAATCCAAACAAATACATAGAAAATCAGCAAAAGAAAAACCCCTAGTAACTCTATTGCTAATTTATACCAAACTTTCAAGAAAGACAACATGCCAAGTCATTACATAACACTGACATAAACTTGAGCCAAAAGCAAACGTAACAGTGTAAACAACAATTACAAGCTAATTTCACTTGAATATAGACTAAGGCCAGGCCAGAAAGGTCTCGCACAAATTCAAACGTTGTCAAGAATGATGGCTGAAATCGAAGTCATGGTGACTTTCCTTTCAGTTTCATGTTAAGCCAATAAAGAACTAAAATACAGGCCGGCGCCACGGCTCACTAGGCTAATCGTCCACCTGCGGCGCCGGCACCGCGGGTTCTAGTCCACTGGATTCTGTCCCGGTTGCTCCTCTTCCAGTCCAGCTCTCTACTGTGGCCGGGGAGTGCAGTGGAGGATGACTTGGGCCATCCTGCATGGGAGACCAGGAGAAGCACCTGGCTTGGATCAGTGTGGTGTGCCGGCCACAATGCCCACCGAGGGGTGAACCAACAGAAAAGAAAGACCTTTCTCTCTGTCTCTCTCTTACTGTCCACTCTGCCTGTCAATAAATAAATAAATAAATAAATTTTTAAAAAACTAAAACACAAAGTATATGAAATAAATACATGCGTGAAAAATTGACTCCAGACTCCCAATTCCTGCTCAGTTTCTCAGGAAGATGCTGCTTGAGTGTTATTATCAACGAAGAGAGGACAGAGTGAGAAACCCATCCATCAAAGAAAGCTAAGTCAGTACCTTACTTTAATTTCTGCATTAGGAAAAAAGGGGTCACTCAGCATTCACAGGGCTGCCCATTACTATATAATAGTAATAGGTATCCCTATTACTATATAAAACCATTATTTTCTTTATATATATATATATATATATATATATATATATATAAAGCTTTTATTTAAAGAATATAAATCTCCAAAGAACAGCTTATGGATTACAATGGCTCCCCCCCCACAACTTCTCTCCCTCCCCCCACCCTCCCCTTTCCCGCTCCCTCTCCCCTTCTGTTCACATCAAGATTCATTTTCAATTCTCTTTTTCTATACTACAGTGAAGCAGTATTGTGTCATTACTGAATGCGTTTCTTAATGCTTTTTTGAATCCCCAGTAGACTTAACCATGACATTATCAATATACCCCAAATTCCTAAAAATGTACATTTGCAAACTGAAATCTGTAATATATTTAAAAAGTAAATCATGATCAAGTTGGACAGACCCTTGGAGCATAAGGATGCTGCAATATTAAAAACTAATAATACAAAACATAACATTAATAGGTTATAGGAGAAAAACTCAATTTTGATGTATACATAAATAATCACATTCTATAAAATCAACTTCCATGTAAGATTCAGGGGAGCAATCTTTAGACAGAAGCAGCAGAGAATTTTCTTAAACAAATGAATAGTGCAAATGTTACCATCAGTTAACCTAATACATGAGCCCAACTCCTTTCTTAATGTTTTATTTTATTATTCAGGGCTCACTTTCCCATCATCCTTTTAAAAAGTGTTGCCCTAGGTAACTGGACTTGCTATACCCATTTCAGAAACATGAAGTAAAGGTCTATATTGAGGTTTATTTTACATGGCAAAAGTAAATCATATGTTTGAGACACTAGACTCTTGTCACTCTCTCATCTGCAATGAAACATATTCTTGAAATGCAGATTGATGAAAACCTGCAATGAGTCCCATAATTAATGTTGAATTTCTAACAATATAACCTTTAAGATTTGAGATCAAGACAAAGATGCTTGCCATTACTATTTTTATTTGTCATCATCTGAGTGTTCTCATCAGTCAGGATGATAAAGGCAAGAAGTAAAATCTATGGGATTTTGAAAGGTAAAAATTAGAACTGTAATTATCAAAGAAAATTCAATATCCATAAAATACTGAAGAGGTATGCATGCAAATTACTATAATTAATATGAAGAATTCATCAAGGATGTTGGATAGAAGATTCATATGCAAAAGTCAATGATATTTTCATACTCCAGCAAGAATAAATGTGAGTTTTAAAAAGTAATAGTAACACTACTGCTTCTAGCTATGATGGTGTAAGAATCTAGACTTAAGTTCTTACCATGAACAAGAAAACTGGACAAAATATATCAAACACCTATTTTCAGATATTATAAAATATGCAGCATTAAACTGATCCCATAAAGGGAAAATGAAATAAATGAGCAGAGTCTAAAATAGGAAGAGGTTGTATGACAGAGTGTCAGGGATAAAGCAAATTTTTAAAAGAGCTCCAGGAATCTGCATTTGGGTCCCCTTGAATGCATGATACAAAATTTACGAGGATGGGCAAACAATGGCCAGGTTTCCATGAACTATAAAATTCCAAGAGGTCACAGGGGGAAGGGAGCTATTCAAGCTTGGGCCAACTTAGACTTTACCTGATGAATACCAGACCAGTCAGCTGGGACTCTAGAGAGCCAGACCTTAGCAGTGGAACTAAATCATTCCTCAGGAATAGTCAATGTCAACTCTATACAAGTTTTAAAAATGAGCCTCAAAAAATAAAATTGATCCACAATAATTTAAGTATCTTTTAAAAAATAAGTCTGACAATCTTTCAGGGAAGATTACAATACCCAAGCACTCAACAATACAAAATCACAATGTCCAACTGCTAATCAAAAATAACTGAAAAGCCCAAGAAGCCAGGAATTATGATCTACAAGCATAAATTCTCAGCAAGCTATAATTAGAAACTAATTTCACTTACTGGACATCTATGAATTACTATAATTAACATCTACTTCAGGTAGAAAAACTAAAAATTTACCTCAAACTCATGCTTTTACCATTTTACTCAGCAGTAAATGAAAAAGGCATGCATTTTGGGAAAGAAGGAAATATTTTTTTTTTTTAATTCAGAGATAACCTAATTGCATACACAGTAAATACTAATGACTTTTTTTTTTTTTTTTTTGACAGGCAGAGTGGACAGTGAGAGAGAGAGACAGAGAGAAAGGTCTTCCTTTTCCATTGGTTCACCATCCAATGGCTACCTCTTCTGGCGCGTTGCCACTGGTGCACCGTGCTGATCCGAAGCTAGGAGCCAGGTGCTTCTCCTGGTCTCCCATGCAGGTGCAGGGCCCAAGCACTTGGGCCATCCTCCAATGCCCTCCTGGGCCACAGCAGAGAGCTGGACTGTAAGAGGAGCAACCGAGACAGAATCCGGCGCCCTGACTGGGACTAGAACCCAGGGTGCTGGCGCTGCAGGAGGAGGATTAGTCTATTGAGCCGCGGCATCCGCCATTACTAATGACTATTTAAAAACTACTTAAAATAGGCCGGCGCCGCGACTCAATAGGCTAATCCTTCGCCATGCAGCGCTGGCACACCGGGTTCTAGTCCCTGTCTGGGCGCCGGATCCTGTCCTAGTTGCCCCTCTTCCAGGCCAGCTCTCTGCTGTGGCCCAGGAGTCCAGTGGAGGATGGCCCAAGTGCTTGGGGCCTGCACCCCATGGGAGACCAGGTCAAGCACCTGGCTCCTGCCTTCGGATCAGTGTGCTGCATCAGCTGCAGCATGCTGGCCGTGGCGGCCACTGAAGGGTGAACCAGTGGCAAAAGGAAGACCTTTCTCTCTGTCTCTCTCTCTCTCACTGTCCACTCTGCCTGTCAAAAAAATTTAAAAAAAAACTACTTAAAATATAAGCAAGTTTAGCAAAATTGCAGGACAAAAAGTCAATATGAAAATATCAATTATACATATATTGTAATACAAATAATTGGAACTCAAAATTTAAAATGTTATTTATCATATTGTACAATTTTATAAAATAAGATTATATTTAATAGTATATGTGCAAGATATTTATGACAATTTAAGGAAGCTTTAAATAAGTAGAGAGACATAGTGAATTTCACAAGTTGAACATCTCAATAAAGTTGATCTGTCAGTTCTTTCCAAACTGATCTATAGGTTCAATCCAATACCAGTGAAAATCCCACCAAATTATCTTTGAAAAACTGAGAAACTGATCTTAATTTTTTTAAATAAAAATTCCCTAGACTAGCCCAAACAATTGTGAAAAAGAAAATAATAGGATTTCAAGAGGGATGAAAAATGATGTCTTCCTCTTCCTTTCTCCTACACAAAAAGCCAAAGCAACAGGTGGATAGCTGTATTTGAGGTGAGTGCCTGATGGACAGCCCTACAAAACAAAAAGGGAGAGACTGGAATGCTGCAAGACGGCATTGCTTGAATATGGTGGGATTGCACCATAGGAAGAGGAGGAAAGTGTACTGGTACTGCGACATTGATCTGAAGCTGGGGGGACTCCTCCATGTAGAAAAAAAGGTGGTGGTGAAGTCTCAGAAGACCCCATCACAGTGGATACTGGCAAACCCAGCCATGAGAGACCTCCAAGTCTGTAATAAACCTGTAGCTCAGTTGTGAGAGCCTGGCAACTTCACATTAGGCTTACTAAAAAGGAGATTACCTTTTCTCCCCCAAAGCCCAGAACCCAGGTTGTAGAAGGGAAATATTGTCCCTATTCATATGGCTGTAGCGACCAGAGGTCTCCATGTGTCCCAATACCTAGGCCACCACAGCTATTCCACCATATTAGTATAGGGGGCCGCTGCCTCATGATCCCTCCGGGATCCAGTAGACCAAATATGACCCTGGCACCCAAGCCAGAGCAGTTCCATCTGCTACAAGGTTTAGCTTGTGTGGGTGTTGCCCTCAAATCCTGAGAATCAAAGGCACTTGTTCCCTGAGACTAGGGGAATATCCCCAGCCATTCAATGCCACTATCTCTCATAAATGGCTACCTGTGGGACAGTGCCACTGATGGGAGTTAGAGTAGGTGCTATAATACCAGGCTACCCTTCCTTCCACAGCCAGATACAAGTAGGCCTGTGCTCACTTATGGACATTTATGAGCAGAAATAAATGAAACAGACACAAAAAAGCAATACAAAATATTAATGAATTGAAGAGGTGAGTTTTTTTTGTGTGAAAAGATAATCAAAATAATGAACTTAGACTAAGTTAGACTAAATAATGAACCAGACTAAGAAAAAAAATGACATTAGTATTAAATACACAAAATCAGAGATGAAAAAGAGGTATAATAACTGATGCCACAGAAATACAAAGGATCATTAAGGACTGTTATGAACAAATAGATCCAATACATTTGTAAAACTTGATGGATACATTCTGAACACATATAACTTACCAAAATTGAAATCTGAAGATGCAGAAAATCTGAACAGACCAATAACAAATAATGAAAATATATCAGTAATTAAGTTTCCCAACAACTAAAAGGTTAGGACCAGATGACTTCACTACTGAATTCTAGCAAACATTTAAGAAACAATTAACACAAATTTCATGCACATAGATCATATGATTCTATGTGTACAAAACGACAGAAAAACCAAATCTGATCCACACCAGCAGAATCCAGAACACTGGTTACCTGGGTCCAAAAGAGATGATGGCTAGATTGGGAAGGAATGTGAGAGAATGCTTTGGAGTAAGAGAAATATTCTTTAAGCAACACATTTTCCAAAACTCATCATGTTATACACATAAAATAACTTCAGCTTATATTAATGTTATTAAACATCATTAACGTTTGCTTAAAAGGAAGAAACAGAAACAATAAACAATAAAAACACAACAAAAATTTAGAGCATGTAGAAACAAAATTAACAAAACAGATAAGTGAGAACTTTGTGAAGAAAAATATAACATTTTGAAGCTATTAGAAAAAGGTCCACACAGGCAACATCCCTCTGTATCCAGGATTGTTTCTAGGATGCCGCAGATACCAAAGTCCATAGATATGCATGTCCCTATATAAAATGGTGTAGCATTTGCATAGAATCCACAAACATTCCCCACCCCAACAAATTTTGTCATCTCTAGATTAATTATAATGCCCAATATAAATTCTACATAAATAGTGTGAATACTGTATTGTATAGTCAATGACAGAAAAAACACTTGTACATGTTCAATTCAGATGCCTTTTATTTCTTAATGTTTTCTAACCACAGTTAATTGACTCTGTGGATGTGGAACCTGTGGATACAGAGGGCTGACTATTCATGATAATGAGTTGAAAGATATTTGTGATGCTGTTTTTCCTCATTTCAGCTCTAAATTAAATGCAAACTGCTCATGGAAATGTAAACTGGTAAAAGAGATCAATTTGTCAGTATTTTATAGTTTTAAAGGCACACAATTTTTAAACTAGCAACTTCATTGTTATGTGATATGATCTGGAAAATTTATATATATATATATTGCACAAAACAAGCACAAAAATTTTTGTAATAATTTTTCTTCCAAAAGGCAAAACTTTTAAAAAGATCTAAATTGACATGAAAAATAATAAACAAATTGTGGTAAAGTTGTACAATGAAATATTATACAGCAAGATAAATGAATGGACTTATGTCATTATATATGCTATATATATATATATGTTTATATATCTAATCCAAACATAATGTTGGATTAAAAAATACATTTCTAGAATACACAGGATATGATACTAACATAAGCAAAATGATATTATATATCATTTAACAACATACACTCTAAGAGGAAAAAAGTATGAAGAAACATAGAGAAGATTAAACAAAAACTTTTGGATAGTAGTTACCTTAAGGCATGAGCTTATGCAATGAAATCATGGGACCATACATAAAAGGACTCCATCTGTATTTGTTATGCTTTCTTTGTTAAGCTGCAGGGTAGGTATAAGGAAAAATAGTGCAATTTTTTTATTTTCCACAAATATGAACTACATCATACTATAAAGTCAGCAAAACAGCATGAAATTATACTGTCAAATAAAAAAAACAATATATGGAATACTGAGGCCAACAGTGATTATATTCAGTAAGAGTTTTAAAAGATCTTAAAATAGTCAATAAAAACTCTTTCAGGAATAAATGGGTAAAGTGTTTGTCACTATTCATGAATCTTTGCCTGTTGCAACTAACAAGCCAGAGGGTCTTCTCTGAAGAAGACAAACAGCTTGTCAAATAGGATGCTTTTCTCTAGGTCTCGGTACTGCACTGCTTTGATTAAAATAATCCTTTAATATACTTTCTTCTACCCAGGATGAAACTGAATTCATTGCCTAAGCTAGACCTTGCATATTTCATGTGAGGCCAGCCTTATGTATAACAGCATACATGTTTATCAAACATCTACTTCATTTGCAGACAAAAATATATATGCTAAAATACTGGTTGTCTGTTACCCAAAACTATGGAATGGAAAATTGTCCCAACTGGAATATAAGGCAATTCCTGTCTTAGAAGTAACCCAGTGAAGCAAGCATGCAGTCATTTCCTTCAATCCACTTTGAGATTATTTGGAGCAGAGAAGAATCTACAATAGTAATGAGATAATACCTCCTAATTAAATGCAGACCACAGGAACCAGCGTTGTGCTGTAGCAAGTAAAGCTATGATATGGGTGCTGTCTTGAGATATGGATGATCTACTTCGATGCAGCTCTCTGCTAGTGTACCTGATAGATGGCCCAGATGCTTGGGCTCCTGCCATTCATTCTTGTCGGAGACTCTGATGTAGTTCCTGGCTCCTGGCTTCAGCCTGGCCCAGCCCTGGCTGTTGCAGCAGTTTGGAGACTGAACCAGTGGATGGAAGATTTCTCTCTCTCTCTCTCTCTCTCTCTCTCTCTCTCTCTCTCTCTCTCTCCCTCTCTCTCTCTCTTCCTTCTTCTCCTCTCTCTATAACTCTTTTGAATAAATAAAGATTTTTTTAAAAAGTAGACCGCAACCAAAATAATTGCCTTTTTCTATGTCATGTTTTAAGAATGTGTGTAGTTCTAAGTGTAAAGGAAAATATGGAATTATGCTTTAGAAGGTAAATTTTAGCTACACTGAAGTGATGATCTAATACATAATTCCTATCATCTCTTCTCCTACATACATATACATCATAAAGTTCTAACTATAAAGCAATATATTTGACAGTCAAGCCAAATATTAAAACAGCACTCTTACACATTAAAAGGAAGAAAAGTGAAGAAACATGAACTGCCTTCTTTAATCCAACCTACAGAATTGCACATGACACAGTAATTTTAGAATTTCTATTTCATTCTTCCTAAAACTGCTTAGGAGAGAGGTGATCTAACCTAAACAATTAACTCCTACCTATTCTTCAAAATGGAACTCAGGTAAATCTTCCCTTGGAAAGATTGCCCCACTAGCTTCTTTTCAGCCAGACAGCTCTCAGCATTTCCTGGTCCCTGATTGTCTGCTCCTGTGACACTGACCCTAGTTCTCCATGACAGCCCTCTTGTATGAGTTCGCTCATTGTCATCTGAGCACCTCAGGGTCAGATTTCTTTCAACCTAGCATTGCACCTGGCACTTAGAATCCATGCAACAGACGTTGACTAACCTAACCTTTGTGTGATATGTGTTCTGGATCTGTATCCCCACAAGCATCAATCTAATTAGGGCTCTATTCTAATCTGGGAAAAGTGTTCCAAGAAAACTATGAGAGAAAAAATTACGTCACTTTCCCAGCAGTGTGTTCCCACTTTGTTTCTTCCTTTTCCTCTCTCCATGCTTCCGCCACAGAAGAGCTCCCTGTGGCATGACCAGAGACAATACAGAAACAGCAGTTACTTCCCTCCTTCCCAGAACATTGTGTTTAAAATATCTTTTAAATGAAGTCAGTGAAAGATGCCAATGACATAAGCTCACTATAAAGCATATCTTAGCAACAAAGAAGCTATTTCATTCAACCTGCATTAAAATGTTATCTTGGATAATATTTGATGTAATTTTCATTATATGTCTGGATTCTTGTCACAGTATGTAGAGATATGTGCAAGAACTCTCCATTTAAAAAAATGGAAGAGGATATATTGAATTATGTATCATACCAAAAAAGTGACAGATGGTATTATAGAGCAGGCTGAAACACTGGTATTTATACAATAAGCATCAAATCCATTTCTCTAGAAAAATGAGGTTATTTGCAGGTATGACGCACCTAACCCTGAAATAATGGTTTATTTTAGGTTTGAGTGCATCACACAGCTTATTTTAGAGGCTGCATGTGTCAGTATGAAACTGATGTGATGCAGAAATTCAAAAGATATCAAAAAAAGAGCTCCAAGCACACCTAGCCATGTGGGAATAAAAGGAGAACATAAAACTAAAGCATAGATTTCCTTGCTGGTGGAGGGAAGATAAAATAAAAAAATTAAACTTCAAAGGGAGCTGAGTAAAACAGAATTAAAGTCATGGATGTAAGTTACTTAAAAAGCATCTCATGAATAAAGAACCCACCCAAGTACATGAAGTCTAAATGACAGTTGAGAATTTACAGTAATCTGTGGACTCAATATGATTCCTTTAATTATAAGATATCAAAACAAATCTTTTGAGGATGCATACAATTGTTTCCACATACAAAATTTCAATCATTCTTTTTTGCTTTGTATTTTTTTATTTAAGTCATACTGGTCATGATTTTTTTTAAGATATATTTGTTTTTATTTGAAAGGCAGAGTGAAACAGAGAGAGAACGAGAGAGAGAGCTAGAGAGAGAGCAAGAGAGAGAGAGAGAGAAAGATTCTCCATCCATTGGTTCACTCTTCAAATGGTTGCGACAGCCAAACCTGGGCCAGGCTGAAGACAGGAACCAGGAATGCCAACTGGGTCTCCCATATAAGTCATAGGAGCCCAAGCACTTGGGCCATCATTCATTATTTTCTCAAGTACATTAGCAGAGAGCTTAATTGGAAGTGGAGCAGCCAGGACTTGAACTGGTGCCTGAATATGGGATGCAAGTATTTTAAGCATCAGCTTAATCCTCTGTGCCCCCAAACCAGCCCCTTATGCTTTGAATTTTGAAGCCCATCTTTTGTAAAAGCTAAGGGAAATGAAAAAGTTTTATTATGCAATGCATTTCTCACCCCAACTTCATTTTTTTATTTTCATAGAGAAACTAAATTCTTACTTATAAAAAATACTCTTATTCAGCACATAGCAGTGAAAAGGATTACCTCCAATGTAGAATAATGATCAATCTATTTTTCTCTTGACACAACCAAGATCTTATTTGTGAATTCATTGCTTATTCACATTGACCAAAAAGTACATCATGAAAACAGTATTTTTATCATATTTTTTAAAATATCTGATTTTAGGAACAGTTTTCTTCATATGATGTTCATTTTGGAGCCTGGTTTAACACCCAACCGAGCTCTTTGTGTAGCTATGTGTTTGGTCTCATTCCCAAGCTACATTACAGCTGGCTGTAGTATCCAGGAGTTCCTCAATGGTAGACTTAATCCACCAACAATGGAAAATATTTCAAAAGAATTACACCTAACTGGACATGCACACACTTTTTCTTGTATTTACATGCTAAACAATAGAGTATAACAACTTTACATTATATTAAATATTATAAGTAACCTAGAAATTATTAAAGTATATGGGAGGATTATCTACTTTATTTGCAAATATTACACTATTATACATTTAAAAGGGATAAGCATCCATAGAGAATCCAGGTACCAATCCCCCCTCCAATAATGAGGGCCAACTGCATAGAGCAGAACATGCTGCCGTTCATCAGCTACTCTGGTACACAGAAATCATCAACTCTTTTTAAAAACTATAATTAAAAAACTAAATTGTGTGAAAAGTACTTTTTTTGTATTTGTTAAAAATTTTGTAAAAAAAACAGTGATTTATAAGTACCACTATTTTCTTCCTTTTTTTAAAAAGATTTATTTATTTATTTGAAAGTCAGAGTTACAGAGAGAGGAGAGGCAGAGGTGGGGGGGAGGTCTTCTGTCTGCTGGTTGATTCCCCATTTGGCCGCAACGGCCAGAGCTGGACCGATCCAAAGCAAGAAGCCAGGAGCTTCTTTCAGGTCTCCCACGCAGGTGCAGGGGCCCAAAGACATGGGCCATCTTCTACTGCTTTCCCAGGCCACAGCAGAGAGCTGGGTCAGAAGTGGAGCAGCCGGGTCTTGAACCAGCGCCCATATAGGATGCTGGAGCTTCAAGCCAGGGTGTTAACCCGCTGCACCACAGCACTGGCCCCCACTATTTTCTTCTAAATATTCATTTAAGCTTTATGAAATATACTTCCAAATGCATTAATGAATCAATTTGTGTAATATCAAAGAATAAAAAATAAAGTTCATGTTTTCTTACTGGTTATTCCACTTAGATATAGGATGTTAAATAATACTCACTGGTACCAGGAACCACAAATCTAAAGAAGAAAAGACATGGGAAAGTCATGAGTATTCAATAAAAATCTGCTTATACTCAACTTCAAAAGAAATATTATTAATACACAGACCAAATATCTTCATTTTAACATACTTGTATTCTTTCTGTTTCTCACATAAATAACTGAAAATGATAGCTAATGCACATAGTTCCTTTCTGCATCTAATATGTACCATTTTTTCTCTGAATAAAAATGAAGCATTAACTGTGTTGAACAAAAATTTACATCACAAGGATACTTTTTTGTCTATTTAAAAACCAAAGTACATTCTGTTTTGAAAATGACTTTATGTGACAAAAGTGCATAGTCCAAATTGTGTATTGGAAAGCAACGACAATCACTGACACGAAGCAGTTCTCTAGTACATCCATAGAAACCTAAAATAAAGCAAAGGCACGCTTTTGAAAAAGTTACAAGCTTGAAAACATCCATTCCTAGATTTTTAAGAGTAGATACACCTTAGATACTGCCTTCACAGATGGTTGCTTTAGATTGTTCAACATTTTAAGAACTGAATATTTAAAATTTTGTTGGTCCTGAGAAGTCAGAAAGCTGTTTGTACTGAGGCTACATTCCCAATGGCAGTAGTTGTCAAAATGTATGTAAGTGTTGGAACAGCATCGTCAGTTTTACCTGGAAACTTATTAGACATGAAGATTCTCTGCTCTCATCTCAGATCTACTGAATCAGCAATACTGGTGGTGGGAAAGAGCAGTTTGTATTTTAACAAAATGTCTAGTGTTTTAGATATATGCTGACTTTCAGAACACTGGTCTATGGCAGCAGAAGGCAAGGTTTGGCTTTAAAGACTAAAAGGTTGAGTTTTATGGAATCTCTTCACCTTTAATCAGTTAACATGTGATACTGTGATTTATAAGCAGATATATACATGAGTATTTGGCCTTCATCTCTATATCCTGGCACACAGCTCCTGAGTGCTAAGTGCCTTTTTGGATGCTGCTTTGGTTTGAATGAGTCCCTCAAAAGTTCATGTGTTAGAATCCTCAAATTTATATGTTAATGTGATTTGGAGGTAGGGCCTTTGGAGTAACTAGGATTACATGAGGCCATGAGGGAGGGGCATTCATGATGGTCCTAGTCACTTCATAAGAATAGGGAGAGAGATCTGAGCAAGCGTGCATGCTATGTTATGCCAGGTAATGCCCTCTGCTGTGTTATGAGGCAACAAAAAGGTCCACATCATGCTCTTGAACTTCCCAGACTCCACAACTCTGGAGCAAATAAACCTCTATTCTCTGTAAGATACTTAGTTGCTGCTATTCACATATAGCAACAGAAAATGTCCTATGACATATGCTGAAGATGTGACTGATGGTTGATGTCTCTCATAACATCAGGATGGGCCTGGTTGTCAAAGAACAACCCATGTGATTTTGAGTGTTGGGACATTGAGCCACACCTGCTCAACTTCCAGTGGGTGAAGGGACCTAAAAGTTGCATTGATTGCCAGTGATTGATGATGTAATCATTCATGCCTATGATATAAAGAACCCTCCAAGAGAACCAAAAGAACATGACTGGGAGACCTCCCAGAGGGCAGAGGTGGCACACTCTGAGAGGGCATGGAAGCTCTGTTCCCCTTCCTACTTGATCTCCTCTATGCATCTTTTCTATGTGTGTTGCAGTTGATTTCTCAACAATCTTGCAGTGGATTAGTTTCTAAGAGGAGCAGTGTGGTGGGGGCAAGAGGCGCGCAGTCAACACACAGACCCCAGGAGTCGGGTGAAAGCAGACTCATTTATTTCAGTTGGTACAACATCTTACATAGCCAAGACCAGCCAATCTGGTCAAGGGGTGGTCTATGCCCCAACCAATCATAGCCTGTTGCCAGGCAGTTTCCAAAGCCATTCAATCACAACCTGTTGCCAGGCAGTTTCAAATCCATCCAATCATAGCCTGTTGCCAGGCAGGCTCCATTGCCAGGTGGGTTTCAAAGCCGTTCCTGAGTAACTGACGCTCGCTTGCCAGTGGCCACCTTGGCATGGCCTTCTCATTCCACCAAATATGTGGATGCTTATCTGTATCCCTTATTATTTACTAATAAATCAGTCAAAATAGCAAAGTGTTTATTGAGTTCTGGGATCTGCTCTAGTAAGTTAATCAAACCCAAAAAGAAGAGTGTGGGAAATCCTATTTTTAGCTAGTCAGTTAGAAACACAGGCTACAACCCAGGGCTTGTGGTTGGCATCTGAATTGGGACAGTCTTATAGGACTGAGTCCTCTACAAGTCCTGATACTATTTCCAGGTAGATTGTGTCAACATTGAATTGAATTATGGGACACCCAACTGGCATTTGCTGGAGAATTGCTTGGTGTTTGAAAAAGCCTCCTGGAGCTGGTCACACAGTGTTCTGTGCTGCACAGGGTATGTTACAGTAGGAAAACTTTTGCTTTTTCTTACCCTTCAAGATCAATTTATTGTTTTCTAGTATTAAATAATCTTTCCATATCTGAATGACATCTGGCTTGGTTTGCTAATACACTTTTAAATTTTTTCATTGATACATAATAATTGTACATGGTTATGAAGTTCATGTCTCAATACATGTTTACAATAGTGATCAAATCAGTATAAGCAGCATATTTATGACTGCAAATACTTTTCATTTTTATTGTGTTGAGAACACTAAAATCCTGTCCTCTATTTTGAAATACGCAATAAATCAGTGTTAAGTATAATCACTCTCCCGTGTTCCAGAATACTAGAACATTTTTCTCCTAACTATCTGTGTTTTTGCCCACTGACCACCCTGTCTCTGCCTCCTCCCCTTTACCCTTCCCAGTCTCTGGTATCTAATATTCTATTACCTTCATCTATAAAATAAACTTTTGTAGCTTTTAGTGAGCACATGTGGTGTTTGTTTTACTGTTACTGGCTTAGTTCACTTAACATATCATCCTCCAATCTCATTCATGTTACCACAAATTACAGAATTTCATTTTTTTGACTAAAGAATATCCTATTTTCTCTAACCATTCATCCACCGGTGGGCACATACGTTGTCTCCATTTCTTGGTTGTTATGAATAGTGCTGCAATAAACATGAAAATGCAGATATCTCTTTGATATATTGATTTATTTCCTTTGGATATATAATCCATACTAGGGGCAGCCAGGTCATATGGTAGATCTATTTTAATTTTGAAGGGGAATGCTATATCGTTTTCCCTTATAAATGTAATAACTTACATTCCCACCAATAGTGTATGAGTTTTCCTTCCTCCACATCCTCACCATGGATTGCTATTATTTTATCTAGAATTTGTTCTCTGTTATTACATGAAATGACCTATAACTTTCTTTCCTTATCTAATTGTATTATATATGTTATAAACTACTTGGAAAAATTTTCACCATTTCTATTCTCTAAAATGGTCTTATAAGATAGAAATTATTAACTTTCTTAAGGTATTTTAGTACCTTTGAAAGGAGAAAAAAAATGTGCTTTTAAATTTTTTTGATATTCAGTAGATCCTTATTATTAGTGAACTCTGAATTCATCTACTCACAAAAATTTATTTGTGACTCCAAAAACCGATACATATCGTGATCTTACACTATTCACAAACATTAACAGGGAAATGACAAATTTGAGTCCCACAACATATATTTTCCCACTTGAGGTCACCTCAAAAAGTGACATCTTGCTGCCTTCTTTCATCTGTCAGACAGCTTTTGTTACCTAGTTAGCTTCATTTTTTTCTGTATTTTGTGTTTTTTGTTGGTGATTTTTGGTTAAAATCCTTTTGAAGCATAGTGCTGAAGCACTGTCCAGTGTTTCTGAGCATAAAAGGTCTATGATATGCTTAAGAGAAAAATATTTGAGTTAGCTGTTTTGTTGCTATTGTAATGCTATTGTTGTGAGTTCAATGGTAACTGAACCAACATAATATATTAAATACTGTATTCTTAAACATAAACATATTACTGAAAAGTTTATTTATTGATTAGTTGATGAAAATGTGACCATAAGCTTGCAGGAACCCAATCTTTTATTTCTGCTAGCAATAGTGGTTCATATTTGCTGATTCCATGTTGGCGGTAACTTATTAGGCCATGACCATGTAAATAATGACAATAACCTGTATTTTAAAGTACTAATTCAATGTATTTAATGTGTGTAGATGTAACAGGCTCTTTCTTTTTAAATCAATTTTGTTAGTTTTAATTTATTTTAAAGATGTCCAATTATAAATTTGTTTTGTCGCATTAGGAAGATTTAAAGTATTTATAATATTTGTGGTAGTGCATCTTTTTTTACTTCTTAATCTTGCCCAATTTTGCTTTTTATTTTTCTTGATCAATTTTACCAGATTTTGACCAATTTTATTTTAAATATTTGGTTTAGTTTTGTAAAATCTCTCCCTTGTTACTCTTTCTTCTATTTCTTTGACCACACTCCTTCTACCTAATTAGATCTCTGTCAATTTTCCTTTCCCAAACTTATAAGCTAAGTATCAATCTATTCAATTGTATTTTAACATGAATTTTAATACAAAAATTATGTTCTTTAATATGCAAGTTTTTGTTTTCTTATCAATTGGTTGTAATGGTGGAAATGGGAACACATTACCCAAAATAGACACCTTGGCATTCTGCTTTAAACTGAAGAAATTTAAGAAAACTGCCCATTGCCGGCACCGTGGCTCAACAGGTTAATCCTCCGCCTTGCAGCACCAGCACACCAGGTTCTAGTCCCGGTCGGGGCACCGGATTCTGTCTTGGTTGCCCCATTTCCAGGCCAGCTCTCTGCTGTGGCCCGGGAATGCAGTGGAGGATGGCCCAAGTGCTTGGGCCCTGCACCCCATGGGAGACCAGGAGAAGCACCTGGCTCCTGCCATCGAATCAGCGCAGTGCGCTGGCCGCGGCGGCCATTGGAGGGTGAACCAATGTCAAAAGGAAGACCTTTCTCTCTGTCTCTCTCTCTCACTGTCCACTCTGCCTGTCAAAAAAAAAACAAAAAAAAAAAAAAACAAAAAAAGGAAAAAAAAAAAACTGTACATTGTCTCTGACGTCGTGCCCTTCTCCCATTTAAGCAGGCCCTAAAACTTACAAAGAATTTTCTAATACTTCCTAAAGTAAAATAAATAAGGCATTCATGTTAGAGGTGCTTACTTTACATTCAGAGGAAAATACATGCCTATCTCTGAAGATACAGAGATCCAGAAAAGATTTCGGGCAAGCAGTTGTTACTAAGGTTTACTCAGTTTAACACTTTTAGATCAAACTCCCTTTGTCCAATCATACTTCTTTATGACTGTCCACTCTTCATTAAACCTAAGCATAAAGATGCACAGGTTTCCTTTTCTTTGTGTCTTCAATACCTTTGAAGGCTCCTGTGTCACAGAAAATTCATACTAAACTAATATATATACTTTCCTCTTGTTAATCTGTCTTTTGCAATAGCTACCTCAGACATGAAATTTATAAAGAAGGATGGAAAGAAGTCTATATCTTCAATAAAATAATTATACATAATTCACAACATTATTTTTTGGCCTATTAATTTTACCAAATATTTGCTTTATGCCTACTGTAGATTCCAAAAATATAGGGATTGCAGTTTCCTTTTGGCCTCCAATTTCTAAATTCATTGCATTAAAGGTTATAAAGTAATTAATACATAATGAGCAATTTGCAGATGCTTACTTTGGATTCTTGGATTTGGTAAGTTTTAGCGACTATTCCATGCATCCAGGCATAAGAGAATATTTTCTTAGATGCAAGGTTCAGCATATATTCATTAAACCCAGTTCTCTAGTTCTATTGCTTAAATGTTTAATATCCTCAAGGATGTTTTTGTCTACTTTATAGTTCATTGTCAAGTGCGTTAAAAATCTTAATGGTGGGGCCGGCATGGTGGCACAGTACATTAATCCTCCTCCTGCAGTGTCAACATCCCATATGGGCACCGGTTCTGGTCCCGGCTGATGCTCTTCTGGTCCAGCTCTCTGCTGTGGCCTGGGATAGCAGTGGAAGATAGCTCAAGTGCTTGGGTCCCTGGTCCCGTATCGAGACCAGAAGAGGCTCCTGGCCTTGGATAGGTGCAGCTCCGGCCATTACAGCCAACTGGGGAGTGAACCAACGGACGGAAGACCTTTCTCTCTGTCTCTCCTTCTCATTGTCTGTAACTCTACCTCTGCGATAAATAAATAAAAAAACTTTAAAAAATAAATTAAAAAAATCTTAATGGTTAGGGATTTGACCATTTGTATTCCTTTTTCTGTGTAATATTTATGCTTTAATACCCTATGTTTGAAGGTGTTAATGCTTCAGATTTATATGTGTTTATGATGTATTCTTCCTTTTTATTAATAAAGTATCCCTCTTGTCCCTATCTGCACATTTTATCTCATATTAAAATTGCTGCCCCTATTACTTTTGGTTACCATTTGTTTGGAGTAGGTGCCACCATCATCTTATTCTTCTTCTTTTTGACAGGCAGAGTTAGACAGAGAAAGAGAAGAGAGAGAGAGAGAGAGAGAGAGAGAGAGAGAGAGAGAGAGAGTCTTCCTTTTTCCGTTGGTTCGCCCCCCAATGGCCGCTGACGCACCATGCTAATCCAAACCCAGGGGCCAGGTGCTTCTCCTGCTCTCCCATGTGGGTGCAGGGGCCCAATGACTTGGGCCATCCTCCACTGCCCTTCCAGGCCACAGCAGAGAGCTGGACTGGAAGAGGAGCAACTGGAACTAGAACCCAGGGTGCCGGCGCCACAGATGGAGGATTAGCCTATTGAGCCGCAGCACCGGCCCATCTTATTTTTAAATTCTCTGTTTCAGAGTTTATATATAGCTCCTGTAAGCCATATTTAAGTATATTTTGAATTTTTCAAGTTTCCATGTAAGATTTCCTTTTTTCTTTCACCTACATTTTTCTCTATTTAAAAAAAATGAAAATAAAAAACAAATATATTTTCTAGAGTCAGACATTTCATTGGTTCATTCCCAAGATGGCTGCAATGGCTGGAGCTGTGCCAGTCTGAAGCCAGTAGACAGGAGTTTCTTACAATTCTCTCATGAGGGTGCAGGGGCCCAGGGATTTAGGCCATCTTCTTCTCCTTTTGCATACCATAGTAGAGAGCAGGATCAGAAGTGGAACAGCAGGGACTTGAATCAGTGCCCATATGGGAATCTGGCACTGCAGGCACTGGCTTTTACCCTCTATGCCACAGTGCCAGCCCCTACACTGTTTTTAAGTTTCCTATTTTATTTTTTTTGTCTGAATGTAAGATTTACAAAGATTTGTCTTCTAGTTCAGATATTCCTTCCTCTGCCTCATAGGTCTGCTCTTAAGACTTTCCACCACAATTTTTATTTTATCTATTTAATTCTTTATTTCTAAAATTTCATTTTCTGTTTATAGTCTCAGTTTCCTGGGAAAATTTTTCATTCATGTCTTGTTTTTTTTTTTTAGTTCATAGATCTGCATCTGATTTTTTTAATATTTCTATGATTAATTTTTAAAATTCCATTTCTGGCATATCCTCAATCTCTTCATCTTCACATTCTATTCTTGAAATATTGTTCTGTTCCTCTGGGGGTTTCATAATGACTTCCTTAGTCATGTTATTTGAATTGAATTTCAGTTCTTATTTTTCAGCATTTTTGGAGTTTTTAATTTTTTTCTTCTGTTGAATTTTATTTTGGGGGGCTCTGCTTCTGTGGCTTCCTGGAATGTCTGCCCTTTCAGTGAATACCAGGAGGTGTGTGGTGGGTATGGCCTGGGGACTCTGGCCAATGCTCTAGGGCAGGGTGAGTTTCCAGGGGAATGATTCCCAGCTATGCCCTGCAGTTTCTCATGCAGCCACATAGGTCCCAAGGTCTCAGCACCAAAGGTTCCCCCAGATGCTACTGGCATGGGTGTCGCTCTGTTTCTAGTAGTCACTCATCCACTTCCTGGTCAGCCTCTGAGACAGTGGGGGCTGCATGCCATTTCCTCCATTCCTAGCTCTGGATCACATGCTACAGTCACTGGCTTAACATCTGTGAGCCCCTGCTGCCAGCACTGCATTCAGGTGCCCCATCTCACTGGGCCGTTATTTGAACACTGGCAGGTTTCTCTAGTTGTAGTCCTGGTTTAACATGGCATCTAGCCTCTCTCAGCCAGGTCATGGGTTTTGTTTTTGAAAAAGTGGCTTGAATTGGCCGCCTCTCTCCACTTCCACCTGGACCTCAGGTCACCGCCAGCAACTACTGGCTCCCTGGGTTCTCAACTCAGAGGGCTCTATACCCAGGGATTGCTGCCTTCCATCCTGCCCCCAGGCCCATTTCAAAAATGCCACTGGCTCAGGCTGTCTGCAGCTCCAGTTTTCCAGGCATTGGGTGTTTATCAACTCACCATACCAGTTCAAGCTGGTTCCCCTCCTGTGGGGCTTCCTCAGTGGTTTTCTTTTTCTTTTCTCTTTCTTTTTTCTTTTTCTTTTTTTTTTTTTTGACAGGCAGAGTGGACAGTGAGAGAGAGAGAGACGGAGAGAAAGGTCTTCCTTTTTGCTGTTGGTTCACCCTCCAATGACCACTGCAGCCAGCACACCATGCTGATCCGAAGCCAGGAGCCAGGTGCTTCTCCTGGTCTCTCATGCAGGTGCAGGGCCCAAGCACTTGGGCCATCCTCCGCTGCACTTCCCGGGCCACAGCAGAAAGCTGGCCTGGAAGAGGGGCAACCAGGACAGAATCCGGCACCCCAACTGGAACTAGAACCCGGTGTGCCAGCGCGGCAGGTGGAGGATTAGCCTATTGAGCAGCAGTGCTGGCTAGTTTTCTCTTCTAATATCCATGGAGTGTATACCTCCTATGCTTCTCTTTGCTGTTCCCCCTAGCCCTGTGAAGTGTGCTGCTCCCTAATAGGCCATTTTCCCCATCTCTACTGTATTTTTCTTATGAATTTTTCTTCGTGAATTACTATCCCTTTTCAAACTGGCTAGAGTTCTTTGTATTAAGAAAGTTCATCTTTTTCTAACATATGCAATCATATTTACTGAAAAAAAAAGCGTTTCCAAGTTTTTAAAAAATTAAATGGTAAAGTTGCTCCAAAATCTTCTAGAGATTATATAACTTTGGAAAGAGCTATCACACTGAAAATTCTTTGGTTTGGAATGTACTGTTTTGAATAAATAACAAAATGATGTGTAATCCTTTTGTAAGAATGGTAAAGCTTTGGTACTGCTTCCCTTGAACAGAAAAAAAGAACACTGTGGTTTCTAATACAGTTGAATATGCTTCCAGGAAACCCAATTATTCAGATAATAAAGCCATTGATCAATGATTAATATCTGTTCATTGAGAGTGGTAATTAATTCAAATGGCACTGGGATAATACCTGGGAGGTGATTACTAATATATCAAGTGTAAGCCTCTCTCAAAATCCTAAATCTTTATAGTAATAGCAAATGTCACACACATCATAGGCAAGAAGAAATGAGTCATGGGAAGAGACTGAAAGTCAGAACTTGGAAAGCCAGCATAAACTTGGTAGCAGATAATGAGAATTGGGCATATGGTGACAGACTCATTTTTGTCTCCAAATTTCCATTTCATCTTTCTTCTTTCAAGTACTAAAACAACCCTCACCACAAATGCCCATTCAGCTGGAAACTACCCAGGCTCTTTTACAGCTAGGACTGGCTATTTGGGTATGTATATGAGCTGTGTGCAATTTCTGGGCCATGATCTAAGAAGGAAAGTGCTTGCAATCACTCCCTCCTTTCGCCTTCCTGTAAACTGGAATATAATCATGTGACTGGCTCTCAGCTTACTTCAACCATGTGAACAGGGACATTTTCCTAGGATTAGCAGAACAAAAGAAGACAAAGAAGTAGCTAGAAAAATCTGATACAATGGAGCTACACTATTCCCTCTGCCCATTTATCAACTCAGATTTTCATGAGAGATAAAAAATAAACTATCCATCCTTTCTAAACCAATTATTTTGCATTGCTGAGGCAAGCAAATCACTATGCTTTTCCCCTGACCAATTCTTAAATGGGTCTGAAAATTGATGGAAAATTAAGGCACAGAAAAGAAACCTGGTGCAGAAAAATAAATATGAATAACTAATAAATAGATGATATTAAACTAGGTATCCTCAGATAATCAGCTTGAGATACTGTATATCAGGGATCTCAAAAAGACTGGGAAAAAGGTTTGAAGACAAGCGAATAAAAAAGTTGTCATGGGAACAAAGAATGAGAAGAAAGGCAGAACGGAGTGAAAGCCATCAATAACATTAGAGTGCAAAAAGCTCATTTTAATCAATAGCCAGTCACAAGGTATGTTGATGAGTTTACCTGATTGCAATGCAGAATAGACACAAGACATGTTTTGATCTCACTATTTTCCTCATAAATGTCTTAAATTGGGAACAGAAATCAATTTCCATTGCTGGTGTTATTTGATTCACTTGCTCATAACAAAAGCAAGAATAACAAAGATGAGTTTATATATAATTTACACAAGTCTACTTGTGAATATAGTAAATTTTAAAGTGTGTGTCTTTAAAATCCTCTTGAGGTAGTTATTGCTTCCCACAGCAACCCAACATCCTAAAATTGATCCAGAAAATTGAGACTATGTAAAACAATCTTAGTAATCAATTAGAAAAATTGTATTTCTTCTCTGCTGTCAAAAATATTTCTCTAAATATTAAAATTTTCCTTCTTGTTAGTTGCAGATGTATGAGAAGTTGAAAAATAGTAAAACTAATATAATTTAGTATAGTATAATTCAAAACTAGAAACATTGCTTCCTTTTTGCAAAATATTATCAATAGTAGTTTGAAAAAGGGCTTAATGTAATCTCATTGTACAAATTATTACATGGAACAAGAATCCTTATTGTTTTGGAAAATTGTTATATTCCTTTCCAACTTGGATCAACTTTGAAAATCTTATCCTTTTTACTTTCAACATCTTACTAATATTCTGATTGAAATATTATTATGCTTATAGATTAAAAAGTAGTGACACTGATCCTTTAAATTGATGTTTACATTTATTGTTTCTATTTAAGAACTTGACCTAAGTCCTGTTTTGGTATCCCTCAGTGATATGTCAATGTATATGTACATACATAAACCAATATAAATGAATGTGTACATATATATATCATCTTTTCATTAATCTAAATATAATTATGGAAACATTGTGTTGCTTTTATAAAGAGGAATTTCTTCTACTAGATATTCAAACAACTTTTGTTCTATAATTGAATATTACTGATTTCTGAATATATAGCTTTTTTAAAAAGTTGCATTTATTTATTTGAAAGGTAGCATTACAGAGAGGGAGGAAGAAAGAGGACAGAGGGAGGGACAGAGAGAGAGAAAGAGAGAGAGAGAGAGAGAACTTCCATCAGCTGTTTCATTCCCAAATGGCTGCAATGGCCATGGCTGCGTCAGGCCAAAGTTAAGAGCCAGGAGGTTCTTCCAGGAGGTGGGTAGCAAAGCCTAAGCACTTGTACTATCTTCCACTGTATTCTCAGGTGCATTAGCAGACATTTGGATCAGAAGTGGAGCAAATGAGACATGAACCAACACTCATGGGATGCAGTTTAACCTGCTACCATGGTGGTCCCTGATATCTGTATTTTATAGTTTTATATATAGCCATCTACTCAAGTTTTACTTGAAGTAGTTTTCTAATTGATTCTTTAGATTTTCCAGGTAAATCACCCTGTTGCTAACAATGATCCTTTCTAAGTTCCACTTTTTCATTCCCTGCTTTTTTCTCTTGTTTAAGTGTATTAAGTACTAACTAAAGATAGCAAGTATCTTTATCTTGTTCATACCTATGATTAAACATGATGCTGGATTTGTCATAACTCAGTAAGTTCCATCTACTCTAAAATTAATGGATCATAGCAATAGGCATCTATATCAGTTTTATCGTGATGTAGATTTTCTGTTCACGTTCCAGCACAGTAAAGAAATATGCATTATTATTTTAGATGTCAAATGTTATCCAATACTGTTTTAGAAACTGCAGAGATAATCATATCATTTTCTCTTTTGACATGTTAATTTCAAAGGTTCGATAGAATAGTCTTTTAGTACTACTTAGTTCTGAGGTCTGGGGGCTTCAGGGAAAAACTGAGAGGAATCTGTTTAATACTGACTCTCTGAAACTTCCTTTATTCTATCATGGAAACTGCCCTATTTGGGTTATGTAATTTTAATTCATTAGATTTTTTACTTTTGTGAGTGATCCAAATACATACAAAAATATTGTTTTCAGGACACAGATTATTACATATGCTTATTATGCCTGTGCATGGACAGAAGCATGTGAAATAAAGCTGCCACCATGAATGTGTTTCTATTTCCCTTTTGATACTTAGAAGTTTTTTTTTAAAAAAAAATTCTTCTTTTTCATAACAATGATTTAAAATTATTTTTCCTAGAAACGGTTTCATTAATTTTGTAACAATTATTCTGGCTACCACATCTGAACTTCCTGACAAATGCAACATCAAGATGGAAGCTGTAGAGAAACCTTCCTCTATCATTTTTCAATAGCTAATGTTCTTTTTTAATGGGGCATCATGAACATATTGGGCTATTTTCAAGGTGAAGGGTGACTTCAAAGATGATGAAATGAAAAATTCACCATTTTTCTAAGATTATTTCCTAGAAATTCAGGTAATTACTCTTGCATCCTTCATATTCAACATAAGTCTCTTCTTTGACCACCTTCTACCCACTCTCCATCTACCCAGAAACAAAAAGATTCAGTCAGTAATAGTGTGAGATCACGTGAAATAACCCTAGATGCTTTGTACTTAAATGGAAGACATAGGCAGTAGATTATGAGTCGATGTTAACAAGTAGAATTGGATAAGAATCCAGGGAATTATTTGTTGGTAATAACCTGTATTTCAAGTTGAACATAAATAGATTTGATTAACTTCAAGACTATTATATACATTTATACTCAGCGTGGCCCAAACTTTTGTCAGTTGATTTCCATGCTAGGCTTCTTATAATTACGCTGATGATGTTCTAAGCTTGTATTTTCCCATAATGAAACTTTGTGTTTGATGTTAAATCTTCTTTGACATTGGGAAAGGAAAGTCACCACCCATAGTCAAATTCTGCTACCTTGCTATCATTGCCATATTAAATGAGATATTCCTCACTAAAGGCAGATGGGCTGCTAACCTCCTTTTCTTCAATGCCACTACCTTCCCATAAATCAGCAAGCAGCAGGGCTGTGTATGGAAAAAGAAAAAAAAAAAGATATCTCCACTAAAGGCCAACAGTATCAAATTGATTACATTTAATTGTCACTGTACAAAAAATAAAATCCTGAATCTCTCAGCTGTCTGCATCACCTAAACCATCAGGCTGCTTGTCAACCTATTTTCAGTCATGGATTTACAGTATGTCTTGTGAAGATTTTGTGACATAAATATTTTCTTTTCTAATTTTGTACCACATTTTTCTACTTTTTTAAAATCCTGTTTCTCAAACTGAAAACTCCATTCTAACTTGGCATGCTAAAAACAATTCAACAGATGTTGCACCTATCACTGTGTGTTTTCTGTTTCTACACAAGAATAAAAAATTGGCTGAGGAAGTACATCTCTGTTGATTTGCACTTGATGCTGCTACCATCAATACCTTCCTCAGAATGCATGTTTCTGTCCATCACTGTAGACCAGCTGTCATGAAACTGTTGAGTTCTTTCATTCTAAGCCACATCTATATACATTCTCTATCTGGCCAAACTATACGGTAATGGTTCTATTCTTTTTCAGAGTAACTATCTTAAAGTATTATCACTGAACTTTTTAAAACCGTGTTACCTTGTTTCTTTGTCATCTTTGATACAGTGCAACAGTGCAATATTTTCCCCTCGTCTGTTTCCCAGGAATTTAAATTTTCTGACAGAGAAAACACAATCCCTAAAGAGCGAAATTTCCTAAAGAGCAGAATTTTCCCACGGCAATTTTTTGCAAAAAGTTGATAAAAGTATTTATCATTCAATCTACATTTAGTAGTTATATGATTACAGTAAAGCTATTTTAAATTTAAGAGTATGTATAAAGAAAAACTCAGTGCATCAACATAGATACAATTTTGCAGATGTTTCATCAGCTTTAGTCACTAAACATCCACATGATTACTTGAATTATTTTACACCACTCAACATATTTAGTCATTTTCCACTCCTTGCCTAACACTTCATTTAGGCACTTCAGGAATACAGAAGAACTGTAAGACTCCTGTTCTTCAGATTCTGGCTTCGTAGTAAACATAAATGAATATACTGCAAACAACTGTAGAATAGAATTTATTTTGGGGCACCTTTTAAAAAACATTTCAAAAACTCTATACATACCAACAAATGCACTTCAGGGTACAGATAAATGAAGTTTTTTTTGGTCATCTAATCACACTCAAAACCAACACCCAAATTAAAAACAGTTACTAGTACCCTAGGAGTCCTTACTATTCCCCACTCTACATTTCTTTTTCTTAACATGTGAAATGAGAGTATATTGTCAATTACATGGCATAATTCAGCAAAGTACTATTTATAACTAGATACCCAATGACACAGACACAATATCCACACAATTTTGAGTCTCTATATTTGCTGACTACCACAACTAAGAGAAAATATGTGATATTCTAGCATATTTCACTCAGTATAATGTTCTCCAGTTGTATCCATTTGGTAACAAATGTCAAGATTTCATTCTTTTAATGGTTGAGGAATAGTTTATCATGAATACATAGCACATTTTGTTTATCCAGTCATCAGTTGATGGACATTTGTGTTGATTCCATATCTTATCTATTGTGAATTGAGCTGCTATAAACATGAGGGTACAGATAACTCTTTCATATGCTGAATTCACTTCCTTTGGGTAAATTCCTGGGAGTGGAATATCTGAGTAATGTGGCAGATCTATTTTCAGATTCTGAAGAATCTCCAAACTCTTTTCCATAATGGTTGTATAGTTTACATTCCCACCAACAGTCAATTAGGGTACCTTTTTCCCATATCCTTACCAATATTTATTATTTTTTGATTTTTGGATGATAGCCATTCTAACTGGAATGAGGTGAAACTTCATTGTGGTTTGTTTTTACATTTCCCTGATGGATAGTGATTCTGAGCATCAAAGTGTCGACCATCTGTAGTATATCCTTTGAAAAATGCTTGCTCAAGTCCTTTGCTTCTTAACTAGATTGCTTGTTTTGTTGTTGCTTAGTTTCTTGAGCTTCTTATATAATCTGGATATTAGTCATTTATCAGATGCATAGTTTGCTAATACTTTCTCACATTCTGTCAGTTGCCTCTTCAATTTGTTTCTTTTGCTGTGAAGAAGCTTCTTAGCTTGATGCAATCACATTTATTTATTTATTTATTTATTTATTTATTTATTTATTTATTTTATATTTTGTTTTCATGACCTGTGCTTCTGGGATCTTATCCAAGAAGTCTTTTCTTAGGCCAACGCCTTGCAGAATTTTCCCTGTTTTCCACCAGTAACTTAATGGTTTCAGGTCTTAGGTTTAGATCCTTCATCTACTCTGAATTGATTTTTGTTTAGGGTGTAAGGTAGGGTTTTGTTTCCAACTTCCACATGTGGAAATCCGATTTTCTCATCACCATTTGTTGAAGAGACTGTATTGTATCCAGGGAATGATTTTTAGCTCATTGTCAAAGATTAATGGGCTGTAGATACATGGGTTAATTTGGTGGGGGGTGGTGGTGGTGGTAAGTTCAAAGTTCAATGTCTACATGTCTATTTCTGTGCCAGTATCAGGCTATTTTGATTATAAAAGCCCTGTATTATGTATTGAAATCTAGTATAATGATACATCTGGCCTTGTTTTTATTAAGATTGCTTTGCCTATCCAGGGTTTTATGTTCCATATGAATTTTAGGATTGCTTTTTCCATCTCTATTTAAAAAAGTCCTTTGTATTTTGATTGGGATAGCATTGAATCTGTAAATTGCTTTGTGTAGTATGGACATTTTAATGATACTAGTTCTCCCACTCAATGAATATGAAAGGTTGTTCCATTTTTCTTTGTCTTCCTCTACTTCATTCATTTATGTTTTGTAATTTTTATTGCAGACATCTTTAACATCCATAGATTAATTTGTTGCTAGGTATTTAATTTTTTGTATTATTTGAATGGAACTGTTCAAGTTCTTTCTCACTCTGGGAACTGTTGGTATATATGAGTGTTACTGATTTTTGTGTGTTGATTTTATATACTGCACTTTGCCAAATTCTCTTGAGTTCTAATAGTCTTTTAGTGGAGGTTTTTGGTTATCCTACATAAAAGATTATGTCTTTTGCAAACAGAGATAATTTGACTTCCTCATTTCCAATTTGTATGCCTTTTATTTCTTTTTCTTGCATAAAAGGCTCTGGCTAAAATTTCCAGAGCTATATTGAACAACAATGGTGAGAGTGGGAATCCTTCTTTGGTTCTGGATCTTAGCAGAAATGCTTCCAGCTCTTCTCCATTCAATATGATGTTGGCTGTGGGTTTGTCATATATTGCTTTGAGGTATGTTCCTCCTATACCCAATTTGCTTAAGATGTCTGCAATAAAAATTGCAAAACATTAATCAAAGAAATAGAGGAAGACATAGAAAAATGGAACAATCTTCTGTATTCATCGATTGGAAGAATTAATATCAAAATGTCCATACTACACAAATCATGGAAGGATGATGTATTTTATCCAATACATGCACTGCATTTATTGAGATAATTATTTTGTTTTTATCCATTGTTTATCAGATATGTCACATTTATTCTTAAGGATGTGTTGAACCATCCCTGTATCTCTGGGAAAAATCCCATTTGTTCTGGGTGGGTGATCTTTTTGGATGTGTTATTGGATTCAATTTGCTAGTATTTTGTTAAGGATTATTGCATCTATATTGGACAGGAAAATTGGTCTATACTACTCTTTTTTGTTGTATCTTTCTCTGGTTTTGGAATTAAGGTAATGTTGCTCTCATAGAATTAGCTTGTAAGGGTCGCCTGTCTTTCAGTTGTTTTGAACAGTTTAAGAATTGGGACTAGTTCAACCCTAAAAGTTTGGTAGAATTCAGCCATGAAGCCATTTAGTCCTGGTTTTTCTTTGTTAGGAGGCTTTTTATTACTTATTCATTCTCAGTCTTGGTTATTAGCCAATTCAGTTTTTCTGTTTTCCTGCCTCAATTTTGATAAATTATATACATGCAGAAATACAACCATTTCTTCTGGATTTTCCAATTATTAGCATATTGCTATTGTTAATAATCCTTTATTTCTAATTATTCTTTTTATTTCTAGGGTATCAGATGTAACATCACCTTTTCATCTCTGATCTTATTGAGTCTTCACTTTTTTCCCCCTCTGGTTAGTTGGGTCAATGGTTTACCAATTTTTTTTTTTTTTTTCAAAAAAAAAAAAAAAACAGCTCTTCATTTCACCAATCTTTTACATAGTCTTTTAATTTCTATTTTGTTCATTTGTTCTCTGATACACTTGGGGTTTGGTTTCTTCTTGTTTTCATAGGTCCTTGAGATGCATTGTTAGGTCATTCATTATATACTTTTCCAATTTTTTGATGTAGGCACTTATGGCTATAAATCTTCCACTTTAATACTGCTTTTGCTATATCCCATAAGTTTTGATATGTTGTGTTTTCATATTTACTCAAGGATTATTTTATTTTCCTTTTGATTTTTTTCTATGACCCACTGTTTACTCAGAAGCACATTGTTCACTCCATGCATTTGTGTATTTTCTAGACTTTTTGTTGTTGCTAATATCCAGCTTCATTTCACTGTGGTCAGAAAACATACATGATATGATTTCAATTTTGAATTTGTTGAGAATTGCCTTATTTCCTCGTATATGGTTTATCCTAGAGAATGTTCCATACACTGATAAAAAAAAAAAAGTGTGTTCTGTGGCTGTGGGATGAAATGTTCTGTAGATACCTATTAGGTCCATTTGTTCTAGTATGTAGATTATCTCTGTTGTGTCATTGTTGACTTACTTTTTGTCTTGTTGACCTGTCCACTGTTGGAAGTGAGGTGTTGAAGTGCCCCATTATTATTTTACTGGAGGTATGTCTCCCTTTAGATCCACTAACTTTTGTTAATTAAAACTGTGTGACCTAGCATTAGGTGCATATACATTTACTATAATCACATCTTCTTGCTGAATTGAGCCCTTAATAATTACATAATGAACTTCTTTGCCTCTTTTAACAGTTTTTGTTTTTAAGTATATTTTTTCTTAGTATTGCTACTCCTGCTCATTTTCTATCCTTTTCACTTTCAGTTTGTGTGTATCTTTATCGGTGGAGTATGTTTCTGGTAGACAGCATATAGGTTTTTTTAACCCATCAGCCAGTTTATATTTTTTAATTAGAGAATTAGGTCCATTCACATTCAAGATGATTGATAAATAATAACTTGCTTTATACTATAATTTTTCAATATAAGTTATAAATAATAACTTGCTTTATACTATAATTTTTCAATATAAGTTTCTATTTTTTGTTTGAATTTTCTTTGTTCTTTTATAAGGTTTTCTGCCTACACATTCTTTCATGGTGCTGATTATCTTTCTGTTTCTGTGTAAAGCACATCCTTAGGTATCATTTCTAAGGTTGGCTGAGTGGGGACACATTCTTTTAATTTTTGCTTCTTTCAGAATGTTTTTATTTCACTTCCATTTATGAATGACACTTTGATGGGCAAATTGAGTTGACAGTTTTTTTCTTTAAGGCTTGGATTATACCTCTCTATTCTCTCCTAGCCTGTAGAGTTTCTGCTGAAAAATCTGCTGTTGATCTAATGGGAGTTTCTTTAAAAGTGATCTTGTGTTTGTTTCTGTCTTAGAAATTTTAGGTTATTGTATCTTATGCTTTTCTTCTGAAAGTCTGACTGTAGTATATTGTGAGGATCTTTTTTGACCATGTCTATGTGGTACTCTCTGTGCTTACTGACTTTGGATATCCCTCTCTTTCTCCAAATAGAGAAAATTTTCTTCCATTATTTCATTAAATTCGTTTTCTAAGCCTTTCTTTTTTCATGTCCTCAGGAAATCCTAAGACTCATGTGTTTGGTTGCTTGATGGTACCCCATAAATTCTGAACACCATTTTTGGTCTTCTTAATTTTCTTTTTTTTTTTTTTGTCTGAGCTATTTCAAAATACCTGTCCTCTAGACTGAATATCCTTTCTTCTGTCACTCAGAATCTATTGTTGAGGTTTTCCACTGTATTTTTATTTTGACTTATTAAATAATTTATTTCAGTTATTTCTGTTTGGTTTTTCTTTAATATCTTTATCTTCTTGATGAATTTTTTATGTATGTCATGTACTGACTTCCTAATTGCATTTATCTGTTTCTCTGTGTTTTTGAGTATCCTTATAATCATTCTTTTGAGTTCTTTTTTTTCAGGCATTTTGTCAATTTCCCCTTCTTCAAATTCCATTATTAAGTAGTTATTATGTTCCTTTTAAGATATATCGCCATGCTTGTTCATGTTTTGTGTGTGTTTGTGTTTCTATGTTGATTTTTGCAGATCTAGGGAATCTTCTGTTACTATCTCCTGTGATGGATTTTTAAAAATTATTATTGAAGGCTTTATTTCCTGGAAATGTGCCTCTAGGCTTTGCTGGAATATTAAGACATGCACTTCAGTTTCGGTGGTGTGTGCTGGGTTGGGTCAGGGAGTTCTGGCCACCATTTGTTGGTGGGACAAGAGTTCAGAGTGATAACAAAGATGCGCATAGTGGAGCACTTCTGGCTACAATAAGAAAGGGGAGGAAATGTTGGAGTTAGCTAAGGTATTTACAGTACATTTTGTGTGCCAGGTTGAACCAAATGATTCACAGACTAGAGTGAACTCCTAGTGCCTGTGCACCCCATCCACCCAGGCAAGCACAACTTACAGAGCATCAACCCACTCTTGAGTTTATCCCCAACTCCTCTGCAAGCTCTGTCCCCAACATGCAAGGAGTTCTGAATTTCTGCATTCAGACCGAGTGGGTACATGGGAACCAAGCCAAATTGCAACCCTCTCAGTTCTATTTCTGATGCCCTAAATACCTACAGTCACAGGATACACAAGAGTCAACTTTCCACTCTGCAAGCTGCCTTATTCTGGCAGTGATGCAACTGTAGCTGTTAACTGGCTCAGGGCACAGTAAATGTTTTTATTAGATTCCCATCTTTGTGTGTGTATTATTACAAAGATTTTTTTCAAGATGTACTTATTTGAAAGGCAAAGTAACAGAAAAAGAGGGAGGGACAGAGACAGACAAAAGACAAGAAAGACAGAGAGAGAGAGAGAGAGAGAGAGAGAGAGAGAGAGAGAGAGAGAGAATCATCCATCTACTCCCCAAATTCCTGTGAGAGCTGGGACTGGGCAAGGTGAATCCAGGAACTAGGAATTCCACCTAGATTTCTAGTATGTGTGGCAGAGACTCATGTACTTGAGTCATCATCTGTCTACAAGGCACATTAGCAGGAAGCCTGATCAGAAGAGGAACAGCTGAGACTCAAACGAGGCACTGTAATATGGGATGTGGGCATTCCAATTCAGGGCTTAACTTGCTACATGACAATGCCTGCCAACAAAATTTTTATGTGCTGTACCCCTGATACCCTTTTTCCATAGCCCTGTTCTCTTAACTGAATGATTTTGTATATCATCACGATTTTTAGGAATTTCTATGTCCTGTTTTAAAACTGAGTGTACATATCTAGAACTCAATCACCTCCCTCTTTCCAGGTTTACTGATGCCTTTTAAGTAATGATCAGAAACAACAGGCAGAGGGCTGGTGCTGTGGCTTAGTGGGTAAAGCTGCTGCCTGCAGTGCCGGCACTGGTTCAAGTTCTGGCTACTCCACTTCTGATCCAACTCTCTGCTATGGCTTGGGAAAGTAGTAGAAAATGGCCCAAATTCTTAGGCCCCTGCACCTGTGTGGGAGACCTGGAAGAAGCTCCTTGCTCCTGGTTTTAGCTTGGCACAGCTCCGGCTGTCATAACTATTTGGGGAGTGAACCAACAAATGGAAGACCTCTCTCTCTCTCTCTGCCTCTGCTTCTCTGTAATGCTGCATTTGAAATAAATAAATAAATAAATAAATAAAAGAAACAAAGGGCAACTATATCAAAGAATATCATTGCTGCAGTCTATCAAGCTCAGACACCTGGGCATGCTGCAAGGTGCAGAAGGATGGAGATTGGATCTCAATAGGCAAACTGGAAAAATGCAGTAAAGAAATCTTGTTCAGATTAAGAATCCTCTCCTTTGATTTCCACTGTCTTGCTGATCAAAATGAGTCCCAGAATTGGCAGCAGCAACATCTGGGAAAATTTTAGAAATGCAATATTGGGCCTCTCTCCACATACACTGAATCAGAGTCAGCATTTCAACAAAGTCCTTCTGGTGATTTGTGTACATAAGAAACACTGCTCTTAAACCTTTTCAATCTTGGTCTTCCATTTCCTTTTCCTTCAATATCTGACTTCTTGTATTCCTTCCTAGTGACATTTCCTCTTCCAATTCTACAAAAATTTCAAAGTTGTGATAGACCTCAACCAGACCACAACCTGAAGAAATTTCAACAGTGTATGAGCTTTGGCTTCAAGATCATTTCCACCCTGGTAGCCACCTCCAAAAATATCACATAGAAGGGAAATAAAATCTGTCTCCAAGAAACCAGGGCCAGACCATTAGAATCAAGCTTAATTAATTCATATTGACTTACACGCAAAATATTGTCTACTAGCTGGTAAGCATGATAAAGTGAGATTTCTAAAACTACTGTAATTATGAACTGACAATTGTTATTAGATACAGTTTTTAACTTTATAAAACAGCAAAGTCAAAGAAATTCAATTTGCTTCAATTTCTTCATTAATTAAGTTTGGTCATTGATTTTATCTTTACATGTTCAACACTTGCCTACTGAAAGCCATGTAATCTTCACTTTCTATACCCTCCATCAATTCCCTGCAAAATTCTGCCCATCTCCCATTCTCCAATCCTCAGAATTGTCTTTGACTCATTTCTTTTTCTTGATTTCAGTTTTGGAAGCCAATAACCACTAAATCTTAACAATCCTACTTTCTAAGGCCTCATATATTTTTCATTCTTTCCATTTCCATCTCTGATTTTCTGAGTAATTCCCTGATCACCACATACCTTGGGATACATGAATAACTTCCTAAGTGCCCTCCTAAATTGCCTATTTCTTCCTTTTATTTATATATATATATATATATATATATATATATAGCTTTTATTTAAAGAATATAAATTTCCAAAGTACAGCTTATGGATTACAATGGCTCCCCCCCCACAACTTCCCTCCCACCCGCTACCCTCCCCTTTCCTGCTCCCTCTCCTCTTGCATTCACATCAAGATTCATTTTCAATTCTCTTTTTACACAGAAGATCAGTTTAGTACATATTACGTAAAGATTTCAACAGTTTGCCCTCACATAGAGACACAAAGTGAAAATACTGTTGGAGTACTAGTTATAGTATTAATTCACAATGTACAGCACATTAAGGACAGAGATCCTACATGAATTTTTTTTTAATTGATTAATTACCTATGCAATTTCCAATTTAACACCAAGAATTTTTAATCATTTTCAATTATCTTTATATACAGAAGATCGATTCAGTATATACTATGTAAAGATTTCATCAGTTTGCACCCACACAGAAACACAAAGTGTAAAAATACTGTTTCAGTACTAGTTATAGCATTACTTCACATTGGATAACACATTAAGGACAGATCCCTCATGAGACATAAGTACACAGTGACTCCTGATGTTGATTTAACAATTTGACACTATTTCTTCTTAGTTCTACATAAACCTCTAGGAGATAATCATTGCTACCAAGCAAATATTCATAACGGTCTCCAGCCTAAAATTTCTGATTGCTGATCATCTGGCCTGAAACTAGCATTTCAACTTTATGTTGAAACTTTCTTGGTATCCTGAACAGCTCCATCTCCAACCACAGATGAATTACCAGTTTCTACAAGAGCATCTCCAACTACATTTATAGGCACGCTTTGAGGAACACCCCAATTTCTGTCTAATGTGTGTCCATCTAAACCTGTTTCTTTCATCCTGTTCTCCTTAAAGTTATCCCCTTTCTTTCAGACACAGTTTTCTGCACTGATCACTCTGATTTTGCTTCTTCTTGGTATTATTTTTTCAGATATACCTTGATTCTATGATTTACAGACATAAATCATACCAGCCTCCCTTTGAGACTGACACCCTATAATGAATGTTAAAGGCAGGATTCAACTTCTCATCTGTTTTCCTTAACCCAAGGTGTCTTTTATATAAATAAATTAATTGAATTAAAAGACCTATACATCAGGCCCTACAAGGTTCTAATCATCAGATTCAAGAAGTCATTTGCTTGTCCAACAGATACACTCTTGTTAGCCAGCATTGTCCAGAGTGGTTTACTTAGGGGAATTCTTGGTCCAGGAAGGGGAATGTTTTAAAATTTTCTAAAGAACATGGCATCACCAATCAATCAAAAGAAAGTCACAAGCATCACTGACCAATCAGGAACTTGGACAGGAGGTGAACATGCACCTGTTATCCCCAATTTCAATCCATAAGAACTTTTATCCTTAATACCTCAGGGAGCGGGAGAATTAAGTAATAGTTGCCTGGCTCCTTGCTATGTGCTCTGCAATAAATACCTATTTTCTTTCACAATTCTGATGTCAGTAATTGGCTTTCTGTACATCAGGCAAGCAGACTGAGGTTTGGGGGTTCCATACCAACACTTCCAAGTACTTTGGGGGATTTTTCTATGGTACCTTCAGGATTCAACCCTGAGAAACCTCAGCCAATGTCCCCATACATGACCCCTTCTTTTGGCTGAGAAAATTTTTTTGAATTCTCCAAACTAGTTCTTTTACAGACCTTGACTCATGGATTGCATATGCTCTCCTTTCTTCTCTGAATGCACAAATTATATCCAGATTCCAAGAATCACATGAATTCCAATTTCTCAACAAGCAACTTTATTCCCCAGCACACCAGCTCCACAAGTATCCCTCCTTTTTTCACCACCATGTACTTTTTTTTCCACATGTCTCTATTTTCAGTTAAGAATCCTATGGTTTTATGACATCAGATAAACTTTTTTCTATAGTTCTTATGTCCCTAACAAGGCCAACAGCAAAGTCTAATTTGCCTTATATGTCTGTGAAGTTTTGCTTGCACTCAATAATATTTTTTCATTGTAGGCACAGCAATTTTTCTTACTTGTTCAATGGCAGATGAGTTTTTCTCCTTAATGGAAACTATTTGGTAGATCTTGGATACTGTGAAGGTACATACAAATACTCCAAACACTACTGGCATGCTGACATATTACCAGTGCTTTAAAAGTTGCCTTTAAAAATCCCATTCAAGTTTATTTCCCATTAAGTTTCAATCCCACAACAATTCACTTTTCCAGTGTCCATTCTCAGTTACATTGACTTCACAATGCTATTTAACAATTAGCTAGTTAAAACAAACCCATAATTAAATTGGAATCAAAAAGTTATGAGTGCTTCTTCTTAGAGCAACACTTTCTATCTTAAAAATATCAAACGTGTCCATTGAATTTCTAGTGAATTGTTAGTAACTTCTTTCTGCTATAATATTTAAATGTGCATATATATTTTATATACATGCATTTTTAATTTTAAATGCATGTGTAAAATAGAAAATCGGTTGCCTCTAATAAGTTATGGTAACTTTTAACATAAGAAACATTACAAAAGAGTTTCCAATTTTTTGGATATTATTTTTAAAATTTAATAATCTTAGAATGGGCCTATATATTTCTGAGAGTGGCTGAACAGGGTAAAAAGGGAAAGCCTGTGCTTGTACTCTCAAGCTTTCAGTTTAGAAGGCTTTGACTGTAACATTCCGGATATGTAGAGAGATGTTCAAAATTAATAAGAAAAGTGCATTTTCCACATTGGCAGTTAAACCTGTGCAAAAATATTTAACACTTCTAATAATAATAAAGAAATCAGAAGATTTTAAAATATGATAAATTTCAACATGCATGAGACAAATATTCCCTTAGAGCAACAAGGATTTTCCTTTACCAAAGTTTCTCAGGCTCCCCTAAGCCCTCTTCTTGACCAACTTTTGACTTTCTCCTGTTTTCAACAAGAATCCTAAGTCCTTTTGGAAAGAATCCCCTCACCTGGGTCTGCCCACAGCAAGAATCTTGTTAGGTGAGTCTGGCCAGAATTCTTCTTACCCCATGCCTCCTTTTAGCAATTTCGATCCACAGATCTCTTTAATCTGATCTCTGCCACTTAGGTAAAAATCTGCACTTGTATTTGTTGCTTTAGTAGTTAAGCCCTGTCTCTCCCCTGCAGTCATAATCTTAAAATCTGCCCAAATCATCCCAAGTAGAATATTCTTTACCATTTTTTTTTTAATTATTTTTGACAGGCAGAGTGGACAGTGAGAGAGAGAGACAGAGAGAAAGGTCTTCCTTTGCCGTTGGTTCACCCTCCAATGGCTGCTGCGGCCGGCGCGCTGCGGCTGGCGCACCGCGCTCATCCGATGGCAGGAGCCAGGAGCCAGGTGCTTTTCCTGGTCTCCCCATGGGGTGCAGGGCCCAAGCACCTGGGCCATCCTCCACTGCACTTCTGGGCCACAGCAGAGGGCTGGCCTGGAAGAGGGGCAACCGGGACAGAATCCAGCACCCCGACCGGGACTAGAACCCGGTGTGCCGGCGCCGCAAGGCGGAGGATTAGCCTGTTGAGCCACGGCGCCGGCCTATTCTTTACCATTTTAACAAGTGTCAAAATGATATTGTTTCCATACTCTTATGGAATCATGACCTAGATGGGATCAGATGCATCACTGGCCCACCAGACTTCCCACCTAAGACCCCAAGTGCACACCTTTGAAGACTTTGTCTTCACTCCTGACTGATGACTCTGACTCATGAACCAGTACTCCAGGCGACAGTCTACTGAAACACAGTGAGGATAGACATTGGTTCTTAGGATTCTGATTAAACTTTCTGAAGCTGTGTTAGAGTGCCCAGATATCAGAGATATCTGTTTGAGTAAGAATATTCTTGCATGGAAGTCTTCTTGCTTCCTTGTCTCAAGTACAGATTTCCTCCCAGACTCCTAAGATTGTTTTTTCCTTTTATTTTATTTTTTTATTTTAAGTGGCTTTTAACAGATTTAATGTGATTTGTAGATACAATTCTAATAACATAATGATATGCCCTTCTTCTCTTCTTACTTCCCTGCTCCTCTCTTCCTTCCCTCCCATCCTCTTTCTCCCTTTTTTTTGTGTCTGATAACCTTATAAAATTAGATTACAGTAAAAAGGCTTAATACTTCACCAAATAAGCTTAACAAGCAAAACGATCCTAGTTTAGTGGGAATATATACAATGGCTATAAACAATAATTGAATGGAAAAATGACCATTTCACCCACTTACAGTAAATTTTATAGTAATCATAGATTATTAAAACTATAGTAGTATGGGGCTGGTGCCATGGCGTAAAGGTTAAGCATCTGCCTGTGGTGCTAACATCCCACATGGGTGCTGGTTTGAGTCCCAGCCATTCCGCTTCCAATCCAGCTCACTGCTGATGGCCTGAGAAAGCAGTGGAAGATGGGCCAAGTGCTTGGGCCCCAGCACCTCCATGGCAGACCCAGAAATTCTTGGCTCCTGGCTTCAGATCAGCCCAGCTCCAGCTACTGAAGCCATCTGGAGAGTGAACTAGCAGATATAAGACCCCTTTCTCTGTCACCCCCCCTCTCTGTCTAGAACTCTGCCTGTTAATTAAATAAATAAATCTTTAAAAAAAAACCTACAGTAGGATAACATTCTCAACCATTGGTTTGACAAAGGTATAACATAAAGTTTTAGGAAGCTATATTTATAGCAATACTAATACCCACAGATATTTCTTTTTTGTCTTTTAAATTTCAGTTCCCACATATAAGGTAAAACATGTGGTATCTGTCTTTCTGGTTCTGGCTTATTTCACTCAACATGATGTCCTCCAGTTGCGTTCATTTTGCTGCAAATGGTAGGATCTTATTAATTTTTATAGCTGAATAATATTATGTTGTGTATATTTACCAAACTGTCTATCCATTCATCTGATAATGGACACCTTGGTTGGTTCCTAACTTTGGTTACTGTGAATAGTGCTGCTATAAACATGATTATGTAGCTATCTCTGATACACTGGGTTCAAGTCTTTTAGGTATATACCAAGTAGTGGGATTGCTGGATCATATGGCAAATGTATTTTTAGTTTTTTCAAAGAACTCTCCACACTGCTTTCAACAGTGGCTACACTAATTTACACTCCCACCAAAAGTATGTAAGTGTTCACCTTTGTTCACATCCTTGCCAGCATTTGTTACTCTATGTTTTGGACTTCAGCCATTTTGACAGGGATGAGCTGATATCTCTTTGTGGTTTTGATTTCCATTTCCTTTATGGTTAGTGATAGCATTTTCGTTCATATATTTGTTGATCTTTTGTATTTCTTCTTTTTAGAACTGTCTACTGAAGCCCTTTGCTTATTCCTCAACTGGATTTTGTTGTTGAGATATTAATCCTTTTTCAGAGAGGTGGTCTGCAAATATTTTTTTTTCCTATTTTGTTTGATGTCTCTTCACTCTATTGATAATTTCCTTTGCTGTGCAAAAGCTTCTGATTTTGATATAGTCCCATTTGTTCAGTTTGCTTTTCTTGCCTATGTTTTGGGAGTTGTAGCCAAGAAGTTGTCACCTACACTAACGTCTTGGAGTGTTTCCCCTATGTTTTGTTTCTACAGCATCATAGTCTCTGGTCTTAAATTTAGGTCTTTGAGCCATCCTTAAATTTGGGTCTTTGAGCCATCTTGAGTTGTTTTTTTTGTATATAGTAATAGATATGGATCTAATTTTGTTCTTTTATATACTAAAATCTAGTTTTGCCAGCCCTATTTGTTGGAGATATTATCCTTATTCCAGTTTTGCTAAATATCTGTTGACTGAATGCACATGGATTAATTTCTGGGCTCTCTGCTCTGTTCTGTTCAGTTGATCTATGTATTGGTTTTTGTGCCAGTACCAAGCTGTTTTAGTGACTATGTCTTTGTGGTATTCCTTGAAATCAGGTATTGTGATGCCTCCAGCTTGGTTTTCCTTGCTCAGCATTGTTTCGGCTATTTGGAGTCTTTTGTGATTCCATATGAATTTTAGGATTGTTTTTTCTAATTCTGTAAGGAATTCCATTTGTATTTTGATAGGGATTACACTGAATCTATAAATTGCTTTAGGTAGTATAGACATGGTTATGATATTTAGTCTTCCAATCCATGAACACGCAATACTTTTTCCATTTTTTTCCTTGATTGTTTTTTTAAAAAAAGATTCATTTATTTACTTATTTATTTATATGAAAGGCAGTAACACAGAGGCAGAGGCAGAGAGAGAAAGAGGGAGAGAGGTCTTCCATCCAATGGTTCACTCCTCAGATGGCCACAATGGCCAGAGCTGTGCTGATCCAAAGCCAGGAGCCAGGATCCAGGAGCTTCCTCTGGGACTCCAAGGACTTGGACCATCTTCTACAGCTTTCCCAGGCCATAGCAGAGAGCTGGATTGGAAGAGGAGCAGCCGGGACTAGAACAGCACCCATATGGAATGTCGGCACTGCAGGCGGCGGTGTTACCCACTATATCACAGCACCGGCCCAAGTTCTTGATTATTTCTCTCATCACTGTTTGATAATTTTCATTGTACAGATCTCTCCCTTCTTTGGTTAAATTTATTCCTATATATTTGATGTTTTTGGTAGCTATTTTGAGTGGGATTTCTTTCTTGAATTCTCTGTGAATTCATCATTAGCATACAATCAATCTACTATTTTTTTCTGATAATTTTGTAATTTTGTAACCTGTAACTTTACTGTATTATCAATTTTAACAGGTTTTTGGTGGAGTGTTTAGGTATTTCCATGTACATCATGTCATGTATAAACACTGATAATTTGACTTTCATTTTTCCAATTTGATGCCCCTAATGTCTTTCTCTTCCCTAACTGCTCTTGCTAATACTTCCACTATTATAACAGTGGTAGCCAGCGTCGTGGCTCAATAGGCTAATCCTCCAACTGCGGCGCCGGCACACTGGGTTCTAGTCCTGGTCAGAGCGCCGGATTCTGTCCCAGTTGCCCCTCTTCCAGGCCAGCTCTCTGCTGTGGCCAGGGAGTGCAGTGGAGGATGGCCCAAGTGCTTGGGCCCTGCACCCCAATGGGAGACCAGGAGAAGCACCTGGCTCTTGCCTTCGGATTAGTGCAGTCCGCTGGCCGCAGCACACTGGCTGCAGCGGCCACTTGGAGGGTGAACCAACGGCAAAAGGAAGACCTTTCTCTCTGTCTCTCTCTCTCATTCTCCACTCTGCCTGTCAAAAAAAAAAAAAAAAAAAACTAAAACAAAACAGTGGTGATAGTGGACATCCTTTCCTTGTTGCAGATCTAAGAGGAAATGCTTTCAGTTTTTCCACATTCAGTATGATATTGGCTGCTGGTTTGTGATAGATAGCCTTTATGATTTTGAAGAATATTCATTCTCCACCTAATTTCTGGAGAGTTTTATCATGACAAGTATTGAATATTATCAAATGCTTTCTCTGCATCTATTAGAAGGCAATATGGTTTCTGTTCTTCATTCTATTGATATAATTTATGATGTTTACTGGTTTGTGAAAATTGAACCACCCTTGCATTTCTGGGATAAATCCCACTTGATTGTGATGTATGATCTTTTTGATGTGGTTTTAGATTTGATTTGCTAGTATTTTGTTGAGAATCTTTGCATCTGCGTTCATTAAGGAAATAAGTCTGTAGTTTTCTTTTCATGTCACATCTTTGGTTTTTTCTTGTCTTTGCAAAACTTTCTATTTGAAACAGGGTTGAAATCCCAAGCAAAGACTGAGTTAGAGTCTTACACTTCCCTGTTTGTAGGAAACTGGGTCAGAGTCCCAGGCTTCTCTAATTATAAGACAAAGAGGCTGCGTTAGAGTGCCCAGCATCTCTGTTTGCAATTTTTTTTTGCTTAGAAACCAGGGAGCTTTTAGGATAGATAAGGCCCTTCCCACACACTTCAGTGTGTGTTGACCAAATGTGTCACCTCTACAGTCACTTTCCTTTCTTGTTGGCATGATTTTATGAGGATAGTTTGAAACTTAAATGATTTGAGAATCTTAAGCTCTCCCCCAAACTGGCTCCTTTAGGATTTCTCCCTTCACATTCCTTCCATTCATCATTCATCCTTTTACTACCTTCTATTTTCTCCTCATCTCCCCTGAAGCCTTTGATAATGACCCTATATCCTCAATCTCTCTTACCTCTTGCAAAACATCTTCCTCCATCAGACCCTCAATTCCCTATAGACGCTAGAACTTTAAGCTCCTGCCCCCTTTCTGTAGTAATCAAGGGACTTAGGAATACTCAAAAACAACCACCTCAGGCTGAAAAGAGAAAGAAAAGGCTAACAAGAAACAGATTGGATATTTTATCCACCCATATGGGATACGGGTATCCAGACAAGTGTTTGATGTTCCTCACTCAGTCAATAATAAAACATCCCCAAAATTAGATGGAGAAATTAACTGCTATAGAAACCCCAAAACTGGGTCAACTGTCCTGATGTGTAGCAAGTCAGCTACTGACACCAGGGGTGGGGAAAGAAAGTAGATATTTACTGAAAAGCACAGAGCAAGGAACCAGGCAGCTAATACTTAATTTCCTGGCTCCCTGAGGCATAGTGGTAAAGGCTCTTGCAGATTAAACTTGGTGCTGAGAGCTGTAGGTTCAGCTCCTGTTCATGGTCCTAGTTGCTCTGTAGTGCTCCTGGCCTTCCTTCAATTGGTTAGTGACATCATGTCCTTTAGGAAATTATGATGATGGCAAAGTGGGCTCCAGTCAGTCTAGGGGCTACGTGTAAGTGGGAGTTACTCTTTGCTCATAGCCTGGGTTTCCTGGAAAAGCATCCCTCAAGACAAGCCAGAACATCAAGATGTTATCTCTAGGAGAGATAAATGACCTCATGAATCTTGTGTTCAGGGACTCTGTAGGGCTAGCTGCACCAATGCCTCAGTTCAATGAGGTAGCTTCAGTAAGAGGTTGACTTGCAGTCAAAAAAAAAAAAAAAAAGTAAACTTTCAGTAAAGGAGGGAAGCTGGGAGACCATGATAGACTAGGATCTGATGATGGTTTCTAGCATTTGCACCCAAGGCACTGTGCCTCAAAACTGTGGTTTTGAGTCTTTTATCTACAATTTAGTCCACAGACTCCAAAATATTACATATGATAAGTATAAAAATCATAAAAGTCACCTTCACAAAAACTCATAGAAACAGTTAGCCTTCATACTGAGTAACCTTAACTGTTCCACATTCCAAAAACATACTTCAGAAATAAAAATAAAACAGAGTATTTGTTTCACTGTATTGTTAGCTTCCATATTCTGTTTTCTATATTTAAGGACCATCCCTCTCTTCTTTCTTAAGTTATCCATAACTTATAAGAGTTTAATGTACTATACATCCCCATTCCCTCTGGAATTCAGAAACTTATATTGAACTTAGGCAAATAACTATATGCCTATTTTCATGGCAATATAGTTATTTACATGGTCTCAGTAAAAATCTGTCCTTATAAAAGGATATAATTGTAAAAACTTGTTATATAACCATAAAAATGATGTACAAAATCAAGTATGGTCAGACAAATTTAAAGAATGAAGGTTCATTTTATAGAGTCAATATTTAAAAAGTCATTTGGGAAAAAAATAAAACAGCCTTGTACCTGCCCTAAGCAGTTCCCAGATTTACAGGTGAGTAGGACAGTGACTTTTTATAAAGCCCAGGATTTTTAGTATATTCTTGGGACCTTGATAAGAGAGGAATTAACCCTAACCTATAGGTAATGTAGGTGAAGTCTGACGGCAATTATTTTAGCTTCCTAGATGTTGAGAGGTTTTTAACAGTTAAATCTTTGATTCCAAATAATAATTTCCAAAAAAATAAACTTAACAAGGTTTATGTGATCAATTACCATTCTCCCTGAAGTTATGTAAATAAGCAGGCCAAATCTAGTTAGGCCAGAATTATTTTCTAAATAAGAGGGCTGACTAAAAAGAGAAAATTAATGTTTCAGTGGAAAACTAAAGCATATCTTTTTGAGTTTCTAGATTCTACTAATTTTTGTTGCTTTTATCAATTTTCACCAAATTCTCAATTCTTCTAATTTCCTCTGATGTCTGGCTACAGGTCTCCAAACTAAAGTTTCCAATATATCTTTCACTCTTGGACTTGGAATCACTGAGAACTGAAAAACTGTCTTCCAAGAGCCTTTTAGGAACTTCGGATTGTTGCATCCCCAAAATCCCTGCAAACTGAAGCTTAACAACAGGCAACCTTTGGGGCCAGATTTTCTTTAGTGTGGCCACTCAAGATGCCTCACCAAAAGCCTAGAAATCCTTTTCATGGTTGCTCTGTGCCAACAACATCTCAACTGATGGTACAGCTGCTTCTTAAGAATAAAAGGCAACTGAATACAAAGAAATGGATTTATATTGGTTAATGAAAAAAAGGTGTTGAACAACAGGACGGACTGACAAGGACTCTTGCATCAGTTAGAGCTCTCCAGAGAAACAGAATCAGCAGGATAAATACAGCTGGACAGACAAAAGATGTGTTATGGGAGCTGGCTCAGGCAAATATGGAAACTGAGAAATCCAGTAAGATGCCATCTGCAAGCTGAACAATCAGGAAAGCTGGTGCTAGAATTCAGTCTAAGTCTGAAGACCTGAGAACCAGGGGAGCTAGTGGTGCAAACCTGTTTGAGGACAAAGCTCAAAAACTATGGGCTCCAATGTCCAAGAACAGGAGAAGATAAAATCCCTGGCACAAGAACAATTCACCCTTCTTCTGTCTTTTTGTTCTACTGGTACTGTCAATTGGATTATGCTCATCCACAGTGTTTTGATTGGATCTTCTATAGCTGACACACTGATTGAAATGTTAATCTCTTCCTGAGACACTCTCATAGACACACTCAGATATAATGTTGTATCAGGCATCTGTGTATCCGTTAGCCTGCTGAAGCTGACACCTAAATTAAATAGCATCTCTCTCTTCTGGCCCAAAATTTAGTTAAAATTTAGAACTCTAAATCCTCTTCTCAACTAGGCTTCAACCTTGGTCCCTGTGCTTTCCACACATGCACATCCCAATCTTTTTAAGAATCTGCTAAGTCCATTTAGAAAGAATATCTGACATTTGATATGTGATAATTCTCAATATCCAAGTAAATTCCTTTTCTCCATCCCTTGATAACTGATTGTCACTCAGCAAGAATCTTGTTAGATCTGAGTATTGACATGGATTCTCGAGAGAAACAGAACAAAATGTGTGTGTGTGTGTGTGTGTGTGTGTGTGTGTGTAGAAAGAGAGAGAGTTATATAAGGAATTAAGTTCAAGACCTGAAATTGGCAAGTTGGAGACCCAGGAGAAGTGAGGTATGATTCCAGTCTGAATCTGAATGCCTGAAAACCAAGAGAACTTACAGTGTAAGTCCCAGCTGGAGTACAAAGTCCTGAAAATAAGGACAGGCAATTATGTAAGCTACAGCCTAAGCCCAAGATTGAAGACAATGAAAACCTGATCTCCTAGCTTAAAGACTATCAGAGAGAAAATAATCATTCCTACTCAACCTTTAATTCCATTCAGGATTCAAGAGATTAGAAGAGGCCCACCTCCACTGGATAAGACAATACACTTTATAAAAATTAATCTCATTTACAAATATCCTGCATAGCTACACTCAGAAATAATGTTTATCCAAATATCTGGTAACCCTCTAGTCCAGTTAAGTGGACACATAAAATTAACCATCACAATTGGTCTAGAAAGAATTCTACTTTTCATGTATTCCCTTAGTAAATTTCCATCCATCAATTTATTCACTTAAACTTCTCCTTGGCTACAAATCTCAACTCATTCTTACCATATTGGATTTGGAGTTGGGCCTGATCTCTCCCTCTATGGTGATAGTCTTGATACCTTTTGTAGTATTCTTAAATAAAGTCTTCTTTACCATTTTAATATATATCAGAAGAATTTTTTAACAGCTGGAATATTTAACATTACCTATAATACAAAGAAAAATGCAAATTTAAAGAAAACAAAATTTTGTCAAGTAAGTAAACATTTTAAAACATCATAATTTCCAATGCAACAAATCATGTATTTTGTGACAGCCATACAATTCAATTTACCCAAACATATCAAAAACTTAAATTGTGTCTATAACATTTAAGCAGATTATTCCACTTCTAGAACTCTTTCTTTAAAAAAGTAAGAGTTGAAGCCACAGGTTTGACCTCCAGTAAGGCAGAGGAGATTGCATAAAATAATGCACATCTATAAAATAAAATACTGCATAGCCATTTAAAAAACACTGTTTAAAAAATACATGAATACTTAGGATAATGCTCATAATAGCAAGTGAAAAGCAAGAGATAAAAAGAAAATACAACTTAACCTCAATTATTGGATATATGAGAATACATTAAAAATTTTGTGGGATTTATGTATTTGTTTGAAATTCAGGGTAGCAGAGAAAGGGGATGCATGTGCACATGTGTGTGTGGGAGATCTTCCATCTACTGGTTCACTCCCCAAATGGTTACAACAGCCAGGGTTGGGCCAGGGGGAAGCCAGGAGCCAGGAACTCCATTGTACTTGGGCCGAAATATCCTGCTTCCCCAAGAACTATAATAGGATTCTGACTCAGAAGTGAAGCAGCCAAGAATTAAACTAATATTCCAATATGAGATGCTGGTGTTACAATAGTGGTTTAATCAATTTTGGCACATATTATCTTTTAATTTAATTATTCCACAAATCTTTGGAAATACCCTCATATTATGTATGATCTCACTCTATCTCCAATATTTATTTTTATATTTTTGTGTATTTTTTTTTGACAGGCAGAGTGGACAGTGAGAGAGAGAGACAAGGAGAAAGGTCTTCCTTTTGCCGTTGGTTCACCCTTCAATGGCTGCCACGGCCATTCTATATACATATAGAAAAGTAATTTTTTTGGTAGAGTGAATTTTGTTTTCTTCCAGATTCTATAATATTCTGTTTTAACTGAAGAAAGAAAATATTGATAAAGTTTATAACAACATTTATTTTGCTTAAGGAAGTCTTAGAAAAGTGCTTATTATGAGCCAAACATTTATTCTAACTTTACAAATATTAAACAATTTAATCTTATAACAATGTCACAGCTAGATATTATTATCATTCCCACTTTACAGATGGTGAAATCAGACACAGCTAGTTCGCAGCAAAGATGAGATTCACACCTGAATTGTCTGGCTTGGTTTGGACTTTTAACCACTCCAGTTACATTTCTTATAAAAGAACAAAGCAATGTTACAGAGTATTTTATGTATGAGTTTATTATATTCTAAAGATGTTTTTCTACACAAAAAGCACAACATAGTAGAATATATGAACCTTACACGTATTAACAAAATAAGACATGATATATACTAACACATAAAACATGTATTTATAATATACATATGTATCATGTATATTATAACATTAAACATAATGTTAATACAATTGTATATAATATACATAACATAATATGTAACAGTTCATTTAGCCTCATGAATCATGTATTTTCTATTTTAGATCTCATTAATACATTCATTGAATTTTTAGAATTTAAATGTTTCATGAACAGGGTCTTTTTTCCTGTATGATTTTGGACAAATTCTCATAATGGTTTTCACTTCAAAGTTAATTTTATGTTTATCAAAGTGACACACGTACATAATGATGAAAGTCAAATTTCTATTAACATTTTCAGTAAGTGCCCTTCTTCTACCCCAGCAATTGATTTTTATCTCCCAGAAACAGACTTTTTCAAATCATTTTAACTAGTTCCTCTGGCTTTTATTTCATTTTTAAATGATCTGTTTAAACTATTCTTTCCTTCTTTTTTAGTTTTAGACATTATCTATTGCCTAACTGTTAATAAGAAGTTCATAACTACCACCTTGCCTTTTAGGTGACTGGTGATCTTCACAATCCAAAGTTTATGAAGTCATTAAGATAACAGTAGAGTAAATAATTAATAATAATAAAGATAAATAAAGTCATTAAAATAATCTGAGAGTTTGGTGCTGGGCACTGATGTGTGGACTGTCTCTTTCAAATTTTACTATTTCTGAGAAAGTACAAGTACATTACAGTTGGCCAAGGCTACGTTTGTCTATAGTACCCTTTTCCCTCCTGTCTTATGGGGCTTGTCTCCTCTTATCCTGTAGCCACCGAAGACATGCCTCTGTTCCTCAATCCCTAATAAATTATATTCTTTGTAATCGTGAAGTTGCCTACCACTTTCTTCATTCTTTTGACAGCTTCTGCCTTTGGTGGACAGTTCCAGTGTACTGAAATTATTATAAGCTTTTTTTTTTTTTTTTTTTGACAGGCAGAGTGGACAGTGACAGAGAGAGAGACAGAGAGAAAGGTCTTCCTTTGCCGTTGGTTCACCCTCCAATGGCCGCCATGGCCGGCGCTCTGCGGCCGGCACACCGCGCTCATCCGATGGCAGGAGCCAGGTGCCAGGTGCTTTTCCTGGTCTCCCATGGGGTGCAGGGCCCAAGCACTTGGGCCATCCTCCACTGCACTCCCGGGCCACAGCAGATATAAGCTTTTCTGTTTAGCATGTCTCCCTCAGTTATATTTCAGAGAGAAAATAATAATATTCTGAGACAAACACACATGAGTTACAGTGTCAAACATGACACATGTAGTCAATTTAACATACATTTCTCATTCCTTCATGTTGGCTATAAATAAAATAGACATTCTCTTTGTTACCCAATATGGAAATTCCTTTACATAGTAGGAGTGAAAGGCCTAAATTAAAAAACCTCTAAAGACAAAATATTCACAAGACTATATCAAGGCCAGCACTGTAGCTCAACAGGTTAATCCTCCGCCTTGCGGCGCCAGCACACCAGGTTCTAGTCCTGGTCGGGGCGCAGGATTCTGTCCCGGTTGCTCCTCTTCCAGGCCAGCTCTCTGCTGTGGCCAGGGAGTGCAGTGGAGGATGGCCCAAGTGCTTGGGCCCTGCACCCCAATGGGAGACCAGGAGAAACACCTGGCTCCTGCCATCAGATCAGCGCGGTGCGCTGGCCGCAGCGCACCAGCCGCCGGCGGCCATTGGAGGGTAAACCAAGGGCAAAAGGAAGACCTTTCTCTCTGTCTCTCTCTCTCTCTGTCCACTCTGCTTGTCAAAAAAAAAAAAAAAAAAAAGACTATATCAAGTAATTTCTAAGATGTAAGTCTCAGCTATTCTCTGTGATGGGTACAAAGATTAAAGAAAATAGAAAAAAAATTCAATGATCCTTACCCAGTAACTTGGAAATATAATTAAATTAAACCTGAATGGAAGACCTCATATTTTAAAAGGAAAGAAATTATTCAATTGGAATTCCAATTTTATTGCAAATTACACATTTTTGAAATTGGCTATAGGAATTAAATTTGTCTTCATTTAACTTCTCTTTTATTGTATTTTCTTAGATCCCAAGGAAGACAAAAGTTTATTAATTGTGATTATTTTCTTTTAGGAACACTGTGTCTTGATAATAGTATGGATAAGCACATTTTCTATTGTGTAAACAGATAGATTTATACTCATTTCGGAGAACCATAAGAATATACTGTAAAAAATATACTTGTATAATTTTCTAGTGAAGTATTCCTTTGTGCTTTGGTGATCCACAGGTTGTCTTATTTAAAAGCTTTATTTTCTTTCCTTTCTTTAATTGAAGAAATAAAAAGCCCTAGGAATTTTCAAGGGACACCTATACTTTAGTACCATATGCTATCTTATTATGTTTGGCTTTTAAGTGTGTTTAATTTTCACTTTGATTGCAAAGGCAAATTCCTATCTCCTTTGAACTTTAAAATCATGTTTCTGAATAATTCAGTTTCATACAAGCATAAAATAACCCCTTTTTGTACCATTTTCAGGTTATTGAATATCTTTCTACCAGTTGTCTTTTCAAAATAATAACAAAAGCAGAAGCACAGATTTGCATAAGACTCACACTTTCAAATCGGTTTCACATACTTTGTTGCATTTTCTCCTTCGAAAGTTTTATGAGGTATGGAAGCTGGTATCATTTTCCACACTTTATAGATAATGAAACCAAGGTACAGAGTTTAACGTGCTTTCCCAAGGACAGATAGCTAATAAATGATAAAATAGAGCTACAGCCCAGAACTTCTGTTTTCTGGTCCACAAAATAATAAATCATGTGTGTTTTTTCCAAACTCTAATTTCTTTCAAACCAAGTTTATACTACTAAGTTGCACCCACTGTTTATCTCATTATTAATACTAACAATACGGTCAGGTGGTGATTCAAATTCTGGAGTTTGGGTTGCCTCAATGTCCTTGTTTGTAAAAGCGATGTAATGATAGACTGGAAGCCACTTTGTTGTGAGAATGAGATGAGTTAACATAAGTAAAGTAGTCTGCCACTTGAAATGACCTTTGTTCAAATCCTGGCTTGTCATAATAGCCTCCATAAATTACTTCACCTTCTCCAATATACAAAATGAGAATAATCTAGCTCATAAAAGCTTGAGAGAATCAACTGAGAGAGTATGTGCAAAGCCCTAGTACAGCTCAGCATATGGCTCCTTTGTTTCCCTAAGTATTGGCCTATGTTCCCTTGTCAATGTCACTACTTGTTTTATTTTCTTTGCTTGTTATTAAGTCAGTAATTCAGGATTTCACTTCATCAATCACTTCAATGATCAACACACTTTGGTTACTTTGGGTATAGAAATCCTAATGCATAGAAAAACACTTTATTTGGTGTGGCAGTTAAGACACTCCTTGGGATGCCTGTATCCCACATCAGAGTGCTTGGGTTTCAGTCTCAGCTCGATTCCTGATTCCAACTTCCTGACAGTGTATACCCTGCTCCCAGGTGATGGCTCAAGTAGTTGGGTCCCTGCCATCTCCTCACAGGAGACCCAGATTGAGTTCTGGCTTCCATTTTGTCCTGGCTCATTCCTGGATATTTTGGGCATCTGAGCAGTGAAATAGCACATGGAAGATCATTCTCTCTCTGCATGTGTTTCTCTGCCTTTCAATTAAAATAAATAAATTTTTAAGAAGGTAGGAAGGGAAGGAAGAAAAGAAACAAAGAAAGAAAATAAAGAGGAGAAGGGAAGGAGGGTGGGAGAGAGGGAGGAAAGAAGGAAAGAAGGGAGCAGGGTAGGGAGGGGAAAGGAGGAAGGAAGGGAGGGAGTGAGGGAGGGAGGGATGATAAGAAAGACAGAAATTTAAATTCTTGCGATTCCATTAACAGATAAGACTGTTACAAAGTGATTGCGCTAGAGGGCTCCACTCTCATGAATGTAGTCACGCTGTTGTGGGAATACATTAGCTCTCTTGGGAGTTTGCTTCCCCCTCCTTACTGCCCCCGTTCCCCCCTCCCGTGGCCCCTTGCTGTGTGATGCCTTCTGCCATGTATGACAGCAAAAAGGCCCTCACTAGATGCAGCCACTTGATCTTGGACTACCCAGCCTCCTGAATCATGAGCCAAATAAACCTCTGTTACTCATAATTTACATAGTCTGTGGTATTGGATTGTAGCAGCAGAATATGGACTAACATATGGTAAGGTTTTCTTCAGAGGCCTTAATAAAAATAAAATGAGCTGTCTGCTCCATCCATTGGGTTCCCACAGCACTCAATTTGTGCTCCTGTAAAGCACTTACTTACATTAAGTTCTGATTTTCACTTTTATTGCCTTGATATTTGATGTGGAGAAGCTGAGCTGCCCTGTGGATCCAGCCAGCAGTGTCCTAAGGAACAAGCTCTACCCAGAATTTCGGGATCTTTTGCCCCAACAGGCAGCTCAGAAAACTGAGTCAGTTCCCTAAGGCAGTCTGTTACATGGTTACACTGTCTAGGATCTGTTACGGCTGACCTCACCCAAGCACTATAAAGTGAAAGGCAGAGACCAAGATCTTAATCTAAGTAGGTCAGAGACAGATGAAACATGAACTGATGAATGATAAAATTCAAAGCTTATGAAAGGAAGATGCGACTGGAGAAATTCTCTGAACTAGAGTTCAAGTGGTATCTGATTAGATTTTCTATCTACCTGATAAAGGCAGTTACGAGAAATGATGCCAAGCGAGTGGCTTCATATCCCACTCATTCTGGTTTCCCTGCTAGATTTGAAATGAAAAGCTGCTTTTCAGCCAAGTCAAGTTGCCTGAAGCTGCCTTCTAGCCCTTCCCAGGAGGGTTGTGGTATAAGTCTTTTCCTCCCTGGGTAGTAAGGACATTCTTCCCTTTAGAGGAGCCTAGAAGCCTGCCTTTGTGCATTAATGAGAACAGGAAAGAGCTCCCTCAAGCAGTCTCCATGCACTCCAATAAGAAAATTCTACAACTGAGCTGAAGTCCCCATGTGGTCAGGTTTTGTTTCTGGATTCTCTGTTCATGTTTTCTTTTGCACTTCACACTTTGAGTTATAAAAGTTCCATTTGTAAAACCTCTTGTCAATGTTTCCTCTGCCCCCGTATCTGGCTTGCTCTTGCCAACCTGCCTGGGAACAATTCATCCTTTTAATAAAAGAACATTTGCCCAAGGTTCTTCTTTTCTCCCAGCATGGAGGTGAACTTATGTTTGCAGCACACATAGTCAGTGATCATCCCAAGCAAAAATGAAGGCATAGTGCATGAGCTATACATCACTAGAACAGATGTCACGCTCCAACATAATGGGTCTCAGGAGTAATTCTTTAGCACCCCTGATATATTTCTCCCTATAAATTGCTGTGGGAATTACCTCTCTGCAGCTCCTATTCCCAGAGGGGAAAGCTACTTATTAATTACTGCAGGCCTATCCTCTCCAACTTTTTAACCCGAAAACCTGCTATAGAAGGTCAGCTTTAAACAAGATTTCAACTCTGTCTTTTGTATCCTCACTGTCGGAGAATATACAATGAAATCTCACAACAGAGCTCATTCCCTCTCACAGGCAGTAACATATACAGCCTGACTTTCTTGCCTGGGTAGCAACTGATAAAACTCAGTTGCAAGGAATTTGGGACTGGAAAAGACTGTCAGCATGGGAGAAAAACTGGCTAGTCTCTGGAGAATCTGCTAAGAAGAATCAAGCAAAAATCTCTGTACTAAAATGTAAGGTTGAGGGAATGGTGCTGAAAATATTCCAGTTTTTAAGTCAGAAGGATAAAAAGAATATATAATAGTAAGATTTTAGTCTATGCTAAACATACCTGTGCAATATTCTAGTCATTGCATCATTCTGAAGCCTCTCTAACACCAGCTGAGGAGTGTAGCATTATATGCAAGATCTGGAGTCTCATCCAGTGGGCATTCAAAACAAGCAGCTTAACCCAGTTTCACTGACCTAAGACTGGAGTACTCTTTTGCTCATTGAATATTATGTGATAATACAGAAAAATCCTAAGTGCTAGTGACTTATTAAGTAGCCTATTCATTGACTCAAACATACATATATATTATATTTATATATAAATACATATACATAAATATATTTAGGTATAAATATATATTTATGTATAAATATTAATATTTTTCCAAAACTGATAGTCCCATCAGGGAAATTCCCAAAACACAGGCAGCAAAGGTATCAATATTAGTTTTACATGTGCTCTTTAGTCTCTCTGCCTTCAGCTTTTTCTATCTCATGGTATTGTTCATTTCTAGCTCTAAACCAGTAAATTATTTACATGATGTAGTTGACAATTTTGACTATTTTAAAAATTAGTACATTTTGGACAGATTCCTGGACACACACAACCTACCTAAATTGGACCAGGAAGAAATAGAAAACCTAAATAGACCCATAACAGAGACAGAAATTGAAACAGTAATAAAGGCCCTCCCAACAAAGAAAAGCCCAGGACCAGATGGATTCACTGCTGAATTCTACCAGACATTTAAAGAAGAACTAACTACAATCCTTCTCAAACTACTCAGAACAATCGAAAAAGAGGGAATCCTCCCAAATTCTTTCTATGAAGCCAGCATCACTCTAATTCCTAAGCCGGAAAAAGATGCAACATTGAAAGAGAATTACAGACCAATATCCCTGATGAGCATAGATGCAAAAATCCTCAATAAAATTCTGGCCAATAGAATGCAACAACACATCAGAAAGATCATTCACGCAGACCAAGTGGGATTTATCCCTGGTATGCAGGGATGGTTCAATGTTCGCAAAACAATCAACGTGATACACCACATTAACAGACTGCAGAAGAAGAACCATATGATTATCTCAATTGACGTGGAGAAGGCATTTGACAAAATACAACACCTTTCATGATGAAAACCCTAAGCAAACTGGGTATAGAAGGCACATTCCTCAATACAATCAAAGCAATTTATGAAAAACCCACGGCCAACATCCTATTGAATGGGGAAAAGCTGGAAGCATTTCCACTGAGATCAGGTACCAGACAGGGATGCCCACTCTCACCACTGCTATTCAATATAGTGCTGGAAGTCTTAGCCAGAGCCATTAGGCAGGAAAAAGAAATTAAAGGGATACAAATTGGGAAAGAAGAACTCAAACTATCCCTCTTTGCAGATGATATGATTCTTTATTTAGGGGACCCAAGAACTCTAAGAGACGATTGGAACTCATAGAAGAGTTTGGCAAAGTAACAGGATATAAAATCAATGCACAAAAATCAACAGCCTTTGTATACACAAGCAATGCCACAGCGGAGGAAGAACTTCTAAGATCAATCCCATTCACAATAGCTACAAAAACAATCAAATACCTTGGAATAAAATTAACCAAAGACGTTAAAGAGCTCTACGATGAAAATTACAAAACCTTAAAGAAAGAAATAGAAGAGGATACCAAAAAATGGAGAAATCTCCCATGATCATGGATTGGAAGAATCAATATCATCAAAATGTCCATTCTCCCAAAAGCAATTTACAGATTCAACGCAATACCAATCAAGATACCGAGGACATTCTTCTCAGATCTGGAAAAAATGATGCTGAGATTCATATGGAAGCACAGGAGACCTTGAATAGCTAAAGCAATCTTGTACAACAAAAACAAAGCCGGAGGCATCACAATGCCAGATTTCAGGACATATTACAGGGCAGTAGTTATCAAAACAGCATGGTACTGGTACAGAAACAGATGGATAGACCAATGGAACAGAATAGAAACACCAGAAATCAATCCAAACACCTACAGCCAACTTATATTTGATCAAAGATCAAAAACCAATCCCTGGAGTAAAGACAGTCTATTTAATAAATGGTGCTGGGAAAACTGGATTTCCACGTGCAGAATCATGAAGCAAGACCCACACCTTTCACCCTGCACAAAAATCCACTCAACATGGATTAAAAACTTAAACCTACGACCCGACACCATCCAGTTATTAGAGAGCATTGGAAAAACCCTGCAAGATATAGGTACTGGCAAAGACTTCTTGGAAAAGACCCCAGAAACACAGGCACTCAAAGCCAAAATTAACTACTGGGATTGCATCAAATTGAGAAGTTTCTGTACGTCAAAAGAAACAGTCAAGTAAGTGAATAGGCAACCGACAGAATGGGAAAAAATATTTGCAAACTATGCAACAGATAAAGGGTTGATAACAAGAATCTACAAAGAAATCAAGAAATGCGACAACATCAAAACAAACAACCCACTTAAGTGATGTGCCAAGGACCTCAACAGACACTTTTCCAAAGAGGAAATCCAAATGGCCAATAGACACATGAAAAAATGTTCAAGATCACTAGCAATCAGGGAAATGCAAATCAAAACCACAATGAGGTTTCACCTCACCCCGGTGAGAATGGCACACATTCAGAAATCTACCAACAATAGATGCTGGAGAGGATGTGGGGAAAAAGGGACACTAACCCACTGTTGGTGGGAATGCAAGCTGGTGAAGCCACTATGGAAGTCAGTCTGGAGATTCCTCAGAAACATGAATATAACCCTACCATACAACCCAGTCATCCCACTCTTGGAATTTACCCAAAGGAAGTCAAATTGACAAACAAAACAGCTGTCTGCACACTAATGTTTATTGCAGCTCAATTCACCATAGCTAAGACCTGTAACCAACCCAAATGCCCATCAACAGTAGACTGGATAAAGAAATTATGGGACAAGTACTCTGCATAATACTATACAGCAGTCAGAAACAATGAAATCCGGTCACTTGCAACAAAATGGAGTGAATTAAGCTAGTCCCAAAAAGACAAATATCATTTGTTTTCCCTGATTGGCGATGATTAACTGAGCACCAAAGGTGAAACCTGCTGAAGTGAAATGAACTCTATGAGAAACTATGACTGGATCAAATCTTGTCTGGACGGTTGATATACAATGTAAATCTTTTCCCATTTTAGTATTTCTTGACGTTGTTTGTTATTGTTCTAGTACTATTGGTTGAACTCTGCAATTAACACACAATTATTCCTAGGTGTTTAAATTTCAACTGAAAAGTAATCCCTGTTAATTATGAGAGAGGGAAAAAGAAAGGGAGGATATGTATAATTTGGGCAAGCTCAATCGGACTTGCCCCAAATGATGGAGTTAGAAATGTGCTAGGGAACCCTAATACAACCCCAGCAAGGTGGCATGTACCAAGCCATCTCACTAGCTCAAGTGATCAATTTCAGTTCGCAATTGATCACACTGATAGGTCTAGGAATCAAAGGGATCACACAAGCAAGACTAGTGACTGCTAATAGTAACAGATAGAACTAAAAAAAGGAGAGAATGATCCAACATGGGAAGCGAGATACACAGCAGATTCATAGAATGGCAGATATCCTAACAAATCACTCTGGCCTCAGAATCAGCCCTTAAGGCATTAGGATCTGGCTCAAGAACCCATGAGAGTATTTTAGGCATGGAAAGCCAAGACACTCTGGAAAAAAAAAAAAAGAAGAAGAAGAAGAAGAAGAAGACATAAATGAAATAACTCTGCGAGTAAGATCCCAACGGAAGGAACAGGGCCACCAGAGAAGGAGGTACCTTTCTCTGAAGGGAGGAGAGAACCTCCACTTTGACTATGACCCTGTCGGAATAAGATTGAAGTCGGCGAACCCTAAAGGCTTCCATAGCCTCAGCAACTCATGACTATAGCCTAGGGAGATTGCTGACGCCATAAACAAGAGTGGCAAATTGTTAAATCAACAACAGTAGTCACTGTGTACTTACGGCCCATGTATGATCTGTCCTTAATGTGTTGTCCAATATGAAGTAATGCAATAACTAGTACTGAAACAGTATTTTTACACCTTGTGTCTCTGCGCGGGTGCAAACTGACAAAATCTTTGTTTAGTATATACTGAATCGATCTTCTGTATATAAAGATAATTGAAAATGATTAAAAAATTGGAAGTTACATAAAAATCAATCAATTTAAAAAAAATAATATCATGTAGGATCTCTGTCCTTAATGTGCTGTACAATGTGATTTAATGCTATAACTAGTACTCAAAGAGTATATTTCACTCTGTGATGCTTTGTGAGGGCAAATGGTTTAAAATCTTTTCTTAACACATACTAAACTGTTCTTCCGTATACAAAGAGAATTGAAAATGAATCTGGATATGAATGAAAGGGGAGAGGGAGTGGGTAAGGGGGGAGGGTATTGAGGGGGAAGGAAGGTATGGGTGGGGAAGCCATTGTAATCCACAAGATGTACCTTGGAAATTTATATTCTAAATAAAAGTAAAAAAAAATTAGTACATTTTCTCCCATTGACTATCATTTTTAAGTGACAAACAATAGTGTTTTCTTTCATTTTTTATATTTTTCCCTTTTTTTCTTCTTTTCTCTCTTTTTCCTTTGCATCCATCATCACCCCTTTTCTACAACTTCCAGCCACAGCCACCCTGGCTCAAAAAGATATTGAATTCTTCTCAGCCACAAATATCCAGTGACAGCATTCCTTCATTCTCAGCTTTACTCTCAAAACCAGAAAGGTTCAGAAGAAGGAAGGAAGAAAGGAAGTGAGGGAGGGATGGAAGGAACCAGGGAGGGAGGGAAGGAAGGAAAGAGGGATAAAAAGGAGGAAAGAAGGGAGGGAGGGAGGGAGAGAAGGAGAGAGGGAGAGAGGGATGGAAGCAAGAGCTACAATTAACTGAGTGGGGAAGAAATAAGCCCTTTACAAGTACTGTCAATAATCTATTTCCTTAAATAAATGAAAGCAACCACTTCTCTATCTAAATAACCTTCTTATAATACAAAAAAATGCTGGCTGGTGCTATTAAGAAGTGATCATCTTATTGAGTGCCTGTTCTGTGTCAAGACTTGTGTTAAGCAAAATACATTATTTTCCTTAATCCTCTCTGTCATGCTATGAGGTCAGTGCTAGCAGTATTACTGTCATTTCTAAAATGAGAAAATTGAGATTGTAGATGACTAAGTATCTTACCTGAAGTCAAAAAGCTAGGAAAAAAGTAGAATTGAAGCTTAGAACACACTCATATCAAAACACACAGCTGTAACCCCTGTGCTCTCATCACTCCAGAATTTATGAAGAGCTATCAAAATATATTTTGAGGCAAAGAAGATAATAAAACTTTTCATTAAAAGAAGGAACATACTTTTTTGCCAAACCCTAATTATAAATGTGGCATATGTCTTCTTTTCAAACATAAAGTTACAGGAAGACAATAAAAACAAGAAAAATATAACTAAATTATTTGATCATATTTTAAAGTATTTTTCTAACATTAAGTATTTTCAATTGCTAAATATTCTGTTAGTATATCTATGGCATATACACATTATATTACACATTATCATACATATGGAAATTAATGATGACTATTTAAAATAAGCCATTCATGTTCATTGTTTGTTTTGCTTTGTTTTGTTTAAGTTTTGTGGAAGTAGGAGCAATTCTACCCTACTATTTACAGGGACAGAGGCCAAATTATATACATATCATAATTCAAAATATGAAAAATAATATTAAATATTTAACCACTAAACAAATATATAAATATTTAAATACTATAACTGAAGTTAATAAATTATTAGGTAATTTACATTTATCTTTCTATCTTGTCAAATACACTTTTATGTAATAACAAGACTTGAAAAATATGCACATATATGGTTTTTATATAGCCTATTTTAAAAATTATATGATTACTAAATTAAAGATTGTGCATGGGGCTGGCACTGTGGCATAGCAGGTAAAGCCACTGCCTGCAGTCCTAGGATCCCCTATGGACACCGGTTTCAGTCCTGGCTGCTCCACTTCTGAACCAACTCCCTGCTAATGCACAAGGGAAAGCAGAGGAAGATCCCAATTCCTTGGGCCCCTGACCCAGGTGGAAGACCCAGAAGAGGCTTCTGGCTCTTACATTCGGATCAACTCAGCTCTGGCCGTTGCAGCCATTTGGGGAGTGAACCACTGAATGGAAGATCTCTCTCTCTCTCTGTCTCTTTCTCCCTGTCTCTGCCTCTCTCTGCCTTTCAAATAATAAATAAATAAATAAATAAATAAATAAATAAATAAAATCTTTTGAAAATTATTATGTACATGTCTGGATGTTCTTCAGTTAGTTTGTAATATTTGGATGTGTAATAAAATACAACTAAATATAACTCACATTCCTATTTATTATTTTTTGGACAGGCAGAGTTAGATAGTGAGAGAGAGAGACAGAGAAAAAGGTCTTCCATTTTCCGTTGGTTCATCCCCCAAGTGGCCGCCGCCATGGCCGGCGTGCTGTGGCCGGCATGCTATGTCGATCTGAAGCCAGGGGCCAATTGCCTCCTCCTGGTCTCCATGCGGGTGCACGGCCCAAGCACTTGGGCCATCCTCCACTGCCTTCCCCGGCCACAGCCAGAGAGCTGGACTGGAAGAGGAGCAACTGCGACAGAATCTGGTGCCCCAACAGGGACTAGAACCCAGGTGCCAGCACCGCAGGCAGAGGATTAGCTTAGTGAGCCGTGGCGCTGGTCCTATTTATTATTAAATAAAGCTTATTTTTCTTGATTAGACTTGAACACATATTCTTCCACTATCATGTTCATGATTTAACACAATTCGTGCTCTATTGACAAGAATGATTTGAACAATCAAATTAATGTAATTTTCTTTAAAAATACAACAAAAAAATAATCCAGTTAGGAAATGGGCAAAGAACTTGAAAAGGCATTTTTTTAAAGATTTATTTGAAAAAGTTACAGAGAGAGGCAGAGACAGAAAGAGTAGTCTTCCATCTGCTGGTTCACTCCCCAGATGGCCAAAACGGCTGGAGCTGCGCTGATCTGAAGCCAGGAGCCAGGAGCCTCCTCTGGGTCTCCCACGTGGGTGCAGGGGCCCAAGGACCTGGGCCATCCTCCACTGCCATCCCAAGCCACAGCAGAGAGCTGGATCAGAAGAGGAGAAGCTGGGACTAGAACCGGTGCCCATATGGGATGCCAGCGCCCAGGCCAGGGTTTTAACCCGCTGTACCACATCACTGGCCCTGAAAAGGCATTTTTTTAAATGAAGAAATTCAAGTGGCCAACAAACACACAAAAAAATGCTCAGGACCACTAGCCATCAGGGAAGTTCAAATTAAAACCACCATAAGGTTTCACTTTACCCCAGTTAGAATGACTCTCATACATAAATCCACAAACAGTAAATACTGGTGAGGATGTGGGGGAAAAGGTACCCTAATCCACTGTTGGTGGGAATATAAACTAGCACGGCCATTGTGGGAGACAGTATGGAGATACCTCAAAAAGCTCAAAATATGTCTACCATATGACCCTGCAATCCAACTCCTGTAAAATTACCCAAGGGAAATGAAATCACCATATGAAAATGTTATCAGTATCCCCATGTTTATTGCACTTCAATTCGCAATAGCTAAGATATGGAATCAACCCAGATGTTCAAAAACTGATGACTGCATAAAAAGGAATGAGACCCTGTTTTTTCAAACAAAATGGATGCAACTAAAAATCAATATACATAGTGAAATAAGTCAGTCATAAAAAGACAAATACCATATGTTTTCCCTGATCTATGGTAAATAAAAGAGTACAAAAAATGCAATGTATTGAGTGAAATTGATATTTTGAGATTCAATGATTGTTTATAGCCCTGTCTCTACTGTTGAAAAACAGTGTTTTTTTCTTATTATTTGTTGAACTCTCTACTTAGTGTAGGGTTAATCTTAAGAGTCCCAAGTTGGCAGGCGCCGTGGCTCCAACAGGCGAATCCTCCACCTTGCGGCGGCGCCGGCACACTGGGTTCTAGATCCGGTCGGGGCGCCGGATTCTGTCCCGGCTGCCCCTCTTCCAGGCCAGCTCTCTGTTGTGGCCTGGGAGTGCAGTGGAGGATGGCCTAGGTGCTTGGGCCCTGCACCCCATGGGAGACCAGGAAAAGCACCTGGCACCTGGCTCCTGCCATCGGATGAGCGCGGTGCGCCGGCCGCGGCGGCCATTGGAGGGTGAACCAACGGCAAAGGAAGACCTCTCTCTCTGTCTCTCTCTCTGTCACTGTCCACTCTGCCATTCAAAAATAAAATAAAAAAAAGAGTACCAAGTAAACTGGGACTGGCACTGTGGCATAGTGGGTAAAGCTGCCACCTGCAGGCTGGCATTCCATATGGGCACCGATGCAAGTCCCAGCTGCTCCACTTCCGATCCAGCTCTCGGCTATGGCCTGGCAAAACAATAAGAGAAGGCCCAAGTCCTTGGCCCCTGTGCCTACACAGGAAACCTGGGAGAAGTTCCTGGCTCCTGGCTTCAGATTAGTCCAGGTCCAGCTGTTAAGGCCATTTAGGGAATATACCAGAGTGAATAAACCAACTGATGGAAGCCCTCTCTTTCTCTCTCTCTCCTTCTTTCTCTCTCTCCTTGCCTCTGCCCCTCTGCAACTCTGCCTTTCAAATAAAAAAACAAATCTTTAAAAAAAAAAAGAGTATCAAGTAAATTGAAATTTGCAAAAATTAGGAAAGGGAATAGGAGAGGAAGGAGGTGAAAGGTGGGAGCATGGGCAGGAGAGAGGGTATGGTGGGAAGAATCACTCTTTTCCTAAATCTGTATTCATGAAATACATGAGATTTGTTAATCTTAAATGAAATGTTAAAAATACACAAAATTTTAATTTTTTATCAAATGCTATGTCAAAATTTTTAATTAAAATTATTTTCATGTTCTCCAAGAAGTTTATTTCTAAGTCAGCTATTTATATAATGGATATATGTGTTAAAATCAAAGACAATTATAGTCCATTAAGTCCATTATGAAAGTCGGATAATTGCATTTCAGATTTTGAAAATTTAAATAAATCATTATTTCATAATACAATAATAGTTATTCTCAATTTTTGTTTTCAATGTCATACTGTTGGTATAAAATAATTGATATTATACTTCTGGAACTATATGCAAATCTCAAAGAAAATATGAATAGTTTCTTACCATAAAAATTCCTCAGCCATCATATATGACTGTTGTAAATTTCAATAGTATCTCCAGAACCATTAATTAGAAAAGGAAAACAAGCAGAAGAAAAGGACTCTCATCACTACTGAGAGACACTTCATTATACTACAAAATCTATACCAGTCATGCTATCTGGCAGGAAGCATTTGACAAGTCAATTAATGTGTCTTTTCTCTCAACAAACTGCTCCTACCATTCAAATCCTTCCTGTACTATTTATAAAGCAGTATCAATTTCTGATGTGGATAAAGGCATAATCCTGAAAACTTCACTATACTTTCAGAATGTCTCCTATAATTTCTACTTCATGAGGCTAAAGGCAGGGAGAAGCTATTCACTGGAGCCTGAATGGAGTTGGGCAAAAGATACATTCTTTGGGCTACATTTCATACTGTACCCATACAGCATAGAATTACTAACAGGTCTCAAGTGGCAGAGCTATTCTTTGATCCTTTTTTGTATTTTTGTGTACATTTGTGCTATGCAGAAATGTCTAATCTGTCAGGTCAGGGAAGGAGGACCCATTGTTAAGGTCTAGAATTGAGTAGTCCTAGGTTATTGCCAGTGTCAAAGGAGCATCTGTTGAGGAAGCAACCAATTCCAAAAGCGTGGGTAGTCTTTTCAGGTTGCTTCAGGTTTATCCTAATTAGGATTTCTACATATGATTTACTTTTGTCCAATTTGGCTGTGTTATTCAATATTTCAAATCCTATCCATACTTAGCTAAACCAAAAGTTAGATCAGCTATGGGCCAGAGTGACCACTGGGTGCCATCCAATACTGGACAATCAGACTAAAATATACTCATGAAAAAAAATATATAAAGAGAGAAAGCAGTCCATCATTGTTTCTATGCAGTTTTATATTCTATTATACCAAGAGTACTCATCAATATAAAACCAATGAAAGAGATTTCTGGAATGGGATTTACTTTGAAATTTCACAAGCAAATGCTTAAAAAGTAAAACAAATAAATAAAAAGGTACTCTACTCTATTCCAAGAAGGAAAGATTTATATGCTCCAAAGGAAAATAAATGTGTGTCAGATTGCTACTTAATCCTTGTCCAGGCAAAATTCAATCAGGACAAGGTGTCTGATCAAATTTCCATGAGGATCCATCAAAGATACAAATATGACAATTTCTAGAACAAAAAGAAAAATAGGCTATCAATGTGTATGAGAAGCTATCAATATTGAATGGGAGAAACAAGTTAGAAAATTGCTCTATTTCAGAGTCTAGATTACATTAATGCAACACAAAAAGCTTTATGCTGATAAAGAAATTCTATTAAAGTATCTATATGTATATTAATAAATCTACAGACATACATGAATATATTTGAGTATGCCTAAATAAGTGTACCAGGAACCTTATACAAACAACCTGAGTTATATTCAAGCAACAGTGCAAATAATTAAACAGACAAAAGCACTGATTCACAAAGAAATACTAAAATAAGTAAATACATGAAATTTGAAATTAAAACATTAATAGCATAATGATATTATGCAATGTCTAAAAAAGCATGGCCATAAATATGGAGAATGACTTGATTTATAAAGTAAAATAAGAGCACTAAAAGAAATCATAATACTTTTTTAACTATCAAGAATATTTCTTGGAATTTAGAAAAGTAAGAAATACAAAACAAGGAAAAACTATTTTGTAATTGAATCAGTGATAATAAAGGTCATAGATACATTATCACCAGCTCAGGGCATTAAAATACTTCTGCCAAGTGTTTCCATATTTGAATTTTAAGAAACCAAAAGGAGAGCACAATTCCTTGAAATGCTTTTCCCCCAAATCCTTCATGTTTTAAGTGCTGCAAAACCCAGTTTGCTAAACTCAAAGGATAACACAAAAAATCTAATTTTCTGGGGCGGAGCCAAGATGGCGGAATAGTGAGGACGCGCACTAGCAGTCCGCAAAAAGATAGTTTAATAAAAACAGAGTTACTGTAGCTTCAGGAAAAATCTCAGGGAAAAAAATGCAGTGGAAATTCTTCCGGACCCAGTGAATGAGACGCAGAGGACCTAGGGAAAAGTAAGTTTGCGAACGGCAAATCGTGCCATAGTGGCACGGGAGCTGCCGGGAGGGACGGGAACCGCACGGAACACAGTTGCCATTGGAATTGAGCGCTTAAACGGGAGCCGATACAGGGATCCCGAGACACTGGCGGGGGGAAGCAGACCCCAGGGAAACAGCACAATTGAGGCGAGCCCACACGGACACTAGCCTCTCTCGTCACCCACCCTGCTAAGTTGAGCTAGATTAAACGCAGTGGCACGGCGCGCGCCCGCCGGCTGCAGCGGAAGCCGGGCGGAACACAATCGCCGCAGGATCTGCGCGCGTGAACGGGAGCCGATACAGGGATCCCGAGACACTGGCGGGGGGAAGCAGACCTCCACGGGGGAAACAGCACAGTTGAGGCGAGCCCGCACGGACACTAGCCCCTCTTGCCGCCCACCTTGCGAAGTCGAATTTGATTAAATGCAGTGGGACAAGGTGCGCCCGCCCATCACTGAGGCAGACAGAACCAAAAACCCGAGGCTGTAGAAACCTGAAGAGGATCCAAAAACTGGGAACACACCACGCACACAAACTCCGTTACCTTGACAACCCAGAGAAAGAGTGTGGGGAAAAAAAAAAATGCCAAACAAAAACAGATTCCGAGGGAGCAAGATCAAGGAAGACGCTATGATGACCCCAAACGGAAAAGACACCCCAAGTCAGGATTGTGAAGATAATGAGATAGAAGAAATGCAAGAAGCAGATCTCAAAGAATTGATAAGAACATTAAGAAGTTCTCAAAAACAAATTCTTGAACTACAGAAATCTTTAATGGATAAGATAGAAAATCTCTCTCGCGAGAATGAAGCACTACGGAGAAATCAAAACGAAATGAAACAACTAGTAGAACAAGAAGCTACGATAGTGACAAAAAATCTTAATGAATTGAAGAACTCAATAGATCAAGTGACAAGCAATCTTGAGGGCCTTAAAACCAGAATGGGTGAAGCAGAGGAGAGAATATCGGACCTAGAAGACAGAGAACAGGAGAGGAAACAGTCAAACCAAAGACAAGAAGAGGAAATTAGAAAACTAAAAGATATCGTCGGGAATTTACAGGATACTATTAAAAAACCCAACATTCGGATTCTAGGTGTTCCTGAAGGTATGGAGAGGGAGAAAGGATTAGAAGGCCTTTTTAGGGAGATACTAGCAGAAAATTTTCCAGGCTTGGAGAAAGACAGAGAAATCCTAATCCAGGAAGCTCATAGAACCCCTAATAAACATGACCAAAAGAGATCCTCTGCACGACATATTGTAATTAAACTCACCACAGTGAAGCAAAAAGAAAAGATCCTAAAATGTGCAAGAGAGAAACGTCAGATTACTCTCAGAGGATCTCCAATTAGACTCACAGCTGACTTCTCAACAGAAACCCTACAAGCTAGAAGGGAATGGCGAGACATAGCCCAGGTACTTAGAGGGAAAAACTGCCAGCCCAGAATATTATACCCTGCAAAGCTCTCATTTGTGAATGAAGGCGAAATAAAGACCTTTCATAACAAACAAAAATTGAAAGAATTTGTTGCCACTCGTCCAGCCCTGCAAAAGATACTTAAAGACGTGTTACACACAGAAACACAGAAACACGACCATCAACATGAAAGAAGGTAAACGAAGGGAACCTCACGGCAAAAGATCACAGGGAATTCAAAGCATACATTAGAAAATATCTGGCAAATGGCAGGGCAAACTTACCACTTATCAATAGTCACATTGAACGTTAAAGGTCTAAACTGTCCTGTTAAAAGACAGAGATTGGCTGATTGGGTTAAGGAACAAAAACCATCTATTTGCTGCCTACAAGAAACACATCTTTCCAACGAAGATCCATACAGACTGAAAATAAAAGGATGGAACAAGATATACCATGCCAACAGAAATGAAAAAAGAGCGGGTGTAACCATCTTAATATCGGACTACATAAACTTTAACACAAAAACTGTTAAGAGAGACAAAGAGGGACACTATATAATGATTAAGGGATCAATACTACAGGAAGATATAACAATTCTCAATGTATATGCACCTAATTACAGGCCACAGGTTTATTTAAAAAATTTGTTAAGAAACTTAAAGGGAGACTTAGACCCCAACACAATAGTACTGGGGGACTTCAATACTCCACTCACAGATATTGACAGATCGACATAACAGAAGATCAACAAGGAGACAGTAGATTTAAACAACACTATAGCCCAAAAGGATCTAACAGATATCTACAGAACTTTTCATCCTACACGTAAAGCATTCACATTCTTCTCAGCAGTACATGGAACCTACTCTAGGATTGATCACATATTAGGCCATAAAGCAAGTCTCAGCAAATTCAAAAGAATTAGAATCATACGATGCAACTTCTCAGACCATAAGGGATTGAAGTTGGAAATTAGCAACTCAGGAATCCCTAGAGCATATGCAAACACATGGAGATTGAACAACATGCTCCTGAATGAACAATGGGTCACTGAAGAAATCAAAAGAGAAATCAAAAATTTTCTGGAAGTAAATGAGGATAACAGCACAACATACCAAAACTTATGGGATACAGCAAAAGCAGTGTTAAGAGGAAAGTTTATATCAATAGGTGCCTACATCAAGAAACTGGAAAGGCACCAAATAGATGAGCTTTCAATGCATCTCAACGATCTAGAAAATTTGCAGCAAACTAGACCCAAATCTAGTAGAAAAAGAGAAATAATCAAAATCAGAGAAGAAATCAACAGGATTGAATCCAAAAAAACATTACAAAAAATCAGCCAAACGAGGAGCTGGTTTTTTGAAAAAATAAACAAGATTGACACCCCATTGGCCCAACTAACTAAAAAAAGAAGAGAAAAGACCCAAATCAGTAAAATCAGAGATGAAAAAGGAAATATAACAACAGACACCACAGAAATCAAAAGAATCATCAGAAATTACTACAAGGACTTGTATGCCAGTAAACAGGGAAACCTATCAGAAATGGTTAGATTCCTGGACACATGCAACCTACCTAAATTGAACCAGGAAGACATAGAAAACCTAAACAGACCCATAAGTGAGTCAGAAATTGAATCAGTAATAAAGGCCCTCCCAACAAAGAAAAGCCCAGGACCAGATGGATTCACTGCTGAATTCTACCAGACATTTAAAGAAGAACTAACCCCAATTCTTCTCAAACTTTTCAGAACAATCGAAAAAGAGGGAATTCTCCCAAATTCTTTCTATGAAGCCAGCATCACCTTAATTCCTAACCCAGAAAAAGATGCAGCATTGAAAGAGAATTACAGACCAATATCCCTCATGAACATAGATGCAAAAATCCTCAACAAAATTCTGGCCAATAGACTGCAACAACACATCAGAAAGATCATCCACCCAGACCAAGTGGGATTCATCCCTGGTATGCAGGGATGGTTCAATATTCGCAAAACAATCAACGTGATACACCACATTAACAGACTGCAGAAGAAAAACCATATGATTATCTCACTAGACGCAGAGAAAGCATTCGATAAAATTCAACACCCTTTCATGATGAAAACCCTAAGCAAACTGGGTATAGAAGGCACATTCCTCAATACAATCAAAGCAATTTATGAAAAACCCACGGCCAATATCCTATTGAATGGGGAAAAGTTGGAAGCATTTCCACTGAGATCTGGTACCAGACAGGGATGCCCACTCTCACCACTGCTATTCAATATAGTGCTGGAAGTCTTAGCCAGAGCTATTAGGCAGGAAAAAGAAATTAAAGGGATACAAGTTGGGAAGGAAGAACTCAAACTATCCCTCTTTGCAGACGAAATGATTCTTTATTTAGGGGACCCAAAGAACTCTACTAAGAGACTATTGGAACTCATAGAAGAGTTTGGCAAAGTAGCAGGATATAAAATCAATGCACAAAAATCAACAGCCTTTGTATACACAGACAATGCCACGGCTGAGGAAGAACTGCTAAGATCAATCCCATTCACAATAGCTACAAAAACAATCAAATACCTTGGAATAAATTTAACTAAGGACATTAAAGATCTCTACAATGAAAATTACAAAACCTTAAAGAAAGAAATAGAAGAGGATACCAAAAAATGGAGAAATCTCCCATGATCATGGATTGGAAGAATCAATATCATCAAAATGTCCATTCTCCCAAAAGCAATTTACAGATTCAACGCAATACCAATCAAGATACCGAGGACATTCTTCTCAGATCTGGAAAAAATGATGCTGAAATTCATATGGAGACACAGGAGACCTCGAATAGCTAAAGCAATCTTGTACAACAAAAACAAAGCCGGAGGCATCACAATACCAGATTTCAGGACATACTACAGGGCAGTTGTTATCAAAACAGCATGGTACTGGTACAGAAACAGATGGATAGACCAATGGAACAGAATAGAAACTCCAGAAATCAATCCAAACACCTACAGCCAACTTATATTTGATCAACGATCCAAAACCAGTCCCTGGAGTAAGGTCAGTCTGTTTAATAAATGGTGCTGGGAAAACTGGATTTCCACGTGCAGAACCATGAAGCAAGACCCCTACCTTTCACCTTACACAAAAATTCATTCAACATGGATTAAAATTTAAACCTACGACCCGACACCATCAAATTACTAGAGAGCATAGGAGAAACCCTGCAAGACATAGGTACTGGCAAAGACTTCCTGGAAAAGACCCCAGAAGCACAGGCACTGAAAACCAAAATTAACTACTGGGATTGCATCAAATTGAAAAGTTTCTGTACTGCAAAAGAAACAGTCAGGAAAGTGAATAGGAAACCGACAGAATGGGAAAATATATTTGCAAACTATGCAACAGATAAAGGGTTGATAACCAGAATCTACAAAGAAATTAAGAAACTCCACAACATCAAAACAAACAACCCACTTAAGAGATGGGCCAACGACCTCAATAGACATTTTTCCAAAGAGGAAATCCAAATGGCCAACAGACACATGAAAAAATGTTCAAGATCCCTAGCAATCAGGGAAATGCAAATCAAAACCACAATGAGGTTTCACCTCACCCCGGTGAGAATGGCTCACATTCAGAAATCCACCAACAATAGATGCTGGAGAGGAAGTGGGGAAAAAGGGACACTAACCCACTGTTGGTGGGAATGCAAACTGGTGAAGCCACTATGGAAGTCAGTCTGGAGATTCCTCAGAAACCTGAATATAACCCTACCATTCAACCCAGCCATCCCACTCCTTGGAATTTACCCAAAGGAAATTAACTGGGCAAACAAAAAAGCCGTCTGCACAGTAATGTTTATTGCGGCTCAATTCACAATAGCTAAGACTTGGAACCAACCCAAATGCCCATCAACAGTAGACTGGATTAGGAAATTATGGGACATGTACTCTACAGAATACTATACAGCAGTCAAAAACAATGAAATCCGGTCACTTGCAACAAAATGGAGGAATCTGGAAAACATCATGCTGAGTGAATTAAGTCAGTCCCAAAGAGACAAATATCATTTGTTTCCCTTGATTGGCGACGACTAACTGAGCACCAAAGGGGAAACCTGTAGAAGTGAAATGGACACTATGAGAAACAGTGACTCGATCAGCTCTTGTGCTGACTGTTGTTGTACAATGTAATACTTTATCCATGGTAGTATTTTTTTTTTATCCTAGTACTAGTGGTTGAACTCTGTAATTAACACACAATTATTCTTAGGTGTTTAAATTTTAACTGAAAAGTGATCCCTGTGAAATATAAGAGTGGGAATAAGAGAGGGAGGAGATGTACAATTTGGGACATGCTCAATCAGAACGGCCCCAAATGATGGAGTTAGAATTGTGCCAGGGGATTCCAATACAATCCCATCAAGGTGGCATGTACCAAGGCCATCTCATTAGTCCAAGTGATCAATTTCAGTTCACAATTGATCACACTGATAGGTCTAAGAGTCAAAGGGATCGCACAAGCAAGACTAGTGTCTGCTAATACTAACTGATAGAATGAAAAAGGGAGAGAATGATCCAACATGGGAAGCAGGATACACAGCAGACTCATAGAATGGCAGATGTCCTAAATAGCACTCTGGCCTCAGAATCAGCCCTTAAGGCATTCGGATCTGGCTCAAGAGCCCATGAGAATAGTTTAGGCATGAGAAGCCAAGACATTCTGGAAAAAACAGAAGACCTAAATGAAAGATCTCTGCGAGTGAGATCCCAGTGGAAAGAACGGGGCCATCAAAGAAGGAGGTACCTTTCTCTGAAGGGAGGAGAGAACTTCCACTTTGACTATGACCCTGTCGGAATAAGATTGAAGTCGGCGAACCCTAAAGGCTTCCATAGCCTCGGCAACTCATGACTAGAGCCTAGGGAGATTACTGACGCCATAAACAAAAGTGTCAATTTGTTAAATCAACATCAGGAGTCACTGTGTACTTACGTCTCATGAGGGATCTGTCCTTAATGTGTTATCCAATGTGAAATAATGCTATTACTAGTACTGAAACAGTATTTTTACACTTTGTGTTTCTGAGTGGGTGCAAACTGATGAAATCTTTACATAGTATATATTGAATCGATCTTCTTTATATAAAGATAATTGCAAATGATTAAAAAATCTTGGTGTTAAACTGGAAATTGCATAGACAATTAATCAATTTTTTTAAAAAAAATCATGTAGGATCTCTGTCCTTAATGTGCTGTACATTGTGAATTAATACTATAACTAGTACTCCAACAGTATTATCATTTTGTGTCTCTATGCGAGGGAAAACCGTTGAAATCTTTACGTAATATGTACTAAATTGATCTTCTGTGTATAAAGAGAATTGAAAATGAATCTTGATGTGAACAGAAGGGGAGAGGGAGCGGGAAAGGGGAGGGTAGGGGAGGGAGAGAATTTGTGGGGGGGGAGCCATTGTAATCCATAAGCTGTTCTTTGGAAATTTATATTCTTTAAATAAAAGCTTTATATAAAAAAAAAATGACAGCAAAGAGCTAGCTCCACCAAGGTGTACATGCCTCTTTCAAGTGCTAATTTCAGAGGAGATTGTGTTAGATCAGAGAAACACACAAACACAAATTACACGCTGACTTTAATTACCAAAGGGTAAAGAGAAATATTTTCAAGGTGTTTTCTGTGTTTGGAGTATAGATCCACACCCCTACAAGTGCTGCTAGCAGTGTAACAGGTCTGAAAAGAGGCCATTCATGGTTTGGAAAATATGGTAAGAGAACTGGACAGCAAAAACAACTCTATATAGACCCAAAAACCTGGCAAGCAGGCTGAAAACTAGGGAGAGATGTCCCCCAGATCTAAAAGCCAGTGCCTGGGCTTTGAAGCACACATAGGTCTCTGGAATCCTGGAAGTGATCTGATCCCAAGGTCTGCAGAAAGGAAAGTCCTCATTCACTCTTCCAAGCATATGAACACAGCAGAAAACTAAATTAATGTTGAAATAAAACATAAACCCAAGTCAAGCACATCATATTGATTAGTCCTTGCTCTAGTGGCTCTATGAAAAATTAAACTCTTGGGATTCCAAGATGGTGGAATAGCAACAGGGTGGTCTGCACTAGGCTAGGCGGAAATAGTCAAAGAAAAGTGGAGAGAGTGCATTCTGAGGGGAAAGTTGCAAGAAAAACTGCTGTGCAGATTCTGCTGAAGCAGGAGAAAGGCTATGGATCAGTGTAGAAGGTACAGACCTGCAGCAACAAGAGCAAACATAACAAATGACCCCAGTAGCCCTGAGCCAGACAAAGTACCAGCTTTGCATCGCAAGGAAAGATCAGACTGCAGGGGCCCGTGCCATTGGTGATATTACTGGAGGGAGAGCCTAACAGACTGCACTGACTTTGACTCTGGCTCAGAGCACTGATGGGAACAGGGCACCCATTTACCCAGAGAAAAAGGCAAAAAGCATGCCTCTTTCTCCCCACCCCCACAACAGTGCCTGGCAACCTGCTGTGAGAGGGCGGCCATTTTGGATGTAAGTAGATAGCAGATGCTGTACCTCTTTTGTGTGCAGCCAGCAACCAGTGGAAATAGTCTCCATCTTGTCAGCAGAAGTAATCAGTCCATCTTATCAGCCGAGGCAACCACAGCAACTCTGCTGCACCCAACCAGCAATAGGCAGGGAGAAAGAGCCATTCCAAAGTGCCTACTGCCTATGGGGAGGCTCTTGGATGTGCAAAGCATGACTGTGAAACAAGTAGGGCTGCAGCTGGCTGGTACTGTCCATGCGAGTGATCCAGGGATTTTACCAGGGGGAAAAAATCCGTATACCCAACTGACTTTGAGTCTGGCTGGGAGGATTGACGGGGGCTGGGCACCCGCATATGACTGTGAGGTGTCCCTAACCTCTCAACAAAAGAGGCTCTGGGGTTCTGGGACTCAGTTCAGCTAGGTGGAACACCCACAGGCAGTGGGCCCTGGAAACCTCTTAGCTTCTCTATGAACAGGACAGGTTAGCAGGGCACAGTGGATCTTCTTGTACTCCTTTACTGTGGGAGCCCTGAGTGCCAAGACTGTGAGAACAATGTTACTAAATGAGAGGGTGCAGAGTGTAATTGGGTCTCTGGGCAATGACTGTGAGTGGTCCACATGTTCACAGCTCCCTGATTGCCTGGGGTGGGTCACTGCACCATGATTCAGGATCTTTGTCAAGTCCATGTGGAGGAATGGATGAGTATTAAATACACTGAGGACTAACTCCTAGGCATTAAACACATTGAAAGAGAGAATCTGAGGGTGTGATCAAGCCAACAGAGGTAACCATACCTCCCTTTCTGTTAACAAGAGATCTATCATGTTCAGCATGGATCTCACCCTTGAAACTCAGCCTTCCCTGGAGCACTGATTAGAGTTCCTTGGTCACATCCAGTACACACCTCTGAGTATTCACTAAAAGCACAGTCATTCCACGAAGCCACAGAGGCTTAGTTCAAAGTCATCAGACGACAAAATGTAAAAGTATCTTCACAAATGCCTAAAAATAAATGCAGAAACTTGGGGACAGTGCTGTGGTATAGTGGGTGAGGCCGCCACCTCCAGAACTGGCATCCCATGTGGGCACCAGTTTGGGTCCTAGTTGTTCCACTTCAAATCCAGCTCTCTGTTTTGGCCTGGGAAAGCAGTTGAAGATGGCCCAAGTCCTTGGGCCCCTGTAACTGCTTTGAAGACCCAGAGGAAGCTACTTGCTCCTGGCTCCTGGATTCAGATAGGCACAGTTCCGGCCATTACAGCTGTCTGGGGAGTGAACCAGGAGATGGAGGATCTTCCTCTCTCTCTCCCTCCTCCTTTCTCCTTCCCTCCCTCCCTTCCTGCCTCTGCCTCTCTGTAACTCTATCTTTCAAATAAATAAATACAGAAACTCCAGAAACAAAATTAAGGAAGACAACATAACCCCCCCCCACAAAGGAACACAATAATATTTCAATATTAGAATGTAAAGATGAAGAGATTGATGAAATGCCCGAAATGGAATTCAAAAGATTAATCGTAGGATTATTAAGAAGCAAATCCACAAATTAAAGAAATCCATAGATGACAAGAATGAAAATGTTTCCTATAAAATTGAAATTGTAAAGAGAAATCAAAGTCAAATATTAGAAATGAAGAATTCAATAGATCAAATAAATAAAGCAGTAGGAAGCCTAAACAACAGACTCAGTGAGACAGAAAAGAGAATATCTGAGAAGGAAGATGAGGTGGAGGAGGAGGAGGGGGAGGAGAAGAAGGAAAGAGGAAGAAGGAAGAAGGAAGAAAGAATAAGGAGGAGGAGAAAGAAGAAGGAAGAGGGGAAGAGTAAGAAATAATTAGAAAATTTAAAAAAAATTTTAGAGATTTATGGGATACTATCAAATGACCAAAAAATGGATCTTAAGAGTTCCTGAAGATGTGGAAAGAGAAATCAGGGACTGGTGCTGTGGCATAGTGGATAAAGCCACCACCTACAGTGCTAGCATCCTATATGGGTGCTGGTTTGAATCCTGGCTGCTCCACTTCCCAATCCAGCTTTCTGCTATGGCCTGGGAAAGCAGTACAAGATGGACCAATTCCTTGGGCACCTGCACCCACATGGGAGACCCAGTAGCAGCTCCTAGCTCCTGGTTTTGGATCTGTGCAGCTCCAGCCATTGCAGCCACTGGAGAATGAATCAGCGGATGGAAAACTCCAATCTCTCTCTCTCTCTCTCTCTCTCTCTCTCTCTCTCTCTCTCTCTGCCTCTCCTTCTCTCTCTGCGTAATTCTGACTTTCAAATAAATAAGTGTCTTTAAAAAAAAAAGAAAGAGAAAATGGATTATAAGGCTTTTTCAGTAAAATAATTATCGAAAACTTCCCTAATTTGGAGAAAGAAAGGGACTTCCAAGTAGAAGCAGCACATGAAACTCCTAATAGACATGACCAGAAAAGATCTTTACCTCAACATACTACTTTCTCTCTCTTTTTTTTTTTTTAATTTTTTTTTTATGTTTGACAGGCAGAGTGGAGAATGAGAGAGAGAGACAGAGAGAAAGGTCTTCCTTTGCTGTTGATTCACCCTCCAATGGCCGCTGCGGCTGGCGCGCTGCAACCGGCGCACCGCGCTCATCCGATGGCAGGAGCCAGGTGCCAGGTGCTTTTCCTGGTCTCCCATGGGGTGCAGGGCCCAAGCACTTGGGCCATCCTCCACTGCACTCCCGGGCCACAGCAGAGAGCTGGCCTGGAAGAGAGGCAACCGGGACAAAATCCAGTGCCCCAACCGGGACTAGAACCTGGTGTGCTGGTGCCGCAAGGCAGAGGATTAGCCTGTTGAGCCACAGCGCTGGCCTCAACATACTACTTTCAAGAGTAAAACATAAAGACAAACATTCTAAAATGTGCATGAGAGAAACATCAGAGTACTTTCAGAGGATCTCCAATTAGACTCACAGCTGACGTCTCATCAGAAAATCTAGAGTCTAAGAAAGAATAGTGAGAGATAGTCAAAGTATTAGAAGAAAAAACTGTCAGTCCAGATGTGTACTCTACAAACCTCTCATTTGTGAATGAAGGTGAAATAAAGACCTTCCATAATGAACAGAAATTTAAAGAATTTGTCATAACTCAATCAGCTTTACAAAGGATGCTTAAGGATGTGCTATACATTGAAACACAAAAAGGTAGATATCATTATGAAAGAATGTAAAGGCAAAAAACTCACAATAAAAGTACAAAGAAAATACAGAGTAAACAATAGGAATATTTTTCAAAAATGGCAAAGCCAAGATATCACTTATCAAGAGTAATCTTTTTTTAATATCATTTTTTTTTATTTGACAAGTAGAGTTATAGACAAGGAGAGACAGAGACAGAGATAAAGGTCTTCCTTCCATTGGTTCACCCCCCAAATGGCCGCTACAGTCGGAGCTATGCTGATCCAAAGCCAGGAGCCAGGTGCTTCCTCCTGGTCTCCCATGCGGGTGCAGATGCCCAAGCACTTGGGCCATTCTTCACTGCTTTCCCAGGCCACAGCAGAGAGCTTAATTGGAAGAGAAGCAACCAGGACTAGAACCCGGCACCCATATGTGATGCCAGCACTGCAGGCAGAGGATTAACAAAGTGAGCCATGGCGCCGGCCCCCATCAAGAGTAATCTTGAATATAAATGGTCTCAACAGATACAGACTGGCTGCAAGTATTAAAAACCAAGACACATCTATTTGCTACTTAAAAGAAAAATATCTCATGAACAAAGACACACACAGACAGAAAATGACAGGATGGAAAATATATTCCATGCTAACAAAGTCACATACAGCAGGTATAGCCATCCTAATATCAGACAAAACAGACTTTAACACAAAATGGTTACAACAGACAAAGGGCACTATGTAATGACTAAGGGGTCAATTCAATAGGAAGCTGTGACTATAACAAATGTATACCTACCCAATGCCAGGGCACCTGATTATTTAAAAGAAATGTTAACAAATCTAACAGCAGACATGGACTCCAACACAATAGTATCAGGGGACATCAACATCCCACTTTCAACAGTGGATAGATTAACCAGACAGAAAATCAACAAAAGAACAACAGAGCTAATCAACTCTATATACCAAATAGATCTAACTTGTAACTACAGAACTTTTCATCCCACAATTTCAGAAAACACATTCTTCTCATCAGTTCAGGGACTTTCTCTAGGATAGACCATATGCTAGGCCATAAAGCAAGTCTCAGCAAATTCAAAAAAATCAAAATCATATGATACATCTTTTCTGATCACAATAGAATGAAGCTGGAAATCAACAACTCAAGAATCTTGAGAACATATGCAAACACATGGAGACTGAAAAACATGCTCCTAAATGAGTTGTGGATCATAGAAGAAATCAAAAGAGAAATCAAAAAGTTTCTATAAATGAATGAACATAGTGCAAGATATCAGAACTTATGGGATACAGCAAAAGCCATGTTAAAAGAGAAGTTTATAGCAATTGGTGCCTACAAGAAGAAACTGGAAAGGCACCAAATAAAAGAGTTATCAATGCATCTCAAGGACCTAGAAAAACAACAACAAATCAATCCCAAAAGTAGGATGAAAGAAATAATAAAAATTTGAGAAGAAATAACAAAATTGAAATAACAAACAATACAAAATATCAGTGAAAAGAAGAGCTAGTTTTTAAACATTGATACACCATTGGCCCAACTCACTAAAAAAGAGTGAGAAGGCCCAAATCAATAAAATCAGAGATGAAAAATGAGATGTAACAACAGGTACCACAGAAATAAAAAAATCATCAGGAATTATTACAAAGATCTGTATGCCAAGATATTGGGAAACCTAGAAAAAATGGATATATTCCTGGACAAATACACTCTACAGAAATTGAGTGATGAAGACATAAAACACCTAAACAGACCAATAATCAATACAGAAATTGAATCAGTAATAAAGACCCCCACAAGAAAGAAAACCTCAGGACTAGATGGCTTCACTACTGAACTCTACCAGACATTTAAAGAACTAATTTCAATTCCTCTCAAGCTACTCAATACAACTGAAAGGAGAGGAACCTCCAAACTCATTCTTTGAAGCCAGTATCACATTATTCTAAATCATAAAAATAAACAACAGAGAGAGAGAACCATAGATCAATATCCCTGGTGAACATAGATGTAAAAATCCTCAACAAAACAATAGCTAATTGATTCCAACAACACATCAGAAAGATCATTCACTGAGACTAAGTGGGATTTATCCATTGTATGCCAGAATGGTTCAACATTAGTAAATAAACAAACATGATACATCACATTAACAAACTGAAGGACAGAAACCATACAATTATTTCAATAGATGCAGAGATTGTATTTGATAAAGTACAACATTCTTTCACAATGAAAACCTTAAGCAAACTGGATATAGAAGTGCATTCCTCAACACAATCAAGGCAATCTATGATAAACCTACAGCCAGCAGCTTATTGAATGGAGAAAAGTTGGAAGCATTTCTTCAAAAATCCAAAACCAGAGAAGGATGCCCATTTTCACCACTACTATTCAATATTGTCCTGGAAGTTTTAGCCAGAGCCATTAGGAAAGAAAAAGAAATTAAAGGGATACAAATTGGGAAGGAGAAAGTAAAACCATCCCTATTTTGCAGATGGCATGATTCTACAAATAGAGGAACCAAAAGACTCCACTAAGGGACTACTGGAAATTGTAAAGAGTTTGGTAAACTGTCAGGATATAAAGTCACACAAAAATCAATATCCTTTTTATACATGATAATGCCATGGTTGGAAAAGTACTTCTAATATTAATCCCAGTCAAAACAGCTACAAAAAAATTAGATACCTTGGAAAAATTTATCCAAGGATGATAAAGACCTCTACAATAAAAATTACAAAACATTAAAGAAAGAAATAAAACAGACTAATAAATGGAAAAATCTTCTATGTTCATGGATTGAAAGAATCACTATTATCAATATATCCATACTACTGAAAGAAATTTATACTTTCAATGTGACCTCAATCAAAATACCAAGGAAATTCTTCTCAGATATAGAAAAAATGATTTTCAAACTGATAACGATACACAAGACCCCCAATAGCTATAGCAATTTAACAACAAATTTTAATAATAAGAAAAAAGTAGGAGGCATCACATTACCATATCTCAAGACATGCTAGAGGGCAATTATAATCAAAGCAGCCTGCTACTGGCAAAAAAAAAAAAAATCAGATATTTAAAACAATGGAACAGTATAGAAACTCCAGAAGTCAATCCACACATCTAGAACCAATTATCTCTGACAAAGCAGCTAAAATCAATCCATGGGGCAAGGACAGTCTCTTAAAAATGGTGCTGGGAAAACTAGATATCTGTGTTCAGAAGCATGAAACAAGAGCCCTACCTTCCAAAAAAAAAAAAAAAAATCACTCAAAATGGATCAAAGACCAAATCTATGACCATCAAATTACTTGAGAACACTGGGGAAACCCTATATAATATTAGCATAAGCAAAGACTTTTTGGAAAAGACTCACAGAAGCATAGACATTCAAAGCCAAAAATTGACAAATGGGATTACATCAAGCTGAGAAGCTTTCACACTGCAAAAGAAACACTCAGCAACTCTAAGAGGCAATCAATAGAATGTGAGAAAACATTTACAAACTATGCAACCGATAAAGGACTGATTTCCAGAATCCATGAAGAGTTCAAGTGACTCAACAACAACAAAACAATCAATCCAGTTGAGAAATGGACAAAGGTTTAAACAGACATTTTTAAACAGATGAAATGCAAATGGACAAAAGACACATGAAAAAATGTTCAGGATCACTAGCCAGCAAGAAAATGTAAATCAAAAGCACAATAAGGTTTCATTTCACCCCAGTGAGAATGGTTCTTATACAGAAATCAGCAAATAACAAATGCTGATAAGGATGTGTGGGAAAGGATGCCCTAATACATTGTGGGTAGGAATGTAAAGTGGTGCAACCACTGTGGAAGACAGTATAGAGATAGCTCAGAAATCTCCATATTGACTTTATATGACCCAGCCATCCTACTCCTGGGAATTATCCAAACATAAAGAAATCAGCATATGAAAGAACAATCTGTACCCATATGTTTATTGCAGCTCAATTCACAATAGCTATTAAAATATGGAATCAACCCAGATGTCCCTCAACTGAAGTCTGGATAAAGAAATTATTGTATGTATATACTATGGAATACTACACAGTGGTAAAAAAAGAAATGAAATCCTGTCATTTGCAATAGAATAAATGCAACTGGAAACCATTAGACTTAGTTACTTAGAAGTAAGCCAGTCCAAAAAAGACAAATACCATATGTTCTATCTAATCTGTAGTAACTAATCTAGTACCTAAAATATAATCTGTAGGAGTGAAATTGAGTTTGAAATATAATGATTTTGAACAGCCCATCATGACTTTCAAGAATTAGTGTTTTTTTTTCTTTTTTTTATACTATTTGTTGAACTCTTAGTGTAGGGTTAATCTTATGAGTATAAAGTTAAGTCAAAATAGATCTTCACATAAAATAAGAACGGGAATAGGAGAGGGAGATGGAAGAAGGGTGGGAGTGTGTGAAGGAGTGAAGGTAGGGTGACTCTGCTCATGCATTTGTATATATGAAATGCATGAAGTTTGAATTCCTTACATAAAATTTTAAAAAATTAAACTTTTGTGGCAGGCATTGTTATAGTGTGGGTAAAGCTGCGACCTGTGATATTGGCATACCGTATGGACACCAGTTCAGGTCTCAGCTGCTCCACTTCCAATCCAACTTCCTGCTACTGCACCTGAGAAAGCAGTGGAAGATGACTCAACCACTTAGCCCCAGAACCCATGTGGGAGACCCAATGAAGCTCCTGGCTCCTGTCAGCCTGGCACAGCCTTACCCATTGTGGATATTTGGGGAGTGAACCAGTGGATGGAAGATCTCTCTTTCTCTCTCTAACTCTGCCTTTCAAGTAAATAAAATAAATCTTTTTTAAAAATTAAGGGGGCTGGCATAGTGGCATAGTAGGTTAGCCCTCCACCTGCAGTACCATAACCCATTTGGGTGCTGGTTTGAGTCCCAGCTCCTCCTATTCCAATCCAGTTCTCTGCTTATAGCCTGGGAAAGCAGTAAAAGATGGTGCAAGTGCTTGAGCCCCTGAACTCTCATGGGAGACCTGAAAAAAGCTCCTGGTTTTGGATTGGCCCAGCTCCAGCTGTTCCACCTATTTGAAGAGTGAACCATTTTATGGAAGACCTCTCTCTCTCTTTCTCTCTATCACTCTAACTCTGCCTCTCAAATAAATAAATGCATCTCTAAAAAAATCAAACTCTGGGGCCGGCGCTGTGGCACAGCTGGTTAAATACTGGCCTGAAGCGCTGGGATCCCATATGGGCACCGATTCTAGTCCCAGCTGCCCCTCTTGCAGCTTTCTGGTATTGCCTGGGAGAGCATTGGTAGATGGCCCAAGTCCTTGGGCCCCTGCACCCGCATGGGAGACCCAGAGGAATCTCCTGGCTCCAGCTTTGGATCAGCGCAGCTCTGGCCATTGCGGCCATCTGGGGAGTGAACCAGCGAATGGAAGACCTCTCTCTCTGTCTCTACCTCTCTCTGTAACTCTGTCTTTCAAATAAATAAAATAAATCTTTTTAAAAAATCAAACTCTTTCTAGAAGCACATATCAATTTATTTCAATATTCTTAATTCAAAATAGCCAAGATTAAAATGTTTAAATATAGTGAAAACAGTAGATAATAAGCATAAAGAACTGGAAAAGTTCAATATGATAACTATGTGAAGTTCTAAATAGAAATGTCAAATGTGCAGTCTAACCAAAGATATTACAAATTCATTAGATGGACTTACAGTAGACTGGACACGGCAAAGGACAGTATCAATGAATTTAAGAGCTGATCAATAAAAAGTTTCCCAGCAAACAAAGGCTAAAAATAGATAATACAAATTTTAAATAATAGAGTATCTGAGATATGAGGGATAATATCAAGCAGCCTTAAATACATGTTATTAGCCTGCCATGAAAAAACCAAAAAGTTGAAAGAAAGAATAGGTAAGACAAACTGCTAGAAGAGATAGTGGCCTCAACTTCCCAAAATTGATGAAAAATACAAACCACAATCCAAGTGACTCCATGTGTATCACACAGGCTAAGTATAAGAAACCATCGTAATAAAAATTATGGAAATCAAACACAAGCATTATATCTTAAAACACGTGGAGAAGAAAAGCATGTACAAAGTAGAACAATAATATGTACAGCTTATTTCTTTTCAGACACAATGGAGGATAAAAGAAAAGAGAATGACATCTATAAAGTATTGGTTGGGGTGGGGAGGAGGGACTATGAACCTAGAATTAGAAATATCGTTAAAGCAGTCACTAAAGTTTAAGGCAAAATAAAGATTTTGTCAAGCAGACAGAAACTGCCATAATTGCAGCATTCCTTTTTTATATAAATATTAAAAGTTCTTTGAGGTAAAGAAAATTATGCTAGATGGAACTCTAGAACTACAGGGCAAAAAGGAAAAGCACCAAAGAAAGTAAATATTTTTATAAATATACATAGCATTGTGTGTGGGAGGATAGTATCTTTATCATTATTTTTGAAATAAAGGAATGTGGATCTGGGCTCTACAAAATAAAATTAAAAATAAACAGCAAGATAATACAAAATAAGAGCACAGAGTAAAAAAAGGTAAAGGAAATTTATGCTGATGCAAACTACATGAAGTAATATACCATTTATATGTGTTGTAATAGTGTGTACTGGCTTAGTGGTATTTAATGTCTAGAACAATATAAAATAATACAAAAAGTTGTAACAAGATAAGTGCATGAAAAAATGGAACTCCATGAATTACATAATTTACCCATAAAAAGTCAATAGAGAAGAGGGGGAAAACTAAAAGGATAGCTTTAACTCATCAATTATTGCATTAAATATAAATACTCCAAATAAAGACTACATTAACATAAACAGATTTTAGAAATAAATATTATTAACATAAGTAGGGAAAATTCATAATGCTAAAGTGATGAATTTTAACATAACAAAACAATACTACATGTATGTAAACCTAATAAAAATCTCTGAAACACATAAATGAGATATGGTTAGAACTAAACACAAAATACAAACAAATCATAATCATAGCTTCAGATCCCTTATTAATTACTTTTAAGTAGAAAAAATGAGTAAAAGTATACAAAATCAGGACAACACAAATAATAATCTGGATCCAATATTTATAAAACCACACAGTATCTATAGATTATAGATTATTTTCATGTGCATGTGAGACATGGACCTAGATCAACATTTCTCAGCCATTGACAAACGTCAATATTAATGTTGAAAAACCAAATGGAAATCAAAAATGAGCAATAGTAGCAATACTCAGATAAACCAGGCCTTAAGTCAACAGCTGTAAAGAGACTTTATATATTGATAAAAGGATCTATTCAGCAAGAAGATATAACAATCACAAATATATATGCACCCAATACAAGATAACCCAGGATAACAAGGATATGAAAGACCTCTGCAATGAAAATTACAAAACATTAAGGAAACAAACAGAAGAAACAAAAATGGAAAAATCTCCCATATTCATGGATTGGAAGAATTGATATCATCAAAATGGTCATACTACTCTAACAATGTACAGATTCAAGTGATATCAATCAAAATACCAAAGACATTGTCCTCAGATCTAGAAAAAAAAAATCCCTAAAATTTATATGGAATTCTAAGACCCTGAATGGCTAAAGCAACCTTAAGCCATAAATATAAATCTGGAGGGGCCAGTGCTGTAGTGTAGCAGGTAAAGCTGGTGCCTGCGGTGCCAGCATTCAATGTGAGTACCAGTTCAAGTGTCAGCTGCTCCATTTTCAATCCAGCTTTCTGCTATGGCCTGGGAAAGCGGTGAAGGATGGTCTTTGGGACCACGAACCTGCATGGAGGACATGGAGAAGCATCCTGGAAGTATCCTGGCTTCAAACTGGCACAGCTTCTGCCATTGCGGCCAACTGGAGAGTAAATCAGTGGATACAGGACCTCTCTCTCTCTCTCTTTCTCTCTATCTCTCTGTCTCTCTCTCTTTCCCTCTCCTTCTCTCTCTGTATAACTCTGACTTCCAAATAAATAAATAAATTTTTAAAAAGTAATTAAATATGGAAGCAACACAATACCAGATTTTAAGACATTACAGGGAAATTATAATCAAAATAGCCTGGAACTTGTAAAAAATAGACATGTGGAACAACAAAACAAATTAGAGACTACAGAAATCACCCTCACATCTATAGCCAACTAATGTTTGACAAAGGAACTAAAACTACTTCCAGGAAAAATGAAAGTCTCTTCAACAAATGGTGCTGGGAAAATTGGATCTCTGCATGCAGAAGTATGAAACAAGGATCTGGCACTGTGGCACAGTGGATAAAGCCACCACCTGCGGTGCCAGCATCCCAAATGTATGCTGGTTTGAGTCCAGCTGCTCCACTTCCCATCCAGCTCTCTGCTATGGCATGAGAAAGCAGTAGAAGATGGCCCAAGTCCTTGGACCCCTGCACCCACGTGGGAGAACTGGAGGAGGCTCATGACTCTTGGCTGCAGATCAGCACAGCTAGGGCTGTTTCAGTCAACTGGGATGTGAACCAGTGGATGGGAGACCTCTCTCTACGTCTCTCCATCTCTCCTTCTCTCCTTCTCTCTCTGTGTAACTCTGATTTTCAAATAAATAAATAAATCTTAAAAAAAAAGAAATATGAAACAAGACACCTACCTTACACTCTACAAAAAATCAACTTACAAGGGATCAAGGTTCTAATCAAAAACCTGAAATCATCAAACTACTAGAGGAAAACTCAGGAAAAACACTACAAAACATTGGCATATGCAAGGATCTTCTAGGATAAGACACCATCAGCACAAGCAATAATAGCAAAAATAGATAAATGGGATTAGAGCAAGCTAAGAAGCATCTGCACAGCAAAAAGGAAACACACAACAAAGTAAAAAGACAAGAGACAATGAAAATATTTGCAAACTGCACATCTGATAAAGGACTAATATCTAGGACATATAAAGATCTAAAGAAATTCAACAACAACAAAGCAAGCAATAAAGTTAAGATATGGGATAGGGATATGAACAAGCATTTTTCAAAAGATGAAATACAAATGGCCAACAAACATATGAAAAGTTGCTCAGAATCATTAGCCATCAAGTAAATGCTAATTGCCCGGGAAGGCAGTAGAGGATGATCCAGGTCCTTGGGCCCTGAACCAACATTGGAGACCAGGAGGAGTCACCTGGCTCCTGGCTTCAGATTAGCACAGCGCGCCAGCCGTGGTGGCCATTTGGAGGGTGAACCAACAGAAAAAGGAAGACCTTTCTCTTTCTCTCTCTCTGTCTAACTCTGCCTGTCCAAAAAAAAAAAAAAAACACAATTAGATTTCTCCTCATCTCAGAATGGTTATCGTCCAAAAACAAAAAATAGATACTGGTGAGGATGTGAGGTGAAAAGGGCCCTAACACTCTGTTGGTGGGAATGTAAACTAGTAAAACGATTAGGGAAGATAGTTTGGAAATTCCTCAGAAATCTGAAAATAGATGTACCATATGACCTAGCCTTTCCAGACCTGGGAATTTACCCAAATGAAGTTAAATCAGCAGATGACAGAGTTATCTGTAACCCCATGTTTATAGCAGCACAACTTACAATAGATGACGTATGGAATCAATCCAGAAGTCCATCAACTGATGACTGGACAAAGAAATTGCAGTATATATACACAGTGGACTATTACTCAACCATGAAAAAAGAATGAATTCCTGTGTTTTGCAACAAAATGAATGAAATTGGATACCATTATGCTTAGTGAAATAAGCCAGTCCCCCAAAGACAAATATCATACGCTTTCCCTAATTTGTGCTAACTTACAAAGTAGAAAAAATGTAATCTGTATGAATGAAATTGACACTTGAAATTTGATTGCTTGTAGCTCTTCTATATAATCCTGAGGATCAATGGTTTTTCTACTTACTACTTGTTGAATTTTTTATTTAACTGAGGATTAAGCTTGTGATTATAAATTGAAAGTACATCATTGCAAAAATTAAATAAGAAAGGAAAGAGGATTTGATGGTAGCAAGGGAGGAAGACAAGGTATGGTGGGAAGTATCATTATGTCCTTAAATTTATATTGTGTTTAAATTTATAATGTACATTTGAAGTACATGAAATTGTTCCCCTTTATATTAATAAAATATTTTAAGATAATATGAAATCTATAAACCTATATCATTGATGAACATAGACAAAAATTATCAATAGAATACTGACAAACCAAATCCAACACTACATCAAAATGATTACACACTGTGATCAACTGTGATTTATCCCAGAGATGTAAGAGTGGTTAAAAATTTGCAAATCAATAAATATAAATCACATCATCAGAATGGAAAGCAAAAACCATGAGATCATCTTAATAGCTTAATAGATGCAGAGAGCATTTGATAAGATTCCACATACTTTCATGATAAGAATGTTCCACAAATCAGGTACAGCAGAAACCTAGCTCAAAATTATAAAGGTTATATATATATACACACACACATATATATAAACAAACCTTATATATATACATATAAACAAACCTTATAAGACTTATTATATATATATATATATATATATATATACACATATATATGCAAACAAACCGACAGGCAATTATCAAACTAACAGGGGGAAAATTGAAAGCATTTCTCTGCAGATCTAGAATGAGACAAATATCCACATTCAACAAATTTATTCAAAATAGTAGTGGAAGTATTAATAAGAGCAATTAGGGAGGAAAATGAAATAAAGGACATCAAAATTGGAAAGGAGGAAGTCAAAAATTATCCATGTTTACCCGGTATTTTGATAGCACTAAAATTAACTCACTGAATTGAAGGAGTTACAAGTACTAAGAAGTAGTAGTCCTGCAAGGTTCTAATCACTAGATTCATGAAATCTCTCCAACAAAAAAACATCTTGATGCCTGGTATCACCTTGAGTAGTTCTGTTTAGGGGAATTCCTAGTCCAGGGCAGAAATTACAGAATGTAATCCACATACTGACTAAAGGGCACCTGATCATTATAAAAAATTCCGTGAAGAGCACAGTATAGCTGACCAATCAAAGGGAGGCCATGAACACCACTACCAATCAGGAGATTGGATATCAAATGAACATATACCTCTCAGTCCCTACTTCTATGTGTAAGATCTTCACTTTTAATCCTTTATGGGATCCCAGAAATTAAGCAAAAGCTGCCTGACTCTTTGTTTAGACTTTGCAAATAAATACCTACTTTCTTCACAAGTTCAATATCAATGATTGGCTTTCTGGTGCTGGGTGAGCAGACCCATGTTTGGGGTTTCTATAGCAACACCTATAACTAGTTTGGGGGTTATTCTGGAATAATGGTGCATCATGATTAAGTAGACTGTATCAGGAATGTAAGGTTGGTTTGACATTTTGAAAAACCCACCATTTTATTCAATATTTTGCCACAATAAAGAGAAATCTTATAAAATCATCTAAAGAGATACAAAAAAGCATTTGATCAAATCATCGAAGTCTTATGATATAAGCTTTGAGCAAATTAAAAACAAAAATTTCCAGAATAGTCTGTTTCTGTCTTTAAAAAAAACTTACAATGATCTTTCAGTTTATTTTGTACTCATAAGATTAACCCAATACTAAATAAACAGTTCAACAAATAGCAAGAAGAAAAAACTCTGCTCCTTAATAGGAGAGACAAGGGCTTTAAACAACCATTGTGTCTCAAAATGTCATAACACTCATATAAAACACATTTTCGGTACTCAGTTATTTACCAAAGAACAGGGGCAATGTGTTTATCTTTTGGCCACTGGATGATCTAACTAAGTATAATGGCTTCCAGTAGTATCCATTTTCTTGTAAGACAGGATTTCATTTTTTAAAGGCTGGGTATTATTCCATAAACTATCCATAGCAGGATGTCTTTATCCAGTCATCAGTTACTGGACATGAGTTGATTCCATATCTAACTTTTATGAACTGAGTTGCAATGAACATGGGGGTACAGATAACTTTTTCATATGCTGATTTCATTTATCATGGGTAAATTCACAGGCCTGGCATTGCAGGGTCATATGGTAGACCTATTTTTAGCTTTCTGAAATCTGGTAATGTGATGCTTCTGGCTTTGTTTTTGTTGTTTTAGACTGCTTCAGCTTGTCAGGTTCTCTTGTGTTTCCATATGAATTTCAGCATCATTTTTCCTAGATCTGAGAAGAACATCAACATGTCAACATGACATCCTGCAACTTTACCAACATCTTTTATGAGTTCCAATAGTCTGTTAGTCCAGTTTTGGTTCCCCTATATATAGAATCACGTCATCCGAAAATAGGAATAATTTTACTTCCTCCTTTCCAATTTGTATCCCTTTGGTTTTTTTTTAAGATTTATTTATTCACTTGAAAGGCAGAGTTACAGAGAGGCAGAGGTGGAGGTGGGTGGAGAGAGAGAGGTCTTCCAACTGCTGGCTCACACCCCAGATGGCTAAAACAGTGAGAGCTGGGCAGATCCAGAGCCAGGAGCTTCTTCAAGGTCTCCCACGTGGGTGCAGAGACCCAAGGACTTGGGCAATCCTCTATTGTTTTTCAGGCTATAGCAGAGAGCTGGATCAGAAGTGGAATAGCCAGGACTCGAATTGGCACCCATATGGGGATGCTAGCACTGCAGGCAGTGGCTTTACCGGCTACAGCACAGTGCCAGCCCCTAATTCTTCTTGCCTAACGTATCTAGCTCAAACTTTCAGGACAATTTTGAATAGCAATGGTGAAAGTGGGCATCCTTTTCTGGTTCCTGGATCTTAGTGGAAATCCTTCCAATTTTTCTCCATTCAATATGATGCTAGCTGTAGGGTTGTTTATTTCTTAATAAATACACTACAAACAATGTGATAATTAACCATGAAATATTATATCATTTTCTTGTAAGTTTAAGAACAAGGATATTAACTTTGACCACTTCCATAAGCATTCAGTATTACAGTGGAGTACCTAGTCAATGCAACTGGAGAATGACAAAAACAAATGGTATCAATATTAGAAAACTTATGGCTTTAGGTAATATGATTATATATATAGGAAAACATGTAATCTGCAAAAATAACATCTACTAGCACTAACATGTTAATGTAAAAATGTTGCAGGTTGCAAGCTCCATATGTGAAAGTCTACTTTTGTATGCTAGCAAAGGAAAAAATTAATTTCTTGAAAGTTATGTTATTTGAAAAGCAGAGTTAGAGAGAGAGAGAGAGACAGAGAGACCTTCCATCTTGGTGTACTCCCAAAATGACCATAATGGCTGGTGCTGGACTAAGCCAGACTGTGAGTCAGGAATTTAATTAAGTTCTCCCAGATGGATGGCAAGAGCTGAAGTACTTGGGGCATCTTATGCTGCTATCCCAGGCAGGTTAGCAGGGAGTCCGATCAAAATTAGAGCAGACAGGATTTGAATGGGTGCTCATATGGAAAGCCAGGATCAGAGGCAGTGGCTCATTCCATTGCATCACATCATTGGCCCCCAAATTTTTAATTAAATTTAGAAAAAAATTTATAATGACATCAATAAACATTAAATTCCTAGGAACCAACCTAATCAAAGATGTACAAAATACTTAGGATAAAACATTTAAAGCAATGCTAAGAAGAAGTAGAGAATATCCAAATAAATGGAGAGACATGCCATGTTCACTCATAGAAAAACAGCAAGACAGTGTTTTTCATACTAAATTCATCTGTATTTTCAACAAAATCCTCCACCAGGATTAAAGTAGACTTTGTGTAAAAACTGATATGATGATTCTAAAATATACTGTATGTGAAAATGTGAAGTTTCTAAAAACAGCCAATACAAACTTGTGAGGAAAAAACAAATTTGGGAAACTTATACTCTGATTTTAAGACTAATGAACTTAAATAATCAAGAGAAGCACTGAGAAACTTTATGTGGGAGATAAAAGTGTTCTACATCTTGTTTTGAATGGTAGTTATAATGGTGAGTGAAACTGCCAAAAATAGTTGAAAAAAATCTCTTTAAAGGTGTGTGCATTTGCTGGTATGATAACTATGTAACCTTACTACATCGTCCTTTCTTTTCAATATTCTAATGAACAAAAGCTAGTTGCTAATTTTGTGGTTGATCAAAATTCTCAGTCAAGGGAATGTGGACATAAGAATTTCAGAAGCTGATTGCAGGGAAATATATCATCAAAACAGGAGACTCCTAATTAAATAGGAATTCACAACCACCGGCCAAAAACCAGCCAATTCTCAAAGAGGCTCAGCACTGTTCCTTGAAAACCCATTTGACAACCTCTCCAAATTTCCTTTTTTCCCTTTAAAAGTCCTTATGCTAACTTGGAGATTGGGAAGAGCATATTTGGACTAAAGGGTCCCTGAGTATAATTACAGTTACAATTGAGTAAGCCTGTTCCCTTGCATCAGTCTTGTCGCTGGTGTATTGGCCATTTAATTAATTAATTAATTAAATTAATTAATAAGCATCCTGGACTTAATTTTATTTGATAACTATACTATACCACAATAACAAAAACAAAAAGATATTTTGACTAAATGCTCATTTCTTGTTCCAGTGCCAAATCAAATAATGAGGGCAAGGTTTGAGGTGAGAGGGTAGCAGACCTCTGAACCTCGGGAATTATTGCCTTCCAAAATAAGAGTACTTGGGTGTATTTTGAAGGTTACAAGGAAGGGAACTGGTCTGGTGTAGGACCAGGTACCAAGGCTTGTAAAATCCTTCTTTGTTTCATCACAGTGACCTTTGAAATCCATGAGTGGTGAGACTAGATCTAGCTTCTCTTGCTCTCATTGCCTGCAAAAGAAGTTGACAAGGAACAAAGAATTGTGTCCTAATGAAACTTAGGACATGGGTGAGTCAGAAATCAGTAGTCCAGCTCTGAACAAGATGCTCTGCATAAGCTGCTTGCCCATCATCTGGTTGGTCTCATGGCCAGTTGGGCCTAAGTCAGCCAGAAGGCTACAAGCAGGTGGTAATTATTTTCCACCCTGGACCTAAAATTTCCCTGCCCAGACCTGGAATTTCCTTAAATGAAACAGTACTGGCTATTAAGGTGTTACATATTGAAGAAGCAAATGATATTATGAGTTCAGTGTTAGAATCCTGTAGGACCAGTTGTACCACTCCCTTGATTCATTGAATTAAGGGAGATTGGGTAGAAAAAAGGGATCTGATGGCATCTAGTATCTGCATTTAAGGCACTGCCTGGGGGCTCAGTTTCAAAATGTTTTCTCTCAGGAACATTATTGCTATCAGTGGGAATCTGTAGTCCTTGTAGAAGAAAGAGAAAGTAACTTGGCAAATTAATAAAAGGCTTCAATTTGAGTATTCTAGAACTGACTTAGCTGTTTGCTTGAATATTCATATCTCTTCATGTTTCTAGAATTACATGGAAATTGAAAACAGAATCTGATGGATATACATTTTTGTTCAATGCTCATAAAGAGCATTTACATTAAAATAAGGAGTAGGGCCTACACTACAAAAAACAAAGGAAAACAAACCCTGAGTTAAAAAATACTTCCACCTTCAGAAGGGTGAAAATCACATACTTTTCAGCAAATTTTAACTTCCATTTCCTTTTCCATAATCTATTTTAATGACTCTTGGCAAAACAGACAAACAACTCTGGTCAGAGTATCAATTTCAAATTGATGAAATCTTTACATAGTATATATTGAATCGATCTTCTGTATATAAAGATAATTGCAAATGATTAAAAAATCTTGGTGTTAAATTGGAAATTGCATAGATAATTAATCAATTCTTTAAAAAAAATCATGTAGGATCTCTGTCCTTAATGTGCTGTACATTGTGAATTAATACTATAACTAGTACTCCAACAGTATTTTCATTTTGTGTCTCTATGTGAGGGCAAACTGTTGAAATCTTTATGTAATATGTACTAAACTGATCTTCTGTGTATAAGGAGATTTGAAAATGAATCTTGATGTGAACAGAAAGGGAGAGGGAGCGGGAAAGGGGAGGGTAGCGGAAGGGAGGGAAGTTGTGGGGGGGGAGCCATTGTAGTCCATAAGCTGTACTTTGGAAACTTATATTCTTTAAATAAAAGCTTTATAAAAAAAAAAGTATCAATTTCTGCTGATTTCTGTCTCATAACTCAGAAGACAAAAAAAGGAAACACACAAAGCAGCAAATCACCACATTCTTTACTGACCCTGTCATCAGACATTCAGGTATTTACACAATAATCTCTGAAGAGCACTTCCCATAACTGTAAATTATCCTGTCCATTAAGAGTCATTTGTGGAACAGTGACACAAAAAAGAAAATGTAACCAGTTAGAAAAACAGGAAAATCTTTATTGTCTTCATACTCAATTGATTTATAATGATCTATATTCATAATACTACCCATTGAAAATGTTTGTTTCAATTTATTCTTAAATTCCATTTGGAACAGTAATTCAGGTATCTAAAATATCAAAATAGAAATGGCCAATCACTCCCCTTGGAGGACACCAATGTCAATCGCCATATTCCATCCTGAATATTCTTATTATTTGTTTTGAATTTTCTTTTTTCTTATGCAAGGAGGTTCTGACTTCACATTCTTTCATGATGCTGAATGTCTTTCTCTGTTTCTGGGTGTAGCACATTCTGAAGTGACATTAGTAAGATTGGATGGGAGATGATAAGGTCTTTGAATTTTTGCTTGTCTTAAGAGGTCTTTATTTTAACTTCATTTATGAAGAGAGCTTTGCTTGGTAAAGTATTCTGTACTGTTTTGTTTTTAAAATTTGTGTGTTGGTTATGAGTATCATCAAAGGACAAAAATGCTCATTTATCTGTACACATATGTGCATTTCTTGGTACACATATTATATTTTAATAAAATGTTGAAAAAGAAAAGATAAGCCTAATATGCTCAACTGAAACTCACAATGTTAATTTATATTGTTCATATAAAAATTCAACATTTAGAATAAAAAACTATAGTACAGTTAATCATCTCTAGGATCATTCTTTGCCTATTTAAAACCCGGATTATTTTTTTCTCTTCCTGATCATAACTGGTTTACTAAATTTTAACTGCCCTCTGGTTTTCTCAATTGGTAACAATTTCTTGTTGCTGATCAGTTACTGAGGTCAATAACTGTTAAATATATACATAGTAGTTTCCCATGTAGATAACATTGAAAAACCACATGAGAATGATATTGAGTCAAAGAAAGCAATACTGAAGGCCGGCGCCGTGGCTCAACAGGCTAATCCTCCGCCTTGCGGCGCCGGCACACCGGGTTCTAGTCCCGGTCGGGGCGCCGGATTCTGTCCCGGTTGCCCCTCTTCCAGGCCAGCCCTCTGCTGTGGCCCGGGAGTGCAGTGGAGGATGGCCCAGGTGCTTGGGCCCTGCACCCCATGGGAGACCAGGAAAAGCACCTGGCTCCTGGCTCCTGCCATCGGACGAGCGCGGTGCGCCGGCCGTGGCGGCCATTGGAGGGTGAACCAACGGCAAAGGAAGACCTTTCTCTCTGTCTCTCTCTCTCTCACTGTCCACTCTGCCTGTAAAAAAAAAAAAAAAAAAAGCAATACTGAGAAGCATGAGTGTATCAGCCATGTGGATACTTTAAAAGATTGTTTTAATGAGTATCAGGTAGAATAAATTCCCCTTCTTAGCTTCTTTACAAATATCAAAAGAAAATTGTTAGCTTAAAGTTCTGGCTCTAGAAGTTAGAATTTAAGACACTGAAATACTTTAAGATTAGAAAAATTAATCATTTGCAGATTTTGTTTGCCTCACACTCTACAAATTGAGTCTTAATACAATTATTTCTAAATCTAATAGAAATCTTTTTATTTTTGATAGCCCCCAGTAGTCTTACAAAATTACCAAGCTTATTAAAAATACACTAAAAATCAGTCAAATTTATTTGAAATGCATCAGGAGACATTAAACTCTACTGATTTTGGCAGACCAAACCCTATATATTAAGAACCTGGCTTATAGAAACTCAGTAGTGATTTGGTACCTTTTAATAATGATTTTCCAGTGACCTTCAAAGCCTTCAATGTCTGCCTTCTATTTGGGTTTTCCTGGCTCATGAGCATCAATATCCTCCCCTGGGCACAGATACTATATTATCCAACCTCCCTTGTAGTGAGGTTGGGCCAAGGTGACCATCTGGAACCTGCAGGTTCCTAGGTTCCCCTACCCGTTTCCCTGACCAATTCTTTGTTGCAGGGGCATTGAAATGTAGGGCCTACACTACAAAAAAACAAAGGAAAACAAACCCTGAGTTAAAAAATACTTCCACCTTCAGAAGGGTGAAAATCACATACTTTTCAGCAAATTTTAACTTCCATTTCCTTTTCCATAATCTATTTTAACGACTCTTTCAAAACAGACAAACAACTCTGGGGCTATATCCCCTTCATAGCTCCAGTTCCCATCAGATGGCCCCAACTCTGATTTGAATTTTGAGGATGCAACATGACCTAAATTCTGGAACCACTGCCTATTCCCACTACAGACGGGAACAATTTTCTGGTTTTGCTTTCTTATTTACTGTCTTAGTGCCCTGCTTGGTTTCTCATCTCTTTTATCATCTGCTTGCAGAAATCCTTGTATTAAACTTCTTCTCATTTGTTTTTGTTTTTTTTAATTCTTAAAGCAGTTCCTTTCTATCTGGTCTGATAATAGCAGGTGTCTGAGTTCTTGCCAAGATAAAACAAGGCAGAAATAATTAGTGTTATTTCCACGAAAACTCTCCATGTATGATCCCCACTCCTTTCTTCCTACTCCTGTGTGATGAAGACTTGGAAGAGAAGAGACTTTACTATACTGGCACACATAACGTTGTGACATGAGCAAGACTAACATTTATTAAGTTGTTGAGCTTTCAGCTACATTTACCTTTACTAATACAGGAGCCTTCCTGCTTCTCCCATGCCATGTGATTCTTGAATCTCTATGCTGACATATATAATAACTATTTTATGGGATTTTTTCCAATGCCCAAAATTAGAGTTAAGAAATAAATCTCATAGTTTTTGGATTGATCTTCAATATATTTCCAGGAAAATAATTTTAAAGTATGAAATTAATTTTTGGTGTATCATATTTGCTATTTCAGGTTAATCTTTCAAACTGTTGTGAACTTACCTCATTCTAGAAGAGCAATCCTATATCTCCTTAAAATACATTCATTTAAACCAATATTTGTTTTCCTAATACTTCAGTGAACAAAGATGATCCAAAGCTGGTAGGATGACCCAATAATCTTAGGGCTTTTTCTTTAATCTTGTATTGCAATCCTTGTTTTCTGTCCCTACATACATTGTCAAAGATGACTTCCACCACAGCCACACTCTAGCCTCAAGGAAGAGGGAGAGAATGAAGGAAACACAGGGAAATAAATGGAGGGTATTCATTTTATTCTAGATGCACGAGTCAGACATTGTGTATATCACTTCTTCCCATATCACATGAACAAAAGCTAGTCATGTCATAATATCTAACTGGCGATATGAGACACCTAAACTTCTGTTACTATAGAAAGGGGTAGTGGTTGGCACTGAGGCATAGTGGGTAAAACCACCGCCTGCAGTGCCAGTATCCCATAGGTGCCGGTTCAAGTCCCAGGTATTCCACTTCTGAGCCAGCTCTTGGCTATGGCCTGCGAAGCCAGTATAAGATGACATAAGTCCTTAGGTCCCTGCACCCACGTGGGAGACTTGGAATAAGCTCCTGGCTTCTGCTTCAGATCTGCCCAGCTCTAGCTGCTACAGCCATTTAGGGAGTGAGCCAGAGGATGGAAGACCTCTCTCTCTCTCTCTCTGCCTCTGCCTCTATGTAGCTCTGTATTTAAAATAAATAAATAAATCTTAAAAAAAAGAAAAGAGTAATCAACATAGGTGTGAGAGGGTGGAACAATTGTTTCCATCACAGAGGCCTGTACAGCAAATTAGATCAGGCTGTTGGAGCGTTCTTTACAAAAATCAAAAAGAAAGCAAACTTCTTATGATGAATACTGAAACAATGATGAAAAACTTATTGAGCAGGGTAAAGACAGATTATAATATAGAAACTTTAAAATTAGGTTTCACTGACATGAAAAAAAATTTATTAACTAGACGGATACTACTATCTTTTAACAACAAAGAAAGCAATGTTCCTAATTAAATGATAGCACTATGCTTTCTTATTTAGCACTGTATTCTTATGCTCATTGCAATAACTTATAGATCTTTTTAATAAATATATATATATTTAGCCCATATCACATTGCTCTGTTTCTGGTATTTTTTTGAGATTCATTTTTATTTTAAAGGCAGAGTTATAGAAAGACAGAAAGAGAGCTGGTTCACTCCCCAAATAACCTAACTGTCTGGAGCTGGACCAGACTGAAGCCAGGAGATTGTTCCTGGTCTCCCATGTGTGTGCAGGGGCCCAAGCACTTGGACCATCTTCCACTGCTTTCCCAGGCACATTAGCACAGAGCTGGATCAGAAGTGGAGCATCCAGAAATTGAACTGGTGCCCATATGGGATGCTGGCATTGCAGGTGGTGGCTTAACCTTGTATGCCACAGAGCCTGCCCCTCCTGTATTTTCTGTTTACATTAATTGTGTTATTGCAACATCACAGTTTAGTCTTTCTGATATTTTAAGCAACAATTAAATTCAACATATGCAGCACCAACAATGGGCAGCACTTAATTGAAACAATGATGCCATGAACAGCTGCTATCATGTTTGCACATGAGCAGGCTGTAACTACCAAGTCATTACCACTGCTTGACCAAAGATCATTGTAAGATGCATCCCAAACTCAGAGTTGTTCAAATGCTAAAAATAAAAAAGTGTGACTTCCAATTAATAAAATACAGTAGTTACAACGTGCTCTATGTAGTTCTCCCACCCTCCCTTTCCCCATCTCTACTCATTCCTGTTGGCTGTTTGTTTTTGAGCAGTGCTGACTTTGTTAAATAGTATCACATCATCTTCATTTTTAAGGGTTAAATTTTTTTCTTGCAGTGAGTATGTACATGATCAGGACTTTATATATACTGACCATTGCATTTAGTTTTAGAAACCACTTCTAAGCATAACAAGGATGATCAGTAATACAGTAACAGAACAAAAGGTAAATAATAATATCCTTGGCAATGAAGACATCATAATGTGGAAATCAGCAACTGAGAAGTGGAGGGAACAAAGAAAGATGAAGGAATACCTAAGAGGACTGAATCCTCCAACTTACAATGTGAAAATGCAAGCAATTAAAAGGCCAATGGTATAGAGGCTTTATATATTAAATGAATCTGTATTTAAGAGGACTGAAAGCAAAACCATGCCTAGCAGAGTTAAGCAGATAGGGGAAAAGGGAGGAAGAGAGTGTAGAACAAGTGAGCTAAATTCTTCAATTGTAGTGGGGGGGGGGGCATTAGACACTGTATAAAGTGTTCCTTGCAAGGGATTAGTTGAAGAAAAGAAAGGAAAGAGCTATTTACTTTTAACTTTTCATCATATACCATGTTGAGGGGAAAACATACCATGTGTTGTGTATTTTACTCACATGGAGTTCAACTTTAGAAACTTATTTGAGAGACACAGACAGGGAAAGAGATACTGACAGGGACAGAGACTTACACAAATACAGAAAATGTAATATTATGGGCTGGTTTAATCCCAAAATGCCTGCAAGGGCTGAGGCTAGAAGAGACTGAAGCCGGAAGCCTGGAAGTCAATCCAGGACTCTCACCTGGATGGCAGGCACCCAAGAACTTGAGCCATCACCTGCTGTTTTACGGTGTGGACATTAGCAGGAAGCTAGAATCAAGATCAAAGCCAGGACTGGAAATCAGTGAATTATCTGCTGGTTCAAATGACCACTTCTGATTTCACTTTTTAATGTCCTTTTTCACTCTTGTTTAAGAATAACTGATTGTTGCCAGCTCCGCGGCTCAATAGGCTAATCCTCCGCCTGCAGTGCTGGCACACCGGGTTCTAGTCCCGGTCAGGGCACCAGATTCTGTCCCGGTTGCCCCTCTTCCAGTCCAGCTCTCTGCTATGGCCCAGGAGTTCAGTGGAGGATGGCCCAAGTCCTTGGGCCTTGCACCTGCATGGGGGACCAGGAGAAGCACCTGGCTCCTGGCTTCGGATCAGCGCGGTGCGCCGGCAGTAGCGGCCATTGGAGGGTGAACCAACGGTAAAAGGAAGACCTTTCTTTGTCTCTCTCTCTCTCACTGTCCACTCTGCTGTCAAAATTTAAAAAAATAAATAAAAAAGTAAAAACAAAAAGAATAACTGATCGTTTTTAATGATTACTTAATGTTTGCCCACTTCACATTGCACTTTTTATTTCATTACAAATTTAGTAAATGTTTAACTTTTAAGCTTTGTCTGAAAATTCTAATAACTACAGTTCTTAGGAATCTATATTTTTATATTAACTACCCTGTGATTGTTCCTATTTTTCTGTTTGCTCTTGTTCTTATTTTAATTATAAATTCCTATGTTTCACCTTTTGGAGATTAATGCCTGAATAAGTTTGCTTTTCAGGGTCAACACTGACCTGGAACCTCCTGTGCCCCTTTAAGAATCTCCTCTTAACTTGTATCTTGCAATGAAGACAGTCTTGGTCTCCTGATCCTAGGAATGAGTGATAATTTAGCTAGGCTGAGTTTTCCACTAACAGGTTTCAGTTTATTTCATCCTTTTAAGTATCTCCTATTTACATGATTTCAGTGATTCTAATACATTAAAAAGTGCATCTTAGCTTGAATTTTGTAGTTTTATAGTGAAGGGACTGTATTTCACAGTATTCAGTCAGCTGTACTAGTAGAGGTAGAAGATTATGTAATTCTGTTGTGATGGACTAGCTATTACTATGTAACAACTTATTCCAACATTCAGTGGCTGGAAACACCAGACATTTATTAGCTCATAGTTCTTATGGGGTCAAGAATCCAACCCTGGCTTAGCTGGATGCCTCTGGTTCAGCTAACTTAATCTCTGAAGTGACACATAGTTATTTTTGCTGTACTCTATTAATTAAGAGTCATTAAGTCCATCCCATTTTCGTAGGGAAGAGGTTACATAAGGGCTTGAAGGCAGGTGTCACTGAAACCCTCTTATATGTTGCCTTACAAAGTAAGTAATTTCTAAGAGAGTAAATTTGCTATTTCAAAAAGTCATTGGTCAGTCTTACCTACATATCATTCCTTGAGTACTTATTATTTTTACTCAACTGAATATAATTAAGAAATATTGTTATATTATACTTTTATCTTAATGACTAGATAAATAACAAATATATTCTACCTTCATTGGCTTTGCTCATATCTTTATCACTTTACATAACTACTGTCATTTCCTCAGAACTAAGGAAATTGTCTTCCTTCTAGTTTTTCTTGTATAGCTTTTAAATTATCTTTCCTGTATAAATATTTCCATCATGCAATTCCCTCTCTGTGAAGCTTTCTTTGGCTTTTCATTTCTAAAACTTCTTTCTTTCCCAAAGCCATCTTACTTGCTCCACTTCATTTCTTTTTGTCCCTAGAAAACATTTTCTGCTTAAACTAGTCTATCCTTTGTCCCTTCTTGATCTTTACTCAGTTTATTCCACATGCCTGCCTGATTTTCTCTGATCCTAGCTTCCTAAGAAACACTCTTATAATTCTTTAATTTATAATTTCATTAATATTCATAATTATAATAACTTATAATTTAATTAATAATTCTTTAATTCAAGTTGCATTTCTTCTACCTGGATCTTCTTCACTTCCTAGCTAAAAATGCTTTGTTACCTATAATCATATACTATTTTTGTGACAGCTATTATATAAATATACCTTTCAACTCAAACTAATGTTTAATAAAAATGTAATGTTTCTTACTAATACTTCAAACACGGGAAATGGTTTTCCAGAAAACTTGTATCTTTCACCACACTCTAAGAATATACCTGTCACTCAGAAAAGTTTCTGAAAGATTGACTTCTATAGAAATAAAACCAAAAGTTTACCATTAACCTTACTTTTACCCTATAACCTCCCCAGGTCTAACCTATCAAGTATACTAACAAATCATTTTTATATTTCATCAAAGTAAAATGTTTTATTGTATACTCAAATATATGTAAAATTTGTGTTAAAATCAAAACACCAATTAAAATCAATAATGGATGGCCGGCGTCTTGGCTCAACAGGCTAATCCTCCGCCTTGTGGCGCCGGCACACCGGGTTCTAGTCCCGGTCGGGGCACCGATTCTGTCCCGGTTACCCCTCTTCCAGGCCAGCTCTCTGCTGTGGCCTGGGAGTGCAGTGGAGGATGGTCCAAGTGCTTGGGCCCTGCACCCCATGGGAGACCAGGAAAAGCACCTGGCACCTGGCTCCTGCCATCGGATGAGCGCGGTGCGCCGGCCGCAGCGCGCCGGCCGCAGCGGCCATTGGAGGGTGAACCAACGGCAAAAGGAAGACCTTTCTCTCTGTCTTTCTCTCTCACTGTCCACTCTGCCTGTCAAAAATAAAAAAAAAAAATTAAATTAAAAAAAATGAAATAAAATCAATAATGGATAAAAATGCATGATAACTTTGTTGCAAAGTTCAGTTGGAATTAAAAAGAAGCTGAAACAAATTTACTGACTGCCCAATGTGATCTTAGTTCTCAAAACTTTAAGTGTCCAGTGATTTAAGTACAGACATCTCTAAAGATAGGAGGGAAGAAAACAAATGGGCCACTCACAAGAGATGAAGAACGTAAGTAGGAAAATAGCCAGAAAAGTTTCTAAATAATTTAAAAAGTGTAAACATTCAAACTACAATTTAATGCTATGGTATTCATGCAACCAAATTCAGTCCAGTAAAACTGCTGGCATTCAAGGTATCTTTTGCTGCATAGCAGCCAGCGTTATAGCATCAAGATGGTTGCTTGCTACCTTGCTGTAGGACAACCCAATACAAAGCAATAGAAAATGACAGGTTAGCCATACTTCAACTCTAAAGATGCCTTTTGAAGAGATCCGCACACTAAATCTAGAAACTTTTCAATCTTTTTTTCTATTACAATTATGCTTGAACAAATCACAGCAGTGCACCCAGACTTTGAAGTACTTTAAGAAACCAGAATATCATGAGGAAAACTGAAGCTTTTCCTTTCCAAACACAATCCAGTTTTGATAAACGGAACACCTTACTAGGTTACAGTGTGTTATGTGAGGTGCCCAAGGGCAGAGAATGACTCAGTGGCAAAACTAAGAATAAAACATGGGCTTCACACCCTAGATAACTTCTGTCTGAAACAGAAATTAAAAACCTATGTGTAACTGAGAAAGTAGTCTTAAGAATTTCTAAGTGTTTCACTGAAAACACTCTCCTTTCATCCCCCAATTTAAGTAAGCATCTGAAAAAGATGCAATGCAAGATAAGATGAGCATTAATCCCAAGATACAGAACCCCAAAACACAGACGGGTGAATAAAGAAATAACAGTAGAAAGAGAGAATTAAAGGAAGGTAACATTTTTAAATTTTGCCAAAGTCCAAGGACTGCAACAGGTATTTCATTTAAAGAACACTGTCAAGCCAAAGAGTGTAACTTCTAAGATCAGGACATAGGAGTTCAAATGTCTGTACTACTATCTGAGGCCTGGTTAAGTCACACAGTTTGAATTTCAAGGTCCTTATCTGTAATTTAGGTGGTTGTGAAAACTTTATCTGTAATTTAGGTTGTTATGGAGCACAAAACTGATATTGTATCTCTAAATTCTAAAGCCTACATAAATATTAAGCCATGTTTGACAAAATTTTACATTATTTTTCCCTGATGCATGGAAATACACCTGCTAAGCTCTAGACCAAACTCTACAAGAATTTAAGCTAAATCTCATTAGTTTTTTATTTTCCTTATGTTCACTTCTTTCCTATTTTGTATCCATGTCTCCAAATATCTCATTGCTTTACACAATATATAATATACACAATAGAAGCACAAATTACTTCCCCCCTCTATTGCCTCCTCCCTTTTCCACACCCAGCCAACATGGTATCTGCACACACATACTCCTGTATAGCAATGTAAGTATAAAGGCTACTGGAGGAAAAATATAGGATTTTCTTCTATCCTGGTAGAATCTTCTCAGTGACTCTAAAAGACAGTATCTTTACCACCTTGGCTTCCCAAGAAAATTTGCTACTACAATGCAGGTTGTAATATAATGGAAGAAATCTCACCAAACAGTAGCTATTTGGAAAGAGTCAACATTTTGCACTACCACTCAGAGAATAAGCCACCACCCATTTAATTATGCACTACATCCACTTTTGTTTTCTTATGCCTTTTAAATATAATTTCTGCACACAGTTATATCTGTAGGGCTGTAATTGATCTTAATGAAATTAAACACTAGAACTAGTAAAGCATTTATGAGACAAAGTCTCCCAACATTAATGCTAGTCATTTTGAAATGTGTATTTATTTTCATCTCTGGGGGGGGGGGAGAAAAAGGTATCCTTCATTCATTGGTTCACTCCCCAAATGCCATTAACAGGCAAGGCTGGGCCAGGCAGATGCCAGGAACCTGGAAATCCATTTGAGTCTCCACATGGGTATCAGGAACACAAGTACTTGAACCCTCATCTGTTGCTTCCCAAGACGCATTAGCAGGAAGTCAGATCAGAAGTAGAAGAACCGGGATCTGAATCAGCCTCCAATATGGGCTGTAGGCAACCTAAGTGGGGGCTTAATTTTTTGCACTACAATGGCCACCCCAACATTAACCATTTTAAAACATGGAACTCCAAGTAGTATCAAGTAGCATTTGAACTAAAATACAATTCAGCCAGATTTACATTCATAGGTTGAATGCCTGACAAGGATTATTTTCATCCTGGAGATATATTAAATATACAAAAACAGCTTTTCCCTAAATTAAGTAAAATAAGTAAAGAGTAGGCTACCAGAATCTGAAGGGCTTGCTCTGGTGATGCTCTGGGATTTAAGCAACTGTAATTCCTCTGACATTTTTTGGTAAAACACACTTTAATAAGAATAATTACACACTCAAATTAAGTGTTCTGCATTGTTCTAGTACCAAGAAATTTAATAGTCGAATTTACATAGACTCTGGAGAATTCATGATTTTTCCATCTCAAAATGTGTTATTTCCAAAACTTCTTGCTTCTAAAGAGGAAAATGCTTAACTTTGACTCTAGATAAACTGCTTCAGTTGTGGAATGCTATAATATGTATTTTAATATTGTCAATATTTGTTTATTTTTCATGTGCCATATGCAACCCTATTTTTGTCCAACTCCAGAGACCTTAATACACGTTTGTGCTCACAAGTTTGTAAATAATAAGGGACCTACAAATTACATATGAATAATTTATAATGCTTGCTGTTTTAATAGTTATTTTGAAAAAATTTGGATCTCTTCATTTTGAAAATGCTGTGCATATATTTTCCTATGAAAGTGTTTATGGACACTACATTCCCTTACAGGCTATCACATTTTTATTTTCACTTAATAGTTCACCATTTTTCCAGAACTGTGTAATGTTTTGAGCATGGTGAATTATGAAAATTTAGAATTTATTCATTCTTAGTTTTACAAATTTCATGAGAAAGTCTTGGCAAACACTCATCTCTGCAAACAAAAATTCCTATTTGGACATCTCATTTTAAAAAGTAATTTCCTCTTTTCCATGTCTCTCCATTCTCATATTCCTCAATCCTCAATCCCCTATTGTTCACGTTCTTCACTCCTCCACCTTCCTTAATCTTCAGTTCCTCATTTGAAGGTCTAAGTTCCTCTTCTCCTTATCCCCTCAAATCTGCCTCTCTGGCCAGGAGCCCTGGGCTATTCATCATACTGCCTGGCACACTCCAGCCTGGAATCAATTTCACTGCCTGCTTCCTTAGCCTCTACATCAGCGCCTCTGATCCGTGATGAGGAAAAAAATTATACAACTGTTCGGATCAATTCCAAGTTATGGTTTCTACACCCACTGGGTGCTCACAACTGCATGGAAAATCTCTGTGTTTGCATAGGCAGCCTTCTCAAATAGGCAATTTCAAATATCCTCCCTTTCCTCACACTTACCCAATCTCTTAATCTGACATTTTCAACACTAGACCTCTCCTCCTACAAAAAGAGAGAGAGAAGGATGGGGGGCGTTGGGGAGAGAGACCTTAGACCTCCCCCCACACACACTTTTGCTGAAGCTGTTCTTCCTCTCTTGCCTGGACCCCAGCCCTCAAGGCTACTCAGGCAACTTGCTCTCACTCAGGCTGGGTCCCTTCCACTCTTCAACAACCCTTCCTCTGCTTATAGTTTTCTTCCCACCAGCACTTACCCTATCCAAGTCTCTCCCCTATTAAAATAAACCTTCTTGGCCTTTCCTTTTCCTTATAATTCTACTCTCTCCTACCACATACTTCTCATTTCTTTACACCTCATTCCAAACTACTAATACAGCCCTTGCCAGGTCACCAATGATCTTCTATTACATCCAATGAATGCGTCTCAATCATATCTTTGACTTTTACATCCACATGATAGTTTTCATTTGTTTCCCTTCCTTGCCAAGGTCCTCTCCTGTTGCATCCAGGACACCACACTCTTCAGATTTCCTTCCCTCAGTGTCCAACCCTCTTTCCTGGTCTCCACTCAAGCCACTCTTGCCTTTTTCAAACTGGCACCCAGAGACTCTAGACCAAGCTATTTTTTCTTTGTATTTTAAATATTTTCCCTTGATAAACTTAGTCTACTTCCAAGACACATTTACCATCTCTATGTTGTTAACCTCTAGAATGATAGCCCGGACTTCTCTGCTGAAACTCAGAACCATACAAACAACTGCTCACAAGATTTCTTCCACATGCAATAACAGAATCCAAACTCATCAACTATGCATTTGGCTTACTGTAAACCCACTTAGCCTCTCCTACTTCTCTGTGAATTTACTGACTTAGTAATGACATTCCAAGTTCCCTCAGCTTCTCAAACCAGAAACACAGAGAAGGGAACTTCCAAAAGTTCATTGTAACATGTGTATCCTGATCCACATAATACACACAGGGTCACTGCCTGTGTGGCTTCAGTTATAGGGGCTCAATGATTCTCAAGGTACCATATTCCATCCTCTTCCTCAAATTAACAAGGCTTTGTCATTATGCACCTAAGTAAACTTATCTTTTAATTCCACATTTGCACATTAAACTCATATGTATGTATAAATGTATTTATATGTGTATAAATCTAAGCATGCAAAAGTTTAAAAATTTAATTTATAGACATATACTCATATATCTATCTATATCTATATATATATATATGTTTATATTACTTTTCCAACATCATTTCACACTGAATACAAAATCTGGGTGATCCCTCCTTCTCGGTGTATCTTGAATCTGTCAGTTTCTCATCATCCTTGCCTAATTCATATCACCATTTTCAGCCTCCTAGACACTGTTGCAGCTTCTAGCTTGCCTATGTGGCCCTTCTTCCACACTGCACACTGCAGTCCAAAATGATTGTTTTAAAACATAAATTTCCTTTCGGGAGGTATTTTAAACCAATACCACACTCAGGAATGCCCATCCTCTTAAATACAACATTGAAGACCATCATGACCTGGCTGCTTAGCCCTGCACCTTACTGTTGACACTGCTAGCTCCTTCAACCACCCTCCCAGTCAAACTGAACTTGACATCTGCAGGTGTTACATTCTCTTTCTTTTCGATCCTTAGCACATGTTGATACCTCTGTCTAGAAGTAGCTCTCCAGACTGCTAGTGTCTAACTGCTCAGCTTGCCCTCTTCCTCTGTGCAATCACCTACAATGTTTCCCAGTCTTAATGTAGATGTTACCACTTGCAGAAAACCTTTATGCTACACCCCCTGTCCAGGTTAGGCCCTCCACAGTGGTCCTTCAGTACTCCATGATTATGTCCTTTTATTAGCAAGTATCACAATTTCTGGTAGTTTATCTATTTTCTCCCACAGCATCACATCAAGCCCAAAGTAAGTTCTAAACAAACGATGAAAATGAAGTCATCCCACAAAATTTGTAGATATTTGTATATAACTGTTTATACATTATACATGGGTTTAATTCCAAGGAAATAATGTGAAAGAAGTAAACATTTGTGTCCACCTTGAATGAATAAGTTTAACTATTTAAAGCAGAGGATCAAATGTGATAATCTCTCAGCATATGAGGACATCTGGGTTTATATGGTCCTGGACGTACATTAGGACTGTTATACCCTGGTAGGTCAGGAGTTGGGGCAACTCTTGCTTGCTGCAGTAACAAGGCTAAGCAATGGCAATATGCTCATGCCATCTAGTTAACAGATTTTTATCCACTAAATGGGAATTAGATTAATAAGAGGACCATGAAATAATCTTCTGTACAAATGCATGACCATCATTTTTATAAGCCACTGAAAATTAAGAAAATGTTATATTTAATATTTTGGAAAACCTGAAAATTCTTCCATCATTAGTTTTCTTTCTCCACACAAACTTCAGTTCCTAAGACATATACAATGTGAGCATTTCCTGCCTTAAGTAAGAAGCCTAAGCAGCTTTTCCTTCATCTTTTTCTTCTTGTGGTAACTGATCTGTCCTATGTACAAGTCCAGGTAAGAGTCTTCAGGTCTATTCAGGGATTAGACTGCTGACTTGCATCAGTACTAAAATATCACACCATTTTTTTAATCACAGAAGTGGTATTACAACCAGAACAAAAAAAGAAAAAGTGACATCTTTCCCACTCTATGCTGCATAGATACCAAACAACCAGTCTCTATCTTTATGATGCCCTAGTTGTCCAGCCCAACTTCTTGAGAGAAAATGGATTATCTACCACTATATAGGTTTGCCAGATAAAATACAAGCCATCAAATTAAATCTGAATTTCAGATAAATAGTGAAAAATCTGTACTTTGTGTATTCCAAATATTGCATGGGACCTACTCATACTAAACTTTATTCATTTGTTATCTGAAATTCTAATTAAACTGTGTATTAAATAATTTTGTTAAATCTGGCAACTCCAGGTATCTGGGCTGTTGCCAGGAATTATCTCAAAAAACCACCTTCTACTTCCAAGTCAGCTACATGCTATCAATCACCATCCCATCTTAAAAGCCCCACCATAAGTTACTCCTCAGAGGTGCAATAAGAAAGTACTTAGCCCAGTCTCCTCATTTCCCATTGTGCAAATAGAGAAACAGAGTTCACAATGATGGATAGTATAATCAGAGAGGGTTCCAGTTTCTCTTAGTGTTTTTAGCTACAAGTCTAGCATTCTATCCACTACATAAAAATCAGATGGCAAAAATAAATAAATAAATAAAATGGTCATTTACTACATGATACTACTGACAAAACACAGCTAGGCTGTGGTTGGGTGGGAAATGATTGTTGATCCTCTCAGAAAGCCCGAAGGTCATATAAAAACCCAGTTAAATGAACTGCAGGCAACATAATACTAATATAAACCAATGACTAATCAAGAATAAGGATATGAATATAGAAGTGCAGCAAAAGCTCGTAGGAAGACAGCAGCTGGAGGTACCTACAAAGCCACTGAACCAGAGAAGGTCAGGAAGGCTCTAATGTAGATTCCTCAGAACTGTACAAGAGCCCATAGAGTCCAGTGAAACTTTATGTGTGCTATACTTGACACTCATCAATGTAAAAGAGGCATCTGAAAACAATCAACTTAAAATGACACAGGAACATCGAAACACATTCAACTGATTGGTGCATAAATACTACTGCCTTTGAGGGCCTATTCCTTGTACATAGCAAGGGGGCGGCATTATGGCATCATAGGTTAAGCTGTAGCCTGCAATGCCAGCATCCCATATTGGTGCAAGTTCAAGTCCTGGCTATTCCACTTCTGATCCAGCTCCCTGCAAACGCGCCTGGGAAAGCACTGGAAGATGACCCAAGTCCTTGGGCCCCTGTACCCACGTGAGAGACCCAGAAGAAGCTTCTGGCTCCTGGCTTTGGCCTGGCCAAGTCCCAGACATTGCAGCCATTTGGGAGAGTGAACCAGTGGGTAGGAGATCTCTCTATCCCTTCCTCTATCTCTGTATAACTCTTTCAAATAAAATAAATCAAGGAAAAGAAAATATCTAACCGCATGACATCTTTTACATTTCCTGAATGTGGAATTAGTGTGAATATCATAAACTCAGAGGCCTATGATTTTTGAGGTCACCCTCTGTGACACTTAATTTTATGTCAACTAGATTGGGCCACAAGATACCAAAATCTATGGTTAAACACTTGTCTGGTGTACATGAAGGTGTTTGGGATGAGATTAACAACTGAATTATAGGCTGCATAATGCAGATTGTCCTCCCAAGTGGAGACAGGCACATCTAACACACTGAAGGCCTTGAGAGATCAAAACCTAAGAAAAAATACTCACCCTGTTTGGCTATGTTTGAGCTGAGAAACTGGTCTTCTAGTCTGCTACTCTCTTTTTTTTAATTTTTGTTTAAGGTATACAAATTTCATATATAGATTTAGGAACATAGTGATACTTACCACCCTACCCACCCTTCTGCCCATACTCCTACCCTTCCTCCTCCTTGCTCTTTTATTCCCTTTCTTAATTTTTACAATGGCCTATTTTCAGTCTATCTTATATTCACAAGATTAACCATATGTGAAGAGTTCAACAAATAGTAAGAAGAAACAAACACTATTCTTCAACAGTGGACAGACTGTAAAAAAATTCAACCCTCAAAATGTCAATTCCACTCCTATTCATTACATTTTGGGAACTCTACTGTTAACATCAAATGAGGAAAAACATGTGTTATTTGTCTTTTTGGAACTAACTTATTTCACTAAGCATGATGATTTCTAGTTGAATCCATTTTTGTTGCAAAAGACAGGGATTTTATTCTTTTTTTACCACTGAGTAGTATTCCAGTGTATATATATATACCATAATTTCTTTATGCAGTCATCAGTTGCTAGACATCTGGGTTGATTCCATATCTTAGCTATTGTAAATTGAGCTGCAATAAGCCTGGGGGTACAGATAACTCTTTCAAATATGATTTCATTTTCCTTGAGTAAATTCTCAGGAATAAGATTGCTGAGTTATATGGTAGATCTATTTTCAACTTTCTGAAGTATTTCCATACTGTCTTCCACAATGGCTGCAGCAGTTTACATTCACACCAACAGTGGACCAGGGTACATTTTTCCTCACATCCTTGCCAGCATTTGTTGTTTGCTGATTTATATATGAGAGTCATTCTAAGTGGAGTGAGATGATACTTCGCTGTGGTTTTGATTTGCATTTCCCTGATGGCTAGTGAACCTGAGCATTTTTTCAAGTGTCTGTTGGCCATTTGAATTTCCTCCCTTTAAAAATGCCTGTTCAAGTCCTTTGTCCATTTCTTAACTGCATTGTTTGCTTAGTTGTTGTTGAATTTCTTGAGCTCTTTACAGATTCTGGATATTAATCCTTCATCAGTTTCATAGTCTGCAAATAATTTCTCCCATTCTATTGGTTGCCTTCTATTGTCTTTGGACTATAACTGAAACTGACTCTTTTGATCTTCAGGCATTCAGACTGTTGAGTTCTCAGTGTCCAAAAATCACATGTGCCAATATTTATTCAATCAATTGACCTAATCACCTAATCCAATTGTTTCTCTGTTTTTCTGGACAACACTGACAAATGTATCTTCCCTTGCCCCCATTCTCTTGAAGGATGCAATAATCCAAGAAATCAATGGAAATCATACTCTGAACAGAGGCCTCATCACACATGAAGATTAGAAAATAAGCCGGCGCTGAGGCTCAATAGGCTAATCCTCCACCTGCGGCGCCAGCACGCTAGGTTCTAGTCCCAGTCGGGGCACCGGATTCTGTCCTGGTTGCCCCTCTTCCAGGCCAGCTCTCTGCTATGGCCCAGGAGTGCAGTGGAGGATGGCCCAAGTGCTTGGGCCCTGCACCCACATGGTAGACCAGGAGAAGCACCTGGATCCTGGCTTGAAATCAGCGCAATGCGCTGGCCGCAGCATGCCAGGCATGGCAGCCATTGGAGGGTGAACCAATGGCAAATGGAAGACCTTTCTCTCTGTCTCTCTCTCTCTCACTGTCGACTCTGCTTGTCAAAATAAATAAATAAATAAATAAATAAATAAATAAATAACAAGAGTGTCAAACTGTTAAATCAATAACAGGAGTCACTGTGTACTTACGTCTCAGGAGGGTTCTGTCCTTAATGTGTTGTCCAATGTGAAGTAATGCTATAACTAGCACCGAAACAGTATTTTTACACTTTGTGTTTCTGTGTGGGTGCAAACTGATGAAATCTTTACTTAGTATATACTGAATCAATCTTCTGTATATAAAGATAATTGAAAATGAAAAAAAAAAAAACTTTGGTGTTAAATTGGAAATTGCATAGATAATTAATCAATTTTAAAAAAATATCATTTAGGTCTTCGTTTTTTTCCAGAGTGTCTTGGCTTTCCATGCCTAGAATATTCTCATGGGCTCTTGAGCCAGATCTGAATGCCTTAAGGGCTGATTCTGAGGCCAGAGTGCTATTTAGGACATCTGCCATTCTATGAGTCTGCTGTGTCTCTCGCTTCCCATGTTGGATCATTCTCTCCCTTTCTGATTCTATCAGTTAGTATTAGCAGACACTAGTCTTGTTTGTGTGATCCCTTTGACTCTTAGACCTATCAGTGTAATCAATTGTGAGCTGAAATTGATCACTTGGACTAGTGAGATGGCCTTGGTACATGCCACCTTGATGGGATTGTATTGGAATCCCCTGGCACAATTCTAACTCCATCATTTGGGGCAGTTCCGATTGAGCATGTCCCAAATTGTACATCTCCTCCCTCTCTTATTCCCACTCTTATATTTCACAGGGATCACTTTTCAGTTAAATTTAAACACCTAAGAATAATTGTTTGTTAATTACAGAGTTCAACCAATAGTACTAGAATAAAAAAATTACTAAAATGGATAAAGTATTACATTGTACAACAACAGTCAGCACAAGAGCTGATCAAGTTACTGTTTCTCATAGTGTCCATTTCACTTCAATAGGTTTCCCCTTTGGTGCTCAATTAGTTGTCACCGATCAGGGAGAACATATGATATTTGTCCCTTTGGGACTGGCTTAATTCAGTGGAACGAATGGGGCCATCAAAGAAGGAGGTACCTTTCTCTGAAGGGAGGAGAGAACCTCCACTTTGACTATGACCCTGTCGGAATAAGATTGAAGTCGGCGAACCCTAAAGGCTTCCATAGCCTTGGCAACTCATGACTAGAGCCTAGGGAGATTACTGATGCCATAAACAAGAGTGTCAAATTGTTAAATCAACTTCAGGAGTCACTGTGTACTTACGTCTCATGTGGGATCTGTCCTTAATGTGTTGTCCAATGTGAAGTAATGCTATAACTAGCACTGAAACAGTATTTTACACTTTGTGTTTCTGTGTAGGTGCAAACTGATGAAATCTTTACTTAGTATATACTGAATCAATCTTCTGTAAATAGATAATTAAAAATGAAAAAAAATCTTGGTGTTAAATTGGAAATTGCCTAGAAAATTAATCAATTTTTTAAAAAAATATATCATGTAAGATCTCTGTCCTTAATGTGCTATACATTGTGAATTAATACTATTACTAGTACTCCAACAGTATTTTTCACTTTGTGTTGCTATGTGAGGGCAAACTGTTGAAATCTTTACTTAATATATAGTAAATTGATCTTCTGTATATAAAGAGAATTGAAAATGAATCTTGATGTGAAGCAAGGGGAGAGGGAGTGGGAAAGGGGAGGGTTGTGGGTGGGGGCGGGAAAGTTATGGGGGGGAAGCCATTGTAATCTATAAGCTGTATTTTGGAAATTTATATTCTTTAAATAAAAGCGTTATAAAAAAATATATCATGTAGGATCTCTGTCCTTAATGTGCTGTACATTGTGAATTAATACTATAACTAGTACTCCAACAGTATTTTTCACTTTGTGTCTCTATGTGAGGGCAAACTGTTGAAATCTTTATGTAATATATACTAAACTGATCTTCTGTATATAAAGAGAATTGAAAATGAATCTTGATGTGAATGGAAGGGGAGAGGGAGCGGGAAAGGGGAGGGTTGCAGGTAGGAGGGAAGTTATGGGGGGGGGAAGCCATTGTAATCCATAAGCCGTACTTTGGAAATTTATATTCTTTAAATAAAAGCTTAAAAAATAAAGAAAAAAAGATTAGAAAATATCTGCTGTCTGTCCAGCTGTCCAGCATGTAAACTGAAAATAGGTGGCTTTACTTATTCAGGAAGTGGAAATTTAGCAAGTAGCCTAGTGCTCTGAAACCAGAAGGAACCGTAAGGCCAATAAGATGATGGTGACTACAGCTAATTTGATTAAACTTGCATAAGGGTGGCTGGCACTGTGGCACAGCGGGTTAACGCCCTAGCCTGAAGCGCCAGCATCCCATGTGGGCACCGGTTCTAGTCCTGGCTGCTCTTCTTCCCATCCAGCTTTCTGCTGTGGCCTGCGAAAGCAGTAGAAGATGGCCCACGTGGGAGTCCCGGAAGAAGTTCCTGGCTCCTGGCTTTGATCGGCGTAGTTCCGGCCGTGGTGGCCAATTGGGGAGTGAACTAGCGGATGGAAGACATCTTTCTCACTCTTTCTCTCTCTGCCTCTCCTCCTCTCTCTGTGTAACTCTTTCAAATGAATAAATAAATCTTAAAATAAAATAAAATAAAATAAAATAAACTGGCACAAGAGAAATGTGGTGTCCCTAATATGAAGGACACAATGACAATGCAGTCCTTGCAGAGAACCTGGCTTGGAATTTATATAGTCAAACAAAAAGTAGATTTAGTCCAGTAGGAAATGTAATTAATAAAAATTAAACAAGGAGAAACAAATTAGGGGCAAGAAATCACAGAAATATCTAAAATTAGTACCAAATATTTAGCCTAGCAATAAAGACGCCAGTTGAGACATCCACATCCCAGATTGAAGTACCTGAGTTTAAGTCCCAGCTCCAATTCTGATTCTAGCTCCTGCTAATGTGTACCCTGGTAGGCAGCAGGTGATGGCTATGTAGGTGGGTCACTATTACAAACATGGGAGATCAGAATTGAATTTCCAGATCCTGGCTCCAGCTCTGGCCTCAGCTCTGCCCTGGCTTTTGCAGCTCTTTAGGGAACAAACCAAAGAATGACAACTCTTCCTGTGTGTGTGTGTGTGTGTGTGTGTGTGTGTGTGTGTGTCTGAATCTGAAATAAATTTAAAAAAATTTAAAGAAATCTCTAACACTGAAATGTGAACGTTTCTGTAAAGAGAGACATGTATTATATAATGGAACCAGCTCTTATCTACTGCTGAGAGCCAATTGTGTACTTCTCTTCCCAACTCCACATACAGTGACTTCTTGTTGGCAGTTTGAAAGTGCCCATGGTAGGAGTATTTATACATAGAAACCGGCAAACACTTCAAATCAGTGCTTCTTATTTATTTTTTTTTCTCTGAGCCAGTTTACAAGCACAGTACTGTCCACTGCCTAAAACCCAGAAGACAAAATGTGACAAGGAGTACTACAGGACCAAGAGGCTCAGGATGTCTTTGAAGAAGGTGCTCATCTAGGATGGTCTGGGATCAGAACCTGTGTTCTTTGGAGCACAGGCAGCACACCTAGGCTAGAATTGGAAAGAAGGGTCTAGCATAATTCCCCACTATCAAGAATCCTATCTATAGGAACCTAATCCAAAAGTTTATCTCAAATTACATAGAGACAGAGAAAACAGAGGAAGCTTAAACTTTAAGTAATATTTAGAAATCCATGTTTTATAGATATCCCAATTATTGTTTTTATTTTGTTTGTTTCCTGAATTTTCTTTTGAAAATTGGCTGTTCTAAGGAATGTAAATTCATTTTTAAAAAATTTATTTGAGAGAAACAGACCACAATTTCAAAACCTTAGCCGTGATAGCCCAAATAAGATTGCCAGAGTTGATACAGGAAATGGTAAAGAAGTGTCAAAGCAAGCCAAAAAGGATGTAAAGTTAAATATCATCCACTTTGAAATAGAAACTAATAGCTATTTGACCAAGGGTAGATATAACTGATATTTGCAAAACTGCCTCCAAAGATTCCACAGGACATCCACACACTAGTAAAGACCCCAAATGGAATAACAATGGCTTCAGCCTGCAACTTAAGAAATAGCCCTTGAATTTGCTCAACAATATTACAATTACTCATTAATTTTCTTTTCCTCTAACTTCAAGACAGGGACAGACCTTAAATAATCTATGTGTACATGGGCAAGCAGGTAACTGTTTTTGCACTTTAGCAGCAAGTAATTACTAAACTTACTCCAAAGAACTGAAACACATTTCTTGCATTTTCTGTGCTAATTTTTCCAACAATGATAAATAATTTTAAGAATCACCTTGATTATGAAATTTCTCTGTGTGTGCAAAAGACAGCATTCATCTCTTCGGATTTAATAAGAAACTATTTTATTTACTACTGCAAATGCAGCAGTCACTTAACAGGATATGTAAAAGAATGGAGATAATATCAGGAATAATTTTATGGTATGTTTGTATATGTGTCTGAGTTGGGTTTCCTACTTACAGCTATGTAAAATCCTTCTTTGACATTTCCTCTAAAAATTCGTAATTTCAGAGCATTTCCATTTTAAAGTAAGCATAAGTAAAAAGTGTTAGAGAAGAAAACTTACCTTAGCAATCAGTTAGTTCAAAACCTAAATGTTACAGATGCAGCAAGAGTCCATTTGTTAATGGAAGAGCACAAGCCAAGTCTTGTGGTTTGTTGTCCAGCATTCTTTCTGGTATGATGATACACAGCTTCTCCAAGAAATAAATATCAACCTAGTACTAGTTGGCTGAAGGTTACAAAATATTAAAGCAGATGACGTATTAACAGGTAGGGTGAGGGTAAAGCACATCGACAGAAAACAAAACCCTGGGTCTCCTGTCTTAGCAGTCTGGGAGAGCCTCAGCTGATAGTCTCTACCAGGGCCATCATCAATCTCTTATCTTCCCCCCTCAATCCACGCCAATTGACTGGGACCAAAGATTCACAATAGGAAATGGCAAAACAAGAAATTCTCAAAAATGCTTTCCACCTGTAAAATTGTTCACCTCTAACTCCATAGTCACCTTTTTTATCCATTTGGGTACTTTCCAATTCACTAGCTCCCCAGGTAACTGTATTATGTGAGTTAAAGGTGTTAGAGAATCTGTATTGGATTTGCGTGGTATCTGTGATAAAATGCCCTATTCTCCTTTGGTTCATGAGAGTCTTTATACACATCAATAGAGAGTGTTTTAACTAAATTGCTACTGGCGCAATCTTTTTTTTAAATATTGTTTCATATTTCCCGGAATAATAACCTTTGAGGCATCATATTTTTCTATCAATTATTATAAAAACAAAAGCAAAAAAAAGTTGAGAAGTTTTCCAATCCAACGTCATTTGTATTTCTAGTTTATATTGATTTATGTCTCAAAATCGCTTGTGATTATAAAAATTATACCAATAAAAAGTCATTACATATGATTTATGCAGGTTTGGCTCTATACAATTCCCAAGGATTTCATTCAGATCAGAAGTGCGGATACTGCCCCAAGCACAACCTGCATGTCCATGAATGATGGTATCATGTCTCATTTTCAAAAATATTAATTTGTTTATTTGAAAGAGTTAGAAATAGGGTGAGACAGTCACTCCCCAGATAGCTGTATAGGCTGAGGTTGGGCCAGGCTGAAGCAAAAAGCCAGGAGTTTCTTCCAGGTCTCCCAAGTGGATGGCAAGAACCCAATTACTTGGTCCATCATCTGCTTCTTTTCCCAGGCACATCCCCAGAGAGCTGAATTGGAAGTAGAGCAGCCGGGACATGAACCGGTACCCATATGGGGTGCCAGTGGCTTTACTTGCTAGGCCATACATAATACTGATCCCACACCCCACCCCCCCATCATCTCTGTATAGGTCTTGGATTCCTACAATTATTTATGAAGTAGAGAGCCAGTTTTGTTCTCTTCAGAAAATGCTGTTTTGCCTGGTTTTACAAACTCATCACGAAGTCACAAATATATAGACTGCATGTTTAACAAAGCTTTAACTAACTGATCTATATTAATAGAGGGAAAAATTTAGGATAAACAAAAATAGAGATGTGTTGGAGCAGGCATTTGCTGCACCAGTTAAGACAACTGCTTGAGACACTGGCATCCCCTATCAGACTGCCTGGGTTCAAGTCTCAGCTCTGCTTCAAATTTCAATTTCCTGGTAAATGTACACTCAGAGAGGCAGTAAATAATGGCTCAAGTACTGGGATCCCTGCCAGCCACATGGGAGACTTGCGTTGAATCCCGAGCTCCTGGCTTTGTCCTGACCTAGCCCTGGCTATTGTGGGTATTTAGGGAGTAAAGTAATAGCTGGAAGATTTCTCTCTCTCTCTCTCTCTCTCTCTCTCTCTTTCCTCTCTCTCTTTTTCTTTCACTTTCAAGTAAATAAAGATAAATAATTTTGTTTAAATAGAGGTCTCTTAAGTAAGACAACACAGGTTCAAAAAGATCTAAACATATCATTTATGGACTTCAGTTTCACCTTCTTCAGCTGCAACAGGACAATAGCAGCACCTGACCTATTGTACTCAGTAACTGCTATGATGCAATGAAATTCAAATCAGCCAGCACAAGGCTCAGGTGCTCAGTTATAGCAACCAAAGACAGAGCAAGTCAGGCACGCTCACAGCCTAGGGAGGTGTGGATGAGAATGGCCCATGGGGGACCTACCGAGCAGATTCTCCTCTTGTTGCACTTTGCTTTATGGTGCTTCATGGATCCTGCATTTGTACAAATCAGCCAGCACAGTTCCTGCCATATGCAAGGGCTCAAGAGATCTTAAAGGACCCTGAAAGAATTCCTACATCAGTCCTGGGAGTTAGCCCAATTGCTGACTTAAGGACTGTCATTCACCCATTTTAACCAAAAGGACTCCAGCATAGCAGACTGCCCAGGTCATCCTGTTGTTGCTGGTTCTGGAAATATATGCTGAGAACCACAGAGGGGCATTTGTAATTAACAATATTATATATTTCAAAGTAGCTAAAAGAGGTGATTTTGGCTGTTCTTTCCACAAAGAAATGATAAATGTTTGAGGTGATGGGTAAGCTAAGATCTTGAATATTACACAATGTGTATATATGCATCAAAATACACACTGTATCTGTATGTATAACTATTTTTTAAAATTTATCTATTTATTTATCTGGGAGACAGAGACTTAGAGATTGAGTGCCAGATAGAGGATGAAAGTTCCAGTTCACTGGTTTGCAATCTAAATACTCACAATGGCCAAACTGAGCTAAGACAACACTTAGAGCTGAGAACTCAATCCAAGATTCCCAAGAAACATTCACCTGGGCCATGAATGCTGCCTCCCATTGTCTACAATGGCAGAAAGCTGGAGTTAGCGCTAGAGCTGGATACTGAATTCAGGCACTCCTATATGGGACAGGGGCATCTTTATCACTAGAATAAATATCTACCCCAATATGTATAATTATTATGTGTCAACTAAAAATTTTTTTAAAAAATAGATGTAAAAAACTTAAAGTTTCTTTTATAAATATCTATGTGCTGGAAACTTAAAAACATCCTTCTAAATAAGAAATTATATTGAAAATAAGAAAATACTTAGAACTGAATAATATATGTCTACATGTATATAGTCAAACAAACTAACAGGGAAATTAATAACCTTGATATTTATATTGGAAAAGAGAACAAATCTAAATTAATGGGCAAAGAATTAGAAGGAAAGGGTAGACATAAAAGTAGAAATAAATAAGTTAGAAAGGTGAGTCTTCAAAAACATTAGTGAAATATAAAATAAAACAATAATCTAGTAATGTTTTTCAAGGACATAAGAGAGAGACAGAGACAAAGAGATACCAGAAACAAAAGTCAATTTAACAAAAAACATAGTAAAGATTAAAAGTTAAGAATATAGGGGCCAGCACCATGGCTCACTAGGTTAATCCTCCACCTGTGGCGCCGGCATCCCATATGGGCACTGGGTTCTAGTCCTGGTTGCTCCTCTTCCAGTCCAGCTCTCTGCTGTGGCCTGGGAGGGCAGTGAAGGATGGCCCAAGTCCTTGGGCCCCTGCACCCGCACGGGAGACCAGGAAGAAGCACCTGGCTCCTGGCTTCGGATCAGCGCAGCGCTGGACATAGCAGCCATTTAGGGAGTGAACCAACCGAAGGAAGACCTTTCTCTCTATCTCTCTCTCTGTCTATAACTCTACTTGTCAAATTCTAAAAAAAAAGTTAAGAATATAATAAACAGCAAGTTTTAATATTAGGCCAATTCAATAGTACTAGAAAATAAATTTTAGGTTATTTATTTGTTTATTTATTTATTTAAGTGGAAGAGACACACAGAGAGAGACAGAGAGGAAGAGCTCCAAATCACCAGCTCACTACCTAAATGCCCACAACGGCCCCCGTCTAGAACCAAAGCCAGGAGCCAGAGACCCAATCCAGGTCTCCTGATGTGGGTGGCACTAATCCAACCATTAATGCCTTCCAGGTTCTGTATTATCTGGCATCTAGAGTCAGTCACAGAGGTAGAGGTAGGTACCGAAACCAGGCACACCAATGTGGGACACAGGTGTCTTAACCAACATCTTAACATCTGCCCCATTAGAGGGTAATTTACTAAAATTAGCTCAAAAAGAAAGAAAAGCTGAGTGGCGCTATGTCCAGTAACATGGATTTTTCCCAGGAATACAAGAGTAGTTCAAAATGAAAATGCAATCAATTGAACCCAGCATATTAATAGGTGAAAGAAGAAAATCATATGACCATATTCATTGTCACAGAAAAATGTTTAGAAAATCCAACATTCAATCATGAATTTAAAAACCACAAAAAAGGAATCAGGAAAGTTTTTTCAATGTGATAAAAAATATCTCTGATAAACCTATAACTGACATATTTAATGCTTAAACACTGAAACTTTCTCCTTAAGACAGGGAATAAAGCAAGAATATCAACTGTCACCCATCCTATTTGACAACAGAAAGTATGATTTTAGAAAGTACAATAAAGTAAGACAGCAATAAATAAATAAAAGGTATACAAAATTTGGAAAGGAATAAATCTCTATTCACATAAAGATGGATTGTTTATGTCAAAAATCCAAATAATCTTTTTAAAAAAAGCTTCTAGAACTGAGCATAATGAAATCACAGAATATGTCATTACCATACAAAATCAGCTATATTTCTATAGAGTAACAATGAACAAATAAAATGAAATTTAAAAAAGAATAAAATGTTCAAAAGCATAGATGACATGCAATGCTTAGACTTAAATCATACAGAATATGTGCCAAAGCTGTATAGTGGAAACTACAAAACTGATAAAAAAAAAAAAAAACAAAGGTCTACATAGTGAAAGCATGCTACAAATCAATAGCAGAAGACCTATATTTCAACAGAAAAATGGTTAAAGAATATGAAAAGTCACCCACAAAATTAGCATTACCAAATTACTAAAAAGCCATATAAAAATATGCAGACTTTTGAGAAAAGGACATTAAAATGACAAAGTTATGCATTCAGACATGGAAGATTGGCAAAACTTCCATTAAACTGCAACAATGTAGGACAAGATAAAAACTTATACAGTTCACTTTTGAAAACTAAGGTGACAATGCCTGGTAATGCTGAAATGTTCCTCCTATGGAATCTGGTAATGAAATTTCACAACAAACACCCTAGATAAACCCATGTGCATGTATGAAAAAGATACTAACATTTATGGTCTTTGCAGTACTATCTACAATATTAAAACAGAATAATTAAATTGATTGACTATCTTAAAAAAATCAAAGATCTAATTAAATGGAGAACTAGGCAATGATTTTTGAGTTGAAAGATTCGACTGCCAAGATGCCATTTTTCCCGTATTGATCTACAGATTCCAAGATTCCAATCAGAATTCTACTCAGATTATATGTGGAAATCAACAATCTGATTATAGCATTTACACAGAAAATCAAAGAAAATAGTATATACAAAATAATTTTGAAAACGAAAAACAAATTTGACAGATACATACAATGAGAAATTAAGACTTACTATAATGCTTCAGAAACCAGGACAGTATGATATTAAAGAAAAAGTAAATATATAAATCGATAGAACACAATAGAGTCCAGAAATAGATGCAGACATTGATTTTTCAACAAAATACAAAGGCCATTCAGTGGAAAAAAAACTACTCTTTTCCATGAATGGTGCTGGAACAACTCGGCCTCTGTGAGCAAAGAGAAATTCACCGCAAATCATAATTTGCAAGCCACACAAAAACTAAAAAAGAATCATATCCTAAATGCAAAACCTACAACGATAGTTTTCTGTTGAAAACTTAGGAGAAAAGCTTTGTGAGCTTGGAATGAGAAGATACCTTATGTACAAAATCAAAAGCATAAGCCATAAAAAGTAAATGGATTTCACAAAAAATAAGACCTTCTACTCTTTGGAAGACACTTGTCAGGCCAATGAAAAGCAAAGCACAGAATGGAGGAAAATATTCGTAAATCACATATCTGATAAAGGACAAATATTCAGAATAGAAGAATGTACAAAACTCAATAATTAGGCAATCCAGTTTTTTCAAATGAACAGAAGATTTGACCAGACATTTAAACAATGAAATATGGATGGCCAATAAGCACATGACAAGCTGTTCAAGTTATTAGGAAAATGCACTTTAAAATCACTTGGAGATACCACTTTTAAAATGAAAAAAAAAAACTGACAATACCAAGTGCTGGTGAATATGTCTAGTAACTGGAAACCTCATATATTCAAAAATGGTACAGAAAACTTGGCAAACAATGTAACGGTTTCTTAAGAAGTTTAACTAACACTATACTACCAGCAATCTGATTCCCAGATATTTACCAAGTAAAATAAAAACTTACATTTTCACAACATGTGTTTAATATTTATAGCAGCCTTTTTTAAGATTTATTTATTTATTGGAAAGTCAGAGTTACACAGAGAGAGGAGAGGCAGAGAGGCAGAGAGAGAGAGAGGTCTTCCATCTGATGGTTCACTCCCCAATTGGCCACAACGGCCAGATCTGTGCCTATCTGAAGCCAGGAGCTTCTTCCTGGCCTCCCACGTGGGTGCAGGGGCCCAAGGAGTTGGGCCATCTTCTACTGCTTTCCCAGGCCATAGCAGAGAGCTGGATTGGAAGTGAAGCAGCTGGGACTTGAACTGGCGACCATATGGGATTCCAGGACTGCAGGTGGCGGCTTTACCCACTATGCCACTGTGCCAGCCCTATGACAGCCTTTTCTATGATCATCCCAAGTGTCCCTAGCAGATGAGCAGCTAAACTATGGCTTATACACAACAGAATATTACTCAGCAATAAACACAACTGAACTACAGATTGACACTACAGGCACATGAATCTCAACTGTACCATGCTGAATGAAAGAAGCCAGACCCAAAAAGCTACCTGCAGCATAATTCTATTTATTTGACATTTGGAAAAGACAACACCATAGGGACAAAAAAAAAAAAAAAAACCCACAGTCTGGGAACAGTCAGCAGGGCTGACATAAAGTGAACAATGCTATTTTGTCTGATGACAGAAGTTTGTTAAACTCCAGTTACATGGTGATTACAATCAATACTTGCGGGACTATTTACCAGTGTCAAAAAAAAGTGAAGCAAGAAGAGGTTTGGAGGCAAGGAAAAACTACCACGTCAATCAGTGATGGTGGCTGAGGTTGACCAGTAGGAACGGGACTGAAAAACCCATTTATTCCACAGCAGATGCTTCACACACCTCATCTCTGCTAATCCTGACACCTTACCTTGAAGCATAGTTCCCCATTTTTGCAGAAGGGCAGGAGTGAAGGGAGATAGATTGTTTGAATCACATAAACCCCCCCCCCAGAAGTGAAACTTAATAATCATTTTGATGGTATTTTATAAAAGATAACTACAATCAGTGATTATACAGTATAGAGTAGTAATTCATGACTGGACTATTCTTACAAAATACAAAGCAGAGAGGCTGCTGTTGTGACCTATCAGGTTACACCACCACCTATGTTGCTGGCATCCCATATGGATACCGGTTTGAGTCCCGGCTGCTCCATTTCTTATCCTGCTCCTTAGGAAAGCAGCTGCAGATGTCCCAAGTCCTTGGGCCCCTGATCCCACATGGGAGACCCAGCCCAGCTCTGTCCATTGCAGCCATTTGGGGAGTGAACCAGAGGAGAGAAGATTCTCTTTCCTTCTCCCTGTGTAACTGCCTTTCAAACAAAACAATTTCAAAAAAAAAAAAATTCAAAACAGAAAACTCAATAGTTGCATTAGAAGCCAAGGAAGTCATCACTTTCAGTGCATAGAAAAGAGGAGGTAAGCAGAAAGGGCTTCTGGATGCTAGGAATGTTTTCTTTCTTTTCATTTTGTTTTGTTTTGGTTGTAGGCTGGTGGTTACCTGGATGGTTTTACTTTGTGATAATTTAGTGAACACATTTGCAATTAATTCATGTTTCTGCATATACTCCATATTTCACTTACAAGTAAAAAACATGATTTGTTAGACTGTAGAAGAAAAGCAAGAGAGCGATCACCATGCAAGTCACAACTGTGGTTAGGAAAAACAGGGCAATCCTTTAAGGTTACAAAGATACCTTCAATAATGTTCTACTTCGCAAAATGTGTGGAAAGCACATGGTTGTTCTTTTTGAAATGCTTGTTTTATTAAATATATAAATATTTATAAATTTCTACATATGTGTTTTTAGAGTAAAAAAAAGTTAAATATTCTTTATACAAGATACAAAAAGGGCAGGCATTTGGCCCAGCTGTTAAGTCACTGCTTGGTATGCCGGCCTCCCACATTGGAGAACCCAGTTCAAGTCCTGGCTTCGCACCTTCTGGTCCAGTTTCCTGCTAATACACACCCTTGGAAGTACCAGGTAATGGCTCAGTTGGCTCCCTGCTGCCTGGAGACCTGAATTAAGTTCTGGCTGCCACAGGCTTTTGGGATGTGAACCACCAGACTAAGGCGCTCTCTTTTCTCTCTCCCTCCTCCTTCCGCTCCCCTCCTCCCTCCCTCCCTCCCTTTCTGTCTCTCTCTCTCTCTCAAAATGAAAATGAATACAATGTAATAAATAATTAATATGTAAAAGTTTATCAACTCTGTTTTTAAGTCCAACATATCCTTGCATTTGTGTGTGAAAGGGGCCGAGGAGAGCATCTATTTATTTTTTTGTCTACTCATAATAAAAAGACTGCAAAAAAAAAAAAAATACACTGAAATGTTCCCAGAGCTTCTCTTTAGAAGTAACTTTAGCATGTCTGGACTCGTTCAGAATTGTCGAAATTACGCTTCACGATCATATTACTTTAAGAATTTGAAACCGGGTAGAGGGAAGCGGAAAAACTGTAAGGAAAGACACACACCTGGTTTCCCTGAGCGCAGGAGCAGGCTGGGCGGCGTCTGCGGAGGCGCCAGCCCCGCGCGGCTTGCGGGCGCGGCCGGGCCACGCGGGCGTCACGCTGCAGACCAGCGCCCCCTGGAGCACGCAGACCAGCGCGGCCCCAGCGGGCGTTTGGAACTGGCGCGGGCAAATGCTGCAGCCGGTGGAGTCGCCGCCGCCGCCGCCGCCGAGGCACGACTACCTAGGTAGGCAGAGAATCGTGTTTGCCGCGCTAGAACGTGTTCAGTGGACGGGTGTGAGAGGAAGGCAGGAGAATGACCCTCAGCGGGAAGCTCGCTCGCGAGAGTCGGGAAAATGAGAGCTGCGTTCTCCCTTCCCTCTGGAGGCCGAAGGAAGGAACGTTGCCTATGGGTAAGGCTAAAAAGGAGCCAGGAAGTCCTGGCCTGCAGGCTGCTGGAGGACACGGCCCCTGAAGGCGTCCTGGCACATCCTCACCCTCCCTCAGACGGCAACGGAAAGGCTAAGATTCGGCGCTTTTTTTTTTTTTTTTGTAACAGATTTTTTTTTCTTTTACTTCATCCTAATTTGCTTTCCCTAATATAGTAGAATCTTCGGCTGTCTACTACTAGTCAAATGAGAGACAGTGACTTTTTCAGAGTCCAGATTTTGTTGAACAGGCGCCATAGGGGCTGCTGTTGGCGCGTTAACTCATACTGAAGACATTGAGTGTCCCCAGAGTGGGGTTTGGGGAAGGGAACAAGTCTGAGCGCCCTCTCTCCAAGCCATAAAGGCTGTCCACAGCCTTACGTCCTGACATCATACCGGCCTGAAATCTGTGCGGTGAAATGATTTGACGTAGGAGGAAGGGTGTGGACGACTGTCTTGCATAAGGGATCTGCTGTCCAGAGGTGGTTCAGCATGTCCGGTGACACTAGCTACCAAACTTTATATAAAAGTTGGATTTTAGATTTCTTACCCCTGAAATATTTACGGATATCAGCAAAGGGCTCTGTTTTTGAAAAATGAGGGAAGGGGCGGGTGCCGTGGCGCAGTGGGTTAACGCCCTGGCCTGAAGCGCTGTCATCCCATATGGGCACCGGTTCCAGACCCAGCTGCTCCACTTCCGATCCGGCTCTCTACTATGGCCTGGGAAAGCAGTGAAAGTGGCACAGGTCCTTGGGCCTTACCACCCACTTGGGAGACCCGGAAGAAGCGCCTGGATCCAGGCTTTGGATAGGCAAAGCAACGGCCAATTGGGGAGTGAACCAGATGATGGAAGACTAACCAACCTCTCTCTGCATAACTCTGACTTTCGAATAAATAAATAAATTAAAAAAAAAAAAAAGATGAGGGAGGTAGCTGCCATTTTGTGTAAGTCACTAGTTTTAGATAATGCATGAAACTTACTTTGTAGTGATATTTTGTCTATCCTTGTATGATTAAGCTACTAACAATGTTATTATAAACACCAAAGAGTTTAGGTTCTTTTATATTTCACCAGTGAGACCTTAGATGCCTAAATGTGCTGCCATTTAAGTAGTATTGCAGGATTTTGAGACAGTTTTCTTCCAAATGGCAAAACAAATTAACCCAATAATATTTTACAGAGGTTTTTTTTTTTTCATGTGTGATAGAGGCTCAAGAATTTTTGTAAAGGAAAAATAAGCATAGATAAAAGAGAAGAAGAATCCCCTGTAAGCAAGAGATGGGCCAGAACACTTCAAACCTCCCACCTCTACACAGCCTGTCAATTTCTTCATTGTCCTGATTTCAGTGAGGAATGAAATGTTGATTCTTATAGGGCATAAAGGAAAAGAACAGCAGGCAAGACAGGTGTGTATCATTTGAGAGAGATTTAAAACAAGTTTTAAAACTCTTCTGCAAGTGCATAGAACAAGTTGATGCTGATGAGTTGCTATGGTGTTTAGTAATACAGGACACAATCAAGATACAACCGAGATGTTTTATTCCCCAAGTGGACAGTTCAGTGAAGTATCAGTTCAGTCTTGTTCCATGTGCTACTCGTCTGTGTTATAACCAAAATAGCCAACATTTTCAGCTAATCGCTTTCAAAGATATTTCCAAAGAGAAATCATTTTTAAAGTCATTCAAACAATACCTTTATTTTCCCTTGCCACTGTTAGAATGGAGGAAAGAAAACTACTTGTAACTACTAGTAGTTTCTTGGAAATTGATGACAACTTCACTAAAAACAAATGAGCATGAATCATGAAATATAGAACTTTAACATGATCTCCAGACATAAACCAAAGTAAATTACTTCTTGTTTTTTAAATCTTTTTTTTTTTAATTTATTCAACAAGTAGAGTTATAGAGAGTGAGAAAGAGAGGAAGAAAGGTCTTCCTTCCGTTGGTTCACTCCTCAAATGGCTGCCATGGCCAGCACTGCGCCGATCCAAAGCCAGGAGCCAGGTGCTTCTTCCTGGTCTCCAATGTGGGTGCAGGGGCCAAAGCACCTGGACACTCCTCCACTGTCCTCCCGGGCCACAGCAGAAAGCCAGACTGGAAAAGGAGCAACTGGGACTAGAACCCGGCCTCCACATGGGATGCTGGCCACAGGCGGAGGGTTAACCAAGTGATCCACGGCGCCGGCCCCAGTAGATTGCTTCTTGCAGGAAACAATTTGCTAAAGAAGACACACAACAACTGGAGTCATATGCTGTACATACAATTTGACTACAAGACTAGTGTCTTTCTTTTCCTTTTAGGTGACACGTCAGTTTAAAACAGATGAATCAGTACCCCGACAATAGTAGGCCAAACTAACAAAAGTGATATTATACACCATATGCTCACGGGTTTGTAAATCCTTTTGCATCAGGGAGTCCAGAATATTGTCTCTCAGCTAGTATAGATATATTGAGTCATTTTCTTGGAAAGTAACGTTCAAGTTGTAACATTTTGCACCCATAAAGAGAATTTTTCAGAGATGTTAGAAAATAAAATATTACAGCAATCTGGCTTAAATATCGCCAAAATAGAGACTATAACTTATCAAGACTCTGGCTAAATTTCAAAGTATACACAATGAATGAACACGAGCCATCTGTCCAATAATGTATTTCCTAATTGTCTAATTTTTTTTAAAAAATTGCTGGCAATAATAAACTGATGATTACAATGATAATAATGATAAAGTAATAGCATTTATTGAGCCTCACTTTTATCAGGAAGCCTTCCTCTATTACTCAACAACCATGTGAGGCAGGTGTTATCATTAACCTTAGTTTGTAGATGAGGAAACTGCAAGACCAGCGTATAACCAATATCAACATCATTGCAAAATATCTACACAGTGGGAAAAATTGTAGAGTAAAAATTTAGGTTCACCTCTACATTTTAGAAAGCCTTCAGGGCTATATTTATTTATGTACTATATGATGTGATATACAACTATGTATATCTATTTACATCTATTATGAAGTGTACAGGATTCATTGTATCTGAACCACTAGTAGTTAACAACTTGGGTACCTTTGAGAGGTAATGGAGTTGATTTGACACAGAGTGTGTGTTAGAATGTGTCTCTTTAAACTTAATAAGTAAAAACTGAAGCTGAAGCCACACTGCATTCTAGAAGTGCATGACAAGGGGAAAACTGTTGTGGTTTTAAGTATCCCATTTAAAGGAAATGTTTCAAAAATACTAGTATTATAATTATTGAATAGAAATCAGAAATCTTATTTTTATAGATGTATTTACTGTCCTATCTTGCTGTTTATCTTAGACTTACTTAAAGAGTTGTACATGTGCCTTTCAAGAGCAAGCATTTGTATACAGAATTAAAATTTGTATATAGAATTAAAATTAAGAAAGAGATTACTTTTTACAGAAGAATGGAATTTTATATAACTTGGAGCTGGTGTTTTTAAAATGTGTTTGAAAATATAGGCTTGAAAATATTGGTCTTGCTTTTCTTCAGGAGCCTTTAGATTTGTTCTTTTAAGGTGGTAGTGTTGACTGAAAAGGTACTGGCTCTCGACCTGTGCCAATATCTGTGTTTCTCCAGTAGAATAACTTTCCTAAGGAAATTCCACATTGTGAGTGTTCATCTGATTTCACATGCATGAATGCTTCAGTGCTCTCCCACCACTTCTCACTTAAACCCCTATTAGCCAGCATAACTCAAGCAGAAGAATTCAATGCTGTCTTTACAGATCACCTAAGTTATAGCTTGAAGAGACATTGTAGTGTCACCTTGTGTCCAAAAAGGAAAAAAAAAGATGTGCATTTAACTTGTTAGAAATCAGCTTAATCTTGTTAACTTAAAAATGTAAGGAGCAAAGCTATGACATAATAACCACTTTGCTCCTTTGTTAGCATTTGGGAACATGATTTAAGTTGTAGAAAAAGAAGATTGCTGCAGTAGTCCCATGATCTTCATGTTAACTCTCAGCATGTATTCTCAAACCTAATCTAGCTGGTCTCTAGGGAAATGAGTGTGGGATTTATGTATATGGAATGTCCATGGGATCCTTCTCAGAGAAGAATACTAAAGGAAGAATAAACACACAGAAGGCATCTCAAAAATTCAGATCTCTCAATAATTTCCTCATCTTTTATATTCAGTAATTCCCTGTTAGCAGAGAAAGGAACATCATTCCAAACATGGGGTCATTGCTGGATTGAGGGAAAGACTTAATACACATTAAAACTGATACCAAATATACATTTAAACACTTAAACCCAATGGACTGTGTGTAGAATTCCTTCAAGATACTCATTCATATATTCATTGGCTAGTTCCAGGAATGTAGAAAAGGAAGTTCTACAGTTTGTTAAAAGTTTTATAATCTCTTGTGTTGCCATTCCCACACTGTAGGCCCTACCTTCTGGAGACTCTCATGTTACTTGGACTGTTAACACTGAATTTGTTTGACTAGTACTGACACTAACCTGGTCATCTGGCTTTGTTGTTACCTCCTGAGAGCAGGTGACCACTTGTGTTTTCCACTTACCTGTTGGTATCCATAATTCCCAACATTTTTTCATTCTTCTAGATCATTCAGATTTTTAATGTGCTCTCAGGAATATTGGAGTAGGGTTGGGTGTAGAGGGAAGGATGTGTTATTTGAAAAAGTTCCTGCAGAGCCCAGTTAGTATCTTTCTTCAGGCTGGAGGGTGCTGCTTCTCTCTGGGACAGTCATATGTGCAGATGCTGCCCTTTGCTGCTATAGGCTGATTTAGATAAAACTGATGGCAGAGGCAGAAAAACGTTATTTTTTTGTAGCAGAACTCATCAAGCAAGCTCTTAAGGCCCCAGTTCTAGTAATATTGGAGCGTGGGATTGGGTAATGGAACTGTTTAAACTTTCCAACCAGAGATAATACAATTATGATTTAAAATAGCTTATTTGGGTAAATATTAATAAAATTGAAATTCAAATTTCCTTTTAGGTCCGTTTTCCCCTATCAAATAGTCACTATTTTCCTCCTTCTTCTCAAAACAGAGGACAGGGAGAGGTTACTCATCTATGTGGTTTCCAGATATTCCTTGTGTCCATCAATATCTTGCGGTCCTCATTGGTCTCCACTGAGATATTATTCCAACTTTTTTCCCTGGGGCTAAGAGTTGATTGAGATAGGGCTGTTCCTGAGATGGTTGATCTCATCACAAGGTCTCCATACATCTCAATTAATAGAACAAACAGTAGCACTGATACTGGGTTCCAGGAGAGGAAGCATAGAGGTTTGTTTTTCTTCTTCCATCATAAGTAAATTTTTAAAATTATTGACAGTGAAAGCAAGCAATTTGTTCATATCCAGGACTGTTTTCCCAGGCTCTTTGGGGCTTTCAAAAACACAGAGAATTTCTTTCTACCTCTCATATATGCAGTCTAATAGTTTGAAAGCTACTGGTACAAACTACATGTTATTTACTTTGTGAGGTTTACCCTCCTGGAGAGTTTTTATTGGGGAGGCGGGGAGTTGGGGGGAGTTGGACACCTCGTGACTGACGATCAGGTTCTTACCCTGCTGTGTCAGTTGTATTTTCATACAATAAAGAGATTGTATGTAGTGGAGTAGGAGACACGTTTTCAGGGAAGATGTGTTTTGGGTAAACTCAGATTCTTTAGTAATGTGAATTTCTAAATGTTACTTGGAATTTTCTTAATGTAAACCTCCTATTAATGTACAACATACATTTAGTAAAACATGCTAATTTTAAGTATACATAGCTCAGTTTTTCTTTTTATCAGTGATGTATATTTGTGTAACCAGCTCAGAGGTGCAGAAATGGTGGCATGATTAATCCCAGGACCTCACTCAAGTACCACCCATTCACTGGTTACCTATTCTGACTCCTCACACCATAAATTAGTTTTGCCAACCCTTGATCCTATTCTAAATGAATCATAAATGTATTTTATTTTGGATTTGATTCCTTTATTCAACATTATATTTGTGAGATTCTTCACTGCGGTTATTTGAAGTTGTAGTTCATTTATTGTCATGTATAATCTCTTCTATTTTATGAAAATATTTTCTGTCTACACTGCAGTTTATTTTTTAGCTATTGTTGATGGTGATTTTGGATATTTTCAGTATATATGATTATGAATGGTGCTACTGTGAATATTTTTGTCTATATATTTTGTTGAGCATTTATGTGCATTTCTGCTGTGTATATATTTTTTAAGTAATTGCCCAGACAAAGGATAGGCGAGGAAGCAGATGCCGTCCAACACTTTGCCAAAGTGGTTGTACCAATTTATATTCATTATATGCAGTGTATATGAGTTCTAGTTATTAATACTTGCTAGTATCTGTCTTTTTAATTCTAACCATTCTGGTCAATTTGTGTGGTATCCACATGTGACTTCAATTTGCATTCTTTGGATGACTAGGGAACTTTTATAACCTTTTCATTAGCTTATTAGGTACTATTTTGTGACAGGTTTATTAAAAGTTTTGGCCTTGGGGCAGATTTTGAGGCAAAGTGAAGCTTATTGATAAACACATCCCTTATTGGAGTGCTAGTTGAAGTCTTGGCTACTCTGTTTATGATACAGTTTCCTGCTAATGCATCCTGAGAGTTTGCAGATAATGACTCATTTGCTTGGGCCTCTGCCACCCTTGTGTTCCAGAGTTCCAGACTCCTGGTTTTGGCTTGACCTATCCCTGGCTGTTGTGGGTACTTGGGGAGTGAACCAGTGGATGGAAGAAATTTGTGTGTGTTTGCCTTTCAAATAGATGAAAATAAATAAATCAACATTTTTTAAATGGGGCCAATCCCTCTACTGGATCATCTGCATTATTCATACTGATTTATAGAAATTCACTATATATTTTAGATGAGTCCATATCAAATATATTTATTAGGTATTTTCTTCCATTCTCTGAATTGCCTTTTTGTTTTTTAATGATGTGTTTTGATGAACAGGAGTTATTACTTATAATATAAAGCAATTTATTATTTTTATATCCTGTCTAAGAAATATTTGCCAATCTTAGTCATGAAATATTTTTCTAAAAGCATTAATGTGTATATTTTAGACTTAGCTTGCAATATGTGTGAAATTGATTTTTGGTGTGTTATGTAAGTAAGGTATCACAAATCATTATTTGCTTTTGCCTTAGCCAAACACCTTATTAGAAACACTGTAACTGCCTCTATTGCATGGCAAGATCACTCTTATCATAACTTAAATAACCGTTTATGTTTGGGTCTATATCTGGACTTTTAATTGTATTCAGGTGGTGTGATTGTTCATCTTTGCATCAAAACCATGCTGCCTTCATTACTATAGCCATATTTATATAAATTCCCAATATTTATTCTTTTTCAAGATTAAAATGGCTATTCTATCCTTTCATAGTTCCTATAAAATGTGAAATTTTTTGTGGCCTGACATATGAATAAACCATGGCTGATCTTGATAAATACTTTAGATACAATGACAAGAATATATATTCTGAAACTCTTTGGTGCAGGATTCTATATGTCATTTAGGTCGAAATAATTTTGCATAGAGTTTTTATATTAAAATGTTTCTTTTTCATTTTTTCCTTTTTGACCTGAAATTGCTTTAGCTGTTGATAAAGATGTGTTACAATTGGAATCTGCCAACTTCTCTTGATTTTCAATTTTTGCTTTATGTTTTTTAAAGCTGTATTAATGAATGAATATAGATTGTAAATTGTACTATCTTCTCCCTGCATTATAACATTCTATCTGCAGCTTTTAATGGTATCTTCTGCTTCTTCATTACATCTTGTGCTTTTCATTATAAAATATCCTTCTATATCTGTTAAGATGCAATCAGAAACAGAAACAGACTAAGCAGCTGTACAACAGAAGTGTTAACTATGTAGAGTGATTAGTTAGTCAAAGTGATAGAAAGAGAATTGGAAGCATTTCAGAGGTAGAACCTGCAGTATCCTTAGGAATAAAGTGGCTTGTACAAGGAAGTTGCCTGGAACCTTATAGGGAGATCTGTAAGGCTAAGAGTTAGATCTCTGAGGGGATGGAGTGGCTGCCACAGAGGCTTCATTTGCCTCAGATCTGGGAGAACAGTGTGGTTGTGGCACATTTGCCAAAGGGCCACTTCTGCTGAACTGTGAGGACTGCCACAACAGTGATAATTGCTGCCTGGACTCCTACAAATTGATGCACTTACTGCTGATGAAAACAGACTGTCAGAAGGATGAAAAGTCTTTTCTTCCTCCAGTCTTGCAGTATCTCTTCTCTACCCTATGTTGGCAAGTCTTAACTTCTCCCCAGCTGAAGAAACAGAATATATTCTGCAGAGTTCAACTCCAATATCACAGCATAGAATGAAGGGTGCGTTTGGAACTGACAAAATAAATTAATATCTGGCATATCTTCTTTATTTCCAGTAATGCTTCTTGCCAAACAGTCTACTTAATCTGATGTTAGTAGAGCCCAGCCATTACTGGTGGTTACATGCTATATCTTTCTGCATGGTATTTTCAGCTTTCCTGTGTTCTTATATATAACGTGCATATCTCTGAAGTAGATCATAGTTCCCCCAACGTGTCATTCTTAGACTTAATTGAAAAATTTGGTAATTTTATGTGTAACTGCTGATATTATTGTGTCTGCCATATTGTTATCCGATTTTATTTGGCCCATTTTATTCTTTGCCCTTTTGGGAATTAATACAAAATTAAAATTTTCCTATATAAACTCACTGAATGTATATTATTTTATCATTCTTTAAATTTTTACCCAAGAAATGAACTTTTGACTTAACCCATTTTAATGTAAATGATTATTTATAAACAAATCCCTAACAATTTTAGAACTTTAAAATGCTTTTAGCTTCATTCACCTTCTCTCATCATTTGTCTCATGATTATTTTTTTAATTTATTTTTTTATTTTTATTTTTTTATATAAAGCTTTTATTTAAAGAATATAAATTTCCAAAGTACAGCTTATGGATTACAATGGCTCCCCCCACACAACTTCCCTCCCTCCTGCTATCCTCCCCTTTCCCGCTCCCTCTCCCCTTCCATTCACATCAAGATTCATTTTCAATTCTCTTTATACACAGAAGATCAGTTTAGTACATATTACGTGAAGATTTCAACAGTTTGCCCTCTCAAAGAGACACAAAGTGAAAATAATGTTGGAGTACTAGTTATAGTATTAATTCACAATGTACAGCACATTAAAGACAGAGATCCTACATGATTTTTTTAAAGAATTGATTAATTATCTATGCAATTTCCAATTTAACACCAAGATTTTTTAATCATTTGCAATTATCTTTATATACAGATCAATTCAGTATATACTATGTAAAGATTTCATCAGTTTGCACCCACACAGAAACACAAAGTGTAAAAATACTGTTTCAGTACTAGTAATAGCATTATTTCACATTGGATAACACATTAAGAACTTTAAAATGCTTTTAGCTTCATTCACCTTCTCTCATCATTTGTCTCATGATTATTTTTCTTTTTTAATTCTACCTGCATTTTAAGTCTGTATAGTCACTGCTATTATTGTTTTATGCACTCAATTGACAGTTGATATTCATTTCTGTATATGCATTCTTACATGCTTATTTTTATGACTCCTCATTCACTCCTGCATTTTTGTTTTGCTTCTGGTTCATTTTCATTTCCTGAGACTCTAACTGTACTTTATGAGACCTTTCACCATGATTTACCTGTAGCGAAAGTTCTTTTCAATATTTTCCATTATTTTACTTCTCTGCTTAATTTTTTTTAAGATTTATTTATTTTCTTGACAGCAAGAGAGAGAGAGAGAGATCACACCTGCTGGTTCACTCCCCAAATGACCTCAACAACTGGTGCTAATCTAGACCAAAGCCAGTAGCCCAGATCCCCCACATAGATAACAGGGGCTAAAGCTCTTGGGACATCCTCTACTGCTTTCTCAGCCACATTAGATGGGAGCTGGATTGGAAGCAGAGCAATAGAGGCTCTAATTGGTACTCCAGTTTGAGATGCTGGTGTTACAAGGGGTGGCTTAACCCACTGTGCCACAACGCTGGCCCCTCTGGTTAATTTTAGCTATTTTTTATTGATGTTTATTAAGTTTACTATTCCTATCTTCTGTTACATCTATTCTATTATTTACTCCAACTAATGAGTTAATTTAAGATAACTTTCTAGAATTTCTACGTGATCCTTTTTGTAGATTACAATGCTCTTCTCTATGGAATCTTCCTGTCTTGGCTTGAATATGTTAATTAGATTCATTTTAAATTCTTTAGCTAGCTCCAATATCTTGATGATCCATGGGTGTGTTTCTGTTGTTGACTTTTCTTTTTGGTTTTTGATTACAATATCTTGATTATTTTTGCATACCTAATAAATTCTACTAAATGCTAAATGTGGTGTGCAGAAAATTATAGGGGATGTATGTGATATATCTTTATCCTTAACAGATTCATCTTTCTTTCACTGGGCAGATTACATGATAGTTCATCTTAAGTTAATCATGATCTGTTCCACATTGAGGGAGAGTTGCAGGCCTAGAAAGAGCAACTTCTGGCTGCTGTTTCGCCAAGGTGTTGCTTCTGGGAGAGTCTCATCTCTTGAGATTGCTAAAATTTTACCTTACTTTTCAGAGGCATTTCAGTTTAGCATCTTACCCCTACTTTAGCCCAGAAATTGGCTTTTTTTTTCCCAAGTAGTAAAATAATTCTGTTCTGAGGTACCCCACATATCTAGGCAAAGCTGAACTGGTTTCATTAACAGCCAACTGTGCCCCTCTTTAAGTGGATTATTGAGATGCCTCGTCCCCATACCTATAATTGTCAAACATCCCCAGAATTACAATGCTGAGGAAATCAACTCACTTTGAAGACGGAGTTACCTCCTCCCCATTTCTCACTTCCCCCCTCTCAGTTCTCCAATACACTCACATGATGATTTGATATTTTATCCTACTTTTCTATTTGTTCTCAACAGAAGTTCTGATCTGCTACTCCCACAAGCACAATCATTTGAATGATATATTTGCTCAGGTTCAGATCATCAAAATGATCATTTCAGAGTTTGGCACTTAAAAACTTTTTGGCAAGCAATTCTTTGACTTTATGGTTCTCTCTTGCTGAGATCAATTGGGAAATTTTTAGTAGCAGATTAATACAGATCAACTTTCAAATGTTTTTCAACTTCATAAACCTGTAAATCTTCATTAAATATAATTAAAACATGATTGAAAAGTTTAAAAATGTGTTTCTAAACTATTTTGATATATCCTTTATCTTGATTCCACAGTTAATTTCTTCTACAGACAAATGCATTTCTGCAAAATAAACATCATTCCTTATACTACAAAAGGATTCAGAAGAATCTTTTAGTTAACAGTAAATATAAAAATCTAAACAAGTAAAAATTTATTTTATTTTATCTAGGTCAAATATGTGTATGCAAATTTCAGATAGTTCTGTTTGAAAGCACTTAACAATTAAAGTATCTTTAGAAAAATATCAGAAACCTTTCAAAGAAACAAATGAACCCTGTTTTCAAATCACCTGCTTATCATGTGATAGGACTTGACATGCATATCTGTGTGTCTGCATGTGTGTATTTCCAAATCTGTAAAAAGTGCTATAAAACTTGTAAGAGAAAAGATAGTCAAGGAGTGAAGTTAAAATGCACTGTAAAGGTATTATAAAACATGAAAATGATAACAATGAAAGTTTTATTAGATGAAAATGTTTGCTGATTAGGGAATTTTTATATTCACTCCTTACCTGCCCATCCACTCAAAAAGACAATTTATAGAGATTTATTTGATTTTAGGTGAAAATAAACATCCAATTCAGCCCCAGGAGAAAATAATTTAGAAACAGTCTCACCTTCATGCTTCCAGTTTTAATGTTGAGATAAAAGTTGTGAGAAGTAATTATTCATTTAAGGCCCATTTCAATGGGTTATTCAATGTGTGTGTGTGTGTGTGTGTGTGTGTGTATTTATATATATGATGTCATGGAAAGTAGATCAATTGGTGATGGTCACTCCTCTACAGGAACAAAATCCTGAGAATAAATGTGTTAATCCAGTTTTTATGTAAATATCAATTGGCAACATGTTGAAATTTAGGAATTTCTATTTATATGTTTTTATAAACAAAGTTTCACAATGTGAAGCAAAACACCAATAGCATTATTAGTGTAGTTTATATGTAAATATTACACATAAATGTAAAATTTTATATTAAATATTAGCATGTTTATTAATATAGTATAAATACTATATAGAACACCATCAGAGCTTCCCTAGGTAGAGAATTTATTATATGCAAGGTTATACATGAATGCTTTTTATTTTGTTTTTTACATAAGTTATACAGGTTTCATATATTTCTTATTTACATATTTTGGAACTTAGTGTCACTTCCCCCACCACTCTCCCTCCCACCATGCTCCAGCCCTTCCCCCCGCTCCCTCTCAAATTCCCACTCTTAATTTTTACAATGATCTATTTTCAGTATACTTAATGATTGTATAGTTAACCCTACTCTAAGTAAAAGAGTTCAACAAGTAGTATGAAGAGAAAGAAAACAAAAAACACAGCTCCTCCATAGAAGAGACAATGGCTATAAATAATCATTGAGTCCCAAAAAGTCTATTTCTCTGATACATTACATTTCAGGTACTACCTCAGATCAGGGAAAACATATGATATCTGTCTTTTGGGGACTGGCTTATTTCACTAAGTGTAATGGTTTTTGCTTGCAACCATATTGTTGCAAAAGACAGGATTTCATTTTTTTTTACAGCTGAGTAGTACTCCATGGTGTATGTATACTGTAATTTCTTTATCCACTCAACAGTTGCCGGACATCTGGATTGATTCCATATCTTAGCTATTGTGGAGTCTTTTGTATCTCCTATATATAGGATCATGTCATTTGCAAATAAGGATAGTTTGATTTCCTCCTTTCCAATTTGTGTCTCTTTGATTTCTTTTTCTTTCCTAATGCCTCTGGTTAAAACTTCCAGGATTGTATTAAATAGCATTGGTGAGAGTGAACATCCTTGTCTGATTTTGGATCTTCAGGGGAATGTTTCCAGCTTTTCCCCATTCAATAGGATGCTGGCCATGGGTTTGTCATTTCTTGCCTTGATTGTATTGAGGAATATTATTTCCATACCCAATTTGCTTAAAGTTTTCATCATGAAAGGGTTTTGTATATTATCAAATGCTTTCTCTGCATCTATTGAGATAACCATATAGTTTTTGTTCTTTAGTTTGTTAATGTGATATATCCATTGATTTGCGAATAGTGAGCCATCCCTGCATACCAGGCATAAATCTCACTTGGACTGAGTGAATGATCTTTCTGAAGTATTGTTGGACTGATTAGCTAATATTTTGTTGAGGATTTTTGCATCTGTGTTCATTAGGGATATTGGTCTATAGTTCTCTTTCTCTGTTGCATCTTTTCCAGGTTTAGGTATTAAGATGATACAGGCTTCATAGAAGGAGTTTGGGAGGATTCTCTCCCTTTCAATTGTTTTGAATAGATTAAGAAGAATTTGAATTAGTTCTTCTTTAAAAATCTGGTAGAATTCAGCAATGAAACTATCTGGCCATGTGCTTTTCTTTGTTGGGAGGGTCTTTATTACTGATTCAATTTCTGTCTTGGTTATTGGTCTGTTTAGGTTTCCTATGTCTTCATGGCTTAATTTTGGTAGATTGTATGTTTCTAGGCATCTATCCATTTTTTCCAGGTTTCCCAATTTGTTGGCATACAGATCTTTATAGTAATTTCTGATGATTCTTTTTTATTTCTGTGGTATCTGAAGTTACATTACCTTTTCATCTCTGATTTTATTGATTTGGGTCCTTTCCCTTTGTTTTTCAGTTGGGCCAATGGTGTATCAATTTTGTTTATTTTTTCAAAAAAATAGTTATTTATCTGATTTTTTGAATTTTTTTGTTTCAATTTTATTTTATTTCTTCTCCAATTTTAATGATTTCTTTCTGCCTACTAATATGGTGTTTGGTTTGTGGTTTTTCCAGATCTTTGAGATACATTGATCGCACATTTATTTGGTACCTTTTCCAGTTTTTTCATGTAGGCATTGATTGTTACAAACTTCCCTCTTAACACAACTTTTGCTGTATCCCATAAGTTTTGATATGACATATTATCATCTCCATTTGTTTCCAGAATTTTTTTTATTTCTCTTTTTTTTCTTCTATGCACTGCTCATTCAGGGGTATGTTGTTCAGTCTCCATGTGTTTTCATATGATCTAGAAATTCTTGAATTGTTGATTTCCTGCTTTATTCCAGGAGGTCAGAGAAGATGCATGGTATGTTTTTGATTTTTCTGAATTTGCTGAGACTTGCTTCATGGCCTAGCATATGATCTATCCTAGAGAAAGTTCCATGCACTGATGAGAAAAATATGTATTCTGTCACTGTGGAGTGAAAGATTCTGTAGTTATCCATTAGATCTGTTTGCTCTATAGTGTCAATTAGCTCTGTTGTTTCCTTGCTGATTTTCTGTCTGGTTGATCTGTCCATTGCTGAAAGTGGGGAATTGAAGTCCCCCATTACTATTGTATTGGAGTCTATGTCTCCCTTCAGGTCCATTAATGTTTCTTTTAAATAGCCAGGGGATCTGCTATTGGATGTGTATACATTTATTATAGTCACTTCTTCCTGTTGAATTGATCCCTTAATCATTACATAGTGCTCTTCTTCTTTGTCTCTTTCAACAGTTTTTATGTTAAAGTCTATTTTGTCTGATACTGATGGCTACACCAGCTCTTTTTTGCTTTCTGTTAGCATGGAATATAGTTTTACATCCTTTCAGTTTCAGTCTTCATGTATCTTTGTTGGTGTGATGTGTTTCTTGTAAGCAGCAAACAGATGGATCCCGTTGCTTAATCCATTCAGCCAGTCTATATCTTTTAACTGGAGAGTTGACGCCCTTTACAATCAAGGTGACTATTGATAAGTAATGACTTGGCCTTGCCATTCTTCCATAAATATTCCCATTGTTTACTTTGTATTTCTTTTGTACCTTTACTGAAGAATTTTCTGCCTTCTCATTCTTTCATAATATGGCTATCTTTCTGTGTTTCTGTGTGTAGCACATCCTTAAGCATGTTTTGTAAGGCTGGGTGAGTGGTGACAAATTCTTTAAATTTCTGTGTGTTATGGACAATTTTTACTTCACATTCATTTGTGAATGAGAACTTTGCAGGGTACTGTATTCTGGGTTGACAGTTTTCTTCTTTTAATAATTGAACTATATCTCACTATTCTCTTCTAACCTGTAAGGTTTCTGATGAGAAGTCAGCTGTGAGTCTAATTGGAGATCCTCCAAAAGTAATCTGGTGTTTCTCTCATGTACATTTTAAAATCTTTTCTTTATGTTTTACTGTGGAAAGTTTGACTACAGTGTGTGATGGTGAAGCATCTTTTCTGGTCATGTCTGTTAGGAGTTCTATGTGCTTCCTGTACTTGGACATCTCTTTCTTTTTCCAAAGTGGGCAAGTAAGTTTTCTGTAATTATTTCACTAAATAGGCACTCTAGTCCATTCTCTCTTTCCACACCTTCAGGAACTTGTAAGACCTGTATGTTGGGTCATTTGATAGTTTCCCATAACTCTCCAACACTATTTTTAAGTTTTCTATTTTCTTCTTGGTTTTTTTTTTTTTTGGTCAAAGATTTGTCTTCTAGTTTGGATATTCTTTCTTATGCCTCTCCAAATCTTCTGTTAGGCTTTCTATTGCATTTTTATTTGATCTATTGAATTCTTTATTTCTAATATTTCATATTTATTTCTCTTTCCAATCTCAATTTCATGGGAAAAATTTTCATTGATATCATGTATGATTTTCTTTAGTTTGTAGATTTTCTTCTGATTGCTTTTGATTAATCCTGTGATTAATTTTTGAATTTCATTCCCAGCATTTCCTCAGTCTCTTCATTTTCATATTCTAATATTGAAATGTTGTTGTGTTCTTTTGCAGGGGGTGGGTGAGGTCACAGTATTTTCCTTAGTCTTGTTTCTTGAATTTATTCATTTGTTTTTAGGCATTTGTGTAGTTGATTTTCATTTTTTCTTCTGATGGCTTTTGTCTTTGAACTATGCCTCTGTGGCTTAGTGGAATGTCTGTGCTTTCGTTGAAAACCAAGAAATGTGTGATGGGTGTGTCCAGGGAGCTCTGGTCAATACTCCAGGGTGGTGTGAGTATCCTTGGTGTCATAGGTCTCAATCCCAACTACACCCTTCACTTTTCATGTAACCACTGAGACCCTCATGTTCTCAGCATATAAGGCTCCTACAATCGTTGAGTCCAGAGGTTTCTTTCTGCCTTGCCAGCCTGTTCAGTCAACAGAGAGGCAGATGTTCCCCAAAACAGTTCCTCCTAGGCATCTTGACCCTGGGGGCCTCGGGCATGGCACCATCCCATTGTGGCTGCCCAGCCACCTCCCAGCCAGGCCTAAAATCAGTGGGAATTGTAGACCATTCCTTCTGCTGGATTATCTGGGTCATATGCTCACACAAGAGCCACTGACCGAACATTGCTTCCTGTCTGACACTGCCATCAGCACTGTTGATTAGTGTCCCATCTCAGTCAGTTGTTGTGCACACACACACAAAGGCTTCCATAGCTGCCACCCTAACCCAAAACCATGCCCACCCTCTCTCAACCGGGCAACGGTTGCTGTTTGGGGAAAGTTGATGGGAAACAAGCATTACCCTCCACTTACACTTGGTCTGTGGGCAACTGCCAGCAACCACCAGCCCCCAGGGCTTCAGCCTAGATCCAGGCCACACTCTCCTTCCAACTCTATCACCGCAATTTGCTGCAGTCGAATCTCACCACCATCTCCAAACTGCTGCCCACTCTGGCTCTCGGCCCCTGCAGCTGTGCTTGTGCTCACACTGTGAGCCTGTACCCTTCACACAGGTACATGCCATTTCTCCACTTCCCATAGATCTTCCAGTGTGTTTTTCTCTCCAGTTCTCCCCTGAGGGTGCAATTCCTACATTTTTTTAATTACTGTTTATCCTTAGTCCAGAACAGCATTTCACTCCCTAATCCACCATCTTGGAATCTCTATGCACTAATTCTTAACATAGGTTATTTTGTTAATCCTTTGATTCTCTCTATGAGGAATGAGTTAGTATTCACAGTTCTTAAATAAAGACAGCAAGTTTCATCAAAGTTAAATAACTTGCAAAAGTTTCTTCAGCCAAGAAGAGTTAGAGTCAGGATTTGCACTCATATCCATCCACTGTCATCCGTCCTGTCATCCTCACTGCTTCAGCTATTGAATTTGGAACACTCCGGGATTGAACATCCTTTCAGATACCCTCTCTGATCTTTTGCCTCCAGGCTCCTATGAAGCATTATCCATTCTATTCATGCTTATAACCCCCCAGGAATTAGCTCAGTAATTTTACCTAGCAAGAACTCTCTAAATGTTTAGTGACCGAATGGATGAATGAATGTCTCCCAGCAGTTCATCCCTACAGACTTATTTTTCAGAATGTTAAGCATTGAAACCAATAAATGCTTCTTTTTTTTATTTGACAGATAGAGTTAGACAGTGAGAGAAAGAGAGACAGAGAGAAAGGTCTTCCTTCCTTTGGTTCACCCCCTAAATGGCAGCTATGGCCAGAGCTACACCAATCTGAAGCCAGGAGCCAGGTGCTTCCTCCTGGTCTCCTGTGTGGGTGCAGGCGCCCAAGCACTTGGACCATCCTACACTGCCTTCCTAGGCCACAGCAGAGAGCCGGACTGGAAGAAGAGCAACCAGGACTAGAACCTGGTGCCCATATGGGATTCCAGTGCTGCAGGCTGAGGATTAACCAAGTGAGCCACGACAGCGGCCCATAAATGCTTTTTTAACATCACCAATGCCTCTGTCTTCTGCCTCATCAGTGCCAACCTGGCTCTCAGCTTTGCCTCAGCAAAAGAAAGCATATGAAGGCATTGACTTGAGGCCAGCATGACCGCCAGACCACTGGTATTAGAATGCCCTGGAAGTAGGCAGACCATGAGCATGACCAAAAAAATATGACCTTCTGGGAAACTTTTGTTCTAGCATTTAGTATTTCAAAAGAAGCATGGCCTCAAGAGTGTCTTCTCACAGAATGTGTATAAGGTGCAGGAAGGTAATATGTAACTACACTCTGTAAAAACTAAATAATATCTCAACCAGGTGATCAAAAATGGCATCACCAAAGAAGGTCAGGTGGACATTATAATCTCCATGTGTGATATCCTGAGAAAGACAATGTCATTCTGTGGTATTCTGCCTGGGAATGCTTAACCTAAATCGAATCGCTTAAAAGTGTCCCAAAAAGGAAAACAAAAGCCAAATTGAGGTCGACTCTGAAATAGCTGGCTTGTATTCTTCAAAACTGGCAGTGCCATAAAAGACAAAGACTGAGGAGCTATTGCAGAGTGGAAGAGATTAAAGAAACATGACAATTATATCCATTCTGTTCTCCTTCACTGCATCTGAACCTGCGCATTGCTGAGACAATTGACAAATGGGAATAGGATATGTGGATTAGACAGTAATACTGTAAAAGCTTTACATCCCTGGATTTGATGACCATATTGTATTTCAACGAAGAAATATTCCTTTATCTTGGGAAATATGCACTGAAGTATTAAGGGACAGAGGCAGAATGTATTGAAATTTTCCTCAAATAACATGGGAAAATAATAAGTTAAAATATACTGTGTGTCTGCACATTCATACACACACATCCATAAGACAGAATTTAAAATGTTGTCAACATTTTTAAAACTGCTAAGTATGGAGAAAGAGCAATTTTGAGTGGTATTATTCTTACAACTTTTCTTTAAATTTCAAATTATTTCAACTAAAAGTTATATTTTAATATACTTTTCCTTTCTTTGGGTAGATTTAAGTTTGAAGCAAATTTAGGAGCAATCAGTTAAGTAATTTAAAGGGTAGTTCAAGATATGAGAGATCTTTTTAGTTACCATTCATGTTCATTAATTTTGTTGAGTCTCTCCAAACAAAACACTGAACTGTGCAATATATTTCTTCATTAATGAATAGCATTGGTAACCATTTACCTTTTATATTGTGGTGAAAGGTAGTGGAGTGAAGTAGAAAGAATTCTGAGAGCTACACTCTATGGATACAAGCCCTTTTTTACTGTGTAAATATGAGCAGGTCATTTCCCGTGCCAGGCTCTGCTTCATTTGCAAGAAAAGGAGATTGAGTCAGGGTGTATTTGAAAGCACATCCATTTCTACCATTCTGCAGTTCTGAGTTAACAAAATAAAATGAGAATTTCTAAACGAAGAAGTTGATTAACAAAATTAGAGTTGATCAGAGCTAAAGGGAAAAAAATATTTTCTTTACACACCTGTGTAGTCCCAGCCTCTTATGTAAAGGGAAACTTGGATCACTTTTCAAAAAGGACAGAACAATGTTTGCAAGGAAACAGAACAGAATTCAAACTTCCTCTCAGGATGTTCAAACATTTGGCAGGTTTATCACATTTATATTTCAAGAAGAAATGTAGCCAAAGACACTGAAGTACACTGAAACATTAATTCCCCCACACTCATATTCCTGTCACACCAAATGAATTATTGTTTTCACAATAAGATTAGATCAAGAATTTTAGAGAAGCACAATTAAATCCTCACAGACAATACTTGTAATGCTAGCAAGTTGTAAGAATGTCACTTCTCCAAAAGGATTGATTTTTCTGAAGGTTTGGATTCTGAATGAAGCCATACTTTATAACAACAAAGAATCATGGAAATTATTTACTCCCTAAGAAAGACTAAAATAAAAGGGGCCAGAGTAGGAACATCATAAATACTGTTGACTTACAATAGCAAACAATAAGAATGGGGAGAAAAGAAAGACAACCTCAAGATGCCACTGTGCATGGAGAAATTTTCCATGGTAAGGTCAATTTGGAAAAATCTAGCATATATTTAAGTGAATCCAACTAAGCGCTTGTAAGACAGGACAACAGCAATAAACTTTTGAACTCTACATTAATTGTATAATAAGATTTAATCATCCAGCTGTTCAATCAACAAACATTTATTGTGCATCTATTCTGTCCCAGGCATGTTTGAAATATATAGCCAAGAATTAGCCATACAAGGCACAGTCTCTCATAGAGCTTCTATTCTGGTGGGGGAAGACAGATAGAAATGAAATATAAATAAGTAAATATCACTGTTATAAGTAGTAGAAAGTAGTATAAAATAGTTATGACAGGATCTGGTTACTTTAGTTCATTAAAGAAAGCTTCTTTGGGAATAGACTTAAGCCATCATCCAAATAATATAAAAAGAACAGCAGAGAAAACATCCCAGCCCAACTAGGGCAAAAGTGCTGAGGTGAGAAGCAACTTGTTTAGTTAGAAGACCAGAATGAAAACAAGGCTCCCAGAACATAGTAGACAAGGAAGAAAGATGTAATGTATTTTCAGATAGGGCAAAATCATCAGAGTTCATATTCTATTCTAGGTGTCAGCCTAGCAAAAATGAGGTAGAATCTGATCTCCAATTAAAAGATTGATTTGGGCTGCTGCGTTTGAGGAAGCATTTAAAGTAATCAAAGCAGGAGATCATGGAGTCTGTAGAGATAATTGTTCATGGATATGGAAAGGGGAAGACATTTGAAAAAGTCAACCAGATCAGATTGTGGATTGTAAATTGGGTGTTAAGAGAAATAAAGAAATCAAGGATAACTTGTAAAATGCTGTCCTGGCCACCTGAGTAGATGGGAATAGCATGTTCTGGGATGGGGAAGATTGGGAGAGAGATGCTTTGAGAGGATGAGAATTAAGAGCTCTATTTGGGAATTGTTGATTTTAAGTGCATATTAAGTAGTGCAAGTAGAGCTGTCACATAGTTGAAAAAGTTCCCCTGCCAGCATTCTTTCTGATACAATATGGAAAATGTTCACAGGGTACAGAGTACCACAGTTGCTCTGATGGCAAAATTCCCATTTGTTGACTTAATGGTCAGAAAAATGATTTGACTATTCTAAGTTTGACATCCCTGGAATCCACGCAGAAGTTCCATGTCCACATCACTTTTTTCTAGATTTGATAACAGCTCAAATTTAACAGGGCCATAATTAAATTTGTAACTAAAGATCTTCTGAAACACCTAAAATCTAATGCCTCTAACAAAAAATTTGGTTCATATTCTCAAATTATTAAAGGGAATAACTTCCTGCCCAGTAAGACAGTAGTAAAGTTAAATACCTGGTTATTAAATTAAAAATAAAGTTGGTTAAAGTAAGAAAAATACAAATCATAATTAGTTGGGGGTGTAATGCAGAGGAATTCATTGTCTTATGGTCCAGGAGATCTGGAATTTAATGTCAAATATCCTGGATTCAAGTCTTAGGTGTCATAAATACTCATGGTGGTCCCTTTCAAACTGATTATCTTCTTGGTTTCTTCACTAGCATTTAAAAAAAATGCTAGTATTTTGCAAGCACCAGTGTTGTGGCAAAGCAAGTTGAGCTGCTGCCTGAGACACCGGCATTCCATAGGGGTGCAGGTTCATGTCCCGGCTGCTCCAGTTCCAATCTAGCTCCCTGCTGATGTGCCTGGGAAAGCAATGGAAGATGGCCCAAGTGTCTGGGCCCTTACACCCACATGAGAGACCCAGATGGAATTCCAGGCTCCTGGCTTTTTTGGCCTGGCCCAACCAGGCTCTTGTGGCCATTTGGGGAGTGAACCAGCAGATGAAAGATCTCTGTCTTAGTCTTTCCCTGTCTCTGCCACTATGCCTTTCAAATAAATAAATAACTCTTTTTTAAAAACTGTGCTGGCCGGCGCCGTGCCTCACTAGGGTAACCCTCCACCTCGTGGCGCCAGCACACCTGGTTCTAGTCCCGGTCGGGGCGCCAGATTCTGTCCCGGTTGCCCCTCTTCCAGGCCAGCTCTCTGCTATGGCCCGGGAGTGCAGAGGAGGATGGCTCAAGTCCTTGGGCCCTGCACCCCATGGGAGACCATGAGAAGCACCTGGCTCCTGGCTTCGGATCAACGCGGTGTGCTAAAGAGGTGATGTGAAAAATAAATGGGTGAGATAAACTTTTTTTTAACTTAGAGTAGTTCTTGGTTGCTATTATTACACATAATGGTATAATGTTGCATGTTTTATGTTATATGTCTTAACAAGCACTGTGAGCCAAATTCCTGTCTCCCTGCTGATAATGGTGCACCACTCCTTGCAAGTATTTGGATAAAAGAGAAAAAAATTGCTTGTAAAGGAATGCTTCTCTCTCTGCCCCTTCTAAAAAGCTTTCCTAAATATCTTGAAATTTCAACGGTCTCATTTCCTTCAGAAGCATGTCTGTCATTGCTAGTATGGTATGATACCTCAGCCTGATGTTCATGCTAATAACAAATGTACATGGAGGGCTTAATGTGTTTCAGGTTCTGAAGTAACTACACATCCACATAGAGAAATGGATTGTGATACATTTCCAATTCTCCATTAGTTCACAGTGTAGTAAGAGAGCAACTCCTCTCCATGGGGTTATTTATCTACACTTCTCCTTATCCCTCCTCCACTTACAGCCTCTGTGAGCACTAGACTGCCAACACCGTGTGTTGGTCACTTTTAGTTTTCCTCATATTACCTTACACTATGTCCTGCTTAAAATTGCTTCTAAATAAATGATTTTTGGATGGCAGGAATATTTTGTGTTATGTTTTTAAAAATATCAAGGTGCACTGATAGACTAACAAGCAAGTTTTTTTTTTTTTTTCTCATAATGTCTCTCTGGTTACATTTAACAGCAAGTTAAAATTAGATTTTCTTTTAAAAAAATGAAAGAAAGAAAACCATAGCAACTGTGATGTTGAATGTTTCAGGGAGCTCACTTTTAAGGATTCTTTCTCTAACTTGTTCGTGTTTAACCTGCCTATTTCCGTCTAAAATCTGATAAATCATTTGTGGTACTAATAGCCATGTAAACCACTGATCAGATCTATGAAGCAGTAGAAAGTCCCACACAGAACAGGATGCTTGATGAAATGCTTAAGGAAAGAAAATAAATGTATTGAAAATCCACTGAATACATTTGAAATGGTTACCCACTGGAAATGATTGAATGGTAACCTCTCTTTGTTTCTTACACCTAAATTTGTATTATAAAACCTTGGAGATTGTTCTAATGTTTCGTATCAATATCTGTTGGAAATCTTGTTCTAAGGCATTTTTCTATGAGGAAATCAATTTTACCGCATTGTCTTCTAAATTGAAGAATAGGTATTTTTATAGGATATTATCAGCAAATACTTCTTTGACACACATAATGATTGTCTAATAGTTTTCTCTAAAGCTATTTTATTGAAATAACGATTAAAGCATAGCTCACTGCCTCAGGAACACTGACTAAAGTCATGTTAATCAACTTGAATACTAAAAAATAGTGAAGAGGTTGGTAGATAGTTTAAACCTTGTTCCTACATGATTCACTTGAACTATCAAAGCAGAAAATGTACCTTATTCAAGACCTAATTTAAAATAAAACAAAACAAAAATCGCGTCAGAAAGAAGTTTTTAAGTTATAGGCCAATAAGTGACAAAATATCCAATTTTATTTTTCTTAACAAAGCCTTTGATTCACAGCATTTATAAAGATCGACACCTATAGAATGCCTATTTTATGCAAAGCACTTAACTAACGGCAAGTTAAGTAAAACATATTTCTGCTTTCATGGAACTTATTGGAACTTTATGTAAATTCTAAGTGCTGGAAATGCTGGTGTTCTAACGAGGTTGTGAAATGGCTAACTCTTGGCTAGGTTTAGACAGGTAGAATGAAGAGGGGACAGTACATGAGAAATTCTTGGTCTACACATTGAAAATGAGCATCTTTTAGAAAAAATAAGAAGTTCAGCCTCACTTCATGGTAGTTTATAAGCATGCTAAATGAGGCTAGAAACACATTGGACTAGATGATGAAAAGTCTTGAATTAATTGTTTAACGGAGATTGTTTAAATGGAATTTTATAAGTTAAAAATGTTTAAAAAGCAAATGTTATGTATATTGCAACAATATTGATGAAGAACAGTCTCTGCATCTAAAATGGATTTACTGTAACATATGATTGAGTTGGGTCATGCTTTTTCAAACAGCACATTTAAGATACTTTCAAACATGCACATATTTGTTCCAGATTTTGGAAGAAGGGGACTGGAATATTGGGTTTTTTTTGGGTAAATTTAGAATAGTTGATCTTCCAGATGTCTGAAATCTAATTGTTTATTTACATATTTATTCTCTACCATTGTTCTTTGTACAGCATATACACTTCTACTCCCTCTACCATTGTTGCTTGTATAAAACTGTATTGAAGCCCAAACTGATAATTTGTATAAAGAGGTTTAGAAACAGGTGCAGAAATATTCAGAAAACTGGCTTTAAAAATAAACAAAAAAATTTTCTTCTTGCTGGGAAAGAAAGGCACAGGGTAGGGAACAACTGGAAGGATTATTGAAGTTGGTAGAGTCGGAAAAAAAAAACAGGCAGAGGACAAGGAGGAGGAGGGAAGAAAGTAAACATGAAGAGTGAAAGAAAGAACAATTACCCTGAAGACGACTACACATTTATCTGCGTTCAAGAAATGTGAATAAATGGAGCAGAGAAAGGTCATTCTGCTGTGTATGCTAAAAATGTTACTAACAACCAACTAAAGCTATTCTGATATACTTCAATCTCCAGTACATGAAGTCGAGATAGTTTAGGTATCTGGGAGATAGCTTGAAAATTTGGACATTTCCTGTTTATATTTTTATAGTCCATTGTGAAATTATATATGAACCAGAGCACCTTAATACCAGTTATTTTGAACTCTAGACGATTTTAAAAGCTACATGTCTGCTACTGAAAGAAATCCAGTGGTATAGAGGCTCATCTGGGGCATCCATCTACCAGTAATCATAACTACAGACTGAAACTAATTTCTGCTCAATCCAAATTGTATGTGGCACAAGAGCAAACGCAAGATACCAGTGATGGTCAAAACAGTTTTCGTCTCACCACTCTAAGTAACTACATTAGTGGTCCCAAAGACATTAGATGCCAGCAATGGTTCCAAAAGAGAGAAAGGAAACAGGGCATTGCTCACAGCACGGCTATATCAGTACAGTCTGAGATTCACAGATATGGCGATCTTCAACACTGAGCATAAGACAGACTGGCAAAAATTTCAAACAGTTAAGTGTTTCTACCTCATAGAAACACTGCTGTCATGCAGCAGTTTAAATCACAGGGAAAATTTTACTCTAGTATTCAACATTTGCAAATTAATATCCAAAATAACTAAGGTCAGAATTATTGAACTTTGATCTTTATTACAAAATAATATAGATTATCACAGTAGATTCTTTACTGTGTCCACATATGACCTTAAGCCTTTTCTGATGACCATGTACAATGCTAGGGAGGAGGAAAGTACCTCAAAGTTAGAGCCATACACATAGTTCTGCTGCTTCTTTTATTTTTCTTAGAGAACTACTAGCCACAGTTTAAAGGTAGTTTAAAGGCTTTCTATAGGCAAGTTACTGTTGCTCAAACAAACAAATGAAAGTAATAACATTTACAAAACTATAAGCTTTAGGAATCTACTGAAGTCTTGCTCTTGAGTCATGCACTATCCCTGTTGTAGATGAAAAGTACAAATGTTAGCTTTTATCTCCCTGTTACTACATCATGATACTCATTCCTTGTTTATTTCTGTTTTCTCATCTTCTTGGTCTGATGCATGCAGAATCTTCCAAAGTTTTGTGGAAAATGCACACTTATCTTTTAGTTCTATTTTCCCATGAATTTTTTTGAAGTACTAACATATTTCATAAGTATACTTTCAGCTATCCTAAAGAATAGTGGGCTATAGAACAAGTTTGTGAATGACATCCTGAGAGAAGAAACAGCAATCTGAGTGAGGACTTCTACGTTATAAGCAACTCAAACCGTCTGTTCCTTAGTTTGTTTACAAATTACCTTATTCCTAATTACTCTACAAAGTTGTTTCCAGGATAGAATGGATAGGTGAAGGTGTCTTACAAAATGGAATCAATCATACTAAATAATTGTTAGATCTTAGGACATTTTATATTTTGAAACAATTTGCAAGCAGAGAAAGTATGCAGATGAATCAAAAGATTGTTAGTCATAAATTTGAAGCATTAGTACTTTAGGAAAATGCCTCATCTTCATAAAAATACATCATTAATACCATTGCTTTAAAAATATCAATATAGTAGACTCACAATGAATATATGACTCCCCATTGATGTGAGGTTGATGGTCACATTTTCCTGCTTTAAAGTCAGTTTTGAACAACAGCTTCTTTAAAGATGCTTAAACTTGAGATTTTCATTATTAATAGAAGAAACAAATTGAGGCAACATTATGCTCACAATATTTCTGGAAGCTTTTCAGAGGAAGCAGCTGTAATTTCTTTAGACTTCCAGGTCTATTATGCAGGTTAGCAGTGTATTTTATAATGAGTTCTAGACCACCTGTCTTTCTGAGGAAATTATGAAAGAGTATATTTTTTTCTGGTCTTTTGTGTCTTCATTGAATGCATATAAGATTTTCCTCTTCAATAAGACTTGGTACCCCATAAAAGTCTTCATTCAGTGTTGTTTAACTGCAGATGTTTTTTAAAGTCAGTGCCTAGATGTGGTTTCATCAAGTTCTTATCTTGGTGAGCTTGGAGATTGAAACACAGTCCTACTGAAGTGGTTAGTAGATGATACAGTCAGTTTTGCTTCAAGGTAGTGGATACCTAGAATGAATAAACAGTGACTATAGTTTAAATGAGTGAAATTTCAAAATACTGTTTTAGTCATTTTCTCTTGTCTCACTTCTACAGGAGTTTTGGGCAAGACCAATGGATTCAGGAAATAGTAGGAATTTGGAGAATACAATGAATAGAGTCTACCATGATCAGCTTGTTACAAAGATAAACACAAGCAAGAAAATGTCCACCTTAGCAAACCCATCTAACATCCTGGAAATATCGCAGGAAATTAAGAAAAGTGGTGGTGACAAACAGGTAGAAATAACAACTGAAAGAATAAAAATGGCTAAGAGCTTCAAAGAAAAACAAAGCAATGATTTAGAGAAAGTGGCCCTTAAACGGAAGGCAGAAAGTGAAAAACAGCCAGCTGGAAAGAAAGAGGCAAAGATAATGGAACTTGACAATCAGTTAATCACCATGCCTCTGCCTCACATCCCCCTAAAGAACATAATGGATGTGGAAATGAAGTTGGTCTACATTGATGAAGAGAATGTGAACTATGAGTTTATAGAGCCCTCCATGTCTACTGGGATTCAGCCAACATGCCGAGCTGCTGAAATAGTAGGCCCTTTGAGTGTACCTAATTTCAGCTTTCTGCCTCAGATTGACAAATGGCTTCAGGTAGCCTTAAAGGATGCCAGCTCTTGCTATAGACAGAAGAAATATGCCGTGGCAGCGGGACAGTTCAGAACAGCACTTGAGGTATGGGATTAAGAAAATATAGATTGGTGACAGAAAGTTGTGAAATAGAAAGTTGCAATTGCATTGAATGGCTTTGATCATACTATAATGAATGGTAATGGTGTGGTGGAACTTTTTAATGATATCAGGATTTTGCAATTCTCAATTTACCTAAATCAAATAAGATATGCCTAAAAATTAATATTGTGTGCTCTTGACAGTATAGATACAATCCCAAAAGCATAATCTTGTTTTTTCTCTGTTAAGGAACCCTGCAGGGAATATATAGAAGAATGCAGTTGTTTTGTAATTGAGATTTACATTTCTAAAAGTCATAAATATTAAGTACAGATTTAGAGCATATAGATTCTCTAGAAATATACAGTTAATGAGTATATAAATTGTCTCCTTTTGATATATAGTTTTCATTGCTAAAAATAGTAATCGTTTCTTTTTAGCACGAGTTGATTATATATTATAAACAAAGTATTATAAACAAAGTAGCACTATTTTACTTTATCATCAAACTTTACTTTTCTTCCCATTCAGTGAGCTTTATGAATAATTATTTTTCTATATGAAAGCAGCCAAGTTAGTCAATATCTTGGCACTGAGAATTATCTTGTGGACAATAACAAAATTGAGAATCACCACTAAAACACAAAATAGGTGGTGGGAAAAACTGGTCCATCTCATGACTCATTGAACCTATAGAAACACAAAAGTGTAAATAGAAGTAAATATTGGTGACTGTATATTTTACTAATTCCAAAAAGACATTTTAAAACATTCTATATTTGCCAGCTGGGGACTGGTGATATTAAAAAATATAGTTAAGGCATGGTTCATCCTTTTAGTGATCCAATGAGGTAGACAATCCAGTGAACACTTAAACACAGAACACATGAAGGAGTGATTGATCCACCAAGGGGGATGAGAGTGAGTGGGATTCAAAGGTGAAATGTTGTGGTAGACATTTAAAGAGTAGAGTGTTATTTCCACCACTACTTGCAGGTTAAAATACTACATCCATCAGGAATTATTCATGGACAGTGCCAAACAACATTGCACTCTAAATATTTTCAAAGAAACTAAACACCAAAAAAGGGGGAGCCTCAAATAAATCATTAGGTAACACACAAATACTTGCATCTATAAATATTTCTGTTCTCATAAAGGGTCATCTCCACAAAGAAAATAAGTGTAATGCACTATGTAAACTCCTAAACTTTGTAACAAATACCAAAAAATAGAGGTTACCTACAAGCCACTCAGAGATTCCTCTGCCATCCTCTGAACTGAAGTCTAGCAGCCTCTGACTAACACATAAATGCTAAAGAAATTCTATGAAGATCCCTGGGCATTTCTGCCTGGGCTACTTGAAACTGAATTTTATTTTCCAGTGTAAGGAGGGTTAAATGCATGATTTTAGAGCTCAAAAAGAATCATTTTGGCAATGCAAGAAGAAGCACAAAATAAGTAAAGGTGCTATAAAAACTTCAAATTAAGACCACGTAGAGGAAAAAACATATATGCTTTAACCAGAAGAAAATATCCAGTGTTCCAGAAAACCACATGTTCAAAATTTGAACCAGGATTTGATGACCCCTGGATATAACTGCACTGGAAAAATACTCTCCCCCTACCCATGTCCTCTTTCCCGTCTCCCTTCCTCTTTCTCCCTGGATTTTTAGGAAACTTCTGTATGCTGACACTAATTACTAGTAATTAACAAAGGTAATTATTTTGAGACCAAAAATTAGCTTAGGCATCTGGCCTAGCTTTTGTCTAATTATCTTGGGAGATAACTTTAAAATCTTACCTAGAATGTCTCTTCATAAACCAAAGCTACTGGGAATAGAACAAATTTGTAGCCTTTTTAACCCTTCTTCTCCTGCATTTACCTTCTAAATTTAACATACTCTCAGCATACCTAGGCATTATTTAATGTAACTCTCCCTTTTCTTTAGATTGCAACTTTGAGTGAGATATGATAGATGACAAAGACCAAGATATAGTAATCATGGTCACTCCTGAAAAGACAGATAAATCGTGGTCACACCTGAAAAGACAAATAAATCAGCAAATTCCAAAGTGTTTATAAGCTATTGTTAGGTTTGGCTGCATGTGACAAAAAACCTCAAATCAAAGTATTTAAAGGAGATAGGAGTTCATTTCTCTCTCACATAAATGTAGGTAGTGAAGGGTTGGTAGAGTATGATCATCAGGGCACCAAATTATATCTCATTCCTTAAGATATGACTTTGGCCTTGTGATCCAAAATTGCTGCTGGTGTCATTGCCCACAGTCTAGCAAGCTAAAAAGGGGGTTGGGAAAAAGAACAGCGAAAGGCATGCTAAGTCCCAATAAGTACATTTCACAGACACTATGATCCAAAATTTTCCATTTTTTTCCTCTATTGCCAGAATGTAGTCATCAAACACAATTGCAAAGGAGGCTGAGAATATATTATTGGACCCATTCAGTGGTCCAATTATTGAGGTAAGGGAGAATGGATTTTGAAGAATAGCTAGCATCCCTCCCATACAGCACTTGCTTTAGGGGAGGTATTAGGCATATGATATATTTGTCAACTGGGTGATACAAAGTCAGTTGTAGGAATGTACAGAGGGCAGGTTGCCGTTAAATGAAAGACTATGAATATTAATTTAAAAAATAAGAACTGAGCAAAGACCCTGGAGATTTATAATTGCTCATTAATTGATAATTTCTAATATATCTGACAAACCCATTAAAATAATCTGTTTCTGTGCTAGTTTTCTTTTGCTCTTGACAAAATATTGACTCATTTTGTTTCCAAAACACTATCCCTAACCAAACAGGTAAATTTATGATAATATTTTATAATGATTAAGATAAAATGGTATGCAGTGATCAGAAGACAACAGTTTAAATTCCAACTTCGGTCTTTTAGGATTTCAGAAAACAGTAGGCATTTGTTTTACTGTACTTGTTGAAATAACATATTTTTGTATGATTTCTTTTTTCTAAGTGAAGTTAAACTGGTCATATAAGTAAAGTTAGTCCTTAGCTCTATGTTCATCTTATCAGTCATTCTCAAGTTTTATTAAAATCAGTCACCGTTTGTAGTCAACTTCAGAAGCCAAGCCAGCAGGCCAAAAGATAGAAGCTGAAGTTAAAAACACAAATTCGTTTTCAAAGAGTGATTGATTGATTGATTTGAAAAAGTGGCACAGCAAGAGAGAAAAAGACAGAGGGAGAGTGAGAGAGCTTCCATCCACTGGTTGATTCTCCAAATGGCTGCAACAGCCAGGACTGGGCCAGGCTGAAGCCAGGAGCCAGGAAATCCATCTTGGTTTCCCACATGGGTGGTGGGGCCCAAGCACTTGGACTATCTTCTGCTGCTTTCCCAGGTACATTAGCAGGAAGCTGTATTGGAAGCACCAGAGCCAAGACCAAACTGGCACTCTGATATGGGATGCCAGCATTGCAAAAGGCAGCCTAACCTGCTCAACTACATTGCTGTCCTTCAAAGCAAATTCATATAAAGTCATACTTTATGCCTAGATGCTGTTGCTTATAATTATTAAAAGAAAGTTATACAAATTCACTCATTATTAATAATAGTGATTCTATGTGGGAAAATAGAACTGGCCTCATATAATTTGCATTTTAAGCAATACTACTATTCAATTACTTGCTTGGTCATCAATAAAAAGTAGGAAGAGATTTATCAATAAACATTCTAGCTACAATTTCATGAGAAAAATAATAACTAGTAAAGACTTCTAGGACAATGTAAAGATCATAAGATGTAGTAATCAGATATTTCATATTACTTAAGAAAAACATTCAAATTATCAGACGTCCTTCTGGGTTTGTTTCATACAGCCTACACCATACCATCATTTCAATAATCACAGGACTTAGTAATTAAAAGGCTCCCACCTTTTGAATTAGAATACATCTGTGTATACCCTTCAAGACTCAAAGCTTCAAAAAATCCCAAAGAAGCAAAAATTGACAAAACAAGGCTTATCCCTTACCAACCAAAACTCCCCATGCTTCTGATTACAGCACGTAGGGACCCAGTTGAGTGGCTAATCTTTTTTTAATATATAGGTGCTCTAGCAACTGGCCTGTGAAGTTAAAGTAATAACAACTATAGCATCCTTCCTACGTGTCAGCTGCTGTAGTTAACATTCCGAGACTATTTACATTCAGTGTTCCATTTTATTCTCACAGCAAGCCTATGTGATAGTATTATGATTATTTTTGCTACCAATGAGAAGGCTGAGGTTAAGTTGTCTGCTCAAGAGACAACAACTAGAAGTAGTGGAGCCTGGATTTGAAGGCAGGTGCTCTGGCTTCACAGCTCACCAGCTTAAGCACTAAGTTTTTGCTATTGCACGTATGAGTTGAAATGCTTGGAAATACAAAATTCCAGACTATGCCAGACTTACAGAATCAAAATCTACATTTCAGTAGATCTCAGTAGGTCCCTGTGCCCATAGCAGTTTGAGGAGCACCAATTTGGTGACTTGTCTACACTGAACAGATTTGCTCTCTAATAATACTTTAATGATTTGTAGTTTTGCCTCTTATTTAAAATGCTGTATTCCCAACACTGATTTCATAGCAAAGAATTCATTTTAGGTAAGTGACTCAGAATTTTTTAATTTCAAGAACACAATTTTTTTTAAGAAAAGTTTAGGGGAGTGGATTGACATTGTCAAAGGGCCTTACCAAAATTTCCCCCAATTGCCATTATTTTTGAAAGAGGAGCAGCTTAACAACAAAAAGGAGGAGGAAAATAAAAAAATTATACTCTCTAAATGGAAGAGATTTTAAAAGTAGATTATATTTTAATTTTATAAAAAGCTATGTAGTCTTTGTGTTTGCTTTCCCCTTGGTTCAGTAAAGCACTGGTCTGAGAACCAGATTTTGGGAATCAGTGTTCTAGAACACATTCTCCTTATGGTAAACATTAGGTATCCAGGACAATTGAGCCCGCACCAGGACCTTCTTATAAAATTACTTTCAGTATAATGGAATTTTGTATGAGACAGGTCCATTTTGGAGCCCATTCAAGGGGGTTTATTTAATGAAGTAGCAAAGATATCTTATTATAGGGCAGCCTCACCTATAATTGCTCTGCTGAGAATAATTCTGTAGCAAATCCCTAGGGCATAAAATTGTGATATACCAGCAATGGCTTAATCTAAATGGATTCTAACACAGGTATTTCTTTGTGCAATATAGTCAGAAAATTGAGGGTTCACCAAATTCTCTTGAGTGCCTGAACTGTCTTACTAATATCTGTGGATTTGCATATGAATTCAGTATACATTTCTTAAGCTTCCACTAGATTCTATATTTGTATTTTCATCTATAAATGATTGTAATCATCTCTTAAAATGATATTGTCATTCCCATTTCACAGATGAAGAAACTAGTCCCATGCCACAGCTAGCCTATGGCAGGGCTGAGATTGAATTCAGGTATCCAGATTTTCACATCTATAATTCTTTATATTACTGCTTTTCATACTTTAATGTGCATAAAAACTATGAGGGAATCTGTTTAAAACACAGATTCTGACATGTTAGGTCTGGAGGAGGATACAAGATGCCTGATCGCAAATACATTCCCCAATAAACTTTTGAAGTGCACTCTGAGTAGCAAGAATTTATATTAGTCCACTAGAAAGTACTCAAATTCTTACCATCACTCCTCTGCTAAATTAGTGTGAAGATTTCCATATTTCTGGCTCACATAGCCCTGGGTGGACACCTGGGTCTACAGGTGTGGTGGGGCCGGCGCCACGGCTCAATAGGCTAATCCTCCACCTTGCGTCGCCGGCACACCAGGTTCTAGTCCCGGTCGGGGCGCCAGATTCTGTCCCAGTTGCCCCTCTTCCAGGCCAGCTCTCTGCTGTGGCCAGGGAGTGCAGTGGAGGATGGCCCAAGTGCTTGGGCCCTGCACCCGCATGGTAGACCAGGAGAAGCACTGGCTCCTGGCTTTGGATCAGCGCGGTGCACTGGCCACAGTGCACTGGCCACAGCAGCCATTAGAGGGTGAACCAACGGCAAAAGGAAGACCTTTCTCTCTCTCTCTCTCTCTCTCACTGTCCACTCCGCCTGTCAAAAAATAAAATAAAATAAAGGTGTGGTGGACAGATCATTGAAATTGGAGTGGATTATTATCTATGTTTGGTGGCATTTCTGCTACTTAATCACCATGTGACTTTGAGCAAATTTCTTAACCCCTTAGGAGACCATTACATAGAAATAATAATTCTGCTCCACTATAAAAAGCTTCACACAGGACATCAAAAATTGCCTATTGAAAACCATGAGGAAATCTAAATTCATGTATAAGGTACATTGTATTTCTCAAGTACCTCATTTCCCTGTACAGTGTTACGTAATTTAAAGTTTTGCACTCTAAAGGATTTTGCCAAACTCCACATTTATTAACATTTTTAAGTCCATAGCTAGTCCTTTTCTTCTTTGACTAATATTAAAAGCATACAGTCTTCTTTTAATAATATTTAAAATTCAAAGAGAAAGCCAAAATATGCATTGTTTTCCACTTTTTTTCCCCTGTTGAGAAGCAGTGATCCAAATCAAACACTATTTTGAACTGTTAACTGCTTCTTCAAAAATATAAGCCTTTCCTTAAATGCACAAATTGTTATGCTAGAAATAGTTTCTTTTTTTCTCAGTTTTCAGGTATAAACTGACTGCTGAACTATGCATGTTCACATTAAAATATTTATGTTTTAACTTGATTGTTGCCATCTTGATCTATCCATTGGCATTATTACTATTAAATATCTAATTATATAAAATATTTGAAAAATGTTGGCAAATTTACATGGCAGGAAAATACAAATGAATTCCTCTGTTGAATTCAATAATAAAATTAGACATATTCATAAAAGTAAACACTGATTAAGTAAAACAAATCTCTAGAAAATTAAGATTTGTGATCATAAGAAAAAAGCATGTTAACACCGCTAACATTACCAGCTGTTTCAGTCTCACATAGTGCTAGATGCTGGGAATGCAAATATAACTATAACATAAGCCTTGCCCTCAGGGAGCCACAGCTTACAGACAAGGGACAGTACCGTTGTCTGCACTCCATGACTTTATTTGCATTTGGGGCTATGTAGTTTTTATTTTGGGTTTAGTGTTATTGTTTATATTTTATAAAGAATTTTTTTTTCTGAACTATGACCTTCAAGTGGACATTTAGAAAGACTTTTTACATAGTGCCATTTAACTTAATTATCTGCAGTAACCATCATTCCAACCCCAGTGGAATCAAAAGATTAAAAGATTTAAAATATACCAAGGAGAATAAATTATTAGATAAAGAATTGAAATATTTTCAAGCTAAGCATTATTAAAAAGAATCTGGAAATGGGAAAGGTAGCATAGGCCATCCCTCAGTTTGATAGGCCTCTGTTACTATGAGGCTGTTTATCCAGAAGGTCCTGACTGTACTGCATACTCACCCTCTGACTCAGTGGACTCCTAGGAAGCCACATGCCTGTATGCGCCACCACCCATCACCACTGAAAAAGCCATAGACACAGCAAGCAAAGGAGCAACAATTCCTATTTGTGTACAGTGTCTTTAACTTGAGAGAACTTGTCAGGAGGGATGTGGAAAAATCAACAGCATGGAGAGGCAAGCTTGAACTCTATCAGAGAGAAAAAGAGAGGTAAGACAGGTGGATAGGAATAGTTTCAATAAATAACACTATACTGTAATTTATATCACATTATATCACTTTACAAATAAAGGAATTACATTCCCTATAAAAAGATCATGAACCTTATAGGTTCCTAATATAATTAATTACCACACAGGGAGGGAACTATTAACTTTTTAAAAAAAAAATAGATTTATTTTTTGTTTGAAAGTTAGAGTTACACAGAGAGAGGAGAGGCAGAGAAAGAGAGAGGTCTTCCATCCAATGGTTCACTCCCCAGATGGCCATAATGGCTGGAGCTGCGCTGATCCAAAGCCAGGAGCCAGGAGCCTCTTCCAGGTCTCCCACGCGGGTGCAGGGGCCCAAGGACTTGAGCCATCTTCTACTGCTTTCCCAGGCAATAGCAGAGAGCTGGATTGGAAGTGGAGCAGCTGGGACTAGAACCGGCGCCCATATGGGATGCCATTGCTTCAGGCCAGGGCGTTAACCAGCTATGCCACAGCACCAGCCCCCGGAACTATTAGCTTTATATAGTTGCCCAAACCTTTTCTCTCTCTCTTTCTCTGTCTCTCTCTCTCTCTCTGTCTCTGTCTCTCTCTCTCACTTCCTCTCCCTGTGTTTGACACAAATTGCCTGGGGGTCCAGATAATGACCATGACCACTCCTAGGAGATTGGAAAGCACACAAAACATCGCAAATATCATTGTCATGAAAATTTACTCTTTGGAAATTCACACTTAGAATAATTTCATTATTTTAAAATGAAAAAGAACTTAATGACTACCTTCCTATTAACACTAAGAAACAGATGAATACTAAACTCCAAGCAGTGTTTGGTTAGTATGTCTCTGAAATACCAAATTCATCCTATGGATGAAGACCTCACAAAAAAATAACTAGTCCACAGAAAGCTAAGCAAGATTTTTTCATCAGCAGAATCTTTGCATAGTTTATAGGTGGTTATTATGTGTTTAATTCAGATGATAGTGTTAATATGAATTTGAAATATAGTTAACTCTGATGCACTCAGTTATTGAAGACTTAAACAGTCCTACATTTTAGTCAATGTGATAAATCAGTGTTGGGATTCACATGCACAAAGAAATGATGATTCTTACTCAAATATTGGATAATATTCCCACTGTCCAACTTTTCAAGTTGATTGCAGGGCTACTATTTCCAAATAAATGTAAACACAGCAATCATCTCTCTTTTTCCCACCTTCCATCCCACTCCAGCCTTCAAACACAGTGCAATTTGAAGTTCAAACAGACTGTACAGATCCTTAATAGAAGAGATCCACTTTAATTTGTCCAAAGCAATGTAACACAGTGAGGTTGTGAATATTCTTTACATTCAGTTTACCTGGAGGAGAGCTAGAATAAAACTACTATTTCAATTTCTAGTTATTTGTTTAACTCTTCCATTGCCTCATTTGACATTCACTAAAACTAAGACATTGGTCTGTCTGGAAGATGATTCTCTTCCTATCAGGCAGTAGGATGTGATTAGGCAGGGGCTAGTCACAGGGACTAATGAAAAAAACAGACAGATTCTCATTGCTTTGTCTTGGTGTGGTTTCCTTATGTTGTGTGAGTTGTTATTGATACCTAGAACACTAGATTCATACATATTAAATGTGACTACTGAAGTATATTTCATATCCAGGAGCAAATTTTATTTAATGATGGTGATGATGATGATACTCTATAACTAATTAAACCATGATTTTGCGAAGTAAGTTACATCAAGAAATCACAGATTAGTAAATAACCACTACCTCACTGTTAGTAACTACTGTCTATCAACTTGTTATATGACATAGAGATAAGAGAACCGAACATGTACAGGTTCTTTGCTCTGCAAGGAATTTGGACTTAAGCTTTAGATAGAATTCTTATCATTTTAAGTCAGTTAGAAAGTGTGCATGTACAATTCCTATATAAAACAAAAACTTAGGATAGGGACATTCAATCTAGCCTGATATACATTTAGGAGCACAAAATGAGTGGCAGGCACTTTATATTAACTTATCTCATCCTCACCAAAACTCAGTGAGTTGTGAACTAATATTACCCCTTTTAAAGATAGATAGATAAAAATGCATCAAGTATACATGGAAAAGATGGGAGGATTTTGAAATGGATATCAAAAGATAAATAGCTATATGGAAAAGTAGGGTGGGAGAGCAGTGGAAGATGAGATATGATATGAGAAAGTAACATTACTCTCACACATGAAGAACTTCAGAAAGGAAGCATGAAAGAGAATCTGGGTGGACCAAAGTAAAGTATTATGAAATAAAAGTAGATAGAGGCTAGAGGGTCTTAAAAACAAGGCAGGGGACACTGTAATTAATGTTTAAGAACATAGATGGATTCTTGGGGAAGGAAACAATGAGGTTAAAAAGGATTACCTGGGGATCAGTGGAGGACCCAAAAATATTTTTTTCCTTTTTTTAACTTTTATTTAATGAATATAAATTTCCAAAGTACAGCTTATGGATTGCAATGGCTTCCCCCCACCCCCATAACTTTCCTCCTGCAACCTTTCCCTTTCCCACTCCCTCTTCCCTTCCATTCACATCAAGATTCATTTTCAATTCTCTTTATATACAGAAGATCAGTTTAGCATATATTAAGTAAAAATTTCAACAGTTTGCACTCACATAGAAACACAAAGTGAAAAATACTGTGTGAGTACTAGTTATAGCATTAAATCACAATGTACACACATTAAGGACAGAGATCCTACATGAGGAGTAAGTGCACAGTGACTCCTGTTGTTGACTTAACAATTTGACACTCTTGTTTATGGCATCAGTAATCAACATAGGCACTTGTCATGAGATGCCAAGGCTATGGAAGACTTTTGAGTTCACTGACTCTGATCATATTTAGACAAGGTCGTAGTCAAAGTGGAAGTTCTCCCTTCCCTTCAGAGAAAGGTACCTCCATCTTTGATGACCTGTTTTTCCACTGGGATCTCACTCACAGAGATCTTTCATTTAGGTCCTTTTTTTTTTCTTGCCAGAGTGTCTTGGCTTTCCACGCCTGAAATATTCTCATGGGCTTTTCAGCCATATCCTCATGCCTTAAGGGCTGATTCTGAGGCCAGAGTGCTATTTAGGACATCTGCCATTCTATGAGTCTGCTGTGTATTCTGCATCCCATGTTGGATTGTTCTCTCCCTTTTTGATTCTATCAGTTAGTATTTTCAGACACTAGTCTTCTTTATGTGATTCCCTTTGGCTCTTAGTCCTATCATTATGATCAGTTGTGAACTGAAATTGATCACTTGGACTAGTGAGATGGCATTGGTACATGCCACCTTGATGGGATTGAATTGGAATCCCCTGGTATGTTTCTAACTCTACCGTTTGGGGCAAGTCAGCTTGAGCATGTCCCAAATTGCACATCTCTTCCCTCTCTAATTCCCACTCTTATATGTAACAGTGATCACTTTTCAGTTAAGTTTCAACACTTAAGAATAACTGTGTATTGATTACAGTATTCAACCAAAAGTATTAAGTACAACAAACAAAAAAAAATACTGAGGGATAACGTATTAAGTTGTTTCAAAAGAGGAAATCCAAATGGCCAACAGACACATGAAATAATGTTCAAGATCACTAGCAATCAGGGAAATGCAAATCAAAACCACAATGAGGTTTCACCTCACCCTGGTTAGAATGGCTCACATTCAGAAATCTACCAACAATAGATGCTGGAGAGGATGTGGGGAAAAAGGGACACTAACCCACTGTTGGTGGGAATGCAAACTGGTGAAGCCACTATGGAAGTCAGTCTGGAGATTCCTCAGAAACCTGAATATAACCCTACCATTCAACCCAGCCATCCCACCCCTTGGTATTTACCCAAAGGAAATTAAATTGACAAACAAAACAGCTGTCTGCACATTAATGTTTATTGCAGCTCAATTCACAATAGCTAAGACCTGGAACCAACCCAAATGCCCATCAACAGTAGACTGGATAAAGAAATTATGGGACATGTACTCTATAGAATACTAAACAGCAGTCAAAAACAGTGAAACCTGGTCATTTGCAACAAGATGGAGGAATCTGGAAAACATCATGCTGAGTGAATTAAGCCAGTCCCAAAGGGACAAATATCATATGTTCTCCCTGATTGGTGACAACTAACTGAGCACCAAAAAGGAAACCTGGTAAAGTGAAATGAACACTATGAGAAACGGTGACTCGTTCAGCCCTTGCCTTGACTGTTGATGACCCAAAAATATTTATAGAGTGGTTATTCAGTCTATCTGTAATATATTTACTACAGGAGCTACAGAGAAGTTTAAGATTTGTAACTCCAAATTTATAGCTCTCTATCCTTTCTTCAGTTTCATCTAAAATAATTATACTCTGCTTAAAGTACATGTTATATTTGCCATCCTCCAAAGGCTAGTCTTGGGGGAAAAATAGAGAAATGAGTGTATACAAAAACCAGAAAGACAGAAAACCAGGGTAGAAGAGGAAGGAGTTGATATTGCTAGGGTAGTAAGTGTGAAGAAATGTGAATGAGGAAAAAGGAAGATGGAAAAGTTGTCAGGCTACCAAGAGCCAGGCCTGCCTTGTTGGGATCTGGTACATTATCCATAGGAAAGTGGACACATCATAGAGGATCAGCATGAGGAATGGTAGAGTCCAATTTTTATTTATTTCATCATTCCAGTATGTGTCCATATAAATATTGAGAAAGTATTCACATACTGTTCAGTCTCTGAGTTATGATTCATCATGACTCATTATGATTAGCATTATATTTAGCTGAAATCATGGAATAGAATAGAATAGAATAGAATAGAATAGAACTTAAGAATACATCACAATAAATAACCAGAGCTCATAGAACATTGGAAAGTTTTCCTTTGTGAAAATATTGTTTCTATTATATATCCTCATATATCTATATCTACCTATAAATAGAAATATAGCTAGAAAAGCAAAAAGGAGAGAGGGAAGGAAATGAAGGAAGGGAGGGAGGGAGGACAATTTGCAAACTTCAATGACAGATGAGAAAAAGGAAGCATTTTTTAAGGAACAAAGTGCCGCCAAGTCAGAAAGAGAACAGCTAGAGGTAATGTTGCTGAATGCAATTTTGGATGTGTTGTATATGAGACCTCCTGATAAGACAAGCCAGAGCAACACATTTGTTGGCTCAAGGCCTGTAGGAAATACAAAAGAGAATTCATGGCCAAAGACAAACACTCTGAAGAGTTACCAATACCTTATGGCACCTAAAGTGTAGAAAGAAGCAAAGCAAGAAACAAAGACTTGAAGAATATGAACAATTAGTGATTGAATATCTCTTAGATTAAGAAATTATGAAACTAAGTTAATTAAGACAGAAGTGTAAGAAGTTACTCTTTGCAGACTGAGACTTTGAGAAAATACTAGTTGTAGAGTTTCTAGAAGCAGCATTAATAGTGAAGAATAACCTGTTTGGTTTTCAAAAGCCTTTGGAGACACTAATTTTGGTGGTTACCGTTAAAACCCAGCTAGAAAACCTTACTCCTCAAGAAAGGGTCTGGATATGCTAGAGTTTAATATTCCTGGGAATATGCTGGCCCCACGGCTCACTTGACTAATCCTCTGCCTGTGGTGCCAGCACCCCCGGGTTCTAGTTCCAATTGGGGCGCCGGATTCTGTTCTGGTTGCTCCTCTTCCAGACCAGCTCTCTGCTGTGGCCTGGGAAGGCAGTGGAGGATGGCTCAAGTGCTTGGGCCCTGCACCCGCATGGGAAACCAGGAGGAGGCACCTGGCTCCTAGCTTCGTATCGGCACAGCGTGCCAGCCGTAGCGGCCATTGGGGTGGTGAACCAATGGAAAGAAGACCTTTCTCTCTGTCTCTTTCTAACTCTGCCTGTCAAAAATATTTAAAAATTTAAAAAATAATAATAATCCTGGGAACATAGTAGTTTGGAGATGAAAAGATATGCTGACCATTCAGGTCAAGTACAAGTACAAGTTTTAAATTATAATTTCACATATTGGCACAGTTAATCATTACATTCACTACATGATTGAGCATAAAGTATTTTTTCAAAGAACCCTATTTAAAAAGGTAAGCCACCATCTGATGCTAAAAACTGCTTTTAATCCTTGTAATGAAGGGCAATCTGGATTTTTAGGATACAGCCTTTCCAAACAAAGTTGGCTTCCAGAAGCAGAAGATTTAGGGAGGGAAATAGACACAGTCTCCAGAAGTTTGCCTTGAAAGGAAAAAAAGGTGAGACAACCTGAGGAGAATGTAGAGTGATGAGCTGATTTTCAAATTTATGAATGCTAAGCATGATTATATTGTAAAAGCCTATAGACATGCAACAGAAAGAGAGAGAGAGAATGAAAGTGAATGAATGATTATTAAAGGTGCGAAATTCCCGAGGAGATGTGAAAGAATGGGGGTCTAGAGATGAATGTAAAGATAATATCTGAACACATGGGAAATTTTTCTGCTGAGACAAGAAGAGCTTGTGGATAAAGGGCACACAGAGAAAATTTTATCTCAGATTATATCTTAAGCTAATCTTATGTTTATTGGAGAAAAAAGGCTAGTATTTACAACTTGGAATAGATGTAAATTAAATTGTAGTTTCTTGGACAGCAATGTCTGATGGTTGTGCTGAAGTCCACGGCCACAGCTTGCTCTGCCAGCTCCAAATCATGGTTCAGAATATTTTATTTATAGTTTTAAGGTTTGATTTATTTATTTGAAAGCAGAGTTACAGAGAGAGAGAAAGAGAGCGAATCTTCCATCAGCTGGTACACTCCTCAAAGGCCAAAATGACTAGGGCCAGTCCAGGCCAAAGCCAGGAGCCAGGAACTTCCTCTGGGTCTTCCACATAGGTGGCAGAGGCCAAAACACTTGGACTGTCTTCTGCTTCTTTTCCCAGGTCATTAGCAGGAAGCTGGAAGTAGAGCAGCTGGGACTCGAATTGGCGCCGCAGGCCATGGCCCTAATCCACTGCCACAGTGCCAACCCTCAGAAGGTTTTAAGAGGAGAGTCCAATGATGCTCCCTTGGGAAAGAGTTCTCATTTAAAATTTGTGTGAATGGTGACAGCCTGACACCCATTGCACTCCAGTACAATGCAGACAATGTTAAATAAACAATGCCACCAGAGTGTGTCATTGTCACCATTGGATTGGAGCTATCTTACTTTTTTTTTTTTAATTGATATGAAGGCAATTGTAGAATTTGAGACTTGACACTATAGATTGGACAGTTTATAGAGGCAAATTAGACAAAAGATTTAAAGGAGCAAGGGGGGGAGATTCAGGGCCTCTCTAAAGAGAGGGACCATGAATTGACTCTGTAATGACAATAAACAGCGAAGTTTTAAGATTTTCTCTAGTGCTGAGAATCCAAAAGTTTTGACTGACTGACAGGCAAAGCATTTTATTTATTTAAAGAAGAAGAGAGCAATTTCATCTGTTGGTGGAGTGCCTGTAATAGTCAAAGAATTCAACCCAGGTCTCTTATGTAGGTGGCAGGAACCCAATTACTTGAGCCACCACTGCTACCTCACAGGGTCTGCGTTACGCTGGAATCTGGAATTAGGAGTTGGAGCTAGGTACTGACCTCCAATACCCCAATATGGAATATGGACATCTTAATCAGCATTTTAACTGCTAGGTACAACACCCACTGGCAGAGTTGAGATTTTGAGGAGCAGAAGAGAGCAGACCGCTGTGAGTAATGCCAAGAGTGCCTGTAGTGGTGTACTGTGCATTGAGGCTGCATAGGAAAGGGACAAAAGGAAGCTGTGGGTTGAGGGAGTGCACAGTGGGTCAGGCACTAAAATGTAAAGGAAAGATCACCAAAGACATAAGAGTGAAAGAACTGAAAGGCTGGGAGGTCTGGTCAGGGAGTGATAACTGTGTGATCTGGAAAGTAGATTTGAGAGGTTCTGCAATTCTGTGGAACTGAGATTTAAAAATGAGAGGTTAGGATATTAGAAGATTCATCCACATCTGGGTATCTGAATTCACTAAATACAACGTTGGAATGCAGAGCAAAGAGGATCATAAATAGGGCATCAAATCTTAGTGGAAGTGGGGAAATAATCAGGAGAGTGATAGAGATAGTATCCAAGAGGTAAAATATCTGCATGGCGTGGTGTTGGGTGTGCAGTGTTGTGCTATAGGGCAAAGACTGCAGTGGCTGTGGGATCTTTGAAGGGTTCCATTTAAGCTGTAGTAGATGGAAAAAAATCTGCATTCTCTTGCTTAATGACATGGGATGAGTGGTTTATGATAGACCAGGTACATGAGATGGAATGATAGTGACAGAATAAACTTCAAAGGGAAGCCACAGGGCACAAGCAGCCAAGCCTTTGGGGTGTCTGATTTGCAGAGGAAGTGAAACATGCTTGGGATAGTAAGCATTCTCTCCCCTCTCCAATTCCGACTGTTTCTTGGCCTAACCCAAATATAAAGGTCTGTGTGTCAGTACCTGTGCTCAGTCTCCCTAGAAAGCTCCGCAAATCTGAAGGAAAAGAGGAAAGGGCACTTGCATACCCAGCCAAGTGCAAGAGTAATTTTCTTCTTTTTGTTACTTGTATTTCTCCTGCATCCTTTTTTTCCTATGCACGTATAGCACGAATAGAATAGTAAGGGTTATTAGAACTATGTAAAATACTATGATGATAAATTGCTTTTATGATATACCTTTAAAGTTCATTCGCAAGGCTGTTTGTATATTTTGACATGTTCATTTATACTTCTTGGATTTTTCTCTTACTTGTGATTTGTGAAATATTACTGAGTAATTGTTCATGACTATGTAGGAGGAAACATACCAATACATGTAGTAGTCAGCACATATTTTAATACGGGAATTACCTTTATGAGTTTACAAAATTTAAAATATTGCTAGATAAGAATTTCCAATGACTATCACTGTTGCAGTGTACATGTATATGTATGTGCAAGTACACACATGTGCTGTGTGCATTTGGTCCACTCTTGTAGATAGAGCACTCTTGTAGATAGAGCACCAGCTTTGAGATCAAGGTGGTAATTAATTATTGGTATGTAGAGTTTTAAAGACACTGTAAGTGTTTTTTAAATACCAAGCAGATTTGTGAAAAAAATGAAAACTATTGAAACAATCGATGTTCACACCCTGATGTCTTCATAAGGTGTGAACACTGAAAGCTGGTAATTTATACCAGTCAGTTCTTTTGTTTTTATCTTAATAATTTTGTAAATTTAAAATTCCCTTCAAAAATAAGCTTACCAATGCCTGAACTAAAGTAGCTCAGCTCTGATACCAACCTCAATTTAGGAATGAACTGAATGTCCTGCCATTTATATGGGTAATGGAAACAGCAATCAAGTATCTACTTAGGCAAAAGAAGTAAGTAAAATATTATGCTAACACTTGGAGCATATGTCATCTGAGACTATAGGAAACCATCGCTGACACTAAGGGGCCTGCTCAGCATTTCTGGCTCCCATAGAGACGTGTCCTCACCAATGCTGTAAAATTGAGTTATAGTATATTTCACTCAGCTTTAGTGGCATGAACACTGCGGGTGCATTCTAAAGCAGGTCCCAGACTGCCAAGTGTTTGTGGGCTGATTAATTTCGGCCCAGCTCTTCTAAGAGGAAGCCTTCAGAGAACACCATCTTAAATGTGGAGATGTCCATTTAAGGAACCACACAATTGCCACCACTGCCACTTGTTAATTTAGGCTGTCAAAGGAGGAATATAAAAAATGAAAATGAATCCCCAAAGACTTGGCTGAAGCTAGAGAGAGGTGTAGGCGCCTGTGATAGATTTCTGACCTCTGTGTAAGTGCATCCTGATGACAGTTAACAAGCACAGTGGGACACTCAGGCCAGTCATCCACTCACCCACACTGTATGGCTCTCAGAAGGAGGAGGTTTGCTGTGCCACTCATTGCTTTAATTTTAAATATTTTAAATTTCTTACATTTTTTGAATATATATTTACATTCAAGAGACATTCATAATTCAAGAGGTAGAAAATATTGTTATATATGAAGTTTCCTTACCACCTTTATCGTCTAGCCACCAAATTTCACTCCAAATGAGCAACTGCTGTCTATCTTTTATGTTAATAAACATAAACCATGTGGTAGTACCCAATTTTCTTTCTGTACCTTAATTTTTCTACTTAATACTAAGCCTTCAGGTCATTTTCTAGCTATATGACTTCATTTTTATAATTTCATAGTATTCCATGATGATAAAGATATACACATATACCAGGTTGATAAACATTTGGGTTGTTTCCAGTGTTTTGCAGGTAGAGATAGTGCTCAAACAAATAATCTTGAATACACATTATTTGGTACAAATGCAGATGTATCTGCAGATTAAATCACTTGAACTGGAATCCAAGAGTTTGCACCCTGGAAATTTCAGGAAATAAATAAATAAAACTACAGTATAATCATCTGTGTATGAGAAAGCCTTTTTTTCTTTATTTTCCTATATCCTCACAAAACCAGTATGTTAACCAGCTTTATCTTTTCCAAAATGATAGGTCAAAAATCGGATTGTATGACAGATTTGGATTCCTCTTATCTTTTCCTATGACAAGAGTCACTTGCATTTGCTTATCTATATATTTCAGGTCTGTGTTTATTATTTCACCCCAATTTTGTAATGATTTTGACATTCATCATTCTTTTAATTTCAGAACAACTTTGAGAAGTCTCTTTTGGACAAAGAATTTTCCCATGTATAATTCTGATAATTCCCCATAGAAGAATGAAAATACTGTCCCCTTTTAACTTGTGTTCAGTCAGTCATTAGCTCTCCTTAGATTGCAATTACCATCCATTATTAGTTCCTTTGCTGATCTTAGTACCCATTTCTTGCGGTGTGAGGTAACTGTCTCTAAAATTAAGTGTGTGTTCATATTTTCAAGAAAATGGATAGTCTTTTTTTTGAAGATTTATTTATTTTTTGAAAGAATTATAAAGAGAGAGGGAGAGATAGAGACAGATCTTCCATCAGCTTGTTCACTTCCCAAATAGCCACAATAGCTGGGGCGGAGGCTGGCTAGGGCGAAGCCAGGAGCCAGGAGCTTCATCTGGGTCTCGCACATGGGTGCAGGGGCCCAACCACTTGAGCCATCTTCCACTGCTTTCCCAGGGAACTGTGTTGGAAGTGGAGCAGCCAGGACTCAAGCCAGCATCCATAAGGGATGCTGGCACTTCAGACAACTGCTTAACCCACTGTGCCATAGCACCAGCCCCGGGGATAATAGTAGTTAAGCAATAGCATTTATAAAAAATATTCTTAGTCTATAAAAATAAGAATGCTCTTCATTAGTAGTACGGTTCTTGTATAAAAGCATCATTTCTTTTATACTGGAAGACTGTAAAATCTACATAGATTACTTTGGCAATTTAAGAATTTTTATAACTTGAGATTGTAACATTTTAGATTTTGATGTTATTTCTAATGTACAAATTCTAGTGTTATCACTTCTCCTTGAAAATCCTTAGGGGAAAAATAAATATGATAGAAGTTAACAGCTCAATAAAAGTAGACCTCACTTGTAATATTCATCTAATAATGCATTTTGTGATTATCATATGTAGCACAGTTCTGTGAATAATGCATGAATTTCTCTTTACTAAATTTTGTCTAAAGTAGTACATTTTAATTAGTCTCTGGAATAAACCATTTATTTCAAGTAGGAAAATATTTCAATTCCTCCTACTACATGCTTGCTTTGGAACAAGAAGTATATAGACTGTTAATAATTGGTCAAACACGATACCCAATTTGGAATTCCCTCTGACTGTGACAGTGTTTTATAGGATAATTTTCTCTCATGACATCAGAACATAAGTGCTGGATCATGAGTACAGGTCTCCTCTGGTAATAAGAAATAATTGAAATTTTTGGATAGATGACAAATTTTTAAATTATTTTTATTTACCATTTATCTCTAAGAAATAATCAAGAGAACTTTTCTATATTTCACACCCCATAAAAAATTAATGGCTTTCTATTATTGTCCTGTTATAATTGTTCTGTTATAGTCAAATACTGAGAGGCATGGTTTCACCTTTGGATTGAGCAGATATTTCTGTGCTGAAGTCAACACTCATTAAGTGACTGGTGTTTACCAGAACTTGATTTACTATACCTTCTTCAGTACTTACAGTGACACATAGAAATGGGGTGATCATTAGCCCCGTTTTGTAGATGAGGAAACTAAGTTTCCAGAAAGTCAAATAACTTGCTTAAGATCACCCTACCAGGGCTGGCGCTGTGGCGCAGTGGGTAATCCTCCGCCTGCAGCGCCGGTGTCCCATATGGGCACCACTTCTAGTCCCAGCTGCTCCTCTTCCAATCCAGCTCTCTGCTATAGCCTGGGAAAGCAGTAGAAGATGGACACCCACATGGGAGACCAAGAAGAAGCACCTGGTTCCTGGCTTCTCTCCTTCTCTCTCTCACTGTCTATAACTCTACCTCTCAAGTAAATAAATACAATCTTTAAAAAAAAAAAAAAAGATCATCCTATCAGTAAATAGCAGAGCTTGAGCTTGAACATAGACCTATCTGATTCTAAATATACAGTGACTAGAACCACCGTCTGATAATACCTATTTAACAGTGGAGCCTTTTTTCAAATAAAATCTAACAGAACCACAAATGATATTCAAAATATTTTATAATCAACACTGTCTAATCACTATACAGTTAAAAGAAGGACACATACTAATCTGAACAGATGCTTACAATCAGCTGCTGGAGATAAACTTAGAAAGATAAAATGGAGCTATTCTGCAGCTAGTGTGCAGGACCCAAGACTCACTCCCGTGCTCTGCCTATTACACACCTTTGGAAGAAGCTCCTTTCATGCCCATTTCCCCTGCCAACCTTCATCCCTAGAAATTGGGACTAAATGATAAAGGTGGGAAAAGTCTCACACTGGGGTGGGCATATTCAATAGAGCAGTTAAGACACCAGTTGGGATGCCTGCATCCCATATTGGAGCACCTGGGTTTGAGTCTCAGCTCTGCTCCTGATTCCATCTTCCTGCCAGTGCAGACTATTGGAGGCAGTAGATGATGGTCCAAGTACTTGGGTGTCTGCCACCCACATGGGAGATCTGTACTGAGTTCCAGTCTCCTGATTTCAGCCTGTTCTAACCCCAGCTTTTGTGAGCATTTAGGAAGGAAATCAGCAGATGGGAGATCTCTCACCTTCTGCCTCTTCTCTCTCCCTAACCCCCCATCTTTCTCTTTCCCTTTCCTTCTTACCCTTCTTCGCTTCCCTAGCCACCTACCCACCCAATTCTCCCCCTGTATCTCTGCTTTTCAAATAACACGAGTAAAAATTTTTTAAAAGCCTGCATATTATTTGCTAGTCCATGATATACTTCCATGCCTCATATTTGTACTCTTCTTGAGAAAAAAATCCTTTAAAATACATTTGACTAGTCCAAATTCTGATTTTTCTAGTATTTCATAGAGAAACTCTCTTTGTGCATTTGAGCATACTCCTGCTGGGAAGTATGTGTCTGTCCTTTATGATCATTTACTGAATGTTCACAAATCCATGCTTGAAATCCACCTTTAGCTGAAAAATTCTTTTCCTTTTTAAAGCATTGCATAGACAGTATAATATCTAAAGGAGAATTTGGCTTTAAACATTTATGAGCCATTTATTTAAATAGTTACTAGGCATACTGCATAGTGGAGGGATGACCCTTGGATGCTCTTCTTACAATGAGAAAATCAAAGTTTAGAGGAAAGCATGGAGGAAAAGCCTATCAATTGTGAAGCCTCATGTATTTCAGTGACTGAACCACATGGTACTTCAATTTTTTTGAGAAGGTACTTGTACGGGCTTACTGTACAAAGGAAACAACTAAGAAAAGAGTTAGGGACCAGCATTATGGCGCAGCAGGTTGGGACTCCACCTGCCATGCAAGCATCTCATATCAGAGTACTGGTTCAAGAACTGGATGCCCTATTTCCAATCCAGTCCCTGCTAATGCAACTGGGGAAGCAGTTGAATGTGGCCCAAGTATTTGGGCCCCTGCCATCCATGTGGGAGGACAGGAGGAAGTTCCTGGCTCCTGGCTTAAGCCTGGTCCAACCCTGGCTTTTACAGCATTTGGAAGGGTGAACCAGCAGATGGAAGATCTTTTTCTGACTCTCCGACACTCTGTCAGTCTGCCTTTCAAATCAATCAGTATTTAAGTAAAGAAAAGAAAAAAGAGAAGGAAATAAAATAAAATAACTTAAAGGAGCACAAATCAAAAAGGGAACCAAATAGGGAAAGGGAACAGACAGTCTGTTGGAGAAAGAGAAAAATAGAGTGAATCAGGAACCAGTCCTGTGCTCCCTTTCACCCAAATGAGCACAGTGTGGTGTTCTGTGCTTAGTAGGAGCTAAGAAACAATGAGAAATGGAATTTATTTAGCTATCTTCCATTTACTAATTGCAAAGTTTACCGATCCCCGAGAAGAGACAGCCTTTTTATTACTACTAAGCTCCAAAAGAATTTTGTTACACAGAAATTGTATAAGGGTTGCAGTATTAGTATCTTTTGAGATTATCTTTTTGAGGATTTAAAAATAATCTTAGAAACAAACTATATTAAAAAGCAATGACTAAATTTTTGTTTCAAGTATATAGCATCTACAGATTTATCTTATAGGTTCTTGGGGTGTTTCCATGATAAATATGATTTTAATTCTACAGTGTTATCATATGCATACTAATCTCTTGGAAATTTTCATATTCTAATTCACTGTCCTTCAAAAAATTTTTTTCTATTGTATGCTTAGTCTGTTCCAATGACTATGTTAAACACTGGTGATGTAAACAATTATGTTTTCTCCCTCATGAGGAATTTACTAATTACAGCCCTGATACAAACATGTAATTATGAAGAAAAAAATGGATGTCAATATTACCTTGTTGTGAAGTGTCACTAAGAAGTAGAAAGTAGACAACTTAATTTCTACATACAAAATCTAAACTCACTGGAAGGACAAGTAATGACTGCCACAAGTTAAAAAGACTCAGTCAGATAAATGACTAAGTTTGACATTGAACGTATTAACACTTGTGAATTTGATAATAGACACACTCCCTCATTTTGCTGATGTTCTACCAAGTTGAAGCTACTGATAACTTGCTTCTAATTTTTAAGGCAAAAAGTCATGAGGAAAACATGTAGCTGTCTAATGATAAAAAGGAGCTAGGTCAGAAAAAAAAATGAGACTTAAAAATTCAAGGGTACTTTAAAAATTTATGGAAAATGGAATTAAAAAGGTAAGATTTTTGGTGCGGAAAAAATGAAAGCCATGCAAATAAGGAATTTCCCAAACGTTCATTAAAAATGAGTGTTAAGAAAACGCTTTGCAGGGGGCTGATGCTGTGGCGCAGTAGGTTAATCCTCCTCCTGTGGTGCCAGCATCCCATATGGGCACTGCTTCTAGTCCCAGCTGCTCCTCTTCCAACCCAGCTCTCTGCTGTGGCCTAGAAAAGCAATGGAAGATGGTGCAATTCCTTAGGCCTCTGCACCTACATGGGAGACTGAGAAGAAGTACTTGACTCCTGGCTTCAGATCGGCGTAGCTCTGACAGTTGAGGCTATTGGGGAGTGAACCAACGGATGGAAAACCTTTCTCTCTGTTTCTCCCTCTCACTGTCTGTAACTCTACCTCTCAAATAAATAAATACAGTCTTAAAAAAAAAAAAACAGAAAACACTATGCAGAAATTTCAAAACTTTTCATTGACACGCAGTTAAACTTGTCTTTTAATTCCATTTTTCCTTAAACTTTTTGGAGTACCTTTGTACACCTGTCCTCTTCATGTAGAAGTGATGGTAGTGACTGTATTAATAAGACATACTCTTGAGCAACTTTTTCTCCAGAAGTAGTAATATGTAAGGTGAGTTGCCAATGTCCTCCCACCTAATCGTTCTTAGACCAATATTAAGATGTCAGACCAAGGAAAAGATGGCCTTTATTCAAAACTGAGCAGCTCAGAAGCCAACTAATAGGTGTTTATACTGCACATATATCGTGATTACATACAATCTTACCACTTATGATTTTTTTATCCTATTCATGGCTCAGAAAACCGAAGAAAAGCATCATCCCTACTTTCACCATATCTTTGTGCTGTAATAGATCATTGGTTCTCTGTGAAATGTATCTATTTGAGTACGCGGACAAAAGAAGCACTTAGGAGTTGCCAAGTGATGAACTGCAGCAGCTCTCCTTAACGGGTAAAAGGCTGCAGCAAATCAGCAGAAGGCATTTAGAAACTGCAGTCAGAAAGCTGCACTTCCAGCCTAAGTTCTCCCCTTCTCATCTCTGAGTTTCAAGCCTCAGTTTCCTCTTTACAAAGGTTGAAACTGCATTGCTCTGTTTCTGATCTCAAAGTGATACAACACAGTATTTGTGAAAACACCAAATTCATCAGTGGAAGGTATTTGTTTTTCTGGATTTCATCTCTATTTTTTTTAGAATTTTCTTTGAGGGAGTTCTTTAGTACCTGTTAAAACCAGACCTTTCGGACATGAAGAAAGAATAAGGAACCTAATTCTGATTAGTTTTTTTTTTTTTTAATTTTGCAAATCACATCTATTTTAAATCTTTTTTTTTAAAAGCAGGCCTTTCAGTAGATAAATAATATCCAGCTGAAAAATAGGAAACGTGATTACTATCTACCTTTTACAACCTGCTCAAGTCAGAAATCTCCCAGCAGGTCTCCCAGTCAAGCCAGGTCGTGAGCCTTGCCTTGCAGAACAAGGCTGAATACACTCAGACCAGGACGGACGGGCAGTGTCTCTGTGCCTTACTGTCTCCTTCCCGTCTCCTCATGCCTGGTGTGCAGGCCCTTGCCTCTTGCTCATCCCTTCCTATTCAGTACCTTCTCTTCCCAAGAAAGCTCACTATGATGTAACCCTGACTGTGACAGCCCCTCATTCTTGCCTTTCCCACGGTCAACACAAACTGCCACCACTGTTTCTTCAGGTCAGCTCAAGTCACACCCTCCTCCTCTTCACAGCCTCCATGGACTCATCTTCCAGCAGAAGATAATAGTCCTTTATCCTCCTCTCCCCTGACTGCTGTCACTGATACAGGCAATCGTGCACTCCATCTCAGCTGTTAACTGCACAATCACTGCCTCTCAGCCTCCCACTCTTTCCTGAAGCTTATTTCAGGTATTAATTTCCTCAGCCATCCACAGATAAGAACATCCCAGTAGAAAAGCAGAGATAAATGGGGGGAGGGATCTGATGTGGCTTCCTGCTGCTGGAGGAGAAAGGAACAGGCCCCACACAAGGCATCCTGCACATCAGCATCTCCTCTACTTTCTAGGACTGAATTATCACTCAGAGTGAATTCTCTTATGACAAATGCATGTCTGCTGTTGCATTTTCATCTTCTCTAGGGAACTTACCTATGTTGGGAGGCATAGATATAGAGAATCTCCAAGTTCAACAGTCACCTGATCCATTTATGTCTACTTTTTAAAAATACCATCACCACCAGTGGGTCATGCAGCCTGAACAGGGCTCACTTCTTCCAAGAATGGTCTGTCCCTCCTTGAACAGTTCTGATGAGGAGAAATGTTCAGCCTGAATTCACTGAGATCTGCCTTCCAGAATGTTCCATCTTCTGGGTATACCCCCAGCCTTCAGGATGTCGTGACTGCGTCCCCGCTTCCCATTGTTTCCACTGCTTCCTTGACACCCAGCACTTGCTCCTGCAGCACAGTGGGCTCTTAAGAAATGTTTGGTAAATGAATGAATGTCTTCCTTGCTACAGGACAGCACTTGGTACAGGACATTTCTGAAGTATAACTTGGGTCTTCTCCAAAGTAGAAATCCTTTAGTTCCTTTACTCATTTCTCACAAGGAAAGTTTCAAGTTCAATGCTTGATAGAGTCTCCTTCCTCTGAACTTTCTCCAGCATGTCTAAATGAATCTAGATAAACATCAAAAAAATATTAAGTATATATTTTGCATATATAAAGACATATAATCACACTTGTGTATATACAAAATTCAGTATGAAATCTACTTTTCTAAATAAATAAACTACATCAAAATATAAAGTATAAATGAAATTAAGAAAAGTTTCATTAATTAAAAAAATACCTTGACACTCTCTGAATCTACTCAAAAGCTAGCAGGTTATATGCAGTATGTTTAAATTAATTTTAAATTTCAGATAGGGACTTTGTTATAATATCATTAAACTACTTCTTAAAAGACAAGTTTGGAGACCATCACTATGGCATAGAAGGTTAAGCCTCCGCCTGCAGACCAGCATCCCATATGCGTGCCAGATCAAGTCCCGGCTACTCCACATCCAATCCAGCTCCCTGCTAAGGGCCTGAAAAACAGTGAAAGATGGGAAACCTGGAGGAAGCTCCTGGCTCCTGGCTTCAGATCTGCCTAGCTCTGGCCATTGCATCCATTTGGGGAGTGAACCAAAGGATGGAAGATCTTTTTCTCTCTGTCTCCCTCTCTCTCTCTCTCCATGTCTAACTCTGCCTTTTAAATAAAAAATATCTCTTAAAAAATTTTAAAAAGATAATTCTGAAACAAAATTTTACCACCATGCTGTTACTGTCTCATTTTTCTATTTGACTCATATTTCACATATATATATAAAAAACTGAGTTATTGTAAAGCTATGACCCATTTTTTACTGTGGACTGTTTTTTGCTTAAAATTACATTGTAAATACTTTTAATGTTATAATTAACGCTTATTCTTATAATTATTTTTGCTTAATAGTGCCCCAGTAAGTTGACATAGGGTAGCTTCTTCCCAATTATTAAAGGTATAAAATGTTTCCAGTTTCTGTCTTACAAAAAATTTGAGGAATATAAACATACATGTGTATTTTCTCCCTAAATATGTTGCATATTCTTATTCTTCATTTCTATTATTATTTAAAAATATTCTTCAGTTACTATGAGTTTTGTTTACATGTATTCTATTTTTAATTTTCACATAAATGTAGTAAAGAAGTCTCTAAAGCTTTGACTTTTAATTTAAATAATTCATTAAGCTGTAAACATTATAATTTATACCATATGTGTACATTTTAAATGACTAGCATTTGTTTCCATCCATAAATATTTACAAATTCCTAATCGATGCTAGGCACTGGGCTTGGAATAGGTGATACAAGAGTGAGCAAGACAAATCGCTGCCTGTCAGTGTCAGTCTCACCAAGACTTAGGATGTGGAAATAAACCATGATGTGTGACATGATCACACAGGGCACTTGCCCTTGGCTCCAGGCGTCAGAGAACCCCACTCCAGCCTCATCAGCCTTGTGTCCCTCCCCTACCAGATGAAGAGACTAGGGGCGAGAAATTCTGGAAATGCCCATCTGGAGCCCGTATCCCTCACTAGACCCATCTCTGTGTCCCAGGGATGCCAGAATTCCCTGCTCAAATAGTTCAAATCCACTGGCAGGGCCAGAGCTGACTTTAGGTCAGTCCTCCTGAAAGTAGGCCTTGCTGCATAAGTGCCCACCAGTGGGTGAGTATTTGGAGGAGCTGTGAGCAGTGTTTACATGTATAGTGTGGGTTGTCCACATATAAGCATAGTTCAAAGAGTTAATGGTAAACGAAATTGAAAAATAAGTTTATTTTGATGGAAAAAAATTTTTGAAAACTATGCATATTAAGTTCTTCAAAAACTTTGTAGAAATGCATATTATAAAAAAAATGCATGGATTTGAAACTATAGCGCACCAAAAAATTAATTCCATTTCCATGAACTTGAAGTACCTCTTGTGTTACAGAAATCTGAGGTGGGAAGACTCCCTTTGTTCAAACAGGCATCAGAGACAGTGGAGGATCAAGCAGTTTATTATGCCAGTGGGATCAGCTGGAATCACTTCCTGAGAACTGAGCAACAACCCCAAGTTTCTTACATTTTTATAGGTTCATCAGCATCATATCTTAGCCGTTACAGCATTGGAGGCTTTAAATTGTAGTCTACGTGACTTAGGACCACACTTCCAATGGTTGGTGCGTCTGGTATGTTTGTAAAAAGATACCAGGGGCAGATTTATTAGGACAGATTTATAACTGGAGTTTACAGAACCAGAGCTTAGGACTTCTTCCCTCCCTAGACAAGATAACAGTGGGCAGCTGCTTCACTAGTTAATTGCAAGCAGCCACTTTTCAAGATCTGTGTTGGTAGGAGGGATCTGCTTTTCTTTCTTTGTCTGTGGTTACAGCCGTATTTCCTCTACATTCGTACATGCAGAAGGCCCTGAATGTGATTCTGAATGGAGACAGGGGTTATAGATGGAGACAAGAGTTTTGGATGGAGACAGGATTGAAGAGGGAGGAAAGAGGGGCTAACAACTAAGGGGGTTGGGGTAACTTCTCTCTGTAGTCATGTTCCCACACAGAACTCCCGATGATTCTGACCCTGGTTATCCAGGTGGTTTTTGAGGATGCATTTGTTAAGGTATAGGATGGAACGTAGTATTTTATTTAATGACTTGTTAGTTTGATTTAGACTCATAAAGTATTTACACATATGGAACTTAGGCCTTTGTGTGTATTCTTGCCCCAGGCTATGCAAATGCTGCAATAGGCCTGACAGAAGGTACTATGGGAACACCTAGCAGAGAGATCTGAACTTACATGAGGAAGTCACAGAAGGTCCTCAAAGTAAGCCATGGTTCAGCCATAGGCTGTGCTTCTATGTAACCTAAGGCATTTGCAGTCTAAAGAGGGAAAAGTTGTATGCTCATCTTAACAGATGTCAAAAAACAATGTGTTGAAATTCAAGAAACAGTTGCATTCTATTAAATTAACTTAATTTCTGACAACAGAATTATCATAGGACATGATATCAATATGAAACTATTAGCCATCATACTTAAATGGTAAATACTCTCAGTTCACTTTAAATTTAACCAAGAGAAAAATACAGCTCTCTCAATTATTTAACATTAAATTCTAGCCAGTTCATTCTGACAGACATTAACTTCTTTTTTTCTGGTGATCTCATGAACAGTTTTAAAACAGAAGATCTGTGTTTTCTTTTACTTAATGACTTTTTAAAAAGTCTTTTGGCATGATCTGGTCTCTTGCCCTTGTGATTCCTGGTCTATCCCCCCTTTTTAATGTATGAGTTCCATAAAATTGCCCTCTATTTGTTAAAATATGCTTTTATTTATCTCAGACTTTTCTCTTTTGAGAATCAATGGAAGCCTCCATTTTGCTCTTTATGATTGTGTATTTGTTTGGTCAGCCATTGCCTGGAGCTGGTGTTTGGACCAGGAAGCAACTCATTATTCTCCCAAATGGTTCCTGTGTCTCAGTCATTAATCTACATCAGTTGAAAGCAAATAGCTTTCCCCACACCCTCCAGTCTTAACACATAATCAGGAACTTGGCATAGGAAGAGAGTGGTGGTGGTGGAAATTCTGGTCTGGCTGACTATGAGGAACAAGTAGTTAATCTAATATAAACAAGTCACATGGCATTTTTAATTTTAGTAAGAATACAAGTCTATTTTAAAGTTTTTTGCCTGGTCACTGCCAAGCATCTGTTAGCTACTGTTTTCTCTCCACCACCACCCCCTCCCCATCTCTCTCTCTCTCTCTCTCTCTCTCTCTCTCTCTCTCTCTTTATCTCTCTAAATTTCTAGACCAAGAGTTCCTAGAAAATATTTTAATATTTCAGTGTTAGGCTTCAGAAGCCTGTTATTAAACAATGACCAGGGAAAGACAAGCCATCTTAATGAAACAGCAATGTGAGTCTGGCTTTCTGGCTACCTCACAAATTTTACAAAGAACACTTTGAGGCCTGGGATACTGCCTGCTCTCACAGAACATTTTCATAGAAAGTATTTCATTCTGAGCTTGGATAAGACATCATTCTTTCTCCCTCACAATTTAGAACTCATGATAATTTTTTGGACATCAAACATATTTATGCAAAACTTTCCTACATTAAGTAGAAGGCAAGGCTTTAAGATATGTGCTGTTGGTGCTCCCAGCATTTTATAAGTTCATAAATCAGGAAATCCATTCAGAATTTGTCTAGTGGTACACTATTCATTTAAATCCAGAGCCTGGGCAAGATCAGAAATTGCCTAAAACAGATTCTTCCATTTGTCATCAAATATAATTTTGACACACAAAAGTGATCGCTGAGATAATTCTTTCCATAAAATTCTCCACAATGACTTTTGCCTCTGTGTCTCCACTCGGCCTCCCCCTCCCATCTCATCTCTTTCTTCCTCATTCCCCTGACATTCACAGCTCCAAGTCTCAGAAAGAATAAACAAATGACAGATGAAAGGCACTGAGATGACTTTCTCCAGTATCCTGGAGTTTCAATGTATAAAACCTGTCACTGGTATCTCCTCTTCCAAGGAGAGTGCCCCATTCAGACATGTGATTTGCTTCCCTGTTTTCTAACACTTTTCATCTATTAAGAACTGGGGCCTCTGAGGAATATCTCCAATCCCCTCCCTTTTTTATTTTAATTTTAATTAGTTTTTAACAGATTCAATGTGATTTGTAGATACAATTCTAAAAGCATAATGATATATCCTTCCTCATGCCCTCCCTCCTTCTTCCCGCCCCTTTTTGACCCCTTCTTTCTGAAAGGTTTTTCAGTGAATTCTGGAAAAAGGAATCCTGGACTGGTCTAGGAAATCTCTCACCTTAAGGCAGTTCCAAAAGGAAGGCATATTTCTGCCCTCTCCCAGACTTCTGTTCTAGAAAATCAAGTCTGAAACAAACTCACACTTTGAGTGCGTAATCAACAGGAAGAAAATTAAAATCATTAATAATTCCATGACCCAGAGATAAACATTGTTAATAGTTTACCATATGATGTGTTATGGTACAGTACATACTTAGACTAATACAGTACATACTTAGACTAAATAATTCTTCATTGGTTTTCTAAAATTCAATTTTAACTAGGCACCAGTTATTCACTGTTTTTCTAAAATTCAATTTTAAGCAGACGTTGTATATTTTTCCTTGCTAAATCTAACAGTCCCTATTACAAGTTTTGTCCCACAGGCTGGTTTCCCTTCACATATATCCTCACTGATAATCCCACATTTTTAAAAATAGAGAGCCAGTAGAACAACATCTCCATAATAATTTTGTTCTGCAAATTGATAACATTTTGCTACCCATGTATTGGGTTGAAAAATTCTGTCTTTTTATATTAATGAAGAAATTGAAAGTAATTGTACTGTATATGGTTGTGATGTTGAGAGTTAAAGCTTCAATATGTACTAACTAATCAGAGCATATCGATTATTTCAGCTCACTGTGAACACTAAGTAATGTCAGGATATCTTCATTTAAGTGTGAATAAAAGATAAAAGAGCCAGCCCCAAATCTTGCAAACAGGAGATAAAGTAAATTCACGTAGAAAGTATATAATACTGACATTACATTCACTTCCCTTTTGCATAAGAAAGTGCAACAAATTCACCTTCTGTAATCCTTCACAAAGGAAAGAAAGTTATTTTAGCACTGATCTTTGAAATCTGTTTTATGGAAGGGACTGGATATTGGTTTTTATTATTAATTTTTGATTTCTTGTGTGAGCCTATTTTAACTGGTGATCTCATGTTGGCCATGTTTTTTATTTATGTTCACCATAATATTGTCAACCATGCACTCCTTGGACCTAGAAATGATTTTAAGTCATAATGAGGACTGCATATAAGATATTTGTGACTTGTCAAGCTCACAAGAAATACAGAGAATTGCCCCTGAACTTCCTCTCTATATAATATCAACTCACTGTCAATGTTTGGACAACTTCATCCTTCAGACAATAACTTTATAAATTTGGGCACCTAGAGAAATTTCTTAACAAACTAAAATGTTTTCAGAGTGACTTGATAGATGACAGTAACAATAAAGAAATTTTTAGATAAAACATGTAGGCAAGTTTGCAAAACATGGGTTTCCACTGCAGACTTTTGCAGGTCCTTGTATTAGTGTAGCCATAATGGATGGAAAATAATAGTATGAAAATTTCATTCTACACATTGGCAGATTTATTTTCTTGTATTTGTCGTCACCAAACATTAGTATCATAAATGTTGGGCAATGGAAAAGGGCTTGCATCTGCTCATTGGGTGTTTTCAGAAAATGGCATGGCATCACGAATCACAGGGAGCTGAAGGAAGATCTCCAACACTAATTAGGAAAAAAGTAATTTTCATTCATCTGGCTTGTCTTGCTATTACTTCTTGGCAGTAAAAACAGATCAAGATGATGTACAAGTTTGATGATTGGGAAGTCAATATTTGATACCGTCTCCTCTTTCTGGTCACCCAGCATCTGTGCTGTTTTGAATATTATTTCAGTGTTGAAAATTGATTTGTATAGTCATAATCACTCAGATATGAAATGGCAGCAACTGAAGTCAGAATCAATGCATATTGCTCTTTGTTTCAGTATTTGCCTGTATTTAACCAATTGGTATGTTTTTTATCCATAGAGTTCCCCATCCTAAAAACATGATTTAACTCTTTTTCTCAGTACATCTGTCCTTTTCATTTTGCCAAGAGAAGGTATTTAGTACAGCGGTTAAAACCCAGTGTGGGACAACTCGCATCTCAGAGCAGGATACCTGAGGTTTAGTCCTGTTTCCACGCTCCATCCCAGGTTCCTGGGAGACAACAGGTGATCACTCACATACTTGGGTCCTTGTCAACCTTATGGGAGACCCAGAATGAGTTCCTGGCTCTTAACTTTGGCCTAATAAGCATTTAGGGGGGTAAACTAGTGGATGGGAGGTCCCTCTGTCTCTCTTTGTCCCTCTGTGTTTCAAATAAATAAAGAATTTTTAAAGATTCAGCCATAATTAATTGGAGGCAGATTCCTAGAGACAGATGTATGCATTTGCTGTCTGTGTTTCAGTATTGTTGTACCAGTATTATAGTATTATAAATACCGTAGTATTTATGATGGTAGTAAAAAATTAGCCTGCTGCTTTGAGCTTGGAGTTTGAATCCAGGCTCATTTTGTTTACTATAGCTTTGTGACCTCAAGGAAGTTAATTAAACTGTGTATCCCCACGTTTTACCATTCATAAAATGAAAATAATATTAGTACTGGTCTCACCTAGTAACATAGGTAAAGTGCTTAGCGTAATTCATGGCATAAGTAAATATTCAACAGGTAATTTCTGTTATTATAAGAAATATTATTGGTAATAGTATTAAGTTTACATTGTAGTATAATTCACAGTAGAAAAAGCTGCCATTTTCACACGTCCTCGTGAACTTTCATTCCTCACATGTGACTAACCAAAATATGAAGGTAGAATTTTTTTTCTTCTTCCATTTTATCCTGGGGCTGCCACTGTCAATGGTAAATAGGCAAACAAATGATGTTTCTATGTTAACCTATGAGTTCTAAGCAAAGTCAGTATAGAAAATTACTTCCTGTATGTCTGGATGAGTCGTTCCCTTTCTCTTAGAAATGGAAAACATTGTCATCAGGTTTGATATGAGGATATTCATTGGTGAGAAAGAAGGAAACTGCTGTCTACTTTGAGCATGTGGACCGAGAGCCATGAAAACTAGTTATCACTTGCTCCCACAACCCTTGAGATCCTGGTCGTTTTCCTAGAAAAAGTGTTCCTTTCAGTCCTGTCTCACCACCAATTCTGGGAATTAGTTTCCCTGCTTTTTCGCTAAAACCTCACAGTATTTTTTTAAAATTGTTTTTTATTTGAAGGCAGAGCTACAGAGACGGGGGAGAGAGACAGAGAGAAAATCTTCCATCCACCGTTTCACTACCTAAATGGCTACAACAGCAAGTGCTAGGCCAGGCCAAAGCCAGGAGCCAGGAGCCAGAAGCTTCTTCTAGGTCTCCCACGTGGGTGCAGGGACCCAAGCACTTGGGCAATATTCTGCTGCTTTCCCAGGCACATTAGCGGGAACCTGGATTGGAAGTGGAGCAGCGGGTACTCTAACTGGTGCCCATATGGGATGTCAGTGTTGCATGTGGCTGTTTACCCTCTGAGCCACAATGCCAGTCCCCTGGTAATTCTTTAAGTTTTATCCTAGCATGCCAGATGACTTGTACACACTATAAAAGTTTAATTTTCTCTATGGAGATCTATAAATAGTGCTTTAAAATTCGCTTTCTGGAGTTCAGATCTTCTTATTCCTGCTTTTACGCTGTTTTCACCTAAAATGTTTAAATTTGAAAGCAATAATGTTTTTTTCTAAACCCCCCCCCCACTTCTACCATTTCTTAACTAACATTGTAAGAGTGAGATGAAGTTGTTGGTACCATAAACAAATCTTGTGAGAAAATGTTTCAGAAAAAAACGTACAAAGTTAATGGAGAAGCCCTGAACTTGAAATCAGAGAAATTATTTTTAACTTCTGTGTTGACTGTGAACTGTATGACCTTGCACAGATCACTAGGTCTCTCTGAATCTAGTTCTGTTGCCCACTAACTAGGAATCAGTGCCTGCCCAAACTCTCTTAGAAGTTAAATGAAGAGAAAACAAGATAATATATGCAGAAGTGGTATATAAATAGCACTGCTTCTCTCATCTATTTCAGTAGTTCACAATTAACTCTTTGTTTGCTCTTCAGAGACTAAAGTGTCTGAGGGTTTTGCTGCCTTTTCTGATTGAGGACCTTGTACTACATAACCAGACTCTGGGGACCAGGGTTCACTAGAGCCATGAACCACATAATCTTTTCAGTTTAGGATAAGTGCTAAGAGATGGATTATGCAGAAACATACTGACATTTCACCTGAAAGACTAGTGAGTAATTTTCCCTTATCTTATTTTTAAGAGCAAACTCTTTAAAAAGTCACAATATTGACTAATATATTCCCCTCATCTACATAATATAATATATTCTTCAAAGTTTTTATTATCCCTGAGTGGCTGTAAAATCTCAGCTGCTTAAAATGATTTTTTCAGATTTATAGCATTCCATAAAAATGTTGCATGTAAAAAATATTTTCTACTGAGCTAAAACTATCCCAGCCTTGTGAATGTTTTTTGAAAAACATGTGTTATTCACCATAGCAGAGAATCAAGGTATTAATTTTTTTAAATTAATTTATTTGAAAGGCAAAATGACACAGATAGAGGGAAAAAGAGAGAGAGAGAGAGATCTTTAATCTACTCCTTACTTTCCAAATGCCTACAGCAGCCAGAACTGGGTCATGTCAAAGCCAGGAGCCAGGAACTCTCTCCAGGTCTCCTAAATGGGTGGCAGGAATCCCAGTACTTGAGCCAGCTGCCTCCCAGGAACATTAGCAGGAAGCTGGATCTGAATCACAGGAGCAGGGACTAAAAACAGGAACTCCAGTATGGGGATGCAGATATCCCAAGTGACAACTTAACCCAATGGGCTATGATGCCCACCCTAAGGTGTTAATTTCAACATACATTTATAAATGGAAATTATATTTATATTTATTATACACACACACACACACACAACACACACTAGCTGAGATTTCACACTTGACATAGCAGGATGGAATGAATGACTTCAAAATTCCATTCTTCCTGGGCCTAGAAATAGAAATCTATTGGCATCAGCAAACATTATTTTCCGGTATTCTTTGAATATGCACATTAACATTAAAAAATTATTTTAAAAGATAGTGAGGGGCCAGCCCTGTGATATAGAGGATAAAGCCTACGTCTACATTGCTGGCATCCATATGTGTGCCAGTTCAAGTCCTGGCTGCTCCACTTCCAATCCAGCTCTCTGCAGTTGAAGATGGCCCAGGTCCTTAGGCCCCTACATCTCCATGGGAGACCCAGAAGAAGCTCCAGGCTCCTGACTTTGGATCAGACCAGCTCTGGCCATTGCAGCCATTTGGAGGGTGAATCAGTGGATGGAAGACTTTCCCTCCCCCCCCCTTCCTCCCTCCCTCCTTCTACCTCTCTGTAAATGTCTTTCAATTAAATAAAATCATAAAAAAGATAGTGAGACATGCCCAAATTTGATTAACTTAAAGTGACATGAACAACATAACATATACATTGAAATAGAGTATATTATCTCATTTCAATAGTATACTTATATTGCCTTGTGGTAAGATATGCTAACCCTGCTATCTTCTCTCCTCAAATTCTTTTTAGAAACATTTATCTCAAAATTGGCATATTAACCAGATGCCAACCTCACTTGAACTAACAAGTCAGAGAGATAGAAGTTGCCTCAGGACAGCATTTCCCAAAAACAAATTCCACAAAACTCGAGCCCCTCAAGATGTTCTTTAAAGGGAAAAAAATGACTTTGTTCCAGGAAGGGAATTCTACGGTCAAATAAGTTTGTGAAATATTGTATGCCATCTATTCCTCTTAGAGATTTGCAATATGCATTAGTATGTTAAGTAGTTTCAATAGCACTACAGTCAAGCATATCACAAGCTTATTTGATCTTAGAAACTTGTTTGATACAAAAATTCTTTAACATCCTGTAGAACACACAAATACAGAACTCTTTCTGTCCTGGATAAACCTGTGGTACTAAAAGAAAAGGGAGACCATGACTTGTTGTAGCATGCCATTACCCACATTGCACACATTCATACAAGGGTGTGTGGATGAGGAATGTGGGAAATCAGGCTTTGGAGAAATAGATCTGTATTTCTGCTTTTAGAAGAGAAAATTCCTTATACAAGTGCCTCACCGCTCTTCTCCCTACCAAGGAATACCTCTATGCGCCCACACCCTGGCCATGTTTTCAGGCCTTGACTTTGGAGTTGACCACCACCAATGGGATGTCCATGAAATGGACAAAGAATTAAATGTGCTTGCACAGTTTTCCTACCCTCAGGTACTCTTGTCCTTTTCATGAGAAGAACATATTTCAGGGAAAATGTACATGTGTTGTATCAAGTCCAGTTAACTTGGCATTAATTATCGTCTTAGAACCTAGCCCAACTGAGCACAGCTGAGATCAGGCAATCCTAACCAGTCTACATATGTGTGGACAAGATTGAGTATTGTAGCCAGTGAGTTTGAAGTGGTTTGTTTTGCAGTGTTTTCATGGCAATTGCTGACTAATGTACTGCAGTACAGAGTTTGTTGAAAAACTGTACTGCTTTCAATGCTATCAATGTCCATGATAACTAAAAGAAATATGGACACGAAATCAAATGATGTGTAACAGGGCATTTAATTCATGGATTTTTTAAATCTTAAAATTCTTAAGTTCTTAAAAACTATGTCAGAAGCATGTTTTTTTGATATTTTCCTTGTTTTATATAGTTATTCTAACATTTCTAAGGAAAATATATCTTTCCATCCTAATTTTCTCCATTTACACTGAATATAAGATTATGAAAAACATTTAATTAATAACAATACAAAAGCAGTAAATCTGAAGGTTATGTATTAAGGCTAAGAGTCACATGAAATTTCAGTTATTATGAAGTGGCCTCAAAATATTAATTTTCATTTTACTATTTTTTGGCAAAGCTGATAAAAAAGCAGGCCAGTAATTCTCCTGAATAGGGATCTGGTGGCTATAGAGTGGCAGACATTGGGTCACCAAGCTGCTTACGACTACTAGGCAAGCCCTTCATCACTGGACCCTAGACAAGAACCCCTGTGAGCTTGATAAGAACTCTGGTCCATTTTTTCTCCAGTGTCTATATCCTCTCTTCGTTTTCTCATTTCTCCATCATGTAGTCTTCTCTGTGCTTCTATGTGTTCTAGTTTCCTCTGCTTCTTGAATTAGTCTGCTGTGTCTTCATCTATAAAATAAGTGGTGGTAGGAAGTAAGTAGTTACCATATGTAGACATTTGGGAAATAATAACTAATTTGCGTAAAAGTGTCTTACCTGCTTGCTCAGTAGATGTTGACCTCTTTTCCTACTTATCCTAAATCATATTCTTGCCTCAATTGTGTTCCAGTGATGTATAAAAATGTATACAGATACAGATAGAGGTATCTGAATTGGCCATGAATAAAGAAGCAATGTGAATGATAGCTGTTAGGATTCACATTGGTTCTTCTAGGATTTGACCATGACTAGCATTAATGGCCAGTTGAGAAGCAGTACTGCATACTTCTGAAATTCCACGGAGTCTAGGTGAGACAGCAGATATAGACTTGAAACATAGCTCTAATCCTTACAGTATAAGTTAGTACCTTTTCATAAACCAAATTTCCTGACCAGAAAACTGAGAATAATAAGAGAAGGGAACTTTAAAAACTCATGGAAGATGAAAAACCTCTACATGGATTTAACATATTTTTACACTAAAATAAATTTGTCTTTTGGGCGCATCAGGCGCATCAGGTTAACACCCTGGCCTGAAGTTCCAGCATCCCACATGGGTGCCGGCATCCCATATGGGCGCCGGTTCGAGACCTGGCTGTTCCACTTCCTGTCCAGCTCTCTGCTGTGGCCTGGGAAAGCAGTAGAAGATGGCCCAAGTCCTTGGGCCCCTGCATCAGGTTGGGGGAAAGCCAGAGGAAGCTCCTGGTTTTGGATTGGCACAACTCTGGCTGTTGCGGCCAATTGGGGAGTGAACTATTGGATGGAAGACCTCTCTCTCTCTCTCTCTCTCTCTCTCTCTCTCTGCCTCTCCTCTCTCTGTGTAACTTTGAATTTCAAGTAAAATAAATAAATCTTTTAAAAAAACTTCTTTTATATGTATTTTATATAAAATCTTTTTGAAGTCCCCTTATATTTAATAAGACGCCACCTATAAAAGACAGTATTTAATGGGCTCAGCACAGTGCCAAAACCATAGTCAGCACTCCATTAATGCTAGCTATTACAATTATTGTAAAAATCTGAGTTTGAATGCGATAATATATTTTCTACAATATAAACAACTACCTTGAAAGGAATGTACTATTAGCGTTATCTTTATTTTAAAGTCACTAACTTCATGAGTTAAAATGCCAAGGCTAGAAGGAAGAAAGATTTATTGCATTCATTCACCTCACTCTTGCCATATTTCTAATCTGCTTTACACATTAGATAGCTGGAATTTAGGGGTATCCCTGGAAAAAAAATCCTGAAGTTTAATGTGTATCATCTACATGCTTCAGAGCATAAGCAAATTACTGGCTGGTCAGATCAAGGTGAAACACAGTGGAATGAACCCACTGTGGCCACACCTCAATTTTAAGGATACCTGAAAAAAAAAAAAAAGGCTGAAGCACAGCTGTTTTAACAAATAGGAGTAGGAGTGATTAATTACTTTTTACTGTCATTCAACAGCTTGTCACCCAGGGAGTAACCGCATTTCCCATAAATTTAGTAGAGGTCACATCATGGTCTACTTGGCTGAAAAACATTACTCCTAAAACCCTGATGGTACTTTTAAGTCCACTGGTATGTGAACATAATTCTCTCCATCTCATAGCCCTATATTCTCTGTCTATTCTGGAGAGACACTTCAGTAGATCTGTGTAGCAACATGTGGAAAGTCACAAGTGATGAACTCCTAATTAATTCCTCTTTTATGTAACAAAATGATAGAAAATTTAAACCGTTAGATGCTATTCCATAGTGTAGGGCTTATTTCCACACTGTTAAGGGAGTAAGAAAAAAATCTGTTGAAATTTAAAACTATTAGTTGCATGACCCTTGCAGTCTCAAACATTTAGTTTGGTATCTAAAAAGGAATCTTTAAAATCCTGTAAAAGACTTTGAGGGTTAGCATGGAGGGTTGCTACTGTGCCTAATATCCTTCCAGAGAGAGTTCCCTTCCACTGATTCTCAGACCAAATGCCCAAAATGACTGGGGCCAAGCCGAGGTTAAAGCCAGGATCAGGGAATTCAAACCAAGTCTTCTATGTGCGTGGTAGGAACCCATCACAACTGCCTCCCAGGGTCTGCAGTAGCAAGAAGCTGGAGTCAGGAGCCAGGGCCTAGTATTGAACTCAAGCAATCTAACATGGGATGTCAGCATCCTAACTTGCATTTTAACAAGTATGCTAAATGCCTGCCCCTCATCCTACATTTAATTATTAATTTTTTTGTAATTTTAATGAATTCTTCCAATTTTCTAACCCCGATTACTTTTTTAAAATAACTGAAAGAATACTGCCTGTTAAAATTGTCTTTCATATTTTGATTCAAGAGAACATCCTTAGAATTCAGTATTGGATCAACTTTCCAGCTTCTTCATCATATTTCATCCTTCTACACTGGCCACATTTCAGACAGACCTTGGTCCATCTAGCAAAGAAGGGTCCCTCAACACTGGGTTTCTGTTCAGTCATAACACCTTTACCCTAAAATATGCTGACTATACAGGGTAGAAGGAATTCTCTGGAGGAGCTGAATTCTATAGGGTGGAGTTGGGGGAATGAAGAATACATGCAAACCCCAGACTTCTACAGCTAAGCTCATAGAAATTAACAACAAAAAATAGTAAGAATATAAAAGACCAATGGTAAAGGAACTGAGAAGATAATCCCATAAATAATGACATATAAATTACTAACAAATGTTTTTTGAAAGTCTAGTGTTACAAGTAACTAGGGAGAGCAAGTGGTAAAGTTATAAAGAATAATAATAAGCCCAATATTTTCCTAATCAGCTCTTTGTAAAAGAGATGGAAATAAAAGCTATGATTTTTTTTCCTAACTAAAGCACCAAAGCATATAGCAAATGTTTACATAAGAAAAATTAAGATAAATGAGCTACATTTTCAACCAAAGACTTTAGTAAAAGAACTGAAAAAAAATTTTAATGAAGAAAAACAAGACGGAAAAATAACAAAACCAAACTTAATTAATTAGAAGGTAGCATACGAGAATTAATAAATTAATCCAAAAGTTTTCTTTTTTAGGGAAAATAAAATAATTAAACCTCTGACAATTCTAGTTATGAAATAAACCAAGTCCAAAAAAACCACATAGTCTTGGGAATGAGCAAGGGTATGACACCACTAGCACACAGGTATATTGTAAGTGTCCTAAATATATAATTTTCTGCACTATAATGACCTAATTTTAAGATGAATAAAACTCATGAGAAAAGAGAATACCTGGCCGGCGCCATGGCTCAATAGGCTAATCCTCCGCCATGCGGCACCGGCACACCAGGTTCTAGTCCCGGTAGGGGCGCCAGATTCTGTCCCAGTTGCCCCTCTTCCAGGCCAGCTCTCTGCTGTGGCCAGGGAGTAAAATGGAGGATGGCCCAAGTGCTTGGGCCCTGCACCCCATGGGAGACCAGGAGAAGCACCTGGCTCCGGGCTTCTGATCAGTGCACTGCGCCAGCTGCAGCGTGCTGGCCGCGGCGGCCATTGGAGGGTGAACCAACAGCAAAGGAAGATCTTCCTCTCTGTCTCTCTCTCTCTCTCTCACTTCTGCCTGTCAAAAAGAGAGAGAGAGAGAGAGAGAGAGAGAATACCGCTACCCATAACAAATGAACATGAGAGGTCATGCTAGTAATCAAATTAAGGACAGTTGCCATTTTTTCCTATCGGCTAAAGAAACAATAAGTAGGTTAAAACCTTAACTTTCTTTTTTTTTTATTTTTTAACATTTGTTTATTTAAAGGCAGAGTTACAGAAAGAGAGGGAAAGACAGAGAGAAATCTTCTATCTGGTGGTTCACTCCTCAAAAGGCTGCAATGGCCAGGCCTGGGCTAGTCTATAGCCAGGACCCAGGAGCTTCATCCAGGTCTCCCAGAAGGGTGCAGGGGCCCAAGTACTTGGGCCATCCTCCACTGTTTTCCCAGGCACATTACTAGGGAGCTGGATAGGAAGTGGAGCAGCTGGGACTCAAACCAGCATCCATATGGGATTCTGGCGTTGCAGGGAACAGCTTAACACACTGCACCATGGTGCCAGCCCCAAAACCTTAACTTTCAATGTCACTAGAAAACTTTCTGCATGGAGGAAGAATTAAACAGGAATCAATAAATAATTCAGCCATAGAAGATAATGATATACTCCTTCACTTATTAGCATGAAATTTTTCATGACTTTCAGAGAAACAACCCTACATTTTATATAATAAAAAAATAATAATGATAACAATTCTTAAAGATATCTTACTTTAATTGGAAGGCAGAGCATGGTAGTATATACCATTGCAGTGTTTGAAGACACATAATGCAAGGCAAGAGATTTGGTGAAACCCCACTTACTCAGTGGCCTGAGCAAGTTTCTTACCTTCTTTGAATTTCAGTTTTCTCCTCTGTGAAATGGACATGGATGTAGTACTTCCTATAGTGATTATTAAATGAAGTTATAGGTTTAGAGCACTTAGAACATTACTGTAATATAGTGAGCACTATTTAAATTATTGCATTTATTATCACTTGTGCTGCTTTTATAAAAAGAATAGAGCTGATAATAAAAAGAAAGCCAATGATATAGCAGACAATTTTGAAACACCATAAAAGGGAGAGGTAAAATAAAAAAGTAAATAAATAAACCTAATAGATAAAGAGTAGACATCAAAGATACAGCTCAAGAATCTGTTAAGGTGGCAATGATGATGATCTGGTGATAATCTTCAAACAGAGACATCTATTTAAAGAGCTACTTGTGCACCAGATCACCTTCACAAGAGCCAAGGAAGCCATATAATAGACACAGTGCCCTATTTTAGGATAAGAAGAAAAGACACATTGAAAAAGATAGGAAGGAAGTGTTGCCTCATCATCCCTCTACCAGCACCAAGTAGCACAATGTAAAGAAAGACATCTCTCATTTGAGGGTTGCAGGAAGGATTGAGTCCAGGTCTTAGACTTGACATCTAGTACCAGGCCTGTTGCAGTGAAACCTGGAGCCAGACAGGGCCCCATGTTCTCTGCCCTCAGGCCCATACCTGCAGAATAATCCAGTAGATCCTTCTTAGTCAGGAAACCAAGGTCCCACACTACCTCTAGCAGACAGCAGAGTAAAATTCTAGCTCCTGGGTGGTAGAGTGGGAAAGTGAACTTAGGACTATGCCTTCAGTCACAGAACTGTGTCTCCTTGCTGAGACTCACTATCAGATAAGGCCAAAAATCTTCTATTCCCAGCCCAGTACTCACAGACCCAGCCACCAGATCTTCCCTGGTAGGACGCACTCCTTTGGGTATGTATTACTGCCAGCAACATGCAAGTCTACCAAATACCCAGAGACTGTGCAGCATTTGGAAACTGTGGTACTCAGGTATGACCAGCTTAACATAAATCTGATTGTCCAGAGGACTGCCTCCACTACTTCTCCCCCAACCTTGGTCAGCTAGTAAGGAGTAAGACTTCAACCACAGGGGTGTTGCACAGGAAAGTAAACTCAAGGCTTTGAAGTTCAATGCCAGTTCCACTGTGGCAAGACCCAGCACCAAAAAGAGATCAGAGATCCCTATTTCTAAATCAGTACTCATAGAGGCTTTAGACCTGCCCTGGCATCAGGTAGATATCTGAGTCCTAGTGGTATGAATGAATATGTTAACCTTCACTCTTGGACTTTTTTTAAAAGATGTATTTATTTATTTGAAAGGCAGAGTTACAGAGAAGTACAGGCAGAGAGAGAGAGAGAGAGAGAGAGAGAGAGAGAGAGAGAGGTCTTCCATCTGCTGGTTCACTCTCCAGACGGCTGCTATGGCTGGAGCTGCACTGATCTGAGCCAGGAGCCAGGAGCTTCTTCTGAGTCTCCCACACAGGTGTAAGGGCCCAAGGACTTGAGCCATCTTCTACAGCTTTCCCAGGCCATTAGAAGAGAGCAGGATTGGAAGTGGAGCAGCCAAGACTCAAATCGACACCCATAAGGGATGCTAGCAATACAGAAGGTGGCTTTAATGGCTATGACACAATGCCAGCCCCTACTCCCCCTGACTTTGCACAAGCTTGGCATGCATCTGCTAGATAACTCAGGGCACTGGGGCTGTGAGGCTTAGGTGCAACACAGCTTAAAGTCAGCCTGGGAAACCAAGGGACTATCACTACTTATCTTCCCACCATGGACAGACAGCAAGGAGCAATACTCCAATCACTGGGGAGTAGGGCACCAGAGTGAACACAGAACAGTGTCTTGGAATTGGTAAAAGCATCACTGGGCAGATACTAAAAGTCTCTGTACCCAGGCCCATGCCTATAAATGGAGCTGCAGGACCTGCCCCAGTCTCAGAGACCTATGGCACCAAGCAATTGGATTTATATTCCTGTAACCTGTGGCTGGTTACAGTAGCCTTGAACCACAAGTCCATCTCAGAAGAGCAGGCAGTCCATAGCACAGTGGACCTTGGCCCTACCCCATACCATATTGCACTGCTTTTGGCAGTCTATTGGCTCCTGATGTGATCTAGCATTGCAACATAAGTGGCCACTCCATTTCTGCCTCAAATACAAACAACATAACACAAGAGAGTACTTGCCTGGTCAAAAGAAAAGGTATCAGAATGCAAAGATACTGCATAGAAGTCTTGGGCTGGTCCTGTGAAGACCCAAGCTCCCCTACTGGACTTTGGACCAGTGCTACTATGACCCTGGCCACAACTTTACCAAAGCAGATACCTAGTATGTCAGGCTAGTTCTCCCATAACTCCAACCATGGAACACTGAGAGCTGATACCCCTGTGCAAGTCACTACTGAGACTCAAATACCACTGCTGGGACTGAGAAGAATGCCCCATGCTTCCACTTCCTTCCACATCAATTTCTGAGAGGAAATTCAGGAAGACTATAGTATAGCATCCAGTAATCAAAGACACATCTTCAAGAAAAAGCTTTTTACCACTACTTGTCATAAAAGCTGCTTGTTAAAAGTGATAGAAATACCTACTCTGCCAGATGTGCAAATGTCAACTTGGGGACACAGAAAGCAAGGCAACATTATGCCCCCAAAGGAACACAATAATGTAGCAGATTCCAAAGAAAGGAAGGCTAGCTGAATTCAAAAGAATTATTGTGATACTCAAAAAGATACAAGAGTACACAGTTGAATAAAATCAGAAAAACAATTAGTGATAGGAATGAGAAATTCAGTTATACACAGAAGATCAGTTTAGTACATATTACGTAAAGATTTCAACAGTTTGCCCTCACATAGGGACACAAAGTGAAAATACAGTTGGAATACTAGTTATAGTATTAATTCACAATGTACAGCACATTAAGGACAGAGATCCTACATGATTTTTTTTTAACATTGATTAATTATCTATGCAATTTCCAATTTAACACCAAGATTTTTTTAATTATTTCAATTATCTTTATATACAGAAGATCGATTCAGTATATACTATGTAAAGATTTCATCAGTTTGCACTCACACAGAAACACAAAGTGTAAAACCATCTATCTGCATTCTCTTGCATCTCACTGATTTCCTTAGGATTATTATTTTAATTTTTTCCCCCAGGTATTTCATAGATTTTCTTTAGAAAAAGTTCTATTTTTGGAGACCTATTGTGGTCTTTTGGAAGTATAATGTTTCCTTGCTTCTATATTTACTTGAAATGTTGAGGGGGGGGAGAGAAAGAGAGAGAGAATGACAACACTCCATCTGCTGGTTCACTCCCAAGTGGCTGCAACTGCCAGGTGTGTGCCCAGCTGAAACCAGGAACTCCATGTGGGTTTCGCATGCAAGTGGCAGGGGCCCAAAAACTTTGGCCATCATTGGCTACCTCCCCAGGCATATAAACATGGAGCTGAATCTGAAGTAGAGCAGTGAGGTTTTGAACAAACATTCTGGTTTGGGATGCCATTGAACCAAGGAGAAGCTTAACCAACTCCACCACAGTGTTACTCCCCTTTTTCCTTCTAATTCAAAATTATTTTTACCTTGAGTCCAGATATATTCTATTGTTATCTATTTTGCCTGGAAAGGGGTCACTTTTTATCTTCCAATTTGTGGAAATTTAAAAATGTTTTCTTCAGTTATATCTTTGGTTATTGGTCCTATTCCAACTGCAATGTTTTCTTTATTAAAATAATTTTTCTTTAAATTTTTGTCTTATAAATCTAGATGTAATTCCTGGACATTTTTATTTCAACACATTCATATGGTATAAACTGATTGAATAATTAGCATTTCCTTTTCTGTACATTTTTTGTCTGGAGTCTACTAGCTCTTGTCTCCGAGTTCTTCACACAATATATAATACAGTATTGGGAACTGTAGATGCCCATTGTGCTGTGGAATACTAGACCCTAGTTCTGTTATCTCACTGTTCTTTGGGAATCCTCACACAACTTTCCTCTCTCCTGACATTCCCACATTTCACAGCCTCTAGCAATTGCTATCGTAAGTTCAAATTGACACTTTTAACTTCCATATACTAAAGGAGATAGGTGGTATTTACCTTTTTGTGCCTGCATTATTTCACTTAATATAATGATATCCAGTTCCATCCATTTTTCTGTGAATATCAGGATTTCAATATTTTACACTAGAGTAATATTCTACTATGTATATATACTACATTTTCTTTATTCAGTCATCCAGCAATAGACACCTAGGTCAATGCCATACCTTGATCATTGTGAATAGTGTTGCAGTGAACATGGGGAACAGTTATCTCTTTCATTTACTGATTTCATTAGCTTGAAGTATGTATCCAAAAATGGGATAGTTTGGGTCATATAGATATATTTTTAGTTTTCTGAGGAACCTCCATACTGTTCTTTATGACAGTTATACTAATTAGCATTCTCACTAACAATGAGTAAGTATTCCCTTTTTTTACATTCTAATCAAGATTTTTTCTTTTTGTGTTTTAGACAATAGCCATTCTAACTGGAGTTAGATGAAATCTCATTGTGGTTTTGATTTGTATTTCCTTAATGGCTAGTGATATTGAGACTTTCTTTATGTATTAATTTATCATTTTTTTTGACAGGCAGAGTTAGACAGTGAGAGAGAGAGAAACAGAGAAAGGTCTTCCTTCCGTTGGTTCACCCCTCAAATGGCTGCTACGGCTGGCACACTGTGCCGATCCAAAGCCAGGAGCCAGGTGCTTCCTCCTGGTCTCCCTTGCAGGTGCAGGGCCCAAGCACTTGGGCCATCCTCCACTGCCTTCCCAGCCACAGCAGAGAGCTGGACTAGAAGAGGAGCAACCAGGACAGAATCTGGCACCCCAACTGGGACTAGAATCAGGGGTTCTGGTGGTGCAGGCAGAGGATTAGCCTAATAAGGCATGGTGCCGGCCCTCATTTATCATTTTTATATCTTCTTTTGTTAACTGTATATTCATAAGCTCTGTCCTTTCTTAGCTGGATTGTTTTGCTTGTGAGTTCCTTATATATTTTGTACATTAATCTTTTATCATAGGAACAGTTTGCAATTTTTTTTGATTCAGCTGGTTGTCTCTTCATTGTGTTGATTATTCCATTTGCTGTGCAGAAGCTTCTTAGTTTATTATAATTCTGTTTGTCTAGTGTTTTGCTGCCTGCACCTTTGGAATTTTTTAAAAATATTCTTCCTCTGACTCTTTTTATTCAACAAATATTTACCTTTTTAAAAATATTTATTTGAAAGGTAGAGTTAGAGAGAGAGGAGGAGGAGAGGGATAGGCTAGGCCAAAGCCAGTAGCCTGGAACTTCTGGTCTCCCAGCTAGGTGACAAGGGCCCAAGCAATTTAGCCATCTTCTGCTTCTTTACCAGGTGCATTAGTAAGGAGCTAGATCTGGAGTGCAGCAGGACTCAATTCAGTTCTCATATAGAATGTCAGCATTGCAGGTGGTGGCTTAACATTTTGCACCACAATCCCAGCCCCAGAATCTGGAGTTTTACACAAAAATAAAATTGTCCACACTAATGGCTTAAAGTGTTTCTCCTACACTTCTCTTATTTTCATAGCTTCAGGTCCTATCTTTAGCACTTTAATCCAGCTTGAGTTGATTTTTGTAATGTGTAAGAATGTAGGGGTGAATGTATAGTTTCAGTTTTCTGCATATGGAAATCCAGTATTATCAGCTATCGTTTTAAAAAATACTGTCCTTTATCCAGTGTAAGTTTTTGGTGACTTTGTTGAGAGAATCAATTAAATGTTGAGTGTGGATTAACTTACGGGATATTTATTCTATTCACTGGTTTATGTTTCTACTTTTATGTCAGAATCATGCCATTTTGTTTACAATAGCTCTATGCCATTTCTTGAAATGTGGTATTGTGAAGGCTCCAGCTTTGTTCTTCATGTTAAACATTGCTTTGGATATTTGATGAATTGAACTGTAGAATTATTTTTTCTAATTCTATGAGAAATATCATTAATATTTTTATGGGTATTACATAGAATCTGCAAATTACTGAGTAATATAGATATGTTAGTCATATTAATCCTTCCAAAATATGACGTGGGAGGTTCTTCTACTTTTTATATTTCTTCTTCATTTTCTTTGTAATTTTAATTGCAGAGATCTTTCACATCCTTGGTTAAATTATTCCACATTTTATTTTCATTTTCATAAATATTGTGAATGAGAATTCTCTGTAAATACTCAGTAAGGCCGGCGCTGTGGCTCAACAGGCTAATCCTCCGCCATGCGGCGCCGGCACACCGGGTTCTAGTCCTGGTCGGGGCGCCGGATTCTGTCCCGGTTGCCCCTCTTCCAGGCCAGCCTTCTGCTGTGGCCCAGGAGTGCAGTGGAGGATGGCCCAAGTGCTTGGGCCCTGCACTCCATGGGAGACCAGGAAAAAGCACCTAGCACCTGGCTCCTGCCATCGGATGAGCGCGGTGCGCCGGCCGCAGCGCGCCGACCGCGGCAGCCATTGGAGGGTGAACCAACGGCAACGGAAGACCTTTCTCTCTGTCTCTCTCTCTCACTGTCCACTCTGCCTGTCAAAAAAAAAAAAAAAAAGAAAAAAAAAGTAAATACTCAGTAAGTACATTGTTGGTATGCACAAATGTCACTAATTTTTTGTGTTGATTTTATACCTAAAACTTTACTAAATTCATTGATCAGTTCTAACAGTCTTTTGGTTGAATCGTTAAGTTTTTCTATATGGAGAATCATGTTATTATCAAACAGGAATAATTTTATTTCCTCCTTTCCTATTTGTCGCTTCCCTCCCTCCTGTTCCTCTCTCTCTCTCTCTCTCTCTCTCTCTCTCTCTCTCTCTCTCTCTCTCTCTTGCCTAATGGCTCTGGCTAAAACTGGTATTATATTACTGTACTGAATAACTGTGGTAACAATGGACATCATTCTCTGGTTCCAGATCTTAGAGGAAATGATTTCAGTCTTTACCCAATAAACATTAAGTTGGTTACAGACTTTTCATATATAGCTTTTAGTCATTTAAAATTAACTGAAAAATGATCCCTGTTAAATATAAGAGTGGGAATAAGAGAAGGACATGTACAGTTTGGCACATGCTCACTCGGACTTACCCCAATGGCAGAGCTAGAAAAGTGCCAAATTCCAATTCAATCCCATCAAGGTGGCATGTACCAATGCCATCTAACTAATCAAAGTGATCAGTTTAAGTTCTTATGTGTCTTTGTTGACTTTTAGTCTGTATGATCTTTTTCTTGATGAAAGTGGGTTGTTGAAGTCCTCCGTTATTGTTGTAGAGGATCTTATTTCTCCCTTTAGCTAATGTTTGTTCTACAAAATGAGATACTCTGGGATTAAGTGCGCATACATCTACAATGGCCATATATTCTTGTTAAACCGATGTCTTGATCATTTTGTATGTATACATATGTGTGTATGTAGCTTCCTTGTTTCTTTTTACAATTTTTTCCTAATGCTTGCTCTGTCTGGCATATAAAAAGCTATTAGCTTTTAGTTTCTGTTTACATGGAATATCTTTTTATCCTTTTATTTTTATTGGTGAATGTCTTCTTTTTCTTTTAAAGATTTATTTACTTATTTGAGAGACAGAGTTACAGAGAGGGGGAGAGACAGAGAGACAGAGAGAGAGAGAGAGAGAGAGAGAGATCTCTTCCATACTCTGATTTACTCCTCAAATAGATGCAATAGCTACAACTGGGGTGATCTGAAGCCAGGAGCCAGGAGCTTCTTTCAGGTCTCCGTGGGTGGAGTGCAGAGACCCAAACAGCTGGGCCATCTTCCATTGCTTTCCTAGGACATTAGCAGAGAGCTGGATTGGAAGAGGAGCAGTTGAGACTTGAGCCAGTGCCCATATGAGATGCTGGTGCCACAGGCAGGAGCTTAACCTACTATGCCACAGCACTGATCCCAAAGTGTCTTTTCTTCTGAAATGAATTTTTTGGTGGTAGCACATTGTTGGGTCTTGTTTTTTGTCCAATCAGCCAGTCTGTTTCTTCTGAGGATTTTTTTTCATTTATACTCAACATTACTATTGGAAATAAAGATTTATTCCTGTCATTTATTTATTTTTTTAAGATTTATTTACTTACTTATTTGAAAGTCAGAGTTACACAGAGAGAGGAGAGGCAGAGAGGCAGAGAAAGAGAGAGAGAGAGAGAGAGAGAGAGAGAGAGAGAGAGAGAGAGAGGTCTTCTATCCAATAGTTCACTCCCCAATTGGCCACAATGGCTGGAGCTGCACTGATCCAAATCCAGGAGCCAGGATCTTCTTTCAGGTTTCCCACGCGGATGCAGGGGCCCAAGGACTTGGGCCATCTTCCACTGCTTTCTCAGGCCATAGCAGAGAGCTGGATTGGAAGTGGAGCAGGTGGGTCTCCAACCCAGATGCCGGCGCTTCAGGCCAGGGCGTTGACCTGCTGAGTCACAGCGCTGCCCCATATCCCTATCATTTAGAATCAAATATCTCCTCTCTCCACTATTCTAGTGGTTGTTTTCACTTTCACATTTTTTTTCTCAAAGATTTTTATCTATTTATTTGAAAGGCAGAGTGACAGACCAAGAGGGGAAAGACACAGAAAAAAGAGATATTTCACTTGCTGTTTTACTCCCCAAATATCCACAATGGCTGGGCAAAGCCAGGTCTAAGCCAGAAGTCTAGAACTCCATCCAGATCTCTCAAGTAGATAGCAGGGACCCAAGCACTTGGGCCATCTTCTGCTGCATTCCCAGGTATATTAACAGGTGGCTAGACTGAAAGTAGAGCAGCTGGGACTCAAACCAGCACTCCAATATGGAATGCTGGCATTGGGTTAATCCATTGCACTACAACACTAGCAGTGTTGCATTTTTTCATGATGGTAGTTATCTCTTTTTTCTTTTTTCTTTTTTTTTTTTTTTTTTGGTTTTTTAATGAAAAAGGGAGAGAATGATCCAACATGGGAAGTGGGATACACAGCAGACTCATAGAATGGCAGATGTCCTAAATAGCACTCTGGCCTCAGAATCAGCCCTTAAGGCATTCGGATCTGGCTCAAGAGCCCATGAGAATAGTTTAGGCATGGAAAGCTAAGACACTCTGGCAAAAAACAAAAAAAAGAAGACCTAAATGAAAGATCTCTGTGAGTGAGATCCCAATGGAAAGAACGGGGCCATCAAAGAAGGAGGTACGTTTCTCTGAAGGAAGGAGAGAACTTCCACTTTGACTATGACCCTGTCAGAATAAGATCGAAGTCGGCGAACCCTAAAGGCTTCCACAGCCTCGGCAACTCATGACTAGAGCCTAGGGAGATTACTGACGCCATAAACAAGAGTGTCAAATTGTTAAATCAACATCAGGAGTCACTGTGTACTTACGTCTCATGAGGGATCTGTCCTTAATATGCTATCCAATGTGAAATAATGTTATTACTAGTACTGAAACAGTATTTTTATATTTTGTGTTTCTGTGTGGGTGCAAACTGATGAAATCTTTACATAGTATATACTGAATCAATCTTCTGTATATAAAGATAACTGCAAATGATTAAAAAATCTTGGTGTTAAATTGGAAATTGCATAGATAATTAATCAAATCTTTAAAAAAAATTCATGTAGGATCTCTGTCCTTAATGTGCTGTACATTGTGAATTAATACTATAACTAGTACTCCAACAGTATTTTCACTTTGTGTCTCTATGTGAGGGCAAACTGTTGAAATCTTTACGTAATATGTACTAAACTGATCTTCTGTGTATAAAGAGAATTGAAAATGAATCTTGATGTGAATGGAAGGGGAGAGGGAGCGGGAAAGGGGAGGGTAGCGGGTGGGAGGGAAGTTGTGTGGGGGGGAGCCATTGTGGTCCATAAGCTGTACTTTGGAAATTTATATTCTTTAAATAAAAGCTTTATTTTAAAAAAAAATGGGGAAAATAACCAATGAGATGAATGAGAAATTCAGTACAGAGATAGAAAACATTTAAGGGGCTGGCGCCGTGGCACAGTAGGTTAATCCTCCACCTGCAATGCCAGCATTCCATAGGGCGCCAGTTCTAGTACTGGCTCTAGTCCTCTTCCAATCCAGCTCTCTGCCATGGTCTGGGAAAGCAGTAGAAAATGGCCCAAGTTCTTTGGCCCCTGCACCCGCATGGGAGACCAGGAAGAAGCTCCTGGCTCCTGGCTTCAGATCGGCACAGCTCTGGCCATTAGAGAGTGAACCAATGGATGGAAGACCTCTCTCTCTGTCTCTTCCTTTCACTGTCTGTAATTCTACCTCTCAAATAAATAAAAAACAAAACATTAAAAATAATCAAATTTTGGAGCTGAAAACTTTAATCAATGAAGTAAAAAACAAAAATACAATTGAGAACTCAATAGCAGAAAGCATCAAGTGGAAGAAAGAATTTCTGGGGGAAAAAAAGACGTTTGAAATAACCCAGTCAGACAAAATAAGAGAAAAGAATTTAAAAGAATTAAGTTAGTCTGCATATAATCTGGGATACCACTGAGTGCAAAAAATATTCATATTATAAGGATACCTGAAGAAGAAAAGGAATAAGGCATTTCAAGCCCAGTTGAAATGAAATAATCATTGAAAACTTCTCAAGTCTTAAAAGAAATATGGCCATCCAGATACAAGAAGCTCAGAGGACTCCAACCAGATTCAACCAAAAAAGATCCCCAAGGCATAGTATTAGTCACATTGCCAAAAGTTAAGGTCACATTGCCAAAAGTTATGGTCAAAGAGAATCCTGAAAATTGTCAAGTTACATATAAAGGAAAAATCAATTGGACTAACAGCAGACTTCTTAGCAGAAATTTTGTAGACCAGAAGACAATGGGATAATATATTCAAGATCTTGAAATAAAAGCAGCTTCCAACCAAGAATATTTTATCAAGCAAATCTGTCCTTTAGAAGTGAAAAATAAATAAAATATTTATAAGATGAGCAAAAATAAAGATAATTCATTACCACCAGTCTAACTTTACAAGAAATAATCCTACATTGGAAGTAAACATCATGAAAACTTTCAACAGTACCAAATTCAATAACAAAGAAGACAAAATCAGTAAATAATCAACAAAATGGGAGGAGTTATTTCTTTTGTATCAATATTATATTGAATGTGAAGGAATTAAATCCTCAAGTCTAAAGATATAGGTTGGCTTATGAGATAAGAAACAAGACCCAACTATATTCTGCCTATTAAAAACTCACTTCACAGGTACACATACACATAGAATTAAAGTGAAATGCTGGAAAAAGATATAAATGGAAACCACAAAGAAGAATAGCTATACTCTGATAAAACAGATTTTAAATCAGCCATTTTAAAAGGAGACAACATAAAAGATTATAATTTAGCAAGAATACTTACAATTGTAAATATATATACACTCAAAACAAGACCACCAAGTTATGTGAAGTAAATCTTATTAGAACTAAAAGGAGAGTTAGATTATAATACAATAATATTTGGAGACTTCAACACCCTACTGTCATCAAGTAACAGATCATCCAGACAGAAAATCAAGAAAGTTGTATCGATTACTATTTAGCAAATGGACCAAAGCACACATTACAGATTTTTTTCACCCAACAGCTACAGAATACACATATTATTCTCATCAGCAAATAAAATATTTTCTAGGATAGACTATAAATTAGGCCACAATCAAGTCTTTTTAAAAGATTAAAACCAGGGGCCTCTGCTGTGGCTTAGTGGATAAAGCCTCTGCCAACAGTGCCAGCCTCCCATATGGGTGCCAGTTCAAGTCCCGACTGCTCCACTTCTGATCCAACTCTCTGCTATGGCCTTGGAAAGAAGTAGAAGATGGTTCAAGTCCTTGGAACCTTGTGCTTGTGTGGGAACACCAGGAAGAAGTTCCTGGCTCCTGGCTTCAAATCTGCCCAGCTCCAGCTATTGTAGCCATTTGGGAAGTGAACCAGCAGATGGAAGACCTCTCTCTCTCTCTCTCTCTCTCTCTCTCTGCCTCTGCCTCTCTGTAACTCTGCCTTTCAAATAAATAAATCTTTTAAAAAAGATTAAAACCATACCATATATCTTCTCAGACCACAAAGATATAAAACTAGAGATCAACAATAAGAAGAAACAATAGAAAATTTACATATATATATATATATATATATAGAAATTAAACATGCCACTGAATGGCCAATATACCACAGAATAAACTGAAAAGGAAATCAAATTCTTTCTTGAAACTAATGAAAATGAAAACACAGCAAATAAAATTCTGTGGTTTATAACAAAAGCAGTATTATGAGAGATGTTTACAGTGATAAAGTGCTTACATTAAACAATAGAAAGATCTTGGATCCAGTGTTGTAATGCAGCAGATTAAGCCACTGCTTGAGATGCCAGCATCCCATATATGCCCTGTTTTCATTCCTGATTTCATTCAGTGGTATCCCAGATTATATGCAGACTAACTTAATTCTTTTAAATTCTTTTCTCTTATTTTGTCTGACTGGGTTATTTCAAACGTCTTTTTTTTCCCCAGAAATTCTTTCTTCCACTTGATGCTTTCTGCTATTGAGTTCTCAATTGTATTTTTGTTTTTTACTTCATTGATTAAAGTTTTCAGCTCCAAAATTTGATTATTCATTCATGCTACTTCCCATTCAACTTCGTGCTAATGCACCTGGGAAAGCAACAGAAGATGCCTTAAATACTTGATCCTCTGCCACTCATGAGGAACACCTTCATGGAGTTCCAGGATCCTGGCTTTGGCTTGGTCCAGCCCCAGACTTTGCATATGGGCACCAATTCGAGTCTCAGATGCTCCACTTCTGATCCAGCTCTCTGCTATGGCCTTGGAAAGCAGTAGAAGGTCCTTGGGCCCCTTGCACCTGCATGAGAGACTTGAAGGAAACTCCTGGCTCCTGACTTCAGATCGGCCCAGCTCTGGTCATTGCTGCCATTTGGGGAGTGAACCAACGGTTGGAAGACCTCTCTGTCTCTCTCTGCCTCTTTGTAGCTCTGCCTTTAAAATGGATAAATAAATCTTTAAAAACAAAACAAAAAGAACACACACAAAAATGGAAAGACACCACTTGCTCATGGATTGGGAGAATTAGTGTCATTAAAATGTCTATACTACCTAAAACAGTCTGTGGATTAAATGCAATCCTTAACAAAGTACTGACAAAAACAGAGTGCTTTACAGAATTAAAAAGGCAAGCCTAAAATTGTTATGGAATCAGAGGAAACACCAAATAACCAAAACAATCCTGAGGGAAAAAAAATCAAGCTGGAAGCACCATAATACCTAATTTCAAAGCATATTACAAAGCTATACTAATTAAAATAGCATGATGCTGGCATAAAAAGCAGTAAATGGATCAGTGGAACTGTATACAAAGTAAAAAATTAATCCACATACATACAGCCAACTAATTTTGACAAAGGCACAAGGACATATTTGAGAAAAAATAGTCCTTTCAATAAATAGTGCTGGGAAAACTGGATATATATATGTAACAGAATAAAATTATGTCCCTACTTCTACCCATATACAAAAATTAAATCAACATCAAAGATCTAAATGTAAGACTTGAAACTGTGAACATGGCAAAAGAACCATGGGGAAAACACTTCAAGACATTGATGTAGGTGGTGACTTCTTGGAAAAGACCCAAAAAGTATAGGCAACAAAGAAAAACTAGACAAGTGGGATTATATCAGACTCAGAAGCTTCTGCACAGCAAACAATAAAAAGTCATCTGAAAGAGTGTGATATATTTTCAAAGGATTATCCAATAAAGAATTAACATCCAGAATATGCCAACAACTCAAAATTTTCAGCAGCAACAAACAATTCAGTTAAGAAATGGGCAAAAGATCTGAGTAGACATTTCTCAAAACAAGAAGTACAAAATGGACAGGAAACATGAAAAAGTACTGAATATCACTAGCCACCAGGGATATGCAAATCAAAACCACACACCTATGGGATGTTACTGTTACAAGTGACGCCTTAGCCCACCGTACCACAAAGCTGGCTCCTCAAACTAAGAATATTAAACACATAGACTCCAGATCTTTTCCCAGGTTGCAGTTTTTGGGTTAAATTAAGATGGGAAATATTGTTAAAAGTAGAATGCAGCCACTTTCAAATAACTAGATTCAGTTTTTTTAAAAATTACTGACAATAATGTTCATGTAAATGGAAAGCCAGTCTGGGTTACAGGGTTTCAGAAGACACTGGCGGTAGGGCAGGGAAGGTTGTTGATTACACTGGGATTTTAGAGTCACTTCTGTCTGTACACAAAGCCTGTTCTAGAGACCTGAGGACAGTGTGGGGTGGATTGGGGGTCATACCATCACGAAACCAGTCAGTCAAGGTTGTGTTAATGTTGTTGACAGTTCTGTAAAGTCCCTGTTTAAGACTATTTCTGTTTAAGCTATTTCGCCTTTGCTATTAAGTCCTCCCCTTCCTTAGAGAAAATGTGACACTCTGAGAAAGCTTGTAAGAAATCTCTTCCCCTCCTTTTTTCCCTTTAAGCCTCCTTTAAATGACAAAACTAGATAATTAAGGTTGTGAATTTTTATTTTTGCTTTGTTTTTAATGAGCATTTGTCTTTGAGAATAGGATTGTGTGATAGTGTTTAAATGGCAAAAACAAAACATAATTTTGTGCAATTAACAAAGCTACTTCAAGAAAAATAAAACATTTCTTGGTAATACAAAAAATTGCTTTATATCATTTGAGCAGAACTTAAAATATAAGAAATTTTACATGAAAATAAATATTAAAATATATTAAATCCAAATATAACTATTTCAATTGAGAAAATGTACCCCAGTGTGTGCACAGATGGAAACAAAACAAACAAACAAACAAAAAAAAGAAGCTATGTCCTGAATAAGGTCACTGAACAGAGGGAGAGGGTCTCCCCACTCTCAGCATTAACCTCAAGAAACAAAAGGAAACCAAGGCAGGGGAGCAGAGAGGAGAGGTGTTGATCTATCCTTGTCATATTATTGATACCTTTCAATGTTAGGGGTACTATCCCAAAATTAATTATTTTCTTCCTTTCCCATTTACCTGTAATGCCCAGAAACCATTGACTTCCTGGAATTTTTATTGAGAATTCTACATTCTTGCCATATTTTTCACATACTGTACTCTCTGCCAATAAATTGTAATAAATTTTCACTTCTTTTTTTTCAATAACATCCTAGAGAATATGATTCAGATGCAAATTAATCACCGATCATGTTAATGGTTCCTAGGAGTTTACTACGATACCCCTTATTATATTTAATCAAACTTGATAGTGTGCTAGATCATCGCTCAGCTGGGTTTTCATAAAAGCACTGATATTTAATATGATTTATGCCTGGTTTTCTATTATTATCTTTGCTTATTTTGTGCTTTATTTTTAAGACCGACATTCTTAGCAAATGGCATGCCTTTAAAAATCTATCATACTTTTAAAATATTTCATAGGAAGCATTTTACAGTAAAATGTGTCACTTATAGTCAAATCATGGTGAAGAGTAACTATTTATTTAATTTACAATGAAAATATATATATTTCCACACATATAGTGTGGAAAGAGTATAACATATATCCCAATATGTTTTGCCCATTTAAGAGATAAATTGTATGATAACACTATTAGGCATTTAAAGTATTGTACTTTGTCAAGCTTTGCAGCAAAGGGGCAGCTCTGGGAAAACCCTTGGAAGCATCTGCTGAAGACATAGCAAGCGTGGCCAGTTTCATTGAGACAAAACTTGTAACCTGCTACCTGCGGATGAGGAAACCTGAGCTTGCCCTGAATCATGCACACAGGTAAGATAAATACTAATAAGCATCAGTCGGCACTGTCCACACACATAGTGGGTACTATGAGTTTGTCTGTTCACCTTCCATTCCATTTCAATTTAAAACCAAAAAAAATGATTCATCTGTGTTGGATTTATTTCAAACGACAACCATAGAAGCCCCACAGGGAATCAGAAAACTCTATGGAAGAATAGACACATAAGTAATTATTCACAATGCATGGTAAAAGGAAAAGGCAGGTAACTAGTAGAAATTTGCTGCAGGAAGAACAAAAGTAAGGGAGACAATATTGAGGGGTAATAAGGATTTCCAAAATTAAAGAAGATGTGCAGAATGGTAGGAGAGAATTTTGATTAGGAAACATAACTCAAAACTTGAAATTCATGGCTTATTTGTTGACAGCAAAGCTGATTCAAAGGAAACTAGTGTCTTTTGGACAGCTTTCCAAGGACGCAAAACAATTTTTATGTATGTCCACAAAGATTTCTTTTTCATACTTGTAACACTCTTCAGAACTGTATATCACGAGGTTCACATGTGATTTCCCAGAATCCTCACAGTTACTCAGACATAGCTTTTCTTCTGTAAAAAATGTACCTGTCCTGTGTTGTATTTCTGAAAGGTCTTAACCTCATGGGTAATGATCAACTTTAGTATACAGCAAAGATTAAATAATCATATAATACCTTTCAAATAACTCTTTTTAGTTCAAATTATGATGCCTGTATTCCTCCCTGACCCAGAGCAATCTTCCTAGAATTTTTGTGTTGTCCATTTCTGATCCCATACTCTATTTGAATACAAACAGAAAAACTAACATCAACATGATAATTCATGCTTTTAGCCATTGGGAAACATAATTATGTGTTATATTGAGACACATGTAAGTGGGAGATTTGTCAACATAATAAAAGTCATTTACAAACCCATATCAACTAAGATGTAAAAATTCTACCCAAGATTTTTCACAACCCTAATAGTGGGCTTCACTTGATATCAGAATCCTGTGGATAACAAAAAACTTTGATATTCATAAGGTAAACTGCTTGGAAAAAAATCCACCATCTCAAGTAAACTACAGAACCCAAAGCATTTCCCTTTGATACCAAAAGAAAATTCTGTTTTCTATATTATCTGGAAACATTCATGGAGCCAGTTTCCAACACAGTATCAGCATTTATGGTCTGTCAAAGCATGTTGTTCCATTTCCATTTGAAAGAAGTAATATTGGAAATGTAACATGTATTTCAGTATATAAAATTATTGAAATTTCTGGTTACTTGACTGACTTTGGAACATAATAGGAGAAATATTTGAAATTGAGTCTAGCCCAGAAAATCCACAGTGTATGTAAACAATAATGAATTGCAATGCACTGAAAGCAATTGTATATCACCTTTTCCATGGCTTTCACCTACACATAATAAGGACCACCGACATGGCCTACAATTTATAAAAAGTATCTCCTATATATCAGAATAATCTAATAGGATTTTGAACCATATTTAGTAGTAAACAGTTCATGTCAAAATTTAATTCAGTTCATTAAAACTGAGGATTCAAGGATCAGTTTTAATAAGTTCACTATTTAGAATTAGAAACCTCTGTTTGGAAACTAAGAGTGCTCTTTCAAGATCTTGAAAATTACTGAGTGGAAGATATTTAATGATAAATTAAAATAAAATTACCTACTCTATTATGTTGGAGCTTACTTTTACATACTTTCTTCCATTGTAAAATGATTTTTACTTCTGTTTCTGAGTTGAACATTAAAAATGCAAATCAATAGAGGTTAAACAGTCAATTCATACAATTAATAATGCACTAACTAAAATCGTTTTGCTGGGCTTGTCATAGTATGAAACAGCAAAAGTCAGTGCATAAGATTTTAACATTAAAGCTTTTATAAAGATCCCAGATTTTAAAATAGTCTTGGATGTAATCAATAAATATGTTTCATAATATTCATTAATCAGAATATTTAGTCTATAAATATCTTACAACCATTAGTTACACACTGAATGAAGAATTCTGCTTTTGTATTATTACCACATTGTGATAGTTGATACTAATCATAGATTGAAATTAAAATATTCCTTTTTTGCATTTATTTGCATCTGCTGAAGTATCCTTTCCTTAATATTATGTAAATATGGAGTCTACTGCATATCTTTAGGAGAATTGTTTACACAAAAATTTGCTTAAAAACTATCAAGTATTTTGTTTCTCAATAACTGCATATTGTTTTATCATGTTGAAGACTAGAACAATAGCTTCATGGTTTTATGAGCAAAAAAGATTCATTTTGAAATTAAACAACCATATATTGTCATTTAAACAATAGTAATAATTGATACAAAGCCTTCAGAAACTGCTATTTCCATAAACAGTCTTTTTTCTTCTCATAACATATGCAAAGAAGCAAACATGGATACCTTCTTTGCTTCAACCCAAAGTGATGACTAGAGTCACCAGTCACAGTGCCTCTGTGCTTCCTTCATCAAACTGGTAGCCCTATATATCAATTGATGTTTTGAATGTTCCCAAGAGTAATTTCCAATCGCTGGTATCATATCGTGAAGATAAATTCTGCTACCACCCTTTTCCTACCATGTAATTACATTTTGATGTACATAATTTTAAGAATTCTATTGGTGCATGTCACTGTTTAGCATATACTCCAACTTTAGTTCTTTCATTTTTGTTGCACAATTTTGTAGCTACAAGGTGGCAGACAAGATAAGTCTACAGTCATAAATATGTGTAAAATATCCTATTTTATATTGTTATATAATTATGACATATTCATTTGTTCATTCAATAAGCATTTACTGTATGCCCACCAAAAGCCTCTCCACTTTCTATGAAGAAGAAAGTTATAAACAGGAACTACATAGTGCTTCTACAGCCCCCAAGTAGAAAACTATATATCAGTAAGTACATGATATATAAAGAGTATGATTAATGCTATGAAGAAAATAAACATAATTTCATGCTGCAGGGGCAGCATAGTATATGGAGTCAGAGCACAGAGTCTGGAATCTGACTGCCTAGGTTCAAATTCTGACACTGCCATACACTAGTTAGCCTTAATTTAAATTTATATAAAATTACATCATAATAATATAACCTACTTCATAAATGAAATACTACAAAGGCTTTGTGAAAATTATAAAAATGTTTGAATTTGTTTATGCCATAACAATTATGGGTATCAGACTATCTTCCTTCTGTTAGTAACTATAAAACTGGAGGAAATATGTGAGTAGATGATTTTGGGCATTTAACAATATTTACAGTAGGACTTTGGTCCTCAGCGGAGGAGAAATACACACAATGAAGTTGAAAGTCTTCAGATTTTTGTTGGAATTATTTTTCTGCTGTAATTCTAGGACATGGTGACCAAGTGGAACTACAGTCATACTGAACTCAGGAGGCAGAAATTAGACTGCTAGGTTGCATATATATATATATATATATAGCAAGTGGCCAAAGAAGAGATAGATGTGTAAGATAGTTGGGGGACTGCATGCTGCACAAGAATTCACCACAGGTTCTTAGTCAAAACATGAGTCATACCTTTTTGGAGTGAGACTCCATGTCAAGGAGATTTTCTGATATAGAACTAAATCCTAAATAGAAATGCTAAATGACCTGTAGTACTGGAATATCTTGAAGTATAAGGGTGAATAAACCAAGAACATGCAGCATTCAGTTGTGAGCCAGGAAATTATACTTTAAAAGTAAGGACCATGACCTACAAAAGGGACCAAACCAGTAGGACTAACTTAAATACTAAAGTAGACTTGTCTTAATAAAAACTAAAACCAAGATTATAATAATAAGGATATCTGACATATAACTCTCAGGTGACGGGAAACAAAATCTTGACACAATTTCAGGGAAGATACTATAATCTAGATTTCCCCAAAGTTTCACCCATAATGTCTAACATAAAATTAAAAATTACTATACATTCAAAGAAGTATAGCAATGAGACTGATACTTAGGAAATTAAGTAATCATGTATTCACCAACATTAGTTCTTCCATTTTATAAGTAGACCACAAGATAACCTAGATGTTAAAATTAGCAGAAAAGGATTTCAGCAAAGCTATGAAAATAATTTCAAGAAACTTAAAATAAAAATCATGAGTGAGTAGACATCTATCAGTAGATAAATATAAACTATGGAAAAGAAGCAAGTGGAGATAGGGAATAAATTAGTGAAATACTTGAAATTTAAATATTTACTGACTGACTATAACATCAAGTTGGAGATTGTTTACAAAGGAGGCAGATAATGAAATGAAAGACAAAGAAGCCAGTAGAAATTACCTAATATGAAAAAAAAAAAAGAGGGAGAGATTTTTTTTAATTAAAGTCTTCAGTGATCTTCCTCGGGGACAATAACAAGCAATCTACTATACATGTAATCAGAATCCCAGAGGAAGAAGTAAAAGAATGAGAGATAAAAAAATAATTTTTGGAAGTTCCTCAAAATTAATTAAAAAAGAAAGACTCTGTGACTCTGTGAGACTCAGATTTGATGAATACAAAAAGAACCACATTTGGAGGTATCATAATCAAACTAATGAAAATCCAAGAGGAAGACAAAATATTAAAGGCAGCCAAAAAATTTACCCAAAGGCAAACAATGATACAAATAATAGGTGACTTTTATTTGGTAACTATGGATACCAAATACAATGGAACAACAGTTTTAAAGTTCTGAAAGAAAAATGTCAATTGGAATTCTATTTTCAACAAATATTCTTCAAAAATGAAAATGAAATAAATCATTATATAAAGTTGAAAAATTTATCTATATCAGAATTACACTCTGAGAATGATTTGGAGGTGTATTCTCACTGAAGGATATGAGATTGAAACATGAAACTATAAAAACGAATGAAGCATTATAGAAATGATAAATAAGGGAATAAGTAAAAGTTTTTATAAAAATTTTAAATTAATATCTAAGAGGAAAACAATATTTCAACCTATACACAAAATTAAAAATAGCAAATTATAGTACTATATATGTTGATACAGATTTTGACGATAATATCACAGGGACTTGTGAGAGTAAGAATAAATGGAATTGTACTACAGTAAAATTTTTCTCTTTATTTATATAAGGTGAATAAATTCTTACATTTTATATAATCACATTTAAGAGCACAGGGATACTTTCCACACTACACTACCTGCCACCCCCACACACACCCTCCTGCCTCCTTCCTTTCTTATTATTTTAATTTTTACAATGACACTGTTTGAATTTATTTTATTATCATAAGATTAACACTCCACTTTGAATTCAACAAGAAGAAAACACTGTTCCTCAACAATAGAGACAAGAGCTGTAAACAATAATCAACTCTCAAAATGCCAATTTTATTCAAATACACTACACTTGTACTCTGTTAACCAGATAAGGGAAAACATATGATATTTTTCTTTTGGGGACTGGCTTATTTACTAAATATAATGGTTTTCAGTTGAATCCATTGTATGGTAGTAAAATAGATTTCATTCTTTTTTATGGCTGAGTACCATTCCATGTTGTATTTATAACACATATTTTTTTAAAAAATAATTTATTTGTTTATTTATTTGAAAATCAGAGTTACACAGAAAGAGAAGGAGAGACAGAGAGAGAGGTCTTCCATCTGATAGTTCACTCTCCAGTTGGCTGCAACAGCTGGAGCTGCGCAAATTGGAATCCAGGAACCAGGAGCTTCTTCCAGTCTTCCACGTGGGTGCAGGAGCCCAAGGACTTGGGCCATCTTCTACTACTTTCCCAGACCATAGCAGAGAACTGGATAAGAAGCAGAGCAGCCGGGACTTCAATAGATGCCCATATGGGATTCCAGCACTGCAGGTAGCAGCTTTACTCATTGCACCACAGTGCCAGCCCCACACACATTATTTATCTAGTCATCGGTTGATGTACATCTGAGTAGATTACATATCTTGGCTACTGTTAGTTGAGCAGCAATAAACATGGGGTTACAGATAATTCTTGCATATGCTAATTTCATTTCATTTGGGTAAATTCCCAGGAGTGGGATGGTTGGGTCATATGGTAGATATATTTTGATTTCTGAGGACTCTCCATACTGTCTTCAACAATGGTTTACATTCTAACCAACAGTACATTAGGATTCCTATTCCTCACATCCTCATCAGCATTTATTTTTTTTATTTCCATATGAGAACCACTCTAACTGGGCTGAAGTGAAACCTCATTGTGGTTTTTATTTACATTTCCCGGATGGCTAGTGATCCTGAACATTTATTCATATGTCTGTTGGCCATTTGAATTTCATCTTTTGAAAAATATCTGTTCAAGTCCTTTGCCCATTCCTTAACTGAAATATTTTGTTTTCATTGAGTTTCTTGAGCTCTTTATAGATTCTGAATGTTATTCCTTTATCAGTTGCATATTTTGCAGATAATTTCTCCTATTCCATCATTTGTCTCTTCACTTTGTCCTTTTTTTTTTTTTTTGACAGGCATAGTTAGACAGTGAGAGAGACAGAGAGAAAGGTCTTCATTTTCCACATGTTCACCCCCCAAATGGCCGCCATGGCTGGTGCGCTGTGGCCAGTGCGCTGCACAGATCTGAAGCCAGTAGCCAGGTGCCTCCTCCTGGTCTCCCATGCAGGTGCAGGGCCCAAGCACTTGGGCCATCCTCCACTGCCTTCCTGGGCCACAGCAGAGAGCTGGCCTGGAGAGGAGCAACGGGACAGAATCCAGTGCCCCAACCGGGACTAGAACCCGGGGTGCTGGTGCCACAGACAGAGGATTATCCTAGTGAGCCGGGGCGCCAGCCCTTGTCTCCTCACTTTGTTAAGTGTTTCTTTTGCAGAGCAGAAGCTTCTTAGCTTGATGGAATCCCATCTGTCTATTTTTGTTTTTACAGCATATGCTTCTGGGATCTTTTTCCAAGAAGTCTTTGCCTATGTCAATTTTTGTAGTTTATCCCCAATGTTTTCCTCTAAAAATTTGGTTGTATCAGGTCATAGATTTAGATCCTTGATCCATTTTGAGTTAATTTTTGTATGAGTTATAAGGTCTTGCTTCATATTTCTACATGTGTTCCTGCAATTTTCCTAGTACCGTTTATTGGAGAGACTGTCCTTTCTTCAATGATTGATTCAGGTCGTTTGTCAAAGATTACTTGATTGTAGATTCTCATGGGTTAATTTATGGGGTTTCTATGCTGTTGTATTGGTGTACATGTGTATTTTTTTTACCAGTACCAGACTGTTTTGATTATAACTACCCTATAGTAAGTCTTGAACTCTGATATAGTGATGCCCCCAGCTTTATTTTGTTATTTAAGATTGCTTTAGCTATTCAGGGTCTCTTCTGTTTCCATATGATTTTTACAATTATTTTTTTCTAGATCTAAGAAGAATTTAATTGGTATTTTGATTGGGATTGCATTGAATCTTTAAATTGCTTTTGGTAGTATGGGCATTTTGATGATATTAACTCTTCCAATCCATGAACATGAAAAAATTTTCTGCTATTTGTTTCTTCTGTTTTTGTTTTTTCTTTAGCATTTTGTAATTTTCATCATAGAGATCTTTGACATCCTTGGTTAATTTTATTCCAAGGTATTTAATTACTTTATAGCTATTGTGAATGGAATTGATCTTAGAAGTTCTTTCTCATCCATGGCATTATCTATGTATAGAAAGGCTATTGATTTTTCTGTGTTGATTTTATATACTGCAACTTTAGCAGACTTTTTATTAAGCTTTTTTTATTTAATGAATACAAATCTTATATGTACAACTTTTAGGAATGTAGTGTTTCTTCTCTCCATTCCCACCCTCCCACCCCCACTCCCATCCCACCTCCTACTCCCTCTCTCATTCCATTTTTCATTGATTCATTTTTTAATTGACTTTATATACAGAAGGCCAGTCCTATACTAAGTAGAGATTTCTACTGTTTGCACCGACACAGACACACAAAGTATAAAGTACAGTTTGAAGATAAGTTTTACCATTAATTCTCATAGTACATCTCATTAAGGACTGAGGTCCAACATGGGGAGTAATGCACAGTGACTCCTGTTATTGATTTAACAATTAACACTCTTATTTTTGACATCAATGATCACCCAAGGCTCTTCACATGAGCTACCAAGGCTATGGAAGCCTTTTGAGTCCATAAACTCTGTCAGTATTTACACAGGACCATTTGCAGAGCAGAAGTTCTCTCCTCCCTTCAATAAAAGTATGTCCTTTGATAACTCCTTCTTTCCACTGGGGCCTCACTCACAGAGATCTTTCATGTAGGTTACTTTGCCACGGCCTCTTGGCTTTCAGTGCCTGAAATGCTCCCATGGACTTTCAGCAAGATCCGAATGCCTTAAGGGCTTATTCTGAGGTCAGAGTGCTATTTAGTGAATTTGTCATTCTATGAGTCTGCTGTGTGGCCTGCTTCCCATGTTGGACCGTTCTCTCTTTTTTAATTCTATCTATTGTTATTACCAGACACTTGATCTAATTTATCTCTTATGAGTTAGATAGTCTCTTAGTAGAGTCTTTTGGTTCTCTGTTGTATATAATCATGTCATGTGCAAAAAGGGATAATTTAACTTCCTTCTTTTGAATTTGTGTCACTTTGATTTTTTTTCATACCTAATAGCACTGGCTAAAACTTCCCAAACTGTACTGAATAGCAATGGTGAAAGTGCTCATTTTTGTCTGGTTCCAGATCTTAGTGGAGTTGCTTTGAGCTTTTCCCCATTATATATGATGCTCACCATGGGTCTGTAATAAATTGCCTTGATGATGTTAAGTAATATTCCTTCTATACCCAATTTGTTTAAGGATTTATTACCAAAAAATGTTGTATTTTATCAAATTCTTTTTCAGAATCTACTGAGATAATCATATGGATTTTATTCTTCAATTTGTTAATGTGATGTATTGATTTTCAAATGTTGAACCATCCCTTCATAGCAGGATAAATCCCACTTGGTGTGGGTAAATGATCTTTCTGATATGTTGTTGGATTTGATTAGCTAGTATTTTGTTCAAGATTTTTATATCTGTGTTCATCAGTGATATCAGTCTAGATCACTTTTATTGTTACATTGTTTTCTGGTTTGGAAATTAAGGTGAAGCTGGCATCATACAAGGAGTTTTGAAGGATTCCCTCTCTTTTATTCTAATTAATGGTTTGAGAAGAATTGGAATTAGGTCTTCTTTAAAAGTTTGGTGGTACATCAGCAGTGAAGCCTTCTGGTCCTGGTATTTTCTTTGTTGGGAGAGTCTTTATTACTGATTCAATCTTCATCATGGTTATTGGTCTGTTTTAGGTTTTCTGTGTCTTTTTTTATTTTTGACAAAGAGAAAGGTTTTGCTTCTATTGGTTCACTGTCCAAATGGCTGCCACAGCCAGAGCTATGCCGATCTGAAGCCAGGAGCCAGGTGCTTCCTCCTGGTCTCCCATGCAGGTGCAGGGGCCCAAGCACTTGGGCCATCCTCCACTGCCTTCCCAGGCCACAGCAGAGAACTGGACTGGAAGAGGAGCAACAGGGACTAGAACCTGGCGCCCATGTAGGATGCAGCCACTGCAGGCAGAGGATTAACCAAGTGAGCCATGGCACCGGCCCCTCTATATCTTCATGACTTAATTTTGGTGGATTCTAAGTATCCAGGAATATCTCCATTTCTTCTAGATTTTCCTGTTTTGGGCACATAGCTCTTTGTGGTTCTGGATGATTCTTTTTATTTCTGTGTCATCAGTTATTACATTTCCTTTTTCGTTTCCGATTATTGTTTTCGTTCTTCTCCCACTTTTTATTGGTTGGTTGGACCAATGGTGTATCAATTTTATTCATTTTTTCAAAAAACCTGTACTTCATTTCACTGACTTTTTCTATTTTTTTGTTTGAATTTTGTTTATTTCTTCTCTAACTTTAATAATTTCTTTCCTCCTACTAATTTTGGGTTTGATGTATTATTGTTTTTCTAGGCCCTTGAGATGTATTGATAGCTCTTTTATGTGATGATTTTCCAACTACTTCATGTAGTCAGTAATTGCTATAAATTTCCCTCAAACACTGCTTTTGCTCTGTCCCATAAGTTTTGATATGTTGTAAATAGTTTTGAAATCCATCCATTTTTTTTCATTATAAGCATTTTTATTCAATTTTTAGAAGATCCTACATGGATTTCAAATTTTTGCACCAATATGTAATTATCTTCTAATTCCATTCCCCACAAAATTTTTGAAGTACTTTTATATTAGCGGTTATTAAAATAAGGCTCAATAAAATCTTGAAATCTTAACAAAGCTTGTTCTCTACCCACTATCAGTAGAAATCTACTGACTTCTACAAACTAGAAATCAGTAACAGTAAGATATCAAGAAAATATTTCCAAATTCTCAAAATTTAAATAATGTACATTTAAATAACTAATGAGTCAAGATGCAAGAAAGTGAAACAGCCAAAGGCATGGACTTGAACCCGTGCCTCATCATTTCCTAGCCTTGACTTCACCTTGACTTCATCTATGTTTTCTCATCTTTGAAAACAAATGAACTGCTTGCTTTAAATCATTCTTGAATCTCAAAACATACCAGGTTTATATTTTATTTCAATCTCACCAATAATTAATAATTTCACCAGTACAGATAGTTTTCAAGGGTAGTAACAGTAATAAACTGCATATCAATCAATAAGATTTTTTTAATACTTATTTATTTGAAAGTTAGAGCTACAGAGAGATGAGAGAGAGAGAGAGAGAGAGAGAGAGAGAGAGAGAGAGAAAGCACACTTCTATCTGCAGGTTCATTTCCTAGATGGCCACAGTGGCCAGGGCTGATTGAGCCATGCAAAAGCCAGGGGCCTGTAGCTTTATCTGGGTCTCCCACATGGGTGCAGAGGCCCAAGCCCTTGGGCCATCTTTAGATGTCTTTCCCTGGCCATTAGAAGGGAATTGATTCAGTAGTGGAACAGCCAAGACTTGAACCAATGCCTATATAGGATGCCAGTGTCACATGTGGCAGCTTTGCCCTCTGTGCTACAACACTGGCCAAGGCTATTATTTTTAAAATATTCTTTTTAACCTAACATACTAAATAAAATAGATAATTTGGAAACTTCTATGAAGACACTACTTATGAATTATCACTGTCTTGAGTTATCAAAGTAATTAAAATGTTGAGAGATATATCAGCTTAAAGCTTTTCAGATAGTCATGAATTTTAGAGTGAACTGACCCATGGTGGATATGACAGGAATTTTGTAAAGTTCTTGCTTATATAAAAAATAGATATTTATTTTAAATATAATGCTCTCTTCTTTACCATAACTTAGAGTTTAAAATTTGACCATTAAATTCAATAGGTCAATAAGATTAGATAAAGTGTTTCTCAGAATCATAGCTGGATATAAAAATACAATACTATAGTAAAATAAAAAGGAGAATTGCTAGTGCCAGTTTCCTTTTTTAAAATTTACCTAATTTTAATTTTTTTATTAATATAAAGAGAACAGATTTTATGCATTCCATAGGTACATTTCCAAGAAGACAAAGACACTTCCCTCACTCCTCTGTTTCCCCAACCACCTCCCTCTCACTCTCTCTCTCGCTCTCTCTCATATCCCATATCTCTTGATCAGTTTTTGCAAAAACATAATTTCAGTACACTCTAGATTCACAGGCTTAACTCATCACCAACCATAATATTCAACAAGTAAAAAGTAGGAAGACCACAGTTCCATGTGAGTATAGACATGTGCTAAAAATGGCAATCATATCCCAAAGTGACCATTTCATTCCTATATATTTATTTTGCATTCTATATTAGCTGCCACTGATATGAACAAATGTATAGTCTACTAAGCATCTATGTTCATAATGCTTATAGGGGGATAATAATTGTAGATACAATACAAAAGTGTGTGCTTATCTTATGTATGTATTTGACTACATATAGGAATATATATATATATATATATATATATATATATATACACACATCAAGCCTTGGTAACCTCATAATGTCTTGCTTTGATAAAACATGCTTTGATGATTCTGCCATTTATTTCTGAAATGTATTAAATAATCCCTACTGGCTTTCCTCATCTCTGAGAGGAAGGATTCACTCTAGCAAATTCTTATCTCTTCCTAATTATCTTCTTCTATGACCCCTAGTTTACTTGGTGTTCCTTCCAAGCTTATGAAATAAGCACAGTCTATATGTGTTGTTTGATCACATATATGCATGTGTTTATTTGTATAGGCTTGTGAATGCAGAGAAAATAAACAGAGATGTGGTGTTACCACTTTAAAAACACTTGGTTGGACTTTTTGCAAGTTAGGCACTTTGCCACTTCTAGAAGTTAGGCATATTAAAATCTGTATGGATCACTAGAACCTTTACTGGGGGACTTCAAAAAGTTCACAGAAAATGGAATTAAAGATAAGTTTACTTTAGTTTCTATAAACACTTAAGAAGCTCTCATGTCTCTTTCTATCGCATCCACATGAAAATAATCAACCTATTAAAAAGATGCATGGGGGCCGGTGCTGTGGCATAGTAGGTAAAGCTGCTGCCTGCAGTGCTGGCATCCCATATGGGCACCAGTTCGAGTCCCAGCTGCTCCACTTCCAATCCAGCTCCCTGCTATGACCTAGAAAGACAATAGATGATGATCCAAGTCCTTGGGCCCCTGCACCCATGTAGGAGGCCCAGAAGAAGCTCCTGGCTCCTGGCTTCAGGTTCACGCAACTCTGGCTGTTGTGCCAATTGGGGAGTAACCCAGGGGATGGAAGACCTCTCTCTCTCTCTCTCTCTCTCTCTCTCTCTCTCTCTCGCTGCCTCTGCTTCTCTTTCTGTGTAACTGTGACTTTCAAATAAATAAATAAATCTTAAAAAAAGATGCTTCTACTGAAGGTCACTTTAAACACTTCACATTTTCCTTTAAACCTCAAGAAAAATATAAAACATGCCAATTTCTGTGGAAGGGACGAGGTTATTCTCATGGTACCATACTCAGGGAACAACCATAATAACCTCCCTGCAAAGTTGACCACATTAGGAAATAGCTCAAGCATGTTAGAGTCTTTTGATTCAAAATTTCTGTTGCATCAATATAATTGCTTCAGTTTCTACATCTCCTTTTTTTGACAGATAGAGTTAGACAGTGAGAGAAAGGGACAGAGAGAAAGGTCTTCCTTCTGTTGGTTCACTCTCCAAATGGCCACTACGGACGGCACCATGCCGATCCAAAGCCAGGAGCCAGGTGCTTCCTCCTGGTCTCCCATGCAGGTGCAGAGGCCCAAGCACTTGGGCCATCATCCACTGCCTTTCCAGGCCACAGCAGAGAGCTGGACTGGAAGAGGAGCAACAGGGACTAGAACCTGGCACCCATATGAGATGCCAGCATCACAGGCAGAGGATTAACCAAGTGAGCCACGGCACCAGCCTCTATGTCTCTTAATTACTGGTTCACAGCAACATCTTCAGTGTATGGAAGGAGATCAAATGATATAGACATGAATGTCTTTCCAAATGCAACATTTTTGTTCAAATTCCAGCCTTAAGGTCACCGTTGTGTTTTAATTTCAAACACCACTACCTGAAATTTCACAAGAGCCTACAATTCATGAACATCTTGTCATGAGCATATTTGCCATTTGCTCTGGTTAACACAATTAATGATCAATTTAATGCTTATCAAGGAGAAAACTATTTTGATGGTATTCATGGGAACATGTTTATAACCTACTAATTTGTAGCCTGAATATGCAAAAAAAATTTTTTTAGACAATTAAAAACTTGAACAAGAGGGCCAGCTTTGTGGCACAGCAGGTTAAGATGTTGCTGGCAATGCCAGCATCCCTTAAGAGAACCAGTTCAAGTTCAGGCCGTTCCACTTCCAGTACATCTCCTTGCTAACGCTCCTGGGAAGCAGCAAAAGAGAGCCCAAGTTTGGGTCCTGTCCTGCCACCTACATGGGAGACCCTAACCGAGCTCCAGAATACTGGCTTTGGCCTGGCCCAGCCCTGACCATTACAGCCATTTAGGGAGTGACCAATGGATGAAAGAAAACGTGTGCTCTCTCTCTCGCTCTCTCTCATATCCCAACCCACCTTGTAACTCTACCTTTCAAATAAGTAAATAAATAAATATTTTATTTAAAAAAACTGGAACAGGTAAAGACCAATATTAAAACTGGAGAAGTCTAGCCAGCGCCATGGCTCAATAGGCTAATCCTTGGCCTTGCAGCGCCTGCACACCGGGTTCTAGTCCCAGTTGGGGCACCAGATTCTGTCCCAGTTGCCCTTCTTCCAGTCCAGCTCTCTGCTGTGGCCCAGGAGTGCAGTGGAGGATGGCCCAAGTCCTTGGGCCCTGCACCCCATGGGAGACCAGGAGAAGCACCTGGCTCCTGGCTTCGGATCAGTGCGCTACGCCGGCCACAGCGGCCATTGCAGGGTGAACCAATGGCAAAAGGAAGACCCTTCTCTCTTTCTCTTTCTCTCTCTCACTGTCCACTCTACCTGTCAAAAAAAAAAACCTGGAAAAGTCTATGAAAGTAAAGAAATAAGGGAGCTGATGACTGATGGATGTTCAAAAATATTAAAAATAGTTAACTGAGAGGAAAATAAAAGACTACCCACATTTTCAAGTGTAACCAGTAAAGATGTAAGAAACTAATGTTCATCCCCGCTAACCTGCTTCATTCAAGCCAAACTGTGTGTGTATCTTGTACTCAAGGTACATGGAGTGGCCAGGTCCAAGTTCTTGTCTCTGATGCAAGAAGGTAGGTAAAACTGAACAGAAAAGCAAGGTTTGTTTGTGTGCAAATCAAAGTACATGCTCAAGAAAGAGTGCAGGCATACTCAAGAGTGAGTGGCACTCAAGGAGGTTCAGAACAATTCACATATATGACCTGGAGGTGCAGTGGGTGGTGTCCGGGGTCAAGTTTAGTTTGAATATTCATAGTGGGAAGAGTTTGGGATGGGATTTGAGTATCATCCATTCTCTTGTCTAATTTAGGAAATTTTGAAAGTGCCATGGTGTCAGGTGCATCATAGGAGTAGAAGTCTCAGCCATCATAATTTTATTATAATGACTTTTTTTATACTTTTTTAAAATTTATTTGACAGGTAGAGTTAGACAGTGAGAGAGAGAGACAGAAAGAAATAAAGGTGTTCCTTCCATTGGTTCACTCCCCAAATGGCCAGCACGGCCAACACTGTGCCAATCCAAAGCCAGGAGCCAGGTGCTTCCTCCTGGTCTCCCATGCGGGTGCAGAGGCCCAAGCACTTGGGCCATCCTCCACTGCCTTTCCAGGCCACAGCAGAGAGCTGGACTGGAAGAGGAGCAACCGGGACTACAACCCAGTGCCCTTGTGGGATGCCAGCGCCGCAGACGGAAGATTAACCAAGTGAGCCACAGAGCTGGCCCCTATAATGACCTTATAATTAGCTAGAGGACATCACAGGGACCCAACTGGCAACCATGTTGGTTGTTTCTGGTCAGTACCAATTCAAACTGATAGTTTCACAGAAACTGCAGTTTTCCACTACACAGAAAGCAAGTGGGGTTTGGGCCATATATGTATGGATGCAGTGCAGTGCGGTTGCAAGAAGGGGCTGGTGACCTCAGCTCTTCCTTGCTAGCTACCTCCTTGCCTGCATCAAGTGCAACTGTCCTCAATGTTTTCTCATCTTCTGTGTTCTAAGGGTTTTTTTCTAGGACACTGGGCATGGAGAAGTCACTATGTAAGCCATATATATATATATATATATATATATATATATATATAATGTATATAATGGCTTATATATACACATATGTATATATATGGATATGGATATACACATACACGTATGTGTGTTACAAGTAGTAACAGAGACAGATGAAACCAGTTTTTATTGGAGTAATAAAACACATGGCTCAGATGTCAACAACTATTCATTTTATGGTTCTTGCCAGCCTGTATTTCATATTTAAGTTTTTCTCTACCTCATTTACAGATGAAAATCTCTTGATGTTCCTGACTTGCTCTCACTGTAATAGTTTTCTTTAGAAGAGGTGACAACCTTACAAACATAGGTACCACTATACTGTTCTTTTGACTTCTCACAATGCATGAATGTGTGTTCCATGTATAGGGATGTTGTCATATATATCCTGTAGATATTTTACATCACTGACAACATAGTATTATCCTCAACAAGCATTTTTCAAATCCTGTGGTAATTCTGTTGCTTCTATGTTTCCTTCAGTCTTCTCTCACTTCCTCTTCTGTTGCTATGGCAAAATTCTTCATAATCATTCTCTCTTGGGCCTGTGACCTTTTCTCATTTTTCACAGAAGTTTGGAGAGCAACCACATGTTGAGTTACAACACCTTTAGTTTGAAAAGAAATATCTCCTTTGTGGCACTGCCTGGAATTTTGCTCACAGGTTAGAGTTATGATATATACATTTCTTATGAATCTTTACTACTGGAGACAATGTAGGTAATGTGCCTTTCCAGGGTTACCTAGGCAAAATAATTCTGTAATTGCATATAAATGTCCTTGTGATTTTGAAAGTTATTAGGCTTTTGTTAGAAAATACAACTTTAACACTATCCATGCACGCCATCTTAGAGGACTCCCAACACAAAACACTTTAACTCTCAGTGGTGTTTCATTTTGAGCTTTTATAATAAAGGATTAGCACTTGAAATAAATCTAATATATAACTTCAAACTATATAATATATAAATCTAATATATAACTTAAACTACAAATTTAGCCTCAATCTTTTCACTTTGTTTTAGATTTTAATAAGCTTTCTTTACACAAGTGTAAGTAAATTTCTAGAAACTTACTTTTTCCTGTTAAGTTTTCCTGATGAAAACTATCCAGCACATACAGGCTTTTGAAAAGTAATCCTTAGTTTATGAAAAAAGAAAATAATGTGAGAATAATATTGAAAAATGACATCTATGCTCCCAAAAAGGTAGGATGGTATTTTGCTCTTAGGAAAGAGGACAAAAAGATGGTGAAGTATAATACAGTTTATCAGATAAATATGTCCCATATGCCTCTTCTTCATTCTCAAAACCTTTAAACAAATTTGACTATTTACTTGTAATGATCTTCTTTTTAAAAAGATTTATTTATTTTTATTTGAAAGTCAGAGTTACACAGAGAGAAGAGAGGTCTTCCACCCTATGGTTCACTCCTCAATTGGCCACAATGGCCAGAGCTGTGCCAGTCCAAAGCCAGGAGCCAGGAGCTTCTTCCAGGTTTCTCATGCAGGTGTATGGAACCAAGGAGTTGGACCATCCTCTACTGCTTTCCCAGGCCATAGCTGAGAGCTGGATTGGAAGTGGAGCAGCCAGGACTAGAACCAGTGCCCATATGGGATGCCGGCACTTCAGGCCAGGGCGTTAACCCACTGCGCCACAGCGCCAGCCCCTGTAATGGTCTTCTAATTTTAGCCTTAAATCACTATTATATTTTTAAACGTGATGAGGGAACTCAAAATGTTTTTGCTTATGTGGATCATATCCTTACACATCTACCTTATAGAAATTAAAAATACATATACATAAAAACTTATTTTAAAATTACCATAAACCTATTACATGTTAGCATGAATACATAATTTATGAAAAACTGTATTTTAAAAAAATGTATGAGAAGAGTAGCTTATCTGTTGTCATAAGAGAAAGCTGGATTCTCATAGATGATTCTCCATTCAATCAGGGTCATTATATAGTTGATATACATGTACAAAATCTAGTCTCACAAAAGGTATATAGTTAAAAAAGAAAACTTTTTTTCATTTCTGTTGGCATGGTATATCTTGTTCCATCCTTTTATTTTCAGTCTGTATGGATCTTCGTTGGAAGATGTGTTTCTTATAAGCAGCAAATAGATGGTTTTTGTTCCTTAACCCAATCAGCCAATCTCTGTCTTTTAACAAAACAGTTTAGACCTTTAACATTCAATGTGACTATTGTTAAGTGGTAAGTTTGCCCTGCCATTTGCCAAAGATATTTTCTAATGTATGCTTTGAATTCCCTGTGATCTTTTGCTGTGAGGTTCCCTTCGTTTACCTTCTTTCATGTTGATGGCCGTGTTTCTGTGTTTCTGTGTGTAACACGTCTTTAAGTATCTTTTGCAGGGCTGGACGAGTGGCAACAAATTCTTTCAATTTTTGTTTGTTATGAAAGGTCTTTATTTCACCTTGATTCACAAATGAGAGCTTTGCAGGATATAATATTCTGGGCTGGCAGTTTTTCTCTCTAAGTACCTGGGCTATGTCTCGCCATTCCCTTCTAGCTTGTTTATTGCGGCTCAATTCACAATAGCTAAGACTTGGAACCAACCCAAATGCCCATCAACAGTAGACTGGATTAGGAAATTATGGGACATGTACTCTACAGAATACTATACAGCAGTCAAAAACAATGAAATCCGGTCATTTGTAACAAAATGGAGGAATCTGGAAAACATCATGCTGAGTGAATTAAGCCAGTCCCAAAGAGACAAATATCATTTGTTTCCCTTGATTGGCGACGACTAACTGAGCACCAAAGGGGAAACCTGTAGAAGTGAAATGGACACTATGAGAAACAGTGACTTGATCAGCTCTTGTGCTGACTGTTGTTGTACAATGTAATACTTTATCCATTTTAGTATTTTTTTTTTATCCTAGTACTAGTGGTTGAACTCTGCAATTAACACACAATTATTCTTAGGTGTTTAAATTTTAACTGAAAAGTGATCCCTGTGAAATATAAGAGTGGGAATAAGAGAGGGAGGAGATGTACAATTTGGGACATGCTCAATCGGAACTGCCCCAAATGATGGAGTTAGAATTGTGCCAGGAGATTCAAATACAATCCCATCAAGGTGGCTTGTACCAAGGCCATCTCATTAGTCCAAGTGATCAATTTCAGCTCACAATTGATCACACTGATAGGTCTAAGAGTCAAAGGGTCTACACAAACAAGACTAGTGTCTGCTAATACTAACTGAGAGAATCAAAAAGGGAGAGAATGATCCAACATGGGAAGCGGGATACACAGCAGACTCATAGAATGGCAGATGTCCTAAATAGCACTCTGGCCTCAGAATCAGCCCTTAAGGCATTCGGATCTGGCTCAAGAGCCCATGAGAATAGTTTAGGCATGGAAAGCTAAGACACTCTGAAAAACAAAAAAAAAGAAGACCTAAATGAAAGATCTCTGTGAGTGAGATCCCAGTGGAAAGAACGGGGCCATCAAAGAAGGAGGTACCTTTCTCTGAAGGGAGGAGAGAACTTCCACTTTGACTATGACCCTGTCGGAATAAGATCGAAGTCGGCGAACCCTAAAGGCTTCCATAGCCTTGACAACTCATGACTAGAGCCTAGGGAGATTACTGACGCCATAAACAAGAGTGTCAAATTGTTAAATCAACATCAGGAGTCACTGTGTACTTACGTCTCATGAGGGATCTGTCCTTAATGTGTTATCCAATGTGAAATAATGCTATTACTAGTACTGAAACAGTATTTTTATACTTTGTGTTTCTGTGTGGGTGCAAACTGATGAAATCTTTATAGTATATACTTAATCGATCGTCTGTATATAAAGATAACTGCAAATGATTAAAAAATCTTGGTGTTAAATTGGAAATTGCATAGATAATTAATCAATTCTTTAAAAAAATTCATGTAGGATCTCTGTCCTTAATGTGCTGTACATTGTGAATTAATACTATAACTAGTACTCCAACAGTATTTTCACTTTGTGTCTCTATGTGAGTGCAAACTGTTGAAATCTTTACGTAATAGGTACTAAACTGATCTTCTGTGTATAAAGAGAATTGAAAATGAATCTTGATGTGAATGGAAGGGGAGAGGGAGCGGGAAAGGGGAGGGGAGCGGGAGGGAGGGAAGTTGTGTGGGGGGAGCCATTGTAATCCATAAGCTGTACTTTAGAAATTTATATCCTTTAAATAAAAGCTTTATAAAAAAAAACTTTAATAGCCTTTTCAAATAGTGCTAAATATTCTTCTTTGATAGTACACCAAGAATTGACAAGTGGTAGTTTCTTTTTTTGTTTGTTTGTTTTTGTTTTATTTATTTGAGAGGTAGAGTTACAGACAGTGAAAGGAAGAGACAGAGAGAGAGGTCTTCCATCTGTTGGTTCACTCCCAGATGGCCACATCGGCCAGAGCTATGCAGATGCGAAGCCAGAAGCCAGGAGCTTCTTCCCGGTCTCCCATGAGGGTGCAGGGGCCCAAGCACTTGGGCCATCCTCTACTTCTTTCCCAGGCCATAGCAGAGAGCTGGATTGGAAGAGGAGCAGCAGGGGCTAGAACCGCCATCTGTATGGGATGCCAGCGCTGCAGGTAGAGGATTAACATACTGCGCCACAGTGCCAGCACCAAGTGGTAGATTCTTAATGGTGAATTGCAATTTGGATTCTTAAACCCTATCAGTCAGCTTTTATGCTCGGTAGCACTAAACACCATTGACTTACCTTACACCTTCAAAGGATTGTTTGCCATGCATGTGTTATTATTGTTACCAATTGGTAATTTTGTAATATGATGCACATTTCCAAATGTTGACACATCTCACTATGCAATAGCAAATTTTAGAATCACATTTATTAACATCACCAAATTCATCAGAAAAGTCTTTAAGCATTAGGTGGCTGTCAACCTCCCAATGACAGATGTAAATTACCAAAATTCTGATTTTTGCTTGAAAGTTCAAGCTTTTATCACTGGCAATAAATACTGTTGGTTGTGTTCCTTTAAGTGACTAGCACATTTATTTCGTTTATGAAAAATGCCTGCCAAATTCCAAGTCTGATAGTCACTCTTCTAAGTAAAACATGATGTTCCATGGAAACAGTGGCTAAGTCAGTTCACGAATATAAGCAATGGCACAATACACAAGCACTTTTCCTTGAGACAGTCATCATATTTTGGTTTTCAAGAGAAGTGCTTGCTGCATACTTCCCATCATTTCAAAACAAGTATTAATAAAAAAAATCCCTGTATTCAAAAATTGATATTAGTAAAAATGTTATTCCTTGGAGTTGGGAGAGAGGAAGATGAATGCACATAATAATGAAGAATACATTAAATGACTATCAGAATAGTTCAGTGTCACTGGTGTGATTTCTGAAAAGGAGCCAGCAGTTCTACTATGGATTGTTTTTGTAACATCTTTGCAAATGTCAACACAGTGTAAAACAAAAATAATGTGTTAATATTATGAAAATAGTTTTGACCATGTGAGACCCTAAATGTGCTGGATACCCTTGGGGATCTGTAGGCCACACTTTGAGAAACACCATGCTGATTTATACCATCCTTAGTGTCCTCCCAGGTTTTGTAATGCTCATCTTTCTTCCGAATGGTTGCAGTGATTATCTTCTTTTTTTTAAAGATTTGTATTTATTTATTTGAAAGTGGGAGTTACACAGAGAGAGGAGAGGCAGAGAGAGAGAGAGGGGTTCGATCTGATGGTTCACTCCCCAGATGGCTGCAACGGCCGGAGCTGTGCTGATCCAAAGCCAGGAGAGCTTCTTCCAGGTCTCCCACATGTGTGCAGGGGCCCAAGGACTTCTACTGCTTTCCCAGGCCATAGCCGAGAGCTGGATTGGAAGTGGAGCAGCTGGGAATAGAACTGGCGCCCATATGGGATACCAGCACTTCAGGCCAGGGCGTTAACCCTGAGCCACAGGGCTTTAAAAGTGTTTCCATCTTTAAACACTTTCTTTAAAAGTGTTTCCATCACATCTTGCTTATTATTCACTGAAGTGTAAGTAACTTAATAATGAACAGCTCCTTAATTGACCTCTCAACTTATTGCATGAGCCAGGTAAATTTGCATGATGGCTTTTTATTATTATTATTATTATTATACAGATAGAGTTAAATAGTGAGAGAGAGAGAGACAGGGAGAAAGGTCTTCCCTCCATTGGCCCACCCCCTAAATGGCTGCCACGGCCAGAGCTATCTGATCCGAAGTCAGGAGCCAGGTGCTTCCTCCTAGACTCCCTACATGGTAGCTTTTAACATCATTTGCTACCCTCCTCACTCATCTTGGCACCACTCTCCAAATCTGCATTTCCTGCCTTTCTCTCCTAAGTCTCACCATTTCAAAATGCAGCTCAAAACTTAACTGATTAGCCCCTTTCAAGTTTTTAATTTCCCTGTCATTACAAATCTATTTCCTGAAGGTTTTGTTTTTCTCCATCTCCCTTATATGCATCCAACAATTTAACGATGGCAAATTTCAGGTTTTCATTCCTTGCTATATATGTATTTTTCTGATATTCCAGTAATTTAATTTTGTTTGAGGGCTAGTCATTTAATATCTGACAAAACTTTCTAAACAAAAAAAGAACAATATGAAGGCATTTCAAAAAGTTCATGGAAAATGGATATAATATTCAATTTTCATGAACTTTTGGAAGATTCTTATGTACCTGGATTTCAAAAATTTTTTGTGCCAAAATAAATTTAATTTTTGATTCTGTTTGTCACAAATGTTTGAAGTATCCTCAAATATGCTGTTGTCGTTTTATTCACAGAAATGGCAGCATTTCTACAGATGTCAGAAAAATGTATTTTTTGCAAAGTACTTTATTTGGGACAAGGCAAGCCAGGTTGAAACTCAGTGTATTGAGTCAAAGACAGTAGAATGCCAAAATAGGAAATTCAGTAGTTTGAGTCAATAAAAGAATGTGCATTTCAGGGGCTGGCACCGTGGCTCACTGGGTTAATCCTCTGCCTGAGGCGCAGGATTCCCATATGGGCTCCGGTTCTATAATATATATATAATATATATTATATATATTATATTATATAATATATAATATAGTCCCGGTTGCTCCTCTTATATATATTAATATATTACATATATATTAATATATAATATTATGTATTAATATATAATATAATATAATGTATAAAATATATATTATATAGTCCCAGTTGCTCCTCTTCCAGTCCAGCTTTCTGCTGTGGCCCAAGAAGACAGTGGAGGATGGCCCAGGTGCTTGGGCCCTGCACCCATATGGGAGACTGGGAGGAAGCACCTGTCTCCTGGCTTCGGATCGGCACAGCTCTGTCTGTTGCAGCCATTTGGGGAGTGAACTAACAGAGGGAAGACCTTTCTCTCTCTCACTATTTGTAATTCTATCTGTCAAATAAATTTTTAAAAATGTTTATTTCAAAAGGAAACTTAATATTTTCATTCATAGTATTAGTATTTAGTAGACTTTTCTAATTAGAATCAATTTGAATAGGATTCTATGTTAGAATCAGATTCTATGCTTCAATTTAACATAGGAAGCTTTTCCCATATTGAAGTCCTTATCCAGTAGAAATTTAGGCTGTAGACTTGCAAGCTACTATATCTAGAGATTCAGTTCAAGTAGACATGGTATACATGCACCAAATGCCCATTGTGGTACAATCCTGGTAATTGTTTTAATTCAACAAAGGAAAACCACAGAGATTTCTCAGGCATCCTAAGGCTTGACAATGTACCCAAGTTACATTTAATATTTCTCTTCTGGTAGAGGGGCTGCAAAAGGCTTCATAATATGTAAACTCTTATTTGGAAATAATGTTATTCCATAAACAAAAATATCATATTAATATGAGCAAATTTAATACATAGCATAAAAATGGCTTTGATTTGTTTATCAAAAATCCATCTAATTCTCATATTTAAATTCAAAACCCCTTACTATTAATATTCCAAAAGAAGTAAGCATTCCAATTCATTAATCAGTGGAATTATAGAATGGAATCCAATACATTTTGGTTCATTGTAATGATTCTGAAATAATTTGCTTTTTGAAGACAGCATAAGAAACAATAGAATGCAGGCAGACATTTAGTATTTCCATATAATACAGCTATCCAATATTAGTTTAAGTATGTATTTTCCCTCTGATTTTTCCTTTGGAACCTGTACAGTGTTTGGAACATGATTTATGCACAATAACTGTTACTGAATGAATTAGAAGTAATCTCTTACAGGTTAGAACAGAGGAGGATTTATTAATTGTTCTTTTCAAAGTAATCATTCTAAAATTCATCCCACCCAAGTAACACAGAAAGTGCCAAACAAAAAAAAAAGTGAAATTTGACACACAGTGAACCATTGCTGCCCCACCCTCCACCCCCTCAGTATAGCACAGACAAATGAATAAGGCCTTACATCTACATCTTTGGTTTTGGAATCTTGATAGCTTTTCAACAAGAGAGCTGATAGGTGGTATTTGGTTCACAGCTCCTGAAGAAAAGATAATAGGGTCAACACTGTATTATTTTTAAGAGAAAATGTCAAGAACAAAAAATGAAAATGTCAAAAGATAGGTTGATATACTGTATTACTTAAAGACTATTTTGTTGGGAGAACTGACCAAATGATTTACTAACAGCTTTTACTGGACAGTCTTTGGATTACAATGTAGATGAAAAATAAATAGGAATCCATTTCATGTTTACTCTATCAAGACAATTGACAGATAGAGGGAAAAAATGGGAAGACACAATTAAAGGCTACACAAGATGGGCTCTTTTTTCAAGTTTTCAAGTTATAAAAAATAATTTTGTATTGAAAAATTTTTTTCAAAGGCCCCGCTTATATTCTATATCCTAATAATATATTAGCTGCCTTTTTTGTAGAGCACATCTGCTTTAAGGTAAGAATTTTGTAAGATTTTGTAAATTTGACGTTCAACTGGGATTTGGGTCCAAAACTCCGTGGGTAGTGGTCCTTGATATGTTTAGATCACAGTAGATACAGATATCATTGGAGAATCTAATATTAAATTATGTGCTCTGGTGGTTACTGAGAAAGGGTATGTTCATGGACATTCGCTTATTCAGTAAATAATCATTCAGTGCCTCTTATGTGATAGGCATTTTCTAGGTGTTGGGTATTACTTGTTAGGTTAGCATTACTTTCTAATATGGAAAAGTTTTCAGCAGATAGTTAACCAAATTTGAAAATCCAAGAAATGTAGAGGATAAAAATGTTTTCTCCTCCTCATTCAAGAATGTATATCACTACACACTTCCAAAGATCCAACAGAATATTGGACCTTTTATTCATGGCCATTTGATTCATGTTAACTGAGAATATTTATTTGGGAGAAGAATAGGAAAGACTTGAAGCCCTAAGAAAAGCACCTTCGAAAAGCACCTGTTTCTTGATATTGATGACCAATTAAATTTATTGTTTTAATTCCTTAATCATCATTCTGGTTTTCTAAGAAAATGTATCTCACGTTCAAATTGTCATGTAAAATAATACATATATCTTAACATTCTTTAATGTGTTTTCTTTCCTAGCTCTAAAAAGAAGGTAAACAATGTAACATATTTTAGTGCTGTAATATTAAACATAGTTCTAAGTACTTATCCACAAACTCTAAGACAAATCAAGAAATGGTCATTGCTCACTTGAAATAATTCCATAATTTAGTACTTTCAATTATAGTTTGTTGTGTAATTAATTGTAATTTGGAGGCAAAACATATTTGAGTTACTGCCATCTGGCTTCTTGTCTAAAAGTCATACTCTACTTCTATGTCATGCACATACTGAGAACTCAAGAAATAGTTGAGAATGATTTCTTGCTGTTCGTTCCTTGAATCAGGTTTTACTTTCATACATTGGCAAAAATACATGCAAAAACTATGGGCTTTATCTGACACTGATCTACTGCAATTTTCTTGTTTCAAAAACCAATGCCTTTATTTCTAATTTTATGTTCTAATACATTATAAAATGGCTCCACTTCTGCCATGTAAATTACATTGGGGAATTCATTTTTCTGCCTTGGTTGTCTAGGAAAATATTTAAACTGAAAACTTGGACTTCTTAACTCTTCTCCACAAGTGGAGAACTCTTAACTACTATTTGAGCTTTTAATTCTAACTGCCAATCTTTTGTATCAATCTAGAAGAACAAATAAAACAAAATCACTGAGAATTCACTGAATCCCTGTGCAGTGTCAACACTACGGCATGAGTTTCCTTCACATTCCCATTCTTTCTGTCTACCCCAAAATTTAGCTTACCATATTGAAATTTAATAATGCACCACAAGCCCATGTAAAAAGGGGCACTAAGAAGCAGCAATGTGAAGAATTTGATTTCTCTGTGAATCTGTTATTGAGAACACAGATTGTCACATTACCATGCATCTTTGAATAAGTTGATTTTTTAATTATATCAGAAGAAATATTTGAATTGAGCAAATGACTTATTTACAGCAGTGTGTGTCCCTCTTTCCATTAGCTACTAGCAAATCTAGATGAAACTGTGAATTTTATTTCAACCAACCTTTTGGGATCTTGTCACATACCAGGGATCTTTTAAAAAGTACATAGAAATGTGTATTATGAAAAAGCTATACACGCATTTCAAAATTTGATGTGCATCAAAATAAACATATTTTTATTACATTTTCCCAATAATTTTTGTAGTACCCTTATATATTTTGTGCACTAAACTCATCCTTCTATCATTTTAACTTTTAAACTTGCTTTCTTCATGCTGTTAGATGTTTGTTTAACTATGGTAAAACACACAAAACATAAAATTTATCATCAGCCCCATGTTAAGTATGTAGTTCAGTTGTGTAACCAATCTCTAGAACTCTTTCATCTCATGAACCTAAAAGTTTTTATCTATTAAACAACTCTCCATTCCCTACTCTCACTAGCCCCTTGGCAACCGCCATTCTGCTTTTTGTCTCTATGAATTTGACTGCTCTAAATACCTCACATAAGTTGAATTTTATAGTATTTTTCTTTTTATGTATAGCTTATTTAACTTAGCATGGTGTCCTAAACGTTGATCCATGTCTTAATATAGATTGCGATTTCCTTGCTTTTTAAGGCTGAATACTATTCTCTGGTATGCACATATCACATTTTGTTTTTCCATTCGTCTGTCAGCAGGCAGTTGAGTTGCTCTACCTTTTGAGTATTGTGAGTAATGTTGCGATGAACATATGTATACAAATATTTCTTTGATACCCTACTTTCAGTTCTTTGGGGTAGATACCCAAAAATGAAATTGGTAGATTGCATGGTAATTCTGTTTTTACTTGTTTGAGGAACTGATACACTGTTTTCCATAGTAGCTGCACGATTTAACATTCCCATAAAAAGTGTACAAGAGGTCCAATTTTCTCAACATCCTTGCCAATGCTTGCTATTTTTTGACTGTTTGATAATAGCCATTCTAATGGGTGTGAGGTGATGTTTCATCATGGTTTTGATCTGAATTTCTCTAATGATTAGTGATGTGGGGCATCTTTTCATGCTTATTAGTTATTTGCATATATTCTTTGGGAAAATATCCATTAAAGTCTCTTGTCCATTTTTAATTGTGTTGTTTTATAGTTGTTGCCTTTGAGTCGTAAGGATTCTCTATATATGAGCATTATGACTGTTAACCCCTTATCTGACATATGATTTGAAAATATTTCTTCTGTTTCTATATATAGCCTGTTTACTATGTTGATAGTATCCTTTGAGGGACATTAGTTTTTAGTTTTGATGTAGTCTAATTTATCTTTTTGAAAAGTTCCCTGTGATTTATTTTACTTTGATTCAAAGTAACTACTCTGACTTCAATTTTAGGTACCCTATAATTTTCCTATAATATCTTGACTTTTCTGTATTATGAAGTATTTTGTTTATTAATAGCATAAATATAACAAATATCACTTACAAAAATTATCTATGTAGGGAGACAATTCAATACACATCTTCTACTTTTTTTGCATGTCTACGACCAAAACACTCACTGGTCTTTGCTCTAGACTTTCTTTTCCTAGATGGTTATATGGCAGATAGCCTTGGAAGAAAACACAAGTCTCACAGCTTTTGAAGATAATGTTTCCCTCTAGAGTAAAACATAGGCCTGCTTATAGCCCATTATAAAAGATTCATGTTCCCTAAGCTTGGAATTTTTCTGTCATATTACAACCTACTGTTGCCTGGTCCTCCTAGCATCATCATCTGCAAATCGTGGTTTTAGAAACCAGTATAAAGTAATGATACTCTCACTACTGCTACTGCTATTGAGTAATAAACTGTCCTTTGTTCCTGACCCTGGAGGCACATGACTTCTACCATCATCCATGAAACTATGTCAGGCTAACTTGTAAGCTTGCAAGTAAGGAAAAAACGCACTCTTCATAGTGCTAGATAATGTATTACAAGGAATTTTTATGAATGTATTGAGTCTTTTAGCCTAAATTTCTACCCAGTGGGGAATTTTTCTATAATTCCTTACAGATAACATTCTAAATATAATTTAAATGTTTCCTATAAAAGAGAACTTTTTCCAAAGACTATTCCATCATTAGTTATTAAGTTCTTCCTTGTGTTGACTTCAACTATTTGTAATTCCATAATACTAGTTTTTGCCTGGCTTCTTCTGATATTGCATAAAATAGTCTATTTTTCCACATGAAAGGCCTTTGTATTTGAAAGTACTGAATTTTTTACTAGCATTATTTTACCCTCTAAACATACTGAATTGTTTTCATACTCTTCACACACTGTTTGCTGGACCAGTCAGATGCTCCAAACACACTCCAAAATAGTGATGATCCTCACAGATTCCCAGAAGTATAGATGAATTCAAAAGATTATATCACAGTTCAGTAACAATATGTCTTTTTATTTGAAAACAATGTCTTCTATTGATTTGAATTAAAAATTTATGTGTAATTTTTTTAGTTCTATCATATTGTTAAATCACATTTAGCTTTTGGTTACATAAAATATACAGATTTTTCCCACATGCTTAAACTCAATCCATTATTATGTTTATAAACCTTAGTTATACTAATTTTCATTTTATTTTTTAATTCAGAGTGACAGAGATAGAGAGACAGACAATAATATCACTCCCCAAATGCCTGGAACAACCACAACTGGGCCAGGCCAAAACCTAGATCCTGGAACTCAATTCAGGCCTCCTACTTGCATGGTAGGAACCCAGATTCTTGAGTCACTCCTGCTAAAGGAAGCTGGATCTGAATCAGGGAAACTGGGTCTGCCATTGTGGCTCAGTGGGTTAAGCCACTGCCTACCATGCCAGCATCCCATATTAACACCTATGCAAGTCTGTGCTGCCAAAAGCAGCGGAAGACAACCCAAGTACTTGTGTTCCTATGACCTGCATGGGAGACGTGGATGAAGTTTCAGGCTTCTGGCTTCAGTCTGGCTCAACCCAACTGTTGCAGCCATTCGGGGTGTGATCCAGCAGATCATTTTCTTCCTTCCTTCCTTCCTTCCTTCCTTCCTTCCTTCCTTCCTTCCTTCCTTCCCTCACTCTCTCTCTAACTCTGTCTTTCAAATAAATAAATAAATACTGAAAAGAAGAAGAGGAGCTAGGACTTGAACCAGGGACTCTGATACGGAATAATATGCAAGCATTCCAAATGGCATCTTAACCACTGTACCAAGTGCCCACCCCAAAACCTGATTTGATTATAATTCATAACAAAAGCTTTGTAATATTTCTTTATTCCAGAGTGCTTCAAATTTTGCTTGTGCTTCAGGGATACTAATTTCTGGTTAGGTAAAATACACTATATGAAAGTTTTACAGACGTTCTTTCAATTTCTCAATCTTAGTCACTAATGGAAATAATATCTACAAAAAAGGCAAGACCTTAAATTCTTGCTTCTGTAATCACCCAACCAATGCTTCAATAGATTTAATCAATTATTCAACTAGTTATAATCTACTGAATGATGCTATTATCTGGCATAAATGTCATTATCTTATCCACAGGTATATCATGATTTGCTGAAATTAAAATATTCCATGTCCCTGGCATTCTTTATCAACTGTTTCTTTAAGAAAATGTCAACACTTTATTAGGAGAGTAATAAGGGCATGGTCTCAGGAAGATGAATCGAGCATTACTTTGTTAATGACCAAGCAAAGTAAAGGGAAATAGATTTAGTCATGTTTGCCTAAATAAGAAATTGCTTCCATTATTCCTAATCTCATACAAAGCAGAAGCCTTAAGCCCTGGAAAAGTGATAGCAAACACACTTGTTCACAGAGCCCAAACAAAATCAGTGGATTCTAATGGAGAAATAGAAGTAACATGCATCTGTCCCTGGGGAAGAGGTAGGAAACTTTCCTAGTCCCATTGCCATAGAAGGAGAGTAATGCATAAACCCTCTGCCCCTGGGAAAAAGAGGAAACTGTTGATGTAGGAAAGATACCAAGAGTGTGGCTATATAGAAGGGGCATAAAATGCTCTCTACTCTGATACTAACCACATATTCAGTGTTCACAGAGACGGGGAAGAGACCCAAGAAAGAGAAAGAGAGAGGGAGGGAGGGAGTGGCAGTGAGCTAATAGGCAAGCAATTTCCATATCTATAGAGAAAAACAACAGAAATGCAGATACAGGGAAGCCAGAGAACTCTAATAAAATAAAAACAAAATAAGAATAACAGGAGCAATAAGGTAAAGAAATAAAGACTGAAAAGAAAGAAACCATCTTTATTCACGGAAGATATTGTCATCCATTTTGAATTTCTCTCTCTTTGGAAAACTTTTTGAGGCTATTAAATGAGCTTAGAATGTAACAGAATACAAGGTCAGTTTACCACAAAACTGCTACTGTGTACCTTGGAAGCCAGCAAATGGTCCCTGCCATCCATGTATAGGGCAATAGATGAGTTCCAGGCTCCTGGTTTTGGCCTGGCCCAGCCATGGCTGTTATGGATATTGGGGAATAAACGTTGAACAGAAGATTTCTCTCTCTTTGTGTCTCTCTGTCTCTCTGTCTCTCCCCTACTGTCTCTGCTTTCAAATAAATTAATTTTAAAAATTTTACAGCACAGTATAATTTTTATAACCTAATTTTTATGTTTATTCATTTCTTCTGGCTGTAGTTTTATTTTGTTATTCATTTCCTTAATCCTTGGCTTTAATATCCTGTTTACTATACTTTATGCCTTTTTTAATCAGTAAGTAATCTGATTCATCAACACAAAATATCAAAGGACAAAGTACACAAGATTATTTTGATAAATTTAGAGAATATTTGTCAAAATTAAACATTTGTTTCTGACAGTAATGCTTTTAAGAATTTATTTTTCCCAATCCATAATCATAAGTGTCAGTGAAATGTTAAAGCATTGCTATCACCTTCGTTATTTAAATTATTTTATAAAAATGCTAGCAATTAGAGAAATATTTTATCCATAGGAAAAGAAAAATAGATAAAAATATTGAAGTGCAGTTGTTTGTAGATGATGTGAATAAAACTGAATTGTTATGATATGAAATTATAAGGTGATACAAAGCAAATATTTTTAACATACTTCCTAAAAACTCACAATAAGAGGTTGGGAAATATAATGGAATAAAATCTCATTCTCATTATGTATACACGTGTTGCTTCTCATGCTTACTGTGCATGCAGATTCAGTAGGTTTGAGGTGGAAATAAACATAAAACACATTTAATAAAATCACAGGTGCTGCTGATTACCATACTTTCAGAACATGTGCATATAAAAATATGTAAATACACATGCATAAATATGTATGTGCACAAGCCTTTACACATGTCTTTATAGAGACATAGATATTCTCATCATCAAGTAAAATTCTCATAATGTAATTTTAAAACTTAAGAATTAATAAGAAATGAGTAAAACTTCTATTTTGCTTTAAAAATGAAAGATTAAAATATTACTAGGAGACATAAAAAGAATATTTAAGTAAAGAAGAACATGTCACATTCCTGGCTTAGAAAGACAATAGTATAAAAGCATCTATTCTTAAAATTTAACCTAATGTCGTTAGTTTAACACATGAAACAAAATTTTGTCTGCCACTAAGAGAACTAAGGGTCATAAAGTTTAAAGAAGAATAAATATGCCATATGAGCTATCAAATTTTTTCATTAAGAGGATATTAGGCAGCTTTTTCATCTATAGAAGTTAAAATTCTTCATAAAACAATTTGTCATAGAAAAGGATTAAAAACACAGGATACAAAGTCCACAGGTAGACCCAATACTGCATATGAATTGAGTATATAATGATGATGTCATATCTACCATATGATTATCTCAATAGATGCAGAGAAAGCATTTGATAAAATACAACATCGTTTCATGATGAAAACCTTAAGCAAATTGAGTACAGAAAGAACATTCCTCAACACAATCAAGGCAATTTATGACAAACACAGCCAGCATCTCATTGAATGGGGAAAAGCTGGAAGAATTTCCACTAAGTTCTGGAATCAGACAAGGGTGCCCAGTGTCACCAATGATATTCAGTATACTCCTGGAAGTTTTAGCCAAAGCCCTAAGGAAGAAAAAGAAATCAAAGGCATACAGACTGGAAAGGAGGAAGTCAAATTATCTGTTTGCAGATGACATGATTCTATATATAAGGGAACCAAAAGACTCCACTAAGAGACTATTGGAACTCAAAAGAGAGTCTGAGAAGGTAGCAGGATATAAAATTGGCACACAGAAGTCAAAAGCTTTTGTATACACAGACAGTGCTACGGTTGAGAAAGAACATGTAAGATCAGTACCATTTGTAGTAGCTATAAAAATTCAAATACCTTGGAATACATTTAACCAGTGATGTGAAAGATCTCTACAACAAAAATTAAAATCACTAAACAAAGAAATGGAAGAAGACCAAAAAAATGGAAAAATCTTCTATGTTCATGGATTGCAAGAATTAATATCAAAATGTCCATACTACTGAAAAGAGTTTACATATTCAATGCCATCCCAATCAAAATACCAATGACATTCTTCTCAGATCTAGAAAAAAAAATGTTAAAATTCATTTGGAAACACAAAAGACCCTGAAAAAGCTAAAACAATCTTAAACAACAAAGACAAAGGCATTATAATGCCAGACATCAAGACTTACTACAGGGTAGTTACAATCAAAACAGCCTGGTACTAGCACAAAAATATACATGTAGACCAATGGACAGGATAGAAACCCTAGAAATTAAGCCATGTATCTACAACCAACTAATCTTTGACAAACGAACTGAAATTAATCCCTGGAGAAAAGACAGTCTCTTCAACAAATGGTACTAGGAAAATTGGAGCTACATGTGCAGGAGTATGAAGCAAGACCTTACACCTTACATAAAAATCAACTCAAAGTGGGTCAAGGCTCTAAATCTATGACCTGATACCATCAAATTACTAGAGGAAAACATTGGGGAAAAGCTATAAAACATTGATATAGGCAAATACTTCTTTTAAAAGATTCTGAAGCACAGGCTATAAAAGCCAAAATAGACAAATGAGATTACATCATAAAAAGCATAAGATACACCACAAGTAATGAACTGGTTAATTAAATAAATTTTGGGAGTTGGAATTTGCCATCGCAATTAAGATAAAACCTGGAATACCCACATTCCATATCAGAGTGCATGAATTCCAAGCCCTCTCCCACTCTCCATTCCCTCTTCCTATTACTAAGCACCCTGGGAGAGAGTAGGTGACGGTTCAAATACACAAGGGAGACCTGAATTAAATTCAAGCCTGGCCAGTCCTAATTGAAGGACATTTGAAGAGTAACCAGTGAATGGCTGCTCGCTCTCTCTCTCTCTCTCTCTCTCTCCCTGTGTGTGTGCGTGTGTGTGTGTGTGTGTGTGTCTTCTCCCTCCCCTTCCTCCCTTCCTCCCTCCCAAATAAAAACTAAACACTTTAAAAATAAATACATCTTTTATTTCCTATAATATTAGCACAGAGACTGCTCTCTGCTTACAAGTGTGATTTTTCTCACAATGGCCCCAATGAAATTCTCCATTTGCATTAGACAGTGCTTCCTGCAGCATGACATCAAACAGTAAATGACATTAAGTAATAAATGATTAAGAACATTTTTAGACAAACCATCATTTCCTCCACAAGTTGCACACAGCATAAAATATATCTGCAAAAGGGCATGTCATTTTATAAGGCATCAGTAAATTAATAAAAATAAAAAAACTGGGCTCTACAATCACCATGAGCATTTCCTCACGAGATATCTAATAATCAACACACATTGATTGCCACCATAGTAAGAGTCGAAACCCATAGTTCGCCAAACACAATGTCTCATCCCATATTTCTTTTATATCCCTTTAGAATTGTGCCTTCAGTGTAAAGATTGAGTCTAGGTTTTCTTTGTTCCCTTGTAGGAAGCTGGGAACACATGTGGTTGAGTGCAATGTGGTGTCATGTTTGAAAGAACCTAGTCCAGCCTAATGGTAGATTCATACCCTCTTCAACACTGTAAGAAATTGATAATACAAACAATTTTAAAATTTTGATCCTTTCTAAAAATCATATTGAAATAGTTCCCATCATGTCTACCTCACTAATCCTCATTAGCCACAAAATCCTTCTCCTTCACTTACATCCATTAGTACTTGGATGCCTCTTCCTGCTCCTCTGCCCTCTCTTTTGATAAACCCTTCCCTCACTGTTCCTACCCACTGTACGCCAAACTTCTTGCTGATCCAGTCTATTTTTGTCAAAAGCAATTGTCTGGCAGAACAAGATTCTTAGAGAATAATGAGAATAATTCAGCAAGGCCAGAATACTATATCATGGGCAAAGAAATGTCAAGGGCTAGAAACATCTATTCATCAAGGATTTTGTCCCATCACATTTTTAGGTACTTACTGGATAGACATAAATAACTTAATGATAATAAAGAAAGAAGGGAGAATTAATTATGATGTAGAAGAAAAAATTCTGGTTAGAGTAAACAAACTCTGGCTGTAAAAAATAACCACTGCTCTGATTTGGCAAGATTGGTTTTATAGGGATTAAATATATAAACATGCTCTGTAGACATTCTCTTCTTCTGAAGTAATAAAAAGTATTAGTATTAGATGTTAATAGTTTTGTCTTGATATTGAATGAACCTATGTCATAGTTTTTAAATTTCCATCATTTAAATCAGAACTCACCAAAGCAAATGATCTGTGTTCTTGAGGGACTAATATATTAATTTGCACAAATCATTAGTCATAGAGTACAGTAAAGCCTCATTAATTCAGACCCCTCTAATGCAGAAATCATCATAGGAGAGGCAATAAGAATTAACAAAACTCTGCAGCTAGAGAAGGGAAACACAATAAATTTGAAACAGTTTTTCAATTAACTAGTTGTATATGATTTTAGGAAAACTCCCTTAACTTCTCTGGTTTCTTTCCATCTGTATTTATTTTTTTAAAAGATTTATTTATTTGTTTGTTTGTTTGAGAGACAATGTTATAGACAGAGAAGAAGAGAGACAGAAGAGAGATGTCTTCCATCTGCTGACTCATTCCCCAAATGGCCACAATGGCCTGAGCAGAGCCAACCCAAAGCCAGAAGCCAGGAGCTTTTTCTGGGTCTGTCACGTTGGTCAAAGACCCAAGCAGTTGGGCCATTTTCCACTGCTTTCCCAGGCCATTAGCAGAGAGCTGGGTTGGAAGAGGAGCAGCTGGGACACAAACTGGTGTCCACATGGGATGTGGGCGCCACAGGGGGAGGCTTAGCCTACTATGGCCACAGCACCGGCCCTTGTTCATCTGTATTTAAAGTGAGGTAAATTATACAGTCAATCTGTCTCATCATCATAGAATTATCTAGTTCTTTATTTCCAGCCACTTTATTTTTCTGTAAGTAAAGTTTTCTTGGAATGAAGTTATTTTTCTCTGCATTTTTTTTTTTAATTTGGAGTTTAGGAACAGCCATGAGGGATAACATGAGTTCCATAAATTCGAGCAATTGTGTTTATGTGCAGTTTTCTGGACAAAAGTTAATAGCTTTCTTGTGATTCTCAAAAGGTTCTGTAAATGCCTCAAAAAAAGATTAAGAATGGCTTACTTAAATAGTGAAATAATTCCAAGTGATTCTAATCAGCTTGTAAAAACAGGCTTACAAATGTTTAATAATCCTGTCTTGGATCATCCTGTAACATTTTTATCCATCACTAAATGTAGTAGAAGCTACATTTCAAATTTTTGCTAATGAAAGAGCCTCCCCCCCCATTGTTGATGGAATATGGACTGTATCTTTCTAGTTCATCTCATTGCATCAAATGCATTGAACAGTGCTAGCCATAATAGGTGCTCCACAAGGAAGGGGAATGTCTGTCTGCTGGTTACGGCTAGTGATACTGCAGCTGAGGAGTGGTCACCTTCTCTTCTGGATTTTGATTGAGACTCTAGACCTCTAGGCGATGATGGAAGAGTCGACACATGGGTTAGATAGATCATCTTGTCTGCAAGTCAAGCCTTGTCATTTCAGTCGAAATGGAGGCCCAAAGTAGAAAAGGATCTTACTAAGAACAAGGCCAAGACCATTTTCAATGGTACAGGGTCCCATCTGTGCCACTGTATCACTCAGCTGGGAAAAAACTGGAACCTAATTACAGAATTCCAGTTCTTGTAATTGAAGTTCAGCAGCTACTAACCTCCTTCTTCATTAAAAGTAAACATGCAATTAAATAACTTGTGATTTTTGTCTGAATTACTTACATAAACCGAAAAAAAAACCACCAGGAATTATACATAATATAAGTTGAATTCCAATCATTTGCATTGTCATAGCTGTAAAAGATATCCAGTACTATAAATAGTTGTTTTTAAGATGCAAACTTAATTAGTTTTTCAATAATGCTTGTTTATTTGTCTTAACTGACAATTACAGGAAGAAAAAGGCTTCAGTCATTAGTGTCTTTTAAAAATAGATAGTATATAAAATTGAATGCATGTGATTTCATTCCTGTACACTTTGGTTAATTGTCTTCCAAAAACCTAATGATATTTGTGTTTCTTTTATCTTCTTACAGGAGCATTGTCTTAAACCCAGCCTATTTTCGAAACCATCTTCGTCAAGCCACAGTGTTCAGATGTCTGGAGAGATATTCAGAAGCTGCCCGGTATGTTTGTTATAACTTTTGTGAAGATTTATTTCAAGTTAAATTAATTTTATCCTCAGATTCTGGTAATAGCATAATAGAACTTTCCATTTATCTCATGGAATATGATTTTACCCAAATTATTGTCTTATAAATGTCAAGCCAACAATTATTGACTATCTTTTTCTTTAATTAAAGCCGTTCCATACTCATAGCTCTTAGCAAAATTCAAACTTTCCAGCCATGAGGTCATTGACGATGATGGGAAAACTTTCATAGGATATTAGAAATGAACTTGGCGTCTTCCTCTTGAGGGCATTCCTAGTCAAGCTTGTATTGACATAGTACTGTGACTGCCTCTTTTTTGAGTTCTGAAGATGAAATCCAGTCACATGAAATGCACCCCAGCTACTCTCACTACTCTGACTTTGTAGTCAGACAACCAGAATGCCACAAAACCTTCCTACCTTTGTTTTAATGTCCACTCTGAAAAATTAAAGTACTTGTATCACTTTTTAAAAAAATTTTTAGTATAAAGAGAAGAGATTTCATTTATTTCATGGATACAATTCTAAGAAAATAACCATACTTCCCCCCTATACTGCATGTCCAGTGTGTTTGATCTAATGTAGTATATAAAACCTCTCTTCCTATTTTTTTATTCTCTGCATGGACTCATCCTTGTGGCTTCCTTTCTTTCCAAACACTGTTCCCAACCAAGTGAATGAGAGAGAATTTAGGAGAGGATAGTAAATATCTCTGTTGTGCACAGCAACAGAAGTGTCCTTATAAAGGTCATTAGCTACAGTGAAGTTCATAGGTTCAGCATAACAGGTGATAGCTCTCTGCAATGTGGCTTTCCTTAAGATGGCTTATTAATGTCTTGAATCCAGTTAATAGAAGCCTAAATAAAACAAACAAGATTGCAGCTAGTGAAAAAAAAAATATCAGCAGTGTTCTTATACGGACTCTAAAATGATTGTAAAAAGTTGAGGAATTTGGAGGGACCCATTTGATAACTGTAGAAGATAGCAATGCTGGGAGAATTTCTGCTCTGGAAATTGACAAGCACTACAAATCCAGACTGTTTTCGTTTTGGGGAGAGCCAAGATATCAGCGTACTATTAGCGATTTCTCAGTTGTAACAAACCCACTGTCTGAGCTAAAGTAGTGACAAAAATTCTTCATGGGAGACAGACACTGTGGTGCAGCAGTTTAATCTATACCTTTGGAAGCCAGTATCCATACCAGTTCTGGTTCCAGTCCCAGCTACTCTGTACTTCTGATCCAGTTTCCTGCTAATGGACCTAGGAGGTAGCAGATAATGGCCCAAGTACTTGGGTTCCCACCCTTGTGGGAAACCCAAATGGAGTTCTGGATCCTGGCCTTGGCCTGGCCTATCCCAGACTGTTGTAGGCATTTGGGAAGCATAGCTACAGATGGAAGAGATATCGATCTCTATCTCTCTGTGCCTATGTATGGATGTCTTTGTCACTCTTATTTTCAAATAAATAAATATTTTTAGAAGTTCTTTATGGGTCCTAAAACAAACAACAAAAACTTGAATATTATGAATTTTTCAATATTTGCCATATAAAATTGGCAATGAATACTCCATTGTCTTTTTTTTTTTTTTTTTTGGACAGGCAGAGTTAGACAGTGAGAGAGAGAGAGAGAGACAAAGAGAAAGGTCTTCCTTTTTCCGTTGGTTCACCCTTCTGTTGGTTCACCCCTTAAATGGCCGCTACAGCCAGTGTGCTGTGGCCGGCGTGCTGCGCCAATTCGAAGCCAGGAGCCAGGTTCTTCCTCCTGGTCTCCCACGTGGGTGCAGGGCCCAAGCACTTGGGCCATCCTCCACTGCCTTCCCGGGCTATAGCAGAGAGCTGGACTGGAAGAGGAGCAACCAGGACAGATTCCAGTGCCCCAACCGGGACTAGAACCCAGGGTGCCAGTGCCGCAGGCAGAGGATTAGCCAAGTGAGCCAAGGCACCGGCTACTCCATTGTCTTTGACATATATCTCCCTGTAATTAAATAGGTATACAACAGGACTGCAAAATGTTCATGGAAAACAGAAATAAAAGCTTGTTTTGGTGTAAAAATTTTTGAAATCTGTGCATAGTTTTTTATTGTTTGCTTGCTTTTTTTTAAGATTTATTTTATTTATTTGAAAGACAAAGTTATAGAGAGAGGTAGAGACAGAGAGAAAGGTCTTCCATCTGCTGGTTCACTCTCCAGATGGCTGCAAGGGCCAGAGCTGTGCCAATCTGAAGCCAGGAGCCTGGAGTCTCTTCCGGGTTTCCCATGCAGGTGCAAGAACCCAAGGACTTGGGCCATCTTCTACTGCTTTCCCAGGCCATAGCAGAGAGCTGGATTGGAAGAGGAGCAGCCGGGATTAGAACCATTGCCCATATGGGGTGCTGACGCTTCAGGCCAGGGCTTTAACCCATTGTGCCACAGTGCGGGCCCCATGTATAGTTTCTTCACAACATGCATTTCCTGTGAGCTTTTTTGAAGACCACTTGTATGCATGGATTTCAAACTTTACTTTTGGTACCATAATTATCTTTAATTCTGTTTTCCACAATTTTTTTAAAAGTATCCTCATGTGTACTTAATATCATTTGATGACTGACCTGACAATGTTCCTTGAAAAGGTTCCCGATAATTGTTGGTTATGCTGGTGTGTACTTCCCAATAGAGAAACAGATACAATTACTGTCAGATACAAGTGTTTTTCATCTCAGTTTCTTTGACAATTATATTCCTCAGTATACAGTATAACTCATCTTCCTCCTTTCTGGGAGATGGAATGCTATGGACTGTGAATGTGAATATCTTAGTGTCTCTTAGCTTTTAGATTTCTAATGCAAATCAACAAATATAAATTCGAATATACAGTATTGATTTTTATCAATAAATCTCGTAAGTCTTAGATTATTTTGTTCAGGCCTCTTACAAGCATTTTGTGTTAAAATTCATTGGTACAGCCAAGACATGAAGGATGCTTCTCCTAGGATAGCAAGCAGTCTTGTTTCTGGTATTAAGAGGTACCTATTACACACAAAAGAATACCAGTATGATGTTACTTACAAGATCCAAAAAAAAAAATGATTCCTAGCGAAGTGTATTAGTCTATAACTCATCCAAAACAAAATATTTATAGCCAGTGCCTGGTTATTTGGACGTCTATGATTTTCTTGTCCTAACTGTTGTCACACAAAAAGGGATTCCTAGTGAATAGGCCAAAAATAGTCCCAGGACAGCTTCATGAAAACCCAGGCTCTGAACCAGAGATGATGGAGAAATGCCCCTCTCTGTGGTTGAATGGAAGGTATCAGCCCGGTATACAACAATAGGCAGGTCATTTTATTTGATGGGTAAATATCCTTTCAGTCAGATCCTACTGGAAGGAAGAGGAAGAACACAGAGATAGTAGAAATTGAATAGAACTAGCGATATTTTATTATGGTTTGGGCTCTGTGGCAATGCTGTCATGTTGCTAGCACTACCTGAATTGATTGAATCACATTTTCAGACACAAAGCCAAATTAAGATTATTGTAACCCTGGTACTCAAGAAACAACCACCCTGAAATGGAAAGTAGCTGAGCTCTTTAGCATTTCTGTTTCTATATATATAAAAATATCCATGTTGGTAACTCACAGTTACACACACACACACACACACACACACTTCCTAAAAAAGAAAAAAAATGGAGGAAAATATGCAGAAATAGAAAACAAAGGCCAAGACTATTTTGTGAAGATGTCTGATGACTCTTGACAACATGAATGGCATGATGTGTCTCATCTCTGTATGCTCAATGACTAGCACAGGGTCTGGAACATACCAAGCTCCAATTAGGGAGACATGAATGAATTTAGCTAGTTTTTGAATCTGTGGTGATAGTTAGTTAACAAGCATTTAGCTCACTCATGAAGATGTTACAAGAATTTGTTCAAAGTTAAACTCTAGTTTAAAGGTAACTATACAAAAGTATACAAAGAACTCCAGTTGAAAGGTAATTATACCAAAGTATACAAAGTTGGTTAAGATCATCTGATAGCATGAAGTCTGCTACAGTGAAGATCCATAGGGCACTATACATATGGTATTGTACAGAGTCTTTGGTTAAGACCACACTGTGTGAGAAGAAACAAAGAGCAGGTAGAACAATAGAAGAAAATGCTACAAAGCCTCTTTATTACTGATGATGAATTTGCAGTGTACTTCTACATATGTGAACTAGACAGGGATACTAGAGCAAAAATAAGATACTCAACTGCTTACAAAGTCAGGCAGATAATGTGTGTGGTAAGACAATTATAAAAGGGTATCCTATGAACTACAGTGAACTAGAGACCACAGACTACAGTGATCATTGAATTTATCTTTGAAACTAGACACTTGTGATAGTAAAAGTGGGTACTTTTAGGAATCACACCAGGAAAACAGGCAGAAAGGGGCATGGTCCTAAGCACTCTGCTGACGTGGTCACCCTACTACCAGAGGCCCTTCCAAAGGGAATAGCCCTGCTCCAGTCTGCCTAACATTTCTATATAGGAATGCAGGCTTGGTGCTGCAGATCTTTTGTGTCTTCAAGAGCTAATATCAAGTCAGAGCTTTCCAGGAAATTTCTTGACTTTTAAATGCTGGCAATTATTTCAGTTTTTCAAACAGAGTGTCATCTTAAGAAAGTTGAAGTAGTTCCATTCATGAAAATATAATTCCTTGAAGAATCAATTTCCCAATATGCAGAATTCACCAAATTTGAAATTGATGAAAAACTTATTTTAATACATTTAATTAATGTACATATGTTTTCTTATGCACATGATTCGGTATTAATCCATTTAGCTTTTTTTTTTAATTTGGAGAAATTTCAGTGCTTCAAAAGCTAAACTCATAAAACACATATCTTTATGAATATGTTCTCCTAGTCTACTTTTTTATTTGTTCTATTATTGTTTTCTTCTTAAAAATATAATCAAAAGCTTAATTTGGTAGTTTAGAATTTATATTGATTTAAAAGTAATTTTCTGTTTTTAGCATTTTATCATTCTTAAGAATTTTCCCCCAGTTTATGTAGTCACCAAATCTACCTATTCAATGAAATGTATTTTTAACTTGAATCTTGATGTGAGTGGAATGGGAGAGGGAGCGGGACATGGGAGGGTTGCAGGTGGGAGGGAAGTTATGGGGGGGAAAAGCCATTGTAATCCATAAACTGTGCTTTGGAAATTTATGTCTATTAAATAAAAGTTAAAAAAAAGAAATTTATTTTTAACTGTAGTGTTGGCAATAATTCATATTTAAAAAGACTATTGTAACAGTGCTCTGCTTTGTCTGTTGAAACTAGAACAGCCAAGGTAGACAAAATCAACACTGAGCACCTGGTATGGTCTGGACTGAGAGTTCTGCAGAGGGCAATACTAAAGAGCAGAAGAAAATGGAAAGGCCCCAGAACCCTAGAATCCATTCGTTTTCTTAACAGTTAAAATGAACTAATTTTTAATAAGTCAGTATACTTAAAACTTTCATAGCTTGGCAGCTCCTAACTCCAGCTCATGCTAATTCATATGCTAAGGGACAGCAAGTGATGACCCAGCCGTCATCATGGTTTGTGCCATGTATGTGGGAGACCTGTATTGTGTTCCTGGGGCCTGGCTTTAGCCCCATCTTTTGCAGGCATTTGGGAAGTAACCAACAACTTTTGTCCCTCTCTATTTCTCTGTCTCTCTCACTGTCATTCTTGCTCTAGATGCTTCTTGAATAAATAAATAAAAGTTTAAAATAATAAATCTCTGTTCTTTATAAATTTGTCAGTCTCAGTTATTCTGTTATAGTACACAAAACAGAGTAGGCAGTTCACTTATATTTTTGTTGTTGTTGTTGTTGCTGCATTCCTTCCTTCCTCTTTCTCCAAAATTTCTCCCTCCATTTTTAGAATTTGCCCCCACAGAAATTAGCATAATTCCCTTCTGGAAATTTAATAAGCCAATCTCAATATATCAGGCTATAAACCTTTGACTCTCACTGATGATTACTGTTGTTTTAACTGATTGGTGATTATATTTGCTTTGGCCTTTTTTTTATTTTGACACTCAAGTTTGAGACAATTTGAGAGTCTTTGAATTTTCTGGAAATCTACTAAGTGAATATACAACCTCAGAAGACAACTGCATTGAAAAAATAGCTTCTTTTCAAAATGAGTGAAACACAATACACTGGAGTATCAATTTTTTAAGGAGAGCCAGCATAAACATTTAGGGCCTGGGATATATGTAAGTATCAACATATCCCAGAGCTGTTCTGTGTTTTGACAAGCAGTGTAAGATTCATTTCATCATAGCTAGTTTCATTGACAAGCCAGATAGTAGAGATTAGTAGAGGTAGGATAGGGGAGGAGGCTGCAGGGGGGTCATTGAGAATTAGCAGGGGCATTGAGAGTTATCCATCTTCTCTCCTTTTTTTTTTAATTTTTTTCTTCAAAAATCAATCCTGCTGGAAATATACCTATATACATCAAAATCTGCCAAAAGAAAATAGTGATCCAAAAATAAATTGAAGTGTTCAGAAAACTAGCATCACAAAACAGTGGCATTGCTATAGATAAGCCATCACTCAGGAGGAGTATTAAACAGCAAGCAGAAAGAGACTTCAGTAGTGTCACATAATTCTGTGATTTAATTGAGATTATCACCTATCTTATAAGTTAGTGGACTATTTTCACAGATGACTCAAGACAAGTGATGCTGAGGAGGTGATAATAATGTTGGCAGTTTATTTTAAATTAATTCTGTTTTTATTAGAAGAATAAAATCCATTCATTCAACATGCAAGAGGCTAAAAATATAGATATTTCATGGTGGGAAAGTAAGTTCTCATTTACACCTACAAATAGAATAAATGAAGCCTGTAACCTAATTTTTATTCTTAAACTGGCCATCTGCCTGAAGAGGCTTTCTTTTTCAGTATTGGAAGTACTCCAGTATTACCAAAACAGCTTTAGTGTGGTCTAGCATTAGTCATATGTGACACATATGTTGGGAGATGCACATAAATATTGCACCATCAGGTGACTTTCCTCCTTTCTAGATAGCACAAAATTTCATGACCCCTAAGCATTGTAAAAACATTTCATCTTGGTGTGTCTTTCTGAAACTGGTACTAGTAAAAGCAGATTTAGTAATTTGCTATGGCTTAGCCCAAATATGTGACATTAAGGCTGCAGTTCATCCATTTTTTAGCTAAATAAGACAAGTATAGTGTTTGTGATCTCAAGGGGAAAAGTTCAAGTTAAAACTATAGTAAAGCTTCAAGGTCATAGTTCTATTTTTCATTTTAGGAAATAAAATTTCAGATTTACAAATGTCTAATATTTTAAGGCTACAGTGATAGCGGTTTGCTAAAGAAAACCACCCCAAGAAAATTTGTATCTTTTGGACTTGCTCCAAATTATGAGTAAATTATTACATGGACACATAAACTTTTCTATAAAAATTTAGAAACCTTTTTAAAAACCCAGCCTGTTAATAACTTCATTAGCAAAAAACATTGATTGACTCTGTGAATTTCTCCCTCCTTCACTGAGATTTATAATGACAATCATTTTTATACTTTCCTCTTTTAGATAATGTACTATGCATTATTCTAAACATGTCCTAAAATAATTTAAAAAGGCAAAGTTCTTGTTCTGTGTGTGCTTTCTGCAAATATTGATATAGGAAATTTGTCACACAATGAGGAGGAAAGATTTGTGTGTTTGTTTGCTATAGTTCTAACTGCATCCTAAAGAAACAAGGTGGGGTCTGTGAAAATTACATGAAGGAGAATGTAGAGAGACTCATACTTCCAATGGGAAGAAATGAAGGTCTCTTCCCTCACTTCTGTCAGCTCTCCACTGGATTTCATATTTTCAAAAACAAATGGAATGTACAGAATGAATTAAATGTAGAAATGTTTAACCCAAAAGAACTGAGATTTAACTTTGAGTTCTGTGCTATATTCTAAGTGTTGTCAACTGAATTAGAGTTTAGTCTGCAGTTGTTAAAATTATAACAAATAGAGCCAAACTTCTGTGTTTTTAATTTATGAATCAAGGATAACAATAGCATCTGTGTCACAAAGGTCATTATGAGGATTAAATATGACAATTTAAATAAAACATTTAGTATAGTATTTTCATATCAAACTCTGGGTTAAAAATGAGCTATTATCATTGCTTTTGTTGTTGTTGGCAATTAGACCTCTTTGAAGACAAATGAAGCAGCCTCAAGAGACGATGAGTTTCTCAACATTGAAACAAGAATGTGTTGAGTAATCACTTACCTGGTGTATTGTACTGCATTACTATTAAATCCTCTCTCTCTCTTAATCTATGTTTTTAGAAAGTCTGCTACTAACGTACATGTCGAAAGGGCAAGATTCTGGGTGGTCTAAAGAGTTGAAAAGGGAAATACTCCAATTGCTTTTTTAAAGAAAATATACTAATATATAATGAATTTTAGTATCCTGTTTCATTCTAAGTGATATTTCAATTATTCTTCAAGGGAATTAAAAAAATAGTCTTCAAAGATAAGCAGGTGGAATTTCAAGTTACACAGAAAAAATGACGAGTATACGTCAGCTGCTCCTGAGTCCAGTCCCTCCTTTTTCCCATTTTCATTTGTATCCAAAAAGCAACACCATGGAAAACGATTAGGTTGAAAATCTGAACAGCATATTACCAGAAATTTTGACTGAAATTCTTATTCTTCCCCTCCTTTTTTCAAATGCTGACATCAATTCATCACACTATTATGCATATAAATTAATCTTGATTTTATTAATTGTGAAGATTGCTTATAAGACAAAGTCCTGTTTCTTGATGTGTTAGCTAAGATATCATCTGCATAGAGTAGTCAAGCAAAAGACCTGTGTTCTACCCCTAAAGATACAAATAATGAGTAACTGTGAGTGGCCTAAGGCAAGTTAATTAAGCTCTTGGACGTTCAACGTTTTCAACCATAAAGCAGAGATAATAATACTACATTACAAATTAATCATAAAGATTAAATAAGATAATGGGTATAAAACACTAGACTCAATGCCTAGCATGTAGTAAGCCTTCAATTAATTATTGCTGTTGCTGCTGCTGATGATGATGATGCTTTTGTTACAAGCATTGAGGAATGGTGTGAAACCCTAATACATTCCATCTGAATTATTTCTGTTAAGTGGAGTCTTTCTGTAGACATGATATTCCTGAACTATCACCTCAATTTATGTCAGTTTTAATAATGATTATCTATGACCCTCTCCACTTCATGTCAAACTTTATATCAGATGCTTAGTGTGCATTATCTTGGTTCCTCATAATTCTGCAAAGATGTTAAATTCTGAATTTTGTGGTAAGAAAACTGAAGCTAGAGTTTAAATGACTTCCAGAGATCATACTGGTAATAAGCAGCAAATCTTTAATTCTAGTTTAATTATATGTCAATACCCAGATTCCTACATGAAAGAACGCAATTAGTATCATCTGACTTCTTCAGAGTTGCCATTTGAGTGAGTTTGAAATATTATTGTCTCATTGTGCTTCCCATTTTCATTGTCTTCATTACTAATGAGCATTTTAAATATTTTTACTATGTATTTTTAATGCACGTATTAGCCAGTGATGTTTCCTCATCTATGAAATGCCCATTTGTATCTTTATATTTTGCTCATTTTTATTGTATTATTGGTTTGTTCATCATTGATTCTTAGGATTCTTTTACATTCTGGGTACTAACAATTTTTGGCAGTATACATTTCAGGTGATTTCTCTCCACTTATGAAGATGTCCTTTATTGTATCTTTTAATGAAATTAAGCCTGAGGACTTGGTTTTAGTGTAATCAACTATAACCAAGTTCCTTTATGATGTGCAATGCTTGAATTTTAAGAAATACATTCCTGGCCAGCGCTGTGGCTCACTTGGCTAATCCTCCGCCTACGGCACCAGCACTTTGGGTTCTAGTCCCAGTTGGGGTGCCGTATTCTGTCCCGGTTGTTCCTCTTCCAGTCCAGCTCTCTACTATAGCCCGGGAAGGCAGTGGAGGATGGCCCAAGTGCTTGGGCCCTGCACCCACATGGGAGACCAGGAGGAAGCACCTGGCTCCTGGCTTTGGATCAGCGCAGTGCGCCAGCCTCAGTGGCCATTTAGGGGGTGAACCAATGGAAGGAAGATCTTTATCTCTGTCTCTCTCTGTCTCTCTCTCTCTCTGTCTAACTCTGCCTGTCAAAAAAAAAAAAAGAAAATAAATAAATAAATACATTCCTACCCCAAGTTTTTTGGGATAGCCTTCTACATCATCTGTGTAACCTTAAAACTTTCCCTTTGCCTTTAAAGTTTTGAACCGATGGTAATTGATTTTTATATTCATGTCTTCATCTCAGTGAATAGCATTTATCTTTTTATAAAGATTTTATTTATTTATTTGAGAGGTAGAGTTACAGATAGTGGGGGGGGGGGGGGGTCTTTTCATCCGCTGGTTCACTCCCCAAATGGCCGCAACAGCCAGAGCTGTGCCGATCCAAAACCAGGAGCTAGGAGCTTCTTTCAGGTCTCCCACATGGGTGCAGGGGCCCAAGGACTTGGCCATCTTCTACTGCTTTCCCACGCCATAGCAGAGAGCTGGTTGGGAAGAGGAGCAGCTAGGACTAGAACCGGTGCCCAAATGGGATGCCAGCACCACAGGCAGAGGATTAACCTACTGTGCCACAGCGCCGGGCCCATGAATAGCAATTATATTGACATCAGCTTATTGAAATATTTTTCTATAGATCCTAAATATCTGTTCTGTCATTATGCATTTTCCATATATGACTATGTTGATATCTGATCTCTACTCTACATAATCTACTTATCTATAGCATTGACAAATCCACAGCACCCTATATAGGATAGATTTATAATATGTCTTTCTACTTGGAAAAGGAAATCTCCTCTATTGATCTTTTTTCAAGAATGCCTTGTCTATTCTTCCCCTTTTGATCTTTCATATAAAATGTAGAAAGAATTTGAGTTGCAATCCTGAATTGTGTAGGTTCTGGCTAGGAATCCCCAGGGACGACTTCCTTTCTTTTCCTGTGCTCCAATAAGATTAAAGGCCCAGACTGGCATTAGTTCTTCCATTTTGTTCTGCAACTTTATCTTAATTCTTTCACTGATCTTTTTTTCACCTGCAGTACCAAATGCCTGCCCCATGTTGTTTCTTAAGGAAATTTTTGTGTAGGCAATCTTATATTCAATTTTCACTCTGTGTAGGCTCCAGGCTTTGTCTCCTTTTCCTCATATATATGTCCTATTAAAATATACCTACCAAACCCTAAGGATTTACAGATATTTTAATAAAAATTCCAACTTCAGTGCTTACTTTACAACCCTTCTTTAATTAGATAACTCTATCCAAGCATTTTTTAAAAAATCCTATTAGATACAGGAACCAGGAAGAAGAAATTCTTAATGGCCAAAACTGAAACAATGTGAATATCAAAGTAAATATTGATTGTAGTGGATTATAGTTCTTAGAATAAATATCCATGAATTCAAAATAACATAAAAATAGTTAAATAAATGAATATGTGGGAGTAAAAGTAATTCTTGTATACAGAAGAAGAGCAATTAATAGGTAGAAAGAATGAGATAAAATTAATATGAACAAACACCACAGTAAAAACTGTTGCAGGCAAGATTCACTAATGGATTTCTGGCTTCCAGTCCTAACTTCAAGGAGCCTACAAGTCACCATTTCATGCTAACACCAAGCAAGATGCTAAGAAAAATGAGAAATCAATAACTTTCCTTAGATCCATCAAAGAAGGGAAGTCACAGGGAAAACTGCTGACCCCAAGATTGGAGCCTGTGCCAGACAGGTAGATACAGAGAATCACAATTTATCAGAAGAGAAATCCCTAGTGGGGAAATGACACATGAAACCAGTACTGGGTATGAAACTTGAAATGTAATTGACAATTGCTTGAAGCTTATTGAGGACAAGTCTGATGTTGAAGAAACTTTGAGGAACAAAACTACAGGAAGGTCCCCATGTATATGTTAGTTTTACCTCCAGTACCTTAGTAATCAGGGCAAAATACCTTTCATGCTTCTGGCAGTAGGAGAGAGGAAGGAGCTGTTTGGAAATACGTATACCAAAGTATTGTATTCTTCTTAAGAAGGCCTATCCTCAGGAGAAGCTACTTAACTAGAGCCTAACCTGCTGAGGTTTCATCAGTGCCTAATTTACCTAGGAGAAGGAAATCTACATGCAATTCCAGCTCCCTGGTCATCCTGTTGCATGTAAAGGTACAAAGTGAAAAGAAAAATCTCAGTAGCTGGTGAAATTCACAGTCCAGAAGCACAGAAAGACAGACCTAACCATAGAACTGGAGAATGCTTCCCCTCCCCAAACAGCTCATCACCGCAGCCCTGAAGGACCATACTGCAATTCTTTTTATCTGGTACATAATGTAGACTGCTCAATAAAAATGGCAAGAGACACTAAAAGTCTACATGCACAATTTGAGGAGTCAGATATGGCAGGAGGATTTTTTTTTAACTATGATTAATATGATAAGCCTTTAGTAGGAAAAGCAGCAAATATGCAGGAACAGATGAATAGTATAAGCAGAGAGATGGAATTTCCAAGAAAAAGAAGAAATGTTAAAAAAATTAAACACTTTAACAGAAATAAAGAATAACTTTGATGAGCTCATTGGGAAAGTAGATATGGATAAAAAAAGAATGTCCTGAGCTAAAGAATGTGATAAACAAAAACTTCTAAACCTGAAATGTTATGAGAAAAAATAATAAAAATGAAAAAACAAAAATATAACATATTATCCAAAACTATGAGACAATTTTGAAAGGTGTAAATATGTGTAATGTGAGTACCAAGAGAAAAAGAAGTATCTGTACTACTTTTAAGTGATACAGTGTTTGAAATGTTACTCTTTATATTAATAAAAAATTTAAGTGATATGGTTTTATTTGGATGTTGACTTGGATTGGTTGCAAATGTATATTACAAACTTTAGAACAACAACTAAAAGCAAACAAAGCACTATTGCTATATTAATTTGATAAAAAAGAGAAAAATGGAATTATCTAAGATGCTCAATTAGAAAAACAAAAGGAAGAAAAGTTATATAAGACAAAATTGATAATATAGAAGAAGGACAAAAAATAAAAAAGAGTCACGGAGCCAGCATTGAGGTGGAAAGGTTTAAGCCTCTGTTTACAATGCTGGTATCCCATATTGGAGTGGCGGTTCAATTTTTGCCTGTTCTGCTTCCATTAATGTGTCCAGAAAGCAACAGAAGATGGCGCAAGTAGTTGGACCCCTGCCATCTACATGGAATACCAGAATGAAACTCCAAGCTTTTGGTTTTGGCCAGACCCATCCCCAATCATTGTGCCCAATGGAAAATCTCCAGCTATATCAATAAATACTTTAAATATCATACCAATTAAAACACTGGTAGTGATACTGAACCAAATAGACAATACTCAACTATACATTGTCTATATGAAACCCACATAAAGGCATTTATAGATAAAAAGTAGAGGGACTGAGAAATAACATGGTAACAGAGATTATAACCATTCCTCTACAATTTCTCTAAGATAGAAGTAGAGGAAATGCTTCTTGACAGATTTTGTGAGGTCAAAATTACCATAATACCCAAAGTAGACAAAGATATAGCAAGAAAACTAAAGGCCAGTATCATTCATGAATATAGGTGAAAAAATCCATAGCAAAATATTAGCAAATCAAATTTCACAATATTATATTCCATGACTAAGATTTATTCCAAATGTGTAAGGCCTGTTCAGCATTTAAAAATCACTTGATGTAATCCACATCAACAGCCTGAAGAAGAAAATCACATGATAGCATCGGTCGATACAGAAAAAGCATTTGACAAAATCCAACACATACTAATGATACAAATTCCTAGCAAATGAGGAATAGAGAGGAACTTGCTTAACTTTGGAAGAAGAAAGAAGAAACATGCAAACAAATAAGCTACCTGAAAACTCACAAGTAACATAATATTTCATGGTGAGAAACTTGGAACTATTCAATAACATCAGGAACAAGGCAAGGCAAACACCTCTCACTACTGTTTTTCAATATGTTACTAAAAGTCCTGGATAAAGCAATGAGACAAGAAAAGGAAATAAAAGTACACATTTGTAAGGAAGAAATAAAACTCTCTTTGTGTGCATATGACATGATCATCATTATAGAAAATACAAATCATTCAACAAAAGAATCTCCAAAAACTAAGAAGTAGTTATAACAAGATTTCAGGTTAGCAAGTTTAACAGGTTAATATATAAAATAATCATGTTCTAAATACCATCAATGAAAAAGTGGAATAGAAATTTAAAATACATTACAACTTTTACCGTTTTTATAGCAAAAATATTTTTCAATCTATGTATCAAACAATTCAGTTGACTTTTGTTTTTATTTATTTGACAGGTAGAGTCATAGACAGTGAGAGAAAGAGACAGAAAGGTCTGCCTTCCATTGGGTCACTCCCCAAATGGCTGCCACGGCCAGCGCTGCACCAATCCAAAGCTAGGAACCAGGTGCTTTCTCTTGGTCTCCCATGCGGATGCAGTGGCCCAAGCACTTGGGCCATCCTTCACTGCCCTCCCGGGCCACAGCAGAGAGCTGGACTGGAAGAGGAGCAACCAGGACTAGAACCGGTGCCCATATGGAGTGCCAGCGCCACAGGCGGAGGATTAACCAAGTGAGCCACAGCGCCGGCCCCAAAACATTCTTTCTTACAGCTGAATAGTATTCCATCGTGTATATACAGCACATTTTCTTTATTTGTTCATGTAATGATGGACACTGTGGTTGATTCCATATTTTGGCTGCTATGACTTTTAAATTATAACCCATTTTTAAGTTGGAGCTATACATTCAATAATTTCTCTACAGTTGTATATAGTGTTTTTACTGTAAAATGAACGGTTTAAAATACAAAAAAATGAAAATAAAATAAAATACATTGCAACTTACATTAACAGTCCCAAACTGAAATACTTAGATATAAATTTAAATATGTATAAAGATCTATCTTTCAAGTCTGTTGAAAGAAATCAAAGAACTAGCTAAATTGAGAGGTTTTTCATGTTCCTGTACAGGAAGACTCACTATTACCAAAGTAATATAATAGAGCAAAAATAGTCTCAAATGCTGCTGGAAAAATTGGACACACATATACAAAAATAATCTAGGTAAAGTAAAAACTCTGTTGCACATATTGACTGAAATACAAAATGGAAAACTAAGGTAACATATGAAAAGATCTTGAATGTGGTAATGACTTTTTAGATACAACACCTAAAACATGGTCAGTTGAAGAAATAATCAGTAAGCCGGACTTCATTGGAAGTAAAAGCATCGCCTCTGCAAAACACATTGTCAACAGGGGAAAATGTGAAGACACAGATTTGGAGAAAGCATTTGTAAAATATGTGTCTGAGAAAAGATTTTATCCAAATATTTGTATTTTATACAAAGAACTTTTAAATCTCAACAATAAGAAAATAACCCATCAGGGTGAACCAATGGAAAAAGGAAGACCTTTCTCTCTGTCTTTCTCTCTCTCTCACTGTCTAACTCTGCCTGTCAAAAAAAAAAAGAAAGAAAGAAAAGAAAAGAACCCATCAAAACTGGAAAGGAGGAAGTAAAACTATTGATATTTGTGAATGACATGCTATTGAACAAGGCAAAACCAAGCACTGAACCAAAAAGCTGTTAGAACTGATAAACCAGTAAACTGATAAAATTCAGTAAGGTTGCAAGCTACAAAATAATACAGAAGAAAAAGGTAATTTATTTACTAATGATGAACTCACATAAAAAGAAATCCCATCACAAGGGCCACGTACACACACACAAACACACACACACACACACACACACACACAAATCGAATGTTTAGAAATGAATTTAACTGAAGTCAAAGGTCTCTACAATTAAAATTATCAAACATTGATGGAAGAAATTAGCAAGGCCACAAAATGCATGAAAAGATATCCTTGCTCATGGATTGGAAGAATGAATATCATTTAAATGTCTATATTACCTAAAACAGTCTATATATTCAGTGCAATATCTATAAGAAAACCAATAATACTCTTTACAGAATTAGAAAAAAAGTCATTAAATGCATATGGAATCACAAAAGACTCAGGATAGCCAAAGTGACCCTGAGTTAAAAAAATAAAATAAAATCAAGAGGCCGGCCTTGTGGCGCAACGGGTAAACACCCTGACCTGAAGCACGGGCATCCCATATGGGCGCCAGTTTGAAACCCAGCTGCTCCACTTCCAATCCAGCTCTCTGCCATGGCCTGGGAAAGCAGTGGAAGATGGCCCAAGTCCTTGGGCCCCTGCACCCGTGTGGCAGACCTGAAAGAAGTTCCTGGCCCCTGGCTTCAAATCAGCGAAGCTCCAGCCATTGTGGCCATTTGGGGAGTGAACCAGCAGGTGGAAGACCTCTCTCTCTCTTTGTTTCTCTTCTCTCTGTATAACTCTAACCTTCAAATAAATAAATAAATCTTTTAAAGAAAATGAAGATGGAGGCATCACAATACCTGATTTTAAAAGAAACCTTTTATTTAATGAGTACAAATCTCGTAAGTACAACTTTAGCAATACAGTAATTCTTCCCACCATACCAGCGCTCCCACCCGCACTCCCACCACACCTCTTCCTCTCTCTCCTATTCCCAGTCCCATTCTCCATTGAGAAAAAAAAACAAAAACAAAAACTGTTCCTCGACAGTCAAGACAAGAGCTGTTCAAGTCATTGCATCTCAACGTGTCAATTTCACTTCTACAGATTTCCTTTTAGGTGCTCTCTTAGTTATCACAGATTAGGAAAAACATATGGTATTTTTCCCTTTGGCATTGGCTTATTTCACTAAGTGTGATGTTTTCCAGATTCATCCATTTTGTTGCAAATGACCAAATTTCTTTTTTTTTTATCACTGTGTAGTATTCCATAGAGTACATATCCCATAATTTCTTTATCCAGTCATCAATTGACCAGCATTTAAGTTGATTCCATGTCTTAGCTATAGTGAACTGAGCTGCAATAAACATGAGGGTTCAGATAATTCTTTTATTTGCTGATTTCATTTCCCTTGGGTAAATTCCCAGGAGTGGGATGGCTGGGTCAGGCTGGGTTATATGATAGGTCTATATTCAGATTTCTGAGGAATCTCCAAACTGACTTCCATAGGGGTTTTACCAGTGTGCTTTCCCACCAACCGTGGATTAGGGTACCTTTTTCCCCACATCCTCTCCAGCATTTGTTGCTTGTTGATTTCTGTATGAAAGCCATTCTAACTGGGGTGAAGTGAAACCTCATTGTGGTTTTGATTTGCATTTCCCTGATGGCTAGTGATCCTGAACTTTTTTTTTCATGTGTCTTTTGGCAGCAGGATTTCCTTGGTTGTTTGTTTCATCATTGTGGAGTTTCTTGATCTCTTTGTAGATTCTAGTTATTAACCCTTTATCAGTTGCATTGTTTGCAAATGATATTTCCCATTCTTCCAGTTGCCTCCTCATTTTCCTGATTGTTTATTTTGCAGTACAGAAGCTTCTCAATTGGATGTAATACCATTTGTTAATTTTGGCTTTGACTGCCCCCTCCAGGGTCATTTCCAAGAACTTTTTACCTGTGCCAATGTCTTCCAGGGTTTTCCCAATGTTCTCTAATAATTTGATGGTATCAGATCATAGATTTAGGTCTTTAATCCATTTTGAATAGATTTTTTTGAAAGGTGTAAGGCAGGGGTCCTGCTTCATACTTCTGCATGTGGAAATCCTGTTACCCAGAACCATTTTTTGAAGAGACTGCCCTTGCTCCAGGGATTGGTTTTAGCTCCTTGGTCGAATATAAGTTGTTTATAGATGCTTGGATTGATTTATGGAACTTCTACTCTGTTCCATTGGTCTATTCATCTGTTTTTGTACCAGTACCAGGCTGTTTTGATTATAACTGTCTAGTAGTATGTCTTGAAATCTGGTATTGTGATGCCTCTGGCTTTGTTTTTGTTGTATAGGATTGCTTTAGCTATTTGAGGCTTCCTGTGTTTCCATATAAATTTCAGCATCATTTTTTCTAGATCTTAGAAGAATGTCTTTGGTATTTTGATTGCATTGAATCTGTAAATTACTTTTGGAAAAATGGACATTTTGATGATAGCAGTTCTTCCAATCCATGAACATGGAAGATTTTTTCCTTTTTTTGTATCTTCTTCTGTTTCTTTCTATATGCTTTGTAATTCTCATCATAGAGATCTTTAACATCCTTGGTTAAATTTATTCCAGGGTATTTGATTCTTTTTGCCACTATTGTGAATGAGATCAATGTTATAAGTTCTTTCTCAGCCATGGCATTTTCTTTGTATACAAAGGCTGTTGTTTTTTGTGTATTGATTTTATATGCTGCTACTTTATGAAAGTCTTTTTTGAGTTCCAGTAGTCTCTTGGTGAAGTCTTTTGGATCCCCAATATATAGAATCATGTCATTTGTAATTAGGAATAGTTTGACTTCCACTTTCCAAATTTGAATCCCTTTGATTTCTTTATCTTGCATAATGGCTCTGGCTAAAATTTCCAGGAGTAATATTGAATAGCAATGGCAAGAGTGGGCACCCTTGTTTGATTCCAGATCTCAGTGGGAATGCTTCCAATTTTTCCCCATTCAATAGGATGCTGGCCATGGGTTTGCCATAAATTGCCTTTTTTGTGTTGAGAAATGTTCCTTCTATACCCAGTTTGCTTAGTTTTCATCATGAAAGGGTATTGTATTTTATCAAATACTTTTTCTACATCTATTGAGATAATCATATGGTTTTTGTTCTTCAGTTTATTAATGTGATCTATCTCATTGATTGATCTGCAAATGTTGAGCCATAAGCTATAGTAATTAAAACAGCAGGGTACTGTCATGAAAACCAACACATAGATTTATGAAACAGAATATAGAATCCAGGAATTAATGCATTCATTTACAACCAACTGATTTTTGACAAAAGTAATGAGATTATGCATTGGAGAAAAGTATAAACTCTTCAATAAATGGTGCTGGCAAAACTGGATGTTAATATGCAAAAGATTTAAATTAGATCCCTGCCTTTCATCATGTACAAAAATATCAACTCAAGGTGGATCAGAGACCTAAATTTAAGACCTGAGACTTTGAAGTTGCTGGAAAAAAATGTTGGGAAAACTCTTCAAAACATTGGTGTAGGTGATGACTTCTTGTATAAGACCCCCAAAGCACAACAACAAAAACAAAGCTAGACAAATGAGATTATGTCAAATATAGAAGCTTCTGCATAGCAAACGAAAGAATCTACAGTGAAAAGAGATCTGACAGAATAGGAAAAAAATCTGTAAGCTGCCTATCAAAAAAAGATTAATATCTAGAATATATCAGCAGCTCAAAAAATTCAACAACAAAGAAAAACAACCAATCTGTTTAAAAATGGGAAAAAATAGGGGGGAAGCCATTGTAATCCATAAGCTGTACTTTGGAAATTTATATTCATTAAATAAAAGTTTTTTAAAAATGGGAAAAAATAAAAGAGGAATGAGGAGGGTGGGAGGATAGGATTAGATAGGAAGTATCATTATGTTCTTAAATCTGTATATATTAAATATATGAAATTTGTTCATCTTATATAAATACAAAAAGAAAAAGAGAAAACAAAATGGGCAAATGACTCCAATAGACAATTCTCAAAAGAAGAGATACACACGGCCCTCAAATATATGAAAAAATGCTCAGCAACACTAGCCATCAGGGAAATGCAAATAAAAACCACAATGAGGTATTACTTCATCCCTGTCAGAATGGTTATTATCCAAAAGACAGAAAGTGACAAATGGTGGTGAGGATGTGGAGAAAGGCAACTGTTATACACTGTTCATGAAAATATAAATTAGTGCAGCCACTGTAGAAAACAGTGTGGAGATTTCTTTAAAAACTAGAAATAGATTTGCCATATGATCCAGAAGTCCCATTACTGTGTATATACCCAAAAGACATGAGCACATTGTATCTAAGAAATACCTGCACCACCATTTTTAAAAAAAAAAACCCTTCGAATCAACCAAGGTGTCTATCACCAGATGAATGGATAAAGAAAATACGGTAATATGTTACTATATATTATATATAACATTAATGAAATTCTACCATTTGCATCAAAATGGGTGCAACTGGAGGACATCATGTTGAGTGAAATAAACCAGACAAAGAAAAACAAATGGCACATGTTCTCCCTTTTATGTGGAAGCTAAAATTAGAAAAAAAAGAAGAAAAAACCTGTGTGTATCAGTACTGCTAGTACTGCTACAAATATAGCTTGGTCAAACTTTATATTTTTGTTAAACCAATGGTTAGGAATGTTATACTACTATATTATTAGTGATATGTGATTATTTTAAAATTTTCTTTATATGAGTGAAATGGACATATTTTTAGCTAATTACAGTTTATAGCCCTTGCCTATATTCCACTGAACTATAGTCTTTTTACTTTTTACTTGTTGAACTCTTTATTTAGTGGAATATTCAACCTTTGACTATAATGTAAATTAATATATATATAGTCTCCAAACTAAGAAAGATAAAGACAGAGAGAGAGAGAGAGAGAGAGAGAGAGAGAGGAAGGAAGGAAGGAAGGAAGGAAGGAAGGAAGGAAGGAAGGAAGGAAGGAAGGGACAGAGGGGGAGAGAGGAAAGGGAGGAAGGAGAAGAGGAATGGGTAAGAAAGGAAGATAAGGGGTAGAAATGAGAGGGAAGTATCTTATATTCTTGAAATTGTATCTAGGGACTACATTACTCTCTTCTCATTGTATTAATATATTAACATGAGAATTGATTGAAAAAATAAAAATTTTTAAAGTACTCTTTGTTCTAATTTTGTTTTAAAAATTTACTTATTTATTTGAAAGGCAGAGGTACAGAGAGGCAGTGAGAGAGTGGTCTTCCATCCACTAGTTCACTCCCCAAATGGCTGCAATGGCCGGAGGTGGGCTGATCCAAAGCCAGGAGCCTGGATTTTCTTCCAGGTCTCCCATGTAGGTACAGGGACCCAAGGACTTGGACCATCTATTGATTTCCCAGGCACATTAGCAGGGAGCTGGATAGGAAATGGAGCAGCTGGGACTCGAACTAGCGCCCATATGAGATGCTAGCACTGCAGGCAGTAACTTTACCCATTATGCCACAGCACCAGCCCTAAAATTTTATAAATAGATAAAAACAGTTAAGGCTGAGCTAAAAGTCACATCACCAAAGAGAATACACAGATGGCAAGTGAGCATAAGAGAAGATGCTTCACATCACTCGTCACCAGAGAAGTAAAAATTAAGACAAAAAGGGATACCATGGCACACCTATTAGAATAGCCAAAATCCAGAACACTGGCAACAGCAAATGCTGATAAGGATGTGAGGCAACAGAGCTCTCACTCACTGCTGGTAAGGATGCAAAATGGTCCAACCACTTTGCAAGATAGTTTGATGATTTCTTACCAAAGTAAGCACTTTGATTATACAATACACGAATTATGCTTCTTGATATTTACACAAAGGACTTGAAAACATGTGGCCATAAAAACCTGCACACTGACATTTATAGAAGCATTATTAATAATTACCAAAACTGGAAAGCAACCAAGATGTCCTTATTAGGTGAATGGGCAAATAAACTATAGCAGACAGTGGAATATCATTCAATGCTAAAAAGAAACAGCTATCAAGGCATGGAAAGACATGAGAAAAATTTAAATGCATATTACCAAATGAAAAGAGCCAGCATGAAAGGTTACACACTATTTAATTTAAATATATGAGTATGGATGAAATGTACCCCTCATTGCACAGTGTTAATCCTGAGGGTGGCTGAGGGGGAAGTGGCAGTCATGGGTTAAATGGGACTTTGTGCTCAATTTTGGTTTGAGCCTAAAATTGCCCATTGCACAGAAGAGTGACTATAGATAATGATAATGTACCATGTATTCTCAAAAAAAATATTTTAAAGTTTTTACCACAAACAAATGTAAATTTTTGAGGAGACAGATATGTTTACCGTAATTGGGCACTACACAGTGCATACTCATATCAAAACATCACCTGGTATACCATAAATATGTATAATTTTTATACATCAGTTAAAAGTTTTAAAAATAAAGTTCAATCTTAAATAAAGTTTTTTAAAGCATGCACTAAAGAATGCCAAAATCTGTGGGCAAAAGTTCAAGAAATATTGACATTAGGATCGTCTCAAAACATCTCCCCCAATTATTTATCCATCACAAAAGATAAACTGGCAATTTTATATTAAAAAAAATAAGCCAATACTCCCTTAATCAAGGGATCATATTTGTCATTCGATAATAGTGATGCGATCAAAATGAGTAGCACCAAAGATAAGACATCAATTTTATGTACCACAATAATGTACAATGAGAATGCATCAATTCCATGGTATTCTTACCTAAAATGCTTAATTTCAGTATAACCATGAGAAAACATTAGACAAACCCAACTTGGAGACATTCTACATAATAACCAGCCAGTACTCATGAAAAGTGTCAAAACCATGAAAGATAAAAAAAGAAAGGGGAAATGTCAAAGGGACATAGCCAGGCTGCAGACTGGAACAGAAAAAGAGCATTATGAGGAACTATGGGAAAATGTATACCTTAGTTATGTACTGTTTTAACTTTCTAGTTTTGGTGGTTTTATTGTGGTTATGTAAATTGTTGAAATTAGATGACCCTAGGAGATGCTGAATAGAGTATGCATTAGCTGTATTATTTTTATAATTTTCTATAAATTTAAAATTCTTTCAAAATAAAATTTTTAGAAAACCTATTTTTCATGTTTGTTTTCAATGCATTATGTTTAAGAGTTACTGGATAGTGTTTCTCTGATCATCCTAGCCACCATAATCTCAAATTTGGAAGCCAAGACTTAACATTTTCAAGACATTTTTATCAGTTTTTTCTCTTAGCCTATTTTGGGATATCCGTCTTTGCCTGCTGTAATTTAAGAACATGTTCTTTTCTATATATTGTATCTCCTACAGATTTCATCTCAATTTTAGCTTCTGAAGCTTATTCTGCTATTTTTTGATACTGTCCTTTAATTACCAAAGTCATAAAATCCAGTGCTAACTTTCTTAGAATTGAAGTTAGAATATCAGGATTGGCAATCCAGGTTTACCACTTACGCTTGTTTCGGCCTTGGCAAAATGCGTAGTCTCTGTGGAGAGGGAATAATAGTACTTGTGACAGTACCTACTTGTACCTCCTAAAATAAGTTGTGACAAGGATCAGCTCTCTTTTTCTCCCTATATTCACTGACATCACTCCCTAGGTTTCCCATTGTCCCTTTGCCCAACAACATTCCCTTCCTAATGTCTGTTTTCTCTACTCCTATTTTAAAAGAAGTAGTTCTAAAGATTTTGTTCTCCTTCATTTCTTAAATTGTGCTTTTATTTTCCCTTGACCACTAAGTTGCCTCTCCTGTCTTTAAGTCATCAGTATAATAACTCTCAAATTTCAACCTGCATTCATACATCTCGCCTCCACGTTGCACATGTATATATTTAAGCACCTTCTGGATATTCTCCATTTGGCTATATAATAGCATTCCAAGTAAAACGTGTTATGAACTGAACACTTAATTGCTCTCAAAAACTTTACTCTCCAATATCTTAATTTTCTAACCTGGAGGATTGATTAAATAGTGAACACAGAATACAGTGCAACCTTTTTAATTAATACTGTAATTGAATATTTACCTTTGTGGAAAACATCCTCATCATATTATCAATTTTCAAAATCATATTATATATATATATATGTATTTTATTTTATAAATATATATTTTATTTTATTTATATTTTATTTATATTATATTTTATTTTATATATATGTATTTATATATATGTATATATATATATATGTATATATATATATATATATATATATATAAAGTCTGTCCAAAAAATCAGCCAAATGAGGAGCTGGTTTTTTGAAAAAATAAACAAGATTGACACCCCATTGGCCCAACTAACTAAAAAAAGAAGAGAAAAGACCCAAATCAATAAAATCAGAGATGAAAAAGGAAACGTAACAACAGACACCACAGAAATAAAAAGAATCATCAGAAACTACAAGGACTTGTATGCCAGCAAACAGGGAAATCTATCAGAAATGGACAGATTCCTGGACACATACAACCTACCTAAATTGGACCAGGAAGAAATAGAAAACCTAAACAGACCCATAACTGAGACAGAAATTGAAACAGTAATAAAGGCCCTCCCAACAAAGAAAAGCCCAGGACCAGATGGATTCACTGCTGAATTCTACCAGACATTTAAAGAAGACTCTTTAACGTCCTTGGTTAATTTTATTCCAAGGTATTTGATTGTTTTTGTAGCTATTGTGAATGGGATTGATCTTAGAAGTTCTTTCTCTGCCGTGGCATTGCTTGTGTATATGAAGGCTGTTGATTTTTGTGCATTGATTTTATATCCTGCTACTTTGCCAAACTCTTCTATGAGTTCCAATAGTCTCTTAGTAGAGTTCTTTGGGTCCCCTAAATAAAGAATCATATCATCTGCAAAAAGGGATAGTTTGAGTTCTTCCTTCCCAATTTGTACCCCTTTAATTTCTTTTTCTTGTCTAACAGCTCTGGCTAAGACTTCCAGAACTATATTGAATAACAGTGGTGAGAGCGGGCATCCTGTCTGGTACCTGATCTCAGTGGAAATGCTTCTCTGTAGGATGAAAAAGTCTGTAGATATCTGTTAGGTCCATTTGGGCTATAGTGTCATTTAAATTTTCTGTCTCCTTGTTGATCCTCTGTCTTGGTGATCTATCTATCTCTGAGAGTGGGGTATTGAAGTCCCCTAGTACTAATGTATTGGGGTCTAAGTCTCCTTTTAAGTCCCTTAACAAGTCTTTTAAATAAACTGGTGCCTTGTAATTAGGTGCATACACATTGATAATCATCATATCTTCTTGTTGGATGGATCCCTTAATCATTATATAGTGTCCCTCTTTGTCTCTTCTAATAGTTTTTGTGGTAAAATTTATATTATCCGATATTAGGATGGCTACACCTGCTTTTTTTTCGTTCTGCTGGCATGGTATACTTTTTTCCAGCCTTTCACTTTCAATCTGTATGGATCTTTGTTAGAAAGATGTGTTTCTTGTAAGCAGCAAATAGATGGATTTTGTTCCCTAATCCAGGCTTCCAATCTGTTTCTTTTGACTGGGCAATTCAAACCGTTCACGTTCAATGTGACTATTGATAAATAGTAACTTTGCCCTGCCATTTGCCAAAGATAGTTTCTTATATATGCTTTGAGTTTCGTATGATCTTTTGCTGTGAGGTTTCCTTCTTTTAGCTTCTTTCAAGTTGACGACCGTGTTTCTGTGTTTCTGTGTGTAGCACATCTTTAAGTATCTTTTGTAGGGCTGGACAAGTGGCGACAAATTCTCTCAGTTTCTGTTTGCTGTGAAAGGTCCTAATTTCACCTTCATTCACAAATGAGAGCTTTGCAAGATATAGTATTCTGGGCTGACAGTTTTTCTCTCTTAGTACTTGGGCTATGTCTCGCCATTCCCTCCTAGCTTGCAGGGTTTCTGATGAGAATTCAGCTGTGAGTCTAATTGGAGATCCTCTGAAAGTAATCTGACGTTTCTCTCTTGCACATTTTAAGATCTTTTCTTTTTGTTTCACTGTGGTGAGTTTAATTACAACATGTCGTGCTGAGGATCTCTTTTGATCACGTTTATTAGGGGTTCTATGAGCTTCCTGTACTAGGATGTCTCTATCCTTCTCCAAACCTGGAAAATTTTCTGCTAGTATCTCACTGAAAAGGCCTTCTAATCCTTTCTCCCTCTCCATGCCTTCAAGAACTCCTAGAACCCGAATGTTGGGTTTTTTAATAGTATCCTGTAAATTCCCAGCGATATTTTTTAGATTTCTAATTTCCTCTTCTTTTCTTTGGTTTGACTGTATATTTTCCTGTGCTCTGTCTTCTAGGTCCGATATCCTCTCTTCTGCTTCACCCATTCTGGTTTTAATGCCCTCAAGATTGCTTGTCAATTGATCTATTGAATTCTTCAATTCATTAAGATTTTTTGTCACTATCGTAGCTTCTTGTTCTACTAGTTGTTTCGTTTCGTTTTGATTCCTCCATAATATTTCATTCTCGTGAGAGAGATTTTCTATCTTATCCATTAAATATTTCTGTAGTTCAAGAATTTGTTTTTGAGAACTTCTTAATGGTCTTATCACTTTTTTGAGATCTGCTTCTTGCATTTCTTCTATCCCATCATCTTCATAATCCTGACTTGGAGTGTCTTTTCCATTTGGGGTCATCATAGCGTCTTCCTTGATCTTGCTACCTCGGAATCTATTTTTGTTTGGCATTTTTTTTTTCCACACTCTTTCTCCGGGTTGTCAAGGTAATGGAGTTTGTGTGCGTGGTGTGTTCCCAGATTTAGGTTCCCCCTCAGATTTATACAGCCTCGGGTTTTTGGTTCCGCCTGCCTCAGTGACGGGCGGGCGCTTCGCAAGGTGGGTGAAGAGAGAGGCTAGTGTCCGTGCGGGCTCCCCTCAATTGTGCTGTTTCCCCCGTGGGGTCTGTTTCCCCCCACCAGTGTCTCGGGATCTTTGTCTCACCTCCCGTTCTAGGGCTCAGTTCCTATGGCAACTTTGTTCCACCCGGTTCCCATCCTGCCCAGCGGCTCCTGTCCCGCCCGGTGGCTCCCATCCCACCCAGCGGCTCCCGTCCCACTGTGGCACGGTTTGCCATCGCAAACTTACTTTCCCCTAGGTCCTCTGTGTCTCATTCACTGGGTCCAGAAGAATTTCCTCTGCATTTTTTCCATGAGACTTTTCCTGAGGCTACAGTAACTCTGCTTTTATTAAACTATCTTTTCGCGGAGTGCTAGTGCACGTCCTCACTATTCCGCCATCTTGGCTCCGCTCTCCCAGTAATATTAATTTTAATTACTTTTTCCCACTATTTTTGTGCCTTCTCTGTGAAGCTACTAGCACATTTTCTATAAAATAATTATTCACCTAAAAGCCAGTTTGATTTAAAAGACTAAGTATTTCTTGGAGATGGAGCACTGACTGATTCACCTTTTTTTTATCTTCAGCATCTATCTTCATATTCAGTCATACAGGGGAACTTCAAATTGGTATTGCAAATGGAACTCATATATACTTATTTTGGTGAAAAAATTCAATTCCTTGCATAGTTTTTTTCATAATATACTCTTTCCCAGAATATTTGAAGACCTCTCCATGCATGGATTTAGAAATTTTTTGCATCAAAGTAAACTTTAAATTTGATTCCCCACCAACTTTTTTAAGTCCTCTTGTATTAGCCAATGTACAAATACGTGTGGGACTGAAATTAGAAAGCATTTAGACACCATAGATACTCTAAAATGAAAGATAGTATTGTTGCTATTTAAATTCATAGAATAACACCCTGACATTTTAAGCCAGTAAAGTGAAGTGCAAACTCTACAAAAGCTGCTCCTTCCCTTGATTAACACACTCTGGGTATTTAAATCTTAAATCTAATAGGAAAGTGAATAATGTTTTCTTAGCACAGATATCTATGTCTAAAAATCCAAAATAAAAGGGAACTCCTTATTTCGGAACTTCCTAATAGTCATCAGAAGTATTCATTAGGAATGATGTAACTCAAAGCCTGTAATGAAAACTGTGATTTTTTTTTAACTCTGCATCTTACATGACTTGAATTTCTCTAAGCCTTAGCAACTTGTGTACACAAATCAAATCATGGTAACTGCAACAATTCAGTTTAGTGGCTTATATCCCCAACAGCATAGCATAAGACTTCACCTTCCTCCCACTCACTCATGGGGTTGCTGGACACTGGCCCACCTGTTCATGCACTCCTGATAGGGACAAAATAGAGCCATGTGGTATGCAGAGGTTAGTTTCTAATGTCAGCATCTAAAGCCAAACAAAAAAAGGAGGTAAAATCAGATATACCCTGAAAACTCTTCTAGCCCCCAAGCCGTGTACATGTTTTTGTGTACATAAACTATGTATAAATATGCTCACACAAAATTTAATATTTATTATAATTTTCAGTATGTAATTGCACAAGGAGATTCTATTCAGAAATTGTCATGCAAATATTTCTCTGCATGGAATACTTCTGCAGATTGTTGAAGATTCCATCCTGTTTGGCTCTTCCTGTATTAACATCATTCTATCATTCATAGGTGACTTTATCCAGCCAGTTAACCCTTCCTTCATCTTTGTATTAGTCCAGTTTCCGTTGATAAAACAGAATACCTAAGGATGGGTTCTGTATAAAGAAAAGAGGTTTATTTAACTCACAAGATTTTTAAAAATTGATTTATTTATTTGGAAGGCTGAGTTACAGAGAGAGAAAAGACAGAGACAGAGAGAGAAAGGAGAGAGGAGGAGCTAGAGAGAGAGAGAGAGAGAGAGAGAGAGAGATCTTCCATCCACTGGTTCATTCCCCAAATGTCCACAACAGCCTGAGCTGGGACAATCTGAAGCCAGGAGCCAAAAGTTTCCTCCAGGTCCATGACATGAGTGGCAGAGGCCCAAAGATTTGGGCCATCTTCCATTGCCTTTCCAGGCATATCCGCAGGGAGCTGGCTTAGAAGTGGAACAACCAGGACTTGAACCATTGCCGGTTTGAGATGCCAGCTCTGCAGGCGCCAGCTTTATCCACTGGCCCTGAAACCAGTTATAGACACTAAAAAGTCCAAGATTGGCTGGCCCCTTCAGTTCAGCCTCTGGTGTGGACCTCATTACAAATCGTATTATTGTGACAGTGCATGCTAGACAGATCACAAAGTGAAACATAAAGGCAGAGAGCAGGGAGGACCAGGATTGTTCTTTTATAACTGACTCTCATGAGAGCTAAGTCCATGAGAACAGCATTCAGTCCTTCCAAATGACCCAATCACCTCCAACTAGACCCCATTTCTTAAAGGTCCCATCACCTTTCATCTCACCACAGTGAGAACCAAGCTTCCAACACAGGACCCCTTGAGGGGCACAGTCAAACCATATCCAAACTATACCAGCCAGAGCTAAAAGATACACACTTGGCCTGGCGGATGTTTAACTTCTATCTCCTGGATGAGGGAAACCCTTAACATCACCCTAGTATTTTTAAAATAGGCTTCTAACTTGTAATGATTATTACAATTTTGATTGACTCTATTCATTGCTGGGAATTCTCTCTCTACTCATGTAATCTGGATATTCCCTAAAGGATCTTGCATGTTTCTCCTACGTTCATTGTGGGTTTTAAGTATAATTGCTCAGAAGATTGTCTCTTGAGTTCTCTCAATCAATTGGTTTCTGTGAAAGTCTTTGCTTTCCTTTAGGATATAGATACATTCTATATCCTGGCCATAACAGAGAATTCCAAATTCTCTGCTTCTCCCTGGAGCACAAAACACTGCATAGCCTATTCAGGGATGCAAGGCCCCAGTCTTTGGATTGGAGGAGTCCTTTGCAAAGGCAGGAGATGAAATGGGTCCCATTTGGACAAGGCCTTGAGACTGTATATCCACCTTTGATTATGCCCAGGACATTGGTATCCCCTCAGAAGTACATTAAAAGAATCACTATGAAATCTCTTCTACCCAGAATCAAATGGATTATAGGAGCATAATACAAAACAGGTATCCTTTATTTTTACTTCTATTTTTATTTTTATTACTAATCATAAACATTTTCCCTTATTATACTTCTAAACCCCAGCCCTCACTCCTCCCTATCAACCAGACACACATTCTAGAGCCTCCCATCTTCCTTCAACAAATGCACTTGTTCTCTCCCAGTCTTAATAAAATGTAGAATTCTGTTGAAATTTGTTGCATTGTGTACTCATCTGTACACTGGTATGTTTTCCTTCTTCGTGCTCACAGTTCTGTTTATTTCCTTCCTAAAAACAACTCACATGAAAAAATGCTTGCCAAATGTTATTGCTTTCCAAAGTTATTTATTTGTATTTTAATTTATAAATATGTTACCATTACTTAAAGCGTCTGGGCACATTTGCAAAGTTAAAAACACAATTGTTAGAGAATACCATGCAAACTGTGGTATAAAAGTAAAAGAATATCAACTCTGCCTGTGTTAGATCCTCCTCAAGCAAACATCTAAATAAAAAGATGGCTATTGTATTGTGCCCCAAAAGGGATGTAAAGGCTTCCTAAAATCAATACCATGAACCAGTTCAAGGGTACAAGAACTTCTCATAAGAGAGAAAGTATGATTGCCTTATAAATTCAACAACTGTAGTGAAAGAATCCAGCATCCAGTTTCTCTAAGTGCTTTCGTGTTTTTCTGTCCCAAAAGCTCAGTAATGTAAATGCTATTTGTAACTGACATATATTGAGTGCTCAATACATAAATAGTTGTTTGCTTTCAACATTCATACTATCTTACCTCCCAACTCTTTAACTTTGATTATGCTGTTCACCAAATCTGGAATGCTTCTCTTTTTCCCCCTTTAACTGTGCTTGTGTTTTTTATCTAAGGAAAAGTATCCAAAAATTTGGCTTTCTGTTATCAGTGTGCTTGTGTATGTTGGATAATCTATGTTTCACTGCCATGAAGTAGTGACAATGTGTATGTATTAACTAGATTTTCCAGTTCAAATGTATGCACAATTTCAGCACAAATGTCAGGGTTCCTATGGAATACATCTGATAAAATCCATTAAAAATATTTAACAATAAGTTCTGCTGACTGAAGATAAATAAGGGTTATCTCAAAGAAATTATATATCTTATAAGAGAAAAAAGTATACATGTATATGTATTTTTTCAATAAAGTCTTACACCAGGGCACAAGAACCTATTGCAACCTTCTATATAATCAGCTCTTAGTAGGAAGAGGAATAGAAGAAGCAGAAAATAATACTTCTTCCCTTGAAGAGCTTACAGTCCTTCTGGAGGAAGACTATATAATTCCTTTTGCCAAAGATGGACAGATAGCCATGAGGATGGCTGTGCAACATGCATACCTCTCTGAAATATCTCCCCTGAGAGAACAATAGGAAATCACATAGTTTATCATCTAAATCATGACAACTTTGATAATGAAAGGGACATTATGACTCTAGGACAAGAGTTTGAGATTAGGACTATGTTGGGAAAACCTGAATGTATGGTCACCCTATAGACATGGCCATGAGTGTGGACATCTTAGTGTTGATCCCTCTCCCTTGAAGTGTGCTCCAGCACAGAATAACCACAACCCTAGCAAACATAATCACAATAAAGCAGAGAGGAAGATAAAAGGAGAGGGAAATATTTCATTTTCTTTTCTCTTCTGCTTCTCTCTCTCTCTCCCAACACACACACACACACACACATACACACACACTCAGACACACACACACACACACACACACACGTACTTATAATCTAAGAAGTAGACAGCCACAGAGAAAAAGATATGGATAAACAGAAACAGAGAGCTCCCATCTACTGTCTTAACTCCCCAAATCCTGCAAAAGTGGAGGGATGTGAGGGGAGCCAAAGCCAAGAGCCAGGAATACAATCTAAATCTCCCAAATGGGTGGCAAAGACCCAATTATTTGAGCCATCACCACTGCCTCCTAAGTTCTACATTATCAAATCCTAGAATGAAGATCCAGATCCACAGATTGAATCCAGGTACTACAAGATGGGATATGAGTATCTTAGTTATCATCTTCTGGGCCAAATAGCTACCCTTATTTCTCTTTTGAAGAGTTCAGAAATTTTTATTGCTAGTAATGCTTGCTTTGACCAACATCGTTGAACTAGATGACCTCATTTATCTCTAAAACTTGACTCCCCACCCTGGTCTAAATAGAAAGAAGAGCCAGGGCACCATCCTATTCCTTCATGAGGAGGTACCAGCAAGGCAGTTTTTCTTAGAAATGCACTGGATAAGACTGTACACTTTATTCACAATTGATGAGAGTGCCACAATTTATTCCAGCTACTCAGACATAAGCTCTATGATCAACATCTTTTTGAATCCTTCCTGTCTCAAGTCACCCATCTTCAGCCAGTTCCCTTCTAGAAGCAAGTGGCTGATTACTTTTGACTGAATGAATGAGACAGTGTCCATGACTACAGACAGGACAATATAGCTTATAGACAACAACTCTCACTTCCCTCTCCTAGCTCAGAGAAATATCTCCAAAGGAGCAAACCAGTGCCTTAAACATGTGTCACACTAGCATTGAAGAACTCAGTGGAAGATAGAATTAAAATATAAGTTTATTTGGGAGCAAATTTTTTTGAAATCCATGCATAGTTTTCTCATAATATACATTTCCATGAAATTTTTTAAGACATTTTGTGGTTTGCTTCTTGAGGAATATATCTGAAAAATGTTGAGTATAATTCAGTGGAAATTTTTATTTAATATATGGGTACAGAATCCCATTTTGATGTCAACAGCACATCTGTGCCTTTCCTCATTTAACAAAATCTTTCAACAGCTATTTGTTCACTTACTGTGTGCTGTTCAACATTCAAAATAGTTGAAGATAGATAACAAAGTGAGCAAACTTCAAAAGCCCCCTTTTATAAGGGGCAGGCATTATGGCACAGCGGGTTAAGCCACCTATAGCCCATATTAGAAAGCCTAGGATCAAGTCCCATCTCCAATTCACACTCAGATTCCTGACAATGCACACCTTAAGAGGCAGGTAGGTGATGGCTCAAGCACTTGGATTCCTTTCACCCACGTGGGAGACCCGGCTGGATTTCTGAGTTCCACTTCAGCCTGCCCTGGCTCTGGCTATTGTGGGCATTTGAGGAGTAAGCAAGCAAATGGAAGATTCATTCTCTCTCTCCCTCCCCCTCTCTCTCATTTTCCTCCATCTCTCCCACTTTCTGTTATTCTGCCTTTCAAATAAAAGTACATAAATAAACTTAAGAAAACAATCATGATGTGCAAAAATTCCCCTTGATGTACCTTACAATTATTCATTCATTTAATCATCACATAGCAAGTGCTTACACTATACATGTCTCTGATGAATTCATAACGAGTGAGATGTGATCCCTAACCTCCACAAAACTATACTGTATTGAAGATGCCTTTAAAGAATACAAATAGCTAATCTACAAAGGAGAGTTAAAGGGCTCTATGAGCATACATAAGTAAAGTGCCACAACAAGGGAGAGGAAAAGAATATCTAAGTATAATTAGGGTTAAAGAAGACTGCATCAGAGGAGTGGCATTCTCAGCACAGGCTCACAAAACTACACTGTCTATATTAGTTTTGAGCTTCTGCACATTTTGAATGCAAGAAAAACCTTAATAACAATATGAAAAATCAATACATTATTGAAGCCATCTAAATAAGTTTATCTGGAGATGAGTTTCCCACTGATGCAATCTGTATTTCATTTTCCTAACTCTGAGAATGCTAACTGGCAAGTTAACACTTATTGAGTAGCTCCCAAGTATCATGCACTGTTTGACATGCATTACATATAACAGAGCAATGAATCCTCTTGGCAACATTATGAGGTCAGCAACTATTGTTATCCGTATAGTAATCTAAGGAGACTGAGGCACCAGCAGGTTAAATAACTTGTCCTAAGTCCACAGCTAGAAAATGAGAGTCAGAATTCAAACAAAGGCAGTCTCGCACCTACATTTTAGTTTTCAACCCCTGTGCTATATTGTCTCTCTGTTAATCTGATGAAAATATTCAAAGGAATTAATGAGTGGTAACATTTGCACCTTCCAAGAAACAGATGACAGTAACACTTCATATCTCAACCCAAAGAATTGGCTCTTGTGTCACTTTATGGAAGTTTAAGTCATTGAAGGAAACATTTTGGGGGCTAGATTTTTTTGATGACTCTCAAATTACTTATCTCTAGATGTACTATTGTCTAGAAAAAATAAATGCAGAATGGATATGCTTGGATTATGATTTTCAGAAAAGAAAAAGTTAAGGAGCAGGCTTTGAATGTAGCAACTAAAACACGACTTGGGATGCTCACATCCCACAGTCGAGTGCCTGGGTTCAAGTCCTGGCTGTGCTTCCAATTCCAGCTACCTGCTGATGTGCATTCCAGGAAGCATCAAGTAGTGGCTCAAGCACTTGGGTTCCTGCCACCCAGATGGGGGACCTGAATGGGTTCCTAGCTCCTGGCCCAATATTGACTGTTAAAAGCATTTGGATAATGAACCAGCAGATAGGAGATATATTCATTCATTCTCTCTCTCTCTCTCTCTCTCTCTCTCTCTCTCTCTCTCTCTTTCTCTCTCTCTCTCCTCTCTCTCTGTATGTGTGTGTGTGTGTGTGTGTGTGTACATATATGTCTGTCTCCCTCTCCTCAATGTCTCCTCCTTTCAAATAAATTTTTTTAAATATAATTTTTTAGAAAGAAGCAGTTTGAATCCTTTAATATGTCTTGAGGCCAGGCCTGGGTGGGTTTCACCATGAGATCTTTAGTGTCAAAAATCAAGCAGAGCACATTGCCAAGAAAGAAAAGAAGTTCCAGAGCAGAAGCATTTTCTCTTCAGATGGCTCTAGAAAAGTGCTGAAACAAAGTTTGAAATACAGGAATTTTTCCGGATGTCTGCTATGAATACAAATCAGTCATTAAAATCAGCAAATTTGTATGTGTTACCATTACAGCCTTGGGCTATCTTGGAAGAAGTGATCCAGTTCTTCACCAGTGAGCTGTTAATTCTTGGAGAACTAGCTATTGTTGTCTTTGTGGAATTTTCCTCAAAGAAGTTTTCTTAGTTGCTATTGTTTAGGATATGGGTAGAGGTTCAGCTAATTGGATTAAATTCAGAAAGCTATATTTAAAATCATTATAAAATCTATTTTCCTTGGGTCACAAGTATTCTCTGCAACAATTTTGACCATGTTAATATTAAAATGTTCCTTAGGTATACTACCTCTCTCTAGTTATACATCCAACTCATGACTTCCCTTTACACCGTGCCTAGCCATTAGCACAGGAGCTAAGTTAGCCAGGGTTGGGAACACCTAACTCAATTTCCAACCCTCCTCATCTCCACATTCACTCTCAAATTGACAACAATATTATTAAGAATAATTATGTCAATCCAAAATTTATAATTTCATAGACTTCAAGTTGTTTTACATATGTTCTTATCTACACATTTGTTTTGAGTTACATCCACCCCTCCAGAATATAGAAGATGGAACACAGAATGTTAAAACAAAGCCTTGGAGTAAATGACTTGCCCAAGGTCAAGAACGTCATAGAAGAGTAGGAGGCATGACTTCATTCCCTGAGTTCAGCCAGCCTTCATACATATGACCATGCAAATGCTCTCATCCTTTCCTTTTATTTCCATTTGTGCTTGCATTATTCCACTTTAGGGAACCTTTTCTCAGATATACACTGTCTTCCAGTATCAGGCAGTGTTCTTTTGGCTTATCTTCTTTGTTTCATCTGGGAGTCAAAAAATTATCCTTCTCAAGACTGATAAGAACATAGCTCTTGATAATATGATTCCAACTAAGAAATACTTAGAATGAAAACCCAACTTCAGAATGCTAAATCCAGTTCCATTGATCTTTAAAATGTTAGTGACTGCCCCATCAGAATCTCTGAATGTCTCTGGGTGGCCCCAAGCCTCATGCTCTGTGCCTGGGAAATGTGTGGGGTATGTGGAGTGTCAGGAGCTAGCAAGCACTATTGGTCCATGGAGTAGTGTGCACAGGGATGCTGAGCCTCCTGCAACACACATGACAGTCCCATAGGATACAAAAATCAACAACCAGAAATTACTGAAAGTGGCCACTGTTGAGAAGCTCTGAAAAGAAAACCTGGTCCTGCTCAGAAAATACAGAAGTATTAAATCATTTTACCCTTTTCTTTGCTTTTATTTCATTGCTGAAATATTACATTACCATTCAACGTATAGTCTCATAAAACTGGTTTAACTAGGTAGCCATAGGCTGCCTTGACAACCTCACCATATAGTGTGCATGTATTGGCTGTGTCAGAAGATGGATTCTAAGTTTCCTAGACCCAGCTTAGCGTGCTGGGCCAGCCCATGCCTAATAACCATGCTTTTCATCACTCTCTCCTTTGCCTGTAGTTCTCAGGCCCCTGAGAAATAGGCAGCTGACCCTATGACTATGACTGGGCTGTGCAGTGCTTTAAGCACTTGGTATGTTTTCTCAGACTATAGAAATGCTATATATTTTGAAGCTTTTTTTTCTATCCAGAGAGGGGGAGATGGAGGTCAAGCAGTGAGACTATGCTTTGACTTCTATATTTCAAGGGAGTAACAGGACAGTCAGTTCTGGCTTTCATGTAAGTTGTCCCTCTGCTGTGAATGGGTTTATTTTCTGCTCTGAGAAATCTTTGTTTCCAACTCTTTTACATTTTTTATTGGCTCCAGAAACTGCAAGTGTGAGCTACCAAAAGCAAGATTAAATTCAGGACTACTTATTTTTGTACAACCAGACTCCCCTCTAGCTTTTTTTTTTTTTTGACAGGCAGAGTGGACAGTGAGAGAGAGAGAGAGAGAGAGAGAGAGAAAGGTCTTCCTTTACTGTTGGTTCACTCTCCAATGGCCACTGTGGCCAACGCACCATGCTGATCCAAAGCCAGGAGCCAGGTGCTTCTCCTGGTCTCCCATGCAGGTGCAGGGCCCAAGGACCTGGACCATCCTCCACTGCACTCCTAGGCCACAGCAGAGAGCTGGCCTGGAAGAGGGGCAACTGGGACAGAATCCGGTGCCCTGACCAGGACTAGAACCTGGTGTGCCGGCTCCGCAGGCGGGAGATTAGCCTATTGAGCCGTGGCGCCAGCCAACCCCTCTAGCTTTTGTTCCTTTTGGGGATGACCTAAGATGGCATTCTTCATTTTCTCCTAATATTTATCCTTCCTTTAATGCCCTAAGAAGTGGAATAAATTGTTACCATCCTTTTCATGGTTAGAGAAACATAGTTTGGGGGTCTGGCATTGTGGTACAACAGATTAAGTCACCGCCTGCAGTGCTGGCATCCAGTGTGAGTGCTGGTTCGAGTCCTGGCTGCCCCACTTCCTATCCATCTCCCTGCTAATGCTAGGGCCCTTGCCACCTACATGGGAGACCTGGATGGAGTTTCAGGCTCCTGATTTCAGCCTGGCCCAGCCCAGCCATACTGGCCATTTGGGAAATGAGCCAGCAGAGGGATTTTAATATCTCTATCTTCTCTCTCTCTCTCTCTCTCTCTCTCTCTCTCTCTCTCTCTCCCCCTCCCTCCCTCCCTTCCCTCTTTCCCTCCTTCTCCTTCTCTGTACCTGTGCTTTTCAAATAAATATCAATCTTTCAAGAGAGAGAGAACAAAAAAGCATAGTCTGAATTTGTACTCACACCAAAAGTGAGGACCCCCTCTGCCGGTTAGAAATTGTTCCAAGAAGGCTCTGCTCTGGATCATGGGAGGGAGACCTGAGACAGGAGACTGGTCGTAGGCAGGAGCTTTCATGGGACAAGGCTCCAGAAGGAAGCCTTCAAGCCTGAGTGCTAAAGAAGCATCTCTGAGGTTTACCAGGCCCCGTCAACACTCCAGGGAGTCAGGGCAAGACATTTAATGTGATGCTGACCTGTGAATCCAGTCAGTCTCTGCTGAAGAGCTCACTGCCTGCGTCAAGCCAAGCCCATTATTATTTTATCATTATTTATAGTTTCCTTGGGCATCAGCTATTAGCTCATTCATCTGGAAAAAGACAGTCGTGTTTTAGATTTTACTTTTCTCACAAGATGAACAGGACAAACCTCTGTGGAAATTGCCCCTTGTCTGAGACCAGATACATGGGGCCTGGAATGTACCATTTTTAAGGTGTTAAATGGGATCTCCACTCGTGGCCTTGTAGTTTGACTTTGTCCTTAGGAACGTGGCCTGTTTCTCAATTTTCTGTTTTCTATAGCCACCGCCCTAGTTTAGGCTTGTCTGCAGTCTCCCAGAATTGTGGCAATGCCCTCTCACCTCCACCACACTCTCTAAGGAGTTGCCACAGAACTGCACATGCTACTCTCTATTTTATTTTTTTTTTAATCTTTTTTTCCAGTTTTTTTTTTTTTTTTACAGGCAGAGTGGACAGTGAGAGAGAGAGACGGAGAGAAAGGTCTTCCTTTGTCGTTGGTTCACCCTCCAATGGCCGCTGCAGCCAGCGCCCTGCAGCCTGCGCACTGCGCTGATCCAATGGCAGGAGCCAGGTGCTTCTCCTGGTCTCCCATGTGGGTGCAGGGACCAAGCACTTGGGCCATTCTCCACTGCACTCCCGGGCCACAGCAGAGAGCTGGCCTGGAAGAGGGGCAACCTAAACTCTGTAGCAATTCCCACTGCCCACAGATAAAATTCTAGCCCCTTCTGGCCATCCCTCTGCCTCCCTCAACTGTGGTGAATTCATCTGCCCAAGACTGTTAAAGTTTCCCACCTTTCTCATGCCACCAAGACCTGCACTTGTGAATAAGCTGTGCCTTGTCCCAGAATGCTTTTCTCAGCTGCATTCTGTCTTTCCTTGGCTAACTCCTATGCATCATTTTAAGCTGAGACAGGTCCCCTTCCCTGCACACCACCAACCCTGTCTGCTGCATTAATACATATAGTGATTATTTCACTTTATTCACTATGATATAATTATCTTTGTGCATGTTTGCCTCTCCATTAGACCTTAATGATAGGAAATGGCTTACTCATCCTAGAATTCTAGTTTTTGTGTAATAAATGGAGTATGCAAATACGAATCTAATAAAACTATGAACTCAGATCCTTTTGTACATCTACATGATCTTATCTTATCAGGACCCTGGTTTCCCAGGCCATTCTTTTTACCCTAGAAAGGGGAGTCCAGTATAAAGGGGTTCCATACGCAAATATCTGTTTATAAACTTAGATCAGTGGTAGCTGAGATTTTAAAATAAGGAGTTCCCAAGTTACTCTCCCTGCTAAAAATTCCCCAAATGTTCACCATATCATCAGGACAAAGTCCAAATTTATCCACCTGGAATGCAAGCTCTGTTATAATCTGTCATCGACACATGTTCTGGCCGTTTTTCTCTTCTGTCCTCTACACAAACCTTTCTCTCTTCAGACCCTATGTTAATTTTTTTAACCTTCAATGTCCTTGCAATGTGATATGCAAAAAAAAAAAAACCACTTTCTTTATTTGAATTTTTTCTTCATTTTATTTGTAAGGCAGAGAAACAGAGACACAAAATGAGAGAGCTCCCATCTTCTGATTCATTCCCCAAATTTTGGGTTAGGCCAAAGTCAAGAGCCAGGAATTCCTTCTGGCTGATCTCCCACATCAGTGACAGAGTGCCATGTATTTGAGCCATCACCTACTGCATTTCAGAGTAAAAAACTGAAAGAAAACTGGAATTGGAAGAGGCACTGGGACTAGAACCCCAGGCACTCCAGTATAGGATGTGGACATCCCAAGTGGCAACCAAACATCTGCACCAGGCCTCCAGCTCAATGCCCCCTTTCTTCATCACCATTACACTAAAAAGTGGCATCCAATATAAAAGGGAACCACTGAAATTTTAAAAGGAGGAATTCACAAGTTACTCTCCCTGCCAAGCATTTCCCCCTTTAAAATCCTATAGCAATTATGAACTGCCCTTCTAATAAACGTTATGCACTTAATATTTGCATAGTGTCCTTCATGGCTATACAATGCTATATTTTTATTTTTTAAATAAAGATGTCAGACAGACAGTAAAGTTAGAAACTCATAGGGGCTACATCATGTCATTATACTTTTGCATGTTTCCATGATTCCAAATCTTGCCTACTACAATAAAATAATAACCATTTAATGATATTTGAGCTTCACATAGGAAAAAAATCAGAAGTAAAACCAAAGGCAAGGATTTAGCCTAGCAGTTATGAGGCTGGTTAGACTCTTGTGTCTCATATTAGGAGTACTAGGGTTCAACACCCAGCTCAGACTGCTGATTACAGCTTTCTGCTAATGTAGACCTGGGAGGCAGTGGTAATAGTTCAAGTCATTGTGCTCCTGTCACCCATGTGAGAGGCCTGGATTGAGTTCCTGGATTGAGTTCCTCCCAGCTTCAAACCCAACCCAGTTCCAGTCATTGAGGGCACTTGTGAGAGTAAACTAGTGAATGGGAGCTTAGAATCTCTTTCTCCCTTTCTCTCTTTCAAATAAATATGTAAAATTTTAATTAAAAATAAAATAAAACATTATACATAATCTGAAATGAGCTTTATTAACCCAGGCCCCTTCAACCTGACATATTTTTTAAAAGTAATGAAATTTCTCTCAACATGGCCAGGAAAGAAAAAAAAATGACTTTTTACAGATTAATAATCCAGGACTAAGAGAACATGTGTTTGCTGGTAAGCATGGGACAGGATTGAGGGAGGAACACCAGGCATCAGCAGGTAATTAATCAACCATGGGGAATAATGCTTTTAGAGAATATAGCAATAGTCAACAGTTTGGCAAGACATTAGCATCAAGGAACTCCAAAAAAATAATAATAACCATCTCCTAAAAGATGTGCAGGAAAAGAAGGCAGCATAGAAATAGTTAAGAGATCAAAATTTGGTCCCAAATATAGATGGATGAATTTTTCCCTGCCACTTACTTTTTGAAAAATTACCCTCTCTAAACCTCAGTTTCCTCTTTTCTTAACCTATGTAAGAATTAAAGAAGATGTTGGCTGGCACCACGGCTCACTAGGCTAATCCTCCACCTGTGGCACCGGCACCTTGGGTTCTAGTCCCGGTTGGGGCGCTGGATTCTATCCCAGTTGCTCCTCTTCCAGTCCAGCTCTCTGCCGTGGCCCGGGAGTGCAGTGGAGGATGGCCCAAGTGCTTGGGCCCTGCACCCACATAGGATACCAGGAGGAAGCACCTGGCTCCTGGCTTCGGATCATCTCAGTGCGCTGGCCGCAGTGCGCCGACTGTGGCAGCATTTGAGGGGTAAACCAACAGAAAAGGAAGACTTTTCTCTCTGTCTCTCTCTCTCTCATTGTCTAACTCTGCCTGTCAAAAAAAAAAAAAAAAAAGAATTAAAGAGGATGCAAAGGCTCTTGCTCAATATATGATAAACTCCCGATAAATATCGACACTATTACAAAGAGTAAGAGTAGTACTGTTACGTTGTTTGAAACCAACTGAAAATCAAGGAACAGGAAATATTTGAAATTCCAGGCTAATAATCAATAGTGAACCTCAAGAAAAACTCTCCTCCATTACTGGCTAGTCTTTCAGGGGGAAGCATGGGTAGAACCCAGTTATAACCAAAATCTGGTACTACAATCAAGTTAGAAACCTCTTCATTATACTGGGGCTGCAAAGGGTGGTGGCTTCATTTCAGGACTAACTTCCAGTTGTTAGAATTAGGCTGTTAGGCATAAACATAGATGAATTATGAGAGTCTAGAGACCAAACAATAACTTGGGGGTGCTTAGAGGGTAGAGGAGGATGCTAGCACTGCAGGCAGTGGCTTTATTTGCTGTGCCACAGTGCCAGCCCCCTTTTTTTAAGATGTATTTATTTATTTGGTGTGGGATGGGGGTTGGTGAACAGAGAGAGAGACAAAGAGAGATCTTCCAACCACTGGCTTACTCCCCAAATGACTTCAATGGCCGGAACTGGGTCAGGCCAAAGCCAGGAGCCAGGAGCTTCCTCCAGGTCTCTCACATGGCTGCAGGAACCCAAGTACTTGGGCCAATCCCCACTGCTTTCCTAGGCACATTAGCAGGGAGCTGGATGGGAAGTAAAGCAGCCAGTACTCCCATATGGAATACCAGTGTCGCAGATGGTGGCTATACCCACTGCACCACAACCCCAGGCCCCCAAACAATAACTTCTGTGATGTTTGCCAACTACTGACACACATGAACCCAGAATATTCTAGAAGCTGAGCTTCCTTATGAACCTCAACTGCCTGGGGACAAGGGAGTGAAGGGAAAGAGGGATAACCAAGGTAAAGCCCAAACAAAACCAGATATAAATTGTTGAGCTTCTAAAGGATAATCCCTTCAACAAATGGTGCTGGCAAAACTAGATGCATATATGTTAGAGAATGAAGTTGGATCCATACCTCTCACCATATACAAAAAAAATCAACTCAACATAGATCAAAGACCTAAATTTAAGGCCTGAGACTGTGAAGCTACTGAAAGAAAATGTAGGGGAAACTCCAAGACATTGGTGTAGGGAAAGACTTCTTGGACAAGACCCCCAAAGCATAGTCAACAAAAGCAAAACTAAACAAATGGGATTATATCAAACTCAGAGGCTTCTACATGGCAAAGGAAAGAAAATAGCACGAAGACATGCAGAATGGGTAAAAGTATTTACAAGCTACCTATCTGACAAAAGATTAATATCCAGAATGTATCAGCAATTTTAAAAACTCAGTAGCAAAACAAAAAAAAAAAATCAAGTTAGGAAATGTGCAAAGGACCTCAAAGGATAGTTCCCAAAAGAATACATACAAATGGCCAACAAATATATGAAAAAATGCTCAGCATCAATAGCTATTGGGGAAATGCAAATCAAACCCATGATGAGATATCACCCCACCCCATCTGAATGGCTAAAGTCCAAAAGAGTAACAGATGCTGGTGAGGATGTGGAAAAAGGAAAACACTTTTACACTGTCGGTGGGAATGTAAATTAGTGCAGCCACTGTGGGAAACCGTATGGAGATTTCTTTAAAAAATGAGAAGTAGATTTGCCATGTGATCCAGCAATCCCACAATATCCAAAAGACATGAACACATTGTATCAAAGAAATACCTGCACCACCATGTTTATAGCAGTACTGTTCACAGTATACAAAGTATGGAACCAACCAAGGTGTCTATCATCATATGAATGGATAAAGAAAATGTACTATATATACACAATCCATTGTGTATATATTATTCATTTATAAAAAAGAATGAAATTTTACCAATTGCATCAAAGTGGCTGCAACTGGAAGACATCATATTCAGTTTAATAAACCAGACACAGAAAGGCAAGTGCCACATATTTCTCCCCTATATTTGGGAACTAAAATTTTTTAAAAACAAAAAAATTCCTGTGTATACCAGTATCACTGCAAATATAGTTTTGTAAAATTTTGTTTTATATCTATCTTTGTCAAATCAATGGTTAAGAATGCTATACTACTATAGTTTTAATGATCTGTGTTTACTTTAAAATTTGCTGTAGATGGGTGAAATGGTCATTTTTCCATTCAATTATAGTTTATAGCCATTGTCTATATTCCCGCTTAACTAGGGTCTTTTTGCCTTTTACTTGTTAAACTTTTTATTTGTTGAAGCCTTAAGCCTTTTACTGTAATGTAAATTTAAAATATGTTATCCCAAAGACTAAAAAAAGAAAAAAAAACAGAAAGGGAGAAGGAAGGAGGATGGGAGGGAGGAAAGGGGAGGGACAAAAAAGAAGGAACATCATTATATTCTTAGAATTGTATCTACAAGCTATGTTGAATCGGTTAATAACTAATTTAAAATTTATGAAAAGCAGCAGCAGCACAGAGTAGTCAATGTAAATCACCACTCTAATAATGAATGAGGACACCCCAAGCAGCTGCCTATCTTGCAGCACCACAACTCCCACCCCAGGCAAAGAGAGTTTAAAGATGTGATGAAGGCTGAAGCCCGGAGAGGAGGAGCCTTGCCCTGGATTGTCCAGAGTCCCTCATCGACTCAGATGCACATTAAATCAGAGAACCTTTTCCAGCTGAGTTCCGAAGACAGCAGGCTGTGATGACAGAGTGGTCAGATGCAGGGTTGCTGATGCAAAGGGGCCACAAACCATTGTCACATCCAGGAATCCAGGCAGCCTGTAGACACTTTTCTCCCGTCAGTCGTCCAGAGGGGAATGCAGCTCTGCTGACACCTTGATTTTAATCCTGTAAGAGCTATATTAAACTTCCAAGCTTAGAACCTTCAGATAATAAACTTGTGTTGTTTGGGGGTGGGGGGGGAGTAAAAAAGATTTTGAGCATATACCATTTACCAGGAATTATACAGCAATGGTAGCCTCCTGTGGCAAACAGTTAGGTCAGGGCTTGCAATACCTCATGCAGTGATGATGAGAATGTTCTCTACCGTTCAGAAGGGCAGTCACTTGCTGCAGGTGACCACTGAGCAGCTGACATGTGCCAGTGTGCTTGAAAGACTGCATTTTAAATTGAAATTTTAATTCATTTCAGTATAAATAGCTGCATAAGCCTGGAGGCTACCATATTAGATGGCACCAGTCTAGGAAAAGAAGGCTGTGAGCAAGTAAACTCACAAGACGTTATAAAATGTAAAGTGTATGCAGAAAAGGATAAGGTTCAGGTTGAGGAGTAGTATGGCAGGGAAGTGTGACCTCTGGGAGATGGGAAATGTGCTGAAGAGGAACACAGGCATGGCTGATTGGAGAGCTGCAGACCACCACAGGGGTCTGCATTTCATTTGAGGTAATTTGTTTACATTTTTAAAAGAGCGCTGTGCCTGACTGCTGTATGGAAAATGTGTGAGCCTGCAAAACAGTGCTTCCTCTCTGAATGCACGTCTGTGTTTCCTTGAGTGAATTTGCTAGTTCGGCTCATCTCGCAATCAGAATACAGTCTCTTTCGTATCAGTGTGTACTTATGTTCAAAAGGACTATATACTCTGCATCAATATTAATTCAACTAAATTAATGACAAAGGCCGGCGCCGTGGCTCAACAGGCTAATCCTCCACCTTGCGGCGCCGGCACACCGGGTTCTAGTCCCGGTTGGGGCACCGGATTCTGTCCCGGTTGCCCCTCTTCCAGGCCAGCTCTCTGCTGTGGCCCGGGAGTGCAGTGGAGGATGGCCCAGGTGCTTGGGCCCTGCACCCCATGGGAGACCAGGATAAGCACCTGGCTCCTGGCTCCTGCCATCGGATGAGCGTGGTGCGCTGGCCGCAGCGCACCGGCCGCGGCGGCCATTGGAGGGTGAACCAAGGACAAAGGAAGACCTTTCTCTCCGTCTCTCTCTCTCACTGTCCACTCTGCCTGTCAAAAAAAAATTTAAAAATTTTAAAAAATTAAAAAATTAAAAAAAATAAATTAATGACAAATGCTGTTTGAGTTTTCTAGTTCAGGGGTAGGAAAAAACTTCCTAAGTATGTTAATAAGAGTTCTGTAGTTGGATAATGAAGGATCTGTGTCAGAACTACCCAATGCTTTCACTTCTAAGAAGTACCTAACCACTAGTTACGTCAATGAACCAGCTGTACACAAAGACCATGAGGTTATCCTTGGATGTTTGGAAGAGGTCAGTTTGCAGAAGGTAAAAAAGGAGGAACTCAACAAGTGGAAAAGATAACTGTGAAACGACAAATAAAGAAGATCCACAGAGAAAGATTAAAGCAACTTTGGTTAATTAAGTAACCTAGGGAAGAGAAGATTAATAAATTATTGGAAAGATATTAAGAACTGCTCTTCTTAGGATAAGATGGGGTAAGGCCTAGCTGGGCTACATTAATACTGAACAGAGAACTAAAGTCAACTGACTGAAACTGCAGAAGATGCTATTTATGGCAGTGAAACTCAAGACTCCATGAGGAAAGCAGAGCAGTGTCCTTCTGCGAGGTCTTTAAAACGGAATAGATTCTCATCAGTCTCATTTGAAAGGTTTAAGTATGATCCTGCCTAAAGGCAAGGTGATGAACGGAATGACTTTTCAAGGTCCCAGCCAGTCAGTCCGAGGAGACCATACAGCTGAGGGTGTGCAATGATTTTCTTTTGTTTACCCATAGCTTATTGTTTTACACCACCATGTGGCCACACTGAATAGAAATGTTATAAATTGTGAATCTGAACAGAGGCCTTGAGAAATGTCAATAGTGTAGTCTCATACTCTTAGAATCATACCATGGATTTAGAAATATTCAGTCTGTGAAATCACCTGGCATGAATTTGCTTATACCCATGATTCTTTTGTGGTATTCAGTTGGAAAATAAAGCCAGTACCTATTTCATTAACAGTAACATACCAGATTCTTTTATAATACATTTCCCACTCTATAGGAGCAGGAGTTGGCTCACAAAATGCCGAATTCATGACATAAAAATTTTTTTCTTTTTAAATGCGTATTTTAAAAAAGTCACATTCTGATCCTTTTACATGTAACAGATGTATTAAATAAATGAAATGTGGCTTCAGAAACAATTTTGTAAAATGAATTCAAACATGGTATCAAAATGCTAGTAGATTTGCTTGTAAGAAAGCAATAATTATTGACACATGACTGAAGGTATCACGTTAAAAATAATTTTAGATACTACACATTTGGCCAGTGTGCTTCCTGGTACCTTTTCTCTTAAATTTGTATAGTAACTACATCAGCATCTATTTGCATTGACTAAGCTTTCATATGAGCTAATCATTTTATTAGATTCTATGTTAGACAGATTAGATTGTCACTCCATTATTATGCCACCCCTACTACAAAAGCATTCTGCTAATTATGGGCAGCGAGATAGCCTGAGGACCAATCTGCTTGTGTTAGAATAGTAGTAAGCTATGTAACTCTGTTAGCCTCAGGTTAGCATATAATTTCTTTTTTATGTTTAAATAAATTTAATCATTAATTCAACTAATATTTACTATGTGACTACTATGCCAGGTTCTATTTTAGGCCCTCTAGGGGGTAGAAGAGTGAGTAAAACAAAAATCCCTGCCCTCAGAGAGTGTACATTCCATGTTAGGTTTCATGAACCATAGGATCACTGTCACAACAATGCAACTCTTCTATTACAGAATGAAAACAGTCAGAGATAATGCATAAATAATATATGAATCAGTATTAACTTATTAACTTTAATGAACACTTAATGACCATTAAAACTTTATTTATAAACACAGGTGGCAAATCAGATTTGGCCCATAGGTCATAATTTGCTGAGCTCTGCAATAGAAGACAATAAAGATGGTTAAAACTAATAATAGGGGCCAGCGCCATGGCTCACTAGGCTAATCCTCCACCTTGTGGTGCCGGCACACCGGGTTCTAGTCCCAGTCGGGGAGCCGGATTCTGTCCTGGTTGCCCCTCTTCCAGGCCAGCTCTCTGCTGTGGCCAGGGAGTGCCGTGGAGGATAGCCCAAGTGCTTGGGCCCTGCACCCCATGGGAGACCAGGATAAGCACCTGGCTCCTGCCATCAGATCAGCGTGGTGCACCAGCTGCAGCACACCAGCGGCAGTGGACATTGGAGGGTGAACCAACGGCAAAAGGAAGACCTTTCTCTCTGTCTCTCTCTCTCACTGTCCACTCTGCCTGTCCAAAAAAAAAAAAAAAAAAAAAACTAATAATAGGGGCCAGCACTGTGGTGTGGGAGTTAATCCTCCACCTACAGCACTGGCATCCTTATGGGCATCCCGTATGGCCTGGGAAAGCAGCAGAGGATGGCTCAAGTGCTTGGGCAGCTGCACCCAGAAGTAGCTCCTGGCTGCTGACTTCAACCTGGCCCAGCCCCGGCTGTTGCAGCCATTTGGGGAGTGAACCAACGGATTGAAGATCTCTCTCTCTCTCTCTCTCTCTCTCTGTCTCTCTCTGTCTCTTACTCTCTCTGTGTAACTCTAACTTTCAAATAAACAAACCTTCTTTACAAAAAAAATTAACCTGTGACCAGATGGCCCCAAGAGTCAAATGCCATTATATCGACTTTGGGTTTTACCCCAAGAAGGACAGAAAGCTTTGCAGTTTTGAGCATAGAAGTGGCGGCTCTGGCACACTAATTTTAATAGCATCATTCTGGCTGCTGTGTTGAGAATAAGCCGATGGAGAAGCAGGGAGCCCAATTTGGAGGTTGTTGCAATAAGCTATTTGAGAGACTTTGGACCAGATGGTAATGCTGGAGACACTGAGAAGTAGCAGAATTCTTCTCAGTGTCTCCAGCATTACCAAGATAACCTGACTAGGATTTTGCCTCAGATTATGAGCAGGGAAACAGAGAAAGAGAGGACTTAATGGTCTTGCCATGAGAAACCAAATAGATGGAAAAAACAGTTAGAAGTTGGGGAAGGAAACAGAAGGAAGCTCAGAGTCTCAGGTGTAATTACATTAAGTTTGATTCCTAAAAAAATATCAAAGTAGAGATGTGGAGAAGGCAGCTCCTACAAGATGTAGGAGATCTGGAAGAGGTTATCAATGTGTAGATGGTGTCTATTATCTAATCATTAAACTGATTAGTTCACCTAGAGAAGGAGTATAGAAAGAAGCGGTCCATTCATTGTTCCTTGTGTACTCCAAAGTTAGAGATGAAGAGATGTCAGGAAAGGAGGCTGTAAAGAGCACCCAGTAAACAGGAAGGAAATCAGAAAGAGTGGAGATCTGAAAGCCAAGAGGAAACGTGTGTGTTGGAGGAGCGAATGAGCAATTGCATTGCTTGCACTGAGAGTGGGACACAGCACATGGGAATGTGAGACCATCAGCAGCTCTGACAAGAGCAGCCTCAGTGAAGTGGGAGGATTGAAAGGCCTGCTGCAGTGAGTTCCAGGGACAAGGGGACAGAAACAACACATAGAGGAGACACACAGTCGCAGCTCCTCCTCAAAGAGTTTTGGGGATTTGGCTTTTTTGTGTTATAGCAAAGGAAATAATTAGCGTAATAACTGGAGGGGGAGTGAGGCTAGAGATGCTTTTGGGATATTTTGTTTTAAGATGATAGAAACAACAGGCTGTGTGTGTGCTAGCTCCAGGAAAGCAGCAGAAATTGAAAGAGAGAGGAAACCAGAGAGTGAGAGCATTTCTGGTGCAGTCTGTGGTTAGGCACAGTTGGATGAGATCTAGTGAGGAGCTAGGTAGGTTGAGTTCACGTTTGACCATCTTCAGTGGTGCTTAACACTTAATAAAGGCTCAAAACTGACAGATACTGAACCCTCAACTGTCAGATGAAAGGGGGTATGGCCAACATGATTTTACAGTTCCAATGTGGCTACAATAGTGAGTAGATTAGTACAAGTAAAATGAGTAGAAAAATGATAATGAAATAAAGACAGAAGCAACACTGAATCAAGTTGACTAGCACCTAGGATATTGATCTAATGGTAAACAGTACCTGCAGGAGAGTGGGAAGAATGATGGGTTACTGTTTACATTTGATTCATGGGTTGAATATGCCAGAACCAGGATCCCACAGGGTACTTGATGCCTTATAGTTGTTCAGTGGGTTGATTAATTAATTATCTTTGCCCTTTATAAATTCAGCATGATAAAGAAACCCCTGTCTCTTGCTTCACAAATATTGCATGGCATAATGTTATTTCCATGCTCTTTTCGTCATCTTCCATAGACTTTTACTGATTCATACAGGCTGAGCTGTAGGGCAGAGCTATGATAGAGAACCGTTCAAAGGAAGGTGGGTGGTAAAAGTATAGAAACCATTTCCACTGGGAAGAAAATGAGTTGGAGCAACACCTATCTAAATGTGTTCCTAATATGAATCCACCTTTATGCCAGGTGTGGGAAGAAATACATCATACTTATGAAATATATCTCAGCAAATATGTAGCTTTAGGAAACCACATTTTGTTATTTAGTACTATTGTTCTTTCACTCTTATAATAATTGTTCCTCACTGAGGTATGGCAGGTAACAAATTTCAATGCTTCTCAATTCTTCACTGTTTCAATATAAATTTGGAACAGTGTTCCTTTGGAAAAAGACTTGAGCCCCCAGGTGTAATAAAATTATACTTTGGATTGTAGCAAACAATTTGACACCACATCATTACAGGAAAGAAGTAACTCTTGGAAAACATTAATAAAAATGCTAAAACATCTAATTTTACAATGTTGAACTCAAAATCAGATCATCAGAAACACTAAGAATGCAGAAAAGCCCTAGAAACCAATTATGGTGCTCTGTCTACTTCCCTCTCACAGTTGTTTCAATCCAGGGATGGCAATCACTAACATTATAGAAACTGTCAGTTTAACTTTCATTTAATCCTGGCCTCTGTGTCTGTAATTCAGGATTATCTTTTATATTTTCTGCATGTTTTAAGGTTGGAAAATTTCTTTTCTGAAATCTGCTTAGTAATTTTAGAACTTTAATTGTTCTTGAAGAAAAAAATAGTAAAATGGAATAGCTAAGGGGGCCTATGACTATAATGTACTCATACGAAAGCTGACATTTAACTAAGGATTGACAGTTCCATCAATGAGTACCCCTAGTTGCTCGGTTTAGTCATTTGTTTATCTCAGAGCTAGGCAAAATACCTCAAATCTGGCCTACTCTGTTTTCTATAAATAAAGTCTTATTGGAACACAGCCACACATAATTTGTTTACACTGATGCTTCCACAAGGCAAAGTTGAGTGATTGTGAGACCACATGGACTACAAAGCCTGAGAAATTCTCAGTCCGATCTTTTCCAGTAAAAACCTGCAGAGGAGGGGAACAGTATTTGGTCTGGCCTTGCCAGGGCATATACAGGCAGGACTTGAATTTCGATAAATTTCATATGGCCCGCAAATGATGTTTTCAATATCCAAATGGCCCTTGACAGAGGAAAGGTTCCCACATCCTTGTGAAGCCAGGTTTATTTTGCCACACTTACACATCCAAATGCTAGTGGGAGGAGGACTCAAGAATCCAAACCATGTCATCACTGAGATTAGTTATTCTTAAATTGTTATCATTTATTCTGAAATGTTGCTGTGCCACTCTTTTCTAGCACCACATGTGTAAAAAGAAAAATACCAAGCCAAGTAATCCTCGAAATGCTGGTGTTTGCTGCCATTGTTGGGTTTTTTCCAAGATCTAATTTTGGTCTGTCCTGAGCAAGAATCTTAACGTTTTAATTCTTTTGCCAGAGGACTATCGTAAGTTTATAGTTGCTGTGCCTCAGACAACCTATGTTTAGGGAAGGGAGATTTCTAATTCAATTCACAATAGTGTCAAGAAACAACGCATATCTGCAGGCAGAGATAAGAGAAACATTCAGGGGTACACAGTGATAGCTCTACTTAAATAAATAAACTTTTGGAACTAGTGATTAGGTATACAGGATTATTATATGTTTAATTGGCTAACGTGACAATTTCGAATTACTTCTAGTCACATTTAATTGGATTTGGAATCTCTGGAGAAAAGAAATAGAGAGGCCTAGCAGAGAAACAGTCATAAAAGTAAACTGTTTTTCCAAAGGCTGCTAAGTAATGCATTAATATCCATTGCACAATAGTTTTTAATATCCCCTCAGCTTAATAAGACTAATGCAGTGGTGGGACACAACAGATACTAAAGCCAATTCCATTAGACACAAAGTTTAAGGGAGGGGATGATTCATTGAATTTGACATTTTTTTTTGTTTTCAATTTTAAGAAAGCTAATTTCATCAGAGGTGAATAACTTTTAACTTGGTAAAGTCTGAGATGTACTGAAATACCAGTCTAATAATTAGCTATCTGTGCCACATGAGGCTTAAAGGTATTTTAAAATTCACAACATCTATTATCCTACAAATTCTATTTTTAAATAATTATTTTTTAAAAAGATTTTATTTATTTATTTGAAAGAATTACAGACAGAGAGAGAAAAAAAAATAGAGAGAGAGAAAGGTCTTCTATGTGCTGGTTCACTCCCCAAATGGCTGCAATGACTGGAGCAGGGCTGATCCAAAGCCAGGAGCCAGGAGCTTCTTCTGGGTCTCCAACGTGGGTGCAGGGGCCCAAGGACTTGGGCCATCTTCTACTGCTTTCCCAGGCTATAGCAGAGAGCTGGATCAGAAGAGGAGCACCTGGGATAAGAACCGGCACCCATATTGGATGCAGGAGGAAGCTTAGTCCACTGTGCCACAGCACCAAACCCTCTATAAATTCTTAATATAAAGCAACTCAAACAAAGCAATCTCTCATCATCTTTAAATAGTCTTATACTGTAAAAAGAGGAAAACACATGGCTCATTGCTTTTCTCTTATAGTTTTAGATTAGCTACCCCCACAACAGCACTATAAATTCTTTTTTTAAGAGTTATTTATAGAGAGAAAGTCAGAGTTACACAAAGAGTGGAGAGGCAGAGAGAGAGAAAGAGAGAAGTCTTCCATTGATGGTTCACTCCCCAGATGACTGCAATGGCCGGAGCTGCGCCAATCCAAAGCCAGGAGCCAGTAGCTTCTTCCCGGTGTCCCTTGTGGGTACAGGAGCCCAAGAACTTGGGCCATATTCTACTGCTTTCCCAGGCCACAGCAGAGAGTGGAGCAGCTGGGTCTTGAACCGGCACCCATGTGGGATACCAGCACTACAGACCGGGGCTTTCACCCACTGCGCCACAGTGCTGGCCCCTATAAATTCTTAATATAAAACATCTCAAACAAAGCAATCTCTCTTCATCTTTAAATAGTCTTATACTGTAAAAATAGGGAAACCATTGTGAAGACAAATGGCTCATTGCTTTTCTCTTATAGTTTTAGATTAGATACCCCCACAAAAAAAAAAAAAACACCTCTACTTTCCATATTCTAAAATAGGTTTTATGTTTTGCTTAATATGAGTCTAGTCAAATTATACATTACAAAATCTTCTTCCTCAATGTTTGTATATACTGCCCACTATGGTTATCCAGCTGTCTATAAATTCATTTTAAAAAATCTGTTCTTGTTCTTAGGAGTGCCATGATTGCTGACTACATGTTCTGGCTCGGTGGAGGAAATGAACAGTGTGTGAGCAAGCTCATCAGACTGTATTGGCAGGTAAAAATTGATGTCCCACCTAGGAAGGAGGGGCCCATTTCATTTTTAGAACCAAAATGAAAGATTGGTGCTTAAAAGACTGCTGAAAAAGGTAGCTATGGGCATATCAATCAGAAGGACACTACCTAGTAGTAATGTATTTATAATGAAGTAGATTTCCTGAGACTAATTTTAAGGGTAAAATTCAAGGTTGTTAACCCTTGGCCCATACTTCAGTTTTATAACCCTTTATAAATTTTAGACATCCCGGGAACTATTTTTCCCAGGTCTGCTGCTATAATGACATAATTCTTTAAAATATGAACATTGTATTTTCAGAGATTCTTGTTGATCTATGACCTATAAAAGCAGATGCTAGAAGTAATATCAACTATATAACAAAGGAAGATGCAAAGATCAGATGTATTTGTTGGGTAACATTTACTCTTTGAAACACTTAACCAATAACAAACCTCAGATCGTCTTTCTCATTTATTATTCAAAATGGCATCAAGAAGTGATGCCAAAGATCACTTTTATGCCAAGAAAAGGTGACAACTTCTTACAGTTATAAACAGAATCTAGAATTTATGAGCTTTTTCTCTTTCACAATACACAAGTCTGCTCATGTCCCATCTTCCTCAAGTTGTCAATATGCTTCTGAGAAATGTACCCAAAAAAAATTTACTTGCTCAACCAAAAAAAAAATTTGCTAATTACTATACTGTTTTCCTCATTTAAAGGGGCTTTCTTCTTCCTAAGAATTTTCATCCAGTGGCTCCCAATGGGGCCATATGAACCAAATGGTAACCCATTTTCAAATGAAAATTGTCTAATATTTGAAAATCAACTGCAAAAGCAAACTCTGTCCTCCATATCATACCTTCCCTAAATGGTGTGGAATTTTTTCCTTGTAACTCAGGGTATTTGATTTGGTTGAATATGACCATTGAGAACCAACTAGATGCTTTCTGATTTTTCCCATATTTTCACTATTGTATCTTGACCCTTAATTTTTCGTCTCTGTATATTACTTGTTATCTTTTAATAGGCAGAAAAGTACTATGTTCATCACATAAAACTTCCAGTAATTTATATAGTGCCTCCAAAATATTTGGAGCCAATTTACCTACTATAAAAAATTTTAAATTAGCCCTACTATACTTGAGACGTGTAATTATTGTTTTTATTTTAAGATGTACTTAAAGTCAGAGCACATTGGCAGGAAGCTGGATCAGAACCTGAGTAAACAGTACTCAAACTACATTCTCATATGGGATGGAAGTGTCACAAACAGCAGTGTGATCCACTGTGCCACAATGCTGACTCCGTGGAGGTTATTTTCTTAGTTTGATATATAAATGAAACAGCATTATCAATGTTCTTTGAAAGCTAAAACAAACAAGAAACACTTTGATTTACAAAGATTTCAACCTCTTAATTTGTCTTGGGTTAGAACAACATTGGATCTATTTAATTTTTCTTAGTTCAATGTAGGAAGCAGATTTTCAATATGTGTTTACTTAATGAATGAATAAATTCAGTCAGACATTCACTAGAGATGTAGTATTTGTCAACTCTCAAGATTCAATTCTTTTCCTCAAAAAAAACTCAAATCCTTTAATAAAAGTAAGAGGTTTAATGGTTCCTGCCCATAACATTTGCTTCTTTGTCATATTGAGTAATTCTTTACAAGATATTCACAAGCTCATAAGCAACTACTACCGTTTGTATGTTCCTGATTCCTTGAGGAAAGTCTTAAAATCAGAAAATCAACACTTTTTTGAGATTAAAATTTTGTTACTTGATCAGACTTTTTTATTTTTTATTTTAATTTTTAATTAACTTTTAACAGATCTAATATGATTTGTAGATACAATTCTAAGAACATAATGATTTTCCCTTCCTCACCCTCCCTCTCTCCTTTCTACCCACCTTCCTTCTCCCTTTCTGTTTTTTTTTTTAGTTTTTGAGATAATGTGTTATAAATTTACATTGTAGTAAAAAGGTATAATACTTCACGAGTAAGAGTTTTAATGAGTAAAAAGCAAAAGAACCTAGTTCAGTGGGCAGACTTGATCAGCTTTAGAAACAATAATTACTGGGGCCAATGTTGTGACATAGTGGGTTAAGCCTCCACCTACAATGCCAGCATCTCATATGGTTGCCAGTTTGTGTCCCATCGCTGCACTTCTGGTCCAGTTCCCTGTAGAGGGTCTGGAAAAGCAGATTTCCCAAGTGCTTGGGCCCCTGCCACCCAGATAGAAGACCCAGAAGAAAGTCCTGGCTCCTGGCTCTTGGCTCCTGGCTCCTGACTCCTGGCTTCAACCTTGCCCTTCCCTGCCTGGTTATTGTGCCCATTTGAAGAGTAAACTGGCATATAAAAGATCTCTCTCTCTCTCTCTCTCTCTCTCTCCCTCTCTCTCTCTCCTTTCCTCCCTCTCTTAATCCATTCCCTACCACATATCACCCTGCATTTCAAATAAGTAAAACATAGTGCTTAAGACACCACTTGGGATGCCCACATCCCATATTATAGTGCCTGGTTTGAGTCTTGGGTCCACTCCCCATTTTAGCTTCCAGCTAATGCATACCCTGGGAGGCAACAAGTAACAGTGCAGGTAGTTGGGTCCCTGTAACCCCCATAAGATGCCAGAGTTGACTTCCAGGCTTCTGGCTTTGGCATGACCTTGCCTTGGCTGCTGTGGACATTTGAACCAATGGCTAGAAGACCTCTCCTCACATTCTCTCTCTCTCTCTCCCTTTCAAATAAATAAAAAATAAATGAATAAGTTCATTAAAAACCCATATTTCTTTCTGTATTCTCTTTTTCTCTTTCAATTTAAGTAACTTGGTATATTGGAAAGGACCATATGTCTGTAAGACCTTTTGCTCCAGCACAAGTTCCAGCACCAAGTAGTTTCCCAACCTAGGACAAGCTGTTCCCCAGAGGAACTTCAATTATACAGTAAGGGATGACTGGCAAAAAGTGTTTGAAAGGGTCTGTTCTTAAAACCAAGTTAGCATTACACTCTCATCCAAATTGTTAGGCACATCCAAATATAATGTCACAAATTTTAAGGGAAAGGGAAACAGCATAATTATAAGTTGCAACTTGTAGATCAATTCTCTACACTAAAACTTTCTAATCCCACCATCACACCCCATTATCTCAATCTTTATACTGTTACTTCCACTAAACAGCTTCTCCCTGTTCTTGATTTAAATGTACACATCTCCCCTATACCTTGTTCTGTCTTAAATCACAGAGGGGTCTTCAGCCATTACCAGGGAGTGTCCAATCCATGCTATCTTTAAAGATAGAGCTGTCCTAATTCACAATCCACCTGGGCAATCACATTGATGAATTTGAGAATGTCCCTCAAACATCACACACTGGACATGGAACCTGCATGTATATTTGTAGACATCCACTAAGATTGAATATTTTCATCACCTTTGTAAGTTAAGAAGTTACTATGTACCTTTCTTTTCAGTCATATAAAATCATTACCCTTTCAGGTTGGTTATTCTTAAGAAGAGATCTTGAAATCTGTTCTCTTTATATTAATAAAAAATTTTAAAAAGAGATCTTAAACAAGAAATAAAAACATTAAAGATGTAAAATTTAACAACTAGAGCACATCTACTCTCGATTACAGACTTAGGAACTCTTAGATGCAAAAGAACAGACCTTTGCTTTGGTGAATTCAAGAACACCTTTCAATTGTATTAGGAATATTTTTCATATCATCAACCCAGCAAGGAAAGAAAATGGCATAAAGCTCTATTCTATATGACAGCTCACACTGGGATATATCACTCTGAATCAAAGTGTTTGCACATGTTATTCTATAATAACATCACCTCTACAGAGCTAGAGAGGATTGAAAATAAATTGTGATGACTGTATTTCAAGTAATGCCTCTACAACCCAATACCTGGTCTTCTGTCACCAGCCAGCCTCCCAGAGAACACCTCAAGGCCTCATAATAATTCTGAATTAATTAGAAGAATGGGAAGTACCTAACAAAGCTGACAATTAGCTGCTTTGAAGCAGCTACCTTATGGCATTTATATATTGGTCCTAAAGTAATATTGTTACAATAAGTTTATAGTAAATTCTAGCCCATTACCCAAGCTACTGCCCTTTACATCCATGGCAAGACTTAATAACATCAGAAAAACAAACAAACATGCTTTCCTCTTCATCCACTCCCCTGTCCCATTCTCCTGCCTTCACTTTCAGTCATGTTCTCTACCACAAAGGTTGTCTGTTGTGAAGCTTTTCCTTCTATGATGTAAGTAACAGAGCCAACTCTAGTGTGCACTGCTCAGCAAAATGGAGTGAAAAAGGAGATAACAACTGACTTTGTTACAGAACTCTCACAAAACAATTGCAGAGAAACTCCACAAAACAGAGAGAAACTGCCTTATCAGTTCATTCCCCCACCTAAATTGTTCCTTTTTTCTTCATTTTTTAGTCAATCCACAACCCCTGACCTTCTGAACATCTGATTCAATTTACACATATCCATCTAAAACAATGTTCATAAATACATGCACACACAAAAATGTGCTTACGATTTGTCTCATCATATTGGTAACTGATCTACACAGAGTCACAACACCAAAGCAGCATTTACAGAGAAGTATGGCCTTTTTGCTTCAGTGAGAAAGATGTTGTGATTCTTCTGGAATAAGAAATTGAAAGATTTGATATCACATCCATTTTGATATTTCATTTTAATGGCAATAATGGTTAATGCTCTCATTCACAAATCTCTAATAGCAAATAGAGCCAGAGCTCCTGGAGCTCAGAATACTTCATATGGGTAAGCACTTGTCAAGAAATACTAAAATCTGGGGCTGGCATTGTGGCACAGCAGGTTAAGCCACCACTTGTGAAGCCGGCATCCCATATCCAGGTACTGAATTGAGTCCCACTTCTGAAGTCCTCCACTTTCAATCCAACTCCCTGCTAATGTGCCTGTGAAAGCAACAGAGATGGCCCAAGTGCTTGTGCCCCCGCCACCTATTTGAGAAACCCAGATAGTAGTCCTGACTCCTGGCCATGCCCCTGGTCGTTATTGCCGTTTTGAGTATAAATGGAAGTTTCTCTCTCTCTCTCTCTCTCTCTCTCTCTCTCTCTCTCTCTCTCTCTTTCTCTCTCAAATAAATAAATAAATAAAAACATAAATCTTTAAAAAAGAAATACCAAAATTTTCCACTTGACTTAATGTTTATCATTCCTTTGGTCCTCAAGTCAGTAAGGTCACCTTTGTTAGGTCTATATCATCAATTTGTTTCAAATTTAAGGTTGGACGAAGAGAACTTCATAAGAAAGGAGCCACTTGACAAGTGTCTGTAGATTTTTGTCCCTGGAAACTCTCAAGATTATCAGTCTCTGATCCAGTGTTGGAAAACTCATGCTGTCATTTGACTCCTGCCACCTCATTCAAACTAGTTGCTTAGCCAAAAAAGCTTATAGCCTTTGAGCAGCACCACTTATAATAACCAGAATTTCCGATCAAAAGATTTGCCTCCTTTATGTGGCTAATTATCTGCCATTATAGAGCTAGTCCTGGTGTGCTCTTGTATCTTGACAAAGCTCTCCTGAAAAGGCATTGATTTGAGCTCTTGGCTCTGAGAAGTTGAAGACATTCACAGTACCAGGAAGACCTCTTTGGGGATTGTTGGAAAAGCTGTTGACACCAGCACAGGCCCATGTAGAAAGCCTGACATGTGGAGCATCTTTCCTCAGTGAAGCAGCAAAGGCTGAGACAGTGCCAGCTTCACAGGCCTTCCATCTGTGCAGAGAACACCAAGACTTCCCAGCCGATTCAAGTTGTAGTTGGCACTGAAATGTTCCCCATCTCAAAGTTATCAATGGCCTAGATGGCTTCCAAAGGCAGCTTACCAAAAAGAAGTATTTCTTTGGTATAATTAATCTACTCCCAAAGGACAAAAACAGGCACTGGCTGCACTGAAAATGAAAGATTTTTCCCAGCCACATCTGTAAAGAGGATGGTGTTTGGTCTATGGGCCCCTCACACTTTTCTCCCAGGCTTGAAGGGTGTGTAAGCTACAAGTTGAGACCCATGCACTACTCCTTCCATTTACATGATGCTCTCTTTTGAAACAACCCATTTTTCTTTGGTATTGGACCTAACAGGAGACATCTGCTACCTCCAACACTCAAAGCAAAAAATAGCACCCTGGATATGTTTGTCTTCTACTGCCTCTGTGATCTGCATTGTAGTGATGCAAGCTAGAAACTTTCCCAACCCAATGTGTCCACATTGTTATTAAGCCACTGTATACCTTTCTCTTTGCTCTAAAATTGAGTTTTTCATTCCTACTTATTCAGCAAATATTTATTGAGTGCTTGTACATAAGGCACTGGGGCAAAGAATATAGACATGACCTTGTCTTCAAGGAAAATACATTCTAGCATGAAATTTTACCAGGAAGAACTACTAGACTCTAAGGTGTTTCACCTATATGCTAGTTCTCATTAATCCATTTTTCTACCATGGTACCATCAAAGTACTTTCCAAAGAGCAGTTCAATAAATATTTGTTGAATCAATCAGTCAAATCACATATTAGTTTGACATAAAAACCAATCAAATCTGACATGAGAATATTTTGGTATCACTGTTTTATGATTTAAAAACTCAGTGGCTATGAATTTAATGAACACTTTTCTGCATATGTGTGCATGTGTATTAAGTTCACAGTTGTTGACATTTTTGTGCTTCAGTTGAGTTTGGGGTTCAGCAGAATATTTAGAGAAGGTTGCATATTTCCAGCAGAGTGTTTCAGGTTTGGTTTCTGGGCTAATAGGAGCTTCCAAGCAAGTCCCACAGTTTTGGTTAGGACCTTCTTTCAAACATGGCAATCAAGGCAGTGGAAAGCTGAGAGATTTCCCTGCACTGACCAAAGAATGATACAGGCGACTTAATGTGGACATAAGTTGATACACTTAGACTAATAATGAGACTATTTTGTTCTCTTCTATTCTTTGTTTTTCTTCTTGATATTGCAAAATCATTCCAATGTCAGTCATTTATGTGGCAAAATTTTATTATATCTAGCCTTATAATAAAAATTAAATATTCAGCATGAAATTACATATAAAGTAACATCAAAGAACCAGAGACATTTGTTATTATCTTTAGCAAAACATATTTTGGGGAGCCAATGTTGTAGCATAGCTGGTAAAGCCACCGACTCTGACACTGGCACCCCGTATAGGCACTGGTTTGTGTCCCAGTTGCTCCACTTCTGCTCCAACTCCCTGCTATTGGCCTGGGAAAAGCAGCAGAAGATGGTCTGAGCATTTAGGCCTTTGCCACCCATGTGTTCTTACACACTGGTTAGTGGCTAATTGCATTAGACACTAGAGGAATATTTCAAATCTTAGATTCCAGGGCAGCCATTTGGTACAATGGTTGAAACAATACTTGGGACACCCACATCTCATAATGTAGTGCCTGAGTTCAAATCTCTGCTTCACTTCTGTTAGTAGCTCCCTGCTAATATGCACCTTGGGATACAGCAGGAGATGTTCTAACTAGTTAGGTGCCTGTCATACACAGGGAAGACCTGGACTGAGGTCCAGCCTCCTGGTTTTGTCTTGTCTCAATTCCAGCCTTTGTAGGCATTAGGAAGTGAACCAGCAGATAGAAGATCTCCCTCTGTCTCTCTGTCCTTCAAATAAAAATAAATAAATAAGTTTTTAAAGAAATATTGGGTTCCCAGATGTGGGTGGCCTCCTTAAAACTGTATTTTTATATTGTTCCACCTCACCATGAAATGATTCTGATGTACAACACCTGAACTAGCTACTTCTAAGATCATATTCAGTTTTTTAAGTTAATGGTCAACTTAGCCTACCATAGAATTTATCTGGGGCTGTCTTAGGTGCAGATAGAGCATCGGATTTCCTTCATAGGTGATGCTGCCAACCTGTCTATGCAGCTGATATAACCCAGAAATCCTAAATTCTCCCCCTCAGTCATCCAACTATGTAGATGACCTCCAGTAAATTAGGAAGCGTGCTTCCTGTTGTCAGAGGTTAATAACTGCTATTCCTTCGGGCCTTGGGGTCGGTGCCGCGACTCACTTGGTTAATCCTCTGCCTGTGGCGCCAGCATCCCATATGGGCACCATTTCTAGTCCCAGTTGCTCCTCTTCCAGTCCAGCTCTCTGCTCTGGCCCAGGAGGGCAGTGGAGGATGGCCCAAGTGCTTGGGCCCCTGCACCTGCATGGGAGACCAGGAGGAAGCACCTGGCTCCTGGCTTCAGATCGGCATGGCGCCGTCCATAGTGGCTATTTGGGAAATGAACCAACGGAAGGAAGACCTTTCTCTCTCTCTCTCTCTCTCTCTCTCTCTCTCACTGTCTATAACTCTACCTATCAAATAAATAATAAATAAATAAATAAACGAAATAACTGCTATTCCTTTCCCACCATGATAGAAGTCTTTCCTGCCCATCGCCTCCCTACAAAGCAAACTCCTTAGCCACTTCAGTATCTTTTTCTGCATTTAGTATTACATTTAGACAACAATAGGCATTGCAGTATTTTTTTAGTCATTTGCCTACAAAGAGATTTGTCTATTAAAGTAGACAATATCAAAAATCTAATCTTAGGAATTCTCATGTTTTTCAATTAGAAGACAAGCTAAAGAGGTTATGTCCAAATTGAGATGAGAGATAAAAGAGAACTTCTTTTCCTGGGTCTTGGAAAAAGATAAATGTAGAAATGAAGTTCTCATCTAATTATTCATTCCTGTTTATATAGTCTTTAATGATGCGTTTCTATGGTTACCAGCGTTGTTAAATGCTGCCTGTGTTTCATTTTGCTTTGATGCTATTTGAGGTACTATGCCAGTAGGAGAGGTTCACTTTTAAGTAAAAGCTGTAATTGAGACATGTATTTGATCCAAGGTTGAGTGTTCCCGTGAAAGAGATAGAAACCATGACATTATCCACTGATTACGTAACTGTGTGTAATCCTGTTGCTGTTCTGTGAGCATCCCAGGCATTAGGAAGTAAGGAAGAAAGGGAAAGGGAGGAGGAAAGAGAGAGGAAGCAAAGGAGGAACCAGGTGAGGCCAAAGGTGGGAGAGGAACCTGAACCTTGCACATGTCTACATTCATGTACATATTTCAGCACTATTATATCTATTTGACAACGTTGATTTGACTGGACTGTCAAGTAGGTGAGGTTGCTTTGTATCTTCCCTTCTCCCCATGCCATCCTTCCTCCGTAATCTCACATGTACAGACAAGAGACAAATCTTCTTTCAAAAATAAGTCAGATATTCAGTTGCTTCACCTCAGTGTGAATTTCAGTCAGAGTGCCACTTCTCTGGAGGTTGCTTACCTTTGAAGCCCTAACTCTCACTGTGAAATGAACGGCTTTGTCTCCTGTTAAATCAGTGTCAAGCATTCAGATCAGACAAGAATTGGGGGTTAGGAGTCCCTGCCCAGGGCCTCAGAATGTGCCCTGCAGGGGGCAGCACGCTTCACTTTTATATCAGCCCTCCAGCTGCATCTTGATAATTCAGGCTCCTTAGAAAACAGAGGAATCACATGAAGCAAGAAAATTAATCCTCAGTTACTCCTGAACAGTATTTCCTTTGTACTCTTCTTCAGAAATCTGTATTTTTTAAATGGTGTTGGTTTTGTTTTACAATAATACGGGTAGGTGATGGAGGAGGCCCCTACCATTTGAATAGTCACTTCTTTGCTTTGCTTTTGCTTTCTAAAAAGCTTTTTGGGTTACTGACAGTTCTTAAGGGAGGGGGGAAAAGCACCCCCTAAATTTCTTTACATTTTATCTCATTTGAGGTTGATATGGCTTTTAGAAATTTAAAGCAATTTGAGCCTTCTTGTACTTCAACAAATTTAGGTCAGGTGTTTGATTCTCAGGAGTCCTATGGCTACTCTGCTAGGTTGCAATAAAGTTATTTTGTTTACATAAAGACTTTACTTTCCAGTTTAAATCTGCAAACATGTTGATTCCTTCTTTGTTTTTGTCAGCCTCTGAAAACAAAAATTATTATCAACAAAACCAAATTTTGATGATTTATGGTTATCTTTTATATTTCCCATAGATTTTTATGGGTTATTGATTTATAAGCTTGCAGAGAAATTGAGGTCACTTTTTCATAGCAGTTGGAGATGTGGAATAACTATTCCATGAAATCATGAAATTTTTTAAGCTGTGTTCACCCAGGTGTAAGATAATCTGTAAAGCTCAAAGCTTTTAATGTTTTTATTTATATTCAGCCAAAAGCAGCATTGCACACCAATTAAAAATAAATGCTCCCTTTTTATTGATTTTATATGATTGTATTTTCCTCACTAATTTTTGAAGACTGCCTACTGTGCCTATACCTGGATTGAATTATTTTATTTTTCATAATTTCTCCTCTTCCAAATATGAGACTTTGGCATTTCAGATGCCAGTCTTTAACATGTGACATGATTTTGTTTTTCTCAGGATCAAGTAACTGTTTGTCTCACCTACTTTTATCCAAGAGAGCCCAGAACACACTTTATATAGTGCAGTCCTAAGCCGAGAGCCAACCCAGGAACGACAATAACCTCCAGAAGACCTCGGCAGGACTTTTCAAGCCCAAATTCAAAGGGGTGGAAAGCATCACAAGTCTTCATTCATGGACCCTTCCTTCTGCAACAGCTGGAGTTTGTTCTGCCCTAACATTCATGTGAGAGGTGAAGCAGAGATAGAAGCAGACACCAGACACAGCAGATCTGGACGACAGCACTTTCTTTCATTTCATTTAATATCACTTACAGTTGTGATTCTTGTCACAGACACATAGACATATACATTTATGAAGTGTATATGTATGAGGGAACTTCAAAAAGTTCATGGAAAATAGAATTTAAAAATACATTTATTTTGTAATCAAAAATTTTGAAATCCATGCATACAAGCAGTGCTCTAAAGGATTACAAAGACTGTCTGTATAAAATGGAAAACAACTGCATGGATTTCAAAAATTTTTACACCAAACTAAACTTATCTTTTAAAAAAATGATTTTGAAAATCAGATTTACAGAGAGAGAGGGAGAGACAGAGAAAGAAAGATCTTTCATCCGCTGGTTCACACCTCAGATGGCCTCAATGACCAGGATTGGGCCAAACTGAAGCCAGGAGCCAGGAGCTTCATCTGGATCCCCTACTTTGGTGGTAGGGGACCAAACACTTGGGGCATCTTCTGCTGTTTTTCCCAGCTCATTAGCAGGGAGCTGGATGGGAGGTGGAGCAGCCAAGACACGAACCACCACCCATGCAGGCAGCTGCTTATCATGCTAGACCACAACGCTGGTGCCAAACTTATCTTTTAATTCCATTTTCTAGGAACTGCAAAGTGCCCTCACGCTTGTTGCGGGGCAGGGGGACGGGATATTCACACACACACACACACACACTCACACACATACACATGCACACATACACACACATTTTGACAGATCTGCATTTCTCACAGGTGTAATTATCCCCCCTCTGAAACATCTTGATGTGAGGATGAGATGATGGAAAGTCATGTATAGGAGGCCACCTGCCACATGAAATCATCCACTGCAATATGCTGCCTTTAAAAAACATAAAATCCTCTGGAAGAGGCTGCCGCCTGGGAGAGATTAGTTGCAGGCAAATTAGAGAAGCAAGCAAGAAAAAAAGGGTCTGTCTGCCAGATGAAACTGAAAGTTGAGCGGGGAAAGAAATTATGGGGAACACCAACAAACTTGGAGTCATATCGACAAAACATGGGTCATCCCTCTTACAGCGTTCCAGATGGAGTATCATTACTCCTTGACCTGCATGCTACAAGGTCATGAGGCTGTGGTGCATAGGCTGTATGCTACAGGATCATGATGCTGTCGTGAGCAACAGTGCCCCTGTTGGAAAGCTCCATTAGAACTTTCTTCCTCCTGCTAAGAATTCCACCTCAGCTCTCTGGAGAGCTATGCAAAAACCTTTTGTATGTTTAGAATCCTCTGTTACTACTAGATGGGGCTGTGGACCTTATTTACAAGTCTGCATAGCCTGATGGCTCAGAGCAGAAGGCTCTGACTGAGACACAATTGAGCTGACTCCCAGTTCTGTCATGAAGTAGCTGTGTGAACTGTATACCATGATGCAGAATCTCTTTGAAGACTTTTCCTTATCTGTAAAATTGAGTAATAAAGCCTGCTTTCTGTGTAATCTTAACACACTAACAGAATAATTTATGGATAATGCAGTGCAGAATAAATGGTGATTCAATTAATAAATAAGTTTTACAGATTTATCAATGAGCTAAACAAAGCCTGTATAACCAGAGTCCAGGAGCACATTGCTATCTAACAACAGAAAGTTAGTTCCTGCAACCTCGGCCTCCTCTCCAGGTTAAACATGCTAAGATCCCTTCAATATCTCCAAGGTACACTTCTTCAAGGGCATTGCTGATTTTCCACTCAAAGTCATTTTGCATAGACACCCAAGAGATAAAACAAGTGCTTAGTATAACAAAGAGAGAGAGAGAGAGAGAGAGAGAGAGAGAGAGAGAGAGAGAGAGAAAGAAAATGACAAGCTTGGGAACCAGGTCACCTGATCCTTCTTCCAAAACTGCCATTAATTATCTATGTGTACCAGCAAGCCATGCTCCCATCTAAAATCACATCAAGGAATACAATCAAAATAAACCAAGATACTGTTTAGGATAGGAACAATTACCTTCATATAACTAATTAAAGTATAGAGATGATATACACAACGACAAAAAAGGGTTCCAACCTGTTGACATTTACAGCCAAACCAGAGGCTAAACCTCATTAGTAACACCAGTTGTCTTTATGAAGTAATTGCAGGTAATGTAGCTATTTATTCCTGTGATGCTATTCCATGATTCACTTGAAGTAAAGGATAAAAATTCTGTGGCTCCCTGAAGAATCTGGAGGCTGCTGAAATCCACACTTGCAACTTTCAGTATCCATCAGTTGGTGCTTCTCTAATGTGCAAGTAGAAAATTACTCAAGATCTTTAGATTAAGAATGTATATTAAATTCCATACATAAACTATATGTTTTGCCATTAAAAAACACTAGACAAACCTAAGTTTATTAATATTTAAGCTTCCCTACAAGATACCTTTTGTTTGATGTTTCTAAATGTCTCTTCGAAACAGGCATGCTGGCTAATGGCATATCCTAAATCTAATGAGAATGCCATGAACTAAATAGTTTTACTGTACCAGTAACTGGGAATGATAAATATTCTGTTTTGTGTTAAGATTATTTTCAAGAGAATCGTGATCTAGTTGTGGTTTGATGTGGTCTATTTGTTTCTCTGTGTTACAGTCAAATTCTAGTTGGCCTTAGAGGCAGGAATAAGATAGTGATGGAAAAGAAAAAGAGAAATAGTAGTTGAGCTTATACTTCTAGGAATTTACAATCTAATTGGAAGGATGAAAAGTCACTCTGTGTAGGAAAAATCATTGTCTTAGGAGACTTAGGTTCTCATCTTGCATCCATCCCTGATTTTGTGGCTTCAGATGAATCACCAGAACCCAGCAAGTCTGTTTCCTTGGTTATAAAGTCGAGTGATTATAAAATAGTATCTTAGATCCCTTCCATCTATCCTCAGTTCTGTGTGGAAGGGACATGGAAATAAAAGTTGGCTTCACAACATGAATGATTGAAAACTGATGCCAGGTAAATCTTAGGCATTAAGTGCTGAAATTATTCAGGTCATGGAAACATATATAGTCACAATTCTAACCCTAACTCTAATCAAACTGGACTGTAAACAGCAATACACAGGGGTCTGCAAAAAATCATGGAAATATATATTATGGGAAAACTGTGCATGTATTTCAAAACATTTTATGCCAAAATAAACTTGTCTCTTAAATCCATTTTTTCATGAACATTTTGAAGTGCCCTTGTTTATACAACGGTATGTACAGGTGTGTGGCAAGGCCCAAGTACTTAGACCATCTTCTTCTGCTTTCCCAAGTGTATTAGCAGGGGGTTGGATCAGAATTGGAACAACCAGAACTCAAACTGGTCCTCATATACGATGCTGGCATTGCAGGAAGTGACTTAACTCACTGTGCCACAATCCTGGCCCTGGAAAATATACTCTTTTTTTTTTTTTTGACAGGTAGACCTTTAGACAGTGAGAGAGAGACAGAGAGAAAGGTCTGCCTTCCATTGGTTCACTCCCCTAATGGCCGCCACAGCCGGCGCTACACCTGTCGGAAGCCAGGAGCCGGGTGCTTCCTCCTGATCTCCCATGCGGGCCCAAGGACCCAAGTACCTGGGCCATTTTCCAATGCCTTCCAGGGCCACAGCAGAGAGCTGGACTGGAAGAGGAGCAACTGGGACTAGTACCAGGCACCCCAAATGGGACTAGAAGCCAGGGTGCCGGTGCCGCAGGAGGAAGATTAGCCAAGTGAGCCACCGCAAAAATATAATCTTAAGTTCAATTCTCAGTTTCATGAATCACTTCTCAGCCTTTTAACTAAGATCAAGTGTAGTATATGAATTTCATGAAAATTGAAATCTTCCCAATTAAACCAGTGCATGTTTACAGGGAGTAAAGTTTGAAACATTGCTCACCAAATTTTATTTTTACATTTCCTAAAAAATTATAGTCACTATACAAAATTTTACCATTATCAATGTCAGAACAAAGAGCTCTATTAACTGCTAAAGACTAATGGTATCCAACTCAAACATTTATGGCTTACAATTACAGAAAATTTTCTTTGCATTTAATTATGTCAACTCTGAAAGTAAAACAACACAATCATAATATTCAATCACTAGTAATGCCTACCTAGATGAGTTTTAAGGGGATTAAGGGAGACAGTGTCTATAAAATCATGTATATGTTATTTTATCTCAAAATGCTGTGGGTTTCTTCACTTCTTTTATAACAGATAAGGTTTAGGAGATTAAAATGGATTATGAAAGGGATTCCAATTTTTATATATTATTTACAAAGGGATAGTCTAACCACAGCAACACACAATCCCCAAATTTTAGTAACTGGAAACTACAAAATCTGATTTCTCACACTGTAGTCCAATGTTAAGTGTTCCTGTTTCATTCCCCTCAAATCAACAATTTGGGAACCCACAGCACCCCCGTTCTATATGTCGCTCCATCTTCCTTCACATCCTGGAAGTCTTCTTTCTTCAGAAAGCCAATAAGGAAAGAAAATAAAGGATTGTGCTAGGCCAGGTTTTATGCGCCAGCTCTGGAAAAAGTTAACATCACTCCTGCCTATTTTCCATTGGCCTAAACTTATCCACAATTAATTTCAATAGAATCTGAAAGATGCTTACTATGTACCCAAGAAGTAAAACCATAATTTTCAAAAAAGAAAGTGAAATATGTATTTATACCCTAAATCTAAATTCTATAAAATTAAAAAACCTATACTTCCTCAGAAAAGCCACTTAAGTTTCCCCAAATTTCAGTACACTATGCTGTAGAATTTCTAAGTTTCCTTCCTGATCTTAATCTAAGTGCATCAACTTACTACAATTATGGTCAGCCCTAATATTGGGAGCAATAACAGAATAAGTTGATAATAATCTATAATAATTTGATCACTTTTTCTAATTAGAAATGACAGGCTTTCCAATCACTGAACCAGGCATGTTGCTAAAAAGTCATAATTTGCCAAATTTTCCAGCTAAAAAATAGAAAAACAATTGTCTGATCCCATAATTCTAAAAAAGTTTGAAGTTTGTCATTTCTACCAGCTTTATTCTGAGCACCTTACATGCTCTTAAAAATTTACCAGAAAGAACCAGTGCACTTGAATAGAAGAAGGAGATGAATTTTCTGTCCTTTTTGCTAGTCACCTATTTCCCTCTACTTGTATCGCTTATTCTTATAACATTCTCCTGTGTTCAAGAACTAACTCTCTTTTGTTATGATAATTGTTACACAATTATCCTGGGCAAGTTATTTTCTAAGGTAACATGTGGCTGCTTTTACATAGCTAAATACAAGGAAAAATTATTATAAATTACTATTTGTAGAGAAAATAAGCTGTCCATATATACTCTTGGTTTATGTAATCAAAAGCTTTAAGACATGATAAATGTGAGGACAGCAATAGAGAGTTACTAGGATCCACAAATGTAAACACCTAAGGTCAAATCTTCCTTTCTTTTTTTTCTTTTTTTAAAGATTTATTTATTTATATGAAAGTTAGAGTTACCAAGAGACAGAAGATGTAGAGAGAGAGAAAGAGGGAGAGGTCTTCCATCCGCTGTTCACTCCCCAATTGGCCACAATGGCCAGAGCTGTGTTGATCTGAAGCCTTGAGCCAGGAGCTTCCTCCTGGTCTTCCCACGCAGGTGCAGGGGCCCAAGGACTTGGGCCATCTTCTACTGCTTTCCCAGGCCATAGCAGAGAGCGGGATTGGAAGTGGAGCAGCTAGGACTTGAACCAGTGCCTATATGGGATGCTGGCACTGCAGGCGGCGGCTTTACCCACCATGCCACAACACTGACCCCTAAATCTTCCTTTGAAATGGTAGCAAAGAAAGCATAATTAACAACAACCTGTAGTTCACATTAGGGCCCATGAACTGCCCCATTCTCTGCAGCGTTTTGACATAGAGGAAAACCATACTTGAGAAACAATAATTCAATTACAGGATATTTATATCAAATGAAAGTAGCATTGTTGTGGATATTGTGTCTCAGCAGTTAAGATGCCACTTGGGACCCTGGCATCTGATGTTGGAGTCCCTGGAGTCAACTCTCAGCTTCAGTTCCAATTCCAGATGCCTGCTAATGCACACACTGGGAGGCAGCAAATGATGGCTCATATTCTTCGTTCCCTGCTACCCATGCGAGAGACCTGGATTGAGTTCCAGGTTCCTAGTTTTGGCCTGTCCCATACCCAACTGTTAGAGGCATGTAATAAAGAAGGTCTCTCTCCTCTCCTCTCCTCTCTTTTCCCATCCCCTCCCCTCCTCTCCCTTCCCCTCCCCTCTCCTCTCTTCTCCTGTCCTCTCCATCTAACTGTCAATTACATAAGAATTAGAAAACATTGTGTTTGAAATCTAACTCCATTAGTACAAGCAGTAATGCCTCACCTGGTCTCTTCCTTTATTTTCAAAATCAAACAAAAATTTTTACTGACCATTAAAAGTACATCTAGGGGTGGATGTTTGGTATAGCAAGTTAAGCTACTACTTAGGATGTCTATATCCAATATCAGAGTGCTGGTTCAACTCCCAGCTACTCCATGTCTGATCCACCTTCCTGTTGTTGTACCTGGAAGGCAGCAGATGATGATCCAAGTGCTTAGGTGCCTGCCACTCACATGGAAGATGCAGATAGAGTTTCAAGCTCCTGACTTCAGCTTGACCCATCCCTGGCTACTATAGGCATTTGGGTAGTTAACTAGCATATAAAAGATCTCTCTTTCTCTCTCTCTCTCTCTCTTTCTCCTTCTCTCCTTATCATTTACCTTTCAAATAAATACATCTTAAAATAAAAGTGCATATAAATCTATATATTTAAATGTCATGATTATTTCCACAAATTCTAGTGTTTGCAAGTATTTTAATCTGCATTTTACTCATATGCTCTTTCTTTAAGATTTATTTGTGGCCGGTGCCATGGCTCACTAGGCTAATCCTCTGCCTTGCGGCGCCGGCACACCGGGTTCTAGTCCCAGTCGGGGCGCCAGATTCTGTCCCAGTTGCCCCTCTTTCAGGCCAGCTCTCTGCTGTGACCAGGGAGTGCAGTGGAGGATGGCCCAAGTCCTTGGGCCCTGCACCTGCATGGGAGACCAGGAGAAGCACCTGGCTCCTGGCAGTGCACCGGCCACAGAGCACTGGCCGCGGCAGCCATTGGAGGGTGAACCAACGGCAAGGGAAGACCTTTCTCTCTGTCTCTCTCTCTCACTGTCCACTCTGCCTGTCAAAAAAAAAAAAGATTTGTTTATTTGAAAGGTAGACTTACAGAGAGAGAGAAAGAGAGCACTTCCATTCACTGGTTCACTCCCCAAATGGTCTCAACGGCCAGAGCACATCAAATATGAAGCCAGCAGCCAGGAGCTTCTTCCAAGTCTCCCACATGGCTGCAGAGGCCCAAGTACTTAGGCCATCTTCCAGTGCTTTTCCAGGCACATTAGCAGGGAGCTGGATCAGACGTCCATATGGGATGCTGGAATCCCAGGCAGCAGCTTCACCCACTAAGCTACAATGCCCACTTCTAGTTTTTACAAGTTTTTAAGTGTAATTTTTAATTTGTACATATTAGACTATTTAAGTAAAACAAGTTAAACTCTAAATTAACTGCCATCACAAAGTGAAAATCTGATATTTTGGTGTATAAACTATAACAGTTCAAAATACCCACTATTTTAATAAAGTACAGATATTAAATTTTTTCCAGATTGTTCTACAGAGCTATTCAATAATGTACCAAAAATGCTGCAAAAAATATATATACTAAGATTCTATTCCTTTACAAGAGCAAGGTAAAACAGATTCAAAGCCTCAAGATTATCTTTTCTCCAGAAGAGCAAAAATTATTAGCACAGCAAAACACAGCAAGGCTGTTTCAGGATGTGGTGCCAGGGTATAATCAGTCTCCTCAAGTCTGCTTCACTTGTAATGTTTCTCCATGCAACTATAATAATTTCCTTTGAGAAAGCATCCCGTGGAGAATTCCTTGATTATTGGTAAATTCTATAAGCGCTCTGTTCACTTACCATCTCCAGGATAGACAGCAGAAACCATGAAAGAACCATCTCTATTGGTTTTCCATGGACAGTGAGAGGCCATTCCTCCCGAGAGGCCCAAATGCAGTCCCTGCGCATTATACCAGGAGAACAGATTCTCCAACAAGCTCATTAGGTTACCATGGGAAACCCACACTTCTGCCATTTGCAAAACTCTGGTGAATGCTTGTGGGCACAAGTCTTACCTGCCTGTGTGATGGCTTAGCACAGCTCCCCTGCCTGTAGTCATGGATGCTGCCTGTAACTGGAAAAGAAAAGGTGTGGAGAGAGTGTTTTCTTCCATCCTGTACTGACTGGGATACTGCTAACAGCTTTCTGGAAGCAATCCGGAGCACTGAATACCTTCACTAACCTTCTTAGTATAAAATTTAAGTCAAAATAACCTCCACCAAGTTAGTCAGAGATACCTACAAAAAAGTTTTTGAGGTCTTACAAACTATTATGGGTAGAAAAATGTTACCCCAAAAAATCATGTGTTGAAGTATGAACCCTCAGTGCCCTAGAATGGGACTGTATTTAGAGACGGGATAGGATCTTTATTTTCATTTTATTTTAAAGGCAGAGGGACAGAGAAAGAGAAAGATAGATCTTCCCTTCACTGGTTCACTTCCCAGAAACCTGCCACAGCTGGAGCTGGGCGAGGCCGAAGCCAGGAACTAAGAACTCCATCCAGGTCTCCCTCATGGGTGGCAAAAACCCAAGAACTTGAGCCACAGCCTGCTGCTTCTCAGTGTATGCATTAGCAGGGAGCTGGATCAGAAAGTGTAGACAGGACTGAATCAGGGACTCCCGTATGACATTTGGGTGTCCCAGGCAGTGACTTAAGTGCTACACCAAATGCCCGTCCTGGAGATGGGATCTTTCAAGTGGTAGTTAAGTTAAAGTCAGGTTTATAGGGTGGGCTCTAACCAGTGTGACTGGTGTCTTTATTAGAAAGGGAAATAAGGACACAGACACATCCAGAGGAAAGACCATGTAAAGTCAGAGAGAGACAACAGCCATTTATAAGCCAAACAGAGGGCCTCAGAAGAAACCAGCCCAGCCAACAATTCCATCCATATTGGCTTCCCACATTCAGAATTCTGAGAAAATATATTTCTGTTGTTTAAGCCCCTCACCCTCTGGTATTTTACCTGGCAGCCCTAGAACACTAATTCTGGAATGAACAGCCTACAGAGACAAGAAAGTCAGATCTTAAACATAGAAGTAAATTCTGGGAACTGGTGCCTGTGGCATAGTAAGTTAAGCCTCCACCTGCAGCACCAGCATCCCATATGGGCATTGGTTTATGTCCTTGCTGCTTCTCTTCTGATCCAGCTCTCTGCTAATGGCCTGGGAAAGCAGTGGAAGATGGCCCAGGTGCTTGAGCCCCTGCACCCACGTGAGAAACCTAATAGAAGCTCCAGGCTCCTGCCTTCAGGTCAGCCTAGTTCCCACTATTCTGGCCATTTGGGTAATGAACAGGTGGATGAAAGACTTCTCTCTGTCTCTTCCTCTCTCTGTAATTCTGCCCCTCAAGTAAATAAATATATTTTATAAAGAAGAAGAAGAAATGAAGTCCAGGACAGTTTTCCTCTCTAGCACATCATTCCACACAGGTCTGGGTGAACCTATGCATTTGCATGGTCTGGACGGGCCATTCCAGGATGGATTTTGATGGTGAACATATCCAAGCAACATGATGGAGGAATTACTGCTTCTACTCAATACAAAGGATCCCTTGGTTTGCTGAAAGACTAGTAGCTGGTTCTTACTGCATCTCTGGATTCCGTACTTGTTGCCAGCATTATCTTTGTTAGCTTTCCAAAGTTGACATCTGGGCCTCAGCATCCAGACTCTGACATACGCAGCCCTGTGCAACTGAGTACTGGCTCTGGGTGTGACCTCCCAGCCATATTTTTTCTCTTCCAGTTCCTTGAACTTGGAAAGGACAACATTGTGGGCAATGTTAAGTTCTGTCATTCAGTATTCAGTCATTCAGAAATATGAATTTCATTCAGAAATTTGCCCACCATTAATTTTTGCATAATTTTCTGATGCAGTGTTGGAGGAAGGAAGATCCTTTGCATCCAAAAAAAAGTATAGCAGTGCTGCTCTTTTACAGACACCACATATGAGGTCAGAGACAATTCGAGGTCACTGAGGAATTGAGCAGGCAATGAACAAGTTCAATGAGACTACTCAGTTTAAAATAACTCCTTATTGCTCTTAACATCATTAAGTATACAAAATACTATGCTGATTCTAATGTAAATTGTTATTTGTTCAATGATTTTTTTTCTCTGTTAGAAAGTTCAAACATTTTTTCTGATTAGTTGTTGACACTTCATTGTCAGGGGAAATACATAGGGATTTTTATATGCTTTTATACCATTTTCAGAGAAATGAGATAACTATAGACATTTCCACTGCTTATTCAATATTCAAACCTCATTAGAAGGAAAAGTTGTAGGAAAATTAAAAAATCCCTCTTAAAATTATACAGCTTTCTTTTGGTCTGTTACTAATAGCGTTGGACCTATTTAAAACAGGAAGCTTGTGATGCTGGCAAAGCTTTTCCCAGAATGGTACAGGAGCAAAGATCACTTAAAGAAATCCTGGGCCGGCACCACGGCTCAATAGGCTAATCTTCTGCCTGCGGTGCCGGCACACCGGGTTCTAGTCCCGGTCGGGGTGCCAGATTCTGTCCCAGTTGCCCCCTCTTCCAGGCCAGCTCTCTGCTGTGGCCCGGGAGGGCAGTGGAAGATGGTCCAGGTCCTTGGGCCCTGCACCCCATAGGCGACCAGGAGAAGCACCTGGCTCCTGGCTTCAGATCAGTGCAGTGCGCTGGCCATTGGAGGGTGAACCAATGGCAAAGGAAGACCTTTCTCTCTGTCTCTCTCTCTCACTGTCCACTCTGCCTGTCAAAAAAAAAAAAAAAAAAAAAGGAAAAAGAAATCTGGAAAAGGTGAATCCATCTTCAATGGTTCTTGTGATCCAGAGGGAAAGGAGACTTTGCTGGGAGGAAGCTAGTCAAGGTTTTCCCATTCCAAAAGGCTTTCCCAGGTATTGGAAGGAAGGAAAAAATGGCATCTGTGTGGTTACCATGCTATTTATAGGAAATACTTAGATCTGCATAATTCACTGTGTGTGTTTTTTTTAAAGAAAACTCTCTTTGTATAAATTGCTCACCAGTTTGTAAGTTAATTATTCTGCTGGACTTAAAAATTTGAATTTTAAAATCAACTAAAAAATTACATTTTAGAAAATAGAATTTTTATTTTTATCTTGAAACAAACTCAGTTTGGAGGTGCCTGTTTGCAAACGTTCTTCATTTAATTGGTTTTCTTAATATGAAGTAGTATTTCCAGAACTAATTGAAGTTCTGTTCTAATGAATATTCAAGACCAGAATATGTTATCTTTGCAGTACAATATATAGATTTCTAAGTAACCCATAAAGATAATTATATTTTTTACATTCTTGAAAAGTCATGTTACTGATGCCAGATGGATTGTGTGCCTCCTCTCAGGCCATGATTGAAGAAGCCATCACCAGAGCTGAAGCTTTCTCTGTCATGTACACACCATTCGCAACCAGAATAACAGCTGACAGAATAGAAAAAGTCAAAGAGGTTTTCACAAAAACTCATCCTGCGTATATGGAGTATATCTACACAGGTAAGATGCAACAGCTCCAAGTAACCAGCTGATACTCTGTTTCCATTCAAATACAGGGTCCTTCCTTATTGGGTCATGGTTTCTGTTACAAAGGTGTGTTGTCTTGCTCTAATGACTTGAAATAAATTTCTTTTTTAAAATTTTAAGTAGGGATTGCTTTGTAGGTCTAGCACAGTATTCTTTGTACCTTCATGTTTATGTGTTTTAAGAAGAGAGGGTAGGCCGGTGTCGCGGCTCACTTGGCTAATCCTCCACCTATGGCACCCCAGGTTCTAGACCCGGGTGGGGCACTGGATTCTGTCCTGGTTGCTCCTCTTCTAGTCCAGCTCTCTGCTATGGCACGGGAAGGCAGTGGAGGATGGCCCAAGTGCTTGGGCCCTGCACCCGCATAGGAGACCAGGAGGAAGTGCTTGGGCCCTGCACCCGCATGGGAGACCAGGAGGAAGCACCTGGCTCCTGGCTTCGGATTGGCACAGCGTGCCGGCCATAGCAGCCATTTGGGAAATGAACCAACGGAAGGAAGACCTTTCTCTCTGTCTCTCTTTCTCACTGTCCAACTCTGCCTGTCAAAAAGAGAAAGAAGGGAAGGAAGGAAGGAAGAAAGGGAAGGAAGGAAGGAAGGAAGGAAGAAGGAGGAAGGGAGGGAGGGAGGGAGGGAGAGAGGGAGGGAGGGAGGGAGGGAAGGAAAGAAGGGAGGGAGGGAGGGAGGAAGGAAGGGAGGGAGGGGCTGGCACTGTGGTGCAACAAGTTAAGACACAGCTTGTATCATCAGCATCCCACAGTGGGTTTTTGCATCTGGGCTGTTCGCATCTGGCCTGTTCCACTTTGCTACACTTCTGATGCAGCTTCCTGCTGATTTGCCTGGAAAGTCAGTGGATGATGGCCCAAATGCCACCCTAGGAAGACCTAGATGTAGGTCCTGGCTCCTGGCTTTGGCCTGGCCCAGTGCTTGCTGTTATGGCCATTTGTGGAGTGAACTGAAGAATAACAGATCTCTCTCTCTCTCTCTCTCTCTCTCTCTGCTGCTCTGCCTTTCAAATAAATAAATCTTTTAAAAATGGATTTTTATTCTAAATTAAGAACCATCCAGAGCTTGCACTGTGGTGCAGTAAGTTAAGCCACCGCCTGCAACACCAGCATCCCATTTGGATGCCTGTTCAAGTCTCAGCTGCTCCAGTTCCAATCCAGCTCCCTGCTAGTGTGCCTAGGGAAGCAGAGGAAGATCGACCAAGTGATTAGGCCCCTGCATCCTTGTGGGAGACCTGGAAGAAGTTCCCAGCTCCTGGGTCCTGGCCAAGACTCGGCTGTTGGGGCCATTTGGAGAGTTGAAGAAGTAGATGGAAGACCCCTCTCTCTCTCTAATTCTGCCTTTCAAATAAATGAAATGAATCTTTTAAAACATCCAACAATGACTACCATATTTTTTAAAGATTTATTTATTTTCCAGGCATAGTGACAAACCAATCCTCCATCTACTGATTCACTCCCCAAATGGCCATAATGGCAAGGGCTGGGCCAAGCAGAAGCCAAGAGCCAGGATCTACATCCTGGCCTCGCCCATGGATGGCAGGGGCCCAAATACTTGTACCATCATCTACTGCCTTCTCAGGTGCCTTAGAAGAATACTGGATCAGAAGTGGAACAGCTGGGACTTGAGCCAGTATGTGATGCCAACATCTCAATTGGCACCATAACCTACTGTGCCACAAATATTATGACAAACCCACAATGACTACCATATTAAACAAAAATCTCTAAATGCACATACCTAGTATTACATCCTTCTGTTAAGGATCTTCATTCTTTTTCTTCCCAGGCCCTTGGGGATGAGTCATTGATTTATAGGATTCAGAATGTACTCTGTTTTGATCACTTCTAAAGTACCAGGCACTCTACATTCATTATCTCTTGTCATTCTCATAATTTATGAAGTAAAATCATTCCCATTCAAAAAAACAGTAACAAAAGAAGACAAATTGCTTTTACAAAGATGCACAGAAAACTATTGCATGGTGGTGGCAGGCCTTGCATTTGAACTCATGTCCTAGTCATAGGGTTACACTATTTCCCAGTAATGGAGACATTAAATTTAGGTCCTGTGGATTTGTTACTTTTCTCCACAATGACACAAGCCCTTAAAGGAAAGATATTAAGTCAATAGAACTATTGATGACTTACTAGTAAATAGCTTAGGACCGATGGGAATTTTAGGGCAAATAAAAGGTGGGGGAGGCAGAATACATGCAATCATGACAACTAGTGCTGATTTGTTTCATTTGAGCATTTTATAAGGAAGTAAGTAAGGATGTCTCAAAACACATTTTTTGCTAATTATTATAAATTATTCATTATCTTGTTATATATTCTTAGGGGGTTTTTCTGGATCAGAGCACAAGTAGCACATAAAAGTTGTGGTTTTCTAGCATTATGGACAATGAGGCTGACTCAGCTATTTCCAATGCCACTCTCAGACCCATTGGAATGAAGAGATATTCGAAGAATTATCAGTTTACCAATTCCTCTTCTGGTAGAATGAGCTCAGTTATATTTAACCTACTTTACAAAGAAGTCATGAAGATTAATTAATACTCAGGAAGCACTGTTGACACCAAGAGTTTAAAAACATAATACCTTTAATGAACCAGACTCGTGTCTCATGTAACTCCATCAGACCTGTTATCAAGGTAAATTATGATCTTTAGGCAAGACAATTTGTGCTAAAGGATGTTATACTTTGGAAGAGAAGATAATTGTAAGTTATTAATGATTGTTTCTATTATTTTATAATTTTATAATTAGTAATTGCTGGGGTCTGACACTGCTACATGAAAACCCAGAGAGGAAAGACACAGCTTCTAGAGGGGAATAGGGGATAGGGAAGGCAGTGAAAATTTGTATTTCCTTGGGACTTACCAAGTTCTTTGCTCTGTGGAAACTGAGCTTGGGACTAACAAAGCTATTGAATTGGTGACGTCATTAGCCTCTGTCGCAAATTAAGGGACTTCTCCTGAAGTCATCGCTGGAATGATGCTGAAACAACTATTGCTAGAGACAGAAACAAGATGTTGGCGAGATGTGGCTTTTTTCCCCCAGGCAATGGCAAGGTGGATGAGGGCACAGAGCACAGGAAGTGGGAAAGCCTGTTGTTATTTTTAGCATCTGGACATTTCTCCCAGGAGGTTAGAGAGGTGATTTGAGAGAGCAGACATAAGGAGCAAACATAGTAGCTTGGAAAAGAGCCTTACAAAGAGAGATGAGGCCTTACTACTTAGTTTTCTTGGTACCTCCCAAAAACCAGGATCTCCTTTTATAAGACTTGTAGGCCAAATTTAAGAAGGTTCTGTCCTGATAACTTACTAAATGATTTATTTCAACTAGTATTCATGCAGCATATGTGACAGGACAGTCAAACAGCAAATGTGTGCAAGCATAAGACTCTAACTTTTTTACCTACCTCTATTCTTCTTTACTCCACCCAGATTCAGAAATCAATTCTGTTTCATCTCTCAGGACTCATGACCACCCAGGCATTTCTAAAATTCTGTCTCTTTTCCAATAACTACCTAATCATATTCACAAGCTCCCTTGCCCTTTTCAAGAATCTTTCTTCTTCCCCTTATCTGTCTTTGTCTTTCCCAGTGTTCAAGCACACCCAGTGTGCTCAGAATCAGTGGACATGTGAGGAAAGCAAGCTGGCCAGTGTCACTGGTGATTAAGTCTAGTGGCTTGAGCAGCACTCATCCATGTGACAAATCAAGTGACCCAAAGGTGCTGAAATAGATTCCCCACCTGCCTCTTCCTATGTGTATCAAGTGGGACCAGTTGATCCCACTCTGAGATTCCCTCTTCTGGGGAGAATGCTGGCTAGTGAACCCAGCCACCTTCTGAGTCTTGTCCTAGAAACCACATCCACTCAGCAGACTCAAAGTAGTTATAGCTCTCTCTACCACTTGCTGTGTTACTCTGTCTTTTCTCCCTTTCCCAGGATCCTAGGGACAAGAAGAGGATCTACCATGGAAATGGGGGGTTTGTTTCTCTAGCCATTTATTCAGCCAACATTTAGCGGGCACACGTATCCTATACACTATTCGAGGTGGTGCCAAGGATATACCTGCTCCTAAGAAGAGAACAGACATATGGGGGGGGTGTTTTATTTATTTCTAGTTTTTCTATTTTTTAACACATTCAATATAGTCCATAGATACAATTCTAAGAAAATAATTATATTCCTTTCCTGCCTCCCTTACTTCTTCTTTCTCCCTCCTACTCTCCCTCCTTCTCCCTTTCTATTATAGTCAAGGTTTAACAGTCCAACCAATAAAAAGTTTAACAAGTAAAAAGCAAAAAGACCCTAGTATAGCTAGAATATAGGTGAGGGCTATAAACAATAATCAAATGGAGGCCAGTGCTGCGGCTCACTTGGCTAATCCTCCGCCTGTAGCGCCAGTACCCTGGGTTCTAGTCCTGGATGGGGCACCGGATTCTGTCCCAGTTGCTCCTCTTCCAGTCCAGCTCTCTGCTGTGGCCCGGGAAGGCAGTGGAGGATGGCCAAAGTGCTTGGGTCCTGCACCCCATGGGAGACCAGGAAAAGCAACTGGCTCCTGGCTTCTGATTGGCAGTGGCCATTGTGGGGTGAACCAACGGAAAAGGAAGACCTTTCTCTCTGTCTCTCTCTCTCACTGTCCAACTCTGCCTGTCAAAAAAATAATAATAATCAAATGGAAAGATGAGCATTTCTCTCATATATAGGAAATTTTAAAGTAATCACAGATTATAAAAACTATAGTAATATAACCATTGATTTGACAAAGGTATAAAACAAAGATTGACAAAACTATATTTGCAGCAATACTGATACACACAGGCATTCTTGCTTGCTAACTTGCTTTTCTTTAACTTTTATTTAATAAATATAAATTTCCAAAGCACAGTTTATGGATTACAGTGGCTTTTTTGCCCCCAACAACTTCTCTCTCACCCGCAACCCTCCCATTTCCCACTCCATCTTGCATCCCATTCACATCAAGATTCATTGTCAATATCTTTATATACAGAAGATCAATTTAGTATATATTAAGTAAAGATTTCAACAATTTGCACCCACACAAAAACACAAAGTGTAAAGTACTGTTTGATTACTACTTATACCATTGATTCACATAGTACAACACATTAAAGACAGAGATACTACATTGGGAGTAAGTGCACAGTGACTCCTGTTGTTGATTTAATAATTGATACTCTTGTTTATGGCATCAGTAAAAACCCTAGGCTCTTTTCATGAGTTGCCAAAGCACCTTTTGAGTTGAGAAGCCTTTTGAGTTCGCCAACTCTGATCTTATTTAGACAAGGTCATAGTCAAAGTGGAAGTTCTTTCCTCCCTTCAGAGAAAGGTACCTTCTTCTTTAATGGCCCCATTCTTTCCACTGGGATCTCACTTGCAGAGATTTTTCAGTTTTTTTTTTTTTTTTGCCAGAGTGTCTTGGCTTTCCATGCCTAAAATACTCTCATGAGCTCTTCAGCCAGATCCGAATACCTTAAGGGCTGATTCTGAGCCAGAGTGCTATTTAGGACATCTGCCATCTCTGAGTCTGCTGTGAATCCCACTTCCCATGTTGGATCGCTCTCCTTTTTAACTCTGTCAGTATTAGCAGACACTAGTCTTGTTTGTGTGATCCCTTTGATTCTTAGTCCTATCATTATGATCAATTGTGAACTGAAACTGATCACTTGGACTAGTGAGATGGCATTGGTACATGCCACCTTGATGGGATTGAATTGGAATCCCCTGGTATGTTTCTAACTCTACCATTTGGGACAAGTCCAATTGAGCATGTCCCAAATTGTACATCTCCTCCCTCTCTTATTCCCACTCTTATATTTCACAGGGATCACTTTTCAGTTAAAATTTAAACACCTAAGAATAATTGTGTGTTAATTAAAGAGTTCAACCAATAGTATTAAGTAGAACAAAAAAATACTAAAAGGGATAAAGTATTAAGTTGTTGCTCAACATTCAGGACAAGGGCTAATCAAGTCACTGTCTCTCATAGTGTCCATTTCACTTCACCAGGTTTCCTTTTTGGTGCTCGGTTAGTTGTCACCGATCAGGGAGAACATATGATATTTGTCCCTTTGGGACTGGCTTATTTCACTCAGCATGATGTTTTCCAGAATCTTCTATTTTGTTGCAAATGACCAGATTTCATTGTTTTTGACTGCTGTATAGTATTCTATAGAGTACATGTCCTACAATTTCTTTATCCAGTCTACTGTTGATGGGCATTTGGGTTGATTCCAGGACTTAGCTATAGTGAATTTAGCTGCAATAAACATCAATGTGCAGACGGCTTTTTTGTTGGCCTATTTAATTTCCTTTGGGTAAATTCCAAGGAGTGGGATGGCTGGGTTGTACGGTAGGGTTATATTCAGGTTTCTGAGGAATCTCCAGACTGACATCCATAGTTGCTTTACCAGTTTGCATTCCCAGCAACAGTGGGTTAGTGTCCCTTTTTCCCCACATCCTCTCCAGCATCTATTGTTGGTAGATTTCTGAATGTGAGCCATTCTAACCAGGGTGAGGTGAAACCTATTGTGGTTTTGACTTGCGCTTCCCTGATTGCTAGTGATCTTGAACAATTTTTCATGCGCCTGTTGGCCATTTGGATTTCCTCTTTGGAAAAATGTCTATTGAGGTCCTTGGCCCATCTCTTAAGTGGGTTGTTTGTTTTGTTGTTAGGGAGTTTTTTGATCTCTTTGTAGATTCTGGTTATCAACCCTTTATCTATTGCATAGTTTGCAAATATTTTTTCCCATCCGGTTTCCTCTTCACTTTCCTGACTGTTTCTTTTGCCATACAGATACTTCTCAGTTTGATGTGATCCCAATTGTTAATTTTGGCTTTGACTGCCTGTGCCTCTGGGGTCTTTTCCAAGAAGTCTTTGCCAGTACCTATATCTTGCAGGGTTTCTCCAATGTTCTCTAATAATTTGATGGTGTTGGGTTATGGATTTAGGTCTTTAATCCATGTTGACTGGATTTTTGTGTAAGGTGTAAGGTAGGGGTCTTGCTTCATGATTCTGCACGTGGAAATCCAGTTTTCCCAGCACCATTTATTGAATAGACTGTCCTTACTCCAGGGATTGGTTTTAGATCCTTGATCAAATATAAGTTGGCTGTAGATGTTTGGATTGATTTCTGGTGTTTCTATTCTTTTCCCTTGGTCTATCCATCTGTTTCTGTACCAGTACCATGCTGTTTTGATAACAACTGCCCTGTAGTATGTCCTGAAATCTGGTATTGTGATGCCTCCGGCTTTGTTTTTGTTGTACAAGATTGTTTTAGCTATTCGAGGTCTTCTGTGCCTCCATATGAATTTCAGTATCATTTTTTCCAGATCTGAGAAGAATGTCTTTGGTATTTTGATTAGTATCTCATCGAATCTATAAATTGCTTTTGGGAGAATGGATATTTTGATGATATTGATTCTTCCAATCCATGAGCATGGAAGATTTTTCCATTTTTGGGTATCCTCTTCTATTTCTTTCTTTAAGATTTTGTAATTCTCATCGTAGAAATTTTTAACATCCTTGGTTAGCTAACTTGCTTTTTTAATTTTAGCCCCCACAAGTAAGGGAGAACATGTGGTATTTGCCTGGCTTATTTCACACACCATGATGTCCTCCAGTTGCATCCAATTTGTTGCAAATGGTAAAACATTCTTTCTCTTTTTTTTGTTTTGTTTAATTTATTTGACAGATAGAGTTACAGACAGTGAGAGAGAGAGAGACAGAAAGAAAGGTCTGCCTTCCATTGGTTCACTCCCCAAATGGCCACCATGGCCAGCGATGCACCAATCCAAGGCCAGCAGCCAGGTGCTTCCTCTTGGTCTCCCACACGGGTGCAGGGCCCAAGCACTTGAACCATCCTCCACTGCCTTCCTGGGCCACAGCAGAGAGCTGGACTGGAAGAGGAGCAACCAGGACTAGAATCCGGTGCCCATATGGGATGCCGATGCCAGGCAGAGGATTAGCCAAGTGAGCCAAAGCGCTGGCCTCTAAAAATTCTTTCTTACAGCTGAATAGTATTCCATCATGTATATGCACCACATTTTCTTTATTCTTTCATGTAATGATGGACACCTTGGTTGATTCTGTATTTTGGCTGCTGTGAACAAGACTACTATATAAATGGTGGTGTAGGTATCTCTTTGATATAACATGTTCATGTCTTTTGCGAATATGCCCGAAAGAGGGATTGATGGATCATATGAGAAGTCTATTTCTGGTCTTTTAGGAAATCTTCATACTGTTTTCCACAGTGACTGCACTCATTTACATTCCCACCAACAGTGTAGAAGTTTCCCCTTTCTCCACATCCTCACAAGCATTACTCTCTGTCTTTTGGATTTTAGTCATTCTGATGAGGTGAGGTGATATCTCATTGTGGTCTAATTTTGTGTTTCCCTGATTGCTAGTAATGATGAACATTTTTTCACATACTTGTCAGCTATTTGTATTTCTTCTTTTGTGAACTGCCTGTTGAGGTCCTTTGCATGTTTCTTAATTAGCTGGGTTATCATTTTGTTGTTGAGTTTTTTAAGTTGCTGATATATTCTGGATAATAATCCTTTGTTAGATAGGTAGCTCACAAATATTTTTCCCATCCTGTTGAATATCTCTTCACACTATTGATCATTTTCTTTGCTGTGCAGAAGCTTCTGAGTTTGATATAATCCCATTTGTTTAGTTTTGCTTTTGTTGCCTGTGCCTTGGGGATCTATCTGTCCAAGAAGTTGTTTCCTGGGGGCAGAGCTATGGTGTAGTGGACTAGACCTCCTTCTGGAGCACCAGCATCCCATATGAGCGCTGGTTCTAGTCCCAACTGCTCCTCTTCCTATCCAGCTCTCTGCTGTGGCCTCGGAAAGCAGTAAAGATGGCCCAAGTGCTTGGGCTCCTCCACCCACATGGCAGATCCTGAAGAAACTCTTGGCTCCTGGCTTCGGATCTGCCCTGCTCCAGCCATTGTGGCCATTTGGGGAGTAAACCAGCAGATGGAAGACCTTTCTCTCTGTCTCTCCCTCTCTCTGTCTGTTCCTCTACTTCTCAAATAAATAAAATCTTTAAAAAAAAAAAAAAGAAGTTGTTTCCTACACCAGTGTTTTGGACTGTTTCCCCTACATTTTCTTCCAGCAATATCATAGTCTCAAGTTTTAAGTTTATGTCTTCAGTGCATCTTGAGTTGATTTTTGTGTGTGGTAAGATTTCAATCTTCTGCATATCCAGTTTTGTCAGCACTATGAAGAGGTAATTCTTACTCTACAATACGGTCTAAACACTTTCATCAAAATTCGGTTAGCTATATCTATGTGGATTAACTTTTGTGTTCTGTATTCTGTTCCATTGATCTGTGTGTTGGTTTTCATGCTATACCATGCTGTTTTAATTACTATGACTTTGTATTATGCTTTGAAATCAGGTATTGTGATGCCTCCAGCTTGATTCTTTTTTTTTTTTCTTTTTATTCAATATCCCTTTGGATATTCTGGGTCTTTTGTGATTCCATGAGAATTTCAGATTTATTTTTTTCTAATTCTGAAAAAGATGACATTGTTTTTTATAGGGATTGCATTGAATCTGTCAGTTGCTTTAAATGGTACAGACTTTTTAAAAGATTTTTTATTTATTTGAAAGGCAGAGTTAGATAGATAGAGAGAGAGAGTGAGTGAGAGAGAGACAGAGAGATCTCCCACCTGCTGGTTCACTCCCCAAATGGCCACAATGGCAGGAGCTGGAGTGATCCAATGCCAAAAGCCAGGAGCTTCTGCTGAGTCTCCCACGTGGGTTTAGCATCACAAGGACTTGGATCATCTTCCACTGCTTCCTCATGCGCCTTAGCAGGGAGCTGGATCAGAAGTGAAGCAGCTAGGACTTGAACTGGTGCCCATATGGGATGCTGGTGCCACAGACAGAGGCTTAACCTGCTATACCACAGCTCCCGTCCCTAGAGGGTAGCTTTGCTTGCTACTCCACAGCACCAGGCCCCAGTAGTATAGACATTCAATTATATTGATTCTTCCAATTCATGGGCAAGGAATATCTTTCGTTTCTTGTGTGTGTCCTTGCTAATTTCTTTTATCAATGTTTTATAACTTTTCATTGTAGAGATCTTTCATTTTGTTAGTAAAATTTATTCCTAAATATTTGGGTTTTTGAGGCTATTATGAATGCAATTTTTTTCTTGATTTCGCTATCAGTGAGTTCATCATTAGCATATGAAAAGCTGCTTTTTTGTATGTTTATTTTGTAACCTGCAACTGAATTGGCTTATAAGTTCTAACAGTTTTTTGGTGATTTTTAGATATTTCCCTATGTACAACATCATGTCATGTGCATACATGGGTGATTTTACTTCCCCTTTTCCAATTTCGATGCCTTTTGTTTCTTTCTCTTCCCTAATTGTTCTTACTAAAACTTCCAGTACTATATTGAGTAAGAGTAGTCAAAGTGAACATCTTTGTCTTGTTCCAGAACTGAGAGGAAATGCGTTCAGCTTTTCCCCATTCAGTATGATATTGTCCGTTGGTTTGTTATATATAGCCTTTATAATTTTGAGATATTCTCCATCTGTATCTAATTTTTGGAGGATTTTTATCATGAAGGAGTGTTGAATCTTATCAAATGTGTTCTCTGCATCTATGTTCATATGTCTTTTTATTCTTCATTCTGTTGATGTGATTTATGATGGTTATTGATTTGTGAATGTTGAATCATTCTTGCCTCTTTTGGATAAATATCACTTGATCATAATGTATGATCATTTTATGTGGTTTTGCATTCAAATTCAGACCCAAGTCTGTAGTTTGTTTTTTTTTTTGTTTGTTTGTTTTTTTGGTTTTTGGTTTTTTTTCATGTTGTGTTTTTGATTTTGGTATCAGAGTGATGCCGGCCTCATAAAAAGAATTCATGATTTCAATACTAATGGCACTTGCAAGGATGTAGAGTCTTTATTAAAATGGTTTTTGGGAGCTGGTGTTCTGGTGTAGTGGGTAAAGCCACCACCTCTGATACCGTTACCCTAATTGGGCTCCAGTTCAAGTCCTGGCTGCTCCACTTCCAATCCAGCTCCCTGCTAATGCAACCGGGAAAGCAGTGGAAGATGGCCCCTGCCACCCATTTAGGAGAACCCAGAAGAAGCTCCCAGCTCCTGGATTTGGACCAGCTCAGCTCTGGTTATTGAAGCCATTTGGGAATTAAACTTGCAGTAAACTCTCTCTCTCTCTCTCTCTCTCTCTCTCTCTCTCTCCCAATCTCTCTCTGTAAACCCTACCTTTCCAATGAAAGAAATAAATCTTTTTAAAAATAAAATAAAAATACAAAAAAATATAAAAAGAGTTCCCTGGAGTTCCATTCTGTTCAATATTTTGGAAAAGCTTGAAAAATACTGGAGCTACTTCCTCCTTGAATATTTTGTAGAATTCAGTAGTAAAGCCATCAGGTCCCATGCTTTCCCTTGATGGAAGACTTTTGATTACTGCTTCAATCTCATTGATTTTTATGGTTCTGTTTAGATTGTGTATCTTCTTGATTTAATCTTGGTACATTATATGTATCCATGAATTTATCAATTTCTTTGATGTTTTCCAATTTATTGGTATATAGTTTTTCATAGTAGTTCCTTACAATCCTTTGTATTTCAGTTGTTTGGTTGTAATGTCTCCTTTTTCATTTCTAATTTTATTTGCTTTTTCTCCTTTTTCTTTGTTAGTCTGACCAGAGGTTTATCTGTTTTGTTTATCTTTACAAAAAATAGTTTTGTTTTGTTGATCTTTTGTAGTTTTTTGTTTCAATTTCATTTATTTCTGTCCACATCCTTATTATTTCTCACCTCCTGCTGATTTTGGGTTTCATTTGTTCTTGTTTTTCTAAAGTCTTGAAGATGCGTCATTACATCGTTTATTTGAGATCTCTCTTTTTTTATATGTAAAGCACTTAATACTATAAACTTCCCTGTTAATACTGCTTCTGCTGTATCCCACAGATTTTGATACACTGTGTTAGCATTTTCATTTATCTCAGGAAAGCTTTTTATTTTCTTTTTTAATTTCTTCAGTGACCCATTAATCATTAACTAGCTTGTTTAATTTCTATGTATTTATGAATGTTGTATTATTCTTATTATTGATTCCTAGATTATTCCTTTATGGTCTGAAAAGATACTTGATGTGATTTCAATCTTTTAAATTTATTGAGACTCAATCTGTGGCCTAATATATGGTTTATCCTAGAAAATGTTCCGTGTGCTGATGAATAAACTGTTTTCTATAGCTATTGGGTGAAATACCCTGTAGAGAGACCCAGCTGGGATTCCAGGCTTCTGGTTTTGGCCTGACCCAGCTCAGGGTGTTGCATCTACCTGTGGAATGAACCAGCAGATGGAAAATCTCTCTCTGCAACTCTGCATTTTGAATAAATAAATAAATCTTTTTTTAAAAAAATTTCTTTTTCTTTTTAATGAAAAAAAAAACAAATACCCTGAAGATGTCTATTAGGTCCGTTTGCTTGATAGTACGCTTCAACTCTGATGTGTCTTTATTGATTTTCAGTCTAGATTATCTTGGTGCTGAGGGAGACAAAGAGGGCTGTCCTCTTGTCCCACTAGCAAGCCTCCGTGATGCTGGAGTTTGTGGCATCAACTGCTGTGGCTCTAGGACTGTGTGATGTCCATGGGCCCTGCCTTGGGTCCTGCTAAGAGAGTCCAATACGCACTATGGCTTATAATAGCAACACCCCTGGTCACAGGACCAGAGGATGTGCACTGAACCCAGCTCCAGTATAACAGGGTGACTACACGGTGTGCAGGAGATTTTGCTCTGGCAAGTGTGAGTCCAGTAAGGCAGAATGCAGGAAGGTTCTTCCCTAGGTCCACCAGGTAGATTCCAGGGGGATTGAGAAATTTAGAACTGATTGTTATAGTCCTGGTATTGTGAGGTACAGCAGGGTCATTGCCCAGATCATCCAGGATAGGACCAGATTTTTTATGGGCTGCTGCTAGAGCTAGCTCCCAGAAGCAGAGAAACACCCCTGACTCACATAGAGTGAGGGAGCACACTTTAGGGCTAATGCCCAAGAACTCCCCCAGTTGCAAGATGTAGTGGATCTGTCCTTTGCCCCACAAGCTGATTCTGATCACTTCTGATATCAGCGGAACAGAGGTCCACTGCCTGACTTTTCACAGCCCGGTCCAGTGCTCTGTGGTGGTAGGGGAGCCGAGGGAGGCATCGTGGTTACCCTTCTCTGAACTCGGCAGCTGCACAGAACCTAGTAAGCTCCTCAGGCTGGAGTAATAGTCGGTGCATGACTGGAATTCTCTCTCCGCTAAAACTGCAGATGGCAGGACATGTGATAATTTCTTCTTACCTTTTCTTGGTAAGATGGCAGCTCCCAGCCAGCAGGTGGCTTCATTGCACAGCCAATTGCAGCGGTGTCTCCATCCTCCCTCCTCTTGTCTCACAAAGTCTTTGTTGTTTTGTCACTTCTCTGATGAAAATTTCCACCAGTCAGACCCCTTGAAATGTGCCCCCCCCCTTGTTCTTTTCAAATCCCAGTGCAGCTGAAGTCAGTGTGACTACACCCTACTCAACCATCTTGGATCTGGGGTCAGACTTTTTAATACATCTTTGTTCTCCTAGAGAATATTTTCAACTAAAACCAAAATCCTAACTGTGGAATGAAAGGCTGAGTCCAATTAAAAGAATGATGAAGACAAAATCAAATGAGCAGGGGCCAGCACTGTGGCATAGTAGGTAAAGCTGCCGCCTGCAGTGCCAGCATCCCATATGGATGCCGGTCCGAGACCAGGACGCTCCACTTCAATCCAGCTCTCTGCTATGGCCTGGGAAAGCAGTAGAAGATGGCCCAAGTCCTTGGGCCCCTGCACCCGCATGGGAGACCCAGAAGAAGCTCCTGACTTCAGATAGGCACAGCTCCTGCTGCTGTGGCTATCTGGGAAGTGAACCACCGGATATAAGACTTTCTCTCTCTCTCTCTCTTTCTCTCTCTCTCTGTGCCTCTGCCTCTCTGTTACTCTGCCTTTCAAATAAGTAAATCTTAAAAAAAAATCAAATGGGTAGCAGACTGGAAATGGAGGCTCTTTCCACTACGTGTAGCAAAGACTGGCTATTTCTAGAACAGTCCTTTTTTTTTTTCTTTTTCCATCAAGAACAGAACTAGAATCCATTTCCAGACTCCTTAGCAGTTAAGTAAGGTTTTGTTACTGGATAAAGGCCACTGGAATTGCAAAAATAAATAATGTATGCCACTTATAACCCTGGCCCATAAAACCTTTCCATACAAAACCATGCAGCTAAAGGAGTCAAAAGATTGAATCTCTGAATGACCATGTGGAATGTCACCCACGGCCTACACACATGGACAGAAACAAAATCCTCTTCCAGCCCTGAGAATCGGGGTTCTCTGTTACATCTGGTAGCTTTGCTGTAATGCATTTAGCTGCCTTACAGCGGAACAAGTAGACAGCTTCCCCCCTCATTTAAAATGAGTACAAGTTCTTGCTAATTCACAATTGAATAAACACTTCTCCATATTCTATCAACTCCACCCTCAGAAGCATGCAGAGTTTGTACGTATACTCTTCTATCCCACACTCCCTCATTCTTCCACAGTCAGCTACAGTGGCAAAATATCACAAACACATGTTTGTACCCAGCCATGGGAAGAAAGTATTTCAGGAGAGATACTGATGCTCCATAGGAAATAAGATACAACTATGAAATTTTCATGGCAGCAAGAGAAATGGAGGTTCTACATTAGAATTTCTGAATTAAAGAAGGCAATTTAACACTCAACATACGAAGGTCATACAATCTGTACCTTGAAGATCTTGGATGAGGAGTCTACCTAAGTTTTGTTGGAGAAGTAATTATTATCATTAAAACTTGGAGCTAACACATGTAATTCTCCCTGTGGAAGCTGGCAAACAAACTTCTAACTCAGAATCTCTGCCCAACTCCCGGTCACCTTCATCAGGTCTAGAGATACTGAGTTATTTAATGCCTGGTCACTTGACAGTGCAGTGAGTGCAGCAATGGCTGGCAGTGGCGGTGGCAATAAGCAGGGAGGGTATTTGCACAAAAACCCCATAACAATGTTTTCTCTCGAGCCAGCCCTAGCTCACAGTCATCGCTGTCAGGGGTTTCCTCATGGAACACAGATGCAAGGTGGAGGGCATTTATAAAACTAATTGATTTTGAACTGTATTCGGGTTTAAATGTTTCTCAGATTTTTTCGTTGAACAAGCCAACCAAATTACAAATTAGCTTTGAAGTGATTTATCCTGAGAAAACATTCTCACCTGCAGTGGTGACTACTAGGACTGTAATTTCTGGAAGACTGATGAAGGAGGCTTACAATTCAACTCTGCCTTGTGGGATGACCCCAGGCTTCTACATGCTCAGAAACTTAGTGTTCACCCTTTCCTCTTCCAGGGAAGTGGAAGACCTTCCAAAAGTCTTAAAATTTTATTATCTTGGAGCTGCACTGCATTATGTTCCATGGAGAAAAAAAATTTTAGTGGGGTAGCAATACATTTTTCTTATTTAAGGAAAAATCCAGTTTGATTCATGCTGAGTAGTCAGGGTATATAAAACAAACAATAATTCACCAGCCCCAGAATTATTATGTTTTCATTTATAAAGATTTTGTGTGAGATTTTTATTCATATATTCCAATGAAATAATGCAATTTTGCACAGTTCTTATTCTTTCATGGTTGTATTTTAGTAATAATAAAGTAATACAATAAGCATATCCTGTCTCCTCTTGATGAAAATATCAAGATTTATTTGCTAAATAAATAAATATTCAGTAATGGATCTGTGCTCAGTAATGTTTAATAGAAAAGTTTTCTGGATCAGATATCAATTACTTTACCACTTGGGTGGACAGAGTCATATTTTGTCTTTCCAAGGCTGTTTAACTCCCAAGAGTAAACATGCATGTTCAGAGGAATAATATATTGTTTTAAAATAGACCTTTAAAAATTGCTTTTCAGTGAAACGTATAACCTTGTTCTCATCCAGTCATCATTCTTTAGTAAGGATAATATATTCTTTGTGTTTTCTAAAACATCAAGTTAAAATTCCTCATCTTAATCCTTCTTCTCTAAATTATTATAATTTTATCATGATCAAGAGTTTTCAAGATCAGTCTATTTTCCTCTTTGTAGCCAGCTTTCTCAAATGGAAAAAGTTACAGAATCAAAGTGTCTGTGTCTCCAATATTATTATTAAAGTATTACAGCCAGGTTGGTTATAAAGATGATAAATTGTCTCATATTTGAACCACAGAATTCCTCAAATGTAGGGCTAACATTTCTGTTCTTAAGATATTAAAATGTTAGTCTTCCCAATGGGATTGTAGTGTTCTGGCATTGCTCTATCTAATGGAAGTAAATACTTCTCACCCAGCAGCTCATTTGTCCTTTGCAGCAAGAGTTTATAGCACCATTTGCTCTGGTCTTCATAATCTACTGTACCTGAACCTCATTGAACCACAATGCCCCGTACTTAGTATGTTTTCACTGGAATTCTAACCAAAGGCACATGAAATTGCATTTAAAGAAACATCAGCCAATAATCCAAAAACGAAGTGGAAGTAATACGAAGCTTTTCTTCAGCCCCTCAAAAGAATCCAGCAGGTTGTGGTAAGGTGGGAGAATTGCAGTGGAGTACATGGCAGAAGGTAGACAGATATTGTCAGTATTGTATCTGCAAGTTTCAACAAAACCTTACAGAATGCCCACACATAAATACAAACACACAGCAGTTCCTTCAGTGTCTCCCTTCCTGCTCTCAATTCCCCTGATACGCTCCCCCAAAATATCTGTCAGACTATAGTCCCTTTCTAGTCTCTCAGGTTCTCACCCATCACCAGTCAGAACAAGGAAAAAATGGAAGAAAGAGAGAGACAGAGAGAGAGAGAAGGAGGGAGGAAAAGAAAGCCCTAGGGTCATTTCAAAACAACCAGAGCTTATCCTAGCAGGTAGGAGAAAATTGGAGTAAATACGCAAACATTGAAACTTTATTTTCCCCATAGCTGGTGTTGTGGTGTAGCAGGTAAAGCCACTGCCTATGGTGCCCACATCCCATATGGGTGCCAGTTCATGTCCTGGCTGCTCCTCTTCTGATCCAGCTCCCTGCTAATAGCTGGAGAAAACCAGGAGTGGGAGACCCAAATGAAGCTCCTGGCATCTGGCTTTGGCCTAGCCCAGAATTAGCCATTGCGGCCATCTGGGGAGTGAACCAGCAGATGGAAGGTATCTCACTCTCTGGTTTGCTCTCCCTCTCTCTCTCTCTAACTTTGACTTTTAAAGTAAGTAAATCTTTAAAAATTTTACATTTTGGCCGGCGCCATGGCTCAACAGGCTAATCCTCCGCCTTGTGGCGCCGGCACACCGGGTTCTAGTCCCGGTCGGGGCGCCGGATTCTGTCCCGGTTGCCCCTCTTCCAGGCCAGCCCTCTGCTGTGGCCCGAGAGTGCAGTGGAGGATGGCCCAAGTGCTTGGGCCCTGCACCCCATGGGAGACCAGGAAAAAGCACCTAGCACCTGGCTCCTGCCATCAGATGAGCGCGGTGCGCCGGCCGCAGCGCGCTGACCGCGGCAGCCATTGGAGGGTGAGCCAACGGCAAAAGGAAGACCTTTCTCTCTGTCTCTCTCTCACTGTCCACTCTTCCTGTCAAAAAAAAAAAAAAATTACATTTTATTTTTCCTGAATCATTTATTTTTGTTATCTAATCTAGCCACTTTGTAATCTTATAATTGATCAGTAGACACTTTCATCTAATAAATTATGTATGTAATAATGCCATCAACCATGTTATGGTGCAACCTAAGTCTCTTGTCACATGTGGCCACACCAGCTTGGACTCTAACTGAAAATGATGAGCCAAAACAAATCCCTTTTTTTTTTATAAAATACCCAACTTCAGACATTTTGTTACAGAAACACAAAATACCCTAAGACACACCCTTACTTCTCTTTACAGTGTTACCAACCAGCCATATATTCCTAAAATTTAGATTTTAATTTGTCTACCATGGAACATTATAAATATGAAATCATGGAGTACATATTATTTGTATGTTTTCTTTTGTTCAACAATTTCAGTATGAAACTTATCCATATTGCAAAAAGTATTAGTTGGTCCATTTTCATTGCTATATACTATTCGATTATATAAATAATCTGAAATTTATATATGTATTCTACTGGTGATAAACATTTGGTTGATTTCTAGCTTGTGGGTATTGCAAATAAGGGCATTGTTAATATTCTTACATTTTTCCTATTAATTGTTTCTGAGAGTAGAATTGTTGGGTCATGCCGTAAGTGACATCAATACATAGTCAGATTTACTGGGTAGTATTTACACAGTTTAAACTTCCTTAGTCACATACCAAAATTCCCAGTCTCACACATCTTGCTATCATATGGCATTCTTTCATTTTAATTTTATCCATTCTTGTGGCCATTTTACATACTATATTTTACATTTTTGTGGCTTTAATTTATAGTATCCTAATTATTGATGAGATTGACAGATATTTAGATTTTCTTTTTTGTGAAATGCCTATTTAAAACTGTTGTCCATTAATTAAAGGGTTTTCAGCATTTCACCTATTAACTTGGCTCTTTATGTATTTCAGGTAAGAGCTAAATGATTTGTGTGTGTTGAAAAATACCTTCTGTAATCTATTTCTTACTGATCTGTTCATTAGCAAGAATTCTTCACGTTTTGCTGATCATTATGTCCCTTTATAGGCAATGCTTTTGGTTTACTTTCTAAGAATTCTTTCCTAAACTATGGTTATAAAAATATTCCTCTATATCACTTTCTAAAAGCTTTGCTAGTTTTTCACTTCTTCTATATCAATCTTCACATAATCCAGCACATTTTAATTGAAATGACCATTATGTTACCCAGTGTTCAACAATGTTACTTCAGTTACCAATGAGTGGGTTTTGTGTCTGTTTCCACTCTCTTATCTTTCTATTTGTCAACTCTCTACAAAAGCTATATTGTCTTAATTACTATACCTTTACTCTTCCTCTACTATCTCGTAATACAGGTCTTCCTGCCTGTTTTCCCTCTTCAAGAATGTCTTAGCTTTCCTTGATCCTTTGCATTTTTTACAGAATGTATAACATGTATTGATTTCTACCAGAAAACTCCATCTACTGAGTGAAATTTAAATCTATAGATCAATTTAGAGAAAACTGGCATCGTTACAATTTTAAGTCATACAAGTCATATTTCTCTCAATAGTATCTTGTGAGCTTACTAAATAGAGAAAATGTTAGGCACATTTTTGGTCTATTATAAATGATACTTTTATTTCATTTCTGCTTATTGCCAGTATATAGAAATGCAATTAATGTTTATATTGACTTTAATAAGTAAATCTGCTAAACAAAAGCAATCTCTTTTTAAAAAATTATTTTCATTGTATTTGAAGGGGGAGAGGGAGAGAGAGAGTGAGAGAGAGAGAGAGAGAATGAATACCATCTGCTGGTTCACTCAAATCATTGCAACAGCTGGGGCTGGTACAGGCTGAAACCAGGATCCTGGAGCCCCATCCAGGCCTCCCACATGGGTGGCAGTGACATAAACACTTGGGCCATCCTCTGCTGCTTTCCCAGGCACATTAGTGGCAAGCTGGAACAAAAGTGAAGCAGCCAGGATTTGAACAGGAGCTTCCAGTATGAGATGCCCCCTGCCAAGCAACAGCTTAGCTCACTGCACCACAATGCCAGCCCCAAATATGTATATATTTATATATTCTTGCATTTTTATATAACATTAATCAGTGTAGTTTCTTCATTTCTAATTGTTAAACCTTTAATGTTTTCATTTCATTTGCTTAATTGTACTGGAATTATTAAAAAGAAGAATTGTTAGTAGATATATCTATTTCCAGCTATAAAAGGAAAGCCCTTAGTTTTCAAAATCTTTACTTTTATTTGACCACATAATCATTGTACATGAGGGTGAGTGCAGCAATTCAGTCACTACTTGGGGTGCCTGCATACCAGGTCAGAGTACCTGGTTCCAGTCCCGGCTCCTCTACTTCCAGTCTAGCTTACTGCTTATGCACATCCTGAGGGCCAGCAGACAATGGATCAAGTACGTGGGTCCCTGCCACCATGTGGGAAACCCAGATTGAGTTCTAAGCTCATAGCTTCAGCCTGGCCCTGGCTGTTGTGGACATTTGAGGAGTAAAGCAGCAGATGGAAGATTTCACTCTGCCTCTCTGCATTACAAATAAAACTAAAGTAAATAATTGTACATATTTGTAGAGTACAGTGTGATATTTCAAAATATGTATATAGTGTGTAAAGATCAGATCAGGATTTTTGGTATGCCTATCACCTCAATTGTTTGCCATTTCTTTGTACTGGGGACATTTTAAATCCTCTCTACTAACTTTTCAATATATACAATTAATTTTTGGCAACCATGGTTATCTTTCTGTGTCATAGAGCATTAGAGATCATTCCTCCTGGAATGAATATTTGGTGCAGCAGCTAGAATGCCACTAGGGATGACCACATCTCATATCAGAGTTCCTAGGTTTGATTCCTGGTTCTGGCCCCTAAGAGCAGCTTCCTCCCAGTGTTCACTCTGGGAGGCAGAATCTGGTGGCTCAAGTAATTGAGTATCTGCTACCCGGTGGGAGACTCAAATTTAATTCCCAGTTCCTTGCTCTGGCCTGGCTTACACCAGGTTTTGAAGATATTTGCAAAGTAAACCAATGGATGATAGATATGTGGGGGGAGGGGTCCTTCTGTCTCTTCCTCTCTCACTGTGCCTTTCAAATGAAAAAAGGAAAATACTCCTCCCATCTGACTGCACCCTGAGAAAGCCTTTAGCTTTAATCATTAAATATGATATTTGCTTTAGGATTTTATAGGTACTGGTTATTAGATCAACAAACTATTCCCAGATTTCTAAGCTTTCTTCATCATTTTCCTTGAATTTTTGCATTTATAAAAAGGATTATATGATTTTTCTCCTTTAATCTGTTAACTAGTACGATGAATTACATTTATTAATTTTCAAGTGTTAAACCAGCTTTGCCTTCCTGACATAAAGCAAACTGTTCATGATAGGCTATTACTTTTGCCAATTAAATGAAGTTGCATTTATGGTCATGAGATTGACCTTGAGTCCTCATAGTGAGACTGGCTTAATTACTTCTGATTCCCCTCTATTCTGGCGGTACAGACACGCATATTCAGTGCCATCTCTGTTGTTCTCCTAAAGCCTATATAACTTCAGAGCTACTTCTTGTAGTTCCTAACACATCCCCAGAGCAAAAGCACCACAAGTCTCTGAGATTACCGCCTTAAGTAGCTGTCTCTCACATCTCTGTTAGGTAACACTGCAAGATCATAGTAGAAGAACTTTTATGTTCCTCGATCCAGGTTATACATTTCTTTGAGGAGTTTTAGTTGTCTTCAGAAGGAAGGCTGGTCCAAATTTCTATTCCAAGATCATAAGAATCAAAATCTTCAATTTTTTGTTGTAACATTTCAAATTTACTACAAGGTGTGAAGAAAAACATAATGGGCACCTACATAAGTACCCCCTCACTTAAGAAATAAAATATTTAAGTTGTCAGATTTTACCGAGCCCTCCTCCAGGAGTAATTACAAACATAAACTGAAAATTTTGTATTATTTGTTTTTGTTGTGAAATATATATGGCAAAATGTTTCATTTTGGACAGTTTTTGGTGTACAATTCAGTGACAATAAGTACATTCATACATGTACAACCACCATCAGCATCCGTGTCCAGAACTTTTTCAACTTACCAAATTGAAATTGCACCCATTCAACAGTAACTCCCAAAGCCCTCTTGCCACAGCTCTAACAGCCACCATTCTATTTTCTGCCTCTGTGAATTTGACTCCTGCAAATAAGTTAAATCATACCTTATGTGTCTATTTGTATCTGGTTTATTTCACGTTACTGTAAGGTCTTCAAGATTCATCCATATTATAACAGATAGTCCTTCCTTTTCAAGACTCAATAATATTCCATTGTATGTGTATATGTATGTATGTATGTATATTGTATGTATATGTATGTATTGTATGTATGTATATATATATATATATATATATATATACACCTTGTTTAGTATTCATCCATCATTAGAAATTTGAGTGGTTCCCACATTTTGGCTATTATGAATAATGCTGCTGTGAACATGGGTATACGAATATAAGTCCCTACTTGGAATTTTTCTAAGTAAATACCCAGAATTTAAATTGTTTGATTAATTTTTCACACCATATCATTGTCCATAGTGGTCACATCATTTTATATTTTCTTTTTGATTTTTTTTTTAAATTTTCACCAGAATAAATTTATCTAGGTACCAGTAATAACATCATAACAATATTATCATACTAATAGTATCACCAAGATATTTTTCTACCTTTGTGGTAGCTATAAAATGTAATAATTCCAGTTCTCAAACTGTTATTTTTCCTAAATAAAGAAAATATTCTCAGAAATTCAACTTGAAGAATTTATGACTATTTCACACCTCAACCACAATACTTTCAGGATCCCATATTATTTATAGATACATTGAACTATTAGCTAAACTGCTGCATCAGGAATTTTTGGTTTCAAGTAGTAGACATCACAACTCAAACTGACTTCAGTATTCTTAAGTATGGAAGAGGCAGGAAGAGGACTGGAGCAAACTGTTTTACACAGCTGAAAGATTTGCAGGTGGAACATTAAGTTCAGCTTGAGCCAACAGTCCAGCCCAGTATCTTACTATTTCATATACATCGTCAACTTTATTCTCAAGTTCTGCCTGGTGTTTCACTACCTGTACCATGTCCTCAAATGCTAGATTCTTGACTGTAACAGCAAAATGCTCAGATTCATTATAGATCTCAATTCACACTATCCCATAAAATGATGAGTGTCTCCACCACACAATTCCTGGAGCTCTGTTTTTTGTACAGGCCCAAATTGAATAATATGCTTATGACTGAACCAGTAACTAGCATCAAGGGAATGCAAGTCAGTTTGGTCTCACTTCTAGAGGAGGAAGGGACTGAGAGAATTCGCCAAAGGAAAAAAAGCAAAGAAAGGAAATGCATGCTAGGCAGCCAACCAACCAATTAACCCTTCCAACCCTTATAAATAAATAAGACAGCAGTTTATTGGAGTTATAGCAACACTGTATCATTGCACTGATAGCCTGATAAATATTGAAGGGGATAGCAGATTCTTTAGTATTTGGATTGTCTTAACTTCTACTTTGGTGAGGGTGAATTAAGGAAATTTGATGTAATAAAATCCAGAATAAGCATCCAATATAGTTGATGTTGATTAAACTTAAAGCTTTGCAATCAATAGCAGTTCTAAGTAAAATAGAAATGAACTGTGTATAAAATCTTGTGGATTTATTTGCTTTTCTAAGTGGAGAAAACTTAAACAAAAATTGGTCTAGAAGTAAACCAGCAGACTGAAGTGAAAGTGAAGATTCTTGGGAATGCAAACCAATTTTTTTCCACTTTTATCTATAATTCTGAAATTACAATAGGGGCCAAAGGAAGAATATAATTCGTTAAACATTCATTATACATTAGCTTACTAACACATCGAGTGCAGAAACCAAAATACACTAATTTTTTAAAAGTAAGAAAATTTTATTCTTCATGTAAGGCCAATAATGATAACTTAGCTACAAAGTAGCTGTTGCTGTTTTCTTGATGATATGAATTTGCAAGTAACTCCCAAGACAGAAGTATTAGCATTAAAAAAGAATATGAGATAAAATTCAGAAATGATTGAGAAAGAAGTAATGACAAAGTGTTGGTGTTCTGAAATTACTGGAAAAACTAAACTCTGAAACTGATGGGTAAAAGGACATTATATAAAGCTTGCATGGTCCCATCTCACACTGAACAATTGGGACCTTTAGAAATGAGATTTTGCTGTAATCCAAAATGTCAGAACATTTTGTTGTAGACAAAGGGCAGGGAAATGACAGAGACACCAGAAAATAGAGAAGAAAATGAAACTTACAAAGAAGTCATCATAAAACACTAACAGATTTGCCTATTTCTAAGTAGTTTTAAATCTGTGATTTTTCCTTTTAAAATATTGCTTTGTGGAACTGGTGTCATATGGGTTTGAGCCCCAGATGCTCCACTTCCAATCTGGCTCCCTGCTAATGGTCTAGAAAAAACAGCCGAAGAGGACCAAATACTTGGGCTCTGCCACCAACATGGGAGACCCTTATGAAGCTCCTGGCTCCTGGTTTTGGCCTGGCCTGACCCTGGCCATTGCTGCCATCTCAGGAGTGAATCAGCAGATTGAAGATTTCTCACTCTGTCTCTACCTTTCTGTGTGTAACTGACTTTCAAATAAATAACTAAGTAAATCTTTTAAAATCAATAAAATATTGCTTTGAAACGTTCATTCACCATCTGTTGACCACAGACACACGATTATGAATCCAACAGAAAATGCTGATGTTTGTAGTATATGTGTGTCATACTTTACTACCAGCGAGCTTAGATATTTAACTTCATAACAAAAGTTGCCATTCAACACATATATAGATGAGTCTGATAATCTGCAATCAATATTCATGTTTTTGAAAAGGTTGACTTGAGAGGCAGAGTGACAGAGAGAGAAAGGTCTTCCTTCCACTGGTTCATTCCCAAATGGCCACAAAAGCAAGGGATGGGCCAGGCTGAAGCCAGGAGCCTAGAGTTCCATCCTGGTCTCCCATTTGGGTGACAGAGACCCAAGTACCCAGACCATTTTCTGCTATTTTCCCAGGCACATTTGCAGGAAGCTGGATTGAAAGCAAAATAGCTAGGCTCAAACACAAGCTTGATATGGGACGCCATTATCTCATGCCACAGCTTAACCCATTGTACTACAATGCCAGCTCCAGTATTTCATGTTTTTAGGTGCTTTTCTGGTGTTGGCAGTGGTTTCTCCAAGCCAGATTCTATCAACCCAATCTTCTTTTGTGGTATATATTTTGCAGAGAACAAACTGCAGCGTGAGTACAACCTGACAATGAAACTTAATTTTCATCTAGGCAAAGCTGCTCTACTCACTAAGGCATCTTTTCTACTGAGTTACCCAGCACAGATAATCTTATCACACTCACCTTTCATAAAATGAAGATCAAGGTTAGGTTTTTTTCCTAAGTTTATATATGTAAAAGAAGTCATATCTCAGAGGCTTTAGATATTTAATTAGCTTCAATATTTTATAGTTCTACTCTCATTTGATCCATTAAAATTTCAGGATTTGTAATGTTTGTTTTTAAATTCAATTCAAGTCTTCATTAAACACCTGTGAGGTGCTCAGAGCTTGGACGTAAGTTGATGTGATCTTCAAGACGGTGAAGATTTGTCAAGGAGGCAAGAAACTGGGGATTCCCTCTGGGTTGCATAGTATAGATGTCCTTTTGAGGAAACTTTCAGGAAGCCCTTCATAGACAAAGTGGGACTTAAATTAGGGAATCTGGAAGGATAGGGATTGACTGAATAAAGGGGAAATGGAGGCAATGGGTGGTGCTTCTGGGTGGAAAAATCATAAACAAAAGTTCAGAGGCAGGATAAGCACAGGTAGTGAAACAGTGAAATGAGCAGAACTTCTGATAAATGTTTGTACTAGAAGAAAACACAAGAATCACATACAGATTGTGAAGTGGATGCACAGAGTTGAGAGCTTGGAGGGCCAGGAAAGGAGAAGTCCCTGGAGTTCCTGAAGAGGGATGTGACAATGACAAAGGCACTGTTCCAGTGGCATTCGTGAGGTGGCGGTGTGGAGACATTGCATGAACACACATTGGTATCAGTGAGCCTGGTCGGGAAACACTTCCTGTAATCCAGATGTTTTATGATTAGAAGTTTGGGCAAGATGACAGCAAAGATATGCATGGAAAGGAGTTGATAGAGAATGTTTTGCCATAGGCAGATTTAATTGGATTTTGAGATTTCCTAAACATCAGGGAATTAAGGGAATGTCAACAGTGGCCTCAAAAACTTACAAAGAATAATTGGGTGAATAATGGCTATCCTTATGACATGCTACTGAAAACCAGGGTCAGCGGAAGTTGTGGAAGGTAAAAATACCACTCTTGAGGAACATGTTTGCTCTATCTGAAAACTTATGGAACAGTGAGCAAATAGCATTGCTGTGGGAGGCATTTGGAATTATAGTGAATCAGTTTGGTGAAATTTTTCAGATGGGACTACAGCTTTGATCCCCAGTCTGTTAGTTAGAAATAGTAATAGCTAAACCACAGCACTGGAGAAATTCCCAAAAGTATATGTCAGAAGAGAATGACAGTGAGCCAGAGACAACTTTAAGGAGCACTGAATGAGAAGGCAGGGGGAGAAAGGGAGAAAGAGGAAGCTGGGTGTTTGTGTGTGTGAGAGAGAGAGATTGAACTCCAGGTGATTTTATTTTCTTTTTAAGATTTATTTTATTTATTTGAAAGGCAGGGTTTACAGAAAGAGGTAGAGACAGAGAGAAACAAAGGTCTTCGATCCTCTGGTTCAATCCCTAAATGGGAGTGAACGACCAGGACTTGAACCAGTTTGAAGCCAGGAGCCAGGAGCTTATTCCAGGTCTCCCCCGGGTGCAGAGGCCCAAGTGGTTGGGCCATCCTCTGCTGCTTTCCCAGGGCATTAGCAGGGAGCAGGATCGGAAGTGGAGCAGCTGGGACTCAAACCTGCGCCCTTCTGGGATGCCGGCACCGCAGGCCAGTACTTTAACCCACAGGGCCACATCGTCAGCTCCTCCAGGTGATTTTAATAAGGTGGGACAGCAGTGCAGAGAGGTCAAAGAGCTTCAGTTACTTAAAACTTGGAAACTGGTCAATTCCAAGAATTTGTGGTATAAAAATATTATTCTTGATTAAGGTGACTAAGGGAAAACCATTTAACCTCTTTGGCTGAAAGACATCTTTCATCTGAGGATGAAAGAATTGAAAGATTATGTTTCTGCAAGAAATTAAACCTACATAATATATCTTTGATATTTTTTAAAGCATCTCCTTTCCTAGCAGTAAAAATCCAAAATTGCGTCTTACATGTAAACTGATTCTTAATAAAAAATTCAGTCATAGTCATCTAAATTTCACCTCCAGTTGTGGTAAGTTGTAAAAGAATGAATTAAGGATTTGTTTCTCCCAAGTTTTCTCCTGACATGACAGGAGCATGGGAGACCTTTTTAGCTAATTCCATTTTCCTACTGAAGGACAATATAATCTGATTAACTTTCATATCCATCAGAAGCACAAGGCTTTTCCGACGTAGGTAGAGGTTTATGAGCATAAAATTGAGAACAATTAGCACTCAAATTAATGTTACATGAGATTCAACATCTGGTAAGTGTGTTGTCATTTTGGGTCATAGACCACCTGCTAAGCTAGATGTTCATACAACTGCAATTTACGCTGCATACAAATGGAAGAAAAATGACACTCTAAAAAGATTTTTTTCTAACCTTAACAATATGTATATATAGGGGCTTCACACTTCAAAACTTCACCTGGAAGTGAATAATGGGTGCAGTATTCACAGGATAAAACATATAGGAACAAAAGAGACAGAGAATACTTAAAATTTTGCAAGTGTACTTTGATATAAATTAGCTATGGTGGTAACATCAATTTTTTTAGTCCATCCATCTACTGCCAGTATTAGTATTGGTCTCCTCTTTATCCAACAAATATTTAAGAGCAAGAAAAAATGAACTTCAAAATCCACATTATCTGTATGACGGAATCCTCAAACAACTGGCTAGTTTTGGAAGCAGTGCTATATCAGAAAATGTCAAATCTCAAGGTTACTAAGTTGCCTTTTCACACAATCTGGGTATTGGCAACTTCAGTAAAACTAATAAATGCTTCCCTTATCAATACTGGAAATATAATGTGTCTGTGATTACGTGATACAGATTTTAAAAGCAAAGAAAACATCTAGGATCAAAAGCAACAGAAAATATTTCCTGCATTTTTGAAATTGAAATGTGGAAATCACATTTTTACCTTGTTAAAACAGAGACATTTTGTTTATAATGCAAATTCCAACTAAAGAAACATCTAATACTACAAATTGTACATTCAAGTGCCTAAAATTTACTCTGTTAGTTCTGGGAACTCTTAAGTATTTGCTTATTTTTCTGGAGAATATCTTCCATCTCTTTTATGGCGTTTCCATGCTTTTACAGGTAAAACATGTTTCCCATTGATTTTCATAGCCATGACCCCAACTTGCTATGGGGACAGTTTTGAAAGAGGAGCCTTTCCACTTCGGTATCCAGCTGCCCAACTTTGAATTCTGGTCTCTACCGGCTCACCTTGTGATCATGAGCAAGTCTGTGACCTCTTGAAGCCCTGTTTTATCATCTGTAGAGTAGGTGCCATGATGGACCTGGCCCCCATGGTGGTTGACCAGGAAAAGGTAATCCTCATCGTGTGTGGCACCGAAAGGCCAGATGAACATTAGACCTTGTGAAAATTAAAGAGTGATCTGATCCTAAGCCACCCAAGAAAGATTGAAGCACACTTACTGTGCTTTTTTTCTGTGCTTATGTTTAAAATGTATTCTGTGATATTTTAATTCTGGAAATAATCAGCATACTTATATAGTTTTATTTTCTATTTAACAGACATGCTATTTGCTTAACCAAACTGTGCCAGATAACTGACTGCAGAGTTTTCCAAACTATTCCGTGAAAAATTGGAGTCTGTGGGGAGGCTCAGAGCAGCTATTGTGTGTGAAGTATAGAACAGGCAACAGTAAGGAGGGTGGGTGGTCCATGTTCCAGCTTCAAACAGAATATCTCTACTTTTTATCAGCTTTAATCATTGGACCTATCAGCAGATTTTAATTTGAACAAAAGGTCTGTCACTAAAAAAGTGGGCGTGGGGGAAGTGTTAGGATTCAAAGACCCTCGTGGATAACTGTATCTATTATTTTTAAGTAAATAATACAGGTAAATACTAAGACTACATTTCAACCTTTACCATTTGAGTTCTGATTCTATGCTAAAAACTGACCTTTAACTAATGATTCAGGAATATTTGGGGATTTCACCTTTTCCTCTTTCAGGCAGTGGTAGGCAGGGAGGGCTTATTAAACTTTTCTGTTTATCCTCTTGCATTTGAGAAGTCAATTACAATAAGCCAAGGCCTTGTTGCTCAAAATGGAAATGAACTGAGTGAATCTGCCCTCCAGGACCCCAAGACTGACATCTGTCCCTGCCCCATAAGCAATCCTGAGCCAAGAAATCCCAAAGCAGTGCAGTGGCTAGACCCATGGTGTCTTGGGTCAGGCTGACTGGGTGTGGATCTTGCTTTGCCCACTTTTAGGCTGTTCTTTCTTGGACATACTACTTCTCAGTCCCTCAGCTTTCTACTCAGAAAATAGGGGCAACAGTACCAGTATTAAAGACAAAATACACAAAACTCTTTAAAAACAGGAATGACTTGAAAATAAGCACTCTGTCAATGTCAGCTCCTAGAGTCATTAAAAGTTGAGCTTGTTTTAGAACCATTTTCATGATGAGTTATTTCCAGGTCTAATTACAATAGTACATTTATCATTTCAGATTTTCTTCTGCAATGATAGAAAAAAAGGTAAATAAATTAATTACACATATATTTTATTTCTCACTTGGTAATCTTTCTGTTTATATAGCATTATTGCCTTGTATCTTAAACTATCATCAGAAAAATCACATTGTCTTGAGAAGATTCACAGATGAAAGTATCAGGATGTCCGTGATTATGACCACATAATCTAGTTAAACTTTTATTGCTATGCTTTGTGTGTGTTTAGATTACCAAGAAAAATATAGTGGAAAGGATTTTGATATATTAGCTATTTGACCTTTTGATTTTCACAATTTTGCTTTATGCATTTAATACTTCTACTTACCATTTTTCTCAAGTAAAAGGGGGGAGTATTACCATGAATATAATAAAACCAAAACAAAATCTCTTAGTTCTTTTTCTGTCATATTTCAGATCTTCAAGGATTCCACATATTGCCTCAAACAGCTGATTGGTCATCTTTTCCTCCCCAACAGTATCTCTTGACTCTGGGGTTTAAAAACAAGGAAGATGGGAAATTTTTGGAAAAAGTATCAAATAGGAAGTTGCCAACATTTACAGGTAAATGCCTTGGCCTTGCAATTGTCTTTCAATACTCTGATAAAGCAGCAACTATGCATTATTAATCAAGTCATGTTCATCACAGAGCCTTGCATATATAATGACTTGGGCCTCCAATAAATACTTGTTGGGCCATAATTAACACTTTCTAATCTTCTTCCTGGATTAGGTAACAATACCTGGAGGGTAGGCACTGTGGCACAGAGGGTTAAGCTACCACTTTTGTCACAGATATCCCACATCACTGTGCCAGTTCAAGTCCCAGCTACTCTGCTTCACATCTAGCTCTCTGCCAATGCTACTGGGAAGCAGCAAATGACAATGCAGGTACTTGAGTGCTTATGACCCATGTAGGAGACCCAGAGGGAATGTCCCTGCCTCCTGGTTTCAGCCTGGCCCAGCCCCAGCTGTTAAGGCCAGTTAGGGAATGAACCACACCATGTAAGATCTCTTTCTCCCTCTCTCTCACTGCCGTTCAAATAAATAAACAAACCTTTTTTAAAAACAGTACCTGGAATTCTAGTTCCAGAAAATCTTTTCCCCAAGAACATACCCAAATCTGGATTGCCCTCGCTCCATTCTAACCATGTCACCCCAACCACTTCAATTTTGAACATCTAATCGTAGAAGATTTAAGAATAAAAACTTAACATCATCATCAATTAGCAAACATAGAAGAAAATTAGGCAACAAAATATTATGTAAAGTCAAAAATATACAAATGACAATCTTAAATCACTGAGAATAACTGTCATTGTGTTATCTGTTCTACTCTTTTCTTAGGTAATGAGCCAACAACTTAGATTTCCTCTAAGTATTACAGTTAAATAGAGTTCACTAATTTTTTTTTTATTATTGTAAAAGCAGAGTGACAGAGAGAGAGAGAGAGAGAGAGAGAGAGAGAGAGAAAGGAATTCAGAAAGATCTTTCATCTGCCGATTCACTCCCCAAATGGCCACAATGGTCAGGGATGGGCCAGTCTAAAACAAGGAGAATGGAACTCCATTCAGGTCTCCCATGTGAGTGGCAGATACTTAATTAATTGGGCCATCTTCCACTGCTTTCCCAGGTGCATTAGCAAGGAACTGAATTGGAAGTGGGCAACCAGGATTCAAGCCGGCACTCATATAGGATACAGGCTTCATAGTCAGCACCAGATTGTCAGCCGCTACTCAGTAATTCAAGCTGAAACTTTTAAAAATCAAGAAATCATTCATATGAAGTTGGAGTCTCAAATTTATGGATTAAATTCATGACTAGGTTGTACTTATTCCTTCATCTCTCACCACATAATTAAGAATTTGTGTTTTGTCTGGTGCCATGTCCTCTGAGGCTTATCTCAATTTCTAGCTACAGTCAAAGTCAAAGGAATCTGCACACTTGAATAATACCTGAGAGTAACAAGACAAGAATCAGATACATTTATGACAATACTTTTTCACAACTCAGGAAAAATATACTCCGCTGAGATAGGTGAATTTTTATGGGCTGTCGCTTAGATCTCTCAATCAAAAAACACAACAAAATGAATAAATGATAGTCTCTAAAGGGCAGTGTCTCCTCTGCCTTTCTCCTCATAGATCTTTCTTTATTAGACATATGGTCCAGTGAAGGGACTAGTTTCTATACTAAAGATTTCATATCTATTAATATTGAAATATCTTGAAATATCTGTTTATAGCTCGCAAAGGAAATCATTTTGAAATGAAAGTATGGGAAAAAATAGTGTAAAAATTTATTGTTACAATTTTTAGAATATAAAACTCCCTTCAGTCTGCTGACCAGAGAAGACACAATGAGACACATGGAGACAATGGGGAAGAGAGTCTTGCCAATATTGGATCTTATTAGAAGTACCCAATTGAATGTAGGTATCTAAGTCTTGTCTATTTGCCCAATTGTATGTATATTAGATAATTCTAGAAGTACAGAAAGTTTATGATGCAAATATTGCAAGTGTTTGGGGGATTTTGGAAATGTTCACTGAAAATTTCATCTGCAAAGCCAAACAAAGTTTAAGCTAATGACTCTATTCCTTTATATTCTAAAACTTATTACAGTGCTACACTTTGCAATCTCAAGCATTTAGGCTAGCATCTATTTAAAGAGCCTTTTTTTAATTCTTTCCTGATATCTAATTCCATGTTGCAGTGAATTGCTCATTTCAAATCAATAACGAAATTTTAGCAAGCACAATGTTTTTCCAAGTTCATGTATTGATCTATTGCACTTATAACCATGTTCGTTACCTGCACAAGAATTCAGAGCTTTTCAAGCTAGTGCCTCCACACCACACTGATGAACTGGATGCTACTCTAAGCATTGAAAATTGATCTTTATATAGCCGTAAGGTAAATTATCTGATTCTTTTCTATGATTCAGGAAAAATATGTCTTTTCCACTCTTCAATCTTAAAAAGCCTAAAATAATACCAGATTATGCTGTGCTATTTTACAAAATTTAAGCCATTGTACTGAAAGTATGTAAAGAGAACGTCTCATTAACAGGCTATAAAGACTGCAGATTTCTCCTCTCAATATTTTTCAAAAGGCTATAAGTTGGAAATTTTAAAGAATTTTCTTCTTGTGGCTTTTGTATTACATCATTGATTTGATGTTCTTACCTTACAAGGGGAACCAAGGGGGTCATCACAACCAGCTACTTAACATCTGCTCAGCACTTTATCTGCTCAATAACATTATTCAGCATTTTAGAAAGGCTATAAAATGCCTAATCTATTTGCATGATTTGTAATTTTATGCATTACAAATGTGAAACCACATTTTTCCTCATTTCCCTACCATACAGCTCACCACAGCCATGTTCCACTCAATTATCTCTCCTATATTTCTATTAATAAGAAATTCATCTCTCTTTGTCACTTTGGGCAGCCACAACCAATACCATAAGTTGAGGTGCTCAAAAAACAGAGATTTGTTTTCTCAGATCTCAGGGGGTTAGAAGTCCATGATTAGGGGGCCAGCATGCCCAGGTTCTATTGGGGGCTCCCTTCATGGTTTCTAGACTGCTTCGTTCTCACTGTGCCCCAACATGGCAGAGACAACAAGCTCTCTGGTGTCTCTTCTTACATGTCACTAATCGTTTCACAAGGATTCCATCCTCATAACCTCATCTAACCCTGATTTTCTCCCAAAGACCCCCATCTCAATATACTATCACATAAGGAGTTAGGGCTTCAACATAAGAATTTGGGGAGGTGTAGCATTCAGTCTATAACAATCTCATGTTCTCTACCACAACTTTTGGATCCTATTCTACAATTCACCTTATTTCAACCTCCTCCAGGAACTACACACACCCTCACTAACTTCCTCGTCTTAATTAGAAACCCACACAGAGCCTTACAATCTTATAGTCAACCTTGACCTTATTACCAGTTGAAGGTTTGCTAACAAGAGCCACCACCATGAAGCATTACATCATTCCATCTGTGCACGACTGCTCCTGCAGAGCCTGTGTGCTGGGTGTTGTGGAATTGATCTATCTGTGCCCCAGCTCTTTGAGACAACTGCCTTACCTGCTTACTTAGCAGGAAACTGATTAGATCACTGGTGGCCAGCTCGCCTCTCGTGGTATAAATGCAGGTTGGGCCTACCTGGGTATCATGCACTTTTTTCAATGTCCTTAACGCATTTTCTTCTCACCTTTCAAAGGGTATTCTAGCCACTTGGAAATTTGTGTATGCATTTATTTTATATGTCTATCAAGGAGATTTAAAGACTGTGATTGGTAATATATTTATTATCTAAGTAACAGCTGAGTCTTCTTTAGATTGAATCTCAGGTCAGGGCCACTTTGCTTTGTGCAAGGAATGTCAACGACTTTGCTATGTTGGCTTCTATGGGAAATAACACTTTTTGGAAGGTTGTCTCAAAGTTTAATGAAATTTTAGTGAATGAGCCTGAAGAGTCCCAGGGACTACAAATAGATCCAAATATTGGTCTCTAGCTTTCTTATTATTTGCCCAGCCACAGCCTCATAAAGCAAGATTGGAGAAAATTGTCTGCAAAGGCAACCTAGCTTAATGAAGCAAATAATGAGTTGGTGACTAAAAATTATTGCTACCTGGTACCATTAACAGTGACCCAAGCAGCTCTCAACAGTATTTTTAGGTTCCTACGTGTGTTTCCTCTTGTCAGACAGCCTATGCCACCCACTTAAATGTTTAGGCACTCCTTAGTTCATGTAGGTGAAGACTTTTACCCCAGGCTGCACTGTGTAACCCTGGGGCAAGTCACTTAACCACCTCAGCTGTTTTCTCTCTCTCTCTCTGTCTCTCTCTCTCCCCCTCCCTCTCTCCATCCCTCCCTTTCAAGTCAGCTAATAACAGCCATGCCCACTTCACAGAGCTGTGGTGACACCAAAAGTAGATAATCCAGCAGCAGACGTTTGATGCATTGGGTAGAGGCTGCACCCATATCAAAGTGCCTGGTTTGAGTCCTGGGTACCCCACTTCTGACCCAATTTCCTTCAGATGTGCAGCCGGAGAGGCAGCAGGTGATGGGTCAGATACTTGGGTCCCTGCCACCCACATGGGATACCAAAGCCAAGTGTCTGAATTCTCACTCTTGTAGGAATTGGGGGAGTGAACTAGCAGATGAAAGTTATCCCTCTCCCTCTCTCCCTCTTTCCCTCTCCCTCTCCCTCTCCTTCTCTCCCTCTCCCTCTTTCCCTGTTCCCAATGCCCTTCTCCCTCTCCCTCTCTCCCTCTTTCCCTTTGTCCCTCTCTCCCTCTCCCTCTCCCTCCCGTTTTCTTTTTCTCTCCTCTCTCCCCCATCCCTGCTTTCTAGAAAAAAAAAGACCAATATCTATGTTGAAGTCCTTTGTAAAGTATTAAGAATTTTAGAAACTGAAATAATTTGTACAGGCTTTAGTTTGCTTTAACAGAAAACTGTTTTATAGGCCTTTTCCCCTGCATAATCTGTGTACTTTGAATTATATATTCTCCTAATATGGGATTATATAAGTGTCCTGTGGATTTTGAATTCTTTTCTTGCTTTCCTTAGATCCCTGATTTGTTCAGATCTCCTCACACAGGCAGTATTAGAGAGTTCGTCTCCAACCTTGGAGCAGATCTACTGCCTGAAGCAGGACTGGACTCAGAACTTCAGCCTCTAGCAGGCTTTGACCATGAGCTAATCACTCTCACATGCTTGGTATAAGAGAGCTATATCCAACACTTCCATTAGAAAACAGTGGACAACATCTTGGGCAATATATTTATCCTGAAGAATCTTAGATTTTTTCAAACAGCCTTAATACAAGTGACTGAGACGTGACCTTACCCATTAGGATAAACATTTGAAAAATCACCTTTTCATCCATGCCTAAAGGGTAAGAAACACACTTTGTGTAATATATTTTCAGCGATTTTTCATTCATTCTGACAATGTTCCTTAATGGAAATGGCTTCAGAATATGAAAATACTATGCATTGCAACTTCAGCATTCGTAACAGCAGGAAATCCAAAAGTTAATGCTAGTGCTTGACATAATGCTAGTGCTTGACACAGTGCCATGACAAGAATCAGCCATACAATTTTTAAGTATTAGCACATGTATATTGTCACACAAGCGATGTTAAATCTGTAGATTTCTAAATAATACTTAGGCAGTGCCAAGAATCCTTATGACATTGCCTAAACATATTGGATATTTAATCACCATAAATGTTAGGTTTATAATACCTAATATCTTTTTTTAATAACGCTTTTATTTAAAGAATATAAATTTCCAAAATACAGCTTATAGATTACAATGGCTTTCCCCCCATAACTTCCCTCCCACCCGCAACCCTCCCCTTTCCCACTCCCTCTCCCCTTCCGTTCACATCAAGATTCATTTTCAATTCTCTTTATATACAGAAGGTCAGTTTAGTATATATTAAGTAAAGGTTTCAACTGTTTGCCCTCACATAGCAACACAAAGTGAAAAATACTGTTGGAGTACCAGTTATAGTATTAATTCACAATGTATAGCACATTAAGGACAGAGATCCTACATGATATATATATATATATTTTTTAAATTGATTAATTTTCTATGCAATTTCCAATTTAACACCAAGATTTTTTAATCATTTGCAATTATCTTTATATACAGAAGATCAATTCAGTATATACTATAAAGATTTCATCAGTTTGCACCCACACAAAAACACAAAGTGTAAAAATACTGTTTCAGTACTAGTAATAGCATTATTTCACATTGGATAACACATTAAAGACAGATCCCTCATAAGACGTAAGTACACAGTGACTCCTGATGTTGATTTAACAATTTGACACTCTTGTTTATGGCGTCAGTAATCTCCCTAGGCTCTAGTCATGAGTTGCCGAGGCTATGGAAGCCTTTAGGGTTCGCCGACTTCGATCTTATTCCCACAGGGTCATAGTCAAAGTGGAAGTTCTCTCCTCCCTTCAGAGAAAGGTACCTCCTTCTTTGATGGCCCCGTTCTTTCCACTGGGATCTCACTCGCAGAGATCTTTCATTTAGGTCTTCTTTTTTTTTTGTTTTTCAGAGTGTCTTAGCTTTCCATGCCTAAAATATTCTCATGGGCTCTTGAGACAGATCCGAATGCTTTAAGGGCTGATTCTGAGGCCAGAGTGCTATTTAGGACATCTGCCATTCTATGAGTCTGCTGTGTATCCCACTTCCCATGTTGGATCATTCTCTCCCTTTTTGATTCTATCAGTTAGTAATTATCTAATATCTTTAGCAAAAAAAAAAAAATGCTACTTTGGCAATTCAGTAAATTACATCACAGGATATTTTCTCATTGGTTGCTCCAGTTTTCAATTGTCCTCCATTGAAATACAGCTACATATTCTTATTCTCTACAAACTGCAGATAAAGAGACAGCATGGTAATTGACCTTCAACAGAAACATATTAACAATGAAGTCAGTAAAATATTTTTCTAAACCTAATAGATCATTCTTGCTTCCAACTCTCTGAACTATTTTATGATCAAGAAATTTTCTTAACCCTAACACATAAAAAATATATACATACAGAGCAGTCCTGGTGATTAACGAGGTGTTTGTTGCATGCAGTAAGTCCCACTAAGGAGCTAAAGTGTAGGAGAAGCATGTGTAAGTGCTCCACAATTTAAAATGCATTTTTCTTCACATTATTTCATTTGTCCTCATAACTTGTTGCTGCATGTGGCCCTCATTCTACCAGTGAGGAAGCGGGTTTACAGTGATATATTGTGATATATTGTGATATATTCAAGTTCACACAGTGAGGACATGGAGGACTAGGACTCAGATTCAAGATTGGAGTTCAGAATATTGTTCCAGTATTCTTTCATGAAAGCATACTACAACTCTTCGAAAAATGAAATCCTTGCCGGAGGCAAAACCTACTTGCAACAACATGGATTCCAAAGCTGGATCCAATTTTTGTAAATGAACATGTAAGTGTATAAATCAGACTCAGAAAATTAATTGTGGAAACACTTCCTCGGGAACTTGAGCTTTCACCTCCTGCTGGATGGTGGAGGACAGTTCAAGAAGAGGACAACGAAGGTTGCAGTACCACAGACAGTAACTCCCTTCACATTTCTGAAGCTTGTTGCCTTGTCTACTGGGCACCCAGCACACAGCCACACAGGATGATTCTGGAATTTTCAGAGTTACAATCCATAACATTTCATCACCCTCTGGGTGATTTCTAATCATCCTGAAACATCAGCCAGCAGCGCTGCTCTAACAGTACTTCTTCTTCTCCAGATTGTTGTCCTAATTACTTCTCATGCTACTGATGGTGCTATGCTTTCCCATTCATTAACTCTATCCACTGTTGTCAGTTTCAAACCTTATGTCCTAAATGCTTCCAGGGCTAAATACTAAAGAGTTAAAATAATAAAATCTCTTGCCATGCATGAAACCTTCCTTCACAGGATGACTTGCCAAAAAATGACCTAACCAGTTTTTAATACCTCATTTTAATTTTACTTTTAATTCTGTCCAAGCATAAAAATGTTTACATGTGCATATTTGAAATGAACAATAACAATATTTCCTCCCCTCCACACCACCCACTTGTTGCAGTTAATGTTTCTATATATTATGTCAAAAGGAGATACACCTGGACTCTGCTTCGCCTTGGTGTCACATGTTCTCCTTATTTGCCAAACATTTATCCATAATGGCTATTAAATTCAGGCAATTCTTTGACTGAAGGCTTCATTAGAAGTTGCTGTTTACCTGACCTTCATTGTACCCATGTGAGGTTTAGCTTCAGTCTTGACCATTTTATCGCACTCCCTGGAGCAGCCAAAGAGCCCTTTGATTGCTCCTAAAATCTCCCTCAGATAGTTTGCTCCCTTTAGATTTGGCTTTTATGACATTAGATGTTTAAGCTACTTCCCTCATTTTTCATTCTTTTCTTAAAGCAGCAACATCAAAGATTCTGATGGCTCAAGATATTAATTTTTTCATCTGTTTCACTCTATTCTTTCAGAAGCCCTGCCTTACATAAGGGAAAACATGAGCCTATATTCTCCGAATAACCAAAATGGCATTTGGCTCAGACAAGAGGACAGGTTTCAGTTAGAAGTCAACTCTGTTCTTTCCTTAGCATCGTATTTGCTTGGAGCACTTCCTGCTTTGTTAGGCGTCCAACAATCAAGCTAACAAAGCACAGTTGCCTTCCAGGAGTTTTATTTTCCTGATGTCTTTGAAAATGACACAAATAGATTGTGTTCCCAAGCAGACTGCAGTTGTTTCTGCTCTGTGGAATTGAGTCACTGTACCACGTTCCTGCAACTAGCCCCATTGTTTCTTCTTAAGAAACACAAAGAAAACAATTTTTCTTCAGAAAATGAAAGAACAAAAAGCTGTGTCTCCTCCAGCTTGCCTTCCTGTATTTGACAGAATGCCACTGTTTAACTACGTGTTTAATCTGAATGGGTAGGCTAGCTATTTCATCAGTTCAGCAAAGGATCCCAGATCTACCATTCGCAATCACTGCTCTCATGGCATCATAGACTTTTAGATAAATGATTAATCAAAAAGAAAAGGTTTATGCAAATAGAAGCACATGAGTTGAATAGCATAGGTAAGTGTTGGGGATAAATAAGGCACATATAGTACAATGATGTCCAAACTTCATTTATTTCCAAGATTCTAGAAAAAAATGCAAGCTTCTAGAGGCTGTTGTCAATCAAATGTGAGTCTGATATTTCAGAAAGAACTGCTTTCTAGCTTCAAGTTGAAATTCCAGATGTTCTTCAGTACTACTGATTTCCAGTAACTTGTCTTTGGAGGAGATCCTCTGAAGAAAGCGAAGCAACTCTGCTTTCTCTAATTTCTGGAAGAAACTATGTCATAAAAGTATTTACAAACTATAACAATTGGTATTCATATACTAAGCTTTAAGGTAGTGATTTATTCTCAAATTTCACTTTGAGATATTAGGATATTTGGGGAGGCCCTTGGCTAAAATCCCTATTTCTAGGGCCACATATCAAGAGATTATGATGGACTTAATGAAGGCCAGAGCTCAATTTGTTTTGTTAACTTCCTAATTAGCTAACAAGCTGGTGATTCTGGTGCAGGACGTCAAGGAGGAATCCTGCTTCTAAGGGGTGCTGCTCACATAGAGGACTCCTGCTATAAAGGGGTACTGGGCATCCAAATTTCATCTTCTCAGCACCAGGAAGGGAATACAATTGCCAGACTAAAACCTCCTGTGACTTCCTATTTCTCATCACGCTCCAAACACAGCAGAAACCCAGGTTTTATTTTAACCAATATATGCCCCATTATATCAGAAGTAGCTTTTCACAAATGTGGACCTGAGAATTTTGTGATAAATTTTGTCAGTCCTATCATGTTTTACAAATTGTATTAAACTTTTTAGAGAAAACAAGGCCTCTCTTTTGTGGGTGGCAATAGGTGGCCCACCTTTATCCTAAGATGTCCTATATTAAGAACGTTTAAAATGCCAAAAGCTCAATGAGAGTTGGTGGTCCTTATAGATGTTCACAGTCCTATGTTTCACAATGGAAAGTGCCAGTTGCTGGGATGGTGCTAGAAGCCAGAAGGAAGCACTATACGGAGAGGAGGCAGTACACAAGCCATCCAATGAGAACTAAAGAGCAGAGCTGGAGCGTTAGTGGAAGCCATTGGGGTGAACAGAAAAAGTGTTCTTTCCTGTAAACTCTTAAGTTCTTACAATGCTTTAGTGACACAGAAAAAGTTGCCCCTCCAAGGGGACACAGACCTATGAGGTCACCACAGGGAGAGTATGGCATAGGGTCAGTTTCAATGCCCTCTTTTCTCTTCAGCCTAGCTCCCATTCAGGAAGATCAGGAAACACATCTCAACAGTCCCCCTTTATCCGTATTCACCTTCTTGAGAAAGCAGCATAGACAATTTTGTTTTTCCTTTAAAAAAAAAGTGGGGAGATTTGTTTATTTATTTGAAAGGCAGAGGGAGAGAGGTCTTCCATCCATTGCTTCACTCCCCAAATGGCCCCCAACAACCAGGACTGGGCCAGGCCAATGCCAGGAACCTGGAGTTTCCCCAAGGTCTCCCATATGGGTGGCAGGGGACCAGGGACTTGAGCCTTCTTCCACTGCTATCCTAGGCCATTAGCAGGAAGCTGGATTGGAAGCAGAGCAGCCACTGCAGGCAGTGGCTTAACCTGCTGCACTATAGCACTGACCCTGCAAAGACAATTCTCTAATGAGATAGAAAAAAAGAGTTTATCTGTACCATTTTTTTCGAACAATGTAAATATAATAAGGCCTGTCTTCAGTCCCCAGGGAGCGCGCTGTCTTAGTGATTTTGTTCTAAAACATTGCCCTCCCTGTGAGACTAGGGGAATTTCCTGGCATGCTCTGGTGTGATGGAGAAGTTACAGTACGCCAGCCTTCTAAACCAGCTGCAGAGAGTGAAGGAGCAGTCCCAAGTGATTAATCAAGCAATGGCAGAACTAGCAACCATTCCCTATCTACAGGACCTCAGTCAACAGGAGGCAGAACTGGTAAGTCTCTGTTCTTCCTTGTTTCAGGTTTTCAAGGGCTGGAGGCAACAGAAAAGTTATATGGTCTTTAAAAAAAATGTGATAATAAATGTAGTAGTCAGAAGGAAAACTCCCCAGGCCTCGTGAAGCATTCTAATGAAAAAAACTGGAAAATGTAGGCATGAGTGTCTGGTTTTTATCCACTCATGTTGACTAACTTCCATTTTTCTGTAGCAAGTACTTTGTGATGTGTGAAAACAGAAAAGGACTGGCTACTTATACTGTGTGTCAGGATTTTTGTTTTATAGCAATATTTTAGTCAATTGTTGCTTAAACTCCAAGATATATTAATACTCGTAGATAATCTCTTCCATGAAAAAAGTGAGAGGACTAAACAGTAATTACTGTATAGAAAAATGACCCTACAAAATTATCTTTAGGATTTTTTCTTAACCACTTCGGTATTACCTTTTGTATTGGCAGTAGCAACACACACACACACACACACACACACACATACTAGTACATTTAGATAATAAAATAGTGGTGTATGTTAAGAGAAAATGTAGGTAGTCAAAATAGTTTTTTTTTTTTAAACTAGATTGACAAGTTAACTCAGAAAACCAAACACTTTAGCCTTACACAGACTAAGTCAAAACTTAGTTGAAGGAACATCTCACAGAAACAGTCTTCAAATGAATGCATATATTATAATCATAATTAATGTTAGAAATGAGAACACCTCATCTGAAAAACAATTACTAAACAGTTGCGCTGCCCATTCAAGGAAAGGTAAAATTTACTTTGTCTGGAGATTCTAATGTGTTATTGGCAATGCTCTTTACATGGAAGCCTTAATTGAGAATAGCTAAAACTAATTACAGACTGGAATTGAATTCACATTGCAAGGATGAGCATAGCCCAAACCGATTACCTGTAATTTTCAGATAACTAAAGGAGTTCTCCCTCTTTGAGCTCTTAAAGATGTAACCAAGAACTGAACTGCCAACATTTGTGCTGTTCATCTAAACCTGTTAAAGTGTATTAAATAAATACTGATAGAGCAAGCAAATGAAAGAGATTGCCTAGCCAGACAGTGAAACTATGCACGCTAAAGATGAAAGCAATGATACATGTCTATTAATCGAGGAATGACAAAGTCAAAGGGGCAACAAGACTTTCTTAAACCTTGATAGTTGTGCTCAGAGAAGCACCTTCTCAAAGGCTAAGTGTTTATTTTGCCATTCATATGGCATTCAGGAGTGCAGTAAGTAAGGAGCTTTCAAAGTACATATTATAGTCAATTTTACATGATTGATGTTTCTCTGAGGTAAGAGGAAGCAAAGCAAATGTTCATTTAAGAAGCAGCAAAATGCTGATCCTGTCTTCCTGAAAAGCACATTCAAGATTTACATGAGAAATACAGGGGAGTTCCCTGCACTTAAGTCTTCTTAACCACACATCTATGGATTTTTTTCCTCCTGGAAATACTTATTTCTCGAAATGCACATACTAATCACCAAACTAGCATTTCTAACGTGCAATTTTTCAGTTTCTGAAACCTTGGAAAATGGGATTCCGTGGGATATTTTCATAATTTATATGCCCGCCAGAAAAAAATTTAAATATATTTGGATGTCTATGTGAAAGCCAAATTTTTAAAAATTATGTGTCTAGCAAGATTTCATCACCTAAAGTAATAGATTTTACTTCCCAGCTTCCAAGTATGGGTTAACCTAGAAAATAAATCCTAGCAATACCTTATGCAGTGCTGTGTAAGCAGTGGCTGCTCACTAGACGATTCTGGAGTGACTCAACTCTCTAGCGCCCTACTTAAGCCCTGCAGTATCTAAAGCATGGAAAGATTATCTCGGGGTTCATGCTGTTTGATACCACAGTGAATTGAACTGCTATCTGTTTTTCAACAGGGCTTTGCTGTATATCCCATGGCCTGATGAAGCTTCATTACACTGCAGCCATATATACACCACATGCATAATATTGTTTAATATCAAAGCTTTGCAGGTGTCTATTTGGGGCAAAAGGTGGCTGTTTAAAACTTGCCTTCGAATAGGACCCAAGGGGATGGGAGGGGGTAACTTGGTGGTTTCACAATGTTAACAAAGAAAAGAATAGTAAAAGAACATAAATGAGCTACATGGTTTAAGAGGCAATAAAACAGCACAATTTTAGTATTGTCCTCTGGTGAGCTTTTGCATGATGCCTAGAATTATGATACATTAGCCTCAGGAGAAAATACTAAAATGCATTCATGTACTACATGCCATTTCCTGAGAGAATTAACTACTGCTTTCATTCTTTACAACCCAAATCTGTTTTTAACAAAACATCAACACTTACTACATTAAAACCTATATGTTTTCTGCAAATTTTCAAGAGGAATCTTTTCATTGTTTCCATATTTTATATCTGCAATAATACTCAGTAATGACTGTGGCAAAGATGAGGTAGCACTGTTCGTTGCAGGAAAGATGAGTAATAAAATCATCAGCGTACAAATGATTTTTTAATTAGGTTTTAATCTGTGTATTTAGAGAAGTTATTTCTGTGTGAATTCCACACTGATAATTTTTATCTTGGTGCCACAGCTGCAGTCACTAATGGCAGACGCAATGGACACCCTTGAAGGAAGAGGAAACGATAAAGAACGTGTGTGGAATACAATCCAAAAGGTAAAACTTTGAGCCGAGGGAAAACGATATATTATTCTCCAAGAAAATGTCCTGACTTGGGTCAAATCTGCTTAGAAGATAAAAAGAAATGAGAGTAGCTTGGGTTGTATTTTTTTGTTTGGTTTCTTTGGTTTTCCTTTTAAAATAAATGTAGCGCTCTCCCTGGAAGTGCAAACAAAATCAAATATAGATTTATTTAATCAGTTCCCTCGGGTCCACTACTTTTCCAACAGACTCTAGTTTTGAGCTTTCATGATTCTTCTCCGTTGCCATGCTCATTTTCATATTCATCTACTTCTGCATTATTGGGTATTATAATTTTTTGAAATCCCTGTCATCAGTGTTTTTTTTTTTTATCTTGATGCCAAAGTTTTTTTTTCATCTTAGTCTATTCTCCACTATTTCTTTCACTTTTGTCACTTGAGGAATAACAACTATGTTTCAGGAAACTTCAAAGAAACTAGCACATTGATGTTTTTGGTGGAGAAATAACTTCCAACACTGAGTGTTGGAAGCAGAGCTACATTTGCTCGTTGGTCACTGGAGTTTGAATGCAACAGCACAGAAAAGCACTTTCACCCCAGCTGCTCCACTGACTTGTGTGACACTAAAGGACCCTCTGAAAGCCTACAAGTCCATAATGTTGGATCTCCAGTCTAGACTGAGGTAGTAAATTCTGATCAATCTACACCCCATTCAGCCTCTTTGGATCACTCTAAGAATCTACACAGGGAGATGGGTGTCAGGAGATGTGAAAGGAGCAAACCAAGTAAGCCTTTAGTGTAAGTGGTAACAGCCAGGCCTGGGGGATCTGGCACATCTGAGGACATGTGTTCTTCAGCATTCAACCCAGAGGCCCTATGATGTACATATACAACCAAAATCAACTGAACTCAGCAGACATTGGTTGATTATCTGCTGTGCTGGGAGGAATGCTAGGTGTTGAGGATATGTGCTGATTAAGCTGTGCACATGACCATTGCCTGTGTGGGTTTTACCATCTATCTGGACAACTGCTTCAAATGGAGTTTGTGGATTCAAAAGGCTTCCATAGCCTAGGCAGCTCATTTCAAGAGCCTCAGGTGGTCACTGATATCATACATAAAAGTGTTAATTGTTAAATTAACAAAAGGAGTCACCGTGCACTAACTTCCCATGCAGGACCTCTGTCCTTAATGAGTTGAATTATGAGAGTTAAGAAGTGATACTTGTTCTCAAACAGTTTTATGTGTGTGTGCAAATTGTTGAAATTTACTTAGTATAGAGTAGGTCTTCTGTGTACAAAGTTAATTGAAAATGAATCTTAATGGAGAATGGGACTGGGAAGGGGAGAGGGAGAAGGAGGAGGGGTGGGAGGGCAGGTATGATGGGAAGAATAACTATATTCCTAAAGTTGTACGTATGAAATTTATATTCCTTAAAAAGTTAATTAATTTTTAAAAATTCAAAAAAAAGTTTACTGAGTGTGATAGAAAAAATAAGGCATTCAGTGATCTATAGAAACTAAGAGCAAAATAACCTGCTCTGGGAGGTCAAAACCAAAATCTCTGAGAAGATGATATTTATATAACATTTAAAGGAGATGTAGTAGTTATTCAGGTTATTTCCAAACAAAGGGTAGAGTTTGCACCAAAAATGCAAAGAAAGCATGGCACATTAAAAAGTCTTTCAGTAAAGCAGTTACTTCAAGCTGAGATGCAGAGCAGAAGGCAAATCACAGAAGGACTTATAAATTGATTTAAAAGTTTAGAATGTTTAAGGGTGTATTTAACCAGAAAATGTTTTTTGAGACATCTTTAGCAATGGAGGGGCTACCAAAATATGATTCATTATAAAGGGGTGATGGCTATCCAGGTAAGACATGATGGGGCTTGATCTGCAGTGTGAGCATACAGGAGAGAAGCAGCAGACTGAAGAAACATTCAAGAACCCTTCACTGATGGGATTTGGGAGTTGCAAGAATAGAAGAAGTCAGGAAAGATGCTTCAGTATTTGCTGGAACAATGCAATTGAGCAGGGGAAAAGGTGAGGTTTTCAGCAACATTTACTGAGGAAGGAACACACCTTGGGAACAGCTTTCAGCTTTTTTTCCCCCAAAGAAACCTTTTATTTAAGGAATACAAACTTCATGCATTTCATAAGTACAACTTTAGGAATATAGTGATTCTTCCCACCATACCCACCCTACCACCCACACTCCCACCCCTCCTCCTCCTCTCTCCCATTCCAGTCCCATTTTCCACTGAGATCCATTTTCAATTAACTTTACACACAGAAGACCGACACTATACTAAGTAAAGAGGGAACAGCTTTTAAATGGGAATAGATTTCCCTTTAGAGTCCAGTCAGAAGGAGAAACCATACCCGATATTTGAATGGAAATTTAACATAAAAATATGGATAGCTATGAAGTTACTGTCTAGGTAACTAAAATGGCAAAAGACAAGAGGTTATCATGGCTAAAGCAATTAAAGAAAGCAGATGCCACCCCTGGGGCTGGTGAATCAAAGTAAAGCTGTTGAAAGGACTAAACCCTAGAAGCATAAATGTGGAGCAGGAATCCTGCCAATCTAATACAAGATGCTGTCCAGCTGCTAGTGGTGCCCTGAGCTCAGAGGAGGGCTCCTGAATGGCTGGGATTCAGACTTCTGAAGATGAGGGGTTAGCCCACTGGCGCTGTGGGAATTGATGGGGGAAAGATTGGTAATGGAGGTAATTCTTCCATTTTTGGAAAAACTAGATTTGGCTGCTACTACAGAAAACAATGCATGTGTCTGGACTGAAGACAATTTGCTGAAGAGATGTCACAAGAACCCCGGAACAGATGGAAGTAGCAAGAAGCAGAGAGGAAAGAGCAAGTCCATGATCTTTTCACTAACATCTACCATAGACAGCACCTCACAGTTGGAAAAAAAAAAATGAGCTTTGCAGAATCCCCAGCCCCTTTGGAATTAATAAATTATATGCTAATAAGTGGCACAAAGTGCTTTGAATTTAGGGTTCTGGCAAGAGATTCGAGGGGAAATATGGAAGCCTTGAGTTCTCTGTACAAGACTAACTGCAGATGGAGATTTCCTTCTCTCTGGGAAATTTGCTAAATGAAATCATGTGAGTGAGTGACATGATTGAGAAACACTGTATACAATGAGAAGAGATCCTTAGAACATGTTAACAGTATAAGGAAAAGCCTGCACAGGAGACTAAGAGCTAGCAAGAGGGACTGAAGTTAAAGATCAATCCAATCCAATGCTGATAATTATCAAGTAATATAAAACAATATAATCAAATGTCTCTCTTGACCATAGAATAGTCTGGAGATCAGATCTACCACCTATTTATTTTATTTAGTTTATTACACAAAGCCATGTCATTCATTTACATATTATCTATGTCAACTTTGTTGGGTAAAGTAGTTGCCACAAAGACTGAAAGCAGCTCACAAAGTCTAAAATACTTAAATACTGTTGTGTGGCCCTAAATACTGTAAGTTTGCTATACTCTGGATTAGAGCATCATCCCTCCCAGAAACATTTGCATTTTTACAGCCAATATTTATATTTACTAATTCAAGTGATGATAGAGAAGCAATCCAATTATTAAATTTTAGGGACCAGCCAAAAAGGAAGATTTTAACATCTATATATATCTTGTAGACAACTACCAATTCCACTCCAAGCTAGTGTTCTTGATGCCCATATTTATAACAGCACTTAACCTGCAGCTTATCAATTTTCCCTTTACTGTAGCTGTCTATTGCTGTGTTTTGAGCAACCCCAAATGTAGTGGTTTTAAATAGCAATTCAATATTATCTCACATTCTATAAGTTGACCAGACTCTGCTAGCTGATTCTGTTGCAATGCTTCTGATGCAGTTCAATCAAACGGCTTCTGGGCTGAAGTCTTCTGGAAGCTAAAATGGACTAGACTCCAGGATGGCTCATTCATATGGCTGACAGCTGACTGGACTGCCTCAATGTGGCCTTTCTGTGTGAATTAGGTTTCAAACAGCATGGCAGCTGGGTTCCAACAGGAACTATTCCAAGAGAAAGGAACAAAAACCATTATTCCTCTAAAAGATGAGGCCCAGAACTGGGATGGCAACATCTACCATATTCTGCTGATCAAAGCAGTTGCAGACCAGACAGGATTCAACCTCTCAATGAATGAGTGATACATGATGCAGTGAGAAAATGAAAGATAGTTGGCCGGCGCCGTGGCTCAACAGGCTAATCCTCCACCTTGCGGCGCCGGCACACCGGGTTCTAGTCCCGGTCGGGGCGCCGGATTCTGTCCCGGTTGCCCCTCTTCCAGACCAGCCCTCTGCTGTGGCCCAGGAGTGCAGTGGAGGATGGCCCAGGTGCTTGGGCCCTGCACCCCATGGGAGACCAGGAAAAGCACCTAGCACCTGGCTCCTGCCAACGGATGAGCGCAGTGCGCCGGCCGCAGCGCGCCGACCGCGGCAGCCATTGGAGGGTGAACCAACGGCAAAGGAAGACCTTTCTCTCTGTCTCTCTCTCTCACTGTCCACTCTGCCTGTCAAAAAAAAAAAAAAAAAAATGAAAGATAGCAAACACTTTGGAAGCAAGGTACAGTAACAGGACTGAAGCTCTGAGTCCCAGGCTAGAAGACATAACTGCAGACTAGGAGGAGTCAGGATCATCACGTCAAGGCCTATAAGATTGTCCTGTAGTAGGATCACTCCACCCAACCTCGGGATGTCTAGAAAGACTCACTGGTGAGCAGCCAGTCTTTCCGCACTAAAAGCCCTGATAATGATCATACTTTCTAAATGGAAGCTCCTGAGAGGTCTTTAGGAAGATGTGAATGGGAAGGAACAGGGTGCCAAATTTTTCTCAAGGGCTTTTAATTTAGATAATGTGACTATACAAAGGATGATCGTATCACTTTCAGACAATTCCAGTAGCAAATAAGTAATTTCCTTTTACTGCTACACAGTTAATTTGCATGTGCAGAAAAAAATAATTTAAAAAAACTAATTGTACAAGCTACACTGTGTTCTGAACCCACTAGAAGTTGATATCAGCATCACCACTTCTGAGATCTGTTATCTGTAATAGAAACAGCTGTTGTACCTAATGAAAACACTTGAAATTTTCATCTGAAACAGCAGAATTATAGCAGAACTTCCCAGTGTCACATAGTTAGAGGGTCTGTCAGAAGCCCCATTACCTAACACAATTTTCTGGGCTCAATTTTGTTACAGGTTTATTAAAAAAAAAAAAAAACCTATCAAGATGAAATCTGATTCGTGAGAGGTGTGTACATTTTTTTCCTTTGAAGTTTCTCGTACAACCTAGACAGAGAATAAAACAATTGTTTTTTTCCTGATTCAACAGAATTTAAATACATTATTTATAGATTTTTAGGAAATTTCCTGTTTTGTTTGGTTTTGGCTTTGCTGAATATTTTCTTTCTAGTAATTAACTCAAGAAAGATTTGTGTATGTTGGTTCATGTATGTTGGTTTTGTTATGCAAATACAAAACTAGACAGGTTATACCAAAAATAAAGTTAAACTTTCTTGTACTAGAAAATCCCATGTTGGAACATACTAGATTAAGGATGTCACATTTTGCTTAGCTTTGTTCTGTAACAAAAATACCTGAAGAAATGCACCCTTCGGATCCTGTGAAAACATGTCATTCATCAAACATTTAGTGGGTACCTCCTGTGTGTCAGATACTCTCCTAGATATTGGAGACAACAGCCATGTAAAAGCAGCACCCCCATGATGTTTGCATTCCACTAAAATGCATAGTAACCTACCCAAATATAGAATGTGTTATAAAATAAGAAATCCATTGAGAAAGGGAACATCATAGGATAACAGAAAGTGCCAGAGGATGGGGCAGGTGCCATGGCTCACTTGGTTAATCCTCCGCCTGTGACGCCGGCATCCCATATGGGCACCAGGTTCTAGTCCTGGTTGCTCCTCTTCCAGTTCAGCTCTCTGCTGTGGCCCGGGAGGGCAGTGGAGGTCCCTGCACCTGCATGGGAGACCAGGAGGAAGCACCTGGCTCCTGGCTTCGGATCGGCACAGTGCACTGGCCTTGACGGTCATTTAGGGGGATGAACCAACGGAAGGAAGACCTTTCTCTCTGTTCTCTCTATCACTGTCTATAACTCTACCTGTCAAATAAATTTAAAAAAAAAAAAAGAAAGTGCCAGAGGAAAGAGCTACTCCTGTAGGTATCTAGGGAAAATCACTCCAAGTAAAACAAAGAACAAATGATGTAAAGTCCTGAGAGGACTGTGCTCAGGAGGAACAAAGAACAATGAAGGTGGGGGAACTGACGCAGAGTCAACAAGAACAATTGGGGAGGAAGTGAGAGAGATCATAATGCATGGCAAACAAAAACACCCTAACCTGATCAAGAGTAGAAGCAGAGAGACCAGTTGGTAGGTTACTCAAGAATCCAGGAGAGTAATAATGGTAGTTTGAATCTTAAACCAGATGGTGACTATGGAGGTGACAAGTGGTCAGATTCCAACTTCTAATCAAAAGAAATACAAAGGCTACTTAGAAGGAGGCTGTATTTTGTGAAAACACCCTTAAGTAGACATTTGGAGTCCTGAATCTGTCACAGACCACATCAGAAGTCACTTCCCTGTGAACCTCAGTTTTCTCATTTGTGAAATAAGGATATTGGAATAGAAGATTCTGAGTTCCTCTCAGCTCTGAATGAATGAGTTTTTTTGAAAGCCAGACCATGAAAATGAAAACATAAGAGTCAATATGTACTAAACTCAGATTTTGCCAGCACTCTTTAACTCAGTGTTGCACATAGTGATTCACTGATTCTCAGATGAGCAAAAAGTGTAATTTGCTGAACAGAGAATTCGGCCATTTGCCTAAAGTCTCATAGTAAGTACATCCAGGACTTGATCTGACCCTGAAGTCTAAAGGTTTTTTTAGCTTTATGCTGTCTGAAAAGGCTGGAATGGCCGGCATTATTACATGAAAGAGCCAAGCATTTGGGTCTGAGGCCAACTGGGAAATTAACCAAAGTAGAGTTTCACAATGAACTAGGCCAGTTTGTCTTCAGTTCTCAAAATACAGAGTTTTCTCACACCAATCAAAGAAATAACAGGAATTTTGAGTTTAGTCAACCATTTTACCCACTTAGATCCAATCCACCTTCATAGTTCCTTGGTTTTCCAAATAAAACCAGGAAGAATGCAGAACCTAGAGCCACAGACCTTGGGCCATTAATTCAGCTTCTGTTCACATGACCTTGGGCAAGTAACAGGCTTCTGAGGAATATAATGTTGCACACCCATACCACTTCAGATTCCATGATTTAGTGTTACTTAGTGTTCAATCTTAAGGTCTACTGAAGCCTTACAAACTGGTCATTAAATAAATAGGAAAAAGGGCCTTTTAAAATATACCAGCTATTAAGTTGCAGCACTTCTGTTTCTTCTCACCAGAGTATGAGAAAAACCAATACTCCATCACCAATTCAGAAGAAAATCTATTTGTTTTTCATTTACAAAGTCCAAATTTTGCACTGAGAAGATCAGAATTGAACCGGGTACAACATACTGTCTTGCTCTGATAGACCTCAAATACCTGATGTGAGACCAGATGAAGAAAAGAAAACCTTGCTTTTTAAAAGTAATGAGAGGAGTGCTGCAGCAGGGAATCATGGACCTGTGAGTTTTCACGAAGAGAAATGCTACTTTAGAACGTCATTGAATATTTTTTAAAGATTTATTTATTTATTTATTTGAAAGTCAGAGTTACACAGAGAGAGGAGAGGCAGAGAGAGAGAGAGAGAGAGAGAGAGAGAGAGGTCTTCCATCCGCTTGGTTCACTCCCCAGATGGCTGCAACAGCTGGAGCAGCGCTGATCTGGAGCCAGCAGCCAGGAGCTTCCTCCAGGTCTCCCACGTGGGTGCAGGGGCCCAAGGACCTGGGCCATCTTCCACTGCTTTCCCAGGCCATAGCAGAGAGCTGGATTGGAAGAGGAGCAGCAGGGACTAGAACCAACGCCCATATGGGATGCCGCACTTCAGGCCAGGGTGTTAACCCGCTGTGCCACAGTGCCAGCCTCAACGTCATTGAATATTATAACAGTATTTCACAAGCTTCCATGAGCATAACTAATGAAAACACTCAGATAGGCAGATATCTTTAAACCACCCATATGAATTTATTCAAAATTACTTAGCTTTTTATGTTTCTTTTCATCTCAGATTCTTAACTTATAAATCACACTCATTACCATCATACCAAAATGACATTCATTGATACACTAATTTGATCTTTTAAGATGAAAATGTGATAGAATTATATGTCATTTAGCAACTCTGCTTAAGACTATTGGTGTAGGCAAAGCAAATTGAAAAATACAAATTGGGGGGATGGGTAGGGCCAGTTTGTTAAAGAGGGAAAGGAAAGAAGAAATTGGAACCTTTTATTTTTGCTTTTCACATCAACATTCAAACCTGACTCTTTCCAGAAATTCCTCCCGGAGAGCTTGTACACACGGCACTATCATTCAACAGCCAGTCATGTGGGCTGACTAATATGTGGTTTGGTTGGTACTTCTGAGACTACTGCTTTCTTTTCAAAGATTCAGCAGCCATGCCATTCATTTGCAAAGCAGTTTTTCTGGCAATCAGACTTTTCCTGTGTGTCTTGTTCTTTATGGAGTCTCTGCAGATTTATTGCAATTTGATTGTGAATCTTCCAGCTCCTGGTTACGGGCTTCCTCATTAACATATCCCTAAATTCCTTTACAGTGTATGCTCCAAGCACTACTAAGCAGTTTTGTCCAGAGCATAATGCAGATCATGTAGGAAATCCTAAGTGCTTTTATTGCCGACAGGGCTGGGGAGATGAGGAGGCTCTGAGAACAAGCATGGTGGAGGATGAGGCCCAAGTGACGGAAAGGGGCCAGGTTCCTGGGAGAAGTGAATCTGCTGATGGTATCCAGGAGCTTCCACCAAAGCCTTGGCAGATTCTCGTGATTGTGCTCAGAAGCTGAACCCTGCAGCAATCAGATTTGTTGGGGAGGACCTCACCCTCAAACATAAGCCACAGTCTGGGGAGTAGAGAAAGCACAAAGTCTTGGTTCTGGCCACCCCCCACCCCCGTCCCCACCAACCCACAGGGCAATCTCCAAATCTAGCTGGCAAATCTCAGTTATCATTTAAACCTCAGCTTCCTCCTCTGACTGCAAAGGGTTCATCCGCTGAACACTTTCAACAGCTGCATTTGCTAGTCACCCACTACCTTCCTGTGTGCTCGGCCTTGCCTCCAAAACTGGAAACACCTCTTCTATATTCCACATTGAACCAAAACTGATATCTTCTCAAACTGATGATTTGGCAGGAAATTTCTGCCATTAGACGTATTTCTGGGCAGGAGCCAAATCCCAACTTGGTCATCATCTAGGGAGTGTGAAGCCAGGAGTTCAGCCATTTTAATCAGAAGTTGATCAAAAAGCCAATAAAGCTAATCTGCCATTGTGCACCTACGTGTACCTAATAAAATCCTGTGTTACTCATCTAATCATCAGATTATGTTAGCTGGCCTGAAGTATGCTCTTGAGTAACTATCACAACTGGAATAAGCTATAAAAAATGCATTTCAGATAAATCAGTTAATAATGACAATGACAAATATCATCAGTGATTATTATTGATCTTTTCCTATGTGCCAAGCACTTCAACACATTATCACATTTATTGATTGCAACAAGCCTAGAAAAGAGATGTCATTCTCTTCCCTTAGAAAGGTGGTGGGAAAGAGCTTTGTAAGGAAACATACCCAAGTTTGTAGTGGTTGTGAGGGTTGGTTCTAGATCAAATTAGTTCAAACACCTATGTGAAACCAAACGCAGCTGCTAAGACTCAATGGCATGAAGAACCTTGCCTGACACAACCTTAAGTCCTGCGAGACAGCCAATGAGACAGCCATCTCATCTGCCTTTTGGCTTGGGTGGCCTAGAAATGGCAGAGGCTCTTGTTGAGATCCTCTAGCCTTTTCTAGATCACAGCCTACTACCCATCTGGAGACTTACCCACACTGCTCTGCGGCAGCTGCCCAACCAAATCTGAGCCCTGGCACCAACTACTGTTCTCTGAATCGTGCTGCTCTCACTGTCCTCCCTCACCATCCCTCCCTTTGTAGACATGTCAGATGTAGGTCTCCTCTAACTCACCATTTCCCCTCTTCCTGCACCATCAGAAGTTTAAGAAAACAGGCTAGAGTCTAGTTGTTCCTGGACTGTACTTACTGTTGCTCTGGGCATCATTCTGGTGAGTTATCTGAATTAGCATTCTGAAATGCACTGGGCTTTCAAGGAAAACACAATTTTAGGAGCACATAGTGCCAAAACCCCTCAGAGCTTTACCAGCACAACACAGAGGGCCTTGAGGCTGGGACAGGACCAGCATATTGACACCTCCACTTCATGGGCTTTTCCTCTGTCTGACCCGCTTAGAACTAATTATAAGGAAGTAACTAAAACACAATTTGAAAAGGTTCACATTACTCCACATAAACTTGTGTTTTTATCTTTGCAAAATCTTTTCAAAATGCATCTTTTAAAAGTTCTTTTAAAGGGCATGTGCGTGTGCCACAGTGTTTAAGTCACCACGTAGGATGCCTGTATCTCGCATCAAAGTACCTGGTCTGAATCCCAGCTACTCTGCTTCCCATCCAGCCTCCTGCTAATGCAGGCCTGAGAAGGCAGCAGGTGATGGCTCAAGTACTTGGGTTCCTGCCACCCATCTGAGAGACCCAGATTGAGCTTCTGAGATCCTAGCTTCAGACCGACCCAGCCCTGGTTATTATGAGCATTTAGGGAGTGAACTTGTAGATGGAAGGTCTCCTGTCTGTCTGTCTTTCTCTTATCTCTTAACTCTTAACTCTTAGTCTTTCAAATAAAATGAAAACAAATAAATAATTTTAATTTAGTGTAATATTCTGGAAAGAGGGAGGAGAACAAACGTCTCAATTATATTTTCAACTGAAGGATAAATTCTCAGTTCATTCCTAAAGTGGCTCCCATTAAATTACCAAAAGTGTCTTTGCTTGGCAGACTAGCATTTTATTGCATGTATCCTATACATTCCTTTGCAATCCTTTGTAATTCTGGGGAATAACAGAATAACAGCTTATACCTCTTGGTAGCTAAATGAACCATAGGACATCTTCCATTCTGTATTGAAAGTAGAATTAATACATAGTTCAGAGCAATTGACTTGTAGCTCATTCAATCATTTATAGTGAACTTATTCTACCTTGCATCTTTTGGAGAAGGACAAAAACAAAAGAACTTTTACATGTAGCTCTAAAGGAAGGTATGGGCCATCTATCATTCTGATTATTATTTTCTTAAAATGGTTCATGTGGACAGGGGGACAGTTTGTCATCTAAAACATACCAAAAGCATAAATCCATAAGCATAAATACACCCATATTTCTTGGCATCATCAAAACTATGTAGAACTTCTGTACACTCCACTAAAATGAATATCTGCTAGGAAAAAAAAAAAAAAAAGGCCCTGGAGAGAAACATGACATGGTTGGTTTGAAAAGCAGTTGGACTCATAGGTTGGAGAAATCCTAGCCTAAAGATAGGATAAAGATAAACACATCTCTTGCTGAATTAAAGGAATTTGAGAAGATTTTACTTCCCAAGAGCTCTTAGGGAAAGAAGGCCCTTCAGTTTTATAAAGGGCAATTCACTTTATCATGTGAAAGGAGACATCTAGAAGCGACTGAGCAAACAGATTCAATAAATGAAAGCGGACCTTCTTGAAGAATAGCGATAAAAAATTGTGTTTTAGAAAATCCATGTTATGGGGCCAGTGCTTTGACATAGTGGGTAAAGCTACCACCTGTGGTACTGGCATCCCCTATAGGTGCTGGTTTGAGACCCAGCTGCTGCACTTCCGATCCAGCTCTCTGCTATCACCTGGGAAAGCAGTAGAAGATGGCCTGAGTTCTTGGGTCCCTGACCCTTGTGGGAAACCTGGAAGAAGCTCCTGGCTCCTGGCTCCTTGCTCTTGGCTTCAGATTGGCACAGCTCTAGCTGTTGCAGCCTCTAGGGGAGTGAACCAGTAAATGGAAGATCTCTCCCTCCCCCCCCTCCTCTCTGTAACTCTGTCTTTCAAATAAATAAATAAATCTTCCCAAAAAAATCCATGTTATGTGTGGGCATTTGGCCCAGAGGTTAAATCACCATTTGGTACATCTACATCCCTTTCAGAGTACATGACTCAAATCCCAGCTACTATGTTTCTGATCCAGCTTCCAACTAATCCATACCCTGGAAAACAGCAGATAGTGATTTGAGTGCTGGAGTCCCTGTTACCAGTGCAGGAAATTTGTCTTGAGTTCCTGGCTCCTGGCTTCAATATGTCACAGCTCTCGCTTTTGCAGGCATTTGGGGAGAAAACAAGTACATAGAAGATATCTCTCCCCTACCCCCATTTCAAATACAATTTAAAAATTAAATAAAACTGTTTTAAAACACTTGATAGAATCCATCTACTTCTGAGCATATCAAATAGATGTACTTTTCCCTACTCATCCCATCACATGCAACTAAAAACCCTGTCAGTATGTGTAAACCAAACACATAAGACTCAAACATGGAATGGAAAAGGAAGACCTGATAAGGACATGAGGACTCAAGGAATGACACAGTAATGAGTTCACTGGAGTTTTGGTTTTTGTTTGGTTTTGGTTTTGGTTTTGGTTTTGGTTTGGTTTGGTTTTGTTTTTGTTTTTGTTTTGTTTTTTTGCCTCATTTTCCCCACACTTGAAACTGAAGACCCTGAGAACCCAAGAACAGAAGCTTTGGATATATCCAAAGGTCAAGAGAAGGGAAGCCTAGCAAGACAGAAAATTCTTAAATAAATATATATATATATTCCATCCAAAAGCCAAAGAAGAAATGATGGTTCCACCCCCACTACATAAGCAAAGGCCAAGCGGAACTATAGATTTCTGCCCTCAACAGGCCACAACAAGGAATCCCAATCTTTCTGCTCTAAGAAGGTAGTATCAAAGAAGACTGAAATGGATTTCCTTCCCTACCCAGAAGCAAGTCTCTCCTCTCCTCTCTTCACTCTTACTCGTATGGTATTGAAGAGGCCTAGTAGAGAGGATTTTTATTATCCAGCAGTGGTGAATCTCCCCTGACAATGTACTAATAGTGAAGACCATGTGGGAGACAGTGATGAGGGTCTCCTACCCCTGCAGGCTCGTGCAGGATCAGTGAAAACCTTGTGAGGACCTTAAACTTTTACTCCTGCTTAGGAGTACTGAGAAGCTCCTTCCTCAAGTATCAAGGAAGCTGACTGGGGAAGCCAAACTGCTGTCCTCACCCAGAGTAACAAGGCAACGCTCTTGCTTCCCTTGCCATCTGAGTATCTGGAAGATCCAGTCAAGCCAGGATAATTAACTACTAGCTAGAGACTCATCACAAAATGCCCACAATGTTTGGATTGCAGCGAAAGATCACTCATCATACCAAGATCTAGGAAGATCTCAAACTCCATGAAGAAAGACAATCAATCCATGCCAACATGGAGATGCTAGAAACATGAAAAATATTTTAAATCATCCATCATAAAAATTATTTAATGAGCAATTATAAACACATTGAGGTGGAAGAATCATTCCAACAAATACATGAAAAATGTCAGCAAAGAGGTAGAAGATATAAAGACCTAAAAAGAAGCTAAAGTATAACTGAAAAAGCAAAAAACTCAGTGGATGGGCTTGACAGCAGAAAAGAGGGGACACAGGGAAGAAACTGAAGTGAAGATAGGACAGCAATCGTTACTCAATTTGAACAGAGTAGCAGACTGGGGCAGGGAGGGAGTGTACAGAGACACTGCAATTTCTGGGGCTGTAACAATAGATCTAAAATTTGTGCCATTGGAATTCCCAAAAGAGAGTAAAAGAGAGCAGGACGGAAAAGGTAATCAAGAAAATCATGGCTTACAATTTCCCAAATTTGGCAAAAGACACAAAACTGTAGATTCAAAAAGATATCCAAGCAGGATAAACTCAGATTCACACCAGGATATATCATAGTCAGACTTCTGAGAACTAAAGACTGAAAAGCAAAATCTGGAAAGCAGCAAGAGAGAAACAATGCATTACCTATAGGAGAAAAACAATTTAAATGACAGTGGCTTTCTCATAAGAAAATATGAAGGCCAAAAGTAAGTGACACACTATTTTTTCAGGGACTGAAAGAAAAGAATTACCAACCCAGAGTGGGATGCCCAACAAAAATATCTTTCAGGAATGAAGAGAAAATTAATATATTCTGAGTTGAAGGAAAACTAAAAGAATTTGTCATTATTGAACCTACCCTAAAAGAATGAATAAAGACTGTTGTCCGAAGAGAAAGACAACAGTAAAAGAAAGACCTTGAAATAACAAAAAGGCTAAAAGAAGACAATAAGCAAAAATATGAATAAAAACAATAGACATCCCTTCTCATTACATTTGATGATGGAAGCAGAAATAACAACGTTATATAATGTGATTCTAAATTCAGGTAAAGGCAATATTTATGGTATTATAAATGGGCAAGGATGAAGAGACATTAAAAATTAATGACTCTACACTTCAAATACAAGATAAAGATACCAGTAGACTATAACACATTCCATACAGATATATAAGTAGTCAGTCTATGTGGGTTTCATGAATCGAACCAACTATGAATTAAAAATAAATTTTTTTTAGTTTTTTTAATTTATCTTTTTTTTGAAGGGCAGAAACAGAGAGCTCCAATTCTCTGGTTCATTCTCCTAATGCCTGCAATAGCCCTGGCTGGGCCAGGCCGAAGCCAGCAGCCAAGAATTCAAACCAGGTCTCTCACAGAGGTGGCATAGACCCAACTACTTAAGCCATTTCCTGCTGCCACCCAAGGTATACATTAGCAGGAAACTAGAATCAGGAACAGAGCAAGGACTCAAACCCAGGCACTAATTTGGGACACAGGCAACCAAGCAGCATCTTCACCACTATGCCAAATGCCTGCCACAGAGTAAAAAAATGTTTTTAATTGTGTCTGTACTGAACACATACAGATTTAATTTTTCTTGCCATTATTCCCTCAACAATGCAATATTACATTGTATTTGGCATTTTAAATAGTCTAGAGTTGTTTAAAGGGTAAGGGACATGTGTAGGTTATAAGCAAATGCCACATTAACATGACTTGGGCATACATGGATTTTGGTGTCCATGAGGGTCCTGGACCTAATCCCACATGTCAAAGGACAAGTGTGTAATGTAATATCTATAAAAACTGAAAAAAGATACAATGAACACACTGTAGATAAATCAAAAATTTTAAGTAACCCTTAAGTTGCAGGGGAAAGTAGGTTTAAAACAAAAAGCAAACAAAACCTAGGTAAAGCAAAAACTAAAATGGCACACTAAGCTCTAACATATTTAAATATCTTAAGTACACCAATTAAAATACAGAAATTGGCAAAATGGATTTTAAAATATGAGTCAACTATACTGGCTACAAATTCACTTCAAATATAATGATGTAGGCAGATTAAAAGTTTAAAGATGGAAAATAATATCATGCAGAATAAATAAAAGGGAAGCAGTAATAGCTATATTAGTATCAGACAAGGTAGACTTCAGAGCAAACAAAGTTACCAAGGACAGAGAGACACCTTCTGTAATGAGAAAAGCGTCAATCCACCAAGAAGCATCACAATCCTAAGTGTGTATGTACACAAAACAGGGGTATAAAGCATATGAAGTAAAATTGATAGAACTAAAAAGAAAGAATAGAGGTGTCCACAATTGCAGTTGGAAATTTCAACTCCTCACTCTCAGCAGTTGATAGAAAAACCAGAGAAGCAGCAAGGACATGGAAGTCAAAACGACCATCAACCAGCAGAATCCAATGAATATTTACAGAACATTCCAGGCACCAACAGCAGAACACACATTCTTTTCAAGTGTCCATGGAAGGTATGCCAAAATAAACCAAACCCTGGATCATCAAATAAAAAAACTCAACCAATTTTGAAAACTAAAACCATAAAGAATGTATCCTGCAACTGCAGTGGATCCAAACTAGAATCAAAAACAGGAAGATAACAAGAAAATCTTGCATAGTCCATGGATCAAAAAAGAAATCTCAAGGGAAATGAAGAACTACATTGAACTGGATGAAAATGAAAATGCAGCATATCAAAATTTATGAGCCACAGCTGAAACAGCGCTGAAAGAGAAACTTACAGCATCTAGTGCATGTGTTGTAAAGGAGAAAAAAATCTTGAATCAGTAACGGAATGACCTCCTCAAAAACTTAGGAAAAGAAGAGTAAAAGCAAGCAGAAATAAAGAAAAAAGAAAATAAATACAATATCAGCAATCAATGAAACTGAAAACCAGAAAAATTGAGAAAAATCCATGCAGCAAAGACTGGCTCTTTGAACAGATCAATGACATTTAAAAACAACTAGCAAGGCTAATGAAGAAAATAAGGAGAAGGCACGAATCACCAATTTCAGTAATGAAATGGTATATCACTACAGATGCTGCAGATATTAAAAGGAAGATAAAGGAGTACTCCAAAAAATTATGCATACACATATTTTACAACTTACGTGAAATGTGTCAGTTCCTCAAAAAATACAAATTACGACAACTCATCCAATATTAAATAATTTAAATAGCATTCTATCATGAAAATCTGGTGTACCAGAACTGGCTACCAAAGGTCCACAAAACCAAAGAAAGAGGTAAACAAATCCAGGATTACAGAGTATAATTTGTTAGGGGACTTAGGGACAGATGTGTAATCTTGAGCACCTAGAAGACAAATGGATCCTCACACGGGGCCATTAAAGGGGTTTTATACACTAACTCGGGCAAAGGCAGCCAGAAAGCTCCTGGCCTTTTCAAGAAACATTACATTCTGGACATCACTCAGTCCAGACATCAGGGCCCAGTACAAAATGCAGTTAGCCACTTGAACAACTTTAACCTGCACACAAATGTTTAAAGCAACTCATTTCATAAAGTTCAAAACTGGAAACCTGGATATCTTTCAAAGGATAAATGGTTAAGCAAACTGTGATGCATCCACCCCCCAAGGCATACTACTGAGCAGTGAAGAAAAGAAATATTTGGTAGGACAGCCTGAATAAATCTCTAGAGAAGTATGGAGTTATGTTCTATATGATTCCATTAAGATAATCTTATGATGTCCCAAGTGTAGACAAAGAGAACTGATTAGTGTTTGCCAGAGGTTATGTATTGACTGTTTTAATGTCAATATCCTGCTGTAGTTTTCTGTAGTTTTGCAAGTGTTAGCATTGAAAGAAACTGAGTAAAAAAGTACATGTTTTTCCTTTATTATTTCTTACTGATATATGTGAATCTACAATTATCTCAAAGTGATAGTTTATTTTTTTTAAAAAAATTTATTTTATTTCTTTGAAAGACAAAATTTAAGAGAAGAAGAGGAAAAGACAGAGGTCTTCCATCTGCTGGTTCCCTCCCTGAATGGCCTCAACAGCCACAGTGGGGCCAAGCCAAGCCAGGTGCCAACAGCTTCTTCCAGGTCTCCCAAGTGGGTGGCAGGAGCACAAGCACTTGGACCATCCTCTGCTGCTTTCCCAGGCACATTAACAGGGAGCTGGATCAAAAGTGGAGCAGCCTGGACACAAACTAGTACCCATGTGGATGCTGATGTTGCACATTGCAGCTTTACATGCTACAGTACAACATCAGACCCAGTTTAACTAATAATATAAAAATGGTAATACAAATTTAAAACTTCAGATAAGTTTGCCATTAAATGTTGAAAATGCATTTTTTAAGAATGCAGGGAGAAAGATAGTGGTGCTGTGGCATAGAGGGCTAAGCCACCATTTGCAGAGCTGACATGTCACATGGTCACCAGTTCAAGTCTCAGCTGCTCTACTTCTAATCCAGCTCCCTGCTAATGTGCCTGGGAAAGCAGTGGAAGATGATCCAATTCCTTGGGCCTCTGCACCTACACGGGAGACCCAAAAGAACCTCCTGGCTCCTAGCTGTGGCCTGACCCAGCTACCACCAATGCAATCATTCCAGGACTGAATCAAGGACTCCCATATGACATTTGGGTGTCCCAGGCAGTGACTTAAGTGCTACACCAAATGCCCGTCCTGGAGATGGGATCTTTCAAGGGGTAGTTAAGTTAAAGTCAGGTTTATAGGGTGGGCTCTAACCAGTGTGACTGGTATCTTTATTAGAAAGGGAGATAAGAACACAGACACATCCAGAGAAAAGACCATGTGAAATCAGAGAGAGACAACAGCCATCTACAAACCAAACAGAAGGCCTTTGAAGAAACCAACCCAGCCAACAACTCCATCCATATTGGCTTCCAACATGCAGAATTCTGAGAAAATATATTTCTGTTGTTTAAGCCCCTCACCCTCTGGTATTTTACCTGGCAGCCATAGAACACCAATTCTGGAATGAACAGCCTACAGAGACAGGAAAATCAGATCTTAAACTTAGAAGTGAAGTCTGGGCACTGGTGTCCATGGCATAGTAAGTTAGCCTCCACCTGCAGTGCCAGCATCCCAATCCCATTGGTTTATGTCCTGGCTGCTCCTCTTCTGATCCAGCTCTCTGCTAATGGCCTGGGAAAGCAGTGGAAGATGGCCCAGGTGCTTGAGCCCCTGCACCCACGTGGTAGACTTGAAAGAAGCTCCTGGCTCTTAGCTTTGGCCTGGCCCAGTTTCCACTGGTGTAGCCATTTGGGTGTGAACTAGCAGAAAACTTCTCTTTCTCTCCCTCTCTCTCTTTGAAACTCTGCCTCTCAAATAAATATAAGTGTTTTTGAAAAATACTGTCAATTAAAAAAAAAAAATGGGGCCCAGCACTGTGGTGCAGTGAGTTAAGCTGCTGCTTGTGGCACCATTATCCCATATGGGTGCCAGATTGAATCCCAGGTGCTCCACTTCCAATCCAGCTCCCTGCTGATGCCTCTGGGAAAGCAACAGAGGATGGCCCACATCCTTGGGCCCCTGAACCCACATGGGAAACCCAGAAGACACTCCCAGCTTCTGGCTTTGGCCTGGCCTCACCCAGGCCATTGCGGCCATTTGGGGAATGAACCAGCAGGTAGAAGATTTCTCTCTGTGTGTCTCTCCCTCTCTTTCTGTAACTCTGCCTTTCAAATTAATTAATTAATTTTTAAAAAGATGATACAAGGTGCCTTAGTTCCTTCAGGCTATAACAGCAAAACTCTATAGACTGGGTAGTTTTTAAATAACAGAAATGTCTTCCTCACAGTTCTGGAGGCTGGAAGTCTAAGCTAAGAGCACTGGCAGATTCAGAGTCCAGCTCGGGCCTGTTTCTGGTCCATGGGGGGCATCTTTTAGCTGTGCTTACACATAGTGGAAGTGGTGAACAAGCTTCCTGGGCATCTAGTCCTATGCATGATTCTCCACCCTCATGAGTTAATCACCTCCTGAAGGCCCTGCCTTCTAATACTATCACCTTGGGAACTTGGATTTCAACATAAAAAATCTGGAAAGGACCTCAGCATGTAGACCAGAGCACGTGTTTTCCTGGACAAAATGACAGGAAAGCTTTTGACAGCTTTTAAAGATACTAGTTATTTAACACTCTGTGAAGCATATTAAAAGTCTTATCATTTTGGACATTTTTAGTCACATGTTGGGAACAGTCTGGAATGAAGTTTTTTTGTGTTTTACTACATCTCAAGGGTAGGCACCTCAGATCTGCATGATGTGCTCTTGTGACTAAAACATCAGACAACCCGCCAGATTCACCAGAAGCAGAGGGGAAATGTAGGGGCTTGTCTGTCTGAACCCCAGCCAAAAGCTGAAGAGGCTGCTATACTGACTTGTAGAAACAACTCTGTTTCAGAAACTGAGTTTATTTTAGAAATTAATTTCAAGCCTGTTTGAAAACAATTGTAATTCTAATAAGAATTAAAATTCAAACCATTTTTGAATGATAAATATTTAAAAGCATTCGGTCTGGAAATTAAACTGGAACAGAGCAAAGAAACGAATATCATCAAATCCACAGTGGTGGTATGAAATGTCTGTTTTGCTAAGAGGATATTGGTGCAAACTGCTAATCACTAAAAACACATTCTCATTCTATAGTCGTAAATGCCTGATTTTATTCCTGAAGAATTTGATTTTTATTTTCTCAACTTTCTTTCTCCAAAAAAAAAAATCCTTTTAATGCTTTATTGTTTTTTTTAAAAAAATCCTTTGAGCACTCAATTCCTGAAGCATGAACATGTACCTATATAAACAAAATAAGTCCTCTCTCCTGGACCCAGACTACATGAAGTCCAATAGGAAGGCCCAAATTAAAGCTTTTCGGTGTACATCACTCATTTATTCACGTTTGATACCAGCCTCTTCTCACTGCTGCTATTGACAGGAGACTGCTCTGGATTCCAAGGTCTGCCCTAGACCAGTGCAGGAGACACCAACCAAGTAGCAATCATCAAACAACAGAAAAATTGATTTTTTTGAAACAAAGTCATGTTTGGGGAGAATATTAGAACTTAGTTGAGCGTCCTTTCACTTTATAGCTTAGGAATTATATTCGTTTGATAGGGCTGGCATAACAAAGGTCCACAAATTAAATGGCTTAAAATACAGAAATGTCTCATTTGCTTCTCTGGAGAGCAGGACTCTACAATCAAAATGTCCTCAAGGTTGATTCCTTCTGAGGGTTGTGAGGAAGAATCTGTTCCCTGTTCTGTGCCTCTCCCCAGTCTTTACCATACTTTGGCTTGTACAAGCTTCTCCTAAATCTTGGCCTTCATCTTCAACTGGAGTTCTCCCTGTGTGCAAATCTGCCTCCAAATTCTACCTTTTCTTACAAACATCAGTCATTTTGGTTTAGGGTCCTCACTAATGGCCCTAAAGGTACTGAAGGTTAAGGTTTTAGCAAAGGTGGTTGACACCTTTGTGGAATTGTGGAGGACACAATTCCAGCCCTAACAGTAGTGTTCGAATATGGATTTAAGTCCCTAAGACACGAGTTGATGACTATTTCCTTACTCTCGGATGTAGATTAGGACCATAGCCATATGATAGGTCAAAACCTGCCCTCCTACTGGAACTTTCTGTTACTTTCAATCTTCAGACATTCCAGAATTTTCCATAAGCTCATTTGGTCTGACATCCACATTTCCATACTATCAAGTCAGAATTGGCATGTATGTACACGGAATATGTTACATCTGCCCATTTTGCCAATGAAGAAATTGGAGCCAAAGTGACCAAGTAACCTGATATAGTTAAACATGTAGATTCTGGACCAAAAAGAGAGTCTAATGAAGCCTCTCCTCAAAAACTCACTCATTTTCTTCCTTACAGACTTACATATTTCTTTGTGCTTTATTTTCCTAAGGGCTTTATAGAGATTTCTATCATTTGCAATCTGTTCGTTTTAGTTATCTGAATCTATTTTCTCTTCAACCAGCATTTTTCTTTTCTTGACTTAAAAAAAAAAATAAAGGGCCAACTTTACTAAAAACATGTTGCAGCTCTCCTACACTTCAATAAGCACAGAAGCTAAAATTGACTTACTTTGCTGCGTATTGTGTCATTCATCTAGTGGTGTATTCTAAGGCAATAACCTCATATGTGAAAATATGAGTGTTCGCTTTAGGACTGGACTGCTTAAAACTGATGTGAGAACAAGTCATAGAATTTGACTCAGTGTGTCCCTGGATATCATCCGTGTCAACCCTATTTCTATACCAAATGTTGGTGAAAACTGAAGCTCAGAAAGGCCAAGTGACTCCCCTAGGGTCTTGGGCAGGGTTATGAGACCAGCCAATAGCAGAACTCAGTGCTCCTGCAGACTCCTCATCCAGTGCCCACACTACCTTGTTATCACTTTAGCTTAAGAGTCCCAAAGCTGGGCCAGCACCACGGCTCACTTGGTTAATCCTCCACCTGTGGTGCCAGCATCCCATATGGGCGCTGGGTTCTAGTCCTGGCTGCTCCTCTTTCAGTCCAGCTCTCTGCTGTGGCCCAGGAGGGCAGTAGAGGATGACCCAAGTGCTTGGGCCCTGCACCCGCATGGGAGACCAGGAGGAAGCACCTGGCTCCGGGCTTCGGATCCATGCAGCACCAGCCGTAGTGGCCATTTGGGGAGTGAACCAATGGAAGGAAGACCTTTCTCTCTGTCTCTCTCTCTCTCTCACTGTCTATAACTCTATCTGTCAAATTAAAAAATGAATAGTCTCAAAGCTAAACAAAGCGAATAGAATGATGGCATGTGAAAGTAGTGCTTATTTAGTTTATAAGAGAAAGGAAACCCTCTGATATGTCCCATACCAAGTATCACTTTGAGTATGGAAATATAGGTTGGTTTCTGAATCTTTTCAACTGTTATCACAGATTAGATTATCAAGAATCTATCTTACCCTAGGTTCTGGGAATAATGAATAACATGGATCTAGCATTGGCCTTTAAAGTCCAAATGTTCTAGAAGACAGAAAGTATATAAAGCATTATACACAATTGAGTAAAAAATATTTTTACAATAAGCAGAAATGAGCGAACTACTGTGGGAATATATTCCTGAGCTCCCAAATCGGCATGGGTTATGAAGGCATACTTCTCTGATGTATTGATGTTTAACCCGAAACCCAAAGTATATGTAAGGGTTCCAAAGGACATATTACATAGCATTAGGAAAATAAGGATGCGGGGAACAATGTCTGGTTGTGCTCAGCTAACTGGAAATTGTACCACACAGCTGAAGCAGAAGGAATAATGTTAAGAGATACAGATGCAAGTAAAACCAGATAACCCAGATCCATATAGCCCATGTTAAGAATTTAGGAATTCATTTAAAGTATTTTAAACAAAGAAAAGACATGATTGGATCTCTATTTTTGAAACAATCATTTGAGCTTCTTATGAGATGGATTGAAAGAATAATACATACACAGACCAGGAAGACATGAACTCAGACCAGATGCAACATGTATACAATGTGAGCTCTAGACCTCTTGGCTTTATTCAGCTGTACTCTTTATTCCAAGACAGATCTTGTGTTTCATCATTGTCTTTTTTTTTAATAAATGACAACCCAGTTAGTCAACCCTGCTCTTAATAAACACAATTAAAATTTAAAAGCAGCAGTCACTTAATGGATATTTTTAAAACAATTATTTTTCTGTCTCATTGAAGGAAGCCTTTTTTATTGCATTAAAATTGTAGTTTTAAATTGTATCTGGGCTAATTGCATGCATTCTAACTGTAAGGAAATTTGATTTAAATGATACATTTTCAGTGCAAATGACATGAGTCATCAACTCAACTATTAAAGTGATGGTGAAGTGTCATCCATTATGTTTGTGTTGATTTTGCCCTACCTTAATATTTCCACTTATTATTTTGGTGCAAATTAGGTAGTATGAGTATATGGAATGCATAGTATAACACATTATTTCATGACAGAATGCAAAAATATCACATCAAATTATTTTAATAATTCATGCAATGTCCAGACATCAGAAACAACAATATACTTTTGAAGATATTTACCTGAAGTGGTTTTAAAAGCATTTCCAAAAAGACTTATTTTTGCATATATAAGTTATTTTGTTTTCTTAAGCAAACCAATCTACAGTTCATATCACCTGATATGATATATAAGATCTACGCATAATATACAGATGAATGCTACCATTTATTATTCTCTTTTTGACAATCTGAATTATCTTTTGGACCTCACTCTGAATGATAAATCAAATGATTTAAAAGTGGAACTCCAAGTTGGAAAATTGAAATTGTAAGTGCTTTTATCTTAAGTAGATGATACCTTGAATAATAAGTGCTCTAGGCTTCCAGCTAACATTATGACAATGGTCTCTTTAGTGAGCGATGTTAGGCTGATACAGTATGCAGGTCTTAGGAGTCAAGGTTAAGTGTAAATGGTTATATCTACTTTCGTTGAGAACCCAATTCAGCTTGCATATGTAAACGTTTATACCATTTTTTTCGAACAGTATAATACATTTAACCAACTGCTAAATTTCTTTGGAGAAAAACTAATCTTTTTTTTTCAAGAATTATTGTTTTGCATATAAGTATCTTACCTTTTTTCCCTGGGGTATGGCAATTTTTAAGAAAATGTATTTTTTGAAAATTTCTTCTTGATTTAAGGGAGAAATGGTTCTTGCTAAGACAATAGAATTTTCTTTTTCCCCTAACCTTTGCTAAGGGCATACAAATGCAAAAATCTCTCACTTTCCTGCAGAGGAGGTGGGTTCCTTTTCACTCTTAGTTTTTGATAAAGGGGGTAGGGGACAGGGAGGGTTTACCATGGATTAATTTTTCACCCTGCACCTCCTTTCTTTCCACATCCTTGGTTTCACTGATCCTTGAGAACAGTGAGAGGTTGACAATCCCGGTTTCCTTTCCTGGAACGAAGGACTGACAAAGCACACTCCTGCTTGCCTGCTTCTTGTTCATAAAACAGGGGAGTTGGAATGAAAACAGCAGGAGGCTTCTACATTTAATTCTTTCAGTCCCTGCCAATTTTATTCCAATATGGACCTGTTTCTGCCATCTAATTTTAGATACCTCCCTATTTACATAAGGACACAAATCCCAGAAGACCACCAACATATCTTGTTGTGTTTGCTTATTTCTTCTAGATTGGACGAATTGAAGATTTCCTATACCAATTAGAGGACAGCTTCTTAAAAACTAAAAAACTGAGAACTGCTCGGAGGCAGAAAACGAAAATGAAACGGCTTCAAACAGCCCAGCAAAGCTAGTCAGGAGGGAGCAGGCCCACCCACCAAGATGTCCCAGAGAAAGAGACAAAGGCCAAAGGCGTCCATCTATCGGGACTGCAGCAGCCAGATAACAAAGGCCTCTCATCAAAGGCAAGAGGTGCTACTCGCCTCTGCTCATCCTCAGCAAAGACATCCTATACTTCATTAATCTCGGCTGGCAGCAATAAATGTTCTCAGCAAGTTTGACTTGACTCTTGTTCAAATTTGTCTTGTTTAGTTAAACAGCTTATAAAATAGCCACTGCTGTCTCTCTCACTTGTCCTTTTCATCCAATTTTCACCTGTGGTATACCACTTTCAGAGTGTGCTTTTAGTGTACAACTGCATTCATTCAGTTATTCACATGCCCTACACAGATATGCACACACAATATAAATGAAACTAAAAAGCATAAAGCTGCTAATATACACTTTCGGTCCTCATAGAGACAGTCACATGTGATATGGCTGATGTCAACAGTTAAGTTGTCTCATTAAAATCTCTGTTCTTGGGACAGATGTTGTGGCACAAAGGGTTAAGCCACCGCTCGGGATGCTCACATCCCATATCAGAGTGCCAAGTTCAAGTCCTGGCTGCTCCACTTCTGATCTAACTTTCTGCTAATGTGCTTGGGAGGCAGCAGATGATGGAGAGCAGGATAGAGAGCAGCTGTTGCAACGGCCAGGGCTGGGCCAGGATGAAGCTGGGATTGAGGAACTTAATCTGGGTCTTCCACATGAGTACAGGAGCCCAATCACTCAGGCCATCCTTTGCTGCACCCCCAGGCCATCAGCAAGGAGCTGAACTGGAAAAGGAACATCCAGGACACGAACTGGTCCCCATATGGAATGCCTGTTTTGCAAGCAATGGCCTCATCCACCACACTACAACACCAATCCCCATACTTTTTTAAGATAATGAAAGAATGGGGCAGTGTTATGGCACAGCAGATGGCACCACTTGAGTTGCCTGCATCCAATATCAGAGTAGCTGGGTTTGAGTCCAGTCTTCACTTCTGATACAGCTTCTCGCTAATGTGCACCTTGGGAAGTGACAGATGATTACCTAAGTACCTTGTTTCCTCCCACCCATGTGACTTGGGTGGAGTTCCTGTCTCCTTGGTTTTCACCTGGGTTTTCTGCTCTGGCTGTTGCAGGCACTTTGGGAGTGAGCTAACAGATGAATGATCACCTCTCTCTCCCTGTGTGTGTGTGTCTGTGTGTGTGTGTAACTCTGCCATTCAGATAAATAAATAAATCTTTAAAAATAAATAAATAAGGGACCAACACTATGGTGAAGTTGACAGTAGGGACTCCATTTTAGAGCACCCGAGACTCCAGCTTGAGAAAGCACCTCCCACCATGAGAGTCTGATCTAAAACTCAGACAGTAACAGTCCACTGCATCCCACTTGGCAGAGCATAAAAACTCCCTTAGCATGATCATTCAAGCTTAAAAACAGATAGGCTGCACCTGAATTAATGTTAAGATTGTAATTTGTCTATTTTCAAGATTGTAATTGATATTAGTTTCACATAGTCCTTAGGCTAGCTTACCCCTAGTAACCATGCATTCCCCCAATCCTAGAAAACATGTATTCCTCCTCCCCTCCTTGTAGTTTTTGCCTTTATAAACCCTGTTGCTTGGAGCTTCAGTGTCAAGAATTCTTTGAGGCATGAGCCTGCTCTCGACCACCAGCAATAAAGGACTTCAAAATTTATCAGTATGTGGCACTTCTCTCTCACCCCTCACTCAGGCACAACAGTGGCATAGCAAGTTAAACTGCTGCCTTCAATGCCAACATCCCAGGTGGGCACCGGTTCAAGTCCCAGCTGCTCCATTTCCAATCCAGCTTTCTGCTGATGTGCCTGGGAAAGCAGTGGAAGATAGCCTAAAGTCCTTGGGCCCCTGAACATACATGAGAGACCCAGATGAAGCTGCTGGCTCCTATCTTTGGCATGGCCCAGCCCCAGCTATTGGAGGCCATTTGGGAAATGAACCAGCATATGGAAGATCTCTCTATCTCTCACTCTATCTCTGTTACTCTGCCTTTCAAATAAATAAAATAAATCTTTTAAATGCACAAATTAGATTCCATAGAACCTTGATAATAACAAAAAAGGGATAAAATATAGATAAAAGATGGCTGAATGTATAAGTTTGTGAAGGAATCAATTAATAACTTAGTCTTAATGTATGTTAGATTTATGCAAACATATATTTCAAAATATACTTAGAAAATTTTAAAATAAAAGTGAGGACCTAGTTACTCTGGGAACCATTTGCTTAATTCTCCCAGCTTTATCATAGTCCCCTCTTTTCTACCCCATCCCACCTAGAGAATCCCAGCACCCACTGCCAGCACCTGCTCTCAGGTTAATTAAGAATACAGTTGCAATCAATTCAAGACAGGATTTTAAGAAACTCCTTTTTGTTTCTAAACTCACATCAACCCAGGATCTCCATTCTGTTCTTGTGAAACTGGAGAACTATTTTTTCAATGAACACTGGAATTTAGCTGAATGTGGGAGTCTCGGTAAATGGCTTAGCCTCCCATTTAGTCGTTGCTGCTGTCACCACCTCCAACTGTTGTCCAGGAATTCCCACCATTAAAAAAATCCTCATAACATCTCCAGAAAGCAAAGTTTGTCACTGTTGGATTTTGACTTTAATATTAATCATTTTAAGCTTTGTTCTCAAAAAGGATTTTTATGTTCTATGGGTAATTAAGAGGTTTTTTAAAAATTGAATTGCAATCTTAGCACTGCCTGTTTGTTTACTCAACAATTTTTTGAAAGAATTCTTGGAGCTGGAACTGTGGCACAGTAGGTTAAAACCCTAACCTGAGGCGCTGGCATCCCATATGGGCACCGGTTCTAGTCCCAGCTGCTCCTCTTCCAATCCAGCTCTCTGCTATGGCCTGAGAAAGCAGTAGAAGATGGCTCAAGTCCTTGGGCCCCTGCATCCATGTGGGAGACCCAGAAGAAGCTCCTGGCTCCTAGCTTCGGAGCGGCACAGCTCTGGCTGTTGCAGCCATCTGGGGAGTGAACCAGCAGATGGAAGACCTCTCTCTCTCTCTCTGTCTTTACCTCTCTCTGTAATTCTTTCAAATAAATAAAATAAATCTTTAAAAAAAGAAAGAAAGAATTATTGATGTTCAATAGCCATTCAAATGCTTTACCTCTGTACTTTGAGGCTTCTATCATTCCAAAATGCCTAAAGGTTATATTTGAAAATACTGTAGTTACAGTTATTATTTGAGGACTTTACTATTTGAACATTTCTGCCTTACACAATATCAAGTCTCCATTGAGTACTTTTGCTGTGGTTTGCATAGGAGACTGGTTCTAGTTTGTCTTAAGAAGAATGATGTAGAATATAAATCTGAAACTTCTCAAAAATTATCTTCAGAGTAAAAAAAATCAACATTCATAACTCTTCAACAACCTATCTTTAGTATTCTTCAGTATGCAGTATCAATGTCCATGAGGATAAATTTTGTTCATGGTTTCAGTATGAATGCCAATAGCCTTGAATAGCATAATTTACTGCACCTGGCCTCCCATCCATTGTTTGTTAAGTTGTCTGCAGAGGAAGGATTTTTAAAGCAATAGAGTATTAAGAAAAACAAAATCAATTAGTACTAGGGAAAGCAAACTTAAGTACTTTCAGAATGCTTATTTCACCCCCACAAGAATTTCATCACATATATATTCTCCCCACTGCACATTTAAGGAAACCAAAATGCTAGGCCTGTCCTCTCCTTGTCATTCAAAATGTGGTTCCTTGGCCAGCAACATCAGTGTCTGTGAGAAATGCAGAATTTTTAACTCCACCCCAGATGTACTGAATCAGGATCCCAATTTTTAAAAGATCCCTAGATGATTTCTTTTTTTGTTTTTTGAAATTTTATTTATTTTTCCCAGAAACCTTTTATTTAAGGTATACGAACTTCATGCATTTCATAAATACAGATTTAAGTTTGACAACTGCTCCTTTCCCTTTTTGGAGCATGTTTTCCGCCAGTTCAGAGTTAACTTGACACAGGAGCAAATTATGTGTCTGTTCTTAGGTTTAGTCAGAAGAAAAGTGTCCTAATAACAATCATTCCAGCAAAAACTTATATGCCAAAAAAAATTAAAAGTTCAGTGATTGAAAAATATACACTTTCCAAGGCTGGCCCTATGGCATGGCGGGCAGAGCTGCCTCCTGCAGTTCCAACGTCCAGTTCGGGTCCCGGCTGCTCCACTTCTGATCTGGCTCTCTGCTATGGCCTGGGAAAGCAGTACAAGATGGCCTAAGTCCTTAGGCCCCTGCATCCGTGTTGGGGGCCCGAAGGAAGCTCCTGGTTCCTGGGTTCAGATCAACACAGCTCCCACTGTTGGAGCCATCTGGGGAGTGAAACAGCGGATGGAAGACACCTCTCTCTCTCTCTCTCTCTCTCTCTCTCTCTCTCTCTCCACCTCTGCCTCTCGATGGCTCTGCCTTTTGAATAAATAAATAAATCTTAAAATACATATATATATACACACATATACACTTTCCACCTTTCTCTTTGAAATGAATGATATTTCATTCAGTAACATTTCAAATACATTAAAAAATAATTAATTAAATTAAAATTAAAAATTAAAATACATTAAAAAAAGACACTTTGGCTAAATAGAAATGATATGCATTTGATGATCAAACCAACCATTAATATTATTAACTGGATAACTAATCCATGTTCTAAATTCTCCCCTAATCGCAGTGTCCTTTGTTTTCATTTTTTGCTATGCCCCTCCTTTTACTATGTGTCTGCATGGAGAGCAGAACTGTGGATCATCTCTAGAGCTGGGAGCAACCTGTCTTTCCAAATATCTAAATAGGTTCTTCCTAACTTGTCTACAACAAAGTGACAAATACCGTGTATTCCCCTGTAAGAAATAGTTCAAGATTGCAGCTCCAAAGGACAAATCTAAAAGGAAAATGCCCATGACCACATAAAAATCACATCTGAGCACATCTGCATTACCTCCAGGCACTTGGTCATGTTTTATCCTTCGTTGATTATTCTGGGGGCATTTTTGTGTTGTCTATTTTTCTCAGCTTCCTACTTTCAAATTTTTCAAACCTGTGGAAAGCAGCAAGAACACTGTGATGTAACCGATATACCTATTCACATAGTTTTCCCAATTATTAATGTTTTGCAGCATTTGCTTTCTCTCTGTTGCTTGATATCTCTGTTTCCTTCTCATCAAGTAAAATCTATGTTTACACATAGAACAACCAAACTGTTTCTTTTAATCAAATTACCATACAATAAACACACTGTGCTAAATTCCTCCATTTGCACTTCTAAATGTATCCTCTGTATCAACTTAATCCAGTGACCGCAGTTACTTTGAAACTGCTGAGGGAAGAGGCTGTAGCTAGCACAGGCCATCACCCACTCCATCTCCTCCTCCACTCTGCTGGCTTTTCTGGGCAATGCCTTGATTTGACAGGATCGGGACCTTTAAAGGAAGAAGGGCAGGCTGGTGGCAAAGGCTGTTTGCTCCTTACTGCTGAGAGGCCTGGTAGTTCATACTTTCCTCTCTCTCCAAGAAAAGCAAATCTTTGAAAATGGGAAGTACAATCTTTGAAACAGCCAAAAGTTATTCAGAACCCAAATTGGTGAGTAGAGTGGGATGCAGTGATTGGTCAACTGACTCATGGCCTTTCTGTGTCCAGAATCATGTGGCGTACAAAGGCAATTGCACTGAAATATGGGTAGCACTTCAAGGTGACTCCTGAGAGGAGAACTCACATGCACGTTGATATGGACCTGCTGCTGTGTGTATTTTTAAAAGTCTGCCTTGCCAGGCACTCCTGCATGCTTTCTGGTTGGAGAGCACATTGTCAGTGTGTATCAAGAGTCTTACAGACATTTGTATCTTTTGTCCCAATAATTCCACATCTAGGAACTATACTCAAGAAACCATCAAATGCGTGTTAAAAGTTCAAAGGTGGCCAGCTCTCTGCTGTGACCCGGGAGTGCAGTGGAGGATGGCCCAAGTGCTTGGGCCCTGCACCCCATGGGAGACCAGGAGAAGCACCTGGCTCCTGGCTTCAGATCAGTGCAGTGAGCCGGCCACAGTGCGCCAGCCGCGGCAGCCATTGGAGGGTGAACCAACGGCAAAGGAAGACCTTTCTCTCTGTCTCTCTCTCACTGTCCACTCTGCCTGTCAAAAAAAAAAAAAAAAAAAGTTCAAAGGCATTCACCACAGTTATTGAAGTTGTTGTATTTGTTTGTTTGTTTAAGATTTATTATTTGAAAGTCAGAGTTACAGAGAGGGAAAGGGGAAAAGAGAGAAAGAGAGAAGGGGGGGGAGAGAGAGAGAGCGAGCTTCCATCTGTTGGTTTACTCCCCAAATGGCCCCAACAACAGGAGCTGGGCCAGGCCAAAGCCAGGAGCCAGGAGCTTCTTCTGGGTCTCCTAGGTAGGTGCAAGGACACAAGGACTAGGGCCATCTTCCACGGCTTTCCCAGGTGATAGCAGAGAGCAAGATCAGAAGTGCAGCAGCTGGGACTTCAACCAGCTCCCATATGGCATGCAGGCACTGCAGGCGATGGCTTAACCAGCTGCACCACAGTGCTAGCCCCCTACAGAGTTGTTTTTAAAAGAAAAAGAGTGGAGCCTGCATTGTGGCATAGCAGGTAGAGCCACCACCTGCAATCCAGCATCCCGTACTGGAGCTGGTTCGAGCCTCCGCTGTTCCACTTCTAATCCAGCTCCCTGCTAATGTGCCTTGGAAAGCATCAGAAGAGGTCCCAAGTGCTTGGGACCCTGCACCCATATGGGAGGCCTGGAAGAAGATCTTGGCTCCTGGCTTCAGACTGGCCCAGCTCCAGCCGTTGCAACCATTTGGGAAAGTGAACCAGCAGGTGGAAGATTCCCTCTCTCTCTAATTCTAATTCTAATTCTAACTCTAACTTTGTGTTTCAAATAAAATAAAGATAAATCTTAAAAAAACAAAATGGGGCCAAAGCTGTAGCACAGTGGGTTAACACTCTGGCCTGAAGTGCCAGCATCCCATATGGGTGCTGTTCTAGTCCTGGCTACTCCACTTTCCATCCAGCTCTCTGCTATGGCCTGGGAAAGCAGTGGAAGATGGCCCAAGTCCTTGGGCCCCTGCACCCACGTGGGAGACCTAGAAGAAGCTCCTGGTTCCTGGCTTCAGATCGGCGCAGTTCCGGCCTTTGCGGCCAATTGGGGAAGACCTCTCTCTCTCTCTCTCTCCCTCTCTCTCCCTCTCCTTCTCTCTGTGTAACTCTTTCAAATAAACAAAATCTTTTTTTAAAAAAAAGAACCCCAAAAAATTTCCTAACACTGGTAATAGACTAAATGACTAATGACATGACATCTATACAATGCTTAACCTAACAGTATAAAAATTTTATAATGTTAAGACAAAAACTAGGATATAAAACTGTATATAAAAATTGTAACTAGGTTATAAAATATGTGCATGTAAAGACTGGTAGGAAATACAATAAAAATGTTAAGAATGCTTATCTTTAGTTGTAGCAATTATGAGTGATTTTTATCTTTTCCTTAATATTATTCCTTATGTTCCTAGATAATAAAGACCATTTAAAGTATTCTTATTTTTTAGTATCACTCTCAGAGAAAGAACTAATTAAGAACTAATTCAGGTCAGCTTTCCTATCCCTGTTTTGTTTTTAATTTGGGAAACAGAGCAACAAAGGGCGAGCACCCCCATCCACTGGTTCACTCCAACAACATTCAAAGCCAGACTGAAGTTGGGAGCCACTCAGTACAGGTCTCTCACATGGATGGCAGGAACCCAACCATGGAAGCCATCGCCATTGCCTCTCGGAGTCTGCATTAGCAGGAAGCTGGAATCAGGAGCCAGAGCCAAGGTTTGAATCCAAGCCGCCTGAAATGTGACATGGGTGTCATAACCATTAGGCTTAATATCCTCTCCCTTCCCTGTTTTAAAAGAAAAACTATATGAATTCTGATACATGGATCACAGATAATAGCTACTGCACAGATGGCAGTCTAAGGAAATACTGTATTTACATAATTCTTTGGGGCACAGATGTAGTTATGACCACCTCTTCCAAGCATCCCTGGCACAGGCAGTCCAGAATACCACTTAGGTAATGATGACACGGAGCACCAATCATGGCCTTTGACCTCCCAAAGTAAGTAATAACCATATATGGATGGTCCCTCTCTCTCTTGTTTGTGTTCCCCATAACTTTCTCCTCTGATTATTTTGTTTAGTTCTTTCCCTGTACCCATGGGGTATCATCCCATGAAATATGAGATGATCACAGACCAACATCCCTTAAATCAAAGTGTATTGAAAGTTGAGAGACCACTGGCAGAGCAAAGCTTTGATTTACAGTGACTTGATTCATGGAGATAGTGTGACGGAGACTAAGCTCAATCAGATATTTTACAAGTTGCCTGATCCACTCAGCAGTTCCCTAGAGACATAGATATGGATACAAAAGGCTATTGTGCAGCCATGACAAGCAGCAGATTGTCAAGATGGAAAGTGATGACACCTGGAGGCAGGCATCTCTTGTTGACAAGCCATCAAAGGGAAGGAAAATTAAAAAACCAACCAAAAGAGCATACCCAAAGTTATAAATATAAGCATATTCTGCTTGTGCATTAATTAAAAGAACCCAGACCACTATGACTGCATGAGATAATCAGAGCTAACAAGCATTTTCCACACATGTTATATAACAAATGCTTTGGGAACTTGAAAACTAAATATTGGATATTCACTTTGGTTGTGATCCTCAGTTGATCCAAAGCAATATACAGAATTAGCATGCATTAATAATGAAGACTTTAACTTTCTTTTAAAGAACCGTTTGGGGAAGTAGAACAGGAAATATTTAGTGAGAAATCAGGGAACTGAATCCCTGATGTGAACAACCAGTCAGTTCTCTCTAAGATTTGTACAGCTAGTTTACACATATAAATAATTGTTCCAGGTGTTGCTTCCTTAAATTCAGAGGACAAAACTAGAGTATTGTAAAATAGCCAGTAAATGCAAAATCCTAACAACAGTTCTTCTGATGGGTTCCACTCAGTTTCAGTTAACTGCTGCTGACAGTGCTCATAGTCCAGAAAGCAAATGGATTTAAAGTGTGAAGATCTGAATTCAAATCTTAGCTCTGTTGTCCCTGCCTAATGAGGCTTTAGTAAAGAGCAAATGAGATAGTGAAATATGAAATGATGTTTAAAACACTGAAGCAGTCATACCTTACCTTTTTTGATACCTAACTAAAAGCCAAGCATTGTCCTATTTAGTCCTTATCACAAAGCTAACACAGGAAATGCTGATCTATTTATTGCAGATGAGCCTTTTGAAACCCAGAAAGTGGGTTTCCTTACAGCTGCAAAGTTGCAAGGCTGGGATTCAAATCCAGGTAGTTTTACTTAGTAATAGGGTCCTTAGATTATTATATTACTGTTTTTAGAACCTTGTGTGTCCCAAGTAGCATCACTATTATGTATGCCTGGGATAACCCAAAAATGATCCTAGGAGTTCACTCTATGTCCAGTGTTGTAGCCATTAGTCATTTGCCACAATTGAACCCCTGAAATGTGCTAATGTGACTAAAGAACTGAATTTTTTTAATTTAAACTTCCAGTTTTAGAATGTAACCCTTTAAGTTTAATTTAAATTTAACAAGTAATACTATGTTCAGTTATCGGAAAAGTATTGAAGGGTATTTGGAACAACTTGGATTTGAATATCAACTTTTAACTATATTTTATGAACTCTAACTAGAGATCAACTACTTCTGATGACTCGTGTCCAAACTAAGATGTGCTATAAGTATAAAATGCATACCTGATGTCAAAGACCTTAGCATAAAAAATGTAAAAAATGATAACAATTTTCACATTGATTACATGTGGAAATGATAACATTTGATTTGAAGGATACAGTGTTAAACCAGATTTCACCTGATTTTACTATGGTTACTAAAATATCCAAAATTACATAGGTGGCTTAAAATATGTATATATTGAGCAGCACTGACCTAGACAGTAAGTTAACTAGCACTGGGAGCTCTCCCTTTCTCCTAGAGCCATGGGGTTGAACAGTGGTCCATTCTTCCTACTAGGTCTGTAGGTGTTTATGAACCCAAGGTACCCAGGGGAAGACCAATTGGCTTTCCCAGACAAAGGGCCATGAAAGCCCTGTAATCTGTTGGTGTGTACCTGCTTTGATGCTTTCCCTATGAGAAATCAACAAGGAAGTAGGTCCTGCTCCCAGAACATGGACCTCCAGTGTGTCCAACACAGCGCCCTGAACCCAACACACTTGGCTGCACACAGGATGCCCCCTATATCTTGCTGAATTCTGCTTTAAATTTTCCTAATAAAGCCTTTCTAACCCAGGGAACTGCAGAATTTTTCTTGGTTTAAGACAGATAGTGACCACCAAATGACTAGTCTTACACAACAAGGTTACTTGGGAATATTTGGAAAGAATGCTCATAGGGAAAGTTTGAAATTTCTGCTAGTATGAAGGCAGATACTCAAAGAGCACTGACACTTGAGATCCTATTGATAATGTGACAAGTGATGTACTTCCCACAGGAGAACCCAAGAATATACTGGGCACATCTGTAACCAATATTAGTTCCCTGGATCACCTAATCCCATAAACACATCAGTGGCAGCAAAGTGAAGTTCCTATCCTAACATGAAGCAGAGCATTTACCCCAGCATAAAACAGAAGTGCAATACTATTTTTTTCAAGATTTATTTATTTATTTGAAAGTCAGAGTTACACAGAGAGAAGGAGAGGCAGAGAAAAAGGACTTCACTCCCCAGTTGACCGCAACGGACGGAGCTGCGCCAATTGGAAGCCAGAAGCCAGGAGCCTCTTCCAGGTCTCCTGTGCAGGTGCAGGGGCCCAAGCACTTGGGTCATCTTCTACTGCTTTCCCAGGCTGTAGCAGAGAGCTGGATCAGAAGTGGAGCAGCCAGGTCTCAAACCAGCACCCAGATGGGATTCCAGCACTGCAGGCAACAGATTTACCCACTACGCCACAGCGCCAGCCCCAAAGGGCAATACTATCATTATACCCCGGGGACAAGGAACTCCCTATCCACAAGCACATCTATTGAGGATAAAAATCCACCTCTGCATATTAGTTAAATGAGCACATCCAACTATTGCCAGAACAACCAAAGTGTGGATGTTCAGAGGTCAGAGGGAACTGGAAACAGATATAAGATCTAAGAAACTGAACTGATAGGAAGTGATTCCAGAGCACAAAGTAGGAACTGCTTCCTTAGGTAGACATTAGGACAGTCATGTGAAATAATACAAACAGCATTGGCTTTCTCATTATGTGATCTGGATCTCCGTCCCTTAACCCGTGGAATGATGATAATACACCTCAGGTGGGCATTGAGAGCCTTGAACTGACCATGAATTGGAATTATTTAAACAACATGTGACACACAGCAGAGACCCTTTAAATATGAGTGTGCTGCCTCTGACATGCAGAAGAGTGAAGACAGGCCCTGCCCGGAGAGAGTTCTCAGTCCAGGGAAGGGGCAGAGCAGCCCAGGCCTTCCCGAGGCACAGCCAGCAGTGTCCTCTCGCTGCGTGTCTCTGTAGTGCAGGGAGGCAGGGCCGCTGGCACTGAATGAGGCTGTGAATGTGGGACAGCCAGAAGGTGGAAAGGACAGGGAGGTGACATAGATGCAAGAAACTGAGCTGATAGGAAGTGATCGCAGAACAAAAAGTAAGAACTGTTTCCTTGAAAACAAAATTGCTATTAGCCTATTTTCTTGTCATTTGCCTTTCTCTTAAGTGTTTAGCACAGAATAAAAACAATTATTTGAGGCATTTAATGAGCTGTGTTCCACATAATCACATTTTAACTGAATATGTATTTCACCAAAATTCTAGATCTTTTAAAAATAGAAACATGCCTTCTCCCTTATATTTGCAAATAAGCAGTCTTTTTTCCCCATACTCTATCTAAAATCCTCAAATTTGTCCACTCAGTACCCAGGATTTCCACTGCCTTTGGCTCACTTTGGGTTTTTTAGCATCTTCCATGGGTTGGTATTATTCCTGATGGATTGTATTTCTCTCTGTTTGAACTGCTATGTGGGATTACAAGAGACTGGGTGGCTTAAGTAACAAGCATGTATTTTTCACAGTTCTGGAGGCTAAGAAGTCCAATATCATGGTGCCAGTGGATCAGTTGCCTGATGAGACCCTGCCTCCTGGCTGTAGATGGGTTCTTCCTAGCTGTATCCTCACTTGGTAGAAGCAGAAAGAAAAAGCAAGCTCTCTTGTCTCTCCTTAATAACATCCCAGTGAAGGTCATGGTTTCAATATATTATTTGTTTCTTAAGATTTGTTTGAAAGGCAGTGTTACATACAGAACCACCAGCTGGTTCACTCCCCAAATGGCTGCAACAGCTGGCGCTGAGCTAGACCAAAGTCAGGAGCCTGGAACTCCATCTGGGCCCAAGCACTTGTGCCATCCTCTAATGCTTTCTCATGTACGTTAGCAGGGAACTGAATCAGAAGTAGAGCAGCCAGGACTGTAATGGGTGCCCATATGGGATGCCAGAGATTCAGGTGGTGGTTTAGCCCATTGTGCCACAGTGAAAGCCCTTCAAAATATGAATAGTAAGTGCTCACAAGCATGTAGTCCATAAAAGGCCTCATTCTCCCCACTTTTTCCTCACTCCTGTCTCTCTTCCACACAACGACCAGAGTGATCTCTCAGAATCTCATGTCAGGCACTGCATTACTTCTACATCAGCAGCAGCTCCCCCCTTCTACAGGTGAGAACAGATGATTAGCAAGGCCCTGAGACTTAAAGACCTGGTGCAGCCTCATTTCCTACCCCTTCTCTTGGACAGCCCTACCCCAAAATAACCCATATTTCAGTGATGGTGTTGCATAGATGTGTTCTGTTACCATTACAAAATACCTTCACAAAGAAAAGAGGTAAGCCGGCGCCGTGGCTCAACAGGCTAATCCTCCGCCTTGCGGCGCCGGCACACCGGGTTCTAGTCCCAGTCGGGGCGCTGGATTCTGTCCTGGTTGCCCCTCTTCCAGGCCAGCCCTCTGCTGTGGCACGGGAGTGCAGTGGAGGATGGCCCAGGTGCTTGGGCCCTGCACCCCATGGGAGACCAAGAAAAAGCACCTGGCTCCTGCCATCAGATGAGCGCGGTGCGCCGGCCGCAGCGCGCCGTCTGCGGCAGCCATTGGAGGGTGAACCAACGGCAAAGGAAGACCTTTCTCTCTGTCTCTCTCTCTCACTGTCCACTCTTCCTGTCAAAAAAAAAAAAAAAAAGAAAGAAAAGAGGTTTATTTAGCTTCTAGTTCTAACAGTTCAAATCATGACACCAACATCTGTTTGCTCTGGGGAGCCTGGCTCAGGTCAAGATGGCATTACAACGGCAGGAGTGTGTGCAAAAGGGAGATCCCATCACCAAAGAGGAAGCCAAACAGGCTGGGAAGTGTCCAGGATCACTCTTTTACGACAACCCTCTCAGGAGAACTAAGAGCTACCTTAATCTCTTCTACAGGCAGTACCCCCCGGGACCCCAGAACTTCCCAGCAGACCCCAAGCTTACAGATTCCCCCACCTCACTACTGCCACCCTGAAGATCAAGCCTGCAACACTTGAACCCTTGGGGGAACCAAACACTCCCCTATACCCTTTCCTTTCTTCCTTAGTCTTCAAGGCCTCAGCTCAAAATGCCACTGATTCCTTAAACTCTTCATCCACTCATTTCTCCCTTCCCCAGAACTCAGGCAGACATTATCCTACCTTTTTCTTTTTTTTTTTTTTAAGATTTTATTTATTTATTTGAGATGTAGAGTTTCAGACAGTGAGAGAGAGAGAGATAGAGAGAAAGGTCTTCCCTCTGTTGGTTCACTCCCTAGATGGCCGCAATGGCCAGAGCTGCACTGATCCGAAGCCAGGAGCCAGGAGCTTCTTCCAGGTCTCCCACATGGGTACAGGGGCCCTAACACTTGAGCCATCTTCCACGGCCCTCCCGGGCCACAGCAGAGAGCTGGACTGGAAGAAGAGAAACCAGGACCAGAACCGGCGCCCATGTGGGATGCCGGCACTGCAGGTGGAGGATTAACCTAGTGCACTATGGCTCCAGCCCCCTTATCCTACTTTTTTCAACATTCACATAACACTTTGTTTGTACCACCAACCCTAGTCAAATCCTGCTGTATAGGACGGAATGGTGTGTACATTGCTTTGCTTCTTTACAATGTGGAAATTTAGAAGGCAGGACTTTCGTGGTTTTTTTTATCGCCATTGCTTCTCCAAAGTTTCTAAATAGAATGAATTCCACATTTATAGAAAAGAAGACATGATGAAAGAGAAGAAACAAGTGTTTAGCTTAGTTCCTAGAAATGAAGTTGCTGCACAATGATTAAGAGAATTGTTTCTCTGGATGTCACTCACCCCATCTGCAAAATAGAAATAATAATATCAGATCTCACCTACCTGGGATTCTTAAGAGAGTAAATGAACTGAAACGGTATCTATAAAATTTCAATTTTGAATTGTGTCCAAGGTCATTTTATTTATTTTTCAGAAAAGGAAAACTGGAAATTTTCTCAAAAATTTTTATTGAAAAACTATTCTTTTTTGTTAAATAATGATAGAAAATAAAATCTGCCAGAGCCCCAGCTCTTCCTACTTTATTAATGAATTAATCTACATCAAAATGCAATAAAAAAGGTATAAAATGCTCCTAAGAATCATTCAAATTTTTATCAGTCATTTTCCCTCCATAAATGAGCATTTCTATTAAAATTATATTACATAAAAATGGAATTTTAATGTGTGGACGTTCTTTAAAATCATGAGACCACCTGGTAAAAGGCAGACTTAACATTATTTTCCCACCATAGAAACTAAAAATGAAAGAAATTAGACATGAATGAATTAGAAATGTGAAACCAAAATGGCCACAAAATAAAATCTCCCCAAATGAGAAAGTGTCGGCATAGCCAACTCAAAGATCCCCTTAAGTGTGGGCATTTGGCACAGTAGTTGAGATGCCATTTGGGAGGCCAGTCCGCTTTTTCATAAAGCACGGTTCAAGTCCTAGCTACTTTGCTTCCAACCCATTTCTGCTAATGTGCACCCTGGTGGTGTGAGCTAAGCAGGAAGCCAGTGAGGAACAAAGGATCTAAGAGGTTCCCAGCAGTCCCTGTGCACAGCACTGCACCCTTAACTCCACCCCTTACAGGACAGTTGAGCACACCCACTTTCCCATGTTGCACCTGAGCCTCCTCCGCCACAAAGACACCATGATGAATATGTGAATATGTGTACACTGAGCACCACCTGGTAACATCACGAATCTGTCCCAAGGATAAGCAAATACATTAACCCTGCCTAAACTCCACCTCATTTGTAAATTCAATTAGAGCACGACTCCCTACCCTATAAAGGGAACAACCAAACTGCAGTGGGGAAGATTCCACTCATGGCACATTTTCTGTCCCCATGGTGCTGCCCGCATTCACCTCTGGATGAATATTCTCTATCTCTTTAAATAAATTCTGTTCCCATTCTTGTACTTTATCTTTGTCTCTGCTTTGAATTCTTTTCTCACATGGAGACAAGAATTTAGAACTAATCCAGCTGGCGACACTCTTCACAACACTGGGAGACAACAGATGATGCCTCTCAATTATGAGTCCCTAGCTGCCACATGGAAGACCCAGACGGAGTTCCCACATCCTGGCTTTAGCCTGGCCCTGCCCCAGCTGTTGCAGGCATTTTGGGAGTAAAGCAGCTGATGGAAAATTTCTGTTTGTCTGTCTTTGTTTCTCTGCCTCTAACATAAGAGAAAATTTTTTAAAGTTTTCATAAACTGTACCTCTACCTAAGAGTGCTGGGCTCCTGGTTGGAACTGACCACAGGAAATGAGAAAACCTTCATGCATAGAGACCACGTAGGTTATACAAGAGGGCACAGCAAGGAGTGAAGGAGCCATGTGTGACGGGAAAACAGGAACTGTGATAGCAAAGCACAACAGGAAGCAGGAGCTACTTGCCCACAAAGTAGATGCTATGAGAAAGAGAAATAGGAGGCAAAACAATAAAGTTGAAATAACTTTATTAATTACTCAGGGAAGTGATCCTTGAGGAAAAGGAGGATTATCAGCAGTCCAGCTCAGATGCCATCTTGAAACCTGACATCGTGATGAAAAGAAAACACCTGAAGTGCAGAAGTATTGAGACAACTTCATACATTGTAAATATTTTGGGAATATTGATGATTTTCTTGATAATCCCTAAAGCAAAAAGAAAAGAAAAATATATATGAGAACATAAACTCAAGGAACAATAATCTTCCAGGACATAAGCTGAGTACTTCTGAGTGTACATCATCCCCACTGGGCACAGCCAAGAAAATAACTTTCCTTGCACCAAAGTCTCCATGTGTGCCTGAAAAGCTGGGGCTCCCAAGAAATCATTAGGTTAAGGGTCCCCGTTAAGAGTCTTTTTAAAAAAAAGAAAAAATATATTGATTTATTTGAAAGTCAGAATTACACAGAGAGAGGAGAGGCAGAGAGAGAGAGAGAGAGAGAGACAGAGAGGTCTTCCATCTGCTGGTTCACTCTCCAGTTGGCCGCAGTGGCCGGAGCTGCACTGATCCAAAGCCAGGAGCCAGGAGCTTCTTCCGGATTTCCCACGTGGGTGCAGGGGCCCAAGGACTTGGGCCATCTTCTACTGCTTTCCCAGGCCATAGCAGAGAGCTGGATTGGAAGAGGAGCAGCTGGGACTAGAACAGCACCCATATGGGGTGCCAGCACTGCAGGCGGCAGCTTTACTCGCTATGCCATGGTCCTAGCCCCAAGAGTCTTTTACAAACAGAACAGTAAAATCTAGCACTAAAGTGAGTAGGCAGGCATATAGGTTAAAATCGATTAGTTTTTTGAGCTGGAAGAGCATGCCTTCACCCACCCCTGTGTTACCTCATGCCCTACATGGCCGCACCTGGGTGCCCATCAGCCAATCAGGTTAATTAACTACTCCCCTTTGGAAGTGGGTTAAAAGCCTGGGACACGATGTGTCACACCTTCTCTTTTTCCCTGGCCTCTTTCCAGGAGAGGGCTTCCTGGCCTAGATGCTCCTCCACATGGCTGGTTCCTGGTGCTTGGTATGAACCCAAATTTACTTCTCTCTCTTAGATAAAGCTCTCACTCTCCTATGTATCTTTCTCAGTAAATAAAGTCTTAAAATGTACCATGCTGCCTTGTTTATCTGTGCTGGTATTTAGAATTCTTCTCTAAAATGAAAATGAATCTTGATGTGAATGGAAGGGGAGAGGGAGCGGGAAAGGGGAGGATTGCGGGTGGGAGGGAAGTTATAGGGGTGGAAAGCCATTGTAATCCATAAGCTGTACTTTGGAAATTTATATTCATTAAATAAAAGTTAAAAAATAAATAAAAATAAATAAATAAATAAATAAACTTAAAAATTTGGAAAAAAATCACTATTGTTAGTATGTCCCACTTGGCTTTTCACCCCACTGCTCACATGTTACATTTGAAAAGCGGGTGGCTTTTCCCAAAGAATCTTCACATCAATTAGCTCCTTTGAAATGCAATCCAACCCTGTGCTGGGCTGGGCAACTCTTCCTAATGAGAAAACAAAAACTCAAGCAGAGAAGGAAAGCCACACTCCTAGAAAGAGAAGCACATTGAAGATAGAAACATCCGGGTCTTCTTGGTCTAGCCTATTGCAATAACACTTCCATTTTAAGTTGCATAATGATCATGAGAATAGTTAAGTTCTCCTAGAAAGAGCCCAACCCTTGGCAAGCGCTCTAACATTTGTTCAGAGTCTCTTGGAGGAGTAGGGGCTGTGTTTTAATACTTGAGGGTGGGAGAAGAGACCAGGATGGGCTGAATTTCTCATGTGAGAGGCATTGGCAGCACGTTCCGGCTGCAGATGGGCAGAGGGAGCGACCAGGGTGCAATGCTCCAAGCGGGGATTAAACATCAAAATCAGAAAGAGAACAGCTGTAGCCCCTTCACATTATCATTTTAAAATTCCAAGCGAGTAAAGAACCATAAAAATCACAAGTAGGCCCCTGGATCATAACAGATGAATAAGGGATTTATAATCTTTAAACTGCAAGGAGAATGGCTTACATTTGTACCATTTCCTATTTTGATTACAATCATTGTCCTGAGAGCAGATTCATGTTGTGCCTTTTCTGATTCCTGTTGCAATCCATCACAAGGAGGCGGCGGAACCCATAATGCTGCTGCGCATTCTTCGGGAGACAATAAAAGCCTATGTCACTCCTGACCTTTTCCATTTGTTGTGTTTTTGTTTTTTGGTTTTGCTTGTTTGTCATAATTTGACCGCGCAGTCATTTTCTATTGTGGCCTGTTAGCCACCTCATTAACCTGGAAGGGTGAGATAGTCTGGACAATTAGCTCCCAGAATATTAAAAAGGTTAAAGCCAAAAAGCCTGCTGCTTAGTGCTTTTCATAAACAAGCTCGGTATTAAATTCTGATATCTTGTTCCAGGTTCCCAGCCTGTAATCATAAGAAATGGCACAGGGCAAGGGCTCTTCCTGGATTGTTTCAAAATGGCACTCTACAGATGCTTCCTGCCCGTACATAGTCTATATGTCAATAAACCTTGGGCAGTAAACCTCCACCCCTCCCTCCCCTAAACACCTCACTATACTAGAATGTCCTTTATTCCTTAGTAGGGAATTTTTCAACCCGATCTGCCTTCTTTTATATTAAAAGAACATCTATAAAAGTGATAAAGACCTCTGTAACAACAAAAACTCTCAATTTCTCTAGAAATTCACTGCTTATGAAATGTGTGAAGAAGGTATCAAAACTTTCATGCAAAGAAATAAATGTGAAAGTCTTAGGCTCCAGTGCCTCTGGGTTCTAGTCTGGCTATTAACTGTTATGGCCGACAGTAGGGCCAGAGCAGTGTGCAGTTACCTGTCTTATTGTGCTATATATGCAACCATCTGGAAAACTATAGCTGTACAAATGCAAGAAAAAGGAAAAAGACGACATGGATTACGTTATATTTCTCAGGTGTTATTCAAATCCCACAGTTGAGTAACTGAAAGGATGACATAAAAATCCAGCAATTTCTAAGTTAAAAAGGAAACATTAACTTTCTCTTTGTTGATTATTTTTTTCACTCTTTGTCCAACTGTATTACCTATCCTTTTATAAAATAGAAAATATCTTGGGCCTCAGAAACTGGTATCAGGCACACAATTGACCTGCGCATGCAATCGCACTCCTATCCCCTTTATTGATATTTCACTTCATCTGTCCTGGGTGGTTTAATACACACTGAGGACCCCTGGGGAATTCCCCTTTGGAGGTGGGAAAGCATGGGGTAAATCACGTCATATGTGGCACTAGAGCATGTCCAAACCATGCTTTATCATGGCGATGGCAGCCTCGGGAACCCTGGTTGGATGTATGAACAGTCTCTTTTAATTTGAATTGTGGTCTTTACACAAATGTAAATGAAATGTACACTCTGCTCTTCACCATGTACAGAGAGATTTGGCAAACAGCATTTGAAAAAAAAATCTTAACCCTCACTTCTTTATAATCACTACATTAACACATTCATTCATCCACTCATTTATTCCACAAACATTTGCTGAACATCTCCTGTGCACTAGGCAGTGTGAGGGAAAGGGGCATGGGACATACAGAAATCATAAGGAGACAGTTCCCGTCTTTGTGGAGGATGTATTCTTGTGGGTAACTTGCAGGTAGCTTGTTAAAGTAGTGGGATTTAGGCACAAATAAAACTCTGACCCAGGAGACACAAGCCGGCAAGTCTAACAGAGTTATTAGAGTTGTTATTAGAGTTGGATTTTGAAGCAGGAGTCGGCCATTTCCAAAGGGAGAAAGCTCAGAGGACTTCCTTGTTGAAGGAGCTGCTTCAAGAAGGAACGCAATTTTAGTCTTGGCCTAAACAAAATACAACTCAGCCAAGGAAATCTACGTCCTGTTGCCTTCTCATCCCCCTCCCTAAATCAAATAACACAGGCAAGACTCTGATACAAAGAATTTGGAACTTTGCTTTTGGTTCCCCTCTGGTAGTATGAACAATGTAATCTTTTGTGACTGCTAACCACAAAAACAGCAACTGACTTGGACGCCATGCTCTTATCACACATTATCTCCCTTGATGTGGTTATTCTTAGGAAAGAATCAAACCAAACTTTAGTATTGTCAGCTGACTTAGGCACCCCCTGATTCATAGTGAATCTTCGCGCTAGGACATGAGAAGTTTGCAAGGAGGTTAGAAAGGATTTCAGATCATAGGAGCCAGAGCTCTGGGGCTGTCTTGGAGAAGCCGACTGAGCAAATGGCGCTCATCCCCTGAGGTCTCATGGACATCACCAACACAGTTGTGCCATTGCGTTGTAGAACACAGCAACTTCTCCAGGCGCTGACTACCGCCTCAGCAGTGAAGCTGTGTGGGGATCAGATGTTCTAATGACAAAATGAAAGCATGCGGTCAGTTAACAGGACCCAGTATCTGAATGCAAAAACATCTTGAAAAGCTTCTAAACGGAAGGGGACAGCCATCATCTCCCCAGGGAGGACCTGCTCTCTCTAACCATGCTGGCCCAATAACAACATGAGTCACAAATGTTAAGCACACATGTGATTTTAAGTATGCTTTTAGCCACATTAAAAAGTAAACAAAAAAGAAGTGAAGTTAATTTTAATAATATTTTTCATTTAACCTAATAGACCCAAAATATTAATTTCAAAATGCAGAAGTATAAAAAATATAAATATATTTTACTTTAATTTCCATGTTAAATCTTCAGTCTCCAGTATATATCTTCCACTTACAGCACATCTCAGCTAGGGTAAGCCACGTTGCAAGTGCCCAGCAAGGTCTAATGCCTATGGTATCAGACAGTGCAGTTCCATACCAAAGCAGTTGTCTGTGGTCACTGTTTCATTATCCTGCTCTACATTCCTAGTAATCTCCAAATAACCAAAAGGTTACCCATGGTTAGTCAATACTCTGGCTTGGGAAACAGGATAAATCTTTGTTCCCTCACTCACTCATTTATTCACTTTAAAAACATGGATTCAGCAACTATTATGTGTCAAGTTATGTTCTTTGTGTGATTACACAAAATGAAAAAGCCTTAGTCTGGCTTTCACAATCTAGTGGAGGAGATGAATGGAAAATAGTAATCATGCAATATGCAATGACTTGAGTTGTTTCACAGTGTGTGTGCAGGGAATCTTGGGCATCCAGAGGCAAGTCAGGAAATGAGCAGGAAGAAGAGGGGAACTACAATGTCATTCAGAGTGATGCAGGATTCTTGGGCATTTAGTTGGACAACTGTAAACAGGAGGGGCAAATGTGCACGGAAGGAAAGGAACAGGTACAAGGACCCAAGGCACCACTGTATGAAAGTAAAAAGTAAAATCTGGGGGCCGGCATTGTGGCATAGCAGATACAGTCACTGCCTGCAACACCAGCATCCCTATCGGCGCCAGTTCTTGTCCCAGCTGCTCCACTTCTGATCCAGCTTCCTGCCAATGGCCTGGGAAAGCAGTAGATGATGGCCCAAGTACTTGGCCACCTGCCACCCACTTGCAAGACTCAGATGAGGCTCCTGGCTTCAGCCTGGCCCAGTTCTGGCCAGTATGGCCATCTGGGGAGTGAACCAGTGGATAGAACATTTCTCTCCCTCTGTCTACCCCCCTCCCTGCAACTCTTTCAAATAAGTAAATATTAAAAAAGAAAAGAAAAGAAAAGGTAAAATCTTTAGTAAGGTGGTTCCAGGGGTATCAGAGAATAAGTTAGGCAATGCTGAGTATCTATGTTGCATATGCCCACCTACTTTACAATCTTCTGATAAGTTCCAGCAAATCCTGGAAACCTGTTTTTAGATAAGAAATATTTCTGTTCATCAGCATTCCAAAACAAATCTAAAAATCCTGCAATTTATACTGCAAATGTATATGTTGGATATGAAGGTAACATAATGTCACAGTTATTCAAATTCAGTTTTCTCAAGAATCAAAGACTGCTAGCTTATGTTCAGTATATTTTGCTTACAATACAGACCTTTTTGCATTAATTGAAAGACCTCGTTGCTGGAACACCTTAGGCAAGAGTAGCATGCAGTCACACTTTAGATTGTCTCTCATGGGCCTTAGGATGTCGGGCAAGGTTCCTCGAGGTCTGCCTTGCCTGCATCTCCAGCCTCACCTTCACCTTCATCGCCACTCCACACTCACACTCAGGTACAACGCACCCAATCTGATGGTAAATTACTTCTTGGTCCCGAAATACAGAGCTGAAGTCTCTCACAGTTGCATACCTTTTCACAAGTGATTTCCATAATTCACTGCCAATTTCTTCCCGAACAATTCCTTGAGGAAGTCCTCCCCTTCTCTCCCCTACTTCTCTAGAGGGTGCTGCCCAGTGCTCCCTTGGAACACTATGCAGATCTCTAGCACGGGTTTTCTTCCTTTATTTACCTGCTGTAATCTCCCACAATGTTTTAACTCCTAGTGGGCAAAGACTGCTTTCATCTCTGCACTCCTAGCACCTACTCAAATACTCAATAAGTAGTTGGAAAATGGATGAATAAATGAAACAATTAATCATATTATTTTTAGAACAAAATGATATACATTGGAGAATTCATGTTATGAGTAACTTAGATTCAGAAAGCAGAGCTGTGGCTAATCAATCAAATATTCAAAAAATAATAATGCGTGATAAAAGATATAAAATTGTTGATAAATTTAAAGGGAGGCATGTTTTGGTTTGGGATAGAATTTCTAACAATTAATGATGTCCCACAACAGAATGGTCTATCTCAGAAGTAGGCAAATTATGCCTGTGAGCCAATTCTAGCTGTGTGCCTTTGTAAATAAAGTTTTGTTGCAACACAGCCACACACTTTTTACATATTGTGCATAACTGCTTTCATACCATATAAGAAGATTTTAATAGTTGCAACAAAAACCCTAGGGCTTACAAAGTCTGCCTGGCCCAAAAGAGAAAGAGGGAGCACATTTTATATATTTGATATATATAGTTTTAAGAGCATAATGAGGGGCCAGAACTGTGGCGTAGCAGGTAAAGCCACAGCCTGCAGTGCCCACTTCCCATATGGGCACTGGTTTGAGTCTTGGCTGCTCCACTTCTGATCCAGCTCTCTGCTGTGTCCTGGGAAAGCAGTGGAAGATGGCCTAAGTGCTTGGGCCCGTGTGCCTGTGTGGGAGACCTGAAAGAAGCTCCTGGGATCCTGCCTTCGGATCAACATAGCTCTGGCTGTTGCAGGCACTTGGGGAGTGAATCAGCAGATGGAAGATCTCCCTTTCTCTCTGCCTCTGCCTCTCTTTTAACTCTGCCTTTCAAAAAATAAATGAATCTTAAAAAAAAAAAAAAGAGCACATGATACATCCCATCCTATCCTCATTTACTCACTCACACCCTCCTCTTCTCCTTTAATTTTCACAAGGAAGTGTTTTCAATTTACTTTATAATCACAAGCTTAACCCTCCATTAAATAAATAATTTAACAACAGTAAGTAGAAAAACCACTGTTCCTCAAGAGTATAGACAAGTGTTATAAATAATCAAATCTCAAAATGTCAATTTCACTTACATGCATTACATTTTGTTGTACTCTGTATATTAATTACCACAAACCAGTGAAAACGTATTTGGGGACTTTTGGGGACTTGCTTATTTCACCAAGAATAACAGTGTCTCAAATTGCATCAATTTTTTGCAAAAGATAGGATTTCATTTTTTTTTACAGCTGAGTATTATTCCATCATGTGTGTATACCACAATTTCTTTATCCAGTCATCAGTTGATGGACATCTTTTTTTTTTTTTTTTTTTTTTTGACAGGCAGAGTTAGACAGTGAGAGAGAGAGACAGAGGTCTTCCTTCCGTTGGTTCACCCTCAAATGGCTGCTACAGCCGGCGCACTGCGCAGATCCGAAGCCAGAAGCCAGGCACTTCCTCCTGGTCTTCCATGCGGGTGTAGGAGCCCAAGCACTTGGGCCATCCTCCACTGCCCTCCCGGGCCACAGCAGAAAGCTAGACTGGAAGAGGAGCAATGGGACAGAGCTGGCTCCCCAACCAGGACTAGAACCTGGAGTACTGGTGCCACAGGCGGAGGATTAGCCTAGTGAGCGGCGGCGCCAGCCAATGGAAATCTTGATTAGTGCCATGTCTTAGCTATGGTGAGTTGAGCTGCTATAAACATGGGAGTACAGATATCTCTTTCATATGCTGATTTTATTCCCTTGGGTAAATTCCCAAGGGTGGAACAACTGGATCATATGGTAGATCTATTTTCAGGTTTCTGTGGAATCTCCATACTCTCTTCCATAATGGTTGTATTAGTTTAATTCCCACTAATAATGTATTAGAACACCTTTTGTCAAATTCTCATCAGCATTTATTAATTTTTTTATTTTTGGATGATAGTCATTCTAACTGGAATGAGATGAAATCTCATTGTGGTTTTTATTTGCATTTCCTTGATGGCTAGATCCTGAGCATTTCTCATGAGTCTGTTAACCATTTGTATTTCATCCATTGAAAAATTCCTGTTCATATCTTTAGCCCATTTCTTAATTGGATTGTTTGTTTTGTTATTGTTGTGTTTCTAGAGCTCCTTGTATTCCCTGGTTGTTAATTCTTTATTAGAACTGTAGCTTACAAATATTTTCTCCCATCCTGTTGGTTGACTCTTCACTTTGTTAAGTGTTTCTTTTGATGTAATCCCATTTGTCTATTTTTGCTTTTGTTGACTGTGCTTCGGGGGTCTTATCCAAGCAGTCTTTACCTAGGCCAATGTACTGCAATTTTTCCCCTAAGTTTTCCTCTAGCAATTTGATGGTGTCAGGTCTTAGCTTTAAATCTTTGATCCATTACCAGTTGATTTTTGTATAGGATTTTAAAGGTAGGAGTCTTGTTTCATACTTCTGCAGGCAGAGATCAAATTTTCCCAGCATCTTTTGTTGAAGAGACTGCACTTTCTCCAGGAAGTGATTTTAGCTAATTTATCAAAGATTAATTGGTTGTAGATGTGTGATTTAATTTCTTAGGTCTCTTATCTGATCTTTAAAGAGGAGGACAGGGGCAGGCATTTGTCCTACCAGATAAGATAGCAGTCAAGATGCCTGGTTCAATACCCAGCTCCTGTTCCTAACTCCAGCTTCTTTCCAATGCAGACCCTGGGAGGCAGTGGTGATGGTTCATGTAATTGAGTTCCTGCCACTCATGTGAAGCCCTGGATTGAGTTCCCAGCCTTTGCAGGCATTTAGAGGTGAACTAGCGGATCAGAGAGCTTTCTTATTCGTGTGTGGATCTGTCTGCCTGCCTGCCTTACATTCTTGCTCACTCACTTGCTCTCTATCTCACTCACTTTCTCTCAAATAAATTAAAGGGGGTTGGGGGAACAATGGTAACCTTTAGCATTCCCCCACACTGAGCACGTCCATGGTTATAGGCCTGCTTATCTATGGCATAAACAAGTCACATTCCCTAATTTGCCTTTGGCAATGGGCAGCATTGCTAGTTATAGAAACAAATGTGGGGCCAGCACTGTGGGGTAGCCAGTAAAGCCACCGCCTGCAGTGCTGGCATCCCATATGGGCACTGGTTCAAGTCCCAGCTGCTTCTCTTCCAATCCAGCTCTCTGCTATGTCCTGGGAAAGCAGTCAAAGATGGCCTAAGTCCTTGGGCCCCTGCACCCATGTGGAAGACCCAGAAGAAGCTCCTGGCTCCTGGCTTTGGATCAGCACAGCTCCGGCCATTGCAGCCAGTTTGGGAGTAAACCAGCGGATGGAAGACCTCTCTCTCTCTCTCTCTCTCTCTCTCTCTCTCTCTCTCTCTCTCTTTCTCTCTGCCTTTCCTTCCCTATCTGTGTGTAATTCTGGATTTCAAATAAATAAATAAATCTTTAAAAAAAAAAAAACAGAAATGATTGCCTATGTGATTAGGGTCTAGATTATGTACCTGACTTCCTAAAACAGCTTACTGCACAGCAGGGAATCAGTCCGTGGCTCCAAGCATCAGCAGGGCACTACCACAGGAAGAAGCTTGATTCATTCAAGGGAAGCCAGCGGGATAACAACTGGATCTGATGGCAGCTCTGCATTTCCCAGTAGACGTAAAACTAGGTTCTCCCTCTTGACCATGGGTATTAATCACGGGCAGTCCTTCAGCCTTTGTTGTTCTTTATAAGTCTGTGGCGGCAGGGGTCTGTGAGATTATCTTTCAGCCGCCACCGAGAGCACATTTCTGCTAGTTCCAGGCATATTGTTCTCCAAGTAAAGGAAGCGCAGGAACCAGCCTCCAGGAACCCACTGTAAAGGGTCTCCATGAGCTACCCCACAGTCACTTTCATTCATCACATCCTCTCTTCAACTATCTCCTCTCTGAGCCTGTCAAGTCCCAGAAGATGTTCAAAGGTGGAGACAGCTGAAAAGACCCCACAACTTCTGGGTTAGAAATTCTTCGTAACTGCTGTTGACTTCTTTCCAGCAGTGGCAACGGGCCAAGATTCCAGGGCTGAGTAAATCCTCTTCCCTCGCTCCCGTCCGTCCATGATGTGATCCTCTCCCTTGTTTACGTCAGCGGCTCTGAAACCAGCGGCACCCGGCACCCTCGCTGTCGGGCTTCGCAGACCCTACTTGCCAGCTGGACGGCATTGGCTGTTTTAGAAGGAAAGGGAAGAAGCCTCCCCAGCGTTAGGTAGTATAGAGGGAGGATCATGTAAGTTAGAGCTGCCCAGCGCCAACTGCTGAGGACATTTGTGGTAATAAAACAGCCTAGAGAAGACTTGCTCCCAGAGAGCCTTCTGGCAATGTGGTTCAGCAGAGGAAATGTTCAGTCAATGGAATTCAGGGCAACACTCCCTTCTCTGAACTCCTGTGGCACCAATCAGCTGAAGCAGTCTGTGACATTTATCAAATCCTACGCTGCTCTGTTGTCTGTGCCTGTGTGTCTCATCCACTCAAATAGTGTGTAAAAATTCCTTAAAAGCAGCATAATCCCTTGTGCTCTCCTTTGTACCCCCAGTAGCTCCCCTCACAGGGCCTTGTACCCTGAAACCATTTGAAAAACATTGTTCAGTGTGCTGCTTTTGAAGCCTGTGAACCAGTTTGAATACATTTTGAATATTTTTAAAGGCTTTCAGTGTAACCAGAAGAGAAAATCAGGTGAAAAAAAATTTTTTTTACAGGCAGAATGGACAGTGAGAGAGAGACAGAGAGAAAGGTCTTCCTTTTTCCATTGGTTCACCCCCCAATGGCAGCTGTGGCTAAAGTGCTGCAGCCCGGGCACCACGCTGATCTGAAGCCAGGAGCAAGGTGCTTCTCCTGGTCTCCAAGCACTTGGGCCATCCTCCACTGCACTCCCGGGCCACAGCAGAGAGCTGGACTGGAAGAGGAGCAACCGGGACAGAAACCGGTGCCCCAACTGGGTCTAGAACGTGGGGTACCGGCGCCGCAGGCAGAGGATTAGCCTAGTGAGCCACGGCGCCAGCTGCGAAAAAAAATTTTAAGCCTTCACTGTGACAGGCAGAATAGTAGCCCCTTGAAGATGGCCAAGCCCTAACCCCCCACACCTGTGAATATGTTGGGTTACATGGGAAGTGAGAATTGAAGGTGCAGCTGAATGAAGAGCACTAATCAACTGACCTTAGGATGGGGAGATTGTCCAGGTGGACCCTGGAAGTGGAAGTGGAAGGAGAATTAGTGTCAGGGTGACGACATATGAGGAAGACTCCAGGCAGCCCAAGCCATACACAAGGCCTCTGGAAGCTGCACAAGGCAAGCAGAGACATTCTCCCCCAGAGCATCCAGGAAGGAGAACAATGCCACCATTCCTTCTATTTAGCTCAATTCTGACCTCCAGACCATAAGATATTAACTTTATGTTGCTTTTTTAAAGATTGATTTATTTATTTATATGAAAGTCAGAGTTACATAGGAAGGAGAGGCAGAGAGAGAGAGAGAAGTCTTCCACCTGCTGGTTAACTCCCCAGTTGACCGCAACAGCAGGATCTGTGCCAAATTGAAACCAGAAGCTTCCTCCAGGTCTTCCCACATGGGTGCAAGGGCCCAAGGACTTGGGCCATCCTCCACTGCTTTCCCAGGTGCATTAGTAGGGAGCTGGATTGGAAGTGGAGCAGCCAGGGCTTGAACTGATGCCCATATGGGATGCCGGCACTGCAGGCAGTGGTTTTACCTGCTATACCACAGCACCAGCCTCAACTTCATGTTGCTTTAAGCCACTTAATTTATTGAACTTTGTTAGAGAAGTAATAAGAAACTAATGCACACAACACTCTAAGAGTTTACAAAAGGATGTATTTTCTTCCTCATAGGTTCTACCTTCAGGAGACATTTAAGTCCTATTGGACCAGGAAGTTCCCATGAAATAAGGACTAAGAAAGGGTCAAATGACTAAACAGCAAAAATCTCTCACCTTTGAGGCCTTTGGACAGTTCTGGCCCTACTATTGTGGAGGGCAGAGCTAGCCTTGCTCTTATGTGACTTGAGCAGTCACCTGTGTAGTGTGATTTTGTGGGGAAGGACAAGGTTCCCCCACCTATATTCCCCCACCCACAAACATCCTTCCATACTGGGCCCTGAGGACAGCCAAAGTCTTATCACAGCTAGCTGAAGAGGTACCACCCTGCTTTCTGTAAAGGAAGTCTTTTATCTGTGGATAGCAGCAGTCTAGTTTTCACAACACGAAACAGCTCACCATAGTACCTGAGTGACAAACTGTCAGCTGAGAAGTGATGTCCCCAAACTGGTAAGTGGTGGATGTTGTCAGCTGTGATAGGCTCAGAGCCAACCCAAGGGGAGGCACAGAAACCCTGGTGTTTGCTAAGCCAGGGGGGAGAATAGAAAGAACTGGACTCCAAAGACCATTTTTGCTATGTTATGATTTTGCTTATTGTCAACACTTAAAGGGGCAGGCTCCCCAACTCAGTCTGTATCAAGTTGATTAGCTTGGAAGGGCTGCAGAAACTGCTTCTTTAACACATTCCAAGTAAAATAGGGGCCTCTGGGGTTCTTGGAATTGTACAGTATTGAGACACAAGTCTAACGCATTTATAGGAGTTGGCCTCTAGCCACTTCTTATGAATACACATAAACACACCTTTTATTGCTCAATAATGTTTTCCCTTTTGCAACTTTTTATGAACCACTAAAAAATGTGGCTTGTATTTTAATTTTTTCAGGAGAAGAAACCACAGAAAAACCAAATCTTCCAAATGGGAACCTCTATGGCCTGCTGCCTCAACCAAAAACTATTTGTCAAGGGAATGGTCAAAGCTTCAACATCGACAGCTCAAGATATTAATTTGGTCCAAATCCAACTTATTTGCTCTTCAGACTGAGTTGCTGCATTCCTCTTTATGAGCCCGCACTTCCTTCTCTGGGGTGCTTAAGGTGCAGTGCAGCAGAGTTCATCAGCTCTGTGTGCCTGCGGGATGTGCTCCCCACCGGCTCTGTTTCAAATCAGCATTCTCTCCCCTTGGCTCGTATCCAGAAGAACAAGAAGCCCTTTCAACCATGTTTACCTTTTCACCATTACATCCATACCGTGAATACGAGCTTTTGTGAGCCCCTGCCCAGACCATTACAATAGCTTTCTAACTGGTATCTCTATCCCCAATATCCACATTGCTACATCGATCTTGAAGGAGAGATATAATCGTATTGTCCAGCTGAGATATTTGAAGTTCAATGCCCTTGCCCTGTCATTCAACTTCACACACCCTGGGCCCAAATTACCTTTCCAGATATGTCTGTCACTACTCTCTTTCATGAATTCTACACTGCTGACAACTTGAATGGTTAGCACTCTGCAGTGTGACCCACACATGCCTTTACTGTTGTTACTTCCAGATTTTGTTGCAAGCCACAAAAACTGACTCTGGCTAATGCAGGAGCAAAAAATATATGTATGTGCTGGAAGGGTGGGTGAAAAGTCACAGAAACTGAAAAGTCGGGCTCAGAAAGGACATGACCCAGATTAGTTCAGGGAAGGAGGGTCTCAAAGTAACAAGAGCTGTTGGCACAGCCAAATAGAATGAGTAAGGCCAAGATTTTTGTCTTTTTATTTTTGCCATTCTATTCAAATTCTGATTCCAGGGAGTATATAACTGACCTGGCTTTAGCTAGAGAAAATTTGGGTACTTTTATAGACAACTTTGCAAACTTTAAAGTTTCATCCTGTGGAGGAAAAGAATTCCCTCAAAGAGTAAATCAGGGCAGGATTTTATGCTGTTAGGACGGCAGAGGACCTGGGTTCAATACCTGACTCCATTGCTGACTCAGCTTCCTGCTAATGCAGACCCTGGAAGCCAGTAGCGATGGTGCAGGTGTTGAGTTCCTTCTACCCATGTGGCAGACCCAGATTTAGTGTCCATTTCAAGGTCTGGTCCCTTTTTTCAGGCTTCTGGGGAGTGAACCAGATGCCTGTTTCTCTCAGTGTCTATCTGTCTCTTTCTGTCAGTCTCTCTGTCTCTCAAGTAAATGTTTCTAAGTTGCATGTCAAATTAACAAATAATAGAGGCTTGGCAGTCATAAGAAAAAAATATTTATGACATCTCATCTCTACTTGAAGTGCTCACTTTCTATTCACTAAGACTCTGCCTGTCTTTAAGACCCAATTGAAACATGTTTTTGAAGTCTGAGCTTAGATTAGTCAACCTTCCATTACTATAACAAAATGCCTAAGACATGTTACTTACAAAGGAAGGAGGCTCATAGTTTTGGAGATTCACATCCCAAGATCAGGTGGGTTCCATCGGTTTGGTCAGCTAGTGAAACTGGAGGATGGAAGTGGCAGAGTATTGCAGGGGAACAATCACATGGCAACCAGGAAGCAGAGAGACAGAGCAGCTAGACTCAACTTGGGCCTTCATGAGAACTACCTTCCAAGGGCATGCCTCCTAAGGACATCCTACTAGGCCAACCCTCTAAAAGCTACAGTGGGACTTTTCCACCCTTTTGATACCACTAACATATGTCTCTGAGAATTAAGTGTTTAATGAGTTCATAGACCAAATCATCATCCAACCATAAAAGAGCCCATCTCTCTTGCTATGAACTTCTGGTTCAGCATATATTCCTCTCTTCTTGTTCTCTTTATTTTCTTCTTTTTTTAATAGTTCTATCTTATCCTCTTTCTCACATACTAGCTTTGTAATGAGAAATCCATGGTCCCTCTGTATTGTGACTTTTTGAATCTCAAAAAAGGAAATAACAACTATTTCACAGAATCATTGTGGGTAGGATTAATATCTATTCATAATGCCATTAGTTTAGTTCCTGGCATGTAGTAAGCCCTCTTATATGTGTTAGCTATTGTTGCTATTGTTGTTTTTATTTTTATTAACTTATCATCATCCACTGTTATTGTAAGTATATAACTCTTTGAGACAGGGAATTTGATTTATTCATCTTTAGAGAACGTAGCCAAGTATTTTATACACAAAAGCGATTTACTACTTCAGTGAATGGATGACTGAATCAATAAAGCAATTAATCAAAGAAAGAAGAAAAACTTTGGAAATTTGTGTATACCTGCCCTTTCTAGTTTCACCAGCCAAAAGAAAGGCCTCCACTGTAAAAAAATCATCATAGATGTTATAAGAAATAGACAGGAAGAGGGTTTTGCATTGAACATCCTGTGGTTATGAAGCAATTGGAAACAAAGCCCCAGCTCTGCTTGTTGCTTTTCAGCAATAGCCTATTTCTGCTGGAGATTTTAAAATATGTAACAAAAAGAAGATATGAATGGAGGGGGGAAGGAATGGAGGAAGGAAGAGAAATAAGAAAATTTAGGAGAACTTTGGGGTAGTCCAGTGTGATAGGAAACAGAAACACACACACATGTATACATACACCAGCCACAGACTGAGTTTTCTGAGTCTGCCTCCGCCCCTCAGGAGCTGTCCTTGGTGCTGCCACTATGTATAATAGTTAGGAATCCTCCCCAGGCAGCCTTATTATCTCCCCTGGTTACAATTATGGGTCTGTCATCTATGGATTTATCTAAATCTTTCTCAAATCTATTTATGTGTTCAGCCTTTGCCACTTTCACTTGTATCTTCAAGCTTTGCTGAAGTTTCATCTGTGTGACTAGGGAAAGGTGAGAAAAAATAAGCCCTTCCAATAGGAGCTGGAGAAAGTTACTTCAAATCATCTCTGTGCCACTTACTCCACAGCCTCAGGCCAGGCATCTGCCCTTCTTCCTTCACTTTGATCCATTTAAAATTGATATAATAATCTTCAGATGAGTGCATTAAAGGTTAATTAGATTTTAACATTTTCATGCCACTCAGAAAATGACGGAGATTATACAAATGCTACATCTTATTATAGATTCTGGATAAGAATCCTCTTTTAAATTTAACTAAATTTATGTCCCTAAATTTAGGAATCTCACTCCTCTGTCCTCCACACCACCCGTTTTTACACACTTTGGATAATCCCAGTAGGCCATAGCATATGGTTATGTACATTATGCACTACACTACTAGGGGGCGACACTCACAGCCTGTAGATCATAGACACATCCATTTATTATGAAAATTCCAAAACACATAATAGTCAAGTATCTTGAGAAACAGACACCTTTTTCTACTCCACACAAAGATATTTAGAAGACATTATGGCTGGATTTCTGACATTCATCCATATTATCTCAGGACCTTTGATAAATTTTCAATTATGAAATAGATTCCAACCCCAAGTGCTACTTCAAATACAACATGCCTGTAGGAGCTATTTCTTGCATCAGACTTCTCACTTACAGTGCAGACCCTTTTATTTGAGCTGTTTTTCATGGAGCCAGATTTTCAGGTCCAGCACTTCCATTTCCAATCCTGATTCTGAATCCAAAAGATACACATTCCATTGCAAATCTAGAAGTCGATCAGCTTGACTGCCTTCCCTCCTGAATACCCACATCTCAGGTTGAGTGTGAGGATGCCAGGAAAATCCATAGAATGGCACTAAATGTTGCTATAATACTCTCCTCAAAATGGGGTCAAATCATGGATTGGACTCCTCTTGGGCCTGAGAATTACATGCCTAACCCTCAGAGTGGAGCAGAAAAACACTTTTCATTCTACCTTGAAATTTAATATTTCTAGGTGTGTTTAAGAAGACCACCATTATGTTTTATTTTCTTAAGATTTTATTCATTTATTTGAGAGGCAGAGTTACAGAGAGAGAGGCAGAGACAGAGAGAAAGGTCTTCCATCTGCTGGTTCACTCTCCAAATGGCCACAATGGCCAGAGCTGGGCCAATCTGAAGCCAGGAGTCAGGAGCATCCTCCAGGACTCCCACACAGGTGCAGGGGACCAAACACTTGGGCCAGCTTCCATTGCTCTCTCGGGCCATGGCAAAGAGCTGGATTGGAAGAGGACAAGACCTGGTGCCCATATGGGATGCGGGTGCTACAGGCAGAGGCCCAGCCTACATGCCACAGCACCGGCTCCACATTTTATTTTCTTCACTTCCCACAGCTCTTGCTCCAGGTATATGCTTAAAAATATATAACCTCATCATACACACACAGATCACATTTATAAAACTAAAGTTAACCATTTAGCAGGATTGCTTGTGCAAGTAACAAACTTGGGAGTTAGAATTCTCAGAATAAAGCAAACAACCATCCATGAGTATTTACTGAGCTCTTAAATTTAAGTTAATTGACATTACAGGGAAGATAAAATCCTTGCTCTGAAATAAGGATGGAAAGATGGCAAGTTACTTCCTCTACTTCAATGCACTTCTATACTTTGTAAAGCAAAGATAATATACTTGCCCCCATAGGCCATTGGTTAATTTAAATAATGATCATAACATATTCTAAGTAGCTAATAAATGTTGAACAGGTACTTATGGAAAACCTACCATGCTACTAAAACAATAAGCATTGTTTCTGACTGTATAGAGCTTTGACTCTTCCTGCAGCCTTTTTTTTTTCCCTCAAGATGTTCTTGGAACAACCAGTGATGTCCTAGAGACCACTTTATAGACACACAAGAGCTCATTTTTAAATATTCAGACTAGTTGCTAAGCCATTGATAACTTGAAATGAGGGAGTATTTACAGCATAAGTTTTCAGAGACATTGCAAATCAGGTTTTTTTTTTTTTTCTCAGAAAATCTGCTTACCAGAATATCTTTGGTGGCCATAATATGAAAGCACGAATAATGTAACGTGGTAGTTAAGCAGACAGATCTTGGGGCCGGTGCTGTGGCATAGCAAGTCAAGCTGCTGCCTGCAACACCAGCATCGCCCATAGACGCCAATTCAATTCCTGGCTGCCCCACTTCTGATCCAGCTCCGTGCTAATGCTCCAGGGAGAGCAGTGGAGGATGGTAAGGTGCTTGGGAGTCTGTACCCATGTGGAAGACCTACAAGAAGCTCCTGGCATCTGATTTCAGCCTAGCCCAGTCTCGGTCATTGCAGCCAATTGGAAAGTGAACCAATGGATGGAAAATCTGTCTCTCCCTATCTCTCTCTGTTACTCTGCCTTTCAAATAAATAAATATTTCCTAAAAAGAAGAAGACAGATCCAGAAATTGGGCAGATATAAATTAAAATCCTTGCTTTATAATAATCTTTGAGACTTTGAGTAAATCATTTAACTCCTTGGAACCCCATTATCCTCATTTATAAAATCACATAAAGTAACCTGCCCGTATTAATCTGCCCAAGCTATCATAACAAAATTCCACAGACTTGAGGATAGACATCCAAGATCAAGGTGACAGTCAAGTCAGCTTTTGGCAAGAGCTCACTTCCAGACTGCAGAGGGTGCCTTCTCCTGCATCCTCACACTCATGTGGCCTTTCCCTTGGCGCACACACATGGAGTGAGAAACTGTGTTGTCTGATCTCTCTTTGTCTAATTCTGTCAGATCACAGCCCTTCCCTGTGAATTCTTTAACATGAATTACTTCTGTAAAGGCCCTATCTCGAAACACAGTCATATTGGGGATTAGGCCTTCAATACAAATTTGGAGGAGGCACAAACATTCAATCCATAAAACTACCTTCTAAGAATGTTGGGAAGGTAAATGAGCAAGTCAGCTTGATCATGTGTCTGGTCCTGTGAAAGTGCTCAATAAATACTAGCTATTATTGTGATTATGTGTTAGAAAGTGAGTCTGGCTTGATGGGATGGTGAGGAGGGAGACCAGACAAGGGAAACCTACAGTGTAGATCATTGAGCAGGATGTTGGAAAATATCAGACAATTAAAGAGTCTACACCAACACAGATCCTTTCAAGTGAAAAATTAACAAGATATAGAAACCAACTGGACATAGAAGTGAGAAGAAACAGCAGTCAGAAATAGTCCTAAGGATCTTAAGTAGATAGGAATTAATGCTAAAAGGACACCGTAAAATGACAATCAGTTTTAGGAGCAGGAAGAGATGTACTGAAATAACTGAGAATTTAAGGTGATTGTCAGAAAAATCCAAAATTCAGAAATTTCAGTTTCTGACAGTATGTATTTATTGGCCAAGTATTTTTTGTATTTCTACTAGGTAAAAGCATTAGGAGGAATTTTTTTAAAAAAACAAACCTCAGTGAGGATCTAGTCAGTGTCTTTGATGTGCATATTAAGGGACAGTACATGAAAAGAAAAAGGACAGGCAAGCTTGAAAGAGGTTCAAATTGGGTGCAATGGATTTTCAAAGAAAAGGAGGTGGCTTCTTGCTGGGGTAGAATCAGGATATCAAGGAGGCAGGAGCATGTGGCATGAAGACTAGACTAGGTTCCGGTAAATAGGTAGGTACTGATTGGGGAAGAGCAAGGCATACTATAGAGGCTTCCTTCTAGTATGGGCAGAAGCAAAGAGGCAAGAAAATGTGTATGGGGGCAGTTCTGTTCAGCCAAAGCACAGGCAGCCAGTAAATACAATCTAGGATGAAACCACAAAAGTTCTCAAAATCTAGACTACAGAATTTGAACTTGACTTAGTGGGAAGTGGTGTGTCACTGTCATGTCCAAATACGAGCATCTTTCATCCTCTTCACAACTGATTACTTAGACTCTGACATTTCCAAATCTCTAAATAACCTTTTCTCAGCTGTACTGACTTAAGGAGCCGGATTCCTGTTATTAATCCTCTTGCAAGTCCTCTAGCAACCAGATTGTCCAAAATGATACTACAGTGCTCCATCTCATGAACTCTGGAACAATAAACTATCTCTAGCTATTAGTTACCTTGGCTTTTCAATATCAGTACTTCCTCAAAAGATTAACTAGAAAACTCCAGTTGCTCTCACTTGGGCAAGGTATTGGTTTGCCATGGATGTCATAATAAAGTACCTGGACTGTGTGACTTAAACAACACAAATGTATGGCCTCACAGTTTGGGAAGCTGAAACTCTAAGATCAAGATGGTGGCAGGGTTGATCTCCCCTTAGGCCTCTTCCCTGGGTTTACAGATGGCCACCTCCTCCCTGTGACCTCACTCAGTCTCCCTTCTGCGCATGCCCAGGGTATCTTCCTTTTTGTACAAAAACATCAGTCACATTGAGATTCAATGACTTTGAACAACCCTTGTCTCACTTGTGGAGGAAGAGTTTTTGTTTTCCATACTATTTGTTGAACTCTTACTTAGTGTAGGGTTAATCTTATGTGTATAAAGTTAATTGAAAACAAATCTTAGTAAAAGTAAGAATGGGAATAGAAGGAGGAGGAAGGGTGGGAGTGTGGGTGGGAGGGAGGGGAGTGTGGGAAGAATCACTAAGTTCCTAAAGTTGTATTGATGAAATGCATGAAGTTTGTATACCTTAAATGAAAGGTTTCTGGGTTAAAACAAAACAAAAAAAAGAACATCAGGCACATTGGATTAGGCCCACACATTTTGTCATTTAATCTTAATTACCGTTTGTATTCCCTTTTATCTCCAAATATAGTCATAATCTAAGGCACTGGGAAAGAGGTCTTTAACATATGAATTCTAAAAAGACACAGTTTAACCGAAATAGTTGTTAAGCAACAGGAAAAAATGGGAAGCTAAAAATCAAGTGATTTACCAAGAACCTCTGAGACACCTCTCTGAGGCCCTTCTCCTCCTTCTCCTCATTGGAAGCATCTTAGAAGAGTCAAAGAAGTGTGGAGGCCAAACCTTTGAGGTCCAGGCCACCCACATGTACACTCAATGTCTTTCTCATAAGCATTTGCACCAAGTGAGGGGCTCTGATATATGATCATGAACCGCTGGAGGACAGACCCAGTATTTTATTTATGTCCATGCCTCTAGCACATACCCTTGATCTTGACACAGAATAAGCCCGCTAATAAGTGGTGATTGAAAGAAAGGAGGGGAACCGGCACCAAGCCACATCAGGTTAAACCACTGCCTGCAACGACAGCATCCTATATGGGCACCAGTTTGAGTCCTGGTTGCTCCACTTCTGATCCAGCTTCCTGATAATGCACCTGGGAAAACAGTGGAAGATGGCCCAAGTGCTTGGGCCCCTGCCCCGCATGAGGGGGACATGATGAAGCTCCTGGCTCCTGGCTTCAGCTTGGCCTCTCCTTGGCCAATGCAGCTATTTGGGGGAATAAACCAGCAGATGGGAGACATCTCTTTTTCCCTCTCTCTGTAACTCTTAATTTCAAATAAAATGAATAAACCTCTTTAAAAAAAACTCCTTTAAAAAAAAAAGAAAGGAGGGATGGCAGGAGAGGGATATAGCATCAGGACAAAGGCACAGGGCTTTGGGCCTGAGACCTGCCAGGCTCCTTTGCTCAGGTACATACCTGACTCCACATCTACATTATGAGCCTCGAAACAAAGCCTATAATCTAGCATCATCTTTATGTGCATTCTTCTAGCCAAATGCCTAATACAGAATCAAGAATGTTCTGAACATTCAATAAATGTTCATTAAATGGAATATCTTTGGTGAAATAAATCTGCTTTCTCTCACTTTTTAGGGGGATAATGTGTAGATTAGCCAGATTTTAAAAATCCACAGGATTTTGTAGATGAACAATTTCTAAATTCAAGATTATAATTAGTTTATTAATATTAACTACTATTATTATTACTACTGCTGCTATTTCTAATTCTTGTGCACTAGACTACTTGAAGATCCCAGGAGTAAAGGAGACCAAAGTATTTTAAAGACTCAAAACTAAAGCAACCCCCCTTCACCTTCTCTCCAGCATACTACCAAGAATTAATTACCTACTTTGGGGGAATGAACAGAAGCATTATTCCACCTAGAATGGGAAAACCAGGCCCTCGGGACTCAGAGGGCTTCGAAGCTGAGCCTGCTAAGCTACATCAATTTAAGGAGGATTTAAATGATTTAGCCTGCTTTCCCTCTGTCAGTAGTAAATCACATTGAGATGAGAAGGAGGTCTGGCAATAACAGCAAGCATCTTGCATGAGGTTGGCTGGCATATTATAGGTATGTGAAGTCTAAAGATGGCGGCCATGCCCCCAGTGTTAGCACACCTCTGAATCATTATAATAAACAGTGATTAGAGAGAAGCATGCATTTAAAAACAGATGAGGCTTCTTAAGTTCTAGGGAAATTAGAAAACCCAGATGTTGCTGCTGATAGCATTGACTTCTGCTATGAGTGTACAGCAGGCTTGATGCTGCGTCATTTGTGTTTATAGAAACCCAAAATCCTTAAAGGCTCTGAACACTCACACCAAGCAAACTGAGACTAAAAGAACTCCTTTGTCCTTGCCCCTCGTCATCTCCCACCCACCTCTTCTGCTCTGCACTAAGAACACTCTGATTAAAAGGCAGTCACTCACTTAAAGGGCACACAAACCCAGAAAAGGTGATGTATTCGTTTCCTTTTTAAAACAAATGAATCTCGAGCTGATACCAGATCCACCAGCCCACCAGTGTTAAAGATCTTTGGCAAGCTTCTTAAGTGGTAATCAGGGATAGGAATTCAGAGATTAATTCCACAATCTTCTCCTGAGCACCTACATTATGTCAGGGATGATGCTTTCACAGAGTCCATCACAAGAGTTTGTGGTTGGGCTGGCACTGTGGCGCAGCAGGTTAATGCCCTGGCCTGAAGAGCCGGCATCCCATATGGGCACTGGGTTCTAGTCCTGGCTACTCCTTTTCAGATCCAACTCTCTGCTATGGCCTGGGATAGCAGTAGAGGATGGCCCAAGTCCTTGGGCCCCTGCACCCATGTGGGAGACCTGGAAGAAGCTCCTGGCTCCTGGCTTCGGAGGGGCTCTGCTCTGGTCGCTGCAGCCATCTGGGGAGTGAACCAGTGGATGGAAACCTCTCTCTCTTTCTCTCTCTCTCTCTCTCTCTCTTTCTCTCCTCTCTCTGTATAACTCTTTCTTTCAAATAAATAAAATAAATCTTAAAAAAAAAGAGTTTGTGGTAAGAAGGCCACTGGTCCAGACCCCAAATAAGCAAAGGGCCAATGTAGTCCCATCAAATATAGACTTGTGATGTCTTCCCACAGATACAGTGACAGTATTGAGAGATGCTCTTCATTATGCCTGTACTACACTTTGAAAGGTGTTTTTTATAAATCCTGTGACTATGGAAAAAGCTATTTTTACCACATTATAGTTGGACTTTTTTTTTCATTTTATTTGAAAAGCATGGGGGAGGGTGGGATAGACAGAGAGCTCTCCCTTTCTCTGGTTCACTCCCCCAGTGCCCACAAAGCTGGTGCTGGACCAATGAAACACAAGGAGCCAGGAATTCTATCTGGGTCTCCAATGTGAGTGACACAGATACAAATACTTGAGCCATCACCTGCTGCCTCCCTGGGGGTGCACATTAGCAGGGAGCTGAAATCAGTAGTAGAGCTAGGACTACAACCCAGGCTCTCCAACATGAGATGCTGGTGTCCTACGCAGTATCTTCACTGCCGAGCCTAACATCTGCCATTGTACTGCATTTCTGTGTTAAAAGAATTAATAGGGGGGAGGGTGTGCAGCGCAGTAGCATAGCGGCACTGTGGTGCTGCGCTCCACTTCTGATCCAGCTCTCTGCTGTGGCCTGGGAAAGCAGTAGAAGATGCCCCAAGTCCTTGAGCCCCTGTACCCACATGGGAGACCCAGAAGAAGCTCTTAGCTCCTGGCTTCAGATCAGTACAGCTCTGGCCACTGCTGCCAACTGGGGAGTGAACCAGTGGAGGGAAGTCCTCTCTCTCTCTCTCTCTTTCTCTGCCTCTCCTCTCTCTATGTAACACTTTCAAATAAATAAATAAAATATTTTTTTAAAAAAGAATTAATTGGGAGTCAGTATTGTGGTCTAATGGGATAAGCCATTGCCTACGATGTTGGCATCCTATATAGGAGCTGATTTGTGCATGTCACTGCTTCTCCACTTGTGATCTAGCTCCCTGCTAATGGCCTAGGAAAAGCAGTGGAAGATGGGCTAAGTTCTTGGGTCCCTGCCACAAGGGAGACCCAGATGAAACTCCTGGCTTCTGGATTTGACCTGGCTTAGCTCTGGCCATTGCAACCACTTGGGGAGTGAAACAGCAGATGGAAGGCCACCTCTCTCTCTCTCTGTCTCTCCCTCTCTCTCTAACTCCGACTTTCAAATAAATAAATCTTTAAAATAAGAATTAATTGATCATAGAGAAATAAAGAGTTATACACATATATACACATTTTTAAAAGATTTATTTACTTATTTGAAAGGCAGAATTACAGACAGAGACAGGGAGAGAGAGAGAGACAGATCTTCCATCCACTGGTTCACTCTCCAAATGGCTGGCCAATCGAAATCCAGGAGCCAGGAGTTTCTTCCATATCTCCCACATGGGTGCATGGTCCCAGGCACTTGGGCCACCCTCCACTGCTCTCCTAGACCACAAGCAGAGAGCTGGATTGGAAGAGGAACAACCAGGACATGAACCAACGGCCATATGGGATGCCAGCGTAAAAGGTGGAGACAACCTGCTAAGCCACAGCACTGGCCCCTATACACATATTTTTACGATACCATAATATTTACTCTGTTTTAACTTTTCTCCATTTGCAAATGGAGTGGAGTGTCTTGAAATATGGAAGTGGCTTAAGCCTCTCCAAGAGTATATAATAATAGAAAACAACATGAAGCCATAAAAATGACATCATCATTTTCCAGCACCTAAATAATCTCAAAATAATAATCAGTATCCTTTTTAAAAATAATTATTTATTTATTTTATTTTGAGAGGCAAAGAGACAGAAACAGAAAACTCCCATCTATTGGTTCACTTCCAAAATGCCCACAAAGGTAGATCTTAGTCAGACTGAAACTGAGAACCAGGAATTCAATTCAGGTTTCCCTTCTAGGTGGCAGGGATCTAAGTACTTGAGCCATCAGTGCTGGCTCCCAGGGTGTGCATAGGCTGGACTCAGGAGCAGAGGTGGGACTTGAACCCAAGCAGTCCAGTATGGAATGTGGGTATACCAATCCGCATCTCTACTGCTAGGTCAAATCCTCTTTTACCCTTTTTTATTTTAATATAAATCTCTATTGGAGGTTTCATATCGACTTCTTTTATATTGGGCTCATAGTGTTTCACTATGGTTCAAAATGTTCTGCTACACTTTAATATAAATCCCTCCTGATCAGTTTCACTCAATTCTTTCTTGACTTCTTGGTGTAAAATAAAAAAAGAGTTATTTACTATCATTTATTCTGGCTATTCTTTATATTTTTCTGTCTGTAAATTTATTATATATTTTATTTAAGTTGTACAAGATTTATATATTTTCTTTATACTGTTATAGAAACATAATGGCACTTCCCCCACCCTTCCTCTCCCCCACACTTCAACCCTTCCTCCTCCTCCCTTTCAGATTCCCACTCAATTTTTACAATGGTCTTTTTTTAGTACACTTAATGATCGTACAGTTAACACTTCACTAAGTAAAGAGTTCAACAATAGTATGAAGAGAAAACAAGACAAAATACCCTTCCTCGAAGAGACAAGGGCTATAAACCATCTTGGATTCTCATAATGTCTATTTCACTTCAATACATTATATTTCAGATACTATATTCAATACCTCTGATAAGGGAAAACATATGATATCTGTCGTTTGGGGACTGGCTTAATTTACTAAGTATAATGGTTTCCAGTTGCAACCATCTTGTTACAAAAGACAGGATTTCTTTTTTTTTTACAGCTGAGTAGTACTCCATACTGTATATATCCCATAATTCCTCATCCAGTCATCAGCCGATGGATATCTGGGTTGATTCCATATCTTAGCTATTGTGAATTGTGCTGCAATGAACATGGGGGTACTATTCATTATCTTTTTGCAGTGTATGTGGACAGAGTATTTTGCTCATCAAAGATGCTAAACAAATTTCCAAATCAAGAAGATCAATAAATTTATAATAAGAAGAAGAACTGTTAGTTATTTCAGCAAATTACTTCTTCCAAAATACTTCATTTTACAACATTCCTGTAAAGCTCTTTCTATTATATCTAATCATACAGCTTTGGAAACCAAGTCTCAGAGATGCTGAGTTACTTGCCTAAAGTCACACAGCTAATGAACTAGAATTGCAGCTTAAACCCAAGGCATCTGACCTCAAAAGCCATGATTTTGGCTCCAGACTAAGGATTGTCTGAACTTTGGTCCTGAGACTGGTTTTAATTGCTGGCAGACTCCACATGTACTTTTCTATGAAGACCATTGTGAAGTATGAACAATGTTATAGAGGTTTTTGAAGAACTAAACAGTAAATTTGGAGAGGTCAGGGCTTTGAAATTTTTTCCCATCATATTTCCTGAAAGTAATTGTTCAGGATGATAAGGTGGTACTTCCAGTAAAGCTGTGACAGTCCCAGAAATGCTGACTCACTTGTAATGGACTGTCATTCCTGGAACCATGTCCTATATAAAGTGGCCTGTCAGAGCACTAGCAGAGATGAAAGGGCCTCTCTGATCACTGTGCCTCCCCCCTCTCTGCATCAGGAAGGATCATCTGACACATCTGCCTGATGCTTACGTGGGAGGCCAGTACGTCTCCAGTTTCATCCTAAGATGCACAGCTAGTCTGCAGGGCATTTGTTTTCCTCTAAATGGCCAACGTTTAAAATTAATCATTTGAAAATAATCATTTTATTTTAACATCTCATTTTTTAATTATTTTACCTCCCTTCATTTCCCTAACATTCACATTCATAGAGCTCTACGCCTTTAACGTATGTAGTAAAAAGTAGAGCTCTAGCTAGCTGTCCCTGAAAACTCCTTGTCTACGGTCCCTTACACTATCATCCGTGCACCTCCAAAGAGTTACACTGATTGGATATCTCAATTCCTTATTTCAGTTGATCCTGGCAGTATTTGATGCCATTGACCATTCCCTCCTCGAAACTTGTATGCTCCTGATTACCTTTCTTGTTTTCTTTCTTTGTGGCCAATCCTTCCCATTTTCATTCATAAAATATCATCCATCCTTTCTGCTCCCACATCTTAAATATTAATCATCCATGAAATACTGCTTCACACTCTTCCTAGATGACCTCTCCCTCAAGACTCCAAATCCTCCCATCATACTCTGTCCACCAAAGACTGAAATCAGAATGGGGCAAGGATCATACCAACTGTGATCTGGTGTATGGAATATAATGAATGCGTTCTTGTCTAATGCATCAAATATCTCCAGATCTCTCTCCTGAGCCCCAGACAGTAAATACACACATGTATACACATGGGTATACATACATGCATGTATGTATTCACATATGTGTACACGTGTGTATAGGTATTCTTTGTCTATCCCTTGCACTACTCCACCTGGATGTCCTACAGGCAAAAGTAGCTTCTTCTCAACCAGCCCTTAATGGCCTAATTATCGTTGGTTCTCTAGCAAATGTCATGAGAAGCAAACACACAGGAAGCTGTCTTTACGACTCTCTTCCCCCATGGGTGCTGCCCTCCCATATCCATTTATTCATCAAATCCATTGCTGTTTAACAAATTTTTCCAACCCACCCTCTCCACTGCACCCCTCACACTGCCACACCTCGGTTCAGGGCTTCATTGTTATGTAACCACCAGAGTCTCCTAACTGGTGTCACTCTCTTCATCCTGTCTCCTGCTCCTCAACATCCCAGGGCATTGTCTACGCTGCTGTCAGAAAGCTGTTTTCTGGAAACAAACCAAATTACATACAGTTATATATACAGTATTCCCCTTTCTCTGTCCTGCAACAGGCACTTTTCTTGAAGGGTTCACTCAAGGCAAATGCAGCCACATCTTGGAACAGAATTTAGCTAGCTTCCAACAGTAATCAGAGCCCTAGATCAAGAGCACCCTCGAGTCTTATACTTTGCTCATGCAAGGGTAATGGGGATGCCAGTACCATATTTCTAGCCAATATACTTATCTTGAATAGTACTTATTTCACTAATTTAAAATTATTGCTAGCATCCCTCAGGCTGGTTAATAAACCCTGTCGTGCTAATTGAGATGACTGAGACTTAAACATTTACAGTAGCTACCTGATTAGAGTCTTTCAAATGCTAACTAACCTCCCTGAGAGTGTGTATTTCTGATTAGGGTACTTCAAATATTAGAAAGCTGCCCCTGGAGGCAAGTTAAACTAACTAAACACACACGTATGTATCATACTCTCTATGCTGAGTGATTTTAAACTAAATTGCAGACGATATAATGCCCTATTTGACGGGGCCCGTATATGCGTGCCTAATCTGCCTACTGGGTAATTAAGCGGTGAGGAATGGATATGCAGCAAATGTTTTGTTAATGAATAAATGAGTGACTTTACTAATCCATTTATTATAAGGACAAAGACTCTTGATGGAAACTCAGAACTCATTTCACCTACCCAGGCTTCAATCTTCCATTTCTCTGACTGTAACTAGTATCCATCTGAACCTTAGGAAATTGCCATCTTTGGTGTTCAACAATACACAATCATTGACAATTGGGGAAAAAAAATGGCAGTTTCATTTGGTTGAGCCTTCTATGATGCTTTCAAGCCACCTTCAAATAAACAAAGAGCAAGCACTCTAAAGCAACTCGTAAGAATGGAGTTCTTATTCCGATGCATAGCGATGAGACCCCAGGAGAACAAATCCTACCTCTTGGTGTCACCAGCGCCTCATTAATATGCTAAACCACTCAACAGGGAGCTATGGTTGCCATGAATTTGTCACAGATCAATTAAATCCTAGGAGTTTCTAAAGTGACATTCAGATTAGTGGGAAGGTGAAAAGAAATCCATTTCTGCTCTTCAGCCTGCAGGGGCCTCCAGATTCCCCGGTGTGAATAGTGAACTCTCATTTCAAACACAAAGGCCAAGATGGTCTCTCCTGTCAAGGCCACTGACTGACTGCTGAGGTGGGGCAGAGATGAATGGGAACCCCAGGGGTCTCGCCTGGCATTACACTGACAAAAAAAAAAGACCTCTTTATTCCAGGCTTTAGAAAGAGGAGAGGATGGAATTCCTATTTTGCCCAACCTTGACATGAAATTACCTTGAGAATCTGGGCTTCAAGCAGGAATAAGAGCTCTAGTCTTCATTATTCAGCCAACACATGGAGGGGAAGAAATGCTTTTTTTTTTTTTTTTTTTTTGAGGAAGAAAGTCACTCATGGGAAGATAAGTCAAGGTGAGGCAAAGTGAATTCCACCATTTAATTAGTGATCACCCCTCAACTGTCAGACTCCACTAGTGCGATTCCGGAATGGTTGAGTCAAAGCAAAAGAGCAGGTAATTAGCCAACAACCACTAGAGCACTGAGAAGTTTCACATTTCTAGGATTTGCACCGAGAGCATGCTGGATATACGGGCTATGCTTTTAATACATTCTGTTTTCTAATTAGCAATCAGGGCTGATTTGTCAGTCATTCAGCCTATAATGCATAAAGCACCAGAACATAGGGAAAAAAGCAAGTTCAAAAAATCAATTATGCTTATATTTACATTCCCTCAAGGCTGAGGCATTGCAAAACTGCCGAAATATTATCTTTCTCTTTACACAGGAGCAGAAAGGAAGGGTGAGATTGCAATTCAATATAATGAATAAATCTATGGCTGTTTGGGGAAAGGTACAATCGCTGAATATTTATGAGTTTGGTGATGGGAAATGCATTTCATATGGTCAGCAACTGTGGAAATGTTCCACCAGTTTTAAAGAGCCTGGGAACAAGTACATGCTCAAGAAGGACCATCTTTTGTATATACTCATAGAAAATTCACAGGAAATATATAATTCAGTCTTTTATCACATTTGGCAGAATAGCCACAAGAGCATAGAACCACACCCAGAAAAGGAACCATGAGTAACTTCCTTCCAGCCATTTCAAAAAGCCATAAACGCATTGAGTGACTCCACTTCCTCACCTTACATTCAGTCCTCACTCAAAGCATCTGCCTGCCATCACCACCAGTCCACTAGGCCACCAGGGACCTCGGGGTCACCAAGTCAGTGGACACTTTCTAACACTCATCATTTGAGAGGCAGAGTTACAAAGAGATCCTCCACCCACCAAGAGCCTGGAACTCCATCCTGGTCTCCCACATGGGTGGCAGCCATCTTCCACTGCATGCGCAGGTGCATCAGCTGGGAGCAGGATAAGAAGAGGAGCAGCTGGGACAGCGCCATGGCTCACTTGGTTAATCCTCAGCCTGAGGTGCCAGCATCACATATGGGCACCAGGTACTAGTCCCGGTTGCTTCCCTTCCAGTCCAGCTCTCTGCTGTGGCCCAGGAAGGCAGTGGAGGATGGCCCAAGTGCTTGGGCCAGGAAGAAGCACCTGGCTCCTGGCTTCGGATCAGTGCAGCGCTGGCCATAGTGGCCATTTGGTGAGTGAACCAGTGGAAGGAAGACCTTTCTCTCTGTTTCTCTCTCACACTGTCTATAACTCTACCTGTCAAAAAAGAAGAAGGAGAAGGAGAAGAAGAAGAGGAGGAGGAGGAAGAGGAGCAGCGGGGTTCCAACTGGGCGCTGGTACAGATGCTGACATCCCAGGTGACGTGTTAAACTGCTGCACCACAACATGGTTTCTCTAATGCTTATCTTCACAGACCTTGCTGTGGTCATTGACAATGATGCCTTCTGCCTTCTTCTTTCATGGAACCCTCTCCTTCTTCATTCTCCTGCCTCTCTGATCATCCCGTTCGTTTCTCTTTTGTGGACTTTGCCTCCTGAGCATGTGCCTTAAGAATCAGTGCAAAAGCTAACAGCTCCAGTGAAAAAACTCCAGTGAGAAAAACTCATTCTAACTTATTAAAATAATTCATGTTGCAAAGTATCAGTTAAAAGCTTTTGAATAATTCAAAGTAAAGGAACATGAAAGAATTGTAAATGACAACATGTCCATTGATAAAACTTCATCTTGCACAAGTAGACAGCTGCTTCTTGAATTTGTAAAATAGCATGATTCATTGACTTGCTGTGGTATTTTGTATGCCTTAGATTTCTGTTTTAAATTGTACAATTTTGTTAGCCAAAGATTTATTTCTTAAAAAATTTTTTTCCCAGAAACTTTTATTTAAGTTATACAAACTTCATGCATTTCATAAATACAACTTTAGAAACATAGTGATTCTTCCCACCCTCTCACCTTTATTCTTCCTCTTCCTCCTATTCCCATTTTTTATTTTTTACCAAGATCTATTGTGAATTTATGATTAATTCTATACCAAGTAAAGAGCTCAACAAATAGTATAGAAAAAAAAATTGTTCCTCAACAGTCAAGGCAAGGGTTGCTCAAAGTCATATCTCAGGTGTCAATTTCACTTCTATAGTTTACCTTTTAGGGGCTCTATTAGTTATCACAGATTAGGGAGAACATATAGTATTTGTCCTTTTTGGATTAGCTTATTCACTAAGTATAATGTTTTAGCCTAAGGTTTCTTATGCATGTAAGTATATAAAAATAAGTGATTATTTATTGCTTTAGCTTCTCCAATAAGATATTTCCTAGTATTAGACTCTCAGGAATATACCCTTGTGATATTACATTTTATACTTTAGGGTTTAGTTCCCACTAGATATTATTGTCTCACCAGATTTGATGTATAATGTCTTATAACACTTTATCTACTATCCATTCTTCTAGTCTATACTTAACTGAATTTGAATCCCCATCTATAACACAGTAAACTTAAAAAATTAAAATCCTAAAAGATACCTTTACAAATATTGTTCAAAGCTATAACAAATGACCTCCATAACAATGCATGATACTGTATCTGTGTCATTCCAATCATTTTGCTTCCAGCTTTAAATCAGTTTCTTAACAATCTGATCATTAAACACCAATGTTGGTTTATGGGACTATGGGGACTTGTGAAGCTTGTTAAAGTTTACTTCAGTGAGGACCTGAAAATACTCATTTTAGACTAAAATATTTCCACTGACATCAAGAATGGACAACCTCAGCTGATAGCCCCACTACGGCTACTAGATAGAGGAGGACTGAGAAACTGTAAGGAATTGGCTCAAGATGGTTATGAGTGCTGAGAAGTCCCATCTGCAAGCTGAAGATCCCAGAGAGCCATCAGGGTGGTTTCAGTTGGAGTACAAAGGCCAGAGGACCACCTGGGCCCTTCACGTACGTCTTGGGTCAAGGACAGAAGCCAGTTGTGTCAGCTGAAGCAGTCAGGCTCAGATAGGAAATTCAACTTCCCTGAGCCTTCTTGTGCTATTCAGGTCTGCAGTGGTTTAGATGACGCCCCCCACCCACATTGAGGAAGGCGACATGCTTTACTCAGTCCACCAACTCAAATGCTGGTCTCATCTGGAAGATCTTCACAGGCACATCCAAGAAATATTGTGTAATCAAATACCTGAATATATTGTGGCAAGGTCAGGTCAATACATAAAATAAACTATCAGATTTATGTTTGTGCAATAAAACACATTCTTGAAGTATGTGATATGTTTCACAATAAAGAGTGAAAATAACAATAAATGTACACCATAAGATCCTGCAACCCCTCTTCTGGGTATATATATCCGGAAGCATTGAGAGCAGGATCTCAGAGAGATATTTGTACATTCGTGTTCACATCCTGGCTCAGGCTGGCCCAGCTCCAGCTGTTGCCGGCATCTGAGGAGTGGACCAGCAGATGGGAGCTCTCTTTCAGTCTATGCTTCTTTCTTTATATTTCTCCCTCTCTCTCTCGCTCTCTCTCCTTCATGTGTATGTGTGTGTGTCTCAAATATTATTCTCCAAAGCCTAAAGCAGAAGAAACTCAAACATCTGTTGGCAAACAAATGGATAAGCAAAATACAATGGAATATCGTTCAGGCCTTAAAAGGAGGGGGGCCAAGGCAAGCATTTGGCCCCTGAGTTAACAGGATGCCGTATTCCCTCTCGGAGTGCCGAAGTCCAACTCCCACCTCCACTTCCAATCCAGTTGCCTGCTAAAGGGCATCCTGGGAGTCAGCAGATGATGGCTCAAATAGTTGGGTCCCTGCCATGCGTGTGGTAGGTGGGAATTATTTCCAGGCTACTGGCTTTGGTCTGATCCAGACCCAGATGTTGTTGCAGGCATTTGGGGAATGAACCAGCAGATAAAAAGATAAAAAACCTTTCTCTTTCTGTGTATCTCTCTGTGTCTTTCAAATAAAATGAAAATGCATAAATTTTTTTAAAAGGAAGAAAATTTTGTCAAATGGTATAACATGGATAAACCTTGAGGACATTATGTTAGGTGACATCAGGTAATCACTAAAAGATACCTACTATATGAGTCCACTTATATGAGCTATCTGAAGATGTCAAATTTGTAGATAATCAAAGTGGAATGATGTTTGCCACAGACTGGAAGGAGGCTGCAAATGGAAGTTGTTGCTGATTGGGCAGAGTTTCAAGCCCTGTGTTCACAACAGATGCACATAACGCTACTGAAGTGTATATGTAAAAATGATTAAGATGGGAAATTTTATTATATGTTTCTTGCTACAGCAAAAAAATTGTTTTTCAATAAAAAAGTCAGATCAGGGTATACTTTCTAAAATTTAAAATGACAAACTAAATACATATTCTTATATACTTTCTCTCTGAAGCTAGTTAAATGCTAATTAAATAATTGTTTTAGGAGCAGTCATTTAACCTAGCAATTAAGATGCCTATAATGCCAGATCTGGCGCCAGACTCCAGCTTTCTGCTAATGCAGACCCTGGGAGGCAGCAGATGATGACTCAGGCAATGGGTTCATTTCCCCCGTGTCGGAGACCTGGATTGAGTTCCCCATTCCTGACTGCAGGCTGGACCAGCCCAGCTGTTGCCAATATGTGAGGAGTGAACCAGCACACGGGAGCTCTCCTTCCCAGTCTATGCTTCTTTCTTTCTCTCTCTCTCTCAAATAATTTTTAAGTGGTATAACTTTTTGTTTTGAAATAATTTTAGAATAACAAAAAATTTTAAAACATATTTTAGCATCCTCTAATGTAAATGAGAAATCTTTTAGTTATCAAAAGCAGAATGCCAGCATTCTAACAATAATCTAATATGCAGATCTTGTTTGAGTCCCACACTGTCCCTCCAACCATGGAGGGACACCCATCTTCAAGGTAGATTCCCAGAAGTGAGATCTCCTAACCAAAGGCAAGTGCCTTTATGGTTTCTTGGGTATTACCAACTTGCCTCCCCAGGGTGGTTGTGGTGAGCATTCTCACCAGCAGTTTCTCAGGGAGTGTCTGTTTCCTCACAGTCTCAGTAACAGGACACATTGATGTGTTTTTAGTTTCTCAGTCTCATAAATTACACCATGACACTGTTTTAATGAGCACTTCTGTAATTATAAGTGAATGGAATTTTTTCATATATTTGAGATTCACCTACATATTTTTGTTTCTGTTCATGGTTCCTCCCACCCCCATCTTCCAGTAGGTTTCATTCCTTTGTCTGCAAGCTCTGTGTACAGGTCTTTTCTGTAATATATAAATATTTCATATATTTTCTCCTAATCTATCAACTATATTTGGGTTTGTTTATGGTGTGTGTGTGTGTGTGTGTGTGTGTAAGTCTGTGATGAAAGCTTTTTAAAAAAATTTTACTTATTCATTTATTTGTTTGGAAGGTAGATTGACAGAGAGAGAAAAGGTGAAAAAGCCAGAGAGAAAGAGATTTTCTATCTGCTGGTTCACTCCCAAAATGGCCACAACAGCCTGGGCTGGATCAACCCAGAGCCAGGAGCCAGGAACTCCATCCTGGTCTCCCATATGGGTGGCAGGCGCCCAGGCCATCATCTTCTGCTCTCCCAGGCACATTAGCAGGGAGCTGAATCAGAAGCAGACTAGCAGGGACTCCAGTATGGTATGTGGGTGTCCCAAGTGGCAGCTTCATTGCATCACAATGCCCATCTTATGGAAATTTATTTTTAATTTTTACATGGTCATATTTCTTAATCTTTGCTTTTATTGAACCTGGATTTTAAGTCATGATTTTTTTTTGACAGGCAGAGTTAGAGAGAGAGAGAGAGAGAGACAGAGAGAGGAAGGTCTTCCTTCTGTTGGTTCACCCCCTAAATGGCCGCTACGGCTGGCGTGCTGCGCTGATCCGAAGCCAGGAGCCAGGTGCTTCCTCCTGGTCTCCCATGCGGGTGCAGGGCCCAAGGACCTGGGCCATCCTCCACTGCCTTCCCGGGCCACAGCAGAGAGCTGGACTGGAAGAGGAGCAGCTGAGACTAGAACCCGCGTCCATATGGAATGCCAGTGCTTCAGGCCAGGGCGTTAACCCGCTGTGCCACAGCGCCGCCCCTTAAGTCATGATTAAAGAGCCTTTCCCTGTTCAAGGTTAAAGAGGAGTTTACTCATGCTTTCTTCACCTATTTACATGCTTTCACCTTTCACATTGAAATCCCTGTCCCTGAAGAGGAAGAAGGGTTGGAGGGGAGGCAGGAGGGAAGAGGGGTGGGTAGTATCACTCTGTTCCTAAACTTGTATATATGAAATACATGAAACTTGTATAACTTAAATAAAATTGTAAAAATAAACACATGAATCCCTATCCGTTTTGGAGCTTTTTCCTGTGCATGGTGTGGGACATGGACATAATTTTTATCCCAGTGATCAGAGGTGCCATCTAATGAACTTATTTCTAAATCTGCAATGATGAAGGAATTATAAGAACCATCAGCAGCCAAGAAATGTTTTTAGAAATTATTATGAAAAGCAAACAGAGGAGCACTGACACATGAAGCTGAGCGAAGGAAGCCATGCCCTGGAGTACATGCGGAGGAGGGGCATTTTATAATGATCTTTTAATAGTCAACTCATCAGGAATACACAACAACTTTAAATGTGTATCAACTGCACTGTGTCTCTTGACTAGTTTTCTAATCTAACAAAAGTGCAATGACTTTCATGTAACATGAGTGTTGGCTTAGAAAAATCACTGTTTTACTTGTTCTTCTGGAACTGTTTTTCATTTCAGCCCACAGAGCCAGAGGTACAATGTGGAAGACTCTCTCTCTCTGTCTCTCTCTGTCTCTCCTACTCTCTGCTTCTCAAATAAACAAATTATATATATATATATATATATATATATATATTTATATTTACATATATATGTCTGATTTGTCTGATTCTGGGGTAGGACTTTTTATTCAAAGAGCGCTTTTATAAAAAGAGCAAGCAGCTCTTTTTTTACAATATTTATTTTATTTATTTATTTGAGAGGTAGAGTTACAGACTTCCATCCGCTGGTTCACTCCCCAAATGGCCGCAAGGCCAGAGTTGGGCTGATCTACCAGGAGCCAGGAGCTTCTTCTGGGTCTCTCACATGGGTTCAGGGGCCAAGCACCTGGGCCATCCTGTACTCCCTTGTCAGGCCATAGCAGAGAGCTGCATCGGAAAAGGAGCAGCCGGGACTAGAAGCGGCGCCCATATGGGATGCTGAAGATTAACCCACTGTACCACAGTGCTGCCCCACCAGCAGCTCTTGACCTCATGCAATAGCCATTCAATCCCATATTAGTCCTGAGCACTATTCTGCCTCCCACTTTGAAAAAGCACTGAGAGGTAAGTGATTTAATTTCATAAACATTTGGTGTTAATTACAAACTGGATGGATTTTGCCCTAAGTAGGACAAGTCTGACATGGAGGAAATGCTCCAAAGTCCAGTTTTTAAGGTGCACGTGAGGTAGACAGACAGGCTGAGTAGCTGGGATTCACGCCGAAGGATTTACCCACACCTCTGGGCTGCTGGAATCAGTGAGTCAGCCAGTCTTCACTCTGTGTTTATGAAATGTCTTTCCTCCAGGGAATTCTCCTCACATTCATTATCTCATTAATCATCCAACTATTCCCTCAGAGAAAGGAAAGTGGGGAAATATGCATCCTATTAGCTCCTTTATTCCCAGGAGGAAATTTAGAGGCTTAAAGAGAAAAAAATAATTTCCTCATCTGTAATAGGAATCCTCTGGCTTAGTCCATGCCTTTTTGCCTTAGGTACTTGGCGAGGATGAAAGACTATTTTTTTTCCTTAGGAGAAAAAATAATTACTTTATGGCAAGTCAGGCTAATTATTGGAGGTGATATACTCTTAGACCAAAGTAAGAATTTGCATAAAATTTAAAGTATATCATGTAAGAACCTGTTGCTGTTTTGTGGCTCCTGATATTTGTTTCTTGTGGATCGTGGTTATGATTTCACCCAGTGAGACTTCTGTAGGTTCATTACCATTTGAAGTTATGGGCATGCTTATTTTACATATGAGGGAATACATTGAATTAACATTTTGGCCATACCAACTTTGCATGCCAAACTTTAAACCTGGAAACAACCAAAAAATAAAAATAAAAAATAAAAAGAATTAGAAGAAACTTATTGAGGATAATATAGCCAGCAGGTGTCAGATTTGGAATTCTGATTCTTAACTACATAAATTCTTTCCAACAAATAAAACATTCACAAATGACAACATATTTCATCTTAATTTTAATTAATCTCAGCATTTTAAATTATGTAATTTACAAAATGGGCAAGCCTGTATTCATTGCTTTGGAAGTACTATGCATGTAGATGAGACGGGAGCAAACCTGACTGTCATAAGCAGAGGAGGGATAAACAGTGAGACTCCCTGGAAAAGCAGTCCTGCAAAGATTGCAGCTCACAGGGGCTCTCTGAAAGATGTACCACAAGTTGCTCCATGACCTAAAATGGCAGGGGAAGAAGGTCTTGTGTGTATTTTTCAGATATCTGACAAAAGAATAATGTTCAAGGCTAAAATTATTGATGTCATACTTTGTGGCATAACTCTTCGACTTTGCCCTCCCAAACATCCCTGGGGGTGCAATATATTTCTATCAGTAATGATGATTTAGTGATCTTGCTACAATGATTCCCAGCCAATCTAAATCACCGAGGGTGGGATATTGAGACCTCCGAGGAAATTTGGAAATGGCCCCTTACGGAAGTGATTCAGCTATGAGAGGAAGAAGGAAGGGATGAGGAGAGCTAGGTTCCCACCACTAAACAGGTGCAGCAGTAGGCAGTCCGTGCCTCCTTCTTGGAACAAATCATGCCTCCTGAAAGTCAGTGGAAATGCAGCCTAAGAAATGACAAACAGCTTCGCCTGGTCTGCCTGGATGTAGGCCCACACCAGAGCCTGCGACTTGATAAGGACACACTGTGCTTCAGTCTCAACGCTTCCCTCTGGGCCAGCTGGAGCAGAGTCTCTACAACCATGAGCAGTGGCCCTGCTCAGCACACACAATCTATGTTGGGTTAACTTGGGTACAAATCCTATTACTTACGGTTTGATCATAGTACACTCTCTCTTAGTCCGCTGGGGCCGCCATGACCCAAATACCTTAAACTTGGTCATTTATAGGGAAGGAGATTTATTTCTCACAGCTCTGGAACTCGGGAAGCCTATGATTTCTATTTCAGGGAGGTGGGTGCCTGGAGAGGCCTGCTCTCTGCTGCCAGAGTGGAAGCCTTCTGCTGCATCTGGGGGTGTGGGATGAGAGGGAGGGAATGCTGAGCCCTCACACGGCCGACGGGACAGCAGGGGCAGGAAGGAGGGCAGCAGCTCCCATATATCTCGTGGCTAAGGGTGCCAATCCCATTCTTGAGGGCTCTTTCCTCATGACATAATCACCTCCTGCAGGTCTCAGCTGACACCATCACACGGGCAATTGAGTTTTGGCAAATGAATTTGAGGGGACACATTTAGCACTCTCTGGACTCAGTTGCCATTTCTCTAATGTGTGAATGATAACAGGAACCTCAAAGGTTGTTGTGAGAATAAAATGGAATAAGGCTTAGAGATTGCTTAGCACAATTCACAGCACCTGGCTCTAAATTCATAATAGCTATTACTATCAATAAACAAAAGCTTATACCCTTGGGGAAAGAATATGAAAGAATAACTCACAAAAGAAATACAAATTGGGGGGCCAGTGCTGTGGCGCAGCAGGTTAACACCCTGGCCTGAAGTGCCAGCATCCCATATGGACGCCAGTTCGAGTCCTGGCTGCTCCACTTCTGATCTAGCTCTCGGTTATGGCTTGGGAAAGCAGTGGAGGATGAGCCAAATCCTTGGGCCCCTGCACCCATGTGGGAGACCCGGAAGAAGCTCCTGACTCCTGGCTTCAGATCGGCGCAGTTCCGGCCATTGTGGCCACCTGGGGAGTGAACCATTGGACAGAAGACCTCTCTCTGCCTCTCCTCTTTCTGCATAACTCTTTCAAATAAATAAATAAATCTTTTTTAAAAAAAAATACAAATGGTGATTGGCAGAGGAAGATGGTCACAGAGACCCTCCAGAGATCATCTCCCCACAATACATCAACTTGAATGGACATTCACTCAGGAAACTGCCTTCCCAAGAACTAAGGACACCACGTGAGAAATCTGAGTACCTTGTTTTAGGAAGACAATAAGAAAAGACACGTGGAAGAAGGCAGGAAGAAAATAGATGCCTGTGTCACCTCTCCCAACACCACGCCACACAGTGTGAAGAAACATGTCTCTCACTTGAGAGAGGGAGAGAGAAATAAATGTGAGTCTCAGACACATAACTCAGAACCAAGTTCACCACAGTGAAACCCAGTGCAGGACAAGCCCATAGACAAAACTTTTGGTTCTGCCTGGGCACCAGCTGGGGACCAACAGCCCCAGTGGTATAGATGAGTATCCCAGTCAGTATTAACTCTGGCTAGATGCAGAGATCTTGATCCAAAACCACAACACAGCAGCAGGAAGGCCACAGCAGTGTATGCCTTTGTCTGCCCCTGTGCTGTGCTGGTCTTGGTGGATCGTGGGCTTCCATTGAAACATGGTATTGCAGCAGCTGCAGTGCCCACTGCAGTGGCCTACCACCCCCTTCATGCTCCCTCCAAGCTCGGGCAGCACATGGAAAGAATTAGTCTACTTGGAGGAATAAGTGGGTTCAATTTTTTGCTTTGTAGCCTTGGGCTGGATCCTCCACAGTGAGTCCTAGTGTTGTGCAGAATTCTGGGGCACCTGACCACAGGCCAGTGACTGTGGAGGAGGCATCGGGCCACCTTTGACCAGGCAGAGGTTTGCAGGGACAAACTATGCATCTTAGGCACAACCCCAGTTCATCCTGAACAACACACCAATGGTGAGTTTGTAACAAAGTTGGGTTTGGAGCACCCTCTAATGCTGAAACGGTTGACAAAACGCCAAATAGGAACTTGCAAAAAACCTGGACTTGGGGTGCCATCTAGTGCTAAAACAGTGGCAGTGACCACACAGAGTCCATGAGCTTAGAAAAAGCTACCTGAGCATGCACAGACAGGAAAGAAAAACGGGAAACGAGCAATGAAAAGGGATGGAGAAAGCTTGTAGAAATCATGGGGCAGCATTCAATGAGCAAATGTTCAGATCTGGGGCAGTTAAGTGGAATCTGAGAATGGCAGTGGGTAGAAAAGTGATTCAAGGAGACCATGAGGGAAGACTTCCCAAATCTGGAGAAGAATACAAATATCCAAGTACAGAACGGTCACAAATCACCAGTCAGATTCAGTTCAACCAAGTCTATCCCATGCAATATTATAATCAATTCTCGGAGTTTAAACACAAGAAGACAATCCTCAAGACAGCAAGGAAAAAGAGCTAATAGTGCATAGGATGTTCCAATTTGCCTGACAGGGGACTGCTGAGCAGAAGCCCTTCAGGCAAGGAGGGACTGGGATGAGATACGCTGAAGGGAAACAAACAAACAAAAACTGCCAACCAACAATACTGTACCCAGCAAGGCCATCTTCTGGAAAGGAAGGAGAGGTAACGACATTGCCAGACAAACAAAAACTGTGAGAATTTATCACCACTGGACGTGTCTTACAAGAAATAGTAACAGGATTTCTCAAACTGCAACAAAGAAATACTAGCAAGTAACAAGAAAACATTGGAAGGTATAAAACTCCCTGGCCAGTAGGAAGTGGGTAGGAAGCCAGTCACAAGGGTGCTTCAGGAGGCCAAGGTTGGGTCAGTCTGAACTTGAGTTTCCCCAAACACATGGGTTCCCACTCCATGATTGCTTTGGAAATGAATGAGGCTCTTGGGAAGCCATAAGGGTGGGCAGGACCATGAGGTGGCCAGCCCAGCAGATGTCGTGGGCCACCAAGAACTGCCCAACACGTCCTCTTTGGGTTAAGGCTGTTTGCGCCAGCCAAAAATCTAAGTAGCACAAAATGATTTTCAGTAAAGGTAGTGCAATCTTTGCAGAAAGGGGATAGAGATGCGGCAGAGGGTTGGAATTCAGCCTTGGCAAACACAAGACGGGGAAGAGGGACACCTTGCCTTTCCGGGAGGTGGCGATCTTGAGGCAGGCCAGCTGCTCCTGGCCTCTGACTAGGACACCCTCAATGTGGTAGTTGCCAAAGCTGAGCCAGCTGGGCAGCTCCAGAACAGGCACAGTGCACTAGCTTTTGGGCAGTGAGTAGGTGTCTTCTTTGAAGGGGCAGTGGCAGGGAAGCCCATGGGTGTGCAGGGGCTCTGGGCAGGACTCCCCGGGGGGAATGAACACATCCAGCACATCACAGACGTCGTCACAGGTGCAGCTGCAGAGCTGTTCCATTCAGAGGACCTTGATCCAGAAACCTGCCAGTTCCCTGTCCACAGTTAATGCCACCTTCAGAGGAGAATCGAGGTGCACACCGGTCTTGCCCTCAGTACTGATGGTCATTCCAGGGAATGACGACAGGGTCAAGCTCCAGTGTTAGGCTTTCAATCACCAGAGGGTCCTTCCCTTCATCACAGTTACCCTAGGAAAAGCTGCTGGGGAAGTTCTGGCAAAGGCATGCGGGGCCCCCGGGGCAGACAAAACAAACCCAGGCCGACCAGGAGGGCAGCCTGCATCCAATTGTGCATCGCAAAGGGCAGTTCTGCACTGTGCTCACTGCCCCAGATCTTAAGAGCCTACTTTCAGCAATGGGTAGACCATCCAGACAGAAAATCAGAAGAGAGAGATGGGAGAATTAAACTATTCTATAGATCAAAGGGACACAACAAATATTCACAAAATATCCCAACTAACCATGCAGAATATCCAATAGCACATGTAACATTCTCCAAACTATGACATATAGTAAGCCACAAAAAAAGGCTAAGCAAATTTTTAAGTAGAGAAATATTGAGTATCTTCCAACAACAGTGCAAGAAAAGAATAATAAAAAAATTTTAGAAAGTACACAACTATGGGAAAATTAAACAACATATTCCTGAGCAACCAATAAATAAATTAAGAATCCATATTAAAAATTTCTTAAAGCAAACAACAGGCTATCAAAACCTACGGGTTGCAGTACAAGAGGAAAGTTGGTGTTAATCGATCCCTACAAGAGAAAAAGCAGAAAAATTTCCAATAAACAACCTGCCATTGCTCCTCAAGGAACTAGAAAAATAAAAACAAACTAAACCCAAATTTAGTAGAAGGAAATAAATTATTAACTCTGAAACAGAAATAAAAGAAAACAGGTCTTTAAAAATACAAAGGAGCAACAAAAAGAGTTGGGTTTTCATAAAGATAAAAAAAAATTGACAAACCTTTAGTGGACTAAGCAAGAAAAAGATTCAAAAAAATAAATCAGAGATGAAAAATGAGTCATTAAAACCAACACCAAGGGCCGGGACTGTGGCACAGCAGTTAAAACTGCTGCCTATAGTGCTGGCATCCCATATGGGCACCAGATCTAGTCCCAGCTACTCCTCTTCCAATCCAGCTCTCTGCTATGGCCTGGGAAAGCATAAGATGGCCCAAGTCCTTGGGCCCCTGCACCCACGTAGGAGACCCTGAAGAAGCTCCTGGCTCCTGGCTTCAGATTGGCGCAGCTCCAGCCGTTGCAGCCATCTGGAGAGTGAAGCAGCAGAAGAAAGACCTCTCTCTCTCTCTCTCTCTGCCTCTGTCTCTCTGTAACTCTGCCTTTCAAATAAAAGTAAATAAATCTTTAAAATTTTTTAAATAAATAAATAAAACCAACACCACAGAAATACAGAAGTTTATTAGAGACATGAGCTGGCACAGATGGTACATATGTCCAAAACGGTGCCTGCTCTACTTTCGGCTTGTTACAGGACATGGTTGTAAAGTGACTGGGAAGAGAAAAACGTGTCTGTCCTTTTAGTTTCTTTTTCTCCTCTAATTTGGTAGCTACACAATCCCCCATGGGGATCAAGCCTTCAAGCCTCGTTCCCTCTAGGCTCTCCCTGCTGCTTTTCTGCTGGTGTCTCGGGCTACTGCGGTCTCATCTCACCTTACTTTCCAGCACTGGTGTGCAGGCTCTTGGCAGCTAGGGTCCCAAGCCATGGGTGCCCATGCCCTCCACATAGATCCACCATGTCCCTCTAATTACGGAAGATTTTCCTCTGCCATTTTTTTCCTAATTCTTCCCTGAGACTATACTTTCAATTTTTTTAAACTATCATCTAGACTAGAGCAGTAAGCTCCCTCCCTACTCCGCCATCTTGGAACCACTGTAAATATCAAACAATTATATTCCAACTAATTTGAAAAGCTGGAAGAAATGGATAAATTCTTAGACTTATGCACCTCACAAAGATTGAATCATAGAGAAAGAGAAAACCTGATCAGATCATAATGAGATTAAATCGGCAATAAACAGTATCCAGTTGGGGCCAGGGCTGTGGCTACTGTTTGCAATGCCGGCATCCCATATGGGCAACAGTTCAAGTCCTGGCTGCTCCACTTCCGATCCAGCTCTCTGCTGTGGCCTGGGAAAGCAGTAGAAAATGGCCCTAGTCCTTGGGCCCCTGCACCCGAATGGGAGACCTGGCTTCGGATTGTGCAGCTCCGGCCATTGCGGCCACCTGAGGAGTGAACAATCGAATGGAAGATCTCTCTCTCTCTCTCTCTCTCTCTCTGCCTCTCCTCTCTCTGTGTAACTCTGACTTTTGAATAAATAAATACATCTTTTAAAAAAGGAGAAGAAAAAGAAAAGAATAATAACTCAACTCCAAACTTATTCTGGAGGCCAAATCCAGCAAGAACACACACACACACAACCACACACACACAAGCAAAATCTTATAGAACAATAGCCCTGATTTACAAAAAATGCAAATATCTTCAGCAGATGGAATAGAAAAATAGAAAACCTTCAGAAAAGGTTTGCTGAAGAACTATCAGATGGAAGACCTCTCTCTGTCTCTTCCTGTCTCCATCTATAACTCTGCCTCTCAAATAAATAAATAAATCTTTTTTAAAAAGTCCATACTAACAAAAGAAGTCTATGGTTTCAATACACTCGATATCAATTTTCAATACATTTCCTATCAAAATACCAAAGACTTTCTTCACAGAACTAGAAAAAGCAATCCTAAAATTTGTGCGGGAATACTCAAAACCCTTAACATCCAAAGCAATCTTGAGCTAAAAGAACAAATCAGAAGGTATTACACTACCTGACTTCAAAATACACCACATTGAAATGGGCAAGGATTCTTTGAAACTGACCTTAAAAGCACATCAGTTTACATCTAACTAAAAAACTTCTGCACAGCAAAGGTGAACAATAAAAGCATGAGCAAATAACTCTCCAAATAGCAGGAAATATTTCAAACCCTTTAGGTGATAGTTATTTAATACCTAGAAGATGTAAGAAACTCAATCAATTCAATAGTAAAAAATAAATAAATATACACACACCAGATAATCCAATTTAAAAATGGTCAATATATTGAAATAGGAATTTCTCAAAAGACATAAAGCTGTCCAAGAGAAACATCTAAAATGCTAAACATTCTTAATCATTAGGGAAATTCAAATCAAAACCACAATGATATATCACTTCACTCCAGTTAGAGTGACCATTACTCAAAAGACCAAAGATAACAAGTGCTGGTGAAGATGTGTAAAAAACGGAACTGTTACACGCTGTTGGTGGGAATAATAAATTGGTGAATTCCTTATGGAAAACACTGTAGAAGTCCTCAAAAAAAGTACAAGTAGAACTACCAGTAATCCCACTACTGACTATACAACCAAAGAAAGCAAAATCAGTGTCTTAAAAAGACATAGCTTCTATATTTATTTCAGCTCTATTTACAGTAGCAAGGAAACAGAATCAACCTAAGTATCCAACTGATGAATAAAGAAAATATAGTATATATAAGGATAGAATAATATTCAGCAAAAGAAAGGATTCAAGGTTGTCATTTGCAGCAATACAGATGAATCTGGAGTTATTACACCAAGTGGATAAGCCAGGCACAGAAAGACAAAAACCACATGATCTTAAGTAGGGAATTTCGGAAAGTGGATTTCATAGAAGCTGAAAGTAAAACAAAATTATCAGAGACTAGGGAGAGTAGAAGGAAGGGAGAGATGAGAAAAGGTTGCTCAATGAGTACTAAGTTATAACTAGAGAGAAGAAGTAAGTTCTGATGTCCTATTTCATAGACTATAGATAACAATAATATACTGTGCATTTCAAATAAAGCTAGAAGGAAGAATTTTGAATATTTTCACCACAAAGAAATGATACATATTTGAGGATACTGATGTGCTCACTCTGATCTGAACACTAATGTGCACATTTATTGAAACATAACGTGGTACCTCATTAATAATAGCACATTAATTATATGTATATTGTGTCAAAATTAAATGGAAAATATATATTCAATAGCACCAACAATAAAATACATCAAGAATGAAGAGTCTACAGCCATATCACCCTGAACATGCTGAATTTTGTCTGATCTTTGAAGTTAAGCAAGGATGGGCCTGGTTACTACTTGGATGGGAGGAGTGAAGCAAATCAGCATTTTTCACCCAAAATGTAAAAATCCAAATGAAACATAATACTTGGTACTAAGAAGGGGTGAGGAGCTGGCACCCTTGTAGATTACTAGTAAGTAGTGTAAATTTCTAATTGTGTTTTAGATAGCAATTTGGTGACACATATCAAAAGCCTTAGAACGTCCACATACAAAGTTAGTGGAGGGGCTAGCATCATGGCATGGTGAGCTAAGTTGCTGCCTGGCTCCACTTCCAATCCAGCTCCCTGTTAATGTGCCTGAGAAGGCAGAAGAGGATGGCCCCAGTGCTTGGGCCCCTGCCACCCACGTGGGAGACCTGGTTGAAACTCCTGGCTTCTGACCTCAGCCTTACTCACCTGCAGCCCTTGTGGCCATTTAGGGGAGTGAGCCTGCAGATGGAAGATGGATTCTCTCGCTCTCTCTACTGCTCTCTCTCTTTTGTAAATCTGCCCTTCAAATAAATAAGTAGTTTTTTTTTTTTTTAAGTTGGTGGGAAATTAAACTGAAAGATAAATTTATTTTACTGCCAAAAATGTTTTTCCATAATATGCATTTTCCATGAACTCTTTGAAAACCACTCTATGAATGCATTTGAATTTTTTTTTTGCACCAAAATAAACATATTTTAACTTTACTTTCTAGGAAATGTTCAGGTACTCTCATATTTTTGAATTGGGAAACTTCTATTCTAGGAATCCATCCTAAGCACACTACAATAAATGTGCAAAGTCTTTCATGACAAAATTAGAAGTTGGAAATAATCTTAATGTCCGACAAGGAAATAATTAAATAAGCTATGGTACATCAGTACTGGTATGATTATTATGTTTATAAAAAGAGACTCTTATTCCATTTGCCTCCAGTAAGTTAAGACTTATCGGAACTACAAAAGGTAGTCACAAAAGGATGTTTGGAATCTTATCTACATGGTCAGAGGTCAATAGGACAACAATAAAAATTCTCAAAGGAAGCACAAATGCAACTGTCCCTTAAGACTTCCCGAAGTCAAGAACAGGAACATACAAATCTATACATGTTCGAAAATTCACAGAACTGTGCAAAAACAAAAGTCCATGTAACTATTTGGTAAGTTTTTTTTTTTTTTTTTACAGGCAGAGTGGACAGTGAGAGAGAGAGACAGAGAGAAAGGTCTTCCTTTGCCGTTGGGTCACCCTCCAATGGCCGCCGCGGTCGGCGCGCTGCGGCCAGCGCACCGCGCTCGTCCGATGGCAGGAGCCAGGAGCCAGGTGCTTTTCCTGGTCTCCCCATGGGGTGCAGGGCCCAAGCACCTGGGCCATCCTCCACTGCACTCCTGGGCCACAGCAGAGGGCTGGCCTGGAAGAGGGGCAACCGGGACAGAATCCGGCGCCCCGACCGGGACTAGAACCCGGTGTGCCGGCGCCGCAAGGCGGAGGATTAGCCTGTTGAGCCACGGCGCCGGCTCTATTTGGTAAGTTTAAAAATAAAAGGAAATATGGAATAAAAAATATAAAGTAAACCAAGCAGGCAAAAAAAGAAAGAAAAAAACCTAGAGAGTCATCCAGGACCCAGCATCATAGGAAACCAAAGTGTTTGTCCTCCTATAAGCACTCTTTGTTAATTAATCCTAACTGCATCATGAGTCATCCAGCTAATTGCTTCTACTACGCCTACTAACCAACCACCTCCCTCTCTCCCTTTTATGATTTATCATCTAACATCTCTTACTAATAGCATCTACTGCTCTATTTTCCACCTGCCAAACTTTTTTTGTGAAAGTCTTCTACTCCCATCAGTACTGACAAAAAAATACTTGTATATATTGCACAAGTTCTCAACAGAATATGATCGGTTGTATAATTTGTCATTGCCCCTGACTGGACAAACTTTTGTGACTAGCCATCTCATATGCCATCTCATACCCTTGAAAAGGTCCGAAGTTGCAAAGAAGCAACGTTTGACTGAACTTGGCCCATGGATGTTATTTGTTGAGTTGTACTACACAGTGGGGAGATCAGAAGATTTCATTTTAAAATGGGAATTTGAAGATTTTCTTCAAAATCCAATGATCTGATAAGAGTTGCTCTTTATTCTTGGATGGCAACAATTGGCGAAAGCTTAGTACTGGTGTCCATTTAAGATAAGGCACACTCTCTTCAGTGTCTGCAGTCTTCAGTGAATTCCCCAGTTGTGGGTTGTTACATGAGCCTGTGTACCTCAGTTTGATTCCTTGCCTGGCATCCCAAAGGTTCTTGAGTTTTCTAACCCTTGGCTAAATGCCTTCCTCTCTTCCAGAATAGAGGAGTCGGGTGATAAGAAGCAGCAGCCTAGGCAGATGTTTGGCACAGCAGTTAAGAAGCCACTGGAGATGCTCACATGTCATATTGGATCCCCTAGATACTATTCCCAGCTCCACTTCCCAGTTCTAGCTTCCTGCTAATATGTACACTGGGAAGCAGTAGGTGGTAGTTCAAGTTCTTGGGTCCCTGCCACCCTCGATGAGATATGGATTGAGTTCTGAACTCCTCCCTTTGGTCTGGCCCAGCCCTAGCTACTGTGGACATTTAGAGTGAATCAACAGAAGGAAATCTATGTCTTTCTGTCTCTCTGCTTTTCAAATAAAAATAAATAAATTTTCAAATGACCCAAAGTCTATAGAAAAAAAAATTTAAAAAGAGAGAGAGAAAGAAGCAAATCACTGTTTGTAAGAAACAATATAGTGGAGTGGGTATTGTGGGGTAGCAGGTTTAGCCACCACTCGAGACACCTGTATCCCATGTTGGAGTGCCCATGTGATTTCTGGTTTCTCTGCTTCCAATCCAGCTCCCTAGGCACTAAGGAATGAAGAGGGTTATGACCCAGATACTTGGGTCCCTGTCACTCATGTGGGAGACACTGATAGAGTTTTGAGCTCTTGTTTTCAACCTGGCCTAACCCCAGCTATCATGGACATTTGAGGAATAAAGCAGCAGATGGAAAATCTCTCTCTCTCTCTCTCTCTCTCTCTCTCTCTCTCTCTCTTTCTCTTTCCCTCCCTCCCTCCCTCCCTCTCTATTACTTTATCTTTCTGTCACCTTTCAAATACATAAATAAGTAAATCTTCAAAAAGAAAGAGAGTGGGCTAGCATTGTGGCATTGCATATCATATGGTTGCCAGTTTGAGTGTCAGCATTTCCAAATCAGCTTCTTGCTAATGGCCTGGGAGTAGTGGAAGATGGCTCAGTTACTTGAGCCCCTGCACCCATGTAGGAGATAGATGAAGATCCTGGCTCCTAGCTTTGGCCTGGCCATTGCAACCATCTGGGAAGTGAACAAGCAGATGGAAAACTTTTTTCTCTCTGTTTCTCCCCCTCCCTCTGTAACTCTTTCAAATAAATTAATTAATCTTTAAAAAAAAGAGGAGGGAAGGAAGGAAGCACACAAGGAAAGAAGGAAGGAGATAGTACTTCTCCCTCAGCAGAGAACCATGGACAGGAAACCTTCAGAAAGGAGTTGTGGGGGTGGCAGACTTTCTGAGGCTTGGCCAGCCATTACACAAACAGGGTAAATTCTCGTGTTTATATAAATACAAATATATATCATATAAATCAGTAAGATTTCAATCAGTTTTTAAAATAAATGTACATAAAGAGATTGCTTGTCAACTCAATCTAATTTTATCCTGAATGGACACAGTGCCTCTTCTTTCTCTTTCTGGGACCTGGGTCAAGCATAAAATTGAAGATGGTCATGAGCTCTCTGCACCAACCACTTCACTAAATCTAGCCTTCGCCACAAGATTTAGGATTTTTATTTTGCTTTAATCATTTCCTTGATACCTTGGGAGTCAGCAACAAATTGCAAGAATAGTTTCTTCTGTAGTCTGCTCATCTCCTGTTATGATACGTACCAAACCCAGTTGATAGATTTGAAGACATCCTGAATGTCAAAACTCTTCCATAAATCCACACTAAAGCAGTGTTGCCTGCATCATCAGGCCATATATCAGCTTGTAAGCGCCGCATCCTGCATCACCATCTGCAAAAATGTGTCTTGGAGACTGCAGTGACCAGGTCCATAGGTTACAATTGTGACATGACACCAGGAGGCAAAAAAGGCCACTGTGCTATTATGGCCATAATTTTGGCCAACACCAGAAGGACATCTGGGAGCTTGGTCTATTACCAAAAGAGCCTTATGTGTAAGTTTCCCATCCTGTGTACTCCTTGATGAAAAGCAACAGTTAACTCCTCTGTAAACACTGAACACTGCCGTGGCCACCCAATTTTTATGAGCTGACTATCACGTAACAGGCAATTCACTCCTCAATAGGCTCTCACATGCACGGGGGTTTTTGAAGTGATGCTCCGGCCCAGGTTTTAACTTAACCGCATTCACTTAAAAGCAGGGTTCACCTATTTTGGATGCTTTATGTTCTGGCACTTTTTGTTTCCTTTTCTGAAATGAACATACGAGATGGCATTCGTTTCCAAAATAGCCCAATTTCATCGGCATTAAAAATTTGCTGTGCAGTTCAATCACCTTTGTCAATAGTTTTCTGCAATTCAAGGGCTCATGTACTTCCTTTACAGGCTTTTCAGCCTTCTCGGAAGATGTTTTCAAGTAATAATGTGGAATCTGATGAGATAATGCACACACTGTAACTCTGCAAGCATAAGATTCCCAATTATCAAAGCAGAGCTGAGAATCTACGGCAGCACATTCTCTGTGTATTTTCTTCTCTGAATTTGTACACAAATCAAACAGTTTTATGGCTGCGACAATGTGGATTTGTTGTAATCCTTTCAGATAGTGAATTAGGGAAACATTCTATAAGTCCTTAAAATGAATATTTGGATAGTGAGATTCAGGCCTGAAGGAACATCCATAAGTGTATATAAGAAGAATATGAAAGAATATAAATCCAGGTTAATTCGTAACTACCCTTGAAAGATGGGACAGAATAATTTCAGTAATTTTTCACTGGATCCCTTGGTGCTTCTGATCTGTCTAAAAATAATATGCATCAGTTTAATAGTTCAAATGGAGAAAATAGATAAATCAATAGAATAAAATGCCATCTACCTGGGTTGATAGGGTATTTCACACCCAAACCACACTGGTTTGTGCCTCAAAGCCTAAAGCCACTTCAATGCTAGCTCCCATTCACTGCTAGTGCAAGACTTCTAAATGTAACAGGAAGGGCAAGCATTAAGATACAGTGGATTAAGCTATCCTTGGAACACCCACTTCTCATAGCAGAGTGCCTGATTCAAGTCCTGGACACTCTATTTCTGATGCAGCTTCCTACTAATGCACCTGCGAGGGCAGTAGATGAAGGCCCTGTGCTCAGATCCTTGTCATCCACATAGGAGACCTGGATGGAGTTCCTGCCTCCTGTCTTCAGGCTAAACCAGCTGTTGTGGGCATTTTTGGAGTGAACCAGCAGGTGGGAGATGGGAGATTCTCATTCAATTCTCTCTCTGTCTCTCTCTCTCTCCCTCTCTCTCTCTCCCCACCCCTTCTTTCTCTCTTTGTCATTCTAGAAGCCTTTCAGATAAACAAAAAGTAATTAATTCTTTGAAAAATGCAGGAGGATATTGAAAAGGGACTCTTCTGTGCACCCATTTCATTGGAAGCCACCGAAAAGCAAACTCAAAGACAAACAATAGAAGATAAAGGAGACTTGCAAAAAAAAAAAACTGTCTTGTCCACATCATGTCAAGGGCATCAAGAGGTTTTGTGGAAGAAGCCAAGAAAGAAAATTGGGAGACTGTTTTGTGCAGTGGCACAATCGTTCTCCTCCCACCTCCCCCAGGGAGGAAGGAGGACATTTCCCCCTCCCCTCATGCTTGGAGAAAGGGCCTTTCCGGAAAATATTTCGTTGAAATGACTTCCCTGAAATGTGCACGGCTCAGCAGACCAGGGTCTGACATAGCCTGAAGGTGCTACCATCTGAGGGAGAAGAACCAAGAAAAAGCCCAGGCTCCAAGGCGCAGTATCCTCCCTGGCACCAATGGAGAGGCAGGACCCTATCAGCGAAGGAAGGTAGAGTCTTCAAGCTGGCTTCCTTCTTCCCCAAATCAGAAGAATCCAGAACACAGGAGCAGAAGTAGGGTGGAATAAAGAAGGAACAAAAATAAAGTTTTAAGAGCCAGAAGAGTGCAAGATACAAGACCATGTCTATTGTTCACCACTGTAGACTTCCAGGCCAACCTGTGGGGGAAGCAAAGTCGCACTTCAAATGAGGGTCTGAGTTTTGATTAGCTCAACAGAATACACAATCATGATGAAAACAGGACAATTCTAGTGATGAACAGTGAACGAAAGCATTCGATTTTCTGAAAATGGCAAGAAGATACCAGGGTTACATTTCACAAAGGGATGGGGGAAAGCAGCAGACGTGAAATGAGGAGCAATTGGGAAGTGGAGGGCAGAAGCATAGAGTTGCTTCTATTCTTACCGCAATGCGGTCTGTTTGTGCACATCGCTAAAGCTCCCGTAAGCATCATGTGGCTAGAATGACCACAAAGAAGTTGTGGAGTACACATCACCATCCACATCAAACACAGCGTCTTTACCAGAGCGCGGTCATTTGTCTCCGTCATTGCGCCAGCAGCAGTTCCCCCTCTCCGTAGTACGTTGTTTCTGAGTTACGAGCACTGTTAACTGGTCCTGTGGGCTGTGGAACTGGCTTGTGCTCTGCTGTTAATCACTCAGAAGAAAATGTGTGCTGTATTCCTAACGAATGCCCCACCGTGTGGTCTCTGAATGAATGCTGCCTCATACTTAGCTGCACCTCACCTTCCCCACCCTTCTCCCCACTGTCTCCGCTGATCTCTAGGTGTAGTATGTATTTGTGTAAGCCACCTTAAATACTGTCTGTAATATGGCAGGACAATAAGCACATTTCCCACAAATACCAACACAACTGGCTCAAACTATGAGTAACTTGCACTAAAATTGATCTTGAACATAATTTAACTTTGTTCTGCTAAATTATGAAGGTGTTTGAGGTCTTGATTTCCCTTAAAACATTAATATGAGTATCACTTATTATTGTTCTAACAGTGTGGTTAAGCTGATAGAGGAATTTAATTAATCATGGATCTGATAAAGTTTTCTCAGTGTTACTAGCTTGGGGCGGGTGGGAGGTGGAGAACAATGTTCTTTAATTTTTAAATATTTCTGAGTAAACACTCATCTATAGTGAAGACACTTTGTTTTAAAGAATCAAATGCTCTTCTCACCTGACAATGCTATTGACATACCATTCAGATTATAGCTACCCATAAATATAGATTTAGATGTAATCTATATATATATATATAATCTATATTGATAATCTATATAGATATCATTTTAACTATTTGGAATGAGTATTAAGTAGGATTTCCAGTTCAAACTGCGATTTAGGTACAAATGATTATTCAAGAATTCCAGTAGAGACTGAAGAAAAATTTTAATAAAAGTAGACTGAAGAAAAAACAGTAAAAGAGAAACTTGAAAACATTTCTAAAACAGAAATGGGATGGAAGTCTGTTGACGGATAAAGCCAAATAAGCAAGCAGGAATATAGGATTCACAAAAAAGAAAAGCAGTAAAAAAGAGACTGTTGGGACAGGTGTTGGGTGCAGTAGTTTGGGACCCTGCTAGGGATGCCCATATCCCATATCTGAATGAAAGTTCAAGTCCCAGTTACCCTGCTTCCAATCCAGCTTCCCACTAGTGCACCTGAGAAGGCAGCAGATGATGGCCCCAGTGCTTGGGGCCCTGCCACCCTTGTAGGAGACTAGAATGGAGTTCCAGGAACCTGGCTTTGACTGGGTCCAGCCCTGGCTGTTGCAGGTATATGAGGAGTGAACCAAGGGATGGAAGATCTCTCTCTCCCCCTTCCCCTCCCTTATCTCCCTCTCTTTCTCTCTCGCCCCTTCTCCCCCCACCAACTCTATCATTCAATAACTAAATAACTAAGTCTTTTTATTTATTTTTTTTAAAAAGATCATTGCCCTTTCTTTTTTTTTTTTTTTTTTTTTTTGACAGGCAGAGTTAGACAGTGAGAGAGAGAGAGAGACAGAGAGAAAGGTCTTCCTTTTCCATTGGTTCACCCTCCAATGGCCGCTACGGCTGGCACACTGCACTGATCCAAAGCCAGGAGCCAGGTGCTTCCTCCTGGTCTCCCATGCAGGGCAGGGCCCAAGCACTTGGGCCATCCTCCACTGCCTTCCCGGGCCACAGCAGAGAGCTGGACTGGAAGAGGAGCAACTGGGACTGGTACCTGATGCCCCAACTGGGACTAGAACCTGGTTTGCTGGCGCCGCAGGCGGAAGATTAGCCTAGTGAGCTGCGGCACCAGCCATAACTAAGTCTTTTTAAGAGTGAGAGTGAGCTAGTGAGAGACTGTAAATAATTGCAGAACTCCAGAGAGACTTCAACTCAGGATCAGAGGCAGGGAGGAAGGTAAACAAAGGAGGGGCTGAAAACAAGAGAGTAATTAAAATTTGTCTACTAAGTAACTCTCCAGGAAATCAGGGTGAGGTGTATGGGGAAAGAAACCGGGAAGAAGCTAATAAGAAACACCAGGGGAAAGAACTATACAAGAAAGTCAGGAGCAAAAGCCATGTAGACTAAAACATAGACAGTTTTGAGCAACTGAAAGGAGTGTTGATGATAAGGAATAAAAAACCATTTGAACCAGATGCAAAGATCATTGAACTTGATTGGTACCAAGGCTGTAACACTGAATTTATCATCTTAACATGTGACTTATCTCTATGCTGGACATTGTTCACTTATTCATAACCATGTAAATGTTGTGTATTTTTTTTTTCATTATTTAGAGAATACTTTATTAGTTCTGTAATCAAACCCACGTAGATAAGACCTTACATATTTAATACAGTGCGTTACCCCTGTACAAATGGAAATGTTGTGTATTAATTTGTAGCTTTTGAATCAACCTATAAATCAAACCTGAGAAACTTAAAAATGTTATACAATCGAATGTAAATGTTACCAATGTTGACATCATAAAATTGATGGTTTAGGGGCCAGCACTGTGGCATAGCAGGTAAAGCCACCACCTGCAGTGCAGGTATCCCATATGGGTGCCGGTTTAAGTCCTGGCTGCTCCACTTTCAATTTCGCTCTCTGCTATGGCCTGGGAAAGCAGTGGAAGATGGTCCAAGTCCTTGGGCCCCTGCACCCATGTGGGAGACCTGGAAGAACTCCTGGCTCCTGGCTTCAGATTGGTGCAGCTCCAGCCATTGTAACCATCTGGGGAGTGAACCAGCGGATGAAGACCTCTCTCTCCCTGCCTCTGTTCTCTGTAACTCTGCCTTTCCAATAAATAAATAAATAAATCTTTTTAAAAAATTGGTGGTTTGACTAACAACTACAAGGACAGGGAAAGTGGAAGGGAGAAGGGGGGAGGATCCAGGATCTAAAAATCTCCTCTGTGGGAACTAGACCTTATTCATCAATAGCACAAATAAGAGCTACGTCCCAGCTCTACTCCACAAGGATTGCTCTGTTCTCAGTTTCCACGTCTGAAAAATGAGCATAGTAGCCTGTATCATGGACTGTATCCTGAAGGATAAAATGAATCAACAAATGCGAACTGTTTAGATCAGTGCTGGCATTCCATAAGCACTCAGATGTTTAATAGAATCTGACAGCACTGGTGATGATGAGATGCTGTCCCAATAGAGTGAAAAATAACACAAAAATAACAATTGTCTCAAGTTGTGAGGAGGAAAGGGGGAGGGAAAGTGTAGCTTACATACACAAAACACTTTCCAGCTTCTTAGAAATTCAGGCAACAAATAAAGTCTAAAGTTGACAGTTGAAGAAATGGCAGTGTTTTTGTATTATTTAAAATTGAGGAAATAATCACTAGAAGAAAGACTGAAACCAGAAATATTAACAAACTTTTATTACTTTTCCAATCAAATAATTAATGATATTTTCAAATAAAATTATAACAAATTTGGTAGAAATTAATTCTATGAAAGCTGAAACTTCAGAAGCCAAACAAATCAAACTAGATCTCTTCTTTCCCAAGTGAATTCAGCCTGGCACATTTATTTGGAAGTGAAAAATAATCTTTCAGTCTACAATATTTTCCCAAGTCTTCTCCACACTTTCCTGGGTGATAACAATGCCACGCCTCTTGACAGCAAGACTCAAACCTTGGGGAGGTGTAATATTAATGCCTTATGTCACATTTTCAAACTCTACAAAAATTAGACTGGCTCACAGCCCCCAATTTCACCATGCTCATGTGACCGCTTTTCTGGCTCCTGCTGGTGGGGGCGGTGCTTGTGCAGGGCTGGAGCACTCTCTCTCAAAGAGATGGCTGCACTAGTTAACAGGGGGTTTCCTGCAGAAAAGTGATACTCTTTGGACCATTCTAGTATCTCAGAGCTGCTACCTTGTTTCCTCTTTACCTAACACTCCTTAAGACAAAGCTAAAAGTCTTCCTAAGGCACATTTAATAGGGACGGATTACATTGACACCTCCTGAGAGGGAGGAGCCCCCACAGGTATTTAGGCATATGCTGAATACACACTCATTCTGCACTTGGGTGACATACATGGTTCACCTTCCCCTATAGACAGCTCTCAAATAGGCATTGGAACAATTCCAACAGTTACTGGGCACCTGTTATCTGTCAGATTCAGTGCCAGATGTTGACAGTATAGTTTAACAGATAAATTAGACAAAAACGTAATGGAATATGATCAATTCTAAATAAAAGGTGCTGCTGGAGCATCCAGGAGGGGAACTAACACAGCTCAAGAAAAGTAGAGCATCACAGAAGCATCTTTTTTTTTTTTTTTTGGACAAGCAGAGTTAGACAGTGAGAGAGAGAGAGACAGAGAGAAAGGTCTTCCTTTTGCCATTAGTTCACTCCCAAAATGGTGGCTATGGCTGGCGCGCTGCGCCGCTCCGAAGCCAGGAGCCAGGTGCTTCCTCCTGGTCTCCCATGCAGGGCAGGGCCCAAGCACTTGGGCCATCCTCCACTGCCTTCCCGGGCCACAGCAGAGAGCTGGACTGGAAGAGGAGCAACTGGGACTGGTACCCGGTGCCCCAACTGGGACTAGAACCTGGTGTGCTGGCGCCGCAGGCAGAGGATTAGCCAAGTGAGCTGCAGCACCGGCCTGAAGCATCATCTTTTTTTTTTTTTTTAAAATATCTATTTATTTACTTGAAAGTCAGAGTTACACAGAGAGGAGAGGCAGAGAGAGATAGAGAGGTCTTCCATTCGCTGGTTCACTCCCCAATTGGCCGCAATGGCCATAGCTGTGCTGATCCAAAGCCAGGAGAGGGGAGGGGAGGGAGGGAAGAGGAGGAGAGGGGAGGGGAGGGGAGGGGAGGGGAGGGGAGGAGAGGAGAGGAGAGGAGAGGAGAGGAGAGGAGAGGAGAGGAGAGGAGAGGAGAGGAGAGGAGAGGGGAGGGGAGGGGAGGGGAGGGGAGGGGAGGAGAGGAGAGGAACACGAACGGGGACAGCACAGAGAAAGCCAGAGAGGAGAGCATGTTTTTTTTTTTTGGGGGGGGGGGGGTTATGTGGGGAAGCGGTGAATGGTGGCTCTAGGGAACTAGGAAAGAGCCACGTGCTGGAGAAGGCCTTTAGGATACGCCTTATAAGGGGTATATATTTTCTGGAAGTCTCTAGCAGAAACAGAACTACTTTTAAGCAGGAAAATAGCGTAATCATTTGCTTGAGGAAGTTGACTGTGGCTCTGGGAGAAGGGTGGCGGGAGAAGGACAGAGAGGTCAGTCAGGACCCCCATCACACTCTTCTCATGAGCCACATGGAGCCCTCTCAGCCCCATCTCTTGCTGAACCCATTGCCACTACTTCTCACTTCCTGCCCCGGGACTTCTAAGACCTCAGTGCATCAATCCACTGAGCACTCATGGAAGTGCAACCCGGATTTCCCAGGGACTCGAGTTGAGGACCACCCTTGAACCATGGGGCTGGAAGCTGAGCAACCAACGCAACCCTTCCACAGACCAGATGGAAATTTCCACAGGACTGAGCAACAGTGGTTTGTGGTGGTGGCCGACTCAGTAGAGCAAACAGCTTTGTCTCTCCCTCTTTCTCTGTTTCTCCCCTCCTGCTCCTCAGGAGAAACTTCCTAACTGACCTGCACACCAGCTTTTATTCTAGATCCTGCTTTTTATGAGACCCGGGATAAGACGAATAGCTACCAAACAAATCCAGGAGAAAGTCATGTGTGCCTGAAATAAAATGAAGCAGTGAGAATGATTCAATCGCAGATCTTACAGATGTGGGCTCAACAGCCTGGCTCTGAGGTAGAGAGAGAGAAGGCTAAGCCTATGATGGTTGGCAGGTGTCTGAATCAGGTAGTAGGATGGGTGGTGATGCCAGTCATGGAAAGCCATGCAGAAGAAGGAGAAATAGTTTTTAGAGGGGTAAAACAAGGGCTTCTCTCCCCTCCCCCCTCTAACTGATTTCTAGTTCCTTATCTATTCTAGATACAAATCTTTTAGATGAGCACAAGGCATCTTTGGGATTTTTTTTTTAAAGATTTATTTATTTATTTATTTATTTGAATGGCAGCGTGACAGAGGTGGGGAGAGATAGATTAGAGGAGGGGGTGGGGAGAGAGAGAGTCCATTTGCTATTTCACTCCCCAAATGGCTGCAATAGCCAGGCTGAGGCCAGGAGCCAGGAACTACATCTTGGTCCTCCCTGTGGGTGCAGGAGCCCAAGTGCTTGGGCCATCCTCTACTGCTTTCACAGGCACATTATTAGCAGGGAGCTGGATCAGAAGAGGAGGAGCCAGGACTCAAACTGGCACTCCAATATGGACTGCCTGGTCTAGCTTAACCTGCTGTGCCACAGTACCAGCCCCCAGTATGAGACATCTTTAACAAATTCATGGAGGATAGTACTATGAAAAAGCTATGCATGAATTGCAACATCCTCTGCACCAAAACAAATTTATATTATATCTTTGGTTATTCTTCATGAATATGTTAACTTCCATGGCTCCTGTGAATTTTAAAATCACCTAGTTAAATTAAATGAAAATTTTTGTTGAGATAAATAATCTATTTGGGGGATTTCCTATGTAAGAATAGTCTTTCTGGATTTATTTAGATCTTCTTAATACCTTCTAATAACTTAACTTTCCCCATAAAAATGTTCCAAAGGTTCAGTTAGAATTATTTCTAACTTTTAAGATTTTTGTTGCTATTGCCCACTATAACAATTACCTTTAGTTTTAACTAGTTTTCTGATTAAGCTGGTATATAAAAATAAAACTTATTTTACTTGTTTATTTTGTTTCTAGAACTTTATCAAATTCTTTCATTATTTCTACTAATTTACCTATAGAATATTGGATGGAAGGAATTATACATAAAATAACTATATTTTTATACTGATTTTTTTTCACTTAAATTCTTATACTTTCTTTATTATTGTCATCATACTGTTGAGGACCTTCAATACAATATTTAAAGGGACATCCATGTATTCTGAACTTGAAAGGATTGTTTTCAACCATTTATCTTTAAATGATCACATTTGCTACATTACTTCAAGAAAGTGCCTTTATATTCCAAGTTTTAAAAATATTTATTTTAGCCGGCGCCATGGCTCAACAGGCTAATCCTCCGCCTTGCGGCGCCGGCACACCGGGTTCTAGTCCCAGTCGGGGTGCCTGATTCTGTCCCAGTTGCCCCTCTTCCAGGCCAGCCCTCTGCTGTGGCCCAGAGTGCAGTGGAGGATGGCCCAAGTGCTTGGGCCCTGTACCCCATGGGAGACCAGGAAAAAGCACCTAGTACCTGGCTCCTGCCATCGGATCAGCGCGGTGCGCCAGCCGCAGCAAAGGAAGACCTTTCTCTCTGTCTCTCTCTCTCTCACTGTCCACTCTGCCTGTCAAAAAAAAAAATTATTTTATTTACTTGCAAGGCAGAAGTACAGAAACAGAGACAGAGAGAAATCTTCCATCCGCTGGTTCGCTCTCCCAGTTGACTGCAATGGCTGGGGCTGAGCTAGACCAAAGCCAGGAGCTTCTTCCGGGTCTCCCACATGGGTGCAGGGGTCCAAGGACTTGGGCCATTTTCTACTGCTTCCCCAAGCACATTAGCAGAGAGCTGGATTGGGAGTGAAGCAGCTGGAACTCAATCCAGGGCCCATATGGGATGCCCAAGTCAAGGTGCAGCTTAATCTGCTATACCACAAGACCAACCCTCTGCATCTTCTAAGAGAACTGTTTCCCTCTACTTTTTTGCAATTTTATTTTATTTTTAAGTTGAATAAATTTATTTTTAAGGAATTTATTAAAATATAAGATTGTATAAAACATAAGATTCTCGTCAATTCTCATGTTAATGTGATAGAGAACCATGAACCATCACAGAACGTTCCAAAAAAAATTTTTTGACAGGCAGAGTGGACAGTGAGAGAGAGAGACAGAAAGGTCTTCCTTTGCTGTTGGTTAACCCTCCAATGGCTGCTGCAGCCGGCACACAGCGCTGATCTGAAGCCAGGGGCCAGGTGCTTATCTTGGTCTCCCATGGGGTGCAGGGCCCAAGCACTTGGGCCATCCTCCACTGCACTCCCTGGCCACAGCAGAGAGCTGGCCTGGAAGAGGGGCAACCGGGACAGAATCTGGCACCCCGACTGGGACTAGAATCCGGTGTGCCGGCGCCGCAGGCAGAGGATTAGCCTATTGAGCTGGGGTGCCGGCCAACCAAAATTTTTTTAAAGATTTATTTATTTGAAAGTCAGAGTTACACAGAGAGAGAAGGAGAGACAGAGAGAGAGAGAACTTCCTTCTGCCAGTTCCCTCTCCAAATGGCCCCAATGGCCGGAGCTGGGCTGATCCGAAGCCAGGAGCCAGGAGCTTCTTCTGGGTCTCCCACACTGATGGAGAGGCCCAAGGACTTGGGCCATTCTCTACTGCTTTCCCAGGCCATAGCAGAGAGCTGGATTGGAAGTGGAGGAGCCAGAACTCAAACTGGTGCCCATATAGGATGCTGGTACTGCAGGCAGCAGCTTTACCTGCTGCGCCACAAAGCTGGCCCCCAAATTTTTTGATTCATTGAGATAATACTGTGGTTTTCCACTGTATCTATTAATGTAATCTATTAATTTGATTGTTTTATTTGACCAACCTTGCATTCCAGGAATAAACCTAACTTAGTAATGACACATGATATTTTTTACACAATGTTGAACTCATTTTGCTAATGCCTGATTTATAATTCTTCCATTTATACTTGTGACAGAGATTAGACTACAATTTTCCTTTTCAGTCCTGTCTTTGCCTGGGTTTAATAGCAACGCCATATTAACAACATTAAAAATGAAAAATGTTTCCTCTTCATATATTCTCTTAATTATAGAAGGAGCTATTTCTTGAATTTTGAATGTAATGCACCTCCAATCATCTAGGAATTTGAATAACTGCAGAAGCAATATTTTATTATTAAATATATTAGTAACATTAATATTGTCTATTGTGTCAGTTTTGTTAACTTGAATTTTATTTTTTTCATATTTATTTATTTATATAAAGACAACAAATCTCATGGTTTTTATAGGTACAGTTTTAAGAATATAATGTTTCTCACACTTCCTCCCACCCTCCCTCCTGCCTTTCTTATTTTTCTTTGGATTTCTGCAATCACAAAATTTCAATTTAATTTATAATCAAAAACTTAATCCTCCACTAAATAATGATTTCAACAAGTATAAGTAGAAAGATCACTGTTCTGCAAGAGTATAAACAGGGCTATAAACGATTATCAACATGCAAGATGTTAATTTCACTCATATACTTTTTGTAATTATATTACTTATGATAAATCAGGAAAACATATATTTGTCTGTTGGGGACTAAGCTTAATGGTCTCCAGTTGCATCCATTTTGTTGAGAAATGTTAAGATTTCATTCTTTTTATGACTGAGCAGTAATCCATTGTGTGTGTGTGTATATATATATATATTTTTTTTTCTTTATCCAGTCATCTGTTGATGAGTATCTGCATGATTCCATATCTTGGCTATTGTGAATTGAGCTGAAATAAGCCTGAGAGTACAGATAACTCTTTCATATGCTGATTTTATTCCCTTTGGGTAAATTTCCAAGAGTGGGATGGCTGGGTCATATGGTACTCAATTTTCAGATTTCTGAGGAATCTCCATACTGTCTTTCATAATGGTTGAGTTTACATTCCCACAAAAAATGTATTAGTGCACCTTTTTCTCCACATCCTTGCCAGCATTTGTTATTTTTTTTCTTTTGGATGATAGACAATCTAATTGGGGTGATATGAAACTTCATTGTGGTTTTTATTTGCATTTCCCTGATGGCTAGTGATCCTGAGCATCTTTTCATGTGTCTGTTGCCCATTTGTGGGTCATCCTTTGCAAAATTCCTGTTCATAATACTTAACTGGATTCTTTGTTTTGTTGTCGAGTTTCTTGAACTCCTTATACATTCTGGATATTAATCCTTTATCAGATGTGTAGTTTGTTAATATTTTCTCCCATTCTGTTGGCTGTCTCTTCGCTTTATTGAATGTTTCCTTGACTGTACAGAAACTTCTTAGCTTGATGTAATCCTATTTGTCAAGTTTTGTTTTTACTGCCTGTGCTTCTGGAGTCTTATCCAGGAAGTCTTTACCTATCTTTGTCTTCTTACCCAGGAAGTCTTGCAGTGTTTGCCCTAAGCTTTCCTATAGTAATTTGATGTTTCAGGTTTTCAAGTTAAGGCCCTTGATACATTGTGATTTGATTTTTGTAGGGTGTTAAGTAGGGATCTTGTTTCATACTTCTGTATACAGAGATCCAATTTTCCCAACACTACTTTTTGGAGAGATTGTCCTTTCTCCAGGGAGTGATTTTAGCTCATTTGTCAAAGATTAGTTGGTTATTGATGTGTGGACTAATTTCTGGGGTTTCTAATCTGTTCCATGGGTCTGCATGTCTATTTTTGGGCCAGTACCAGGCTACTTTAATTATAATTAACCTGTAGAATCTCTTGAAACGTGTTGTGATGCCTGCAGCTTTGTTATTATTGTTTAAGTTGCTTTAACTCTTCAGAGTCTCTTGTGTTTCCATGTGAATTTTAGGGTTGTTTTTCCACATCTGAGAAGAATTTCCTTGGTATTGCATTGAATATGCAAATTGCTTTGGGTAGTCTGGACATTCTGATGATATCGATTCTTCCAATCCATGAGCATGGAAGATTTTTCCATGTTTTTGTGTGTGTCTTCTTCTATTTCTTTCCTTAATGTTTTATTGTAGAGATTTTTCACTCGTTGGTTAAATTTATCCCAAAGTACCTACCGTGAAAGGGACTGATCTTATGAGTTCTTTCTTAGCTATGGCATTCTTTGTGTATACAAATGCTAGTGATTTTTGTGTGTTGGTTTTATATCCTGTAACTTTGCCAAACTCTCTTACAAGTTTTAATTGTGTCCCAGTGAGTTTCGGTTCACTTATTATAGTATACGATCATATCACCTGCAAATAGGAATTATTTGATTTCTTCCTTTCTCATTTATATCCCTTTGATTTCTTTTTCTTGCCTAATGGCTCTAGCTAAAACTTCCAAAACTATATTGTATAATAATGGTAAGAGTGGGCAGCCTTGTCTGGTTCTGCATCTTAGTGGAAATGCTTCCAGCTTTTCCCCATTCAGTATGTTGCTGGCTTAATTTTTATTTTCTTAAAATTTGATCAATTTCAGTTAAGTTTTCAAATTGGGAGTCCAAAAGTTGCTCACAGAATTATATAACATGTATCCAGATATATCTGTATATTCCATATCTAACTTTATTTGCTCATTCTCCTTCTCTGTTTGTCTCTATCTCTCACTCTCAATTTACCTTATCAGATATTTGTCAATGTTATTGGTCTTTTCAAAGAACTAATGAAACGAATACAAAATAAACTACTATGAATTATATTTATAAATATTACACTGGTTAAGAAATAGAATCCTGTCACCAGCCCCTGAGTCTCTATGTGAGCCTTTCTCAGTTTTCCCCATGAGGTTATGCTATCTTGACTTTTATGGTAATCACATTATTGCTCTCCGTTAAACTTTTGCTAGAGAACTCAGCAAATTTATGCAACAAAGTAGCACCTTGTGAATTTTTAAAGCTTATATAAGCAGAATCAAATAGTACAAATGTATTTTCTCTTTTGTATCTATTTTCTTTTGTTCAATATTTTCAAGATTTAGCCAATCATTGCATGTTTATTGGAGCTTATTCAATGTTTGATTATCATGCAGCATATTAATCCATTCTAATGCTGATACAAATTTCTGATTTTCCAGTTTCATGCTATTATGCATAATGCATTATGAACATTTTTGTAAATTGATCCTGGCTTTCATATGCCTAAATTTCTCTCAGATAAGCAAAATTGGAATTGTTGGGGTTTAACGTATGCATATCTTGAACTTTACTGGTTAAGGACCAAATGTTTTGTAAGATAAGCATGCAGTTTACACTTGTCCTACAGAGATTTCATGTCTCTGAAAGAAGAGACTTCTCATTTGTGCTAAGCCATTAGGGTGGATGTGCAAAGGAGTTTAATTTGCATTTCCTGCATTATGGATGAAGTTGAACATTTTAAATAAGCTTATTAGCCATTTGGGTTTCCTCACTTGTGAGATGTCTGTTTTTCCATAGGTATATCTGAGTTTTTCATTTTTAGTTTTAGTTCTTTATACATTCTGGATATGAGTCCTTTGTTACTTATATATATTGCAGATAACTCTTATCCTGTGAATTTCATTCTTTAAATATGTCTTGTCCTCACTAAAAGTTCTTGATTTTATTGTAGACCTATCAATCATTACTTCCGTAATTAACTTTTGAAATCATGTTCAAGCAATCTTTTCCAACTCCAAACTGATTAAGATATTCTCATATATTATCTAGTAAAATCTTTATAGTTCTGCATTTTATATTTAGGTTTATAACTCCCTTGGAATTCATTCTTGTATAGAGTGTGAAGAAGAAATCTAATTTCTTTTTTTAATATAAAGATATCCACTTTTATCAGCACCATTCATTGAATAAGCTATCTTTCCCCTACTGTTTAATAGTGCCACATTTGTCTCTTTGAGGGTTTTCAAACATGACCCATTAGTTCATTTGTGGTCAGTACCCAAAAGCTTCTAGTACTTCACAGTTTGGATTATTCCAGCTGTATAGAAAATAAACCTTATATCTGATAAAACAGGTCCTCTGATTTCATCTTCCTAAGTTGTATTTTCAATTCTTGCTTGTAATTACTTATAAGTTTTAGAAATAATTTGTTATTTCACGCACACATAAACACAACCTGTTGATATTCTGATTTGCTTTATTTGAATTCCTTCAATTTGGGAAGAACTGCTGTTTCTCAATAGTGAGGCATCAGCCCATAATGGTGGTATACTACCTCCGTTAAGACCTTTTTCAATTATAATAAATAAATTTCCATAGTCATCTCTGTAGAGATCTTGTACATTATTTATTAGATTTATTTTTAAGTGCTTCAATAGTTTTGCAAAAGGTATCTTTTAAGATAAAGTATTTTTTATTTGTTTGTGCCTGGGATATATTTTTATATATTGATTTTCTACCACAACTTACTTTTTTAAATATTTAATTATTTATTTGAAAGGTAGTTACACAGAGAGGATCATCCTCTGGTTCACTCCCCAAATATCCACAATGGCCAGGGCTATCCCAGGCCAAAGCCAGAAGCCTGGAACTCCATCTGAGTCTCCCATGTGTGTGGCCAGGGCCCAAGTACTTGGGCCATCTTCCACTGCTTTGCCCCAGCTCTCATATGGGATGCTAGTGTCACAGGCTGTGGCTCTGTGTGGTTAAAAAAGCTACTACTATGTGGTTAAAAAACCACAGTACTGGCCCCTATCAGAATGTAATCTAACAAGATAACTGTAGATTACTGAAGAGTTTTCATCTACACAATCATAATCATCTTTGACTAGTAACAGTACTGTTTTCTCTTTTTTAATTCTTATACCATTTCTCTTCCTTGCAATGCTTCATTGGCTGGGGCTACAGTAAAATGTGATAAAAAAAAAAATGGTGAGAATAGGTACTCCTTACTCCTTCCTTATCTCAAAGGAGATGTTGTCAATATTTTACCATTAAATAAGAAATTTGTTATAGAGTTTTTGTAAATAATCTTTATAGATTAAGCGTATCCCATTCTATTGCTAATTTGCAAAGTTTCATCATAATGGACATTCCTTTATCAAATTTTTTGCAACTCTAAAGATAATTTTTTTCTTTTCATCTAGTAAAGTGTGAATATATACTGATTAATTATCTAAAAATAAAACAACCTTGCATACCTAGCATCAACCCAACTGGTCATGACATAATTCTTTTTGTTATAAAATTATATTTTTAATACTTTATTTTGAAAATTTCCATGTATTTTCACAAACAAGGTGAGTCTTTCTTAAGATGTCTACAGTTATCCAGGATTCATGAAATGAGTTAGGAAGTATTTTCTCTTTCTAGTCTATAAGAATTTGTGAACAACGGATAAAATGCACAAGTGAAGTCATTTGGACCTGGTGATTTCCTTCCAGAAATGATTTAGATATGGATTACATTTTTTGTGTGTTTTTATAGGAACACTTACATTTTCTATTTCTTATATCTTACAGTTTTCTGGAAATATTTCCATGAGAATAGTGGTATTCTGTTGCAATAATGAGTCCCACGTTACTCATCTATTTCTATAGTCACAGCTCTAGGCAATATTACCTATGGAACAAGTAATTGGATGCCTGTCACCCACATGGGATTAAAATCCAGCTCCTTGTTTTAGTCTCAGCCCAGCCATGACCCACCCAGCTACTATAGATGTTGGGGGAGTCAATCAGCAGTTGGAAGACTTTCTCTCTAACTCTCTCTCAAATAAATATTTAAAAATTCATAGAAAAATCAAAATAAAATGTTGCTGTTTTTCTTCTTTCTTTCTTTCTTTCTTTCTTTCTTTCTTTCTTTCTTTCTTTCTTTCTTTCTTTCTTTTTTTTTTTACAGGCAGAGTGGACAGTGAGAGAGAGAGAGACAGAGAGAAAGGTCTTCCTTTGCCATTGGTTCACCCTCCAATGGTCGCCACGGCTGGTGCGCTGTGGCTGATCAGAAGGCAGGAGCCAGGTGCTTCTCCTGGTCTCCCATGGGGTGCAGGGCCCAAGCACTTGGGCCATCCTACACTGCACTCCCAGGCCACAGCAGAGAGCTGGCCTGGAAGAGGAGTAACCGGGACAGAATCCGGCGCCCCGACCGGGACTAAAAACATTTTATTATTTGAAAGGCAGAGTTACAGAAAGAGAAGTAGAGACACAGAGAGAGAGAACTTCCTTCGGCCAGTTCACTCTCCAAATGGCCCCAACGGCCGGAGCTGGGCTGATCCAAAGCCAGGGGCCAGGAGCTTCTTCAAGGTCTCCCACACAGGTGCAGGGGCCCAAGGACTTGGGCCATTTTCCATTGCTTTCCCAGGTGCATTAGCAGGGAGCTGGATCAGAAATGAGCAGCCAGGACTCAAACCAGTGCCCATATGGGATGCCGGCCCAGCAAACCGTGGCTTCACCCACTGCACCACAGTGCTGGCCCCTCTTTTTTTATTGTTTATTATTTTCCTCTTAAAGATTTATTGTACTTATTTGAAAGGCAGAGCTACAGAGAGACAGAGAAGTCTTCCATCTGCTGGTTCACTCCGCAAGTAGCTGCAAGGGTCAGGGCTGAGCCAGGCTGAAGCCAGGAGCCAGGCGCTTCATCTGGATCTCCCACATGGTGGTGGGGCCCAAGCACTTTGGGTGTCTTCTGCTGCTTTCCCAGGTGGATTAGCGGGGAGATGGATTGGAATTGGAGCAGCCGGGACGCGAACTGTGCCCAATATGGGATGCCAGTGTTGCAGACAGTGGCTTTACCTGCAACACCACAGTGCAGGCCCCAAATGCTTGTTAGTAAAATGAAATTGTTATTAGAAACATGAATATTAACACCTCTACTAGGGAGGAGTAAGAAAGATGTGAGGATCGTGGTAAAGAGAGCTATATCATCTTTGAGAAGACAAAGTCAAAAACAGACCCTTCTGGGAAAGGGGTTAGTGCATTTTCAGTTGTTTCGCCACATTAGGTAGAATTGTGATGGTATTAGCTTCGTGTTACTACAACTAAATACCTGAGAGGAGCTACTTGGTAGGAAGGCTTACTTCAGACCACAGTTTTGGAGATCCACACTTCAGGACTGGGCAGTCTCATCAGTCTGGTGCCTGAGGAGTGTAGAGGGTAGCCATGGTGAGGCATGTGCAAAAGAATGATCACGTTATGCACTAGAAAGCAGTCACAAGGAGCTCATTTATCTTCTGCCCTCCATCTGGTGTCTCCATACATAGTCTCAGTGAAGAAATTAAGCACTGGCTCAGCCAAGTCAGCAGAAGTCAGGACTAGAGATGCTATATTAAGTCAGTTTTTCAAAACTGTAAAAAAATACCTAGGACAAGTTCCTTATGAAGGAAAGGGGGTTCATGTCAGCTCATGGTTTTGGAGGTGCACATTCGAAGACCTCATTGGCTCGGCATTCTTACTGACAGAATCCCAAAGCAGTGCAGAGTACCTCATGTCTGTCTCTCCTTATAAGGCCACTATGATTTGATAATAACCCCACCAATACAATCACTTCTCAAAGCCCCAACTCCAAACATTAAAATTGGATTAAGTTCCCACCTTCTTGGTACCACTAACGTAGTAGTTTGGGGACCAAGCCTTTTCTGTTCCTCCAACTTCTTTCCTTGACCTCCTGAAGAAGCTACCTTTACCTAAGTGTGTCCTTAGTCTATCTAGCAGCCAAAGCTTACTAATAAATCTTTACTGAAGGTCAATTGCAAGCTTAACAACATTATTTGAAGTCTGCTCAGATATTGTAGTGGGCTCACTTTCAATCTGATTGTACTACATGCAATATATTTCTTCGTCCTTTTTTTTTTTTTAAATATTTATTTATTTGAAAGTCAGAGTTACACAGAGAGAGAGACAGAGAGGTCTTCCATCTGATGGTTCACTTCCGAATTGGCTGCAACGGCCAGAGCTGAGCCGATCCAAAGCCAGGAGACAGGAACTTCTTCTGGGTCTCCCATATGGGTGCAGGGGTCCAAAGGTTTGGGCCATCTTCAACTGTTTCCCAGGCCACAGCAGAGAGCTAGATTGGGAGTGGAGCAGCTGGGTCTCAAACTGGTGTCCATATGGGATGCCGGTACTTCAGGCCAGGGCGTTAACCCACTGCACCACAGCGCTGGCCCCTCTTTTTCCTTTCTTAAAGTTAGCATACAATAATCACTGTTCTATATCTCGCTTTTATCATGTCAAAATAAGTTCTGGAAGTCATTCTATGCAAATACACAAATTCTTTAGCTTTTATAGCTGCAGAGTACTCCACTGCATAGCTGGAATCTTTTTATCAACAATCACTAGTTCCCAGGGTTTTGTCACCACAATAATGCTGCAATGGTCATTTTGGTTTTTGTCAGCAAACTTGAAGAAAAAATTAATACATGTGGGATTACTAGGTATATTAGTCAACTTTTCATTACTGTAGTAAAATACCTGAGGGTAAGCTAACTTTATAAAGAAAAGGTTTGTTTTGGCTCACAGTTTTGGAAGGTCACAGTCCAAGACCAGGGCAAGCCTCATTATTTTGGCCTCTGGTAACAGCACTCTATCTGGAAGAACCCCAAGCACACAGAATATCACATAGCAAGTAACAAGGCGAGTGGCTGTCTCTATCGATCTGTGGGCTCTCATGAAACCACCAGGGTCCGTCATGCCCTTATCTAACCTTAATCAGTTCCCAAAGGCTCCAGTTACACCACAATTGGATTGCATTTCCACCCTTTTTAACTTGGGTGTTTAAACTCCTGCATGAATTTGGGAGAATAATATTTAAATCATAGCACTGGGTCAAAGGACAAATGCATATATTGTGGTAGATGTTACTAAATTCCCTTTCACAGAATTGTAGTTATTTTATATTCACATCAGAAATGTGTCTATTTCCCTACAACCTCAGAAATATTGTCAAATATTTGGATTTCTTATAATTTAAAATGCTGTTAATAGATTAATATAATTTGAACACAATTTCTCTTGTAAAATTACCAACCTATATTTTTAAGTCACCTTTTTAAAGAACTATCTCTTTTAAACCTTTTGGCATTTTTTCTACTGGGCTATATTTTGGAGATTGAGTCTTAAGAGTTCTCCATAGGGGCCAGTGCTGTTGGGCAGCGGGTTAAAGCCCGGCCTGAAGTGCCAGCATCCCATATGGGCGCCGGTTCTAGTTCCAGCTGCTCCATTTCCCATCCAGCTCTCTGCTATGGCCTGGGAAAGCAGTATAAGATGGCCCAAGTCCTTGGGCCCCTCCCTGCACCCGCATGGGATACGCAGAAGAAGTCCTGTCTCCTGGTTTCAGATCGGTGCAGCTTCGGCCATTGTGGCCAATTGGGGAGTGAACCAATGGATGGAAGACCTCTCTCTGTCTATAACTCTTTCAAATAAATAAAATAAATGTTAAAAAAAATTCTCCATATATTCTAAATCCTTTGTTTTATGTATTATATTTTCTTCCTAGTCCACTGCCTAACTTTGTATTACATTCCATAAAAAATTAAAACTCTTTGAGGTCCAGATTGTGGCATAACAGGTAGAACAGTTACCTATGACACCAGCATCCCCTGTGGCCACCAGTTTTTGTCCCAGCTGCTCTTTTTTTTTCTAATTAAATATTTATTTATTTGAAAAGCAGAGTTAGAGTGAGGAAGAGACAGAGAGAATCTTCTATCCACTGGTTCACTCCCCAATGGCTGCTCCAGCCCAAAGCCAGGAGCCAGGAGATTCTTCCGGGTCTCCCAAGTGGGTGCAGGGGCTCAAGCACCTGGGCCAACCTCCACTGCCTTCCCAGGCACATTAGCAGGAAGTTGGATTGGAAGTGGAGACGCTGTAACTCAAATTGGCACCTATATGGGATATTAGCTTCACAGGCCCCCTGGCTGCTCCACTTCTGATATGGCTCCATGCTAGTGGCCTGGGAAAAGGAATCAGACAGCCCAAGAGTTTGGATCCCTGCCATCCAAGTGGAAGACCCAGATAAAGCTCCTAGCTTCTGCCTGGCCCAGCCCCAGCCATTGCAGCCATCTGGAAAGTGAACCAACAGATGAAGATCTCTCCCTCTTTCTCTGTAACTCTTCCAAATAAATAAATCATAAAAAAAAGTGTTTTGTTGCATATAAATGTACAGGTTAGTTTGGGGAAAATTCACAGAGTTTTTGCATTGTTTCTTTCTATTCATAAACATGTTAGCACTCTCCGTTTATTTTTCTGTCATTATAATATTTTCTCAGTGAGAATTTTTTAATTGATCCACTCAGTACTTGATGTGCATGCTTGATTTTAAGTGCCATGTTTTTCTGTAATTTTAGAAAACTCTCAGCTCTTTCTCTTCAAATATTGCTTTCCACTCCCTTCTGTGATTTTAATTTCTCTCTCCAGGTATCCTATTAAAGAGATGTTGGATAGTAACAATCTACTTTTTATACCTCCATAACACTTTTTAGTACTTTTCAACTCTGTGAGGGTTTCTGGGTAATTTTCTCAAATGCATCTATTAGTTTATTAGTTTTCTCCTCAATTGTATCTCTGCATTTCTAAAAGTTCAATCCTGTTCTTTTTTACATCAAGTTTTTTTGAAATTTTAAATCATGCTGGCCTATTATTCAGTATAAGCTATTTCTTGTAAACACATTAAGATAGCTTTTGGATTGATCTACTACTTCCAGTTCTTGCTATACAGATTCTATTTGTTTCATCTGTTTATACTCTTCTCATCTCTTTTCATTTCATCTTTTGCTTTTAATTGAGATCTTATCTTCAATCAGGGTCTTTTCTACTTTTTTGCTGAAAGACTGTTTTTCATATTCTTCGAGCTATTCCTGACAACTAAGATCAGACAAATGAAGTTCTTGGACTTATGTAGGTTATTAACTCATAATCTTCCACAGACCCAAGCTACCAACTCTTACACCTGCAACAGGAAGAGTCAGGGATCAACTCTTGAGCACTGGTCTTAAATCCCTTTGCTGATCTGGCATCAGTACACACTCACCACTCTGGCTTTGATATCTTGAAACTGAGCATTTCCACCCTGTTCTTTTAACCTTAGTTATATACTAGAAATATTTTTTCATTACATACAGAAGGAGATCTTTGATGTTTCCATTAGAAAGATACCCACTCTGAAAGCAGTAACTTAGCCACTCATGTTGCCAGAAGTCCTTAATTACAGTGTCTATTAAGAACAGCCACAGGCTGGTGCTGTGGCGTATAGGGTAAAGCTGCCACCTGCAGTGCCAGCATCCCATATGGGCACCAGTTCAAGTCCCATGCTCCACTTCCAACCCAGGTCTCTGCTTTAGCCTTTCCAGCAATGTAAGACGGCACAAGTCCTTGGGCCCCTGCCATCTGCATGGGAGACCCAGAAGAAGCTCCTGGTTCCTGGCTTTGGATTGGCCCAGCTCTGGCCTTTGCAGCCATTTGGGGAGTGAACCAGTGAATGGAAGACTCTTTCTCTCTCTCTCTCTCTTTGCCTCTCTGTTAACTCTGCCTTTCAAATAAATAAATAAATCTTGAAAAAAAAAGTGGCAAGTTTTACTAGATAATCTTTCAGAACCTACTGATAACACTTAAGCTTTTCTCCTTTAAGCTGCTAATGTAATTCATACTGATAGATTTCCTGACAATGAAATCCCTTACATTTTTAGGAAAACACTATTTGATGACTGAAAACTTTAAAGCAGCTGAAAGGCTCTTATCATAAGTAAAACATACATTCTTTTCTTGATAGTGAAAGAACAATTTGACTGTAAAAAATCTTCATAAAGTTCATAGAAATATATATTATGAAAAAACTATGCATGAATTTCAAAATTATTTACAAACTTCTTAATCCTATTTTCCACAATTTTTGAAGTCCTTTCACTCCACATCTTAACACATGAAAAATATGCACATGGCTTTCATCTGATAATGAGGATATACCCAAAACCTAAGCAGCAGATAGTTAATGACAAAAACCAGAAGCATGCTCTTTCAAGCTAAAATTAACTATCTGCTATATTTTGCCAGTGCATACCCAATACTTTTCCAAATTCATGCCTTATCTCTGGAAATCTCACCCTGTGGAAGGGAATCACAGTTCCTTCTATTCCTCCAGAAATGATAAAGGTTATGTATTCTCTCCCAGAAAAATGTTACACACAAACACAAAAATCTAATGTACTATATCATAATATTCACTACCTCTATTCTACAAGAAGAATTCAGATATGCCCACCCTACAGATAGACCAGTATACAAATGCTCAAACATACTAATGGAGGAAGGATAAGCAAATAAACAAGCAAGCAAATACATAACAAAGCAGGGGTTGATGAAGGAATCAATATTTGCCTATGAAAATTCAACTGAAGGAGTTAAGACTTGAGACATTAGGGCTGGAGCTGTGGCGTAGCAGGTAAAGCTGCCACTTGCAGTGCCAGCATCTCATATGGGCGCCGGTTCGAGTCCCAGCGGCTCCACTTCAGATCCCTGCTGTAGCCTGGGAAAGCAGATGACCCTGCACCCATGTGGGAGACCAGGAAGAAGCTCCTGGCATCAGATCGAAGCAGCTCCTGCCATTGCGGCCATCTAGGGGAGTAAACCAGCAGATGGAAGACTCTCTCTCTGCCTCTGCCTCTCTGTAATTCTACCTTTCAAATAAATAAGTATTAAAAAAAAAAAAAGACTTGAGACATCAAATATATTTGGGTTTTAGGTATTTATTTACAAAGTTCTTACCAATATAACTGCTTTTAAAATATAGCAAAAAGGGGTTATATACTAATCTCTGAAGTGGTACATAGATAGCATAGAAAAAAAACTTCTTGGTCAGTTAAACAATTAAAGTAGATGACTACAAACTGTTATGTGAAAATTAAACATTTGCCTTACTCCCAAATATATAGGAAATAAAAAATGCATTTATTCATAGGAACTTGATTATTTTGTATTCCTGACTATGAAAAAACAAAGACTATTGTAAAAGATGACATCAGGCTTTGAAAAATATCTTATAACAGCAAATAAATTTTCAATTTTAAATGTAATTATAAGACCACAATAAAATGTTGACCATATACATATCTATGTATTTCACAGCAGATTAGTAAAACTGATGGTAACTTTAGAATTAGTTCAAAAAAAATATAAACAGTCTTTATTACAATTTTCCCATGGTTTTATCTTTCAAAATAAAATTCCACACACTATCAAACTAAATCAAGATTTGCTAATGGCTAAAATTACCATAAATATTTGTCTCTGAACTAGCTACAAGTATTTACCAGTAACTTGCTTTCACAAAATACAATATTTTTTAATCTTTGTTATTGTCTCAATTTGCAAAGTATTTTCAAGCAATCCCCTTTAAGTGTTATTCGTATTATAAGGGAAAATCATTTATAATCCACATGCTAGAACTTGAAAACATCTGAGAATAAACTGCAAGAGCAGTAAATAAACAGTCCATGTGATACAAGATCCACTACTTAATCAGGAATCTATGCAGGTTTTTATCCAGTAAGCACTGTAGTATTATTTAATTTCTGTACAAATTGAGATTCACAAATATGTATTTCCACAAATTCATTCATGGGTACTATACAAATAGATTTACAGCAGTATTTGGTACCCATCAATAAAATTTATTTACTGTGTCAGGATTGCAAAGCTACTGATATCATGAATAACTTAAATTATTGGTCTTTGAATGAGGAATTCAAAGAGATAAATTACATCAAAATCAATATAACTTTTTTACATGCATTAACTTGAAAACTGTTAAGACATAAACTTTACTCTTTCAAGAGGAAAATCAAATGTATACTTTAGTGTTAAACATCTTCTCTCCAGCTTTCCCCAAGTGCTAATTACAAGTACCATTTAAGTCAGTTTCTCTTTCGAGTATGAAATGTTAATACATTTCTGTAACTTAAGATTCTTAAAGCTTCATATCAAATGAGTTGTAGATCTGCTTAAGGTATGACTTCTCCTCTCAAAGAAGGAAGGAAGGCTGACAAGGGAAGGAGATGGGATACCCTGCAAAGATAAAACAATATTTCATGTTTAAATTTTTCAAGAGATTCTATAGTTCACCACAAGCCTATTATTTCTACATTTAATAAGTTATAATAAAAATTAAGTAAAATGCACTTGAACTTGAAATTTTAAATCCTTTAAATAAAAGAATTTTTAAAAAAGGGAGGAGAATGGGGCAAAAACATAGTGAGAATTATTTAGCATTCTAACAACACAAACCAAATGGCTGGAGTAGTTAACTAGATGTTAATTCAATTGGGACAGATCCTGGCTTACAGGGATTAGTGACCTCACCTTCTTCTGCAAAATATTAATGATTCAGTGTTTCAGGTTATTTAAAAATAATTATAAATTAGTAAGCAAATTTGTGAGATAAGAAGACAAACCCTTCAGGCCGGCATTATGGCACAGCAGGTAAAGTCACTGCCTGTAATGCCAGCATCCCATATGGGAGTCAACCCTGGCCACTGCAGCCATTTGGGGAGTGAACCAGCAGATGGAGGATATCTTTCTCTCTCTCTCTCCCTTTCTCTCTGTCACTGTGCTTTTCAAATTAAAAAAACAAAAATTTTTTTTCTTTTTTCTTTTTTTTTTTACAGGCAGAGTGGACAGTGAGAGAGAGACAGAGAGAAAGGTCTTCCTTTTTTGCCGTTGGTTCACCCTCCAATGGCCGCCGCGGCTGGCGCGCTGCGGCCGGCGCACCACGCTTGTCCGATGGCAGGAGCCAGGTGCTAAGTGCTTGTTCCTGGTCTCCCATGGGGTGCAGGGCCCAAGCACCTGGGCCATCCTCCACTGCACTCCCGGGCCACAGCAGAGGGCTGGCCTGGAAGAGGGGCAACCGGGACAGAATCCGGCACCCCGACCGGGACTAGAACCCGGTGTGCCGGCGCCGCAAGGCGGAGGATTAGCCTGTTGAGCCACGGTGCCGGCCAAAAATTTTTTTTCTTTAAAAAAAAAAAATCAGGAGGCTTGAATTTGAGAAACCTCTCTGTGTTAACTCTTTCCAAAAAAAAAATACAGGAGACAGCTCTGTGGCATAGTAGGCTAAACCATCATCTGAAGTGCCAGCATCCTATGTGCGCACTGATTTGTGTGCTGGCTGTTCCACTGCTGATCCAGCTCTCTGCTGATGAGGCTGGGAAGGCAGTGGAGGATGGCCTAAGTGTTTGGGAGAACCAGAAGAAACTTCTGGCTCCTGGCTTCGCCTTGGCCTAGCTCTGGCCATTGCGGCCATCAGGGAAGCAAACCAACAAATGGAAGACCCCCCCCCCTTCTCTCATCCCTCTCTCTATGTAATTCTGCCTTTCAAATAACTAAAATCTAAAAAATAAGTAAATAAATATATATGCAAATACATCTTACAAAAATATACGAATAAATCTTTAAAAATAACTAATTTAATGATATTTTATGGGGCCGGTATTGTGGCGTTAACAGGTTAACCAGTGGATGGGAGCTTTCTCTATTTCCTGCCCCACCTCTGCCCTGTGTAATTCCACCTTTCAAATTTTAAAAAATGATATTTTATTAAATAAGAAAATTTCTAATGCATCTTTTCTTTTTCTACTATTAAGACTAAATGACCTTACAAAAATATTATATGGCAATATTCAAAGAAACTCTTTTAAGCCTAAATTGTTGTAAATTTAACACAGTAATAAAATTGTGAATTCTAAAGTCCCCATCCACCCAATAAGTAATTCAGGGGAGAAAGAATACTTTTGCTTTTCGAGAAACACAAATTTCAAATAGCTAATAAGCTCACATTAAATTTCACGAGGCTTGTTTCCATTATTGCTTGGCATATCTCCTAATTCTTCACAAATATCAAAGATGACTTGGATAGAACTTTTTTGAAATTTGAAAATCAATATTTCCTTCTAGTATCTCTGAAAAACTAGCTCGAGAGGCAGAATGATGTATAGATCGAAACCAGGAGTAATGAGAGCGCCCACGAGTAGAGTTTGAGCGCTGAACATAAACATGCTTAGTAAATCCAATTATATTGGTTGTGGAAACAGAATGGGTAATCTGTTAGAACAGAAACAAGCAATTGAGAAGACATGAATGTCTTTAAGATAGTTTACATACTTTTCTTATGTATACTATCAACATAAAAAATGGTATAACCACAAATATATTATTCTTCAAAAATGATTTATAAATTCATTTACCTTCATTTGAAAGGCAATACTTAAAATAGTTATCATAAATGCAAAAAAACAGAGATAGTATTTAGGCCTCAAGAACACTTATAATGCAATTTTAATAAATGAATGCTTGTCTGCATTTTGTCAATTTTAATTATTTTTGCATATATTTCTGCTGCCAACTAAACACAACTTTTCTACCATTGGTTAAGGTTAACCTTGATCAAAAATCTGGATAATATAGATTTAGCCATAACTTTGAAGTGTTAACTAAAGACTTAAAGCTTTTTAAAAAAATACTTGAGGATTAAATGCTTTCCTATACATTTATATATTATACATTTTTCATTTAAAACTGGTAGCCAGGTAGTGTTGTTCTAAATACTTTACATATATTAAATTACTTAATTCTTACAACAATTTTAGTTTTATTTTAGAGACACAAAATTAAAAAATCTTTAATAACCTGTGGAAAGTTATATGGTTATTAAGTAGCAGATTAAGGATCTGAACATTCCAGTTCCAGAATTAATCATTACACAAATTGCCTTTAAGTATATAATCATATCATTCACATCATATGCATATACAAGATTTTTCTTTACAAACACACACACACACACACACACACACACACACACACAGGAGGGTACTTCAAAAAATTTGTGGAAAGTAGAATTAAAAGTTTGAGTTTATTTTGATGACAAAATCTTTTGGGGGCCAGCATTGTGATGCAGTGGGTGAAGCTGTTGCTGCCCATGATGCAGGCATCCATCCCTTATGGGTGCCAGTTGAAGTCTCCGCTGTTCCACTTTTAACCCAGCTCTCTGCTAATCCACCTGGGAAAGCAGTAGAAGATGGCCCATGTTCTTGGGACCCTGCACTCACATGGAAGACCTAGAAGAAGCTGCTGGCTCCTGGCTTCGGCCTGGTCCAGCTCTAGTGAACCAGCAGATGGAAGACCTCTCTCTTTCTCTCTCTCTCTCCAATTCTGCCTTTTAAATAAATACATCTTCAAGAAATTTTTTTCATAATATACGGGGAAAGGGCATTATGAAAAAACATACTTTTAATTTCATTTTTCCACAAACTTTTTGAACTGCCCTCATATTTCTTTACAGTACCATGAAGTAAGTACTACTGACCTCTTATTTCACCTACAAAAATGCTGATAAGAGTAAGAAACTTGCTAAGCTAAGAAGTGATAGTCAATTGCTTTTATTAACCTCAGTAGGTTAGGTTAATAATTGTACAAAGTACTCAGATACTTAATGGCAGTAATACGTATTAGAAATGCCCTTCATAGTAATTACATATTTAATAATTCTTTTATTGTTGAGAATTTAGAATGTTTAGAAAAAATTTAAAAATATATATACAAATTTAAAACCTGTATCATCTGAAATTCAGTTTCAGAGGTTATATTTTACTCATCACAGAAACAGCAAAAGGAATCAAACTTAGTCTCTGCTATTATTAGAATCAATCTATATAAACAGAACTATAACTATTCACACTAGTAAAGTGACAAGTCACATTGAAACATGTTTATCTTTTAGAGATCTTGAAACACTATAATCTCTTGGCCTGCGCCGTGGCTCACTAGGCTAATCCTCTCCCTGCAGCACTGGCACCCCAGGTTCTAGCCCCGGTTGGGGTGCCCAATTCTGTCGCAGTTGCTCCTCTTCCAGTCCAGCTCTCTGCTGTGGCCTGTGAAAGCAGTGGAGGAGGGCCCAAGTGCTTGGGCCCTGCACCCGCATGGGAGACCAGGAGAAGCACCTGGCTCCTGGCTTTGGATCAGCGCAGTGCGCCGGCCACAGAGGCCATTGGGGGGTGAACCAATGGAAAAAGGAAGACCTTTCTCTCTGTCTCTCTCTCTCACTGTCCACTCTGCCTATCCAAAAAAAAAAAAAAAAAAACAAACTATAATCTCAATAAAGTTCCATACTGAATATCTCTAGTTCATTAATTATGAGGCTTTTCTCAGTTGCCTTTACCCAAGGACAGTTTAAAGTTTAGGAGCCGGCGCAGTGGTATAGCAGGAAAAGCTACCAGCTGCATTGCCAGCATCCCATATGGGCAGCGATTTGAGTCCCACCTGCTCTACTTCCAATCCAGCTCTCTGCTATGGTCTGGGAAAGCAGTGGAAGATGGCCCACGTGCTTGGACCCCTGCAACTATGTGGGAGACCCAGAAGAAGCTCCTGGCTCCAGATGGGCCTCGCTCTGGCCACTGCAGCCATTTAGGGAGTGAAACAGCGGATGGAAGACCCCTCTCGCTCTGCCTCTGCCTCTCTGTATCTCTGCCTTTCAAATAAATAAGTAAATAAATCTTCAAAAAAAAGTAAAAAGTTTAGAGAAACATCAAAATGGAGACATTAAAATTTCCATTTAAAAAAAATTAATAAATTCTCTACCAACTGCATGAATAAGTCAAGTAGTCCAATGAATCAAAATCACTTACTGCTAACGATGATGTGCTAGACAGACGACTCACTACATGCTTATCACTGCTGGTAGGGCTTCTGCCCTCCGCTGAGTTGTGGGATGTCATAAGAGCCATTCGGAAAGCTCTTTTTGGAGTTTTAGAGAAAGAGAATGCTCTGGTAACCTAGAGTTAAAAGAGTTGCCAATGGTTAAGCCTAGACAAAATTAATATAGCTGAGAAGAATGTTTATATATAAAGAAAAAAAAGCAAAGGAACATCAAAATTTTTCTGCAAATAACATATGGCAAAATTAAAATTTCTTGGGCATAAAGCAGTAAGAAAATGCAGTATATTATAGACTGTTTTACTATACAGCCAAAAAAAGAAAGGTAAGAGGAGAAACACCTAGTCTGGGAGAGAAGAAATCTGGATTCTTGTCTGATTCCATCATCATTTAGTTATAAAATCTTTAATCTAAAACCACTGTACCTCAATATCTTTATTGAAAGAGTGAAGAAGTTCATTTAAATCATCACTTAACATGTTCATCTATTATACATCATATGTGTTAAATGATGGGAGACACAAAGATATTGCAAGCCTTCTCCTTCAAAGGGAAAAAGAAAACACCTGGTAAATTTAAGATGACTATCTAACTGCAAATTGCCTTTGGAACCCTGAAAGTCTAGTTCTACTTTTATTACCAACATATTTATTTATTCACCAACAACTGACAAATGAAGAAATTATCTTCATCATGCAAAGAATAAAACACACTTTTAAGAGTCAGGAATAGATCCCTGGTCATCTGACTCTGTTGTATACCCTTTGCTCAAAAAATATCTGGAGGCAATATTTAGATAAATGCACAAACATCTAGATAAACACTAATAGTCATTTCTACTGAAGTATTCAGTTCACAGAGTATCACTATAATAAGAGTGGAATCAATAACAAGTTACCATAATCACTGTGGCAAAGAAGTCAACTAAAATTACTATCTCTGTGAGTCATTTTCTAAAACAGAAAAACTCTGTTGTATGGACTATTTTTATGATCCTTATGGCAATGCTATTTTAATATAATTTGAAAAATATATTTTAGATATAGGTCAAATAATTTCTCCAAAACTCACCTTTTTGGAAGTCTTTTTTATTGCTCTAGATGCTCTACTCAATGTACTGTCCATATCTTTTGTATTTACTTCAAAGGATTCTGGATCCACAGTATACATAAGATTCTCCTGTCAAAAAATAACATTTTTAATGGAGGAATCTAGAAAACATCATGCTGAGTGAATTAAGTCAGTCCCAAAGAGACAAATATCATTTGTTTCCCTTGATTGGCGATGACTAACTGAGCACCAAAGGGGAAACCTGTAGAAGTGAAATGGACACTATGAGAAACAGTGACTCGATCAGCTCTTGTGCTGACTGTTGTTGTACAATGTAATACTTTATCCATGGTAGTATTTTTTTTTTTCTCTTTATCCTAGTACTAGTGGTTGAACTCTGTAATTAACACACAATTATACTTAGGTGTTTAAATTTTAACTGAAAAGCGATCTCTGTGAAATATAAGAGTGGGAATAAGAGAGGGAGGAGATGTAAAATTTGGGACATGCTCAATCGGAACGGCCCCAAATGATGGAGTTAGAATTGTGCCAGGGGTTTCCAATACAATCCCATCAAGGTGGCATATACCAAGGCCATCTCATTAGTCCAAGTGATCAATTTCAGCTCACAATTGATCACACTGATAGGTCTAAGAGTCAAAGGGATCACACAAACAAGACTAGTGTCTGCTAATACTAACTGATAGAATGAAAAAGGGAGAGAATGATCCAACATGGGAAGCAGGATACACAGCAGACTCATAGAATGGCAGATGTCCTAAATAGCACTCTGGCCTCAGAATCAGCCCTTAAGGCATTCGGATCTGGCTCAAGAGCCCATGAGAATATTTTAGGCATGGAAAGCTAAGACACTCAGGAAAAAACAGAAGACCTAAATGAAAGATCTCTGCGAGTGAGATCCCAGTGGAAAGAACGGGGCCATCAAAGAAGGAGGTACCTTTCTCTGAAGGGAGGAAGGAACTTCCACTTTGACTATGGCCCTGTGGGAATAAGATCGAAGTCGGCGAACCCTAAAGGCTTCCATAGCCTCGGCAACTCATGACCAGAGCCTAGGGAGATTACTGACGCCATAAACAAGAGTGTCAAATTGTTAAATCAACATCAGGAGTCACTGTGTACTTACGTCTCATGAGGGATCTGTCCTTAATGTGTTATCCAATGTGAAGTGATGCTATTACTAGTACTGAAACAGTATTTTTACACTTTGTGTTTCTGAGTGGGTGCAAACTGATGAAATCCTTACATAGTATATATTGAATCGATCTTCTTTATATAAAGATAATTGCAAATGATTAAAAAATCTTGGTGTTAAATTGGAAATTGCATAGACAATTAATCAATTTTTTTTAAAAAAAAATCATGTAGGATCTCTGTCCTTAATGTGCTGTACATTGTGAATTAATACTATAACTAGTACTCCAACAGTATTATCATTTTGTGTCTCTATGCGAGGGCAAAACGTTGAAATCTTTACGTAATATGTACTAAATTGATCTTCTGTGTATAAAGAGAATTGAAAATGAATCTTGATGTGAACAGAAGGGGAGAGGGAGCGGGAAAGGGGAGGGTAGGGGGAGGGAGGGAAGTTGTGTGGGGGGGGAGCCATTGTGGTCCATGAGCTGTTCTTTGGAAATTTATATTCTTTAAATAAAAGCTTTATAAAAAAAAATAAATAAAAAAAAAATAACATTTTTATTATTTTAAAATTTAAAAAAACACAAACTGTAAAATCAAGTCTTAAGTACATGCTTACATATGGCAGTATTAATACTCAAGATGTTTGATTTGTTTACCATGATTTCTACTCTGAAATATACCAAATTAATGATAGTGGAAAGTAAGCATTCAATAAATGAATAATGCATGACAGGGACCATGGATATCAAAGCAACTGGAAACAGACAGCAATATAATATCTTCCAATTTTGAAATTCAACAAACAATACTAAAAAAGTCTGGTAGAAAAACAGTAATGCAAACTCTTTTCCTTAAGATCTTTCCCTTTCTTCCTCAGTTAGCATCTGGAAGGGTTCTAAATCAGATTCCAAACCTGTGAACTCATACCTGTGAGCTCATATAGTTACAAGGATTAGAAATCAGGGAATACACAACTTACTTGAAACTGCATGTAAACTTTGTGTGTACATGAGCAACATGTGCTTTTCTGAGGAGAAATTTCACAGCTTGAATCACACCCCCAAAGATCAAAGTTGGCTAAGAACCACTAACCAGGGGCCGGCGCCATAGCACAGAGGGTTAAAGCCCTGGCTTGAAATGCTGGCATCCCATAAGGGCGCCAGTTCTAGTTCCGGCTGCTCCTCTTCCAATCCAGCTCTCTGCTATGGCCTGGGATAGCAGTAGAAGATGGCCCAAGTCCTTGGGCCCCTGCACCCACATGGGAAACCTAGAAGCTCCTGACTCCTGGCTTCAGATTGGCACAGCTCTGGCTATTGTGGCCAACTGGGGAGTGAACCAGTGGATGAAAGACCCCTCTCTCTCTCTCTCTCTCTCTCTCTTTCTCTACCTCTCTCTGTAACTCTTTCAAATAAATAAAATAAATCTTTAAAAAAAAAAAAAAAGAACCACTAACCAAAATTAACCTTAAAGAAGACAACTAATACCCAAATAACTTAAATACTACAAGCTCAAATTATGTTTGGGCTTTCAGAGGAAAGCAAGTTGGACAAAATGTTCACATATAGCCCTCTTACCAATTTTCACTTCAAGTTTGTAAATCTAGACTATGAATTTGTAAATGGCCTCATTACTTTATTACTACATGAATATCCTCTAGCACCATCATTCTGGGCCACAGAAAATTTTATTGAACTTTATGAAGGATGTTTCTATTGGAAGGGTATAATATTATAAGTAATTATAAAGGAAGATAATACATACAAATACTTAGAAATAAAATGATAATTAAGTTTCTTTACAAACAAGATGTTATGTATTATACTGTACAATTGTAAGTGCTGCTTTAGCTCTCTATCACTAACATCCATCAGACAACTGTGCTATTCATCCAAAAGAATGTCAAGAAACCATCTGCACTAACTCCCCAAATGCCTGTATTCCATTTTGGACTACATGGGATCAAATCTTACCTCTGCTCTCAATCCACCTGCCAGCTAATGTGGTTGAGAGGCAGAAAATGGCCCAAGTACTTGGGTTCCTGCCACCCATATGGGATACCCAGATGGAGTTCTGGGCTAAGCTGTTACAGGCATTTGGGGAGTGAAGCCACAGATGCAGCATCTTTCCCTCTCTGTTACTCTGCCTTTCAAATAAATTAATTTTTTTAAAAAAAATTTAACAAATTAATTTAGAAGATTTCTACCTGGGTTGAGTCCCAGTTACTCTATGGTGATCCACCTTTCTACTAATGTGCCAAGGAGGCAGCAGATGATGACCCAAGTACTTGGGTTTCTGTCACCCACGTGGGAGAACCAGCGAGTTCCTGGCTCCTGTATTCAGCCTAGTCTATCCCTGGCTATTACAGTTATTTGGGGAGTGAACCTATGAGATAGAAGTTGTATCTCTGGGACCAGCACTGTGGCATATTAGGCTATGCCTCCACCTGCAGTGCCAGCATCACATTTGGATACTAGTGCATGTTCCAGCTGCTCTTTTTCTGATCCAGCTCTCTGCTTATGGCCTGGGAGAGCAGCAGAGGATGGCCAAAGTGCTTGGATCCTGCACCCACATGGGAGACCTGGAATAAGCTTCTGGCTCCTGACTTCGGATTGGGCCAGCTCCATCCATTGCAGCCATTTAGGGAGTGGACCAGCGGATGAAAGACTTTTCTCTCTGTCTCTCAATGTCTCTGTAACCCTGCTTCTCAAATAAATAAACAAATCCAAATCTTAAAAAAAAAAAAAAAGTTAAGTCTACTTATATTTTGGCATATTTCTTACATATTTTTCTGCATGTGTAAGTTTTATAATAAAATTGGAATAATGCTATTCAGTTTTATATGTTACCTTTTCAATTTTCTATATACTGCATTTTTCCTTGTCATTAAGTACTCATAGCAGCTAAAAAGTCTTTTCTGATAATACCTTAATTTTATCATTCTATTATTTTAGAACATTTTAAGTGGGATATTGGAGAACTACTGACCTTCAAAAAGTTTATGGAAAATGAAATTAAAAGTTTATTTTAGTGTACAACACTTTGAAATCATTCATAATTTCATCATACTATGTATCTTCTATAACTTTTCAAAGTACTCTCATATAATAGGTACAGAGTCCCAGTTTTAGGGAGATAAAAAGGTTCTAGAGATGAATGGTCATAATACAGCAAAACAATATGAATATACTTAATGTTACTCAATTGTACACCTAAAAACTTAAAATTGTAAAATTTTTATATACATTTTACACAGAAGAAAGCAAAGTAAATATTTTTGCACGTAAAAATTTTGAACATTACTCTAGTGGTTTTCTAAGCTAGAACAATAAAAGTGCACAAAAAGAATGTGTGTGAACATTTTCCAAGTTCATGGTATACAAACTGCTTTCCAAACAGGGTATACTGGAGTGGGCACCGTGGCACAGCAGGTTAAGATGTCGTCTGGGACACCTGTATCCCATACAAGAGTCCTGGGTCAAGTCCCAGCTATTCTATGCTTCCCATTCAGCTAGCTGCTATTGTGCCTGGGAGGCAGAGGATCACAGCTCAAATATTTTGAGTCCTTGCCACACACAATGGAGACCTAGATGGAGTTTGGGTCCCTAGCGTCAGCCTGCTCAAGCTCTAGCTATGAAGAACAAAATAGCAGATGGAAGACAGTTCCATCTCTGTCTCTCTTTCTCTGCTTCTCCCTCTCTATGTACCCTGCTTGGGTTTTTGGGATTTTTTTTTTTCAGCATTCAAGAGAAAAAATTTTCAATTTATTTTAACTGATAAATAATTATATATATTTAAGGAGTACAATGTGATGTTTCAATACATGTACACATTGTGAAATTATCAAATTAGGGAAAAAAAGGATATACTGTTTCAACATATATTCTCACTGAGAGAACAGAAAAAGAAAAGGTTCTACCTTGCCTTAGCAGTCCTTGAGATTGTCCTTCAACTGTTTTAGGGGCCAGCAGGTGCAGAGGCACAGTAGGTTAAGTCACTGCCCACAGCGCTGGCATCCTACGTTGGAGCACTCGTTTGATTCCTGGATGCTCTGCTTCTGGGGCAGTTCCCTACTAATGCGCCTAGGAAAGAGCTTCTCAATTTTCTTATTGCTGATTTTTAACTATTATAATCTTAGTTTGCTTTTATAACTTGTAACAAAGGATCAAAACTAATTATCTAAAATATAAACTACTAATGAGGAGGTTTATTTTGACTCATGGGTTCAGTCATAAACTGGGTGGCCCTGATAGTTGGGCAGTATTGGTTTGGCATCAGATGAGGCAATGGCAGACTGTGTGTGGAAAATAATCACATGGCAAGCCAGCAAGCAGAAAGAAAACAGATAGGTCTCCCTAGAAAGTTGGTGATAAAAGCTTGAGTTAAACCTATCTTCCAAAGACACACCCACGATGACCTGAAGAGCCCATCTCCTAAACCCAGTAACTAGATAAATGTTTCCAACCTCCTAGTAGCATTAACATAAGACTTTGAGGTTTAAAGTTTAAATGTCTACCATTAGTTGAGCAGCCATACCTATTCAAACCAAGGCAATTACTAAGCATATAATAACCACCCATGAAATAAAAAGGGATGAGATGGCTATCAATGTTTTCTCTCAATGAAGATAGGTATAAGTCTTTTACATTCCTAACAGTTCTGAGTTCAGAATGACTGAAAGAGTAAACATCTAGGTAGCTCACTAATATAGTAGTTAAGATGACAGCACAGCTGCTTGCTAAGCTATCAAGACCTATTTCTTTTCTCTTTCTCTGCAGAGGGAAAGGTAAATAAGGTAGATCACAGGCAATGTGCAAAATGGGGGAACTTAATTTCAGTAATCCTATTTCATTACTCTCTCACAAATTCCCATTCTCTCTTGCAAATTAAAAAAAAAAAACACTCTTTTTAATCTTTCTTTAAATAATCTTTCTCAGAATGGGCCATCAAAGAAGGAGGTACCTTTTTCTAAAGGGAGGAGAGAACTTCCACTTTGATTATGGCCTTGTCTAAATAGGGTCAGAGTTGGTGAACTCAAGAGGCTTCCATAGCCTTGGTAGCTCATGACAAGAGCCTCGGGTGATTATTGATGTCATAAATAAGAGTGTCAACTGTTAATCAACAACGGGGGGTGTCTGTCTTTTATGTACTGTACTATGCGAATTAACGGTAAAACTAATCTTCAAATAGTACTTTATACTTTGCGTGTCTGTGTGGGTGCAAGCTGTTGAAATCTTTACTACTTTAGTATATACAAAGTTGTTCTTCTGTATATAAAGATAATTAAAAATGAATCTTAATGAAGAATGGTATGGGAGAGGGAGTAGGAGATGGGATGGTTTGCAGGTGGGAAGGTGGTTATGGGGGGAAAAACTCTATAATCCAGAAGCTGTACTTTCAAAATTTACATTTATTAAATAAAAGTTTTCTAAATAAATAATCTTTCTCAATAAAATAAAAATGAATTTATAGTATAACCAAACCTCATTTTTCATAACATACTAATTAAAAGCATTTTATGACTTCTTCAAAGTATGTCAGGCATTAAAGAAGCTTTAAACAGCAAGATTTGTTCAGTAAGTCCCAAATTCACATGCACCTGAAACTAGTTTGAAAGACAAATTTGCTGAACTAAAGATTAGAAGATAGGGCTGGCACTGTGGCATTGCAAGTACTACCTGTATTGCCAGTATCCCATATGTGCACCATTCAAGTGCTCCACTTTCAGCCCTGCTCCCTGCTAATGTGCCTGGGAAGGCAGCAGAAAATGGACCAAGTATGTGGGCCCTTGCATCCACATAGGAGACCTGGATGAAGCCCCTGGTTCCTGGCTTCAGCCTGGCCCAACAATGGCTGTTGCTGCCATTTGGGAGGAGAACCAGCAGATCGATGATCTCTTGCTCTCCCTTTCTCTCTGCTTCTGCCTCTCTCTCTCTATCACTCTGCCTTTTAAATAAATAAATAAATCTAAAAAAAAAAATTACAAAGTGGTAATCAACCTCTCCCCCTGAGAATCATGGTATTACTTTCAGGGTAAAGTGAGCCTCAGCCACATTTCAGACCCCTATTTGTACATATTAATTCATAGGAAGTTTAAGTCAGTCGAGACACGAATTATTAAACTTTTATTCTCTTCTTCTATCAACAGTCATCCTAAACTAGTCTTCAAACTCCCAGATGCCAAGGAAAAAATTTCTACTGTGATATGTTCCCTCCCTTAGCCTGTGCCTCAGTGATTTCTTCAAACTGTAATCAAGTTTATAGCTAAGAGCTTCTGATTTGGCCAAATTAAAGTTATACCAAATTACAGACATTTATATTAACTTAATATGTATGCCTCATAACTAACAGAATATCTTTAATTTCAAATATAAATCACATTTTCATTACAAACATTATTGGCTCACAAGTGCAAACTTTTATATATGTTCTAGCTTCACTCAACAGTAAACAGAAATTCCACTTACTAGTTTAAAAACATCAAGTGAATACTACTACTCATAATTAGTCAGTGATAATTAAACTAAGACATAGGAGAGTTTGATTTTTAAAAGAAATATAAAGGGTTAGTGGCAAAGGTACTGAATTGTAGCATAGGACATTTAATTATCAAGTTTCTTCCAAACTAAATCAAATTGGAGGAAAGGGTGATATGATAATGCTTAAATTCCTTTATTAATAAAATTATACTGTGACACTTGAGATCAGAAATTTATAATGGCTTCAGGAAAGGTACTATCTAACTTCAGGTAATTTATAAACCTTAGAATTGGACCACACAATTAAAGACTACATTTTGGGAAGAAACTGAAAATACCTAAGTATTCTGATAAGATTTTCAATAGATTAAATTTTTAACCTTAAATACTAAAACAACGACATAAGGGGGCATATATTCAGAATGATAAAAAGCTAATAATAAGATTTGTCCAGAAATTAGGATAACTTCTAGATTTCAGTGTTAGCTTTAATCAGTCACTGCTGCTGGCCTTAGTTGTACATGTAAAATATTATTAGATTAAGTTCTTTCAGCCTGAAAATTGTAATTCTTAAGTCATTTATAAATAAACTTGACAAATTGTACATAATAAAATAGTTGTACTTATTTTACTTTTAATTAAAGTAAGTTCCAATTATTTAAGGCACCAAGAAATATGAGGGCAGTTTCAAAAGTTCATGGAAAAATAAATTAGAAGTCAATGTGCAGGACTGGCACTGTGATACCAAAGGTTAAGCTGCCATTTGCAATGCTGGTATCCCCTATGGATGCTGGTTCAAGTCCCAGCTACTCCAATTCCATTCCAGCACCCTGTTAATGCACCTGGGAAAGCAGAAAATGGCCCAAGTATTTGGGTCCCTGTTCCCATGTGGGAGATCTAGATAAAGTTCTAGACTCTTAACTTCAGCCTGGCCCAGCCATAGCTGTTGTGGCCAATTCGGGAGTGAAGCAGTGAATGGAAGATCTCTCTCTATCTCTGCCATTCTCTAACTCTGCCTTTCAATAACAAATAAATCTTTTTTTATATAATTTTTTTTTATTTGACAGGTAGAGTTATAGACAGTGAGAGAGAGAGAGAGACAGAGAAATGTCTTCCTTCCGTTGGTTCAGCCCCCTCAAATGGCTGCTAGGGCTGGCGATGCACCAACCCGAAGCCAGGAGCCAGGTGCTTCCTCCTGGTCTCCCATGCAGATACAGGGGCCCAAGCACTTGGGCCATCCTCCACTGCCCTCCCGGGCCACAGCTGAGAGCTGGACTGGAAGAGGAGCAACTGGGATTAGAACCAGGTGCCCACATGGGATGCTGGCGCTTCAAGGCGGAGGATTAACCAAGTGAGCCACAGCACTGGCCCCAACAAATAAATCTTTAAAAGAAAAATCATGTGCATTTTTCATGAATTTTTTGAAGCACCCTCATATATAATTGGAAGACAAAACCTACTTATTCAAAAGAATCAGAGAAGCTGGTGAGGTGGCACAGTGGGTTAAGCCACTGCATACTATACAGGCATCCCGTGTGAGTGCTTGCTGATTCCTGGATGTTCCATTTCCAGTCCAGCTCCCTGCTAATGCACCTGGAAAAGCAGCAAGTACTTTGGCCTCTGCAATCCATATGAGAGATCCAGATGAAGTTTCAGGCACCTGGCTTCAGCCTGCGCCTGGCCATTGCAGCCATCTGGGGAGTAAACCAGTGTATGGAAGATTCTCTTTCTCTCTGTCTTTCCCTCTTTCTCTGTAACTATGCCTTTCAGATAAATGAGTAAATCCCTTTAATTAAAAAAAAAAAAAAAAAAAAAAAAAAGGCAGGCGCTGGACTAGGAGCTAGGTATACATAAGTCTAACTAAAAAAAAAAAAAAAATCAGAGACGTTTTACATCTTTTGGACACACATACTTAGAAATACATTCTTGGCCGGCGCCGTGACTCAACAGGCTAATCCTCCACCTTGCGGCGCCGGCACACCGGGTTCTAGTCCCGGTCGGGGCGCCGGATTCTGTCCCGGTTGCCTCTCTTCCAGGCCAGCCCTCTGCTGTGGCCCGGGAGTGCAGTGGAGGATGGCCCAGGTGCTTGGGCCCTGCACCCCATGGGGAGACCAGGAAAAGCACCTGGCTCCTGGCTCCTGCCATCGGACGAGCGCGGTGCGCTGGCCGCAGCGCGCTGTCCGCGGCGGCCATTGGAGGGTGAACCAACAGCAAAAGGAAGACCTTTCTCTCTGTCTCTCTCTCTCACTATCCACTCTGCCTGTAAAAAAAAAAAAAAAAAAAAAAAAAAGAAATACATTCTTGGAGCCGGTGCTGTGGTGTAGCAAGTAGAGAAGATGGCTCAAATCCTTGGGACCCTGCACATACATGGGAAGACCTGGAGGAATCTTCTGGTTCCTGGCTTTGGATTGGCACAGTTCTGGCCATTGCAGCCAATTGGGGAGTGAACCAATGGGTGGAAGACCTCTTTCTCTTTCTCTCTCTCTTTCTCTCTGCCTCTTCTTCTTTCTCTGTGTAACTCTGACTTTCAAATAAGTGAATAAATCTTTAAAAAAAATTCTCTGCAATGTGACAAAATGTTCTCAAAACACTGACTAAAAGCTTTTTAAAAATGTACTATGTGTTATGTGTAAAATTTAAATTCAGGGAAGGACTCAACTGAAGTCATTGAATATCTGAATTTACAGACATAATTCTGAAGAAAAGAATTTCAACAGACTGAAAGGATTTTATGATATAAAACAGCACAAATGAAAACACAGTTAAATGTCTGCTGCCATCTTGTGGCTAATTATACTTTCTGAAATTTTTCTTGTTGTTTAGGTTCAGTTATATTATCACTGGCCACCTTCTGCTAGTAATTCAACAGATATATACATAAATTATTCAAATGCATTTAATATATCACTTATACTTTTAATCTATATTAAACATTTATTTGTTTGTTTCAAGGCAGGGAGACAGTTCTTGCATTTCCTAGCAAACTCCCCAAATATCTAAAAAAGGAATGTATAAACCATCTAGTCTGACAACCTAACAAAAATGCAGGACTAAAGACAGGCATTTTGTACAGTGGAGTGCCTAGGTTCAAGTTCAGTTATTCTTTCAATTCCAACTTCCTACTAATGCACACACTGAGAGAAAACACATTATGGCTCAAGTACTCGGGACACTGCCACTCATGTGAGGACCCAGATTGAGTTTCAGGCTCTTGGATTCAGCCTGGCCCAGCCCTGTCCATTTTGGGCACTAGAGAGTAAACCAACAGATGGACGATCTCGATCTCTCTTTCTCTCTCTCTGCATGCTTCCCTGCCTTTCAAATAAAATAAAAATAATTTTTTAAAAAAAACTTCTTAATGTCAAAAGAATTTCTACAATAAGAAATCACTATTCTATGAGAAAACCCATTTTACATTTGGATACCTACAACTATGAAAAAAAATTATTCCTTATAATGAGAAGTTTTATAAGGTTTATAACAAAAGCCATCTCTATTTTATCTTGCCAATATTCTAGTTGTATGCGTTGCCTTCTATGAGCCTCTTCACAGAACAATCCTTTACTTAAAATAACACATTCTTGGCTCATAGAAATTAAACAATGAATCAAAAGATCTGTTTATTGTTCTAAACTTCAAGGAAGGGAAGTTTAATTAAGGATTACCTACTTCATATTATGCCTAAATAGCATTCAAGGTCAGACTTAACATGCTAAAATGTTTTATTCCCCTAAGAACATCCAAGGAAATCTCACTTATGGTACTATTACTCTGAAACAATTATCTACTACATCAACACTTTCTCTTCAATCTCTGTAGCTGTGCAGAGAATAAGAGATCTATTTTTGTGGGTCATATATCTACCTCACATGTGGAGTTTAGGAAATAAAACTTATCTTTCAGGGGACCTAGTTTCATCCAAGATCACCACAGGCTACCCAGATTTCTGGAAAGTCATTTAACTTCAGTATTTCAATTTTCTCATCATAAAGGAATTATATAGTATTTAAGAGTTGGTGTAAGAAAAATAGATTGGCAAATTGAACTGACAAGAAAAGCAACACATTACAACCCATATCTAGCTTTCCAGATTTAAAGAATGAAACACACTTTTGCACTATAGTTTGACATCCCTATGTAAAAATCTGGAATCAAAAATGCTCCAAAAAGAGCTAATGGGATGCTCAAATTTCAGACCTTGGAGCATTTCAGATTCAGGATCTCCAGATGAGAGATACTCAAACAGTAAAGCCATTGGAAATAGTCCAAAATCTGCAAAACTGTACATTTTCTGGTCCTAAACATTTCAAACTCAAACCTGTAACAGCCATGTCCAAGAATACCAATGAAATGAAAATGAATGAAATGTTTTATGCATCTAACCTTTTAAAAAAATCTTCTCCAAAACAACTTGTCAAACCAGTTTTCCTGAATACATACAAAACTAAAACTCTCCTACATTCTTAATTAATGATAATTAACATATCATTAGAACCATATAGTTTTACTCTGGGGGAACACATTACCATGGAGTTTAAACTTTCTGCACAACACTGGTTTGTGAACTTACAGCATCGGCTTTACAAATGGTGTTAGCTACATGTCGACACAGCATCTTTAGCCAGTTTTCTTTTGGCAGGTCATCTGATGTCATCTGGAAACTGAGCAGGACATTCGCTTGCTCTGTTGGTGGCCTCACAAGCAAGGCAAAAGCATTATGGCAATCTAGGGTTCCAGAATATGCATAAATATTAAGTGTCACTCCTTGGAAAATAATTCACTTATACAAGTTTAATTCCTTCAGTGCAGTAAAATTCCAATGACATTAATTAATCTCCCCTCTCCCTGTCCCCTCTGTTTTCAAACAAAGAACATCAACTTGTTATATTGAAACATTAGAAAGAATTGTATTAGTAATAGTATACCAACTAAGGAACCGATAATAACAACTTAGTAAGTGGCATAAAGTAGTATTCTCTATGTCACTTAATATTTTCTATGATGAAGTTTAAGAAAACAGATCATTTCTTAAAATTTGAAGAATTCAAATTTTAAATTAAAATGCCACTGTAAGAATAATTCAATAACTCAGCCTACTTAAATCAAAGAAATAAAATGGCAAATATTAAAACTTTTTGTGACCAAGATACTTAAAATAGAACCTGTTTTGAACAGTGAATTCATTCATGACTAAAACCCAAAATAACATAATTTAAACACATTATGTAATCCTTACTAAATCCAGAGTTTGACAATCAAGTAAAAGAGTAACACAAGTTCTTGCTCAGATTTTAAGAATCATTTCTTGTGAATTCAAACCTTCCATTGTTAGAAGAATCAATAATGGAAAAAGTTTACATTGTAAAAACAGACGCCTAATATCCAGCATATGCCCACAAACACACACCACTAGATGCCAATTAAAGAAATGACATAGTTTCAGTTAGGTATACATTTCTGGCAACTTTAGATCTTCAGAGAATCTTCTCTGATACTACCAAATTTGGTCAATATAATTAATCAACTTAGAAAACTATAAGAGAGTAAATCAAATCTACAATGAATAGAAACTATTTTTACTTAGCCAATAATTTATCAAATGAGTATACCTTCTGTCTCTCTTAGGTCCAGCACCTTCTTAATCTGAGAAAGAGGCATTAGATGAATATGCTTAAGAGAAGCCGGGGGTCGAGTATGCCCATGAGGACTCCTAAAAGTGCCAATAACCTTGTGTCGTTTTCTTGCTATCTGATCAGAGAAAATATAAAAGTTATGATCAGTCATATTAATAAAAACAGTTAAGGACCAAATACTTTAAAATAGCATTAATCACATAAATCTAGATATACCTCACTTGAGCATGAATCATTAATAACTATACATAAGCAGCACAATTACTATGTGACAAAATCATAGATAAAACTGTATAGAGAAAATTCTCAAGTTTACATAAGACTGCAAAAGTGAGAAAAACCAACAAAGGGACAGAATGTATATAAAAGGTTCCAGTATTTTTAAAAAAACACTAAGAAGCATTGTGAGAAACAATAGGATCAAAAGATGAAACAAATACTGAAATAGGCCTTCAAATAATTAGTTTCTGCTTAAGAGCAGAATTTCCAATATCTCAGATCCTATGCAAGGTTATAATAGAACACAGAGGAAATAACACAAATGGTTCCTGTGTTCATAATTATTTATAGACTACTGCAAAAGGGAAGCATTAAAGAAGTAAATAATACATTAAACAAATGATACAAATTATAAATTCAGTCTGGTGTTAGGATTTAAGTTTACCTAAACAGAGTATTCATGCAAAAGGAAGAGACACATAAGGTGACAACAGAGAAGACAGCAGCAAAATCAGGTCCCCGGATTCAAGATGACAAAGAAAAGACGGAACAATGGCCATGCTATAAAGAGCTGCAGCCACGTGCAGCCTATTCGCTGCACAAACTGGGCTCGCTGCACGCCCAAGGACAAGGCCATTAAGAACTTTGCCATCCACAACATAGTGGAGGCCGCAGCCATCAGGGACATCTCCGAAGCGAGTGTTTTCGATGCCTACTACGTGAAGCTACATTATTGTGTGAGTTGCGCCATTCACAGCAAGGTGGTCAGAAATCGATCTCGTGAAGCCTGCAAGGACAGGACACCACCACCCGGATTTAGACCTGCTGGTGCTGCCCCATGGCCTCCGCCAAAGGCCAGGTAAGGAGTGTAATCTTTAAGGGCTGAAGAAAAGTTATTCTCTAGAAAAATAAAGTGGAAATCTATGGCTTATATAGAATATATATATATATATATATATCACAATATATATATATTGTGATCTAAAGATGTATTTAGTTTTTTCAAATTTGTAAGTTTTTTAATTTTGGGTTCTTGCTTCATGGCAAGTTTTATATATTATTTTGCCAGTGTTTTTTAAAGCCTCTTTTACAGTCATAATTATCAACTGAAAGACATTAACATAAATTGACTTTAGATTAAGTTACTTAAATTGAGATTCATTAGACATCATCATGAAAATGACACAGTATGACTAAAAAATGTACTATTCTGTGCTGGGGCTAATGAGAAAAGACTTAAACGCTAGTCAGTATATCATATTCACATCGAAACAGAAATTAAACAGGTCTATGATATACATCAACTATACATACCAAATACAAGGAGTTAATTTACATTAGTACAGTGAAAATAAGCAAAAGACTCTTAAAATAATTCTTTCCACTGTAGTATCTGAAAGTACTTTCAAGGTAAGTTGGCTAAGCAAAGCAATTAAACAGTTTCAAGTTCTTTCCTTTTTTAAAAGACTTATCTATCTGAAAAGCAGTCACAAAGAAAGAGAGCTTCTATCTACTCACACTGTCCAAATGGCCACAAGAGCCAGGGCTGGGCCAGGTCAAACCCAGAAGCTAGAAACTCCATTGTGGACATTTGGGGAGTGAAGCAGAGGATAAAGGATCTCTTTCTGCCTCTATGCCTTACAAATTTAAAAAAAAAGAGGAGTAAATTCAATGTTAGAGGAATTTCTGCTGATATGATTCTGAGTCATAGAGGCAAGGAGAGAATAGAACAAAAACCCACTGGACTCAAGAAAGTAAAGAAAACCATTTAAAAGTAAATCACAGCTCCCTTGGGAACAAAAGGATGAAAAACAGAATGGATTGGCAAAGAAGTACAGATAACCTAATCTACTGGATGGATGACCGAACTAGGTGACCCAGGGATTTCAACAGGAAAAACAAACAAACAAAAACCCTTAATAGATGGGGTAGACATTGTAGTGCAAGAGGTTAGGCCATTGTTTTGAGACGCCAGCATCCAATATCAGAGGGTTGGTTTGAATCCCAGCTACTCCACTTTTGATCCAGCTCCCTCCTAATGTGCCTGAAAAGCAGCAGATGATGGCTCATGTACTTGATTTCCTGCCACCCGTATGAGACCCGTGGATGGAGCTCCCGACCTGGCTTCAGCATGGAAAGTGTTGCAGCCACCTGTGGAGCGACCTCGTCCATGAAGATTTCTCTCCTGTCTCTCTCTTCTCTACCCTATCAAGCTGCCTTTCAAATAAATAAAATTTTTTTCAAAGACTTAACAGACGCAAACAAACATAAGTACAGAAAACCTAGATACATTAAAACCCGTGATAATACAAATTCAGATAATGTAGGATTGAAAACTGATTCCTTCAGCTACAGAGTAAGCTAAAGTTCTTACTGAGGAAGGGGAAAAAGGTAGCTGAGCATTAACGGCCTCTTAATATTTACTTTCACACTTTAGGCTCAGCCAATTGTGTATGATATTATTACTGTCTTTACTTTTGTGTTTTTATACTCTTACTGACCAAATGACACTATTTTTCATTAACTCATGACAACAAAACTCTGCATTTAACAAGTTGAAGCTTTAATGAGATTTCACTGCACCTCTAACTGCTCTGCACATGGCTTGTTCCCTTGTATTTTGCACTTTAAATAATAATGTATTTGATAGAAGAGGGCAGCACTTCAAGAGAAAAAAAGTAGAAAAGGATAGAAAGAAGAGTATTGACTTAAAAAAAAGGAAACCCACCCCTTATTTTGATGAAGGCAATGAAAAGTTACCCAGTAATAGAAACTTCAAATGTGTATTCTTATTAATGCCTGTTTTACCAAAACAAACATTTTTCTTTTCCAAGATGAAAATGCACTACTGTTTATCCTTCACTAGATTGTTAAAAATTCACTTGTGTAAATCAGAATTATACAATTAGTCATTTTACTCGAAATGATGCACTGACAACTCTTTCTCTAACATCTACTAATTCAAGGAAGAATCAAGGGATCATAAGGAATTCACATATGAAATTATCACATTATTTCCTTCAATTAAATTTTTCATCTTTGAAGGAAAGATCTTAAATTTCAAAAATAATGAATACATATACATAAAAATAAGAAGTTCACAAAATTTTTGATGTAAGTATTTATACAAGGGGTCTTCAAAAGTTCACGAAAAATTCATATTATAAAAACACTAAGGGGGTGGCATTGTGGCACAATGAGAGAAACACCTGGGACATTGGCATCTCATATGAGCACTAGTTCTTGTACTGGCTGCTCCACTTCCAATCCAGCTCCCTAATAGCCTAGGAAAACAGTGGAAGACAGCCCAAGTGCTTGGGCCCCTGTCACCCACAAAGGATACCCAGATGGAGTTCCAGCCTCCTGACTTTGGTCTGGCTCAACTTTTTAGCCCTTGCAGCCTTTTGGGGAGTGAACCGATGGATCAAAGATCTCTCTCTCTCTCTTTACCTCTTTCTCTCTATAACTCTCTGCTTCCAATAAATAAATTTTTAAAAAGAAAAAAACTATGCATGGATTTTCAAAGTTTCTGCATCAAAATAAACATTTTTCCATGAAATTTCTAAAGTACTCTCATATTTATTTTCATGGAAATAAATTGTCACTTTGACTAGAATTTGAAGTCATGGAAATGTAGCATTCTTCTGAATATTAAACATTCTCCTTTTGAAAGCACTCTATTAATAGTATTAAAACAACTATCATTCTCAGTTTTTTTAAAAAAATGATTATTTAAGTTGAGTTTACCTTTAACTTCTAGACTACACTTCAACCAAAGTTTGATTAAATATTCAGGGCAGTCAAAAAAATCATCATTGTTATTACATCATATAAGTACAACTTTACCTCCAGGCAGTCATTGAAGAGGAAGAGAGTTACTTGTTCTCCTCTGTCACAGGGGTGCTCACCTAGGGAAATCGTTTCAACTCTCTGTACTAAGCTTCGGTGAGAAGATAAAAGATTAGCCTGTATAGATGTAAAATAACAGAAGAAATCACTTGATATCAAGTAATTTTTAAGAAGCTGTACTTTAAAGAAAAGTGGTACCAAGATTTTGCTTGTATTAAAAACTAAATTAAATCAACAAGAAAGAGAAAGTACATTGACAATACTCAAAAAAAGAATATTTACCGGGCATCCATCTACTTCATAAACAACATCAAAAATTTGCTTTTGAGCCTCTGTTTTCCTTTTATCCTCATTAATATGCCTGAAAAATTAAAAGTTATTTTCAAAACATGAAACTGCATAGAAATACATATTAGATCACAAAAATCTGTGTGTGAATCTTAATTCTGATAAGTGAATCATGAAAATATTTTTAAAAGTATCACATTAGATTGAAAAAAACTCCAAATTTTTTCAAAAAAGTATGTTTTGCTATTTTACTCTTTGCTATATACTTTATCATGTTCACCATATATCTTCTAAAATACACAAAACTTATATAAACTTGAAGTTAACACAATTTTGGGGTACAGGCATTATGGCACAGTGGGTTAACCCACTGCTTGGGACACCTGGATCCCATTTCAGAGTGTTGGTTCAAGTCCCTACTCCTTCACTTCTGATCCAGTTTCCTGCTAAAGGCACCTATTTGGCCCAAGTTCATAGGTTCCTCCCACCCATGTGGGAAACCTGGATCAAGTTCCAGGTCCCTGGCTTCCAGCTGGCCCAGCCCTGGCTGTTGTGGGCATTTGGGAAATAATTCAGAAGATAGATGATTTATCGCTGTCACTCTGCCTTTCAAATAAATAAATGAGTCTTTTCAATTAAGACTTTATGCAAACCACTCAAGTCATATGCCAACCATTTCATTGAAACAAAGACCAAGATTACTGCTTCTAGGCAAGACTGGAGTAAGAGAGAATGGATTTATCATTGTGCCTGAAACAACTAAAATATCAATGATTACAGTACTGGTAATCCATATGGTAAGGTCTTCCACGCAGAGGCCCAACGACTTCGGCCATCTTCTACTGCTTTCCTAGGCCATAGCAGAGAGCTGGATTGGAAGAGGAGCAGCTGGGACTAGAACCAGCAGCCATATGGACGCTGGCGCTGCAGGCCACAGCTTTACCCACTATGCCACAGCATCAGCCCATACCCCTTTTTCAATGATAAACATAACCACTAAGCAGAAAACAAAAAAAGGAAACAGAAGTGTGAACAATAGTATATTTATAGTAATGACTTGCCTTGAGATGAATGTTCAAGAGAGAGAAAAAAAGAGATTATTAAGTAACATGAGCAAATTTGATGGGATGACAGAAATGTTCCTGATTTTGATTATATTGGTGGTTTCATGGCATTACATTCCATGCCAAATTTATGTCAAAATTATACTACACTTTAAAACATATGTAGTTTGTTTATGGAAAAAACTGTGCTTAAGTTACTAAAAGCTTGTAACACATTAATATTTATAATGTTTTTAGAATCTAAAACTTTAAGTTTTTGTTGGTTTCTTTGGGGTTACATAAATAGCACAGTCTAGTGAATTGCTGATATCTCCTTATCTCCTTCACCTGACAGATTATGGCTTTTTCAATCACCATAATAAGCATTTAATCCCTAGGCTAACTGTTCAAGAATCTCTTGGGGCTGGCACTGTGGTGCAACGGGTTAAAGCCCTGGCCTGCAGTGCTGGCATCCCATATGGGCGCCGGTTCGAATCCTGGCTGCTCCACTTCTGATCCGGCTCTCTGCTATGGCCTGAGAAAGCATGGGAAGATAGCTCATGTCCTTGGGTCCCTACACCCATGTGGGAGACCCGGAAGAAACTTCTGGCTCCTGGCTTTGGATCAACTCAGCTCTGGTAGTTGCTGCCATTTAGAGAATAAACAAGCAGATGGAAGACACCGCCCCGCCCCCTCCCCCCCCGCACGCCTGCCTCTCTATAATTCTTTGAAGTAAATAAATAAAATCATTAAAAAAAGTCTCAAGAATTTAGATTTGATCATACTCTGTAAGGGTTTTAAAATCACTATCACAATGCAATATTAAAATCTCAGCTGGGAGAGGGGCAGGGAATGATGAGCTGTGGTGTGAGTGCTGGTTGGCTGCTCTACTTCTCATCCAATTCCCTGTTACTGTGTCTAGGAAGGAGGATGGCCCAGGTGCTAGGTCACCTATGCCTACATGGTAGAACTGAAAAAAGCTATGGCTCCTGGCTTCAGACATGCCCAGCCCCAGCCATTGTAACCACTGGAGGAGTGAATCAGTGGATAGAGGATCTCTCTCCGTGTCTTTCTCTCTGTGTCTCTCCTAACTTTACCTTTCAAATAAATAAATAAATCTTTAAAAAATATTTTTGAGTTTTCAGCAAGTTAAACTAATGTTGAAAGAAAAAGAAGTCTTTAATCATTTGCTTTATTTAATCAGCTTATGACCCCTAGGAGCCAGCTTGACACTATTGTAACAGAGGAAACTGGTTAGAAGACTATTCTATTTGCTATTTAGGTTACCTAATAATCTTTGTTTACTAAAATACATTATACATAAATAAAAAATATCATCAGCTACTTGTAATTCTACAAACTGAAAAGACAAAACGGGCAGGTAACAATCTCTCCATTTTTTTCTTTTATAAAGACATCTTAACAATGATCCTCTACTTCATAAAGTTTGATGAAAGGACCAAGGTAAATAATGTGTGGTGAAGTATTTTAAATAGGTGTGGGTTTACAGAAAATTATCATATGGCTTCCAGATTACTAATTTCATCTCAACAAATCAAAAGCATGAAGGTTGACTAATCTGAAGATCATTCTCTCAAACAAGAGATTAATAGAAGTCTTGGGCCGGCGCTGTAGAATAGTGGTTAAAAGTGCCGCCTGCAGTGCCGGCATCCCATATGGGAGCCAGTTCAAGTCCCAGCTGCTCCAATTCCAATCCAGCTCTCTGCTATGGCCTGGGAAAGCAGTAGAAGATGGCCCAAGTCGTTGGGCCCCTGCACCCACATGGGAGACCCAGAAGAAGCTCCTGACTCCTGGCTTTGGATCGGCACAGCTCCGGCCATTGCAGCCAACTGGGGAGTGAACCAGTATATAGAAGACCTCTCTCTGCCTCTTCTCCTCTCCTTCTCTCTCTGTGTAACTCTTATAAATAAAGAAATAAATACATTTTTTTTTAAAAATGAGAGAAATCTTTTTGAATGCTCTATAGTGCTAGTAAAGTTTTTTCCTTTTTTTTTTTTTTTTTTAAGATTTATTTTATTTATTTGAAAGGCAGAGTTAGAGAGAGAAGGAGAGGCAGAGAGAAGTTTTCCATCCACTGGTTCACTCCCCAGTTGGCCATATTGACTGGAGCGGTGCCAATCCAAACCAGGAGCCAGGAGCTTCTTCTGGGTCTCTCATGTGGGTGCAGGGGCCCAAGGATATTTGGGCCATCTTCTACTGCTTTCTCATGCCATAGCAGAGAGCTAGATTGGAAATGGAGCAAAATGGAGCAGTCAGGACTCAAACCAGTGCCCATATGGGATTCCGGCACTGCAGGTGGCGGCTTTACCAGTTATGCCACAGTGTCGGCCCAGTGTCGGTTCTTCTAAGAGGTCCTTTGCAAATATTTTGAGAAACAATTTCATATAGAAGCACCTCAGGGAATCTCACGAATCATTTAATTAAATCTATAAATACAATGAAACAAATCAAAGAGGAAACTCTTGAAAGTGCCTTCTATAAGGCAAAACAGTTCAGGGTTAACAGTTTTCACTCTAATGATAATAGTCAGAAAAAATCATTTAGTATCAAAGCTAGTCTCTCAAATTAGACTTATAGTAAGCGGCTTAAGTGTAAAGATCAAGTTCCTCAAATCAAGCTGATTGAGTTGGTAGTATTAACACCTTTCCGATCAATCCTGGCAATTTAATCCAATACATTCCAGGTAAGAAATAAAATGTTAAAGTCCAAGTAAAAAAGAATCTAAGGCACAATAAGACTGAGATAATGCACTTACGTCATTACTTCCTTTAGTGACCCAATAGCTTTCTCTAAAGTGCTTTTGTCGGGATTTTCATCAGCTGTATGCTTCTTAAGATCTGTAACAATGTTTTTTGCACGATTAAAACAAATTCAGTGACCTGCCATCTAAGACTTAAAATTGCTGTCCTTGATATGAGCTGATTACTTTTAAAGCATCTAATCTTTACTTAAAATGTTTTAAGCAATGTTCCCTAAAAGATTCTCTGACACATCTGTCAAGAACTCAATAGTTGGCTGGTGCCACAGCTCACTAGGCTAATCCTCTGCCTGTAGCACCGGCACCCTGGGTTCTAGCCCCGGTTGGGGTGCAGGAATCTGTCCCAGTTGCTCCTTTTCCAGTCCAGCTCTCTGCTGTGGCCTGGGAAGGCAGAGGAGGATGGCCCAAGTGCTTGGGCGCCTGCACCTGCACGGAGGACCAGGAGGAAGCACCTGGTTCCTGGCTTCAGATCAGCACAGCACGCCAGCCATAGTGGCAATTTGGGGGGATGAAACAACGGAGGGAAGACCTTTCTCTCTCTCTCTCTCTCTCTCTCTCTGTCACTGTCTAACTCTGCCTGTCAAAAACAAAAACAAACAAACAAAAAAAGAACTCCATAGTTCACTAAATTTTCACAGTACATAAATTGATTTTGTTATACTGCTCTCTCAATCCCTTCTAGTAACACTTGGAAACTTCTAGATTCTTCAAATTCTTTCCATACTGCTGTGTGAAAACACATGATCCTCAATTAGCTCTATTATTATTTTATATTTCATAAGGAGACTCTGACAGCATCACAGAGAGCATCTAATATCATTAACAGCAGGTTTTATTTTGTTATTTTAGAGATTGACACTTAACAGGCTGACTCCTTTTATCCAGAATGCTTATCATGTTCTCTGTGCCACGTTCAGCACATTATAATCAAACATTTGCTCAATCTAGTTCCATGTCTACGTAATTTTTATATGGAATAATAGGGGAGAAAAAACTTAGAAATCAAGTTCATTTTAAACATTTTTTGTATTTCTACAAATACATAATGAAATAATATTTAAGGTTTAAAAACTAGCAAAAACATGCATTTTGGAAACTTGAGTTTGTTTACACTTTCTTATAATGTGTAAGAGATTGTCTTTAAGAGTTGGAAAACCATTTTATAAGCTATAATTCTCACTACATTAGATAACCCTAAAAGGAACAAAAATTACTATTGTGTACAATATACAAAAATAGTTTACAAAAATATAAACATTCATAAAATGAGCTTCCTTTTCTGCTGTACATATTACTATAGTAAAATTGAAAAATCAAAATTCCTTATGACAGACTTATTTATGTTTTTAATTTAGCTTTCATGCTTAACATAAAAACATATTATTCTACAAATATTACTTTAGTCAATTAAATGTAAAAGAATACACTTTTTATTTTAACACAGGCAAAATTCATTCTTATTTTTTTTTTTTACAGGCAGAGTTAGACAGTGAGAGAGAGAGAGACAGAGAAAAAAGCCAACCTTTCATTGGTTCACCCCCGGATATGGCCACTACAGCTGGCGCACTGCACCGATCCAAAGCCAGGAGCCAAGTGCTTCCTCCTGGTCTCCATGCCGGCACAGGGCTCAAGCACTTGAGCCATCCTCGACTGCCTTCTTGGGCCACAGCAGAGAGCTGGATTGGAAGAGGAGCAACCGGGACAGAATCTGGCACCCCAACTGGGACTAGAACCCGGGAGACCAGCGCCACAGGTGGAGGACTAGCAAGTGAGCTGCGGTGCCAGCCAAAATTTATTCTTAAAAACACTTTGCAGGAGCCCCCATTGTGGTTCAGCAGGTTAGGCACCAGTTGCAACACTGGCATCCCATATTGGTGTCCCAGTTCATATCCCGGCTGACTGGCTTCTGATCCAACTCCTTGTTAATGCACTAGAAAGACAGCAGATAATGGTGCAAGTCCTTGAGCCACTGCCACCCACTTGGGAGACCTGGACAGATATCCTGGCTTCAGCCTGGCCCGCCCTTGGCTTTTGCAGCCATTTGGGGAGTAAATCAGTGGACCGAAGATTTCTCTTTCTTTCCCTTTCTCCTCTAGTCTTTCATTTTGCATTTAAAATAAATAAATCTATGGGGCTGGCATCTTGGCATAGCGGAGAAACCTTCCAGCAATGCCAGCATCCCATATAGGCGCTGGTTTGGTTCCCAGCTGCTCTACTTCTGATCCAGTTCCCTGTAAATGGCCTGAGAAAAGCACCAAAAGATGCCCCAAGTACTTGGGGCATGTAGGAGACCTGGACAAAGCTCCTGGCTCCTAGTTTCAGGCTGGCCCAGTCTCGGCCATTGAGGCCATATGGGGAGTGAACCAATGAATGGAAGATCTCTCTGTCTTTCCCTCTCTCTCTGTAACTCTTTCAAATAAATCAATTAAATTAAAAAAAAAAAAAAAGAGTGTCGCTGTGGTGCAGCGGGTTAAAGCCCTGGCCTGAAGTGTAGGCATCCCATATTGGTGCCAGTTCTAGTTCCGGCTGCTCCTCTTCCAATCCAGCTCTCTGCTATGGCCTGGGATAGCAGTAGAAGATGGCCCAAGTCCTTGGGCCCCTGCACCCACATGGGAAACCTAGAAGCTCCTGGCTCCTGGTTTCAGATTGGCGCAGCTCTGGCCATTGTGGCCATCTGGGGAGTGAACTAGCAGATGGAAGACCTCTTTCTCTGTCTCTACCTCTCTCTCTAACTCTGTCTTTCAAATAAATAAAACAAATCTTTAAAAAATAAATAAATAAATAATAATAATAACAAGTACTCTGCCATAAAACTCCCTTCATAGATAATAATCTCTGGTTTAAGTTCTTGAATAAATGGATATATGCTTCAAAGTATACTAAATAATCTACGGTGAAAAAAAGTAAGCATACTGTCACATATATAGAAATTTATTAAAATTCAGGAAAAGACTAAAAAACTTGGATTATGTGAATCATCTCTCTCCTTGTAATTCTTGTGGATCAATTTTGTATTTACTTGTATGTAAACTAATTTTGCATTAGTGACACATTATGAAATAGAAGAAGGTTTTTTAAGTTTAAAGACAAAGAGTAGGATTAGGGCAAGATGGCAGAATAGGAAGGCAGCACACTGATAGTCCGGGGAGAGACAGTTTAATAAAAGTGGAGATACTACAGGTTCAAGGAAGAGTAGGGGAAGAAACAGCAGAGGAAACTCTTCCGGAACTAGTGATTCACAATGGACCTTCGAGTAGAGCGTGGGAGCCCGCAGTTCGGGACACCAGCGGCAGACTCAACACACCAGCGCTGGAACGCGCGGTGAGCCAAACCTCAATAGCCCGAGACACCGGCAGGGAAGCGGAGAGAGGAGACTAGAGCGAACAAGGCTTGAAACGCTGTGGGGAAAAGTTCACCAGGCTAACTAGAAGAGAGAAAGAAAAAAGTGACCAATACGGACACGGGTTTCTCTCTCTCCGCCCACCACACAAAGGTGAGCAAGACAAAGAGCAGGCGCCATTCTGGACATACGTCATAAGCAGGGCGACCTCAGGTCTGCACTGGCCCTGAGCCTAGCAGAAAAACCTGACTCTGGGCGTGGGGGTGAAATAACAGGAGATTAGAACCTAATGAATGTGTGGTGCTAATGAACTGAGACTGTGAAAAAAGAGACAGTTGGGGAGAGAACTCACGGAATTCACTACGTGAGTACTCTCCAGAGACGCTAAAGTTCAGTAGCCTTGGTAGCCCAGTGGTGAGACTACAGGAGAATTTGAACCCACACTGAGGCCGCAGAGATTCCCTCTGTGGTCCTTGGGAAAGAGCTTCTGATCTCTGGCTCCTGTGGGTATATCATTTGCCTGCTAACCACCCCCAATTCCATTCAGCTGTGTGGAATTACTTCCCTTTTGAACCAAAAAGAAAGAAAGAAGCAGAGAGAGATTTACCACACCTAACCTGGGAGTGTCACCTTTGGCACACCCTCAACCCTGAGGAACCAAACAGAGCTATCAGGCCACACCCATCTCAAGCCTCTAAGGCTCCATTGAAAGCAGACAGTCCACTTATCTAGAGTCATAGTATAACCAGAAAAAACACCACAGTAAAGAAACCAATATGCCAAACAACAAACGCAAAAACCGAGGTAACAAGAACAAGGAAGACACTATGACACCCCCAAATGAAAAAGACACCCCAATTCAAGATTACGAACATGATGAGATAGAAGAAATGCAAGAAGCAGATCTCAAAAAATTGATAAGAACACTAAGAAGTACACAAAAACAAATTCTTGAACTACAGAAATCCTTAATGGACAAGGTAGAAAATCTCATGAAAATGAAATATTAAGGAGGAATCAAGCTGAAATGAAACAACTAGTAGAAAATGAAACTGTGATAGTGACGAGAAATCATAATGAAGTGAAGAATTCAATAGATCAAATGAAAAACACATTAGAGAGCCTTACAAACAGAATGGGTGAGGCAGAAGAGAGAATATCGGACTTAGAAGACAGAGCACAGGAAACTATACAGTCAAACCAAAGAAAAGAAGAGGAAATTAGAAATCTAAAAAATATTGTTGGGAATCTACAGGATACTATTAAAAAACCCAACATTCGAGTTCTAGGAGTTCCTGAAGGCATGGAGAGGGAGAAAGGATTAGAAGGCCTTTTTAGTGAGATAATAGCAGAAAATTTCCCAGTTTTGGAGAAGGATAGAGACATCCTAGTACAGGAAGCTCATAGAACCCCTAGTAAACATGACCAAAAGAGATCCTCATCACGACACATTGTAATTAAACTCACCACAGTGAAACAGAAAGAAAAGATCCTAAAATGTGCAAGAGAGAAATGTCAGATTACTCTTAGAGGATCTCCAATTAGACTCACAGCAAACTTCTCATCAGAAACTCTACAAGCTAGAAGGGAATGGAGAGACACAGCCCAGGTACTAAGAGAGAAAAACTGCCAGCCCAGAATATTATATCCTGCAAAGCTCTCATTTGTGAATGAAGGTGAAATAAAGACCTTTCATTGCAAACAGAAATTGAAAGAATTTGTTGCCACTCGTCCAGCCCTGCAAAAGATGCTTAAAGATGTGTTACACACAGAAACACAGAAACACGGCCATCAACATGAAAGAAGGTAAACGAAGGGAACCTCACAGCAAAAGATCACAGGGAATTCAAAGCATACATTTGGATAAAGAAATTATGGGAAATGTACTCCATGGAATACTATACAGCAGTCATAAACAATGAAATCCGGTCATTTGCAACAAGATGGCGGAACCTGGAAAACATCATTCTGAGTGAATTAAGCCAGTCCCAAAGGGACAAATATGTTCTCCCTGATCGGTGACAACTAATTGAGCACCAAAGGGGAAACCTGTTGAAGTGAAATGGACACTATGAGAAACAGTAACTTGATCAGCTCTTGTGCTGACTGTTGTTGTACAATGTAATACTTTATCCATTTTAGTAATTTTTTTATTCTAGTACTATTGGTTGAACTCTGTAATTAACAAACAGTTATTCTTAGGTGTTTAAATTTTAACTGAAAAGGGATCCCTGTGAAATATAAGAGTGGGAATAAGAGAGGGAGGAGATGTACAATTTGGGACATGCTCAATCGGAACTGCCCCAAATGATGGAGTTAGAAACGTGCCAGGGAATTCCAATAGAATCCCATCAAGGTGGCATGTATGAAGGCCATCTCACTAGTCCAAGTGATCAATTTCAGTTCACAATTGATCACACTGATAGGTCTAAGAGTCAAAGGGATCACACAAACAAGACTAGTGTCTGCTAATACTAACTGATAGAATCAAAAAGGGAGAGAATGATCCAACATGGGAAGAGGGATACACAGCAGACTCATAGAATGGCAGATGTCCTAAATAGCACTCTGGCCTCAGAATCAGCCCTTAAGGCATTCGGATCTGGCTCAAGAGCCCATGAGAATATTCTAGGCATGGAAAGCCAAGACACTCTGGAAAAAAAAGAAGACCTAAATGAAAGATCTCTGTGAGTGAGATCCCTGTGGAACAAATGGGGTCATCAAAGAAGGAGGTACCTTTCTCTGAAGGGACGAGAGAACCTCCACTTTGACTATGACCCTGTTGGAATAAGATTGAAGTCGGCAAACCCCAAAGGCTTCCATAGCCTTGGCAACTCAGGACTAGACCCTAGGGAGATTACTGAGGCCATAAACAAGAGTGTCAAATTGTTAAGTCAACTTCAGGAGTCACTGTGTACTTACGTCTCATGTGGGATCTGTCCTTAATGTGTTGTCCAATGTGAAGTAATGCTATAACTAGTACTGAAAAAGTATTTTACACTTTGTGTTTCTGTGTGGGTGCAAACTGATGAAATCTTTACTTAGTATATACTGAATCAATCTTCTGTATATAAAGATAATTAAAAATGAAAAAAAAAATCTTGGTGTTAAATTGGAAATTGCATAGAAAATTAATCAATTTTAGGCCAGCGCCATGGCTCAACAGGCTAATCCTCCGCTTCGCGGCGCCGGCACACCGGGTTCTAGTCCCGGTCGGGGCGCCGGATTCTGTCCCGGTTGCCCCTCTTCCAGGCCAGCCCTCTGCTGTGGCCCAGGAGTGCAGTGGAGGATGGCCCAAGTGCTTGGGCCCTGCACCCCATGGGAGACCAGGAGAAGCACCTAGCACCTGGCTCCTGCCATCGGATGAGCGCGGTGCGCTGGCCGCAGCGCGCCGTCCGCGGCAGCCATTGGAGGGTGAACCAACGGCAAAGGAAGACCTTTCTCTCTGTCTCTCTCTCTCACTGTCCACTCTGCCTGTCAAAAAAAAAAAAAAAAAAAAACCTTAAAAAAAAAAAAAAGAAAATTAATCAATTTTAAAAAATATATCATGTAGGATCTCTGTCCTTAATGTGCTATACATTGTGAATTAATACTATAACTAGTACTCCAACAGTTTTTTTCACTTTGTGTTGCTATGTGAGGGCAAACTGTTGAAATATTTATGTAATATGTACTAAACTGATCTTCTGTATATAAAGAGAATTGAAAATGAATCTTGATGTGAAGCAAGGGGAGAGGGAGTGGGAAAGGGGAGGGTTGCGGGTGGGAGGGAAGTTATGGGGGGGGGAGCCACTGTAATCTATAAGCTGTATTTTGGAAATTTATATTCTTTAAATAAAAGCGTTACAAAAAAAAAAAAAAAGACAAAGAGTATAATACTGGGGCCAGTGTTGTGGCATAACAGGCAAAGCCATCGCCTGTGACGCCAGCATCCCATATGGGTGCCAGTTCACTTCCCAGCTGCTCCACTTCCCATCCAGCTATCTGGTAATGGCCTGAGAAAAGCAAAAGATGTTGACCCAAGAGTCTGAGCCCCTGACACCCATGTGGAAGACTCGAATGAAGCTTCTGGCTCCTGGCTTCAGCCTGTGTAGTGCTGGTCGTTGCAAACATCTGGGAAGTGAATCAGCAGATGGAAGATCTGCCTCACCCTCTCTCTAACTTTGACTTTCAAAATAAATAAAAAGCCTTAAATTAAAAAAATATTTCAGGCCAGGCTAAATTTATGTAGCACCAGTAATTATTTTTTAAATAATCTACAAAGTTTTTTCCTGTGTAAAAAACATATAAACTTGAATGCTAGAATCTAAAAACTTTGAAAATGAGAAGATTTCTACTTTAAAAAAAAATCCTATGAAAATATCTAATATAGTTTTATAATAGAACAGACAAGTACCATTTAAAAGTAATGCAACACTCGGTAACCTCTGCACAGGTCGGATGAGAAGTTCAACCAGGCTTTGCCGTCCACACTCTGGTTTAGCTTGGTTTATCTGAAACAAATTAATTTATTCAACAATTTAAAAGATGTTTTCTCCATAATTAGCCAGCCTCTATTTATGAGATTATATTTTATCATTAGTGTCTCAGTAGAAAAGATATGCTGGGCCTGAAATTACCTCTCGGGAAGCCCAAGGTTGACATCTGACACAGACTTTGAGTTCCTCTCTATACTCTCTATATATCCCATCTTAAGCTTCTCATAAGTCTACATCACTTACAAGCAAAAAAGTTTTACAATATTAACTACACTGACACTACTGGATACACTTAGTGCTTAGGGAAAAAAATCTTAATTAAAGACAAAATCTCACTGAAAATCTTATAGGTGTGTTGAGACTTAAAACATGTGTATCTTTGTTCAAACAAACACACAGAACACTCGGCTGCTTATTGGCATCCACTACATAATATATCGTAAAATCTTCTAAAACTAAAAAAGTTCCACCCACAAGTACAACTAAAATTAACACATTAACATATTCTTCCACTGATACAGTTTTATTAAAGTTATAATTTACTTTTTTGTTGCTGTTTATTGAATTCCTTCAGAAATGAGCCTCAGATTTTTATTTGAAAGAAATGTGTATTTATTACCTTGAGAAAAGCATGAAATCTTGGTTTCTGTTTTTCACATTTAATAATTGTTTCCTTGCTCATTTCAAAGAAGTTTACAAAGGGAGGGTAGGTTTTTACCAAATCTTTTGACTAGGAAGAAGAAATAGGAAAGAAACACATTAATTTGATATGCATGTCACCCTTAGACAATGAAAAATAATTAAGTCACAATCATACTGTATGTAAGAGTTTAAAAAAGTGAAATACAGAAATACATCGCCTAAAACTCTCACTAAAAAGTGAGTTAATGCCAAACAAAAAGCATCAATCGATACACATATTCTAAAACTTAAAAGCTAACAAAGGAGTGGGTGTTTGGCTTAGTGGTTAAGATGTCTGCATCTCCCAGTAGAATGGGTTTAATACCTGACTCCAGCTCCTAACTCCAGTTTTCTGCTGATGTGCTCCCTGGAAGGCAGCAATAATGGCTCAAGTATCTGGTTTTCTTCCAACCAAGTGGGAAACATGGATTAGGTTCCTGGCTCCTAGTTGTAGCCTCACCCCAGTGCCAACAGTCACAGGTATTTGGGGAATAAACCATTAGACAGGAAACTCAATCACTCTCTCTCTCTTAATTAAAGCTTTTTTTTTTTAAAAGCAAACAAAGATCCAGAAATGGGAAAAAATATATTAAAACTTTATGTATTAATACAAACAAATTAGAATGTTAAAACTTCTGTAAGCTCAGAAAATATTAAATTACAGCTAATCAACACGGAACCCAAGAGCATGTTATTATTTATTAAAGAATCCAAATAGCCATTACATGATCAATTATATACCTAAAAATAAAAGCAAGAAAAGGATAACTTGGATAATTCAGGAGACTAGGTATCCAAAAAAATGCACATACATGAAATTCTCAACCAACCAGAAAAAATACCTACGACCTTTATGGAAAGAAATAAAGTTGAGAAGAGGCTTCAGAAAATGAAATTACATATGCCAATACTCAAGGCACTGGAACTTACAAATCCTATTCAAGAAGATTCGGAGAAACTTATACTGTAAATCTCATTCATAGTACTTCATCAAAATTAATTTATTTTATAAACCTAGCTGTATGATTTTTATCTTAGTAAAGAAACAATTAATTACAAATCTTTAAACAGATATAGCAAAAGCAAAAAAGCATGTCAACTAAAAAAAGAGAAAACTAAAAAATTAAAGAAAGCTTCAAAAATCATATATCTGTGGCCATAGACTAAAGCAATTATAGCACAGTACAACAGTTAATGTTCTTCTAATGATAATCTTATGCTGTCAAAGTGTTAAATTGCATGTAGAAAGCATGTTTCAGAAAACAAAGACATTTCTTTTCTTTTCTTTTTTTTGACAGGCAGAGTGGACAGAGACAGAGAGACAGAGAGAGAAAGGTCTTCCTTTGCCATTGGTTCACCCTCCAATGGCCGCCGCGGCTGGTGCACTGTGCTGATCTGATGGCAGGAGCCAGGTGCTTCTCCTGGTCTCCCATTGGGTGCAGGGCCCAAGCACTTGGGCCATCTTCCACTGCACTCCCTGGCCACAGCAGAGAGCTGGCCTGGAAGAGGGGCAACCGGGACAGAATCCAGCGCCCCAACTGGGATTAGAACCTGGTGTGCTGGCGCCGCAAGGTAGAGGATTAGCCTGTTGAGTCACGGCGCCAGCCAACATTTCTAATATATTTTGTAATCATAACCATGTCAAGTTATAAAATCATCAATGTGTTCCTAATTCTGTATATATAAAGTACATGAAATTGATATACCTTAAATAAAATTAAAAACAGAAAAACTACCCTGCCAGTCCTTGATGAGTTACTTTAACCCAAAAACTTAAAAAAGAAAAAAGATACATACATATTTAAGAAAGATGTCACCAATGCTTTTGCTTTCATCCCAATTAACAATAAGGTCTTCAAGATCATCCTGAAATAGCAAAAATTGAAACATTTAAGATTAAATTTGACAGTCTTTTATACATCTTTAAATATTTCTCAGCCAATGAAAAGAAGTACTTTGCAAACTCTCTTAATTTGATAGAGTAAATAATTAATATCCCATTCCTTCTCTTCAACAAGGAATTAACTTTTTGAGAACCAAGGAAACATTCTTTGAAAAATGATTAAGAAAATATAAACAGAGCCAAGTCAAGTCAATAAGACTAGGCCTAACTTCCCATTATGATAGCTCATTATCTTATTAACTATAAAGCTGATCTGGTAATATTAATTATAGAAAACTACCTTTAATCTCACTGCTGACGCATTTTATTTAACATCAGTGATTAAAAACTATAATCTATGAGGGTCAGCAAATTTTACATAAAGGGCCAGATGGAAAGTCTTTTAAAGCTTGGAAGCCATTTGTTCCTGTCACAACTACTCAACTCTTTTTTTGTAGAATGGAAGCATGATAGATAATATATAAACAATTAAGTATGGCCACATTCCAGTGAGACCATCTTTACGAAGACAAGCCATAAGCTAGATTTGGCCCACGAATCAGACTTTACTCATGCTTGGTCTATAAAAATCTTCATAGTTAACCTTAAAACATCATATATTTATAAAAATTAAAAGACATTTAAAAATTGTATACAATAATAAAACACAAAGATAATAAAATGAGAAGCCAAGAAATGAAATATACAAATTGGAATTCTAAGTGATTTTAAAGTAGAAATCATCCAAAGTGATTTTAAAGAGGCTCTTAAAGTTCATCTCAGAGATCTTAAAGTTCATCCAAAGAGCCCTGGGATACCTGATCAATGGGATCCATGAGAGTAAAACTATTTTCATTATAACACAAAGACATTACTTGACTTTTACACTGTCATTCTCGCACAAATATACAGTAGCTTTCTAGAGGCTACATGATTTGTGATATTGCAACAGACTGAATATAGAAGCAGATATGACAATCATCTTCTATTAGGTCAAACAGTAAAAAACAAACAAAAGAACAATGTAAAACACTATTGTTCTCATTAAAATTTTTTTCATAAAGAACATACCAATTATGTTACCATATAAAGAGGTTATTATTATTTTAATGAATTAATATATATTTTGGAAATACATATACTAGATACAAAAGGATGAACAACAATATTGAAATTATGTCTATTAATAATCTTACAATGGTTACTAAGTGTTCAAGTAAAAGGAAGAATCAAACTTCCTTCCCTTTAAATCAAAAGGTAGAAATGATTACACTTAATGAGGAAAACATGTCAAAAGGTGAGATGGGCCAAAAGTTAGACTTTCTCATGCCAAACACTTAGTCAAGTTGTGAATGCAAAGGAAAACTTCTTGAACAAAATTTGAACTGCAATTCTGGTGAACAAGCAATAAGAAAGTAAAACAACCTTAGTGCAAATATGGTGAAATAGATTCCAAGATGGTAGAATAGGAAAAGGACATAATGCTTTAGACTAGGGGAAAATAGTAGTGAAAAAGTGGAGAAAGTACATTCCAAAGAGAGAGTTGGAAAGAAATCCAGAGTGGAAATTCTACATAAGAAAGAAAGATGGATTGGCTTCCAAGATGGCGGAGTAGGGAGGGAGTTTATTGCTCTAGTCCAGGAGAAGATAGTTTAAAAAAAGTGGAGAGTGCAGTCTCAGGGAAGAGTTAGGGAGAAAATGGCAGAGGAAACTCTACTGAAATTAGAGAACCACAGTGGACCTACACAAAAGGTGTAGTTGTCCACAGCTCAAGACTCCAGCAGCTGAGAGCCTACACACCAGCACTGCAAAGTGAGCTGAGACCACACTGCAACAGCCCCAGCCACTGACAAAAGCTGCAGGAAGAGCCTAGAGGGAACGCAGCTTGGAGCCCCAAGGAGGAAAGTACCAGCCAACTAGAGGAGAAAAAAAAAAGATGGGATGGTCAAGTTTCTCTCCCCAATCACTTTACAATGGTGTCCTGTAACAAGCCGATGGAGGAGGTTCCATTTTGGACATAGGTAACAACTGCACCAGGCTCATGTCGGCACCCAGGAACCAGCCAAGTGGAGACTCCTGACTCTGGAAGGGAGAACTAACAGAGGCAAGAAGCTTGTGACTGTGTGAAGCTTCTGTACCAGAACTGTGAAAAATTAAAATGAGAGTTTGTGGCAGGATTCATGGTGTGGTGGGACTTTGAGTAGTCTCATTAGGAAACTCCACAAGTCAGGGTTTCCTGGTTACCTGGTGAGAGACACTGAGGACTGCACAGATCCACTGTGTGGACCTTGGGACACTGAGGACGATATTATACCCACTGGAGCTAGGTACTTGGTCTCCATGGAGGAGAGGAGCTCAGCTGAGCAGAATTAAACTCCCTTTTGATTAAAAAAGAGAGAGAGAGAGAGAGAAAGAGAGAGAGAGAGGATTTACCAGGGCAAACCTGGGTGTCTCACCTTAGGCACGCCCTTAACCCTGGAGAACTGAACAGAGCTCTCTGGCCACACCCACTACAAACCTCTAGAGATTCACTGAAAGCAGCCAGTCCACTTATCTACAGAGTCATGGTACAATGATAAAAGCCACCACAGTGGGGGGGTGAGGGGGGTGGGGGGGCAATGAGTATCTCTACAAATGCTGGAACAACAAACACAACAATCCAAGAAACAAGAATAAGGAAGACAACATGATGCCCAAAAAAAGGAAATGATACTTCAATACTAGATTGTGAAGATGATAAGATAGAAGAAATGGAATTCAAAAAATTGATCATAAGATTAAACAGAAGTAATCAAAAACAAATGAACAAACTACTGAAATCCGTACAGGAAATGAAAGAAAATTTCTCTCATGAAATTGAGATCTTAAAGAGAAATCAAAATGAAATGAAGAATTCAATAGAAGAAATAAAAAATGCAGTGGAGAGCCTTAACAACAGAATTGGTAAAGCAGAAGAAAGAATATGGGACTTACATGACAAAGCACAGGAAAGTATACAGTCAAACCAAAGACAAGAAGAAATCAGAAAACTAAAAAACACTGTTGGGAATCCATAGGATACTATATAAATAGCCAACATACAGGTTCTAGGAGTTCCTGAAGGCATGGAGACAGAGAAAGGATTAGAAGGCCTTTTTAATGAAATAATAGCAGAAAACTTTCCTGGTTGGGAGAAAGAAAGGGACATCCAAGTACAGGAAGCACATAAAACTCCCAATAAACTTGACCAGAAAAGATCCTCACCACAACACATTGTAATCAAACTCACCACAGTAAAACATAAAGAACAGACTCTAAAATGTGCATGAGAGAAACACAAGATTACTTTCAGAGGATCTCCAATTAGATTCACAGCAGATTTCTCATGAGAAACCCTATAGGCTAGTAGAGAATACAGTCCAAGTCTTAAGAGAAAAAAAACTGTCATCCTAGAATACTATACCCTGCAAAGCTCTCTTTTTGTGAATGAAGGTGAAATAAAGACCTTCCATAACAAAGAAATTGAAAGAATTTGTCACCACCTGTCCAGCCCTACAAAAGATGCTTAAGGATGTGTAACACAAAGAAACACAGAAACATAGTCATCACTACGAAAGAAGGTAAAGGAAGAAAATCTCTCAGTAAAAGATCAAAAGAAATTCAAAGAAAAAATTGGAATATTTTTGGAAAAATGGCAGGGCAAAATCACTACTTATCAATAGTCACCTTGAATGAAAATGGCCTCAACACCCCAGTTAAAAGACATAGACTGGCTGAATGGATTACGAAACAAAACTCATTTATTTGCTGCCTACAAGAAACACATCTCACCCATAGAGACATACAGAGACTGGAAGTGAAAGGATAGAAAAAGTAACTCCATGACAACAAAAACCAAAAAAGAGCTGATGTAGCCATCTTAATCAGATAAAATAGACTTTACCACAAAAACTGTTCAAAGAGACAAAGAAGGGCACTATATAATGATTAAGAGATCAATTCAACAGGAAGATGTAACTGTAATAAACATATATACACCTAATTACAGGGCACTTGGCTATTTAAAAGATATGTTAAGGGATTTAAAGAGAGACTTAGACTCCAATTCAATAGTATTGGTGGACTTCAATATTCCACTTTCAGCAATGGACAGATCAACCAGACAGAAAATCAAAAAGGAAACAGCAGATTTAATTGATACTACAGACCAAATGGACCTAATAGATATCTACAGAACTTTCATCCTACAGTTGCAGAATACACATTCTTCTCAGCAGTGCATGGGACTTTCTCTAGGATTGACCACATATTAGGCCATAAAGCAAGTCTCAGCAAATTCAAAAAAGTAGAAATTATACCATGCATCTTTTCAGACCACAATAGAATGAAGTTGGAAATCAGCAATTCAGGAATCTGTAGACTATGTAAACACACGGAGAATGAACAACATGCTCCTGAATGAACAGCTGGTCATAGAAGAAATCAAAAGAGAAATGAAAAAATTTCTGTAAACAAATGAAGATGACAACACAACATATCAAAACCTATGGGACATAGCAAAAGCAGTGTTAAGAGGAAAGTTTATAACAATTAGTGCCTATATCAAGTAATTGGAAAAATAAAAAACAAATAAATGAGCTATCAATGCATATCAAAGATCTAAAAAAACAACAGCAAACCAAACCCAAAACTAGTAGGAGAAAAGAAATAACTAAGATTAGAGAAGAAACAAACAAAATTGAATGCAAAAAAATACAAAAGATCAGCAAAACAAAGAGTTGGTTTTCTGAAAAAATAAACAAAACTGACACACCCACAATGGGGACAGCGCAGCAGATTAACACCAGGCCTGACGCACCAGGATCCCATACCGGCGCAGGTTCAGGACTCAGCTGCTTCACTTCCGATCCAGCTCTTTGCTATAGCCTGGGAAAGCAGTAAAAGATGGCCCAAGTACTTGGGCCCCTGTACCCGCATGGGAGACCTGGAAGAAGCTCCTGGCTTCGGATCAGCACAGCTTTGGCTGTTGCGGCCAATTAGGGAGTGAACTATTGGATGAAAGACCTCTTTCTACCTCTCCTCTCTCTGTTTAACTCTTTCAAATAAATAAATAAATCTTAAAAAAAAACCACAATGAGGTTTCACCTCACCTCAGTTAGAATAACTTTCACACAGAAATCAACAAACAATAAATGCGGATTAGAATGTATGGGAAAAGGAACCCTAATCCACCGTTGGTGGAAATGTAAACTAGTACAGCCATTGTGGAAGATAGTATGGACATACCTCAGAAAGCTGAAAACAGATATAGCATATGACCCAGCAATCGCACTACTGGGAATTTACTCAAGGGAAATGAAATCAGCATATGAAAGAATTACCTGCATCTCCATGTTCACTGAAGCTCATTTCACAATAGCTAAGACATGGAATCAACCCTAGATGTCCAGCAACTAAAGACTGGATAAAGAAATTACGGAGTATATATACACTATGGACTACTACTCAGCCATAAAAAAGAATGAAATCCTGTCTTTTGCAACAAAACGGATGCAACTGAAAACCATTATACTTAGTGAAATAAGCCAATCCCATTAAGACAAATATATGTTTTCCCTGATCTATGGTAACTAAGAGTACTAAAAATGTAAGGTATAGGAGTGAAATTGATATATTGCACTTCAATGATTGTTCACCGCCCTTGTCTCTACTGTTGAGGAACAGTGTTATTTTTTCTTACTGTTTGCTGAACTCTTAGTCCTAAAGTAAAAAGTAGATCATGGTAAACATTAAGAGATGGAATGAAAGAGGAAGGAGAAGAAAGGGTGGGAGCATAGCAGAAGGGTGGGAAGGATCACTATGCTCTTCAATCATATGTATATTTGAAATACATGAAATTTATATACCTTAAATAAAATACTTAAAAAAAAAAATAATATGGCCGGTGCCGTGGCTCAACAGGCTAATCCTCCGCCTTGCAGCGCCGGCACACCGGGTTCTAGTCCCGGTCGGGGCGCCGGATTCTGTCCCGGTTGCCCCTCTTCCAGGCCAGCCCTCTGCTGTGGCCCGGGAGTGCAGTGGAGGATGGCCCAGGTGCTTGGGCCCTGCACCCCATGGGGAGACCAGGAAAAGCACCTGGCACCTGGCTCCGGCCATCGGACGAACGCGGTGCGCCGGCCGCAGCGCGCCATCCGCGGCGGCCATTGGAGGGTGAACCAACGGCAAAGGAAGACCTTTCTCTCTGTCTCTCTCTCTCACTGTCCACTCTGCCTGTCAAAAAAAAAAAAAAAAAAAAATAATATGGAAAATGGTTTACTAGACTAGTTAGAAATGAAGTCAGTTCTAACAGTCCCTAAAGCCAAAACCTAATTCAGAACAAGGCTCTAATTTTCTTCAATTCTATAAAGGCTGAGAATACTAAATGGCTAAGAATTCACATATATACATTCATACATACATGTGGGGGGGCTCTTTAAATTGTTGGAAATGTGCATTATCATTTAATTCAATTTTTCTAAACTATGAAGAAGCCTTATAAATGGCCAATGGTTTGGAGTTTAGTGTTAGAAAAACATGAGCTCAGTTCCTGAATCCAATATCATTAAATGATTGAATTTAGAGAGTAAGTTAACTTCTGTAGCATTATCACATCTCTTAATTGTGGAGAGTAATATCAACCTATTGCTCATTAGATATGGTGGTATTTAATAGATGGTTGGCTACATTTAAAAGAAGAAAAAAATCCTATGTATAAAAAAGAATATAAAATTTATTAAGCATATTTACATTATAAGATTACAGTTATTTTCCTTTGTGCCTATTCTTTTTTATAAATAATTGACAGCATGTAATAGTTTCATGGCAAAAAAGAACAGAGGTTTTAAATATGTGAGAAATCTGAAATCAGCTAAAAATTAACCAATATTGAATCTTACAAAGAATAATGTTGTATGAGAGTAAACTCAAGGACAAAAATCATTTTCAAAGCACCATTGAATCAGAACATGATTTTCTGAATTAAGAGTATAATCTTGTACATATAAAGAGTGTAACATTTTGTATTAGAATGAAACTTGCACACTGACTTGTTAAATGATGCAAACTCAAATTGATCCACAAGTTCATGCAGAACACTAAGATACAATCTACTGGACTTTCCATTCTACTTTTGAGTTGCTCAGTGATTCTTATAAACAAAGATATTTCAAAAATACCTTCTTCTTCAAATGTTCAGAATGCTAACTGGAAATAAAGATAAACTACCCTGAAATATTCTATCTTGGTAAGCAAATTAAAATTCCTTCAGAGTTCTTTTTAGTTCTAGAAATAAACAAATATGGTTGAACACTGATAAAATACAAAGTGAAATGCAAGTATTTAATAAACTGTATTTTGACTTAATTTATACATAATTTATATTTGCTTACAATGTGCACTAAAATCAGAAGCAATTAAATACTACTTGTTTGAAATGAATAATTCAGATTGATCTTTTTAATGCAATGTGCAATAAACATTAATATGGGTTGTTCTGAGGAGAAAGTTTACCAGTTATTCTCAATACCACTTAGGAAAAATAAAAGAAAATACAATTAAGCAATATTCAATATTTAAATAGCAGATTTATAAGTGCAACTAAACTTGCCCCAAACTAGAAAAAGCAGATACTTGGAATCAACGGAGCTTTCATCAAAGGAAAATCATTAAAAAGAGGATATAACCTTATCTTATATAGTTTTGGCATTTATATGTCCATAGAGAAATAAATCAAATGAGCCCTAGGTCCCTTTAAGTGTTACTACAGGTTTTCAAATAAACCAAAGAAAAACAATATACAACCCATGAATGACAAGAGTAGAAAAAGAGTAGTAGCAGCAGATACATTACTATATAAAAGCCTTCACAAGGCCCTAATTCCAATTTTTAGGATTAATGAAATAAAGAGGTAAACAATAAAAATTAATATGTATGGGAATAAACCAACAAGTAAATTAAAGGAATAAACAAGGAATTAAAAGCTTTGGTAGGAGCTGGCGCTGTGGCGCAAGGCTGGCTTGAAGCACCGGCATCCCATGTGGGCACCGGTCCTAGCCCCGGCTGCTCTACTTCCGGTCTGGGAAAGCAGTAGAAGATGGCCCAAGTCCTTGGGCCCCTGCACCCATGTGGGAGACCCAGAAGAAGCTCCTGGCTGCTGGCTTCGGTTCAGCGCAGTTCCGGCCATTGCGGCCAATTGGGGAGTAAACCATCAGATGGAAGACCTCTCTCTTTCTGCATCTGCTCTCTATGTGTAACTCGGACTCTCAAGTAAAAAATAAAAAAAATCTTTAAAAAAAACAAAAGCTTTAGGTACAAAATTTGAATACTCAGAAGCATTTAAAGATAACAATACTACCAGCCTAACATATACTAATTTACCTTTATCTTAGTGTGTACATCAAAGATATCTGGGATACTGCCAAAAATTGTCTTAATCTCTTCTGGTGCAAGGATAGGTCCACCACGTTGTCCTTCCTCTTCCAATGGTACTTGAAATAACTAAGAGAAAATAAAGATTAGTTTAAATAGATTGTGAGAATAAATATAGACAACAAATTACAGGATATGTTGACAGAGAAAAATACAATAAAAATTTTTCTTCATAACATTTTCTATTTTCTTCATTTATTTATACACCTCTGTATGCCTGTGAAACAGCAGGTTAAGCCACCATCTGAGACACCCACATCCAATATGGGAACCAGTTCCAATGTTGGATACTCCACTTCAGATCCAGCTCCCTGCTAATGTACCTGGGAAGGCAGCAGAAGGTGGTCCAAGTGCTACACCCATACGGGAGAGCTGGATGGGATTCCTTACTCCTGGCTTCCGCCTACACCAGCCACTGCCTCTTGGGGAGTGAACCAGCAGACGGATGATCATTCTCTCTTTCTCCTCCTCATCCCCCCATCTGTCACTCTGTCTTTCAAATAAGTTAAAAAGTTCAAGTCTGGCTGCTCTACTTCTGATCCAGCTCCCTGCTAAAGCAGGAGAAGGTAGTATGGTCTCCCACACAGGTGCAGGGGCCCAAGGATTTGGGCCATCTTCTGCTTTCCCAGGCCATAGCAGAGAGCTGGACTGGAAGTGGAGCAGCCGGAACTAGAACCGACGCCCCCGTGGGATGCTGGAGCCACAGGCAGAAGACCAACCTACTCCACCACAGCACCAGCCCCACAAATACATCTTTAAAAAAATCTCTCAAAACTGTTCAGCTTCCAAATTGGCCTCTTCCACCACAATTTCCCTTCGTTAACCCCCTTTTCTTTTTTTTCTCTTTTTTGACAGGCAGAGTGGACAGTGAAAGAGAGAGACAGAGAGAAAGGTCTTCCTTTGCCGTTGGTTCACCCTCCAATGGCCGCCACGACCGGAGCGCTGCGGCCGGCGCACCGCGCTCGTCCGATAGCAGGAGCCAGGTGCGAGGTGCTTTTCCTGGTCTCCCATGGGGTGCAGGGCCCAAGCACCTGGGCCATCCTCCACTGCACTCCCAGGCCACAGCAGAGAGCTGGCCTGGAAGAGGGGCAACCGGGACAGAATCAGGTGCCCCAACCGGGACTAGAACCCGGTGTGCCGGCGCCGCAAGGCGGAGGATTAGCCTGTTGAGCCACGGCGACGGCTAACCCCCCCTTTTCAAAGAGAAAAAAGTTATCTCTCTGAAAATGAAACTCAGATGATATTATCAGTTCCTGCTAATATCAAAAATGCATCTACAGCTTCTAAGACGATATAGCACATCATTCATTATTCATCCACTGGTGGCCTACTCTAGTCTGGGTTAGTAGTTTATCTCAACTCTCATTGTATCCACACTAATCATTGTAACTTGAATGATCCTTTTATTGTATTGTTTACCCAATCTTAAATACTTTTCCTACCCATATGCTTTTTAATTTGGGACAGAGAAACAAGAAAGAGACAGAGCAACAGAGAGCTCCCATCTACTGGTATCCTCCCCAAATGCCCACAACAGCCTAGGTCAGGCAAGGCCTAAGCCAGAAATTAATCCAAATCTCTCAGTTGTAGCTGAGACTCAACTATTTCTGTCACAGCCTGCTGCCTCACAGGGTACACATTAGCAGGAAGGTAGAATCATGAGTAGAGCACAGACTGGAACCCAGGACGTGAATAATGAGATGTACGTGTCTTAAACACTAAGTCAAATGCCTGAGCCCACTACCCATATTCTTCCCATGTACCAATCCGACCTAGACTTTTAAATTCACTTCATTTGTTTCTTCTTTATAACACATTTTCCAATTAACAAACCATAGAAAATCTCAGCCTCATATCTTCTGTAAGCTGGAAGAATAGTAAAACTCACCTTAACTAGACCTCCCTATGATGCTCATAACCTTCGACTTGGTACTAATAATTTTGTGTGTGTATGCTTTATCTCCCCTTCCAGTTTAAGCTCCTTTATAACAGAAATTCTGGTGCAGGTGTTACGCAGGTTCCGGTGCAGCCAGTTAAACTGCTATCTGCAATGCTGGCATCCCATATCAGCCTGCCTGTTCAGGTCCTGGCATTTGCACTTTCAATCTAGCAACCTGCTAATGCACCTGGAAAGGCAGCAAATGATGGTCCAAGTAATGGTCACCCATGTGGGAGACCAGGATAGAATTCTGGACTACTGGCTTCAGCCTGGCCAGACCCTGGCTGTTATAGCGTTTTGGGGCATTTGAGGAGTGTATCAGTAGATAGAAGATTTCTCTCTCTTTTTGTTGTTCTGCCTTTCAAATAAATAAATCTTTTAAAAAAACCAAACATAAACATTAATATTTATTTAAAAAAAATCTTCTCCAACACCTGGTACATTATCTCATATTAGTAGCCATCCAAATATTAATACAAGAAATAAAGAAGCTTCTAGATATTCATTTAATTGAGGCACTAAATTAAAACTAAGTTATTCTGGGGCAGGATTTTGGCATAGCAGTTAAGTCAACTCTTAAAAAAAACCCACATCCCGGGCTGGTGCTGTGGCGCAGCAGGTAAACACCCTGGCCTGTTGCAGCCAATTGGGGAGTAAACAATCAGATGAAAGACCTCTCTCTCTCTCTCTCTCTCTCTCTCTCTCTCTGTCTCTCTCTGCCTCTCCTCTCTCTGTGTAACTCTGACTTTCAAATAAATAAAGAAATCCTTAAAAAAAAAAAACCACATCTCTGAGGCCCGGGCTGTGGCACAGTGGGTTAATGCCCTGGCCTGAAGTGCTGGCATCCCATATGGGCAACAGTTCGAGACCCAGCTGCTCCACTTCTAATCCAGCTTTCTGATATGGCCTGGGAAAGTAGTAGAAGATGGCCCCAAGTCCTTGGGCCCCTGCACCCGCATGGGAGACCTGGAAGAAGCTCCTGGCTCCTGGCTCCGGATCAGTGCAGCTCAGGCCATTGTGGCCAACTGGGGAGTGACCCATTGGATGGAAGACACCTCTCTCTTCCTCTTCTCTCTGTGTAACTCTGACTTTCAAATAAATAAATAAATGTTTTAAAAAAACAAAAATCCCACATCCCATATCGGAGTGCCTGATTCAAGTTCCAGCTATTCTACTTCCAATCCAGCTTCTTGCTAGAGCAGCAGATAATGTTTCAAGTAAACTGGGTCCCTCCCACATGTGAAACACAGATTGAGTTTCAGGACCCTTATTTCTGTGTGGCCCAGCCCTGGATGTTACAAGGGTCTGGGGAGTGAAGCAGGGGACAGATCTCTTTGCCTATCCTCTCTCTCTCTCTGCTTTTCAAATAAAATGAAAATAAATAAAACTTTAGTTATTCAAATCCAATACCAAATTAAAAAAAAAATTTGTTACAGGGGCTGCCATTATGGTGTTTGGGTAAAGCTGCTGCCTTCAATTCCACTATCCATATGAGAGACAGCTAAAGTCATGGCTGCTCCACTTCTGATTCTCTTTCCTTTTAATGCCCTGAAAAAAACAGTGGAAAATGGTCCAAGTGCTTGGGCCCCTGCATCCATATGGGAGATGTGGCTGAAACGCCTGGCTCCTGGCTTTAACCTGACCCAGCCCTGGCAGCCATCTGAGGAGTGAACCAGCAGATGAAAGACCTCTCTTTCTCTGTCTTTCCCTCTCTCTTTCTCTTTCTCTGTAACTCTTTCAATTTCAATAAATACATCTTTAAAAGAAAAAAAAAATCAGTTTTATAAAAAGCTTAAAGGAACACTCCTGAATTTAGACCATAATATTTTAAATAATATATCTGACTAATTTATACTCAGCATAGACGTATGAAACTTTTGTCTTCAGTCTAATAATTTCACAGACTTTTTAAACAGGCGTTTTAGTGAATTTCATTCATATGCAAATTAGAATTCTAAAACTTCAGTGTGCTTTACCATGGCCTGAAAGGATTTACTTTTCTAGGCAATAAATGCTACCACAGTACATGAGCAGTATTTGCTAAATGGATTTTCTGCTGCTAAACCACACTTTGGCCGACTATAAAAACTTCAATAAGAAACTCCTCTAGGATGATTTCCCCTGAGGGAAGAGCAAACCTGACTTAAGTTTAATATATTAGATGGCCTCCTAAAACCCTGACTGTAACTAAACAAAAAATCAACTGTGAAGAATAACCTGTCCACCAATAAAGAATCCTTTCTATTTCTTATCCATGCACTTCACCAAACGTATAGGAAACCAAAGGTCATTAGATCAGATCCTAAACAGTTATTTTAAGAATTCAAGTGAAAATCAGTTAAAACCTAAACACAAGGGGCAGATATTCTGATGTAGTGGGTTAAGCTGCCACTTACAAGGCCCACATCCTATATCTAAATGTTAGTTCAAGTCCTGGGTACTGCATTTCCTATTCAGCTCCCTCTTAATGCACCTGGGAAGCAGCAGATGATGACAGCTCAAGTACTTGAGTTCTTGTCACCCGTTTCGGTGACCTGGATGGAGTCCCTGGCTCCTGACTTCAGGCTACCCCAGCCTCTGGCTATTGCAGTCATTTGGGGAGTAAACCAGCAGATAGAATCAATCAATCTCTTTCTCTCTCTTATTCTGTCTTTCAAATAAATAAATCTTTAAAAAACACAAACAAAAAACTAAACTCATATCAGAATTTCCGTATCATTTTTCTATTCAAGGATAAGTTTGGGCCGGTACCATGGCTCACTTGGCTAATCCTACACCTGCAGTGCCAGCACCCCGGGTTCTAGTCCCGGTTGGGGTGCCGCATTCTGTCCTGGTTGCTCCTCTTCCAGTCCAGCTCTTTGCTGTAGCCCGAGAAGGCAGTGGAGGATGGCCCAAGTGCTGGGGCTCCTGCACCCGCATAGGAGACCAGGAGGAAGCACCTGGCTCCTGGCTTCGGATGGGCACAGTGTGCCAGCTGTAGCGGCCATTCGGGGGGTGAACCAACGGAAGGAAGACCCTTCTCTCTCTCTCTCTCTAACTCTGCCTGTCAAAAAAAAAAAAAAACAAAAAGGATAACTTTGGTGACATCAACATTATTTTTTAAAGACTTATTTACTTATTTTAAAGAACTACAGAGAGGGAGCAAGGAAGAGAGATCATCCATCTGCTGCTTCACCCCCAAGATGGCCACAACAGCAGGGCTGAGCCAGGCTGAAGCCAGGAGTGTCATACCCATCTCCCAGAAGGGTAGGAGGGGCCCAAGCAATTGGGCCATCTTCTACCGCTTTCCCAGGCCAATAGTAGGGAGCTGGATCGTAAGTGGGACAGCTGGTGTGAACAGAGCACATATAGGATGCTAGTGTCACAGACAGTGGCTGTAGCCTCTATTCCAAAATGCGGCCCTAAACTTCATTTTCTTGATAGTATATCAAACTATCTACTTCACTAACTAAAATGAGTGCATTGCTTTCTACAGATGCCAAAATAATATCCTACTGTGTTTTCAGAATCTCAAATTTCAGTTTACTCCTTAATATTTTCTTCAATCTCATCCTACAAGGATTCATGAAACCTATTGTTTTTCTTCAGAGATAACTTCATTGTACATTTTAATATTGATAAGCAATTTATGACTAGTCACTTCACACTTGACATATCACATGACAAGATTAGTGAAAAATATTACTGACACTGATACTATGCTTCATTTCTGTCTATACTTTTTTTTGCAACTAGATAGTTCACTAATTAAAGCTTTCATTTTTACTTTAGAACACTTACTTTCAGAAAGTTATCTACCACTTTCAAATACAAATATAGTATCTTTTTTGCTAAGATTTATCTTTATTTCTTCTAAAGGCAGATTCAAAGAGAGAATATGTACACAATCTTTCACCTGCTTGCTGGTCTATTCCCCAAATGCCTGCAACAGCTAGGTCTGGGCCAGGCCAAAGCCAGGAGTCAGGAACTCCAACCAGGTCTTCCACCTGGGTAGCAGGGATCCAAGTACTTGAGCCACCTACCACTGCCTTTCCAGGTGCATTAGCAGGGAGCTGGATCAAACAAAAGTACAGTAGCTGAGACTCAAACTGACAGTACTATTTTAGATGTCGGAGTCACAAGCAGGAGCTTAACTCAGTGTACAACAACGGACCCAAAGGCAGTATCTTGATAGGGATCCCTATCAAACTCAATCCCCTCTCAGATCATATATTGAACATCTTTCTTTCCTTAACATCTTTATTAAAAACAGTGCTATTTCTGGATGAATAAAATACTCACGTTTATCATTTCCCAGACAGCAGTTTTTGTCATTCGTTTTTATTTTAATATCTATGTTCAAATTGCATGTGTATATAATTTTCTTGTAAGAAATATATTTCAGATTTCATACTAAGGAACACTGGAACAAAAATCATTTTACAACAAAACTCGCACTTACCTGAATAATTGTCGCCAATATATTTACATAATTACTTTCAGTCTGATAGAGCTCTTTTGCAACTTGCCACCGGGCTGACTGCTTTAAAGGAATTGGAGTGGAATTTTTAGAAGACTTAGTACAAGATTTTGGTGTCTCTGAAAGAGAAAAAGGAGGAAAGATTCAACAGAAGCCAGATATACATACCAAAAAGTGTACAAGCCTAATAGAGAAAAAGGGGGTGGAAGGGCAAATACCTACTCTTTAAACATACCACAACAAAGATGGTCATTAAAGTAAAATTCCCTCAGAGGATAAGGCCAGAAAAAAAACAGAATAATGATCAAAAATACCACTCCAAATTGATAAGCAACTAAGTAAACTGCCTATACTCTTCAAAAATGTCAAAGTTATTTAAAAAAGGGGCCAGCATTGTGGCCTAGCAAGTAAAGCTGCTGCCTGCAATGCTGGCATCCCATTTGTGTGCCATTTCGAGTGCCACCTGCTCCACTTCTGATCCAGCTCCCTGCTAATTCACCTGGGAAGGCAGCAAAGGACAATTCCAGTGGTTGGGCATCTGGCACCTACATGGGAGACCCGGAAGAAGCTCCTGGCTTCAGATAGGCCCAGCTACAGCCGTTGTGGCCATCTGGGGAATGAACCTGCAGATAGAACACCTCTGTCTGTGTCTCTCCCTCTCTCTATAACTCTGCTTCTCAAATAAATAATAAATCTTAAAAAAAAGGATATTAGTGGGACACCTGATGATTTTAAGCAGTTCAGAGTATTAATGCTAATTTTCTCAATACAACAATTATAATTAATTTTATTTAAGAAATGCCCCTGTATTTGGGAAGCAGACATTTAAGTATTTAGATCATGTATGCAAATTTATTCTCAACAGTGCAGATATACAAAATATGTGTGTATAAAAAAAAGAAAGCAATATTAAGTGAATAAATGCTAAAGCAAACATTTTCATTTGGAGAATCTGAAAGGAAGATACAGAATTTTTGCAAAACTAAAATAATGAAACAGAAAGCAAGATGTAAAAAATACTTCTTTAAAAAAAAAGGAAAAGGTTATGATCGCAGTTATAATGATGAAAACTTTCCATACATACTTGCATGTATGGAGAAAGACCTCTCCACAAAAAAAAGGCAATTTTTTTGTTAATTCAAAGTATCTTTTTTAATATAATAAAAACATCTTCCTTCCAACCAGAGTGGAAGAAAGATGAATTCGTTTATTATATATATATATATATATTTCATGAAAGAAAAATTGGCTTAAAAATATCTCAGAAAAGCCTAAAACGCATTTTCTTACTATCAATATGGTTAGAGTACTTCAACATTATATACAGGATTTCCTAATGGCATGTTTTTCAATAGGAAAAGGAGTGAATGCATAAAATAAGAACGTGTGAAATGAAAAAACATACTAACATACCAATTTTATTCAATGATAAATAATTTTCAACACTTTTAATATTAAAACAAGTATGTGTACTATGGAGTTTGGAATGTCTTTTAAAGACAACAGATTCAAAGAAACTTCAAACTTGCCAAACATTATTTCAGGCTACAATTAACAGATCAATAACTCTCTGTCATTACAGGTTACTTCAATGGGGAAAAACTGAGATATGGTGGTCTAGTTTAATTATAGTATATCTTGGCAGTAATCTACAAACTAGAGCTTATTTTAGAATACTTAATAAATGAGAACAGTGGTCATGTTTGTTTTCTTCAATGGTTCCATTTTCTTCTACTTTCTCCTAAATTGCATACTCAAGTTTCAGTCCTTTATGATTACCTCTTACCACCCCAACCCCTTGGTCATTAGAATTATGGAACCAATGACTTCTCAGATCTACATTATCTAATAATGATGCCCCTCACAAAGCACTTGGTTCAGCTTTTCCTAATGTCTACTGGATATTTCTATCTTCACTTAACCTGGATTTCTCTAACACTGCACTATCTTTTATATAATCCCCAAAATATAAAATTTCTATTTATAGCAATGTTTTTTTCATTTAAATACTTTGTCTATATCTCTTATTCTCCTCCTATTTCATTCAATCAGTATTTCCCCAGTGCTTCTAACTTTTCTTTCCAATCACTGACTCAGTACCTTATCATCTCTTGTTCCAAGATAGTATAGTAGATCACTTCATAATCTAGTATTGATTATCCAATTACTCCGCTGGTTCAGAGAGTTTCTAGAATTCCTTGTTCACCATAATCTATAGTTTAGATACACCAATCTGACTTCAAAGTTATCTAATAGTAGGCCCAATTAACCTTTCTAATTTAACTATTACTCCTACCCTCCAAGAAAACCAACCTAGCCAGTATTTCTCAAACTCAATTTGTGTGCTACCATTTGTATTCTTTGTCCTCTTCTCCTGTTTTCAACCTTAACGTCTTTAAATTCCTTCCACTTAAAATATGGACATATGAGTACCTACTCTGCAACATGGTCTGAGAATAAAGAGAATAAGATAGACAAGGTTCTTTTTTATTCACAATTGGGTAGAACAAATCAAGTAAAAAGAAGTAAACAACAAATATAATTTCTAACAATGATCATTACAACTGAAAACAACTACTAGGTAACGGGGTTGGTAGGAAACAGTGATGGAACATGACCTAACTTTATAAGGAATCCACTAAGAATTCCTTCAGGGAGAGAGATTCAATATAAAAGTCCTGAGGTATGGATGCACTAAAACTATCTGAAATGTTTCAAAGATGAGTGAAGCTTAAAGTATTATTAGAGGAGCATGATACTGCACAGCTTTGTACTACCAGAGATAAAGGCAGGAACATACAGATTTAATAACTACAGCAATACAAAGCTAATGAATGACTTCCAACCAGAGGAGTGGCATGATCTATTTTATCTATCTTTAGGGATTTCTATAAGTAGAAAGGCAAAAATGGAAAAACTACTGCAGTTATCTGAGACATCCTTTTTAGAGAAAAGACCAATAAAGAAAGGTGGCCGGCCGGCGACGTGGCTCAACAGGCTAATCCTCCACCTAGCGGATTCTAGTCCGGTCAGGGCGCCGGATTCTGTCCCGGCTGCCCCTCTTCCAGGCCAGCTCTCTGCTGTGGCCAGGGAGTGCAGTGGAGGATGGTCCAAGTACTTGGGCCCTGCACCCCATGGGAGACCAGGAGCAGCACCTGGCTCCTGCCATCGGATCAGCGCAGTGCACCGGCTACAGCGTGCTGGCCGTGGCAGCCATTGGAGGGTGAACCAACGGCAAAAAGGAAGACCTTTCTCTCTCTCTCTCTCTCACTATCCACTCTGCCTTTAACAAAAATAAAAAAGGTGGCAAAGGAACAGCTGAGAGTAGTACAACAAAATGAGTTCTAATTTGGTTAGGTCAAGTTTAAGATGCCTACTAAACATGAACAAGGACATATCAAAAAGGTAACTGGACAGGGAAAAAGACAAATATGATAGTCATCAGCATATAATGTTATTTAAAACCACAGAATCACTTGAGATCATTCAGGGAGAATACAACAGAAGAAACAGTGACTGAGTTGAAGACAGAACATTCAGAATTAGAAAATTAAAGTCTAAGGCAAAAGAGGATGAGAAAAAAATCATGTCACAAAACCCAGGAAAAAATTGTATCCATGAAATAGCAGTTATTCATGCGTTAAATGCTACTCATTATATAAAAACTGTTTACCAGCCGGCACCATGGCTCACTAGGCTAATCCTCTGCCTGCGGTGCCGGTACCCCAGGTTCTAGTCCCAGTTGGGGCACCGCATCCTGTCCCGGTTGCTCCTCTTCCAGTCCAGCTCTCTGCTGTGGCCCAGGAAGGCAGTGGAGGATGGCCCGAGTGATTGGGCCCTGTACCCACATGGGAGACCAGGAGGAAGCACCTGGCTCCTGGCTTCAGATCGGCGCAGCGCGCCGGCCGTAGTGGCCATTTGGGGGATGAACCAACAAAAGGAAGACCTTTCTCTCTGTCTCTCTCTGTCTAACTCTGCCTGTCAAAAAAAAATAAAAATAAAAAATAAAAACTGTTTACCAAGCAAGAGCAATTTTTATGTAGTAGAGACTGCAGCTCAATTGGAATGGGCTAAAAAGACAAGCAGAAACAACAGATCAAGATAATTTTTTGAAGCATATTGACATGAAAGGAAAAGAACAATGGGACATTAAGTAGGGTGTCAAGCAAGGATTTTGATTTTTTTCTTTCTTAAATTTAGAAAATATTGGGAGCCAGTACTGTGGAAAATCGGGTATCTGCAGCACCAGCATCCTATATGGACAATGGTTCAAGTCCCGGCTGCTCTACTTCTGATACAGCACCCTGCTGATGCACCTGGGAAAGCAGCAGAAGATGGCCAAGTACTTGGGCCCCTGAAACCACATGGAAGACCAGAAAGAAATTCCTGGCTCCTGGCTTCAGATTGGCCCAGCTCTGGCCCTTGAGGCCATTTTTGGTGTAAGAAAGGATAGAACCATTTTTTTTTTTTCTGTGTTCTGTACTGCATGTTTTCTTAATATGTAACCGATTAGTATCTTATCAATATATGCAGCTAAACAGAAATATTAGTAGATTTAAAAAAAGATAATATTTTTGCTTGCAAACTGCAAATAAAAAAGATAAGGAATTATTGATGATCAAGTGAGAGGAATTAATTGCAGCCTTCCAGACTTCATTCTATTTTCTCCATAACTCACGTATTTGTGTGATTCCACTTAGTGTTAATTTTCTTTTTGAATAGCTCTACTACTCCCTAGCACATAAGTCTGAGTAAATTACTTCTCTGTACTTCAGTTCAGTCATGTTAAATAAGGATAACACAACCTACTGTAAGTATATGAAATACATAAAGCACTTGGCATATAGTAAGCAGTCACTAAATAAAAAGCATTATTATGCTTATCTTTTCAAGTATGTTCTCCATTTGAACAAAGGTAACTCAAGGCAAAGCCCTTCATATTCAACTTGGTAGAGACTTATTTATACTTTAACAATATTCCATTCCACTAAATTATAAATATCAACTTTTTAAAATGTGAATTACCTCCATAGTTAATGCTAGAGTCTGGTGTATTAGAGATATCCAGAAGTGATCCTATAGAAAGGGAATGTTCAGCTGATGGCCGTTTACGGGGAGGGAAAGGTGATAAATCTGCCTCTCTTGAAAGCTGAGCAAGTGTCTCTTTTAAACGTCGTCTTTTGCGATTGCTGTTTGGCGTACTTAGAGACAGCAGTGACACTGACTTCTTGAGCTCAGGAGTATTAGCCTGCAATCAAAAGCAGAAAAGTTCAATTTTACTTCTATGGTACTTTACTGAGATAGGAACAAGAGAAAAATATATTTGAGTCTGACAAAATCTGAATTTTTGTACAATCCTACACGCTGCCAAGAAATTTAGAAGCTTCATAAAACATAATAGTCAAGACATCACTGTTCATTGTCTAACCCTTACCATCTCATATTTTTTCCTTTATAGTCCTATCACATATTCATCTATTAGTCTATTCACCTATTATTTACCTACTTTCTACTCTTCCATTCAGCCATAAACTCCACAAGGGCAGTGACCACTCACATTCTGTTCACTCTAACTCTAGCATTTAGTGCAGTGCCTGGACATGATACCCTCCAATATTTGCTGAAAAACACTTCATTTTAATAGCTCTTTCTCTAAATCTAAAACAGTTTTTCAAATCTATATTGAGAACATTGAGAACAGTACAGCCTGAAGAAAACACAATAATAAACCCATATCTCATCTTCAATATTTTACTCATTATTTTATCATTATTCATTTTCACTTTATTAAATCCCAAACTGAAGTAAGCTTTCTCTTAAAGCCTGTTTCCATACCTCAGTGCCATTTTGACAAATGGCACTAACTTCCACTGAGATTCAGCAGACAGGCTGGGTTTTCCTTGCCTAATCTACTATTAACGTCTTCTTTTCAGTCATATCTATTAATATTCATCAGTAGTTCCAATTCTTAAATTTAAGCTATTTAACACTTTAAAAACTTCTTGATCTTGCCTATTAACCTTTAGCCGTTGAAGTTTATCCTATACTCTTTTTAAAGCCATACTAAAAGAAATAAAGTCATATTAAACTACTTACTATTTTAATGTATTCCCAAGATTTCATACCCTCTTTCCCCTGCTATTCTAACCTGAATACCCTTACTACTTAGCTTAGTAAATTGGTTCAAAATTTATTTTCAATCCTGCATTACTCAATTGTAGCATATATTATTCTGCACTGTAACTGCTTACAAATCTTTCTTTCTCTTAAGCTTCCAAGTTTCTTAAGATGTTATTTTTCTTAATGATACCACTAAGAATTAGCAAAAAATGATACATATTAGTATTAAGTAATATCCATTACATTGAGTACTTCTACTTAAATCTATGTATACTAAGAATTTACTTGATATCCAATTTTTCTTAAATTCCTAAACATGTCAAAAAAGATCTCAGTGTATCATGTTCTCTAAACCTTTCAGATAGAAAAGTGTTATTTTTGTATAATCAAGTTCACAGAACAAATGACTAAAGGACAAAACACATACCTTTTCGTACAAATACATAGTTTCTCCAGCTCGGGCATCCATTTGAATGCTTCCCCAGAACCACTAGGTGAAAGAACATTTGAATTAATTGTTTAAATTTGCCTTACCAGACATGCTATTATTAATGTTTTAAAAAATCTATTTGAAGGTGGATATTTGGCACAGTGGGTACCCATAGTAGAGTGCTTGGGTTTAAATCCCAACTCTACTTCTGATTCCAACTTCCTGTTAACACAGACCGTGAGAGGTCCCAGTGATGGCTCAAGTAGTTGAGTCTCTGCCACCCACATGAAAGATCCAAACTGCTCTCCAAACTCCTGGCTTTGGCTTGGCCTAGCCCCAGCAGATGGAAAAGGAACCAATGGATTGAAGATATTTCTGTATCTGTCCCTATGCCTTTCAAATAAATAAATAATTTTTAATCCAATTTCATTCTAGAATTACTTGCCTCTTGCTTGACAACATAAAGTTTCTTCGAAGGTTCAAATGGAAGTTCTTTTACTACATTCTCTTCAACAATAAGGTGAGTACATCTTTCATCTCCAACTGGCAAATATTTACCTCCTACAGAGAAGTGCATGCAAGTATAAATAAGCCAAACTAATTATTTCCAAACTCAAAATTTTATTGAGGCATATCATTAGGAAAGATTAAGAAGACATATGAAGTAAAATATACATAACTTTTAAATTATGTTAAAATTTACCTTGCATTTCAGTCATCTCTTCCATATTGGTTTTTTCTTCATCTGAAAACCCCAGGAAACTCAAAATGCAATCTTGAAATGGAGGAACTTTAAATTCATTTCTAAAGTCATCAATTGTTGCACAGAAATCCCTGAAAACAAACAAAAATCCTTTTTTTTAAAAAAAGATTTTTGCTGACTGCTCGCTCACCCCTCCCCGCCAGCCACACCTGAATTAAACATTTCCTTCCCCTTTGCAGGCCCTGCCTGCCCATTTGGGCCTCTGGGGGTGGGGCGGCAGATGGGAGGGGTCTCAATAAAGTTTTAAGAGCAAAAAAAAAAAAAAAAGATTTTTATTTATTTATTTGAAAGGCAGTTAGTTACAGAGAAGCAGAGAGAGAGGGGGTCTTCCATCTGCTGGTTCACTTTCCAAATGGCTGCAACAGCTGGAGCAGGGCCGACCTGAAGCCAGGAGTCTGGAGTTTCTTCCATATTTCCCACATGGATGCAGGGACCAGGATCAGAAGTGGAGCAGCCAGGACTCGAACCAGTGTCCACATGGGATGCCAGCACTGCAGGGAGCAGTTTCACCTGCTACGCCACAGCACCGGCCCCACAAAAATACTCTTCTAACTTAAATCCCATTGGTTAGATATATCAAAGTATATCAAAGTATATAGATATAAAAAAGTATATAGATATATCAAAGATATATCTAAGGTAATTCTCAGGGTTTTAGTATAATCCAATTATTAAAAATATTTACATCTGGTCCTGAAATGTTCACAAAAACTTCCATTGGGGTAGGGTGGGGAGGGGTGGGACACAACAACTGATATGTCCCCTGTTGTCTTAAAAGTAACTTCTGAAAAACTGCAATCACAGACAGGTATCTGGCACAGTAGTTAAGAAGTCACTTGCAATGCCTGCATCCCAGATCCAAGCCTGGGTTCAAGTCCCAGCTCCAGCTGACTGCTGATGTGCACTGCTGGGAGGCAGCAGGTGATGCTTCAAGTAGGTGAGTCTGGGCCACGACATAGGACACTCAAATTGAGTTCCAGGATCCTGACTTTGGCCTGGTCTAGTGCTGGCTGTTGTAGACATTTTAGGAATGTACCAGCAAATGTGAGATCTCTGTCTCTCTCCCCCTCACCTTTCAAATATATGAAAATGTCACCTGTAGATTAAAATCTTTGTTCTGAATTTGAAATTCTGCATGTACTCCAAGGACTCTGGTTTTAAGAAATTTTAAGTAGTGAAGTACCAGAGCAATAAATGATGAGGTTGGAAGGCTTAGCTAAACAAGGTAATGAACTTCAAACACCAATTAAAATGTAACTACATAAGCACAAAATACAAAATGTAACACAGTCCAACTAAGCTATTATCTACTAATTTTAGAATACTTATGATAAAATCACTCACAAGGTAAAATTCAAAGACATCACATGTTTCCCAATTTTCAGGTTTTTTTTTTTAAATAACTTTGCTCTTCTTAGACTTTATTTCTTAAGCTACCCAAACACTAAATTCATTTTTTCTATACCCAAACACTAAATTCATTTTTTCTATACTATGATTTTATTTTTTGGCACATGAACTTATCTTTAAAACATAATATGTTAATACACTTAATCAAACACTGAGTTTCTGAACACCTACTGTTCATTCCGCCTTTCCCAAGCTTTATAAATCCATTCTGTCTTCATAATTGGAGTACCCAGGCTCACAGCAACCTAAAAATATTAACATTGATTACAATGAATTTTCACCTTAAATTATTATATTCAGGAAAGTTCTAAACAATTATACACACACTTTTTGTTTTGCTATTCATCTACTTTGTAATTAACAGAAAAAACTTTCTCTCGACCTTACAACTTGGGTTAAAACAACTTTGAAACAAGTTTTGTGATGCCTAAACTGTTTCCTAACTTTATTCTAAATAAATATATATATGAAGTTGATTAAATTCATCTTAATTAAATTTGTTTCTTCAGGTTTACTTCCTCGGAAGTACTGACCAAGACAGTACTATGTAAGATAACATCTGATTAAGTCACTAAAACATTATCTACGAGTTGTAAAGTTTACTATAAATTCAAGATCATCTCAAAAATACTATTTGCCACATAAATACATCAGGTAGGGCAGGAACTAATGATAAACTCTTGCTAAGATATTAAGCCACAATTTTAAAGTGAGATTTCAATTCTAACATATTTATCCTGTTCTTTTATAATTTTTACAAGTTAAATCATAGAACTACTTTATAACTGTTCTTATAAAGATCACTTAGATGGAGCTGGCGCTATAGTGCAGTGGGTTAACGCCCTGGCCAGAAGCGCCAGCATCCCATATGGGCACTGGTTTGAGGCCTGGCTGTTCCACTTCTGATCCAGCTCTCTGCTATCGCCTGGGATGGCAGTAGAAAAATGGCCCAAGTCCTTGGGCCCCTGCACCCATGTGGGAGACCCAGAAGAAGCTCCTGGCTCCGGATCGGCACAGCTCCGGCCATTGCAGCCAAATGGGTAGTGAACCATCGGATGGAAGACCTCTCTCTTTTTCTGCCTCTCTTCTCTGTATAAATCTGACTTTTAAATAAATAAATAAATCTTAAAAAAAAAAAAGATCACTTAGATAAGAATGAAATCTGTCCTCAGTTCCTGACCCTCCCATCACCAATGCTCATAGTAAACTTTGCTAGTATTATTCATCTACCTACAATGTTATCCAACCACCAACCCACATAGCCATAGTCATCTTTCAAAACCTAAACTCAAGAGCCATTGCCTTCTTCTTTTTTTTTTTTTTTTTTTTTTGACAGGCAGAGTGGACAGTGAAAGAGAGAGACAGAGAGAAAGGTCTTCCTTTTTGCCATTGGTTCACCCTCCAATGGCTGCCACGGCCAGCACACTGCAGCCAGCACACTGCGCTGATCCAATGGCAGGAGCCAGGTGCTTCTCCTGGTCTCCCATGGGGTGCAGGGCCCAAGTACTTGGACCATCCTCCACTGCACTCCCTGGCCACAGCAGAGAGCTGGCCTGGAAGAGGGGCAACAAGGACAGAATCCGGCTCCCCAACTGGGACTAGAACCCGGTGTGCCAGCACCCCAAGGTGGAGGATTAGCCTATTGAGCCGCGGTGCCGGCCAGCCATTGCCTTCTTAATTCCTAAGAGACCACATCCCTACAATTTAAAGTTTTACTACATATACTCATTGCAAAAATTGAATTTCTGACCTTCAATAAAATGTAGGAAATAGAAGAGGTTTTATGATATACATCCAGAAATAAAGACATGCTGAAATATATAAAAAGATACAACTTTTACATACCCTAAATTTTTCTCCTTGTGTACAATTTGCCACCAAATGTGTAACTTTTGAATTAAAGTCTTTTCGAATAACTCCACCCATGTGATGGACCAATGTCACCAATCTGACCTCAAAAGACAAAGTAAACATGCACTTAATGATTTGAGCAAAATTTTAAACTTTACTTACAATTTATTTAATACTAACCAAGCATTTCTTATTCATAAGGTACATACAAGATTTCTATAATCATATTAAATTTTGTGTCAGAAAAGTATTAAAAAAATTAGCTTGTCTACTGGCACAGGCAAAATTTTCTAGATAAACTTGGCAATTAGTTAGACAACTGGCTTTCAGAATGTCCAAATATATTTTAATACATTATACTGTGTAAATAAATTGAAAAAAATTTCTTTATGAAAAGCAGAGAGACACAGAGGGAGCTCCCATCAGCTGGTTCACTCCTCAAACGTACACCTAGGCCTCAAACTTGAGGCAAAAACCAGGAAGTAGCAGGAACTCAATCACTGGAGCCATCACTGGTGCTTCACAGAATTTATGTTAGCAGGAAGCTGGCTGGAGTCAGGAGCAAAGGTAGGTAACAAGCCTCTAGGCACTATGACATGGAAAGTAGGCATCCCAATTAGTGTCTTAACAGTTAACTCAAATGCTCACCATATATATTGGGTTTTGTTTTTGTTTTTGGTGAGGTTATTTCACATCAAGATTCTTTCCACAAATCAGAGCAACACCCATTAGCTCCAACATACAAAATACTGCAAACCGAAGAAGCCTCTATTGAACTCTCTAGGGCAATAAGAATACTTTAAGGTAATCTGTAAACCAAAATAAATAACCTATGTAGCTTATATGATACCTACCAGCACACAGCTAAACAGATCAAACAGCTATAAAATTTTTCTATTAATTTATATGCCAGCTGTCTTAGACAAAACGTTCATTTCTTTACAAGGCTCTTTAGTATTTGTATCTTCAAAAATTTAAAATCTTGTATAGCCATACTATTTTGCCCAAATTTTTAAATAAAACTATGACTTCATAAAGAGAAAAAGCCAATTTAAATTTATTTTGGAGAGAAAAATACCCTTTGAACAGAATGTGTTTTACACTACTTACTAGCTCTTCTTTCTTCCTGAATCCAGTAAAGCACAGCACCAGATTCATCATACTTGTACAGTACAGCGGGCGACAGGAGAAGGGCAAAGGCTAAAAGACACAACAGTTTTAATCTGTAAGCTTCTGTTTTAGCAGAAAACAGTACATATCTTTCTCAAGCTAAAGATACTGCCCCTCTTGCCAATCAATTTCCTGATCCAAAGATGCATTTTTCAATAATCAGAAAAATTAGATTGTAAGTTGCACAATAAAAAGCTCCTTATGATTCCTAAATCATAATCTGATATATAAATTACATACAAAAATATTTATATCTAAACTTTATTCTAAAATGAACTCCTATATGAAATACTGTCTATCAGCAAAGATTTCTGGTTCCATATACAATTGTAAATGCTTTCAATTGAACAGGTCAAAGGCACTTATAATGAACATTTAGTAAACCTAACACATATACTTGAACCTTATATGATTCTAATTTTTAAACTTAAAAAATGTAGATATTTAATATTTTTCCCAGTGGTCTTAAATGTATACCAGAGAGACAACATAGTTTAAACAATAATAAAAGAATGTATTTCAATCCCGTCATTATTCAAGAAGATTCTTTTTCACAATTTTGGTTTTTAAGAAGCTTATGTTGTTTTTAAAAGCAACTTCAGCATTAGAGAATTAAAGATTATCATGTGCTTATTACATCTATTGCAACAGAAACACAATGTTCCAAGCAATTTTAAGAGAATAAGGCAAACATAAGAATGTCAAAACATAGTAACAAAATTAAATAGGAACTAAATCCATTACAACTCTTAACATTGAAACGCTGTTTCAAAACATAATTACTGTTTAAAAGCTAAAATAATTTCCCTAATTATAAATCATGTGGTAACTTAAAAAAATGGAAACAGTGTCTATTCTAAGTGGAAGAAAACAAAAGTTTGTTTCTTCCAAGCTATTTGCAGGTATTAAAGCTGTATGTACATATGTCTATGCATACAGCTGTAACTGTTTAACTTTCAAAGAATTTTGGATTCACAACTAAAATTTATAATAAGTGGCACAGTAGATTAAGCTGCCATCTGCAATGCTGGCATCCCATACTAGCATTAGTTTAAATCCCAGCAGCTCCACTTCCAATCCAGCTCCCTGCTATTGTGCCTAGGAAAACAGTGAAAGATGGCCCAAATGCTTGGGCCTCTGCCACCCATTTGGGACACCCAGATGGAATTCTAGGCTCTTGGCTTCGGCCTAGCCCAGCCCAAGCCATTGCAGTCTTTTGAGGGGTGAACCAGCAGACAGTAGATTTCTCTTTCTCTCTCTCTCTCTGTAACTCTACCTTTCAAATAAATAGATAAAATAAAGTATAATAAGAATTATTATATAATATAATATAATATTATATATAATATAATATAATGAAATTAAAGTATAATAAGAATTAAACGACTAAACAGATGTAACCATTATTATTCAGAAATATTTCACTCTCTAAACAATTAACAGGATATTTCTGCTTATGAATTTCTCTAAAAATCATTAATAAAAAGGTAACCTTGAAAAGTCATAATAAATGTATATTATTTCTTACCTCCCCTTTTTGTGCACAGTTTAATACAACCGGTGGCCCAATAATTCTACAATCAGTCTTGTGTAAGTCATTAAAGACAGAATCTTGGAAGTCCATGACTACAAATATATTTTCAAATTCTGGAGAATCCAAATCTTCAAATTCTTCAATTGATTCCATCTTTACAAAAGGCACTTTAATTTCCTTGATTTTTATATTGTTATTAGAAATAAAAATTATTTATACATAATTTAATTCATGAGTCTCTAAATTCTAAAAACCAATTCAATATCACATTTTACATCTTAATTTTTAGATTTGTAGAAAGCATAAGTTTTAAATTATACAATTAATCAGCATTACACTTAATAGTGAAAAACTGTTTCTTTACTTGCACTTTTATAAGGGTTCTTCAAAAAATTCACAGGAAGATGGAATTAAAAAGTAAGCTTATTTTGGTGTGTGAAAACTTTTTGAAATCCATGCATAATTTTTTCAAAACATGCATTTTCTTGTGAACTTTTTGAAGCACTCTTTATATATGTGTGTGGGGGGGTGCATGTGTATAAAATCTCCATATTAAGACCTTAAATTTTGAAGATGAATACTATAGAGGCCGGTACTGTGGCATAGCAGGTAAAGCCTCTGCCTGCAGTGCCAGCATCCCAGATGGGTGCCTGTTCAAGACCCAGCTGCTCCACTTCTGATCCAGCTCTCTACTATGGCCTGGGAAAGCAGTAGAAGATAGCCCAAGTCCTTGGGCCCCTGCACCCATGTGGGAGACCCAGAAGAAGCTCCTGGCTCCTGGCTTTGGATCAGTGCAGCTCCGGCCATTGTGGTGAATTGGGGAGTGAACCAGCAGATTGAAGACCTCTCTCTCCCTCTCTCTCTCTCCTTCACCTTCTCTCTGTATAACTCTTTCAAGTAAAAAAAATAAATCTTAAAAAAAAAAGATATATATTATAAAGGCATAAGACTCTGACATTTTACTTAGTGGTCATTATAAATCACCCAATATGCATATTAAGTTCCATAAAATTAGAATCTGAAACTTTTTAAGTATATACATTTTTATATCTACCATGTCTTTATTCTGACAGCGAAAATGATACCATACATACAGTTCTTCCTGCACAAAATATCTTCAGAAAACCAATATAAAGTGTTATAATACTGAACATTTACAACAAGAATAAAGATTAGCTAATAGTTTCAGTATGTGGAAAATAAGTAGATGTGATATATAAGCAGTTGCAGCCTAACAGATGCAAGATATAAAAAGGCAAGTTACTTATAGTTACTACAAAAAAGAATAGACTCATTTAAAAGAAAACTCTGAATGTATCAATAAATTATTTGGCCTTTGTTTGCAAGGCTGATTATCATTAACTGAATTGTGTACTCCAGAAATTCATATGTTGAAGCCCTATCTCAGAAGGTGACTATATTTTGAGAGTTTTTAAAAGGTTATTAAGGTTGTTAAATGAGGCCATATTGCTGGGTGCTAATCCAATCTGATTGGTGACTTCATGTCAAATTTGGACACCCAGAGATACACACACACCCTCCCACCCCCAACATAGAGAAAAGGCCTTATGACTATGAAGCAAGAAGGTCTCAAAAGAAACTAAACCTCCCAACAGCCTGATCCTGGACTTCCAGCATCCAACGCTATGAGAAAATAAATTTCTATTGTTTGAGCTACCTCGTATGAGATACTGTGTTATGGCATCCCTAGCAAACTAACACAGGTGGATTAAGAAAATCAGATATATTTCATATGCTAAAGCAAATCCCCTGATGACAGTCAGTGAGGCTTAGTATTTTGGAAGAACAACAAAGAATATTGACTAAATGTAAAAAAAGAAATGAAAAAAGTTTAAAGGAAATTAACAGATCTTTGTATTACACATTGTTTAAATTCAATAATGAAGTTCTTATAAATAATTTGACACGACTTACAATGTATGTTATAGTTTTGGGTCTCAGAAACTCCCAAGTTTTATAGTATAAAATACCTTCTACATTTCTAGCAGCAGAGTGCACGAAATACACCTCATTCCTGATTCCAACCACCATAAAGTGGGATAACACAATCAAGGGAAGTGTAGCATGCCACATGCAATGAGATACTTGACCTACCATATTAATAACAGTTTTTATTAATTTTTCATCCGATTTTCCAGGACAACTTTCTTTAATCTTTATAACAGGGACTTCCATTATTTTAATAGTCTGTGGGAAAGAGACTTAAGTATGAGATTAAAAAATCTTATGAAACTATTTTACACACTGATGGAAGAAAAAGTTTTTCTTTAACTACAAATCAATATACCGTACCTTTAAGGCTTTCAAAAGTTCTTCTTGTTTTCCAGCTTCTTGAACCAATATCACCCTTGTTTCAATCTGAGGCATTTCCTCTGATAAATTTAAAATGTTTAAATGTTTATCAGATACTAACATTTCAATCAGTAGTCCCTAATCACTCTTTTAGCTGTATCTGGTAAGTCTGCTATCTTTAAGGGGTTCATAACATTCTCTACAATTAAAACAATTTGAATTCTTAACTTACTCAAAAAATACTTAGGCATATATCACTTTGGAGAAACAGAAACATACTGTGGCAGGATACAGAACCATCAACATTCCTCCTACCAAAGAAAGCAGTCACTATCTTGCACAGCCAGCCTCTTCGACAGTGTCTAGGAAAGACACTTCTATCAAGCAGTAAGGAAAGAAATGGCTTTCATCTAACCAGTCTTAATTGAATAAATTCTAGCTAATAATATTGCAGCTATCTGTACTCACAAAAAAAGTAAAATTCAACATTAAGATGACACCTCCTTTCAAAGTTGGGAAGCTTTAATCCAAATGATAATCAGGAAATCTACATGGCATAAGGAATTATTTCTGCTCTGGCCTAACAGTTATTACAGCTAAATCCAAAGAAAAACACTGGTTATTTAGTTAAGGATTAAAATAGCAATTCAGCATTCTAAAGAAATTAAGAGGGGGGCCAGCGCTGTGGCGTAGCAGGTAAAGCTGCCACCTGCAGGGCCAACATCCTATATGGGCACTGGTTCGAGTCCCAGCTGCTCCACTTCCAATCCAGCTCTCTGCAATGGCCTGGGAAAGCAGTAGAAGATGGCCCAAGTCCTTGGGCCCCTGCATCTGCTTGGAGACCTGGAAGCTCCTGGCTCCTGGCTTCAGATCAGCACAGCTCCAGCTGTTACAGCCAACTGGGGAGTAAATCAGAGGATGGAAGAACTCTCTCCCTTTCCCTCTCCTCTCTCTCTGCCTCTGCCTCTCCTCCTCTCTGTTAACTCTGACTTTCAAATAAATAAATAAAATTTTTAAAAAACAAACAAAAAAAGGAGTTAAAGAGGTTTACCTTCAACATATGAAGTAGATCCAACAAATAAGTTTTCCTTTGAAGTTTCAGCAACTTTAGAATCAAAAATGGAAGAGTCCACCAAGCTAGTCCTCCCAGTAGTGGACGTGAGTAGACTATTGTCAGCCATTGTTTGTGTGGCACTATGGTGGCTGAAAACAGAACATTTAAAAATATATGCAACAAACAATTGTTGGGCAAAAACAAGCATTAGAAGCTTTACTTTTATATCCAGAACTTATAAAAATACTATTGGGGCTGGCACTGTGGCGCAGCAGGTTAAAGCCCCAGCTTGCAGTGCCAGCATCCCATAAGGGCGCCCGTTCGAGTCCCGGCTATTCCACTTCCAATCCAGCTCTCTGCTATGGCCTGGGAAAGCAGTGGGTGATAGCCCAAGTGCTCGCCCCTGCACCCACATGGGAGACCTGGAAGAAGCTCCTGACTCCTGGCTTTTTATCAGCTCGCCTCTGGCCAAGGAGGCCATCTGGGGAGTGAACCAGCAGATGGAAGACCTCTCTGTCTCTCTGGCTCGACCTCTCTAACTCTTTCAAATAAATAAAATAAATCTTAAAAACCTGACATAATAAACAGACAAAAAGGTAATTATAAATACTATTTGATCTCCCTCCTCTACACCTCTGCCTTCCACAACCTATCTCTCTTGCTATTAATTTATAATACCGGGCTGGCGCCGCGGCTCACTAGGCTAATCCTCCACCTTGCTGCGCCGGCACACCAGGTTCTAGTCCCAGTCGGGGCACTGGATTCTGTCCCGATTGCCCCTCTTCCAGGCCAGCTCTCTGCTGTGGCCAGGGAGTGCAGTGGAGGATGGCCCAAGTGCTTGGGCCCTACACCCCATGGGAGACCAGGAGAAGCACCTGGCTCCTGCCTTCAGATCAGCGCAGTGCGCCGGCCACAGTGCGCTGGCCGCGGCAGCCACTGGAGGGTGGACCAACAGCAAAGGAAGACCTTTCTCTCTGTCTCTCTCTCTCACTGTCCACTCTGCCTGTCAAAAAAGCAAAAAGAAAAAAAAAATCATAATACTACCAAAACATCCTACCACTACCAATAATTCCAGCAGAAAACTTGGGATCTGTCCTCTCTCCTCAGCTTCATTCTCCAACCCCAAAATTCCTATCAATCCCATCACAAATATCTCTATGATCTGCTCCCTTCTCTCTATGCCTAATGCCACAAACAGCCACTTGGTCTAATCCAACAGCCCCAACTTTATCATCAGCTTCTTCAAAAATCACTCTTCAGAGTTTTCATAGGTATGGGTCACAAAAAAAACATGATCATATCACTTTGCTTAACAACTTCCAGGGTACCCCTCCCTATATAAATTCACCATCAAATTGACAATAAAGTCCCAGCCTACCTACTCAGGTTCATCACCTGTAACTCCCCCAGTGTACACACAATCTACATTGTAGCCAACAATGAATTTCTCAGCATTTGTCAAACTTAAATCCCAGCTACTTTGCAAACACTTGCATTTAATAGTGCTCAGCTCTCCACCAAGCATGTTTTCCAACCCCTAATCCACCACTCTTAGCTCGTCTTCTGTGGATCTCTGAACCTCTCAGGTATAACTGCACTGCTCCCCTACTTGTGCTTCCTTACCCATACTTTACATGGTTTTAGAAACATCTCTGCTCTAAAACTTTGTTAAGACAATTATGCATGGGCTTTTGCCAATATTAACTCTGGACTGTGAAAAACAAATCCTTTTTTTCAAGATTTCTAGGACTTAAGAGGTTGAAAAGTTGGGCAAGTAGGGCATAAAGAAAAAGGTTGATAGGATTTCACCAGTTCAAACTTGCATTTTTATTTAAGTCAGTTATCTTGAAGTAGATTTCTAAAATATCAGACAAATAGAAAGAGGAAGCCCTACCCTTACCTGAAAGCACATATATGATCTACTTTACCCTTTCTTCCTTCTTCAGATTAATAAAGAATACAAATATCTTCCTCCAGGTTCTTAGCAACCAGTGTAAACTGTATACTGTGGAGAAATGGTAAGACATCAGCATCATTTCTGGATGATGATACCAGGCAGCAGACCTCAAAGTCAGGTAATTCTGCTCCTGCCTAAGCTCTACACTTGGTGAGTGAAGCCTCAGTTTCTACATGGGTAATACAGATATGGAAGCACAACTCAAGTTCACTGGTGGTAAAAACCGGAGACAATATCTTAAAATGAGTGGCAAATAGTTACTCATTTTTATTTAATATTCACAACATAGATATTTCTTATTGTCTTACCAGCCCATGTCATCAAGCATTAATCCAAGGCTATCCCAAAGAACTGTTCCAAAAGTTGTCATTTACAGTACTTACAATCAATGACAAATCTCCTCAGCCCTCATTATTCCTTTCTGTCTCCTATACTTAATCATCTCCAATAAAACAGAAGAGGCTCTAAGTACGTTTTCATTCAATGTATGCGTAACAATTTATTTTTAAAAAGTCAAGAGAAAAACTAAGCTGCTTTAAGGATAGAAGGAGGGAAATTTTAATAAATAAAAAATGTGATTTATTGCAGTTGCATAGCAGGAATAACTTTTAATGCTCTACAGCATTATCATAGGGTAACTATGGTTGGCAACAATTAATTGTATAGTTCAACACAGTAGAGGGGATTTTGACCATTCCCAGTACAAGGAGATGATAAATGTTTGAGGTGATAAGTACACCAATGGCCCTGATGTGACCATTACATACTGTATACTTGTAATGAAATAGTACTCTGTACCCCATAAATATGTGTCAACCATGTGCTAATTAGATTTAAAAAATATTTTTAAATACCACTTTAAAAACCATCAAAATAAGTGAGTAATAACTAAAATTGTTTCTTACTATATATGATCAATTTATTGCTAAAACGGTTTCAACTTACAGAGAAAAAAGAGCTACATGGTAAGATAATACATACAGTCCAATTACAAATACATTAATCACTTTTTCTCATATTCATGTATTGAATAAAATAAACACAATGGGATCCGCACTTATAAACCCATAGAGCTTACTTCTCATCCAAGAACAGATAAAGAGCCTCTGACTAAATAAGCTATAACATATGCACCCTTTTCCTCTCAAGTTTATTTTTAAACTAATGACCAGTCTAGTTTTCCTTTTTCTTAAATTCTTTTTTTTTTTTTATAAAATCATCTTCCAGGGTGAAAGACCAAAATCCGATACTCGATATGTCAATTGGTGTTAGACACTGCCCTAAACCTTCTACTTGCACTTATTTAATCTTGGCAGCGATCCTGAGAGGTGGGCACTACTATTTTCTAGGTAGAGAAACCTGGAAACACAGAGAGGGGAAGTAACGCCCCCTAAGTCAAAGCCCGGCTGCTTCCAGAGGCTGCGCGGTTAACCCCTATGCCACACAGACATCTGGGGCTAGGAAGGGAAGGAGAGGGCTTGCCCGGCTTGCCCTTGCAAAAATCTCAATTTCCTGCACAGAGAAGCCAAGGAAGAATCCTAGCGTGAAATCACTAAATTCTGGAGATAAGGCGCCCGCGGCTGCAGCTGCCAGGCCCCCGCCGCAGAGTCTGCATGGCTCACCAAAAATCCCTTCCAGCTCCCCGCCTTCGCCCACAAACGCGCTTCCGGAAAGGAGATCCGACCGCGAGAGCCGGGAAGATGCCCAGCAATCTCTGGACTCCAGGCTCTCCCAGCCGCCACAGCCCCGCTGAACCAGAGCCGGGAAGCCAGGGCTGGGCGCTCCGGAATCCGCGGTCACCGGGGCGGGGATGGAGCCCGCTGGCAAAGAAGGCCACAGCTCCCGAGATAGCCGCCCGCTTCCCCCTCCCCAGACCTCACCACAGGTCCTCACCACGCTCCCAAAACGCCCTGGCAATCCCACCTCTTCACCCGCAGACCCCTCACACCGACACCGCCATTCCTCGCCGCCGGCCGCCACAGCCAATTCAAAAAGCGAGCCGCTCTCTCTAAGAGCCATGCCGATTGGCGCGTGATGTCAGCCTCCTTCCCATAGGCCGGAGCCTGCAGGGGACCGGTGATTGGTCGTTGCTCTCCGCCCACCTCCCAGCGAGCGCCGATTGATTGGTTGTACGTGTGTTTCAAATAAACCCAACGGCTCTGACGCCCGGACGTCAGGAGTTTGTAGAGAAGTGCCCGGATGTCGCCAGGAGGTGGCGGTGGTGGCGTCTGAAGGCTCTCCGGGAGTAGCAGGTGTTTCTGTGGCTACAGCTTGTTTACTAGGTAAACATCCGATTTCCTGAGGAAAGTTGGAGTAGGTTCTCCGTACCCCCGTCCCCAGCTTGGTTTTGAAAAAACTCCATCAAATCCTTTAAATCAGTGCCGCCCAGATGAACTTTTCCTTCTGGTCCCTGGGAGCGGCCGGGATGCTTTCTGCTTGAGGAATGGATTAAGCGATTTTGACTTCGCAGTTGTGTTGGCTTGTGGCAAGGCCCAGGACAGAACCTGGAAAACTGAAAGTCAGCAAGCAGCCTCCTGCTTAAACCTTGCTGTATGCGAAACTGAACTCTGGTCTAGGCAGGATTGGGGAGAATTAAAAAAAACTTCTTACTGTTCCTGGAGCTTTTAAGAAAAGCAAGCTTGCATTTGAGCAGATTTAAAATGTGCAACGAGATTCTGGAAGCTCCTGAAGCCACCGTGCCTTGCTTCCTCGCTGCACCCCTCCCCCACTGTGGGAACCTTTGTACTGTTTAAAGCCAAAATTCAGGTTTCTCCGGTGACTAGTGTTGCTGAGATGAAAGCAGTTTATTTTGTTCATTTTCTGCGTATGATGCCATATCACACAATCTAGAGAAAAACACGCCTCCTCCGAGTGATTCTCATCTGATGATTTAAGTAAAAGAAGAAAGGGGAATTCGTTGCCAGAATCCGAAATCCAATCAGAGGAGAAAAACTTGTACTTTGGAATGGAACACTTAAGAATAGCTCAGACAGGTTGTGAAAATCTACTGGGTTTTCCTCCCTCTGATTTTTGTCAGGCAACATTAGAATGCCTTAGTTTGTAGGGCAACCCATAAAAATGAATGAGGCAATGTGATTATTACTGGTGTTCTTGCCTTTTTTTTTTTTTTTTTTTTTGGACAGGCAGAGTGGACAGTGAGAGAGAGAGAGAGAGAGAAAGGTCTTCCTTTGCCATTGGTTCAGGCTACCGACCAGGACTGGAACCGGAGTGCCAGCGCCACAAGGCAGAGGATTAGCCTATTGAGCCACGGCGCCGGCCGGTTTTCTTGCTTATTAATATTTAATCTGCCCTACCTTATAATTCTGAAAAAACTGTTAGCATAGAATACAAGAAAAACAGTAATTGAAATTTCATTTTGGAATGTGCTTACATACTCAGACTAGGGTGTGCCCAGCATTCCAAAAATTCTCATCACTGAAAATATATTAAGCTACTGTGGAAAGCTGTTCTATGTACTGCTCCCTGTTAAACAGGCTGCCCACTCAAATCTAATGATTGGCTGTGTATGGTAGCACCATATGAATTTTATGCTGGCCTAACAAAAGCTATGCTTGATCCTCTTTAAGCAATATATGTCAGTTTGACTTGCACGTAAATAGGCAATACAAACGTCATTTTCTCAGGTCATCATTTCCCAGGCAAGTACGTATTAAGTGTAATAAGACAGCCGTTTCGCTTGCTGGAGGTGCAAAGATGAGTAAAGCATAAAGGTAGATGCCTTCCTCTCAGTACTCCACAATCTGATGAGGGAGATTAACAAGTAAACAAATAATTAACAATAGAAGAGAGTAAAGAAAATGAACATACAGTCATAGTTTACTAAGCAGGTACCTTATTAATGCTTAAAACAGCTTGTGAGTAGGCATCATTTATTGCCATTCTACAATAATAATAACCATAGGAGAGGATTAAATAATTTACCCAAGATCACCTAGTAAATTTTATAACCTGCATTAGAACCCAGAAATAATAGCTGAGTATAAAGTCCGGTATAGATCTGTCTACAGGTTCGAAGGAAACAATGTAGAGAGAAATATTTCAGATAATCATAGCATACAGTGATTACTTACCCACAGTGTGCACATAGCAGAAGGCAGGATCCCTAATCTCTAGTCATTGCAGTTTTTATAAATCTAGCATGGCAAAAGACAAATGTGGTACATTGATCTTTAGTAAATAAAGTAGTCTTCACATGTGGGTACCAAATATTAGTAAAATAAATTAGCTAGATCCAAGTATATCCATGATGATTGGGAGGTTGGAGGTAAACTTAACATAAGTAATTCATTCAGCAACTATTAAGCAGCCAGTGAAACACTAAGCTAGTAGTGAGACTATAGCTGTGACATGAGATGTGAACCTGGTCCTCACAGCACTTGTCTTTAAGTGGAAGAGCTATTTTTGGAGTGAAAACATGTTCTACAAATAGATTTTCTTAGAATGTGAATGCATGCAAAATGACAATAAAAATAACAGCGATTCATAAATGGTTTCCAGTGCTATAGTGCTTCACAAAAGTCTTGAATTGAACAGTAAATTAACCTTAAATATTTATTTTTGAAATAAATCTATACTAGCTTGTTTACTTGTGATATTGGCAGGCAGATAGGATTAAATTAATTAATAGATTCATGAGCTGGAAACAATTCCCCCCCACCCCCACCCTACCAGATCTCATCTGTATCCACTAAATTGCCAGACTACGTAACTACTACCCTTTTGGAAGGAGAATAAAAGGCATGGGAGTGCCCAGGCCCGCCCTGTTCGGCACTATTTTGCAGTCATTGCTACTCACATGGTTTTCTCTGTGCTGCTCTGGCCTGTGAACTCTCTCATGTAGGCCCTGATCTGCTCTCTGCCTGGTATTGAAGTTCACCTTTCTGGACCTCCCTCCCTTAAATAAAGCCCTTAGATTCCTATATATCTGGTCACTCTCTAAATAAATGTTAAACCTTACCATGTCCCCTGCTTCGTTTGAGCCAGTATTTAGAATTCTTATCTAAATAAATGGCGAAGGCCCTCAAAATATTGATTTTAGAATAATTTTTAAATATGCTAAACGGTATCACTTGCAGTTAGGTCCTTGAACTCAGGAGTCAGATATATATATGAAATAGCAAATGTTTCAATACTGCATGGAAGGAAAAGTAGAAAACTGAACAAGCCTGAGTGAGAAGGAGCTGAGGGTGGGGCTCCAGTATCATAATAAAGAATTTAGGCTCACTTGGTTAATCCTCTGCCTGCAGCGCCTGTATGCCATGTGGGTGTTGGGTTCTAGTCCCGGTTGCTCCTCTTCCAGTCCAGCTCTGCAGTGGCCCGGGAAAGCAGTGGAGGATGGCCCAAGTGCTTGGGCGCCTGCACCCACGTCGGAGACCAGGAGGAAGCACTGGCTCCTGCCTTCGGATCGGCTTAGCTCCAGCTGTGTCGGCCATTTGGGGGGTGAACCAACGAAAGGAAGACTGTTTCTCTCTGTTTCTCTTTCACTAACTCTATCTGTCAAATAAATAATTTAAAGAATGAAAGCACTGAAAAGCAATTAAAAACCTTGAAGTAAGGATGTTATAGGGACTGGGTTATTTCTTTTTTTTTTTTTTATGGAATTATTCCATAGCTCGGAACAATTTTTTTTTAAGATTTTTTTTTATTTGACAGGTAGAGTTATTATAGACAGTGAGAGAGAGACAGAGAGAAAAGTCTTCCTTCCATTGGTTCACTCTCCAAATGGGCGCCACGGCCACTGCTGCACCAATCCGAACCAGGAGCCAGGTGCTTCCTCCTGGTCTCCCATACAGGTGCAGGGGCCCAAGCCCTTTTTTTAAAGATTTATTTTATTTATTTGAAAGAGTAACAGAGAGAGATAGAGACAGAGAGAGAGGTCTTCCATCCTCTGGTTCACTCCCCAGATGGCTGCAACGGCTGGAGCTGCACCGATCCGAAGCCAGGAGCCAGGAGCTTCTTCTGGGTCTCCCACACAGTTGCAGGAGCCCAAGGACTCAGGCCATCTTCCACTGCTTTCCCAGGCCATAGCAGAGAGCTGGATCAGAAGAGTAGCCAGGACTAGAACCAGCACCCGTATGGGATGCCAGCACTTTAGGCCAGGGCTCTAACCCACTGTGCCATTGCGCCAGCCCCCTGGGTTATTTCTTAATAGTAGCAATCTGGCAACAGAACTTCACTTGAAATGGAACAATAAAAAGAAGACCAGTTAATATGGTGTTGAATTGATCAGGTATAAAATAATAGTTTGAAATAAGAAGAAAGGTAGATTGGAAAAATAAATGGGGAAATTTGTAGGATTTTGTAAATCATCAAATATAGAGAATGAGGAAGTAATAAAATGTTAAAATTTAATAATGAAAAATTATTACATTCATTTGAACGCCTGAAAAAATACCAGTGCCATAGAAAGTAGAGCAACTTCTTAAATTCAGAAGACTTTAATACCCGATCTTCCACCCTTCCTCAAGTTGCTTTCAACTTAAGTTAGATCAGTACCCTTATTGATGAATTAGCTAATGAGCTACACAGCTCCCTGAATTCTTCAAATCACAAACCCTCAGTTCAACAACACATTCTGATGGACATATCCTAAATGCTTTACACTCAATATTGCTTTAGCTCTGAAATATTAGCTTCAAACTTCCCATTCCAGTCACAAAATTCTTATTTTTTTTTTTTATTTACCTGAAAGTCAGAGTTACACAGATTGAAACAGAGAGAGAGAGAGGTCCACCATCCACTGGTTTACTTCCCAATTGGCCACAATGCCGGAGCTGTGCCCATCCAAAGCCAGGAGCCAGGAGCCTCTTTCAGGTCTCTTACACAAGTGCAGGGGCCCAAGTACTTGGGCCATCTTCCATTGCTTTCCCAGGCCATAGCAGAGAGCTGGATTGGAAGTGGAGCAGCCGGAACTCAAACCGGCGCCCATATGGGATGCCAGCATAGCAGGTGGCAGCTCTACCTGCTATACCACAGCACTGGCCCCCTTTTCATTCCTTACTCCCTTTCACCCACTACTCAAGATGTTTAGCTCTCAGTTATTCCTAATGATGGCATCCCTTTCTTCTTACCCATGATAATTGACTTCAATTACTTGAGACCTCCACTTTCAATGTCTTCCTTCTCTTTCTACCTCTCTGACCTTTCCTTCTCAGTTTATTTTGTTTGAATATCATTGTTCTTCTAAGTATTGTTGTCAGGCAACACTGGTTTCCCTGGGTGAATTCATTCATTTCCATGGATTTAAGGTAACCGCTAATGAGTCCAAATCTGAGTTGTCAGAATCTGTCAAAACCCAGTGTATAAAGCCAGCTGTTTACCACGTCTGTACTCCTGTGACCCACCATCATATCAAACCCTACCTGTCCGAAAGGGAATTCCTTGTTTTCTCCCAATTCTCTACCCCTTTCTCTTCTTGTTCTTATATTTCTCCTTTAATTGGTAGACTCCCTCATTACTGAGACTCCCAAGTTGAATCTCTCTGATTCATCCTGTTTCCTTCCTCCAGTCTTCCTGTACCACCACCCACCAACAACATTCTCCCAGTTTTTTGTTTTTTGTTTTTTTTTGTGACAGGCAGAGTGGACAGTGAGAGAGAGAGACAGAGAGAAAGGTCTTCCTTTTGCCGTTGGTTCACCCTCCAATGGCTGCTGTGGCTGGCGCGCTGCGGCCGGCGCACCGCGCTCATCCGATGGCAGGAGCCAGGTGCTAGGTGCTTGTTCCTGGTCTCCCATGGGGTGCAGGGCCCAAGCACCTGGGCCATCCTCCACTGCACTCCCGGGCCACAGCAGAGAGCTGGCCTGGAAGAGGGGCAACCGGGACAGAATCCGGCGCCCCGACCGGGACTAGAACCCAGTGTGCCGGTGCCGCAAGGCGGAGGATTAGCCTGTTGAGCCACGGCGCCGGCCCATTCTCCCAGTTTTATCCAAAAAAACTTTGTGGAATTTGATTCTTCCCCTTCTAAGCTGCTTGAATTTAGGCCTTCATTTTCTGTCACCCCAACTATGACAGTAGCATTCTAGTTGGTCTTTATGCAGCTAATCTCACTCTACTCCCAGTCATGATTCACAGAATTATCTTCTTTTAGAAAAATAAATGTGACTATGTCCCTCCTTGATTAAAAGCAAAACCAAACCAAATTTAAAAGGTTTCTTTATTACAAGGTCATAATTCCTTAATATTGTACAGACAATTCTTCCCAATATGACTCCCATCCCAAATATATACCCTGTGTTTAGCCATACTGAAATTCTCATCAGTCTGCAAACATACCAGGCACTTAATAAATCTACATTTGCAGACCCTTCTTCTCCTTCCATTTTTCTACATGGAAATTCCTGTTCATTATTCAAGACCCCACTCAGTTGTCACCTCAGTGGCAGCCATTTGGCTTAGCATTTAGAATGCAGGTTAAGATGCCCACAGTCCCACTTTGGAGTACCTGGGTTTCATCCTGGCTCCAGCTCCTGATTCCTGCTTCCTGCTGATGTGAACCCTAAGCAACAGTGGTAGCTTCCTGCCACTCACATAGAAAATAAGGATAGAGTTCCCAGCTTAGGCCCAGCACAGTCCTAGATATTGATGAGTGAACCAGCATATGGGAAATATCTCTGTCTCTCTTTTTCTTTCCTTCTATCCCTCAAATAAATAAATTCTTAAAAAATTACTGCACTGAAGCCTCCTTTGATCAACTTGTGGAGAGTTAACTGCTCCTGTTGTGTGCAAGCACAGTACTATTTATAACTCAGTATGGTTCTTGTCACTTTATATTGTAAACATTAGATAACAAATCTGTCTCTTCTGTTAAATATGAGATACTTAAGGGGTAAAGAGCAGAGCTATATTCTTCTCATCTTTATCCCCTAACACTTATCACATGTGTACTCAATAAATATCTATGGGAAAGAGGGAAAATAAGAGGATTTTTCAGTATGTTGACTTATATCACATCTTATTTCTTGTGTCAGAGGTTAAGTGCCTCAGTAAATATTTTTGATTGGTGAATTAGCACCCAGGGATATTTCTTTTCTACTTGTTATTGCTGCTTTATCAATTGTTTGGGAACTTGAATCTGAAAAGTAGTATATGCTTATAATTATGTTTATGACAACACTAGCTGTTTCAGAGATGAAGGGTTGGGACCATGGTGTCAGAATTTTATGTTGGCAAGATAGGCCACTAAGCTCATTGAACTAGTTTCCAAACTTTTTTTTCCTGCTTATTAACTTGGTTGCTAAAAGCTTCTATTTTTGTGTACAAATTGGTATGTTACCTACATGCTAAATATTAGAATGTTTCTTAATAAATGTGTAGTAGCTGTTTCCCTGTGATTGAAGGGGGAAGGGTGAAGGTAGTCAAGGAATGTGGCTTAAAATAATATAAGCTGTCGTTTCTGTTTTAAACCCCCATAGCTAATTGCTGAAATCCAATGCCTCCCAAGGCCATTTCTCAGAATAGCTTATTCAAACTGCCTGGTAGTAACTACCAACACTATTTGCTTCTCCCTGTGCAGACATGAACTGAAGGGATACCCACTCTTCAACGCTCAGACTGAGCAGCTCCCCACCACTTATTACTTTCCCAGTCTCTTCCTTTCCACCAATCCACAAACCAGATTAAGGTGGTAGTGCAACAACCTTTTTGCAATGCAGTAGTCACATTGAGATACTTTGGCTCACCTACAGTCATTCCCATGTGGACATCTTCATCTTTAGGCCACCATTGCTTTGAAGAATTTCTTTACCTTGGAATTCCATTTACTGCTCTGGATAGGCATCCCCCATCTGATTAATGGAATCTGTGATTTAGGAATATGGAACCAATTCCCTGAGTTCCAAACTCAACATTTCCATGTGACCTCAAGCAACTTCATCAATCTCTCTGTACCTCAGTTTGCTCTTCTGTAAAAGGGCATGATAGTACTTTCCTGATACTTTTGTGAGATTTGAAAGAGTTAATATATGTAACTAAAACATATTTGGGGGCCAGCATTGTGGCATCATGAGTTAATCCGCTGCCTGCTGGCATCCCATGTGGGTGGTGATTTGAGTTCTGGCTGCTCCTCTTCCAATCTAGTTCCCTGCTAATGTGCCTGAGATAGCAACAGAAGATGTCCCATGTCCTTAGGCCCCTCCACCCACATGGGAAACCTTGATGAAACTTCTGGCTCCTGGCTTTAGCCTGGCCCAGCCCTGACTGTTGCAGCCATTTGGGAAGTGAACCAGCAGTTGGAAAATCCCTCTCTTATCTGTGTCTCTCCTTCTCTCTCAGTAACTACCTTTCAAATGAAGTTAACAGGTATTTTTTAAATATTTTGGCTAATATTTAATAGATGTCAGCTGTTAATGTTACTGCTATTTCCATGACTACTATTGTTTCTACTTCTATTACTGCCACTATTGCCATCTCAGCGAGACCCAGTAATTGCCTGATAAAACTGATGGTTCTCTCCACTGCCTTCTCAGCCCTGACCACAGGACAAATGGTGTCTATGCTGCTGCTCCCTGCCCTGGACGTAAAACCTGCCACCCACCACACCAAAGCTGATATGGCCAACACTTCCATTGCACTCTTCTCCTGCCACAAGGAGCATCGACTCCCCTCCTCCAACCCTGCCTTCCTAATTAGGGAAATCTTATTAGGGAAACCTTGCTTCGCCTCAACTCTTGCTGGAGGATGTGGCCCTGTTGCTCATGTCTTCCTGTCTTGAAAGGTTTCTATCCCCTTCCAAGGCAGATCCTAGCCAAGACTCTTTATGTCCTCAATATGGAATGTCTGTCCCAGCGCAGTCCCACCCTTGTTCATCAAGGTGCACAATGCCCTTGCAATCACTCTTCAAATCAGAGTGAACAGGATTTCTGATACCTTCATGGTCTGTTCTAATTTAATGAGGATTAGTATATTTTAAAATTGTGAGGTGGGCATTTGAGTTAACAGTTAAGATGTTGGTAAGATGCCAGTGTCCCATGACAGAGTATCTGGGTTTGATACTGAACTCTAACTTCTGATTCTAGCTTCCTGCTAATACAGACCCTGAGAGGCAGCAGTGATAGAGCAAATACTGGGCTCCTACCACAAACATGAGTAACCTGGATTGAGTTTTCTATTCCTGGCTTTGCCCTTCACCCTCACCCCCCATCTCCCTCACCCCTCATCACCCCAACCCCTGCCATTGCAGTTATTTGGGGAGTGAAGCAATGGGTGGGAACTCTCTATCTTTCTCTCTCATTCTCTGTTCTCTGCTTCTCAAATAAATAGTAGTTATAAAATACATTTTAAAATATTATTCACTTCCTTTCCAAGATGATCTTGGCAATATTTATTGTGATGGGCTTTGTTTGTATTATCTAAAGTTATGACAATATGTATTGTTTTCTTTCTTTTTTTTTAAGAGCTTTTGTTTTAATATTTTCACTTATTTTTATATTTTATTTATTTGCAAGGCAGATAGACAGACAAGCAGACAGAGATCTTCCATCCACTAATTCACCCCCCAAAAGCCTGCAATATCCAGGGCTGGACCAGGCCAAATCTAGTAGGCATGTACCCAACCACTTGATGCTGCCTCCTAGGGTATGCATTATTAGGTAACAGGAACCAGGAAGGGAACCCAGGCACTCTGAGACTTCTTAGCCACTGTGTCAAATGTCCCCCTCCCACCTAGATTTTATTTTAAAATGTGAAATGTTATCAGTCAACAAACTATTACAGTAAATATTTGAAATTTTATTTATATTTATTTGAAAGGCAGAGAGATAGAAACAGAGATCTTCTAACTTGTGGTTTATTCCCCCAAATGCCTACAATAGCCTGGGTTGAGCTAAGCCAAAGCCAGGAGCCAGGATCTCAATCTGACTCTTCCACATGGGTGGTAGAAACCATCACCTGTTGCCTCTCAGAGTACACATTAGCAGGAAGCTAGAAGCAGAGCTGGAACTCACATCAATTTTGATATGGGACACAGACATCCCAAGTGGTATCATAACTGCTTGTGCCAAATGTCCACATCCCATATTAGAGTAAATTTAAATATTTCATCATAGAGTTAAATATCTTACAGTAACTAAATATTAACATTGTAATGCCATATATATCAGGTCATTATTTTTCTCCTTCTTTATTGCCTTCCTTACCTCCAAAGCATTTATAAAATATATAACTTTATATAATGCCACACTAGACACAGCTACAAAGATTCAGTCCCTCCAAGAATTTATCATTTAAGATTTTTATTTTAAAAGTTTCAATGAATAGCTGTGAAATGTCTATCCTTTTTGGGAATTATTAACATTTTCCAATTAAAATGTCATATTTCTGAGTTGATTATAGTACAGCACTTTCTAGCATATCATCTATGCCTGTTAAAACAAGTTCTAGAAATTACAACCACTATGAGCAAGAAGAGGTTATTTTGCACACCTCAGTAGTCAGTAATTAGTATATGAGTCGTTGCTTTATTCATATGAGTCATTAGGCTATAGATCACTTGACACAGATTTGCAAGACTATACAAATTTAATACTTAAAATTTTACTTGGAGAAATGGAATTATCTGTCCTTGACGGAGCAAGTGGTTTCCAAATATGATGAGGCCATTATTTCAAATTGTGTAATTTGATTAGTAAAATTTTAGATATGGGTAAAAACTCTCAGCTCATTAGTCCCATTCTTTATTTTACAGAGGAATTTCACCAAAGCCAGAAACATAGAGGTTATATTCCTTTATCAAGGTCAGGTAAATAGCTAATAAGAAAGTCAAAATCAAAAATGCTATTTCACTAATCTTAATGATTTTTATATTTTACATTACACTTCTACAAGTACCAATATCTTTATTCATAATGAGTATTTTTTATGTGAAACAAGTAAGATGTTCTGTAACAGCCTTGTTGATCTTATTCACCAATATATTCTTTTAAAAAAAACCACACACTTGTTTAGTTGAAAGCCAAAGTGACAGAGAGACAGGGAGAAACAGAGAAAAAGATCTTCCATCCAATGGTTCACTTCCCAAATGGCAGCGATAGCCAGGGCTGGACCAGGCTGAAGCTCTTTATCCCACTGCACTACAGTACTGGACCCTACCAATATATTCTTATCTCTAGTACCTAGAAACAATTCCTGGCACATGGTGTATTCTCAAAATTGTCACAGGAATTACATTGTACAATAATTGCACAATTATAAGTGTTATTTTTATTATTGCATTATATCAGCTTCATCTAATCCTTTCTGCAGTCCACATTCAGTGTGACATTATCTAAATCCAAACTAATTATGTCACCTCCTCCTTAAAATAGTTCAAGCCTAGTGGGTCAGTATGGTCTTAACTCTACCTGCTTTTCTAGTTTCATCTTAAACCATTTTCACTTTCTTTCTCTTGAGGACTTACTATATCTATGTTCTCAGGGACTTTTATACCTTCTCTTCTTTCCAAATATCCCTCTAATACCCATTCCATTAAGATAGAATGGGCACCTACTATTCATTCTTTAGCACTTGCTCACTTTGCACTCCTTGAAGGGTGTATTCCAACTACCAACCCTAGCTGAACCCCTGATATACAGCTTTTATCACCATATCACTTTTGTGATACTTGATGTCATTATTGAAATAATCTCTTTCTCTCCCACTATTTTTTTTTAAGATTTATTTTATTTATTTTAAATACAGAGTTACAGAGAAAGATAGAGACAGAGAGAGAGGTCTTCCATCCGCTGGTTCACTCACCAGATAACTAGAACGGCCAGAGCTTCACCGATCCAAAGCTAGGAGCCAAGAGCTTCTTCCAGGTCTCCCATGCCGGTGCACGGGCCCAAGGACCTGGGCCATCTTCTACTGCTTTCCCAGGCCATCTCAGAGAGCTATATCCGAAGAGGAGCAGCCAGGACTAGAACCGTCACCCATATGGGATGCGGCACTTCAGGCCAGGGCTCTAACCCACTGCGTCACAGTGCCAGCCTGTCCCACTATCTAAAGTAGCAACATAGTCTTTTTGTTCATTAATTCACAGTGCCGAACACATAGAAGGCAATCAAATATTGTAGAAATTACAAGGGAATAAATAAACTTCTTCCTCTTATAATATAAATGGTACTTTTTCCAAAGATATTAAAGAAAATTTCCATTATTTTTAATTTTACCTAATCCATTATTTATGGCAATTTTCCATTATCACTTACTAGGTATAATGAATTAAGTGGAATATTTCCAAAATTATTAAGTTTTAAATCAAGGATGAAATAATTTATATCTTTAATTGACATTTGAGTAAAAAACCCAAGAACTGAATGATTTTTATACCTTGGCCAACCCAGCTGGGAGTGGAAGAGAAATAAATGCTAATAGTATTAAACCAATACAGTAAAGACTTGCCAATGCTTATAAACCTAGGCAATTATCTACACCAAAAATTCAATTTTGTTACAGCTTGCAATTTTATGAATTAAACATTGTCACTGTGGCCGGTGTTGTGGTATTGTGGGTCAGGTCACTGTCTGCAGCACCAGCATTCTATGTGGACACCCATTCAAGTCCCAGCTGCTCCACTTCTGATCCAACTCCCTACTATTGTGGCTGGAAAAGTTGTGGAAGATGGCCCAAATGGTTGGGTCCTTGCACCCATGTAGGGGACCCAAAAGAAACTCCTGGCTCCTGGCTTTGGACTGGCCCACCTCCAACCTTGAGGCCATTTAGGGAATGTAACAGAAGATGTAAAATCTCTCGCTCTCTCTCTCTCCCTCCTTCTGTCTCTGTAACTCTTTGAAATACATAAATATTAAAAAAAAAATTGATACCGTCAACTGACTTGCAAACACCTGAGATATCACAAAGCAATACTGTCTGTCACCAGCATTTTGACAGTAACCCTGCCTTTGTCAATTAATATTTGTTATGGCAATAATTGAATACCTCAATTATACTTAGCAATATTCATATTATTGTTGAATTTAAATGAATAGAAAAGTGGAATTGCCAATACAGTTGAAATAAAAATGGAACCCAGGTCATCAAAAACTAGTGACTGCTTGACCTCAGTTGTACAAGTATGCCTTTTTGACATAAGCAGGTTAACTATGGGTTTAATGGTGAAGGAAAAATTGTATGTAAGAAACAATAAGGGACTGGCATTGTGGCACGACAGGTTGGACCGCTGCCTGAAATGCAAGAATTCCATATGAGTGCTACTTCAGGTCCCAGCTGTTCCACTTCTGATCAAGCTCCCTGCAAATGCACTTAGGAAAGCAGTGGAAGATGGCGCAAATGCCTGGGCCCCTGCCACCCATGTAGGAGACACAGATGGAATTCCAGGCTCCTTGCTTTGGCCTGGCCCAGCCCTGGCCATTGAGGCCCTTTTGGGGAGTGTGCCAGAAGACAAAAGATAGCTCTTTGTCTATCTTTCCTTCTCTCTCTGTAACTCTGCCTTTCCAATAAAATAAATACTTTTTTAAAAAGAAAGAAATAATAGAATACATTGAAAAAAATTTTTAATTAATATAGTCTTGCAAATGCTATGTAATTACATACTACAACTATACTTAAATCCTATGCATAGAAAAAAATAACTATAAAAGAATACACAAAACATTTTTGGTGGCTGTGTCTCAAACAATAGCATTTGGGGAGATTATCTCTTTTTTTAATCTTTTGGGGGGATACTTTTTCTGTTTTCTGTCATGAACATCTTAATGGAAAATTGTTATCTTCCTTGCTGTTGAATATTTAATACTTCAAATAATAACCTTATTTTCCTTTTGAAGAACCATCATTGAAAATGGTTTTAGTGAGAAGTAATGTCTGTCTTTACCATGATCTGAATAGGGCTACATCTTCTTCCCATGACTAAGATTGGCCAATCAGATGTCTCTCAGAGACTTTTCAATACTAGCATGTGCTGGGCCGGCACTGTGGCATGAAGTTAAGCCTCTGCCTGCCGTACTAGCATCCCATATGGGCTCCAGTTCGAGTCCTAGCTGCTAAGCTTCTGATCCTATCCAGCTCCCTGCTAAGAAGACAGCAGAAGATGGACCAAGTACTTGGACCCCTGCACCCATGCAGGAGACCTAGAAGAAGGTCCTAGCTCCTGGCTTCATCCTGGCCCAGCCTTGGTCATTGTGGCCATTTGGGTAGTGAACCAGTGGATGGAATCAATCAATTCTCTCTCTCTCTCTCTCTCTCTCTCTCTTTTCCTCTTTCTCTTTCTCCTATATCTGTGCCTTTCAAATAAATAAATAAATCTTAAGGTATTTTTTAAAAATAGTATGTACTAAAGATATGGAAAGAGGGGCTGACACTGTGGGGTAGTGGGCTAAGCTTTGCCTGCAGCACTGGAATCCCATATGGGCACCGGTTTGAGTCCTGGCTGCTCCTCTTCCAATCCAGCTCTACTGTGGCCTGAAAAAGCAGTAGAAAATGGCCCAAGTACTTGGGCCTGCACCTGTGAGAGAGACCTTAGAAGAAGATCCTGGCTCCTGGCTTCGGATTGGCCCAGCTCCAGCACTTGCAGCCATTCAGAGAATGAACCAGTGGATGGAAACCTCTCTCTCTCTCTCTCTCTCTCTCTCTCTCTCTCTCTCTCTCTCTTTCTTTCTCCCCCACCCCCTGCCTCTAACTCTGCCTTTCAAATAAATAAATACATCTTTTAAAAATATGGAAAGAGTTAAAGGTCATATGTATTGCAATAGCAACAACAGAATGCAGACCAAATTCTCAGGATCCAATAATCTTTGCTGGTGTTTCCATTGCCTAGGACCCTGGGGCTTTCTAGATTATATCCATTTGCCAAGACTGATCCTTATATTGATTATGTTAACTTGCAAAAAATATTTTTTTCTTAAAGATAGATGGAATTGGTTCTTTACCTGTAACCAAAAATGCACAAGATGTGTTGCTTTTGCAAATCCAGATCTTCTTGACTCTACCTTCAAAATTAAGACAGTTCTTATCTCTTCCAATACCCAATTCTAGGTTATTATCATCATCCCTTACCTGAATTTTACAGTAACTTTGTAACTAATCTCAATTTTACCCTTAAGCCTTCCCAGTCTATTTTCAATAAAGCAAACAAGGGTATTCCTAGTAAGTCAGATAATTTGCTTTGCTGAGAACCCTTTAATGACTATTTCATCCACACTAAAGTCATTCTCATAGCTTTCATGGCCCCAAACTATTCTCCCACCTTACTTATCCATAGCCACACCAGCCTCTTTGCTGCTCCTGAAACATGCAAGAAACACTCCTAACTCAGGTTGTTTCCTCATGTACGTGTGACTTGCTCTCTCTTTCGTGTCTCTGCACAAATGCACTTTTTCCATCAGCCTCACTGGTTACCCCACCCCAAACTGCAGCCCCTTCTCAAGCATTCCTGGTCCTTTTTGCCTTGTGCTTTTATTTCATAGTTATTATCACCTTTAAGCATATTATATATCTATTTTTATGTTTACTAATTGTCCACATTAGGATGTGAGCTTCACGAAGACAAAGAATTTGACTGTTGTATTCCCTAATATTTTTCCAGTTGATAAGAGCAATACCTGCTACATCATAGATACCCAAATTTTTTGAAATGAAAGAATAAGGAAGCAAAGGAAAGAAGAAATGAAGAATTTTTTAAAAAGATGTATTTATTTATATGAAAGGCAGAGTTACAAGAGGCAGAGGCAGAGAGAGAGGTCTTCCATCCACTGGTTCATTCCCTAAATGGCCACAATGGCTGGAGCTGGGGTGATCCAAAGCCAGGAGCCAGGAACTTCTTCTGGGTCTCCCACATGGGTGCAGGGGCCCAAGGACTTGGGCCATTTTCCACTGCTTTTCAAGGCCAAAGCAAAGAGCTGGATCAGAAGTGGGACAGCTAGGTCTCAAACCAGCATCTACATGGGATGCCAGCACTATAGGTGGCAGTTTTATTCACTACACCACAGCACAGGATATACTTAAAATAATATTGTCCATGTGTTACAATGATAATTTACTGTATAGTTGTTTTAAAACTTTAAAAAATTTTTTCAAATAAAATATCAACATAAACTCCAATGTGTATGAAAATCAAACAAAGTTGAAAAAGAGGGAGAGGTCCTTATTTGCCTCTATAATGACCCTGCAGAAATTTAAGCTCTTCCACAATAAAGAATTTAAAACCACTTACCTAGCAAAAACCTTTCATTTACAATATAAGAAATTGAAATTTACTGCTAATAGAGATTTATACCTCTCTGTGAAGTTTTCTTGCAAAAAATTTCTTGAATTTGAATCTAATTAATTTTTAGAGTTATCATTTTATAGAAAATGCAGGGAACAGAGAAACCTGATAAATTACACCACAGAGATACAATCAATGCAATCTAATTTTGTAGGAAACTCTTTCTGACAAATATATTTCAAAGGCAAAAAGAGCAGTAAAGGAATTATCAATAGATTAGACTTAAGAGATGGAACCAGTCACAAAATATGGGTTTTATTTGGATCATGATTGAACCTATTTTAATATCTTTTAAATTTTTTTTTTATTTGAAAGGCAGAGTGACAGAGAGAGCAAGAGACACAGAAAGAAAAGAGATCTTCCTTCTGCTGGTTCATTTCCCAGATTGCTGCAACAGCTGGGCCTGAGCAGGTCGAAGCCAGGAACTCTGGATCTTCCACGTGAGTGGCAGGAGCTCAAGTATTTGAATTACATCTGCTGCTTCCCAGGCACATTGACAGGGAGCTGATTTGCAAGCAGAGTGGCCAGAACTTCAGTCCGCACTCTTACATGGGGTACAGTGGCTTAAGTCACTGCACCACGATGCTGCCACTGTGATTCAAGATTTTTAAAAATTATGAGAATAGAGTTTCTCCATCTGCTACAGTTGAATAAGCTGCTAAATGACTAATTCTCTTACAAATAACAACCATAAACGTTAAGAAAAGTAAAAAAAAAAAAAAAACTACATGAAGATTCTAAACATGAACAAAACAGGCATATTCTGCTGGAGAGTACAAACTTAGAGGAATGGAATAAGTCATATTTTTGTGGCTTTTAGAATAAGGAAAATCAACTGGTGTCACACAGAGGCTAAAACTCCAAGAGAAAATACACAGTCTTTCTGGTATAAAGAAAATGAGCCAGGAGGGGCTAGTGCTTTGGCACAGAGGATTAAACTGCAGCCTGAAGTGCCAGCATCCCAAATGGTCCTAGCTGTTCCATTTCCAATCCAGCTCCCTGATAATGTGCCTAGGAAAGTAGCGGGAGATGACCCAAGTCCTAAGGCCCCTACACCCACATGGGAGAAGCTCCTGGCTCCTGTCTTCGGATCAGCCCAGCTCTAGCCTTTGAGGCCATTTGGGGAGTGGACCATGGATGGATGGCATCTATCTCTGTCTCTGCTTCTGCCTGTCTGTGACTCTGCCTTTCAAATAAATAAGTATTAATAAATAAAAAAAAATAAATAACCAGGGCTGGCATTGTGGCATTTGTGGCATAGGGAGTAAAGCCGCCGCCTGCAATGCTAGTATCCCACATAGATCCCAGTTCCTGTCCTGGCTGCTCTGCTTCTGATCCAGCTCCCTGCTAATGGCCTGAGAAAAGCTAATGGCCTAGAAAAGATGGCCAAAGTGCTTGGGACCCTACTACTCATGTGAGAGACCTGGAAAAAGCTCTTGGCTCCTGGCTTCAGCCTGACCCATCCCTGCCCACTGCAACCATCGGGGAAGTAAATCACCAGATGGAAGTATAGCATGATTCATGTACCAAAACAAGACACCAAGGCCTCTTAACAGGAAGTAGTCTTTTATTATGCTGGCATAATTCTGAGCCCAGAACAAAGAAGAGTTTTTCCTTATATATGGTTTTAGCATCTGTCTCCCTTGTGTGTTTACATGTATACCTTTGATTGGTTATTCTAATGTTACGTGGTGGCCACAGGATTGATATAATACTGCACATATGAAGGTAGTTAACTGAAGATAATTTTTTTACACACATACTGAGCTGTCTGCTGTCTCACAAGAGTTAACATCATTTCTCTGTACTAATAAGCAGAACCTAACATGGTTACATAGAAGCAGATAGTAACTACAGTTGAACAATTCATAGGCAAACAGGTAACAACTCCATTTTATTCCCAGGACAGAAGCCTCCCTTTTTCTTTTTCTGACCTTGGGAAGGCTTCTGGCACAGATTTAATCATGTCAATTAGAAACAAGTTTAATTATAAGACAAAGGCCTCTGGGGCTGGTGCTGTGGCTCACTTGGTTAATCCTCCACCTGCAGCGCCAGCATCCCATATGGGCACCAGGTTCTAGTCCCGGTTGCTCCTCTTCCAGTCCAGCTCTCTGCTGTGGCCCAGGAAGGCAGTGGAGGATGGCCCAAGTGCTTGGGCCCTGCACCCGCATGGGAGACCAGGAAGAAGCACCTGGCTCTTGGCTTCAGATCGACACAGTGCTGGGCCGTAGCAGCCATTGGAGGGTGAACCAATGGAAGGAAGACCTTTCTCTCTGTCTCTCTCTCACTGTCTATAACTTTACCTGTCAAATAAAAAAAAAAGAAAGAAAGAAAAAAAGAAAAAGGCCTCTGCCATATAAGGTCTCTCTCTCTCTTTCTCCTTGTAACTCTGACTTTCAAATAAGTAAATCTTCTTTTAAAAAAAAAAGCCAAATTTTTCTCAAATTTGGCAGAAGACACAGGTTTTGCCAAAAGCAAGATCTGCTTCCAGAAATTTAACAAACCCCAATCAGGATAAATGTGAAGAAAATCTTACATTATCATGGTCAAATTGCTGAAAACCAAAGTGAATGGCAAAATCAGCACAGTATGATTTTGACACAATGTGAATAAGAGAACAATCCACAAAATCATTGACTCCACATCAGAAACTTTGAAAACACAACAATGACACATCTTTTTTAAATTTTTATTTATTTTTATTTTATTATTTTGACAGGCAGAGTGGACAGTGAGAGAGAGAGACAGAGAGAAAAGTCTTCCTTTTTGCCATTGGTTCACCCTCCAATGGCAGCCACAGTGGGCGCGCTGCGGCCGGCGCACCGCGCTGATCTGAAGCCAGGAGCCAGGTGCTTCTCCTCGTCTCCCATGCGGATGCAGGGCCCAAGCACTTGGGCCATCCTCCTCTGCACTCCCTGGCCACAGCAGAGAGCTGGCCTGGAAGAGGGGCAACCAGGACAGAATCTGGTGCCCCGACCGGGACTAGAACCGGTGTGTCGGCACCCCAAGGTGGAGGATTAGTCTAGTGAGCCTCGGCGCCGGCCGACATATCTTTTAAATGCTAAAATAATAAACTATTAAATCCTGAATGCTATATCTAGTGAGAATATCTTTTAAAAGCAAAATGAAGGCACTTTTGAGCATTAATTGCTGGCATATCTATACTAGAAGAAATGTTTAAGGGCTACCATTAAGGGCTGTGGTGCAGCCACAGCTTGTGATGCCAGCACCCCATATCAGAGTGCCACTTTGAGTCCAGACCACTCTGCTTCTGATCCACCCTCCTGCTAATGCGCCTGGGAAGGCAGCGGATGATGACACAAGTGGTTGGGCCCCTACCACCCATGTAGGAGACCCAGAAGGATTTCCAGGCTCCTAGTTTTGGGCTGGCCTATCCCCAGCTGTTGCTACCACATGGGAATTGAAACACGAGATGCAGATTTCTTTCTCTCTCTATCTCTCCTTCTCTATCACTCTGTCTTTTAAATAAATGAATAAAATGTTTAAGAAAGCCTTTCAATTTGACGTGTAATTATTCTGAGTGGAACTCTAATCCTTATGAAGGAATAAAGAACTTCAGAAATGGTAAATAACAGAGTAAATATAAAAAAATAACTTTTCTATCGATTTCTTTAAAACGTACCTTTTTTTAAAAGATTTATTTATTTATTTGAAAGGCAGAGTGACAGAGAGACATCTTCCATTCACTGGTTTGCTCCCCAAATGGCTGCAACAGCCAGGGCTGGGCCAGGCTGAAGCCAGGAGCCTGGAACTCCATCTAGGTCTCCCACATGGGTGCAGGGGCACAAGCGCATGAGCCATCCTCTGCTCCTTTTCAAGGCGCATTAAGCAGGCAGCTGGATCTAAAGTGGAAAACTAGGACTCAAAATGGCCATCATATGGGATATAGGCAACATAGGTGGTGGCTTAACCCACTATACCACACCAGCCCCAAAGCTTATATAACTCTGCCGTGCTGGCATCCCATATGGTCCCAGCTGCTCCACTTCTGATCCAGCTCCCTGCTAATGTGCCTGGGAAAGCAGCTGAAGATGGCCCAAGTCTTTGGGCCCCTGTGCCCAATTGGGAGACCTGGAAGAAGCTCCAGGCTCCTGGCTTTGGATCTTTCTAGCTCCGGCCACAGAGGCCATTTGGTGAGTGAACCAGTAAATGGAAGATATGTCTATCTGTCTGTCTCTCTCTCTCTCTCTCTCTCTGCCTCTGCCTTTTAAATAAATAAATAAATCTTTTAAAAAAATTATAGCCTTTTGTGAAGCTTATAAGTACATGTAATACATAACTAGAGCAAAACAATGGCTAGGATTGGTAAATGAGTCCACTTGTTTACAAAGTTTATGTTATGTGAAAAATGAAGGATGTATATACTTCAATTCCCAGTGGAAACACTAAATCAGTCACTCAAAGAGGCATACATAGAAATGCCAAGTAGCAAAGAAAAAGTAAAATTCTAAACATATCTAAATAAACAGGGAAGAGCAGGAAAAGTGGAAGGAGAACAAAAGAACTGGCAGAAACCTGGGAGGCAGCAATGATGGCAGATGATCCCCTCTGTGTGTTGAGGAGAACTACAGAGAGAGCAACAGTATCTTTCTCAAACAGAGAAGAAACGTAAGAGTTAACAAAATATTTGCAGAATGAATTCAGAATTATCACAATTAAATAGACTTTACGCTGTTCAAAATTCAGTCATGAGTGTGCATGTGGCCTGGTGGTTAAGATGTTGCTTGAAGGAAGGGAATATCATTATGTTCTTAAAATTATATCTACAAAGCACATTGAATCTGTTAAAAACTAATGTAAAATGTTTTAAAAATTAAATTTAACTTAAAATGGGGAAAAAAGGGTTTGCTTGATACATCTACATCCCATAATATAGTGCCTCAGTTAGAGTCCTGGCTTTACTCCTGATTCCAACTTCCTGCTAACACACACCCTAGGGAGGCAGCAATGACAGTTCAAGCACTTGGATCCCTGCCACCTATGTAGCAGACCCAAACTGAATTCCTGGCCGGGCACAGCAGCAGCTGTTGCAGGCATAAGGGGAGTAAACCAGTAGATAGAAGATTTTTTTTCCTTTCCCTTTTTTTCTCTCTCTCTTCCTCCCTCCCTTTTCCCTCTTTCCCTTTCTGTCAAATAAATTAAAAAATTTTTCAAATTCAATCAATGGGACATACTGTGTTAGCAAAATTAGGAAAAATACCTGGTGATCATTTCAACAGAGGTTAAAAAAATGTATCAAAAATAAATGCCCTGTGGAGACAATGAAAAGATTAGTGGGTGCCAGAGTTAACGAAAGATGGAGTGATGAGTAGGTGAACCAGGGAGGATTTTAGGACTGTGAAACTGCACTGTATGATACTGTAATGGTCCTTATGACTTAATATGTCCTTAGGAATTTGTCCTAGCCCATAGACTACATCACCAAGGAAGACCCCCTAATGTAAACTGTGTACTTCAAATGATAATGCTGAGTCAATATAGGTTAAATTGTAACACATATACCACAGTGTTGGGAGATGTTTATAATGGGGGTCAGGGAGTATTTCTATGGGAAGGTAGGTGAGGTATATGGGAAATCTTTGGACATACTGTGCAATATTGCTCTGACCCAAAAACTGCTCTAAAATTTAAAGTTTACTAAGGGGAAAAGTAAGCTTTCATCCATGATTAAAAATTCTCAGAAAGCCAGGAAGGGAAGGGAACTTTCTCAGCCTGATTAAGTGTCCTCTATGAAAACCCTACTGCTAAGGAACAAATCAAGAATGCCCATCCCCACCACTTCATTCCACACAGTACTGAAGGTCCTATTCATTGTTTTATGTGAAAAGCAATTTTTATAAAAAGCCAAGGATCAGAAGGAAAACAGTAAAACTGACTTGATTTGCAGATGATCTGTTTCAGAGGAAATTCTATGGAACACACCCTCAGAAATCATGATTGAATTTAGTAAGGATGCAAAATTAACAAAAATAAAGTACATTTAAAATATGGTAGTCATTGGGAACGGTGCTCTGGCATAACAGGTAAAGCCGCCATCTGCAGTGCCGGCATCCCATATGACCACCAGTTCAAGACCCGGATACTCCACTTCCATTCCAGATCTCTGCTATGGCCTGGGAAAACAGTATAAGATGGTCCAAGTCCTTGGGCCCCTGCACCCACATGGAATACCTGGAAGAAGCTCCTGGCTCCTGGCTTTGAATCAGCGCAGCTCCACCATTGTGGCCATTTGGGGAGTGAACCACAGATGGAAGATCTCTCTCTGCTCTGCCTCTCTGTAATTCTGCCTTTCAAATAAATAAATCTTTAAAAAGATAAATACGGTAGTCATCAACTAGAAAACTTATAATTGCATCCAAAATGCAAATATAATCAGGCAGGCCTTTGGTACAGCAGTTGTCACTTGAATATCCATGTCCCACATCAAAGTGCCTAGTTCGAGTACTGGCTACTTTGCTTCAGATCCAACTTAGGCACAGCCTGACAGGCAAGCTGGTGATAGTTCCAAGACTTGGGTCACTGACACCAACATCAGAGACTCATGTGGAGTTCTAGAATCCTGGCTTTGGCCTGGCACAGTACTGGCTATTGTGAGTATTTGGGGAGTGAACCACTGGAGGATGGAAGATCTCCCTCACCCTTCCCTCTAATCTATCTTTATCTCTTTCTCTCTCTCCCTCTCTGTTTCTCTGCCTTTCAAATAAAATTAAAAGTAAATTTTAAAAAATATTTATTTAGGAATTTATTTAACAAAAGTCATGCTAAACATCTACACTGAAAACTAGAAATTATCACTGTGAAAAATTTTAAATGATTTTTGAGGGTTGTAAACCTCAGTAATGTTAAAATATTAATTCTCAAAAATATTTGATAGAATAAATACAATCCCAATCAGAATCCCAATAGGCCTTTTGTAGAAACTGACAAGGTGATTCCAAAATTTGTTAAAAAGCCAATGACCTAGAATAACCAAAGTAATATTTAAGCAGAACACAGAAAACTTCTACTATGTGACTTCAAAACTTAATATAAAGCTATAATAATCAACAGAGGAGTGGGCATGTGGGGGCTGCAGTTAAGTAACTGCTTGGGATGCCCACATCTTCTATTGGAGTAACTGGTTCGAGTCCCAGCTGCTCCACTTCTGATACAGTTTTCCACTAATGTCCATTCTGAGAGGCAACAGAAGGTGACTCAAGTTTTGGATCCTGCCAACCACATGGGAGATCCAGATTGAGTTACAGGCTCTTGGCTTTGGTCTGGCCCAACCCTGGCTGTTGTGGGCATTTGAGGAATAAACCAGTAGATGAAAGATTCTCTCTGGAGCTGGTGCTGTGGCACAGCAAGTTAGAGCCCCAGCCTGCAGCGTTGGCATCCCTTATGGGCACAGGCTCGAGTCCTGGCTGCTCCTCTCCTGATCCAGCTCTCTGCTGTGGCGAAAGCAATAGAGGATGGCCCAACTCCTTGGGCCCCTGCACCCATGTGGGAGACCGGAGGAGGCTCTTGGCTTCAGATCAGCTCAGCTCTGGCTATTGCAGTCATTTGGGGAGTGAACCAGAAGAATGGAAGACCTCTCTCTGTAACTCTTTCAAATAAATAAATCTTTTTTTAAAAAAATTCTCTCTCTCTCTCTTTCTCTCTCTCTTTCTTTCTCCCTCAATTCCTAGCAATTAACATGAAAAATAAATTTTAAAAATTTGTTAAGTACTCAATGTCATTCATTACCAAGTATATGTAAATTAATGCTGAAGCAACACTTATGCATTTCAAATTTCAAAGTGGTGACAGCTTTCTCTTCCCAGTTTTTTCTAGAGTCCAAGAGACCTAAGTTGAATGAACTTAACTGGGCAACGCTAAGGTGTAATGCTCCGGGGTCTGGTCCCAGGAGGGTGAGGTGGGATGTAGGGAGGCAGATGCACCATGTATTCCCCACTGCGGAAACTCTGATAAAAGTGGAGTTGGGGCTCAGAATTGGGAAATGGGTGCTAGCACAGAAGAAATGAGAATGGATAGGATGTGGGAAAACCAGAACCTTCATACACTGTTAGCCCATTAGCAGACTCATAGAATGGCAGATGTCCTAAATAGCACTCTGGCCTCAGAATCAGCCCTTAAGGCATTCAGATCTGGCTCAAGAGCCCATGAGAATATTCTAGGCATGGAAAGCCAAGCACTCTGGAAAAAAAAGAAGACCTAAATGAAAGATCTCTCTATGGGAATACACCTACCCTATGACCTAGACAGCCAGGAGAAATCAATACATAGGCCCACAAAAAGACAAAAGAATGTCCATAGTGGCTTTATTTATTTATTTATTTTTAATTTGAGAGGAAGAGCTACAGAGACAGACAAACACAGAGAGTGAGAAATAGTGATCTCATATATACTGGTTCACTCCTCAAATGCCCACAACAGCCAGGGCTGTCTAGTCTAAAGCAGGAGCCTGGAACTCAATCTGGATGTCCCACTCACGCGGCAAGGACACAAGTATTTGGACTCACACCTGCTATCTTCCAGAATCTATTTGTAGGAAGCTAGATTCAGGATCCCAAGCCACATTTGGAGCCCGGGTACCCAGTGTCCCAAATGATGTCCTAACTGTAGGCCTAATGCCTGTCCCATAACAGTTTTGAAGATTGAGAAGAGCGGGCTGAGATGTCCCTTGATTGGAGAATATATAAACAAACCATGGGACATTCATTTAAAGGATTATTGCTGGGATGAAGAAGTAATCACTGATTTCCACAATAATATGGATGACTCAAAACCATTAGCGAAGGGGGGGGAGTCTCACACCTTATTTATATAAGGTTCTAGAATAGCCAAATCTAATCATGGAAGAAAATGAGAACAGTGATTGTCTCGGGGCATGGAGATAGGGCACATGAGAAGGAGTGTGATGGCCATGACAATGTGTTTGGCCTTTGGGTTACAGGTGTATATGCTTTTGTAAAAACTCAGTGACTAAGGACTTAAAATGTGTGTATTTTATTATATGGAAAACTGACCAAGAAAGACAAAATAAACCAATATTATACTAGAGTTAGTGATGTGCATGTTGAAGTATTTAAGGGGAATTGTACAGATATTTGTAATTACTTTGACTTTTTTATGATTTATCTATTTATTTGAGAGGTAGAGCTATAGACAGAGGGAGAGAGAGAGAAAGGTCTTCTTTTTTTTTCTTTTTTTTTCTTTTATAACGCTTTTATTTAAAGAATATAAATTTCCAAAATACAGCTTATAGATTACAATGGCTTCCCCCCCCATAACTTCCTCCCCACCCGCAACCCTCCCCTTTCCCACTCCCTCTCCCCTTGCTTCACATCAAGATTCATTTTCAATTCTCTTTATATACAGAAGATCAGTTTAGTATATATTAAGTAAAGATTTCAACAGTTTGCCCTCACATAGCAACACAAAGTGAAAAATACTGTTGGAATACTAGTTATAGTATTAATTCACAATGTATAGCACATTAAGGACAGAGATCCTACATGATATATTTTTTTAAAAAATTGATTAATTTTCTAGGCAATTTCCAATTTAACACCAAGATTTTTTTCATTTTTAATTATCTATATACAGAAGATTGATTCAGTATATACTAAGTAAAGATTTCATCAGTTTGCACCCACACAGAAACACAAACTGTAAAATACTGTTTCAGTGCTAGTTATAGCATTACTTCACATTGGACAACACATTAAGGACAGATCCCACATGAGACGTAAGTACACAGTGACTCCTGAAGTTGATTTAACAATTTGACACTCTTGTTTATGGCCTCAGTAATCTCCCTAGGCTCTAGTCATGAGTTGCCAAGGCTATGGAAGCCTTTAGGGTTCGCTGACTTCAATCTTATTCTGACAGGGTCATAGTCAAAGTGGAGGTTCTCTCCTCCCTTCAGAGAAAGGTACCTCCTTCTTTGATGGCCCCATTTGTTCCATTGGGATCTCACTCACAGAGATCTTTCATTTAGGTCTTCTTTTTTTTCCAGAGTGCTTGGCTTTCCATGCCTTGAATATTTTCATGGGCTCTTGAGCCAGATCTGAATGCTTTAAGGGCTGATTCTGAGGCCAGAGTGCTATTTAGGACATCTGCCATTCTATGAGTCTGCTGTGTATCTCGCTTCCCATGTTGGATCATTCGCTCCCTTTTTGATTCTATCAGTTAGTATTAGCAGACACTAGTCTTGTTTGTGTGATCCCTTTGACTCTTAGACCTATCAGTGTGATCAATTGTGAGCTGAAATTGATCACTTGGACTAGTGAGATGGCCTTGGTACATGCCACCTTGATGGGATTGTATTGGAATTCCCTGGCCTGTTTCTAACTCCATCATTTGGGGCAGTTCCAATTGAGCATGTCCCAAATTGTATATCTCCTCCCTCTCTTATTCCCACTCTTATATTTCACAGGGATCACTTTTCAGTTAAAATTTAAACACCTAAGAATAATTGTGTGTTAATTACAGAGTTCAACCAATAGTACTAGAATAAAAAAATTACTAAAATGGATAAAGTATTACATTGTACAACAACAGTCAGCACAAGAGCTGATCAAGTTACTGTTTCTCATAGTGTCCATTTCACTTCAATAGGTTTCCCCTTTGGTGCTCAATTAGTTGTCACCGATCAGGGAGAACATATATGATATTTGTCCCTTTGGGACTGGCTTAATTCACTCAGAATGATGTTTTCCAGATTCCTCCATCTTATTGCAAATGATCGGATTTCATTGTTTTTGACTGCTGTATAGTATTCTATAGAGTACATGTCCCATAATTTCTTTATCCAAATGTATGCTTTGAATTCCCTGTGATCTTTTGCTGTGAGGTTCCCTTCGTTTATCTTCTTTCATGTTGATGGCCGTGTTTCTGTGTTTCTGTGTGTAACACATCTTTAAGTATCTTTTGCAGGGCTGGACGAGTGGCAACAAATTCTTTCAATTTTTGTTTGTTATGAAAGGTCTTTATTTCACCTTCATTCACAAATGAGAGCTTGGCAGGATATAATATTCTGGGCTGGCAGTTTTTCTCTCTAAGTACCTGGGCTATGTCTCGCCATTCCCTTCTAGCTTGTAGGGTTTCTGATGAGAAGTCTGCCGTGAGTCTAATTGGAGATCCTCTGAGTGTAATTTGACGTTTCTCTCTTGCGCATTTTAGGATCTTTTCTTTCTGTTTCACTGTGGTGAGTTTAATTACAACGTGTCGTGGTGAGGACCTCTTTTGGTCATGTTTACTAGGGGTTCTATGAGCTTCCTGTACTAGGATGTCTCTGTCTTTCTCCAAAACTGGGAAATTTTCTGCTATTATCTCACTAAAAAGGCATTCTAATCCTTTCTCCCTCTCCATGCCTTCAGGAACTCCTAGAACTCGAATGTTGGGTTTTTTAATAGTATCCTGTAGATTCCCAACAATATTTTTTAGATTTCTAATTTCCTCTTCTTTTCTTTGGTTTGACTGTATAGTTTCCTGTGCTCTGTCTTCTAAGTCCGATATTCTCTCTTCTGCCTCACCCATTCTGTTTGTAAGGCTCTCTAATGTGTTTTTCATTTGATCTATTGAATTCTTCACTTCATTATGATTTCTCGTCACTATCACTGTCCACTAGTTCACTCCCCCAAATGACTGCAACAGCTGGAGATGGGCTGTTCCGAAGCCAGGAACCAGCAGCTTCTGAGTCTTCCATTTGGGTGCAGGGCCCCAAGCACTTAGGCATCCTCCACTGCCTTCCCAGGCATAGCAGAGAGCTGAATCAGAAGAGGAGCAGCCAGGACAGGAACCAGGTGGACGCTTAATCTACTATGCCACAGTGCCGGCCCCTTGAAAGGCATTTTAAAATGAGCTGGTGGATGGATGAGGGATAGATACATGATACAAGAGAAGAAAAATATCAATCATATAGTCAAGGGGGTCTGTAAATAGATGCTTAGTATAAAATTATTTCAATTCAGCTATATGAAAATTTTCATAATAAGGTGTTGGAGAAAAGATTTAGTATAAATTTACTTAAATATGGGAATATCAAGGAAATATTAACGCTCACTGGATATCTGATGGTAGCAAGAAATTTTTTATCTGATAATGGTATTCTGGATATATTCTTTTTTTATTTTTTTATTTTTTTGACAGGCAGAGTTAGACAGTGAGAGAGAGAGACAGAGAGAAAAGTCTTCCTTTGTCTGTTGGTTCACCCCCAGGTGGCCGCTATGGCCGTTGCGTTACGGCTGGCATGCAACACCGATCCAAAGCCAGGAGCCAGGTGCTTCTCCTGGTCTCCCATGGGGTGCAGGGCCCAAGCACTTGGGCCATCCTCCACTGCACTCCCGGGCCACAGCAGAGAGCTGGACTGGAAGAGGAGCAACCGGGACAGAATCTGACATTCCACCAGGGACTAGAATGTAGAGTGCCGGCACAACAGGCGGAGGATTAGCCTAGTGAGTCGCAGCGCCGGCCTCTGGATATATTCTTAAAAGAGACTTTATCTTTTAGACATACATTCTAATATATGAAAACCAGACTTTCGAGAGCATTGCCAAGTTTATTATTGCTCAAAATTTGTATATTTTTTATTACCTGTAATCTTAGTTCTCCATTTTTCTAAAGTTGTGAGATATTGGCACTGCATATAATACCATTATTAAACTCTGGGGCAGAAATAGCGCAAAGGGATGACCTTCAGTGAAGGAATTCACAACTTACAGGGCATGAGTTCACCAGAGAGAAGGTGTAAATCCACGGTGACGGAGCTGACATTACAGCAAGCACAAGGGCCAAGCAAACAGTTGCTAAGAGCCAGAGAGGCATAAAAAGACACAGATATGCATATTTTGGACAATAGAAAGGAGTCAATAGAAACTAAAAATTCAGAAAATTGTCATTCCAACAGTTTTTTTTTAAATGTGTTTATTTATTTGAAAGGCAGAGTTATAAAGAGAGAGCGGGAGAGACAGAGAGAAGTCTTTCATCTGCTAGTTCATCCCCCAAACAGCTGCAACAGCCAGGGCTGGGCCAGGCTGAAGCCACATGGGTGGCAGGGGCCCAGGCACTTGGACCATTCTCCACTGCTTTCCCAGGCATTGGCAGGGAGCTGGATTGGAAGTGGAGCAGCCAGGACTCAAATCAGTGCCCATATGGCATGCCGGCAGCATAAGTGGCAACTTAACCTGCTACGCTAAAACACTGGCCTCATTCTACCAGTTCTTAACCTTTTCCATATAATGAATGAAAAATAGGTACATTAGAAAGGCATTTGTGAGTTTTCATGAGGACTGTATGAAAGTGTTGGTGCTTAGTACAGTGCCTGACATATAAAAAGTACTCTCTAAATGCTAGCAATTACTTTTATTTCTTAGTTGACAATAGTTGTTTTTTTTTAGTAGCTCAAAACAACACCCTTTATTATCTCATAATTTCTATGCATCAGGACACTATTATTCAGATAGTCATTAGGCTGCAATGCAGATATCAACTGGGAATGTGGTCTGATCAGAGAATTGACTTGGGAAAAAGCTACTTCAAGCATCTTCAGATTATTGGTAGAATTCATTTCCACAGGGACAAGTTTTTTTTTTTTTTCCCAGAAACCTTTTATTTGAGGTATAAAAACTTGATGCATTTCATAAATACACCTTTAGGAACACAGTGATTCTTACCACCCTACCCACCTTCCCTCCCACACTCCTACCCTTCTTCCTCCTCTCTCTTCTACTCCCATTCTTATTTTTTGCTAAGATCTATTTTAAATTAACTCTATGAAATAATATTAACTCTATACTAAGTAAAGAGTTTAACAAATAGTATAAAAAAATAACTGTTCCTCAACAGTTGAGACAAGGGCTGTTCAAAGTCATCGGATCTCAAAGTGTTAATATCACTTTTATAAATTACCTTTTAGGTGTTTTATTAGTTACCACAGATCATGGAGAACATACAGTATTTATCCTTTTGGGACTGGCTTATTTCACTAAGTATAATATTTTCCAGTTGCATACATTTTATTGCAAATGACAGGATTTCGTTTTTTTTTTAACCACTGTGTATTTTTCCATGGTATACATATCCCATAATTTCTTTATCCAGTCTTCAGTTGATGGATATTTGGGTTGATTCCATATCTTAGTTATTGTGAACTGAGCTGCAGAGAATATTTTTTCAATACTTATATTTGTATGCCAGACACTGTGTTAGACTCTGGGGATAAAACTATGAAACAAATTGATACAGCCATATCCAGACAATTCCATCATGCTGCTTTCCTTTTTGTACAACTAGAATACACAAGGCCATCCTAACCACCCATAATACAGAGGTAATTTTGTGTTAACAGGGTATGAAAAAAGAAAATATTTCTCTAATGCATAACTAACATGAAAGTTGTGATCTTTGATATGGTCACAGATGGTTTTATGGGGGGGTGCAGGACTTAAGTCTTGTCTCCTATTATTGTTACCTTCTTTTTCACACACAGTTGAACTTATTTTATAGAGGCTATTAAAATATTAGGCTATTTTCTCCTTCATAAAGCATGATTTCCTCTAATTTTTCATTAACATTTTGCATGCTTCCTTTTTTTGAAGATTAAATGGAGCTGTTATGTATAATATCATAGAGTTAAATGTTTATCAATATTTTCAAATTACATAGTTTCATTTTCAGTTTTTTAAAGATTTATTTATTTATTTGAAAGTCAGAATTACACAGAGAGGAGAGGTAGAGAGAGAGAGAGAGAGAGCGAGCGAGCGAGCTCCCATCCACTGGTTCACTTAGCAACTGGCAGCAACAGCCGGAGCTGCGCCGATCCAAAGCCAGGAGCCAGGAGCTTCTTCTGGGTCTCCCACATGGGTACAGGGGCCCAAGGACTTGGGCCATCTTCTACTGCTTTCCCAGGCCACAGAAGAGAGCTGGATTGGAAGTGGAGCAGCCCGATCTCGAACCAGTGCCCATATAGGATGCCAGTGCTTCAGGCCAGGGCGTTAACCTGCTGCACCACAGCACTAGCCCCACATAGTTTCATTTTCTCAAATTAAAATCCTTTTCGTTCATTGTCTTCTCTGCTTTTCATGAACATGACCCATCCAGGAAGTGATTTTGTTAAATCATTGCTCTTGAGAATACCAATGTGAAATTAAAAGCAAAAAATGTGCTGCCATATGCCCGATGTTAGTAGTAGATACCTGTGTATAGGTGTATACGTGGCATTTCTATAGTGTTTGTTTATGTTAAAAATGTTAACATGGATTGCTTTTATAGTTTAAACATAGAAGGATAGAACAGCTCTTACTGTGCCATTTTCCTTATCAAGGACCTTCCTGTGAGCATTCAAGGTGCTTTACCAATTCTCCCTCAAGCAGAAAAAACAAGCATGTCTTCATGCTATGAAAATAAGGAACAGAAGTTCAAAGATCCAGTTCCTAAAGACCCTTGGAATACCTTCAAGTAGAATCTGCAATTTATATTCTCATCTGAAATTTTTAAATAATACTAATAATCATTTACTGCACACTTTATAATTAAGTGTGCAAATCTAAAAAAAAAAAAGGCAAGCTTAAGTTTCTAGTCTATTAGTCTTTTCCATTATCTTGTTAGAACTGCAATGAAAATATTTACTACCTTGCTATCTTAGGTCCCCAGAGAAAAATCAAATACTTACGTATGTATAACAGGATTACCACAGGGAAAAAAATTTTAAGGAAAACAGTTTCTACTATGTTGAGCAAGCTCTGGCATGATTTCCTGATTATACTTTAGAATTTCTCAACATAGAAACAATAAGTATTGTGACACAGTTCCTCTTCTTGAACTAGCAAAAGGGGATTAAGAAACGGGATTTGCTTCCTGTGCCATAGAACTGAAGGACTGGAAGGGCTAAGTTCTGGTGCGTTTTTCCCACTTAGGACATTACCACGCTTCACCTCTACCTGTTTTACTAGTTGGTCCTTTTTCTGTTTCCTCCCAACTATGGACATAAACTGCCATGAATAAAAGATCCCTCCGTGTTGCATCTTCCCCCAAGGAGCCCAAAAAATTCAGGTGGAGTTAAAAACACACTGGGCTGCACTGAGTTCAAAAAGGAAGAGAATTTGCTCCACAATACTAAGACTAAGGGGCTAGTGTTGTGGCACAGTGAATTAAGCCACCATCTGGCGTGCGGGCATCCCATGTGAACACCTTTCCAGTCCCAGTTGCTCCATTTCTGATCTAGCTCCCTCTAATGCTCCTGGGAAAGCAGCAGAAGATGGGAGAGCCATATGGACTTCTTGGCTCCTAGCCATAGCCTGGCTCATCCCCCCAGCTGTTGTGGCCATTAAAGGTGAATCAGTGGATTGAAGCTATCTCTCTGTCTCTCCCTCTTTTGGTGTCATTCTTCTTCTTCTTTTTTTTTTTAATAAATAAATCTTTTTTTAAAAAAATCTAGGACTAAAAATATATTATTTTTTTAATTTTGTAATATTCCCCTTTAGCTGCCACTCATCAAGGTAGGTGGGAAATTTAGCTCATTTTGTTAAGTTGATTATATAAGGCGTGAGACTGTGGCAAGATCATAAAAATTCTGGGGCATCAGAATATTGGTGGATGTTGGGGGCTGGTGCTGTGGCATAGTGGATAAAGCCACCCCCTGCAGTGCCAGCATCCCATATGGGTGCCTGTTCGAGTCCCGGCTACTCCACCTGCAGTGCCATATGGACACCGATTAGAGTCCTGGCTGCTCCACTTCCAATCCAGCTCTCTGCTATGGCCTGGGAAAGCAGTAGAAGATGGCCCAAGTCCTTGGGCCCCTGCACCCATGTGGGGGACCTGGAAGAAGCTCCCGGCTCCCAGCCTCAGGTTGGCCTAGCTCCAGCTGTTGCAGCCATGTGGGGAGTGAGCCAATGGATGGAAGACCTTTCTCTCTGTCTCTCCCTCTCTCTGTAACTCTGTCTCTCAAATAAATAAATATATTTAAAAAAAAAAAACCCTTAAAATAAAAAGAATATTGGAGGAAGCACTCTGGCCTTCAGTTCATTTTGACCCCATCTGAGATGATGTCAATGTTCACATTATTTTCAGGAAGCCACTTCTACTGTATTCATATAAAGCATCAACCAAGGTAACTTACTTCCCAAAGCCACAACAATTGGTTTAGTCCCCAAGCATCCCCAAGCTAGCCCTAAAAGTTTCTTCAGTCCTCCACAGTGCTATTTCAGAGTGCATCTGAGCTGGCGCCGTGGCTCAACAGACTAATCCTCCGCCTTGCGGCGCCGGCACACCGGGTTCTAGTCCTGGTCGGGGCACCAGATTCTGTTCCGGTTGCCCCTCTTCCAGGCCAGCTCTCTGCTGTGGCCCGGGAGTACAGTGGAGGATGGCCCAAGTGCTTGGGCCCTGCACCCCATGGGAGACCAGGAGAAGCACCTGGCTCCTGCCATTGGATCAGCGCAGTGCGCCATTGGAGGGTGAACCAATGGCAAAGGAAGACCTTTCTCTCTGTCTCTCTCTTTCTCTCTGTCCACTCTGCCTGTAAAACAAAAAACAAAAAAACAGAGTGCATCTGAGATCTCTTTACTCTCAGAACTGCTCTCCCCGTGTGTCAGAGGTAATGCCCTGGAAGTCAGACCTGTCTCCACCTCAAAGAACTGGTCACATCTTTTCTTTCCTTCTCTGCCTTGCCATTGCACTGTGGGAGGCAGTAGATAATAACACAAGTAGTTGGGCCTCTGCCGCTTGTGCGGGAGACTTAGATTGAGTTCCCAGTACAGGCTAGGCCTGGTCAAGTTGGTTGTTATGGGCATTTGAGAAGTGAACCAGAAGGTGGATGATAGCTCTGTGTGTGTGTGTCGTTCAAATACATAAAATTAATTGTTTAATTAATTTTTAAGATAATCAACAAGTAATATCAAGTTCAACAAAAGAAAAGCGAAAATATCATAAACCATTCAGTTTTCAACACCAAAGCTCTATAATAAGGAAAGTCTCCAAACATGTTAAGAAAATAAAAAGAAACACAAGTAGTTATTTCCCAAATGAGGGACTAATGTCTTCTATTTTTTTGAAAACGGTTATCATATAGGACTATATTAGTAAAGAGAGAAAGTCCAGAACTTTACCTATACATGGCCTCTTCTTCTGTTTGTTATTTAAATGTTCCTGTTAGTTTTGTATTTGCTTCTCTCTGTTTTTGCTCGGTGCTTTTCACTTTTCTTCATGTTTTAAATATTCCAAATCTACATCTTCAGCTGAGATTGCTATCCTGAGATCCACACCCATACACCACATGCCTACCAGGCTTTCAAACTTCAGTAGGCCTAAAACTGAACTCAGTATTACCTTCCATAAGCTTTTTCCTGTGTTCTCTAAGTGAACGGCGCCACCTACCCAGCTCTCTGTGACTGTAGAAATCTTGCAGACACCTTCACTCCTCCCTTTCCCCAAATTGTAACATCCCAGCAAGCCTATATATTCAACACCTCTAAAACCTATTCAGTACTTTCCACTCACGCTGTCACCATCTCATTTATGATCTCAATTCTCACCTAGATTAGCCACCACCTTCACTTTCAGTGCCATCCTGTCTTTCATCTTGCCCTTGCCAACAGTAGAGTGCTCACATTAAGAATGAAAATCTGATTACGTTATCCACTCTCCATTGTACTGCTACCATTGCATCCCTCACCCTCGGGCTAAGGTTTATACTAATATAGCTTGGCAGGCAGGATCCTTCCTTCACAATCTATTTGCTGCTCCCTTCCCTTGCCAAAAGGGAAAAGTCTGCGTGGACCTGGGCAACATAAACCAAGGGCCCTCCTGGGGCACCACGGAAGGTTTATGTGCAGGCTTTTAACTCAAGGCAACTCTGTAGTAACCCAGGTTACCTTGCTCAAGTTTATGAAGGGTTGCATTTAGAAAGAGAATGATAATTATTTGTTCAGTACCTGATCTGAAATCATGCAAGACTGAACATTTGTACTAACAAGGTTAAATGGAATTGACAGAGATTGATGAGTGTTGAGAGAAGAGTTTTTCTGTTAGATGGATTAAACCAGAAAGCAAGTTGTCAACTCTCCAGAGGTGTTTAAAAATATAGTGGTACTTTGGCTAATCAGATATTAATCCACTAGGAGAAAAGCAGTAGGAGGAAAGAATGTTTTAAGAACTCCTATAGCAGTATGATTTTTGTGGCGGCAAATTTCATCTTTTCTCACTTCAGTACCTGTTGATTCAAAGTAAATTTCCCCACTTCTGTTGAGTTCTTTTCCACCAAAACTCCAACGGTTTCCACTCTCATGATCCAGTGGAACTCAACTCACCTTGCTGTGCCATTGGGCTGCTTGTGTGTTTTTGTGTGGGGCTTCCCACTGTATAACTTCCACAAAGTCAGGAAAGTCAACTCTCTTTAAATTAATTTATTTAAAAGGGACGAGGGGGGAAGGGGGAAGTTCTGATCATCTGGTTCACTTGCAAATGCCCACAAAAGCTGGGCTAAAGCGAGGCCCAGAACTCAATCCAGGATTCCCACACAGGTGACAGGGACCCAAATACTTGAGTCTGCTGCACAGATATCCCAAGAAGCATCTCTCTTTCCCAGTTTTTTTTTTTTAAAGATTTATTTATTTATTGGAAAGGGAGAGTTACAGAAAGGCGGAGGCAGAGGCAGAGAGAGAGAGAGTGAGTCTTCCATCCACTGGTTCATTCCCCAAATGGCCACAATGGCCAGAGCTGGGCCAATCTGGAGCCAGAAGCCAAGAGCTTTTTCTGGGTCTCCTACATAGGTGCAGGGGTCCAAGGACTTGGGCCATCTTGTACCGCATTTTCAGGCTGTAGCAGAGAGCTGGATTGGAAATAGAACAGCTGAGACTTGAACCAGCACCCATATGAGATGCTTGCACTGCAGGCAGCGGCTTTACCCACTATGTCATAACACTGGCCCCATTATTTATTTATTTGAAAAGCAGGGAAGAAGGGAGAGAGAGAGAGAATAAGAGATATCCTTCATTGACTGGGTTCACTCCTCCAAATGGCTGCTACAATGGGGTTGGACTGGACCAAAGCCAGGAGTTCAGAACTATATCCTGGTCTCCACATGGGTAGCAAGGGATCAAGTAAGTACTCGGGTCATCTTCCACTGCTTTCCCAGGAGCATTAAAAGGGAGCTGGCTCAGAAGAGGAGCAGCTGGGATGGAAACCACAGCTGTGATATGGGATGCCAGTGTCACAAGTGGCAGCTTAACCCACTGTGCCACAACGCGGCCCTCCCCTCCCCAAGCAGCATCTGAACTGCTGTGCCAAATATTGGCCCCAACTTCTCATCTCTGTAAGCCTGATGCCCTGCCTGCTGACCTCCTCTGTGGCCCTGCTGCCCTCTCTCACAAAATGAATGGTGTGTGTTCAATGTGTTTTTGTTGTATTTAACTGAATTGCAAGTCACTTAACTTTAGGCATTATCCCTGGAAATGTTTGAGTTTTTAATTGATTGCTGAATACAAGAAGATGATTTCTGAAAATTTCATGGTTTGTGAATAAACTTTTTAACAGATGTTATATTTTGTACAATTCTTTACCTCATTATATTTAGCTAAGCAGGAGAGATAATGCCCTCTTTTTCCATGGTCAGCCTCTCAGATCTAAACATTTGACTTTATCAATTATATATGGTCAGCTATGTGCCTGTAACTGACTGGGGGGCCTGAAAATAGGGCATAAGGAAGCCATTGGAGAAAGCAATAAATTTAACTTTGAGTTAAAACTTTTAAAAAACATTTATTTTACTTATTTGAAAGGCAGAGTTACAGAGAGGCAGAGGCAGAGAGAGATATCTTCCATCTGCCAGTTCATTCCCCACATGGCTGCAACAGCTGGAGGTAGGCCAACCTAAAGCCAGGAGCCTAGAGCTTCTTCCAGGTTTTCCAGATGGGTGCAGGGGCCCAAGGTCTTGGGCCATTCTCTGCTGCTTTTTTAGACACATTAGCATGGAGCTGGGTTGGAAGTGAAGCAGCCAACTTCAACCGGTGCCCATATGAGATGCTGGTGCTGCAGGCCAGGGTTTTAACCCACTGTGCCATAGTGCTGGCCCCAAGTTCAACTTTTTAAAAGAATAACTTTCTGGTAATATGCCAAAGATCAAAAAAAATGCCCAATAGAACCAAGCAATTTTTTCTTTATCTGAGATAAGCATTAGAAGCCAGGAGGCAGTAGAAAATCTAACTGAATAAATAATTCACCTGATTTATCTTAATATATCTAGTCACTAAAATTTAAATGTCATCCTGAGTACTTGGCCTAGGAATTTAGACCACTGGGTATTTTTAATAATTAATCATTATGAAGCAAATTTAATCAATATGAATGATTTATTCCTAAGAAACAAACTCTGATTTTTCTACCATTCACTTACAAAAAATACAACTAAATCAGTTAAATGAATTCTAATTGTAATCACTAAATCTGGGTCTACCAACAGTTTAATTAAAAACAGATCTGAAACCTCTAAGAGGTATAATTTTACATCATTCAGAAAATGAACAGAAGTTTCTCCCTGAAACTGTCATTCTCTTGCAGATTATTTGAAGATGCCATATGTTTGTAGCTGTCTTTCTTCCCTTGCCTGTCTGATATGCTTCTACTCAGCTTTGAAGCCTTTTCTTTCTACACAACTTCACTATAACACCAACATTTTTCTGTTTATTTTCCTGTTTATTTTTTTTTTACTGTTTATTTTCTTCCCTACTACACTTATAAATCTTTCTCTGCAGTCATAGTGCCTGTTGGGCATTGCCTAAAATCTCTATTACAATATGGTGCCTGGTGGATGTTTAAGGGGCGTGTCTGCAGCTGCCCTGGTTAAGATCAGACCACCGGCAGGGATAGGTCCGCTTTAGTTCCAGACACGTGAACAGTGCGTGATCCCTATACTTTGCTTAAGATGCCCCTGTGGGTGATCCACCCACGCCTGCGTGATCTTTTCACTGATTGGCTCCCCTATTGCGCATGTCTTTCGTAAGCTTTATAAGCCTGCACACTTCTTCAATAACGTGGTTCCTGCTTCTACAGAACTCACGGGGCTTGTGGTGTGTTCATCACCCGTCCACCTTACCTCTCCCATTTGCCTTGTTGGGGAGTGCTTGCGCTGCCCCTGCTGGTCAGGGGCTAGCATCGGGCCTGAGACCCGACAGTGCCCCATTACCAAGCATGGTAGAGTGTTTACTACTTGGTAGGCCATTGGTAAATATCTATGTAGACAATAAATGAAAGTTATGGTGATGGTCGATTTTAGGTGTCAGCTTCACTGAATAAGAAAACCAAGGAAAGTGTCAGTGCTGTGTTGCAGCAGGCTAAGCCCTGGCCTGCAGCGCTGCCATCCCATATGGGTGCTAGTTCCAGTCCTGGCTGTTCAACTTCTGATCCAACTCCCTGCTAATGTGCTTGGGAAAGCAGCAGAAGATGGCCCAAATATCTGGGTCCCTGCCATCCATGTGGGAGATTCAAAGAAGCTCCTGGCACCCAACTTTGGACTGGCCCAGCTCCAGTCATTGTGGCCATTCGGGAAATTAACCAGCAGATGGGAGACTTATCTTCCTGTCTCTCCTTCTCTATCCCTGTAACTTTGCCTTTCAAATAAATAAATAAATCTTATAAAAATAAAAAATAAAAGAAAACAAAGGCAGCTGGTAAAACATTATGAGGGGCTTCAAAATATTTGTGGAAAAATTGAATTGGAAGAAGTTTATTTTGGTACAAAAGTTTTTTTTTTTTTTTTTAGAATTATTTTGTTTATTTGAAAATCAAAGTTAAACACAGAGAGCAGAGGCAGAGAGAGAGAGGTCTTCCATTCTGCTGGTTCACTCCCCCAGATGACCACAATGGCCAGAGATAACCTGATCTGAAGCCAGGAGCCAGGAGCTTCTTCCTGGTCTCCCACGCGGGTGCAGGGGTCCAAGGAGTTGGGCCATCTTCCACTGCTTTCCCAGGCCATAGCAGAGAGCTGGATCGGAAGAGGAGCAGCTGGGGCTCAAACCTGCGCTCATATGGGATGCTGGCACTGTAGGCTAGGGCTTTAACCACTGTGCCACAGCTCTGGCCCCGGTGCCAAAGTTTTTTTTTAAATCCATGCATAGTTTATTCATAATATACATGTTCTCAGAAACTTTTTTAAGATTATTCATATTTCTGGATCTGTGTGTGAGGGTGATTTCTGAAGAAACTGGCATTTGAATTAGTGAGTGAGGGAGATCTTCCCTCACACACTGTAGACAGGCACCATCCAATCTACTGAGGGCCCATGTAGAATAAGAAGGTAGAAGAAAGGCAATTTTTTTTTTCCTCTTCTGAACCTGGGTTCTTGTTCTCCTACCCTGAGACACCAGAACGCTAAGTATTTCTGCCTTTGAATTCCAGGACTGAACAGCAGTGACTCTCCAGTGCTTTGGTCCATGTATGAGTTTGCATGTTGAATTGTTCCCGTGGGCCAATGTGAAAGACACTTGGTCCCTGGGTTGGACCCCTGGGAGGTTTGGAATCATCAGGAGGTCACTGGGAGCAAGCCATGGGGAGGTAGCTCTATGAGACCTCTATGTTTCCATGAAATGGTGGTTAACAAGAGCCCGAGTTGGGACTCATCCACTCTCTCTGCTTCCTGGGCTACCACATGCTCCTTTCTCCACATGTGCTCTGCCGTCGGCCACGAGGCCTTCAATGAAGCCTGAATCACATACTGTTTGGGCTTTCAATCTGCAAAACAGTGATTAAAAAAACTTTTTTCCTTCATCAGGTCTCAGGTATTTTGTTGTGAAAAAGAGCTGACTAATACCCTGAGTTCCTCAGGCATTTAGCTTCACATTAAGATCTACCCCTCTGGTTCTCCGGTTCTCAAGCCTTCAGACTTGGACTGAGCAGGACTCCCAGCTTCCCTAGATGTCCAGCTTTTAGAGGGCTTATGTAGGACTTCTCAGCCTCCCTAATCCTATGAGCCAACTCCTGTAGTGTATCCCCTCTCATGTATCTATCAATTGATCAGTTGATTTAGGATAGATTGATGTCTATCTCCTCTTGGTTCTATCTCTCTGGAGAAACCTGGCTAATACAGTTATACTTGAAAATAGTAAGGTAAATGTAACATATTGTGATGTTATATAAGTTTGAACATATCCAAGTCCTTGATACATAGTTTCATACATGTGAACCATGAAAATATATCTGGTTCTTGAAAGGGCAACATAAAACAAAAAAGCCACTTTATATCAAAAACTATGAAATCATTTTCCCAGGGATTACCTAGTCTTAAAAATGTTATCCATAGTTGGTTGTATCAGTCTGAAAATCTGGGGGAAAGATGGAGATAGAGAAAAGATACTTAACCAGAGCTCTACTTTAAAGTAGCTTTTTAATCAGGCAACTATTCAATGACCTTCCTGAAACAAGATTTTATTTCACTGAAATAAGAAAATCATCTTAGTATTTTCAGAAATAATGAAACTTTTACTTTAAAAGTTTGGTTCAAAACACAAATACCAATAACACAATTCTCTTTCCAGTTATATAGTCTTCATGTTTACCCAAAATTTGGTCATTTAAGTTGGCTGTATAATACACTGCTAGTTGATCAGATAGCAGTTATAGAAGGTGCTTAGATGACAAGCTTCAAGGCCCAAACACATTACATGATGAATTTTATAAAATACTGTCACTCAGAGGAAGAGACATTTAAGCAGCTACCAACAGCATGAACAGTAGAGGCAGAGTGCCAACTGGAGAGAACATCTTGGAAACACATCCATGAAGGGGGCAAGGGTAGAGGGTGGGGGGAGATGGAGGCACAGGAAGTTTAGCACAGTGCTTAATAGCTGCTTGGGATGCCTGCTTCCCATATCAGAGCACCTAGGTTGAGTCTCAGTTACTGCAATTCCACCCTAGCTTCCTACCCAGCAGTCCTTGGGTGCCTGACACCCACGTGGGAGACACAGATTATGCCCTTGGCTCCTAGCTTCAGCCTGACCCAGCCCGGGCTGCTGTGGACATTTGGCAGGGGTGAACCAGCAGATAGAAGCTTGCTCTCTCATTCTGCCTTTAAAATAAATGCAAACAAATCAGTTTTTAAGCTCTGGGGCAGAAAAGCCTTAGCACATAGCTGACAAGGGGAAACAGGCAGTATGGCTGCCCCACCAACACAAGGAGGGAGGGTCCTACATGAGTTACAGAGGTAGGCGGAAGTTGATCATGCAGGATTTGTAGACTTGCAAAGGAGGTTTCGTTCATTTGAATATAATATTCAAACTTACCTGATGTTGGCTGGAACCCTGAATGCCCAGTCGCCACGTGCCATAACCCAGGCCCCGGGAACAGCTATGCAGGTCATTTGTAAGGATCACAGCTTTCCTAATCTGGCAGACTCAACAAGAACACCAAAAGAACAGTGAAATCGTTTCTAATTCAGTTTCTTGGAGGACCAGAAGTTGTGGGGGAGGGAAAAATAAAAAAGAAAAATGTATTTGGTTTTAAGCAATAAATACAGTTGGTTAAAGATTTTTAATCTGTATCGTTGCAGAGCAGCTTCCATTTTGGGGATACCTGAGCTAAAGCTGTCCAAATACACAGTTTATAAAGAAAAGTTGAAATGCCTGGTGCGAGCCAAGGGATGGACGCAGGACTGGATGCGGTGCCAATGCGGAAACCGCGTGGAGGCTTTAGCGGCCCCTCCACCAGGTACGCCATCACCAAGCGGCCCCGCAAGCTGGTAGCACAATGCTGTGCAGGTCCCCCACAGCAGCAGGCACAGGCCAGGCTCCACAAGCTCCTGAAATGCCGGCAACCCCCGCGGGCTCAGCCCTCAGCACAGCAGTGGGACCTCGGCCCCCGTCGAGTTTGAAGCTCAGGCCTGTGTTCAATCCCATGAACGGCCAGCAGCCCCCTGCTACATCCCCCATCCCTGCAGGAGACCCCGGAGGCCTACACACTGGCCTGGAAGGAGAACGTCGGCTTGGTGTCCAAAACCTAGCAGCGGGTGGAGCAGCACCTGGGCTGTGGCCTCATGGGGCCCGTGCGGTATGTCGAGAGGAGCCACCAGTCCCTGGTCGCACAAGATTGTTGACCTGGCTGAGTGGTGGGCACTCCAGTTTCTGGCTGGAATATTCAGCTGGTCCTAGTGGCTTCTTGAGAAGAAGTACTGCCTCCATGGACTCTGTGCCACCAAAGGACATGGGTGCCCTGTCCATGCCTGTGGCTTGGCCACGTGCCAGCCACGCCTCAAGTGACAGCATTTGGACTTTTGTGCCTGCTGTTCTTTGATCCAGCTGTCCGGAGCTGCCAGGGGGAGGGGCTGAACCCATCTGACTTAAGTCCTGTCCACTGTGCACAGGGACAATCGCTGGAGCTGGCAGGAGAAGCTCCAGGCTAACAGCTTTAAGAAAGTGCAAAAAGCAAAACAAATGACCAAAAGAAAAAGAAAAATGAAAAATTGCCTTCACATTTTTTTCCTGACAAATCTTCTGTTTTTTTTTTTTTATTATTGTTAATATTCCTGCGTTATTTTACAACATGTGTTTGTGTGTGTGTGTGCCATAGGTATTTGGATGATGCTAGGCTTTTGTTACTATAAAGCAGACAGCCACAAGCAGTGTGTTACACAGACCGTGCTCCAAGCTGCACATACTCTTCTGTCAGCCTGAAATCTGAACAGTACAATTCTTTTTTTTTTTAAAATAAATATGAAGGGTTTTCTTCATTTAAAAATTGTTCTTATCTGAAAGTCAGTTACAGATTGAGAGAGAGAGAGAGAGAGAGAGAGAGAGAGAGAGAGAGAGAGATCTTCCATTCAGTGGTTCATTCCCCAGATGGCTGCAACCGCCAGGGTTGGGCCAGGCTGAAGCCAGGAGGTTTCCTGGGTCTCCTATGTGCATACAGGGGCCCAAGTTCTTGGGCCATCCTCTGCTGCTTTTCCCAGGCTATTAACAGGGAGCTGGATTGGAAGTTGAGTAGTTGCCAAATCCCAGGTAGCGGCTCTACTTGCTATGCCAGCCCAGAAGTCATTCTTTAGAGTTAAACACATACACACACACACACACTCACACAAATTACTTGCATGAAGCCACTCATCATTTACAATATATAGGAAAGTATATGTGGACCTCAACCCTCACTCTACCTCTTTTCCCTCTATCCCAAATTAGTTATAAAGTTATTTGTCAATAAAAAATTGAAAACCTGAGCTTCAGAGAATGAGCAAAGGGGACATCACCTTCTTTGAATAATGTAAGAAGGCCTAGGGATCATGTGCAGAGCAACAATGGGGGAAAGGGTAGGATGCCCTGCTAAAATGCTTCTTTTTTTCCATTAACTCTTAGTATTGTACTGGATTGAATAGTGCTGTCCCCACTCCCATTCATTTTCTTCCAAGAACCTCAGAATATGACCTTATTCAGAAATAGGGTAATTGCAGATGTGATGAATTAAGATAAAGTCATACTAGAGTAGGGTGAGCCCTTAATCTATTATGACTGACATCCCTATAAGACAAGGGGAGATACAAAAGATTGACATGCAGGGAAAGCTAGCATGGGAAAATGGAAGCAGAGATTGGGTGTATTTACAAGCCAAGGAATGCTAAGGATTTCCAACAACCACAGAAACTAGGACAAGGCAAGGAAGGAGCCTCCCCTACAACCTTCAGAGAGCAAGGTCCTGCCTTGATTTTAGACTTCTGGCTTCAAGAATTATGAGGAACTAAATCACTGTTGTTATAAGTTACCCAGTTTCTGGTGCTTTGTTGCAGCCTAGAGAGCTAACAAAGTTACAAGGGTAAGATCCAGGATACTGGTGAATGAGCCCAAGAGTGGTCCTGGAGAGCAAGTGGATGATGGGAAGAGGTGGCACATGGATGCTGCAGATCAGGGAGCAGCAGTGTGGTTTTCTCTGGAGCTGCCAAGGGCTGGTACATCTTGGATTTCTAGATACCCATAAGACAAATTAGCATGGTTACAAGAAAAAGAAAACTTCCTTTTCTTCTTTGAACTCAAGCCAAGGTTTTCTGTTTGAAGTAGATTTAATACTGTCGTGATTAGCAAGATCTGGGATGAGCTTCAAGGTGCAGGTGTTGTGGCACACCAGGACAAGTCACTGCTTGGGATGCCCACATCCCATATCGGATTGCCTGGGATCAAGTGCTGCTAGTGTAGATAGAAGTTAGCATACCATGGCCCAAATAGTTGGCTTCCTGCCACCCCCATGGGAGACACAAATGGAATTCTGGGCTCCCGGTTTTGACCTGGTTTAGCCCTGGCTATCGTGGGCATTTGGAGACTAAACCAGTGGATGGAAGATCTTTATTTTTTTTAAAAGATTTATTTATTTGAAAGTCAAAGTTACACAGAGAGTGGAGAGGCAGAGAGAGAGAGAGAGAGAGAGAGAGAGAGAGAGAGAGGTCTTCCATCTGATGGTTCACTCCCCCAAATGGCTGCAATTGCCAGAGCTGTGCCAATCTGAAGCCAGGAGCCAGGAGCTTCTTCTGGGTCTCCCATGTTGCTGCAGGGGCCCAAGAGCTTGGGCCATCCTCTACTGCTCTCCCAGGCCATAGCAGAGAGCGAGATTGGAAGTAGAGCAGTCAGGTCTCGAACCAGTGCCCATATGGGATGTTGGTGCTTCAGGCTAGGGCATTAACCTGCTGTGCCACAGTGCCGGCCCCAGATCTTTCTTTCTGCCTGTCTCTCCCTATCTACCTGTATGTCTCTGCTTTTCAAATAAATAAAATCTTTTCAAAAGAATGAGCTTCAAGCCATAATAAGTAGAAAGGATTATGTAAGTTAGGCACACACGTTATAAATACAACTCAAGACCTAATTTTCTTTGAATAAATCACGTGACATACTTTAACCAAATATTAACACTGCATCTAGACCGCACTGCTAAGAATCTTGCTGAGTGTAATTTTGAATAAATTAAAAGTCCTTTAAAGATTTGATACACTTTACATCAGTCTTTTTATTATACACTTATATACTTTGTTAATAGCTTGACACTTTGTATCAGTGGTTTATTATACAGTCTTATGTGTTCTTGGTACTGTTCTAGTATTCATATACTTTATATACATTACATTTTCTGCAAGTGGTTAAATACATGATGACACTCAGGTTCCCATGCTGGCTGTTCTCCGGTACAGCCTTGACATCTCTCTTCGTCTTTAGATTTAAAGCTCTAAATCTACTGGACTGTTAGATATCTTCATTGGGACATCTATCCTGAATATATCCCAGGATGAAACTCATTCTCTTACTCCATAACCTTACTTCAATATTTCAGGTGTCAGTTCACGACTCTACTGAAACCCAAAACTTGAAGTCATTAACTGACTTCATCTTCTCCCTGGCCTTTGACCTAGCAATTAAGATAGCCACACCCCATACTAAAGTACCTGGGTTCAAGTCCAAGCTCTGTTCCTGATTCCAGCTCCCAGTAGTGTGCACCATAGGAAGCAGCAGGTGATTATTTCAAGAAGTTGACCCCTGCCATTCACACGGCAGAACTGGATTTTGGTCAGGCTCCTAGTTCTGGTCTGGTTCAGCCCTAGCTCTTATGGGTGTTTAGATAGTGAACCAGGGGGTGGGAGTTCTCTGTCTCTGTCTATCTATATGTGTCTCTCTGCCTCTCAAATAAAGTTTTTGAAAAAGAATCCCATTAGAAAATTCTGCCATTTTAACTTGCCATCATTATCCATCACAACTGTGCATTTTCAGCTCACACAGAACTCTTTGACTACCTCTTTTTGGTCATTTTCACCAACATGTTCTCCTCCTACAAAACAGTAGACACCAAAGCCCTGAGGTTTGCTTTTTTTTGTTAATTAATTGATTAACTTTTTAAGGAATACAAATTTCATAAGTACAACTTTAGTAATATAGTGATTCTTCCCACCATACCTGCCCTCCCACCCATTCTCTCACCCCCACCTCCTCCTCCCTCTCCCCTTTCCAGTCCCATTCTACATTGAGATTCATTTTCAATTAACTTTGTACACAGAAGACCAACTCTATACTAAGTAAAGATTTCACACACACACACAACTGTTTGAGAACTAGTTTTACAATTAACTCTCATAATACAACTCATTGGGGACAGATGTCCTGCATGGGGAGTTAGTGCACAGTGACTCCTGTTGTTAATTTTGCAATTACCACTCTTATGTATGACATCAGTGACTACCGAGGCTCTTGACATCAGCTGCCTAGGCTACAGAAGCCTTTTGAGTTCACAAACTCCATCAGTATTCAGACAAGGCTAGGCCTGCTCTTCTTCCTTTCCCCCTCAGCTTCTCCCTCATTCACTATCTAGCTTCAGTCACAGGATGGAGACTCCCATGCTTACATCTTCAGCTTGGACTCCCCCTATGAGCTCTTGACCCATTTGCTTAGGAGCCCACTCACTATCCATGCTTAGGTATTTCATAGATGCCCCAAACCTAAATATTCCAAAATATTCCAAAATTTATCTCTTTTGCCTCAGCCATTTCACTCTTAAATTGTTCTTTATCACTGGAAAGGCAACTTTACCCTTCCAGCCGCCTCAACAAGGAACCTGGGTGTTTATCTTGAGTACTGCTTTGCCTTCCCTCGCCACGTCAACTTCCTTGTACTTAGTTCGATTCTTCATGCCACTGTATCACCTGCTTCAAGTCCTTGCAAATATCACCCCTATCTTGGACACCTTAGAACTAACACCTTCTTCTGCTTCCCCTGCTCTCTCTCTGTCAATATACCTTCCACGCAGTTACCAGAGCAACCTAATACAAACCTTTCAATGCCTCCAGACTGCCTGCGGGATAATGTTCAACTTCTTTGGCATGATGCAAGCCCAGCATCATGTGACCTCTGCCCAAGCCTTCAGCTTAAAGTCTCATCACTCTCTACTCCTGGCAGCTGATGCTCCAGAAATGTGGCACTACTGATCTACCTCTCTGCCTGCACCACACTCCAGAGCTGTTGTCCAGGCTCTTCTGTGGCTTGCAATGGTCTTACCAGGGTCTGCCTGCTCCTCTTCAGCCTGCAGAGCCTGCTCAGTCACCACTTTCATTGTGAATCTTCTTATTCTCACTCTCCCAGGACAGAACTAGCCCTGACCCCCTCTGCACCACATCTCTGAACTTTGTATGTATTTGAAATAACGCTTTTCTGTCCGACAAAGTGGACACTTTGGGCAGCTAAAGAAGCTATACCTTCATCACAACAGTGCCTATCACAGTACCTTACAGGCAGCAGGACTCAGTAGATGTTGGACGAAAGTTCTTTTTGTCTTAGATGGGGAAGACACGTCACATGGTACAGCATATGATATTTGGGGTAAATTTGAATTTAAATTTTTAAGAAATTTTATTTATTTGAAAGGCAAAGAAACAAGGAGGGAGGAAGGAGGGAGAGAGGGACAGAGAAAGAGATGTCTCCTATTCACTGATTCACTCCCCAAATGCCCAAAACAGCCAGGGCTGGGCTAGGCCTGAGTCAGGAGCCTAGAACTCAATCTTTTTGGTAATGACTCAGCTACTTGAGCCATTATCTACTGCCTCCCAGGGTATGCCTCAGCAGGAAGTCGGAATCAGGAAAGGAGGCAGCTCTTGAACCCACACACTTTTTTATTAATGTAGGAGTCACAAGCAGCTTGTCAACTGCATCAAACCACTGCCCTGGGTGCCTTTTTTTAAAGAATAAATTAAATAAATATTTTGCTAAGTAGTGGTTTTGTTGTGTCATATACTTAGGAGATATGAATAAAAATTGAAGCAATCATGTAAAAGTAGAAAAATCAATTGCTTAACTCCAAGCATACCATATGGGCTTAGGACCAGGACCAGGGCATTTTACTGACTGCTCTCTTTTGTTCACTCATCTTTACTCTCTCTACCCGCCTCTCTCTGTCGGCTCTGCATTTCAAATAAATAAATAACCTTTCAAAAGTCTTTTAAATTCTAATTACTATATTAAGATACATTTTTTACATATGCCAGGTGTTTTAAGACCTTACCTATTTCCATGAAGCAGTTATCCCAAATGTTTTCTTTCTGATTTCTGGTTGTAATTCTGCTAGTGAACTTTCCTCTCCCTCAGCCCATACTTCTCTCTCCCCAGTCTTTAACAAGAATCCTATTTTGAGTGCCTTTTCCACTACCATTGGCCCAAGAGGTTTCATTAAGCTAGTATCCACCAAATCTTACCACTGTAAAGTAAGTTTTTTTTTACTTTGTAACAATAATTAGAGGTCATTTGATGAGGAATGAAAATCCCTTGTCAAGCTTTTACCCACTCGTTTTAGCATTTATTTACGTTTTTCTGTGGTTAACAGTTGACATTCCATTGTAAGGAAAGCCTTCCCTCTTTCCCTATTTGTTTGTTCATTTATCTTAGTATAGATTCCTGGACTTTCAATGGTTTGTAGCCTATTATGATAGTTTGTTTTGATGCTAAAATTATGCCAGTTTTAGCCACCAGATCTTTCAAGCTGCCACCTGTTCCATGCTGTTTTGAGTACTTCCTTATCTTCCGGCTGGCCGGGCTTATCTTGTAAAGCCACGTGCCCCCGCCTTGGAATCCGCCTTTCCTCCAGGGAGCTGTGCCAGAGGGCTGGTTTCCTGCTACGAGGAGGGAAAGGGATTTGGAAACCAAGACTTGGGTGCTAAGTGTACCGCATGAGAGTAGTTGTTGGGGCTACAGGGATTTTCCCTTCTTTCAACTTCTCAGCTAGATAAGACACTGCCTGGCAAGTCTGGCTCTGGAAGACTTAATGCCTATCTTAATACCATCTCCACTTTGAGTGAAAGAACCCCCGTGCCTTGCACGGAGACTCAACCCACTGGAACAATTTCGGGTCTGGGGGTTGGAGAACCTCCGGGAAGAAGCCGCTGGCTACAGGCATGCAATGCAAGCCGCTGTCCTGCAGGGCCCGCTGCGCCACGCGCCGCGCCGCGCCAGCGCCTGCTCCAACCTGGGGTGCCTGGAACACTTGGCAAGGACACCCGCGAGGGGCACGTCAGCGCTCCGACTTCCTCCCGACGCCGCCCGCGATTGGCTACTGGGCGTATAAGAAACAAGCCAAGGAGCCGCTGCCTCTGGCAGAAACTTGCCGGAGGTCTCTGGGTGGCGTCGCCCCTTCCCCCTGGGTGCACCGGCGGGCCTGCGGAGCCAGGGGAGGATGAGGTCGTCCTGCGTGCTGCTCGCCGCCCTGGTGGCGCTGGCCGCCTACTACGTCTACATCCCGCTGCCGGGCGCCGTGTCCGACCCCTGGAAGCTGATGCTGCTGGACGCGACTTTCCGGGGCGCACAGCAAGTGGTGAGGCGCAGCGGCACGCTGCTTCGCTCCGGGTCTTCTCGCGCGGTCTCCCGAAGGGAGCAGCATTCCGACCTCGATCCGCGGGAACGCAAGGTCTCCCGAACGCGGCGGGGCGGTCGCACGCTCAGATGCTCCTGCCGGGCTTGTACGGGGGGGTCGCAATCGCCCCCTTTCTGGCAGCGGGCTAGGTCCATGTCTCGCCTGCGATTGTGCCCGGGGAAGTGAAGTCCTAGGATAGAATTTGGCAACGGGGTTAATCTTTCTCCTGCCGTAACTAGCCCCCTCTCTCTCGGCTTGCAACATCGAAAAGCGAATCCATCTTTGAGCCTTTTCCAAGCCTGCCCTCCCCCGTGTTCGTTCTCCGGTAGGGGCCGGCAGAGAGTGAGTTAAATGCATTAGGTTCTGATTCCGGGGAAGGCAGCCACTTAGAAGCCACGGGCGCGGGCGGGCCGGCCCCCACGGCCCTGGGCTCGCGGCACTCCTTCCCGGGGGCAGCAGGCAGGGCCCTCGGGGCGCTGGAGGGGCCGCACGGATCTCCCAGTTCGTCTCCGGCGCAGCTCCAGGAAGGAGGCCGGGAGGCTGGGGTGGCGGTTAAGGTGCCGGCGGCGGCTAGGCTTTGCTGGATGTGTGTTTTCTGTTTGCCAGGCCTCTCTTTACGTCCTTGGCTGTCAAGGAGATAACCTTTTGCTGAACCTTAGCCTGGAAGGATCCCATTTCTCCCTATTGTAACACCGGTGTGTGGTTCTCCCCACCCCTGGGACAGGAAAATCTGTTTCAGGCTTGTTCCACTGCAGGAGGCACTATTTTTAGTGTCAGAGAATCTAAAATGTAAATTACGGTCTGCAGGCAGGGCTGAGCCGTCCCATTGGACAGCATTTCTAAGCGGCCTGCTCTAACCTCAATAACCCACCTCCAAAACCAGTCTTTCTCCTCCTTCCCCCAACCTTTGTAAAGTCCTTCCTTCAGGAATGACAGCTGGAGAAAGAGGGAGAAAAACCGTGATTTTCTTAGAGGGTTTCTGTTCCTTGTCCCTCTTCTCCTTGATTATGTGTAGGATTACATGGTGTGGGGGCTTATGTTCACACGCCCCCTCCTGGGACACTGTAGCGTGTTTACAGTTTGGATTTGCTTTTCCTGAACCCAGCTTCGTTCTCCACCTCCAAGGTTGCTTTTGTCCCTGAGGACAAGTCTGTGAAGCTGGAGACCCCCATCTTCCCTCCTGCCTACTGTGATGTTAACCACAATGGTGGGGCAATGATCAGCCCTTCCACAGGAAGTCCCGCCTTCTGATTCTGTGTCCCCCCTCCCCCAGGCGGTTATGTAATTTGGAAGGATCACTCTGCAAAGATTCTGGAGAACAATATTTGAGCAGTTGGGTGGGAGGGCTGCCTACAGTATGAGGGCACTTCAAAGACTTTGTGGAAAAATAGAATTAAGAGTTCATTTTGATGCAAAAATTGATATCCATGCATGGTTTTTTTCCCCATAGTATTCATTTTCCAGGAATTTTTTGAATAATTCTAGTTAACTTGAAACTAAAGAAAGCAGGAAAAACTGATCGGCCGCTGTGTTGGCTGCAGAGATTATTCTTAGTTCTCTCCCCAAGGAGTCTCCCCTCGTGTAAGTAATTCGGGAAACACCAAGTTTGGGGAAGAGCCTTTCTCCCCCAGCTCAGCCACCAAGTCCTCAAGGCCAAGGCCCTGTTGGGTGCTCCATGGAGTAGAGGTCTGTGCAGATGGTGATGTGTGTGACAAATGAGGGAACAGGCGTCCCATCTACCCCACCCCCACTGGCTTAGCAGAGAAGTGGTGCCTGTCACTTCCCTTCTGAATTTCGAAGCATCACAAACGCCAGGAAGATTCTTCAGACACATGACAGTGTGTGCAGCCGGGCAAGCACTTGAGCGCTGTCACTTCACGTTTTCCGAAGTCTTCCCTGTGAGATAGGACAAGTGACTCCATAAGCCTGTGGTGAGGTTTAGTGATGTTGTTAAGTGTTTTCATTCTAAAAGTTGTCCCCACGTTGTGTGGCTTGTGAGGAATGGAAATGGAAGGGGATTGATAACAGTGACACCTAGAGAGCTACTACATAAAACTTCTTAGCCAAATAATTGTAGTTTGAATCAGATGGCTCATTTCCCAAAGCAGTTGAAACTAGTTGAGAGATTAGTGTTGTTTGCTTCCTAGCACAGCAGTACCTACCTAGCATCACCCTAGCAATCCGAGTGCTACATTATTTGTGTTGTCTTTGGCAAATGCCTCCCCGTATCCCTCCTTATCTCCTCTGTCTTGTGCAGGGAGTCAGAATTTTGGGATTATGTTCATTGCACTTTGCTTCCACGGTCATCTAGTATTCTGCTTTTAAGATTTATTTATTTATTTGAAAGAATTACAGAGAAGGAGAGGCAGAAGTAGAGGGAAAGAAAGTCAGATCTTCTATCCACCGGTTCACTCCCCAAATTATCGCCACAGCCCAGGCTGGGCCAGGCTGAAGCCAGGAGCCAGGAGCTTCATCTAGGTCTCCCACGTGGGCGCAGAGGCCCAAGGACTTGGGCCATCTTCTTCTGCCTTCCCAGGCACATTAGCAGGGAGCTGGATTGGAAGTAGAGCAGCTGGATTCGAACTGGCACCTGTATAGTATGCTGCACTGCAGGCGCTACTTAACCCGCTCCACCACAGCGCCCGGCCTGGTTCCTCTGGTATTACCTAAGAGGAAGCTGCTTAGACTCTCCAACTTGATGGCGCCAGTGCTGTGGGGTAGGTTAAGTCTCTCTCTATTTCTTTCAAATAAATAAATCGTAAAAAAAAAAAAAAATCCTGATGCCCCAGTCATACCTTAATACCATATTTATTCCAAATCCCTGGGATGTGAGTATTTTTAGCAGTGTTCCTAGGAAATCGCCTCAGGTGATTGTAATTGCAGCAAAACACGAGAACCATGGATCCATGAAATAAATAAAATGCCTTGCTGTTGTGGATGATATATTGTCCTTGAATTGCTCAAGTTATATTGCATGCATGTTCCTGGGAATAAGCCCTTTTACATTAGCAGGGATTAGTTTCTCAGATTAGTTGGTTGATACTGTGGTTCTGAGAGTCTAAGGGGATAAAAGAGTAGCCTGGCAGATTTCAGCGGTGCAGCAGTGGGCAAGCCTAGGAAGAGGCAGGGGATCAGTTTAGCTATGACTGACAGCAGGAGACTAGAGGGCTAATTGGGAAGTTCTGAGGACTGTTTTCAAAATGCTATTCAAATGAAGATTTAAGAAGAAATCAAAGGCAGTTCTAGCACAGCAGAAGACACAAGTGGACAGTGCTGAGCGAATGTGCTTTGGAACCGCTTTAGTTGAGGACAGCTTGGCAACAGCCCTGGGAAGCTTTCAACCCAGCAATCCCTCTGGAGAGAATTCTTTGGTAAGAGATGCCGGATCTAGGCAGAACTTTGCTGTAAAAAAGGGAGCATTTTACAGGATTCAAGGCCTCGTTCAGCTCATCTGAAAGCACTGCTGTTTATGAGAAATGTGAGGAATCACTCACCAATGTCTTCTGTTCTCTCTCTCTTTCTCTGATTCTTTTTCTTGCAGCATTGTTTGAAAAAATAAAAATGGATATAGAGAACAAGCAGGAAGATAATTTATTTATTTATTTGAGAGGTAGAGTTATAGACAGAGAGATTGAGAGACAGAGAAAAGGTTTTCCTCTGCTGGTTCACTCCCCAAATGGCCAGAGCTGGGCCGATCCAAAACCAGGAGCCAGGAGCTTCTGCCGGGTCTCCCATGCAAGTGCAGGGGCCCAAGGACTTGGGCCATCTTCCACTGCTTTCCCGGCCAAGCAGAGAGCTGGATCAGAAGAGGAGCAGCCGGGACTAGAACTGGGGCCCTTTGGGATGCCAGCACTGCAGGTGGAGGATTAACATACTGAGCTATATCGCCGGCCCGGTAATTTCAAATATAATGATTTTCCTTCCAGGTCACAAATAATCTTATCTTTATTTTATTTTATTATTATTATTTTTTGACAGGCAGAGTTAGGCAGTGAGAGAAAGAGAAAGGTCTTCCTTCTGTTGGTTCACCCCCCCAAATGGCCACTATGGCCGGCGCGCTGTGCCAATCCGAAGCCAGGAGCCAGGTGCTTCCTCCTGGTCTCCCATGTGGGTGCAGGGCCCAAGCACTTGGGCCATCCTCCACTGCCTTCCTGGGCCACAGCAGAGAGCTGGACTGGAAGAGGAGCAACCAGGACAGAAGCTGGAATGCTGGCGCCGCAGGTGGAGGATTAGCCTAGTGAGCTGCGGCACCGGCCCACTAATAATCTTATCTTTAATTTTAATATCTGTGTATTGCCACAGCAAGCATGAAGTCAGAAGAAAGTATTTTAAAACTTTTTCTGGGAGCCCAAAAATAAGTTTCCTTCTTCTAAAGTGGAATTGATGTGCTTATGCATATCAATATGATGTGCATTTTGGTAGTTAAATTTCCTCTAAAAATTTATTGCAGGGACCAGGCTGTGGTGGAGTAAGTTAAGCCCCTGCCTACAGCCATGCCATTTCATATGGGGGCTGGTTTGAGTTCCAGCTGCTCCACTTCCAGTCCATCTCCCTGCTAATGGCCTGGGAAAGCAATGGAAAATGACCCAAGTGCTTGGGCCCTTGCACCCACATGACAGACCCAGAAGAAGCTCCTGGCACCTGGCTTCAGATCAGCCCAGCTCCGGCCATTGTGGCCATTTGGGAAGTGAACCAGTGGATGGAAGACCTCTGTAACTCCGCCTCTCAAATAAATAAAGTGATTTTTTTTAAAAGACACAATTAAAAAAAAATCTATCACAGACCCCTGGTTTAGTTATCACAGTGCTCTTGCTCAGTTACTTAGAACTGAAACAGATTGAAAACCTACTATGTGAGTGTTTGGGGAGACTCTAAAAGGACCCAAAAGAGAGTATAACCTACTAGGCTGGAAGGCATGTTAATACAAAGCTATGAGAAACCTAGGAGCCCAGAGCAGGTGTGTAGCCCTGATTCTCAGCTGCCTGCATCCCACATTCAAGTGCCTGTGTTCCATTCCTGGCTCTGGCTCCTGACTGCAGCTTCCACCAGCCAGTGCCGACCGTGGGAAGCAATGGTGATGGCTGAACTGACTGAGTCTCTGCCACCCACGTGGCAGAACGGGGCTCCTGGCTCTGTCCTCTGGCCTTTGAGAAGTGAACCAGCAGATCGGGAAGCTGTCGCTGTCTCTCTGCTTTTCAAACCAGAAAAGCCTAGGAGTCTGTGGGTATCTTCGAAGAACTGCCATAGGAAGGAGAAGCTCTATCTGAGCGATCATGGTCATAATGGTATCTAAGGGAGTTCAGGGCAGTGTCTGACTTGTTTTGTCTTGATCTTTTTCTCACTTGCCAGAACTTACACGATGAACATTTTCAGTGCCATAAAGTAAAAGAGAGGTAGCTACAGTGGGCATTTCTGCAGAAGGTTCCCCTATTGTTTGTGGGTGAATGTTTTTAGACCAGCTGAACAAGGTTGTTCATCCTATGAAAAGTCCCCAGACTTGTTGGGATTTAATGTGACCTCACCTGAATTTTTGTGCATGATGTGCTTTTGGGTTGTGTGGGTGTGGTCTAAGTGACAGCTCAGCTGAAAACCCTGTAGAACACCAACGTGCTAAGCTTTTTGAGAATACCTTTCAACTGGAACATTTACTAATGTCAGGTAAAATTAACTTTTCAAACATTAATAAATATTGAATTTTGTCTACCACCTTCCAGAATTTTAACAATGTATATTTCTTCATGTGAGTTGGAAATTTTGCCAGTCACAATACTTTTTGGCTCGTTTGATGGGATTTTCGTTAAAAACAAGCAGTAGTGTTTCATCAGTATTAGTTTGGAAAGGGGAGCAGTCTGTTGGTCTCTGCAGATTGCATCTATGAAACACTAATGTCAGATTGATTCAACTGCCAGATGAGTAAGACTTTCCTAATTTATAGTTTCCCTTGTTTCGCTAGCATTTCTACAGATGCAGCCCTGAGCACAGAAATACCAGTGTCATCAATTATCTTAATGGGACATCTATTTCTAACATCTTGAGCTTGATCAGAAAACATTTCTGTGAAATGTGAAAGTGCAGTTAGTTACTCTTAAATCTTCTTTGTATATACAGTTACTTTAATTTGTATTCATTTGAAGGCAGAGAGAGCGAGAGATCTCCAGGCTACTAGCTCATTCCCCAAATGCCCATAACAGCCAAATCTGGGCTAGTTGGAAGCCAGAGCCAGGAGGGGACCTAACTACTTGAGCCATCACCTGCTGCTTCCCAGGGCAAGTTAGCAGGAAGCTAGAATCAGGAGCAGAGCTAGGATTTGAACTCAGGTCCATCTTAAGGGATCTTAGCTGCTATGCCAAACACTTTCCCCCTCCTCCTCCTCCTCCTCCTCCTCCTCCTCCTCCTCCTCCTCCTCCTTCTTCTTCTTCTTTTTTTAACAGGCAGAGTGGACAGTGAGAGAGAGAGAGACAGACAGAGAGGAAAGGTCTTCCTTTGCTGTTGGTTCACCTTCCAATGGCCACCGTGGCCTGCGCGCTGTGGCCAGCGCACTACGCTGATCCGAAGGCAGGAGCCAGGTGCTTCTTCTAGTCTCCCATGGGGTGCAAGGCCCAAGCACTTGGGCCATCCTCCACTGCACTCCCAGGCCATAGCAGAGAGCTGGCCTGGAAGAGGGGCAACCGGGACAGAATCCGGTGCCCGGACTAGGACTTGAACCCGGTGTGCCGGTGCCGCATGGCAGAGGATTAGCCTATTGAGCTGCGGCGCCGCCCCCCCTTCTTTTAAAATAGCAGATATTGATTTTTACTTTGCAATGAAACTGTATAAGAAGTGTCATTTCCTTTCTCCTTCATTTTATGCTTACAAAGAATGAGGAAATGTAATTGAATTTCCAAGTGATAAACTTGGTTATATTCCCTGTCTAATCCAGGATATATCACTGTGAAATTTTAACAATCTATCTTTCAGTGTTTCCAAAATAAAGTTAAAATCCTACCATCTGGAAGTTATCACCTACTTATTAAATATTAACAGAACACAAATACTGGGAGCTGGCAAAAGAGAATTGAATAAGATAAATGTATAATGTTGAGGAGCTTAGATTTGAGTGAGGGGCATCACACCCCGGCAATGACATAGTGTGCCCCTGAATGATGGAAGAAGGGTTATGAGACAGGCATTTATGGATTGCTATAAGAGCCTTGAAAAGTAGACTTGTGCATTGGGGAGTGGTTGTTTCACATTGGTATCTGATCTCTCGTGGTTGAATGTTTACAGTGAAAATAACATCAGTCAAGCGAGTAGTGAGCATTTACTCTGTCAGATACTGTGCTATTTGTCTGCAGTTCATTAAGTCCCTACTTTAATACTAACAGGCACTGTTTTTTAGTGTGAAGTTTATCTTATTTGAAAGGCAGAGAGAGACATAGATATCATATCTTCCATCTGCTGGTTCACTCTTCAAATGCCCACAATGGTCAAGACTGGGCCAGGCTGAAACCAGGGACCAGTAACTCGATCTAGGTCTCCCACGTGATTGGTAGGAACCCCAGACCATCACCTGCTGTCTTCCAGGGCACACATCTGTAGGAAACTGAGCCAGGATTCAAACCCAGCCACTCCAATATGAAACGGAGGCCTCCACGTGGCTACTTAACTGCTGTGCCAAACACCTGCCCTTGGCACATGTCCTTATTTTTCCTTTGCAACAAAGGAGAAAACTGAAACGTAAAGATAAGTTTGTAAGCGGTGGAGCCTGATTCAACTCCAATCTGCCTTACTCCTGAGCTTGAAAGCTTAACCATTGTGCTAGATTGCTTTTCCATAGTAACCAGCCAAGTGTAGCAGGTTGTGGGGAAGAAAGAGGTGAAAGGGACGCCCCGACAAAGAGCAGCAGCGTGAGGGAACTTCCAAAAGCTCATGGAGGGGCCGGTGCTGTGGCATAGTGGGCTAAACCTCTGCCTAGGGTGCCAGCATCCCATGTGGGCGCCGGTTCCAGTCCCAGCTGCTCCTTTTCTGATCCAGTTCTCTTCTATGGCCTGGGAAAGCAGTAGAAGATGGCTCAAGTGCTTGGGCCCCTGCATCCATGTGGGAGACCTAGAGGAAGCTCCTGGCTCGTGGCTTGGGTTCAGCTCAACTCCGACCACTGCAACCCATTTGGGGAGTGAAACAGCCAATGGAAGACCTTTCTCTCAGTCTGTAGCTCTACCACTAAAAAAAAAAAAAAGAGTTCAAGGACACTGTAATCAAAAGATAAGCTTATTTTGGTTCAAAAAAATGTTTGAAATCCATTGACAGTTTCTTCATAACATGCATCTTGTATTCGTGATGGTTCTAATGGAATAGGCTGGTACAGTTTGGGAAGTAAAAGGGGCTTAGACAGGCAGAGATTTAAAGTTCAAAGGTCAGAGAGCAAGGTCAAAAAGAAGTACTGATCAGGTAATGAAGGGCTCTGTGGGTAGGGAAGGAACACGGGAAGGTTTGTTGTGGGGAGGTCATGTGGTTAAATCTGTGTTAAAGGGCAGCCTCCTTGGTGAAGCAAAAGTGAAGGCAAGAGAACACACAGGAAGCCCGAGTGCAGGTGAGAGCGAGGCCTGGTGCGGTGCGGCTGGGGGCTGGTTGGGAGGGAGGCTGAGCAGAGCAGCTGCTGAGGAGGGGAAGGAGTCAGTGGGGAGAGCTCAGGGATGACTCTTGGCCCAGACTCTGGAACCCAAGGCCAGTGGAGACGCTGATCCTGACAGGACAAGTGACAGGCCCAAGGGCGACGACAGACCATGTGGGAAGAGTCAATGGGGCTGGTCCACGCACAGCAGCCGCAGGTAGAGGTCCAGAGCTCAGGACATGGAGGCTGGGCTGGAGATGTGCACTTGGCGTCGGCGGCAAAGTGCGCAGTAGCGGAAGCGGTGGACGCACAAGTGTGTGGGGTGAGAGCTGGCCTGGGACTCCTACCAAAGGGAACCCCTGCTAATGAGAGAGGGTGAGAGGAAGAAGGGTTCAGTCCTAAGGGAAATGGGACCATAAGGAACCTAATTTTTTACTATGCCGTACATTTAGATAGCGCTTTGGGTTTTGTGAAAGGCTTCACTTATATTATTGTGTGGTGAATAACTGGTGGGCATCGCTAGTTCCATTTGTCAGCTGATGAGACTTAAGGTTCAGAACAGGTCAGTGACATCCTCAGGATCACATGGTGAGTTTCACTGGTGAAGCAGGGGCCGCGATGGAATTTCCCGGGCTTCTGCTGGCCTGTGCTCACTGCTGGGCCATGCTGGGAAGGGTGTCGTTAGTGCATTCTTTGTGTCCTGACCTTTCCTGAGCTCTCGCGGTTACTGTACGGCAGCCCTGACCTGTCTTTTTCATGTCATAGAGATGATTAGAGTTCTGTGGTACACCTTGAAAGTATGGGATATAATTTGGGGAGAAACTGTATGGTTTTGAATGGCAAAATACACATGATTTATAAAGAGAATTATGCAAATGTCAGAATGCAAACTCTGATAAATCTTGAAGTTATTAAAAATGGACTTAAGCTGAAATCCCTATAGTACACTTAAATATCAGTATCTGGAGTAGCCTACCTGTAACCTACTTGTTGTGTACTTGTTGAGAAGCTCGCTCTCTACAGATTGTACCTGTTAAAAGTACACATTGTTATGCCTACTGTTATTAAACACAGAGGGTCCCATGTTACATATGTCTAGTAGCTATATCATTTGTTATCCAAACCAAGACATTTTCGAGAATGACAGGGGCTGCTTCTAATAATCTTGCCAGGAAAACAGGTTCTTTCTTTTATTTTTAGATTTATTTGTTTGAAAGGCAGAGATACAGAAAGAAAAGGGGAGAGAGAGAGAGAGAGAGAGAGAGAGAGAGGACTTTTATCTACCGGTTCATTCCCCAAATGGACACCATAGCCAGGGCTGGACCAGGCCCAGGCCAGGAGCCTGGAACTCCATATGGGTCTCCCACATGAGTGGTAAAGGCCTAAGCACTTGGGCCATCTTCCACTGCTTTCCCAGTCTCCTTAGCAAGGAGCTATATCAGAAGTGGAGTAGCCAGGATGCTAGAGTCATAGAGGAGCTTAACCTGCTATGCCACAGCACCACTCTCCCAACCCCCCTTCCCTTCCTCCCTCCATTTCTCTCTCTCTCTCTCTCACTCTCGCTCTTTCTCTCCCTTCTTTTTAGACAACAGTTTCAAACCAGAATTATTCCCAGGCAAACCTGGACTGATGCCCAGGCTATAGTCAGTTGACCTGTAGCCATTCAGCCCAGTCAAGCCAAAGTTGTAGAAGGGTCCCTGTGCCTGAGTCCTGAATGCTGAGCTTCCAGTTCCACTCCCTCGTCCCACCCTGGCTGGCGCCCTCCACCAACCCCAGCCTCACGGGTCTGACAGTACCTCTTGTCCCGTCTTCCTTGTATGCCCTCTTACTTTGGCCAACATCCCACACATCTTTCAACACCAACTCAAAATCATCTTTTCTAGAGACTTCCTCATCCTCTCCTTGAAACGCCAGCCAACCTTCCTTTCCCTCTCGACCCTCTGCTAGCATTCTGTGTTTCCTTTAGCGCCACTGTGCTTATTCTCTCATGTGGGTATTTATTGACAGATTCCCATCATAATCGTAAGCTTCCTTGCCTGTCATAATTTCCCTGTTACCATTTTGGGCTGTATTTTTGTCTTGCTTTGTTTGAAGATCATTTGTAATACAGAAACCAGAGGGAGAATAGGGATCCGCGGTTCTGCTTTCTTGCGGTGTCTATGCTGCTGCATCTGTCCCCAGGGGCTGACCTAGTGCTCCCATGTGCTTCTGTCTTGGAACTTAGCCAAAGTGGCTTTTTGTTGTCCCTTGCAACTTTTATTTTTGCGAACCTCCTGGTTTTTTATGTTTCTAACTTCCTCATAATACTTTTTGTAATGAATTAGGTATCTGTTTCCAGCTAAATATCAGTTATAATTACAAACCATTTCCTTAAACAATTACTGGCAAATTCCCGCATTCATTTGATACCATTCTACTTCTTCTACTTCTTCTTGAATGGGATACCTGATGAGTGCCCCTGAGAAATGATGTGACACACTGCCTTCTGAGCTGCCTGTCCTACAATATTACTCTAGGACACAAATGACTTTTTTTTTTAAGTTTATTTTATTTATTTGAAAGGCAGAATGACATACAGAGAGGAGAGACAAAGAGATCTTCCACCTACTAGTTTACTCCCCAAATGGCCACAATGACCAGGGCTGGGCCAGGCTGACACCATGAGCCTGTGTCCCATGTGGGTGGCAAGTTCCTAAGCACTTGGGCCTTCTTCCACTGCCTTCTCAGGCACATTGATAGGAAGCTGGATCAGAAGTGGAGCAGCCAGGGCTCAACCAGGGCTCTGATATGGGATGCCGGCACTGCAGGTGGTGGCTTAACCCACTATGCTACAACGCCAGCCTCACAACCTTGAACTTTTTGATCTGTTTTCCTAAAGTGCAAGATGTTTACCCCACTGATTTGGTATGCACATTAGTTCTAAGATAGGATCGCTTTGTTCCCGAGTTTCAGCCACTTCCATTTCGTAGCACAGTTCTTCCTCTTGAGAGGCAGGAGCTGCAGTAACCGCTGCTTCCTTCGCTTTTGTAGCAAGGCAAGTCAGTTCTGCTTTGAGAAGATGATCTGCTTCCAATAGATTGCAGGTCTCTGCATTACACTGGATCCGCATGCTGAATGATAAACAATCCCCTAGGAAAATAGTAGGATTAATGTCTTCATTTTACAGAAAGGAAATAAGGAAATAAAGGCTCCACAGAGTGAAGCTGTTCACAGACACACAGCTGCTAGTGCGGCTGGCTGTGACCCAGGTCTGCTGGCCCCGGAGCCCTGTCAATGACAGCTGACAGTCTCCTGTCAGGGTCCCCTGTGTCCCCCACGCCCATCCCCAACTCTCAACACATTTGTTCTGGTCCTGTGAGCATGCATCACACCAAGACAGACTGAGCATGTCATGTATTTACACATTTTAATAATGGGAGATCTTAATATCATTAAAAAAAACCCTTTAGGCAAAATAAATTTGATAGCAATCATCTGGGCAAAGACCAAGTGATGATGATGAGTCAGGCAGACTCAGAACCTCAAGAAGCTCAGAGTTCCACTCCGCAGCATGAACAGTAAGCTGTCATAGACCAAGCGGGCAGCAAAGTGGAGAAATTACTTAACTGGCTGCAGCTAGACATGGGCCTTATGTGGGTATGATCCATGGAATGTCCTGTGGTAGAAGTTCGTTAGTGGTTTCTGATTACTTCCGCTTAAACTTCATTTTGCTGTTTGCACTGAACTGGGTTTTGGTTTGCTTAGGAGCTCTGAGTCCAGGGACAACCTCAGAACAAGTTTCCTTATTTGCCTTAAGAATGTACAGCACAGGGGCTGGCACTGTGGCTCACTCCGTTAATCCTCCGCCTGCACCGCCGGCATCCCATATGGGTGCCGGGTTCTAGTCCCCGTTGCTCCTCTTCCAGTCCAGCTCTCTGCTGTGGCCCGGGAGGGCAGTGGAGGATGGCCCAAGTGTTTGGGTGCCTGCACCGGCATGGGAGACCAGGAAGAAGCATCTGGCTCCCAGCTTCGGATCGGCTTAGCTTTGGCCCTGGCAGCCATTTGGGGAGTGAACCAACAGAAGGAAGAGCTTTCTCTGTCTCTCTCTCACTGTCTAACTCCATCTGGCAAATTAAAAAAAAAAAAAAAAAAAAAAAAAAAAAAAGAATGTATAGCACACATTACAAAGGGTTCTGTGATTCACTGAGTTTATGAACTATTGAGTTAAGCAATTAATCAAGAATTTTTTTCTTAACCAAAAGATTTTAGAATTCTTACTACACTCATATCAAGAGAATTTTCACCAAGTCCCACATTCAGTTGACTACAAGTCTCTTATTTTACAAAATATCCCATACAGCTGATAGAGTATTAGCAAATTTTGTGGAACATATCCATTTAAGAGCCTGGACCTGGAGATCAAGGGGACTGACTGAGCTATTCTGTATGACCTTCCACAGGGTATTTAACCTGTGAGTTTGTTTCCTGATCCAGCAACTAGTTATAATACTTAGCCCATTGACTTATTGTGAAGAGTTCATAAGCTGATGTGTGTGTGAGGCTTCATTGCTCATTGTCATCCTCTTTCTCACTCATTAGATAATATGCAAAACATTGGGAGCAGTACCTGGCACATAAGGAACATTTTCTCAAGATCTAATTTTTGGCAGTTCCCTACAGTATACTACAATGCACTATTTAAATATGTTGCTTTTTTTTCTTTTATTTTCATATTTTTTTCTTTTTTTAGATTTATTTATTTGAAAGGCAGAGTTACAGAAAGAGAGATCTTCCACCTGCTCGATCACTCCCCAAATGGCCACAACTGCTCAAGTTGGGCCAGACAAACCAGGAGCCTGGAACTCCATCCAGGCCTCCCACTTGGGTGGCAGGAGTTCAAGCACTTGGGCCATCTTCCATTGCTTTCCCAGTTGCATTATCAGGGAGCTGGAGGTGGGGCAGCCAGGACTCAACCGATGCTTATATAGAATGCCAGGTGTTGCAGGTGGCAGCTTAACCCACTGCATCACAACCTTGGCCCCCATTTTCATCCTTATTGTAAATGTGTTACTGCTCTTAGGTCTGTGGACTTCTATGTAGGAGTAGAATTTTTAAAGATTTATTTATTTTATTTGAAAGGCAGAGTTACAGAGAGGCAGAGGCAGAGAGAGAGGTCTTCCATCTGCGGGTTCACTCCCCAAATGGCCACAAGGGCCGGAACTGCACCAATCTGAAGCTAAGGGCCAGGAGCTTCTTCTAGGTCTCCCATGTGAGTGTAGGGGCCCAAGGACTTTGGACAAATTCTACTGCTTTCCCAGGCCATAGCAGAGAGCTGGATATGAAGTGGAGCAGCCAGAACTCAAACTGGTGCTCATATGGGATACAGCACTGCAGACGGCGGCTTTACCCACTATGCCACAGTGTTGGCCCCACAGGAGTAGATCTTAACATCAACTGCAGTTGGCTACAGTGACAAGATTTAAATTCTGGCTTTAGCACTTACTAGTTGTGTGAACAAGTTGAACAAGTTACCTGACCTCTGTAAGTGTTGGTTTCTTTATCTGTGAAAGTGGGGATAATGACAGTGCCTCTCTCAAGGCTTGATTCAATCAATGTGATTGTTCTGTGATTTTCTTATATTAACCCAACTTATAAAATCCTATGAGGTAAGTACCATTGTTATTCTGGCTTTGTAAAGGAAAAGACCGAGACACAGAGGGTGAAGTTTAAGTATCTGCCTGAGTCACACAGCCAGTAAGTGGAAGAGCCAGGATTCAAATCCACATACTCTGTCCAGGGTTAATGCTCTGAGAGCTGGAGAAATGACATGTCTCCTCGACAATCACTGTGTTATGTCTACGATCTCAAGCTGTCAACTCAGTTTAGAATTTTTGGTATCATTTGAAAAAAGTCCTTAGACTTCAGGTACTTGAGAGAAAGTTTTAGTTTTAGCTTTAAGATTTATTTATTTACTTGAGAGGCAGAGTTACAGACAGAGAGGGAGAGGCAGAGAGAAACCTCTTCCATCCTCTGGTTCACTCCCCAAGTAGCTGCAAAAGCCAGAGCTGGGTCAGTCAAAAGCCAGGAGCCAGGAGCTTCTTCCTGGTCCCCCACGTGGGTGGCAGGGGCCCACGCATTTGAGCCATCCTTTGCTGCTTTCTCAGGTGCATTTAGAGGAAGCTGGATCGGAAGTGGAGCAGCCAGGACTCAACCCACACCTGTACAGAATGCAGGTACTGCAGACAGAGGCTTAACCTGTTATGCCATAGTGCTGTTCATAGGTAAAGCTGTTCATAGGATATTTTGTTATAAAAATTACAGTGTTTGCTTGAATTCTAGTCTGTACGAAGGTAGTGATGAAGTCTCTGTGAACAGGGTTGATCTTTTCCTCAACAAAGGGCTCTGGATTTGCCCCAATGACTGCTCTCTTTGCTACCCAGAGATCTAGCCTGTATGTATGAAGGAGATGACTTTGACATCTAAAGTTGTTAAAGGCAACTTTAACTGACTACCTCTTCCATTGACTACCATAATGATGGAGCTTCCCATAGCCTCTGTCATGTATTAGTTGGGCAATTATTATGTGCTCAGCATTGGCAGAGAGCAATTCATGAGCCAAAGGGCACCTGCTGTCCTAGAGCTACGTCCAGTGCCAAAGTAAGTGTGAGTGGTTGTGTGAACATGGAGACCTCTGTTGGCAGGTCAGGGATAATGGAAACCCTGGAAATACATGAAAACTCCTGAGGAAGCAGTGTTGAGGGAAGACTGTGGCAGAGTTGCTGGGAGAACTGGGGCCGACAAAGGAGGCAGAACCTAGAGGGAACAAGGAAGAAACTGGGAAACAGTGTCAGACCCAGAAAGAATACTGCCAGCGGGTGGTCCACTGCGTGGAGTTCTCCTGAGAAGCTGAGGAACGCGAGGACCCAAATGGGCCATCAGAGTGTCAGCCCCAGCTTCACGTGCAGCGTCTTCGGCCTGCAACCTGTTTGTTGGCATGATGTCAAGGATGCCTGCCAAAATCATGCTCTCACTTTGGCAATATTGCTTCTGAGCTATTACTGCTGGTAGGAAATAGTCAAAATATGCTTTATAGGTTGTGGTTAGAACTAAATTTCCACATAACTACTTTTCAATTTATGTTGATTGGTTCGTTTATGTGGAAACATTTTACAATATGGAATCTTAACAGGCTGAGTAGCTTAACTGCCTCAAAACAAGGTTCACGGGGCTGGTGCTATGTCATAGCGGGTAAAGCTGCCTCCTACAGTGCTGGCATCCATATGAGCACCGGTTTGAGTCCAGGCTGCTCCACTTTCAATCCAGCTCTCTGCTACGGCCTGGGAAAGCAATTGAAGATGGCCCAAATCCTTGGGCCCTTGCACCCATGTGGAAGACCCAGAAGAAGCTCCTGGCTCCTGGCTTCGGACTGGCCCAACTCTGGCCACTGTGGTCATTTGGAGAATGAACCAACAGATGGAAGACTTCTTTCTCTCTCTCTCTCTCTCTCTCTCTCTCTCTCTCTCTCTCTGCCTCTGCTTCTCTGTAACTCTACCTTTAAAATTAATAAATAAATCTTTTTTTAAAAAAGGTCACACTTGATGAATATTAAACACTCTATTTTAGATTGAATCCTGCTAACTCTCTAGTTATCAGTGTAACATTTAAATACACATACAGGAGTCAGGTGTCTGGTGCAGCAGTTAAAACCTTGCTTAAGATTGTTGTATCCCATGTTGGAGTGTCAGGGTTTGGGTTCTGGCTATGCTTTTGTTTAGTCTCTAACTTTTGTTTTTTTCCGGATTCATTTATTTTTCTCTAAAAGACAGAGTTAGAGGGAGAGAGGGAGAAGCACACACACACACACACAGAAAGAGAGAGAGAGAAAAATCTCCCATCTACCAGTTCACTTCCTGAGTGGCCCACAATGGGCCAGGGTTGGGCCAGGCCAAAGCCAGGAGCCTGGAACTCCAGGATCTTCTGTGGCACTTGGGCCATCTTCTGCTGCCTTCCCAGGCACACTGGATAGGGAACTGGATTGGAAGTGGTGCAGCCAGGACTCGAACCGGTGCTCAGATGGGATGCCAGGTTCATGGGTGGTGACTTAACCCACTGTGCCACACTGCGTGCCCCTAGTTACCATCTTTGACAGTTATGATTTCAGGAACTGAAGCCAAACTACTTACTCACTGTTATGAAGCCAAACTACTTACTCACTGTTATTTTAGCCTCACAAAGTTTTGGTTTTCTTATCTCTAAAAATATGGGCTATGGGCCGGCGCCGTGGCTCAACAGGCTAATCCTCCGCCTTGCGGCGCCGGCACACCGGGTTCTAGTCCCGGTCGGGGCACCGGATTCTGTCCCGGTTGCCCCTCTTCCAGGCCAGCCCTCTGCTGTGGCCCGGGAGTGCAGTGGAGGATGGCCCAGGTGCTTGGGCCCTGCACCCCATGGGGAGACCAGGAAAAGCACCTGGCTCCTGGCTCCTGCCATCGGACGAGCGCGGTGCGCCGGCCGCAGCGTGCCGGCCGTGGCGGCCATTGGAGGGTGAACCAACGGCAACGGAAGACCTTTCTCTCTGTCTCTCTCTCTCACTGTCCACTCTGCCTGTAAAAAAAAAAAAAAATATATGGGCTATGGGGCATGTATCTAAACCTAGTAGTTTGGAAGGCAGCTATGCTCACCACTATACCACCAACGCCTCCCAAAACCTAGTAGTTTAAGGTGCGGCTTGAGATATTACCTGCATCCCATTTCGGAGTGCCTGGGTTCAAGTCCTGGCTCAAGCTGGCCATAATTCAAGCTATCGTACTAATGCACTCCTTGGGGGGAGTCCGTGCCGCCCACATGGATAACCCAGATTGGCTTCAACCTTGCACAGACCTGGTTGTTGTGGGCATTTGAGGAGTGAACTAGCAGATGGAAGGTCTCTGTCTGTCTTTCAGATAAGATGAAATAAAAAGCATTTTTCATTGATAAGATAAATACACATAATGTACTTTTGCCAAGGATGGGAGGTCAATGTTTTATACAATGTTCCATGTACCAGAAGCCACAGAAGCAGCTCCTTACTCAAACCAATAACTTGTCAGGCTAATTTCCTCACAGAGCCAAATAAAAATCATGTAATTCTATTTGATTAAATATAGCTATGTCATTGATGAAAAGAAAAATATTGTTGGTTATGTCTATAGAAGGAACTTACTTGTGGTGATTTTCCATTGCTCTGAAGACATTAACATGAGTTTTCTGTCTACAAAAGCATATTGTGGGGGCAAACAATAGACTTTTAACTGCTCTGAAACACTGGACTTTCATTTGGTATTACCAGTGGTTAACTGTCTTTTGACCAGCCCTCCTTTGCCCTTTAACCACCCTGGTCCTGTTTATGCTGTTTGCAAGGCTTCACCAAGGGGCTGGCAATCATGGATAGTGTTTTTAATTCTATATCCTCTGAGGGTCCAGGGAATCATGCAACATACTTAACCGCTACAGTCATTATTGACCTTCGAGAAATTCCATTGGTCTTTGTCCTGGCCACATCATGTCTGGAGGGCTGGGGAAGGCTCTAGCAAAGGAGCTCATTGTGCTCCTGTTTGACCATTGGCACTCTGACCTGTGTACTGATTGTTGGTGGGGGCGAGAGGGGTGGGGAGATATGTCATTGCAGGTCCTTGGGTAAGGCAAGGCAGGTCCTCTCTTGAGACTTCCAGTCCAGACACTTGTAGACCCAAGTTGTGTTTAGGTAGTTATTTGAAAGAAAAGAATGGCGTCTCCTGCTTGTACTTAACACTAGCTCCTCTTGTGCACAGCTGAATATTTGTAATTATGTTCTGTGTTGGGCCCGCTGCTGTAAAACCAATAAAACAGGACACAGAAGGGAAAGAAGCTCTACACACTGGTAAATGTAGCCACAATGAAAATTGGTTCCTGTGGTTTTACAGGCATGTGGAAGATCTAGGTTTGCTTTTAAGGTCTTTTTATTAACGTTGAAGTTAAACTTAAATGTGCAGTGTGAGACTGTTACAACTCTACACATGGTTCCTTTTCTAAAGTGTCAGTGTATTTTCAGCAGACATTTATCGATCACCCAGAATGTGCCAGACACTGCAGAGACCTTGAAATGCTCACACTCTGAAGAGCCAGTAGGTCCACAAGTGCAACAAAGCCTTCAGAGTACTTTAGGCTGTGGTGTGTAGTGGGCACTGTGAGGGCCTTCTGGAGGAAGCCCCTGTGCGCCTGATGAAATTGGGCAGAAGAACCCAGAGGAAGCACTGGCTGAGCTGAGTCTGGAAAGAGAAAAAGACCTGTCAATCAGATGGCAAGGGCATTCCAGGAAAAGAAGGCAGCAGGTGCAAAATCTGCAGTGGCGAGCATGATCCCCACAGAGAGCTACTTCTGTTGAGTTTCTGAAAGTGTGAAATGAAAACTTGAGGGAGATCTTTACCAAATTGAGCCCTGTGAGTCCCAGTACTGTTAAGATCTGTTTCACTCTTAGTTGTGGTCACTTCTAATAAGCTAAAAGCAGGATTATGAAAGCACACAACTAATGTGTGATTTTTCAAGAGTAAGGGTGATTTGAACTTAAAATTACTTATTAAAAATGTTCTCTGGGGCCAGCGTTGTGGTGTAGCAGGTTAAGCCACTGCCTGCGATGCTGGCATCCCTTATCAGAGCACCTGTTGGAATCTGAGCTTCTCCTCTTCTGATCCAGCTCCCTGCTAATGTGCCTGGGGAGGAAGCAGAAGATGACCAGAGTGCTTGGGTCCCTACCACCCATGTGGAAGACCCGGATGGACTTCCAGGCTCCAGGCTTAGGCCTGGCCCAGCCCTGACCATTGTAGCCATTTGGGCAATGAATTAGCAGATGGAAGATCTTTTTTTGTCCTCTCTGTCACTCTGCTTTTCAAATAAATAAATAAATAAATAGATTTTTAAAAGGTGTGTATTATCTGTTATAAACCTGTGGAGTAGCATTTAAATTTTTGTGGCCGAATAACATAATTTGATAGAAAACAAAGCATTTTCCTGGCATTGTTTAGTTTTAGTAGCTTCTTGTCTTCAACAAAAACTTCAAGCCAGTCCATCTTATTGCATCTGTAAATCTTTGCTTCAGGAAGTCATTCTTTGAAGCTTGAAACAAAAACTGCAGTTGTTGGCATTGATGGTGCTTTATTTGAGACAAAACCTTGCATGTTCATCCAAGGGGTGGGTCCGAGGTTAGAGAACTTGGCCTCTTGTTTGAATTACCCAGTGTTGTTTCCCTCTCACCCTGTTTTCCTCTCTCGACCCACTCTGTTCTTCCCTATCTTTGTCTTGCAGATCGTTCATCTTGCCATTAGCAATTGTCTGTTTTTCCAGTTCCTCCTAAGTAATTCTATCTCCCATGCCCAACAGGAGGGGGAAGGTATGCGGGCTTCCCAAATACCTACCCAGTTCCTAAAAGTACCTGGCACAGAGAAAACACTCACACACTTGCTGAGTGAATTCATGGAAGAGGGACCAAAAGCCCCTAGGCAGTTTCTACAGTAAAGACATTGCTGGTGATAACCCTGACAGGAAGTCATCCCTGTACATCCCCTTTCTCAAAGGCTGCATCAGAAGGATCAACCAACAAAATTGCTTGCTTTTACCCTGGGTTCTTGTTTGTTTATTTTTGTTTTGTTTTGTTTTTCCAGGAAGAGCCTAAGCAAAGCTAGGGAGTAAGCTACCTGCTCTCTTATAAGGCATGCATTTGGAAGCTGCAGTGAAAAGCAACCGTAGTAGAAATTCTGTATCTTCATTCATGCTACAATTTCATAGGAGGGAGTATGCTAGGCCTCAGGGAATAAAGGTGAGGGAGATCTAGAGACTGATAATGGTACTGCAGCAAGTTTCAAAAAAGTAGAGGCTAGATGCAAGTGGTAAGAGCACGAGAGCAGAGGTGAGTGTCCCAGGTGGAGCTGGCCGGGGGCCACAGGAAGGGGTGTTGGAGGTGGAGCACAAGGATGAGCTGTCAGCTGGTTCTGAGGAGAAGCAGGAGAGAGTCCAGTAACCGATGGAATCTCATAGTTCAGCCCTCTGTATCTTTTCTGCCTGGGCAAGAAAGACAAGTTTTGCAAGCAGGGTGTGTACAGGCCAGTAGTATAGAGGAGTGTGAGTAGGTAAAGGTATGTTTGGTCAATGAGTATGTGTCAGGAGGTAGAGAATGTTTAAGTTCTATAATCACTGGATGTCATAGCTGCTTCAGAATTTTCCCACAAAAGCATAATTCTTGTAGCAAGTTAAGGCTGTTATTTTTTTTTACTGTGAAAGTTAAATAATCATGATATAGGAGTTTTAAAATACAAAAAAAAAAACAAAAAACCTGTAATTTCACCTCTTTTTTTTTTTTTTGGACAGGTAGAGTTAGAGAGTGAGAAAGAGAGAGACAGAGAGAAAGGTCTTCCTTTTGTTGGTTCACCCCCAAAATGGTTACCACGGCCGGCGCACTGTGCCGATCCAAAGCCAGGAGCCTGGTGCTTCCTCCTGGTCTCCCATGATGGGTGCAGGGCTCAAGTGCCATCCTCCACTGCCTTCCTGGGCCACAGCAGAGAGATGGACTGGAAGAGGAGCAACCAGGACAGAACCCGGCGCCCCAACCGGGACTAGAACCCGGGATGCCGGCGCTGCAGGCAGAGGATTAACCTAGTGAGCCAGGGCACTGGCCTGTAATTTCACTTTAACACAACCATCATTCACTTTCTGTTATATTTCCTTTCAGTTTCTCTTTTTTTGTATATAGTTTCTTGCTTTTTTGGTGCTGTCCTACTATACATACAATTTTATGAACTACTTATTTTAATATCTCACACAATATTCCCAACATTCCCGGTGACAGATGAATCAAAAAGCTTGTGACATTCTGGGACATAACTGTTCCCTATTACCAAAAACAGACTGTTTAGGAACTTGCCACTAAAGATAATGTCACAGTGACCACATCTATGTATATAATCTTTTGATTTTTAGGCTTTTCCTCAAGGGATACCCAAAAAGTGGATCTACTAGATCAAAGATTTTAAATATTTTTGCAGGTTTTCTTATTTCTTTCTTTTTTAAAGATTTATTTATTTGAAAACCAGAGACAGAGAAAGAGAGGGTGAGAGGGAGAGAGAGAGGAGAGGTCTTCCATCCACTGGTTCACTCCCTAAATAGCCACAATGGCCAGAGCTAGGCCAATCCAAAACCAGGAGCCAGGAGCTTCTTCTGAGTCTCCTACAAGGACTTGGGCCATCTTCTACTATTTTCTCAGGCCATAGCAGAGAGTTGGATTGGAAGTGTAGCAGCCAGGACTCAAACTGGTGCCCATATGGGATGCTGGCACTGCAGGCGGTGGCTTTTACCCTTTATGCCACAAAGCCGGCCCACATGCCCTGAAGCATTTTTTTTTATTGGTTGTTTTCAGACATTTCAGTTCACTCTTTAAATATCCTCATTGGTAACAAGTCCTCCTTCTCTGAAAGTGCATTTGATTTTCACAAAAGCCAGTGTTCTTCTAGAACAGATTCTGTGGTGATGCGGATGACTTCGTTTTGTTCATAAACCAGGTGATACTAGAATGTGAGACTGATGCTCACATGAATCTCATGAAATGACTTGGGGTGAAATTTCTAGGGTCGGGTTTAAGACACGTTCTGAGTATTAGCCATGGCATCACCATCCAGTTAAGCTTAGGGAGGGCCACATACTTGGAGCAACAAGCGCCCTGCTAACAGGGCCGTGCATTTCATTCTCAGGGAGGTGCAGCAGGTAAGAAAGACCATAGCATCCAAACAGACCAAGTTGCATTCTTTTCATAGCCACTTGTCAGCTGCACGAGTTTGGGGGAAATATTTAACCTCTCAAGCCCTTTTTTATAGAAATGGATTTTTAAAAAGATTTGTTTATTTGAAAGGTAGAACGACAGAGACGGAAGAGAGAGAGAGAGAGAAAGAGAGAGAGTGAGTCTTCTATCTATTGTACTGGTTCATTCCCCAAATGGCCACAACAGCCAGATCTGAGGAACTCCATTCTGGGCTCCCACATGGGTGGCAGGGCCCCATGTGCTTGGGCCATCTGCTGCCTTCCCAGGTGCATTAGCAGGAAGCAGAGCAGCAAGATTCAAACTGGCACTCGAATGTAGGATGCCGACGTCACAAGCAGCAGTTTAACCTGCTGTGCCAAGATGTCAGTCCCTTGAGTACTTTTATTTAAATGAGCCTTTCTGAAGTGTTTGAATAAACAATCTTTTCCCCCAGGGGGAAAAGAGTGGGGTTACGCATGCAATAGATACTCACTGAAGCAATGAGCAAAAATTAGAATGTCAACCATTTTCAAGGAGAGCTCTATAAACAAGGTACTCATGTAAGCTATTCCATGAATGAGTTTTTTTTTTTTTTTTTTTGACAGGCAGAGTGGACAGTGAGAGAGACAGAGAGAAAGGTCTTCCTTTGCCATTGGTTCACCCTCCAATGGCCGCCACGGCCGGCGCACTGCGGCCAGCGCACCGCGCTCATCCGATGGCAGGAGCCAGGAGCCAGGTGCTTTTTCTGGTCTCCCCATGGGGTGCAGGGCCCAAGCACCTGGGCCATCCTCCACTGCACTCCCGGGCCACAGCAGAGAGCTGGCCTGGAAGAGGGGCAACCGGGACAGAATCTGGCGCCCCAACTGGGACTCGAACCCAGTGTGCCGGCACCGCAAGGCGGAGGATTAGTCTGTTGAGCCACAGCGCCGGCCTCCATGAATGAGTTCTAAAAAATCAGTTCCAATAGTTCGTGCTGGAAAAGAGGATAGCTCAATGGGCAATATCACACATTGCCAGTACCTCCAAACAAGATGGACACATCTGGAAACCATTGAACTTAGTGAAATAAGCCAGTCCCCAAAAGACCAATATCATGTTTTCCCTGATCTGAGGTAACTAGTTAGAGTACCCAAAATGTAATGTATTGGAGTGAAAAGGACATTTTGAAATTTGATGATTATTTATAGCCTTTGTCTTTCTGTTGAGGAACAGTGTTTTTTCTTCATACTATTTGTTGAACTCTTTTCGTTAGTGTAGGGTTAACTTTACGATCATTAAGTAAACTGAAAATAGATATTTGTGAAAATTAACAGTAGGAATGGGAGAGAGAGGAGGAAGGGTGGGAGGGAGGGTAGGGTGCAAAGTATCATTATGTTCCTAAATCTATATATATATGAAATACATGAAATGGGTGCCAGTTGGTGTCCTGGCAGCTCCACTTCTGATCCAGCACCATGATAATGCACCTGAGAAAGCGGTGGAAGATGGCCCAAGAGCTTGGGCCCCTGCCACCCACATGAGAGACTCGGAACAAGCTCCTGGCTCCTGGCTTTGACTTGGCCCAGCCCTGGCCGTTGCAGCCATCTGGGGAATGAACCAGTAGATGGAAGACCTGTTCCTCTCTCTGCCCCTCCTCTTTGTAACTCTGACTTTCAAATAAATAAATCTTAAAAAAAATGCTTTTGGGGGGCTGGCATTGTGGTACGGTGGGTTAAGCTGCCACCTGCTATGCCAGTGTCTCCTATGAGCACCATTTTGAGTCCCCACTGCTCCACTTCTGATCCAGCTTCCTGTTAATGTGCCTGAAAAGGCAGCAGAGGATGGCCCAAGTGCTTGGGTCCCTGCCACCCTAGTGGGAAAGCCTTGTGGAGTTCTGGGCTCCTGGCCTCAACCTAGACCTGTCTTGGCCATGATGACCATTTGGGGAATAAACCAGGGAATGGAAGATCGATCCATTTTTCCTCTCTCTCTCTCTCTCTCTCTCTCTCTCTCTCTCTCTCTCTCTTACTCTGCCTTAACAAATAAATTTTTAAAAATTCTTTAAACAAGAATTACTTGGGTCCCTGGTTGCCACATTAGGTTACGCGTATGAATCCCTAACTTCTTTGCTAGGGTGAAAACCTGCACATGCCTGGGGGTTACTTGGCTTTGTATCAGCTTCCACTCCAGGGCACTGTGGGCTACCACAGACATTTAACCTACCCATCAGCCTCAAGGACAAGGGCAGGCTTCCTCTAATGGGACCCAGAGCCAGCCAGACTTCCCTTTGTCTGATAACTTCAAGGAGAAAACTCAGATAGAAGTTTTTCTATTTACATCCATAAAGCCCTTTGTTCTAAGAGGAGCAGAGGTGGGGAAGCAAGACCCATCTCCTTAACACCCCCCATCCCCCCGCCCACCTCTACTGACTGTGCTCAGCAGAGAGGCAGAGGGCTGCCTAGGAGTAATCTCCCTACTCAACCTTGTAACCTCACTCCTCCCACCTCCCAGTCCGAGCGATTTGGGCACTTTCTCTCAGGTCCTGTCTGGAGAGGTGCCCAATCATTCTTACGGATGTCCTTTCCCTAATAAACTTTGTTACTTTACTTTCCACTACTCTGTCTCACACCTGGATTCTTTCTTGTGTGAAGACAAGAACCCTGCCATTCACAGGTAATGTGTGTATGTGTGAGTGTGTGTGTGTGTGTGTGTGTGTGTGTGTGTTCTCCCTTATATGTGGGATCTAAAATTATGTGTCTCTACATATGCATGTATATATATATATATATATATATATAAACACCAGATGTTGATTATTAGGGGCTGGGACAGGTGGAAGGGATAATGAGTATGGATTAAAAAAATAAGGGAAGCTGGATTTGGTTCATCGTGATGCAGATACTAATATGATGTTAATAATAGGGGAAATGGGGTGAGGGGTGTCTGGGAGCTCTCTGCATTACTACCTCACAGTTTTTGTTTTGTGAATTAAAAATTGTTCCAAAATAAAATTTAAAAAAAAAAAAAAAGGACAAGGGCAGGAAGAATATCCTTTAGCGTTGCTCATGACCGTCAGCACAGAATTGGGCACCTGTCATTGTAGCAGAGGTTATAAATAGCCTATTTCCTGGTATTTGCTGAAATATTTGATAACAACATACTTGGTGGGTGGAGAGAGAGACAGCATTTAGGCAGCTTGGACTCTATATATTTGTGATGATGTATATGTAATATTTTCTTTTTTAAATTAGGCATTTTTACTTTTTTTTGAAGATTTATGTATTCATTTGAAAGGCAGAGTGACATAGAGAGAGGGAGAGATGGAAAGAGAGAGATCTTCCATCTGCTCGCTCACTCCCCAAATGGCTGTATCAGCTAGAGCTGGACCAGGCTGCAACCAGTAGCTGTGAGCTTCATTAGGTTTCCCATGTGGGTGGAGGGACCCAAGCACTTGGGCCATCTTCCACTGTTTTCCCAGGCATGCTAGTGGGGAGCTGGATCAGAATTGGAGCAGCTGGGACTTGAACCCATGTTCATACGGGGTGCGGGCCCTGCAGACAGTGATTTAACCTGCTGTGCCACAATGCTGACCTCTATAATATTCTCTTTAGCATATTTCTCTTGTCTTCTAATCCTAATGTAATAATTATCTGAGAGAAATGAATCCTTATCACCCATTTCCAGAATTGCCTCTGGCAAGGAAAAGGAAATCTATGTTTTGAAGGGAAAAGAAATTTTGAAACAAGTGCTCCAGCCTCTGTTGTGCTTGAGAGCACTCAACATATGCCCTCGCAATTCTCCGTGATCTCCACGTCAGCTTTCAAAGCTAATTGAACAGCTTCTATGCATTTAAAACGTGAAAAAAAAATTTATATCTTTATATCTTGATTTTATCATTGTCCGTATTTGGAAATGCAACACTGTTAATTATGCATTTTATTTGTGCGAAAAAATGTGGTTGGACACTGAAACAGCAAGCCTGAGAGCTGGAGACCAACTTGTTCCTATGCTATCGTTGGTCCATGCCGCGTATTGTCAGTACTTAGAATTCCAGATATTTCACAGAATAACCTGGGCTTCCCACTTCTCTTGAAAAATCATCATCTAGTAGGTTAATCCTGTGCCTGTGGTGCTGGCATCCCATATGGGCGCCCGGTTCTAGTCCCGGCTGCTCCACTTCCGATCCAGCTCCCTGCTATGGCCTGGGAAAGCAGTAGAAGATGGCCCAAGTCCTTGGGCCCCTGCATGCATGTGGGAGACCTGGAGGGAGATCCTGGCTCCAGGCTTTGGATTGGCGCAGCTCTGGCTGTTGTGGTCAACTGGGGAGTGAATCAGCAGATGGAAGACCTCTCTGTCTCTTCCTCTCACTGTCTGTAACTCTACCTCTCAAGTAAATTTAAAAAAGTCTTTAAAGGAAAGAAAGAACATGATCTAATTAAGAAAAAAAAAAAAAGAGAAAAAGAAAAGTTATTGCCTAGCAACACTGGGCCACAATTTCCACTTCACAGTTACTCAGGGTGGAGCAGCAGCAGTTGCCCTAGGCACTGTTTCTCCTCTTTGCTTCTTTCTCACTGTCTGATGTGTAACAACTGCTTTACTCCTTTCATTAGTTGCCCTGGCTCCTGAGTTTATGAGAGTTTACAGAGAATGAGAGACTCACAGAAAGACAGACAGATGTCTTTCATCCATTGGTTCACTCCCCAAATGGCCACAATGGTGGGGGCTGTGCCAATCTGGAGCCAGGAACAGGAGCTTCTTCCATTTCTTCTAAGCAGGTGCAAGGGCCCAAGGCTTGGGCCATCTTCTGCTGCTTTCCCAGAGAGCAGAGAGCTGGGTCAGAAGTGGAGCATCTGGGACAAGAACCGGTGCACATACAGGACACCAGTGCCACAGCTATGCCAGGGCGCCAATCCAGAGTTCATGATCTTATAACATATTCTGCAGTGAACACTCAGTTAATGTTTCATGTAATTAGCAAATATTTACTAAATAGCTAGCACTTTACACAAGTGTTCCAAAGAGTTCCTGTGCCAGAAGAGTTCTGAAAAGACAGGATTTACTTGAAGACAAGTAAAATAGTATGGAAGGTAAGCCTAGAAATCTCAGTAGGTAATTAGGGCATGGGTGATCCCTTCTTCCTTCCTTCCTTCCTTCCTTCCTTCCTTCCTTCCTTCCTTCCTTCCTTTTAAGATTTACTTATTTATTTGGAAGGTGGAATTACAGAGAGGCAGAAGCAGAGACAGAGAGAGAGAAAGAGATCTTCCATCCACTGGTTCACTCCTCAAATGGTTGCAACAGCTGGAGTTGGGCCGATCCGAAGCCAGAAGCCTGGAGCTTCTTCTGGGTCTCCCATGAGGGTTCAGGGGCCCAAGGACTTGAGCCATCTTCTGCTGCTCTCCCAGGCCATAGCAGGGAGCTGGGTCAGAAGAAGAGCAGCTGGGATTAGAACTGGCGCCCATATGAGATGCCAGAGCTTCAGGCCAGGGCTTTAACCTGCTGCACCACAGTGCCAGTCCCTCCACAGGTGATTCTTAAGTGGCAGTACAGTATCAAGGACAGTACAATACCAAGGGCTAGGAACTCAGAAGAGTGAGGACTGAGGTGGAACAGCCTCAGGAAGATTAAGATTGAAAATGTGCCTTGAAGAAAGGGTCAGGAGAACATTGTAGGAGGCTAAGGGAAGGGTAAGTGTTGGAGGAGAAGGAAAGAATATAAAATCAACAAAAGCTAGTTTGTGGGAATGAGCAGGTTTGGGAACTGTAAGTTGGCCTGTTTAGTTGGAATACAGAAGATATATTCATCCCTTTTGGTTAGTAGAATGAAATAGCTGAGGCAGGCCACTTTATAAAGAAAAGCAGTGTATTTTAGCTTACAGTTTGGAGGTGCACGGTCTAGGGGCCTCATCTGGTGATAATCTTGTTGTCAGTGTTCTGCGGCAGCACAGGGCATCAGGTGTGAGAGACATGCAGAAAAGTGCCTGTCTGTGTCTGCGTGACTCTCTCCCTCTGTCTACAAAGCCAGCGATGCAAGCGTGGGAGTTCTACCATAAAGACCACGGTTGGATTAAGTTTCCACCTTCTTCTTTTTTTTTTTTTTTTTTTAAGATTTATTTATTTATTTGAAAGAGTTACACAGAGAGAGAGAGAGAGATCTTCCATCCCCTGGTTCACTCTCCAATTGGCTGCAATGGCCAGAGCCGTGCCAATCTGAAGCCAGGAACCAGGAGCTTCCTCCAGGTCTTCCCACATGGGTGCAGGGGCCCAAGGACTTGGGCCATCTTCTACTGCTTTCCCAGGCCATAGCAGAGAGCTGGATTGAAAATGAAGCAGCCAGGTCTTGAACCAGCACCCATATGAGGTGCTGACACTGCAGGCGGCAGCTTTACCTGCCACACCACAGCGCTGGCCCCCATCTTCTTAACACCATTAGCATATGATCACTGAGGCTTTAAACTCCTACATGCGTTTTTTTTTTGGAGGACAAGCCATATTTGCAGCACAGCAGGAGATGTGTGAGCGTGCAGGCCACTGTTCATCAGCAAGGGCCATCTGATGTCCCTTTAACTCCCTTTAACTTGTTTTCCTCTCTCCCTCTATCCCCCAAGACACAATACAAGAGAAATTCTTTCTACTAGACTCCACTGGGAAAACTTGGTATGAGAGAACCAATAGGAAACAAGAAAATGGAGGGAGGTGGGTTATGAAGTTAGGAGAAAGGGAAAAAGGAGTGTGGAGAGGAAGGGTGAGGAGGGGGCACATTCTAGTGAGTTTCTGGAGGGGCCGCGTTCACCCATCCCTGTCACCTGAAGACCAGGGCCCTGTGAGAAGAGCATCACCCCCACATCTCCTCCGTCATGCTCTGTTCTGGGCTCGTTCCTCTAGTTTTTTGAACGCTTTCAGATGGCGTTGTGTGTCCATGTCCCAATACCTCGTGTTGCACTGAAGTTGTGTAAGTCAGGGAAACTAGGCCAGCCCTCTGGCCTGTAACGTGAGATATGGGATCAAGCTGAGCTAAGAGCAAGCATCCACCCTGCTGCCCCCCACAGGTATACACAGTGTGAACGTCTGTAGTCAGTTGCAGGCAATTTGTTGGGTATTGGCTGTGCTGAAGGCCAGAAACAACTGGATCCAGCAGAGGAGAAACAGTACTTGGAAAGTAGGTCTTGTCTTGGGGCTCAGAGCACTGGCTCTTGGCCCAATAACAGAATTCAACTCACTCTTCCTTTGTAAAATAAGGGAACTAGACAGGGCGAGGGCTTCCTAAACCAGTGGTAAGTGAGGTTTGTAGATGTGGAAAGGGGAAAGGTTAATCAACGGGAAATCCTTCTTTTTGACAACTGGAACTTGTCCGTGTGTTTAAACAGCCGATGATGGCTCAGAGAGAAGTGATGTGCGGCATTTCCCAGGCAGAGCTGATCATGGAGCCCTGCATCCTTGCTCTCGACGTGAAGGGATCCCCTCCACCCGATGTCACAGAGAGCTCAGTTTGGGAGGGACTGCTCTGTAATTCTCCCTCCAGCGCCAACATTCTAAGCATGTAAAGAAGGCAACAAAAGCCTGGAAAGCCACAGGTGTTGTCTTTTTTTTTTTTTTTTTAAGATTTATTTATTTATTTGAAAGGTAGAGTTACAGACAGTGAGAGGTAGAGACAGAGAGAAAGGTCTTCCATCCGCTGGTTCACTCTCCTGATGGCCGCAATGGCCAGAGTTGTGCTGAGCCGAAGCCAGGAGCCAGGAGCTTCTTCCTGGTCTCCCATGTGGGTGCAGGGGCCCAAGGACTTGGGCCACCCTCCACTGCTTTCCCAGGCCATAGCAGGGAGCTGGATCGGAAGTGGAGCAGCCGGGTCTCAAACTGATGCACATATAGGATGCTGGCGCCACAGTTGGAGGATTAACCTACTGTGCCACAGCGCCAGCCCCCACAGGTGTTGTCTTAATCTGTTTCCTTTTGGTAATTTCTGAAGAAAAGTGTTTTTCTCACCATTCTGGATGGTAGAAGTTTGAGAGCAGGGTGCCAGCATCTGGTGGGGGACCTTCTTGCAGCGTTATCACGCGGTGGAGGGTATCACAGGGCGAGGGAGTCTGCCAGAGAGAGAACAACAAAAACAAACAAATGGATAAGCTCAGGCTTTTATCAGGAGCCCATTCTGGCAGTGCCCTCATGGCCTAATCACCTCCTGGCAGGTCCTATGTCTTAAAACTGCTACAAAGGCCATTGCATATCAGCATGAGTTTCAGAGGGACTTCCAAGGCACAGCAAATGTCAAGGGAGGTGAGAGATCTGGTCCTCAGATAGTGAGGGTTTGGAATGAGGCCTTTGGATGTGGGTGCCCTGTCTCGAGGTCTGGGAGGCAGATGGAACAGAGAAGGGGGAGGGCAGGGTTTAAGCAACTGGAATGACTGTAGAGTTAGTCAGTTTTGCCATGAAGGGGAAAAGAAAGAATCTGGGTGAGGGTTGCAGGAACTCTGAGATGAACTGGGAGTTTTTTCTGCTGAGATGTAGTAAAAGAACCTAGAGCTGGAAATCTGCCTGCCTGGTTCGAGTCTGCACAGGTCAGCGACTGGGTCATCTGCGGTTTGTCACCCATCTCTCTAGGCAGCAGCTGCCTCCGTTTTCTAAGAAGGGAATCTATATTTGTGGGCTCTTTGGCTTTTAAAATTATTATCCGATTTTCTTTGTGTCCAGTTTCAGTTAGTAGGGATTGAGGTCTTGGAAAGGGATTTAGTGAGGAAAGATGTATGAAGAAATAAGGGCCGAAGCCGAGATTAGAGAGAATTAGGTCAGGAGAGGCCCTTGAGTAGCCTGGTGAAGATGGGTCCTCAGTGGCACGATCACTTCCAGCTCTGGGATTTCTCTGCAGAATTGCATATAGAAAAGATGCTATCTGTTCAGTTGACTTCTTGTGTCAGTGTGTCTCCATTTCCCAACTAAACTGGCCAGGCCTCTGAACTAGATTGAGTTCTCGTTAGCTCTCCTGAGTAGCTGGTAATTGGTTTACTTGGCTTTCATCCAGATAATACTTTTTTTTTGTCAGATTTTTTGAGCTATTTCCAATTTTTGTTCAATTGCAGTCTTGTCACATGTTCTAGATTTACTTTCCTTCTTGAGTTATCTGCTAAGATAAAATTCGTTTTAGCAATCTCTTAATCATGAGACACAGTAATGTGTGTCTTGGTTAATACGTTTAGGCATTTGGGAAGAACCAGTGCATTTCTTTTTCAAGTATTAAATATATACTCCTCTGATGTTTGTGGACATCCATTCATTCCACGAGTATTGAACACATATGTATTGTTGCCAGGCATTGTTGCCAGGGTAAAGTGGTGAACAAATACATCATCGTACTTCTCATGTTCTATGTGGATAGATACCTAACTTAAAATACTTTTTTAAGCACTGTTGCCTGTGAAAACATTCACTTCCTCACTCATTTTTATTTATGATTCTACTAAGTTATAAAAGAAGGATGAAATGGTAACCTTCAACACAGCTCTGCCAGAAAGAAACTACGCTTAGTTATCTGAGTCACCTAGTATACAATAGGAAAGGAGTCAAATATTTGATAGCATTAAGTTTTATTGACACCTGCAATAAACAACTTATGCTTGTGTTTCTTTTTTTTTTTTTAAAGATTTTATTTATTTATTTGAAAGTCAGAGTTACACAGAGAGAGGAGAGGCAGAGTGAGAGAGAGAGAGAGAGAGAGAGAGAGAGAGAGAGAGAGAGAGGTCTTCCATCCACTGGTTCACTCCCCAATTGGCTGCAATAGCCAGAGCTGCACTGATCCGAAGCCAGGAGCCAAGAGCTTCCTCTGGGTCTCCCATGCAGACACAGGAGCCCAAGGACTTGGGCCATCTCTCACTGCTTTCCCAGGCCATAGCAGAGAGCTGTATCGGAAGTGGAGCAGCCAGGTCTTGAACCGGCGTCCATATGGGATGCCGGCACTTCAGGCCAGGGTGTTAACCTGCTGTGCCACAAGCGCTGGCCCCTGTTGTGTTTTTTTATACATAGCTGGACCACACACAATTCAAAACTCACAAAGAACCTGAGTCTTTACAGTACATGTGTTCTTCCTGGAAATCCTTAATCACGGTATAACAGTCTATCTTGAAGCAGTAAAATTTGATTATGTACCATTTTATATTTAATGTCACATTGACAAGTCAATCAACTGAAACTGTGAAAGTGGAAAAACTTTATGTGGGGGTCTGGTTATTGCAAATGAGAAGCAGCTTCAGGAAGCTCAGAAGGGATATTCCCAAGAAATTCAGATTGTACAGGACTTTTCAAAGGGAAGGAGAAGTTACCTATAAGGAAGATGATTGGAGCAGACGAGCTATCTTAATCCCAGTCTGTACATCACTAGGCTGTACCTGATCAATTCCTAGGGTTGCCTTTAGCCAAAGAGTTCATTGTGACAGCTGTAGCTGTAGCATCCATTAAAGGATGTTGATGGTTTTTAGAGATGTGGTGCAGTTAAGAGTTCACATTCCCAGCAGTATCTAAGTCCTAATCCCTAATAGCCTCTTGACTCCATTTTGAAATGTTCTCTCAGTGTTGCTTGTCATCAATATTTTCTTCTAGATTTCACAGCATTACAAAATAATGAAGGCACAGCTCATGCAAACAAGCTTGAACCCTTTCTATTTATGAGCTGGGGCCGGGTACATACTTGGATAGACAAGAGACAGGGAGCACTTATAAAATAATAGCTAAAGTGGTTTAATGTTTAAACACATGCTTCCCACCTCCTTTGTAAATAGAAACTACCAAGAAAATACCGGAATCTGAGATTGTTAAGTAATGAACAGGGATGGTGAAGACATTTCACAAGTTATTCACCTTCTGTCACTGAAGCATGTTGTTTCTCTAAATGCAGGGGTTCAGAACTCTAAGCAGCAGTTATCCTGGCCTTGTTAGCAGTAGTGCTGTGATCTCCATCACTAAGATTCATTTCATTTATTTTGTTGCTGAAGATGGCAGATATAGATTCTTGTTTTCCAGTGAGAAAATTTCAGACCTGAGACAGAGATCAGCAGTAAGTAAGCTAGCGAGGTTTAATGAAGACAATGCACCTGGCAGGCTAACCGGTTGTCTCAGCCAAGAACTGAGATCTCAGTCTGCATTCAGACCAGAGTTTTTCTGGGCATGGGCTCACCATTTCTCCCATTCTGGGACATTGGCTGGAGGGCTTTCCAATTCATGAAATTCCTCCCAAGGCTTTATCAGCACTGGGCTGGGAACTTAAGATGCCTGTAGGGGAGGGCTGGGACCTGCCTAACAGTGTTATCAGAATGAGGAAGACTTTGATGGCAAATGCTGTCTCCTTCCAAGGCCTGCTTCCCTCATTTAACCACAGGAACTTCCTGTTCTCTCTCACACATGGGCTAATATCTACTTTCCTACCTAACAATTTGAAAGGCACAGTGACAGAGATGGGGAGAGAGAACAAGAGACAGATCTTCCATGCTTTGATTCACTCCCCAAGTAGCCACCAAGGCTGGGCCAGGCCAAAGACAAGAGCCTGGAGCTCCATCCAGGTCTCCCACATAGCTCAAACATTTGGGCCACCTTCCAATGCTTTCCCCAGTGCCCTAGCAGGAAGCTGCATTGGAAGTGGAGCAGCCTGTGTTATGCCCGCAGTCCGTGGTCCCCCGAAATCAACCACCAGAGACCAAAGTTGAAGCCAATTAGTAGGGTCGCTTTTATTACGAGTTCGAACCGGGGCCTCTCAGTGCCTCCAGAAGAGGAAGCCCCCCCCACCCCCCCAAGCCCCGAGCCCAATTCTTACAGAGCTTTTATTATCATGTACAAGCAGGCTTTAGGGGAATGCTATAGATCAAGTTGACACTTCTGATAAGACACCTGCTGCTCCAGGGTAGGGGCTGGTTGTTATCTTAAGCTTTAAACCTCCCTTGTATATTCCTGGACCTGAGTCAGGGTATGGTCACGTCTGGCCAGGTGGAGGAAAGGGGGAGTGTAGGCCAGGAACAGGCAGTGGTGCGGTTTGTACAACAATCAACTTATTGTAGTTACTGGATTACTTAGCTCAACATCTAACATAATAGATATATAAAGTCAAGGACACTTAGCATTGCTTATTATTACTACTAGTTGCCTAATAAGCTAATGTGATTACACTTTAGGTTACATTAAAATAATGATGATATTTTCTAGCAATATTATAATGGATAATAAGGGCATAGTAAAAGCTGGTTGTGCAGGTGTCTTCTCACCTGGACTTGAACCAGCACTCTGATGTGGGATGCCTGCATTGGAAACTGAGGCTTAACCTCCTAGGTGACACCGAGGCCCTTTCATTCCTGCCTTCTGAAGTATGAAGCTCATCTCTGAGTCACAAAAGATACTGTTTCTGTGCTGGGAAATTTAAGGGCTAAAGGTACTGGAGAATTAAGCATTGAGAGCATGGCTTCATTGTCCCATGTATGACAGTGGAGTGACAACGTGCTTCCTATCTTCCTGACACTTTTTTTTAAGCAAGTGAAGTTGTTTCTTTTCTTATTCTTTTCTTTCTTTCTTTTTTTTTTATGTTTATTTATTTACTTATTTGAAAGGCAGAATTACAGAGAGGAAGAGACAGAGACAGAAAGAGAAATCTTCCATCTGATGGTTCACTCCCCAGATGGCCGCATCAGCCAGAGCTGGGCCAGGTGGAAAGCGGAGCCAGGAGCTTTATCTGGGTTTCCCACATGGGTGCAGGGGCCCAGGTACTTGGACGATCTTCCACTGCTTTCCCAGGCACATTAGGGGAGCTGGATTGGAAGTGGAGCAGCTGGGACTCCAACTGCACCCATATGGGATGCCTGCAATACAGGTGGCGGCTTTACCCGCTATGCCACAGCACCGTGCCCCAACCTGACACCTTTTGTAAGCCTCAATTTCCAATCCTCACAGAAACGATTATGAAAGAATAGTTCAAGGTCAACTCATCATTGCTGTACCACTGTCGGATACATTTATTGTGCTCAAAATGAGCATGCAGTTTTAAATTGAGGGGCTGGACAAGATCTGTATGCCTCACATTAATATTAAGCACTTCAAAAAAGTTTGTGAAAATGAAGTATAAAAATTATTTGCCTGTGACCCTGTCGGAATAAGATCGAAGTCGGCGAACCCTAAAGGCTTCCATAGCCTCGGCAACTCATGACCAGAGCCTAGGGAGATTACTGACGCCATAAACAAGAGTGTCAAATTGTTAAATCAACATCAGAGTCACTGTGTACTTACGTCTCATGAGGGATCTGTCCTTAATGTGTTATCCAATGTGAAATAATGCTATTACTAGTACTGAAACAGTATTTTTGCACTTTGTGTTTCTGAGTGGGTGCAAACTGGTGAAATCTTTACATAGTATATATTGAATCGATCTTCTTTATATAAAGATAATTGCAAATGATTAAAAAATCTTGGTGTTAAACTGGAAATTGCATAGACAATTAATCAATTTTTTTTTAAAAAAAATCATGTAGGATCTCTGTCCTTAATGTGCTGTACATTGTGAATTAATACTATAACTAGCACTCCAACAGTATTATCATTTTGTGTCTCTATGCGAGGGCAAACCGTTGAAATCTTTACGTAATATGTACTAAATTGATCTTCTGTGTATAAAGAGAATTGAAAATGAATCTTGATGTGGGCGGAGGGGGGGAGGGAGCAGGAGAGGGGAGGGTAGGGGGAGGGAGGGAGGTTGTGGGGGGGGGGGGAGCCATTGTGATCCATAAGCTGTTCTTTGGAAATTTATATTCTTTAAATAAAAGCTTTATAAAAAAAAAATTATTTGCCTGAAAAAATTAAAATCCATGCATATGTAAAACTTCAGAAAGTTCCTAAGAAATGCATATTATGAAAAATCTATGCATTATAGGAACCTCAGAATAGGATTATGTAACAATTAAGAAGCTGTCTCTTTCAAGCCCATTAATCCAAGAATTTTGTCAGTTTTTTTTTTTTCCTCTTCCACGTCTTCAGTGTCTGGCCCCTCTTATTGGATACCTCAGAATGGGAATCCACATCATTCGCCCCCCCATCCTGTTCCTCTCCGGCCCACCCTATTTTGCCACTAAGGTCCACGCCTAGTCTGCATTTCTCAGGTGAGCTGTGTAGCTTGGCAAATAAGGGCTTATGGGTGTCGGTGTGTTTTTTTCCAGGGCCTGAACTTCCTTATCACACTTGGCTTGCTTATGTGGCTTTTTGAAGACAAGGACGGGGTGGGCATTTTACCAAGGTAGACAAGCTCTCCCTAAGTCCTTTTTAGGCCTCGGTGCCTCTTTGCGCAGTGGCGCCCCTCCGCCCTTGCTCGCAGGCGCGCGCAGGGTCTGCACCCTGCACAGCTGTTCCCTCCGGAGCCGCACGGATCGCCAGTGTCCTGAGCCTGCCGGCTTAGAAGTGCGAAGGCGGCGTCCCTGAGCGCCAGCGACTCCGGAGGAAGTGCGCAGGGCGGGCTTGTTTTCTCTGCGGGAAAAGAGGCTTCCCAGCCGCCCGCGGCCAGGAAGTAGCCGCTTCTCTGCCGCCTGGGATTTCAGGCAGGTCTCTGTTCATGGCAGCGCGCCAGCCGCTGTGCCTGGATACGGGGAAGACGCCAGCCTGGTTTCAGAGGCGTCGCGCCCACAGCAAGCCTCACACCGAGTGGGGAAGTTGCACCATTCGAGATGCACATTCGAAGACGCACCTCGAGAGCCTAAAGTCAGAGAGGAGAGGGCGGGCGAGGGCCTGGACAGAGGACACTTCTCAAAGATGCGGAGTTCAGGGCAGAGAGCCCTGGGGTGTGAGGAGGCCAGCGGGATCTTTCAGACTTCCCGCTCAGGCTTGTCGTGGGGAGTACTGCAGCATACCCTGGGCATACCCTGGGCTGTTGATTGCAAAGGAAATCAGTAAGAGCAAACATGGCTAACGAAAGGCGGTTCTGCACTTTGAATCCCCTGGGCCCGTGTTTCCCTGCTTTGTGGTACAAAAGAATCACCTGGAGGAGAGGTTTCCTGGGCCCCACTGACAGGGAGTCAATGGATAGAGTGGGGCACAAGATTGTGAAGATTGTGCATTAAACACCATAATCACAGGTTACCCTTTGAGTAATCCTGGACAGGACAACTGCATTGTATAATGGTGACAGATTCACAAAACCAAGGAACTCACTCTCCATAACCTTGCCTTGCAAACAGTTGAATTTTTAAATGAATAATTTACTAACCTATGGGTGACTCACACTCGCTTTGTATATTCAGTTGGGATGGATCCCTTTTAATGAAATTATTTTTGCTTCCCTGAGTTTTGTTCAGGGGGTTGTAGGGCCTGGGTGGAATAGTCGGAGAAGCAGAGAGATGCTTTTTAAAAGAACAATTTTTAAAAGATTTATTTATTTATTTGAAAGGTAGAGTTACAGGGGCAGGGGGAGGTCTTCTATCTACTGGTTCACTCCCCAAATGGTCACAACAGCCAGGACCTGGCCAGGTGGAAGCCAGAAGCCAGGAGCTTCTTCCAGGTCTCCCACCATGGGTGCAGGGATCCAAGGACCTGGACCATCATCCTCTGCCTTCCCATGCACAATAACAGGGAGCTAGAGTGGAAATGTAGCACTTGAACCAGTACCCACATGGGATGCTGGTGCTGCAGGCAGCAGCCTAACCCACTATGCCACAGTGCCAGCACCCTATCAAAACATCTGAGGCAGGCATCATGGTACAGCGGCTTAACCTGCTGTTTGGGAAGCCCCCAGCGTATATCAGAGTGCTGGTTCCAGTGCTGGCTGCTCTGCTTCTAATCCAGCTTCCTGCCAACATATCTAGGATGCAACAGATGATGGCTCAGGGGGCCCCGCCACTCACCTGAGAGACCCTGATGGAATTCCTGGCTTCTGGCTTCCACCTGACCCAGCTTTGGCAGGTGGGCACCTTTGGGGAGTGATCCAGTGGATAGAAGATACCTCTCTCTCCCTTTCAAGTAAATAAAAATAAGCATTAATAAACAGATAAAACAGACACCCCTACTTTCAAACCAGTCTTGCTCTTCCATATTTGTATGTTACATGATTTTTCCACTGGGAGAATGTCCTTATCTCCCATTTTCTTTTGGCAAGTTATTTGTAGTGGCCCCGGTACAAATGTGGCCAATGCTGTGAACACATTGCAAGCTCCCCTAAGTGGAAACCGTACTTCTCTGTGACTGTACTTGTCCTACTGTATACACTAGTACATTGCAATATTTGCATCTGCCTTTAAAAAAAAAGATTATTTTATTTGCAAGACAGAGTTACAGATAGAGGGAGAGACATAGAGACAGAGAGAGAGAATTTTTTTTTTTTTTTTTGGAAAGGCAGAGTGGACAGTGAGAGAGAGAGAGGAACAGAGAGAGAGGTCTTCCTTTGCCGTTGGTTCACCCTCCAATGGCTGCCGCGGCCAGTGCTAATCCGAAGGCAGGAGCCAGGTGCTTCTCCTGGTCTCCCATGTGGGTGCAGGGCCCAAGCACTTGGGCCATCCTCCACTGCACTCCCGGGCCACAGCAGAGAGCTGGCCTGGAAGAGGAGCAACCGGGACAGAATCCGGCACCCTGACCAGGACTAGAACCTGGTGTGCCGGCGCCACAAGGCGGAGGGTTAGCCTATTGAGCTACAGTGGCACCGGCCGAGAGAATCTTTAATCTGCTGGTTCACTCCCCAAATGGCTGCAATGACTGAGGCTCAGCCAGGCAGGAACCAGGAACCAGGAGCCATGAGCATCTTCCATGTTTCCTATGTGTGTGCAGGGGCCCATGCACTTGGATCATCCTCCACTTTTCCCAGGCGCATTAGCAAGGAGTTGGATCATAAGTGGAGCAGCTGGGAATCCAACCGGTGCCTATATGGGATGCCAGTGCTACAGGTGGCGGCTTAACCCATTGCCTTCTAAAGCTTCAACTTCTTAAGAATGGAGCCCATGTTTTTTTTTTTTCCCTAATCTCTTTACCAGTTTTAAAATCTAGTAGATAATAAATATGCAGATTTTGCAGGGAAGGGGGCTGAAAAATAAATGTGGGGGCCAGCATTGTGGCATAGCAGGTAAAGCTGCCGCCTACAGTGTCAGTATCCCATATGGCCCCAGTTCGAGTCCCAGCTGCTCCACTTCCAATCCAGCTCTCTGCCGTGGCCTGGGAAAGCAGTGGAGAATGGCCCAAGTTCTTGGGCTCCTGACCTGCATAGGAGACCTAGAAGAGGCTCCTGGCTCCTGGCTTCAGATGGGCGCAGCTCCGGCCTTGGTGGCCATTTGGGGAGTGAACCAGCGGATGGAAGATTTATCTCTCTCTCTCTTTCTCTCTCTCTGTTCTGCCTCTCTGTAGCTCTGTCTTTCAAATAAAATAAATAAATATTTAATGAAGTTATAAAAATAAATATGGACCCTTTTCTGTGTGGTGGATTATTTCCCCTATAAATTTCCCTGAAGAGAATCCTATAGTTATCCCATCTGTTGTATAGCTATTCTGAATGAATGAGACTTAATATGTCAGCCTTTAAGCAAGTTGGATTGCTTGTTATTTAACTGGATACAGACTAAATGTTTGTGCAGAGTGACTTGTTTCAAATGCATGAATGCATTAACAGGAGAGGCTTCTCTCTGCGTAAATGTAAACCCTCCTTTGTTCAGCAGAGTCTAGATTCTATCCAGATCCTATCCCAAGAGCCACTGCCTGCCTTCTTGAGTCTCTGTGGCTGGCAAGCCATCCTATCTCTAATGCCTCAGGCCAAGGAGTGACTCAGCTAGGTTAATTTGAAACTACTGGCTGTGGAAATTCTAATAGTTGTAAAGCTTCAGCTTTTGTACTGATGCAAATTTTCTTAGGCACTGTTTATGTAGCAAACTTGTTCTACTAACCTGCTGAGCAGATCTGCAGGTGCAAAGAATTTGCTGCCAGTAGCCTTGAATCTGGGATGCATTTCATGGCCTCCTTGCCTACCCCATTCTGATTTTAAGCCTTTTACTCTGAAGTACACCAACACTTGAGTGATAGGAAAAAGCTTCAGCTCTCAATAATAATTTGGTTAGTTTCTGTCTTCCGAGCTCCGAGTAATAATATCATTGATCCCAAGCACCATGTCAGTATGCATAAAAAGTTACTTATGGTCATCCTATGCAATGGGTCTTCAGACATCTGTAGATGTCTATAAAAATTATTTGCTTTCTAAGTTTTGGGTTTATGCACATTTAAGAAATCATTTTTCAAAGGTCATTTTGCTGCTTCCTGCTGTACTTTACACAAAAGAGAAAGTTAATCCAACTTCTGGAGTTGCCTGTGTAACACGCTAGTGAAGTCAGGCAGAGGGCGTGAGTGGGCATGCTCTGAGCTGCTGAATCCCAGAAGGGCACCTTGGAGATTTTGTTGGGCAGTGTCAATTGTTCTGTGAAGCCTTTAGTCAGCTGCTGTTGGAACTCACAAAGGAAAATAAACACTACTTGTCCTCGCAATCAAGGGAGGCTCCAGGCAGGGCAGCTTGGGTCCTCAAGAAGGACCTTTATTTCTGGTCCTCTGTACATGAGGCTCTGGAAGACATTTTGATCCCCCCATGGCCCAGACCTTGTCCAAGGAGCTCACAAGCTAGTTATGTCTGATGGGTAACAGAGATGGGTGGAAATAAGAACTCAACTATTTTTTTTTTTAAATCTCTTTCATGCACCTGCTATGGAAGGCAAAGGAGAGTGAGAGAGGAGCAGGATGGAGAGAAAGGTGTTGCCAGAGAAGGCTGGAGAGAGAAATGGGTTGGTGATGAAGAGGAACGATGGAGCCCCTCTGATCCAAAGCGTTAAGGCTAGGTAGAGCTGCTCTGTCATAGTTGCTTAGCCCAGTGTAACTATGGGAAGCTAAGTGTACCCCCAGGTGTGAAGTCATCTAGTTTTAAGATGTAGGTTCAAGAATAAATGCACTGTGGTGAATGACAAAAGAGGGTCTGGAGCCAGGGAGGCTAGAGTTCAAATACAGCCCATTGTTTACCACCTGTGTGGTCTTGTGATTCCCAAGGCTGCCCTTGGCCTGAGATTCCTGCAGATGTCAGCATGTGCTCTACTCCCCTGGATGGCTCCTTCAGAACCTAGGAGATTGGGAGTGACGTCAGTACTTTGGCATTATGGAAGCTACCGGTTTTCTCTGTGATAGTAAAAAACAAGAAAATTAAAGGACAAGCTTATCCTTTTGGCTTTCCTGAGACTGAGTTGCAGCCCTCGAAGTTTACTGGGAGAGAGGGAATCCATTGGACATTTTAGAGTAGCAGGGCTAAGGTGCTGGAACCTTCTGTGAGCTCTTTCCTTTCTCTGACCAGGGTTATCTTTGTTACGCAGTGGTGGTAAGGTTCTCCTCATTCTTGCTTTGCAGCTTGTAATTAAATTCTCAGGCATGTGAGGAAACCATTTGAGATTCTGTAATGGAGTGATCCCATGAGGAAACGCTACTGTGGCATGATTACACTATTTGAGGTCTTGCAGGTAGCCTGAATCATTCCCTCCAGTGCTTTGCTAGGTGGGGAGAGTGCAGCTGTGCCCCACAGAGAACTCTTTTGGTCCAGGCACTCCCTTAGTGTGAAACAAAGGGATTACTCCACAAAAAGAATGCTGAGTTCATGAAATAAGGGATAGGCAGGGTCTAACCAGAGGGAGGTCTACCAAAGGCCTGGGGCCTGAGCAAGCCTATACGCTGATGTGTAGCATTTGCTGATGGCCAATTCCAAGCTACCAACCTCATGTCAGTTTACCTGCAGCTTCCTATAAATTTATCAGTTGGTCCACTGTACTACTGGTGTACATCGTCAAAGAAAGATAGCAGGTGAAAATATAAAAGTTATGCAAGTTACACTTGAGTTCAAGAGGAAGGGTGGTGAGAAATGAGGTTGGAATGTTGGACCCAGGCTGGAATGCCAGGTTCTGATTTTTTTTTCTGTAGGAAATAGCAATTCAATATGTATTAATGTGACTAATAGGAGCAACTTTTTAGAGTAAGAATTCTGACAGCAGTGTGCAGCAGGGCCTCAGTGTCCTTAATTTTTTCCTCCTCTGGAATCTGGTATCTCTCTTTACACCCCTTTGCCTAGAAACAACTCAAGTCTCTACCAATTTAGAAGGTGGGGGGTGAGGGTTTTATTTATTATTTCTCTTAAGCTATTTTCCCAATGCCTTGCATATCTCCTCAGACAGTCAAAGCTGTCTGTCTACATTGGCTACCCCTGTGTCTTCAACTCTCACTCACTTTGCAGCCGCTGAGTAACCCACACATGGCTATTGAAACCGGCTTTACCCGGCTTCCCCATGACTGACTTGGCCTCTTTTCAGACCCTTGCTCATTCTGGAGGTTCACTTGCCCCATCACTTCCTGATTTCTTGTTTCTTTTGTTAAAGATTAATTTTATTTATTTGAAAGGCAAAGTAAGTGAGAGAGAGAAAGAGATCTCCCATTTGCTGGTTCATTCCCCCAAAGGGCTGCAATGGCCAGGCCAAAGCCAGGAGGCAGGTGGCAGGGGCCCAAGCACTTGGGCCATCCTCTGCTGCTTTCCCACGTGCGTCAGCAGGGAGCTGGATTGGAAGCTCAGCAGCCAGCAGCTGGGACTTGAACCAGCGTGCATATGGGATCTAGGCATCACCTGCTGTGCCACAATGCCAGCCCATTTCTTATCACATTAATAAGTCACCCCCTCTCTATTTCTGTTTCCCTCTCTGTCTTTTTTCAATTTTTCTTCCACTCCTGCCCACTGGCCCCTTTAAGTGATGATGTTCCAAGTTTCTGGTTTTTATTTTACTCACCTTTACAGTTCCAGCTTTCTGTGAGCAAACTGACTTCCTCTGTCAGGTGGGATTTACCTTGCGGCCTAAATCCTCCTAATAATGGTGCTCAGACAGTCCTGTCCTTTGACCAGAGTTGGGTTGCGGCAGGCAGGGAGAATCAGTGTTTAACAATCGGGGGTGTGACTTAACCTCATACTCTGGTTGAGGATAGGAAAGGGGACTTCAATGACTTGCACAGTCTCTTCCTGTCCTCACTTGGTGGGACAGGCAAAAAGACTGAAAGGTGGAGCTGCCAGAAACATCTGGAAGGCTCTCTCCCCCTTCTTCTCCAGCCTGCTGGCCATTGCTGGAAGTCAGTTTGCCTGAGCTGGTGGTCTGTGTGCAGGCAGCCTGCGTGGACAGCCTCAGTTGCTTTCTTCCCAAGGTTTAGTGACATACCTCTGTCCTTTAAGATACAGATCTGTTTTGAGGTTTCCACAGCATGCCTCAATCATCCGTTGTGTCTAGGAGATTCCCACGTTTGTGTGCTTCTCAAAGACAGAAATAAAGCCATCTGAGACCTTCTACCCACCAAAGAGGACTCAGAAATCTGGAGGAAGCCGAAAGTGAGGCTTTCCCCCCGACACACCCAGCCTGGAGAGCAGTGACCAGCTGGTGAGGCTGGCCAGCAGGCTCAGCCATTCCGTCCCTTTTATCCTTGCTACACAGAGGTCCCTGCCCCCTGTTTCTCGTTGGTTGAGAAAGCTGGGAGGTATACTCTAGCCCACTAGGTTGCCTAATGTGGGGAGGGGTAATAGAGGAGCTGGTATGCAGACCTGTTGCTGGGCAGATGAGGGAGAAGGGGAATGTTTCAGACTGATACCGGGAACTGGCGTTGAACAGGGGCAATGTGGTAATCCCGTCCAGCCTGCTCGCAATAAAATACAAACACCATCAGAAGGTGGGTTAGGGACTTCCTCTTAAAACCAGAAGCTCAGAGGGTGGAGGTGACGCTTTGGGCTTGCTGAAGGCAACTTCAGTTTAAGAGCAGGCATAGTTTGCCCAGAGAGCTTTAGATGTCAGAGGGTGAAGACAAAATCCCTTCAAGGGCTGGAGTTGTCAGCCAGCTCAGCAGTTAATCTACTTAGGGGTTTCTGCAACTGCCTCTTCTATGTGCTATGGAGGCCTGAAATGATGGCCATAGAGCCTAAGCTAAGCTTTTATGAAACTACAGCATGGAGCATTTTCTAGCAGGTATTTTGTCAATGTTGATTGAACAAATTAGTTGACTTCATTTACTTAGTGCATCTCAACCTTGCTATGCATTGAATTTACCTAGACAAATGCTCATTCTGTGGTCACATTCCCAGAAATTACTGTTATTGTTTAAAGATTTGTTTTGTTTATTTGAAAGGCAGAGTTGCAGAGAGAGAGAGAGAGATATCTACCATCCATCTGCTGGTTCACTCTCCAAAAGGCCACAACAGCCAGGGCTAGGCCAGGCTGAAGCCAGGAGATTTTTCAGGTCTCCCTTGGGAGTGCAAGGGCCCAAGCACTTGGGCTGTACTCTGTTGCTTTCCCAGGCATGTTAGTAAGGAGCTAGATGGGAAGTAGAGCAGCCTGGACTTGAACCAGCTCTCTTTTGAGAGGCCACTGGTGTGGGCAGCGGCTTATCCACTATGCTGCAACACTGGCCCCTAGAAAGTATTATTTAATAGGTGTGGAATCAGATTCGGCAATAGTAATTTTTTAAAGCTTCTGGAAGATTCTAATATGATGCCACTTTTGAGAACCACTGGATTAAATGAATAAAAGAGGTATGCCAGCTGTTTTAATAAATTCTAACAATAATTTAGGGATTTGTTTTTAACATATGGAAAAGGGTGATCTAATAGCTTTACATAAACCACAAAATTCACAAGAGGCAGAGCCAGAAACTGTTAACTTGCACTGTCTTTCTGGTTTCCCAGGCAACTACCCTCAAGTGACAGTGTTGGGGGAATCCATTCAGTCACTGGTTCCATCACTTAGCAATCAAATATTGCCCAATTGGCTGAATTACCTAACATTTAGAGAAATGTGCCCTTATCTCACAGCCGCTATTTTTTTTTTTTTGAAGAGTTACAAAGAGAGAGACAGGTCCCCCATCCATGGCTCACTCCCCAGATGGCTGCAACAGCCAGGTCTGTGTCAGGCCGAAGCCAGAAGCAAGAAGCTTCAGCAACTAACTCTCCCACATGGGTGGCAGGGGCGCCAGCATTTGGGCCAGCTTCTTCTGCTTTTCCCAGGCCATTAGCAGGGGGCTGGATCAGAAGTGGATCAGTCAGGACATGCACCTTTGCCCATATGGGGCAGTGGTGCTGCGGACAGCGGCTTTACCCACTATTCCACCCTGGCCTCATAGCCACCAATTCTTTTGAAGGAGAGTAGACAGTGCAGAGCAGGGATACCTTGCACACAGTGAAGAAAATGATGAAAAGGATATTGAAATAATTGGGCTATACTTCCATGAATCACCTGAAACCTCCAGACTACTAGTGATGATTTCCCAGTTGGGGTGATAATGGCCGTTTTTCAGCCCTTAGCTTCCTTCAGTGTCCTGATTATCAACTGTTCCTTTGAAATTCTTTCACATCTGGCTTTTGTACTCTGATTTTCACTTCGTTCCCTTCTTGCCACTCTGACCTCCTTAGAGCTTTCCCTCTGGACTCTTCTTTCTAGCCCGTCCAAGAATATTTTCCTCCTTGGTCTGCACCTTTGACACTATGTCTGGTCTCTTTGCTGCCTCTTGTGAGCCTTCCTGCTGTTTGACTTGTCTCAGCTGCCACTGAGCTCTGTTTCCAGGAGATCCAACCTCCTTGCATCTCTGACGCTGCCTTTGCTTTATGTCTTTTGCTTTTCTGTCTTCTAAAATGAAACTCCCTGCCCTACCGTTCCTCTGTTCTCATAGCCCAGGCGAAGCCCTTCCAGGATTCTTTCTCCTGTGGCCTTCCATCGGGCCTGCCAGGCCCCAGTCCCTCCACTCCATGAGCCATTGCCAAGGCTGGCCCCTCTGCTTCAGCAATGACTGTTGCCTATGTTCCCTTCCTTTGAGTCTGCTCAGGGCAGACCTTTATCTGCTGTCTGGTGGACAATGGCTGAATTCTTGTAGCTGCTACCTTTGCCTCCAGTGTCTTCTCTGCCAATCTATTGTGTGCACCCTGGCCATGAAACTCTTCCCAAGGTACAGAGTCATAAAAATAAAAAATAGCGTCCTAATGTCTTTGTTGTTTCACCATAGAGGTTGTTTTGCCAACTGAAGTCTACCCTTGACAGTGGTGTTGAATCTGCTACCGTCTGGCCAGCTATGCACTCAGACTCAGTCAGACTACATCAGCCTCTATACTGGAGGTTGCCTCTGGTGGCCCTGTAGTCTAGATTTGGTCTGCAGATGTGTCTTGCTTTTCTGCAACTTTTTACAATATCAATCTGGGTCAATAGTTTAAAATCATGAGATTTACCTTAAAAGTTAAAGTCTCCCAGGGCCGGTGCTGCAGCATAGTGGCTAAAACTGGTGCCACATCCCATATGAGCATCAGTTCAAGTTCCAGCTGCTCCACTTCCTATCCAGCTTCCTGCTAATGTGCCCAGGAAAATGGTTGAAGATGGCTTAAGTCCCTGGGAGACCCGGAAGAAGCTCTTGGCTCCTGGCTTCAGCCTAGCCGAGCCCTTGCCATTACTGCCATTTAGGGAGTGAACCAGTGTATGGTAGTTTCTCTCTCTCTCTTTCTCTCTCTCTCTCTCTCTCTCTCTCTCTCCGTAACTTTACATTTCAAATAAATAAATCTTAAAAAAAAAAAAAAAACCTTAAAATGCAATTGCACAAGTTTAAAGGAAGAATGGAATTTTGGAGAAAAGGAGAAAGTCAGACAAGACTTTGAAAGATTCTTACCTATTTCAGTTTTTTCTCCATATTTTACCTTTGTTTGTATTCCTGTAGTATAAATAATTCCTGTGGCAGAGATGCTCCTCGTAGGTGCCTAACTAATGTTGGTTGACTTACAGCTCTGGGACCTTTGGTAATAAAGACTGATTCTGTGTAGAATAAAATTTCTGCAGTCATGAATCTCAAGTGTAAGTCGCCCAAGCTGAGTGTGAGCAACAACAAAGAGTAAACCTGCATGTTGAAGGCCACCCAGACTTGATCATGTCCAAAAAACAAGGCCATGTATTCTCAAGCAGAGAAATGAATGTTCCATGAGATCGCAGAATTTTCTGAAACAAGCATTAGTAGAACAGAATCTGGAGAGGAGAACTACAAAGGTTATTTGGAGACCCACTGGCATAGAATAACAAATTCTTTTTTTTAAAAAAGTTCATTTTATTTATTTGAAAGACAGAGTTAGAGAGGGAGAGATAGAGACAAAGAGAGAGAGAGAGAGAGAGGTCTTCCATCTGCTGCTTCACTCCCTAAATGGCCACAACAGCCGGAGCTGAGCCAATCTGAAACCAAGAGTCAGAAGCTTCCTCTGGGTCTCCCACGTGGGTGCAGAGGCCCAAGGACTTGGGCCATCTTCTACTGCTTTCCCAGGCCATAGCAGAGAGCTGGATCAGAAGTGGAGCAGCCAGGACTCGAACCAGCACCCATATGGGATGCTGGCACTGCAGGCGGCGGCTTTACCCACTACACCATGGTGCTGGCTCCTCTCCATACATTCTTTGCTTCATTTCCAATGCTTTTGCTTCCACTCTCCCCACACCTAGCCTGGGGTGTCACCTTCTATTCTAGGAGCCTCCTTATTCATCAAGCAGTCTGCTAAGCTGGTGTCTGTTTTTAAAATTCTCCTGCAGCACAAAGGCATTGCTATTTTTTTGCAGTTTCTTCTCCTACCCCTGCAGTGAAGTGACAACTGTGGAAAGACTTGCCTAATGCTATTATTTGCTGGGCAGTAAGTGTGATGGGGAATACTAATCGCTAAGAGAAAGAGTAGATACTGGAGGAATGAGTTGCATAGTATTCATGGTTTGGTGTCATTACATAAACATGTGAATCTCATCTTATACTGGAGAGGGCTCAGAGCAGATGCCTAACATTTCTAGGGCCTTTTGTGGTCCTGCAGCCCCTCACTGTTTGGGGATTGCAGCTTCTGCACTTGAGACGTAATCTCTAAGCTCCTCTCCTCTGCACAGAAGGTGACAATTCTCACATGATGGGGTTGTCGCCAGGATCCCACAGTCCACCTGGCACTGAATGTAGCCCCTGCAGCAGTAATGACTCTTATGAGTGGTCTCTCAGTAACAGTGGTTAAGGACGGGTTACTGACACTGTTAAAGGTTTCTGTTACAGTGAAAATGGCTAATGGCAGGTCACTGTTTAGTCCTCTCCATTTTTACATTGTTTTCTTTTTCTTTTCTTTTCTTTTCTTTTTTTTTTTTAAAGATTTATTTGATAGAGTTACACAGAGAGAGAAGGAAAGGCAGAGAGAAGTCTTCCATCTGCTGGTTCAGTCCCCAGATGGCCACAAAGGCCAGAGCTGAGCCAATCTGAAACCAAGAGTCAGGAGCTTCCTCCATGGGTGCAAAGGCCCAAGGACTTGGGCCATCCTCTACTGCTTTCCCAGGCCATAGCAGAGAGCTGGATCAGAAGTGGAGCAGCCGGGACTAGAACCGATGCCCATATGGGATGCCGGCGCTGCAAGCGGCAGCTTCACCCGCTACACCACAGCACTGGCCTCTACATTGATTTCAAATTTATTTATTTTATTCATTTGAAAGGCAGAGCATCAGAGAGAAAAGGAAAGAGAGAGATTAAGCTTATATCTGCCGATTCACTTTCCAAATGCAAGAGAAAAACAGTGGTTGGCCAGGCTCAAGCCATGAGCCCCAAACTCCATCCAAGTCTCTCATGTAGGTGACAGGGACCCAAGTACTTGGTCTGTCAACCACTGCTTTCTCAGGCACATTAACAGGGAGCTGAATGAGAAGTGGAGTAGCTGGGACTAGAATCCGCACTCTGTTATGGTATTCAGGTTGCAGGAGGTGACTTAACCTGCTGCACAACTTCACCTCCATTTTCACATTTTGAAACAGCCTTGCCATCGATGTGGGATTTCTATTCCTTTCTCTAATTTCAAACATTAATATAATTTTTCCTTTAGCAGCTTCCTAGATTCTTTTTTTAGATTTATTTTATTTATTTGAAAGACAGTTACAGAGAGAGGTAGAGACACAAAGAGAGAGGTCTTCCATCCACTGCTTCTCTCCCCAGATGGCAGCAGCGGCTGGAGCTGAGCTGATTCGAAGTCAGCAGCCAGGAGCTTCTTCCAGGTCTCCTGTGCATGGGGAAGGGGCCCAAGGACTTGGGCCATCCTCCACTGCTATCCCAGGCCATAGCACAGAGCTGGATTGAAAAGGAGCAGCCAGGACTAGTGCCCATATGGGATGCCAGCACTTCAGGCCAGGGCGATAACCCACTGTACCACAGCGCCAGCTCCTCCAGATTCTTTTCCCACCTATCCACACATCCCCTCTAACAGCCTTCTTTCCTGTGTCCATATACTGTCCTTTTCCTAGCCAGCACTTCTGCTACCCCTCACCCTGTCACTACTGTGAACAGTGCAGATATGGCTACTCAGAAATTCTGCTAATGCAGATGAACGCCCACTGAGGAGCAGGGCCGTTTCTGGAAAGGTATGGGCAATTTGAGTCATGGCTGTGTGCCTTCAGGGCGGTACCACATACATGAAGTCCAAGGTGACTTCTCATAAAACTAACAATTTTCCCTGCTCTTTCTTGTAAAGACAGGACACTAATTTTTCAGCCTTCCTCTGTTGAAAACTGTATATAATTTGTCATAACTCTTTAATGGAGCCTTCCTTTAGCCAAGAAAAATAACAGTCGAAAAGAGCCAAGTTTGCTGTTTGTTCACATTTCATCATTTCATGCCTATCAGTTTACTCGTCCTGTGAGAAATCCAATGGATTCTGTGTGTTCTCTGTTAATTGATAACAGTGCTGACAAGGACTTATTGTGTCTGTTCCAGAATCCTTTGCAAATACATTGATTCCCAACTGTGCTCTTGCAGAGCGCAGTATTCCCCAAGTTGAATTAAGGTTTCAACATGAATTCAAAAGATGATTGACTTGTCCCTAGTGAGCCAGAGAACTCAACTAGCTGGCTGGAATCCTCTAAGGATACGCATGTTTGCACATGCACACACATGTGTCCATGTTTACCTTTATTTACTTATGTGAAATCAAGGGCATTCATGGTGTTTCAACTTTTTCGGTAAATTGGATGGTTGGTGTCAGGACACTTATAAAAGTTGAATCATTTTATTAATATTCATTTGCTCTGCTGATGCTTATGCTTGCCAGCAAATGAATATTAATAAATTCCTGAAATAGCTGTTCATTGTTAGATTAATTGCCTCTTGTTCTTATTTTTCATGAACACTCACTAATGTTTTTATAATACAGTGCCTTCCAACTCTTTTCATGACAAAGCATATGTATATATGTATATATATGTATATATTCTCTCTATATATATATACATATATACATTTGTATATATGTGTGTATATATATGTATATATATATGCATATATATATACATTATATATATATATATATATATACATATATATAAAACCCTTTCCCCCAGGATACTAAAATCAATAGATGCTCCAATCCCTTATATAACATGGGATAGTACAAGGGTACTTCAAAAAGTTTGCTGAAAAATAAAATTTAAAAATGGTTTATTTTTGGTGCAAAAAATTGAAATGCAACAGTGGGCATTTGGCAGAATAGTTGAGACACTGGTTGGAATGCCCACATTCCATATCAGAGTGCTGGGTTCGAGTTCTAGTTCCCTTGGTTTCAGCTTCTTGCTAATGCACCTGAGCCAGCAGGGATGGCTCAAGTACTGGGGTCCTTGCTGCTCACATGGGAGACCTGCAGTGAGTTTCCCACTCCTGGCTTTGGCCTGGCCCAGCTCTGGCTTTTGCAGGCATTTGGAGAGTGAACCAGTGGATGAGAGATCTCTGTCTCTACGTCTTTCTATTTCTGCTTTTCAAATAAATAAAAAATTTTAAAAAACCACTGAAATTCTTGTACAGTGTTTTCATAATATGATTTCCCATGAATTTTTTAAAGATTCTTTGTATAGGCCGGCGCTGTGGCTCAACAGGCTAATCCTCCGCCTTGCGGCGCCGGCACACTGGTTCTAGTCCCGGTCGGGGCGCCGGATTCTGTCCCGGTTGCCCCTCTTCCAGGCCAGCCCTCTGCTGTGGCCCGGGAGTGCAGTGGAGGATGGCCCAGGTGCTTGGGCCCTGCACCCCATGGGGAGACCAGGAAAAGCACCTGGCTCCTGGCTCCTGCCATCGGACGAGCGCGGTGCGGCGGCCGCAGCGCGCCATCTGCGGCGGCCGTTGGAGGGTGAACCAACGGCAAAAGGAAGACCTTTCTCTCTGTCTCTCTCTCTCTCACTGTCAACTCTGCCTGTCAAAAAAAAAAAAAAAAAGAAAAAGAAAGAGATTCTTTGTATGCGTAGCTTTTAAAATTTTTGTACCAAAATAAATATATCTTTTATTTTATCTTATTTTTAATTTATTTGAAAGTAGAGTTACTCAGAGAGTGGAAAGGCAGAGAGAGAGAGAGAGAGAGAGAGGTCTTCCATCTGCTGAATCTCTCCCCAAAATGGCTGCAATGGCTGGAGCTGGGCCAGTCCGAAGCCAGGAGCCAGGAGCTTCTTCCACGTCTTCCACGCAGGTGCAGGGTCCAAAGACTTGGGCCATCTTCTGCTGCTTTCCTAGGCCATAGCAGGGAACTGGATCTGAAGCGGAGCAGCCAGGATTCAAAGCAGCGCCCATGTGATGCTGGCACTGCAGGCGGCAGCTTTACCCGCTACGCCACAGCACCGGGCCCTCCACAGACTTTTTGAAGTACATTTGAATTTGTATATAATCTATGCGCATCCTCCCATATACTTTGCATTATCTCTAGATTACTTATTATGATACCAGTACCATGTGAATGCTGTGTAAATAGTTGTTCTGCTCCACTGTCAGGATTAGTGACAAGCAAAAAAAGACTGTACATGTTCAGTACCGATGCAGTTTTTTGGCTCAAAAGTTTCCAACCTGCAGATGGTTGAATGCACAATGCAGAAGCTAGTGATATGTAGGCAATAATAGTATCTATAGAGGACATTGGGGTAGATGGCTCAGGAGCTCAGCTGCCCAGAGGCCAAGTACCCACCTGTGCCCTCATGGCACATCAGTGTGCTCGGTGCATGGCCGGGAAGCTGCAGTACGGTGCACTCCAGACATCATAGAGTTCTGATTCTGCTAAGAACACAGTTTCCTTGATCTTGTGATGCATTAATAATTTCACTAATCACCAGGATTCTGTTTCATGTCCTACAAAAAGAGCACTCTTTCTCTCCAGCTGCTCCCCTTTTTGAGGCGCTTGTAGAACTGGAAAGAGGAATGAACTCTGATGGGCAGGTGGCCAGGTCTTTTCCTTTATGCTTCTTCTGCAAGCAGATAACACCCTGTGAATGCTTAATGCTGAGCTTGATGCCTGTCCGGTTCAGAAGAGAAGGGATGCCAGTCTTGGGGCGTTTTGCACATTTCTGAAATGTTCCTGGTTGTGTTTGAACTGCTCTGCTGTTAAATGCCAGGGCTGCAAGTGACCTAGTTCCTTTTTCTCACTCACTCATTACTTCCTCCTTCTCTCAAAATAGTCCAGACATACTTAAATATATAAGCTTGAAAGCACTTTAACAATACTTAAGGTAGGGCCAGTGCTGTGGTGTAGTAGGCTAAGCCTCTATGATGCTGGCACCAGTTCATGTCCTGGCTGATCCTTTTCCAACCCAGCTCTCTGCTTGTGGCCTGGGAAAGCAGTGGAAGATGCCCGAGTGCTTGGGTCCCTGCACCTGCATGGGAGACCCAGAGGAAGCTCCAGGCTCCTGGCTTCAGATTGGCCCAGCTCCAGCCGTTGCGGCCACTTGGGGAGTGATCCAGTGGATGGAAGACCTCTCTCTCCCTACCCCACCCATCCCGTCCCCTCTCTCTCTAACTCCACCTCTCAACTAAATAAAAAAAAAAAGTTACTTAAAAAAATTCCTAAGGTAAATATAAAACTTACTTCACTTTCATTTACACTTAACTGTTCTTGTTCAAGCTGTGCTCTGCTTATTTAGAGAGAGGGGGAGGGAAAGGGACTGAATCCTGGACTTCACAAGTCCTAGGTTTGAGTCCTAGAACCACCACTTATGCAGCTAAATGGGCAAGTGTAGTGCCTTTCTAAAGATTCTCCGTAACATGGGTCTGATGATAGCCGCTCCATTTCCATCCCAGAGCTGGTCTGAAAATGAAAGGTCATCTCAGGTACAAACATATGTTGGCTGTTCTAAGGGAAGGGTGGTGCCCAGGGAGACCTCGGAGAATTCAGATGGCGAGAGTTGCCAGTGTAGCTCTGGCGGCGACAGCATTGACCTGTGTTCTTCCTCTTCCTCCCTCCCTTGTCCTACAGAGTAACCTGATACACTACCTGGGCCTGAGCCATCACCTGATCGCGCTGAATTTTATCATCATTGCTTTTGGCAAGAAAAGCGCCTGGTCGTCCGCCCACGTGCAGGTGACCGACACTGACTTCGACGGGGTGGAAGTCCGCATATTCGAAGGCTCTCCCAAGCCGGGGGAGTCGCTGAAGCGCAGCGTCGTTTACATCCACGGAGGAGGCTGGGCCTTGGCAAGTGCAAGTACGTCCTGGCCACCGAGCTGTTGGGTGTTGTGGGGGGCTCTGGGGAGCCGCAGACTTGACTTTGGCCTTCCTATTGGGTAAGGAGCAGGGGGTCAGTAGTCTCAGAGGCTTGGATGGTCCTCCTCATCCCTGTTGTCCCAGCAGAATTATGAATAGTGTCCCCCTTGTCACTCTGAAACAAGTTCCGGGTTATCAATTACATGGCTGCCCTATGTCGCCGTGCTCGTTGGATGGTGTGTTAGTTCTGGAAGGCTGTTTGAGAATATTTCTTGTGATCTAAATCAGAGACTAACTTGCTGTGAAGTGCTGAGAATACCTTCCCGCACCAAAATGAAAAGTTTGGCTGGGTTGAGGTATTACAGAATTATCTAAAGCTGTCATTGTACGAAACAGAGTAGGTATTTCTTATGCAGATGTTAACTCACCAACATTTTGGCTTATAAAGCCAAAGATTAACATATAAAAGGTATGCAACCACTAAAAGAAAAAAAAAATGTTCTTTAGAGTTGGATGTCTTTCAAGAGGCTAACAAGTTCCAAACAGTAGGCAACCAAGGGGAGCAGCCCAGGGGTGTCTAGCGCCAATGAAGTCAGGCCCTTCGCTCTGGTTGTAGTTATCATAGAGCTTCTTCATCTTCAGCTCCGAGCTTTTGTCATCCCTGAAGTTCAGAGGCAATGACAACTTGTTCTGTCCATCTACTTTGTTATTATATGATTTATATACATATATATATATATATATATATGCGCACACATGCATATACACTAATGGTCCAAAAGTGTATATTTGGGGGTAATTCCATTTTATTTAGCTCCATATTATTTATTCTTTTTTCAGTTATTTGTTCATGTTTTCAATAGATGCTGACTGAATACAAAGGTGTGCCCAGGATTTAGATTTCCTGGGATGCAGATTTTCAGTGCAAAAACTCAAAAAGTTGTGGGCAACCTGGACCCTTGGTCCCCCAAGGGGTACTTGGGGCTAGAGATGCACAAATGGAGAAGACAGTCTCTGCCTGAGAAAAGACTGGTCTGTAGCATTGGACGCTTGCCAGGCAAGGCATGGCACTGGAGGAAGGCAGTGAAGATTGCAGGACTGGCAGGTGCTGTGTGAATCTGCCTGGCCTTTTCTGCGCCGTTGTCACTGATCAACCCTGCCCGAGGAGCAGCATGGCTGGTGAGGATGCAGCAGGCTATTGGTTTTTAAAACTTGAGATTTCCAGCTGCCTTGGAAAGCCTGTAAAGAGGTGATACCTGGCTCTCTGCTGGCACAACGGAGAATTCATTACTGCATCCAATTCTTGCATGTGAAAATTGCTGTCACTGTGAGGGCTTAGGATCCGCTTTCTTAGAAATGCTTAGACATCCTAAATTCTGGTTTCATCTCTGTTGGTTGAAAGAGAATGACATATTCTTCAGATAGTTGACTTTTTGAATCACAGCAAATGAGGATGTTAAAAGAGCAAAATTTTATGATTCCAAGGAGGAAACTGCTTATTTGCTATGATTTCAAGGAAACGCATACATTTGAATAACTACAAAATTCAGAATTAATTTGTAGCATTTCATTATAGTCCATTATGAAATAAATGTTTAGTTAGCTAAAAAATGTATTCAAAACTAATCTCATATGGAGTTCCTGTTATTTACAGTCAGTACATTTTTTTTAAAGATTTATTTTATTTATTTGAATGAAAGGCAGAGTTACAGAGAGGCAGAGAGAGAGAGAGAGAGAGAGAGAGAGAGAGAGAAGAGAGGTCTTCCATCCCCTGGTTCACTGTTCAAATGGCTGCAATGGGCAGCACTGTGCCAATCCACAGCCAGGAGCTTCTTCTGGGTCTTCCACACAGGTGCAGGGGCCCAAGGACTTGGGTCATCTTCTACTGCTTTCCCAGGCATAACATAGAGCTGGATCAGAAGTGGAGCAGCTGGGCTTGAACTGGTGCCCAAATGGAATGCTGGCACTGCAAGCGGCAGCCTTACCCGCTGAGCTATATTGCCGGCCCCTACATTCACTGCATTTTAACAGAAACCAGATTTAATTTTTGTATTTGTCATATAAGTCTACTGATACTTGTTCACATGTGCTTTTTTATTATTTGTTTTCATTATTGATAACCTAACTTCAAGTCTAAGAGCAAGCCATATTTAGCTGAATTTAAGCATGGACGATAATGATGTTAGAATGGACAGTATTAAATGGCCTCTTCTGCAGTGATTATTCCTTTGTCTCTTGTAGAAATCAGGTATTATGATGAGCTGTGTGCAGCAATGGCCGAGGAATTGAATGCTGTCATCGTCTCCATTGAGTAAGTAATTCATGATATTCAAAGAAAAAAATTTTAATCAAGAAAGGACTCTAAGTAACAGCATAGGGGTAGATATTTGGCCTAGCGGCTAAGACACTAGTATCCTGTATCAGAGTCCCTGGGGTCAGTCCCGGGTTTGGATTCCTCTTCCCAGCTCCTTGCTGTTGTACACCCTGGGAGGCAGCAGTGGTGTGATGGCTCAGGTACTTGGGTTCCTGCTGCTCACATGGAAGGCCCAGGTTGACTTCCTGTCTCTTGGTTCCAGCCTGGCCCAGTCCCTGTATTTAGGGAGTAAACCCGTGGATGGCAGTTCTCTCTTTATACATCTGTCTCTTTGTGTCTCTCTGACTCTCAAATAAGTAAATGAAAAATTAAATAAGTAAGTAAGCACCAGTCTAGTTACTTACATTACAAGTGATAAAATGAAGTGTAAAATGTGGGTCCAGGGTGGAGATTTGCCTAAGATCACATTTAACATAATCAGAAAAATTATTTCTGATATAGCTTAAAATTTTTAAACTAGCTTTATATCATATTAAATTACCTTTTTATTTTAGTCTTGCATACTTTTCAAAAAGAAATTAACTATAAACTAGAGAAATATATAGTTATCAGCAACATATAAATTTTATACTACAGGGATGGGCATTTGGCCTAGTAGTTTATTTTTTTTTTTAAGATATATTTGTTTTTTCTAAAAGACATTTAGAGAGATAGAGACAGAGAGACAGAGAGATCTTTCATGCACTGATTCACTCCCCAGATAGCAGCAATGGTTGGAGCTGGGCTGATCTGAAGTTAAGAGCCAGGAGGTTCTTCCGGTTTTCCTGTGTGTGTGCAGGGGCCCAAGTACTTAGGTCAATCTCTGATGCTTTCCCAGGCACAGCTGGGACTTGAACCGGCACCCATATGGGATGCTGGCCTGCCATGCCGTAGTGCTAGCCTTAGCCTGTGGTTCATTCATCAAAGCACCTGAGTTTGATTCCTGGCTCCAGTTCCTGACTCCAGCTCCCTCCTAATACAGACCCTGGGAGGCAGCAGTGATGGCTTAGGTAACTGGGTTCCTGCAACTCACGTCAGAGACCAGGTCTGAGTTTCCAGCACCTAGCCTCCCCTTGACCCAGTCCCGCCTGTGTTGGGCACTGGGGAGTGAATGAGTAGATGGAATCTTTCTTTCTCTCTGTCTCTCAAGTAATTAAATAATTAATTTTTTAAAATAAAATTGATTATTTTGGGGATTCGTTTTCTAAATGACTACAACAGCAGAGACTAGGCCAGACCAAAGCCAGAAGCTGGCCATGAACTCCAGGTCTCCCACAGCAGTGGTAGGAACCCAAGTACTTGAGCCATCACTGCTGCCTACCAGGGTCTACATTAGCAGGAAGCTGGAGTTCAGGAGCTCGGTATTGAACCCCAGTCCTCCAATATGGCGTGAAGATGTCTTAACCACGAGACCAAATGCTCGCTCCTTAATTCTACTACATTTTTAAGTCTGACAAGCAATCAAGATTTTAAGAGAGCTTCTCATATCACCAAGAGTTGGAAAAGTTATTTTCATAGAAGCAGATTCTATAACTTGGACCTTGAAACTTAAAAAATGTGCAATAAATCTTAGTGGTGTATTTAGGAGTGGTGGTGGTCGTGGTAGTGCCATTTTGGGCTGTCAGTAATCACTTCTTTATAAGCTACTCTTCTGGACCACTGAGAGGAATATGAATAATAGTAATGATAACAATTATGGTGGTAGCAAGAATTCAAAAACTCCACTACTACGCCATGCCAGGCAAGGTATATGTGCTTTCGCATGAGTGTCCCTCCCTCGTCCAGGTCTGTGTTGGGGATTCTCAGGCGGACACCTTCCTTAACAACCTTACGGAACATTGCAACCCACTTTCCTCTGCCACAACGGCCGGAGCTGTGCCAATCCGACGCCAGGAGCCAGGAGCTTCCTCCGGGTCTCCCATGTGGGTCTAGGAGTCCAAGGACTTGGGCCGTCTTTTACTGCTTTCTCAGGCCACAGGCTCTGCTTTATTTCTCTCCAAAGCTACCACCACTGTCTGCGCAGACCATGTATTTGACTTATTACATGTTTATTGTAGTAAGTGGAAGTAGACAATATGAACTCTAGGAAGGCAGGAATTTTAGGGAATTTTTTCTGTTTTGCCTTTTGCAGAATCATTAGTGCCTGGAAACACCCCTGGCATATGATGGCTATTCAGTAAATATTTATGGAATGAATGGATAGGCTTCCTTAATTCTCATATAAAGCCTTCAAGATAAATATGTTGGTATCTTCTTCATAGATGAGGAAGTTGAGGCCCAAGAAGCCAGAGAGTCTGTGTGCGGTTGAATAGCTCAGCCAGTCACACAGTGGGGGGGAGCAGAGCCCAGGTCGATGGCTGTGGAGACCCCGTGCCTTTGTGACCCAGTGTCAAGCCAACATTGAAGGAAGCTGATCATGCTGAGTACCAGGGCTATGGCAACCTCACCCATTGTCCTTGCCCTCTGCCTTTCTCTGCCAGCAGCTCTCACCTCCTCGCTGTGGCAGCTCCAGATCCGAGATCTAAGAGAGCCCTGTCTTCTGCAGTCTCTTGGGAAGGCTGTTCTCAGTCCTTGGGCGTGGGCATGAGCAGTTCTGACTTGAAGTGGAGGAGAGAGGCTGAATTTTTATTCCAGAATCTTGCCATGTGCTAAGATAAGAATTCTTCGAGCTGACATATATAAAGCAACATTTAGTCAAAAGGTGAGGCAGTGAACACACACACACACACACTCACACACACACACATGCATGGGTTGCTCCACACTGAGAAATACCTGTCAGAAGTATGCAGTGGCCAGAGGAGAAAGGGGTAGAGAGAGGAAGCAGAGAGCACTTGCTAGCACCTCTTTTTTGAAGTAGGGGGGTGTCTCTTCGGCCATGAAGCTACCTGGGAGTTTTATGGTACCTCCATAAAATTCCACGTGGATCTCAGTATACATATTTTCATGGAATCTTTTCCGCAGTTCTGGATGAAGAAGCTGAATCTCGGAAGAGGCCCTTTTGATTGGCAGATAGAAGGATAGAATTACACGTGGGGCAAGGGCTTGTGACCTGCAGCTGCTTCCCGTGAGCAGACCCTATACTAGCTGCCTGCCCATGCTGCGTCACTCTGAGTGCTGCACCGGCTGCCTCCTCGGCCAGTGTGGCTTCAGACACCTCTGAACAGCTCCTAGTCCTCCCAGACGGCACGCAAGGGCTCTGCGTGCAATTTGGTGATGCGGGAGCCCTCAAGTAAATGGTAGTGGCAGGTGGCCTGGCAGCTCGCCAGAGGAAAGCAGGGGCGGCCGAGACAGCTGAGCCTCACCCAGGAGCGGGCCGACAGCTCAAGGTGGGGGAACAAGCCTCGGGGGCCGGCCCATCACTGGGATTTTGGGTAACCCCAGCTCCTGGCATTTCAGAGGAGAGAGGGCAGCCGGGCTTGGTTCCCTTGTCACTCTGATTCTCCGGTTACTGCACAGGCCCTGCCCTCTGGGGCTTCGATACCGGCGGGTGGCCGAAGGCCTCAGCTCTCCCTGCAGGCCCCTCTCCACCTGTCAGCAAGTGTCTCGAACGAAGCTGCTGCTCTTCTGTCAGGCTCATCCTAAAACATGAGAGGATGGATAAGATGCTTTGAAGAACTAAAGCTAAGAAGGGCCTGCTTCCATCTGAACTTTCATCGCGCCTGGTCTGTGCCACATAGCATCCACAAGTTTATCCACTGCAAGCTGTCACAGTACAGTGGTCAGTGCCACTTCTCGTGACGGTGCAACCTCAGGTTCATGTGCAAATTGGGGGATAGGACTGTTTCCTGTGTGTGTGGAATGCTGCTACTGGGAGCAGAAATCGTGTCCTCTTTCCTTTGCATCCCCAGCACCTAGGGCAAGGCTTGGAATGTGTGTGGCTGAGCAAACACGCAGTGAGTCGGGATAATGACTTCAGAAAGTTGTCACTGAGCACCAGTCTGAACACCTGATGTAAGAGGGTTTCCGATGTTGTCAGAGACATGCTGTATAGCCCACAGCATGAAAAAGTCAGCTTAGAATCGTATTGATCTGTGTTTGGGATTCGCAACACCGTTCGATTTGCAGAAATAGTGAGATGACGTGGTTAAGATCCAGGCCAGCGCACCAGGAGCCTGATAACCTGTGCTGCAGTTGAGAAGCAGCCAGTACCACATGATCACCTTGCCCTTCAAAGTGTGTTCGGAGATCTAACTTGGGAACATGTTTGTCTCGCTGGCTCACCTCTTTCCTCTCTGTGTACTTACTGAGTTCGTGTTGAGTGTGAGTAGGGCAGCCCCTACTGCACCCAGGCAGCCTGGGGAAACAGGCAAACCAAATTCCCCAGGAGCTCCTCTCCCAAAACAGGCAAGAGGCGGGCCTTGTCCGCAGTGCTGGCTACCTGAGCTCACCTAGATAGCATCACAGGTAAATTAACCCTACCGAGAGAAGGGATTGTGCCTTCTTTGAAAAGTGGTTTTATTTTCTTCACTATCACGAAATGAATGACCGCTTTGAGACATATTTAACTCATGTCTTTCTGGTTCTGATTTCTACTATCATACAAAAAAAAAAAAAAAAAAACCACAAGCTTCTTCCTGGTGGCTTAGGTCTTTAGAATTCTGGGGAAGGGAATTGGAGCTTTACAAATGGCCTGTGTCACAGCTATAGGACACCTGCACACCTGAACCTGGTGCAGCTATTTTTAGCTGCTGAAGCCCTGGGGAGAAGGGCTAGATGGACCTGGCATTGAACCTGTTGGGTTTCTGTAGCCCCATGGGGGATGTGCTCTGACTCTCTGTTTACCTTTTTTTTTTAAAAAAAAAAAAAAAAGATGTAGTTATTTATATTTGAAAGTCAGAGTTATACAGAGAGAGGAGAGGCAGAGAGAGAGGTCTTCCATCCAATGGTTCACTTGCTAATTGGCCACAATGGCGGGAGCTGTGCCGATCTGAAGCCAGGATCCAGGAGTTTCTTCCGGGTCTCCCATGCAGGTGCAGGGGCCCAAGCACTTGGGCCATCTTCCACTGCTTTCCCAAGCCACAGCAGAAAGCTGGATCGGAAGTGGAGCAGCTGGGACTCGAACCGACGCCCATGTGGGGATGCCGACACTGCAGGTGGCAGCTTTATCCACTTCGCCACAGCGCCAGCTCCTCTGTTTACCCTTGAGGGCCCCAAGGAAGGAGACCTGCTTTCAGCTGGGGGGCTCAGAAGTCTTGGGGGAAGCAGCAGCCTGCAGGGATGGGAGCATTCGCTGAGAAAGAGCTGAAAGGCTCGGGGGACCGTGACAGGCACTGCACATGAGACAGGGGTGCTGGGCTCAGAGAGAGCGAGCGAGTGTGTGGTTGGCCTCTGTAGCTTTGAACCCTGGCTGCCCGTAGTAATTACTTGAGGAATTTTTCTTGCAATAGAGATACTGAGCCCTTGCCTGGGCTGAGTGAACTGCAGTGTTTTGCAGAGGGGCCTGCACTGGAGTGATTTTGAGAACCTGTTAAGGTGAGATGGTATGTGCGGTGCACAGACAGCTGAGACCCCCCCCCCCCCCCCCCCGCTCCCTTGGCTGGAGTACAGTACCTCGAGCAGCGAGTGGGAGGCGGGCGGACCTGGCGGGTGTGCCAGTCGTGGGGCTTCGTGCTGTCCTACCACGGCTAGTGCTGTACGACACATAGCTCATCTTTACATTTGTGTTTGAAGGGGAAAAAAACATGTTATTCAAAATGTATCATGTGCCAGATTTTGCTAGATTACCCTAGACAGGTTCTTTTGAGAATATCGCAAAACCGTTGAAATCTTGCTAGTGTTCTGGGGTGTTTTGAGAATTTAGTGCTTTGAAGGAATAATGAGACTATGTATGAAAGAAACTCCGTGGGAAATGGATGTAATGGAAACTGTGGGGCTGGAGTGTGGCACAGCTGGTGCAGCTCTGCTTGTGATGCCAGCATGCCACTCTGTTCCCAAGCCGGCTCCCTGCTAGTGTGCCTGGGCAAACAGCAGAAGATGGTCCAAGTGCTTGGGCCCCTGGACCCACAGGGGAGGCCTAGATGGAGTTTCAGATTCCTGGATTCGGCCTGGCCCAGCCCTGGGCATTGTGGTCATTTGAGGAGTGAACCAGCGGATGGTCTCTCTCTCTCTCTCTCTCTCTCTCTCTCTCTCTCTCTCTCTTTCAGATTTATTTATTTTATTTGAAAGGCAGAGTGACAGAGAGAGAGGAAGATACAGATTCCCCGCTTGGCTGCAAAGGCCAGCGCTGTGCCGATCTGAAGCCAAGAGCCAGGAGCTTCTGGGTCTCCCATGTGGTTGCAGGGGCCCAAACACTTGGGTGATCTTCCACTGCTTTCCCAGGTGGATTAGCAGGGAGGTGCATAGCAAGAGGAGTAGCTGGGACTCAAGCTGGGGCCTCTATGGGACGCTGGCACTGTAGGCCGGGCTTTTATGCCATAGCACCTATCTACCTTTCAAAGAAATACAATAAACATTAAAAAAAAAGAAAAAGCTATGTATGGATTTAATTTGTTTTACTTGAAAATAAGCAAGCTTATCTTTTGATTCTATTTTCCAACTTTTTGAAGTCCCCTCGTGTGTGTGTGTATGTGTGTGTGTGTGTGTGTGTCTTTGAAAAGCTGCGGGTTTTGAAGAGTCAGACTGTGTTTAAAGGGAAGCAGGGAAGAGGGTTTGAAGTCCTTAGAGCCCAGCGCTCCACTTCCTGGCTATTGTAGACGTGTTGGCACCCTCCCTCAGCCTCACGTTCTTGTCCCTAAACCCTGAGATTTGAATGAACCGTGTCTGTGGAACACTTGGCAAAGTGCCTCACCTAGCAGGAAAGAGATCATCTACACAGCGACTTAGCAGGCTGAGCCTCTGGCCTGAGTCTCCACTGATGCTGCTCCCGGCGGCGGGTGTGTGTGCCGGGTGTGTCGGGACAAGGACAGGCAGTGTAGCTGGCTCTGCACAGTCAGCTCCCCGGCATGAGCTGGGGGAAAAACAGACGTATCTCTAAATTTCTTAAAAAGGGAGAACCCGCTCTGAGTGCTTGGCAGGGACGTGGCCTGGGAGGCACGCAGTGGACAGCAAATGTCTTCCTGTGCGCTGACCTTGGCCTTGACCCCGGGTCTCCCCTCCTGACCCTCAACAGCCAGCACCTGTGAAGAGGCTGCAAACTCCTTTGTTTCCCGGAGTGCTTACTCTGTTCTCTGAGCCGTTTGTTAATCAATGAGATTAAGCAGTCACTTGCTCTTTCAGACTTCCCATTTCCTTTGATCCCAAATCCCTGAGACTGTTTCTGGAACAGCACCTGAAAACTGTTTAATTCGTGTATGTTAGCATACATTCTGATCTCCTGGACAGCTAGGAAAACAGTTTATGGTGAGACGTGGAAAATTGCTGAAATATAATAATCTTTATCTCCATTAGCTTGTTTGTGAATGAATTCATTTGTTTTGAGTAAAATCAAAAATTCAGCTTGATAATGCTGAAGTTAAAAAAATTGATACCTTGGCCGGCTCTGTGGCTCAACAGGCTACTCCTCTGCCTTGTGGCGCCGGCACACCGGGTTATAGTCCTGGTCAGGGCACCGGATTCTGTCCCGGTTGCCCCTCTTCCAGGCCAGCTTTCTGCTGTGGCCCAGGAGTGCAGTGGAGGATGGCCCAAGTGCTTGGGCCCTGCACCCCATGGGAGACCAAGAGAAGCACCTGGCTCCTGCTTTCAGATCAGTGTGATGCGCCAGCTGCGGCGGCCATTGGAGGGTGAACCAACGGCTATGGAAGACCTTTCTCTCTGTCTCTGTCTCTCTCTCTCTCACTGTCCACTCTGCCTGTCAAAAAAAAAAAAAAGATACCTCCTCCAAGAACTAGGGGTAAGTAGACTCTTGTGATATGGCGCCACCTAGTGGGGAAAAGTGTAATACTTCTCCTTTTGTACATAATTAGCAAATGAAATACTGTGAAGTCAACTGGAGAAAAACATTTTGCATGATTAATTGTTAACATTTATAGGAAAATGGAAAGGAATTAGGAAGATTTTATCTGCTATAAGGTAGCACTAGTGGAGTTTCTTATTGCATTTATTTTCAAAATATAATAATTCCTAAGCAGTTAGCTCTATATTTACTACTTATCAAAGCATTTCACAAATATTTGTTCATTTGATTGTAGCAACATTTAATATTAAGATGGTTAATTAGTTACCTGGATTTTAGATGGGGAAGATAAATGGCCTTATAAAGATTAGCTGAAAAAATTAGTTTCTGGAAATAAATATGTAATTATAAAATGGATATTAATCATCTGGGTCTAATGGGGCATGGATAGTCTTGCAGTTAAGATGCTCATATCCCACACTGGAATACCTGCTTCAATTCCTCACCCCATCTCCTAACTCCAGCTTCCTGCTTGTTTCTTCCTTTGCAGAATGAGGTGTGCTGCCGCCCAGAGGTGGTTTACTGGGTGGGTGACTGTGGGCACTGGAAGCGCATGATGAACACAGTGCAGTCCCTGATATCAGAGAACAGGGTTCCTTCGCAGCAGGGTACCCCAACACATGGGACTATCATGGCCTTCCTTCAGGAGCCAGCTCAGCTAGAAACCAGTGGAGTCAAGGAAGGCTGCCTGGAGGAGGCCATACCTTCTGGTTAAGGATTAAATGAGTAGTCAGAATTGCTGAGCAAGGGAGGAGAGCGGAGACTAAGGGGGCCCTCCAAGTGGAGGTGCCGGTGTATCAGGGAACAGGGTGGGCAGGACATTTGTCAGAAACAGTTTTGGGGACTCTTAAGGGAATATGAACTCTACAAGTTGTACAGAGTGGGATCCCCGGGGAGCCTGACCTTGCAGAGTGGGGTAGTAAGCTGAGTGCCAGAAGCCGGCTTTAGACTGAACTGGGCCAGCTGGCAAACTGGGCTTTCCCTTTGCCAGTTAGCAGCTGGCTCTTTAGTCCCAGGCTTGGCCTGGACCAGCTCCAGTGGGGAGCAGTTTTACTCTGTTTATCAAATGAATGATGAAGAACGCCAGGTGGACTTACTCAGCGTGATGCCAATGAAGTGGTCAGTGCTGCTGAGTCACCAGCGGGCCTGGAGCCTCCAACCCAGAGGTCAAGGCCAACGAGCGGACCACTGAACTTCCAGAGACAGAACCCTGAAGTCTGTGATAGCTCTCTCCATGTCCCAGCCACGAACATCCGCTTTTGCCTTTGAAGTCTGATCATGTTTTTGTTATTGTTTTGTTTGGAGTTGGGTTGGGGGTGGTGATGAATCTGACTTACTTGGTTTGCTGTCCTTACAGCAAAAAACAAAAACAAAAGGAATGGTCACTAATGCAAAAGTCATTTGATTTGCAAGAGGATTGATGGCTTTAGATGTCGTTTAATTCCTTTTCTGTTTATTTCTGCCTGTAAAAGAACTTGTTTCCTCTTGAGCTTCAAGCCGACACAAACTTGTGAGATCCTCACGTGCCCACAACTTCTGTCTTCACAGATACAGGCTAGTTCCGCAGGTGTATTTTCCTGAGCAGATCCATGACATCGCCCGGGCCACGAAGTATTTCCTGCGGCCAGAAGTCTTACAGAAGTACAAGGTTGACCCGGACAGAATAGGCATTTCTGGTGACAGCGCTGGTGGGAATTTGGCTGCTGCCCTGGGACAGCAGGTAACTCCCCTGCCCTGAGGTGTGCCGGTGCGGGGAGGGGAGCAGCACGTTGTCCATCAGGGGAGGCAAAGGCACCACTTGCGGAGAGCGCTCCGACAGGGCTTTGAAGCAGGAAGACAGGTCAGTGCAGCAAGTGTCCTTATGAAGACCCTGACTGCAGTGGGTGTTAGGGAGGGGCACCCATTTCTCAGGACCCCTTGTTCCTCAGGGCGCTGCATGGATATTCAGTGTCCCGGCTCCCTTCCCGTGTTTGCTTCCATTCCGAGGTGCTTTCCAGAGAGCACTGCACCACATTTAAAAATCGAAAAGTCTCTGCTTTTTTTTTTTTTAATTTATTTGAAAGAGTTACAGAGAGAGGGAGAGGGAAAGAGAGAGAGGTCTTCCATCTGCTTTTCACTCTCCAGATGGCCTCAACAGCCAGGGCTGGGCCAGGCCCAAGCCAAGAGCTTCTTCCAGGTCTCCCATGTGGGTAGCAGGGGCCCAAGCACTTGGACCCTCCTCCACTGCTTTCTCAGACCATTAGCAAAGAGCTGGATCAGAAGTGGAGCAGCTGGGACTTGAACCCACGCCCATATGGGATGCCGGCACCACAGGTGGCAGCTTTATCCCATAAGCCACACACACACCCAGAGTTTCTCTTTAATATAAAGGAAAACTAATATAAAGTGGTTATGCCATTTTGAGCGCTATGTTACAAGCTGAGCCGAGCTTTACCGGGTTAAATTCTCTGAGAACCGTGTCGGCTGTAGCAGCTGTGTGAGCTGGGCGAGGAGACCAGTACCTGCTTCTTCCTGGGGCTTGAGTAAGGCACGCATGGCCCCTCTCTCTGGCTTCACGCCTCCAGACTTCTCTCGGTCTCCTGGAGCAGCTTTGCCCGATTCCTAATGATCAATGAATAGCAAGAACTTGATTCTGCGTGGCATCGGCACTTGCTATCCGTGCGTCCAGATGTGGTCAGAAGGAAGGCCTGTGCAGTGGGGGAGAGTCGCATGGGCTCTGAAGCCAGACAGAACTGGGATCCACTCCACAGGGCGGTCCCTGACCACCGTGAGCCGGGGGAAAGGAGGACTTGAGCCGATTGCAGGGCTGCCGGGAGGACTCGGCGAGAGGCCGCGCGCGATCCTTGGCGCGTGTCACCATTGCCAGCTCGTGACCGTTTCCTCTGGCTTTTACGAAGCGCTTTAGCATCCTACCTGGGGATGATGGGCTCTGAAGTCCAGGTGTGAAACCACCCGCTGGGCTGAAGCTACCTTGGCGATCGCCTCGTTACTCGGGAAGCCCTGTGGCCTAGGTAGCTTCCTTTCAGATGTTCGTGACAAATAGGTGCTTTTCAACACAGGGGTTAAAAATGAGGCAGTGGAATCACACTTTTGGGAGGCATAGGGGGCCTCCCCTATCTAGGAAGGTGAGGGATTCGCCCCCTTCCCAAGTCCACGCTGGGGTGTGGGAAGTGCTTCGGCAGCAATATTTAGATTCCCTGGGTGTGAGGAGTAAGTGCTCATCGGAGGCGGTGCCTGGGGTTCCGCTAAAGCACCTGGGAGCCCCATCATCTAGGGAGGGACACTTAGTGTTCCCTCCCCCCTCCTTAGGAAGAGTAAGACCCATTCTCTCTCTCTCTCTCTCTCTCTCTCTCTCTCTCTCTCTCTGCTAAGAAGCTTTAGCCTCTGGGGGTTTTGTAAGGAATACAACAATCTAAATATGTTCCCCTCCACCCATAAGGCCCAGCAAGGGGTGCTAAGTGCCAACAAGCCAGCGTGAGTAAACCATCAGAGGCCTCAGGGATGGTGTACGTCTAAGGGTTTGCTCAAACCTCTGAGTGGCAAACACCCCATACCCTTCATAGCGAGTGCAATGATGTCCTTGTTTCCTCCTCTCCAGTTTATTCAAGATGCCAGCCTACAAAACAAGCTCAAACTGCAAGCTCTGATTTATCCGGTCCTGCAGGCGTTAGATTTTAACACACCCTCTTACCAGCAAAATGTGAACACCCCGATCCTGCCTCGCTACGTCATGGTCAAGTACTGGGTGGACTACTTCAAGGGCAACTATGACTTCGTGCAGGCGATGATCGTTAACAACCACACCTCGCTGGACGTGAAGGAGGCTGCCGCTCTGAGGGCCCGCGTAAACTGGACGTCCCTCCTGCCCGCTGCCATTACCAAGCACTACAAGCCCGTCGTGCCCGCCACGGGCGACGCCAGGATCATCCAGGAGATCCCCGAGCTGCTGGATGCCCGGTCGTCCCCGCTCATCGCAGACCAGGAGGTGCTGCGGCTCCTCCCGAAGACCTACATCCTGACCTGTGAACACGACGTCCTGAGAGACGACGGGCTCATGTACGCCAAGCGCCTGGAGAGCGCCGGCGTGGACGTGACCCTCGACCACTTTGAGGACGGCTTCCACGGCTGCATGATCTTCACCAGCTGGCCCACCAACTTCTCCGTGGGCATCCGGACCAGGAACAGCTTCATCAGGTGGCTGGATCAGAACCTGTGAACAGGGAATCCTGTGGAAGGCCCGAGCCCCTCTGGATTCTGCATCTGCTTTGGCAAGACGTCCCCCTTCTCAACGGACTCATTCCTGCCCCCACCCCGCCCCCGCCCGCTGTGCCCGGGGGTCTGTGGCCTCCGTGCTCCCTGCAGATTTGAGGAGAATCTCACTTTTTAAAAAAATGAACTGGAGTACCTGACATGCGAGCATGCTTTACCTGGCTCCCAAGGTGCGCTGGTCTCTCTGTTCCTGTTATTTTAGCCGACTCTGCTCAGGCCTGCAGCAGCTGCACCAAGCTGGACGAGGAGCCAGAAGTAACCCCGGGCCCTGCCTCCCCCAAGCTGCTGTTTGCGGAAGAGATCCGTCCAGCCGGGGGTGAGGCAATGCCCTCTCCCGAGTTCAGAGAACGTGGCTGGACTTGACTTTGGGTCCCAGCGGTGTTGGGAGCAGTGCACTTTCCGATCGGTGCTGGGGGCCACGGGCCCTCTGGGCTTTGTGGGTGGACGGTTTTGTTTCTGTGGGAGTCAGCAAAAGCTTTCCAGCAAGGGCAGGTGTCTCCAAGGATCTTCTTCCTCGTGAATGTTCATTCTGTGAGCTAGCTCCAGGTCCAGGTGGATTAAAATAATACTTGAAAGCTACCTTCTACCACTATGATTAGAAATTATGAGATGCATGCACTGGATAGCTACACATCGTGAAGATTTTTTTGTGTTTTCTGGTTATGCCATCTCCTTGGGGAAATCTTTTGTGATCACATTCATTTAGATTGAGACTGAATTTTCCATTATAGAGAAGTACAATCTAATGTTTCATAAAAATACTTTGACATAAATTACCATCAGCAGTGTGTATATATTTGGCATAGGCAGGAAAGAAAATACATTTAATATTAGTCTAAAATTATGAAAAATACAGTGGAAAGTCTAGTCTATTCTTAAAAACTCAACTTTTTCACTTATATGGCTTTAAAATGGGGCTATTTTGGTATAATATAATGTATTGTTTATTTTTTAAGTTATTTAATGTTAATATATCTAGCTAGAATTAGGATTTTGTTTTTGGAAAGAAATCTGTTATAAATATTAAAATAGTGGTATTTTTAAAAAACTACCTTAGAGTTATATCCACGTGTAATTTTATGGAAAGAGATAAAAATAGCTATTGATAGTACTATACATTAGACCTAAATATTTTGATATTTATATATATGTATATGAAAGTTAAAATCATTAGAGACTATGATCACATCTAGGAAACATATCTGAGTTTCTACAGGTTGAGCATCCCTAACCCCAAAATCCCAAATCCAAAATGCTCCAAAGTTGACTGTGCACTGACTTAATGCCACGAGTAGACAATTTCCTACCATGAGGCTTTGTCTCATCCATTGTATTATTAAATATACTTCATCAAATTACCCTCAGGCTATGTGTATAATGTATATATTAAACATAAATGAATTTCCTGTTTAGACTTGGGTCCCATCTGCAAGATATCTCGTTGTGTATATGCAAATATTCCAAAGTAAGGAAAAAAAATCCCAAGTGTGGCACTCCTGGTTCCAGGCATTTCAGATGAGGGATGTTCAACCTGTAGTTAAATAGCGTAGGCAGGACACACACTGCACCCTCTGCTCTTTGTCAGAGGAACCCTAGCTCATTCTTCTGGGTGAAGGGCAAACATTGGCACCTAGTGTCTACCCCCACCCCCCCATTTGCCCCCTCCTCCTAGAACACTATTCTTTCTGACACCATCTAAAGGTGGACTTATATTGAGTTTGTCTACCTTTATAAACGAGAACATCTAATGTTTGCACAGTTCTTTAACATGACATGTTTGTTGGTGTTTTTAATTTACTAGAACTCTGAGTCAAATCCTGAAGTTATTACAGACAACAAATGATTCCGGATTTCTGCAGGGCTCTCAGATGAAAGGGAGTGGAGGAAAAAGCGGTCAAGCACTGTTTCTGATGACATACTTGAGCTCAGTTATTCTTTTAGTTTTTATTCTGGTAAAAAATGTTTATGCTCCGCAGATTGATCTTTTTTAGTACAATAACTGTTTGCTTTTCCTATTTTATGAAAAACTTGGCAATCTTTTTGTAATGTCATTGCTGTCTGTGAGATATGAACATTAATATATGAAGAAAAAAACCTTGAAGTGCTGCACAACATAGGGAACTGTAAATTACTCTTCCTGTTTTATCATTGATTTGTGAAGAATTTACGACTATTGTATAATTATCATGGTGGTATATTTCATGCATGACTTTTAACCTTTGACTTCTTGCTTACCTCCCATGATAAAGGGGAAGGCAGATTTTATGAAGGATTTTAGGAGTGACTATATTTTATAAAATGAAAAATCCAGTGTGGAAATAGGATATCAGATATCTGTTTTGAATCATGTTTGGAAATAAAATGGCTCCATCTGGGAATGTGTGTATTTGCTTCCTCTCGCCTAACTTTGTGGTTCCCAGCTGAGGCCATGCTCTCTCTCAACATCCCAGCTGCCCGCACAGAGTCTGCCCAAGTCCTGCCCACCTGAGTACACAGCTGTCCTTTAGCCAAGGACAAGGGGCTCACAGCCACCTCCTTCTTCCTCTCACAGCTATTGGACCCCCTGTTGCCCATGGAGGGAGATCGGTTTTGGATTGGCTAATGTATTCCTAAAAGTAGGGCAGGGCCTGTGGCTCTCTTAAAACCTTTGGTATGCATATTAGGCAGGGGCGCTAATAATGCAAATGACTGGCTTTGAACCATTTCAGCCTAAGTAGCACTTTTTTTTTTTTTTAACTTTTATTTAATGAATATAGATTTCCAAAGTACAGCTTATGGATTACAATGGCTTCCCCCCCTTAACTTCCCTCCCACCCGCAACCCTCCCCTTTCTCACTCCTTCTCCTCTTCCATTCACATCGAGATTCATTTTCATTTCTCTTATATATAGAAGATCAGTTTAGTATATATTAAGTAAAGATTTCAACAGTTTGCACCCACATAGAAACACAAAGTGAAAAAGCACTTTCACTGAAGGCAAGTTCTCAAACTGACCCTGTCATCACAAACCAGTCTAGTGATTTCACATTGTGTTTATTATCAGTATTATAAGCATTTACCAAACTTATTTTTTCCAGAGTAAATTGTTTATGTTGATGCTATTGGTCACATATAAGTGTGTTAGGTTTTCCTATTCAATTATAGCTACTTTCCTCTTTGCCAACAAAACGTCTGATGTGTGCCCATATTTTGCTAGAAGGATCCAGTAACAGTTCTAATAATTCTCCTTAAGTGCATTTAAATGTACACTCTCTGTGTTTTAATATTCTTTTTTTATAAAGCTTTTATTTAAAGAATATAAATTTCCAAAGTACAGCTTATGGATTACAATGGCTTCCCCCCCCTCATAACTTCCCTCCCACCCGCAACCCTCCCCTTTCCCGCTCCCTCTCCCCTTCCATTCACATCAAGATTCCTTTTTAATTCTCTTTATATACAGAAGATCAGTTTAGTATATATTACGTGTTTTAATATTCTTTTCTTGGATTTTCATTCTCCTTTTATCCTCCATTATTTTTTACATTTCATATTTTCTGATGAACATTTTATTATTATTTTTTTTTATTTGAAGTCATAGTTACAGAGAAGGCAAGGTAGAGGCAGAGAGAGAAAGAGAGGTTGATCTTCCATCTACTGGTTCACTCCCTAATGGCTGCAACAGCCAGTGCTGGGCCAGGCTGAAGCCAGGAGCCAGGAGCTTCATCTAGGTCTCCCACATGGGTGGAGGGGCCCATATTCTATTGCTTTCCCAGGTGCATTAGCAGGGAACAGCCTGGATTCAAGCCAGCACCCACATGGGATGCCGTTGGCACTATAGGTGACTTTACCCACTATGTCACAGTTCCACCCCCCTCCTTTTTTTTTTTTTTTTTAATACTTATTTGAAAGGTAGAGAGACAAACAGATCTATCCACTGGTTCACCCTCTGTTTGTCTGCAACAGTTAGTGCTGGGCTAGGCTAAGGCCAGAGGCTGTAACTCAATCTGGGTCTTCTTCCTGAGTGGCAGGGACCCAACTACTTGAACCATCACCTGCTCCCTCCTAGGGTACACGTTAACAGGAAGCTAGATTCAGAAGCAGAGTTAGGACTTGAATCCAGGAATTCCAACATGGTACGCAGGCATCCCAAATGGTCTCTTAACCCTTGTACCAAACACTCACCCATGGATCCTCTATTGAGACACATAGAAGTTACTGATATCAGTCCCAGATTTTTTGTGTGTATCATTGGAGTGAGAGGCAGGGGGCACCATTTGCCCATGTCTTAAATTCTCCCTGTTTTCTCAAGGCTGGATCATTGCTGGCAGTTCAGAATAAATGCCCCTGTCTAGGTGGCCTGCCAGAACTGGGACCCAGGCCTAGTGCCATTCCACTCTCCAGCTGACCGCTGTGTCTACTGATGCTGTTCATCTCACTTCTCTGACATCTCATTCATTCGTGTAATGACATGCTTGCGTTCTGTTCCCCCATACCCACATGTAAGGTCCCAGAGGGCAGGGACTTTGTCTATTTGTCCATCCCTATTTTCCAAGCTTTTAGAACAGAACACATAATGGATTTTCAAAAAATGTTTTTGAATAAATCTTCACCAAGAAAACTTCAACTTTGAAGAATTGGGATACAATTCTCCATGCGTCTCTTCTAGAAATTAGTTATGGTTATGTCAAATATAAGTCATAGTTATTTAAGAGTAACAACTAAATATTTCCAAACAGAATTAAGTAATTCAAAGTAATTTGAGCCCTGCTGCTAACTAACAAATTTTAACACATGAAAAAATATTTTGAAGATAGGTTTCTTCTTCTTTATTTTTTTAAAGACTTATTTATTTGAAAGTCAGAGTTACATGGAGAGAGAAGGAGAGGCAAAGAGAGAGAGAGAGAGGGAGAGAGAGAGAGAGTTCTTCCATCCACTGGTTCACTCCCCAATTGGCTGCAACGGCCGGAGCTGTGCTGATCTGAAGCCAGGAGCCAGGAGCTTCTTCTGGGTCTCCCATGTGGGTGCAGGGGCCCGAGGACTTGGGCATCTTCTACTGCTTTCCCAGGCCTTAGCAGAGAGCTGGATTGGAAGTGGAGCAGCGGGGACTCTAACTGGCACCATATGGAATGCTGGCACTGCAGGCGGCGGCTTTACCCACTATGCCACAGGTTTTTTCTTAACACAACTCAAATCTGTTCTTCATTTTTCTTAAAAAATACTAAATTTTTTTGTTATGTTGACAAAAGAGTTGGAAAACACCTTAAGAGAATGATTAATATAACATGTTCCACAAATCAGTATGAGAATTTGAGAAATTTTAACTAACTTTAATTTCTATCACTTTTAGGATGTTATCGTCCCTTCTGTTTTCATTTTTTTTTAATATTTTTAAATGTTTATTTGTTATTTTTGTTTACTTGAAAGCAGAGACAGAGAGACAGAGAGAGATCGTCATCACGGATTCACTCTTACAATGGTTGGAAAGGCAGGCTCCAGTGACCAGGAGCTCCACTCCACCCAGGTCTCCCACGTGGTTGGCAGGAGCCTAAGCACTTGCGTCCTCTGCTGTGTCCCAGGATGCACTAGCAGGAAGCTGGATCAGAAACGGAGCAGTCAGGACTTGAACTGACACTCCATTATGGGATCTGGGAATCCCTAGCGGCAGCTTAACCCCCTGCAGTAACAGAGAAGCAAGTGCTATGTTTTTTTTTTTTTTTTTCCCAGTTAAAATCAGGGAATCAAGAGATATTAAATACTCATTTTGTTTGGCACCATAGTAAGGTGATGTTGAGTGTTCCAGTTTGCCATAACGGTTTACTTGGTAACATCTCCCCGCTTATTTCATTTCCACCACTCTCGCAGAGTGAAGTTCCCTTCTTTCTGGACAAAGCCGGTACCTCTTGATTAGCCTCCTCAATCCAACCCATCATTGTCTCATGGAAGGACTTGTCAGTTTCCATCGTCTGTCCTGTGCCTTTAAGTCCACGTCTCTGCTCACTCTGATTAGCTGTATGAACATGAGCAGGGTCAATTCTGTCTTGATCACATGAAAAAGTGCTCAGGATCACTAGCTGTCAGGGAAAGGCAAATCAAAACCACAGTGAGGTTTCACCTCACCTCCATTAGAATGGCTTTCATACAGAAATCAACAAACATCAAATGCTGGTGAGATTGTGGGGGAAAATGTACCCTAATCCACTGTTGGTGGGATGTAAACTGGTACAGTCACTGTGGAAGACAGTATGGAGATACCTCAGAAATCTGAATATTGACCCACCGTATGACCCAGCCATCCCACTCCTGGGAATTTACCTAAATGAAATGAAATCAGCATATGAGAGAGTTATCTGTACCGCTGTGTTTACTGCAGCACAATTCACAACAGCTAAGATATGGAATCAATCCAAATGTCCATCAACTGAAGATTGGATAAAGAAATTATGGGCTAGGTACACCATGGAATACTACACAGTGGTAAAAAAAAATGAAATCCCACCATTTGCAACAAAATGGGTGAAACTGGGCAACATCATACTTAGTGAAATGAGCCAGTCCCAAAAGGACAAATACCATATGTTCTCCCTGATCTGTGATAACTAGTAGAGCACCTAAAAGGTATTCTATGGAAGTGACTTTGAGATGCAATGACTGTGAACAGCCCTTGTCTTGACTGTTGAAGAACAGGTTTTTTTCATACTATTTGTTGAACTCTTAGTATAGATTTAATTGTCTGTCTATAAAGTTAATTGAAAATAGATCTGAGTAAAAAATAATGGGAATAGGAGAGGGAGGAGGAAGAGGGGTAGGAATGTGGATGGGAGAGCAAGTAGAGTAGGAAGAATCACTGTGTTCCTAAAGTTGTATTTATGAAATGCATGAAGTTTGTGTTCCTTAAATAAAAGATTTCTAGGGGAAAAATTTTTAAAAATATATACAGAGATGGCCGGCGCCGTGGCTCAACAGGCTAATCCTCTGCCTTGCGGCGCCGGCACACCGGGTTCTAGTCCCGGTCGGGGCACCGGATTCTGTCCCGGTTGCCCCTCTTCCAGGCCAGCCCTCTGCTGTGGCCCAGGAGTGCAGTGGAGGATGGCCCAGGTGCTTGGGCCCTGCACCCCATGGGGAGACCAGGAAAAGCACCTGGCTCCTGGCTCCTGCCATCGGATGAGCGCGGTGCGCCGGCCGCAGCGCGCCGGCCGTGGCGGCCATTGGAGGGTGAACCAACGGCAAAGGAAGACCTTTCTCTCTGTCTCTCTCTCTCACTGTCCACTCTGCCTGTAAAATATATATATATATATATATATATATATACACAGAGTGGAAAGGTTAGGACAGAAAAAAGAATCTGTCATGTCAGGACGAAACTCCTCCTTGGCCCCGTATCCTCATTTTGTTTTTCTTCTGATCCAAACACTGAATTGTCTTCAGTTTAAAAAGTTGACACTGGTGGGTATTTGTCTGCTGTGAAGATACCCGCATCAGAGTGCATGGGTTCATTGCTTGGCTCTGCTCCTGATTCCCATCTTCCTGCAAATGCAGACCCTGGGAGACAGTGATGATGGCTCAAGTACCTACCACACACATGGGATTCCTAAATTGAGTCCTGGCTCATGGCTTCAGCCTGCTCCAGGCCTGGCCTTGCCCTTGTCATTTTGGGCATTTGGGGAGTGAACTGGTGCATGGGGAAACACTCTCTATATCTTTCTCTCTCTCTCAAATTAAAAAGAAAATGCATTTTTAAAACCAAGTAAAAAAGTTGATAAATATAAACATTGCAAAACTACTTCATCCAATTTCCATTAAAAGAAAATTATGTATGTGTTTAAAATTATAAATGCTAAGTAAAACTTATTCTGAAGCTTTTAATTTAAAACAATACCACTTGTTATCTCAGGGGTTTGAGTTGAGTGAGCTTAATGTGGGCTGATTGGGACTTTGAACATCAGAGATGCACTGGGCCAGAGCGTTCTCGATGACTCCCCGTGTGGCTGGCCGTTGTGCAGGTTGTCGGCTAAGTGCCTTGGTTCTCCTCCACGTGGCTTGTACTCCTGATCTAGGATTCTAAAAGCATGACAGGTGGAGTCCATGATGAGCACTCTGAGTGTGCAAAGGCAAAAGGCTTCATAGATCTGGAACTTACCCAGCATCACCTCCATCATATTCTGTTGGTGAAAGCAAATCACAGGAACAATCCAGACTGAAGAGAAGGGGAAAAAGATACCACTGCCCAAGAAGGAATGGCAAAGAATTGGTAGCCATCCTTTTTTCTTTTAGATTTATTTATTTATTCGAGAGGTAGTTACAGAGAGAGGTAGAGACAGAGAGAAAGGTCTTCCATCCTCTGGTTTACTTCCCAAATGGTCACAACGGCAGGAGCTAGACTGATTGGAAGTCTGGAACCAGGAGCTTCATCCGGGTCTCCCCTGTGTGTGCAGTGGCTCAGCACTTGGGCCATCTTCCGTTGCTTTCCCAGGCCATAGCATAAAGTTGTGTCACAAGAGGAGCAGCCGGAACTCTAACTGGCACCCATATGGGATGCTGTTGCTGCAGGCGGAGGCTTAGCCCACTACGTCACAGTGCTGGCCCCTTGTAGCCATCTTTAATGCACCAGAATTCTTGCCAGAAGAGAATTCTCATTTCAACCAGTCACTGCTGAGAACAGAGTCTTCTTTATGTTTTTTAGTTGTCTGGAGATAGGGATATTTTTCCACAAATTGCTTTTGGCCCCATATGTTTCTAACCCTGTATTTCCCCCACTTCCTACCCCCAATCTTCTAATGCTGGTGCATAGAACATGGTTGTATTGCAATGCAGCTGACTTGGCTCTGCAGCGGCCTGGGCCTGCAGGATAAGGGTATTCCTGGAAGCTGTTCCTGTCTGAGTGAGGCAGCAATAACTCAGCTGAACCAGTGGCAAGTCCTGAACATATATTCCACCAAACCCAAGATAAATGTGTCTCCAGCTGAATTTCCCCTTGAAGGGATCCCAAAATGCCTGCAGCCATGGTCAGCCATCTCACAGGTGACAGATCACGACGGGAAACAAGCTGGAGTGGTAGGGGACCCTGATACTGACCGCTGACATTAAAAAATATTCCAAACTTTTGTACTCTGAGAAAAGCAGCGATCTTAACTGGCTGTGAAGGGGGCCCCTTCCAGTTCCTTGAATGAAGGAGGGTTCCTAAGCTCAAGTGTTACGGCAGATCCAGCTCTGCATGGGATTCAGGTTCACGTACTCACCCTCCTTCTAGATGCCTCTCCTCGGCCTTCCTCACGCTGGACCCCACTGTTATGTAAGTCTTACATGAAATGCATGAGCTTTTCCTTCCTGCGTTGGCATCAGCTTATGCAAGGTATTTTTGAAAAGTTCATGGAAAATGCATCCTATGAAAAACTATGCATGGATTTCAAGCATGGTCTGGGAACTCCCCGGGGCCCACTGAGTCAGCCTGCTTTCATAATACTTGACTCTATCTGCCTTTGTCGTGATTTTTCTTTCGTGCAGTTGCAATGCAGTCTTCCAGCAGCTACAGACGGAATGCAGAAGCAGATAGAAGAATCCAGCTGTCGGGGCTAGTGTTGTGGCAAAGTGGTGTAAGCCACTGGTTGTTGCAGTTGATTTCTCAACAATGTTGCAGTAGTTTCATTTCTGAGAGGAGGAGCGTGGTGGGGGCAAGAGGCATGGAGTCACCACACAGAGTCGGGTGAAAGCAGGTCTGAGGTGAGCAGCCTGCAGACTCGTTTATTTCAGTTAGTACAGCAGCTTATATAGCCAAGACCAGCCAATCTGGTCAAGGGGCGGTCTATGCCCCAACAAATCACAGCCTGTTGCCAGGCAGTTTCCAAAGCCATCCAATCACAGCCTGTTGCCAGTCAGGCTCATGTTGCCAGGCAGTTTCTGAAACCATCCAATCATGGCCTGCCGACAGTCAGGCTCTGTTGTCATGTGATTTCCTCTGTTGTCATGTGGTTTCCGAAGCCATCCAATCACGGTCTGTTGACAGGCAGTTTCTGTTGTCAGTGGCCATCTTGGCATGGCCTTTTTACCTCAGTGGCCATCTTGGCATGAACTTTTCACCTCAGTGGCCATCTTGATATGACCTTTTCACCTCATTCCACCACAACTGGTAACATCCCATATTGGTGCTGGTTTGAGTGCCGGCTGCCCCACTTCTGATCCGGCTCCTTGCCAATATCCTGGGAAAGCAGTGGAAGATGGCCCAAGTGTTGGGCCCCTAGACCTACGTGGGAAACCCAGATGGAGTTCCTGGCTCCTGGCTTCAACCTGGCCTAGCCCTGGCTGTTGTGGCCATCTGGGGAATGAACCAGCAGATGGAAGATTCTCTCTCTCCCTCTATTTCTGTAACTCTGCTTTTCAAATAAATACATAAATAAACTTTTTAAAAGAAGAATCTAGCTGTGGGAGGCCAGCGCTGTGGTGCAGTGGGTTAATGCCCTGGCCTGAAGCGCCAGCATCCATAACAGCGCCGGTTCGAGATCCGGCTGCTCCACTTCCAATTCAGCTCTCTGTTATGGCCTGGGAAAGCAGCATTTGATGGCCCAAGTTCTTGGACCCCTGCACCCATATGGGAGATCTGGAAGAAGCTCCTGGCTCCTGGCTTCAGATCGGCGCAGCTCTGGCTATTGCGGCCAATTGGGGAGTGAACCATCAGATGGAAGACCTCTCTCTCTCTCTCTCTGCCTCTCCTCTCTCTGTGTCACTCTGACTTTCAAATAAATAAATAAATCTTAAAAAAAAAAAAAGAATCTAGCTGTTTCCAGTTAGGCAGACATTAAAAAGAACTATAAAAATATAAAACAATTCCACATTTCTCACTAGTTTATATTTGGAAAATTCAGTTATTTTTTCATAAAATAGAATTTAAGATAAGATATACTTAGATAAATTAATAGTTATGTTTCAAGTTTCTCAGATTGAGTATCTAATAGGGTAAACATCAATAAACGAAGTCCACAAACACTGGGTCCTCAGTAATTTTTGAGATTGGCAAGTCCTGAGACTAACATGTTTGAGAACTGCTATATGTGTAGTATATAGCATTTGCGTATTTGCCTTCTTATGAGGCAAAGAGTCTCTGGGACTTTTTCCTTTCAGGAGTTTTCTTTTAATGCATGCACTGAAAATCCCATTTGAGTCAAGAATGAAATCCCAAAGCATAAGGGAGACTTCTAAAAATATAAAGCAGGTAGGCTGGTGTTGTGTGGCATAGCAGATAAAGGAGCCACCTGTGATGCTGGCATCCCATATGGGTGCTGGTTTGTGCTCCGGCTATTCCACTTCCAATGCAGTCCTAGCTGATGGCCTGGGAAAAGCAGTGGAGATGACTCAAACGCTTGTGTCCTTGTCACCCATGTGGGAGACCCAAATGAAGATCCTGAGTCCTGACTCCAGCTTGGCTCAGCTCCGGCTGTTGTGGTTATTTGGCTAATGAACCAGCAGATGGAAAATTCTCTGGAGAGAGAGAGAGAGAGAGAGAGAGAGAGAGAGAGAGAGAGAGAGAGAGAGTTTGGTGCAGCAGTTAAGATGTTGCTTAGGGTGCTCCCATCTCATATTAAAGTGACTGGGTTTGAGTCCCAGTTCCTCTTATTTTTTTTAAGATGTATTTTATTTATTTGGAAGAGTTACAGAAGGCAGAGAGAGAGAGAGAGAGAGAGAGAGAGAGAGATCTCTTCCATATGCTTGTTCACTCCCCAAATTGCCATAACTCCTGGGGCTGGGCCAGGCCAAAGCCAGGAACCTGGAACTCCCTCCAGGACCTGAAATGGGTGGAGGGGCCCAAACACTTGGGCCATCCTCCACTGCTTCTCCAGGCTAATAGCAGAGAGCTGCATCAGAAGTGGAGCAGCAGGGACTTGAACCAGCACTTGTACGGGATGCTGGTGTTATAGGCGGTGGCTTAACCCACTGCACCACAACACTGGACCCTCAGCTCCACTTCTGATCAAGTTTCCTGCTAATGTGGATCCTGGGAGGTAGCAAATGATCAAGTACTTGAATCCTTGTCACCCACAGGAGACTGGACTTAATTCCAGACCCTTCTCTTGGACATGGCTCAGCCCTGGCTGCTGCAGACATTTGGGGATTAAATGGGAGATCTATGTTTGTCTTTGTCATCTCGGTCTCTGTCTCTTTCTGTTTCCCTATCTTTAAAATAAAATAATAAAATAAAATATATTTTAAAATGTAAGGCAGTTACCAGCAGAGGGCACCCTTGAAAGTCAATGGCAGTAACCTTCCAATATCCTGTTCCTGTTTCATCTGGAATTTTTGTTAAAAAGAAAAAAAAAATGATTTCCAAATTGCTGTCTTGTGCTTTTTATAAAAGGTGAATGAAAAGCCATGTCATATTTCATCGCAGAATAAATTAAATCGGATGGTTTAAAATCCGCATGAGTACCTGGGAGAAAGCGGCTGAAGCCTCAAACAAAACAAGACAAGACAAGACAAAACAAAACAGTCTCACCTTGCTCTTTTGTTACAACATGACTCATCTCCCTGCCCACCAACGCATTTTGTCTTTTTTTTTTTTTTTTGCATGTTTTTATTCAAGGTCGATGTTTGGATAAAGGCTGACAGAGAAACAGTGTTTGGCATTTTTGAAGAACCATCTAGAGCCACGGGAGATACAGGGCCTTCATCTTTCTGTTGTGTTCACTGGTAACCCCAGCATCCCGCCCTCGGCTGTGGAGCCTTAGATGTGGAGAGACTGCTTTGGAAGCAGTCCCGGCTAGAGCATGTCCTCCACCTTTGGCACGGATGTTTGTGGGGTTACCATGCTTTACAAAATAGATGCAATACCTCCCACAGTTACGAGAAGACGCTCGGGGCCAACGCTGTGGCGTAGCGGGTAAAGCTGCTGTCCAAAGCACTGGCATCCCATATGGGTGTGGGTTCGAGTCCCAGCTGCTCCACTTCAGATCCAGCATTTGGGCATTTGGCACAGCAGTAGGATGCTGTGTCTGAGTCTGGCTCCACTTCAGATTCTTCCTTCTTGCTAATGTGCACCCTGGGAGGCAGCAGGTGTTGGCTCAACTAATGGGGTGCCTGTCACCCACATGTAAAACCAGGATGGAGTTCCAGGCTCTCAGCTTCGTCCTGGTTCAGCCTTGCCCTGTTTTGGGCATTTGTGGAGGGAACTAGGAGATTGGGAGATATGTTTCTCTGTCTCGCTGCCCTTCAAATAAAATTAACAGTTTTTTTTTTTTTTTTTTTTTTTAATAATAAATACTCAGGCCGGCGCCGTAGCTCAACAGGCTAATCCTCCGCCTTGCGGCACCGGCACACCGGGTTATAGTCCGGGTCGGGGCGCCAGATTCTGTCCCGGTTGCCCCTCTTCCAGGCCAACCCTCTGCTGTGGCCCAGGAGTGCAGTGGAGGATGGCCCAAGTGCTTGGGCCCTGCACCCCATGGGAGACCAGGAAAAAGCACCTGGCACCTGGCTCCTGCCATCGGATGAGCGTGGTGCGCCGGCCGCAGCGCGCCGACCGCGGCAGCCATTGGAGGGTGAACCAACGGCAAAAGGAAGACCTTTCTCTCTGTCTCTCTCTCTCTCACTGTCCACTCTGCCTGTCAAAAAAAAAATAATAAATACTCAAAGCAGCTTATAACTAAACAAACAATACAATGAAATACTGACAAGAAATAAAGAAAAAGACAAAAATACACTAAAAAGAAAAATCAGTTTGTGTGGTCAAAGCCTCTGGTTTAGCTGTGAGCATGTGGAGGTTAAAGCAAAAAGTAGAAAACATCATTAATGATTTTGCAAAAGAAGGGTTCTAATTTCGTGATGGTCTTTTCCTGGCACTAAATTCTAAAACAAAATCACTGCATGTGACTCAACGGGTAATAGCCTCTCTTAGTTAAAGCAAACACAGCAGAGACTGTCACAGATTTGTTTAACGCCCTCGGTGAGAACTGAGGACATAGCTGTACACCATGCCATCAGCGCGAGTGCTCAGGCTTGTCTCGTTGCTGATGGCCTCCAGGGAGTGTTAACAACAAAGCCACAGACAGGCATTTTTAAAGTTCTGAGTTAAACAAATGCTAGACAGTATTAAATATTTCCCTGCAGGTGTATTGCTAATAAGATGGTCTGCCTTTTTGTTCTTCTGTTGATACTGAGGAAGAGGGGCAGGCGTTTGGCGCAGCAGTTAGGCTGTTGACTGGGACACTGCATCCTGTGTTGGCAGTGCCTGGGGCCGGGTCCTGGAGCTGCTCCAATTTTGGTTTCCAGCTGATGTGCACTCTGGGAGGCAGCAAGTGATGGCTCAAGTGGTTGGGTTCCTGCTGTCCACATGGGAGACATGTACTGAGCTCCTGACTCCTAGCTTCGGCTTCTCCTAGCAAGGATCTGGGGTGAGAACCAGGTCTCATCCTCTCTCTCTCACTCTCTCTCTCTCTCTCCCATATAAAAAAATATCATTTTAAAAGGAGATGTTGGCTGGTGCCGCAGCTCACTAGGCTAATCCTCCGCCTGCGGCGCTGGCACCCTGGGTTCTAGCCCCGGTCGGGGCACCGGATTCTGTCCCGGTTGCCCCTCTTCCAGGCCAGCTCTCTGCTGTGGCCCAGGAGGGCAGTGGAGGATGGCCCAAGTTTTTGGGCCCTGCATCCACATGGGAGACCATTGGAAGCACCTGGCTCCTGGTTTTGGAACGGCACAGCATGCCGGCCATAGTGGCCATTTTGGGGGATGAACCAACGGAAGGAAGACCTTTCTCTCTGTCTCTCTCTCGCTCACTGTCTAACTCTGCCTGTCAAAAAAAAAAAAAAAAAGGAGATATTATAGATGCATAGCAAAATTATTAAATATTATATAAGAAATCATTAATTGGTATCTCTGAAGGGGTAGGAATGGAGGCCCCAGGAGGAGAAAAACTTTTTCTGCCTATCTTGCTCCCCTCTGAAACATTTGGGTTTTTCATAACGGTTATGAATTATTTAATATCTTTAAAATGGAGAAGAAATATCAACATGCCTATAAATAACACTCTACCCAAGGTTTGCAAAATGATTCAAAATATTTTAATTTTCTTTTAGTCATAACTTAATCTCTTTGTAAGTTACTTCTTGCAAGAAACAGACATTTGAGCTAGCATAAGTAAGCTGGGAGATTATGTTAAGGGTACAATCAGAAATCTCTTGGACAGGCAAGAACAACAAATGAAAGGAAGCCCGCCCTCAGAGAGACTGACATGGAAAATTCAAGAGCCCAGGCTCTTCTCTCTGTCCTTCTGTGGTTTCCAATTCTTTTTTCTTACCTACACAATGAATTCTCTCTGCCTTCCTTCCTTGACTTGCTTTTGTAAGGCATAACTTTTTTTTTAATATTTTTTTAAAGATTTATTTTATTTATTTGAAAGAGCTACAGAGAGAGGTAGAGACAGAGAGAGAGGTCTTCCATCTGCTGGTTCACTCCCCAGATGGCTGCAACGGCAGGGGCTGAGCCGATCCAAAGCCAGGAGCCTGGTGCTTCCTCCTGGTCTCCCATGTGGGTACAGAGGCCCAAGCACCTGGGCCATCTTCTACTGCTTTCCCAGGCCATAGCAGAGAGCTCATTTGGAAGAGGAGCAGCCGGGACTAGTACCGGCGCTCAAATGGGGTGCCGGTGCCATGGCACTGGCCCCGTGAAGCATAGCTTTCATAGGATAAAAAGTGATCATCAACTCTGGATAGGGTTAAAGTGATCATTACTCACCAAGACATCCTTTTCCTAAATGTTAAGCCCTGGGGATCTTTTTAGGCTGCAGATTTTATTTTTTTTTTTTTTAGCTTTTATTTAAAGAATATAAATTTCCAAAGTATAGCTTATGGATTCCAATGGCTCCCCCCCTCACAACTTCCCTCCCTCCCGCTCCCCTCCCCTCTCCCGCTCCCTCTCCCCTTCTGTTCACATCAAGATTCATTTTCAATTCTCTTTATACACAGAAGATCAGTTTAGAACATATTATGTAAAGATTTCAACAGTTTTAGGCTGCAGATTTTAATTCAATATGTCTAGGTAGCCCAAATAATCTTTTTTTTTTAAAGATTTTTTTATTTATTGATTTGAAAGTCAATTTGAAAGTCATTTGAAAGAGTTACAGATTGAGAAGGAAAGTCAGAGAGAGAGAGAGAGATGCTGTGTCTGCTTGTTCACTTGCCAGATGTCTGCAATGGCCAGTGCTGGGCGAGGCTGAAGCCAGGAGCTTCCTCTGGGTCTTCAACATGGGTGCAGGGGCCCAAGTACTTGGGCCATCTTCTGCTGCATTCCCAGACCAGTAGCAGAGAACTGGATAGGAAGAGGAGTAGATGGGACACAAACTGGTACAAGGCCACATCTGCTACAAGGCCGGCCCCAAGAGACTCATTTTCTAAGAATCTCAGATGATTCAATGTTGCTGGTCATCCAACTACATTTTGAGTACCAAGGCCTCACTGTACATTTTCTGGGGGAAACTGATTGGTTGGTCACTATTCAATGAATTGTATTGGATACAATCATCTGGGGCCTTTAACACCTGCATGCGTAGCCAGAGCAACAGATGGTAGCAGAGTTTCTGGAAAAGAGAGATGATTGGGGCAGGTATTTCCAAACATGGGTTACATATCTTACCCTTAACTACATCCCAAGTTGCTACAAACATGATTCAGCTGTATTCAATAGAAAATCCTCTCTCTTTGAGGTCAGCAGTGGGTTAAGCTGCTGCTTATGGTGTAATGGGTTAGGCTACTGCTTAGGATGCTGGCATCCCACACTGGAGTGCTCGTTCAAATCCTGGCTGTTCCACATCCAATTCAGCTCCCTGGTAATGTATCTGGAAAGGCAGAGGGAGATGGCCCAAGTTCTTGGGCCCCTGCCACCCATGTGGGAGACCTGGATGGAGTTCTAGGCTCTTGGCTTCAGTCTGGAATGTTGGCACCATTTGAGAAGAACTTTCTCTCTGTCTCTCTGTATCTCTCTCTCCCTCTCTTCTCTCCTTCTGTCTTCTGTTGCTCTTTCGAAAATTCAATAACACTCACTCTCACTTTGTTCCAAATGTGTACAATCTGTGTCAGATGCCAAAGCAGCCCCACTTGCCTCCGAGCTGACAACCTCCAGGTGATTCGCATTCTTCAGGGTTGTTGTTTTCTGTTCTAGGAGTGGTTTCTCGCCATCCTTAGCTGACGAAGTACCTGGAGGCTCTCACCTGAGATGCTGCCGCACAGGTTCTGCTTCAGTGAGTCCACTGTGGGATTTGGGCATTGGGATTTTGAGCAAGCCCTGTGTCATTGTGATGCATTAGTGTGCTCCATTTGAGAGCCATTGGGATAATAATAATACCAAGATTCCTTTGCACTGGGGAGAGGGAGTGGGGAGTACTGACTAGAGTTGCTTACATTAAAACATGAAAGTAGTCACGTTAAATCAGTGCTTTTCAAACTTCAGTATGTCCTAGAACTTCCCAGAGAGCTTATTAAAATACAGATTGCTAAACCCAACCCCAAAGTTACCAGATCATCAGGTCTGGGACAGGACTCAATCATTTCCATTTTAACAAGATTCCAAGTAATGTCGTTGCTGCCAGTCCTGAAGGTATTGTGAGAACTCCTCTATATATTTGATTGCTGATGGTCACCTCCCTCATCACAAGTTTGGTTGAAATATTATATGTAAATATTTGTGAAGTAATTTAGAGCTATGAAAATGACATGTTGTAGTCAGTGTGTTGTTCAGATGAGTGGAGGATGGTTTTATTCCGGATTTGGCTAAATTTGAAGACTCTAAGATAGAAGGCCAGCTTGTAGAGGCATCGTCATCTCTGTGCGCACGAGGTATATCAGTCAGGTGTCGCGAGGAAAGACACAGCTCAGACTGGTTCATTTGGACACCACGATAGCCAAGAAGTGAGCAGCATGTATAGGAACAAGAGACAGCACCGCACTCTGGGTCTGGGTCTGTTGGTGACAGGACTGCTATCTTTCCGGACTGGTAAGCCAGTGGAGGGGTAGAGGTGTGAAGCAAGCCTGTGCGCTTTGGCAGACCACAGAGAAGGAGCCAGGCCATCAGTTCCCACACTTCCTTCTCCTTCAGCCCTCCCACGTCCTGAACTGGAAGAGAGCCTGTTGGTTCAGTCTGTATCGGTCAGGCTCCGTGGGCCTACAGCAGGGTAGAGAAGGGGAGGAGTGGGTCTGGAGCGGCTGACAGAAGACCCCCACCCCTCCTGGTCTGTAGCCCAAAGCCCACATGTAGTACTCTCACAGCCCAGATAATAAGAAGTGATGGATGTTGTTTACGTCTACTTCACACAGGCAAATTGTAGCTCTTTATGCTATCTGAAATAATTACACTTAAAAAAATACTAGAAGTGATGTTTAATTTAGGATGGCACTTAGCAGAAATAATAGGCCTAGTTCTATTATAACATCTATGTCCGGTGGTTATCCTGGCTGAAATTCATTGGCCCAATAACTAAAAATATACTACTAGCCTCTCCTTTTGAGTTTCAACATCAAATAATCTTCCCTGCCTACTTTTCAGCCCTAATTTTGATGCATGAAGGGGGGAAAAGGATCTCACAAGCTGTAATTCCAACACTTACAGAGAGGACGATTTCACATAAACTGTCAGTTAATAAACTGGTAAGTCAATCAAGAAAAATAATTGTGCTTCTCCTCTATGGCTGATGAGGACTGAGCAGAGAAGGGACGCAAGGATGATATCAGCAAAAAGCTGGAACTCAACGTACCCACTTCCCCCAGGGCCTGACAGTCATGTATTCATTTACTCGCTTAATCAGTGTTGTAGCATCTCTAGTGGATGCCCCACTCGGTGCTGAGCTCTGGGGAGATGCTCCTGATGGTGGTAAGTAAGGCGCAGTCTGCAGGGGCCGGTGCTGTGACACAGTGCATTAAGCTGCAGCCTGAGAAGCTGGTATCCCCTATCGGCACTGGTCTCAATGCCCGCTGCCCCACTTCCAATTCAGTTCCCTGCTAATGCACCTGGGAAAGCAGTGGAAGATGTCCAAGCACTTCGGTCCCTGCAGCCAAGTGGGAGACCTGGAAGACACTCCTGGTTCCTGGTTTTGGCCTAGTCCAGTTCAGGTTGTTGTGGCTATTTGGGGAGTAAACCAGCAGATGGAAAATCTTTCTTTCTCTGTAACTCTACCTTTCAAATAAATTTTGGAAAAAAAAAAAATTGCCAGCGCCGCGACTCACTTGGCTAATCCTCTGCCTGCGGTGCCGGCATCCTGGGTTCTAGTCCCAGTTGGGGTGTCGGAGTCTGTCCCTGTTGCCCCTCTTCCAGTCCAGCTCTCTGCTGTTGCCCAGGAGTGCAGTGGAGGATGGCCCAAGTGCTTGGGCCCTGCACCCCATGGGAGACCAGGAGAAGCACCTGGTTCCTGGCTTCGGATCGGTGCAGTGTGCTGGCCGTAGCGGCCATTTTGGGGATGAACCAATGGAAGGAAGACCTTTCTCTCTCTCTCTCTGTCTCTCTCTCTCTCTCTAACTCTGCCTGTCAAAAAAAGAAAGAAAGAAAAAATAAATTCTCCAAAGCTGGGTAAATCTTTACCTGGTTTAAAAAAAGAAAAAAAGAAAAAATATATAGAAAAAGGGAGATTACAGGATGACTGTGGCCATGGAAAAATCAATGATAGGAATCTAATTATGAAAAACTAAAAGTGCTTATAACAAACCATGCTTACCAAAGCATTTTCTTAACAAGACTATTGTTTAAGGAGAAGTTTTAGGTTCACAGCCATATTGGGCAGTAGGTACAGAGATTTTCCATATTCCCCTGCCCCCACACAGCATAATCCCCCTCATAGTACCAACATCCTTCACTAGAGGGCTGTGTGTGCTGTGATGAACCTGCACGGACGCATCGTTACCACCCAAGGCCCACAGTTTACCTTAGGTTTCACTTTTGATGTTGGATGCTTTATGGGTGTGGACAAATACATGACATGCTATTCATCATCTTATTATATTTTCACTGCCCTAGAAAAGTCTCTTTGCTCCACCTATTTATCCTCTCTACCCACTAATCCCTGGTGACTGCCTATCTTTTAACCATTTCCATAGTTTTTTCTTTTAAGATTTCATTATTTAATATTTATTTGAATGGCAGAGTGACAGATAGAGGGGGGGAGATAGAAAAGAGAGATCTTCCAACTGCTGGTTCATTTCCCAAATGGCCATAACAGCCAGATTTGGTCCAGGTCAAAGCCAGGAGATAAGAACTCCATCTAGGTCTCCCACATGGGTGGCAGGGTCCCAAGGACTTTGGCCATCATCTGTTGCCTTCCCAGATGCATTAGCAGGAAGCTGGATTGGAAGCAGAGCAGTCAGAGACTCAAACTGGCACTATGACATGGGATGTTGGCATTTCAAGGAGTGGCCTAACCCTCCACACCACAACTCTGGCCCCCTGTTTCCATTGTCACATCTATTCCAGAATGTCATATAGCTTTCTGATACATGTAGGCTTTAAAAAAAATAGATTTATTTATTTCTTTGAAAGTCAGAGTTACAGAGAGAGGAGACAGAGAGAGGTCTTTTATCTGCTGATTCACTTCCTAGATAGCCAAAATGGCCAGCACTGGGCCAGGATGAAGCCAGGAGCTTCATCAGGGCCTCCCACATGGGTGGTTGGAGTCCAAATACTTGAGCCATCTTCCATTGCTTTTCACAGGCCATTAGCAGGGAGCTGGATTAGAAGTGGAGCAGCTGAGACTCGAATTGGTGCCTATAGGTGATACCAGCATCACAGGCGGTGGTGGCTTTAGCCACTAAGAGCCATAATGCTGTTCTCTAGACAGGCTTCTTTTACTTACTAATATGCCTTTACATTTCTTCCCTGTTGCTGGATGGCTGGAAAGCCCATTTCTTTTTAGCACTAATTAATATTCTCTTATCTGAATACATACCAATTTATCCATTTGCTTGCTGAAGGACATCTTGGTGGCTACCAAACTTTGGCAATTATAGACTTAAGTTTTCAGTCCCTTTGAATGAAAAGCAAAGATGATGATTGTTAAATCATATGGTAAGAGTATGTTTCATGTTGTAAGAAGCTGTCAACTGTCTCCTAAAGTAGCCACACCGTTTTCAATTCTCTCTAGCAGTGAATGAGTGTTCCTGTTGGTCCATATCCTCACCAGCATTTGGTGTTGTCAGTGTTCAGGATTTTGGCCTTCTAGTAGATCTGTAGTGGTATACAGTGTTACTTTCATGTGCATTCCCTGCTGTGGAGCATCTTTTCACATGCTTATTTGCCATCTGTATACAGGTATACCTTGGAAACATTGTGGGCTTAGTTCCATGCCAGTGTAGTAAAACAGATATAATAAAAAAGTCATATGGATTTCTCAGCTTTCCAATGCATTTTAAAAGTATGTGCACACTATAGTGTTATGCAATAGCATTAGGTCTAAAAATTGTATATGTCTTGGACATAAATTACTCTATTGCTAAAAAATGCTAACAGTCATCTGAGACACTGACAAGTCAGAATCTTTTCCCTGGTAGACGATCTAGACTAGGTGCGGATGGCTGCTGACTCAGCAGCGTGTCCTTGGCTGAAGTGACAACAATGGAGTTTGCTGCATCCATTGACTGTCTCCCGAAAGACTTCTCTGCAGCGTGCAATGCTATTTGATAGCATTCTACCCACAGGAGTTGTTACAAAATTGGAATCGATCCTCTCAAACCCTGCCATTGGCTTATCAAATAAATTTATGTCATTTGCAAAATTCTTTCTTGTCATTTCAAGAACGTTCACAGAATTTTCATCAGAAGTAGAATCTATCTCAAGAACTATTTTCTTTGTTTATCTGTTAAGTAGCAACTTCTTATCTGTTAAAATTCATCACTGTACTGCAGTGATTCGTTCATAGCTTTAGACCCACTTCTAAATCTAGTTCTTTTTTAAAAGATTTAATTTTTTAAGCATATAGTTCTTTTAAAAGACTATTTATTTGAAAGGCAGAGTTACAGAGAACAGAGGCACAGAGAGAGAGAGAGAGGAAGAGAGAGAGAAAGACAGAGAGAGAGACAGAGAGGTCTTCCATTTGCTGGTTCACTCCTCAGATGACTGCAACAGCCGGAGCTGTGCCAATCTGAAGCCAGGAGCCAGGAGCTTCCTCTGGGTCTCCCACATGGGTGCAGGGGCCCAAAGTCTGGGGCCATCTTCCACTGCTTTCCCAGGCCACAGCAGAGAACTGGATTGGAAGTGGAGCAGGCGTGACTTGAACCGGTGCCCATATGGGATGACAGCACTGTAGGAGACAGCTTTACCTGCTATGCCACAGTGCTGGCCCCAAGATTAATCAATTTATTTGAAAGGTGGCACACACACACACACACACACACACACACAGAGAGAGAGAGAGAGAGAGAGAGAGAGAGATCTTCCATCCTCTGGTTCACTCCTCGAATGGCCACATCTATTGTGTGGGCCAGGCAGAAGCCAGGAGACAGGAGCTTCTTCTGGCTCTCCCAGAAGAAGTGTAGAGGTGTAGGGGTCTAGGGACTTGGGCCATCTTCTGCTGCTTCCCTAGGCCAACAGCAGAGAACTGGATCAGAAGTGGAGCAGCCAGGACTCTAACTGGCCCCCATATGGGATGCTAATGCAGCAGGCAGAGGCTTAACCTATTACAGCACAGCTCCAGCCTGTAATTCTAGTTCTTTGGCTATTTATGTCACATCTGCTGTTACTTCCCCTGGAAGTCTTGAACCCTTTCAAAGTTATCCAGGAGGACTGGAATCAACCTCTTCCTATCTCGTGTTAACGTTATTTTGCCCCTCTTCCATGAGTCACAAATGTTCATCTGGAATGGCGAACATTTTCTAGGTTTTTTTTTTTTTTTAATATAATTTGCCTAGATCCATCAGAGGTATCACAATGTAAAGCAACAGCTTCAGCTTTACAAATGTGTTTATAGAATTAGACTTGGAAGTTAAAATTACCCCTTGATCCATGGGTTGCAGAATGGAGGTCATATTGGCAGGCATGAAAATGACATTGAACTCATTGCACATCTCCAACAGAGCTTTTGAGTGACCAGGTGCATTGTCAATGAGCAGTTATATCTTGAGAAAAATCTTGTTTTTCCTGAGCAGTATGTCTCAACAGCAGGCTGCAAATATTCAGTAACTTATGCTTTTCACCCAGGCTTTGTTGTTCCATTTATAGAGTATAGGCAGAGTAGATTTAGTGCAATTCTTAAGGGATCCCGGACTCTCAGAATAGTAAATGAGCATTAATTCAACTTAAAGTCATCAGCTGCATTAGCTCCTAATCGGGTAATCTCCATGTCCTTTGCAGCCATGAAGCTTTGACTTCTCCTTTCTAGCTATGAGAGTCCTGAATGGCACCTTCTTCCAATATGCTGTTTTATCTACATTGAAACTCTGTTGTTAGTGTAGCCACTGTTATAATTGCATTAACTAGATCTCTTGGGTAATTTTTTTTTTCTTAAGATTTATTTATTTGAAAGTCAGAGTTACACACAGAGAGAAGGAGAGGCAGAGAGAGGTCTTTCATCCACTTGTTCACTCCCCAGATGGCCGCAATGGCCAGAGCTGCACCGATTGGAAGCCAGGAGCCAGGAGCTTTCTCTGGGTCTCCCAGGCGGGTGCAGGGACCCAAGGACCCAGGGACCCAGGGACTTAGGCCATCTTCTGCTGCTTTCCCAGGCCATAGCAGAGAGCCAGATAGGAAGAGGAGCAGCCAGGAATCGAACTGACGCCCATATGGGATGCCAGCAAGCAGGCGGTGACTATCCACCAGGCCACAGTACCAGCCCCTCTTGGGTAACTTGAGGCAGCTTCTACATCAGCATCCACTGCTTCACTTTGCATTGTTATGTAAAGGAGATGGCTTCTTTCCTTAATCCTTTCTTTACTACTTCCCTAACTCAGCCTACTCAGAATGGAATAGTTAGGGCCTTACTCTGGCTTGGGCTTTGGCTTAAGGAGATGTTGGGCTGGTTTGCTCTTCTCTGCAGACCACTAAAGCTTTCTCCACATCAGCATTAAGGATGTTTCTCTTACAGTCCATGTGCTCCCAGAAATCGCACTTTTAATTTCCTGCAAGAATTTTTCGTTTGCATCCACAACCGTACTTAAGTGATGCAAGAGGTCTGGCTTTTGCTTTATCTTGGTGACATGCCTTCCTCATTAAGCTAAATCAGTTCCGGCTTTCAAATTAAAGTGAAAAATGTGCAACCTTTCCTTTCACTTGAACATTTAGAGGCTATTGTAGGGCTGTTAATTGCTTGAATTTCAATATCGCCATGTCTCAGGGAATGAGGGAGACCTAAGGAGAGGAAGAGAGAGAAACAGCCTGTGGGTGGAGCAGTCAGAACACACAGCATTTATTTGTTGTGTTTTCTGTCCTACATGGGCACAGTTTGTGACATCCCAAAATAATTATAGAAGTAACATCAAAGGCCACTGATCACAGGTCGACATCACAGCTATGACAATAACGAAAAAGTTAAAAATCATGCAAGAATTACCAACACATGACACAAAATCAGCACCTGCAGCTGGAGAAACGACGCCTCCAGCCTCCGACCTGTAGAACACATGATATTTGCAGAGCACAAGACAGCAAGCTGCAGTAAAATGAGAGATACCTGTATCTTCTTTGGTGAAACGTTTGTCAAGCATTTTGGTACATGGTTTAATCAGGTTGTTTTTATTGCTGAGTGTTTGGAGTTTGATATATTTTTTAAATCATAGTTTTGCAGAACTTTAACATAAATGCTATCATGTTTTCAATTCAAATTCTAGCTGTTCATTGATGATATTTAGGAAAGTGATTGAAGTTTTGTATCCTGCAACAATTAGTTGCTGGAGTTTATTATAATAATATTATTATATATTATATAATAATGTATAATATATTATATTATTATTATTCCTTTGAATTCTCTACATAAGCAATCTGTCATTTGTGAACAAAGTTTTATTTCTTTCTTCCCAATATATTTTATTTCCATTTTTTAATCCTATTGCATGAACTTTCAGTACATTGCTGAATGACAGTGGCGAGAGGGGTCCCTGCCTTAGTCTCAATCTTAGTAGGAAAGCTCCTAGTTTCCTGCCATTACACATGATGTTAGCTGTAGGATGTTTGTGGCTATTGTTTATCAGCTTGTGGAAATTCCTCTATATTCCTACTTACCTGAAAGCTTTTTTTTTTTAAGGCCGATCTAAGTGCAGATTTTTTCTTTTTGCTTTGTGTGGATGTCCAGTTTTTCCATTACCATTTGTTGAAGAGACTATCTTTTCTTTATTGTGTTGCCTTTGCCCCTTTGTCAAAGAGCATTTGACTACATTTGACCACCTGGTCAGGTCTGTTTCTGAGTTTTCTACCATGTTCAGTTGGGTTTTTTTGTCTATTCTTTTGCCAATACCACATGATCTTGGCAAAACATTGTACCTTTATAGTGAGTGTAAAATAGGGGAATGTCAGTTCTCCAACTTTGTTCTTCTTCAATATTGCATTGGCTATTCTGGACCATCATCTACTGCTTTTCCAGTCCGTAGCAGAGAGCTGTATCGGAAGTAGAGCAGCCGGGATTTGAACCGACACCATATGGGATGCCAGCACCAGAGGTAGCCTACTATGCCACAGTGCCAGCCCCAGATATTCTTTTTCTTTTTTTTTTTTTTTCGGTATTTCATCTCTTCTCAGTTTTGAAGGCTTATATTGATATATCCTCAAGCTCAGAGATTCTTTCTCCAGCCATATTCATTCCACTAATAAGCTTATCAAAGATTTTTTTAAAAAAGGTTTATTTATCTCAAATGTAAATATACAGAGAAATAAGGAGAGAGAGAGAGAGAGAGAGAGAAAGAGAGAGAGAGAGAGAGAGAGAATCTTCCACCTACTTGTTCACTCCCCAAATGGCCACAATGGCTGAGGTTGGGTCAGGCCAAAGCTAGGAGCCAAGAGTTTCTTCTGGGTTCCCCAAGTGGGTGCAGGGGCCCAAGCACTTGAGCCATCCTTCACTGCCCACACAGGTGCATTAGTAGGGAACTGGATCAGAAGTGGAGCAGCTGGAACTTGAACCAATGCCCATATAGGATACTGGCACTGAAGACAGTGGCTTAACTCACTGTGCCACAGCACCAGCCCTGTAGATTGTGAACTTAATGTTTGTTTCTCAGTCCTCCACATCCCTTTAGTGATATAGTACGGCCAGAGTGGGTTGAAGTTGGGTATTTCCCTTTTTCTACATGGAAGGCTAGAAATGCCTAAAGTTGGGTATTTTCCTTCCCCTAATCAGTTAGGCTGTTAAAACCCCAGTAGGTTAAGCTCTAGTGAAATAATTTCTCCTGAGGAAAGACCTTGATAAGAACAGAATGCTCTGGTATTATTTTGACATGGTACCATTTTTCTTCCCCCTGGTATCAGATCCCTCGGACAACCAAGCAGAAACCTTGGAGATTAGCCGGCACTGCAGCTCACTAGGCTAATCCTCTGCCTGCAGCGCCGGCATCCCGGGTTCTAGTCCTGGTTGGGGTGTCGGATTCTGTCCCTGTTGCCCCTCTTCCAGTCCAGCTCTCTGCTGTGGCCGGGGAGCGCAGTGGAGGATGGCCCAAGTGCTTGGTCCCTGCACCCGCATGGGAGACCAGGGAAAGCACCTGGCTTCTGGCTTCAGATCAGTGCATCACACTGGCTATAGTGGCCACTTTGGGGGTGAACCAACAGAAAAAGGAAGATCTTTCTCTCTGTCTCTCTCTCTCTCTCTCACTGTCTAACCCTGCCTGTCAAAAACAAAACAAACAAAAAAACAAAAAACAAAAACCCTTGGAGATAAGACCACACAAGGATGGGGCCCCCATAATGGCACCCCCGGAGTTTTAAACCCAGCCTGCAGAAATTCATCCATTACTGATCAGGTTGCTTTCCCTTGGCCTTTGTTCCTGGCGGAGGTTAGCAAACATGGGTTTCTCTCCAGTTAATTGTGATTGTCTGAAATGACCTATTGGTCTCTCCAATTTGGGGGACAGCAATTTTCCCTGTGACTTTACTTCTCTTGCGGATCTTAAAGGAATTGTTGATAGTTTAAGTTTTTTTAGATTTTTGTTTGTTGTTAGAATGGAGGTGGTGGTGGTGGTGGTGGCAACTTCCAAGCTCCTTGCGTACAAGACCTGAAACTGGAAGTTCTACCAAAGCAGTCATTGCAGGAGACGTTATTTAATCATCACTGCAACTTTGGAAGTCATTTTTATTGCCTTGATTTTACCGGTTATAACTGGAACTCAGAAAAGTTAAGCACTGATTAATGATTGGCGGACATGAAACTGAAACCCAAGACACAGGCTATACACCTCCATGATAAGTGCTATTCTATAACCACCTGGAACAGTAAAATATTAAGTCATTAATGTCAAGGGATAAATCAGCTTAAACTGTGATGTGGATAGAGTATCTTGAGAGAACAGAGAAAAGGAAGGAGGTATAGAATAAAAATTGGCCTGGGAAGTTGGAGAAAGGGATAAAAATAGGGTGAAGGTCACTGACAGGCGAGACTCGCTGCTTCAGCACATCATATAGTCTGCTTCTTCTGCTTACATGAGTTCAGTGACTGCTACAGACAAGATCCATTTCCAGGGTTGAGTCTATAGCCAGGTGAATTTTAATCAAGCGTGGCTTATTTGTTCTAGTTTTTCTGAGAGGGAGTAGGATACCAAGATAATGCGATAAATGATGTTCTATTGCCCTCATGGTCGGCATTTGTTTTTTTCACTGGGGCCATAATAAATTTGTGCCCCAAACAGCACATGAAGTTCCATGTAGCCAAATTAGAATGCCCTCTAAGTAGTCCCAACATCATGTTTTTTTCGGTCTCTAAATTGGATGACCTAACAGGGAAAGAGTGCTGTAAACAAGTGGGAACACTTTGTTGTCCCTTGATGGAGAGATGGGCCCTGCTTCCTCATTGGCTTTAGCTTGCCAAGTTTGGTACACAGAGTGTCTCATAATCAAAGTGCATAATAGTTACATAGAGCATATAAGATATTAATATCACCACGTGGCTTAATTTTCAAGCCTTCTATTTAAATCTTTAGATACACTTCAGTGATGTTTAGAGTATATTCGACATACAACAAAAATATTATATTTAAGCTTCTCTGATTCATTTTCCATTTCTAAACTATTTTATATGTAACCTAAAATATTAAGTACAAAATAATTATGTTTTTAAACAGTGCTCTGTAGATCCTGAAGGAAACACTAACAATTATAGATGTGAGTATGATATGTTGGAGGCTTGTACTCCTATGACTACGTGTGCCAAGCACATCAAAATATTTCTCCTGACATCGCAGTATTTTATGCTTTGTAAATCAGTACATTGAGAGGTTAATTAGCTCATCCAAGATTACATCTGTTTCAGTCTTGATTCTTCAGAGAAAAGTAGAACCAATAGGAGATAAGGAAGTACTTCAAAAGCATATGGAAAATATGCATTATCTTTTAATTCCATTTTCCCATGAATTTGTTAACATGCACACTCTGTGTGTGTATCTTAGTATAATAAAATGATATATTTATGTAAATTTCTTTTTGACAGGCAGAGTTAGACAGTGAGAGAGAGACAGAGAGAAAGGTCTTCCTTCCATTGGTTCACCCCTCAATGGCTGCTACAGCCGGCGCGCTGTGCTGATCCAAAGCCAGGAGCCAGCCAGGTGCCTCTCCTGTTCTCCCATGTGGGTGCAGGGCCCAAGCACTTGGGCCATCCCTCACTGCCCTCCCAGGCCACAACAGAGAGCTGGACTGGAAGAGGAGCAACCGGGACAGAATCTGGTGCCCTGACTGGGACTAGAACCCGTGGTGCTGGCGCCGCAGGCGAAGGATTAGCCAAATGAGCCACTGCATCAGCCTATTTATGTAAATTTTTTTAAAAAATTATTTACTTATTTATTTGTAAGAGTTACACAGAAAGAGAGAAAGAGATCATTCTTATGCTGATTAGAGAGGGACAGAGGTCTTCTATCTGCTGGCTCACTCCCCAAATGACCACAATGACCAGGGCTGGGCCAGGTTAAAGCCAGGAGCTTCTTCCAGGTCTCCCATGTGGGAACAGGGGCCCAGGCACTTGGGCCATTTTCTGCTGCTTTCCCAGGCCATTAGCAGGGAGCTGGAACAGAAGAGGAGCAGCCAGGACATGTACCAGTGCCCACATGGGGTGCCAGCATCGCAGTGGGTGGCTTTCCCTGCTGCACCACAGCACCGGCCTCCTTAAGTGATTTATTATCAGGAATTGGCTCATGCAACTATGAAAGCTGAGAAGAACCAAGAACTGGAGCTGATGGCCTAAGTTTTGGTATGAGTTTGAATTTGAAGGCAGAAGTCTGGGTGTCTCAGTTCAAGGATCTTCAGGCAGAGAATGCATTTTTCTATACTCACTCTTTGCTCTATATGGGACTTGAACAGATCAGACAAGGCTGACACACAGGAGGGAGAGAAATCTGCTTCACCCAGTCTACAGATTCAAATATCCTCTCATCCAAGAATGTGCTCCCAGACACACCTGAGCAATGGTTACCCAAATACCTGGACAACCATGGCCCAGTAAGGGTGACACACGAAAGTGACAATGACAGCATAGCTAGAAAGTGGTGGTGATGGGGGATTGGCATAGCTGAGACTCCCAAGTCCAATGTCTTTTGTCATATTACCCCAAAGGAGTTGAGTTTTCTGATCCCAACTCCAACCTTAATAGCTGCATTGATTGTTTTGGGCAGTGGGGGAGATCTTGAAACAACTCTTCTTCTCAATTATTCTGAAATCAGTAAGTTTTAACTGGTTCATCTCCAGGTCTCTGACACACTCATCTCTGGTAATATTCTGAAAATTCCCACCATACTTCCCTGTTGGCAAAGTTCACATCTTTGACGTTATCAAGAATTCCAGGAACTATAAAGTAGCTCATTATCCAATAGAACTGAGGCCTTCCAATTATTTTTTAATTAAAAATTTTTAAATATAAAACTCATTTTTCAATTTATTCTTATTTTACATATTTAAGGTAGACAACATGATGTTTTACTACATGTAGTAAAATGATTTCTACAGGTAAATGAATTAACATATTCATCACTTTACATAATTTTTTTTTGTTTTAATTGTGCCTTTAATTCACTCTACTCACAAATTTTCAGCATATGATATACTATTAGCTATAGCTCTGCTGCTGTACATTAGATCCAATTTATTTAATTTATTCAATTTACTCAAATTTATACAAATTATATAACTTTTATACCCTTTCACATAGGTCATCCCACTTCTTCTTGCTTCCTGCTGCATTATTTTTTTCTTTCTCTTAAAATATTTTTTTAAATTTACTCACTTGCATGTAGGAGACAAGGATGTTGCTCCAGGCTCCTGGCTTTGGCCTGGCCCAGCCCTGGCTGTTGCAGTCATTTGGGGGAATGAACCAGCAAATGGAATCAATCTCTCTCTCTCTCTCTCTCTCTCTCTCTCTGTAACCCTGCATTTCAAACAAATAAATAAATCTTTAAAAAAAACATTGAAATGCATAGATATAAAAATGCATATTTTTTTTTTTGACAGGCAGTGGACAGTGAGAGAGAGAGAGACAGAGAGAAAGGTCTTCCTTTGCCGTTGGTTCACCCTCCAATGGCCGCCGCGGCCAGTGCGCTGCGACCAGCGCATCGCGCTGATCCGATGGCAGGAGCCAGGAGCCAGGTGCTTCTCCTGGTCTCCCATGGGGTGCAGGGCCCAAGCACCTGGGCCATCCTCCACTGCGCTCCCGGGCCACAGCAGAGAGCTGGCCTGGAAGAGGGGCAACCGGGACAGAATCTGGCGCCCCGACTGGGACTAGAACCTGGTGTGCTGGCGCCGCAAGGCGGAGGATTAGCCTAGTGAGCTGCGGTGCCGACCAAAAATACATATTTTATCCAATTTATAGAACCATGTTTTGCACTAATAGTACAATTTACTGAGCTGTATGTACCTCAGAGGGAGTTTTCAGCCAGTCTCCTTAGTCACCTTGAAGAGTCTGTGAAACAAGCCAGCTGACTATGCCACTGCCCTGGGAAGAAGGACCCTGACCACGTGGGGAAGGTTTTCTGTCACCCATGGGCTCCAGCTTTCACTTTTTGGCCTTTTTGACATTCTCTATGAGTTCCCCATCTCTGTGGTTTGTAGAAGTTAATGTTCCTGCAAAGAACAGCAAATTCATTATCAATATATAAATGAGATCAGATCCAAGGTCAACTGGCCAAGAATCCTATTTGAAAAACCTTTAACATTTTTTATGAACAAAATGCAGGTAGAATCTGCAAGTAACTCGCCATGTTCAATGTCTAGGGGAAGAGAGATGTGTGTGCATGTTATGACATGTGGCTTCAAGCTTCTTTCATGAATGAATATTTTAAAATACATTTTCCTTGTCTGCTTTGTCATTAACTCATTCATTCAATCAAAACACATCCATTAGGCATCTCTCATTTTGAAGTCATTTTTATACTGGATAATGTAAAGATTTTAAGATAAATAATCGATGTTCAGGGAGAAAGTAAATACCCAAATAAATGCAATGCAAAGCAATACATTATAAGGGCTGAGTAAGAGGGAAAACAAAGGGTTGTCAGGATTCAAAGGAGACTAAAATTGAACAGGGCACTTCAGGGAATCAATTAGGAAATCCTAATGCTAGCTTTCAAGGATGGGAGGCACTGCTGGCAAAAGGCAGCATGAGCACTACTCCATCAGCGGCGGAGTTCACTTAACAGCAGAGTCTGTTTGCTGGGAAGAGCAGGGGAGATAGGAGTGGAGTGATGGACCCAGCATGCATCAGAAGAGAAGCAGAGGGGCCTGTGGGAGTTAAAGACGCAGTTCATTCAGAACGAGATTGCCTGCACACGCTGTGAGCAGCATGTGTGGTGGGACATCCATGAAGGGCCCTCTGCTCTCCTGGCCTCTTCCATGGCTCATTGCTCCTTTCAGGGGTCCATCTGTGAAGTGGGGTTGCCGTTCTGCCTACCTTACCAAGTGGTTGTAAGGATTGGATACGGGTTAGATCATGTAAGTTACTGCTAAGTTCCAATGTGGATTGGTAGATGAGTTACAGCTTTGCTGTTCAACTTTAGAGAGCTCAGAACATAAATCATTTTAAAAAATTCTTTAAAGAATATTGCTAGACCCACACAGACATAGAACATAAACAAGCTAGTCATGTATCATTATCATAGCAATGAAAATAAGAATTGCTTATATTTTTGATGACTTTTAAAAAAATTAGGTTGAAATCTTCATACAAGCTTTTTATCGCATACATCTATTGTAAATGGTTTTTCCATCTTTCACTCTTAATGATGCTTTTTGATTAAACTACTGGCTTTTTACACATCAAAAATTAAGGTATGGTTTTAATTGGCAGGAACAATGAATTCAATGAATAACTACTTTTCAGTTTTGTCCGACATCAAACTACTGAAATATGAAACGATTTTCCAAATATTTGCAGCATATGTATAAGCAGAGTAGCACGGAAGGGAGTTTATGAGACATTGGTTTAGAGAGGCTGGAAGTGTGGCACAGCGGGTTAAGCCACTGCCTGTGACGCTGGCATCCCATTGGAGTTGCAGCTGTTCTACTTCCAGTTAGTTCCCTGCTAATGTGGCTGGAAAAGAAGCAGAGGATGGCCCGAGTCCTTGGGCCCCTGCACTCACATGGGAGATCTGGATGGAGTTCTAGGATCCAGGCTTCTGCCTGGCCCCACCCTGTTCATTGTGGCCATTTGGGGAGTGAACTAGTGAATAGAAGCTCTCTCTCTCTCTCTCTCTCTCTCTCTCTCTCTCTGTAACCCTGCCTTTTAAATGTAAATAAATAAATTTCTTTAAAAAGAAAAAAAGAGAGAGATTCGGTTAGTGCACTCTATTAGTGAAACTGAGGTGATTAGGTAAAGCTAGCCTTCTTTAACTGAGGCTGGGCATTCATCACCAAATGCCAGTCCTACATGTGGCTCAGTCTAAATCCACAACCAGCCAAAAAGCACAGAATGGAATTAGAGGTTAGTGGGCCAGTGTTGTGGTGCAGCAGGTGCACCTGTGCCAGTGGCATTCCATGTGTTCATATTCCGACTACTCCACTTCTATCCAGCTCCCTGTTAGTGGCCTGGGAAAAGCAGTAGAAGATGGCTCAAGTGTTTGGGCCCCTGCCACCTATGTGGGAGATCCATATGAAATTCTTGGGCTTGCCTAGCCCACCCCTGGCTGTTGTGGCTATCTGGGGAGTGAACCAGCAGATGGAAGATCTCTCTCTGTCTCTCCCTCCTTCTCTGTATCTCTGACTTCAAATAAATAAGAAATCTTTTTTAAAAAGAACAATAGACACTCTGTATTAGAAAAAGACACATGGTTGTGATTCCTTCTCTGAGTTTCATTACAATTCCTACAGGGTATGATTAGGCAGAAAGCAAAAGTTATTATGTGAAAACATCCACTGGTGAACTGAGTATTCATAAAATTGTTCCCCTCCCGAACAGCCTTCACTGCTTAGCTAGAATGACTTCACCTGAACAACAAGCCAAAACTTTTTTGGTCTGTGTCTTTACTGAGTGTAGTGAAGTGACACCTTGACAGTAGGGGCTTTATTTTAGAGCACCTGAGACTCCATCTTGAAAAAGCGTCCCTCACCATGAGACTCTGGTCTGAAACTAACTATGGTCTAAAACTCAGAGAATAACATAACACTGCATCCCACTTGGAAAACTCCCTAGTATGGTCGCTCAAGCTTTAAACAGATAGACTGCACCTGGATTAACGTTACGATTGTAATTTGTCTATTGTCAAGATTGTAACTGATAGTAGTTTCCCATAGGCCTTAGGTCAGCTTGACCTTCGTAACCACATATTCCTCCTGATCCTAGCAACCACGTATTCCCTCTCCCCTCCTTGTGGCTTTTTGCCTTTATAAACCCTGTTGCTTTGAGCAACGAGAGTTTTTTAGGGCATGAGCCTGCTCTCCATCTCCAGCAGTAAAGGACCATCAAATTTTTACCAATGTGTGGTGCTCCTCTGCTTGCACTCAGGTACAACAGTAGCATATTATAAACATCTGAAAACACAACCCAAATAGATGGCAATGTAATTTCATTCTTGCAAAGAATTCAGAATTCCATGAAATTGCTTAAAATGATGTTGAACAACTGCTCCTATCTTTAGTTAAGTGTCAAGATTAGGTAAAATTGAAAAAGAAAAAATACATAGGAGTCAGATAAATTAACAATACTAATAAGCAAGAATGATGACCTTACAAATGCCTCCAAAAAGGAACCAGCTTAAATATTAAAGAATTTTTTTAAATTCCTGTGAAAAACTGATAAATACTTTGGTTTAAAAATTCTCTTTTTTTACTTTTTCATGAAAATGACGCAGTTTTGATGATATTGCACACAGGTAATATTACTCAATAGTGTTGTACTCTGCTATCCTATAGTCTCATCCAAGAAAACACGTCTTCTTTATACCAATCAGCTCCCCTACACTCAGTGCATAGTTGCCATTCATCATATACACTTTGTAAATATTCACATGATTTTTTCATTGTGTGCTCTCTATTACAAGAGGATTAATTAATGTTGGCCCATTGGTGGCCCCATTTATCCTCTGATGGGAAGCGTATCATTGAAATCTGTTGTATGTGGATAACATTAGAGAGGGAGTTTATTTACTGCACCCACCTCCTGTATCAGGCACTTTTCTAGGAGGTGCCTCACTTTGTAGACGGCATAACAGAGGCACAGAGCAGGTAAGTGCTCTGCAGAAGTCATGGTGACGGTGTTTGAGTTCATGTTCGGTGTTTGAGTTCATGTCTGTCTGCCTCCAGAAATCAGCTTAGAGGCTATTGCCTGCCAGGGCTCCCCAGTCAGAGGCAGCCAGAAACCTGAGGTAAATCCTTTTACTGTTCAATCCTCTGTTCCTTGAATGAGAAAATGAGGTCTGCACTCTGACTCTTCCTAGGCAAGGACTGTGCTAAAATATGCTTCGTGCCTGCTGAGGGCATACACAAGTCGCAAAGCACCTTCTCAGCCATCCTATTTTGTGCTCACTGCCACCCTACAATGTAGTGGGGAAGCCGCAAGCAGGCAAGCGTGCTCCCGGGCTCCAAATGCTGAAGTGGCCTGGCCAGGTGTTAGGCAGGAAGTTAGAAATTAACCCATGTGTGCGTGAGGGGAGCCTGAAGACCAGCACCTGCTGCCAAGCTCCAGGAGCCCAGCATCTTGCACATCCAAGTCCTGCTCAGACCCTGATAACCTCCCAGGGGGTCCCAGCCCTTCCCCCAAGGAAAGCTCCCAGAATTCTCTCTCCTCAGGACCAGATGGGTTCCCTGACCTGGTGACACGGGGCAATAAACCTTCACAGAGGCCCTAAGGGAAGCCCCCCTGCTCTGCCCTGCTCCAACAAACCCGGCGAGGAATCTGCTCATTTACCCTCCACAAACTCTTTCCCTTTGTCATAGAGGAGGAGGAGGGAAAGGAGAAACCTGGCCCCCATTTCCTTTATAAGCCCCAATCTAAACAAAGACTGGGCACGCTCAGCCCTCTGCTCTCTGCTGAGCCGCCCGCCTGGCCTGCCCAGGTGTATTCTCTCTGTTCAGCCAGGTAACCTCCCTTTCTCCCAGTGCTAGCCCCAGTAAAACCTTATTGCTTTGCTCTCTGTCTCATGCATGAATCCTTTCTTGCATGAAGACAAGAAGCCCACGGCTTCCACAGCTCTTTTCTCCGGTGACACAGGGACCCTCAGCTCAAATGCAGCGCTGCTGAGCCTGGCAGTGACTCCTCTACACTGCTGGCGCACTGCTGTTTTCTCTGTATTTCGCCCACTTCTGGCATGAGAAAGAATGAGAAATTTACTGATAAAGTTAACACCTAAACAACTTCACCAAGCACATGGCCCTCATACTGTGTGACATTTTCCCAGTGTATAACTTTGGCATGTCCTTCCTGAGAGTGGTACCCGCAACACCAGCAAGAGGGAGCCTGGAGATCACACTTGCCCTCCCCTTGGAGTCAGAAGAAGGTCCTGGCTCAGGAACTTTGTATTATTCGGATCCATCCGGGTTCTCAGTCCCAGGTTAAGTGTGCTCTCTAGGGGAGCAGGTACCGAACACAGACCCTGTAAAAATTAACAGCCCCTGAAGTTATTTCCTTTCAGTTGCACTTGTCAGTTTTACTTTCTGTTTCTTAGAATTAGCTTCCATTGTTCCTCTGTATTAGGGAAGACCGAGACAATAGCAATAACCCAGCTGGAATTCGTGAAGTTTGTTTATTTCTCCTAGAACGCTAGGTTCTTCAGATCTCTAAGGTTTATTCCCATAGCCCTGAAATTGATTGCATGCATCTCACTTTTGGGGCCTGGGCTCCACTTCCCTCACCAACACACCTGCTCCCCCTCCAGCTGTCACTAAAGAGAACACAGCAAACAACAGTACCTCGATCCTGCACGAACAGTAAGGGAGAGCAGTGACTGGAAATAAAAACGATCGACTCAAACCCCCTCATGCGTATTCTGAGTTTGGCTGCATCAAAAGCTAGGGTTTTATTTGCTTTCGTTTTTGCATTACTTTGCCCTCTCTATCAATAAGGAAATCAGTTAGGATTTTCTCTCCATGCTAAGTGTTTGGGGTTATGTCTCAAGTCAATATGACTTTTGTTCAGATTCTTCGGCAAATATGAAAATGAACTATTCTGCCATCTTGAAGTTAAGTAAAATGTTTTCTGAAACACTCTGTCTAGTCACCGGGAAATTCCAGATTAATCTTCTGCCAAGTGTAGTTGATTTATGAGTCACTGTTAGCCACTCAAGTGAGCGGTGCCTGGATGCCTGCTCAACTGGGTTCAGACACCGTCATGCCTGCACAGCGTCTTCATCTGACCGACAAAGAGTCGAGGGAGAACGTGGTTTCCATGTAAGAGAGCCACTAGATAACAAAGACACTTCTGCAGCTTTACCAATATAGACATGCAAATTAGTGAATACATATCATACATATACACGCACACATATATGTGAACACGTATACACATATGTATACGTGCATGCATACATGTATATATGCATACATATATGTGTGAGTGTGTAGATAGATAGACAGCTCTTCTCCTCTGAAGAACTCAAAATATGTTTTTTCTCCTTGCTTGCATTTTCCTTGTCAGAAAAGGAAAAAAGAGGAGAAATCGAAACTGCCGTTCACCTGAGGTCACCTGGTGGATTCAGCCCAGCTTGCAGTTAGAGCTGCCTCTGTAAGCTTCTGAGACTTGTGGGAAAACATGCAGTCCTACTGCACATGGGCCATGATGACCTTAGGGCACTTAGCGCGGATATGCCTAGGTGGAGTTCTGGAATTTCCAGAAGTTCAAAGGGAAACAATAAATCTGCCTTGGTTTTTTCCATGCAGTGAACAAAGCAAGCACAATACCCACATCCCCAGGATGTGTGCAGCGCTCCAGATTCTCCTCCCGCAGCTCATCCACACAAGAAGTTTTCAGAACGGGGTCCCTCAGAACCACGTCCCCAGGTCTGGAAATGGAACTGGAGCATTGTCTATCTCTGATCCCATTTCTGTTCAGCCCCAAACAAGGAGAGGCAGAGGCTTTTTGAAGAAGTTTGCCCGTTGATGGCCAAGGTTAAAGGGAATCCACGGGGATATTTAGTGAGTAGAACTCAACATTTCCTTCTCTTTCATATTTCAGGGTTAGAGCCTCGAAACTTCTGTTCAGGGGAGAAGACCCCAGGCAACTGCTGCTGCTACTCAGCTTCAGGCCCACCAGGGTCCTACAGAGAGAGCCCTGGTGCTCTGCCAGAGCCAGGAGAGGGAAGATGCGTCCATCCACTCATCCCTCGTCCTACCTCAGCAAAGGAAAGAAAATGAAATCTTTTAATTTAATGCTTTGCCTGCTTTGACAAGATTGAATTCGTCCTGCTTTATGAGAAAAAATGAAAGTCAGCATTAAAAGGGGAACTGGCTTTGTGTAAAAATCAGTATTCTTAACCCCCAAGAGTCTCTTTGAGAAATTATTATTACAAAAAGAAAGGTGAATTGGGGAGAAAAGTTTATATATATTACAATTCTACGTTAATAATAAATAATTCTATGTTCTTTGCCATTTGTATTTCTTCTAGCAAACACATTAAGAGGTGTTTTCTTTTGTTCAGGTCTAAATCCTTTTCATGTATATCTTCCTTCTTTCTTCTTTGTTTTACTTTCTTTATCTCTAATTTAATTTCCTGAAGATAGAATCAGGAAGAGAAAGAAAGAAGAAAGTTCGATGAGTACTGACAATGCTTCTAAGAACTTCCAGTATTTTTACTGGAGTAAGACTATAGACATAGGCTTGGATGTTCCTAGTTCAGCTGGAAAAATCTGCTTTAAATATTCAGTTTAGTCTCAGAAAAAGTAGTAAGCTAAGGGTTCACCTTCCAGAAGCAAAAAAACCACCAGGAACACTCTCAAGCCAAGCCCCCTCCCACTGTCCTTGTGTGAAAATGTACCTTTGTTCGTTGCACATCTGTGCACGCATGCCAAGCAGGATGTTTGCTCACTGTGATTGTCGTGCCAAATTCGGAGCGTGAACCTGATTTCCCAGAATTAGTTATGCTTTCCTGAAGTTTACTTTTGCTCAGCTCTTTCAGTTTTGTTTCTCATTATTCCAAATGCGATCATAAAAATTGGAGCTAGAAGGATTCGAGCCCTCTCGTTCCATATATCCAGAAAATCAGAACTGGTGGCTTGCTCAAGCCCTCCTCATCCCCATACAGACATTTAATGAGTCTTAAAAAGTGGCCTTATTCTGGCTTTAAACATTAGGTAAAATTCCACACTCTTCAATTATTTGGTGAAAGTTAAGATCTCTAATTCCACTTACAGCCATCCGGGAGTCAATTTTATTAAGTCAAATGATTGTTCATGAATGGAAAATATATTTAAAGACAACTTAGACCAGTGTTCCTCTCCTGATTGGACATGATTGTCAACATATTTAATAAGTGGCAGGGCCCAGGCACTAACCTAGGGGTGCAGATACCAGCCATAAACACCTGTCTAAGTGAAGCACACATCCAAGGGCAATAACAACGCCTTGCCTTGCCTTCTTAAAATTTATATATTTATTTGAAAGGCAGAGTTATAGAAAAGCAGAAGCAGAGGCAAAGAGAGAAAGGTCTTCCATCCACTGCTTCACTCCCCAAATGACCAGAGCTGGGTCGATCTAAAACCAGGAGCCAGGAGCTTCTTCCTGGTCTCCTATGCAGATGCAGGAGCCCAAGGACTTGGGCCATCCTCCACTGCTTTCCCAGGCACATTAGTAGCAGGGAGCTAGATCAGAAGAGGAGCAGCCGGGACTCGAACTGGTGCCCACATGGAAAGCCGGCACTGCAGGCAGCATCATTGCCTGCTACACCACAGTGTGGACCCCAACAAACCCATTTTTAATCTTCCTTCGAAAATTAAGAATTTGGTAAGATGAATCATAAATAGATACTTAAGAAAATAAAAAATGTAAGGAAGAGAACATATATTTGGAAACAAGGTAACTAATATCTTATGAACCAGAAAATAGCTACCAGCATTTAAACAGAGAGTCTATCTAATGTGACTGTATCAGCCAGGGCAGATTCCCAGTGCAAAATAATTCAGGCAAAAGAAAACAGTTTATTGGTTTTCGAAACATAAAAGTCCAGGAGGGTCCTTAGGTGCAATTTAATCCAGATGGTCAAGAGAACAAGTCAGGAATGCCTCTATGCCTCAAGTGTGCATGCTTCGGTGTGGACTTTATCATTCTTTCCAAGAGGGAGTGAGACTGCCATGTGCTCTAGCACTATGGTCTACCATGTTAGAAAGGCATGAGAAAGGAACTGATCCATTCAGACCGTAACAAATTTTCCAGACCTGACTTTTTCTAATTAGACCAATGTGGGAATAGAATCATGGACAAAGAGGGTTGGGTAGCTTCCTCATAATAAAATAAGTTGTAAATATCTAAAAGAAGAATGGATATTGGACAGACCCAGACTTCTTTATTTATGTATCAAGTGAATCTCTTAGCTCCCCAATTTTCACATATATTCTTTTCCTCATGTAAATGATCATCAATATTCTTACCACAAATAAAATTCACCCATCCACATACAACCCAGGAAATACAGTGTTCCTCTTCTAGCAAGAGACACAACCTAAGGCTGCACCCAGTTGCTGCATAAACTCTCCGGGATCTCTGGCAGGTGCACCTTTCTCCTAGGTCTTTATACTATAGCACTCTGGACTAATGAATGTCTTCATCCATCCTCTTGATCCCCCCACAAAATATAATGTCAGCAAAACAGCATGACCATCATAAAAATCCCTTCTGGAAGTAGGAAAATGGAATATGAGGGTTCATATCATCAGTAAACTTTACTAGGAAGAGATAACAAATATTCCCTGACAAGGCAATAGAGTTTGTTTCTTAACCGGTTTGACTCTCCCTAGCTCTGCCCACTGACCTTGGCTGAGATGAGATTCAGCACAAATTCACTTTCTGGAGGATATATACTATATCAGCCAATTTCCAGTTACAATATTTTTTGAGGTCTAGGGGTTGCATGAGGGATTTTGTTTGTTCGTTTGCTTGTTTTTTTTTTGCAGGTTTTGAAGTTTCTTTGGCCACATATCTTTAAACTTTATAGGCCTCTGTTGATTTACATTTGTTCAACTTCACAGACATGGAATATTTGTGTCTTTTGAGTTAAGAGGCAAGTCTGATGGATTTTGCCATGTAACAACAGGTTCTATAGCTTCATCTACTCTAAGTTTTCAGTATTCTGGTTGAGGGGCTCTGGGCAGTGCAAAACTGTAGTCTTGGTTAAAAAAACAGGTCTCCTTCCACTCACTCCATACTACATCTCATGAAATGGTTTTTTACAATGGAGTAGTTGTCAACTTTGTCAATAAAATAAAGCCAAAATGTGTGTTGGGGACAGAAGAATCAACTTTCTCCACATATCATCAGTCTTATTTCCAAACACATTTGCCTTCATTTGCTTCTTCTAACTTTAGATTGGTGCCAAGAATCTGGATTTTAACTCTGCAAAGTTCAACAAGCCCACCTGCAACTCAGTCATTTGAACTTTGGGACAGAGACCAAATCCGTCTTTCTTACAAAAGCTGCATTTCCTTTTCCTGGCCTTTCAGGCCAGCCACATAGGAAAAGAGCTTGTCACTTGAAAGAATTTACTAAAACTCGGGGCTGACACTGTGGCACAATGGGTTAATGCCCTGGCCTAAAGCGCTGACATCCCATATGGGCACCGGTTCGAGCCCCAGCTGTTCCAATTCCGATCCAACTCTCTGCTGTGGCCTGGGATAGCAGTAGAAGATGGGCCAAGTCCTTGGGCCTCCACATCCACGTGGGAGACCTGGAAGAAGATCCTGGCTTCTGGCTTTGGATCAGTGCAGCTCTGGCCGTTGTGGCCAATTGGGGAGTGAACCAGCATATGGAAGACCTCTCTATCTCTCTCTCTCTGCCTCTCCTCTCTCTGTGTAACTCTTACTTTCAAATAAATAAATAAATCTTAAAAAAAAAGAATTTACTAAAACTCGCAGGACATAGCCAACATATCCTAAAATGCTATTTTCCCACCACATCCCCCCAAATCAAGTCTTGGCACAAGAATATGTACTTTCATTTAAAAAAAAAAAAGCAGACAGAAAATATTTGTAAAACACATGTCTGATCGAGAACTGTTAGCCTCAATTCATAAATACATATTTTTTTCAAGATTTATTTATTTATTTGAGAGGTAGAGTTATAGACAGAGAGAGGGAGAGACAGAGAGAAAGGTCTTCCATCTGCTGGTTCACTTCCCAAATGGCTGCAATGGCCAGAGCTGGGCCAATCCAAAGCCAGGAGCCAGGAGCTTCTTCTGGGTCTCCCTTGGTTAATCCTCCGCCTGTGGCGCTGGCATCCCATATGGGCACCAGATTCTTGTCCTGGTTGCTCCTATTCCAGTACAGCTCTCTGCTGTGGCCTGGGAAGGCAGTGGAAGATGGCCCAAGTTCTTGAGCCCCTGCACCCGTATGGGACACCAGGAAGAAGCACCTGGCTCCTGGCTTTAGATAGGCGCAGCGCCAGTTATAGCAGCCATTTGGGGAGTGAGCCAATGGAAGGAAGACCTTTCTCTCTGTCTCTCTCTCTCACTGTCTATAACTCTACCTGCCAAATAAAAAAAAAAATCAGAAAAGATAAAAAACAAGATAACAAAAACTTGGTCAAATGGGCAAAAGGCCTTAACAGACACCTCACCAAAGAAAATACATGGATAATATTATGCATCTGAAGAGATGTTCAGTATCATAGGTCATTAAGGAATCTCAAATCAAAATATCTGTGAGATATCATTACACACCCATTACAATGAACCAAATCTAAACACTGACAACACCAAATGCTGGCAAAGTTAGGGAGCAACAGGAACTTTTCATTGTTGTTGGAAAGCAAAATGGTGCAGCTGCTTTGGAAGACAGTGCAATGGTTTGAGTGTGTATGTGTTGCCTAAATTTAGATGCTGAAATACTTACTCCCATGGTGACCATAGTAGAGGTAACCTTTAGCAGTAATTAAGTGATAAGGGCAGAGACCTCATAAATGGATTAATGCCATTATAAAAATGATGCCAGAGAGCTGGCTGGTCTCTTTTGCCACGTGAGGACAATGATAGAAGACACTGTCTATGAGCACAAGGTCCTCACCAGACACTACACCTGCCAGTGTCTGATCTTAGATTGCTCAGCCTCTGGGCTTGTGAGAAACAAATCCCCATTGTTTGTAGCCTGTTTAGCTCATGATATTTGTTACAGCAGCTCAAACACACTGAGACAGTCTGACAACTTTTTGCAAACCTGAACAGACTGTTACCATATGATTCAGCAATCATGCCTTTGGAATTTATGCAAGGAGTTAAAAACTAGGGCCAGCATTGTGAAATAGCAGGGTAAGCTGCTGTCTGAGGTGCTGGCATCCCATGTGGGCAATGGTTCGATTCCCAGCTGCTCCACTTCCAATCCAGCTCACTGATTATGTGCCTAGGAAAGCAGCAGAGGATGGCCCAAGCATTAACTGCTCCCTGCATGGGAAGAAGCTCCTGGCTCCTGGCTTCACCCTGGCCATCGTGGTCATTTGGGAAATGAACCAGCAGATGGAAGACCTCTCCCCCTCCCCCACGAAACTCTACCTTTTAAATAATAAAATAAGTCTTATTAAAAAAAACTGAAAACTTAAGTCTACACAAAACTGCACACAAATATTTATAATAATTGTCAAAACTTGGTAGCAACCAAGAGATCTTTCAGTAGATAAGTGGATAAATTCACTGTGTTATACCCAAGGAAATATTATTCAATGTTGAAAAGAAATAAGCTACCTAGCCATGAAAAGACATGAAAGGGGCCAGTATTGTAACATAGTAGGCTAAGCCTCCCCTGCAGCACCAGCATCTCATATGGGCACCGGTTCATGTCCCAACTACTCCTTTTCTGAGCCAACTCTCTGCTATAGCCTGGGAAAGCAGTAGAGGATGGCTCAAGTGCTTGGGCCCCTGCAGCTCACAAGGGATACTCGGAAGAAGCTCCTGGCTCCTGGCTTTGGATCGGCCCGGCTCCAGACATTGTAGCCATTTGGAGAGTGAACCAGTGGATGGAAGACCTATCTGTCTGTCTCTCCCTCTCTGTGTTTGTAACCCTGACCCTCAGATAAATAAATAAATAAACAAACAAACAAATAGACATGAAGGACATTTAATACAACACATTGCTTTGAAGAAGAAGCCAATCTGAAGAGGCTACAGAGTGCATGATTCCAGCTACATGTCACTCTGAAAACTACAGAGGCCATGACAAGATCAGCTGTCAGGGGTAGTTGAGAGGGAGGAGTAAGCAGAGCAGAGAGGATGTTGAGGTGAGTGGATCTATTCCATGCAATACTGCACCAGTGGGTACATTTTGTATTTGTCAGAACCCATGGAATGCGCAACACCTTGAGTGAACCCTAATATGAACCATAGACTTTGGGTTGCAAAGGTGTAGCAATAGGGGCCGAAATTGTGACACAGTGGGTTAACCAGCCTCCTGTAACACTGGCACCTAAATGAGTGTTGTATCAAGTCCAGGCTGTTCCACTTCCAATCTGGTTACCTGCTGGTACACCTGTGAAGGTGGTGGAAGATGGCTCAAGTGCTTGGGCACCTGCACCCACGTGGAGACCTGGCTGGAGTTGAGACTCCTGGCTTCAGTCTGGCCCAGCACTAGCCACTGGGGCAATTTTGGGGAGTGAACCAGCAGAGGGAAGATTTCTCTCTCTCTCTCTTTCACTCTCTCTATGTAACTCTGCCTTTCAAACAAATAAATAAATCTTCCAGCAAAAAAACAAAACAAAGACAGTGCTTATTATACACCAAGAGGGTTTGTGTGTGTGTGTGTGTGTGTGTGTGTGTGTGTGTCTTAAATAACAGCAGCTGGTGACCGTTTAGCCAGTTTGTCACCTATCAGAGAGCTTCCACTTAGAGCCAGGATAGAAAAGTGTTCACTGTGCTGCGATAGTTCAGAGTCCATCCCCATGTAAAGACCTCATATCCTCAGACTAGCTTCTAGAGTGATTCCTGCTGTTTGAGTTATTCAGAATCTCATTTCAAACTGGCTGAATTCCAAATGAGAATACGCTTGTTGACTTACATAACTGAAAAGTCTAGAGATCAGAAAGTATTCAGGCATAACTAAGCCCAAGTTCTTAAAAGAGGCAGTCAAGTCTCTCTCTCTCTCTCTCCTCCCCCACACCCCACTCCGTGTTGCCTCTTTCTCTTGAGGGCTCACTCTCTCCATGAGTGGTCCTGTGGTTATGAGCATCTGTAGAACCAGCTTGCACCAGTCAAGCCATACTCAGAAGAATGTTCCTTTCTCAGCAAAACCCAAGCTGCTGTCTCACGTGATAGACTACACCTACTTGCCCATGGCTAAAACAATTTTAGTTCATTATTTCCAAAATTGATTTTCAGGTCACTGGTGCCCCCTGAGATGATTTGGTAGTAGGCAAACACTTAAGTGAGCAGATGCCAGAGGTTGAGGGGAGGGGAGGAACAAACAGGCAAGAGGATACTGATGCTTAGAGCAGTGACAATATTCTCAGATGATATTGTGATGGTGGATGCAGTCACCATACACTGTCAAATGTCTAATTCTGTATAAATTTCAGTATATATTAAAAATGGGAAGTGCATCACTTGTCCTTTTTGTTAAAATTAGGCTAATCTGGGAAGGAAGGTAGACATTCAGTGCGGTGGCTGGGACGTGTCTGTGGTGTGGGGGTAAGGCATGCTTAGTTTCACCCCTTCGGTAGTCTGAATTCTCTACTGACACTTCACCTAGCCCATGGGGTGAAGTGAGGCAGAAAAACAGCCACGACTGCATGTGAGGGGAAACTTGGGAATACTTTTAAGTCCCTCAGGGATTCTAGAAAATCTGTCTCATACGGATGCTCACAAGGCGGCTTTTGAAAGGAAGTCAAGATGCCACAAATGATATCTGGTGATTTCACATCCCATTTTACAGTTGATAAATTCAAGATTTATTCCTGAGAATGTGAAAACCTTTCATATCATCTATCTTATAGCACCTCAGGGACTACTAAATTTATATAAATAAAAATACATATGTATCTCAAGTGTAACTTTGAAAATCCCCCACTTGAGGAAAAAATATAATTCAATATAAAATAAAATGAATCGCATGACTTCTCACAGTTAAATTCCTTGTCAATTGAAATTATGTAACTTTTGCTCCTTCTGATTTGTTTACTTGAAGTTGATTTCTAAGAGGAAGCAAGCTTCCTTCTTAAGTTTAATTCAAATTCTATTCCAGGAACAAACAGAAGCTAGGTTTCTTTCTATATATATCTTCTTAAGTATCGCTTTTGCTTCTCTTGTGGTTTCACTATGAAACTTCACTACTATGAGAAGTAACTCAAGGAGAAAGAAGGCTGTTATATTGCATTTTTAAACTTGCAAGAGTTCCTCAAAATTTCTTCAGATAAGTAGGATATAGGGTAATTTTCATTTATATGAAATAACACATAATTACCAGAGAGGATTCTGGGACGATGGTAGAATAGACAGCACCAAGAAGTTGACTCCCCACCTACACACCAGTTGCATTGCCAGAATCTGGTGCTACTGTTCCGGAACTCTGCAGTAGCTTGAAAGTGTGAAACCTCTGAGGGAGGACTTGGGTGGTAAACTGTGCTTAGTTTCAGTCAACTTCAGCCCTACCATCCCCATCCCTTGGCTGTCTGGCAGGCCACTGTGCACGTATGTTGAAGCTGCTTACAGGGGTCAGGGTGGGCAAAAGGACCCTTTCCTTCCATTCCTGGTGATCTGTATTCTGATTTCTGACCATTGCTTCTCAACATGGAGACGCAGACAAAGGTAGCAGCCATGGTTGTTCCTCCATTCATTGTAGCAAGTCACCCTCACACCCACTCCATGGTCAAGGTGACTTCCATAGATTGCTTGTTGTAGTGTTAACTTCTTTATTTTCATCTTTTTGAAAGGCAGAGTGATGGGGTAGAGGTGGGGAGGGGGATTTCCCATCCACTGGTTCACTCCCCAAATGCCTGCAACAACCAGAGTTGGCCCAGGCCAGAGCTAGGAACCTAGAACTCCGTCCAGATCCTGCACATGGGTGGCAGATCCTGCCTCCCCTCCTTAGGAGGAAGCTGGATCAGAGCAGAGTAGCTGGGACTCTGATATGGGAAGTGAGCATCCCAAGCAGAGGCTTAACCTGCTGCATCACAATGTACGGCTTCCAGGGGATTTAAAAGGTAAGAGTTGTTTCTTCTCCTTTCAGTTCTCTCTTCTATCCTTTTGGGAAACAGGTATTAAAGTCGTGGGCATTTGAAAGCAACCACATATAGAGCAGAAGTCAGGAAGTTGCCGCACATGACCAGGGAAGGCATATTTTCAGAAAAGCCCTGAGAAGACTCCAAGTTTATACCTGAGGCTGATCTTCAGCACACAGTCACCTTGCATCAATTTTTTAAAATTAAAAAATAAAAAAAAAATTAGCAAACCCCAGGAAAGGGGAAAGGGTAAGAATCTTTATTATTTTTAAAAGATTGACTTATTTATTTAAGAAGGAATTATAGTTAGACACACACACATACACAGAGGTCTTCTACCTACTGGTTCACTCCTCAAATGATGGCAACGGCTGGAGCTGGGCCGATCCAAAGCCAGAAGCCAGGATTCTTCTGGGTCTCCGAAGAGGGTACAGAAGCCCAAGCACTTGGGCCATCTTCCACTGCTTTCCCAGGCTATTAGCAAGGAGCTGGATCAGAAGTGGAACATCCAAGACTCAATTGGTGCCCATATGGGATGCTGGGGCCACAGGAGGACATGTAACCTGCTACATCACAGTGCTGGCCCCAAAGGTAAGAATCTGATTTTCAGGGGACCACTTTATTAGGCTCAAATGTCTAATTTGCAATAAAAAATCCAGAAAGTATAAAAAGAAATAGAAAAACATACTCCATTCACAGGAAAAAAAAAATCACCAAAAGCTTTCTTGAAAAAGATCTGATAGCAAATTTATTAACTTTGAAATAACAATTTTACTTTATTTTTTAAAAAATATTTATTTATTTATTTGAAAGTCAGAGTTACACAGAGAGAGGAGAGGCAAAGAGAGAGAGAGAGGTCTTCTACCCGATGGTTCACTCCCCAGATGGCCACAACAGCTGGAGCTGCGCCAATCCAAAGCCAGGAGCCAGAAATTTCCTCTGGGTCTCCCATGCAGGTGCAGGGGCCCAAGGACTTGGGCCATCTTCTACTGATTTCTCAGGCCATAGCAGAGAACTGAATGGGAAGTGGAGCAGCCAGGTCTCGAACCGGCACCCATATGGGATGCCGGCGCTTCAGGCCAGGGTGTTAACCCACTGTGCCATAGCGCCGGCCCAACTTTATTTATTTTTTTATTTATTAAACAGAGAGCTCCCATCCACAGATTCACCTTCCAGAAACCTACAGTGCTGAGCCTTGGCCAAGCCAAAGCCAGGTGTGGAACTTAATCCACATCTTCCACATAGGTGTAAGCAAAAGCCAGTGCCAAGAATTGAACTCAGGTACTCCTATACAGGGTGCAGGCTTCTTAACCCCTAAGCTTATATCCATTCCATAAAATAGCTACTTTAACAAGACTCAGAGAACTAAAGGAAAATATGGAGACAGTTATGAAAACAATGCAAAACAAAATTGAAATATAGTCTTGTCTTTTTAAAAAATATTTATTTGAAAGGGGGAGTTACAGAGAGGGAGAGATCGATCTTCTGGTCCACTCCCCTAGTAGCAGCATTGGTCAGGACTGGGCCAGGCAGAATCCAGGAACTAGGAGCTTCATCTGGGTCTCCTACATGGGTGCAAGGGCCCAAGGACTTAGACCATCTTCTTCTACTTTCCCAGGCATATTAGCAGGAAGCTGGATTGGAAGTGGAGCAGCCAGGACTCAAACTGGTACCCATATGTAATGCATTACAGCACTGGCCCTAGTCTTGTATTCCTTATCAATGGTGATACATTATGAGAAGAGCATTGTTAGGTGATTTCATCATCGTGCAAATGCCAGCGTATACTTTCATAAACTCAGACAGCTACAACATTGTTAGGCAACGCAATCTTGTGCAACCACCTTTGTCTATGCAGTCCATCATTGACCAAATAATCATTAGGCAATACATAAATTTATTAGCAAAGAAAGGAAAATCTAAAAAGAAATTCCATGACATTCAACAGCTTAAAAGCACAATCATTGAAATAAGAAATTCACCTGAGAGATTCACAAGCGGATTTGAGCAGGCAAAGACTGAATCAGGAAACTGGAATACAAGGCAATGGAAATTAAAGATTCTGAGGAACAGAAAGAAAAAAGATTAAAGAAAAATAAACGGAGTGCAAGGGGCCTGTGGGACACCATCAAGCAAACCAGCTTGTGGAAGTTCCAGAAGCAAAAGAGAAAGAGAAAAGGACAGAGAGAATATTTGAAGAAATAATGGCCCTAAACCTTCCAAATTTGGTGAGAGGTATGAACATGAGTATCCAAAAGTCCAGTGAACTCTAAGTATGATGAACTCAAAGAGACCCACACTGACACACGTTATAATCAAGTTGTCTAAAGTCAAAGACAGAAAGAAAATCTTGAAATCACCTAGAAAGTGACTGGTCCCATGTAAAACACCCTCAGGAAGATTACCAGCAGATTTCTCATCAGAAACTGCAGAGTCCAGAAAGCACTAGGCTGATATATTTAAAACTCTAAAAGAAAAAAAAATCTATCAATCAAGTATTCTATATCTAGCAAAATGGCCCCTCAAACATGAGGGAGAAATTAAGATGTTCCCAGATGGGGCTGGCACTGTGGGCGCAGATTAATCCTCCAACTGTGGCACCGGCATCGCATATGGGTGCCGGTTCTAGTCCCGGTTGCTCCTCTTCTGGTCCAGCTCTCTGCTGTGGCCTGGGAAGGCAGTGGAGGATAGCCCAGGTGGTTGGGCCCTGCACCCACATGGGAGACCAGGAGGAAGCACCTGCCTCCTGGCTCGGATCAGCGAAGCTCCGTCTGTTGCGGCTATTGGGGAGGCAGCCAACGGAGGGCAGACCTTTCTCTGTCTCTCTCTCACTGTCTGTAACTCTACCTCTCAAATAGATAAGCAAAAATCTTTAAAAAAAAAAGTTCCCAGATAAACAAAGGAATTTGTTACCCTTCCCTGAAAGAAATGTTAAAGAGAATCTCAAGCTGCAGGTTGAAATGAAAAGATACTACATGATTACATGAAGTGTATAAAGAAATAAAGCTGTCAGTGAGTGTATTATTGGTTTTTTTTCTTTCTTTCTTTCTTTTTTTTTTACAGGCAGAGTGGACAGTGAGAGAGAGAGACAGAGAAAGGTCTTCCTTTTCCGTTGGTTCACCCTCCAATGGCCGCTGCGGCCCACGCACTGCGGCCAGCGCACCGCGCTGATCCAAAGCCAGGAGCTAGGTGCCTCTCCTGGTCTCCCATGGGGTGCAGGGCCCAAGCACTTGGGCCATCCTCCACCGCACTCCTGGGCCACAGCAGAGAGCTGGACTGGAAGAGGGGCAACCAGGACAGAATTCGGCACCCAACCGGGACTAGAACCCAGTGTGCTGGCACTGCAGGTGGAGGATTAGCCTATTGAGCCACGGTGCCAGCCAGTGAATGTATTATTGTAACGACAGTTTGTGATTCCATTTTTTTAAAATGTAATTTATGAGGCTAATGCATTTAAAAACATTTTGTTTTTGGACACACAATGTGTAAAGATGTAATTTTGTGACATTGATAATAGAAAGGAGTAGGGACAAAAATGTAAAGGAACAAACAAGTTTAAGTTAAACTGGCATAAATCCAAATTAGTCTTATAGCTTTAGAATATTAAATGTAATCCCTATGATAACTACAAAGAAAAGAAAATGAGAAGGAAATGTGAAAATTTCACTACCAAAACAACAAGCTGAATACAAAAGAAGAGAGTAATGCAAAAAATGGTAAACAAAAAAGCTGCAAAGAATGCAGAAAGCAAATACCCGAATGATGGAAATAGGTCTGTCTTCATCAGTGAGCCTTTACAAGCAAGGCTGTTCCGACACAAGCTACAACATAGATGAACCCTAAGTACAATAAACCAGTCACAAGAAGACAAAAGCTCTATGAGTCCACTTATATGAGATACGAAGAGTAGTTAAAGTCATAAATATAGAAATGAAAATGGTGGTTGCCAGGGAAAATGGGCATTTATTGTTCAATGTTCTAAACAAGGTTTCAGTTTAATAAGATCAAAAGTGTCGTGGAGATGGATGGTAATTATGGTTACACAACAAATTGAAGGTTGCACACTAAAATGAATATACCTAATATCACTGAATTGAACACTTAAAAAATGTTAAATTTTATGTTATGTGTATTTTGGCACAATAAAGAAATTGGAAAAATTTTTCTTCCACCATGAAAATGTAAAATCAACTGCTACTACTCTATATAGATGATTACCCTATGTGATAAATCATACTGAATCCTAATTGTCTATTTCCTTTTATTACAGATTTCTTTGTTTTGTCACTAACTTCTGCTTGTTGTTTGTTCTTATATTGTTGAAACAGGACATGGAAGAGCTCATAGGTTCTGTCCTTATCATTAAGGCAAAGAAAAACAGAACACACGTAAACAGTGGCTAAAAAGCAGAGGGAAATAAGAGATAAGATTAAATAAACACATTTAAACTAAGGAAACAAAGAAAATGGATATAGACTTAGCACTTTATTGTGTACATATGGAGTGTTATTTCTCTCCATATTCTCTCTTTTATATACAGGGAGACTCTAAGATTTCATGGAAAAATGGAATTAAAAGATAAGTTTATGCTGGCACCAAAAGTTTTTTAAATCTATGCATTTTTTTCATAGCATGCATTTTCCATGAACTTTTTGAGGTCCCTCATGTATATTTAACAATCTGAGAGTTGAATGACCTCTAGTCCATATATCACATAAGTGGCCATTTTTTTTTTTGACGCCTAAAGAGCTACATCACCATTCAACCACTAGAGGATCGATCTCAAAAGCAAAACTAGCAGACCTTATTTAAAAGTCTTCAGAATATTTTATGTAGTCTGACATTCTGCCACAGTAGGTGATTTATCTAGTAAAATAGACTGGGGCTCATGGGAAAGTATTTGGATAACTTGTTTCTTGAGAGTGGGAAGACAGAAAGGTCTTGCTCAATAGTGGGAGAGGCTAATCTCCTGAGACAGCATAAGGAGTCCAAGGACTGGGGAAAAGCTCACCAAGCAGTGAGGGATTAGGCACCTGTCAGTCACCTCTGCAGGCTTTCTTGTTCAAGCATGCTCTAAGCACATGTTGCAATATCCAGTGCTGTGCTGAGCTGGGATACGGAAGGGGACGTTCTGAGGTCTTCTGTTCATACATGCAAAGTAGAGAGGTGAAAGGCTGGGAAACAGGCAGGTGCACAGAGGTGGGGCCACAGTAACAAGAAGCACTGCTTATAACCCAGTGTTGCCTTGATGCTGGTCACAGGAGCCACGTGGGTCCACCATGCTTCACTATGTAGTAGCAGTAGTAACACTTTATCAGGGATGATTTACATATAGCATTTCTGATTTCATACCAACAGTGGGAGGCTAGTATTATCTTGTCTTATATATCCTTCAAGATTATTTATTGGAGTAGTAGAGTCACAGACAGAGAGAGGGAGAAACAGAGGGAGAGGTCTTCCATCCACTGGTTCACTTCCCACATGGCCACAATGGCCAGAGCTAGGCCCATTGGAAACTAGGAGCCAGGAGCTTCTTTTGGGTCTCCCACGCAGGTTCAGGGGCCCAAGCCCTTGGGCCATCTTCTACTGCTTTCCCAGGCCATAGTGAAGAGCTGGATCAGAAGAGGAGCAGCCAGGACTAGAACCACCACCGATATGGGATGCTGGCACAGCAGGCAGAGGTTTAACCCACTATGCCACAGCACTGGCCCCAAGGCTAGTATTATTATATCAGCATTTTACAGTAAGGTCTAATGAAATTCAGTAGCAACAAAATCACTCAGCTACAATAATGGCTAACCTGGGATTCTACCCAGGTACTGGGCTCTTTGTTTCCAAAATCTCTGCTCTTTACATATCTATACAAAGCAAAACATACATGCTAAATATGTAGCCTTTTGCTTAGCACACCCTAGGGCACTCCTTGCATTTTAGTTCCCTTCTTCTTGCCTGTTGAAAAAACACCTGGCTTTTGCTTTATTCTTGGGTCTGAGTGTCGGCCAGTTTATTTGATAAATTACCACACATTTAGTGCCTTAAAACAACACAGCTTTTTTTCTAGCTTACTGTTATGAAAGTCAGAAGTCCAAAATAAAGGGAGAGACAAAAAGAGATATCTTCCATTCATTAGTTCACTCCCTCCTCAAATCACCACAAAGCCAGGAGCCAGGAGCTTCTTCTGGGTCTCCCACATGGATGCTGGAGCCCAAGCCCTTAGGCCATCTTCCATTGCTTTCCCAGGCCATAGCAGAGAGCTGGATTGGAAATGGAGTAGCTGGGACTCAAGCCTATGCCCATGTGAGATGCTGGCTCCCTAGGTGGCTTTACCCACTGTGCCACAGCACCAGCCCTGCTTTTTCCAACTTCAGCAGGCTGTCTACATTCCTTGGCTTGTGACCTCACATCTCATCTTTTTCTTTCCCTGCTCCCCATGTTCTAACCTGCCTGCCTCCCTCCCTCATATAAATCCTCCATGATGGTACTGGGCCCCCTGGATAATCAGGGATAATCTTTTCATCACCAGATTCTTTATTTAATCTCATCTACAAAGTCTCTTCTGCCCTGAAAAGTAACATAGTCCCAGGTTCTGGGGACTATGCTGTGAATATCATTGGGGCAGCCATTATTCAGCCTGGCTGAACATCTTTGTATTTTTAAGCTATAATACGGTGCAGCCAAGGTTAAAAGGCAGATAAGTGTCACTCAGAGCAGAAAGTAAAACATCATTCACTAAGGACACAAAACACGTGTACCAGGCTTAACTGGTACAGGGCTTAGTTAGAAGAAAGCAAGAGAAAGAGAATGCACAGAGCTAGTCCCTTACATCTTAAGTGGATGAGCAGGGGTTGAAAGACTGCATGCACAAAGACTGCTCTCCCCAACTTATTCTTTTTTACCCCCCTACACTGGAGCGGTATCCAAGAAGGATGGTAATAGGTATCATTTCCACCCCACCCTCAAATCCAGCCACAACTCTCCCATCTCCTTTTTCTCTGTCCATCATTCTCTCTCACCCTTCTCTTAATTCCAGTATAGTTCCTACAGGTTTCATCCTTAATCCTCTTTCCTTCTCATTCTAGCCACCATTCCCAGTAAGTGTCTCTATCCCAGGCACCTTCTCAAGTTTCAAATTAAGATGTTCAACTGGGGGCATGGCGTGGTGGCATAGCGGGTAAAGTCGCCTGCAGTTCTGGCAACCCTTATGGACACCAGTTCAAGTCTTGGCTGCTCCACTTCCAATCCAGCTCTCTGCTGTGGTCTGGGAAAGCAGTGGAAGATGGCCCTTGCACCCACGTAGAAGACCTGGAGGAGGCTCCTGGCTCCTGGCTTTGAATTGGCACAGCTCCAGCCGTTGTGGCTAGTTGGGGAGTGAACCAGCGGATGGAAGACCTCTCTCTCTCTTTCTCTCTCTCTGCCTCTCCTTCTCTCTCTATGTGTAATTCTGACTTTCAAATAAACAAATAAATCTTCTTTAAAAAATATTTCCAACTGGTCAAATGTCATCTCAGCTGGACATCCCATAGGCATTTCTACATAACCCAAAGTAAACTCATATTTTCCCCTCTTAGTCTGCCTCTTCCATGTTTCATCTTTTATTAACTGGCACGTGGATTCTGATGAGCACTTCATTCACCTTTCATCTACCAGAACTGTCCACACTTCCAGCTCTTAGACATATTTACATAACCCTTCCTATGTCACAAGATTTCCTGTCTAGAAGTTACAAGACAACCATGTCAGAGGTGGGTCGTTGGCACGGTGGTTAGGACACCACATCCTGTGTCAGAGTGCCTGGGTTTGAGAACTGGCTCAAGCTCCTGAGCCTAGCTTTCTGCTAATGCTACTCCTGAAAGCAGTGGTGATGGCTCCAGTTGCCAGTCCAAGATTGGGGAGCTGGATGGCCTGGCCCTGCTCCAGGCTGTGTAGGCATTTGGGGAGTGAACCAGCAGATGTGCCTCTCTATGTCCTCAAATAAATAAATTTAAGAAAACTGTGTCCTAGAGTCAACATTGTTCAGGTTATTAACTGCAGAACCATAGGGGGTGCTTTTCATATCATAGATACAAGAATACACAAAAATTTTCATGGAAAATGGAATTAAAGCATATTTCCATGAACTTTTTTTTGAAGATCCCTTGTATTTGTACTTTTAGGTACTTACTACATCAGTTTTCCAATGGATGAAGATAAAATGTCTTGGTAAAAGAAATGTTTTTTCCTAATCCACACAATTGTGCAGTATCAGTACTAGCAAGCAGGGGCCCTACTCTGCTCTGAGTAGAAAAGGAAGCTCTTAGGGTGAAAAGCAAAAACAAATACACAAAAAACCCTGATCATAAAGAGACATAGTTCTCATAAAGAGTTCCCTGATTGCTTGCTCCAGGGATTAAGTTAAAGGATTTTGAAGGAACAATTATCAGGTGAAAATATTGAGTAGACTAGGAAGTTGTGCCATTCCCTTACTCTGAAGTGACAAGTTGATGGTCCTCATTTGCACTACATTTTGCAGCAGTTTGTTGTACTCATGACAGATGTGGAACAATTCCTACCAACGTGTCTCAAAGATGATTGCAGGATGAGGAGCAATGATAAAGTCAATAAAGCAAGTCTTGTGTTTTTCACTTTTTGATCCTCCAAGGCTGCCTTAGCTAGGCTGCTGCTGTTGCTTCTGCTTTTGTTTTTTGTTTTTTTCCTTCAGAAGCTTGTTTATTGTGTTTGAGATGATTTACCAGGTGCTCTTTGAGATACAAAGAATAAAAGGAAATCCTTGCATTACATTATAAATTGAAACAGCATGAACCACATATTCAGAAATAGATCTGAGCTTGATACAAGTGACTTCCCCCCTGATTTACTTGTGTCCTGCCTTTTGGACAGCTGCCAGTCATTTGGGCTTTTCTCCCTCCTTGTCCCTGAAATCCCCTAGAACCTATTTATCCTCAATCTTCACGAGCCTTCCAATTCACCACCCAAGGATGCCAGGATCGTATCCATCAAATTTCCTCATAGTAAGATTGAGCCCTCAACATACTGTCTTTAAAATTTGCCAGCCCTTGGGACACCCACTCTAGAAATAATGAACTCAATATCCAGTACACTTAATTTCCATAACTGAAAGTTGTAAATAGGTCAACATGACGTAGTCCTGTCCTAAGAATAAGCGTGAATTCCAAAATACAAAGGAGAGAGCAATTACTCATATTTATATAAAAGAATCTGAATCTAGAGGAAGCATCAATACTGAAATTTAAATTTAAATAATGGAAGACATTTTGTCTTTAAATGAGGAATGAGGTCATCTTATTCTTACAAATTCGAAAAATAGTGTCCACAGGATCTTTTTTCTTTTAAAGATTTATTTGAAAGTCAGAGTTACACACAGAGAGAAGGAGAGGTAGAGATAGAGAAAAAGAGAGAGAGGGGTCTTCCATCTGCTGGTTCACTCCCCAATTGACAGCAATGGCCAGAGCTGTGCTGATCCGAAGCCAGGAGCCAGGAGCTTCTTCTGGGTCTCCCATGCAGGTGCAGGGGCCCAAGGACTTGGGCCATCTTTTACTGCTTTCCCAGCCCATAGCAGAGAGCTGGATTGGAAGTGGAGCAGCCAGGACTCAAACTGGCGCCTGCATGGGATGCCAGCACTGTGGCCTGGGGCTTTAGCTGCTATGCCACAGTGCCAGCCCCTACAAGATCTTAAATATCATATTAGTATATTTTAAGATTCTTCAGCAGTAGATGACAGGCAGAATTGTTTTTCCCAGATCATGCATTGAAATTTTGCACACACCATTCATTTAGTTACTGATGGTAGATCAGATGGTGTTTTTTTTTGTTTTTGTTTTTTTTTGCGTCTGGCACACTGCGCTGATCCGATGGCAGGAGCCAGGTGCTTCTCCTGGTCTCCCACGGGGTGCAGGGCCCAAGCACTTGGGCCATCCTCCACTGCACTCCTGGGCCATAGCAGAGAGCTGGCCTGGAAGAGGGACAACCGGGACAGAATCTGGAGCCCCGACCGGGACTAGAACCCAGTGTGCCAGCACCGCAAGGCGGAGGATTAGCCTGTTGAGCCGCGGTGCTGGCCCTCAGATGGTGTTTTAAGGGCAACCAATTAAAGAATTTTGGAGTCTTAGTGGTTATTTCTCTCCGGTTTTATTTGCAGGGTCATGAAGGATGGTAATTTTTTATTCTGTATACTTTTGTAGATTTGAAATTTTCACAACAAATGATTATTTGAGGGTTATTATTTTTCTCTTTTTAAACTTTTATTTAATAAATATAAATTTCCAAAGTTCAACTTTTGGATTATAGCAGCTTTTTCCGCCCATAACCACCCTCCTACCTGCAACCATCCCATCTCCATCCTTTCCATCCCATTCTTCATCAAGATTAATTTTCAATTGTCTATATATGGAAGATCAATTTAGTATATACTAAGTAAAGATTTCCTGATACTTTGCCAAACTCATGTATGAGTTCCAATAGTCTCTTAGTAGAGTTCTTTGGATCCCCTAAATAAAGAATCATAACATCTGCAAAGAGGGATAGTTTGACTTCTTCCTTCCCAATTTGTATTCCTTTAATTTCTTTTTCCTGCCTAATGGCTGTGGCTAAAACTTCCAGCACTATATTGAATAGCAACGGTGAGAGTGGGCATCCCTGTCTGGTACCAGATCTCAGTGGAAATGCTTCCAACTTTTCCCCATTCAATAGGATACTGGCCGTGGTTCTTTTCATAAATTGCTTTGCCTATATTGAAGAATATTCCTTCTATACCCAATTAGCTTAGAGTTTTCATCATTAAAGGGTGTTGTATTTTATCAAATGTTTTTCTGCATCTATTGAGATAATCATATGGTTTTTCTTCTGCATTTTGTTAATGTGGTGTATCACATTGATTGATTTGCAAAATTGAATCATCCCTGCATACAAGGGATAAATCCCACTTGGCCTGGGTGGATGATTTTTCTGATGTATTGTTGTATTCTATTGGCAAGAATTTTATTGAGGATTTTTGCATCTATGTTCATCAGGGATATTGATCTGTAATTTTCTTTCAATGCTGCATCTTTTTCCGGACTAGGGATTAAGGTGATGCTGGCTTCATAGAAAGAATTTGGGAGGATTCCCTCTTTTTCGATTGTTCTGAATAGTTTGAGAAGAATTGGAGTTAGTTCTTCTTTAAATGCCTGGTAGAATTCAGCAGTGAATCCATCTGGTCCTGGGCTTTTCTTTGTTAGGAGGGCCTTTATTACTGTTTCAATTTCTGTCTCAGTTATGGGTCTGTTTAGGTTTTCTATGTCTTCATAGTTCAATTTAGCTAGATTGCCTGTGTCCAGGAATCTATCTGTTTCTGATAGATTTCCCTGTTTGCTGGCATACAAGTCCTTGTAGTAAATTCTTATGATTCTTTTTATTTCTGTGGTATCTGTTGTTACATTTCCTTTTACATCTCTGATTTTATTGATTTGGGTCTTTTCTCTTCTTTTTTTAGTTAGTTGGGCCAATGGTGTGTCAATTTTATTTATTTTTTCAAAAAACCAGCTCTTCGTTTGGCTGATTTTTTTTATTCAATCCTGTTGATTTCTTCTCTGATTTTAATTATTTCTCTTCTCCTACTAGCTTTGGGTCTGGTTTGCTGCAGATTTTCTAGATCCTTGAGATGCATTGAAAGCTCATTTATTTGGTGCCTTTCCAATTTCTTGATGTAGGCACCTATTGCTATAAACTTTCCTTTCAACACTGCTTTTGCTGTATCCCATAAGTTTTGATATGTTGTGTTGTTACCCTCATTTACTTCCAGAAAGTTTTTGATTTCTCTTTTAATTTCTTCTATGCCCCAGTGTTCATATGTGTTTGCATATGCTCTAGGGATTCCTGAGTGGCTAATTTCCAACTTCATTCCCCTATGGTCTGAGAAGCTGCATGGTATGATTTCAATTCTTTTCAATTTGCTGAGACTTGTCTTATGGCCTAGTATGTGGTTGATCCTAGAGAAGGTTCCATGCACTGCTGAGAAGAGTATAAATTCTTTAAATGTAGAATTGAAAATTCTGTAGATATCTGTTAGATCCATTTGGGCTATAGTGTCATTTAAATCTGCTGTTTCCTTGTTGATCTTCTGTCCGGTTGATCTGTCCATTTCTGAGAGTGGAGTATTGAAGTCCTCCAGTACTATTGTATTGGAATCTAAGTCTCCCTTTAAGTTCCTTAACATATCTTTTAAATAAACTGGTGCCCTGTAATTAGGTGCATATATATTTATAATAGTTACATTTTCCTGTTGAATTGATCCCTTAATCATTATATAGTGCCCCTCTTTGTCTCTCTTAACAGTTTTTGTGTTGAAGTTTATTTTGTCTGATATTAATATGGCTACACTCACTTTTTTTGGTTTCTGTTGGCATGGAATACCTTTTTCCAAACTTTCACTTTCAGTCTGCATGCATCTTTGTTGGAAAGATCTGGTTCTTGTAAGCAGCAAATAGATGGGTTTTGTTCCTTAATCCATCCAGCCAGTCTGTGTCTTTTAACTGGAGAGTTGAGGCCAATAGCATTCAATGTGACTAGCATTCAATGTGACTATTGATAAGTAGTAATTTTGCCCTGCCATTTTCCCAAAGATATTTTCTAGTATATGCTTTAAGCTTCCTATGATCTTTTACTGGGAGGTTTTTTTCCTTTACCTTCTTTCATATTGATGGCCGTATTTCTGTTTCTGTGTGTAACACATCTTTAAGTATTTTTTGCAGGGCTGGATGAGTGGTGACAAATTCTTTCAATTTCTGTTTGCTATGAAAGGTCTTTATTTCACCTTCATTCACAAATGAGAGCTTTGCAGGATATAATATTCTGGGCTGGCAGTTTTTCTCTCTTAGTACCTGGGCTATGTCTCACCATTCCCTTCTAACTTGTAGGGTTTCTGATGAGAAGTCTGCTGTGAGTCTAATTGGAAATCCTCTGAGAGTAATCTGATGTTTCTCTCTTGCACATTTTAGGATCTTTTCTTTCTGTTTCACTGTGGTGAGTTTAATTACAATGTGTCGTAGTGAGGATCTCTTTTGGTCACATTTATTAGGGGTTCTATGAGCTTCCTGTACTAGGATGTCTCTGTCCTTCTCCAAACCTGGGAAGTTCTCTGCAAGTATCTCACTAAAAAGGCCTTCTAATCCTTTCTCTCTCCATGCCTTCAGGAACTCCTAGAACCCAAATGTTAGGTTTTTTAATAGTATCCTGTATCTTCCCGACAATATTTTTTAGATTTCTAATTTCCTCTTTTCTTTGGTTTGATTGTATACTTTCCTGTGCTCTGTCTTCTAAGTCTGATATTCTCTTTTCTGCTTCACTGATTCTGTTTTTAAGGCTCTCTAATGCATTTGTCATTTGATCTATTGAATTCTTCATGTCATGATTTCTCTTCACTATCGTAGTTTCATGTTCTACTAGTTGCTTCATTTCATTTGATTCCTGCTTAATATTTCATTTTCGTGAGAGAGAATTTCTATCCTGTCCAATAAGGATTTCTGTTTTTAAGAATTTGTTTTTGAGAACTTACTAATGTTCTTATAAATTTTTTGAAATCCATATCTTGCTTTTCTTCTATCTCATCATATTCATAATCTTGAATTGGGGTGTCTCATGCATTTGGGGGCATCATAGTGTCTTCTTTGTTCTTGTTTCCTCAGTTTCTGCATTTGTTGCTTGGCATTGTGGAGATATTCTTTGGTTTCTTCTTCCCTCACTGTGGTGGTTTTTCTCATTATACTATGACTCTAGATTAAGTGGACTGTCTGCTTTCGATGGATCCTTAGAGGCTTGTGATGGGTGTGGCCAGAGAGCTCTGTTTGGTTCTTCAGGGTTAAGGGTGTGCCAAATGTGACAAACCCAGGTTAGGTGTGGTAAATCTCTCTCTCTTGCTCTCTCTCACTCTCTCTCTCTCTCTCTCTGTTTTATTCAAAGGGAAGTAATTCCGCACAGCTGAGCAGAATTGAAGGTACTCAGTGTCTGAAATCTGGTCCCTGCGGGTATAATATTCGTCTGCTCTGTTCCAAAGACCACACAAAGTATCTGTGCAGACCTCAGTGCACGCTCAAATTCCCCTGCAGTCTCCCACCGGGTTGCCAAGGTTACCAAGTTTGTGTGCTCTCCCAAGAGCACTCACATCTCCGGTACTCCGTGAGTTCTCGCCCACACCCTCAGTTTTTCACAATCTCAGTTCATTAGCTCCACACATTCACTAGGTCCTAACCTCCTGTTATTTCTCCCCACCAGAGTCAGGTTTTTCTGCTTGGCTGATGGAGGGTGTAGCTTTTACGTATGTCCAAAATGGCACCTGCTATTTGTCTTGCTCACCTTCGTAAGGTGAGTGGAGAGAGAGACTTGTGTCTGTACCAGTCCCATTTATTTATTTATTTATTTATTTATTTATTTATTTTCTCTCCTCTAGTTAGCCTGGTGAACTTTCCCCAAAGGGGCTTCAAGCCTTGTTCCTTCTAGGCTCTTCCTGCCATTTCCCCGCCAGTGTCTTGGGCTACTGAGGTTTCGCCTCACCTCCCTTTCCAGCGCTGGTGCATAGACTCTGCTACTGGGGTCTCAAGCCATGGGCACCCTTGCCCTCCACATATGTCTGCCATGTCCCACTAGTTCTGGAAGAGTTCCCGCTACAGTTTTTCCCTAACTTTTTCCTGAAACTACAGTATCTCCAATTTTATTAAACTATCTTTTCCCGGACTATCCGTGCACACACTCACTATTCCACCATCTTGGAGGACCTGGACTATGAGAAAGTCTTACACAAACTGGAGAAGCATTTAAATGATTGACAAAGGATTGGTCAACCTTATTTTTAACAATGACTCAACTTTTAATATTCCCTAGAAAAAGTGATTTAGTGAGTGCAAAATAAGCCTCTCTGCTTTTGCATCTGGGTTTTGTCAAGTAAAACAATTGCATGAAAGTAGTATCAGTCCAAAGCCAAACCGCCCAGAATTCATGAAGGACAGCTTCAATTGTTCTCAGTGTTATAATTGCAGCTCGTTCATCTACGCATCAAATAAAATCTTTGAGTTTTAATTTCTCTTTCTGTAAAATAGAGTGGAAGAGAGAGAGGAAAAGGTAGGAGGCAGGGGCCAGCGTTGTGGCACAGTAGACTAAGCAGCAGCACTGGCATCCCATGTGAGTACCGGGTCATATCCTGGCTGCACTATTTCTGATATGCACCTGGGAAAGCAGTGGAAGATAGCCTAAGTGCTTGGACTCCTGAACCCACGTGGGAGACCAAGATAGACTTCCAGGCTCCTGGTTTAGGTGTGGCCCAGACCTGGTTGTTGTGGCCATTTGGAGAGTGAACCAGCAGATAGAAGATTCCTTTCTCTCTCTCTCTCTCTCTCTCTCTCTCTCTCTCTCTCCCCCCCTTCCAAATAAATAAATACATCTTTAAAAAAAGGGAGGAGGAAAAAAACACATACACGCAGCTGCAGAATAGTCAGGAATACATATAAAATGCTGTGCACTCATCTTAATGCTTAGCAAAGCTAATGTAAAACAGAAGATAAATAATTTGAGGAAGTGGCCACTATTGCTATTTTTTGTGGATAGCCATGAGGCAGCCAGGATAATTATTTACTGTTATTTTCATTTTAGGGTAATTACCTCTAATATCACATTATCAAGCCAGCTATAAGGCTGGTACTGGCTTTTCAGTTATTTTATTTTTTGTTTGGCTACAACTTTCTGCTTTCTGCTTAAAGAACTCACATCAGATACACATGCATATACAGTGGAGTTTTATTTGTATTTCTCAAGATTTCGCTAAGATCTAAAAATTGCCACACAAATATAATTTAATATTAAATTCAATATTCAATATCAAATATTAAATTTAATATTAATTCATTCATCCTGTTCCCTTATGTCTTGTGTTGAAAATAAAACTCTGTATAGCACAAAAGGTGGCCCGAGGATAACTGCCCAACAAATTCCTGGATTCGTGTTTCAGGCACCAGGCAAACATTTCTCTGCTCACACTCAGGGGCATTCCCAGCATTCAGGCTGGCAGGACGCACAGCAACATTGATTTGACACAGAGCAACGTTCACTTCAACCAGTGACCGTAGAAACGTGTGATCCATTGCACTGGGAATGGAATACCCTAGACTTCCACCCCCCAGGGGGAACCATACGCCTGCTTCTGGGCATTCAGTTTTCTAAACACAACTTCCTTCTCACGAAATGGTCTTCAAGTTTTGAACAGCCCAGTCAAAATGTGTTGACACGTTGGTGAGTTTTCTTCAGTTGATCACTTTCTTTGGTTAGATTTTATGTACTTCAGAAGTCAAAGATAATTTGGACATTGTTAAATCGTTACACATTTCAGTTGCCTTAAGGATTTGAAAAGGAGCAAAACTAATAAGAAAGAATGCTACCGGGAAGTTCTCAAGGCAGTTTCTCCTTCTTGGCTTCAGGGAACCCAAGAGCAGAATAGAGAATCTGTCAAAGCATGGCTGCCCCACCCTACCCACCAGATGTAGTGCAACCCCACTCGGTTCTCTCTCTCCCTCCTGACTCATCCCCTCTGTGGCAACAGAGTCACATGAATTTAAGAAGCGAAAGCTTGATGCTGATGCATGTTAGATCAACTCTCGAGACGAAACCTCTGTGTCTTTCTCATGTGCAGATGCAGATGTTACTGTGGGGGGCCCTTTTTCTCACTTTCACTTCTCTTGCAAGACCGTAGAACTGTTCTGAATGTGAACTTACTTGGAGACATAGACAAATTGGTTCCTATGCTATCACAGAATTAATGTTGGAGTGCAACCTTGAGCACTGACTCAGCAAGCAACCCAGCACCCTCTGGGCTTTGGTTTCGTCATCTGAGAGATGTCATGTTTGACCAGATGGCACATGAAGCACCCTTCTATTCCTCAAACATACCAGAATTGAGTTTGTTGTTGATACTGTTTTTAAAATTTATTTATTATTTGAAAGTCAGAGCCACAGAAAGAGGGGAGAAAAAGAGAGAGAGAGAGAGAGAGAGAGAGATTCCATTTGCTATTTCATTCCCTAGATGGCTGCATTGGCCAGGGCTGGGCCAGGCCAAAGCCAGGAGCCAGGAGCTTCATCCGGTTCTTCCACATACATAGTAGAGGCCCAAATACTTGGACCATCTTCCACTGCTTTCCCAGGCCATTAGCAGGGAGCTGGAGTAGAAGTGGAGCAGCTGGGACATGGACCAGCAGGGGATACCAGCATCACAGGCAGTGGGTTTGCCCGCCACACCATAACACTAGCACCAAACTGTTGCTTTTAATTGAAAGACTTTGCTGCAATGGGATGATCGCTAGAACAGATGTGCTGGGGCCGGTGCTGTGGCATAGTGGGTGAAGCTGCTTCCTGTACGGGCACTGGTTCGAATCCTGACTGCTCTACTTCTAATCCAGCTCTCTACTATGGCCTAGGAAAACAGTGGAGGATGGCTCAAGTCCTTGTGCCCCTGGACCCGCATGGGAGACCAAGAGGAAGCTCCTGGCTCCTGGCTTTGGATCAGCATAGCTCCAGCCATTGCAGCCATTTGTTTGTCCCTCATCAGTAAAAGCCAGCAGTGGGGGTTAACATTAGGGACGAATATTTATGTTTGCTAGTGCTGCCATTACACAGTACCACAAACTGTATGGCTTAAACAGCACAGATGTATTGACTCACAGTCCTGGAGGCTGAAGTCCAAGGTCACGGTGTGAGTGGGTTGATTCTGTGAGGAATAATCTGACCCTGCCTCTCCCCTAGCTGCTGGTGGTTTGCTGAGGGTTCTCATTGCTCCACCAGTGGAAACATTACTCCATCTCTGCCTTCATCTTTGCACAGCACTGTGTGATTCCCCCATGTGCAAATGTCCCCAACTCTCATTCTGTTGAATTGGAGACCATCCTAATGACCTCATTTTAGTGAAACTCCCTCTCTAAGGATTATGTCAAAATAAGATTGCATTCTGAGGTTGTGGGAGTTAAGATTATAACATATAAATTTGGGGAACACAATCCTGCCCAGAAATAACAGTACCCATAACTGCTCAAGTCCTACCAAATAAAGAAAATGTCACAGAGTCTTCTAGAGCCAGCCTCCTGCCACACTCCATCCACGCTCTCCTGCCTGCTGCTCTGTGTATCTAGGACCACCCTTTGTCTCTCTGGTGACTGCAGTCAACAGCAGTTTGGAGGATTTGCTTGTCACTCAACTTCAGCTTCCGTTGGAGGCCACAACTAGACAGGTGCACGCTTTCCCGGCCTGACTTGGAGCTATATCATCCAGCCCAATTTCAACACCAAGACTCCCCATCTGAGCCAAAGCTCTGGACCCCCTACACAGCTGAGAGGTAGTGTGAAAAGGAAAACTCACAGATCCTCAAGTGGTAGATTAAAAATTGCTTGAGAAGCAATAAGCTAAGGTAGGAAAAAGACAATAAAAAAGCCAAGGACCAGAGGCAAGATACCAATTCAGTTTGTAAAAATGTGTGTTTTGGGGCCAGCCCTGTGGCATAGTGGGTAAAGCTGCCACCTGCAGTGCCAGCATTCCATATGGGTGCTGGTTCGAGTCCTGGCTGCCCCACTTCTAATCCAGCTCTCTGCTATGGCCTGGGATAGCAGTAGAAGATGGCACAAGTGCTCGGACCACTGCACCCACATGGGAGACCTGGAAGAAGCTCCTGGATCCTGGCTTCGGATTGGTGCAGCTCTGGCTGTTGAGACCATCTGGGGAGTGAACCAGCAGATGGAAGACCTCTCTCTCTCTCTCTTCCTCTGCCTCTCTGTAACTCTGCCTTTCAAATAAATAAATAAATAAATGTGTGTTTTGTGCAGCCACTGCACCCCCACGTCCTTCTCTGTTGGCTGCCTTCTCACTTTCAGAAGTTCAGGTGGTGGAGAGTTCTCCAGTTCCCCAGGAGCCTCCTTGCTTTTGTGGGCACAGAAGCAGTATCACCCAGGACCAGGCGAAAAGACCAGTTCACCTCTTAGTTTTTCAGAAGCCTGGCTTTAGAATGAATTCACTCTACTGGGAAAGCGTGATTTTTCAGTTGTCATATAAGGATGTTGGTGCACTGAAAAATACGAATTAAACAACACACACACCGTGGTTGCTTTTTTAAAAATAGATCTTTATAGAAATATCCTGTTCTGTGATGTGTCTCCCACTGATGCTCCATATTCCAAAGCACAATCAGAAATGACATTTTCTGGAGTCAGTGCTGACATTACCATTGTAAGAAAAATTTTTTAATTGTTATCTATTAAAAGAAAAAATATCAGTGTGTTAAGTTCTAAACACTGGTATTGGAATGTTTTCTTTTTCTGAAAAGGAAAATTTTATGGAAAATAAAATGTTTATCCTAGACCTTGCTCCACCCACACAATGAATTCCCACTCAAAAACAACTGTAAGTATTTTGGAAGAGATGGGGAACTTGCATCCTGGAGATCAGAGAGAGAGAGAGAGCAGCTGTCTCTTAACTGTGGCCTGAGGACCTATAGGTCATGCAGAGCCCTTTAGGGTCCTTGCATAGGTGAAGTTGTCAGCTATATCTTTCTCCTCCCCCAACTGTGTCTGTCATACACTACTTCTGTTTCATATTTAGCCAAGCTCCACGCACAGCTTGATATCGCTTGCCTCTTTTTTTAAAAGGCATTTTTAAAACGATTTATTTTATTTATTTGAAAGTCAGAGTTACACAGAGAGAGAGAGAGGAGAGGCAAAGGGGAGTGGCAGAGAGAGGTCTTCCATCCGCTGGTTCACTCCCCAATTGGCCGCAATGGCTGGAGCTGCGCCAATCCGAAGCCAGGAGCCAGGTGCTTCTTCCGGGTCTCCCACGCCGGTGCAGGGGCCCAAGGACTTCTACTGCTTTCCCAGGCCATAGCAAAGAGCTGGATCGGAAGTGGAGCAGCCGAGTCTTCAACTGGCACCCATATGGTATTCCGGCACTTCAGGCAAGGGCATTAACCCACTGCACCACAGCGCCAGCCCCATCTCTTGCCTTTTTTGAAGTCACACTTGCACAAAGTATTATAGATTTTCTAAAGCTGTCAGAAGGGAAAAGGAAGAAGATGGGTTGACATTGCACAATCTCATCTTCCTCCAACTAAAAATACATTCATTCGTTATTTTCTATTTACCAAATGTCCTTTCTCAGTTCTTCTTGCCATCACAGACTTCTCTCCAGTGGGTGCCAGGTGTGGAGGCCGCTCTTCCTCTTTCTCCTGAATTCCTTTTTACCATTATTTCTTGTTTTGCAAAATAATTCAGTTCTGCTTTTAATCCTATACCCAAACTTGCAAAATCTAAGCTATCATGAACTCTAGCCAGTCTCGGGTTACAGGGGGTTAGAACTCCTTTGTGTGCCTCACACACAGATGGCCCTCGAGAGGCAGCTGTTTGGCCTAGCAGTGAGGAAGCTGCTTGCGATGCTTTCATTTCATGTTGACGTGCATGGGTTCATGTCTTGGCTTTGCTCTCTGTTCCAGCATGTTGCTAGTGTGCACCCCGAGAGGCAGTAGATGATGGTTCAAGTGGTTTTGGACACCTGTATTGAGTTCCTAGCTTCCAGCTTTGGCTTCACTCAGCTCTGGCACTTACTGGCATTTGGGAAGTGGATCAACAGATATGAGCTCTGTCTGTCTCTCCCTTTCTGCTTTTCAAATTAAAAACAATAACAACAATAAAAACAAAACACAGGGGCCGGTGTTGTGGCACAGTAGGCTAAGCCTTTGACTGTAGCTCCGGCATCTCATATGGACACAGGTCCCAGTCCTGGCTGCTTCACTTCCAATCCAGCTCCCTGCTAATGGCCTGGGAAAGCAGAAGAAGTTGGCCCAAGTGTTTCGGCCCCTGCACCCATGTGGGAGACCTGGAAGAAGCTCCTAGATCTTGGCTTCAGATTGGCCCAATTCCAGTCTTTGCAGCCATTTGGGGAGTGAATCAGCAGATGGAAGAGTTTGCTCTCTCGCTCGCTCTCTCTTTCTCTCTAACTCTGCCTCTCAAATAAATAAATAAAATATTTAAAAAATAAAAACAGCAAAACACAAGGCCCTGAAGAGTTGATGCTGTTAGTGTTAATTCTCCAAAACAGTGTCCTTGAAATTTAACCTCTTTTTACTTCTCTAGCTATTTTCCTTCCCCACATTGTTTACTGCAATCCAAGAGTCAGATACCTAAAAACTCAAAGTTGAGAAAGACATTGTGAATGGAACAAACCTGCCCTCCCCACTTGACAGAGGTAATTACTAAGCCCAGCGGAAGATGCTCAGCACTCACCCAGGATGACACAGCTTGGGACAGAGCTGGCAGTGGAGCCCACATCTCTAAGTCCTTAAACCTCAACACTCTTTCCACAGCATCAGTGACATTCACAACACTTTTTAAAAGATTTATTTATTGGCCGGCGCCGTGGCTCAACAGGCTAATCCTCCGCCTTGCGGCGCCAGCACACCGGGTTCTAGTCCCGGTCGGGGCGCCGGATTCTGTCCCGGTTGCCCCTCTTCCAGGCCAGCCCTCTGCTGTGGCCCAGGAGTGCAGTGGAGGATGGCCCAGGTGCTTGGGTCCTGCACCCCATGGGGAGACCAGGAAAAGCACCTGGCTCCTGGCTCCTGCCATCGGACGAGCGCGGTGCGCCGGCCGCAGTGCGCCGACCGCGGCGGCCATTGGAGGGTGAACCAATGGCAAAGGAAGACCTTTCTCTCTGTCTCTCTCTCTCACTGTCCACTCTGCCTGTTAAAAAAAAAAAAAGATTTATTTATTTATTTGAAAGGAGAGCTACACAGAGAGAGAGAGATCTTCCATCTGCTGGTTCACTCTCCAAATAGCAGCAATGACTGGAGCTGTGACCGTCCAAGGCCAGGAGTCAGGAGCCTCTTTTGGGTTTCCTACCTGCGTGCAGGGGCCATGGACTTGGGCCACCCTCTGCGGCTTTCCCAGGCACTTTAGCAGGAAACTGGATCAGAAGTAGAGCAGACTCAAACCAGTGCTCATGTGGGATGTCTGGGACTGGTGCTGTGGCATAGCGGGTAAAGCCGCTAACTGTGGCACCAACATCCCTGTGATGGGGGAATTACCCTAAGGAGCTTCCACGGATGCCCAGGTCCTCGCCACCAGGCTCCAGAAAACCTGGGTCTGTCGCGGGTCCTGCCACGGCTTGACTCCTGGCCAGGCTACAAGGAAAGGAATGCAGCTCCCCTCACCTGCACAGACAGATGCTAGGTCCCCCCCAAACCTCCCAGCATGGCCACACCTGTCCCTGTGGGGAAACTGTCCCCCCCTCCCCCCCCCCCCCCGACCACGGGACGCACCCTCTGTGGCGTCTACTCTTCCCTTCCCACTGCATGGTTTAATAACCCTCCTGGTGCCCAGGTGCCCCCTTCCTCGGGAGGGGCCGCTTGTTCGGGGAGCGTGCGAGGATGCCAGGCTCCGCAGCCAGCCCCTCCCCAGGCTTCGGAGTCGGAAGCCGGGACCAAACCCACGAGGACCACACTTGCACACACGCGAACCTCCAAATTCAACTCCAGGTCTATTTTTCTACCAGAGAGAGGAGGTGCCAATTCCCCTCCCCAACCCGCCCCAGTTCCCTCCCCACCCTCGAATATTCTGCACTTTATACTTGGATTCTGAGCTTAAGAGAATTGGGGGACCCCTCTCTCCATACCTCATCAGTCCTTGGGGAGCCCCATGTTGAGGTTCTGCGAAAGAGGAACTGGGATGCTGGAGGGGGATGGCTGGAGGACCCCCCCCCCATGACTTCCGCCTCCACCCTCCACCTCCCTGCCTGCGTGTGTCATTTCAAAGGAAAACGAACAAAAGGAATAAATTTTCTAAGCTCCTGAAAAAAAAAATTGTCCCAGACATTCACAATATTTTTGATCACAAAGAAGTCTGAAGAATATCCATACGTGAGGATCCTTCAAAAAGTTTGTGGAAAATACAATTAAAAGGCAGGGGTTTTTATGGGTGCAAAAATTTTGAAAGCCATGCATTTTTTTTTCATAATACACATGTGCTCTGAAATTTTGGAAGATCAGTTTATATGTGTAAATGTATAGAATATATGATACTAATTCTTGCTACATTTGCCACTTGCTAATATTTTCCATCCTGCACTAGTCTGTTTAGCCTTTTTTTTGTAAAGATTTATTTATTTGTTTGAGAGGCAGAGTTACAGACACAGAGAGGGACAGACAGAAAGAGAGGTCTTCCATCTGTTGGTTCACTCCCTCAATGGCCTCAAAGGCAGGAGCTGGGCTGATCCGAAGCCAGGAGCCAGGGGCTTCCTCCAGGTCTCCCACATGGGTGCAGGGGCCCAACCACTTGGGTTAGCCACTACTGCTTTCCCAGGCCATTGACATGGAGCTGGATAGGAAGTGAGGCAGCTGGGACTCAAACTAGTGCGCATAGGAGATGCCAAAGCCACAGGTGGAGGCTTAACCTACTATACCACAGCGCCAGCTCCAGTGTATTTAGTTTTTAAAAATGTTCGAAACTCTCTACTTGACCTCAGGCTCTGCTAATGAGTTACTGTAAACAGTTTGAAAACAGAGGCAGGGGTTATAGCGCAGTGAGCTAAGCTGCTGCCTGCAACCCTAGGATTCCATATCAGAGCACCAGTTTGAGTCCCTGCTGCTCTGCTTCCAATCCAACTGCCAGATAATGCAGCTGGGAAAGTAGCAGAAGATGATCCAAGTACTTGGACCCCTGCCCCCAGTGTGGAAGACCCAGACGGAGCACCAGGTTCCTGGCTTCAGCCTGGAACAGTCCCAGCCATTGCAACCATTTGGGGGATGGAGCAGGGAGTGAAAGATTCTCTCTCTCTCAGCCTTTCAAATAAATAAAAATCTAAAAAAGAAAAGTAAAGACTATACTACAACCCACTCACTATTAATGTTATTTAAAGTCAGGGAATATCCCATAGAGAAGATAAGTTTGTGTTGCAACTCAATACATGGTAAGATAAATCAAAATAAGTAGATGGCATGGAACAAGATGAGGAAATATGGTGGTTTGTAGCATATAGGTATACAATTGTTTAGGTGAATTATTTGAAGAAATGAAGAGAATAACTTAGGAGCCATATGTAATAAATTCTAGCAGAAGTCTGTCGAACAGAATGAATAAGAGATAGAGGGAAATTTTATCATCTGTTCAAAAGTAAAGCTATTTTATAATACAGAGAAAAACCTTAGTTGTATCAACTGTGTAGGTATGGAAGGAACCACCGGCAGGGGCTTTCACGTATTCATGAACTGCCACAGTGTTAACAACTCTGAACACACCCCTCTTGTCTTCACTGTCCCACTCTGAAGTCTGCGGCTTCCTCTTCTGCTCTCCTTCTAGATGAAACTCTTCATGTCAGCCATCAGCTTCTGGGATGGGGTACTTGGGAGACATCTTTCTTCGTTTCGCTCTCTCTCTAGCCCTATGTGCCGCAGCCCGTGACTTTCAGAGTCCTCACGATAGCCAAGCCTTGCCCTTAGCTCTGCACCTGCAGCTTCAGGCAGCGCCAACCTGGCCCGTTTTTCCTTCCCTTATCTCTAAGTACTCTCCTCTTGTTCTTGGTGGTTCCCAAAAGGCTGCTTATGCACACACTACCCCCTCACATTGGACCCCTCTTTCCTTTTGAGATCGCACATTTCATTGAAGGACTAAGTTCTTTCAAAGTTCACTACCTCCTCCTCAACCGCCTGCATTAAGTGCTTTGCTCAGAACTCCATTTTGCCTCATTGCCCTGCCCCCACCAGGAGGTACAAGCAAGGCCAAAGCTCACAGCTGTAAAACTCGGATTTAGTGTCTCATCTGATTGCCATTGGATATTCTAGCATTAGTGTTGTCCTTACAGTGCTGGCAGAAACTCTACAACTTAGCTGTCTCCAAGACTACTTTCTCCATTGTAGTTATATTGTAGCCCCTTTCAGAAGCAAGACAGGAATCCTATAATAAAGAGGAAGATCTGGTTTGACAGCCTTTCTCTCCACGGATGGACAAATTCCATTCCAGTCCAACCGTTAAGCAAGAGTTTCCTTCTCCTCGTGCTCCCAGTGCTCCGGGTGCCTCTTCCAACCCCCAGCAGCCCCCAGCAACACTTTCAGCTCCAGGTGCATCCGCATCAGTGATTTCGCCTTGCATTGTAGATGAAGAAGCGACTAGTGATGGAAAAAGGCAAGGGGTAGGAACAAGTCAGAAACTGAGCGGTGCCCAGGGAACAACAGAAGGGCCTGTCCATATCTTTCTGGGGACGGGGTATTCAAATCCCTACAGAAATGAATCTAGTTTTCAGAATGAAAGAAACCTAGGACTAATGTGGAATACAGAAGGAACAGCAGAGTCATAGAGTGAAAACCCAAAGTCTAGAGCAGCCAGCTTAGAAAAATACTGAACACTCCTTCCTTCACGTGCCGCCTTCTGGGTAAGTCTCACCCCATCACTCAGATTCAAATTACTTGTTTCACTTCTACAACATTGCTTCACTCTAAAGCACTTCTTTCACTTAAATTTTAATGACAGGTATTTTTGTTTTTATCTTCACATCTATTTACTTCTATGTCTCTGTGTTTATTGACACCCAGACCCATGCTATGTGCCTAGCAGGTATGTAATAAAGCTCTTGATTTGCAGCCATATCTCTGCTATATACTGAATTATTGCTGCCCTTTACCCAGTGCCTCTGCTGTGCCACAACCCTTGTTCCCAAGATAATGCTCTTTCCGAGAAGCAAGAGACCAAAGTTCCTAAATCAGCTTGATCTGTGTTCTCTTTCTGGACATGTTTTCGTTACACACAGCTTAAAGAATATCCTACCAAACCCAGAAATGTGATCATCAGCCCCTTAGGGAAGGTTGCAATCTCGTAAGTTTGTTAAGTGAGAAGAGAGGGCTGCAGAATTGTGATGTTCGAATGGATTCATACGGCTGTCTAGTTTTCATGTGATATCAAGTATAAACAACAAATGACAATTGAATTGAGAAAAATCCTCTAACTAGAAAATTAGAGATAAGCACTTACCTTTAATTTGATAAATATGAGTATTTTTAAGTTTAGTAGATTGGGAATAGCTTCTTGAAAATCCTTGTCTACTAATTCCATATCATTGTTACTTAAGGGTCCTTTATAATGATAATTTTTTTCTCATTTTTAAGTCTTATATGAGTATTTTCTCTCTCTGCATGTCTAATAAGTCATTCGCAGTATGGTGGATATTTTTAGAGCTGCATTGTTGAAGGGGTGGATTTTCTTTCTTCCTTTAAGTGTTGTTCTATTCTGGCAGGAAGTTCCCATTCCTGCAGGTCAGTCTGATGTTTTTGAGAATATTTTTAAGATTTTTTTTTTATGAAAGATCCTGATTCGCATTTACTTTGCAGCTAGATTAGCCCTAATCCTAAAATATTGTTTTTCTCGGGTCTCCACTGAACAGATGCCTAGAGTATACAGAGAGGCTTCCCCTGCCTGGGTGATTGGAACTGGAAAGTCCTTCAGCCTTCTGGGGATCAAATAGCTGTTCAGCTTTCAGATCCCTCCTGGTGTTTCCTACCCAGTAGCTCTTAGTCTAACGCAGCAGCCAGGGAATGAGTAGATTAGTAGGCAGGCATTCAAGAGACCACAGTGTAGATTTCTCTTTGCAGCTTCCTTCCCTCTTGTTCTCGGCTCAGTGAGGTGGCCCTGTTGTGCTTGGGTTTCCTCTCCTCCAGCCACAGCATGAAAAGTGCCTATAGGCACAAAGCTGGGGATCTCACTTATTAGTTCCCTTTGCTTTAGGGATCACAGCCATTTGCCAATTCAACATCTGAAAAGAGTTACCGAGTATTTTACACCCAGTTGTTTAAGATGGGGAGGCTAGTCCACCGTAGGTACTTTCTCATGGTTGGAACAGGAAGTGAGGTTAGTTTATTAAAATCTACACTGAGTGGCAAGTGGTTGGCATAGCAGTTAAGGTCTTCTGCTTTGGATGCCCACATCCCACATCCAAGTGTGTGGGATCAAGTACCAGCTCTGCTCTGAATCCAGCTTGCTGCTAAGGTGATATGTCAGTAATTGGGTTCCTGCCATATACCCACGACGCCTGGATTGAGTTCCTGGCTCCTGGCTTTGGTCCAACCCAACCCCAGCTGTTGTGGGCTTTAGAAAGTGAACCAGCAGATTGGAACTCTCTCTATCTCTCCCTCTCTCCCTTTCTCTCCTCCTCTCTTTCAACCTTTCAAATAGATAAAATAATAAATAAATCTTCATTCATCCTTAATTGAGAATATATTCCAGGAATTTGTAGCGACTTTTTAAGATACGTACTACAAATGATTATGCTTGCTCGCTCTCTCTCTCTCTCTCTTTTATCAACAAAAGAGACCAAGTTATTTAGCCTAATTACCTTGTAGACATGATTTCTTTCTTTGGTGGAGCAAGGGATGATCAGGATGTCTGGGCTCTCTGGGAGTTTGTGCAGCCTGAACACGGTGTAAATATCTAGTGAATCCAATAACCCACACCCTTTGTAATGGTCCCCAAAGTGCTTATCTGTTTGGAAGCTGTTGCCTGGAACTGTTTTTAACGGACTCTAACTAGGAGTTCAGCTGAGCTACACCCAATGTTTTATTACGTTTACCTGAAGAGAAACTGTCAGGAAAAATATAGGTAGAGCACATGGTAGAAAGTAATTCAGACTTCATTATGGTAAGATGAACAGGTGATAGGACCATGGCCCATAAGTTTGTTTGTGTAGCAGAATTCTGCTTGACGCTTAACTGCATTTTCGTGTGGACGCTAGATTGGGAGGGGAGGAGATTTCTAGCTTTGGCTCCTTTTACATGTCAGGAGCCACCAAAAAGATCCTGATTTCTGTAAACAACTTAAATCACTGAAGTCACTTCACAAAGTGCTGGGCGGTTGGAGCTTTCTACCTTTTGTTTCATCTCCTTGGGCTCTGTGACTAACAAGCGCACCAGCTGAACAAGGGCAGTTATTTTCTCCTTTATAATTTTGTTCTTGAGAGTTTGCAAAGGTACTTGGGGGTAATAGAGATTTATGAGTAATTTCCAGGTAAGTCTACTGGACAAGTTCTCAATAGGTTCATTTCCTTTAACCATTCTCCCTTGCCTGAGGTAATACAAACAAAGGAACACACAAATCATCTGGATACTCAGAAGGAGTCGTGGTCTTAACTTTGTGTGTAATTCTTTCCGCAAATATTACACTTACATATCTTGTACTTGCCAATCCGCTGTGGCTTATTTTTTAAAAATAAAAATAATATTTTGTTGCAAACAAACTTTAGGAATATGTTTTTTATGTTTTTTGTTTTTTAGCTGGGTCATGGTAGGCTCTGAAAAGATATGAAGCAGACAAGTTTCTTCTGTTCTCATTACCTTGCCACCAAGTTATAGTGAAAGCACGAATCAGACCAAATTTTTATACAATCAGATATTTATTAAACAATCATTTATTTGCATGCACAAAATCATTCACATATTCTGTTCTGAAGAAAACTGGTGAAGTCCAAGCTTTCTGTCCTTTTAGATGCTAGAACAACAATCTTAGGTGAAAGATTCTGTTGATGTGGAGATTGCAACATTGCATTTACCCTATATCAGCATTAGGCACAGAAATCCAACTAACTAGAGATCAAGATGTTGGTAATATCCCTACAGATACAAGCTAGAAGACTTACCAGATTCATGTACCTGCCTCATAAGAGTGTTATCCCTAATGTAGTGGATTTTAGCCACTTCTCATATCCTAAATGTCTTTAATTTTGGAAATATGACTCATTTCTGTCATGTATCATTCTAGTTATTATCTTCATCAATAAAATCATTTCTTATTTATTTATTTATCTATTTGAAAGTCAGAGTTACACAGAGAGAGAAGAGGCAGAGAGAGAGAGAGAGAAAGAGAGAAGGGTCTTGCATCTGATGGTTCACTCCCCAGATGGCCCCAACGGCAGGAGCTGTGCTGATCAGAAGCCAGGAGCCAGGAGCTTCTTCCAGGTCTCCCACGTGGGTGCAGGGGCCCAAGGTCTTGGGCCATCTTCTACTTTCCCAGGCCATAGCAGAGAGCGGGATTGGAAATGGAGCAGCCAGGTCTTGAACCAGCACCCATATTGGATGCCGGCGCTTCAGGCCAGGGCATTAACCCACTGCGCCACAGCGCTGGCCCCAATAAAAGCATTTCTAATATTTGCCATGCCAATTAGCAAACTGTAGGTATGTTTTTTGAGGTACATATAGCACACATATTTGGAATAATCATTCCTGGAGGTCAAGATGATTTTTGAACACTAAAAATGTGCATTTTTATTTAAGGTATCAGACTAACCTAAGTCCATGCTAAAGCTATGTGAATGTAAATTACAGATACATTAACCTATTCTTGTACCCAAACATAAGTATTTCAACTGTAAAAGATCATGTGAAATAAAGAAAAAGAGATTTTGGGCTTCTTCAAACCTGCAATACACAATCTGCTGAGTAAATTTTCAAAGAGGTGATGGTGAGGGTCATGGTGGATAGAACAGGTGATATTTCCTAAACCTAGCTGACCATGGAACTAAGTATCTCACGGGAACAGGGCTCCTTAGAAGGCGTTTTGGCAAATGCCAGTCTAGCTGAATTATGTAAACAGATTTCAAGGAGAAAACCTGAAGATCAGTGGACTAGTTATGACACAATAAGAAACACAAAACAATAAAAACCTAACTCAGAATGAGAAAGTGAAAAATCATAGAAAATCCTACCAGACATTTAAAACAGAGAAGTAATTAAGGATATTAACATCACTTTACTGCCTTGCCTATAGAGATTTTCATAATCCAAGTTGATGTTCTCTATCTCCAGACAGGAATGATATGAATAGGACTCACTATAGAATCTAGTAGTAAAGAGATTACTTGAGTGTAACCAAGTGATAAAGCAGTCAAAATTTCTCAAAAGATTTATCCATCCTTACTATCTCTGTACGTTGTCCTTTCATCCAATCTTGCACAGAAACAATCTTGTTAGGGTCACTGACTGCCTCTCATTACCAACCCAAGTGAATGAGTTTCAGTCTTCTCACTGAACCTCTCACTAGCCTTGGACACAGCTGATCACTCCCTGCAACGGGCAGAGGTCTAACACGATTGGCAACCTTAGCTTTGAGCCAGTCTCCCCGGTCCACGCATTGGTCATCACAGAAAGGATGACAAGTGACCAGGCACGGGAGATGCTGAGGCACCGTGGTGTAGCCCTAGATAACACAGCAAGTCAGCACAGAGGGCAGTAGTGTGTGTCCAGAATCCAAATTTAGATCCGGGACACATGGTGAGCTAAAGCCAGTTCCTATAGATTAAGGTCATTACGTTAGAGTTCCATGGTGAAATGGTGTAGCTTTTGACTGGGGCTTCCACAACCCGGCAGAGCCTCATTCTAGACAGGCAGAATACGATTGCCACTAAACCACCAAAGTTTCCTGGGCTGCTAGAAGAGTAGCAGAAGCCAGTCTTGCTGTCTGTCACCCAGCAAATCTCTTCTGATCTGCTCTGTTAAGAGGGCACTCTGCCAGCCTTTCTCAGAAACTACACTTTCCATAATATTTATGATGTGCTACACTGCTTGTCTCAATTCAGTCTTTCTTTTTTGAGGTTTATTTATTTTCATCTACTTGAAAGGCAGATGAGAGAGAGAGAGAGAAAGAGAAAGAGAGAGAGAGAGAGAGAGAGAGAGAGAGAGAGAGAGAGAGAGAGAGATTCCATTCTCTGAGTCACTGCCCCAAATGCTTACAATACCCAGAGCTGGACTAGGCCAAAGACAGGAACCTGGAATTCTATCCCTGTCCTCCATGTGGGTATCAGGGTCCCAAGCACTTGAGCCGGCACCTGCTACTTCCCAGGATGCATCAGCAAGATGCTGGATTGGGAGCGGAATAGTTGGTGCATGAACCTGCCTTCCAATATGGGAGGAGGGCTTCCAAGCACTGACTACCCGTTGTGCCACAACACCCGCCCCTCAGTCTCTCTTTGCTTGACTTGCACAGGATGGTGTTTCTCTCACCTGTAGTCATTCATCTCTGCTGGGTTTTCCTCATCTTCCATATCTTTCCATGTGGAGCAGCCCAGGGCGCCAACTCTGACCTCTTCTCAGGCACTTCCTAGGTGACCCCATTCAGGGCAGTAGCCTTAAAGCTCATAAACTGACAATTCCAAATTTTAACCCTATCTTTTTCTCTCTCTTGAACTCTAGATTCATATATTCAACTGACTACCTCTCATTTCCACTTATATGTATAATAGACATCTTCAACTTAATCTGTTCAATTCTGAAATCATCATATCTCAACCTCCACAAAATGCTACTCCAAAAATCAGTCCTTGGCACCACAGTGCAATAGGTGATTTTATCATCCAGCCAGCTGCCCGTTAAAGAAACAGCAATAATGGTCAACTCCTGTCTTTCTCTGAGTTACCATTCTGTGCCCACGAAGAAATCTTGGCTGCAACAGCTTCAGAATATGTCTTGTACCACATCACTGTCCACTGCCCACTCTCTGCTGGGATGGCTGACATAGCCTCTTTGTTGGTCTCCTTTCTTCAGGCTTCCTCTTCTGGGGTCTATGCGCTACACAACAGCCATAGAGCATCTGAAAACATCAATCAGTTCTTGTCTTGCTCTTCTACTCAACTCTCTAAAGTCGTCCTAACAACTCGAGAATAAAATCAAAGCCCCTTCATTGCTTACCAGGCTATCCAGCTCAGGCCATGTGCCCCTTCCTGCCTCATTTCTCACCACCTGACTCTCCCTCTTCTGTTCCTCAAGTTCTCTAGGCATGCTCCTACCCCAGGGCCTTTGCACTTGGTCTCTCCTCTGCCTGAAATTCTCTTCCCACAGAAGTTGGTAATATGAATGGTAATATGGTTTTTAGCTTACCACATTTTGTAGTTAAAAAGGAAAAAAGACATATTTTTAAAAAATTAATTTATTTATGAGGTAAATTATGTTATAACAAATCCACATTGCACCCCCCCCCCCCCCGGGCAGCATATAATGGGATATGCTTGTACATATAAGAGGGCAAGGACAAGTGTAAACTTATAAGATAAAAACCTGAGACCTCACAGGTATTCCTGGATCCAGACTCACTGGATTCCAGCCACTTCAGCTGAGTTGCTTTTCACTTCAAAATTTAAATTCCTGCAATTCAGTGAGCAACCTAAGGCACTGGCAGGTCTAATCATCATGGCCTCCAGGCAGCCTTGGGACTGGGACCAAGTCGCCCACTGGGCACCTGGGGCACAGGGCCTGGGGATCACAGAACTTTTAGGAGGACCAGGAAAATGTTTACTTGTTTTTTAAAAAAATATTCTATTGATTTATTTGAAAGGTAGAGTTACAGACCGTGAGAGAGAGAGACAGAGAGTAAGGGCTTCCATCTGCTGGTGCACCTAAATGACTACAATGGTCAGAGCTGGACCAATCCGAAGCCAGGAGCCAGGAGCCCCCTCCAAGTCTCCCATGCAGGTGCAGGGGCCCAAGTGCTTGGGCCGTCTTCCGCTGCTTTCCCAGGCCACAGCAGAGAGCTGGATCAGAAGTGGAGCAGCTGGGACACAAACCGGCATCCCATATGGGCACTGCAGGTAGAGGACTAACCCATTGCAACAGAGCACCAGCACCAAGTTAAGCTTTTACATGGGATACAATGATTTAAGTTGCAATAGTGATCTATTCATCTTTATACCAACACAGCCATAAAATATAACAATATTTTTTATGAAGCAAGGGGTCCAGAAAGCAAAAGTACCCAGGGCCCATGGAAGCCAGTGGTGGCCTGGTTGTGCCACAAGGGAAGGCGACAGAGTCCGAGATGTTACTGCAAAGCTGTGAAGTGGAAGACAGAGAACACTGCAGAGAGATTGCCTCCTTGGGTTTCCCCACGGCAAAAGGAAAACACTGCTCACAAACATCCCCATACATGACTCCTCCTGTTGAAATCACAGGGCAGTCCCCGACTTGCTGGCAGAGTAGGGGCAGCTGTTTCCTGCTGCTCGGAGGCAGCATGACTTCTGAGGGGCTGGTGTGGTTTGGGTGGTGCATGGAGCACACAAATGTGAAAGGAGCGCTCTCTCTGCTTCTCAAATAAATAAATAAAATAGTAATGACAATCACAATAAATCAGTATAGCTTGGAACAGATTAGAGGACAGGTATAGAATTAGCAACATTATCAAACTCCATAAAAAGAGAAGAAAACATGATGATAAGTATTTGACATGGGGTGGGCAGGAAGTAGAGGAGGGTAGGGCGGGGGTGTTTCTGAAAACTGTTCTGTTAAAGACCAGCAGGGTGTCATGAAAACACCAGTGTCCACATCAGAGTACCTGTGTTTGATACCTGGCTCTAGCCACTGACTCCAGCTTCCTACTAACGCAGACCCTGGGAAGTTGCAGATGATGGCTCAAACGATTGTGTTCCTGCCAGCCCAGTAGGAGAGCTTGACTGTGTTCTTAGCACCTGATTTTGGCATTTGGTGAGTGAGTCATTGGGTAGGAGCTCTCTCTTTCTGTCTGCTCTCTCTGCTTCTCAAATAAATAAATAAAATAATAATGATAACCACAATAAAAGAAAACAGCGTAGCTTGGCACAGATTAGAATAGGACGATGCATAGCAGTGTCTGGATGAACCACCCTACCTTAGCACTCTCTCGGAAATAGAACACATACCAAAGTCATCTAGAGAGCTTTTCACAGAGTGAGAGTCTAACATTTTCCCCTCTACAGCCCCAACACTGCCACAGTAAGCCATTGTTTCTGTCACAGTCAGCTATCATTTCTGATAAAAATGTATTTCCCAGTGTGAGGAATCTGGGCAAAGGGGGAAGCCCTGATAACTCATGAAGAATTAGTGGGGAAAACCTGGTAACTGCTGATATGGAAGACAAAGTTGTATGGAGATACTGAGCCACGACTTCCTTATCGTTTACTGCTTCTGGGTACTGTATTGCTTGCACGTATTTCAGCTCATTTAGATCTTACCATAATGATACATGGTGGTTATCATTATTGTCACCCCCTCAGAGAGTTTAGGTAACTTGACCAAGGCCACATGGCCGTGCAATGGCAGTGCTGGGAGGCAGGCCCGAGTCTGACCCCAGAGCTTGCACTTGAATAGTGGCTGAATCGAGGAATCAGTAGTTAAAAATGACACCCACACGAGTCACAAATACCTGTCTGTCTGAAGCGTTCAATAGATCTTTCTATTTTATCAGTAATGTCTTCTGTGTTCTCCTCCACGCCTTGCTTTATGTAACTCTAGGACAGAGCCCGTTTCATCATCACTGCATTTCCTAACTCAGTGATAATGAAGCCCTGCGTGGATGCAGCCATTCCCCTGGAGGTGCCTCCAGAAGGCTCTTGTTTTAATAGACACTGGCCACGTTATGAAATCGCTGCATTTGTACCTTGCGCTGCCATTGGTGTTCAAGCAAGTCTGGGTTTATGCATGTCTCCCACTGTTTGCACTAGTGTTTCAACATGGTTTTACCCTCTCTGGTGGATTTTAGTATCCAGTTCAAATCGTTTTCTCCAGGGCTGGATCTGAACACAGGGACTCAGGCACACCCCAGGTCTTAGTTCAGTACTCCTGCCCTACTGTGAAAAGGTCTTAAAACCCATTGCTGGAGCCGGTGCCATGGTGCACTAGATTAATCCTCCATCTGCAGCGCTGGCATCCCATATGGACACTGGTTCTAGTCCCAGCTGCTCCTCTTGCAGTCCAGCTCTCTGCTGTGGCCCGGGAGTGAGAGGAGGATGGTCCCTGCACCCGCATGGGAGACCAGGAAGAAGCACTTGGCTCCTGGCTTCGGACTGGTGCAGAGCCGGCCGTAGCGGCCATTTGGGGGATGAACCGATGGAAGGAAGACCTTTCTCTCTGTCTCTCTCTCTCTCTCTGTGTCTGTAACTCTACCTGTCAAATAAATAAATAAATAAAATCTTAAAAAAAAGCAATTGCTTTGCTTCTTCTATTTTCTTACTTTCCTGCTCCTTTTCTGTGGACTTGAGCAGGTCTGCAGAGGCACACAGCTTTTTCTTCAGACTTCGCTGCCCTTCCACACGGCCTTGGTATGGGCTCCACACTCCTCTCCCAACCCAAATGAGAATTGTTACCTCTCAGGGAGCAGGAAGTTCTTTTGAGAGTTTTTCTCTGTTAAAGGCATTTTGTACTTCTGGGAAGCACAGGAATGCCATTTCTGAAGGCACATCACCCAGTCCACTGTTTAAGCATATAGTCCACCCTGATGGAAGGCTGAACAATAAATTGTTTCGCATCTGTATTGATCTGCTCAACTGCTGATGAAACGGGGCCCACAATAAGCAAAGTGCTTTTTCTGCAGAGCACAATGGTAAGGGCTTATTCTGCCAATTCTCTTTACTAAGGTGTATGTGTGTTGCAGTTCATATATCTTTATGATTGTAAAAATAATACATAACTACCAGAGCTATTTGGAAAACAAAGAAAGACAAAAAGACAACTATGAAATACTCCAGAGTCCAATTGCCAGAGATAATGTATGTCACTTATGTTAAGACATAGCTGTATATCCAGCTGGCCGCTAAAAAGACATGTTCTTTTCTTTTTTTTTTAAGATTTATTTATTTATTTGGAAGTCAGAGTCACACAGACAGCGAAGGAGAGGCAGAGAGAGAGAGAGAGAGAGAGAAAATTTTCCATCCACAGGTTCACTCCCCAGTTGGCTGTAATGTCCAGAGCTGCACCGATCCAGAGCCTGCCAAGAGCCAGGAGCCTCTTCCAGGTCTTCCATGTGGATGCAGGGGCCCAAAGACTTGAGCCATCTTCTACTGCTTTCCCAGGCCATGGCAGAGAGCTGGATAGCAAGTAGAGCAACTAGGACTCAAACTGGCACCCACATGGGATGCCGGCACTGCAGGCTGCAGCTTTACCCGCTATACCACAGCACCGGCCCTGAAAGACATGTTCTATTTGTCGTTTATTTCCTGTAACTAATTCATTGTGATTTTCATATCATCAGGATTCTTCTACTACATAATCCTTTGTTGATTTATTTAGTTTATAGATTGGATCTAACATTATCTAAATGTAATCACATGAAATTGCTACTATTGAATAGTTAAGTATCATCTGTGTTTCAACCTGATATTTCCCTGTTCCTGGATTCTTAGGTTATTTCCAGTTTTTTTCTTTTACAAGCAATAATGCAATGAGCATTTTACCCATAAATCTCTTTTTGAAACTATGACTGTTTTCTTAGGATAAATTTCTGGTAGTACAATCGCTGAGTCAAGAACAATGGACATTTTTATGGCCTTTGACACATTCTGCGAACTTCCCCTCCAGATAATGCTGACTTACACCTTCATTGTTTTTTAAACTCAATTATTCTTTTCACCTACCCTTTATATTAATACCATGAAATCATGTGACAGCTGAATTCTGAGGTTCACCCTAACACAGGTAACAACTGATGGGTATAAAGGAAAGATGTTATTTCCTCTAAGGTACCAAGGAATGGGGGAGGGGCATTTCATCTCTGGTTAAGACGCCAGCATTCCATGTTGGAATACTTGGGTTCAATACCTGGCTCTGCTCCTGACTTAAATTCCCTGCCAATAAAGACCCTGGGAGGCAGCAGGATGGCTCAAGTTATTGGGTTCCTGCCACCCACACGCTGGATTGTGTTTCCAGCTTCCAACTGTGGCTCTGGCCCAACCCCAGTCATTGAGGCATTTGGGGAATAAACCAGCAGATGGGAGTGCTCTCTTTCTCTAAAAACAAATTTAATAAATGTTAAAAGTAGTTTTAAGGGTAAACCAGGCTTGTTGACAAAACCTGTGTCTCAGGGTTGCTCACTTTAGAACCTCCTTGTACCTTTTTTTTTTTTTAAGATTTATTTTATTCATTTTGGAAAACAGAATGACAGAGAGAGAGAGAGAGAGAGAGAGAGAGAGAGAGGAGGAAGAATGAGAATCTTCATATGATGATTCAGTTCCCACATGGCCTCAATGGCACAAGCTGGGCCAGGCTGAAGCCAGGAGCCTGAAACTCCCTCTAGGGCTCTTACATGGGTGCAGGAGCTCAAGCACTTGGACCATCTTCTGCTGCTTTCCCAGGCCATAGCAGAGAGCTGGATGGCAAGTGGAGCATCAGGGCCTCAAACTGGAGCTTACGTGGGATGCTGACATTGTAAGTGGCAGATTAAACTCGCTGTGCCACAATGCCCACCTCTTTCCTTGGAAACTTGGTTGAACTTAATTTGAAAAATGTAGTCCAAAATATTTTTACAATGAGGACTCCCAACAATTTGTAGTCGACATCTTTGTCAAGAAAGGAACCCAAAGGCAATTTTGCTTCCACATGCAGTCTGGGTCAATGGAACTTCAGTCGCCACTTTCTGTGCTTTCTAAAATTCCTTTCTACACAAATTATAGAACTTATCAACCCCAAACATTTTATTTTGCCAGTGGGGCTTATCTAGTAATAGCTAGTGTTATAGCTTTCAATTGCTTTTGGAAAATTATCTGTTGGGAAAAGGCTGTTGTGATTTTTAGAGTCCTATTAAACCATCTTGAGTTACAGGTAGTGACTCCAGCAATAGGTTTACAACCTGATAGAAAATACACGCCTGTGATTTGCTTGTATACTAATGGACACCACACACATAACTGAGTTATTGCACGCTACTGAGTCATATTAGTAAATTATGGTCAACATAGTCTTTCTTCTTTCCTGGAACACGCTAACTCATACTGAGCATTTTTCTGATAAAGATTATCTTTCCAAAAACCTCTGTGCCTCTCCCTTACCAAGCTGTGCACTTATAAATCTAAAATAAAATATGAACAAAAGCTCTGATGCTCAAAACAGGAACAGAATTTATAAGTAAAGTTTGTTAAAACAACACTGAAATAATAATTATCAAATAAGTAAAGATTTTTTTAAGAACTCCAGTAGTGAGACTGGCACCCTCTGCAAGTACTGATGAGAGTGAATTAGTAAAACCTTTCTGAAAACAACTTAACAATATGCTTTATTTATTTAACAATATGCTTTACTAATTTAACAATATGTTTTATTTATTTATTTGAAGATTTCTTTCTTTATTTATTTGAGAGGTAGATTTACAGACTGAGAGAGGGAGAGACAGAGAAAGGTTTTCCATCTGCTGATTCACTCCCCAAATGGCTGCAACTGCTGGAGCTGGGCCGATCCAAAGCCAGGAGTCAGGAGCTTCTTCTGGGTCTCCCACATGGGTGCAGGGGCCCAAGTACTTGGACCATCTTCTACTGCTTTCACAGGCCACCAGCAGGGAGCTGGATTGGAAGTGGAGCAGCTGGGACTCAAACCGGCATCCATGCCGGCGTTGCAAGCAAACGCTTAACCTACTAAGCCACAGCGCCAACCCCAACAGTATGCTTTAGTAAACTTACATTTGGGGCCAGCCTTGTAGCACAGTCAGTTAAACTGCCTACTGCAACGCTGGCATCTCGTATGGGAGCACTGGTATCCAGCTCTGTTCTCACTGCTGCTGTCTGCCAGCCATCTTCCAGCCCCAAGTGCTGGGGTCCTGACTCCAGGGCTGCGGCTGCAGTCAACAGCCGCTCACCAATCTTTTCTTTAGAGTGAAGAGCTTATGGCGGCATCTGCTCAGCCACTCCAGCTGCTAGAGACAGAGGAAGAGCAATGTCCATCTTCCTGGGCTGCTTGAGGCCAGGAGTCTCACTATTGCTGGGAATCTCCTCGAGCAAGATCTAGGCGACAGTCAGCAAAAAATGTGGCATGTCCGTGATGAACAGTGAAGATGTCAAGGCCCCAGTTCTCAAAGGTGGCACCGTCCACAATAAAGGACCCCTCCCCTGCTTAACAGCAAGCTTCTCTCAGCAGCCTTAGACACTACGGACATGGGGCCGGCGCCATGGCACAGTAGGTTAACCCTCCACTTGCGGCACTGGCATCCCATGTGGGCACCGGTTCTAGTCCTGGCTGCTCCTCTTCCAATCCAGCTCTCTGAAATGGCCTGGGAAAGCAGTAGAAGATGTCCCTAGTGCTTGGACCCCTGCACCTGCGTGGGAGACCAGGAAGAAACTCTTGGTTCCTGGCTTTGAATCAGAACAGCTCCCCAGCTCTTCTGGGGAGTGAACCAGCAGATGGATGACCTCTCTCTGTCTCTCCCTCTCACTGTCTGTAACTCTACCTCTCAAATAAATAAACTGTTAAAAAAAAAAAAAAAACATTACGGACCGTAAGAGTCATTTGCCTGCCTGTAGTAACTTGCTATCCTGTAATCGCTGTCTTTGCTGGACATCCGCCCACCTATCTGTTAAGGCTCCCTGATTAAACCAGACAGAATCAACTGTAGTCAAAATTGTGACTGGAGGGGCTGGCACTGTGACGTAGCAGGTAAAGCTGCCACCTGCAGTCCCGGTATCCCACATGGGTGTCAGTTTGAGTCCTGGCTGCTCCACTTCCGATCCAACTCCCTGCTAATGCCCAAGTGCTTGGGACTCTGCTCCCATGCAGGAGATAAATATGGATTTCCTGGCTTTGACTTGGTCATACCCAGCTGTTACAGCCATTTGGAGAGTGGACCAGGGGATGGAAAAAATCTCTGTCTCTTCTTCTCTCTATGTCACTCTGCCTTCCAGACAAATAAATAAATCTTTTTCTTTTAACACAAATCTGTTCTTGTAAATTTCCCCAGCAACTGTGACCAGCACAGATTCTGAGGAAGTAACGCCTGGATGGAGTGAACCTTTTATAAGAAGCAAGTGGAGCTGCCTGCGTGGGGCGGGCACAGTGGGTGCTGTTGATGCCTCCCTCGGCTCCCCATCACTGAGCTGGTGCGCCAGCTGCTGTATTGGCAGTGCCTTTTCCAGAGAATTGTCTGTGGCCAGTAAGAGTTGCCTCAGGAAGTTTTGTCGTCCCCTGCCCTGTCTCCACAAACAGGAATGGCGTGCAGCAAAGACTGGCACCATGCCCGCCCCAGTACAGAATAAACAAGGTGGTGCAATCCAGAGCTCCCCCAGGGATGAACCCAGAGTAGGTTCCAGAGGTCTCCTGCTGGCTATGTTTCCTTCCTCTACCCTATCCAGCTTTTTTGCTGTCCCTCTGTGCTGACAGCTCGCCCTCAATTAATCACTTGTACAAGAATTCCCAGCTCAGGGTCTGCTTCTAGGGAGTCCCAAACAGTCATCATTAAATATTTTTTTAAAAAGATTTTCTTACAAAGATTTTGATGTCTCAGGTAGCATTTTTTAAAGTTTTTAAAAATTTTTATTTAAGTTATACAAGTTTCACATATTTCATATATACAGATTTAGGAACATAGTGACACTTCCCCCCCTACCCACCTTCCCATCCATGCTTCAACCCTCCTCTGTGTGTGTGTGTGTGTGTGTGTGTGTGTGTGTTTCCTCCAAAGAAAACTTTTATTTAAGGAATACAAACTTCGTGTATTTCATAAGTGCAACTTTAGGAATATAGTTATTCTTCCCCCCATACCTGCCCTCCCACCCACACTCCCACCCCTCTTCCTCCTCCCTCTCCCATTCCCAGTCCCATTCTCCATTAAGACTGATTTTTAATTAACTTTATACACAGCAGACCAACTCTATACTAAGTAGAGATTTCAACAATTTGCACAAAAAACAAACAAGGAAAACCTTTCCTCAACCAAGACAAGGGCTGTTCAAAGTCATTGCATCTTGAAGTTAATTTCACTTTTTTTTTGAAACTTAATTACCTTTAAAGAAGCACTCAAGAATGATACATCTTTTGCCAGCACTTAGACATAATTATAATACAACTTTTGAGGACATTGAGTCCTGCTTAGGAAGTTAGTACACAGTGACTCTTGTTGTTAATTTAACAATTAACACTTTTATGTATGACGTCAGTGATCACCCAAGGCTCTTGACATGAGCTGCCTAGGCTGTGGAAGCCTTTTGAATCCACAAACTCTGTCAGTATTTACACAAGGCCATAAGCAAAGTGGAAGTTCTCTCCTCCCTTCAGAGAAAAGTACCTTCTTCTTTGATGACCACTTCTTTCCACTGGGGTCTTACCCACTGAGGTCCTTTATGTAGGACCTTTTTTTTTTTCCAGAGCGTCTTGGCTTTCCATGCCAAGTAGCATGTCAGGTAGCATTTTCCATGTCAGGTAGCATTTTAACTGTAATCCTATATAATTATCCTTTTTCGCAGTGATGATTGACATATTTCAGCTGTTTCTGTTCATTTTTTAAAGACTTTCCAGAGTGTATTTTATGGGGAACAAATTTCTCAAAACAACCTATCACTCATAGAAGAAAACAAAGATGCAATGGTAAAAGATTTTATGTGAAATGGTTTGAGAAATACTACATTATGGATGCTAGTGTTGGAGAGCCACCACACAAATAGTCCATTAAAGTCTGAGGCAGTGCAGCCAGTGGATAAAGGTCCCTGGCAGATTGATGTTCAAATCTCAGTTTAGCTATTAACCATTAGTTAGGAGCCTTGCCTAACTTTTCTGTTACCAAGCTTCTTTTTTTGTTTGCTTGGTTTAAGGTTGTTATTTAATGAATACAAATCTTCATATATACAGCTTTTAGGGATATAGTGTTTCTTCCCCCCATTCCTGCCCTCCCACCTGCACTCCCATTCCACCTCCCACTTCCTCTCACATTCCATTTTCAAAAAGATTCGTTTTTAACTACTTTATGTACCAAAGACCGACTCTTTACTAAGGAGAGATTTCAACTATTTGCATCCACACAGACACACAAAGTATAAGGTATAGTTTGAAGACAAGTTTTACCATTAATTCTCATAGTACTACTCATTAAGGACAGAGGTCCAGCATGAGGAGCAAGTATACAGGACTCCTGTTGCTGATTTAACAACTGACACTCTTATTTATGAAGTCAGTGATCACCCAAAGCTCTTGACATGAGCTGCCAAGGCTATGGAAGCCTTTGAGTTCACAAACTGTAGGTTTTTAGACAGGGCCATACACAAAGTGGAAGTTCTCTCCTCCACCGAGTTTCTAATGTGTGAGATGGGTTTTACGTGTTACATGCTTCACAGTCTCAGTAAAAAACTGAATAAAAAGCATTTAGCACAGTGCAGGCACCTAGAACATTCAATAAATCATGACAAGTAAACGTACATAAATACAAAATGCCTGCCTTGGATTTCAGAGGAATGGGGGAGGACTAGTTAATTTCCTTGACCACAAACTTCTTTTTATTCTCACAAAGAACAAGAAGCAAAGCACACAAAAACAATGAGCTGCAGTTTATAAAAATGCTGATCTGCTAAAACTGGACCATGCTTACTCATCACAACGTGGAGAGCTTTATCTGAAGAATCTGAGCAGTGTAAACAATGAAGCAAGATCGACTTCAGCCAAATGCCCTGATTGACAAACTGGAGCTTTTTGCATTTTTTAAAAATGAAGAATTGCTAGTTTATTCATAAGAAAATAAGTATCTGCTTGGCTTACATCAACATTAAGTTTCCCTGTTGGTTGCATAGTCTTCTGGCCTACATATTCTTGATCTTGTTGACTTCATAACAGGTTAGGAGTTAACTTGAAAAAGGGTGGTCTTCCTGCATCTCAGAACTGAGTGACCCTCCTTGTCCAGCATCCACTGCCCTCCTGGGAGGAATCCCCAGGGCACAGGGAAGCAGAAAGTGAGAAGCTGTCTCCTTGAAGGAAAGGCTTGGTGGTGACTTGATCTCAGGAAAGTCAGTCACTGGGGCCGAAAGCATCCAGCCCAAGGCACTGTGCTTTGTCTATCAGGCACAAGGGGCTTCAGACACAATATGTTTAAAATTAAGACAACAGCAGGTTGCTAAGGCTTTTATAGTAAGGGCTAAGGCAATATACACAGGATTTAGCATGGGAGAGAAGCAGTCTCCTCTTGCCCAGGCCATACACATCTCCACCCACTATGCATCCAAAACAAGATCTGACCCTAACCATTCCTTGCAGCTTTAATGGTTTCTTGTCTGTAGTGGTCAGGCTCCCTCTGAGTGTAACGTTAAAAGACAAGTGTTCCTGGGACATCCTTTGAAAAACAAGCTCTAAAGAGTGTACTTACCAACGGTTTCAAATACCCTGTGTAAGACTGTGTACTTACAAACGGTTTCAAATACCCTGCCAGCTACCCAGTGCCTCCTCTTTGCCTAAATTCTACACTCTTGGTTACAATTTTACCTTGATTTTGTTGGGTGTTCTTAGGAAAGTTACCCCACTTCCACAGGTCAAGGCAAAAGGACCTGTAAATTTGACCTCAGGAAACAGGTTCCTCTTCATTCTTTTTCACCTGGGTTCATAATACGTCCAAAGGTCGGTTCATTGCTACTTCCGTGTTTCCACACCATTCTTTTGTAAACACATGTAACATTCAACCGGCATACCTAATAGTAAACCAACTACCATCGCAAGAGCCTAGGCTCTACTACTTAAACAAAATATACAAGTTAATAGAAAATGGGAATTTCACAATACAAACACACTGATTTCAACAGGAATAAAAATACAAAGGAGATTTATTCCCTCACTTGCAAAGATGTTGGCAGAGGGGTGGGCATTTGACCTGGTCTTTCGGATGACAGCTGGGACAACTGCATCCCACCTCAGAGTGCCTGGCTGGCTTCACATCTCAGCTCTGGCTTTGGATTCCAGTTCCTGCTAATGTGGACTCTGGGAGGCAGCAATGGCAGCTCATGTAGTTGAGTCCCTGCCACCTAAGTGGAAAACCCTGAATAACCTCCTAGTTCTAGGCTTCATCCTGGTCCAGCTTTAGCTGCTACAGGGAAGTGCACCAACAGATGGGAGTGTGTATGCATTCTCTCTGTCTCTCCTCTCCTTTTCCCTCTCTCTCCCTCTCTCCAACTCAAATATAAAACAAACAGCAACAAAACCCAGCTGCATTCTCTTACAAAACAAAGATGTTGCAGGAGGCATTCCCCTTCCTGATGATATAGGCAAGAAAGTAGTTAAGGCAAAGAGAAAGAACTGAGACCACCAACCCTCTCCCCGTGATCTAACTATTTTGGAAAAGCCGCACCCAGCACTGATACCATGTGAAAATAACACCATGTGAAAATATGGTTGCTGATTGCATCCCCAGGATGATCTGTAGCCCATTTAAAATCATTATATTAAAATTACCATGGCCGACACCCATATTCCCATCATGCTTCTGATGCCTTGACACTTCTTCCCAGCCTCCAGAATGGAAAGAAATGAATTTCTGTTGCTTACTAGTCATTCAGTATATAGTATTTTTTGTTATTGCTACCCAAGTGGCCTAAAACATTGATCCAGTACAAACCCTAGGTTTTTTTTTTTTTTAAAACATGAAAACAAAACAAAATAAAACTGGAGTCCTGGAAATCAGCTGACCAAATCCAGGGCAGACATGGTGCTGAGTCATTGTTATGACTCCCCGGCTAAAATACGTGCTCTTGCAGACCAGACACAGTGACTCATACTTCCTTACACTGCCTTTAGTTTTTTTTTAAAGATTTATTTACTTATTTGAAATCAGAGTTACAGAGAGAGAAGGAGAGGCAGAGAGAGTGAAAGAGTAAGAGAGAGAGCAAAAGAGAGAGAGAGAGAAATAGAGGTCTTCCATCCACTGGTTCACTCCCCAGTTGGCCTCAACAGCTGGAGCTGCACCGATCCGAAGCCAGGAGCCAGGAGATTCTTCCAGGTATCCCACACGGGTGCAGGGGCCCGAGGACTTGGGCCATCTTCTACTGCTTTCCCAGGCCACAGCAGAGAGCTGGATTGGAAACGGAGCAGCCGGGACTAGAACCAGCGCCCATATGGGATGCCGGCACTGTAAGCGGTGGCTCTACCGCTGTGCCATAGCACCGGCTCCCCTTACATTGATTTTAGACACCAGGTGAATTGCTGGGCTTGGGTAATACAGTTGGTTCTCTGGATCCATGGGCTCCATATCCATGGATTCAACCAACCCCAGGTGGAAAATATTCAGAAATAATACAGCACCTGCACTGAATCTGTATGAGCTTTTTTTCTTGTCAAAAGTATACTCAAGGATGTGCACAGGTTACATGCAAATACTACACTATTTTACATAAAGAGATTGGTGTCTCTGAATATTTTATTGTCCATGGAGGGTCCTGTGACCTTTCCTCCAAGGATCCTAAGGTGTGACTCTGCTCTATAAACACTTGTAAGTCAACAATACCCTTGCCCAGGGCCAGAATGGGTGTACAGAAGTTAAGACTCTGCTTAGGATGGCATCCCATTTGGAGTGCTGATTTTTTTTTCCCTTTAAAGCTAGAGTGGAAAGACAGAGATTTTCTAAATGCTGGTTCACTCCCTAAATGGCTGCTATGTGCAATAGCCAGGTCTGGGCCAGGCCAAAGCCAGGAGCCTAAAACCCCATCTGGGTTTCCCCATTTCTTTGGGAGATGCCAGCATCACAGTTGGCAGCTTGACCTGCTATGCCGTAATGCTGGCCCCTGCAATTCCAGTTCGCGTCCCTGCTGATCTGCTCCTGATCCAGCTTATTGTTAATAAGCTGGGGAAGCATGGAAGATGGCCTGGGTATTTGTGCCCCTGCTATCCATGTGGGAGACCAGGATGAAGTTCCTGGCTCCTGGCTTTGGCCTGCCTATACCTGGCTGTTGCAGCCATTGGGAGAATGAACCAGCAGACGGACTATCTCTCTGTCCTGTCTCTGTCTCCTTCTCTCTGTCTCTTCCTCTCTGTCACTATGCCATTCAAGTAAATAAATAAATCTTTAAAAAAGAAAATCCTACACAATACCATTGTCTTAAAATGATGCTAAAAGCTTTAATTTCCTCTAAAAAGAACAAGAGAGACATATATTTCTTGAATAACTCAGATCTATGCATAAATATTTAAAATATTAATGTAATTTCAAAAAATAATTGCTAACTTCAATAGTATCATCAAGAAAAACCATGTTGTTACATGATATGCTTTGCTATATAAAAGAATAAATCATTTCCGTCTGGAAAGAACCATTGAGATTATCTAGTACTAGTTTTGAAGAGCAGAAAGTCAGAGCGGGGCAGGCCTTGTGGTGCAGTGAGTTAAGCTGCTGCTTGGGATGCCCATCTCCTGTAGCAGAGAGCCTGGCTCAAATCTGCTTTCCAGCCAGCTTTGTGCTAAAGTGCAGGAAGCAATAGATGAGGCTCAAGGACATGGGTCCCTGCCACCCTCAAAGGAGTCCAGGACTGAAGCCCTGGCTCCTGACTTCGGCCTGTCCCAGTCACAGCTGTTAGAGACATTCGGAGAGTAAACCAGCAGATCTGTGTGTGTGTGTGTCAGTCTCTCTCCTTCTCTGACACTCTACCTTTCAAATGAATGAAAACAAGTAACCATTAAAAGAATTTCAAAGAATTAGAATATCCAGTCTCTCCTGAAGTGAGAGGGCTTTTTGTACAAAAGCATGTGGTATTGACAAAGCACCAGGCAAATAGAACACTGGACAAGCCAAGAAATTCAGAAACAGCCTCCTAGATACATGCACTTACGATTTATGCTGGAGTTCGTATGGAAGATGGATGGGAAAATGACAACTCTATCAAGAAAAGGTTCTGGGCCAATTAACTATCCATTTGGAAGAAAACTAATAGGGGACTGGACTTTGTTCATTTTTGTGTTGCTAACAAAATACCTGCGGCTAGGTACTCATAAAGAAAAGAAGTTGACTTGGTTCATGATTCTGGTGTTTGGAAAGTACAAACAGTTCAGCATCAGCGTCTACTGAGGACTGCCTTATTATGCCACAACATGGAATTTCTGCATCGAGGGTTGGGCAGTGTGCAAAAGGGTCAGGCATGTGAGCTGACCATGCTTAATAACAACCAGCTCTCATGTGAGCTACTCCAGTCACATGAGAACTGACTTACTCTGGAGAGACAGCTCAAATCCATTCAGGAGGATGGAGCTCCCATGACCCAGCCACCTGCCACTGGGCCCTAGCTCTTAAAAGTTCCACCAACTCAACACCACCATACTGGGAGTCAGGCTCTTAAGACATGAACCTCAGGGAACAAACCACACCCAAACCATAACAGAGGGCCTACCTCACTCCACACCGAAATAAAATAAACATATACAGATGTACAGAGATATTTTATATATGAAGATATATAATAGGATATAATATATATTAAAGTATATAGGTTAAAAGCATAAATTTAAGATCTAAAGGTTATATACCAGTGATATCAGAGTGATATCAGATTACTTGCAGCACCCTTAATTAAAAGGGACAAGTGTCTAGAAAATATTGAGAATTTCCATGCATGAATTCTTAGCAAGAATTGATAAAACAATCCAAACAAAAAATGGAAAATTAAAAAGATCTCTTTGAGCAATCATTGAACAGGATATGGAAGCCTAAGTGAACAATTACATATCAAAAGATACTCAACTTCATAAGGGAAGGAAAATTAAAGCCACAGTGACATCCCATTATACATCTATCAGACTGGCAAAAACACTTCTTTACTACCAAGTATTGGTGAGAATTCATTGCCATAGGAACTCCTTTATTGCAATCTGGATTATAAATTGGTACAAGCACTTAAAAAGTTTTTTCCTTTTTCTTTCTTTCTTTCTTTGAGAGGCAGAGTTACAGACAGAGGGAGAGAGAGAGAAGGGTTTTCCATCTGTTGGTTCACTTCCCAAATGGTCGCAAATGCCAGTGCTAGGCTGATCCAAAGCAAGGAGCCAGGAGCTTCCTCTGAGTCTCCCACTTGGGTGCAGGGGCCCAGGCACTTGGGCCATATTCTTCTGCTTTCCCAGGCCATAGCAGAGAGCTGGATCAGAAGAGAAGAAGCTGGGACATGAATATATCCATATGGGATACCGGCACCAGAGGCAAAGACTTAGCCTACTACACCACAGTGCCGGCCCCAGGGAAGTTGTATTTTAGAAAGCAAGAAATTGAGTATCCTCGCAAAAGTCAAAATGGCAATTTGTCTGGGAGCAATGAGAGCACACAGGAGTGTGTGATTTACTGGATGAGGCATAGACCTTTTTGTATATCAAAGTCTTGTGCTAGACCAAGGTTCTACTTATAATCTGGGAGAGTTTAATGGTTTTATGATGATTGCTTAATCAAGCATGTAACTATCCTAGGCTATCTTCTATCTGTATGATATACTTTACAATCACAAAAACAGTTGTACATTGCCAACACTGGATTGAAGATAAAGCAATCTCCAGTCATTACTGTGATGATTAAGACCAGTAGGTTAAGCTTCTGACAGAGATGCATCCCATATGAGCAACTCTTGGAGTCCCAGCTGCTCTACTTCCAATCGAGCTCCCTGCCAGTGCGCCTAGGAAAGCAGCAGAAGATAGCTCAAGTGCTTGGACCCTTGCAGCCACTCTCGTGGGACATGCAGATGGGGTTCCAGGTTCTTAGCTTCAGCTATTGTGGTCATTTGGGGAGTGAAATAGCAGATGGAAGATAACTCTCCCCCTCTTTTTCTCTTCTCTCTCTCTCACTCAACCTTTCAAATAAATAAATAATTTTCTTTTTTAAGAAAAAGAATGTAGCTCTGACCTCCTGGCAGCACGGGTAGAGGCAGCAGGCTACTGAGGGCAGCCGGGGTGGATGGCGACGCGGCTGGCTGCAGAAGTTTGAAATCGGCAGAATGGAAGAGGCTGGAATTTGTGGGCTAGGGGAGAAAGCAGATATGTTGTATACTGGCAATCAAATGATATTCTTCAACATCAAGACTCAAACTGTGGTGGCACAAGTAACAGGCTTCCATTGGAAGAGGATGAGAGCAGTGACTTTATAACAAAGAACTGGAATTTGGTGGGCCCAGGACTGCACACGGGAGTCCAGAGAGCAAATTCCTGGGCGAGAAGCTCAGACAGATCCCCCCGATGGTCAGCAAGATTCAGAGTGCAACAGGAGCAACGAAAAAGCCTTAGGAAAAGAAGTTGTATTACGATGCAAGCCCTAAACCCCCTTTCAACCCCAGAGGAGAAGCCGGCAGCTCTCTGTAGGAAATGTGCTGATCTGGGGGAAAGCAGGAATGTTCAGAAGCAAATGAAGATTCTGCAGAGAAAAGCAAGCCCAGACTGTGGAAGAAAGTCACTTGCAAAGTGAACACAGCAAGGCTGTCTTGGCAAGAAGCAAACGAGAATCTCTTTGCGGGAGACTTCAGCGTCACAATAAGGAGGAAAATGCATAGCAGGCACCAGAGGAAGAGGAACAGCTAGAGAAGCTCCCTGCTAATGTACCTGGGGAAGCAGCAGCAGATGGCCCAAGTGGGAGACGCAATGGTGTTCTAGACTCCATGATTTGGCCCGGCCCAACCTCTGTTGCAGCCATTTGGGGAGTGAACCAGCAGGTGGACGATCCCTCTCTCTCTCTCTCTCTCTCTCTCTCTGTCAACTCTGCCTTTCAAGTAAATAAAATAAATCTTTTTTTTAATAAAGCTTTTATTTAAAGAATATAAATTTCCAAAGTACAGCTTATGGATTACAATGGCTTCCCCCTCCATAACTTCCCTCCCACCCGCAACCCTCCCCTCTCCCGCTCCCTCTCCCCTTCCATTCACATCAAGATTCCTTTTCAATTCTCTTTATATACAGAAGATCAGTTTAGTACATATTACGTAAAGATTTCAACAGTTTGCCCTCACATAGCAACACAAAGTGAAAAATACTGTTGGAGTACTAGTTATAGTATTAATCCACAATGTACAGTACATTAAGGACAGAGATCCTACATGATATTTTTTTTTAAAAATTGATTAATTTTCTATGCAATTTCCAATTTAACACCAAGTTTTTTAAATCATTTTCAATTATCTTTATATACAGAAGATCGATTCAGTATATACTAAGTAAAGATTTCATCAGTTTGCACAGAAACACAAAAATACTGTTTCAGTACTAGTTATAGCATTACTTCACATTGGACAACACATTAAGGACAGATCCCTCATGAGACGTAAGTACACAGTGACTCCTGATGTTGATTTAACAATTTGACACTCTTGTTTATGGCGTCAGTAATCTCCCTAGGCTCTAGTCATGAGTTGCCAAGGCTATGAAAGCCTTTAGGGTTCGCCGACTTTGATCTTATTCCGACAGGTTCATAGTCAAAGTGGAAGTTCTTTCCTCCCTTCAGAGAAAGGTACCTCCTTCTTTGATGGCCCCGTTCTTTCCACTGGGCTCTCATTCGCAGAGATCTTTCATTTGGGTCTTCTTTTTTTTCCAGAGTGTCTTGGCTTTCCATGCCTAAAATATTCTCATGGGCTCTTGAGCCAGATCCAAATGCCTTAAGGGCTGATTCTGAGACCAGAGTGCTATTTAGACATCTGCCATTCTATGAGTCTGGTGTGTATCTCGCTTCCCAGGTTGGATCATTCTCTCCCTTTTTTTATTCTATCAGTTAGTATTAGTAGACACTAGTCTTGTTTGTGTGATCCCTTTGACTCTTAGACCTCTCAGTGTGATCAATTGTGAACTGAAATTGATCACTTGGACTAGTGAGATGGCCTTGGTACATGCCACCTTGATGGGATTGTATTGGAATCCCCTGGCACGATTCTAACTCTACCATTTGGGGCAAGTCCGATTGAGCATGTCTCAAATTGTACATATCCTCCCTCTCTTATTCCCACTCTTATATTTCATAGGGATCACTTTTCAGTTAAAATATAAACACCTAAGAATAATTCCCTGTTTGTCATTTGGACATTTTTAAGATGTGACTTTATAAATAAAATAAATCTTAAAAACAACAACAACTGGCAGGCGCCGCGGCTCACTAGGCTAGTCCTCCGCCTGCGGCACAGACCCCAGGTTCTAGTCCTGGTTGGGGCGCCGGATTCTGTCCCAGTTGCTCCTCTTCCAGTCCAGCTCTCCACTGTGGCCCGGGAGGGCGGTGGAGGATGGCCTAAGTGCTTGGGCCCTGCACCCGTATGGGAGACCAGAAGGAGCACTTGGCTCCTGGCTTCGGATCAGCATAGTGCACCAGCTGTAGCAGCCATTTGGGGAGTGAACCAACAGAAGGAAGACCTTTCTCTCTCTTTCTCATTCTCTCTCTCTCACTGTCTAACTCTGCCTGTAAAAAAAAAAAAAAAAAAAAAACCTGTACAGATGCTAATTCCAGAGGCCTGGAGATCTGAGAACCAGCCTAACAGGCTCCCAGGGGCTGTTGGGGCTGCTGGTCCACTGAGCCACCTTGAGTATTGTGGGTTCTGTTGTCATACTGACTGGAATTCTGATGCCACCAAACATATTACTCTTCCTCATTTATAAAAATGAGATTAATAAGCCTGACCTCATAGGGTTACTGTGATATTTAGAATTATAATGTCCATCCAGGGTTTAGAAGAGTGCCTGGCACTTAGTAATTACTATAAATTTTAGTTATTTTTAATAGTAACACACAATTATGCCTCTTATGAGATTTATCTAGTCCCAAAAGGAACTAATGAATTACACCAGAGGGCTCTCAGCATAAAATTAGGAAAAAATATGCCCCGACCACAGCAGGGAGCTGCACCATTCTCATTCCTTATAACCTATCCGCACGTCTTGCCTGAACTTGTGAGTTCACAAAGTATTCTAGAAAAACACTTGATTCCCGGAAGACCTACTTATATGGAGGAATAATCTCCCACATCTTGTTACCAATCAACTGCACTACATAAGAGGAAATCATTTTTCCAGGAAAATAGCTAAGGCTGGGAATTGATCCAGTTACTTAAAACTGCTGATTAAATCCAACCAGCAAACACTCTCCTAATACAAACCATTTTGAAGCATTGACTGAAGACATTTGGGGGGGAAATACAAACGAGAACTTTGTTATGGGCACCGTGTCCCTCTGTTCTCCAGCACCATGCTATATCCAGTCAGCCCTCTGATTATTGCAGGTAAGGCTATCGTACAGTCTTGTCCTTTCTTTAATCCTCGTTCTTTGGCATCAAATGTGCATCCTAATTGCTGGTTGAGCACAAATTGGTTTTGTTTCATAAAACGTGTAGCTTTGTGAAGTCCAATTTTAATTAACATGGATTCATCAAAGTGCACACAATGGGATAAAATGTGTTTTGTGTCATTTAAAAAGAAATCTATTGAGCAGGCATTGTGGCACAATATTAAGCTGCCACTTAGGATACCCAGGTGCCACATCAGAGCAAGTCCCAACCCAGCTTCTTGCAAATGTGTACCCTGCGAGGCAGCCGTGGTCCAGCAGGACTTGGATTTTTGCCACTCACATGAGACCCGAATGGGCTTCTGAGTTCATGGCTTTAGCCTGGTCCAGCCCTGGCTTTATGGGTATTAGGAGAGTGAACTGGCAGATGGAAGAGCTCTCTCTCATTCTCTTTTGCTCACTCTCTCTCTCTCTGCTTTTCAAATAAAAATAAATAAATAATTTAATGAAGAAATTAATGTTTAAACATTCACTATGGATAACCAAATGTAGTAGCAATCTGACATGTTTTACTCCTGGATACAGTTGCTATTGAACATGGGCCCAAGACTGTCTGGCCTTTATGGGCCCCTTCTTCCATACAAAACATGAACAATTATATTTTATGACTATATAGGTAAAGAGATAAATGCAGCTCTAGCTGCATCCATTATTATATGCTCGTTATTCTCCTATTGTTTTTCTTGTGGTTTTACAAGGAATTAAAATGAAAACATCCTCATGGCCCCCTAAAAGATTCCTGGGCCTTAGACACTGCCTGTGGCGCTTAAGGAGGAAATTGGCTGCTAAAAGCAGCCGGGCCCTTGGAAGCACCGGGCTTTGTGGTCGCCCCGCTTCATGCCTTGTCCTGATTAACCTCCACACAACTCTTGTGACTTAAGTATTAACAGTGTTCCCACTTTACAGATGAGAAAACTTCAGCCTAAAGAAGCCACAGAAGAAGTAACCACAAATTCCAGACTCAAATCCAGCCCCTTTGGCTTTTGAAGCCCATGAACTTCATCTCCATACCATATCAGTTTCCAGAAAGGGCTAGCTCAGTGAGTCACTAATCCAGAGAGTGACCTGGGTATCAGGGCAGACGACAGTCAAGGCCTGAAATGGGCTCTTTCCTTCTGAGCTATAAAACAATGGACTTTTGGGGCTGGCACTGTGGCCTAGTGGGTAAAGCCGCTGCCTGCAGTGCCAGCATCCAATATGGGTGCCAGTTCTAGTCCCCGCTGTTCCTCTTCTGAGCAGCTTTCTGCTACAGCCTGAGAAAGCAGTGGAAGATGACTCATGTCCTTGGTCCCCTGAAGCCACATGAGAGACCCAGAAGAAGCTCCTAGGTCCTGGCCTTGGATCAGCGCAGCTCTGGCCATTGCAGTCATCTGGGGAGTGAACCAGCAGATGGAAGGCCTCTCTCTCTGTCTCTACCTCTCCCTGCTTCTCCTCCCTCTATGTAACTCTGACTTTCAAATAAATAATAAATAAATCTTTTTTTTTAAAATGGACTTCTTTCAGCGAACTCAAAAGGCTTCCATAGCCTTGGCAACTCATGACAAGAGCCTAGGGAGATTACTGACACCATAAGCAAGAGTGTCAATTTGTTAAGTCAACAACAGGAGTCACTGTGCACTTACTCCTCATGTAGGATCTCTGTCCTTATGTGCTGTACATTGTGATTTAATGCTATAACTAGTACTCAAACAATATTTTTCACTTTTCTGTGTGGGTGCAAACTGTTGAAATCTTTACTTAATATATACTAAACTGATCTTCTGTATATAAAGAGAATTGAAAAGGAATCTTGATGTGAATGGAAGGGGAGAAGGAGCGGGAAAGGGGAGGGTTGCGGGTGGGAGAGAAGTTATGGGGGAGAAAGTCATTGTAATCCATAAGCTGTTCTTTGGAAATTTATATTTGCTAAATAAAAGTTTTAAAAAATGGACTTCTTCACCAGCCATGAAATCCTACAATAATAAAACACAGACCGAGTGCCCGTAATGCAGATGTTGAACACATTGAATTGCAGTCAACCTGACGATTCCTCGAGAAACAAAATCGAGAGTTGCAGGATTTTCGTAAAATCAGGAATTGTTAGTATTTTATAAATAACTGTAACTTAGAGATTCTCAAGTTAAATTCACTTTGGAAAATGAAGACATTTTCATTGTGTGGTCATCATTTTCTGGACAGTCACCTTCTTGTGCCCCCATATAAATTCTTCACATTGTATCCTCTTTCTTTTCTTTTCTTTCTTTCTTTCTTATTTTTTTAAAAGATGTATTTGACAGATGGTGTGGGGTGGGGGTGGGGGCTCTTCAATCTGCTGGTTTATTGCCCAATTGCCTGCAACAGCCAGGGCTGGACCACACCAAAGCCAGGAGACAGGAACTCCATCTAAGTCTCCCATATGAGAAGCAGGGAATCAAGTACATGGGTGACCAGCTGCTGCCTCCCAGGCACATGAATGGAAAGCTGGATTGGAAGCGTGGGAGCCAGCTCTCACCTGCACTCCAATATGGGCATAGGCAACCCAGGCAGTGCCTTAACCTGTTGCACACAGCGCCAGCCTGCATCCTCTCTTCCTGCTGAGCAGTTTTAGTAAACGAGTACCAGCACTGATCAGATAGCGCAGGCATGGATCCCTTCGCAGACCAGCAGAGCTATTTTGCAAGAAATGTGTGGATAGGGTCCGCAAAAGGAAAAAGAACATTCAAGAAACCCTGCGATGTAGTAAACAGACTGCATAGCCCATAGGTTATGCAACCCAGCATAACCGACAACCCAGCTGAGACCAAGGGGCAAGCAAAAACAAGCCCTCCTGAGTTCCCCAAAGGGCAGTTGTCAGAATGATTAACCTTAGTTCCAATGGGACATAGTGACCTCCGTCAGGTCAGCTAATGGCACCAGACTGGGTGCCTTTATTTCCTGGCCAATCACACTGCACTATTTTCCTCCGTGTTCAAGAGAAGTGACCTAAAAGCTTTGGAGGCACCAGTCAACGGTGCCTAGATACAACTACCCTTCAAACTCATGTTGTCCTCACATTTCTTTGTGGGAAAAATATCCTGCAGCCAATGATACCGCTCTGTACCCCGGGAAGAGATTGTTTAGCTGCAGCCTTCAATAGCAAGGGGAGGAAAATTCATTTGCTGGCTGGCACTCAGAACTGTATATTTGGTGCATTGTCTGGAAAAGAGGCGGAACTCACTGTAGGGAAAACTCCACCTATGATAGAATCTACACTTTGGCCTCTGAAGCTTTGTAAAATCTGAAAGTGACAGAACTTGGTGTTTTGGTTGGTGGTTGACTTGGAGTGCTTCCTGTTATTGTCCCATGTAGACAGGAGGGAGGGAGGACAGCAGCGCCTCGCAGGAGCCCCCCGCTGCAGCTGTCCTTCCTGAAGGAAGAGGCGAGGGGCTGCAACCCCCAGAAAGTCAGAGGCGGTTATGAACTCACGCACTTTACGAATTTGCCAGCCGTCATTTAAGTTTTATAATTTTTTATTATTTATTGTTTTAAAGACACACACACACACACACACACAGAAGATCTTCCACCCCCCTGGTTTACTCCCCAAACACCCACCACAGCCAGATCTGGGCCAAGCGACGCAGGGAGCCAGGAACCCCACTCAGGTCTCTGTGTGTGGCAGGGCTCGTGTACTTGAGTCGTCGCTTGCTGCCTCCTTCGATACACATGGGCAGGAAGCCAGAATCGGATTTTAGGTGGAACTTGAACCCAGGCGCTCTGATATGGAACGAGGGCGTCGCAAGCCGTGTCTTATCTGCTGGGCTAAACGCCTATCCTAAGCACAATTTCAGTACTGAGATGGCAAACTGCTGAGAAAATTCCCTCATCCAGACTTTTCGGCCTGTCCTTCAGTCCTGGGGGCCAGTCAACAAACCACTGCCCTCTCCAGGAAGTCCTCTCGGCACTCACTCATGTCTAATCCCTTCCTGCACCAGTGCCACCGCAGGGGGTTCCTGCCGGTCACTTGCTCCCTCCTCTTCCCTCCTAAAACCCTGTGGCTTCCTTCCTAAGTAAGGAACTAAGATGGGTCTCTGGTTGTCGGGGGGCTGTGCTGTGGGAAATCCAGCTTGTAATAAATGTGAATTCAGTACCACCACAGGTCCCTTGGAAATAAAGGGACCAGGAATAAAGTTGAAAGGAGCGAGGCTGTGTTCTCCGCAGGTGCGGGATGTTGTAAGAGCTTAGCCCTGGCTGGCTTCCTCCTTCCTCTCCCGAGTGCACTTCCTGGTCCTTCTCCATCCTCTCCTCACGGAACTAGCAGCCCTCTGGGCCGACGTGCTCACGGCAGAAGCCCGCAGGCCTTCTCGGAAAGCCAGGAAGCTGCTCGAATGCCAGCTGCACAGCACAGAGATGGGATCAGAGACGTTACCTGGCCTGCCCACGACACGTAGCTCAGCAGAGCGCCTCGTGGCCCAGCACGCGTACGCTCCTCCTTCCTTCAAGTCTGGGCTCTTGGGCTCTACCCCTGGGGCCTTCCTCCTGGGCAGGGAGGGAACACGCTAGAGAGGCACAGCCTGGGGGCCAGGGCTGGGCCTGGACTCTGCACGGCGGGAGAGGCTAGGCACCACGACCTCCTCAGTGGCCCTATCATGCTGCTGCTGCTCGCCTCTGCTTAGACGCATCTCACGTGTATCACGTGTATCACGTTTCCTTAAAATGAGCCCAAACTGCCGCCTCCAGGAGTCCCTGTGCTTCCTGCCCTGATGCTCTGTGTCTGACTCCTCCGAGAAGCAGGACAGCCCATCACCACCCTGCGCAGCTGGTGAGGGCCTCCCTGAGCCCTGCACCGTACTGGAACTCTGTGGTGGCCGCAAGAGCTGGTGGGTCGGGTACAGGGCTGTGTGGGCATCCTGTCCTCATCTAGATCGTATTCTAACCTCCATCCGTCACAATGGGGCGAATCTGAACACAGAATGCTTGACATGTACCTGCAGCGACAATGCAGACCTGCTAGCCACCCCACTATGCTGTACCCATCAAAGATCGCACAAACCTTTCTGGAATGTCTGCAGCCACCCCGACCTGCAGTGTGTTGCCACATCCGAGAAGCTTTTCTTCTTGGTGAAATACCAGCTGGTGGTATCTTATGGTGTTTAAAGTTGTTTTTTCTAATTCATAAGAACCATGCAGTGGGCTTTTGGCTTAGTGGTTAAGACAGCAATTAAGATGTTCATGTGCCATACTGGGATGCCGGAATTCAGCAACTGATTCTGGCTTCTTATCAACACAGTCCTTGGAGGGCAGCAAGGATGGCTCAAGTGATCGAGTTCCTGTTACCCACGTGGGAGACCTGGGTTGTGGTCTCCCAGATCCCAGCTTTGGCTTTAACCTAGCCCCAGCTGTTGCAGGTGTTCGGGAAGTGAACCAGCAAATGAGAGCTTTCTCTGCATGTCTCTCTGCCTCTCAAATAAGCCATTATTTTTAATTACAAAAAGGAAAGAAGAAAGGAAGGAAGAAAAAGAAAAAAGGAAGAAAAAAAGGTGAAAGGGAGGAAGGCAGGGAGGGAGGGAGGGAGGGAGGGAGGGAGGGAGGGAGGAAGGAAGATCCTTATTTGTCTAACCACTTTTACCTAAGATTTAGTGGTAGGAAAGCCATGTTTCCCAGTTTGCCTAGAATAGTCCTGGTTTATACCTCTTATCCCAGTATAATATTGCTGGCACCCCATTTTACTACCAAAGCAGCTCAGTTTGGGGGATACGTTATTTGGCCATCCTCTCATACACTGAGTACATGCTATGTGCCACCACTGTGACAGGTTCTAATGATGCGATGACACACAGAACACAATCCCTCCCTTTGAGGAGCTCACAAACCTGGGGAGCTTCTCCGGGTTGTACAGGGACTTCTGAGCAGGTACTATCAGTGGTGGCTCACCCCACCCTTTCTTTCCCTCCTTGGTGCCCATAGCCCAGTTAATTAGCGTCTCTACGACATCTTCTCACCTTCATGGCTGCCAGATCCCTCACTGCAGAGGCCTCCGAAGACCAGGTGTCCTTCCGAGCCCCTCGTGGACATATTCCCTTTCAATTTCTCAAGGGGCAAGTTCTTGTGTGGGTTCAACATCCTACATGGTTCTATGTGTCCCTCTACTGCCCCACATGGATGTCCTTGTGAGCGCCATGAGTTGCCCCTGTGGACAATGCCCTCTGCCCCTTCAGTGTCCAAAGGGCCAGTGTTTTCCTTTTGTGTCTCACGCAGTCACCATTTTGTACCCACCCACTTGGAGACCTTCCTGTGTGCCCGTCCAGTGTTGCATGTCAACTATGGGTCCTTCCAGTAATGTAGACTCTACCAGTGGCCCTAGAGGATTAGACGGAAGCAGAGATCCCAGGAAACATATGTGCAAAGCACATTCCTTAACTAGGTTTACAAAGACTGCTTGCATTTCAAAGATTCTGCCTCAGAGTCAGCTGGTGTATTTGTTAAAAAGCAGATTCCAAGGCTTTATTCTGGAATCATGTCATCTGACAGCTTGAGCGATCTAGAAAAGATCTCAGATTTCATTATAACCTGATTTCAGTGCTAACTGACATATCCACCAGTGCCACCGGCATGACTACAGCCAGAAGAGATCATAAAAGGTCAAGAAGCAATGGTGTAGTGAGTTAAGCCTTAGCCTACATTGCCAGCATGCCATACGGGCACCGGCTCGAGTCCCAGCTGCTCCACTTCCCATCCAGCTCCCTGCTAATGCACCTGGGAAAGCACCTTTTCAGACTGCAATCAGAGATATTTAGTGTCTAGGACAGATGTTTGAGTGGGCAGCAGATTTTATACACAGCCTCTCCACTTGTTAATATTTTCAAGAGAGGCCGGCACTGTGGCATAGCAGGTACAGCTGCCTCCTGCAGTGCTGGCATCACAAATGGGTACCGGTTCAAGTCCTGGCTGCTCCACTTCTGATTCAGCTCTCTGCTATGGCCTGGGAAAGCAGTAGAAGATGGCCCAAGTCCTTGGGTCCATGCACCTGGCTTCAAATTGGCACAGCTCTGGCCATTGCGGCTAATTGAGGAGTAAACCAGCGGATGGAAGACCTCTCTTTCTCCTTCTACCTCTCCTCTCTCTGGCTTTCAAATAAATAAATAAATCTTAAAAAAAAAAAAAGGTTTTGGAGGGGCCAGCACTGTGGCGTAGTGGGTAAAGCCGCCACCTGCAATGGTGGCATCGCATATAGGATCTGGTTCAAGCCCTGAGCCCCACTTCCTATCCAGCTCTCTGCTATGGCCTGGGAAAGTGGTCCAAGTCCCTCGGCCCCTGCACCTACTTGGGAGACCCAGAACAAGTTCCTGGTTCCTGGCTTTGGACCTGTCCAGCTCCAGCCATTGTAGTCATTTGGGAAGTGAACCAGCAAATGGAAGACCTCTCTCTCTCTCTCTCTCTCTCTCTCTCTCTCTCTCTCTCTCTGCTTCTCTGTAACTCTTTCAAATAAATAAATTTTTTTTTTAAAAAAAGGCTTGCAGAACAATGGAACTAAAACATATAAGTTTATTTTGACACAAAATGTTTGAAAACCACACAGAGTTTTTTTGTAATATTCATTTTCCATGAACTTTTAAAAGACTCATTATACAAACGAAAATGACTTAGGAATGTGAAGAAACAACAGAATTTGAAGCAAACTAAATAAAAACAAAGTTAATAGCTGAAGAGCATTGATGACCCAGATGTTGGAATTAGCGGACAAGAATTGTAACACTAGTAGGAAGTTTCTTTTTATTCATAATTGAGCTTTTATTGGCGCTGAGAATCAGTATACTGACAAATTTAGTTTGCACACAATTCTGAACATACACACAGAAAATCTAAGAAGCTACGAATTGTTTTTTTAAAGTTTTTCCAGTGACTTTCCAGCTTCAAATTTGGAGGCAAAATTTCAAATTTTGAGCCTTCTTAGGAGGTTATCAAGTATCAGTATCTTCAAAGGTTGTTGTTGCATAAATTCCCACCCATTCACAATTTAATATCGTATGCATGACATAGTCAAATTTTCAATCTTTCACAACACATGAACACAATCATTAGGAAAACTGGACTCCCACAGTGAAAGATGTTACAGAGCACATGGTTCTGACAGAGCAACAAGAGGTAGTTTTTTGTAGGAGCCAATTCTACTAAACAACATGGGATAAAAATAGAAAATATTCAAAACAGACTAAATGCACAACTCTGACTCCAAATTGCCATTTAGCAGGTGTTGTATTGTAGGACATAAAATCCACTCCCCACCCATGGAATGTTAACCTGACACCCAAGACAGTCAAAGCCTCCAATAATTCAATACCTCACTATTTTCTGGTTGTACCAAAAAATAAATAACCAGCAAAATATTTCACCTTTAAAAAAATCATTTACACTTAAAAAAATGGGATGAGATGGCCTTCCCTCCTTCTTAATGTTTCTTCGCCCCCATAGTGTTTCTAATGCTACTAAAAATTGCATTTACAAAATAGTTGATAAAAATAGTCCCCTTGTAGCTGGTGTTGTGCTGTAGCAAGTTAAGCTGCTGCCTGTGACCCCATTTGGCTGCCTGTTCATGTCCCAGCTGCTCCACTTCCGATCCAGCTCCCTGCTGGTGAGTGTGGAAGAGCAGTGGAAGATGGCCCAAGTGCTCGCACCCCCGTACCTATATGGGAAACAGGAAGAAGCTCCCGGCTCCTGGCTTGGATCAGCCCAACTTTGGCCATCACAACAATATGGGGAGTGAACCAAGGGATAGAAGAGCTGTGTGTGTGTGTGTGTGTGTGTGTGTTTCTCCTTCTCTTTCTGTAACTCTACTTTTCAAATAAGTAAATTAAATTTTGTTTAAAAAGTCCTCTAGATTGTACAAGAGAGACAGAGAGTACTGATAAGATGTGATGCATGATATTTTTTTAAATTTTTTAATTTATTTATTTGAGAGGTAGAATTACAGACAGTGAGAGGGAGAGTCAGAGAGAAAGGTCTCCATCCGTTGGTTCACTCCCCAATGGCCACAGTGGTCAGAGCTGTGCCGATCCAAAGCCAGGAGCTTCTTCTGGGTCTCCTGTGTGGGTGCAGGGACCCAAGGACTCAGGCCATCTTGTACTGCTTTCCCAGGCCATAGCAGAGAGCTGGACCGGAAGTGGAGCAGCCGGGACTCCAACCAGCGCCCATATGGGATGCCGGCATCGCAGGCAGAGTATTAACCTACTGCGTCACAGCGCCGGCCCCGTGATGCATGGTATTAATCAGATGTGGCTTCCTTCTCTGTTCTCCAGAGGCTGGACTCTCCTCATTTTAGGGTCTCCATTTTCTGCAGGCAAATCTTTAGTTTCTTGGTGAGCTACCCTGACCTCTTCCCTTCGCTCCCCTGTTTCCCCTTTGCTTGCACTTTCTTGTCCGAAGACCTCTCCTTCTCAACTGCCTTTTTGGGCTACCACCTTTGCAGGAGCAGCTTCAGCCGACAACCTCTCCGATCTCCTCTTGGGCTCCTCCTTGGGCCAACCTTCCTCTTGGGCATCTTGGCAGCAGGGAGGGTGCATGCTGGGTGCTACGGGGCCGCTGTGCGCTGAGAGCCTGTGCCGAGCTGGGCTACAGGGTCTCTGCTGCTCCTCGTGCTGGCAGAGCTACTGGGGACCCGCAGTGGGAGCGGTCGGAGAGCTGGATGGAACCCTAGAAAGATATTTTTTACACCATCAGAGAAAATGAGTATAATTAGTAAAAGATTAGAGAATTTCAGGAGAGAGGGAATTCTGAAAAAGAACCAGATGGAAACTGAAACATTTCTATTTCCTAGAAGTGAAAGAAACAATATTCAACTCAAACATTCATCAAATGGAAGTTAGAGAAATTTCACATTACAGGAAACAGAGTCTGTGAACTTGAGAACAAGTCAGCAAAAAATCCGCAAACTAAACTAAAGGGAAGGAAAATTAAAAAATAAATAAATAAAACAGACCAGCTTTCAGTGAACTGTGGCGAGGTATTAAGTAATTTAAACGATCTGTATAGAAAGTTCCAGGATGAGAAGGGAAATAGTGGGGGGTATAAAATCTATGTAAAAGATATATTGGTTGAAATTTTACAAAATTTGATTAAAAGCACCACATCAGAAATCCAAGTTCAATAAACTCCAAAAAAAAGGTGGATACAAAGAAAATCATACTAAAATTTTTAAAAACAGAAGATAGGAGAAACACCTTAAAGAGGAAAAAAACCACAATATGTACAGAAAAATAATGGCAAGAATTGGCACCAACTCTTTATCAGAAACAATAGGAATCTGAGCATAATGAAAACCTGTCTTTCAAGTGACAGAAGGAAAGATGCAGGAACTTCCAGTAAGACTGGAGGCACTGGCCACACTTCTGTCCCACAAAGAAGGATCAGAAACTAACAGATGCTATTTAGCTAGAATATCTGGGGAAAAGCACTGGCGTGCACTGTGAGTGAATCAGAAATACTATGGAATAGATACTCGGATGGCCTCAAAGAGAAAACGAGGTGCCTTGCATCGATTGCCTGCTGCCCAGTCCAGACCAACTTGAACCTGAGAAAGTCTCCCCATGATGGGCAAAAGGTCAACAGTAGGCCTCCATTGACACTGTGGGCCTGAAGGTTTTGCTGCAAGGGAATCTTGCAGCCCATATGGGCCTGAGCCAGTTTGGGGGCTACCAGAGAGTATGCAACCCATTGCACCATTCCAGAAGGGCGACCCATTTCACCTTGCCCTCTCCTCCACCCAGCTGCTGCATGATGCCGTTTCAGGACCAAACCTACCCACAGCCCACTCCTGCTGCCATCACCACAGCAGCCCCACCCCGCCATGGGCCTCAGAGACTGAGGCGCACAATGTGCCTGCAGCTATGACCCTTGCACAGCACTTACTTGAGCCAACTGAAGTAAGCTCATCCCTGCACCACTGCTGGGGACTGACCGGTGTGCATGGCACTCACTAAGACCTGCTGGAGTGGTCCCACCACCACCAGGCCTACAGAAAGTGACAGGCATCTTCCCACTGCTGCATGAATTGTGTGTCCCACATCAGCCTGGGGCTGCTGAAACGCTGCAAGCATCCAATCCTTGTTGCTTTGTGCCCACCTGGGTCTCTGGAACGCCCGTACCCCAACATGAAATGGTTCCTTGTTCTAAGTGCCACACATACCATACTGAAAACCACAGATAACAGCTGGAGACACTACAAGGGTATTTTAAAAAGCTTGTGGAAAAATAGAATTCAAAAACTTATTTTAGAAGAGAATAATTTATAAATCCATGTTTAATTTTGACAAAACATACATTTTACATTACATTAGTGTCTTTCTTTTTATTTGAGAGACAGAAACTTAGAGGGAGGTCCCCACTGCTGGTTCAATCCCCAAATGCCCACAATGGCTGTGGCCAGGCCAGACTAGAGCCAGAAGCCAGAAACTGAATCCAGATCTCCTGTGTGGGTGGCAGGGACCCAACCACTTGCGCTATCACCTGCAGCCTTCCAGGGTGTGTCTTAGCAGGAAGATGGACTCAAAGGTAGAGCCAGGACTCAAACCTACGTGCTCCAATACGTGATGCAGGTACCTAACCGATAGGCTGATCACCTGCCCCTTCCATGAACTTTTTGAAGTACTTTCATATACATATACAGTGTCAAACCAGAACCAAACTCAATGCGGCATAACAAACTGATACCTTAAGAATATCTTCAGAAGGTTATATTTCACTACAAAAGCTTTCCTGCCAGCGCCACGGCTCAATAGGCTAATCCTCCACCTTGGGGCACTGGCACACCAGGTTCTAGTCCCGGTTGGGGTGCCGGATTCTGTCCTGGTTGCTCCTCTTCCAGGCCAGCTCTCTGCTGTGGCCAGGGAGTGCAGTGGAGGATGGCCCAAGTGCTTGGGCCCTGCACCCCGTGGGAGGCCAGGAGAAGTACCTGGCACCTGGCTCCTGCCATCGGATGAGCGCGGTGCGCCAGCCGCGGCGGCCATTGGAGGGTGAACCAACGGCAAAGGAAGACCTTTCTCTCTGTCTCTCTCTCTCACTGTCCACTCTGCCTGTCAAAATATAAAAATAAAAAATAAAAAAAAGCTTTCCTACAGAATTGGTAGAGACAATATATCCACAAATATCAGCATATAGCCCAAGAAGGATGAAAAATCAAGAGAACATGACACCATACCTGTCATGAACATAATTAGTCTCTAAAAGCAGACCTCAAAGAAAATGATATTTATGAAATGTCTGAAAAAGAATTCAAAATAATAAGCATAAAGAATCTCAGTGAGACACTAGAGAATACACACAGACAATTCAATGAAATTAGGAAAACAATTCATGATCTGAATGAGAGTTTCAGGAAAAAAGACTGAGATGATTAAAGGAACCAAACCTGAAATCTTTGAGATGAATAACTTAATAACTGAAATTCAAAATACAATTGAGAGGCTCCATAGACTATATCAAGCAGATGAAGAATTTCTGAACTTGAAGACCACTTGTTGGGAAGGTACAGTTATCAAGTTCTCACACCATTATGCCCTCTGTCTGTGTACCTCTGTGTCAACAAATGTCATGGCAACTGACAGTTCCACCTGCTCGGCTAGCTGCTTACAGCCCTGTTACGTAAATGTTTGGCTCTGGGACACTTTTATCTGTAAGTCTATGTGAGCAGCTAGGGGGGTATGGCTAGGCACAGCTCTTGGTGGATAGGCTGCTTGTGGATGAATGTGGGCATGTGGATGCAGCTGTGTGTAGATGTGGCTGTGTGTAGATGTATGCAGATGTCTCTGTGTGTGCCTCCAATTGCCACCATGGACACAAAGACCCCACTTGTGGCCCCACTGCCACTGGGGGCTAGGTGCTGTTCCTTGTATATTTCTCACTGTCCCTGTGAGCAGCACACCAAGAGCTCTGAGCTGTTCTCTGACCTGGGCAGAATCTGAATTTGCTTGTGCTGGGCCCTAAGCCCCAGGCAAACACTTTAGCATACTTGACAGGATTCCTTTCAGGGTGTGGAGGGTGGAATTCAGGGGTGGTTAGCCATGGTGCTTGGTGGCTGTGGCCTTGTGGGCTGCAGTGCCTCCCCAGGAGTGGGCTGGAATAGATGGCTCACCCCTAGCGTAGAGAAGACATTGCACATGCTTGGAAAGGTGTCTGAGCAAGGACATGCCCGGGTAACAGCAGGGGCCCCAGGGTGGGTCTTCTAACTGCCTTGTGGGCAGGATGTGATACCAGACCGCAGGCTGAACCCAAGAATGGGGCCTGCTGCAGGGCTGCCTTAGAGGGCAGAAAGGAACAGAGGGATGCTCAGATAATGGCAAATGCTGCGGGTTGGGTCCTTCTCACTGTCCCGTGGGCAGGAGATAAAATTGAGTTGCAGACAAAAATTGAAGAAAAGCAGAGATTGCAGTGCACCTCAAAAAAAAAAAAAAAAGGCAGCATCACGGAGAGCAGCCGTGGTGTGCTCCAGCCCAAGACCATGCATTCCACTCCCCCACCCCCCACTTCTGGGGAGAGGGTGGGAGGAAAGGAGAGGTGGCTGCAGCAGCTCTGGGAGCAGTAACTAAAGACCCTGACTCACATGGCCCTTATAGAGCACAAGTAAGGGAGCTCCAACACCAGGAAAGAGACAAAGCCAAAACAGAGGTAAAAATGACTCTGCTATATAAAAAAAATAAATAAATAAAAAGAAGAAGAAGAAGAAGAAGAAAGAAAGAAAGAAAGAAAGAAAGAAAGAAAGAAAGAAAGAAAGAAAGAAACCCCTGCTGGGAACTCATGGAAGCAGGTGAGGCCCTAAGCCAGGGCACCCAGCTGGGGCTGATCCCACCACCCTTGGTTGCAAGTTTTGGGACCTCGGGAGCATGTATATGTGGTAGGAAGGAATGTTCGTCCTCCACTGTTCCTACCAGCCCCATCCCTGTGATGAGTTCCGTGCCATAGCTGTTTTATGATCCCTGGGATCAAGAACCCAGGCTTGCAACATGTTTTCCACCCAGTGGGCTACTCAGATATGCAGGATCTGCTGTGGGTTGGCCTCTCCCTGGTAGTTGGTACAGGGATGGACCAGCCCGCCAGGGGCTGCATCAGTGGCACCAAGTGGGAGTCTGGGGTTGCAAAAAAGGTGAGCATCAGCTGGTACTGCAATCCCTGTCCATGGTGGGGCATGGGCAGAGCCAGGCAAAGGCCTCAGGCTGCAGGCTGAGCACTCTCCTAGGAAAAGCAGCCCAATACGTGACCAGAGTGTCTGCAGTGAGGACCGTCTGGGCCTTCTGTTCCCTGGGAGACAAGATCCAAAGCCCAGGAGCTGTACAACTGAGGCGGAGGGCAATGTTGCAACTGCTGGACCCTGAGAACAGCCAGCAAGAGGCAGAAAATGACAGCACAGCCGATGAGAGATGGAGACAAAAAAAATTCCATCCGTGGCCTGGAAGGAGCAGTCACCACTCGTTGAACTCCACCCAGTGCTGGAGACTGCCCAGCAGCTGTGAGGGTTGCATCCGCTGATGGTGAGGACAATGCAGAGCCTCTGTGTTACCCAAGGCTTCTGAGTCCACCTACTTGTGGGGTACAGGGGTGGATGAGATTTTGCTCTTGGGGCAAAAAATAAAACAATAATGTTTCTGGCTGTGTGCCCAGCCTTGTAGCAATGGTTAAAGATTGCCTGTTATGGGCCGGCGCCGTGGCTCAACAGGCTAATCCTCCGCCTTGCGGCGCCGGCACACCGGGTTCTAGTCCCGGTCGGGGCACCGGATTCTGTCCCGGTTGCCCCTCTTCCAGGCCAGCCCTCTGCTGTGGCCCAGGAGTGCAGTGGAGGATGGCCCAGGTGCTTGGGCCCTGCACCCCATGGGGAGACCAGGAAAAGCACCTGGCTCCTGGCTCCTGCCATCGGACGAGCGTGGTGCGCCGGCCGCAGCGCGCAGACCGCGGCGGCCATTGGAGGGTGAACCAACGGCAAAGGAAGACCTTTCTCTCTGTCTCTCTCTCTCACTGTCCACTCTGCCTGTAAAAAAAAAAAAAAAAAAAGATTGCCTGTTATATAGTAAAAGAACATTTCCGGCTGGCGCCGTGGCTTAACAGGCTAATCCTCTGCCTTGTGGCACTGGCACACCAGGTTCTACCAGGTTCTAGACCCAGTCGGGGCACCGGATTCTGTCCCGGTTGCCCCTCTTCCAGGCCAGCTCTCTGCTGTGGCCCGGGAGTGCAGTGGAGGATGGCCCACGTGCTTGGGCCCTGCACCCCATGGGAGACCAGGAGAAGCACCTGGCTCCTGCCATTGGATCAGCGCAGTGTGCCTGCCACAGCGCGCCGGCCGCGGCAGCCATTGGAGGGTGAACCAACGGCAAAGGAAGACCTTTCTCTCTGTCTCTCTCTCACTGTCCACTCTGCCTGTCAAAAAATAAATAAATAAAAGAGCATTTCCGTGTAACCCATGACTCTCTTGCAGATTTAAAAGCAGTTATACCCACTTTGCTGAGCCATGTAAAGTCATAAGACTGGGTGGTCAACAAGTCCAAAATCAGGGACCGGCACTCTTTCTCGAGTTCTGGGGAGTTGTCTGCTTGGGTAAGACCAAGGTCAGCCCTGAGGCAGTTAAAAGTCACTCCTGTGAAGTTGTTACAAAGTTTACAAGCTTTGTTTGTAATGGAATGGAATGGAGTGTTGGGATACTGGGGAGTGTTTATCACCCATTTGGCACACCTTCCAAGGCTGCTGTACTGTTTGGGGGGAGGGGGCAGCAGGTGAGCTTAGGATGAGCAAGAGCAAGTGACCTTCACAGTGGCTGAGGAGGATGCACAGGCCGCCCAGGCCCTCAACATGTTTGATCCCACCCGCCAGTGTGGGCTTGACCAAAGGCTTTGTGTGGGGCCTTTGGCAGCGGCGTGAAAGCCTGAGACAGCCTTCTGGGTTTTGATCCCAGTTATGAAAAAGGAGCAGAGACTCAGTACTCCCTAAGTAAAAACAGCTCGCTACAATGTTCTCTGCCTTGATGGCTACTTAAAGCGTATGGGCACTGCCCTGTCACTGTGGACACCTCATATCCTATCATTGGCTGGAAGTGATGCGGGGCAGTAAAGCCACATAGTGGGACAGCACAAATGCCCACGTGGGCAAATGGGCTGTCTACTTACAGCCATACGGAGTTTAATCACAAGGCCTTTGCAGGGTGACCTGCAAGGGATTTGGGGGCCTGTGGCTTATGTGACTGACAGCACACTCCCAGAGACCTCCTGTGCTAAGGCACTGGTACTAGTGTGTTCCAGGAAGGGCCTCTGCTGGTTGCTGTGGAGGTCTGGTGCGCAGACAGATCCAGCAGAGGACAAGCCAGCAGTGGACTGCAGTAGCCTTCTGGCTTTCCACTGAGACAATTCACTGGAATCAGGTAATGAACAGAGCAGTCGATGGGCTGAGTCACAAGCTGCATGGTTGGTTGTTGCCAATGAGTCTTCATCTATTGTTATTCGCATAGACAGCTGGGCTCTCTATCAGGATATAACCCTCTGGATAGTGACATGGAGTGCAAAAAAAAACCTAATAATGCACCAGCGCTTGTGGGTCCAAGCCTCGTGGCAAGACTTGTGGGAGATGATACATAAGAAATTGCTGTGTGCCGTGTGATGGGTCACACGACTCGCCTATCCAGGGAATGATGATGTTGATGCCCTTGCTAATGCACATTGATTGGAAAAGGCCCCTGAAAATCCTGTGTTCAATGGTTACATCAACAGTTGCTACATACAGAGTAAAAGATGATGTGGGCCACAGTGAAGGCGTAGAAGCTGCCTGTGACCTGTCAGGAGGTTCTAGATGCCTGCAAAGACTGTACTGCTTGTGCCCAGCATCATGCCCGTCAAGTGCCAGGGGTTGCTGGAATGCCCACTGAAACGTGGCATAGACTTCGTGGGGCCTTTTTGACCTGGTCTGACCGGTGCCGGTGTGCTGTGACTTGTGTGGACACTGCTATAGGACTGCTCTTTGCCATTCCTGTCAGGCGACCTGACCAGCAAATGGTCTTCCATGCCTTGGAAAGACGATGTGCCATGTACGGGCAACCCTTATTAAAAGTGACCGGGGACCCGTTTTAAGGCTCTAGAATACAAGACAGGCAAGCGCGTAGGTATTTACTGGAAGCTAGATGCACCGTAACATCTCCAAGCAGCTGGAATGATTGAATGATATAATGGACCCTTTTTTTTCTTTTTAAAGATTTATTTATTTTATTTGAAAGTCAGAGTTCCACAGAGAGAGCAGATGAGGCAGATAGAGAGAGAGAGCAGTCTTCCATCAAGTGGTTCACTCCCCAGTTGGCCACACGGCTGGATCTGCGCCGATCTGAAGCCAGGAGTTCCTCTGGGTCTCCCATGTGGGTGCAGGACTTGGGCCATCCTCCACTGCTGTCCCAGACCATAGCAGAGATCTGGATCGAAAGAAGAGCAGCCGGGACTAGAACCGGCGCCCATATGGGATGCCGGCACTGCAGGCGGCAGCCTTACCCGCCACACCACAGTGCTGGCCCTGAGATAATGGCCTCTTGAAGCAGGGCCTTAGGAAGGAAGCTGACTCAGGCTCCCTGTTGGAGAGACCAAGAGACTATGGACTGTGTCACAGTTGAAAGAACGGCCTTGGGCAGGAGCACTGGCTTCTGTGGAAGGTTTACTGCTTAGCTCTGCAGCGCCCATCCAACCGCATGTACATACCACCGACCTTCTGCTGAAACCAGGTTTGGGAAGACAAAGCCATGTGTTCTTGCCAGCTCCCATGGTCTTTGAGCCAGGGGTGCATAACACCTGGCAGTGGTCTTGGAAGAAATGGAAACCCAGCTAGGTAATGTTCGCCTTCCTGTGGCTGTGGGGAGCAGAGATAGGACATGTCCTGGAGGCAACACCATGAGTAACAGTGCTTGAACCTGGCTCCACGCTGAGTATCCTGCCAATGCACACCCTGAGAGTGGCAGGTGATGGACTAAGTAGTTGTGTTCCTGCCACCCCCCTGGGAAACCCAGATTGAGGGCCCAGCTTCCAGCTTCTCTCACTGTTTCTGTCTTGTCTCTTAAATTAAAACAAGATTTTTTTTTTAAAAAAAAAGATTTATTTATTTTACTTGAAAGTCTGAGTTACACACAGAGAGGAGAGGCAAAGAGAGAAGTCCTCTACCTGCTGGTTCACTCCCCAATTGGCTGCAATGGCCGGAGCTGTGCTGATCCGAAGCCAGGAGCCAGGAGCTTCCTCCTGGTCCCCCACGCGGGTGCTTGGGCCATCCTCCACTGCCATCCCAGGCCACAGCAGAGAGCTGGATCGGAAGTGGAGCAGCCGGGACTCGAACCGGCGCCCGTATGGGATGTCGCCACTGCAGGCGGCAGCCTTATCTGCTACGCCACAGCGCCGGCCCCAAAACAAGATTTTTTTAATTTAAAATTTATATATGTATATTTTTTAATGATTTATTTATTTATTTAAAAGAGTTACACACAGAGAAGGAGAGGCAGAGAGAGAGAGGTCTTCCATCTGCTGGTTCACTCCCCAATTGGCCGCAACGGCTGGAGCTGCGCTGATCCAAAGTCAGGAACCAGGAGCTTCTTCTGGGTCTCCCACGCGGGTGTAAGGGCCCAAGGACTTGGATCATCTTCTACTGTTTTCCCAGGCCATAGCAGAGAGCTGGATAGGAAGTGCAGCAGCCAGCACTTGAACCAGCACCCATATGGGATTCTGGCATTGCAGGCGGCAGCTTTATCTGCTACGCCGCAGTGCCTCCCCCCCAGCATTCATGCTTTCAAAACCTTCAAGAAGATTCCAAGGTGCAGCCGGGATTGAAAATCACTGATATAGTGTGATTTTGTATTACTAATTGGTTTAAATCATCCCCCAGGGACCTGTCACTCTAGCAGAATGTTGACACCCACAGGTCAGAAAGTTCAGTCTCTGCAGGTAAAGTGAACACACTTTCCATCATCCATGCCACATCCATGCAGGAGGCTTTGCCAATCAGGAACTGGCTCTAACTGTGCCCCTGAGGTTTGCAGTGCACCCAGAAGCCACGGGGAGCCACGAGAGCATCATGTGCAATTTCTGTTGCTTTGCCCAGTTCTGCTGCTTTTGCAACAGTGGATTTTCCATAGCGCAGAAACAATCATAAACAGCGTATAACAAATGAGCTTGTTTCTGCTGACCCATGGTGTTTTGCTTTTTACTTGTTTGTACTTTTTATTAAGCCCTTGAATATAATGGAAATTAAAAATGTGTTCAATCAAAACTAAACAAAAAAGAAAGAAGGAAAGGAGAGAGGGAGGGAGAAATAGGGGTGGGTAATGGAGGGGGACAGGGTGGGAGACAGGGAGGAAGTATCATATGATTAGAATTGGATCTATGGACTACATGGAATCTGTTCTCTGCATTAATATCACTCTAACATGAAAAAAAATATGAAGTGATAAAAAAAAAATTCAGAATTTGCCTGGGCTGTGATTCCACTGGCTGAGCTAGGCATGCTGGTGGTAGTCACCTGGGATTTATCTTCCTGTGCTTTCTTTGGAAAGGGAACCGCAGGATAGCAAACGTGGCTGAAGGGCTGGGCCCTAGAAACTGAGGCAGCAGCACCCCGGAAAGCAGTGCCCAAACCCAGGCCAGATAGAAGTTGAGGAGCCAATGATGCGGCATCTTTGGCCACAGATCCTAAACAAAGCTCCCATAGCTCAGCAGACATAGGGTGCCACTCAGGGAGGAGGCCCAAGGACAGTGCTGGGCAAACCTTTGTTCTGGGTGTGACCCAGCCGTCAGCTCAGAGGTGCAACAGGTGGGGGCACCCTCCCTACCAAAGCAGGTCGGTGTGAGTACATATCAGTCAGAGTTGAAGGCCCAACCTCAAAATGTGACTGTATCTCAAGTCGGGGTCTTTACAGAGAAAGCTAAGTTCACCTGAACTCCTTAGGGTGGACCCATTATAATCCATATTGATACAGAGAGTATGACCATGTGTCGACATACAGAGCTGCCAGCACCTGTGAGCCAGAGAGAGCCTGGCACAGGCCCTTCCCATGTGGTCATGCTGCTGCCATCTTGATCTTGGACTTCTGACATGAGAACTGTGAGGCAATGGATTTCTGCACTTCAAGCCCCCAGTCTGTTATGCTTTGTTGTAACAGGCAAAGGGAAAGGAACATAGCCAGACTCCCAGCCTGAGGACAGACTTCCCAGGCTTCCCCAGGGACATGCGGAAAGACTTGGGACCCCCAGGAGACAAAGGTTTGAGCAGCAATGTCACCAGCCCAGGACAGAAATGAGGACAGCAAGCCTTTGGAGGAACTAACTCTTGCTCTGAAATCAAGATCAGGAACTGCTGCCAGCAAGGACTTTGACAGTCTCGTTGACTGTTTCCTAGCAATGTGCTTCCTCATAGGAGAGGAGCAGCTGTGTCCCGTGTGGCTGGGAAGCTACTCACCACCTTTCCTGATCGGAAGTGAACAGCAGAAAAATAATAATATCGTTTAAGAGAAAAATCCCCTGGTGTCAAGAAGACTGCAGCTTTTCTCATTTATAAATGTTGAAGCTATTGCTCAGAGATGGTGATGGGATTCCATCTATTTTTTAAAGATTTATTTATTTGAAAGGCAGAGTTACAGAGAGGCAGAGGCAGAGAGAGAGAGAGAGAGAGAGAGAGAGAGAGAGAGAGAGAGTCCTGGGCCCCAGGACTCAGTATTTTTAAAGCTCCCTGGGGGGGGTGTCAATGAGCAGGTGCACGTGGCTCCTGTTTGCTGGCACATACTCACATACTGTTTAGAAACATCTTCCCATGTGCAGGGAATTTTCAAGCCTTGTTTTCATTATAGGTATGATGAAGCGGTGGCTAAGAGGGTAACACGCACCCCTCAGACCTTCTTTGGCTATATATATATATATCAAGCTAAAAGTACCCCAGAATGGAAGATAGCCAAAACTGTTATCTCGGTTTCTTATCACATAATCATCCCACTCACCTGGAGGCACCTGCTACAACTGGAAGTGTAGAACTAGAAAAAAATGAAAGTTTATGTTGAGGTACTGTGCAGGAACTTGATAGAGTAATGACTTGAACTCATGTATGTTGTGAAAGGAAAGGGCCACTAGCAGAGCTCAAGTAAGAAGGGAATTCCATGTTGGTGCGGACGGTCTGTGGGCTGGAGAAGGAGTTCTCAGAGACTCTAAAAGCGTGAGCACAGGGGTGGCCTTAGCTTGTCAGCACGGCAAACTTGCCCCACAGTCAATCAAACAAGGGCAAACTTAGGCCTGTGCTGTCTGTTAACAGTGGATATAGGTGGCTTCTGAGCACTCCATGTGGCTAGTGTGACTGAGGAACTGAATTTTTGTTTTATTCTTTTTTTTTTAATTATTTTCACTTTATTTGAAAAGCAGAGAGACAAAAAGAGATCTTATACTCCCCAAATGCCCTCTACAGCAAGAGATGGGCCAGGCCAAAGCAAGGAACCTGAAACTCATTTTGAGTCTCCCAGAGACCAAAGTACTAGAGCCATTATCTGTTGCCTCCCAGGGTGCACGTTAGCAGGAAGTTGTATCGGAAGCAGAGGAGCCAAGACTCAAACCAGGAACTTGGATATGGGCTACAGGTGTTCCAAGTGGCATCTTAACTGCTGCCCCATATGCTCACTCTTATTTTATTCTATTTTAATTCATTTAAATGTTAAAACTGGTATTGCAGTTAATGGCAATTTTGAACTATGTTTGGAAAAGTGCGATACGATAATCTACTTTTCCAACTGTAAATTCATGAAATCTGAATACAGTCAAGCCTTCTGATGAAGAGTTAGTGCCTGAATTGCTACCTGCTGAAAGTATGAAATACATTGAGAATTTCAAAATCTTGGTGTGAAGAAGAGAATGCCAGATATCTCACTGTTTTAAAAAATATTTTGGTTGAAGTTGATGTTTTGGATTTAACAAAAATATATAATTTCACCTGTTTCCTATTGTTTTTCCTGACCGTAACAATTGGTGCCATTCACTGGGGGCTTCCTGGAGGTCGGGATTTGTACAGAATCCTTTTATTTCTTATCTTAATCCTCGGGAGTACAGCGATCCAAATGACCGAGATGCATGGCCTTAGTCTTTCTGGGTGACGTTTTCTGAAATTCCTTGTTATCACTGCCAGTAAAACCTTACAAAGGCTTAGGTAGGATTAAACCTTTCAATTGATGAGCAGGCTGTGTGTGCACTCTCCACAGTACAGCCGGCCAGGTAAGTCTGCATTTACCGTGCACCCTCTTTGTGTCAGCCTTGAGAAAGTCACTCTGTCTCCCAAACACCTTCTGCAGAGACGCCCTCATGCTTCCCACTTGGCAGACGATGTGGCTTGTGAATGGAGCCCTTAGGAAGCCAGCTATGCCCGTCAGGAAGCACCAGGGCTGAGGTCTCACCCCGGATAGTCTGAACACTTGAGCTGTTTGCTGGCACCCCACCCCACACCGCCTTGCCTGCGACACTGCTAGAGTGCAGAGCTGTGGCATGGAGGCCATGGTGTCACCAATGGATTGACACCAAAGGATGCTTTTCCCAATGCAGTCACATCCCCATGTTACAGGTGAAATGGCAGCAGAGAAAATGTTACCCCAGTTCTTTTCTCACGTGGAAGAAGAATTTCCAAGTGAAGGCAAAGATTTAAAAGCAAGATTTATTAAAGTCAGAAACCTCCAGCCAGAGTGGCCTGGAGGAAGCTCCAAGAAAGGCAAAACCCTATGGAGTATGGTGGTACTGGGGTTTTTAAGCACAATTTTGGGGAAGAAAAAAACTTACTGGCTTGACATTCAGTTACAAGGCAAGGCAAAACCCATCAAAAGACCTGCTCTGTCGTCTTCTTTGCCAGAGGGGTGAAATAAGTAACTTGTTTTTATAGAAAACTGTGAGCTCAGAAGGATGGAATCCCCACTCCCCTGCTATTCTTATGATAAAACTGGACGCTTTCAACCTTGCTAAAGATAACTTTTGGGGGAAGAAAGCATTTTGCACCATAAATTTCCACTGGGACCAACCTGACTGCCTGTCGATCCATCTGATTCCTCACACCCAGACCAGAGCACCCAGGCTGTGGGCAGACTTGCAGGGTTCCTGTGGCAGCCTGCAGCCTGACAGATGTGCGGTGGTGCCTGGGAGTTGACAGGGTTTCTGAGTATGCATGGTCCACAAGCAGGGTTCAGAAGGCACTTTGTGCTGGAATGGGAGCCCTTTGACTTCAGCACTTTTGGTTCTGAATGTTTTTTTAAAAGGAGTGGCTAACTCCTTGATCCCTGACATTGCTACTATAAAAGAGAAAGAACATCCGGGAATTTTATTCTTGTGCTCTTGAGCTTGTTCTCCAGCAGGCTGCCTTCAGTGTCGCTTCCTGTTTGGTAGTAAATGAAACTGAGACTCCACCTCCCTTCCCGGGCTCTCTGCTTGCCTCACAGTAACCAGCTGCCTGGCTGACATGGGGCATTCAGACCCAGACAGAGGCATGTCCTCTGTGCAGGCCCTGGGGGGCCCCAGTGCCGGGCAGACCTGCGTGCTGATCCTGATCTTCACAGTGCTCCTGCAGTCCCTCTGTGTGGCCGTGACTTACCTGTATTTCACCAACGAACTGAAGCAGGTCAGTACAATGCACAGTCCTGGAGGCTGTCAGCAACGGCCAGCTAGCTGCCTCTCCTGGCCCTCCCAGCTTGAAGACTTTGCTATGCAAGAAAATGCTCCCTTTCTCTGTCTGTAGACTCAAACTGCAAATGCATGTAATGCCTAGGAACTTCACCAAAGTCCGGGTTCAAAGGACTGTGTGAAGCAACTGCACTTGCAGGACCGGCTGCACTAGATTCTTACAGGCGCAGCAAACACAACTCCCAAGGGGGTTTTCTGGTTCTTCCCCAGGGAAGAGAGGCAAAGGCTGGGTCTTCAGTTCAGCCACCTAGGAGTCTTCAATCAGAGTGTTTTCCTGGGGGTTTGTGGATTTATTGTTCTGTTTGTGGTTGTCTTTAAAAAAAAGAAAAAAGAATGCATTTTATAACATTTGCAACTGCTACCATTCATGAGTGCTTTCTGCTCCAGGCTTTATCAATGCTTTACCCTTCTTGACTCATGAATTCTAGAGAGTGAGGGTAGCTGTGCTGGCACAAGGCCTATGTCTGGTTTTGCTCCCAATTGCACATCTGGGGTCGAGTGTGCAGATCCCAGGAAGGTGTTAACATCTTTGTTGAGTGAAGGGCAGCCTTCACTAATGTGGTAGGGGCCACTAATATACAGGCAGAAAGAGCAGAGTCAGGGTGTGATCCACAGGCGGTCTTCAGCCACAGAACACTGCTTTTTTGTGTTCCATGTGCAGCCAATGCTAGTGGAGTCTCAGGCAGACATGGCAGAGAGTTCATTCTCGGGTCCTCCACAGAGAGAAATGCTCTGTATGCACTATATACTTATCCTCAGATGTCAGTCCCATTAACCAGTATCGGGTCTTTGCTCCCGTGGCTTTTTTTAAATATAGTTGTTTCTGTGCCTTCACAGAGAGAAGCTAAACTTTCAGAAGTTATCAAGTAGAATAGTACATGTATGAACTAAAGTCAGAAGCAGGCTGGAATGTCAGGTTTCTTTTCCCCACAAGACCTAATGGAGAGGAGGTACATGGGATCTTTGAGATATGTTTTGGTTCTGGCCCTATGGCACTTCTGTGTTGACAATAAGTGAGAAAAAAAAGGCCTGGTATTCTGCCACTGCTTGACACAGCTGTGTTTTGGGTAAATCTATAATAAAGAAATTATCAGACTCAACATTTGACTATTCATGAGAAAATATCTGAAAATAACATTGCACTCTATGCCCATGGACTGTCTGGGTACAAGCACAAGTGTATTAAGCTTTATTGACTATAAGACTTCTAGAAGTATGAATGTGAAAGTGCTGAAAATAAGCCAACTCAACTTATTGTTCCTTATGTCTATTTTGCCCAATCAAGTATCATTGAGAGTTACGAGCTGGCAGGATCTTCCCACTCCCAGCCCCTCTCTCTGAGGACACTACAGACCTCCCAAGGAACTGTATTGCCCCAGCTCAGACCAGGCTTTGGAGGAAAAGCTGGGGCTAGCTCTAGGGTCTGCAGGCACCCACATCATGGTCTTCCTTGCACAGCAGTGTCCATAGGGTCAACATAGTTGCACCTTGTGATTTGCACAACATCAAACATGACAATTGACTAGGAAAGACAAAGAGAGTCTCAGAAAAATATAACTTGCACAAAAGTCACAGAGTGTTCACTGTCTGTTAAGGAAATGTTAATATTAATTTAGTTATCTGTAGAATATAAATGTAGTTATCTCAGTAGGCTAGACATTTTTCCTTTGCAAATGGATAACAGACTTTGGATTTATATACAAGTAATTAGGAAAATTATGATTGGAATCAGATGACTTGGCACATTTAAGAGAGACTATCTATTTCAAAGAAAAAGCATTACTGTAACTATAACCATATCTTTAGTTCTAAGTCTACATAGAAGCTTGTAATAATGCAATGTTGGCAAATCTGGAGCCAGCCCAACCTCCCAACCTAACCTTTGTTTACTTCACAGCATAAATAGAACGAAGCTGCTTTTCCATACATAGTAGCTGCATGAAATTGCACACATTATAAGGTGGTCCAATGTTAAGACTCAGTAATTAATTCTCTACTGAGCTGTGTCATACAATTTTCTATTTTTTAAAAAAACAAGATTTAAAGATTTTTTTAAAAAATGTCTTCAGTACAAATGGAATTTTTTGAAGATTTATTTATTTATTTATTTGAAAGGCAGAGTTACAGAGAGAGAGAGGCAGAGGCAGAGAGAGAGAGAGAGGTCTTCCTTCTGCTGGTTCACTCCCCAGATGGCCACAACAGCAGGCGTTGTGTCGATCCGAAGCCAGGAGCCAAGAGCTTCTTCCTGGTCTGACAAGACCCCAGGTACTTGAACCGCAATCTGCTACCTCCCAGGATGCGCATTAGCAGGAAGCTAGAATCAGGAGTGGAGCAAGCAGCAGAACCAAGACTCTGATAGGAGATGCAGGTGTCCCAACTGGAGTCTTCACCACTGTGCAAAATGCCCCCAACCTGCTCCTGCATTATCTTTTAATTCTACCTTTTTAAGCCCTTCTGTACACATGCAAAAGAATTCAGTGAGAATACTAGAAATGGAGGATAATTAACAGATACTAAAAAATTGTTATGTACCAGAAACTTTGGTAAGGATTGCCCTGTTTCATCCTCATGACAAACCACCCTGTGTACGATGGCACCAAGAGCAGCCACCACGGAAACTCACTTCTCAGAACCAAGAGTTTCTGGAGCTGCAGACCAGTGCAAAAGCAGCCTCCCCTTCCAGAGGTGACCACACTGCCCCAGTCCTCTCCCAGATGTGGTTAGCAAGACGAGAGCCCAACCGGCAGGGTACTGCAGGAAATTCATGGTTTAGGTAAGGAGGATGTGGTGAGGATCAGAGAAGAGAGGCACATCACATTAATAATCACTCACTATTCCCAGAATAACCACGGCACCACCACCCCAAACACCATGTATCTATTCACTAGCCCTGGCCAAGGTCAGTGTGAGAAACTACTGTATATGATTATGAAGGAAATATGTGGCGAGGGGGAAGGTGGCTGGAGCTTGATTTCACTGTTTAGAAATCAATATTGGGATATGCACTGTGCCGTAGTAAGCTAAGCCTCTGCCTGTGGTTCCAGCATCCCATATGGGTGTTAGTTCATGTCCCAGTTGCTCCTCTTCCAATCCAGCCTTCTGCCATGGCCTGGGAAAGCAGTAGAAGATGGCCCAAGACCTTGGGCCCCTGCACCTGTGTGGGAGACCTGGAGGAAGCTCTTGTCTTCGGATCGGCGCAGCTCTGGCCATTGCAGCCATCTGGGGAGTAAACCAGCAAGTGGAACCAGTGAGGCAGCAGATTATGGCTCAAGTACTCAGGGTCCTGCTATCCATGTGGGAGACCAAGATGAGTTTCCAGCATCTGGCTTTGGGCTGGACCAGCTCTGTATGTTGAGGGCATTTGAGGAGTAAACCAGTGGATGCAGATATTTCTCTCTGTGTGTGTGTGTGTGTGTGTGTGTGTGTGTGTGTCTCCCTCTATCTGTAACTCTGCCTCTTAAATAAATAAATCTTGAAAAACAAGAAATCAATATTTATGCATAAAAATATTTAGAAAGACAAACATCAAAGTATTGATAACTGTGATCTCTACATGATAGAATTAGAGGTGCCTTTTTGCCTTTTTAATTTTTCTATGTATTATTAGTTTTCTATGGTGAATGTCACAAAAATATCTATGCCATTCATAATAATCTTTTTTTACAAAATATTTATTTATTTATTCATTTATTTGAAAGGCAGAGTTATATAGAGAGAGGAACAGAGAGAGAGAGAGATCTTCCATCTGCTTGTTCACCCCCCAAATGGCCACAGCAGCTTGGGCTAGGTGAGGCTGAGGCCAGGAGCCTGGAACTCCAAGTACATGAGCCATCTTCCGCTGCTTCCCATGCACATTAGCAGGGAGCTGGATCAGAAGCGGAGCAGCTGGGGATAGAACTGGTGTCCACGTGGGATGCTGGCTTCAGAGACAGTGGCTTAACCCGCTGCACCACAGTGCAGGCTCCTCTTTATAGAAGTCTGAAGAGAAGACAGTCACTGTAAACGCATAGTCTGATCTTGACCTTGTAAACAAAAGAGATCATCCGAAGTTTAATGAAGAGGAAGGATTTTGAGTGTTTTTGTTTGTTTTGTTTTACTTTTTTAGTGGGTTGGAGTTCTTTTATCTTTCCCCCCTATGTTTAGAAAAACATTATTTCACTTTTCCATGTTTTCTAGGTCGCCTATGCATCCTGAATGTATCCAAGCTTCATTAACCTTGAGAAATAATGGAGGCCACCTTAGCTTGCTAAGCACCCATTTGTGTATAGCCAGGATCTTCATTTTCAAAGTTCCCCTGCCCACCTCCAGAAAATGTTTCTGGAAAGTCCCCAGGAGGTGTTGCAGACATTAGGCAGGCATGGACGTGGGCTGGCCCCAGAACGCTACGGCTCCACTGGTATGTCTCCCAAACTCCACGGCAGCTCACAGATTGCTGCCAGTCACTGTCCCAGCAGCTGTCCACTCTGCTGCCTCCCGAGCCCACGGCACGCTCGCTGTGTTCTCAACTCTTCCACGTTGCCATAGCTTCCAGCTGCTGGGAAGTGAGAGGCACATTGTGTCTTACACACTTTTGTGACCCAACCTGTTACAGAGGTTTGAGAGCCTGCCTGTTTGGTTTGATCAAACCAGTGCCTGCCAGGGCACATTTGTTCTAGAGCAGGAGTCACAAAAGCTTGTTCTTCCTGGAACCACCCTTTGGACTTGTGACTGCCTCTCACGCTTTCTCCCTTCCTCCCTGAACGACGCCGCCTCCCTCATATATCTGATTAAGTTCCTCCCTTAGGAAGGTTTTCCAGCTCCCAAGTTGGAGACACAACTAGATGTTTGCAGTAGGACTGCATGAGCAGGCACGAACAAAGAAATATTGTCTCATTCCATTGCCAGTCATAGCTGGATTGGCCCTGGCTGTCATGCTCAACTGCATCCCTAGTAGAAGGCTCTTCTCTTATAATTTAAAAGAGGAAAAAAAAGAAAGATGTGGAGGGAATGCCTTAACTCAGGTTTGTACATTTGCACTTGAGCAACCGGGATCAAAAGTCTAGGGGGTACGTGTGTCTGAGGACAGAACCGTACAACTCTGGCTGGGATCTTTCCTAAAACGTTGCTGTTTTTATTTAAAATGAGATTTTTCTTCTGTAGGAAAGAGTGGATTGTTATGAATTCTCATCTCTCTTTAAGCCTTGCAATATCTTAGGTTTAAATAACAGATAAAAATGGCTTTTTTCCTGTTTGTTTTCCAAACTAAGGCACATCAGCAGATTTTTACAAGGAAAGAATGTCTCTTATATCCCAGTGGTTACAAACACAAAACAAAGTGGGAAAGAAGGAAGCAGAAAAAAACCGAAACAACGTCTGGCCTTGTGTGAACTTCCTGTTTGTTTGGTTTGGTTTGGTTTAATAAGTTATCAGCCTGACAATAGAATACTGGATAGTTTGGAGTGTGTGTGTGTGTGTGTGTGTGTGTGTGTCTGTGTATGTAACAACCAAGGACTTGCCCAGCCAGGTAATGACATTGTTGGCAGTGTTCTGGCTATTGTAAATGTTTATTCTTAATCAGAAGGAGGAAGCAAACTTTCTTTTTTTTTTTTTAATTTTTTTTTCAGCTTTTATTTAGCAAATATAAATTTCCAAAGTACAGCTTATGGATTACAATGGCTTTCCACCCCATAACTTCCCTCCCGCCCACAACCCTCCCAACTCCCGCTCCCTCTCCCATTCCATTTGCATCAAGATTCATTTTCAATTATCTTTATATACAGAAGATCGATTTAGTATATATTAAGTAAAGATTTCATCAGTTTGCACCACACAGAACATAAAGTATAAAATACTGTTTGAGTACTAGTTATAGCATTACTTCACATTGGACAACACATTAAGGACAGAGATCCCACATGAGGAGTAAGTACACAGTGACTCCTGTTGTTGACTTAACAATTTGACACTCTTGTTTATGGCGTCAGAAATCTCCCTAGGCTCTTGTCATGAGTTTGTGTTTAAAGTCTGTACTTAGCTAGCATGCACATTTAAGAAGGCACTGTCAGGTTTCTGGGGGTAACATGGTGTAGATCCTGCCATCCAAAAAGGGAGAAATCACCTATAAGTAGAGTCTACCCAAGCAGCCAAAGAAGCAGAGCATTATCCACGCCCTGGAGAGTTGGGCTAGCTTTTATTTAGGATCTGGGAATTTAAGCTAAGTGTGTTGCTTGCCTGATGGGTTTCCAGATTTAGAATGAGATCCATACCACGTCAGAGCTGAAGGGAACTCAGACATCATTACACGGAATTGGCTCAAAACCGTAATGAAGAGCGCCCACAGACGAGGGCAAGGAGCTTGGGAAGCCGCTCACAGCTGGTTAGTGAGGGAGCAGGCAAGGGCACCATGACCCAGCATGCCTGACTCATACCATGTCCACCTGCAAAGTCAAAGCACAAAGGACAGCAACTTGCTTTTATTTCAGGCATGAACTTATTCAAGATGCCAAACCTCCTCTGCAGCTTCTGTCAGTTTCTGCGGTTTTCACTTCCAGATGAACCAAAATAAACGGCCGTGTGCATTATTTTTCCGTCTCAACCCAGATGCAGGACAAGTACTCCAAAAGTGGCATCGCTTGTCTCTTAAAGGAGGATGACAATTCCTGGGACTCCATCGACGAAGAGAACGTGAACAGCCCCTGCTGGCAGGCCAAGTGGCAGCTGCGGCAGTTCATTCGAAAGGTGAGTGACCTGCACCAGCCGGCTTGGAAGGTTCCAGAAGAAGGGCTCTTAGAGATCATCAAGTCTAGATTCACTTTGAAAATGGGAAAACCGAGGCCCAGAGCGTTTGATTCCTCCCAGATTCACAGTGGCCCTGCACTGCACCAAGCAGAAAGCCCGGGCTGACTCGTGGCCTAGCCTCTGTCCGGACAGCCTCCTAACCTGGTCTCACCTGGTCTCTTACATTTTGGAAACTGTGGCAGAGACAGGGCCAAGCGTTCAAGGTCCCACGATCATAAACGATGTGTGGATGACTTTCATCCAGAAGACAAGAGGCCAAATGATGTTTTGTATTCTGGCCACGTGGGTTATATCTGCAGTTACATTTATATTTATTTCTGTATGCATAGAAATATGAAGAGGAGGCCGGCGCCGTGGCTCAACAGGCTAATCCTCCGCCTTGCGGCGCCGGCACACCGGGTTCTAGTCCCGGTCGGGGCACCGGATTCTGTCCCGGTTGCCCCTCTTCCAGGCCAGCCCTCTGCTGTGGCCCGGGAGTGCAGTGGAGGATGGCCCAGGTGCTTGGGCCCTGCACCCCATGGGGAGACCAGGAAAAGCACCTGGCTCCTGGCTCCTGCCATCGGACGAGCGCGGTGCGCCGGCCGCAGCGCGCCGACCGCGGCGGCCATTGGAGGGTGAACCAACGGCAAAAGGAAGACCTTTCTCTCTGTCTCTCTCTCTCTCACTGTCCACTCTGCCTGTAAAAAAAAAAAAAAAAGAAATATAAAGAGGAAAGGAAGATGGAAGGAAGAGAGACTTGGAGAAATCGAAGATGATGGTATCTCACATAACAGTCAGTAAATGACAAATTGCAAAACTAAATCTGCTGATGGAACTTGCTTAAACAGGATTCCTAGCAGAAACAGTCTATTAACTGACAGTTTAGTTTACTAAATGCAATTGATTCTACTTTCAACAATGTGACATAACTCCTTATAAGATGGCATTTAATAATATTTGCCTCTGTCTCCCTGAAAAGATCAGGAGAGATAAAAAAGCACACTGTAACCATGAAGCACCATTGTTTTAAAAATCCTGGGGGAGTCCCAAAGGGGCGGAGAAAGATGTATTTTCGACATGTATGTAAACTCATGGTTTGGGTGCTCAGAATTCCTTTCGTCCATAGAAACTGTTAATGTTGGTGGTTAGGGCTCCAGTTTAGAACTCTAAGCAGGCCTGAAAATAGAGCCCAGGCATCCCCTTTGATGCTGACTTTCTGGGAGATGGAGTTGAACTTCCACCTGGGGGTCCTAGAAGCACCCCTGCAACTGTACTGAGTTGGCTGGTCACAGGGCTGAGGACCAGGCAGAGCCTGGGCTGGGGAAGCTCACAAGGACCCTGAGAAGTGAAACTCCAATGCCTCTAGCATAGAGGCGCGCAGCCCAGTAGGAGAGAGAAATTCGGAATTGGGTGGAAATCTGGAGACTGGGATGGGGCTGGATGCTGGGGCTGTGAGTGGGGAGGGAAGGGGTGTAAGGGTGACTTGGGCACATCACGTCCCTACTTTGCTCCCTCACGCTACACAAAAGCTGGGGGAGAGCACCAAGGGCACGCTCAGAGTGGGGAAAAAATTTCCCATTTCTTTCAGGCAACTTCACTGAGCAGACCATTTCCAATAAACATCTTATGCCCATTTCCTACATTATCTCATCGAATTCTCACAATAGCTCAGTGATGGAGAATCATTATTCTTATCTTTTTTTTTTTTTAGTAGACATGAAATTGTTCAGTTAAACAGAGCTGGTGCTTGCACCCCATATATATATATATATATATATATATATATATATATTTGACAGGTAGAGTTATAGACAGTGAGAGAGAGAGACAGAGAGAAAGGTCTTCCTTCCTTTGGTTCACTCCCCAAATGGCTGCAATGGCCGGAGCTATGCCGATCCGAAGCCAGGAGCCAGGTGCTTCTTCCCAGTCTCCTACGTGGGTGCAGGTGCCCAAGCACTTGGGCCATCCTCCACTTGCCACGGCAGAGAGCTGGACTGGAAGAGGAGCTGGACTAGAACCAGTGCCCATATGGGATGCCTGTGCCGGAGGCGGAGGATTAACCAAGTGAGCCACAGGGCCGGCATAACCCGTATATTTGAATCTAGGCCATTGACCATGTTCGCAGACACTCTTTCATTCTGCCCCCACGTGATAGGAATGACCTTTCTCTCTCCTTCCTGTAGAGAAAGGTACAGCAAGAGAGACAGAAAAATGAGAAAGGGAAATGAGGAAGACAGAAATGTGTGTGTGAGAGAGATAGAAGCAGGGAGAAAGACACACACACACACACACACACACACACACACACACGGGGTTGCAGGGAGAGAAGGCTGAGGTCTCCTTTCCTCCCCTTCCCATCCACCAGGGCCCATGGACTGAGCCGAGTCAGAGTCTCCATTTCTGGGGCCAGGCTTGAGGCCTGGGGAGAGCAGAGAGCTCCCGATCTGGGGAGGAGGCGCAGAGGAGGCAGGTTTCTGGCAGTCACCATATTAACAGCAGTGATGGGGAAGACGGGAGGGTGGGCGAGGGAGAGTCAAAGCCCTCAGGAGTGGCAGCGCGGAACGGAAGGGTTCAGCAGCCGTAGGTGAGCCTGGTCAGCCTGGTAAGAGAAGGGGGGCTCGGTTTTCCCCGTTGGTTAGTACAAGGAGGGGTTTGAGCGGGTATTTTAGCAAAACTACAGACCTTGGTGAAAGATCCTGATGCTGAGCAAGCCTCAGCTACATTCTGAGTCGTGAGAGCATGACGTAGTATTGCCAGGGCACACGTGGGTGAGCTGCCGGCATCAGCAGAGGGAAAAACCAGGCCTTCCATCTTTGTGTGTGGGTCTGTCTGCTTCAAGCCCCTGGGCTCTGTCCACAGCACCCACACAGACACACACTTAGACATGCGGTCTGCCCACAGAGGGGATGCACCTGTCAGTCACACGGACACCCTGGAGCACCAGGCTGTTCCCTGGGCAGATGGCTCCCTCCCCCTGCTGCTCCAGGTGTAGCTTTTCAAGGACTTCATCCAGAAATGTAAATTTCCTCAGCAGAGGACCAGCCTCTCATCGTTAGGTGGGGACCTTATCCCAACATCCCCTCAGTGCCTGTCCCACTCTGTGCTTGAACAACTTAGAGCTTTCTAGATCCTCATGTTATATAGAAATTTCCTATTTGGCATCAGCAAGAAGGACCGTAGGCATTCTTAGTTTCAACTTTTAGGGAAATTAACAAGCTTTATTAATACTATTTGCAGATGCTTTTGAGAACCTATGAGGAAACCATTCCTACGGTTGAAGGTAGTATGTTTTGTTGTTGTTATTTTAATTTTCTGCTGTCAACTTCTTGGCAAGTGAATAGCTCTCTGTCTTCGCCCTGATGCCATGCACACATCCCCACCTCTGACCTGCTCCTCCATCTCAAGCTGCTGTCGATTTTCTTCCCTCTTCGCTGTGGCAGCCGGAAAGTTCAGAACCAAATCTGTGCCCCACTGGGGTTACAACTTTATTTCAGCTTCATCTTATTCTTCCCATGAGAATTTTTTTCACTTCAATGTCTTCACTTCTTTATTTTTACCTTTTATTGTGCTACAACTAAGCCATCTTAAATCTTTTCTCAAGCATGTCAGCAAATAAAAGATTCCAGGACCCCCAAAGTCGGCTACTGACCACCACCAGGCTCTAGACCTTTTTTTCACAAAAGAGTCCCTCATTCCACCAGTCACCCCTGCCTCGCCCCCACCATCTCCCAGCTATCTTTCCCCCACCCACAATCCTCACCCTGCGGTCTCCACCCACAGCCATCTTCCTGTTCATGGTCAACCGCCTTCTCCTGACCCACAGCCAGTGTCGGTACTCATGCCCAGGCTAGTTTCTTTAGTCTTCCATCTGGCTGCTTTCATTTCTGTCCCCTAATGCCCATCATAGCTCATTGAATAGCTCTTCCCAGAGGCCTCTCCTGGCCATTTTTCTGCTCCGTTATTTCTATTGCATATACCTTGTTCATATACATATATATATATATATATATATATACACACACATACACACACACACACACACACATATATATATACACATACATATATATTTAATCCATGTGCTGCCTTCTTACCTATCAGATTAAAGAAATGATGTCTGTTTATCTCATCTCTATACACCTAGCTCCTAACTCTACACCTCAGGACTAGTGGGTTCTGTTTTTTCTCCCCTGGGCCTTTACCTTTCAGTATGTGTGTAAGTGGTGGTGGTATTGATATGAACCTCATATAATGGACAATCAGCATGTGAAACGACCCAATTGGATGTAATTACCATGCTCACAACACTGTGCTACCATGATCCTCTCTACCCAGAAGCTTCTGAATACATATTCTTTCAATGAATAAACAAATAAATAAAATTACTGGATTAAATGTATCACTTCTTCACCTTTGACACTTCATATCCCTCTTTTCCTGTACTAAGACCTGGAAGGCCTGAATACATATTGCAGAGAGTCCTAGTACTGGGCATAGCCTGGCAGACAAGAAACTGCTTTTGAATATATGTGCTATTCATGATGTCTTCCTACTTCTCAGCCACCCTTTTGTGATAAACTTCGTCATCACTTAACAGCCCCTATTTCCCTTTGCTAAATCTGCTTTATTAAACACAAAGGACAAGACTGGGGCCTGGAGTCTAATCTTTCTGATCATTTTCCCAAAGGTCAAAGCAGTCAACAGGATGTTACACACTCCTCTTGTTCCAGTGGGGCACACCAGATCGTGATTTATAGTAGATAAATGTACAATTGCCAGTGTTGAAAGAATCACATTTTTTTTATTCATCTCTGTAAGGTTTAAAAACCACGCACTAGCTTGTGTACCAAGTTGTATCCATGATACCCAAATATACGTATCCACACATTTTGTTTTGGGAAGTGTTTGCTGTATCCAGTAGGAAATTTCCTCTCTCTAAAATTTGCTTTTCCATATCCTTGGCATGTCCTCAAGAGCAAGATATTTATAACTGGACTCAGCTATTGAATAATTAAAACAAATGTTAAGGCTAGGAGCAGTCAGGGCATGATGAATTATTTATCCAGTGGAGGGTAAAGGTCAAGGGACAAGTCAAGGTTCTGTGACTAATGTGTTATTAGCGATGCATCTCCACATTACATTTGGTCTTCAGTAAACAAATACCCATTCACCCTGAATACTAACATCTAATACCAAATAGGTGGAAGAGATTCTCGTTTCCCATTCATTCCTCTCCTGTGGAATTTTATCACCTCCTCTCATCCTCTGCTACCAGGCTACAGTAGGGCCTCCTATTCTGAGGGCTAATCAATTTTAATACACTGGTAACTTGCCTACTGGCCTCCAACCTTCTCATCTTCTATCAAATCTTACTTGTACATAGGTTGGCTTAAAGCACAACACATATCTCTTCATTTCCATGAACAAAAGCTCTGAGTCTCCCTGTGCCCTGTAAAGTCCCAATCTCTTAGCCTAACACTCAGATTTTCTATAGTCATCTAAGCTGGCAACCAAATTCCTCTGAGCTCCTGTCTCAGGAATGCTTTCTGCTTCCTTCCTGGGAACTCTGTGTTAGCACTTTGAGAATGACTTTCTCCCATCCCTACAGGCTCCCAGCCTGCCCATCCTCATGCTGTTCAGATATTTGTCCTTGTACTTCAAAGAGTTTCTTGTGTTTGTTTGTAGTTCTTCTTCTTCCTAGAAGGGTGCCTAGCACAGGTGCAGTGGGCACTTTGATTGGTTGAAGCAAGTGAATAGAAAGGGTCTCAGCACCAACTCCTTCCCAAACTTTTTACTGACCCCAGCTCTCCAAAAAATAGGAATATTTCCCCTCTCTAGCCACTTATTACTCATTTCTATGTATCGTAGGTAAATTTTTAACCTCTAGTTCATATTTTACCTAAAAGACTGTAAGTTCCTTGAGCACTCAGTTAATGCAATCAATGATTGATCTTTGTATCCCTGTAGAGCATGGAGTAGTGCCTTTCTCTGGCAATATTTGTTTGATACAAAAAAATCTAATTTACCTTAACAACCAATGAAAGCACACTTGAGAAATCTGAACTGATATTTAAAGAGAGTATTTTGTTGAATTTTTTTTTTAGGTTGCTTTGAAGTACCTTATATGGTGGTCAATAAATATTTTTGCTATTACAGTCTAGTGAATTAGCAATTTTATATGTTCCTGTATGGAATATTGTGACCAGCATGCCACTTCCTGTCCCTTTTTCCAGTTGAGAAGAAGGGGGACAGGATGACTGTTGGATACTAGTTTGTAACATCAATGGACAATCACTATCATTGCTATGCCTGTAGAATCAGTAGTAGTTAGCAAAGTGAAAAAGATGATTGAAATGACAAAAATCGGCACCACTCTAATTGTTTGTATACATAAATCGAAGTGAAAATTTGCCCATACCTGGTTATTTATGTGCTCTAAACCACTCGGCAGGATCATTACAAGGCCATAGTTATTGCTTCTTGTCAAGGGGCCGGGCTCTTCACTTTGTTGTATTCCATAAGAAGTATTTTTCAGGGTAAACATAAATTGAAGTAAACAGGTCATCAGACCTAAACATAGGCTGTGTTTATGAAATCCCATGGAATCAGCTTTGAAGCCTGGGTGCTCATAGTGCCTGATGGCCAATGGCTGTGAACAGCAATGTATTTTTTGTGTGCTGATGATTGTCCACCATTTCTGTTTTAGAAAAGCCACAAACTATTCCTTCTGTAGTAAGAGAAAAAGAAAGAGAAAGAGGGCCCCAGAGAGTAGCAGCTCACCTAACTGGGAACAGCTGGAGAAGCTTTATCTCAGTCCCGGCTCCAGGTAAGAGCAACAATACCTGACTTAAATGAAGGCAATGGGAGAACCGCTCCAAATAATTTCTCTCTTTAACGTCTACTTTAACGTCTGGTAGCATATGCCATCAGAGCGACCTACAAAATGCTCAGTAGTAATCAAGTCTCAGATTGACTTCTTTCAAAAGTTAGATTACAGAGCAAACAACTTAAGCAAGTGGAACTTGTGTTTCTTCATTGGCAAAGTACAGAAAATCCTTCACTCATGAAATAGTGAAGATTAACTGTAACAAGACAAACATCTAGTCTTCTGTAAAGCTTCAAAGTTGCCTTTATTATAATGAAGTTTTGTCTCAAATTAGAGACATTTCAGACCTCAGTGAACAGATGAAAAGGTGATTTGGGGTTTTGTTTCTATGTCTGCTTTGTTCTTTGCTGACCAATTTCCTTCCTGGTATTCATGAATTCCTATTTTATAAGTGATTAACATGCCTTGTCAACAATTGAGCTAGTTGTTACAATGCTATTCTTTTATTTTTGCTAATAATCAACAAATTTGAGAGTGTTTTAAGCACTTAAAAAGCTACACTTTGGCCGGCGCCATGGCTCACTAGGCCATGCACGCCGGCACCCCAGGTTCTAGTCCTGGTCAGGGCGCCGCATTCTGTCCCAGTTGCCCCTCTTCCAGGCCAGCTCTCTGCTGTGGCCTGGAAGTGCAGTGGAGGATGGCCCAAGTCCTTGGGCCTTGCACCCACATGGGAGACCAAGACAAGCACCTGGCTCCTGGCTTCGGATCAGCACAATGTGCTGGCCGCAGTGTGCCAGCTGCTGTGGCCATTGGAGGGTGAACCAACGGCAAAAGGAAGACCTTTCTCTCTGTCTGTCTCTCTCTCTCACTGTCCACTCTGCCTGTCAGAAAAAAAAAAAGCTACATTTTGCACCAGTCATGGAGATAAACCCCCAAATTAAACACCATACTTGTAATTTTTAAAAGATTTATTATATATTTATTGAAAGGCAAAGTTACAGAGAAAGAGAGAGAGAGAGAGAGATCTTCCATCCACTGGTTCACTCCCTAGACGTCCACAACAATCAACAGCTGTGCCAGGCCAAAGCCAGGAACTTGGAATCTCTTCTGGGTCTCCCACATGGATGCAGGGCCCCAAGCCAGGTTCCACTGCTTGATTTCCCTGTCCATCATCAGGGATCCAGAATAGAAATGGAGCAGCTGGGTCTCAACCCCTCACCCATATGGGATGCCAGTGCCACAGGCAGCAGCTTTACTTGCCATGCCACAGTGCTAGACCCATAATTGTATTTTTGGAGGGCCCCTTGTGTTCAAAATCTCAGAGAGTTAAAGATTCAAGGATCAGTGGAGCTTTAAATTTGGCTTCCTTTGCCAGACTTTACGTCTTTCTTATGTTGGACTAGAGACGCCTTCTGCTTGGATAGTGCTTTGACTCTGGAGAGCTGAGAAAAACAAGCATGAACTCAAACAGTCCCACAAGAGTAACAAGAAGTCCCGAGCTCTAGGCTTAGGAAATAGATGACATTTCTTTTGATTTCTTTCTACATTGTGAATTTGAGCTTACTCAAGAAGGGAACGAGGGGTTCAGGTTCTAAGTTCCACCCAAGAGTAAAAATTGCCATCAGAATGGGCTGTCCCTGGTGCCACTATTCAGAGCGGAGTGTGACAGGTGTGGCATAAGGATCAAGAGAGATAATAGAAAGGCAGGGATCTCCCGACAAGTCACATTAATATAGCAGCATCCTGATTTGTGTGTAGAATTTGTCATCCATGGAAGATTGAAGGAACAAGAAGTGCAATATTAGATTGAAATCCTTTGCACTCTCCACAAAAATGTGGGCTGGCTGTACCTGCCGAGACACTCATTGATTTGCCACAACTCCCATTTGTTAACTCTCTCTGATCTTCATTCAGGCTCCCAGAGTGGAAAGAATTTGGGCCAGAAAATAAGCTCCTGGGAATCCTCAAGGAAAGGACATTCATTCCTGAACAATTTGCACCTGAGGAATGGAGAGCTGGTTATCCATCAAACAGGACTTTATTACATCTACTCCCAAACATACTTTCGATTTCAGGAACTTGAAGAAATTTCAGGAACAATTTCAAGAGAAGAGAGCAAAAAGAGGAACAAACAAATGGTACAATATATTTACAAATGGACAAGCTACCCTGACCCTATACTTCTGATGAAAAGTGCTAGAAATAGTTGTTGGTCTAAGGATTCAGAATATGGACTCTATTCCATCTATCAAGGAGGAATATTTGAGCTTAAGGAAAATGACCGAATTTTCGTCTCTGTAACGAATGAGCAGTTGATTGACATGAACCAAGAATCCAGTTTTTTTGGGGCCTTTTTGATTGGCTAAATGATCTGCAAAGGAAAAAAAAAGCAATCTGCTCAAAGTGACCATTTGTTCTTCAGGACAATATACTATGAAAATATCTGCAATAAGTCTAACAAAGAATGGCAACCAGAACAGAACAGCCTCAATCAAAAACTCTAACATACATTGTTCAGTATCTCTGAAAGGACTTGTTATTCTAAGATCCTCCCAAGGCTCTATCTAATATGAGTTTGCTAGCAGAAATGTAGAGGTTCTTAGCTTCCAAGCAGTTATACCACAGTTAAAGCTATGTCATCATCTTCTCCTTGCGAAGGTTGCATAAGAAAGAGCAGCAATCCATCCGTTCAGTAGGGATACCACAGTGGTAGATACCAGATTGTGTTGACGACATCCCCACGTTGGGAGAGAAAGGGGCTCCACTGCAGGTTCATAGTCTTGGGAGGCAATGCTCCATCACGATGTGCAGTGTGCAAAGAGAGTCTGTGTCGTGCAAGACCTTGCAGGATTATAACAAACACCTGGATTTGATGGAAATAAGACAATTCCACTCAAAGTACAATCGTTTTATAAAAAATTTGTAAAATTAAAAAATCATCCAGAGTGAACAGGGTACTGGCAGGAACTACTCCTGAATGACTTATGCATTTTTAAAAAAAATTTTTTGACAGGCAGAGTGGACAGTGAGAGAGAGAGAGACAGAGAATTGTGCATTTTCACTACTGAAAGTCAGGCTCAACTAAAGCACTGAACATATTTTCCATAAAGGACTTTGTAGCAGGTGGTTACATGATCAAAAACAAGGGAATTTGGTTTCATGTGAGCAGAAGACATGGGAAAGTGGAAATGACAAACACAAACAAATCAGCAAAAAGGAGCCAAATAAAGTCACACCCCTTGCCCAATGTTGATATGTGATATAGATCTGCCTAAGTTTGCATCACTTATTTTGACCCTGCAAAAAGAACATTAATTACTGTTAAATTCCAAAATCATCACACAAAACATTTCACCATTTAATCCATCCACTTAGGGGAAAACTAATTGGGTTATTTCTAACCACAGCATAATTGACACTCTTTGTTGGTATGTCCAAACCTTCATTTAAATGGAATACAATCAGCAAGATCTTCAAAAATGCTCATTTGAATTTAAATATACAATGTACTAGAAACACCTGACACTTGTGAACACTCTACCTTTATTTTTCCCTAGTACCAATCAAGTTCTTACATCCTAACAAATCAAAGTATTTGTGGCCCTCCTTTTGAAACCTTCTCGCTAGAATGTAAGCATTGAGATTTCAGGGAACATTTAGTCTCATTTACAATTGTACCCCAGTACCTAGATTACCTGAACACAACACCCACACAAAACACACTTGAAAAAAAGTGAATGGCTGGATGAATACATAACCATAAGGAAGATAGGGAAGTATTCCGTGACCCCTTACACCAAAAGAACATTGGAGAACGCTATAAGTTTCGGGGGGGGGGGGATCTTTTTATTAAAGATTTAAAACTCAGGAAAAAAGACTAAGAGTTTTGATAACATGGCATGGAAAAGAGAATTAATTTTTGCTTTATATTTTTATACTAGGTTGTACAATATATTTTTCAATAAAATGTCATAATGTTAAAGTATGTGATTTTTTGTTTTTATGTGCTCAGTTTTGTATTATGGTGCCAAGATTAGTAGAAAGGGAGAAATGATTTCTAATCTGTTTTTGGTGTTATCTTTTATCTGACACATCTTAGACAAGATATGGATTGCTCACTTTTTACTTAATATGCTCTAATGTATCAATCCTTTTCTTTGTGGCTACTGTTTTTGTGATAGGTTGAATTATTGAAGTCCCTAGTACTTTAAGATATAACCTTCTTTGGAAAAAGGGTTGTGGCAAATATAGTTAGGATAGATAAAAATGGAATAGGTCAGTCCTTAATACAAAATGATTACTGTCCTTATAAGAAGAGGGAAATTTAGACAGAAGCACAGGAAGGAAACTGGTAACAACAGACCCAGAAATTAGTGTGATACAAGTTCTAGCCAAGGTCCGCAAGCATCCAAGGCCATTACCAGAGGCTGAGAGGAGACAAGGAGGAGCCAGAGCCCCAGGGGAAGCAGGGCCAAGCTGACACTTTGATTTTGGGCTCCGGCCTCCAGAACTGAAAGGAAGTACATTTCTGTTTTTGAAAGCTACCCAGTTTATAATACTTTGTTCCAGGAAACACAGGAAACTAAACAGCTAATATAGCTATTCTAAAGTAGCTGATGCAGTGGGAGTCTTTCCAGCTGATAACCATATACACATCAGCATGGTTTTCCTAAACATATTAGATGCTTGTCATTGTTTGATAGTATCATTCAACTGTAGTTTGGTGTGTTCAGTGAGATAAGGGTAAAATGTTATCTTTTTACCACAGAAATAGCCAGTTGTCCATCATTTTCTTCGGAATAGTCCGCTCTTTTCTCCACTGATTTAATTTCATTTTATTCACATACCAAACACCCATAGGTCTGAATCTGTCCAGACTTTTTCCTATTGGTCTGATCGTCCATCCTAGCATCCATAACATCTTTCGGAAAAAAAAAATGGCAAAATACACAAAACAGAACATTTATAGGGGCCGGCGCTGTGGTGTAGCAGGTAAAGCCTCCTCCTTCAGTGCCAGCATCCCATATGGGTGCTGGTTCGAGTCCCGGCTGCTCCACTTCTGATCAGCTCTCTGCTATGGCCTGGCAAAGCAGTAGAGATGGCCCAAGTCCTTGGGCCCCTGCACCCACGTGGGAGACCCAGAAGAAGCTCCTGGCTCCTGGCTTTGGATAAGCACAGCTCCGGCCATTGTGGCCATCTGGGGAGTGAACCAGCAGATGGAAGACCTCTCTCTCTCTCTCTCTCTCTCACTCTCTCTCTGCCTCTCCTTCTCTGTCTGTGTATCTCTGACTTTCAAATAAATAAATAAATCTTTAAAAAATTTACAGTTTTCATTCTTCTCTAGTGCACAATGTATCACACTATTGTCAGCCGTCACCATTATTCATCTCCAGAATGTTTTCGTCATCCCAGACTGCTGAACAGGTTAAATAACAACACCTCTCCCTTGCCCCCTTCACCCAGTCCCTGGAAAACACCATTCTACTTAATTTCTTCACCTTTGGTATCTCATGGAAGTGGAATTGTGTGATATGTGTCCCTTTGTGTTTCATTTACTTCCATAACAGAGTGTCTCCAAGTTCATCTGTACTGTAGCTTGTGTCCGAATTCCCTTCCTTTTCACGGCTTACTAAAACTCCATTTAATGAGCATACTACCTTTAGTCAGTCATACTATATGGTTTTAATTAGTTGTTTTACTACAAAGTTTTTTAAAGTTTTATATTTATTTATTTGTAAAAGTGACAGAAAGAGAGAGTGAGAAAGAGCGAGAAAGAGAGACAATCTTCTATCCACTGGTTCACTCCCCACATGTTTGCAACAGCCAGGGTGAAGTCAGGCTGAAACCAAGAGCCTAGAACCCACGTGGGTGGCAGGGGCCAAGTACTTGAGACACCATCTGTTACCTTCCAGGCACTTTAGCAGGAAGCTGGATTGGAAGTAGAGGTGGAACTCGATCCAGGCACTCTGACAAGGCCTGTGGGTGTCCCGAGCAGTGTTTGAACCTGTGGTGCTGTAATACCTGCCCCTCCCCCACCACGATGTACTACAATTCTTTCTATGCATTCACCTTCTTTAAGTCCTGTGTTTCAAAATAATCTAAGCTCTTCTTAGCCCTTAATTTTTCTCCATGAATTTAGAAACTTCTTGAAGTCTGCACACAAATACGTATACACATGATTTTGAGAGACTTTGATAGAATTGCATTGAATTGGTGAATTAATTTGTGATAGCTTTGTATCTTAGATATTGATAATTCCCAAACACGAACCATCATACCTCTTTTTTAAAATTTATTCAAGAAGTAGAGTTACAGACAGTGAGAGGGAGAGACAGAAAGGTCTTCCATCCTCTGGTTTACTCCCCAAAATGGCTGCAACAGCCTGAACTGAGGCGATCTGAAGCAAGGACGGAGCAAGGATCCTCCCCCAGGTCTCCCACATGGATACAGGGGCCCAAGTGCTTGGGCCATCTTCTACTGCTTCCCAGGCCACAGAAGAGAGCTGGATCAGAAGTGGAGCAGCTGAGACTTCAACCAGGACCCATATGGGATGCCAGTGCCTCAGGCAGAGGATTAATTTACTGTGCCACAGCGTGGCCCCAACATCATACCTCTCTACTTATTTAGACCCTCTGAAATGACTTTCACTGAGATTGTATTGTTTTGTTGTTTTTGATGTTGTGAGTGGGATCTTTGCCTTTTAATTCTGCTCTAAGGTAGCTGATGCCAAGAATAGGCGTTAACCTTGCATGGCAGCATAATGCAGTGATTAGAAGCATTGTCTGGCTCTGCATTGATGGGTTTCAAATCCTTGCTCTACCACCATCTTGGGCCTGTAAAATGGGAGAGTTGCTATAGTACTTTCGAAGAATTCATGCAAAGATTAACAGAGTTTACACATACATTCTTAGCACAGTGCCTGGTAGGCAGCTATTATCATTACATTGATTTCTACCCAGATACTCTTACTCAAAGTCTTTTGAAAATATAAGTATTTACAGGAAAGGAAAATACATGATGAAATATAAATCCAGAATGATTGCAATTTTAATTATAAACTCCATTTTTATTTTCTACAGTACTTAAACCAGAAATACTATAAAAATTGTCATATTATTTGGTACTTAGTAATAAATATTGCCACTGATTTATACCATGTTTGTGAAAATAAGCCCATCTTTCCCCACTTTATGATCATTGTCGTGTACACCACATGCTGTGATATTAATGTTCCTGTTCTCAAGAAAAACAGAATGAATGTGTACGGATATAACATCTACATATGAAGCAAAGATGACAAGATGTTAAAAGTTACTCAATCTGAAAATTAAAAGACAAAAATGCACAAAATAATTATAAAACTATGTCAATAGGTATTTAATATGTAAAGATGTAATTTGCAATGTTAATAACTTGAAGGGTGCCAAGGGACTTGGGTAAAAAAGAAGTAGAGTTTTGGATGCAATTTAAAGCAAGGAGACAGGTAAGGAAATGTGCTTGGATGTTAATAGCGACAGATGAGGCAGGAAAGGGTCACCCACAGAAAGAAACAATGCCCACAAATGAAGCTCATTTCAAAGCTTGCATAAAGAGGTGTTTGATACCAAGATAACAATAGTTTCAGGCAACGGAAGCCATTTGTGCAGAAACTGATTCAAATACCTTAGAGAGTTTTGAAATCTTAGACTGAAGAATGACTACTAAACTTTGTAGAGAGACTTGCAAAGCCAATGCAAAAAGATGTTATTTATAAAAACCCAGTCAACCAAATCATGGGAGGTCATTGACTGAAAATAATGTTCTGTAATGCAGTTACAAATACCAATAATGTCCTTGACCATGGTGGCAAAAGGACAAAAGCCTTCTCTTTTACGAAATGATTTAACATATCTTCTGGTGTCTTATTTGCTGAGCCATACAGAAAGGACAGTTTTTGGTTCAATGTACAAAATGTACAGGTTACGATACACACATTCACAGTTTTGTTAACAATGAAATTAATTTCTCTGGCTTTAAGTCACATAGTAACTTAAAAAAAAAAAATTCCTATTCACCAAAGACATGATGAATGTGAAATGACAGCATGATAGTATTATTTTCCAGTCCAGAGGAACCATTGCTGCGCCCCCTGGTGGATGCTTTCCTGTCTTGAGCCAGTCTTGAGGGAACATCAAAATCACCTGGAGCAATTATAAAACACAGATTTTAGAAGCTGGCGCTCTTTAAATCTTTAAAACAAACAAACAAACAAACAACAAGACAGGTTTTTAGAATCCACCCAAAGTTTGTGATTTAGGAGATAGGGCTTGTAGCCTGAAAATTTGCATTTCTAACAAGCTCCCAGATGGCACTGATGGTGCTGGTTCACGGAATGCATTTTTTCATTTAATTTTTAAATTTTGTATTATAAATTGACAAATTCAGTTGTATGTATTTATCAGATACAAAGTGATATTATGATTCATGAATACAGTATAGAATAAATAAGTCAAGTTAAGTAACATATCTATCACTTCAAAAAACACTTTACCTTTTTTGTAGTGAGAATATTTGAAATTTACTCTCAGCAATTTGGAAATTACAATTTTGAAACCTGAATACAATACCCTATTAATAATTATATCCTATGCAATTGATCTAAAATCAGTAGTTTCTCCTACTTAATGGAGACTTTGTACCACTTAACCATCATCTTCCCACTTTCCCATATCTCAACCTCTAACCATCACTCCAATCTCTGCTTCTAGGAGTTCTATTGTTTTAGACTCCACATGTAAGACAGAACGTGCAGTATATTTTCTTCTCGGCACCTGGCTTATTTCACTTACCATAATGTTCTGCAGTTCCATCCATATTGTCACAAAGTACAGATTCTCTCTTTTTTTTTTTCAAAGGCTGAAGAGCATCCCATTGTGTACATACACCTGTTAAGGACACTTAGGTCGATTCATGACTTGGTTATTGTGAATAGTGCTGGAATGAATAGAGTGAATTTATCTTTGACATGCAGATTTCAAATGCCAAATCAGTTCTTCACTTAGCCATACTGATTTCAAATCTTTTAAATAAATATCCAGTAGTGCGCTTGGTGGATTATGCAGCAGTTCTATTTTCAGTTTTGTGAGAAAATTCTGATTTTCCATAATGACTATAAAGCATTCTCAGCAACAGTATACAAGGGTTCCCTTTTCTCCACATCCTTGCCAACACTTGTTATCTTTGCCATGGAGCATGTTTTGAACAATAAGCCTATAAATCACTATTATAGGAATAGGAAGCAGGACATTTAAAAATGGGAAATTAGATGTAATCATGACCCAGCTGACCTCTACCCCCTATTTTCAGAAATAAATCAGTACAGCATTGGGACCTCCTGCTCAGTGTGTCTCTGGTGAAGACACAGTTCAGGAGCAAGAAGCAAGGTAACACTGTCTAATTCACTGGCCTCACTATATTTCCCACTATCCTTGAAGAACTGGCTCATAAAAGAGCAAAATGATTTTTGGAAGATCCAACAATGGAACAAACTTGAGGAAAATACTTTTTGAAGACAGATTTTAGACTTATAGGATATGGTATATACTTTAAACTAGTGGCCAAAATTTGATGCTTTACTGCTGTATGTGTTATGTTGTTACAAATTCAAATTTAGGTGCCAACAAAGAAGGATGGGAGGAAGAAAGTGAGTGAGAGAAGGAGGAAGAGAGAAAATAAGGGAGGGAATAGAAGGGAAAGGAAAAGGGAAAAGGAGAGGGAAATAAATCAGCAAAGAGAAATGACAATTTAGTGTACTTGGTCAGTATAAATCCTGAAATAATTATTAGAGGAAAGACTTACATCTACTGTTCCCCCTCCTGCTCTCAGATGTTGTGGGTCTCTCATAAACTGAGCATTTCACAAGATCAAATGTGACAGCGATGTTTAAAGATATATTTTTTCCACAACATCATCCTTTAAATACTAATGAACTACTGCCAGGTTGGTTTTCATTGGGTAGTTAAGTTCCCAGGTCAAGGAGTAAACAATGGCAGTGATATTCAAATTTACCCTTGAAAATCCTTCAAGTAATTCTGAAATCATCGTGACCCAATCTCTTAGAGGCAAAAAACAAAATCAAAATTAACATCTTCATTAAAGAGCTGTTAGCTGTATTTTCTAGAGAGTTGGAGATCAGTCTATTTTGAAATAGGATGTAGCATGGGATTCTTTCTTTCCCCAACCTTTCCTCTCTCCTTCCTCTTACTTTACTCCTTCCCTTCTCCCTAAATATGCAGTAGTTATGTATTGTTAGGATGGATGGACGGATCAATGGATGGAGAGATAAGATGATGAGTATAATGACAGATAGAATAATAGATATACGTCCCCACATGATTAGACAGACATGTATAGCTTGTGCATTTGAATTTTCTTTTGATACCCATAAAGACTCAACTAGCAACATTATCCATGTATATAATGAATGCCTTATATATAGCCTGATGTAGTAAGTTAGAGACTTCAATGCCTCACTTTGTCATGAATATAACATCTAGACAGAAGATGGACAAGGAAATTGAGGACTTAACACTATAAACCCACTAAAGCTAAAACACATAGACAGAACACTCCACCCAGCCACAACAGAACACACATTCTTTTTAAGTACACACAAAACATTCAGCAGGATAACCATGTTAAGTCACAAAACAAGTCCAAGGAAATTTTTAAATTGAAATAATACAAAAAAATCTTCTATCACAATTTTGGAATGAAGCCAGAAATCAATAACAGGCAACACTTTGAGAGGGATAGAATGAAAACACACAATACCAAACCTTTGGGGATGCAACAAAGACAGTGGTCACAGAGGAATTCATACTTGTGAATGAATGCCTACAGTAAAAAAGATGACTTCCAATCAGTAACCAAATTTATACCTTGAGAAATGCAAAAAGAAAATCAAACTAAACCTAAAGCTATAGAAGGAAGGAGACAATGAAGATTACGTTTCTTAGGCAATGTCTGCACAAGCCCAGTTAAGTGTCTATACTGGCCCTGATACTGTTTCTCTTTGGGTACAGGATGGCTTAAGGAGCCGACTGGTTTAAGTGGGTGAAATCTAAGATGGCTGCCAACAGCCTTAAGCTGACACAAGCCTTAGTACAATCTCATTTCCATGGTAAAAATTACTCCCACCAGCATGACTACAGTTGATAATCATCATAACAACCTGGGGAAGAGACCATAAAGGGACTGAGAAGTAGGTAGTTCCTTGATTCTGAGAATTATGTCACTTTTTTCTCCTCCCCAAATTCCTTGAATATTCTTCCAGTTATTTGTATATTCCTGCCCTTCATATCTGTTGCCCTATATCCACGACTTCTCCACCCAGCAGATTGAGAAGGTGATTTGTGAAGAGACTCTGCTTCTTCCTTCTTTGACCACTGAGGAAAACTTGCACGGTGACATCCAGCTTCTTGACTTCGAAATACCTAAAGGACAAAGGACGCAGTTTTGGAGTTCCCTGTCCCTACCAGAGAGGGGTAACAAAGTAGTAACAAATGAAACACAAAAGTGAGAAACCAAATCAATGAATAAGAAAAATCAAAAAATGAGAAATGTTAGATTGACTCAGAATAAAATAGAGAATATATAAGTACCTAGTATCTGAAATGAAAGTGGAAACATTACAACCTACCCCACAGAAATAAAAATATTATGAACAAATGTACATCAACAAACTAGATAACCTAGAGGAAGCTGACAAGCTCCTAGAAACACCACTTATGAAAATGACTCAAGAAAAAATAGAAAATCTGAACACACTCATAACAAGAAAAGTAATCAAAAACTTCCTAACAAAGAAAAGTTCAAAAACAGATAGCTTTGCTGGTGAATTCTATCAAATATTTGGGGAAAAATCAATACCAATTCTTTTCATTCCTTCCAAAAAAAAAAATGGAGGAGAGAACACTTCCTAACTAGTTCTATGAGATTAACATTACCCTAATACCAAAGCCAAAAATACCACAAGAACATTACAAACCAAACTCCTGTGTAAATATATGTGGAAACCTTCAACAAAATACTAATGCAAGTTGAAAATCAATTAATACAATTTGAATCAAATGGAATATTAAAAGTACTATCTACCACACTCAAGTGAGATTTATCCAGAAATGCAGGAATAGTTCAACATAAGAAAATTGATCTGGTTCTGACTGTGGCATAATTGGTGAAGCTGCTGTCTACTTTTGCTGGCATTCCATATGGATGATGGTTCTTCTCCTGGCTGCACCACTTCTGATCCAGTTCACTGCTAACGGGCTGGGAAAGGCAGTGGAAGATGGCCCAAGTGTTTGGGACCCTGCCATCCACGTGGGAGACACAGAAGAAGCTCCTGGCTCCTGGCTGCAGTCTGGCCAGGTGCTGGCCATTCAGCCATCTGGGAAGTGAACCAGCAGATGGAAGATTCTTTCTCTCTTTCTCTCTCCTTCCCTCTCTCCCACCCTCCCTCCCTCCCTCTCTCCTTCTCTCCCTCCCTTCCTGTTTCTCTGCAACTCAGACTTTCAAAATAAATAACAATTGGATATTTGCATGCAAAAAATTGATGTTGGACTCCTACCTCAAGCCATATACAAAAATTAGCTTAAAACAGAGCATAGTCCCAAATATAAGAATAAAAATTCTTACAAGAAAACATAGGGGGTAAATCTTTATAACTCTGTATTTGGCAACAATTTTTAGATATGATACCAAAAGTACAGACAAATTCAACTTCATCCAAATTGAATATCTGTGCATTGAATGATCCCATGAAAATGAAAGGATATTTATCAAGGAAGTGAAAAGGCAACAACAGGATGTAAGAAAACATTTGCAAGTCATGTGTTTGATAAGGAACTTATAACCAGAATAAACAAAGAACTCCATAACAATGAAAAGACAAACAGCCAATTTGAAAAAGAATGAAGGTTAAAACCACAAAGAAAGATCACTTCACACCTTTTGCTAAAAAAGCAAAAACAAAAGAGAAGATAACAAGTGTGTTATGGTGTGGAGGAATTCGAGCCCTCACACCCGCACGCACTGGTGACTAAGAAGGTGCAGCTGCTGTGGAAAGCCGTCCAGAGGTTCTTCAAAAAGTTAAAAGTAAAATTACCTGGGATGCAGCATTCCAAATAATTAAAAGTAGGATCTCAACTTGATACTTGCATACTTGTGCTTATAGCAGTATTATCCACAATTGCCAAGATGTAGAAGTGACCTGAATATCCACTGACGGAAAAATGAGTATGCAAACTGCAGTGTATGCATATGTATATAATGCATACACTATATAATGCTGTATTAGTCAACTTTAAAATGGAAATTCAGTCACATACTGCAACATATATGAAATATGAGGACATCAAGTGAAATAATCCAGTCACAAGACATCCTGGATGAGTCCACGTACACAAGGCATCTAAGGCAGTCAAGTTCATAGAAATAGAAACATGCAGTAGGATTGTGCTTGCCAGGGAATGGAGGAAGGGGCAAATGGGCCTGCTGTTTAAATATTAGCAGAGTTCCTGCTCTGCAACATGATAAAGCTTTGGGGATCTGCTGCACAACAACTTGAATGTATTTAACACTATGGAACGGTACACTTAAAAATATTAAAATGGCAAATTTTATGTTGTATGTTTTTACCAATTTTCTTTTAATTTAAAAGGTAAGCAAATTGCAAAAAAACCCAAATCAATAAAGGTCTCAAATTGACATCTCTCCAAAGAAAAGATACAAATGGGCAACAAGTGCATGAGAGTAGTCATGAGAGAAATGCGAGTCAGACCCATAATGAGACACTGCTTCACACCCACTAGGATGATTATGACAGCAATAATCCGGATAGGGATCGGCACTGCGGCATGTGGGCGCCGGTGTGAGTCCCGGCTGCTCCACTTCTGATCCTGCTCTGTACCAATGCACCTGGGAAAGTAGCAGAGGATGGCCCAAGTCTTTAGGCCTCTGCACCCATGTGGGAGACCTGAAAGAAGCTCCTGGCTCCTGGCTTCACCCTGGCTCAGCCCTGGCCATTGAGGTCATCTGGGGAGTGAACCAGTGGATGGAAGACCTCTCTGTTTCTCTCTCTCTCTGTAACTCTGCCTTTCAAATAAATAAACTAAAATTTTAAAATAATAATAATCTAGATAGTAACAGGACTGATGAGGATGTAGACAAATTGTCAGCTTCCTACATTGCTGTTGAGAATTTAAAATGGTGTAGGCTCTGTGGAAAACAGTTTGATGGTCCCTCAAAAACTAAAACACAGATGTACCAGAACACAGCAATTACACTCCTCAATACATTCCCAAGAGAAGTGAGAAAAGGTACTCAAACATGCTTTTACACGAGTATTCATGGCAAAACTGTTCACAATTCCCAAAAGAAGAAATAATACAAATATCTAAGTAGCCATATTTATTCAGATGAATGGACCAAGAAACTATAGTATTTACATAGAATGGAATATTACTCTGCCGCAAAAAGGAATAAACTATTGATGTGTAAAAAACTACAGTGTGTATGTGTAATAAACTACAGTGTGTATGAACTTCAAAAACATTGTGCTAAGTAAAATAGACCCAAAAGCTTACATATTGTTGTGATTCCATTTATATGAAACATCCATAGATACAAAGAGGAGATAGATGGCTGGGAGGAGGGCAATAGGAAGTGGTTGCTTAACAGGTTTGTTTTCTTTGGGGAAAACGAAAATTTTTGAGAACTAGATAAAGGTGGTTATTGTGCAACATTGTGAATATACTAAATTTCATGGAATTGTACACCTTAAAATGGTTAATTTTATGTTATATAGATTTCATCTCAATAAAACAAATAAATAAATACATGATACCATGGATATTCATGCCTTGGATTTTAGTAGAACAAACACCTTCTTATTGAGAACAAAGATTTTGGATTAAATCAAAGAGGAAAAAAATTACAGAGCAAGCTAGAATGTCCTGAAACCTCCAAAAAGAGCAAGTACATCATGAAAGTGGAAGCCCAGAGCGGAGCAGGACAGGAGGTGACTCTCCGGCTTCTTCATTCCGTTGTCTTTCTGAGGATTAGGACACAGTAACAGAGCCCAAGGCTCATCCAAGTGGGAGAGCCAATCCAAGGCACATAAATCTGGGGCCACAAACATCCCACATACGGAACAGGAAGAAAACTTACTTGTCTGGAGTGCTGAGTGCACATGAACTTTTTTCTCACATTTTTTTCTTTTTTAGAAAAATTTTATTAAAATAAAGAGAATAGATTTTATGCATTCCATAGGTATAGTTCCAAGAGGACAACCACACTTCCCTCCCTCCCATGCTCCCCCCAAATCCCCCTCCCTCCTTTCCCTTTCTACATCAGTTTTTGAAAGGACATAATTTTTAATCCACTCCACATTCACAGGCTTAATTCACCACTAACCATAATATTCAACAAGCAAAATGTATGAAGACCACAGTTCCATATAAGCACAAGCTAAAAATGACAGTCATATCCCAAAGTGACTGTTTCATTTCTATACATTTGTTTTTTGTATTCTATATTAGTTGCCACATATCAGAGAAAATATGATATTTGTCTTTTATGAGACTGGCTTATTTCACTAAGCATAATGGTTTCCATTTGCATCCATTTTATTGACAAGATTTCATTTCTTTTTATGTCTGAGTAGTGTTCCCTAGTGTATATATACCACATTTTCTTTATCCAGTCATCCGTTGAAGGACATCTGGGTTGATTCCATATCTTTGCTATTCTGAATTGAGCTGCAATAAACATGGGGGTACAAATAACTCTTTCACATACTGATTTCATTTCCTTTGATTTTTCCTACAGTTGTAAGCACACCCAGTTCTCTTAGTGGTTTGTGGCAGGACTACCATGTGCCCCAACACAGGTAATGTAACTCCAGCAATGTAACTCCAGGGGATGCCTTCATGTGGACTGTATTGTAAATGGTGCCCTCTAAGTCGTGTAATGCCCAGCCTGCATGACCTTCCTTGTGGTCCTTATTTGTGGCCAGAACAATACTATCTGTGTGTGGATAAACTGAAGCCAAGGATGTATTTTTAAAGTGATTCTTTTTCAGTAGTTCCCCCAAATCTCTGGAAGAAAAAAAACTTCTTTAGCTAGGAAATCATCTTAAAACACTCATCAAAGAATTGACAGAGAAATAAGGAAGAGAAAAAGAGGGAAGAAAGGGAGGGAAGGAAGGAAGGAAGAGAAAGGAAAGGAGAAAGAAAAAGAAAAAGAAAGACTAACTAAAAGAAGACAAAATGCATAAGCAAACAGAGCACCACAAGAGACAGCCATCAAGAACCACAGTGGACACATAGAGACTTCAGATAACAGAATTATCAGAAACCAAATACTAAAGAGCATATTTAATAAGGCTACAGTTATTTGAAAATATAAGAAATAAAAGCAAGCATATTAAGAAAAAATGTAAATGCAAGTGTACTTCCAAAAGTTCATGGGAAAATGAAATTAAATGCTGTTTATTTTGGTGGGGAAAATGTGAAATCTGTGCATAATTTCTTATGCATTTTCCACCATCTGTTGGAAGTACCCTTGTACAAATTTATAAAATCAACAATGTGATCATTGAAATCAGAAGTTCAACACTCGAGCCAAAAGCTATCTCTTTGCTTCAAGTTTTGAAATTTAAAGGAAAGAGTGGCTGGCATTAAGGCATAGCAGATAAAGCCACCGCCTACAGCACTGGCATCCCATATGGGCACCAGTTGCAGTCCTGGCTACTCTTCTTCCCATCCAGCTCTCTGCTATGATCTGAGAAAGCAGTAGAAGATGGCCCAAATCCTTGGGCCCATGCACCCACATGGGAGACCCGGAAGAAACTCCTGGCTTCGGATCGGCGCAGCTCTGGCCGTTGTGGCCAGTTGGGGAGTGAACCAGCAGATGGAAGACCTCTCTCTCTCTCTTCCTTTCTCTGTCTCTCCCTCTCTCTCTCTCTGCCTCTCTGTGTAACTCTGACTTTCAAATAAATAAGTAAATATTTTAAAAATACATATATACATAAAACTTTTATGGGGGGCTGGCATTGTGGTGCAATGAGTTAAGTCATGGTCTGAAGTGCCAGCATCCCATGTGGGTGATGGTTTGAGTCCCAGCTGCTCCACTTTCCATCCAACTCCCTGCTAATGTGCCTGTGAAAGCAAAGCTGAGGATGGCCCAAGTCCTTGAGTCTCTGCACCCGTGAAGACCAGGATGGAGTTCCAGGTTCCTGGCTTTGGCCTGACCCAGGCCCAGCTGTTGTGGCCATCTGGGGAGTGAACCAGTGTATGGAACATTTCTCTCTCTCTCTCTCTCCTTCTCTCTCTGTAACTCTGCCTTTCAAATAAATAAATATTCAAAAACAAGTTTTGTGGGCAAGTATATTTGTGTAAAAAGCATAATGATGAAATTCATAAATTCATCACATTACAATTAAAAATTTATTCATCTAACATTATTGACAAGATGATAAAACAAGAAAGGGGTCAGTATTGTGGTGCAGAAGGTTAAACTGCTGCCTGCAATGCTGGCATCTCATATGAGCACCAGTTCAAGTCCTGGCTGCTCCTCTTAATCCAGTTCCCTGCTAATGCACCTGGGCAAGCAGCATAAGGTAACCCAAGTAATAGGCAAAAGGTGGCCCCTGTCACCCTTGTGGAGATGGAATTTCAGATTCCTGGCTTTGGGCTGGCCCAGCTTCAGCTATTGTGGCCATTTGGGGAGTGAACCAGTGGATGGAAGATTTCTCTCTCTCTCCCTCTCTCTCTCTCTTCCTTTAAAATCTGTTAAAAACAAGCTACATAATGGAAGAGTACATTTGGAACACATTTAACTGACAAAAGGTAGTTATGACTACGACCACTGGGTTATTGAATACAATGCCCAACACTGAGTTCTCTGCTGTCAGTAGCACATGACCGTTTGTTGCTCCCTTCTGTGCACTTGCTCCCCATGCAGGACCTCTGCGTTGTACTATGAGAATCAACAGTAAAACTTTCCTTCAAACAGTACTTTATCCTTTGTGTGTCTGCGTGGGTGCAAACTGTTGAAATCTTTACTTAGTATAGAGTTGATCTTCTGTATATAAAGATAACTAAAAGTGAATCTTTTTTTAATGTTTTTTTTAATTTTTATAAAGCTTTTATTTAAAGAATATAAATTATCAAAGTACAGCTTATGGATTACAATGGCTTCCCCCCCCATAACTTCCCTCCCACCCGCAACCCTCCCCTTTCCCGCTCCCTCTCCCCTTCCATTCACGTCAAAATTCCTTATAAAATTAATCTGAATTAAAAGTGAATCTTAATGAAGAATGGGATGGGAGGGGGAGTAGGAGGTGGGATGGTTTGGGGGTAGGAGGGCGGGTATGGAGGGAAGAACCACTATAATCCAAAAGTTCTACTTATGAAATTTATATTTATTCAATAAAAGCTTTCTATTAAAAAAAAAACTTGCTTCACATGTTTCCTGGAGACAAGTCTCCCCATTTCCTTCCTCCCTCTCTGCACACTCTGTCTCCGCCTCCTTTCGTGTTTCCTTTTCATAGGCCTTCCTTGGAGAGACCCGGGCTTTGGCCTTGAACTCCTTCTGTTGTTTGATCTGCTTTCCTTTCCTACTGGTTCGACCTCATGTATCTCAGTTTCTATCTCTTCAGATATCTGAACTCTAGAGCCATGACACTGCCTGCTCTCCATCTGCGTTTGTGAATCTAAGATTCTCAGAGGCAGGATGTCCAAACAGCAGCTCCTGATCCTGCATCTGAAACGTGCTTCTCCACCATCTCCCCGCCTCATGGCATCCCACACTTACAGTAGCTTCAGCAAAACCTTACCTTGGCATCATCCTTGACTTCTTCCATTACTCATTCCCCAAATCTGATCCATCTGCAAATCCTTGTGGCCTTAAGTTTAGAACAGGCCCAGAATTAGACCACTCTCACCATTCCTATTACCACTGTTCCACTCAGAGCCACGGTCATGATCACCATGCCTCCCCGCTTTTGCTCTGGCCAATCAAATCTCCACCGGATAACTCCAGTGAAAGCCTAAATTGTGTCACACCTGTGCTCGAACCTTTGATGGATTCTTATTTCACTTACCAGATGAAAAAAATCCACTTCGATTTCCATAGGACTTTTCCTTAAGTACCTTCACGCTGTGTGCCCATTTCTCCTTTAGCCTACCTCTCCTCCCCACCTCGCTCCTCTCCAGCGAAGTTGAACTCCTGGCTGTTCTGCCCCAACGAGTTATTCTCCATCCAGGCTGCTTCACTTTTCCTTCTGTCTGCTCCAGAAATTCTTCCTCCAAAGATCCACGTGACTCAGATCATGAATTCCTTTAAGTCCCTCCTGGGAGGGCACCTTTGCAACGAGTTCTTTCCTGGCCAGCCTATACATACGAAACTGCAAACTCTCACCATACACACATTTTCTATCCGTTTGCTACTTTTTTATCCTGGTTTTTACACAACACACACCAATATCCTATGCATTTTGCTTTCTCCTCCATTAGAAATTTCTCGTGGGCTGTTGTTTTTGTCTGTTCTATTTAAAGCTGTATCAACTGTACCTAGAACAGTGCCCATCATTGTTAAATGAAGGAAATAAATGAATATAGTATTTCAATTCTTATACTCACAAGTTGTTGTGAGAGCGCAGCACATCAGGCTCCTCACCCACCACAGATGGGGGAGTAAATTGGTGCAGTCACTTGGGAAAACCATCTGGCATCACTTAATAGAGTTGTTCATTTACATGTCTACAACCCAGTGATCCCTCCTCTAAATACACTCCCAGAGAAACTCCTGCACGTGAGCAATAGAAATCGTGCGGCTGCTCGTTGCAGTCTCATGCAAAACAAAAACATAGAAACAACTAAATCATCATTAACAATGAAGTGATAAATAAAATGCGGATATCCATTCAAGGGATATTACACAGCGGAAAAAAATGAATCTGTGACTACGTTCATCAATATGAATGAATGTATAATCATAAGATTGGGAAAGGTTTCAGAATAACATGTACAAAATAACATATAAAGTCTAGGAATATTAAAAATTACCAATATGTTATTTAAGGATATTTATATGTGAATCTATATATTAAAAAAAGCCACCAGTATGACAGATGGGTATTTTTAAAGATAAAGCAATGTTACAGAAAGGGAGAGAGAGAGATCTTCCATCCGCTGGTTCACTCCCCAAATGCCCTCTATGATCAGGGTGGGCCAGACTGAAGCCAGGAGCCAGGAACTCCATCCAGGTCTCCCACCTGGGTACAGGGGCCTTAGCATGTGCACAATCTTCTGGTGCTTTCCTAGGCACAGGAGCACAGGGCTGGATAGGAGGTGGAGCAGCCAGGACTTTAACTAGCATCATATGGGATACTGTTGTCATAGGCAGCAGCTTAGCTCACTGTACCACAACTCTGGCCACAGTATGGTAAGTGTTTCACTCCAGGGTGAAAGGAGAGGATGTGAGTCGAGAGGGGTATTGAGCATCAAAAGCATTGGTCAAGTTTGGGTTCTTAGTTTGGAGGTGGCTTCACAGAGCTGGTCCCCTAGTATCACTTTTTTCACTATATGCATACAGTATTAATAGTTTATGGTATATACCTGTCTGAATGATATTGGCAGTAATGGCAAACCACGGGTTTTGGAAGCAAATGCATTGCTCTTTGCTTTTCCTATATAGTTTTTAAAAATTCATTGGCTCTTATAAATTGCTCTGCTCAGACAATGGCTCTGCAGGAGACATCCTCTCCGCTCCTGGAGACCAGAAGCGGCCCACTTTTTATCCCTTACCGTAAGCAGCCACCAGGTGGCGAGTTTCCTCCCATTTTAAAGGTGAGAGAGAATAAATTACTTCAGATTCTCTATTTGGTTAACGCGAATGTGAAGGGGAGTGGTTTACATCTGGACCACAGGTGATCAGTCCTGGGATCAAGATAATCAGAACATCGTATCAAGTACCTGCCCTGATTGAGCGCTTGTGAGCCCCACCTCCCGGCTGGGGGTGGAGGGAGCAAGGGAGCGTGGCTTCAGGTGGTTCTGCCGCAGCCTGTGTGTCTTGGGGCCTTATTCACTGAAACAGAGACAGCAACAGGACCCACCTTGCGCGGAGACTGAGGAAATGATTCACACGTGTGAAGGGCGGAGGCACTGCCTGGCGAGTTCTGAGCACTGGGGAAGCTTCTTTGAAAATTCTGGTATACAACTTCATTTTCTTTTCTTTCTTTCTTTTTTAGAAGATTTTATTTATTTATTTGAGACACAGAGTTACAGATAGAGAGAGGGAGAGACAGAGAAAATGATCTTTCTTCTGCTGGCTCACTCCCCAATTGACTGCCATGGTCTGAGCCGGGCTGAGCCGAAGCCAGGAGCCAGGAGCTTCTTCCAGGTCTCCCATGTGGGTACAGGGGCCCACAGACCTGGGCCATCTCCTACTGCTTTCCCAGGCCATAGCAGAGAGCTGGATCAGAAGGGGGGCAACTGGGTCATGAACTGGTGCCTAAAAGGGATGCCAGTGCCATAGGCGGAGTCAGCCTACCCACAGCACCAGCCCCTACAACTTCATTTTAATTGCTTTCATGCTGGGCTCCATTTTGCATTCCTCCTTGTTCTTAAAAAATCCTCTAGAAAGGCAGATCTATGTCAAAACTGCAAATGACTTAGTTATAACAGATATGTAGATAGGAAACAAGATCCAACTACTTCCTGCTGGGAGAAATGTCAATCTATGAAACTCCCAGGTTTACAAATCAGATACATTGAAGAGATCACAAAGGAGCACTTTAAAGATAATTGCATCGGTCTTCCTTAAAAGATAGGTTTCCTCTCTGCATTAAGAATTTGATTCATCTTCTTAAACTCAATGTGCTCCTACCTGCTCTGTGAAATGGGACAAAGGCAGCCTCAGTATCAGCTGTGAAGCTGACCATTTTGGCTTCTGCACCCTCTGCTCCTCCTTTGTGTGGATTTCCCCTTCTCTTACAAGCTCCCTGCCCTGCCTGCAGCTCACTGTGCTTTGATTCCAGAAGGGGTACCAGCAAGAGGAAGACTGGGAGGCAACACGAGAGCAGTAACAGGAGTCCCTTCCTCTGTGTAGGCGGAAGGATGGCATGGAGCCCTGTCCCTCCCTCACCCCCAAGGAAGCTCAGCACAGGACTGGCAGGCTGGAGGGTGGGCAGCCTTCTGGTGCGGATCTTTGACTTCAGGGAGCTCCGTGCAGGAGGACAAGGAGCCATTGGCTGAGCACCTTCTCCATCCGAGGCACTCTCGTTTGCATGCCCATCTACTCCCCACAATTTCCCCACAGCATAGGAATTGGGATGGGTGCCTTTTCCCATATGAACAAACTGAGGTCCTAGAACTAGCACAGGAAAGCTCCAGGTGTTGACTTCAGGTTTGTCTGATCCCACAGCCTGAGTGTTGAGCCATGGCTAGGATAGAATATGCCCAGAGGCAAGGGATTAAGCAAGAAGAGCATTTCAAGGTAATTCTGGGAAAAACCCCCTAACAGTGCCAGCCTAAGCTCCAATCACACAGCGGCAAATAATCTTGCTTCTGGGACACTTTGCCAATAATGAAAATTGAAGTCTTCACTGTTCTCTCTTTGACAACGGGCAATTTTTGTACTGATACACACGTTGGCCTCAGATGTGCGTTAGAAACTTGCGTCAAGGAGACCAGGAGAAGCACCTGGCTCCTGCCATCAGATCAGCATGGTGTGCTGGCCGCAGCAGCCATTGGAGGGTGAACCAACGGCAAAGGAAGACCTTTCTCTCTGTCTCTCTCTCTCTCACTGTCCACTCTGCCTGTCAAAAAAAAGGAAAGAAACTTGCGTCAGATGTTCTTTGCCCAGAGTCTACGCGGTTTCCTGCTTAGGTGGAGTCGGGGGCTCCCCGCTCCCCACACTGGCCACTCAGAGCCAGCCTTATGTCGCCCGCTCACAGCACCCTAGGACAGCCTTCAAGATGTCCTGCTCACAGTGTGCCACAGTTACCACCAACATGGATGGAGCTCCACGCCTGCTGCGTCCACCTGTCCTTGTCTCACCAAACGCTTTGTCACCACTCTCATGAGGAGAGAGTGCGTACACATTGAGAAACTGAGGCAGCTGCACAAGCCTCGAGATGGCCGAGTCTTCCTTCAGGATGTCAAGAGGTGAGACCATGATGATCCGGGAAAGTGAGCCGAAGGCAATGGAGTGTGCGTTATCTCTGGGGAGTGGGGGCAGAGAGTGAAGCAGTCATTACCGGAACTGTACAAACTGGCCACTGGCTAAAATGACTTCAAGGAGATTCATCACCTGAACAAGCAGGTGAACTTCGTCAAAGAATGGGGTGACCATGTAACCAAGCTGCGCAAGGTGGGAGCCCCCCAGTGCGGCACCGCGGAATCTCCCTTGGACCAGCACACAGCACGCACCCCTGGGGAGAGAGAGAGATTGACTTCCCCAGAGCCGTGGGTGAGCGCCCAGGTCACTGGGGCAGAGCATACCTGCTGGGCTTCCTCTGCCTTCCCTCCAAGTTGTACTAAAGCATCCCCTTAACTACTGTAATCTGTACTCTTCCTTCAAATTAAGAAATGTGGTGCCAAAAGGGAAATGGAACCCAACAAAACTTTTTCCACCATTTAAAGTCTGAATAATTTGAGGAAAATACTGCATATCTCTGAGCCGTGACTTCCTCACTTTCTTTCCTCCCAGAAACCTTTTATTTAAGGGATCCAAGCTTCATGCATTTCATAAACACAACTTTAGGAACCTGGTGATTCTTCCCACCCTTCCCACCTTCCCACCCATGCTCCCACCCCTCCACCTCCACCTCCTCCTTCTCCTTTGAGGTGAGGATGATAATTCTCTACTTCTTAGTCCTGTAAGATTAAATGTTAACATATGTCACCAAGATTTCTGTCAGGGACTCTGTGGACCACTTCTAGTCTCCATGTCGTATTTGAATGGATGCCGTCCAACATCCAAATGTCAACAGGCGTCCGAGTCTTTAGGCTTCCTCTCATAGAATACTATATGGGAACTAATTCCAAACCCAGAGAACAGCTCTTAAAGCCTTTTTTCTGTGTTTCTTTTTTTTTGGGGGGGTGGTTTGCTCTGTCTCCCCCATTCCTCATCTCTCCTAAAACATCGCTCCCATTGCTAAAACAAAACTTCCCTGAAAACCCGAGCTCACTTTCCTTCTTGCTCCTTTCCCCCTCCCATCTCTGTCCTTCCTCCTGTCTTCTGAGGAAAATGAATCATTGGTGACTGTAAACCCAAATCCAATTCTGTTTCCTGCTAAACTTTGCCCTGATTCTGCATCTCAAAAGCCAGCAAGGGGTGGGGAAGCTGTAAGGACTAAAAGTCAAAAGCAAAAATTTCTTAAAATTTAATCTTTCTATTCTCTGTATCATTTTCTCCCATTAACCATATTTTTTTCTCTTGTTGCTTTTTTTCTAGAACTTTTTTCTATCTTCTTGAAATGAATCATTAACATCTATTTTAATTACTTTTTTGGCAGATTAATTCAATCCTGTAATTTTTCCCAAGTATTCATTTAATTGGCATCTATTTTGACATACCATATTCCATTGTTTTTTTTTAAAGATTTATTTATTATTTTATTTATTTGAATGACAGAGATACAGAGAAAAGTAAAGACAATTAGAGAAGTCTTCCATATGCTGGTTCACTGCCCAGTTGGCCACAATGGCCGGAGCTGCGCCGATCCGAAGCCAGGAGCCAGGAGCTTCTTTCGGGTCTCCCACGCGGGTGCAGGGGCCCAAGGACTTGGGCCATCTTCTACTGCTTTCCCAGGCTGTAGCAGAGAGCTGGATAGGAAGAGGAGCAGCTGGAACTAGAACGGGCACCCATATGCGACACCAGCGCTTCAGGCCAGGGCTTTAACCCGCTGCGCCACAGTGAGGGCCCCTCCATTGTTATTAAGCCCTAAATTTTATATAAATTATCTTACGATTTATTTCTTGAAACTAAAAGCTATACGAAATCCTTCAAAAAAAATTCATGGAGTTAAAAGATAACTTTAGTTTGGTGCAAGAAAATTTTGAAAACCATATCTAGTTTTTTAATTATGTGCATTTCCATGAACTTTTTGAGGTGTCTTCATACAGATATATTTTTTTAGTTGCAAGACTTGCAAAAATTTTAAGCATTCATTTGCTATTTACTTTTTTTTTTTTTTTTTTTGGACAGGCAGAGTTAGACAGTGAGAGAGAGAGACAGAGAAAGGTCTTCCCTTGCCGTTGGTTCACCTTCCAATGGCCGCTGCGGCCAGCGCGCTGCGGCCAGTGCACCACGCTGATCCGAAGGCAGGAGCCAGGTGCTTCTCCTGGTCTCCCATGGGGTGCAGGGCCCAAGCACTTGGGCCATCCTCCACCACCTTCCTGGGCCACAGCAGAGAGCTTCACTGGAAGAGGAGCAACCGGGACAGAATCCGGCACCCCGACCAGGACTAGAACCCAGTGTGCTGGCACCACAAGGTGGAGGATTAGCCAAGTGAGCTGCAGCACTGGCCACTATTTACTTTTAAATTAATATTTCCCTTCTTTCTTTGGTTTTATATATGGTTTTAATTTGTTCCCCAAGGGTTCATGTCTTGAAAGCTTGGTCCCCAGGGTGGTAGTGTTGGAAAGTGGTAGAACTTTAAGAAGTAAAGACTAGTGGGAGATTCCTAGGTCACTGGTGGTGTATGCTTAGGAGGGATTGTGGAACCCTGGTAATTGTCTGGCTTCCTGTTTAGTAATGTGATCTCACCCTCTCAGAGGCTTTCCTGCCATCCACCATCAGGACCTCAGGAGAGCATCAAGCCCTTTAATCTCCAGCACAGAAAGCTAAATAAACCTCTTTTCTTGATAACACTAGCCTGCCACAGGTATTTCATTATAGTGAAAAAAAAGGACTAATGAAATAATGTTTTTTGTTTCATATTTATTAAGACCCTTTTTACGGGATGATATGTTTTTGTGAATGCTAACAGACACTAAACATGTATATTTGAATTTCACCTCATCTTAATAAGAGGCATATGTATTCATTATGCTTTGTTTCATCTGTTATTTAACTTGTATGTAACGACTCACCCTGCTTGTCCTTTACATTCTCTTTTGCCGCACAAGACTGATGGCACAAATGTCTTTTGTTTCATATTTTCTTGTTCCATTTCTTCCATTCTGTTACTTTTAACTGTTCTTTAAATCCTTGCTTTTAATATTTTTTTTATAAATTCTATACTGCCGAAAATTGTTTTGCTGAGAATCTTTTCTCTTGGTTAATGAGTTTAACTTGTTTACATTTATTGTAACCACTGTAATATTGGGACTTAGCTGTGTGTCTTCTTAGTTTTATTTTTATTTTTATTCTCCCACATTCCATGGATAGTTCAAGTTCTTTACTAATAATTTTAGAGTTGCAGATTCTATTTTTAATATCTGGTGGTTAGCCCTAACTGAAAATACCCAGAGTTATACTTATTTCTCAGTGTCAGTTTAAATGTTAATAACCCTTGTATCTCACACACCTACCACCAACAAATTGAGAATTTTAGTAAGAGTTTCTTATTTTCTTTTGCACCATCTCCATATTGATGTTGATACCATCTGGAACTTAAGTACTAGATTATATTTTGGCATTGTTGTTGTTTTTGGGCCACTGCTTATTAAACATCAATAAATTACTTACTTCTTCCAACTTGGGCAATGAATTTCTCCAGTTAGACTCCTGTCCAGATCTTGTACCACTGCCTTGATTTCTTGCCCTGCAGTAATCTGGGAAAGAAAGTGGCTCTGTGTGTGATAGAGCTTTTTTCCAATCCTCGACTAACTCCTCAACTATGATCCCTGGTGCTCTTCCACTGCAGGCCACATTCCCTGGGGCTGCTCCTGCACCTCTGACCTATCTATCACTGTGAGAGTTTTCCAGTCTTCTGTTGACTTCTGAGCATGGCTGGCATCCATCAACTTCTGTATCAACCCTGTGACCCAGCAGTATGCAGGGGGGATGCAAGTCAGCAGCAAGTGTCAGAGGGTCTGTGCTAGCTGCCATCGTATATTTGAAAGTTAGAGTTACATGGAGAGAGAAGGAAAGGCAGACACAGGGAGAGAGAGAGGTCTTGCATGCGATGGTTCACTCCCCAACTGGCCATAACGGCCGGGGCTGCACCGATCTGAAGCCAGAAGCCAGGAGCTTCTTCTGGGACTCCCACACGGGTGAAGGGGCCCAAGGTCTTGGGCCATCTTCTACTGCTTTCCCAGGCCACAGCAGAGAGCTGACTAGGAAGTGGAGCAGCCAGGTCTTGAACTGGCACCCATATGGGATGCCGGTGCTTCCGGCCAGGGCTTTAACCCACTGCGCCACGGCACCAGCCCCTGCCATCTTATCTGAAACTAGAAATTTTAAACCTATCTTATGTTTTCTGCAGGGTTATTGGTAGACTCAAAAAAGATGATGCAAATAAAAATTCTTAAAAACTTGGTTACATGAATGTTCACTATGTATTATGGGGGGGGGTGTTTTTCCCCCGAGATTTGAACAGGCAAGGGATTTGGAGGGAAAAGCAGTATGTTGTGTTATTTGCAACTGGCAGACATTGAAGTTAGTGACATGTTCATGACTGGAATACTAGAGAAAGCTTTTTCACTTCCATTCTTTTCTATTTAAAATTTGAATCCCTATTCAAGTTTTTTGAACACGACATACCCAAGAACATCATGCATATTGGGATGGGGATCAGAGGGAAGGCCAAAAGTCAATGTGAGTTCCTTTTCTGCTAGTGTATTGCATTGACAACAAACCTCAACGAATTAACGTGGATAGTACTTGTACTTGAAGAGGAGAACTGACTTTCACTGACTGCCTGGTCCATCCTCTTACTATTCTGCTGATCCTCTCTACAAGTTTGCCTTGAAGCTAAAACAGCAGGAGAGGTGATATGTCATATGGTAATCATGAATTATTCTATGTTCCTTTAATCATATATTATTATTTTTATGCCATTCTCCAGACTATTTCACTATAGAACTAAACCAAAAAATATAAAAACATACCACCCTGAGATTGCTGCCAAAAGAAATACAAGCGATTTATCATTCTTTAGGGTATTACAGAGAATAATCATTTTCTGTATTCTTTATGCTAATGAGAGAATACTTATTTTTATTATTCTTTGTAACATTCAACATAAAGTAATAATCAACACATTTTAGAATCTTTAAAATGTGTCCAAAAAGAAACAGCATCAAAAGCTTTATAAAAAACTTTAAATATTTTCTATTTGTGAAGATAAGGCAGTAAGAGCAAAAATACTTTATCAAAAATTGATTCTCATGTTTTGCTTTCATGCTTAAAGACTACATAATTAAATAACAAGCTACTTGAAATATCTGAGTGAAATAATGAAAAGAATTCAAATTATCTCATAATAGTTTTCTAAATTTATTTGGAGACGTGATTATTTTTCTGCAATCCATAGTTCAAGTTTTAAAAATTATTATTTATTTATTTTTCATGTTGTTGGAAAGACAGAGGGACTGGTGTTGTGGCGCAGTGGGTTAAGACGCCAGAATCCCATATGGGTGCTGGTTTGAGTCTGGCTGCCCCACTGTGAATCTGGCTCTGCCGATGTGCTTGGAAAGACAGCAGAGGATGGCCCAAGACTTTGGGCTCTTGCACCCACATGGGAGATATGGATGGAGTTCCAGGCTCCTGACTTCAGCCTGATTCAGTTGCAGTCATTTGGGGAGTGAACAAGCAGATGGAAAATTGGTGCCTCTCACGCTCTCTCTCTCTCTCTCTCTCACTCTCTCTCTGTCTCTCTAACTCTGCTTTTCAAATAAATAAATAAACAAGTAAAATTTTAAAGAAAAGAAGGCAGAGAGAAAGAGGCATCTCCCATCTGTTGATTCACTTTCCAAATATCTCTAACAGCCAGGGGCTGGGCCACACAACAGCCAGGAGCCTAGAACTCAGTCTGAGTTTCCCACATAGGTGACAGCAACCCGGGTGCTTGTGACATTATGTGCTGCCTCTGAGAGAGCTGGAACCAGAAATAGAGCTGGGACTTAAATCAGACACTCAGATACACAATAAGTGACTCAAGCAGCATGTTAACCACTGTAGCAAATGTCCACCCCCACCTCTGAGTCCTCAGCCCTCCCTGGTTCAAATTCTAAAGTGATTGATTTAACAGCCTGTAACCTAAACCAAATACAAATTCTAATTTGTCTTGGATAAAACATCCTGGCTTATTCATTAGGCTTGCCTAGTACTGTAAAAATGTCTGTACCCTATAGTCTTACAGAGTCTATAAAATCATTTATCAGAGCATAGTGTAAGTACCTTTGGTGAGAGAGAGAGAGAGAGAGAGAAAGTGCAGTAGGAACACCATGCTGTTTCTTCTTGACCTGTTGAAGCAAGCAGAAGAGCCCTGATACAATCTGACCACAGCAGCTTATTAGTGAGCGTTCTATTTGGTACAGTTCCAGCGGCATTGAACAGAAGATCCAACTCAGCCAGCACTAATTGCAAAAAAAGTCTAAGGCGGGGTGATTCGGGCTTCATTACACCAGTAACTCTGGCTCATTGAGGATTGAGGAGCCGGTTCTTCTCATGCTTCTGCTGTGCTTTGCTCATCCTGTTGGCCCTGGACCTCACGTACACGGGATGGCTGCAGCAGCCTCACATCCTTCACTGCTGAGGAAAAACTCACAGCCACATTCAGAACTACAGATGTTCCCGTTCCCACATCGTTCGCTGGCAAGGAAAATGGCATGTCCCTGAGTGCCTTCGTTTAATCAAGATTATCCTTGCTAGGCCTGGGGAGAGGCTTAGCGTTTTCTCCAGTGTGCAGTCTCCTGATAAGCTGAACCAAAACAGAGTTCTGATGGCGGGCAAGGCTGTGGGCAGCTGCAGGAGTCAGAAGAAGAGGCTAAAAGAATTTGGTCCCCAAAGGAGGGCTGATGCCTTCAGGGTATTTGCATTGTGGAAAAAGACTTCCCTTTCGGAATAACTGGGCAACACTAGTCCTTTTTTTTTCCTGATTTGACATGGCAGCCTTATCCCTGATGATTTTTTAGAGAAAGATAAAATACTATGGGTTTCTCCTAAAAGAGGCAAAATTCCTTACACAGAGGAGCCACTATTTTTTAAAGTTATTAATTCTTTTTATTTATTTATTTATTTGAAAGGCAAACATACAGTGTGGGGTGTGGGGTGGGAGGAGAGATCTCCTGTCCACTGGTTCATTCCCCAAATGGCCACAACAACCAGGGCTAGGCCACACCAAAGCCAGGAGCCAGGAGCTTCTTCCAGGTCTTCCCATGTGGGTGCAGGGGCCCTAGCACTTGGCCCATCCTCTGCTGCTTTCCCAGATACATTGGCAGGGAACTGGATGGGAAGTGGAACAGCTGGGACTCGAACAAGTGCCCATAAGGGATGCCAGCACTGCAGGTGGTAGCTTAACCTTCTACACCATAGCACTGGCCTCAGACGAGACACTATTTATAACCCAAAGAAATTTGGGGAAAAATATAACTGAACCAGTTAGGGTACTTTCAGTTTCATTTTACAGAAACTCTACGTCACTGGTTTGGCACAGTGGGGAAATCCATCTTTCATCGCAGAGAGTCTAGAGGTAGGGTAGGCTCCAAGGGTGGTTGACTTGGCTCCTTCTATCTCGTGGCCCTGTCTTCCTCAGTGTTGCCTTTGAAGTTAGGCTGGTGGCTGTAGTGACTCTAGCTATCACAGTTGGTCAAGGCAATGCTCAAAATAGGTAGACAGCCAGCTGCCCTTTAGTACTGTGGAAATTTTTCCTAGATTCCCCCCACAGCATACTTCTTTATCTATTTCACAGGCCATACTGGGTCATATGTCCATTCTTGACTCAATCTCTGTCTAAAGGGTTGGTTTGGTAAACATCTAGGGCATCAGAATTCTGGCTACAAGTTTGTCTTTGCTGTGATTGAGATAATCAATCTCCCCTCCCCTCTATAATTCTAGTTCATCTAGGCCACAGGTCAGCAAACTAATGTGGCCCACCCTATGTTTGTATAAATGATTTTATTGGAACACAGCCCCAGTCATTTCTTTTTGGATTGCTGATGACTGCTTCCATGCCACAATGACAAGAGCTGAGTTTGTGACAGAGAATGTGTAGCTTGCGAGACCTAAAATATCTTCTATCTGGTCTTTTACAGAAAAAGTCAGCCCACTCCAATCCAGAGTTAACTGCTATCCTCCTATTATTTGCTTTAAACTGCCTTCTGAAATATATCTTTAATTTTATGATTCTGAAGGAGTAAACACTGTGCTCATTGTATCCACAGCTGAAGGAGTCGATAAATTTTACCCATTTCCCTAGAGCTTTTCCATAGTGAAGAACGCTAGTCTATGTAGGATCCCTACATGAAGTCAAGTCATTGACTTTTCCAACAGATTTGTGCTGCTTGTACAGTGTTCCAGCAAGTGATGTTCTGAACCTAGTTCACACTGGCTTGCAAGAGCTGGTTGTTGGTGTAGCTTTCCAATTCTGCCTCCAGTAACCACCTTATTAGTGTGAAATTGACCACAGTGGGAGCAGTTACCTCAGAAATCAGCAAACATCACAAACTGAAGTTTTGGGGGTTTTGTCCCTGAAGATATGGCTGGTAAACATTTCCCAGGACACTATGGCTCCAGTAATTATGAGTACATTTTGCATACCTTGCTGGATTACATAACTGCAAAGCAGAGAATGTCTGTGAGTGATCAGGGCATCACCAGTACATTCTGTAGTTTGAAATGAATTTGTAGTCTGAAATAATCAGTCAGTTAAATCCCTCTTGCAAGGAAGTAATGTAGTCTATGTTTTAAATTTTTTACATAGTTTTTGGTTTATATAGTTTTCCCCCTAAGCAAATATTTCTCTTAGATTTTTGCATATGCAATCAATGGGAAGAAAATCTTCTCCTTATACTGTCTGAAAATGCAGGCATTTTTATATTATATAATATACATAAACCACTTCTATGTAAGTAAGGCAAGACCACATCCATCAATGTACAACAGTGGAGTGTTCTGATTTCTCACATTGACCTGGGGTAGGAAATAATGCTTACTGAGATCTGCAAGGAAATCCTAGGCTAGTGGGGCTGCCTTTATATAAAAAGGGGGGCTCTGTTACTCAACAAATATTTATTAATCATTGATTAGGTTCCAGGCAATTAAGATTTGAAAAGACCTGACTCCCACTCACAAGAGCCTTATAATCTGTTGAGGGAGATCCACATCAAAGGGTACAATATTAACTGTGAGGCAGAAAGGAACACAAATCTTTTTTTTTTTAAGGGATGAGGTTTATTGGGGAAAATCCAGCAGACTAGAGGGAAGGGGCAAAGAGGGAAAAAGGGAGAGGAGAGTATAAGAGAGAGAGAGACAGAGAGGAGAGGAACTAGCGAGAAAAGAGAGATGAGAGAAGAGAGTGAAGGGAGGGGAGGGGAGGGGAGGAGAGGAGCCAAGAGAGAGTGGAGAGCAGAGAGAGAGGAGAAGAGAGAAACACAAATCTTTGCAAGTGTGAAAAACTGAGCCAGCTTGGGAGGAACTGCAAGACAACAATTGGATCTGGACTGCAGAGTAAGAGAGAGAGAGTTCTGAATTTAAATATATTCCAGGGAAACTTATTGTCCAGTAGATTTTGGAAAACTATGTCAGCCATTGTGGCCCTAAGAATAAGAGGCGTTGCAGGGTTTTAAACAGGAGAGGGTCAGGATTAGATTTGCATTTTTAATAGATCACTGGCCACAGGATGGCAAATGGATGTGGAACAGGCGGAATGAATGCACAGAGAGAATCCATCGGTGTTGCAGTAATTTTAGTAGAAGGCTTAAAGGTATTAACAATGGAAATGGTGAGAAATGGCTGGAATGACCCGATTGGGTTTTCCAAGAAACACGAACATTACCTTCAGGGAGCTTATAATGTAACCGAAGAGACAACTTACTGTTATCACAGAAACTGTACAATTCGAAAGTACACCGAGAAGTTCAAACTCTGCGTACCACAGTAAATAGGAGAGCGGGAACCTCTGAGAGCAGGAAATAGACCAGGACTCCAATGGTAAGGATTTGCATAGAAATGCTAGAGGCAAGAGGTAGCAAGAAATAGAATAGTGGAGGAAGGGATCCATAGGGTGGAGATGGCTGTGGGGAGGAAAAAGAGAATATTGTCAGATATGCAAGGTAGGGCAGAATTATGAGAACTCAAGAAGGCCAAATGTTTAAAGAATTAGCCATTAAAAATGCCTTACACAGGAAGGATGCAAATGGAAAAAAGGGTTCAAAAAGTTTAGTTTTGCCAGACTTTTATAGTTAATTATATTAAGAAAAACTTTCTTCATGGCTGTTGCATGACAAACTGGACTTAAGTAAGTGGCAATTAGGAGTGGAGATGACAGAGGGGAGTTAGGACCATCCAAAGGGTTGAGATGATGAATTTGTTTTGCTATAGATATACAATGAACTTGAAATGTTGCTGAGTTTCCCAGTAATAAGTATCCAGTAGGCAATATAGATGGTATGATTTTATTTGCATTCCTCTGCACTATTTCTAATCCCATGTTGTCTTTTCTCTTTAGCCTCCCTACAAGGAATGTTCCCTTATTTAGATAAGGTTTCTAAAACACTTGGCAAGACTTTGCAGAATAAAATATTTTGATACATCATCTTAATTAAATAATATTTTCACACAACAAAATTGAATTGCTCAAATGATCATAGATATGTTTGTGTTTTTTACCAGTGTTAATAATTAACTACAGGAGCAAGCATTTAGCCTAGCAGTGAAGATACTGGTGTCCCATATGGCATACCAGATTCCATGCCAGGCTCTGGCTACGGGCTCCAGCTTCTTCTTAATGTGCCCCCTGGGAGGAAGCATAATGGCTCAAGTAATTGGGTTCCTGTCACCCACATGGGAGACCTGGATTTGGTTCCTGGCTCCTGGCTTCAGTCCTGCTCAATTACAGCCGTTGCAGGCATTTGGAGAGTGAAACATTAAGGTCTCTCTCTCTCTCTCTCTCTCTTTCTCTCTCTCTCTCTCTCTCTCTTCTTCCTCCCTTTGTCTCCCCAATAAGTAAATAAACTATGACTTTAAAAATAAATAAAATACCACTACCACATGAACTATAAGTAGGAGTGTATTTTAGTAAGGTTGAGAAGATCAAAATCAATTTGTGGTATTTAACTTCCATTACATTTATATGCAAGGATACTCCAAAATGCTTGTGCGAAATGGAATTATATTTTGGTGAGTGCATGTATAAATGAATCTTTAAAAAGTTAATAGAAATGCATGTTATGGAAAAACTGTGCATGGATTTCAATTTTGTGTACCAAAATAATCTTATTTTTAATTCAATTTTGAAATACTCATATATTGCATTCTGTAGCAAAATAAGTCTAGGGTGTATTGTCCATTTTTAAAAAGAAACTCATACACATGCCTCATTTGCAATTTTTTTCTGGCTTATTAATGACTCACCCAGCGCTATGCCTTTTTGCCAGAGATGAACGTATCCCTTATCTCTTCATCTTCATACTCCTCAACCTTTCTGAAATAAACTACACCAAAATAACAGTATAGCATTTTTTAATCTGCAGTTTCAAAGATGCAAACACACTACAAATGACACACACCAAAATGTCTTTGTTGAAGAGATTAGCTTCGGAGATGAGAACAACTGTGGAAGGCAGCTGCTAAGTGGGATTTTTAATTTAATGGAATTTGTCGTAACTTTATCAGCAAAGCTCATTTGCTGTGTACCATCTGTTGAGGCTTTGAAACTGCCTTGCTTATATAGAACTGGATTTAACGATTGTGTCTATTCAAATGGAATACCACTGTTTACTAAGTTTTCTTTTACCCACTTATTTTCCAATGCTTTCAGAACCAGTAAAAGATGAATTGTCCAGAAAAACAAACAAAAAACATGATCTAAAGAGCCAAAGGAACAGTTCAACAGCCACAAAACTCTGATTTTAAAATGGGCAGAGGATTGAGTTAGACATTTCTCCAGAAACAGATATGGCAATAAACGCATGAAAGGATGCACAACATCACTGATCATAAGGGAAATACAAATCAATACCACAAGGAGATGCTACTTTACATCCATTAAAAAACAAAGAAACAAAAAAAACCAGAAAATAAGAGTTGGTGAGGATGTCAAAAAATTGGAACCCTTGTGCATTGCTGGGAGGAATGAGGAATGGTGCCACTTTGGAAACTATATGGTGGTGCCTACAATTTTTTTTAAGTAGACCTACAATATGATCCAAAATTTTCTCTGCTGCATATATACCCAAAATAATTGAAAACAGGAAATACAAAATACATTTTAGTACCCATGTTCAAAACAATATTATTCATTATAGCCAAAGGTATAAGCAACCCAGTGTACATTGATGGATGAATGGTAAACAACATGTGGTATATACATATAATGGAATATTATTCAGACTGAAAAGGAAGGAAATACTCACATGTGCTACAACATGGATGAACCTTGAAGGCATATGCTACATTTTGTAATCAAGTTACGAAAGGGCAAATACTGCACGATTATACTTAAATAAGATGCTTAGAGTAGTCAATTCATGGTGACAGAAGATGGAATGGTGCTTCCCCAGTGGAGGAATGAGGGCTTGTTGTCCACTGCATACAGACTTTGACTATGGGAAGAGGAAAAATAGTTCCAAAAATGGGTAATGATTAAAATTACACAAGAAAGTGAAAGAATGTCACTAAACTGTGCATTTAAAGATGACTAAAGTAGTAAAATTTATATTGTATCTGTTTTCCCACAATAAAAAAAAAAGTCAATGAGACCCAATTAGCTGGAATTAATGCTTATAAAAAGTCAATGAGACCCAATTAGCTGGAATTAATGGCTTAAAGGTGGGCCAAATTTATTGAATTAGGCAGAATCTGCACTCAAATCCTCATCATAGTCTGGGCCTCCAGTGTTGACTACACTGTGGTGAGTGTTGGTATTGATGGACTTCCTGATGCCAAAGGTCAAAGTAAGGAAGGAGAGGTGATTCAGAGAAGGTGCAGATGGTGGGCTCTTGGAATGTCTTCCCAAGGATGATCCCTCACTTTTGTCCCAGAGATGGCCTGGAAAGTCATTGAGCCACTAAGGAAGCTTTCAGGATGTAGAGAATAGATTTCAGGGGTTCAGATAAAGGGTACCAGTTAAAGGGGTTCATGGTAAATTACATGTGGGTAGTGGAAAAGGAGAGGCATGTAGAAAAGATGATTCCTTGATCTTGAACTTGCACAGCTGGATGGATGTTGGCATCATCACTGAGGTAGGGAACATATCATAAGATCATAGTTCAGTTTGGAATATGGTGATTTTATGATGCACCCAGATCCCAATCTAGTTTGAGATGTGTTGATTTTTTAGGTGCCCTTGAGACATATAAATGAAGATGGTAAACAGTTTATAAATTGTTTAGAGCTCAGAGGCTTATCAGTAGAGAGCTCTAGGCTTATCAGTAGAGAGGTGATAAAGGAACTCAAGGGCATTGAGAGGTTGCAGGATGAAGAAAAATGACTTGGCATGAGCCTTAGAGAAATCAAACATTTCAAGATTGGATAAAGAAAAATGAGTCCTTAAAAGAGCATAGAGAGGCCGGTGCCACAGCTCACTTGGCTAATCCTCCGCCTGCGGCGCTGGTACCCCAGGTTCTAGTCCCACTTGGGACGCCGGGTTCTGTCCCTGGTTGCTCCTCTTCCAGTGTAGCTCTCTGCTGTGGCCCGGGAAGGCAATGGAGGATGGCCCAAGTGCTTGGGCCCTGCACCCGCATGGGAGACCAGGAGGAAGCACCTGGCTCCTGGCTTCGGATCAGCACAGCACGCCAACCATAGTGGCCATTTAGGGGTGAACCAACGGAAGGAAGACATTTCTCTCTGTCTCTCTCTCTCTCTCTCTCTCTCTCTCTCTCTCTCACTGTCTAACTCTGCCTGTCAAAAAAAAAAAAAAGAGCATAGAAGGGCTGGCACTGTGGCGTGGTGGGTAAAGCCGTCACCTGCAGTGCCAGCATCCCATATGGGCACCAATTCGAGTCCCAGCTGCTCTACTTCCTATTCAGCTCTCTGCTATAGCTGGGAAAGCAGTGGAAGATGGCCCAAGTCCTTGGGTCCTGTGCCCACGTGTGTGACCCGGAGGAAGCTCCTGGGTCCTGGCTTCAGATCAGCGCAGCTCTAGCCGGTGGCCAACTGGGGAGTGAACCAGAGGATGAATGACCTCTCTCTCTCTTTCTCTCTCTCTCTGCAAAATCACAATCCTTGTTAAGTTAAATTTTCCTTCCATGCCATTTCTGACCAGTGCAATTGAGCATAAAGATGAGTAAACAAATAGTCCTGTTAACTGGTATTATTTTAAATTTATGATCATTAACTTCAAGTGGGTCCTTTTTGCTGCCTAGCAATGGCCAATTCTCATCTCACTTACCCATGGCAATATCTGATACAACTGATCACTCCTTCCTTGGAATACTTTCTTCACCATCTTTTAGAATATTATATTCTACTGGTTGAATTTCTACTGCAATAGAACTTTGAAGAGTTCTTTCTCATAACTTTGGCCTCTAATGATTGGTGAGTGCCAAATATCAAGGTTTTTGCACTTCTTCTCTCTCTTGGCTACATTCACTTCCTAGGTTATCTCAAATGGCACCCTGATTTTAAGCATTACCAATTTCTAATCACTCCCAAATTTTTACATCCAGTCCTGAACTCCATACCAGTGTATCCAACTGCCTTCTTAAGTTCTCTACTTAAAATCTAATCTACTGCATCAAAAATCAGATTCTTAACTTTCCTCACAACCTCTTGCACCTCAAATCTCTCCCATATCAGTTAGTTAATGGCAACTCTATTTTTGCAGTTGCACACGCCAAAATATAGGTATACCTTAGGCATCTATAAGCATAGGATATAAGTTCTACCTTTCAGACATGCAGAATTCAATGATTTATCATTACTTCCCTGTCACTACTCTGATTCAAGTCACCAACAACTCCTGTCACCCTAATGTCGTGTTGTATGACTAAAACAGCTTTCTAAAGTATCCTTCCTACTTGATGTAAGTCAGACTATAGTACTCTTCTGCCTCAATTCCTCCAGTGACTTTCCATAATCATCAGAATAAAAGCAAAATCGTAACTCTGACTCTCAAGATCCTTAACCATTTGGTCCCATCATTTCTCTGAACTCACCTATCATTCCTCTATCCAATCACTTCACTATGGCACATTGGCCTCCTTGCTGTTCCCCCAACAAATGCTGCTGTTGTGTGAATAAGGGTTTGATCAAAGAAGCAGAACGACTAGTGGGGAGATAAAATAAGGGATTTGTTTTGAGTATTTGACCTAACACAATTGAGGTAGAACAGCTTACATATGGTTGTTGCTTCTGTTTATGCTAGTTCTAGAGTCATCAGGGAAGGAAGTTGGAAAAAAAAAAGATAAACATGAAGTGGGCGAGAGCAAGGACAATAGGGACCTTTAGGAAGGCCTGGAATGGATGTTGAAGTAGAAGATATACATCTCTTTTCAGAACTCACAGTGACTTCTTAGCAGCGCCCCCTCTAGATTCCGGCTGTGGGTGCCCTTTCTCATGGAGCTAGGCATGCATCTGGCTCAGGAGATGGAGACAAGGAGAAGACACACACTAGGAGCTGGGGGCGATGTGGTGCTGGCTACTGCCCAAGTCGGCAAAGGTGGCAACTGTATGAGCTCAACAGCACCTGGCACTACTTCAGTCTTCTAAGCAAACCAGCACCTTCTCAACCTGGCACATTTCTCTTGCAGGGAATCCTAGCCAAGAACCACACATGGAAGCTCTTTGAAATGAGCCTGGCTAAACTGACACAGTACACAGATACCATGGTTTCCCCAGGACCTTTGTAGTTCACTGCTCCTCTGCCAAGAATGCCATCCCTTCTACCCTCCAACATTTGCTCAAAAATCATCTTCCCTGGCCACCTTATATAAAATTGTCTTTCTTTTCAAAATTTTCCACTGATTTATTTTTCTCCATATTACTTATTGCCATCTATCATGCTATCTGTTTTATGTTTTTATCTTTTATATTCTTTCCCATATTAGAATATAACAGTCAAAAAGACAGAGATTTTTGTTATTTTTCATTCACTGCTGTATTCAGTGTCAAGACTAGTACTGGGCACATAATAGGTACTCAATAAATATTGTAGAATAAATTAATGAATCTCAAAATCTTTTCATGAAAACAGACATAAATCATATACAAATGATCTAGAACTATAATAGTGTTAAATTTGAGGAGTTTCATGAATCAAGTCCTTTGAAATTCTTAGGGAAAATGATATCTGAACTAAAACTGCTATGTATTATTTGTGGCATCTCCTCCCCTAACTCATAGGTTGAAATTTTACCCTCCAAAGTGAGGGTGTTAGATGGTATGACCTTTGGTAGGTGAGTGGAGTAGGTGATGAGAATAGCAGCTTTCTGAATGGGATAAAGTCCTTATAAAGCAGACACAAGAGATCTACCCAGCTGCTTCAGCTGCACAGGAAAGCAGTGAGAAGACTGCTATCTATACATCAGAACATGAACCTTCACCAACCACAAAACTTCCCTTGATCTTGAACCTTTCCAGTCTCTTGGCAGGTGAGAAATGCAGTTCTGTTGCCTACAAGCCCTCTGGTATTCTACTATATCAGTTTGAACAGACTAAGCCAATAACTCAACTCTCAAGTTAGTCTGGTAGAATAATGATAGATGTGATATTATGTCCCCAACATTTTACTTCCCTATACTTTTTCTCAGGAAATTACTGGAGAATGTATTCCTTTTGAAGAGAAGGCAGTCAAGAAAAAGGAAGACCTAGTACCTAGCCAGACAAATATACCAGGCAAAGAAAGTACAGAAGATAATGATGAAGAAGTAGGACAATTACCTATGCAGCAGGACCAAAGAGCGTTAGTCCAGACTGGAGGAGGAGAATGGAGGTCTCCAGAAATGTTGTCTCTGAGAACAGATGAAATTCAAAAATGACCTGTTGTGCTGGAACATAGTGAGAGGAAGAGTAGTGGTAGTTACATAGAAACAAGGCAAACAGTGCAATGCGGTAGTTACAACACAAAAGCAAGCAAAAAGCATTTCATGAAAGAAGAATGTTGTCTCAGTATGCTGTGTGGTTTGGATTTATTAACATCAACGTCAGAATAAAATGTTGGATGTTGAAGATAAGTATGATCCAGAATTACAGCATGATTATATTTGGAGGATGAAGCAAGAGGAAGTGTGTGTGTATGTGTGTGTGCATGTGGGCTCTCACATGTACTCACACACAGGTGATACACATGGGTTCAAAGTGTGAAAGTACTACAAACTATTCTTCTGTAATAATAGGTCGGTAAATAATAGCCAGTGTCATAATGGTTTAGTAAGCCTTTTGTAACTATTTGAAATTATAAACCTATATGTATAACTTTAATAACTATTAATAGATCCAATTTGGTAGTCACTAGCTTAAAGAGACCACAATAAAATAATGCTTTACATCAGATGTATAGATAGTTATATGGAAATATAGAAAGTCTCAAGGAAATATCTATGTGGAAAAGTCAGGATGAGATGGGTACCAGATATTTTTCTGACATATTTCTATTTTAAATAAGTACATATGAAAGATTTAAAAATGCTTTTCTAAGCTGTGTAATTAGTTAATTATTTATAGTGATAACTCATGATAATTTGCCTCATTTATTAATTGGAAAAACTATTTTAGGTACCTGAATGCTAAGATTAATTTTTTTCTGGAAGTACAGCTTTTGTACTCCTCTGTTAATGTACCTGATATCAAATCTTTATTTCTACAGCTTGTTGATTGGGAGAGAGAATGATATGTATTTCCTACTTTGAAATATGTGCCTGATATTTAAATGGCGAAGCATTATGTGGGAGAAAGTGTACAAATGATGAAGCCAAATATATTGGTACCTTATGTACACAGCTTGAAGGAAACATTAAAGTCAATTATATATTTTATGAAAAGCACAATACAGCACTTACATTTCCTTATAAACCTTCTTAGGGGTCTTATATGTATACATGTGATTTTAAATGAAATATAAATTTAATCAAACCAATGTTTACTTTAGGTGCTCTACAACTTGCAAGACACAGTGCTAGATTTTTAAAAATTTATTTATCTACCTGAAAGTCAGAGTTACACAGAGAAAGAAGGAGAGGAAGAGAGAGGGAGAGAGGTCTTCCATCTGCTGGTTCACTCCCCAGTTGGGCGCAATGGCCAGAACTGTGCCAATCCGAAGCCAGGAGCCAGGAACTCCCTTTGGGTCTCCTACGTGGGTGCAGGGTCCAAGGACTTGGGCTATCTTCCACTACTTTTCCAGGCAATAGTAGAGAGCGGGATAGGAAATAGAGCAACTGGGACTCAAACCGGTGCCCATATGGGATGCTGGCATTGCAGGCAGTGGATTTACCCACTATGCCACCAAGCCAGACCCCACAGTGCCAAATTTTATAGGTCATATAAATAAAAATGTATCTTTGCTTTCAAATCACTGGCAGTCTGACTGGGGATATACAAATCACTGACCCAAGCTTAAACCCTAAGAGTGATTATGTGTCCTGTAGGAAAGAACATTTCCCCAGGGGCCAGTGCTGTGGCATGGCAGGTAAAGCTACTGCCTGCAGTGCCAGCATCCCATATGGGCACCAATTCAAGTCCCAGCTGCTCCTCTTCTGATCCAGCTCTCTGCTATGGCCTGGGAAAGCAGTATAAGATGGCCCAAGTCCTTGGGCCCCTGCACCCGCATGGGAGTCCTGGAAAAAGTGCCTGGCTCCTGGCTTCAGATCGGCGCAGCTCCAGCCATCGCAGCCAATTGGGGAGTGAACCATCAGATGCAAGACCCCCCACACACCTCTCCTTCTCTCTGTGTGTAACACTGACTTTCTAATAAATAAATAAATCTTTTTAAAAAAGACAAAGGAGTAATTTCAAATTATAAGAGAAGAGGTGAACTTGTTAATAAATGATGTTGAGAGGCCACCACTGTGGCTTAGTAGGTTAAGCCTTCACCTGAGGCACTGGCATCCCATATGGGCATAGGTTCAAGTACCAGCTGCTCCATTTCTGATCCAGCTTCCTGCTAATGGCCTAGGAAAGCAGTAGAAGATGCCCAAGTACTTGGGCCCTGCACCCACATGGGAGGCAAAGAAGCTCCTGGCTCCTGGCTTTAGATCTGCCCAGCTCCTGACATTGCAGCCATCTGGGAAGTGAACCAGTAGGGGGAAGACACTTTCTGTCTCCCCTTCTCTCTGTAACTCTACCTCTCAAATAAGTAAATACATTTTTAAAAAAATGATATTGAAGCAACAGGATAGCCATTTGGAAGGATAAAATTGGATCCACACACCACTTCATGTACCAAGATAAACTGCAAATACATTCAGGAATATAAATGTCAAAAAACAAACAAAATAATAGAACAGAGCAAACATGAATTTATTCATAGCCTGGCAATAAGTAAAGACCTTTATAAATATGATTCAGAATCCAGAAGTAGTAACGGAAAAACCTGATAAATTTGATGGTGCATGAATGTAAAATTCTTGCATGGCAAGAGAAGAAAAGGCCTACAAACAAAAATTAAAAGACAAATGAAGAGTCAGGAAAATATTTTTAATTTATTTATTTCAAAGGCATATCTCCCACACAAAGAGAGCACCTAGAATCAGTTTTAAAAAGAATAGAAACCTGACAGAAATATCATAGGCAGCAGACGACACAAAAAGAAAGACAAAAAGCTCTTAAACCTGGAAAGGTGCTCCATCTCACTCAAAATAAAAGAATGCAAATTAAAATCACTGAGGAACCATTTGTCATCTAGCAAATTGGCAAAAATCTAAAAGATGCTAACACTTGCTGAGATTGGGAGAAACCAAGCATTTTCATTCATTGCTAGTAGAAATACAATTTGATACAACATTATGGAGAAAATGTAGCTGTATCTAACAAAATTACAGACACCTTTAACCTGTGATTCAACAATCCCACTTTTAAGACTATAATGTGAAGTTTTTTGTGCTATACTAAATCTCCAAATGTATTTTCAGAGCTCAGATTCAACATTTAGGCATGATGTATCACCTCTCAATACTTTATTTATGGCATTCAATAAGTTGTATGTTACCATGTGTCATTTATTCTTTTATTAAACTGTAGTTTTATTTAATATTACTCTATAATATATCTATCTATGTATAAATTGACATATGCAGCATTATTTATAACTGTAAAAGATAGCTAAAGCACAGAAATATACAATAATCGTTGGTTTAATGAAATTGAAGTACGTATCCTAAGGAAAACTATGCAACTTTTTCTAGACCAAGTACATTAGCACCACTTTTTTTTTTTTAACTTTTATTTGGTACATATAATTTCCAAAGTACAGATTATGGATTACAATGGCTTCCCCCCCATAACTTCCCTTCCACCTGCACCCCTCCCATCTCCCACTCTCATTAGCACCGCTTTTTAAAAAGAATCTTGATATTAAACAATCCCAGATATAATACTCAATTAAAAAGGCAACATAGAGAACAAACAGCATACTACCTTTTCTGTAGAAAACAAACTCACACACTTTTTTAAAGATATATTTTATTTATTTGAAAGAGTTACAGAGAGAGGTAGGGACAGAGAGAGAGAGAGATCTTCCATCCAATGGTTCACTCCCCAAACAGACTCAACAGCCAGAGCTGAGCTGATTCGAAGCCATGAGCCAGGAGCTTCTCCCGGGCCTCCCACACGGGTACAGGGGACCAAAGATTTGGGCCATTTTCTACTGCTTTCCCAGGCCAGAGCAGAGAGCTGGATTGGAAGAGGAGCAGCTGGGACTAGAACTGATGCCCCTATGGGATGCTGATGCTTCAGGCCAGGGCTTTAACCCACTGCATCACAGAACCAGCCCTACTTACACACTTCTGAAAAGAAAACATGCACAGGACAGGTAGATTAGACACTAAAATTGTAAAATTATATCTTTTGGGTAGAATGTGAAGAAGGAATGCTTTCCTGAATATAGTTTATTTTAAAGTTTGAACTACCAAATCATGTAGATGGCTTATACATTCAAAAATAAAGTTACTTAAAAATAATTCCTAAAATTGAGTGAATATGAAATAAATGATTTGTACATAAAATTGGAAACCTAATTGGACATAGAAAAGCATTATTTTAGGTTATTTTAGCACACAATATTTGTGAACACTTAGATATATTATAAGAATAACAAACAGTTGTAAGAAAATTTCAAACTGTCAATTTTATTATTAATAAGAATTTATCATTAAAGGGATGTTACTAGATTGAAATAATTTAGTATGAATTAGAAATCATGGTGTTCAGTATAAATATAAAATCAAAGAAATTAAGTCCATAATTGTAAATGGAACTAGAAGTATGAGTATCTATACAAACTTATGACCTCAGACTTTTTATTTGAAAATAATGCAAACTTACAGAAAATTGTAGGAATGACACAAAGAAAATCATCTTCTCAATTTTATATATTATAAATGTTTTATCTCATTTACTTTATCATTCGCTCTATCCACACACATGTGAGTTTTTTCAGGAACAGTTGGAAGTAAGTTGCATAAATCATAGCTGAGTGTGCATCTATTAGAATAAAAATATTCTCTTTCTTACAGTTGTCAACTTCAGTAATCAGCATTGATTTCTTACTTCTTTGTAACCTACTATCCATATTCTAAATTTACCAGGTGACCTAATACTGTCCTGTACAACAGGGCCAGTTTAGGATCTATACCACAATCAGGAGTATATTTAATTGTTATCTCTCTGGTCCTCTTTAGTCTGGAACATTTTTTCAGTTTCCCTTTGTCTTATAAAACATTGACTTTTTTAGAAATGAATTTTAAATAGGCTATTACTCATTTTGAGTTTGTCTGATGTTTCCTTGTGATTAGATAAAAGTTATGCATCCCTAGTTGAACACTATGTAAATGACATTGTGTTCTTCCGAGGATATCACAGTGATAAGGTTAATTAAAAAAATTTTATTTTTAATTTGGAAGACAGAAGCAGAATGGGGGAAGAAAGAGAGACAGAGATTATAAATATAGGACCTGTCTGGGTTTTATTCATTATTTGATTCCCAGTGCCTACACATATTTAAAGACAGTTTTATACATTATATAATTTTGTTTTTTGTTGCCAATAAACAGATCACAATTTTAATAATACTCTCTGTTTCTTCTTGATCATGCAATACAGATTTGTCTGTATTTTAGAAAATGGTCAAGCTCAGTTAAATGGCTGGCTACTTTACCTAATGTGACAAAATTTTATAACAATAGTTTTTGGGATTTTTTTCCACTTTTCCATCTTTAGTACTAAATGGACTAAAAACCCCTCAGATTGTCTTTTCTTTTCCTGATCCTTTTTTCTTAGACAATAACTTCATGTAGTATTTTGATTTACTCCAGTCTATTACCTTCCCATTTCTATGTATACACATAAACCCACTGCTAATGTAGGACAGGGAGTATTAAAGTCAATTTTTAAAAAAGATTTATTTTATTTATTTGAAAGACAGAGTTACAGAGCAAGGGAGAAAAAGAGAGAGAGACAGAGAGAGAGAGAGAGAGAGGTCTTCCATCTGCTAGTTCACTCCCCAAATGACCACAATGGCCAGAGCTGAGCTGATCCGAAACCAGGAGCCAGGAGCTTCTTCCGGGTCTCTCACACGGATGCAGGGGCCCAAGGACTTGGGCCATCTTCTACTGCTTTCCCAGACCATAGCAGAGAACTGGATCAGAAGTGGAGCAGCCAGGACTAGTACCAACACCGATATGGGATGCCAGTGCTTCAGGCCAGAACTTTAACCCGTTGTGCCACAGCTCCAGCTCCATAAAGTCAAATTATTAAAAAAAAAAAAATTGCTGGCAACTGGTAGCTTTTACTTAGTTGTAATACTATTTAATTAGTAACTTGAAATAAATTATTTAGAAAACCAATTTGGTTCAATTTCCATAACATTTCATCCATCAAGCCTCTATATAGTGTATACATCATAAATTGCTTTTATTCAAAGTTCTTTCTGTAGTCTGTCATTGTGTGGGATATTTAATACACTTAAATGATATTTTATGTGCTTTCATCTAGTCTGAGGTCTTGGTGGAGTAATTCTTTTTTATTTATTTTTATTTTATGCATTTATTACTTATTTATTTTGAGAGGCAGTGAGAGACAGAGAACTCAAATATGCCAGTTTACTCCCCCAAAAGCTTACAACAGTTGGGGCTAGAACAGGAACCCAGGAGCCGGGAACTCAATCCCCCCCTCTTGCATATGGATGGCAGGGATCCAAGTTCTTCTTGCTGTTTTTAAAGATTTATTTATTTATTTGAGAGGCAGAAAGAGAGAGAGATCTCATGTGACAGTTCACACCCCAAATGGCTACAATGGCCGGAACTGGGCTAATCTGAAGCCAAGAGCTTCTTCCAGGTCTACCACACCAAGCATTTGGGCCATCTTCCACTGCTTTCCCAAGCCATAGTAGAACTGGATTGTAAGTGGAGCAGCTGGGACCCAAACCGGCGCCCAAATGGGATGTCGGCACCGCAGGCGGCGGCCCCACCTGCTACATCACAGCGCCTGCTGGGATCCAAGTTCTTGAGATAACACCTGCTGCCTCGTAGGAGTCAGAAGTGGAGCCAGAACTAGAACCCAGACACTCTGATATGGGATGCAAGCCCCTACAAAGCGGCGGATTAACCGTTAGGCCAAACGCCTCCCTCATTGTAGGCTTTTAAAAATGAACAGCTTCAGCAGTAGACACGGTGTAAACCATCTATCAAAGGCAAGTACAAACGCACTGAAACTCATAACAAAAGCACGTGGATACTTAAACTTTAGCAAAAGCACGTGGAGCCCGGGGCGGATAAGCGTGGACAGAAAGATCAAGGCAGTGACTTAACGCAGTTGTGTGCTTCCTGGGGAGTCTCTCTGTGCGCAGGGCTGAGGCGTGGAGGCGCAAGACGGAAAAGGTGAGGGCTGCAAGGCAGAAGCTCAGCTCAGGAGCTGCTCCGCGCCCCAGTAGGGACCGGGCGCTCTCCGCGGTGCTGAACGCCGGAGCAATGCACGGAAAGGGGACCGGCGGGTGTGAGCTCCACAGGCCCCGTCTTGCGAGGGTGGATTTCCGGCTCTGGGACGAGTACAGGGGGGAGTCCCTTGTGACCGCAGAAGCGGCCTAAGACCCATTCCCGTGGGGCGAAGCTCCAGCCCCTCGATAGCAAGTGCAGTGTTTATGGGTTGAGTGCCTATGAGCACCTGGCCTGTACGCCAAGCGGTTCCACTACATCCTCGCAATCCAAAGAAAAAGAACCAAAGCTCGGAGGGTTAAAGACATTGCTCAGAGGAACATAAGTCCTATATGTATGATCTCCCTTAAGCTTGTCCCAAAAAATGTGTAGTGCGCACCCTCCACGAGCAAGCCCCACAGACCCCGCCCCTCCTCCACTAGCTGGCGCCATCCTCTTCCTACCCTTTACTCCATCTCCCTTCGCCCCCCGCCATTGTGCATCAGGCAAAAGTGATGTCTGCAGAGTGCAAAAAGACCTAGGATTCAGGACAGCGTTTATTCACACGGCTTCCCTTACGCTTTTGGAAGTCCACACAGCTTGCTGTATGGCCTTGGACAGGTGTTCAAGTCTCTGCACCTGTCGCTCCTGCTGTTCTCTGCGAGAGACTTGCCAGGTACGCACCAGTCTCCGCTCGGGTCTGAATACACACTCCCTACTGCTTTCCCCAGCCGAAGTGGGCGCACTCGCTTTTTATCTCCACTAGGTTCAAACTGACGCTAACTCTTGTGGAGGAGGAAATCAGAAGCCCGGCTGCTGAAGGAGTCCCCACCTCCGCCGTCAGGATCCTCCCCGCCCCGCAGTGAGACCCGTGCTTCTTCCTGCACACCAGCGCCCAGGGCCCCGGGCCGGAGAGAGCGCTCTCTACACTCCCACTTCGCTGCGTCTCGCTTCTGCGGAACACACGCACTGGGTCGCTGGCGGCGTGTGAGATGGAGCGGCAGCGCGAGTGTGAATGCGAGGCCCGGCCAGCTGGACTGCTTGGTGACAGGTGCGTGTGTGGGCGCCGGCTGGGTTGGGAGCGCGACTTTGGGGGAGAGGGCGGAGGAAAGGGGAGGTGCCAGGGACAGCAGCGGTCACTCTCTCCGTCTCCCGCTCCCAGCTCCCCTTCTCCCCTGCTGCTGCGGCTTCTCTCACTTCCCTGTTTCCTCGGGCAGCATCCTCCCGCCTGCGCCCGCTTCTGCACTCTCCCGCGCCTGAAGCGACCTCCTCGGAGACCAGCTCGGTCCAGCCTCGCAGCGCCGTCGCGTCCCAGAGCCAGTGGAGCTGAGCCCCGCAGCATGTGGAACGCGACTCCCAGCGAAGAACCCGGGTCCAACCTCACGCGAGCCGAGCTGGGCTGGGACGCGCCCCCCGGCAACGACTCCTTGGCTGACGAGCTGCTGCAGCTCTTCCCCGCGCCGCTGCTGGCCGGCGTCACAGCCACCTGCGTGGCGCTCTTCGTGGTGGGCATCGCGGGCAATCTGCTCACCATGCTGGTGGTGTCGCGCTTCCGCGAGCTGCGCACCACCACCAACCTCTACCTGTCCAGCATGGCCTTCTCTGACCTTCTCATCTTCCTCTGCATGCCCCTGGACCTCGTGCGCCTTTGGCAGTACCGGCCCTGGAACTTTGGCGACCTGCTCTGCAAACTCTTCCAGTTCGTCAGCGAGAGCTGCACTTACGCCACGGTGCTTACCATCACTGCGCTCAGCGTCGAGCGCTACTTCGCCATCTGCTTCCCGCTGCGGGCCAAGGTGGTGGTCACCAAGGGCCGCGTAAAGCTGGTCATCTTGGTCATCTGGGCCTTGGCCTTCTGCAGCGCCGGGCCCATCTTCGTGCTAGTCGGCGTGGAGCATGAGAACGGCACCGACCCTCAGGACACCAACGAGTGCCGCGCCACGGAGTTCGCGGTGCGCTCGGGGCTCCTCACGGTCATGGTGTGGGTGTCCAGCGTCTTCTTCTTCCTGCCTGTCTTCTGCCTCACTGTCCTCTACAGTCTCATCGGCAGGAAGCTGTGGCGAAGGAAACGCGGCGATGGGGCGGTGGGCTCCTCGCTCAGGGACCAGAACCACAGGCAAACCGTGAAAATGCTGGGTGGGTCTCAGAGCGCCCTCGGGCTTTCCCGTGCTTCCGCCCCCGCCCTACCGTGTCCATTCCCCCAAAAGTCTCTCCTGTTTCTCTCGGTCTCCGTGTGTTTCTCAATATTCACTCATTCTCATTCTCTCTCCCTCACTCCGTTCCATCTCTTCCTTCTTCCTTCCCACCTTACTTTGTCAGTGTCTTCACTCTCTCTTCTTGGTCTCTCTCTGCCTCTTTGTGTCTCTTTCTCCCCGTCTTTCCTTTCTCATTTTCATGGAATAGCGTCCCATCTTTCTGTTTCCCCAAGATGAATTTTGTACCAGCCTACAATCTTGCTTCAAAACTGGGGTATTTTATGAATGTCCAGTGGTCTTTAAGTGGAAATGGTGAGGTTAATTTTCCTGCCTCAAAATATGTGGCTATCAAAGTTATAAAGAAAAGCAGGCATTAGATCTAGAAAGTAGTCGGTGGTAAAGACATGATCAATTTGGGTCATTCTGTTACAGTTGATTCCTTTTTCTTCAATATCGTCATTTGTTGTCTGCCCTGCATTTTTTCAGATAATCACATAATTTGGTTTACCCTGCTGCTGTGTTGTAAGGCATTCAATGACAAGTCAGTGCTGAGGTCTCTTTTCGTTTGTTTTCTTGAGCACCTGTGTTTCCAGGTAGGACAGACTAGGTTAGATGAGGACAAGCAGAAGAAAAGGAGATTTGTAGAAGAGGACAGACTCAGCTGTCACTGAATGGCACTTCAGGGTACAGGATCACACATGGAGTGTGCAGAGGACTTGTTGCATGAATTCAACTTCTTTAAGTACATGTGTTTGGTACAAGGGAAATAACACAGAATATGTTCACCTTCAGGGAAGATATTAATTCTGTTCATTTTTATGTATTATTATGCAGTCAACATTTCATATTTATGGTCATATTTAATGTTTCTTAGAAGTCATACCATGATGATTTCATATTTGCCATTTTACAGTTCCTGGATGCTGTATATTAAAGTGATAGAGTTCATTTAAGGAGTATCAAAGATGTTATTTTCTAAAGGAGTGGTTGTTTTCCGTATGACTGACAGATTGTGAACCTGCTGGAGTCCTCCAGGGGACCCTAAGCTCTTACCTGTGAGAATCACACTGCCACTGTGGAGCTTAAGTTGCTACTATGCAACTGAGTTTTGAAAATAACCTTAATAATTTCCTTTAATTTTATTTTAAGCCATTACTTTCCTCATTGATGTCTCAGCTCCAATGGTATTTTTTCTTCCTTAGCAATTTGAAAGGAATCATTAAAATGACACAAGGAAAAAGTATTATTTTCTGTCATTTTCATTCTGATTTCTGAATTTTGAAAAGTTAATCTAATCCAAAAAAATAAAAATTTTGAAAAAAAGTTCTCTTCCATGAGCAAAATGAGGACTTAAATGGATGATAGTTAATGTCAGTTAGTGTAACGCCAATTGTAGGTGACATCAAATTGTCCACCTCAGTGATACTTAATTCTGACTGCATATTTAGTCCTTTGTGAAACTTTAAAAAGAAACAAAAACAAAAGGCAAGTGCACTGGTTCCCTGATTTTCATTTAGTGAGTTTTCATTTTTCTAAAGTTCCAAGGAGTTTTTCTTTTTTTTAGGGTTCCCCAGAAAACTGACTCACAGCTATAGTTGAGTATAATCACTGCCTCCTACATGTGTGTGTTGTATCTAAACATAGAAAACAGGGGATTATTGTGAGAAACTTGTCAAGTCAGTTGAGTCAATATGTCAACTTGTCTAGTCAGTTGAGTCAATATGTCAGCTCAATCACAGAGTCATTCAAATATTTGTTAAGTAGACATGACTGGGAAACTCAACAAGAAATTCGAAACTGTTGCCCAGATAATCTCATCTTTGTTACAATTCAGGAATGAAACAGAATAGAACATAGTGTTTCTCTAAAGTCAATGGTCCTACTATACTCCTGCCTATTCAGAGCCAAATGAAGTCTTAAGGTAGGTGATTTGTTGTGATGTTTCTTTCACTGACCCTCTCCCTCCCATTGTCCTTTTAGCTGTCGTGGTGTTCGCGTTCATTCTCTGCTGGCTGCCCTTCCACGTAGGGCGATATTTATTTTCCAAATCCTTTGAGCCTGGGTCCCTGGAGATTGCTCAGATCAGCCAGTACTGCAACCTTGTGTCCTTCGTCCTCTTCTACCTCAGTGCTGCCATCAACCCCATTCTGTACAACATCATGTCCAAGAAGTACCGGGTGGCGGTATTCAAACTTCTGGGATTTGAGCCTTTCTCCCAGAGAAAGCTCTCCACTCTGAAGGATGAAAGTTCTCGAGCCTGGACAAAATCTAGCATTAATACATGACCAAGCACGTGGCTGAACAGTCATCGCTTATTATTCTCAACCGGAAGCCATAGCACAGCAGATCTTGGGAGGAAGCTGAAGGTTACTTTTGGAATTAGGGACACATAGATCTAGAAACAATTGGGGGGAAGGAAAGACAGATGTGAGCAGTTTGATCTGATTGCACATTCATCAGTGCTCTCATACACTATTCTTGCATATTCACTGCCTATGACTTTGTGTTCTGCTGCTGGTGCTGGTGAGGGTTTTGCAATTCAGAGGAAAGGGAGGCACGGAGCGGGCAATGTGAACTCTTACTGGTGGGTAAATATTAAATCTCATTTGCTTTTTCATAATGATCAAAATTATTTTATTAGAAAAATTGTATTAAAATAAAAAATTTCAAAACATGACCTTTAGAAGCTAGCAATTTTAATAAAACTCTAGAGCAGTACTGTCCCATAGAAATGCAATGCGAGGCACATAAAGCATCAATATAAAATTAATGACGAGGAACTTACATTCTTTTTTTACACTAAATCATTGAGATCTGGCACATTTTTATAATTACTGTCCATCTCAATTTGAACATTAAGATTTAATCAGTAATCTTGATATATTTAGATTTCATAAAATTTGAAGATGAAAAAGTAGATTCAAAAACCTAAGTTGTCTAAGCATGCTTAAAGTTTTTCCCATAACTTAAATGAGTGTACATGTGTAAACTTGAAATTGCAAATTCAAATCCATTTTCTCAGTTGCTCAGGCCACATTTCAACTGTTCAGTAGTCAAATGTGCTGCCAGGTTACCATTACAAAACAGTATAGCTCTAGGGTATTCACAGAATTCTCATGTATCCTATATCAACTGTTTAAAAAGAAATATTCTTTCCCAGAAATGTTTTTATACTGAATTAGCATAGCAGAATTTTCAAGAGATAAAACCTGAAAACCACACCAAAATGCCCCATTTCTCATGGTTGGAAGAGAATGGAATGTGTAAGACACATTTTAAGATAGTTTAAGTGCATGTGTTAATATTCAAGAAAGGAGACTTTATAACAATTATCCACAAATCACAAACTGCCTTACTTGGCTACACAAAAATTCTCAAGCTAATCATACAACTTCAATTTGTGAATAAGGGAATAACTTATAACTTATTCTGGCAAGCCTGCAGGAAACTTAATGAACATAGGGATTTTTCAAATGGTGAATGCATGCCTATGCGAAACACCCAGAATCCTCCATATGCTACTGCTTATTGATGTTTAAAACTTTTTAGAAATCATAGGAGCATTGATTTCAAAATGCCCATGCCATGCCTGATTTAGTTTTTGCTGTTCCCATTTCACTGTTTGTCTGATAGACATGTTTACACAGATTTCCAGTCTCTCATAATCATAATCATGAATGAAGAGATGCCTCCAAACAAATATTGTATGTTATGGTTTTAAAGCTAATGTTTTATTTCTATTTACAATGTTCTATGTACAGATAACCCTATATATATATTAAATATATTATCCTAAAAATAATTTCTTCATAGCCCTGTGCACTGCCAAATCATACAAACTGTTCCTACATGAGATCGTTGGCTCAACTATGAAACTGGTTGGGTAATTGAAGAAAATTATTGCCATGATTTTTCCTATCAGAAGGAAAAATTATAATGCTGAAATAATTAATTTTTTGGAAATACAAAATGCAATCATAATTAAAATAATTTCTCTACAGAAATTTATGAAATCCTTTCCTGTACTGAAACTGCATCATCAATTTGGTCCAAATGCAGAATTTTACAAATTGATTATTCAGTTGGTTCTTAAGAGTATCTGAAAAGTTTGAAAAGGTATATTAACTCATTTAGATCCATGGTATACTAATTAGCACATTGAGAATTATTATCCTAAGTTTGCTCAGTAAATGCCACAGAACTAACAGCTTCCTGATGCCTTAGGGATACAGCCCATTTGAGAAGAAACAAGCAAAAACAAAGAACTTGACCTTCATAACACAACTGATAGATCTGGAGAAAAACGAAGTCAACTTACGATCCATTGCTTAGTCTATTCAATGGTCCCCCTCTCTTAGGGCCCCTGCCTGAAATCTTGACTTAACTCACGTCCAGGGTAGAGTTTACTTATCCCTGTACCATCAGGATGCCATCGCTGTCTTTCACTGGTTAATCTGGGATCTCAAAGACTATATTTAGAGAAGCAGCAGCTCTCTTTTTATTGTTTGTACCTTCTTATTTTGTCATACTCCGCAAGTTGTTGTTGTTTTTTTTAAAGATTTATTTATTTTATTTGAAAGTCAGAGTTACACAGAGAGAAGAGAGGCAGAGAGAGAGAGAGAGAGAGAGAGAGAGAGAGTCTTCCATCTGATGGTTCACTCCCCAATTGGCTGTAATGGCCATTCAGGCCAGGGCGTTAACTCACTGCGCCACAGCGCCGGTCCCCACAAGTTGTTTAAGACTCAGGGAGAAGAAGAACTTACACTGAGGAAAATTGCTTCTAAAAATCTGTCACTCCACAAGCGTTGCATCAGTGCCTGGTAGTGGTTAATAAGCCAAGGATTTTATCCATAGTGAACTCACAATCCTGTGTGTCTTATGCTGCAGGATGTCACTGAGACCCCAAAACTGTAAACATCTCCAGTTGCTCCCTGGCATTTCATGGGGCTGTTCTTACCACTGAACTCTTGGGTATTTGACCAAAATAAATTCAAAATGACTATTGTCACATGAACCACTCAGCTTTGTAGACACAGTTAATGTGTCTGCCAGTGGTAATCACAGCTACAGCTTTCCTCATTAATGTGGGGAAAGTAAGGGAATTGATTTCTTAAAATCTGTTTCCGTTTTCCTGGCTATCCAGCAAAGAGGATTTCGTCACACCTTACACTGTGTCTCAAAGCCAGGATTGGAGCGTTCTCGCTATAGGAAGTAACTGTTTTATGAGGAAGAGCTTTTAACAACAGCTTTTAAAAAAACGTTCATTGCCATGAGTTACTTCAAATTTGAAGTTTAGTGGTGATGAGATTTAGAAGCCCTTCCAGTGCCTAGCAACACGCTGAAAACTCTATAGCAACTTTTCATTGTAATGAAGGTTGTTGAGATGTGATCTGACTTAGAATTCCATTTTTTCATGCAAATGCTTTTACTAAATTCTGAAATCATTATAATTTATAGTTTTGTGTTTAACATGAACAGTTTTAACTATTTTATTCTTTTCCATTGATCCACATACTTGAATTTAACATGAAAAAACAAAACTGTGAGCTTTTTTGCAAGACTGGTGCCTGAAAACATTCTTGTCTTTTTAAAAAACAGTGTGTACACCTTTAAAATGTGACATACATATTTACATGTATCAAAATTTCTTATCACAATGTCTAAGTGAATAGACTAGAGCTTTCTGTTCTGACTGTATCTAGTGTAAATAATGTCATAAATAATAAAGATAGAGATGGTGTCATTAAAAGATAACCTGTATCTAACATGGTTCATTAGCAAATGATTCTCCTATGATTTAGTTACAATATAAATTGCAACACTAGTCAGGATGTACACAATTGTGACTTAGTGACTAGTGATAAATGGTAGTGCAGTGAATTCGTAACAAATCTTTCTTATCCAATGAGTAAACTGATAGTCAAAGGCAACAGGGAACAATGCACTGATGACCGATGCTAACTCTTATGGCTTGCATAACTTTCTTATTCACATTAAATGAAATTCGGTCACGTTCATTCTTGGCAATAACCTAAGTATGGAGCAGGTGAAGGGGAAGGTTTAGCTGCCACTTTGCTTTTGTGCTTTTCTTTGTATCTCAGACTTGCAGCACACAAGGGGCTAGCCCTCTCACCTGACAGAATTATCATCATCCTTAAAAAAATAATTGTCCTGACTATACCCCTCCCAATTGCTGAATATTTGCGGGAACTCCAATTCCTAGTTTATTCTGTGACACCGTATATTCTTCCACTCAAGGGACTACCAAGTATTCTCTGAAATGGCAAACCAAAAAGCCCTCAGAAAGCATGCCTTCTACAAATGCACAGAAACTCGAACCAAAATGCACCAGCCTTCTTCCCAGAATTCCTCTCTTCCCCCAACCACAGGGAATGCATTGGAGAAAAGCGGTTTGAAAGATTGCCTGTGGTTAAAACATCTTTAAGCCAAAACAGCTCTTCAACTCCAACAACAAAACATCTGGTTTTTTCACGTTTGGCACTATAAGTTTAGTGTACTAGCAAATGCTTGCTCATATGAGTATAACCAAATAGTGTAGTCTCACTTCGCTGCTTTGTAATGTATGCTACATCTATATAAAATTTAATATTGTACTTGGCTGATTAGTGCTCTTATAATGTGTCGTAAATGTTACTGATGGTGTTTGATTTGTGATTCTTTGTATTTAAAGATTTTGTGATTGTTAAATAAGAGTTTATTATCTCTCTCGTGTACTGTCTTATAAAATGAGGTTTTCGTTTTCTTTCCTTTGGATGTCTGTAACCAAACAGTGGCTTAATAAATATCTTTTCAAAGCATGTGGCTGACTCTTCCCACTTACACTTATAAATCTTGGTGTGTAGGATATTTTACCTCTACTCTTGTCCTAGGTTTAGTACTGTCCTGTTAATTCTGAAATACGTATTTTACAAACATGAGGAAGAATTGTAGTGAGTTTTATGAGAGTACTTCAAAAAGCTCATGGAAAAGATGAAGTTAAGAGATAATTACATTTGTTATGCCAAAAATTTTGAAAGCCCTGCATAGTTTTTTTATAATACGCATTTTCCTGAACCTTTTGAAGACCCCTTATATGTACAAGTTTCAAAATATTTTGCACCAAAATAAATTACTCTTTTAAATTCATTTGTACAAATTTTTTGAAGTACTCTCATGTTTCTCCAAGGGCTCCAATATTTAACAAAAAGTGAAATAACCCCAGTAAATGTTAAGATGAGTAGGGCGTGATGGATTGTGTCCCATGTCTCACTACCTCCTGGGCTCTTCCTGTCTCCTGGAGGGCCAGTAGCTCCTCTGTGACATCACTAATGTGTGCACCAAAGACCCCGAGTTAGGGTTCTGTGTATCTTTCACTAAGAGGCTATGCATTGATGATGTTCAGATGAGTGAAAGAATATTGTCACCTGGCTATTAGCTTCCAGGCATATAGACTCCAGGGACTAAGGAAATTTGGAGCTAAAATTGGAGCACCAATAACGGTGGTCAACTGAGGGTCCCTAAAATATCCTGCTACCTAGTATCACCATCATTTCAACCTAAAAATCGCATAAAACTAAAGTTTCAAAGAAAAGTATAGAGGACATAATCTCAGAAAAAAAGATAGTCATATTGTGAAAATCCAACATATTTCTGCAAATAACAAAATCATACATGCACGGCATTAACATGAGTTACTTACAATTTGGAAAATCACTTAAGATATAAATAATAAATAATACTCGGCAATAATTCATAATACATTAAAATAACTCAAAGAAGCACATCATGGGGTTTGTTTGTATTGGTCTATTGAAGCCTTTTTCAACATCTTCTGGTGCTTCTGTCTACCTCTACTGTGGCTCAGTGTCAGTCGGTATGCATCATGTTCTTTTAGCCAGACAGTCCCACAGCAAACACTGGATGGACTCTGTCAAAAAAAAGAGGGTAGCAGGCCATGCCAGGACCTGGCTGTCTCACATTCTGAGATTAATCCACAAACTCTGCTTTCCCCTTGCTCTCTGACTCATAATTCATAATCAATTCCTAAATTCACAACCAGCTTCCTTAAAAAGAACTGCCAGGTTTCTAAGTCATTACACATCTCTTGAAGAACAATTTGACAGTATGGGTGAAACACATCCAGATTTCGCATATGCTTTGGTCCAGTAATTTCACAGTAAGATATTATGGAGAAGCACAAATATTTATCTATAAATAGTGCAATGATGTTTATTGCATTTTATTTATAATTCTAAAAACACGAATGTCAGGGAATCAGTTGATTAAATTACAGTAATGACAATACTTAATATTTATGCAACACTGTGCTAAAGACTCTAATTCATTTTCTCATATAATTGTCCCAATATACCCAGAAGGAAGTCCCTCTGTGTATGGGAGTGCGAGGGTCACAGACAAGAGAAGATTTGCCACGTGGTCAGGAAGTACAGGGCTGGAATTTGACCCCAGGTGGGAAAGTTCTAGTGAGATTCTCAGGCTCTCATTTTCTCAATTCTGGAGCACTATGTTGACACTTAAAAACAAAGAAATGATGTAAGAGAATTTTAATATCATGGGTAAAATGTTTACTTGATATTAGTAAGTGAAAAAGCACATTGCCCCATCTTGGAAAGAAAATAGAGTAGTCTGAAAAAATCTGGCATACTAAAGTATTAACAGTGTTTCTCTGATATTGGTTGGGATGTTTTCTTCTTTCTACTGCTCCAGGGTTTCCAACATTTCCATGAGAATGTGTATTGCATTGTAATAATGAGTTACTACAACATTGAGAGTGGCTTCCCTCCCAGGCCTGCCCCAGGTCCTGCTCTCTGCTCTCAGGCGCCGGCTGCTTCCAGGATCTTGTGTTTGCCTGGTTTCCATGAGGATTACAGTCCTCAGCAACATCCTTCATGCCCAGCCCCAGCTCTGAGCTCAGCCTCCGTAGCTCTGCAGTGGGACACCTGCTCTTGCCTGGGAATAACAGTTACCAGGAGGTGTTAGGAGAGGAAAGCCATCCAGCACTGGGTCCACATTCCAGCTCTGCTGCTTTGTGGCTATGGCAAATTCCTTAACCTCCTCTGCCATAGTGTATACCAGACACCTGCTAGGCTCATTAGTTGACTACAATTAAGGGTGGACATTTGGCTTAATGGTTAAGACACCCTGATGTCAAGCTCTGGCTTCCACTCCCAATTTCAGCTTTATGCTAGTGCATACCCAGCAGCAATAGTGATGGTTCAAGTAGTTGGGTTCCTGCCACCAATGTGTGAAACACAAATTAAACTCTCAGTTCCTAGCTCCAGCCTGACCTAGTCTTGGCTGTCACAGGCATTTGGAGAGGGAACCAACAGATGAGGAAGATCTCTTTCTCTCTCTCTCTCTCTCTCTCTCTCTCTCTCTTTCTGGCTTTAAAAAAGTAAAAAATAAATAGCCATGTTCATCATTTGGTCATTTGGCAAAATATTAAACAGCTCTATTCTGGGCTTCCTTTCTCAGGTACTTTGTTGCCTTTAAGACACGTCTCCAGACATCTCTGCCTGCCCCTGAGCTCAGCTGGGCAGAGGTCTCCCAGCAGCTTTATTGATTATTTACGAAATTTTAGAATCTGTTAAAGGCAGCTGCAATTTTTGTAAGGCTTGGTAATTTATCTGGCCAAGGTGTCGACATTTTCCAAATGCAGCAGATATATATACTCTACAGGGATCCATTGAACCCTTTCCCAGGACATTTGCACCTCTATTGTGGAATGAAAAATAATTTCAGGCTCAGTGAGCAGGATATGAAAGAGAATGGAACTTGGTGCATCTTCTGGGTTCTTCACAGTATATATACTTCTATTTATGGCCACTTGTTCACTGCCTAGGCCTGATTACCTGTTGCAGAACATCTATGGGGCAACTTCCTTTCAGAATTTGTCTTCCAGGAACAAAGCATGTGAAGCAGAAAGTGCACAGACCTAGAAGCCAACATGCATGGAATACACCATCTACCAGCTACAGGGTTCCAGGCAGCCTCTCTGGGTCTCAGCTTATTTACTAGGACAACAAGCATCATAAAAGCACCTGGATTTTTCAGTTGTTGACAGGGTCCAATGACTTCATAAATGTAATGGGCAGCATTTGGTGTGTAACAGAGTCCAATGCATGTCAACTGTTTGTATTACCACAATTGAGGGCATTGTTTGCTATCTACAATTTCCAGGTTGAGTTTCTTCAAAGCAGAGCAAGAACATAAAACATGTGTGAACAATCCTGAGTGCACAATGCTTGAATAGCTTTAGCACTTCCTCCCACCCCGTGTGGATGGTAGTCTCATCTAATCTAATGAGCTGCTTAGTGGCTTGCCTTTATCGAATCTTTCCAAAGAATGCAGTGTAGTTTTCAGAGAAACAGTGATTTTTCATCTTGGCAATCATATTTCCTCAGTTGATATATTTGCTAATTACAGAACATAGTACAGTACTAAGTGCAATTTGGCTGAGGCATATTTAGGAGCGGAACGTAGGGGTGAGCTAGCATGCATCTTCCTGGTGCACAGCACAATCGGTGTGGCCTGAGCATCAGTCAGGATCCTTGAGAACGCGCTGGAGAGCACTGCATGCCAGTAGTCTTGTGCACACGTCCAATCCCCGTGTGAAAGCATTTAGAATGTGGGCCCTTGTTGGATCCCTTCAGGACCCCAAGCCATAGTGTATACCAGTGTATACAGTCTGGAGACTCTAGAGTCTCAGGAAGCCTTGGGAGTCCTTCTGTGGGTTCATTCCCACAGAAGTTCTTAGCAGCTTGATAAAGGAGTTCCCTTTGCCGCAATACTACCAGTTACTCCTGCTGTCCAAAACATCCCATCTGGTTCGCATTTGTCCCAAATATTTTCATTTCTTAAAGTACCTATTATTCATAGACACATCCAAGTAGCTGGGGTGAGGCAGACAGTCATCCACTTGGTTCCTTCCCATCTCTCTCGTCCAGCAGCATGTGAGATTCACGTTCAGTGAACAGAGTTCTTCCTTTAACAGGTGGTAAACCTGAAAGACAACCAGCAACAACCTATCTTTTTATTCCCAACACTTTCCCAGGGAAATTTAGCTCAATCCTCCTACCCAAAGAAATTGTGCAAATTGCTCGCTGAAAAGACGGAGTGAACTTCTGCACTTTGCGTTAGGGAATGTCTCCCCTTCGGCGTCAGGCAGTGGTGGGGAGTAAGTCTGGGAGACTGCTATTGTCCTCTCCAATTGTCCCATGGTCCTCACAGCAGTCTTCATGGTGGTGAAGTCCCCTGGCTGCCAGTCAGCAAGCAGGGCCAGTGAAAAAGGGGGACGTCATAGATGAGGTAAGTAAGTGCAGTAAGTACAGGAAACAGAAGGTGAGTTTTTCTCCTCTAGAGGCTCATCTGAGCATTCTTGTTACAGTGCTCACAAGCCTTTACCTTTGCCATGAATCTACTCAGGTTGGCAATTATTGTAAGAAAACTATACCCAAAGATGACAATTTAACACACAGTGCTGCAGAAGCTGTATCTACATTTCGGGGTGGAAAATATGCTTTCATTTGAATGAAATAACTGTTCTTCTGAATTGAAAATGAATCTTGATGTGAACGCAAGGGGAGAGGGAGCGGGAAAGGGGAGGGTAGCGGGTGGGAGGGAAGTTACGGGGGGGGGAGCCATTGTAATCCATAAGCTGTACTTTGGAAATTTATATTCTTTAAATAAAAGCTTTATATATATATATACATATACATATATATATATATATATATATATATATATATATATAAAAGAAATAACTGTTCTTCTAACTAAATTTTACTTGTTTTGGATTCTACAGTCTCTTATACATGAACAAAAAGTGTGTGACAACTGTTACTGTGCTGGCTCCACTGTCAGAAGACAGTCTTGGCATGCAGCTGAATGAGGCCAATTTTCTTTCAATGCCATCAGATACCTTAAAGAAAAGGTCAGCTAATCTCACTAATGGGTTGAGTTTTTTCATCCAATTGATGGAATCGAAATGAAGCTTTTGGAAGTCATTCTCCACAGCAAAACATTTTACGTGATTGGGAATTTAATTGAAATTTTGGTTTAAAGTTTCTCATTGAAGTTCAATGTGCTCATTTTGGAGTGATAATATAATTTTGATGGAGCATAATGTCACAATGAAAACAAAGTTTTTACTAAATTATGAACTATGGAGCAGACAGCAATACTCGAGATTGACTTTGGTGCTCATATAATTCATAATTCATCTAAAGGAGTTGGAACATTCTCCCTACAAAAAAGAAAATGAATTGCCAAAATTCACAAACACACACACACACACACACACACACACACACACACACAGAGTAACTAAGAAGTAAAATAAACTGTCTCAGAATAGTGCTGCCATTCATCATTCAGATGTCAGAAATGCTTGTAAAGAGTAAAAAGTAACTTTGTAATTACTTAGCACTTTAAAATGGGGTTGTGAGTTTTCTAATTTGATTCTTTTTCTTAAAATCAGTTGAAACCTTTTTATCATTGTTGTTGCTTAAAAATCTACTTGTTTATTTTGAAAGGCAGAGTTACAGAGAGAGATCTTTCACCCACTGGTTCACTCCCCAAATGGGGGCAACAGCTGGAGCTGGTTTGGGCAGAAGCCAGGAGCTTCATCCAAGTCTCCCACGTGGATGGCAGGGGCTCAAACACCAGGACATCTGCTGCCCCTTGTAGGTCACTAGCTGGGAGATTGACTGAAGTGGAGCAGCCAGGACAGAAACTAGAACCCATATAGGATGCTGTTGCTGCAAATGGTAGCTTTACCCACTATGCCTCAACACTGGCCCCAACTGAAATTTGTAATTTCAATGTAGTAGTCAATAAAGGAATTACAAAAACAAATATCTTAAAACTGAAAACTTCAGCTTCTGATGATCTTAGAAATGTATGAACTAGGGCTGGCACCGTGGTGCTTTGGGTTACACCGATGCCTGTGATACTAGCAACCGATATGATCAGTGGTTCGAGTCTTGGCTGCTCCACTTTTGATCCAGCTCCCTGCTAATGCACCTGAGGAAGTAGTAGAAGATGGCCCAAGTCCTTGGACCACTGCACCCATGTGGGAAACCCTGATGGAATTCCAGACTTCTGGCTTTAGATAGCTGTTGCTGCCATTTGGGAAGTGGACCAATGGATAGAAGAAATCTCACCATGACACATCACTCCCTAACCTCCACCCAATAACTTGCTTTTCAAATAAATAAATCTTTAAAAAATCAGGAACATATTAACTTACAGAAAACAAAGCTTGCCATAGGAAAACATTAAAAATATGTGCGTACAAAACAAGGAAACTGAACAAATTACCTTAGGAGGATCAAATGTGGTACTGATTTAATTTTTAAATTCTAAAATTGACCTTTGGAATATCTCAAAGTTCAGCTTGAAGTTTTTGGTGAAATGAGAAGACCTATCATTTTCTAAGATCTAATATGGTAAAATACTCAAAAGAGTCCTAGAGTCAACTTACTTGGTAAGTTTTGTCTCATAAAAGTATTTCTCAAAGAAAGGTACCCTGAGTAGGGACAAATGATAGATTCTCTAAAAATATTTGGGTTGCAATTAAATGTTTTGACAAGGAAAACATATAGAAACTAGTGTTTTTCTCAAAATTTTATCTCTTCTTATCAGAAGGAGCAATCAAATGAGTTAAAATTTTCAAATGCATTAACCATAGATGCAACAAAGGACTGCAAATAATTAAGTAAGAATGAAGATGATATTGCATTAAAAATACAATGTTCATAGAAATACCAGTGATATAGTATTAGAGACAATGATGGTCAAAATAAGAAAAAAATGATTAACAGATGCAAGGTTCTATCAAGAATAATTTTTCCTATTTGTTATTTTTAAACATTTAGAAAGTCAATATGTCCTTTTATTTTGATTTCAAGTACACATATTTTATTATTAACTTTAAAACAGTTTATAAGTCCAACCACTTTAGAGTTCCACCAAGTAAATATAACTAATCAATCAGACAACAAATATAAACTTCTGTAATTATGCACTTAATTATTTTCAGTATCCCTTTTATTCTACAAAGTGTCCTGGATTGGAAAGTTAAATTTACTGTCACCTTGATTCTAAAGCTGCATCCGACTTCTGCTTTATAACGTGCCGTGACCTACTAGTAATGGATGCCATGAGTAAGGACAATGGCATTGGTCTTGAGCATTTTCTAACCTTGATGATTCTTGCTGGAGAGCAGTAGTTATCATAACTATCATTCCCAACTTCTCCTGTGTGAAGGGAAGATGTCTATGTGGCAATGTTGACAGTGGCTGGCTCTCAGGAGGATTTCCTCAAAGTCATCCCATAACCACTTTTGTTTATTTATTTTTAATATTTTTGCTTGCATGTGAGAAAAAAATAAATTTTACCATATTGATAGCTACAGAAAATATGAGAAAAATCAATACCCATTCAGGATAAAATCATTGGATTGCTGAGCATACTCAGAAGAGGTGGGAACTTTGAGCTGATGAAGAATCCATGGCCCTCACATGAACCATATTCTAGAAAATATTCTCTGTTCCTATGCCTGCTTTCCATCCTTGTCATCAGCCCTGGGTCAAGATCAGAAAACATTTCATTGCACCAAGCTCTTGTTGCCTCCAGACATTCAAGATGAGCATGAGTGTGCTCCCCGGGTCCAACACTCTGCAGCAGGGTTCCCCTCTCGGCATTTGTCTTAGCCTGATCAGGCCACTAAAACACAATACTATAAACTGGTAGCCCGTAAGCATTTTCCCATAATGCTGGAAGCTGAGAAGTCCAAGATCAAGGTTGATTTGTTGTCTGATGAGTGTCTGTGTTTGGTTTGAAGATGGTGGCTTCTGGTTGTGTTCTTGTCTGGTGGAAGGGAGCAGGGAGCTAGCTCTCTGAGTGCTCTTATAAGGACACAGATTCCCATCATGGGATCTTCACCCTCATTATTTCATCCCCTCCTAATGACTCCATGGCCTAAGGCCATCACCTTGGGGATTAGAAAGTGAACATATGGATTGGAGGGTGAGGCACAAACATGTGTCCATAACAGCTCTTTCTTAGTTTCCACAGAAGCTATTTCAATCTTCTCTATGCTCCTCAAACTTACAAGCACTAATCCCATGTTCTTATAATCAAGGGAGAAAACAGAGCTGTCTCTCTCCCCAGAAAATAAGGGCACAGTGAAAAAGTAGTTATCTAAAAGCCAGCAGTGAGAGCTCTCACCATTAACAGAACCTGCTGGCACCCTAATCTGGGACTTCCAGCCTCCATCACCGAAATACATCCCTGCTGTGTAAGCTGCCCAGGGTGTGGTATCTTGTGCCAGCAGCACTAACTGGCTAAGACAATCCCACAGTGCCCTCCAGCTGCCATCCTAGCTCGCACCTTCCCTTTACAGAACAATTTGCTGACATAGACAATCTCCACTTTCCTCTTCTCCACTCATGTATTAATCCACTGACACCATAAAATGAAACTATTAATGAAAAAGAAAGGTTGAGTAAGACCCCATAGGCCAGCACTATGCTGAGACTGACCTGGTCTATCCAGTGAGGAGCAGAATTGTTGAACTAACTACCTGCTACTTATGTAGCCATCACTGAGGTATGTGTCATGATAGAGAAGTGCCGAGTAGATGCTGCGAGAGCCTCCCACAGATATTTAATAGGCAGAGTAACAGAGGAAGGATGGAAGAGAGAGAGAGAGAGAGAGAGAGAGAGAGAGAGAGAGAGAGATGGATGTTCCATCTGCTGCTTAATTCCTCAAATGGATACAATGGCTGGGGATGGGCCAGGCTGAAGCCATGAGTCTGAAGATCCACCTGGGTCTCCAATGTGGGTGCAAGAACCCAAGTACTTAAGTCATCTTCCACTGCTTTCCCAGGCATTTTAGCAAGGAGCTGGATTGGAAGTGGAGCATCCAGGACTCACATGGAATGCCAGTGTTGCAAGAAGTGGCTTAACCCACTGTGCCACAATGCTGGCCCCAGCCTCCTACACTGATCCAGCCTGGTGTAGGGCACAAGACTAAGGATGGCATGCCTGGAGTAGGGATTTGCACTATAATGTGAAGCTGAGTGGGAGCTAACCAGATGACACGGGAACTATGTGAGGAAGTAAGGAGCCCGATACAGCTGAGGGGCTGAAGGGAGGTTAGAGGGCTATAGCTCAGTGGGTGCAGGAAGCTGTGGTCCTGCTAGCGACTTTGACCTTTACCTTAAGAGCAATGCAGAGCCAATGAGATGTCTGGAATAGGAGATGCACGGGGTTGCATTTTCACTGTGGTTAGGTCAAAGAGCACAGGAGGGTGAATGATGAGAAACTTCTCTCTGAGGAAAATTCAGCACTCCCCGAAGGGAGATATACTTTGGAGACAATGGCGCAGTGTTTATTCCACATGTGGGGTGATCAAAGCCTTGGGCAGTGGGTCTGATACAGTGGCCTATGCTTTCCCACACCAGACCTTTGGGTAAAAACTGCAGAGTCCCAGCATCACCGAAGACAAACTACCAGAAAGAAGCTGCGCCTTGGCCCCGGGGCTGTGAGTCAATCTTGTGTTGGCATCACTGAGCCCCAGTTCCTGGGCCATCCTTATGCTGTCTTCACCAGGGCAGCCGCCATGGGAGTCGGCAGAGCAGATGGTGGTGCAGATTGAAGCGGGGAGATGAACGCACTGGCACTTTGTTTTCTGGCCCCTCATCAAGCAGCAAGTGCTGTTACACGCCAGACTCTGAGCTGGCGTGAAAATCTCCTGAGAGAAGATGTCAGAATGTCTTGTTTACTCGTGGAGACTATCACTATTGTTGTTGTTTTTATTATTTGTAGTGAGGAATGGAGAGGGTAGCCTTCAGGCTATGAAGTGGTATGAAATCCCACCATGGCCACTCTCTCTCCCCTTGTCTCAAGAGCAATGGCCGACCTGGATTTCCTGAAGAATGAAATCCGGTTTTGTGCTGAGATTCAAGTCTCTATCCAATCAGATTTGCTCAGATGTCTTGCTTGCTCCTCTGCATGCCTGAACTCCAGCAAGCTGCACTATTGCTTCATCCCTGTACGGCCTCCACTTCCTCTTCATTCTTTTGCTCACTCATTTATTCATTCAATAAAAATATATTGAGTATCTTCTCATTGAATGGTTTTTGGGTGTCTGAGAAACCATTCTGGGAAGATTTTGTAACCATCTTTTGAGATATTTCTCTATATGTACAGTGCCTGCCCCTGACACAGAGGCATGTGCACACATAGACATAATATTATATTAGTAGGATAAAATTGTACACTTGCTCGTTTTCAGCTCAAGAAATTATTAAAGAATCTGTCCATGCCACTGAGCATTAAAAGAGATAAACTTTTTCATAAGAAAAGATTTATTTATTTACATGAAAGTCAGAGTTAGAGGAGAGAGAGAGAGAGTCTTCCATCCACTGGTTCACTCCCCAGTTGGCTGCAACAGCTGGAGCTGCACTGATCTGAAGCCAGGAGCCAAGAGCTTCTTTTTTAAAAAAGATTTATTTATTTATTTGAAAGTCAGAGTTACACAGAGAGAGGAGAGGCAGAGAGAGAGTGAGAGAAATAAGAAAGAGAGAAGTCTTCCATCCGATGGTTCACTCCCCAATTGGCTGTAAAGGCCGGAGCTGCACCAATCTGAAGCCAGGAGCCAGGAGCTTCTTCCAGGTCTCCCACCCAGGTACAGGGGACCAAAGACTTGGGCTACCTTCTACTGCTTTCCCAGGCCATAGCAGAGCTGGATCAGAAGTGGAGCTGCAGGGACTCGAACCAGCTCCCATATGGGATGCCGACACTGCAGGTGGCAGCTTTACCTGCTACGCCACAGCGCCGGCCCTGGAGATAAACTTTCTTAATAGCTGCATCATTCTTTCTTAAGCACATTCACCATAACAGATTAGCCCCTCTAATGGTTCCTTTCTATTATTGTTCTCTTCTTTCCAGCCTAAAATGCTCTTTCATTCATTAATAATTTTTTAATTAAAAAAAAGATATTTATTTTAAAAGGAGGTGTGTGTGTGTGTGTGTGTGTGTGTGTGTGTGTGATGAGAAGCAAGAAAAGGAGGGAGAGTGCTATTGAAGGGGGACAGAGGGTAAAGAGAAAGAACTTTAGAAGGAGCTTTTCCATTTTCTGGTTCACAGCCAGAGCCAGGAGGCGGGAACTTCATCCCTTATGAGTGATGTTAGTAAATAGTGCCATCTTTTCTCAGGCCATCTCAAGCCCTGGATGCCATCTTGGGCTCTGGCCCCAACACCATCTTGTACAACAAGCTTCAGTTCCAAGCCCAGCCTGGCTCACTAGAAGTCAGGTGACAAAATGGCCCAAGCACAAGCATCAGCTCCACTCCCACCCTGCGGGATTCTCTGCTCCCACTTCCTCACCTCTACAAAGCTATATAAGACCTGCTCTGCTAGCACAGGCTGCTGTTCTGTCATGCACAGGGAGGCAGCCTGTGGGGTTCCCCCCACTCAACAATAAACCTTCTCCCTCGCTCTGGTGTTTGGTGCGTTTTGTGGTGGCCTTTTATGAAAGGTTTTTTAGCGAAAGATCAGAGCCCTAGATGGCATCCTGGGCTTGAGATGGTGCCCAGATGAGATGGCACCATTTTACTAACAAGGGGCAGGGGCCAAAGCACTAGGGCCAGCTTCCGCTGCCTTCCCACATTAGCAGGGAGCCAGATCAGAAGCAGAGCACCCAGGACCCAAACCAGCACTTGGATATGGGATGTCTGCAGCCCAAGTGGCAGCTTAGCCTGTTGTACCACAATGCCAGTCCCCATTCATTAACAGATATTAACATTGAACCCTAATCATTAGGGAAACACAAATTACAACCACAATGAGGTATCACTCTTTTTTTTTTTTTTTCATTCGACAGATAGAGTTAGGCAGTGAGAGAGAGAGATAGAGAGAAAGGTCTTCCTTCCACTGGTTCACCCCCTAAATGGCTGCCACGGCCAGAACTACACCGATCTGAAGCCAGGAGCCAGATGCCTCCCCCTGGTCTCCCCCGTGAGTGCAGGGGCCCAAGTACTTGGGCCATCCTTCACTGCCTTTCCAGGCCACAGCAGAGAGCTGGACTGGAAGAGGAGCAGCTGGGACTAGAACCCGGTGCCCATATGAGATGCTGGCGCCACCAGCGGAGGATTAGCCAAGTGAGCCACGGCGCTGGCCCCAGAGGTATCACTCTTTTTCTGTTAGAATGAGTTTTATCAAAAAGATGAAAGACAGCAAGTGTTGGCAAGGAGGAGGAGAAAAGAAAACTCTATTACACTTTTGGTGGGAATGCAAATTAATACAACCATTGTGGAAAAAAACACAGAGCTTCTTCCAAAAAACTAAAAATAGACCCAGAAATCCCGCTTCTGGGTCCAAAAGATTAGAAATCCATATGTTGTAGAGACATTTTCACTCCCATGTTTACCACAGCATTATTCACAATAGCCAAGTTACAGATTCACCTAAGCCGTACCTGTCTACTGCTGAATGTGCAAAACAAACGGTTTATAGTATACACAGTGGAATACTATTCAGCCTTTAAAAGACAGAGGAACTACATCATTTATGACAACGTGGAGGAACCTGGAGCACATTATGTTTAGTGAACAAAGCAGGCACAGAAACACAAATACTGCATGTTCTCCTCATACGTATGTGGAATCCATGAAAGTCACATTCATTAAAGCAGAGAGCAGAATGGCCATTGCCAGAGACCGAGAAGTGGGGGACTGAGAAAGTGTTGGCCAAGGAGAACACTTGACAAAAGGGATAAGGATAGGTATTGGAGGTGCTAGATATATTAGTAGCTTGAGTCAGTCCTCCACATCAGATACATACAGCACAGGTTCACTTTGAACCCTGTAATTCTACATAACTTGTCAATGTTCAGTCTCTAAAAAGGGACGAGAAAACACCTTCGCTGAGTAACCCTTTCTACCCCCCCACCACTCTGCTTTAGTTTTCTTCAAAGTATGGACTTGAAGGATGGAAGTTTCTAGGCATATGGCTACCTGTTAATGAACGAGAGTGCATTTCAGATTGAAGAAAATACCAAAGTGAGCAGAAAGGCCACAAGACTGCTTGTGCAGCATGAGAGGCTCAAAAGCAGAGAGCTCTAGACTCTCAGTCTCCAGCCTTAAAGACACCTACTCTTTGAAAAGGAGAAACTTCTCTTTGTCAGTTGGTGCTTTGCTGTCTTCCTGTTAGAATCTGGGCAGTACTGGGCTGGCGCTGTGGCACAGTGGGTTAAAGTCCTGGCCTTTAGCACAAGCATCCCATATAGGCACTGGTTTGAATCCTGGCGGCTCCACTTCCAGTCCAGTTCCCTGCTAATGCTCCTGGGAAAGCAGTGGAAGATGGCCCAAGTGCTTGGGCCCCTGTACCCACATGGGAGATCCAGAGGTAGCTCCTGGCTCCTGACTTCGGGTAGGCTCAGCTCTGGCCATTGTAGCCATTTGAGGAGTAAACCAGAAGAAGATGGAAGACCTCTCTCGCTTGCTCTGTCTCTACCTCTCTCTGTAACTGTCTTTCAAATAAATAAAGTAAATCTTAAAAAAAAAAAAAAAAGAATCTGGGCAGTACTTGCCAAGCTCTAATGAGCACAGGAGTCCCCTGGGATCTAGCTTAGTACAAGGTCTCCCAGTACCTCTGGGGTGGGTCGGTGGTTCTGCATTTCTTATAAGACTCCAGCTATTGCACATTGCCACCAGTCTGAGGGTCACTTTTTTTGAGTTATCAAGAATCTCCAAGTTCCTAGATGGCTAAAGTTTTAGAAGGATGACTCAGACTGCAGCTCCATTGCCTTTCCCTCTGCCATTAATACTCTACCAAGAAAAACCCTTTCAGTTTCTATTCTCCTTCCTGTCCTCAGAGCCAGGGCCAGACTTTCATGTGTGGCTACTAAGCTCTGCTTGCTTGCTTTCCATCTTCTCCATTGCTTCTGGGAATACTTCACCTCTTCCACTTCCATGTCTGCTCTCCATACGTAAGCACCAAGTAGGAGATTGGTACCATTCGTTCCCTTGTTGAACTTTTGCTGGGTGCTTCACTTATTCCTTAAGTGGCATCTCATGTCTTACCTGATGTCACTGGCATCACCTCCCCAACTCCAGCCAGGGGATCCAGTGGTGAAAATATCCAGATCATTTCTCTCTCATTGTATTCATCCCTTATTAGTCTGGCTCCATCACTACAATATAAAGCTACTCCATCAGGAGTTTTCTTTCCTAATTGTTCCACTGTAATTAGAACAGTGGTTTGCCATAGTGAAAGTCCTCCATTTGTGTGTGTGGAATGACTGAGGAAACAGATACCAAAGAAACTATGATTTTTAAATTGTGTAGCAGTATTAAAAATTTGCCTTTGGAGATCTAGGGGCATAAGTTTACAAAAATAAGACTGACTTGCTATGGTTTGCCATGACTACTGTACCCTAAATCTCATAAAGGAACGAGGCTCCAGTTTCATCTCTTAATTAAAACTGAGCATCGCTACTTACGTCATCCTTTTCACAGCACTTTCACACTCCCTCTCTTTACTGTCCCACATTGACCCCGCCAAGTAGGATCCCTCCTTTCAATGAGCGTGAAGCCCAGCGCTTTGCAGAGCCCTGTAAGGTGAGGTGACTTTCTGGGGTTACACAGGCTGATAACAGCGGAATCAGGATGAGAAATTGGGATTAGAGCTTGGTTGCTATGAAAGATGCATCTAGGGAGTGCTTTTATTGACTTTAAGGCAGGAGACTCAGAGAGAAAATACCTGGGCCCCATCCTACAGAGAGGAACCTGAGTAGGAAAGAAACTGGGGAAGGGGAGAGAGTTGATACCACTGTGCCTTGCCATCTTTATCTCCTGATTCCCTGATACCTGTGCTATCCACCAGGAAGAAATAGAAAAATGCTTGCACTATGCAGTGATATATTTCAGTTCAAATGCACTCAAAATCATGAATCCTGATGAACACCTCAACCTAAAACTTTAGGTTAGGTGTGGTGGGAAACAAAATAGATGAGTGGGGCATTCTTTGATATCCAGGGCCTCAGTATTGAAGAGAGCTGGCAGGTAATTACATTCACAAAAAACATATCATAAGGGCAAGCATTTTACATATGTTCATATGAATTTTACATATTTACATTTTACATATGTTCATATGAATTTACTTATTCAATAAATATTTACTGAGTGCCCACTATATTCTGGGCAACGTTATAGGTATTCAGGATACAGGAGTGAAAAGGCAGTTTGTGTTCTCTTAAAAATCTTTTATTTATTTGAAATGTAGGCACACACATACACACACAAATTCAGAGAGAGAGCAAGAGAGAGAGAGAGAGAGAGAGAGAGAGAGAGAGAAAGAGAGTTTTCCAACTTCTGGTTCACACCCCAGATGCCTGTAACAGGTCTGGGCCAGGCTGAAGCCAAGAGGCACAAACTCAATCCAGGTCTCCCACGTAGCTAGTAGGGACTCAAGTACTTGAGCCATCACCTGATGCTTCTCAGGGTGTGCATTAGCAGGAAGTTGGAATGGAGAGTGGAGCAAAGACTAGAACCCAGGCACTCTGATATGGGATGCAGGCATCCCAACCAGCAGCTTAATCTACTGTGCCTTTCCCTAAATTTGTGTTCTTGAGGGGCCTCCATTTTATTGAAGAAGACAGACAGGCAATTAAATTAATAAAAAAAGGCAATTTCAGATAGCTATATGTGCAATAAAACATGCTTTCTTGCCACTAAAATAGTACTTAGAGAAAAATCTATAGCATGAAAATACTAGACAAAAGAAAGGTCTAATTAATGATATTAGTTTCCATCTTTAAAAAAAGACAAATTAAATCAAAAGTTAAGTGAAAGAAGTAAAATAATAAAGATTAAAATAGGATTAAGATGGTGGAGTAGGGAGGGAGCTTACCGCTCTAGTCTAGGAGAAGATAGTTTTTAAAAAGTGGAGACAGTGCTGTTTCAGAGAGGAGTTAGGGAGAAAACAGCAGAGGAAACTCCATGTAAATCAGAGGGACACTGTGGACCTATGTGGAGGGTGTAGAGGTGCACAACTCAGGACCCCAGCAGCCGAGAGCCTCTGCACCAGCTTTAGAGAGTGAGGTAAGATCACACTACAGCATCCTAAGCCACTGGCAATAAAACTGCATGAAGAGCCTGGAGGGAATTTGGCTTGGAGTCCTGAAGGGATAGTGTACCTGCCAAACTAGAGGAGAAAAAGGGTAGGGTATGTTTCTCTCTCCCCAATCACTCTGCAACGGCATCCTGTAACAAGCCAATAGACAGTGTGTGCCATTTTTACATACATAACAGCTGTGTCAGCTGCATGCCCAAAAAACCAGCTGAGCAGAGACAGCTGACTCTGGTGGGGAGAACTGACAGCAGGCTGGGTGGTCATAATTGTGGGAGGCTTGTGTGCTGGGACTGTGAAAACAGTGAGGCTGTGTTGGAGGGTTCAAGGTGTGGCTGAGACTTTGGGCAGTCACTGTGGGAAGCTCCACATGCTCAGGACTCCCTGGTTCTCTGGTGAGAGACATTGCTGTGGAATCTGTTCTTACACCTGGGACTGTACAGATTCTTTGTGTGGTTCCTGTGGCAGCACAGATGAATACTACACCTACTGAGGGGAGCACCCAGGTACTGGTCTCCTTTGAGGAGAGGAGGTGAGCTGAGTCTACACCAACAGAACAGAAAAAAAATTCTCTCTGATTAAAAAAAAGAGATTTACCACATCCAACCTGGGTGTCACCTTGGACACTCCCTTCACCCTGGAGCACTGAACAGAGCCCCCTGGCCACACCCACTACATGCCTCTAGGTATTCACTGAAAAAGTAGACACTCCACTAGTCCACAGAACTATAGTCCAAAGATAAAAGCCACCACAGGGAAAAAAAGAAAGATGAAACCAACAAGCATCTGCACAAATGCCAAATAATAAATGCACCAATTCAAGAAACAAGAATAAAGAAGACAACATGAACACAACACTTCAACACTAGATTATGAAGATGATGAAATGGAAGAAAAACAAGAAATTGAATTAAAAAAATTGATCATAGGATTACTTAGAAGTAATCAGAAGCAAACTCATGAACTAATGAAATCTGTATGTGACGTGACAGAAAATTTCTCCCACGAAATTGAGAAATCAAAATGAAATCTTGGAAATGAAGGATTCAATAGAACAAATAAGAAATGCAGGGGGAAGCCTTACAGACTCAGTGAAGCAGAAGAAAGAGTATCTGACTTAGAAGACAAATTGCAGGAAATTATCCAGGCAGACCAAAAACAACAAGAAATTAGAAAAAAACCCTGCTGGGAATCTACAGGATATTATCAAGTGACCCAACATATGGGTTATAGGAGTTCCTGAAGGCATAGAAAGAAAGAAAGGATTAGAAGGACTTTTTAGTGAAATAATAGTAGAAAACTTCCCTAATTTGGAGAAAGAAAGAGACTTCCAAGTACAGACACATGAAAAAATGCCCAGGATCACTAGCTGTCATGGAAACACAAATCAAAACCACAATGAGGCTTCCCTTCACCCCAGTTAGAATGGCTATCATACAGAAATCAACCAACAACAAAAGATGGGGAAGGTGTGGAGAAAAAGGTACCCTAATCCACTGTTGGTGGGAATGTAAACTGATAAAGCCACTATAGAAGACAGTATGGAGATATCTCAGAAATCTGAATATAGACCTGCCATATGACCCAGCCATCCCATCCTGGAAATTTAGAAAAGGAAATGAAACTAGCATATAAAAGAGTTATCTGTACCCCCAGGTTTATTTCAGTTCAATTTACAACAGCTAAGATATGAAATCAACTCAAATGCCCACCAGCTGAAGACTGGATAAAGAAACTATGGGATATGTACACCATGCAATACTACACAGTGGTAAAAAAATAAAAAATGAAACCCTGTCATCCTGTCATTTGCAACAAAATGGATAAATCTGGAAAGCATCAAACTTAGTGAAATAAACTGGTCCCTTGTCTTTACTGTTGGGGAACAGTTTTTTTTTTCTTTTTTGTGCAAATTTTTGAACACTTTATATATTATAAGAGTTGGTATTCTGTATAAAGTTAATTGAAAATGGATCTTAGTGGAGAATGGGACTGGGAATGGGAGAGAGAGGAGGGGGAGGGGTGGGAGGGCGAGTATGGTGGGAAGACTCAATATATTCCTAAAGTTGTACTTAAGAAATGCATGAAGTTTGTATTCATTAAATAAAAGGTTTCTTTGGGAAAAAATAACAAAAACCCAACAGTTTTTATCACTCCTTAAGTGAGAAATGAAGAGGCCATTGGAGTATCCTACATGTTTTAATGTCTCAAAAAATAAATATCAAACTCTAACACCAACTTAAGCCAAAAGCTCTTAGGGTTCTTGGTACAATTTAAGTGAAAGGTTCTTGAGAAAAGCCCGGAGGATTAGCTACAGCTGTGATTGGTCCCTTCCCGGCTCTGACTTCATAGGACCAACTATAATGACATCAAAATTCATGCAAGTTCCTGCTGGACTGCCATTTTTCCATTTCTTGCTATGACTTCATAGTGTTGGTAAGTTTTTTGTTTGTTTGTTTCTTGTTCTTTTTTTTATTATTTTCCCCATTTTGTTTTAGTTTGTTTTTTCCCTTCCTTTTTTTCCCCCATTTTGTCTCTTTTTTGCAGTTTTTTTCTTTTTTGGCTCCTCCCACCTTTAGTTAGGCAGTACTGCTAGATTTCATAGTGTTAGTGTAGTAATTTCATGGGGTGGTTTTTTTTTTTTTTTTGGAGTTTTTCTGGTTTATGTTTTCAGTTTTGTCTAGATAGAACTTAGCCTTGCCACTGTGTGTTACTAGCATAGTTCGTGTAGCTAGTGTGGTACCATAGTGAGATCAGCAGGTAGTCTTCTTGTTGTCCCTTTATTTTCTTGGGTATTGTAGTGAGGGTAGCTAAGTAGTTAGTGTGTGGACAGAAATCTTAGAGTAGATCAGAGAGAATAGTTAGGGACACAGTATGGAAGGCCTTGAGTTTGAGGCTGAAGCCAGCCCTTAGCCGGAGCTCAGCTGCTGTCCCTCCTGGGCTGGGGCAGCTTTGGCAGTGTGTTTCTGGCCCACCAGGTGTCCAGGCAGCAGCAGGTGGCTGTGGTGCTGTTCCAAGAAGATGCAAGTGACCCCTTTGACACCAGGTGGGTGAAGAGAGAAGCCAGCATCGTGCAGCTCCTGAGGCACCATTCTTCGTCTGCTGGAGGTGTGTTGTGTGGGCCCTCGCCATTGCCTGGTGTTGGAGCTGGCGGAAGGGGCGACCTCTATCAGCACCTGATGGGCCAGGGCTGCCTGCAGGAGCCCAAAGCCATGGCCATGTTTGACAAGATCTTGGCGGCCATGGGTCATGCCATGCACAGTGTGTGACACACAGGGACCTCAAGCTGGGGAACCTACTGCTGGACTCAGACCTGAATGTCAACCTGGTGGACTCTGGGCTCAGTGGCCAACCGGCCGAGAGTGCGCTGGTGAGCGGTTTCTGTCGAACCCCAGAGTACAGCGCCCAGCAGGTGTTCCCTGGAGGCCTACGCAGCAGACATCTGGAGTTTGGGCATGATCCTCTTTCCCTGATGGGGGGGAGGCATGCCCTTCAGCGGGAGGGAACTGGCAGAGCTGCGGGACTGCATCCGGCAGGGGTGCTAGGAGCTGCCTTTGTGGCCAGCCCAGTCCGGGAGGAGCTTCTGAACTTGCAGCTCATTCTGGATCCCTGCGAGAAGCCTACGGAGGAACTGGCTCTGAGACACTGGTGGTTCCACCCCTAACTGGAAGAAGCCGAAGAGGACGTGACCTTAGTGCGTTCTCTGGAGGCCCAGGAGTATCTGGCGAGCCTGAGTCTGCTGCCAGGTGCTGGAGCTGTGATGCCTTTTGGCTCTGGCCGCTGCAGCCCCCGAGTCCCTGCAATGGGACTCGCAGAGCCTGGAGCAGGTGCAGCCCTGTGGGCAGAGCGCGTGTCAGGCAGTGGGCTCACAGCATAAACTCGAGGTTGTGTGGGGCGCACCTGCAGATGTGGCCTCAAGGGAGGATTGGCAGGAGGATCGTCAGGTTCCTCCTGCAGGCCTGCTGCATCCTGCCAGCCCCAGCCAGTGGCCCCAGCCCCCGCAGCCGAACAGTGGTCTCCCGGTAGGTAGCCTACCTCAGGGCATGTCAAGAATAGGGGTCGCCAGCTGAGCTGCCTGAGGGTTTTCATTTGCTTGAGACTGTTGTGTGCTGCTCATAAATAAAAATAACTGTATGCAAATAAATAAGTAAATAAAAAGAAAAATCAAAGAAAAAAACCCTTGAAACCTTCATAATGTTTTAGTGGCCCCAGTTTTAGGTCATCAGCATAATCTTTTCAAAAATCTCTATTAAAAAGTGATTCTCGTAGAAAAGAGAAAAAAATCAAAATAAAAATAAATGAAACAAAAGTCAGATAAACAATATAGAAATCCAATGAAACTGTTTCTTTGAGAAAAAAGAAATGGAAAAGCTCCTAGCCATGCTTTTCAGGACCAAGAGAGGACATAAATTACCAATATCAGAAATGACAGGGGATGACATAAGTATAGATTTCACAGATCAACAGTTTAATATAAGGATGTATGAATGACTTGGTGCCAATAAAATCAACTTAAATGAACAAAATTCCTGAAAGACAAAAATTATCAAAGTTCATTAAAGAAGAAATAGGTGGAGTAGCCCTACATCTATTAAGGACACAGAACCTAGGATCTAAAAGCCCCGTGGAGGACAGGCCTGGCAGTTAAGATTGGGACGACTGCATCCCATATCTGAGTGCCTGGGTTCCAGTCCCAGCTGTCTCTGTTTCCAGCTTCCTGCCAATGCACACCCTGGGAGAGAACAGGAAGTAGCTCAAGTGGCTGAGTCCCTGCCAGCCTGGATTGGGTTCCCAGCTCCCAACTTGAACCTGGCCCAGTCCTGGCCATGGTGGGCATTTAGGAAGTGAACCTGTGGATAGGTGATCTCTCTGCCTCTGCTTGTCAAATAAATATAAATACATAAATAAAATTTTAAAACCTCCTGGGAAAGAAATTTCCAGATCTGGATGGTTTCTTTGGTGAACTCACCTAACAGTAAGATTAATTGCAATTTACACAATCTCTTCTAGAAAACACAAGTGGAAACATTTATCAACTCATTTGTAAGTCTAGTGTTACCCCAGTATCCGAACCAAAGATATTAAAAATAGAGAACTAAATATCAATATGCAAAATGAACATAGATGCAAAACTTTAAATTTTTTAAGCAAATTCAATTAAACAAGATATCATTATGACCCAGTAGTAACTGTCCTGAGATGCAAGTTTCATTTAATATTAAAAAGTTAATACAGGGGCCAGCACTGTGCCATAGCAGTTAAAAACGCGGCCTGCAGTGCCAGCATCCCATGTGGGCGCTGGTTCACGTCCCGGGTGCTCAACTTCCTATCCAGCTCTCTGCTATGGCCTAGAAAAGCAGTAGAAGATGTCCCAAGTACTTGTGCCCCTGGACCTCCGTGGGAGACCTGGAAGAAGCTCCTGGCTCCTGGCTTCGGATCAGTGCAACTCAGGCCGTTGCGGCCAACTGGGAAGTGAACCAGTGGATAGAAGACCCCTCTCTCTCTCTCTCTCTCTGCCTTTCCTTCTCTCTCTGTGTAACCCTTTCAAGGAAAATAAATATTTTTTAAAAGTTAATACATATAATTCACCACATTAATAAATAAAAACTATCATCATCTTAACATATAAAATTATGTGACAAAACCAAAGTGTTTCTGAGAAGAAAGAATGTCTTCAACTTGAAAACGCCCATCTATGAAAATGTACAGCTAACATTATACTTACTGGGTGAAGTACTGGATGTTTTCCCCCTTAGCTCAGAAACAAGGCAAGGATCATCTGCTCTCACTGCTGCTATTCCACATTGTGATGGAGGTGCTATCCAGTGCAGTCAGGCTAGCACCTCCTGCAAGAGAAAGAAATGCAAAGCATTAGGGGTGCAGGTATGAACCGGGGCTGCCACTGGCTCTGCTAATGCCATCACTACTTCAGGAGACCGTGCTAGTTCCAGTCGCTGACTCTTGGAGAGTTGTCAGCGCAGGAAAGAAAACAGAGCCTCACTCCCCTAGCGGGGCGGGGGGAGGCTTCCACAGAGAGTGGGCACATTTGGGTGACGTGTGGCAGATGATTTTTATGAAAACGCTGCCAATAGCTGATCCGAGATTGGGTGTACACCTGAGGAGTAACAGAGACGATATCTAGGAATAATATAGTGATGAAAGGGAGGCAGTGTTTGAGCAATGAACTCCTGCTCCCTTTTGATAGGAAGACAGTTACTCAGTTTGCGTCCTTGCGATGAGGACGTAACAGAAGAAACAGAGACAGGCCTTGACCGAGCGACACTGAGATTGACACGGATGACTCAGGGACAGCCTTGTTTCCGTAGTTTGGTAGTGTCAATTCAGTCCTTTCAAATTCAGGAGGAAAACAGGTCCATGCACATCCCCCATCATCACGGTGTGGCTTGTATTTCAACTCAGGCAGCATTTGCAACTTCACCGGCTGGTGCTAATGAAACACAAGGGCTCCTCGTCTCCTTTCTGCTTGATATTTAATTTGCTTCATGCTTCCCCGCATGCTCTGCTGTCTGAATACAGGTGCTTCCTAGATGGGAAGAACATCCAAAGCATGCTTCTCATTTTTTTTTAGAGGCAATCTTCAGAGCAGAAGCATAGAGAGACTGTCAGATGTAAGTTCTATATAAATACAAACTCTCAACTGGATTTAATTCATTCTATCGATTATAATTAATCACCTATGCTCTCAAAGGTCTCCTTTGATCTCTTGTGAAATTTTAATTTCTAGTTAATTTCTATAAAAGAAACACTATTTTTCTCAAAGCCTAGAAGTTTAAGGCTTTTTGACTTATCAGAGCTAAAAAGAAATATGATGTGGTTAGTTGATTACATTGGAAAGCTGGCAAAAGTGATAGCTTTACTAACTAATGGTGGGGCAAGCACTGTGGCATAGTGGGTAAAGCTGCCGCCTGCAGTGCCGGCATCCCATATGGGTGCTGGTTCGAGTCCTGGCTGCTCCACATCCGATCCAGCTCTCTGTTATGGCCTGGGAAGGCAGTAGAAGATGGCCCAAGTCTTTGGGCCCCTACACCTGTGTGGGAGACCTGGAGGAAGCTCCTGGCTCCTGGCTTCAGATCATCACAGCTCCAGCCATTGTGGCCATCTGGGAAGTAAACTAGGAGATGGAAGACTCTCTCTCTCCCTCCCTCTCCCTCTCCCTCTCCTTCTCCCTCTCCTTCTCTCTCTCTATAATTCTGCCTTTCAAATAAAAAAATCCTTAAAAAAAGCTAATGCTATGTTTTAGTGATGTTAGCCAATGACACTTTGTGTTGTATAAATTTGCTTAGATGTGGATAGGGAAAAGAGAGGCAACAAGATATATCTGAGAAATAGGTAAAAGTTGAGGGTATTGCAAAAAGTTTCTGGAATAGAATTAAACAGTACATTTATTTTGGTGTAAACTGTTTTGAAGTCCATGCATATATATTTTTTAAATAGGTATTTTCCATGAGCTTTTGAAGAGCCTTGTGTTAGTTCTGAGTACGTGCTGAGGTAGGAGCTGTGCTGGGTGCCCAGGACACACAAAGAGAAGCGTGAAAGAAAAGGAAGCCATCGACAGCTGGCTCAGGATCAGACAAGCTTGCCGTGGAGTCCTGGCCTGTTGTTCTGGGATGTAGTGAGGCTGTTCTAATTACATTTGCTGCATAACACATTAGCCCTAAACTTGTTATAACGCAACAACTGTTTCATTTGGCTGTGGTTTGTGGGTCAGAATTTCAGGGCCGGCTGAGCTGGGGTCTCCCATGGGGCTGCGGACCTCTGAAAGTTCCACTAGGTCAAGGCCAACGTGAGAGCAGGCTGCCTCGGTGCATGGCTAGGAGCTCGGTCATGTTCAGGTGGTGCTCCGGCAGGGTGGTCTTTGCAAGGTGCTTGTGTTCCACCAGAGCAAGCGCCCCAATGGGTGGTGGTGATGTGCGGCTTTTTTTTTTAAGATTTATTTTATTTATTTGAGAGGTCAAGTTACAGACAGTGAGAAGGTGAGACAGAAAGGTCTTCCATCCACTGGTTCACTCCCTAAATGGCCCCAATGGTGGAAGCTGATCCAAAGCCAGGAGCTAAGAGCCTCTTCTGGGTCTCCTACACAGGTGCAGCTGCCCAAGCACTTGGACAATGTTCCACTGCTTTCCCAGGCCATCTGCAGGGAAATGGATCAGAAGAGGAGCAGCCGGCGTACACATGGGAGGCCGGTGTCGCAGGCGGAGGATTAACCTACTTGGCCACAACGCCGGCCCCAAGTGTGGCATTTTATAACTAAGTTTTGGAAGCCACATATGTGTTGATTTTGGCCACATTCTGCTGGTCATGGCAGTGATTACCCTATCCAGATTCAAAGGTAGGGGAATTAGACTCTACCCCTTGAGGAGGGAGTGGCAGGAGGATTTGGTGTACGACTGCAGCCATATTTGGAAAATATCTTGAGAAATTAAGCTCTAAAACTCGGTTTCCATGAGTAAAAACTGAGACTAATGATACCTAATAAAGGGTTGTTGTGATAACCAAGTGAACCAATGCTTATGAGAGACTTAGCTCCACGCTGGGAACCCAGCGAGCACTCAGTAGTCGTTCGCTGGGAACCCAGAGTCCCCCCCCCCCCCCCCCCCCCCCCCCCCCCGTGCTGCTTCCTCTGCCTCCCACTATTCAAGCCGAGGATGCAGAACGCCGTCTTAGAATCATAAGTGCCTCTAACCCTCTCTTACAGTCCCCGGACAACCTTTCGTCCTCTTTGGGTGTGACCTCCCGTGATAATATTAGCAGCTTATTGAGTCCTGGTCATTCCCTTTCTTAGCACTGGGGCCCTGCCTCGGCTGAAGCCTGCTTGTTGCCAATGAGCGGCTCCACAGAGGCTGCTCAGCCCTTCTGAAGGCGTCTAGTCCTCCTCGGAGCCCTGTCTTCTCTCCCTGAGTGCCGAGCAATTGTCGCTGGCTCCAGGCCTTTCACTCGCTAAAGACGACTCATTCCTTCTCTCCCGGAAAGAACAGAGGCCATTCCCAACACGCGTCTTCTCAGCACCCTTTCTCTCCTCCACTTCGGCAATTGGCCCCACAGGCACCCATGTTTTTCTTCTCATCTTTTGCCTCAATGAAGGGTCTCGTCCAGTTTGTGAGTAAATCCTTGTATACTCGGTTCTCATTCACTCTGTCTTCTCTGGAACATGGCTACACGAATCACGCCTTCTCTGTAACTTCAATTGCTCCCTCTAGATTAGTACCTCCACTGGGTCTACCGAATGCTCAAGGCTTTCCTAGTTCACTGATACAAACCATTTATCCACCCACACTTGTCCTTTTATTTTGCCTCCCTGTCCAACTACTGCTGTCTTCTTCATTACAGATCTCACTGCCTGCATTTCCTATTACTATTTGTCCCTCTTTGTAATCTTTTTTTTTAAAGATTTATTTATTTATTTGAAAGTCAGAGTTACAGAGAGGCAGAGGCAGAGATAAAGAGGTCTTCCATCTGCTGGTTCACTCCCCAGATGGTCGCAACAGCCAGAACTGGGCCAATCCTGAAGCCAGAAGCCAGGAGCTTCCTCTGGGTCTCCCACATTGGTGCAGGGGCCCAAGGACTTGAGCCATCTTCTACTGCTCTCCAAGGCCATAGCAGAGAGCTGGATCAGAGGTGGAGCATCTGGGACTTGAAAAGGCTCCCACATGGGATGCCGGCTCTGCAGGCGGCAGCATTATTCGCTACCCCACAGTGCTGGTCCCCTTTCTGTGATCTTACCCATCTCTCTATTAAGTGTTCTTGCAAAAGACTCCTGGGACCCTCCTGAAAGCCAGTGAATTTTGAGGTGGCTGCTTCTACAGGAATGTCTGATCAGCACGTGGTCAAGGCAGACCTTGCAAGACACTTGTGATGCCAAGCCCACTGCCCTTCCACCGAGCAGGCACCAGAGACTAAGGTTAATGCTCTATTGTGGGGGCTTTGACTTTCAAGGGAAGGAGTCATAGGGAATATGTAGAAGAGATTTAAAAAAAAAACCTGATAGTTCATATCACAGAGTATTATGGATGTGGGCAGAAGAGGCCAGAATGCTGAAAGAGGCCCAATCACTGGGGAGGTTTCCAAAACACACTGCCTGCCTTCTCCCCTCTCCCAGCCATTCATTTGTGCCCTGGCAGGTGGAGACGTCTGAAGCCTCTCTCTACATCCTTGAGGCAACTCCCTTCAACCAGTCAGGTTCTTGCGGGAGGAAAATGAGCATGTCAACTCCACTGCAAGGGCTCATCAACACATGCTCTAATTTAGCACCATTTTGCTTTGATTTTTAATAATAAAAAAAAAACTCATAGTTTTCCCAAGTCCAGCTATATTGCTTCAAAGGCAAGGAAACAAAAAAACACAAAGAAAAAAGGCCAAAGTCTTTGACATTCTGCATTTTGCACATGGGTCATCCCACTTTAAAGGAGATCCCTCTGAAGTAAGAATTTACGTATTCAGGGGCCAGCACTGTGGCACAGCATGTTAAAGATACAGCCTGCAGCGCCAGCATCCCATAAGGGCACCAGTTCCTGTCCCAGCTGCTCCACTTCCAATCCAGCAAATGCAAATGCACCTGGGGAAGCAGCAGCAGATGACCCAATTCCTTGGGACCCTGCGCCCATGTGGGAGACCTAGATGAAGCTCCTGGCTCTGGCCTGGCCCAGTCCCAGTCACTGTGGCCATTTGGGGAGTGAAACAATGGATGGAAAATCTCTCTCTCTCTGTTCCTTTCAACTCTGCCTTTCAAATAAATAATAAATCCTTATTAAAAAATAATTTAGGTTCTCAGTGCTTTCTGCCCAAGTTGGGAAACTTCTGATTCCTGGTGTCAGAAACCCAAGTACAAAAGCTTAAACATAAACAGGAATTAGTCTTCTGGAAAATTTGGAAGGGACCCCAGCAAAACTCAGAACAGAATGAATGACCTGGCCTTCACTACGGACCCGATAAGGCATCCCTGCCACTCCGCTTTGCTTTCCATCGCTTTCTCACTGAGTACTGGATTTCTCTACACTGAGAAAACCAGCTGCCCCAAATTGCTAGGCTTTTCTTCTTACAGCTTCAGCCACTGGTGTTAAGGCTAAGATTTGAGTCTTAATCCTAAATCCAGGGTTGGCCCCAGTGTGGATTAGAGGCCCATTCCTCGAATCGCGTACTTCACTCTAGGTGATGGGTTTTGGAAGAACATGGCAACTTCTGGAGAATGGAATGGATGGAAGTAGGGGTAGATAGGGTGTCACCAGCTCACGGCTCATGAGAGGGAGTGACAAACAAAACAGTAGCAGTCCACTGTACTCTAGTGACAAACAAAACAGTAGCAGTCCATTGTACTCTAGTTCTCTCCCTCATGCTTCCTTCAAATGCCAAATCTGTTTTATCTCAGGATCTGTAAAACATTAGAGACCCTTTGAAATTTGGGCAGAAGAGCTTCAACTTTTGAAAAGCCAGTTCCCTCTTGGGGTCGGCATTGTGGTACAGGGGATAAAGCCGCCTCCTGCAATCAGGCATCCCATATGGATGTCAGTTCATGTCCTGGCTGCTCCACTTCTGATCCAGCTCCCTGCCAATGCAACTGGGAAGGCAGTAGAAGATGGCCCAAGTCCTTGGGCCCCTGCATCCACAAGGGAGATCCAGAAGAAGCTTCTGGCTTTGGCCTGGCCCAGCCCTGTCCATTGTGGCCATCTGGGTAGCAAACCAGAGGATGGAAGCTCTGTGTAACTCTTTCAAAATAAATATATATAACTAGTACTCCAACAGTATTTTTCACTTTGTGTTGCTATGTGAGGGCAAACTGTTGAAATCTTTACTTAATATATAGTAAACTGATCTTCTGTATATGAATTGAAAATGAATCTTGATGTGAAGCAAGGGGAGAGGGAGTGGGAAAGGGGAGGGTTGCAGGTGGGAGGGAAGTTATGGGGGGGAAGCCATTGTAATCTATAAGCTGTATTTTGGAAATTTATATTCTTTAAATAAAAACGTTATAAAAAATAAATATATATAAAAAGCCAGTTCTTATGTGAATACTCAGAAGACAGAACAGGAAAATATATGCACAACCAGGAAAGCCTAAGCATGCTACTGAGGCTTCTGGGGACCTACACTAACTGGCTACACTAACTGTCGAGTACAATTCCAGTTCACTGTGGATCCTGAATTTTATTTCCATTCCCTCTCCTTCCTTGTACCAGAACTCATTTTGCTGGGAGAAAATGAGGTGCATATGTTTGCAGGTGCTAGCTCATAAATGTGTTGTGTTGCTAAGATCCACCTGTATTTTAGGAGATAGCATTGCATGGAGGTGCACGCTTTTCGAACTTATCACTTGCTTCTCATCCTTATGATTTCTGCCACATCCGAGCAGTGCTTACACTATTAATTACTTGTATTTCTTTTCTAAACCTAAATATCCAATTGATCTTAGCAGTTTTTCTTTGATACACCAGTTATATTTCTCTTAGTGGATGACCAAAGCTACATAATTTAGAAGATGTTAAGTGTTTACCACTTACAGGTGCCTTATATACCTCATCACTCTGGGAAACACTGCTACAGTAGAAAATCATGGGCATCCAATGGCTCACCTGTGCAAGAAATTTTCATCTGAATCAAACACATTCCCCTTAAAACGTGGTTGGATAGGAAAAAAAATATGTGTACCTTCAGTCTTAGCGAAACACACTTAAGAGAGATCTTTATTATTTCTCCTTTGACTCACAAAAGGAGCAGACATTTTTCCAACAGGGTTTTGTCTTGTTTGCCTTAAACTTGATTTTTTTACAAATACACAATTCATTTTTTCACATAAAAGCCTAAAATTTTGACCATCACCTGTCCATTCCCTATTAGGGTTGATCCAAGCTATGAGTTTGTGCTGCAATCTTTGTTCTGTTTAATGGTCACCGATTTCCTTAAATGTCTTGACTCAGTAGATCCCCCTCTCTTCAATCAGGGCTGCCTGTTGGAGTACACCTTCAAAGCTCACGGCGTTTACAGTTCTGCCGTAGCTTTCACTTCCTGCTTTTTTTTTGTTTTTGTTTTTGACAGGCAGAGTGGACAGTGAGAGAGAGAGAGACAGAGAGAAAGGTCTTCCTTTGCCGTTGGTTCACCCTCCAATGGCTGCCGCGGATGGCGCGCTGCGACCGGCACACCGCGCTCATCCGATGGCAGGAGCCAGGTGCTAGGTGCTTTTCCCTGGTCTCCCATGGGGTGCAGGGCCCAAGCACCTGGGCCATCCTCCACTGCACTCCCGGGCCACAGCAGAGGGCTGGCCTGGAAGAGGGGCAACCGGGACAGAATCCGGTGCCCCGACCGGGACTAGAACCCGGTGTGCCGGCGCCGCAAGGCGGAGGATTAGCCTGTTGAGCCACGGCGCCGGCGCACTTCCTGCTTTCACAAGTGCTCAGAAGCTCCACGAGAGACCCTGGGTCTTCACGTTGCCCTGAGCCCTGCACCTGCACCTGCACCCGGCCTTCCAGATCCCTGGGACTATGTCAGAACTTTAAAATGTCCCTACAGACACCTAGTTTTCCAGAACTCCCTTGAAGTTTCAGGCCAGGTTCCTGTTGTCCCACCTGGCATTGCAGAGTAGGTGGCTTGTGGTGTTAAACAGTGCACTGGGCATTAGGTTTTTCTCATAGACCTGACATTAAGAAAAGACAACACCCGGCGCACAGGGCCTTTTCCAGGGAGCTGTGTGACACATTACATAGGGGACGATGCTTTGGGGATGAGAGGTCTGAGGACTCCAAACCCTGTACTCTCCCTGTGATTTCAGAGCTGCTGGTTTTCAAGACCCCTGTGCACCCGGGGAAGCCAAGAATGAAGATTGGGGCAAGACATCACAAAAACCTGCTGTGCTTCCCAAGGTGGAGCTTGTTGCAAACCTTTGGTAAATTTCTAGAGTTCTGAGAAAGTTGATTTGGCCACTTCTTGAGTTTTGTTGCTTTCACGAAGAAATAGATTTAACGAGGTCCTCCATCATTGAGGACTTGTGTTTACTCTTTTTTTTTTTTTTTAAAAAAAAATACTTATTTGAAAGGTAAAGTTACAGAGAGGAGGGGGGCAGGGAGAAACAGATCTTCCATCCACTGGTTTACTCCAAGGCTGGGCCAGTCTGATGCCAGGAGCTTCTTCTGGATCTCTTGTGGGTGCAAGGGTCCTAGCAATTCGGTCATCTTCCACTGCTTTCCCAGGCCATCAGCAGAGCTGGATTGGAAGTGGAGCAGCCAGGACTCGAACTGGCGCCCATACGAGATACCAGTGCTTTACCTGCTATGTCACAGCGCCAGTCCCCAGGCTCACTCACTTCTGGTGGAGACATGGTCACAAGGAGATGGACTTCTATTAGAAGAACATCATCATCCACAGCCATGCCCAGATGTAGTGAGAAGTGTGGCCAACTGCAGAGCAAATGCCCCAAATGGTAAGGGCAGGCAGTGCTCATTTACTCATTTCTGTTGCAATTTCTCCATTCTACAACAAAACCCAGAGTTGCCAGGTCCTCCAAGTATCAACAGAATCTGGAATTCCAGTGTTTTGTGTGGAGTTTCCACATGTTTTAAACCTACCATATGGCATTAAAATGTAACACACCCATGGCAAAAGGTGTGGGTAGGGGCAGCAAAATCTATGGAACACACAATTGCTATGCAAACATTTCCCTACCAAATCCATTCAGCTCAAGAAACCTTTTACAGCCTCTGGTCAGCACCAATGTCTTACATGCTACAGAGTTAAAGTGAGACTCGTCACCCCCAAAAGCTTTCAAGCTTTTGACATATTTGTAAGCCTAGCAGTTGACTTGGTAATTTTTTTAATTTGAAACTTGCACAGATATAACTGTTAGTTTTAATAGAACAAGGCAGGATAACCTGATGGATAGGTATGAAATGGTCACTTTACAGTCCCTTTGTGTTTATTTTTAGGGAACATACACACACACACATACACACACGGTGACTAGGGGTCAGGAAAAGGTCAGAAGGTGCAAGCTGCAAAAAGCCTTTTGGGCAAGGAGTCAAAGAACCAACTTCCAACCAGAATGCAAAGCAATGGAGGTGGAATCCCATGGGTGCTTTCTTGGTTTATTCACTTCTAGAAGCTTCCAGGGAAGGGTGAGTTTGATGCATATTTGTGGGATCTTACATATCTCCAAGTGTCTTAATGATACTTCACACTTGCCTGACAGTGGGCAGGTGGGAAATCTAGTTCTTTCAAAATTTTGCAGTCATTGTTCTTAGAGTTGACATTCAGCTTCTAGTGCTGCTACTGAGACGTCTAAAGCCACCCTTGCCTTCTAATTCTCCCATGTGACCATCCTTTCTACATTTTGCAGAGCTTCTCTTTGAAATATCAAGATGGTATGTTCTTGCGGAAGCCCTGTTTTCATACACTGTTCCGAGTGCCCTTGAATTCTGCCAACTCATGTTTGATGGTTTCCTCCCCTTCATTTTCTTTGTTCTTTCTGGAGTACCTATTACTTGGATATTTTATGCCCTGCTCTGATCTTAATTCTCCTTTGTTCTGCTCTATTTTGGGAGTTATTTGCAGCTTCCAACACTTCTACAAAAAATTTTAAAGATTTATTCATTCTACCTGAAAGAGTTACACAGAGAGGAGAGGCAGAGAGAGAGAGAAATGTCCTCCATCCACTGGTTCACTCCCCAGCTGGCTGCAACCAGCCACAGCCGCGCTGATCTGAAGCCAGGAGCCTCCTCCTGGTCTCCCATGCAGGTGCAGGGGCCCAAGGGCTTGGGGCCATCCTCCACTGCCCTCCCAGGCCACAGCAGAGAGCCAGATGGTAAGTGGGGCAGCCAGGACTCGGCGCCCACATGGGATGCTAGCACCGCAGGCGGCAGTTTCACTCGCTACACCACAGCGCCGGTCCCCTACTGCAATTTTTAAGCACATTTTCTGATTCTTCAAGGGTTCTTTTTCAACCGTTTTTATCCTCATTCTAAAGATGCCTTCTTTTTTCTCATCTCTCAAGGGTAACAGCTTTTTGAAGTTTCTTCTTCCCAAAGTTGCAGGTTCTTCCAAGTTGTTGGCTTTGGTGTTTCGTTCACGTCAGAAGTGCTCACCAGAGTGCAGGTAGCCTTGGTTGACAGAGGGACTGCACTGTGATAGGAGGCTGGTGACCCAAGAGTTTCACTTCAGCAGTGTTTCTTGGCTGCACGATGGAGTCACGAGGGAGCTTTCCAAAACACTGGCAGTCTAATGCTAGTCACTTTATTGGCGTAGGGTGTAGGGCTTTTGAAAAGCTCCCTCGATGATATTAATGTACAGCTAGGGTTGCAAAGTATCACTCAAGGCTGCTCTGGCTTAACCATTTCATTGAGGATCTTGAGATCTCTTTTCAGCCTATGAGGCTCCTCAGGTAAGACTCTATCCACGATTCTGCCATATGGCTTGGTTCACTGAATCCTGTTTTTGATATGATACCTTCATTTTTGTTTTTTTAAAATTTTTATTTATTTGACAGGTAGAGTTACAGAGAGAGAGAGAGAGAGAGAGAGAGAGACACACACAAAGGTCTTCCTTCTGTTGGTTCACCCTCCAAATCGTTGCAACGGCCGCAGCTATGCCCATCTGAAGCCAGGAGCCAAGTGCTTTTCTTCCTGGTCTCCCATGCGGGTGCAGGGCCCAAGGACCTGGGCCATCCTCCACTGCCTTCCCAGGCCACAGCAGAGAGCTGGACTGGAAGAGGAGCAACCGGGACTAGAACCTGGCGCCCATATGGGATGCCGGCACCGCAGGCAAAGAATTTACCAAGTGAGCCACGGCACCGGCCCCAATACCTTCATTTTCAAATGTAGGTAGTGTCTCCTGGTTCTTAGACTTTTATTTAACCTTCTCTTGAAGATAAACTTCTGGGCTTCCACAAAAGTGATGGAGGTAGAGCTGTTACCGGGTGGAGGGAGGGGTTCGTTTTAGGCTCCTGTTCCCCTTGACGCCCTCTTCAAAGGACCACGCTGCTGTCAGCTTCCATGCCGTCAGGGTATTATTCTGCATTGAGAACTGAAACACAGAACCGGTGCTCATTCTTCCCTCCACCAAATTACAATCCAGCTTTCATCGTTCAGGTTTCCAAAATCCTGGTGCTCCTGACTTTTCTCCCACTCTTCTGGGAAGTAATGACTTTAAAAAATCCTTTATATTTTTAGAAGGGGGCCAGGAGCAGGCAAAATTTAGCATGTGTTTAATTTGTCATCTTTACACAGAAGAAGGACTCCCATTCTTTATACAAGAAAGTGAGCATTGAGTTGCAAACAGTTTTGGGGTACACTTTTCTCCCCAAGAAATAAGAGGAAGTAAGAGATCCCTAGCACAGCGCAACCACAATAAGGAAACCATCAGCGTGGTAGAAACCCTGTGCTTCACTGCTGTTGTTGCTGTTGCTGCTGTTGCATGGGACCTAGGAGACCAAAACTGTGACTCTGCCACGGGACAGGAAGCATCCAGTGCGACAGGTGAACAGAGAGGGAGGTGGAGTTTTGGCATAAAGGTAAAATGTGAGCTACGTCATCTATATAGACTGGTAAAGAATTAAACTGGCAGTCCTATCTAGGCCACACTCCCATGTTAGTGAGCCCGTCCAGAGGAATCTGGAGTTTAAGAACCTTTTGAAACGTTGCCAGGTGAGACTGTGACTGGCAGTCGTGCAAGACTTCAGCCAGGAGCTGAGTGCAGCTGCCCCTTTGGATGGCACAGTAAGCCAGGTGCACTACGCCACCTGCCTGGCCTCTCAAGGCCTCTGCACCTGCGACCTCCAGGTGAAGGACTTAAGAAAAGAGCAGCAGCAACAACCACAAAAGCAATCTTACATACGGCAGAAAAACCCTCCTGAAGTCTGAAAGAATTAAAACATTTATTGGGCATAAATATATTACATATACACTACAGATACAGTTAGGTATAACATATAGCATAGTATTTGCAAAATCTATACATTAAAATTGATATGGCAGTTTTAATACAATGTATATGAAATAGTCTAAAATTTACAATACAGGAAAACATATGATTTTTTTTTCTCTCCTAGAGTTGAAAAGCTTGGAATGTATGTCCAACAGTGAGGTAAAACATTTTGTCTTTCAATTTAAAGAATTGTGCAAGGATAACATTCAAACACATTCAATTAGGGCACTTTTCAATTTGGACATGAATGAATATTGAATTACTGTAGCCAACAAAACAAGGTTAGAAAAATGCCAACATTTCAAGTTGATAAGAACAAGGCAGGTAATATGAAAAAAATCTTTTAATAAAAGTTTTCTTCTTAAACAGTTTGTTTCAGGACACAGGGCAGTTTGCTTCACATGGCTGGAATTTCTTACGCCAGGAATAAGTCTGACATACGGAGAGGAGTCAGAGCATCAGAAAGCCACTCACTCACTCCTACACATCGCAAAAGGGCAAAGAGATACGGCTGGTACAACACTTTATTTTACTGTTCACGTGTAATGGCAATATATACGGTTACATATCCATATCACATATACATATTTGTGATAGAAAACAGTGCCACAGACAGCAATAATTTTATGACGGAAGGGATTATAAATGAATACCAAATAGTGGAGACCAGTAAAACAAAGTGCTGTCAGCTTGTATTTCACACACTTCAGCTTTCTGGTGGTCAGATACAATGAAAGTCTCAAAAAGATCATATGTTCATCATAAATTTGGCCTAAAGCATTATTTCCTTTAGAAATACTCAACCAATTCAGAGAATTTCTTCATAGCAGCAGTTCTGAAGTGTTTCAAAATAGAGACCCTTTTTCCCCCTGCAAAAAGGGTTTTGTATTCAGTTGTTTTTACTGCTTAAGAAAAAAAAAGCCTTCTGCCTAAAACACCTGCATGAAAATAGTCTTAGAAAATGCAGGTGCAATGTCCTAGTGGGTCACATCACACAGTTAAATAGAGGGGTGAGATTTGGAAGGCCAGAACTTGGCAAAAATATATTTATCTTGATGTCATCAGTTTGCAAGGCTAATTAAACTGTTATACTCAATAACAAAATACAGAGATCTCTAGTACTTACTACATCAATAGAGGCACACAGAATAATTCATTGATCTTAGCATTCTTTCAAGAGATGATTATGGTTTTCTGGGTACATGTAAACGTTTCAATCACTGATAATGGATTTTTTTTTTTTTTGGCATTTAATGCACTAGATGCTCTTATCTTTTAAAAATGTAAGAAAAGTGTCAGAAGATTAATAATACTACAGATGTTGCCAAAGAACAAGACTGACCTAAAATTACAAAAGTATAAAACACAAAAAAATTAACATGCTACAAGGGAAAATTAGTACATAAGTACATTTAAAAATTTTTACAATAAATAAAGATTGCACTGTAATTGGCATTTAAAGTACTGTATGCAGAATATAGTATAAATAAACCAAAAACAAAATAATGTTGGTTTCCCCATGACTTTGGTATGGGAATTTCATAAGCTAGTACAGGATACTGCATCTTAGACAACATAGACCAAGCACAAAATAGCCATGATCATGGAAAAAAAAAAAAAACCAAGTAGCAAAAATATACAGAAACAGAAGCAAGGGGATACACTGTGTCTGCTGCACCCTTTTGGAATATATTTGCACCTCCAACTCTTAAATGTCCCTGAGGTACTCGAACATTATGGACTTTATATAAATAATCCAATGACTTTGGGTTAAAATTGATTATCTCATGACTCAAAATAAACATGCAAGAGTAACACTTTGCACTCCAATAGCACCTGTTGATTGAAGATCTCAAAGCACTTACAAACATTAGAATCCCCATTTTACTTTATTTCTCATGCATGGGAAAACTGAGGCACAGAGAGGTAAAGTGACGTGTTCAGGTCACGCAGCAAGTTAGTGACAGATTCAGGGAGAGAATCTAGGCTCCTTGACCCCCAACCACACTGTGCTTACTGCCAAATACCAATCCCTCTCCACACAGCCAGAGCAGCCCCACAGAGCTGCAACTACAGATCCAGATGACTCTCAATTTTGGGTTTCATCCATTTTCATCTGCTGTTACATTAGTAGTATGGGCTCCAAATTAAGGTACTGAAATTCAATCACTTCATTGATACCTCAAAGAACAGCCTACAGGCAAATCTCTCGAGAATAATGAGCTGACGCATTAAGAAGACTGCTCACAATTAGTGTAAATCATGGATAATGGGCAGAGGCACTAAACTGTCACCAGTTCTTGTCATATAATTCTGGTCAAACATAACAGCATATAATAACTCTAGTGATTATATTAGAAGTAGTTATATACAAAGACAGACAGACAAGTTAAAGCAGCTTTTAAAATAGCTGAACAAGGAAACAACTAACTATTGCACGATGCCCTTGTAAAGTTACTGCTATGAATGGACGTGGTAAAATCTACAATGCTCCATAATTTATAGGTGCATTCTGATTACTTGATTTCTGATACAGGCAGCTCATAGTGTTAAAATCATAAGAAATACAGATCATTAAAACATTTTAGATTAGAGTACACATTTTGATTTAAATGAGCTAAACAGAGTTAAATAACTGGGTGACAATATGTTGTTTCAGCCTTATCTGAGTGAACACATCTTCTGTATGTTGTTGTGTGGCAATACTCTGACAACACTGGAATCCTAGCCCTGTAACTACACACACTGTGATTTATTCATGGTTACAGATATAGATGGTCAAGACATAAGAAGTGATTGTGAATATAAATTACTAAACTGTAACGTAAAAGAAAAAAACACAACCAAAGGCTTGCAAAAGACATCAGTGAAAACAAAATGAAGGCAGATCTGAAAATTTAAAAGAAAACATATGAAAGCTAGCTTTTGGTATCTGGTTTGCTTTTCTTCTTTTTTCTTTTTTTTTTTCTTTTTTTTTTTTTAAAAATCCAGTTTAACCTCTTCCTAGTTTTGTATTTCAAAAAGGTGCACCAAAACACTGACATTGTTTTTCCTAGCTAAGTCTGTAAAACAAGAGAAGTATATAAATCAAAGAAAAAAGGGCTTAAAAAGGGGAGTATCTGAATAAATGTGTGTATTAAAATGTGTAGCATTAATGAAATTCATACCTCTAGTTTTGTTGGGCTTGTTTACTTCATTAAGAAGTACTGTAATATAAAGGCAAATAAAATGGATAAAGTTGCAAAGCCAAGAACAATGAGGGCTGCAAACTGTTCATCAGTAGGCATCATGCTCTTCATTTTGGGGTCGTCTAAGCTCCCCATGTCCCCTGTAAGCATGACCTCGTTTCGTTGTAATACAAAAGCTGCAGACGGGCTGAAAGCTCCGCTCAGCTCCTGAGAGGTGTCTAGACAGCGACGGCACGCGCACACGCGGAACCTGTAGTCCGTGTTGGTCTGGAGGCCTGAGATTTGGAATGTGGCGTCTTCTCCCTTGTACACCTTCAAGAAAAGGTAAAATCCTAGTTAGCTCATGTACAACACCGCTGCTTTCTAAAGTGTCTTACGGCACTGGAGCCTTGTGGCTAAAGGCCTGGTTCAAACTCCCTCCACCACCCCAACAGTCATTATATGAAGAGGTTTTTGTCTGCGTTTCATCCGTCACAAGAGGTTTTCCAGCTCCCTGTGAAATCCAGTGACTGACTGTGACAGACGAGACCAGGCACTGACAGGATACAGCTGACGTCGCCACGGTTTGGGCTGGACAGCAGAAGATGCTTCAACACAGTTTTCTGTTTTTGGTTCCCAGCAAAAAGTTAACATTTTAAAATGGAAACAGTTAAAACCCATCAATTGTGCAAATGAGAAAAGCCAAGGTTTTCAGTCGGATGTTCTGACGGTACACCACCTAACAGTGCCCCCGCTGACAGCAGGCCCTTATTTCATACTCCACCTGGGCCTAGTCTCCCGTGGTCCCCCAGCTTCCGTCCCTTGGCTGAAAGTTTCCTTGCCTTATTGCTATGGTTGCAAATTAACTTCTCACTAAAATTAGCTCAAGGAATTGAAGGAGAGCTGCAGCAGGTCACACCCCTGAACACAAGACTCCTGAGGTCATTATCTCCCTGACAGATGACATCGTAGATGCTTGATTTTTGTCTTAAGAGATTTCTTTTCCAGGAAGCCCAGGCCTGGAGAAAAAGTAACCTTCACCTGCATGGAACCCCCTGGATTGACTGGAACCTACTCTGACATCATCAGAACTCCCTAGAGAAGGCAGTGTCGCTGACCACCTGAAGGAGAGCCCTGGGCACTAGAGACCACAGGACATCGGGACACGAGCGGAACACATACCTCCCCCCAATAACTTCAAACTCTAAGAACCCCTAACCACTGAGGGAGCCCGAGAATCACCTGTCGGCCGCCTGGCTCCTTGCTGTGCACTTTGCAACAAACACCTGCTTCCTTCCACTGCCCTGGTATCCGTGATTGGCTTGCTGTGCACTGGGGAAGGAACCCCAGCGCTTCATTGTTTTGGGGGTGTTCTATAGTAACACCATTACGATATATCACACTGCACCCCACAAGAGGTCAACACTAGCCTAACTTCTAATCCGGCGATTCGTTTTCCCTATTCTAGACACTCATATAAACAGAATCACACAGCGCCTACTCTTTTATGCATGAGTGATTAGTGCTGTTATTCCCCTGTATGACTATACCTTTCCATTTTCTTTGGTGGGCATTTGGGTAGTTTGAGGTCTGGAGGTTTTATGTAATAAGAATAATATGCACATTTCTGTACAAATCTTTGAGGACTTATTTTTAAATGTTCATTTATTTGAAAGGCAGACAGGGAGACAGAGATCTTCCATCCACTGCTTCACCCCCTACATGCCTGCAACAGCTGGGGTTGGGCCAGAAATCTCACCCAGGTCTCCCTGTGGAGCGCGGGGACCCACATAGGTCAGCCCTCACTTGCCACCTGCCAGTGTGCACATCAGCAGGAAGCTGGAATCGGGAGAGAGCCAGGTCTTGGACGCGGGCATTTCTATATGGGATCAGGGCCCGAATAAGGGCATCTCAGCTGCTGCACCAAACACCAGCCCCAAGACTTACATTTCTGTTTCTCTTGGGCAAATACCTACGACTCATGGGTCGAAGGGTAGGTCCACATTTAACTTCCCGAGAAAGACTGTGTCACTTTGCACTCCCGCCAGCAAAGTAGGAGAGCCCGAGCGAGCTGCCCCACGTGCTCACCAACATTCATTCCTATCAGTCTTTTATCTTCCAGCTACTCTAGTTGGTGTGACCAATTTCATTTTCATTTCCCTAATGCCTAATAATCTTGTACAGCTTTTCTTGTCCCTACTGGTCATTCAAATACCAAATCTGTGAAGAGATACGTGTCTTGTTTTTCTCGTTTGACTTGTATCATTAATTTGTAAGGGTTCTTTATATAATCTGGATATATCCTGACAGATGTATAAATTCAATTTCAAACACTCTCTGGCTGTTGAGTTACTGGGAATCTACAAAGGTCTCCATGTTTTTCTGAAGCCTGGTGTGAAAACTTCTACCAGGAAATGGGAGAGTCTAGCAGCACACACAAGTACACTAGCCACGTAGGTAGTGTTGGGCAAGGTGAAAGACTGCGGGTTAGAAAAGGGACTGGACTTCAGTGTTCAGCTGGTATTTAGCCATTTTCTTAAGATACTCCTTCATAGTTTTCAGATTTTTTTTTCTTCCCAACTGTGGAAGCCCCTCGGGGCGCTTGCGCTGCCCCAGGCCGATTGGGTAGCACCTCTTCCCGAGAGGTTGTGTGGCTGCTCAGGGCGCTGCGGAGTTCAGGCCCCTGGGCTTCGGCTCCCAGGCACCCCAGACGCAACCACTACTGGGTGCTGGGGCCAGCCCTGCCCCTAAGCTGCTGCAATTACCACGGTGGCCGCTGCCCTCAGGGCGGTGTTTAGCACCCTAGTTTTCAGATTTTACAAATAGACTTCAAGCGTCTTATTTATTGGACTACCGTTTAGTGACTCAGCCCCCAGAAAACCAATTCTGTTTGCTTTTTATTCTCTTCTGGATTCATCACTGCTTTTGCTATTCCCTTTGTGAGGTTCGAAGCATGTTCCTCCTGGCGACTTACTCTGCTTCTTTGCAAACTGTGACATGTGCCTTAGCAACCAGAATGGTAAACAGGGCAGGGCTGTAGCAGGGAGAGGGAAGAGCTGCGAGAAAGCCTGTGGGGTAGCAACAGGCTGTTCCTTTCTCACTGCTCACTGTTCCAAGGATGAGCCTAAATGAAGGTTTTAAGAAGTTTGTTGTCATGGAGACTTTCCCAGCCCAAACACAACCAGCTATTCCAGAGTTTAGACTATATCTCAACGGAACAGACTCTCCCTAAGTTACTTCCCAACATGTGGGAGGTTTCAGGAAAACAATGGTGTAAATCTATTTTTTCTTTAAAGAGATCTTTTAGTTGTCAATGTTTAGTGCTTCCTTTAGTTTTTTATTTGAAGATTTTGTTTATTTAAAGGCAGAGTTACAGAGAGAGATCGTCCATCCACGGGTTCACTCCCCAGATGGCTACAATGGCCAGGGCTGGACCAGGGGCTTCACCCCCGTCTCCCACATGGGTGCAGGGGCCCAAGTACTTGGGCATCCTCTGCTGCTTTCTCAAGTGCATAAGCAGGGAGTGGATAACTGAAGCAGCTGGGACTTGAAGCAGCACCTATATGGGATCCCAGCATCACAGGTGGCAGCTTTATCCACCATGCCACAATGCTGGCCCCTAGTTTTAATTTCTTAAATCTAAAGTGCTCTCTTAGTAGTTTTTTAAACAAGCCTTTTCTTGGAAATTGTTCATAAAGAGATTGGTTTGCAATCTTTGGGCTCAGCACACCAGTCTGATAAAACAGTCTCTGCACACCTGCCATCTAGACTTTGGTTTGCTCTCTGCAGTGATCCAGATAGTAGATAGATTGTTCTGATACACAGGTGGGAGAGAAGCTGCTGCCCAAGCCTCTGCTGGGAGGTTCTCTGGAGTGCCTCTCATCGTTTTTTTAGGGGCCATACTTCTTGAAGCATCTGTTTCCACCTATCATGTAGGGAAGTCTCTGGCTGTTAGGGTTCTCCTCTGTGCAACGCTGGGAATTCAGGTGGTCTAACCTGGCCACTGGGCAGCTTCTGTGCGAGCACAGGAACTGGCATCAAGACCATGCATCCAGGCCGGCGCCGTGGCTCACTAAGCTAATCCTCTACCTGTGGTACCGGTACCCTGGGTTCTAGTCCCAGTTGGGGCGCCGGATACTAGTCTCGGTTGCTCCTCTTCCAGTCCAGCTCTCTGCTGTGGCCCGGGAGGGCAGTGGAGGATGGCCCAGATGCTTGGGTCCCTGCACCTGCATGGGAGACCGGGAGGAAGCACCCGGCTCCTGGCTTTGGATTGGCATAGTGCCGGCCGTAGTGGTCATTAGGGGAGTGAACCAACTGAAGGAAGACCTTTCTCTCTGTCTCTATCTCACTGTCTACAACTCAATCTGTCAAATAAAAACAAAACAAAACAAAACAAAACAAAACAAAACAAAACAAAAAAACCCATGCATCCAGTCCTTGCTGGGCTTCTTACCAGGTTTGTGAGTCACAGGACCTATCAGGCTACTCAAGGGCAGACTAGAGATTGCTGAGAAAACCTATGTGAAAAGTGCTTCATGAAAGGAATATACTAGAGATATGTCAACTTCATTGAATTTAATGCTAATTACGTTGTCAGCTGAGTATCATTCCTTCCATTTTACAAATGAAGACACTGAGGCTTGGACAGGCTGTTAATTTCTTAAAGGCTCCTAGGAAGTAAGAGAGAGGTGGACCCAGATGAGTCTTCATGGCTAACTCACACATTGATGCTCACCACCGGGACTGTGCCAGGCCTGCTTACTTCATCCTCTTGGACAGTAAAGATGCTACCTCCCACCCCAGCACCCCACCTTGGTCCACAGCTAATGGCAGTAGTGTGACTTTGGGTCCCATCTCAGGGCCTCAGACTTTCCCTTCCCTCATAGTCCCAGTCCTCCTGATGTTTCCATTGCACACATCCCACAATATCCTAGCCTGTGTCCTGCTGTCTCATAAGAGAAGGTACCACCTTTTATTCAGGATGCTACAGGGAGAGGCTCCGTGACTCAGTGGTGCCAACCAAAGGGGAGAGTGAGCACTGTTTTTCTGACATTAAATGATGAACTTGTTACAGAAAAATGCTTAGTGACCCATACTTGGAGACTTTTGGAAAGTGAATATAAATGTACATTTCCATCTGTTTAAGTGATTTTGATGGCTTCCATCAGAATTTGCATGGCTACCTCCTTGTAAGAAAGTTGGCCTAGAAGTATATTTAATTCCCCTGAAACTCAATTTAGAAGATCTTTGAGACTTCACCCTTCAAGTGAAGGTGTCTGAAACTATATTTAGAAAGCAAAGGAACATTACTTTCTTTGTACCATGAAGCAAAAAGCTTAATGAAGGCCATGAATATGGAATTGAAGAAAACTTCTTAACAAGTCTAATCAAAATAAAGGCTTTCATTTGTAAGCACATTTTTCTTTTAGCCATTCTTGTTATTTTAATTGGACAGCTCCCATCTTTCACAAACACTGCCAACACAAAGTTAACATTCTCTTTCTCTCACTCTCTTTTTAACATTGAATATAAATATATTAATTGAGTGTGGGACTGTGTTCTATTATCTCCATAGTAACAACACAATGGCTTGAGAAAGCAGATATTCACTGAATGTTCTAATTAGAACCCTCAAACACTTCAGAGTAGATATTCTTACATCACATTGCTTGAAGAGGATTATTACCAGGAATATGTAAACATTAAGCATTAAAACACACATAAAATCACAGAAGCAACAGAGAGTTTAGTATAGGTGTAGCCATCATTGCAAATAAAGGAATCATTAACCATGATTAAGTTGTTTTCAGAGTACTGACAGAAAATACCAAGTTTCTAAAACATCTCAGAAATATTCAATGATACTTACTAAGCCTTTTAAGCAAAGTTCAAAACAATCCCAATACTCCATTTTCTGAAGAGTCTGGTTTCCTGAAGCTGGATGATAACAGATTTGCTTTTGTGTGAATAATCACAGCTACCAGGGGATTGACACTTTTCTCTTATTACCACAAATTTCCGATGCTATTCCATAGTCTTTGTATGGGACTATTATGGTTTTATATATTATCTTTAAAAATATATTTCCAAGGTCCAATAATGGCAAGGATGCTTCTAAAGAAGAAAAAAGGGGGGAGAGAGAGAGAGAGAGAGAATGTGTGTGTGTGTGTGTGTGTGTGTGTGTTGGGGAAGGGAAGCAGGGAGGCTTGCCTAACAGGTTTGAAGACACAGCCTAAAGCTACAGTGATTAGGACAGTGCAGCACTAGCAGAGAGATGGACAACTGTCCAAGGGAACAGAGTGAGAGCCCAGTAACTGAAGGTAAACAAGGTGGCGCTGCATGAGATCTTACAGGGACTACTGAGACCAAGGTCCACAGTCAAGAGCTTAGGCAGGCCCAAGGTAAAGAGACCTTGATCAGTGTTGGATAATGGATAGAGAACCAGATATGGAGTCTGTTGGATCTTGGTTGAATTATGGCTCTGAACTTGGGAGACTCATATAACTTCTCTTTGCAATTGAGGGAGTTTAGGATAGGTGCAGCCATGGTTGCAAACAGTAAAGTCATTAACCATGATTAAGTTTTCAGTGAATGTCACCCAACCTCAACTCTCAAAGTTGCTGAGAGGAGTAAATGATGCAAAGCTTGCAGGATCTAGCCCTTTGCAGGCACTCAGTTAAAGTTAGCTCCCTTTTTCTTGCCACTTTCAGTGTGCTGGCTTACTTAAACTCTTTACACCTGTATTTTAATAACTGCTCGCAAGACATTGAAATTTTCTCTTTCTTGATAAGGAAGAATCATGTATAAAATATTCTCATTTTAGCAGTTCAAGGTATTTTTTATTAGGTCCTGAAGAAAAACTATGTGAACAATTTTTGAGCTGCTGCAAAAATTAAAACTTGCAAATATTTTTCTAGTTCTATAAATAAGTGAACACGTGAGCACACACTTTTCACAGCTTATCTCCCTGGGTCTGGTTGATGTCATCATGCCACTAACTACAAGGCAAGGAGGTGAGGCCAGGCGCATCTCAATGGAGATGATGGCTGGGGTGACTTTCCCTGTGACTGCGCATCAGGGCAGCAGGCCAGGCCTCACACTGCTCCGTTCTCATTCATTTTGACAGGGGCACCATTATGGGCTTTTCCTCCTGTCCCAACCCAATTTAAAAGGCAGAGCTTGCTCCATTTAAGATTTTCTTTATTGAAGTAACCAATCATAATACTGTAGTAAGCATATATGTAATATTATTTTTACAAAGACTATTTCTGTTCTTCTTTGAACAATGTATTTTAAAATAATTTTGACATGTTTATTCCAAATGGGAGGATTTGAAGTAATACCCAGAGAACTCAAATGAAGAAGCATGACCCTTAATTCAGAATAGCATGCTGCATAACTGGAATTGTTTCAACAGCAGGCAAGTTTTAGGGGAGGACTGGAGAGAAAAGTGCACGCTAGGTGGCCAAAGGCTCATGTGCACCCCTCTACTGATGCTGCCTGCCTCTCACCCCCAACTGGGAGGGCAGACGTAAGAGATCACACCAGGTAATCATTTCCACAACTCCACTGCATGACTGAACAGACCTGGTGCTCACAGTAACCAACTGACATACGGGATTATTTTCCCTAGTCTCAGTGAGAGGAACCTAGTCCTCCAACAGCATACCACTGGGAGGCACACCTGTGCTCCTGCCACCCCCGTGCCCCACCCCAAGAGGGAATCTGCTTGCGGGCATAGTGATGGGCACGTAACTGTGTCCTTGAGCCCAGGAGGACAGGGAAGGCCACTGCTACTGAACTGCTTCTTTTAGGGTTGCTTTGTTCATCCCGATAGGCCATAGTCAACAGTCACTAGGACCGCCGCCTGACTATGCCTGGCTTTCCCTCAAAACAAAGAACTCACGGTCTCGAAACTCCAGGGGTCCTACACCTAGACATTTGGAAATTGAACATAAAGTTAATTTTATACAAAATTTTAACTACATGTCATGTATGGTCACGAGCTTCATCAGCTACTTAAAGGGACCTGGAAATCTAAATGATGGCTTGTAAATATCTCTACCTCAATCTATTTTTATTTTATGTTCAGGCCTCCTGAAAACAGAAGAAATTATGCTATGAGGTTGTCATAACCTCACTGCTCAATTTCTGTGTTAGCAAACAGAGCTGAAATTCACAAAAAAACATGGAAGTCTAGGATGTTGCTGTAGGCTCAAGACTTCGAAAGAATTTGGTTAACAGCAGATATTTCCTCAAAGTACCTTTTGTGATACCACAAAGAATCAAAAATACATTTCAACATCATACATATATATATATATATATATATATATATATATATGCAGCGAATCCACCCCATCAAGCATGGAGCTCCACAGATTTTCAGATCCTGCACAGGCAGCACACCCAAGCACCTGGACTTGCAGTGATTCTGTCACATATTTTGACTGCTAAAAGGTAATGGTCTGTTGCACTTTGTTGACCCTTATCTTCAAGGCTGATATTCAGTATACTTTATAAGTACTTTTGCTGTCTGTATAGGAATATGAGTATAACTCATTTTTGCCTTACTTCTTATTTATATACCAAACTGGCTATAGCATAATGTAAAAAAAAAAAAAAAAAGCCTGTCAGTTGCCTTTATACAGATATAATTTCCATCCCTTTCAAGAAAGCTTATAATTAATACTGTTTGAAAAGAAATTGTAAGCTTTCTTAAAAAAAACTTGCGCTTGCAATGCTTATTAAATAATAAAAAAAATCAATCCAACATATGCATGCATTCTAATGCAGAGTAAAATTTCGGGTAAGAACACTTACTCTTTAATAATTATAACCAGCTGCCTGCCCACCTTATGATAACTGAAGAGAAAAAGATAACTCAAGAAAAACAGCTAACCAACTAGAACCATGCAAAGTTAAAGTTAATGCTTCAAGCAAAACTTCAGAAAGGTCATGGGCCTTGTCAAGTGTTGCTATAAAACTAAGACTGGGCAGGGCTGGGGGGAAGACACCCTCCTATGGTGGTGACTTTCTGTTTCACCTGCTATAAACATCACTTCTAAATCTATTCCATGGTGAAATTGACTTTTATCACCACTGCAAGGACAAATAACCTGTGACTCTGAAATTGCCCCTTTTATACATGTAAGAAACATTTAGTGAGCGCCCAACTACGTGCCAGTCTTCAAAAAACAAAAATGAGTAGCAGAAGCCTGCACATTAGTGGAACCTGTCAGACGAGAGCTGTGATTGCAACATGCACAGTGCACCCTAAGAGCTTGTGGCTCTGCCGTGGTGGATGGACCACTGATTACCTCTCATTTTCTTTTGCTTTATCCCTATGAATTCAAAGCCTATTGTCTGTTATTCTGGGACTGTAATTATTTTAACCATTGCTCTGCACGCACAATATAAATATGTTTCATTCCTCATCTCATGTCCAGAACAAGTGAAAGAAGTACTCAAAAACATTATGTTTAAGTTAATGCTTACTGAAAAGGAAGACGATGAAAACCCTCAACCCCTTCAAAACAAAACAAAGCAAAACAAAACAAAATCTAGTACAAATTGTGCCGGACTAAATTGTGGCTTCTGATGCACCACTACTAGCCTTAATCATTTCCTGGTAATGTAGGAAACACATGAACAGATGAAGGATGCTAATCCCCACCCACTGAGTCTGCCCTGTAGTACTGCGTTTCCACCTGTTTTCAACAAGAAACACTGGTTTAACTGTTTATTACAAGTGTACATATGACTGCACATTATGTTAGTATTTATATGTCCACAAGTCTAAATATACAACATTAAACAAACAGCATATTCAAACATCCAGTCTAATAAAACCTAAGTTACTGAACAGATTGCCCTTCATTTTGACAATATCTGACATGTACAGATACTGAGCAAATACTGCTTTTCTAATGTGAAACAGCAGTCACTGTAATTTGAGAATCAGGAACATTTTTCTAAGAACAGGAGGAAAAGCATAGTACATGGAATAAAAAGTTTTAAAAACACAATGACGAACATGCAATGAATGCACTCTTGGGAAATGAATTATTATGGAGTACCAAATGATATATTGTGAAATTTCCTAACACCTCATATTTTAAGTATTTTTACACCATTATGGAATGGGACAATGCTACTGGCATTAAAGGTAACTGAATCTGGTGCAGAAAACTCTCTGCTCTCCATTTGAGCTGGGCTCCTAAAACCAACCACATCTTTCTGGTGAGAAGATTACTAAACCTGTGAAGTTATTTATTCTGAAATGGGACTACTGTATAAAATGAGACTGGACAGTGAAACAATAGTCTCTTTACTCTTAAAGAGGAATGATGAAAAATTTTGGTGACATTACCCACGGATATGAGTCAATACTCATAGATGTCTGATTGAAGAGAAAGTATTTGCAAAATGTGTTTAAGACAATTCAATCTTTCATCTGATGTGATATTAATAAAGTATAGCAAAACATCCAAAAATATTTTTAGTATATTTCTTTGGTAAGTACTTTTTTTTATTATTACAAGAGAAACACCAACAAGTAAAAAACTGTTTTTACTTCCCCCGTGTATCTAGACTCCCTGAGCTTCAGAAATGATGCTCATGTTTTGGAGGATGGGGGGTATTTATTTATCTTCAACATTCTGATTTCACCAGAAACTAATGACCCTGTTCAAAGGAATGGGTCTGTTTCCTGATGCAATAAATGGCAGTGTGTCCTGATTTCAAAAAAATAGTTGTTAAGTACATTATAGAAGCCTACAGAGTATCTGAATCCCTTTGTAGCTGTGGACCTGATAATGGGTCACTTTGGAAGAATTAATGACAGGGGTGAAAATAATGAAAAACCAGATTATTTGGCCATATTCTAATTATATTCATTCTTGCATAGTTTTATTAGGTGACTTTTAGAATCTCCCTACTTAGATTATGGTTCAAGCATTTTAACAGGTGTTTTCTCATACACATTAAGGGTGACAGACAACGTGACCCAGACAAAGCTTCTAAGTCACAGCTCTCCCCTTAGCCTTCCACTGTAACTTCTATAAAAAGGCAGTAGGACACAGACTTCGGTAGTTAGATTGAGATTACCTACTCTCTATTGCAAAACAGTTGGCACTTTGGTTTTCAATTACATACAGACTTTGATACCTGCAAAAAGTACTGTCAATATCAAATACAAACACACAGAACTCTTTACAACTTGTGCCTGAGAACAGAAATTTTAACATGAACACTACTATATATAAAACGAAATGTGAAGAAGGATCTATATACCCTGAAGAATAAGGTAACAACCACATGTTTTGATCATTGATTTTAAGAAAAATGTAACTCACTGAATAATTCATTCATGGCAAAGGGCAGAAGCAAGGAGTCAGCCTTTGACCAGCTGCACACATGCCATGCACACTGATTCTTACCTGTTTGTACTCAGATTCTCTTCCAACCAATACCTGCAGAATGTAGTTAACAGGGTCGCCTTTCATTGGTGGGACTGTCTCCCATAAAATCTCACATGAATTTCCTTCCAACTGTGTTACTCGAGGTGCTGAAACACAAATCCACACATTCAAGCTCAAAATTCAGAGTCATATTAACAGTCAACATTCTATTACTATTAATAGGAACTCGAAGAGTGAGTTCACACCTGTGTCTGCCCTTCACAGGTTAGGGGTTACTTGCCTACCTTCCCATAAAACCAGTAAATGCTCTTCAGGCACCAAGAAGTCACTTTGTGACTAGAAAGCCACTGATGAAAAATCCTGCTAGGCCTGCATTTTATTTATTTATTTATTTTTATTTTTTATTTTTTGACATTTAGAGTTATATAGTGAGAGACAGACAGAGAGAAAGGTCTTCCTTCCGTTGGTTCACCCCCTAAATGGCTGCTACGGTCTGCACGCTGCGCCGACCCGAAGCCAGAAGCCAGGGCCCAAGCACTTGGGCCATCCTCCACTGCACTCCTGGGCCACAGCAGACAGCTGGCCTGGAAGAGGGGCAACTGGGACAGAATCCGGTGCCCCAACTGGGACTAGAACTCGGGGTGCTGGCGCCGTAGGCGGAGGATTAGCCAAGTGAGCCGTGGCGCCGGCCTAGGGCTGCATTTTTCAAATACGTAAATTTATTTTTCCCTATGGCTCTTGAGCACCTTCTAAGGCTTAGGCCCTGTACTAGCTATTCTGGAGAATGCAAAAACAGGTACGACTCATTCTGTTTTCAAGGAACTTAAGATCTTAAGGCAAGGGACAAGCAAGGTATGAGACTAATACACAAAGAAATGGGACATCAGGCAGATTAACAGGGTGGTGGAGTAGAGAGGACAAGAGAGGAGAGGGAAGGGCACATCCTGTGGGACACTAATAAGAGGGGTTCAGGAGCAAGTGCCTGACAGGAAAAGTGCCTGAGAAGGGGCAGCATTGAAACCTTTAAGCTATAATATATTTACATTCTTTCAGTTTATTTTTCACCTCCTGGAGCCATCATCTCATTTAAAACTAAATTATATTAGTCGGGAGTAAAGCACTTAAAATATTAAGACTTAAAAAAAGATTTTTGTACAGCTTACATGTCTGTAGCTTGAGTCAATACATTTAAAAATTTTAAAACTAGAATGCATAACTCCTCTCTCTGACCCATCCCTTACAATTTAATTTCCAATTATATGCAGTTCTTTACAAGCAACGGTTTCCTTGCCATTCTGTGTAAGATTGTTTTAGAGAAAGAAAGTGAGCCTCTGTTGGAATTACTTGGCCAAAACCCCATGCAATTGATGGCAGAACTTAATAAGGAATCTTATTAGACTAAACAGTCTCCAGCTAAGACAACAATTTCCTGAATTTTAGAGCGAAAGACAACCTGGTCACACGGAAGGGTGAGCCAACGACCCTGCCAAAGTGAATGAAAGTACCATGAAACACAAGTGCTATCAATGCACTGTTCTATGCCCACAAAAGGAATCCCCAACAAGAATCCTTCTAAAAGGCAAAGGCAGTGCTTGTTAATACTGGGGAAACTTTTAAAGTTTGCTAGTTGGTGCATGTAGCAATCCTTCCTCGGGACCAACTAACCCGGTTGCCACAGTATGTTGAGGAGTCATCTCTGTTACAGCTGACAGAGGAAGTCAAGGGCCTGGCATCTGCTGCCCAGGTGACCCAGCAAGGCCGTGCATGTGGGTGTGCATTTATACCAGTCGGTCCCAAAAGAAGCCCTGCCAAAGTGCCCGCAGGGCAGGGAAGCGGGGGGAGAGGTATGCACCATGAACCAGTCTTGGAAGGAGCCATGAGGAACCTTTGGAGAATCTAAGCCCAACCTTGACCCAGGTTCTGGAGGCCGGCCTCTCCCCGCTCCCCCCGACCCCACTGTAATTGACTCTCATCCTGGTAGTAGCTGGCACAGCTCCTTCACGTGGAACCAGTGAACCAAATGGCCTCGCTCCTGAAGTCACGCACAGGTTGTGTGCCCCCCTCCATCTGCCAGCCTTGGGTCATTCTGAGGAGCAACCGAATAAAACCGCTACTGCTGTCTACCCCTCTACAGATCAGCCGCAGGGATCTCCGCAAGAGCCAGGTATCTAGGCAAGAAGGCAGAGCCGCAGGAGCCCATGAGGGCTGAACAAGCTCCTGCTGCTGTTGGCTCTGCCCTGCCCGTCTGCTGCCCAGACAGCATCCATGGCTGGAACTAGAAGGGCAACGGTGGAAGACCTGGGGGAGCGGGAGTCTGTGCAGAATGGCTTTTGTTCACTTGCTTTGCAAGTTGGAGGAAAAGATTTGGATGCATAGGGTCCCAAGGCTTCTGTGATACCTGATCCCACGAATGGGGCAGAGGAGGAAAGTGGTCACTCACACACCTTCAGATAAATACCCAAGAAGAGCAGATCAGCCACTGCTGCAGTTATCCAAGGGCCGCTCTCCACAGCAGGGGCTAAGGGCTGAGAGGAACAGGCCGCTGAGTGCCTAAGGCAGCGCAGGCTCTTGGGGCACCAGCAACCTCTGCTCCTCTGCGTGTCCAGGAAACAGCATGCACAAACCTTCTGTGGGGGGAAGCTTGGCATCTCATGTGCCCCAGCCCTAGGGATTCACTCTACACTCACTCTAACCTGTCAATCACCTGTGGGGTGAGAATGTCACACCACAGTATTTGTAATGCAGATACAGGAACACTTGATAAAAGCCATCATCTGCCAGGCTCTCTCCTTTCTCCACTGCCCAAACTTCTTTTCTGGAATGTTCCTCGGATTCTATCTCGCGACTATTAGGCATGGTAAAGGTCAGGACTGAGCCTCCTCCTCTAAGGTCTAACGTTTTTTCACGCTCACACAGCACACTGCCTACAAACCTTTGATGGTGGGGGGGATACTTTTGGTTGTGCTGAATGTGTAGGTTTCTGAGAAGGGCCCTTCCCCAGCCTCGCTGGCGGCCTGGATCCTGAAGCTGTAGCAAGTGAATTCCGTCAGTCTCTGCACCTTGTAGGTGTGGCTGGGTCCTCTGTAGATTGAAATAAACCTAGAGGAAGAAGCAGGTCTGTTAGCCATCTGAACCTCCACTCATGACAAGGAGTTAATTACAATGAAACTAGTGGAACGGATTAGGCCAGCTTGGTAAATGCTTTTCATTCAGCTAAGAATCAACTAGTTGCTGCAATAAGCTTCTAGTTGCTACATTATGCTTAAATTAACTTCTCCTTTACTTACCTTTTACATAAGAAAAAGCACAAATTTAAGCACGTGTAAAGAATGGAATGAGAGTCTTTTAAAATATGGTCTAAATTCTAGAAATATTAATTGATATTTTTATTTACTAAGAGACACCAGAATTTTCATTTTTTATATAATGGTCCTTTCCATAAACAAACAGATAGTGCTAATTTACCTTCTACTATGTACTAGGCACTGAAGTTAATGTTACCTGGGTATCCACAAAATAAGATGCCCTCTTTACCAAAATTTTCTAAATAATTAAAATTCGGCCAGAAAATTACTTTCTTTTAACATTTACCCTTTTTTCCAAGAACTTTCAAAGTCCATTTCCTAAACTGGTTAAAAAAAAAAAACTTAGGATTACAGATCTTTGGGAGAATTTATAAAAAGAATTCTGTGCTCAGAACAATCTATCGGGTTCATCACAACAACAGAAAAATAGCACAATCAGCTGGCAGTGTTCTGATGGCTCTTGGCTCTCTGAGACTGGATTATTTTGCATTTCTCTCCTAGCTGATATCACCATCAAGTGTCTGCTCAGAAGATGAAAAAACAAGGCCTTACCAGCCAGGCATTTTCCCATAAGGTCGGGAACTGCATGACTTAGAACTACAAAGTACTGTCACCATTTTTTTTTTTTTTCTTAAAAAAATTGTAATCTGTCAAGTTATATAAATAACAACTATGCAAGTGTATCAGGATTTTTATTAGATTCAGGGTCTGAATCTGCTGGATCAGGATTCTTTGTTTTTTAAGATGTATTTATTTATTTGAAAGGCAGATTTAGGGGGGGGGAGGAGGAGAGAGAGAGGTAAGGAGGGGGAGAGAAAGAGAGAGAGGGAGGGAGGGAGGCAGAGAGGGAGGGAGGGAGGGAGGGAGGGAGGGAGGGAAGGAGGCAGAGAGAGAGAATATGAATCTTTCATATGTTAGTTCACTCCCCAAATATCCACAATGGCCTGGGCTGGGCCAGACCAGGAAGCCAGGAGCCAAGAGCTTCTTCCAGGTCTCCCACGTGGGTGCTGGGGCCCAGCACTTGGGCCATCCTCTACTGTTTCCCAGGCCCATTAGCAGAGAGCTAGATGGGAAGTAGAGAAGCAGGGACATGAACTGGTGTCTATATGGGAATGCAGAAACCTAAGGCGGAGGCTTTACCCACTACACCTCAGCACCAGCCCCCACTGCATGAGCTAATTCAACCACATGGCCTTTCCCCCCCTTAAGTAACTGATTTTACACTTCCAGGGCCTTGCCACACTGTCTCCAGTTACAACTCCAAGTTGGTTAGTGACAGAATCACAATTCAAATGTCTGACTCCTGCGTCCATTCGGCCTACGGGGTAAGCAGAATTTATGCATTCATTTAGCAGACATTTCTTGACCATCTGCTGCATGGAAAGATGAGTAAGAGTGGGTTAGTTGGTCCTGTGAGTGGGCAGGGCTTTCTGAGGGACAGCAGCATCTTTTCTATATGCTGATGAAAGGATGGACACATGGGTGCCTACAGATTTGCAGAAGGATTAAAATCCTGCACACAAACGCTTGGAGTCAATGCTCAACACCCATGTGTTCCTCCACCTTTCCAACAGAGTTCTCAGCCCTTGTCATTCCACCTTCCTGTGTTGTGTCTCCTTTGCTGTGGATGCAAATGCCCCTGACTGGACGCTGGGCATTTTTGATTTCAGAGAAAGCCAGAGTCCAGAGGAAACTCACGGGTACCATGGCAACCTGCTCAGCACACCTGACATATGAGGGCTGCAATGAAGATCCCCTCGTTGAGGCTGGAGGCAAGCAAACAGCTATTCATTAACCTGGCCTCACCTGGCCTAAATCTCTGGCGGGCGTGATTACCCTTTATTCTACACAAATGGAAGTTATGGGTTACAGAGTGAACATGTCACATCTTCATTTCAAACTTGCCCCAAAGCACCGTCTGTAACGCAGAATGGTGAGGAAGCACACTGCTTTCCTGCCATGCACTCTAAGGAGAGGATTTCCTAGTCTGATACGTGTATGTGCCCAGTCACTGGTGTATGCAGGCAGCAGCCATCCGAAAGACACTTCCCAAAGCAGACCCAGGCCTCTATTTTCACAGTATAATCTGAATTGAGCAAGTAGCATACGCAGCAGTTTCAAAATCCATCAAAACCCAGTGTCTCTGCAAGAGCTATTCATTGTCCCCCAAACATCCTATTTTGCTCCTGTACCACAGCATTTATTAATCCTTTAAAACTGCATTCCAATTTATAAAGGGCATCATGGGAAAAAACTGCTGGTAATGAGAAATCTTACATTTTGCCATTAGGGTTTATTCATGTCCTGAGATAGCGTTACTTACAAATACAAGAAATGCTGCCCTGTGTCACCAACTGTGAAAGTTCTGAAGGAAACATGACCCCAGGGGAATTCAGGCTTAACGTTTCACCATGCAGCTTTCAGTGTGGCCCAAGTAGGCAGCTGCAGAAGGCCCTGCATGTAGCCCAATCCTGCCTGGAGACGAAGCTGGGAACTGGCAGCTGCGTGCTCCCAGCAGAAGGGAGCTGAGGACGGGAGGGCGTCTTTCCAGACTGTTCTAGAATACGCTTGTGACTGACCAGTCCTTTAATTTAGCCCACTGAGGCCTCTGGCAACAGTAAATCTTGAACTGCTTGCTGCTCTCGTGAGCACTGGCTCTGCCTTGTCTGACCTCCTTCCTCTGAAAAAGTGTATAGGAAGAAATTCCTAGAGGGGGCAGAGTTGGGTTATTTTGTTCTCAAACTGAATATGGGAGCAGTGGACCGAGAGGGCAACTAATTCATGTAATTAACCAAGTACAGAGCCTCAGGACAAGCAGGGAGGGAGATCACAGGCATGGCATAGGCTGGGGTAGGGTTGCGGGGGAGACATCAGGAATCCTAAGACTTTTAGGGAAAACAGTCCATGATAGCCAAACATCGACAGTCCTAATCCCCACACCAAAAGGTCACCTGGGAAAATAGAGACAGCTTGTCCTCTTGGCTGTCCTAAGGTGGACACCCAGCTCAGGTTCAGAAGCGCTGCACAGTGATGTGAGCTGGGCATACCCCATGCTTTAGAGGACCTCACCCTTCACCTCACTCTGAGGTGACTAAGGGCCACAGGGAGGCACGCCAGGTGCAGGCAGCAAGGCTGCAGGTGACTCAGACCTTCACACTTGGCCCACTTCCACGCCTCCCCCATCCCTTCTTCATAAGAGACAAGAGCAGAAAGGAACGCGATGATAGGGTGTGAGAGATGAGAAAGATGTGCTATCAACCCTTCCTCACAACATGGAGAACGCTCATCATAGTCAATCCTAAGTTCATCTCATTTGGCCTTTTCAACAAAAGACATTCACTATATACTAAGTTGATCTTCCGTGTATAAAGATAATTGAAAATGAATCTTGGTGTGAATGGGATGGGAGAGGGAGTGGGAGATGGGATGGTTGCAGGTGGGAGGGAGGTTATGGGGGGGGGAAGTTGCTATAATCCAAAAGTTGTACTTTGGAAATTTATATTTATTAAATAAAAGTTTTAAAAAAACAAAAAAACTCTAAAACACTTACCAATAAAGAACACTTACCAATAAAGACATTGTGCCTTTCACATAGTAAAAAAGAAAAAAAAAGTTCATGAAAAGCTGAAGTTAACAGATCCTAGGTACACATTACATAGAAGTCAGCTTAAAAACCAGACAGTCAACTCCTTTATAAAATCCCTCCTCACAGTTTTAGGCTTCTGAAAGCATGATCTTTGTACGAAAAGCTATTCTGGACACTTTCTTGGTTTTACGGACTTTGATGTGGGAGACCTCACGGGGTCACACTGGGTTTTTGTTTCCTCTACACCCCAGCAGAGCTGGAAGCTTGCCAGGCCCTTGAAAAGGACAGGTTCTGAGACCACAGGGGGCTCTGCAGTTGAGGAAACAACAGCACATCTGTGGCTTCTCCGTGCCTCCGTTTCTCCTCTTATGGTAAGAGGAGTGATGGAATGTATCCCATGCAGTGGTGGCAAGGATTAGAGGAGTTAATAAAAGCGCCCAAACCAGCCCAGTATGTAACTAATGCTCACTCAAAACATGTTAGTTATCCTCATTTTATATAGCTAAGGCGGCAGCAGGATTCTAAAAATGACTCAACTCTCCCTTCTAAGTGACCAGCGCATCATGTCAGCAATTAACACAGGGTTGCTTCCTTTCTTTCGCGTGGTGAGAGGCCACCCTGCAGGCCAGGCGCCATGGCGGCTCAGCCCTGCGCTGTGGGCTCCGTCCAGGAGACTGAGTCTGGCGGGAAGAAGGGGCAGGAATGCATCCACAGAACACTGTGCTAGGGATGAGCCTGCTGCTCAGACCCAGGCCCCTGACACGGAGTAGGCCAACGTCACAGACCAATGTTTGTGGATCCTCAACTTCTTTCTGGTAAAGGCTTTAACATTCAATGCCCAAGCTGATAGTAGCTTCTGCTTCCCTCTGCTCCTCAAATACCACAGAATAAAGACCAACCAAGACTTAAAGGCCACAAAGCCAATGCGAGAAGAGTGTCATCCCTCCCCGAGCCCCAATCTGTAGCTGCTTTCCATCATTCTAAGGGACAGCAGGAGAGAATCTTCTTGCTTTCTCAGGAGCCAATGACTTATGGCCATTTGCACAGTGGCCCCTTAGGAAGCTCTGTAGGTTAACAAGCATGTGGCTAGAGTTGTTCTGAGGAAGATTAAAATTTTGATCAAATACTTGTTTTACAAAGAGCCAATTGATTTTCTGTTGTTCCTGTATGTACACATGTATTTTTAAAAACCTCATTTTAAAATCCATTGCTTGTGATAGAAGGAAACATATCAAATATCCTAACACGCAGTGACTGCAGGTAGACCCCCCATTCTGGATGCAAGCAAGGACCCAGAGCTCACAACAGGGCCTGCGATGAGAAGAGGGCAGCACTTGCTCGGCTCTCCTCATCCTGCCCCTCCCCATGAGCTCTGGAGCGCCCAGGGTCAGAGACTGGCCTCTGAGTGTTGATGCCCCACAGGCTCTGGGACATGGAGTCACAGCCAGCGCCTGACAAAAGGGGTACTATGCACTGCCTGGGCCCCGGGGAAGAAATCCAACTGGGCAACGCTGGATCCCCTGACAAAGGGAGAGGGGTGCCTGAGAACGGGGAGGAATCAATTGGGAACGGGGACCTGGGGCAGCGGGAGATGTGGAGAGCCCTCACTCACCCTTGATGCCTTGGTTCTGAGGGCAGGTGTGGCCCAGGACACAGGGATGCACTGACCTGACCCTGCATCACATCTGTGCTTTACAAGGGACAAGGGCTGGACCATCCATCACACCTCTGCTGGCCCTCACTACTGTTGGTGGGAGGCGGTAGAACACAGGCACTTGGAATCCTTTCTCAGCTGTGTCCCTTGCTGCCCAATGACTTGCCCTCGCTAAGTGTCAGTCTCATCCGTCTGTAGAACAGGGATAGCATTTAGCTCTTGGGCTGTTTAAGAGTCAAAGGCTCCAAACTCTGTACCACGAGTGCCAAAGGTCATCTTTTAGAGATCCGAGTCAGGCTAAAGTCCCCTGCCATGAGCGCTCTATGGCTCTCAGCCCCTGCCATGCAGGCTTCCCTCCAGGTTACTGAGGTCATCACCTGCTTATGACCAAGCAGGAATATTTCAATCTAAATTTGTGATGTTTTTCTGCCTATTACACCCTACAAAAGACTGTTTGCTCTTCCCCCAAATAAATCACCAATCTAATTTGGTGGCCACAGAGTAAAAATGAAATGTTTACTCTGTTATTTCATTACATGAGTGCTCTTGTGCCAACAAATCAACAGTGAAATAATGTCTATGTGCACAGCAGGTAGCATGGTTCCTGGAACAGTGTATGTGAGCAACAATCACTAAGTCATTTGGCTATCAGTCCAGGCTGAGGTATTTAGCCACAGGCACCTGCTGTGCCACCATAGCTCCTTAAAGGTGGCCCAGGAACCCTGGGCCCATCCTGGCAAGGCCTCTTCTTCTTCACCCCAACCGATGCTACTTGTGGCCGCGTATCTTCAGAGGCCTGACCTGAGGCTCTTATGAGAACCAAGGACAAGGACAGGTGTGGTGCTCCCTTGCACAGCTCCTCCCCCACAGACTCAGGATCTGCTATGTGGGGGGCTCAGGGTACAGCACACTGGGTAATGATACAAGCTTTGTGGACAGATGACCTGGGTTTGAGTTCAGGCTCAATGGTCTGGTAATCTTGGACCCTATAATCAGGTGAACTGTTTCCTCCTCTGTAAAAACACGTCTCAGTGCTCATCTCATGGGCTGTTGTGAGAACTAGATGACAGGATGATGAGAGAACCCACTACACAATGCCTAGCTCCCAAATGTTCAGTAGATACTACCATGTCTCATACTCTGTAAATATTATGAACAGCACTACATTGTCAGCAACCAAGCAGCAAGGCTCCTGAGTGAGGAATCTGATTACTCTGTGTTGGAGAAGCCTGAAGGATTCCCACAATGGAATCCCTGCTGCCCAAACTCCTTGAGGTTTCTTTACTGGACAAACTGTGCACATGACCACCATCCCCTGTCCTGGCAAAACCTGGCTAAGAAGTGCTGTTCACAGCACGGCCAGAGGAGCAGGAGGCCCGGTCACTGCTGGCCACTATGTTGAGAATTTGAGTATTTTTGGAAATGCTCTCCCTAACAAAAATATTTACTTGGGAGGGAGCAACAGACATGGCAGAAGGCTGAGTGGGTTGTTACAAGTTTACAATCAAAGTGAATTCTGGATGGCTTGCCCCCAGCTGCCCTTAGTTTAGACTGTAATATATTCTACACAAAACACTAAGCTGATAACCAGCACAAACAGGTTTTAAAGTTGGTGATTTATCAGTAATTTTAAAATGTTTTAAGTGACTTAGAAAATGTGGTTCAGATCTATAACAATTATTTTTAGGTTTTTAAATTCAACTGAAAATTGATCCCTGTTAAAAATAAAAGTAGGGGGGGCTGGCTCCGTGGTGCAGTAGGTTAATCTTCCGCCTGTGGCGCTGATATCCCATATGGGTACTGGTTCTAGCCCCGGCTGCCCCTCTTCCAATCTAGCTCTCTGCTATGGCCTGGGAAAACAGTAGAGGATGGCCCAAGTCCTTGGGCCCCTGCACCCACATGGGAGACCGGGAGGAGATGCCTGGCTCCTGGCTTCAGATCGGCGCAGCTCCGGCCGTTGTGGCCATCTGGGGAGTGAACCAACGGAAGGAAGACCTTTCTGTCTGTCTCTGCCTCTTACTGTCTGTAACTCTACCTCTCAAAATAAATAAATAAAATCTTTTAAAAAAATAAGAGTGGGAATAAGAGAGGGAGGAGATGTACAGTTCAGTAGAAGCTCACTCAGACCTACCCCTAATGGTAGAGCTAGAAACATGCCATGGGACTCCAAATCTCATTAAGTTGGCAGGTACCAATGCCATCTTACTAGTTACAGTGATCAGTTTAAGTTCATAATTGATCATAAAGATGGGATTAAGTGTCAAAGGGATCACATAAATAAGACCTGTGTCTGCTAATAATAACTGATAGAATTAAAAAGAGAGAACGACCCAAAATGGGAAGCAGGATACACAGCAGATTAAGAATGGCTAAAGCCCTAAACAGCACTCTGGCCTCAGAATCAGCCATTAAGGCATTCTGATCTGGCTAAAAAGCCCATGAGAGTTTCTCAGGCATGGAAAGCCGAGACACTCTGGCAAAAAAATGACCTAAATGGAAGATCTCTGTGAGTGAGATCCCAGTGGAAAAAATGGGCCATCAAAGAAGGAGGTACCTTTCTCTGAAGGGAGGAGAGAACTTCCACTTTGATTATGGCCTTGTCTAAATACAGCTGGAGTTTTTGAACTCAAGAGGCTTCTATAGCCTTGGTAGCTCATGACAAGAGCCTCAGGTGATTACTAACATCATAAATCATAAATAAGAGTGTCAATTGTTAAATCGACAGGAGTCACTGTGCAGTTACTCCCCATGTAGGATCTCTGTCCTTAATGTGTTGTACTGTGCAAATTAACGGTAAAACTAGTTCTCAAACAATACTTTATACTTTGTGTATCTCTGTGGGTGCAATCTGTTGAAATCTTTACTTAGTATATACTAAGTTGATCTTTTATATATAAAGATAATTAAAAATGAATCTTAATGAAGAATGGGATGGGAAAGGGAGTAGGAGATGGGATGGTTTGTGGGTAGGAGGGTGGTTATAGGAGGAAAAAAAACTATAATCCAAAAGTTGTACTTTTGAAATTTATATTTATTAAATAAAAGTTTTCTAAAAAAAATGTGGTTCAGAGCAGCTAGATCACCCTGTGTGACACTGTGCTGGTGGAGACCCTTCATAACACACCTGTCCATCATTACACTACGCACATCGGTCTAAACCCACTGGAGGTGTAGCATCAAGAGTGGCCCCGAAGTCAACTATGAACTTTTGGTGATCACGATATGTCAGTTTAGGTTCATCACCTGTAACAAATATGGCACTCTGCTGGGGAACGCTGATTACGGACAGAGGGGCGGGGGTGGAGGAGGGCAGTGGGTTTATGGGAAATCTGTTTTTGCTCTGAATGTAAAATGTCTTTTAAAAAAAGTTATATGTTTCTGTGAAAACAAAATGATTTTGTTTATTCTGCTTGTCTGTCAGAGTACCCGAGCAGGGTAGGTGGTGGGTTGCCAAGAGATACACAGAACCCTGGCTAGAGTACAAGATCTGTGACCTCAACCATGAACGTGAACAAGTCAGGTAACTCCATGCTTAACTGCCAGGCAATAACTGCCCTGCTCATTTGATGGGGATTTTTATGAGACCCAAATGAAATAATCAAGACATTCTATGACTCCCTAACACACATATACCAGGAAGGCAAACAACAGGTTCTGGACATTTTCAGGAAATTCTAGGATGAGGCTATACTTCCAGTAATTTAGGCTTTAATATTGTAGAAGATGACTTTTTTACATCTATGTGCAACTGATGGAAAAAGTTCAATCATGTTACATCTTTAAATGTTTATTTATTTTAAATAATTTCAAGGAGTAAATGATGATCTACCTATGTTTCTATAATTCTTTATATATGCTAATAATTTAGCTTTAAAATCTGTTTCCTTAACATAGCTTTGTTTTGAAAGAAAGTCATAATGGCTTATAACTCAATTCACAGCAGAAATGAAGGATCATGCTAAGGTTTTTGTGTTTACTATCGTGTTGCTATCTTATAATCCCTAGGCCCACTACAAGCTAACAGCAGCCCATTAATATCAATTCCTCAGAATGATGTAACCTGCTGACCTAAAGTGGCCTGTAGTTTACCAACGGCTGCAAATGGCACCTTTCAAAACATTTTCACAATATCACAAAAACACAAACCAACAGCTGTTAAGAAGCTCAGTAGAGCCATACTGATTAACAAGGACATGCCATTGTCTTTTTTACCCCCTTAGTTTTCCTGGGCTCCATGGATTTTGTGTGTGAATGTCCAATGCTACTCAAGTGGATTGGGGGATGGAAGGTTTTCAGGACAGTACACGCCCTCACTCTGCCAAGAACACAAAGTCCTACCATTTCCATGTGGAGGCAGAGGGTACCACGCAAGGACACCAAATGTAGACAAGCTGCGATATTTACAGCCTGACATAAAAGTGCCAAGAAAAGGGGTTAATTACTGACTCTGTTCCCAACTGTATTTGGGACTTTTGCAATGCTTTCTGGTAAGTTGAGATTTTATGATCTTTTTCTAAGAATCGAAATTTTACTACAGCTATTTGGTGGCATGAACTCCTTGCAACAAAAAAAATAAAGAAAATCTCTTTTGTTTTTTTCTGCTGCTGCTTGCTCTTTAGACACCAAGAAAGTAAACTGGAGATTTGTTTATACTCAAGGAAAGCAAGGCTAGACTGTCTAAAAACCATCTGAGAGCCTGAAGCCTCCCATTCTTATTCTTGGCCTTCAGATCTGTGCTCCAGATTTGCTTGCCTACGTTGATTTTAGTGGCCTTGCCTCACCCTGAGAAAGATGCCATCCAATTCCATTCTACTTATTTATTCATAATAAACAGGTTAAAAATTGTACTTTGAATTCTATTTCTGTTCCAATTAAAATCTCAAATAATGCATTTACCACCTCTCACCTGGCCTTGTGCCTAATATGTTATCCTGAAATTGTCTAAAGCTAGTAATAGTTTTTCTGTAGGCTGCGTTTTTATGTCCCTTTTCTAAAAAACAGAAATGTTTTGAAAATAGTTTTTTTTTCCCCACCCATCAAGGAGTGGAGATGGGTGTTACTTGCATTGTGTAGAGGGAGAAACTAAGGCAAAAAGAAGTTAAGGGATGTGCCTCTGAACATACAGAAATTCAGGAACCACCCTGGAGTTTGTTACGCTTGACACTGAGACCAGTCACAGCTGACCTCTGGAAGGTAATACAGCAACGACCCCCCATCTGGAGACTGGTTCAGGGAGGAGGCTATGATGCCTGGGGGTACCTTGCGGGCTGGGCCCAGCTCAGCTAGCTGACTTCCATCTGTTTTCATCTAATTCATGCTGAAGCAGGAGGCTGTTCTGTGACAGGCACACAACAAGCCTCCCCTCCTCCCATATATTAGTTGCCTCGTGTGTCTTCTTTCAGTGTTTAAAGAAACTCGGAAGCCCATGGAGATGCAGATGATTTCTGCCCCATCTACAGCAAAAAGGCAGTCACACTGTCAACATTACAATGCCCCTCCAATTTTGCTGGTTGAAGGGGACAGTGACCTAGCCATGACGCAGAGTTAATAGAGAGCAAGTGGTCATTATCCACTCTCTGACATTCCTCTTCCCCCAGTCCAATTTCACTGGAACCTTGCCTTTAAAAACACTGGCTGTCTGACTAACCCTGAACAACAGAGCGAGCATAAACATTCTTGGAATTGTAGTTCTTCCGGCCTCAGCGCTGTGTATGATCACCGTAACATGGACCCAGGAGGGTCAGGATCAGTATTAACTTCAACTCTGCCAGGGTAGCATAACATCTCATTTCAGCAATACAGACACACCTCCTGAATCAGTGGCATGGCACTACCATCCTACCACGACAAGCTGACCCTGTCACACTGTGTCAGTGCCAGGCTAATGCAGCATTAGGCAATGTCTGCTTTGGGGATGTATTTTTCTTGTACAGCATGGAAACTAAAGGCATTTCAGCTCTTCTGTGCTTGATCTTTTAAGAATAACTTCATGAGATGGGATGGTTTGTGGGTGGGAGGGTGGTGATGGGCGGAAGAACCGCTATAATCCAAAAGTTGTACTTTCAAAATTTATATATATTAAATAAAATTTTCTATTAAAAAAGAATAACCTCATGAGACCTAACACATACTAGTAATTCAAAAAAACATGTTCAATCACATGATCTTAATCTAATCGTCAGGTATCAACTACTGCTATAAATAGGAAGCACTGTTTTAAGGCTGCTACATAAATATGGACAGGTAACTGGTGGGTCAAAACCTTTTATATGTCCTATTAAAGGGAAAAGTTTTTTCAACAAAGCAAGTCCAGGTGGTTAGGATGAATTCTGGGCTGATGCACACTGAGGCAAGGGTGTGGGCAAAATGCCCATTGAGATCCTTTCTGTTTACATGAAACAGGACCAGACTTGATGGCCAGGGCAGCACAGGGCCTAAAAATAGCAAAATAGAAATAGGCAGATACTTGGAGAAAGATACGGGGCACCTTCCTGTGCACTGCCAATTTTACCAGCAGTTTCTGTCCAGTCCCATGTCTATCATCAGTCTCCATCTAAAGGATCTCGGGCATGAGCTTGTAAGACTGGAATTCTGGCCTGCGCCGCAGCTCACTTGGCTAATCCTCCACCTGCGGTGCCGGCACCCCAGGTTCTAGTCCCAGTTGCTCCTCTTCCAGTCCAGCTCTCTGCTGTGGCCTGGGAGGGCAGTGGAGGATGGCCCAAGTGCTTGGGCCCTGCACCCAGGTGGGAGATCAGGAGGAAGCACCTAGCTCCTGGCTTCAGATTGGTGCAGCGTGCCAGCTGCAGCGCGCTGGCTGTAGCGGCCATTTGGAGGGTGAACCAATGGAAAAAGGAAGACCTTTCTCTCTCTCTTTCTAACTCTGCCTGTCAAAAAGAAAAATAAAAAAAGACTGGAATCCTTTTAAAACTCACTCAACTTACTACCTTGTCTGTTCATTTAATTTTAAGGCTACTTTAGATATCATTTTTCTATTCTCCCTCAAAACTCTGAATACTCTGAATGCATACTGTCAATCTTGAAGCTGTTCACAGCACAATTTGCTTTCATGTGTCTGTTCTATCCTTCCCAACCAGGATGTGAGCTTCTTTGCTTAAAAAGATTAATTCAAAGGGTTGAGTGACAGAGAGACAGAGACAGAGATGGGGTAGGGAGAGAGACCCATCCTTCATCTACTGGTTCACTCCACACATGTCCTCAACAGCTGGGGCTGGGCAAGGCTGAAACTAGAAGCCAAAACTCCAGCTGAGTCTCCAAAGTAGGTGGCAAGAGAGCTTCTCCAGGAGCTGCATCAGTGTTAGGTAGCTGAATCAGAAGTGCAGACGCCTGGACTCAAACTGGCGCTGTGACATGGGATGCGCCAGTATCGCAAGCAGCAGTGTAACCCACTGCACCACAATACTGCCTTCAGGCTGTGAACTTCTTAAAGGCAGAGATTTATCTCAGTCATCTTTTTCTATGAAATACTTATATATCGTTCCTTTATTTACATGGATAAAAATTCTAATAATCATCAGTTGAAATCAATACAACTTATCAATCAAAAACAGGACTCTTTTTGTCACCTAAATGATGGAAGGCTCCGGTAGATGCCCTACCATCTTTCTTGAAATATTTCATGTTTTATTCAATAAGTAATGCAGAAGATAAAGCTCTCAGTGCTTAGCACCTTTGTATATGCCCAATAAAGAGAAGCTTCCCTTAGAAAGCTTAAAACATAATTTCTGGGTCATTTCAAATATTTTGACTGAGAGTTATATAAAAAATCATAAATCAGCATATGATAAGTGTCAAGCCTTCAGGGATTTGGACACTAAGTAGTCATTCTTAAGGGAAGCTGGAATGTTTCTTCTTACTTCCTTACTTGTGTAAAACAGAAGCTAAAAATATGAAGAAAAATAAGCAATATACCCCATACATTCATAAGGTCACAAATGATCTACAAAGATCTGTTGTTCTAAGGTGAAACAGGTATGAAGGGCATCAGAGATCAACTTCTAGTTTAATCTATTTATTAAGGATGGGGAAAATGTGAAAGCAGTGGGTCAGCAGCCAAAAAGTAACTCAATTCTAGCCTGACAATTACCACGCACAGTTAATTTTTGTTAAGTTTCTTTACGCTACATTCATGGCTATAGAGTACACCTGTACAAGGCTGACTCCGGTAGCTCTCCTTCCAAATGTTCGCGGTGACTTGACAGTCAAGTGTTCCTGGCAAATGCAATCCTTCAAGAGCTGACAGGTAAGAAAGTAAGTGAAAACAACAATTAAACCTACTTCTGACTCTCACCTTCGAAAACCTACCTTTGACTCTTAACCTAGACACAAGTAGGACATATTATAAAATCATCTAATGAAATGATTTATTTATTTACTTAAAAGGGAGAGTTACAGAGAAAGAAGGAAAGGGAGGGAGATAGATAGATATAGCTATAGATAGATAGATAGACAGAGAGACCGACTTTTCACTCATTGGTTCATTTCCCAAATGGTTACAATGGCTGGGGTTGGGCCAGGTTGAAGCCAGAAGCTTCATCTTGGACTTCCAAATGGGTGGCAGGGACCCTAGCACTTAGGCCATCTTCTGCTGCTTTCCCAGGCACATTAGTGGGGAGCTGGATGGAAAGTAGAGCAGTTGGAACTCGAACTATCGCCCATGTGGGATGCCAGGTAGTGGCTTAACCCGCTGCAATACAACGCCAGCCCCTAGGCTAATGAAATTAACTTACATGCCAAAGACTTACGTGTATTTTCTCTAAGAGCCACAATTAAAAATTCTCGCCACAAGCTCAATGAATAAAAGCAGTTGATACTTGGGAAGCAGACTCTGACCTTCCTTTTCAACAGAGAAGCCAGGCACAAGCCTGAAGAACCCAAGGAGACTGGATTAAAAACACTACCCTAGGAACAAGCATGATCATCCAACTCAAACTGCTTCTCTCTGATTCTTGTGAGCCAAGATCCAAGGTCAGAGTCAAGGGGCCACTTGCTACAAGAGGTCAGTTTCAAGACACTGGAAGGTCATCCTCAGACTAAAATTAGGCTGTTTTCATCTTATTAAATCCCAGGAAGATTATTCCACAAATAGAATGAGAATTTATTATGCTCTATATTTCCATCACTTTAATAACTTTCTGAGAACACTGACAAACCTAATTTTAAAAAGATAAATTTGGACTCCAGCTCATAAAATTAAGAAAAATACCATTCCTAATGGAGAGGTTTCTTAAACTGCCATTTAAATTTAGGCATGTCATTTATTTGATTAACAAGGTGGGCTGTGGGCTTTTCTTTGGAGCAAAGAGCATGTATTGATCACCAAATTCTGCACTATTGTCCCTCTGGCATACTGAAATGTCTCATGACAGCATACAAGTGCTCCTGCAGTTTTTGTTCTGTGACCAGGGGCCCTCTGGATCATGGAAAACCTTGGCTCAAACCAGAAGTCTCTAGCTCTTTGCCTGAGACACTGCACAGGGTGGGCAGGTAGCGTGCTGGGGGAGCCTGGAGTGGTGCACAGCCACCACTTTCCACACTCCGGGAGGCAGCATGGAGGCAGAGCCCTGCGAGACAGGAACCTCTAATCCTGATTCCCCAACCATTTTTCTGTGCTTCACTTCTTTTCTGTTAACAGTACAGGACATCTAGATGATACTCTTTGCGGAAAGTTCTCTGTGCCACCAAATGAAGGCAAACCCCTGGGCAGTAAAATGTTAAGGCTACTTTAAAAATTTCCCCCAATGCTAGCTTTATATATTTAATCATAATTTCTGCCAGTTCTAACACCTGTTCTCATCAGCCCTCTCCAGTTGAGGAATTCCCAGCCGATAAAGTAGTGAGCCTGTGAGAACACATCCAGAGGCACACAGCACAGGAAGACCAGTGAGCTTGTGTATATGTAAAGATGTGTTTAATTTCCAACGAGCAAGGAGGCAGTTTCGTCACTGGTTTTACCTGGTCCTCTATCAGGTGACATGCAGTAGATGCCACTGTACAATTTAGGGAAGGCTCGAAGTGCCTCTGGAAAGCCCAAGTGACCAGTTCTCAGTGAGGACTGGGGAGGGGAGGAGGGAAGGTCCTAGTCTATTTGAAGCTGACAAAATTGAACTCGGGGGAGAACAGCTAGTCGCATTCATGGTGCAGAGCAGACAACTGTAGCCGCTTTTTGCTCATGGTAGGCACTCAAACAGTGTTTGTTAATAAAAGTACAATCTCTTGCTCATGCACAAATAGTCTTCTCTAAAATACATCTTTTCATCTTGCAAAGCTAAAACTCTATACCCATTAAACAACTCGCTGTTTTCCTTCCCTTAGCCCCTACTAGCCAACAATCATCCTGCTTTCTGGTTTTCTGAATTTTACTACTTCAGATAACTTATATAAGTGAAATCATACAACATTTGCCTTTTTGTGGCTGGCTTATTTTACCAAGCTTTATATTATATCATGTGACAAGATTTCCTTTGTTAAGTCTGAATAAAATTCTATTGTATGTATAAAAAAAATTTTCAATGAGCACATCACAAGAAGCCTTACTGTCTCTGGGCTTCCAAAACCACAACTGGTTTCCAACAGGACAATCACTTTTGGTTCTTCTTTTATCAAACTACTCGTTTGCTAGGTCCTTCAACGTCAGGTTCAAAAGTCACCTCCTTCAAGAACCCTGCTCTTTGCAACCAGGTGGTCTCTGCGTCTTCTAAGGTCCCAGAGCGCTTTTCCCCTAAGGTACTGATGTTCCAGGACCATCTGTGAGCTGTTACCTTACTCGGAGGTGCAGGGCCTTGTGTTTTTCTTGATCTTGGTCTCCACTGAAAGCCCACTAGACTCCACTACACTCAAGTCAATGTGAGCTTAGAGATTGGAGAAGGGGGTTCTATGGAAGCCAGAACAGACTCCCCGAGTAAAGAACAGAACAGGGTAACGTGCAAAGGAGGAGATGACAGAAATGCTTAACCATTTCTACACTAACACTGGTTTTGTGCCTCGGCAGGTACACAGGCAAGCAGCAGCGTGCTGTATCTTCCACCACTGTCTGGTTTATGCTGCTGAGCCAGCCTCTCTCTCCACCTGGTTCTCGGATTCTCTGATTAGGGCTTTGGGCAGCAGAACATTCTGTCGCCATTAACTCTTGCTTGGCAGCTGATTATTCCTAAACACAGTTTAGCTGCCTATCTTCTCATCGGCCATACTCAGAGGAAATGAGGTTAGGTTAAACAAATACTGCACCAAAGGCTGGATTTGATTTCTAGAGCCGAGAGTGTTTCCTGGGCACGGAGTCTTAAAAAGAATCTCCTATTTGCCCAGGCTAATTTGATATTACAGTGCCCGTAGTTACTGAGTACAAACCCCATCTGTATATCACCGACCGCTATTTCGGACTGGTAAACATGTTTGTCCTTATGGCTGCTGAATATTTAAAATGCTAACATCTCTTCCAGAGTCTTATTTCCCTCAGCACTCGTGACGAATAGCACACTTTTACACACTGTGGACTTGAATTTGACAATTTTCTATTCAGAAAATTTCTTTCCATTACTTGGTCTTATGAAAGGAAAAACACCACATTTATTATCACTTGTAGGGAAACCAGGATTTTTTTGAATGTTCAGAAACTGCACAGTGGAGGGTGTGACTTCGGGTATATAATGTGGGACTCAAACACACAAGAAACCTTGGAATGGGAGAAGAGTGTTTCGGAGTAACAGCAAGTACACAAGAACGAACATGGTAGGAGTCACCCCACGGGCTGCAGGTGCCCCTCAGCAGCCCCTACCTCTTGTTTCTGTCCTCCAGCTGTAGTGTATACACCATGTCGTCAGCAGCGTGCGCCTTGGAGTTACTGTCTCCCCATTTTAGCTTCAGGCTCTGCGGACCGGCTGCAGCACACTCGAGCCGAGGAGGCAGGGGCGGCAATGGCCGGGTTTTGGCTTTAATGAACTGACTGAATGGTCCAGCTCCAATTTCATTTATAGCCTGAATTCTGATCCTGGAGAAAGGGGAAAAAAATACAGGTTATGCAGGTTTAAGAAGCAGCAGTTTTTCATTTGAAATAAACACTGAATGGATTATTTATTACTTGCCCCTAAAGCAGTTATCATGGAATAATAATAATAATAACAACTACATAAAGTAACTCAAGACTATAAACAGAGAACTAGGTACCTCAGAGGAGAGAGTATACTTCCTTTTCCAAAAAGTAATAGCAAAAAACGTATACTGGTATAATATCCCTAAATTCTTTCAATAAATAAATAAATAAGGCTTGCTGTCTGAGAGGGAACATGCTGAAAACAGTTTTACATTTTATTCTAGCAGCATCACTCACAGGTGCACCTCTCATCCCTTCACAGCTTGTCAGCAGCCCTTCTGCAGAACCCACCAGGCCCAGGCCCAGGCCCCCTACTAGGTATGCAGGCATCTCACTGCACTCACTGGGCATTGCGGTGCCAAGTTTTAAGATGTAAACTGCATGTGAATTGTATCAGTGTTTCAAAACACAAGAAAGTGGCCGGTGCCATGGCTCACTAGGCTAATCCTCCACCTGCAGCACCGGCACCCCGGGTTCTAGTCCCAGTTGGGGCACCAGATTTTGTCCCAGTTGCCCCTCTTCCAGTCCAGCTCTCTGCTGTGGCCCAGGAGTGCAGTGGAGGATGGCCCAGGTCCTTGGGCCCTGCACCCGCATGGGAGACCAGGAGGAAGAAGTACCTGGCTCCTGGCTTCAGACTGGCGCAGTGTGCTGGCTGCAAAGTGCCAGCCATAGTGGCCACTTGGGGGGTGAACCAATGGAAAAAGGAAGACCTTTCTGTCTCTCTCTCTAAATTCTGCCTGTCAAAACACACACACACACACAAGAAAGTGAAAAATATGGCCAAAAGATATTCTTAGAGATCAATTTAAAATATTCATGTAATTTAGTTTCATGTACTTCTCCTTTACAGCCATAGTTGTTTTATATTTAAATAGTAAATAACGGTCACAGTAATGAAATCCATCAAATGTCCTCAAAACAGCCTAAAGATTAAAGATTACAGAAGTCAGGAAGTCAACCTAATAATATGGCTGTGGACTGTAAAGAAAAACACATGTTAATTCTAGGTGAAGCGGAGTGGGTCTAGTCTACCCCATCACAGAGTACATTTATGAAACCTAGGGAGGGGTGCAGCTATTTAAGAACTCTGGAAAGTAGAGTAGCTGGAATACTGGGGGACATATAAAATCTGCATTGTCACCAGATGAGCAGAAAGTTTAACGATTCTTCCCCCTCCATTCTACCACTGCCTAGACTCATGGCTGCCTAAATCCAGGAGTGGCCGTGTATATGGAGAGAACTCCAGGAAAAGCCTGGCTCAGAGGGGGTAGGGAAGGAGTCTCTGGACGCTCAGAGTGGTGAATCCCCTACTCCTCTTTTCTCCTTTCCTTCTCTCCATTCCCTGACTGCTCAGCTGTTAGGCAGTCTCATCACACCGACTGTCTTCAGAGGAAAAAACACATGATCCTATCAATTGACACAGAAAATGCATCTCACAAAATCCAACTTTTATTCCTAATTGAAATTCTCAGGAAAGTAGAAGTAGAAAGGAACTTCAACCTGAAAAAAGGCATCTATAGAAATACTTAAAACACACACCAAACTAATGGTGAAACACTAACTGCTTTCCCTGGAGACAGAGCAAGGGTGTCTAGTCTCCTCACTCCTAGTTAACACCAGTTACCAGAAATCCATGGGTGTATAAAAAAGCAAATCAAAACAAATGTCAGACATAGCAAAGAAATAAAACTCAAACTATAACACACTGCTGAAAACATTGAAGACCTACTCAAGCGAAGAGAGACAAAAATGGAAGAAAAAGTGTAAGTTTATTTTGGTGCAAGAAAATTTTCAGTGCAAAAGCATTTTTTTCATTATATGTGGAAGACACGTATTACCAAAGAACTATGCATCGATTTCAAAAAATTTTTGATGTTTTGATTGAGAACACTCATAGTCACACAGTATTCATGGTTTCAAAGACTCTCCACAGTAAGAACATCAATTCTCTCCCCAATTGCTCTACAGGGATAATGCAACACCCCTGCCAAAGGTCCCAGCTGCAGTCTTAGGAGATACTCACTCTACAAGCTTATTCTACAAGTTGTGTGGAAAGGCAAAGGGACGAAAACAGGTGCACAAATTTGAAAAATAAGAATAAAGACAGAAAAAAAAAATCACAGTACTGGACTTTAGGCCTTACTCAAAAGCTGCAGGAATCAAAACAGTGGTAAAATACTTGTAAGGACAGGCACCTAGATCAACACAACAGAACAGAAATTCCAGAAATGAACCTACACAAATATGGCCAACTGATTTTTGACAAAGCATGGAAGTCATTCAATGGACCACAATCTATGACATTTTTAAGGAAACACAGGAGAAATTCATCTAGAAGAGGTGAAAAGGTTTTCAGACATGATATAGAAACCATGATAAGGGACAAAAGAAAAACCTGGATTTCATAAACATTAAGAGCTTTTTGTACTGTTTGGAGAAGGAAGACAAGCTACAAACTGGGAAAAATGAGTGCAAATTATGCTGACAAAGTACTAGTATTCACAATGTATAAAGGCCACTCAAAGATTCAATAGCAAGAAAACAAAACAACAAAAAGAAAACACAGGCACAGTGTAGAACAGTCTTTCCCTCAAAGAAGATACACAGGTGGTCAGTAAATGCAGACACAATCCACATTACTGGCCCAAGGAAAATGCTAATTAAAACCACAATGAGGGGCTGGCGCTGTGGCGCAGTGGGTTAATGCCCTGGCCTGAAGCGCCGGCATCCCATATGGGTGCTGGTTCAAGACCGGGCTGCTCCACTTCCGATCCAGCTCTCTGCTGTGGCCTGGGAAAGCAGCAGAAGATGACCCAAGTCCTTTGGCCCCTGAACCCGTGTGTGAGACCTAGGGGAAGCTCCTGAATCCTGGCTTCGGATCGGCATAGTTCCAGCCATTGAGGCCAATTGGGGAGTGAACCATCAGATGGAAGACCTCTCTCTTTGCCTCTTCTCTCTCTGTGTAACTCTGACTTTCAAATTAATTAATTTAAACAAAAAATAGAAAAACCACACTGAGATACCATCATGTAAAGAAAGTGCTGGGGGGCCGGCGCCGTGGCTCAATAGGCTAATCCTCCGCCTTGCGGCGCCAGCACAACGGGTTCTAGTCCCGGTCGGGGCGCTGGATTCTGTCCCGGTTGCCCCTCTTCCAGGCCAGCTCTCTGCTGTGGCCAGGGAAGTGCAGTGGAGGATGGCCCAAGTGCTTGGGCCCTGCACCCCATGGGAGATCAGGAAAAAGCACCTGGCACCTGGCTCCTGCCATCGGATCAGCGCGGTGCGCCGGCCGCAGTGCGCCGACCGCAGCAGCCATTGGAGGGTGAACCAACGGCAAAGGAAGACCTTTCTCTCTGTCTCTCTCTCTCACTGTCCACTCTGCCTGTCACAAAAAAAAAAAAAAAAAAAAAGTGCTGGGAAGGATAAGGAGCAGCTGACACTCCTTGTGCTGCTGGTGAGAAAGCCAAATGGTACAGTTACGCTGGAAAACAGTTTTCTGATGAATATATAGTCACCACATGACCCAGTATTCCCATTTCTAGGTATCTACTCTAGGGAAATTAATAGTTCACACAGAAGCCTGCACACAAGTGTTCACAGCAGCTATGTGTCTAACACTTAAAGTTAGATGAGTATCTGTCTCCTAATTGGGAACATGGCCAATACTTATCAACGATGAGGCACAGAAAAACTCCACTATGAGCGTCTGACCACAGGCTACCTAGGGTCTTCTCAAGATAAAGCAACATTGGTTTCTCAGTCTTGCATTGGAAAACGCAAATAAACTCTTCCTGACCTCCCACGTGAGTTGTGCAAAATTGTTTTTGAGTTTGGCTCTTTTATTCCTGTGATTGGAATGTAACTGATCTTTCTGCAACTAGAGAGAGAAAATCTCTTATAATCCATAGCTATTATGATGCAGAAGTGACTGTTCTCTTTTCCCTGCTCAGGAAAAGAGAATTAGGACAGACATCAATTCTTAGTCTTCTTTCAGTGGTGGAGCAAATTCCACCACTTCCTGTTTCTCTAGGCACAGGAATTCCTAGAGTCCAGGGGGCCCAGACCCTCTGTGCTGTCTGTTGGCCCACAGCCCTTCAGAGCCAGGCTGGCCTGAGTCCCACGCGTGGTCCTATTCTTTGCTCCGTGCAGCCCAGAAATTCCTTGGCTACTTTAATACCCAAAAGGAAGGGAGGTCATGGGCCACTTGGATTGCTGTTTTGCTCTGATCAAGAAAAAAAGAAAACTAAGAGCTCTGAGTCATTTAAATGAATTAAAAGTTGATTTCTTTTATAAATTCATTTATTTCCCCCAAAGCTGCCACAGTATTTGGGTAAGTACTGCATTCCTTACGTCCCCAGCTCTATGGTTGTCTGACCTATTCTTGAGAAGTGTTTGCTGGGCATATGACATTAGACTAAGGCAAACACACACCATCACAAAGAACATGGTAGCATTTTAACTTCTCTTCTACAGCATAGCTCTTTAGGAGTTTTGTTCATAGGGACCAGGGGGAGAATTGTCTAACACCTTAAGCAACAATTTCCTTATCTCTAAAATGGAAACAGTATGATGTTCTTTAATGTATTTAAAAACAGGATTACTTAAGAGATATAGAAACAGAAAAGGATTCATGGTGGCCAAAAGCACTTTGGTGAACCCTACAGGGCTAATCTATGGAGTTATTCGCCTTGTGACTTCTGTCGAGGCTGTTATTCCTTCCCAGTAGTGAAGAAAGGACACGTGGCGTGTGCACGAGGAACGGCTCGGTGCTCAGCACAGCAGTCATCTCCAGGTGAGCCGTGTGACTGCCATTCCCTCATTTAAAACACGAGCGATCTGCTGCTACCATCTATGTTCCTCCTTCCTAGACGTTTGAGCCACTGACCCAACAACAGTCAAAACGATCAACTTCTTTTTTATTTCTGTTTGTATTTGAAAGGCAGAGAAAGAAAGAGATCTTCTGTTCACTGCTTTACTCCCCAAATGCTTGCAACTGCAAGGTGTGGGCCAGGCTGGCATCAGCGACAGAGAGAGCGAGAGTGTATGCGAGAGAAACCATGTTCTCGTATTCACTGATTCACTCCCCAAATGTCTCCAACAGGTGGGACTAGGCCAGGTGAGAGCCAGGGGCCTGGAACTCCCTCTGGGTCTCCCGTGTGTGTGGCAGGGATCTGAGTACTCTTCTGCTGCCCCTCAGGATGTACATTAGCTGAAAGCTGGATTGGAAGCCAAGGAGAAGGGACTCAAACCATATACTCTGATCTGGGATGCAGATATCTCAAGCCTGAATCTCAGGGACCTAAGCAGATGAGGGATTTTTTTTTTTTTAAACCATATTCAGAAAGGAGAGGGAGAGAGATAGCTCAGAAGTTTAAAAACTAAAAATGACAGTGACAACCACCATGAGCAAACAGCACCGAGGACTTGTCGTTTGCCAGGAAATGTGCTACTCAGATACAGTGGAACTGGGACAGGATCTTCAAAAAGTTCATGGAAAACGTGCATTATGAAAAAAGTACATGATTTCAATATTTAATATTTGTGCATCAAAACAAATTTAGCTTTTAATTCCATTTTCCTTAAACCTTTTGAAAGGCCCTCTTATGATCTCTGCTTTTAGAGATGAGGAAGCTGAAGTTAATCTCAGAGACCTTAACTAACTTGATCTAAATGACATAGAGGCTATTTGATGTTGAAGCCTAGGTTGGACCTTTACAACAATGCTTTTTATTTCCACCCTGACCCCACAAAGTAGAAATTACTTGGTCTACTTTACACCTGAAGCTTGCCTCAGTTTAGTCCTGCGCACTGGTCTGCACAATCGAGACAAAGCACTCTGAACATGAACTGGGCCCTTTTGGGCTCAAAGGGCTCTGTGTATTCTGACATGCCATTCTCGTTCATCATAGCCAAATAAGAGATGATCTTAATTGAAACCATTCTTTCAATGCAGCAGACACTTACCAGTCAACCAGTGTTCACTTTTCTCAGACCATGTTTCATTCAGACATCAACTGCCTACATTTTAAAGTACTCATTTCAACACTTTCTTACCAAAACACACTTTCCTGTATAGCTGATGCATGAAGCAGGCATTAATCAGTTCTAATACTAAAGGAACAATGACAATTGGAATAGAACTGGAGAACAGATAACATAAGGTGATGTGCTCTTACATTCTGGGAAAAATAATAAGAACTCTGGGCATAGGAGTCCCAGAAGGCTAAGGAAGGACTGAGGCAGCCCATTTTGTTACAGGGTGAAAACCAACACCTAATCGCAGTGAGAGGTGACACAAGACTAATGAGCAAAACAAGCAATAACTTGAAGAACAATTCCCACTTCAGAAAAATCAAAGTTGATTTTCAAGTTTTATTAAAATGTATCCCAAACCTACACCTGAGAAGTCTTCTCTTTAGCTGAAGTAACATGTTAATCTTGACATTTCAATAGAGGTATCTGCAGTTCATTTACTTTTTTGCCCTAGCTTTCCTGATCTCAGTTATTTTTTTTAAATCCTAAGCTACATAAATTAAGTACAAGTGAAATGGAATTTTGCGTTCCAATTTAGGGAAGTGATGCAACCCTGAACAAACTCTATCTTGCCAGGATCAATTGCTCCAAGTTTCCAGCAGTCTGCAATATCCATCAATACATTAATAATATTGGTGAAATAAATCAAATTCAGAAGCATATCCTGGATAGATTTTGACTGAATTACACTACCAGTATTGTATTACAGTTAAAATAGATCTAATTCCAGATGCATTCCTGCTTTAGATCACAGCCCTCTACAGCACATTTTGTATGCATACACACACTCACACGTCCAACACTAAATACAGTAAAAGCATAATGACTTCCTCCCCTTATCACGACTGGCCATCCCAGTGCAATGGATGCTGGGAGTGGGGGTGGGTTGTAGAGACTCAGGCAATAGCTAGGGTTAAAAAAAAAAAAAAAAAAAAAAAACCAGCAGCAAAACATGGACTTAAATTTGAGAGGCCGAAGGGCTGAAGAACACAGACAGAGCTCCGGTAGGCTGGCTCACTCACTTCATGCCCACAATGGCTGCGACCCAAGCTGAAAATCTTCCAAATGAGTAGCTTGAGCCATCAACATTGTCTCCTAGGATGTAAATCAAAGAGAGGCTTTAATCAGAAGCTGGGGTGGGGGGCGGTGCTGTGGTGCAGTGGTTTAAGGCCCTGGCCTGAAGTGCTGGCATTCTATATAGACACCAGTTCGAGTCCCAGCAGCTCCTCTTCTGATCTAGCTTTCTGTTATGGCCTGGGAAAGCAGTAGAAGATGGCCAAGTCCTTGGGCCCCTGCATCCACATGGGAGACCCGGAAGATGCTCCTGGCTCCCAGCTTCAGATTGGCACAGCTCCAGCCACTGCGGCCAATTCGGGAGCAAACCAGTGAATGGAAGACCGCTCTCTCTCCCTCTCTCTCTCTGCCTCTCCTTCTTTCTCTGTGTAACTCTGACTTTCAGATAAATAAATAAATCTTAAAAACCAGAAGCTGGAGCTGGGATTCAAATCCCGGCTCCCCTAAGTAGGATGCAGGAGTTCTCATTAGCTTCTTCACTGTGAGGCAAAATGTCCACCTGGGCTTTTGATAGTTCCTCCCTCCCCCGCTCCAGCCTGCTATCTGATCAACAAATTAAGAAAATACGCAAGAAGAGGATAATCATCAGGCAACTTCAAAAGAAGCATAAAGTCGTAGCTTAAATACAGAAAATCCCTCTGGGCGGGGAATGATGTTTTTAGAATAAAGACCTTCCAAGAATGCTTTCTGGACGGGGAACCAGAGCTGGCCTTCCACCAAGCTCCTTCTCCTGCAGCTCCTCTGAAGCCAGTGCTGCCACCCCAGCGCCAGGCACAGGCTTGTCTTCTCTCGTCCTGCCTTGATTGGGGGAAAAACCATAAATGTCCTGCACTGCTGAAAGGGTAACACCGGATTTCCACAGATGCGTCAATCACGCTCTGCCCTGCCACACGCAACCAGGTAACTTACTGAATGCTTACTACGTGCCAAGGCCCTACACCTGGACCTTGAGGCTGTCCAGGGGGGCTGCGGGGCTGGGGGGCAGAGGTGGGACCTGTGGGCCCCTCAGACATGGGTAGAGTGTCCTTCACAAGCAGGCAGCCAGCTGTGGCTGGAAAGCCTGTCTCCAGACCGACTGGCATCTCCCCCACCAACAGCTCCCTGTGCTGCCTGCGTGACCTTGCGGCTTTCACTCACACCTTCAGGGTGGCTACAGTCTTCCACCCAGAGCTGGCAGGGGAAGGGGCTGAGGCCCTGAGGAGGAGACAGGCAGTCTTCAGGAGACCTCCCGCCCCGCCACTATCTCCATGAGCCCCAAGCCAATCAACATACAGTACGTGAAATCCTTGTCCAACGGGCACCCCCACAGAATGATCCAATCGAAAAACAAAAAAACCAAAAAAACAGTAATGCCTTAAAACCCCAGACACTTCCTGCTCGGGCACCTGCTTGGTCTCTTCTCCAACCAGATGCTTTTTCTGCTGCTTGCCAATCAAATACAAGTTTCTAATCTGTCAAATAAAGGTTTCTGCCTCTTTGCAAATTGTTTCCTGGCTTTTCATTACTACACTAAGCTGAGGAAAAGAACCCGCGAAACTCACTCCGGCAACTGCCTCCCCTCCAAGATCAGTATCAGACTGAACATTTCATTTAAAAACACACGACAGCTCTGTTAGTAGGGAGTTAAAATTATTACTCCCATTTTACAGTTCAGGAAACTGAGAGCCTAGATAAACTTATGGAGGTCACAGAGGCAGTAAGTTAGGGCCCCTGGATTTAACCACAGCAGCCACACTCCTCCTGTCCCTCTGAGCAGCCCCTCTCGTCCTGTTAGGATGGAATGATGGGTGATGGGCTTCCTGGCAGCCCAACGGAAGTGCTTCTCGTGAGGGGCTACCTCAAAAAGTTCCTGGAATTGTGGAATTAAAAAGGGTAAGTTTACAAATGTGCAAACCAATTTTTGAAATCTATGTGTAGCTTTCTTATCATATGTATTTCCAATGAACTTTTTGAGGGTTCCTATATAGCAAAGATTCAATCAATTATTTTCATCCCCCTTTGACTTGGGACAAAGAGTGCAAAGCAGCATAACAAACAAATCTAATTGAAGTTGTCGTCATTTGCCAGCTAGTGTGAGTCAACCATGTAAAGAGGTTGCCAAAATAAGTCATCTAAGCAACCTTCCCAACTGCCTAGCCTGGAGAATGAGGAAGGTGCACAGCCCTGCTCTGCTCCTGGCCAGCCAGGCCTTTCCTGGAGGTCTGGGTCATCGAGAAACAGAAAGCACCTGCAGCAGAGGGCAGAGGAGGTTGTAGGGAACCACGCTGATGGAGACCATCGGATATGAGCACAGTGAGGGGTGAGACAGTTTCCAAAGCAGGGCTCACACGTAGGTACAGTGCCAAGTTCTGCCGGCAACTCACATACAGCGACGTGTAAGAATCACTGTTGGTAGGCAGAGGTTTTCACACTTCAAAATGCATCACAAATCTTCCTGAAGGCTAACTGAAGCCCAGGGTGAGGCACCACCCTTAGAATTTCTGATTAAGAGGGCAGGGGTATGGTCTGAGAATTTGCAGTTTAACCAGTTCTCAGGTGGTGCTCATGTTGCTGGCTTAGAGACCCCACTTTCCTGAGAATCACTGCTCTAGAGGAAAGTACCAAGGTCAAGTTGGTTTTATAGACTGAGACCTGACAAAATGTAAGCAAGACACTGGAAGAGAAAGTCACTCCAAAGTAGAAGTGACTGCCTGGTGAGCAGAGGCTGGAATTCTGCCTGGGCACTAGGGATGCTCAAGCCAGGGCCAGACAGGGTGACATCAGGTGATCGAACACCTGTCTCGGCTTGCCAGGCCTGTGACTGTTGGCAGATACATACAAAGCGAAACTTGTGCCTCCAAGTTTAATAATTTATTTTTTGGCCTTCCAACCAAAATACAAATGCAATTCCAAACTCAGTTCTAAACTTGAAAGCAATGCCTTTAAAAACAGCATTGCTCTTCCAACCCAATTTCATACAGGATGTGTTAGCAAGCCAACAGGTAGTTCTGCAGGCACCATGGGAGAAAGGATACGTTCACTGAAAAGTCTTTTTGGCATCAGAAGATTACCAGAGGGGCTGGCTCTGTGGTATATTGGGTTAAGTCACCGCCTACAGAGTGGGCATCCTGTTTTGGCACCAGTTCAAGTCCTGGCTGCTCCACTTCCAATCCAGCTCCCTGCCATATATGTCTGGGAAAGCAGCGGAGGATGACCCAGGAGCTAGGGCCCCTGTGCTCATGTGGGAGACCCAGAAGAAGCTCCTGTCTCCTGGCTCCAGATCAGCCCAGCTCTGGCTGTTGTGGCCATTTGGGGTGTGAACCAGTGGATGGAAGATCTTTCTCTCTCTCTCTCTGCTTGAAGCCTTTCAAATACATAAGTAAATTAAAAAAAAAAAAAAAAAAAAAAACTTTACCAGAGAGGTGCACAATCTTGTCCTGGCAATACCAACAATGGATGGGGTGTGGGCACAATGTGTAATTGTTGATGTTTAAAACATACACACAAGGAACCCAGGAAACATGTCTGATACAAGCTCCGTGTGCCTGTAAAAATGTTTCATTCTACAATTTTTATCTAGAACATTATGATCTGTTCACTTATATTTTAACCAATTTATAGGAAAGAGAAAGGTGAGGCTGGAGTTGATTGGACTGAAATTATATCCTTAGTTCCTTGAAATGCTCATTTTGTATTTCACTATAATTACCACAGTTGTATTTTTGAAACATAAAAGAACAGGACTTCATGTTGCCCAGTGTTCTGCTATACAGTATTTAGTTATGTACTACAGAAACTAAATTCCTAAAGCTGTGCAAAGGTTGGTCTTAAATATGAATATTTTAATATCTTGAATAAGATATACAATTTATAATTTACTGATTGGCAAGCAAAGACTTTGGCCTAATTTTGTTTTTCTGGACAAGAACACAATTTGACTAGAACCAGCGATTTGTCTTTTAGAATGAAAGCTATCCAATTTTCATGTAAGCTGTCTCAAGTGGTATTTTCCAAGTCATCTAGTAAGGTTGAAAGGTGACATCTTCTCAATATGACTTTCTTCTCATACTCAGCTCAATGTACTAGCCTAGGCACATTAATATTAAACTATTTATGCTACTTCCATTAAATATTTTTAAACAGAGTTGAGGTTTTACTCTCAAAATCTAAGCTCATCACTCCATATTTCCACACTACCAAACCATTTCTAGCATGTCTTAAAGTCAACCACTTACGCAGAAGAGATCTCCGAGAATTCCAGTCCTTAAACCATGATTCCCAACATCTTTTCCTTCAGATCTAGATTTCCCCGGAGATCTTGGTTGTGCCCCTATCAAAAACAGTCCACATGCCTCCAGTGCCATTCTTTTGCAAATCTTAAAATTTTAAAATCAGCTAAGCCATCACAGCAAGAAGTGAAATTCTTGAGCTAACATCTTGCCCCAGAAACCCTTGTGACCTGAACAGCCAGTGTTCAGAGGACTGACCTGAGGATCCGAGTCTACTCTGAGCTAGGGTTAGAGAGGAGTCAGGCAGACACAAAACCCTCCAGGGAGCTTTTCCCCAGCTCTTCGACTCTGGGGGAACAAAACGACACAACCCCCTGGACCTCTGGTCCCTCGGTCCCTTGGACACAGCTGGGAGATGACATTCTCTTGAGCAGTTTCCCCCGGAGGTTGACCTCATGGTCAGGTTTTCTTAAAGTGTCCTCACTTGGGAAATCACCCAAGGTCAAGGTCTGAGTTTAATCACTTCTGATTTCCTCAGCACCTGGCTGGAATGCGCTGGACACAACAGGCCCTTGGTATATGGTTAACAAACAGGAGTAAAGATATCTCGTTTCCTGGGATTGGCAAAAAGGCTAAAAATGAAATACTGTTCCTGGCCTGCCTCTTCACCTGTTCAGATGCTCACTCACGTGCCTCTTCTCACCAGGCTGACCACTGTGAGCCAAGGTCCTCCTCTCCGAATCTCTACTAGGACTCTGAGCACAACGCGTTTTTCAACATGGAAGGAGGTCATAATCACCCATTATTTGACATTGCTACTCAAGTATTCCCAACTCTGTGGGTGCTCTGAAGGCAAGGACAGTGTTTAAGGCTCACAGGGTACAGTACTCTGCCCAAGAGTGATATGCCAGGATGAAAAGCTACACACACACACACACACACACACACACACACACACACACAAAAGCAAGCTCACCAATATTGTTTTGAAAAGCCAAATTAAGTGAGATGATAAATCCTTTTTAAGTTGCAAACTGATATCTCTCTACTCCTCCGTCCTTATAAAGCCACCAGGATCTAATCATGGGGGCCACACCACAGGGATCTAGTCAATTCCCAAAGGCCCTGTCAATAGCATATCTGAATTCTATTTCCACCCTCTTAATACCATAAACTGAAGGAAGACTGGGGGGTGTGTGTGTGGGGGGATCATATTCAAACCACAGTCATGATAATCTTAACGACAATGTTGTACAGTTGCTATGTGCTGCTGGGTTCTCCTAGGAGCATTTAATGGTGATTTATTCTTTACAATGTGCCTACGAGGTAAGTAATATTGTTCTTATTTTACAGAAGACAATGAGACACAGAGAGGTTAAGTAACTTGACTAAAGACACACAGCTGATGACCCAAGTGTGACTCCTTGCTCCTCTATACCTCCCTGGGAAACTATTCCATGTGACTAAAGGAGATACCCTGCTAAGGCACATTTGAATAACCACAGGTGGTTCCTGCATGTCTTCTAATGATACAATCCTGTTCAGCCACAAACTTTGTTTTGCGTGACAACTTGGAGATAATACTAAATGACTGGCAATTCTGAGAGGTAGAAAAAAAGATGTGTTGGAAGAGTGCCCCAGGTAAAGAGGTCTGGGGAAAAGAGAGAATGCACAAGTTACCTGAATTCTGTGCACTGGATGTGTTCCTAGCAAAATCCCAATTAAAATCTGTATCACAAACACACTCTAACATGGAGTCCGCCTTTGAGGAATCAGAATGGTGGTGGAGTCTTGCTTTGAGTCCATGGGTCAGAACAGAGGGTGGTCACGGAGTGAGATGAATTACAGTGGAAAGACAAAGAAAAAGTGATAACCCAAGTGACCAAGTCGGGGGCAGGAGGGGTAACTGATTTAAAGTGCTCAGTGAAATCCTTCCTCTGGGGTTAGGGATGGTGTGAATTTGTGACTGACTCAGTAAGTGTCAAGCAATACAAGATTTTCAGCTCTGTTACTATCGCGTGCTCAGATGTCTTGGTGCAGCTTTATGTCCACTCTCTTGCACTTACCTGTAGGTGGTTTCTGGAAGGAGATCTTTCACGATGTGGGTGGTAGTAGTGCCCACGGTAATGCTAGTGTCTCCGAGATCAATGTTGTAGGCAAGGATTTCAGATCCATTATTGCACGGCTCTTCCCAGCTCAGTACAAGGCACACAGAAGGTGAATCAGGGTAGGCATTGAGGGGCTCCTCCTCCAGGACACAGAGAGTGGAGACGGGGTCAGGGGCAGATGCTGGTGTCTGGCAAAGCACAAGCTCACTGTAGGGCCCTGCTCCTGCTTGATTGAAGGCCTGAGAAACAACAGGAAGTCAACAGTCACTTCCCAACATCAGCATACCCCAAAGCTGCTGTGTTACCAGCGTGAAATATCCAAAGTACACATTTGATTGCTAGATATACAGGTAGGAATAAATTCTAGGAAACATTCACTTCAATCTAATGACCGCTCTCCCCAAAGCGCCAATCACATCTTTCTGTTAATAAAGTGAAAGACAGCATGGCCATCCCACCTCTGGAGAAAGTAATTCTAAAGGAATACTTCCCACCTGCAGGGCCCACTTTACTTTATTCATCAGCTTAGAACATGCTGTGGTAGACACAGCAGGGTTCTCATCTGCCTTTTACAGAGAGAACTCAGTTAATACAACGTAGGCTCAGGTTTGGAGGCAAAGCTGGCACTGGAATCTGCCTCCCCTGATTTTAGGGCCTCGTGCTGCCGCGAACAGCAAAAATAGACTTGAGAGAAGATGCCTGTGTTCCATGTGAACGAACAACTCACATCTCTCACAATTCTCATCTGTCCCTCTTTACTGGCAAGCAAATGCTGACTTTTCCTTTGCTTTAGTTCTAAGTTTATTATTTTATTTTTTATTATTATATATTTATTATTCATTTCAAAGGCAGAGTAAGGGGGGGTGGGGAGAAGGAAAAGAGAGAGAGAGGAGAGAGAAGGAAAGAGAGTGATCTTCCAACACTGGTTTCCTCCCCAAATGCCCACAACAGCTGGGGCTGCGCCTAAAGCCAGGAGCCCAGGTCTCCCACAGGGGTAGCAGGAACCCAAGTACTGGGCCGTCATGCGCTGTCTCCCAGACTCAGTAGGAGGAAGCTGGATGGGAAACAGAGGCAGGACCCGGTCCCAGGCACTGTGATGTGGGATGTGGGCACCCCAAGTGGCGGTTTAACCTGCTGCGCAATGCCCACTCTGTCAGCTTCTCAAATACTTATTGCTTAGTCTCCAGGACCAGGATTCTTGGTCTTCCTCCTCTCTCATCTGCTCCTTTTTCTCGACTGCCTTTGCCGGCTGCTAGGATCACTCTGGTCTAGCTACGCTGGTGGGCATCAGGGCTGCAGTGCCTAGACACCTCCCCTCTTTTCCATCCCTGCTCAAACTCTTGAAGATCTCATCTTGTCTCAGAGTCCAATGCTATTCCTATCATACTCTGAATCTAGAAGTGTAGCTCAGACCTTTGCTTAAATACCGCCTAGTGTACCTCGTCAAGTGCCAAATGAACACTACCACCGCTTGTCAAAGAAACACCCAAAGCAAGTGTCTATGCAATTCCTCATTTCCACCTAGTCTCTCCTTACAAAAAACCTCACTGAATTTCCAGTTGCCAGGTCACTGCACTCCTAACCCCGAGACATCCTGCGAGACCTGTCTTCCTCTCCTACCCTCGTCCAGGCCATCAGCACACCCAGGACCACTCTAGCTCATGAACACTCCCTCCTTGACTGCGTGTTGTAATGACCTCCTCACTGGTGTATGTTCAGCCTTGCCCCATAGACTACAAAGGTATTTCAGAAAGCATGTGGGAAAATGTGATTAAAAGGAGTTTATTTTAGAGCAAAACACTCTGAAATTCATGTGTAATGTTTAGCACAAGACTTATTTTCCGCAAACTTTTTGAAGCCTCTTCATATATGTGTAGGAATCAGAGCAATACTATTAAAACATGAGTCAGATTTTGCAGTTCAAGTTCCTTCAAAAGTAAACTGGAGAGTTCATTTGGAAGTTTATTCTGAATCAACTTTGAAGTCCTAATGAAAGCCTAGAAGATCCTATCAGACCTGCTCACCGCCACAGTTCAAACAAATGCACCGGCACTCTGCCTTCACACCTGCTACCCTGCTCCAGGGACAGCGGCGTCCTTGCCGCTCTGCTCCCAGCTCAGGGCCTCTCCACTTGCCCCTTGTGTCCGGAAAGCTTCGTCCCAGACATCCGCACAGCTGACTAACTCTCCCTCAGGGCCCCTCTCTGTCTGTATCCCTCCCTGTGCCCGGCCCCTGTGAGCCCCCTCATTTCTTAGTTCCTTTCATCATAGCACCTGTTGCCAGCAGAGCTTTCATTTTATTTATTTAGTCCCTGATTCGAAGCACCTTTGGAAGGACAAGGCTGCCTTCTGTCTGGCTCACTGTTGTGAACTGAAACTGTACCTAACAGAGAGTATGTGTTCAACACATTTTATTAAAAAAATGTTTTCCCTTCCCTGGCTAGGCAGGGACAGTGCCCCGCCACAGCAAAAAGAAGTTACGAAAAGACAGACCTTCCTCACTCAACTTCCCATATTTCCTGTTGTCTACAGCATGCGGGTATCTCCAGTAACATCTTAGCCGGCTGTACCGTAGCTCCCACAGCCTTACTTTGAGGTTTTATTTTTGGACACAAATTTATCACAAGAGTAGAAAAGTAAGACACTCAGATACTTCTGTCACTTCAGGTTTTGTAACACCATATAATAGAAAGAAAGGACATAGCTTTTATAACTGGAGTTTAGTTCCCAATTTAACAAAGCTGTGATCTTAGGCATGCTAATCTCTTTGAGCCTGTTTTCTCAGATGTGAAGTGGGGATAGTAAAACCTGATTCACAGAAACAGACTAAACTAGTGGAATAAAACCCTGGCAGACTGTCAGGCTGACAGTAGGTTCTTTGCTTCCTTTCTTCTCACTGGGAAAATAATGAATGAAATAGCATTCTTCCTACTTTTTCAAAACCATTTTGAACTAATTTTAGACTTACAGAAAAGTTACAAAAAAAGGTACAGAGAAATTTCCACATTGCTCTTACTTCACTTTCTCTAATATTAACGCTTTACATCACCATAGAATAATGATTAAAACAGTAAAATCTTCAATAATAACACTATAAACCATATATAGACTTGATTCAAATATTACTGATTTTTCCAATATTGTTTTTTCTATTCTAGGTTTCTACCCAGGATTCTACCTTCTTTTACTAGCTTGGCTATCTGGAAAATTTTTTCTTGACTTATACCATTTACTATTACTACTTTTCAGAGAAAACTTTTAAAGTATGTTTTACTAAGTAATAGTATACCTGTATTATACAAAATGTTCCATATGAATAGAATGCCTTTGATATTTCTTAATTAAAATATTACTAAGGAAGAATAAAAACATCAAAAATTTCTGAGAAAAACCATAAATGTTTTGCCTAATTTTGATAAAGCATAGTAAGTACTGAAATGATTTCATTTATAAGGAATCAAATATTCAAAAGAATATTCAGGCTTAATCTGACTTTATGGAAATGCCAAATTAAAATATTTCACATATGGTCCATAGATACCAAGAACCCAACAGAGATGTAGATGATTTTTCCTGGCAATACCCTTCAGCACAGTGGTGGCTGTCTTAGGAGGACTAGCCCCTTCATAGGATCTGACTCATCAGCATAGACGTTTACAAATATTTTCCACTTCCGATGTCAATTCAGGGAGGCAAGATTATTATGTGGGTTCTATTCTTATCTTAAAATACAGTTTGGGGCAGTCAATACTAAGTGACAATATATGCCCTGAAAGGTAAAAAGACCATTTTAAAGAGACTCTGAAATGCAAAAGGCACAGTGGAGTGAAGCTGTGTGCTGTGGTGACAGACAGCTCTTTATTTATATCCTGCCTTGTTCCAAGTATGGGAGTGTGGCACATAATTTAACCTTTTCCCAATGACTCAGCATCGCTGAAAAACAAAGATCAGATAATGTGCTGTGACAATGACTCATGGACAAAGGGCTAATGACATCCCAGGTGCTCCATTCGCAAGGAAGGAAGGACTGTGTGTGACAAGAGTTTAATTACAAATGCTTAAGACAGTGCAGCCTACAGAATTTAACAGAAAAGCTACAGTTGATCTGGGAAACTGACTTATGAAGGGAATATTTTCTCCAAGGAGGCCAGAGGCACAGAGTGTGCTTGTAATACACAATTCGATCCACACTCTAAATCTAGTGGGAACTTAAATCTGGCATCATTGCTTCTTTATCTGTTCCAATCTAAATGTCTGTGAAAACAGAACTCTTCAAGGTCAACAACCACAGCTGATTATTCTTTGTAGCTTCCTTGATTATCTTTTGGGCCTGGCACAAAGTAGTGCCCAAGAAATATTACTGAACAACTGGAAAGCATCGAACAAATCACCTATCTTTCAGGATAACTGAAGCTCTACAAAAGGGAAAATCATTGATTCAAGTGAATTGAGTAAAAGTAAAGCCATGATTAATGACACACTTTGGGGTGAGGCTAAGAACCAACTGCTCCTGACCTCCTTCTCTTGGAGTCTCCAGTGGAGCCTCAGCAATGGTCACTGGGAGGTGAGAGGTGGGTAGAGCAGCTCAAATTACTCTGATATTCGGCTTTGGAGCCACTGAGCAGGTGGCATATGAATTTTCTGTCTTTTGTCAGTTTTAAGCGGCTTTCCCATGGAAATATGCACTTTAGTAGTTAAAAGGCCCCTTCCCGAAGAACATGTGCCACGCTCCCCTTGGACTAAGCATTTACTGAACGAACTGACACACAGAAAGATGCAACAGCACTGAGAAGTGGAGTGGAGAATCTGGATTTTTTTTCTTATCTCATGGGACCACCTAGAGACGCAGAAGTTAAATGTAAACTATGGAAACAACCAAATTTAAATTTATTTAAAATGACTCCCCCACAACACACACACCCCCTCCCCTTGGTGGCTTCTCAGCGTGTCTCTCGTGGAACACTCGTCCTTGTGAGCACCATCTGCAGGGCATCAACCTACCTGTAATCTGCAGCAATACTGGGCAGCAGGCAACAGATCTCTTATCTCAAAGCAGGTGTCTGTCCCATGATAAACGAGCTCTAAGGATTCTTCATCTTCTCCCCATTCCAACCTGTACTCTGAGATGTCGGCCCCAGAGCTCTCAGGACTCTGGAAAGCAGAAAGGAGTCAGGAGTTCCACTGAGAAGAACATCCTGTGCTTGTGTTCATGTTTGAGCAATGCGCCCCAGGATATTCCAAATACACATACAAGAAAAGCATGGAAGAGACACCCAACTTCCTCTCAGTCTTGGCTAGTAGAACATCCACGGTTCTAAATGACACAGTCAAGTGTCAAGGGAGATTACCACATAAGGAGGGAAAAAAAATAACACCTCCACATGTACTTGGGCTTTATGGCTTATTCATAACTACTTATGTTTGAAGGTAAAGTGGAAGGAGCAAAAATTGATGTGAAACACACGGCTCACGTACCTCCCAGCCTACCAGGACACATCCATCGGGCGTGAAGGAAATACAAGGTGCTTTGCATTGTCCAGGAGGCCCCGCAGCAGTGGTGATTTCCGAGACATCAGAATAGGGGCCGTACTGAAAGAGAAGAGCACGCGCAGGGCTGGAAGGGAGTGTGTGCGAGTGTGTGTGTGAGTGTGTGTGTACAAAAGCTTACAACCAAATGAGGGCCAGCATCACCACCAATACCAGCACAAATGATTCACAATTTTAACCTAGTGGTTTTCATTTTCCACTGTACACACCTAAGGCGTTCTCTTACATAGGTTCCCAGAACAGTAAACACCTATTATATTTAGAGTACTTCAGAAAGGTCTTGGGAAATGAAGTTAGAGATATTTATTTTGCTGCCAGAATTTCTGAAATCCACGTAATTTTTTAAAAAGTCCTACACAATTTGTTTTGAAAACCTCTTATGTCTTTTTTTTTTTTTTTCAGAAGGACTAATTTTTAGGGCATAAAAAATCCACTTGGAATTGCTGGTTATGATACTCCAGGATTCTAGGTATTTCATCAGGGGGCCTCATCAGCTCAGCCACTGAGAAGGTTTACTCTACATTCATCTCGTCTCTGTTTTACCACCGCTGAGCACAAGGCCTGAAGCTTCACTGGAGATGAACACATTTTGAGAGCGCCTCAACTACCTGAACCATGCATTTCCATCATGGAGTGCGTGGCATATTTTAAAGGGTTGGGGCAAACAGCAAAATCACGCCAGGCTAATGAAGTAACCATGCTTTTCAAACTGAGGGGAAAAAACAAAGTCCCTTATTTTCCACCAAAGCTTGTGAAGATACTTGGCAGCGAAGAGCAAATTCTAACAGGGACTTGGGCCGGGAACGAGAGTCACGCAGAGGGCTGACTTCCGATACAACAGGAGTAAACCAAGGCTGAAGGGACTGTCTTCCTCTGAGTGTGGAGGGCGTGAGAAGGTCACATTGAAGTCAGCACAGCTGCACATTTATCTGTGTCATGGCAGATTCTGGAAAGCTGACGGGGGAATGGCAGGCAGCGCGAAGGCAGGCCGCGGCAGCGCCAGCGATCGCCACCATCCACCTTCTTTTACTTCGGCAAGTCTAAGCCCAGTGACAGGCTTTCTTATCTCCTCACCAATGTGGGTTTCATGTTTAGTTTAGGCTTTTTTTCCCTCTCTTTTTCATGTTAAGTATCTGTGCTGTATCTGAAATTTTTTGCTAGTGGGGAATTAGGGAATTAGGAGAGATGTAGTCCTGATCAAATGTGAGATCTTTCTTCAGACCAAACATCTTCCTAGCCAGCTGTGGCTGACAGGGAGCTGACTTAGACACACTTCACTTCTAGAATGCCTGAACAGGACCACTGAGCAGAAACGTCACTGGCAATGTGGCATCACTGTCAGTTGGTTTTCTCACCTTTTTTTTTGACAGAGTTAGACAGTCTGAGAGAGAGAGAGAGAGAGAGAGAGTGAGAGAGAGAGAGAGAGAGAGAGAGAGAGAGAGAGAGAGAGAGAGAAAGGTCTTCCTTCTGTTGGTTCGCTCCCCAAATGGCCACTATGGCCAGTGTGCTGCGCCAATCCGAAGCCAGGAGCCAGGTGCTTCCTCCTGGTCTCCCACGAGGGTGCAGGGCCCAAGCTCTTGGGCCATCCTCCACTGCCCTCCTGGGCCACAGCAGAGAGCTGGACTGGAAGAGGAGCAACCGGGACAGAATCCGGCGACCCAACCAGAACTAGAATCTGAGGTGCCGGCGCTGCAGGCGGAGGATTAGCCTGGTGAGCCGCGGTGCCGGCCCTCACTTCTAAACATTTTGTTACTTAATTGTTTTTGCATGGATCTCATCTATACAAACCACTGGTCCTTCTGGGTATGTGTAGGGGTGCTTTGCATCACTTTTACTCGAATTCTTTCTGCTTTCTTTAATCTTTCTCTGACGCACCAAAATGTGGGTTCTGGGCCACCTATTTCTCATTACGAATCTCCTTCAAATCCACATCATTTTGCAATTCCAAAGTCAGGGGAAGAGCCCCTGCTCTTGCGGATATGACATAGACCTAAATACTCTAAATCTTTGACATTGCAACCTGCCCACTGCAGGTGGGACCAATGGAGGGGCCAGAGTATTCTCAAGTTTGAAACAAAAAAAAACACAAACCTACTGGTGTCCCTAGCCTCTCCTCTACTCCAGCTCTAAAACTGACCTAAGTCATTGTGGGCTCATAAGGCAATATGGCATAGAATTCAGATTTGGACTACTATATAGTCTAAGTTTTCCACAACTTATAGAGTCAATGAGATAACAGGAAATTAGTCTAAAACTATCAGACGCATTTACAGGTGATGTCTTTATTACCCTTGCGTGATTATCTTAATAGAACGATATGAACACTAAAGAAACAGAACATTCCTAAAAACTGCGATGTCTATATGAAACCACCACCACAACTGGGAAATGCGCATTTAAATATACTTGTTTAAGGGTTGTCATGATTGGATGGATGGAGACTGCCTTCTGCCCGTGGTGGGTGGCGTCATACTTACCCCTCCGTCATTCAGGGCTCTCACCCGGAAGCGGTACACAGTTCCGGGCAGCAGGTTGCCCACAGTGCACTCGAGTTCGGGCCCGTGGTACACCTCCGAGGCTACAGCCTCGGGCTCCGTCATCTCCACACTGTACTCGGAGACCTCACAGCCACCTTCAGATGCAGGAACATCTGGAAACCAAGAAGTTCTCTCTCAGAGCGCGTCTGTGCTTCCAGGACAGCCAATCACGCCTGATTTTCCACAGGTTTCGCAAAATACCATGCAGGGGAGCTGTCTTAACTGTCTGCCTTACAAAAGAACCTTTCCCCCACCCATCCAAAAACAAGAAAGTTCCTGAATGACGTCATCCACACTTTGCAAAACAAGTGTGTCTCAGTATATAGTGCATCACATTAATACAAGTAATTCCAAAATAACAAAAGCATCAGGCAGATTTCTTCACACTCTTAAGGAAAGTAAAGGAAAAAAATCTCTTTAGCCTGAAACCAAGGGTCATGCTAAATCAGGATACAGGACTCAACACTGGCACAATATTTTATTCTACTTTAGATATAAATGTGAGAAAAGGCAATCTGCTAGAATCCTGCACATTTATACTTGCAATTGTATAGCATCTAAACTGCTGACATAACAGGAGATGCTAACGTGGCTTAAGTCAATGTGAAAACACCAGGACCCACAGGGCAGCAATGGGGGGGGGGGGTCACAGACAAAGAGGAGGAGGAATCTGAACCAGTTCTTGGATTAATCTCTAAATTAAGCACTATTTTTCTTTATGAATAAAGTTGCAAAATTCCTGCAAAAGATGGGCTTTGCTGAAACTGTCCCTAGAAAAGTGCCCAGGGAAGGGCAGAGGAGGAGCAGCAAGAGCAGCGTCATCAGGAAGAGGAGGATGAGTGACAGCGCTGCGGCTGTCTGGGGACGTAAGCCCGAGTCACACAGGCCAGCGACAATAGGGCGATCGCCAGAGGAGGGAAAAAAAAAGGTTTTCGGAAGGAAGCTTTGAAACTTAATTACAAAGCCTTATGCCTTAGTCTCCAATAGTTCGAATTATCAATGGTAACGTGAAGATTTGCTCACTCACCCCACTCTAAGTGGACTTCTTTGTGCTTTGGTCTACCCAGAACCCTCGGCGGCCGACACTGACCTGGTGCGATGCTTAGTGTGCGAACGGGGAGGCTTTCAGAACACTGCAGGAGGAACACCAGAGACGATCAGCTCTCAGCTACTATGAATTCATCACATCTCTACACCAGCCGGCAAATCCCCCCCGTAACTGTACATGGGGCCATGGGGCTGCATCCTGATTGTGTATATGTTACTATGTCTTGTTTTTCCTTTTGAGAGGCAGAGAGGGAGAGAAAGCAAGAGGGAGTGCTTCCATCTGCTGGTTTGTTTCCCAAATGCCCACAAGAGCCAGGACTGGGCCAGACCAAAGCCAGGAGCCAGGATCACAATCCAGGTCACCCACGTGGGCAGCAGGAACTCAACCACTTGAAACGTCACTGCTGCCTCTGCCTGGGTAGGAAGCTGACCCAGGAGCTGGAGCCCAGATGTTGAACCCAGGTGCACTGGTAAGAGATATGGATGTATTTAACTACTAGGCTAAATGCCCACCCGATTATCCTATCTTTTTACACAAATACTATCTTCATACAAGTGTGCCTGTGTGTTTTAAGTGTGGACATAGACTGCGTATAGCCCTGGTTAAAATCAAGAGCGATTCCTTCTGAAGTCAGGTTATAAGGTGTGAGTGTTGTACATCCAAAGCACACGATTATTCTCCTTTAAGCCAACTGAGAAAGACTCTTCATGAGACAGAGGAAAACACAAAATAACGGCTGGATGAAATTTTAAAATGGTGCCATAACTGGCCAACTATTCACATAGAGCAGAAAAGCAAATAGTCAACATTAATCAACAGCGTCTGATATTAACCAGCAGGTTTTGTTAACAAGTAGGATCTGGTTGTGTAGGGCTGAGGGTGTAGAGGTTGATCCTCTGGCTTGAGAGAAGAGAAAGCAAGGCAGAGCCATGCTGCTCAACCAGACTCAATCTCTCTCTCTCTCTCTCTCTCTCTCTCTCTCTCTCTCTTTCAATGGTTTCAAGCCATAATGTTAAAGATCTCTACAGTGAAAACAACGTTGCCTCTTATCTACTTTTCTGAATCTAAGTTAAAATCACATAGACAATTTTCTCATTTCTAGGCCACTTCATGCACATTTGTTAGGCTATTCTGAATCTATGAACACACCCAGTGGTTGGAGCTGCCTCCTGACATGGTAAGTGGCTGGCAGACAACAGGAGAAGGACTGCTGCCTACAGATGTGTGTGCTGGGCACTGCACCACAGCCTGTTAACTGTCGTCACAGACTTATTTGGCTTTTACAACAGATTTCCAGCAGAGGGCAGTGAAGTGCTTTAAGGAACGTGCGCACGTCTGAAATTCACCCACGGCTGATAGAAGTAACAGCAGAGACGTGTGGGAGGGTGCATCTTTCTTGCTCTGATTTCTATACTTCTGTTATCACTGGAATAATTGAGGCATTCCCATTTAATTAATAACTGAGGCACTCCCCATTTAACTAACACAAATTCTAGACAGTTTTCAACCGTCACCTGCAATTTGGCCAATGTCTTCTGAAAAACAACTGACAAACCCACCAGAGCGGGCTGTTCCTGCTCTCTGAGACACCACGCGGACAGCCCTGTTTCTCCTTTCCTGGGGCGGTACCTGGGCAGGTGATGCCACCAGGTACACCGCTCCCCTGTGACTGTACTCTGCGGTCCCAGACAGTGTGAGCATGGGGCTGCGGGTGGGGAACTGACCTGGCTGTGTCCCCCGGTGCTGATGCAGCATGCTCGGAGCTTGTACAAAGTGCCTGGCTTCAGGTGGGTGAAGGTGTACTCGGTAGCTGATCCGCTGTACGCCACTTCCCACTGGTTCGCTGTGAAAGGAGACTCACATGTAAGTGTATGCTTTCTGTAAACATTTCATTGGGTTGACTGTCAGGGATAACACAAGGTGCCAGGTGGTTTCCTGGGAAACCGACATCTATTCTTTCTAAAACAGCAAGCCAGGCTCTCTTTCCATTTCCTTTACAAAGTTAAATACTAAAAAAACTATGGATTCATATTCACTACTTGGTGCCATTGGCTTACATATTACTACGTGTGTTGACTAAGGGTATGGACATGGGAAGCCATGCAGGTCTGTAGATGGCACAAGAGGTGTGGTGAGAGGGCACTGTCACACAAGCTCCAAGATGTTGGTGGCTGTGGGGAGGTCCTGGGGTCAGCTGGGAGGCGGCCACCTGCTTAGCTCTGAGCCTCTGGCAAGAGTGGGTGCCAAGGCATCTCCCTGCTCCTCTCGGGGGCCCACAGAGAATGCAGTCCTCCTGTCACTGACCAAGGCCATAGGTTAGGGAAAGGCCTGCACTCTTCAGAGCCCCACGTACAAGACAAAGTGCACAGGAGGTTGAACGTGAAAGACAAAAACACCTGGGTGACCCAAGTTACATCTGCTCCTCAGGAGCAAACACAGTGGGTGGCCAGAGCAGCCACATGCTGGATGAGGGTACCACAGGAAGCAGGGGGCTGCTGGGGGCTCCCCCGGGCCTCTGTGATTTGCTCCCCTGGAAGCTATGTTTCTAGCTGGCTACTTTACTAACACCTTTTACTCCATGATGCTGGTTTAGGAAAAATACTTTCACTTTATCCATTCATATTTGACCAGAGTGACTTCCACAAATTCCCTGAGCTGCGTATTAGATTGGAGTTAGGATAAAGTCACATGCATCAGGGCCATACAAGAATGGAGAACACTGCAGACCATTACTCCGCTGGTTCAGGTAAGAAAGCCTGTACCGAAAAGGCGAGTGAGGGCGAAGGTGACTGTGAAGTCTGAAGCAGTCACGCACCTGCGCCCTGGCGAAGCTGCTAACGCTGAGGGCAGAATAGCACCTGCAGTGAGAAGGCACGCAGAGCTGCCAGCACACGTGTGGCTGTTCTCCCAGGCAGGCTTTCTCATGTACAAAGCTAAGTCCTATTTTTAGCATGGGATATGATTTTAGGTTAAGAACATCTGGGCCCATCTCAAAGAAGTCTCACATTTTCTGCTTAAAATAGGACCCGTGGGTTTCAAAACCGAAGAAACTCCACCTGGCTGCCGTGGTAGGGAAGCAGGGGCAAGTGTGGAGTGGGCACACTTGCTCGTAACGTCACTGGAACTGCTTGCTTGCCGAACGTGTGCACCACTTTTTAAAAACCAGCAGTTACAGGGATGAGTGAACTGCTGAGGTTAAATGTCATCTAAGTTCTTCCTACTTTACTGTTGGCTGTTAAAGCCTGGCACATTCTATTAGAAGCAAAAACCCCAGAGTTTCTGAAAAGACACTATTCTCGAAGAACAATTTCTGACTATAAGTCACAATGGCAAGGAGAGGTACCAGAAACGTTTTATAAGCCATACACCTGTCACTAGCCCATAGCACTACATATTGTTTGTACATTACTGAACCCTTGTACTTATCTTTTTGGTTGCTTGCTTCTGATACTTTCTATGCTCTTTAAGAATTTCCAGAAAATAGTGTGGCAAGTTCCAGGAATACAATAAATTTATTCTATAAACCTGGAACTCTGGTTCTAAAAAACCAACATGAGAAATTTTCAAAATGCCAAAAACATGTTTTTCATGCAGACTGTCTGATTTCTGGTATTGTGCTTCAAGGAGAAAAACTATTAATATGTGACTGACGTTTATTGCAATAGCCTTGTTGTTAGAATTAATGACTGCCTTCTATCACTACACAGATGTTTTCTGTATTAGAAAACAGAGCTGGCTACTGGGTTTGTGTAAGACAACAGCCAACAAGTTTACCTTCAGGGTTTCCATCAGTGATCTCCAGCAAGTACTTGAGAATTTCTGAACCACCAGTGTCCTTTGGAGGCTCTGGAAAGTAAGCAAATGTCTTGTTAGTAATGACAGGGCATTGACCTTTATTGGCAAGTATTACTGGAACATGTAAAACCATCCATTTTCCTGTCTTAAATCTGAACTTGCCCAAAAGGCATGATAATTAACTGAATTCACAGCAGTCCTTTCTTGAAAAGCAAACAAATCAGGAAACCCCAAATACTATCAGATTATCCAACGTCCTCAGAGCTAGAAATGTCACAGAGTTAGCATTTATTTAGTGAAACATGAATGCAACTCAAAACAGGAATTGATTTTCCTATAAGACTTCTGTTAATGGAATTCCCGTGAGAATTCTGAAGGCAGCCCTTTAATATTTGGTGGTTTTCATGTCCGAGGAAATTTCGTGTTTCTTTTTCTATCTATTAATTTACTCTTTCTTTTAAAATTTCACAAACTTAACAGTAACCAGATACTTTTTGAGAGATGAAGAAAGGGAAGGAGATCGAGCATATGTTCATTGACAAAACACGGTAAGACTCGGCAATGGAATTACTCCACTCCTTCCATCCCCTGAGGATGGTACAAAAGCAGGCGTGGCTGGATGGGAACTGGTGCAGGAAGCAGTCAGCAGAAGGTGCCAGGTGAGTCCAGGAGAGCCACGGCACCTCCCCGACAGTACACCAGTGACCCTGTGCCTCCAGGAGTTTTGCTGTCAGAACCGAAAAACAGCTTGCAGTGTAATTTTGTGAAAGGACGGAGAATTTACCTCTACTGCCTCTCTGCTCCCTCTATACTCTCGGACACAAAAAAGATTTTTCTAAGAGGCCTTGAGTTTAGCCCACATTCAGGAAATCCATTTCCTCTTTCCTCTAACCCTGATATTTCCACTGACGTACACATACTTCAGTAATAGAGATTTACAACAAGAATCACACATTTAACTATGACAGCACACAGGTGAACATAACAGTTCAGTGTTGGCAGAACTTTCCCGTATTTTTGAGAAAAAAAGTTCTATGATCTGGCACAAAGCCCATCTAGATTTTTACAGTCTCTTCTTAATTAACCTGTCTTCCAGGAAAACAGATATTCTAATAATTCTGCCTCGGAATTATTAGGTATCCTAATACAGTCAAATGTCTCAGTTTTGGTATTCAATTATGATCTAATAATGTTTAAAATTCACCTTACATTACTTGGATGCCAGGTAAACCCCTGTTTAGGTGTATATATTTGCCTATTAAGTATTAAGATTCTATGGCATTAGTGAAAATTATACACATATCCTAACAGTTTTACATACAGTTACAAAGCTTCATCAACCTCTTAGCTGTGTTCATTTCACTGAAATAGCTACACAGCAGAGGCAAGCCTTAACTCCTTCTGTTAGGCATTCCCCAAACCCCATGTCAACTTCAATGTGAAAAATTCCTCAAGTTCAAAACTCTGGGCATATACAAACAATAATGAAAACAATGAGGTTCCCATGTCATTTCAAATAAAAATTCTGTGCACTAAAATTTAAGATGATATTCCTAAATTTTGAATTCTTTTTATAATATTTACTTTAAAAGTCAATGTTTTTGTATTAAACAGGACTAATTTTTTGGGGCGAACTATTGAAGAATACATATATGTATATATACATATTTATTTTAAAGATTTATCTATTTATTTGAAAGGTAGAGGAATAAAGAGATACAGAGAGAAAGAGAAGGAGAGACAGAGGAAGATCTTCCATTCACTGGTTTACTCCCCAAAGGTTTGCAACAGCCAGGGCTGAGCCAGGCTAAAGCCAGGAGTCAGGAATCCTTCCTGGTCCCCTCCGTGGATGGCAGGGGCCCAAGGACTCCCAGATGTGTTAACAGGGAGCTACAAAAGAAGTGGAGCAGCTGGACCTGACCTGGCACTCTGAAATGGGATGCAGTAGTTGCAAGGGGAGGAGGTTTAACCTGCTGTGCTACAACATTCACCCCTGAATTATATATTTAGATCAGTAACACATTAACAATATAGCACAAAAAAAGGTAGTAGAGGAAAATAATAAGGTAAATGAGATAATCTTAAAGTTATCAATTTAAAAATTGTTGCAATTTGTGGAATTCTCAGGATACCGCTCATATGTGTATTCCAAATGCATCAAAACACAAACAACACTGTCAATCATTTTTATTGACTTGTCATTTTGAAATTAACCAATTCTTAAAAATCTGTCCAAAAAAGAAGTAACAGTGGCAAGAAAACATACCCCATTTGACACTAAAGCCATGAGGTGTGATTGGCCCTTTAACCAGGGGTCTGGTAGGAGGCCCAGGCCTGTCAGGACTTGTGGTACAAACCAAAACTTCACTTGGACAGCTTTTCCCTTCCGTGTTAGAAGCAGTCAGCTGTAACACAACCAAGAGGACATTAACACGCTTTATCAGATGTTACCCCATCACAGTAACTTTTAACACGGCAAACTCAAGGCATCCACAAACTCAGATACCAGATACCTGCACACACAAATGCACACACGTGCACACACATACATTTTCTCTCTCAAAACTCCAGTACTGATTTCAGTGTTTTTTTTTTTTTTATGGATCGCTTAATTCTCTGTAGAGCTGGCTCCTGACCATTTAGAATAAAAACATAAAATGGTTTTAGCTAAAGATTTGTTTTACCCATCCAAGATGACATAAAATGTGTATATTACTAACTGATTCATGCTGTTTTGTGAAAAGAAAATATGGGGGTGGGGAAATAACCTCTCTTGTATGCCACCTTGTGGAGAAATGCTAGCAAGACAGCAATGTTTTCATAGGCAGCATCAGTAACAAGGCCTTTCTAACGCATCCAAAACTATCTTTTTCCTCAAACTGCCACACCCTCCACTCGATGACTTGACACCTATTCACTGAGTGGTTATCATGAACCAAATAACCCCGCATGGCCCCCAAATCAGAAAAGGAAGGGTAGAATCAGAAGACAACCTTCTCCCTCCAAAATGCACTCGGCAGACGAGGAAACATGGTACCGTGCTCAAGATAATAAAAAGTGACACAAGCATCCTGGGTTGTTTTTTTCTCTTACTGATCGCAAAGTAGTATTCACTATTTTATCTACAACAGAAAATCCCACTGTGACATAATGTTGGTTGTTAATGACCAATGGCAGGCTAAGTGGGTTGGAGTGAGGATGGGTAAGAGAGAAGAATAAAAACCGGCAGAGAAAAAGATATGGGCAGAAGAGAGCAAAGGGAAATGAGGGTAAAGGAAAACCTGCTTTCCAAAAAGACAGGGGAAAAAAGGGAAGAGAAAGGCGTGAGGTGCAGGTGAGTGACAGGCACACCAGCATCGGGTCGGGACCTCCCCAGACCAGGGCACTTGGCCATGCTGAAGGTTTCACCCTCAAACACAGATTTGAAAAGGAAAGGATAGTACACATTTTATAAATGTTGCTTCAAAAAGGCAAAGTGCTATGTGCTTTAGACACCTGTTAACCTACAGAGTTAATCTGAAACAGGGGACGGTGAAACATGAAACCGTTTCGTTTCTAAGGAGTTCAGGTTCCAAGTGACTGACTCACCCTGAATTTATACTGTGTGCTTCTTTTGAGATTTTTCACAGTACAGGTTAAATCCTCTCCAGTGTATTTTGGGTGGAAAAGGTTATCCTGAAAAGGCAAAGCCAGAAAGAAACATCAGCATCATAAAATCTGGGCACTGAATGTCTTGGTATAGGGGATTTTTATATTGCCTCCTGCTTACCATCACCACTGGGCCAGAGCGCTGGCAGCTATCAAAAAAGACCATCAAGGCCCACAGTGTGGTGTGGCTAGCACTCAAGCCATGAATAAAAATTTAACTTCATCACACTGTCATGTCTCCTGGGTCTGGTCAACTATTGGGACAAAACAGTAAGTATTTCTTTAAAAAAAAATTATCTAACAAAGCTGTCATGGAGAATGCCCCGTTGTGTTGAAGTCTTCACTGTCAAGCTGCGTGTGCAATACAATAAAGTGTGGCTCAGGTTCCTGCCCACACAGCGCCCTTAGACGGGGAGGGCAAACATCCCACTAACCGCTGGTCACATGGAATTCATTCCCTAGTATTTTAGTTCACTTATCCATTCATTCATTCATTTACTCATTCATTCATTCAGCTGTCTAGTGCTAAGGAGCACTTTCTATGTGGCAGGCTCTCCTCTCGGCTCTGGGGACTCGGCACTGTCCAAGATCACACAAAGCCTCGTCCACAGGAAGCAGACAGCACTGCAGACAGTAACTTCCAGACAGCCCCAACATACACATAAAGCTTGTCACGTGGGATTAGGTGCTAACTGGCAGAATCCAGACCTGGAAAAGATGCAGTGTGCTGGACCAGTGAGGCCCTGCTTTCTATAGCCCAACAGACTGATGAACAAGGCAGCCGGCACGGCTCTTTGAATTCAGATTCACCACAATTAAAAATTCAGTCCTGTAGGCCTGCACACTGTATCTCAAGGGCTCACTAGGCACACGTGTCTGGGTGCTGCCTACTAGACAGCAGAAACCACAGAGCGTTTCCATCACCGCAGCGACTTCTATTGGACAATGCTGTTCTATGGGGTGGCTGGGGAAGGGCCGACCGGAGACCTGGAGGGGGTGAGGGAAGTGAGTCAAGCTGACAGGAAGGGGATTCTAGCCAGAGGTACAGGAACGGAGCTCCCAGGGAAGGAACCAGGGCCTTGAGGGCAATGGAAGGGCTCTGGGCGGAGCTTGTATTTCCCAGATCACACAGGCTCTGTGTGGGGAAAGGACTATAGCGTAGTAAGGGTGAAGTCAGGGGTGAGAAGCCTCTCCACAGCCCAGGGTGAGATGAGAGGAAGGGCTCTAGGGATGGTGAAGGAGGAGTAGGTCTCTGCATAATCTCCGGAGGAAGATGTAAAAGGATTTGCTGAGTGATTACATACGGGGTCAAGGACAGCAAGGGTCTTGGCTAAAAGAATGGGGAGGCCACATCCTGGGTGAGGTGGGGAAGAGCAGGCTGCTGATGGCAGCGGGGGAACTCGGAGTCGGGTTTGGAATGAGATCACTAGCTGAATTTCATGGTGCCCTCTAGTTATAACAACACCGACTTACGTGGAATGCATGCAAGGCTAGAAAATCTGCAAAACTTACATTTTCGTCCTCCTGAATTTCCAGGGTGTAGGTAACCACTTCCTCGGGTGAACAGCCTTCTGGCTTGTTCCACTGCAAGGTGACCCATGTGACGCCAGCTCGAACAAGCCTCGGTGCAGAGGGCATCTGGGGGATGTTCCCTAGTGTGTAGCATACCACCTCCTGGCTGTAACCGCTGTGGAGAAATGACCACAGTGAGCCCCGCAGTGAAGAGGCCCGGCCTTCTGACAGAGGGTGGCTAGGCCTACACGCTGCCCTGGGTGCTTGGCGTGGGAAGTCTGGGGACTAATGGGCTCAGCGAGCAAATGCAGGCAGGGATGCTTTGTGATGGTCCCTGCCACCACTTCCAGTTTGCCCTATCCCCCCAGAGCTAATGGAAAAGCACACCAAGCTGTAGCACAAAACACTTCAGGAACTATTTTCCTTGCAAGAGCACTGCACAGAAAGCACAGCACAGTACAACGCCTATCAAACTGTGAGCCACGCCCACTAAGGAGTCTGCCAATCGCCATGAGCACACATAATTATCTGTTGATGAAATAGATGATCTACAAAGACACGCACAGTGCTGTTGTTCAAAAGTCTGTGGATGTTCCTAATTCTTCAAAAAAAAAAAAAAATGTCTGGAACCACAGAAGTCTTTCCAACCTGTGAACTCTAAAACCACATGGCTATCCCTTATTCAAGAGTTGCGTAGCCAAGTGGAAGGAACCACGGCCTCTTCACAACCTCTCCACTCAACTGCCGCCTGCCTATGCACCTGCTCTGGTTGTCCTCCAGCAGCCTGGGACCTGCAGTGGCGCCCCAGACAGACCAGATTCTCTCCAATCCTGTGAGTGCCTGCCCTGGGCTTCCCAACAAATGGCTGGCCCTGCACCCCTTTCCCTGTGTCAGGAAACACCCCCATCACTGGGAAAGGCAACTGAATGAAGAGCTTGCTCAAGTGAGGAAAGAAAAGGGCACGCCATCTGCAACAGGAAAGCCCCGAGAGGAGTTCCTTCCAGAGCTTGCTCGGTTGGCTGCATATCGGTCCACAGTGGGGCTTTGGTGACCCAGCCATGAGACTGCACAGGGGCCCGAGGGGCACATCTGCCCTCTGACTAGGAGTCCCTCTGGGAAAATCTCTAGTTGGCTCAGTGTGGAGGCAGGAGTTCCTGCACACCTCCCAGCAACATGGGCCACGGCTCACATCGGCAGCCACAGCTTGAAGGGTAAGGACAGGAGGAAGCGGTGTACCTGGTGCCGATGTCATTCCGGGCGGCCAGCCGGAACGTGTACCCCATCGCCGGACAAAGCTTTGTCAACTTGCAGTGCTTCTGGCTCCCGAAGAAGCACTGTCTGAAACCACTGTTTCTTTTTCCCTAAAATAAAACAATGACAATATTTTTAAAAGCAAATAGTAATTTCCTAGTTTAGATGCAGAAAAGAAAGCAGATGGGGCAGTGTCCAGGGCATACTTCAAGCGCCTGCAGTGAAATCTCACCCTTAATGTAATGCACCCTCGGGAACTCTGGCCGGTTCAGGGAGCTCATGCGTCTTTAAGGTGTTTCCTGGTTACAAAGTAAGAAAGTTTCTGCCAAGCCCAAGGTGACAGTCCAGGGAGGGCTCATGCTTTCTTTTTAAAAAACTTTTTTATTTATTTGAAAGGCACTAAGATAGAGGGAGAAGGAGCAGTCTTGCAACTGCTGGTTCACTCCCCAAATGCCTACAATAGCCTGGGCTGAGCCAGCCCAAAGCCAGGAGCCTGGAACTCCTTCCAGGACTTGCATATGGGTGGCAGGGCCTCAAAAGCTTGGATCATCCTCAACTGCCTTCCCAGGCACATTAGCAGGCAGCTTGGTTGGAAGCGTAGTAGCCAGGACTAAAACAAGCACTCAAACATGGGTTGCAGGTGTCCTAAGTGGCAGTTTAACACATTGCACTGCGATGCTGGCCCTACACTTCTTTCTTTTTATTTGTTTGAAAGGCACAGTTACAGAGAGAGAGAGAGAAAGAGAGAGAGATCTTCCATCCGCTGGTTCACTCCCCAAATAGCAGCAACTACCGGGGCTGGGCCAGGCAAAAGCAGGGAACCTGGATTTCCCTCCAGGTCTCCAACATGGGTGCAGGGGCCCAAGGACTTGGGCCGTCTTCCACTGCTTTCCCAGGCACGTTGGCAGAGAGCTGGATCAGAAGTGGAACAGCCAAGACTCGAATCTATTCCCATATGGGATGCCAGTGTCACAGGTGGTGTCTTAACCTGCTCCACAATACTGTCCCCAAGATCACGCTTTCTATGACAACTGAGTGTGACACACACAAAGCCCTCTCTAGCCCCATGTCTTCTCTCCCTCCACTCAAGGTCACCAACCCCTCACACTTACATTCTAGCTGACAGGGTGTTGCTCACTGACCCCTAAATGTTGGTCCCTTGCCTTTCAATCATCCTTATCCGCATCTGCGGTCCTCCTGGCAGTGCTTTGGGAGCTCCACCAATGCCTGCAGGGTTGAACTTAGTGTGTGATGAGCACATGGGGAGAACTCACCGATGACTAGCACAGTCACTCTGTCTTAGGATAAATCTGTTTTTAATGTCTCCCGAGCCTTACCTGACACTCAAGCTTCCTCAAAATAAAAACAAAACACTCCAGTGGGGTCTTTTTAGAGACCCATAAATAAGGAATCCTCCTATCAGCAGTCTGCTGGAAAGGTATTTTTCACCTATAGTCCATGTTATTATCTTACCCGGTTCAAGCAAAAGAAAACCACCTGCTAGTGCTGCATGGAGCTTTAGCATTGTAATCAGTCAGGCCCAGGGCCTTTGGGCCTGTCTGAAGCCTTCTACTTACTGTAGAAAGGATGCAGCAAGCACAAATTTAAGCCTCTTCTCTTCTTGAAGCAGGCCTCCACATACTCACCAGGAAAACACATTCCTGAAGTTGAATAACAATCCAATAAACATGCAGCTGGTGGACAAGTTAAAAACAACCACACCACACTGATCCTCAAACTCCCCCCTCCTCCAGCCCATCTCTGTCCCAAGCAAGATGGTGCCTTTTCTGAGGGAAGGGAGTGCAAGTCCTATTGGTCTTTAAAATTCAAACTTCCTTTCATCAAGGGTTCCAAGTGCATTCAGGTACAACCCTGAGATTGGAAAGGCAGGAAAATACAATGTTTTTCAGTTGTGGCTGGCATATCAAGCCCTTCTGCTTACTTTAACCTTGAAGAGTTAAGGTTGATACAGATGATTTATTCATAGAAAAACTGTTTACGCATACATTAGCATAACTGCAGCCAGTGTCTGATTACGAGCTCAGAGCCCAGCCAGTCCTGGATGTTTTGTATCCGCTGCAGGCTGCAGCACCATCTACCTTCTTTCCTCCTCTATTTCTGAACTCAGAGTAAACAGTGCGAGAAAGGCACATCCTGCTGCCGCGGAAGCGCTCATCCCTTCCAAACCCAGTCCTGGCTCCCCTTCAATGCCTCATTTTTCCTATTGCTTTGTTTGGTCTCCTTTGCCCATTTCTGGTGCTTAGAACTACAGCCAGTAAATAAAAGCCAGTCTGTTCCTCACTAGGTTAATTTGCTTTAATATGGTGAAAACCAGACTGTCTGTGGCTTAAATCAGAAAAAGAATGGGGCAGCATCCACCCTGGGAACTAGACTTTCCTTTCAGAATCTCCAAATCACTGGAGAACTGGAGGGAGAGGCTTTATGTGACGTCCGACACGCTGTATTATATAGCTAACTTGTAAAATTTTCTAATTCTTTTTCAGGAAAGAAAATCTCTAAATCGACTCCAACTTGTATAGAGAATGCATGCCAAATTTCCCATCTCACTACTTTCTAAGACAGGATCAGGTGGAGAGGTCAGAGCTGCTGGACCCTTGGGACCTGTTTCAGAAACAGTATCTGTGGAGGCTGCAGGAGGGCTTACTGGGTAATTTTTAGACATCCCTTATCACAAATAAGGGAAAGTGGGTTAACAAAAATATTTCAGACATAAGAGAAATTTTGGAATAAAGCAAAATATTCACATACAACATGGAATTTAATATTAAAGGAATATCTGGAAGAAAAAAATTAATATTCACAAAAGTCATCTCAGAGCAAAAGTGACTTCCAGCTGACAGGCGATGGCACAGGTCACTGCCACAGGTGATGCGATCCCAGTGGCATGCCTGGCGCTGTCCTGTTACCTGTGCTGGGTGCTCAGTTGGCTCTGGGGAGAAGCATTAGAGCAGGAGCATGTTCCAAGGTACAGAAGATTTGGAGAATCCGTTTGCAAGTCAAGAGGGATCCCAGCTTGTAAACAGCATTTATAAATAAAACATTAACCAGTTCTTAAAAAAAAAAAGCTAATGCTTTGGAAGAGTCCTATGAATGGACAGGAGTGCTAATGTGAATGTTTATCACTGTGTATCAGAAATTAGACATCTCCAAGCCATTACTGTCAGTGAAGTTTTTACAGATGGTAAATTATAACTTCCCTGTTTTATAGATATTGTGGCTCCAAATGATTTTGAAAGACGAAATCTACGGCACGTTTCCAATTCTAATAAAATCCGGTTTAAGCTATTCAAGAGTGCCGAGATGTGCTAACTTCAGGAAGCCTGCTTCTTTAATCATCTGAAGTCAGCCTTATGCAAAGTTCGCTCCTGAAACACGACCCTAACAGAAGTGGGTAATCAGACTGGCTGGCTTCAACAAAAAGGTCAAACATGAGCAGAAGAGGAGCAGTGCAGTCCCAGCCTGATCCCGATCAGCCACTGCTTCTGGAGGAACACGAGCTGTGGAAGCAGCGCAGGAGGAGAGGAGCTGATGGGCTAAATGGGCCCAGGAGCTGGCTGGTCCCTAAGGAAGGAGCTGGGGCCGGGATCCTCTGAACACTGGTAGATCAGGCATGCATCACCTGAGCTGTAGATTACATCCTCTCTATGCTGAGTACTGGACTTCCTGTTTCCAGTGGGGAAGGAAGAAAAAACTGAACCCCAATTACAGAAATTAGTGAGAGGAGGCCTAAAGACCACATCTTGGTCATTTTGGGGCAAACTTAGCCACTGGGCTACTGACCTCATTGGAAATGAACCAATATAAACCCCAGTCACGTTCTGGCCTGACTTCTCCACTGCCAGCATCTGTGAGCCAAAAAAGGGCATTCAGGCCTCACTGGCTTGCTTCCACTTCGCCATCTCAGGCATGCCCAAATGCTTGTTTCTGCAGCTCACACAGTTCACTCAAGGGCAAGGTTAATCTCCGACAGAATGTGAAGAAATCTTGGAGTACAAACCAACAGATAAACTTTGAGGCACTCAACTTGGCGGGGGTGACATACTACAAACCTGGGTTGTTTCCTTTTCCAAACTGAGTCTGTCCCTTCTCACCCCATGGAGCCCTAATCTACCATGATCCCCCACCCAGACCCAGCCCCTGAGCCCACACTGATCACCTTGGGGAATGGTTTTCCACCAGGGTTTACGGGGTTTGTCCTCCACTGCTGGACAAAGCTGCTCTCCAGGAAAGCCTGGACTTCCCGCTGGCTGGCTGGTGTACACAGCACGGAAGGGATCAGCCCTCCCCCAGTCCTGGTGCCTAGTGCTGCCTCTTTCTCAACATAGAACAAAAATAAATCCTGCTGGGTTGGCTGCTCTGCCTCCCCTGCAGTGTCACCATGACTGTGTTTACCAGAATTCATCTGGCCTAGGCTGGGCAACTTGGCAATCTGAACAATTTTGGCAAGCAGGTGCCTCTCTCCATTTCTAGATCCATGCACTAAAAGCGGTCAACACCTTTGGGGGGAAGCCAGCCATCTAACACCTGGCATACTGCACAGCCTGTCGTCATTTGATTCCCTGCTCAATCTTCATTCTCACTTGCTTGTTGACAAGTCCTAAAAACAATGACAGTTGAGCTACGGCTCTCCATCGTACTTGATTCCTGCTAAATCCTGCCATGCTGTGAGGGAGCCCCAGGTTTTATGAAAAGGCCACACAAGGTGGGATGCCAGCCAATTACAGTGCCAGTATTTCATATGCATGCCAGTTCAAGTCCCAGCTGCTCCACCTCCAATCCAGCTCCCTACTAATATGCCTGGGAAAGCAACTGCAAATGGCCCTAATACTTGGGCCCCTTCCCCCACATGGGGGACCCAGATGGAATTCCTAGCTCCTGGCTTCAGCTTGCCCTAGCCCGCCCCGGCCCGCCCCAGCCCAGCAACTGTGGCCATTTGGAAGTGGATCAGTAGATAGAAGATCTCTCTTTTGGGGCTGGTGCTATGGCACAGTGGGTGAAGCTGCCACCTGCAATGCTGGCATCCCACATGGGCGCTAGTTCGAGTCCTGGCTGCTCCACTTCCGATCCAGCTAGTAGAAGATGGCCTGAGTCCCTGAGTCCCTGCAGCCGTGTGGGAGACCGGGAAGAGGCTCCTGGATCTGGATCAGTGCAGCTCTGGCCATTGCGGCCAGCTGGGGAATGAACCAGCGGACTGAAGACTCCTCTCTCTCAGCCTCTCCTCTCTCTGTGTAACTCTTTCACATAAATAAATAAATATTAAGAAAAAAAAGATCTAACTCTCCCTTTCAAATAAATCTTAAATAAAAAAGGTCATATGGGTAGCCCTAGATAGGCTGTGCCCACAGCCAGCCAGCACTGCTATCTAGAACTTGAGAGTGAAGACACCCAGCAGATCCCAGCCCCAGGCAATGGGCCCTCCTAGCTAAGACTCTAGACATCACCATCACCGGGCACAGACCAGCCATTCCCCAGCACGCAGTACAGAGCCTTCAGGCCAGAACCCATGAGCACAGCACCAGTTCTGCTTTAATGAGCTGTGTTTTCAGGTGGTTTGCTATGAAAAACACTTGTCCACTGACGTCCATGTAGTAAGAAGTCCAGCAAACTTGAATACATTCCTCCTTCACTAGGAACAGGCAGGAGGGAGGTGTGGAACACGCGCGCCAGCATATGAAGGAACTCTCTAGCGTTTGCATGAATAAAGGGCTCCATCTCTGACACGCATTTAGGATATGCCTTTTCCCTCTAAGCCACCTGACAAAGTAAGGCTCTCCCTGAGTAGATCCAAAAAACTGCTTTCGTGGCAGCCAAACATAACCAGAGTCCTCAATAACAAAGATCACCCAGACTGTCAATCAACAATAGTGCAGTTACTTCATCTTATAGAGCTACCTTTTAGACTGAACTACAATTTTTAATAATGCTATCCTTAAACTCAGAGAAACTTGAGATTCTGAAATTTAGATAAATAATGGGTTTGGAAGATGGTTTAGATACGGCATTGCCTAAACCACAGGAGTCAACAAATAAAAGAACTTCCACCTGTGACCAGTTTCCATCCCTCTCTGGGTATTTGCTTACAAACATATAATGGCAGACAGCTCCAGGGGAGAGGCCAACTTACAGATGAATCTACCTATTTGAAAACTTGTAGCAACCTTTTAAAAAGCATTTTTTTTTTCAGCTCATAAAATGCAACTAATCCTGAAACTAAAAAATGTTTAAAAATGACCTGTGTTGCTTGCGTTAATTTATGAAACTGAACAACTGAAAACAAAAACTCGTCAGTTTTTCTTCTTACGAACTTACTGTGCTCTGTACTTGAGATACTGAACCCTCTAAACGGGCTGGTTTCCCATTTAGGAACTTAACACACCCATGGCCAATTCCTTACATGTAACACACACACCCCCAAATCAATTCGGGCTATAGTGTTTCTTGCAAGAGTAATGCTGTGGGGATGCGGTCACTCTGGCTGACATTTCTAACTACCCTGGCAGTAACAACACGCCAGTGAGTATTTCCAACAATACTGGCATTAACAGATGATGTTGGCTGGTATTTTCAATTGCAATCAGATTAATAGATTGGCAATGATCCTTCCAGTTCCTCTTTATAATGGCTTCATTCCTGGCCCAAGGATGAAGAGTGGCCAACCTAAGATGCTAGGATCCAAGGCGAACTGGCTCCCTTTTCCCATGTGACTGGTATTGTTTCTGATGTTTTCTTACTCTGTGGCCTCTTTCCATTTCCCTTTGGGTCTTACAGGTTCTTTGGTGTCTTGCTGAGCTGCCCTTACAAGGTTTGATAATGGCCTGCTAAGTAAGTTAGCTGAATCTGGTTATCACATCAGGTGAATCTGGTTATCACCTGCTTGCGGCCCATGGCTGCTGGATCGAGACATAGGCTGAGTAATTCTGGGCCGGGCACTCTGAAACAGCACAGTTCAACCTGGCAGAAACGGCAACAATAAATCAAATAAAAAAAATAAGGGGTGCTGGCCAACTGAACTACTGCCAGGCTCAAAAGATTTAGTCTGCTAGCGCGCCTATATTTAGAAGTTGTTCCAACACTGGCCAGCCCTAGGCAACATCAAAGATAAATGCTGGCTTGAGAAATAAAAGAGCATGTGTGTATTCAACATAACCATATATAAGAAGGGGTTCAGGACAGGGAGGTGGGGACACTGCCCATCTCGGTGGATTCAGAAGCTCCCCTCCATTCCCACAGTGAGGTCTCTTTCAATTTATTGAGCACTCTGGCACAGAGGAGCCTGCAAGGTAAAAGGGGGCTGATGGTTTGTGGTTGCACAGTGCTAAACAAACACTGCACACATTTCATCCCCTGGCACACTAGTTGTTCTGTTAGTGGAAGAGGCCTGGAAACCAGAAATAATCCAGGATTATCACCAGGTCCTGTGATTTAAGCAAACCAACCTAATTTTCCTATGCGTCTCTCCAAACACTGGGGTTCATCTGGTATCATGTGCTGTGATAAGATCAATGTGCGCAGACCTCCCAGGGAAGGGAGAGGTGAGAGCAGAGGATGTAAATTTAGGATACATTTGGAGATGAACTTGGGGAAGGGCGGGCTTCGTGCACCTCCCTAGCCAAGGCCCAAGGTCTTCCAGCTGGCAGCCAGCAGGCATGACAAACACAAGATGATCAATCGGGTGCCAGGGACCAAGATGGGTGTTTGTGATTCAGCCTTAGACAGAAGCTCTCCAGGTCTGCTGCCCAAACACACCTCACAAATGGTAATAAGCAGGGAGAGAAGCTGCTTCCAACATGTGATATCTGGGGCTGAGCGGCTTTCAACCCAGCCGTGGCACTTCGGGGCCCCTCTGAGTTACCAAATCCTTCCTGACCCAGTCTCCTCCAAGGGCAGCTACACAGGGGGAAGGTGAGTCCTCTGGCTCTGTGATGCAGCAGTGAAGGTCCAGGATGAGCCGGGTCCCGGAATCAGTGTAGACACTCATGAGACAGACAGCGTCCGATGGATGCAGTGCTAAATGAACCCAGGGCCACACTCCTCAGTCCCCACAGAGCAGTCACTGAGAATGACCAAAGATCCCCTGGGCCTGGGCAGTGGCCCTGTCCCACCATATTCCAGCCAGACAGTGGCACTGGTTGGGGAATGGAAGCCTGCCTTCCCGATTTTCTTCACGGAACCAGCACACTGTCCAACCAGAGCCATGTGGCACCTCAGAGAGCCAACCAGGCTCTCAGCAAGGTTTCTTATGCCTCTGCAGGACCCAGGAAGTCACTCTGCACTGATGCTGCAGTTCCCTCCAGTTCAAGAATGCTGCTCATCGCCCCAGAAGAGCTCCAGTCATCACATTCATAACTCATACCAGGAAACGTTCTGAGATTATCAACCCGAGCGACACAGCACTCTGATGAATAAGTAAATTACCATTTTCCTCTCTGGGGCCAGCTCGCTCAGTCAGTGAATGAAGCTGCCTCCTCCTGCACTGGCGGGCCAAGAAGACACAATCTGGGGCCAGCTCCCCGCCCCGAGGGTTCTGCAACACGACCTCTGGGCTGACCTGGTATAGTTGCTAATGTTCCCCGGGGTCTCATGGGCTCTACCTGCTGCTCGCCCTTTCTGCTGTCGACTTCAAATTATGCTCATCTAGCTTCCCATGGTATTTATTTCATCCTTTGTCCACTGTGTTGTGCAGCTGTGTTGGTTCATTAGTCACCAGGAAAACCCAATATGAACTTCCGTTTGGGCTAGCTGAGTCACATGTGAGGACGCTTCCTCAGAACTCCACTGGTTACATTCCCACAAAGCTACTTTTCTGGCTCTTCTGCATATTCCCTGTATGTCCTGCCCAGTAGCTAAGCTAAGAGCAAACTGATACTTATATATAGCATCGACATCAGTTTTTGTTTAGTTCAAAACAACAACACTAACCCCAGGGCTCCTGTTTAAATTCCTGAGAGAAGAATGTTCTATTTCCTTCATTTCCTCTTAAGTGTTGACTTTTTTTTTTTTTACCCCTGACCTTAATATCTGCTTGGGCAGATTTATACTAAACACATGGAATAATCAGTATACCGAATATGAGGACCATTAAGTCAGCTGCTGCCCAAGTTATCTCATTCGATCTTAAGTATCAGTGGGATAACTGACTGAATTCTTTCAAGCAGAGAGGCTGAGGCTCAGCGGCTACAGGACTTGCACAGGGCACCAGGACCACTTAGCGTGTGGACACTATTAATCCAGGTTTCCACTGACTGTCACTATCAATATGAATCCGTGCAAGATCTGAGAAGATCTGCATTTGCTCAGAGTAACTGCCTACAACAGCACTAGTCAGTATTTTGTATGGCACCAATTAAAACAACATCTGAGACTAGAACTTATAAGCTGTTGACATAAATACTTCCTTTAGACAACTCATTATCTTTCCTTTTTAAAAATAGTATTTCACTCCATTTATTTTCAGCTACATTTTCTTTTTAATGCCTTGATAAGCTCTTACAGTGCTGTTGACAGAATTTTTGAGTACATTTCAATTTATTCCTAGGTAACGTATTTTTTATGCCACTGAAATGTTACTCATTTTTAATTTTATGTTGAAATATTTTCAAGTAAACTGACCTTACCCCCTAAATATTTCAGTATATATTTAAAAGATAACATTGTCACATGTAATACAAATCCGTAAAAGATCATCTATAACAAAAAATAAAATAGTCAATAAATATAAAAAGGGATTCAAGCTTATTATCAGTCAGGGAAGTATAAATTAATAAGACAAAGAGGTAACTTGCACAAATATTATATTGGCAGAAACTTTAAGATCTGATATCCAGTGTTGGAAAGGATGTAGAGCACTGAAACTCTAATATATTTCTTTGGAAAAACAATTAAATATTATATGACTTGACTTAGAAAGTTCTCTAAAAAATGGAATTAGAAGCCAAGTTTACCTCAGTGCAAAAAATTTTTGAAATCCATGCATAATTTTTTTCATAGTATGCATTTTTCAAGAACTTCTTGAAGACTCCTGGTGGACATGGATTTTAAAATTTCATCAGCCAAAATAAACTTATCCTTTGATTCCGACTTCCACGAACACTCTGTACTAACAGTAAAACTGCAGACACAAATACCTGAATTCTTTTACCACCGCTAGATAAATCCCTAACAGAGATGCACATGAGTACCAAGAGACACATGCAGTGATGCTCATACTAGGACTGTTTGTAATAGGAGAAGTCTGAGAGCACTCAGATGTCTCTCAATACTAGGACAAATTATGATACATAAACTTCTGGAATAATACACAGTAGAGTTAAATGAATAAATTTAAACTCTTGTAACTACATGGATTAGTCTCATAAGTTTTCTAACAGTAAGGAGTAGGTACTGTGGTACAGCAAGTTCAGCCACCACTTGGAATGCCCCCATCTCCCTTATAGGAGTGCAGGTGCCAGTCCTGGCTACTCTGCTTCTGATCCAACTCCCTTTCATGCACCCAGGAAGTAGTATTTGAGTTCTTGTCATCCATATGGGGATCTGGATGGAGTTCCTGGTTCTTGCCTTCAGCCTGGCCTAATCCCAGCTATTGTGGCCATTTGGGGGAATGATCCAGTAGATGGATGACATCTTTCTCTCTGTCAAGGTGCCATTCAAATCAACAAATAAATCTCAAAGAAAAATAACCACCTATCTTGAGAAAAAAAAATTTTAACAATGAGAAATGAGACTCAAAATAACACAGTACACCTGTTAATATCAAGTTTAAAAACCAATGTTTGTCACTTATTTTCAAATGGTTTAATAAGTAGAACATATTTGTGCACCCATCTATTGAGGTATAAAGAAAACATAAAATGTTAACTGCAACTGGGAATGTAGATGAACAGTACGCCAGTGGTCATTTTACTATTGTGTAACTCTTCAGCAGGTTTGAGCTTTTCAAAATGAAACAATGAGTTAAAAAGAAATCTGACAAAACTAATTTGTACTGTTTAGGAGTACAAAATGGCAAAGTTAGGAAAGTAAGAAAGAAAGTAATTATGAAAGTTCAGGATGGTACTGACTCTGGGAGGCAGGATGAGCTCACCTGGAGGGAGAGCACCCTGGGGCCACTGGTGCCGGCTATGTCTTCACTAAGTGTCCACATGCTGACTCTGCTTTATAACTACTTATTAAAAACTCAAGATACATACTATGCATTTGTTTCTGCATGTGCATTTCACAAGAGTAAAAGCGAAAAACAATGCAATGAGGCTTTTAAGAAAAAAAAATCACTATATACTTGTTAAATATTTCTTTTAAAAGAATCCTGTTTATGCTGTTTAATAACCTAATATACAGTATGTTAGGGAACTTTTGCTATGTGTGTTGTCTACTTGTGATCATGATCAGCTGATCAAAAGATACTTACTGTGGACTTATTTCTGAAACCACCAATATAATAACATCATCTTAATTTTATGTGGGATGGTTCTTATACAACCATCAGTGCTGAATCTTGTCTAGCTTCATATTAAGTAATAATACATTCACCAAATTTATTCCCATAAGCTGCAAATTGATACCTGACACTCATTGATAGGTATTCTAATATTACAACTTAAAAATTTGTTAAATGAAAACTTTCGGGTAGGTATTTGGCACAGAGGTTGGTTAAGTCACCATTAGGGGCACCTGCACCACATAGCAGGAGTGCCTACTTCGAGTCTGAGTTATGTCATAACATAAGTCATCACCACTGTCTTTAATTTTTTCTACCACAGGACCTTAGATAACTTATAACATATATTGTCTTTTCTGGTTCTTTTATATTAAACAGAATAGCAATATCATGTTTCTTCCCACATTTTGTGGGAAATTCAAACGCACAGGCACGTCATCTGTACATTATATGATAAGAATCCTTCACTGTCATTTGTAAACACTTAACACATTTTTAAGGTTTTGATAGTGGTTTGCACTTGCTGCATTTCACATGCCATTCAAGAACTTCTTTATGGTGCTGGTATACTCCACCATGAAATTTTGCATTAATTTTCTTGGTCTGTCATTTCTGAAGCTAAATGTCTTCTGGTATGAGCCAAGCTACCTTTCTGGGAGCTCATTGCCCAAAGCACAACTATCGTGAGAAACATGAAGGGAAGACAAAGAAACTACTCCTTCAGTGTTGATGCTCCTCCCAATCATACTATTTTTCCTCAAATTTTTGAGAAGGTCCTCTATTTTGATCATGAAATCTATACTTTACTAAGTTTCAAGGAAAAGGCCAGATCACTTGTTTAGGGGCCATAAAACAGACTAGGCAGACATTTATGAGCAATTCAATCCAAAGTTTCCAAATTCTTTTTCCTAAAATTATCCCTCCACCGCCCCAGAGGTGTCTCCATCCTCAACAGCTTCTGCCTGGTACTGCTAGCTCTCCTAGACACTGCTACATCACCAAGCAGAGAAGCAACACCACTGGCCAGTGGAGCTCAGAAGGCTGCAGAGAGGGAACAGGCACAGTCAACAGGATCAGCCTGGGGGTGGCCCCGAGGCAGTGGCCTTCCGGGTTATCTCCATCTCAGCCCCTCCCCAACTCTACTGTAGGACAGAAGCTCTACTTTTAAATAAATCTAGCATCTAAGCACTGTTTGGTCATTAAAAAAAGGGAAGAAGCTTTTCTCCTATTCATAACTCTGGATTAAACTAAATTCAAAAGAGTTTTATTTTGTTTTTTTTTTTTTATTAATGTCAGTACCACATGTGCTTCTCTAAACTAGCAGAAAGAATCCCTTAGGAGCTTCAGACCTGCTTTCTGCCAGCACTCGAACGGCTCACACTTGCAGACTAAAATGTAAACACGCACACTGTGATCAGAAGAAATTAAAATGTGATGATGACTCATCCAATAGCTGAGTAAAAACAGCCTTGAAAATGACCCGCTTTTCTGTTCATACAGGGTGTCTCTCAAAGGAGGAAGCAGCGGCTACAAATATATAAAAACTCGGGGCCAGTTCTTAAACCCTTGGACTCTGAACACTAAAACTATGAGTCAAACAATGAGGGGACCAGGTCAAGGAAGGGCACCCTTTCAAAGCAATGAAACTGATGGGTTTCAGGTGAAACTGGAAATTGATAGCATAACTGAGGAGCCAGAGACACCTGTGTCTTCCTTGTGTTGCTGCTCATTATCACTTGACAGTCACAGTTACCTCCCATATTGATTTAAAAATTAAGGGGTTGTCTAGTCAGTTATTAATGAAGAAAAACAGGCCGCTAAACTAACCCTCTTACAGAAATATTAATGAGTGATTTCCATGTAAATTCTATGCAACAATGATGTAAAATCAATGACAATGAACTTGGAAGCCAGACGGTGGATCAGCTTCTCACTGCATTTGTTTTCTGTTCCCCACCTGTCCTGCTGCTCTGGAGGTCAGCTCGTGGTTAGCGACTGACTAAGGTGGATCACCCAAAGAAGGCCAACTCCACACTTCACTTCCAATCCCAGCAGAAATAAAGGCTGCTGTCCTTTCATTCATGAAGGCCTAGGCTTCTCAGAGGCTTTTGAAAGCTGGGCTGGATGCCTAACACGGTTTTATACTAATCACTTTACTAGAACGTTTATTACAAATTGAACAACAACAACAACATATTCTGGAACACTAGCCAGTGCTGTTACACTGTAATACAAATACAGGCCGCAGAGGGCACCACATTCGAGTGGTGGCATGTATGTGTACGGGACAACTTCATCTCAAAGCATATGATTCACAGAGCAGAGACAGGGCAGGGCGCTACTGCTGCCATGCACAGCCTGCAGACTGCAGAGGCCTCCTTAGGCAGTGACTTGCTCCTGTGTGCAACCCACAATTTTGCCACCCCTGGCGTTTCTTTAGCTGCCTCCACAACAGAGAGGCTTCTTGGTGTGTGGCAGGGGCAGATGTCTTTGGGCAGGAAGGGAGACCCCTGGCTCCGGGGAGGATTGAGTGAGGGGTGATTTTACCTCAACATCCCCTTCCCAGTCCCCTGCCCTGCTGTGTCCCACTAGGGCAGAGTCTGCAAAGAGTCCGCAGTAGCAGGTGCATGCGGCTCCAGAAACCACCAGCAGAAGGTTTGAGAGGGTCAGAAAGGGCCTCAGGTGTTCCCATTTCCTGCAGGCCAGATGCTGTTCCCCTTTGCATGCTGAGGCCTGGGTATCAAGGGAATACGTGACACAGAGACCAACCCAAGTATGCTGCTCCAAAGAGGGTTAGTGATCTCTAATTTACTCCAAATTTACAAACACAGATTGCCACACTGATCAGAAACTTCACTTCTGAAATGACAGGAGGAGCAGGAATGACAGTTACTGTTTCTTGTGTCCTTGTTGACAGGAAACCTAGTGGCATCATTCTTAAATCTTTTTAGAGGTACAAGAGAGCAGGGAGGTATCAGAGGAAGTAAAGAGGCTATGAGACAGGAAAATCTGACGAGAGTGTGGTTACGTTTATTTTAATCATGTCTCTTCAGGAGCACGAGAGGAAGAGCATACATTAGCTTCATCGGGGACTCTCGTGAGGACATTCTCTTTCCTATGTCACACATCCCTCACTGCGCAGTGTACAATGCTGAGGCAGGCAGTGATATGCTCCAGAAATGTTGAAACAATTAATAAACGAGTGGGTCTAACAACAGTGAAAAGGATTCCAAGACATATATCATCGTGTAAGATGAGATCACACTAAATAGTCTGTTTTGAGATAGCCTAAATTATATAAGTGTGCAGGATCCAAAGGGCTAATCTAGTCACCATTTCACAGATGGGTGAACTGAGGACAGGAGAGGTCAAGGCGTTCACTATAAAAGCAGGAACAGAGCTCCCAGTGTCTAACCTTGGTGTTTTCTCAACTTGCTCTTCTGCTAGATGCTTCATGCTCCTAGAAGTGAGGGAGCATTTCACAGGCTTGGGGTCTAGCGGTTTTTCTGAAAGACGAATATTAAATAAAGACTATAAAAGGACTCCTATGTCAGCCAGGGGCCCATAGCAGCTGGGTCAATCAAACTGGAATCTCCTACAGAACCCAACAAAGCCAACACCAGCAGTACTTGAAGATGGGAGAGAAAATAAAAGGAGATGAGAAGGCCAAGAATTAAGATGGCAGAGGGAAAAAAAACCAAAACAAAAAAAGATGACCAAACAGGAGAAAGTGAGGCCCTAAACCACTGGTTTAACATTTTGTGATCACAAGTCCACAACGGACCCTGTGGAGCATAAACGGTCACCAGCAATGGCTTCTCCACTTCAAGAGAGGCAGCGCCATGTTTGCTCTCAGCATCACGCCAGGATGCTTACATTTCAAATTCTAAGGGAAGGGACCAGCGACTGAGTCATCATCACCATTCTCTGCACTGCTTGGTTTTCCCCATTCAAATACTCATCCTCTCTGACCTTCCTTAAGAGTTCACGGTCCCAGGCAGAGAAAGAGCAAAAAACACAGGACACAAACACACATATACTGAGCCCAAAGAGGGTATCTGAAATAAAAAAAAAATAAGAAAAGAAAAGAAAGAAAGAAAAGAAAAAACAGCCTTCTCTTCACTGGTAATCTTTATCTTGATATAAATGCAAGAAAAAAACCTCATCAGGGCAATGCAACAAATCAACACACTGAGCACAGACTTCACTGAACTCTCAGTCATCCTCACAGAGAAGAGGAGATGGGAAGACATTACTATCTATGCTCACAGGTTAGCCAAGTTCCTCTCTAAAATTCTTGACTGTCTAGAAAAATCTGTAAGTGCTACAGGGATGGTTTCATTTCCTAATCAAATGATTTTTTTAGAAAGTCATCTTATCTGTAAAATGTACTGGTTAAGCCTGAGATTTCACCAATCTGCCCCTACAAGCTAGTCAGGAGGACCCTAGGAGCCGTAGATAGTTGTCTTTCATAACTTGGAACTCTAGATGGTCACATGCAGCACGGATGGGGACACAGGCTTCTCTACAATGCGATCAAGGGCCCCTCTTCCACATCACATTTTCATCATGAGAATTTTATCCAGTTTACATTTGGTTAAAATATTTTTCCACAAGTTGACAAGTCACTCTTTGCTTAAATTTATGTTCTTTCAATCCCCTTCTAAACTGAAGCTCCAAAGACTAGTTAACTTTCATTTCTCCCCCAAATTCTGCATTTCCTACTCTTAGCATCCTTATACTATTTGCTCAACAACAAATAAAGTGAGGACAAATAAATGCATAGAATTAAGATACACTGAAACAAAATGTATGGTGCGTCTTAGAAACGGAAGGCTTCTGTATTAAGTACTTCCTGCCTGAAAGTCTGTGCATGGTATTAGCTAGGCCAGAAATGCACTGGGTCACCAGTGAACACACAGTTCATTTGTGAATGAAGAGACTCCACTGTGGATATCTCCCAAGGGCCTCTGGTGACCAACACAGCAAAGGATGCATCTGTTACAGGAAGGTTTAACCCACAGGGCACTGGAATGTGGGTCGATTGAGACTTCCACATACCACTGCACCACTCTCCCACAGAAAATATGCCACAGTGCAACATCAAAGAACACATATGGCGTTCTAAGAGGGAAAAAATGCTCTAAGTAGCCAAGATGACAGAAGAGTTGATTTTTAATACAAATTAATGGTTGGCTAGACACTGGAGACCCCAAACAGACAAAACAGACAAGGCCCTGTCTTTTCTTTCAGCATTATTGCAGCAAATAGGCCAGGAAATTGTATTTTAATGCACAATTCATTACTCTACTTCAACCCATCTTCATTTTTCCACAGTCTGTAACTACTGATCAAAAGTTTCCTCTAGCGAAATTCATCACTTCTGTTTTAAACATGTCTTACAAAACAGTAAGTAGGCACTTAGTCAGCAATCGTATTCTGAAATGGTATTTTAGGTGGACGAATATGAGAATATGCTTACCTCATCCCACTCTAAAAGGTAGTTGGTGATTTTTGAACCATTGTCAATTGGTGCCTTAAAAGAAAGAATAAAATTAGTTAGGGAAAGTTGTTCACAGACAAAACTTAAGTGATACCAACTTGACTTTAACGTGATGTCACTGCAGTTCTGTGCTCCCTTCTCTGGGAGATCAGCATCAGCCCCTGCCTGTGTCGGTCACACACCGACTTTAACACAATTCAACTGCAGAGACAGTCCTCACTATGGACAAATCATATCCCACAAATGGCCCAAGCCGCCCGCGCCCACCACCACTACTTTTACACCCACACTGTGCTCTATTCCTTTGAGTAGATGAAACTTTTAAGAGGTACTTTACATTCACCACCAAGAGGGGAAGAGGTCTCTGAGACACACACACTCACTGCCGGGTGTCCCATGGGAGGCAGTGGGAGGGGAGCAAAATCACTGTCAAGTCTCTATTTTTATAACTTGCCCCAGATAGCTTTTAAATAAACTGCTTAACATTAGAAAGTCATCTGTGATATTAAGCTTCCTTGCTTTAAAAAAAAAAAAGATGAGATACTCTGGACAGATTATCAGAGATTCCAGCCCTTCACATTCTAGCAAAAAAGAATTGTTATCCTTAGTTTTCTCTTTAAAAACATGCTGCAATTTGTTTCACTGAGAAAACAAGTTCTGAACAGCAAGAAGCAAAGTGGAAAGCTTTGGAGAGAGAGTGCTTTGTCTGGGTAGAGCTGCTAGAAGGGGAGCCTCAGTGGGGTCCCCGGGAGTACGAGAGAGCCAGTAAGCGGTCAAGGAGGGAACCAGAAGGAGGACCGTGTCCTCCTCCCGGCCCTGGCAGAGGAAAAGGAACCCAGTGAGAGGGCCAGAACTGCGTCTAAAACCCAGCTTGGCTGGTTGGCTGGCTGTTGCGGGTGATCTGGTGCAGCTGTTTAATATCAGTCGCTAATTTCTTGTTCTAACCCTGAATAGGCGTGATCAGTAAATAGGAGAATACACATAGATCAACTCGAACAATGTCAGTTTTACAGGAAGAACTTGGTAAACAGCATTATTATCACCATTAGTGGTAAAGTATCATGAGGGGCTCAGTGAATGCTGGGTAAGTGAATAAGGAAATCTCATTCTTCTTTTTTTCTTCTTTTTGGTTTGAGTCTCACAATCTCTGGATCCTAACATTCCAGTGTCAGATGAAAGCTCTAGGTGTTAAACTGTAATTTCAGGCTTTTGTAGGCTCCATGTGGAAGAAAGAATAGAGTTGTACTTAAAGCTCTACATAACTGAGAAACATCAAAGTTTTAGATGGGAACCTATTTCTAGGATGAGAATTACACTTAGGAGAGTTCGCATATTCCTCTAGAAATGCATTCTTCAGGAGTTTACTGCTGCCCACACGAGCTCCTTGGTTCCTGCAAGGTGGGTACACTGACTTGGGTTCTTGCTTTGGATTATCTCCTACACCTTCTGACTAATAAGGTGTCAGTCAAGAAGACCTGGAGCTCTCCCAGCGTGGACACAGGGACAGAGCAGCTGCAGCTACGGAAGGCGCCCTTGCCTTCGTGCCCTGTGACAAGGAGATAGTGCCAAGGAGGTTTAAATGAAACTAGGCAGAATGGAGAACTTTCAATTTTGAACACGACTGAACGGAACACGAGTTAGATTTCTGATTTACAACTCGATAAAGGGAGAAAGAATATGTGGAACATTTTCCTAGTAAGAAACGTTTCTTGAAATTGCTGGTCTGCCTGAGACCCGAATTTCATCCAGCTTTTAAAGCAGAGTATGTATCAGTGATTCCCAACTTTAGGTTTGTAAGACCCCAGATTCCCTATGGTAATCTCAGGACTTCTTATATTTTCCAAACAAAATAGCTACTCACTCTTTCATTGAGAAAATATACAATCACATATGTGTATGTGTAATCATAGAACGCATATTTAAATGGTTGTATATGCTCTAAGGAATTAAACAACGATGACCAGTTGGGTGTTAAAACTCTAAAAAGGTGGGAAATCACTGACCTGGATAATCCCTGGAAGCCAGGAAGGAAAATAACAATAGTTCAGATTCTAAGCCAGTTGAAACTTTGTCTTTGTGCTCACAGGAGAGCTCTACAGAAGCCCGTGCTTTGTTGCTAACCACTATTCCCAAGTACTGTTCTCACTCTCTAGATCAAACTGACTCTCTGGTCTAGGAATAAAAGACAAAATATTTCTTTGCTAACAATGGATCTCCTGAGTCACCTCGTTATTTTCACACATGAGTAGTTTCCCCTCAAACTGAAAATCTTTATTACCTCTGTTTTATATTTTAAAATACTGGGGAATGGATGTTTGGCCTAGTGGTTAAAATGCCCATGTCCCATAACAGAGTGCCTGGGTTCGATGCCTAACTCTGGATCCTGACTTGAGCTTCTCACCAATGCAGACCCTGTGGGGCAGCAGTAATGGCTCAAGCAGGGGTTCCTAACATCCATGTGGACTGAGTTCCTAGTTCCTGGTCTTAGCTGTTACGAGCATTTAGGGAAATGAATCAGTGGGTAGGAGTGCTCTCGCTCTTTCTCTCTCTCTCTCTCTCTCTCTCTCAAATAAATTAAAGCACTGATACAGAGAAATAATTTCTATAGTGGTTGATAACCCAATGTACTATTTTCTTGCAAACACAACTGATTAGCAGGCTAACACACCTTCAAGAAACCACAAAAATACCTCTCTGACAAGAGTTATTTTTAGCCAGTAAACGGTGTTCATAAAAACTATTATATAATTCAGCCTTTTAAGAATAATTAGCAACCCTAACACATCTAAGGCCTAATTAGTGAAACTTAATGGAGTCTTAATGTAGTTGAGAATACTAAACACCGAAGGCAGCTCTGATTATTCAACAGATCATTTTCACCTCTGAAAAAAGCTGAAAGGGCCATAAACCCACCTTATGTCTAGATGTTTCTTTACAAAAACTTTTTTAACGAAGCGTTCAAAATGTTTCTTATAGTGAACTGAACTATTATAAAGTGATGAAAACTAGGCCTTTTTAAGTACTTTTATATCACTTGTAAAGTATTGTTTATGATCCTTGGAGATTTACCAAATCCTGCTGTGTAAAGAACTAAAGCTGGAGTTCCCCTCCTACTCCTTTGCCCAATTGTTACAGAAATGTCAACTTCTAATATCTTAATAAATGGCTTCATGGTTCCTTTACAGGAAACCCCACACTATCAGAAAACTTGAATCTTGCCAAATAAAGATTCCATGGGACTACTGAAAGGCATTGTATGAACTTCAGACTATTCTTGATACTTTGAACTACCCACCTTCCACTGCAAGGTTAGTGAACTTTTGCTCCTGTGCGCCAGCTTGGGAGGGAAAGGACACTCAGGTGCACAGCTGTGGGTGGTGAAGCTGACTGGCTCGGAGCAGGATCCCTTTACGGAATTGTACATGGCATACACCCTGAAAACAACACAGAGACACTGTCAGCGCAGGGGGTTCAGTAGGGACACCAGGGTTCTTACCTCCTCTTTTCCCCAGTGCTTTCCAAAAATAGGACAATTTTTTAGAGTAGGGCACCAAGACTCTTGCTCTCATCTGCTGCTGGTCTTACCCTTACCTATGTATGCTCCACATTTTCAGGAGACAATAGTTCTCCTAGGGTATTGGCTTCCACATGGTCTACTCAGCCTCACTTTAAGATAGGCAGAGGCTGCAGATCAGAAAAGAACATTCTAAACAAGAAAATCAACCTTCATTCCCAGAATGGCCTCTAAATATCCATTCTAAACAACCAACCTACTCTCTGGTTGACTTTGTTTGGCAAAAGGGTAACAGTAGAGTTAGGAGTTGGGTGAAAAGGGATATGAAGTGCTGACAAGACTGCACAGTCAGTAGAGATAGCAGTAAAGTACAAATTGTATGGTAGACATCTTTGAACTACTTATAACACTATAGATCCTTAGGTAGGAAATATGGACATTTCCCACATGGAAGCAAGTTTGCTACTGCCAAGTGCATCTCTCTCAAAAACACTATTCAGGTACAGTTTATCCATGTGAATATTCCTGCACATGGTGCCAAGATGAAAGATGTTCGTTCTGCACACTGAAACACTTGGCTCAACACTGAACATATGTGCCTGATTTCTCCAGACAAGCTGTGAAGAAAAAGCATATAACGTGTTACTGTAACACCACACTCTTTGCAAATAGCAAATGGGATTATGTTGACTTTTTTTATCATCTCTCTTTCTAGTTTTTTTTTATGCAGAAATTTGAAAAAATTTATGCTGAAAGTTGAAAAAATACTCTTTTTTGCTACCTAAGAATGATGCAAGGATTAAGCTACTCACAGAGTTGAGAAATACATAGCCAATCCTTACTTCTTATAAACACCCTCTTTTTGAGCGGGGGCAATCTTGCTACCCTACTTCAGACATGGGAAAACTCAAGAGAGAAATGAATTTCCCAGAGCCACATAGCTAGAAAGGTGGATCAGCTGTATTCAATCCTTAAAATCTACATAGGACCTTGTCCTGCCTATTCCCTCCCTTGTTCATCTTGCAATCATATTTCTCTAAATACGCACATTCCACTTTCCCTATCAAATGAACACAAATAGCTAAGAGTAACGTTATGTACAACAGTCCCCAATTACATGTATGATCTGCAAAGTCATTTCTCCTCCAAGACCATCATGAAAGGTTCACAGAGGCACATAAATCAAAAGTACAGAGGTGAAAGGCATATCGACTGTGTATCTGAGTTGTTTGAGTATTTACAGCAGGAAGCCAAAACATTTGCTGCAAACAAATGATGCTTTTTGTCAGGAAGCTCTCGACACCATCTCTGAGGAAGGAAATGTTTCTTCTACATTCACTGTTAAGTAGGCATATGACAATATAAAGCCAATGGCAAGATCATTTCCATATGTACAACTGTGCTCACTGGGAATAGGTTATTTAAAATGAATCACAGAATGTTCCAGACAAGGGCAGGACTCCAGCTTGAACTTTAACACATCAAAATTCTCCAACTGGTGGCTCACAGGTCGCATCTGGTCGAGAGACATGTGCATGGGTGTGTGTGTGTGTGTGTGTGTGTGTGTGGTGGAGACAATATTCTTAAATATTAGAACCACCTGTGAACTAGACGACACGGGCAATGATCACCACAAAAAGACAGACAGACTATAAATTTCCAAAGACCATGCCACAACCTCCAGGTTGGGTTCAGAAAAACGGACATTGTCTCTGATTAAGCCTCTTGACTAGGTTACAGCACACACAGAGAAGAGAACAAGCTAAGGAACACAGTCAACCAAAGTTACAATGTGGAAACCTGACAGGACAAAAGTACTTACCCCATTTGTAACTTCCAAGGGGAGAAAAACGAAGAGAGGGAGGAAAACCTATGGACTTCCTGGAGCACTTGTTTCATAAGCATTTAGAAAGTATCTAAGCCGAAACAAATGTGAAAGCCCATCACAGGATTCCTTATATCCTTAGAAACATGTTTTTTCCTCCTGAGATCAGTGCAAAAGAACCATTTGCAAACTTACTTAAGAACTGTACCTTCCTCTACAGGTCTTTCCATAACATGATGACATTTAGGGAAACCCAAGCACCATCATGTGAAAACATTTAGTGTAGTATTTAAAGTTTTGCTCCTAGGGAAATTTGAGAGATTCCAACTAGACAGCACACTCACACCATGTTTCAATTCCACCCACAACAAACTAAAGAAACAAAACATTTTTTTTTTCCCAGCTGAGGGAATGGGAACAGTCTCTGGGTTTTAAAGACATTAAGGGACACTTTTGTTTGTTTAAGGCGGGCATGTGTGGTAGTCACACAGTTTATAGATGAAATGTTCTCTGAACACTGTTTCAACGTGATGATGGGGGGAAGCCGGTGAGGGCACAATGAAATAGAGGAGTCTGGTGAGGGTACATGACAGTTCATTAAATCACTATCTACTTTTGACTGAATCTGAAATTCTATGACATAAAAAGTTAAATGAAAATTGAACCTGCACTGAAAAATACTTGAAGATCTCGCATTAAAAAAAAAAAAAAAAACCTCTGGATTCTTTTAGAAAACTGCAAGTTCTGCAACACTCAGCATTCTTTCCTGCTCTGCTCTAATGGGGGTACAGCTGATGGCAACTGGCTCTCTAGAGTGGGTAAGGTTGTACAGCTAACCAGAGTCCCCACCAATCCCTATTGCAGGCCCAGAACTGAGGCTGCTCTGCAGTTGGCTTTTACTAGTCCACTCTACCCATTTAGGCGCCCAGTCTCCAAGGAAGTTAAGTATTATCAGCTTGTAACCCCTGGGCATTTGCCTCTAAATGCAGAACTGCCCTCAGAGAGATAACATGGATGCTCCCCAAATCAGGTGGTACCAAAAATTTATCTGGCTAACAGAGTAGATGAAATAGCCTATAAAGTATCCATATACTGCAGTTAGTTTTCTGGAAAGAGGTAACAGACTCAGTATAGTTCTTTGTTCTTTTTAATAGGATTCTTGGAATCAGAAACACATACCTCCTAGGCTAGAGAATCATGTGTGACAGAGGCTCCTGTTTGCTGGGCTGAGAGGATGACAGTAGGGATAGAAGTAAAAGGACTTTATGGCAGAAGTAGAACCTGAGGTATCTGAACGGGCCACATGGGGATATTTTTCTTGTCTTTAATTTTGAAGAATGTTATAATTTGTTTAAATCAGTGGTCAATCTTGTCACACATAAAAGTGTGTCAAGAGGGAAACAAGACCCAGACAGTGTTCTGAACAGAGTAAAATCTGACATGATATCCCATGAGCACATCTATCAATTAAATTTGTTCCATAAATAGCAACTAATATTAATAGTAACCAGCTACATCTTTAGAAGTATTTTTACAGAAAATAAAAATCTTGGGAAATTGTGCGAAACTTTAAATAATACTACAATGAATGTTTTCACGTGATGGTGACTGGTTTTCCTTAAATGTCATCATGTTATGGAAAGACCTGTAGAGGAAGGTACAGTTTTTGAATTAAATAAGTTTGAAAACGGTCTTTCTTTTGCACTGATCCCAGGAGGAGAAAACATGTTTCTAAGGATATAAGGAATCCTGTGATGGGCTTTCACATTTGTTTCGGCTTAGATACTTTCTAAATGCTTATGAAACAGGTGCCCCAAGAATTTCAGAAACATCTCTCCAACTTCCTCCCACACATCTGTAACACAGGAGCCACGGTTTTTGTCAATAACATCTATTTCATAACCATGCACTGTGCTAGTCAACCATATTATTGGAAATGCTTCAGCACAGTTTTTCTGGGAAATGTCATTATATGATATCATCTCTGGGCAATTTTTTTGCCAAATTGTTTGTGGTGATCACTGGAAAAAAGTTCCTTAAGTGCTGCCATAAAATTGCTATTCACTCTTAGCACTCAAATTCCTGATTACCTTATCACCAAAAAATACAAATTCTGGATTACTACAATAAACTGATTATTTAATTGCCAATGTTAATTATAAAATTATCAATTAGAAAAAGAATATACTTTTCTGGGAGATATATATACATCATGCATTTGTAAAGACATAAATATTTGTACAAATAAATGTATGCATGTATGTGTTTATGTATGTAAATCCCCATACTTAAATAAAAGTATTTTAAAATACAATGTAAATTTGTTATGACTGTTCTCATTTCTTTCTTCCCCAACATACAATCACACATAGATGCATATCTGTGTGATTTTTTATTAAAGGTTTTTAATATTTTTTTTCATTTTATTGAAATGCAGAAAGACGAAGAGAGATCCTCCATCCACTGGCTCACTTCCAAATGGAGTGAGCTGGGCCAGACTAAAGCTGGGAGTCAGGAACTCCAATCAGGTCTCCCACGTGGATGGCATGGATCCAAGTACTTAAGCTAATACCTATTGCATCCCAGAATGCATATTAGCAGGAAGCTGGATCAAAAGCAGAGGGGGGAGCCAGGACAAGAACCGTAGGCACTCAGATATGGGATACAGGTGTCCCGAGCAGGGACTTAACCACTGAGTCCAACACCTGGCCCTCACACTGATCTTCAGAAAACCACTGAATAAAAACACTTGGACAATTAAAAAATGATCCTTTCTAAAGACTGTAACACTACCAAATCAACAAAAAGCCATTTGTACTAAAACCAGGTAGTAAGTATAAAAATGATTATTCTGATAAAAATATAAGACCCCAAGATCCAAATTTTGCAAATCAACATGTATTTTATAGAGGAGAATTATTTTGCTCAACCGCACTAGGATGAAAAAAAGAGAGTAGTAGTTGAATATATAGGGAGCAATGACATAGAAAGATTTGTAGCAAAAAGTGAGAAAGAAGAAACATTTTTAAGCTCAAAATGTCTTGGGATACAATTTTCCATGTAGAATTTGGCTCAGATGCATGGCAAGCACCTTCAGGTAGGTGACCTGAAGCACCGTCTTAAGGATGTCACAGGTCTTGATAAAATCCCAGTAACAGTGAGGTATGGCAAGAAGTCCAGAGCTGCTCTTGCCTAGTAACTGAGAACAAACACTGGACAGGTCAATGACACCTCCATGATGAGAGAGTGCAACTGAAAAAATAAAGTTTGTAATGGGACTTGTGGAATTCATACAACAGCTGTAAATGAAGAAAAGCATTATACAAAGATACAGAGCAATCAGTACAAACAGGATGGAGTCAGAGTAGCAAAACCAAAGTATCAAGGAATGTTAAGAGCAGAAACCTGAGTGACATGCTTCAGTACATGATTTAAGAAAGGAATCTTTGAGGCCAGCACTGTGGCGCAGCCAGTTAAAGCCCTGGCCTGAAGCGCTGGCATCCCATATAGGCACCGGTTCTTATCCCAGCTACTCCTCTTCTGATCCAGCTCTCTGCTATGGCCTGGGAAAGCAGTAGAAGATGGCCCAAGTCTTTGGGCCCCTGCACTCGTGTGGGAGACCTGGAAGAAGCTCCTGGCTCCTGGCTTTGGATCAGCACAGCTCCAGCCGCTGCAGCCATCTGGGGAGTGAACCAGTGGATGGATGACCTCTCTCTCTGTCTCTACCTCTCTCTGTAACTCTTTCAAATAAATAAAATAAATCTTCAAAAAAGAGAGAAATGAAAAAAAAAGGCAAGGAATCTTTCATTCTACTCAAGAGGGCTTTGAGTGGAGACTTCTGCAGATCTTAATACAATACACAATATTAAGAATTGGGAGGGGAAATGTAGCTTGATTTGTGTTACTAAAAGAAACATCTCAGCTTTCACCACAGGCTTTACAGAATTCCACCAGGTGTCATTTTCTAAATTGACAATGCACCAACAAATAAAAATGGCAGTGAATACAACTAATCACTTTGTAGTTGTCCAATAAGAAGTTCTTCCATAGTTGCTATTATGGAAATTTAGGGAGGAAACCATTTTCACACAGCCTTCTGAGGCCTTGTAGGTGACCATTAAATAAAAATATCTGAGGTATGTGATAAGCTTACACACAGCTGACATTCCTGGTACTAAGACGTGCGGAACGTTAGCTCAACTGCATCATACAAGGAGATTTGGGCTCCCTCTGAAAAGTGCCAAGTACGATCCATCGTGATCCCAATGCAGTAATGAGTGATGTGGTGAGACTACACACAAGTTCAAAGGACGTGCGGCAGGAGGTACTTTGTAGTCACAGCATAGAAAAATGGAACAAAAAGAACATTTCTACAGCACTCTGCAGGTCTGTAGCAGACTCAGACATATATTTCATTTGCTCTTCCGTCATCTTTCTGAGATTAGTGCTGCTGCTCTCCTCAGCAAGGTCAAGGCAGCGTCAGGGGCACACACTCGGTACGGGACAGAGCCGTTACCTCTAAGCCTCAAGCCACAGCCACGGTGCATCATGCTACCTCGTCAGAGCAGATCCAGGCAGGGGAAGCAAAGTCTAAGCACGAGTAGGAAGCATTAAGACCTCGCTTGTAAAAGGCGAGAAAGTAACGAGGAGGAAAAATGATCTAAAGAGATGATGGATAAGGCAGGGCCAAGACTAAAACTGAGACAGCAGGCATTTTCATTAGGAGAGAGAAAAAAATCTTTAAAACACTAAAATAAACCATAACTCAGCAAAGGAATAATTTTCTGTTTTTCTGGCAAGCAGAGAATTCAACCAAATAATAATTGGTGGCACATGAGGCAGTATATGTGTGATATGATATGTGTGTCATGTGTCACATGTATAGTCCCAAATGTGTTGAGAGAAAGTCTGGACCCAAGGTAACCACTTCACATTGTTATTCCTTTTGGGGGAATCTTTTTAACGATTCCTTTGGTCTGCCCAGAAGTTCCAGATGTTCACAGGGCATGGCAGCAAAAAGAACTGCTGAGCAAGTACTCTGCGAGAGAAGTCAACTAGAAACACAATGAAATGACACACAGAACGGTGAATATGGGGCAGATTCTTCACGACATTGAAATCGCTCAAAAAGGGTATTGTAAGCTCATGATAGAGGAGGAAATTAATAAAGTAAACCTTTAGCAAAGCAATAACAATAAACTTTTAAAACATGGGAGAAAAAAGAAAACATATGTTAACAATGAATAATGGACATTACATGACCCCCTGTATGTGGTTAGAGTTTCACGTCTGTTGTTAAAGTGACCATTTTGAAGAACAGTTAAATCATTTCTATTATGATTTTAGCTGCTCAAATTATACATATATTTTTATTTGAACAGATTATGTGAAAAGTTCATTATGTTTGGGTAGAGGATAACTGACTCAAAATCCAAGTTTTAATTGCACAGGAAGGGACTGCTGCAATGGAGTTCATCTAAACAATACAAGCACTAAGCAGAATGCACTGTATGAATGAACAGAAAACACCTTGTTCCTGCATGCTGCCCTGGTTTTAAGCACTTGAATGGCTGATGAGACCTCACAACCTCAAGACAGCCCTGTTTTCCTGTCTTACTGAGAAAACTGCGGTACAGAAATTCTACAAAACTTGAGGCTTTTTAAAACAGTGAATTTATGGCCAAACCATAGAAATCAAGCCTCCCGAAAATCAACAGATGATTGGGCTACCATCACAAAAGAATGTGGGGTTTAAGTCAACCTCTGAAGGAAAGTGTATACTTGAAGTCTGTAATTTTACTACAAACAGTTACATATATCTTACAAAACTAAAGAGAGAATCTTTTGTGCATCCTCATAGATAAAATTATATTTTCTAGCAAATTTGAATAAAAACAGTGTTTTAAAAAACATTGTGGATCACATACATAAACTTGCCTATTTACAAATGAATGGAGGAACATATCTTTAAGTAGAAAAATCACGGCAGGGCTCTCAGACTACACATCATATCACCTGGGTTCATTATGGTCAGAGATAATTTGATGTTCGCATCACTTGCCTATTTCAAAACAGTGTTCAATGGCTTTTAAGGTCCAAAAGTCTTCTTGAAGCAATAGAAAGGGCTTCTTGAACCATTTGGTCTGAACAGTTTGTACTTACAGTCTATAATAAACGATGATATGCCCATGGCAAACAATTCATTTGTTTTACAATTAAACAACACAGTCTCATGAAGATGATATAAAATAAAAATTATTTTTTAAAAATCATGTTTAGGGGCTGATATTGCGGTGCAGTGGGTAAAGCCGCTATCTCCAACACTGGCATCCCATATGAGCGCCAGTTCGGGTCCCTGCTGCTCCACTTCCAATCCAGCTCCCTGCTTACGGCTTGGGAAAAGCAGCGGAAGATGGCCCAAGTGGTTGGGCCCCTGCGCCAACATAGGAGACCGGGATGAAGCTCCTGGCCGAGCCCTGGCTGTTGTGACCACCTGGGGAGTGGACCAGTGGATGGAAGACCTCTCTCACTCACTCTCTCCCTGTCTCTCCTTCTCTCTCTCTCTCTCTGTTAACTCTTTCAAATAAATGTTTTTCAAAAAATCATGTTTAAAAGTCTATCCAGCGTATCAACTACTTTGCTGCTTACAAAAGCACATCTGTGCCCTGTCACATCTGTGCTCCAGGCTAAAGAGAGTGGACGGCCAGTGAGTCACGGATCACGCATTTTAGCAAGGCAGGTACCATTCACCAAAACGTCTAAAATCAGGTACATGATCCATTCAAGTGACCTGGATTCTCCTATATGGAGCAGCCTTCTTTTGAAAGAGAAATAGAAACAGGAAGGGGAAGAGGGAAAGACTGGGAGGGAGGGAGAGGGAGAGGGAGAGGAAGAAGGAGAGGGAGAGAGGGAGGGAGAGAGGGAGGGGGAGAGAAGGAGAGGTTTCAAGGGGAGGAGAGGAGTGGGGGGAGAGGAAGAGATAGATCCCATCTGCTGGTTCACCATCTAAACGCCCAGGAGCCAGGAACTCAATTAGAGTCTCCCATGACACCTGCTACCTCCCAGGGTGTGTATTAGCAGAAAACTGGAATCTGCAGCAGAGCTAAACTCAATCCCGGGCATTCTGATGAGGGATGTAGAAATCCCACGTGGCACCCTACTCACTGTGCCAGATGTCTGCCCTCCCACTCCCCCATACAGCAATGCTCTTGTATTCTCACTCACCTCACATGATAATCAGTTGCTGGTCTAAGATCTTTCAGGTTACATTCTAATTCTTCTCCACTGCAAGGAAAATCCTTCATTAGTTAATAACACCAGTTTCAAAAGTAAAACAAGTTTTCAACTTGGGTACTATAGTTGTGTACTGACAATAATTGAAGAAATATTACTGATTCTACTATTAATCAGAAGCAAACTTTCTTCTTTGGTGGTATTATTATTATTATGACTAGAACATTAGATTCCATTTAACAATGCCATCTTAGATCTGGAAAATGGCAAGCTTAACTTAACTAATAGAATTCCAAAAGATCTCACCACTTTTCAAAAGCAAATACACAAAAGTCAATACATAAGTACCTAAATAAGCTAACACATATCTAAGTAAATAAATGCTCCAGCTACCAAGTGAAGGCAGCTCCCAGACTCATCCTGGCAGAAGCTCCCAACTCTCTTAGCTCTGAACTGTCTTGACGAAATTGCAATCTGCTTCCCTTACACCCCAATAAATAGATCTCACATATAAAATAAAGCCATTTATACAGTCAGAAGTTGTGACCGAACCTCAACTTAAATCAGGAGGAGATAACCAACGTAACACACCGGGTGCTCAAGTGTGTGGGGGCAGGACTTATTTTGTATTCTTTAAAATTGCCAAAGTCATAAAACACAAAGATATACGATAGAAGGGCTCCAAGTTATAGATGGTCAAAGAGCCAAGACAAGAAATGCAGTATCTGACCTTAGAGTGGATTCTGTACTGGAGGGGAAGAAAAAGGCTAGAACGCTTTTCAAAATAACAACCATTATTTAGATCTACTGACAAAACCAGAGCACAGATGATGGGTTAGACAAAAGTATTTATTAGTGCACATTTTGATTGTTGAAGAACATATTCTTATCCTTGGGAAATATATTGAAGTATTTAACAGTAAAGGACCATGATAAATAAAATTTATAGAAAAAGTATAGAGAGGTGAGTAAAAGGGGGTGAGAGAGAGGCACTCAAGCAACAAAGGAAATATGTAGCAGCAGAGAGGAGTAGACTGTACATGCATTCCAGCAGCTTTATTTCTGCAATGTTTTACTACGCCTTGCCTATAGCTCTGCTGACCTGCTTTGTATCTTTACTTTTCTTTCTTGGCTTTTGCTGAATATGAGAAGGGTGAAAAGGGAAACTTCATATAATAATTCTGATGTTTAGTATCACTGTAAAAAAAAATAAAACAGCCAAAGAATCAACAAAGCTAGGTAACAACCTGCAGGCCTGCGTGGACACTGCTCCCTTCAGCTGGAGGGAGGAACGCACTAGGTCACCTCATGTCCAGTTTTCTACTTCTCTTTCCAGACTGACCTGCCTACCCCTCTGGGCACTTGAAACCCTAGCCTTTGCCATCAATGCTCTTCTTGCATTGAGACTCCAATACGTTTCTTGGCAAGGGTGGAGAATGGCTCTCTGGATTTCTTTAATGTCCCTAGTAACTGCAATTCTTCAGAATTCAACAGTTGTGAGCTAAAGCACGGAGCTTGGGTTTTCAGCTAAGTAGGGTGGAGAACCACCGGCGTGGTCCGACTTATGTTTTGGTAGGTGGAAGTGACGTGGGAGGACAGCGAGAGGAGATGCCGGAAAGCTCTGAGGAGCACACAGAATCCATCTGGGCAACAAGAGGCTGAGACAGCAGCTAAAAGGCTTCATTTCTCGTCTTGTTTGCCTTTCCCTCTGCCTGGAAGAAGGCCCAGTCAGGCAGCAGGCTAAGAATCAGGAACGAGGATAGAGAGATACAGGTGCATGGCCCTGGTGCAACAGGCAAACAGGAGAGAACAAGCCGCATGTCTGGCAGAGACCAGTGGAGTGTCTGTGACTACATTACCCTGTAGGTGGGCAGTCCTTCTTGGGCCTCTCACAGGGAGGTCAAACAAGTAGTTACAATGAAACTGATTTCCTACTCTGCAAATGAGAGCAGGGCCCAGCAATTCCAAGGGACAAAGGACTTGATCCTACACTTTTATGTGTTTACAACATGGCCATACATTATTCCAATGGGTAATACCTGGGAGTTCATAAAGTAGACAAGAATTAATCCCTTATTCTGTGTGCTAAACTTTTGACCATTTAAAAAAGCCTTGGAAATGTTTTAAGGTAAGTTTTATTACAGGCTGGAAAACTATTACAGAGAAATCAGAAATAAGTTACATTGTAGAATTTTGAAAAATAGGACTAGAAAAAGGTTGGGTCTTAGAAGCAAAGTGTGCAATAACTAGAAGTCATAGTCATTCTTTGCCATGCTAAGACATTAGAAAAAAATATTTATTAATACTAACCTGACAATATAACATAATCAAATGATATATTTCATGAATGCCAAATAACTCTACTATTTCTGACTAATAACTGCTCTGGACAAGCCCATGAGAGTATTTCAGGCACGGAAAGCCAAGACACTCTGGCAAAAAAAAAAAAAAAAAAAAAAACCAACCCAACCAACCAAACAACTAAATGAAAGATCTCTGCGAGTGGGATCCCAGTGGAAAGAACAGGGCCATCAAAGAAGGAGGTACCTTTCTCTGAAGGGAGGAGAGAACTTCCACTTTGACTATGACCTTGTCTAAATATGATCAGAGTCGGTGAACTCAAAAGGCTTCCATAGCCTTGGCAACTCAAGACAAGAGCCTAGGTGATTACTGATGCCATAAACAAGAGTGTCAATTTGTTAAGTCAACAACAGGAGTCACTGTACACTTACTCCTCATGTAGCATCTCTGTCCTTAATGTGCTGTACATTGTGATTTAATGCTATAACTAGTACTCAAACAGTATTTTTCACTTTGTGTTTCTATGTGGGTGCAAACTGTTGAAATCTTTACTTAATATATGCTAAACTGATCTTCTGTATATAAAGAGAACTGAAAATGAATCCTGATGTGAATAGAAGAGGAGAGGGAACGGGAAAGGGGAGGGTTGCAGGTGGGAGGGAAGTTGGGGGGGGGGAGCCATTGTAATCCATAAGCTGTACTTTGGAAATTTATATTCATTAAAGTTAAAATAAAATTATAATTGAACTATAAAGGAAAATTTCTAAAGCTTATGAATTTTCCCTTTGTTTTCCATTTTCTTTAACAATTCAAATTTCATAGTTTAGTAGCAAAGAAAAACACAGAAACATACGCTACCTGTAAATTATCTTGTATTTTCCATCTCGTCCTTTGTCTGATAAGGCAACCTCGTAACTGTAGGGGAAGGAAAGACCACTGTGGGGTCCACAGGAAAGTCCGACTGGGGGAGCCCAGGACAATACGACTGTTCTCGCCTGAATGTTCGAAACCTGAAGAAGAAAAACAGGGGACATGGTATTTAAATCCATCTCACATGGACCAGACACTAGCTCTTCAAGTGATATTTCCGTAATTATTATTATTATTGCTGTGTATGTGTGTGAGGGAGAGACAGAGACTGTACTCAAGTGAGCCCTGGTTCAATTCCCAGCTGCTCTACTCCCAGTCCAGCTCCCTGCTAATGTGCCTGCCCAAGTGCTTGGGCCTCTAGGCCCACACTAGAGACCTGGATGGAGGTCTGGGTTCTTGTCTTTGGCCTGGCCTGGCCCAGCCCGGGCCACTGCAGTCATTTGGTAAATGAACTAGCATAATCTCTGTCTCTCCCTTTCTCTTTGTAACTATGTTGAAGCTAAGAACCCAGAACTCCATCCAGGTCTCCTAATTGGGTGCAAAAGCCGAAGTGTCTAGGGCATCTCCTGCTATTTTCCCAGATGTATCAGCAGGGAGCTGGGTTGGAAGTGGAGCAGTCAGAACTTGAACTGTGCTCATATGAGATGCCAGCATGGCAGGCAGTGTCTTAACCTGCTCAGCTACAATGCTGGCCCTGGGATTTCATTTTTTTAAATAAGTTCTTAGAAAGTTGAATGTAAGATTTCAATGATCCACAGAGTGGTCACTGTACTATGTGGAAGGAGCCTCAAAGCATTCTTCAAAGCTGGTATTTTTAGACCATGTCCCTTGCAGTCTGGCAGATTTCCAGGGAAACTCAATGGGTGAGACTCTGGCATGAAGGATGAGGCCGATGTAAGGCAGAAACGTGTGTGTAAGTGGAGATGCTCCACCTTTCCAAGCTCTGCTTTTATCTTTCTTATTTAACCTCTGCTTAAGACTTCACTTAAACAAAGAACTCTGGAATGTGCAGCAGCCTGGCTCATCCTTACTGTGCTACCCTGAAGCGTGTCCAACACTCTACCAGAGGTGCTCAGGAGGACTGGGCCCCAGGGGCCCACAACAGTAACTTGATCACTAACAGCTCTCACCTGGGGCTTCCTGGGCAGCTTCCCCAAATAAACCAGCCGCATGTAAATCTTTGTTTTAGAGCCTATTTCTGGAGAAATACAACCGAAAATGTGGCCTAATTCTTTAAAGTAAAATAAACCTAATATCAGAACATCATTAGTGTTCTTATTTTCTGAAATTTACTTTATTGTTATCCGCTTGGTCTGGATAATGCATTGAAAACAAAGAAATAAAACCTGACAGATGCTAAAGCTAATGCTTACAAAGACTTGATAGCTGTAGATTAGGAGGCTACCGGTGGGCATAGGTACACTCTTCAGTACCTCTATTCTTTTTCTCCTTATGTGTAAAATCACTGTGGAGTCTCTCTTTGAAGTGGGCTGTTCATTCCACTTTTAGCAGAGACCCCTCCGCACCTGTGTTTCGTTTTCGTGCAGGCGTAGCATGGTGATGCAGCTGGCCACTCATGCACTCACTCAGACTCCTGCACATCCTTCCGGCTCCAGCCGAGTCTCTCTCCTTCCTCTGGAAGATCACTGCTCTCTGCCCTGTAGCCCACGGCTGCTGCCATCCTTGCTGAGCGTCTCTGCAGCCTTTTTACCCTTCCCGCTGGGCTCCCTGAAGACAGGGCCCCCTCTACCCTCAACTGAGTACCAGAGTAACTGCTACAGAACCAAGCCCCATCCTGCCTGCTATGGCTCCATCAAGCACCTCCTCTTCCCTGCCCCCTCCACTCGCCAGCCCCATGCTGCTGGGACCGCCATTCAGGGTGCTGCCCCTCTCCCATCCTGGTAGGAAGCAATACTTGGTTATTTGGGTGCTGTTTCGCTGACTAAATGCAAAGGCAGCATTACTCACGTAACTCAACACATTTGCTGAAGTTTTTCACTCACATCAATGAGTAATCCTAAAGTACTGGTACTGAGCATATACGATTTTTAACTTAATAAACGAGATTTGTTTCTGAAGAGTTCCATTTATAACAAAAAAGGAGGCCGAGCAGGTACTGGGGAACATTTGACTGAGGTATCAATGGCGGTTTGCACAATCCCGAGAACAGCATGTGCAGTAACAGTGACCCTACAAAGGGAGTGTGGAATGGCTTCGTGCTTCAAAAGAGCTCAGGCATGTCAAGTCCTAAACCCCAACCACATATGTACACATGCACATCCCTTTATCTTATTTTCTAAATATTATTTATTCTCACGTGCTAGAAAGAGAGAATGAGAGATTGATCGACCTCCCATCTACTGGTTCACTCTCCACATGCCTGCAACTCCCAGGGCTAGATCAGGTGGAATCCAGAGTCTGGAACGTTATCAGGTCTCCTACGTGGGTGGCAGGAACCCAATTACTTGAGTTGCCCTCTGCTGCCTCCCAAGATGCGTCAGCAGAGAGCTGGACTGAAAGCAGAGTTAGAACTTGAACCAGGCACTCTGACATGTGATGCCAGCGTCCCACTCCACTGCCCCCATACTTCTTTATATTGTGTCTTTTTCATCAACTATTACAAATTTTACTTTTTTCTGTTAAGATTTGATTAGGTTATTATTTAAATAGAAATGTGTAACACTTGAAGCATCAACTAAAGTAACACTCACCCTTTCTCTGGATTCTGAGCCAGCCTGCAGGAGACAACTGTCCCTGAAGACAGGTATTTTTGAAATGTATCCTCCCACTATGCTTGCCTATCAGGAAGGCACTGTGAGAAGTCAGCCTCACTCCTCAAGGATGATGGCAACCTCCCACCTCTGCTACCACCAGCCTCTACCTGTGCCCCGGCTCCCTGCCTTTCACGACTCCTGGCCTCAGTTTCCCTTCTTTAGGCATGGGAATCCCGAGAGAAAGGGTGCTGGGTCTGCCTTAGGACTTGCAACTCACTTCCGTTTCAAAGCCCATTTCAGGAACAGGCCGTTCCAGGCAATGTTCCAGAGAGGCAAATCCCCACACTCACTGTGTTTATTCCACGCGCTCTGGGTGGTGACAATGAGAGATGTGGAACTCTACGAGTGGGTGCGGGTTCAAGGCTACGTCAGAGCAAGCACACAGGAATGGGGCCTTCACAGTGCGAGTCTCATTCTCAGTGCTGGAACCTTCCCGCCAGCAGGGACCACCACGATGAATGGGGCCTTGCTATTCTCATCAGTGCAGTGATCATGGCTCGTGCTCCTTCTCCTCAAAATAGGTTTAGAAACCTTAAAACTGACTTCCTGATGTTGAATGGACCTATCGTAACTAGAAGTCAACCTCCTTCACAATGGTGATAGAAGTGGTGACTGCTACTCGTGCAGTTACTGGCCCAGGCGCAGTTTGACATTTAGTATTCTACCAGTGCGGTCAGAGGGGCTGCTGTACAGGTACTCGGCTAGAGTCAGCATACGAATTATTTAACTTAAACTGCTTTTAAGTACCTTGAAGGACTCAGGAAACCACTGCTCGTCAATGATCCCGCACTGATTAGAACGCATTCTTGTCCACGTGTTTACTAAATACATGCTCCAACTTGAAAGCAGTCGTCACACGTATGGAAATTACAGAACCCAATTGCCAAGAAGCGATCCTTAGCTCTCTCCCTCCTTGCTCCTTCTCTCCTGTCAAATGGTGTTTTAATACTGTTTTGTAAAATTCTGCTATTTTTACTCTTGGGAATTTGTTAGATGCAAATGATGTACATTATATGGAACAGAAACATCACTTATTCTCACAGTTACTAAACTGTTACTATCGTGTTCAAAAATACAAATTCTCTGTAGGTTGGGAGCTTGAAATGTAGCCTGACCTTTGGATTTAACTGGGAGAGGGAAGGGCCGCTGACGGAATGAAGGACTGCCCTAAGGACGTCCTGGCCAGAGAGGAATACTGGTCTCACTGTTGAAGTACCATCAGGAGAAACACCACCACAGAGGAAAATCCACGAAACGGAGAACGCCAAAGAAAAAGGACACTCTCGGAATTGTGCGGCCATCCGTCTCTCCAGCCCCTTCCATGAGAAAGCCTCGGAGCTCTTCCCAGAGTGCTGTGTGGCTGCCAAGGGGATCTGTTCCCCTCAGGTCCCTTTGTTCACTTCTGGACCGACAAATCAGTTGTTCCTGGAAGCTCAACATTAGTGGATGGAAACACTGCGGAACCACAATTGCAGCTTCCGTTCACTTACGTCCCGACAACAAACAGCCCACCACAGCGTGTGGGAGACTGCAGCAAGTGCCACCATCAGACAGTGAGACCACGTTAGGCTGCAGCGTGCCTGCTAAGTTCCTAAACTACTCCGGATGCTATCAAGCTTACTCCTCCGGGACAGCACTGGCTATACAATGAAGTTTCCAAGGTACCTGTTTTAGCCCCAGGACAAACATCTGGTTTACTTATACTCCGTTTTAATAAAACTGATCAAGTATGTGAATCCTTACAGTTTACAGTGGGTGGGGAGGGAAGAGTGTGGTATCTGAAGAGAAAGCAAATTGCTGAATTCAGGATGCTCAAAGTTCTACAAAGATGACTGGAATCCACAAATCTTACATACTGTTTTTGCACCAAAATCCAATCATTTGAAAAATGATTGTAAAACTGTAAAATTTGAAAAATAGATCCCTTTTGTTCTACAGCTGCTACCAGATGTGGCTGAATGGAAAAAACAAAATTCAGAAGTGCTATCCTTTTAACAATCGTGTGCCTAGGCTTCTGCAGCTTGGCCTCTTTCCCTGGAGGTACCTGACACCCTCCTCTCCATGTCAGGATACAGCACTGCTCAATGGCAGAGTGTGTAGCATAGAGTCATATATAGTTTAGTTCCAGATAGTCCTATGTGGTACTTATTATCCCATCTTTCACAGATGAGGAAACCCGGGCCCGGGGAGGTTCACAAAGACAGTTAACAGTCATGCAAGGGTCTGACCCAGAGAGCCAGACTGCAACACCTCGGCACTGTCTCTCAGTTGCTACCTGTCCTGGCAGGCTCAGTCTTGGCCTCCGGTGCTGGCCAGCCCTCAGGCATCTGTCCCACCTGCTGGAATCTGGCTATGGCCACTGCAGCCAGCCACACTCTGGCTCAGCAAACACCCACAAAGGGTTCATTATGTGCTAAGGTCAATGCTAGGCATTAGATACATAAAGGTAAATAAAAAGCGGTCACAAATAAGAACTCTGGATGGGGAGCAGGTAGCCGTGGGGAGGGAGGAAAAATGAGTGGACTGTCACCAGACAGAGAAAGTTTAGGAGAAGGGGCAATGTGGTCAGTGGAATGATGACACCTCCCACCTCCCACTCCCTAGACATCCATATCCTAGTCCCTGGAATATATTGCTTTTGTTGTTAAAGCCACTTTACAGGTATGATTAAGTAAGTGAAGGACCCGGTGACAGGGCAAGCACCCTGGACTACCCAGATGGGTAATGTGATCATACAGGTCCTTCTAAGTGGAAGAGGGAGGCAGGAGACTGAGGAGGGGAGGGGAGGATGGAAGCAGGGACCGGAGGGACATGATGGCTAACTCTTCAGATGGAAGGGGCCACCAGCTAAGGAATGTAGACTGCCACTGGAAACTGGAGAAGAGTGGAGGCAGATTCTCTCTCAAAGCTTCCAGAAAGGAACGGAGCTCTGTGGAAACCTGATTCTAGCTCAAAGGGACCCATCTGGGACCTTCTGATCTCTAAAACTTTAATAAATTTGTATTGTTCTCAGCCTTTCCCTTTGTGATCATTAGTTACAGGAGCAAGAAACAACTAATATGGGAGACAGGAAGAGAAGCTGTTCTAGTTACATGCAAATGCAGAAGGTATGAATAAGTCAGGCAGCTGTGAGATTATCCCTCAGCGGGGGTGCCTACAGCCCTGGCAAGCTGGACTCACTTGTGTTGCCACTCCGTGCCCCAGACTCAAATGATGGATGGCTTCAATCACCACCGCACACGAGTGAGGCAACTGCGTCTACTCCGTACCGGCGGATCTTCTTCAGGGTGCTTAAAAGGGCGAACGCAATATTTTGGCAAGTCCAACTCTCAATGTTAAAAAGAGCATCAGCGATAAATGTCAATTTACAGGTCGCTGATGACAAGTTCGTAATCACTTGAGGTTCTGTTGCTTCTACATATCTTCTGAAAGTTCTTCAGCCTGCCTTTCCCAGTCCTAGAAAGTGCACTGCCTACACAGCAGAACTGACAACTCAAGCTACTAGTCAGGACCAAGGAAAATCACTGGATACACTCAACTATATCCATACTCATCTATATAACCCATACTGACATGGAAATGTTGCTTTTGGGTTGAATCTGCAACCCAAAAGCCATTTTAGAAGTTTGAGGAGGGCAGTGGGGAAGGCCAGGGTCCAGGTAAGTTGGCTAAACCCTAGAGAGGCTGCGACCCTGCGGAATTTACCTGGAGGAACTCACCAGGTCTGGCTCACTGCTCAGTGGACTCAATCTAGTTCATGTCGCAGAGTTGATCAGACTCAGGAATGAATAACCAAACTGCAAGACTAACCGAATTACCCTCCCCTTATATGATACCTCCGACCCCACCGCTAACAGCCACCCCTACAGCTGAACTGTCATCCTCCTCCACAGATCTCCAGAGCAGCTCGGTTCCGCCTTCACCACAGCACTGACCTACTAGACACTCATGACTGTATTTATATTTCTGGATGCCTGACCCACAAAGCAAACTCAACATGCCCCAGAATGGCAGTGAAGATACAAAAAGGACACAGACATGGTCCTAGTCTAGAGGAACTTCTAATTACTCAGAAAGACAAAGAAACAAGGAAATGACATACAATGTATTAAAGATCCCAGCAGAGACAAACACAGAGCACAGTGAAACTGGGAGTAGTGCCAGTGGTGCTAGGTGTGCATGACGAGTATCCTCAGGACACGGACAGCAATCAGATGAGTCTCAGATGTCCTGAGAGGCTCCTGAAAGCCCAGTTATCCATGACACTTCGTACCTAATAGGTCACAATGCCTACGACGTTATCTCCAGTTTGGCTCTGCCATCTATCCACTCCTTGACAAGCCTGATGCCCCCACCCTCATCCTGACTCCCTTAGCTACTCCCCAGAACCACAGGCATTTCCTTGTACTTGTCTCCCTGGGTCCATCCACTTTTCACTCTGACATGACTGCCAGCTGGTCTGAGCATTCCGAAGAATGTAGCTCTGGTTGTGTAACTTCTTTGCACAAAACCCCTCAATGGCCACCTGCTCCTTACAGAGAAAGTGCAGACTCCCCAGCCCACCATCAATGCCCGCTCCTCTACAAGCGCCCCATTATGCCATTCCCTCTAACACACCTCACGCTTTCAGGTTCAGTCAAACTCAACTATGTATCCTGAGGCATGTTTGGATTCTTCTCTGTAAAAGCCCCAGTATTTGAAACACATGAAGAATCAAGGTTTTCCAATTTAGCTAGAAAACACTCCAAGGAACTTTGGCTCCCTAATCTCAGATGAAAGGCTGAATCAACATTCTGAATTTTTCACTTGAATTTCAAAGCACCTGGCAAAATCAAACTTAAAACCTCACAATATCACTACTCTCACTGACTTTCTGTTTTCTTACCATTGCACCCAACGTTCTGCACTTATTTTTCTCAGCTCATATTCAAATGTCTGTTTGAAATCTACCTGGAAATATACTTGAAGTTACTAAGTTTTTCCAAATGATTATTATTACATTTACACAGGCAGAAGAAGATTACTTAGAAAAAGAAAACCAAACAAAAAAACAGACAACTACCTCTGTTCTTCTGGGGCAGGGAGGGTGCACCCTTGGAAGTTGGGAAGAATTGCTAACTGCATTCTGGGTACCTAAATAAAGAAGACATGGCGGGGGCTATGGCACAGAAGGCTGCTGTTCTGTATTTTCATGCTCCATTAATAACTGAACACTCTTTCATAGTTTATAAATAATCTGCAATGGGAAGGGAGCCCTTTTGCTTACCTACTATGTGGTGAAAGAAAAGCACATTTGAAATACTTAAGAAAGTGTCATTTGTGCTGAGAAATCCAGAAGACATACCTGTGGTTTCTCTATTCCCGAAAGAATGTCTTGCACCCTTTTTACTTCCAACTCATATTCTGCATTGCAAAAAAAGAAAAAAAGGAGAAACAATACTGTTAGAAGGCATTACGGTTGTCAAGTTCCTTCCCCAAGGCCTTTTAAATAGGGCTAGCATTAAGCCTGTTGCCTGTTACCATGGATTTCCAGTATCACAAATATGGTAATCAGGAATGAGACTCTTTCCAGTAGTGGTTGTGCAAACTTGCCACTGCACAGTCTTACATATTCACAACATTAACCAGACTCAGACAGAGTTCCACTCAATAATTCAACATGCAACAGGGAATAAAAGGCCCTAGCAGGACAAGGGAGGAGGCCAACACAACTGTAGGCGGAGGTAAAGACGACGTAAGGTGGAAGAGCCATGGCCACTCCATGCAGGGGCTGTGTTTATTACAATTAAGAGTTTAATTTTGGTTTATGAAATATCAAGTTCATATTTTCTACATCGACAGGCAGCAACTGCAGTGTTTGAGTGGAGGGGCTGACGTCCCTTTTTGTGAATTTCAGCAGACTTGTTGAGATTCTGTGTGAATCAGGGATGTAGGCAGGCAGGTGTGAAGGCAGAGGGACCCATCGGCCTATTGTGTAGTGGTCCAAGCGAAGGACAGAGCTGCCCTGGTTGGGGCTGGCAGGGAAGACTGCAAAAACAGGACTCACTTGGGAGGTGTAGGAGTCGAAGAATTAGATGTGCCAGGCAAGGGTGAGAGAGTCTGAAGAATCAGAATAACTCCTAGTTTTTGGCTTGATAAACTGAATGAGTGATGTTTTCTGATAAGATGAGGAAATAGCCATGTTCCAGGGTAGGGCAAGAATTAGGTTTTATACATGGAAAGGGAAAATGCTTGGAGTAGAGAGGGTAGGATGGAGAGCATGTGAATAAAGGATAAATGCTAAGAATCTGTTTTGATAGAAGAGGCTCTTGATTTTCACAAGGGGTTTGACAGAATAATTTTGAGCTTATGGCAGATCTCATTTAACTTTGCACCTAGTTTATGAGCCAAGTGCTAGAGAGGTATGATTACCAAGTCGTGGTATGTCCTTGCCCCCAAGGTAGATCCAGTCTAGTTGAAGAAGGCAGGGTGTGAAAGCACAAAGGCAATGGGAATGCCATGTGAGGGGTGCGATGGGAACTGGAGAGAGCAATCAAGGAGCATCCCAGGGACCTAAGCCCTGTGGATAAGCAGTCATTTGAATGTGAAGGGGGGAGTGGGACAGGAGGTGTGGGTGGGTTAGCAGACCCTGCTCCCTTATGACAGAGCTGCTGTTCTCACTGTTTGTTCTCATCTCCAAGTGTGCGTCTTCTCCTACCCTTCTCCCAACTCCCTTTCTCCAATCGCTCTAGACTATTTGTCCTTATTATCAAAACCTAAAGTAACTCTTGATTATCCCTTAGTCTTTCCTATTAGAAGTTTCAAGGAGAGAGAGAGAATATGTATCTGGAGTGGGAAACTTTTCTTTGTAAGGAACCAAATAAAGGTTTTCAACTTTCCTGGCCACATACAGGTATCTATTATATATTCTTGATTTTTTTATTATTGTTGCTGTTTTTTTCTTATAACTTTTTAAAAAATGTATCAACCATATTAGGCTCTGGACCATATGAAAACAGACTGCAGGGCAGGCTACAGCATGCTGACCCGCCTGAGGACATGGCTCACCACACACCTGCAGCCTTTAGTACCCCTCCCGCGCGGACTAAGCAGAGTAGACACTTGTAGACTAAATCTATGAACAAAGTCCATGGTAAAAATAATGAAAACTTCTAGTTGGCATCACCCTCTACTAGAAAGGACCAGCTTTCTATTTTTTTTCCCCCACTGTATTCTGCTTACTAGGTTTACCTTTATCTTTGTGAAGAAAAAAAAAAAAAAACTAGTGTCAACATCACCATTCTAAAAACTAAAACTTTCTAAAGCAAATATCTACATTCAAAGAATGAAACATCCCATGCACATTTATAATCATGCATTCACACTGAGATACAATGGATTGCATCCTGGATCAAAGGTGGACATACCCTCCTATTTTTTAGAAGCCTGTCCTAAGTTAACTACAAATATTATGTAGCTCAGAATTTGTCAGAAACAAAAACAAACAAAACAAGCCAATCCAAATCATAAGCAGATACAATAAATAAACTGGTGCAGTTATTAAAGACAAAATTTTCTCCATCTCTGGTTTCTCCGAGTTTGTGGGGGTCCACAGGTTCAAACACATAGCTAGATGCATTCAAACAATGGACGTGAGGGGGTAACAGCTTCCTTTTGCCATGAATGACCCATTTAGATTATCTTAGAAGGGCAGGGACAGAGAGAAGGGAAGAATTAGAGATGTGCAAAGGAAGAACCCCAGCACTAGACATAGGTATGACAGACAGAGAGCTTAAAAAGGATGCTCTGTTGCACCGAAACTGAGAGCCGCCCCTCTTTTTCCTTTCTAATTCAGGTGACAGAAGCAATGGCTATGCTTTTGACAGAAAAGGGGGAAATGGGAAAGGAGGCTAGATTAGACAGAGGGATAAAAAGATCTCTCCAAAATTGAAAAGGATGGAGTCCAGGTAAGAGCTAAAATACTCCTGAAAGAGCTTGAGATTAAAAACAACTTCCAAAGACAGGTCAGCCTTTGATTACAATCATAAAAGCTGACATATTCTAAGCACTAGGGTTCCTACTGGTGAGCATACCACCATCACCTTGCTAATTCTCACGATAGCCCTGGAAGCTGAACATTCTCAGCTCCATTTTATAGGGGAGGGGGGGAATCACTGTTTCCATCTCCAGTGCTGGGCACACCCCTTGCAGGCGTCTTTGTTGACTGAGGTATGAGGATGGGGAACCAGTGAGGCAGCTGAAGCTCAGACAACAGATGTGATTTCCCCTGGGCCACAAGTCCAGGACATGGCCCCAAAGCAAGAACTGCCTTTGGCTGTACGGCGATGAATTAATAGAGGTCTGTGGGTAAGGAGGGAGCGGATGTGGACGAAGAAAAGGCAGCAGCAGAGACCCTCCAAGTCCCATAAGAGGGTTTGTGTTGTTGCTGTTTTAAACTTGGAAAAAGTTGTCAAATGAATACAGTCAAGGCCACTGATGTGGGAAGAAGATATGTGAGAAAAGAAAGAAACAGGAAAAAAAAAAGAAAAAGAAAAAAAGAGCCATGAATGCAGCCAAATAAACAAAGGCTTCTGAGAAGACCAAAACTAAATGGGCAGGGTGTGGGGAGGAAAGGTAGTGACGGGACAATCACCACCCTGTAGTGTCTGGTCACCACCCGGCCAGCAGTATCAGATGCATGGGATCAAAGCCAGACTGCAATTCTGCCCTTCTTTCAAGGTTCTAATTGTAAATAGGCAAAACTGGTACCTTTATCTAATGCATTTCCATTTGTGTTGCCACAACTTAAGAGGAAAAATGTGAATAAAATCCAGGCACACAATTTGCACAAACAAAAATGAAAATAAAATCTACTTAATAGAACTAAAGTGACATCTGCTCACCACAAAGAAAATATATTCTTGTATGAAAGTTAACAGTATGAAAATGTTAACATTCATAACCTCGCTAACTAAATAACTGAGTTAACTGAGCCCTTGGCCCTTCTCCCTGAGCACAATTTAAGTGTGCCTTGGGGTAGTCTATGAACGATACTCTTTCCATTAAACAGCTTTTGGAGTCCTACTATATGAAGAGTGAATGTCGGTATTTGGATCAGGCTTCCGCATGCTGTGTGTGCTCTCTTTCTGTCTCTTTCCTCCCTCCCTCCCTCTCTCTCTTTCCCTTGAGCGTGTGTGTGTGTGTGTGCGCGCGCGCATATACTCAGTACATACTGTGAAGGACAGGAGAAACAGAACAGTTAATCCCTTTACAAAAAAAAAAACAACAATCAAAAAGGAATCACTCTGGTAACTTGCCTTTCAGATATCTTCTTTGATATCAAGTTCAAAAGAAAACTTGTTTTTGTTTCTCCCCCTTTAGAACCTAATGTGTGCCAACTGAACAGGAGACGGTGCTAGGGCAGGCACTTGGCACAGTGGTTGAGTAGCCATTTGAGATGCCCAAATCCCATATTAGAGTGCTTGATTCAAGTTCCAGCCTCCTGATTCCAGCTTCCTGCTAATGTGTACCCGGGGAGGAAGCAGGTGATGGCTCAAGTACATGGGTCCCTGCCAGCCACATGGGAGACCTGTGAGATTGAGTTCTGGCCTATGGGTCTCAACCTGGTCCAGCCGCTAGCTGTTGAGGGCATTTCTCTGTGTGTCCCTATTTCTCTGCCTCTCAGAAATTAATGTCTGAAAAAGGATAGACTGTGCCAAAATAGGCAGAAAGGCGAGGTTCTCTTGCAAGGTCCTAGGACAAGTTTCTCTCTCTATTCTCAAGGGTGCCTTCTTTTCCCTCTGGTTTGTACCAAGTATTGAGTTCACAGGCAAATCTTGTGAGCCAGCTTTGTATTTCCTACTGCTCATATTGGAGCTGCCTGAATGTAATACATCAAAAACATTTCCCCACCTGCTTCAATGTTGCTGGTGACCGTGGATGGACAAATTGACAGACGGACAGATGGACAGACAAGCCAACCCACCTATATTACATCGCTGCCTTCTTAGCATTCAAAAGAGTTTTTTCATCAGGGAAAAAAATAGAGCACTGCGGACAGTGCTCCAGGAGAGGAGGGGCATTCTGGTTTGCACATTCGGGGTTGGCAAATGTCTTGCAAAGGAGCGTAGCGGGGAGCCTCTCCTTCAGACATGCCACCAGTGAGCTGAGAACCAACGTATCTGGAAATGCCCAAAGAGGGAAGGGGGTTTAGCTCAGAGACCCTTGCCTTTTCGTTCTCCTAAAAGCAGATCTCCTACTAAGAAAATAAAGCATTTTTAGCAAAGGGAAGGTTAAAATAAAAATACACAAGCAAAGCAAATACAGTTTTTAGAAGAAGAAAAACCAAAACCACACACATAGAAGGAAGATGTGTCATGTGAAATTTAAACTTTCCATAAATAATGGTTTTCATGTTTGCTCCAAAAAGAAACCTAAGTTCAGACTGTTTGAATAACTGTAAGGCCTAAACTAATTAAAATATCTCCCTTTATAAACACAATTTACTTCTTTGGTTTGTTTCACATTTTTTCCTTCTTAGAGAAGAACTACAGTGACACACTCCTTAGCTGCTAGCTATAGAACGCATGCATCCCCCTCATTCCAGGGGGATGACATCAGCACGATTCCTCTCTAAACCTCTGTCTACTTCTCATCCACAGGCTCATCTGCAGATATGCCCACCATAAGAAAATATGCTTTCTCAGATTCACTCAAAGTTGGCATAGTTACTCTCTTTAATAAGTCATGTGTTACTAAACTAGGGGTGTGGAAAATATGCTACTTCTGATTATGTCTATTTTGGGGATAAATGGCTTAAAGTTGACAGCAAACAAAATAAGAACTAAATGAACAGAAATAAACACTTTTAAATGAAAAAGAGATGCATGACTCACTAAAAAGCACAAGCGAGAGACACCCAGTCAATGACTCTTTGTGTCAATGAGCATGAATGGAAATGAAGGAAGAAAACACTCAGAACACTTACTGTTTTCCCACCTAGAAACATGTACCGGTTATCTTCACTGTTTAAAATGCTACTTAAGTTGGCAAGAGGGATCCTTAAGTGCATACAAAAGTAGTATTAATTACCCAAGAACTTCTATTAGATGTAAACTTAGCGTTTACAGTCCACTGGTTGTCAGAACAAATATTAAAGATGCCTAAAATCACAAAACAAAAAAATCAATTTACATAAGGACAAGGCTGCTAATCCCAAGGACACCTATTCTAGAAATATCTTGCAGTATCAATCATCCTGATGCTAACTGTGCAAAAATACACTTCTTGTTAGCTAGCCATTCAGCAAGTTAAGTGCTTACTCTATCCTGAGAGGTAGTCAAGGGAATACAAGATTCAACACCAAGAAAGAAAGCAGCAAGCAGGTGAACATATGTTGTGCAAAGCTGCCTTCCAGTCTAGGAAAATATTTTCAAGAGTAGCCTGTGTTCCAAGCAGATTCTGGAACCTTCAAGGAAAGGAGAAAGGGAGAGATGAATTCCTTTTGGAGGTGGAGTGCCCAGCTGGACAGGAGGGATGGCCGGAGAATCTGAGTGGGACAACAGAAGCTAATTTCCTCTGAGCTTTTGTTGCTATTTCTGGAATTCAGCAGGAAAAAAAAAAGGAGTTTCTCTCCTGGCCCAAGATTTGAGCAAAGTCCTATCAGGAACATTCCACATTCACCTACCCACAGGCAATGGGCTGCCTCAGACAAAGGCTGTGCAACATCTCAGTGGGCCAAGAGGGGGGGCACAGAAGGGCGAGGTCTGGGTCTTGACAGAAAAGTAGGGAAAGGGAACGCATCGATGCTCCCTCTGACTCTCACTTCTACTCACGGTTGGGCTCCACCACCTTTTCTGATGTCAACTACATTGGGTTCTACTTGAAATACTAGGAGATTTTAGGTTCATTTCTGTCAGATTCCAAGAAGAATTCTTGTGTTTACTTCACAAGGCAACAATCATATATATATGGAACTGAGCAAAAGTAGCTACTGTTTGAGAACATCAAATTAAACAGAGAGGAATACTCCACAACAAGATGAAGTATCAGGTAGATATGCTTGCTTGGCAATCTTAACTCTAACATCAGTCCTTCTCTCCCCTCCCCTCTGCATGTCTGAACTCTTCACTGGCTTGCTGGGCCCTAACCCATGCCAGATATAGTTCTTTTATTTTAGGGGAAGTCTTAACTCCATGATTATCCAGCAAGAGCTGGTACTCTCCCTGGGTGTGTAACAGGAAGGCAGTTGCTTAAACACAGGATAGAACGACTTACAAAGGTAATTAAAGTTTATACAGTGCTTTCTGCACTGGCATCTAGAAATGTTTCCAAAAAATGCTTTTTCATTAAGATTTGGCATGCCACATTGAGAAGCTTTTTTTTAAGAGGCTTATTCAATTCTTTTCTAAGACTGTGTCAATTGACAGGCAGAATCCAGAGTACAATTACATCTGAACAAAAATTTCAATGTTTATGTCTACCTATACAGTATTTTTTAAAGTTTTTATATCCACATTTTTTTTTTGGACGGGCAGAGTTAGACAGTGAGAGAGAGAAAGACAGAGAGAAAGGTCTTCCTTCCGTTGGTTCAACCCCAAATGATATATCCACATTTTCTTAATTATGTCTCACATGATTAAACCGTTTGTGGGTAAGACAAGTCATTCAGTCTATGGCCAAAGAACCCCAGTAAAGATCATCAGCTGATGCAGGAATCAAATTCAGTACTAACGTCACTTACCAGGGCTCCATAACTTCCCAGATTTCCAGTAAATGGAAAAGTCATTACCATCCAGATACAACCCACCAGACCCAGAAAGTAAACAAGGGTTACAATGTGGATACATAATCAAATGCTTGTAGCATCAGATAAGCAATGTCAATTAGTAAGGTAGGAAGGTATAGAAACAAAAGAAAGGGCAAGGACTGGGAAAATGATAGGGCCTGCACCCTATGGAAAAGGGGCATCCAGTTAATTTCTCATGGGATACCGCAGGTCTAAGGTTGACAGACATTACCATCTTACCAGAGAATCTGGAAATGAAAAGTTCTACGTGAAATTTCCCATATTTTAAATATTCTTGATCTGGGCTGGCACTGTGGTGTGGTGGGTTCTGCCACCTCCTGAGACACTGTCATCCCACGTCAGAGCACAAGTTTGAGTCCTGGATGCTCCACTTCAGATCCAGCTCCCTGCTAATGAGCCTGAGAAGGCAGTGGAGGACAGCCCAAGTACTTGGGTCCTTACCATCCATGTGGGAAACCTGGATGGAGTTTTGGCTCCTGGCTTTAGCATAGCCTAGTCCTGGCAGTTGCAACTATTTGGGGAGTAACCAGCAGATGGAAGATAATCTCTGTCTCTCTGTCAAAACATACTCTTGGAGTGGAACTATGAATACTGCTGTACACTGAATGTCTCTGTCCTCTGAGAATTTCTAGGTTGAAACCCTGCCTCCTAATGTGATGCAGCAGGTGGTGGGATTCCCTAAAAGTCATTAGGAGTAGATGAGGTCACGAGGCTAGAGCTCCCATGAACAGGATTGGTACCCTTGTAAGAGTCCTAAGAGAGCTCACTTGTCCTGTGTGAGGACACTGCATGAAAGTGTTATCTTTGGACCAGGAAGCAGGTGCCCAGCAGACCCCAAATCAGCTCACACCTTGATCCTGGAAGTAAATATTTGTTGTTTAAGCCACTCGGTCCGTGGTGCTTTGGTATAGCAGCACCAGCTAAGGAAAACATGCACATACCCTTCCCCTGAATTGACTACCTGTTGATATTTACTCTGTTTCACGCTTAGGATTTCTCTCTACAGATACACAAGCACAAATATATTTTTTCAGAACCATTTGAAAGAAAATTGTTGGCTTCATGACAATTCATTCCAAAAACTTCAGCAAGTCTAAGAATAAGACCCTTCTCCTCACAGGGGTGTGTAACCTTTTTTCTGCCAAGGGTCCATTTAGATATTTAAAATATCATTTACAGGCCACACAGAATTTTCAACTTAAAAAGTAGCCTGTTGTAGTGTAGGCTTGTGATTTTGTTGTCAGAGCCAGATCAAATGACTTTGTGGGCCTTATATGGCCTGTGGATCGGATATTCCCCACCCCTGTAATAATCACAAGCAAAAGATTTAAGATTAATGCAACAAGGGCCAGCACTGTTGCCAAATAGGTAAAGCCACCACCTGCAATGCCAGCATCCCATATGGGTGCCAGTTCCAGTCCTGGCTGCTCCTCTTCCAATCCAGCTCTCTGCTATGGCCTGGGAAAGCAGCAGAAAATGACCCAAGACCGTGGGCCCCTGCACCTGCGTGGGAGACCCAGAAGAAGCTCCAGGTTTCTGGCTTTGAATCAGCCCAGCTCTGGCCATTGTGGCTATTTGGTGAGTGAACCAGCAGATAGAAGACCTTTCTCTTTGTCTTTCCCTCTCTCTGTCTGTAACTCTACTTCTCAAATAAATACATCTTTTTAAAAAAGATTAATGCAACAACAAAATCAATCTGTGGTCCATGTTCAAATTTTCCCATTTGTTTCAATAAAGTCATTAATGTTTCTCCCCCAATCTAGGATCTAATCCAAGCATCCAGTGTTGCATGAGTTGTTGAGTTTTATTAGTTTCCTTTAATCTAAAACAGAAATTACAAAGCTGACATTTGCAGGGTTCAGCCCATTTTTCTTATAGAATGCACAACTATCTGGATTGTGTGACTATTTCCTCATAATCAGGCATTTGCTAAAAAAATTTTGGCAATACCCCCGTACAGATGTACTTGCCACTCTCTGACACGAGGATGTTCACAATGGGGCCTGACCTCCTTGGTGAAGGCTCAGTTCAATCCCTTGGCTAAGGTGCTACACTGCACCTGTCTCCATCGCAGCACCTTCTCCCCTTTCAAGTCACCTTTGCTGGTTATGTGGCCTCTTGCAATGCCAACATTGCAAATGGGCTCTAGTTAGAGCCACACAACTCCATTTCTGATACAGCTTCCTGCTCATGGGCCAGGTACTTGGGTACCTGCACCCATGTGGGAGACCTGGATGAAACTCCTGGTTCCTGGCTTCAGTCTGGTCCAGCCCTGGTTGTTGCAGCCATTTGGGGGAGTAAGCCAGCAGACAGAAGATCTCTTTTTGTGTCTCTCCCTCTCTCTGCACCTCTGCCTTTCAAATAAATAAATTACATCTTAAATGACAAAAAATTCAATGTTTTAAAATTTTCACAGTCACTATCATTTATCATTTGGATGTGAAACTTGTCCACTTCCTGTGACTTCTGTCTCCAAACACCTGTTAAAAATTCTGGTTTAAGGTTATATAGCCAAACAGCAAACAAAATGCAAAGTGCCACTAGACTGCAGGTGAGAGATTTTAGAAGCATAAGAAAAAATTTACCCACACAATTGAAAAACCACTCTTACCCAAGAATTTTCCTATTTAAATGTGACTAAAAAGAGAAAAACCACTGAAACATCTTTCCCTTCTCTATCTTTTGGAAAATTAAATCTGAAACAAGGCAAACCAATAACCAAAAAGCCATCTTACATGACATTTTAAAAATACTGTATTGAATTTGAACTCTAGAAACTTAAAACTGAACTGCAATAACCTTTAAGTAGAAAAACATAGGACACATTTGGCTCTCCTATGATTGCATAATTTCTGCTTTCAATTTAATCTAGTTGTGTTTCATTTCTTGTTCTTCCTAATCAACATTTCCCCTTTAAAAATTGATAATCAAAACAGACAACACCATCTGCCTCAATCCAGAAAAGAAAGTGGACTGTCTTCTATATGCACTGAACTGAGAAATGAACTAAAATGAAAAATTAAGGCTGGCCAGCAGGAGGAAATGTCTATGGGGAGAACTTGTGAAAGACTGTTTGCCAAAACTGGGACCACTCTGAAGATCAGAAGTCCTCTCCTCTTAAATGTTTTTCCATTTTTCGTCTCCAAAATGTATTTGATAAAGCAGTTATCCAAAACCCAAGGTCAATGTGCAAGAAATCTTTAATTGTTTCCAAGCTACCTAATCTATTCCTAGGTTATATGCATTGATCTTGCTGTCTCGCTTAAATTAAAATATTTGGGACATAAATTATTCAGTTTTCTGTATAAAGAAACTGCTTGAGCCTTGCAGAGGGGTCTCTGTTGTCCAAAGGTGCTGCCCTTGTTCTTCAAGATGTGACAGCTGAAGGCCTTAACAATCTGCTATACATGTATTATTACCCCGTCTTTCAGAATAAAGCCAGTGTTCTATGAAAAAGACTAGCGAAAAGGCCTGAATACTGAGGGACTGCATTTGTACTCCAGATCAGTTCTTACTGATCACATGTCAGTGTACAGATGGGAAACCATACTATCTGGCCTCTGCATGCAAACACTGGAGGAGTACAAACCCTGGCCTCATCAGGCCACAGTGATAGCTGTAAGCAAAAGCACCCGTTTACTGGGGTCATGGATCAAAATGTGCAAGAATTTAAAAATGCACCAGAGGAAAAATAAAAAAAGCACAGAAGATAAAACTAGAAGAAACGGCCCTCCAAATGGAGGGTGGGGTAGGGTATAGAGGAGACAGAAAAGGATTGAGTAACAGATGAAAAGGATCACAGCATGGTTGTTAGCAATTATACTAAGTTGACAATTTCTCATCTAGGCAACTGACTTCATAATAATGTTCCAGAGTTGATAATGATAACATTTCTATTATCAAACAACAAAAATATAAAAGGTTAATTAATGACAAAAATCTCTCTTTCCTTTTTAAAAAGATTTGTTTATTTACTTGAAAGTCAGAGTTGTAGGGGAAGGAAAAGGAGAAGAGGGAGACACGGTGAGATGGGAGAGAAAAAGAGAAATATATCTTCCATCTACTTGTTCAGTTCCCAAATAGCTGCAACGGTCAGGGCTGGGCCAGGCCAAAGCCAGCAGCCAGGAGCTTCTTCCAGGTCTCCCACATGGGTGGCAGGGCCCAAGCACTTGGGCCATCTTCCACTGCTTTCCCAGGCCATTAGCAGGGAGCTGGATCATAAGTGGAGAAGCCGGGACATGAACCATCTACCATATGGGAAGCCAGCACTGCAGATGGCAGCTAAACCCACCCTGCCACAGTGCCAGCCTCTAGAAAAATCTTTTTTTTTTTTTTTTTTTTTTTTTTTTTTTTTTTTTACAGGCAGAGTGGACAGTGAGAGAGAGAGACAGAGAGAAAGGTCTTCCTTTGCCGTTGGTTCACCCTCCAATGGCCGCCGCGGTCGGCGCGCTGCGGCCGGCGCACCGCGCTCATCCGATGGCAGGAGCCAGGAGCCAGGTGCTTTTCCTGGTCTCCCCATGGGGTGCAGGGCCCAAGCACTTGGGCCATCCTCCACTGCACTCCTGGGCCACAGCAGAGGGCTGGCCTGGAAGAGGGGCAACCGGGACAGAATCCGGTGCCCCAACCGGGACTAGAACCCGGTGTGCCGGCGCCGCAAGGCGGAGGATTAGCCTGTTGAGCCACGGCGCCGGCCTAGAAAAATCTTTAACAAAGGAATGGAGGACAGTACAAAATATACAAGTGTTTCTCTCCCCCATCTCCTGTTCTGGCTAACTCTTCTCAGCCTACATGACTCTGTCCAGTGAACACTTCCTCCACAAAGTGCTGCCTTTATCACCCAGGTCTACAATGGTTGTTCCTGTGGGGTCTCCTCTAACGTCCCAACCTCCTCCCCATATTTAAGTGCATATCACATGTAGGCCAATTTCCTGTTCACAGCACATCCAGAAAAGATGAGCTCCATGAGTACAGTCATCACCTCTGGGCTGGATGCCACGACTGCCCAGTGCCCAACTCCATGCCTGCACAGGAAGACTTGGTCAATGTGTCAACTGAACACATGGTCGCAAAACTGCTACTTGCAAATGCACACGTGCTTTTATTCTCTGAATGTTCAGAAGACCATAATAGCCATCACAGTGGAAAGAACTGTAAGGAAATTACCTTGGTAAGTCATACCATTACATTAAATAACACATGATAACTTGTATCGCAATCTGTAGGACTACATCTTTAACATAGGAAACCAATATAAACATTCCAAATTAATGCAGAAAGAATTCTAAATTTGGTGGGGATTACAAATATTCCTTCAGGCAAGGCAAATGGTCTGCTTGGCATAAAACCTCAGCTGCCATCATGCTTCCTGTGATAACGAAGATGCAACTGGGAGCACCACTGGTGAAGACATTGAGAGTTCTTGGTCTCCCTCTGGAGAGTGTACTGGAGGAGAACGGAGCACTTTACCTACTAGAAGGAGCTTTTAAAGCCACAAGGCACTAGAATTATTTCAGAAAATTAAATCAGAATGCCCAAGGTTGTTTTTAGAAGCTAAAATGCACTGGTTTTGTTTGCCAAGTGAGCTGTTTTCCAGCTTTGCTTTTCCAGAATAGTTTTTGTGTTGCACAAACTGTACAAATCCAGAGAACCAAGAGATGACTCTATTAGGCCATTTCAGCAATTAATTACCCAGCCAAATAAGAAAGTCTGACCTACAAAAGTCAGTCTTCTTCTTCCAACTGTCCTGACTACTTTATCTTTATTCTGCTTTAGAATATGTGACCATCTCACATGCCTTTGTTCCCATAGTCAGCACTATGCTAACTATAATCCTATTGAACAAAAAGCATAGTGTTTTCCACCTAGGAACCCCATTCCTTGCACTGCTCTCTGTACCAGACACACAAGGTTCTATCTGGCTTCACTCTAGACTTGCCTTTGTGTGGAAGGGATGACAATCACCTTTAGCTAAATTATCCAGCAGCTAAAGACCTACTGAGGATTAAAACACAGCTACTTGCGTAAGTTTTCACACTTCTGAGGTATGCAATCTTTTTTTTATCCTTGAGTAAAAGATTTATTTAACATTTCTTTAATCTTATTCAAAGTAAACAATTCAACTCATCCACTCTTAACTGAAAACTTCTCAATAAATTCCCCCAAAACCCTGTACAACTAGGAATTGAACAAAAAGATAAGAATCTGAATGGTGTATATACAATTCTTTTCACCTGCATATTCACTATAAGAAATGAAAACACAGGAGAATCTGAAGTTAAAGATTTTAAAGGAAGACAGGTGTATTTTTTATTTAAAAAAAAGTCAGTGCGCCTACTTAGGATAAATTTTATTAAAATATTGTGAATACCCACAGAATTCAAAGAATTTAGCCACAGTATATCATCTCTATTGCAAAGTACTCTGTAATTTATTGCTACAGGCTGAATTATGCCTCTCCCTCTGCTATTAATATGCTGGAGCCTTAACTCTCAGTATTTCAGAATCTGGCTGTATTTGAAGATAGGGCCTTTAAATAGGTAACAAAGTATGAACGAGGTCTTTAGGGTGGATCCAAACTCAACACAATTCGTGTCCTTCTAACAGGAGGACATTTGGACCCAGACACACACAGATGATGAGGTGAAGCATAGGGGGAGATGGTCAAGTACAAGGCAGGGAGAGATGCCTACAACAGACCCCCCTTCTTGGCCCTCATGAGGAACCAACTATGCTGACACCATGATCTCAGATCTCTATCTTTCAGAACCATGAAAAAAATAAGCTTCTGTTTTACAAGATGTCCACTTTGTAGTTCTTTGCTATGGCAACCCTAGCAAAATAACACATATACATGCAAAGGTACTTTTAAAAGCTCATGGAAAATGCAGTTATAAGAGGAGTTTATTTTGGTGCGAAAATTGTTTTCTGAAATCTATGGTACAAAAGATCTTCAAAAAGATCATGAGAAAATGGGTACCATAAAAAAACTATTCATGAATCTCAACATTTTCTTCCACCAAAATAACTTATCTTTGCATTCCATTTTCCCACAAACTTTTGTGAAGTATCTGCATGTTAGATACTCTTATACCTATTTACTAGTTATGAATTTGGCCAGGATCACACAGGCAAACATAAAAGAACCTGGTATCAACCTTCTGGTTTTCAGTCAATTCTATTTCTCCTTGGGATCCTCTAAAATCTCCTCGTCTCCTGCCATCCTATGTCCAAGAGAAACAAGGGTAAGATGGGGGAGAATAATTTTACTTAAGGCAAATCTGTCAGCTAAAAGGGATTGTCAGACAACTTGACTCAGTAGAAAATCATTACACTGGAAGTTAAAATGTTTCTGCTAATGCTGCCATAAGAGAGTGCATTCAATTATAGAAGGTCAACTTCGAAGTCCTAAAGAGGTTACTGAAGTTCATTTCACAAGCTAGCCAAAAGGACCATTTCCTATGAGGATCCTACAGACTAATGCACTGGTAACAATATTCTCCTTTTTTCCCTCCACCCCCATGCGTGGAAATACAGTATTTGGGATGTTCTGAGGCTAGAACACTGACTATCATGCAGTAATTGCTTCCAAAACACATGTTATAATATTTTTGCAGCTGACTGTGGCTTTAGAGAAGAAGCATACACTGGTTCCAAAAGAACAGAGACTATGTTGGACCATAAACGACAGCTGTTTGCTATGTTGCACCACCTGAAATATCTGGGTGTTGTTTTCTTCCCAACCAGTGAGTACAGAGTGTATCCAGACTCCTCAGCTTGTTTATGGCTCCAGCTGTTTGTCTAGATTTTCAGACACTCAGTATTCGTGCAAGAATGGAGCAACAATGTTTTTCTGAAGACTTTCAGTAAGGATTAGGAGATGCTACACTGTTCAGTGAACATTGATTTTATTCTTAAATAAAGTAGTAGCCTCTGAAGTATAAGTTAATGTCTTTGCGTTAGTAGCACAAAATGAAGTTCTTAACTTGACCTTAACAGTCACTGATCAGAAGTCTCACCAATACATCCCTTGTGAAAAGCATACTAATCTACCAGACAGTATGGTCCAGGCTTATGTTTCTAAGGAGGGAAACAGTTTCCGTGAACACATATAAAGCCCCTATTATTACCGTCAGCCAGAACAAACAGAGAAGACGACACAGAGAGGGCTGTACATGCAGAGGAGAGAACCTTTGCCGAGCTAGCAAAGCTGAAGAAGAAGGCTGGTTCATGTATCTTGTTTGCATGATGTGGGGATTCAAAATGGACATGGAAAAACAAAATAAATCTACAGATTCAAGCAATTCTTTAGCAGCAAAGAATATCACTGTCAATTGGTCTGCATCACTCAAGTTTAAGACATATTTCTGTATTAATGAAATGTGAAACTTTCATTCTTTCTTTTCTACTTACTGTGCCTCGGATTAACTCCATTATTAAATAGTTGCTTACTAAAACGAAATTCTAAATAGGAAATGGCATGTTCAGAATTATAAATGATGCCATCCAAATGAGGAGCCGTAGGCTCCTCATTTGGAACAATTAAAGAATCACATTTGACAAGGGTTATAGTCCAGCCAGATAAAGTGAAATAAACTAGAGAAAAGGCAAAAAAGTTTTCTGCAAACTTAGGTTTATGGCTACCTAAGATTGTGAAATTATAAGCATTCCATCTGCTCACCAGCTGTGGTCTCTAATCCTCTCTAATAACTCTGGCTTGCATGAGAATCAAGTCGTCTTCCAAATTTCACTTAACGTTAGTTGCCAGGATTGATTTTTAGAAACCGGTCTCCAGTGAACACAGCAGAAAGCTGATTTCACCAGCAGGTGTTAATTTTCAGAGCAGTGAAAGGAAGTGGGAAGAAGGGCCAAGAGTGGGAAGAAAGAAGCTAAGGAGGCTCCGTGATCACCACAACGGGTCTTCAGGGCTTTACTGCTCTCCGGCCAAGCCCAAAAGCTGAAGTGCACTACGATCACCTGAAATGTGCAACTGAAACTTCCCTAAAACATGTAGGTAGCAACGTCTGAGTGACAGTGGGTGGCTTTGTCTAGACTGTGGTCTTCTGTAGCAATCTGTCCTTCTCCCCACTATGACCCACCACACTTGGCCAGAGACAGCGTCTAGGAGCTTTATTGCTGCTCTCTGTCACAGAGCCCAGGCACTTTCTCCGTAAGGTACTTCAGGCAGTTTCAAGCTAGGCTGCATAATGTGTGGTTATCACCGCCTAACTCGGGGATAGAACAAATATCCTACTGAAGAAAATACCCCAATTCATAAGATTCATAGCACTGTGCTTCATTCTTTTTTTTTTTTTTTTTAAACTCCAAAATACTTTTCCCACTCCACTGTCTCTTACAAGTTACCATACAGGGTAAGTGGAGGAATGGTTTCTTTCTGACTCATAACAACCTGGTTCCCACAAGCTTGGGTTTATAATATCTCCTATACCTGTACTGTTAGTTCAGACTTCTGGCATTTTTAAAGGAAAAGCCAAAATCTGTATCCTTTGCTTAACCCTCATGGTGATCCAGACTCAGCTGACAGGCTCATTGAGGGCTAGGATTTGCTTCCTATTCCAGCGTATTCAACCAAAACAATCATATCCTAGGCCACATCTCTGAGGCCTATGCATCTAGAACGCTTGACGAGGGGGTTGTCTGCACCAAGAAGGTACGGCCAATCTGTAGTCCAGTACCTGTAGTCCAGTACCTGTAGTCCAGTACCTGTAGTCCAGTATCTGTAGCCCAGTACCTGTAGCCCAGTACCTGTAGTCCAGTACCTGTAGTCCAGTACCTGTAGCCCAGTACCTGTAGCCCAGTACCTGTAGTCCAGTACCTGTAGTCCAGTACCTGCGGTCCAGTACCTGCGGTCCAGTACCTGCGGTCCAGTACCTGCGGTCCAGTACCTGCGGTCCAGTACCTGTAGTCCAGTACCTGCAGTCCAGTACCTGCAGTCCAGTACCTGCAGTCCAGTACCTGTAGTCCAGTACCTGTAGTCCAGTACCTGTAGCCCAGTACCTGTAGCCCAGTACCTGTAGTCCAGTATCTGTAGTCTAGTACCTGTAGTCTAGTACCTGTAGTCCAGTACCTGTAGTCCAGTACCTGTAGTCCAGTATCTGTAGTCCAGTACCTGTAGTCCAGTACCTGTGGTCCAGTATTCCATCTGGCAACAGATGCTTTCAGCTGTTCATGGCTGGCGTCTCCAGCAATACTTCTCAAAGTAGAACCTATTTTGGTGTCTAGCACACTGTGCACATCTGGGAAATGATTGGTCCTCATTTCTACTCTGAGCACGTACTTGAAGTTTACTGAAGAACTCTTTCTTAAGAGTGTGGGGACTGGCTGAGGCAGTCTCACAGCACAGCCAAGTGGGAGCAAGGGGCAAACAGCCCCCAGGACCAGCACAAAGTAGCCCGCTAATTGGGTTACAACATTTCCCAACCATCAGATTTCCTTCTTTCAAGAGAAAGGAGCACCTGGAGCCATTAGGAACACAAAGGGTGCTGTGTAATACGCATTATTATACCAACTCTAAAAGCTGTGCTTATAAAAGTTATCTGTTTTGCGAAATGAATCAGAACTACTGAAAGCTGGTGTCTGAAAAACACCCTAAACTATGGAATAAATTAATAGCTTACAACAAAAGGTCGCATCACTTTCTGTCATTAGTATTATTTTAATATTCCAAATTATGTTTGCTGCTATGCCATCAGGAGTATCTGAATAAAATTTAATGCCTGTGGATTACCTGAAACTTAATGAGATTTGGATAAGGGGAAATACCAAGTCCAGATTCTACCTAAGAGTAAACTAATGGTGTAGAAATAATACTGGACTGACAAAAGTAACTCTGTCCCTACCATCAGAGGTTCAGACTTACTGCACAAACATGGAGGGAGCAGCACCAACAGTTTATTACATTTATCGGGCAGGAAAGAAATACAAAACCTCAGTTATAGGAAAGGCCTTCATCTGGGGGGTGAAAATGGGCCTAGCATAGAATTCTTACCAGCATTTCAGCTCCTCAAAAAAGCATTTCACATGCCACACTGACTCTGCCCTGCACTGCCCATCCTGGTATTCAGGCACACACAGTGAATTATCTGGTAACGCTTTTCAACCTCAATGGAACTCTCTCTTTATTTTAACCCAAGATTTGTAAAGTGAAAAATTTTAAATGAAAAAGCAAACTCAGCAATTCATATCATTTATAAAAGATGTGTCAGAGTCCTTCAAGCAAGTCTGAACTTGACCTTCTGCCAACTCTAATCGGCTTCCAATACATTCAAGGAGTGAACTCTTGGAAGAATATAGACAACATGAACACACACAAATATGATGATGTCACCTCAGGGTGGGTACCATGAAGAATATTTAAAGAAGGGTAATGTGATGAAATAGCCCAAGAAGTTCCCTCTGATCCTGATATATCTGGGCTATGCTAAGAAGGATTAAAGAAGACCCTACCATACAAAGGGCAAGGACGTTTTCCAAGCAGAGAACATAAAGGACGAAAGCCCCATGGCAGGAAAGGCCTGGCATGACAGAGAACTGGAAAGGGAGTCGTGCACCCTGGGTACAGGGAGATAGAGCAGAGCTGGAAGGAGCTGAGGTGCAGAATTGGGCAGCAGCCAGTTGATACAGACTTTGATACCTTGGTAAAGGGTTTGTGCTTTATGCTAAGTTCAAAACAAAAACATGGGGACTTTTTAACAAGATCTCTTTGGCTGCAGTGTGCTGAACAAACTATAAGGGAACCCAAATTTAATCAGAGGGGCCATTGGAGGGAATAATGACTCCATTTTATACATTTAAGCTATATGAAAATACACAACACACACACACACAAAACAAGCACTAGGATAATACTGGAAACTCAGGGAAAGAGTTACATTAACTATGTTTTGGATTATAGAACCTAGTTATCTGTTTCGCAATAATCAATGTGATTTTCTAGACCTAAGTTTCTATACATGGTATTAACATCTAAGTAGGGTTGCAACTCAACTGACCATGAATGCGTGTGTAATGAAATATTCTAAGAAAAAAAAGAAGGGCCGTGGGATGCTCATTGCACAATTTGCAGAATCCAGACCAGGAGGAAATCTGTAAGTCGTGCTATGCACACTTCACCGTAATCTGGAGTTATCTGGGTTTCTAACACTACTGATCAGAGATATATTACAGTGAGCACCAGAACATCCTTCTGGATGGCAAGTAATACCTAAAGCAGTAAGTAATATTCTCTACATTTAAGATTTCCACATATTTCCAGGAATGTTGGGGCTAACAAAAGAAGCCAAATTCTACTAAATGGAAAATGTATTTCAGTCTCCAGCACTGTTCTCAAATAGTAAAACAATTTACCAGACATACTTAAATAGTTTTTCCCAAAGTCCCTTATTTTTCTCATTTAAATTGGTTCCAAAAGGAACTGGCCGGACATGCGATATGCTGTAAGTGATTGATACTCCCATGGAAAAAACATGCAAGTAGCTAAAACTAAATGCTCATGAGTATGGGTCCAGTTAAATGGCTTAAATTAGATTTATCTTGTAAATTCAATGAAGAAAGATTGCAGACACTATCCCAGGCAAGTGACATGGTGTGAGTTCCTCGGCTGCTTCTTCCCCCTTTGTTAAGTAAGATCTCAGCACCACCGCAAGAGTTCATTATACAACTCAGCCATCTTAGCTGGAACCTGGCTACAGGGAAGGCTGTGACCTACATGGCTTGTAGTTTCTCTCCAATTTCACAATTTCCCTTGTATTGTATCTGCTGTCCTCTGTCACGTATTATCTTGGCTGACAGTGTACAATCCAGCTGAGTTCTCGTGTCTGGCCAAAACATTTTTTCCCCTTCTAGATATTTTCTCCTTGCCTCATGTAAATAATCTGGCCTTTGTACATCAGCTTTACTACTCTCACCAACCTCTTGTTTTAGGACTCTTTGTAATCCTATAATTACTGGCCAGGTTATTTATAAAAACAAAGTATATACAGAATTCTGACCTGTTCATCTAGTTTGTGATATCTTTCCAATTTAGGCAAAACACCTGCCATCTATAAGATACGAGTTCATTAACATAGACAATAATTATTGGAACAAGGCAAGACAGATAGCAGGGCTTTAGAATTTATCACTCATGTGACCCCTCCGGGTCCATAAAACTCTTCTTTAAACTAATTATTAAACTCCTCCCAGATGGAGCCGTCAAACACTCAGTGATTAATTCAAAACATGAATGTCCAGTCCACATACACAAGTACAGCTGTCATAGAACTTGCTTAGAGGAAAGTTAACATTTAAGGGATATGAGATTCATTAAGGATTATTTTCAAAGTTGTGAGTCTTATCTCATGCTAGGCAAAAAATGATTTTTCTCATTTTTGAAGGAAGTATGTATTATAAATGAAAGAGGTTCATGTTACTTCTTTTTGGGACATGCCATTCATCACTTAAAAGGAATTATACAGATCCTGATATTTAACTTCCATTAAATATGGCCTGAAAATATGCATCTACCATTTTACAGGTGCATACACAGGCACATGACACAACTCACGTCAAGTTCCTGAGTTAAAAGGAACAACAGCATTCGACTTTATGACTTACCTAAACTAGCCTACTTTACTGTGCATAGATTTCCTGTATGTGAATGGCTGCTTTAAGGAGAGGCTGTAGCTATGCTACATGATCCTAGGCCTATGTTACTAGAGACTGACAGCTGGGTCTGCTAGTGTACATTATAGCAATTAATTGTAACTTTCCTGAAAAGTCCAAGGTCAGTGCTGAGGAAGGTGAGGGAAGACACCATCAGATCTCAAGAAGAGGCAGGCACTGGGCTGGCTCTCAACAGGTTCCTAGAGGGGAGGTGTTAGAAACAGTCTATGGTAGGCTGAGAATGGCCCCCGAAAAGACATCCACATCCCAGTCCCTCAAACTTGTGAATGTTATTTTCCATGGCAAAGTCTTTGGAGACGGAAACAGCATCCCAGGTTATCAGCAGGCTCTGCAGGAAATCACATCCATAACCTTGTAAGGAGGAGGCAGAGGAAGACTTGACACACATGGAAGAGGAGGTGAGGTGAAGACAGAGGATAGAGAGAAATTAGAAATTGCTGGTCCAGAAGGCTGGAGTGATGTGCTACAGGAAAAGGAATGCGCCATCCACTGAGGCACCCTGCTCTGACGGCTTAAGCTACTCCCTGCATTCTCCCTAGAACCTGGCGAGGACACATTTCTGGCTTTTTGGGAATTTGTTAGTCACAGAACACTAGCAATCAGCTTATCAGGAGTGTGTTCCATTGTGTTAACCTTCACTGTGGACAGCAGTCACTGGGGTAGGAAAAGAAAGAGAGCAAAGAAAATGGGGCCAAATGAAAGGATCTGAGAGTATGAGATCATCATACATTTTTATTTTTAATCCACTCCCCTACTGATACAGAACTCGGATTTGCTATTGTATTTTTAAGGTCTGACAATAACCGACAGGGTCACTACAGTTACTATTCCAAATTTAGCACAGGGATAAAAAAAGATTGAGAATACTGACATTTACCGCTGTTCAAATGAAATTTAATAGTCCCAGAAATTAATTTGCCAATCTTTTTCTTCTGATTTCCCATCTTGTGCATTAAAATGATCTAGCAATGCCGAGGGGACATCTGTTCCAACGAGTAGAGCAGACAGAAGTACAATACGCTCCCCAATAAGCTTGCTGGTAGGATGTTCTTTTGGTAGCAAATACTATGTACAACGTTCATAAACCTAGGCCTAAAAATATTCCCTGAAGACATGAAACTGAATAAAACTGAAAAACTATACGTAAGAATTCCCTACAAAATGTCTAGTGCTCAAATGCTTCCAAGTTCTCTTCAATAAAAGTAATGTTCCAGAAAGAAAACTGCCATCCAAACAAAGTACAAACAACATAATTGTCACCTATGATTACCACTTGTCTGGGGAAAACTTATTTTCTATGTTGGTATCTCATTCACCAGCAATTAATAAAGCCATCATTTCAAGTAAACATCTTGGAAACTGTGGTCCTACTCAGTTTTAACCTCTGGTATCTTTAAAACAGCCCAATCCTGCTTTAGTTTATTGATCCACAGCTCCAAAACAGTATCACTTGTGAAACAGTGCTCGGAATAAATATTCCAAGCAGACGAATCTCCTGACTCCCTTAGTATTTGCTGTTCTCTCTCCCTAGGCCTCTTTACTCTTTTTTTTTTTGAATAATGGGAGTAGGGAAAAATTAACCCTACCATAGCAACAGGTGATAAACATAACAGCCATTTTCCTATAGAACTACCCAATGTTACAAAGAGCATTGTTTCAATTTCTGTGCATCATTTTGAGTTTCAGGTTCTCCTTACACACCAAATCTTTACCACAGCAATCTGGACACATTCTCCCTTATACTGTTACCTGGGGCTATTTATCCTCCATTAAGAGACCAAATATAAAAATGGATAGGAGGGGTAAGCAGAAAGGAAATGTAAATAAGGAGGCATGCATAATCTACAAATGGATCACCCACTTTTTTTTAAAAAAAGATTTTATTTTATTCATTTGACAGGTAGAGTTACAGATAGTGAGAGAGAGAGACAGAGAGAAAGGTCTTCCTTCCATTGGTTCACTCCCCAAACGGCCGCCACAGCTGGAGCTACACCTATCCGAAGCCAGGAGCCAGATGCCTCTTCCCGGTCTCCCATGCGGGTGCAGGGGCCCAAGCACTTGGGTCATCCTCCACTGCTATCCCAGGCCACAGCAGAGAGCTGGACTGGAAGAGGAGCAACCGGGACTAGAACCTGGCACCCATATGGGATGCCGGTGCCACAGGCGGAGGATTAACCTAGTGCATCACGGTGCCGGCCCCGGTTCACCCACTTTTAAACAGCCTTGAGGCACTCAGTGGGCTTGCAACATGAAAACGATTCTTCATCTTTCTTCTTTAGAAGTCAATGAGCTCATAGTTATGGTAAAAAATTAGTACTGAGGGGTTAGCATCATGGTGCAGCAGGAGAAACCAATCCTTGCAACATGGGCATCCCATGATCAGAGTGTCTGTTTGACTTCAGGCTGCTCTGCTTCCTGCTAACGCACCTGGGAAAGCAGCCCAAGATGGTCCAAGTACTTGGGACCCAGCCATTCATGTAGGAGACTCAGATGGAGTTCCTGGCTAGTAGCTTCAGGCTGGCCCAGGCCCAGCTGTAGATCTCTTTCCTCTCTCTGTTTCTGTCTGTCTCTCTCTCTCTCTGCCTTTCAAATAAATGAATTTTTTAAAGAAAACTAACACAGTAGCCACTTAGTCTAATTTAACGTGGACAGTTTTGTTCTTATGTCTCATATCATAGATGGTGTTAGAGATTATAATCTATGTAGAATAGTACTTCACAGACATGGGATTCTTCATGAAATGAAACTATAGCTTTCAAATTAAAACCTGTTGGCAATCAAATTCAAGCTTTCATCCCAGGGATGACAGAGTCAGTGGTAAATAATATTGATGCTATCAATTTTTTTTTTTTTGACAGGCAGAGTGGACAGTGAGAGAGAGAGACAGAGAGAAAGCTCTTCCTTTTTCCATTGGTTCACCCCCCAATGGCCGCTGCGGCCGGTGTGCTGCGCTGATCCGAAGCCAGGAGCCAGGTGCTTCTCCTGGTCTCCCATGCGGGTGCAGGACCCAAGGACCCGGGCCATCCTCCACTGCCTTCCCGGGCCACAGCAGAGAGCTGGACTGGAAGAGGAGCAACCAGGACAGAATCCGGCGCCCCTACGGAGATTAGAACCGGGGGTGCCTGCACCACAGGTGGAAGATTAGCCTATTGAGTTGCAGCACCGGCCAATTGATGTGTTTTAAAATAAAACTTGAAAGCTTAGTAATCAGGGCACTCACAGACATTTTTCACTTAAGAAACACATGATTTTTCACAGAGTTTTCGAGAGGCTGATATCTTATGGAGTTCTTTGCAGTAACATTCCACCCAAAGATAAATCTTTCTGAAAGACTAAATAGTATTTTTTTAAATGTGCTTGGCAAGACACTTAAATAGTTTTGAGGAACTCAGTGAACCTAAAATATGGCAGTTTCTCCATCCCTTATGGTCTTAAGGATCATACTGTTCCATATAATTTGTGTCTGAATTTTTTTTAACAATAGGGAAAAAGAGGTCAATGGAAGTTCACCAAGTGAATTAAGAGTAGTAATAATGAATGCATTTATAAAAATTTTGTGAAAATCACTGACAGACTTAGTTCTTCCCACTCACTTCCGCATGTCGCTTTCAGAGGGCAGCTTGAATAAGTTTAGAAGGCAAGACAAGGGCATTTCAAAGAAATGCCATAAGCACTCTTTTTAAAAAAATTATTTATGAAAGCAATGAGAGTGAACAAAGTACATAAAAGGACTTGAAATAACCGTGATATCGTTGACTAAACAGATGCTGCTAACAAAGGCACACTAGCCCTGGAGGAAAGGGCAAGTGGCAGGCCCCTGTTCTGGTACTTCACATTTAACTTAAAGCCAAAAAAACAAAAACAAAACCCTAATTTCCAGTTTTTAAGCACATCAAAACTCTAAAATAACTTCAGATCACAAAAACTCAATTCCTCAACATAGTGCAATGCTTTCAAAGCTGTAACACTTCACTTTTCATTTACCTCTCAAATCGATGGACGCTGACTCTGCACACTCTAATCAAGGGCAGGAGGAAGACACACGCACCAGGAAAGTCCCGAAAGGAAAAAGAGCAAGGCTTTCCTCACGTGGACACCGGTTCCCACTGGACCTCCCAGTGGAAGGGCTCACAGACCTCAGCAGGACAAAAAGGCTTTCCCCACACCCCACCCTCTGGAAAACAGTAGCCTAGCAGGAGAAATGGAGTACGAAAAGGGAGCCATGAAACCTCTCTTCCTTTCTGCCTGTTTTTTCCAACTTATCTTTATTCCACACTCCGTCTAATCTTCCCTGCCCACCGTGTGCACTCTTTTCATTCCACTTGCTTTCCCGTTTTTTTCCACTTCCTTTTTATTTCAATATGCCATTCCTCTAAGGCCCTGCTCATTTCTCTCCCCCTCCTTATTTTCCAGTCTTCCTGAATCAACACAATGCTCTTTTGTGTCTAGAGCGAGTCTTCCCCACCACTATCACCTGGTCTTTTCTGACCCCTACACTGGAAGCCCCATCTTTCTGATGTGGCTGGAAAGAAGCAGTTACCATCCAGAGGGTGAGAGTTTTCTAAAATACAAATTCAGCACCAGAGACAAAAGGAAATTGTCATTAACTATGGGACATTTACACTCATTACTTCGTAGGTGAGCTAGTACCACCATTGTTCCGCAGACATTTCCCGTTTCACACTTAGGTTCTGTGGGGTTATTTTCCTTTCTTTTTTAGAAAAATTTAGAGACACACAGGCAGAGGGGAGAAATTGATTTTATGCTGGTTCAATTCCCAAATGACTGCAACGACTGCTCAGATGGGGCTGAGCTAGAGCCAGAGCCGAGAGCCAGGAACTCAATCCATGTCTCCTGCGTGAGGCAGGAACCCAATCACCTGAGTTATCACAGTGGACTCCCAGTGTCTGTGGCTGCTGGGAATCCAGAATCAGGAGGTGGAGCTGGGAATCGAACCCAGGCACTGTGAAATGGCATCTTGACCACCAGGCTAAAGGCCCAAGGTCTGTTCTCCCACTCAGTTCTTAGAATTGCAAGGAGTCATTACACTCCAAACACTGAAACACAGAAACACAGTGTGTCACACTGGATGTTAGATGGGCAAACTACACTGAAATAAAAAGTCCCAGCTGACGATGCAGGAAGCATGGCCTAGAATTAGCATAGCTGCAGTAATGACTAGAACTGTCACATTATTATCCTGACCTTGCCAACCCCCAAATTTAACATTCCGCCTCTTCAAAGTTCAGTTTACATACACACAGCCTACACCTTAATCTCACAGAAGGAGATGGGGGGGCGGTGCAGAGAACGACTAAACCAATACTGACATAACATCAGGAAACTCGCCAAAATTCTACCACAAGTGCTGCGACTGTTTCAGATGGATGATGCACAGAAACAGTTTCTGACAGTGCATGCCATGTGGTGGCCACTCTTCATGGTGCCTGCCATCCCAACGGTCCTGGCCTCCTGGGATGTACACCTTGTACAGACCCTTTATTCCACAGGGCGACAGATTGCACAAGTAATGGTGTCTGACTACGAAACAGTGTCAGGAAAAACTGAAAAACTGTAAGATGTAGTGGGTTTTCCTAGTTAACCTCTCCATCTGGGTGATCTCAGATGCCATATCTACCTAGCGTCAATAACTGCCCTACAACAAGAAATGTGGGTGTTGGTAAAATAAATAGTGAAGTTGTTTGCCCAGGTCATCTCCAGCTCAGTCTAGCCCCTCTTTGTCAACACTTCTGAGTGCTCAGTGGTTGGGTTCAAACACAGCCAGACTCACCCTTATGATCCAGCTCAGTAGGGAGACCTGGGAAAGAGAGAGAGAGAGGACTGAATCTCTTTCTTGCCCAGAACCCATTAGGTTGTTTGTGGGCTGGCAAAAGTCGGGGAGTCTTGTCTCAGAAGCATCCTCTCATTTCTCAAGTCCTTGGCATTCACTGTTACTTCAGAATAGCCCAGGGCGCAGGATGCTTTCTCCTTGACACTGAGGGGCACAATCCCAGGCTGAGGTTCTGCTAACATGATGGCCAGGAGGCTGCTCTCACACGCAGAAAAAAGTACCGTGACATTTTAAAGCACAGGGAAAGCACTGAAATTGTATACAGAACTCATGAGGGTCTTCTGAAACAGGGTCATTACCCCTTTTTACACCCATTAGGGGGGCTTCAAAAAGTTCATGGAAACATGAATTATGACAAAACTATCCATGGATTTAAATTTTTTTGTGCATCACAATAAACTTGCTTGTCAAGTCCATTTTTCATTAGCTTTTTTGAAATATCAGCATACAAGGAGAAAATGAAGGTCTGAGACACTCATGCCCCAGGACACACCGCTCACATGAGGCAGAGCTGGGACTAAACCTAGATCCACAGCGTCCCAACTGGCACCATGATCTGCTGCTAAGCGTGGCCTATTTCTGACAACGACCTCTAGCCCAGTTAAAATCAGAATCCAGTTTAGCTAAATGAGAATAACATATAAAAGTCTCAATTTGATAAAATTGAAGGGTACATATATACCAGAAACAAACCGTATCATCACTTACACCTGCTGTTTAAAGGCTCCTTTGGGATGATATGTATTTTACCAACATGGGTTCTGATGTCATCTAAATGCTGCTATGATCAGGCCCCAAGAAAGCAAAAAGGCAGAGAAAATAATACGGGTTTACAGAGCTAAGTGCCACACATGGCAGAAACTTATCAAATTTCTGCCCTCAAACTTCTGGTGAACATTCGTTTCAAAAGAAAACTCAAAAGAGTTTTCTCATGCTGTTTGTCTTTTTATATTTAAGTGAAAAATGGGAAACTTCAAGTATGATTTAATGGGTTAAGACTTCCCAAATTGACTTGACAAACATATCGCATCCAGCCTGTTGAAAGAAGCACGTAGTGAACATCTTTAAAACATTCCAGATTGCAACAAAAATACAGGGGAGGGGGGTCAAAAGGCAAAAGGACAGAGTGAATGATATAACCTGATATAATAAGAGACAGCTACATATTCTACTCATTGGTGACAACTTGGGCCACCAGTTTCCTCTCTGTTGACTCATCAAATTTGTATCTGTTATCAGTAAAATTAAGACTTCAATAAGGCAGGAATCTGTGGTCTTACAGAAAAATAAATAGCTGTGCATAGTTTCATTTCTCTATTCCTGGAGAACAATATCCAAGTCAGAAAGCATATGCTAGGGGTAAGCATTTGATAAAGAGGTTAAGCGACCTCCTAGAATGCCTATATTCCAGGGTTCCAGATCTGGTTCTGGGTCTGATCCAGCTTCCTGCCAATGCATACTATGGGAGGTTAACAGGTAATGGCTCAACTACATGTGTTCCTGCCACCCAAATAGGAAAGCAACTTCAGTCCTATCTTTTGGGGTCACTTGGGGAGTGAATCAATGAACTGAAAATTACTTCAATCTCAATCTCTCTTCCCCTTTCACATAAGATGAAAATAATTTTTTAATTAAAACAAAGCGATTTTTATTAAAAAAGAAAGCACACATATTCCTTATGAAAACACCCTTTTGTCCCAAACGCTATCTCCTCTCCATCCCACACACAGACAGCTGCAAGGCCAGACATCCAGCAGCCCCCAACTCCAAGGGGCTGGATCTGGCAGCAAATCTTTGAAATGGAAGTGACTGTATTAACTGTCCAGCTTCCAGCTAAAAAGAATGTCTCCAGCATTCAGATCCAGGGATCCACATTGTCCTTTTAAAAAACAAAGGCTATTGGGGCTTGTTTGGACTATTTTCACTTTTCAGACTGTATTTGGCAGCAAAATGGGTGAATTCCACTGACCTGAGTTCACTTTTAATTTTTTTTCATGTTTTCTTGATATTTTGCCATGCTTAGAATTCATATGCAGCTGCAGACAGGTGAAAATATTTGAGACTTGAGAGACAAAGCAATATTGAAACTCCATCTAGAAACTGTTCCACTTCCAGCACAGTAAGGGAAGCACATGCTTTGGGAAGAAGAACCTGTGTGCCCACAACCAATGGTCCAAACCCTCCAGTCCTCCAGACCCACTATCTGAGCATGCCCAGGAGGGGATGAAAAGGGACAAGAGAAACCAGTCACTCATGAAGTAGGAAAGTCCTATTAAATACCCTTCTTTGAATGCAAAGCACCAACAATATCTCTTACAGAGAGCCAAGACCAGATGTGATTCTGAAAGACCTCCTGCCTTGATCCCAAACATTCCAGCCCTTATGGACATCAAGCACATCATCCCAGGCAAAGGGAACTAGTGTCAGCCTACTCGGGTGGATGCAGCCGTGCCCATCCTGCAGACCATGCCTCCTAGCAGAAGGACACTCAGAGGGCTCACAAATCTCAGACCTCAGAAGGGAAAACACCAGCCCACACCTTACTGCAACCATACTTTTCTTTTTAAAGATTTATTTATTTGAAAGGCAGAGTCACTGAGAGAAAGAGAGAGAGAAAGATCTTCCACCTGCTGGTTCACTCCCCAAAAGGCCACAACGGCTGGGACTGGGCAAGCCAAAGCCAAGAACCAAGAGCCAGGAGTCAGGAGCTTCATCTGGGTCTCCCATGTAAGTGGCAGGGGCCCAAGCACTTGGGCCATTTTCTGATGCTTTCCCAGATGCACTAGTAGGGAGCTAGATCAGAAGTGGAGCAGTTGGGACTCAACACCAGCCCCTACATGCAATAATTCTTTCCTATAGTAACAGTCGTCATTATTGTGCGATTCTGGATTCTGAGCAGAGAGTAATATACAGAAAGAGACACCAAAAAAAAGGACCACCTGAGAAAAAACTAGAATACAAAGGCCTGGCAGTGGCTCTACTGTTGGGGTCAAGGCAACCATCATTATCAAGGAGAAAATCACAATAACTTCCTCATCACCAGCTTTCAGTGTTAGAATCAGAAACTATGCTTGACAATGTAGAATCTGACGCAAGTGTAACTAAATTGTTGGACTGTCAACAATCCCAAAGATCAAAGGCCAAAAGTGTGCTGTGTGTTCATTGTCTTCCATATTGCTAATTCTTACTATTTTGTAAGAATTTTTTTCTTCTGTATGGCACTATGGGTTCTACCCATCTTCCCAAAGTCTACTTTCTATATGTTAGTAACACAAAATGAACTGTCTCTGTCTCTTGCCATCAGGATAGTTACCATTATGCAGGTACCACAATGAACACGCTTCAACTTAAACCAAATGGTTTAGCCAAATGTCTCCTACCTCCGCGACTACTCCACTCTGAATCCTGCCTTTGAAATGAACAAGGTTAACAGCTGTCACCACGGGAAAAGCCAGTGGTGCTCTAAGGCCACTGGGCCTAATCATCACCTGAAGGACATGATGATACACAGATCTGGCCCATACCTTCACAGACTGCTCACTGGGCAGGTCACCAGAGTGTGTGCCAGCACTGTAGTATAGCATGTAAAACCGCCACCTGCAATGCTAGCGTCCCATACAGGTGCCGGTGCAAAATCCAACTGCTTCACTTCCAATCCATCTCCCTGCTAATGGCCCAGGAAAGCAACAGAGGAGGGCCCAAGTACTTGGGCCCTTTCTCCCACATGGGAGACCCAGAAGAAGCTCCTGGCTCCTGGCCATTGAGACTATTTGGGTAGTGAACCAGCAGATGAAGATCGATTAATTGATTGATTGATTTCTCTAACTCTGCGTTTCAAATATACAAAATAAATCTTAAAAAAAAAAAAAAAAAAGAGTGTGTATCTCACCAGCTGTTAGACAGGGCTGCTGCTGCTGGCCAGAGCTGGGCAGTCAGTGTCCAGGCTAGTGCCAGGCCCTGGGAAAGCCCTGACATGGTCTGGAAGATCTGAGGCCCACTCAAACCACAGAAACTCCTTTTCTTGCTACTGTCAGGGTGCATACCTGTGCATGTGAGTATCAATAGTGGAGTAAAGGATACTCTATTTAAGTGGTGTTCTAAGTAACACTGCTTGGGAAAAAAAAAAAAAAAAGGGAGGGTCTGCTCATTGAACACATTTTGAAAATCATTTACTCTAACTCATTCATTCAATTTACTGAAAGGAAAAATGAGGCCCAGTAAAATGACTTGTTCTATATCACACAGTCTAAAACATAAACTAGTAAGGCTTATATTGCCAGTATGCTTTAAAACCGCTCAAATAATGAGGAGAAGACACCCTCATCCTTGGGGTAGAATCCAGAACGAGGCAAAGATCCAGTGGTGTCAACTGCATACCTCACGTATTTTGGAGATTGCCCCTTAGCACTCTGGATGCCCTCACTTTTTTTCTCTCCCTATCCCTCCTCTAGGCACCCTTCCCCCCAGAACTCTCACCACTACCACCAGGATCATCATCATCATCAAGGAGACCACCTAGGTCTCTTCATAATATTACACAGCAGATCCTAAAAAAGATTTTGTTTAAGTAAAAATTTTACATGAACATAATCCTTTCTAAAACTATGCCTGCAAATAACTTTACTTACAATCTGAGGGTATGAGACACAGAGGCTACAGCTCTCTGTAAAAATGGAGAGATGCCAGCTAGAAACCTGGGCCTAGACTCCCTAAATCCCACTGAATTACCTCAATTATTTTATGCATCAGTTTTTACAAAGAACACAATGGAAGGTGTGACATCTCCCTGTTAATGAAGAGCAGGACAGACTTCTTTAGCCTCCGTGATCAAAGGCCATGACTCTTTTAACTGGGTTTTGGCCACCGCGCAGGCTCAAGTTCCAGCTCTTGCACAACCATCTATATAAAAGGATAAATTCTTCCATTCTTGCCTTTAAATATCTGTGGACTTGATGCCCAAGCACTAGTCAAAAATGAAACGCTGGGAGGCGAAGAGAAAAGAGGAGGGGAAAATTCATTAAATATTTTCCCTAGCTAATCTGCCATTGTTAATACCTTGGGGAGAAACAGGCAGGTAACATGTTAGAGAAGGTGATATCTCAGTCGGCCCTTGAACGACTGAACTGGAGTTTACCAGGCGTAGGAACTAGAAGGACGGGCCCTGTGAAGACAATTAGGCATATTCACAAAAGGGGGCCAAGTCCACGGTATCGGTAAGGAATTGGAAAAATTCCAGGTGAGGAAGACCTTGGGAGTGCCCTGGAGGTTCCTGAGGAGAACAGCATGCTCACATCCAACTTAGCCACAACCAAACAGGAGAACAAAGTGCAGGATGAAATGGATAAACACACCTTAAAATCTAAAGTGGTCCTTCCAGGAAATCTCTTAGAGATCAGACTGAAGGGGTGGGCCCTGTGGTGCAACAGCTTAGCTGCTACTTGGGGAGTTGGCATCTCACACTGGAGTGCTTGATACAGTCTTGCCTCTGCTTCCAATCTAATCCAGCTTTCTGCTGTTGAGTCTGGGAGGAAGCAGGTGATGCCCCCAGTGCTTGGGTCCCTGCCACCACGTGGGAGACCAGGATGGAGGTCTTGGTTCTTGGCTTCAGCCTAGCCTACCCATGGGCAACTGCAGTCATTTGGGTAGTGAATCAGTGGATGGAAGCGCTACATGAGCTTGCTTGCTTGCTTGCTTGCTTTTTCCCAACTCTCTCTTTTGTCACTCTGTCTTTCAAATAAACACCCAAAACCTAAAAGATTGTACAGAGCAAAGGAAATCCTAACGGGAGCTTAGGAGAAATGTAGGAGACACCAAGGACAGGGCCTGTGATAAAGGAGGACCCAGGAGGCTATGCTGTGCCTGCCCTGTGAAGAGGCCATGGGAAGATTTGTGAAGGCTGCCTGCACGCCCACCATTGGCCCCTAGGCTATCAGGTATACTTCTAGTCTGGTGGTAACCTCTCGCATAAGAGCCTGGGAAGCACTTTTCTGAGGCAGTCATCCAGAAGCAGAGGCACACCTTTCCCAACTAAAGATGAGTTTGGGCAAAGGAAGCCATGGCAGGCCTACAGGAGCAGGAACTGGGGGGTGGGAACGGGGATGGAGACGGGGATGGGGGTGGGAGTTGGGGCAGCATGAAGGAAAGTGAAAGGCCATCAGATTGGAAAATAGAGAGCCACCTGTTATAAGTAGGGGATATCTTGGATGAGAGGTGATCAGATGATATTAAAGAAGTCATGAGGATAAGGAGACAATAAGAACATTCAAATGGTAAGTCTTCACACAAGCTCTAAGATCTAAGAGTAGGTAGGCTACTTTTAACATTTGTTAATGAGAATTAAAAGACTACTTTTTACAGATAAGGATACAGAGATTCAGGGAACACCTAAAGCAAATAATTACCAAGCAACAAAGCTAGATTCTCAGCTAAGTGTATGAAATATCGAAAGTCCAACTGTCCACATCACACTATTAGTTCCAAGAGATTGCAAGGAAACAGAAGTCCTTTTGGGGTATTTCTCTGAGGGTACCATGGGGTCACTGTCATGTCATTTTCCTGAAGGTAATAATAAATCAAAAAAGGAGCTAGCCACAGAGCAATTCCTGAGCATTAGAGCAATTTGTTTCAGAAAGAAGAAATAGTACAGAAGGTGTGTTCTGGAAAACAAAGCAATTAAAAAAACATGATTCACTTCACAAGTTTTATATATACTTATATATATAAACATATCATATATAAATATGTGCATGCCAGGTATGGCACTAGAAGGAAGAGAGAAAATGATGAACACAACAGATAATTTACCTACTTCACACAGTACAATGTGGTGAACTATACCCTCTATAAACATCCTGAGTATCAGAACAGTTTTCTACCTTAGCCAACCAATATCCCCATGGAGGCTTGATATAAATAAAACCAAACCAAACCCATGAAATCCAGACTGGTGCCACGATTCTGCTTCTGTAAGTCTGAAATAAGGTTTGGGGATCACTCATCATGCTCAGGTTCTCCCAGTGCTTCTGAAGCACACTTAAGTGACTCAATACAGTAATCCATTTACTTTTATATTTTTAATACATCTATCTATGGTTTTTTTTTTTTTTCACGTCCTTAGCTTTATCACAAGATCAACTACAAACTTGAAGTTTGCCTTTTTTAACATTTGGCTTCTGCAAGCAGTAAAAAGGTAAGCAATCAAGTAGACTCCTTCAAAAGCAAGGAAACTATGATGTAAAATAGTTGGACCATCTGGAAATGTGGGTAACTTAGCACATGCAAAATACAGGAAAATACCATAAGCCACATGTCACAGTTCAGTATATATGCTATTCTTGTGCAAATCACACATGGATGTCAACAGATAAATCATACTAACCACAGTTTGCTATTAATCAGATGGTAATGTAGACTTAAGACTTATCAAGGAAACTTGTTACCTGGGTACAGAAGTCAGCTGTAGCAAACCTCCAGTAAAAAGATGCACTGGAGAGTGCCTTCATTTATGAGAAAACAGCCTTTTGAGACCCTTGAGCTAATAACTACATTCAGAGGCAGACAAGAAGGGCACATGAATAAAAGGTGCTGTAGTACTTGCCTTCTACCTGATTCATATTTCCTACTCTGCTTTGAGAACCAGGAAGCACAAAACCAAATACATGGCTCACACCAAACAACTCTCGGAATCTCTTACATGAAACCTTATTCCTAGCTTCATCTTATTTGTTCTATTTCCTCTGATACATATTTAACATTTCTGAATATATTTTTTGAAGATTTATTTTATTTATCTGAAAGGCAGAGATACAGAGAGAGATAGAGAAATCTCTTCCACCTACTGGTTCACTCTAAATCTCTAAATGGCCGTGATGGCTGGGGCTGGGACACAGGGAAGTTAGGAGCTCCATCTATGTCTACCACATGCGTGCAGGGGCCCAAGGACTTCGGCCATCCTCTGCTGCTTTACCAGGCACATCAGCAGGGAGCTGGATCAGAAGTGGAGCAGCCAGGACTTGAACAGGCAGCAGCTAAATGCACTGTGCCACAGAACCAGGCCCTGAACAGTTTTTTTTTTTTTTTAACACAGTTTTAGTTTCACTGCAAAATTGAGAGTTTCCACATATACCCTCTCCCACCTCACCTATAGCCTACCTACCTTTCAACACCTCCCACAGAATAGCACATTAGGTAGTAACTGATGAGCTGATACTGGCACATAACTTTTTTTTATTGTTTTAAGATATTTACTTTATTGGAAAGCAGAATTTCAGAGAGAGAGAGAGAGAGAGAGAAACTCAGGAGCCTCTTCTGGGTCTCACATGTGGGTGCAGGGGCCCAAGCACTTGGGCCATTCTCCACTGCTTTCCCAGGCACATCAGCAGGAAGCTGGATCAGAAGTGGAGCAGCTGGGACTCAAGACCTGCACCCATCTGGGATGCTGGTGTTGCAGGCGGTGGCTTAACCTACCACACCATGGCGCTGGCCTCTGGAACATCATTATAACTAGAAGTCAGTAGTTTACACTAGAGTTTACTCTTGGTGTTTTAAACTCTAAGGGTCTGGATAAATGTATGATGACAGTGTATCCACCGTTATAGTATCACACAGAAGAATTCCACAGCCCTACAAATCCTGTGTTCTGTCTATGCAAACCTCTTCCCCTCCTGATCCCTGGCAACCAATGATCTCACTGCCTCCACAGTTTTGCCTTTTCCAGAATGCCATGGAGTTGGAATCACACACTGGGCTTTCCAGATTGGCCTTTCTTCAGTATGTAGCAAGGTTTTTCCTGTCTTCGTAATTTTATGTCTCCGTTTTTTAATCATTGAGTAATATTCCATTATCTGGTAGTACCAGAGTTTATTTATCCATTTGTCTACTGAAGGACATCTTGGTTGATTCCATATTTTGGCACTTATGAATAAAGCTCCTATAAATATTGGTGTGCAGGTTTTTGTGTGGACATGTTTTCAATTTACTGGGGTAAACATATTTTATTTAATCTAACATGTAAACCTCCTCAGATCCTTACTGAAATGAGCTAGAGTACATAAAAGCATATTTCATATGATTTTTTATTTCTTGATTAAACCACCTAGAAAGTCACAGTTTGAGGCGCCAAAGAGCAAAAGACCATGTTCTGACTAAGTGTGTTCTTCCCTTTCCATCATGAAACACTTGTTTCCAAAAGCTCACAACCGAAGTGATCTCACTGGCAGTACCCAACAAAACTGTGCTTTCTACACAACAGCACACAACTTATAGTCCATGTAATACCTAACTGTACTCTTTCTCAAGAGTCAAACAGCAAAATGCTTGTAAACATATGTAAGTATGCTAGCAAACATTTCAATGCAGATTTTCATATAAATCTATTTTCTCTTTTACAAATATGATAATATTAAAATATACAGAGGGAGGGAGGAAAGTATCATTATCAGTGTTCTTGGAATTGCACCCATGAAATTCATGAAGTCTATTCTCTGTATATTAATAAATAAGTAAATGTAATTAAAATATAGAGCAGCTTACACACTGATGTATAAGTGATATGAAATAACTGCACTCAAAACAGGTGCTTGCTTTTAGAAAATTAATCCATAACTGTGTTAATTTTTGTGCTAATTTCAACCCTGCTTTATCTTAGTTTCCTTTCCTTATCATCTTTTTGCTCCTTAATTCTTACATTTTATTTTTCTGCCTCTAATACATGTATCCATGTATGTCTTGGTACAAGGTAGGACAAAAATTATTAGGGACTGAATCAAGTAATCAAAGTACTTCTAAACTCACAAGCTTTCTGGACCACTTACACATTCTTTTTGTCTGGATGAAAATTCTCCTTAGGAAAAGCTATCACTAGTTTTTCACATACTCATAGTTAATGATGTTTAAAACCCTCTTGAACCTTGGGTCTATCTGATATGATAGATTTTTTAATGTTTAGTTTAATAATTATATAGCTGCGTGACATCTGGAAACTACTGAAAAGAATCAAGAACAAAATAAAAGAACCATAACACACTCACCCAGAGCAATTAGGGTTCCCCTCTCCGTAGATCTTACACCTCCTCTTTTGCATGCTGCAGATCGCTTGTATCAGTAATATAGGAGGGAAAGTTGACTTCAAGAACTGGTTTTACCTAATTTTCCTCTCCTACCAGGGGCCCACCTTTCTTAGATGATGAAACATACAGTCTCCATACTGTTTCATTCACGAACACATTCTCAGACACAGTCCCTGTTTCTACCCAGATGAGAATAATGAGGAATCAGTGAATTCAGTGAGTGTCCTCATTATAGTTTTGTTATAGTGGTGAGTGTCTTGTCTAGTGATTCACAACTACAAAGTCATCTACCTTCTCAGAATGTCAGCTTCTTGGCTTCACTAAGTCTTCTAAATGCCTTTATAAAAAGCCCCCGCTCTTTCTCCTTGTGGCATCAAAATAGGTAAGCCCTGTATGCCATCTGAGCTCTTCACTGAAAGACATATGCCTTCCTTTGCAAATCAATTGATCTGTATCCAAAAGAACACTCTGAAAAAACACAAGCCCTTCTCAGCTGACGTCAGTTTGCCTCTGTGTGGTGAGACTGTTGCTGCCATCTCTCTCAGTTCACAACTCCTGTAACTGGGATGCAAAGCTACTACACAACAACGAGTGATGCCTAAAACCGAACAGAAGTATATACCTGCTATGCAGTGATAGATTTCACTGCAGCATGGAAATGATTACATCTGGTTTTACAAGGTATAATTTCTTTGAGATTTAAACTACACCTACACTTCTCAATAAAGACGTATTCTGGATTTCTTCCACATCTGCCCATTTATGGTGAAACAACAGAAATAGGCTAATGTGAAAACACTTTCAGGAATGTATTACTGAAATTATGTGGAAAATTACATGGCATATGTGACCAAAGAGTAGTATTTCTGGCATAAGGTCTCAATTTAAAAAAAAAAAAAAAAAAGATGAAGAAACACATCAGAAATCCATCCAATCATTCCTAGCACAAAGATCCCACCTTCAGGCTATCCCTGTCCTGAGAATCCCCAGTCTACAGAAACTGTCTTGAGCATTACCTTGCAAGTCGGAATCATTCGACTTTGGACTGCTCCTTGCTCGCCGCTCTGTTTTTTTGATTCCAGGCCCTCCACCGCTGCCACCGCCCCCGCCTCCGCCACTCCCACCGCTGTGCCCCTTCCCGTAGCCATTGTACACTGTTGTGCAGTTGCTTTTGTAGATAGAAGAAGGAGGGCTGTTGAGGCGATTCTGGCGGTCAATCTGGCGGTCTTTGAGCTTCTTGTGCGGAGGCTTGCTGTACTGGTCTTCACGAGTAATGTAGCTGGACATTCCATAGAGCGGGATAATTTCTAAAAGGATCAGGTGACAAGTGCAAGCTCAGTGTGAATTCAATCAGATATTGTTAAATAGATGACCTGGCCCTTTGAAGGAAGTAGTCTACTGTATTACCAAATAGAGTATAAAAGATATTTTTAAGAAAATGCCACATATGTTGTATATTTTTACAATATACCTTCTCATTTCTAATCAATCAACTAGTAATCATTAAAAATCATATCGTGTGTTCAGAAATTTTCCATAAATTATAGGGTAAATGAAGAAGATAAAGTTACTGTCCTCAAAGAGTTCAGATTCTAGCTGAATTGATTTTTGCCAGTCAGTATGCTTTTAGTAGTACAATAAATGAAAAAGTTAGAAATACTCCCTCTAGACACTATTTCTAATCAAGACACTTAACTTATTCTGTAGACAGAAAAGCAATAATACTGGAAAGTATGCAGCAAACAGAATAATAAAGACTTCTTTGTGACCTCCCCCCGCAAAAAAATAGAGCCAACATTTGAACAAAACTTACTAAGACAATGGTATGAGAAATTTCCATTGGAAATAATCAAAGTTCACAGAATCGGGGGGAATGTCCAAGGAGAAAAAGTTGGGATAAAGATAAGGCACCTCTGCAATCTTATGCCAAGCATGGTAAGCTGTGGTCTCTGCTGAAGTAAGAGGAACCAAGACAAAAGGAGAATGCCACCTGGCTTTTCTATGGATGCTTCTAAAAGAAAACAGCATACTGTAAAATAATCTAATGATCCTAGAGGAGAAATTTCTCTTAAAATTTTTAAATTGGGTTGAAATTATATTTAGACATCATGAAAGTGATAATGCTCAACAAAGAGATTGGATCTTTCTGGCTTTATAAGAAAACAGGGGGGTTGGCATCATGACACAATGACTTATGCTGCTCCCTATGATGCTGGCATCCCATATGGGAGCACTGGTTTGAATCCCCACTGCTCCACTTCCAATCCATCTTCCTGCTAATGCACCTAGGAGAGCAGAAGATGGCCCAACATGTGGGAGACCCTGATAGAGTCTCTGGTCTCAGCTATCTGGTTTCTTAGTCCTCATTTTGACAGAGAAGAGCCTTATACTTAAAACAGCGCCAAATAACTCTAAGGATCTTCGCGTTTCAAGGTAAGCATTTGCCTAACAAGCAGTGAAACTATGGCTGCACCAATGGCTATTTTTATACTAAAAACAGGTTCAGGGAGCCACAGAAACACTGAAGGGAGTTTTGAGTTCTGCATTATACTGTTTTGAAATCCCACATAACGCATGCAGGAAACCAAAAGTTCATGAAGACGTCACAATCTTCAAACCTTGGAATCGGGGCACAAAACATTTTTCAATTCCTCTTACACTGTTGAATCATAGAGATGTCAAAGAAAGGATGGGCCCATCTCCCCTAAGCCATTCACACGTGAAAATCTATTAGTAGGACATTAGATTGATGATGGCAGCCTCTTTTCTAAAATCAAAGTGGCTATCTCACTTTGTGAGGTGGGGGCAGAACTTGTGAAAAATGAGAGAAACAGAGTCAGAAGGAACATATAAGGTAATCTTTCCAAGACACAATGCAATACAAAGGAAGCGGGTCCTTTCCCACTAGGTTCATAGACAAGGTAGATCCCTTTCTACTATGCTTATTATTACAATGAAAGAAAGGGTGGCCTCAATTTCAACAGCCTCTGACACCAACAGTAATCTACTCACCTTGCTCGCCATAGATTGTCGGGGGAAGATGATGCTGAGGGAAAAATTGGGGTGGCATATCTCCAGGTCCAGTCACAGGTGGATAGTAAGCAGTGTGAGAGTTGTGAATAAAATGCGGGTGGTGAGCCAGATATGGGGGCAGGTGATGGGTGGGAGACATGGCTGAGGGATAGCTTGGTGGGTAACACTCAGGAGACTGAGGCGTCACCACCACCCGGCGGACTCCGGTACTGTCTTCAATCACCTAAAGAAAAAATGCAAAAGGGAAATACAGGGTACACATTACTATTAGCACACACAACATGAGCATGCCACCAATGATAGCTTCCCAGTTTATTTTCTCTCCCTCATGGTGGGGGGAAACTAACACACAATGGTTCTACAATTCAACTCATTAAGTGAATTCTGGAAGTAATCAAATTGAAAATTTACAAAAGTAAATTTCATCAACCATCTGATTTTGATCCCACAAAACTTTTTGGAGAGACCAGTAAGCTTGCTAATAAATCTCACTTTCATTTGTTTTATGTATATCATCATAAAATTTTCACTGGCTTCATCCCAGACAAGCGAACTGGTGCTTAAGCTGATTTTAGGAATGAATTTGAACACAGCCATCAGTTTGGCGGTTCTATAGAAAGGGGCTTCCAAGGTGACATAATTACGTTTTCCAGGACTGGTCTTGCAAATCTGCCTGACAACATTCTGCTTCACTCCTCTTCTAGCTGACACAGTGTCATCACCAAAGACGTCTTAGGAAACAACAGGAACATTAGTGTCAGAAGCCATAAATATGCCCTAAATGAACATCTCAGGACAAGGATATAAACAAACTTAAGGGATTCGAACCTGTGCAAAACTTAAGTGATCCCAAACCAAGACAGACACCCTTGCTCTCAAGCTCTGAGGATGGTCTGAGTGCTGTGGAGCAAGATGTGATGAAGAACACGCAGCAGCAGAACCCAATCAACGTTCTACCCACACTCTTTCCAAATGGTGTTGCAGTTCATCCATGGAGGTAGTATTGTGTAGTATGTACTGCCTCTGTGACATGCTATCTGATTTACAAATAAATAATTTTGGTGAGACACCAAAAAGAAATAGCTAGTACAACAGATACCGCAATCTGGGTATAGATAAGGAGACGGCAGAATCAGGAAGTGCTGCCAAGAACTGCTAGGCCTGGGACAGCCGAGAGAATGGGCTCCAGCCCCCAGCCTTGACTGCTGTGTGGTTTACCAAGAACAGGCCTCTCACTACATATGAGGAACCCTTGAAACTTCTAAACAGAGGTGATGATAATAAAATTTTCTTATCACTTTATCTTATAATATCTGACTTAATAGAACAATGCTCTTTAACAAAAGCAAAGGTCACTAAACAAATAATTTCAAAGAATTTCAATTAGGGGGTAAAAAGAAACAAAAATAGAGAAAATAATCTTTTTACTACTATATTTTATAATAAGTCTTTTTAATTACTTTAAATTTTTAAATAAATGTCAATCTGTAGTATAAACTACTGTAATACATCTCCTCAAAAGTTTCCAGTTAGAAAACTAACTACCTTTTGAAACCAAAAACTGTCTATGCCTATACAAAATACTTAACAGACCCGTTTTTAATTTTCCTAAATTATTCTGTGAGACTTGAGTGAAAGATATCCACATGCCCAATCAGACACTTCAGAAACCTGCTCTTACTAAATCTAGGCCTATATTGCATCTTTTTAAGAGATGAAGTATTGATTCCAAAATAAGTAGGAACAAATATCAAAAGTGTGATGAAGATTTATCTTACTGTCCTTCCATATCATGGATTGTAACATATTTATTAAAATCAAACTCAGTTTTGAATTTTGACTCAAGAAATTGTGCCTTAGCACTTCCAAAGAATAAAAATGTTTCAGGAGTGATAATCATGCGCCAAAGCCATGTGGGCAATGGTGGCAACGACATTTTTCGTTTACTAAAGAGGCTCATAAAGAAGTACGTAACTGCAGAAGAAGTAGTTAGACACCTGAAAGTGTTTGGTCCAAATAACCCGAGGTAATAAAATAGGCTGTCAAACTTCATAGATAACTATGGAAAAGATTAATTTCCTTTTGGGGTGAATGGAATTGCGACACTGTCCAGAGGCAGACAAATCACTTGTACTCAATTCTCCAATCATTTCCTGACAGATGCGATGTGCCAAGGACTGAATAGTCAAAGGTGAGAAAAAACAGGTGCTAAACAATAAGATTCATTTACACAGCCCAAGAATAAAATAAGGAGAAAAAATGAGTCCTTTTAAGTGCTGAATAAAAAAGTAATTATGATTTTGGGAAACAGAACAAAGTATTCATCTTCTAGATTTCTTCCACTTCTAGGACTCACCATAATGGCCACTCAGGTCTGTCTTCTCCAGAGAAGCACAGAACCATAGGAAAGAGCCACTATACTAGGTTCTCAGATTGTCTCCTATTATGGGTTGAACCGTGCCAGCCCTACCCCGAATGCATACATTTAAGTCTCAATGCTCAATACCTTGGAATGTGACTATATTTGGAGGTAGGGCCTTTCAAAGAGATAATTAAGGCAAAACAAGGCTATATGGGAGAGCTCCAAACCAGTGTATGATCAGTGTTCTTGTGAGAAGAATAAACGCAGAGGACAGACACACATAGAGGGAAGATCATGTGACGATGTCCAAGGAAGAAGCTAACCTTTCCAGCTCCTTGATCATAGACTTCCAATCTCCAGGACTGTGAGAAAATAGGTTGCTGTTGTGTGGTTCACTCAGCCTGTGGCCTCAGAACAGAAATGTACCATCTACCAGAGCCTCAGGGTCTAAAGACTAATCCAAGTTTCTACAAGCTATGCCTGCTTTAGAAAAATACTATCAGAAAAAGAGACGCATCTATCCCCTTGAACAAACGCTCAGCCACCTTGCTTAGGCCAACAAAGAAAATCAGCCAGGTGGCAAAAAAAAAAAAAAAAAAAAAAAAATCAGCCAGCCAACAAAAAAAATCAGCTAGTTGGAATCTCTATCGTGCCTTTTTATCCAGTTCAGAAGGAACTGACTAAAAATCCTCTCATGTGCCTAGTATTTTTGTTATCTGTGGCCTAGGAGAATACGGCACAAAAGGAAAAAGGGAGGATATCTGTCTTACCCACAGGTGTTTTTATAAGTATGAGCAAGAAAACCAACAAAACAAAGCATCCAGAAAACAGCAGCAACAGGGAGAGCTCATGGGAGCAAGGTGGAGGGGACATGCCACCAACTCCAACCAGTACCTACGGCCGCCAGCTGCAGGACAGGGGCTGACATTTTTCCTTAACCTGAGAATTCCACATTAGCATTTCTGTGTTACATAAAGACAACCAAGGTCCAAGAGCACAATTCAGTGTACCTCTTAGTTATGCTATAGAACCAGGATATTTTTCTTTTCTTTTTAATTTTTAAAATAATAAAGGAAACAAATTTCATATAAATAGTTTTTAAGAATTGGTATTTTCACACTAGTCTATACACTGCTGTTTTTCTTTCTTTTTTTTTTTTTTTGACAGGCAGAGTGGACAGTGAGAGAGACAGAGAGAAAGGTCTTCCTTTGCCGTTGGTTCACCCTCCAATGGCTGCCGCGGCTGGTGTGCTGCGGCCGGCGCACCGCGCTCATCCGATGGCAGGAGCCAGGTACTAGGTGCTTTTTCCTGGTCTCCCATGGGGTGCAGGGCCCAAGCACTTGGGCCATCCTCCACTGCACTCCGGGCCACAGCAGAGGGCTGGCCTGGAAGAGGGGCAACCGGGACAGAATCCGGTGCCCCGACCGGAACTAGAACCCGGTGTGCCGGCGCCACAAGGCGGAGGATTAGCCTGTTGAGCCATGGCGCCGGCCTACACTGCTGTTTTTCTTATGTGCAGAATTATACAGAAGTTAGGTATGCAGAGAAGTATACCTGTAAACAACCAACTGGTGAGAAATAGGATTCCTGGGTTATGAACAGATTTACTACAAGCTGTGTATGTGTCTTCTATTCTTGCCACCCTATGGCCTGGACATAAGGATGTGTTACTAGAATATATTTGTTAAGTATCTGTTGTTGGCTTTAATACTCTCTATCTGAAAGGACTCAACTCGAGCTAATTCGTGGAACATTGACCAATAGGCACTAACAGTAAGACATGACCCCCAGTTACTGCTGTCCAGGCCACCCCTTGCTCTCTCCTGCCAACAGTCCTGTGAGACACAGACGGCATCACCCCCATCTTAGAAAACAGAAGGAAAGGAGATTAGGGCAGGCAAGCTAACTTCCCCAAGGACACAGAGCTTGGGGGGGGGGGGGGCACTGGAATCAATTTGGAGTCTAAAAATTAAAATGGTTCTCATAAGAAGGCCCAAGTACTTTGGCCCCTGACACCCACTGGGAAACCCAGATGAAGCTCCTGCTTCCTGGCTGCAGCATGGCCCAAGCCTGGTTGTTGCAGCCATCTGGGAAAGGAACGAGCAGATGGAAGATATCTCTGTCTGTCTATCCCTCTCGCTGTGTAACTCCGATTTCATAGCAATACATAAATCTTTATAATAAAAGATAAATAAAATATCTCCTAAAAACCCTTGTGTTTTGAGTGTCTTCTCTTGAAGCCAACAGAAAGGGAAGGTAGTTCCCCTGACTGAATGGAAATGCTCCCCAGGGTTTTTAACAAAAAAGTCCTTAGGTCCTGAAATGCCTTCTATTCCTACTGGGCTGCAAGCCACAAGAATCAGGAGAGACACTTAAAAGACAGGAGGCCAGAAAGACACTTAAAGCCTGTCCCAGATGGCCAGAGATGATCCAGAGAGTGGGCAGAGCAGACTACATGCAGACACACGTGAACCCAAGCGGCTGTGGCAGGGTGTGCCTGGCAGCCAGCTTGCCGGGGTGCCAAGGAACACTGAGCGAGCCGCCTGGACAAGGAAAACTGGGACCAAATGACATTGTGAAAGTCAGGCTCTGGCTGACTTGCTAAGTGCTGCCAACACGTATTGAAGGGGGCTCTCAGGCCAATCCTGGAAGAGAAGATGTCTTACATAAAACTGAGCACTCATGCAGGGAACCAAGACAAGAAAAAGGCCCGGCAATATAAAACAGCTGCTAGGACTGAAGGCGGGCCAGCAAGGAGTCCTGGCCTCTCCCACCCAGACCCATGGTTCACCTCTCCTCCTGGCCTATTGGCCCCAAAACCTGAATTACAGCTCCGTCCCTCACACTCAGTCCTCAAAAAGCAATTGGACACATAGGTGGTTCTTAATAAATGCTGGTTAAATGAACAAATGAATGGGAAAGCCAAAAGAAAAAAAAAATCAAGTTTATCTGCTTAGATTTGCGATCTGCCAAGAACATAACGCATTCATTGTCAAAAACTTTCCTCATGACTATGCTAGACGGCTGGCATCCTACCCTAACATTTCAGACAGTCTGAACCCAGTAAATTCTGTCGTTCCTGCTGCTCATATTTCACCACTAGTGTTCATCCATCTCCAAGGTAAAGTCTACTTTAACCCCAAATGAGGGTTAAAGGTGCAGGGCGGGGGTGGGGTGGGAGTTCATTCATCACCAACCAGTAGGACAAAAGCACTATCCTTCATTTTCTCTTTTTGCACAATGTCCTTCGTCTGCTTCTTAGGGCTACTGTCTACCCTGATCCACCCCCTTTCTGCCAGGAGGGATGAGACTCCCATCAACACTGCCCAAGTGCCATGAGAAGGGGGCATTAGAGTAAAGGGATGTTCGATGAACACTAGCAGAGTTACAGAAGAAAAGTGGACAAACGCTTGATTTCGTGGACAAGCTAAGTTACTTGACTTTTAAATGGCAGCAGAATTGAATATATTACTCTTACTGCCTGCCTTACATTATTCTGTCTTTGTAAATTTAAAGAGTATAGCTGTGGTTGAAACCACCAAACTTTGCTTCTCAAACTCATTTCTTGTTACATGTGGAATTGTTGACACTGTAAAGTGTTTGATATTCCCAATGCTTCATTATCATTCAGATCAAGACAACACATCTATAAAGCTTAGGACTGGCTTCTTCTGTCACAGAGCATGGCTATTTTTGAGAGATTTGTTTATCTCTTTGAAAGGCAGAGCACATGTGTGTATGTGTATATGAGAGAGAGAGAGAGAGAATATTAATTTTCCATCCACTGGTTCACTCCTCAAATGGCCACAACAGCCAATACTGGGACAGGTTGAAGCCAGGCACTGGGAACTCCATCCTGATCTTCTACATGGCTGGCAGGGGCCCAGGCACTTGAGCCATCTCCGGCTGCCTCCTAGGCACGTTAGCAGGAAGCCTGATCAGAAACAGAGCAGATGGGACTCGAACAGGCACTCTGATACGGGATGCTGCAGTCTCTAGTGGTGACCAAACCTGTTTGTCACAATACTAACCTCACAGCCTGGTTATTTTTATACTCAAATGGAAAAATAAATGCTTGGTGATACATTTCTGAACACTCTTGACACCCACAAAGAGTTATCCTGTAAAGTAGTTCCTGCTTGGTAACAGATGTCCTCTCTTGAATCAAGAAACCAAAGTTCCTGAAATGGGTATATTCTCAGGCAGAACTTTCCTCAAGCAGTTCTTGCAAATGGTTAAGTCCAAACATCCAATTTCGTCTCCTATACAGGTAATCAAAGTTAAGGTTGTTTGAGGTAATTAGATGATTCACATATGAACAGAAAGTCCCTAACCTTTTTACATACACACTTATTTTTATCAGGAAGTCTAACATTTCCCATTAGTGCCTAATTTTCAACCCAAATACCAACTCCAGGCATTGGCTGAGGCACTGACTGGGAGTTATGGGGAGCTGAAGATATCGATATGGCTCTTGTCTTCAGTACTTGTGAGCATGAATCCTACAAATGAGGCTTACTCCAGACATGACTCATCTAAGAAGACTCTGGGGCAAGTGTTCAGTGCAGCACTTAACAAACAGCTGGGCTGGCCACATCTCACATGAAAGAAAGGCCTGGGTTCTAGCCCTGGCATTGCTCCCAATTTCAGCTTCCTGCTAACATGTGCCCTGGGAGGCAGCAGGTGATGGCTCAAGCACTCAGATCCTGCCATCCACAAAGGAGACCCAGATAGAGTTTCTGGTGCTTGGTTTTCACCTGGCCCAGCTTCAACTGTTGCAGGCATTTAGGGAGTAGGCCAGTGGATAGAAGCATTCCTATGTGTGTATTCTCGTTTGCTTGCTCACTCGCTCTCTCCCTTTCAAATAAATAATTTTTTTTTTTTTAAAAAAAAGGATGACACCCCATTAATGGCAATCTCTTCTCTGTTGGCTTTACATATGCCAACACTTGGATACACTCAGGAAAAGGCTGTGATTCTACTCACATTATGAAAGTTTTTAATCTGGAAAAAGGAGCAAAACTGAGGCACCTATAAATAAAATTGACATCTAGTGCTTCCCTAGACACACCTGCTGTTCCCAGGTGCTACTGTCTAGTCATGTGTAAATAACACTGCTATAGGTTGGGAATGAGGAGGCAAACAAGCACATTCTGCATTGGGGGAGGGGGATCTTCAACTCTACAGTGAAGAGAACAATGCAGTCATTCCAAATTAAGAAAGGAAGCCCAGTAAGGTCAAGAAACACATCTTGTGAACTGTAGACCTGCAATGGACCCTCAGTTGGCTACAACTCTACCTCACCATTCCCCAGCCACACCAAACAGGGGAGCCCATGGAGACAGAGACCCCTCCCGACACTGGAGAGAACTGAGCTTCTCAAGACATTTCAGAGAACCAAGAGGCCTCTTCTCAAAACAGAGGTACCAAAAAATAGAGCACTTGGCACTGATCCTGAAGGCAAGCTAGCCAATGGATTAAATTTTACATAGAAAGCAAAGGTGATAACAACTCCTACAATTTGTCTATCATTTGATAGTTTATGAATTACTTTGCACAGAACATAACTTGTAAAGTACTCAGCTAATTTTGTAACACTGGCAACATCACAGTCTTAAATTCTAGATGAGCAATCTTCAGGCGTGATTAGGTGACTTAACCTTAGCCAGGTGGGTGACAGGATATATACCCAAGTACCTAGATGGGAAATGCCATACAATTCCTCCCCTCCCCTCCACTACCCTCTCTTCTCCCCTCCTCTCCTTTCCTTCCTTCCTTCCTTCCTCCCTCCCTCCCTCCCTCTTTAATATTTAGTTATTTATTTATTTTTATTTGAAAGGCAAGAGTTTCAGAGAGAGGAAGACAGACAAAGAGACAGAAATCTTCCATCCACTGGTTTACTCCCCAAATGGCCACAATGGCCAGGGCTGGGAAGGCCAAAGTTGGAGCCTGGAGCTTCTTTCGGGTCTCCCATGTGGGTGCAGACACCCAAGCAGGTACATCAGCAGGGAGGTACATTGGAAGTGGAATGGGCATGGGACATCAAGAATTAGGTCGGTGCTATTCCCAGTGATGGGGAGTGGGGAGAGCTCCAGTTCTAAGTTTCAATACACCATCACAAGGCACCACTGGGGGCCATTACACTAGATTCAAGAGTATTTTAACTATGAATCCTCAGCCCACAGGATAAGACAGACAGCATTCAGGGGATGCTGAACCCAGAGCTTCCATCTTCATTTTCATCAACTTGTAACTAAAATTTAGTATTTCCTTAAATTATAAATGTAGACAGCAAACCATAGTATTGGCGATACTACTGACTTTGTTACTAATAAAACTCAGATATTTCCACATCATATTACAGTTACAGAAATATTATAATAATATTTACTACAATCACAACTTTAAAATTATGATAGTCATCAGACTTGCTTCTAGATGCAGTTATTTCATATGTTAATAAAGCAACAAAGTAACTAGTGCATCATCTTTTTGTTTGTTTGACAGGCAGAGTTAGACAGTGAGAGAGAGAGGGACAGAGAGAAAGGTCTTCCTTTTTCCATTGGTTCACCCCCCAAGTGGCTGCTACGGCCAGCGTGTTGCGGCCAGCGTGCTGTGCTGATCTGAAGCCAGAAGCCAGGTGCTTATCCTGGTCTCCCATGCAGGTGCAGGGCCCAAGGACCTGAGCCATCCTCCACTGCACTCCCAGCCTACAGCAGAGAGCTGGTATGAAAGAGGAGCAACCGGGACAGAACCGGCGCCCTGGCTGGGACTAGAACCCGGGGTGCTGGCGCTGCAGGCGGAGGATTAACCTAGTGAGCTGCAGCACCGGCCTAGTGCACCATCTTTAAAAAATATACATGACCACGGCTATTTCAAAATAGTCTGCTTCTTATCTATCAATTTTATATTTTACATTCAAAAAGGCTTCATCAGTCTGCCAATAGTCTTTGACACAAGAAAGGATTAAAAGTTCATTCTGATGATATTCAAAAATATTTATTACACAGCAAAATAATTAAACTTTAACACAGTTCCAAGTTTGTGAACTTGATGAGTTTCATTTCAAAGACTGTAAAGGAATATAAAATTTACCTAACATTGGTAAAGTTGCCTAACCTCAGTAAAAGGTATTGTACAAAAAAAAAAAGTATATATGACAAATACTGGCTACTAATTTAGAGAGACAGACTATAATTGAGGAATAAAATCAAATGTAATGTGCACGTACTAGGCAGCTTATCATCACTATAACTAAAATATCTGAGAGGACCTATCTGGAAAGGAAGAAGGGTCTATTTCATCTCACAGTTTTGGAAGTTCACAGTCCAACATTAGCAGTCCCATTACTCTAGCATCTAACTGGCATTGTGGAAGACAGAACAAGTGCAGAGGGAGGATAACACCCAGAAAGCAGGGAGATACTAGCTGAACTTGGATTATAGAACCAACCCTCTCCCGAGAACTACATTTTAAGGGCAAGCTCCCCATAACCTAAGGACCTCCTGCTGGGCCCACCTCCTACACAGCATAATCTACTGACCATGAAGATTAATACCTTCAACCTAAGACTTGGGGTCCAGGTCTTCAACGCATGGGCCTTTGGAGGGCATCTAAACAATTCTATAACTTACAAATGATTCAGAAGTCATCTCTGTATATGCCTTGGTCTCAAAGCTGTCATGAAAGTCAACCGTCATTTTTGTAAATAAGAATAGCATTCTTGTCAATACCAGGTTAAATTAATTTGGTAATGACTGATTCTGAAAACTTGTGTTCTCACTTAATTACCTCCTTAAGGGACAATATGAACAATATGTACAAGAGAGGATAACTGGATTTTGGATTAGAAAAGAACCTCAGACATCTTCAACACTTTCCTTTCCTATCCTCCCTCTTAGCCCAGCCAGCTAAATTTTGATAAACGCTGATTATGTACAACAAACTAGAGATCCACGGATGAACAGGACTGAATGTGACACTCAAAGTCCTTGCCTTTTTGCAGCTTAAATGCTAAAAGCAAGACAGACAGCAACCAAGTAAACAAAAACAAGTATGGTAAAATAAGTAACTTGGTATTCCAGAAGTCACTCAGCAGCTGGATGCAGAGCCCACCTGGGCCATGTGTCTTCCTGCCAATCCTGTGCATACCACAAGGCTAGGATCTTAGAAACAAAGGAAAGAAATCCAAGAGAAAATGCAGAATGGGAGAAATGGAGAAAGATCAGAGAGAAACTTGCACAATACTTTGAAGAGGAAAGGATGTCCTTGGTGTTTTCCTTTAATTTAGCATTGCCAATGCTGCCAGTGCCCACTGCTCAGGCAAAATAAGCCATGAAGTAAAAAACAAAATTGCTGCAAATCCTCTGATAATGGAACTAAATGACACTTAAGTACTCTGTTCTTTTCTACAGAACCTCCCAACTGCCATGCACACTACAGAACATTGCCTAACTTTCTCTAGGAAAGTCAATTCCTCCCAGAAGAGTAGAGAAACAATCCCATTCTCTTATTACTGCCTGCCAAATGGGTCTGACTCAGTTTGTCAGGACACAAGGCAGTCCCTCCTGCTCTTTTCTGCTTATATTCACAGTTTTGAAGGTAAAACAAGGCAACGGTCAATCCTAGGGTGTAACTGCCAAAGGAGAGTGTTGAGACTAATGTCTGCAGCTCAGCGGGCTTGGCTGAGCAGACTGGGGAGAGGCATTCCCAGGCCTCCACATAACAGGCTCCACTGCTTCTCCACAGGGGCCTCCGTCTGCTGGCCAGCTCTTCCAACAGTCCCCATTGCAAAATGACCACCAAACCAAAATTTAACTGCATGTTAAAAAACATTTCTTATCTCTTGCAGGCCAAGGAAGGTGGAATGTATACAATATTAACAGGTATTATCCAACACAATAGAATGAGAAGTGTATACTTCTGCTGTGACAAAAATTCGTATTTTGATTATTATCCAAAATTTGAGTTACATCAATTAATCTGGAAAAAAAATTGTTACCCAAATAACAAAACATTAACTTGGATGCTTCACTGTTACTTTTCATATGCTTTTTTAATCTTTAGGTCAATATGAAGCTTTTGGAAAACGTATAATAAATTACTATGGAAGCATGGAAAATAAAACTCAAAGCATCTGCTTAAGAAATTTTTGCACATAAATTATTCAGAAAGTTAATGATGAGGTCAAAGAAAAAAAATAGAGCCATGGCCAGTATACAATGAAAGGAAAAATTTGCTTCATACCACATTATCTCAACATGTATTTAGGAAGGCAAGCTCTGCCAACTCACTGGGATTGCTGTGACACAGTCTTTTTCATAATAGCTACCACACTGAATGCTCACACCTCATGTCACACGCCTCTTAATTCTGGGCTTCAGCACATCGAGTAGGCATTCACACATGTGGCAAAAGTGACACAGGAAGGCACAGCAGGGGAAATCGAAGGAAGGCCTCTCCAGGTCAAGTCCACGTTCCTCCCAGCTGTGCTACTCCCCTGTTTTCCTACTGTTTTGACCCTCATCACCCCTGCAAATGTGTTCACATGATAGAAATCATCACTGTGATAAGATTAAATTCCCTCTTACCTAACCTACTTCCTCAAAGTTGGGGAAAAAAAAACCAAACTAGCATTTTCTCTCAAATGGAAAAGATTGGATTATGCTTTCGTCAAACCTCCCCTAACACCCCTCCACCAAAAAAATAAAAAACCTAACACCCCTCCACCAAAAAAATAAAGAACACACACTCCCCACACATAAGGAGTCAAAATGACAACACTGCATGGTCCCCACCAAGGGCCCAGCACTTTGATGGTCCACTGGAAAACACAGACCATGCTGTTGATGGCATCTCCAGAGCTGTCCATTACACCTAGAGTCTGTCTCACTTTAAGATTACCTGCTTCTTACTGACATAGGTATGTTGTTAGATTTATGACCAATTTTATACACTGATTCCACAAGAAATCTACTATAATCAAGTAATGGTTCACTCCCCTCCTTCTTCCCTTCCTTACAATACCAGACCAGCCCTTACGTGAGATCTAGTATTTCAGTGTTGCAGATGCAGGCATATCACATACCAGTGGTCACACTGCCATAAAGTAATTTATTCATCAAGACAGCCCCTGCCACTGATTTCTAGATCATGTCGTATACAAAGGAGCTTCAAAAAGTTCAAGGAAAACTTAAAAGGTAAGTTTAGGGGCTGGCACTGTGGTGCAGCAGGCAAAGCCGCCGCCTAAAGTGCCAGCATCCCATATGGGCGCTGGTTCAAGTCGCGGCTGCTCCACTTCCAATCCAGCTCTCTACTATGGCCAGGGAAAGCAGTGGAGGATGGCCCAAGTTCTTGGACCCCTGCACCTGTGTTAGAGACCCGGGAGAAGATCCTGGCTCCTGGCTTCGGATCAGTGCAGCTCCGGCTGTTGCGGACAACTGGGAGTAAACCAGCAGATGGAAGACCTCAGTCTCTCTCTTTCTGTTTCTCCTTCTCTCTCTTTGTAATTCTGACTTCCTAATTAATTAATTAATTAATTAATGTTTAAAAAAGATAAGTTTATTTCGAAATGCATGAGTTGTTTTTTTTTTAATTTTCCATCAACTTTTGGGCGACCCCTCTATGCATGGATCTCAGATTTTTTTGGCACCAAAATAAACTTATCTTTTAATTTTATTTCTATGAAATTTTACCTCATATATTTTTCGTGAAGAAAAATGTCCCTTAAAATCCATTGCCTGTTTTTGAATTGGGTTATCTGTCTTTACATTCTTGAGTTTAAAATGTCTTTATACATTCTACATGTAAGTTCCTCCAAAGATATGATTCACATATATTTTTTCTCATTCTGAGAAATGTGAACTCTCTTCAGTTTTTCGATGGTGTCTTTAAAGACATAAATTTTTTTAATCTGGATGAAGTTAAACTTACCTATTCTTACGTGGCTTACATTCTTAGAGTCACATCTAAGAATTCACTGCCCAGTCCAAAGTTACGAAGTTTTACTCCTAGACTTTTATAGGTTTAGTTCTTATACTTATGTTCACAAGCATTTTGCATTAATTTCTTTATATGATGATGTACTGTTTCCACGTCATTGTTTGTTGTATCTGGATATCTAGTTGTCACAGCACCATTTGTTCAAAGGATTATTCTGTCCTCCAACGAGCTGTCTTGGCACTCCTCTCCCTTCTAAACAGACATTCAGAACATTTCATTACTTGCGAGTATAGATTAGTTGAATCTCGTTATTTTCCAGCTATCAGGCCTTCCTAAAACCTACAAATCTTCGAAGTATATATAAAAGTATATATATACTTCAAAGATATATATATATATCATATATATATATGCATGTGCAATATATATATATATATCATATATATATATATTTTGCTTCATATATATATCATATATATATATATGATATATATATGAAGCAAAATGACTCTCCTGTATTTATTTCATTTAAGCTTAGACAATCACATTTGAAAACATTTAGTAAGTACCAACTATGTGCCAGGCAGTATTTTGGATGCTGATACACTGTATTCCATGACAGCAATGGGGACCAAGTGCCAATGATGCTGAAAGAACAGAAAAAACTGTCTCTATGCTGGAGTACAAGTTCTAAAAGGGTCACATGAAGGAGATGCATGTGACCAAGAATGACTAAGCCATTACACACGGAAGGGCTCTAACGTATTTCAGACTGAGAGAAACTATAAGTATGGCACTGAGAAAAGGCCCAGCAGCAGTGCCATGAGCTGCTCTCACACACCCGTGGGGCGACATGTGAAGGCGCAGGCTGAAGGTCAAGCAGGCTTGAGTGCTAAGGATTGCACAGGGAACACAACAGAACTTAACTGCATGCAATGGACACCCAACTCAAGACCCGAACTAGAAAGCCACGTGTACTTTAGCAAGAAAACGTAGAGCTGATCAACAGAAGAACACACTAGGACTGAGCACTTCTCACGTATGGCCAGCCCAGAGGGGTGTTTCTGTTCATTTCTGGGTTTTATTATTATAATTTTTTATGATTCCTGCCTTCCACAACTACATGACAACAATGTACTTTGTTCCTTAAGCTTCACATTGTACACTTGGCCCCATTCTCCTTTCTTTAAGTATGGGTGTTGCCAGCCTGAAGGATGTTGCACATGCATCCCACTGGCTTCTCAATTCAATTGTCTTCATATTAACAACTTGTCAGGTCCTTTACTGTGCAGAAAAGTAAATGTAATACTCACACTGAAGATGTAATACTCTCACTGAAGGCTATTCAACACTGGGCCCACCTTCTGATCAAGGAAACCATGCAAAATAGACTTGCACATATGTCTTACAACCTCAAACCTTTCTCTATCTCAGTTCAGAATCCAAATCACTCCAACTTCACTATTCTCCCAATGTTGTGCATCATTTCCTGCTCTCATCAACAACTGGGAAAGAGTGTCATGACGTTTCCATAAGTGGTTTGAGTGAATTTTTAGCTCTGCTTTTACCCTTTCTTCTTGGATTTTCTATAGACAATTTTCAGAATCAGAAATAAACCACAGTCAAAAATTGTCCATCTTTCCTAAGAGTCCTAATAAATGTTTTGCGCACTTACTATAATTACAGCAACATCACTAGCAAGAAAAAGCACATAGCAGATTCTGTTAGAATGTTCAGTTTTTAACTGGTGTTCCCTAAATGGGCCTTTAGAATAAAAGGAGATGTTATTTTTGTCATCACAACGCTAAGAACTATATACTGCTCAATAGAATGAAACACTTCCTCAAAATAAATGAGCAGAAGACATAACGGAATTCTACATCACTTGTTCTTTTCTGTTAATTGAATGCCATCCATCATCTCGTGTCTGTGCTGGAAGAGGTTGGTCTGCATACAATTCTCCCTCCAGAGATTCTTGTTTACAAAGACCTGTATAAAACAAGTCATCTATTTGCAATAGTGGGAAGATTGGCCAATAATCCGGCTACTTAAAAACAAAAGATGTCAAATTGGTTCACATAAAAGAAGGCACAGAAAAAAAATGAAATTATAGTATCTGTAATATGCCTTAGCCAATGACGAACTGGATAAGTTTTTACATCAGAGAAGGGTAAATCTTGATTCCTGCTTGCACTTCAGCAATTTTCCTATGTAGCTGCCAATTTTTCTCACCCTAGCAAAAATCATTAACAATCAAAAATTATAGATTTTTAAACCACTTTAAAAGCAGAAGTGGAGATACACAAAAAGAATAGGAGGAAACATCTGAAAGGATACAATCCAATATAATGTTAATAATTATCATCTCTGGGTAATGAAATTATATTTTCTTTCTATACAATTTTGGGGCTTTTCCTAATTTGTTTTCAACAAGTGTATGATGCTCTTAGAATCAGGAAGAAAGGAACAAAAGAGGCAGAAAGAAAAATAGTTGTTTGGTGAGGTATTCGGAGAGGCAGTGATGTAGGGGGAAGCAGGATCTGAATAGTGTGCTGAGGCTAGGACAGATACTAAAGTCTGTAGAGACAGCCACTCTGTTCCAGGCACACAAGTATTTTATGCCTTATCCAGGTACAGGGTACAACTTTATCCTTTGACACTTTCTCACCCCACAGCACAATATCAAGATTCCTATTGCCATCATTGCATCTGAGAGAAAACCAAAATTCAGAAATGTCAGCACAGGCAGCCAAGTTCTCACACTGCACTTAGTAATTCACCAAGCCCAGGCTGCAGCACACTGCAGAGATGGGACTCTCAAAATAGAAAGCAGGCTCTATTTATGTTAACAATGTTGTCTGTGACATGTTTACTAAGTAAGTCTATGCATTTTCCTCCAGAGAATTACAGTACAGATTCAAGGAACTCTCTGAAGCAAGACATTCCATGAAGGTGCCACAAGCCAGTGAGAAAGTAAGAAATCCAGCCTAGCGACGGCAGCCTGTTAACCCTCTGTGATGTTCTGACATGTCAGACAGCAAGACATACAAAGTGGCCACAGAAAGGATGGGAGCATTCTCAAAACTGAATGAACTCCTGGAGAAAGTGTTGAAGCCTCAACATATACTCTGTTGGAACCATGAGGGAGTCCATAGGGAGTGGAAAAGTCTATCAATGGATTACCTGTGAGATATAACCTGGAGGCACATGGATGGGAGGAATAGATCCATTGGGTGACATCATGGGAACTTCAGCAGGTCCTAAAAGAGGAAACGGTGAGATATTAATAGTGGAAGAAATAAACAGCATTCAGAATACCCACTGGGGACGTTCAATGTACTATCAAACTGAATATAATCACTTTGACCATTTTCTCGTCAATAAATAGTATATCTTGCCTTAATCTGGACATGAAACCACAAATGAAAAGGATTTCTTAAGCTGTATGACTTAAGGAAAACAAAAATCTGTAAGCATCTTCCTTAATATGTTAATATTTAATGATATATAAACTTCAAGTTCCATAAACCAAGACTGCTATGAGTAGTCTAACAGAATAGTACAAAAAGTTTCTTCCTTTTCTTTCCGCCTTACTTATTAACAAATGTTTAAAATCAAATCAATTTTGACATGAGTTTATCTCTTCTGGTTTATGAAACTCCAAAGGGACAAACATTTGGTTTAGGAGTTAAGATGCCACTTGGACTTCTACATTCCCTCTCGGAGAGCATAGCTGGAGTTACAGCTCCCCTATAAAAGGAGCTTCCTATTAACACAGATCTTGGGAGGCAGCTGGTGCTGGCTCTACTTGGGGCCCTGATGCCCCATGGGAGATCTGGACTGGGTTCTGGGATCCTGGCTTCAGCCTGTCTCATCTGGGCCCTGCCCTGGCTGTTCCAAGTGTCTGAGAAGTGAACCTGCAGATGGAAATCACTCTTTCTTCTGTTTCTCTCTCTTTCAAGGAAATGAAAATTTAAACTAACAATAATAGAACTCCTATCAACTTTGCACTTTTAATGCTCAGTTAATAATTATTTTCAATAAGTTACTGTAACATGTCATTAACTTGAATGATAAGAAACTTTACTTGAAACAAACTCAATTTGGTCTGTTTCATTTATAAGGCAGGAGAAAATATCATGTTTAAATTACACACTATTAGGAATACTCATGCCAGATTTACCTGAATTATTTCAAAAACAGCATTCAATCAACAAGAGGTTAGTTTCAAATTATTCGGTTCAAGGATATTAATCACACATCATGGGGAACCAATAAATATCAAAGTTAACACTCAGTTACCTAAGACAGTTTGAGTTAATATTTTATTACAAAGAAAATTATTATCAAAATCAATTCCTGACACTTTTCCAAAAATCCAATGATTAAACAGTTTCCTCAGAAGTACAAGAAGTTGATGTTCAGGTCACTGGATTTCTCTTAGTAAGTGGATCTCCTATTCAGCAACCTATTTCCCAAATGTCAATCTAAAACCATGGGTTTCTAGTCTGAGATGAGACTTCCTGACTCCAGATGCCTTGTGTTGTTTATTTGCTTTCACCTCATGTGTATTGGGGCTGCTGGCAATGAAAACTGCTTAGCAGGAATAGAAACCAAGTGAAATACAACACTTTATTTGGCAAAGGAAGACAGATCTTGCCACCCACTGCTGCATTTACATGTAACCAGAATGTACCTTTTGCTTCACAGGGTGACCCAGTGTTATGACTACTTCCTAAGAAAGGACACAGTGGAAGGAGGGACAACCTCACTGGCATGCACATGAACAGGTTTGCAAATACAAAAACAAACACAGGAGTAGCCTAGAAAAGGTGCATAATGCTCCCACAATATTTCAAAAAATCATTGCCATTTCATGCACAATACACCAAATCATTAATCACCTCTATACTCATACAGATCCACAGCAACCTTTCACATGCTAAAACATTAGCAATGACTTAAAACAAAAGAAGAAAAAGGCAGCAGAATGGGCCACTGCATAACTATTTTATTTTTTCATTATAATGCACTTATAATTACTATTTAATGCATCTACCATTGGCTGAAGATGCTGGTTTCCAAATCCTTCATTCCTATCCAGCCTCAATATTTTTGCTATAGCCATCAAGGCACTTGAATATTTGTGTAATATTTCTCTTTAAGCTGACTTGTTAAAAACAAATCATAGGCCACTGTTATCAGCATCAGCTGGAGCAAAATTTGTGCAGAGGGCCTAAACACTTGGCCCTGTGGAACTTGTGGGGTTCTCTTTGTTTTTTTTCCTTCAGATTTATTTATTTATTTGAAAGGCAGAGAGTTACAGAGAGGCAGAGGTAGAGGCAGAGAGAAAGAGAGAATCCTCCATCCACTGGTTCACTCCCCAAATGGCCACAACAGCTGGAGCTGCGCCAATCCAAAGCCAGGATCCAGGAGCTTCTTCTGGGTCTCCCACACAGCTGCAGGGGCCCAAGGACTTAGGCCACCTTCTACTGCTTTCCCAGGTCATAGCAGAGAGCTGCATTAGAAGTGGAGCAGCCAGGACTTGAACTGGTGCCCATATGGGTGCCCACATTGCAGGCAGCACTGGCCCCTAGAACTTGTGTTAATAGTGCAGGGTCTACCTGGGTTTATACCTCAGCTTACTAGTTACACTGGCTGTGTGACCTCATTCCTTACTCTCAATAGTTTTAAGGAAAAGTAACGATTCCCACTTCATAGGGTTGAGTTTAAAGATTAAATTCCATAATATATGCACAAGCACTTAGATCTATGTAGGGTGAGGGTAATCACTCAGTGAAATGATACTACTCATTGTCCTTTTTTTAATATTTATTTATCTATTTGTAAGGCAAAGTTAGAGAGAGGGAGAGAGGGAGGAAGGGAGGGAGGGAGAGAGAAGAAGAGAGGGAGGGAGGGAGGGAAGGGGGAGGGAGAGAGGGAGAGAGGAAAGGAGGGAGGGAGGGAGGTCTTCCATCCACTGGTTCATTGCCTAAATGGCTGTGACAGCTGGACCTGGACCAGTCTAAAGCCAGGAGCTTCTTCTGGGTCTCCCACGTGGGTGCAGGGGCCTAAGTACTTGGGCCATCCTGCACTGCTTTCCCAAGCTCATCAGCAAGCAACTGGATCAGAAGTGAAGCAGTCGGGACTGGAACCTGTGCCCAGATGGGATGTCGGCATTGCAGGCGGCAGCTTTACTAGTTATGCCACAGTGCCGGCCCCTCACTGTTATTCTTTAAAACAATTTTTTTTAAATTGAGAGTCTTCTGTCACTGCTTCTTGGTTGTTGGTTCCTTTTTTTTTTTTTTTTTTTGCTACAATTACATTTTAGATACTAATTTAACACTACATATACCTGTAATAACAAATCAGCGAAGTACATACTCTGTTCAATATTGACTTTAAGAAGTAATTCTTCCTGATCAGGTAAAACGTCAAATTTCACAGAAAGGGTGTGAACAGAAGTGCTACCACCTCAATTAAGTACTGTTTTCTTAATCACCAAAACACATACCATGCTAAACAGTCTCTCAGCCTCAGGCACGACCTCGAAAACTGTTAAAGTCATTTGTAGAAAATTCTCTAAAGAATGTAGACAAGTAAGTGATTTACAGCTAGAAAATGTTTTCTTGCTGGCCCTGATTTAAGAGTAGCCAAATGACTTTAACATGATTGTTCCCCCTTCCTCTGGTCCCTGTCATCAAAGCCATTTCAAAGGACGTTTTGGGATATACAATAACAGCTTCTAAAACTAAAATGTGCCTTAGAACCAAAAGGTTCCTCTCCCTTCTGAAATGAAGCACTGCACCTACAGGAGAGTTTATAAGCTAGCAAAATGCAATGCTATTCACAATGGTAGCATGAGAATAGTTACTGTCTCCCTAAGCACTCACCTCCCCATCTGTGCTCTTGCCCTACTATCTGTGTTTGGGAATGTGCCTCACTATTGTTGTCCTTCCCTAACTTAAACACAAACTTCCTTTCCTCAATTTCTGGAGCTAGCTTCCTCTTGATTTTCAAGTCAGCACCCTCATATCAGGACTTAGAGGACGTAGCCCAACAGGGTGGGGAACCTTTTTTCTGCCCAGGGCCATTTGCAACATCATGACCAAATGATTTCGTGGGCATTAAACAGCACACGGGCCAGATGTTCTCCACCCCTGCATGGTGTGAAAAAATGATTCTTGGGGCAGGTGCTGTGGCATATACGGTAAAGCTGCTGCCTGCAGTATCAGCATCCCATATGGGCGCCAGTTCATGCCCAGGCTGCTCCTCTTCCAGCTCTCTGCTATGGCCTGGGAAAGCAGTGGAAGACGGCCCAAGTCCTTGGGCTCTTGCACCCCCATAGGAGATCCAGAAGAAACTCCTGGCTCCTGGTTTCGGGTCAGCAAGCTCTGGCCATTGTGGCCATTTGGGAAGTGAACCAATGGATGAAAAACCTCTCTCTCTCTGGATGAAAAACCTCTCCCCCCCCTTCCCTTCTTCCCTCTCTGTAATTCTGAGTTTCAAATAAAAATATTTTTTAAAAAATTAGGGGCCAGCGCTGTGATGCAGTAGGTTAATCCTCCGCCTGAGACACTGGCATTCCATATGGGTGCCGGTTCTAGTCCCAGTTGCTCCTCTTCCAATCCAGCTCTCTGCTGTGGCCTGGGAAAGCAGCAGAAGATGGCCCAAGTCCTTGGGCCCCTGCACCCACATGAGAGACCAGGAAGAAGCACCTGGCTCCTGGCTTCGGATCGGCGCAGCTCTGGCCGTTGCAGTCACTGGGGAGTGAACCAACAGACAGAAGACCTTTCTCTCTGTCTCTCCCTCTCATTCTGCTCTCAAATAAATAAATAAAAATCTTTTAAAAAATTAAAAATTTTAAAAATGGTTCTTTATTCATGCCATCAATGCTGGCTATATTTAAAAAGAAGGAAAAGGTGCACAGTTTTCTCAAACTCATTATTTCGTTGCCTATACTGAGAAATATTTAAACTTTTGAAATTTTTTAAAATTGAAAAAGAAAACTCTTAAGTTATCTGGAAATTAAATGCACCAGTTAAATGCAGGAAGATCTATGAAGATATGTATAACCAGATGAAATAACTTGAAAATTAAAGTGTATAAGCATATACTAGATCATGAAGGTTTTTTTGTTTTTGCTGAATTAGCTCATCTACAGATAACACAAACTCTCTGACAAAAAAAGCCACAAATACAATTTCTAGAACTAGAACTGAAATGTTTATTAATAGCCAAGTAACTCCATGAAAAAGAAATCACCTTGGGAATTTTTTACCAATTTCAGGCTTTAGGCCATGATTTCAACAGTCAAGAATTCCTGAATTTTGGGCATGTGCTTGGGACACCCGTATCACATATGGGAGTGCCTGGGTGTGAGCACTGGCTCTGTTCCCCATTAAAGCTTCCTGCTGATGCAAAGGAGGAGGTAGCAGGTGGTGGCTCAAATACTTGGATCTACGCTACACACGTAGGACACCCAAACTGAGTTCCCACAACTGGCTTCCACGTGACCCAGACCTGGCTGTTGCAGGCATTTGAAGACTGAACCAGAAGATGGGGTATCAGTCGGATTCTCTGACTGCGTTTCAAATAAGTAAGAACATTTTTAAAAAATTCCTTACTTTCAACAAACAGGAAGTAACACACAAGACCTAAGATTTGCTTATGTAATTAAAAAAAATTAACTACAATATGCAGGTAGATAATCTAACATCTTAGAAGTCCCAAAGCATTTGTAAATGAACTGAATTTTCATTTATTTATAGCAAATCTTGAAGGAGAATAGCTGAAGAGCAACTTAACCAGTCAATCAATAGTAAGTAATGCAATGATCCTACAAGTTTCCTATTACGTCTAACAAACTAAGGGGAAGTCCAAAAACATTGCGCTTTGAGGACCTCATGTGCTAATGGTGAGCTGCTGAGCTCCCACCAAGGCTACAAGGCCACTATGCCTCACCTTCACCCTCCTCCCTGCTTTGGGGAATCCTCCAACGCTCATCTCTCTGGATAACCATTGCTCAGATGCTATGTTCATAACACTCAGCCACTCGGGGGCACACAAAAAGACGATTCACGGTGAAATGTACATATGCAGCTTAGAAATCTGAAGGTGGTAGAAACTGAGAATCCAGGATATAAGGGAATGTTTGGGACCATGGGCTCTATAAAGCCTGCAAAGTCTGGCCCTGCCAAAGCAACTGCAGGTAGGACTAGAATTCAATAAATCTATTTCAGGCTAATTTTTAAGTTAATAATTTTGTGTGGCCTGCAAATGATGTTATAAATATCCAAATGGCCCTTGGCAGAAAAATGGTTCTCAACCCCCAAACCAACCTCAGGAAAACATCACTTAGAAATAAATCAAACTATAATTGTATATATTTTAATGTATAAAGTACTGTTTGAAGACTAATTTTACCATTAATTTGCATAGTACAACATATTAAGGACAGAGATCCTACATGGGGAGTAAATGCACAGTGACTCCCGTTGTTGATTTAACAATTGACACTCTTATTTATGACGTCAGTAGTCACCTGAGGCTCTTGTCATGAGCTGTAATGGCACTTTTATAAGCAGAGTATTCACCAGAGTAAACAGGTAGTGAAGAAATAGAGTTTATTATTGTACCTGTCCATAAACTGATAACTTATGTATCCAAATGGCTATTTCTCAACATTAGCCAGTAATGAATTATATTCTTACCTGGATAACTTTCTCCAAATGGGTGTAAGGGGGCTGAGATTATGATATAGCAAGGTAAAATAAAACAAACCAGAAAACAAAGCAAAGGTGAAAGATGATGCAATAAAATATAATATATCCTATAAAAGTAATTCTGGAATTTTCCGAAATACCTAAAGAAAGAAAATTCTTGCTGGCAGAAATAGCCATAAGGACACAGTCACAACTAATAGGTAAGGTAGATACTTATATGGACAGTAACGACCTGAACAAATGGTCTACATAAAGTCCACTTAAGCTTTTGTCATGGATCCAAGACAAATACAAATGTCAACTTCTTCTGAAGAATCTTACAAATGACTAACGATGAATCGCCAATTCTTCATGATGACTCGAGATCCTTACACAAGCTAAGAGACTATGCAGGTGATCTGGTTTGCCTTGACAGTCTTTATATATATATATATATATATATATATATATATATATGTAATTTGAAACAAAAACATAAAATTTGAAATAAATATATATATTATTTGAAAGTCAGCTTTACAGAGAGAAACAGACAAAGAGACGGATCATCCATGTGCTGGTTGACTCCCCAGATGGTCAAATCAGCCGGGTTGAACCAGTCAGGCTTCCATAGCCTTGGCAACCCATGACAAGAGGCTAGGGTGACTACTGACGCCATAAACAAGAGTGTCAATTGTTAAGTCAACAACAGCAATCACTGTGCACTTACTCCCCCATGCAGGATCTCTGTCCTTAATGTGCTGTACAATGTAAATTAATGCTTTAACTAGAACTCAAACAGTACTTTACACTATGTGTTTCTATGTGGGTGCAAACTGTTGAATCTTTACTTAGTATATATACTAAATTGATCTTCTGTATATAAAGATAATTGAAAATGAATCTTAATGTGAATGGAATGGGAGAGGGAGCAGGAGATGGGCGGGTTGCAGGTAGGAGGGGAGTTATGGAGGGGGAAAAGCCACTGTAATCTAAAAGCTGTACTTTGGAAATTTATATTTATTAAATAAAAGTTTTAAAAAACTCAGTTTTTAAAATGTTCAGTGCAGTACAATTTCTAATTTTACTTTCCTTCACAAGTAACAGCCTTTAAGAGCCAGTGCAAATTCATTCGCTTTCAAGGTGACATTTTCCTACAGAAGCTGGGTACAGAAGACACATTCCTCTCCAACCTGTAACTACTTCTTTCCCGATGTGTCCTGCCAGGCAGGAAACGGGCTGGGAGAAGCAGAGTCTGGAGTAGTGCAGAGAACAAGGTCTTGGCTGTAGTGAGACTTTAGGTTTGCATCTGGGCTGTACACTCAACACTGCTCTGATCCTCACTTCACCTACCCACAGAAAGGAATGACGGCTGCTACCTTCAAGGATTGCTTCAGAGACCAGAAAATGTTATTCAAACCAAGTACCCTATATGGTGCCTTGACATATAATGGTAAACGACTTTCACATTTTGGCACTAGAAGAAAAACATAATACTATACAAATAAAGAGGTTAATAGAGTATAATCATTTAACAAATGAATTACTTAGTTCTTTAAATGAGCAAGTTGTTCTGTTCTTCATACTTTGTTCTTGTAGCTGTAAAATATCTTCTCTTTGTTAATGTAATATACTCAGATTTGAGGGGCAGATATTTGGCACAGAGGTTAAATCACTGTTTGGGATGTTAGAATCCCACCCTGGAGTCCCTGGTTTGATGGTTTGAGTCCTGGCTCCCCTCCATCAGTCCGGTTTTCCTGCTGATGTTAAATCCTGGGAGGCAGCAGGTGATGGCTCAGGGAATTGGGTCTCTGCCACCCATGTGGGAGACCCAGGCTGAGTTCCGACCTCCAGGCTCTGGATTGGCCCAGTCCTAGCTACTGCATGTATGTGGTATCTATCTCTGCCTTCAAATAAACATGAAAAATATAAATTAAAAAATAAAATAGGGAAAGGTGGCTGCATTCCTATAGTTATCTCCTTCCCCGTCCCTAATCCAAGCCCTCTACAGCTCCCAAAATATTTTCCCCCAATTTCTAGGAAATCTTAGAAAGGTGAGGATGCCTAACATTTTCGACGTCCTCAGGCAGCTCTGAATCAAAGGGCCAGCCCTTACTTTCTGAAAATCGATCCTCCACATCTCTGACATTGGCTTCGTTACAAGAATTTTCAGTTTGGCCCAGTGATTATATTTAAAAGTAGCAAGTGACTCTAACAAAAAATTGCCCAATGACTCAACCTTCCTGATGAAATCTTCCTGAAGTAAACAACTACTAAAAAACAAACCAAATTGCTGACAGAATTCGTAATAATGGGTCACCACCATCTTCTCACTTATTCAGTTTAGTTTAGTTTAGTTTTATATTTATTTGAAACTCAGAGTAACAGTGAGAGAAAGAAAGTCAGAGAGAAAGGAATCCATCTTTTGTCTGCTGATTCACCCCCCAAATGCCCACAACAGCCAGGGCTGGGTCAAGCCAAAGCCAGGAACCAGGGACTCTTCCCAGATGCCCCACAAGGGTTGCAGGGACCCAAGTACTCAGGCCATCACCTGCTGACCACCAGGCACCCCAGCAGTATGTAATGGGGAATGCAGGGAATCTAAGCAGTAGCTTAACCTGCTGCACCACAACACCCTCACTGGTTTAGCCATCTAAAATACAGGCAAGTGCACTATGCTGGGTACTGGACTTCATTACATCCTCCAGTCCTCAAAGGAAACCTTGAATTTGGAGGTGAAGGTAGGGCTGTTCAGAGAGGTTTTAGGTTCACAAATCTCTTACCAATTTGAAATGTAAAGCTTTTCTTTCCAAATATTACTCTTTGAATCTGTTTTGCCAGTTAGCTGTTACAAAGGTATCAGGTATAGGTAGACCTGGGTCTAATTCTCAGATAAGACTTAAACCTCTTAAATGCCAATTTTCCTCAATTTCAACAAAACTGAGATATCTATCCAATTATTGACTTTATCATCTAGTGGCTTCACGACTTAAATTTTTCAATTAGTTAAGATTTTATTGAATTCAATTCATTAGACATGTATTACACAAGATGCTGTGGGGAATTAAAAATCACAGAGGAGATATTATAAAAGATATATAGAAAATGAACTTAAGAGCAGCAGCAATTGTTTCGTTATTACTAAAAAGCTCTGCGTGAACAATACTAGTTAACTATGGGGTTGGGTCAGAGGAGAATGTTTGAAACTCTCAGTGCCTGGCAGAGAATGTGAAGGAATTTGGTGAACTCGTACATTTGTAACAGCCATGATGACCTAACAGGTTTTTTAAGAAGCTTGATTTAAATGCAGAGCTACAGAAAAGCAAGCTCAAAGATTGTCAGAGATATCAGGTACCAGGAAAGAGGCCTGAAATACAAATTTCAACTCCAGTATTTAGAGCACTTGGATGTTGCTTTGTTCAGCTCAGCAAACCTTCGTTAAACCTGCTGTGGTTGCCAGACCCTGTGTAGAATGCCAAGGACACAATGACATTGAAGAGAACAGCATTTCTGTTCTTAATTACGGAGAGAATGGCATGCAGAATGAGTAATGCACAGGTGCACAGAGCCCAGCGGGGGAGGAGGAGACCCAGTGCTGTGTCCAGCTTGTGGTCTGAGGTTCCTGTGACAGTCAAGGTGTCTCAGTGTGGAGTCAGGTGCAACGCCCACCAGCATTCAGTAAGTCTGGTTTAGCAACAGAAACGATTAAAGAATGAGGGAGAAGGCCTTAGAGAAAAAGTCCACATTGATCTTTGAAAAAAAAAAAAAAAAGAAACAGTGGGTTCATTCATATACCCAGCCTGACAATCAAGCAGGGTCTTGCTCTTCAAATTAAACATCATCACCTTTTCCAAATGAGGAATATAATCCACCTAATCTACAAAATGAAATATATTCACTATTTTCTTGGCATTTAAACTTAACTTCCAATAAATACTAATATTCAGTCTTTCTTGACTTTGATCTGTAGTGTTAGGTTTGGAACGGCAGATAATCCAAGTATTTGCTTATTTATACTTAAAACAGAACCCTATAAATGTCAAAGCACTAGAGAGTGATACAAATACAACTCAATACTACTGAGAAAGAGCTTCTGACATTTTACAAAGAAAAGTTCCTGCAAATATTCACAGCAAAATTAAAACACAGGCATCAAAAAGGGCATCGAGCACTTCGTTTTAAAGCTTTAAAAGCAAATCGTTCTTGGCATGTTTTCTCTTAAGGCTCATCAAGCGCACCAGAGCCTCTCGTGCTCACACACAGAGTCCATCAGCGTCTCAGCTGATAATAACTTAAGAAAGTTGAGTACCAGTAGGGAGAGTGATTCTGAGCAGATCCCTGCAGACAGCCTTGTGTAGGCTCAAAATTTCCCATATTCCTTTTACCAGTATAAGGGCATGGGTATTTCATTTTTAATGCCCTTGACATAAAACTCCGGCTGATGCTGTTAAAGAATAAAATTAAAGTTCATAATTTTGTAGGGAAACAAATCAGAAAGAAAGGTTATTCACTAGAAGATGATGCGGGAAGATGGGCATTTGGCACAGCAGTCAGGACTCTGCTTGGGATCAAGGCCCCCTCTGCTTCTAAGCCAGCTCCTATTAATGTGCACCCTGGGAGGCAGCAGGTACTGGCTCAACTACTTGCGTCCTTTCCACCCACGTGGGACACCTAGATTGAGTCCTCCCTTCAGCCAGGTCACCAGCTGCAGGCATTTGGGGAGTGACCAGTGGATGGGAAGATTGCTCCCTCCCTCCCTGTCTGTCTGTCTCTGCTTTTAAAATAAATTGTTTTTTTAACAGTTGATGCACAGGGGCCCTGCCAGCAGGAATGGGGCAGCACTTGTTCACTTGACCCTGAGTATTTTAAAGGAGTTTCCTGCCATTCTCTCATCAGTTTTTTCTGTCCCCAGGAAGAGTTATGAAAGGGAACAGGATGAATAAAACCTCGTCTACTCTTCCTCCCCAGGCCCCAACTCCCACCCTATTTGCCTGGCCACGAGGCTCTCTTTTCCCAGGAGGGACAAGAGACGTGAGCAAAAACAGAACGACAAATATTTTCATCAAAATTCCATGAGAACTCAGGGACAAATGTGCACACTCTATTTTACTTGTGTTCCAGTTTACAGTTCCAAAGTCGGGCTCTCACGGGGCAGGTCTGAAAACAGTACTGAAGCTATTAACTAGGCAACAAAACATGACTGTGCTCCTCACAAGCTCTGTCTCACATCCCTCATCCGTCCCAAATGGAAGAGCATGAAAAACAACATCCACCTGAGCACAGCATCACAAATACCAAGGACATCCGGCTCCACTAACACGTCATCGCTTGGTCTATTCAGGGGAGTTCGATTATCCGTTGCTTTAATAAGGTTTACAACGCAAACCGCAGACGATCCCTTCCAACTGCTCTCAGGGTCCTTTCTTCCGCTGTCCCCACAAGAGTCCTTGCCATAAAGAAAGGCCTCGGACGACACACATGCCACTGTGGTTAACTTCAGATCCAAAGGCGTGTTGCACACGCCCAGGATTCCTAGAGCACAACTACCAAAGGAAATCAAGGGTTGTTATGGAAATGGAAAAAAAATGGAACCCAATGCTCAGTAAAACTGAGTCACGGTTTAGCGACTTGAGGCCATTTTCTCTCCAGGTGTGAGGGCTGCTCATGTGCTATAATCACCCAGTGTCGGGCTGGAAGTTGTTTTTTCAACCAGGAACTGGCAGTCTTCTAGAACTGAATTTACAAAGGTGTTTCGATTGATAATAAATATTCTAAACTGTCCAGTGGCTGGGACCTCATCTTCGGTTTTGGGATAGCTAGCTCAGTGTATAGTTCTAGCCTCTAACTTGCATAACCCATAGAGAAGAGGTGAGGAAGTAACTCAGATTCTTCAGACCAGCCACACTGGCATAGTCTGTTGTTTTCGCTCTTCTGTCTGTGCGGGGGGGAAAAAAAAGCAGGGGGCAGGGGGTGTGGAGGAGGTCGCGGACTGAGGGCAAAAAATTACAGAAAGGTCAGGTTCTCCCACCCCCAGAGTGCAATATCATTGAGAGCTCCGGTAAACACCTGCAGGTGACTGTGGGAAGGGAGGGTCACCTTAGACTGCCAAGTTCTGAGCTACACAAGTTAGGAGACTCAGTTCCTGTTGGAGGGACAGCAGAATGCTTCGTGGCTGCACCAGACGTGCTTTCTAGTCCGGGCACATAGTTCTGGTGAACAGGCTACAATTTCACTTGGGGAATTCCACCCTTTATTTACGCAGGGGGTCTGAGACAAAAAAAAAAAATTAAGCATTTATACAATATTGGGGGGAACAGGTGACCAGAAAGGTTTCTGTGTGTTCATGGATTCACCCCTGTTTTCGCTGAGCTGAAAAAGCAGCAGGCTTTTCAGTAGAACAGACACATTCCAAAGTCTGCTCCCCAAGACAACCAGAAGCCTGCAGCGTGCTCATCAGGAATGGCTGAGACTGGGCCCTACTGAGACAGGTGAGAAGGGGCAGAAGACACAATCATTAACTGTTCAATAGAAACAACCAAAATACTTCAGAATGGGAGCTTTGCATAACTGAAAACACAGGGATTGCTCTTTTTCATCCTCTCATCTCCATCACCGCCTTTGAGAAACCACTGTGATTGTGACTTTTCTTGCTCCTGATCTCACATGTAAAATAAAACCCTCGTGTACATGACCACGTGTTCTGAGGTTCAATGAGATGCACTTTCAGCTTCACACTTAGCTAGGGCTCACTCTACTTTCAGAAGAAAAAAGCAATGTCAAAGTACCTGAATATAACTTTCCTGGCCACAGATTTAAGGTCAGGTCTATTATAGTCTACATTACTTAAATGATGAACAGATAACAAGGAGAAGGAAAGATATAGGTCAAAAAGTTGACTTTAAAGAAAATGAGGGGTGGAAACAGATGCCCAGCATGGAAGGAAAAGAAAAAAGGGAAACTGGAGGAAAAAATAATCTGGTGGTTTGGGGCTAGAAGAGACTACAAATAAGGTTTAGGAAAGTCACAGCCAGAAAACATATGACCGCAATTCATCTTGACTGCTGTCCAGTTGTCCCGGTGAGCAATGAAAAGGTCTTTGGCCACTTTACGATACTCAAAATGGAAACTCATAAGAAGCATCTCAGGAATACAGAGGCTTGTCACTGGTCCTCTTCTGCTTTTCAGTAGTATTTTTAAGGAATTCTATAAAAATTTTTATTTATTTACTTTATCAAACTATTTGAGCCATCACTGCTGCCTCCCAGGGTACACGTTAGCAGGAAGCTGGAATATTTGAGAGCAGAGCTAAACTGAGACACAGGCACTCTGATACGGGAAATGGGTATACCCAAGTGGTACCTCACTGCTGAGCCAAACAGCAGCCCTCCATAGTATGCTTTAAATAGCCCTTCTCCTCAACCCTTCCCCCATCAAAACCAGATGGATCACAAGAGACACGGGAAACTTTCGATATGGCCTTGAGTAAGTCACTTAACTCTCCATGTTAAATGCAAAGTAAAAGAAAACAGACTTGGTAAATTCTATGCTGGGTGGATATGAAAGTAATGTAGGTCTATGACTGCAGATTGCAGAAAACAGCCATTAGTCGACAACCCTTAAATTCCTTCCTGCTGTCATCCTCAACACCTCAGGTTCGTGTCCTCTACATTGGGTTCGTCCTCCCCACAAGAGGCTTATCTCCATGGCTGTAAAACCACCACATGCCCATGGTGTTCCATGGACCAGTTAAGAGGACAATTAAAAAACAATAAGGTGGGGGGGAGTACATTCCAGATTCTTGGAACACATCTCATCTGCAGTTACTTTAAGTCCAATTAGCTGAGTCTTCGTTTCAGTATAATGTGCAAAGTGAAGAGGAAAATGCTATTAGTAGAATCCCATAAATTTCAAACTACTAATGGGTATTTAATTAAATACTCTTTAACTAACAAAGACAGCAATAATTTAGTTATAAAATAGTCCTCTAACTTTAGTCATAATAAAACAATTATGTTTTCATGGTAACAATAAACTGGTCACAGAGTTTTACATATAGGATAATAAGCACTCTTTTAAGAAGTGGGCAGTGTAATTTTATTACACTTATTTATATGACTACTGACCACTGACGACAGTTTAATATGAAACACCATGCATCTAAGAATAAGGACACAGAGCAGTTGATAAAAATGTTTGTAAACATTTTTAGTTGATAGCCAAGATCACAGATTCAAAATTCTCTTAGTATCATAAAGGTCATCCAGACTAATTCGTCATTCAAGTTTTCAGCTGCTGAAGAGAAGAATCACTAGCAAGTAACCAAAATACTTAAAGAACATGGAATTCACATTCTGTAAGCTCATCAAATTCCAGTTAATAATCCTAACTGGGAAAGGACTTCCCCCTTAATAAGCAGAAATCTAAATTCTTTTCCTAAAAGCTAACCAGACTAAATGTGACCTCAATTCCATAAAACAATTCCCTAGGCACTTAACAGTTAAATCCCATTAGCCCTCTTTTTCTATAGATGAACCCACTTGGGATTTCTTTACCCTCTCCCTTTACAACAGAGTTTCAAACTGCATCTCCTCAAAGGCCTTTCTTTCTTTAAAGATTTATTTATTTATTTGAAAGGCAGAGTTACAGAGAGGCAGAGGCAGAGAGAAAGAGAGAGGTCTTCCACCTGCTGGTTCAATCCCCACCCAGATGGCCACAACGGCTAGAGCTGCACCAATCCAAAGCCCAGGAGCCAGGAACTTCTCCTGAGTCTCCCATGTGGTTTCAGGGGCCCAGGGACTTGGGGCATCTTCAACTACTTTCCTAGGCCATAGCAGAGAGCTGGATCAAAAGTGGAGCAGCCAGATCTCGAACCTCTGCCCATATGGGATGCCGGCACTGCAGGTGACGGCTTTACCCGCAAAGCGACAATGCCGGCCTCCAAAAGGGCCTTTCCATAAATGCTTCAATATCAGGTTTGAGAAACATTGCACTCTATCAATCTGTGTATACGCAACATATACAGAATTATATCCCTATTTAATAACAGTCAAATTCAAGCAAAAACAAGACCACCATCCTCTGTCCTGCTCCATGGCCAGGGTATAACAGGAGTGAAACACCAAATCCTGCATGCCTCTGGTGCTTGGTGCTCATGGGCCTTCATAGCTGGGAATTCAAGCCACTATAGAAATAGGCAGAACCTACTAATAGAGTCTTGTAATGTTCATACATGAAGAAGCTCATGATTTCATGGTTTGTCCAACCTCAACTGTACTTGAGATCACTGGTGTTTGAATCAGCACAGTATTCACTATTTAAATACCTATGTTTTCATACTAATATTGTGAGTAAATTTTGTCCATTTATAACCACTAAGATATTATAGTTAACTATTTTAAGTATGTGTGTCTGTTATCACATGAAATAATTCACTTTGTATGCAACAGATTACTGTAACATCAACCTCAAGGTTTCTATAGTTAATAGCAAGGCATTATACAAGATACTCTTTAATTTTAAATCTCAATCTTTGCATATGTCTCAGCAGCAAGATCTCAACTCTCTATGAATGTTTATAAAAAACATGATTTAATGAGTCTAAATATGGGTAACCCATCCAAAAACCAAGTTCTCAGCTGACAACTTCTTTCACTTGAGCCAGGAAAAAGAATATTTTTCCCCAGAATTCTAGTTCAGTCTTCTCAGCATCACACTAATTTGGATAGTCATATGCAAATCTTTTCATTTTTTACACTCGGCTAGAAGTTTAACTAAAAGTGAAAGAACACAAAAAACATCAAACTTGTAAGAAAGAAATCTACTGATTCATTCTACTGAAACACAATCATTTGACAGCATTTCTCTACCACCACCACCACACCACCATCACTCTGCTCTGACGCCCAATGCCAAGAAAAAGAATGAGTTCAACAGCTTATAACCTAGTGAGAAGATTACAATGCACACCTATTTTAGATGAAGTTTTATGTTCCATTTTCTACATTAAATTTCATTAATTTTTTAAAATGTCAATATAACTGATGAACTATTCTGCAAAGGTTTTGTCTTACCTGATTTTGTTACATCACAAAATAAAATTTTCTCTATTCTGAGAACTTGCTTCTTCATTTTGCACCCACTCCACAGGTTTTTCATGGGGACTACCTATGTTATAATCATATTGTTGTGGTGTCCTCAACTGATGAAAATCCCAGAGGAATTAAAAAAAAAAAAAAAGACCAAAATAGGAGCGGGTATTTGGCACAGCGGTTAGCTTGATTACTTCACTGCTTGGGATGCCCAAAAACCTGGTTCCTCTGCCCCCCAAACTGAGTTTCCTACTAACATGCACCCTGGGAGGAACAGGTGATGCCTCAAGTAGATGGATCCCAAAGATTCACATGGGAAACCAGGATTGAGTTCTAGGCTCCCAGGTTTGGCCAGGCCCAGTCCTTGCTACTGTGGGCATTTCGGGAGTGAACAAGAAAATAGATGATCTGTGTGTGTGTGTGTGTGTGTGTGTGTGTGTGTGTGTACCTTTTGAATAAATACATATTTTAAGAATAAACAGACCAAAATAAAAATCACCTATGTTTGTTAGAGGCCAAAGTCTAGAATTGTTCCTATGACCAAGAGCATAAGAAGAAAAGGATGTCTATTTTCATGTGCAGCCCAGGGTCATAGTTATGAAACGTTATATTTACCAAGTTTATAATACCACCAATAACATAAAATATAATTTTTGTGCCATTAAAAAAGAAAAATGCTGCCCAACTCCATCTGATTGACATTTAATTAATAGTAAACACATGCTAATTTGGAGTATGTTAAAATGCGGGTGGGGTAGGAAATATATTTTTTGGAATCCATGAAATATACTATATACTTTCAAAAGAAACTGAAGGAAACCAGGAAATACAGAATCCCAACCTGTCAGTGTGCCCATGGTTCACTGAAGACTGGAGGCTATCAAAGAGCTCTCTAGACACAGTCACAAAATTCCCAATATGGGCTATCATAAAGTCCAGCCTTCATTTCCTATTCTGGAAACTATTAACATCACTTACTGCACACGACTCATGAGATGTAATCACAGAGCAGCTCACCTAAACAAACACACCTTATCCTTTAACTGCAAATTCAGACCTACTACACTTCAGTTGGACTTCAATATTCCTGTGTCAAGTCATTTATTTTAATTCAAAACAAAGTATTTTAATTAATTTTTTTGGATTTTCCTTGAAATATTCAAATTTCCTTGGAAATATTGAAAATACACACACACACACACACACACACACACACAAAGTCACTGTCCCCTTGAAGAAACTGGCAGTCTCACCAACCCTACTCTCTAAAACTGCAGTCTGGAATCTAGCTTGCTCATAACCTGAAACTGTACCAGCACTGGTTCGGCTCTCTTTCTACAACTATGTGGGAAAAAAAAATTTAACTTGGAAACTTGTCTGGTATCTCTGGACAGACAGGGGACAAACAGTGTTAGGAAAGTGTATTTCATGGCCATGGACCAGGCCATACATCTCTTGTGCATTAAAATGCCACCTAAGTCGTACAAATACATGTGCCTTTTTCAAATGCAATATCACAATAATAAAAAAAAAAACTGCTTTATTCCCCATTCTAAAGAGTTCTACATTCTGCTTAGCCTCAATAATCCCTGCAATGTTAACAACCAATCAACAATTAGTACTTTCCACCAAACATACATAAATATACAATGTCTTCCCCATTTGTTATCCACTAGGCCAGTCCTGACTCCTTCCAAAGCTCCAGCAGAAAGCTACATAAAAAGCCATTTTTGACAGGAGATGGCATGCCCGCCTAAGCTATGGTTGCTATAGGAGCATGTTCAATCACCAAACTGTTATTGCTCTCTCAAACTTGGGGAAATGCTGGCTTTCTTCTCCTAGATGCTCATATCACAATATTCTTATTAATGTCAGCAGCAGGAATGGAAAAATAAGGGTTTTGGTTCTTAAATCACTAAATGCGCCGTCCCAGCCTAAGCTATATGGGATGAGATTTACAAAGGAGCTGCAAAACAAATCTTCCCTCTGAAGACTCTGGGGAACAAGTGCTGTTACCATAAAAGTTTTATTAAGCTATCTTTCACCACTTTAATTTCACTAAATTCACTCCCAAAATGACTTAATATCTGCAGAAGCCTTGACTATCAAACCTACTGAACACAAACATCAGGCTGATACGCCCGTAAACGAAAACAGAAAGTGGTCATTTTCACTCACAGGTGCTTTTGTCACTTTTATTCCCTGTAAACTCCATTGCTTACTTGATATTTATTGTCCATTTATTCCTAATGACTAGGGAGCAAGTTTGAGTAATGTTATGGTATTTGTTTTCATTTTCAGGGCAAAGGGTAGGCCATCTTTCATTTGCTAATTTTCACCCAAAAAACTCAAAACAGTCAGAGCTGGGCCAGTCCAGAGCCAGGAGCCAGAAACTCAATCCAGGTGTCACAAATGGGTGACAGGGATCCAAGTACTTAAGCCATCACCTGCTTCCCAGGGTGCCCACCAGCAGGAAGCTGGATCAGAAGCAGAGCTGGGACTCGAATCCAGCCACTCTGAAATGGGGAATGTATTCCATCTCATATATAGGAAGCTTGGAACTCCAAAACTAAGAGTTCCTACAATAACCAAAAATCCTTTCTATCAATTAATCTTTAAAAAAAAAAAAAAAAAGGAAACGCAGAGTTACACAGAAAGAGAGAGATCTTCCATCCACTGGTTCACTTCCCAAATGGTCACAACAGCTGGGGCTGGGATGATTGAAGGCAGGAGATTCTTCTGGGTCTCCCAAGTGGGTGCAGGGACCCAAGGACTTGGGTGATCTTCCACGGCTTTCCTAGGTGCATTAGCAGGGAGGTGGATGGTAACTGGAGCAGCTGAGACAAGAACCAGCACCCATATGGGATTCTGGGCATCATAGGTGGCAACTTTACCCGGCATGCCAAATCGCTGGCCCCTGACCTTCCTTTCTCAAGGAAGGTTAAATTCAGGTGGAATGAAACTCTATATCCATTTCAGAACACTTTATTAATATAGACTTGGGAGGTGCCTGTGAATATGTAACAAAATGAACAGAGACAAACCATGATTTGGAACTGCAGTGGTCAAAGTTTTAATTTGCTCAGAGGAAATCAGGAATATTCTCACAAGTCTCTGTTTACCAAGGCAGCCTGGTTTATTTACGAAAACTTGGCCACAAGTGGTCAGAATAAAGGCATTTCAATGGGGCTGTCTCTTACTTTATTCCTTTTTTCCCACTCCTTTCTCACTCTCCGTAAGAAGAGTCTCTGGTGCATGCTTGGTTTCTAAAGGTCTGATGAGAATATGGATGCTACAGTGAATGCTGAAGTCTGAAAGAAATATTTCCCTTTCCCTCTCTTTGAGTCAGAAAATTCTGAACACAAGAGGATCCATTCAAGGCGTGATGGAGTGCCTCAGAGGCAGCAGTATGTTCGCAGTTGGCAAACAGAGATCTGTTTGGACAGTGAGTACAGCCATCCACTCAGCAAACATCAGCTTTCCTATTAGTTCACAGCAGAAAGAACAAGACGCTGGCGGCCCTCCTTTCACATTCCAACCACTCTGGGACAAGCCTTCTAAACAAAATGCCTTTGTCCAACGGCCACAATTCAGTGGGTCCCAACGGCTTTCCTAGAAGCAATGTCTGTCTATACACAATTAGATTCGGGCCCAAAAATCATTTGTAAAGGTCTGAAACGAAAACAGTGATGGGAAATGCCCCAATGTCCATTCATAATAATAGACAAGAACTGACTGAATGGCTGTAGCAAACAGCAAGAATAATAGCTGGAAAGGTATGAAGTGTATCAACGGGTTCTAATGGGCTGTCTCTCCCCCTTAAGCTACTTTTAGGAGCACAGATGTTATCACTGTAACCTGGAACAACATCCAATATAATTTTTCAAAGGAAATCAGAAAAAAGATGAGCAAATCAAACAGCAAATTTCCTGTTTGAGCTACATTCTTTTGTGACTGAAAGACCTCCCCCGTAAGGCTTTAAATAAAACATTCATGTAGTTGCTTAAGAACTGTTAGTTCTACACGCTAGCAAAACTGGTTAGGATGTCCTGTTCCACCAATCTGCACCAAATCTTTCACGCCATAAGTCAATAATCACAAAGAAGGCCAGTGCCGTGGTTCAATAGGCTAATCCTCTGCCTAGCGGCGCCGGCACACCAGGTTCCAGTCCTGGTCGGGGCGCCGGATTCTGTCCCAGTTGCTCCTCTTCCTGTCCAGCTCTCTGTTATGGCCCAGGAGTGCAGTGGAGGATGGCCCAAGTGCTTGGGCCCTGCACCCGCATGGGAGACCAGGAGAAGCACCTGGCTCCTGCCTTTGGATCAGCGCAGTGCGCCGGCCACAGTGGCCATTGGAGGGTGAACCAATGGCAAAGGAAGACCTTTCTCTCTGTCTCTCTCTCTCACTGTCCACTCTGCCTGTCAAAATAATAATAATAATAATAATCACAAAGAGAAGGCGAAACAACACTCCACCTGGCTTTCTCCCCACTCTGGGTAGGAACTTGCTATATGAACATTTGTTCCCACATAATGGATAACAAATCTGTCATAATGATGTTTAATATAAATATAAAATTTTTTTAAAAATTACAGGAAATTACAATAAGTTTATTTTCCAAAGTGAGTAACTATCACAGGAGATGAGGAGTAGGCAGGGAAAGACCTAATGAACTCCAGGTCATTGCAACTCTTACAGCACCTAACATGTTCTTATTACTAAGAATCAATTATCCATCAATACTCCTTGTACATATGGCAAACATAACATGCAAGTCTCAGCACCCAGAGTGCTTTCTATGTAGTAGATTTGCAAGATCAGGCATTCATAACCTTAGGGAGACTACTGCCAACTCTTGGTCTGTTCTTGTACAGCCCAGAAGCTAAAAATGGCTTTCACATTTTTTAAAAGCTATAAAAGAAAAAAAGTACATATCAGAGACCCTATGTCTTCATAGCAAAATATTTACTATCCAGCCTTTTACAGACAAATTTGCCAACCACTATACCAAACCATTGAAAGGCATTGTGGTGCAGCGATTTAAGCCACAACTTGGGACACTCCAATCCCCTACTGGAGGACTGATTGGAAGTCTGGTTCCTCTGCTTCTGATTGGGTTTCCTAGCAACGCACCTTGAGGGCAGCAGATGATTTCTCAAGTATGTGGTCCCTATCACTCACATGGGAGACACAAACTGAGTTCTAGGTTCCTAGCTTTGGACTGACGCAGCCTTGACTGTTGTAGGCATTTAGGGAGTGAACAGATGGGGAGATCTCTCTCTCTCTCTCCCTCAAATAAATAAAAATAAATCAATAAACTACTTTTGTAAGCCTCAAGTAATTTCTCGTTCTTTTCCAGCAAAATCATGACTCTGAAGCCAAATTATGAATGGGTTTTCAAACAAGCTCTTCTAGGGGTCAGGGGAAGATGAAATGATAAAGCTAAGGACAGAAAGGCCCTCATAGCGATCTACTCATTTGACAACAGCCAATTCTAAGACTATATCAGAAGATAAATCCTTTATCCTTTGGGAAGGCACTCAACAAATTCTTCAGCTTGAGGAATTCCTATCTTACAAAATTAGAAATAACAACCACTTGCCTTTTCAAGAGGGTGTCCTCTGAATCCACAGAGTCAGGATTAAGAAAGACAACAGCTAAGAGTGAGGTCATTGTCACGTGGATCCTCTTGTAGCCTTCCTGTACAATATGCCAATGCAGTCTATGGCCACACCACCCTGAAAGCACCTGATCTCCTCTGATCTTGGAAGCTAAGCAGGGTCAGGCCTGGTTAGTACTTGGATAGGAGAATATGCCAATAGAAATACTGGTGCCATAAAAGTGAATCAATAAATAAATAAGAAGAAAGAGAGAGACAGACAAAGCAAAGCAGAAGACTTTTTAGTATATGTGCTGCTGAAGGGAGCACAGCAGAAGACTTTTTAAAAAACTTTCTTCTTCCTCTTATTTGCACAAATACAACCTCATATAGACTGCTCTGTACTGTTTAAGATTACAGAATTCTAACTTTACCTATCAGTAAAGGAAAGAGGCCTTTCATAAAGGGAATATTTAGCCCAGATTTCTAATCCACAAACCCAAGGGTCATAAAAGAAGGAGAGGAAAAAACTGGTGAGAACAGTTGGATGATGTAACTCCAAGTTCCTAGCTCAAGACAGCAGACTTAACCCTCACTGGGAATCTGGTCTATGTGATTTCCCAGCTCAACTGCAGTTTAGCTGCCTTTTAGTGAATTTCATCCACTCAAGGGTTTACTTGTGAAGCCAGCCAACTTTTTTTAAAGAAATTACTCACATATACATATTATTCTAAGTACAGCATGTATCCAAGTTATTGCATCATACGAAAAACCAAAGCAGGGCTGCCAGATAGGAGACAGGACACACCCAGTGAAAGCTGAATTCCAGATACACAACAAATAACTTTTCACGTAAATACGCCCCAAATACTTTGTGGGACATAATGATAATCAAAATTTGTCTGTTGTACATTTGAGAGTCAACTTTAACTGGGAGTGCTGTGTTTCTAGTTGCTAAGTCTGACAACCTTACCAGGATCACACGAAGGGGACAGGGATGTCTGTGCAGCAGCCGCCATCTTCTAAGACTTCATCAGGCTGCTGGGAGAAAAACTGTTAAGGATGAGCTAGACTCTCCTTTCATCAGCATTTTGTAAAAAGAATAGTATAGAAAGATAGTTAAAGACACAGCAGGAGGCTCCCACTGCCTTGCACAGACAACTGCAGGGAAAAGTAAAAGCCCATGACAGGGAAATCCTCTGGAGGTCCAGTATTACCCTGGTGTGCTCCTGCCACTTCTCATGAGGTCATACTCGCAAGAAAACCAGTGGCAGAAGCACACTACTGGAAAGCTAACTAAAGCACTCATCCCACTGCACACCACACAGCCAAATCCCTAACGTGTTCAAGTCGTGATAGTTTTTCTAAAGAGGAAGGGGGGGCAGGAGAGAAACTGCACACTCAGGGACTGGAGAGTGGCCTGAATTAGGATAGAAAAAAACTATAGTTCATGCTTCAACAAATGGGGCTGGGCTTTCTTGAGAGAGGCACCCTGAAAAACCCACCACAGTGACAGGTTCCCAATGGGAGCAACCCCAGAACTTCAGCCACAGCCTCCGCAGAGGCTGGCAGGAGCAAGGAGCTCAGAGGACAGAGCCCAAGGCAGGCAGCATAAGGCCAGAAGCATACATGTGCTAAGCCACTATACAAATACTTCCACCAAGACAGAGGCTTTAGGGAACAAGTGCTGTTCAAACTCTTTCTGCTCACATAGGCTTGTAGAAGATATTATGAGGGTGACAGTTGCCACAAAGACAGCTCTTGAAGACTGAAGTACTTGGGGGACACTTTTGAGAGAATATCTCAAATGTTCCTTTCCCCCCACCCCAAACAAGAAGATTCATTTTACCCATTTTTCAGGTATAATTGTATTTTCCAAACTAAGTCAATGAATTGAGGTTACATACACAATTACGTTCACTTAAATTCTAACTCACATGACAAAAACTCATTTGTATGTATGTGTGTGTGTGTGTATATATATATATAGAACTTTCTGAGATTAGAACTTGATGAGATTAGCAAAATAGTGTTCTCAGAAATGAAATATTCCAAGTAGCTGCCACTCCCTTACTTAGCACGCTGAAGACACGAAAGTAGCTCTTCATTACTTCTTCTTCTTCCTGTGCCTGACAGAACATCCCAGAGTTTGGGGGTCAGTCTAACATGGGGAAGGATAGTAAGAACAGAGCAAGGAGGAAGCCCAGCATGAAGTATCCACATCAAAGAGTGACCTAGCATAGGCAGCCCATGAGAGCTGGAGTAGGTTCAGGAGAGTGTCCATGCAGCGGGGAGTCTGACACGCAAAACCAGAGCTCCAGGGCAGAGGTGAGGGACGCACTGCGAGGCTCCCCCTCTCGCTGACATACACATGGTGGGAGTTTTGCCAATATGAAACAAATTAGAAAGAACAGTTAAGTGCTGACAAGAAGTAGAGGTGTCCATGTAAACGCCGAGATTTCAGTCTAAGTAATAAGTAGAAATAAATGAGAAGTATGTTTTTAAGCATGTCTATACACACATGAGTGTGTGTGTACACATATATTGTTATATTCTCCAGCTCTGACCACCAAGAGGCATGGCACCAATAGTAACAGGCACACATACTATCCAGATCTTGGCTTTTGAGTACCATTCTCTCTAAAAGAAACCAGGATTTCTTAGAGAAGTGACTAATTCAGGATTATGGCAGGAAAAGTACAAGATCAGTTTGGGATGCAGGCATTTTTTTGGCTTAGAGGTTAAGCATCCAGTTAGATTGCCCACATTGCACGTTAGAGTGCCTGGGTTTGCTACTCACCTCTAGAACCTGACTCCAGCTTCCTGGAGGTGCACACTAGGAGGCAATGGTGAAGGCTCAAGGAGTTGGGCACCTAACACCCCGGTGCGAGACCTGGATCGAGTTCCTAGTTCCCAGCTTAAGCCCCAGCCATTGGAGGTACAAGGGGAGGGAACGAGCAGGTGGGGGAACACTCCCTTATTCCCTACCTTCTGCCACCTCCTCACATACATCACTCTCTCTGCATCTTAAATAAATAAGAAGAAAACATAAAAAAAAAAAAAAAGAGGATGATTTATACCATCACTTTGAACCAGAAAGCAAATTCTCAATGAATGACGAGGATCTCTTGAAAGGACACATAAGATGGCTTGAGTGCATTTTATTTGCTCATCAAGAAAAACATTAATAGATTATAATCCCTTAAACTGTAGCAAAACCATGAATCTCTGCTGGCATGAATGATGAGTAGAACAACTCTTTGACGAGGAAAGGGATATTTATATCACTTTGAAGTAACCCCTACCTACAAAATAATTACAAAGACAAAACGAGCACTTCTCCAAGGGAGAAGTCTGGCCAATACCACCTTAACTGACCATGGACTACCTGAGGGGATACCACGAGAACAGCTTGTGTGAAGTTACTGCAAAAGCATTCAGCAAAATAACTGGCCTGGAAGCTTCCAAAGTATTAAGGTGGCCGAATTCTACAAAAGTCTAATTGTCCCAGTCTCAAAAATTTAAAAAGACTAAAGGTCACATGCGACTCAGAGGTGAGTCCTTCTGCTATGCAGGATTTTAGGGATCACAGTGGTGAAACCTGAATGTGGTCTGAGGATTAGACACTGTGTGTGTGTGTGTGCGTGTGTGTGTGTAATAAGCATCCCCATGTCGATGGCTGTGTTGTGGTTGTGCAGGAGCCTGTCTTGATGTATAAGGGAATACAGCTAAAGTGTTCAGGTTTGATGAGCCATCAGGAGACCAACTTACCCTTCAGTGATTCAGAAAAGTAAGTTTTTTGTACTATTCAAATTATCTCCCTAAAAAACATTAAAGTTAGCTAACAAATGCTGTAAGCTATTTTGTATTTTGTACGGTAATTTTAACAATTCAATATGCTTGCAGTTGTTTCAAATATTTTAAAGACTTTTTTGAAAATAGGAAAACAACAGTATCAAGTACATATCCGACCCAAACATAAACACTAGCCATGTACTCGCTGCCTGTGAGAGCTTTTGGTGCCTCCTTAGGACGGGTGTGTGTGTGTGTGTGTGTGTGTGTGTGTGTGTGTGAAGAGGAAAGTGAGGCACTGTCACTCGTGTGGCCCACTCTGACCCAGCAAGACTTTGGGGACTGTCACTAAACTCCAGCTGCTTCCCCTGTGTTCAGGATGGCAGTCGCTTTCACTGCGCTCTCCCTGTGTGACCGGAGATACCAACCAAATCACGCCTGCTTCACAGAGGAGAAAACGGACATCCCAGAGACCAGGAGTGAAGGCTGCCACCTAGAAGGCCCAGCTCTAAACTCGGGAAAACCTCAAGCCGAAACAAACTATAAAACTTAAATAAGAAAAAAAAATAAAATGTAAAACCTCCATTATTTTATGAGCAATTACAAACTTTAGTGTGATGTCAAATGCCAATTACCTGCACCTTTATGACTTAAACAACTCGCAGTCCTCAAGAAAAAAAAGAGTCTTCTGTAACAACAACTGATACTGCACATTTATGAAGCTCATGTTAAGTGGCAGAAATCATACTAAGTATTTCATTTTTCCTTTAATCCTCACACCGCTTTGAAGTACAAGCCATTATCATTCCTTCTTTACTGTTGAGGAAATTAAGGATTAGAGTCATTATGTGATGCACTGAAGGTCAGAAAGTTTGAGGCAGAAGACCCAAAGTTGAACTGTGTCAGTCTGACTTGCAAAGCCTGTGTTCTTAACTGTGCCCAGGCCTGGATGCTGACACGGCGCCCTCCAGTCCCACAGGCTGCCTGCGATGGAACTGGCACTACTGCACAGACAGGAGGCGAACCCTCCTTCCAGAAAACAGCTAGCTGAGGCAGGCCAGGGTTTCTCAAGCCGTCATTTGCTGAAACCAAGCACTTCCAGACGTATGTGGGGATTATGAGAAAACCACGTGGAGGACACCTAAATCATACAGCTTTGCAACACAACCACTCAGATCCTTTAACTTTTTTAACATGACCTGTGTAGTTCTAAGACTCTGCAGTGACGCCAAACTTCATCTGAGTTAGAAACCTTTTGCCATGGAGTAAAGACAGCAAAAGCCAGGAAGGACCTTATCCCCAGAAGAGTTCTTGACCTAATATCAACTCTGTAGTGATTTAAAAATTATATAATGTTGAATAATTTCATAGCAAAGAACAACTGCTATAGTGCGTAAAATAATCTCACACATTTTTTCCCCTTTGGAATCTCAAATCAAACACTCTTCCATACATTGTAAATACACTGCCAAGAATCACTCTAAGAAAACAAAATGGAAAGTGGGGGAGGGAGCAACATCCCATTCAGTGAACAAATCCTTCTAACATAGTATTAGTAAAAAAGTTTTGTATCTTGGCTCACAACTTAAAAACAAAATAACTAAACACCATGATTTATTTAAAAATAACCTGGATTTTGTTTTATGTCAGTTTTTACAGACCCGAGTTTGTTTCTCTTCCTGATGAACAATTAGTTATAACCTGGGAAACAAATTCTATAAGGTCCTTCAATAGCTCTGATTAACAACCTCCCAGCACTGCTAAGAAGTCTTAAGAAGCCATTACTTCACCAAGGCAACTTGATAACATAACAGGCTTCTTAGCAACAGCGTCGTCACAGCAACCATTCACCACGGTATTAGAATTGGGTTACCCACCCGGGTTGAGGCCAGAGGAATAATTTAAACTCATTAAATATATACGCCCAAGGTAAGAAGAAAAACCAAAGTTGAATACCACTATGATTCACCTATGAAATTAAGTTTTATGTGACTCTCCAGTGCTAAACAGTAGGTATTTGCAAACAGTTCCAAATTCTCCCAATGTTCTTAATATTTTTTCTTAATGTAAAGCTAGGTATATGATGTCCACTCAACAGAGATTTCTACCAACACACTCAGGAATGCCATACATGAGGCTGATGAGAAGTAATTTTACAGACACTAAATTAGAATTCAAAAACCAGAAACATTTCCAAGAAATCACAAGGAAAATCGCAATTTCCAATTAATCATAACATCTAAGAAACAAAGAATGGTAATTTCTTTCTAAATTCACATTTTAATATGACCACTGATTCACTGTTAACAGGTTAATAAATGTTCATGTATAAAAGGAAATAAATTCAGATTTTGTGTAAGCACCACATGCCAAAACCTACAGCAATCATGTGTGTGTGTTGGAGAACATACATTTAAAATACAATCAAGAATTACATGATAGGATGGGCATTTTGCCTAGCAGTTAAGAGCCAGTTTCCCACTCCAGAGTTCCTAGGTTCTATACCCTGCTTGGGCTCCTGATTCCTGATCCTGCTGATGCAGATCCTAGAAGTCAGCAGTAATGGCTCAAGTAACTGGGTTCCTGTCATCCACATCAGAGACCCAGACTGAGTTCCCAGCTCTTGGCTTTGGCCCTGCTTCAGTCCCAGGCATTGCAGGCATTTTGGGAGTGAACCAGTGGATGGCAGCACTCATACACCTCTCTCTGCATCTCTCTATCTCTGTCTTCATTTATTTCTGTCTCTCAAATAAATAAATACATTTTTAAAGAAATAAATTACATGATAGATTTCCGAAATGAAATTGATAGAGGCATATTTAAAGAAAAATCAATTAGATGAGCTATTCAATTTTATAGTCCTTATGACCCTGGTCATTTCCATTGTCCCTAAGATCAAATATGATCATAAAAACAGAATCTTAAACAAATGATATCTTTTCATACTGGGAGCCTCTCAATATTTCTAAAAGAAATATGAGCCTATTACATGTGATTGTTATTCATAATGGTGATATAATCTCAATCATTACTGTGTACTACCATTCCTGTCCATGTCTTACAATGCATCTGACAGGAAAGCTTGTCTGAGATGAAAATCATGCATTTACTTGCTTGTAGCTCTCAAAACAGCCAACTAGGGGTAATACCAGAACCTTAATGATGGCTGCTGGTAGAACAAATACCTAAACCAATACTTCTCTACAATAGTACAACTCTTAATACAACTTTTACAATTTTGAATACTCACTCATAATTTTTATTTACTCCAAGACTTAACACTTTGTTTTTTATTTGAAGAGCAAGGACACTGAGAGAGACAAAGAGAAAATGCATGCCCCTCCACTGGTATACTCCCCAGTGCCTGAACTGGCTGGGACTGGGCCAGGCCAAAAGTAGGAGCTGGGAAATCAAACCAGGTGTTTTATGTGGGTGGCATAAGCCCAATTACTTAAGATATCACTGCCACCTTGGAGGCTCTGCATTGGCAGGAAGCTGGTACCGGAGCTTAGAATCAAACTCAGGTACTCTGACACAGGATGTGAGCATATTAAGTACTTTAAGAGCTAATCTAATGCCAGTCTCCAAAAACTTACACTTTGTTTCTATTCACCCCTCAGTATGAGTAACTTTAGTTATTAAAATGATAATACAATTTCTGAAAAGCTTTGGTCTTCCTTTTGCAACAGACCTTAAATTATTGTAATTTTCTGGGGCTGGCACTGTGGCATAGCAGGTACAGCTGTCACTTGCGACACCGGCTATACAAAGAGGTGCTGGTTCGAGTCCCAGTTGCTCCACTTCTGATGTGGCTCCCTACCAATGGCCTGGAAAAAGCAGCAGAAGATGGCCCAAGTATTTGTTCCCTGCCACTCACATGGGGAGACCCCTATGAAGCTCTTGGCTCCTGGCTTCTGAGTGGGGAGTGAACCAGAAGATAGAAGATCTCACTCTCTCTGTCTCTCCCTTTCTCTGTGTGCAACACTGTCAGATACATAATTATTTTCTTAATTTTTAAAAAATAATTTTTCATAAGGGCACATTTCTGGACATCAAAAGAAAAAAAAATCTTTCTTCCCCAAGACTACAAGTACAAGAAGAAAGATGTCAGGCCATGCAAACCCAGACAAATCCAGTTTTCCCAAATCCTAGACAAAGCCAAACAGTGGTGAAAGGCAGCAGAGATCCAACTAGTCAGGGATCAAAACCCTACAGGGAATGTGGGACAGAAAAAAACCCCAAGCATAAAGTTACAAGTCAACAATGAATCAGGGGCCACGAGTCAAAGGAAACATCATTCACCACAACTGATCTCCCAAACATTGAGTCACATAACTTATCTCCTGCATCTGAGGGATATTTTGCAATATCTTATCATTTCCAGACTAACAGCCTAAATATCTTGTAAAAGAAGAGAGACAGAGTGAAAAAGCAGTTAAACAACAAAAAAGAAAGAGGAAACACTGCGACCTAATATTTAACACAGGTAACACAAGACTACGCATGTGGAGAGAGTAGGGCAGGAGAACAGAAATACACAATGAACACAAAATCTCACAGAGACATTTAAGGCAATGGCTACACTGCAAATTAACTACATTCCTCTTGATACTGAAATTCCAGATAATGAACTCTTTCAGAGAATCATCTGAGTTTGGAGTTTCAAGGATATTGTTGTTTTCAGTCTGGAATAAACTCTCTGATACAGCCAGTCTTCATGGGTACTAAAGTATAGTTCTAGAAATCTGCAGTTAAATTCTTGTGATTAAAGTCAGTACACTAGAGGCTGGAGGATCTTCATAAGGGAAATCTCCAAAGTTAAGAGATCAGAAATTGTCATGTCCTGTAACTGGAGATCCTAACAATCAAAATAAAACAGGAGATGGGCCACCTACAGAACTAACAAATACAGCAGTAGTGAGAATAAATACATGTGAGTATACAACAAAGCCATGAAAAGGCGAACTACTGAGCTGACACTAATACTTACCAAATTGTCTCCTAACATGAGCTGGCTTTTGGGAGCCTCATCACCGATCATATCCCTGCCTTGCATATAAAACTCTAAGTTTCCTAAATGGTGGAACTAAGAATCCACTTGTTACTGTTGTGAGGGGAAATGGTACTCTGACCACATACACTTCACAGGGCCCACAGGTGGCCCTATGGCAGACGCTATCTAACACCTTTCCCACAGGCCCAGAGGCTGCCTCTGGATCCTCCACTCAACACTCCCATCAGTCACCATCAATTGACTGGAGAAGGCTGGAGAGTGGAAACCTCATTTTTCCTGCTTTGGGGATGGGGGGAGGGAGACAGACAGTGCATACTTGAAAATTAAGCAAGAATTTGAAACCTGGTTTGCTTAGCATAGAGGAATTCCGGCTTTCCTACATCTATAATGGGGATGAGAAGGACAAGGATGACAACTAGGCCAGCGCCGAGGCTCACTAGGCTAATCCTCCGCCTTGCGGCACCAGCACCCTGGGTTCTAGTCCTGGTAGGGGCACCAGATTCTGTCCCGGTTGCCCCTCTTCCAGGCCAGCTCTCTGCTGTGGCCCAGGAGTGCAGTGGAGGATGGCCCAAGTCCTTGGGTCCTGCACCCCATGGGAGACCAGGAGAAGCACCTGGCTCCTGCCTTCGGATCAGCACAGCGCGCCACGGTGGCCATTGGAGGGTGAACCAACGGCAAAGGAAGACCTTTCTCTCTGTCTCTCTCTCTCACTGCCCACTCTGCCTGTCAAAAAAAAAAAAAAAAAAAAAGAATTCTAAAAAAAAAAAAAAAACAGATGACAACTAAAAAAATTATATATATAAAAAAAAAACACATTGGTTCTCATAGCGCTGATCAATGGTGATTAGTGGACAGAAAAGTCTGCTCAGCACCATGCCCAGCACCAAGCAAATGTTTCTAATAAATGCTAAGTTCTTAAGCTTGCTTATAGGTTCAGGAATATTTGAAAATTGACTGCAGAATAAAAATATTTTCGTGACCCAAGTGCTGCATGAAACAGATGCTGCCATCAGATTTGTAGAGTTTGGAAGAGTAAAAAAACACATCACCCTCTGACAACGCCCATAAGCTTCTAGCCATCTGTAGCCTTTGTTAAGAGCATTATACTTGAAATCGTGTGTTTGGAAACTCAGTGACCAGATACCTCACAGGCTGCATTTCAAACTTACTCCATTCTCACAGCACAGGCTCACTGTCCTTCTTGCTCAACCCAGCTCTGTTGGCTTAGGGCCACAGACCCTTACAGAGCACCTCTACAAAGGGCAGGCATTCATAGCAGGCTGGACTCATCCAAGAGAAACCATTTTATGGAGGCCCCAGAGAGACAGAGAGGACCTAAAGTCAGGCTGCCTAGATGGCATTCCAGTTCTTCCTCTTGTTAGCTCTGGGAATCAGAGCATCAGTTCCCCATCTGCATAACAGGAATAAAAACAGCAAGTGGTCAACAGCAACTAGTAGGTGTTACTGGGTGATAATGCTGGAAAATAATAAAAGATCACAATTACACTAGCTTCCTGATGTGCTTCCCTATTCCAAATAACACGATATCAACATGGCTGAATGATGTGGTTTGACATAAAGCCAATAATCAAATTTGCCTACAATGCTGGTTTTCTGGACCTCTCATTTATTATGAGATTTAAAAAGGAACTACTTTCATACTCCAAAAATAGAACAGACTACCTCATAGCCATGGTGATCACCTATTGAGGTGGGAGCACCTTGCCATACAGAATTTGGGATGGAGAGCAAGTAATTACCAGTGAAGGGTGTTGTAGAAAGGGTTTTAGGCTGCAGCAGAGATGAAATGGTTTTAACAAACTATCCTCAGTGGAAAGTCACTTGTCCTACATCTTGACTACATTGTATTTTGATAGAAAAATTTCACCATGTTTCTCCTCTAAAACACCACTATTAAATTATGTTTTACAAATTAAAAATTGAGAACAGCTATTATGATGATTAAAATTTACTAAGTTCAGGCAAGTACCCTACTCCTTAGAAACAAGTGCTGATGCCAAGAAAAATACCCATAGTTCCCCAATTATGAAAACATAGTAAATACATTGTGAATGCTTCCCCTCCCAATGTGAGGATTCATTACTAAGGCCCTTCTTCCAGGAGTGAGAAAAACACCTAGGCAGTGATAAACCAATAGAAAACAAAGTAGAATGTTGTAACTGAGTACAAAATTATAAAATGGGAGTCCAAAATGCAGTTTCACGACAAGGAAGATACCTGGAGCGCTGTGAAAGAAGGAGGTGTGCTAAGTTTCACACTTTTGAGGAGAATGGGCACTTGAGGTACAGAATCTAAAACACCAGCTGGAAGGTTAAACGTGCAGGGTGTGCATTCTGTATATAGTTCAGTGGCCTGCAACCTTCCAAGTTAACTTCAGTCTCACATCTCTAAATAGGAAACGCAAGGAGAAAAACTTTTATTTTTGCAAGTGTGCTGCATAGAAAACTGCTTAAAATGCAATTTTAATTACAGCTCAATGTATGTTCTTATAGTTAAATTTTAATGGATAGCAATACAAATAGAGAAAGCCTGGCCAAACACATTTCTGAAACTTGTTAATAAAAAACGATGTTTTTGAAAATTGCAAAACCAGTATTTCAAAAGGATCTCTTTGAGACAACTTCTTCGAGACAGGCTGAACGTACACATAACTGATGTTTTGCACCAAGAGCGATTGGAGAGAAGTCAACCTGTTGCCTCTACTTTTTGCCATGTTTTGTCTAAGACATTTGGGGAACCAGCAGTCCATGCATGGCTTCTAGGGAAGCCAGGAAGCAATAAAAGCTTGCCATATCACTGAAAGTCTCACTTGGACAGACTAATAAGTATCCTAACCATCCACCTTAACTAACCATGGAGCCAAAATGTGACCAGAGTTCCTCCCTTCTAGCCACTGTTAAAAAATAACAGTAAAAGTTGTCAAGTGCAACTTTAATTGGGAAACTCAAGTTACACAAACTATGGGCAACTTAATCTTTGATTGCAGATAGGTGACACTGCAAAGTCATGCAGTGAGGTGTTCTCAATGACGAAACAGTATCAGTGACATAGGCCACAAAAGGAAATGAGACAGCCAGGGGAAAAAGTAACACTGCTGAGATGGGAGAGCCTTCCACTCCAACCTCTCTTCACCTCATCTGTTTTTTTCTATTTTTTATTAGACAGGCAGAGTTAGATAGAGAGATAGAGAGAGAGAGAGAGAGAGAGAGAGAGAGAGAGAGAGAAAGGTCTTCCTTCAGTTGGTTCACCCTCCAAATGGCCGCTATGGCCGGCGCTGTGCAGATCTGAAGCCAGGAGCCGGGTGCTTCCTCCTGGTCTCCCATGCAGGTGCCCGGCCCAAGCACTTGGACCATCCTCCACTGCCTTCCCAGGCCACAGCAGAGAGCTGGACTGGAAGAGGAGCAACTAGGACTAGAACCTGTGCCCATACGTGATGCCGGCAATGCAGGCAGAGGATTAGCCAAGTGAGCCACAGCACCGGCCCCTCTTCACCTCATCTGTTAAAGACAGAAGTGCAGATGGAGAGACCACAATGAGGGCTCTTAGGATGTCCATTATTCTCCCATTCACTCAATTGTCCTATGCTACTATGGGGCTTGTAAAAATAGCACAGTGCCAGCATATTAGAAATCAGGAATTGGGGACAACGGCACACGCACTTCCCCTTGGGAAAAGTGTCTGCAGCTTGCAAGACCATAAGGGTACCAGTGAGTCTGGGGGTGATTTTCTGTGAGGTAACGCAAGAATGTGTCCTACGCAAAGATCTTTAAATTCGTAACTGAACTAATCAAACAAATATTTCAGATGCTTTTGGATGTATGTCACCACAATGCTCAAATTCCAAATTTGGACTTTCATACAAAACGTTATCATGAGGGTAAGGAGAAAAGCAATGGTGATCTCAGATTTTTGTTCAACATCAAAAAGGAACAGATAATAACAGTGTGTGAACTGGATTATTTGCTTTTTCCAGTTTCTGTAAAATGAAGAAAACCATAGTGACAGAGTGCCACAGGACAGAAAATGCTCCACACAGATGGAGGAGGGGAGTGATGAAGTAATCCTAAGAATGCTTAATTCACAGAAATTCTTTAAGCTTCCCAACTTTTGAAAGCCTTACTTCAGCTTTCATTTGCTTGTCTCTTTCACCCTCTCACTTGAGATGCTTTTAAGAGCTACAGTTATCTTTTTGCCAATTATATTCTCTTGCTTATTGCCTGTTTTTTTTTTGTTTGTATCTTAGACCCTGTTAGTCCCCAAGCAAAACAAAACAGAGAATATGGGCCCCAACAGCAATAATACACACACTGACTTTACTGAATTTTCAAGAGGAAAAGAAGGTAGACAACTTACAGTAAATTAATTAGTGCAATGTATTTATTCCCTTGCAATTAAAAAGCACAGGGAATACATTAGACAAATTAACTTTCCTTGTAATCAACAAAATTATCAATACAAAGTTCACAGAATCCACCAGGCCATTTTCAGGCAACAGTAATTAAATTTTCGTGTAGCTAGGATAAACATGTTCTAAATAAAATTATACAAGGGAGCACGACACACTGCTAACAGGAGGGAATTAAGTTTTGTTTGAAAGTTTTTAAAAATCAAAACATTCTCCTTCAAATCTCAATAGGAAATAGATTGCTGCGAAAGAAGTAACTGAATCTTTAAACACTTGAAAATACGGTAAATAAGTTCTGTACAAGAACTGAATGTCTTGAGCTCTCTCAACGTAAGACTACAAGTTTGAAAAAGGTGAAATGCGCTGGCTTCTAGCACAAATAAGTTTTCAGAGGTGAGGCCACACACACAAAGGTACTCCTGTGTTCACCTGCACTGATGATCTCTAACCAATTTCCAGACTATCCACCCACTAAATGCATAGAATGGGAGGAAGATGACAGGCCAGAAAGAGGTCCCGGCGTTTTTGTAATCTACATCGTGCAAAGAAATCCCTTCTGCAGCCTTTCAGGAAAAGGTTGTGCATTACGTGAAGGAAGGATGTTAGGACCTTGACAGAAGCTGCTAGAGAAGAACCAAACCAAGTGAACAAAGGAGCTGAGATGGTTCTTTTGGGCTGGCTCCTCTCTCAGGGTCATGATCTTTGATAAGAAGACTCAACAATCCAAATGGCAAATTCAACAGCTCTTGTCTATCGCCACAGGGGGGAAAATCATTGAGAATTTTTCAGCACCTGGACACCAACTTCCAGCATGGTCACAACATTCTCCTTCTTAATGTCTGAAGTGAGTCTCACTTTTGCCCATGCTTCTCAATCTTAAAATATCCACTGTCAGAACTATCAAATGAGATAAAAGGAACCTCTAGTAATTAGAACCTCCTGACAAAATGTTTTTTAAAACAATATTTCCTCCAGAAAAGGAAAATTACTCCCATGTGCTATCTGAATGACCAGTACTGTCTTGGAGGAGTAAATGGGTAACTAGAATGGGACCTCCTACCATGGTCCCTCTGGCTAGTCACTCCTCTGTGAGGCATACAGCTAGCCTTGCCAGTTTGCAGGCAGACACACTCTTTGTCAGTAAAATCACCACATTAAACAAGATTTGAAACTTCCTAAGTCTCAGATTGAGAGGGTGGTGTTCAGCCTGGTTTATTTTTTCTACTCAGCTCTAGCCTGTCCTAGGCTGTTAGTAGAACCGATGGCCATATTTTTTTAATAAGTTTTCTATACTGCCCCAACGCTGCCACCCTTCAGGAACATCACCTCTATTTGTTATTTAATTCTTTATTGCCTGCCCGTCCCATTCATTCCTCCCTTCTAAGCACCCAGAACCCACATCCATGCCTGGCAAAGTTCACGTTCACTGATATAATTTGAGTAAAACACCAGAGGCAGCAGAACAGAGAGAGTCAAAGTCAGCACTCAGAGGTCAGCAGAGAGCTCAAATCCCCACGCCATCCTTTAATGGCGATTTGAGTAAGATACTTCTGGTTATTTACCTGAAATTACTTGATAAATATATATTTGCTATTTAATATTGACTTAACACATAATTTACATTTACTGACATATTTCTTATATTTGCACATGCCTCCATTTCTTCTTTTGTATTGTAAGTTAACAGTACCTACTCCTCATAAGGTAATTATAGGGGTCAAACACAGGCTACCCACCTAGTCACATACCTGGCATATAGTGGGCATAAACAAGAGTTTTCTAATACTATCAACATACATCACTATCCTAAAACGTCAAGATGGAAGAACAGGAAAGTTCTAGTCTTGATATTCCTGAATGAAACTGTAGTGAGAGTGAACAGACCAATGAGATGACAGACCTTCCAGCCTTGTATCTACAGAGCAAGGAAGGAAAGAAACACATCCATCCTACAGTTTAATAATTTTATAATGCAGATAAATGCAATAATACTTTTTTAAAAGGTCACTTAGTCAAGAATGATCACAGACCAGGTGCAAAAATCTGCTTCCTGGGGGCCAGTGCTGTGGCATAGAGGACGAAAGTCTTTGCCTGAGGAGCCGGAATCCCCTACGGGTGCCGATTCATATTTTGGCTGCTCCTCTTCCAATCTAGTTCTCTGCTACGGCCTGAGAAGGCAAGAGAAGGTGGCCCAAATGCTTGGGCCCTTGCACCCACATGGAAGACCCGGAAGAAGCTTCTTGCTCCTGGCTCCTGGCTTTGGATCAGCTCAGCTCTAGCTGTTGCGGCCATTTGGGGAGTGAACTAGCATATGAAAGACCTTTCTGTCTCTTCTTTTCTCTGTCTGTAACTTTACCTTTCAAATAAATAATTAGATCTTTAAAAAAATAAAATCTGTTATCTAACCAACAAAACATGGGTAAAAACATGAAATACTAGCAAAGGTGGCAAGAAATGTAATGGTATTCAAAGAAAAAACACGAATTGTTTTCTTATAAATCAAAATGAGCATAAGACCAGTAAGCGATTTATTTCTATCAACCACCAAAAGTGGGTTAGGATGATACTGCCAAAGTGTTCTCTCCCCGACCTCCATATTAGACATATAGGAAAGAAACTACAGGTTTTAATACACAGTAAATAGAAACCCCTAAAAGTAAATTTGGGGTAAGAGGGACAATTTTCATTTCCTACTTTACAGGAAATTATAGATTGAAAACTTCTGTGACAAATAATCAAGCTTCAAAGCTATCAGACAAAAATCCTGACTCACTCATGAGAAAGTTTCACTTCTTAAAAAGCACAAAGCAGCACAAGGATGACCTGGATCTGTCCACACAAATTCCAAAGCACAACCGCCCAGGGGCTTCTTATTTCTTATTTTTAGAACCTTCGTGTCACATAAGCGAAAGCAATCTAGATACTCATCTTCTAACTTGCTGCGTCTTGCTTTGACTTGCCAAACAGACAACACAATCAGCTCTCTGCAATTTCTCTCTGCTGGTGCAGCAAAAGGGTGGAGTTTCAGAGCTGAAGCTTTGAGCAACACTGAAAGCTCCTTTCTACCCTCTTCTAAACTCAAAAAAGAACACACCATCTGCATTTCTCATTCATACACTTTAAGTGCCTTATATCCTGGCACCAAGCTACATAGATCCCACTGCAGATAATTCATTCCAACTATCACTATATTTTTACTCTTGTTGGCATGAAAACCATGGATGATATCCCCAACGTAGAGAAACTCTCAAGAGTCCACATTGGAATTCCCTGTCCTTAACGGATTCTTACAGTGCACACTCAGCTCCAGTTGATGAGCACTGCTGGGCTGGGTGTTACGCCAAGTACAGGTCACATCCTAACCATTCATCTTACTAATGTGCCAATGTCTAACGTAGAAGTGTACCTGGCACGGCCATCCCAGTCCTGCCGGGGCTGACGACCTGTACAGTGGGTGGTTCTGATCGTCACTTCCCACATGACAGGAAGAGCCTAAGGAAGTTCTCTGGGTGCCTGGCAGAGCAGATTCACAGTGCTGCCTGGACCTCCGTCCACGCTCTGACTCAGCCTTCGGCCCCGGCCCTCCAGCCATGGTGTGAGAAGACCAGGGACAGCCACCAGCCTGACTCACGCTTCCTCCTGACCTCTGCATTCTCCATCCTTCCTGTGGCCACAGCAGCTCCTTGAATTGTTCTCCACTTGCCCCTTCCAGCCTGCTGGCGAAGGATTTCTCCCAACCTGCCTTGCTGACTCTGCTGGGACAAGGGGAAGTCACCACCACAGTGCAAACACAGCTCAATGCTACTGCCCTGGGGTGGCAGTCACTGCTCTGCAGGAGGGAAGGCACATGGAAAGCCCACTTCCCGGTGTGTAACCCTGGGATGCTTTAAAATTCAACACATGGGGCTGGCGCCGTGGCTCACTTGGTTAGTCCTCGGCCTGCGGTGCCGACATCCCATATGGGCACCGGGTTCTAGTCCCGGTTGCTCCTCTTCTAGTCCAGCTCTCTGCTCTGGCCCAGGAGGGCAGTGGAGGATGGCCCAAGTGCTTGGACCCTGCACTCGCATGGGAGACCAGGAAAAAACACCTCACTCCTGGCTTTGGATCTACAAAGCGTTGGCCGTGGCAGCCATTTGGGGAGTGAACCAACGGAAGGAAGACCTTTCTCTCTGTCTCTTGCTCTCACTGTCTATAATTGTACAGTCAAACTAAAAAAAAAAAAAAAAAAAAAAAAAAAAAAAAAAAAACACTGAATAAGGAAAAACCAACACAGCCTTGGTGTCACTGACAAGGTGAGGCCAACTCAATGTGGCTCGAGCTGCATTTACTAAGTAACCTACAAGTACATGAAGGCTACACAGGAAGGCACCCTGCACTGGGTGAACAGCATCAGCTCTTCTGATGCCCTCCGTCTTAGCCAATGGGGTAGGAAGGAGCAGTGGCTATTGTGGAACTATCTATAAAGAAGGAATGCCCAACACCCCATGTTCTAAAGACCTGTTTCTAAATACATTAAATGAATATAATCTGCTTAGAATACCTTGATCATCTCAATCTGATTTGCAGGGCTTAATCTGGTAGAGATTCCAAATCAGTGAGAGATTACTTGTGTTCAGAGAACCAGGCTCTCTGGAGGCTGAGAGGAAGCGTCATCTTTATGCATCATAGCTTCCCTTGAAGTAATTTTTCCCCACCTAAACCACAGCCTCAAATGATACCAGCTTTGCTCACTTCTGAGGAAACTGAAATAGTATCTACATAGATATTATTCTTAAACATATTATATATATATATATATATATATATATAATGTTTGATATTACATATCGTTACCTTCTCTCCCAAAGCCTCTACTTATGTGTCCATCTCTAGACTCCCACAACCAGGATGAAACCTGTTAGCTGCCTGGGACCCCTCTTACACTCCTGTTAGCCCATCAGCTGCCAAGACCCATCTGTTCTTCTTCCTCAGACATGTTCCATTTACTCCTTTCTCCCAGCAACTAAGACGGGGCATTGTGTAACAGTAAGAATGCAAATATTTGTCACATGCATAGATAAACTACATGATTACATCTTATTTTGAGGAGTTTTATTTATATACACACACCAAACAGCCTCTGCCTTCAGGGAACTTTGGGTTATAGCTAAAGACCATGGCACATAGTCAGAGGGTAATCGTTTGGTCCCCACATTGTAGTGAGCCGAAGGACCACTCAGGAGCTTATGGAAATACAGATTCCAGAGCCTAATGTGCTGATGCGGCCCACGACTCTGCCAGTTCCTAAGCACCCATGAGTTCACAGTCCAGACTGACAAACTCTGCGTCCAACTGGAAGGATAGCAGGCGCTTGACTGGAGGCCAGGGATCGCGCCGTCCATCCATATCCACTTAAGAGCAGGACAGCTTTGCTTTCCCTGTGGCCACCACTGAACCTAAGGAAGGACCCTGATCCAAACATGCCAATGTGGAGAGACAAGGAAGAAGAGAAAGGTTCAATGAGCTGCCAGGTCAGGGTGAGGCGAGTTAACAATCACACAATGTAAAACCCTGGAGGCCTTTAACCACAACCCTAAGCAGACAAAAAAGGAAATTAAGTCCCAGGATGTAAGATTACCTGTCTAATTTCTTACAGTTGCAGAGTGAGTGTGTTGCAGGCAGCAAGGTTGTGCTAAAAAACCCAGGTGTACCAGTGTATGCCACCAGCATGTATATAATATGAAGGGAACACTTTTCTTCTAATATGGATGTTTCAGTCTCCTTAATTTTTCTACCTTATATCCAATGCTTATTTTGCTCAAAGCAGTTATAGAGAGCCTAGGGTTCACCTAAACCATACACAATAGAACAGAGAGTAAACCTTTTCAAAACAGTACATTGCAAGGCAAACCAATTTCTGGTCAACATGGTGTTCATCTTTAATTGCTAGCCAGAAACAGAAAAATCAGATTCCCCATAGCTTACCCAGTGTGTGTGTAGAGAAGCTACACAAGAGTATGAAAACAAAAGACCCTAAAGCACCCAGAATGCAGTAGAGACATTTTCCTCATCAACTACTCCAAATTCCTTCAATTTTGCTTAATCTCTGAATGCTATTCTGCCTTGTGCTTTTACTCCTTTTACCACCACTCTCTCTAGGAATCTTTAATCCCAAGCAAAACAGAGTTGAAGAATGTGGGGCTGCAGGGACATTCCAGCTCTCTGGTCTCCAGATTTATCAAGCTCTTTGTGCCCTTTTCCCCCTCTCATCTTCCAGGGCTACTTTCACAGGTGTACGTATCCCTGATCCACTGCAAAATATTGGACAAGACTCTAAGCTTACCAGTCTGTGTCACACCATTGATAAAGAAAAGACATCTAGTGCTGATTTCAGAAGTCTTATGAAAACTTCACAGGGAGGTTTAAGTAAAGCGTACGGTCTTCTCTGCCCACTGATTATTGCTTCAGAAAGCCAATGCATGGATTTCAGGAGACAAAGCAAACTACAAATGCTTTGTGGATTTAAACTCACATAGCAGTCTACCATCGTAGGGTCAGCATCCTGGCTAAACCAGCCCACTGCTGCAGTGACCCTCCAACCTCTACCTGCCTGTTTGCCTCCAACCCCAGCCCCTACCAGCTGCAACCCTCAGCACTAGGCAGTTTAGGATAGCTGAAGGCTCAGAGCCTGGGCTTCAGACTCAGGCTGATTAGAGTTCAAGTCCAGTTCCTCCTATGACTAATTGTGTGACAAGTGCTTAAGCAAGTTACTGAACCCTTCTGACCCTCAATTTGACCTCAAAAAATGGGAGGGGGACAGGTACTGAGCACAGAGGGTGTGTCACTAACAGAGTACCTGGTTTAAGTCCCAGTATTCCACCTCTGCTTCTGATCCAGCTTCCTGCTAATCTGCACATCAAGTAGTTGATAGCTCCAGTTCTTGGGTCTCTGACATTCACGTGGGATTCAGTTCCAGGTTCATGAGTTTGGCCTGGCCCATTCCCAACTGCTGTGGAGTTTTAGGGAGTGAGCCCTAATGAGAGGAAAATCTCTGTCTGTCTCTCTGCCTTTCAAATACAATGAAATTAAATTTTAAAAAATTCTTTTTTGGCCGGCGCCGTGGCTCAACAGGCTAATCCTCCGCCTTGCGGCGCCGGCACACCGGGTTCTAGTCCCGGTCGGGGCGCCGGATTCTGTCCCGGTTGCCCCTCTTCCAGGCCAGCCCTCTGCTGTGGCCCAGCAGTGCAGTGGAGGATGGCCCAGGTGTTTGGCCCTGCACCCCATGGGAGACCAGGAAAAAAGCACCTAGCACCTGGCTCCTGCCATCGGATGAGTGCGGTGTGCCGGCCGCGGTGTGCCGGCCGCTGTGCGCCGACCGCGGCAGCCATTGGAGGGTGAACCAACGGCAAAGGAAGACCTTTCTCTCTGTCTCTCTCTCTCACTGTCCACTCTGCCTGTCAAAAAAATAAAATAAAAATAAAAATAAATAAAAAAATAATAAAATAAAAAATTCTTTTTATTGGTGGGGAAACCCAACCAACCAGAGGGAAGGGGCGAAAAAGGAAAAGAGAGAGAAGGAGAGCATAAGATAGATCAAGAGAAAGAGAGGTGATCAGGACACAGAGAGAGATTGAGAGAGCCATGTGCTCAGGAACAGGTCCTCTTAAACCTTTGCTGGGGTGGGGGGCAGGGAAGTAGGAGCAGCGAATCCCATTAGGGAGGAGGTAGAGCTGACACAGGTGGTTGGGCCATAGGGTCATCTGGCTTCCAGTCACAGTGGCAGGGCTAGAGCCTAGGATGGTGTCAGGTTGTGGATCACACTACAGATAAGACTGCATCATTGTACTAACATTCCCTCCTTTTGTTTTTTATAAAGCAAGAGTTGTATGGAATTATGTCAGTCCCAAAAGTCTATGAGGGGTAGAGAAATGATGATCTGTCTTTAGAGCTACTTCCTGCTGACATGGGCTGACAAGGTACTCTCTGCTGGCATGGGGCGATGTCTCAAGCCACTGTCTCCTGGGTGGGGAGCCGAGTATATCCCTGTAGCAGCATTTGGTTGACTGCCTGGCTGGTGAAAGCCTTGGTTCATTCCATTATCAACCCCTGTAAACACTTAAATAGACATGGTAGTATATAAAAGACGTGTGAGAATAGCAACCAATGCTCTCAAGAGTGGCATTAACAAAGCAATAAGAGGATTTCATAGAGGAGAGGAAATTAGAGGGGGTTCTCTGGACCCTTGTGAGGACTGTTTGATGGACGTGGTTTAAAGCTGATCCCAACCAAGATCAGGAGAAAAGCCACTCATCTTTTGCAGTTAGAGGGGTTTGTCTATGGAGAAAATCCTAAACAATCATACAGCATTACGTGGGGGTGAGAATCATCAATACACACCAGTTGAGAGTAGAGCCATTGATGTTAGAGAAGAGGCTATGATTACAAAAGAATGAGGCTCCAAGTGGGCTAGACAGTCTAGAATAAAGGACAGAGTCATTATTAGAGGACCTAAGAAAGCTGCCATCTAAACACCAGTAAGTTTTTTGAGAGGCAAGGAGAACCTGACAAAGGGGCCTGATAATAAGCTAGTGGGCTCTAAGGCCTTGTCAGTTAAGGCCCAGACCTATCTTTTCACATGGGGTGTGAACTTCCTTGGGGAAGGCACCCTGCTGACTTCCATTAGGTAAAGGCAGGTGGCATCTCTAACAGGAAATTTACAGTTCTGCCTGCAATTTTGTTGACCCTACATGGCTGTCCCCTCTGCAGCGGTGGTTACTTTGGAAGCAGGGCCAAGTGAAGGGCTTTTCAGCTTGGAGCCAGCAAGACCTGTGGCTCTGACCTGGGTGTCCTTAGACTCCAGGGCAGTTCCATTTCCAGTGATCCAACTCGGAAGCCCTGGATTTCCACGTCAAAAACCAATGCAGTAGACTGGCCTGTTGGGTCTCCTTGATGGCAGATCACTATATAGAGCAGCCTTTAATAGGCCTGCCAACTATCTTTACATTGCTTCTGATGCCCAGCTTTCTTTCCCTCCTGGTTTTTGCTAAAGCAGATCAGAGGATGTAAGTCAAGGGGGTGCTCAAGTCCCATCTCTAATCTTTGAAGACACATTCTTCTTTACAACTGGGAACTTTAAGCTCCAAAAGATAGCAGCTTCTACTTTACTGCAACATGCAGATGAAATGCCCAATGGAATATTCAAATGCTAGGCCTAGGATTAAGTCCAGGATTCTGAATATTTCACCAGGCACTGCAGGTCATTTACAAAGTAATATCAGACCTTACTCTTGAATAAATGCTAAGCTATAATTCCAGTTGTAGTTCCTATAGCAATTTGCAACTGCAGAACCCTATCAGGTTTATCTCACCTGATCTCCACCACAGGGGAAGGACTCTAAATGGATGCTTCAAAACCATCTCTCATCATCCTCCTACCCTCCCCATGAAATGGCAGTTGCAGCAGAAATCTCTGTAATCAATTCAGAGATTATTATTATTTGGCTTCTATTTCAACATAACTAATAAAAGCACCTAATGAATCCAAAGAAGGATCTGGGATAGTCCACAGAAAGTTGAGCCTTTTAATTATCAAAATGTTAAATGGAAATCCCATTGAAAATGATGATGTTCTCAGAATTCCTGTGTTTGCTTCTTGTTTTGCAGTCACATTCTTACTACTCCTATCTGTATTAGCACTCTTCTCTTAGAGTGTGCTGGGTTTAATCTCACGTGGTCTGCAAAAGCATCAGCAGAACTACAAATAAACCCAGCCACACCGGGCTCCAGGGAAGGCATGAAGGGCTCCTGTATGATCCCAAAGCATAGCGCTTCCGTGATTTATGAGACGTCCACTGGCTAATCAAAGGCCTTTTCAACCACTTGCCTGGCGCAGGACTGGGTCAGGAATGGAACACAGGGCTGTGTGTTACTCTAACCAATATTTCAGTCAAGCGGGGCCTGAATACCTACACTGAGCTTTCACCTGATCGGGGAAATTTATGTTCTCTGTAGAACTGAAAATTCCAAAGAGGAACAAAAACAAGCTTACAGAAATTCTACAGATAAGACTCTCTATGGTCCAGGTGAGTTTTCACTTCCATCCCCTGCAGCACAGACAAACATCAGGGCAGATTTGTTCATATCCCTGCTAACTCAGGTCCCATCACCAGCATAAACAAGGTCTTCCTGGGAGACACAAGACTCACAGCACAGGCTTCTCACTTCCTGTGGTAAGCGTGTGCATATTTACAGGCTGTAGACTCAGGCTTTTCTGTGTAGTTATCTGCATAGGTTCCTCTCCTAGACATGGGAGTATTTAAGCCTCTTCAAAAGCAGAATTTAGGTAAAAGTCATTTCAGTATCCCCCACAGTAATCAAAACATAAAAGGAATTCAATAAATTAAATATCTGCTAAATGAAGAGCCGTTTGAGGTTAGTTTTACTGCTATTCCTGTAACTCCATCCCAAAGTTGGATGTTCCTCGGACATACATATTCCAAAACCCAATAATCTGCCTTTCAGCAATCGAGGAGAAAAGGTCTAAGTTGAGCACCAAACTGGAAACAAGAGATGACCCATTCAGTCGTAACACCTCCCACTCACCATGCACAAGGCAGTAAAGTCCTGAAGAAAGCACTGGAAGGAACAGTTTGGAAGTGTCTCAGGGAAACCCTTTCTCCACACTCCACTCCGCCATTCAACAAAGGCCTGAGAAACAGCAGAGAACCTTTGCCTCTCTTAGCAACCTGAGACAAGCAAGCCAAGCTAGCAGGCACAGCAGTGTGGGACAAGAGCTCTGGCTGCCAGGTGACGCAGGGGCAAGCAGCACAGAGAGCAGAGCAAAGCAGCAGGGGCCTGGTGAGGAACCAACTTGGAAAAGAGGAGAGCAGCTGGGAACCCCTGTCCCAGGCCATGGGACCGGATGGGCAGCAAACTAGGGGTGGAGGATGGGTGAGGTTTCCAAAGTCCACAGAGAATCAGCAATTTGGCTGAAGCACGTATGAATAATTGGGAATCAACCATAAATGCAAAACACTTCACATCATTTACCACAGCAGCAAGAGCAAGGCCGGAGCAGATGAAGTAAGAGGGTTTGGCCTGCCTGCAGCCAAACCCAGACCATTTGTCTTTGTCCCCTACTAAGATGTTATAGAAACGCCATCAAGCCTCTGCAAGTTGCCCTCTGCATCTGTGTCGGCTCCTGCTTGTTTGTTCACTATGGTGAGGTCAATTCCACTCCTCAAGACTGAGGCTGGACTGGGACTACATTAATCCAGATGCTCTTCCTGAAAGTCTTTCAAATCTGCAGATTCCAAACATTGGCAGAGACACTCAGGGACCAGCTGTTGCAATTAACAAATTGTTTATATTTTGTCTTCCATTGGCTTAAAAGTACTAGAAAGAATTTTTAAGGATGATGACATTGCCGCTCAGATTTGAGAGTTTAAACAGATGGTTGTCATGTTTTCTACACTCAAAATAACTGTCTGTATGTTAAGTCTTTGTGCGTCGTACACATGGGTTTCCATTCATAAGGTTCTGCTGAGTAGGGTCTCACCATGTGGCAGAACACAAAGCACAAAGAACCCCAGCTCCTTCTGAAATCAGGTTCGGCATTAGGAACTTCTCATTGTGGGGACCCTTCCCACAACAGAGTGAGTAGTCGCCCCTAAACTTGCACAAAATGTTCCAGTCCTCCCAGGCCTGCTCTAGCAGGGTCTAGGAGAACAGGATTCTAAACCGGGAGGGATGTCAGTGGCCTGGTCCTCACGGCCCCCACCAAGGAGCAACTCGAATTCCTCAGGGCTGAGGAGGTGCCACAAGGCGCAGACGCGGCTCCCGTGGTGCCACCTTTTTCTGTGTCCATGAATGGCTTCTCAGTTCCTTGACGTGCCCGGTGCTGCCCAGTAAACACCACATTCGGGGACTGTATCAACAGAGAGGGGGTTTCACTGGCAGCTGCTGCTATTCCCGCCGCAGCACTCCCGCCACAGCACTCCCGCCACACCAAGAGCCTTCTATTCCTAGCTAGTCGGGAGGCTTTCGACATTTCCAACTCAATTCACACAGCAGCTCAAACACTACCCTTGGAGTCTTCTAAAGACAGCGAGTTCAAAGACTCCCCCAGAATGCTCCAATTCAGAATGCTCCAGTATCTTACAGAAATCTCTATCAAGGTGTTCGGTGACCATGGAGCTTTTTTTTTTTACCAGTTACAATCAGGGTTGGGACCCCCTGATAGTCTATAGAAGGCTCAGGAATATCTCCAAAAGGGAACAGATAGTCTTCTAAGAAGCAGAAAAGGAAACTCTACAAATTCCCTTGTCATTTATGCCAAAGCGAGTTTCATAATACTCATCCTTCATTTTACATTATTTTTAACACAATATAAATAATCCCAATTTCTTATTCTCTGACGCTGAAAAGGAAAATTCCCTTAGGAAACTTCGGAAAAAGCTGTCTATAAATGGCTTGACTGGCATTTTCTTACAGACTAAAGAATTATTTTAGTGACTGTGTTCTATGGATGAGAGTCTTTAAAAACAGCTATAGGAAAACTGATGTCACTCAGAATAGAATACACTCTTAGCAACTCACTCCTGTGTTATTCCTTTTTCAGTGAAGAATTTTTTTAATGAAATAAAGGAAAAGAACTAGTTTCCTTATATTAAAATTTTGACCATCTGTAAAGCCATGATTTGATAGAACAAGTAGAAAACAGATGAGCTGGGCAAGATAAAAAAGAATCGATATTGAACATCAAACCGGTATGTCTAAGCCTGAATCACATTGAGATGCTTCACAAGGTTTTTTTTTTTTTTGGACAGGAAGAGTGGACAGTGAGAGAGAGAGAGACAGAGAGAAAGGTCTTCCTTTGCCGTTGGTTCACCCTCCAATGGCCGCCGCGGACGGCGCACTGCGCTGATCTGAAGGCAAGAGCCAGGTGCTTCTCCTGGTCTCCCATGGGGTGCAGGGCCCAAGCACTTGGGCCATCCTCCACTGCACTCCCTGGCCACAGCAGAGAGCTGGTCTGGAAGAGGAGCAACCAGGACAGAATCCGGCGCCCCGACCGGGACTAGAACCCGGTGTGCCGGCGCCGCAAGGCGGAGGATTAGCCTGTTGAGCCTCGGCGCCGGCCACATGTAAGGTTTTAAAGAATTGGGGATTTCCTCAGGCGCATTTTTTTAATGAATGTATCCAAGATAATTGCTAAAGCCACACATTAATCTTCTTTTTTAAAGATTTATTTACGGGGCTGGCCCTGTGACTTAGCGGGTAAAACAGTCACTTGTAGTGCTGGCATCCCATATGGGCGCTGCTTCAAGTCTCGGTTGCTCCACTTCTGATCCAGCTCTCTGCTATGGCCTGGGAAAGCCGTAGATGACCCAAGTGCTTGGGCCCCTGCACCCACGTGGTAGACCCAGAAGAAGCTTCTGGTTCCTGGCTTCAGATCAGCACAGGTACAGCCGTTGCAGCTATCTGGGGAGTGAATCAGTGGATGAAAGACCCCTCTCTTCCTCCCTCCTCTCTGCCTCTGTCTCTGCTTCTGCCTCTTAAAAAAAAATAAAAAATAAAAAAACTTTTGGGGCCAGCACTGTGGTTCACTTGGTTAATCCTCCTCCTGCAGCGCTGGCATCCCATATGGGCACCGGGTTCTAGTCCCGGTTGCTCCTCTTCCAGTCCAGCTCTCTGCTGTGGCCCGGGAAGGGCAGTGGAGGATGGCCCAAGTGCTTGGGCCCTGCACCCACATGGGAGACTAGGAGGAAGCACCTGACTCCTGGCTTTGGATAGGTGCAGCGCCGGTCGTAGCAGTCATTTGGGGACTGAACCAATGGAAGGAAGACCTTTCTCTCTGTCTCTTGCTCTGTCGATAACTCTGTCAAATTTTTTTAAAAAGTCTTTTTTAGAAAAAGATTTAGTTACATATTTGGAAGGCAGAGTTATAGAGAGAAGGAAAGATAGAGATCTCCATCTGCTGGTTCACTGCTCAAGGAAAGAAGAGCTTCTTCTGAGTCTCCCACATGGGTGCAAGGGCCCAGGCACGTGGGCCATCCTCTGCTGTTCTGCCAAACACATTAGCAAGGAGCTGGATCTGAAGGAAAGCAGCCAGGACTTGAACAGGTGCCCAGCTGGGAGGCCTGTAGGACTTTAACCTGCTGTGTCACAGCATGGACCCCCTTCCCCAACTCTTGGAAATGTATTTTTTGCTATTTTCCCAGAGAGAAATCTCTGCAAAACCAATTCTACCTCATTTCTCCCCTAGGACCAGTCAAGGACAATTCTTCCCCCAGGAAATGTATTGCTTTTGAGCAAAAAATAAAGAGGATCTTTGTATTTTCCTTCAGATTTATAAACTTAGTAATTCCACATTAAAATAAACCAAAAAATACTTTTAAAATCCAGAAACTGAAATCTAGATAACTCTAGATAGTTGTACTTCTAGTCTTAAGATATTTCTAACTTGGTCACTACTTTAAAAATCTAGAAACTGAGATCTAGTTAATTTTTGGTCACGGGTTAAACACACTTGATAGTAATAGAAAATGTCCCATAGGCAACAAAAAGAAAACGCTCATTGTGAGAGACGCTTTAGAAGACACGCATCAAATTCTAACTCCCTGCACCACCGTTCACCTCCTGATGCAGCAAGGGCTGCTGAATGATTCTGATGTTTGAGTGTTTGTGCTGATAGCAGAACATGTGTTTGTAGGCAGACAAATGGGAGGGGAGGAGGAGGAGCCAAGTGGCAAGGCAGAAGGGCTTTCTTAAGATAATAAACCTTAAAACCTTTCTAGTCAACCACAACATACCTATTTTGCTACAAACATATCTACTTTCACCACAGGGCCACCTCTCATAAGCTGGCAGCCGTTTAGATCCTGGACAATGGTGCTAAAGCACAGGGCAGATACAGGATAACACCATGGTACACATCTGGTGTTCATAGGGGAAATCCCACTATGGGATTATTTTTTTCTATTTCAAAGTCCTTTCATTAGTAATGTATACAGCTGTTTTCTGTTGGCTAATCATCAGAACTGCAACACTCATGCATGCTGGCTCTGGGCTAACTCTGCCAAGCTGTTTGTGCTCAGCTGTAGAGAGCTGGAATTCTTCAAGCCAAAGGAGATGCCCTTGTGCTGGGGGGAGGGGGGGCAGGAGGGAGATACAGCTGTTTTCCTCCCAGGAATGCCAAAAGAATGCAATTCCTCCCCAGAAACCTCCCCCAACTCTGTCTCCACCTATGTTGTGTTCTCTGTTCATGCTAATATATGAAGAGTTTTAAAAAGGCATCCTATCCTTTAATAAAAAGAAAAGAAAAAAATACACGGGGACTCAAAACTTCCAGTAGTCATAAATGTCAACTCTACAACAAAGAAAAAGTAAACATAAACCAGAATTTCCTGTTAAATACAACTCTAGACTGCAATGACATAAAACCACACTCAACATTACAGAGGATAAATTTGTGCTTTAAAAGCAAAATTTATTTGAAAGGCAGAAACAGAAGAGACCTTCCATCCACTGGTTCACCCCAAATGCTCACAACAGCCAGGGCTGGGCCAGGACAAAGCCAGGAACCCAGAACTCTATCCGGTCTCTCATGAGGGTGGCATAATCCCAATTACTGGATCATCATCCACTGCCTCTCCGGATGCATTAATAGGAAGCAGAGCAGCTGAGACCAGAACCAGCACTCAGAATAGAGATGAGGGTATTCCAAGAGATGGCTTAATTCACTGTGCCACAACTCACCCATAAAATATGTGCTTTAAAAAAATTGTTTTAATTTATTTGAGAGGCAAAATGGGAGGGAGGGAGGAGCAGAGATTTCATCTGCTAGTTCACGTCCCAAATACCTACAATGGATGGAGCTGGGCTGGGCTTGGGCCAAAACTGGGAGCCAAGAACTCAATCCAGACCTCCCACCTGGATGGCAGGAACCCAATTAATTGCACCATCATCACTGCCTCCCAGGATCTGCATTAGCAGGATGCCGGAGTGAGGAGCAGAGCCAGTCACTGAACCCAGGTACTTCGATATGAGATGTGAGTGTCGATAGGAGATACGGTGTTGTAACCAGCATCTTGTCTGCCAGGCTAAATATCTATCCTAACGTGTGCTTTTTGAACCACATATTTTGCAGCCTCCTCCAGCACATTCTAAACCGATTTTAATTATATGGAATGTCTGTGGATCTGCCTGGCAAATTGCTTTATTAATAAAGGAGTAACTTCATTTTGAAATAATAGACACAGGAGCCTCCACTCTCCGTTTCCCGAGACTTCGCTCCTCGGCTCAGCTTACCACCTTTGTACCACACCACACAGACCTCATACAGAAGGCCTTTGTGTAGTGCTTCCAGGCACATATCTTCATACAGACACTGGCAAGATCCGCCAAAGAGTTCCTTTCTTCTCTGCCTGAACACAAAGGTTTCACCTTTCAGTAAACAGAGAAGACATTTAACATTAGAGCAATACTAAGACAGTAATGACATAAAAGTGGCTCAAAGATTTACATAATGAAATTCTATTGTCTTCTTTTGAACTCAAAATAGCTATTAAAAAAAGAGGTCAACAACTGGAGGCCATGTTTCATTACTTGCAAGTTACATTTACAAAATGTGTTCTGAGTTCTTTTGCTGACTTACCTAGACAACAAAGTGAAAGAGCAGAAGCTACACACAGGCCAGTGTCTGCATGACATTCTAACAGCTTCCATCCACCTGTGGCTGACCACCTTCACATTCTCCACCAAGCCCAACGGGCTTCTGGGATTAAGTAGGAGGGGATACAAACCAGGTATCTGTCCTTCCTCTCACTCATCAGCCCTCGACCCCACTAGAATGAAGACTGGGCGCAACTACAATGCAGACAGGCAATGAATCACCACTTTGCTCACCTGCCCAACCCCAACCCCAACGTCAGCTATGACCAGGTGAAGGTCTGGAGTCAGCCCTACAGGACACCCATTTGAAACAACCACAATCTGTCCACAATCATGAATTATACTCAATTAAAGAGTGACAAAACAGGCACCGTCAGCTCCTTAGCAGGAACAAGTGCACAAAGCCTTACTGAGGCACTGAATAATTCCCCCTCTGGGCCTGCAGTTCTCTTTCAATAAAAGTAAGGAAAAGGAGAACAAGAATTCTAATATTTTAATGTATCATTTACACAACACAGATAAAATTTAAATTTAAAAATGCTTAGAGTTTGAGAGGGAATAGGAAGTGGACGGTTTGTGTGCAGAAGGGTGGGTATGGGGGGGGGGGGGGGAAGAATTGATATAATCCAAAAGTTGTACCTATGAAATTTATGTTTATTAAATAGAAGCTTTCTATAAAAAAGAAACCCTTAGATTTAAATGTCTGCAGTTCTACTTAAAGGGAAGTAAAAGGAAGACCCAGGCATACAACTAGTTCTGTGTGAGACAGCAGCCAGCAGGGTAGAAACTGCAGGGGCAGTGGTATAAATTACTGTGTTGCAGTCACAATGGCTCTTAATGCTTAAAAACGCTACTTTAAAGTTAAGTAACAACGAATGCAAAAAATGGGAAGAAACTGGGAGAGAATTTTTATAAGTGGGTATTTAAATGGGAACCGTAAAGGTGATGGTGAGCTTTCAGAACTGGGAAGCTCACAGGAGTGGATGGAGCAGAGCGAGCTATTTGGCAACTGCACTGCCTCCTTCACTCAGTGAGCCAGAGCAGGCCTCCCAGTAAGATCGAGCCCGCACAGCCCACTCCTGTCTAAAGGGTGAGTATCGCAAAGGCAGTCCCTGCAGAAGGTTCTTCTGGCTGCAAGGCCCTCTCTATGAAATGGTTTTTAGTTATTTGATCTTGGTTAAGCAGCCAGGAAATTCATGACTCAACTTCACCGTTCCTCAGTGTTGTTCTCCAACAAAGTCATCCAATCACTGAAGTAAACAAAACTGGCCTGCTTAAAAACATCCCTTTAGGAAGCATGTTTTTTTCCTCCTAAGATTTACTTATTTATTTATTTGAAGTCAGAGTCACGGGGTGGGGGTGGGGGGAGACAGGGCCAAAACAGAGACAGTGATATCTTCCATTCACTGGTTCACTTCCCACATGGTGGCTGTGGCCAGGGCTGAGCCAAGCCAAGTCCAGGAGTTAGCAGCTGCATCTGGGTCTCCCACATGGGTAGTAGCAGGAGTCCAAACACTTGGACCATCGTTCACACCTTTTCTCAGGCCATAAGCAGGGAGCTGGATCAGAAGTGAAGCAGCTGGGGCCAAAACCAGTGCCCATATGGGATGCCACTACACCACACAGTGGCCCCCCTTTAGAAGCATTTAACCCCTGCATCTTCTGTTATATTTAAAAATTACTTCTTCATCCCTCCACCCCCAAATGCACCAATGGACTGGGTCCCACCGGAAGACCTCTCTGGCAATAAGGAACACTCAACTGTGCTACTTCAAGTGCTTGTCTGAAGGTCTGTGCTGTACCTCGGGCTGCACCAACCCAGCAATGCAGGTTCTACAGGCTTGGGGATGGGGAGAGGAGGGCCAGTGCTGTGGCGCAGCAGGTAAAGCCGCAGCCTGCAGTGAAGGCATCCCATATGGACACCGGTTCGAGTCCTGACTATTCTAATTCCAATCCAGCTCTCTGCTGTGGCCTGAGAAAGCAGTGGAGGATGGCCCAAGTGTTTGGGCCCCAGCACCAGTGTGGGAGATCTGGAGGAAGCTCCTGGCTTTGCATCAGCTAAACTCAGGCCATTGCAACCTATGGGGAGTAAACCAGTGGATGGAAGACCGACCTCCCCCCCCCCCCCTCTCTCTCTGCTTCTCCTTTACTCTCTGTGTGACTCTGACTTTCAAATAAATAAATAAATAAATAAAAATGTCTTTTTAGTGGCCAGCTGGATATACAGCTATGTCTTAACATAAGTGACATACATTATCTCTGGCAATTGGACTCTGGATTATTTCATAGTTGTCTGTCTGTTTGCTTTTCTATGTTTGTCTGGCTTCATTGTGGCCCTTTGGGGAGTGAACCAGCAGACGGAAACCTCTCTCTGCCTCTGCCTCTCTGTAACTCTGCCTTTCAAATAAATAAATGAATATTTAAAAAAAAAAAGGCTTGAGGCAGGAGCAACTGAATGCTATGATGGACTTACTGGGAAGAACTTCAAATATCATTGACCCATTCAAGAAGATATGACAGTCTGATAGCAAAACTATGACATAAACATGGCAGCTTGGCTGCACAACTGAGAGACTAAAGTAACAATATCCAGTACTGGGCCTACATTACAAAATGCTCGGTTATTAATTAGACACACTCTCTCTCTCTCTCTCTCACACACACACACACACACAATCACCACATGACTAAAACTGAGTTAAAGATCCGAACTTTGTCTCAGAAGTCTGAATCTCCCAAGCTTTAAATTTATTGCATATTCTAGAAATGCTGTACTCAGTAATGTTCACAAGCAAACTACTAACTAATTATCATAAAATACTTTTAGCTAAGAAGCAGGTATTAGGTTACCACTGGCTTACAAAGCTATATCCATTTAAAAGAAAACTACTGGGGGCCAGAGCATGGCATAGTAGGCAAAGCCACCGCCTGCAGTGCCAGCATCCCTTATGGGCACCATTTCAAGTCCCAAAGCTCGACTTCCAATCCAGCTCTCTGCTATGGCCTGGGAAAGCAGCAGCAGAAGGCCCAAGTCCTTGGACCCCTGCACCCAAGTGAGAGACCCGAAGAAGCTCCTGGCTTTGGATGGGCGCAGGTCCAGCCACTGTGGCCATCTGGTGAGTGAACCAACGGATGGAAGGCCTTTCTTTCTTTGTCTCTGTCTGTCTGTCTCTCTCTCTCTCTCTTTCTCTTTCTCTTTCTCTTTCTCTCTGCCTTTGTAACTCTTTCTCTCTGTAACTCTGCCATTCAAATAAATAAATCTTTAAAAAAAATTTCTAAAAATAACCTGAAATATGAACTATCTTAGGAATCAATAGATTCACACACACACACACATAGAGTCCTTTGCTTTTGTGTTAAGTTGGTAAGGTCACTGTTGTCTCATTATCTCTTAGCTATTTAATTCCCTCACTATGCTTAAATATTATAAGGATAACCAAGCTCAACAAAAGACTTCATGATTCAACCTCCTCAGTTCTAGGTATCCCACTGATTGTGTGGTAGTCAAAGAACAATCCAGAATGGACATGGTTTAGATTTCTGGACTCCGGGTTAAATTTCCTTGACATAAATATTCTGCCATGGAAGATTTCAATCAACCAGCGTGACATCACTGAATATGAACCTGGAAAAGAGGCACAGCAGCACAGTATTTCCATGTTTACAAGAAGAATTCAAAAAGATTGTGGGAAAATGGAATCAAAAGTATTAGTTTATTTTGGTACACAAAAAAGTTGTCACTTTCTGAAATTTTGAGAAAAGAAACACACCAAAAAACATGAACCAAAATAGGAAACTTACACTTTTTCTAAGATTTATTTATATATTTGAGAGGCAGAGTTACAGATAGACAGAGAGAGGTCTTCCATCTGCTGGTTCACTCCCCAAATAGCTGCAACAGCTGGAGCTGGGCCGGCCCAAATCCAGATGCTTCTTCCAGTTCTCCCATGTGGATGCAGGGTCCCAAGCACTGGGGCCATCTTCCACTGCTTTCCCAGGCTATTAATCAGAGAGCTGGATTGGAAGAAGAGCAGCCAGGACACAAACTGGCACCCATATGGGATGCTAGCACCGCAGGCGGAGGTTTAACCTACTATGCCATGGCTTCGGCCCTGGAAATGTATATTTTTAATTCCATTTTTCCAAGAACCCTTTGAAGTATCCTCATGCACACACAGGCTGAGCATCCCTATCTAAAATTCCCAAATGCTCCAAAATCTAAAACATTTTGAGCACCAACATGATACCACAAGTAGAAATTCCATACCATAATGGCTTCATGCACAAAATTATAAAAAAGAATTTGTAAAATTACTTTCAGGTAAATACGAAATACAAACAAATTCTATGTTTGAATTTGGATCTCATCTCCAAGAAATCTTATGATTTTTATATAAATATTCCAAAATTTGAAAATATCTAAAATCCTCAGATTTCTGGTCCCTGGCATTTCAGATAACAGGTATTCAACTTGTACACAGTATCTCTACCATACACACACAACAGATTTTAAAACTTCAAAAGCATAGATAATCACAACTTGTATAAAATAAACAGGAAGTGAAGAGTTTTTGGGTTTTTACATTTTGATTCCTATTTGAGAGAAAGAGATAGCATGTGCCTCCACCCACTGGTTCACTCTGGAAATTCCTGCAATGGCCTGTGCAGGGTTCAGCCAAAGCCAGGAGCCAGGAACTCAATCCAAGTCTCCCAAGGGGGTCGCAGGAACTTAATTTTCGAGCCATCACCACTGCCTCTTAGGGTCTGCAAAAATCAATTTTGCTTTCATCCAATTTGCTCATGCTTGAAGTAGGTCTTATTTTTTCACCTTAAATTAAGCAATATTTGATTTAGGCTATTGTTAAGTTTTCAAAATATTAAATTTTCCTGTTAAAAGCAGTAAATTTCCTGTGGCAAAGAACAACAGTCAAAACAATCAAAATGACATTCTTGTGGCACTTGTCCCACATGGAAATACACACACATACACGCATTAACAACCAAGGTATTTGTTCACAATAAATTAGACGGTATAAATTCTTCTAAAGTATAAGTGCTTCTTCATTCACCATGAACAGTGAAAACGTGTATAAATTGGGCTTAGAATTGATGCTGGCAAATCACAGACTTAATGTGTGCAGTAGCACATCTAGTAGGCGATCTAAATAAGCAATTCAAAAGAAAAGAAAGAAAAGAATGACCTTACTCAACCACAGGAAAGTCACTGGACTGAGGAAATCTAACGGTGCTCCTCAAATGATCTAGCTTCTGCTCTCACATCAGAGGGACTACACCATTACAATGATGTCCCAACAGCACAGGTATGGTTTTTATCTAACCCAATGTCTAACTTTTCTGCAACTGAAACAAAAACTACAAATGCACTGATCCAAATTTAAAAGTAAGAAAACACTCAAGACAGTTAATTAAAACTATGTGATGTCATGAAGGAAACAACTAACCACCAGACCATCAAAAGATTTAAAGTCTGAAAATACTAAAGGTTGGTAAAAGCTGTGGGAGAAAGTGTTACTGCATTTTTAAAGAGTTTAGCATTAACTAGTGAAGCTATAATTCTACTCCTCTGTGACTCTCCCAAAGAAATTCTCGCATTCTTGGAGAAATGCAAAATAATCATAGCAACATACTCATGATAATTAAAACCCAGGACCAACCAAAGGTACATCACGAGAGGAATGAAGAAGAAATGGTAATACTCTACGGCTATACATGGTATCTCTGAAACTAACATTAAGCAAAAAAGTCTGGGGCCGGCGCTGTGGCACAGCGGGCTAACGCCCTGGCCTGAAGCACCAGCATCCCATATGGTCGCCGGTTCAAGACCTGGCTGCTCCACTTCTGATCCAGCTCTCTGCTGTGGCCTGGGAAAGCAGTGGAAGATGACCCAAGTCCTTGAGCCCCTGCACCCACATGGGAGACCTGGGGTCAAGGTAAGCGAAAAGAAAGTCTGGTGGTTCTGACACAGAACTGCATTATAGCACAAAGCCACACTATGGCTAACCACATGTTACTTCCTTAAGTACATGAGGGTACTATAAAAAGTTCATGGAAAATAAAAACAAAATGGAAGTTTATATTGATGCAAAAACTTTCTATATCAATGCATTCTTTTTTTTTTTTTAGGTAACTTTTTGAAGACCTTTTATGTGCATGGATTTCAAAACATTTTGCTCATCACGAGTGAACTTGATTCGACTCTGCTGCACAAAATGGATTTGTCCCCAATTCTTTGCATAGTAACCAATGGATTTGACTTTACCTATCAGGCTGGGCCAAAAGCCAGGACAGCCTGCAGAGTGCCCTAGGTTATACATGTATACAGAGCAGTTTCTTCTGTAAGTGACCCATTACACTATTTCTAGTCTGATGTGATTTTTCCAGAACTCTCCATGAGAGGAAAATCTGAAACATACTAAATCCATTAACCAGAAGGCTTCCTTGTGCTTTCCTGACTTCATATGTAGAGATGTTTTTCCAAACCACACTGGAAAATAAGAGAGTTGGAAAAGCGATCAGTCAGCTCACATTCCACCCCCCCAATATCCAACAGTCTGCCCAAACTCAGACTAAAGCCAAACATTTCAGTGGCATCCAATCCTGTGTCTAAATGACGGTTCTGTGTAACAGTAAGAGCAATGCAATTACTGACAAAAATAAGACTCATTTTCAAAGCAAAAATCACTCCTGTCTCCCTCTTTATTTTGGTAACCTTACATTATTTCATTGTTTTAACTTCTTTTACATTTATTTTATCTCAATATATAGTATTGATCTGAAAGTTGCCAAAAATTCTTTCTACAGTGAATTATGGGTAAAAAAAATAAAATTCAAAGGTGAAGAGAGGGATATCTTCTATTGTTCTGGATATATAATAGTTGTAGCTACTATAAATGTTTAGTAATAATCTACTATTTTGTGGTTTCTTTATTTTTAAAACCTAATAAAAATAACCAAAAGTTGACATTGTAAAAATAAAACTTTGGGGCCAGCACTGTGGCGTAGCGGGTTAAGCCACGGCTTGTAGCACTAACTTCCCTATGGGTGCTGGTTCGAGTCCTGGCTGTTAACACTTCTGATCCAGCTCCCTGCTAATGTGCTTGGGAAAGCAGCAGGAGATGGCCCAAGTGCTTGGGTCCCCACAGCCATGTGAGAGACCCGGAAGAAGCTCCCGGCTCCTGGCTAAGGCCTGGCCCAGCATTGGTTGTTGCAGCCATTTGGGGAGTGAACCAGCAGATGGAAGATCTCCGCCTGTCTCTACTTCTCTCTCTCTGTAACTCTGCCTTTCAAATAAATAAATAAATTTTTAATAAAAATAAATAACAGTTTCATTCTGTTCTTCATGGACAGTATACTTTACAATATAGAGGGCAGGCAATTGGCTCAGTCAACAGATAGGACAACTGTATTCCACGTTAGAGTGCCTGGATTCAATACTTGGCTCTGGCTCCTCATTGCAGCTTCCTGATAACGCAAATCCTGGGAGGCAGTGGTGATGGCTAACACCCACATGGGAGAACCGATCTGAGTTTCCAGCTCCTGGCTTCAGCCTGGCCCATCCCAGCCATTGCACATGTTTGGGAGAGTGAACCAGTGGATGGGAGAAGAGCTCACTCGCTGTCTCACTCTCTAATAAATAATTTTTTTAAAATACATAATTACATAGCACTGCGGTTTGGATGTTAGTTTTGGTGTTGAATGTCTCCCAAATGCTGATGAGTTAAAAGCTTGGTCTCTGAAGTCTTCCACTGATGGTGAGGAGCAGGCAGAAACCTAACCCAATTATAGTGTTCAGAGGTGGAGCCTTTGAGAAAAGATTTGTAGATTAGGTTGTTGGGGTGTGGTCCCATGACTGAATGACAGTGGCTTTCTGAGGACAGACACAGTGTGTTCCTCGAGACTCTAACAGCAAGAATACCTTCAGCACAGACCCAGCAAGTAGGGCCCATCAGATCTTGAGAATTTAAACCTCCTAAATTCTGAGCCAAAATAAAACTCTTCATTTTATAAGTAGCCCATGTCAGGTAGTTTGCTGTAGTAATGAGAAAAGCTGACTAATACATATAGATCATTCTTTTAATCCTGCTCTACTCTTGGATATCTATCTAGCCATCAAACTGACATTTCTGATTTACAGTCAGTCTCTTCTTTTCTCTATACCATGACAACTCTGAAAGTAGCCAGAGAGTTTTGCTTTACTTTACTCTAGAAGATGTTAACATAAACTACAGCATCAACCAGTCTAAGTGCCAGGCTGGTAACAATAACGAGGAACAAAGCCACAGACAGCGAGCCAGTGGAAATGCAAAAGTCAGTCCCTAGGGGCACAAGAGACAGCTCCGCTCCTCTCCAGCAAGTGGGAAGCCAAAATCCACAATGGGCAAAGTCCAGTAAGCACAGCCAACACCAGTCTGATTCCAAGAACTGGTCTCCAAACAGAGGGTCCTATTCAGGGGAGCTGGAAGGGGGGACAGTTTTGTGTAGTACATAATATTGTGAAGTGGTGATGCCCATTGTTGACCTTGTCTTCAGTCCTGCTCAGAAGATAAAGAGCCAAAGTAAGCTAATGATTCAGCAGAAGGCTGACAGCGCCACCACTGGTGAGGCAGTCTCCAGTCAACTCCTACCCTCCCAAGACCTGAGGCAGTCTGCAGATGTACTGGCTCATTTACACATGGACCCTGACTCCTACCTGTAAGATGGGATGGCTAACCTGGTTGACCTGTCTCCTTGTTAAGTGTAAAATATTGTAATATTGGTGCTATCTGAAGATGATAACACACGTAGAATGCTTTAGTTCAAATGAGATGCCTCAAAAGATATAAATGAGAGGCTAACTTTTTTAAAATAAATCTGAACTCCTGCTTTTTTCAGCTTTGTGCTCATGATGTTCTTTTTTTGATCGCCACCAGCTATGTTCAAGTCAAACAGACCCAAAGATCCAGACTTTATGATCAAGCTAGACTTCAGAGATCGCTGTACAGAGCTTCAGACGTACACAGCAATTTATCACACAATAGCCTTGGTTTCTCTACATACTTCCTTTGCGGTTTTCCTACTCATTTTCCTAGAGTAAGTCAGAGCTGAACCAAAACTCCTAAATGTTAAGTCATATTTACAGGCACTTATTGAAGGAGAGCTGGCCTATCACTTTGGAGTGCTTTATTTACTCTAAAAGACTTCTAGTAAAATGCATTTTAGAAAATATCAAGGCCCAATGTTAAGGCTTACTATGTAGCTATAGCAGCCAAGGCAGTATGTTATTGAAAGATGGACGACAGACCACAGATCAAGAACAGGAACAGAAGACCAAGAAACAGACCCACACAAATGTGCCCACATGGTTTTTGATAACAGTGAAAAAGCAACACTTTTTGTTGATCACTCTTTTCAACAAATTTTGCTGGAGCAACTGGACACTGGCAGGGGGAGGTGGTAGAAGAGGGAGGAAGGAGTGGGAAGGAAAGAGGAAGGGCAGGAGGACTAGATGAAGAAGAGACTCACCTAAACCCCACAGTGCATAAAATGTACTCAAAGTTGATCATGAATTTCAATTTAAAATGTAAAAACCATAAAACATGGGGAGAACACAGCAACAGAAAATCTTTGAGACCTGAGAGTAGACAAAGAATCTTCAGACTTCAAAGGCAGCAAGGGGGGGGGGGGATCAATAAATTTGATTTTTTCAAAATGAAAAACTTGTGCTATGCAAAAGAATCTGTTAAAAAGATAAAAAAGAAAAGCTACAAACCTTGTATAAAGAATATATAATGAATTCCAAAACTCAGCAGTAGAAAAATGAAACAACCCAAATAGAAAATGGTCAAAAGACATGAAGAGACACTTCACTAGGTAGATATATTCACAGAAAATCAGCACACAAAAAATACTCAACATGGCTAGCCACTGAAGAATACAAAGTAAAACCAGTGACAAAGGCTGACAAAGATGAAGTAATCCAAATCACTCATGCACTGCTGACAGTAACACAAAAATGGTACAGCTGCTCTAGAAAATTCTGGCATTTTCATATAAAACAAATATGCAATTATAACAGGAAAGAGCACTGAACTCCTGGGCACTGTCTTAGTCCATGAGGATAACTATAAAAAAAATGCCAGAGCCTGGGCAATTTGTAGGTTATAGACGTTTACTGCTCACAACTTTAAAGGCTGGGAAGACCAAATCAAGGAACCACAGATTCAGTGCCTGGTCCATTCCTTGTCAATAAGCACTTTTATGTGTCCTCACACAGCACACAAGAGGAATACGCTCTCTCAGGCCACCTTTTGTGAGGACATTAATCCCATTCATGAAGGTTATGCCCTCATGACCTAATTACCTCCCAAAGGTTCTGTCTAAGTATCATCACCGTGGGGGTTAGGTTTTAACACATAAATTTTGGAGAAACATGACCAGAAATTCATCTCAAAAAAGTGAGAAGTTATGTTCACAGAAAAGTCCCTAAACAAATGCTCATAGCAGCTTTGCTTGTAACAAGCCAAAACTCCAACAACCAAATGTCCTTCACCAGGTTAAACTGTGATCCATCCACAGCATGATGTACTACCCAGCAAAGTATGGGGATGAACTATGGATATATCCAACAAATGACTCTCAAACAGATTATGCTGAGGAAGCAGCCAGTTTGAAGAACTTATATAAGATTCCACTTACAAAACATTCCTGAAGTAACAAAATTATAGAGATAGAGAACAGATCAGTGGTTGTTAGGGTTTGAGATGGTGGGAGGATACAGGAATGGCTATAATGGAATAATACATGGGAGCATCTGGGGATAGAACAATTCCATATTTTAACTGTATTGATTAAACAAATATGAATACGAATAAATATAAATTTGGGTTATGATATTAAAATACAGCTATGCAAGATGTTACCATTAGGTAAAACTAGGTAAAAGATACATGGGATCTCCCCGCACATTTCTGAGAACTTACAATTGTTTCAAATAAAAACTGTTTTTTAAATATGCCAGGAGCTTTAGAACTATCATAAAGTTCAAATTCTGATTCCACCACTAACAGTTTGGATAAGTTAGCCAACTATTTTGAACCTTTGTTTCTTCATGTTAGAATAATGATAATATTAGCTGGCAGCTTAATACAAATTTAAAAGAAAGTCAACTAAAAGCAGGATTTCATCTGAGACCTATAAGACCAGGTGATAACATACTTTTCAAGAATGTGCCAAACATGGTACTAGTTGCATGATTAAGTCACATTCTACCTACAACTTTTTCTAGTCTAACTGTAAATGTGACTTTTCTTAATTGTAGACAAAATTAGATTAAGGGACTTAATAGTGGAATAGCCATGCTATGATATAGATTAGAATATTGAGGGCAAGTAAACTTTGTATAGGCTATAATCTGATGAAATACACCTCAAAAGGTTAAACAAACATTCTACAAGGGAAAGTGATTTGACCTGGAATTTGATATGGTTCATTTCCACATCAAGATCAAACAGATTAATTAGCTGTTTTTTAACCAAATAAATCCCAGTTGCTTTGAGGAGTGACCACAGAAGGAAACAGAATCTTCAAACCTGAGCACTAGCCACTTGTCCGGGTAGATCCCTCCTAGGTAAATTTTCCAGGTTCAATTAGCAAATGATACAAATAAACCCTCAGGATCTTGGCTAGCAATCTGACACCCTCTGGCCTGCCTGATTCCTTTTTTCATGTTAAGGAAATGCCTGTGCCAGTTCTTGCTGGCTGCAGACTCTGCCAACCTTTGGGGCAACAACTCGCCTGGCTACGTTGTGCACTCAACCAGAAAACTTACTTCCCCTTGCTCTCATCTAACACCAGGATGAACGGCCACATGGCAGTTGTGGGGAAGCCACTTGGAGAGGGTGGGTAATGGTGGAACAATACAACTCTGAGCCAGACTTGGTCAAATCACATTTGGAGAAGAGAAAGGAAGACAATCTGACACCAAATAGACAGCTTAAATTCTTTCATTCAAAACAATTGTACTAAGTTATGCAATCAATGACAGAAAGACATATGAAATTAATAGAAACTTTTTTTTAAATAAGGCAGAGTCTTGGTAATGTGTCTTTGTGAAGGGCTCTGAAGTTTCATTTAAACAACAAATCCCCTGAAAATCTGTAATGCAGAAATTATCTCATTACCATCACACAAAAGAATGCCCATCCCACCCCCTACCCCTGCTGCCTGGGCTTCCTACTCACAGCTGTATTTGAAGAATAGATTTACCAAGAACATTTGGAGAGCGAATCTCAGCACTTCTTTTCCAGGATGAGTGGAGAGGGAAAAAGCATATAATTACATACACAGCCCCTCTGCCATTCAACCGGGATTAACAGATAAAGCAGTTTCTCCCCTTTAGTCGCTCACAAGATAAACCCACAATAGCAACACAAAACCATAAATGATTTGGATAACTTCCTAGGTCTACTCAAGCCATGGCCCACAAAAATCACAGCTTCTTTAAAGGAAATCAAAGGACTTTCCCGACAACGTCAATTGGCCCGTGACCTATCTAACATTCCACCTTCTCCATTCTACCCGTGTGCTGCTTGCTTTGCCCGGGGCTCTGTTTGCTGGGGGCAGAGGCTGCTGCTGACTATGCTGGGGTGGTAACGCAGGGAACCGAGCTGAGAAAACGGCTGTCAGGGCAGGGGAGAAGTGTGGCCGACGTAAACTATTTCCAAAATCTGTTCACAAACCCAAGTCCGCCTACCTGCTGGACTTGAGGCTAGGCCAGAATGCTGACGCTGGGCCAGGGGTAAGAGCTACATGTTAAACCTGAATCTGCCCCAGTTTGTTCCATAATCCAGGGTGAACAACCCAGCAGAGAAATTCAAGGGGATGACATGAACAAGCGATACACCAGGGACTAAAGGTTACACCATACACCAGAAGTTATCTGCCAGTTACACAGGATGTTGCAACAGTAAAGATCAGGCAATCAAACAGCTCTGCATCTGCAGGGAAGCCTCAAAGAAGGACTCGGCATGGTTGAGGACTGTCTCTGTTTCCCAGGATCTACCTGTGTTTGAGGGTCTCTGTGTTCTCCCCGGAACCTCACTGGGCACTTGTGGATCATCTTCATCATCTCTCGGGAATTTTCTGTCGCCAATTTCTGTAACTGTCACCAGGATTTTTAGCCGTCTGCCCAGCCCCCAAGTACACAGAGTGTGCTACAACAGCACCTCTTGCCCCCACACTGTACTGGAGGCCGGGAAACGATCACAGTAACTGGCAAAGATCACAGAGGCACAAAAGCTGGAGGCAGGTCAAAGTCATGACACCTGGACGCCAAGGCACCATGAAAGTCACTGTAATATGGGCTAGCGGTGTGACTCTAGGGGAGGCAAAATCTCCCCACCTGGGAAATGAGAACACTGGATCAGATCAGTGGTTTCTTAACTGAGATGCTGCGAATTTCAGGTGGCCAGGTGACAAAGTTTCAAGGGCCATCACCAGTTCAAAGATGAACAGGTAAAGTGGACTTTGTCCCTCGACCTCACGACCATCTGTTTCAGACAGGGGCTCACGTGAGACGAACCAAGGAACGGGTTCTGCAGTAACTGAAAGAACGGATTAACGCCACAGAAAGTCTGCATCTAAGAACTGAAGGCCCTCCTCGCTCTAAAATTCCATAACACCTTTGCTTTGGGGGGCGGGGAAGCCCTATTAGAAGAAGGCAACTAGGAGCTATTCCAGGGGTTAGCATCGCAGGCTCCTGGCTTCGTTGTGGCCATCTGGGGCACAAACCAGCAGATGGAAGACTCCTGCTCCCTAGATCTTTAAAAACAAAGAAACAAGGAGCTGTCCTGAAACTTCAAACAGGCACCAGCAAGCAGTATTTGAGGGTAGCTGGAATACAAGCCTCCACTGAGCATCAGGTGGAACATCCAAGCCCTGGACAAGAAATCACACCACCGGATTTGCTCACAGTCCTTCTCTCCTGTTCCTACCAAGCTGAGAGCTCCTTCCTCCAGGACACAGTCTCATATCTGCCTGCGGGACTAGGCTGGGCGCTCAGACCCCAGCCCACCTCTGCAAGAGCAGCGGAACGCTGTGGGGCGGGGGGCAGGGGGGGCAAGCCCCTCAGACAGCCCCACCCCACCAGTGGACTCCTGCTGATTAGAAAGCCTTGCTGTGGCCCAGCCAGCCTCTGCGTGAGGCATTCTTCCCTCCTACTCCCTTCCTCTAAGAAAGGTGTCTTTCAAGTGTATCTACAAGGAAACCTGCAGAGGGGAGGCGCTTTCCCCTCTGAACGTGTTCCTTATGCCGCCGGTGATTCATGCACTGGGCTGCTGCTTCCTCAGAGGACTGAGGCGGCTCTGTTCTGCGGGGCTGCGGGAGGCCACGTCAGCAGGAAACGGCCAGGCTGCCGGCTCACACTCAGACGGCTGGAGGAGGCCTGGAGGAGGCGGCGAGGCGCGGAGCAGGGGCACAAGGCCGGCCCCCGTGCCCGCCCCCAGTGCAGGGAGCGCCCGGCCTGGAGACTGCAGGCTGGCCCTGAGCGCCACGCTCCGGGTTATGGTTTCCCTGTTCCTCGCCGTCCCCCCTCCCCCGGTATTTCCAGCTAGAGAGCACTGCCTTTCCCTCCTTCTCCTCCTTTTCTTAGAGGACTTACTGTACTGCATCCAAATTCACATTCGGAAAAGGCTGCCGCAAGCCAAATCAAACCTCGCTGCGGCTCTGGGCTGCGAATCCGATGGAGGAAATGCTGCACAGCCCGGGTCCACCAATCGCTGCAGCAGCCCTGACACGTGTGAGTCAGGACGGAAAACCTGACCTCAGGGGCTGACGCACAGGAGGGGCCGCTACAGGCCTGTCTGCCTGCTCAGACACACACACACACACAAAGTACAGTAAACAGCGCCGGCTGGCCACATGTCAATCGGGACACCTCACCAAGGGATTCCTAACCAGCAGTATGCGGATCTCTCTATACAAAGAGCTGTCCCCAGACAGGCCCACGCTGCACTGCACTGTGGCTGGCTCAGAGTTCCAGTACTAATGCCACCCATTACAGGAACCCACATGATTAAGGTGAGTTGGGAAAAATCAGAGGGCTCCTAGGCACCTGGGATAGCTAAGCCAACCTTAATTTGCCTCAAGTTAAACCCTAGGGGCTGTGGGCGAAAAGAAGAAAGGTGACGTTTCTCCAAAACTTCAGAAGCTGAGGGCCTCCCCTTATGCTCTCAGGGAGGGGCTGCAGGGGAGAGCCCCAAAGTCAACACTTTTTCACTCCCAAAATACCAAGTCTGCTAAAGAAAACTGCCTTTCCCATGGAGAAACAGGAGAGAAAGGAAGTGAAGACAGAGCATGCAGGACAGAGAGAATGTTGTGCCAAGGAGAGGAGAGGCCCTGGACATGAGCGTGGGCAGAAGAGAACTCTATACACACACACACACACACACACACACACAGCAGAGGCACGACAAAGGCTGGCCGACCCCATCAGTCCTGGCAGACACAAAGAGCAAGAGCTAAGCACCCCCGAAAAGCAAAATCCCAAATACAAGATGCAGAGGCATCTCAGAGGGAGCTATAGCAAGAGAGGCATCAGGAGCAAAGCAGAAAAGGAAAAAAATGCAGAGCCAGAGGAAAAGGTCTTTGTGGAAAGAAAGTAGCCGCCGAAACAAACCGAGATGTTACAGGTAGGCAGAGGGTCAGCGATACAGAAGGCATTCCTTTTCAGTTCCAACCACTGGTAATAAGGAAAAAGCAGTCCACCCATGGTTCCCGAGAGTCCTCGGCATCACACCTGCAGGGGCTGCGGCCTATCTCCAGTGGCTGTCCCCAACGCCTAATGTTACAGTCTGCCACATCTCACTTTAAGCAAAATCAAATAACTATTTCTACTTTGATTAGCTACCATAGGCTTTAAATAAATATGAAGGGGCATCAAAAAGTTGATGGAGGCGCCAGGGTTGAGCCAGCATTCCATAGGAAGGCCAGTTCCAGTCCCAGCTACTCCACTTCGGATCCAGCTCCCCCCTGCTAACATGCCTGGCAAAGCAGGAAAAGATGGCCCAAGTGCCTGGGCTCCTGCACCCAGATGGAGTTCCAGGGTCCTGTCTCTGTCCTGACCTAGTCCAGGCCATTGAGGCATTTGCAGAGTGAACCAGCAGATAAAAGCTCTGTCTCTCCCTCTCTCTCTCTTTCTCTTTGTAACTCTGCCTTTCAAATAAACAAATAGTTTTTTAAAAATTGAGGAGAAAGGAATGAAAAGATCATGTAAATTATTAACTCTGTGACAGTCTCTTGTATTTACCATGTTCATGGAAGAATAAAGCCCTGTTTAACTTCGGTAAGACTTCAAACCATCTAAAAAAATAAAAACCACGAAGTCTCCTATATGTCTTCTACACCTAGAATATATTTAAATTAGTTTTTATACAAAGCAAGTGTTTGAAGGCAGATGGGCTAGATCTAAAGATCATGTGGTTAACACTGTAGGCAAAAGAGAAAAAGAAGAAGGGGTGGGGTGCAGAGCATAAGTAAGGAAAGCTAAATATTTTCCATATAAATGTTAGAAAGCACATAATAAAAGTCCTGAAGTTGGCATCCTGTTGTTAATAGGATAATTCTGTAACAGTAAGTACAACAGGGGTGAACAAAACAGAAGAGAAACCAAGGGATAACACTGGCAAACATACACATGTATGTCGCAAATACACATCTACATACTCACAGAAACATACACCTGTGTCTACATACATCCACACACTTACAGAAGCATGCACACAGTATAAATGTGTGTCTACACGCGGATACACACTCATCTACGAGCTCACCAAAATAAATAAGCCTTTTGGTATACTAAGACAGACATTTTGCTGAGAAGATTAAACTAACAAAGAGCATCACAAGATTATGACTTGTATCTAAATCCTCCAGGGCATGCTAAGAAGTGATGATGTTTAAACAAATTAGTCATATTTCTACAACTGAGAAGTAAATAGAACAGAAAGCTGTTTCAATTTTTTCAGACACATGAAATGGCTATCCAAAAAAAATTAGGAAAAATCCACACAGGCCTGTGATTTTTTAAAAAGATCTAATTAAATCTAGATGAGAAAAGTGAAAGCTCAATTAGTTTATTTCATCGATTCCAAGCAACCTTTTTTTACATTTATTTCACTGATTCCAAGTAACTTTTTTATTCACATTTTTACATCTACTGAAAATAGAATTTATCTTACAGTGTAATTGCTATTTACTTTTCTCTTTTGTAGAGTTACATAAAGTAGGGATGCATTTTAAAAATCAATGGCATAATAGATTCAATGACAGCAAACAATGCTAGGAAAGAAGGCAAAAAGGACAGCCATGTGTCATATAGTTGTAGGCTACATAGTGACATTTCTGTCAAAGATGTATCACATATACAATGGTGGTCTCAAAAGATTATGGCACCTAGGGACACCATAGCTGTCTTCATTCATATATATACTTTATGATCTTCACACAACAACAAAATCGACTTGGGACGTACTTGTTAGAACGTATCCCGTCATTCAGGGAGCCATGACCACGTTACAGATGAGAGACAAACAGCAAGTTCATCTTACCGAGCACAATGGGTAAGAGGGAGCAGGGGAGTAGAGCCAATACTTACTTACATGGACCTCTGTTTCAGGCAGTATACCAAAGATGACTGAGTGCCACTCTGTGCTTTTTTCACTCACAAATAATTCAATACTCAGATACCAGTGACATAAAAACAAAATCCACCAAAGTTTCTCTGAAGAGTCATGCTAAATGTTTAGGACAATATTATCTTTAAAAATATACTGGACACTAATTATATATAAATCTCCAGGTATGGGTCCCACACAGTATTATATTTTTTTAAATCTCAAGTGATTCAAAAGTGCAGCCAAGGTTGACAACTGGTGATATAAAGCACATACAAAGCATATACACCAGATACACAAACTTTTAAGTGGCAGTCATTAAAATATAAAAGAAAAGGTGAAAGATTTATACGATCTGAAGAGAAACCAGAGTAAACTTAATTTTTTTTCCATTTGTACAGGGGTAACGCACTGTATTAAATATGTAAGGTCTTATCTACATGGGTTTGATTACAGAACTAATAAAGTATTCTCTAAATAATGAAAAAAAATAAAAGAAAAGAAAAAATATACTCTGAGTAATTTTATTTTCTTTTAAGTCAAGTTAACATGCTAATAAAATTTTATAGAAATTAATGTAGTACCTAAAGGAAGAGTCTCAAATAACATTTTACTTTCAAACAGAAAAGGCTAGGCATGAAGTGCTTAAAATTTGTCCACATGAACCTATTTAGGTAAAGTTTTAGTATTTTCATGAAAACTGGGACAGTTAAACGACAGAGGACACTAAAGGAATTAAAGTAAGAAATGAAAGAGAAACCGGCCAGTAGGTAGAATTTTAGAAAGTATCTGCTTCAATCATCTTATTTTGAGGCGACAAAATAAGGCCCTAACCTATGGAACCAGACTGAATAAAAAAGGAAGCTAAACCGGTATCAGAGGACTCTCCACGTCTCAGAGCCAGGTTCTGACTGGTTTCTTCACTTAAAATAAAAAACAAAAATTAAAAACATCATCAAGTAATTTTTTTTTTTAACTGGGTGAGTTCAAGTCCAATGACCTCTCATGTGAAAGTTGATTAAAAAATAAAAAGCTGCACAAAATCTAGAGTACATGGAAGGTGCAGTCAGTAAGATTCGCATCAACAAAGGGAAACAGGCTTGAAATAAATTTAAAGAGGCCAAGATTAGCAAAGCTGTTTTACCCTTCCTTCTGAGCCATTCCCTATGTCTCCTAAATATATTTATCCAGAGCTACTTTTCAGCACTTTGGCTCAAATTCTAAAGAATCTCATTTTCTTCAAAGTCTATTCTATGGTTAATTACTTGCATTCTAACTACTCTGGGTACAGCCAAGAAACAGGTAGAATGCACCTGTTGTTCTTGAGTTACAGCTGAGATGGAGGCTGGCATTCTATTCACTTCTGAGGAATGTTAATTGCTGATACCAGCTTGACAGGTGCAATAAGAAGAAAAATGATCAATGAACTCCACTCAAAAAATAGAACTCACCTAGAGAATGAGAAAACTTAGTTTTGTTCCACAATTTCAAAAAAGTTGGTCTGAAAATCAACAGTTTGACCCTTGAAATAGGTTTGTAAAACAGGACCCAAAGAAACTTCAAAATTTCTACAATGGTCCTCTGTCCATATGGCAGGAAAAGAAAAAAAGAAGATGATGATGATGTATACCCTCATCTTCCATACTACTGAAGAATCACTCCTGGACCTCAACTGCGCTCACGGCTTGCTTCACCACTCCTGCAGGCAGTATACATCACTCCAGATCACTGCTGCTGTAGAGTTCTCCTTATTTCAAATTCTGAGTCACTTCCTTTCTCCTCTGTTTTATGCTTTAAAACTTTCCTGTTTGGGGCCTGCACTGTCACATAGTAGGCCACACCTACACCTGTGGCACAGGCATCCCATGTGGGTTCGTGTCCCGGATGCTCCTCTTCCAACCCAACTCTCTGCTTATGGTCTGCCAAAGCAGTGGAAGATAGCCCAAGTGCTTGGGCCCCTGCATCCATGTGGGAGATCCAGAAGAAGCTCCTGGCTTTGAGTGGCTCAGCTCTGGCCGTTGCAGCAGTTTGGGGAGTGAACCAGCAAATGGAAGACAGCTTCTTACTAAAGTGTGCCCTAGGAAGCATTAGATGATGACTACTTGAGTCCCTGACACTAATATGGGAGACCTACATTGAGTTCTTCGCTCCTGGCTTTGGTCTGGCCCATACCTGGCTGTTGTGGGTATTTGCATAGTAAATCTGCTAATGGAAGAACAATCATTCTCTATCTCTGCCACTACTTTTAAATAAAAACATAAGAAAAAAAACCTTGGTTTAATGAGGAAAAGGGGCTATCTGGGCACTTTCCAAAGCTATGAAACTTCTTAAAGACTTTAAAGTTTGCCGCAGGATACAGAGCCCAGGAGCGCAGCGTGTGCAGTGTGATGCACTCGGGAATGTGCAGCAGCAGAGTTTCTTGAGTGCTCCTGAGCTTCAGTTAACCAGAGATTCTCAAACTTCAGTGCCTATTAGAATTAACCTGGGATTTAGAAACTGCAAGTGCCACTAATTCCCTAAAACAAGGATTCCCCTGAGATGAGACTATATGACAGTTCTACATAATTAACCTGGACACTGACTTTTTTTTTTTTTTTTTGACAGGCAGAGTTAGTGAGAGAGAGAGAGAGACAGAGAGAAAGGTCTTCCATCCGTTCGTTCACCCTCCAAATGGCCGCTACGGCCGGCACTGCGCCGATCTGAAGCCAGGAGCCAGGTGCTTCCTCCTGGTCTCCCATGCTGGTACAGGGGCCCAAGCACTTGGGCCATCCTCCACTGCTTTCCCAGGCCATAGCAGAGAGCTGGCCTGGAAGAGGAGCAACCAGGACAGAACTGGCGCCCCAACCGGGACTAGAACCCGGGGTGCCAGCGCCGCAGGCGGAGGATTAGCCCAGTGAGCTGCAACGCCGGCCAACATTGACTTCTAAACATTTTATTTTAATTTCCTTCAGTAATCTGGCCATGCAAAAGTTAGAAACTACAGTGTTAATACTATCGGTTTTAATGTTCTGAGATGTCAAACATGTTCTTTTCCTTAAGGATATGATGTAAGAACTGTGTCATTCAAAAGTGGAATGCTTGGGGGTGAGCGTCTTGTCTAGAGGATAAGATGCCCCTGGTTTCACACCACAGTGCCTGGGATGGATTCCTGGTTCCAGCTTCAGACTCCAGAGTCCTGCCAGCACAGATCCTGGGAGGCAGCAGTGTTGGTCCAGGTAACTGGGTAATCGCTGCCTCTGTGGGAGACCTGGATTGAATTCCTGGCTCTTGCCAACAGTTCTGGGCATTTGGGGAATGAACCAGCAACTGGGAGCTTGCTTGCTCTCTTTCATTCTCTCTGAATGTGTTCATGCTTCTCAAATAAAGAAACAAAAAATGAATGTTTTACCCAAAGAAGTGGATTGTCTTGGTCATTAAGAATAAATTAACCAAACTAATCTCAGATATTGATTTCTAATTCAGGAGGTACAGTGCTATGCTTTTGCTATATTTTATTGGCTTTTTTTTACACTATTTCATGCTTACACTCAAAGACAATTTAAGTATAAACATTTGAATACAATACCTGAGAAGATTGCTCCTCCTTAACCTGAGACAAATTCTAGCTATGCCTAAGTACTTGTTTGGTTCCCACTGTGCCATAATGTAGCAGGAACAGAAAATTTACAATGTTAGACCCAGTATAAGACACAACGAGTCAGTGTTCAAAAACCCAACCCTGGATGACTGTTAGCCTCTGCATCTCAAGAAATGAACAAAGGGTCAGCACTGCGGCTAGTAGGTTAAGCCTCTGGCTGCAGCACAGGCATCCCATATGGGAACCAGTCCAAGTCCTGGCTGCTCTACTTCTGATCCAGTTCTCTGCTAATGATCTGGAAAAGTAGTGAACGATGGCCCAAGTCCTTGGGCCTCTGTACCCAGAAGATCCTGACTCCTGGCTTTGGATCAACCCAGTTCCAGCCACTGTAGCCATTTAGGGAGTGAACCAGTAGATGGAAGACCTCTCTGTCTCACCCTTTCTCCGTAACTCTGCCTCTCAAATAACAACTCTTTAAAAAAAAAAAGAAAAGAAAGAAATGAACATGCAGAGCTTAATTCAGCATTTACACGAGGTAAGCAGACCCACTATGATGAAAACTGTAAAACAAAATAGGAAACAAAATTCATCTGGTCAGTCCTTTAGCCAAGGATAACATTTTCACCTGAATACATATGAGGAAAAATGATTATACATTTATCAATTTTCTACTGCTATTTTTCCCAAAGACTTCTGCACCTGATGCTAGTCCTCCTCTTGTCTATAAATATTAATATAAATTATTTACACACTAAATGTAAGTTATAATCTGCTGATACATGAAAAACATTTAAATAAAATAAAAACACAGAAATTCCTATAGCCAGAAAGAAACCACAAAAATGATATTAACACTGGCTTTGCACTACAATATTCTGAATATCCATAAAGATAACATATTTAGATTGTGGCATGCTTCCATTTTAACTCAGAAACAAAAAGACTTGAATACTTGAGGATAAATCACTTTTCTCTCCGAATCACAGAAGGGGGAGTTAGAATGTGTCCAACCACACAAGAAACAAGGAGGGCACATCCAGAGAGCTCAAAATTACGAGTCATACAGGTAACCGCACAAATACAGATGGTCCCCGGGGCCAGTTTTCCATGCTTAAATGGGTCCAGAAGAAAGGATCAGAAGAAAGGGCCAGTGTTGTGGCACAGCAGAGTAAGCTGCTGCCTGTGACACCAGCATCCCATATCAGAGTGTAGGTTCCAGTACCAGATGCTCCCCTTCCAACCTAGCCGTTAATGTATCTGGGAAGGCAGCAGACGACAGAGGGGCCAAGTACTGGGACTCCTACTACCCATGTGGTAGACCAGGATGGAGTTCCTGGCTCCTAACTTCTACTTGGCCAACCCCTGGCTGTTGTGGCCATCTGGGGAATGAACCAGTGGGTAGAAGATCCTTCTCTCTACCTCTTTGTCACTCTGCCTTTTAAATAAATCAGTCTTCAAAAGGCAGGGTCCTGGGGTCTGGCACTGTGGCTTAGTAGGCTAATCCCCAACCTGCAGCGCTGGCATCCCACATGGGCGATGGTTCCCGTCCTGGTGGCTTCTCTTCCAATCCAGCTCTCTGGAGTGGCCTGAGAAAGGAGTACAAATGGCACAAGTGCTTGGGCCCCTGCACCCATGTGGGAGACTGGAAGAAGCTCCTGGCTTCTTCCTGGCTTTGGATCAGCTCAGCTCCAGCCATTGCAGCATTTAGGGAGTAAACCAGCGGATGGAAGACCTTTTTTCTCTCTCTCTCTCTCTCTCTCTCTCTCTCTCTCTCTCTCTCCCTCCCTCTCTCAGTAACTCTACCTCTCAAATAAATCTTTAAAAAAAAAAAAAAAGCAGAGTCCCCATTTACTCAACTATCTCCAAATCCTCACAAATCACTGAGAATTCTTTTTAATCCATTATGTCCCATCATCCTTCATACAGAACACACAATGACTAAAATTGAGGAATAAAATTACAACTTCTGGTAACTCTGAAATAAATATTATATCACTGAAATATTCACAGAATTCAAAATTTGGGATTTAATGGCTTAAAGAAGAAATACTCAAAATGAAGAACAAAACCAAATACACACACTTTTAAAAAGTATGACTCTTTTACCCTCTTTGTTCATAGTAATGTTTGTCCAATTAGGACAGTGAGTACAAAATGTTCAGTAACTTTCATTTATGTTGAAGGACAAACATTTTTCTGAAAGACCATATCATCTCCACATCTTAAGGAAATTGTACCACAGCTTATCCAGTGTCCATGGAGACTATCCCCTCATTCTCTTTAGTGTGCTCTCATTGGTCACCTAACTGAGACATCTCTAAAATCTCTTCCTGCTTCCTCATCCCACCCCTCTGCCACTACCCAGACCCCTCTCACTGCACTGTTGATGGGAAAGGGAAAAACTGTGAGCCAGGTTTCATTTAATTCAGTAACCAGGCTCATTGAAGTGTGCTTGTTTCCTGGTCGGACACAGAGTTTAGTGGATGTTAATTATTACAGATAAACGTGGTAACTTTAACTGCAAGAAAACATTAGTAAAATGAATCACCTAAGTTAAAATATGAGGAAACTTCAAAAAGTGGTGAAATATGGAATTAAAAAGTGAACTTATTTTGCTACAGAGATTTTAAAAGTCATACTTGGGTTTCAAAATGTTTTGCACCTAAACAAATCTATCTTGTAAATCCATTTTATATGAACTTTTTGAAGTTCTCTTGTATTTGCTAATAACACAAAAATACAGAGTCTGGCAAAAGTTAGGGTAGCATTTATTATTAAATAGCCTTAAACATATTTTCCAAACTGTGTTCTCCAAGACTAATTATCTTAATTTGAAGAACTGAGGTAAAAATAACATTTAACTACCTCTGTACAACAAACAAACCAAAAAAAAAAAAATCCTTTCATGAAGTAACTAAGAGAATTTTTCATGAATCTTGAACAGTACTGCTACAGTTGACTGTGCATGCCCTCCTCAAACGCAAATGTTGAGACTTTAACTGCCAAAGTGATAATATTAGAAGCAAGGGCCTTAGGGAGGTGATGAGGCCATGAGGTAGGACCTCATGAATGAGATTAGCGCCCTTATTACAGAGATTCAAGAATGGACCTGGTCCTTTCCACCATCTCGGGGTGTAGTAAGAAAGTACTGGCTAGGAAGCAGAAACCAGGCCCTCCTCAGCACCAAATAGGCCAGTGTCTTGATTTTAGACTCCCTGACATTCAAAACTCTGAAAAATAAATTTCTCTAAAGCACTTTGGGTACACTAGACTGAACAGACTAAGGCAAGTATATTAGAAAATGACTTTCCTTTACTTGGAATGCCTGGTGTGTGCCAGACACGATGGCAATATGGAGACAACCAAGATTTGACCTTTACTGGTGAAGAACTCAATCCAGTCTGCTTCAAAGTCACTTCTGACATGAACTCTTGTATTTCAAGTTGTAAGAATAAGAACAAGAGTGAAAAACAAAAAAAGAATAAAGCAAGAACTAAAAGACATCAAACTGTGAAATAAGACGTGGCAGACAACAGAGGTAATGTGACACTATTTGCTCTGCTGAAGTATGTGACACGCAAAGGTTTGTGACATTTAAAGAACTCCAAGCATCAGTATCTCCGGAGATGACATTTTAATCACTTTTAACAAGCCTGTAGGCAAAAAGGTAAAGAAGCTATACTTCTAGTGCTTAATTTTTAAATACATCATTTTGAAGTGTTAGGATGGAAACAAACAATACGTAAAAAATCCTGTCAACTCAAGGTCACATGGCTTTCTGAAACACCTTAAAGCAAGAGATAATAAAAAGGAAGGGTCATTCAGTATCTGTCCATAATGAAGACCTAAAGCATCATAATGGCTTTTTATTGGGCCCTCACTGTAACTCAAAATCTGTTCTTGGTGCTGTCTACACAGTATCTCCCTTAACGCTCAACAATCCTTCAAAGCAGGTGCTATAGCAATTCTACAGGTAAGGTACCTAAAGTGTAGAGAAGTTAAGGAGCTAGTTCTATAATATACAGCTAACATGCAGGGAACTTCCAGACCAGACAAACTCACTCCAAAACCTTTAATGATCATACCAATATGATCTTACTGCTTTCCATTTGTACTGCTAAGAGCAGGCTGCACTAAATAAAGATTAAAAGAATGGAATTTAATGGAAATGTAAAAGGCAAGGCCTAAAGCAGGGGAGGCATACTCAGAGAAACTGCTTTACTGGATACAATAAGAGGTTGAAGCCTGTCTGAATAGGGCTGCTCAGGCAGAGTGTGAGAGTTAACTGCTATTATTCAAAAGAAAAGCTACAACCAAAGCCTCAACTACAACAAAACTTACTTTAAATGCATGAAACAGTGGGCCCATTGTTTTTAGCTAAAATCCTATATCTGAAAAGTAGCCCACAGACCTCCATCTGAAATGTCTGAACTGGTGCCATCACCAGCAACCCCATGGAAGTAAATTGATTATAAATAAGCAATGGAATGGAGGCTATCCTACATAAGTAGGATAATAAATCATCACCCAGAATTAATCATGCATTCTCTCCAAGAAGAAAACAATCAGCAAAGATGTGCACATCACTACTCTTCAATGATGATAACAATCATGATGGATCTCATAATCCCTTCAAGTATGATCTGCATCCCCATTTTAAGAGAGGAAGGGACCAGGGAGTTACACTATAGCTCCTTTACTCTGAAAACATAATACCAGTTAGCTTTTATATCTTCTAACAAATCAAATCGCTAGAATTCTGCCTGGAGGAAAAGGCGAAAGTCTAGTGATGTTATAACAATGGGTAAAGTTTTTGTCAATGGTTTGAAACCCCATCACTATGTAAACATAAGAATAAACAAGAGAACCAGGAAGGTCAGAAGGAGAAAGGCAGCCGACAGACTGAGTACCTCCCTTACAAGGGGCCCCTCCTGGGGAAGCAGCAGCCTGGCACTGGGGTAACCCAGTCCCGGGACCTTACTCAACCCCAGCACTCAACCCCAAACAGTTGTGCCCAGAATCCGAAGTTTTCCTCCCACCCCTTCCAGAAACCGGACTATACATTCTGGGTCCACAAGTATTTACCAGCCCTTGTGGTATCCACTGGGCTGCTAAACTTCCAGATATTCCACAGCAAGCCGTGACCTATAAAAGGCCTATCAGGACAGCATGAGATGCCTATTTGCAACAAGTCATTGTGCGTCTGTCTGTGTGTGGGGGAAAAGCTATATCACACTCAAAGTCCCCAAATATTTCCAAGATCAAGTATATTCCAAAGCTAAACGGGCTTTTTCTCTGATATTTCATAGGGAAATAATGCATCCCATCATGAGAAAATGAAAAAACTGAACAAAGCAAACACACACAGAAGTAAAAGACTCGTTTGTTTTGAAGTCAACGTTTAATAGTTATAAGATGAGCTGAAAAGTTGTTGGAGGAATTCAGATTTTTCTAGAAACTCAGACTCTTTGGGCTCAGAGCCTCCCTGGAAGGATGAGAACTAATTCTCACCATACACAACTCAGGCGCAATCTGAAAGACGGGCTTGGCACTAAGGCTATCCTGGGCAAAAGACATGGCATTTTTAATTCTAAATATTTTTCAAGTGAGGCCTAACTGTTCACAATAACACCTCAGCTTGTTAGTAATCCCCACAAATGCTCCAAAGGCAAAGAAGTAAGCTTTCAAGGCAGTTTCTTAAGTAGAAAAACAAACTCACCAAATCTGTTCTTATAATAGGAAGAACAGTTCCATTCACAACACATGCTACTAGTCATTAAATCAATTGTACATCCAATACAATCAAAGTTTGCAAAGATTCAGAAGGAGCCATTAATAACTTCCGTTTCAAACCACCCAAGTATTTTTGGTCAAAAAAAAAAAAAAAAGGCTTGTAAATTTAAGCCAAGGCAACTATTAGAAGCAGGCTTCAGTTACAAATGGCAGATCTCTTCCCAAGTTTTAAGTTAGCAAAACAGAATTCTTCACTTGAATGCAGAGTTTACATTAAAGGAATAGAGCACATAGAAGCTTGCTTCTGAAAGTACATTCCATTTCAGTTTATAAACCCCAGCCATGACACCATTCATGTCATTTCACAATAAAAAAAAAAAAAAAAGCAAGAAACAACCTGAGTTCTCCAACACCTGTCATGACATTTTTAGGAAGAATGAAAGGTCAGTGTTTAATGTGCTAAATAAGTCTAACAAATGCTGTGAAAGTACCAAACGTGGGGGGAAAAGAATGAAGTGCATTAAGGTCCCTGTGACATTCTGGATGCTGAATCACACACAGAGGGGCGGGGGAGGGAAGACAAATGAGGAAATTCAGGAACGTGGAACCGCTCCGCTCTCAATGGTGTCATTCATAGAGCCACTGAGTTCATCAATGATACAGTTCCCACACTCACTGGAGCAGAGGAGAATTGGACACAGAGCTACAGAAGGCTTACAGAGAATGAGTAAGAGAGGACAAAGTTCCACATTCTAACGGCCTCAAGCTACAGCCATTTTGGAGCAGAACCCTAACCTTCACGTTTTCCTCCTACCTCACACTCTGCTGTCATTTAGTTATTTTGAGGTCTCAATCCACAGGACCCATGTTAGCAGAGTAAATCATTAGTGTAAAATATATCTGGATTATGTTGGACAAGAACTAAGAGCAATAATTTTAAATATTATTATTTAATAAAATAATAGTGCTTCCTAAGCATTTTTACATCATCATGATATTCACCTACTTTCTTCAGGCCCAAATCTGTATATGACAGTCCTGAAACAAATAAAATGTGTAGTATTACTTTAGGGTCCTGAGGTCGGCATTGTGGCGCAGTGGGTAGAGCTGCTGAGTGATGCTGGCATCCCATATGGGTGCTGGGTTGAATCCCAGCTGCTTCACTTCCAATCCAGCTCCCTGGGAAAGCAGCAGAAGGTGGCCTAGGTCCTTGGGCCCCTGTACCCACATAGGAGACCTGGAAGAAGCTCCTGGCTCCTGGCTCTGGAGCTGCCCAGCTCCAGCCGTCGCAGCCATTTGGGGAGTGAACCATTGGATAGAAGTGCTCTCTCATGTCCCTCTCATTCTCTCCCTCTGTAAATTCAGCCTTTCAAATGAATAAATAAATCTTAAATATGTACATATATGTGTGTATATATATTTAGAGAGAGGGTCAGGATGAAAAAGACTTTAGAAATTCAACATGTAAATGACTAGTTAACTTCAATTATCTAAAATATCTGAAATTTGAACACACTATAGCGACTTTAAACTCCCACCAAAACAGTAAAATGTGGAAGAAAAATCACCATAGGGCCAGTGCTGCAGCACAGCAGGTAAAGGCCACTGGCTGCATACTGACATTCCATACTGGCGGCAGTTCATGTCCTGGCTGCTCCACTTCCAATCCAGCTCCCTGCTAATGCCCTGGGAAAGCACTGGAAGATGATCCAAGCTCTTGGGTTCCAGTACCCACGTGGAGACCTGTGGCTCCTGACTGCATCTGGGCCACTGGGGCCACCTGGGGAATGAACCAGCAGACAGAAGACCTCTCTCTCTCTCTCTCTCTCTCCCTCCTTCTCCCTTTCTTTCTCATGCTGACTTTCAAATAAGTAAGTCCTGAAACGATGGGGAAGGGGAAGGAAAGGAAATCCCCACCCGTGATGCTAACACCAGAGCCAGTCAAGACTCCAGTCAGCATCACGAGGCTATGTGGCAGGAGAATGGGCTAGAGGAGACACACTTCCTGTCACTGCCCAACTCCGAGTCTCGGTCAAGGGCTATGGAAAGCTTTCCATGTACAACCAGGCTGTGCAGCGCTAACCTCTGCCTGCTCCTCCAGAATTCACAAAGAGATCGGGATGCACGGCAGTGGCCGGGAGCGCTCTTTGACAAGACAGACCTAGCGCCCTCCAGGAAGCACAGTATTTGTTTTGGCTGGAGGACTTCACAGGGAGCACACGATGGCCCAGACAAAAAGATGACATGTGTGGACAGGAAGGAAGGCTGCATTGCCAGCACCTCAGCCCAGGCAAGGATATGAAAATAATGAGAAAGACCTGCAGCTGCCCTCGATTAATTCCTGAATTTAAGCAAAGGCAAGGATTCATACTGATTGCTCAGACCTTTTTTTCTCTAACAATTAGTTCTTTATACAACGTCATCTGGCCTAGGAGAGAAAAATCTTTTGTCTAGGATGCCACAGGTATACTGCTGTCTCCAAGAGAGAATAAACTATGGCCTTCTGTGGCCCCCTCAAGACCTATGATTCACGCTTCATGGAAAATATTGAGAAATATTCCATTAGAAATGAATCTGCTTTCACAGCATATTGTGTGCTTCCTGCGTTTTTCCTCCTTCATTATCACCAAGGACATTCCTATGAAAACAAAACCTTTTCTCCCAGGGTAACCATATTCTTCAATATTAATATGCCACTCCTCTTTGCATCACATGGTCTGCTTGTACAACCCTAACTCAAGTATTCTACTTTTGTTAACAATGTGTCCATCTTTTTCCCAAGATCCTGTCTTTACCATTCACTTTCACTCTGCAGACTGTCCTGCCCAAAATGTCTACTCCAGGAACACACTTTGTTCTTGTCATAAGCCTGAAGACAATGGTGTCCTCCCTGGGGTAAAGCCACAGACCCAGGCAATAAAGAACTCAGGCTATTAGGAGGCCAGCACTGTGGTATAGTAGGTTAAGCCAATGCCTGTAGCACCAGCATCCCATATGAGTGCTGGAAAGGGTCCCGGCTGCCCAACTTCCAATCTAGCTCCCTGCTAATGTGCCTGGGAAAGCAGTGGAAGATGGCCTAGGTCCTTGGACACCTGTTCCATTCTGGGAGACCTAGAAGAAGCTTCCGGCTCCTGGCTTCAGCCTGGCCCAGCCCCAGCCATTGTGGCCATTTGGGGAGACAGTCTCTCTCTAACACTACTTTTCAGATAAATAAAACAAATATTTAAAAAACAGAAAGAACCCTGCTCCCCAAGTCCTAGCAGGGCACTTGAGTCCAAGTCCTGGCCCCTGTCATTCTGTCCTGCGCCACTTGCACTGTCGGGAGTAAGCATAGAAGCTCCCACTGGGAATGGATCAGTGTGCCTGCAACAGTTCCTGAAGAGTATACCAGTTACTGACATGGACTCAAAGGTAAAAGGAGGGGTGGAAGCAAGGTTAGTATAATGAGTATATACAAGCACAGAAATACACACATGCATGCACGCATGCACGCGTGCTTCTTATGACACAGAGAAGTAAACTGGGGTAGCAGGAAAGGGTGGATTTATATATATGGTCATTCAGTGATTGGGTTTTACAGATCCTGTTATACACACCGAATCACAAGGGACACAGCCTACTGGCCAGTGCATGGGCTCCAACGTTACCATCACCAAAGACTCAATGGTTTTCTTACTAAACTGAAAATCTCAGCTTTCTTCTATATTGTTCACTTTTCATCTAGTTTTTCTAGAGTGACCATTTTTTAAAGCTACCAAGAGGATTCTATAGTTAAAATATTTATATTGACAATATGTATTTATTATAGTATTTCAAGTACGTAGAATATTCTAGATCTCAAGTTATCTTAAAGTACTTACTTTTTCTCTCCTTTGAGCTAAAGTTTCATCATACTGTTCACTAATAAACATTAGCATTTTATTGTTGTTGTTTTAATTTTATTTTTAATTGAGAGAGAGAAACCCACAGCAGCCATGGCAGGAAACTAAAGCCAAGTGCAAAGAATTCAACCCAGGTCTCCCACGTGAGTTGCAGAGATCCAAGTATCTGATCCATCATCATCTGCTGCCTCCCAGGCTCTGCATTAGCAGAAAACTACAATCAATAGTGGAGCTGCTATGGTTTTTGTTTTTAAAAGGTTTAGAATACCAAAGATCAATTTCAGGGACACAAGGGTCAGAAAAACACAATCAGCAAAAAAAGGTCATTAATGAAATGATTAAATTAGCTCAGGCTGGCTGCAACTGAAACTCGCTAGGCTTGATTCTCTAAAACCATTCCTTTCTCCAAAAAATCTTTCTAAATTTTTGTTTATAGATACCAAAAACAAGCAGAGAAACTCCTAAGCAGCATGCTCTGCTATAATGCAAGGCAATTGAAAAATGACTGCTTCCGTGCAGCTTACTCCAGGTAGCTTTAATGACAGAATAGGGGCCAGCATTGTGGTTGAGTAGTAAAACCACTGCCTGGCACATCAGCATCCCATACAGGTGCTGGTTCAAGGCCCGGTTGCTCCACTTCCAATCCACTGCCTGATTAAGGCCTAGGAAAGCAGTGGGAGATGGCCCAGGTATTTGGGCCTTTACCACCCATATGGACACCAGATGAAGCTTCTGGCTCCTGGCTTAAGCCTGGCCCATTGCTGGCCATTGTGGCCATCTAGAGCACGAACCAGCAGAAGGAAGATCTCCCTCTCTCTGTCCTTCTTTCTCTGTTATCCTTTCAAAATAAATATATATTTTTTTTTAAATCAAAGAAAATAAAGTCCTTCCTTGTTTGTTTATATATTTATAAACAAATCCAGGTATTAAAAATTAAGACCACTTGCGCAATCCCCATCCAATCAGTGACCTAACACTGGTCTTAAGTAAACGTCAATTTACCATTTGCCCCACATTCCCAATCAATGGCAAAAAGAGCTACTACAAACAGTGCTTTCCAACACAGTAGTGGATCTGGATTATTCTTCATACACAGAACTCCATATGCAGCAGAGGACGGAAGTAATCTCTTTCCAAAGTGAACTAGAGAGAACAAGAATTGATGTGACACAACATGAAATTTGTGTCCTAGGAGATGTATTTAACTGCACCCAAGAAGCCTCACTTACAGCTGGAATTTACTTGGATGACAAGATTTTATAGAGTCTAGAAAACACTGTAATACAAAGACTTCTGGAGATACTGAAAAGGGGTATTTCACATGTGGGAGGGACATGAATCTTTGGGGCCAAGGGTTGACTGGTGAGCAGTTTTCTAAGATGGTTCCCCCGATTTGCCTCCAGGTATTCAGGCCCCTAGAATACTTTCCCTAGACTGTGACTTTCCCTAGAGTGTGGACTGGATCTGCTAACTCTCTTGCCACTCCACCCGCCACCACAGAAGCTGCTTCTACCCACCCCATTGTGAAGCCCACTGAGCAAGGAACCCAAGGGAAACTTCCTACCAAGTAGCTCTCAAAACTGAATCCTGCCAACAATCACTTTGGTGGGCCTGGAACCAGCTCCACCTCCAGAAATGCCTTAGAATGACTGAAGTCCTACCCCAAATCTGGATGCTAGCTTTAAGACAGCTGGAGCCACAGGACACATGTCCAAATCACTGATCCACAGAAACCATAAACATAATAAATAGCTTCAATTTGAGTCACTAAACTGTGATGTGTTGCTCAGCAACACCTAACAGGACCCATACAGACTTTACCATTAAAAGCATCATTTGAATAGTATCACAATAGATATTTAAAACTATTTGATGAAAAATCCAAGATATATTTTCATTCCAGAAAATCATAGGCAGACACACAGAGAAAAGTCTTACTCCCTTAAAATAATAAAGGACAGATCCTTTGATTCGAATGTTTATCACAAACTTCCTTACCTTGAATGCACTGAAGTGTTCCATCCTCTGCTCTGATTGTAAAAGTCTCACCTGGATTAACTTGAACGAGAATAACCTGCCAAAATAACACATTAATTTCAAGTTAATACTAAAACACTTGGGATTTTTCTTCATGTTTTATTAATTTATGTACTATACAAGCAAGAAGTAGGTGGCAAAGAATCTTGTATCAACACAAAATTCAAAAGTAAAAGTCTTAACATTAGTTCAAATTTGGGGCACAGAGTAGATAGCCAAGTAAAATCGCCTATGATGCTTATGATGCTACATAAAAAAATCAATTTACAAAAACAAACATTTTCTTTGGAAAGCACAATTCCTTTTTTCATGAATTTAGAAACAGGTAAAGAAAGGAAACAAACACTAAAGACCACAGTCTATGCTTATAAAGCAAAACTGTACCCAGAAATGAACTTTGACCTAACACGGTTGCGTACCAGTGTACTGACTGGAGCTATAGGAACCTACTATATAACAACAGAAAGTGGTTTATAAGAAAAATCTTGGGAAAAAGAAGTATCTATTCATAGGATCTTGAAACAATAACGAACAGTATAAAATAAGTGAGTAATAGTGTAAGTAAATACCACCAAACAGTCAAATGTTTAAATATATTACTAAAAGTATTTTAGAATGTAAGTATTAATTATTAGATGATTTATTATTACAAGAGAGGACCAAGAGTGGCAAAGTATGTTCTTTCAATAGTCTAAGTTTGAATTCAAACTAAAGAATAACAACAAGACAAGCTAAGTCACTAATTTATATCTACTTACAAATTACAGAAAAGATCCAAAGTTAAAAACTGTAGTTAAAAATCGCCAAATGCAAAGTTACCACTATTAAAAAAAATTGCTGCATACTACTGGAAATGCACAAGCTGTCAGTATCACATTTACCTTCCAGTTCTTGAAGTGGCCTGTGTTCAGCCTCTCAACCATGAAAACACCATGCACACTGTTGCCCTTGTCTGCAGTGCTCTCCCTGCCCACCAGGAACCCCACTCCTTCCTCACCAGCTATTCCTAGTCATCTTTCTAGCTTAGAATACAGCATTTGCCTCTCAGGACAGGGCAGGTCTCCTACTGCTTGGTCGCAAAAATAAAACAACAAAACGCTCTACTTCTTCCTGGAATTTACACTTGCAATTCATTAGCTAAGCAATTATTTTAGTGTCAATCTTTTCTGCTTTAATCTAGGTACTACAAGATCCAGCTGTCTAGCCTAACATTGAACTAACATTGAATAAGTGCTCAATAACTACTTTCATTGAAGGGATCAAAGACATACAACATAAGAAAAATCACTGCAAACAATTATTTCAACTAAAAATTGGGCTCTCATGAAACAGAATTTGAAAGTCAGCTTTATTTATTGTATATACCATAATTTATCTGTTTTGCAAACTATTTATTGAGATCAGACTCTTCTTATCTCTAAAAACTAGACCGTTAGTATCCATTTATTTTGCTGCCTCTAATAATTCATCACAGGAGACACTGCTGGGATATTAAAATTTCTTAGCCAAGAGACATATTAACTGGAAAAAACAGGCTCGGTCAGGCAAAAGCAGCCTAAGCTTTATCCCGGGTACTCCTCATTATCTTGAATTATAAGTTATTTCAAGGCAATTTATTTTCCCTCTACAATAACTGTGTCAATAATCTTTCAGCCTGCAGTATTCAAATCCTCACTAATATAAACACTCTGTGCCATTGTAAGGACTCTAAAGGAAATCCCTTCCGATCTCTGCGGTGATTAAAACATGCCTCTCCCTTTCTTGAAACCGAGCTTTTAATGGCATTCCTTCAACATGAAAATCATTTGAGTTAACTTTATTTTTGCAGAAATACAGATCACAACTCAGTTACAATGGAATTAAATAACATTTCAATAAGGAAAACTATCCTTGTCTTTTTAGTCCTTAGATCAATTAAAGCATCGCTGGTAAAAGGCAGAAACCATCTACTTTGAGCATAAGTCTCCAGGGGTAGGGTTATAGTATATGCCTGGGGAACTAACTAATTGGGGGGAAAAATCAGTCAGTGGACACCAAGACTCTATGTCCCAGATTTTCTTAGACAATCCCAAATTCATATTCTCTCTTCTATCACACTCCTGTCAGACAGTATGTCCTGAATATCAGTTCTAAAAATATAATTCACCAGAATTAGGGAAAGTCCCAGGCCAAAAAAAAAAAAAAAAAAGGATTTCTGAACTGGGGTATGCTGCAGATTGTCACATTATCTGCTTACCATACTGAGGGAAAGTGTCTGTAACAGGTCCTTAGTAGTCACAACACTAGGATATATTCAAAGCATGGCCCGGGGCCATCCAGGCCCCAGAGTCCACTTTCGCCTTCCCCCTCTCTGCTTACTGAGTTCAGTTCCTGACCCCAGCCTCCACTCCCCACTTCTTCAGGGAGAAAGATGATAGGTAAAGGGCTTTTAAGCAACCTACTGAAATACCTCTCTTCAAACGTTTTCTTCAGGTAATTTTCACTGCTACTGAGTTGCTGTGGCAACCAGATTATAATCTACCAAGTTACCTAAGAAACCAGGCAAATCTCCTGTGTCCTAATACCAATTTTTCTTTGTAAGAGCAAAGGCATTACTTGAATAAACCATATTCATCTTGGCACTAAGATATTTCAAAAGAAAGCACTTTATTATACTGTGGGGCAGTGGGGAAAACCTTGCTGTTTTCACTGTCAAACGGACAAGGTTGACACACCAGCCCAATGGCCTGTCCCCGCAATGGACAGGACAGGGCCCGCCAAGACCCCACGAGCCACAGCACCAGGCCTGGCTTCAGGGAAGCTTGAGGAACCTCAGCCACACCCTGTCAGATGGTGCAACTGACCCACTCAACTTTTTGTGTCGTTCAAATTAGTCAGACAGGGTCTCCTCTTCCTCTCCCTCTCCCTCTCCCTCTCTCCTACCCTGCAACCACAAAGCAGGACAAAACTGCTGGCAAGTTCTCTAAAACGCAGAAGGTAAAACATAATGTCACTGTCCAAACAAACATCATCATTTTTTGTCCACTCACTAAGTATATTTTTTCCCAAAGTCAGCATTAAGCCCATTCATGCTGTACCCTACGACTCATCAGAAGAGAAAAAAAAGACAACGATTTTAACCGCTGATAGATTTTTGTTCCCCAGAGATGTTAAAACAGAACCATGCTAATCAAATCATAGGAGCATACTTCAGGCTACTATCGCTTCATCAGATCTGTTTCAAATCCATTAGGGCTACCTGAACCAAGAAGCCCGAAAGCAACAGAAGGCAGTGCGTATCAAGGCTTTGTGAAAAACAAGGAACCACTCTTTCCAAGTCTAAGGAAACAGTAAAACAAGTCAGAATAAATACAAGTGAGCTAACAGCTGAACACAGCAATGCTGAAGAGAAGCGAGATGGAACAGATCTTCTTTTCCAGGACTAAATCCAAATCAACTCTGGTTTTACTCGGGAGAAGAGAAAGGGAAAATGTAAAAGGTGGCAATGTAAACTTTGGGAGGCTGGTGAACCAAAAGATCAGAAGTATCTAAGATGCACCTGGAGACAAGTTCCTAATTTATGCCTCAAATAAAAACCCAGCAGCCACGTAGACTCAGCAGTCCTGCAGTCAATCAGTCCACACGAAAGCTTCTGCTGGGAGACAGCACAGCCTGCCTGAAGACGAACGGTTACATCTGCAGCACTGCTCAGTTATATGCAATCCTCAGACAGGCCAGGAATAAACCATGCAGGGGACGGGGTTCCCCTTGCTCTGAGAGCTTCTTCCACTTGCCACACTTTGGGAGGCTGCTCTGGCTGTTGCTTCTTGGGACCATCATTTGTGGTAGTCCAACAGGTACCTTCGAGGGGAAGGAAATGATATAATCTAAAAGCTGCAGAAGAGTTTCAGGAAGGTAAGGATCCTACCAAGGAGGATCTCACAGCTTTTAAGAAGCAACCTAGGTGCCGGCACTGTGACATAGCAGGTAAGGCCACCACCCGCAGCTCCGGCATCCCATATGGGCACCATTTGGAGTCCCAGCTGCTCCACTCCAATGCAGCTCTCTGCTATGGCCTGAGAAAGCAGTGGAACATGGCTCAAGTCTTGGGCTCCTGCACTCACGTGGGAGACCCGGAAAAAGCTCCTGGCTCCTGGCTTCAGATCAGCGCAGCTCTGGCTATTACAGCCATCTGGGGAGTGAACCAGCGGATGGAAGACCTCTCTCTCTCTCTCTCTGCCTCTGCCTTTCAAATGAATAAATAAATACATCTTAAAAGAAAAGAAGCAGCAGCAACCTATGACTACATGAGAAGAGGAGCAGTACCTATTCACCGGGCTACAGCCTTCTTGAGACATAAACCATGCCTCCCACCCACCCACACATACACAAACCCTAGCTTCCCAAACTCCAAGCTCTTCCCAAGCCCCCGGGTTCAAAATACCCATTCACGAATACCTTAAACTGTCTGTGCCAAGGATCACAGCTGCTCTATGGCAAAACTGAGAACAAACTCACATGATTTTTTTTTAGTCCCCTCTCTTTATTCTCAATCAGAAAAAAGAGAAGTGATAGGCTGCAAGCAACCACGTAACACATGGAAAGAAAATGTCCCAGGATCAGAACTGCACAGCCACTGGGAGGTGATGGGGAAGTAATGACTGCCTCATCCTGCTTATCTTTTCTGTCAGAAACCTGAACTCAAAACTGGTAGGAAAAGAACATTCAAAATCAGGCCACCACCAAGAACACAGAAGAAAATACCTGGCAGATGCAGTCCCGCTTGGTCAACACGAGAAGTAAGATAAAAGGTCTTACTCTGTGTCTTCCAGGGCTTTAGGGTTCTTGTGTTTAAAGCAAGGGGAAAGTGTGTTCCAATGCTCCAAAATGTTTGATTCTCTGATTTCCTCGAAGGACAGAATTCAAAGTTCTCTGTCCACAGACACATCTGTAAAACTATTTCAGCACAAGGCAGGCCACTCTGCTTCTAGGTGTTTTCTTTTTTTTTTTTTTTTTTGACAGGCAGAGTTAGACAGTGAGACAGAGAGAGAGAAAAAGAGAGAAAGGTCTTCCTTTTTCCATTGGTTCACCCCTCAAGTGGCTGCTACAGCCAGCGTGTTGCGCCGATCCAAAGCCAAGAGCCAGGTGCTTCCTCCTGGTCTCCCATGTGGGTGCAGGGCCCAAGCACTTGGGCCATCCTCCACTGCACTCCAGGGCCACAGCAGAGAGCTGGACTGGAAGAGGAGCAACCAGGACAGAATCCGGCGCCCCAACCAGGACTAGAACCTGGGGTGCTGGCGCCGCAGGTGGAGGATTAGCCCAGTGAGCTGCAGCGCCAGCCCTAGCTGTTTTCCTACGATGATTACAAAAATAGCTACTACTCACTGAATAGTGATTATCCACCAGGTAGATATAATTAATCAGATATTACAGGTGGGCAAATTGAGACATAAAAGAGACAAGAAACTTAACTAACGTCACTGGGCTAGCACTGTCAGAGCCAAAACACATGCACCTGTACTTCCCAACACCACTTTCCCCTTTAAGATGTGCGGGCTTCATAAAGCCAGCTCTCTACAGAGCTACTTCAAAAACTACTGTAAAAGAATACAATCATCTGGGTCAAAGGTGCCTCCACAAAGACTAAGTTCTCTTCTAGGAAACCTGTGCTGTAACTCCCCGAAGGACAGCCCCCTTTCCTTCAAACAGGGTACAGCAGTCAGGATGTAAGGGATCCTTTAATTAACAATCACTGCTTTTCCATGGGACAAGATTTATTCTCCCAAAGTCCTTGCCAAGTCCTTTAATTCTCTTAGAACCCTAAGCTGAACCAACAAATCCATCTCTCCATTATCACAATCACTAGATGCTACTTATTGTGACCTAATGGTAAGGATAATAAAAATAAAAGACAACTCTTATGAAAATTGCATCATAAGCTCCTATGCGTCCCCAAAGTCATCGGTCATTAACAAAAAATACTTGAGTGGCTAGTAGGTAACCAAGGAAACACAAAGCAGATAAATAGAGGGGAAAATGTTTCTGCACTGAAATCACACAATTTTATAACAGCAGAAAATATACAGAAAAAAATATATAGAAAAATTCATACAAAATTACTACAGGAATTCAACAGTTGCATTTCATGAAACAAATGCCCTCCGAGGAATTACTACTATGTCTCAGTCTCTTGTTAAATTACTATCATCTTTTTTTTAAAAGCTTTATTTATTAGAAAGTCAGAGTTAGGGCGATAGGAGAGACAAAGAGATCTTCCAACCATTGGTTCATTCCCCAAATGGCTGCAATGGCTGCGGCAGGGCCAAGCCAAAGCCAGGAGCCAGGAGCCTCCTCCAGGTCTCCCCATGTGTGTGAGTGCTATTCTTCACTGCCCTCCCAGGCACATCAGCAGGGAGCTGGATCGGAAGTGGAGTAGCTGGGACTCGAACCAGTTCCCAAAAGGAATATCGGTGTCTTAGGCCGCAGCTTAACCTGCTGTGCCTATTGTTTTTCATTCAAGCAGCAAGCAGACAGACCAACAACTCCCATTCCATGGTTCATTCCCCAGATGGCCATAAAATCCAAGGTTAGGCCAGGGCCAAGCCCTAGGTACTCAAACCAAGTTTCCCACACAAGTGGTAGTGATCCAACCACTTGAGCCACTACCATTGCCTCCTAGGGCCTACACTGGTGGAAAGCTGGAGTAAGCAGCTAAAACAGGGAATCAAACTCAAATACTCCAATAGTAGCAACTGCCATACTAAACACCAGCTCTCATAGCTCAGTCTTAATTCAGCAAATATTAATGAGTTCCCAGGTGAGTTGGGTATTCCTCTAGGCACTGAGGATATAACTGCAGACACACGCTGCAACAAAAGAACTTGTAATGTGATGGAGGATAGGGGTGGGATAATCTTTTAAACAACAATAAAACATTTATAGAGAGTAGTAGTGCAATAAAGACAGTACAATGTCACTTTGTAAGAGGTTTTATGTTTCTACTCCCTCTAACTGTATTGTTTCACAAAAAGTGTTGCTGTTTGCTAAGAATGTAAATACAACATCAACTTGGATGGGAAAAAATGACAAAATGTACAGTGTAATACACTTGGTCCAAAGTGGGTTAAAGCCTCTTTTAAGAGAGCCATAAACACCCAAAGCTACAGTTTCAACTGTAAGACTTTCAAGATAAGAACCAAGAATATAAAAGATCAAAACTCCATGTAAGATTGAGGGGGCGTGTTAGCCTCACTGAGATGGACTGCCCCATCAGCCTTGTGTGTGTAGAGTGCCAGCATGCTCCACCATTTCTTCATTTTATTAAATACACTTTTCAGACAGAACCAAAAACATAACTCATCTTCATTTACTGAAAATCACATTCACTGAAAACAAAGTTTGCTCCCTGCCATCCCCATGTCAGGGGTAGTCCTTGTTAAAAATATCAATTGAGTGAGAAGGAACACCTTTACCCCCCTCAGCCCCATCACACACCGGCACGCTGATGGGGAATCAGCGACTCAGGCCACTCCTGTCCTCATCAGCGCTTGCTTGGATATGCTTTGCAAACTGAATTTAGTGTGTTTCACTCCACCATGAACCAACTGCTACCTCCTGTCTGGTTCTGATTGCTGAAAGAGAGCAACATGATCCCTGCTGATGTGAGAATTAATGTCACACTTCTCAAGCAACTGCCCATGGAACTCAAGCAACTCTGGTGGTGGGGTCTCAATGACAGTGAGAAAACAGACTTAACACCGATATTTCCAATATTCCGCTGTTTGCCAGCCCCATCTCTAGGCTGGTCATGTATTTGAAACCACTGGCTTAACTTTTGAATAGCCCCATGTCAGGATTAGGTGCTGTACAGTTTCACCCAACCTCTCCAGGTAAACCGTGGTTGCCAAGGTTATGGACAGGGATGTGCAAGGATCCCCACGTCGTATCTGCTTCCTATGCTCCTTTTTCCTGGCACTCTGCTCATCTTACCTAACTATGCATCCCAAGCACTCTCAATACTGCCATCATTTATGTCTGTTCTCTCTTGCACTGCCTCCTAGGCTTTTCCAACCTTAATTTTTTCTCTTGAGTTTCTTCACTAACCCCAAAAGGATTCAGCAGCCAACCTAGCATTCCTTTCCTTCACTTCTAATCAACACACCAAACAGTTGCAGTAGGTTGTATTTGTACACCTACCACATTGCTGACCAAAAGGAAAGCAGTACTAGTGGAATTATTGGAAAAAGCAAATGTAACTACAAATTTAAAAACCACTGCATTACTTATTTTCAAGGTTCCAAAGATAGTCACATCCCAAAACATTTCAATCCTAATAATTTAAAACGCTAATTCGTTTCATTTTTAAAAATATTTACTTAAAAGAGTTACACAGAAAGAGAAGGAGAGGCAGAAAGAGAGAAAGAGAGAGAGAGATCTTCCATCTGCTGGTTCACTCCCCAATTGGCCAAAATGGCTGGAGCTGTGCTGATCTGAAGCCAGGAGCCATAAGCCTCTTTCAGTCTCCAAAACAGGTGCAGGGGCCCAAGGATTGGGCCATCTTCCACTACATTCCCAGGCCACAGCAGAGAGCTGGATAAGAAGTGGAACAGCTGGGACTCAAATCGGCACCCATATGGGATGCCAGCACCGCAGTCAGTGGCTTTACCCAATATGCCACAGCACTGGCCCCATCATTTCTTATATCTTGATGTTATAATATATCTCTTATCAGCTTTCAATATATAAAAAAGGCCTAAAATATAAGTTAAAGATACTAGATAGCAGGTAAGAAAAAACAGTGTACCTAAAACTCTATTTTCAATTAAAGAAATGAATCTTAAGGATTTATAAGATTTCAAAAAATATGGGGCCAGCACTGTGACTTAGTAGGCTAAGCCTCTGCCTGCGGCGCCAGCATCCCATATGGGCGCTGGTTCAAGTCCAAGTTGCTCATCTGATCCAGCTCTCTGCTGCAACTTGGGAAAGCAGTGGAAGATGGCTCAAGTGCTTAGCCCCTGCACTTATGTGGAAAACTCAGAAGTTCCTGGCTTTGGTTGAGTCCAGCTCCAGCCACTGCAGCCATTTGGGGAGTGAACCAGCAGACAGAAGATCTTTCTGTCTCTCTTCCTCTCTGTGTAACTCTGCCTTTCAAATAAATAAATAAATAAAATTTTTAAAAAATAATAAATTTCAATACATAGATGATATCATAAGTTATATATTTAAGTGTCTTTTTCCAGCCATATTATACTTTGAAAAAACTCAAATGAGCTTCGAGTCAGAGCTATCTTCTCAGGTGTATGATAGGTCTGTAAGTAGTGAGTGTTTAGTTTCAATTCATTTTTTAGCGAATGATTTAAAAAAACAACTAGGATACAAAAAGGTGTGTATTAACCCAAGACACACAATGAGAAGAGCAAGTCAAACAAATCAAAGTGGAGTCTCAGCTCTGCCAGGCAGGTCAACCAAATGTATCCAGGGATGTTTCCTCACCTGTAGGGAGGAGGGAAAACCCACCTCCTGTGTTTGCTCGTGTAGTCCTTGCACAAGGCCTTACACAGGAGGGAAGCTCAATAAACAACTGATAATCATACTTTTTATCTTCAAATTCCTACCAGTGGCAAGTCTCTCAGTGACATAAATGAGAGTGGCTTAAGAAAACACTTGATCAAACCTGCCAGATCTCAAGTTCTCAATAAAATCTAAAAGCAGCCAAGCACACTTCCAGCCGGCTCTCGGAACAGCTCCCCTCGCAGCTCACGCACAGGCCGGCACCGGTTCAGCTTCTGTGGGCCTCAGCAACAAGGGGGACTCGAATTCATTCACAAAGTGCTGAATTCTAAACCCTTTACCTCTACAGATGGTCTGAATTCCTTGGAAACACTTCTCATTAAGATTATCCTAACGGAAGGCGGCAATGAGAAGTGACAGAGTAACAGCATGGCATATGGAGATGTCCTAGTAAACACTCAGAAGTCCAGGAGACGACCCATGCTGGCTCAGTTCTCTGACTGACAAGCCGCCCCCAGAAGCACACAGGAAGAATGCAAGTCGGCCACATTCTATCAGGAACACCAGGTTGCCTTTTTACACTCTTAAGCAACCAAAGTGAGAGATGATCTACCACATAATCCAGGAAAACAGAATCATACAGCTGGATACTTCAGACCATTACAAAGTTTAAAGAAACTGTCCAGACTTAAGATTTCAAAGCAAATACATTAGAAATGCTCTTCAAAAATGTAATGCGTTCAGATTTTCCTTTCTAGATGTTCCTCCCAGAGCTCCGTCAAGCAAATGCTGGAAAGCCAGGCGCACTGACTCTCTGCCTTGGATGAGCTGCATCCTGGAGCACGTACACATACTAACATGCACAAATGAACGGCGTATTCCAATCTTCCTGCATTGGACACTGACTCCAAATTCAGGACTGACACTAGTCTCTGCAGAGAGCAAAGGAAAAATGTGACAAAGATTTTTCCAGTCAGCCCCGCCCCTCCTCCTCAGCACACACAAGCACATAGCAGATTCTATGCATGTCTAATTCGGGGCCAGTTTATGTACCATGACATCAGCTCGGTATAATGAGCCAAGTTTAAACTCCATCTGGGACAAATAATGTCCAGGCACACTGTGACTTCTTTTGTTTATATACACTGACTAAATATGTCTTGGTGGTAAATGAACTAACTCTTAAGATTTATTTCCCAGGGACTCCAAAACAATATTCTGCACCCTGAAGCAACTCCTTGCCTCCAGTCCTCTTTCCAAGGCTGCGCCTAAGTGATTTTTAACAGAACACATGATTTTGAAACATGTAATTAACATCTTGACAAGAGTCGAAGGCCAAGGAGCCCTTCATCAATCTGAAACAAAGAAAATGAGAAATTCACTAGAAAATGAGCGTGATATGGTGGTGCTTAATACAAATACCGCATGACCCTCAATTCCGTATTCCCTTTGGAGAGTGGGAAAAGTGGAGGTAAGGGCTTTAAGACATGCTGCTATAGCAAAGCGGCCACTTTCTTTTTGATGGAAAAACTTTTTTTTTCAATTCTGCCATTATTTAGGAGAAATAATTATAAATTCAGAATGAAAAACAAACCAAAAAATGGGTTCAAGTTGTACAAGTGTTTTGAGTTTTTAAGTCTCAAAAACTGTCTCCAGGTGACATAATTTTTGACTGCAGTGGAAGGTGGAGTTTTGGAAGGCAGCCCTCCACCCCCCACCCCATCCCGCCCCCCCCCCCAAAAAAAAGCCTTCTCCTGGCTCCCAGGGTGAGACTCCCATGGGAGGGAAGAATCCTGAGGACCTTTCTGGAATCACCCTCCACCGTCCTCCACCATGCTACCCTCAGGGAGAGAACCGTCCTCCAAGGAAAAGGAAGTGTGCTACAGTGAGTGGGGCTGGGCTTCAGCAGACTTCACGGCCAACTCCTCTTCCAAATGGGCCTTGAGACACCACCACTCAGTCCCTCAGGGCCAGCACCACAGCCATCTTCAAAGTGAAGTTAGGGGCCAGCGCTGTGGCTTACGGGGTAAAGCCGCCACCTGTAGTGCCGGCATCCCATATGGGCGCCAATTCTAGTCCCGGCCGCTCCATTTCCAATCCAGCTCTCTGCTATAGCCTGGGTAAGCTGTAGAAGATGGCCCAAGTCCTTAGGCCTCTGCACCTGTGCAGGAGACCTGGACGAAGCTCCTGGCTCCTGTCTTCAGATTGGCCCATCTCCAGCCATTGCAGCCAACTGGGGAGTGAACCAGTGAATGGAAGACCTCTCTCTGCCTCTCCTCTCTCTAACTCTTTCAAGTAAATAAATAAATCTTTAAAAAAAAAAAAGTGAAGTTAATGCGAGATCACACTAAGCAATGAAAGGGGAATGGTCTTCTTGGAAAACTTTGCAATTTACTACCCTGGAAGACCCAGTCCATGTCACTCAGCTACTGTTGGCCTGAATAGGACTGATGGAGCCTTGCCCGACCCTGGCAGCTCCACCCCTCCTGGAAGGCGGGACATGTTCTGCAAAAGGACACACAGGTGAATTGAAATCCCAGCACTGTGATCTGCCAGCAGTGAGGACTTCACCTTTGTCATCTGATGTTTTGCCCATAAAAATGACCACCACCTTACAGGACACAAGGCTGGGTTCACACAGTGATGTGTGTGAGCACTCAGCACCTGGCTTAGTGCCTCACAACCCCTCAAGTAGTTGCTCTTCCTTCCCTGAACCATGGAAGAATCAAAGAAACCAAAACAGCCACTAAAAGCCATTCTGTCCCCCCGCAGTCCCTCAACTAAAAGCTGAGGCTGCAAGCCTTCTGGCAACCAGCAAATACACAGGGTAACACTGAAGTCTGAGAAAAACCCCAAATTGTGGTCAGACACTTGCATTGCTTTCCATGTCAGAAACCCATCCTTTACAGTGTTAACACTGCAATCCCTGCAAGACTCAACCTTACTAAAGAGTTTCTCTGGCACTTCCTCCTCGGTTTCAAGTAACTGATAGAGGACGAGCCCTGTGCTGCTCCACACAGCACACAGCACGCAGCCTTGGCAGTGCCTGGCTTCAGATCCGGTTCAAGGAGGCCCTTTAAATTTCCAGGATGCCCTAAGTAGTCTTTGTGCAGGGGCAGAACTCTCAATGCTTGATTCCAAACAGGAGACTCTAGAAAGTGAACTGGATGTGACCACACACCTAGTAAAGGACAAGTGGATCTCCTGCTGACTCCCTACAGCAGTAAAACAGAACTCACAGAGAGAGAATAAAGGAGCCTGATGTCTGATTTCCTATACCAATCCTTAACAGAAAAAGATGGATGCCACTTCTTTGTAATTTACATGATAGCAGATTGTAAAATATAGCTTTATTTTCTGTTGTGACTGAAGTCACCAAATAAAGAAACAAGTACTCTACAAGGATGCGGTTCATCTGTTGCCACAGTGCTGAGAGTTTATAAAGGGGTCTTAAACAAAACCATCATAGTAATGCAAAACAAAAATTTAAATGCTGAAATCAGAGAAGATGAATGAGCTGTGTTCCTCTGGCCAATTTAGCTGCGGGACAGCATCACTAATGGAAGCACATGCCTTGTGGCTGATTCCACGAACCTGAAGGACAATTCGACACTCCAATAAAAGACCAAAGAAACTTCCTTCAGAGACACTAACATGCTCAGTGTTGACATCTTCTCACTACAGTGCTTGAGCAACGGAGACAGCAAACAACCAGAGGTAATCGTGGTCTAGTTTCGAGCACAGGTTGACTAGAGTATGTGTATCACTAATGACATTGAAATTCCATCCCTATTATTTCCAAAAACAGTAAGAAATTTCTTGTGAGATCTGAAGGAAAGTGACTTCTCTGATTTCACAACTATGCTGCATGATTTTAATTTTTAGGTGGGGTCATTCAAATGTTCTGGCATTTTCTAAGCATGTGATCTTCTCAATCTGTAAGCACTATTAGACCACAGTCACCTCTGGTTCTTTGCTGTTCCCAATTACTTGCAAAGCAGAAGCCCTTGGCAAGGTAATTTGCTAAATCCAGACTGTCCATATTATCTAAAGGCTTATCTATAATACTTCAAGGAGCAAGACACGGGAAGCGAAGAGCAGACCCGGGAGAGGCAGGGTCAAGTTATTCTGGTTAATGATCCTGCTGAACACACCTGCTGCTCATAAAACACATTCCCTCCAAACAGATGATCTGATCTGCTGGTGGGCTGTTAAGGAAAAAGGCCGAGGGCTGAGAAGCAGTACCAATGTAAGCAGGAACACTAAAGCAGCATGTGAATTGTTTCTTCAGAGGGGCCTATCACATCTAGCTTCAAGTTATTTTACCATTAGCATTGATCAGAAAATGGCTAAGAGGCTACTGCTAGTTTAAGTAAGGAGCTCAGACAATCTGAAGATAGCTAAACCTAGGATCACCTAGATATAATACTACCATGGCAGTTTAGGAACTGGCTCCTATGCAAACTGTCGATTCTTGCATTTGGGTATGCAGGACAGAGAGAAAAAGAGTTAAGTTTCTGCATTTGGAACCTGGAGACACATGTCACTATTTTATACAGCTAACTCACTACTGTCACACTGCGAGAGTCTTGTATGTATTCCAGTTTAAATCAATCATGTGCACAAGGAGCAAACACTGATGTACGCATAGAGTCTTAACACGCGGTGGGTGCACAAGTGCCTTGTCTCTTCTTCCTTTGTGTATCTACTACTTTTACTGTACTACAAGGTACACCAAAAGCTATTCTGTCACATTCAACATGACAAATACATATGTTCAAAACACAACAATGAAGACCAGAAGTTGGGAATATATCAATTTTCATCCTATTTAAAGAAAAAGCTAACAGAGATGTTTAAAATAAAAACGTTTCACTATGGGCGGCCTTGTGGTGCAGCAGGTAAGCAGCCTCCTGTCATGCCTGCATCCCACATGGGTGCTGGTTCGAGTCCTGGCTGCTCCACTTCTGATTCAGCTCCTGCTAATGCACCTGGGAAGGCAGCAGAGGACGGCCCAAGTGCTTGGATCCCTGCACCCATATAGGAAATCCTCAAGAAGCTCCTGGCTTCAGCCTGTCCCAGCTCTGGCTATTGTACCCATTTGAGGAGTAAACCAGCAGGTAGAGGGTTGATCTCTGTGTCTACTTCTTTCTAACTCTGCCTTTCAAATAATAAAATAAATCTTTAAAAAAAAGTCTCACTAGGTAATACCAGGCAAAGTTTACTTTTTAAAAAACGGTTTCAATAAATACCTTTAAGACTCAACTCTTACAGACTATAAAAAAGTTTATACACACAAGTGTTTGCATGTCTGCCTTTGGAACACTTACACTTTGCATCTGTGCTTAATGTCCCTTAACTGGACTGTAAACAAAGAAGTCAGGACACCTGGTTGTCTCCTCTGCCGTGCCTATGCTCTGGTTAGTGCTCCACGTGACACTTGCTGGGGTGCAGATAACAGAAAACCAGAGGCCAAGACCAAAAAAAAGCCCACCATGTGCATATGTATATAGATAGATTTGTAATAAGTAAATCTAAGTAAACGTAATTTGTACTAAATAAATCTGAAGCCCGTCCACAAAGCCACAGTAACCATCCTCATTTATTTCACGAGTCACCAGGCAGGTAGAAAACTCAGAGGCTTTACCACTGCAATACCCAGAGAGCGTGTCTAACAAACCTTAATCATTTTTGCTGCATTTAAAGCATGACGGCCGGCGCCCCAGCTCGCTTAGCTAATCCTCCGCCTTTGGCACCGGCACCCCGGATTCTAGTCCCGGTCGGGGCACCGGATTCTGTCCCGGTTGCCCCTCTTCCAGGCCAGCCCTCTGCTGTGGCCCGGGAGTGCAGTGGAGGATGGTGTACTACAAGGTACACCAAAAGCTATTCTGTCACATTCAACATGACACATACATGTTCAAAACACAACAATGAAGACCAGAAGTTGGGAATATATCAATTTTCATCCTATTTAAGTCCTTGGGCCCTGTACCCGCATGGGAGACCAGGAGAAGCACCTGGCTCCTGGCTTCAGATCAGAGCAGCACTGGCCATGGTGGCCATTTTGGGAGTGAACCAACGGAAGGAAGACCTTTCTCTCTGTCTATAACTCTCTCTCTCTCACTGTCCAATTCTGCCTGTCAAAAAAAAAAAAATTTTAAAGCATGATATATATGCTCACAAGATGCCATTTCAAAGGTAAAACAGTTAAGACTTTTCAGACTCCAGCCTGCAGTGACGGCAGAGTCCCCGAAGGTTAGGAAACCGCAAGGGGTGGATAGAGCAGGGATGAGGGCAATATTCCCCAGCCGAAACAGGAAGCTTTCCTTATTGCCAGTTGTTCAGCAGGAAGACCACCCCAGGGTTATCAGACCCTCTGGATTTTCCATATTAACAGAAAGTTACAGAATTTCAAGTAAGACTCCCAATTTTTAAATAAAAAGTCATCTTTCAATATGTACAAGGAGGCTGTTTCCAGGATTTACCAGAACGCCAAAGTCCATGGATACTTGAGTCAAGTCCCTTACAGAAAAGGTTATACTGCTTGCACATGACTTAATGCACATCCTCCCATACAGTGTATAGCATATCTAGATTACTCCTAACACCTACCACATTCTACCATTTGGGAATAATGACAAGGAAAAGAAAGTCTGTGTGTGTTCCATACAGATGAAATCTTTTATCCAAACAGTGTTGAGCCACAGAGAGCCCAAAGATGCCAAACTCACAGATACACAGGTTCACCTTATTGGCACCAAAATCTTTAAAAATATGTCAGGGCAACAAGTGGCCAGTTTTCAAGCCTGTTTTAGATGAATTGTTTGCTCAATTCTTTCATCCATTCCAAAAGAGTTGATGAATGGCACAGCATGAACAAATGAAGAACAGTCACTGTTCTTCCCTAAGTTTACAATGGAATCAGAATGTCAAACGACTGCAGCAAACTGAAAACAATCATGTTAAAACCATCAGAAAGGGGCCAGTACTGTAGCACAGCGGGTAAAGCTGCTGCCTGCAGTGCCAGCATCCCATACAGGCGCCAGTTCAAGTCCTGGCTGCTCCACTTCTGATCAGCTCTCTGCTATGGCCTGGGAAAGCAGTAGAAGATGGCCCAAGTCCTTGGGCCCCTGCACCCATCCGGGAAATCCGGAAGAGGCTCCTGGCTCCTGGCTCCAGATTGGTGCAACTCTGGCCACTGTGGCCAATTGGGGATGAACCTGCGGATGGAAGACCTCTCCCTCTGTCTCTCTTTCTCTCTCTGTATAACTCTGACTCTCAAATCTATTAAAAAAAAAAAAAAAAAAAAAAAAAAAAACACAGAGTTTCAAACTGCCATTATTCTGCAGTGCAACCTTGCCATGCCGGTATTTTTCCTTTATCTTCTCTTTTGTGAAGGTAGCTCAATTTCCAAAACGTGAAGGACACTGGCTATATCATGCATCTCATTGTCATCGCCTTGGCTAATGAAATCCTGTAGGTTTCTCAACCCAGGCAGCTCCAAGCTGTCCTAATTATTGTGTGTGCCTCCTGTAACAATACCCTTTGATGATATGCCATAAGCATTTTCCTGTGCAAGACTGAGATTCTGCACAGGCCTCTGTAGTGAGTGGAACTGGCAAACCTAACACAAAGGTGACTGAAAAGGCAGACCATAATTCTGGATAAACTCACACCCTTCTACAGTTAAGAGGAGGCCCTCAGAAGCAGTGCTGGCTGCCTTCGCAGCTGGCAAAAGGCTCTGTTTGACAGGGGCTTGTGACCTGCACCAATGCAGGGTTGGCCCCTCTGAGGAACAGAAATGAAGGGAGGAGGAGCATGGGAGGACACTGAACGGAAAAGTGATCACAGGCTAGGCAGACACAGTACGCCTGGGTGCCCCTAATATTAGCTGTCCACTGCATATACAATCCCTATACAGTGTTCTCATTTAATAAAACACAACTGATGATGTGACATGTAATCCCAAGTAACAGCTCTAGAATGCACTCTAAGAGCATCGGCCAAGGCACAGCCTCCTCACAGACACCTTCCTGGCCTGGTCTGTTTTCTTGCTGGCCCATCCCACTCCACGATCCCTCCTGTGTGCTCACACAGCACTGTTACATTCTGCACCCAGAGCATCACCCCTGGGGTTAGCATATGTGTAAATACAGCTTTAGGGGGGCGGGGTGCAAACCAAGCTCAGTCCCCACTAAATTATCCATTCCTTTAGGGCAAGAACAGGGCCTATTCATCTTTGTGTCACTGCACCTCATTCACTGCTGACATAGATGGCATGTGATAAATGCTTATTAAAATGAACAGATCTATTATTCAGCTATTCTGTACTTCAGTCATAAATCCTACCCCTTCATCCCTTTCCACCCCAAATCTCAAAGGAGAGAGACTGACACTATCTTAACACCAGAGGCCCTTATAAGTTTGAGTAGTAGAAAGAACATGAATGGCAGTCCGCAACAATGATTTTATTTAAACATCTGTATACATTGTACATTCCTCACGCATCTTAATGCCAAACAGCATGACCCAAACCTGAGTTTCTCCAGACTCGGTTTTCCAAGCCCAACATTTGACCAGCCCAAGCAATTCTACTTGCTAGTTCAAGCCCCAGCCCATAAACAGAATTTTATCATAAAAGGAGCTGTTATATAATGTCATTCTGCAGTAACAGCTGCATTTATAGCTGGCAGTCACATTTTCATTTGAATATGCTTTATTTTCCTGGGTAATCTTCCCAAGAGCTGTTTGTTTTTCTGCACTACACCAGTTACAAAACTTCCTTTCTCCTGGAATTTCTGAAGCATGAACACAGTCTGTTGTACAATGCAAAACTCTCCGTGGGGCCCCAGACCAGTGGCTACTGGTATATTTAAGGAATAAACCTGTGTAGTAAGAGAATGTGAATGACTAATGCAAGAAGGAAGCCATTGGGGAAAAAAGTTATTAAAAAGATAGCACCAGAAGAGAAGAGGTTACTGGGTGTGCAGGAGGGGCGCGCTGGCTGCAGAGGCAGGATGCCGAAGAGCACCATCTGAACATGGGAAGTCGGAATGCTTCAAGTGCTGTCTGGAAATGTGAGCTCAAGAGAGCACTCCAGGAAAACTCTGGCTATGTTCTCTGCCTAGGGGGAAGAAGGGCTTTCAAAACGAAGAAACAAACAGCTAGTAAAATGTCACTTGCAGTGAAACAACTCACTAAGTGCTGATCACCAGGGTAAGGCAAAGGCAACAGAACTGGGCAGGAGTGAGGCAACTTTCACCTCCCACTTTGCAGGGAAAGCTATCTTGAGCTACGGGACAAGGTTCTGTTTAAGGAGATCTACTTCCTGAGATAGAGGCACTAAAAACACTCATCAGCAACTAATATTCTAGAAGCTTGAAAGAAAACAAAAGGCAAGAGATGAGAAATACAGCACAAAAAAATAAATACTTACTAGGTATCCTCTACGTGCCAAAGGCTAATCAGAACAAAGATTCTCGGCTGGTCTGCATCCTACTAGGGACTGACGCTCAGTCAACGTGCACATCGAGAGTCATTAAGAACATACACACTGCCGGCACCGCGGCTCAACAGGCTAATCCTCCACCTGCAGCGCTGGTACACCGGGTTCTAGTCCCGGTCGGGGCACCGGATTCTGTCCCGGTTGCCCCTCTTTCAGGCCAGCTCTCTGCTGTGGCCCAGAAATGCAATGGAGGATGGTCCAAGTGCTTGAGCCCTGCACCGCATGGGAGACCAGGATGAGTACCTGGCTCCTGCCATCAGATCAACACGGTGCAAAGGCCGCAGCACACAGGCGAGGGTGAACCAATAGCAAAGGAAGACCTTTCTCTCTGTCTCTCTCTCTCTCTACTCTGCCTGTCCAAAAAAAAAAAAAAAAATATATATATATATATATATACACACACACACACACACACAGTGGCACACTACCCTTAACTAGGTTCTAAGTGATGCAGATTAAATGAGAAAATCAGTAAACTACCATCCTAAGTCAATACTTCTGCTCTTAAATGAGGGCTGTTGTAATCCTTCTTCAGAGATTATTCAAACATTAAACCAATTTTAAGAGCCAGAAAATAAGCTCAAAACCTAGTTACCACATCTTTAAATCTCTGAGATGTACTAAAAGATTATAACAGATAGTTTACCATATCAATGGGTTATGAAAATGTCAGCTTGGGCACCAATTTTCTGATTACAGAAAGATATTCACCATAATTTATATAGCTACACATTAAAACTCAAGTCAAAACTGATTTTTATAAATCAAGAATAGTATATAATTAGGATATTAAGGGAAGCAAACTTTATTTGGTTATGCTGGCATTTAATTATGCAGAGTAGAAGAAATTACTAGTGAAAAAGGCAGCAATACTTCGTGGAGAAAACAATGGTTCAAGATAAAGTTATTAATTAGAAAAAAAATGAAAACATTAGGTCCACAGAAAAATTTGCACACAAATGGTCAAAACTACATCATTCACCATAGGAAAAAGTGAAAACAACTCAGTTGATCAAGAATCAATCAATAAAATGTGGCATAGCCATACAATGGCATATTATTTGGCAATAAAAAAGGAATGAAGGGTTGAGATATGCTACAACATGTGAATGAACCTAGAAAACATGCTGAGACAGAGACGTTAGAGACAGAAGATCAAGTACTGAATGATTTCCTCTATATGAAATAGCTAAAACCGACAACACTTACAGAGACAGAAAGTAGATAAGCAATGACCTAGAAGTTGGGGAGTAGGGAATAGGAGTGACTACTATGGCATTTCTTTATGCGGTGATAAAAAATATTCTACAATTAACTAAAGTGAAGGTATGTAGCTATTGGAGTATACTACTGGATATTTAAACAGCTGAACTGTACAGCAGTATGTGGATTATATCTCAAAAAAGGTATTGACAGCAGTAAAAAAAAAAATATGAAATCCAGTCATTTGGAACAAAATGGAAAAATCTGGAAAACATCATGCTGAGTGAAATAAGCCAGTCCCAAAGGGACAAATATCATATGTTCTCCCTGATCGGTGACAACTAACCAAACACCAAAAAGGAAAACTGCTGAAGTGAAATGGACACTATGAGAAACAGTGACTTGATCAGGCCTTGTCCCAACTGTCAATGAACAATATAATACTTTATCCCTTTTAGTATTTTTTTTTGTTCTACTTAATACTATTGGTTGAACTCTTTAATTAACACACAATTATTCTTAGGTGTTTAAATTTAACTGAAAAGTGATCCCTGTTAAATATAAGAGTTGGAATAAGAGAGGGAGGAGATGTACAGTTTGGGACATGCTCAATCGCAGTTGCCCCTAACCATAGAGTTAGAAACATGCCAGGGGATTCCAATCCAATCCCATCAAGGTGGCATGTACCAAGGCCATCTCAATAGTCAAAGTGATCAGTTTCAGTTAATAATTGATCATAATGAAAGGATTAAGAGTCAAAGGGATCACACAAACAAGACTAGTGTCTGCTAATACTAACTGATAGAATTAAAAAGGAGAGAATGATCCAACATGGGAAGCAGGATACACAGCAGGCTCATAGAATGGCAGATCTCTTAAACAGCACTCTGGCCTCAGAATCAGCCCTTAAGGCATTTGTATCTGGCTAAAGAGCCCATGAGAGTATTTTAGGCATGGAAAGCCAAGACATTCTGGCAAAAAAAAAAAAAAAAAAAAAAAAAAAAAAAAAAAAAAACACCTGAATGAAAGATCCCTGCGAGTGAGATCCCAGTGGAAAGAACGGGCCATCAAAGAAGGAGGTACCTTTCTCTGAAGGTAAGAAAGAACTTCCACTTTAACTATGACATTGTCTAAATAAGATCAGAGTTGGCGAACTCAAAAGGCTTCCATAGCCTTGGCAACCCATGACAAGAGGCTAGGGTGATTACTGACGTCATAAACAAGAGTGTCAATTTGTTAAGTCAACAACAGGAGTCACTGTGCACTTACTCTCCATGCAGGATCTCTGTTCTTAATGTGTTGTCCAAGGTAAATTAATGGTATAACTAGTACTCAAACAGTACTTTACACTTTGTGTTTCCATGTGGGTGCAAATTGTTGAAATCTTTTCTTAATATATACTAAATTGATCTTCTGTATATAAAGATAATTGAAAATGAATCTTGATGTGAATGGAAGGGGAGAGGGAGCGGGAGATGAGAGGGTTGTATGTGGGAGGGAAATTATGGGGGGGGGGGGGGATCCACTGTAATCCAAAAGCTGTACTTTGGAAATTTATATTTATTAAATAAAAGTTTTAAAAAAAGGTACTGAAAAAGTAAACTGCTTCTGTTCACATTTCAGTTTTTGTCACTGTTGTTGCTATTCATTTTTAATTGTTAAGTTCTTTTTTAAAAAGCATTCATAATGAGGATGAATTCTTTGTTAAGAAAAAAAAAAATCAGCCATTTTACTCTTCTTTTCCCACTATCTAAAATGACAAACCAAGGTTATAAATCTAACATGACCTCAAATAATGAAAATTAACAGCATCTCTTATTTAGAAAGCCAGAATATGGTAGAGAATCCTGCCAAGAACTAGTCCTAATTGAATCCAGAAATCTACATGTCAGAACTCAGGAGCAAGCAGGCTGGGAACTGAAGAGCTTTCTCCCAACCACGGTGGCTCTCTCGCTTATGAAGAAAGATCAGACGTCCCTCCGCACAGCCGCAGAGTCCTGGGAACAGTGTGAACACACACAAGGTAAGCCTCGCTGTGCACGCCACGCACGGACACTTAAGAGGCAGGGCCGGCCGGCAGCTCTCTTATTAGTGGGAAGGCGGAGGTGCAGCCCAGCGGTTGTCATCCAGGCCTGCAACATCCACTCTCGCAGTCCTCTACCTCCAAAGGGCTCCACTGCAGGTGAAAAACATGCTGCCTCGGAGGTGCACAGTGAAAGCCTCAGAAAGCATTCGTGCTAACAGACGTCTCTCAGGTATGTCCTGGGTCCTGGTCCTGTGACATGAACCCACCCCGCACCACACAGTGCAGGCTCTTAAGAGCAAGCCACAAACACCAACAGGTGCATTTAGCAAGCACTCAAAACTCACACAGTCCCACCCTCCAGGATCCGGCCTGGGGCTGCGCTTGGCTCCGAGTTCACTTGAGTGATCCTCTACGCCTCCCCTCTCCCTGCTTCCCCAGCAAAGCTCTACCCTTTGGGGTTTGCTTGCCTTCTTGATCTGGCGTCCTCTTGTGCTTTACTTCCACACACAGGCCCCAGGACCCTGGTACACTCACTATGCCAATATTAAATGTTAGGGCCCAAAGGAAAGGTGAAGGAAGGAGCAGGACAGGTACGAGGGACACTGGGAGCACAAAGAGGAAGGAAGATGCAGGCACACAGGCCACTGGCTGGGCGGAGAGAGCACACGCGGAGGCAACATCAAGGTGAGACAATATGCGGTATGGGCCTGCCAGGAAGGATATTTCAAATATGCTTTGGGCACTTAGCAATTTTGCCCCATTACGAGAAGTTTAATGCCAATCAGTAACTTGGCCCATACAGCCTATAAGTGTCAATGCTTCTATCACAAACATGTTTACTAATTAAAGAGCAAAGTGGGACCCACAGTGTGTCGCAGAGGGTTAATACACTGCCTGAAACACTGGCATCTCATATTGAAGCACTAGTTTGAGTCCCAGCTGCTCCACTTCTGATTTAGCTCCCTGCTAATGTGCCCGGAAAAAGCAGTGGAAGATGGCCCAGGTGCTTGGGTCCCTGCCACCCACATGGGAGACCAAGATGGTGTTCCAGGCTTCTGGCTTTGGCCTGACGCAGCCCTAACTGTTGCAGTCATTTGAGCAGTGAACCAGCAAATGGAAGATCTCTTTCTCTTTCTCTCTCCCTGTGCCCCATCCCCGTCACTCTACCTCTCAAATAAATATTTAATAACAAAAAAAGGTGGGGCCGACCCTGTGGCATAGTCAGTTAAGCCTCTGCCAGTAGCGCCAGCATCCCATATGGAGCTTTGGGCTCCTGGCTTTGGCCTGGCCCAGCCCCAGTCACTGGGGCCATTTGGGGAGTGAACCAGCAGATGGAAGATTTCTCTCCATCTCTCCCTCCCTCTGTAACTCTACCTCCCAAATAAATAAAATCTTAAAACAATAATAATACAAGGCAATGTGTCCTTCTCACAAGGTGTAAGGGTAACCCCACTCAGGAAAGCTTCTTACTTGCCTGCCTATAAACCAACTCCCCTTCCTTAGCCTTCAGACTCCCAGTGAAATGAAAACCAAAGCTGTGAAGCAGCTTCTGCTTGGAGTTGAGGTCTGATACAAAGGAGGGAGATGCCACTTGGCCTTCGATGGAACCTTCTTTTCTATATGGGCAATGGAGTTCACTTCTGAGGGGAAAACTGGAAAACGCTGCAACCATAAGCTCTCTAACTCAAATTGAATCCTATCAACAAGACAGAAATCACGAAGCAGCAATGTGAGAAGGTAGCCTCAGGTCCCCCGGCGGCATGTGCGAGTGAAAATTAGATGCCTGCACACGGGGATCCAGGCTGCTCTCCACACCTAGTCGATCTGGACACGTTGGCTTTCCATCTTTTTATTAGTGAAAGGGAGACCAAGCACTGCCTCCTAGAAACCGTTCACAGCGCTGAGACATGCCCACAAATGCTGGCACACAGCATGCAGAGGAGCAGGCACAGGAAGAGGAGGAAGGCCAGGGCCAACCGTGAACCTGACGACTCGCACAGCCATCAGCTTCTACGCAGGTGAACAGAGCAGCTTGACACGGGGCCCTGGCATAGCGCGGTTGGCGTTTTAAAAAGAACATTCCAGCTGCTGTGAGGAAGCTGCTTGCCGAGAGGAGGGAAGCCAGGGCAGAGAGGCCCAGCCTGGCGGGATGCAGACGTGCTCCCGTAGCGTTGGAGGGAAGGACACTCCAGCAGACACTCCTGAGAACGCATGTGCAGGACGACATGTTGGCAGACTGAAGAAGGAGCGCACTAGGCACAAGCGAAGACTGTGGGGTCGTAAAGGATCAGCAGGTAAGGAAGGAGGGGCAGTAAGGTTGGGCTGTGCTGGAGAAGAACTGCCATAGAGGGGAAGGGACAGGGGTGGCCGCTGGAGGGAGATGAGGAAGCAAGTGAGGGGGCATGAGTTTCTTTGGTGGGGACAGGTACAATTGTCTGGGACGGACAGGTGTTGTGGCACAGCGGGTTAAGCCGCCACTGGCATCCCACATCAGAGTGCCAGTTCGACTCCCAGCTGCACTGCTTCCAATCCAGCTCCCTGCTGATGCGCCTGGGAAGGCAGTAGAAAATGGTTCAAGTACTTGGGCCCCTGCACCCAGGTGGGAGACCACGATGGAGCTCCTGGCTTCTGGCTCCCGCCTGGCCCAGCCCTGGCTATTACAGCCATTTGTGTAATGAACCAAAGAATGGACGATACTTCTCTCTCTGCCACTCTTTCAAATAAATAAATAAATCTTAATTAAAAAAAAAAAAAAAACAGAACACACAGTATGATTCAGCACATAAGGAATGATAACAGGAGAACTCGCATCAGTGGTAAGAAGGGATAAGTGGTAGTTCCTGAGCACATGCTAGCTGTCTTCTGTCCTCACAAGGTTCACAATCCGAGTCAGGAAAAACTAATGGAAATTATTAAACAGCAAGGGAAGAGCCAACAGAGGTATACACAAAACAGTAATGTACATGACAGATAAAGAATGTTGATGTGGGGCAATTCAATAGGCTAATCCTCCACCTGCGGCACTGGCACACCGGGTTCTAGTCCCAGTCGGGGCACTGGATTCTATCCCGGTTGCCCCTCTTTCAGGCCAGCTCTCAGCTGTGGCCTGGGAGTGCAATGGAGGATGGCCCAGGTGTTTGGGCCCTGCACCCCACAGGAGACCAGGAGAAGCACCTGGCTCTTGCCATCGGATCAGCGCGGTGCGCCATCCACAGCGGCCATTGGAGGGTGAACCAACAGCAAAAAAGGAAGCCCTTTCTCTCTGTCTCTCTCACTGTCCACTCTGCCTGTCAAAATAAATAAATAAATAAATAAATAAATAAATAAATTTTTAAAAAAGAATGTTGATGTGATGTGGTACAACACTGAAGTGGGGAGTATATACTAACAGAGAAATGACTGATTAACTTATTTGACATATTTACATATTTTGGTAAATATTTTTTAAGAAATTATTCCCAATTCTACTTTATACCTCTAAAGGAATACACAAAGACAATAACATCTATTTAGTTACAAGACTGAGCAGGCCCAGTTTTTGTAGTTAATTAAAAAATGTTATCAGGAAGAATAAATAGTTCAGTCTCTAATAATTTTAAAAAGTTTTCTTGGTGTTTAAATGTTTTTCCCTAAGTGTTACATGACTGAACTCAAAAATAACTTTTCCATTCTGTAATGATAAGTATCCACTGACAAAGGAGTTTACGGAAAGTCAGCACCCTGATTTTATGAGCTACGCCTTGGAAAGACTGTTCCAGGAGCCAGGCTGGGTTCACACTGACCTGTGCATCTTGTCCAGGTCACTCCATCGTGAAATCAAAGCCTGCCCTTGTGAGCACACGGCTCCAGCCAACCCAGCAAACCAGTTAAGCACAATATACAACAAGAATAAATAGTCATTTTATTCAAAAGACTTACATAGTCTCAAAAAGGACTCAATGCAAAAAAAATCACACATTTTCTGATGTTTCAAGAACACTCACTGGATGAGGTCACATGTGTTCTCAAACCACAATTTCTGATATTTTTAAATATCATACTGTAATTCTATGGCAAAACACTTACCTCTAAAAATACTAAGATAAAAAAACCCACAGACCTTTAACCCCCAACTCAGGTAGTGGGATGCTTCCCACTCTGACAATTTGACTTCATATTGACTTCTCTTGCTTTTTGCACCCACCTGCTGAGCTGCATCTCCGTTCACCAGGTGAGGCATCATGGCTACCTCTCCGTTCAGCAAGGGTGGCAGCTCCAGAGGGATCTGGTCGGTCATCATCATTGTGACATACATTCATGGAGAATTTCCCTCAACCGGCTTCCTGCAAGAAAACCATTGTGTTTTTTAGAACTCAAGACCACAAAAACCACCTGTCCTCAGCAACCTAAGTGCCCCACATGATGTCTGCTGATATTCAAATGATTCTAATCACTGAATGTGATGCTTGAGCATCCCTAAACCAAAAGCTTAAAACCCAAATGCTCCACAATCTGCAACTTGCAGAGCACAAACATGACACAAGTGGCAAATGCCATACCAGCTCTCATGTGACCAGCTGCAGTCAAAAGGCAGACAGACATATGGCTACAAATACTGCATAAAATTACCCTCAAGCTAGGAGTTTAAGGTATTATGAAACATAAATGAATTTTCTATTTAGACTTGAGTCCCATGCCCCAAAATATCTCAATTTGGATGGGCAACTATTACAGAATAAAAAAAAAAATCTAAAAATCTGAAACACTTCTGGTCCCCAGGCATTTTAGATACAAGATCTAGGGTATCAGGTCTTGGGGAGGGGGAAGGGTACAGTGCAGGAAGCCAACTGAAGTAGGAGACCAAAGCTAGGCATCTCCAGGCAGTTATGGGAACACAACCTTTCAGGCCATAGTTTCGTCATTTGATCACAGATTTTAAAAACATACGAATGGGAGCCACTGCTGTGGCATAGCGAGGTAAGCTGCAGCCACAGTGCTGGTATCCCAGATGGGCGCTGGTTTGAGTCCTGGCTACTCCACTTTCATTCCAGCTCCCTGCTAATGCACCTGGGAAAGCAGCGGAAGATGGCCCAAATCCTTGGGTCCCTGCACCCTCATGGGAAATCTGGAAGAAGTTCCTGGCTCCCTGGCTCCGTTTTGGCCATTTGGGGAGTAAACCAAGTGATAGAAGATCTCTCTGTCTTTCCTTCTCTGTAAATCTGCCTTTCAAATACATTAATTAATTAAAGAAAAACACACATATGAATGACAGTTACAACCCTAACCCAAGGACCTTTCTGAGATAAAACAAAGATCATTCTTTGAGCAGCTAAAAATGCCAAAACAAAAACTGGCAGTATCATTATCTTTAGGGTAATTACCAACACAGAAGTCCAAAGAGAATGACATAGAATCATTCTTCATAAGAACAGTCTTCCCCTTTCATTAGGATCAAAATACTGTCCACAAGCAGTGAATCCAAGCAAGTAACAGAGGTTAACTACCTACACTGCAATTTCTGACTTTGCCATTAACTTAGTAATTACTCATGTTCTAATTATCTCTCCCCCATCATTTCCATGACTTGAATTAACTGTTTCCATATTGATTGACATCTTTACCACTGGTGCACATCTCCTACTCTCCTGGATCTCAGCCATACCTCAGCACCCTGGGCAGAGACAGGCAAATGGCAAGCTCCCTTGTTTGTAATGAATAAATGAAATTCATACACATATTCAGAACAGCGCAAAGCCTACTTTTGGTCCATAATGGCACTTGCCACCAACATCTAGATTTTTAATACTCTAGGCATAAAATAACAATAAATTTGTAATTAGGACTGTAACTTGCTGAAGAAGTATTTACAGATTCAATTATACCTAAAATTTATAGGTTTCAAAAAAGCTCAGCTATGTGGACAAAGAATGATAAACACAGATACACACACAGAATTTCAAATAATTTCAGAAACAAACTGCCATAGAGTTTACAGTTCTTATCCCCATAATAATCCAATTATCCCCATAATAGTCCAATTCAAAGATATCTGGTCAATGAGTACTTTCATATTCCACACCCAAACCAGACAAAACACTGGAAAAACCCTTTAATGACATCCTCAAATCAGGCTCAGACAGGTATGCTAAAAACAAATTACTTCTTCTTAAATGCCTCATTCCTTACATTGTATGTACTCTTCAATACCACTCGAAAGAAATACCCCCCCAACATATCACGTGATGCATAAAAGACACCCAGGAGGTTCTAAACCTTTTTATCTCAAACAGGTAAAATTTTACACTGCTCATTATAACCTCATTTGGAGAAACTAATTATTTAAACACCAAACAAGGAAGTACATTCTATAATAATAGGTCTTATAATTCAGTGTTAATAGTACCATCATGCTGTTTTATGAGGCAATTACTCAGTTCCTAAGCAAATAAAAGACAAAGCCCAAAGCACAATAGTTTATCCTAATGTAAGAAATAGCTTCTTTATAAAAAATAATAAAACCAAGATAAAACCACTGACACTCATGATAGAACTTTGATTCTCAGTAGACTAAATGATAGAGAAGCACTTCTCTCCAGTTTAATTTTTTTAAGTAAACTCATCTTTAAATTCTACTTCTCTACCAACTTTCTTCAAAAGAAAAGTCTTTGAGAGCAAGTGACCTTATGCTCCCACCTTCTAGTTCACTCCCCAGCAGGAGCTGAGTGGGGAACAGAAGCTGGGAAGGAGCCGGGAGTTCATTCTCCCACATGGTGGTCTCCCACATGGTGGCAGGAACCCAACTACCTGAGCCATCACTACTGCCTCCCATGATGTGCCTTAGCAGGAGCTGGAGTCAGAGCTGAAGCAGGCATGGAACCCAGTACTCAGGACCTGGCCACCTTAGCTGTGAGGCTCAGCGCCTGCCCCTCGAGTTTATTTCTAGTGCACAAGGGAAGAATGGCTACTTTTCCTCAAATTGAAACATCGTAAGTGTTTTATTTACTATTTCTCCAAAATCGCAGGTGGGTGGGCCAAACAGAACAGTAATTCCCAGGCAGGTCTGAGCATGAGCATCCAGGGGGAAGCAGCACACTGTCCCCTCTGCTGCCTTTTCCTCCCCAACGCAGGTGGGGCTCCAGGTCCTCGCTAGCAGATGTAGTGCAGAGCTTGGTGGTGGCCCTCCCTCTCTCCCAGCCCTCCCCACCGTGCTGCGCGCTGAGCACCAAAGCCCTCTCCAGGTGGCACAGATCTGGTCATCTCAGACAACCATGAGGACAGGACCTGCCCTCTCTTCTGTCACCCAACAAGGTGGAAGGACTAAATCAGCTTGATGGCCTACCCCAGGTCCTTTCTGCTTCCACAGAGTATGCTGCTAGGCTAGAGTATAGCAGATAATGACACAGGTCCAAGGGCCTGGGGGAAGGGGAGACAGGGCCCTCAGTCAGGATCTGCTTCAGACTGACAGCTGCTGATGCGCCACATGGAGGAGCTAAGATGCTAACACTGGGGTTTGAGCTGCAAACCCAACTGGCAGTGACATCTGTTTCTATTTGTCATTATTTCCTGTCTGGGGAGGGAAGGGTCTAGGAGAAAGAGACGGTCGTGATCCAGTGGTACAAACTTCTGTATTTCGGGTCCCCTGTTCCTAATACCAAACAATGTCTCAGCACCAACACTATGACTAGCACAGTCCTGCTGGAACTTGCTATCAAGAAGGCACAGCAGTTCTGCCTGCTAAGTAGCACTCTTCAGCTGTCAAGTCTAAGCTAGGGGCTGAAATTCCCTGCTCGGACCCCAAGGCCCAGGTCCACAAAGGCCTTGGGATGGGAAAGTATGGGAACTGCCCCAGAACTGTAGTATCATCTCATTAATGAGATTTGCCCCTAAGGAAACCAAGGCATGGGCACAAGGAGATCACTGTATTGGCTTTACAGATGGCCTCAGGGGAGATGCCTGAACCTTTCTGTTCCCACTGGCTGATGGATTATCCACCTCCTACAATGTTCAGTGGTTATCGCACATTACTGCGAGGAGAGCAGAGGTGGTGTAGACACAGTAAGGGCACACACAGCTGCTCCTTAAAAAGCACACAGTGAGGACTTGGGAACATCAGACATTCTGATGCCACAACTCAGTCACCCAGGGATCACACTGTGAATCAGGGAGAAAGTGCAAGGACAACATGAATAAAGGCCACTGTGAACCAAGAATCACACTTATCCACAGCCAAAATTGTTGAACCTCGTTTTCATAGGCTATCAGCTTGCTAAACCCTGAGGCCTGTTTTGTAAACCATGAGTTTCAACAGAGGTAAACCAGACTTTATCCTGACTGGAATGCCAGGTAGCAGATGCAGCTACACGGGACACTGCGTGCAGCCAACAAAATCTAAATTCTCATTTCCATGCTTCCTGCACATACTTTCATCTGCCTGGAATGCAAGCGATGTTATTGAAAGAGGAATAATTTACGTCTAGGCAAGGAGATGCCCAGCTACTTAACAAGACAGCTGCCTGCCAAACTGTCCCTTAAAATTATCAAGGACTAGAAAGAACTTAGTGCCACAAACCACAGAAAGGACAGGACAACAAGCAAGGAGGAGAATTATAAAAGAATGAAAAACAGAGCTGCAAAACATGCAGACCACACAGTCGTCATCTTTTTGGTTATTCCTCAGTGATGAAGGGGTAGAAGGAGTCAGGCTGCCAATAACAAATGCAAAGTCAAAAGGCTGTAAACTGGGAAAATCACACTAACTCAATGGCAGTTAAAGCAGATTAAGTAAGGCCCACAGACCTGGGAAAGGTCTGCCATGCATAGTTATCACATGATGGTGACAGCTCACCCAAAAGTGAGCCACCTCTGTTTTGGATGGTAACTCAGACAAACCCACCCATGTGCTCAACTCAAATCAGAGATGGCTCAACTCAACTGCCTGGAGGAGATCTGGGGAATGAGCACACCTACCTGATGAGAGCAGACTACACACTTTTTGAATGGAATTAGAAGATAAATCAGTGAGTGTAAAAGGCTTACCATCCACAAGGTTAACTTTAAGAACCAAGTTGGGGACTAGTGCTGTGGCACAGTGGGTAAAGCTGCCACCTGCAGTAACGGCATCCCATATGGCGCCGGTTCAAGTCCCAGCTGCTCCCTGCACCTGCATGGGAGACCTGGAAGAAGCTCCTAGCTCCTGGCTTTGGATCAGTGCAGCTCCGGCCATTGTAGACATTTGGGGAGTGAACTAACAGATGAAAGACCTCTCTCTGCCTCTCTGTAACTCTGCCTTTCAAATAAATAAATCTTAAAAAAATTTTTTAAAAAAAGAACCAAAGCTTTCAGCATTTGTAATGAAGATGGATAGAAATTATGCATTTTCTTATTTCATTCCAGAACTGGCTGGCCATAGCTTTATTTTTCCTTAGGGACTTCGGGTCATTACCTAACACAGAGCAGAATGTCTCCGAGTGAGGTCCGTCCACAAGCTGCCCAGGTGCAGTGTGCCATCGTCCTGGACCACTTGCTTGACCTCAGCTGTGAGGGCAGCTGAGTGGAAGAGACACGGGATCCCTGGGTAAGTGGACTCGTCAGAGTCTCAGGAGAAACCTCCCTGATCACACACTCACTGCACCGGTTCCTTCTCTCCTAAACACACGGATATCCTACCACAGGACTCAAGCGCTTTTGTCAAGGTGGTACCACACCTGCCCTGTGAGCCCACACACATCAGAGACCTTGTGATGAATCCATTCTTGAGACTATCACCCTTTCCAGAGGAGAATGAATGTGCTGCAAATGAATCAGAAAAAGCTAATGGAAGAGATTGCAAGGCACTTCCCTAGTTCTCTGAACGTATCCCCGCCCCCAGCAAGCGCCAAGATTTCCCTCCTAGTCGCTCGCTCTTACCCATACTTCCATCTCAAAGCATTTGGTAACAACCACAGGCCCTCACAACCGCTCCTCCTAACCACACATCCTCACACTAAAACCGCAAGTGCTTCATGCCCCACCAGTTCTATTCTTTTGATTGACAGGGGGAGGATGCCACATGAGCCCTGTGGTTCACTTCCCCCTCTGCTAGGACAGCGAGTCACAGCTTACCTGCTAGCAAGGCCCAGCATTACCAACAACCCCGGAGCTACAGATCTTCACTGTAGCAAGACATGCGATTCCACCCGAGTCTGTCCCCAAAGCTTTTAAAGAAAACCTTATTTTAAAAGAAGGTCACAAAGGGTTTTCAGTTTTTACATCTCTCTAGGCAACTGGCTTATTATTTTTTCCTCTTATTTTGCTTCTCCTACTCTTAAGTCTGAAAAGGTTTTCCAAGGTATTTGGGCCTCAGCCTATACTAAGCAACACACTGGCCAATTTCATGAAAAACCTGATTCACAGGAGAGAACCGCTGAGCCATCTCCAAAGGCCAGCGACGGCAATTGTACACCAGGAAGCATTTCTAAGTACAAAAAGCCAAAGCCCTAATCATTGCTGGGGAGTTTTTTAAGTCTGTGATCCTGGCCTTCAATTTAGTAACAAAATGTCCTGGTCCTCACTCTGCGGGCCCATGACCCAAATTTCCTTACATTAATTCAAGATGTGAGTTAGCAGTACAGTACACAGATTAGTTTCAGATGACAAGAGAAAAAGAAATGTTAACAACCCGGAAAGGAACAAAGTATATCCATCAGGCTGGATAAGGGAGAGACTCCGGAGTGCAACCACACGCCAGGCTCTCCCAGCTCATATCACCGACACCCCAAAGAGGCTTCTCACCCGCTTTGTGACTACCCTGGGGGAGTGCCGGGGGAGGCCGCTGGGGTAAGGGATCAAATGATTGTTAAGTGTTTGCTTCTGTGCTCCAACTCAAAATCCACTTGGCTGAACCCATAACACAGGCACCTAATCAAGCTACCTGCAAATGATTTCAGGGGAGGCTCTTCCGAATTCCAATCACTAAAGGCAAGGAAGACTGCACTATTGCATCAAGCTAGAATCTTCAATAAAATGTGGATTAACCAATCACCTCCCACAATCTAAACAGCTGTAAACATTTTGCACGTGTCAAAGTATGTTCATGGGCACATTAGTAAAATCATGGCTTGATTCAGACCATTGTGGGTCAGTTTTAAAAACACTGTCACAAACTTTGCAGAGAACTCTACCGATGAATTGAAAGTTAAAAAGGGGAGAGGGAGGACTGCTTTTCTGTTTCAGGGAGGTGGGGAAAACTATATGGGTACTCCAAATAGCAATCTGATACACTTCCCAAATCACAGAAAACACGGGCTGTATTTTGTTATGCTGTGTCTGAGGCAGAGGGTTTGGGAGGTCATAAAGAAATTACTGTATTCTGCACTCTTTCAAAATAACAAAACCATAGGACAGCTAAGACCTTAGGAGTTATTAGAAGACTGGTTTCTAAATGGCTTCTCCTAGAAAACCTAACCCCAATGGAACTTAATGGCAAATAAACATTTGTGTAGCTGATCTACATTTGTTTATACCATCGCTGTAATTTAAAAAAAAAAAAAAAAAGAAAATGCAGCAGTCACAAAACTTAACACAGAATTAAATCACACAGAGAGGTAAACTGCATTCATGAGCCTCGCCCACACAGGTGGTCTTGATGCATGAATGCCATCAGCTATCACGAAGGACAACTTCCAAATGTGGATGCTTTACTGTTTTCTTAGCAAGATGTAATCAGACAGAAGGGGGAGGGGACACACGGGAAAGAGAAGGAGAGATCATCAGCTTTATGCATTCCTACAGCTAATAGGATTTCAAAGTATGGTTTGTTACTTTTCTCATCAGAAAAACCCATGCCTTCCTGATCCATGCTAGCTTGGAAAAAGGAAGTCTCCTGACTGACGTTTCAAGACCTACAAATTGCAAAAGCTGTTAACACTTCTAGCCTTCCCAGCTCACTAGCAGCAGCTACAGAAATACTAACAGTACCAACTGGGGGGGGCGGGGGTTAGACGAAGACAAAATAGAGACGCAACGCAATCTTCTTTACCTCTGCAATTCCGAGAACATCTGCTCATCCGCCAACACACACCTGACTGTTTTTACCACCTCCCTACCCCTGTGAGAATGTGGCTTTTCTTTCCCTTCCCAGTAACATGACACCAGCGCCCTGCCACTAGCTGGGCCCATGTGGAATTAGCATGTGTCCATTATGAACCTGATGTGGGGCACTGTGATTGGACGCGAGAACCGGGGGTGGTGTCAGCATTCCCTTCTTGGCATTTCTCACTCCTAGACACATACAGTAACCATGAGGGAAGGCGTTTAGTACAGCAAACACCCCCCACCCCAACTTTAGTTTGATTTTTAGAGAAAAAAAAAGCAAACAGTGCAAAAAAGGATATGGAGAGGGACTGGAGAGAGATTGTTAAGAGTTTTTCACAGGCCCTCTGCTAAAAGCAGCTCAAAGAACCAGTATGTTATGTCAAAGAAAAAAGAAAAGTGGAGAGATCCCAGCACTGAGTATTGGAAAATATGAGTTCTAATCTGGAGTTTGCCAATAAGTGGCTCTGAACTTGAGCAATTAATTTCTTCTTTTACAAAATAAAGATTATAGATTAGTCCTTGAAGTTCCTCTCTGCTCTTAACACACTGTTTCAATCATGCATTGCCCACCATACTTAACTTAGTGTAGGTTAAATAAAGCTAAAGAACTTGAAAAGCCTGTTTCCCCTACTTGAGGACAGCTTGAGCCTTCTGCCTAAGGAGGAGAAAGAATCTAAGTAAAATGTTGAAAAGGAATGCATTGAGCAGATAGTGTTGGTAATCGCTGTGTTTTTATGCCAATGAAATCTAATTTTACAGCTGAGTTCTATACAGCTGTGCAAGAAAGGCTCCTGCCATGGCTTGCCATTCGAATGAAAGGAGGAGTGGTGATAATTGTTCATGCAGAAAAACCTCTCGAGACGTGAGCAGTACCTGGAGGTATGTGCCCAGCTGGTTGGTTGAGGCACAAATAGTCTGGAATTTGCCTTCTTGTCTGATGTGTGTTCATTAGTGAAGTGAAATCACAGTTGTCTGAAAGAGTTCTTAACCTTGAAAACATTCTTCCTGTTTGCATCCAATCACAAGCACAGCAGAAAAGATGGAAATGTTTAAATCCACAAAGCAACACTGTGAAACTGAGTTTTCTAGATGAAAAACTCCACCATTCCCAATTAAAACAAATATCAAGGGGTGGGTGCTTCACCAGTGATTAAGACACTCCTGGCCCCCATCTCCTAGAACACATCAGAGCGCCTGGATCTAACACCTGGTTCAGGCTCCTGACTTTCCTGCTAATGCAAATCCTGGGAGGCAATGGTGATGACTCAACCCACTAAGTCCCTGATACCCAGATAGGAGGCCTAGACTGAGTTCCCAGCTCCCCAGCTTCAACCAGTTCAGCCCTGTCCACTGTGGGCATTTAGGGAATGAGCTAGCACATAGGAGCGCTTGCACTTGCTGGTTCTCTCCCCACTCCACCCCCCAATAAATAAATAAATAAATATTTTAAGAATAAGTAGTGACAAATAGTTCAAGCAACAAGTCTGAAAAGCCAACCAACCAACCAACCATCCACTGTGTTCCTGGCAGCTATAAGGGAATAATCTGTGTCTTTAAGGATCCATAGGTGTTTTATTTCCATTTGGCATTGCATAATTTCTTTAAATCACCTTTGTATTACATTAAATTGGGCAATGTATAGTCATACCTGAATTCAAAACTATTGTACAGGAAAGCATTATATCCTGGGGACAAAAAATAATCTACCCATGAAAATAATATCTATAAAAATAGTTTGTAATTTGAGTCTGCTTCCATAACCCCTCATCAAGATACTAAGGGTGCTTCCAAAGTTGCCCAACATAACACAAATCATTACAGGAAAATAAAAATTAAAAGAAAAATTTGCATCTATATTACTACAGATATTGTATCATGTACCACCACACACATACAATCTCTAGACCTCAGGCCCACAGTCTCACATAAGTAACAGCTCAGCTCTGCAAATATTAACTAGAAGACAAAAAGAGCTTATCTACAAAAAAGTTTATCAACCCAAGGCTCATTTGTTTCATTCACTATTTTTAAATGCTGGGTGGGGAAGTCTGCAGGTGTATTTAAGCATTTTTATTTGAATACCTAGATTCCAGGTACAAGTATATCACAGTAAACCTCTCTAACGGCCCAAGGATGACAGTCCAGCATCTCCACGGAAACATCACAAAGCTGTGAGTCCTATTCTCACACATGCCCAGGCCCCCTGTGTCACATACTGTATCTAAGCACAGAAGAACTGAAAACATTCACTTCAATGAAATTTGGAGTTCTGTGTTTTTTTAGAGGGAAAATTCTCGAGAATCCGTCAGAGTGAAAAAGGTCACTCCTAAAGCCCCATCCGATGCAGCACCAAGCCACATGGGGAGGTGGAAGACAACGTACCCTTCCCAGCACAAGCAGCTCACCCCTTACCCAGCCCTTGTGCACAACCACCTGCCTTGTGTGGTCCCACACAAACTCTGTGTTCCAGTTTCTTTATCTGCATGGGATATGGGTACTTTAACACATGACTTCTAGACTCACCTTTGGAGATCTATTACAAACTGAATTCACATTTGTGCATCAACTGGGGTACCTGGCCCCAAGCATATCACCCATTAATAAGGGGGAAATGTGTTGCAAACACCTGAACTGCAAGCTTTCCGCAAAAGCCTAAAGGGAGAGCGCCCAAGTTACCCCTGCACCTGCTATCTGAGGCACCTGCACCCTAATTCTCACCTGACCTCACGGCACTCATGCGCAATAGCTGGTGCTCCCCGTCCGCAGATGCAGCAATTAAGAAGCAATCCGCTCAAGCAGAACCAGATAGAAAGTGATGGTAAGAAGTCATTGCTCTCTTAGCAAACTGACTGTGGCACCTAAGAATCTGACAATGAAATACAAGTGGAAGACCTGACAAGAAATGTATAGAGCAGATAAGGAGCTGGCGCTGTGGTGTAGTGGGTAAAGCCATGGCCTGCGATACCAGCAGCCCCTATGGGTACTGGTTCATGTTCTGACTGCTCTACTTCCAATCCAGTTCCCTGCTAATGGTCTGGGAAAGCAGCAGCAGATGGCCCAGATGTTTGGGCCCCTGCACCCACATGGGACACTGGGAAGAAGCCTGATCCAAGCTAGCCATTACAGCCATCTGGAGAGTAAAATAGTAGAAGAAAAATTTCTCTGTGACTTTCGAATAAATAAATAAATGTTGGGGGAGGGCAGATAAAACAAGAAGTACATGGCACACAACTGGAAACATATTAAAAGATAACTTTCACAAACATCCAGAGGACACAGCCTCTCTCGGTCCCCTCCACAAAGGTAACGATGGAGTTTTCAGTACATCCTTACCTACATACAGGCTTAATGATGTTTTAAAGCACTTTTTCAAGTACTTTAAAGGGAAGTCAAACAAATGCGCTATATCATCATTTAGCCTAAATAGTTAAACATGAGAGGGGGAGAGAAACAGCAGAAACCAAATTATAAACTACTACAAAAATCATGTCTTCTGGTGTGATTCTAGTGAGATGTGCCATGATTTACCAGAGAGGCAAAACTACTCCACAAAGAAAAGCAGCAGCTTAGCAAGTGACTGATGAGGAGTCTGCCAGGACAGCATCCTTGCTTCGCAGCTTCAGGAGCATTATTTTAAAATAACCATTGTAACATAACTACAAAACAGACTGGAAGTGTCTCCTTTTAAGAAAAAAATAATACTAATACTCCAAAAGAAGGAATTAGTTGAAGTTAAAATAACATCAAATAAAAGGATCTGAATAAAGATAATTGGCCATGTTTTTAAACAAGTATTTTATTAAGCAACTACTTTGTTCCAGGCCCTGTACTAGAATTCTAGGATTCTAGAAAACAGAAGCATGAGGTTAAATATGATCACAGTGAAATGTTCTACTCAGCTAGCTAAGAACAAATCCACATTGGACGCATCTGATGAAACACCACCAAAGTCAACAGACCTCCACGTTGTACGAAACCTTTCACCTGAGATAAGCCCCAGTGTCTAAACCCGGTCTCCCAGGTGTGGCTTCTTTTCTAGACTTAGAAATCTGACAAGTGTTACAGAGGGGAATTTCATGCTCTCAAAACATGCCTCCTGCCTTAATATTCATTTCTGTTCAGCCAGGAGAAGACTAAAATTATTTCTTTAATCAATTTGTATACGAGGGTGCTTCAAAAAAAAAAAAAAGTTTATGTGAGATGGAATTGAGATAAATTAATTTTGGCATCAAAAAAAAAAAAATCTTGAAATCCAGGCATATGAGAAGTATTTTAAAAGTTCATTTGGTTTAGTGGTTAAGGGACTCATGTCCATAACAGCATTTGAATTCCATATCCAGCTCAATGGACCATGGGAGGCAGCAGTAGCAGCTCAAATGATGGGGCTTCTGCCACCACATGAGAGACATGGAACTCTGGGCTCTAAGATGCTGCCCTCCACTGTGGACACTGGAGATGACCCTGTAGATGGGAGCATACACTCTGTCTGACTCTCTCACTCTACCTCTCAAACTTTTTCAAGTTCATGAAAATGTGTGTTATGAAAAGAACTGCAAAGATTTCAACAGTTTTTGCACCAAAACAGTTATTTTTTATCCCATTTTTCCGTTACCTTTTAACTGCCTTGGAAAATTCATTCATGCTTATTTTACATACTCTGCTTTGTTTCACGGAATAGACGTTAAGAAACACTCATAAAGAAAACAATCTGTATCATTAAATACCACTGGTGCTTCATCCAATTTATACTTAATAAGTTTTGGAAGAATTCCAACATAACTAATGTTAGATACTAGTTCAAATCTTTTCTTCAAAACAGTGTCTGACTGCATCCCATGGAGCAAGGGGAGAAAAAAAGCAATGAGATTATAATACACTGAAAATCAGTTAAAACCATGTTTTTCTAAAAGTAAATCATATCTTCAGAATCATTACATTTGATGACATTCTCATAATCAGTTTTGTATTTCACTTAAGGTGACTCAATAGAAAGCAAATACCAGGTGTTACTTAGAAACAGAAAATTCAAATGAAATGACAACACTCAGAAAGAAACAAACTAGCAGGTGCAAAAACACATCACGGAAAGGAGCAGCTATCTATTCACTAGTTCTGAAAAATCCATTCCAGTGAATTCTAATATGAAACATGTATGAAACCACACCACTAATAATTTATACTAACAGTCTGAAAGCACAAAAACACAGTTCTCTTGAAAAATATTTTCTTTAAACAAAAAAAACGGGCATTTGCTGAAGAGCATTAGATTTATTTTAATGAATGGGTGACAGTGATAATTAGTGTATGGTTTACATGCAAATAGATGAATTTAAGTGTCTGAAGGCATGGTGCTTGCCTACATTCTAAACAGTACCTAGGAAGAATGAGGACATTAATTCACACTGATATGATTTGTTAAGAAAGTAAGGGGCTGCATCCCTCTCTTTAATGAACACTGACTTGGGTTCTACTCTGTACAATCACTCTTGTATGCTGCAATTATGCAAATTCTAAATTTAAGGAGTCCGTTAACACATTTTAGACTCTTTTCAGAAAAATCATTTTAAATTTCAACTTCGATATAAAAGTCATGTTCTCCAAATCAATTTTAATATTGCTCCCTATGTGATGAGCACACAAAAACGCTTTCTCAGTTAACGTTACTGGTGAACTGCAAGGAGCACAAGAATAAACAGGGCAAATACAGTATTAGGGTCCTTGCAGGCGACAACTGCTGCTGCGCCACACAAGCCGCTTAGGGGAAAATGTGCAAGAAAAGGTTGAAATTCACTTTGCAGTAAAGCAAGATTGTCGTCCAAATCTCAGATACTTTCTACAGTCCCACTGATAAAGTCTGCACAAAGAACAAATTAATCCAAATGAAGAGGTCTCAGAATTCTATCACGGAGTTCTCTCTCTGGGACCTAGGCTACACTCTTTAAAAAGCACTTTTGTGAGAGCAACTCATCTGGTAAATCTAGAGAGAAGTCAGAGAAGCAGGCTGGAAGGTGAGAAAATGGGATGCCAGGTAGTTCCTGCTGAGATGGTCAGGGAGCCCCAGTGGAGTGAGGCCTGGGACTTCACACCAATAAATCCAGGCCCTGCAGGTAGGGATTCCAGTTCAGTCTCTCCCATAATCAGAATCATGGCCTAAATTCAAAGCAAATGATCAACATCTACAAAGTAAAGGCAAACAATACTGTGTGGCTGTTCCCAAGTTAGAATCTTATCTGCTATGACCTCTAGATCTTCATTTACTGTCCAATGAACCCACTTTAAATCTGGCAATAATATGATCCAGTTTTATCTAGGGTCAATCATTTATTTATGTCTTTTATGAAAGAAATTCAAAGAATTTTCTGAGGTATTAAAAATAACTCTTAAAATGAGAACTTCAAGCTTCAAAGATAGAAACAATTAGTAAGATACTGAAATTCATTTCCTAGAGCAATGCTCTAGCAAAATCAAAATATGCCATAGCAAACTGATTTGCATTCAGCCAACACTGTTAGATGAAACACTTCCCTTCTCTTTTTAAAAATAGATTTAACGGGCATATTAATTTTCCACTGGCCACTATAAATAAATGGAACTCCAAAATATGTGTCTTTGCAAGGCCGTTCTAACCAGCCACTGAGAACCTGACCCCAGAGGAATGTGTATTTACATTGTGGAGAGGCGGCATTGTTAGCTGGTGGGAAACCACTTCTCACAAACCTCCCATTCAATGGAGGGCTCCACAATAGGTACTCACACAGGAAGCAGGCCTCGCGAAGAGCACCTCTGCCATTCCAGAGAGAACTTTCCAAGGCGGCGAGGATGGTGAGGCAGTACCAATGCCAGGTTCACAGGCCCTGGCTGCCTACGCAACACCTCAGGGTCAACAAAGCTTGTGTTGTTCACAAGCATCTCCTAGAGCTCTTACCAAGGTGAGAGGGAAACTGTCAACCATTCCCTTCTAGATAAATCTCACAGGGCATCATTTTGGTTTCTTTAAACATAATTCCAAAGCCATGAAATTTTTTTCTTGAGTACACTGAAAAATACTTCCAAGAAGTTAATGCTATTTCAAACTCAACTGAAAGGTATTAATACTGAACATGCAATCTAAAGAACCAGAACTTCAATTGCCACTTTATTATCACCACTGAAAAGTATAGTTCCTTAAACATTGGCCATTCTGTGTAAATATAAAGTAAAAAAAAAAAAATTCTCAAACAGAAAAACATGTATTTTCTATAGGATCATATTAACATAAACTTCTGTACAGGCATGTGAGGGAAATCAAGGTAATGGTAACCAATTATGCATGCCACCAAATCAATCCACTGGTGGATGAAAATACATAAATACATTTTGTCAATTCATTATTAAACTACTAACATACAGGCTTGACTTCTTCCTCCATACTTCAGCATGCAAAGAAACACAACATGATTCTTTCCAAAACACATTGATTAAATTCTCAATACCCCAGTTTGTAAACCTGCAAAAGAGAAGTAACAGCTGCTTTGCAAAGCCATTATTTTAAGATCACTAAATAACGTAGTGATGCTAGCAACTCTGTGGGCTTATTTTTCTCATTTCTCAAATTAAAAAACTGAATTCCACAATCACAGACACTACAAACTCTAAAAACCTGTCAATTTGAGTACAGCAATCAAGAATATAACCATTAACACATTACATCTGAAGGTCTGTTCGAAGTCTACTTATGACAGCTATTGTAATATAAAAGGTATCTCTATCCAAACCAACCATAAATAACACCACTTACGAATTTGCTTCAGGAAGTTGCTTTTGTAGGACAGAAAAAATAAACCAGAAATATTACAAAATGCTCACAACGTGTTTAGTGAAATGCACACAGATTATATATGCATATATAATTTTTTTAAAAAAACAGAAATAGGACCAAAACATCAACAACGCTTAACTTAAGGATAATGAAATGATGTGTGAGTTATATTTTTCCTTTGTGCTTATTATATTTTAAAATAGCATACACAGTGAACATCTGTAATTTTTACAATGATAAAAGTTAATGTGTAAAAAAACTTTATAATGTAATTTACTTTGCAACCTTCTTTTGATTTTTGTGATGAGATACTTTAAAACTCACAGACAACTAAAATACCTAAAGGTTCTGAGTTTATCCAAGCTTCACAGGACTAATTGCCACATTCAACTCTGACACAACAATGGAAGAACATCTGTGATTAAGGAATTGATTTGGTAACATTTACAAAACCAGCCCTTGGGTCATTATGAATGAGTAATGCCTAGATTAGGCATGCTCCCTAGGACCAGCCCAAAAAACTAAAAAAAAAAAAAAAAAAAAAAAGGTGGAGTGGGAAGAGGCAGGTTCTCCAGCTTTACTTTTTTTAGATAACAAGTGCTCCATAAAATCTTCTTCCAACTGCCAAAATAAATCAAACTTTCTGGGTGGAGAACTCCCTGTCAATCAAATAAGAATCAGCAAAGATAGATGTGATAATAGAATCAGTTACATACCTTACTTAGCTGCTTTAACTATGCTAGTCTCTAACTAGCACAAAAGACTTCAAAAGCTCTTGCTATGAAAACTACAGGGTGGAGTCAGAGATCTCCCTTTGAGTTGGCAGGCCTCCACCAGTGGAAAGAAACTGCCCACTCTAATCTTTGTGGGTCTTCTCCACTCCACCCTCCCTCAAACCACACCTTTTAAGATCATTTGTTCTATAGTTTTATCCTCATGTACAGACGCTGGTTCAAGGCCCAGCTGCTCCACTTCTGATCCAGTTCCCTGTAAAGTGCTTGGGAAAGCAGCATGAAATGGTCCAAGTTCTTGGGCCCCGCCACCCGCTTAGGAGACCTGAAGAAGCTCCTGGCTCCTGACTCCTGGCTTCTGTCTGGCCCAGCCCTGGCCATTGTGGTCATTTGGGAAATGAACTAGCAAATAGAAGATCTCTCTGTCTTCCCTTCTCTCTAAATCTGCCTTTCAAATAAATAAAATGAATCTTAAAAAAAAAAATCTGGGGGCCAGCGCTGTGGTACAGTGGGTAAAGCCACCATCTGCAGTGCCAGCATCCCCTACAGGTACCAGTTCGAGATCTGGCTTGCTCCACTTCCAATCCAGCTCTCTGCTATGGCATGGGAAAGCAGTGGAAGATGACCCAAGTCACTGGGTCCCTGTACCCAGGTGGGAGACCTAGAGGAAGTTCCTGGCTCCTGGCTTTGGATTGGCACAGCTCTGGCCGTTGCAGCCAATTAAGGAGTGAACCAGAGGATGGAAGACTCACTCTCTCTCTCTCTCACTCTCTCTCTCTCTCTCTTTCTGCCTCTCCTTCTCTCTCTTTGTAACTCTTTCAAATAAATAAATAAATCTTTAAAAAAATAAAATAAAAATCTGGAAAGTTTAAATTATTCATAATCACACCACTCAGAAATATTCACTATTAACATAGTGACCTACTGTGTCTCAATCTTATTTTTCTATTAATATGAAATTTGTAATGTTAGAGGGCTTACATAAAATAGATCAATTGCCTATTGTTTACTTTTTATATTTAATGATTATAACAATAACACTGATTCCTAAATTACATTTTACTTCAGAAAGGTGAGAGAATCTTCCTTTTAGGATTGACTTTGGCTAAAAGACAACAGAGTAAACCAGAAAAAATACATGATACAACCAGTGTGCCCAATGCGCACCCAGAGGTATAATTTCTTTTGATATGACAGGCTACAATGATATAATTCTCTTAAATTGTATGCACAAGCTTTAAAAAGAATTATGGAGAATGGGCTTCACAAATTAATTAAAATCCAATTCTTTGTGTCTGTGTTTACAAAAATGGAAGTTTCTGAAAAATAATTTTAATTCTCTATCTCCAGAGATTTGCAGGATATTTTAACTATTTATTTTATTCAAAAGACAGAGTGACAAAGAAACAGGGAGAGACTGAAGAAAGAGATCCTCCATCCATTAGTCCACTCCCTAAATGGCTGTGACATCAGAGCTGGGCCAGGACAAAGCCAGGAGCCAGGATTCCTATCAGGTCTCCTGCACGGGTCGCAGGGACCTAAGTACTTGGACCACATTGCAATGCCTTCTCAGCTGGGGCTCCAATATGCTTGACCCACTGCACCACAATGCCAGCCACTTGTGTTAACTATTCATAGCACCTTCTTCAAACTATAAATCCATCCTATCTACTGAGCAGAATGTGTATGTGTATGTGTGTAATATAATACATAGTGTGTATATGTTTGTGAACATAGATATATATAAATACATCTCGAACTTGGTTGCAACCAAATTTAATAGCACTTTCTTCCAAAACAGTTCACCACAAGGATGTCAGTGTCATGCTGGCAGTAAAATTATTAACAGAGAACTAGAACAGCAAAACAGAATACGTGATCCAAAATATATATAATATCTGAAGACATGCATCACAGCACAAAACAGTGAAAAGTAGACTATTTTATCCATACGATAGAAAACCATGGAGCCAACTGTAATCGTTGCAGAAATCAATGCCCTAACAGGAAGTTGGTCACGATAAAACTATTTAAAGGGGAAAATCACAAGTTAACAAAAAGATGATCGCTGCTGTGTTCCTATTTGAGCAAAACTAGATAAATTGTTGATTTTTTTTTTCAGACATAGAAAAAAGTCTAGAAGAATATATAACACACTGTTCACAGAGATTATGATGGTGGGTAGGAAAATAGTTTTTATTTTATCAATACTTGTATGTTTTCATCATGCTGTTATCAGGAGGGGGAAAGGTCACTTAATGATGGGGACACATTACGAGAAACATGTCAGGCAATCTCACCAGTGTGGCACACCTCACAGAGTGGTCTTTAAAACCCTACAGGGGATAGCCTACTCTACACATGAGTCACGTGGCATAGACAGACTGTGGCTCCTTGGCTACAACCCTGTACAACATGTCCCTAAACTGAAAGCCACAGGCACCTGCAATGTAATGTGCAATGCTGGTATATCCAAACATAGAAAACGTACGGTACGAATGCCACATAAAACATTACAACACAACACAACACAACAGCACATCTGCGTAGAGCACAGGTGTACAACACAACACAAGACACAACACAACAGCACACCTGTGTAGAGCACCTACCACTAGTAGTCTGCAGGGCTAGAAGTCACCCTGGGTAAGTCAGTGAGTAGAGAATGAATGTGAAGGCCTAGGACATTCCTGTCCTCCACAGGAGACCATATAAACACTGTGCACTCAAGCAGCACTTAACTTATAAAATAGTCTTTCTTCAGTAAGAAATTAACCATTGCTTACTGTAACATTTTTTTCTTATGATCCCCTTCAATGTTTTTAACTCTTTGAGTATTCCATAGCAACACTTAAAACCTTGAAACACAAACACATGGTATATTGTATAAAAATATTTTGGTTTTCTATGTCCTTATTCTATAAGCTTTGTTCTACTTTTAAATTTTTAACGTTTTAAACTTTTCCATCAGAAGCTAAGACACACACACACACACACTGTCCAGGCCTACAGGACATCAGTATCACATCTTCACCTTCTCATCTTGTCCCAGGTCTTCAGGGTCAACAGGACACGTGTGTCACTATGGTAACACTATGGTAACAGTACCTTCCCCTGGATACCTCCTGAAAGACCTGCCTGAGACTGCATCACAGTAAACCTTTTTTTTATATAAGCAGAGGAACACTCTCTAAAATAATGATGCAAAGAATAGGACAGCAAATATGTAAACCAGAAACATAGTCACTTATGATCAAGTGCCATGTATCATGAATACCAGGAGAGTTGTACTCTGACATGACTGGCAGCACAGGTTTTCTTTCATCGGCATCACCACACACATGTGATGCCCTATGACATCATGAGGCACTAAGAAATTTGTCAGCTCCATTATGATCTCTGGGGACCAGCAGTGTTTGTGCAGTCCGTCCTGGACAGAAACTCTGCCTTGCAGCACTGGACAGTATACACAACTATCTCTGAAGGGCACCCTCATCCGATCTGTGAAATAATCTAAAGCAAAGATGAGAAACAGATAATGGGTTACTGGTCAAGGACAATCCTGCTAGACAAAACACATCTCTGTGGCTTCCTAATTCGGACCACTGGCTGTGACAGCCCCAGCTTCCAAAACGAGGAGCTCCCTGGGAAAGATGTGAGTCTCCCCTTCACTCTAAGCACAGCCAGGCAAAGGGGCAGCGATCGTGGGGACTGTGAATCTCCTAGAAACTATTTTCAGTTTCAAGTTTCAAGATAGATCACAGAATTCTCAGACTGAGGAAACCTAAAAGAGCACAGCTCTGACCCGGGCTTGCATGACATCTAAACACTCCTAGTAGACCAGAGGTTTCAAAATAACACAACCCAGCATTTTCTTTTATTGTACGATATCCTTCAGTTATTTATCCCAGGATTTCCTCTCTCAAACAGTAAAAATACATTTATTTGGAATAACAGGATGATAAAAGTAGATAAGGCCAGAATTAGACATAACTGTGTCTGAGTCGATGAAAAATATAATTATTATTTTTAATTCCCCATTATTGGGGATTATTGAATGGATTCTGGCTCTGATAAAGTCTGTTACCTCTCACCCTTCCTTCCCATTACCACCAAGAATTAATGACTCACTTGGATATTCTAGAAAAGTCTAGAACTAATTTATCCTGCCTATACTGTCTCCCTACAATCTTCCTGTACCTGCAGACCATGGATTAACGCAGCATTTCCGCTACATGTTCACTAGGCCGAGAGTCTTCAAGCAGAGGTCATGGCAGCAGCCATCAGAGACGTGGACCGAGGGACTTCATGCTGTGGAGGGAGGAGTTACATAACACTACCGACTATTCAGGTTAGTGTTTCTCACCAGACGGTGCAACAGCTACTGGCAAGAGAATCAGCGGTGTGGTGTGCTTGTTTAAAAATTCAGATTCCTGGGGTGGGCCTGTGGCACAGAGGTTCAGATGCTCGGTTGGGATTCCCCAATTCCACATCAGAGTACCTGGCTTCAATTCCCGGCTCCAGCCCTCAATTCCAGTTCCCTGCTAATGTGCATCATGGCAGGCAGCAGGTGACAGCTCAAGTAGTTGGGTCCCTGCCACCACGTGGGAGATCTGGACGGAGTTCTAGTTCCCAGCTCCGGCCTGACTCACCACTGGACATTGTGGGCATTTGGGAAGTGAACCAGCAGATGGAAGCTTGCTCCCTTACTCATGTGTACTCTCTCTCTCCCCCCTCCCTCTTATATATGTATTTATTTTATATATAAATAACATGGATTCCTCATATTTGTTCCTAGCAGCATTATTTGTAATGGACAAAAAGTAGAAACAACCCAAATATCTGTCCAGTGAAGGCTATATTATTTAGCAATAAAAAAGAATTAAGTAACGATACATTCTACAACATGGATGAACCTTGAGAATATCAGGAAAAGAGAAAAAAGTCGGCCGGCGCCGTGGCTCAACAGACTAATCCTCTGCCTTGCGGCACCGGCACACCGGGTTCTAGTCCCGGTCAGGGCGCCGGAGTCTGTCCTGGTTGCCCCTCTTCCAGGCCAGCCCTCTGCTGTGGCCAGGGAGTGCAGTGGAGGATGGCCCAAGTGCTTGGGCCCTGCACCCCATGGGAGACCAGGAAAAGCACCTGGCACCTGGCTCCTGCCATCGGATGAGCGCAGTGCGCCGGCCGCAGTGCAACGACCGCGGCGGCCATTGGAGGGTGAACCAATGGCAAAGGAAGACCTTTCTCTCTGTCTCTCTCTCTCACTGTCCACTCTGCCTGTCAAAAAAAAAAAGAAAAAGAAAGAAAGAAAAGAAAAGAGAAAAAAGTCAGTCCTAAAGCCCACGTTGTGATTTTTTTTATACAAAATATACAGAATGGGCGAATTTTTCAAGATAGAACACAGATTAAAGGTTCCTGGGGCTGGCAGAAGTGACTGCTAATTAAGCCTCTTTTTGAAGAAACAAAAATATTCTACAATTTAACGCTGGTAGTGACTGCATATGAACATACTAAATATTGAATTTTACTCCTTAAATAAGTAAACTATGCAGTTTGTGAATAATATGCCAATTAGACTGTGTATCTGAGTAGGGCACTTAAGTCAGGCTCTCCGGAGGGAGGTCTGGGCATCCACCCTCTGAAGTGCAGGTAAGTGCCCTTGAGTATGTCCTTCGCAAGACTGTAGTGCACTGAAGCTAACACTGCCTTAGCTTCTTCCCAGCACTAGGGAGGCTACACATCACATTCTGTTCCTCTGAAACCTTTCCCCTCTCCAAAGAGACCCTCCATATTCACCCTGCTTCATATTCACCTCTATCAATCTGTTTCCTTTTCTGTCCATACAACCTTCCCTTCCGAACCAGTGTCCTGACACTAGGGAGCATGGAGATCCTGAGCCTTGGTTCTGGTTACTCTCACAGAGCATTCAATCACTCTGGACGCTACCATGGGACTGCTCCAGCTCACAGCAACCTCTCTGATGAACCCTTCCAGCCTTCCCATCTTTGAGGGTGATGAGCTGGGTGACCTCTAGACTTCATCCTTAGTATTTTGAGCCTCTCTGAGGGAGACCCGAGAGACTCTAGGCTCCCTGCTTTCCTTCATTCATTCCATTTATTATGCCCCTTGGATGTGTTCTGCACAATTTTCTTTCCTAATTGATATGTATGGAAGTTAAACAACTTGAGGAAGAATTTTTTTTTTAAAGACTGGAAAACTGCACCTGTTAAAAGGTCTCTCAGATACTAGTACAGGGTCCAACATATACTAGGTGCTCAAGTATGTGATGAACTCCTTCACTGATTCTTATTCATGGCCCTGTGTTTGTGCCAAGATTTCTATTCAGATCTTTTAATGGGGGGAGGGGTGGTGATTGTCATTTCTGTACTGCCCTGTTTGACCTATAGGGTTTACTGTTCTTTTCCAAGATGGCACTATTAGGCCCTAACAAAAAGAATTGTAATGTATGTAGTTTTCATCTAAGTAATAATGGCTTTGTGACATCATTTGAAGGAGAACTTGTTAACGTTAGAGGTGCCATCCATGGTCATGAAATCAACAAAGACAACTGGCTCATCTTACAAGGACACTATAAAATTAGTAGAATTAAAAAGTAAGCTGAGACAGGTATTATGGTGCAACAGGTAAAATCACCACTTGGGAAGCCCACATTCCACGTGGGAATGCCTGACTTCAAGTCCCATCTACACTTCCAATCCAGCTTGCTGCTAATGCACCCCAGAGGCAGCAGATGATGGCCCAAGTACTTGGGTTCCTGTTACCCACATGGGAGATCCAGATGGAGTTCTTGGCACCTGGTTTTGAGAAGCCAGGCATTTGGAGAGGATTGACAGCTGTCTTTCTGTCTCTCTCTCTCTGCATCTGCCTTTTTCTGTCTTTCTCTGTCACTCTGCCTTGCAAATAAATAAACAAATCTTTAAAAACCTTAGGAAATCCATGCATGGGAGAAGTCTTTTAAAAAATTCATTGAAAACACATATTATGGCCAGCGGCATGGCTCAACAGGCTAATCCTCTGCCTTGCGGCACCAGCACACTGGGTTCTAGTCCCGGTCAGGGCACCGGATTCTGTCCCGGTTGCCCCCTCTTCCAGGCCAGCTCTCTGCTGTGGCCCAGGAGTGCAGTGGAGGATGGCCCAAGTGCTTGGGCCCTGCACCCCATGGGAGACCAGGAGAAGCACCTGGCACCTGCCATCAGATCAGTGCGGTGCGCTGGCCGCAGCACGCCGGCCGTGGCGGCCATTGGAGGGTGAACCAACGGCAAAGGAAGGCCTTTCTCTCTGTCTCTCTCTCTCACTGTCCACTCTGCCTGTCAAAAATTAAAAAAAAAAGAAGAAAAAATAAAAAAACAAAACACATATTATTAAAAACTATATACGTATTTCAAAACTTTTTTGTACCAAAATGCACTTATATTTTAATGATACCTTTCCACAAACATTTTGAAGTACTCTCATGGGATCCAATCTTCACTCTTGTTTTCACAGGCAGCCATTATTATATAATTATATCATCCCCACGTCTATACACATACCTCTACCACTTTCCTCTCCAACACATACTTTTAAGAACAAAATGTTAGTAAAAAGCCAGAGTACTCTGAGTATTGTTACTGGAAGCTACACAATTTTGAAAATTTTGACAGACTACTCTTGTCAAGAATTCAAATTCAGTGGGGCCAGCAATGAGACTCACTTGGTTAATCCTCTGCCTGCGACGCCGGCATCCCCTATGAGCGCCGGGTTCTAGTCCTGGTTGCTCCTCTTCCACTCCAGCTCTCTGCTGTGGCCCAAGAGGGCAGTGGAGGATGGCCCAAGTGCTTGGGCCCTGCACCAGCATGGGAGACCGGAGGAAGTACCTGGCTCCTGGCTTTGGGTCAGCATAGCTCTGGCCATGGCGGCCATTTTGGGGGTGAAGCAACGGAAGGAAGACCTTTCTCTCTGTCTCTCTCTCTCTCACTGTCTAACTCTGTCAAATTATAAAAAAAGAAAAAAAAAAGGAATTCAAATTCGGGACCAGTGCTGTGGCGTAGTGAGTAAAGTTGCCACTTGCAGTATCGGCATCACATATGAGCACCAGTTCAAATCCCAGCTGCTCTACTTCCAATACAGCTCCCTGTAACTGAACTGGGAAAGCAGTGGAAGATGGTCCAAGTACTTGGGCTCTTACAACCACGTGGGAGACCTAGAAGAAGCTCCTGGTTCCTGGCTTCAGATTGACCCAGATCTGGCCACTTTGGGAGTGAACCAGCAATGGAAGATCTTTGTCTCTCCCTTTCTCTGTACTCTTCCTTTCAAATAAATAAATAAATCTTTTAAACAATCAAACTCAAACATGAAAACATGTATATTTCCAATGAATAATTCCAGTTTTTGAAAGAAGCTGGTAATTTTCTGCATCACCTTTTAAAGACACAAATATGCATTCTTATGCCTGCAGACTATATAGAAAATTACCTCATAAAGCTAAAACTAAGATAATCTAAAACAAATATACATCAATTCACATATACATACACACACACAAACACACATACAAGATATACTTTAGAATACTAGAAAAGTACAGAATGCTTGGTGTTATAATGTATATTTCTCCATCTATAAAAAATTGGGCTTCTGTAATTTCTAATACAGGACAAGTATCCTTTATCTGAAATACTTGGGACTAACATGTTTCAGATTTCAGACATTCTAGATTTTGTAATATTTGCATAGACTAAGTCTTAGAGCATTTCTGATTTCAGATTTTCAGGTTAGAGATATTCAGCCTGTAATATTTGTTCGGATATATTTAAACTAATGAAAAATACCTACCTCGTTTTCAGGTTGTACTGCCTCTTTTCACATTTAAAAAATATGTAGAAAGAGTAAAAACTTGGTAATTCAAATTAGCTGAAAAAAGGCCTATCCAAATCTATGAAGAGTGTGAGGAACAACAAATGTAAATGCAGCGAAAGTATCCAATAGCAATGCCAACTGGAAATCCTACCTGCTGTCCGCACTTAGCAGATAAGACATATTTGAACAATTACTACTGTAAAATGCATTTTCCTGGGACCAGTATTGTGGTATAATGGGTGGATCTGCCACCTGCAACACTGGCATTCCATTTGGGTGCCAGTTTGCGTCCCAGCTGCTCCACTTTTGAGCCACCTCCTTGCTAAAGCACCTGGGAAAAGCAGGGGAAGGTGGCCCAAGTGCTTGGGCCCCTGCCACCCACATGCAACACCCAGATGAAGTTCCTGGGCTGCCTAGCCCAGCCCTGGTCGTTGTGGTCATCTGGGGAGTGAAGCAGCAGATGGAAGATCTCTCTCCTGATTTAACTTCTGAATTTCAAATAAAATAAATCTAAAAAATAAATTTTTTCCCAAATATCTTGGAAGAGTTTTTATTATATTTTACTTCCTCTCCCAACACTCCCCTAACCCCTGCATTATTGTAACAAATTATTTCCCAAATTCTTCACAGGTAACAAAAATATTACTGGGACAAAAACTTAGTTATATTATCTTCCATATCCAGATCTAAGAAGGTGACAAATGGCTTAGTTTTGTGAGCTGGACCCTAGGTAAAGCGATCGTTTCAATTCACATTCACAACTCTATCATCCTGCAACATGAGCAAGCAAAGCGATAATACTGTAGTGGAGAATCATGAAACCTGGATCACTGTCATTCCATCAAGGGCTACTTCTCTAAGCATAAATTCTACTCCAGCGAATTTTTGCTATCTTCTGTAAGTCTTTCCTCCATGGCTACACCAGTCCATACAGTGCCCGCTTGGAGTGTAGTGTTGAAAATGACTGCTCCAGTTCAGGGATAATTAACGAAGGCTGGCAAGGTTGTGAGATTAAGGATGTGGCAAGGAGACCCACATCAAAACATCTGCAACCACTGGACAGAACAAAGCAAACCCCTCAAGAACAGCACTATGAGACAACAGACAAGAGGCAAGTCATAGAGACAGAATCTCTGACCTCTACTTCTAATTTATTCAATATTTTCAGAGACAATATAAATGTTTGGAATTCAGATATGACCATTTTTTAAAGGTAGACACAATGCCTAATAATCAAGATATTAGGATTAAGCACACCTACTCAACTCATTGAACAGGCATCACATCAGACACACTGACACAATACAACGACACAAATACATAATACATGTTGAATTCATGTTGAAATCATATTTGTCTATGAAGCTGAAATCATATTTGTTGGGGCCAGCGCTGTGGCATAGCACGTAAAGCTGCCGCCAGCAGCGTCAGCAACCCATATGGGCGCAGTTCAAGTCCCGGCTGCTCCACTTCCAATCTAGCTCTCTGCTACGGCTTAGGAAAGCAGTGGAAGATGGCCCAAGTCCTTGGGCCCCTGCATCCACGTGGTACACCAGGAAGAAGCTCCTGACTCCTGGCTTCAGATCAGCACAGCTCCGGCCATTGCAACCACCTAGGGAACGAACCAGTGGATGGAAGACCTCTCTCTCTCTCTCTCTGCCTCTGCCTCTCTATAACTCTGCATTTCAAATAATTAAAATAAATATTTTTAAAAATATATATTTGTTGAATACATGTCACCCAAAACTTGTTGAATACATGCTGAAATCCTATTTGTCAATGAAGTCATAAGGAGTTGAGGTGGCAGAACTGGGAATCCATTCGCTCCCTTGTTCAAACATTCACTGGGTCACATGCAGCTGGCACTATGCAGGCTCTGGAAATCTAATTTTGCACCAATGGCTAACTTTGCGACTAAGCTAAGGTTTCCAAGACTAAACACTGAATCAAGAGTCAGGCTTACAAACCTCCATTTCCTCGAGCTTTACAAAACAGCCTTATTAGAATCTTAGTTCCTTAATGCTCCAGAGATGTGAAGACACTGCTATGGATGAAACCACACTTTAAAATCTTAGTAAATCTGACATTTAACTGTGTGTGGTATGGGTTGCTCCCCTTCAATCAGCAAGTGCCGCAGTGCTGGTAACCCCCAGAGAAATCCTGTGGACTCCGCAGACAGCAGCAACACTGCATCCTGCTCTGACTAAGGATCTCTCCTCATCCCTAATGAATTCTTCCTATTGCTGCCAGGGTTTAAGAAAGCCACGTGGCAAAGCATTGTGCCCTTAACCTTATGTTGTAATATTAACACACATTTTAAAAGCTGTCTGCATATACTATTGATTCAAACAGTTATCTCACAAACAAGAATCAGTAAAAGCAATAATCTAATATGAATTAAGTCATGTGAGTATTACCTGCTCACTCTGAGTTTCAAATGTACAGGACAGAGTGGCTGAGGCATTGCGTGGGATGCCCACTCCCATAGCAGAGTGCCTGGGTCTAATTCCACATCTGCTCCTCATCCTTCCTGCTGATGCTCACCACTGGAGGCAGCAGGTGATCAAGTGCTGGAGTCTCTGCCACATACACAGGAGCCCTGGACTGAGTTCTCAGCTCCTGCCTTCAGTGTGGTCCCAGCTGTTTTTAGTTTTGGGGGCGTGGACCAATAGATGGGCAATTCTGTTTCCCCTTTTTCTATTTCAAATAAATAAAGTTTACGTAAAAAATTATTTTTTAAAATGCCCACTGGACATTGAAAAGTTACTCAGTATCATGCCAAGTCAGTTCTCTCCCGCCTTTTCTATCCCATAAGAAAGCAAATATGTCTATCACTTAAAACAAAACCCTGAATATTTACCTGGTCCTTGTCTATACATTTTTAAACCTTAGAGTTGAGTGAGTAAAAATGTTGTTGTATTTTTACACCTTCCATTAAAGCTGATCATTTAAGTGCCACACATTTCATAGAATACTGTCAACAGAAATAATTAGTTCCTATGCTCACAATGGCCACCTTTTGTAGAATTTACTTTAAAAAGTGGTGCTTAAAATGATCAATTACATTTCAAAATATACTTAGGAAGATATGGATTTGTATAATTTAATGTATGAAAGTGATGCTTCAATAAAAAAATCCTAAGGAATTCTAGCACAAGACACATTGCCTGAAATCCGTATTTATGCAGAGTAAAGAGGACCTCACAGCAGCCTCAAGATCTGGATGTAATTCAACGTTTTAACTTCCGTTACACATTCTGTCACGTTCTGTGATTCTAACACGGTAGTTTTTGCTAATTTGGGATTAGAGTCATTAATAAAGACTGACACAGAAGAAACTTTCCCTTGGAAAGTGCCATGTTTAGCCACCTATGTTGAAAGGAAAATTACAATGCTATACAACACTTAGGTCACACCTTGAATGATAAGCATTTTTAGGCTGCTGGCTTTTCCAGGAACAAGATGTGGCAAGCAACTTCCTAGTTCTAAGCCGTTCATTACTTATTCTGAAAAAAATGAAGCCTGAGGTGATGAGCAGTAAAAGCATCAAGACCCGTAGACCTACGAGGTACTTTCTACACTGCCGTATCAGGCTGCCCTGGACTGTAGACCCCTGCACATCTCTAATTATGTAGAGATCTAGGGCTAGGACTCTAAATCCTCCCGCAGACTGTACGTGGTACAAGATCACAAATGGAGAGCCATTTAACTTTTGTAGCCCTTGGCAAATACCAAAGATTCCAAATCATATTTTAACACCAGCATTAACTCTTCCACCACAGGGGTTCGATTTCCCTCCTAGCATGTTACAACTTATATTCACTTCAAAGATGCAATCTTGATATTCAAAATTTGCAATCAAATTATTTTTTAATCCAGTAGCATCTTTGAGATTATTCTAGTCCTTATTATTCAGAGGGGCATTATTAATATTGGCAGGGTACTGTCTCTTGTTTCTCAAATCACTTCAGATTTCCACCTAAATTCACATTTCCTATCTCACCAGGTTATAAGCTCTTTAGAATATTCACATGCATATACACTCACTTATGAAATTCCAGAATATTAATTATCACCAATGTTTTCCCCCATTATATCACCTTTTATGTTAAAAGTCCCAAATCTGGCAAGTACTAAGGCTCACAGACAAAGCAAATGTTATCTATGTGAATGACAGAAGAATAGCATGGAAACAACTAAGCTGTAGTTTATAATACATGCATGATAACTCATAAGCCTTAACTAGAGGTTTATTACCTAAAAAGACAACATAAACTCTTTGCAATATAGATACAGCTGTTTCCTAGAAAGAGAGAGAGAAAGAGAGCGAGCAAGCACACGCGAGCAAGCTAGCTATCTCTTTTGCTCTGCCTGGATACTATGCTATTTCTGCCAAGTCACCACCTTATATCCCTGGACATAGCCAGGAAGAAATGTAAATATGAACCCAGGAAATCAAACTGGCCAAAAGAAACATGAGAAAATGCTCAGGATCACTAGTCATCAGGGAAATGCAAATCAAAACCACAATGAGGTTTCACCTCACCCCAGTAAGAATGGCCATTATACAGAAATCAACAAACAACAAATGCTGGCGAGGATGTGGGGAAAAAGGTACCTTAATCCACTATTGGTGGGAATGTGAACTGGTAAAACCACTATGGAAATCAGTTTGGAAATACCTCAGAAATCTGAATATAGACCTACCATATGACCCAGCCATCCCACTCCTGGCAATTTATCCAAGGGAAACGAAATCAGCAAATAAAAGAGTTATCTGCACCGCCATGTTTACTACAGCTCAGTTCACGATAGCTAATACATGGAATCAACCCAAATGCCAGTCAACTAAAAACTGGATAAAGAAATTATGGGTTATGCATTCTATGGAATACTATATATACAGCAGTAAAGAAAAATAAATCCAATCATTTGCAATAAAATGGATGAATCTGGACAACATCATACTTAGTGAAATAAGCCAGTCCCAAAGGGACAAATACCATATGTTCTCCCTGATCTGTGATAACTAACAGAGCATCTAAAAGGAAATCTATAGGTGTGAAATTGACATTTTAAGAAGCAATGACTTAAATAGCCCTTGTTGTAACTGTCAATGAACAGTTTTGTTTTTTTTTAATTTTTGTTTTTCTTAATGGAGAATGGGACTGGGAATGGGAGGAGGAGGAGGTAGGGTGGGAGTGGGGGTAGGAGGGTAGGTATCATGTAAAGAATCACTGTATTTCTAAAGTTGTATTTATGAAATTTGTACTCATTAAATAAATGGTTTCTTTGGGGGGAAAAAAAGGATCACATGCCATTAGCATGTTCTTTATATTAAAAGAGATTTAGAGCTCAATTTTTAAAGCCTTTCAAGCAACAACAAATTTCTGGAGGAATTATCACTCTTTAGGTACTTAGATATTTAGAAATGTTTAAATCTTTTTGCATTTTCTGCCACCATTACAAACAGAGAGGAAAATAAAGTCTGGAGAATATACACCTTGAGGGCCCTTCTCTTGCTGTATCTGAGCACCCATGCAGCGTGCATGTACTGTTAACACTGGATCCATTATGCACTAACGGTTCAACAAAGAAAGCACTTTACCCTAGACTCACATTCCAGGCTACCACTTCCACAGTCAAAGCACGGAGGCTAATTCCATTGAGTTGCTATCTCTTCCTTTGCATACCACTGCAATCATAACTGCAATCATAAAAAGTCTAGACAGAAAAGAGGCAGAGGGCTTAGATAATCATCACATCAAGGGGCTGCAATGCTCAAATGCCTACAAGAGCTGAAGAGGCAATGGCAGTGAGTGACGTCATCTACCTTCCCCCCTCCTCCTCCATGCCACTGCTTTTGGAAAACCTGTCTATAGAAACATATTGATTCATATATCAAAATAATGAAATATGTATAAGATAGCGAAACAACTCAGTTTCAATATCAAGGAGCAACGGGGGGAAATGGACAGTGGTAAACTGAAGAGCTAACAGCTGTTCGAAAATGGTGGGCTGCTACGCAGCTACGGATCTCCACTACCCTGCAGGAAGGCAGGACCTGGCGCCAGGTCTTCCAGGTTTTTGAGAGAAAGAAATACTAGAAATCTCATTTTATGTGAAATCTGTTGATTCTTAAATATTGCTTTCCAATTTTTTCAAATCACTATGCAAAACTGGAAGAAAAAAAAACCTTTCAAGCAACATCCTATAGCACCAGAAACACATGTCTACAAATTACATTTCACTCAATCAGATGAAGCAATCAAGGTCATCAAAGATGTCCAACTACTTGCCCAAAGCTGGAAACATGATACGAGTCTGATCTCAGGTTCTTACAGTGCGAGCGCGCACTCTCGCTCGCTCGCTCTCTCTCTCTCTCTCTCTCTCTCTATATATATATATATATACACCACGTGCTTATTCATTTAATCACCAAGTTTACCATATGGCACTTACTATGGATTAGAAGCTGTTCCAGAAAAAAATCTGCCAGTACAGAAGACAGAAAAAAGGATTAAAGTCCCTGTTCTCATGGGGTTTCCATTCTAATGAGGGGAAATAAACAATTTAACATAATGAAAAGGAGACATACTATCAGTAAGATAAGCAAGGTAACCAGATCCAGGAGTGCTATGTACTTAAGTCCCATATCTTACATTAAGTTTTATGTGCTGCAAAGTTTTTACTAAGAACTCCAACATAGCTATAGGGAAAATTAACTTTTGAATGCTTCAGTTTCCTTATCCATAAAATAAAGATATTTTTCCTCTGCCCACTACTTCACTCCCATTATTGTTGAAGACAAGCACTTGCCAGGATCAGGGCTATTCAAAAAGTCTGTGGTAAAATGGAAATAAAAGATATTTTGATGTAAAAAAATGCTAAAATCTATGTATAGCTTGTTTTCATAATAGCATTTTCCAGGATCTCTTTGAAGTCCCTTCATATTTTAAAAAAAACTAATCACTGGGACTGATGTAGTTTACTGGGTAAAGCCACCATCTGTGATGTTAGCATCCTATATGGGCGCCGGTTCGCGTCCCAGCTGCCCCACTTCTCATCCAGTTCCCTGCTAATGGCATGGGAAAAGCAGCAGAAGTTGGCCCAAGTGCTAAGGTCCTTGCCACATACATGAGAGACCCAGACGAAGCTTCTGGTGCCTGGCTTCAGCCTGACCCAGCTCTGGCTATTGTAGCCATGGGGGGGGGGGGGGGGGGACCACACTGCAGATAAAGATCTCTCTCTGTCTCCCTCTCTCTAACAACTTTCAAAACAAATAAATAAATATTTTAAAAAAGAAAAGTGACATCATCTGGCAGTACCACTGTTTTAATGGTAAAATCATAATACTTTCTAGTCAGAAGGCTACACAAACATCCCTGGTGCTTATTAGGTCCTGAGCCTTCAGGAGCAACCAGCAGCCCCTAAGATCATCGACCTCTCCTCATGGTGTCCACGCATCCGAAGGCCACAGAACTGTGGCAACCTCTACCACTCAAAACGCCACGGCAATGACAGACCTTAACTTGAATATACCTTTCCATGGTCAGGAAGAAAATATTCTACCAGAGAATATGAGTAACTCCTGAATTTTAAAAAAATACAATGAAAATCAAGGCCACAAAGCAGTTAAGAAACAGAGAGAAATCTATGCCTAACCCACATGGCTACTATACTTTCACTTTACAAAAAGACACAGAGCTTTAGGGCAGGTTGAGTTGCTGCCCACATCTCATAACTGGGTAAGAGTCCTGGCTACTTTGCTTCCCATCCAGCTTCCTGTGAATGTATCCTTGAAGGGCAGTAGAAGACTGCTCAAGTGCGGGGGCCCCACCCACATAGAAGAAGACTCAGGTGGCGCTCTGGGCTATTGGCTTCAGCCTGGCCCAACCCTGGCAGATGCAGGCATTTGGGAAGTGAACTAGCGATGGAAGGTCTCTCCCTCTGTCTCTCTCGCTCTCTGTCTGTGTGTGTCTGTGTGTTTGTGTATGTTTCTGTGTGCATGTGTCTGCCTTTCAACTAGATGAAACCAAACATTTTTTAAAATGACGTACGGAAGGGCCAGCGCTGTGGTGCAGCGGGTTAAAGCCCTGGCCTGAAGCCCTGGCATCCCATATGGGCGCTGGTTAGAGTTCTGGCTGCTCCACTTCCAACCCAGCTCTCTGCTGTGGCCTGGGAAAGCAGTAGAAGGTGGCCCAAGTCCTTGGGCCCCTGCACTCATGTGGGAGACCTGGAAGAAGCTCCTGGCTCCTGGCTTCGGATCGGTGCAGCTCCAGCCATTGTGGCCAATTGGGGAATGAACCATCGGATGGAAGACTCTCTCTCTCTCTCTCTCTCTCTCTCTCTGCCTCTCTTTTGTGTAACTCTGACTTTCAAATAAATGAATAAATCTTTTTTTTTAAATGTACTGATTTAAAATACAGAAATAAGGTTTTATAATCCCTAACTTTTTAGTGTATGTTAACTTTTTAATACATTTGACAATATACTGAAATCCTGGTAACAAGATGTGAATTTACAGAAGAAATCAATTTTTATTCTTTTTCCTCCTATTTTCATTCTCCTGAATACCCAGCACTTACCATTTTCTATTATGAATTTACTTCCCATCAACTACGTGTTATCTTTTTTTTCTTTCAATTTGAGCGACATAGAGAAAGAGAGCTCTCACCCACTGGTTCTCTCTGCAAATGCCGACATTAGCTAGGACTGGGCCAGGACTGAAGCCAGCAGACAGGAAGAAAGCCAGGTTTCCCATGTGGGTGTCCGAAACCCAATCACTTGAGTCATCACGACTGCCTCCAAGGGTCTACACTAATTGCAAAATGGAGTGAGAAGCCCGAGCCAAGAATCCTAACCAGGATATTCTATCAGAATATGCAAGCATCTTTAACCACTGCACTAAATGCTAACGTCTATGTGATATCATATACTGTCTGTGAAGTTACTTGTCTTAAAGTATATAAATGAACAGAAATTGTGGTGTTGCAAGACCCCCTCATAGATCTCTCATGCTTCTACCATCCTACCAATAGGTTAAAAATGCAAAGCCCTCACCATTTTTTATTGGGGCCATTTCTCAGTTATGGTTGCGGTGAACACCTTGACAGATGAGATAATGTCTCCTTTGGAACAACAGCAAGTTCATGTACTGTGTGCTATAAAAGCAGTGGATTCCTCAAGTCCAGTGTCCCTCAGCAGCAACACAAACTATCTGGACCCTCCATACCACCCTTATGAGACTTGGAGGGCAAAGACAACCCCATATACGCATGCTGATGTTTACACTGTATGGTTTGCCAAGAATAATAAAGTCCTTTGTCTGTGGTACAAGAGTTCCTTGTCTTCTTTCAGCTTCCAAGAAATAATAACAGTCTACCTCTTAGCTTGCTCTAAGTAAAGTAACACCGAACCCCAGACTTGACAATTTCAAATCAAGTTAAAGAATCAGATATTTACTCAGAGATGCCATTCTTGGTCAGCTTATATACAGCATCTGCAAGCTTTGTGGCCCTAACAGCGTGCCTAACTAAAGCACACCATCGTTTACGCAGACTAGAAGAGAATCTCACTCCATATTTGGTGTCAGCAAACTTCAGTGGACTCCATCTGTCATTAATTCATTATCTCTTACTTCTGAGTAACAAGCAAACAACATCTGGATATGAAAGTGGCATTTCCAATCAAGTCTTCCACCCTGTGTCCCTCACTCCGCACAGATCATTTCAGGGGAATGCAGAGGAAGTGCTAGGCAAAGACTCCAAAAGTCCAAATCCAGTCAAACATTTCTGGGCCTGAATCTGTTTGCAGTGGGCCAGAGCCCTCTTTTTCCAGTTGTAATTCCAACGTCTCTGCTTCAGCCTATACATGGGTGGAACATTCTTTGCCTCTTCGTTCAGTGCTGGAGTGGGTTGTGAAGGTCGGTGCTGTGAGAGGCGGCAGAGCGAACGAGCTGTCCTCTCAGGACACCTCCCGGCTCTGTGATCCCATGATGTGCTCATAATGGAATTTGGCTGTCCTTATAATTAGAGATGTAGCTTGCTGGTCACACATCTGGATCAGATAAATCTGCACAAATAGCATTTCAACAGAAGCAGAAATGCCAAGCATTCGACAGCTGTGTTGTTACATCAGCCTTGCAAATAACAAGGAATACTACTTATCCATAGAAAGGAAATGGCAAGGGGAGGCAGGCATAAAGCTGAGTTTCTTCAAATTCTTTTGGGGACAAAAGAAATGTTTAAGAAAGAAAATATACGCATGTGTGTGTGTGTGTGTGTGAGAGAGAGAGAGAGACTTCCATATTACCTTACAAAATGGTATACAAAAGAATTCTCATACATGAAAGACTTCAAAGCCAAAACAAGCTCAGTGAATGATGAGTTTCTGGCTACTGAACTGTGGTAAATATAACAGGCTGCCCTGACTTGCATCTCAACATGTCACATGGGATTGTGAACCTGATCGACAACAAAGTATTATCCAAGTGAAAAATGTACTCTGGGAATACTCACTTCCTTAGAAAATAAATGTTCCAAGTTAACAATTAATTTCACTCAGCTTCTGTGCTGGATAAGATGAAACCAGAGGAAATTATTTCCTTGAAAAGAAGAAAAGTTCTTCCTAGCCAATTAGGTAAGCATTAACCACCTTACACTTTGAAGCACACTTCTTACACCCAAAAGCTTAACGCACTAATCAAACGATTCTGAAGAATAACTGACAAGATATGACTAATGACAAATAGGTGTGAACACAAAACTTGTCACCTCTTAACTCCCTTACCAACCCAGCTATCTTCTAATTTACAATACTGTTCACAATTTTATTTTGCCCATTCAAAGGTGTATTCAATAAAGGGAAAAAATAACATAAAAACAAGCAAGTAAAAAAGGAAGATGTAATCAATATGTCATAGTTTAAGGAGAAAGAAAATTACATTCCATCAAGTTGATGCCCTATTTTGAAATGTATGGCTGGAACAAGATCTTAAGATTTCAGCCTGTAGAATATAAAACTTAAATGAGTCCCTTTACATATAAAGTATAAATATGGAAATCACAGTGTTTGCATAACCCCCTTGCATCAAAATTCAAGACTCATTTCAATAATTTTTGTGCCATGTCATGAAAAATACAAGAGGACAAAGATCAGGGAGAGACTGAAATAAAAGAAATGCCACGGAAACCAGGGTTACAGAGATGACCACAGAGGGGAAGTAGACAATGACATTTCTATGGTTGCTGGCAGAGCTCAAAAGGTAATCTCTCACTTCACAAACTGGAAACTACTAGAAAGAACTGGAAACTACTAGAAATAATCTATATCTTTGATTCAATCTTGAATGTGCTACAAAACAACTGGACAGATAAATCTTAGGGAAAACAGAGTTAATAATTCATAACTTTCCATATTGATCTATCAATTTTTAAACAAAAACCTTAGACTAAAATGATACCCTGATGGTCAGTGGATCAATTTTCAAAAGTGCATTAATTAACTATTTCCCAACACTAGGAAAAAATGTAAACAGCTTAAGTTCTTCACTGACACAAATTCTTAAGTCAGCTACAATCAGAAAAATTAGTCAGGCTCTTGAAAGACTCCAACAGCTAGATTCAAAGAATCTGACACGGAGCTTGCACAGGTAGCATACGAGGTACCTCCCCTTCACCTGAACCCACCGGACAATCACAGTTCAACAACAACTCTGAAACCTTAGTGGGCACATCAGTGTACTACCATCAAACAAGGGTGAGCAGAGGGTCTCTGGGCTTTAACCCAAAGTGAAACACCAGATGGGCAGGTCTAAGATGAGAAAAGACACCTTCTCCCTAAAGGATGAGAAGTCCCAAGATATGCTAACAGCAACACCACTTTCAATTTCAAGAGTCCATTCATGAAATACCCAATCTCATTTCAAACCCTGGATGCAAGGCAATTCATAAACTGGGTATTGCCTTCACTCTTCTGTTATTCCTGCAGGTAAACTGAATGTCATTAACAACTAGACTTAACAGTCTCCTATGGGTTTTTCCATAGCTCTGTTTTCTTGATTTAGACAAAATCCTAGGTCATGTTTTTCTAAAAGTAATAACTGACCTACTTAATCTTTTTCTTTCTCCACCCTCTATTATTTTTAAATTATTCTTTTATTTTAGGACCCTGTTGACTGTTTCAGATTTGAAACCAAGCGTTTGAGATTCTGCACAGCCACGTAGACATGATTACAGTTGCCAAGGCTGCCAAACCAAGAGTAAGGCCAACAGTACAAAAAACCACTCTACTTTTTTTTAAAGACATAGATTTTCTGCCTCCATTCTTTCCACTTCCAAGAACCCTTCTCTCATGATAAGCAAAGCCTCATAAACCAAGGAGAAACAGTTATTGAAAATTAGCCTTGCTCCCTCCCACACCCATCATCTCATTTTAAAATATGCTCCAGATCCTTTTTTCAATTAGAAATTGAATTTCATCATCTTAAAGGACTTTGACAACTTTCCACATTATGACTATCTAGGAATTGTTTACCCTTGCCACAAATTTCACGGCATAGGGGCTGGCACTGTGGTACAGCAAGTAATGTCCCGGCTGCTCCATTTTGGATCCAGCTGCCCGTTAATGGACCTGGGAAAGCAGCAGAGGATGGCCCAAGTACTTGGGAGACCTGGAGGAAGCTTCTGGCTCCTGGCTTCAGACCAGTCCAGTTCCAGCTATTATGGCCTCTGGGCAGTGAACCAGTAGACGGAAGAGCTCTCGCTCGCTCGCTCTCTCTCTCTCTCTCTCTCTGAAACTCTGCCTTTCAAATAAAATAAATTAAAAAAAAAAAAAAAAGGGGCCGGAGCTGTGGCATAACGGGTAAAGCCGCCACCTGCAGTGCCGGCATCCTATATGGGTGCCGGTTTTAGTCCTGGCTGCTCTACTTCCAATCCAGTTCTCTGCTATGGCCTGGAGAAAGCAGTAGAAGATGGCCCAAGTCCTTGGGCCCCTGCACCCATGTGGGAGACCCAGAGGGAGCTCCTGGCTCCTGGCTTCAGATCGGCACAGCTCTAGCCATCGTGGCCAACTGTGGAATGAACCAGCAAATGGAAGACCTGTTTATCTCTCTGCCTCTGCCTCTCTCTAACTTTGACTTTCAAATAAACAAATAAATCTTTACAAAAAAAAAAAAAAAGAAAGAAAAGAAATAAACTTTCCTTTATTAAAGTCCTCATTTTTAAAAAACTAAAAATTAAAAAAAATATTTCACAGTGTAAAGAACTGGGTGCTGGCTGGCGCCATGGCTCAACAGGCTAATCCTCAGCCTGCGGCGCTAGCACACTGGGTTCTAGTCCCGGTCGGAGCACCGGATTCTGTCCCGGTTGCCCGTCTTCCAGGCCAGCTCTCTGCTGTGGCCAGGGAGTGCAGTGGAGGATGGCCCAAGTGCTTGGGCCCTGCACCCCATGGGAGATCAGGAGAAGCACCTGGCTCCTGCCATCGGATCAGCGTAGTGCGCCGGCCGCAGCGGCCATTGGAGAGTGAACCAACGGCAATGGAAAACCTTTCTCTCTGTCTCTCTCACTGTCCACTCTGCCTGTCAAAAATTTTAAAAGAATAAAAAAATAAAGAACTGGGTGCTAAAAGAAGACCTAAACAACCACCACCCCAAGAATAATCCCAAAATACCTCTGGAGGTAAAAGTGCCAAGTATCTTTGTAATTATCTGAAATCTTCTGAGCCAGCATTTGCCTGCTATGGTTTACATGTCTCACAGAATTCCGCACGTTAAAGACTTCATCCCCAGCGTCTCATATTAATGGTTAAGTACAGAGACTCGATTCAATGATGGCGTTTAGGAGATAGGCCTAGTAAGAGGTCTGAGGTCACTGGGGACATGCCCTTGGAAGGTGGTTCCTGCAAGAGGGCTGGTTTTAAAGGCTAAGCTGTGCCCAGCTATGCTCTCTGCTTCCTGAGCGGTCATGTGATCCTTCCTCCACCTGTGCCCTGCCATCTCCCACCTCCAGTCTCTCTAGATGGATCCTCCCCAAATCCTGGACTGCAAACCTTCACAACCACAAACCAACATAAACCTCCTTCCTTCATAAGTAGTTTGTATTAGTTATTTAGTATAAATGACAAAAGACAGATACACTGCCTAATTCACTTGCCAGTTTGTTCTTCCTGGTATCACCTATTAAACCAGCAGGAGCACTTTAGGCTGTGGCTACCCACAAAGAATCTCGACTACAGCAAACTCCAGCTTCGGAAGAAGGCACAGAACCATTCACAAGAACTACATTTCAACACAGATTTATTCTTGTTCTCCATTCAGCACAGGACAGAATATGCTGAGACCTTATCTCAGATTCTAACTGTGATTTCACAGCAGGACCTGTACAATATGGTTGTCCCTTAGCATCTGCCAAGGACTAAATCCAAGATCCCCTGTGGATGCCAAAATCCAAGGATGCTTGAGTCCCTTATATATACAACAGTGTGTAAAACATGCACATCTTCCCATATACTTTAAGTGTAATTCAAATTATTTAATATTGACAAATTTACTTAATATTCATTGAACAATATAGGCCTAAAAGAGGAAATACTAAGTACTTTTTGAACAAGTCACAGTAGCCTTAACACCATAATAGGCAGGGCACAACAAATAAAACACACTTCACTATGAGAAATAACATCTTCAAAATACTCGTAGTTCTCCTAAAAGGCCAACCCACCACTTCCCACTTTCTCCATCAATTTTAGGAGTTTCCTCCATGTGATTTGGCTTCCATGAGCTACTCCCAGGAGCAGCCACACACACAAATCAGAACCGCCTTTTGGCATTAATCGAGAGGTCAGTTGCATTGTGTTGTTCTTTTATGCTCAGATAAATAACTATGGTATCTACAATTTATGGATCTGGCTTCCTTTTTATGGACAAATTGCAAAATTGGAAGTGCAAGGTCTGGAAGAGATGATAGTTGGTGAGAAAATAGGCTCCTGTTGGTTATCTGGGGCTCAGAGTACTGGTCAACACAGGGCTGGGTGGAGAAGGATCAGCAGGGTGCAGAAAACTCAGTGGAGAGCAGAAGGGTAGGGAAGGCTCAGCAGGGTGCACTCTGTAAGTCATTTCTGGATTACTTATAACTAATACAATGAAAATAATATGTAAACAGTTGTCACTATTATTATTATTATTATTATTATCACAAGGTATTATTTACAGGATAATGACAAGGAAAACAGTCCATATAGGTTCATCACAGATTGCATATTTATGAATATGTTCAATTCATGGATTGCTGAAACCATGAATGTGGAAGCTACAGATACAGAAAGCCAGCAACATTTAACAAGAAACCATAATTTATATATATGTCATCTCTTCCTAATTCTGGAGAGATGTTGACTTACCTATTAATAAATTTAAAGCTACAAACAAACTAAGTCAACCAACACCAACCTTATATATAAATGTCAATCTCCACCAAGGCCCTCTCACAATTTTCATAGGATATGAGTTACATTATTATCTCAAAGGTCACAAAAACACAAACATCAGAGATTAGCTGAAAAATGCAGGAAGGTCAGTGTACTCTTTATCACCTGCATCAAAACGTCACTGGACAGTTAAGAAAACACACTCCTGTGGTAATCATATGACTGTGGTTGCCTTTTGTAAACTTCCTTTAAGAGGATGCCTTGGGCAGACCTCCGAACAATTCTGTCAGAATTGCTCCCTTCATTTTAGGAATGGACCTCAAATCAATGAGCACAAGAAAGACACCAGGGTGGGAGCTGGCCGGAAACTATCACTCAAGTCAGATGTACTTAGTGCAGACTGTCCACCACCAAGGTGCCAGTGTTTTCACCCACAGCACTGTGTGTCTCTGTATATTTAAACATTCCTCTGGATCAGCCAACTGGTCATTTTAAATCACTTGGCTCCAAAGACAGGTAGACTTCTCCAAGCTGAAATCTACCATTTCCAAACAAAGGAAAATCATTCTGCTTTGGGCAATAAGCACACTGCTTATTGTCCAAAGGCTCCTCCCACCTCTAGTGATGGAAAGGCGAACATTCCACTGGGCTTGGACCTTGGCCATGACACTCAGAAACTGAGGATTCCATTCACTGGGTCAGATTACAACATAGCTGTCTCCACACATTTCAGATGCAGGGGAGGGTGAGACCTCTCACCTTGGAGAACAAGAGGAAGTTTAAAATATGAACTCTACTTTGGATATTGACCTGAAAAGTATGCAATGAGACCCATCTGCCTTTCTGTGTATTTTATTTTGGTTAACTATTTTTGGTCTTGAGGTTTTATTCTACATCAAAGCCAAAAAATGACATTTTTAAAAAATAGACTTAACATCAGCTGCCCAACTATTGCTCCAGTCCACCTTTGTGAACTTAATTACTAGGCAACTTAGAAATATTCACATTTTCTTCACTGGGGGAGGGATGGGGAGGAGTCAAATATTTCTATAGTGGAAGCCTTTCCACTCACAGAAAAACAGAAAAGAATTCATTAATTTTCTCTCAGACAACCGCACTGCAGGCCAAAATCTTTGTTCAGTGAAGGCAGAGGTCATTCATCAGTTGGGTGTAGTAAGGTTCTGGGTTTCGTTTCTAAGTCCAACATAAATCGCCATCTGTTAGCTTGCACTGGAAAGCTCTAGTTGATATGTATGCAATTCGGACTGAAGTAAAGGAAGATCCCGTGTGAAAACCCACTCCGTAATGATTTTCACACCCCTGGGTCAGAACAATCCTATTCTGACTGAATAATGTCACGTTTCAGACTTGCTTCCCATGCCCTTTCATCAACTAAACATTAGTTGCTCATGTTAGAAACATATTTATATAATCTATCACAAATTCTGACCTTGTTAACTTTTCAAACCATAGTAAAAAACTTCATACCATTTCTTGAAAGGTAAATAAACTGCAACTTCACCCAGGTCCAGACTTTTAAATGCTTCTTTCCTTAAAATACATTCAACTTAGAGCAGATAAGATTGCTTTTTTACCAATCTATTTCCATCTACTTAAAATGTTAGATCTCCATTTATTTTCTGGATTAATTCTACTTAACTATAATCACTTTTCAAGTTATGATTTCTATATGATTTGATCACTAGTTCACATCATTTCAGGTTCGGAGATTTTGTTTTCTAACACAAATGCAACCTTTGAACATAGAAATTTTATCTTTTATTTACCCTATCTCATTCAAACCTCTTCCTCTAAAACATTACTTTATATTCAATAATTAAAAGTAATTCAGGGGTTGGTGCAGTGGGTTACAGCCCCAGCCTGCAGCACCGGCATCCCATATGGGTGCCGGTTCTGGCCCTGGCTGCTCCTCGTCTGATCCAGCTCTCTGCTATGGCCTGGGAAAGCAGTAGAAGATGGCACAAATCCTTGGGCCCCTATACTCATATGGGAGGCCGGGAGCAAGCTCTTGGTTCCTGGCTTCAGATCAGCTCAGCTCTGGCCGTTGCGGTCACTTGGAAGTGAACCAGCAGAATGGAAGACTTTCTCTCACTTTGGCTCTATGTCTCTAATTCTTTCACATAAATAATATAATTCTTAAAAAAAAAAAAAAAGTAAATCTACTCTGAAACCATTAACATTGACCCAAATGTACCAATGACAAAGTCACTCCAAGGAAATGATAATTTTACTGAAAATCCTGTAACTTTGAGGCCATTGTTTTAACACATTGGGTTAAGCTACCACCTGCAGGGCCAGTATCCTATATGGGCATGGGTTTGAGTCCCAGCTGCTCCACTTCTGATCCAGCTCCGCACTGATGCTCCTGGGAAGGCAGAGAAGATGGCCAAAGTACTAGAACCCCTGCCACCCACTAGGAAGACAGAGATGGAGTTCCTGGCTCCTGGCTTTGGCTTGGCTCATAGCAGCCATTTGGAGAATGAAATAACAAATGGAAGACCTCTATCTCTCCTCTCTCTGTAATTCTGCCTTTCAAATAACTATTTAGAAATTTTAAAAAGCAGTATGAGCACTCTGTGGATGCCCTTGTGACCTGAACAGAATGCACATGCTTTCATCACATGCAATGCAAACTTTCAGTCTTCCCTTAACCACTCTGATCATCAGGTAAAAGAAGACAGTATTTTTATGTATTGATAACTTCCTAATTCTCAAATTGCCACTTAAATTTTCCACAGAATTAAAAACAAAGGCAACAACACACACGCTTCTCCCTAGAAACTGACATTTCATCTTAAGATGTGCACTCCTGCGGAAAGGCAGGAGGCTCACCATGCAGAGGGAAACCGCTAAAAAGCACACGATGGCGTGCAACCAGCAAAGACCACGTGCAACCGCGCTCTAAAACTGGCACGTGGGGAGCAAGGACCCATGTAGGACACATCCTCACACTGTATTAGTCTGCGTCATTCTTTACAGTGTACACTTTGAAACTGGAGATTTTTGTCTTGCTCACTATAGTAAGCCAAAGCAGCAGTAGCAGTCCTAAAACACTGAAACCCTGCGTACACTTGTGTAACAGTGTAGACAAATGTGTGACACCAGGCACGAATGTGAAAAGAGGAGGAAGACCTGGCACTAGTTAAACTCCACTTTGAGATTACGTTTCTTCCGGAACACACTTCACAAGGGATATCAATTGTGACAGTTAATCAAGATGGTGCTCTGTCCAGATACTAAGTGATACAAGGAAAATGTCTAAAAACTGGGGACCTCAAGCCTGTAAAAGACGACTCAAGGCAAACAAGGAAGCTACAGTTACAGCTCAGAGGTTCTCATGTGAAAGGGGAAATTTGTTCTAGGTTGCTATGGAGTAGTGATTTTTGAACTATAGGTCAAGACCCATTCTTGAGTCATATAATCAATTTAGTAGGTCACTGACTGGCATTCTCTTAAATAAAACAGAATAGGATAGCATTGCATCACTTAGAAAAAAGGCAAGTTTTGGCCGGTGCCGTGGCTCAACAGGCTAATCCTCCGCCTTGCGGCGCCGGCACACCGGGTTCTAGTCCCGGTCAGGGCGCCGGATTCTGTCCCGGTTGCCCCTCTTCCAGGCCAGCCCTCTGCTGTGGCCCAGGAGTGCAGTGGAGGATGGCCCAAGTGCTTGGGCCCTGCACCCCATGGGAGACCAGGAGAAGCACCTAGCACCTGGCTCCTGCCATCGGATGAGTGCGGTGCGCCGGCCGCAGCGCGCTGTCCGCGGCAGCCATTGGAGGGTGAACCAACGGCAAAGGAAGACCTTTCTCTCTGTCTCTCTCTCTCACTGTCCACTCTGCCTGTCAAAAAAATAAAAAATAATAATAATAATAAAAAAAAAGAAAGAAAAAAGGCAAGTTTTGATTTGTGAAACTTTTGATTCAGTTATACGCATATATGTGTGTGTGTATGTGTTTATTGAACTGCAAAGTAAAACATGTTTCTCAATGTGTGTCCCAGTCAAAAATAAGTAGAAAAAAAAAAAAAACAGTGCTTTAGAAGGTCTATTTCTGCTCAGGCTAATATGGGCACAAGATAATGAGATGCCAAAAAAACAAACAACAGATTTACTCTCAAAGCTGATGGCTCCTAGTTCATGGATATCACAGAGATTCAAGAGCTGCAGGAAATCTAAGTGATCACTTATTCCAATGCTTTCATTCCAGTAGTCTCAAAAGTACAGACCCCTAAAACCAAACATATAGGGGCAATACCCTGGACTCCAAGACTGGCACACCTTGCTCTAGCAGAGGCCAACAGTGTCCAGCGGTCTCAGCACCAGTTGGAATGGAGAATCAGTTCATACAAAGATGGAAACTCTTTTTTTTATTATTTTTCACTCATTTATATTAATTTTATTTAAAAGGCAGAAAAACAGAAAGAAGGAGAGAGAGAGAGAGAGAAACAGAGACAGGGAGAGAGATCTTCTACGTCTGGTTCACTCCCAAATCTGCAGAGCAAATATAAGTAACACACTACCCCCAGAGGCTGGGCCAGATCAAAGCAAGGAGCCTAGACATCACCACAAGTCTCCCACATGGATGTCAGGTCCCAGAATTCTCCTGCATCAGAAGGAAGATGGAATCCAGACCAAAGCAGCCTGGCGGTCCGATAGGGGCTGTGGCATCCTGAGCAGCACCCCTGCAGCTATGCCAAATGCCCACCCCCAAATTAGTAGTCTTTGATGTGAAACAACTAGTCAAGCACTGTACCTATCTTTGGACAGATTTCTAAAGTATCAGGATAAAGAGACAGCAGGGACTTTATTCTTCACAGAACTTAGGACTTGAAACATGACAAAAGCTATTTAAGAACAATTAAAAATAAAACCCACTTCTTTCAAAGTTTCAGGAGACACACAGACAAGGAAAAAGACCTTTTGGACAAAAGAAGTATTAGATAACCTTTAAATAAATAAATTCCACCCTGAGACACACGATGCACAAAACATGTACGACTATGAAGTCGGGAGTGCCCCTGCCACATGTCTCCCCATGAAGAAAAGCTAACTCCTAACCTTTAAGTGTCCGCAGGCAAGCAGAAAGAAGTGCTAAGAAGACCTCTTCACACAACTTCCTATCAGTCCCACCCAAATGTTTGCTACCTTCTATCACTTTCACAAGAGCAAAATGCTTCCTTATTATAGCAAAGACTTTAGTAAACAACCCACTAACTTCCACAAAAACCAATAACAAACACTTATAACTAAAATTACTTCACGTTTCTAAGCCATTGTCCATGTTCTGGAACCCTGACTCTTACTATACTTCTCTGAGGCCACAAGATAATTCTCTCTTTTGGGGAATCCTCTCTTCCTCTTAATGAACTTGGTAAGATGAAATCAGTTTTCCCAAACATTATGGGGTGGGGTAGAGGGAAGTGAGAGAATCTTTAATTTTTTTAATTTTCTATTAAAATCAACAAGCTCAAATAGCTGTGATTGGGATCATGTTTAAAACTCTAATTCTATACACATAAAGTCACACAAACGTTCACATGTGCAATGCAAGGCTGTTATTGGAAGGAAGCTGGCAGGACTGGGTGGATGGTTTGACACTGGATGACAACATCAATTATGCCAGATGTAGCTGTGCATTAAGCTAACTGTGGGTCTCCAAGTGGTAATCAATCATGTGACTGTGACCACTAATGGGCCTGGGCTTGCCAAGTTTCACGTGACTGATAGTTATGAAACAGCTTCCTTTCCATGTGTCTCAAAACAGACTTAAATTACCTTATTTTTTTAGCCCTTAAAGCATAACCCACGCTATAAAAAAGCAAACTAAGAAATCTGCAAACATCCTCCACCATGAAATCATCCTCCATAGCCAGAAGACAAGATTCTGTAGTCACAAGCAACAAATCTTGCTGACTCTGGAACAAGTTACTGACACGCAAAAGCAAGAAGTTAGGGGCTGCTCTTAAACAGCACAAATCCAGTGTCTTCAAGCAAGTAAGCTTTCAAATTTGTGCTAATTTTTCCTTTTTTAGAGAGTTTAAGGATCAACTGTCATTCCAAGTTCACAGTATAGGGCCGTTTTGTGTATGGAGCAAGGGGGGGACAGATTTTTGCCCACACACATAAATGTTCTGTGGTCTCTAAGTCATGTAGTCGAGAGGGCCTAGTGGAATTACAGAACACTCCACTACTTGCACAGTAAGAGGGCCACCTTAATGCAGGTGACTGGCCCAATACTTGAGTTCTCGCCCCCTAGGAGTTCCAGGCTCCTAGCTTTGGCCTGGTCCAGCCCTGGTTGTTGTGAACATCTGAAGAGTGAAGCAGCAGATGGGAGATCTTTGTCTCTCTGCCTTTCAAATAATTTTTTTTAAACAACAACAAAGTGGAGTCAGTTCTAAAGTTTCAATTAAAAAAAGGTGAGAAACGCACCATACAGTTACCTGCTTGAGACTAACTGATCACAAATGTCTTTAAACAATACTGACCTGCTCTTAAAGTCATGATTAGAAGCGTAAAAGGGGGGCCAGTGCTGTGGCACAGTGGGTTAAAGCCCTGGCCTGAAGCACTGGCATCCCATACGGGCGCCGGTTCTAGTCCCGGCTGCTCCTCTTCCGATCTAGCTCTCTGCTATGGCCTCGGATAGCAATGGAGGACGGCCCAAGTGCTTGGGCCCCTGCACCCGCGTGGGAGACCTGGAGGAGGCTCCTGGCTCCTGGCTTCAGATCAGCACAGCTCTGGCCATTGTGGCCACCTGGGGAGTGAACCAGCGGATGGAAGACCTTTCTCTCTGTCTCTACCTCTCTCTGTAGCTCTGTCTTTCAAATAAATTTAAAAAATATACTTTTTTTTTAAAAAGCGTAAAGGGAGAGTTTACTGGCAACAAGGAAGTCACAGCGAACGGAGAAACTCAGTCATTACAGCTGTCTTTCCCTCCACAAATAAACCACAATCCTCTCTTCAAGTCTAATCACTTTCTAGTGATACGTGATTTCCCATCCTGAAGGCAGTTTTGCAAAGCACACAAGTCAAAGTCTACAGCAACCAGATGACTTCCCCAAGTGCAAACATACGCTGGTATCAAAGCCAGGAAGACAGTGCGTTTGCACCTGCCACTAAGTCCTTTTTGCCTTAAAATCCCAATGTGCTTCCATACCCAGTCTTGGCTCTCTCCATTCTAATTGTGTTACACTTGAGGATTACAAAAGAGGAACCAGGCAAACAGGCCCTGTTGAAAACTTCCTGCCACCATGGTAATTCCCAGTGTTTGGAGGAAACTTCTCTTTGCACAAACCTTTCAAAACAGAGCTCCAGACCCAGCATTTGACACAGTAGCTAAATAATAGTACCTGGCTACAGCCCTTTAAGTCCTTCACTTAAACGCTAATGATAACAGCTCGATTTCATAAACAAAGAAAATGTCTGTTTGAGAAGGCTGAATGAGAGGACTGAGACAGGTGTAATTCCGATGCTCAGGTCCAAGCCCCACCACCACCTGCAGGCGTGGCTTGCCCCAGCTCCAGAGCCCCACCGTGCCTGATGGAAACAACCACCCCAGCTCTTTTCATCAACATAAAGAAGAGATTACCATCATTATTAGACTTAAGTGCCTCCCAAAGGCTGAGATGAAAGCACCTTATAGGAAGCATCAATGCTATGGTCTATGTGCCCCGTTTCAAATGAAACCTGGCCTCACTACAGGCTGAGTTTTCTTGACATGCTTTCATAAACGGGAGCTCTGTCAACACAACTGATTCTGCTGCGGCCGATGGCCAGAAGAAAGCAACCCAATTGCTCCTTAATGGCTGCTCTGGGCCCACAAAGTCCATTTTTCTATCTTACTGTCACTGCTTGATCTAAGTCTGACCAAGAAGCTGGGTGGGATACAAAGCAAAGAGCTCATGTGTGTAAGAGGCTGAAGAACATAAAGGCACATCAGCGCAATTCCTGCATAGTTAGCTACAAAGGTGCTCAGGAGCAGTGCCTCCAAACATGGGAAGACCGGCCCCCTCCTGGGTTAGTGATCAAACAGGATTCTGCTGGGAGGCTTACAGTTTTTAAACCTTCAATTATCTGATTTGTAAAACTGTCTTCACGCTCATGAACATCATTACTGTTTAATGATACAATCCCTGAGTGCCCTACGGAGGTCAAGGTACTGACAGTCACAGAAAGTCAACGTGTGGCTATTCCCCCAGGAAAATGCACAGCATACATGGACTCCCAGACCCTAAAACCTCCTCAACAATTCAAACTAAAAGTAATTAAAACAAAATTAAATCATTTAGAACATGTATTTACTTGAAAGGCAGTGACAGAGAGGGAGGGAGGAGGGAAGAAGAGACAGAGATAGAGATCTTCTATTCACTGGTTCAATTCCCCACGTGGCCCCACCAGCCATGGCTGGACCATGCTGAAACCAGGAGCCTGGAACTCCATTCTGGTCTCCCACATCTTCTGCTGCCTTCCCAGGTGCATCAGCAGGGAACTGGCTCAGAAGCAGAGCTGCCAGGAATTGAACCAGTGCTCTAATATAGGATGCTGGCAAAACAGACAGTGGTTTAAATGCTGTGCTACAACTCCGTCCCCAAATAAAATCTTAAGTTCTGTTCCTTGGTCACACTAGCCACATTTCAAGCTCTTGAAGTGGGCTCAACGGTCACATGTGATTAGTGACTATACTGGATAATGCAGATATTTCCACAACTGCAAAAATTATGTTGGATGGCAATGCTGTAAAATGCCATATTCTCTTCAGAGAAGATAGAAGGCAAGAGTGTGTCTAACAAATGAACGATTCTTCTTTTATCTTTTTATTTATTTATTTTTTTATTTTTTGACAGGCAGAGTGGACAGTGAGAGAGAGACAGAGAGAAAGGTCTTCCTTTGCTGTTGGTTCACCCTCCAATGGCTGCCGCGGATGGCGCGCTGCGGCCGGCGCACCGCGCTCATCCGATGGCAGGAGCCAGGTGCTAGGTGCTTTTACCTGGTCTCCCATGGGGTGCAGGGCCCAAGCACTTGGGCCATCCTCCACTGCACTCCCGGGCCACAGCAGAGGGCTGGCCTGGAAGAGGGGCAACCGGGACAGAATCCGGAGCCCCGACCGGGACTAGAACCCGGTGTGCCGGCGCCACAAGGCGGAGGATTAGCCTGTTGAGCCACGGCGCCGGCCCTTCTTTTATCTTAACAAAGCTAGTGCGGTACTCAGCCAGAGTTGTTCAGAGCCAGGATTTTAGACAAAACTTAAGTTCTCAGGCTGGGCCCCTTACTCTTTACCTGCGGCTGCCTCAGTTTCTGATGGGTAAAGCAAGGACAATTACAACACCTACACTAACAGGTGCAAGTGGGATTAAATGAGTTAATATGCTACTGTTACTGTTAAGCTCTATGATATGCTTCCAACCTTAATAAAAGGTTCATGTTCTTGATTAAGCAGTGTTTTGTTCTCTGCCATATGTATGACCAGCTGTGACAGCAGAGTCCAGGCTCTCCTGGGACACCTGAGAGAAAAGGTAAGACTTGCGAGCCAAAATTTCCCTTTGGAATTTGACCTCTGTCACAAGACACTCTCTTGACCCAGGAAGAAGGAAAATTAATTCTGACTTTACTTACTGCACGTGAAGTTTCAAGTTCACAGAAAATGGAATTGTTAATTCAGTATTTTCATAAGAAATATTTCCACAAACTTTTCACAGACTGTGGTATGCATGGATTTCAAAATGTTTCCACATCAACATAAACTTATCTATTAATTCCATTTTCCACAAACATGGAGTATACTCATACTTAAAAATTCTAGTGACTCAATCGACTATATGTGCATATGAAGTTAGATAATTCCAGTTTTCCTACATCGGGCTAACTGTAAACCATTAAGGTATATAAACATGTGTTTATAGATAGATAGATGATCCCATAAATCCATTTGCTTATTCTGTAAAATCTTAAAAATTGTTTTTCATAATCACTTGCAATTAGCATATACATTGCCAAAACAGAAGGCTGTTATTAAAGCTATATACAATTTACTGAAAATTCCAAACTAGTAGCCTAATTTAATGACTGAGTATAAGGTAAAGTTAGCCTGTTTGAAACAGCTGAGAAATGTAATGATTGATTGAAAATATAAAATTGAAGGACGCTGCACTCCTATACAATAAATTGAATCAGTTATGAAGCATCTTAATTATTTCACTAAGAAAAACAAAAGTCTAAAAAGTAGCCTTCTAGCACTCTCAAAATATGTATTTGTTTGTTACTCTGAATAGCTTTTTGCCCATTTCAGAAAGAAAAAAGCAGCCAAAAGTCAATGGTAAAAGTGATGATAAGTTAGAAATTGCAAAACCCTGACCACCAATTTATGTAGCAAAAATTCTAATACTTCCTTTGGAAGACGTTTTGTTTTAAGTTAAGAGAAAGATCCTATCTGGGGGAAAAAACTGTAATATTTAGGGATGAAAAAAAACAGATCTGAGATGGGCTTTAAACTACTACAGCAGGAAGTGGGGAATGAACAAAACAAGACTGGCTGTGACGGGATGCTTGTTGAGGTTGGGTGAAAAGTCCAGGGGATCCACTGCTACTCTGCATTTTGTGTATGTTCAAAATCTTCAGGATTTACAATCTTAAAACAAAACATAAAATTCACCAAGGAGAGTGTGAAGTTTTTTCACTTAAAAGTAAAAGGTGCAAGCTAAAGTCTTCACAAATGAGCACCAACTTCACAGTCCGCAGCCACAGTGCTACAATCTGCTATTCCCCTTCAGCTACTACTGAGAGAAGTTACCATCATCCCAAACAATGCATGGCCAAAGAAGTGTTCATTCTTTGATGTGACGTGGTTTTGGATTGTGTTGTCTCTTTCCTCAGCAATTTCAGAGAAAGAAAATCACAGGGTAGATTAGCTAACACACTCCAGAAATATTTTGATATCATTCATCAGTCCAAAATATTTCTTTTTAAGGCTATCAAAAAGTCACAGTCTATTGATGGATCCTGGTTCAACATTAGAAGATCAAAATCACCCAATTACAGTAACAAGAGTGACCTTTAACTCCATCTCCCACTCATAAAACTGGATGTCAAGATACTCTATTGACAGTCTGGGAAATTTTTAAACATGACTAAAATATTTTAATATAAGTGCACAAGATATGCACCTACAGATTTTCAATGAGAGGTTAACGAATTCTGAGACATTATATACCAGAAAGAAAAGTGGGGGAGGTACCTGGAAGTGGAATTGTTGCCTGGTTTTTCATTTTATTTGCCATGGTACTCTTAGGAAAAGTACACACACTCAGTTTAGTTCTCCCCTGTAAATCAGGACAGTATCCACTTTATTTCCCATAGTCACTGTGAAAATGAGACAACAGACGAGACAGGTAAGAAGGTGGATGGACTGAGGTATCAGCTTGTAAACTGGTGAGGTAGTCCCTCTGAAAATGATTTCAGACTATCCAGAAAGGAATAAAGCCAACTGGAGGAAAAAGACTATGGGAAAAAGTCAGCCAGATTCCAGAACTCCCTCCCAGGCAACTGGCCTGCACATCCCAGCGTATTCTGAAAAGCCAGAGACCATGAACAGTTAGGTCTTATGAGAAGTGAGAGCAGGGAGTCTAAAATGTCAGAAACTGAAGCAAACCAGTCACATCAAACAGATGGTACGGAAGGGGGCAAGGAGTGACAAAGTTCAATCATCCTGGAGATCGAAGGCTTTGCCTAACAGTGACTACCACAAAAGCCAGACAACAGGACACAAAAAGAATATCCAAAAGTAAAAAGAATAAATAACCAAGAACCTCTCAGTTGATGGCATTAAGATAAACCAAAACTGCCTGCTTCAAGGCCATCTTCCCAAGTTTAAATGCCCCTACACTCCCCAGGACCTTGGATGAGGGAGGTATGGGCTGGCCAACCTCACCAGGCAGTTACCAGGTCAAGAAAGTTGATAGTGACAATTCACAGCAAAAGCCAAAGAAGTTGACCCAAATCGCTATACAGGGAACAAAGAAAACCTAACACAGGAAAGGTTCACAAAGAAACAGGGAGTTTCAGTAGGGAAACATGTCTCTGCTGCCCCATGCCACTCATCCAAGGACCATAAGCCCCAATTGCACTACTTATGAGCTTTTCACCTCCTGCAAGTTGCTGAGCCTCTCAGTGCCTCAATCTGTGCACTCAAAGTGGAGGTGATAAAAGACCCTCCTTCCGGAGCTAGTGAGGATTAACTGAGGAAATGCATGTGATGCACTCCATCTGAGTTTGCTACTGTCTTGTGCATCCCTACAAACACTTTTATTCTTGCTATAAATAAGCCTCCTCAGAGAATCTCCTGGCCCAAATAATGGTCAGCTGTGTCAGAGGGAGAAAAACTGCACCTCAGGCATCAAGGAACACGTCTAAGGAAACAGGGAATGAGCAGGATAGCTGTGCTCAACCTGGCCAACCACTGGCTGCTGATCATCTTCCTTTGCACACTTCCCTACTCCACAGGCAGAGCCCCAGCTTGGATCCAGGGAGACAGAAAAGGTGAGCCTATGACCCCCATAGAGGAGCCCAATCCCAGAGTTCTGTGGGGGAAGAACCAGGCAGAGGATGGGAACAGTGGGCAAGACAAAGAGCTCTGTGGGTGTCACTCTGGGATAGGCCTGTGAGTTAGGAAATGCAAAGATCTAGGAAACTGCCCTGTAGCTTCAGTAAAGGACCAGCAGCAGAGACACCCAGGAGTGGACCACTATACTGCCTGGGCAGCACCCTGACACCTGTCACCAGTGGCACGGGGCATTGAAAGAAGGAGCCCTGGACATTTCCTGAACTCAGGGGCCCCAGTTTTCTATTAACTCCTGGAAGAAGTCTCTTCAAAAGCAAACAGGAGAGGGAAACCCCTAACGCATATTTAGTAGGAAGGTATGAAAAAAGATCATAGAAAATGGAATTAAAAAGTAAGCTCAGGGCCCAATGCTGTGGCATAGCAGGTAAAGCTGCTGCCTGCAGTGCCAACATCCCATATGGGCGCCAGTTCGAGACCCAGCTGCTCCACTTCTGATCCAGCTCTCTACAATGGCCTGGGAAAGCAGAAGATGGCCCAAATCCTTGGGCCCCTGCAGCCACATGGGAGACCTGGAGGAGGCTCCTGGCTCCTGGCTTCGGATCAGCACAGCTCCAGCCACTGCGGCCATCTGTGGAGTGAACCAGCGGATGGAAGATCTCTCTCTCTCTCTCTCTCTCTCTCTCTCTCTCTCTGCCTCTCCTCTCTCTGTGTAACTGTGACTTTCAAGTAAAATAAATAAATCTTAAAAAAAAAAAAAGTAAGCTAGCTCATAATTGATGCCAATAAAAAAAAAAAAAGAGGTTGGGATTGTGGCACATCAGATAAAGTCACCAGCAGTGCCCATATGGGCACTGGTTCACATCCCAGCTGCTTCACCTGCAATCCAGGTTCCTGCTAATACTCCTGGGAAGGGAGTGCAAGATGGCCTAAGTGCTTGGGCCCCTGCACCCATGTGGAAGACCTGGGTGGAGTTCCAGGCTCTTGGCTTGAGCCTACCCAGCCCCAGCCCTTGCAGCCATTTGGGGAATGAACCAGCAGACAGAAGGCATCTCTCTCTCTCTCTCTCTCTCTCTCTCTCTCTCTCATTCCCTCTCTGTAACTCTTGACTTTCATATATATATTTAAAAAAAAAAAAAACATGAAATCAATACATTTTTCTTGTAATACACACTTTCTGTGAACTCTCTGAGCCTGTAGGTAAGTCATGAGGCTAAGCTGTAGGGAAGACAGCTGGATCCCCCAGATCAGGGAGTTTGCCTGTTTTGTAGTACTAATTCCTGGTTCACCAAGGCCCCAAGAAGATGCATGCTCCCAGAGACTCTTAATGGGCATAGTAAGTAATTTTTCCAAGAGTGACAACACATCACTGCTGACCCAGGTGCAAAGATACAACAAAAACTCACCAGAGACCTCAATTCACAAAGAAAGCTCTTGGAGTACTTGTATATAAAACATTAAGACAATGTAGCTTTGGTTTAAGGTCTCATAAAATAATAGCATCAGTGTTTCACTGATATATGTAATAAAGTAACAACAAACAAGAAAGAAAGCGGAGTCCAAATGTGGTATCTGTGTGATCAGAAAAAAGCCTCAGAGATCAGATTTACACCCAGACAGCTGAACTTACCTCCACGCCACCTTCATCCTTCTCATCAAAAAGGTACTTCAAAAGCACTTCAATCAGAAGGGCCAATCTACAGTGTAAGATGCCATCCCAAAACAACTCCCCAACTAGTTACAGTGCCATGTGACATACCCAGAAAAAACTACTCCTACTGAATAATATCTGAAGAGTAGAGATTTTGAAAGAACATAAAATCATGAAGCAGAATAATAATGGCCTAGCAGAGGATTCTGATAGCTCATGAAGACTGAGTGCAGGTGGGAGGCTGTGGACAAGGACTTAGTTCTGCTCAGGGGAAAGGACTCACGTACAAACCTCTCCACCTATAGCAAGGACTCAGGAAAAGTCGCAGCCTGAGGAAATGGAGGGGTTGTATCAAGCTCCCCAGCCCCCAGTACGGAAACACTGCGTATCAGCCACTGAACAGCCACAGCAGAACAATCTACACTTTCAAAGTGCTTCAGAACAACTGGGCCACCAAGTTTGATCATTGTTTACAGCCCTTGCCTACAATCCCGAGGACTGTGATTTTTCTATTACTTGTTGAATTCTTTATTTGGTGGAGGTTAATCTTGTGATTAGAAAGTAAACTGAAAATGTCATTGTAAAAATTAAAAGAAAAATAAGAAATGAGGGAGGGAAGAGGGTGGGAACAGGGTAGGAGATAGGAGGGGGTGGGAAGTATCATGCTCGTAAATCTGCATTTACAAAATACATGAAATTATCTGCCTATATAAATTAAAAACATTTTAAAAGTAAAACAGTGAATTTTTTTAGAAAGCATCTAAAAATCAATGATACAGACCTTTTAAAAATTGTTTTCAACTCATATACCAAAATCTCAAAAAAAGTTTTAAAAAATTCCTTTCCAAAGTATGCAATTTAACGTTGCTTGTCCACGTGTAGCATTTCCTCGAAAAACACGAAACTTGGTTAATGTTTTTCAAAAACCCCACTTACTCAATAACCACAAGAATAACTGAAAGTAGTGCGCATGCAGGTTAAAGTCTTAATCTGAGCCCTGTGACCAAGCTTTGCCAAACAGCTTACAAGTCAGACAAGTCCCACGTATCCCAGTAGAGACTGAGCTTTATTTCCTGAAGCCTGCTGTCACCTTAGCCTAAAGGGCAGGAAACCTGTACAAAATTTCTCAGGAACTGCAACTGAGCAAACTGCAGAGGAGTGTTACCTCATTATTACCTGTGCAGGTGTCACCTCCCAAGCCTTAGCGTTCTCATTTACAAAACAGGAATGACATTATTGCCCTTCCAGGGTTGACAAGAAGGATGGTAAGGGCATGTGTGAAACCCAACAGAAGCCCCAGAAGAGCAAAACTTGGCCACTGCTGGTCAGTATCACAACCTCCCCAGTCCCACCTCCCACCACTGCTGGACGTCCAACTCATCCTTACCATCGACCACGGTCATGGGGAAATAGGAGAAGAGACAAAGTGAGGAAAGCTCTCTGTAACAGCTGTGGGCTAACAGCCAGATTATCAGATAAGCACAGGCAGTGCAAGTGGAGCTTCTGACCCTCACTTCCCAATCAGCTGCAAGTGTCTTGGAATACCTCTGCCTTTCAACCTGGCATGCGCTCCTGGTAAAAACAAAGCATCAGAGATACTGAGGTTGACAAAGCATCTCCATTACCCATATTCCCTACCTCCACACCACTATCACCAAAAACACAGGTACTCCAAACATTAGATTCCCTATCTCTAAAGCAGCATTCTCACCCCCTCACTCCTTTTGGGGAAGAAAAAGAAAAGAAAAACGTTACCAAGGGATAAAATAGGAAGCCAATGTTCTAATATAAACATGACAAGCCCAGTTCTATCACTGCAATACACTTTCTGACTTCAGTACAAAAATCTTTTCTGACCATCTGGAGCTATTCCAGGCATGGGGCCAAAACTTTGTAATTCCTTTTCAAAGTAAATGACAGATCAGTAACTGCCACGTTGCTAACGCACAGCCAAAGAGAGCACCTCATATCCTATTCAGTACTCCCTGGAGTTTAACACATGTAGTGAAAACAAAGTGCTTCCAAATAAATCTGCCCACTTTCCAATATTCCAAACTGAACAGCGATCATGTCACTTCTGAACAAGGTGGCACTTTTTCGGGTATGATCTTATTACTCTATTTTACAGACAGGAAGTGGGACCTTCTGCAAGTTTCACTAGAAAGAGCCCCATCTCACCAAAAATGAAGCTGATATAAGTCCATTGCTGTTTCAGATGTGGTACACGGGAGTGCACTGCAACTTTTAAGAGCCTGTCTCCTACAGTGACTGAGATGCCCGGAACACTGCAATAAACATGGGACCATGCAAGAACACACAGGGCAACAGGGATGAACCTCGGATCCATGATGACCTATGAAGTTAAGTTGGTAGAGATTTCTTTTAAACCTCAGTTGACCAGCAGTATCTCTTCTTCAATCATTTACCCCCAATGGAGAGCCTGCTTACTAGCCTACTAGGTACCAGCTACTACAGCTCTGAAGGACGAAATCAAAGCCCTTGGAGTGGGAATTTGGTTGAGCACTGAAGTCACTGCTGGGGACACCCACATCCCGTATCAGAGGGTCTCGGTGTTCTGATTCAGCTTCCTGGCAATGTCCTGGAGGCAACTGATGGCTCAAGTACTTCGGCCCCTGCTAACCACCTGGGAGACTCGGATTGACTTCGAGGCTCCTGGCTTCAGTTCAGCCAAGCCCTGGCTGTTGCTGGCATTTGAGGAATCAATCAGTGGATGGACAACTCTCCTTCACTCTATCCTCTCTCCCTCCCCCCATACCTCTTTCTGTCCTTCAAATAAAATGAAAATAATTTTTTAAGACAAATTTAAAGAAGAAATCAATGCTCTCAACAACTCTGCCAACAACATAAATCTGTAAAGTCTAAAACCAGTTTCACAGAATCTGCCACTGACAGTGAGAGCCCCTGGGAAGCCGGGAAGCTCTAAGTTTGATCATCTTCCCCTGGCACACACTGAGCAAGGAAGACTTCACCAGCGGAGGCATGCATTTCCCACAAAGGCTTTTTTTTGGAGTTTCAAAGAAATGAAAACTATCTCTCGAATCACATTTTCCACTGGAGAACTATCTTATCTAAGTAAAGCATTTTAAAACTGAACAATCTGAAAATTTATCTAGTGCGCACTGTTTCTTAAAAACTGACCCTGTAAGGAGTCTTACAGATGAGTAAAAGAGTAAACAGTAGCTAACCACTGATTACAAAATTAAACTGCAGATAGATTACAAAGCTTAGTTCATTTGGGCTGCTAGGACAAAACACCTTACACTGGGGAACATAAACAATGGAAAAAAAGCTGTGTCTTACAGTTCTAAGGGCTGGGAGGCCAAGATCAAGGCCAGCAGGTCCAGTGCCTGGTGAGAGAGCCTCTCTGCTCACAAACAGGGCACCTTCTCCCTGCATCCCGCCAACAAGATGTAACAGTCGTAGCACTCCACTCTTCTAACTGCCACCCAAAGGCTCCACCCTCTTAAAAGCCCACTTTGGGGGTTAGGATTTCAACATCTGAATTTGAAGGGGACACAAAGTATTCAGATCATTGTAAAGTCTCACCCTTCTGATGAACAACAATAAATGATTCCTTGAGGAGAAATTCACAAATGTAGAGTAATGGAGCTGAGACAGGCACTCACAATCATCCCACTCTGATTTTACCCAGCTCATCTCTTAGATTTTTTTTCTTTTGGTTTGCCTTCAAAGCATTACATAATCACTACTAGAATCATGCTATCTGAATGTCCTGAGCCAGTTCCAAATTGAACCCCTGTGTCCCCCGCTGTGAACAGGGAGAGGACAATCTTACCAGGCAGAGTCACAGTGCATTCAGAAGCTGGTTAAGAGGAAAAACAGCAGAAACCTCAGCGCAGACGCCCCGTCACAGGAATGCACAGGGAGGTTTGTCATCAGTCTGTGGGAAGAGAAGGGAATGCCAACCAACTGCCTTCCCCAAAGAGTCTAACAGGCTCAAGTGGAAATTCCAAGGCAGACATCACCGCCAAAGAGAACCCTGGGGAAGAGAACGGCTAGCAGGACAGGGTATTAGCAACTGCGAGAATCGGGACAGATGGACCATAGAAAAGGCAAACCAGGGACTTTCTAAAGACATTAGGGGGCTGGGTGTGTGATGATACAAATGACAAAGAACAGACCTAGGAAATACCCAGGGGCTGGCGCTGTGGCGTAGCAGATGTGGGTACAGGTTCAAGTCCCAGCTACTCCACTTCCGATCCAGCTCCTTGCTGATGTGCCTGGGAAAGCAGCAGAAGCTGGCCCAAGCTGTGCTTATAACCACATGGGAGACCCAGAAGATGCTCTCTAACTCTGCCATTCAAATAAATTAATTTTTTAAAAAAGGAAAGACCGAGAATGCTATGGTATTTTAAGGAATTGTAGAGTCATGTGATGGAAAATGGGGGAAAAGCAAGCATGAAGGCTCTTTTACAAGTATATTGCGGGGCTAGCACTGTGGTGCAGCAGATAAAGCCCCAGCCTGTAGTGCCGGCCTCCCATATGGGTGCCAGTTCCAGTCCTGGCTGCTCCACTTCCAATCCAGCTCTCTGCTATGTCCCAGGAAATCAGTAGAAGAAGGCCCAAGTCCTTGGGCCCCTGCATCCGCATGAGAGACCTGGAAGAAACTCCTGGCTCCTGGCTTTGGATCAGCACAGCTCTAGCCGTTGCAGCCATCTAGGGAGTGAATCGGAGGATGGAACACCTCTCTCTGCCTCTCCTCTCTCTGTGTAACTCTGACTTTCAAATAAATAAATAAATCTATTTAAAATATATATATATATGACAACAAAAAAGCATTTAACAAGGAAAAAGGGAGCAAATGAGATAAACAAACAAGAGATGCAAACAGATTAGTCAAGAGAAATCATCTGTGGGGGCTACACGTGATTTTGCAGCATTGGCTCATATAGCGATTGTACTTTCTTCAAAGGCATCATCAAAAGCTAATGCTTTAAATAAACTTGATTTTCTGACTCTACTTACTCACTTAATTCTTCATTCGTTCTCCTCTCATTCTGACCTCTACTAGTCATTCACTAGCTTAGGATTCTCTGGGATATATATTTATGGCTTCAGGAAACAACTAATGGAAGTCAAAATGAGAGAGGGAAGGATGAAATGAAAGGGAGGGCAGAGACAGAAGGAATGGATGCATGAGTTGAGAGTTCAGCCAAGGAGTGAGCATTTTAGCTTAGCAGTTAAGATGCCTGTTCTCACAGTGGAATAATCGAGGTTTAATTTCTCACAGCAGCTCCTAACCTCAGTTTCTCACTAATACAGACCCTGGAGGCAGCAGTGATGACTCGACTAACTGGGTTTCTATGTAGGAGATCTAGATTGAATTTCCACAACCTGGCCTCAGCCCCAGTCCAGCGCTGGCCGCTGCAGGAATCAGGAGAGTGAACCTGTGAACAGGAGCACTCTCAATTGCGCTTTCTTTCTCTGGCTCCACCCCCACCTCCTCAAATTAACATTCTAAGCAGAGACAGAGTACTTAAGCGATATTAAACATATATAAAATAAACTGCAAAAGGCCAATCATAATGCTGAAAGAATCACCAAACCATGATAAAGGGAAGATCCCAGTTCGGAAGGGACAAGGGACAAGTAACATGACTAGAAAGAAAGAAAGAACTGGTGAACCCAGGAATAGGGAAATAATACATTTACAGTCTGCAAGGGTGGTGGACGAAAGGGAAAGGAGACTGCTCACGTCATGGAGTGGCCACGCCAACAGGGGCCAGTGTCAGGACATTTCCTTTATTACATGTATAAAAAACCTTCAAGAAGGAAGTAAAACTACACAGACCAAACTTCAGCCCCAGCATGATCATCTCACGTAATCACTTCTCAGTGTCCCTAAACAGGAAGCCATTCTGAAAAACAGAATAAGTTGTGTTTTGGGGTATGTGGCCCCCAGTAACCTGGATCATGTATCACGCATTAGTTTGTGGGACCAAAAGGTTAAGGTTAAAAAAAAAAAAAAAGATCAGAGATCTCCTTGGGTTCTTGCTCCAACTTAGTTAAGATTGTGCAACCTGCGCAAATATAACCATTTCCTGTCTGCTGAACAAAGCAACTAATGGACTGGGAACAGCTCAAGATGATTTAAGGGGAGAAATCAACCCAGGCATGTCTCACTGCAGTTCATTTTAAAGAAATAAAAGGTACAGGAAAATACAGAATAAAACTGTTTTGTTGAATGGTAGTCATTCCTTCTTTATGTAGCCTTTCTTCCCACATGGATTGTAAATGACGTACTGGGAAAGGAATCTGCTTCAAAATGTCTCTAAAACAACATACCTATCACCCATACCTTTAGAATTCAATATTAAAAGTAATGTGCAGGCTAGACTGTTTCAGAAAATAAAGCATTAAAACAAGACACAGCTTTGAGGTGAGAAGATCCAGCACTCAAGCAGGATCGCCCCTTCAGGAAAGCGTCAAGGAGGAAGAGGGCAAGAAGAGAGAAGGGGAGAACAACTGTAAGTGGGTCCCTGACCCTACGGCACAACAAACCTGGGCTGAACACTAACTCTATCTTCACATATTCTCAGGCATCTGTTATTGCTTTTAATTCAAAATGTGCTGCATTCCCAAGAGTTGGAATTAAAACACAGCTCTAAAATTAAAATCAAACCTAAGTTTCTTCCTGCATGGCATCTCAGTGCCAAAACACCCTGTGTCTTGCTCTGTCATTAAGTCACTCACCCAGTAAGCAGTTAACATATGCCAGCCACTCCATGAAACAGAACAGGAAAGACACGGTGCCTGCCCTCAAGGAATTTCCACTCCAGTGGGAAAGTCACACCCAGACAAATTAGAAGCCTCCCTCCTCCTCTCTTTGCACTTGTTTACAGTTACAATCAAATGAACACTACTTCTGATTGACCCGAAGGCTCCCTCTGCTTCAGGTCCCAAGTCATGCCACCCATCTGTTGCCACATTCTTCCACCTCTTACACAGGGGAAATGAGAAGCGCAGCATGGGCCACTGGGGTTTTGTCTCACCACAGGGGTAACCAGACTCATAACCTGGGGGGGACAGACAAGACCTGGCTCTGGTTCCAACTCCTACGTGTGCCCTACTCTGTCCGCCACCACCAAGCTCTCACCTGAAGGCTATCTATGACTGTGAACACAGCACCAACACCCCCACCCCAAGAGCAGTGGGACTGACACCTAAAAGAAGAATCTCTAATTATATTTTAAAACCACTCTCTTTCACCACTTAAACACTCATTCAGAGGTTCACCGGAGACTGAGCCCTGAGAACCGGCAGTTACGGAACTGCTGTTCGTTACAGGGGCTCTCCCTTCATGACAGAAGTAGAATCTGCAAAAACCCACAAACCAAAGCAGGCAATTCAGGCCAAAGACCTCTCCCAAATACCTGGAACTGACTACCAGGCTAACAAAGCTTCATACTGTTGCAAGTCTGTATACATATTCCCTAAAGCCGCAGCCTGGAAGATTTACAGAAATCCAAAGATGCCTCATTGGTTTGAAACATTTCAAAACAAAAGCTCTCACCAGCCAAATCATTCAAAAGGACAGCCGTTGGATTAAGTGATACACGCCCTTCTATTTGTCTAAAAGCTTTAACTCACTGGACTATAGATAAACATCCTTATAGGCAATCATCCGGTTTGCATCCTGGAAAAAAATATCATTATGCTAAAGGTCAAGCAAGTTTATATAGGTTATCAGGTGTAATGTTGTCAATGATTACTTTTCCATGACAAATGAACTGCATTATTGACTTAGAAAAGTAAACAATAACGCCTAACTTTTATCTGTGCCCTGATTTCTTGCCAAACTTAAATATACCAGATAAACAGGTCAGGCAATCCATAACAGAGTCCAGCTATTCAGTTAATAATCAATAAACTACTTTCAAAGCAAAATTTCCAATCAAGAAAAAAACTTTTCATGAGGCATACATTGTGGCACAGGGGGATAATCCGCTACTTGGGATGCCTGCATCCCATACAGTAGCACCAGTTTGAGTCCCAACTCTTCCACTTCCCATCCAGCATCCTAAAAAGGCAGCAGGTGAAGACTTAGGTGTTCAGGCCCCTGCCACCTATGTGGGAGGCCTGGATGGAGTTCCCGGCCTTCAGCCTGGCCCAGCCCAAGCTGTTGCAGGCATCTGGGGAGTGAACCAATGGATGGAAGACCTCCCCATATCTATCTGTGTGTGTGTGTGTGTGTGTGTGTGTGTGTGTGTGTGTGTTTGGGGGGGGCTGCCTTTTGAGTAACTGAAAATAATTAAATGAACATAGTAAAAATTCATCAGGATCAAACTTATGACCCAGGTCCCAGCATCATGGCATAGCAGGTTAAGCTGCTGCCTGCAACACACCAGCATCCCACATGGGCATCTGGGCGGATCCCAGGAACTCCATTAGCTCCAGCTCCTTGCTAATGTACCTGGGAAAGCAAAAGAAATTGGTACAAGTGCTAGGGCCCCTGTCACTCATGTGGGGGACCCCAGAGAAGCTCCTGGCTCCTGGTTTTGGCATGGCCCAGCCCTAGCAGTTGAGGCCATTCAGGGAGTGAATCAGCAGATGAAAGATATCTCTCTCTCTCTCTGCCTTTCAAATAAATAAATAAATAAGTCTAAAGAAAGGGAAAAAAAAAAAAAAAACTTGACTCCCAAGCACTCTGAATTGAAGGAGAAATTTCTGTTTAACTGGCGTAAACACAGCTTCAAATGCCATAGGCACCAGTAGTGACAAGAATCCTGAGAAGAGGTAATCTCAGAGACCCCCTAACAAACCACTGGAGGGCCTATGGATGCTGGCATGCTTACCAGGAGAAAGGCCACCGGAAAGCCCAATTCCTTTATAAAATACAAGTTTAGGAAAGTCTTTACTATCTCATGTGCTATCGACAAAGGGTACTTTAGGAGACACAGATAGAATTTATAATACCAGTGCTACAGCTGCATAAAAATCAAGAATCCCATGCTTGGCTGCTTCTCGGGAACACTTAGAGTGATAACTAAATGAGGTAAATAAACATGATGGAAGGACTGGTATTGATGACAACCAGAAGCAAAATGTCAGAGGCAAAACGGTCGACGCTGGAGGCAAACTGTGAAAGGTTTTAGGAATCAAGACAAAGAGAAAAGTTTTTGGTTCACTGCCGTCTGCCTACGAAGATGTTAGAAACGGCCCGTTTCTCCCATACATCATTTCAGGAAGCAATGAAACAGCTCCGTGTGTACAGTCAAGTGCTAACACCAGAGGTTCTGTTCAATGTGAACTACAGATCCATTAAGAGGACAGGATTTATTTTACCTCCTCTTCACACACAGACTGAAACATCTGCTTCTCCTAGCCTTGGCTACTCTTGTGATTTTAAGCAAGCCCTGCAACTTAACATTCTCCCCTCTTGATACAGTTCTTGGGAAAACATAATAGATACTAGCATGTCTTAGAATTAATTATGGACCAACTGAAGAACTGTGATACCGCATCCCAAAAAATAAAATAACATATCAAAATATCAATAAAGAAGTTTTGGCCTATGTATAAAATGTAAATACAAAATAAGGACAACAACTTGCTAAACCCAACCCCATTTTCTTTAAAAGATCCCATTCTTAAACAAAGAACGTAAAAGAAGAGGTGGAAACTAAGTCGGCTGTAAGATTAGGAAATAAACCCTGCAAGGCCATGTGATTACGATGGGCGAGGGCAGGTGCCCATGTGTTTCTCCTGGGACATTAATTACCAACTTTTCCTTCTTGTTACTGAGACCACAAAGGAACTGATTACCCTAATGAACCTACATACTGTGTCCAGTGTGAATGTTGCTCCTGAAAAGCAAGCGCGTTTCTGAGGAAAGGCTGGGACAGGTCCTTCTTCAGGCATCTAGTGGGATGTGAGCAACTGAGCAGTGTGCAAGCATGTGGCACGTGCAGCACCAGGCCAGTCCTGGCGCTCATCAAAAAGGGTGTCTACTCCTGGCTCACACACAAGTCCGTTCATGATTTCAGTGTGGAGAAAGACTTAAAGTCCCAAAAATGGAGAGTAAGAATTGCAACTCTTTCAAAATGATATCCTTCTGATTCTAGACTAAGAAGCAACCTCTATGAGACCTAGTATGGCTTTTTTTTTTTTTCTCCCTGCAAGTTAGAAAATTAAATTTGCTTCATTTCCAGCCAGGGGCCACTCAAACAAATCTAATGGGTGTAGACAGCATTTCCTGTCTACTGCAAGGAAATAATGGGATTGCCATTATTAACATGGCCCAAGGCATGCAGTGAGGTGGGGCACTGAAGAAATCAACCTTTAATTTTCATCAGTTAGTCTGTCCTGGCTGCCTGGCTTTTTTAAAAAGAGAGAGAAAGAAAAAGAGAGAGAATGTGAATGTTATTTTTTTTTCTCCAGCGTTAAAGTCTAACAGTGGCTCATTCACTCTCATGAGCAAGACAGGCTCCAAAGCCTATTATCCTTTCCATTCAACTGTGTTTATGTCTAGAAAAAACCTGACAGTAAACAGCCAGCTGAAACTCTGTTTTGGTTTTCCGCTCTTTTACTTTTTCAGAGTTTGACTTCCAATTCACACAAAGGTGGTGAGGTTCAGACACATCTAAAGCAGAGAACGACACTGTCCACTGTCCCCTCTGCCACAAACTCTGTCATTTTCAAGAAATGAGCATCTAAACACCAAAGAGTAGCAAAGGTGACCGACCCGTGCAAATACTACCAGGTCCTAACCTGCTCACCTGCGATGGTGTCTTCACGCCATTACACAGACGAACGACTCTGACTGAGGGTGACCTGAGATGAAAGGCAGCTCTCTGGAGCCCCACAGTTTCACCCACTCATGTCAAGGCCTGATCTCTCTTAAAACGGTTAGAACAACATCCACAAAAAGAGCGAAGGAATGAGCAGGAGTGACTCCTTTACAACAACTTTCCTTTGATCCTAGACTTAGAAGAGGAAGAAGGCTGTCATATATCTAGTTAAAAAGGGACAACCTCTCTTCAAGGGGGCAAGGAAGAAAAATATTGGTAGAAGCAGCACTTGTATAACTTAATGCCACTGGGCAGTCACAGGTTTGTTTCCTTCACAGAGCTTTTTACATATTTTATTTTATGCCCACACTACCTAAGATAAACAGCTCAAGTATGAACAGCAGGGGTGCGAAGCTGTCACCTGCACAAGGACACTGGAGGAGTCAATGGTGAGGTCAAGACAAAACTGGCCTGGCTACTATTCACATACACTTTTAAGGTGGGAAATTTTAAAAACAATTATCATCCACTTAAGAAAAATATCCAACAATCAAATTTCTTAATATAAAGCAATAAAATAATAAAGCAGCAACTATCATTTGCTGAATACTGTTCAAAGCTCTATGGTGAGCTAAGTAGTAGTAAAAAGAAAATTCCTTTTTATGAATGAAGAGGAGAGATTTAGCAATGGAAACAGAGTTAAACATGTGCGCAGTAGGATCTCAAACTCCTATCTGTCTCCAGGGCACTTGGGCTCAACCATTCCACTATACAGGATGACATAAAAATTCATCATCTCATCAAAAATCCTATCTCCGAGGAGTCTCCTATGCCCCTAAATATGATAATCTGCTAGTCTTTAGAAACAAGGGCTGAAAACTACCTAAGATGGTTTTCTTAAAAAGATATTTCCTTTTAATTTAACATTGCTTGCAATTAACCTTTCGATGCTTTTTCATGACAACTGTTACAAAAGATATTTCCTGGCTAAAACTTCAACTTATTAAAGATACAAAAACACACCAATCTGTGTCAAAAAATATCTTTTTTTTAAAGGAGGGGGGGTTATGAATCTGCTAAGTAGAACATGAACTGGACAGTAGACTGAAATCGTCCCTATGCTGAACTCACCTCTGACTCAGTGGAAAGTAGAAGTTGGAAAACTTGTCAGCCCACATGAAATTTAACAGGAACAAACTCACTCGCCTTCTTTGCTGCTAACCCCTTCCCAAGCCCTTACTCATTCCTACTACCCCTGCTCCTCAGAAAAGCAAGACCAAGAACTCAAACTAGAAACTCAAAGGGGCCCAAAATGATACTAAATGAAAAGAAGTTAAACTAATACAAAAGAGAAATTTATTTTAATCTTCTGCTCTTTCTCTTTTTAGCCAACTAGTGGATCATGATAGGGTTGAACAGTGATATATATAAATAGGAAGTGACACTGTTTCCATGTTTAAATGGAATATAACAAGCAAATGGGAAAAAGTTTAGAAGTTTTAAAATGATTTAGATTGCCACAGGTGTCACTAGATTCTAGTCAAAGCTATAGGAGAGTTATCACATAACAAGATTAAAATTATCTCAAAATCAAATAAACCTAGAAATAATTGTGTCTTCACAAATAAAGCTATCTATTGCTAAACAGAGCTTGAAATAAAAGCTTTAAAAATTGTTAACAATATCCCCTAAACTTACCTCTAAAAATAAACCATCTTTAAAATCCTTCCTAAGATTCTTATAATCATTTCCTTGAAAATAAGTGTACATATAGACAAGTTCTGCTATTGCTTACCCAAAATAAATTACCCAAATCCCCACCTTCAGGTGGAGGTGGTCAAAGAGGTGACAGGGAGGAGTGCAAGCGATTTAAACTAAATACAAGCACAGAAAGCACTCAAATCCTAAAAACTGAAGTACGTGCCTTTCTTTGGTAGACACCTAAAACTGTTCTCTCTACATCTTGAGGTGTAATAATGATTTTTCCAAAGTAAATATTCTTCAAAATCACTTTGCTCCTATGGTGATCTGCATGGTGAGCCATGAGAACACTACCCACAAGTCCTGCAAGCCAGGCTGAGGCAGAAGCCTCCCGGGCCCCCAGCTGCAGAGAGGTGCAGGCTGAGAGAATGCGGTCCCAGCATCCCTCACTCTTTGTTCTGGGGCCGTGGGGCCACACCTCTGCCCAGACTTACATACACGCAGCCAGCCAGGATTCAGGGAACACAGCCCTGGGGCTACACCTCCACCTAGACTCTGTCCCCACCACTACACCCACACTCTCTCTCTCTCTCTCTCTCTCTCTCTCTCTCTCTCTCTCTCTCTCTCTCTCTCCCCACTGCAGAGCCTTGTCCTTAACTCACCTCCGGTGAACTCACTTTCTAAAGATGGAGTAAGTGAGCGAGATGATTTCTAACAAAGGAAGCATTTAGGGTTGCCAGCTACCCAGGTTTAGCCCGGGCCGCCGGGGAGAGCACAGGGCTCTTCTGAATCCTGAGGTCACCTTTAATTAACCGCAGGGGCTGCTCTCCGAGTTAGTTCTCGGGGATGAGACACGCTCCAGTCAGTCCTGCACTCATCCCACCCCTGTGGCTGCCTCTGCTACAGCCCAAACCACCACAAACCATTAACCTGAGAAAGAGAGAAAGGGGTAGTATTAAGAAGAGGCTTTGCTTTTCCAGGTGCAAATTATAGGCACAGCATTTGACTCCTAACACAAATTAACTTAAATGAAAGGCACCGAGGATGAACAAGACTGCATTACCCCTGAATGAAAACACTCCCTTTCATAGTTTTTAAAGCCTCTCAGTAAGACAGAACTTCCCTGCCATGTCTTCATCAACCCATTTCTCCCATTCACTAGATTTTCTTATGCATTACTTTCTGTGCGGTACATTTAGACTGGTTTCTCTCATTCTAAGCTTAAATTGCCCTTACAGAGAACAATTTGGGGAAATCTCCTTCTCGGGAGATGTCCAGAATATTATTATTGCTTCAAAAACAAATTTTAGGTTTCTGGGCAATAGACGAGTACATGGAAGGCATTCAACAGATACTCAAGCCTTAGAATTCAGCTACCTGAAAACAGACAGGTGCTAGTCCAAGTATGGAACTATGAATAAAGGTAATTCACAGGGCCAGCGCTGTGGGGTAGTGGGTGAAGCTGCTGCCTGCAGTGCCAGCATCCCACATGGGAGCCAGTTCGAGTCCTGGCTGCCCCACTTCCGATCCAGCTCTCTGCTATGGCCTGGGAAAGCAGTGGAAGATGGTCCAAGTCCTTGGGCCTCTGCACCCATATAGGAGACCCAGAAGCAGCTCCTGGCTCCTGGTTTCAGATCAGCACAGCTTGGGGGAAATAAACGAGCAGATGGAAGACCTCTCCCTTTCTCTCTGCCTCTGCCTCTCTGGACATACAGTACAACAGGTGTCCTCATTTTTACATAAAACATCCAATTGCTGGCTATCATTTTACTCCAGAGACTATGATGGTAAAATAATAATAATAATAATAATGTCTGAACCCTTCAATTCTGCCCTAGTTCCTAACTGGAGTTCTCTGACTTTCTAAGCACTCAGTTCATCTCACTTCTTTCCAGCCATGAGTTCAAAAACCTTATGAAGAGGACGTATGGCCCATGAGCCATATAAGGCCCGCGAAATCATTTGGTCTGGCTCTCCCAAGGCAACCGTGTGTGGACTAGAAATTCAATAATGCTATAAGAGGCTGTTTAAACTGGTACTTCTATATGGCCCACAAATGATGTTCTGAATACCCAAATAGCCCTTAGCAGAGAAAAGGCTCCCTACCCCTGCAGGGCTATGTGACCAGAACTCCCTGAGTGTGAGTTCTACAAACCTGCCTGACCATATCATTCAATGATAGAACACTTACTTGATCAAAGTGTCCCGGATCCCATCCGAGACTGGTGAGTAAGAACCCATGCATCCCCCCACACCCTGTTAAGGCCCAATGAAGTCTGCCCTTCAGAGACTAACTCCTGCAAATAGCTGAGGTCATTCTTCTCAAGTCCTCCCGCCATATGCTGTTGCTTTTCATGGCTTGGTTTAACACTCAACAACACTCTGGGCAGCCCAGAAGAATCAACTCTGCTGAGCTGCAAACATGGCAGAAAGGCACATTTTGTGGATTTTTCCTTCTGTCCCTTAATATCTATCTTCCTTCTAGACTCTCACTATAAAAGGATTAGTGAAAACTACCACAAATCTCTGAAAAGTTACCTTTTTTAACAAATAATCCTCTTGATTTCTAATTCCTGAACTGACTCCAATAAACACGTCAAACATATATAATTGAGGGCCGTATTTTTAGGGAACAAAAATAGAAGCTAGTTGTTCAGATTTTCTAATTAGCAAGCTAATAGAGACATGACATGAAAAAACTCGACATACTCACTGGAGAACTTATTTCTTTAAAATGGAAATAATTGAAAAGCTAGGTTTGTACTGAGGGTGACTCATGCCCTTGTTTTAATTTGTTTGATTAAACATTTATTAGTTCTCTACTATGAAAAAAAAAACCTCAAGACAACCATGGGAACACAAAAATCTCTGTTAAATGGCCCAAGCTTCAAAGAGATTAAATTAGCAGAACACATATTGACTGGGTGCCAGAGAAAAGGTACTCCGTTCTAATGGCACCTTCACCCTGGGACTCCATGAACATTTACTATGTAAGCACGCTGGATGATCCTGAGTTAAATCAGGAATCAGCCCTACAAGGGAGTACGCAAGACAATGAGACAATCAAATAATGTAGAAATGGCCAAAGGTTCTGAAAAGAAAATGATCGTGTAACTAAAATGATGGTTCTAGAACATGAGGAGGCTATGGAAAGGAAAATGGGACATTTTGAGTAAGCCAAAAAAAAAAAAATCAATACAGAGCACCCTGTAAACACAATGTAATAATTTTTCCTATCTCGCCCAGATATAAGGAGACCACAACTCTTCACACCTTCTGGTAACAACTGGTAATGATCCTCCCTGGAGAGAAATCAGTAAGCCACAAAAATGACCAGCCTGGGTATGAGCAGTTCACTTGGTGGTATTGTGTTCACCCACTTATACACATACCCACAAAAGAAAATATACCCATAGAGAGAGCACACACACTTATCACTAATACAACCTTGCAACGCACCACCCCACACTCTTTTCCAAGAGTTCAGGAATGGACAGTAAAGGTTTAATGGTATGTGACTTATATTGTTTACCCTGTAATTTATTTATATATGAGCTTCAATCTTTGTTTAGAATTTTTATCTGATATTTTCAGCATTTCTAAATCACCCTTTACATCTGACATTAAACTTTGTCTCATCACCTCATCTTTTAATAGGTGATCCAATGAAACACCAAAACCCTCAAAATCAAAACACAGCAACAAAACAAACAAAACAAACAAACACTCAGCAGAAACCACTACACAATTATTAGATGCTAGGGACAAGTTCAGATGAGTAAAACAGACCACTACACACTTTCTTTCATTCTCTTTCCTTCCTAACTTGGTTTTACAGTCTAAGGAATAAAAAATTTTAGCACCTAATACATTTCCAACACGAGCAATAACTGAAATGACTTAGATCATTTCTCTTATGTGGAAATCAAAGTTTTCCTCAAGGTCTAACCATGACAAAAGTGGGTGAAATGTGTGGTTAGGAAGTGGGACAGGTTCAGTTGCACTCCCTGGTTTCCAGAGGACTCACTCCATGATTCAGGATAGACGACTTTGACTGCTTACATGGTCCATGGTCTGTGGATGTTCATCAATGACTTGAGTCACCAAAAAACTAACATGTCCTATTTTTTTCTTCAGATATCTACTTTTAAACAGTTTCTTCTTAAATTCATGTCAGTTAATAAAATAAGGAAACTCTCTGATCTCCAAAAAATAAATTTAAAAAAAAAAAGCTAGGGAAAGCTCCCTACCCCACAACTAAAGGTCGAGGAAACAAATAACAACTATATCCTGCCTAGCAGACCCAGGGAGAGAAAACAGAGTCCAATGGAGACTGTGCGGGATGATCCTTGGTATTACACAGGCATTTTTTCCATGTTTTTATTGTCATAAAATGTACATTAAAAATCACCAGTTTCACCGTATAATTTAGTGGCATTATATACATTCACAATGCTTTGCAACAATCACCTCCATTCGTGTCTAGAACTTTTTTTTGTAATTATCCTAAATGGAAACTCTGTTCCCATTAAACACTATCTTCATTCTCCTCTCCCCCAGCTCCTGGTAGTCTTTATTCTATTGTCTGTCTCTGTGAGTTCACCTGTTTCAGGTGCTTCAGATAACCAGAAATACACAATTATCCTTTCTTTTGCAACTGGCTTATTTCACTTAGCACATATTTTCATGTTGTAGCATTGACCAGAATTTCACTCCTTTTCATGGCTGATAGTAGTATATTCCATTGCACATACAAACCATACTTCATCCATCCACATGCTGATGGACACTTGAGTTGCCTCCACCTTTCAGCCACTATGAATAATGCTGCATTGAATTTTGGTGTAAAAGTGTCCGAGTCCCTGCTCTCCTTTTGGTATAGACCTTGGAATTGCCAGATCACAGGGTAGGTCTATGTTTAAATTTTTGATGAAATGCAAAACTGTTTGCCACAGCAGCTGTATCATTTTACATTCCCAACAGCAACACAAAAGAGTTCCAATTCACATTTAACTATTCTGATTCACTTATTCAGAATAACGGTTATCGCTATTCCTCTTAATGAGAGCTATTTTTCCTGAGATAAGAAAAACCACAACAGAAAAATCACAAACAGCAATATCTAAAGACTTTTATTTTTCTCTTACATGATTTAAACAGAAGACTTTAAAAATGTAAGGGAAGTTGCAACACAGCATCATAAAAATGTATTAAGTATCCTACATACACAACTTATACTGCAAAAACTGGTCAACTGTGACCTCTTAAGAGTCACATACTAGAAAAACCTGATGTTTGAGGAACTGCATGTAAAATATACAACAGTCTGAGTTTTTTTTAAATGTTTATGCTTTATTTATTTGAAAGGCCAAAAGGAGATTCCCCCATCTACTAGCTCACTCCCCCAAATGTCCACAACAGCTGTGGCTAGCCCAGGCCGAAATCAAGAACCCAGGATTCAATACAGGTCTCCCACGTGGGTGGCAAAGGACTCAAGTACTTTAGCCATCACCTGCTGCCTTCCAGGGTGCAGGCGGAACACAACTCAAACCCAGGTACTCCAATTGGGATGCAGGCATCCAGGCATCAACTTAACAGCTATGCCACATACCCACTCCTATTCCAATCATTTTTAAAGAAATTTACTCTTGCTATGGTAAGTTCACACAGTACCTGAACAAAGTTGCCCAGGAGGGTCTTGCTAGAGCCAAAGGAAAGGAGAAGGATGTGTAATTGGTTTATCTGAACACTAATTTCAGCACTTTCTACCATCTGCCCATAGGCACAGGCAGGAGGCGCTGGGCAGCAAAAAGCACTGAGGCTCCTACATGGTAAAACTTATCCTAACCCATCAGCCACAGCCACTGAGGGCTTACAAGTAACAAAAAAGTTAACAAGTAGCAAAACAAGCATCAACAGAAAAACTCAGCACAAATAGCTAGAAAGTCAGGGGGAAATGGGAGAGGTACATCCGTGCTTATTGTCATGATTTAATTTGCACTCAAAGAACATAATTTTGGTGCTAGTAACCTGTTCCTAGTTCATGTGATACCGAGCACATCAACATTTACTTTATAACGATCCACAAAAAGCAGTGCCTTTCCGGGGACTCTCTGTACCTTTACAAAAAGCCCAGCAGCAGAACCAGTTTCAGTCCATACTGTGTTTTAACTAGCTTTTTGGTAAGTTGATTTTTCAAAAGGTGCTTAAAAATGTTGTTTCTCTTAATTAGGTAAACATTCTTCTTATGATCTATTTCAACTTCTGATATTTACAGGGAAATCTTTCATACAGAATAGAAAGCCAAACTTTATCCAACCTCGCCTGGATAATTGGAAATTCCTAATTAGTTACAATTGGAACAATGTTTGTTTTTTTTTTTTTTTTTTTTTTTTTTATAGAAACCTCTCTTTCACAGCGTGCAGCGAATCTGAGTCTCTTATGAATAAATTAAGTCATTTTATTGCCAGGGAATTTGGAATCAGCCATTACCCCTCAAACATACTACATACTGTGAATGGACAAGGCCATCTTTTAGACAAGTACTTCCACCATCATGAACCAGCACTACATCAACTTAGTGTAAGTAATTTTTCTGTTTGCCTTCATAAGAATGTTTATGACTCCTCCCAGGGTCAAAACAAGGTCATATCCTTACATTCTAATATGAAGTTAACTTTAAATACGGAGTGAAGGTGCTCCGATGGAAACATTTCTCAACTGTGAGAAGGGGGCAAAGAACTGAACGAGCCGCGTCCTGCCCCGGAGTTCCATGGTAGACCTGTTCTCTACACAATATTCCCAAACTGCATGCACAGCACCCCTACAAGTGGACAAAAAGCCTTACTTTGGGGGAAGAAAGGGGGGAGGGGGCAGCGCTGCGGCTTAGCAGGTAAAGCTGCCCACTGCAGTGCCAACATCCCATATCAGCACTGATTCCTGTCCCAGCTACTCCACTGTGGATCCAGCTCCCTGCTAATGTGCCTGGGAAACCAGAAGATGATCCAAGTCCTTAGGTCTCCCCATGTGGGAGACCTGGAAGAAGCTCCTGGTTCCTGGCTTCAGATTGGCCCAGCTCCAGCCACTGACAGATGGACGATCTCGCTTTCTCTGCCTCTCTGTAACTCTGCCTTTCAAATAAATAAAATTAAATCTAAAAAAAAAAAAAAAAAAAAAGAACCTAGTCTACAGCTTCTAGACTAAGATACAATAAACATGTGAAAGAAATCAAGTTACATTTTAAGCTCAAATATAATCATTTCATATTGGAGACATTTTAAACATGGATACTAGAACCTCAAAAAATGCTAACTCTGGCTCAACACATCCCATGAAGATCTCTCCCCACCCCCCCACCGAGTTATTTAGAACTAACACAGTTTTAATGATATTACAGAGACAAAATATATTTTGTGCCAAGGCCTGAACCAACATAAAAATGTTGTCAGGGGTGTCAGAAATTATAATCCAGGGGCTTATAATTAGCCTAGTGGTTAAGGCACCCACATCCCATATTAAGTGCCTTGCTTCAGCACCCAGCTCCACTCCTGATTGCCAGCTACCTGTGAATGCTGACCTTGGGCGGCAGCAGGTGATGGCTCAAGTAATTGAGTACCTGACACACATGTGGGTGAATCAAGTTTGTGGCTCCCAGATTTGGTGCCAACTCAGCCCCAGCCCAGGCCCATGGGAGCATTTGAGGAGTGAGCCACTGCATGGGATCTCTCTCTCTCTCTTCCTCTTTCTGATTCTCAAATACAACTTCAATTAACAAAGAAATTATTATCCAGCACATACAGAATGATAACCTTGCATCCTTCCAAGAGACACAAGAAAAAGACAGGTCTGGTCCATCTCCAAATTGGGAAACAGCCCCACTCGCAGCAGGCTGATTACTGTCACCTCTCACCCAATTCACACTTGCTGGTATTAACACCCTCCCTGCCTCACAGTCCCAGCCCCCAAGGCACACACCTTGGTCCCCACTAAATGTGTACCACAAACAACTCCCCTTACTATTGTAAGGCAAACGCTAAATATCGTGCTAAGGTCTATTCTACTATCTTTGAAGACACTCCGTGCAAACTAAAGAACAACGCTCTCTTCACCTGCCTAAGTGCATTGTCAACAGCTGCAGAATGAGAATCCAGGTTTTCTTAAAAATAAGGTCTCATCACGGCAAAACTCTCAAGTAATGGATTTACCGCATTAACGTGAAGGAAAAGCAGTTACTATTTCTAAAATGTACATACAGAAAGGTTACAAAGATTCCCCTATACTGAAAATAAATTCTTTTCCATTCCCAGCTGTAAGGGCTGAAAGCTCAAATAATAGGCTTTTTTTTTAACAGGCAGAGTGGACAGTGAGAGAGAGAGGGAAAGGTCTTCCTTTTGCCGTTGGTTCACCCCACAATGGCCGCTGTGGCCGGCGCACCACGCTGATCCGAAGCCAAGAGCCAGATGCTTCTCCTGGTCTCCCATGGGGTGCAGGGCCCAAGCACTTGGGCCATCTTCCACTGCACTCCTGGGCCACGGCAGAGAGCTGGCCTGGAAGAGGGACAACCGGGACAGAATCCGGTGCCCCGAGAGGGACTAGAACCCGGGGTGCTGGCGCCGCATATGGAGGATTAGCCTAGTGAGCCGCAGCACCGGCATCAAATAATAGGCTTTCGAAGGTAACATGCAAGGACTGAACCTGATGTCTCTGTCATTCAGTGCTGGAAGTTCCTCTCAAGAGACTGGGCTGGCTCCCCCTCTACCTCAAGAATGACCCTGAATCAAGCCTTGACTGGCCTCTTCACTTCAGCAGCGCTAGCCCAGCTAAAAACCAACTTCCCAAAAACTCATGGAGCAAGTTTTGAGAAGTCAGGAATCAACTATTCCATTAGGAATGTGGAGAAAATACAACATGGCAGCCTAAAGCTTAAACCTTTATTTACTGATCACAAAAGGAAAACCAAATCATTTTTCAAACTGTCCAAACACACTTTGGAGGTCTCTGAGAACATGCAAAGTAATACGGTAAGACCAGCTCTGTTTTCTACGCTGCAATATAATTAACTATTGAGTTTCTATAAGGCTTTGCCAAACACTTTTCAATACAGTGACAACTATTTGAAAAGCTATGGGCGAGATATTTTCCCCTTAGACTAAGATGAGGAACCCAGCTTATCAAGGACAAGAGGTTCAAAAGATTACCAAGGACAAACAGCCACACACACACACACACACACACACACACGAAAAGGTCACTCCCTGACCAACTAGTCTGATTTCAGAATTTTAGACAGATGCTCAGATGTGGCCCTCAAGCTCGGCGCATCAAGTCAACATCCTTCCCTTTAACATTATATGTTTCATGTGAATTAAGCTCCTGAATGACCTATAAATCAAACTGAACAACATGGGTGAAATCGTGTTTCCCATATTCGTCACATTCACAGGGACATCAGGATCCTATTTATAGTATGGTTCTCATCCTGATTCCTTGGAAATAGTACAAAGCTCCCAATGGTATACCAAAGGAAGGGTTATGAGCAGCATGTCTCAGCTCTCTGAACAGTCTCATTAACTGATGTCTTCTTACCTGCAGAGCTGGAGGCAGTGCAATTCACATAGAGTTAAAACACTGAACAAATTAAAGCTGATTTATTGATTTGGGTCCTTCAGATGCTATAATCGCTGCAGAGTCAACATTATGAACTACAATCCTCCCTGGGCAGTACCTTAACTATAGAAGATATGACAGATTCAAATATATTTATACTGAAGCCAGAAGCTGCCTCTTAAAAAATCCTAATAAAAATAAATTACTTTATCATTTGTCTTCTCCTGAAGGTAGTATAAAAAGAAGATACTGGATTATTGGATATTTATGGTGGAATCCAAAACAGAGAAATGAATGCTTACGTGAACATCAGCTAGAATTCTATTTCATACAATATCAAAAAGCTGAAGAAATTCTTTTTATCAAATGAAACTCTAAAATGCAATGGATTTAAATTAAATCCAGGAGTCAGAAAACCATTTGACCATTTGCCATCAAAAAGATCTTTTCTTGCTATTTGTTTTGACCTTACACATACGGCTAGTCTTCCTAATTCATTGATGAATCTAGAGTGTCTGAAGCTTATACTTTGACACTAAACAACTGTTGTAATTATTCTGATTAATTCTGCCACTTCGTAAGAAAAGACAATGATGGGGGCAGGTGTTTGGTGCCCTGGTTAAGCTGCTTTGGATACCCACCTTCTGTATCAGGGTACCTGAGTTCAAGTCCCCAGTTCCACTTCCAATTCCATTTTTCAGCACACCCTGAAGGGCAGAAGGTAATGATGGCACAAGTACTGACTCACTGTTACTCCTGTTGAAGACCTGGATGGAGTTTCAAACTCTGGCTTCAGACAGACCTAACTTTAGCTGTTGAAGGCAGTGAAGGAGTAAAGCTGTAGATGTAAGATTTCTCTCTCCACTCCATCATTAAGCACTTCAAATAAAAAATGAAAAATAAACTTTTTTAAATAGTGACTGCTGGCTCACTTGACACTTGGAGTCCTCTGGAAAGAAATGCCAGATGAACAGGTGCATGTGAGTGAGAGGGAGTCACTTTTGTCCAGCCCACTATCAGTGACTGCATATCGCCTATGTGTACTCCTTAATTACACTAACATTATACTAAAATAAACAAGTTCTATTTTTTTTTCCCAGCAATTCCTATATATATAACTAATTGAACCAGAAACAAAAACATTAACATCCTTGCCCCTGGTATTAAGTGACACGTAAGCACTTTAAAATAATAGTAACATGCTTATTTTATCCAGGGGATGTGTGAAAGCAGAGGTGAGATATTGTTAACTCAGTCTTTAAGCTCCACTTCAGGGCCCAGGCTAAGCATCTTCTGGAAGTGTGAAGGAAGAAAGCAGAACTAGGAGATCAAAACAAAGTAGGACCCCGTTACAAGCAAGAACAGATCTGGGAGTCACAAAGTTCTGTTTCACTCTTCAAAATAGCCACCACTTGCTTCAAGGGGCAATACTAAGTTTAAAATAATGAAACGTACGTAAAAATTTAAAACATCACACTCGCCCCATCTCCAAACAGTCACACGGGCTTCCTGGCCGTGGTATGAGGCAGCACAGAACTATTTCCCATCACTGAAGACAATCTACTGGACTGCACTATCGGTAACTACGTGACCCATTGCAAGTCGCTTCATGTCTGTCACCCTCATGCCCTTGTTTATAAATGTGCACTGAATACCACCTAAGTGGGAAGACTTCTTAGAATTTTAATGAGATGACATATAAAATAAAAGCACAGGATATAGTGGTTAATGTCCATCAGGTACCCGAGCAGCAGCTATTAATACAATCCTACACTGGACTTGCATCTATGATGGCAATGACCCTGAACAAGTCGGCTCCTCTCCCTCTACTTCATTTTCCTCAGCTGAGAAGTTGGGGACATTCCTCTGCTGAATTCCCAAGGACCCTATCAAATGCTATCCCGTGAAAAGAACACAGAGCAAAAGGGGCATACAGCCTTAGCAGCAGACAGCCTAGCCTCCAAGGACGTTGTCACCATCCCCAGCATTCTTCCAGAAACCCCAGAAGACTGGCGCTCCAACACAGCCCATGCTCTGATGGGAGCTATTTATAAAGTCTGTCTTAAAAGATTACCGGAATATCTTTCTGAAATTGTATATACTGTAATTAGAAGCTACAACCCCCTATTCCGTGATGAGATCTTGCTGCTTCAACATTTCTTTTAAATGAACACTATCTTTACAGATGACTTTTTTTTTCTTAAAAGCATTTAAACTAAAACACTTTAAAAGCACATATAAGTTTAAAAAACAATTTTGTGACGACTTTTTCTTTAACAGCCATGCCTCATTCTGACCCAGCATGTGGGTGCCCCTCTGGTGTCTGAACAAAGTGAGAATTGTACCCTCATGGGTGAGGTCCCTCTGCAGAGCCAGCAACTTGCCCAGAGACTCTACCCTCGTTAACAGCTGCTCCCAGGGAGCCAGGAAATTTACTGAAGGCTGTATCCAGAGTCAGGGTCCAGTGGGGGGAACCAGGGGCCCCCACACAAGGCACAATCTCAGGGGTAGGGGCTGCTAGGGGCTGCCAGAGGTACCCAGGCCCCCACGGCCACAGCCTTAACTTGGAGCTGGAGGCTCAGCTAGGGCAACAGCAATCAGAACAGAGCAGTGCAATTTTGCCCAAGGCCTGGAGCCTTAAAAAAAAAAAAAAAAGTGTTATTCCAAAGCAGATTCCTCTTCTTCCGGGTCTGTCTGCTCCTTCTGACTCCGTGCCACAACCACCACCGTGCCTCCCCTTTTCCCAATGCCCCACCTCTTGCCACATTCATTAAAAAGAAGAAAGGAACGAGAAAGAAAAAAAAATAGCACATTCCCTCTCTGCCTTAGCTTTCCCTAGCAAGGCCTGGAAACTGGAGGAAATTAAAATCAAATTAGTTGCACATTAAAAAACAAACAGACAAGCAATCTGGGGGTGCCCACCCAACAAAAGACCTCGCCCGTTCAAAAATATGATTACGCCTCGCCGGAGGGGGAAGGGGGGGTGCGGGGAGGGTGACTTAGGAGCCAACGGGGATGCGGAGATAAACGCCGGGGTTTCTGGCCCCGGCCTGGCCCACCGCGGCCAAATTCTACGTTTTGTCTAAAGAAAATGCTGCGCTGAAGAGGAAAGAAAATAAAAAGTTGTAACTTGGAAGGAAGTCTGCAAACGGCACTGTCTGGATAAAAATGCCAGCGCTTCCTCTCGCCGGAGCGGGCAGGCTGGGATCTGGGATTCGAAAATCTCCAACTCCCAGAGCGCACTCCTGGAAGGCTCCCCGCCAACGGCGCCTCGGCGGCCCAGCCCGTCTCCCGGGACGCCGGGCCCGGGTCCGCGTCTTCCACCGGGACGCCGGGGAAAGTTCGCGGGCGCAGCCCGGGCCCGGCTTTCTGCCCAGGGTGACAGGCCCTTCCCACGCCGGCCGCCCCCGCCTCGCCACGGGCACCAGACGGTCCGCGCGGCCCCGGCCCCGGCCCCGGCCCCTCGCGGCCGCCTCGGGGTGCAGATTCCGCCCGCCGCCCCACCCCCGGCCGCGGCGCCCCTCGGGGGTAACCGACTGACCGCAGCTCCGCTGGCCACGCTCCGGGTCGCCCGCGTCTTCCCGCCGCGCCCCGCTCCCCCGCCCGAGCTCCCAGCCGCCAGGCTCGCCAAGTCCGGCCGCGGCCGCCGGTTACCGCCCCCAGCCCGGGGGGGAGCCTGTGGGGCAGGACGGGGAGGGAGGACGTGGCGCGCTCGAAGGTGGCCAGCGGCGAGGCGGGGAGTGTCCCGCAGGGGCCGGGCCGGGCCGGGGGCGGGCGGGCGGCCCGCGGCGAGGGCGCGGGCGCGGGACCCTCCCGGCCAGCGCCGGAGTCCGTGCCCCCGGGCCCGCGCCGCCCCCCGACTCGCAGCCCCACTTGGCACGCGCGCCTCCGCCCTCCACCATATGGAAATCTACAGCCTCGGAAAGTGACACGTCGGAGATTCCTCGGCCGGCCGCGCGCCTCCCCCTCCCGCCGGCGTGCCTGCCGCGGGGATTCCGGGCGGGGGAGCGGATTCCTCGGACCGCGGCCGCGGGAGGCTGGGGAGGGGGAGGCCGGGGGCAGCTGCCCGGCTTGGCTTCCCCACGGGAGGAATCAAGCCCGTCCCTCCCTCCTCCAGACCCCGGCGAGCGCGGGCCGGGGAGGAGGGGGACGGCGGTGGGGGTGGGGGAGGACAGGCAGAGGCCGCCCCCTCACGGGCCCCGGGTTCGCGGGGCTCCCCCGCACTCTGGCGCCAAGTTTTCCCCGGGAAGCCCGGAGCGCTCCCGGGACGGGAACGCACTTTGGCGGACTAGGCGTCCGGCCGGGGCTTTCCAGCGCGCCGGGAGCAGGCGGCCGAGCGCGGGGTCCCGGTGGGCTCCAGCCCCCCGGGCGCCTGCACGCCTTACCTTCCCTGGGGCTGAAACGCGGGGCTCCGGGCGCGCCACACACGCGTCGCCCACGCCTTCCCAGTCGGCAGCCCGCAGGATCCCTGCCGCCCCCTTCGCTGCTCCCGCCGCCGCCGCCGCCGCCGCTCTCCTCCTCCTCCGGCCGCCGCCGCCGCCGCTCAAATAACTACCAGGAGGGTTTGATGGGGGATTCCGCCATGTCAATGATGTCGGGACCACATGGGGATTTGGGGCCCGCCCACTGCCGTAAACCGCCGAGTAGTCCCGCCGCCACAATCGCAGACGCGCCGGAGCTGGGGGAGCCTCGCAGGCTGACCCCCGCACAGCCTCACCGAGCTGGAACTCCTTTTGACTCAGCCGGACTAGGGAGGTCTGAGGCGTGGGAGAACTGGCGACGCCGGAACCGGGACGGTTGCGCGCTCTGCAGATCGCCAAAACACCGGGATAAACAGTGTGTGCTCAGTCACAAAGCTGAAGCCCTGACACATTTTTTTCATTTACACCTATATTTCCTTTATTTCTGTTGTTAATCCCCGCAGACACCCAGTGTGCTGTTCTGGCACTCCTTTCTGTATTGCCACCGCTTTTGTTCTCGCAGCTCACGTGGCACCAGCGCACTTAACCGAGTAGAAATGCCTGTTTACCCCCTCCATTAGCCAGTATGCACTCTCGGAATGTGCCTTGCTCTTATCTGTACCTGTCGAGCACAGCACAGCACGGGGACCACTGTAGGACTCATAAGATAACCGTTAGGTTTGTATTATTTGAGTCAAATGCATGTGTTCCCGTTAATCAGGCTCACGAAGGTTTATAGACCCAGTCCCATTCTTCCCCTCGAATCAACAAGGGATGTCAGGAAAGGAGAACTGAGGTTCACACAGGGAAGCCCTTGCCTTCCATGGCTGCCCTGGGAGGAATCCTGAGTAACTGCACCAGGCCTCAACTGTTACACTAGGAGCCAGGAACTCCATCCAGCTCTCCCAAGTGGGTGGCAGGGGCAGAAGTACTTGGGCTGCCTTCTGCTGCCGTCCCAGGTGCATTAGCAGGGAGCTGGATCCGAATTGAGGTAGCTGGGACTGACCCGAGTACTCCAGTGCAGGATGCCCAACATGGCAAGCGGCAGCTTAATCGACTGTACCACAATGCCAGCCCCTTGAAGCTGTCTTTCTAAATTATGGATCCAATCCTAGGTCATAGTCTGTGTGGGCAAACACAGAAAAAAAGCAAGGGTTCCCCAGGAGCCACAGAGCACGGTCCAGGCTCTCCTGCTGGCACAGGGGACCAGTCCCACTGCACCCAACCAGACTCCAGCCTTGGCCTTGCCAATTTCCCCCTGAGCCATGCCCTCCAGCCCAGTTTAACCCAGAGTCACCTGGGTCCCTTTGTGCCTCCCCTCTGTCCAGAACACTCTTCATCTTCCCTCTCTAAGATCATTTACTGATCCTTGAGCTGTAGCCAGAATCTCTCTCCCTCCCCACATTCCCATAACCTCTTTTTCTCATAATCTCATAATTCTTTTCACTTTTTCTCACATTGCTCTGAAGTCGTTTACCTGTTCTATTTGCCTGAGTCTTGTTCATTTTTGTATCCACAGCATCAACCTAGAATTGTGCTTTGAATATAGTAACCCCTTATGTTTGTTGAATAAATTAATTGTAAAAAGTATGTGGGAGAGGGTCCAGCACTGCAGTGAAGTAGGTGAAGCTACCACTTGTGGGGCCGGCATCTCATATGGGCGCCAGTTCGAGTCCCAACTGCTCTGCTTCTGATCTAGGTCCCTGCTAATGTGCCTGGGAAAGCAGCAGAAGTTGGTTCAAGTGCATGGGCCCCTCTCTGCCACCATGGGAGACTTGGAAGAAGCTCCTGGATCCTGACTTTGGTCTGGCCCTGCCTGGAACATTGCTGCCACGTGGGGAGTGAACCAGCAGATGAAAGAGATTTCTCTCTGTGTCTCTCTCTGTCTCTCCTCTCTCCCTCCGTAACTCTGCTGGTCAAATAAATAAATATTGTAAAATAAAAAGTACATGGGAGAATTGAATGGCTACAAAAATGGGAAAATTTCAAAGTGAAAGGTTAAATTCAAATATTGAAGGAAAAGTTTGGCAAAAGAGGTGAAAGTGGACAGTCAGCTGCCAATGTCTTCCACCTGACTGGAGTTTTTTCTTAAGAAGCAGCATGTATACAAAATCCTTTATAATTTTTTAGAGATTTATTTATTCTGAAAGAGTTATAGAAAAAGGGAAAAACAGAGGTCTTCCATCCACTGGTTCACTCCTTAGATGGCTGCGATGGCCAGCATTGGGCCAAGTCAAAGCCAGGAGGCAGGAGATTCACCCACATCTCTCACATGGGTACAGGGGCCCAAACACTAGGGCGATCCTCTGCTGCTTTTCCCAGGCTATTAGCCTGGGAAGCTGGATCAGAAGTGGAGCACAAACCATTGCCCATATGGGATACCAGTGTCACAGGCCATGGCTCTACCCACTACACTACAACAGCAGCTCCAAAATACGTTATAATTTAAAATGCATGTTTATATATATATATATATATGATCTCAATGTTTCCTTCATCTTCTTATCTCTAATATCTAACACCAGTTTTAGTATAGTGAAAAATTCCAATATATGTTTTAATAAATGGTAGGATATATGGTATAGCAGAAAGAGCATGGAAATTACAATCAGAAAAAAAGCCAATGATGTTATGATTTTGTATTTATTGAGTGATGATCCTGTCTTTCTGCTGAGGCTGTTGTGAAGATGAAAAAACACAAGCACTGGATACTCAATATTAAATAAACATTGGTTCCTTTCAAGTGAATGAGTGAATGAATGAAGATGTCTTACCTAGAAGAATTGATAGGACAGAAAACTGGAAGCCTCAGAGAAAAGGGTAGGACTTTTGTGGACAGAGGGCTCTCAACTACTGAGAGATTTGGAAAGTAATGCAGGGAGAAAACACCGCAGGAGTATTGAGGCAAGAAGTGATTGAAACAGTATCTAAGGTTGAGTATTCTGGCAGGTGATGCCACAAGGCTCATGTTAGAGAAGCATAGTCCAAACCTACTAAGGAAATGATGAAGACTTAAGCCAGAACACTATTTTTGAAAATGGAATGAGGGCCAGCACCATGGCTCACTAGGCTAATCTTCCACCTGCAGTGCCACTGCCCTGGGTTCTAGTCCCAGTTGCTCCTCTTCCAGTCCAGCTCTCTGCTGTGGCCCGGGAGGGCAGTGGAGAATGGCCCAAATGCTTGGGTCCCTGCACCTGCATGGGAGACCGGGAAGAAGTACCTGGCTCCTGGCTTCGGATCAATGCGCAGTGCCAGCCATGGCAGCCATTAGGAGAGTGAACCAATGGAAGGAAGACATTTCTCTCTGTCTCTCTCTCACTGTCTATAACTCTCTCTGTCTCTCTCTCTCTCTCGCTGTCTAACTCTGCCTGACAAAAAATTTAAAAAAAAAGGAAAGAAAATGGAATGAAGCATCCCATCCTAAAGCAATGGGCACTCCTATCTGGTGCTGACAGCCTGAGTCACCTGCTGCCCTTGGTCCCACATTATGGGAGTATAATCATGGCTAAGACCTCTTTCTCCACAAACAGCTTAAGATTTGCTCAAATGCAAAAACCACATCCAAATGAAGATGCTGGAAGTTCACAAAATGTATAGACCTCTAAATTGTTCTATTACCCATGGAATGTACACTGAGAAAAAAAGAAAAGGAAAGAAAAATAGAAGATTCAGCATCATACTTCCTGGGGCAGGCGTTGTAGTACAATCAGTCATGTTGTTCACTTGGGATGCTGGCATCCCATAGCAGAGCACCTGTTTCAAGTCCTGGATATTCCGCTTCTAATCCAGCTTCCTAGAAGCACCATAATACCTCAAGTGCTCGGTTCCTTGCCACCGACGTGGGGAGACTTGGATATAGTTGTGAGCTCCCAGCTTCAGCCTGGGCCAGCCCTGACTTTTGTGGGCATTTGGGGGAGTAAACCAGCAATAGAAGCTCTCTTTCTGTGTATGTATGTCTTTATCTCTCTTTGTATCTCTGTCACTTTGCCTTTCAAATAAATGAAAATAAATAAATGAACATTTTAAGAAAGAAGTCATACTTGCTGATCTCAGCTGACATACAACAAAAGAAATACAATGTAAATATAGGAAACCATGAAACTATCGAAGCTAACATTAAAAAGGGTCTCAAACCATTAAAGATCTAAACACTCGTAAGTCAAAAGTGTTTAAACTTGAACCCCTCTCTCAAAGCTCACTATGACTATTTACACATAACATCTAGAAGACCCATCAGCATTCCCAGTCCAAGGTCCCTCTTCTTGCTACAACAGTGATTACTGGATTCTCACAGGCAAGCTCAGTCTTGCTTCTAATCTTGACAACCAATCTTGACCTTAGATAGAGGGCATTAACTCTTTGCAACTGTTTCCGTTTCTAGTGTCCTGAGCCAGATCTGATACAAGCTTCAATAAGAACATTGACAAAAAGCCAATGAATCTTGTTTTGAAGAGTACCCAGAGCTTACCTGAGTACTGTCTGCAGTAAAGGACAGCCAGGTCAGCCAATAATTCCATCTAAGAGTAGCATTGCCACTTGAGTCAAGCACAGTTCTCCTGAACAGTGTAAACGAAACTGTAGCTTCACCTCCTTTTCTGTTGCTCAAGATAAGATCCCCCAAGTCAAATTGTAGACTAATGTTAAAAAGAAAAAAAGCAAGACATTTTAAATAAGAACCATGTAGGTAGAAGCTGAATGATTGACATAGCTCATAATATGGCAGTTTCATAGACTCCCATTCGCCCACCCACAGCAGCATCTTTGATTCCATGTACAGACAGCTAAGGACCTACCCAGCCTGAACACCACCAGGGAAAGAGAAAATGCCTCTTGCCAAGACAGCTTTGTATCAGCAACTCTAGCTCTAACCCAAGTCTTCCCAAAGGGCCCCCTGGCGAGTTTTGCCCATGGGCCCTGTTTCTGCCCTCTGGAGGTGAATGAAATAACAGCACTCACCTTCCACAGGACTTCCCTTCCAATGAGTTGACCTTGTCTAACACTTGCTCCTCATAGAGTCCCCTTTCTTGGGTAAATGTATCTGATATGCTGAGACAAGGATCTCTCCCCACCTTTTCTAACTACCTTTGGAGTCTGCATGTTCAATATCTCTGAAAGTTGGGTTTATAGAATCTGTACTTAGTAGTTCAGGTGTGGTCAGACCACAACCAAGAATGGTACCCTTTCCTGCTTCAATTTAGACAAAATACTTCCATTATTATAGTTTAATATTATGCACAAATTCTTAGCTGCTGCCTCCTTTTAATTCATGTTTCGTCTTCCATGAAAAGTATGGGTATGAAATTGATTTAATCTTAATTAATATGAACAAGCTAGTTGAACATTTAACTTTGTTAAGTTTTAATAAACTTCATCTGGAGGGCTGGAACTATGGCCCTCTGAGTTAAGCCTCTACCTGTGACACTAGCACCCCACATGAACGCAGTTTGAGTCCTGGCTGTTCACTTCTGATCCAGCTCCCTGCTAATGTACCTGAGAAAGCAGCAGAAGTTGGCCCAAGTGCTTGGACCCCTGCCATCCATGTGGGAGAACCTGATGGAGTCCCAGCTCCTGGCTTCTGCCTGCCCCAGCCCCAGCCCTTGTGGCCATTTAGGAGTTAACCAATGGATGGAAGATCTCTCTTTCATTTTGTCTCTCCACTTCTCTCTGTAACTCTTTTAAATAAATAAATAAATAAATCTTTTTAAAAAAAATTTATTTGCAGTGCTGGCATAGTGGCTTAAACTGCCATCCATGATGCCATCATTTCATATAGGCCCCTGTTTGAGACCCAGCTGCTCTACTTCTGCTCCAGCTCCCTGCTAATGTGCTTGGGAAAACAGCAGAAGATGGTCCAAATGCTTGGACCTGCGCCCACTTTGGGGAACCTGAAGAAGCTCCAGGCTCCAGGTTTCAGCCTGGCACAGCCCCAGACATTGCAGTTTTTGGTGAGTAAACCAGTGGATGGAAGCTTTCTCTACCCACCCCCCACCGCCTGCCACTGCCTTTCAAATAAAGAAAGAAAGAAACTCTTAATATTTTTTTCATTTGTGCACACTAGCCTAAGACTTTTTGCACATTGTATCTTTTATTAACCAATCTTTCCCAGTTTTGTGACATTGATAAGTACACTTTCCATGTTGCCAACCAAGTCACTAACAGAAGCATAAAACAAGACAAGGCCAACGACATACCACTAATCATTTTTTCTCGAGGCAGTTATTTAAAAACTATTGCTCGTGCATCACACTGACTTACCTGGAACCTACCAGTGTAGGGGAATGGGTTTCTTCATGTTCACTGCCACCACTCTTGGTCACTCACACAAGATTTACTCCTATGATCACTTTCTCCTACTTAGGGCTCAAGACTTTCTTTTTTCTTTCAAGATTTATTTATTCATTCATTCATTTGAAAGGCATAGTGACAGAGAGGTCTTCCGTCAGCTTACTCACTACCCAATTGGCCACAGTATCTGGGGCTGGGCCAGCCTGAAGGCAGTAGTCAGCCATCTCCAACATGCGTGGCAGGAATCCAAGCATTTGGGTCATCACCTGGTGCTTCCCAGGCACATTAGCAAGGACCTGGATTGGAAGCAAAGTAGCAGGGACTTGAAATGGAACTATGGTATGGGCTTCAGTTCTTATAAGTAATGGCTGAACCCTCTATGTCCCAAGGTTAAAATTTCTGAATGATTACTAAGTGTCTTCAAAACACTTGTTCTAAATATTACTACCCTATAACTAATTCAAACTTTGCCTTGAATATCTGCATACATAGATATATGTATCTGTCTCAATCAGTTTGGACTTCTGTAGTACCTTGTAGTAGAATACCATAGGTTTTGTGGCTTAAGAAACAGAAACTGGGGTGGACATTATGGCACAGCAGTTTAATTAGCCACTTGGGATGCCTGCATCTCAGAGTACCTGGTTCAAGTTCCAGCTACTGTCCTTCCAATCCAGCTTTTTGCAAATGTGTATGGGAGGCAGCAGCTGATATCTAAAGTTGAGTTCCTACTATCCACATGGGAAATCCACAAGGAGTTCTTGCTCCTAGCTTTGATCTAGCCTGCCCCAACTGTTGTGTACATTTCAGGGATAAATCAATGGAATGGAAAATCAATCTCTCTCTCTCTCTCTCTTCCTTTCAAATAAATAAGTAAAATTTTGCCAAAAACAAACAAAAATTTTGAAAAACTATAAATTTATTTCTCACAATTCAATGGGCTAGGAAGTCCAAAATGAGCCCCAACAGATTCAGCATAGGGTGAAAGCCCACTTACTGATTTGTAGATGGCCACCTTGTGGTCCAGGATCACAAGGTTCAGAGCATCAGGAGAGAGGGCAAACTCTTTCATGCCTTTTGCTTTCTTTAAAGGCAAAGAGAGAGAGAGAGAGAGAGACAGAGGAGAGAGAGAGAGAGAGAGAGAGAGAGAGAGAGAGACTCTTCTATCCACTGGCTCACTTTCCAAATACCTACAATATTCAGGGCTGGGTCAGGCCAGAGCTGGGAGCCTGGAACTCAATCTGGATCTCCCATGTGGGTTGCAGGGACTCAACTACTTCAGCCATCAGCTATTGCATCCCCGCAGGCACATTAGCAGGAAACTAGATTGGAATCAGAGAAGCCAAGTGTTGAATCCAGGAAGTATGATATGGAATGCATGGGTCCCAAGTGGCATGTTAACCCTTGCACCAAACACCTGCACCTCCTCTGCCTTTCATTATGGGCACTAATCTCATTCATGAAGCCCCGGCCCTCATGACTGAATTATTTCCCAAACGCCCCAATCTCCTATTAGCATCACACTGAAGATTGGGATTTCAACATATGAATTTAGGGAGCACAAACATTCATTCCATGACAAAGTCCTTCACAGGGAAATGAAGCAAAGAACTGTCTTTAGTTCAGGCAATGTGGTTTAGATAAAAACATTTTCGGTCAGGGAGAGATTCTGAGATTTGACCAGAAAGGAGTAAGTTGAAAACAAAGTAAACTTAACTGCAGAGACAACTGGCCCATTCTGGTTTGTGAAGAGTAGGAGATTATGTTTGAAATTGTTTCTCATCTTCTGCATAGTTAGTACAAAGTTTGTTCCCATTCTTGGAAGTGCAACCTTTAATATTTCCCATATAATGTATATCTCAGACCTCACTAGCCAGGGGCTGAATTTTGATCACATTCTCATTAATAAACACCCTTTCTATGACTCTAGGAGCCACCATTATTGTCAAAACTCCCACTTCCCTTATACCCTTCCTAGTTCTTTCTACAATTTTTCTGTGAGTTTCTGAGTAAGGTGGTTCCGTTTGTAAGCCTGAGAAGCCATGTGGAGTAACTCTGCTAACCTCTCCACTAGGCCAGAACATCCCTAGAGCAGACTCTCTTTTCCCAGGCTCTGTAACAAATCCTATTAAACGGATCACCAGCTAGGGAGATTCCTAGGCTCTCAATATCTCATTGTCTTTAATTTACTGGACCAATATTTATTGAGTACCTTTCATATGCAGACACTACTTTGTGGACATAGATTGTGTCCATGCTGCTAAGTCTCCTGGTCTTAGATAGTAAACAAGCAAATTTGTGATTCTACCTTGAAAAAAAAAAGGCAAAGGAAGAGAAGACGGTTCTTTGCAAGCCTAGGAAGCAGAACGGTAGGAGACTACCTAGACAGGAAATGAGCTCCTTAGAAATGAGCTGGAGCCTGCAGGGAAAATACAGACACCCTGGCAGGGGCAGGGTAAAAGCAGAAAGCAGGGTGGGCAGAGGGAAGAGTCTGCTACTTGCTGAGGCTGAAGAAAACTTGGGTGTTAGACATCCTAGCAGACAGAGACTCTCAGTTTGAGTGGCAGGAGAAGACATTAGACAAATGGACAAGGCTGGATCACATGTAGGTCACGGTTTAAATGACTATTAAAAAGGGAGTCACGTGATCTGATTCACTTGTACAAGCGATTGCTTTGCCTGCCATGTGGACCCTGGAATCCTAGAATGGAACAGAGAGGTCTCTCAGTAAGACTGGGTCAGGTGCGAGATGATAGGCATTTCCTTTAAACTAGAGTCCTGGTATAAGGATAGAGTCACAAATGGATTGGAGATATTCCTACAAAACGGAAAAAACCTCGCCGGTTTGTTACTTGCCGGTAAGGGAAATATCATCGTCAAATAAATTGCGTAAAAATTGCTTTCCCAAGTTTTATTTGAGTCTTTCCTGTCTTTGGCACAAAGGCACAGCTTCAGTAGATGAAGAATCCAAGTCACAGCAATGTTGCACTTGTCCACACACACACACACACACACACACTCACTCACACACACACAGTCCTTTCTAAGGACTGAGACAGGATTACTTGATCAGATTCCTGGCAAAATAAACTTCACTTGAGAGAAGACCTTCCCAGTGTTCCCAAGAAACTTCCTCTCTACTTTATTAAAGGTGCTCACACGCTCAAGCCCAACATTAGACCCACCTCTAGTCTCCAAACAAGTATCCCTGAAATGAACAAGTGAGTTTTGATAGGAGTGAATTCTTATGTTTCAATCTCACATCAGGTACAAACTAATGACTTATCTAAAAGAAAGAGCACTGGTCAATAGGCCAGGTTCTGGTCTGTGGCTGTGACATGTGTAAGGTCAGGAAGGGAATTTCACCTCTCTGCCATATCTATAGATCTGGATGATATTTAAAGTTAAATGCCTCAGGCCTGTGGTGTGGCACATCAGTAAAGCCACCGCCCGTAATGCCAGCATCCTATATGGGCACTGGTTTGAGTCCCAGCTGCTCCACTTCTGATTCAGCTCTCCACTATGGCCTGGAAGAGCAGTAGAAGATGGTCCAAGTCCTTGGGCTCCTGCACTGCATGGGAGATACAGAAGAAGCTCCTGGCTCCTGGCTTCGGATCCACACAGCTCCAGCCATTGTGGCCATTTGGGAAGTGAACTATCAGACAGAAGACTTCTCCCTCTGTCTCTTTCTGCCTCTGCCTCTCTGTAACTTTGCATTTCAAATAAATAAATAAATCTTTAAAAAAATAAAGTTATATGCCTCTAACTCCCTGGGATTCTATGGATGAGTGATTAGTGAAACATTTTTGATAACTGAAACCTAGCCCCACCTGTCCACAGAAGTATCCAATACTTGTCTCTAGACCTTTGTGAGAGTTTAGTAACTCTATCAGTGGAACTAGCCTGATACATTTTGTTAGAGTGAGTCTCCAGGGCTCTTGAAGACTCACTCTCATTACTTCTCTCCCCTGGACTGCAAACAGTTGTGGAATTATAGAGGGGATCACTATACTGGCTGGCATGTTAGATGGAAAGATGGCTAACTCCCGTGCTATTACAAAGAGGAGGAAAGTTTTGCAGAAAGGGATTGTTCTCATTTATCTCATACCTATCACAGCAGTGACAGGATCAACACTATGAAGATGGAGCCATCCTTTTGATTTGTAATTAATTAGCCTATAATTAGCCTAATTGTGAATGGGGCCGCCTTGAGGTATGAGTCATATTATCATGGCATGAAAGCTTAAAAGAAAAAAAAATGAGAAGAAAAGGATCAGGTACTATGGTGCAGTGGGGTAAGCTACTACTTGTGATGCTGGGACCCTATATCCAAGCACTGGTTTGGATCTTGGCTGCTGTGCTTCCACTCGAGTTCCCTGCTAAAATACCTGGGAAAGTAGCAGCAGAAGGTCCAAGAACTTGGGCCCCTGCCTTCCAGGTGGGAAGACCTAGATGCAGTTCCAAGCTGTTTAAAGAAAATGCACACACACACACACACACATATACATACACATATATAATTTAAATGAAAGGTCACATTACTTCTTATTGTGGCATTATACTCAATATGATAATAAAAATTTGGGGGTCCATTTATGAATTATCACTGATGCCTGTGAAGCAAGGAGAGGTTGATTTTTTTAGATTTATTTATTCATTTCAAAGGCAGAATTACAGAGAGACAGAGGCGGGGAGGGGGGAGGTCTTCCACCTGCTGCACCAATTCAAAGCCAGGAGCCAGGAGCTTCTTTTGGGTCTCCCATGTGCTTTCCCAGGCCATAGCAGAGAGTTGGGTTGGAAGTGGAGCACCCAGGACTCGAACCAGCGCCCATATGGGATGCCAACACTGTAGGTGGTGGCTTTATCCAAAATGACACAGTGTGCTGGTCCTGAGGTTGCTCTTTTAAAATTATTTATTTGTTTGATTTTGTAGCAGTTGGGCAGGGGAGAGTACTCTCTTTCCCTGCTTCACTCCCCAAATGCCAAGGCTGAACCTGAGGCTGAATCTGGGAGCTGAGAACTCAGTCCTGGTCTCCCCCAAGGGTGGCAGGTATCCAATTACTTGAGCCATCACTGTTGCCTTCCAGGGTCTGCATCAGCAAGAAGCTGGGATCAGGAGCTAGAACTGGAAATCCCAACAGGAGCCTTAACCCACCAGAGATCTTTACTGGGCTCATCATTGTTCTACACATAGTAGGGATTTAATAAATACTTGCAAATTCATTCTTTTCTCTTTCAGTAATCATTACATAAAAATCCATAACAATTTTCTCTCATTCCAAGAGCTTAGCTCAAGTAAAAATTCTGTATTTCTTTATGAAGTGATCAGTTCCCTTCATTTTACAGCAATACGGTAATTTATTTTGGTTCCTTTTTTGCTTTGGCTGTTAAGAAAGTCATGGATAAATTTTGTTCACAATCATAGCAATTATCCTTGACCTAGGATTTCTGGATAGGCCTAAGATAGTAGGTATATTGTTTAGCACTATTTTGGCTTCAAGTGACAGGAAACTAATTCAAAGTAGATTGCGGGGAAAAAAAAATCAGTGTTGAAATGAAACAGGTTCTGCTAAACTTGGCACAGTTTCCTGAATTATAGTGATACTAATACAAATGGAGCTAACTGCAATAATTTAATTCCTTAGTTTCTATGTGATAGATCAAAGAATATATTTATACTTGTTAACATTCCTTCAGATATGTTCCAATATCTACTAACAGCATCAACTCTCCAACCTACTAACAGCAACAACTGTCCAACATGATGCTAACTATTCTAAGACAGACAATTTCAACACTGTCCTTTCCCTTAGGGAGTCGGTAATGTACATGAAATGATCACATATTGAAAAAATATACAATTTGATTACATACTGCATTAGTCTCTATAGTAACAGAACCAATAGAACATACAGTCATGTGTCACTTAGCGTTCTGAGAAATGCATCATCAGTGTGTCATTGTGCAAGCATCATAAGGTGCACTTCCACAAAGCTAGATGGCATAGGCCAATCACTGCATCTGGCCTCTTAATGCAACAAAGAGCGCAAACACAAGCTGTGTGAGGCTACTGCTGGTGTAACATGCCACATTGTTTTACAATAAATGTTTCTTTATAAGTATGTAGAAGGAATATATAAAATAGTGATGAAAGCATAGTATAGTAAATACATAAATCAGTAATCTGGATCATTTATTTTCATCACCACATATTATGTACTGTACTGAATTAGATGTGCAGTATTTTTATGTGACTGGCAGCACAGTAGATTTGTTTACACCACACCAGCACAAACATCTGAGTAATGCACAGTGTTACAACATTACCAGGTGAAAATTTTCAGTTATATTGTATTCTTTTTTTTTTTTTTTTGACAGGCAGAGTGGACAGTGAGAGAGAGACAGAGAGAAAGGTCTTCCTTTGCCGTTGGTTCATCCTCCAATGGCCTCCGCGGCCGGCGCGCTACCGCGCTGATCCGATGGCAGGAGCCAGGTGCCAGGTGCTTTTCCTGGTATCCCATGGGGTGCAGGGCCCAAGCACTTGGGCCATCCTCCACTACACTCCCGGGCCATAGCACAGAGCTGGACTGGAAGAGGGGCAACCGGGACAGAATCTGGCGCCCCAACCGGGACTAGAACCCAGTGTGCCGGTGCCGCAAGGCGGAGGATTAGCCTGTTGAGCCACGGCGCCGGCCTATGTTGTATTCTTATGGGACCACTGTTGTATATGTGGTCTGTTACTGATTGAAATGTCATTGAACAGTGCATAGCTCACTGGCTCGCCCTCTCTCTCCCTCCTTTTCTCACTCCCTCTTTCATTTCTTCCCCCACCCTCCTAAACACACATATGGAGTGAGAGAAAGATTTTAAAGAATTGGCTTTGCCTGATAGTGATGATGGGCAAATCTGCATTTGCAGGCCAATGGGTTGAAGACCTTGGGGAAGAATTGACATTGCAGCTCAAGTCCAAGGCAGACTGAAGACACACACCCTTTTCCCCTCATGGCCTTCCACAGGTTGAATGAGGCCCACCTACATTATGCAGGACAATCTGTTTTATTCAAAGTCTCCTGAAGTAAGTGTTACTCTCATCTAAAAAATATTTTCATATCAACATCTTGACTAGTGTTTGAGTAAATATCCGGGCATCATGGTCAAGCCAGGTTGATGCCAGTTGGGACACTGGCATCCCATATCAGAGTGCCTGGGTTCAAGTTCTGCCTCCATCCCAATTTCAGTTTCCATCCCATGCAGACCCTAGGAGGCACTGGTGATGGCTCAAGTTCTTGGGTCCCAGCTACCAAGGTAGGAACTGTGGATTGAATGCCTAGCTCCTGGCTTTGATCTGGCCCATTCCCAACTTGTGCAGACATTTAGGAAATGAACCACCAGCTGGAAGTGTGCTCTCTCTCTCTATTTCACTCTGCTTCTCAAATATTAAACAAAAATGAACCATCATGTGTACTTTAAGAGCAATTAAATCAAGAATATGATTGATACGGTTCTTAGGTTAGCTCACAATGTCTACCACTGCCTTACAAATAATAGATGTCAATACATATTTGCTCTTAACTTGTTTGTTTGCAGCAGTGCCAACAGCGTGTAGGTCACACTGTGTTCTCCAGGTTTGCCCTGGTAACAGGTGTGGGACCTTCCTTCTTGAACAGTGCCCATTCCCTTGATGTCTGCAACATTATCTTCCTTGTAGATGCACACGTACGTGGCCAAAGGAACATCTTGTTTTCTTCTTTCAATTTTTAAAAAGGTTTTTATTTATTTGAAAGACAGAGTTACAGAGAGAGGGAGAGACAGAGGGAGAGGTCTTCCATCTGCTGGTTCACTCCCAAATGGCTGCAACAGCCAGAGTTGGGCTGATCTGAAGCCAGGAGCCAAGAGCTTCTTTTGGGTCTCCCATGTGGGTGCATTGGCCCAAGCACTTGGACTGTCTTCTACTGCTTTCCTAGGCCATAGCAGAGAGCTGGATCGGAAGTGGAGCAGGTGGGACTCAAACCAGCACCCATTATGGGATGCCAGCACTGCATCAAGGGCTTTAACCCCTTGAACCACAGCACCAGCCCCAAAACAACTTGCTTTCTAAAAGGCCTGGAGCACAATTATCAGTGCCTCTCCTCTTTCCTTTTGGGCTAGTCAGTTTGACAAATTACTAGAATATGGTGGCTCTGGACAAAAGGCTCAGTAAATGTTTGTTAAATCACCAAACTGGACATTGTATTAGCAGCACTTTGAGATTGTATCTTCAGTTTTTTTTAAAAAAAAAAAACAATTTGTATTATTGTCTGCATTTCACTCTTTACATTTTGTTTGCTTATTTGTTTGAAAGGCAGAGTGAAGGAAAAAGGAAATGTGTGTGTGTGTGTGTGTGTGTGTGTAGGAGGGAGAGAGAGAGAGAGAGAGAGAGAGAGAGAGAGAGAGAGAGAGATCTTTCATCCACTGGTTCACTCATCAAAAGGCTGCAACAGCCAGGGCTGGGCCAGGCCAAAACTAGCAGCAAGAACTCCATCCAGGTCTCCCACACAGATGGCAGGGGCCTATCCACTTCTTTTCCAGGCACATTGGCTGGAAGCTGGATGGAAAGTGGAGCTGGGACTCCAATGGGCTAGCATCACAAGCAGCGGCTTAACCCACTACACCACAATGCCGGCCCCTTTCTGTGCTTTAAAACATATACTATTTTGGGACTGTCTCTGTGGTGCAGAAGGTAAAGCTGCTGCATGCAATGCTGGCATCCCATATGGACACTAGTTCAAGTCCTGGCTGTTCCACTTCCCACACAGCTCCCTGCTAATGGCCTGAGAAAAGCAGCAGAAGATGCCATAAGTATTTGGGTTCCTGTCACCCACTTGGGAGACTCAAATGAAGCTCCTGGCTCCTGGCTTCAGACTGGTTCAGCCCTGGATGTTATGGCCATCTGAGGAGTGAACCAGCCCATAGAAGATCTCTCTACCTTCTCCTCTCTGTCATTCAAATAAATAAGCACATCTTTAATATGTATATTTTTATTATTTGAAATTGGAGTTCATATAGTTAAAAAAATCAAATCAAAATGTAGTAATATATATATTTCTGGAAATAGGACAATTCAGATCTCTTCAATTTTGTAATAGAATTCATAAGATAGATATGATGCTCACCTAGCAATTATGATCTTTATCATTACAAGGCAGCATTCTAAGACTTCATGTAAGCAAAATTACATTGTGTGTATTTTCCTGTATTTTTAGAACTTTTATCACTAATTTTCAACGGGATGCTGTTACTACTGATGTTCAGTGACGTGAACACACCAAGATGTGAAGAGCAGTCTTCCACATGAGGCACAGGTAAAGACTGTTAATAGGGTGGCAGTGCTATGCAGCTTTGGTGCTGTTATATCACTCACAGTTCACATCCTACTCCAGTTTTTATATTTTTATAAAAAATTAAATATATTTTCATTGTACTTGAAAGCAGAAATATAGAAAGAGTAGGGAGGGGAGAGAGAGAGAGAGAGATGGAGACAGATCTTCAATCTGTTAGTTCACTTCCCAAATGCCTGCAACAGCCAGGACTGGCCAGGTTGAAATCAGGAGACTGGAAATTAATCCAGGTCTCCCTTGTGGGTGACAGGGACCTGAGTGCATAGCCCATCACCTGCTGCCCCTCAGGGTGCACATTAGCTGGACTGAAAGAGAAGCAGCTATAATTCAAACTAGGCACTCTGATATGGGATGGAGCAATCCCAAGTGGCAACAACTCTTGTGACAAAGGCTAACCTCTCTGGCTTTGAGACCATGTTGAAGATGATTACTGAAATAATATTTGATATGTAAGTTGTGCTTATCTCCCTACACATCAGAGCTGAAACATCATCAATAGCAGTACTTCAGGCTGGCACCGTGGCTCAATACGCTAATCCTCCACCTGCAGCACCAGCACACGGGGTTCTAGTCCTGGTTGGGGCGCCAGATTCTGTCCCGGTTGCCCCTCTTCCAGGCCAGCTCTCTGCTGTGGCCTGGGGAGTGCAGAGGAGGATGGCCCAAGTGCTTGGGCCCTGCACCCCATGGGAGACCAGGAGAAGCACCTGGCTCCTGGCTTCAGATCAGCGCGGTGCACTGGCCGCAGCGGCCATTGGAGGGTGAACCAATGGCAAAGGAAGACCTTTCTCTCTGTCTCTCTCTCTCAATGCCCATTCTGCCTGTCAAAAAAAAAATAGAAGTACTTCAATAACATTATAAACATAATAATACCTACTTCTTTTACAGTTTATTATGTGCCTTTTTCCATTCCCTTATTTAATCCTTGTAAAGGAAATGTTGTCACCATCATGTCCCACTTTACAGATGAGGAAACTAACTTGGAGAAGTTAAAGAGGAAAAGAGATAGAACTTGAAATTAGGCAAGAATGACAGTAAAAATGTTTAACATTGAGTATGACTTTTCAACCAGTCAATCTGAACTAACACTAACCTTCACAACATGCAGGAATGCACTGGCTGAATATCAACCTGACTCCAGGTATTATAGCTCTAATAGGTATTGTCTATCCTAAACTTCATAGACATGACTTTTTCCTCTACAGAAATAATTTGAGCGCATGGAGCCTCTTTGCACATCTCACAGGAACTTCCATGACAAGAGCACCAACTTCAGATCAGCCTCAGAGTTTTGGTAAAACGTTTGATCCAGTCCCAAGATCTTTTCCTTAAGAGGTCAGTCCTTCTACACAGCTCTGGCATTTGGAGAAGCCAAAGTCATCAGTTGAGAGATGAAAGCGAAATAACCTGTGGTTTACCTTGTCTATCACACGTAACAATATGACTGTGTTTTTTGTGTTAGTATTATAGAACTGACCAGTTATTTTGACCATAATAGATCTTTGGGGGGGAAGTTGAGAAAGATGGATAAACTGTGATGTCAACATCTAACTACTTGCTGCCTGAGCAGCAGACAGACCAAGGGGGATGTTATGAATTCAGTGGGTATTAAGCAAGGCTCCCCTCCTTCTGCATGCACCTCCCAATGACCCATTCTTTCTAACCACCCAACCATGACACATCCTTGTCCTCTACTCTAAGTTGACCTGCTCTAAAGTCCATTTCTCTCTGAATCCCTTAAGGGACTTAAGCCTCATGTTGTTCACACATCAATTATTTCACTTAATCATCATTTATTTAGAACTCCCTACATGCTAGGATCAGATGTGCTGTAAAATCAAGTAAGATACCACTCTTACCCCAAAACCTGGTGGGGAAGACAGAAAAGTAATGATCTCATGAGGTAGGACACTTGCTATGCCAGAGGGTTGGCACAAGGTGCCCTCTGAATGGTAAAATGGTCTGATTGGGAGGGCCCCAAAGATCTGCTGTTCCCATGAGCATCTGAAATATATTTCATCCAGCTTTGACTCAAAGCAACAACTAATGGTTGACATTGGAGGTGGCTGTGGCAGCATAGCAGAGAATATTTCAAGAGCATAAAGGTCACTATGTGACTTCCGAGTTATTCTACCTACACAGATTTTGACTCTTCCCTAGATAATATGAGTTGTAATAAGCACTGTCCATTCTTTTCCCTCTTAGACTTAATTCAAGAAGAGATAAATGATGTGTATGGTGACCATGAGAAGAAATACTCTCTGACTTCCTGCTGGAGGGAACAAAGTTGACTGACAACCTCAGCTATCATGCATCTGGATGCAGCAACACATTCTTTTTGTTTTCAATATTTATTCATTTATTTACTATCCATTTGAAAGGTCGAGTGACAGAGAGAGGGAGAGACTGCGAAAGAGGTCTTCCATCCATTGGTTGACTTCTCATACGCTTGCAACAGCTGGAGACAGGCCAGGCCAAAGTCAGGAGCCAGGAACTCCATCCAGTTCTCCCACATGGATAGCAGAGGCCAAAGTTCTGTGGCCACCATCTGCTGCCTCCAAGGCAGATTATCAGATAGTTATAGCTGGATCAGAAGCAGAGAAGCCAGGAGTTGAACTAAGCATTCTGATAGGTGATGTGTGTGTCCCAAACAGTGGCTTAACACACTGCACCACATCTCCCACCCACCACATGCTGTGAGGCCACATCTCCAGGCTGCTTCCAGTGAATACTGACCTTCCTAAGGCCCCTACTCTCACAGAGGGTCACAGTGACCTTCTGAGGTTCTGGAACCAGGTTCAGTTCAGAGATGGTCTTTAGCAGTGCCCCTAAAGTGTGGTTATTTCCTTTTCCCCGATTCACAGTTACCCTGATAAACAGCCTTAGTTCCCTTTCTGGAACCCAGTGTAGATTTTCTGTAGCTTGTGGGGTCCTCCCTTGAGGGGACCCAGCTTATCCCTCTGGAGAGTCCAGAGGTGGGTCTGGGTCTGAAAACTGGAGTTTGTCTGAGAGTTGATGGAGGGACCCCTTCTCTCTGTTCTTATGATTCAAGACACACTTTGGCTCACCTGCTATAGAACTCTTCTGTTTATGAAGATCAAATAGGGATTTCGCAGTCTTCCTGTCTAGGAACACCATGATTCACAGCCGATGCTGTAGGTCTGGTGGACAGCCAATTCAGATTGCTGATTTGAATCTGCTGTCCATCCCAGTCACTACACCTGCCTTGCTGCTGGCAGCTGAGTGTCACCATTTGGCTCCTGCCACGTCACGACCTGATTACTCCCACTGCATTGGCTTTTCCTGTTGAGTGGCTATAGTTCCCAGTGTAAGGCCTGCCCTGCAGAGAAGAACAATTATAGAGATCATCGAGAATGTTTGGGATCCTCTTCAAATATTCATTTCTCAAAGTATTGATGAAAGCTATATCTTCTCACTTTGCCAAGTATAGGTGAGTAAGTTTTAAATGACAAATCCATTCTTCTGATAAATTTAGCTAGGAGGACCAGAGGATGGAGAGGGAAAGAGATAAGGGAAGTTAATCAGTTAACAGCTACTGTTAAAACCACCAAAAGACTGTTTCACATTCCCCAAATGTATGTTGAAACCTTCTCTTAAATCCCACCACAGCCAACCACCAGGGTCACCAAGCCCTGCTTATATACAAACTTTCTGGGTTGTAACTCCAACGAGTTTGGAAGCAGCAATTACTCCTCCTATGTACTGCCCTTGTAACCCCATACCCTTTGCACACCACTTCTATTTATGGCTAACTTAACTACAATGTAAATAACTTATGCTTTTCTTCCCCCAAACTTTTGTTATGAAAATCCTCTTTACTCTCAGCCTAGCAGACATGTTTTCCAACTACTGTTTAGCCTCGTGGCTGGTAGTTACAGAACCTCATCCCAAGACCTGGTCCTTTTTCTGGCTGGCATCTGTAATGGCTCAATAAACCCTTTTACTTCAATGATCTCTCCATCTCAAGAATTTCGCTTTAACACTAACATGACAATCTCCCTAAGCCTCTGAAACCAAAGGAGGCCAAATATTTCCAGTTGGCTCACGGTGGTCATCTTTCACTCTAGGTTTCAGCCAACCAGTCAAACAGAGCCCTAACTCTTCAAGCTGTGACTTTGAATATAGAATCTCTGCCTAGAGGGCTTATGTCAACAAGTTTAGCCCAATTTGAATTTATGTTTCTCCCACCATTATGCCATATCCTTATTATCTACGGCCTCACATGTTCATCAGATTTCCGCCTGTATGAATCTGAAAACACAAGTAGCTATTCTGGAGTGTTGTGTACCTCCGCATGAATCATATTTTGTGCCTCACCTGTAGGAGCCTCCTGGGACTTGTAGACCTACCATGTAGAGGCACCTGTCTGACAGGGAGACATCAACATTTCTTCATACAATGCAAGTTAATTCTTCCAGATGAGGGTGAAAATGCTCCTCTCACTAAGGAGGACAATACTCCTGTGGGTGGGCAGGCCACTTACACTGGGCCTACAGAGCCCTCTTCCACTGGAGAAGATGGCTCATCCATAGTTAGGAACTCAGTGTCCCCAAGCATATTAGGGTCTTCCCACGTGCCTCCTTCTCATCTTACAGGATCTCATTCTTTCCCAATCAATGCCCTCACTTTAACAGTAGACACTTCCTGTGAAGCTGGGAGTTCAACCCATGTTGTAACTCAGGTTCTGCATTTGGTTTTCAGCAATTTCAGCCCCGTAGCTATGAGAGATAAAATTCTCCTTTGGGATACACCTAGAAGCTATGAGGTCATTTATGTGGCATTTCAGCTGGGAATTTCAATACTTGAGCTCATACTTTTCTTTTACTACTTTGTCCAGTGACAATAAGAGCAACCAACCAACATAACTATATTCTTAGTTTTCCAAATATACTTGAAAACATGTACAGAGCCTTGAGTTACTTAGCTTCTTGCTCCTTATAAGTGGTTGGTCAGGATTCTCAAATGCAGATATTCTACAGATCTTCATAAATAAGGAATGTCTTTTTTTTTTTTTTGACAGGTAGAGTGGACAGTGAGAGAGAGAGACAGGGAGAAAGGTCTTCCTTTTGCCGTTGGTTCACCCCCCAATGGCTGCCATGGCCGGCACGCTGTGGCCAGCGCACCGCGCTGATCCAAAGGCAGGAGCCAGGTGCTTCTCCTGGTCTCCCATGGGGTGCAGGGCCCAAGCACTTGGGCCATCCTCCACTGCACTCCCTGGCCACAGCAGAGAGCTGGCCTGGAAGAGGGACAACCGGGACAGAATCCGGTGCCCCGACCAGGACTAGAACCCGGTGTGCTGGTGCCGCAGGTGGAGGATTAGCCTACTGAGCCACGGTGCCGGCCAGGAATGTTTTGAACTACCAGTGTTCTCTTTATTCCCAGAAATAAGAACCAGACATGAGCATAATTTCAAGCAACTTCCAAACCAATTCAGAAAAGTCATCCTGGAAACTATTCCTCTGAAGTCACTCTTGGTTCTAAAATCTGCATTAATCAGGGTTCTCCAGAGAAACAGAACCAATGTGAGATATATAGATACAGATATTTAACTATACAGATATAAGGAAAGATTTATTAAGAGAGATTGGGTCACACAATAGAGTGAACAAGAGAGGCAAGAAGTACCATAATCTTCCCTCTGAAAGCTATAGGCCCCAGAAAGTGGCAATGTAGGTCCAGTCCAAGCCCAGTGGCTCAAGAAGCAGGGAAGCCAATAATACAGGTTATTTTCTTAAATTTGTTTATTTATTTGAAAGTCAGAGTTACACACAGAGAGCGAATGAGAGGCAGAGAGAGGGAGAGAGAGAGAGAGATCTTCCATCCACTGGTTCACTCCCCAAATGGCCGCAATGGCCAGAGCTGTGCCAATCTGAAGCCAGTAGCCAGGAGCTTCTTCTGGGTCTCCCAGGTGGGTGCAGGGGCCCAAGGACTTGAGCCATCTTCCACTGCTTTCCCAGGCCACAGCAGAGAGCTCGATTGGAAGTGGAGCAACCAGGATTTGAACTGGCGCACATATGGATGCCAGCACTGCACGTGGCGGCTTTACTCTCTATGCCACAGTGCTGGCCCCAGTAATAAAGATTCTAGTCTGAGTCTGAAGACCCAGGAATCAGGAGTGCTGTTGTCCTATTGCAACAGAAGATGTGGCAGGCATTGCAGCACAGTGGGTTCGAGTCTTACCTACTCTACCTCTTCTAATGATGAGGGAAGTGAGAGGCTGAAGCCAGGAGTCTGGAATTCCATTCAGGTCTCCTATGTGGGTGGCAGGGGCCCAAGTACTTCGGCCATATTTCACTGCTTTCCCAGGCACATTAGCAGGGAGCTGGATCAGGAGTGGAGCAGCTGGGACTTGAACTGATTGCCCATATGAGATGCCAGCATCACAGGCAGTGGCTGAATTTGCTGAGCTACGATGCAGGCCCCAAGAGCACTCCAGTTCTGATCCTGCCTGGTAATGCATCTTGGGAGGCAACAGATGAGGACTCAGTGTTTGGGCTCCTGCCACCCATATGAGAAATCCAGATGGAGTTCTGGGTTCCTGGCTTCAGCTTGGGCCAACTCTGGTGGCTTCAGGCATTTGGGAAGAGAACCAGTGGACAGAAGATCTCTCACTCTCTCTGACTTTCAAATATATAAAGTATGCAAACATTTTTTAAGAAGACTTATTTATTTATTTATTTGAAAGAGTTACAGAGAGAAGGAGAGAGAGAATTGATTTTTCATCCACTGGTTCACTCTAAATGGCCGCAACCGGCAGGGCTGGGCCAGGCCAGTGCCAGGAGCCAGGGGTTCATCTGGGTCTCCCACGTGGGTGGCAGGGCCCAAACACTTAGGCCATCTTCTGCTGCTTTTCCCAGGCATTAGCAGGGAACTGAATAGGAAGTGGTGCAGCTGGGAAACGAACCTGTTGCAGGCAGCAGCTTTACCTGCCATGCCACAACTCTAGCCCCAGTAAACATTTATTTTCAAAGAAGAGAAAAGATGAATGTCCCAGATTATAGAGAGACAGCAAATGCACCCTTCCTCTGCTTTATTTGTTCTATTGCAGTGCTCGATGAATCTTCCAGAAGCATCCTCACAGACACACCCAGGAACAATGTTTGAACAGCTACCCGAACATCACTTGGATTAGTCAGGTAGATACACAGGATTAGCCACCACAATGAGTTACCTTATTTGGAGATTTTAGAAATAAATGGGCTGCCTTATCACAAGCCTTTGTTATAGAGTCAACTGAGCACACCATTTTGAAGATTATAATAGTTGTATGTTACTTCTTGCTAATACTAGTGTACTAGGTATTTCATTCCAAATCCACACTCTTACCTGCTCTGGAATACAGAAGACTGACCTCACCCTCCATCAACAGGCTTGCTTGCCGTCTGGTTTCTGATAAGAGTGTAACCCTAGGAAGAATGGTTGGCTATGCAAGGATTGGAAGCTAGTGCAGTTGAGGTATTTATTCTTCAGGTTCCATCCATGTGAAGCCACAGGCTAGCACTTGTGTTTCTCTACCAAGGCCACAGCTCCTATCAGTATGTCTAAGGTGGCACCAAATTCTCATATACTTCATTTCACCTTATGGCTTTCTCTTAACTTTGCCTACATCTTTGCAATTAGACCCTGAACTAAATTCTGTTCGGTTATTCCTGCTAGAAGCTTCGGTGATATCTAATAACTCCTTGATTTATTTTGTGATAAAAAGCAAGTATGGGGGCTGACATTGTAGTGCAGCAGGTTAAGCCGCTGCCTGCACCAGCATCTCACGGGAGAGCTGGCTCAGGTCCCAGCTGCCCCATCTCCAGTTCCTCTCCTGGCCAATACATCTGGGAAAGCAGAGCCTGGACACCTGCCATCCACATGGGAGACCTGCTTGGAGTCCAGGCTCACGCTTCAGCTTGTTCCAACCCCAGCTGTTGTGGCTATTTGAGGAGTGAACCAGTGGATGGAAAGTTCTCTTTCTCCCTCTCTGCCTGTCTCTCCCTCTCTCTTTCAAATCAATCAATCTTTTTTAAAAAAGCAAGTATGACAATTCTTAAAAATGCTCCCATCTATTTATTCACCAGGTTGCATTTGCTGCTCTGTATGCTAACTCATCTTTGCTTGATATAATTATATCTGTTCTTAGAAAGTAAAATGCCAGCCGGCGCCGAGGCTCACTAGGCTAATCCTCCGCCTTGCGGCGCCGGCACACCAGGTTCTAGTCCCGGTCAGGGCACCGGATTCTGTCCCGGTTGCCCCTCTTCCAGGCCAGCTCTCTGCTGTGGCCAGGGAGTGCAGTGGAGGATGGCCCAAGTGCTTGGGCCCTGCATCCCATGGGAGACCAGGAGAAGCACCTGGCTCCTGCCTTCAGATTAGCGTGGTGCGCCGGCTGCAGTGCGCCGGCCACGGAGGCCATTGGAGGGTGAACCAACGGCAAAGGAAGACCTTTCTCTCTGTCTCTCTCTCTCACTGTCCACTCTGCCTGTCAAAAACCAACCAACCAAACAAACAAACAAACAAAAACGAAAGTAGAATGCAATTGGTGATAATGTGTTGAAAAGATAGTTTGCCGGGGCCAGAGCTGTGGCTCAGCGGGTTAAAGCCCTGGCCTGAAGTGCCGGCTTCCCATATGGGTGCTGGTTCTAATCCTGGCTGCTCTTCTTCCGATCCAGCTCTCTGCTATGGCCCTGGAAGGGCAATGGAGGATGGGCCAAGTTCTTGGCCCCTGCACCCGCATGGGAGACCCGGAGGAAGCACCTGGCTCCTAGCTTCGGAATCAGCACAGCTCTGGCCATTGCAGCCATCTGGAGGGTGAGCCAGCGAATGGAAGACCCCTCTCTCGGTCTCTCCTTTCTCTATAACTCTATCTTTCAAATAAATAAAATACATCTTTAAAAAAAAAGAAAATACAGTTTGTTTTTATGTTGTTGGGGATGTAAAATGATGCAGGTTATAATTTTAATATTATGAATTTTAACCACATTTGATACTTTTCCATATAAAATCTATATACCTAGGATACGTAGGTATTTTTGGTTATGGGTTGAACACATATATATGCATATATACATATATAACAAAAAGATCATATAAGATATTTATTTTGAAGATGTATCTTAAGTTTTTTTCTGAAATAATAAAAAAGAAAAAGTCTTTTCTCATTAAATCACTAATAGACATCTAGCACTATACAATTCCCTATAAGGACTACATTAGTTGGCTCTAAAAGTTTTGATACAGAGCAATTTAATTGTTATTCAGATGTAAATTTTTTCAAATTTCCATTGTTATTTCTTGATTAGCTCACCAAAATATTCAAACATTCATATTTAAATTCTCAAATATATTTGGTTACCTGTTATCAATTTTTAATATTTTGTGAACAAGTTCATGATCAGTTTCTTTATAATAGAAAAAAATGTGAGAATATATACATAAAGGAACTTCAAAAAGTTAATGGAGAAATGGACTTAAAAGATATATGAATTTTCCACAAACTCTATAGCATTCCTTTGTACTTCTAATTATTTGAGCATGAGGTTCCAAATGCATATTAGACCAAGAATATAGAACTGTTTTTTAGATCTCTATTTCCTTATCTATTTTCTTTAATTTTTATTTATTTATTTTCTTTTTACTTAAAAGGCAAAAGCGACAAAGAGAGACGGACAGAGATCTACCAATGTTGGTTCACTCCGCAAATGCCTGCAACAGCCACAACTGGGATAGACCAAAGCCAGGAACCCAGAACTCCAGCCAAGTCTCCCGGATGAGTGTCAGGGACTGAGCTGCTTCCCAGGATGTGGACTGGAAGCAGACTAGCCAGAACTCAAAACGGGCACTCTGACATGGGATGTGGGCTTCTCAAGCAGCAACGTAACAGCTGCAACACCCACCTGCCCCTATTTTCTTCTGTAGGATCTATCAGTTACTGAAAGAGGTAATATTAACAGCTATGTATCTGAGAATTTATGTTTCCCCAGGTATTTATATGGATTTGTCAAAATACATAGTTGGAATCCAGGTAGTAAGGTACATACAAGTTCAGGATTATTGTATCTTCCCAGTGAATTTTCTTTCTATCCTTATGTTATTTCTCTTTTTATCCCTAAGCATCCTATTGGTACTTTTCTGACCCATCTAACATGCTATTAGTTATCCATTATTTTAGTTCCACTATATTACAGAGAAATATCCAAATTACTTATTACATATTTTTTGAAATGGAGTTTTTAAAAACATCATCTTTTTTTTTCTTTTCTTAAGGTTTATTTCATTTATTTGAAAAGTGGAGTTAGAGAGAGAGAGAATCTGCCTTCTGCTGGCTCATCCTCCAAATGGCTGAAACAGCTGGGGCTGAGCAGACTGAAGTCAGGAGCTAGGAGCTTCTTCCAGGTTTCCCATATCAATAGAGGGGCCCAAGCACTTGGACCATCCTCTGCTGCTTTCTCAGGTGTATTAGCAGGGAGCTGGATCAGAAGTGGCGCAATAGGGATCTGAACTGGTGCACATATAGGATGCTGGTGTTGCAGGCTGCAGGTTAACCCACTGAGCCACAACACTGGCCCCTATCATATTGTTTCTTGCATACAATTAACTCAGTTTGGTCCCAATGTCATCCTTAGTACTTTAGCATAAACTCTGAAAGGCAAACTGTCAATCATTAGATTAAAAGTATTTTTCTTAAATGACTTATTGAATTAAATATTTTTACTTGTTCCTCATTCTTGAACTGATGATTATTTCCCCTCAACACATTAAAATCTGCCCTTTGCTGCTTTGAGTTACTGACTGTCTATCTTTATGTTATTACTGATGTTCTCTATAATTGCAGTTAAGATGTTCTCTTTGCGGTCTCTGAATTCGTTCATATCTATTCAGGTTGGAACTTGTTCTTATTTATTCCAGACATTGTGCTTCTCCAATATGAGATTCCGAGTCTTTTTTCAACTCTGGAAAACTCTCAACTATCCTCACTTCATCATCTCTTCTTCTCTATTCTCTTTGGAATTCCCAACAGACAAACATAGGTGGTTTTGTTTGTTTGTTATTTGACAGGCAGAGTGGACAGTGAGAGAGAGAGGGAAAGGTCTTCCTTTGCCGTTGGTTCACCCTCCAATGGCCTCCGTGGCCGGCGCACCACGCTAATCTGAAGGCAGGAGCCAGGTGCTTCTCCTGGTCTCCCATGGGGTGCAGGGCCCAAGCACTTGGGCCATCCTCCACTGCACTCCCTGGCCACAGCAGAGAGCTGGCCTGGAAGAGGGGCAACCGGGACAGAATCCGGTGCCCTGACCGGGACTAGAACCTGGTGTGCCGGTGCCACAAGGTGGAGGATTAGCCTATTGAGCCGCAGCACCAGCTCAAACATAGGTTCTTAATCTCTTGCATATTACTTTCTTTTTTTGAAAAAAAAAAAAAGATTTTATTTATTTATTTGAAAGGCAGAGTTACAGAGAGAAAGGTGAGAGGAGAGAGAGAGAGAGAGGGAGAGAGAGATTGATTTTCCATCCCATGGTTCACTTCCCAAATGGCTGCAGCAGCCCAGGGTTGGGCCAGGCCACAATCAGGAGTTAGGAGCTTCATTGGGTCTCCCATGTGGGTACAGGGGCCCAAGTACTTGGGCAATCTTCTGCTTTCCCGGGCCTTTAGCAGAGACCTAGATCAGAAGTGGAGCAGCTGGGACTTGAACAAGTGCCCATATAGGATGCTAGCACTATAGACAGTGGCTTAACTGCTGTGCCACTTGTTGTGCTGGCCATGTATTTTGCTCTGTTGGTTTCTGTGTGTTACTCTCCATTAATTTACTTAAATCTATCTTCCAGTTCATCAGTTTTTCCTTCAACTGTTTAATCTTCTTACTGAGCTTTCAGTTTTTAGAGACTTTATTTCTCACCCCCACAAGTTCTTTTTGATTAGTGCTCAAATCTGTTCTTTTCTCATGGTATCTTCTGCTTTCTTTAATATAAATTAAACTACGTTTATTTTTTATTTATCTGAAAGAGAGATAGAGAAAGACAGAGACCAAGCTAGAGACAAAGATTGATAGACATAGAGAGACCTTCCACCTGCTGCTTCAATCTTCAACCGCCATTAATAGCCATAGTTGGGCCAGGTCACTGCCATGAGCTGGAAACTCGATCTAAGGCTCCCATATGGGTGGCAAGGACCCAAGAACTTCAGCCACAACCTGCTGTTTCCCAGGGGTGGATACTAGCAGGAAGTTGGAATTACAAACAGAGCCAGGACTTGAATCAACACATTGCAACATGGGATGTGGGCATCCCAAGCAGCCTAACTATTGTGTCAAATGTCCACCACTATTCTTTTCTAAACAACTTTGTTCAGATGTAACTCATATGTGATAGAATTCACCTACTGAAAGCATACAAGCCGATGATTTAAAAAATATTTAGAGAGCTGGTGCCTTGGCTCAACAGGCTAATCCTCTGCCTTGCGGCACCGGCACCCTGGGTTCTAGTCCCGGTCGGGGCGCCGGATTCTGTCCCGGTTGCCCCTCTTCCAGGCCAGCTCTCAGCTGTGGCCAGGGAGTGCAGTGGAGGATGGCCCAAGTGCTTGGGCCCTGCACCCCATGGGAGACCAGGAGAAGCACCTGGCTCCTGCCTTTGGATCAGCGCAGTGCGCCGGCCACGGCGGCCATTGGAGGGTGAACCAACGGCAAAAGGAAGACCTTTCTCTCTGTCTCTCTCTCTCACTGTCCACTCTGCCTGTCAAAAAAAAAAATTTAGAGTTGTGCAACCATCACCACAATGAATTTTATAACATTTTCACACCTTAGCCATCCTGCCTCCCCTTCCCACACCTTGCTAATCTATTTTCTGTCTCTATAGTTTTTCCTATTTCATGTAAATCAAATTACACAATATTTTATTTTTGTGCCCATCTTCCTTCACTTAGCATAATGCTGTCAAGACTCACCCATATTGAAGCATATATCATGTCATTTTTTAAAGATTTATTCATTTATTTGAAAGACAGAGTTACAGAGATGGGGGAAGGGGGGGAAGGAGTAAGGAAAGGGGGAAGGAAAGAGAGAGAGAGAGAGAGAGAGAGAGAGAGAGAGAGAGAATAAATCTTCTATCTGTTGTTTTACTTCCCCAAATGGCCACAAAAGGCAGGGCTGGGCCAGGCTAAAGCCAGGAGCCAGGAGATTCTTCTGGGTCTCTTATGTGGGTGACAGGGGGGCCAAGCACTTGGGCCACCCTCTACTGATTTCCCAGGCACATCAGTAGGGAGCTGGATCAGAAGTGGAGCAGCCAGGACATGAACTGGGGCCCTTAAGGGATGCCAGCATCACAGGTGGCTGCTTAACCTGGTGTGCCACAATGCCAGCCCCAACACGTCATTTCTTTATATATAGCCAAGTAACATTTCACTGTATGGATACACTATATTTTATCTATCTGTTCATCAGTTGATGAGTATTCAAGTTGTTTCCACTTTTTGGTTATTAGGAAGAATGCTGCTATGGACATTTGTGTATAAGTTTTTGAAGATTCATATGTTGCCATGTCCCTTAGGTTTGTAACTGGGATTGGCATTGCAGAGTCATATGGTAACTCTACAGTTAACATTTTAAGGAACTGCTAGATTGTTTTGCAAAGCAGCACCACTAATTTATGTCATATTATCTGCCGTAGTCTGTGGTGTGGCTGCTGTAACAGAACATCTGAGATTGGGTAATTTACTGAGAGCAGAACTTATTTCTCGGTTTTAGAGGCTGGAAAGTTCAAGACTGAGGCACTGACAGATTCAGTATCTGATTGCAAGATGGTGCCTTGTTACTGATCCACCAGAGAGTAGGACTGCTGTGTCCTCACAGCAGGAGAGCAGAAGGACAAGAGACACTGAACTCCTCCCGGAAAGCCTTTTTTTAAAAATTATTTCTAGGGGCCGGTGCTGTGGGGCAGTGGGTTAACGCCCTGGCCTGAAGCACCGGCATCCCATATGGGTGCCGGTTTTAGTCCTGGCTGCTCCTCTTCCAATCCAGCTCTCTGCTATGGCCTGGGAAAGCAGCAGAAGATGGCCCAAGTCCTTGGGCCCCTGTACCTGTGTGGGAGATCCAGAAGAAGCTCCTGGCTTCAGATAGGCCCAGCTCCGACTGTTGTGGTCATTTGGGGAGTGAACCAGTGGATGGAAGACCATTCTCTCTGTCTCTCCTTCTGTGTGGCTGTAACTCTGTCAAATACATTTTAAAAATATTTAAAAAAAAAAAAGAGTAGCATTATTCATGAGGAAGAATTCTCATGACCTGAACACCTCCCCAAAGGCCCACCCTCCCAACACTGTCACATTGGAGATGAAGTTTCCCCCATATGAATTTTGGGGAATAAATTCAGACCATGGCACATTTGCTGTCCTTTTGGTTCATATACATTTCTCTCATCTGTACATTTAATATTGAAGTATGCTTATTTGCTGTTTTTTTTTTTTTTAGTTTGCTGATATTGCTAGTCTTTCTATGTAACACTACTGCCTGAATATTCTCTTAGTTGATGTATGATAATGGTTTATGATCTCACATTATTGGACTATCAACTGTGAGAACTAGGATGTAAGAGCATAGCTCCAGATCAGACACTCAGAAGCATCAAGTCAGCATTATTTTCATTTTAATTTGCCAAACTAGAGGGTTCCTGTTCTATGAAGATACTAGGGATTTTTTTTTTTAAGATTTTATTTATTTATTTGAGAGGCAGAGTTAAAGAGAGAGGAAGAGACAGAGAAAGGTCTTCCATTGTCTGGTTAATTCCCCTAATGGCCACAACATCCAGAGCTGGGCCGATCTGAAGCCAGGAGCCAGGAGTTTCTTCCAAATCTCCCTTGCTGGGGAGGCGGCAGAGCCCAAGCACTTAGGCCATCTTATACTGCTTTCTCTGGCCATTGTAGAGAGCTGGATTGAAAGAGGAGCAGCCGGGACTTGAACCAATGCCACCAATATGGGATGCTGGTGCCACAGGCAGAAGCTTAGCCTACTATGTCATAGCACTTGTCCCAGTACTGGGCATTCCAAGTCGAACTCTCCAAAAGATCCAGGTGTGGGATCCTAGTTCCTCAGAGTAGAACTGCCCAAGTTGGCCGGCACCGTGGCTCAACAGGCTAATCCTCAGCCTTGTGGTGCCGGCACATGGGGTTCTAGTCGCGGTCGGGGCGCCGGATTCTGTCCCGGTTGCCCCTCTTCCAGGCCAGCTCTCTGCTGTGGCCCGGGAGTGCAATGGAGGATGGCCCAAGTTCTTGGGCCCTGCACCCCATGGGAGACCAGGAGAAGCACCTGGCTCCTGCCTTCGGATCAGCGTGGTGCGCCGGCTGCAGCTCGCCGGCTGCGGCGACCATTGGAGGGTGAACTGATGCCAAAGGAAGACCTTTCTCTCTGTCTCTCTCTCTCTCTGTCTCTCTCTCTCTCTCTCACTGTCCACTCTGCCTGTCCAAAATTTAAAAAAAAATTTAAAAATGTATTCATTTATTGAAAGTCTGAGTTATATATAGAGAGGGAGAAACAGAGACAGAGAGAGATCTTCCAACTACTGGTTCACTCCTCAGATGGAGGCAATGGCCAGGGCTGGGCCAGGCTGAAGCCAGAAGCCAGGAACTTCTTCTAGGTCCTCCACATGTTGCTTTTTCCAGGCCATTAGCAGGCAGTTGGATGGGAAGTGGAACAGTTGGGACACAAATCAGTGCCCTTTTGGGATTACTGGTCTCTGCAGGTGGTGTCTGACTTGTTATGCCACAACACCAGCTCCTGCAGTGGGCTTTCACCATTAACTTTGTTAACTGCTTTTTATGATGCTAAAAATATCTACAACTAATATGACACACTTATTATTTCTACTTCTTAGAAGAGGAAATGAATGTATGGAAAATTGAAGGAATTTTCCCCAAGTCATACCTCTAGCAAATGGCATTCACAGGATTAAGTCTACTGACCCTAAAAAAGTGGGGGGAAGGGTCTTTGGTCTAATGGTTAAGACGTTAATTAAGATGACCGTGTCCCATTTCAGAAGTACTTGGGGGGAGTGCTGTGGGGTAGCAGATACAGTTGCCACCTGCAGTGCTGGCATCTCATATGAGTGCCGGTTCGAGTCCTAGCTGTTCCACTTCTGATCCAGCTCTCTGCTGTGGCCTGGCAAAGCAGTAGAGGATGGCCCAGGTTCTTAGGCCCCTGCACCTGTGTGGGAAACCTGGAAGAAGCTCCTGGCTTTGGATCTGCCCAGCTCCAGCTGTTGTGGCCATTTGGGGAGTGAACCAGTGGATGGAAGACCTCTCTCTCTCTCTCTCTCTCTCTCTCTCTGCCTCTGCCTCTCTGATACTCTGCCTTTCAAATAAATAAATAAATAAGCACTTGGCTTCAATACCCTCCTCTGGCTACCAACTTCTGCTTTGTGCTGATGCAGGCAGGGACAATGCTCAAGTCGTTGGTTCCTGCCACCACATAGGAGACCTAGATTGAATTCCTGGCTCCTGACTTCAGCCTCAGGCCATTATGGGCATTCAGAAGTAGACCAGTGGATGAGAACTATTTCTATAGAAAATCTCTCTTCGTCTCTCTGCCTCTCAAATAATTAAATTTTCAAAATAATATATCTAATGAGCCTTAGCCATGGTGTTCTTCTAAAAATAATATTTTTATTTATAAAATTGATAAATAGCAATGTTCCTTATCTAATGATATAATTTAGAGCAAAAGTCCTCAATGTCCTGGTCAGGATTCTTCAGAGAACCAAAAACAATAGGTGACACACACACACAACACACACACACACACACACACACACACACACACGAGTCATCTACTATATATGACATTTCAGTTAATGATGAACTGCATTGATGTTGGTAGTCCTATAGGATTATATTGATCAGTGATGTTATAGCCACCTTAGCTTAAGTACACTCTACAATGTCTCTATTTTGGACAATTCAACTAGTGACACTTTTCTCAGAAAGCAATCCTGTCATTAGATAAGGAATTGGTTCACATGAGAATGAAGACTGAGAGTCCCAAGTTCTGCTGTCGGCAAGATGGAGACATAGGAGAGTCGATGATGTAGCTCCAGTGCAAGTCCAAAGCCTGAGAACCAGGAGAGCCCAAGCAGTAAGTTCTAGTTGAAAGCCAGCAGGGTTGAGGCCCAAAAATAGTGGATGTTTCACTTCACAGCCAAAAGCAGAAAAAGACCAGGGCCCCAGCTTAAGCAGTCAGTGAGAAGGGGGCCCCATTTCCTCCAAGAATAGTCAGGGATTTTTGGTTTGTTTTGTTCTAGTCAGCCCTTCCACAGATGGGATGAGAGTCCCTGCAAAAGGGTCTGCTTTACTCAGGCTAGACTGAAATGTTAACCACATCCCAGAATATCCTCACAGGCACATCCAGAATAACATCTGATGGACTATCTGAGCTGTGCATGATCATTCAAGATGACTTATAAAATTAGTCATCATGCCAAAATGATGGTAAAAAAGGTTTAGAAATCATGTTCGTTTCATTCTCTTGCTGGTTCCCTTCTTGATGGTGAAATGACTGTGGCAATTCCAGATCTCATGTTTCCACACAATATTATTCAGGAGAAGGAAGGCTCTTTCCATTGGACCTTGAAGCAAAGCAAAGAAGTATCTCTATTCTAGAGTTCCTAGTAAATGCATCCCTGCCTGTTCTTTGTGCTGATGAGGTTATGTGTTGATTTCTAAACCAATCATGTTTGCCCTTTATGGGCTCTGTCCAGGTTATGTATCAATTTCTAAACCAATCACAGTGGCCTGAGTAAAGGGACATAGTATTTTCTTTACCAATCTAAGCCCATCTCTTCCTCTCAGAGTTGAGTCCACCCCACCCAAGGCAGTGATAAACAGTAGGGCCAGGGACTCCTCCCTCATAAGAAACCTAGAGAAGTGGCCCCAGAAGCAGAGGAATGCAGGTGTGGTAACAAAGGACCTTAGGTAAGCAGAGAAAGTGGGAGAGCATTCCAGACACAGATAAGCAAGGGAAGAGTGTGAAGTCAGCATGATGGTGACAGGTTTAGAAAAGGCACGTAGCAGATCTGCTATCGTTATAGCACCAGAACATTTTCCAGGTAGAGAGCCACACTAAATCATCTTCTGATCATTTTCTTGGCTTCTACTCCTAGTCCAAAGAATGTGTTCAGGGCCACTGTCTCTGGGATCAGACTCATTCCTTTTCCTCAACTTTTGGCAGTCAGACCCCTCTCACCCCTGGATGCCAATGGTTTCTTCTTCCCCATCAAGGCCTCTCAGCAGCTGAGAGAGCTTAGCCAAGGGGAGCAGAAACACAGAATGTCCCCTAAAACATTCTCCCAAGTGGCATCTTTCCATGAGAGTTCTTGGTTTAAGCAATATAAAAGGAGAGGGAGCGTGGTCCTTATGCATGCAACAGTGCTCAGATCCTGTGCTAAATGGCAGAGAGGGAGTTGGTGGGGAAACAGCCTTATAAATGCACATATTGACCCATCAATGAATGGTCCAGCTGCCCCTCCTCACCCAGGCTTGTCCTCAGATGTGAACCCTGCATGAGGGTTGGGAGTCTTTTTCATCTCCTGAGGATCTAAGCATACTTAAAAAAATCAAGGAATAACAAAACAGGTTAGAAAAAAATGCAAGGTTTTTGAAACACATATCTTGAAAAAAAATCAATCCTTTTCACACACCATTAAGTTACTGTTAGGAGTATGCAGTTCACTGCTTTTACTGCTCCCATCCACAACCCTCTTTGCAAGGCTCTCCTGCCTCAACTTAAATTTTGTATACTATACTTGAACTCAAGGTAAAATTTAAATTCACTATGGAAATTTACACAAACCACTGAGGTAAGCATTTCTCAGGATTTTATTTTTTCTTAATCTTTTACTAACATTGTTCTTTAAAGTTGTTAAATCTTTTCCTATATAACAAGGCATAGTTAAACTGAGATATTCAAACACTATAGAGGCGTATAAAATATGTGAAGAGCTTTCCTTATCTGACCAAGCTGCCATTATTTTTTCTCAAAAGAAACCATATCAATTATTTTGTGTAACCTTCCAGAAGTCTTCCTTATGTGTAAAAAATGCATAATATTTAATCTATTTATTACATGAATGGGACATTATGTTATGCTTGTTCTTAGACTTCAAATGATTCTAATTTTTCAATTTATCCTAAAGCTATTTTATTCCTCTGTGGAAGCCAATAAACTGTTTTTCTTTCCTGTTGTCCTACTCAAAGCCAGATGTATTTTCTTAAGGCATTTTTGTTAGTTTAACTTCTGTGCCTTATCTGTCTGTTTTTTAACCATATCTGGTCTCTCTGAATTGTTTGCAATGAATAGACTGGTAAAAATGCAAGAGAAACTGTGTTGCCCAAAATGTTCGAAAAATTGATCCAATTCTTGGTTGTTCACCAGAAGAGTCTTAGCTTTTGTCTTCTATATATTCATTATCATCCATATTCTAGTTCAATACCTTCTCTCTCCACTGCAACTCACACCTACATTTTTGATACATAGTTTCACCATTTTAAACATCAGGAGTCTATTCTAAACCATATTTTGTTAGATTCTAGAAAACTTTCACTGAGTATACCCTATTAAGTTAGGTCATTGATCTTGCCATATGTGGCTTGGAAGTGATTTCTATTTTGCATTTGTCTGTAGCTTTTTTTTTCCAATTTATTTTGCATCTATTTAAAAACATTTTGATAAGTACACATTCTCATGGGCTAATGTTATCCAGAACAAACAGAGACTAGTGTTGGACAATTGTCACTTCTGCTTTCACCCACATACCATACTCCCTGGAATTTGACCAAAAAGACTCATTGCTTTGGGCTAACTATTGTCCTCTTCTGCTGTCTTTTTCTTAAAATGTAAATAACCCAGGATAGTATAACATATTGGAAGGAAATCTGTAGTGAAAATATTCATGTGACTTAAGGTAAATAATAGTTCCACCAGAAACATTTTAAATGGAATAAAAGAACTCGACTTGAGTTTTTGCTGCATGGAAAGGGAATAGAGAAGAAAAGAGAAATAAGACTTAATTAATTCTTCCTTTTGCCCAAAAGCTGTTTTTAGCTAGTTAGGATTTTTTTCAGTGAAGTTAGTTGTATTTACTTGGTGTATGCAACATATGACATTGTAATTACGATATATGCTCAGGAAGAAGGCTACCCCCTCAATAAATATTTAACTTTATTGAATGACTACTTTGTGCTGGACTCTGTTCTAGACACTGGGAATATCATAATAAAATAGACAAAGATTCCCCTTCTTGTGGAGCTTACATTGTAACAGGGTGGACACAGACAATAAATAAGAAGCATGATAAATAGCTAAACAACACCCTGTATCAAAAGGTGGCACACTGTAAAAGAGAAGAGCTAGAGACATCAGTGCTACTGAGCTGTAAATGGGTAGCTCTGCAGATTCATAAGAAACATACCTTTTGAACCAAAGAGGTGAAGTTACCATGAGAGTATCTAGAGGAAGAGCATCCCAGGCAGGGGAGAGAGCCAATGAAAGATCATAAGGTGGAGGCTGGGCCTTACTTGTTCGAGGAATAGCAAGGCAATTGCTGTATTTAGAATATAATGAGCAAGGGACAGAGTAGATAGATGGGGGGAGGATGAGAATACATATAGTGAAACATTCTATCAGCATCAACCTACTGAAATGCAGAGCCATTCTAGGCTTTAAAGTGGAGTATAAGAATGGCACAAACTCACTTCGGAACAGGACACTCTGGAGTGGGTATTTGATGCAGTGATTAAGATGCCAGCATCCCATATCAGAGTGTCTTTGAGTCCTGTCCCCACTTCCAACCAGCGTCCTGCTAATGTGTGTTCTGGGAGGCTGCAGGTAACGACTCGAGTCCTTGTATTCCTGCCATCCACATGGAAAACCCAGACTGAGCTCTGGACTCTTGGCTGCACCCTGGCCCAGTGCTGGTGTTACAGGCATTTCATTAGTGAACCAGTGAACTAGTCTCTCTGCCTTTCAAATAAAATGAAAATAAATACAGTTTAAAGAGGCACTCTGAATCCTGCTTGAGAATACAAACAAGAGCAGAAGGAGACCAGTTAGGAGACTATGAAGGTAATTAAGGGTGAGACAATGATATCTGGCACAAGCATGGCAGACACGGGGATGGAAGGAAGTGGCAGGATTTTCTATTCATTTTGAAAATTGGCCATACAGGCTTTGTTGACATATTGGATATGGGGGGTGGTGTAGAAGAAGGGGGAAACAGGATTATTCCAGTGGCCTGAGCAACTAGTAGGATGGTATTGTCAGTAACCAAGACAGGCAAGGCTGAGGGAGAAGTAGGACTGTAGGAATAACGGTAGTTCAAATTGGGACAATGGTTTCATATTGTGAAAGGGGGATGTCAATTAGATTCTATTTCTGAAGTTAACTGGTTGTCTGGTGGAAGGGAAGCCACTTAACCTCTCCAGGATACTTCTGAAAAATGAAATATTTTCTCTGGAAGTAATTCAAGGTCTCTCTGATGTTATGGGGAAGGAGGTTCCCAGCTGGATTTATTCCAAGTTCTCATTTCTGAGAGAGAAATTTAAAGTAGACACATAGAATGGGAGCAGGATAAATTTAAAGAGACTGAAGAAAAGGTACACATTCAGATATGAGTGTGGGCAGTCCCATGAGGAGAGACAAATACATGCCGCTGGTTTAGTTTTCCCCTTTACTGGGTAGGGGGTGTTGCCCTAATTGAATATACAAACAGAGTGGAGTTTGGGCAGGGTTTAGTGCATGTGACGATCTCTGGGAAAGTTTTCATGGTGTCTTCATGTGGAGCTCACTGTTCTTGTGTTCATCATGGTATCTTCACGGTGGAAGAGTCTTAGGTGCGTCATGGGAAAGCGAGTATGTTGAATTGTCATATAAAGGGGTGGAGTATTTTTTAGTGGTGAAGGTCTTTGGCAAAGAGACTTTGGAACTCTCTCAGCTCTGTTGTCCCTCAATGCCTAGCCCATATCACAAACACTCTTTGGTTTTTGTTTTTATTTGAAAGGCAGAGAGAGACTGACAGAGATCTCCCATCTGCTGGATTACTCTTCCAATGTCTACAACAGACAGCATTGGGTCAGGTTGAAGTGGGAAACCAGGAACTCAATCCTGGCCTCCCACGTCATTAGCAGTGACCCATCTACTTCCTTTCAGGGAACACAGTAGCAGGAAGCTAAAAATTGGGAGTGGAGCTGAGACTTGAACCTAGGCCCTCCAATACAGGCTTTGAGGATGCCACGCTGCATCTCTGCCACTGTGCTCAATGCCCACTCATCTCTAATGCATTTCTGATTGCAAGTTGTACTTAACTAAGTTGTTTTTGGGTTAATTTACATGACTGGTAATGTATGTTGTTGCAGATTAAGTCTAAATTAGTAATTTGAAATAGGGTGTTTAGGGAAGACCTCATTGACAATGTGATTTTTTTTAAAGATTTATTTTATTGGGCTGGCGCCATGGCACACTAGGTTAATCCTCCACCTGCGGCACTGGCATCCCATATGGGCTCTAAGTTCTAGTCCTAGTTGCTCCTCTTCCAGTCCAGCTCTCTGCTGTGGCCCGGGATAGCAGTGAAGGGTGGCCCAGGTGCTTGGACCCCTGCACCCATGTGGGAGACCAGGAAGAGACTCCTGGCTTCTGGCTTCAGATCAGCGCAGCTCCGGCTCTTGTGACCATTTGGAGAGTGAACAAACAGAAGGAAGACTTTTCTCTCTCTCTCTCTTTCACTGTCTGTAAACTCTACCTGTCAAATAAATCTTTATATATAATCTTTTATAGACAGAGAGTGGTAGAGAGAGATCTTCCATCCACAGGTTCACTCCCCCAAATGGCCACAACAGCCAGGGCTAGGCCAGGCTGAAGCTAGGAGCCAAGAGCTTCATCCAGGCCCCGCTCATAGATGCATGAGTCTGAGCACTTGGGCCATCTTTCACTGCTTTCCCAGGCCATAAGCAGAGAGCTGGATCCAAAGAGGAGCAGCAGGGACATGAACCAGAGACTTAACCTGCTATGCTTGCCCTGAAAAGGAGATTTTTAAACAATGGAGACAAGGAATTAAACCAAAAAGGTGCCTAAGAAGGAGTCTTTCAGGTAGAGGGACATGCCCCAGAAAATACCCCAAGGTAAAAGTGGGCCTCTTCCAGTGATAGCTCAGTTGATAAGCATGTGTTAAACATAAGGCATATATGTGACTGAGAAAACCCACACAGAGGGTACAAAGTCTTTAATGTCTTTAATGAGGACCAAAAAAGAAACATTAAAAGCCTTTCAGTATTCAAAAGCTAGAAGGACATCACATAGCCTTCACAAAAGGCAATCTGATTCAAGCATGAATGAATCACAAACATAAGAATTATTTTTTCTTTAAATTGCTATGAATGAATAAAATCCAAACAAAATTCTTGGAAAATTTTGTAATAAAGAAATAATTTGGCTTTTAAAGAAATAATGCCAAATGAATCAGGAATGCAGTAATTACTGGAAAAATAACACCAATTATGAAGTAATAAATTTTCTGATGGTCTGAGATCCTTTTGGATGTAGTTACAATCTTGAAAACCAATGAGAGCAAGGCCGATTGCCTCAGGCAATATCATTTCTGGTCTTGGTATTTTCCAGAATTCTTGTGTTTCTTAAGCTTTTAAATAGACTATGTGTATTCTGTTTTCTTCTCCTCTAATTGAAATCTATTGATATCTAACACAAAGTAGAAAGCTTGAGATAGTCTATTAATTTAGGTGGGATATGAGACTTCCTGGCTTCTCCCGGGCTGAGAATAATTGTAACATAAAGTCAGAAAAAAAAAAAAAAAACAGAAAAGAGGATGGGTCAGACGGTGTGGCTGAGAGCAGTGTGTGGAGAATGCAAGTAGAGATAGTAATAATCCAGAGAGATACATTAGGGTTCCCAGATCATCACACGTGATAACAGAAGACCCCTCCAAGAGCACTTGCTGTTTGATGAAGAATACATTTTACTACCAAATGTGACAACATCTTTCGCTCTAAGAAGTAAGATATATAGCAACTGGTCAAAAGATGTTTTAGGCTGAAAACATATTGCACTGCCTTCTACCTCTAGTATTGCAAAGGAGAAGTTCACTGCCAATCTATTTTTTTCTCCCCTTCAAGAACTAAGACTTTTCTCTTTATCTTCAAGTAAATAATAACAGGAAATACTTCAGAGAGTGTACTGTGAGTCAGGAAATATTCAAAGCATTTCACATATGTTACTATGTTAAATCATCAGAGCAACACTTTGAAACTACTGTAATTGGTATCCCTATTCCACAGGCCAGAAAACTGAGGAGGAGGAGAAGTCAGCCCCCCCCCATCCCACCCCCCCTGCCCCCCAGGTTAAGATAGCTGGGTAAAAAGAAAATACAGGAGATAAAACAAACTGTGAAAGCTATTTTAAAATCCGTGTTTCACAGAATGCAGGAAATGCAAAAAACCCAATGATATCAAAGCTGATGGAGCTACAGAGCTACCGGAACCCTGGAGTGTGCCGAAGAGGAGGAAGTTAATTGAAAGGAATTCTCTGAGCCCATTGCAGGGACACTGCCCCGAGACAGATTGTATCAATTCTCTCCTAAAACTTACTTAGGAGGAAGCAGACTCTCCACACTGTGGCCTGTGTGTGCTGTGTGACCTTGCACGTCCACCTCTGTAAACACACTTTTGTGTTTGTTTTGTTTTGGTTGACCAGCCCTTTGAATACCCTCCCTAGATTTGGGGAATTCACCCACCTTCCAATTTCACTTCCTTGGAAAGGCCAGCCCCACTTTTATCAAGAGCAAAAACTACATTAGAAGTGAATGGTTGAAGAGCTGGCAATGTTTAAGCTGGAAGAGAGGAGACTTTGGTGGGGGTGGGTGGGTGAAGGACACCACTGATAGAGATCTCTGCAAATATTTGCCTATGCGGCAAATGAAAGAAGGCTGTGGCTGGAGAGCAGGAGCCTGGGGGTGGGAGTGGAGTGGGGGTGGGTGTAGGGGAGGAGAAATTAGGGGGCAAGGAGAAATTGCCAAGCCAGATGTGGGGAACAATGCTAAGCACATTCTCGAATAATGATTGTGTTTTGGGTAATTTTTAAAAGACAACTTGATTGAGGTGTAATTAACTTATTATAAAGACTATCTATTATAAGTGTACATCTTCATGAATTTTGAGGAGTGAACACACTATTGTAGCTACTCAAAAGTATGGCAGGTTTCTATCACCCCTCTGCACACTCTTTTGTTCTATTATAGTTACTCACTCCTATCACCAGTCCTTGGGCAACCACTAATTCGATTTTGGTCATTCTAGATTATTTTTGCCTTTTCTAGAATTTGATATAAATATTATCATCATAAATTTTGTGTCTGGCTTCTTTCACTAGCATGATGTTTTTGAGCTTCATCTTTGTTATAGCACGTATCAATCATCCATTCATATTAACCGTTCAGTGTAGCTCATTGAATAGATATATCAAATTTATTCATCCATTCACTTCTGGATGGACATTTAGCTTGTTTCCAATTTTTTGTTATTTTGAAGCTGCAATGACCATTTGTGTGTAAATGTTTTGTTGACATTTACTGGTATTTCATTGCCCTTGGGTTGACACTTAATGAGTGCAATTGCTAGGTTCTATGGTAAGTTTATATTTAACTTTTAAGAACTGCTAAGCTCTTTGTCCAAATGAGTGTTCTCTTTTACATTACGACTGACAATGTATGAAATTTCCAGTGGCTTCACATCTTTGCCAAAAATTAATTTTGCAAGTCTTTTAAATTGTGGATCTTTTAATAGATATGTAGCAATTTATCCACATGGTTTTAACATGCACTTCCTTAATGACTGATGATATTTACATGTTGAAAAATTTTTCATGTGTTTGTAATTCATGTAGCTTCTTTTGCTCATTTTTCATGAGTTGTCTTCTTAATAAGCTGTAATGTTCTATTTTCTGGGTAGAAGGTCTTTCTCAGAATTATGATTTGCAAATATTCTCTCAAAATCCATGATTTGAATTTTATTTTAACATTGTCAGTTTTAAAAGAAAATATTTTAAACTTAATGATGTTCAATTTAGCAAATTCTTTCTTTTTTTGGTTCATTCTTTTTGCAGCCCATTTTTTAAAAAAAACTCTGTCTAATGGAAGGTCACAAGGATTTTCCTCTGGAAGTGTCACTTTATTTCCTACATTTAAGTCTAGATCTATTTGAAGTTATATTTTGAATACAGTGTAAGGTGAGAGTTGAGGTTTATGTTTTTGCAAATGGAACCTTAATTGCTCCATCATTTTTTGAAAATGTGATTATTTCATCATTGAATTACACTGGTATCTGTCAAAAATCAAGTGTGCATCTATCTCTAGACTTAATTCTGTTCCATTGATCGATATGTCTACCTTTTTACTGGTGCCATAACCTTGATTAATGCAGCTTTGTAGTAAATCAGTTTTGTTCTTTTTTTATTTGAAAAACTCTTAAAGATGTAAATTTTATTTGAAAGACAGATAAACGGAGAGAGCAAGGCAGAGGGAGAGAGAGGGATCTTTCATTTGGTGGTTCATGCCCTTAATGCCTGCAATAGACAGAGCTGGACCCAGCTGAAGCCAGGAGTCAGAACTCAATATATGTTTCTCATGTGGGTGGCAGGGGCCCAGGTACTTGAGCTATCAGTTGCTACCTTTCTGGGTGCACATAGCAGGAAGTTGGATCAGAAGAGGAGCTGAGACTTGAACCCAGGCATTCTGATAGAGGATGTAGTCATTCCAAGCTGCAGCTTAACATGCTGTGCCACATGCCTTCCCCTGTTCTTCTTAAATAATATTGGTTTTCTTATTTTGGATCTTTAGAATTTCCATAAAAAATCTATAAGTGATTTTTAAAAAATATTTATTTATTTATTTGAAAGTCAAAGTTATAGAGAGAGAGAGGAAAGAAAGAGAGAAAGGTCTTCCATCCACTGGCTCACTCCTCAATTGGCTACAACAGCCAGAGCTGCGCCCATCCAAAGACAGGAGCCAGGAGACGCAGGTGGGTGCAGGGGCCCAAGGACTTGAGCCATCTTCCACTGCTTTCCCATAGCAGAGAGCTAGATTGGAAGTGGAGTAGCCGGGACTCAAACCGGTGCCCATAAGGGATGTTGGTACTGAAGGTGGGAGCTTTTCCCACTAAGCCACAGTGCCAGCCCCTCTATAACTGATTTTTTAAAAAAAGCCTTCTAGGGGCAAGCATTGTGGAATAGCAGGTAAAGCCGCCACCGAGACACTGGTATCCTATAGGGGCTTCAGTTTGTGTCCCAGCTTCTCCACTTCTGATCCAGCTCCCTGCTAATGACCTGGGAAAACCAACAGAAGTTGGCCCAAGTGCTTGGGCCTCTGCTCCGACATGGAAGACCCAGATGAAACTCCTTACTTCTGACTTTAGCCTGGTCCAGCACTGGCCACTGCAGCCATCTGGGGAGTGAATCAGCAGATGGAAGCTTGCTCGCTCTCTCTTTCTCTAATTCTGACTTTCAAATAAATCAATCAATCAAAAAGAAAAGCCTTCTAAAGTTTATATTGATATTGCATTGAATCTCTAGGTCAATCTTGAAAAAACCGATATCTTAAATTGCTAAACAATATTGAATAGAGTTTATCTCTCAAATTCTGTAGATATATAAATTTTCTGTCACCTTTTATAGTTTTCAACATACAGGTCTAGTATACTCTTGTTAAAATATCCTTATAGGGGCTGGTGCTGTGGTGCAGTGCTTTAACGCCCTGGCCTGAAGCGCTGGCATCCCATAAGGGCACTGGTTCAAGATCCAGCTGCTCCACTTCCCATCCAGCTCTCTGCTGTGGCCTGGGAAAGCAGTAGAAGATGGCCCAAGTCCTTGGGCCTCTGTACCCGTGTGGGAGACCTGGAAGAAGCTCCTGGCTCCTGGCTTCGGATCGGTGCAGCTCCAGCCATTATAGCCAACTGGGGAATGAACCAACGGATGGAAGACCTCTCTCTTTCTCTCTCTCTCTCTCTGCCTATCCTCTCTCTGTGTAACTCTGACTTTCAAATAAATAAATAAGTCTTTAAAAAAAAGGATCCTGGAAAGGTAAAAAATAGATAACTTTAAAAAATCCTTATCTATGTTATAGTTGCTGCTTTAAATTATATTTTAAAATTTCAGTTTCTAGAAGAAAAAATGACAGACATGAGAAAGTAGAAAATAAAAATAAAATGTCAAATGATAATTTTTTGCTTGTATAATTTAGTTTTATTTATTATTTATTTATTTATTTTGACAGGCAGAGTTAGACAGTGAGAGAGAGAGAGACAGAGAGAAAGGTCTTTCTTCCATTGATTCATCCCCCAAATGGCTGCTATGGCCGGCGTACTGCGCCAATCCGAAGCCAGGAGCCAGGTGCCTCCTCCTGGTCTCCCATGAGGGTGACCACTTGGGCCATCCTCCACTGCACTTCCGGGCCACAGCAGAAAGCTGGACTGGAAGAGGAGCAACTGGGACATAATCCAGCGTCCCGACCGGGACTAGAACCTGGAGTACCAGCGCCGCAGGCAGAGGATTAGCCTAGTGAGCTGCAGCACCAGCCTATCATTCATTTTTGTATACTGACACTGTTTCCTAAAACCTCATTAACCTGTTTGATCAAGTCACGCTTTTGGAGATTTCTTAACATCATGCACACAATCAAACTCTTTTATGAATAAACATAGGCTTATCCTTCCATAACCACCTATATGTATTTTATTTTTCTTTTTCAACTAATTTTATTTTTTTAGATGCAGAGTGACAGAGAAACAGAGGAGAGAGGGCTCCTCTCTGTTGGAGCTCCTCTTGCCCACAATAACTAAGGCTGGGCCAGGTTTAAGCCAGGAACCAGGAACTTCATCCTGGTTTCCCTCATGGGTGCAGAGATCCAGATACCTGCTGCCTACAACCCAGAGTGTATATTAGTGGGAATCTCACTTTGGGTGAAGTTGCTTCATTTTTCTAGTTTCTTAAGCAAGAACCTTTAGCATATTTAGGTATTTTAAGCTATAATTTTCCCTCAGCATGCTGCATTATGTGCCCCACATAAATTTTGTTATGTTGGATTCTTGTTTTCATTCAGTTCACAATATATTCTAATTTCCTTTGTGATTTCTTCTTTGAGTTATTTAGAAACAGGCTGTTTCATTTCCAATTGCTTGGGAAGCTTCTAGAAATATTTATTTAAAAAACTATCTAATTTTACTTGTCTTTACCTTTTAACTTTTTATATGAAAGGAAAAGAAGAATGTTATGAGCTAGACATTAGTATGTTTATAACAGAGGAAACAAACATCATATTTGAACTGATAAGCACTATGAAATCAAATAGTGAACTTAGGGATCAATTATTGGCAGAGAGTTTAGTACAACTGTTGCTTGAAAATAATAATATAACAATAACAGTTACAATAGTGATAACACTGACACCTATTGCTCTTCATAATAAAAATTAGTAATTGCTGCGAGCAATTGTTGTGAGAACTAGAATGCTAAATCCAGCCTATCAGTCTCCAACTTCATGCCTATATCCAAAAGCAAACTTGGGAAAGCCTCAGTGGTTGGAAAAACCTCATTGCTTGGCCTGAGGCTGACAGCTCCTTCTTGCAGAAGGGTTTGTGTCCATACTCTTGCCCTCCTTACAGGGTATGTTTTTAACTACTGGCTGCCAACATTCTGGGACATGCCTAGTTTAGGAGAACTCTTGCTTTTCCGGGGATTGCTGGGTCATATGATAGGTCTGTATTCAGATTTCTAAGGTATCTCCATACTGTCTTCCTCAGTGGCTGCACCAGTTTGCATTCCCACCAACAGTGGATTAGGGTACATTTTCCCCCACATCATTGCCAGCATTCGTTGTTTATTGACTTATGTATGAGAGCCATTCTAACTGGGGTAAGATGAAACTTCACTGTGGTTTGGATTTGTGTTTTTCTGATGGCTAGTGATCCTGAGCATTTTGTCAAGTGTCTGTTGGCCATTTGAATTTCCTCTTTTGAAAAATGCCTGTTCAAGTCCTTTGCCCATATCTTAACTGGACTGTTTGTTTTGTTGTTGTTGAATTTCTTGAGCTCTTTATAGATTTTGGATATTAGTCCTTCATCAGTTGCACAGTTTGCAAATATTTTCTCCCATTCTGTTGGTTGCCTCTTCACTTTGCTGAGTGTTTCCTTTGCAGTGCAGATGCTTCTCAGCTTGGTATAATCTCAGTTGTCTATTTTGGCTTTGACTGCCTGTGCTTCTGGGGTCTTTTCCAATGAAATCTTTTTTATTTTTTTAATAAAAAGAAATTAGAGGTTTGTAGTTTGGAACAGTAGGTTAAGATATCACTTGTGGCACCTACATTCCATATCAGAGAGCCTGGTTCAAGTTCTCACTACTCTGTGCTTCCAGTCCAATTTCTGGTATTGCACCTAGGATGGGAGGCAGCAGAGGATGACTCAAGTACTTGGGATCCTGTCACCCATGTGGGAGACCCTGATAGAGATCCTGGTTTCTGGTTCCTGGCTTGGGTCCGAGACAGCCCTGGTTGTTGCAGGCATTTGGGGGAGTGAACCAGTGGATGGAAGATTTCTTTCTTTCTTTTTTTTTTGACAGGCAGAGTGGACAGTGAGAGAGAGAGACAGTGAGAAAGGTCTTCCTTTTTTCCCATTGGTTCACCCTCCAATGGCCACTGTGGCTGGTGCACCACGCTGATTCAAAGCCAGGAGCCAGGTGCTCTTCCTGGTCTCCCACGCGGGTGCAGGGCCTAAGCACTTGGGCCATCCTCCACTGCACTCCCGGGCCACCGCAGAGAGCTGGACTGGAAGAGGGGCAACTGGGACAGAATCTGGCACCTTGACTGGGACTAGAACCCAGTGTGCTGGTGCCGCAGTTGGAGGATTAGCCTATTGAGCCGCGACGCCGGCAGTAAGATTTCTTTCTTTCTCTTATGATCTGCTTCTCAAATGAAAACAAAAATAAGATTTAAAAAAGTTATTTGAAAGGCAGAGTGACAGAGAGAGAAAACAAGAAACAGAGAAAAGAGAGAGAAAGAGGGAGGGGGGAGTGGGAGGGGAAGAGGGAGGGAAAGAGAGAGTGGGAGAGCAAGTGAGTAAGAGCATTACCATCTGATAATTTACTCCCCAATTACTGCAGCAGTCAGGGTTGGGTCAAGCCAAATCCAGGAACCAGGATCTCTATCCAGGGTTCCCAAGTGGGTAGCAGAAACGAAAGTCTCTGAGCCACTACTGCCACCTCCCCTAAGTTAGCAGGAAAACAGCTTGGAAGTGGAGATGGGACTGGAACCCAGGTACTTTGATACAGGGATCAGGTGTTCCAAGTTGTGGCTTTACCTGCCATGGAACAACATCCACTACTTCTTTGTTGTGCTTCTCCAGGGTTTGCAACATGTATCTTTAGCTTCTCTCAGTATTTTCGGATAGCATTATAACACTTCAACATAGAGTGATAACCTTATAACAGTATGCTTCCATCTTTTTCCTTCCTCCTTTTGCACTGTTACTGTCATACATTTACTTCTACATGTGGATAAACAAATTGTTGTAAATATATTATCTTTTTAACAGTTAATTGTCTCTAAAAAGTTTTATGTATTTATTTGAGAGGCAGAGTAACAGAGACTGAGAGGGAGTGATAGAGTAGTTCTCTGTAATAGGATTATGTTGTTCCTTGGTATTTTTTTTAAGATTAATTAATTTTATTTGAAAGGCAGAGTGAGAGCAAGCACTCTTAATCCAGGAACTCCATCAGGGTCCGCCATGGGGTGGCAGGGTCCCAAGCACTTAAGCTATCTTCTGCTGCCCTCCCAGGCACATTAGCAGGGAGTTGGGTCAGGTGGTAGTCAGGACCTGAACCAGTGTACCAATATGGGATGCCAGCAATTCAAGTATCTTAACCCAGTGAGCCACAATACTGACGCTGATGATTATGAATTTTTACATTGTTTAGTGATGGATATTGCTATCTTTTTAAAAATAATATTAGATTTTTAGAGACAGGCATTTCATTTTTTGCAGGTTATCATTTATCTTTCTTGAGACTTGTTCTTCAGCTCTGTTGGGGAACTTTTCAAATAGCATGAATTCTGGAGCTAATTTTGTCCTACTTCAAGGCAAGTCTTTATTAAAGGGCTAAGTATTCAACAACTCAAATGCTCATGATCTCATGTGACTGCTAGGAATTGTTCATTTCATGGCTTCTCAGACCTTTGTCTCTACTTGGAAGGTTTTTCTTTTCCAACAACAAGGGGCTTCACCTTATGTGCATATAGACTAGTAGGCAGGATTTCTGGACTTCCTTCTCTGCTTAGCTGTCCTTACTCTTGAATTCTACCTTAAGATTTTGGTTACCTTGACCTACCCAAACTCAGCTGTTTCCTCAATTCAACAAGTTCCTGACTTCTATTTCCTGGGGTGGAGCCTCAGAAACCTCTGCAAGGCAGTAATTAGGGATAATCATAATGAGTCACAAAGGACTTACACGTATGCCTTATATCTAATGTCTGGAATATTGTCATTTCATATATCTTGCCTGATCTTTACCATTGTTTATTGTGGGAAGGCAATTATTCACAGGTAGAAATGGAAATTGCCATTTCATTTTATAAAAAGATTTATTTGTTTATTTATTATTTTATTTTATTTATTTGAGAGGCAGAGTTACAGAAAGAGAGAGGGAGAGACAGAGAGAAAGGTCTTCCATCCACTGGTTCACTCCTCAATCGGCCTCAATGGCCAGAACAAGCTAAACTGGGCTGATCTGAAGCCAAGAGCAAGGAATTTCTTCCAGGTCTCCCATGTGGCCGCAGGGTTCCAAGCATTTGAGACACTCTCTGCTGCTTTCCCAGGCCATTAGAAAAGAGTTAGGTGGAAGAAGAGCAGCCAGGACATGAACTGGCACCTATATGGGTTGTTGGTGCTGCTGGTAGAGATATAGCCCACTATGGTACAGTGCAGGCCCCTAAATATTTATTTACTTATTTGAAAGTCAGAGTTACACAGAAAGAGAGAAAGAGAGAGAGCTCTTCCATCCACTAGTTTACTCCAGGGTTGAGCCACGTTGAAACCAGGAGCCAGGAGCTTCATCCAGGTCTCCCACATGGGTAGCATGGGCCCACGCACCTGGACCATCCTCTGCTGCTTTACCCAGGCCATAAACAGGGAGCTGGATTGGAAGTGGAGCAGCTGAGACATGAACCAATGCACATATGGGATGCTGGTGCTACATGTCATTGGCTTTACCTGGTACACTACAACACCAGTTTCTATCTCAAAAATTTTAAAGCTATTAAATTGATGTGGCAGATAACATTGATGAGAAGACACCCAAGGAGGCAGCATGAAAGATGAAACATCAGAGACCAGCTTGTGGGACACTTTACAATAAAGTCAAAGACAGCACCCTTCTGAGGACTGTCCACCCTCAGTACTAGTTACCCCACTAATGATTCAGGTTCCCTTTCCTTATGTGTTCTATATCACTTTCGAAGAATTTTTATAACTTAAAAATTCAATTTTTTAAAATTATTTTGGAATTCAGAAAAAAGATGGGATGTCTAAATATCCTGTTACTAATCACAGAGATTAATGAGGTCCTATAAGTTTATTTATCTTCATGGTTTTTATTTTTTCCTCGATGGAGCTGCACAAGATCCTGTAGAACTTAACTAATGATTACATAATTATTTTGAAGCTCAATAATTCATTGCTAGAAGCCAATATTGTGGCACAGTGGGTTAATCCAGGGCTTGTGAGACAGCATCCCATATGGGGAACAGAGGTTCAAGTCCCAGATGCACCACTTCTGATCTGGCTCCCTGCTAATGCACCTGAGAAAGCAGTGGAAGATGGCCCAAGTACATGGGCCCCTGCCACCCATGTGGGAGACCCAGATGGAGGTCCAGACTCCTGGCTTCAGCCTGGGTCAGATCTGGATCTTGGTGGCCATTTGGGGAATGAATCAGCTGATAAAAGGTCTCTTTCTCTCTCTTTCCCTCTCTGTGACTTTGCCTTTCAAATGAATAAATTAAAAAAAAAAAAAGAATCCAGGGACTGGTGCTGTGGCGTAGCGGGTAAAGCCATCATCTGCAGTGCCAGCATCCCATATGGGTGCTGGTTTGAGTTCCAGCTGCTCCACTTCCAATCCAGCTCTCTGCTGTGGCCTGGGAAAGCAGTGGAAGATGCCCAAGTCCTTGGGCCCCTGCCCCCCATGTGGGAGACCTGGAGGAGGCTCCTGGCTTCAGATTGGTGCAGCTCTGGCCATTGTGGCCAATTGGGGAGTGAACCAGCAGATGAAAAACTTTTCTGTCTTTCTCTTTGCCTCTTCTTCTCTGTGTAACTCCGACTTTCAAATAAACAAATAAATCTTAAAAAAAAAATGATGTGAATGCAGTCATAATAAAATCTATAAAGACCTATAACTTTGCTTAGTGAATCACATTGCCTGAGTTTTCTGGGTCTCTGGTTCTACGAATGCCCATTTGGACTTCTTGATTTGATGAAAGATGCATGCATAAAGCATAAATTTCCTGGTTGTGTGAGATAAATCATTATAAGCATAAATTGGGAAAGAGCAAAAAAGTTTTCTCCTCCAGTCTTCGTTGCTGTTGGGAGGGCTGTGGTTTTTGCTAAAGCTGACAAACTGGACAGTACATATTTTTCGTTGTTTCAGGTCATGTAAATTTTTCTAAATAAATGGTTTCTGCTTGCCAAGCCTTAGCCAATAACACTGACATTTTCTCAGTCCACGAAGCTTACCACATGGATTACATCTATGCATTACTCACACAACACAATCATTGGTCCATATGCCAGAATGAAATATGATTTTACAGTTGCCTTGAGAGCATACATTTCCAGCTCTGGTTGCATGTAGAAGGAGGCCAATTTGCAGTTTTTATTTTCTTACACAGATTCCAACACATTCACCTCATGCAGAAGCACATGCTTCACAGCCCGGTTCATTTGTGCTGGGAAACCCTTGCTTCTCTTCAGACAATCTGTCACCTATTTTAAAAAAGAGGAACACTGCACTGGTGTGCATTGTTAAAGCAAAAAAACAGGTCCAAAGGAAAAATGTGTCTTGGAAATCCTTCACTGATTTGTTTTTGTAGAACAGCTGGAGGTGAGGCCCCTGTACTAATCACGTCCAGTTGCTCCTGGTCAAGTTGCACATTCAGGAAATTCATAATTAGGTGGTTATATCCCCTGAGTTTCCCCTGGAGCACTCTTTATAACTCTCGATTTGTCTTTTTCCCTGTCATTCAAACCACTTCCCCACCCCCAACAGAGAAAAGTAGTCATGAAAGGGAAGGGGAGGTTGAAATTGAATTTTAAATAGTGTGGTGATGCCGCTTAAAATAAACCAAATCTTCATGATTGTTCTTCATTCTTAGAAAGAAGAGCAGCTACAGCATGTATATATAGTAACATCTGTGTAGTTCTCAGAAACATTAAAAAAACAATTAGAAGGAGTTTTCTCCTTAAAGATATGCTCTGGGAAGTTCATCTGCTTATGTTTAAATTTCAAAGACTGTGGATTTAAGGTCAAATGGTACGACGCAGAGTTCAAGTTTTAAATTCTAACACTGCGTGTAAATTGTGTACATGTCTTTCTGCTGTCTGCTTCCCCACTCCTCCCCCACTTGGAGATATTCAATAAAGAATACAATACTGTCATTTGTAGCTTGAGTGCGTATCAATCCCTTGTTGATCAGTAACAAGTTCCTCAGTTCTTTACCCAAATACCTGGCTTTTAATGTGTATTCTGAACAAGCATGGATTCCTGGGATCGTTAATATCTTATTAGGAGGCAGTTTTCGGGAAGTAAGGGCAGACATGCCACCTAAGCTGAGCCGTGGGGAGGGGTTTGCAGCATTGTTTTTCTTCTGGTCCTCTATAACTAGTGTTTAAGTCACTGATTTAATGGAAATAAACAGAGGTTCAAGTGTTACATACTAGTCAAGCAAAAGTAAAATAAAACAGAGTGCCTCAGAAAGCTAAACAGAATTACCATGTAACCCAGCAATTCCACTCCTAGACATATACCCCAAAATATTGAAAACAGGTACTCAAAAAATCCTTGTACCCAAATTTTTTAACATCACTATTTACAACAGCCCCAAATTGGGAACAGCCCAGATGTGTCACAATGGATAAATGGATAAACAAATTTTGGTTGATACATATAGTGAAATCATTCTGTCATATAAAAGCATGCTGTAATGTGGATGAACCTTGAAAATATTCTAAGTGAAAAAAGCCAGATTTCACTTATATGATATAAATAGAATAGATAAAATTTTAGAGACAGAAAGCAGTTTTGGGATTGCCAAGAGCTGGCACAAGAAAAGGATAGAGAATCACTGCTTAATGGCTGTGGAGTCTTAGGGGTGATAAAAACATTTTCAAGCTAGATAGAAGTGGTTTGCACAATGCTGTGAATGTATTAGAAGTCACTGGGTTGTTAACTTTAGGATGCCTAATCTTCTGTTGTGTGAATTTTATCTTAATTAAAAAGTAAAACAAAACAACAATAAACATTTCTTGTAAGGACCCAGTATGTCTTAGATGCTGGAATCTGATGTTCTAGAGAGTTGTAGGTGGGACCACAATACAGCAAAACAATCCAGCTGTTCTTCACTTTTTCCAGAAGTTAATTACAAATGTTAAATCTTAAGAACAAGACTTGAAAGCATGGCAATAAGCATTTTCATATGTTCTCTCAAACTAAATTCTTAGATGAAAATAATATATAAAATATTAAGTGCATTCTGTGCTCCACTTTCAAATTCTACATCTGATGTACAAGTCCAATTACTGTGTCATGAAGGTTTAATGCAAATTCAATATGTTTCGTTTATTAACTAATATCTCCTATCAAATGGAAACTCTTCCTCTGCTAGGAACCTTTTCTCCGACTTCCATTTCACTAAACATAAATTGGTGACACAGGGATGCTGACACAGTCTTTTCTTAAGGAAGAAGAAACATTACAACAAGAAAGAAAAGGCAAGTGGCATTTTGAGCTAAATTTTAAGAAGAATACACACTTGCACAAATAAAATTTTAGAAAACAAGAAGGCACACAAAGCCAAAGAATAAAATGTACAACATTAGGCATGAAAGTTGCCTCAGAAAATTGGATCTCTGGATGCAGAAGTATGAAACAACACCCATACCTCACTTTTTATATAAAAATCAACTCAAAATGGATCAAGAATCTAAATCTACAACCTGATATCATCAATTACTAGAGGAGATCATTGGGAAAACTGCAAGACATTGGCACAGGCCCCAGAAATCAAAGCCTAAATAGACAACTGGGATTACACCAAGCTGAGAAGCATCTGCACTGCAAAGGAAACACTCAGCAAAGTGAAGAGGCAACCAACAGAATGGGAGAAAATATTTGCAAACTGTGCAACTGATGAAGGGCTAATATCCTGAATCTTTAAAGAGCTCAAGAAACTCAACAACAACAAAACAAACAATCCAGTTAAAAAATAGGCAAAGGGCTTGAGCAGGTATTTTTCAAAAGAGGAAATTCAAATGGACAACAGACTCATGAAAAAATGCTCAGGCTCATAGCCATCAGGGAAATGTAAATCAAAACCAGTCAGATTTCACCTCACCCCAGTTACAATGACTCTCATATGGATATCAGCAAATAATAAATGCTGGCAAGAATGTGGGGCAAATGTATCCTAATCCACTGTTGGTGGGAATGTAAACTAGTACAGCCATTATTGAACACAGTATGGAGACACCTCTGAAAGCTGAAAATAGATATAGAATATGACCAGCAATCCCATCCCTGGGAATTTACCCAAGGGAAATGGATAAACAAATGGGTATACTCTTTCAGTATATGAAAGTTACCTGTATCCCATGTTTACTGCAGTTCAAATCACAATTGCTAAGATATAGAATCAAACTTGATGTCTATCAACAGATCACTGGACAAAGAAATTATAGTACACACACACACACACACACACACATTATGGAATACTACTCAGCTATAGAAAAGAATGAAATCCTGTCTTTCGCAACAAACTGGATGCAAATGGGAATGTTTATACTTAGTGAAATAAGCCAGTCCCAAAAGACAGATATCATATGTTTTCCCTGATTTCTGGTAACTAACAGAGTACCAAGAATGTAATGTATAGAAGTAAAATTGATATTCTGCGCTTCGATGACTGTTGACAGTCCTTGTCTCTACTGTTGAGGAACAGTAGTATTTTTCTTCATACTATTTGATTGAACTCTTTACTTAGTTTGGGGTTAATTTTATGAGTATAAAGTAAACTGAAAGCAGATCATTGTAAAAATTAATAGAGGGGATAACATAAAGGAAGAGGAAGGGTAGGATCATGGGTGGGAGGGAGGGTAGAGAGTGAAGTATTGCTATGTTCCTAAATCTGAACATATGAAATTCATGAACTTTGTTTACCTTAAATAAAAAAGAAAGGAAAGGAAGAAAGGAAGGAAGGAAGGAAGGAAGGAAGGAAGGAAGGAAGGAAGGTGCCCTCAGTCCATAGGAGTAAATGTGTATGTAATTCTTTGCCTCCAGGAGTGGCTACACAGGTAGACAATGGATCACCTATCTTCAGGGAGAGCATGAGAAGATGGGGCACAGACAAGCTTCCTACTGCTGCCTAGACCAGGCACTTATAGCCTGCCTGATCGCACCATGTGGGCCCTGATGGGCAGAGACTCCCCACACCGCCACCACTGATGTGTGACAGCAACTGGAGTGGAGATTTGGTGAGCAGATCACTCAAGCCCAGGCAGCTAGGGAGGGAACTTGTTGAATATTCAGAACAGGATCTTAGAGGAGAGAACACAAATTTGAACAGAAAAGATACAGGGAGTAACTAAGAGGATAGAAGTGCTTCACAAAAGAATCGTTCTGAATTATTTTTAGAAAAATTAGATTTTAAAACTTCAATGGTGAAGAAAATGCTTACTGTCCAAATCCAACTAATAGTCTGGAGACAATACAGGAAAAACATATCAAAGCTCAGGGCGTATGCATGTACACATACGCACATGGACATAATGAGCATAAAGATGAGGGAGAAGTTTAAGGGAACTGACATGGGAAAAATTTGAGTTCAAAGAGGAAAAATGATGGACATATCGGAAAACAAAGCAAGCAAACACAAAAGATTCACCTGAATTTGAAGAAAGTTTCAGGCAGGAATGAGAAAAGTTCACATATGTACGTATACATATGGCTTTACATATCCTGGTGACATTTTTGAACTCCAAAGATACAGACAAAAATCTTACTCTTTCTGTGCCGAAACTTAGCAATTATAAAGGAGAGAAAATGTGACTGGCTCTGGCATTGTGGTGTAGCAGATAAAGCCTCCGCCTGTGAGGCCAGCATCCCATATGGGTGCCAGGTGCAGTCCCAGCTGCTCCAGTTCCAATTCAGCCTCCTGCTCATGGCCTGGGAAGGCAGCAGAGGATTACCCAAGTGTTTGGGCCCCTGTACCCACGTGGGAGACATGGAGGAAGCTCCTGGCTCCTGGTTTCAGTCTTCCTCAGCCCCGGCTGTTGCGGCCATCTGGGGAATGAACCAGTGGATTGAAGACCTTTTTTTCTTTCTCTCTCTTTCTCTGTAACTCTGACTTTGAGTTAAATAAACATATCTTTTTTAAAAAAACAAAGAATTTGATTGGCATTGAAATTCTTTTCAACACTGGAAGTTAGAAGACAGTAGAATTTATTTTTCACTTAAAAATCTTTTTCACCTGTCAGGGTGAGAGAAAGGTATTTGCAGATATGTAAGGATTCGGAGAAGTCATACACATTATTCATCTGAGAAAAATACTAGAAAAAGACTTTACAACAACAGGCAAAACAGACTTGAAGGGGAGAGAGAGCCTTAGTGAGTAATGAACCTGGGCTATCTAATTACAAACAACTCGATGATGATAGGCTGGGGCAGTGTAACCTAAGTACTAAATAAAGACCCTAGAAATAGAGAAGGAAGGAAACTTCCAAAAATAATGTGGAATTTGAAGAACTAAGCCACCTCAGCATATTGAAGTCTTGTGGTGAGGAGGGGTGGGAAGGAAGCAAAACATATTCAGAAAGGCTTCATTTCTTGGGAGGAGAGTGAGAAGGAAATTGCAATACAAGTCTTCAAGTTGAATGTCATGGGTGAGGATAGGTAGCAATTGACAAAATTTAAAAGGTCTGCAAAATCTCAAAGCAAGCGTAGTGATATTAGTACTAGATAACATGAAATTTGAATTTAAAATCTAAACAGAATAAAGCAGGATACTATGTAATGATAAAAAATAATTTATGAAGGAAATAAAGTCATAACTTTGCATGAGCATACATACAATGCAAAAATTATTGGAAATAGAACTCAAAATAATATGGTAAAAATATGAATAGTAGAATCAGTTCTGATAGGTAAACAGATAACAGAGAGAGGAAATAACTAGTAAAGTTGTGAAGCTTGGTTTCATATGGACACAATTGGTCCTCATTTTTTGTGCATTTGTCTACTTGCTAAAATTTACTTGTATCCTCCAAAAAATACCCAGGATCCTTTTGCAGTCATTCATGGATAAGCACGGAGTAGCAAAACACTAAGACCACTAATGTGCACGGTCCCAAACAAAGTTAAAGAACAGGACATTTTGGAGTGATATGGTCACAAGCCAAGAAGGCCAAGGAGATTCTACAGCCCCCAGAAGGAGCACAGCATTACCAGCGCCTTGAATTTGGACCTTGGCCTTCAGAATGATGAGACAATGCATTTCTGTTGTTTTAAGCAACCCGCTTTGTGAAATGCATGGTAGCCTCGGGAAACTCACTGACCACAGAAGCAGTAAGTTCAGCAGATGAAGACCACATAGAACATGGCATTTTAGGTGCTGCGTTGTTAGCATCTGAAACAGTGGTGGGCTGCTGCCTCAGTCCGAGGAGCAGAAGTGTGCTACTTCATCATCCATCGGTCTGGCCAGGGCGCCACAGCTAGCCCGGGAGCTCCCAGTGCTCCCAGAGAAAAGTCTCAGAATGTTACCCAGGATGAAATCTGGTGAATCCGACAGATCACAGCTACTGTGACATTTCTGCCGCTGTTGGAAGTTTCGTGTTCATTTGATCTACTGATTTATACAGACGAAGAGTTGGTTCCTGAAAAATGGGGAGACTCCAGGCCACAGTTCATTACAATTCTGCGGAAGCCCTTCTCCATTAATTTACTACAACTATCCACAAAGTAAATAGTATGCCGACCTACAAAATTCCTGTCAATGACTGATGAAGAGATGAGGAAAATAATGTAATTCTCAAGTGTGATTTTCCCCTAAAGTAAACTGCAGTTGATAGATTTTATTTCGCTGGTTAAGTTTTAGATGTCGAAAACCAACATTATACTACAATGAATTGTGCATAATTGTTCCATTTTGGGGGTATCTGTCGACTTACCATAGGGTTACATTTTTTTTTTTTTTTTTGCACATCTTGTCAAAGGAAAAAGCAGATTCCATCAGCATTGTAATGCCTGTTCTTTCAAAGTAGCAACTATAGATAGAAAGCCTTTTATGAAGCAAAATACTTAAGTAAAGTAAATCGACATTTTGGTCAAGTAGCTTGATTCAGGTCATAGAGAGGGAAACACACATAAATATAAAATACAGTAAGAGAAGTCTGAACAGTCAAATTCTTTCTTTAGATCTTGAAAGTATAATCCCAAAGTAATAAAAATGTTGCTTGTTGGATCCTCCTGTCAATTATTTCACTGTATAGTTCTGTATTGAAGATTTCTTTTTCTTTTTTTTTTTTTTTTTGACAGGCAGAGAGGACAGTGAGAGAGAGAAACAGAGAGAAAGGTCTTCCTTTGCCATTGGTTCACCCCCCAATGGCCGCCGCGGCCAGCGCACCACACTGATCCGAAGCCAGGAGCCAGGTGCTTCTCCTGGTCTCCCATGGGGTGCAGGGCCCAAGCACTTGGGCCATCCTCCACTGCACTCCCGGGCCACAGCAGAGAGCTGGCCTGGAAGAGGGGCAACCGGGACAGAATCCAGCTCCCCGACTGGGACTAGAACCCGGTGTGCTGGCACCGCAAGGCGGAGGATTAGCCTATTGAGCCACGGCGCCAGCCCTGAAGAAGATTTCTAATTATTTCATTTTAATGTATATTGAGCCCATGAAGCAATGAATAGTTCTACTGTTTAGTTTCCTGTGATACAGAACTCTCATTTTTTATGTTTTATAAAGTCAAGACTTAAATGGCAATGAGAAATAGTTAAATGTGTATGTTTTTTTTTTTAAAAAAAGATTCCATTTTAATGAAATATTCAGAAAAGGCAAATATATAGTCAGAAAATTAGACCAGTGGTTGCCAGGGCTGAGACTGGAGAAGAAATTGACTAAGTGAGAATGAGAAAATGTTCTGGGACAATGGAAACACTGGAAAAATGGATTGTGGTGACAGAGGCACAATTATAGATTTACTAAAAACACTGAATTGTTCATTTCCACTGGGGGTATTATATAGGATGTATATTAAACCTTAATAACTATTAGAAAAGTAAAACCAAAAAAATATAGAAATAAATTTGACTAGCATGTGAAGAACTTATGACAATTGTAAAATAATTTTCTCCCAATTATTATTATTAATATTATTATCTCACAACTTTACTGGTATGGGGGAAATTTTAACTAAAATGGGAAATCCCTAAGATTTATATATATCTATACAAACAGATGCATATTCATAAATAAAATTTTATTTTTTAAAAAAGATGTATTTATTTGAAAGGCAGAGTCAGATGGAGAGAGAGAAAACAGTGGTCTTCCATCTGCTGGTTCACTCCTCAAATGGTCACAACAACCAGGGCTGGGCCAGGCCAAATCCAGGAGCCAGGAGCCTCTCCCGGGTCTCCCATGTAGGTGCAGTGGCCCAAGCAATCAGGCCATCTTCTGCTGCCTTCCCAGGCATACCAGCAGGGACTTGAAGTGGAGCAGCAGGCTGGGACTCCAGCTGACGCCAGAATAGGATGCTGGAGATGCAGGCAGCCGTTTAACATGCTACACTATAGCACCAACTCCCACGTATTTATAAATAAAATTTTAAAAATCTTTATGGCCAGGGCCGGCTCTGTGGCGTAGCAGGTAAAGCCGCTGCCTGCAGTGCTGGCATCCCATTTAGGGACCGGTTCAAATCCTGCATGCTCCACTTCCTATCCAGCTCTCTGCTATGGCTTGGGAAAGCAGTAGAAGATGGCCCAAGTCCTTGGGCCCCTGCACCCACATGGGAGACCTGGAAGAAACTCCTGGCTCCTGCCTTTGGATTGGCGTAGCTCTGGCCATTGTAGCCAATTGGGGAGTGAACCATTGGATAGAAGACCTCTCTCTCTGCCTCGCTTTCTCTCTCTGTGTAGCTCTCTGACTTTCAAATAAATAAATAAACCTTTAAAAAACCTTTATGGCCATAAAAATCATAAATAAAATTGACTGTGAAAATAATGTATTAGAAGGAAATTTATAGCAGATGCCAAAGCATGAGTACTCATATTTCTAATAATGCAAGGTCATCTTACACATTAACAAGGAAATGACAGTCTAACAGGAAGGTGGGCAATGAATATGAAGAGCAAATAGAAATGAATAAATATATTTTATTATTTTTAATGTATATTCAGTTTCTAAAAAAATGTTTAGAAAGGCATAGGGACAGGGAAAGAGAGAGAGAGAGATTTTCCATCTGCTGGTTCACTCCCCAAATGCCCACTAGAGGAACCTGGAATTCAACCGAGGTCTCCCACTTGGGTGGGAGGTACCCACGTACTTAGCCATCACCTGCTGCCTCCCGGGGTGAATATTAGCAGGAAGCTGGAATCAGAAGTGGAGCTGGGACTCAAACCCCAGGACTCCAGTAGGAGCTACAAGCAGCATTTTCAGCATGGTGCCAAATGCCTGCCCCTCCCCTTTCTAATAGAGAATCGATCAGTAGGTTGCTTCTCTGAAGCCGGATGAACATCCTGTTCCCCAACTTACCTTTCATCGCATGGGTCTGGTGTCCATTGGTAATCTTTGCCTAGTTCTGTTACCACAAATGAGTCTATTTCTATTGTTTAAAACGTAATTGAGGCCGGCGCCGTGGCTCAACAGGCTAATCCTCCGCCTTGCGGCGCTGGCACACCGGGTTCTAGTCCCGGTCGGGGCGCCGGATTCTGTCCCGGTTGCCCCTCTTCCAGGCCAGCCCTCTGCTGTGGCCCAGGAGTGCAGTGGAGGATGGCCCAGGTGCTTGGGCCCTGCACCCCATGGGAGACCAGGAAAAGCACCTGGCACCTGGCATCCTGCCATCGGATGAGCACGGTGCGCCAGCCGCAGCGCGCCGACCGCAGCGGCCATTGGAGGGTGAACCAATGGCAAAGGAAGAACTTTCTCTCTGTCTCTCTCTCTCACTGTCCACTCTGCCTGTCAAAAAAAAAAAAAAGTAATTGAGCGCCTTGAATCGGTTTTAAAACCCTATGTTTGTTGCAGATTTTGGAGGCTGAAAGACCTACATAGTGGCTTCCTTTCTCCTTAACAGGGCCTATGTCGACTACAAATAAAGAGGCTTACTTCATGCTTGCTCATTTTCTCCACAACTGAAGTGAACACAGCTGACATTTTATGTTTTCTCTTAAACTCCCCAACACTTCCAGAAAAAAAAAATACAGCACATGAGCCAATGAGACAATACATTACACTTTGTATTTTGGCATTTGTATCAGCCATATTGATTAGTAAAAGTAACCAGAATAAAATTATTAATCTAGTTTCTATTTTTCTACACTTGACAGTTGCTTTTTAAAGTTTTTGCCAAAGGCTGGTTCAATGATATTATCCACAAGTAGTGTTTTTCTGAGTATGACATTAAAAGGCTGTCTCCATAAAATAAATTAGGAAATTTCACAATACCACATTTTTTTACTGTCTGGTTTTTGATGTCAAATACTTGGATTCTCTGAAAATAAACTAGACTCTTCTGAGTAAATGTGAGGAGCACAATGTAAATTAATCTCAGTTCAAATTGCATCACCTAAAATCACTTTTCCAGAAAATCATCACTTACACAAAAGAGCCTTAAAGTTTGTTCAGATCATAAGTTTCTTGCTTTGTTGCTCTAGCAAAGATTTCACTGGCAGGCAGACGTTTGGCAGAGCAGTTAAGACACTGCTTGGGACACCTGCATCCCACATCAGAGGGCCTGGGATTGAGTGTCAGCTCTGCTGCTGATTCCAGATTCCTCCCAGTGTGCACCGTGAGAGGCAGCAGGTGAATGCCCACATCCTTGGGTTTCTGCCATGTGCGAGACCAGTTGGAGTTCTGGATTCTTGGCTTCGGCCTGGCTCAGTCCTGGCTGTTGTGAGCATTTGAGGAATGAACCAACAGACGGAAGATCTTTCTGTCTCTGTTTCATTTCTGTGCCTTTCAAATAAAATATAAATAAATCAAGAAAATTGTTTTAAAAGATTTAAGTGAAACTAATCAAGCAAGGTGATTTTTTATTTGTAATGAGAATAGAACCTAAATTCCACACTATTCTATTGTAAAGAATCACTTTGGATATAAGGTATAAACTCTTAGCATGATGGACTCTTCAGGATTTTAATTCTATGAAAAAGTGTTTAATCAGAATGTTTCACACAGTTTAGTGATAGGCATTAAGAGATCTCACTGAGGAATTAGGTGGATATTTTAACTTTATGACAAAAAAATTTGATTTTTGTTTCCTCCACTTTGAATTGGAGGTGATTTTAAGTTCACAGAGTTAAACAAAGAAAATTTTTCATACGCCAGGATGTTGTAGCAGATAAAATGAAGAATTCAGCCTCAGAGGTTTGGCCTTTGGTCTCAGCTCAGCTGTGTGGTATCTCCACAGGACGTGTTTTGCCAGGTTGTCAAAAAGGCAGTTAAATTAAAGGGTAAGAGTGTCATCTTGCAGTTGGTGCTGTGGCATAGTGGGTAAAGCCACAGCCTGCGGTGCCGGCATCCAATATGGGCGCTGATTTGAGTCCCAGCTGCTCCACTTCTGATCCAGCTCCCTGCTAATGTGCCTGGGAAAGCAGCAGCAGATGCCCCAAGTGCTTGGACCCCTGCACCCATGTGGGAGACCTGGAAAATGCTCCTGATTTTGGCCTGGCCCAGCCCTGGCTGTTGCAGCCATTTGGGGGAGTGGTGGATGGAAGACCTTTCTCTCTTTCTTTCTTTCTTTCTCTCTCTCTCTCTCCCTCCCTCGTCCCCTTTAACTCTTTCAATTACATAAATAAAATCTTTAAAAAAGACAGAAAGAAAGAAAGAAAAAACTTGACTGGCACTGAAATTCTCCTGTCTCTCCCTTCCCCCACCCCCTGTAACTCTGATTTTCAAATAAATAAATAAATCTTAAAAAAATAAAAGTGTCATCTCTTTTCCTGTTTAACATCTAATACTGGTAGGTCAGTGATGTTTGTGTACCCATAAAAATGGTACCATGTAATTCATTCAAAACCATGAACTGGGAGTCTGACTGCCTTGTCCTAAATGGGAATATGGGGGAACAGAGTGTCCACAACGACCAAACAACTGATAGCATCTCACACTCACCACTTTCTACCTTTTACGTGGACTTTTAAAAATATATATTTTACTAGTTTTCTTGTTATTCCCATTAGAATATATTACTAAAAATAGGAACTTTCTCTCTTTCTTCTATAATCCCATGTAACTATTATCTGGAAGAAGTACCAGGAACATTGTAGTCACTCTATAAATTATTCAGTGAGAACATGGATATATCTCATACTTTATGTAACTAGGAGCTATACTAGGCTTAAGGAATACAGAAATGAAAAAAAATGGAATTAGTCATTGCTCTCGTGGAGCATGCCTACAGTCAAGGAGGAACAATTTGCACACACAACACACATGGATAAAACATACATATAGGGGCTGGTGCTGTGATGTATTAGGTTAAGCCTCCATCTGCAGCACTGGCATCTCATATCGGCTCCAGTTCAAGTCCCAGATATTCCACTTCCCATCCAGCTCTTTGCTTACGGCCTGGGAAAGCATTGGAAGATGGCCCAAGTCCTTGGGTCCCTGCACCCACATGGGAGACCCAGAAGAAGCTCCTGGCTTCTGATCAACCCAGCTCCAACGCGGTGGTCATATAGGGAGTGAGCCAGTGGATGGAAGATCTCTCTCTCTGTCTCTCCTTCTCTGTCTGTAACTCTGCCTCTCAAATAAATAAATAATGTTTAAATATATCTATATATATTTATATGAGGACACTTAAAATTCATGAAAGTAGAATTAAAAGATGTTCATTTTGGTGACAAACATTTTTGAAATGCATGACTTTTTCAGAATAAGCATTTCCATAAACTTTTTAAAGACCCTGCATATATATATATAATGTATGTATGTATATATATGGATTTCAATATTTTTGCACCAAAATAAATGTATATTCAATCACATTTTCCATAAACTTTAATTTTTTTAAAAAAAATTCTGAATGAGAGAGAGAAGAGGGTAGAGAGAGAGAAAGTGCTTCCACCCACTGGTTCATTCCCAAAATGTCTGCAACATCCTGGGCAGGGTCAGGCTGAAGTAGGGAGCCAAGAACAAAACCCAGATCTCCCACATGGTGGCAGGAACCCAATTACTTGAGTCACCACTACTGCCTCCCAGGATCTGCATTAGCAGGAAGCTGAAATCAGGAGCCAGAGCCAGGAACAGATGTAAGGCACACTGATGGAGGATGCGAGCATTTAAACCACTCTCTTAGGTCAAATGGGTTTCCCGCTACAGTCTTTTAAAATTATACAATGTATTTTGTAAAAGTATAATTAGAGCCAAACACTGTTTTCCAGCATTTTACCAATCTGTCTTTATTTGGCACACCTCTCTCACACAAAACTTTTTATTGAATGACAACGTCAGAAGTCTATTTTGGAAGGACAAGTTACGTCACTGGGACCCACATCTCTTGCCCAGTTTGGGAGTCAGGAATAAGAAACAAAATAAGAGAGCAACTAACAAAAAGCAAAATAAATACTTAAGTGGGGGCTTTTATTAACCAACATTCTGTTCTCTAAAATGCTGGAAAGCAGTGCTATAATTATATTTCAATAGATGAGAGATAAAATGTTTGTGATGAATGGATAATTTATACTTTATACATACAAATATAATTTTTCCATTATTAGGTTTCAGTGACAGTTAAAATGCAATAAGGACTAGGAAATAACACTTCAGCTTTTATGTCGTTGTTGTTGAATCAGATTCTTTTTAAAAAGCAGCCCATCTCCTTAATTGCTATGTTTTCTGTTTTCTATATTGCATTTTATTTCCTTTCACAATCAACTAAACAGTTTTGTTTTCCAGTGCTTCAACAAGATGAGTCACTTTTCGTCTTCGCTTATTTTAGTAAAAAATGTGAAAGCCGTTCACTCTGTGTTTTCTATGTGGTAGTGAACATGACAACCCACACTTCATTTCTTGGTTTGTCATAAATGAGGTACTTGACATTTCTTGAATACCTCACATGGGAAATCTCAAATTTCTCTATACTTATGAATTTGCTAATCTTTGCTTCCTTGTCTTTTTTTTTTTTTTTTTTTTTTTACAATGCATGCAAGTTAAGCAGGTCTGGGTGAGTGGCACCTACCTTTTGTGTGCTACTGCAACCTAGGAACAAAGTAAGCTTTGAGGAGACTCCAGTCCATCAGAATTCTACCTTAGCAGTGAAAAAAAGGGAAAAAATTTTTTCATGCTCATGGGGGTAATCAAACCACTGGGTCTCACTGTTCTTCACTTCATACAGCTCAATGTGGTACTCTATTAAAAAAATTTTAGATGTCTAATGAGTATCTGAATTGTCAATTTTATATTACTTTACTGAGATGTCACATTTACTTCTGGATATCTTTGTGATAACAATAGATGGCTACTAGTTTGGGTATTTTAATTAAAAATCTTTTAAAAGATTTACTTATTTATTTAAAAGGCAGAGTTACAGGAAGAGACAGAGGAAAAGACAAAGAGATCTTCCATCAATTCTTTCACTGTCCAAATGGTTGGGATGGTTGAGGTTGGGCCAAGCTGAAGCCAGGAGTCAGGCACTCCATTCAGGTCTCCCACATGAGAAGCTGGGGCCCAAGTGCTTGGACTGTCTTCTGATGCTTTCCAAAGAGCATCAGCAGGAAGCTGGACTGGAAGTGGAGCAGCTGGACTTGAACTAGCACTCTGATATGTGATGCTGGCATTGCAGGACGTGGCTTAATGTGCTGCATCGCATTGCCAGGCCCTAGCCTGAGGTTTCAGCATACATATTCAATTTGGTGATATTATTGCTTTGGTCACTAATGATGAGATGGAAAAGTCTTTACAGCAGGTTTTCCAGCTGTATATATCAACAATATATATCAACATTTCATAAATCATCCTTGTTGATAATTAATCCTCCTATTATATGTGGAGGTGATACTTGAGTACCTCACAGAGGGGCTGCTGCAATCCCTCCCTTTCAGAGCCAACAGTGTTTCATAGGAAGAGCTGAAGAACAATGGATTGTTGTGTGCTAGAGAAGTGAACTGACAGAAAACGACCTCTTACCGTGAATGCAAGTGAATAGATGCATATATCATCCGGACATGTCAGATGTGGCAGAGGGTCTCTAACTTGCTTATTACTTCACCCACCCTTGCATCTATGTCTACGTTAGCAGTTAGCTCTCTTTTGTCCACTTCTCACCATCGCATCTTTTATCTGCTTTACTTGAGTCTATCTGCAACCATCTTTTATTCTTCCTTGTTTGTTCCCTTTTTCTTCTCCTCATCCCAGGTTGTTCACATACACTGACCAGAAAGTATATTTCAAGTGTATGTTTTATGATTTCTGACATTTTCTCTATGAAAATTTTATTTTTTGCTGACAGTTGTAAAATAAGATTAGTAAAATTCCTTAAATTTCATTGATTTAACAACTTTTCAATTCTGCGTAGATTTTTTCAACATTTTGTTGTTTCAAAAATCATTCATTTACTATTATTTTTTAAGGGGGGGGAGGGAGGGAGGGAGGGAGATAGACAGACACAGAGAAGCTCCCATTTGCTGATTCAGTACTCAAATGCCCAGGAAATGGGAACTCAATTGAGACCTTCCATGTGGGTGGCCAGGACCCAACCACTTGAGCCATCACTGCCACCTCCCAGGGTACAGGGAGCTGGACTAAAGAGCAGAGCTGGGATTCAAACCCAGGCACTTGAATATGGGTTATGGGAATCCCAACTTATGTCTCAGCCGATGTGCCAAACACCTGCCCCATGGATCCAGATTTTTATGTGCAGTTGTACTTTAGTTGAAAAAGGGTTCCTTCTTTAGATTTGTCTACTCACTTCTCTAACAGAGTTCATCATAGGCAGGTGTCTAGTGATTCTTGGATAAAGTTCAATCTCCACATACAGAATTCTTACCAGCAAACTTCACAGGTGCTCTCACAGCATGCAACATCCCAGATGCACGTGGGCATTCATTAAGACGTCAGTCTCCAAAGGGAGCTGCTGATCAGCTTTTACTCACTGGGGTATCAGTATCTTGATGGTAATGGTCAGGTGGAGTCTAGCATGATGAGATTTCTATGTATAATACCTAGAGGAGTGCTCTCATATTGTAGGAACACCCAAAAGCAGTACATACTTTATATCACATGCTTCTGTTCAGTCAACTCTAGCACAGCCCCCTTCCAACAGTTCACCTGGGGACTTGCTAACACAGGCCTCTGCTCTGGGTGTGCGAAGTGAAACCTGAGACATCGCCTTGCCAATGAGCTCCCCCAGGTGATGCTGTGGTGGCTGGTTGGTGGGTCACACATCGAGCAGTTTGAAGATCTAAAGGCAATAGGGTTTTGTCTCAAAACTTTTGTCATCATCTTTAAGTTTCCTCTCATTTAGGAGCTATGGATAAGCCTCAGCTAGGTGGCCTGTGCTGGGATCTCTGGGTTTGCTGCAGGGCTTTGATACTGAGGCTACAAAGTCCTTGATAGTGACTTGTCAACCGTAAGAGCAGCTGCTGACTGCTAATCTGTGTGTTATTTGGATGCTGGTTCTGGCAACTGCATTCTCTGCGACTCCAGTTTTCTTTGTTTTGCTGCAGATATAGATGGTGGTTTGAGGGGGATGGTGAGAAGAATTATTTTTTGCTTTCTTTCTTTCTTTTTTTTTTTTTTGGACAGGCAGAGTGGACAGTGAGAGAGAGAGAGAGAGAGAGAAAGGTCTTCCTTACATTGGTTCACCCCCCAATGGCTGCTGCAGCCGGCACACTGCGCTGATCCGATGGCAGGAGCCAGGTGCTTCTCCTGGTCTCCCATGGGGTGCAGGGCCCAAGCACTTGGGCTATCCTCCACTGCACTCCCTGGCCACAGCAGAGAGCTGGCCTGGAAGAGGGGCAACCAGGACAGACTCCGGTGCCCCGACTGGGACTAGAACCTGGTGTGCCGGTGCTGCAGGCAGAGGATTAGCCTATTGAGCTACGGCAGCGCCGGCTTATTTCTTGCTTTCTGTGTGTACTTGTAATACTTCCTGTGTGGTGTCAGTGGTGGCTCAGGACAATGCCTCCAAATTGTGGAGATCTTGAATTATGTTATTTCATTGAATTCTCACAAACATTATGTGATGCAATTAGTATTAATATCATAATTTCCATCTTAGGAATGAGAAAACAGATTTTCCCCATATTTCCAGGCCTCTTACATGATCACAAAGGTAGTAAAGGGCAGACATGAGATTCATGGACTCACATTATGATACCAGGTCTAGTGTTTTCTATTGTACTTTGTTGTGAATGAATTATGCCAGTAGCGAAATGGGCTATTCATCTTTTGGGGGGGGGGTCTCTACATTTTGGCACATGCATCAAGCTATTTTCCTTTGATTGTTCATTGGTCTACTACAATACTTCCTCCTGTGTCTGAAGAGTTAGCATCAACAACAACTTGAAAATCTTTACAGAATGTTGACTTGAGTCTGAAAAAGATCATTTCTTGGCTTTAAGATAAAGGAGGAGAATACAGTACACTAATGGAGACTGCGGGGGGCGGGAAATAAAAACGAGAATAGTTGTTAGAAGCAGGCTTACCCTCCTCCTGAGCTTAGCTCTCTGCTTCCTCATTGTTTTTGGCATTCTCTCATGGAAAGGAAAGCATATTGTTAAGCATGTGGAGTCTTATCTCCACCCATTTTAGGTACATTTCTTAATCTTTGAGACATTTTCCACATTTTGCTAAGGAACAATAATTTTTTAGAGGTCTACAATAGTCCTTGGTCAACTTACTTTTAGTCTAGAAAATAGAATACTGCTCATATCCATATTTAGATGATGTGTTTTGGGGTGGTTGAATTCACTGGGGGTTTGGTTTAAAGGCAAATGAATGGTGTGCTTGAGTTTAGTGTTTCCTTCTTTAAAATTTCAGGGGGAAAATGAGGAAATTGCTATAATTACTGCACTGATGGTTCAGTGGGGACAAAAATGTAATCCACTACACATTGGAAAGTGCAAAAGAAAGTCTTTAAAAAATCTCTCTATAAACAATTTCCTATAGCTCTCTAGGCTATTCCATGAGCAGCTGGGGTGCAGCATAAACTTGTCAGTTAAAGAGATTTTTCAGAGACATCTTTTGGTTAGAAACAGATTTCTGGGTTAATTTGTACATTTTGGGTAAATATTCAGTATTTCTGAGTATCCTCCTTCCCCAGGTCTTCTAGCCAACATTGCATGTGGACATAGTTTGCATCCCAATCCAGTCTTAATGATACTAGAGGTAGGTCAGGGAAGGGGGTTGGGGGGGACCCAATCCTGGAGCTGTCAGATTAAAATAGGCTCTTGATGGCCTCCAGGATGATGTTACTTCTTTCTCCTGGTTACAGGGAATCCTGCTGACATCTGCCACCAAAGCCTATGATTGCTAAACCCATGCCCGTTTTCTCTTTTCTTTTCCCAGCAAGTCCTAGATTGCAGGTTCTTGGATGGCAGACACAGCTGAAACAAAACATGATGTTATTTGGAAATAAGGTCATTGCAGATGTAGTTAGTTAGGATGAGGTCATCCGGAATATGTTAGGTCTCCTAATCCAACATGACTGTTGTCCTTATAAGAAGAGAGAAGATGGCATCGTTGAGAGAGTCAAAGGAGAGAACACCACATGAAACAAAGGCGGAGATTGAAGTGATGAAGTTGCAAGTGAAAGATCAATGATCACCATCAGAGGCTAGGAAGGGGCAAGGAGGGGTTCTACTCAGAGCTTACAGGCAGCCTGGTCTTGCCAACACTTTGACTTTGAACTTCTGGCCTCTAGAATTGTGTAAGAATAGACTGCTCTTCTTTGAAGCCACTTTGTTTGTGGTACTTCGTTATCACAGCTCTAGGAAACTTACAGACCTCTTATGAAGATTAGAAAGCCACACCCTTAAGGAACAGGAGTCTTGGACCCAGCTGCATATCTTATTGAAGAGAACATAGCCTGGATATCCATCCCCATTTGACTCGTTGGCCAAGGACCCATAAACCGAGAGCAAACTGCACAGCCTTATGTAGCCCTGGAGGCAGTAGCTAGGATGCAAATGTCTGAGTGCTTCCCCTTTTTTTTCTTTTCAAAGACCCAAAAATCTACTTCCCCTTTCTCTTTAGGTAGGCACAAACTTCTGTTATGTCATATCTTGAGTTATTCCCACGGCTCATGTTAGAGCTCTTTGGATGGAGCTTACTATGTTTGGCTATCAGGACTACTCTTGCTGTGAGCTAAAGATAGATTGATAGATAGATGATATAAAATTAAGCAGAGCCATAATTTTATGTTTGTAATATTTGCATGTATTTTTATGTTTTTATAATATTTATTGCTGCATTAAAAATTGTCCCCACATTTTAGCAACTTAAACCATAAACTGTTATATTCTCCCACTATTTCTGAGATTAGGAATGAATCTAGGAGTAGCTTAAATAGCTCAAGGTCTCTCCTGAGGTTGTACACTATTGCCCAGAGGTAAAGTCTCTGAACTTGACAAGGGCTGGAGGATTCATTTCCAAGATCATTCACATGGATGGTGGCAGGAGGTTTCGTTTCTTACCAGTAGGCATTTCTATTCGGCTTCTTATGCCAAGATTTCTCTGAGATCCAGTGATCGCAAAAAGGCAGTAACCAAGTCAGGAGCTGCATTTTCCTGCTGACACACCATCACTTCTTCCACATGTTACTTGTCACAGAGTAACCTTGGGAGGGACTCCCGGAGGATGTTGGGGGCCATGTTGAAGCTGTCTACCACATTTTTCTACCAGCCAAATGCCAATAGGAACAGGCCTGACATTTAAAATAGGACAATTTTTTGTTGGGTATGACTGTCCCAGGCATTGCTGGACATTTAACATCTCTGACCTTCACCTACTAAATACCTGTATAAGTCCTAGTCACTGTGACAATCAAAAGTGCCTCCAAATATTTCCAAGATGGGCAGTATTCACCTCTGCTTGACAAAGTATTTGATAAGTGAGTCAGAAGGAGGTAGGCTTTGGGAATTAATGTCAATGAAAAAAATCAGTTTGTTATTTTCAAATATGTAGTAACTGTGGCACTGACATCTTTCCATAGGGTTTACTCTTACAAGGGAATATCAGTCCTATAACACTGAGGACTACAGTTTGAAAGAGTACTGAACATGGAGTCAAAAAATGTGAATACTCTCATTTTTGCTATTTGCTAACTGAGGGCTTGGGGCCAGTTGTTGAACTCTCTGAGCCTCATCTGTAAATGGAAGGTAATACTAATTACCTTACAAGGTTCTCCAGTAGTAGGTTCTATGAATAAGGTAGGGAGAACAAGGCATCTATGAACCACACATGGCTCCTTCTTTCCAGAGAAACTCAAGTTTCCCAGCCCCTGGAGGCACAGGGTTTCCAACAGGAGAGTCCCAGGAAATAACGGATTTCCATGGGCTCATATAATGGGCCACGCTTCCCAATGCAAGCCATGATTTACTTCTTCACAGACTACAATAGTACTGCTGCACTTTATTTTGGGGATACCTATAACCCCCTTCTATTTTGTTGCCTTCCCTGGTTATTGGCCAAGGATATGACTCTACTGGGACAACTATTTCCTTCCACCTCTATTCTGGGTGCCCTTTTTCCTTACTCAAACTCCCATCACTCCAGTCCTCCTGAATGTTCCCATTTTCCCTTTGGAAAGTGATCACACTCCGCACTTCACTTCTTCCTAAACTTTTCTTCTATTTACTTGATACCTGGCTCACTCCTCACATTGTCACTTCCCCTACAGCTTTTTCAAATTGTCATCCTGTCAAAACTTTCAGGTAAAACTTTTCCACCTGCAGCTGTCTACCTTCTTCATACATGCTCTTGGGCTGGGGTTCACAGCTGGAGAAGTTAGTGCTCCAGAAGGGCGTGTTCTGAATTCCTTCCCACATCACCTGTGCCATCAGCACGGCCCTGGAACTCCTGTTTCCATGGTCATTTTTATCCCTTCAACCTCCATACGATCTATGATGAGCTTCTCCTTCTGCTAAACTCAAGCTGTCAATTCTTTCATGCTTCCACCTTGCCTGCTAGTTAATAATAATAATAATAAAAAAAAAACCCACAAAGAATAGAAGCCAGAGATGAGAATCCACACAATTTCCCACATACCCCTTCCACCACATCCCTACACTTATTCTCACCTCCTAACATTAACGCCTATGCACTTATCACCTTGGCCCTTCTCACACACTTCTGTCCAACGTGGACACCTTCTCTTAAAAATCCTTGTCTCTTTCATCTTCAGTCAGCCCTCCACTTCTTCTCTTCCCTTCTCCCACCACATACTTCCCTACTTTCCCTCCCTTCCCTCTTTCAGCCCAAGTTTTATTCTTTAAAGATTTATTGTTCATTTATTTGAAAGGCAGAGATGCAGAGAGAGGAGAGGGGGGGGGAGATCTTTGATCTGCTCATTCACTCCCCAAATGCCTACAACAACCAGAGCTGGACCAGATCAAAGCCAGGAGCCAGGAGCTTCTTCCAGGTCTCCCACATGAGTGCAGAGGCCCAAGCACTTGGGCCAACCTCCGCTGCTTTCCCAGGCACATTAGCAGGGAGCTGGAGCAGAAGTGGACCAGCCAGGACATGAAGCAGCACTCATATGGGATGCCGGTATTGCAGGAGGCAGCTTAACCTGCATATATCCCAAGTTATTGAATTAACTGTTGATATTTTCTGTGACTTCCTCACCTCCTTCCCTTCAACTGACTGCAGTCTGCTTCTCCCCACTCCTCTCCTCATACACTGCTCTCAACCTGGTCACACACCTCCTCCCCGTTGCTCAATCTGATGAAAATCTCACCTCTCATCTGACTTGACCTCTCAGCATCTCACCACTCCCTTCTCAGCTAAAACTGCTCTCTTCACTTGCCTTCCGTGAAGCCCCATTCTCCTGGTTTTTCTGCTACATCTCTGGCTGTTCCCTCTCAGTCTCCTTTTTACAACTTCTACTCTGCCCTTCTGTGTAACTTGATGTTCTGTGTCTTTGATCTTGTGCTTTTTTCTTCTCCTGTTATGCACCTTCCAAGGTAGTCTCATCCATTCTCATAGCTACAGTATTTATATGCCAATGGCCCCTGAAACAATGCCACTGACCCAGAAGGTTCTCCTGAGCTTCAGACTGACACTCAAAAGATCTCCTGGCTACTTACCCTTGGATATTCTACAGGTGCCTCTACACAGCTGGCCCACAACTGAACCCTTTAGTTTCCTTCTGAAACCTGCTCTCCCTCCTGGGTTTCTACCTAACTCTTACCCTTCCCGACCCCCAACTTAAAACCAGAGATCAGGTCCTGAAGCTTCTGCCTTTAAGCACTTTGTGCTGAGGGCTTATCTCTACTTGTACTGCACTATCTTAGTTTGGGTCACGTTTTCTCTTCAAATCAGTCTCTCAGCTGATTCCTTGTTTCCCATCTTCTCGTTGAGCCCATAGTACTCTTCCTAAATTGTTGATCATCTCCCTCCCCTCATCCCTACTTAAAGTGCTTCAAGAGCCAGCACCACGGCTCACTTGGCTAATCCTCCACCTGCAGCGCTGGCGCCCCAGGTTCTAGTCCCACCCAGTTGGGGCACCGGTCCTGTCCCTGTTGCTCCTCTTCCAGTCCAGCTCTCTGCTGTGGCCAGGGAGTGCAGTGGAGGATGGCCCAAGTGCTTGGGCCCTGCACCCCATGGGAGACCAGGAGAAGCACCTGGCTCCTGGCTTTGGATCAGTGCAATGCGCGGGCCACAGCGGCCATTGGAGGGTGAACCAACGGAAAAGGAAGACCTTTCTCTTTGTCTCTCTCACTGTCCACTCTGCCTGTCAAAAAAAAAGTGCTTCATGGACTCCCCTTGTTGGCTTTGGGACCGACTTTTCCATGGCCTGGGCTCTCCTATCCTGTGTCTCACCGTTGCCATTCTCCACATATCCTTCAGCCACACAAAACTGCTGGGAGATTTCTGTGGCTGTGTCTTGTCTCTGACCTTCTGCACATGCTTTCTTCTATTCTCCCCCTTCTTGCCAGTTAACTGCTATTCAGTGATGCTTCCCATCTTATCATGTCACTCTGTGTTTGCCTCTACCATACTATCAAAAATGCATTAATTAGTCATCCACCTTTAGACTTGAGGAACTTTAGCGAAAGAGGCCCTGCCTTCTTTGTGGTTTTAACTCTGGAAACTGCAATAGTGCCTGCTGCTTATTAGGAGCTCAATAGATATTTATTCAATAAAGGAATTAATGACTCATTGTATGTGAATGGCATATTATAGATATGTAAACATTGGTTATGTCTGAGCTTTAAATGAGAGTGTTAGGGAGATGAGAGATGAACTGAAAAGGAGTAAAGAATCAAAGAGACTTTGCTCCTTCCGTAATATGCTGGGGCCAGCAAACCACATGTTCCTTTATCCTTACCCTTTATCCGCTTGGTAAAGAGAAAGCACTTTCCACCTGCAGAAGTCACTGTTGACTCTGGTGCTGTCCTTTCACAGATGATGTTAAAAATAGTCAATGGTCCAGGAAGGGGGAGATAAAATTGTTTTCTATTTCACAATATAGGTGGGAAAGAAGGGAAAAAGGCAAACAGAAGAGGAGAAAATAAAAATGGAGCAGTTTTCTGAGCTCCAGTTTCAGAAATACTTAGTCTTTAGAATTTTCTGTTTGTTTAACTGGATATCTTGAAACAAACAGGCTTATTATTTTGTCCTGCAAGTTTTTTAAAAAATGTGTTTTCTAGTGATAATCTCACTCACCTGTCTTATTTATTGCAGTATTGAAGGGAAGAGTGTGCAGTTGCTAATAACACCCACACACTAGTTAATGAAACACTATTATGCAAGAATCCCAGGAACGCCAATGAAAGAACAGCCTGGTATTCAAAGATAAATAGCAAGGACTCCTTCTCTGAGTTGTAGCCACATGTACTTTCCATTGCGCCTCAGATAGCCAGCGGATTTCATTTCTGTCTGGTTTGTCTTCAGAACTGGGGAGGAGGAATCCTGGCTTTGGCAGGCGCTGAGCTTGGAACCCACACTCACTTGAGCAGTGTTATTGGTTCAATTCTTGAGGCCAGTAACACTTCCAGCCCAAGGGAGAGCTCAGTTCCAAACTTTTCCATCATTGCACAGGGGAGTTCTTTTTGCAAAACGCGTTGGCTGTTCCTGGAGCTTTCTCTCATTTTTGTCTTTTAAAAAGCATTCTGTGAGGCTGGAACGTTGCAGGGTTTTTCCCTCCTTCCTCACCCAGCTGTTTCTGCTTCTCAGATGCACACCTGTGAAGCTGGGTCACTTGGGAGAAATGCTTGGGTTTTATTTACAGCAAAAAAGAATGTGAGTTTCACATGCAAATGTTTAAAATGGTCATTTTGTTCTCAGGGATCAACTGCAAGACAGATTTTGGGGGAGTGGTCAGGGACATGAATAGAAACTCTTAAGGTCAAAATTGATCGTTAAATATTTTTTTGAGGGCCTACTCTGGCTCCTCAGCATATTTTGTGTACTGGGGATACAGAAGTAGAAAAAAGAAGAATAAAGAGAAAAATCTTGGCTTCAGATGGGGAGGGCAGGGTGGGGTAGAAGACAGACATCTACAAGAAAAAAAACCAAGTAAATATAACGTTTGTTAGATGAAATTCTCTTGAAATCTGAAAGATAAATGTATATACAGAGATGTCTCCTTTTCACCATGAAGGTGGTCTCCTTGCTTGGATAGAGAGGATATTTGTAAAATGTCTGACTCGTTATCTGACACATGGTAGGTACTCGGTGTTAGTTCCTGTTCTGTTCCTAGCTTGAGCTACCAGTACAGCAGAAGTGTCTGAGAATCCCCTTTGAAGTGTTGTTCATGGTTACCTAGGCTTTTCTCAGCTCCTGAAAACAAACCTCCAGCCTCTCCCAGTCACCTAGTTCCAAAGCTGTTTCCACATTTGTAGGTATTTGTTCCAGGAGCTCCCCATTGTCTTTAGTCAGCTCAGCCTCTTTAATAAACCATGGACTGGGTGGCTCGTAAACAATAGAAATGCATTGCTCAGAATTCTGCAGTCTGGAAGTCCAAGCTCAGGGTGCCAGCACGACCACATCTGGCGAGGGCCCTCCTCCAGGCTGTAGACATCTGTGTTCTCCCTGTATCACTGCGAGGCAGGAAGATCCTGGGAGAGGTCTCTGGAGTCCTTCTAAAGAGGTACTAATCCCACTGATGAGGGCCCTACCCTCGTGATCTAACTATGTCCAAAGGCCTCAACCCCCAAATCATCACACTGGGGGCTGAGATTTCAACACATGGATTTTGAGGAGCACAAGCATTCAGCCCAGGGCACATATTAAGGCTTCGTGTTGTAAGAATAACTTATAGCAAAATGCATCTCCTAGACTCAATCTAGAGGGACCTGAGGCACAGCCAAGGTAAAATAATTCCTATCATCAAAAGTTACTGTGAGGGTCAGGTGTTTGGTGCAGCTGTTAAGCCATGGCTTGGGTTGCTCATATCTCAAGTTAGATTATTAGTTTCGGTCCCCATCCTGCTCTCTGTTCCAGTTTCCTACTAGTGTTTACCCTGGAGACAGCAGATAGCTCAAGTAATTATGTTCTGCCACCCATGTGGGAGACCAAGATTGAGTTATTGGCTCCTGCCTTTGACCTGACCTAACTCTAGCTGTTAGGGGCTTCTGAGGCATGAACCAACAGATGGTTGCATATATATATATATATGCTACTTTCAAAACTCCACTGTCTACCAAGCTCAGAGATAGGCCATCAGAATCAGGGAATGATCTAGCCACTGTTCTTGAAGTCAGGAGTAGTGACTTCATCTATAAAAGATAGTGTAAGAGCCAATCCAACAGACAAATACAAATAAAGTGTGACGGCCCAAAGAAGGAGGGGTTATTTTTGTATTGGGGAGAGAAAGGAAGAAGAGCATTAGCAGGAGCTTACCAGGAAGATAAGCTCTGAGATGAGCCATATGCGACTGCCCGAGAAGGAAGCCAGGAAGATATACGGAAGCCTGGACCCTGAGAGCCATCGCGGTTGCCTGAAACACAGGGTGGACATGGGGTGTGGTGGGAGACAGGCCTGGAAGAGGGGCTTGAGAACACACATGTGAGTGTCTGCAAAGGTAGGATGAGGGTGAGTATTCATTTGCCTGGTGCTATGGTGCATTCTGAAATGACTGAGCCAAGAAATAATTGACTGTTATGCATCAGTCTGTACTGGGGACTCTGAATCCGCTGAGAGAGGCAAAAGGTGGGAGGGTCCATGGGAAGTGACTATAATCCCCCAGCCAAGAAGGAGCAGGATTATAGGAGAGTCGTAGCTGAGGGAATTTTAAGAAGGGCATATTGGAGATACCCAGTGATCTTGTCACTGTCTACGGCATCTCTCACGTTCTGAAATTGCCTTGTTGGTGTGTTTCTAAGTTCCTTCCTCACTGGATTGTAATCTCTGTGAGAGCAGGGACATTGTCTCTGTTTCTTGCTGCATCCCTGGTCATGATGATTCCTGGAACAATAAACGTGTGTTGAATGAATGAGTGACCCATGTGGCTATGACTTGACAAACGACTGATGCAGAACAGGTGGAAGGCAGAAGTGTCAAGACACTGTGACGAGAGCTCCAGCTGGGTTCCTTGAAGAATGCTTCTCTGGAGACCTGGACAGCTTTCCCACACATCAGCCTACTCCCTTATGCATTTTCACTGTGCAGCTTTAGGAAATGATTCTTTACAAGGACCCTTGCGACGATGATTTCGTCCGCTGATATTATGTGTGTGTGTGCATGTGTGTGTGTGTGTGTGTGTGTGTGTATTGTTCCTCTGTTGGTTTATGCGTATTTTTTTTAAATCAGAGGTTTGGCAACGAAGTCTGTCTTGCACTTTAATTGAGAGTGTTTTCGAGGACAGAGGCCCCTTCCCTCTTCTATTGGTGGAGTACCAGGACCCTTGGAGGTGTGTACGATGAGTCATAAAGGCCCATCTGCAAGCAGTAAGAAAAGAATCTAAGGCTTGGCAGGCGGCAAAGTCCCACATGTAAAGAAACTCTCTAGGCTTGATAAATACTTCTTGGAAGACTTAAAAAATATTTAAAAAATAGGGCAATGTAGTTTTTGAGTAACCACTGTATTAAAAGCAGACATGAAGGATGGGTTCCACAAGGAGAGAAGAGGGCAGAAGAAGAAATGGCCTCTGAAAACTGAAAATGATTGAAGGACATGTGACTGGAAGTTGACTTTTGAGAAGTGAATTTGTAACGTCTAAAAAAATGGGGGAGGGGTAGCACTGTGGCATGGCAAGTGAGGCCATGGACGGCGATGCCGGCATCCCCTATGGGCCCCAGTTGAGTCCTGGCTGCTCCACTTCCCAACCAGCTCTTTGCTATGGTCTGGGAAAGCAGTAGAAGATGGCCCAAGTCCTTGGGCTCCTGCACCCACGTGGAAGACCCACAGAAGCTCCTGGGCTCCTGGCTGCAGATTGGTGCAGCTCCAGCCATTGTGGCCAATCCGGGAGTGAACTAGCAGATGGAAGACCTCTCTCTCTGTCTCTGCTTCTGTGTGTAATTCTTTCAAATAAAATAAATAAATCCTTTTTAAAAGATTTATTTATTTATTTGCAAGTCAGAGTTACACAGAGAGAGGAGAGGCAGAGAGAGAGAGAGAGAGAGAAAGAGAGAGAGAGGTCTTCCATCCGATGGTCCACTCCCCAATTGGCCACTTCTTCTGGGTCTCTCACACAGGTGCAGGGACCCAAGGACCTGGGCCATCTTCTACTGCTTTCCCAGGCCATAGTAGAGAGCTGGATTGGAAGTGGAGCAGCCGGGTCTCTAACCAGCGTCCATGTGGGATGCTGGCGCTTTAGGCCAGGGCATTATCCCACTGCACCAGAGCACTGGCCCCTCCTTTTTATATATATAAAGAAAATGGTGAACATGAGGGTTCTGGAGGCAAAAATTATGGAGGCAGGAATTAGGCAGGAAGAGTCCATCACTGCCTGCTGTATGAAATGGCTTGCTCCACCTGGAGATTAGCTAAATGACTGTCGGGGGAAGGTGGTATTACATGTAAAGGAAAGCACTTGAAGGACTTGCCTCGTCAAGGCTTTTCGTGAAGCTTGGGAATGATGTTGACTGGATCAGCCGCCTAGCTCTAGGCACTAGGTAGGAAGTTCTACGAGACACGCCTTTATCCCAAGCCCAACCAACATTAGGTATGTGAAGAAATGGGTGGTGCTGATGTGTGCAACAGGGTGAGTTTATGAGCCCTTGCTTACATCATTTTGCCCAACTCAAAGGGTACCATTCACATTCACTTATGTCAATGTGGTTGTTCTCTGGGGTGACAGTCTCATAAACTGTACTCCCCATTGCCTTATTCCAGACTGGCCCTTCCTGGAATAGAGCAACGGGGAGTACTTTCTATCAGGAAGATGACAATCCTTGGTTTTGGTGTTTCGATTTTTTTTGGTTGCAAACAATAGCAATGACTCAAATAGCTTAAATAATAAAGGTGATGCACATTGGCTCAATACGGTACATTTGAGGGGTAGAGCTACCTCTGCTTCCACCTCTTAGTATAGTCTCTCTCACTGTATGTTACTTTCATTATCTCCTGTTGCTGGTTTTCCTACATCCTTTGCATGTGTGATTGGAGTAGGAAGGTGTGTGTGTGTGTGTGTGTGTGTGTGTGTGTGTGTGTGTGTGTTGGAGGGATATATGTGAGTGATATTTTCTTTGGCAGCCCTACTGGAATCACTTGGAAAGGGCAGGAAGGAGCAGTTCTTTATGGGGAAGGGATAGTGTTAACTTCTAGACTGCTGATGAGGTGAAGACCGCAAATGAAATGTCCATGAGAGGTCTTGAGTAGGGTTGCTGGTTGGCCGTTGATACTCACATCTGTTAAACTACATGCTAAAAATGATTTCCTTAAAATGCTTTTCTTCCTTGTTAAAATAATTCCATTATATTCTTAAAGAAACTTGACATGAAAAATTGTGTTTAAAAATCTTCTTTTAAGGTCAATTTACAACCTTAATTAATATGGATTGGTGAGTGATTATGCAATTCTAGAAATGAATATGACTGGATTAGGCTGTAATGAGTATTTTATAGAAAAATCAATACATGGCGTGTGTTTTCAGTCTTTGTCATCTGGTTCTAGTCTCTGTTTGGCAACAGCATTTTATACGTGGCTCTGTTAGGGCAGCCAAAAACCCTCACATACTTCAAACTTGCTACTCTTTTCAAAGATTTAGTTAGAGACTGAAGCTTATAGCATATGCTGTCGGGTTAAGCGTCTTAAGTCAGAGTCTCATGGGCCCAAAATATCTCTTGTACCCACACATTTCCTGGTAGGCCAAACTTCACAAAATAAACATAGATGACCTCTCTCCCATCCAGTCTTCCGGAAAGCTAAGAAATGATGCAACCTTTTGGCAGTATGACTTGACACATTGCTTTGCTTCTGCAGACCATGAACTTCCTTCACTCTGCACAACCACGGACAAACAAGCATTTACATTAGCTCTGCCTCCGATTCAGAAACCCAATCTCATGGACTTTCACGAGACTAGACATTAAGTAAATTGCCTTGGCTTGTGGAAGTGCGAGTCAACATGTGACAACAGGGGAAACCTCGTGGTTGCTTCACAGTGACATCCAAGACACATGAGAAAGTAGAAGCTGGTTTTCCTGTCGATACCTTGGTTTCCTTTCCTTTCTTCATCCCCCCTGCATGCAGGAATAACAATGTCTGGAATCAATATAAGGCTCTTCTGCTGAGAGACTTAGAGAGTTTTCCCACACATGGAGCTGGCTGGTTGTGTGCTCTGCCTTCACAGGACAGTATGAGCTGTGAGATTTCCAACTGTTCCCCTCCCTGCTCGCTTGTCTGTCTACCATTAACCCAGCTCTCAACTGGGTTTCCTCCCTGGGATGGCTTACTCTGATCTCTCTTATTCCATAAACATAAACAAACCTTTGAACGTTGATTAGTGAGCTATGTGCCCATTGTAACCCTTTTGATTAATCCATAAGCTTTTTTTTCTGATTCCAAGTTGGAGTGGATAATACCCTTACTTGTTTTCCAGGACTTTCGGTTTGTTTTTTCTATGAGATTTTTCCCCCCTGTAATTGCCTGATTAGTCTGTTTTCTCTACTCCTAAAAGGTAATCCAGACTTAGAAGTGCCACCATTTACAATTATGGTGCATAACTAGGCATGGCCTAGTTACAGATGTTTGGGCAAAAAGGTGGCCACAAACTATTTTACTTATAATGCATGGTTCCAAATGTGTGCCTCTTAGCCTATTACTTCCTTATAATGTATCCCATAGGACAATGCTTCTCAAATTATATAAAATAAAGGACAAGTTGTTTTCACTTGCAGTCTATCAAGGTCCCATATGTGGTCCTACTGTGTGCACCTAGAGTACACCTTGGGCAATGTGCTATTCACCACACGAGCTCTCCAGGGTCTGTGCTCCATCCAAGAGAAGAAGGCCACTGACTGTGCCATGTCACATTGCTAAAGTTTCTACAGCTTACTCTTAGTTTCATTACTTACAGTGTCATAGAAGGCAACAAACATTCCCCAGTCCACAGGCCACAGTTATGCTAACTAGCTTCTCACCATCTTTGAACCAATCTTGGATGTTTTTGCTTTGGAACTTTGACCCTCTGTTTCCTCAGCCTGGGTGTCCCATTCCCCTACATTTGCCTGGCTTATCCTTACCTGTCTTGAAAAGTCCACTTCAAGATGGTTTGTTTGTTACTATAGAAACACAACACACACAATAAAATTCACCATTTTACAGAGTAAAGTTTGTGATTTTTTTTCTTATTTTTTAAGGATTTATTTATTTACTTGAAAGAGTTACACAGAGAGAAGGAAAGGCAGAGAGAGAGAGGAGAGAGAGAGAGAGGAGAGAGAGAGAGAGAGGTGTTCCACCTGCTGGTTCACTCCCCAAATGGCCGCAACAGTTGGAGTTGCACCAGTCATAAGCTGGGAGCCAGGAGCCTCCTCCGGATCTCCCACACGGGTGCAGACCATCCTCCTCTGTTTTCCCAGGCCATAGGAGAGAGCTGGATCGGAAGTGGAGCAGCCAGGTCTTGAACCGGTGCCCATATTTGATGCTGGCACTGAAAGCGGCGGCTTTACCTGCTACACCACAGCGCTGGCCCCATTTCTGATGTTTACTACACCTATGATTCTGTACAACCATCAGCACATTCTAATTCTAGAACATTTCTATCACCTCTCAAGACACACTGTACCCAATGGCAGTCACTTTCTCTTTCCTGTTCCCTCACACCCTGGCAACCACTACTTTTAGTCTCTATAGCTTTTCCTATTATGGATATTTCCTGTTAATGGAGTCATATGCTCAAATATATAGCCCTTTGTGACTTAGCATAATATTTTCAGATATACCATGTGTGTCTATCCATTCATCGATTGAGGGACATTTGGGTGTCCCTGCCTGTCACAAAAAAAAAAAAAAAAAAGAACTAGCAATGTTTCATTTCTAAAGATTTCATGGAATTTTATCCTGTTTACTCAAGAGGATGTCTATAAAGTATAATCAACAGTTTTCATTTTGTCCTCTTAGATGGGTCTTTTTTTTTTTTTTTAATTTTTGACAGGCAGAGTGGATAGTGAGAGAGAGAAAGAGACAGAGAGAAAGGTCTTCCTTTGCCGTTGGTTCACCCTCCAATGGCTGCCATGGCCGGCACGCTGCAGCCGGCACACCGCGCTGATCTGGAGGCAGGAGCCAGGTGCTTCTCCTGGTCTCCCATGGAGTGCAGGGCCCAAGCACTTGGGCCATCCTCCACTGCACTCCCTGGCCACAGCAGAGAGCTGGCCTGGAAGAGGGGCAACTGGGACAGAATCTGGCGCCCCGACCAGGACTAGAACCCAGTGTGCTGGTGCCGCAAGGCAGAGGATTAGCCTGTTGAGCCATGGTACCGGCCTAGATGGGTCTTAAAGTTCTATTTTTCCTAGCATCTAAAACCCAAGTGTCATTTTTTATCAACAAAATACCTATCAGTTATCAGTTCTATCATACAAATAGATGGACTTACTGATTTCACCTTTGAATTTCACTTTGAAGAAGACTATTTTGAATTCATTCAACACTCATTTATTAGCATGTCTTCCCTAATTGATATGTACTACAAAGTTTTTTTGTTTTGTTTTGTTTTGTCTTTATTTCCTCTTTCCTTCTGGGAAATGAGAGTACTCAAGACTCATTCCTGGGAGAACTGTTACCATCTTCTGTTCTTGTACTTCTTTTTCATAATACATAAGCACTGACTATTATGTTACTGGGTGCTGCCTAGTGCATGGGCATAGCTCTTCCACTTAGGAGAGATGTGTCTTAGGCAAATTCCTTAATCTCTCCACTCCTCCATGCCCTTATCTAGAGAATTACAGGAAAAAAACAACCCAATATCTTTAGTGCTTTAATTGTTAGGTGTCTATATCTGTACACACACACACACACACACACACACTTTTGTTTTCATAATAATTAAATGAGAGAAATTAATAAAAGTAAACCTTGCAATAAAGGGCATCTTTAAAATATTAGAGCATGAAATTCTCCTCTCCCCACGTTTTAGAACAACACTTTCATAAATCAAAAGTCTGAATAATATAATCCTCACCCACCCCCGCCTTTGTCCTGCCCACAAAGCCATCCCAGAAGGAGTTAATCACTTCCTTCTCCTTCCTGCTTGGCCTTGTGTCATAGCATTTAGGATGGTGTGTTGTAATGTACTTGTTTACATGTCTGCCCCTTTTTGAAAGAAGACCTGTGTCTTACTAACCTTTGTATTGATCTCTAATGTGATTCCCAACACCTCATTCTGTCTATTAATTTGAATATATATCACTATCATCTTTTCGTAATTTTTTTAAATGCTTATTTTATTTGTAAGGCAGTGAGAGTCACTGTCATCTTCAACTTGAATCCCAGGTGAGGAAGGCAGTACACATTGCTCTGGAATAGGGAAGAAGAAAAGCCAACTCATCGCTTCTCAGTTGGGTTGAAATCCAACATACGCAAATGTCTTTAACTAGAGGAATTCTCCTGTAGGTTAGTGGGGACTTTGGATTGGCCATTCTCACCAAATGAATCTGCTGGGATGGAAAATCAACTTAAATTTGAGTATCATGATGGTTTCAAAAAATATGTTATGCCATACTGATGGATATGACTTTCTTTAAAAAATATTTTCTATCCAAAAATATTGTTTTCCTCTCACACTTTACTTTTATCTAGCAGCAACAGAAGAAGAAGAAGAAGAAGAAGAAGAAGAGTGATGATGATGATGATTCTGGATAAAGATGCTACTGATGTTTCTGTGCCAATAGCTCCTTTGATTGGGCTTGCTTTTCTTTAGACCATGTCCTAATTCCCTTCTCCTCAACCTCTGCCTTTTCTCCAATCCCTTTCTACCCTATAGGTCTTCAAATATGTCAGGGAAAATGTGCATTAATGAAAAAACTATGCATCAATTTTTTTAAAAATCAGCACCAAATATATGTATCTTGTAATTCTATTTTCTTTCTTTTTTTTTTTTTTTTTTTGACAGGCAGAGTGGACAGTGAGAGAGAGAGACAGAGAGAAAGGCCTTCCTTTGCCGTTGGTTCACCCTCCAATGGCTGCTGCGGTCGGTGCGCTGCAGCCAGCGCACCGCGCTCATCCGATGGCAGGATGGCAGGATGCCAGGTGCTAGGTGCTTCTCCTGGTCTCCCATGGGGTGCAGGGCCCAAGCACTTGGGCCATCCTCCACTGCACTCCTGGGCCACAGCAGAGGGCTGGCCTGGAAGAGGGGCAACTGGGACAGAAGCCGGCGCCCCGACCGGGACTAGAACCCGGTGTGCCGGTGCCGCAAGGCGGAGGATTAGCCTGTTGAGCCACGGCGCCGGCTGTAATTCTATTTTCCATAAAAATTTTTGCAAGACCCTTGTATTTGCTACCAAAACAATGTCTTAGGTTCCCTTCTCCTTTTCAATACACATATCAACTATGAATGTCCTTGTAGATTAATACCACATCTCCAGAGGAAGTTGGACCATCTTCATAGAGGTCAAGGATGCTCCTCAGGCTACACAGGGATGTAAGAACTGACCCTGGAGGGCCAAGTTTCTTGACCTGTTTCCCACTAGTTTTCACTTTCACTGTATTTTTGATGGTTGTTGGTAAAGTTTAGGACTTAACTCCCATTCCCCAACACACACACTCATAGTTTAGTATAGAGAGAAACATGAAGTTCTCTTTTCACAGCATTAAGGGAATGCAAATTGTGAAGAAAGCTGTGAAGAACCTTCGAGTCATACTGAGGATTTGTCCAAGGGGCTAGGTTAAGTACACAGGAAATGGTGGCTTCCCTACCTCCCTAGGGTGGACCTGGTCTATCTGAAGAGGCTATTTCTCTGGGCAGGTAGTGAGTTCATCTCTCTCTGAGCAAGTGCGGCCATTACTGAAAGGGCAGCCAGCACTCCCACCCCCACCCCAGGTTGGGGGCAGACACCCTCCCCTCCCAAAGGCAGAGCAGCCAGGATGTGGGGAGTGTGACTCAGCAGGTAACAGCCTTTCCTTCTAGGCCACCCTGCAGAAACGCCCATGAGGCTCATGTCAGCGAGTTGCAGAGGAGAGACCAGACTCTTAGCTGCCCAACTCTTTCCTTCAAGATGGGTTTTCTGTTGTCCCTTTAAGGGAAACAATTTCATATCCTGATTCACACCATACCAACATTCCTTATGAACGTAATCAGCGCAGTGTGGTAGCTTCTCCTTTGATCATGAGCAGTATTGACAACAGTGCATTGCAGTGTTGCACTGGCACCTGAAGGTGAGATGTCTGAGCTGAGGAGACCCAGCGCTTGCACATCTGGGGCCTGTTGAAGCCTCAGCTATGACACAGGCATTGAGCTGGGTTTGTTGAGGGAAGAGAAGGGAGTAACAGAAATTTTAGGAGGAATCTCTTCTTAAACTTCCTTATTCTATTTAAAGCTTAATAAGTCTGTAATCATGATGCTTTAACCAACATAAGTATAACTATTAATATATGAAACTTGGAATAAATAAGATTTAATTAGACATGAACTGATTTCTTTTTTCTCACTGCTTGGCAATCGGATCATAATAACTGAAATGTTCCCTAGAAGCATGTGGCTTTTTTCTTTCTCAGAGAATATTTTTAGAAGAAACATTAACATGCAAATTATATGGCTACCCCCCCACCTCCAGCCCCATTCATAATAAATAGCCTGTGAAAAGTCAGACCACCAAGGCACAAGGACAGTCTTACAACTTTTAACCTTTGAGGAAAGCAGCAGTATTAACCACTTCAAGTTTACTTGGGAATCTAACTCAAAATGTACCTATGGTGCAAAATAGCCCTGCCAGAGACTCCCACACACGCTAATATGCCTTTTAGTTCTTACAATGGAGACAGCCCGGAAATTAACGACACAGACTAGAAGGACAATGAGAAGAGAAAGGGTTCTACTGAAATATTAAGGACTCTCTCCTGCTGACTCTCTCCCATCCATCTGTCAGAGGATTTTCTCTCTGGCACTGGACTTGGATTTTCCCACTGGTAACTAGTTGTTCGGATTGAGTTCCTGCTAGGAACTAGCTAGCCAGGAAGAGCTGAGGTCACCAGTACCACTGGCACTACCCAACCCCCAGGCAGTAGAAAGCCAAAGCATCCATGAAATCACCATCAGAACTGGAGCCAGCCCAAAATAATCAACATGGCTGCTGGCTGTGTCCCCATAATGACCTTTAGCTCTTTGATAGGTCCTTATAATAAAATTACATGGCTGACACTCCTACTCCCATCATGCACCCGATGCCATGACACTTTTGAGATTTCTGCAAAGGGATAAGAAATCGGTGGTACTCAAACTCCATCCTCTAAGAATATTCAATTAGATCCTAACCTACACACCCCTCCTATACCTCCAGAGCATATAAAAGATGCTTCTGAACTTTGTTGAGTGTAGCTCACTTTCAAGTATGCTTGCATTCCTTTTTTTTTAAAGTTTTTATTTAATGAATGCATTTTTTTCATAGATACAACTTTAGGAATATAGTGGTTCTTTCCCCCATGCCTCCCCAACTCCCATCCCCCACCTCCCTCTCCCTCTCCCATCTCCTTCTTGATTATGGTTCAATTTTAGTTTGATTTTATATACAGAGGACCAACAGTATGTTTAGCATAGATTTCAACAGTTTTCACACACGCACACATACAACATATAGAGCAAAATTTGGGAAGAAAATTTGCAGTTGATTCTCATAGCACAATTCATTAGAGACAGAAGTCCTACGTGAGGAGCAAGTGCACAGTGATTTCTGTTGTTCCTTTAACAACTAACACTCTTATTTATGATGTCAGTGATCACCTGAGGCTTTTCCGCACTTGTTTTTGAGTGTACTTTCACACTGCATGTAAATAAATCTTGTTTCTCTGCTGACCTTTACCTATGTTTCATCCTTGAATACTCTCTTGAATCACAGCAAGAAGCCTGACCCAGCCACTCCCAATACTGCTTTTCGTTGTAGCTCTAGGGTATGATCTAGAACCCTATTACATTTTGGGAGTGTTGCATGGAATGAGTACTTCCAGGGGAAGTCCTATCACCCACACTAGGTGTTGATGAGGGAGGTAAAGTTAGTTTTCCATATATTCCCTCATTCCTGCCTGACCTCCTTAGTTTCCTAAGAGATTCTTTGTAATTTCCCTGCTTTCAAATCAACTTTGGGCCCATAGACAAAGTCTATGTTATTTAGTGTAGCACATACATTTCAAGAAGCTGGCTTCAGTCTTATTTTTCTTTTCGCATTAGTTGACACTCATGGCTTGTTTGCCCCAAGGACTTGACAAACACTGCAGCCATTACATACTTTGTCTATTTCTGGGACAATGGATGCCATGACATAGTTTCTTCCGGACTGATTTGCTGTATTAGTAATGCTAATAAACTTTAGGACTCATTCAACTGCCAGGCATCTCTACCTCTTTCCTGTGCTTCTTTCAAACTGTATTTTGAAGTTTATGACATTAGAGAGTGGTTACCTATAATTTCTTACATCTCTGTGTCTTCTATACGTCTATGAACTCTCTGAAGGCAGGCGCAGTATCTATTTTCTAAATTCCCATATTCTACACTAGATTTAATAAGAGCAGAGTTCTTATTAAAGACATACAGATTACTTTCTTCTCAAATGCAATCTACTCCTATCTTGGTAGGCAAAGGACTAGACAGAGGCATACCCTAGTGAAAGTTCTAGGCAGGGTCTGCCAGCCCTTCTGTCTACTGTGCTTGGGGATTCAGTTCCTTTAAAGGCCAGGAGTTATCTAAAGTTGAGTTTATTTTTCCTTTTGCAAATAATGTCAAAGTCAAATAAGAAGGCAACACGGAAACAAAGTATTGGAGTCGGAGTTGGAGTCAATACAATGGAATTTTAGCCCTAGTACTGACCCTGTCTGGTTGTGCAACATTAGAAAGAACAGTTGGCCTCTCTGACCTGCAGTTTCTAGATCTAAAGAATTAAGAGTTTGGTGTAAAAGATGGTATTTTCTGGGATTATCCACAGACGGGGCAAAAATCCTCAGTAGGGGTTTGAGGAACAGGCAATGTTCAAAGGAACTGGGTTTTAGGATTTTAGGTGCATGATGACTATACAAGGGCCTAGCATATACTTGGTGCCTAGTGAGTCCTCAACAGGTGAGCAATCTCCCTGGTGCCTTCATCTCTACACTGGTGAGTGCTGTAGAATCTGGTCTCATCCTGTTTACCAATCTTGACTGATTGACAGCTTCATCTCTGTTAAGAAGTTCTTTCTTCCTCCTCCACTGCAGTTGGCTACCTTTGAGGAGATAAGCACAAAGTAGTTGGGCAAGGAGTGGGAGGATTGTCCTTTGTGAATAGAGGTCTATTATGGGTTAAATTGTACTATCCAAAAAAGATAATGTTGGAGTCCTAACCCTCTGTTACCTGGGAATGTGACTTTTATTTGCAAGTTGGGTCATTACAGAGGTAACCAAGTTGTGCAGGATGGGTTCTAATTCAATGCAACTCGTGTCCTTGGGAAAGAGGGGAGTTTGGAAACAGAGACAGACAGGCACACAGGGAGGATGTGTAAAGACATACAGAGAGGAAATGGCCCTGTGGCTGGGGCAATCACCAACTAGCCAAGGAATGCTAGCAAACAGCAAGAGGTAGAAGAGGCAAGAAAGGAGTCTCTTAAGGCCATCAGAGAGAGCTTGGCTTTGCCAGCTCCTTGACTCTGGACTTCCAAACTGTGAGACACAAATTTCTGCTGTGTATTTATTTTTAAAATTTTTAAAATAATAGCTATTTGAGAGAGAGATACAGAGAGAAAGCTCCCACCTGCTGGCTCACACTCCAAATGCCAGGAGCCAGGAACCCACTCCAGATCTCCCAAGTGGGTGGCAGAAACACAATCAGCTCAGACATCATTGCTTCCTTCCAGGGTCTGTATTAGCTCAAAACTAGAACTGGGAGCAGAGCTGAGACTTGAACCCAGGCCACTCCGATATGAGACGCAGGCATCTTAACTGCTCTGCCACATGCCTGTCCCAGATTTTGGCATTTTGAAGCGTCCCAGCATTTGATTCTTTGTTATGGCAGCCTTAGCAAATGAGCACAGGGCCCAAGCTGGGCTTTGTGTGGGTTGACTGAGAACATGGGTGTGTGTGTGTGTGTGTGTGTGTGTGTGATGCTTGCTGTCAGAAGATAATTTACATCACAGGCAGGCAGGTCATGCAGGAGCTCCTAGGAAACTAAGCAGATGCTATTTATCAAAAGAACTTAAACTCATCAGCAGATTCCACCTTTCCTCTCCCAGGTCACTCTTCTTCCTGGCTCCAGTCACCAAACTGCAAACTTTCCTGCACCTCCTTTCTCCAGCCCTGTCCTGGCTCCTTCATAAGGGACATTTCATCCTTATGTTTGCTTAAAAATGTTAGTGCTACAAAATCCGGTGTGGTTGAAGACGGCTCTGAGTGAGGAAGAGAGATGAAGGCCCTTGCTCAAGAAAGATTTAGGGCGGCTCAGACCCTGGTGGCACCAGTGAAAGAAGCCAACCAAGGTAAAGCGCCCCTCCCCCTCAGTTTCTAATTCCTCCTTGTGAAGCTGGTATAATAGGTGCTGTATAAGAACTCTGCTGAATTCTCCCCTCTGGAATCTTTGGGGCTCCTGACATAACCCTCACCCTTGACGCAGTGGAGGGCAGAGAGGCCTCCCTCTGTGTGCTCCATTGCAACTTTCCACTGGATCTGGGTTTGGGCTGCTTGATTTGAATGGAGGATTGTTCAGCTGTAGCCAGTGGCCGGCAGAGCTGCCAGTTCCAACACTTAAAAATACAGTACTGCTTTTAAAGTAGAGTAGAAGGGCGTTGAGCAAGCGTGCAGGGGGTTCCTTGTCAAACACACTGCCCATCTGTTCTGGCTCTCCTTGAACAGGAGGGCCCAGGCATCCTGAAGGCAGAACAGTCGCCCAAGCTCCACCTCCCAACTTACAAACTCAGGGAAGGAGGAGGCCGTGTGCTTGTGGTTGCCAACAGACCATGGAGTAGGCAGATGCAGAGTGGTAGCTCTTTCTGCATGCCTACGCTCTCGGGGCTGTAGTCATTGATTTGATGTAGATATCAGGCATATTTGAAGTACAGTGCTATGGAAGAGATGGCATCTTGAGATCGCACAGTGTTCCACTCTTTAAGAAGCGTGCAGAAATTACACACATAAATCTCTTTACTGAGATGAAATGTAATGATATGGTTAAATATTCATATTTTAATTATTGGAAAGAAATGCATTAACAAACTGTTATTGAAATAGTTTCCAGAGAGAGTCTAGCAGGAAAACCTAAAGAGTTGGTCTTTTCTGTGCTTGCAATAAAATAATTTCATTGTTTCCCGCAGCAGGAATATTTTTCATGTGAGGCCCCCAAATTATTTAGCTGCTTAAGTGATTTGACCATTACTGAATAAAACCCTTGCTAGGAAGCCAGATGACTACTAGGCTCAGCTTCAAAATGCCACAAGAGTGCTTGGATACAAAGAAAATGAAGATTTCCCAAAAAAACAAATTATTTTGTCTTGTTGGTGATGTGTAGACAGTAGAGTAGGATGGTCTCTGAAAATTCCCTAGTGATTCAGAAAATGAAATTTAAAGATTTATTTATTTGAAAGAGTTACAGAAAGGGGGGGAGGGAGAGAGACAGAAAGAGAGAGAGAGAGAAAGAGAGAATCTTCCATCTGCTGGTTTACTCCCTAGATGGCCACAATAGCCAGTGCTGGGCCAGGCAGAAGCTAGGAGCCGGGGCCTTCTTCTGGATCTCCCATGAGGGTGGCAGGAGCTCAAGCACTTGGGCCATCCTCCACTGCTTTTCCCAGGCCGTTAGTAGGGAATTGGTTGAGAAGTGGAGCAGCCGGGACATGTACCTGCACCCATATGGGATGCTGGCATTGCAGGCAGTGGCTTTACCCACTACACGATAATGGATGCCCCCGTTTTTGTTTTAAAAAACAAAATAAATGTAAGATGTTTCTCTTTCTACATCATCACGAAGTACTGGAGCTAAGGGAGAATCCCCGGATATGCAAAATCCACCTCTATTTACTTTCATACATCTTTGTTTTTCTTTTACTTTACCTTATTTTACACTAAGTTTATTCCCAAATCATGAGATTTTGCTTATTCAGTTTCTTCTGGGGTCTCTTTTGTTTCTGTGCCATCTCTTCTTCTGGTTTAGGAACAGTCTGGTCCTTACAGTGAGGATCCACTCAGTGTGGCAGAGGGAGCTCATACAAGGGTTGTCCAGCCGTGAGCTCTGGAGCTACAGTGGGGCATCCTGAGTGCTTTGCTCATCTGGATATGCTCAAGGACCGGAGAATCTACGTCCAAACCCTTAAGCTCAGCATTATTGTGTGTTTTCAAGCAAGTGCAACAGAAATTCAGCCCTCTTTTAGAGCCACCTACTCAGTGTCCAGCCCCACTGTCAGGCCTGGGCACACCTACCAGTTCCACACTGTAACAATAGAAGCGCCTACATTGCTTCTTTAATGTGGCATCTTTCATATACCCTGTGGCTCTTTGGATATGCATATCTCTGATGGCCTGAGCAGTTCCTCAGGTGTTCTTAAAGTGAACATGAAGATTTGAGCCTCTTGATTTGAATGACTTTGTGGGGTTTTCTGGGTCAAGTGAGTAGTAAACCATATTCACAGATCACCTGAGGCCACTAAAGGAAGAGGAAACTCTTTCCTGCTTCTTGAAGTGGATTAAATTTGAGCACATGAATGCCTCTTCTGCCGGTCTTCAGAGCAAAGAAATGAGAACACAGAGCGGATAACTGCAATGACTTTCTAGATGTACCCCAGTGGGATAAAAGTGACATTGCCAGGAGACAGTGTGTCATGAATCGAGCTTGTAAAGGCAAATTTATAAGACCACAAGTATACTTCATCGAAAAAGGGGTGCATTTTCCTATATGCCAATATTCTGGAGAGCAGGAAGATGGAGAATAATTTTCCATGTATCTGCAAGGGAAATGAGTCCACAAGCCTTCTCATTTGGTGGGTTAGCCTGTCCCTTTCATAAGATCAAGTCCTGCTGCCCTGGGGAATGAGTCAGAGGCTTCACATGCCCCATGAAGATAGCCTATTGAAGTAGGCCATTCATCTCTTTCTTATTTTGTCATGTTAGAAGGAACAATGATTTTATGTAAGATCTTCCTCTTATTGCTTTATTGATCATGCTAGAATGTTGACCATGTCTTTACTAAAGAAACAATGCTATGTTTTCAGATTCTTAAAATGAACAGGCCAGAATTACTAAATCAAATCTATAGTAGGAAGCTCAGAGTTGAACAATGCACTAGGCTGGTGTGTTTTGACTTCACTGTTTCCACGGTAACATGCACGAACAAATTAAGAAAAATAAATGATTTGTCTTAAGGGTAGGAATTTGCCAAGTCTTGTTCAGTCTAATTAGTTTTAAACTTAATGATATTTTAGATGATCAGAATGTTTTCCCAGGAATTCTTCTGAAAAAAAGAAACTGTTGTATTTACTGAATTTGGTATAATTAAATGTTCATATTTTAGAGTAGTTGTCAAAATTAAAGTGACAAGCCTTTTAACAATGGCCATGTTGGTAAGAAGTTTCTTAAAAGTATGTAAATACACTTTTAAATTTAAATATTTTATTAAAAATTCTTTAATTTGAGGAGCCAGTATTGTGGCCAAGTGGGTAAAGCAGACACCTACAATGCCAGCATCCCATATGAGCACTAGTTCAAGTCCCAGGTCCTCCATCTCCAATCCAGCTCCCTGGTAACGCACCTGGGAAAAGCAGCAGAAGATGGCCTGAGTGCATAGGCCACTGCCAGCAACATGGCTCCTGGCTATTCGGAGAGTGAACCAACGGATGGAAGATTCTCTCTCTCTCTCTCACTCTCAATCTCACTCTTGCTCTGTAACTCTGCATTTCAAATAAATAAATAATAAATATTTTTTTTTTCATTTAAGAGACAGACACATGGAGAGAATGAGACAGAGAAATAAACAGAAAGAAAGCTCTCATTCTCTAGTCCACTCTCCAAATGCCTGCAACAGTGGGGGCTGGGCCGGGGCTGAAGCCAGGAGCCAGGAACTCAGTCTAGGTCTCCCATGTGGGTGGTAGGGAACCAGGTACTTGAGCCATTACCTATTGCCTTCCAGGGTATACCTTAACAGGAAGCTGGAATGCCAGGGACTTGAATACAGGCACCTGATACGTGATGCTGGTGTTTCATCCACTATAGCTAATACCTGCCTCAAATGTTTTCTGGTATTTGCAAATCACACCAGTCTATACAGGCTTGTGTGCTCATGGAGTGAGTATAACAAAAGGCAAAGCTTCAGGCCAGGGGAGCATGAAAGTGACACTGAAGTCCAACTCTCCCAAATCAACTTGGAACATAGACAAACTCTTTTCTTCTATTTTAGGTCAAAGGGATGTACATCACCCCTCCCACTGTCACAGCGTATGGAATAGACCAAAAATAAAGCTGCAGCTCTGTGGGCCAAACCCAACCAGTGGCAGGCATTCCATGCAGTGTGCTGCAGGCACAGGAAGCCTGCTCTTGTCCTGGGAGATTAATGGCAAGGGAAGCTAGAGCTATGGGCAAGAGGTGTATTAGTCAGCTTTCTGTAACAACATTAACTAAAATACCTAAGACAGGCTTCTTGGGAAGGAAAGCATTTCTTTCGGCTGACAGTGCAGAGGCTAACAGCTCCGGATCAGGAGACCCCATGAGTCTAGCATCAGGTGGAAGCTGGTCGTGGTGGAGCAGGTGCAGAGGAACGCTCACGTGGTGAGCCAGGAAGCAGAAGCAGCCACTAGGCCAAAGGGCAAGGCCTCCAGACTTAAACACTGCCCAGCAGACCCACCTCTCGAGTGCCAGAGTTAGACCAAGTCTGGCCCCTTGGCATTAGGACCTCAGAGCTTAAACATCTGCAGGCATTTGGGGAGCCAAGTTCCACTCAATCCCTAACAAGAGGTTTGGTGAAGAGTCAGAAAACAAAACCAAAGCAAGGAGAAAACCTCAGCTTTTTTGAGCACCTGCATGTTGGGAGCTGGAGCTCTCTCTGACAGCTGCGTTGAATGAGCACAAGGAAGCAATTGTTCCTGCATTGCTGGCCGGGAGTGCTGAGGAAAAGGATCAACAGACAGTGCAGAACACAGGGACCGGAAGGGGAAAATCTGAAAGGTGGGAGGTAGGGAGAGAGAGAAAGAGCTTGCGCTCCCTTAGACTGGGGAAGGCCTTTCACAGATCCTCGGCGAGGAAGGCTGGAGACCTTGCCGCAGAAGCTTGCTGCGTGTTTTATTGTGATCATTTGTTCTTGCTCTCTGTTTACTAAACACATTCCATAGGGTACTCTCATCATCTTCAGTTAATACAACTTTATAAGGCTATGGATTTTAAGAACACTTTGTGGAGGATACACAGCTGATCTAGGAGACTTTGATTTTTTTTGGTCTTTCTCACTTTATTTATTTTTATTTGTCACCTTACTATGCAACAGAACCACAGAATGTCTTATTTCTACCAAACTGTAACTCAGTACCTGTTTATCAACCTTTCCTCATTCCCTCCTACCCTCCTACTCTCCCCAGCCCATGGTAACCACCATTCTACTCTCAACTTGTAGGGGATCAACCTTCGTTAGACTTGAGTGACAATTTTCATTACGGTTCTGGTATGAGAATTGGACAACCTAGTCAAGCAACACTTTTGACAGCGCTCTGCCTGAGCAGATCCTGTATCTGAGTCCAGCGCAGGCTGCCTGCGCACTGCGGCCAATCCAGAGAAGAGCTTACTCCCAGTCAGTTCCCCAGTGGGTATAGCCATTCATTCCACAGATTGACAAGACTACAAGATGGATTTTCTCCTGGCCTTAGAGAAGAGGAGAAATTAATTGCTCCTTGTCTTTCATGACAACAGTTTGAGATAGATTTTAGATGGATAAAGAAATAGCTCAAGAGAGGAGAAAAGATACCAAATGAAGACAATGAAATTAGCTATTGATGCTCACTTTTATATATATCAGCAGCATTTTCTGCACTTCAGAAAATGATTTTTTTAAGAGAGTAGATCTTAAGTATTCTCATCACATACGTAGAAAATGGTAACTGCATGAAGTGATGGATATATTATTTAGCTTGCTTATTGAAATCATTTTGTACTGTATACATATAACAAAATAATCCATTGTACATGTTGAACATATATGTAAAACTTTTATTTGTCAATTATATAGACTTTAATAAAACTGGAAAAAATTTTAAAAACTAGGAAAAAAAATGCTTTTAAAATTATTGTGTTAAAAGTAAAATCTAAAATTAGGATACTTCCAGAAGAAAACTTAGCATGTCTTTGTGACTGGGAATTGGCAAAAAATATTTCAGCACAATACAGAAAACATTAACCTCTAAGAAAATTAATAAGCTGGACTTCATCAAAATTTTGCTCATCAAAAAAATACTCCAAGAAAATGAAAGGCAACAATAAATAAAGAATTCATGCAACTCAATAATAAAAATACAAATAAATTTCTTAACGATTTAACAGTATTTATTTATTCATTTGAAAGGTGGAAAAAGGGAGAGAGAGAGAGAGAGAGAGAGATCTTGCATCCATTTGTTCACTCTCCAAATACCCATAATAGCCAGGGCTGGGACAGATTGAAGCCAGGAGACTAGATTAGCCATGTGGTTGGCAGGGCCCCAAATACCTGTGTCTCCTGCTGCTTCCCAGGGTGTGTATTAACAGGAAGCTGAAATGGAAGTGTAGTCCAGACTTGAACCTAGGTCTCCAATACGGGATGTGAGCATTGCAAGCAGCTACTTGCCTGTTGCTCCAAATGCTTACCCCTCAACTCAATTTTTTAAATGAGCAAAATAAATGAACAAATACTTTATTTGTTGAGATGTCTGCTGAAATGCATAGGATAAAGTAAACTCATGTCAGTGACTTATTTGAAACACATCAAAAAAGAAGTTGGATTGTTGGATGAATACAGGCAGGAATATCTGATAGAGTAGATTGGCGAACGCTGCTTATAGAGTGGGGAGTGTTGGGATAATGGCTGTCCATTGTATAGTTCCTTTAAATTTCTGTGTGTTTGAAAACTTTCATAACAAAATGTTGAGGTTACAAAATAAAGATAAGGATTCATCTATCACACGACCTTGTTGTTTCACTCCAAGATATTTACCCAAAAGAAATGAAAACATATGCCCACAAAGACTTATGCAAGAATAAAAATACAGTATTAGTTATAACAGTTCCTAATTGGAAAGATGTCTATCAGCAGGAAACAGGTGTGCAAAGGATGATATATTTACACACTGGAAAACTACTCAGCAATGAAAATGAACGAACTCATGAAATACAAATGTCTAAATCTCCAAAACCTTTTGTTTAGTCAAAGGAGCCACAGGCAAAATTTGGGAGAAGGTAACTGGAATGTGACTGCCTGTAAGGGAGGGATGGGATTTGACCAGAAGGGCACAGAGACTCTTGGAGGTGAATCAATATTTGGAGGATGGATATATTGGTACACTGTTCAAAATGTGTTAGGTTGTACGTTATGGATCTGTGCATTTCTGCATATAAATTTTTCCTAAGGGGTGGGGGGGAAATTGGTAAAGAACCACCTCAAATTTGTAAGCAGAACTGTCTGTGTCTGTGTGATTACTGATAACAAATCAGAGGTAGTAGAGAACCCTGAGCAGAAGGAGGGGAAAGGTAACAGATCTCATGTCAGAGATCCTTTTCTAGTCAACATCAACGAGATGTCCTAAGACAGGAAAAAAGTCCCTCAACATTTCAAGGTGTTGGGGTTGGCCTTTGGCTTAATGGTTACAATGCCCCGGAGATGCCCACATCTCATGTCACAGGGCCTGGATTCCTTTCTCAGCTTTGTTCCTGATTCCAGCTTCTTGCTAACGTGCACCCTGAGACACAGCAGGTGATGGCTCAAGTAGTTGGATCCCTATCACCTCCAGAGGAGACTGGATTAAGTTCTTGGATCCTGGGCTTGTCCTAGTCCAGCTCTGTCTCTTTCTCTGTCTCTCTCTCTCTCTCTCTCTCTCTCTCTCTCTCCCTTCCAATCTCTCTCTCTCTCTAGCTGCATCGGTCTGCCTTCCAAATAAAGAAATAGCTTAAGGTGTTGTTAGATGAAAGACAATAGTAATCTTAGTCAACTGGTAGACAACACAGATCTCAGCCCCAGGTTCAATTGTATAGGGCCATAGCCATACTTGTATTGTTTTCTCTCTTTATGAAAGGAAATGTACAGATTAAGTTTCATTAGGAAAAGTAGATGTCAAAAGTGATAGATTGAAATCATTGCCCTTTACTTACAGGCAAGCCTGCCAGGGCTCTCTGAGAGTCTTTTACACAAAAGACAGGGAAGGTGGGCTGGTTGCTTTGTTTCCCAGCTGGCCTCAGGTTAGAAAGAGCAAATTAGAAATAGGAAGGCAGTGAAACAGCCAGAGGCCTTCACTCAGACAGCAAGTGACAGCTCTCAGCAGGCAGGAAGGATGAAAGGAAGGGAGAAATAGAAAAAGCCAACCAAAATACTCAAGAACACAACAGAGGGCGAGGGGAGCTCCCACAGCTCAGTTTACTTAAATAGTTCCTCAATGCTCCACACACCAGTCCAAAGTCGTTTTAATGCCCTTAAAATAAGAAGCAGGAATTTAACAGCACCCACTATGCATTGCCTAATAAGTCAGAGAATTGAAATGTTTTTCTAAAATTGTAAAGCAATGTGATTAGAATAATATTTAAACTTATTTTTGATCATAGAGACCAATTTTAGTTATGTGAAAAATAGCTTCTGTAAGATACTTATCCCCTGATGATATTGAATAACATATTTTTTGACTTTTTTAGATTTCTAGTGAAAGATTATTCAAAAAAATAATTCATTAGATGATAATATCTAGAAAAAAGGAAAATAATGGTAATATCCACCTCTGTTACCAAAGTTGTTGTCCTTAACTTTTTATTTTCCAAAAGTCTTTGAAATACCATTCTTATTGTTGTGATAAGTCTTTATATATTAAAACTGGTCATAGAATTCCTTTATTCTGGATGTCAATCATTATACGAGATCAGACTTGGAATTTATCTTTAGCAGTTTATGGCAAAGGAGACCTCACTGTGTGATTTTTTTTTACCAGGTGGTATGGCTAGGCAGCACTTACCGAGTCACAGGAGCCAGTGGCAGCACTCCTCTGCAACTCCAGTTCAGTGACTCCATACTGTCAGCTTGAGACCGGCTGTGGAGGGAGTATTCATACCATGAAAATCAACAAACACTATAAATCAGGGCTGTTTTCTCCTCAAAGAGCTGGTTGTTAAACATTCACCAGCACACCGCTGTTTGCATCAGGTTCTATAAACACCTTGGAGAGTCTTGGATTCAATTGCCACCACCTGTGGCTCTTCCCTTACTAAGAAAAGTAGAGGGTGACAGCTGGGCTGTCCTCAGCACAATCTTGTTTTGTTACTTATATTTTATTGGGTTCCAGTTAATGTACTTATTCAAGCATTGATGACAAAATAGATGGGAAACATGCTGAGTAAAAAAGAAAACAAAGGTTAATAGGGTCAGGATTGCTATAAAGTATAATCCTAATAATACTTGCTATCAAGAAATAGTATAGGAGAGGGTCTTTGAAAAGCTCATGGACAATTTGCATTCCAAAAAAACTGCATAGGTTTCAATATTTTTGCTTATTAAGCTTATCTTAATTCTAATTTTACGTGAGCTTTCTGATGTCCCCTCATATTTTTGTCAGGTCACTCTAGGTCTTTGGAGAAACAGACAACTTACCCAAGCAAATATTGCGTTTCATATTTAGAAAGCAAGTGCATCACAGACTCCACACAGGCATTTTTATTTATTTATTTTTATTAGGGAAGACATAAGCCTGCCATTATCTGGGTATTTAATGCTCTTGAGAAAGGTAAGTTAGTTTAAACCACTCACTCCACCAGTGAGTAATATTTGTGATTTTAGGAAATTCCATTGCTTATGTAAGTCCAACCTGATCACACCACCTGTTTGGGGTGTGAGTTTAGACATGTGTTGCCCTCTAGGCTTCTGACCAGGTTGTATTGATTTGTAACAACTGCAAACTCAAAGATGTTGTTATAAGAAAAAAAATGTTAAAAAGAAGTTTTATTATTTAAAATTTGGAGAGGATGAGTTCCATGCTTTCAAAGAGATGGATTCTCTCTTCCCTTTAGTCTCAACTGATCCTGAAAAGCAATAGAGAACTTAGAATAAAACTAGAACTTGGGATAAAAATATCTGTTTAATATATTCTGTTACCTTGTGCAGTCAGTTCATCAAATTGAATGAATAATTTCATCCAGAAATGAATTCACCAATGTTTCATAAGCAAAGCACACTGTTGGCCATTATAGAAATGTAAACTAATGCCAGGATATGGGTCCTACCTTCAAAGCGTTTAATGGATAGTAGAGGATAGAGTCTTACCATTCTATAGTCAGTTGTTAATTTTATAAAATGCAAAAGAATATAGTACATTATTCAGCTCCAAAGGTATCAGTCAACTATTCCAAGATCATTAAATCTTTGAGAAACTACTGGAATGTCAGCTTCTTGAGGGCAGGACCGTATCCATGGTGCTTTCAGATGTGCTCAATGAATATTTATAAAGAGTAGTTGTTGGGGCTGGCACTGTGGCTCAGCTTGCTAATGCCCCGGCCTGAGGCGCTGGCATCCTATAAGGTCACCGGTTTGAGTCCTGGCTGCCCCAACTTCCATCCAGCTCCCTGCTAACATACCTGGGAAAGCAGTGGAGTATGGTCCAAGTACTTGGGCCCCTGTACCTACATAAGAGACCCAGAAGAAGCTCCTGCCTCATGGCTTTGGATCAGCCCAGCTCTGGCCATTGCAGCCATTTGGGGAGTAAACCAGCAGATGGAAGATCTCTCTGTCTCTACCTCTCTCTGTAATTATTTCAAAGAAATAAAAAAAAAATTTAAAAAGAGTAGCTGTTAAATGAGTTTGTTGTCCTTTCATAATTACTTTAAAAATATTTATTTATTTATCTATTTGAAAGGCAGTCATAGAGAGAGAGATAGAGAGAAAGAGAGATCGTTCATCTGCTGGTTCACTCCCCAGATGGCCCCAATGGCCAGAGCTAGGCTGATCCAAAGCCAGGAGCCAGAAGTTCCTTCTGGGTCTCCCATGTAGGTGCAGGGACCCAAGCACTTGGATCTTCCCCTGCTGCTTTCCCAGGCACATTACCAGAGAGCTGAATGGGAAGTGGAGCAGACAGGATGCAAACCAATGTTCCTTTGGGATGAGGGTGCCACAGCATCAGCACCCCTTTATAACACTTTTGTAAACATCTCTGATCAGAGTCAAAAATAATGACCAAAGATCCCTGAGCACCAGGATGTGGAGTAAATTTACTTCTCTTGAATCATATGTTGCTAAGTGTTCTTAAATATAACATTTTTTTTTTCAATTTAGATCATCTTTCAGTTTCACTAGGATGCACATTTTATCTGAAGAAAAGGCAAATCAGAGTGTACAAAATAATAATTCTACTAAAAACATACAGTGCTAATCCCATTACTCACATGTTATCTTTAAAATTATTTTACTGGGACTAGTGTAGTAGTGTAGCCAGTTAAGCTACTGCCTGCAATGCTAGTATCCCATATGGATGCCAGTTTGTGTCCTGGCTACCCTACCTCTAATCCAGCTCCCTGCTAATGTGCCTGGGAAAGCCGCAGAAAATGGCCCAAGTGCTTGGGCCTCTGCACTGATGTGGGAGACCTGGATGAAGCTCCTGGCTCCTGGTTTCTGCCTAGCCCAGCTCTTGCTGCTGTGGCCATTTGCGGAGTAAACCAATGGAAGGAAGATCTCTCTGTCTCTCCCTCCTCCTCTGTAACTGTGCCTTTCAAATACATAAATAAATCCTTCAAAAAAATAAAATGACTTTATGCTTCCCAGCTATTAATACATGTTGAAATATATGCAGAAAAAGGGAAATCTTAATTTCATATATTTTAATAATTTGCTAAGCTGCCTTAAATTGGGATATTATCAGAAAACAGAGAAAAAAGGAAAAAACTAAAGCAAAAAAAAAAAGTCATACTGCGATCAAGAGAAACACTGGGTGGATCCCAAAAATGCAACTTCTGAATTAGCAAAAACATTTTAAAAATAAGTCATGTGAGATTCTGCTCCCCCTTCAAGGTGATTTACTTAACTCCAGCCCAACAAATGTCACTGAAAACACAGGCACTAAATCTTTGTGGCCATGGTTGACCAGAAGGCAGAAGACGCATTTCACTCTGTTTCTCTGCTACTCAGCACCCACCCTGGACAGAAACCTCTATCCCCCTACCCTCACCTCCTACCCCAGCCCTTGGCAAAGCAAAACAGATGACTTGGAGGGAGGCCATTTGCCACTGGGTTTTCTTGTCACTTAACGTGAATAGAGGGAAGAAGTCACTTTACCTCTTGGGGCCTCAGTTTCCACATTTGTAAAATACCTAGCCTGACAATCATAGTTTTTCTGAGTCTCAAATGTCATGATATATGAGAAAATGAAACAGTAAAACTCTATGCAAATGTGGTTACTGCTTTATTTCAGATGATCTCTTCCCACATTAAAGAAAGCTTAGATTTATGAAACCACACTAAGGCTGATCCTTTTCCCTTGGCTATATTGGGAAGTTCCAAAATTGCCCGTGTTTCACCCATCAATTATATTACTTCATTAAGGAAAGGGTTGAGTGGGTTAGTGGTTAGGTTATGGGACTTGGCATAATACTTCCTGTATTCTTATCTGATTTGGCCATTGTTTTGTTATTGCCTCTGGGAAAATCTTAATGCCTTAATTTGCTGTGAAAACAAATATATATCAGGGATATTTACTTTGAAAAAGGGTCATGAGACTGAATGGATTCCTACAGGCTTTCTGAGTGAATTTTGTTCTTCGGAGCCAAATTTACTTTTTAAGGCTATTATATATTGTGTTTCAAAATTGGTAGAAAAGGGACTGGTTTTGAGCTTTTTGTCTAGAGCATTGTGTTTACATTCTCAATGAATCTTTACAAGCTGTAAGGTATAGAAAGAACCTCGTGGCCATTTTGTACAGATATGGAAGTGGAAGCTTAGTAATCTACCCACAGATCACCGGCCATCAGAGTGGAGCTGAGATTAAAGCTCCCTTCTCTCTGAGGGGAAAGCCCTGCCCGTTTTACTGGATCTCTTCTCACTGTGCGGTCCACTGAAAAGCAGCATGCGGATCACCTTGTGACTAGCGGAGACTAGCGGAGACTCTCAGGCCCACCCCTCTGCCCTCTAAATCACAGCCTGAATTTCCATGGGATCCCCACATTAAATTGACTGCTGACATAAATGCTTATCTTCACAGATGACCTGGTTCTTGGATGAGCCCTCAACACCCACACGTAGCTACACAGATCGCAAATACACACGCTGGCACCAGGACAAATCCCTGGGAAAATGACTCACCACTTCTCTTTATACGGGGTGTATTCTCCCATCATGACCTGCCAATAGTTCGTGACAACTCACTGGACATAACCTTTCGCTGCGCTAAAATATTCACTCTATGAGAGCAGGATTGGTCTTCGTGTCCTGTGTGCCTGTAACTCAGCTGGTGGCTTCTCAAATGAATAAATGAAGGAGCACTTCCTAGGTGTCTTAAGCTTTTTCTTTGTTATCCATCCCCAGATGTAGTTCTGGCCTCCAGGCGTGATGCTTCTCAGTCTGACAGGTACAATGACTATCAGTGGCAAGAGGTGCTGGTCACCCAGGCTGGGGCTATCTGTAACAGGAGAAATACCACTGCCCTGGGGGAAAGCTCAGTGCCACCAGGCTTCCCCTGTCTTTGCCATTAAGTCTCCTGATTTTTGGCAAGTCTCTTCAACTCCATGAATTTCCATTTCCTGTCAGACAAATGAAGGCTGAGTTCAGAAACACAGGATATATATATATATATATATATATATGTATATGCATATGTACATGTATATGTATACATATGTAAACATGCCTATCCTGACCTACTCCTTGCATTTCCATCAATCCCAGCCCGAAACCTTCAAACTGCAAATCTGTTCTTTTCCCAAATCTCCAAATCTAAACAGGAACACACACACACACACACACACACACACACACACACACAGTGAAGAAGAGGAGTATGCATCAAAACTGATCTTAATCCAAAAAGAAGAGATACTTGAGGGCAAGGCATTCACAATGCGGACATTCAGGAGGTTTTCCTAATTATTACCATTCTTTGTTCAGACAGCTTTTGGAGATTACTTCCTGGGATATCTTGAGTGTGATCCAGGGGATCTCTGCAGCAAAAGATCCTGAGTTGTCCAGTTGTGGGGAAAAGTACCTTCAGCTCCGGACACGTACAGAGAAGAATACAAACATACCTTCAGCTCTCTATCTTTTTTAGTGACATTGTCCCAGTGATAACACTTGTGAAGTATGTCTCAAATATTTGTTATCAGTAAGAGTTATAATAAATGGAATTTTGCAAATGATTTACTCACTTTTTTTTTAGTTATTAGAGTGGATCCAAATTTATCCTGACCTCTAATTTCTGTCACTTTGTGCTTTCTCAAATGGAAGATATTACAGAGAACTCTCAAGGGATTTCAAAAAATATGTTGCTCTTATCTCTGCCAACAGCCCTGCAATCCGGGTATGGTTAAAGATTGTATGTTGTAAGGTTAACATACACATGAATGTCAATGTGTGTGTTTATGAGTGTGTGTGTGTGTGCATGAGTGTGTCTGTGTTGTAGAGGTAAAAGAATATCAAAGGGACAGTGTCTCCTTGTGAGGTTTTCATAGCCTGCTGAGAAGGCAATACAAGATTGAACAAAGGAATTGCTTGGTATTTACTTAAACTGCTTTCTATTGGTTAAAAAGGATTTGACAGTTGTTTCTCCCACTACTATTGGAGCAGCAGCTTGTAACTTATTTGACCATGACATGCAGTAAAAATATTTTATAAGATAACTATTAAATATATATACACACAGACACATATACACATACATACATACATATACATAACATATATATAAAATGGCCACAATGACATAATATGCATCCATCCATAGTGATTTAACTATTACTACATATATAAATAACACATTTTAAAAACTGTGTTTACTGTTTCTAATATTTTGAAGTTCTATTTCAGTTTTTTAAATGCCATATACCTCTATTAAACTGATTTCATGACTAGTGATGAGTTGTAACTGAGAGTTTAAAAATATTTCTCTGGAAGTATTTTCACTTCTTTTCCTGACAAGTTGCTTACTAGCAATTAACTGAAGATGACGACTTTAGTGTCTTTCAGAGGTGGGGACTGGAGCTCTGGCCAGCAGCATGACAACTCTCTCAGACACATTAGGTGACTGGGTTTGCCACCAACAAACACATAAAATCAATCATTCCTTTTCAGGTAATAGAACTTAGTGAATTCTACAAAACATTTACCAAGGCACTGTTGTTAATCCATTGATAAACATAACATCCTACTTCATCCCAAATTATAAATCACTTTGGTATTGTGTTAATTAGCTCAGTTGCAAACAAAGAATCACCAAGATAGCATTACAGCATTTATCTCAACAAACATTCCTATTAGTAAGTCAGTAGTTGGACCTGTGTTATTTTCTTCTAGTGTATGCAAAAACTCAAAATAAGAGGATCTGACCCTCTTCAAGCTTTGCTCATTTATTTTTTGCCTCAAAAGTATTCCAAATTACAAGCTAAAAGTTTTGTTTTTCAAGTTTTAGAAGTTGCAAATTCAGCATCATCATGACTTGTTTTTATGTGAGATATTTTTATTCTATTTTTAAAATGTCTGTACTAAAAAAAACTTTACTAGATTAAGATATATTTTTACTGTTTTATTTTAAAATTTATTTTTATTTTATTTATTTGAGAGCCAGGAAAAGAAAGAGAAAGAGAAAGGGAGCGAGAGGGATGGAGGGAGAGGTCTTCCATTAGCTGGCGCACTTAACAAATGCCTGTAACATCTAGGGCTAGGCTGGGCTGAAGACATGAACCAAGAAGTCAATCTGGGTCTCCCACATTGGTGGTAGTGACCTATATATCTGAGGCACACACTTGAAGCTGGAATAGAGAATGGAACCAGGAGTTTAACCCAAGCTTGGGATGTCAATGTCTCATGCAGGTATCCCAGTAGAATCTCAACTACTGCACCAAATGCCTGCCCCTTTCCAAGATTTTTGTTGTTGATCTTAATTATTTGGCCTCATGATTTTCTTAAACAAAAACAAACAAGAGGAAAAACATTGGTTTTTCTTCATTCAAAATAAGTGTATCACAGAACAGATTTTAAAGGAACTGCCAGAAAGAAAAAAAAAACTAGCCAACCAACGAACCAAACAAAAAACCAGACTCTATTGCCCTGTTCCAGATTTGACTGAGGGGTAGAGGAAGCCACTGCTGTGGCATATGAGAGAGAGCTGGAATGACAACACATATGCAACAGGACGTCTGAAAGGAAAAGGCCATGAGGTTTGAAGCAGCAAGTCTGACTTTCTGGGACTGGCACAAGATTTCTGCATTACAGGGTAGAGATACCTTTGAATCAAGCTGATTTCTGCCCTTGCGGTAGGATCAAGGACAGAGAGGTACTCCACAGGGGTGCTTGTGCAGGAACAGCTGGATATTTTGCTCAGGAATGTCAATTGCTGTGTCAGAAATATTTGTTGTGTAATTTGAAAAAAAATTTTTTACTAATATCTGACTTTTCTATGTATGAAAAAAATTTATATTGGAAACTGATTTATTGTTTTAGCCATTAAGAGATACCACCAAGATTTGATCATGCTAGAAGGTCAAGAAGACCTAGTCTCATACGTGAAACAGAAACAAAAACAAAAAGCATGAAAAGGAATCAAAATGGACTTAGTTCAGCCTACATGGTAGACTTCAGGAAAAAACCTGGTCACTCTTGTGAGTGAGTTACCTGGCCCAAGGAGCTTATCCAGCACCAAGAATAGGATGCACATCCTCCTGCGAGGATTTACATATCCACTGTCACTCGTGCTGGAATGGAACCAATCCTAAGGCAGCACATGGCACAGGTCTTGGAGGCAAGGAGCCTTTCTTATGGGACTGTCAGGTGGTTGGGCCTGCATTTCTGCTGGTTAGGTGCAGCTATTCTCCACTCACCAGAACTGCTGGCACAGAGCCCAAGGGCAGAGTTTGGGTGTCTTGAATTCTAACGCTAGCACACATGGTGGCTGCCATAAGCTGTGCACCTGCTGCTCATGTTGCATTTCTGTTAGTGCCAATCTTTCCATAGGGTCTCTCTGTAAGTCACAGCCCAATCTCACTTATGCTGTGAGACATTAGAGGGCCAGGCTGGGAACCTTAGCAGTGACTCCTGTGGAAAGACAGAGTGTGTGTATACAGAGCAGAGCAAGGATGGGAGAGAGGAGCCTGGTGTTTGTCAGGGGTTGTTCCTGCAGTCACATGCCATAGAGGTAGCAGTGTGAGGGCAGGGGGAGAGGGTGAAATCCAGTTAGACCCCATTCAGAAAAACACATAGGGAAGTTTCCAGGAAATTCTGAGAAATAACCTTTTAGAAACTTTTTCAGAGAGGTTAATATCTGCTCATGTGAGAATAAAATGGTGAGGTCAGTTACACACTACTCAAACAACCATAAATAATGTCACAAAGTATCTGCATAGGCCATCGTTTTAAAAAAAGATTTATTAATTTGAAAGTGAGAGTGGGAGAGAAAGAGAGAAAGAGAGAGAGAGAGAGAGATTGATGGATGCTCTTTCAACTGAGCATTCACTCCCCAAAGACTGCAGTAGCCAGTGCTGAGCCAGACCAAAGCCAGGAGCCAGTAACTCCACCCAGGTCTTCCACATGGGTGGCAGGAACCCAAGTACTTGAGTCATCATTTGCTACCTCCCAGGAGCATTAGCAGGGAGCTGTACTAGAAGCAGAGCAGCCGGATCTCAAACTAGAGCTGTGATATGGGATTCGGATATCCCAAGTGATGTCTTAACCTGCTGTGCCACAGCACCTGCCTTCAGGCCATCATCTTAATCACACTGGAATAAGCCTGAACCTTGGTCTTTTCTAGCATAGATATAAAATTCATTGGCCAAATATGAACTCAGAAACAGATCCACCTTCCATTTGTATTTGGCTTTGCAGAATAAGTTGTTATTCTCTGTTTTCCATCTTAGAGTCTCCCTTTCCCTTAATCTCCAGTGGGATTATCCCAGAGTTTCTTCAAGACAGTGCAGAGAGAGGTGATGGATGAACTGCTGGAGATTTTTAAGGAGGAGCAGAGGTTTCTATCATCTGCTTTTTCTTCCAGAAACCCTGTCCCAGAAGGTCTGGAAAACTCTGGGCCACCTTGGGATCTGGCACAGAGTTTTCCATCAACAAGGCCACTTATAGCTGGAACCATCAATGGAGAAAAAAGATAAAGAGCCATGGTGGGGGTGGGAGAACCGGTGTGTGGTGCAGCAGTTAAGACACCACTTGGGCCACCTGCGTCCCATATTGGCGTGCCTGGGTTTAAGTCCCAGCTCTGGTCCTCAGTTCAGCTTTCTGCTAATGCGCACTGCTGGAGCCAGCAGGTGATGGCAGTAGTGGCTGGATCCCTGCCATCCACCCACAAAGACTTGGATTGTGTTCCTGGCTCTTGGTGGCCTGGCCCAGGTAGTGCACATGTTGGGGGAGTGAACCAGCAGATGCAAAACCTCTGTCTTTCTGCCTTTTAAATAAATACAAAAAAATTAAAAAGAACAAGGGCATCTATAATTTATTTTCAAATTATTCAGTCAAAAACATTAAAATATACTAAGTAAACATTCACATTATATATAGATATGCATACATGCATGGTAGGGGACCAGAGAGTCCAGCAGGGGTTAACAGTTGGTAAATCCAGAGGAAGGATTTGAAGCTATTTGATATATCAGTCTTTCAACTCTTCTGTAGCTTTCAAATTTTTCAAAATAAAAAGTGGAGACATCAATATTTTAGAATATTGAGATTATTTTAGTCCTCAAAGAGGTGGTGATCAGGGCATAGATGCTAATGTGTCATGAGATTATATTTTATTTTACAGTATTGTGTTATATTCTACAATAGCTAGCCTAAGGCTTTGGGCCATTTTTAAATAGCAGATTAAAACACCCGAACCTACTGTAAAAACATGCCAAAGGTAAATGTAGAGGGTCCAGGCCCACACCCTCAGATTTCTTGGGGTGTATGACACCAGGATTCACATATGTCACCCTTGTGTGGAGACCTAGGGAGAAGAGGACATCTTCCCTGCTCAGTGTGGTCCAAGGATCAAAGCATCTGCATCTCCTGGGAGCTTGTTAGAGATGCTGGATATTGTTGCAATCTGATACCCCCTGAAACAGTATCTGATTTCCACCCAGGCCAGGGACATCCCTGTGAGGATGAAAGTGAGCTAGAGATTTTCACCTGCACCACATGTTTCCATGCTTCTTGAAAATACATGTAGATTATGGAACCAACAAGATTTCCTAGTTCTTGGCCAAATACAAATATCTGCTTCTTCCAAACTGGTTCTTTTCTCTTTTCTTTCTTTCTTTCTTTTTTTTTTTTTTTTTACAAGTGAGAGAGTGATTTTCCATTAGTGAGCTAAGTATCTCTCTGATCACAGTGAGAGAAAATACTTAAGATTATAGGACTTACAATCTAAAGGGAAAATACCACTCTAAAATAGAAGATGACACAAAATAGAATGTTTTAATTGGTTTTAAAAGATATAAAAATGTGCTTCAGGTTGTAAAAGTTTGTTGACCCATCATCTTGGCATTTCTAAATCTTTTCCCAGTGGTCCTTTAACTAGAGACAACTAAAAGTAGTTCATTAATAGTTCAAGCGTTTAGGGTTTTTTTTTTCTTCCTCTTTTATTATTCTACAGCCTGTGTCAAAACAGCTAGCCAGAAAGAGAGAGAGAGAGAAAGAGAGAAGTGCAAAAAAGGCCTCTTCTAATCTTCAGCAGTCTCTAGATAGAGTTGAAACCCAAGGTCTTGGTGGGGTGGGCGGCGACAGTTTCAAGAAAGAGACAGATGGCACCAAGCCCGAGCACTGGTCACAGATGCGTTTGTGACTTGGAAATTCTAGTGAAAATCCTGTTAGGATGAAAACGACGGGCCTTCTTTTGGATTAATATGTCCAGTGTAATTATTAAACTTTAAGAAGATGCCAAAGAGGGGGAGAAAAAACCCTCACTTTGGAGCCCTGCATCTGGAAGTTTTTTTCTCTCCCTAAGAAATCTTTGTGGCTCTTTGTTCCTGTCAAGGAGGAAAATGTGCTTGTAAACTTCACCCAAGAGAAAGCATATCTTTGCATCCACTGCATCAGGAAGGAACAGATACAACCCCAGGAACTAAGCCAAAGAGCCAGGAAACTGACCAATGACTGGGAAGGGGGGAAGAGGAAAGAGGGGCACAGAGTTATGCAAGAAAAGCGTTCAGTCTGGCACAAGATTTCAGAGAGAAGTTCTCTGTGCCAACCTCGGCCTCAGAGAAAAACACCCCACCCTCTGCAAGCTGCTGAGATGGCCAGGCGGGCAGAGCCTTCCTTGGTTGTCCCGAGCTTCCCAGACAAAAAGATTCCTCCACACCCAGCTAAGCACATTTCCCATCCCGCCCTGGAAGTGAACATCCCTGTGTCATGTCTTGTAAGGCAGCTGTCTGTGGTGGGATTTGAAGGCAGCCAGGCAAATCATCCCAGAGTTTCTTGGACTGCCTGTGTGGGTGCCTGAGATTTGATCATTACTGGCTCATTGCTGTACACTAAGGGTTGTACTTTCCCTGAAATTTTCTTAAAATGTTAACTAAGCCCAGGAAGGTACTGTAGGGATACTCTTTTGTATTAATACATGAGGTCTTAACTCTATGCGCAGAAACCTTAAGGTAAGGATTCAAATGAGGGTGACATTCAGGTATAGGCATTCTTTTGTGTTTTTTTTTTAAGATATTTATTTATGTATTTGAAAGAAGTGTGACAGGCGGGCGCTGTGGCTCACTTGGCTAATCCTCCGCCTGTGGCGCTGGCACCCTGGGTTCTAGTCCCGGTTGGGGTGCCGGATTCTGTCCCAGTTGCCCCTCTTCCAGGCCAGCTCTCTGTTGTAGCCCAGGAAGGCAGCAGAGGATAGCCCAGGTGCTTGAGGCCCTGAACACACATGGGAGACCAGGAGGAAGCACCTGGCTCCTGGCTTTGGATCGGCACAGCGCACGGGCCATAGTAGCCATTTGGGGGGTGAACCAACAGAAAAGGAAGACCTTTCTCTCTGTCTCTCTCTTTCTCTCTGTCTAACTGCCTGTCCAAAAAAAAAAAAAGTGTGACAGAGAGGGAGAAACAGACATAGAGACACACAGAGAAAGAAAGAGACAGAGAAAGATCTTCCATTTGCTGGTTCACTTGCCAAATACCTGCAATAGGCAGAGTTGGACCAGGTTGAAGCCAGGAGCCAAGAACTCCATCCAGGTCTCTCATGTGGGTGGCAGAAGCCCAAGCACTTAGGCCATCATCCACTGTTTTCCCCAGGTGCATTATCAGAGAGCTGGATCTGCAGTAGAGCAGCCAGGACTCAAGCCAGCATTCCGTTATGGGATGCCAGGGTCCCAAGTGGTAGCTTAACTTGCTGCACCACAAAACTTGCCTCCAGATAGAGGTATTCTTTATTGCTGCTCCCATAAGCTATAGTTTGGAAGTGAGTTAGCCTCTGAACTCTTTTTTTAAATAGAAAACTTTTATCTAATAAATATAAATTTCGAAAGTACAACTTTTGGATTATAGTGGTTCTTCCCCCATAATCACCCTCCCACCCACAAACCATCCCATCTCCTACTCCCTCTCCCATCCCGTTCTCCACCAAGATTCATTTTTAATTATCTTTATATACAGAAGATCAACTCTATACTGAATAAAGATTCCAACAGTTTACACCCACACAGACAAAGTATAAAGTACTATTTGAAGATTAGTTTTAACTTCAATTCTCATAGTACTACACATTAAGGACAGAGATCCTACATGGGGGATAAGTGCACAGTGTTGATTTAACATTTGACACTCTTATTTATGACGTCAGTAATCACCCGAGGCTCTTGTCATGAACTCAAGAAGCTTGAGTTCATGAACTCCGACCTTATTTAGACAGGACCATAATCAAAGTGGAAGTTCTCTCCTCCCTTCAGAGAAAAGTACCTCCTTCTTTGATGGCCCCTTCTTTCCACCGAGATCTCACTCACAGAGATTTTTCATTTAGGTCATTTTTTGCCACAGTATCTTGGCTTTCCATGACTGAAATACGCTCATGGGCTTTTTAGCCAGATCCAAATGCCTTAAGGGCTGATTATGGGCCTCTGAATTCTTACTAGGACTTACAATACAAAGTAATGTACTATGCGAATAAACGGTAAAACTAGTATTCAAACAGTACTTTATTCTTTGTGTGTCTGTGTGGATGCAATCTGTTGAAATCTTTACTTAGTATATATGTCCTAAGTTGATCTTCTGTATATAAAGATAATTAAAAATGAATCTTAATGAAGAATGGGAGGGAGATAGAGTAGGAGATGGGATGGTTTGTGGGTGGGAGGATGGTTATGGGGGGGAAATCACTATAATCCAAAAGTTGTACTTTCAAAATTTACATTTATTAAATAAAAGTTTTCTTTTTTTATTTATTTGACAGGTAGAGTTATAGACAGTGAGAGAGAGAGACAGAGAAAGGTCTTCCTTCCATTGGTTCACTCCCCAAATGGCCGCTACAGCCAGAGCTACGCCAATCCGAAGCCAGGAGCCAGGTACTTCTTCCTGGTCTCCTATGGGGTGCAGGGCCCAAGCACTTGGGCCATCCTCCACTGCACTCCCGGGCCACAGCAGAGAACTGGACTGGAAGAGGAGCAACTGGGACTAGAACCCGGCACCCATATGGGATGCCAGCACCACAGGTGAAGGATTAACCAAGTGAGCCTGGGCACAGGCCCCCTAAATAAAAGTTTTCTAAAATAAAGAGAACAAAATAAAAGGGAGGGAACTTAATCCAATTATAATGTTTAGGAGGTGGGGCTTGTAGGAGGTCCTTAGGTTGCTGGAGGCATTCCCCAGGAGGGGCCTTCCTGCGAGAGGGTTGCTGTTAAAGACTGGATTGGGCTCCACTGCTAGTTTCCTGGCTCGCTATGTGTTTGGTCCTCTGTGCGTGCGCTCCATTGACATCTGCTCTTCTTATTAGAGGCCACATCAACGGGGCTGTTCCATCTTGAGCTGAAATCCAAAACTGTGAACTACATAAATCTTTTCTCCTAATAAATTCATTGGCCTCAAGTATTTCATTCATTGACTAATACACTGTGCTTTCCCTAGTCTCACTTGCTAAAGGAGGTGTGAAATAATTTTATACAATACAAAGTAATTTATCCTTAGGGTTGAGGCTAAACGGGAAGATTAGGAGCCAGAATTGTTGTGCAGCAAGTTAAGACACTGCCAGGAACGGCTGGCATCTCTTATGAGCTCCAGCTTCTCCACTTCCAATCCAGCTTCCTGCTAATGTGCTTGAAAAGACAGTGGCAGATGGTCTACGTGCTCGGGCCTCTGTACCCATGTGGGAGATCTTGCTGGAGCTCCAGGTCCCTGGCTTTGGCCTGGCCCAGTCCCAACCATTGTGGTCATTTGAGGAGCGAACCAATGAATGGAAGATCTCATTCTCTCTTGCTTTCTCTTTGTCATTCTGCCTTTTTTTTTTTTTTTTTTTTTACAGGCAGAGTGGACAGTGAGAGAGAGAGACAGAGAGAAAGGTCTTCCTTTTGCCGTTGGTTCACCCTCCAATGGCCGCCGCGGTCGGCGCGCTGCGGCCGGCGCACCACGCTCGTCCGATGGCAGGAGCCAGGAGCCAGGTGCTTTTCCTGGTCTCCCCATGGGGTACAGGGCCCAAGCACCTGGGCCATCCTCCACTGCACTCCCGGGCCACAGCAGAGGGCTGGCCTGGAAGAGGGGCAACCGGGACAGAATCCGGTGCCCCGACCGGGACTAGAACCCGGTGTGCCGGCGCCGCAAGGCGGAGGATTAGCCTGTTGAGCCACGGCGCGTCATTCTGCCTTTCAAGTAAAAAAAAAGAATAAATCTTTAGGAAAAAAGAAAAAGAGAAGAGCAGAGCTTCAAAACTCCTAGCTGCAGTTACTAGTAATAATTTTTGGTGCTTGCAATTTGTGAGAATATAGATAATTACACTGAATCCAGCAAACCTTCGGGATGACACAATCATCCCTGTCTTCACATAAACACAAATACAAGCCTTAGAAGGTCAGTGGCTTGTTCAAACTGCAGGGCGAGTGACAGCTTCAAGTCTCCCTGTTTCATACCCAGGCCTCCCCACTGACCACACAGCCTGCGTCACTTCCCCGGGGCTGTGCTCCACTTTCTGCACTAGTCTATGCCTGCTGCCCAGGGCCAACCCAAAGATCCTACAAGGCCAGAACAAGCCTCCTTCTTAGACTCCATTTTATAAAGTAAGAAAGAATTGCTTCTCGGCCTTTTGGCTAAGATCAAGTATAAAGTGAGAGTGAGCAGTCTTAGGTAGGTTTGCAAATTGAAATAATTTTTTCAATACTATGTCCTTTCCTTTTCTTATCAAGTGACAGGCTTAGCTTTCTAGAGATACTCTAGTGATCTCAGTAATTTTTTTTTTATTTTTTAAATTTATTTTATTTTTTTTGACAGGCAGAGTGGACACTGAGAGAGAGAGACAGAGAGAAAGGTCTTCCTTTTGCCGTTGGTTCACCCTCCAATGGCTGCCGTGGCCGGCGCACTGCGCTGATCCAAAGGCAGGAGCCAGGTGCTTCTCCTGGTCTCCCATGGGGTGCAGGGCCCAAGCACTTGGGCCATCCTCTACTGCACTCCTGGGCCACAGCAGAGGGCTGGCCTGAAGAGGGGCAACTGGGACAGAATCCAGTGCCCCGACCGGGACTAGAACCCAGGATGCTGGCGCTGCAAGGTGGAGGATTAGCTTGTTGAGCCACGGCGCCGGCCTCTCGGTAATTTTTATATGGCTCTCTATAGAGAACGTAGCATCTGGAACAAGTGAGAGAAGCCCTCCTGGGGTGAGCTGATAGACATGAAGGCAAATGACTCTCCTTCTGGGTGCAGGGAGATTGGAAGGGAAGGTGGGAAAGGCATCCTGGGGTTTCTTCCCTGTCTGAGATCCCTGAAGAAAGAGCTGGAAGCAACATGCCTGCGACACCTGTGTCCCATATGGGCGTCAGTTCATGTTCCAGCTACTCCACTTTCAATCCAGCTCCCTGTCAAAGGCCTGGGAAAAGCAGAGGAAAACGGCCCAAGTGTTTGGGCCCCTGCCATCCATGTGGAAGACCTGGAAGAAGCTCTTGGCTCCTGGCTTCAGCCTGGCCACTGAGGCCATCCGGGGAGCGAACCAGTGGATGGAAGTGCTCGTTCACTCTCTCTCTGTCTCCCTCCCTCCCTGCCTCCCCGTAACTCTTTCAAATACATTCTTTAAAAATACATCATTGTCCTAGGTGACTTTCTGAGACACACACAATGCTGGGACAGGGCCCAGCTGGCAAGGTGTAAGGGAGAGGTATGCAGAAAGGGGTCGCTTAATCTTGATAGACAAGAGCAGGACATCTGGCAGACAGATACAGATACAGGGATGCAGCAGGAAGGCGTGTGGGAGCAGAATCGGGGAGAGGTAAAAGGGCCATCAGGACACAGCGTGGGGCCTACCACGCCCTCCCCCAAAATAACTGGAGCACCTCAGCCTTGGAATTAGGCAAGAAAGAGCTGGTGAACTAAGACTGCTAATATTCAACTTCTGTCACCACCATGAGTGGGCCTTGGGGATGTGGAGATACAAATACCAAAAAATCTCAACAGAAACATTGGCTAATCTTCCAGCTTTTCCTTAAAAAAATACCCATTCTGCTTTCGAATTGTTGGTTTTGGAAAAAAGTACTTACTTGTCCTCAGAAGACAGCAGTTTTAGGCCACTGGTCACCGAGAAGCCTGCCCACCAGCAAAGCAGCAGCCTCCATACCCACGGGCCATGGAGACTCAGTGATGTGTGGGGTTGAGTCAGCTCCACTGGCTGACCCCAGGCCCAGTCACACTGACAAAGCACCCTGGTCACACCGGACTCTTTCCTTACAGATTGAGGAAAAGAGAAAAATCGAGGGAATTGTTGGCGTATTTCCCCATTCCCTTACTGTGACGACTGAAGACAGCTGTGTGAGAATCAGAATCTCTGGGGCTCAGCTGACTCTGCATTGGATTTCTAACCAAAATCACCTGGGAAGGTCTTTTAACCACCTTACAGGACAGATCAGCAGAGAAACAGAACTAACTGGAGCCAGAGTTATGGCACAACAGGTTAAGTCGCCACTTGTGACACTGGCACCCCATATGAGTACTGGTTTGAGTCCTGATTGCTCCACTTCTGATCCAGCTCCCTGCTAATGCACCTGGGAAAGCAGCAGAGATGGCCCAAGTGCTTGGGCCCCTGTCTCCCACATGGGAGACCCAGATGGGTCTCCTGGCTTCTGGGAAAAGCAGAGGAAAACGGCCCAAGTGTTTGGGCCACTGACTTCAGCCTGGGTCAGTTCTGGGCTTTGCAGCCATTTGAGGAGTAAATAAATGAGCAGATGGACAATCTCTCTCTGTGTCTCTCCTTTTCTCTCTGCTGTTCTGCCTTTCAAATAAATACACAAATCTTTAAAAGTAAAAGAAAAACAAATGCCACTAACTGGGGAGGGCAGGGCCACATTCCAGTGAGGAACTCTGCATTCAGATTGCCCTGTTAGAATCCTGCTCTGCTACTGAAGTGTGACCTGGGGCAAAGAACTGCACCTTCCGGAACCTCACCTTGCTGGTTTGTGAAAGCAAAAGAGTGCTACTGTCTCATGAGGTTGGTATGAGGATGACACCAGGAAAAATATACAAGGCCCACTGCCCCTGGCACAATGCTTGCCGTCAATAAACATTACCCAATATTACAAACTGGATTTTTGGATGCACTGGTGTTTATTTATATCTGAGTTGAAATTATTTTTCAATGGTCATGTTAACTTCTTTTAGTTAGAAGTTGCTTTTCTCTTTGGGAAAGCGCTTGTTATTTTAACAGATCTGAGGCCCTCATTCTCAAATACATCCTTGGGTTGGGAGTGTCTGCTTCATGTATTTTGTGTGAGTGCTTCTAGTGTATTTTACCAGTCTTTTACACTGCCTGCCTCTTTCACTCAGTTATCAATAGCCTGAGGACCACAGCTCTGTCCCCAGAGCCCCACACACTGCAGGTCTTTACCAAACACTTTGAGGCAAGTGTGGATGAAAGTAGATATCCTTATCTAAATGGGATTTTGATCAGCAAGGAGATAGAAAATGGTGGAAATTCTACCCTACCGTATATATCAGAATATAAGCCTGGCCTTAAGCTGAGCAGCGGGCCAAAATGCAGAGACCTAGTTTATGTTTTCTGACTCTAGCAGGAAATGTTGAACCCTAGGACTGTCTTCCGGGCCATGTGACCATCAAGGTGATCTGGGAGGTGCTGTCACAGCCTCAGTGTGGTCTCCGCAGGGCTGCAGCCCCGAGACTGCTCTACAGAAAACGGAGAAAGTCTGAGGAACTGCAGCCACCCGGGGAGCTGAACTTGACTCCTTTCTCTGCTGTTGTTTCACCACCAGGTGATCTCACCAGTTACCCCTTCTGCTCTAACCCTCACTTGTTGCCTGAATTACCAAATTGACCAACGTACTGGTCTCTTCCATCCCATTCTCCACAGTGCTGTCCCTGTTCACTGTTCCTCCTCCACCTGTCATTGTTCAGGGTCTTCCATGCTGCTCTCTGGACAAAATCTGAGAATTCGCTAACACATCCCACATGGGGCCTTGCTTTTTGCCCATGTCTTCTTTCTTCAACTATTATTCTGACTCTCTACCTCCTGTCATCCCAAGACATACTGAGTTCCATGAAGTTCCTGAATGTCCCTGGTCCCTTCCTAGGATGGACTGCCTTCTCAACTGTTGGACACCAATGTATGTCCAGGTTGGAGCTACACACATCTTCACTCTATCGCAATGATAATGTGGATTATAATGAGCTAATGAGAGTGGGTGGGATATAGGGAAGAGCCTGCTAAGAGGTGATATCTGAGAGGAGTCCAGAAACATGGTGAAAGGGGAGTTCTACATAGAGCTGGGAAAGTGTGTTTGGGGAGAATCCTAAAGGAAGGGCTGAGCTTGGGGCTTGGAGGACGAGAGGAGCTTCCTCTTGACTTTGAGTTTCCTCAGACCCTGGGCAGTATCTTGTACCTTTCCAATATTCACAGGATCTAGCCTAAAGCCTGGACATAATAGCTGTTAATATGTATTTGAATGAGACAAAGTGATTTAAAAGTTAGGTTTTCCTAGTTATTTAACTTTAAAATCTAAAAAGAGCATTATAGTTTTGAGAGCTTATATCCTAGGAACTATAACAAAATATTTCTGTCCTCACCCCAAAGGGAGTTGTTTATGGTTTCATCTTTTAATTCTGTCTTATTCTCTCTTGGCTGCCATCTTGGAGCAGATTGCAGCCTGGTGTAGCACAACCAGCCTAGCACAGAAGATAAAGTCACAGTGGGGTTAAAATGCATTTTAGTAACTTGGCTAATTAAGTAAGTGGGCCTTCTTATCAATGTAAACAGATCCATTACCAAGATAGAGAAACAAACAAAATAACTCTTGAGAAAGGTAAGGGAAGACCTTGGTCCCCCCAAATGCTCTGAACAAACAAAGAAAGCATTGTAGACTATGCAGATTAAAAAAAAAATTGGCTCTATTTTCTCTTAACCACATCCTCTTTCGTTTATCTCCTAATTAATCCAAATCCTTGTGGTCTTTCCATATTAAGATATTCTGATTGCACCATCACTCACTACTGTTTAGCAGCCTCACAAAGTCTTGATCATTTGTGACATGCTTGTTCCTTAAGTTCCATGGCAGCCAAAAGAACTCTCTTTCTGAAGCAAAACTGTCTGAAGAAGCCAAGTCTTTCATGAATTTTGTGATTTTTATTTAAACAAATTCTCTCCCACAAAGCATTTTTTGTGAGTAATTTTCAAAGTTGATCCTCAATAATAATTTTCTCTTGATTCCTAACAGGAACCCCTCCTGAATGACTCTCAAATAAGAGAGATACATGGTGCTCTCCATGACCTTAGCTGATTCCTTTCACTCTTTTGAGACTGGTGATAGTCAAATCAATGGTTGGCTAACGTGCTGCTTTGAAAAGATCATATTGATCTTCACTCACACAAATACCTTACAAACAAAGTTCATCTACCACCAAACTTATTAAACATCTCTTCAAATGGAGAATCTAGTCTCTTGGGAGTGCAAGAGATGGTCCTAGATGGAATGTAGGCCATGCCTGGCCAGCTAAAAGGAAGCATTCACCAGAAATCTATTTGGCAGGGCTGCTGCAGGTGGCACAGCAGCTGGGCCATGTAGGGAGTGAACCAGCAGACAAGAGGTCTCTCTCTCTCTCTCTCTCTCTCTCTCTCTCTTCCACAACTCTGCCTTGCAAATCAATCAATCAATCTTAAAAGAAATCTACTTGGAGGTGGGAAGAAGGAACTAGACAAGAAACTTGAGTTTTCAGAGTGGAGGACAACTCTAGTTCAATATGAGACTCTTAGATTTAACTCTTGGCTCTTCTCTGACTCCAGAGAGAGAGCAGGGTTATCAATAATTAAAACTTAGGACAGCCTTACTGAAACATGACACTGGGACAGAGCAGAATTGGCTGGCTACATTAATGGCAAGAGGAGAATGAACTACTCTTGCATAATTCCCCACACAATTCCCTGCAGCCTCAAGCTTTGGACATAAGGGGCTTTGTTGCCTCCACTCCGCAGGAAGACAGTGGGGACACAGACACGCCAGTACACAGTGGTGGCCTGGTGAGTGATGATGCAACAGGAAATACCATGAGCAGAGAAAGACCTCCCCATGAGCACATGCAACACCCCTGTCCTCATCATGGGGCAGCTGGAAATATATCAGGAGCCCAGGCACCTGAGGTCTGCAGAAACAAACAGGCAAAGGGCCCGGAGTATTTGGGGTCAGATCATTAGTGTCACTCCATTAATACCCTCAAGCTATTGAAGTATGGGGAAATATGGATTAAATAAAATCCTCAGTTCTCTGCTAGGAAAAAATAAAGGAATGCCTAAAGTGAAATTAAATAACAATGTGACTTTGTGGAGTGTTTCATATCAAAACTGGATAGTAAGATGAAAATATATTTAGATCACAATGCAGCCACCAGTAATGTATGCTGTTACAGATTTTGATAGAACAAAAAGTGGACCGAAGATGTCAGCTGGTGACCTAGTATCTCCAAAAAACTTGCAAAGCAAATTAATTAAAGAATTTATAGTTGCAAGCAGATTTCCCCTAGTTCTTCTGCTTTTACGTTTTTTACTCCTAAATCTTGTTAACTTCTTGTGATGTGGATTCTTTCTTAATGCAGAACACATTTTAATATTTTTGTTTTTGGCAAGATTTTACATAAACATATTACTTCCAGAAAGTGACAGAATAAGAAATGTTAATAGGTACACCTTTATTATATTAATAGGCGTTAGGCTTTAAAAACATTTGAGATCAGAAAAAATCCTTTAATTGCTAAAACAGCACATTAACATTAGAATTTTATCTTTCATAGTAAATAAGTCCCATGAAAATACATGTACAAGAGCTGAACATTAAAATTTAATGTTCATTGATTTTTTGAATTATAAAAATATTCTAATTGTAAAATATTTAGAAAAAGTTGAAACTCATATTATTGAAAGAAAGCAAACCACAAACCCCATAATACTGATATGTTGCAGACAACCACAGTTATAACTGGGAGACTTTTTTTTGTATTTTCCTATACATATTATATATATGTAGTAATAGAGAATCATATGTAATAGTCTTTATATCCTAGTATAGTTTCATTAATTATAATTTCTTAGCTCTTATTTCTCGAGTAGTTTAAGAGGTATAATTATATTTTTTCCTTCAATAACTACCTTTTTGTTTTAAAAAGCATTTTGAAATACTTTCATCTCTGCTTATCATAGTCAAGAATGTAATGGTATTTATATATTAATTATTAGTATTGTGTAAAATAAGAAATCTTCCAGGATTTTATTGTCCCTGCTGTCTTCCTACTTTACAATGCTTTAAAAAAATTTATTTATTTATCTGAAAGACAAGAGAGGGTCTTCCATCTACTGGTTCACTCTCCAAATTGCAGCAATGGCCAAGGCCAGCCCATGCTGAAGCCAGGAGCTAGGAACTCTGTTCAAGTCTCCCAGGCAGATGGCAGGAACTCAAGTATTTGAGCCAGCATCTGCTGCTTCTCAGCAGGGCGCTGGATGGGAAGTGGAGTAGGTGGTACTCAGACCAGCACTGCAATATGGAACCCTGGTGTCCCACGCAGCAGTTTAATCCACTGGCCATAAGACTCACCCTCCCACCCCCACTTCACAATTTTGATGGATGTGATATGGGATTTAAACTTGGATTATTGTTGTTGTTTTCATTAATAACTTTCAAGACTTACTTTTGAAACTTACTTTGTTTTGTAACCATACTGATGACAGTTCTCAATATTATCTCTTTAAGTTGAAGTGTCCCCCTTCTTGAGTTCTTTGTCTTGATCCATCTTACGCAGGCGGGGTTGGGTCTTCATCTGTGAGTGTGATACTTTCTGAGTGCTGGCTTATGGTCTTTCCTACAAATCAGCTCTTGCCTAAGTGCTTATGGTTTTTTCTCCCCAGCATAGCAGCCAGTTTCCGTTTACTGCTGCCGTTCCGTTTTTTGGAGCAGTCCATGGTTTTCAGTCCTTTGGAACAGGAGCCATCACTCCTGGCTGCTGCAAACTTAAGTCAGTGGGAGAGATTTTTTTAAAGAATGTCAGGTGCTGGTGCTGTGGCACAGCTGATGGAGCTTCTGCCTGCATGGCCAGCATCCCATGTGGGCTCCAGTTTGAGTCCTGGCTGCTCCACTTCTGATCCTGTTCTCTGCTATGGCCTGGGAAAGCAGTGGAAGATGGCGTAAGTCCTTGGGCCCCTGCACCGCATGAGAAGAGCTGGAGGAAGCTTCTGGCTCCTGGCTTTGGATCAGCACAGCTCTGGCTGTTGTGGTCATCTGGAGAGTGAACTAGTGGATGGAAGACCTCTCTCTCTCTCTCTTCCTCTCTCTCTCTGTCCCCCTTCTCTGTGTAACTCTTTCAAATTAATAAATAAATCTTTAAAAATAATAATAAAAAGAAATGTCAGTGCCTAGTCTCTATCCCATAGTAATTCAGCCAGAATCCCATGATAGGGCTCAGATACTGCTATTTTTCAGTTTGCCAGTGATTTAATGCATAGTTAGGACTGAGAACCACTGCGTAAGAAAGAAACCATTTTGTTCCTGCCTGATGCTCATAGAATTTGTTAGTGTTGTTGTTGTTATACTTAAATCTTGAAGCATTCAACAGGGCATGTCTAGGTGTCTATATCTCTCCATTCTGCCCCGTACCCTGCAATTCTATAAAGCCAGCTATTTCCCTCTATTATTCTTTGAAAACTGCTTCCTCTGTATCCATTCTATTTCTTCTCCCTTGGATCCTCAGGGCAGGTTGATCGTTCAGGCTGCTATAACAAAATGCCATAAACTGGGTAGCTTTCAGACAACAGAAAGCTTATTTCTCACTGTTACAGAGCTGAACTCTAACATCAGGGTGCCTGTGAGGAACTCTGTTTCCTTGTTCATGGAGGACTTTCTTAGCATTGTTTCATGGCAAGGGTTTTTCTCTCTCTCTCTTTCTCTTTCTCTCTCTCTCTCTCTCTCTCTCTCTCTCTCTCTCTCTCTCACACACACACGATCCAATCACCTTTTAAAGGCTCTACCTCCTAATACTGTCACATGAGGGTTAGGTTTCAATATCTGAATTTGAATAGATACAGATATTCACTCTACAGTACTGGATTCCCTTGATCAGGCCTTCATATTTCCATTACTTTTCCTCATAATTTTGTCACTTTCTTCTTGTGATATCAGTGCAGATATCTTATTTATGCTCCTGTTTGTTAATTTGACTCTCTATGTTATTCAATCAGCTATTGTCCTTGACAGCCTTCAATTTCTGTCATTGCATGAGTGGAATTTTAAAACATTTATAGAAAATATGTATTATCTCTTAATCTATTTTCCCATGAGTTCTTTTTATATTTTTATTTTATTTTTAATATATATATAAAGCTTTTATTTAAAGAATATAAATTTCCAAAGTACAGCTTATGGATTACAATGGCGGCTCCCCCACACACAACTTCCCTCCCACCCGCTACCCTCCCCTTTCCCACTCCCTCTCCCCTTCCATTCACATCAAGATTCATTTTCAATTCTCTTTATACACAGAAGATCAGTTTAGTACATATTACGTGAAGATTTCAACAGTTTGCCCTCACACAGAGACACAAAGTGAAAATACTGTTGGAGTACTAGTTATAGTATTAATTCACAATGTACAGCACATTAAGGACAGAGATCCTACATGATTTTTTTTAAAGAATTGATTAATTATCTATGCAATTTCCAATTTAACACCAAGATTTTTTAATCATTTGCGATTATCTTTATATACAGAAGATCGATTCAGGAGCTTCTTCTGGATCTTTCACATGGGTGTGGGGGCCATCTTCCACTGCTTTCCCAGGCACATTAGCAGGGAGCTGGATTGGAAGTGGAACAACCAGGTCTCGAACTGGCACCCATATGGGACCACAGGCAGTGGCTTTACCACTATGCCACAATATGGTTCCCCCAGAAGTCCATCTATATCATTCAGACAATCTCTTTTTTATTTCAGGGTATTTCTATTATGTGATTGCTTGCTCTCATTTTTTCAATACAAACTTCCGTTAATTTTGTTGAGAATATAAATGAGGCATTCTGCCAAATTGCTCCTCATTAATTCCAGAAATATGTCCCTACAATTTCTTCAGGTGCTCTTCTGCCCTTGCCTGCAGGTTCACTTATGTCAGACGAAGTCTCTACTTGGCCAGGACCTGTGTTTTGGCTTTTGTGCTAATCTCTGCCTGGTCCAGGTTTAACAAGAACTCCCCAGCCCCAATATCTAATCCCTTTCTCTATCTGATTGAATTCCTCATCGTCTACCACGCACCTGAGGAATATTGGTCATCCTGACCTGCCTTTAGCAAGAATACTCTTAGGCTGGCTTAGCTAGAACTCCTTACTGCAAGTGGTATGTGGTTTGTTCTCTGAGAGTCTGTGTGTTGGGAGCTTGTTCTCAGTGCAGTGGTACTGAGGTATCGGGACTTTGAAGAGGTGTGGCCTAGTGGCAGATCCTTAGGCCATTCAGGGCATGTCTTCGGAAAGGATGAAGAGAAGAGTTCCCGTGGGACCCTGGGTTAGTTCCTGTGAGAGCGTGGCTACTAAAGAGGAAGCCTGACCACTTCCCAGCCTCTTCAGCTTCCTGTCTGTGGATGCGCTCTCCCTCTCACAGCCCCTGCTGCTGTGGTGCCATCAGCCAAAAGGTGGTGCAGCGGGGGCATCCTCCCTCCCAAGCCCAGACTCAGGCACTTAATTATCGTAGCAGAGCATGGACGAAAAAATCCCTGGTGACTCCCCTTAGTGATTTGTAACCCATTGCCTCTTTCCCCGCTTATTGGGCATAAATTCCCACTTTTCCCTGTTACATTTGAAACTGAGCCTGATCGCACTTCCTTACTATAAAACTCCATTGTAGTAGCCTCCCTTGAACAGAGTCTTCCTTATTGTTTTTTAACAAATGTAATGATAATTTTTTTTTAACATGTTCTCAGTTTGGATGTTTATAAAGCAGCCAGTATTGGTTCTGTTTTTTTTTTTTTTTTAAGAATTTGATTAAAGTTGGGTCGTAATCCAAGAAAAATGACCACATCATAAAATTTGCAAGTATAGACAAACCCCTCAAATCTCAGTTCTCCACATTAATGCCTGTGGATCTCACAAAAGATTCCTGGTTTAAATAAACTTACATCCCTTTACAATACTGACATTAAATAATGAGAAAGAAGAGCTACTTCAACTGGTGTTGCTGTTCACATCTTCTCAATCACTTGTTCTTATTTGTGGGTACAGTCAAACATATCATGCTAGAAGAAATCATTTGGATCTAGCAAGTACCTGCATGTCTCCATCTTATAAGTTTTACTTATCAAGAAATTTAAGATGAAATGATTCTAACAAGAAAGAGAGAGCATCACTCATTTTCAAAACATGCCATGAGGGGATGTGCTCCTTCCCCCCTCTTATCTTTTTCGCTTCATAGATGTTGCTCCATTTTGGCTGACATTCTAACATAGCAAGAAAGAATCCTGAGACGAAATTATTTTCCTTCCTTGGTAGGTATATAATATTTTAGCTCTACCTGTATTTATTTATTTGAAAGGCAGAGTTACAGAGAAAGAGGCAGAGACAGAGAGAGAGAGGTCTTCTATCCATTGGTTTACTTCCCAAATGGCTGCAATGGACACCATAGCAGTCTTGAACTAGGGACTTCCTTTTGGTGATACTGACGTAAGTTTCATGCTATTTAAGTTACTATTACTTTGAGTTTTCTGTCAAGCTAAACCTCATCCTCCTTGGTAAAGGAGTTTTCAGTGTATTTATATTTAAGCAATGAGGATTTTTTTCCTAGTTATTTTCCTCAAAATCAGGTGAGGGGATTTAAAAAAAGAAACTCTTCACCCTTTTCTTGGGAATTTTTTCAGGGACCTCTTAAATCTGCCAAGAACCCATTTGACTAGTTCCTTACTTAACAAACTTAGAAAGTCAGGCTATGTGTATACTGGAAAAGCAACTTTATCACCTTCCAACCCACTCATCCTCTTTTAGTAAAAGTGTAACTAACATATCATAAATGAATAATTTTCATATGTATGGTTTTTGAATTTTAAAATATGTATGCATGTGTGTATCCACCATCCAGATCTAGAAATCAATTATTTCCTTGACCCACGTTGCTCCCTCCTGCCCTGGCAAAGCAAAGGCCCTTCCTCAACTGACCTCTATCACATCAGATTAGAAGTGACAGCTTTGGACTTCACTTCAGTGCCATCAAATAATACGGGAGTTCTTTTAAAAGTTCATGGAAAACTGAACTAGGGGGTAAGTTTGTTTTGGTGCAAAAAAATTGAAATCCATGTATAATTTTTTTCATAAACTTTTTGAAGACCCTGCATCTGCATGGATTTCAAGAATTTTTGGACCAAAATAACATTATCTTTCAATTTCACTTTCCCACAAACTTTAGGGAGTCTGTACCTATGCCCCTGTAACAGCTATGGAGGTGTGTGGGTTCAGATTTTCTTCAAGAGAGAAGTTGTCGCAAAGAGTGCAGTTGTTTGACAGTCTCCATGTGTCTGCATTTTAGGATCTGCCTTGACTTTTTGAGCAAAGATCATGCAATATCCTGGGTAGTGCCAGACTTGGTGGTATACAAGGGCTTGCCACTTCAGCCATTGAGGGACTCCTCCATGGGTAAGATTCAATTTGGAGCTCCTCATCAGGCTGGCCAAGAGTTAGTCACAGCAGCACTAACGGCTGGGGCTCTCTCTATTTAATTTCCCAAATTTCCATCTCTAAATCTCAGACTTATAGGCTCTCCTCTGTTCACTTCTTTTCCCAAAAAACCTTTTGTACATCTAACTCAATCCTGGAACCTGCTTCTTAAGAACTCAACCACTGTCCTACTCTTTTGAGTTTAGCTGCTATTGCCCAATCTTATGTTAATGAGATTTATCCTTGTTTTTGCACATACACCAGTTTGTTCTTTTGCATATCAATGTGAATATTCTAAAATTTATGTGCTTATTTTTACTATAAAATTTTGGCTTCTTAAAGCTGCTATGTAACCACCCTTGCGTGTGCATTTCATTAGTTTTAAACATTCAATTTGGTATGGTATATGCCTAAAAATATTTTAGGTATAAGATTTGCATATGTTTAATTTCTGTGCAAGTTACCAAACATTTTTCCCAAATTTGTTTTTAACTGGTTTGCACTCCTAGTTATGATTTATTTTTTTTTAATTTTTTTAATTTTTTTTTTTTGTGACAGGCAGAGTGGACAGTGAGAGAGAGAGACAGAGAGAAAGGTCTTCCTTTGCAGTTGGTTCACCCTCCAATGGCTGCCGCGGACGGCGCGCTGCGGCCAGCGCACCACGCTCATCCGATGGCAGGAGCCAGGTGCTAGGTGCTTTTTCCTGGTCTCCCACGGGGTGCAGGGCCCAAGCACTTGGGCCATCCTCCATTGCACTCCTGGGCCACAGCAGAGGGCTGGCCTGGAAGAGGGGCAACTGGGACAGAATCCGGCGCCCCGACCGGGACTAGAACCCGGTGTGCCGGCGCCGCAAGGCGGAGGATTAGCCTGTTGAGCCACGGCGCTGGCCCCTAGTTATGATTTATGAGAGTCCGTTTGCTCTACAACTTTGCCAATACTTGGTATTGTCAACTGTTTGTCTTCCCCTGTGGCTAATAATGTTCCTATGCTTAGTGGTCATTTAGCCATCCACATCCACTTTTTTGCTAATCCTTTACCCATTTTTAACTGGCTTTCATTACATTCTTATTGATTTTGGAAAGCTTTTTAAATTGTCTGGATATGAGTGCTTTGTCAGCTATATCTACTGCAAATATCTTCTCCCAATCTGTGTCTTGCCTCATTACTCTCTTAATATTTTCTTTGGATAAATACAAATCCCTCATTTTAATAAATCTCTATTTTTTCAATATTTGATTTTTTCTAGTACTTTTGGTGTTCTATTTATGAAATTTTGTCCAAAGATAATGAAGACACTATGCATTCCTCTAGAAGCTTTATTGATTGACTTTCCACATCACAACTGTGATTCTTCTTAATTCTTGTATAATATGTAAGGACAGATCTTTTTTTTTTTTTAAATACAGTCATTTGAACTTCATCTTCATGGGGTATCTTTTTTATATTTGGTTAAAGTTCTGTGCTATTTGACAGATTTCATGGTGGACTCTCCAGCAAGGGCTCCTGTGCCCCCTGAGCGAATTGCTGGTGTGTGAGGTAGCTGTTCTAACCCTGGCCCCTGGCTGGGGTGTCTAGCTAATTGTCCACTGCTTATCAACAACTGTTTCTGTCAGTGACATCCTGTTACTTAGGGCAACCACTGAGGCCTTGCCTTATGCCCAGCTCCAGGAAGCTGGAAATATCTCCTAAGCTTTGGGAAATCAGCCAGCAACACAACCATTGCGCCATGCATGGACTTTCTGCTTGAAACAGTCACCACCACTTGCTAATGCTATTACCCTAAAATTCTCACAATTTGTAAGAACTTAAAGAATCACTGCGAAGGTACTGTTGTTGACCATCATGCCTCATTCTTCCAGGTCAAGCTGTTCGTTTGTCATTTGGCAAATTGGCCCTGGACGTCCTTCTTTAATCTGGTCCCAACTGCAAGGGATTTACAAGAAATTCTTTGAAGTTTCTGGCATCTGTATAGTTTCCTTCCTTAGCTTCCAGTACTGATTCAGGGTTTTACATATTTTAAAATTTTCTAGGTCACTTTGAATGGGACTGGGAAACAGGTGGTTTAAATATGTGCCCTCAGCTTCTGATCCTTCTGAAATGCAGTAAGATGTTTTTACTTTAAGTCTACGGGGATTATTGGATTATTAGTTGTAGGAGAAAATATTTGTTATTAATAGTAAACACTCAGGGCCGGCACTGTGGCGTGGCAGGTAAAACCGCTGCCTTCAGTGCTGGCATCCCGTATGGACGCCAGTTGGAGTCCTGGCTGCTCTTCTTCCAATTCAGCTCTCTGCTATGGCCTGGGAAAGCAGAGGAGGGTGTCTCAAATCCTTGGGCCCCCACAACCGCGTGGAAGACCCGGAAGAAGCTCCTGGCTCCTGGCTCCTGGCTTTGGATCAGCCCAGCTCTGGCCGTTGCAGCCATTTGGGGACTGAACCAGTGGATGGAAGACTTCTCTCTCTCTCTGCTTCTGCCTCTCTGTAACTCTTTCAAATAAATAAATAAGTCTTAAAAACGTAAACATTGTTTAATAATATTGATAACCAGTATTTAATATCTAATTATTTACATATTCATTATATATTTTACTGTCATCATTTTCTGGGCATCATTTAAAATGTAATTGAGATCTTCCTGTATATAAAATTTTAAATTGCAAAATTCATCATTGTAATATGAACATTTCTCCTTGTTACTGATACTTTTTTCTTTATGTACATATTATAATTCAAGTTTTTAAAAATCCTGTGTATGTGAGCACATATCTGTATGTGTATAGACAAAGGAAAAACTGCGGAAAGATGCACACGGGGCCGGAAACAGCTTTGTAGATCTGCAGTGGGAGATGGAGAGTGTTACTTTTACTTTTTAAGCCTCCATATTGTTTAAATTATTATTATAAAATACTTTTTAAAACAAAAATGTTCTTAGTTTCTTTAAATTTTTAATTTCAACTGATATACCATACATCTCACTGTGTTGCATATTTAAGTAGTTTCTGTTGTCTTTGTCTTTAAAACTTAACACACGCACACACACACACATGCATATGTGTTTGTTTAGTTTTCTTAGAACTTATTTCTGGAAGTTGAATTACTCTAAGACTATTCAGCCAAATGCCTAATCTTTTTCCAAAATATTTTTTCACTTTCTATTTTGTCAGCAGAGCATAAAATTACCCATCTGTTTAGATTATAATTAGATTTATTTACAATAGAAAATTACAACTAACAGTGACTGAAATACCTAAGGTTGACATAATCTAATATACAAACACGAAAAACTCCTGCATTTTGTGAATTCCAGAAATAACAATGTCTGTGAAATCATTAGAAGCTCGACTGTTCTATATGTTCCAGGATGGCTTCCACCCTCAAGGAGGTGAATAAATGCTGGAGCTCTAGCTGTTACATCTGCACTCTAGGCAGCAGGAAGGAGGAGGTACACCAAAAGAGTAATGCCTAGAATCTGAGCCTCACAGCCTCAGTTTTGGAGAGAAAAACTGAGAGCTCCCATTCACCAATTCAATTCCAAAATGACCATAATGGCTAGGACCAGGGTCATTGCCATGATCTAGGAATGCAATTCATGAGGGTCATTCATGAGGGTGTAAGGAACTCAAGTTACTTCATTGCCATCTCCCAGGGCCTATGTTGATAGGAAGATGGAGTCAGGAGCTGGAGCCAGGAACTGAGTCTAGATACTGCCATGTGTAATGTGGGCACCTTAACTTGCTAGGCTAAACATCTGCTCTAAAGCCTAGTTGCTTAAGGATCTCATTTGGTGGTCCAGCAATACTGACATTTCAGTGGCTATTTCTTTGTCACCTAGCTAAAAGGGAGGCTAGAAAATACACTTTCGGGGCTGGTGTAGTGGCACAGTATGTTGAGCCTCTCCCTGCACTGACAGCATCCCGTTGGGTTCAGGTTTGTGTCCCAGCTGCTCCACTTCCAATCCAGTTCCATGCTGATGTGCCTGGGAAAGCAATGGAAGATGGCCCAAGTGCATGGGCCTCTGCACCCATGTGGCAGACCTGGAAGAAGCTCCTTGCTCCTGGCGTCAGATGGGCTCAGCTCTGGCCATTGCAGCCATTTGGGGAGTGAATCAGCAGATAGAAGATCTCTCTCTGTCTCTAACTCTCTCTGTATTTCTGTCTTTCAAATAAATAAAATAAACCTTTTTTTAAAAGTCATAAACTACCAAAACTGACAAAAGAAGAAAGAGAAAATCTAGATAGACTGATGACAAAGAGATTAATAAATGAAAAATTCCTACAAAGAAAATTTTGGGCCTGGGTAGCTTCATTAGTGAATTCTATCAAATGTTTAAACAAGAATTAACACAAATCCTTCAAAAGCTCTTACAAAAAATACAGCAGGAGGGAATATTTCCTAACCCATTCTATGAGTCTGGAGTTATCCAAAACTAGATAAGACTTCACAAGAAAAGAAATAAACAAACCAAATCCAGCAAGATTTAAAAGGATGATAGACCATAACCAAAAAGCTTTTATCCCCAAATTCAATTTGGCTCAACATGAAAATCAATTAATGTGGAGCAGACATTTGGCACAGTAGTTAGCACATTGCTTAGGATACCTGCATTTCGTATAGGAGTACCTGAGTTTGATTCTCAACTCCACTTGCAATTCCAACTTCTGGCTAATGCACACTATTGTAGGAAGCAGGTGGTGGCTTAATGACGTGGGTCTCTGATACCCAAGTGGGAGACTTGGACTGAGCTCTGATCTCCAGGCTTTAGCTTGGCCAGCCCTGGCTGTTGCAGGCATTTCGAGAATGAGCAGCAGCAGATGATCCATGTCTGCCTGCTTCTGTCTTTTTCTCTGTCTCTCTATCTTTCAAACATTAAAAAATTTCAGAAATCAATTTATGTAATATACCATCTTAATAAAATAAGGGGCAGAAATCAGTCAGTTATCACAATAGATGCACAAAAAGCTATTTGACAAAAATCCTCTCATAACACATTTCATGATAAAAACGCTCAATAAACTAGAAGTGGATGGGAAATCCTCAGCCAGATAAGAGACATCTAAACAATATACACAGTTAGCATCATACTTAATGCTGAAAGGATGAAAGCTTTCTTCCTAAGATCAGGAATAGGATATGGATATCTGCTTTTGCCACTTCTATTCAACATTGTACTATGGGTTCTAACCAGGGCAAGCAACTAAGCAAGAAAAAGAAAAAGAAGGGGAGGAATACCCAGATTGGAAAAGAAGAAGTAAAGGCATCTCCACTCGCATATGATCCTGCATTTTAGAAAATTTTACAGGATCCACCAAAAATAAAAATAAGCACCAAAACTATTAGTGCTATTAACAAAGACCAGCAATAACACAGGATAGAAGATTAAAATATAAAAATCAATTGTATTTATCTATACTGGCAATGAGCAATCTGAAAATGAAATTAAGAAAACAATTCCCACTCTTACAATAGCATCAAAACCAATAAAATACTCAGGAACAAAACTTAACCAAGTGAGTGCAAAAGTTTAACACTTCAAACTACAAAACATCACTGAAAGAAATTGAAAAACAGCCAAATAAATGGAAAGACATCCCACGGTCCTGGATTAGAAAATGTAATACTGTTATGATAAAAATTCCCAAGTTGATCTACAGACTTAGCATAATCCCTATTAAATTCTCAGCTCTGTCTTTTCAGCTTTTTCCTTTTGTGTGTGTGTGTGTGTGTGTGTGTGTGTGTGTGACAGGCAGAGTTAGACAGTGAGAGAGAGAGACAGAGAGAAAGGTCTTCCTTCCTTTGGTTCACCCCCTAAATGGCTGCTAAGGCCAGAGCTACACTGATCTGAAGCCAGGAACCAGGTGCTTCCTCCTGGTCTCCCATGTGGGTGCAGGGCCCAAGCACTTGAGCCATCCTCCACTGCACTCCCGGACCACAGCAGAGAGCTGGACTGGAAGAGGAGCAACCGGGACAGGACCGGCGCCCCAACTGGGTGGGACTAGAACCAGGTGTGCCAGTGCTGCAGGCGGAGGATTAGCCTAGTGAGCCACAGCGCAGGCTTCTTTTTAGCTTTTTCAAGAAAAACTGTGGTAGTAGACTGAAGATTCAGAAATAAACTCATGTTTGTGGTCAATTGATTTTTTTCCGATTTACTTGTTTTTATTTGAAAGTGTTACAGAAAGAGAGGGAGAGAGAGAGAGAGAGAATGAGAGCTTCCTTCTTCTGGTTCATTCCCCAGATAGACACAATAGCCAGAACTGAGTCAGGCAGAAGCCAGCAGCCAGGAGCTTCTTCTAAGTCTCCCATGTGGGTGAAGGGGCTCAAACACTTTGGTCATTCTCTGCTGCTTTCTTAGGCCATTAGCAGGGAGCTGGAGGGAAAGTGGGGCAGCTGGGACATGAACTAGCGCCCATATGGGATGCCGGTGTTGCAGGTGGTGGCTGTACCCACTACGCCACAGCACTGGCCCCCTGGCCAATTGATTTTTTTTTTTTTGACAGGTAGAGTCATAGACAGTGAGAGAGAGAGAGAGAGAAAGAGATAGAGAGAGAGAGAAAGGTCTTCCTTCCATTGGTTTACTCCCCAAATGGCCACCACGGCCGGCACTGCACAATCCGAAGCCAAGAACCAGGTGCTTCCTCCTGGTCTCCCATGTGGGTGCAGGGGCTCAAGGACTTGGGCCATTCTCCACTGCCTTCCCCGGGCCACAACAGAGAGCTGGACTGGAAGAGGAACAACCGGGACTAGAACCCAGCGCCCATATAGGATGCCAGTGCCACAGGCAGAGGATTAACCAAGTGAGCCACGGCGCTGGCCCCATGGCCAGTTGATTTTAAACTAGAATGTCAACCCATGAGGAAAGAAGTATGTTTTTTAATAATTGCTTCTGGAACAACTAGAAACCTACATGCAAAAAAATTAAGTTGGATCCCTACCTACACCAATAGAAAAATCAACTAAAGATGGGTTAAAGACCTAAACAAGGGGCCAGCGCTGTGGCAAAGATGATAAAGCCTCTGCCTGCCGAGCTGGAATCCCATATGGGCACCGGTTCGTGTCCCGACTGCTCCTCTTCCAATCCAGCTCTCTGCTGCGGCCTGGAAAAGCAGCTGAAAATGGCCAAAATGTTTGGGCTCCTGCACGCAGAAGAAGCTCCTGGCTCCTGACTTTGGATCAGCTTAGCTCCAGCCATTCAGGCCCTCTGGGGAGTGAACCAGCAGATGGAGGACTTCTCTCTCTCTCTGCCTCTGCCTCTCTCTGTAACTATACCTCTCAAATAAATAAATGAAACCTTAAAAAAAGGATCTAAACAAAAGGGATAAAAGCAGAAAACTCTTAGCAGAAAACATAGGCATAAATCTTTGTGACCTTCAATTAGAAAATGGTTTGCTAGGTTGATATCAAAAGTATAAGGAACCAAAAAGAAATTGGCAAACTGAACTTCATCAAAATAAATAAAAGTTTATGTTTCACAGGACACTGGCAAGAAAGTGCAAAGACAACATACAGAATGGCAGAAAATATTTGCAAATCATATATTTAATAAGCGTCTAGTGCTCAGAAAAATATAAAGATCTCATTCAACAGAACAGAAATAGCCCAATTAAGAAATAAGCATGCCATCTGCAGATATACTTCTCCAAAGGAGACACACAAATCACCAGTGGATGTGAGGATGTTTATTAATAGCCAGTCTGGGAAACGCAAAGCAAACTCACAGAGATACCACTTCACAGCCATGATCTAATGGCTACAATCAAAAAGATAGGTGATAAGCATTGGCAAGGATGTGGAGAAATCAGAATCCTCATACATTGCTGATGAGGCTTTTACAATGGTACAGCTGCTTCGGAAAATTGTTCCGCAGCTTTTCAAAAGTTTGACTAGAGCTACTATATTAACCAGCATTGTTACACTTAGATATACACCTAAGAGAAATGAAACATGTCCACACAGAATCTTATACACAAACATATTCATAATAACCAAACATTAGAAACGGTACAAATGTTAGGGAATAGATTAACAAAAGTAGCATATCCACACAGAATATTTTTTGTCATGAAAAGTAATGAAGTATTGATAAATGCTATAACGTGACTAAGCCTTGAAAACATTATGGCAAATGAAGGAAGCCAGTCATAAAAGAACACTTATTATCTGCTACCATTGGTATAATATGTACAAAGTAGACAAGTCCATAGAGACCAATAGGAGCTTAGTGGTTGCCAGGGGCTTGGGGCTGGAGAGAGAAGATGGGGAGTGATGCTAATGAGCATCAAGTTACATTTTGGATAATAAAAAGGTGGTGGAATTACACAGTAATGATGGTTGCACAACTTTGTGAATATACTAAAAACCAGCAATCTTTATACTTTAAAAGAATAAATTCATTAGGTGTAGGGTTAAGTATACGATCATTAAATACACTGAAAATAGATCTTTGTAAAAATTAAGAGTAGGAGTGTAAAAGAGAAGAGGAAGAAGAGTTGGGGCTTGGGTAGGAGGAAGGGTGGGGGTGGGGGGAAGTATCACTATGTTCCTAACTCTATATATATATGAAATGCATAAAACTGTGTAGCTTAAATAAAAGTTTTTAAAAAGTAAAAATAAGGGGTTGGCATTGTGGCATAGCAGGTAAAGCCGCCGCCTGAAGTGCCAGCATCCCATATGGGTGCCGGTTTGAGTCCTGGCTGCTCCAATTCCGACCCAGCTCTCTGATATGGCCTGGGAAAGCTATAGAAGATGGCCCAAGTCCTTGGGCCCGTGCACCTGCATAGGAGACCAGGAAGGAAATCCTGGCTTCGGATTGGCGCAGCTCCGGCCGTTGTGGCCAATTGGGAACTGAACCAGCGGATGGAAAACCTCTTGCTCTCTGCCTCTCCTCTCTCTGTATAACTCTTTCAAATAACTAACTAACTAAATCTTTATAGAAATAAATAAATAAAAAGTAAAAATAAATGAATAAAAGGGAAAAATTATGGAATGTGAATTACATCAGAATTAAAATAAAAACAAACATGTAGGTGTTGTGAAAGGCATTCAAGAACATGCTCTTCATATGAAATAGTCCTGCAAACTACACAACAGAACCTTGACTTTATTTAAAAATGACATGGCATAGGTGCAATGAAAACTGGGAAATATATTGCATAACACCAACCTCTGGACTTTTCAATTAGCTTTTTCATTCTTATCTCTATAGTTGGTCAAACTTGCTTTACATATTGTACAAACAAGCAAAAAATAATATATATATATATATATATATGAAAAACAATCCAAAAATGTTTCTAGAAGCTTTCTCTGGGTGGTATAAAGGGTTATGGTAAGCAAATGTTCTATAGACTCTTCCACTTAGGGAAATAATTGGTGCAATAAAAAAACTCTGCCTAAAAAGTTCAGGTTGACTTAAGTATAAACCAGTATGCTACAGTTTCAACACATCCTCCAAAAGTTCATGTAGTGGAAACTTATCCTAAATTCACAGGGCAGTGGTATTTGAGGCAGGGCCTTTTGGAGGTAATGGAGATGAGGTCAGGAGAGTGGGAAAGAAGAAGGGAAAGGCAGCCCCAGGCAGGCACGCTGCAGCCATGTTACGATGCAATAGGAAGGCCCTCACCAGAGGCTGCAGACTCGTTTTTGGCTTCCCAGCCTCCTGAACCATGAGCTAAGTCCTAGATATGTTGCTACAGCAACAGAAAACAGATTAAGACTCTGAATTCAAAATGTCTCCAATTATTTGTGGATATGTTGGGCAGTAGAAGGTGAAAATAAGGGGTGAATGGGTGTTCTGTTCAAAGGGAACTTAGGATGGACCACTGGAGTGTTTGCCACCAGTAAACCCTTAAGCCAAGGTCTGGAAGTCGGAGTTGGAGAAAGAAAAAGAACACACTCTGGGATAGGTCTTCACAGACTGTCAGAGCTGTTAGGAAGAGTTTCCTATTAAATATGACTTAGATGAGACAGTATGAACTTCAAGAATTATGTGTCTTTCAGAAGTGTGTGTTTTCACCCAGAGTCAACATCAGAAGATCTTGGCGTATTCACAAAGAAAATGAGAAGTTATGGTCTCCACTTGAGCCTGGCAGATGGGCCCAAGTATGCGAGGAACTGCATTACAATTGCACCCAGGATTGCTGCCATTTCAGATAACAATCCCATCATCAGTGTTCTCGATGGACTAATCCAGGTTCCGAGAACTGGGCTCCTGTCAGTTATCCTGTCTCATGGATTGCTCTGGTCTTGAGACAGATTCTGGGGCAAAGCCTACCATTGTGGGGGGTGGAGGAGGCTGGGGTTTCTTTAAATGAATGGAAACTATTACTTTGAATAATTGAAACATAATTCTTACTATGAGAGGGTGACAGTAGATAGGTGGTCCCAAGTTTAAAAGGCCAGACAAGGAACTGAGGGCTTACTCACGAATGGGACTCTTCAAAAGATTTCCTTAATTTATTTATGATGTGGTCAATGAATTTATTAACTTCTGACCCAGGTTCTCGTCTCCCACAGAGATAGCAATACTATGCATATAATGGTACTGCGCACAAATACGAAGAGTTTATTTGGCAGTGAGGGAATGAACGGACATTCATGAGTGAGTGTGGGCCACCCCACACCTAGAAATACCCACCACGAGTGGGCCCAAGAATTGCTTGTAAATGAGAGAAACAGGAGAATGTAGAAACGGTGCCTGGAATTGGGAAGGTGCCTCTGCGAGTGGGAGGGCAGCAGAGTGGAAAACGTCAGCCCGCACCCCGTGGTGGAAGCGCACACAGGAGGACTGCAAGTCGGAGAGTGGCCCGCGGTGCGGGGGAGGAGAGAGCAGATCCTCTCAGAGAGGTGCAGGGGAAAAGGAGCTCTCTGCCCCTGCCTCGCTTCGGGTAAGGAAGGAGCTGGTACCCCAATCAGACATGCAAACAACATGGCGTCTTAGCATACGCCCTGGTCCCCGATGTCACAGGTGCATCCTGGGAGGGTGCGCGTATCAAATCGACAATTAAAGAGCATCATTATGCACTTCTGCAAGAGTTCCTCTTATTTTTTTTAAAAAAGATTTATTTATTTTATTTGAGAGGTAGAGTAACAGACAGTGAGAAGGAGAGACAGAGAGAAAGGCCTTCCTTCCGTTGGTTCACCCCCAAAATGGCCGCAATGGCTGGAGCTACACGGATCCGAAGCCAGGAGCCAGGAGTTTCTTCCCAGTCTCCCCCATGGGTGCAGTGGCCCAAGCACTTGGGCCATCTTCTGCTACTTTCCCAGGCCATAGAAGAGAGCTGGATTGGAAGAGGAGCGGCCGGGACTAGAACTGGTGCCCATATGGGATGCCGGCACCACAGGCAGAAGATTAACCTACTGTGCCACAGTGCCAGCCCCAGGAGTTCCTCTTTGCCTAAACTACCTTGCATATTTGTCCCACATCATTTGGAGGTAGAGAACACTGTGCAGAGCATTCGTGGCTTCCGGTTTCAGAGGGAATCTAAAAGCTTCACAAAGTCAAAGCTTCCCCAGGCTCCCCACTCCTCCAGCCATCTCTTCCCAGGAGCAGCCAGCGATATAAGCTCCTTGGGCATCTCCCCAGAGACAGCCTCGAGTCTGAATAGAGAAAGGTGCACCCACCTGCGCCGTGTCAATGGTGCTGGGAAGGACTGAGGGGTGAGACAGTGAAGTGCAGCCTTCCCAGCCTGCACCTGTCTCAGAAGCCGCTTGGCGTTGGCAGCGAGATTTGGGGAGGAGGGCAAGCAGTCACTCAGGATTTTGAGGTAGCACAAAGACCCAGGATAAGCAGATGGCCATGGTATGACGTGCGGGAGTCATTGAGAGCTACCGTGATGGCAGAGGTGGCGGTGTGCTCTGACACTAAGCTCATGTGAGGCTCAAACTCCATGTTTCCAAATGTGTCCCTGAAAGGTCACTCTGGCAGGGGTGGTGTAGCGAGGAAGCCTCCATCTGGCTCTTACAAGAATGGAGGTGTGCCCTTCACAAGCATGGGAGTGGAATCATAAAGTACCATGCCCCCTACGACACACACACACACACACACACACACACAATGAGCGTTGTTAGGGCTGCAAAATTGATTTTTCCTAGATTTTTATTTAAAAAAAGATTTATTTTAATTATTTGAAAGACAGAGTTAGAGAGAGAGGGAGAGACAGAGAGAGAGGTCTTCCATCCACTGGTTCAGTCTCCAAATGGCTGAAATGACTGGGGCTGGGCCAAGCTGAAGCCAGGAGCTTCTTCCAGTTCTTCCACATAGGTATTGGGGCCCAAGCACTTGGGTCATCTTCTGCTGCTTTCCCAGGACAATTAGCAAGGAGCTGGATCAGAAGTGGAGCAGCTGGTACTCTAACCAGCACCCAAATGGGATGCTAGTACTGGAGGCCAGAGTTTTAACCTGCTGCACCGCCAAACCATAGAACTTATTTTTTTAAATATACATATATTTTTTTCTTATTTATCTTTGAGAGGTAGCATGCATGTGCATGCTCATGGGGGGGGGGGGGGGGAGAAAGCACTCTTATCTGCTGGTTTCCTCCCCAGATGCCAGCAATAGCCATGGCTTAGCCCACACTGGGAGCCAGGAACTCAATCTGTCTCCCACATGTGTCGCAGGGACCCAGTTACTTGAGCCAACACCACTGAGTTCCAGGTTCTGCGTTAGTAGGAAGCTGCAGTAAGGAACAAGAGGCTGGCACTGAATCCAGGCCCTTGATTCAGAGTGTGGGCCTCCGAATTAGTGTCCTGACCTCCAGGCCCAATGTCCACTCCCTTGTACAATCACTGACTTTTGTGGAATCTCTCTGTTCTTCCACTCTCCTTTCACCTCCTCTCTGCTGTTCTGGCCCCCACCTCACCCCCTTATTAGGTCAACACATGTGCTTCTTTCATTACTGTATCATTATCTTTATCCCAAGAAGAGTATAATTTTAATAGACTAGAGTTCTCATTTGACTCTCCAATGATACAATTTTGTGACTATTTAAGGCAAGTCATTTAACCTTTCTGAACCTGAATTCCCACGTCTTTAAAACTGATGACTACTTACATATTTCCCAGGCTTGCTGAGTAAAGCAATTATAAAACACTCAGCAATGGAAAAAATAATTTAGAGAGGTTTGTTCACCAGACTGTTCTCGGCAGTACAGAAACTGTTGCTGCGTCAATTCCTGTTTTGGGTGTTGGGAGTCTGTATACAGGGGGCTCCAAGGCCCGTTGTCAATGTATATTGACTAGTCCTGGAGAGGACAAACTATCACTGATTCTGCTGATCTCACAAAAGAGACAAAAGTCTAGAAGAATCTCTTTCTTCCAAAGAAAGCAGGGGCCATAGCTGGGTCACAGTGGGTTAAAGCTTTGGGCTATGGCGCCGGGATCCCACATGGGTGCCACTTCAAGTCCTGGCCATTCCACTTCCAATCCAGCTCTCTGCTATGGCCTGGGAAACTGCAGAGGATGGCCCAAGTGCTTGGGCCCCTGCGCCCATGTGTGAGACCTGGAAGAAGCTCCTGGCTCCTGACTTAGGACTGGCCGAGCTCCAGCTATTGTGTCCATTTGGGGAGTGAACCAGAGGTTGGAAGATCTCTCTCTGTCTCTTGTTAGAACTCTGATTTTAAATAAATACATCTTTGAAAAAAGAAAATAGAGGGTAAAGTACTGGGGCCTGGCAGAACAGAGCCCTGGAGCATGGCTTCTGGTAGAAGCACCATGAACTGGAAGTGAATTCAGAGCTGCTTCAAGGTGAGGGTGAGGAGAGTGGGACTGTGCTGAGCTGATTCTCAATGAGATCCTGTGGTCGAGATGGCCTTCCCCATAGTAAAGTGTAAGGTTAACGTAAGTGAAAAGAAGTAGAAATCAAATCCCTATCTCTGCTGTGATGGTTAACTCGGGATTGAGGGAGGCCTAGAGAACTGATGCACTCCTGGGTTGCTTGTGAGGCTGTTTCCAGAGAAGGCCTCCATGTGGACAAACACTAGCCCATGGGCTGGGGCCCGAGGGAAGGGAGGACACTCTGTGAGCCTTCCTTCCACAGTGGGGCAGGTTTGTGTTGCTGTGGCCATCCCAGGGCATCCTATCCCGGGTTCTTTGGCCTTTGGACGCAGGGATGTGGTGGGGGCTCCCAGACTGGGGCTGGCCCATTGGCCTCCCTGGTTCTGAGGCTTCGCAGCGCTTTGGACTGAGCCACGCTGCCCTCCGACTTTTCTGGTTGTCCCTCCAGCAGAGGTCCAGTGTGGAACTTCAACCTCGGCGATCATGTGAGCCAATCTCCTAATACGTTTCCTCCTACAGAAAACTTTCTATTGGTTCTTTTCTATCAAGAACCCTAATACTATAGAGCACAATTTCATATGTAAGTGCTTCGTTATTTTTCTTTTATTACACATTTGCTGCAATCGGTATGTTTATTTGCATAATCAGAAAAATGAGTTTAAAAATAATTTTAAATGGAAGTAACCAATTAGCCTGGAATACAGAAATGGTAATATAATGATTGCACTTTAGGAAACATAAAAAGGATAAAATGAGCACCATGAAAATCAGTATGAACACATGACTATGATGCAGTGATAAGAATAATAAAAGGCAGGTATATGATAACACTACATAATTTTACAACTATACAAAATAGTATGTACATAAAAACTAGAAGAGAATATACAAAAGCGTTAATAGTCATGCTTTGAAGGCTTTAAAATGTCTGAGCAATTTAAAAAATTTCTCTAGTTTGTAAATCCTTAAAGTTGGTTACTTCAAAAATTTTAAAGTATGATAAAAATAATACAAGTCCCCCTACCTCACACACACACACACACACACACACACACACACACAGGATTTCTGGGGAACAGAAGACAGCTAGGAACAAAACAAATCCAAAAAACAAATTTCTTGCATGGTATGCTGTGTGACTCTGGAGTGAAAGGGACCAGGGCTGCGAATGGACAATGCAGGGAATGCTCCCGTCTTTCCTTGGGCCCAGGAAGGATGATCTGGGCCATGTGAGCCTCAGAGAGTGAGCTGCATCCTATGCATCACTGAGATCCATGCAGCTTTCCAGATGAATTTGGTTTTTGCTTTTCCCAAGGCTTCAATAAACTCTGGTTTCAACACACTGGCCTTGCTTCTGCTCGCTGTGGGGCAAAAAAGGAAGCCGAGGCCTCTCAGGGAGAGGCACGCTCCATGGGAGCCGAGGATTGTGCAAGGAGGCGGTGAATGCAGCCAAGTGGAGTCAGAAGCTCTCCACCCAGCTCTTGCCTTCCTAGTTGACGTCCTGGTGAGGACGTGGACGCTTCCAGTGCTTTTCTGTGGCTCTGGCTGGGTGCGTCTCCCTTTGCTGTCAAGTAGCTTAGAGCGGTGGCGGGCACAGGCTGAGAGCCCCGGGCTAGTGTGTCTGTAGCAGTGGTCTGGACTTGCGCACTTGTGCTTGCTAAGTAGCCAGCCCTCAGGAGCAGTCTTCAGTTCTGTCCAGTCTCTGAATCACATACAAAACTGGAGGACCTCCCCTTAAAAGACCCAGCTCCTTTAAGATGAGGTTGAGGACTTCACATCTCAGGGATGTTGTTGTTTCGTTTTTGTTTTTCAGCACTAGAACCAATCATTCACAAAATAGCTGACTCCTAAATAGTTCATTCATCCATCTTCCCCTGTCCCCCAATACCAACCCTGAGTCCCTCCGCTGCAATTCCAATAGGCCAGGAACACTGCCCCAGGACTAACAGAGTTGCTTTCACACCTAATAGAGCTTGTGGCCCTTCATTGATTACAGGATAATCCAATTTCTTAGTCTGAGGTTTAAGACTCTTTAGAATTTCTTCCCAGCTGGCACCACGGCTCAATAGGCTAATCCTCCACCTTGTGGCGCCGGCAGACAGGGTTCGAGTCCCGGTCAGGGCACCGGATTCTGTCCCGGTTGCTCCTCTTCCTGTCCAGCTCTCTGATGTGGCCAGGGAGTGCAGTGGAGGATGGCCCAAGTGCTTGGCTCCTGCACCCTGTGGGAGACCAGGATAAGCACCTGGCTCCTGCCATCGGATCAGTGCGGTGCGCCGGCCACTGCAGCCATTAGAGGGTGAACCAACGACAAAGGAAGACCTTTCTCTTTCTCTCTCACTCTCTCACTCTCTCACTGTCCACTCTGCCTGTGAAAAAAAAAAAAAAGAATTTCTTCCCGTCACATTTCTGACCTATCTTTTCTCGCCAGTCTCCTGTCCTAGTTACAAAATGTTACTTAAATGTTGTTTTCCAGGGCTAGCATTGTGACTTGAAGCCACCGCCTGCAATGGAGTCATCCCTCCTGGGCTCCTGTTCGTGTCCCTGCTTCTCCACTTCTGGATCCAGCTGCCTGCTGCTGGCCTGGGAAAAGCAGCAGAGGGTGGCCCAGGTGTTAGGGCTCCTGTCACCCATGTGGGAGACCAGGATGAAACTCCTGGCTTTGGCTTGACCCAGCCTTAGACATTGTGGCCCATCTGGGGAGTGAACCAGCAGATGGAAGATTTAGCTCTCTCTCTCTTTCCCTCTCTCTCTCTGTAACTCTGACTTTCAAAATAAATAAATTTTTAAAAATCTTTTAAAAAATTTCAACAAGAATACATTTTTAGAAAAGGTTATTTTCCTACTTTCTACTTTTTTAATTTCCTTACTTCCTTTTTCTCTCAAAAGAAACAACAAGAAATACCCATAAATATGGAAATAAAAATGAAAGAAAAGGAAAATTTACAACTGAACAACCCCAACAAATAGTTAATATAATCTGATAGTGATTTACTATTTCTTTATCTGCATACTAATTCTGGGTTATAGATATTTTTAGTATTCTTCTTTTAAAAATAACTGGAGAGTCAAAGAAATCAAGACAAGATTTCCTTATTTTTAAATGCCACTTCATGGATCTCACCTATGTGTTAATCACGGGTTAGGAGGTATCAGATTTGGAAGTTAAGCGCAGGGGAGCAAGATGCCCATCTTTCTTTATTTTCTCTGTTTCAGTATGTTCATTTCCATTTCAAACTCCATTCTTCTGGGCATTGCTGAAATGCAGTTACAATTTCCACACCATTTCCTTTTTTTTTTTGAGAAGGTTGCATCAAACCCCCAATATCATCTGCCAAGATGTCCTTCATCTGGATTGTTCCTTGAGCATTGTTTAATGCCAACCACTGAATAGAATCCCCCTATTTCCACTCTGTCGTCCCATCTGGTTTCAAGGCCCTCTCTGTGCCACTTAACAAATTCATTTATTTATTTCAAACAAAATGAGACAGAAACACACACAGAGACACACAAACATGCAGCAGGGACTGTGGGGGATGGGGTAAGGAGAAAATAAGAGACAGAGAGGGGCCAGTGTTGTGGTTGGTGTCCCAGCTGCTCCACTTCCGATCTAGCTCCCTGCTAATGTGCCTGGGAAAGCAGTGGAGGATGGCCCAAGTGCTAGGGTCCCTGCACCCACGTGGGACACGCAGATGAAGCTACTGGCTTCTGGTGTCAGCCTGACCCAGCCCTGGCCACTGTGGTCACTTGGGGAGTAAACAAATAAATGGAAGATATCTTTCTGTGTGTGTGTGTGTGTGTGTGTGTTTCTTCTTGTCTGTCTCTGTAACGCTGCCTTTCAAATAAGTAAATAAATCTTAAAAGAGAGAGAGACAGAGAGACAATGAGAGAGAGCTCTCATCTGCTTGTTTACTCTCCAAATGCCCAGAACAGCTGGAACTGGGCCAGGCTGAAGTCAGCAGCTGGAAACTGGGCCCAGTTCTCCAACGTGGGTGTTAGGGACTCAAGTGCCTGAGCCATCACTTGTTGCTTACCAGGGTGTGTGTTAACTGGAAGCTGGAATTGGGAGTGGAGCTGGCTCTCAAACCTAGTCACTCTGATTTGGAATGTGGGTTTCTCCAGTGACATCCTAACCCCTGTGTCAAATGGCAGCCCCATTGTTACATGGGAGGGTTCACATTTAATTTGTACCATGCCAGGACTGGGCAACTCTGGTGGACCCCAAACTACTTCCCAAGCCATCTTGCCTCCCCTCGCAGCTCGGCCTGGGGGATGGAACACAGGCTCCTGTCTCTGATACCTCTTCCATCTCTATTTTTCCAAAGATGTTGGGTGCTCTCTGTTCTCCTGGAGAACCAGGCTTTACAATGGTACAAATCTGAAAAGACTTTTCTCAATGCTGCCCTGCCTCCCTTCTGAGATGAGGAAGACTAATCTGGTGTTTGAATGGAGGGAAAGGTCAAGGGAGAGGAGGAAATACTGGGGAAAAATGTGACTATTTCAAAAAATATTCTTCTGACACAACACAGATGAAATACTGCTTTCTGCTTTTTTATTGGCCATAAGCATTACCAAATATCATTACTTGGCCTTTAAAATTATAAGTTTTTAACACTCACCTAGTAATATATTGCTAAAATTCCATGAAGGCACGGGATCTGTGATGCTCCTTGGTGGTGAGGCAATGTTCAAGTTGCTGCACTAGGGCTGGTCTTGGAGAGAGGGCACTGTGGGTGGGGCTCAGGGTCACGGTGACTTCAAGCTCCTCCACAGATCTTTTTTATTGTTGTCAGCAAGAAAACTTTAGAAACATAAAAATAAATTAGACACATTTATTTGTGCTTCTGTCCCTTTAATATGAAACAAAGGCGTTCTTTGATTATGGGTTGTCCAAGAGCCTGTGAAAGATCAATTACAAAGGTGCATCAAAATGTTCACAGAAGATGGAAATAACGATATGAGTTTATTCTGGTGCAAAAATGTTTTTGAAATTCATGCCCAGTATACACATTTTCCACATGTTATGGAAAAAAATTTACATTCAAGGAAACTCATACTTTCTATTCCATTTTTCCCTGGACATTTTGAAGTACCCTCCCATGTGCCTGTGTCTTAATGCAGTTCACAGATGAGTAGATAGTACCAAATAAGAGCATCATTGGTATAGAGAGAGCTGGAGCAAATAGATAAAAAGGTTTTGTTTGCTACTGAAAACATTTGGTTTGCTGGCCTGAGGTAACATCTCATACACTAGACACTGAATCCAATGGTTCAAATTCAGATTTACACGGTGCTTAATTTTGATTGCACGGAACATGATATATTGCAAAGCACACCATTTCTAGAATTTCTATACAGAATGGACTCAGAGGTGGCATATTTATAGGAAGAGGGATGAGAGGATCAAGTGAATTATTTTGAAGCAGGGTTTGCACAGAAAACGTAAGATTTTCCTTTAGATTATATATGTGAGCCAAAGCTTGGCAGGCATGTGGAAAAAGTCTAGAGTCCCATTTCCAGTCACCCTCGGGTGCAACCGCTGATATCATGTACAGTTGTGGAAGATCTGACAGACCTAATTTATATGTGATCTTGAGTAATTTACCTAACTTCTCTAAATATTGATTGTGATGTCTCTCTATTCAGGTTATTATAAGGATGAGAGACCATGCAAAGTCCCTGACACATAGTAGGTATTAGTACAGAGTCATCATTGTCTGCAAAACCATGTATGGGTGTATAACAGGATTATTATGAAGGAAAGATGAGTTTAGAAACAAAGTAAAATTAACACCGACACAAATCACTTTGCCTGTGATGACTGTTCTTTTGGGAGTTTTAAAAGCTGATCACTGCTCATTTCATGGTATTACCCTTCCCCCAGGCTCCACAAAGTATTGTATGACATGTTTATTAGCTTAAGTGATTTTGCTTCTTTAGACTTTAGAATTTTGTAACACCCTTTGTGCTACTGAAGATTCTCTGGGGAGTTACAAAACCAGGATTGAGGTTTCCTTTAAAATATTAACAAAAAAAAGTAAATAAATAAAGTGTCTCTCTCCTCCTAGCACAGGCAGAGCCAAGACAAATCTAATAAATGGCTGGCTTCGTACCTAGGCTGACAACAGAATGGTATTTAACCACCTTGCCCCTTCCCTCTGACTTGCCCTCACTTACGTGCTGGAAATTAAAAGCTGCAATTCTACCCCAAAGCAATTGTCTTGGTGCATAAACAGGGCATTCCAAAGGGCAGAGGAGAGCATATGCTAACAATAAGAAAAGAAGAAAAACCGGAGAGAGGACCAATGACCATAGGATTGGAGGAGTAGCTTTGTGCAGAAAGAGAGGGAGGCAAACCCTGCAGTGAGTCTGGGAGGTGATGGGACATGGCAGGGAAAGGATAACTCCAGCTCCTTGTCCTGACATCCATAGGGCAGCCGGCTTCCTTGTATCATCCTCAAAGCTTCTTCCTACAAATGTTATCTCCAAAAGGGCAAATTCCAACCGAAGACACGACTCCCGCTTGAATGTCTATGGTAGCTCTTGCCTGAGAATACTCTCAGAAATGAGGATTTCTTAGTGTATGTGAGTGCTTGGTTCAGTTCTGCTATTAATTACTGGGGAGAGTTAGGGGAAATTACTTGTCTTGACCTCAGTATCGTCATTTGTATTCTTTTGTAAACAACTCTTTGTGTAACACCTACCAAAGGCCAGGAATTATGACAAATCCTGATGACAAAGTGGAGAACAAGAGAGCCATAGTCCTTGGCTGCATGGTGCTCATTGTCTGGTGGAAGTAACCCAAAACCAAGCAGCTCACTTAAATAATCATAGACAAGGGTGAGTCCAGGAGAGGTGAGGGACGAGGTCTGAGGCTGGGCAGAGAGGCGAGCATGAGGGCTTTCTGTGGAGAGGTGCAGGGAGAGAAGCACGAGGGAGCGCACTGGAGAGACCATGTGATGCCCAGGCGATGGAGTTGTGTTAGTGTGGGAAGGGCCAGCCCACGGCTCCACTTGAAGAGCGGAGCCAGCAGCAGAAAGTAAGCAGGGGTAGGGTGGACCCAGGTAAGGCTGTGCTTCCCTGCACACTCCCTTCAGTTTGCAATTCAGTTCTGACCATTGCTTCCGAGCAGTTATGACCCAAGTAGTGCCTTTAATGGGACAGAAATTTCTCCATAGTCCTGGGATTAGAAAAACCCTGGCCTCTCTTCACACCTTCACCTGGGATGTTTCACTCTCCACTGCTGTGATTAATCCTCACGTGTGAAATGTCTTGGCAACTCCAAGGCCCACGTCCAGGTCTATTTCTGTGCCTCGTGGACACTTGCTGAACTTCGTTCCAACCTGCCTTCGATTGCCTGTACAACTGGCGGTGTCGCCTGACAGAAGCTGCTCGCCTCAGCATGCTAAGTCCCCATCGCTCTCCATGATCCCATCCAATGCGCTTCAGAGCTGTGTTAAGCTCCTTGTCAAGGAACGGAGAAGGAATCCAATGAACGTATGGATTGTGCCTCGTGTCTCCCACAAAGATAAAGTTGTTCTCTCCAAATTACAGCTTCTAAGGACGTCCTAAACCCTTCAGGCTTAAGTGTTTGAGGAAGTCCAGTGAGAGCACAGCACACACCACATGGCTGAGAACCATAACCACAACGACTGCTTTTAAGCAATTTAACTCCTGGGATCTGTGCAAAGAATTGGGCTTGCAAGACTCTATTTCTCACAAACGTACATGTCATTTCTTCCCCGTGCCTTCATTTAGTTTGGCAATATATTGTGGCAGCTTTGCTGTTTTGTAGCTTGACATGAGCAAAGGAGAAGGGCGGGCTCTAATACCTCCGATTTCATAGGCACTGTGGGTGCCTGTAGCCACCCTTTCCTGGCAGCTGGTCAACAGCTTTAAGATGCAGAACCTCTGGCCTGCACCGTGGCTCAACAGGCTAATTCTCCGCCTTGCGGCGCCGGCACACCGGGTTCTAGTCCCGGTCGGGGCGCCGGATTCTGTCCCGGTTGCCCCTCTTCCAGGCCAGCCCTCTGCTGTGGCCCGGGAGGGCAGTGGAGGATGGCCCAAGTGCTTGGGCCCTGCACCCCATGGGAGACCAGGAAAAAGCACCTAGCACCTGGCTCCTGCCATCGGATGAGCGCGGTGCGCCGGCCGCAGCGTGCCGTCCGCGGCAGCCGTTGGAGGGTGAACCAACGGCAAAGGAAGACCTTTCTCTCTGTCTCTCTCTCTCACTGTCCACTCTGCCTGTCAAAAAAAAAAAAAAAAAAAAAAAGATGCAGAACCTCTTCTCAGTCTCATTTGCCTGGGGAGCCTTAAATGTCAGAGTCTTGTCCTCACCACACCCCATGGTAAGTCGATCAAAGCACATGGGACAGATGCTCAGGTGGACCTGCGCTCCCCTGTGGCACTGCGAGGAGGGGTGTGGGAGAGATGCCTGCACAGCCCACAGGGGGATACACTTGGCATTCAGCTGAAATGTGCAAGTGCCACAAAAAAGCCATTTTCAACAGGTTTTCTTATAGTTTGAGCAATTGGAAATGGTAGGATTAGATTGTCAGGTCAGAAATGAAAGCAGTTGCCTGCATAGAATATCTTCTAAGAGTGGTTGTATCTGTTGAATAGGAATTAAGAAACAATGCTTCTGTCCTTGCTTTTTAAAAAATTATTTACTTATTTGTTTATTTATTGGAAAGGCAGAGCGACCATGCGCATGCACGCGTGCACGAGAGAGAGAGAGAGAGAGAGAGAGAGAGAGAGAGGTCTTCCATACACTGGCTCACTTCCCAAATGGCCCCAACAGTCAGGGCTGGGCCAGGCTGAAGCCAAGAGCCTGGAACTCCTTCTGGGTCTTCCACGTGAGTGGCAGGGGCCCAAGCACTTGGACCATCTTCTGCTGCTTTCCCAGGTGCATTAACAGGGAGCTGGACTGGATGCAGAGCAGCCAGGACTGGAACCACAATGACAGACATTTTTATTTTTATTTTTCTCTCTTCTTTTCTTCCTTCCTTCCTTCCTTCCTTCCTTCCTTCCTTCCTTCCTTCCTTCCTTCTTTCCTTCCTTTATTTTTTATAGACTTATTTATTTATTTGAAAGGCAGAGTTACAGAGAGGCAGAGGCAGGGAAGAGAGTTTACTCTCTTACTACTGGTTTACTCTCCAAATGGCCGCAGTGGCCAGACCTAGGCTGATCCAAAGCCAGGAACCAGAAGCTTCTTCGGGGCCTCCCACACGAGTGCAGGGGCCAAGCACTTGAGCCATCTTCCACTGCTTTCTCAGGCCACAGAGGAGAGCTGGATTGGAAGTGGAGCAGCTGGAACTTGAACCAGCGCCCATATATGATGCCGGCACTGCAGGCAGCTTCACCCTCTATGCCACAGCGCCAGCCCCTCCCCCCTCACCTTTTCTAAAACAAAACAAAACAACAACAAAGCAACACTTTACCTGTTCCTATAGGATTTTGTCTAAGTGGTGGTTATTTTTAAAATTTCAGTCTCTTCACAGTTATCTGTTAGATTTTTTCGTCCAGAATGTTATGTCCTACTGGCAAAGTCTTATAATCTATTATCCTTGAACCTATAAAAACCTTGTTAACTATGTGATATGGAGTAAACCAAACATTTGTGAAGTATCTGTCTGCCTAGGAGATAAAGCTGTTCTTGCAATTAAAGTCCTGGAAGACATCAATAACCCCCTTTTGCTTTAGGCATCTCAGGAAAGTTACCAGAGAGAGAAAGTGAGGGAGGGAAGAGAAAAGGAAGGAGGGGAGGGGAGAGGTGGAGGGAAGAGGAGGAGGAGAAAGAGACAAACTATGGAAAATAATAATGTCTTGCAGTAAGAAACTGAGCATACTCAGGCCAATAAGCATTTTGAGGAAAAGACTGACACAGAAACAACCATGTTGACTATTCTTACCCTTCAGTAGTAACAGAACAGCAAAAAGTTCTTTAAATGATTTTTTTTTTTTGACAGGCAGAGTGGATAGTGAGAGAGAGACAGAGAGAAAGATCTTCCTTTTGCCGTTGGTTCACCCTCCAATGGCCACCGTGGCCGGCGCATCATGCTGATCCTAAGCCAGGAGCCAGGTGCCTCTCCTGGTCTCCCATGTGGGTGCAGAGTCCAAGCACTTGGGCCATCCTCCACTGCACTCCCGTGCCACAGAGAGCTAGCCTGGAAGAGGGGCAACTGGGACAGAATCCGGTGCCCTGACCGGGACTAGAACCCAGTGTGCCAGTGCCACAAGGCGGAGGATTAGCCTATTGAGCCACGGCACTGGCCTTTGACTGGGATTTTATAGTAAGATGTAATGCTTGACCTAAAGCAGCAATGTCTTAATTCTTCTCTTTTAGTCTCATGTATAGATGTCTGTTGAGTTTTTCTCAAAGGATAAAAATTGCTAACTCATTTCAGTAAATTAATAGAAAGGAATATTAACTTAAAATAATGGTCAGCCAGCACCGCAGCTCAATAGGCTAATCCTTCACCTGCGGCACCGGCACCCCAGGTTCTAGTCCTGGTCAGGGCGCCAGAATCTGTCCCAGTTGCCCCTCTTCCAGGCCAGCTCTCTGCTGTGGCCCGGGAGGGCAGTGGAGGATGGCCCAAGTGCTTGGGCCCTACACCCACATGGGAGACCAGGAGAAGCACTTGGCTCCTGCCATCGGATCAGTGCGGTGTGCTGGCCGCAGCACGTCGGCCGCAGCGGCCATTGGGGGGTGAACCAATGGAAAAAGGAAGACCTTTCTCTCTGTCTCTCTCTCTCACTGTCCACTCTGCCTGTCAAAAAAAAAAGAAAAAGAAAAAAATTATTAAAAAAAGATAATGGTCTTAGTTTTTCTCAAAGATTATGAGAAGAGCCAGGCCCAATTCCAGATTTTTTTTTTTTTGACAGGCAGAATTAGAAAGTGAAAGAGAGAGGCAGGGAGAAAGATCTTCCCTCTCTCGGTTCACCCCTCAAATGGCCACTATGGCAGGCGCGATGCACTGATCCGAAGCCAGGAGCCAGGTGCCTCCTCCTGGTCTCCCATGCGGGTGCAGGGCCCCAAGCACTTGGGCCCTCCTCCACTGCCTTCCCGGGCCACAGCAGAGAGCTGGCCTGGAAGAGGAGCAACCGGGACTAGAACCCAGCACCCATATGGGATGCTGGCGCCACAGGTGGAGGATTAACCAAGTGAGCCACGGCACCAGCCCTGAAATTCCAGATTTTAATAGACTTTTTTTTTCTAGGTGTCACTGATTCAAATGGCTGAAACTCAATTTTAAAAGTTTCTATAAATCACCATTTTACTGAAAAGTTTTCTCTAGAGCCATGTTTCTTTTTTTTTAAAAAAAGATTTGTTTATTTATTTGAAAGGCAGAGTTACAGAGAGGGAGAGGGAGAGAGAGAGAGATAGAGAGAGAGGTCTTCCATCCACTGGTTCACTCCCCAGATGGCTGCAACGGCCAGAGCTGCGCTGATCTGAAGCCAGGAGACAGAAGCTTCTTCAAGGTCTCCCATGTGGGTGCAGGGGCCCAAACACTGGGCCATCTCCCACTGCTTTTCCAGGCCACAGCAGAGAGCTGTATCGGAAGTGGAGCAGTGGGACTCGAACTGGTGCCCATATGGAATGTAAGTGGCAGCTTTACCCACTACACCACAGTGCCAGCCCCAAGCCATGCTAGTTTGTAAACTGTCCTCAAAACCACAATGATATCCTTCACAACTGACATGTTTTGCTTGAGGAGTAAGGAATACCTTTTATTTAAAAAAAAAAAAATGCTTACAGTAAAGAACACAATTATTCTAACAAAATGTCCATAGAATCACTCACCTACATTTGATGAATTTTGGTTTTCTGTCATTCTAGGAATTAGTCTCAGTTTCTTGATTTTCTAAATTGGAATCTCCTGTGTATGTAATACATGGTGGGGTGCGTTTGTTTACGGGGGGTTGCAGGAGAATGACTAGGTAGACTGTGATATGGTCAGTCAAGATAAGCAATTTGTTCTAGTTGACATGAAAAGAACGTAGGACGACTCATGAGATAATCCAACCTGAAAAAGTGAGGCTATGGTTCCCTCACTAAAAACCCAGCAAGCTATTGGTAAGCGTGACATGACATGGAGGCAAGACAATCAACATGGACTTCTGGCACCTCAACTGGCTTCCTAGGTAATTCCTAAGGAAGCACTTCTCTAAAACTACACCCCTTTTCCTTTTCCATCCTCACCCGGTCTTCCTTGATGTCCACTGGACAGAACCTGGAAAGACACTGTGATGTGTGCAGCTGGTTTCTGCTGGCCTGCAGCCTGCCCTTGACTTTGAAGTTAGGTCTTCAACCTAGTGCTGTAAGGACTTTACCAAAATACCTCACTGGTGTGTAATAGCTCATTCATTACAAGCAGTGGATGCCCCCCAACACTGATCACAATCTGAGTGATTTAGATTCCATTGCTAAACAGATTAAGTCGGAAGTGTTTTCTTTTAACATAATCAAAGTCACGATGAGACTGGACCAGAAAGGGTGTTAATTGTTGCAGGCGTCCTGGGTCAAGCTTCTTTTGGGGCAGCATGAAGTCAGTGGCTTTTTGAGCTTCTTTGTTGATAGGATTCTCTGGTTTTGAGACCTAAAGCCCTGGAATTCCTCAGAAGCAACCACAAGAATTTCTAGATGTTTTTCATTGTGCACAAGAGAGTTGAAAGTGAACTCCAATTCCTGAGCAGACGGTGGCCAGTAGAAATGAGGGAAAGTGGGGAGGAAGAAGGAAAAGAGGAAGGGAAAGAAAGAGGAGGCGGATGAAAGAGGAGAAGCAATGATAACAGGGGCTGCTTCATATTTAAAGGCCAAAAGTGTGGTATGCCTACCTGTGAATACTTTCTGCCTGTAGCATGTGTGTGTGTGTATGTGCACGTGCACGTGTACACATGGGTAGGGGAAAGACAGAGAGAGTGAAAGAAAGAGTGAATAAAGAGAATGAGTGAGGTTGGCTTGTGCTCCTTGTACTCTTGCTGTCATTTCATTTGCTTCCCCAGCCATCTTCCAATCAGCTCCCTTCATCAAATGTGTCTCCTGCTCGCTAACCACTACTTACAGTCTTCACCTTTTTGTCTACTGCTATGCACCAAGGCCCAGTGTTCCCCTGCTTGATCTTTGCTCTTGCTGACCACCCTCCTCCAGAGCCATCCGCCCCCTTGGGCTCCCACCCACTGTTGGAAGGAGCCATTTGGCCCGTGTCAGTGACAGCCTGATGGCGCCACTTATCTCATTCTCTGAATAGTTCTTATCTACCCAATTTAATTCCAAGCGTAAAGACTATTATCATTTCTCTTTTGCTTTTCTGTTTTGTACAAAACAGCATCCTACATAAGAGCTTAGCACAGTGCTTAGCACATAGTGGTAGGTGGTCGATAACCGTTTGTTGATTGATTAAACAGTTGAGAATATAAGCTATTTTTCAAGACCATCTTGTTGGTTTCATGATCTTCATGAGCAGGAAATTCTTCCCGATGGAGAACTCAGCTTCAAGGTTTATGTTTGTTGACCTCAAATTGAGGACACCTTTGCTCTTGTAGTGACACTTTACATTTAATAGAACAACAACATAAAATCCAGCCACGTTGTGGTATCCACTTCATGTTTTATATGTTAACAAGAAGAACTTTTTGAGGAGATCTGTACTGAGCTTGATAGAGGGAAACAAAGGCATCAGTTGCTGGGGTAGTATTCTTGGTACTTTCACAACACCCCTCAACAGATTGCATCTCCCTTCATATTCCTCTCCAGAAGCAACCTTTTTTCACAGTAGCCAAAGATCTGATTAAGACTGATTTCCCGAGGCTGACCCTGTGGTGCAGTGGGTTAACACCCTGGCCTGAGGCGCCTGCATCCCATATGGATGCCAGTTCTAGCCCCGCCTGCTCCACTTCCAATCCAGCTCTCTGCTATGGCCTGGGATAGTAGTAGAAGATGGCCCAAGTCCTTAGGCCCCTGCACCCGCATGGGAGACCTGGAAGAAGCTGCTGGCTCCGGCTGTTGTGGTCAATTGGGAAGTGAACCATCGGATGGAGGACCTCTCTCTCTTTCTCTCCCTCTCTCTGTGTAACTCTGACTTTCAAATAAATAAATAAATCTTTTTTTTTAAAAAAAGAGACTAATTTCTCTTCTTGCTGTATTCTTGTCTGTATTATACTGCTCGGTTTAGATTTGTTGTCTGCTGAAAATAGAGTTTGTCCCAACAAGTAGTAATTACAGAGCACTTAATATTTGTCAAGTGCTTTCCAGCATTTTACCAGTGGCCTTTGAAATGGTATTGTTGATGCGGACTACTTATATCTGCTGAGTTTCCAGATGGACAAAGGGGCCAGGGGTTAAGTGGCTTGCCTGAAATTTAATAGTGTGTTACTAATAGTGCCCCAGTATTAATGCTCCATAAGGCCCAAGCGAAAAATGTGATCCATATTTCCTTTCTAATTCTGAAGGAAAATATAATCCTAGAGCTACCCTTTAGCCACAGGTTGGTAGAAGTGCTTTGGTTTATGGTTTTTATTTGTTAAGAGATTAGATGGTACTTTAACAAAATAAAACCAATTAAACGGGTTTTATGAACCTTAGTGCCTGAAGAAAATTGGTTTGTAGTAGAAGTGCTTATAAAGCTACACAGGGCTTTTTCACCACAGTAGCCAAATAGTTGAAGCCTCAATTTATTAATTTATTTATTTATTTATTTATTTATTTTTTTTTTGCCGGCTATTTATTTATTTGAAAGAGTTACGCAGAGAGAGAGAAAGGTCTTCCATCCGCTAGTTCACTCCCCAATTGACCGCAATGGCCGGAGCTGTACTGGGGATAAAGGGATTTCTAACAGGACAGTGTCCTGACCACCATGGCCACTGGGTGGTCCAGGCCAGACTGCTGTTAGTGGCTGGGTTTAGACAGCAGCACGTCAGTGACAAGGGGGCTGTAAGGTGAGACCTCAGTGGTAGCACAGGCTTGAAGACACCCCTGGTGGGTGGGCGGGCTAAGCTGCACTGGGGTGCCTGCGTCCCGGATCAAAACTGGGATGGATCCTGCCTCTGCTTTGCATCCAGCTTCCGCTGATGCTCCCGGAAGGCAGGTGTTGGCCCAAGGGCTTGGGGTCCAGGGCCTGGAAGCCTCAATTTAAAAGCTAACAATGAAGCTCTTACTTAGCGACTCCTTAAGCAAGGAGACTTCTCTTAGTTGAGATCATTTTGCACATTGAGAGAAGAGAAGCTGGGGAGGGGATGGAGGCTATCCAGTGGATGATTGGAGCCCGAGATTTTCTTATTCTCTAGAACCATCTAGATGAACCATAGAGCTTTCTTTGCTCAAACTTAAGAAAGCCCTCTTGGGATGCTATTTTGCTCTAAGTAGGCCTCTTGTGATTGGTTTTCCTCTTGGAAGATGGGCTGCAATTGGAGGTGTATAGATGCTAGTGGCACTGACTTTATCCAAGCTAATAGCCACCTCTGCTCATATATACCTGGCAATCATATGTACCTGCTCACATATGTCACCTACATGTGGAGAAGGACTACATGCTGTAAACGAAACAGAACGGAAGCATTTTATCAGTCTCCTTTTCAATATGAAATTATTGTCACACAAACCAAACACAGCCAAGGAACTCCCCCATTTAAGCATACTAGTCAAGAAGGACCTTGACCAGGCTTGAAGGGAATCCCCTCTTGGGTGGGGTTCTGAGAGGCTGGGCAGAAAGTTACTGTACCTTCCCTGAATATATCAAACATGTTTTAGGGACCAGTGCTATGGTGCAGTGGTTTGAGCCTCTGCGTGCAAGGCCAGCCAGCATCCTATACTGGTTCGTGCTGTGGTGCTGGATGGCCCAAGTCCTTTGGCCCACACCACCCACATGGGAGACTCAGATGAAATCCCTGGCCCGTGGCTTCGGCCTGGTCCAGCCTTGGCCGTTATAGCCATTAGCAGATTCAACCAGCAGATTGAAGCTCTCTTTCTCTTTGTCTCTTCCTCTTTCTCTGCTACTTTGCCTTTCAAATAAATAATAAATAAATCTGTTTTTAAAAAGACATATCTTAGAAGGAAGAGAAGTTTGTATATCTGTTAAAGTCTCCACAGCTCATAAATTTTTGACCCCAGTTTGAAACTGCTGATCTAGTAGGTGTTGGTAACCTTGATATATTAGAGGGGAAGTGGATCAAATCAAGTAAGCCATGAAGTCATTCAAAAGTTACCTCTAGGGAAAAGATAAGTGTTCTTAATTGAAGTGACCGATCTCTTTCACTCTCTGAGAAAAGACTTTTTGGCTACTTTAGATAAATAAATTCACAGTAACCCTAGAATTTATGTAGCAGAAAAGCTACAAGGAGCTGTTTTTCGCTCTTCTGTCAACTATTTTCATCTTATATCTGCGTAAAGCCAAGTCTTTAAAAATATGGCCTTTTGGTCACTGCTAATTTATCAATTAAAGCTCAAAAGATTTCATAATCTTAACATTGACTTATTTTTAATGAGCCATAACTCTTTTTTCTACAATATTATTAAAAAACTATTAAATTAGAGAGGGCTTTCCTGTCTCAGGAGCTAAGAGTCAAAGGAAAAAGTCATTTTGGAAGTGACATCCTACTGGCAATATCACTATGATAACCCAAGAAGAATGCACTGCAGAATACATTTCTTGTTCATTTCACAGTTGGCATGTTTATTACCTATTTATTTCACTCTATCTGTTTCTGGAAAAACCTTGACATTGAAGCTATTTTGCCTTTATTTGAAGTGTGCCTTTGGACTATGAGGAAGAAACTTGAGAATTCCTGATGGGGCATTTGGGTATGAGCACCCTAGTGAAAACCAGCATCTTTATCTCCTTGTGTCAGTTTTCTAAAAAAAAATTTTTTTCAGGGTTCCTGGGACAAGATTTATTTGGTAGGACTTTTGTATTAATAACAGATAATAATAACAAGTGACATTTATTGAGTGCTGTTTACATCAAAACCAATGAGATAAATTACTTCATATGTTATATTTGTGCAACAGCCCTATGATAATATTAATACAAAGTCTGTGATAATGCTAGGTATTTTTATCCTGAGTGAACAGTGGGATGCATTGAAGCTTGGAGTGGTTAAGGAAATTCATATAGTCACATTGTTGATAGTAAACAGAACCGGAACGAGAACTTCAGCAGTGTTATCCAGATCAGGCCCTTGGCTGCATCTAGCTGCTATTTGTGGCTTAGCACCTGTGCAAATAGAATATTTTCCCATAGCTAATGGGCCATGGTCTACTCTATGCTGAACACTTGTTCTACATTGAGAGCTGGTGCTCATGAATTAATCAACAAAATATATCCACAAACTAACGTGGAAAAGAATGATTTATGATTAAGAACATACATAAGCTGGTGAACTGAAAGGAGGACCAAAGACAGAAGTTTTTGGTTTTGATGAACAAAAATTCTTCCTCAAAATTGTGACATTACTGGTAAGGAGCAATTGTCAGCCTGCCCATTGCTAAGAGTAGGGATAAGGGGCATAATTCTCTCTTCCCACCCCCAATCAGTAAAATAATTTCAGAAAACCATGAAAAGTTTTTTACAGAGGCTACAACTTTATAGTCAGTGGCTTAAGGACCTCAAGAATTATTAATAAAATAATAACCTTAGGGAAGGTGAGATTTGAGAAATAATGTGTTTAATGGATCAAGTTACACTGAGCTTCAATGGACATTTACATTAGACGTATATGTATATAAAAAAGAAGCATGACCCCTACCTCACCCCATATCACAAAAGTAATTCTAGATGGAATGTAGAACTAAATGTGAAAGGAAGAGCAATAAAAATTCTAGAAAATAACATAGAAAAGTATCTTTGTGACTTTGCAGTAGAAAATGGTTTCTGTGATTTCAATAAGATTTGGTTCCTTCATGCAGGAATTTAAATTCCACAAAGTCTATGTTAAAGGTATTAGGAGGAGAAAACTTAATTCAGTTGTGGCATTTGGAGGTAGGGAATTGGGGAGTCATTAAACTGGATGAGGTCACTGATCAAATGGTGTAAATGAAGCAATAAAAGGAAAATACTACATACATGCAGCCAACTGGATAAGTCTCTTAAATGTAATGTTGTAAGCAAAGACAGACACAAAGAATATATATTATAAGATTTTATTTATAGGGGGTTGGCGCTGTGGTGTAGTAGCTAACTCCACCCCCTGCAGTGCTGGTATCCCATATGGGCACTGGTTAGAGTCCTGGCTGCTTCACTTTTGATCCAGCTCTCTGTTATAGCCTAGGAAAGCAGCAGAAGATGGCCCAAGTGCTTGGGCCTCTGCACTTACATGGGAGACCAAGAAGAAGCTTCTGGCTCCTGGCTTTGGATCGGCACAGCTCCAGCTGTTGTGGCCATTTGGAGAGTGAACCAGCAGATAGAAGACTTTTTCTCTCTCTTTTTCTCTCTCTACCTTTAAAATAAATAAATAAATCTCTTAAAAAGATTTTATTTATATGAAGCTTAAAGACAGGTAAAATTGGGGCCAGCACCATGGCGCACTAGGTTAACCCTCTTCTTGCAGCACCGGCATCCCATATGGCGCCGGGTTCTAGTCCCTGTTGCTTCTCTTCCAGTCCAGCTCTCTACCGTGGCCAAGGAAGGGAGTGGAGGATGGCCCAGGTGCTTGGGCCCCTGCACCCACATGGGAGACCAGGAAGAAGTACCTGGCTCCTGGCTTCGGATCGGCGCAGCACCGGCCGTGGAGGCCATTTGGGGGCGTGAACCAATGGAAGGAAGACCTTTCTCTCTCTCTCACTGTCTATAAACTCTACCTATAAAATAAATAAAAAATAAAATAAAATTTTAAAAGACAGGCAAAACTTATGGTGGTGATGATAATAAAAACAGCACAATCTCACCTACTCTGATTGATATACTCTCAAAAATACCACTTTCACTCTGAAGTTTTCTGGGATTTCTCCTCCTGCAATTATTAGGAAATAGTACCTATGTTTCTATTTAGCATTTATAGCATTCTGACTTGTTTTATAATTGGTTTTTTAAATTTTTTATTTATATTATTTGGGAGGGGGGCAGAGAATCTGCTGGTTCACTTTCCTAATACCTACAGCGGCTAAGGCTTGGACAGGCTGAAACCATGAGTGTGGAACTCAACCTGGGTGGCAGGGACTCAAGTGCTAGAGCCATCACCTCCTGTCTCCCAGTGTGCACATCAACAGGAAGCTGGAATCAGGAGCAGGGAGAGCACTCAAACCTGGGCACTACAATAGCTGATGCTGGTGCCCCAAGGAACAACCTAACCACTATGCCAAACATCCAACCCATAATTTGTTTATTTTTTCCAAGATTTTATTTATTTGAGAGGCAGAGTTATGGACAGAGAGAGCAAAAGACAGAGAGAAAGGTCTTCCATCTGTTGGTTCACTTCCCAAATGGCCACAACGGCTGGAGCTGCGGCGATTCAAAGCCAGGAGCCAGGATCTTCTTCTGGGTCTCTCATGCAAATGCAGGGACCCAAGCACTTGGACATCTTCTACTGTTTTCCCAGGCCATAACAGGGAGCTGGATTGGAAGAGGAGCAGCCAGAACATGAACTAGCACCCATATGGGATGCCAGTATTGCAGGTAGAAGCTTACTCTGCTACATCACAACACCAGTCCCAATGTCTTTTTACTAGGATGGGCATTTGGCCTACTGGTTAAGATTCCCACATCCCGAATCTAAGTGTCTTGAGTTCAAATCTTAGTTCTGCTCCCAATTCCAGTTTTCTGCTAATGGACTGAATTTCTGGCTCCTGGTTTGGCCTGGCCCACTCCTTATTATTGCAGGCATGTGGGCAGTGAACCAGCAGATGGAAGATTTCTGTTTGTCTCTTTCTTTCAAATAAATAAAACTAAAAAATACATAAATATTAAATAAAATAATATTTTACTAAGGTATAACATGTATGTAAGAAAATGAAGGTCATAGCTGCAAAAATCAATAATTTTTCATAAAATAAATAACCCCAGTATAATGAATTCAGAGATCAAGAAATAGAACTTTCTAAGCACTCCAGCCATTGTCTCTTCAAAAATAACAAACACTTCCCTAGTCACAAATTATTGTGGGCCAGCCCTATGGTGTAGCTAGTAAAGCTGCCATCTACAGTGCCAGCATCCCATATGGGCACCGGTTTGAGTCCTAGCTGCTCCACTTCTGATCCAGCTCTCTGCTATGGCCTGGGAAAGCAGCAGTGGAAGATGGCCCAAGTTCTTGGGCCCCTGCACTAGCGTGGGAGACCCCAGAGGAAGCTCCTGGCTCCTGGCTTCAGATCAGCGCAGCTCCGGCCGTTGCAGCCATCTGGGGAATGAACCAGCAGATGGAAAACCTCTCCCCCCCTTCTCTCTTTGCCTCTCTGTAACTCTGCCTTTCAAATAAATAAAATGAATCTTTGAAAAAATTATTGTGGTTACTTCTCAATAGGATGGATTCCCAAGGAAAATTTGGTTCAGATGTCAAGTTTAATGATGTCACATAAGTACCAAGAAAGCATGAGAGGGTTTATTACACAATGAGGCTTTCTAGAGATAGCAGGGAAGACATCCCAAGCTGGGCTGAAGAGAGCTTGAAAGAACAAGAAAACAAGAGTGGTCTGAGCTGGTCATGGGGTGGTGCCAGAGTCAATGTTCCTTACTGTAGGAGGGGGCCTGCAGAGTTTGAGCCCCTCACTGTCATCAAAGGGAACACCAAAAGATTTTGATCAGCTTGTTCAGATGTAGGGCATAAGGGAAAAGAAATGAGCAAGGCTTGAAAGATGGAGTCCAACTTTTTTTTTACACAAACACAACCTACATTTATTTCTCACTCATGCTACATGCTATCAGGGTTTCATGGAGGGAAAGAGCTCTGATCCAAGTCATCTTTGTTCTAGATTGTCAGAGCCACTGTTTTTTTTTTTTTTTTTAATAAGGGATTTATTTATTTATTTATTTGAGTGGCAAAGTTACAGAGAGAGAGAGGGAGAGACAGAGAGGTCTTCTATCCACTGGTTCACTCCCCAAATGGCTGCAATGGAAGGAGCTTGGCCAATCTGAAGCCAGGAGCCAGCAGCTTCTCTTGGGTCTCCCATGCATGTGCAAGGGCCCAATCACTCAGGCCATCCTCCACTGCTTACCCTGGCCATTAACAGGAAGCTGCATCTGAAGTGGAGCAGCCAGGACCCGAACCGGTATCCATATGGGATGCCAGCACCGCAGGTACAGGCTTAACCTACTACACCACAAGGCCAGCCCTTGATACAGTAACTATTACCTAGATCATTGCTAATCATTTTAGTAGAGAAAAGATTAAAAAAAAAAAAACAGACAACTTCATACAAGGTCTTAAAACTTTTGCTCAGACACTGCATTCTGTCCCAGTTGCTCCTCTTCCAGTCCAGCTCTCTGCTGTGGCCCGGGAAGGCAGTGGAGGATGGCCCAAGTGTTTGGGCCCTGCACCCACATGGGAGACCAGGAGGAAGCACCTGGCTCCTGGCTTCGGATCAGCGCAGCGTGCCAGTTGCAGCATGCTGGCCGTAGTGGCCATTTGGGGGGTGAACCAACGGAAAAGGAAGACATTTCTCTCTCTCTCTCTCTCACTGTCTAACTCTGCCTGTCAAAAAAAAGAAAGAAAGAAAAACTTTTGCCCAGAAATGACATATGTCACCTGTGTTTTTACTTCATTAGCCAAAACAAGCAACATGACTCTGCTAGATCCAAGAGATAAGAAGACTGTGATCTATGACGTGTGCAGAAGGAGAACAACCAGAAATATCTGCTGACCCACACTGTTGTCCATCTCAGGTGGATCTTAAAGGATGAACAGGAGAGATGAAGAAGAAAACACCCATGAAACTGAAGGAGAAACTTGAACAGAGATACAGAGGGTGGGAGGTGTGGTTCAATCAGAGAGTGCCTGAAATGAATGTAGGGGGAGGGGGCCCACACTGTGGTGCAGTAGGCTAAGCCTCCACTTGCAGCGCCAGGATCACATTGGACACCGGTTCGTGTCCCAGCTGCTCCACTTCCAATCCAGCTATCTGCTTATGGCCTGAGAAAGCAATAGAGTATGGTCCAAGTGCTTGGGCCTCTGCACCCATGTGGGAGACCTGGAAGAGGTTCCTGGCTCCTGTCTTTGGATAGATGCATCTCCAGCCCTGCAGCCATTTGGGGAGAGAACCAGTAGATGGAAGACCTTTCTCTCTGTCTCTCCCTCTCTCTCTCTGTAATGCCTCTCAAATGAATAAATAAATCTTTAAAAAAAAAATGAATGTGTGGGAGATGAGGTTAGAAAGGAGGGTTGACTTTATTAACAGAAAGCCTTGAAATTAAGCCTTTTGGACTTACAATATTGTAAGAATGAATAATTTTAAGTGTATTGAACATGTGTTTTAAGTCAGATGGGCTAGATAAACAAGAATTTGGAAGCTATTGTAATACAGAAGAATAAATGAAAGTCTAAACAAGGACTGTGGCAGTAGGGATATAAAAGTGGAGGCTAGAATCTTCAGAGCTCGTTGGGTATGAGGTGACCCTGATGGTGATCATTATTCCATTTCAGTTTACGTTGGATGACTGGAAGAATGATGTTGACATTTCTTATGACACAAATGACAACACAGGGAAAATTAACAATTTTGCTTTTGAAAACATTGAGTTTAAGGTAATGAAAGGCCATCTGAGTATAGTGGAATAGGGACTCAAAACTGACTGCCTAGCATCTAAGAAAAAAAGACAACAGCTAAACCTAGAGATTCTTCAATCGACATCCAAGGAGTGACAATGGAAGCCATCAGTCTGGATGAGGTTGTCCATTGAGGGGCTACGGAGTTAGAAGAAAAGATTAAAGATCAAACTTTGGAGAACACTTGCTTTAGGCAACATGCTGATCACACAGAAGCTTATAAAAAATGAGAGAGGATCTATCAGCGATGAAGAAGCAACACAAGCTTCAGTGAAAAGGATCCAACAAAAAGCGAAGTGGTTCACAGTGTCAAATGCTGTCAAGAGGATACATAGAAGGAGCACCAAAAAGATGCCATTGGATTAACTGTGCAGAGGTGACAAATGACCTTTGGAAAATGCATTCTAGTGGAGAGTGAGATTACAAGTCAGGAGAATTTGGGTAAGACAGGAGAGTAAGCATGGATAGATTATGCGTTTGATAAATTTGGGGCTGGAAAGAAGGTGAGGTATGTATGGAAAACTAGTTTAAGCAAAAGGCAGTTTCTGGAAAGTGTAGCTGTATAACTTGGCATGTCAACTTGTATATTTCCTTTGGAGAAAGGATTTTAGCCAAAGGTAGATTCTTACTAAATAGAACCATAATATTTGGTAAATTCTGAAACTCACTGTCAATACTCTCTAGGTGTGGCCGAGGTCCACAAGGTCCTTGTGGTCCACAAGGGTGAGCATGTGACTCAAGAGGTGATCAAATGGAACCCAGCCCTGAACTGGGCCTGGAGTGACCCAGAATTCTCCTGCTGTGTTTGGAAACTGGCTGAGTGGCAGCTGAGCACTGCCAGTCACCCTTTTTTCCATTACCCAAGTCTGCCAGAGAAAGGCGCCAGCCCTGGGCTGAGAGAGCCAGAAACTGGAGATAAAGAGCAATCCCAATGTGTCCCTCTTTCTAGATACACCTGAAGCAGGACCTAATTCTGTCCTTTACTGTTAGGAAAGCCAGCCAAGCCCCTATTTGACGAAAGCCAGTGTGTGTTTTCCTATTTGCAACTGAATGAGTCCTAATCTAGCATCCCTAAAAGCTGTGTCCACACACTGCCACAGGTACCTTCTACAGCACAGGTGGGGCTTTAAAGAATTGACTGATATTTAAAAAAAAAATCTGTGCTGATGGAAAAGAAACTCAGACAGAATTGAATTGAACATTTGTTTTTTCTTAAATTGCTAATGGGCTTCACTGTCAGAGCAGAAAAATGTTGCAATAAGATAAACACTAACTTCGGAGTCATCAGTGTACATAGTTTTCTTTGAGATATAGTTATGGAGAGCATGTGCATTAGATTATTTGGTTGTTGTTTTCCTCAAACAGAATTCTTTAAAAAACACATAATGAAATTGCAACTAACAAAAGGATAGTATCTTTGATCTTTGTAAAGAAAAAAATTCCCCTCTTTATAATGTAATTGCAAGTTTCCAAGATCTAGATGGATCTTTTCCCACACATGCTGCGTGAACTGGACTTTCTTATTTGTTTTTGGATTAGTTCCCAATTAACATCAGACACAGCAGCAAGACCCTTTTCTCTTTTGTGTGGGATCAGGCAGCATCCGATTGTGAGTTGTAAATACCCAAGCTCTCTCCTGAAGATCAGTCTTCACCAAATCGCCCTGGGGACCAGAAATGAGGAATTCCTCCTCCACTTGCAGAATTTAAAATGCAAAAAAAACGGACTTTCAAAAGGAGCAGGAAAAAGCTTGTCCACAATAAATCACCAGCGAGCAAGTGTCGGGATAGGAAAAGGTTGATGTTAATAGAGGCAGCAGTTTTCTTTTAGCAGAAAGGATCTTTCAGTGCATTTGGAACTGACAGTTTGCGGAACCTAGAAAGTTAAGAAGTGGAATGGCACAAACTGCAGAAGAAACGTCACTGTGTTATATATTCTTTCTTCCTCTAATTGGGAAGTAGTTGCATTCAAATGTCTAAATTTTCTACAGCATTTCTGAGCTCCATACATCTAAGGCCACAGTTCACTTTTTGTTCGTGTGTCAAAGAGTTTGACCAATCCATTTAATTCTCAATGGGAATACATGTCAATGGGAGTAAAAATGTGGCATGACAAAGGAGTCAGTCTTTGGACCTTGCATATCATTGTACATAAATTTTCTTACTGCATTATCATATATTAGTGAGAGAAAGGCAATGGCCTGGAGGTCAGAAGAATGGTGTCTAAGTCTGGCTTTACTGCTACGAATTTAGAACCATGGATCCATCAGCTAATCCCTCCATCTGTTTCCTCAGCTGATACAGGAAGTTACAGGAGACATTGATATCCCAGTGATTATTCTAAATCTATTGGCATAAAGCAATCATTTTATTATATGAACAGATTTTATGGGTCAAGATATTCAGGTAGGGCTGGGCCTAATCATTCTTTTGCTTTTGGGGCATTTACTGAGCTCACTCAAAAATGCTCAGCTGGCAAATGAGATGGTTTGAAGGGTTCAAGACTACCTCTCTCACCTGTTCAATTGGCAGGGTTGAGCTCTGTCTGTCCTCTGGAGTGATCTTAGGGTGGTCTTAGGGTGGTCATCCTATATAATAGTTGATTTCTCCCAGAAGGAGTGTCCGAAAAGAATCGAGTGATTCTAACAGCGTTAGAAATCATATACCATTGCTTTCACTGTATTCTATTTATGGAAAGCTTGCACCTATTCAAGGAGAACGGATGCAAATCCTGACCTTGGATGAGATCATTGTCGAACAATTTTGCATCTGTATTTTAAAACCGTCATGCTTTCTTGGAAGGGTTCAAATTTTATTTCTCCTGTTCTTCTCCAATAATCTGTCCACTGCCATATTTTATTCATTCACTCATCTATTCAGCAAATATTTTAGACTGTGCTCTATTCAGCAAATATTTTAGGCAGACATGGTGGGTAGCATACAGAAAAATTGGTGGTCAAAGCAGAAACATGATCTCTGCTGTCTCAGAACTTAGAGTCCAATGCAAGACACACACATTAATCACATGAAGGTAAGTATACACTTACAAAATCTAAGCACTCTGAAAGAGAAGTTCAGGGAGCTCGGAGGGCACACAGTGGAGAGACTTGGTTCAATTAAAGCAAAGGGAAGGCTTCTCTACAGAATGAATGTTTACTCTGAGACAGAAAGAGTGGGTTGGAGCTGGCAAGGGGAAAGGTATCATTACATCCACTTACAAGACTTCTTCTTGTGTTGCCCCTACATCTTGATCTTCTAATTTAGAAGACCCATTCTTTCCACCCCACTTGATTGCTCCTTAGCAGTCGTTCATTTGAAAAGTTTCATACTGAATATTGAATATGCAAAGTCTCATTTGTTGTTATCTTCTTGCATTGCTACTGGCTTCCTACTGTTAGCTGAACAGAATCAGTAGGTGCAGGTCCTTCATGGGCGGACTCCATCCTAGATCCTGACCCAGTCTCCCCCTACCCTTTCTGGATTTCATGTTCCAGCCATGCCAGCTTATGTGTAACTCTCAGAGCATGTGTTAATGTTCATGCCCCCTGTGCTTTTGTTCTCACTCACTTCTCTTTCTGAAATATCATTTCCTTTGGTCTCTACCATTACATGTTTTTTCATCCTTACAGGGCTTTCCCAATCCTTTCTCAATCCCAGGGCATACTCTATCCTCTCAGGATTCCTGTAGTTCTCTCTGATACTTCTTTTTTTTTTTTTAAACTTTTATTTAGTAAATATAAATTTCCAAAGTATAGCTTATGGATTATCTGATATTCTTTTCTATAAACTTTCCTAGACCTCCTTCCTACCAAGTTTTGGTGTCTTTGAAGGCAGGAAGGATGACTTAATCATGCCTCTGTCCCCCTCAGTGCCTGTCACCGATTTCTACATAGCAAGCACTCATAGTCTTTTGGAGAATGAATGAATGAATACACATCATTTTGAAGGTTATAAGGCTATGAAGTGCAGGGACCTTTGCTACCTTTTAGTATCCTTAGCATTTAGCATCATGAATGGTGAGCAATGTTAATATTTCACCATAAATAAGTTTGTAGCTTTTCATGTGTGAACATTTGAAACATCACTGGACTGATTACACAGTTTTGTACATATGCCAGCTCCATTTTTAAGTGCTTCCACCAAATCATAAACTTTTTAATGTAGAAAAATTTTATATTTTTCTTTTATTCTCCCAAATATTTATTTTATATATAAATCACTGATGTGAAATAAAAGCCCTTTTATAATATTTCCTGGGTTCAAAAGTTATTCAGACATTTTTTGCATTTGTTGTAGATGCATCACAGTGCTAAACACTATGGGGGTTTGGGTTTGTGTGTGCCTGTATATTGGAACTGTGTGAACACAGTTTGTCATGTCATGGATTTGCATATGCTATATAGGAAGTGGTATACCCTGAAAAGGAATAACCATATCTAGTCAGTTAGTAATCCTTAAGTGATCTCCATCTTGTCCGTCAGTATTGCTGTTATAAAAATGTCCTCACTGCATATTGTTTTTCAGTGCATTAGAAAGAAGAGGATAATAAGAATGGATTGGTGGAACCACGGGAAGTAGAACTGATTGATAGTAATCAACTCACCAACAACAAGTCCAAGAAGGAGCTAGAAGCTAGCTCCCTGTTCTACAGATGCAGAATCTGAGGCTCAGATTCACGCTTTTACCTTCATATTCCACAATGCTCGATCTTTGGGAGCGTGAGATTAAAAAAAGACCTCACCGATTACAGGAAGCGTGGCTTATGGGCTGTTTGTCCTCACAGTGTCTCTTCCGAACAACAGTGTTCCAGTACACACCTGTTGGATCCCAGTCAGAGCTTAGTAAGTGCATACTTATTTATATCACAGATGACATCATCCATTCATCTTGGAAGCCATAGTGCTCACCCCACAGGTTCAGCGGTTGCTAAGATGTCCACTTATTTCTTTGACCTCTGTGTGTCTTCGATCCTTGACCTTTAAGGCTTCCTGGTGCCAGCATGTCTGCAGCTGTAGGATCAAAGACCCTCAGGGGAAAAATCCATTCTTAAGTGAGTTGAAGACTGGGTGAATTATTAGGAAAATCAACTATATGCCCTAAGGCTCCTGCTCATCTGGAAAAATGCCTGAACTATATCCCAAGTATAAACATGAAGCCCCAAGACCTAAACACAGCACGAGTCAAAGACAGGGCAGATACTAAAGTTCCATCTCTTGCCTGCCAGTCCAGAGCCACATTCCTTAGGTCCTCTAAGAGAGACTGAGGCAAAGCAAGTGCTCGATAAATATCTTTGAAATAGTTGAATGAATGAGATGACACATGATGACATGTGCAAATGCTTATTTACCAAAATTGCTAAGGTAATAGGAAAAGACACAGAATTTAAAAACAAAAGATGTGATTAGATATTTGAGTCTTAGAATTGTACCTAAATTCTATTTCCAGCTTTCAGGCACCCCAGACAAAAGGGGCAATGCACAGTTTTCAATGGGCAAGAGAATACAGCACCATGTGTTCCTCACTTTTCTATCTCTGGGAGAAGCAACTGGTGTGGACAATCTTCCTACTACGCCCAAGTGTCGCTTACATCTTGAGGACATGTGAAGGTCCTTTGGTATGAAGCCAGGGTGAGTTTTTGAGCAGTTTTGTAGTCATCCTCTCTCAAGTGCTGGTTGCTCCACGTGTGCTCAAAGAGGCTAACTCCACGCTGCTTACCATCCCCTGACTGCCTGCAATTGCTGCTTTGACACAATCCTCAGCCAGGACCTACTGTTTAAGGCAAACCTCAGAGCATTCTTCAAATATTTCCTAAGCCCTCTCTCGTTACAGATGCCCTTCCTTCCTTAGTCTTACAAAGCTAGATGTAGGGTATTTTTGCAATCTACTATACTTAGCATGGCTTATAATCCTTGGCCATGTTATCTCAGGCGCCCCCTTTAACAATCCCTTAACAAATAAAGTAACCTGAGTAGAATAAAATCCTTGTTGACTGATTGATCTAAGCCTTGCTGTGCATGCAGCCCAGTCTTGCTTTACAGTCCTCTCTACTCTGACTCCCTCCTGCTCAGACTGCCCACTCCATTTACCCTTCCTCTCCTATTTACAACTCAATTCCGTATTTTCCCTCTTGCTCTTTGCTCTGTCTCTGATAGTGTCCATCTCCCTATCTGAAGTCATAATTCAACTTTGAGCTTATCTTCCTCATGAAATTTGCTAAACAAAGCGTGTGTGGACTTGCAGACGTTAAATTCCCCTTTAACACTGACATGTATTTCTTTTAGTCTCAGGATTTTAGACATGACAATTAATTTGGACTCCTTTGTTTTATGGGTGAGAAAACAAAGATCCCGTCAAAGGTGAAATGATTTGCTTTTTAGACCTTAGACTGGAAAATATTTAACTTGCTCAAACTTCTTTGTGGTGTTTACTTTCCATAGCATCTAGTTTGGTGGGCTGAGAGATTTCATTTCCCAATTCATCATACATTGTTCCGTGGCTGGCATCCTGGGTATTCTTAATCAATAATAAAATGAACTAAGTGAAATAATGTTCTCACCATTTGTTTTATATTCAACCTAAAGAATTAATGAATTCATAAATACAATAGGATCATTTAAAGTAAGAACAAAATGCATGAAGTATTTCAACCCTTGGTTATTTCAAAGCAGAATTGATAGCAGATGAGTTTTTTCATTGCTGTAAATCAGTCCTATCATTGTAGCACAACAGTTACCAAATATCTTTCATCACCTACCATTTCTGACAACTCTTTTGATTGAAATTCTCTCCTTTAATACTATGAGTTTTAAAAAACATTTCCAAGTCAAGAATCTATTTACCTTGGTAAATTTTCTCTCCTGGAATACCAAATGGGCCATGAGGGTCTTGTTTATAAGAGGCAGATTTATAGAATAGAAAAACAAGTCTGTCTTTGTAGGAGCTTCTCCAAACAGGAGATGTGAGGAGTGTTCAGAACAAAGAAGAGGTCATCCTTAAAAAACACAGGAAGCTTTGATCTTTCTCCTTGCCTAGAGCAAGGTGAAAGGGGAGTCTTAAACAAGTCCTATCTGTGTATTTAAGCTAAACAACACTTCCAACGTGTATGGGCAAGCGGAAAGGGTTATTCAAATGGTGACTATACAAATACACCACGTGTAGAAGAAATTCCTTTTTTCCCCTTCTAGGTTTAACTATCGTAACTAACGACTTCTGCAAAGGGGATGAGCTGATAGGGGAAGAACGCACATTTGCCAGAAATAAAATTGCAGTAATTTTGGACATTTCACCTTCATGTCTATAACTTAAAATTCTGTATTTCTTCGTAGATGGGCTTGCTTCCTAAGCTTGTAACTGCTGACTCATTTGTAAAAACCCACAACATTTAGGAGAATGCTCCAGGACCAGGAGAGGGAAAGCTGTGATGACCAGGCTTGTGCTTTGACTCATCCTAGGGAAATGTCCTTGTACGAGGGCTTGTACAAGTACAAGCCCTTCAGATACTTGCTTATCTTTCCCCTGTTAGCACATCTGTCCCTGCAAATCTTATCCAGTTACTGTGTAATGAGTCACCAAAGCATTGCAGATGTGTGGGTGCTGATACTCATCCCCTGGATAGTCACAGAGACCTCAAGTCTTGGTGGCAAACCTAGTACAGTATCTAGAAACATTGCATTGAATGTATAAATCCACTGGGGATATGAGGAATTTATATTTCTGAAGTCATAACTGTTGATTCTTTTGCAATAGAAATTATTCACCCCTGCTCACTTTCCTCCACTAAAGTAAGAGTGACTTAGTATTAATTTTGGTTTGAAATGAATCAAAAAATGTCAAGTGGCTATTCTCTTCTATTGTATCTACAGCCATTGCAGTGGAGTCTGTTAACTCTTAGGAGGATATAAGAGGCAGATGAGTAGAAGAAAAATAGCAGAATTCTAAGGTTGGTCCCTCGGCTATTGTTTAAAGGACATTCCTATGGTCCCTAGAAGGGACATTGTAAGGGAAATAGACACCGGGTTCCAGGCAGTGCTCACCAGACACCCAGAAACTGGGACAGGGGTACAAGGTGGAAATGCAGTTACTGAATCCGGCCATAAGGCCATAGATGGAGAAGCAGGGCAGTTGGATGAGGAGTCTCACTGTGTTGGTCCAAGCACTTAAATTCCTGTGATCTCCATTTAAGTCCCTAAATTGGTCTTACAGGCAGGAGTAGGTCTGTTTGTGTGTGGAGCCCTAGTCAGGATTCTCTGTATGTACCATACAGGGGACAGTAGTGCCACTCCAGCTGTGCGATTTACAAAGAAGCATGTGGCCAAGCTGAAATCCAGGGCTCCTGCTCACCAAGCCAAGTGTCTCCATGGTCTGTGTTGGTTCACTGGCGACACCTTTCTGTAAATCCCAGGAAGATTCCCCATATGCTTGGGGTAACCCTGCCATGAGGATCATTTGGCCCAGGACTTACAGTTGGGAAAGTCTTCAGATTTACCTTCTGGAGATAACCCATAAAGATGTTTTCCCTCCAGTCATGGAGATAGTTAGAATTGAAATCGGGGGATTGATTCATCATTCAGTTAAACCAGGTCCATCCCATCAAAAGACCACTATCACCTTGTTATGACGTCAGCGTGAGTCAGAACAAAGGCAGGCACAGGTTTGGCAATTGGAGAGGGAGCCAGATTGTAATCTCCGCTCTTCCCCTGGGCCAACCTGCACATCACACCTGGTGGCTCTGCCTCCATGTCACTTAAAAAATAAGGCTGGAGCCCATTTTGTAAATGGAAAACTCATTACATTTTTTTGTTCTAGACTACTAATTGCTCCCATAATGAAAACATCACAGTTTTTGTTAATGCATTTTAGTATACCTTCATTTTAAAATACGTTGGCACTGTAAAAAAAAGAAAAAATAGAAGCAGACGGTGTCTCCCTCGTTCTCTTGCCTTCTGGCTCTTTCTTACTCTCTTGACTTCCAGTCATGGAGCAGGAGGGAAGAGGCAGGAGCTGGAGCTAGGCAGGCCTGCCACCTTCCCTGCAAGCACTGAGCTCCCTGCGGCGGCCTGTCATCTTTAATAATTTTTCCTCCAGGAAATGTCATTGCTTCATTGCATTGCAAGAAAATGATGTCATGGTGCGGAGCCCTGATCCATTTCCTGACTTTTAACCTGAGTCTCGTAACCTTTTTCAGCTGTCCTGCACCCAACGAAAATGAAACACATTGAAATGTAAAGGCCAGCGCATCTCATAAAGGTTTTTGAGGCCCCAGGGCGGGGCTAACTTCTGCACATACATTAATGATCAAAACACAGTCTTGTTTGGGTGTCACATCCTGGATATGGCAGGGACCCAGTACTTCGGAAATGGAAAGGAAATAATCTTCAGGATGTGTCTAAAATTTCTTGGCAGAAACTCTGCCTTCCCCTAACAGTGGGTTTAATTAGTAGTGACAAAGTTAAATTTAATTAGGATGCCTTGCTCGTTTTTTGTTCGGGTGGTGGTTTTTGTTGTTAAACTCTGTGTGAAAATGACCAATGGCCCCGGACTGATAGTTTAAAGTTTACACACTGCATTTGTGTCTCCACGTCTTAGGACTGGTTACAACCCCAGCCCAAATGACATTATGAAGCTATTTCCTGGAATGTCAAGGGCTGAAATCGCCCTGTCAAAAACGACTCTGTTCTTTCAGGGATTTCAGAGAGCAAGGGCTCAGATTGCATTCTTGCTCTGTTATTATAAGTTTTTCCCTGGCAGGAAACCACTGGGTCTCAGATAATTTGCATATATCCAATGAGAGCGATCTACTGTTCTAAGGAGGTTTTCAAGATTGCATGACAGCACCAGGCAAGAATCTCATATGGGGAAAGGGGATTTTTTCCCCCTCTTTTCCTAAGCTCCATTTAAAATAGTTTCCTTCCCACAAGCTGATGTGTCCACATTCAAAGAGTTACAAGTAACCCAGCCCATTTTCCTGCCTTGGCCCCTGTCACTAGTTGGGTAATGTCAACAGCCACACAAAACTGGAAACAGGCTGTTTAAAGTGAGGTGCCTTATTCCTTCCGGTCTATAAAGCAGACATTTTGGCACGTGATGGTGGTGAATTAACCATTTAGTTCTCCCAGCCAAGGGCACAGTAAAATGCTTGTTCGTTTCTTTGTGGCTGCAAGGGCAAGAAATAATCACACAGATTTCTTGATGCCCTGAATACAACTTTTAACATTATACATAAGATTCCAATTAGCCCATTGCACTACTTCATTTGGCATCATAAAAATATATACTGGTTTGAGACCCTCAGAATTACGCATATTTTGCTGAAAGATTTTTGCTACAGTTCTGAGAAGTAACTAATTGAATTTCACTGCTCTTACAATGGCTGGAGCTGGTACTCTTGCTAAAATGCTCGACAGTCACCTTAAATATTTTTTTTTCAGAACAAAATGGGGTATAAATAAGAAAGCAAATAAATAACCAAGGTACCCAATACTGGATAGGGATGATCAGATAGTATTAGAGTGAATTCAGACATTGCACTGATGAAATTCAAGTCCATTTTTGTGTAATCATCAGATACAAGAGTAGATATCTTCTTGTGCTGTTAAGTGGCAGATAGACACATGCTGATTGAAGAGCTGGGGCTGGAAGGCACTTACATGACTCCAGACACCACAGGTGAGTGTTCTTGGACATGTTACTTAGCCTCTCTGAAAATCTGATATTTCATCTGTAAGTGAAGATATGTAGAGTTTTATGTATAAAGTGCACATCTAAAATTTTTATTTTGAACTTGTTCTCAAATGCATGGATGCTTTATAGTCTCATATCTACAGGCATTTAATAAATGTGTTTAGTGAATCCATCACACTAGTCACTATTTTGAGGCTTCAAGGTGTGTTGGACTTTCGGCTAAGTGCCTTATCTGTAGAGTGTCAATGAATTCTCTGTGACTTCTGCAAGTCTGTGAATTGGTGACCCCCTAGAGCTCTATCTGAGGCTACGGCTGACCATGACAGGAGGCCAGGATCTGAGTGCAGGTGTTGCTCATTCCAAAGCCTGACACAGCTCCTGCTATACTGCAATAATGTGTCTCAAACTGCAGTGTGCCTCAGAATCATCTCAAGGAGGGCTTCCTTAGAGTGCTGGGGCCCCGCCCTAGTTTCTAGTTCTTGGGTGGAGCTGACACTGCTGGTCTGGGGACCATGATCTGAGCACCTCTGCACCATGCTGTGAAGAGCTTCAGATGCGGGACCAAGATGAAGCACATATAAGGTGCAGATCTCTGACCAAACCAGGAAAGACCTCCTGTATTCAGAGCCAGGCAACAGCCGAAAGGGGTTGTCTCTTGGGAACAGTTGGGCCCTTGGGGGTAAACAGCTCTTTGGAGATTTTTTTTGTTTTTAAATTTTTTAAAAGATTTATTTATTTGAAAGGCAGAGTTACAGAAGTAGGGAGGGGGAGAGAGGGAGAGGGGAAGGGAGAGAGAGAGAGAGAGAGAGAGAGAGAGCATCTTCCATTTACTGGTTCACTCCCCAACTGGCAGCAATGACTGGGACTGGGGCCATTCTGAAGCCAGGAGCCAGGAAATACCTCTGGGTCTCCCACGTTGGGGCAGGGGCCCAGGCACTTGGGTCATCTTCTACTGCTTTCCCAGGTGCACTAGCAAGGAGCTGAATTGGAAGTAGAGCAGCTGGGACTCAAGCAGGTACCCATAAGGGATGCTGGCACTGCAGGCCGAGGCTTTAACACGCTGCACCACAGTGCCGGCCCTTTGTTTTTAAATCTTATGTGAATTTTATTCAATAAATATCTATTGAAAGGCTCTTATGATTTTTTAAAAAATTTTATTTGAGGGGCTGGCGCTGTAAGTGTAATGGGTAAAGCTGCTGCCTTCAGTGCCAGCATCCCATATGGGCAATGATTCAAGTCCTGGATGCTCCACTTCTGATCCAACTCTCTGCTGTGGCCTGGGAAAGCAGTGGAAGACTGTCCAAGTCCTTGGGCCCCTGTACCCATGTGGGAGACCTGGAAGAAGCTCCTGGCTCCTGGCTTTGGATTGGCGCAGCTCCAGCCATTGCATCCAATTGGGGAGTGAACCAGCGGATGGAAGACCTCTCTCTCCCTCTGACTCTCTTTCTCTTTCTGTGTAACTCTGACTTTCAAGTAAATAAATAAATCTTTGAAAAAAATTTTTATTTGAGAGGAAGAGACACAGAGAGAGTCACATAGAGTGCTCATTCACTCCCCCCAAGTGCCCAAAGTGACAGGACTGTACAGAAATAGAAGCTAGAAACTCAATCAGGGTCTCCCATGTTGGGTGGCTGGGACTCGACTACTTGAGCCATCATCACTGCATCTCGAGCTCTGCATTAGCAAGAACTGGAATTGGGAGCTGGACCCAGGCGCGAACTCAGATAGACCACAATATGGGATGTGAATGTCTTAACCCGTCTCTTCAGTTAGGCCGAATGCCAGCCCTGATCTTGAGACATTTAATGAGAAGTTGGCCGAAGGGCCTCTAAGTTCTCTTCTAGTTATAGAACTCTTTGCCATAAGTGCCAAAGACAAGAGATAGCGATGCTGGGAAGGAGGGTCATACTCCCCCTGCAGGAGAACAGTTTCATTACAGCTATGATTCAGTGTTTCGTTGCGCTTTGAAGATTTCATGGCATTTTGGTAATGGCAATGAAGAAAGCTGAGAAAACTGTTTCCTTCATTTAAGTAAAATGGAATTATAAGCCAATGAAACACCACACAGGAAACAGAAAAATTTAAATAAAACATTCATTCACTGCAAATTTATATTTCAGTTTTTAAAATTTCTATAACAACTATAATATATGCAGAGTCATAGCGAGAGAGGGAGAGGCAGAGAGAGAGCTTCCATCTGCTGGTTCACTCCCTAAATGGCCACAATAGCCAAGATGAAGCCAGGAGTTTGGAACACCATCTAGGCCTTCCACATAGATGGCAGGGGCCCAAGTGCTTGGGCCGTTTTCCTCTGTACTCACAGGCATAGCAGCAGGAAGGTGGGCGGGAAGCAGAGCAGCTGAGACTTGAACAGGCACTCATATGGCTTGTTGGCCTCACGGGCAGCAGCTTAACCTGCTGTACTCAAAACATGGGCCCCATAATTTAAATTCATATGATAGCATTATAAGTCAGAAAAAAGACTTTATTTAAAAGGGCGAAAATGTACACTTATTTCAACTTTCATCTCATAAGAATGTAGAGAAAAATGTTTAAAGGTCAAATTTTGTAAATATTTCAAAATAATGACAACAAGTTAAGGCAATTTAAGAATACTACTCCCGATTTACTATCCATTCTTTTGGCCATAGGAAGAAAAATATCCCAAAGATGGGTTTATTTCTAGTTTATCAAAGAAAATAGTGTCATTTCTGACATTTAATTTAGCCTTTTTTATGTCGCAGGAACCCAGGTGACTCAAGTAGCAGCATCATGGCACCACTTAAGGATTTAAAAGGAATCAACAGAGAGAGCAAAGCTGCAGGCGGTGGTGTGGAGAGGGCGGCAGAGAGGAATAAAGAAGAAATCCAAGTGTGATAAAGTACCTGGCACACGTGCACTGCAGTTAAGAAGAGCACTGCTTTGTGGGCAGAGGCCATCTGAGCAAGTGAGGACTCTCGCCGTCTAGTGTCTCTTTTGGTCCTTTGCTATTTGTTCTTCTCGTTTGGATTGCTTTGAGGCTTTAGAAAAATTAACAGAGGTTAAAGGGCATGTCCTGAAATCTTTGATTGGGAGCCAACAATTGAAATGTGATTAGAAGTGTAGGGCAGCCAACGAGTATGTCTTGAGCAGCCATCAGGTGCTGTGCCTGCATCAGGCTCTTGCTAGAAATCACGTCGCTTCATTTTTGCAACATGTGCAGGAGAGGTTATCTCTGTTTTCCAAGTGAGGAACCTGAAGGTTTGCTGCAGGCTACTCAGATGATCAGTGATAGAGAACATTAAATCTCAAACTGTCTGACGTCAAAAGTGCCATCGTAATCTGGGCCTCCAAGTCTCATAAATAATGGTGAAAGCAGTTTTCCTCCAACAAACCACTATCCCTTGGCAAGGAAATTCATATCTAGTTTTCCTCTGTATTCTTTCCTGGAGATTCTCTTTGAATTCCATGACCACAGTAAATTCCCCATGTCATGTAAATTATTTTTAGATTTGAAATACTCCTGCTGTAGGTTTAGGTAAGATATTAGCAATGGCTAAGAAGACATAAAAATAAAATCTAGTGTTGCAAACTGCTACTCTTTTGACCCCTACATCCCCAGGCCTACATTTCTGGGTGAAGTTTTAAATTTTGCATTGCACGTACTACCATATAATACAATATTTTATGTTTACAATTATGTTTTTTTAATTCTCTATCCCTTTTACTTGAATGCAGACTCCTTATTCTTTGTCTGTTCTGTTCATAGATACATACCAAGTTCCTAGAACAGAGATCAGTAAACTTTTCCTATAAGAGGCCAGACAACAAATACTTTAGGTTTTACGGGCTATTTACTCTCTTTTGCAAATGCTCAACTCTGCCATTGCCATGTGAAAACAGTCATGGACAACATAGCCAACTGAGCATGGCTGTGTTGCAATAAAACTTTATTTATGATCACTGAAATTTGAGTATGATAAAATCTTTAAGTGTCATGTAATTTTGATTCTTTGTCCCAACCGTGAAAGAATATTAAAACATTCTTGGCTTGGGGCTAATACAAAAATATGCAGTTAGGGGGCAGGTGTTGTGGTGGAGTACGTTAAGCCTCCACTTGGGATGCCTATACTTCATATCAAATGCCTCATTCCTCCTGGCTGCTCCATGCTTCCAATCCTGCTTCCTGCTAATGTACCTGGGAAGACAATGGATGATGGCCCAAGTAGTTAGGTTCTGGCCACCCATGTGGGCTACCAGAATGGGGTTTCCAGCCCTTTCTGTTGTAGGCATTTGGGGAGGGAACTAGTAGATAGAAGATCGATTCTCTCTCTCTCTCTCTGCTTTTCAAATAGATAAATAAATAAATATAATCCTTTTTTTAAAAAAAAAAAACACCCATCAGTTGTCAACCTCTGGTCTAGTAAATAGTTTCTGAATGTATTATGTGTTTACAAAATGGAACATACTGGAATTGCTCCAATGATCTGCATCATATCCCATTATCCACATGTATCTCCTACCAGCTCCCCATCCCATGAAAATGATTCTCAGCTTAGGCAGCACTGGAGCCACCCTGAGGTCAGTGGACCTAAAGAGTGGAACTGGGACTCGAACTGGCACCCACATGTGTTTTAGGCACTTAGGTGGCTTAACCCTCTATGCCACAATGCTAGCTCCTTGGCTAATCTTTTTTTTTTTTTTTTTTTTTTTTTTTGACAGGCAGAGTGGACAGTGAGAGAGAGAGACAGAGAGAAAGGTCTTCCTTTTTTTTCATTGGTTCACCCTCCAAAGGCCACCACAGCTGGCGCACTGTGGCCGGCACATCACACTGATCCAAAGCCAGGATCCAGGTGCTTCTCCTGGTCTCCCATGCCCTTGGCTAATCTTTTAAAAATTATTTCATTCATTTGAAAGTCAGAGGGGATGAAACACACACACACACACACACACACACACACACACACACACACCAGAGAGAGAGAAAGGAGGGGAGAGAGAGAGAGAGAGAGAGAGAGAGAGAGAGAGAATATCTCCTATCCATTTGTTCACTCCAAATACACATGACAGCTAGGGCCACAGCCAGGAGCCAGGAACTCAATCCAAGTCTCCTGTGTGTGGCAGGGATCCAACTACTCGAGTCACCACCTGCTGCCTCTCAGGGTGCACGTTAGCAGGAAACTGAAGTCAGGAGTTGAACCCAGGCATTCCAATATGGCACATTGGTGCCCTAACTAGCAAGTTACCTATAGGCCAATCAGCATATTCCATTCTGGTTAATTTTTTTAAGTATAATATAGTTAAAAAATTTTAGTATACATTGGCCTTCAAGCTAAACACAATGGATGTCACTATAAAATTTGTGCAAAAATCATGCTTTATTACACACTCAATGTTAATTAAGTAGAATACAACTTATTAAAAGGAAAAAGTAAAAAACTTGCCTATTTTATGAGCATTATAAAGATTATATTAAATTAAGTTTTATAATGTAATCTTTTGAAAAAACATAATAAAATGATAATTTTTAATATTTTGGTTTTTTTATGAGATCATTTTTATAAAAGGGGTTTAAACCACAGGCTGGTGGGAAGAACAGATCGTTTTGCTTTATGAATGAGGAAAGAGAGGCCCTGAAAGGAGAAGTAGATGGCTCCGTCTGTTAGAATCCCGGCTTCCTGACCAACGAGCAAGGCTTGTGTTGCATAACCCTGAGGGACAGCATTCTCACTGTTGTGGTGGCATTACATAGACTTTCATGAGATCAGAAGTCCCTGCAGTTGTGCAATGCAACGGCCTCGGTTTTCAGTTACACAACACCAAACCAATGAAAATCTTGGCCATTAAATCTTACTTAGACATTTTCCTGAAGTTTTCAATGTATAATGATCCCTCAGGGTCCACAGGGAATTGGTTCCCAGTTCTCCCACAGGCACCAAAATCTGATGAAGCTCCCTTGTATACAATTGTACAGTGTTTGCCTGTAGCTTATGTTCTCTCATATACTTTAAATAATCCACAGAGTACGTACAATACCTAGCATAAACGTAAATATTAGTATACTAGACAGTTTAGGAAGTAATGACAAGACAAAAGTTTGTTACATAGTCAGCACTTTTGTTTTAATCTGATGTTAGTTAAATCCACAGATAGGGATCCTGCATAAGACTGAATTCTCCATTTATTTTTTTTTAAAGTAAGGCCTGGATGAGAAAAAAAACCATCCAAGAAGGATGCAGATCCCACTTAAAGTTAGTGGGGTCCTTTCTGTTTTTTTAAAATCAAGCTGTATGCTGGACATGAGGAATCAGAGTTGAATTGTCTTGATTTTCACCCTCAAAAAGTTTGAAATCTAGCAGGAAGACATATATCAAGAAAAACATTGTGGGTGCATTATAAGCAATCTGCACACAATATAAAGAAGTGGTCTGCTCTGTCCACAGCTGGTTGAAAGGAAAATGGCCGATAAAGGAGGTGACATTTGATCTTAGCTCGCTCTCTCTCTCTCTCTCTCTCTCTCTCTCTCTACTTTTTCCTCTCCCCCTTTCTTCCACTCTTCTTCCCACTCACGAGCTTTATTGCATGCCCACTGAAAGTCAGGTGCTGCATGAAGGAGCCCTAGATCTGCTGACTCAGTGAAAAGACAGCGCCTACCTTCCAGGAGCCTGGTCTTGCAAAGGAGCTGGACATACCTGATGGAGCATGGGCTGTGTCCCCAGCGTGACCGGGAGCCATCAGGGAAGGTGAGAGTGGACATGACTTTAGGGAGCTCCTTCTCGAGCCTGTGTGGAGGACACTTCTGAAGGCAGACAATGCTGGCAGCAAAGGCGGCTGAGTGTGAGAAGAGGGAGGCTGACGCAGGGCCCTCACACTGACAACAGACCAAGGCGTCACCACAGAGGCGTCTTTGCGCTGTAGCACTCAGGACTTGCTGACAAAGGTGTGAGAAGCCTAGGATGGCTCCAGGTCTCTGTTTGGTCCCGAAATTCATGAATGCTGGCTACCGAGCTGGAGATATGGGCAGAGGAGCCAGTGTTGGAGAGAAGGAGGTCATCAGCTCCGCCGTGAACTTCTGGACTATATCCATTGTCGTTGTCTGAGGGGCATGCAGAAGTGTATAGAAAATTGCCAGACGTAGAGCTCATTAGAGCAAGAAAGATTTGGTCATCGATGTGTAAGGCGTCAGCCCAAAGAGGGTAAGTGAGGCCACCAACACTTGGCAGGTGAGCCCTTAGGGAAGACAGAGGAAGAAAAGTCATGGAGAAGGAAGAGGGAAAAAGAAGATGGTGTGAGGATGTCAAAGGGGAGGGGTTGCCTTGGAAAGTGGTCCATGGCTTCAGAGGTTGTGCAGAGGTCAAGGAAGATGCAGATTGGGATGCCTCTCGACTGGTCAATCATAGGTGATCTTTTCTATGAGTGATTCAGTAAAAAGAAAAGAGGAGTTAAATTGCTAAATAAGACAGGCCTAGATGAGAACTGCCTTATAGTCCACATTCTTCAGTGCTTAGATTAATTATGAACTCAAAGCAAGGAATCATTTGTGTCAGGTAAAGGACCAACTTGAGCCATGGGGTGTCCCACAGCAAGCTTCACTACTCTTTTGGCTAGAATTGTAGGCAAGAGATCTCTGACTTCTTCTAGCACAGTGCTTTTAAAAAATTAATGATGAGATATGAAACTGAACATGTACCCCAAGTGACAAGAGTGTGACTCACACATTAAATCCACTTTATGTTACTTCTTGTGGGCCAGAAACCTTTTTTGGCCATCTTTCTGGGCTCCTCCCCTGGGCCACAGGCTCTTACTAAGTCCCACTGATCCTGCCTTCTAAATAGCTCTCAAACGTGTCATGACCTTTCCACACCCACTAGTGCTATCCAATCAAATACTGTAATTCCTCCCCAAGTCTCTTGCTTCTCCCCGTCAAAGTGTTATTTCCATCTGGTCCTAGTTAGTCCATGGAGGGCAGGAAAGCGCCTTGCTCATCTTTCTGTCTCTAGCTTTTAACGTGATATCTGGCATATCCAATACACTCAATAAATGTTGTCGAGCAAGTATAAATAAGGAATATTGTTTTCAGAGTTTGGGGTTCATAATCCTGGATAATCACAAGAAAGAGTCAAATTTCAGTGAAGAGAAGATACTCCTGTTGTCAAAGAGACACTGATTATGGTCTAGCACCTTGTAATTCCTTTAACTAGCAGCTTTCCTTTAGGTCTATAACATTAGGTTAATGATATGATGGAATGTAGGAAAAACAGTTAAAAATCACCTGCTTTGCAAGTGAACTATAGTTATAAGTCCCTTACTGATTCCACAATATAATGGAAAGTTTTTCAAAAGATATTAATAAAATAATTCTGGTTGGTTTAATATGACTGACTGAATAGTGGGCAAAGAAAGCGGTTGCTCTAAAGCAGTGTAAGTGATCTGGAATCTGTGACAAAAATCTTATTCTGTCTCACATGAGTAATATTCCCAGTGTGCATCATGTCTTGAGCTGGCATAGTAATGCAGCAATGTGGTGTTCCCCAATGACATGTCAGGTGGCTTGGAAGGGGTAAAGAGACTGCCATTCTATTAAAAAAAAATCCTCCCTTTCCACTTCATCTTGTCCTCCCTTCTGAAGGCTAATTTGAGAAAGGGAATGAATTTTCATTTCAAAATCACAAACCGGGACAGGTCTGGAAAGGTCCATAGAGGCTGCTGGCCTAAGCCCTGTGTTCTTGTAGATGAGCAGGCTGAGGCTCACGACTGACGTGTGCAGGGGTGAACGGCTGCCTGACACCCAGTCCCTGCTGGTCTCTCTGGCCAGTCTGGGAGTGGCAATGTCATTATGTCATTCCTCGTCTCGACACCTCCTATTGTTTTCGCCCTAATGACTTCCTCTGTTTCTTTCCCTTCTTTCCTATGGGGAATGAAATCAGTCATCCAAGAATAGCAGTCAGATATTGTCCTCTTTCATTAATAACGTTTAAATTACGAAACCAACATTGTTACACTCTAAATGGGCTTGTACTCACATGTCAGCACGATTATAATCGCTCAGTAATATCTTCACCATAAATGCAATTTTCTTTGCATTCTATCGCAGTGATAAAGAATGCAGGTTTTTACTTGGGTTTTTGCCCTTTTATAAAACAAAGATTTCTTTTTTTGCTTTAAGCCTATTTATTATTGTTTTAAATAGAATATAATTAATATCTGTAAAGTGTATTCATTACTGACATTATAGATTACGATTGAAGAGCAAGGAAGAATCAACTCACTAAAATATTTTACACTCAAAGATGAAATGGGCTACATGTAATGAGGGAAATATGTTGATGTTCAGGGTAATTTATAAAGGAAAATTTTGACTAACAGCAGTTCTCAGGATTTAGCCCCTCCCCAGCCACTGCTCTCTCCTTGACAAAATATCAAACCTAATTGAACACTTTGCAATGGGCACATTAGCCTCATTTTCTCTGTCAGTTGCTGCCACCCTTGGTGTGGTTCCACTGATTAAATGAAATGCAAATATCCTTGGAAAATAACTTCTGTCTCTAAAATATAAAGTTATTTTTCATCTGTGAGAAGCAAAGGAAAAACAGTCTGAGAAACAGGTGACTCAGAGTAGGCAGGACTGCTGACATATCATCAAAGAGAGGTGATGTAGCCCATCATCCAGCAGACTGGGAGGCCCTCGACTGAGTTCTTGGCTCTATAGGACTTGCTCAATGTCCTCATCCGTGAAATGGGTGTAATAGCTTGAGAGTGTTGTGAGCTGTAATGCACCTGACAAATCCTAAGTGTCCGATAAACAGCACCTGCAGTGGTTCTTCTGTCACCCACAGTGACGTCGTTACATGATTATAGAGAGAATCACAAGATAAGAGGAGTGGGAATGCTTGGCCTTGCGACTTCTACATCCTGATTTCCCTACTGACTCGTGTGAGCAGATCACATTATAGAATTTGTGAAGAAGAACTGTAGTGGATTTTTGTTGCTCAGTGGTCCTGCATGAGTTCTACTTGCATTTCTCCAAGGAGACTTGAGTTCCAGAAGTACAAGGAAGTTCTTACTGCAGCCCAGCCAGAGACCTCCAATCTTCAGGATGAGTGTTGTAGAATCGTTTCAAAGCACATTTATATGGTGGTTTCGCAGCACCATGCCCACTGGGAGGTCTGGGGCTTGTATATTGCTGATAATTTGTTTCCTGTTGGGAGAGTCATCCACCGATAAATAGTCCGCCCCCACATGTTTTTGAAATGCATTTAAAGGGTTTACCTCTATCTCTTATATGAAGCAAACATCTCTCAAATCATTGGAAAAATAAAACCACTGTAACACATGGCAAGGGGGAAATATTTTCCTTTCCCCTTTCATTTAAAAAAAAAAACACAAAACACAGCAATGAATAATGAAAGGAAAACACACAGAGCCATTCCATTTCTTGGAGGAGGGGCAGAGTAGCTGCAGGGGACAGCTGCAGTGTGTCTGCTGTCCCACTTGTCCCCTTTCCCATCGCTTTATCACTTACTGGATCAGGAATGTAGAATGCCCGATACGATCGTTTTGTGTTTTGTTTTTTGACTTAAATTCTGTGATATGCCTGTGTGCTCCCTGTGCTGAATTCTGGAGCTAACAGGGTCGCTTCTTCATCTTGCATTGAGCCTCCTAAGCAGGTGGCTCTCAGCCCCCTGCCTTTCCAATGAGCCTCCCCCTTTGTCCCCAGACAGAAGAACTCAGCATGCCTTTGTAAGTGTTTATCAAAGTCATCAGACGCTTCTTACCTCTCACAGGCATTTCTCACTGTGGGTTTATTTGAGTACCAATTGACAGAACATTCACACACCTTTCACTGTTTGACCTTTAACAAGATGACCTCGATTCTGCTAAGAAATAACGGGTGTGGTGACTCCTTAGAGAGTGTTTGATTCATTTCTGAAAATGTTTTTGAGCTTCTAGAAAAAAAATCCTACAAGTGAATATTCTCTATAACTACTATACAGATTGTTCTTTAAAGATCTTAAAGACAATTGACAGTTCCACAGTTTATTGCAGTATGAATACTATCACCTCCTCACACCCTTCTTCAAATGTTACTTTTTCATAAACAAATCTTCATAATTCTTGAATTTCCTGATATGTAATACATTTTTCACAAAATAGCACAACTTTTCAGGGCAACAATTAGAAGTGTAGTTTTTTTTTAAATGTTTATTTATTTATTTCAATGATAGAGGTTACAAAGAGAGGAGAGACAGAGGAAGAGAGATCTTCAACCCACTAGTTCACTCCCCAAATGGCTGCAATGGCTGGGTCTGGGCCAGGCCGAAGCCAGGAGCCAAGAGCTTCTTCCAGGTCTCCCCTGTGGGTGCAGGAGACCAAGGACTTGAGCCATTCTCCATTGCTTTCTCAGGCGCATTAGCAGGGACTGGATCAGCCGGGATTCGAACTGGTGCCCGTATGGGATGCCTGTGCCACAGGCCATGGTTTTAACCTGCTGTGCTGCTGCACCACAGCGCTGGCCCCAAAAGTGTAGTTTTTTAAAGCATTTTGTTTATAAAAGGAAGAAGAGGTGTGACTCAGTAGCCTACATTGCAGTATTTATTATCGTTTCTATAAAATCTGCTTATCACTGCTTATCACTTTTAGCGTGTGGGGGCTCTCACAACATAGCTATGATGCAGGCTCATTAAATGTGGAATCCAGACAATTCTGAATCTAGACAAATGATCTACTTTTCCTCTTAAGAGAGTTGCACATTTTCTGAAACTGATAAATAATACATTTCTTATCCAGCCTCCTCCAGCTGAAATGTCTCCATGGGGCCAAATGTTTACCCGGCTCTGCTCATGGGCTGGAGCAGCCAAGTATTGATTAACACAGCACATCATGTCTCATTATGTCAGCCACTCGTCCTCGCCAATAAAACATGACCTGCTGCCATTATGGATTGAGCAGTGTCAGGTCATCCAAAAATGCTCACCAAGGAAATGCTGCTTATTAAATTTATCCAGAACCTTCACCCAAATTAGTGCTGCATTTTATGCAGATGGGGAAACTGAGACTCTGTCTGGAAAGGACACTTAGAGAGTCTAGTGCTAGCAAGAGAATTTCTATAGTATTTTTAAATTTTAAAATTTTTTTTTTATTGGCTTCAAAGGCAGAGGGACAGAGAGAGGAAGACAAAGACAAAGGGAGTGAGATCTCCCATCTCCTGGGCCAGGCTGAATCTAGGAGCCAGGAGTTACAGCCAGGTCTCTCACATGGGTGGCAGGGAGCCAAGTACTTGGATCATCGTAGGCTGCCTCACCGAGGCTTTAGCAGGAAACTGGATTGGAAGCAGAGTAGCTGGGACTTGAAATCCCACGTTCGGAGAGTTTTATGTCCACAGTGCCAGCCGGATGTCTGATGAACTTTTCACGTTGAGGAGTCACGACTGCCAGCCCTGCCATTGATAGGTGTAATTAGTTAAAAGTTGATGAGCTGGGAACTCTAGTACCCTTCGGATACAATGCCATCGCTTTAACTGCTGGTTTGATACGCCCGCCTTCCAGGACCAGGGCGCATGCTCAGACCCCGACCCGGATAGTATGGCTGGTTGGCGCCATCCCTTTCCTGACGAAAAGCGGTAGGAGGCAGGGCAGGGCTGCCTTTTCACTCCAGCCTGCCTCCAAAGGTACCTCTTTCGTTTGTTCTCTTTCTGCTACAGACCAGTCAGTGATGGTCTCGCTGGGAGGGCCCGTGTGGGGTTTTTCTTTCTCAGAGTGGGCAGCACTTTGGCCACTCCCCATGGGTATTTCTCAGCCTGGGGCGGGCCACGCTGGGGCGTGAATGTGCCTTTACTCCCGCACTGTTCTGTTCCTGTTTGTAGAGGACACTAGGCTCCGCTTGGCGTTTCTACCTCTGCGGGAGATGAGAACCTGGATTGGAAGTTAAGATATTCACAGCCCAAATCTCGCCTAACACGTGCTGCTTGTCACAAAGGGCTCTAGAAAGTTCGGGATGTTCACGAGTGAGGAATCTCAAAAACCAAACTCCTAGAGGCCCTGAAAGTACAGTGGGGGAGATCATTTTGTCTTAACTCTTGGCAGACCTTTCAAAAAAATTGACTCAGTTTCTAAGAATGGGTAAGATTTCCCTTGTAGGCTTCTGTGAAGTCGAAGAGGATAGGACTGACCACAGAAGGCATCAGGAGCGCCAAATTCTTGAATTCCAGCTCTGCTGGTTGGGGTCATAGGATCAACTGGAAAACACTGGCTAACATTACCCTCATTCACTTGGTCCTAATATGATGCTAATCTGAATCATAAAGCCAGTGTGAGAGCTTGCAGGGGAAACGTTACTCTCCAAAGGGAGGCTCAGCCACAGGCATTTGGAACCGAGAAATCCCACCCTGGCCAGAGCCATCCCTGGTAACAGATCAGCAGGGAGGGAGAGGTCACAAGGCAGCTGATAAGGAGTTCTGGGTTCTGAATCTGGCCCTAATCCTCATTACATGGCCCTGTTCAAGTCACACAAATCCTTTAGCCTCCATGTCCTCTGTATAAAATGGGGACATAAACTGACACATAGTAAGCACACAGTTACATGACTTGTCTTATCCCGAGTGTTAGTAACCCTCCTGGAAACAGCCAGAAAGCCAGACTTGATGTTTGGGTCCAAGAGCCTCTCTTTTGGGGTAGGAGGAAAAAATAGTAGAAAAATTTCTTCTATGTATTTTCTAGCCACGAATTGTGGACACAATTCAGAATTCATTAGATAGAAATTAAATTAAAGTGTCTGTATTCAACTACTACTAGAAATACTGGGGATGTTACCACAATAAATTTCCACCAAAAACAAAAACAAAACCCTGAGTATTTGTCTCTACTAGTAATTTTTTATTGTGTAAAATTTAACTGGATAAAATAAAATAAATCATCAACTTTAACATTGTAAACTTATAAAATTGCCAAGAATTATGCAAATATTGATGTTTAAAATTCAAGATTAATTAACATGTTTTCTCAGGGAACATTACATTCTTATGACCTCTTAAATGCAGAGCAGGATAAAAGAATATACATTCATTAAAAGTACAGTGTTTCTTTTTTCCAGTCTTATTGAAGTATAGCTAACAAATAATATTGTATAAATTTGAGGTGTAAAGTGTGTTGATTTGAAAGGCTTACCAAAAACCATGCTCGTTAGTACAGTCTTTTGTGTGTGTATGTCTGTATATAGTGAGGCATTTAAGATCTACTCTTAGCAAATTTCAGGTACACAATATAATGTTGTTAACGCTAGGCATCAGGTTGTAGCTAGATCCCCAGATTTTATTCATCCTTTTTTTTTTTTAAAGTTTTATTTTATTTATTTGAAAGACAGAGTTACAGAGAGAGGTACAGGCAGAGAGAGAGGTCCTCCATCTGCTAATTTACTCCCCAAATGACTGCAATGGCCAGAGCTGATCTGAGCTAGGAGCTCCTTCCAGGTCTTCTACTGCTTTCCCAGGCCATAGTAGAGAGCTGGATTGGAAGTGGAGCAGCCGGGACTCGAACCGGCACCAACATGGGATGCTGGCACTGTAGGCTGCAGTTTTAACCCGTTGTGCAACAGTGCCGGCCCCCAGAATTTGTTCATCTTAAAACTGAAAGTTTATAACCTTGACCAACATCTTCCCACTTCCTTCAACCCCAGCACCTGGCAACAGCAACATTACTCTTTACTTTGATGAGTTTGACATTTTTAGAGTCCACATATAAGTGAGATCATGCAGTATTTGTTTTTCTTACTTCTCTTAGTAAAATTTCTTCCAGGTTCATGCACATCGTTGCAGATGGCATGATTTCCCTCTTTTTTTTTTTTTTTTTAAGGCTGAGTAATACTTCATTGTATTTCTTTATACCATTTTCTTTATCCATTCATCTGTTGATGACACTTTAGTTGTTTCCATGTCTTCCCTGTTGTGAATAGTGTTGTGTTGAACATGAGTGTGCGAATAACTGTTCACCACATCCTTTTATTTCATTTCGATATATACCAAGAAGTAGGATTGCTGCACCATATGTGCTTATATTTTTGATTTTTTTAAAGAACTTCCATACTGTTTCCTATAATGGCTGTACCAATTTATAATCTCAGCAACAGTATTCGAGAAATCTCTCCACATTCTCATTATCTGTTATTGCTTGTCTTGTTGATAATAGCTGTTCTAACAGGGCTGAGATGATATCTCGTTGTGATTTTAATTTGCATTTCCTCCATGATCAGTGATTTTGAACAGCATTGCCTATTTGTGTGTCTTCTTTGGAAAAATGTCTATAAAGTCCTTTGTGGTTTTTAAATTGGATTATTAGTGCTTTTGTTACTGAGTTGTATGAGTTCCTTATATATTTTGAATACTGTCTCCGTGTTAGCTATATGATTTGCAGATGTTCTTTCCATTCCATTTTCATTTTCATTTTTTTCATTTCCTTGCTTGTTTCCTTCATTGTGTAGCATAATGTTAGCTTCTTTATTTTTAGATTTTGCTTTTGTTGTCTATGCTTTTGGTGTCATATCCAAAAAATGACCACTAAGATCAATGATAAACAGCTTTTTCCTCATTTTTCTCCAAGTAGTTTATAGCTTCAGTTCTTAAGTCTTTAACACATTTCAAATTAATTTTTGTGAATGGCATAAGAAAGTTTTTGGTCCACAGTTGTTGAATGCAGATATTAAACCCAAGCATATGAAGGACTGACTCTCATTTAAAATCAGGAAGTGCATCATCTACAGCTTTGTTCTTTATCATGATTGCTTCTGCTATTTATTGCCTTTTGTGACTTCATATGCATTTTAGAACTGTTTTTTCCTATGTGAAAAATTCCATTAGAATTTTGATAGTGGTTACATTGAATACATAGACTACTTTGTGTTATATGGACATTTTAGCATTATTAATTCTTCTCATGAATAAAACATGAGGTGTCTCTCCATTCATTTGTGTTTTCAATTTCTTTTATCAATGTTTTATAGTTTTCAGGGTACATAGCTTTCACACTGATTAAATTTACTCTTAGATATCTATTCCTTTTGATGCTATTACAAACAAAATTATTTTCATACTTTTTTTCAGATTGTTTTTTGTTGGTGTACAAAAATGAAACTGATTTTTCTTTTTTCTTTTTTCTTTTTTTTTTTTTTTTACAGGCAGAGTGGACAGTGAGAGAGAGAGACAGAGAGAAAGGTCTTCCGTTGCCGTTGGTTCACCCTCCAATGGCCGCCGCGGACAGCGCACTGCGGCCGGCGCACCGCGCTCATCCGATGGCAGGAGCCAGGAGCCAGGTGCTTTTCCTGGTCTCCCCATGGGGTGCAGGGCCCAAGCACCTGGGCCATCCTCCACTGCACTCCCGGGCCACAGCAGAGGGCTGGCCTGGAAGAGGGGCAACCGGGACAGAATCCGGTGCCCCGACCGGGACTAGAACCCGGTGTGCCGGCGCCGCAAGGCGGAGGATTAGCCTGTTGAGCCACGGCGCCGGCCGTGAAACTGATTTTTCTGTGTTCATTTGGTATTCTGCAACTTTACTGAGTTTGTTTATTCTAACAGGTTTTGAGGTGTTTTTTTTCTTTCTTGGTGGAATCTTTAAGATTTCCTATAAGTAAGATCATGTCATCTGTTACAGAGAAAACTGTACTCCTTCCATTCTAATTTAGATGTCTTTTAATTCCTTTTCTTGCCTAATTGCTCTGGCTAGTACTTCTAGTACTATGTTGAATAGAAGTGATAAGAGTGGGCATTTTTGTCTTGCTCCTATGAGTAAAATTTTTAAATTGTGGGTTAGGACAGAAACTGGTGCTACCTACTTCTGAATCTTCAGTTATCACACTAACATATTTCCACTTATTCGTTCAAAAATAATTATTGAGTATGTAATATGTGCCAGACACTGGATAACATGATTATATGGGATATAGTGGTAAATAATAGCGAGAAGAAGGGAGATTAAGTGCTTCTATACTAGACATTCCATTTTAGCATTCAAGGTGCTCCTCTTTTGTTGGAACTTACATTTATGTGTCCATTCTGGATAAGTCCCATGGAAAGCTTTATAAACACTGTCAGTGATGTACAGAGCAGGGCGAAGCTCAGACACAGGTCAAGAGCTTGAAGTGTCAAGTGGTACTCTTCATAGTGTGGCGGGTCGACACAAATTGATGGGAATTTTGCATATGGAAAAGGGAAGGCAACTGCATAACCAAGGTAATTGGTCCCTGCAGTCCCTGAAAATGAGTAGAAACAATAAGGTCCAAGGAGAGCCGATTCCAAGGCTATTGCAAAATGAAGTGGGCATCCCATTATGCTCAGAATCACAAAGGTGAAACTAGCTTCCCACTGAAAATAAAGCAAAAACAAAAGATGACTTTGGAGGTCAGCTATTACAACATAAGCATCTTAGCAATGTGAAGAAAGGAAGAGATTCCAAAATATTAATCTCTCCTACTGGGATAGGCAGGAAAAAGGGGTCACACTATCTCTTTCACTCTAATGTACAATATGGGAGAGTAACATATCAGCCAACTGAGGCAAAGATGAAGTCAATTCAACAGACATTTATTTATCTCCTATCATGTGTGCAGGATGGATGTGGACTGGAAAAAACAAAGATGAGTAAACAGAATCTCTACTCAAGAACCTTGCTACACAGGACGTGTTCCATGATCTGCTAACACTGAAATCCATGGGGGCCTGTCAGAAATGTAGACTTTCAGGCCCCTTACTGATCTACTGAATCAGAATCTGCGTTTTAACCAGATCTCCAGTTGATTTCCTCATACATTAAATTCTGAGAAGTTCTGCCTTAGCCATGGGAATGAAGTTGATCATGACATAAGGCAGTCTTTCTGTATCATGAAATTGCCTGGCATATTGGGTTATTAAAATGCAAGATATCATAGACTTACAATTCCTTTTCAGAGATAATAGTAGCAGAGAAATTAGGAGGAGACCTCAGAGTGAGAAGTTAAGAATTGACAGCACATTGTTAAAAGCACAGACATCTACAAGCTCATTCCTTCAAAATGAAATTTGGAAGCACTAACACTGGTACTGTCCTCCTCGAATACAATAATAATCATGAAAACTTGTAGAAAATGTTTGGAGAAGGAATCAGATAAAAATTATTCATTTAAAGCATAGTTTCTTACTGAAATCCATAACAGAAAGGCCTTAATGAGATTGAATAGTATTGTAATTGAAAATCACATTCTCTACATTCGATCCTGAACTGGTAGTTGCTGGACCTTCACAGTCATTCTGCCATCACACTTGGCGTCTATATAGTTACCAGGGATCGCTGGGTCCACTCTTTGTAAGCCAATAGTAGAAGCACACCAGTCGTAATGGCCTGTGAAAAGAAAATGAAAAAATAACATCCATGATAGAAGGTACCTCTGGAAAGAGCCCAATCTGTCTCACAGTTTGACAACTTTATCATGAACTAGAAGGAACAACAAATGGCTAAGTGGATTTATGGTTCTGATCTCTTCTTCATCCGTGGAAGAAACTGTGATGACAATGAGAAAAACAAGCCGTTAGTGTCATAGAGCCATGATTCACACAAGCTCGTTTGGTTCTCTGCATTGCCTTTGCCGTCACAGTCATAACCTCTGCTACTGTAAGGCGACAAGATAATAGAAGCTTGGCTTTATAACCCTTGCCATATGTTTTGATTAATTACCTGTTTTTTATCTTCCTCACAAATTACTAAAATTGCAAGTGGGAGGAAGCAGAATTGAACCTGCTGTATGACAGTGCTTCCCAGTATTGGCATTATCTTTTCTATTTGCTTTCTTTTGATATTCTGCAGCCTCACTCTGCAGGGAGGGGGTACAAAAGCAGGATGTTGTTTCTTAGGAAACAACAATTATCACTATGCTCAACGCATATGTGGCATTTATTGTTCTGGGTGCAGTGCTGTCCAGCATTTCAAGACAGTTTATTTATGTATTTTTAATAGTCTCCATTGAGGGAAAAAGACCTGATGTGCGGAATGAGAATAGTTAAACAAAGGATGGAATGGTGTCACCAGAACTGAGCAACAAATAATGGAAAAAATCTCTGGGCTCATCTTTGATTAAGTCATTAAATTAACTCATTAAATTCAGGTCTGAGGAAAGAGACCTTTGTGGTCATTGAGACTGAAAATAGCTTGTTCTCAATCCATATAAACCATTTGTTCTTGGTCAAGGAATGTTTTGAGGTTGGGAGAGAAAACCAGGGAGAGATGTACCTAAAATAAGATATCAAATGTGGACAGGTCTAAAAATAGTACAATCTTGGCTTTTCACAGAGGAATAAACATGGCTGTATGTATAAAATCAACAAATTTTAAGAGGGAAAAATCAGCAGTTTTACCAGTATGGTTTTGTGGTATGTTGCTGTTGTAGCTCCAGGCCTGGCATATTTATTGTTTTGAGACTTAGTTTTTCATTTCCCTGGCATATTTTGTTGTGAGTGTTGGATTTAGAGACTGAGAGAGATACACACACGCACACACAGACTCACACAAAACTTCTCATATAGCTGGGCCTGAAATTCCAGACTTGGCATGGCCATACCATAAAACTCCCGTGGACAAAAACAGAACCATCTGTAGTCAAAAGAGGTTTGATTCTGGCTTGATTCTGTAGCACAAAAGTTTCCAAGGGACCCCATGGAAATTGGGCCAGCATAAATAGCACAATAAAACAGGAGAACGATTCGAGCAACTGTAACTATGAGGCTGTGGGGTAGGCCCTGGGCTCCCGTGTGCTTTCTGAGGCATGGCCCTGGATGAACACATCCCTCCCCTATCATTAAACAAAAAAAGAAAGGTGGAAGCAAGATAAAAGTGGAGGAGAAGGGGCTGATGCCTTTCTGCTGGTTTAACTCCAAGTAGATAGAGGACATTATCAGATGCTTAGATTCCAGGTTGTCTTAATTACCTTGGCATGAGCTGTTTCTTTCCTTTTAAACGTTGAAAAATGCTGCAAAATTGCAGTTGCCTGTTATTTCTGTTGTAGCTGTCAGCTTGAATTTTGCTTTGTTTACACAAAGCTTTGAAAAAGATCTTTCATGGAGTAGCTGAGTATGAATTCCATTCAGTAACTTGTTAAATCTACCCTGTGGATATGATGGTGGCTAAAGTGTTAAGCACACCCATCTTTATGTATCAGGCATGGGAGATGATGTGCATGGTATTTCCCCTCTCCTAAGAGTCACAACATTACCCTTTTCTTTCCTTCATTTTGCTTTTTAAATCTTTTTTTTTAAAAACAAAGATTTATTTATTTATTCATTTGAAAGGAGAGTTACAGAGAGATGAGGAGAGACAGAGATCTTCCATCTGCTGATTCACTCTCTGATTGGCGCCAGTGGATGAGGGCTGGGCCAGGCAGAAGGGAGGAGCCTGGAACTCCATCTGGGTCTCCCTCATGAATGGCAGGGGCACAAGTACTTGGGCCATCTCCTGATGCTTTCCCAGGTGTATTAGCAGGGATCTGGACCAGAAGCGGAGCAACTGGGACTCGAATTCATGCTCAGATATGGGATGCTGGCTTTGCAGGTGATGCTTAACCTGCTGCACCACAATGGTGGCTCCATGTTTTTTTTAATTCTTATTTCTGGAATTACAAACGAAGAGATTTTAGAGTAGGGAAAACAAGTCAACAGGGAAAAGGCAATGTGAGAGAGGGGATGATTGAGAGGTCAAATGTTATTCAAAGCAAGGCTGCCAGGATGGGTCAAGGACAGGGTGGAGGGTGTGCATGGCAGTGAGTGGGGAAGGATATGGCTAAATCTTGTACTCCCCTTACTCCCTCGGCTCTTGTTGACTTGTTATTGAGCTGCTTTCCAGGCATATCAAGGGATATTACTTAGGTGTTAGTACAGTTGCTGCTAACACTTTGATCGCATTATAGTTTTGAGCCTTCCTTCTAAATCTTTAAATTGCAGTAAAGGATGCAGTTCCCAGAAGCAGATGAATTGAAGGAAGCAGGGAGTAGTCACAACAGAAATAGAAACTTTAGAGGCATCATATTAATTGCAGGATAATTTATTCACATACAAGCATCTATTGTGAGTCTACAACAAATAAGGGATGAGATGATCACTATGCAGATAAAATAATGATACTGTTACCATTTATTGAATGCTTAATATATGCCAGGCACTATGTAACTCATTAAATCCTTCTAAGGACCCAGTCAAGTATTATATTCTTTTTTGTTAAGATTGTTTTATTTATTTGAAAGTCAGAGTTACACAGAGAGAGAAGGAGAGGCAGAGAGAGAGAGAAAGGTCTTCCATCTGCTGGTTAAATCTACCCTGTAGATTTATTGGCTGTCATGGCTGGAGCTGTGCTGCTCCAAAGCCAGGATCCAGGAGCCTCCTCTAGGTCTCCCATACAGGTATAGGGGCCCAAGGATTTGGGCCATCTTCTACTGCTTTCCCAGGCCATAGCAGAGAGCTGGATCAGAAGTGGAGAAGCCAGGACTTGAACTGGTGCCCACACGGGATGCTGGCACTGCAGGAGGCAGCTTTACCCGCTACACTACAGAGCCGGCCTCTGAGTATTATATGCTATATTCTCCAACTTTTAAAATGAGGCCCAGAGAGGTTAAATGAGATGAACAGGATCCTCAAATAATAACTGTACAAACAACAACTTCAACTGTAATTGGAAATTACAGTTCAGATGTGAAAATACACATATAAGAATGTCCACAAAATTGGGCAAGAAGGATGAGTGCTTTCTATAGGAGAAGAGCTTGATGATAAGATTTCATATCCAGGAGAAACATTGATCGTGAAGGCACCACGGGGAAGTAAGATCTGAAGTGAGTTTGAATTATGGCTGTGATTTCAGTGAGAGGTGGTGGAAAGAGGGCAGTCCAAGTCACAGGAATAACCCACGCAAAGGTGGAGATGTGACAGGTCATGCATAGAATCAGTGAAGGAGACCACAGTGGCCAGAGTGTCATTTCTTGGTGGATAAGAAGAGAAAATAGGTCTGTAGGCCCTGTAAAGCCAGGGCGAAGAAGGCCTCAATTCATCTGAATGTTGTTTGGGGACAGGGAAGTTTTTTTTTGTTTTGTTTTAATTAGCTTATTTATTTGAAATACAGCATTACATAGAGACAGGGAGAGACAGAGAGAGAAAGAGAGGGGCCTGATTTGTGGTGCAGCAGGGAATGCCAATGCCGGCAATGCTGGCATCCCATATGGGCACTGGTTTGTGTCCTGGCTGCTGCACTTCCAGTCCAGCTCCCTGCTAATGGCCTGGGAGAGCATTCAAAGATGGCCCAAGTACTTGAGTCCCTGCTAAGCACATGAGACACCCAGAAGAAGCTACTGGCTCTTGGTTTCTGCCTGGCCTGGCCTTGGCTATTGCAGCCATCTGGGGAGTGAACCAATGGATGGAAGATCTCTCTCTGTCCCTCTTTCTCGGTAACTCTGCCTTTCAAATAAATGAATAAATCTTAGTGAGAGGGGTCTTCCATCTATTGGTTTATTCCCCATTTGGCCCAACAAATGGGGTTGGGACAGGCTAAAACAGGGAGCCTTGAATTCTATCCAGTCTCCCACATGGCTGGCAGGGACTCAAGCACTTGGGCCATCTTCTGTTGCTTTCCCAGGTGCATTACTAGGGAGCTGCCTCAGAAGTGGAGTAGATGGGACTTGGAACAGGCACTGCGGGTAGCTTACTCACTAACCTGACTTACAAAGAGGTTTAGAAAGATGAACTGCTTGTTGCATGCGTGCTAAATTGGAATTCTGCAAGGCATAGTGGCCTCTGTAAGATCCTGAGACTTTAGGTTTTTTAAAATTTTCCTACCTATAGTAAGTAGTATATTTTGTATCATGGCCTAGTTGTAAATATTTTAATATCTATGTAAAATAGTTCTTAGCCTCAGGGCTGGCACTGTGGAACAGCAGGTTAAAGCCATGGCCTGAAACTCCAGCATCCCACATGGGCACCGGTCCTAGTCTCGGCTGTTCCTCTTCTGATCCAGGTCTCTGCTGTGGCCTGGGAAAGCAGTGAAAGATTGCTCAAGTCCTTGTGCCCCTACACCCGGAAGAAGCTCCTGGCTTTGGATCAGCACAGCTCCGGCTTTTGCTGCTATCTGAGGAGTGAACCAGAAGATGAAAGACCTCTCTCTTTGTCTCTGCCTCTCTCTGTAACTCTTTCAAATAAATAAAATAAATCTTAAAAAAAAACAGTCCTTAACCTTTATTACATATGATGCAGTAAATATTATTTTGTTCTGTGTTTTTTTTTTTTTTCCACAGTAAATGCTTCTAGCTACTCAATAGATAGGTTTTAGAATCCTGTGGTTTGGCTCTCATGGTTGTCTAGATGTCCAAACTGAGCAGAGTTGGGAAGTGGTAAGGTGTGTATGCTGGGAGGGTCAAGCACAGTAAGAGCAAGGACTGCATAGGGATATAGATCCCAGGAAAAAACAGATTGGTGGTAGTGTGCGTGGTGGGGGGGGGTGGCTGGATTGGGCTGGTGTAGACCAGCTAAAACTGTGGTCCTAGGGTTGGCAGCATGGTCATCTTCTGGAACCTCATTGTACATGTAGACCCACAAACCCTTCCTTGGACTTAATTAATTAAAACTGGCTGGGGCTGGCATTGTGGCACAGTGGCTTAAGTCACCACTTGTAACAACGGCATCCAATGTCAGAGTGCCGGCTGAAGACTCAGTTGCTTTGCTTCTGTTCCAGCTTCCTGTCAACGTGCCTAGGAAAACAGAGGATGATGACCCAAGTACTTGAGTCTCTGCCACCCATGTGGGAGATCCAGATGGAGTTCCTGTGGCTCTTGGCTTCAGCCTGGCCCAGCCATAGCTGTTGTGAGCATTTGGAGAATGTGGGGAAGATCAGTGGATTGAAGTGCACGAGCGCTCTCTCTCTCCTCTCTCCCCCCTCCCTATCACTTTATGTTTCAAATAGGTAATCTTTTTTTGAAGATTTTATTTATTTATTTGAGAGGTAGAGTTACAGACAGTGAGAGAGAGAGATAGAAATAAAGGTCTTCCTTCCATTGGTTCACTCCCCAAATGGCCGCAATGGCTGGAACTGTGCCGATCCGAAGCCAGGAGCCCCGGTGCTTCTTCCCGGTCTCCCATGTGGGTGCAGGGTCCCAAGGACTTGGGCCATCTTCCACTGCTTTCCCAGGCCACAGCAGGGAGCTGGACTGGAAGAGGAGCAGCCTGGACTAGAATTGGCGCCCATATGGGGTGCCGGCGCCGTAGGTGGAGGATTAACCAAGTGAGCCTCGGCGCTGGCCCCTAAGTAATTTTTTTTAAAAAAGAAGCTATATTCCCCAGTGATATATACGCACATTTCAGTTGGAGAAGAGCTAGTTTTAGAGGAGAGGATTGAGTCAAAAATCACTTCAAGGTTTCACATTTAGTTTCTAAGACAGTGACAGGGAAGTTAGAGAAGTAGGACTTAGTTTTGGTGACAAGATGATTAATTTGTTTTTATACAAGCTGACCTTAAATGATCCTAGAATAGCTGGAACATCGATCATTGACAAAGATCCTTTGCTTGACCAAAGCTTACTCAGGCTTCTGAACCTTCTCCTAGGCCTATCTGTGTAGTTTCTTATAAAATCTAGTTTTAGCAAGATCCCTGCTAAGTCAGGTGAACAGAACCACTGCCTCCACCCCATACACACACTTGCTCCCTGAAAACCATTGCTATCTGAGCAGGTTCCTCACCCTCCACTGCCCACAGGTGTTGTCTGGCCACCCTGGCCTTCTTCAGCAAGAATCTTCTCAGGTCAGTTAAGCCAGAATCTCCCTTACCCCGATATTTCCTCTTAGTCATTTTCCATCCACTGACACCCACCCTTCCCCTTGGCTACAAGCCATACTTGGAATTGAGCCCAGTTCTCTACTGAGGTCTCTTTTCGGTATTGCAGTAGTCCTAACGAAGTCCATTTTGACTGCTTTAACTACTTCTTAGCTTTGGTATTTCTTTGACATCTTCTGGGAGTCGGCAGTCACATGACTATCGAGGCTGTGAGAGACTTGGTGATCATTTGGTTAAGCCTCTTGTGTGTCCAGCAGTTGAGGAAACTGGGACCTGCCTGGCTTTATCCCTGACCCTTCTCCTAAATTCTCACCTCTCAGGAGGGTTCTGGGAACAGCGTGGCTCCTTCCCATTAGCCAGGATATTGGACTCCCTAGGCCTTGGGTTCTGTGTTTAAACTCCCTGTATATCAGTCTGGTCGTCAGAGCTTTTTCTACAAGCCAGATTCTCCAGGATTAACACAACTCAGTCTTTAAGATACTAGATCTTCTTGCTGCTTTCTTTCGAGCAGCTGATGCCTGTAAATAACCTAGCTCAGAAATTCTGGGAAAACTACTTATCATGGAACTGTCAGAATGGAAGTAGGAGAGTCTAAGGACCAATATTTGTGAAGTACTTGGAAAGCTTTGAATGAAAGACATTGAACAAATACGAAGTACTGTGGCATGTGCAAAAATCTGTCTCCTACGAATCTCAAAAGAACTATGGAGTCATTTGCAAAAGGAAATGTCAATATGATTGAAATGTACAAATTATCTTCTCACAGGAGGAAGACATACTTTTGAGATGAATTAAGAAGTGACTGGCAAGGGAGGTTGTGGAATGAAGCAGAGACCTTCTGAAGTTGACCCTGTTCAGGCAGAATCATGGTTCAGTAGGAAACTTACTAGGAAAAAAAAATCATATTGTTCCAAATTGAGACATTAGTTAAAGAATGAGTGCACTTACTACTTTCCTTCTATTGAGGAGTCTTTTCTTGTTTTAGAATAAGTATCAGCTTGACATTTACTCCTTATAACCTAATCAGAGTTCAGCTATGTAATAAATTCTGTGCCTGCAGAGTGGAGGGCAAAGAATTCATTCACTCATTCAACAGTATTTATTCATTGATATTTATTAAATACCTAATATGTGGCTCTCTATTTCAGATTCAGGAAATACAACAGTAAACAATATAGAAAAATAATAGCTGCCCTTGTGCAATATACATTTAGTGGTGGTAGGAACTAACTAAATGATGAATAATAAATTGTATAGTATCTTAGATGGTACTAAGGGCTATGAGGAAAAAAATAAAGCTGGGTATGAAAGATTGGAAATGCCATATGAGGGCAGAGGGTGAAATTTTAAATAGGGTACTGAGGGTAGGCCTTGGTAAGAAAGTGATATTTGATTAAAAATTTAAGGAGTTTAGGGGAAAAGTCAAGTTTAGAAAGAGATACCAAACAGAAAACAGATAGAACCAAGGCCTGAGGGAGAAACATACTTTAACATTTTTGAAACCAGCCAAGGAGCTAAGGCAAGCATAGTATATGAGGTCTGGAAGGTAACAGCATGGAAACTCAGCATGGTATCAGGGACTAGGATGGGAGAGTGAGACGGGTGGCAGGGGATTAAGAACAAAAGGTTTGGATGGAGAGTAAGGCACAAATGAAAGGCAAGGCATTAACTAGCATTTGAGCAGGGCTTTAAAATTGGCAAAGCTCTTTGCTATACAGCCCTTGTTCAGATTGTGTTCACTGAGTTCGATGGTTTCACATGTGCACTTTCTTCACTTATAAACTTGCCCATTTTAAAGGTAAAGACATTGGGGAACTGACTGACTGAGGGTCCTGTTTGGGTCACATACCCAGAAACATGTCTCCCTTCCCAAATCCTATCATCTCTGACTCTACTTCCTCATGTTGCTGTTTGTCCTGAAATCAAGTAGGTACCAAGTAGCAAAGGGCTGGAGATTCATCATATTGTTTCTCTGCCTGATAAAATAGATGTTGGGCTGGAGTAAGCCTACATTCAATAATATAAAATGTTAATCAAAATTACCAATATTTGTTGAAAGCATTAGGATAGACTCTGTGGGGATAGGCAAAAAGAAAACGATGCACGGTTAGACTGTGATCATGGTTTTGTTTGGTTTTGGCTCAGTTGTGAAGTCAGAATTCAGTAAATGAGATAGGAAATATCAGAACTCTTTTTTTTTTTTTTTTTTTTTGACAGACAGAGTTAGACAGTGAGAGAGAGACAGAGAGAACGGTCTTCCCTCCATTGGTTCACTGCCAAATGGCCACTACGGCCGACATTGTGCTGATCCGAAGCCAGGAGCCAGGTGCTCCATCCTGGTCTCCCATGTGGGTGCAGGGCCCAAGCACTTGGGCCATCCTCCACTGCCTTCCTGGGCCACAGCAGAGAGCTTCACTGGAAGAGGAGCAATCGGACAGAACCAGCGCACCAACCGGGACTAGAACCCGGAGTACCAGCGCCGCAGGTGGAAGATTAGCCTAGTGAGCCATGGCACCGGCCCAGTTCCTTTTTTTTTTTTTTTAAATCTATTTTGTTTATTTGAAAGGCAGAGTTACAGAGAGGAGGGAGACAGAGAAAGAGAGAAAGAGAAAGATCTTCCATCTGTTGGTTCATTCCCCCAAACAACCACAATAGCTGGGGCTAGGCCAGGCTGAAGCCAGGAGCCAGGAACTCCATCCATATCTCCCACATGGGTGTCAGGGGCCCAAGCACTTGGGTCATCTTCCACTGCTTTCCCAGGCACATTAGCAGGGCGCTGGATCAGAAGTTGAGCAGCCAAGACTTGAACTGGTGCTCATATGGGTGACCCAGGTGATGACTTAACCCACTGTGCCACAATGCCAGCCCTAAATCCAGTTCCTTAAAAGCAAGACTTTACTTTGTCCTCCATTGTAACCCAAGAACATATTAGGCTTACAGTAATTAATTATTTAATAAGTGGATTAAAAAGTATACTTCCTAGAGTCTTGCTTTTAGGTAGTATCTGAATCAAAGTTTTAATTACTTAAAGATTTAACATGTTATGGAAGTTTCCTTAAAGTCAAAAAGCTTCAAAATAGAGTTTTCTAGTCTCTAGCAGTGAATGCTACACATAACAGGAAAATTTGAGAAAAGGATTTGTTGAGCAGGTTGGCTTCTGTTACTCTTCTGAAATCATACCACCATGGAAGCCACTTACTCCTAAGGCTCCATGCGCTCATTTCTTTGATCTAGGAGCTGAGGTGCTGGGATATTGTTCATTTGTGCAGTCATTCCGTGAACACATTGAGTACCTGCTTGGTGCCAGATACTTTATTTGGCACATGCACATTTTCCTGATGAATTGTGAAGTCAAGGAATCCCATCACCCCACTTCTTGAGCTGTTACTAGTCCAACCAATTGTATGCAAAGAAAAAGATAGGAACACAAAGATTGTAAAATTTGGGGTCATGCAAATCTACCTTTGTCTTTCTAATGAAAGCATGAGTTTGAAAGTTACATGTCTTACAGGAGTCACTGCACTTGCTCATGTAGGACCTGTGTCCTTAATGAGCTGTACTATGAGAACTAACGGTACAACGCGTCTTCAAACAGTACTTTATACTTTGTGTGTCTGTGTGGGTGCACACTGTTGAAATCTTTACTCAGTATAGAGTTGATCTTCTGTATATAAAGATAATTAAAAATGAATCTTAATGAAGAATGGGATGGGAGAGGGACTAGGAGGTGGGAGGGCAGGTATGGGGGAAGAACCACTATGATCCAAAAGTTGTACTTAAAAAATTTACATTTATTAAATAAAAGCTTTCCATTAAAAAAGAAAGTTACGTTTCTTTGTTCTCTGTTTTTAAGTTATGTTTCATGATTTATGCTTTTTTTCTAAATTGAAAAGTCAAATTTCAAAAGATCAGTTCTAATTTCTCAGAATATCATGGTGAAAGAATTAAAATAGACTTTAAAGAATTTCTTGAACAGCACTTCATTATACTTCTAGCAACTAGCATATACACGTTTACATGATAACATAATATTAAGGAAAAATCTGCATTTAAAATGCAATGAATAGAAATCAATGTTCTAAGGTGAATTCTGATTTTCTATAGAGTTTTGACTTCTCTATATTGTTGGATAATTTGAAAAGGACATGCTGTTCTGTTTCCTCTTCCCCACCCCTGTGCTTTATTGTATCAATATATTTAATAAAATATTTTCCTACCAATGCTCCATTCCAGATGGGACAAGCGATCCAAACACTCCATCCTATGAACCAAAGCTTGTAAGAAAAGACAGGGAAGAAAGCGAGAACTCCAGAGAGCATGCTGAGACTCCCCAGAGTTATGAGGATCCGGCCAGGAACCTGGTATGGGGCCTTCATTTTCCTCTCTGACTTGGGCCCTTGGTCTCAAGATGTTCTGTTACCAAAACATGAAGGTATGACAGATCTCAATAAACACAAGTTTCTTAGAGACAGTAGCCATGACACATATGAACTGTTGATCTACTTGGACACAAGATTCAATTTGTTTCACCAAAGGTGAAATGTAATAAAGATAATGTAGGACATAAATTTGACGCAATAAATTCTAATACCAGTTCATTTCAGAGAGAGGGGGAGGGAGAGGGAAGGGGAAAAGTAGAGAGAGATTGAGAGAGGGAAATTGTTCCTTGTTTTGGAGTTGCTGCCTTGATTCCCTTCATTTTGCCCTGTCCCGGGGAGTGACCCCTTCCTGGCTTAATCAGATTCAAAGGCTTGCTGACTGAGCTAATTGTTTCTCCACTCAACCTGCCCGGTGGTTGCCGCATAAAGCCAACATCCTTTGTGCACAATGGACCCACATTCCCAGCACGATTTCCCACTGAACAAAGTAAAAATAAGCAGTCTGACCACTTTTCACTTCATTTAATTTAAGTGACTTAAAGCAAAAACAAGACCTTCATCTCTTTCCAAAGTTTAATTCCCAGTACAATTATTTTTGAATTTCTGATAAAGATTTTTTTCTAGGGCTTTACCCCTGAATTGACATTTTGGATTTTGCATTGTTTTTGTTAAGCCAGCTTCACCTTAGTTATTTTATTATTATTGCAATTTTCAAGTACAAGAAGTAGTAAAATGAAACAAACATTGAAGAGTAATTTATCAGTTGAATAAAATACTGATCTCTGTTCATTCTTGAGTGGTAATTTTAAGTTTAGATGTTGGGTTTGTATACATTTAAGCAGTATACACAAAAGTACATTGCAAAAGTTCATCTCCGAATTTTTCATGCATTTGAGAACGTGGCATGTCTTTGCTTTTGATTGTTATATTTGAATATTTCTGCCAAGATAACATCTTGAGAACATGGACCATTTTCTGAAGCTATCTGAATAATTTTCCTATTCAACGTTAACATCTTTTTTCTTTTCAGTGAAATAAAATGTTGAGAAATAATTTCATAGTTGGAAAAATAATGGTTTAGAATATGTGTTTTGAGTTAGATATAGCTGGGGTCAGTCTGGTACCACTCTAGACCAAGTGTGTGTCCCAGTGCAAGGCCAACTTACTTTTCTAGATCTGTGTCTTCATATGGGAAACAGTAATAAAGTTAGTGTTTATCTCACCAGGCAGTCTGTTTGGAGAGCTGACACTCCATGTAAATGCTTAGCACCGAGCTTAGCACAGCATAGATGTTTGGGAAATTAGCTGTTACTGCATTGGGAAGTCTGCTCTTTGGAGTTCTTTCAGCCTGCAACAAAGGCACAATCATTATTGTTTCTTTTATCCATCATCTTACAAACATTAGCTTAGGCTCTTCCTGATCAACTTGGTAGAAACTTCAAAGACCCTCCCAATGTGCAGTAGAGAAAGAAGCTTTTCTCTGATTCTCTGCCTTTTTCTTTCTGTCTTTCTATCTTTAAGAACCCCTGCACAGTTAGATTCAGATTTGGAAGCAGTTACACTCCTGAATATGCAAATTCCAGGAAGCTAGCTCAAGGCTGCTGTCTACATGATGTTCTATATTCTCTGATTCTTCCTCTAAAGCCACTAGATATATTCCAGAAGGGCAGAGGTCTTGCGAGTCTTATACATCCCCTGCAAACACAAAACATCTCCACCACCTAGAACTGTGTCTGGCACAGGGTAGACACTCATAGTAAGAAATATTTGTTCAGTTAAAGAGAGAACACATTGGCCCCTCCAGCCATGTTCTGGGGCCCCTGTGGAGTGCTCAGTGTAGCTCTCTGTGTGTCCACCATTGCATGTGTGTGCTAGCGCCAGCTTGTTCCCTTGATTCAGGCAGAAGGGGTCTGGAGTGAAGAAAGACTTGTTTGTATTGGTATTTGGTTTGAGCTGTTTTGACTTTTTCCTTTACTTTTTATCTCAAGGTTATAGCCACATGGTATGTCAATATACTGCGGGTCAGATCACTCTCTCCTGTTTGCATGTTTGGAAAATAAAGACTGTTGAAATACTCATGTTAAACAGTACAAAGATGGCAAACAAAGAGAATATTTTTTCATTTTAATCTTAGGGGCTTTTTACATGCTAATAATACTCCTAGGCTAGCCATGACCCCGTCAATGTGACTCATAAATCTGAACGTATTAGTGATTAGCAGAGTTGCTGCCACTTAATACCAAAAGAGAAGGGACAGGGAATTCTGCGTGCTTTCTGGCAAGAGTCTATTCACACTGGTTTCATCAAAGCAGGGACCTGTTCAGTGAGAGCACTGCCTGGGGAAGAACAGAAAGCCTAACTTTGCACCTGGCCTGGGCTGGGCTTACGGTAGAATCTGCTCCAACCCTGTTTCCCGGAGTCCTAGCTGCCTGCCCCTTTGGCACCAACTCACCACAAGGTGGGTCTGTGAGTACCCTCTGGAGAAGATGCCATCGTGGTCTTTGTGGGATTGCTTTGCAGACCCGTGCCAGGAGATCCCAAGGTCAGGAGAGAATGGAGAAGGCCCTGCCAAACTCCTCATCCCGACCTTGCCATTACCAAATGAGCCAGTGCTGTAGCATAGCAGGTAAAGCCAGCATCCCATATGGGCACTGGTTCGAGTCCTGGCTGCTCCATTTCTGATCCAGTTCTCTGATATGGCCTGGGAAAGCAGGGGATGTTGGCCCAACTCCTTGGGCTCCTACAGTAGGTGCAAGACCTAGAAGAAGCCCCAGGCTCCTGGCTTTGGATCGGCTCAGCTCCCGCTGTTGCAGTCATTTGGGGGAGTGAATCAGCCAATTTCTCTGACTCTCTCTGTACCTCTGCCTTTCAAATAAATAAATCTTTTTAAAAAAACAAACAAACAAATAACCCAGACTGACATTTTGATTCCAATACTCCATCACACAAAAACCCATACACCTGTCTGTTAAACCTGGACCTCTAAAGGAGTGGGAGAATGTCAGTGATGCTGAGGAGGGGAATTTGACCTGGACATCCCCTCACAAGTGTACCCTAAAGATGACAGCTGTGTTGAGGTTCTAGCCATTTTTTAAAGATTTATTTATTTGAAAGGCAGAGTTACAGAGAGCAGTAGAGAGAGAGAGAGAGAAAGAGAGAGAGAGAAAGTCTTGGATCTGCTGGTTCACTCCCCAAATGGCTGCAACGGCTAGATCTGGGCTGATCTGAAGCCAGGAGTTTCTTCCAGGTCTCCCACATGGATGCACAGGCCCAAGGACTTGGGCCATCTTCCACTGTGTTCCCATCCATAGCAGAGAGCTGAATCGGAAGTGGAGCAGCTGGGACTCAACGCTGGTGCCGATATGGGATGCCGGCACCGTAGGCGGCGGGTTTACCGGCATGCCACAGTGCTAACCCCGTAGTTACAGGGTTTTAAAGTAGGGTTCAAAGCTTCAGAAGGAGCCCATATTTGCCAAAATAAAATAAAATGGAGCTTTAAATGAGATATGAGATTTAAATGTTTTCCTTCTGATCAACTTCAGTTTCATGTGTTTCCACGTTGGAGAGGTAGCTCATGCGGTGAGAAAAAGTATGGGCTTTGGTGGCAGAAGAGCTGAGTCTGACACTGAAAACTCCATCTGATATGCACAAAACAAATGGAAAATTAGAACAGTTAACACTGTGCTAACACCAGTGAAGTAAGTAATTCAGGCAGGGACCATCAAAGGATCTGAAGCCATGGGACGAAAGAGGGAACTCTAAAATGGCAGAGACCTCTGCAATGTGGAAATGTGTCCATTATCACTTAAAGGGGTCACACTTCACATCTCCAAAAGTGGGACAAACTAGCGTCTTTGTCTCTTGATGGGATTCAACACAAGCACACACTACCAATATTTGTAGGTGATATTTCTGACAAAATGTTTGGTCTGAAGCTAATAATAAAGAAACAGATAGATGAATTCAGACTCTAGGGATATTACTGCAAAGTACTGGCCTAGATGCTTCAAAATTGTCCAAATCATGAAAGATGTTGAAAAGCTTACTGACGGGGACCAGTGTTGTGGCATAGCGGGTAAAGCTGCAGCCTGCGACACCAGCATCCCATATGGGCACCAGTTCGAGTCCCAACTGCTCCACTTCCAATCTAGCGCCCTGCTAATGTGCCTTGGAAAGCAGTGGAAGATGGTCTGAGTGCTTGGGCCGCTGTACCCATGTAAGAGACTTGGAATATCTTCTTGGACCCTGGCTTCGGCCTGGCCCTGCCATTGCCAGGTGCCATTGTGGACATTTGGGGAGGGAACCAACAAATCTAAGATCTCTCTCTTTGTCCTCTCCCTCTCTCTCTGTAACCCTGGCTTTCATATAAATAAATAAATCCTTAAAAAGAAAAGGAATGTTTACTGGGACAATTGGGGGAAGTTGAAGTACAATGAAGTTGATGTTCGATAGTACTAGAATCAATGTTAAGTATCTTGGGAGTATGAACGGTATTATATTTATAGAAGAGGATGTCCTTCTGGTGAAAGAAGGTGATATTAGCGTTCTTTGGCTTTCTTCCAGCTTTTCCATAGGTTTGAAATTTTCAAGTTAAAAGTTGAGAGACCAAAAGACTGAGGTTCCTAAACTGCATAAAACAACAGATCTGTTTGACTCTGGCAAACGGCACTGCTGGCTCCGTAACCCTTGATGCTGATGAACAATATGGTCCTAGTTGGTGGGGGAGGGGTTACGAGGCAAAGCTGCTCAGGCATTTCAGCACTGCGATGGAGACAGGAGCCCAGATGAGGTGTATTGGGTTATGCTGTGAAAATGCACCAACCCACACATACACACAAAGGGTGTTCTTTGCATCCTTTTGTGTCTTTCCAGTCAAGTATTTAAAATTGAGCGAAATCTCCCCAGACGTACATCTATAACACACATTTCCCTTTGCTTTTTCCAAGCTGATTTCAACTTTGAGTGAACCCTCTCTTCTCATGATGGCTTGGGGTTTTAGGAGAGCAAAGTTCAATTTTTATCATCCCTAACTGGGAATTGTCAAATTTAAAGCCTTCCAATCTGCAAGATGTTTGGACCTCAGTAGAGATTTGTACATCAACTTGTACTTACCTAAATCAGATTTTATCTGCCTTTTGTAAAACTGACCCTTGCATGTATTTTGAAATCGTCTGGAATTTATCAGCATTTTCCCATGTTTTTGAAAAGCAAAACAATTTAATTGTGTCACCAGCAAACTTGTACAGCAGTTAGCTCTCCCAGGCCTTGCAGCTGCAAGGAAATGCTCTCATTGGCAGACTTGTCCACACCAGGCAGCCTCCCACAGGCTACTGTGGAGAGCGTCTGTTTTTGGCAAGGCTGCCCCTATCTTGTTTTATCATGGTGACAGAAGAGCCACAGATAGAACTGTGATTGTGACAGTGGCCCTGATGGATTGATGCTTTGGCCACCAAGGAGAGAGAAAGAAACTAAAAAAACAGGAAGAGAGAAACAGGAGGGCGTCTGGGGAAGAGAGGTAGAGAAAAGATGGAGAGGAAAGAAGGACAACAGGAGAGGAAAACATTTCTGAAGCCAAAAACAGCTTCTTGCGTCACTCACAGATCCAAAGCTCAGGTCTGGACAGAGTTGATTCGGGGACAGAAGAACCATGGATGCTGTAGGCCATTCATGTACATTTTTATCAAAGATATGTGTAAGGAGGACAAATGGGAAATAAATAGAGGAAAAGGGAAGAAAAAAAGCAGAATGAGAAAGGAAATATCTCGAAATAGTCTCAGATTATGCTTGTTTCTAAATACCACTTTTAAGAACAAATTTTCCCTCCTGTAAAGTTGCTTTTTAACTTTTATTCTTTCTAATTAAAAAAGTTTGATTACCATGTAGTACCTGTACATTTTTATACATATATCCAATGTAAACAGATCAAGTCATGCAGTTAGCATTTCCATTTCTTTATCTTTTCCTTATGTTTGGAGCTAAGGAGAAATCTTCAAGTCTCCTTAAACAGAAAATGTATACTTTTCATTATTTTTCATGGTATTTTTGAAAAACGGAAAAACCAGAATCTTCCATGAGAAATTAAGCCCACTTTTGGATTGAATTGTGCCCATACAAATGACAAAACGACAGGAAGGGTGAAGACACATTGCTGAAGCCCTCAACACTTGTCCTTATGATTCCCACTTTACAGAGGATGAAACTGAGGTTCTGAGACATTAAATCACAAAAGTAACACAATTTGTGACTGTCAGATGCTGGTTCTGCACCTGAGAATGCTCGACTCCACAGTTTAGGATTTTTGTTTTTCTCCATTAGGTCAGTATATAAGGAGTGCGCTGTCTGTTTAAAATCCCATGTACATCTGAACCTTTTACCATGAAGCCTGTCCAGGCTTATAGGGCTAGACTCAGTCAAGGACATCGGAGGAATGGGGATGATACTGAAAGGCTGGGAAGCAGACATTATCAGAATGCTGGTCCTTCTCCCAAGGATATAAAAGAAGCAACAAACAAAGGGATTTCTTGCTATTTCTGTCTTAAAAAAAGAATTATACCAGGGCTGGCACTGTGGCGTAGCAGATAAGGCTACCACCTGCAGTGCCAGCATCCCATATGGGCGCCAGTATGAGTCCCAGCTGCTCCACCTCCCATCTAGCTCTCTGCTCTGGCCTAGGAAAGCAGAAGAGATGGCCCAAGTCCTTGGACCTCTGCACCTGCGTGGGAAACCTGGAAGAAGCTCCTGGCTCCTGACTTCAGATTGGTGTAGCTCTGGCCATTGTGGCCAACTGGGGAGTTCACCAATGGATGGAAGACCCCACCCCCAACCCCCTGCTTCTGCCCCTCTGTAACTCTGCCTTTCAAATAAATAAATAAATAAATATTTTTTTAAAAAAGGAGAATTAGACCAAAGGACAGGGTTAAAACCAAAACCTGGCTTTTATGCATCGATAAAATAATCCCAGAATTTCTATGCTTTGTGTATGTGTTCTTGCCCTTGGTGTAGAGATGGACTAGAAGGGTTGTCACATGTAAGGGTCCTGTACAGGAGGATGGACAGCATGGTGCAGAGCTGGACACCAGGGCTGTGTGACCTTGAGTGAGTTAAAACCTCATAATCTTGGTGTCCTTCTCAGTAAAATGTGAAGCTTGGCCTGGATAATGTCTAAGATGTTCTTTATCTCTAAAATTCCACAACTTAAAATAATCCCAAAGGAACAAAAGTACCTATCTGACCAGATTAACTGTCACTAAGAAGCCTTTATCTGTTGGAATGTGATCCTCTTGAAGGGGGAATCTTGTCCCTTCTATCTGATACAAGCAGTGAGCCCAGAAGAAGTCATGCACACTGTGATTTGGCCAACTGAATTCTTGCTGGAGAGTTCACCAGTATTGCTTAAGGAGACCTTTCTGTAATCCCCATGGAACACACACAAAAAAGGCATTAACTGGAAACAAGCATCTACCAGCTCCATCATTAGCAGCCTGGGATCGAGCAATTGGTGATCCCAGCCCAGCTCCTGTTTGTATCATAAACTAATTAAAACTTGCTCACAAACAAAGTAGATGCTAAGATGGCCAAGGAATGAAGAAGCATGAGGCCGAATGACTCTTCTTTCCTGCCTTCTTGGAAGGGCACAAAAAACTGGTGTAGTTACAGTGCACTGTGACTGCTCAGAGAGGCAACCTGGAAGATCTTCCTAAGGTGCTGCTGTGAGTTTTCATGGAGCAGAGGGCTGGAGGGGTTCAAGGTACCAAGGTACTCCATGTTTCTAAGGGAAAGCCTGAGGCACTAACTTTCACAGTAAAACAGTATGTGCGATTTAGGGGTCAGGATGAGCAGTGACCTCATGAATGCATTCACAAATTGAACTCACTCATCGGTTGGTTTGTTGTTCATCAAACCATCCATCCATCTTTCCACATTGCCTAAGCATGATCTACAGGCCAGGCATTGTTCTTGGCTTTGGGATGCAGCTGTGAACAAAACAAAGTCCTTTCCTTCATAGAATTTTCACTCTAACTGGGAACACACACAGTAAACAAACCGAGATTCATCAAGAATCAAGTCAGGTGGTAATGAGGCCATGATGAACAATAAAGCAAGGCAAAGGAGAGAGAGAGAGAGAGAGAGAGAGAGAGAGAGAGAGAGAGAGAGAGAGAGAGGAGGCTGAAAAGAGGGACTCTTTGCACAGTGATGCAGGGAGAGAATGAACCAGATTTCTTGGAAAACACAGAAAATCGGTATTTTTTTCCTGAGCAGTTAGACATTGGTTCCCCACCTAGTGTTGGGCAGTGTGTGGGGGCTTTCCATTAGAGCTCTCTGCCTTGCAGGAGAGATGTGTACTGAAGAGACACGTGGCTAGGCTTATCCTGGCGGTGTGTACTGGCACATGACACACTGCCACATGACTGTGTTAAATAGAGGAAGACACAAGGTTACAAACAAATTCCCTGGAGTCCAGTCAGAACTTCCTACTCTGGGGGGGGAGGGTGGTAGAGCTCTGATGTTCACTTTTTTTTTTTTTCTGCCTACTCTGGGGGGGGAGGGTGGTAGAGCTCTGATGTTCACTTTTTTTTTTTTTTCTGAAGGAAGGACCTGCTTTATTATTGCTTGACTTGACAGCAAACACACAAGAGCACTCTCCTGTCTGCTGATTCACTCCCTAAATACCCACAAGGCTGAGGCTGGGCCAGGTTGAAGCCAGGAACCAGGAATCTCAGTTTTCCCCGTGGGTGACAGGAACCCAATCACATCCCATCCTCTGCTGCCTCTAAGGGTCTGTGTTGGCAGGAAGCTGGATTCAGGATCCAGTGATGGGTGTTGAACCCAGGCACTGCAGGGTGGGACGTGGGTCATTAACCAGCATCTTCACCACGAGGCAAAATGCTGGCCACTGACATGTACCTTTATAATCCATCGGTGATCTGACTTGTAGCTTTTTATGTTCATGATAATTTGTCTAATTTAATGAATCTTCACCTGACCTGTAGTTTTGTGCATCTCTACACTTTCAAAGGTTTTATCTACTTTGCCTTACAGCTTTCTGTACATAATATGTGCTTCCTCTATTCTGTAAGTAAATAAATAAATAAATAAAAAGGAAATAACAAATATACTAAAAATTTTGCTTGAAATTTGGCTATGCAAATTCATCCTCCTATTGCATTTTTATGCAGATGATATCCTGATCTTGTCTGACAGAGGAAAACCAGTAAACTAAGTAGCTCCTTATGACACAAGGAGTCCAGTAACATACTACAGACATCACCTCCTGATGGCAGATAGCTGGTATCATTTTTTGTACACAAAAGCTCACACTTTTCTCTTTTCTACAACTCAGATATCCTGTCCTCGTTTTTATCTTACTGTTTTTTTAGGAGGCAGGAGAGGCTAAAAGGACATCTGTGGGACTTGTGCATTACATTGTCCCTGAACTTGAGCCCTTTCATTTCTTCCTTAAAATCCATACAAAGATCACTGACACAACAGATAAAGCTGAGGCCTAGGCAAGGCCCCTTTATCTAAAGGACAAGTTCACTGAAAGCAATGTGGGAGAACGATAAAAAGTCCATAGTAATAACCCAACTGGAGAATCGCAGAGAGAGAGAGCCAGAAAAGACCTTACAGATTAGCTAGTCTGAGTCGGCCATGTCAGGGGGTGACTCCATGGTTAAAAGGCCATGAGAAAGAGCCATCCAATGGCAATGTTTCCTAAAATGTAACAAGCCTGCTGTGACCAATGCTTCTGCTATATCTGCGTTTAGCACTAGGTGTTGCTATACAGCTATTTATAGACCAGCTTTGAGCGGACAGGAGCTGAACCTCTCAATCTGAGCTCCATTCTGCAAATGCTGACTTTCTGCCACCCTGCTGGGCTAATGTATTGTATACTGCTGAGAACTGGCTTCATTTAAATGGTCAGCTAGGAGTGCACAGACACAGAACCCTGGAGCAAAGTGATCAATACACGCTAGGGAAAGGCTACTCCAAAGTTAAATGTTTCAAATAGTTCTAATTCAAATATTTACTTAAACTTTGTTTTTATATGATGTGCACAACAAGAGGGAATGATACTGTTAGCTGTGTGTTTCCTGGAACTGATTGTCTGCTACAAGGCCACAGATAAAGTTTGTTTATAGAAAAACAAAATATGGGGGGAAAAAGTTGAACACTGTTCTATTTGGGGTTTAATAGTCCCACATATACTGGACGGGAGAAAGGAAAACCTTCTAGAATCTTTCTTTCCCCAAGTTAACAGGGGACGGAAATGCTTTAACCCCATCTTGTGACAGATGAGTCATTACTTAGATTAGTTCCGTTGTTCAGAGTTTGAGTGGTAATACCATAGGGAGAAAGAGGTCATCCTTCAAGAAATCATTGAGAAAGAGGACAGATTTTTAATTCACCCTTAAGTTTTAAAGGTTAAACATTTCAGCTCTTAAGTGTGTTTCCTTAAAGTTGGATAAATTTGGTAGAAGCTAAGCATGAAGTTACATGCCCTATGATCATCTAAGGCGTAGTTCACAATCTTTCTTTTGGAATATATGTAACAAAATAGTGTCTGGGGTGTTGTTGCAAAACATGTTTTTCTTTTCTTTTTTTTTTTTAGTTTTGGTTATTTGCCAGTAACTATTTAAAGGAGCAATAATGAGCCAATGATACTAGCAACAGTGCTGGGTTTTTTTGGTATTTTTTTTGCAGGAAGACAAGTGAGTGAGCCAAACCCGGTGTGGAAGCATCTTAATCTTATTACAGAGCTTCAAGTACAAGGGAAAAAACAGTTTGTGCAGAATTGGCTGCCAGACACATAACATAAACCCTTCAATCTTGTCCTAATGAAAGGGGTTCTTCTAATTTTTATAGTTTTAGCCTCTGGCTGAAAGAACTAGGCACTTGGCCGCAGTCTGACTTTCTTGCGAAGTGTTCTTCCTAGCTCTCTCCCCAGCACAAATCTGCTTTCCTGAAGATTCTGTTTCCTTGACATCCTTTGAGGATAAAACTATGTTTTGCGGGTTTTATACCCTATTCACTCAGGACATTTGCAAGCAGAGGGAACTTTACCCTTTTCCCAATTCTCTTTTCCTCAACCAGCAATAAAGTAGTATCCACTGTCCTTTCTGTTTTTCTTGCTTTATGCTCCATATTGAAGATGGATAACTTCTCAAAGGTCAAACTCCTGTTGCAGGTTCTCAGCAGCTGCAGCTAAGACGTATGTGTGTGTGTGTGTGTATGTGTGTGTGTGTGTGTGTGTGTGTGAATTAACTATTTCCTATGCGGGGTGGGGGGACTTTTGAAAGAATTCATTTTTGGATATAAATGTTAATGAGTGGCAGATCTGATCTGGGACATGAGTTGGAGTCCTGCGTCTGCTCCTGATTGCTGCTTCCTGACAACGTGCATCCTGGGAGGCAGCAGTGATGGCTCCAGTCGTAGGGTCCCTGCCATCCCTGCCATCCACGAGGGAGATTTGGATTGAGTCCCCAGCTCCCGGCCATTTGACAAGGGAACCAGTGGGCTTAGATGCGTGCAGTTCTCTCTCTCTGATGAAGTCAATCAGTCAATAAAAATTTAGAAGATATTTCTGAGAACACACACATGTTTGCTAAACCAAAAAAGTATTTGCAACATAGATCTAAGTATGTTTTTTGAAAAACAATTATTTGAGTCAAAGAAACCGTGTGCACTATTTCTTTAGAAGAGAGTGGCAACACTGTTTTTGGTGCACTTTTGGGGAGAAAAAGCTTTCCTTGTTCAGGCTCACGGTGGAGTTACTGGAACGAGCATGACCCAGGCACTGGGTGGTGACAACCGTGCTCTTGGTAAACACAGGCTCCAAACACAGGGCAGGTGCTACCTCCTATCAGCGTTTCTTCATGAGGATATGCACCTTGGAAGCACACCAATTTTTTCTTCACAACTGCTCAAACACACAAACATCTTGGCTCTCCAGGCGACGCCGTTCTTCGCCCTGCCTGTGGAGTTGTGTCACTCTGTTCTAGTCAGGTAGAAGGTCTCCTGCTTCCCTCAGGGAGAGGGTCTGCCAGCTGCACAGGCCTTCCTCCAGCAGCGAGGTGGTTCCGCCCCCTCTGCCTGCCCTTGGCAGAGGGTCCCAGTATGGTCTAGCGCATTATCTTCCGACGAAGTCACTGGCCTTGACTTTCCTGCCTTGGGAGGTGTTTTCTTCCCCAAGGGACTCTTCAACCTCTTTCAAATCAGCTGGCCCTGGCAACTCTTTAGATTTGTCTGGATTTTCAGCAGTTTAGGCTGCCCTGAGGGCCCTCAGTTATATAAAGATTTGGGTTATCACCATCATTCAGTCACCAACTACGCTATGCCGAGCACTACTTGACATTGTAGAAAGATGGAAGGAAGGAGGAGAGAGGGAGGAGAATAGGGGAGAAAGGGACAGATAAGTAATAAAAGTCCAAAAAGGTCCATCTTTCCTGCCTGTAAGAAGTTTGTCATCTTTTTGGTTGTAATTAATCATAGCTTAAGACTGCAAATTTCATGAGTTGACTAAACCAGATAATGTAGCTTAAATTTTTGGCAGTAAATTGACAGCAATCAATGAGGTCAGCCAACCCCTCTTAGAGGAGATGTCATTAGCAATGAGTACTTTCAGACCCACATTAATGGTATTAGAAAAGAAAGTGGAAAACTCCTTCACCCAGCTCAAATTCAACTGTGGAGTAGATTTCAGCAAAAAGCATGGATCTAACAAGTTTTTAAAAGATTGTGTATGCAATAATTTTTTTCACAAAAGGAAGGAGGAGGAGGATGATACAAGTTAGAGAAAATATGTGTTTATTCTTTAGCTCTAAGTCCTGGGTTGGAGCTAGAGAGGTGTATGAACTTTGAGGATACCATCAGCCATTGTATTGCCAAAGCAGCAGAGGGTGGCCCGAGTGCTTGGGCCCCTGCACCCACGTGGAAGACCTGTTTGAAACTCCTGGCTCCTGGCTTTGGATCAGCACAGCTCCAGCCATTGTGGCCACTTGGGGAGTGAACCAGTAGATGGAAGATTCTCTCTCTCTCTAAATAAATAAATATTAAAAAAAGAAACCCTGGAAATAGAATAATCAAAAACTGCTGTCTAACATCACACAGCAGGCTAGGGGCGGCCGTGCTCTTAGATACTGCTGAATTTGCTGTCCGCTATAGTCCTGGGTCTTCTGTCACCTCGGGTTTTTTTACACCAGTCATTGCCCATCCCATATGTGTGGGGGGAGAGTTGCTACACTTTAGCCTTGCCACTGTTTCATTTACTGGTAATTTAGCCTACTTTCACATTCTGTTGGAATTATTTTGAATCCTGATTCTGATATTTCCCCTTGGTTTCCATCTGCACATTTAACAAACACAGCTAGTTAGTTTTTATAGGAGGCCACACGGGGTCCTGTGGTAACTCGTGAAAGGCACTACTCCAGGTGGGTATTCACACAGGTTGTGAGGAACACTTTTTGGCTGTTTATTCAATCAGTTTGGGTTCCATACCATCAAATTATCATGTATATGTATTTTTAAAAAAATATATTTATTTATTTGAAAGGTAGTGTTAGCGAGAAAGATGGGTGGGTAGAGAGAGAGAGAGGTCTTCCATCTGCTGGTTCACTCTCCAAACAGCTACACAGCCAGGGCTGGGCCAGGCAGAAGCTAGGGGCCAGGGGCTTCTCCCAGGTCCCCCACATGGATGTGGGGGCCCAATCCCTTGGGCCATCTTTCACTGCGTTCCCAGGTGCATTAGTAGGGAGCTGGATAGAAAGTGGCACAGCTGGGACTAGAACCAGTGCCCATAAGGGATGCCAGTGTTGCAGCTGGTGGTTTAACTCACTGTGCCACAGTGCCAGCCCTCATGTATATGTATTCTTCTGATTTACTGTCCCATTAGCTTGTTTATGATAACTACTTTTAGGAAGCTCTTGGTGTCTCATTGTGGTTGTTCCTCTTAGTTTTCCATTTATAAAAGTAATAAATGGATGCTTGTCAACAATTTTTAAAATAAGTGCAAGGGGCCCAGTGCTGTGGTATAGTAGGCTAGGCCTCTACCTGTGGTTCTGGCATCCCATATGGGTGCCAGTTCAAGTCCCAGCTGCTCCACTTCCAATCCAGCTCTCTGCTATGGCCTGGGAACACAGTGGAAGATGGCCCAAGTCCTTGGGCCCCTGCACCCTTGTGGGAGACCTGGAGGAAGCTCCTGGCTCCTGGCTTCGGATCAGTGCAGCTCTGGCCATTGCGACCAATTGGGAGTGAACTAATGGATGGAAGACCTTTCACTCTGTCTCTGCCTCTCCTCTGTATAATTCTGACTTTCAAATAAATAAATAAATCCTAAAAAAAAAAAAAAGAAATTTAAGATAGCACACCAAGCTTAGGGTGGAAAGTACCATTATGCTCTTTGTTTTTATTTTTTTAAAGATTTATTTATTAGAGAAGTAGAGTTACAGAGAGAGGGAGAGACAGAGTGATATGTCTTCTATCCATTGGTTCACTCCCCAAATGGCTGCAATGGCCAGAGCTGAGCTCATCCAAAGCCAGGAGCCAGGAGCCTCTTCTGGGTCTTTCACACAGGTGCAGGGGCTCAAGGACTTGGGCCATCTTCTACTGCTTTCGCAGGCCATAGCAGAGAGCTGGATCGGAAGTGAGGCAGTCGGGACTCGAACTGGCATTCATATAGGATGCTGGCACTGCAAGCGGCAGCTTTACCTGCTATGCCACAGCGCTGGCCACCATTATGCTATTAAAACTATATATATACTATATATGAAATTTGTTCTGCTTATATGAATAAAAGAATTTTTAAAAAGGATAAACCTACCAAGCTTAAAAGCAATTTGATTGCAATGTCATTATCTTTAACACCATGCTGGGGAAAGTGTTTATAGTCCTTGGTCCTCTGAAGTACTTGGGATAAAAAACTGAGACCCTCTTTTTCATGATATTTTGGGAAATCTAGTATATGAGAACTGGATGCCAAGGAAGAAGGTGGAGAGACCAAAGAAACATGTGGACAAATCCAGTGTAATTTATTTTGGGGGCTGACAGATGCATGGGCTCAGATGGTCAAGAGACAATGGACCCTATGGCCCCAGTCAGCAGTAAGAGCTTCCTCCAGCAAGCTAGACAAAGGTAGCCTGCAGCTAACCTAAATCCACCAGGACTTTCTCAAGAAACATTAACATCGCAGGCATTAGATAAGGGACATTCCAAGATCCACCTGTTAAGACAAGCCCTGCAAGTTATCTTAATGACTTTGTTTTATAAAGTTCGGGATGACCGTTAGGGTAACCCAAAAGGGCAGGATGATGGTTATGTCCAAGATGGCTACAGTCGCATCAAGCTGGATCCTGAAACCTGCTGTGCCTGGAACTGTTACTAAGCTGAGTGCAATGTACGGGGCTCTTACTGCCTCTGTGGCATATTCTCACCCGTGTGTCCTACAGGCCCCCGGTGTTCCATTCATCTGGTCTCTGAGTATGCTGGGCATGGCTGCTACGGGACTGTCTCAGCCCAGATGTGGATGCGGTGGGAATATTTTTCCCTGAAGGCCACTTCTGTCCAGCTAACTCAGTGGACACAGAGATCATTGAAAGGAAGGGATTTGTTTAATTTTATACAACGATTCTCAGCCTCAGGCTTATCCTGATTTTGAAATTCAAGTTTAAATTTTGATTATTCTTCCCAGTAGTAAATAGCATTCAAAATATCATTTTAACAGTATTTTATCATTTAGTTGGATCATACTTCATATTGACACAATTATAAGATTGTTATGTGGTTTTTATTTTGAGGATTGCAAATAATACTATAATATTTTAATTCTTAATTATTTTGTTAATCAATAATTATAACATTAGGGTAAAAAATCTTACCAATGGAACTTCTATGTCAAAGGATAAGACAAATTTTTAAACATATTGCCAAAATTATTTTGAGAAAAAATTTAAACTCTCCCTGAAAATAAACATGCCTTCTTGCTTCCCCTCTCCCATGCTCTCTGATATGGGTATTATCATAAAATCAAAAGAAAAGTTTTAGATTTAATTGATAAAAAATGTTATTGTGCTTTGCTTTTATAATTTAAAATTTCTAGTGAGGTACATTTTCATTTATTTGCCGTTTTCTTTTTTCTTTTGCTAGTTGGAGTTTATGTGGCTCGTTCAGCTGTTTGTTTCTTTAATGTATCTTCTTTAATGTGAGCAAAGCTTTATTTCAACTAGGTGTGAAATAATAGGTCAGAGCCCCTGAGGTCACTAAAGAGCCTCATGAATTCCCTCGTAAAATAAACAAGAAATTATATATATATATATATATATATATATATGTATATGTATATATATATATTTCCAAAAGTTCATGGAAAAAATGGAATGAAAAGTATCAGTTTATTTTAGTACAAAAAATTTTTACTTGAAAAATGTGTATTATGAAAAAGCCATGTGTGGATTTCAATTTTTTTTGCACCAATATAAACTCAGACTTTTCATTCCATTTTTCTTTTTATTTGACAGGTGGAGTTATAGACGGTGAGAGAGAGAAACAGAGAGAAAGGTCTTCCTTCCGTTGGTTCACCCCCCAAATGGCCGCTATGGCTGGTGCTGCACCGATCTGAAGCCAAGAGCCAGGTCCTTCTTCCTGGTCTCCCATGTGGATGCAGGGGCCCAAGCACTTGGGCCATCCTCCATTGTCCTCCCGGGCCAGAGCAGAGAGCTGGACAAGAACCAGCACCCATATGAGATTAACCAAGTGAGCCACACAACAGCCCCTCATTCCATTTTTCTACAAACGTTTTGAAATGCACTCATGTAGATGACTAAGTCAGTCACATCTTCCCCATGACCACTTATGGGAATCCCCACTGTGGTAACTTCACATTGTGCAACACTGATAAACATTTATATAGAACATCCCCAACACTGATTGGGTCACTGCGGAAAACCCACAATGGGTCCACTCCTCCCTCATGCAAAATGCCAGTCACTGACATGGGGGTGGTAGAAGAGGTGTTGATTGCAAAGCACAGAGCCAGGAGCTGGGCAGCTATCATTTAACTCCTGGGGTTCCCCAGGGATCAGGAGTAAATGTTCTTACAGATTGAAGTTGGGTCTGAGATGTGCATGTTGAGTTTGTGTCTAAGTTTGTGCTTGGTCTGCAGTGTTTCTGACTCTCTTTGGGTCGGTTGGAGATATGTGTCCTTTAGGGAATTGTGATGATAGGAAAGTGGGCTTCAGTCTGGAGGCTACAAGTGGGTGGTTGGCCAGTGCCGTGGCTCACTAGGCTAATCCTCCACCTGCGGTGCCGGCACACCAGGTTCTAGTTCCAGTCAGGGCGCCGGATTCTGTCCCAGTTGCCCCTCTTCCAGGCCAGCTCTCTGCTGTGGCCCGGGACTGCAGTGGAGGATGGCCCAATTGCTTGGGCCCTGCACCCCATGGGAGACCAGGAGAAGCACCTGGCTCCTGGCTTTGGATCAGCGCGGTGCGCCAGCCATTGGAGGGTGAACCAACGGCAAAAAAGGAAGACCTTTCTCTCTCTCTCTCTCACTGTCCACTCTGCCTGTCAAAAACAAAAACAAATAAACAAGTGAGTGGTAGTTTTTTTTTGTTCTGGACCTGGAGTTCCTGGAGAAGAAAAAACAGCACATCAAGATGTTACATATTGGAGAAACGGATGACCTCATGCGTTTGGAGATTAAGGGACCTTGTAGGGCCAGCTGCGCCATTCCTTCAGTTCAGTGTGGCCATTTCTGCAAGTGGTGGATCTGCAATTTTAAAAACAGGACAAGGACATTTGAACTCAAGGGAGGAGAGGCTGGGAGACAGGGAGCTGATGGTATGTAGCAGCTAAATCCAAGGCACTGGATGGGGGCTGAGCTTCAAACTTGCGGTTCTCTGTAGTTTGGTTTGCACAATCATGGTCAAAGATTCACAGTCCAACAGCCAAAAATGGTAATTTTAAAGTTTTTTTTTTGTATTTATATATCACAATGACCATAGAATCTGATCCAAATCATATTCTTAGCAACTCATGGTACAAGTTGTTTCAAGGAACATCAGACCCTTTTGGCCAGCATGCTGCTCCCTTTACACTGATTTTTTACCCTTTCTCCTCATTCTTTCCCAGACATTCATCATGTAGATGAGCCTAGTTTCTCTGCCTGAGTCCCTTACCCCTTAATATTTATCACTCCTGCTCAGTTCCTTCCCCCTGGTTTGGGATTGAAGCAAAAAAAAAAAAAAAAAAAAAAAAAAAAAAAAAAAAAAACCACCAAAAAACCAGAAAAGCAAAGGAAGCCGATTAGGCAGGCTTGTACTTTACTTTTGTGCCAACATTTGGAACATGCAGCAGAGCCCAGCAGAGCCTCCTACTAGGGCCTCTACGGCAGCAGGAAGAATGGTTTGTCCCTATATGGAAATCACTCCACACCAGAGAGCTGTTTATTAACCCTCCTGGCCAGTTAACTCCAAGCTCATCACTCGGCCCTGTCACCCTACGCCAGCTCCCCACCTTACAAAGCAGTGGTGGTTCATCCTCTCAAGTGCTGAAGGGCTACTATAAATACCAAGAGAAACATTGACAGTTCTGCTAAGATTCTCTTCCTTCCAGTATCACCAACTGGTTCTTCCTTGTAGATGGAATTAAAGCCCGAATAGCAGTTAGCAGATTTCTTCATGGCAAATCATCCACGGGCCACATCCTTTGTACCAGAGTGGGACTCCCAGGGGATGCTGGCACTCTGTCTGCCCTTGGGCCGCAGTTCAGACATTATCCAAAGCCTTGAGCTGGCCTGGTGATTTATAATTGACTCCTGAAACAATTGTTACTTCCTAATCTTTCTCTCCTTTCACCCTTATCTACCCCCTTTGGTTCCTTCACTCTCCACAGGTACATGATTTCTGTGAGAGTCCAAGATTCAGCCTTTCTGTTCTTATATCTTTGAACCTATGGAACTCATTCATCATGGTCTTCAATATTTACACACAAGGTTTTGATGAAATACTTAGAATCCGTGTGAAGCTGCAAGTTTGCACTGCTTATTCCCAGCCCTCTAAGTGGTATGCGGCCAGCTCAACGGCATGCAGAGGCAAAGGGGACAAATAAATGAGTGTATTCCTCACTTCACAATTCGTGAACCTATTGCATTCCTCACTATGAAAGTTTATCTTTCTTTTTTTTATATTTATATATATATTTTTTTAGACAGGCAGAGTGGACAGTGAGAGAGAGAGACAGAGAGAAAGGTTTTCCTTTTCTGTTGCCCCCCCCCCCCCCGGCCGCCGCGCTGGTGCGGTTCAGCTGGTGCACCGCGCCGATCCGAAGCCAGGAGCCAGGTGCTTCTCCTGGTCTCCCGTATGGGTGCAGGGCCCAAGCACTTGGGCCATCCTCCGCTGCACTCCCAGGCCACAGCAGAGAGCTGGACTGGAAGGGGAGCAACCGGGACAGAATCTGGCACCCCGACCAGGACTAGAACCCTGGGGTGCTGGCGCCGCAGGCGGAGGATTAGCCTAGTGAGCCACGGCACAGGCCTAATGAAATTATTTTATAATAGCCAAAAAAATAGAATAAATACAAAATGCTATCCGTTAGAATTTGTTACATGTAAATTCAGAATTGATACGAGCAAACATTAAAGTGTACAAGAGACTAACCTGACAACTGTCTGCAGAGTAGAGAAAAAATAGTTTCTATTTTAAAAAACAAGAGTTTTCAATAAAACATTTTGATGTACACACTTTTCTTATTGAAATAAAACTAACTAAAATAATTCAAGGAGGAGTCAGTGTTGTGGTGTAGCTGGTAAAGCTGCCGCCTGCAACACAGGCATCCCCTATGGGCACCGATTTGAGTCCAGCTGCTTCACTTTCGATCTAGCTCCCTGCTAATGCACCTGGGAAAGCAGCAGAGATGGCCCAAGTGCTTGGGCCCCTGCCAAGCATGTAGGAGACCTGGATGAAGCTCCTGGCTCCTGGCTTCAGCCTGGCCCAGCCGTGACCGCTGTGGCCATTTGAGGAGTGAACCACTGGGTGGAAGATTCTCTCTCTCTCTCTCTCTCTCTCTCTCTCTCTGTCGCTTCTCTCTCTCTGTTAACTCTGTCTTTCAAATAAACAAATCCATAAAAACAATGATGAAAGAAAAACTTTATGGGAACAAAACACAACTCTGGATGAACATATCACCTTGTAGAAGATTTAAGAAACAAGTGTTAGAACAAACTACACAGTGTGGGCCGCTTACTAGACAGCTGGAGTAAAGAATTTGTGTTTTAATAATGCCCGCGAAATGCTGGATTCTGCTTTAATTATATCCTAGAAGTAATTTCTGCATTTTGCTTAGGCAGTGGCAATCCACAGAGGCCATACTGCCCCCTTAGGAATGTTTTGGAAATGGGAAGTTTTCACTGGGGAGCACTTGCTGGCATTCTGTGAGTGGAGATCAAGGGTGCTATATGTCCCGCTGAGGATGGGAAGGTCTTGCATAATGATTGTCCCACACAACTTCCAAATGTTGTACTAAACTTTCACATAAGTGAAAAAACTTGGTAATTCTCTGGGCGTAGAACTTAACTCTGCTTTACATGTAAACCTGAAGTATTGTTCTATTCTTCACGTATGCTACATTTTTGGAGAATGCTAACTAGCCCAGAAATTGAGGGAAACTGTATTTGGAGTCTTGCCAAGAGCTGCTCATCTCCAGCTCTCAGGTATTCAACAGTCATAACTGACTGTTCATAACTTGTTGGGCAGCAAAACTAAATCTGAGTTGAATTGAAGCTATTTGGAAGATCATGTTACCAACATCAACACTTTCATCATTGTAGACTTGTAACTGTCACATTCCAATGTCAGCATCAAGAAATGGTGTTGACCTTCCCTATCCAAAACGTAGTCTGGGGCTGGCGCTGTGGCACAGCGCGTTAACACCCTGGCCTAAATCGCTGGCAACCCATATGGGCGCCAGTTCGAGACCCGGCTGCTCCACTTCTGATCCAGCTCTCTGCTATGGCCTGGGAAAGAAGTGGAAGATAGTCCAAGTCCTTGGGCCCCTGCATCCATGTGGGAGACACGGAGGAAGCTCCTGGCTCCTTGCTGCTCATCACGGGGCAGCAGGTCCGATAGAGCTCCTCAGGGCCAGCCGGCTGTTACAGCCAACTGGAGAGTGAAAAATTGGATGGAAGACTCTCTCTGCCTATCCTCTCTCTATGTAACTCTGACTTTCAAATAAATAAATAAATCTTAAAAAAAAAAAAAAGTAGTCTGTGGACCAGAGCATTGCAATCACTAACCACCTTGCTAGAAATACCCCACCCCTGACATGGGTAACTTATACACACATCAAAACTTGAGAAGCAGTAGTCCAGTCAATAATTAGATGAAAATTATACTTTTCAGGTAAAAACATTCAGTATGGGTAGTATAAATACCTTACTCCTTTATTACATATAATGTGGTTTGTTAAGAAACTATGTAGTGAGGCATTCTATTTCATTGTAACTTACTTTTATTTCTCCTTTATTTATGGTTAGTATATCTTTGAATTATGAATTCATCTCATTTCTAGATAATGAAGGGAATATTTACAAAGGGTATGTTGTCTTGATAGGGTAGAGGTGATTGAACAAAGGAAAAGATCTAATGGAAGAGAAAAAGACATTCCCTGTGTATAATTTCCATAACAAAAACAATGTTTTATGGAAAAATTGCTTCAGTCTAACCACGATACAGCAGCTGCTTGGGCTGCAATAAAACATGAAATTTGGTATAAGGATATAGAGATAGCTCCAAAATAAATCTACTCATTGCTTTTATCAAAAGCAAGAAGTTCTTACAGCAAAGAAGTTGAAGCTAGACATGCACACATTGTTACAAGATTTCATTGATAAAATGTGATGTTTAATTTCAGATGTCAACTTGACTGCGCTGAAGGATGCCAAGATGCTGGGTAAAATGTTATATCTGGGAATGTTTGTGAGGGTGTTGCTGCATGAGATTAGCCTTTGAATCTGTCAAATGAGGCAAGAAGCAGCTCTCACCAATTTGTGCACCATCCAAACCTTTGCATGCCTGAAAAGAACAAAAAGGCGGAGGACACATGAATTTGCTCGGAGCTGGGACAACCATCTTCTCCCACTCCCTGACATCTGTGCTCCTTGTGCTCAGACCTTGGTACTTGGCTGGGACCTAAACCACTGGTGGGCCAGATTCCTCAGCCTTCGAGCTTGCACTGGGACTGCACTACTAGCATTCCTGGCCTTCAGCTTGCAAACACCAGACTTCTCAGCCTCCGTAATTGCATAAGCCAATTCCTCAGAGTACTCAGAGTAGATTTTCTATCTGTATCTACTTCATTGGTTTGGTTTCTCTGGAGAACATTAATGAATATAGGTAGTATTATAAAGCCCAGATCTTTAAAGCAAACTGTTCACTGCTCTTTTCAGAGACAATGAGCAACTGTGAAAACATTTTGTACAGGGAAGAAGATCACTGGTTATACCATGACACATCCCATGTATGTGTCAGAATTTTCAAATTTAGAGGAACTGTACTTTCTTGTTTTATAAAAAAAAAGTATTCCAAATTCTGTCTTCTTTATGATAACAAGTACTTATTAGTTCTAGGTAATGAAGTAGATTTAAAAAGAACATTGTCCCTTTTAAATAAAAATGTTACTTTAATAAAAGTGGGAGAGTTTCTGCTTTTGAAGGCAACTTAGGCTATGATAGGGCATTCTGAAAGCAGACCTTGGGGCATGCTTTCTTCTTAACTAATTTACTTCTGAAAACATGTGTCACCAATTAAAAACTCAGCTCCAATCACTTTGAAAAGCTTGCAAGTAGACATTTCTAATTCGATTAAAAAGTCTTCCCAGGCAGGCATTTGTCCTAGTGATTAAGATGGCCACATCCCATATCTGAGTGCCTGGGTTCAACTCTCAGCTCCGGCTTCTGACTCCAGCTTCCTGCCAATGCAGATCATAGGAGGCACAGGTGACGACTTACATGATTGGGTTCTTCTTTTCTTTTTTTTTCTTTTTTTTTTTTTACAGGCAGAGTGGACAGTGAGAGAGAGAGACAGAGAGAAAGGTCTTCCTTTGCCGTTGGTTCACCCTCCAATGGCCGCCGCGGTCGGCGCGCTGCGGCCGGCGCACCGCGCTCGTCCGATGGCAGGAGCCAGGAGCCAGGTGCTTTTTTCCTGGTCTCCCCATGGGGTGCAGGGCCCAAGCACCTGGGCCATCCTCCACTGCACTCCTGGGCCACAGCAGAGGGCTGGCCTGGAAGAGGGGCAACCGGGACAGAATCCGGTGCCCCGACCGGGACTAGAACCCGGTGTGCCGGCGCCGCAAGGCGGAGGATTAGCCTGTTGAGCCACGGCGCCGGCCTGATTGGGTTCTTGAGAGACCTGGATTGAGTGCCTAACTCTTGGCTTTGGCCCAGACCAGCTTCTGCCATTGCGGGTATTTAGGGAGTGAACCAGCAGGTGAGAGCTCTGTTTGTCTGTTCACTCCTCATCCCAGGTAAATTAAAATTCTTAAAACAATTTTCCCAACATTAACCCTCAAATGCATTTTGAATCAACTTATTAAAATAATTTTTAAAAGTATAAAAAATGGAATACATCTGATTAGTTAGTAAAATATATTGATCTCTAAGGTACTCCAAGAATTGATTGGGGTGGGAAACTTGTATTTTATTTATTTCAAAGGTAGAGTGACAGGAAGAGAGACATAAAGGAGACTTTTCATTTCCCAAATGACCGTAAGAAATAGGGTTGGGCCAGGCTGAAGCCAGGAGCATGGAACTCTATTTAGGTCTCCCAGGTGGGTGGCAGGGATCCGAGCACTTCAGCCATTTTTCACGGCTTTCCCAGGCACATTAGCAGGGAGCCAGGTCGGAAGTAGAGCAGCCGGGACTCAAACTGGCACTCTCATATGGAATTCTGGTGCCACAGGTGGCAGTTTAATTCATTGTACCACAACACCATCTTGAACAGTTTTTTAAAAGTTTCTTGCTTATATGAAGAGTCTACTCTATTGTGTTTTAATTCAGGTTTACGATACCCTGTCTATAATTCTAAAATCCAAAATCTCTGAAAATCAAAAGTTTTGTTCACAACCTACTTGACAGCAAAACTGAATTAATCTGAAGTTATTTAAAAGATTTTTTCCATGCAATATGCATATTTATGTTTTTTTTTCTACAGCAGTATGAGGTGTTTAATTATAAACAGGTATATGTACACATATATTGTATACGTGTTTAAGTATACATACATATATACTGCATTTACATTTAATTATATATACATGGTACATATGTTTAATTATATGTATGCACACTTCACACATATACTGCATAGCTGTTTATGTAAATAGACGCACACGTGTACAATGTATATGTTTTTTCCTTCATTTTGCAGGGGTGTTCTAGTTCCCAGGAACCTCATGAGCTCACCTGGACCCGAGTGGTTTCTGAGAGATGCTGACATTCTTTGCGGTGCAGGGGAAGGAGAGCTTGCCTGGGCTTACAAACTTGCTCAGTTTGAAGGCGCACCTTTAACACAATGGATTGTGCAAGTGTGAGAAATGATACCAGAAATAGTTGAGCGCAGATCTCCACAGGATGACCTTTCTACTGGAAAATGAAAAATGGTGCAGGGAGATGAAAATGTTTTCTCAGCCCTTTGGCTATTAGCACACATTTGCCAAGAAAATATTTCCAGAATTCTCGGGAGGTTCTAAATTATTAGAAAGCACATGGGCAGGAAGCCAAGTGGTTCTCATCCTGAGTTTTACCATTCTTCCTAACGAGAAACCTTGGCAACAAGCCTTTTCTATTCCTGCTGTTTTAAGTAAAAGCACTTACTGATAGAGCAGACATAAACTCCTAAATCTAGACTAAATTAGGAGGGTGAAAACAAAACAAATACTTGTAGAACACAGTACATGGAAAATGCAAAGTGTTAATATGTAATAAATGGATTCTGATGCCAGATGATTTTGAGACTAAAGGTAGAGAGACTCCAATAGGCACTGCCATTATGAACTAAAAAACTTAGTTGATTGAATGTGTTTACTCAGGTAAAGGGAAAAATTTGCCTTTAATTTCAAAATGGGAGTATGTGTGATACAGGGACCTATTTAATGGTGGTAGAATCAAGCCTATAAGACAAAATTTCAAAAGTTCACGCTTACATTTCATAAACAAATCGAAAAGTTGATTAACTGAATCTTAAACATATAATAGGAGAGTAGGCATTTAGCCGAGCAGTTAAGATGCCCATGTCCCATACTGGGGTATGTGTGACTCTCACTTCCAGCTCCTGACTCCAGTTTCCTGCTAATGCAGACCCTGGGAGGCAGTGGTGATGGCTCAAGTAATTGAGTTCTTGTTGTCCATGTGAGAGATCTGGATTGCGTTCCTGACTCCTGGCTTAGGTCCCAGTCCAGACCTGGCCTTCGTAGGCATTTGGGTAGTGAACCAGTGGATGGGAGCTCCCTCTCTTCTGTCTAGCCACCTCTAAAATAAATACATTTAAAAAAGAGTAACACTAATATAACTAGTTGGTCCCACTGATGCCTTCACTGATTCATTTCCCATTGAACTTTATATTGCCAGAGAATGACAAATGCCCTTGCCAAATAAGGCTTCTGTTGAATATTTGGCTTTCCTTCATGGATGTATTCACACCAAAGTTTGTGCAAAATTTGACCATTTTCAATACTTTCATGAATATCACTCAAGTCTGTGTTTGCTTGGGTCATTGCTTTGTTTTCATGCTCCCACTCTGGCCCCCATTTAGTCAGTTCTTCACAGCAGTCAATGTGACTTTCTAAAACAAAAGGCAGGTCACACCACACTCTTGCCCAAAGTTTTCCATATCAATTAAGTTCAAATTGCTTACCCTTAGGGACTTGCTCTTGCCACCCCATTTTTAATCAGTTTTCTCACCGTCGTCACTTATACCTCCTTACCCTTGCTTCAACATACTACACGCATCCTACCTCCTTGGCCCTGGTACCTCCTGGAATCTTTCCTCAGACATAGGCTTGTTCCTTTTCTTCTGTTCCAATGTCACTTCATCAGAAAAGCTTTCACTGTCAGTATCCCCAACTCTACTTATCTTTTACTTCACCTTGGCTTATATTTTTTCACAGGACTCATATCTTTCTGAGATATTGTACATACTATTTCAGGAGATCAGGCACTTCATTTTTTCTGTTTATACAGTATCCTGAACTACTGAAATAGTACCTGCAATATAGTGGACTTTCATTAATATACAAATGAATACATGCATATTTATATTTATAGTACATCTAAAAGTTGATAATAGGGAATAGAGCCAAGGTGTTTGCTGATTAAGCAGCTCTGGTGAAGACCTCGCTACAGAGACATGAATGTGGACAGCTTGCTACATAAACACTAAGTCACCTTCACAAGAGCTATGGAAGCCAGATGACGTCATACTCAAGTAAGCATCAGGAACTTTCAGGGAACCATGATCTCACCTAAAGAGTAAAATAAGTTGCCAGAAACCAACCATATAGGAATTGAAACTTCCAAATGCTCAGTTGAAGATTTCAAAAAGTTGCTTAATGAAACTCAATAAAATTCAAACCATAGAGAAATAATTAAATATTCTAACAGTGATGTGGCAGAAGGAAGTAATGAAACATAATCAAGCAGAAATCCTTCAACTGAAAAATACACAAAGTGAAATTAAAATGTGCTAGAAGGGATCAGTAGCAGAACAGATCAAACAGAAAAAAGAGGGGATTGGCTTTGAGCACAGTGGGTTATGCTGCTGCTTGCAAAGACAGCATACCATACTGAAGTGCTGGTTCAAGTTCTGGCTGCTCTGCTTCCAATCCAACTTTACGATAATGTGCCTGGGAAGGCAGCAGATGCTGGCCTAAGTGCTTATACACCTGCCACCCATGTGAGAGACCTGAATAGAATTCCTGGCCCAGCCATGGCTGCTGCAGACATTTAGGGAGTAAACTAGTAAATGAAAGATCTTTTTCTGTCACTGCTTTTTTTTTAAAGCTTTTTATTTAATGAATGCAAATTTCATAGGTACAACTTTACGAACATAGTGGTTCTTCCCCCCAGACCCACCTTTCTACCCCACTCCTGTCCCACCTCCTACTCACTCTCCCATCCCATTCTTCATTAAGATTTATTTCTAATTAACTTTATATACTGAAGACCAACTCTATACTAAGTAAAGATTTCAACAGTTTGCACCCCCCCACAACGTATAAAGTACTGTTTGAGAACAAGTTTTGCAGTTAATTCTCATAGTACAACTCACTAAAGACAGAGGTCCTACATGGGAAGTAAGTGCACAGTGACTTCCATTGTTAGTTTAACAATTAACATTCTTATTTACCACATCAGTGATCACTTGAGCCTCATACCATGAGCTGCCATGGCTATGGAAGCCTTTTGTGACCACAAACTCTGTCAGTATTTAGACAAGGCTGTAAGCAAAGTGGAAGTTCTCTGCTCCCTTCAAAGAAAAGTACATCCTTCTTTGATGCCTCCTTCTTTCCACTGGAGTCTCACTTGCAGAAATCCTTCATGTAGGATATTTTTTTTTTTGCCACAGTGTCTTCCCTTTCCATGCCTGAGATGCTCTCATAGGCTTTTCAGCCACATCTGAATGCCTTAAGGGCTGATTCTGAGGTCAGAGTATTACTTAAAGTGATTGTCATTCTATGAGTCTGCTGTCTGTCACTGCTTTTGGAATAAATAAATCTTTGTTTAAAAATGGAAGAAACAATCAGGGGCTGGTGCTGTGGCACAGCAGGTAAAGGCACTACCTGCTGTGCCAGCATTCCATATGGGTGTTGGTTCAAGTCCTGGCTGCTTCTCTTCTGATCCAGCTCCCTGCTATTGCCTGGGAAAGCAATAGAAGATGGCCCAAGTCCTTGGGCTCCTGCACCCACGTGAGAGACTGGGAAGAATCACCTGGCTCCTGACGTTGGATCGGTGCAGCTCCAGCCATTGTGGCCATCTGGGGAGTGAACCAGCAGATGGAAGACCTGTCTCTCTCTCTCTCTTTCTCTATCTCTGTCTCTCTGTCTGTCCCTCTGCAATTTAGATAAAATAAATAAATAAAGGAAAAAAAGAAACAATTAGTGAGCTTGAAGAAAGGCTATTTGAAAATATATACTTGAAGGAGGAAAAAAAAGAAGAGTTAAGAGAAATGAAGAAAGTTTTTGGAAAATATGTAATAGTATGAAATGAGCAAATATTCAAGTTACTGGTATTGAAGAGACTTGAGAAAGCTAAGGGGTAGAAGTCATGTTCAGAGGGGTAATAACAGAAAACTTCCCAAACCTAGAGAAAGATACAACTATTCAGGTAAAGGAAGGTCAAAAGTCACCAGAAAGATTCAATCCAAGTCTACCCCAAGACATACTGTAATCAAAATATCCAAGGTTAAAGATAAAAAGAGGATTCTTAAATCTGCAAGAGAAAAGAAGCAGATAACATATAAAGACATTCACCTATTGAACAACCAATGGTTCAAAAAACCAAGGAAGAAAGTAAAATACTTCTTGAAGCAAATGAAAATGAAAACACAACACACCAAAAATAGTGCCTGCATCAAAAACAAACAAATGAACAAAAAGCCAGAAAGATTTTAAATAAACAATAACTGCTGTATCTCAAGGAACTAAAAAACCAAGAACAAATAAAATCCAAAATTGGTAGAAGTAAAAAAAAAAAAAAAATAGAGGCCAGCATTGTGGCACAGTGGGTTAAATTCCCTTTTGCAATGCGGGCATCCCATATTGGAGTGCTGGTTTGAGTCCTGGCTGCTCTGCTTCCTATAAGGTAGCTTCCTGCTAATGTGCCTGGGAAGGCATCAGAAGATGGCTCAAATACTTTTTCTGCCACCAATGTGGGAGACCTGTATGGAGTTCTTGGCTTCTGGCTTTGGCCTGTCTCAGCCCTGGCTGTTATGGCTGTTTGGGGAGTGAGCTAACAAATGGAAGATGTCTGTTTGTCTCTCTCCTTCCCTCTCTCTCTGTTACTTTGTCTTTCAAATAAAGAAATCTTTTAAAAAAATAAGACTCAGGGCACAAATAAATGACATAGAGAATAAAATAATACAAAAAAATCAATGAAACAAAAACGGCTCTTTGAAAAATAAACAAAATTGAAAAACTCTTAGCTAGACTAACCAAGAAAAAGAGAAAAGTGTCAAATAGATACAATCAGAGATGAAAATGAAGACATTATGATTGAGTCCACAGAAACAAAAAGGATTGTTAGAGATTGCTATGAACAACTATATGGCAAAAAATTTGATGACCTAGAGAAAATGGACAAAGTTTTGGATACATACAGCTTACTCAGATTGAATCATGAGGAAGTAGAACACCTAAACTGACCAACAATGAGTATCAAGATTGAGTAAGCAATAAGAAACTTCTCATCATTGGGCTTGCATTATGGTGCAGCTGGTTAGGCTGCTGTTTGTGCTACCAGCATTCCATAACAGGATACTTTGTTTCTGATATAGTTCCCTGCTATTGCACTTTGGAAGACAGTGGGTGATGGCCCAGGTATTTGGGACCCTCTCTCACCCATGTGGGAAAATAGGATGGAGTTCTTGGCTCCTGGATTTTATCTGTCCCAACCCTGGCTGTTCTGGGTATTTGGGGAGTGAACTGGCAGATGGAAAACCTCCCCAGATGGCTTCACTGCTGAATTTGACCTGTCATTTAAAGAATTACCATGGATTCTAAATTATTTCAAAAATAGAAGAGAAAGGAGTTCTTCCAAATTCATTCTATGAGGCCAGCTTTACCTTGATACCAACACCAATCAGGGACACAACAAAAAAAGCTACAGGCCAAATCCTTGATGAACATACATGCAAAAATCCTCAACAAAATACTAGCAAATCTAATCCAACAGCACTTTAAAGAAATCATTTTCCATGATTGGGCGGGTGTTATCCCAGAGATGCAAGAATGACTCAACATATACAAATCAATAAAAATGTGATACACCACAATTTACAACAGAATGAAAGACAAAAATCAAATGATCATCTTCAAAGATTCAGAAATGGAATTGGATAATATACAGAATCCTCTCATGATAAACCTCTGACCACATCAGGTCTAGAAGGAACACACCTAACACATTTAAGGCCATATATAACAAGACAACAGCTAACATCATGTACTTTAGGGAAAAGCTGAAGAACATGACAAAGATGCTGACTATTACCACTTCCATTCAACACAATACTAAAGATCCTAGCTAGAGCAATTAGACAAGATAAACAAATAAAGGGCATACAAGTTGAAAGGGAGAAAGTCAGACTGTCACTGTTTGCAGATTACATGATTTAAAAAAAAAATAGTTATTTGACAGAGAGAAAGAGAGAGACTCTTTCTTCCTCTGGTTTACTCCCCAAATGGTCACAATGGCTGGAGCTGGGCCAGACTGAAGCCAGGAGCCAGGAGCTTCTTTTGGGTCTCCCACATGGGGTGCAGAGGCCCAAACACTTGGGCCATCCTCTGCTACCCTATCAGGTGCACCAGCAGGGAGATGGATTAGAAGTGGAGCAGCCAGGACCAAACTGGTGCCCATATGGGATGCCATCGCTGCAGGTGGAGGCCAAACTTGCTATGACATGGCAACAGCCCCTGATATGATCTTATATATAGAAAACACCAAGGTCCACCAAAAAGTTGTTAGAATAAACAAATTCATCAAAGTTGCATGAGGCAAAATCAATTACACACCAATAGTGAATCATTTGAAAAAGAAATCAAGAAAGTTACCTCATTTTCAATAGTTATTAAAAAAAAATACCTGGGAATAAATTCAACCAAAGAGTTGAAATATTTCTTTCTTTCTTTTTTTTTTTTTGGACAGGCAGAGAGGACAGTGAGAGAGAGAGACAGAGAGAAAGGTCTTCCTTCCGTTGGTTCACCCCCCAAATGGCTGCTGTGGTCGGCACTCCGAGCTGATCCGAAGCCAGGAGCCAGGTGCTTCTCCTGGTCTCCCATGTGGGTACAGGGCCCCAGGACTTCGGCCATCCTCCACTGCACTCCTGGGCCACAGCAGAGCTGGACTGGAAGAGGAGCAACCGGGACAGAATCTGGTGCCTTGACCGGGACTAGAACCCAGTGTGCTGGCACTGCAGGTGGAGGATTAGCCTATTGAGCCAGCCAAGGTGAATATTTCTACAATAAAAATTATAAATCAGTTATGAAGAATGAATAGACATTAAAATGTGAACAGTACCCAAAGTGATTTATGGACTCGATTGCAATTCTTATCAAAATCCCAATGGAATTTGTCACAGAACTAGAAAAAAAAGTGCTAAAATTTGTACTGAACTACTAAGGACCCTAAGTAGCCAAAGTGATCTTGAGCAAAAAGAATAAAACAGGAAGCATTATACTACCTGACTTTAAAATATATTATGAAGCTTATCCTTATGAAGTAATTAAAATGGCATGTCATATTGGTATAACAACATATCCATAGGCCAGTGGAACAGAATTTAGATGCTAGAAGTAAACCTTTGCCTCTGGAGTCAGCTGACTCTTTGAAACAGATGCTAAGAGCATACATTGTAAAAAATATAGTCATTTAAAGAAATGGTATTGGGAAAAATTATATATACACATACAGAAGAATGAAGCCAGACCTGCGTCTCTGACCATTTTCAAAAATGAGTTCAAAAATGCATTGAGGATCTAAATGTGAGATCTGGAACTTGTAGACTACTAAAAGAAAACATGGGGAAAATACTTCAAGGACACTGGGGCAAGTATTTTCTGGATCAGACCCCAAAAGCAAGAAAATAAAAGCAAAAATAAATGGGATTTAAAAAAATCAAACTAAAGAGTTTTTACAAAGCAAAGGAAACAATCAACAGAGCAAATAGGTAACCTATGGAATGGGTGAAGATATTTGAAAACTATACATCTGACAAGGGGTTAATATTCAGAACATATAAAGAACTCAACAACTCAAGAGCACACACACACACACACACAAAAAAAAAAAAAACCCCAAAGAATCTAATTTAAAAATGGGCAACTGGCCGGCGCTGTGGCTCACTAGGCTAATCCTCTGTCTGCGGCGCCAGCACCCCAGGTTCTAGTCCTGGTTGGGGTGCCAGATTCTGTCCCAGTTGCTCCTCTTCTAGTCCAGCTCTCTGCTGTGGCCTGGAAGAGCAGTGGAGGATGGCTCAAGTGCTTGGGCCCTGCACCCGCATGGGAGACCAGGAAAAAGCACCTGGCTCCTGGCTTCAGATTGCCCTAGAGGCCATTTGGGGGGTGAACCAACGGAAGGAAGGCCTTTCTCTCTGTCTCTCTCTCTCTCTAACTCTGCCTGTCAAAAAAAAAAAAAAAAAGGCAAAAGATCTAAACAGACATATCTAAAAGGAAGACATGCAAATGGCCAAGAGGTACAAGAAAAAATGCTCAATATCGGTAATCACCAGGGAAATACAAAGCCAAACCATAATGAGCTGTCACCTCACTCCAGTAAGATTGGCTTTACTAAACAGACAAAAGCAAAAGTACCAGTAACGATGTGCAGAAAAGGAACCCTTGCCTACTGTTGGTGGGAATGTTAATTAGTACAGTCACTGTGGAAAACAGTGGAGGTTCCTTAAAAAATGAAAAATAGAATCACCATAAGATCCAGCAATCCCACTTCTAGATATGCATCCAAGGGAAATGAAATTCATCTGTTGACGAGCTGTCTGCTCTTCTCTGTTTATTATAGCACTGGTCACAACAGCTAGGAAATGGAAGCAAACTAAGTGTCCATCAGCTGATGAATGGATAGGGGAAGCGTGGTGCATGTATACAGTGAGAGGTTACTCAGCCATCAAAAGAATGAAATCTTGTCATTTGCAACATGGATGGAACTGGAGGTCACTATGTTAAGTGAAATAAGCCAGGCACAGAAAGACAAAAATCACATGATCTCACTCATGCATGGAGTCATAAAAAAACAGGTGCTTTCACAGAAAGTAAAAACATTATGGTGGTTACCAGTGGCCAAGGAGGGAAGGAGGGAGAGAGGGGGATGAGTGAAGGCTGACTTATGGGTACTAGGTTATAGCTAGATAGGAGTAAGAAATTCTGGGTTCTGTTACACAGGTAAACACAGATAATGTTAATTTAGTGTATATTTCTCTATTAATAGGAAACTAGAAGGTAGAATTTTTGAATGTTCTCACTGTAAAGAAATGTTAAATGCCCGAAAGAATAAATCTATTTACCTTGATTGGATATTATGCAGTGTATATATGTATATAGTATTACATAAATATGTACAAATTTACAAATGACTGTTAAATTTTTAAAAATGAATAGTTGATAGAAAATAGCAATAAGTCTGTAAAAATATTTTAGGTTTGAAAAACATATTTAGTTTTTATTTTGGGCTTGTAGAACCATTGCTTTTTTGAGTTATTTTAACTTTTAAAATATTATTTATTTGTTTGAAAGGCAGAGTTAGAGAGGGAAGGAGGGAGACAGAGAGAGAGAGAGAGTGAGAGAGAGAGAGAGAGAGAGAGAGATCTCCCATCTGCTGGTTCATTCCCCAAATAACCAGAATGGCAAGGGCTGGGCCAGGCCAAAGCCAGGAGCCAGGAGCTTTTTCTAGATCTCTTTGTTGGGTGGCAGGGGCCCAAGGACTTGAGCCACTTTCTGGTGTTTTCCTCAGGTATTTTAGCAGGGAACTGGATGGGAAGCGGAGCAGCTGGGACTTGAACCAGTGCCCATATGGGACACTGGTGTCACAGGCTGAGGCTTTATTGGCTACCACAATAGTGGCCCCACTTAAGGTAATTTTAAAAAAATTCGTTTGAAAGGGAGAGAGAGAAAGAGAGAGAGAGAGAGAGAGAGAGAGAGAGAGAGAGAGAGAGATCCTACAGCTGAGGCAGGCCAAAGGCAGGAGTGGGAAACTCAAACTGGGTGGGTGGCAGGACCCCAACTACTTGAGCAATCGCCTGCTGCCTCCCAGAGTACACATTCACAAAGCTGGAATGGAGAGTGGCACAAGGACTTGAACCCAGACGCTCTTCACGTGGGATGCAGGTGTCTCAAGCTGCATCTTAACCAGCATGTCGAATAGTTGTCCCTTGAGATAACTTTTTTACTGGGTAATTTATTAATTCCTTCAAAATCATTTATTTTTACATAGGACTTAAAAAAAAACACTTATTATGCCACATATTCAAAGAGAATGGGTTCCAGCCCCCGAGGTTCCTTTTCTTTGGTTGTGACAAAGTGGGCTTCTCTGGGTGCCGCAGGCTGGCGCTTTAGTTGAACCCAGGAACCTTTCTGTTTGGCTTCCTTCGTTTTCTGATCATTTTCCTTCACAGGTTTCAGGACGCTATCCTGGCACTTAAACTATTTACCAGGCGCAAGAGGCGTACTAATGCTCTTGGCAAGAAACTTGCCCTTAGCATGTTTACAACAGTGCCAGCAGCATGTGAAGTCATACTGTAGCCTCTTACAGGTTTGCCCTGGTAACATGTATAGGGCATTTTTTTAAAGATTTTATTTTTTTGAGAGGTAGAGTAACAGAGAGAGAGACAAAGAAAGGGCTTCCATCCACTGGTTCACTCCCCAGTTGGCTGCAACTGCTGGAGGTGCACCCATCTGAAGCCAGGAGCCAGGAGTTTCTTCCTGGTCTCCCATGCCAGTGCAGGGGCCTAAGGACTTGGGCCATCTTCTACTGCTTTCCCAGGCCATAGCAGAGAGCTGGATCACCACAGTGCAGGCCCTGGGCATTTCTTTTTGAACAGTATCCATTTCCTTGATGTCTACAATATCACCTTCATTGTAGATAAACACGTGTGTGGCCAAATCAACAACTCCATGTTTCCTAAAAGGCCTGGAGAACATGTATTGGGTGCCTTTCCTCTTTCCCTTTGTGCTCATCATCTTGGTGAATTACTGGAAAGTGGCAGTTCCGGCTGAAAAAGTGACTTAATTCTTTTGGAAACTGAATGCAGTTCCATTTATTGTTCTTTTAACAAAATTGTAGCAACCAATTAGCCTATAATTGAATTACTCTAGGCAGATGTTCATTTTATAATACCTTTTTGCATATTTGCTTATTTAATCATCACACTAAATTGTAGAAATGCTCAAATCCTTGCAATCGAGTCCAATTCCAAAAGGCATGTAAACCCTGAAGACTCTGTACGGGGTAAGTGTTGTAGCCCAGTGAGTTAAATTGCTGCTTGAGACACTACATCCAATGCTGGAGTGCCGATTTGAGTCCTTGCTACTACACTTCCCAGACAGCTTCCTGTTACTGCATCCTCGGAGGCAGCAGATGCTGGCTCAAGTGCTTGGGTCCCTGCTGTCCACGTGGGAGACCACGTTGGAGTTCCAGGCTCCTGGATTTGGCATGGCCCAGCCTGGCTGTTGGGGGCATTTGGAGAGTGAACCTACAGAAGATTTCTCTCTTTTTTTAGTGACTCTGGCTTTCAAAGAGATAAAAATACTAGATAAATATACCTCTAAAAAAGAGGAACTACTGTATAGAGATATTTTAAGTAAGTGATGAAGTAGGGAGAGTCAGTTTCCTTTGGGCCTGGGGATTCAAAGAATCCTCCAGGGCCGGCACCATGGCTCACTTGGTTAATCCTCTGCCTGCAGCGCTGGCAACACACATGGGCACTGGGTTCTAGTCCTGGTTGCTCCTCTTCCAGTCCAGCTTTTGGCCCGGGAGAGCAGTGGAGGATGGCCCAAGTGCTTGGGCCCTGCACCCGCATGGGAGACCAGGAGAAGCACCTGGCTCCTGACTTCGGATCGGCACAGCGCTGGCTGTAGTGGCCCTTTGGGGGGTGAACCAACGAAAGAAAGACTTTTCTCTGTCTCTCTCTCTCACTGTCTATAACTCTACTTGCTAAATAAAATAAATAAATAAATAAATAAAAAATCCTCCTAGGGATTGGCTACCAGGGCCTGAGGAGACTCCTCCTCCATTGGAGTGGCATCAGGGTGGGCCTTTCTGTCACATGGCAGGCAGCCCACAAGAAAGCGGGGCTGGGGGAAGTTATGAAACTTATGAATGGCCCGCAGGAAGCAGAAATGAAGCTACACAAACACAATGACACTCTGTTCCTCATTCCCCCTTGAGAGTTTTGGTCTTAGCCACTGTCGTTGGACTCACTAACTACACTGCTCTCATCTTTTACCCTGTCCCTGATATAATGGCTGGAGATAAAATGTCATGCTCTCTACTCTGTGTTTCCAGAGAAACGTGTGTGGTGGTTAGTGCATGGCCATTGATAACCTCGCAGTTTGTGAATGAATGAAGGAATGAATTGAATGGTGGCTAACAGGGGTACTGGCCAGTGGACTGGAGGAGTCAGGAGTCATGCAGATTGTGTTAGAGGATTCTTGGGGATAAGCAAGGGTGTAGTTTCTTGGCGTCTGAAGGAAAGGGCGTCAGGAGCTCACAGAACCAGGTGGGGGGCGGGGGAGCAGCAGGAACCAAGGACACGCCAAAATATTAGGAAAAAAGGCACACAGTAGGAAACAGCCCCTGGCTGGACACCCTGGTCAGGGCAGAGCTGTGGCTGGAGCTGCTGCAGTCCCAGCACAGCTGAACCGACCTCACACGTGACCATCTCCCTCATTCCCCGTGATCTGGCCCACCTGGCACACAGGGTAACTGGAGTGGTGGCAGGAATAGACAGAGATCTGCCTTGACAGGTACTGCCTGAGACTGCCCTCTTGCCAGGACTCTGCCCATTTCAGGGGAGGCAATTTTCTATAACAGAATGGAACTGTCAGAAAAGGTGGTGGATGCCAGTACCCCAGAAGGCCCCGGGTGAGTAGGATGGCAGTGTAGGTATAAAATGAACCGTGAGGGGAATTCTGGGGGAGCCCCGCTGGTGTGTAAATGTTAGAGAACAGGGCTGTTTCTACTGAAAGCTTCACTGCAAAGGAATAGCAGGGTAGTAATTCACCACAGGAAGCACAGGTAGGGGACGGGAAGAGGTCATTCGTAGTAGACGGTTCCAGTAATCAATAAACAGAAAAACAGGTTTCAGCATTACTGGTTATCAAAGATATGCTCATTAAAACAAAATATGATTTGACCCATCACATTTCCAAACGAGAAGCAAGATAGTACTGAAAGTTACTTTCTGCAGTATCACACAGAGCCTCAAAAATGTTTATAAATGCTGACTCATATTCTCACTTTTAGGAGTCTACCCTAAGAACTTAGAGATCTTGACAAAGATCATATATCTACAGTGTTTATTACAGCATTACTTGTAAATGGCAGAGAAGTCTGGAGATAGCCAAAAGGCCATGAACAAATGAACAATAAATGACTTTAACTGTAATTCAATCATTAAATTATATTTTAAAGAAACTTTAATGACAGTTTAACATACTCCATTAATAAATAATTCAGTGACATAGCAGGATTCTATACTCTCTGTCATGGTGTTAATTTTGTAACATCCTTTTATACACAGAAGAACATAGAATGGAAATACCCAAAATGTTAACCAGGCGCTCCTACGTAGGGGTTCTAGGTGATTTTAAACAGATTTTTTTCCCCTGCTTTCCCCAAAGCTTTGTATCTGTGTGAACTATAAATGTAAACATTTAAAAATGCTATAAGAAAAGATAAAAATTTAAAAAAGGAATACAAACAGGTCAAATGCATTTTGAGGTGGCTGTGTAATAGGATCTATCTTTTTTTTTTTTTTTTTTTTTTACATCTCTGTGGGTATGAAAGATATAGGCCAAACAAATGAACAGTTAACAAAGCTGGGAGGTGAGGGGGATAATTACATACAGGATCCTGCTACTCTGTACCTACATTCACCTCACAGGGCATCTTCCTGTTTAGCCTCCCGTCCCAGGGAAGCAGAAGCTGAGCTACTGTGAAGGCACTTAAATAACCTTATTTCTAAGGCTCCTCAATAGAAAGACCCAGGGCTGTAGCTAGTGCCAAATGTTTTACTAATCACTTTTGAGTGAGGAATGCAGCTTTATGGGCTGCCGCCTCTCGAACTGAAGGTGTAATAACTTCTAGGGACAAGCCTGCAAGAGTGCAGTTACTCGTTCGCATAAAACCTATCACATCATCTGTGACTAATAAAACTAGAGAAAGGGGAGTGTTCAGCCTTTCGGTAACATGCTTGTGCTAAGCTTGCCAGAGGGCCCTGTGCTTAATCGTAAAAATCTGTCAGTACCCCAGGATTCAAAAGGCATCCATCAGATCTGTCGGCAAGGAGGGAGTGACGGCTGTGTGACTCGTCCATCATTGGAAAAGATGTGCTCAGGACAGAAAAATGTAGTGGGGCGGGGGGAAGGGGCGAGCCAAGTGCAGGTTACAGGAAAACGGAGTTGCAGACTGGAATTTCACGCCCCTCCTCTCCCTTGGACTGCACGCCGCCTTTTCAGTTTTATGCAGCCCCATGTGTGCAGTGAGACGTTATGGAAGCCGGCCAGCCTGGGCGGTGGAGCACACGGCCCACGCTGTGAGCACGGCGGTGCGCGGGAAGGCCGCGCGTTTCGGTGGGGTGCAAGATTGTGTCACTTGGCCCGGACTGGACGGCTGGTGCTCCTTTCCTTAATTAACACTTTCAGGGGACGAAACCAGCACAATTGCTGTTCGGACAGTTCGATGGGGGGAGGGAGGTGTAATGGGAATTTTCCAATTCTTGCTCTTGGTCCCCCCCTCCCCCCATGCTAAGACGTCCGAATGACATCCAGCTATCGAGACCTCAAGACACAAATTCCCGTCCCCGGGGAGTCTAGACGCCGGCTACTTCGCCGGTCCGAGCCAGTTTTCTTACCTGTAGAGTGGCAACAACACCTACCCGAGGGAGTCGCAAGGAGTCTCACAAATGCCATGAACAGAGCTCCTACGCCTTAGCTAAAGCACCCCGGGCAAGAAAGCTCGCCTTTCGGCCCGCCCTTCGTGGCTACCAGCCGCGAGGATGGGGGATACAGGCAAAGCCCCCCAGCCACCCAAACGCCAGGGGCAGAGGCCCAGCCGCGGAGCCCGCCCGCCTGTCCCGCCGGGCCGCCAGCCTGCGCCGGGCCGCCCCGGCACCGCGTCGCCCCACCCCCGCACAGCCCGGGCGAATCCGCGCCGTGGGTTCCGGGCGCCGGCGCCGCGCCGAGCGCCCCCGGGCCCGCCCTCGTCGCTCCCGAGCCTCCAGCGGTGCCAGCTACGCCCGAGCCCCGGGAGCTCGCAGCCGCCAGCGCGCAGGTGCCCGCGGCCCCCTCGCCCTGCAGGTAGGCGCCGCGCGCGGGCGCAGCGGCTCGCGGGGCTCCCACGGGAGCTGGCTTGCCGCTGCCCTGGCCCTCCGTCGCTCCTCCCGCTGGCCCGCGCAGCCAGGCCGCTCCTCGCCCGACTTGGACGGGGCCTCAGCGCCGCGTGGGCGGTGGACTGCCGGGCAGCCCCCGGCCTCCGGCGGACGCCACGAGATCCCGTGCTGACAACTTGGGCGCGCGCGCCTGCGGGGGGCTGGCGGCTGCGTGCGGGCGGAGAATGGGGGCGTGCCCTGCAGGGTGCACCCCGACTCGCGCCGCCACAGGGCCCCCCCTGGGCGTCCAGCGCGCTTGGGTTAGCGAGCCCCGCGGCATGACAGGGATAGGGGCGCGGTGGCACGAGCATCCTGGACGGACCAGGAAGTGCCAGGTCCCGAACTTCAGCGGCCCTGGAGACGCCGGGCTGGGGTGAACTGCGGGCTGGCAGTGGGGTGTGTGCTCAGAGCCTGTTCTCACGGCACTCGGGTCTCAGATCCAGGCGTGCCGTCCTCCCAGCCTTGGGTGAGATTGTGTGATGCCGGGACCCTTGGTGCAGAGCTGTGTATACTTCTCCTAATCTCCCATAGTGCTTTCTTTACTTCCTCCATGAAGCGCTAAGCGCAAGTCGATTTTTAAGGACACCAGGAGTTTCCGCGTTTGATCATCCCCTGGGTCTAATCCCCAGAATGGGGAGTTCGCTTCGCTTTATTGGGCGGCCGCTAACTTTAGATAACCCCTTGTGGGCCTCCCAGGGCCTCTGGGAGCAGGAACCCAGAGCACTGTGAGATATGTTAAATGGATTAGATGATGGTGCCCTGGAAATGTCCAGGAGAGGAGTCTACAGTTTTGAGCCGTTAACAGACGCCGCATTGATCCACTGCCCACTTGAATAAGCAGCTCTTTCAGCGTTAACTTAGGAGGTGTGCGACAAGTGTGAGGGCAAGCGCATCTGTACAAAGCCTTGCAGCCTGAGTTTGCAGGCAGCCTGTAAGTGTTTTTTGAGGGCCTTTCATTATATACGCTCCCAGCCTGTCTTCTCAAGATCTAGTACAACTCACGATCCAGACTTAAAAAGTATGCCTTGTGAAGACTTTGAGGGGGCCTGTCTTTTCCGAGAGATTTATGAACCTTGGTGCTTAGGACTGTGTAGGGCTCATTTGGTTTTGCTGATTCACTTATATAGCTAGTGGTGGGGAACCCTGCTCCTTGGAAGTTTCCAATGACTTAGTGTGTGTTCCTTATAGTTCTAAAGTTCATTTTCCTTTAGTTCTTCCAGGGTCTTTTTTTAAGCTTTTTTTTTTAAGTATGCTTTTATTGTAAAATGTACACCACCTACAATTTCCCATCTTAGCTGTTTTTAAGTGCACATTTCGTGGCATTAAATACATTCGCATTGTTTTGCTTGTGTCACCATCACCCAGCCACAAGACACTCTTCTTTGTATACACCATTTGAATGATTGTATTGCAGTTTGAGTTTTCTTACTGTGCAAGGCTTGAGGTTTTCTCATGGGTTTAGAGGAACAGCTGCTTTTAAAGAGGGTGGGTGAAGATAAGCCTGTGAGCTGGTTAGGATTGTATAGAAGAATGCTTGGAGGGTTAGCTATCAGCCAAAAGGAATGGCAAGAAAACTGTGGACAATTTCCTGCCCTGCATATCTAACAGAAACTACAATGGACAGTTTTGTCTCCTTCAGTCTGTTTAAATTATGCTTGAGCTTGGGAGGTGGAGCCTTTTCCTTAACTAGAAGTGAGTTTGATCCAGCTGGCTGCTAGGTATAACAATTTCCTGTCCACCATGGGTATTTACTAAAGATGGATGCTGGAGTATCCAGCAGGTAGGATCTGGCTCCTAGGCTGAGTCACTGCAAGGCCTGTTTTTATGTTTACAATCCTCAAGTCTTAGCACCACAAAATAAAATTTATTTGCTAGGGTGCGGTCAAAAGCTATTGCAGGGTTAAACTGAGAAACGTATAATCCAAGTTTCCTGTGAACCCGTGACGTTTTTGATTAGTAAGGGATTTATGCAAATGTGGGAACACATTCCGATGTGTTTGCTTCTGGAAATTCACAGCGCAGTGTCAAACCTGGATCCCAGATGTGGCTAGTGCAGGGTGATTAAACAATGTCTAACATATAAGTGTTTCATAGAATCCCCATTTTTTTTCTTTCTGTTGTGAAACTCCTAATTTTTAAATTATTGAACAGACTTGGGACAGAATCAAATCAGCTGTTTGTGGAGAAATACACACAGTACATACACTGTATCAGGCACTATTCTAAGCATTTTACAAATGTGACCATATTGAATGCTCCAAACAACCCTGTTTAGTAGGTGATCTTATTATCTGGATTTTGTAGATGAGGCATTTTGATGCATAGCCAAACCATACAACTGGCACATGGCAGTGCTGGGGTCCCAGCCCAGGCAGTCAGAACACAAGAGTTTTGGCATTGGTATCTCTCCAAAAAGACACAACCTGTGGTTATATCTCTCTCATAAATGCCCTTTTATTTATTTGTTCTTTTTTTCAGGTTCTGTATTTCTGTTTGGTTCTTGTTTCAGCATAAGTAACGTAACCTAATTACATGATACAGCTGCTTTGTAGAAAAGCATGGTTTTGTCCAAGGATGGGGGTTATGTCTACCCTGGGAAGGTCCTGGAGACCCCGCTACTGGCCAGGCCTTCCCTCTTGGCTGTGAGGAGATTGAGACAAAGGATCCTGGGTGTAGGGGCAGGGGAGGCCACGAGTGCATTTAGGAGGGAACAGGTGGCATTTGTCAGTCAGGAGGAATGTGTTCAGTATTTAACTATCACTTTGACCACACTAAATAAGGGCCCACGGTATGTGAGCCGTGGGGAGAGCAGACGCTCCCTGGGACTGTGGGCCGTGGAATCCCGGGGCCCTTGCCCAGTTGCACTTATCCCTGAGATCTGGGGATTCCTTCCGGATGAGGGGACTGTTATTCTGTACTCAGTTATTTTTTGATCTTTTTGGGGAACTTTGGAAAATTTCTGATGCACAAGTGAAAATTAGCAAAAGCCAATGGAAATAAAAATAATTGCATTTAGTCGGTTGGGGGTGGGGAGAGAAATTTCTAAGAGTGAAAACTTAGAAACCTCATATTAAGAATCTGAAAGTAAGGGTTCAGTATTCAGCAGTGACATTTTTGAGTGTGGACTTTTACTGACAGTACATTTGGATAAGGGGGAATAGGAATAGATACTAGGAAAAGGAAAGCAATTGGGTAGGGGAGGCAGGGGCAGGAGTTGCAGAGAGACAGCAAACAATTTCTGTGTGAGAAGACCTGGGCTTGGTGTGTTACCTCTAGACAAAGCCATCTAAATGCCAAGTATGTTGAAAATGTTTCCCTTATGTTGAAGCAATCTTAATGTGGTTGAAGTCATTGCAAGTTAACGATCCGTGGGGACAATAAGATACTAGGGGATTCTTGGCCCCGTGTGTTAGTCCAATTCCTGTTACTTTACCTAAGATACCCAAGAAGAGTTTATCACACTTCACAGTTTGAGTTTACAAGATCCCACAGCCCCATAGTTCTGTGTCTGGTTAGACTATGGTGGAATATGGTGGGTGTGTTGGCAGTGATCTCAAAATGAGCCAGAAAGCAAGAGATAGGAACTAGGCCAAACTTGACCTGAAGCACTCAAACTTCTCCTGAGAGCTACCCTCCAAGGGTACACCTCTGGTGACCCACGACCTCCCATCAGCCCCATTTCTCAGACGCCTTCTTGAGCTCAAGTCTCCACCCCTAGCCCATCAACCATTAACATGAAGACATCAGTTTAAACAGTTGCATGAGTTTTGAGATGACAAATCCTACACACCTCCTTGGGCTCTTCACAAAAAGCTAGTCTAGTGTGGCTTATCATGCTTGTTTATGATTTCAGTGTTTTAAATTAGCATGCAATAATTATCCATACTTGTGGGCTACCGGGTAACAGTTTGGTTCATGTATACAGTGCATACTGATGAAATTGGGGTCATCAGCGTTTCTGTCTCCTCATTTCTTCATGTTTAGAGCCATCGGACTCCCGTCTTCTCATTCTTCATAAAATATAGCCTTGACTGTTATGAATTTGTCACCCCCGGGTGCCGGTGAACCCCAGAGCCATACTTTGGTGGTTTGCACTGCCTTTGTACAGATGGATTTTATATGCTCTTCTAGCATGATATTAGAATCCTGGGTTTGCAGTGAGAAGGTAAGGTCCTTGAGGTGGCCGACTGTGTTTTTGTGTCTGGTATACAGTGATACGATAGATGTGAGCAGAATACAAAGATGAATTTAATGAATAAGGGAAGTGATGTGGTTCATTGTATTCAAGATATACAGATATTCCCAGAAAAGCAGATTTTTTAGGGTTAAAGTTACTTATTTGTTCCACGGTGCCATTTAACTCCTGTATTCTTAAAAATAAGTTTATGGGCAGAATGGAGAGTCTGATATTTTGGATTAGCATCTGCATTCATTTCCTTGGTCTTTCTCTGCAGTACTTTTTGCCCACATGTGTGACAAAGGAGTTCTCTGAAATAAGCTGGCTTAGTAGGCAGCAATGTGCAGGACTGTGAGGATGGAGGAAAATGAAGCCTGTGAAATGCATGGAGTCTGGAACATAGAAATGATCCGATCAGTGTGAGGCTTGCATGGTTTCACACACCATCATCCCCTCCTTGGCCCATGTCCAGTAGGGACAGCATTCATGAAAACTAAGCCAACTGGGATTTGTGCTGGGGTATACATTGAGATGAGATCCAGTGGGAATACAGGCAGAGACATTAATTTTGTCCAGGAGGAATTCTTGAGTAGAGTGGGATTCCATGAGACCCGATGAGTAGAAAGTAGGAAGTAGGAAGGCTTCTGGGAGCAGAGCTGGTTACCATCAGAGACAGTGAATTGTTTGCCATGGATAGTTGTTCTTGTGGAGTACATGTTTTGAGTTCAGCCGGAAATTTGATTTTTTAAAAATTCATAAGCATAGCATTTAATAAGCGAAGCATTCATTACCCTTTACCAGAAGTTGCATCTAGAGAATTGCATCTTTATGTTTTTAATTTTGATTATTTATTTGAGAGAGAGAGAGATGGGCTGGGAAGGGAGGAGAGACAGAGAGAACAAGCAAGCACACACACACACACACATTTCTCTTTACTGTTTGATGCAATGATGATCAGGGCTGGGCCAGAGCCAAGCAGGGAGCCAGGAATGCAACCCTGTTTCCCACCTGCGTGGCAGAAACTCAATTACTTGAGCCATCACCATACCTTCCATAGTCTGTCTTGGCAGGAAGCTGGAATGAGGAGCCAGAGCTGGGAATTGAACCCCGGGTACTCATCCTAGGGGAATCTTAACCACTGTACCAAACACCCGCCCCTAGTGGTATGTTTTTAAGATGTCATTGGCATTAAGAAGCAATAAGAGGTACTTCCAAGGTGAGTGTGAATTAGCTCATGCCACGCTGCAGAGGTACCCCTGCCATCGCATTCTTTAGCATCACATTCAATAGGGGGAGGGTCTCGCTGGCACTGGCAGCTTTATAGCGCTGTGCCGAATACACAGATGTACCTGTGAACTGTGGCTGTAGCACTGACTGGCAAGGACCCGAAGCAGCACTCTTCACACTCTTGTTTTTGAAAAGTTGGAGTTATTGTTCTCCTTCTGCGCCCCACCCCCTTTCTGAATGAGCTCTTCTGTGACACCCCAGGGTGTACAACACTGAGAGCTGCTGGTGAGGGGTCCCAGGTGAGCAGTCAGTAGCTGCTTCCTCTGCCTCCCCTCCTGTCAGCTTCTGGTAGCAGTCCCCCCCCCCCAACCAGCTGGAGCAGATGAGAAGACACCTGTACACTCTCCTTCTAGGGAAGAGAAGACTGAGACCTGGAAGTGGGCAAAGAACGGCAGAAAACTGTCTTTTTAAGGCCTTTGCAAGTGGCACACTCAAGCTGGCTCACCCTGTGATGTTTTAGATTTTTAAGAATTTTGTGGGCCGGCGCTGTGGCTCAACAGGCTAATCCTCCGCCTTGCGGCGCCGGCACCCCGGGTTCTAGTCCCGGTTGGGGCGCCGGATTCTGTCCCGGTTGCCCCTCTTCCAGGCCAGTTCTCTGCTGTGGCCCAGGAGTGCAGTGGAGGATGGCCCAGGTGCTTGGGCCCTGCACCCCATGGGAGACCAGGAAAAGCACCTGGCACCCACCATCGGATGAGCGCGGTGCGCTGGTCGCAGCGCGCCAGCCGCGGCGGCCATTGGAGGGTGAACAAACGGCAAAAAGGAAGACCTTTCTCTCTGTCTCTCTCTCTCACTGTCCACTCTGCCTGTCAAAAAATAAATAAATAAAAATAAATAAATAAATAAGAATTTTGTGAACCAGCCATGGAAGATGCTATTATTACAAATTAAAATTCCCCAAGGTTAGCTTTGAAACATACATTAAATAAATTAGGTTGAAAGCAAAGATAATAAATAGCCAAACCCATCACTTAGCAATTTCTTTACTTTGAAATTCACTGCTGACCATGCCTTGAGGTTATTTATGTCAGTTGTTCCTGTGTGGTGATGATACTGTTAACGCATCTCTTCCAAATCTGTGGAAGCTTGAGACCCACCTGGATGGGATATGGATGTGGTACGTGTTGGCAAATATCCCATGGAGGGCTTCTCATGCATGCTAAGCTTCGTCAACACACTGCTGGCTTTGCCCAGGGATGGGGGCATGGAGGGGTAGGAAGGTGGGAAGGAGGCGGGGGGAGGGGCACGGGCGCTTTTCTTTCCCCTCCTTCATTCTCAGTCTGACTGGCATAGGCAGTCTGTCTAGTCTTCTTTCAACTGTCGCGGTGGTTTGGAATTTGAGGATGTGGTTGTGGTAGAGAAATACATTTAGTTATGCAAGGCTCTTATCTCTTCTCCTATTCGCTAGGACAGTTACAGATGGTATCAAATGCTGCAGCTCTTAACCATGTTCAAGTTAACCCTTCATTCTGTTCTTTCCTAGAGATCGGGTTCTTTGCCCTCAGCTCCTGGGAAGAGCTTGCCCTCCTCCCTTCCCTATCACAGTAATTCCAAGGTCTGACTATACAAATGCAGCTGAGAGCTTACTCAATACAGATTCCCAGGTTTTATCACATACCCAGGAAATTGGGACCCTTTGCGGGGTAGGACTCAAAATAGTATTTTGTACATTTCTGTGGGATTTCGGTGACCTCCTCTCCCAACCTCCCTACCCCACCCTCACGTGCCCACTTAGCTCCTCTTTGTGGGCTCTTGCTGCCCAGCCCTGGTACCTGTCTGCCTTGTTCAGCCTCAGCTCTGTTGGGTAGGCGGGCCCTGGCCACACTGTGTAAGACCTGGATTTTCGTGTTTGGATTCAAAATCTGCTCCTGTGGAATGTGGTTATCAAGAGAATGTTCTTTGCCCAATTCAGCTGTCACTCATCCCAGGGCCTGTTCCCTCAGGTGGAAGTTGCTTTCTCCTAAGTGCTTGCTTCGTTTTGTTATCTGTGTCAGTGACAAAATGGTCAAATGTTAGCCTTCTTGGAAAGGTTTCCGTTACAGTTGAAAGCCACCTTGTCTCAGTTCATATTGCTTTGCCTGCTGCCTCCCTCTGTTCTAGCCTTTTAAACATAGGTTGTTTTTTTTTTTAAAGATTTATTTATTTATTTTAAAAGGGAGAGTTACGAAAAAGCAGAGGCAGAGAGAGAGAGAGATCTTCTATCCACTGGTTCATTCCTTAAATGGCCACAATGGCCGGAGCTGGGCTGATCCGAAGCCAGGAGCCTGGAGCTTCTTCCGGGTCTCCCAAGTGAGTGCAGGGGCCCAGGTCCATCTTCTACTGATTTCCCAGGCCATAGCAGAAGAGGAGCAGCCGGGACTTGAACTGGCGTCCATATGGGATGCTGGCACTACAGGTGGCCACTTTACCTGCTATACCACAGTGCCGGCTCCTACAGTTACTTTTTACGAACATTATACTCTTTGAACAGTACTTCCTTGCAGCGACCATCCTTCTTTGAGGACAAGGTAAAAATAGGCAGACAGGTAGATGAATGCAGGCAAAAAGGAGGAAGAGGGATCTGGAGAAATGCAAAATGCAGATTGATGCATTTGGCATCTAAATAGATATTAGGAATAGCTGCCCACTCTGGCTATGAAGCGATAGATCCTGTAACCAAAGTAAAATGCAAACAGGTGTATTGTTGATATCTAGCATTGGTAGTAATCAGAGATAGAAATAAGGAAGACAGAGCCTTAAGCTTTCTTATAGCATTATACTGTGTGTGTGTTTGCGCACGTGCGTGTATACACATATACATCAACTGCTTTTTTATTTTTTTTTTGACAGGCAGAGTTAGACAGTGAGAGAGAGAGACAGAGAGAAAGGTCTTCCTTTTCCATTGGTTCACCCCCCAAATGGCTGCTATGGCCGGCGTGCTGCACCAATTGGAAGCCGGAAGCCAGGTGCCTCCTCCTGGTCTCCCATGTGGGTGCAGGGCCCAAGCACTTGGGCCCTCCTCCATTGCCTTCCTGGGGCCACAGCAGAGAGCTGGACTGGAAGAGGAACAACCGGGACAGAATCCGGTGTCCCAACCGGGACTAGAACCCAGGGTACCCACGCCACAGGTGGAAGATTAGCCAAGTGAGCCACAGCGCTGGTCCATCAACTTATACCCATCAATTTATACCATCATTTATTATTATTTTTTCCTTTCTGGAAGATTATTAAAATTGAATCATACAGGCCGGCGCCGTGGCTCAATAGGCTAATCCTCTGCCTAGCGGCACCAGCACACTGGATTCTAGTCCTGGTCGGGGCACCAGATTCTGTCCCGGTTGCCCCTCTTCCAGGCCACCTCTCTGCTGTGGCCCGGGAGGGCAGTGGAGGATGGCCCAGGTTCTTGGGCCCTGCACCCCATGGGAGACCAGGAGAAGTACCTGGCTCCTGCCATCAGATCAGCGCAGTGCGCTGGCCGCAGCGTGCGGGCGCAGCGGCCATTGGAGGGTGAACCAACGGCAAAGGAAGACCTTTCTGTCTGTCTCTCTCTCTCACTGTCCACTCTGCCTGTCAAAAAAAAAATTGAATCATACAGTATGTAATTTATTATTTTTTTTTAATTTTTGACAGGCAGAGTGGACAGTGAGAGAGAGAGACAGACAGAAAGGTCTTCCTTTGCCGTTGGTTCACCCTCCAATGGCTGCCGCGGCTGGTGCGCTGCGGCCTGCGCAACGCGCTCATCCGATGGCAGGAGCCAGGAGCCAGGTGCTTTTCCTGGTCTCTGATGGGGTGCAGGGCCCAAGCACTTGGGCCATCCTCCACTGCACTCCTGGGCCACAGCAGAGAGCTGGCCTGGAAGAGGGGCAACCGGGACAGAATCCGGCACCCCAACCGGGACTAGAACCAGGACTAGAACTAGGCGGAGGATTAGCCTGTTAAGCCACGGCGCCGGCCGTACAGTATGTACTTTAATCATGGGTTATTTTCATGCCAGCACCTACCACTCAGTGAAATTCCTCTTTCTATTTTGTTTTCTTATTTATTGGGTTTTCTGCATAAAAATGTAAGCTCCATGACAGCAGGGATGTGCCTGGCACACAGTAAGTTTTTGCTAACTACTTGATAAATGAATGTGTTTCCAGATTACTCCATAGCTCCGGTCAGTCTGCATAGCTGTGGATTCTACACCCATGGACTCAACCGTATACAGATAGCAAGCGTTAAAAAAAAACTTGCATCTGTGCTGAACATATAGAGACTTTTTTGTACTCATTATTCCCTAAACAAGAAAGCATAACAACCATGTACACAATATTTTCATTATATTAGCTGTTGTCAAGCTATTGCTTAACCCGCTAAGCCACAATGCTGGCTGTGAACTCAGTACATTTTATTGCTGAGATCAACAATAGGGAAATTTAAAGTTATCTCTCTTCCCAAACCCCTTAGCAAGTCTGTTAACATACGGAGATTTAGGAACAGGTTTTGTCTTTTTTTTTCTCCAAATTTTCATTAAATAATGTAGAGACTATGAAACAGTATATTTCTTTAAAGCATTGAAAAGTATAATATATGGTAGCTCATGACATGGCTAGTGACCTGGTTTAAAATGGAGGGAAAATGTCCTCAAAATATTTCCCTCCTTTGCTTCTCTCAATGTTACAGACTTCGTTTTGTGTTTCAGTGGTTGTGTCCTGAAATCCAGTGTCTTTAGGTGCTTTTGTTTCTGTGTCCATTCACAAACCCAGGAACACTTTAGAGAGTGGTTTTAAGTACAGCAGTTATACCTGGAGACAGACAACCTGCGTAAGTGGGCCAGAGAAGTGCTGCTCCATCGGCTGTTGGTTGGTGGCTTGGCGTGTGTGGGTTACATATGCAGCTCTGGTGCTGTGATCTCTGATGCACTGTTGAAGACTTACTCCCATCCATAGCCAGGTGCCCCTGGGCCTGTGTATAATCCCAGGAGGATCAGCTGATGTGTCCAGCGTTGGGCTTTGGGACCTGGCTGGCCAAGCCTGAAGAGTTTTCTGTTATAGCCAAATGAACAGTTAACCATTAATTTGGGGTGTGTTGCGAAGTCATTATTGTACTGCCTGGTAATTAAGCACAAGTTTAGCGTAAAGGATAAGCACTTCACATAACTGATTATAATTAGAAGTATTTTAGCACACCGAAGCAAAAATTCGGTTCTCATTCTTTCTCATTTTCCCTTGTCAAACCATACTCATATTGGCTCTGTCTCCTGATTCCACCCAGAATTTATTTCTCCATTAATTGGTTTATTTACTAAGTCATAGGTCCTTAATAGCATACCTTCTATCCAGCAAAGGTTTCCTGGGGCTAAGTGCTCAGGGTGTCTGGCATTCCCCATTATTTAATATGACCATATGCTCAATGAGTAGGAATGACTTGAAATGATGGCCATAATTCCACTTGTTTGTCACGGTGCACAGTCCCAGCTGGTCGGGGACCTGCAGGGAGGCATTGCTTCAGATACGGCCTGGGCTTCATTCGGCCTTGTGAGTCTCCCTCACCACAGCTTGCAGAGCTGATGTGCAGCCAGAGAGGTGGCACAGCACAGGACGGGGGAGTCTCTTTCGGGACCACCTTGGAACTGCTTTTTCTCAAAGGATGGGCCTGGAGGTCGTTGGTTTTCTGTGGAGGGCAGGCCTAGTGCCGAGTGCTGCTCTCCCTGGTGGAGGATGACCCTGGAGAGGATGTGTTAGTAATGGTGCTTCCATGAGCACTGCCTGGTCATGGAGTGTGGGATCGTATCCCACAGTGTGTTAGTCTGTCTGCTTTCATCTTGCTCAGCTCCTTTCTTGCCTTCGCTGACTATCCAGCAAGATGAATTTACTTATGTTTCTATGGTTTCACAGTTTAAGGGTCAGTGATGCTTATATTTAGTTATCATTTTACAAATGAGTCATGGACAAATGGAAAAGGGGTTTGCCATTTTTTCATTCTCACATGATAACCATCATGACATTTATAAGGGAGAATGCCACTTAGGAAGTAATAGACCTTTAAAATGAATAAACCCTGAAAGAATTTAGCCAATTTCCATCAGTTATAAACAGGAGACCCAAAACAAGTAAGTGGGGGCATTTAAAAACCTTGTCATGTTAGTATACGCCAGCTTTTTTGTTCTTATTGTTTAGATATTTAGTGGGGATTGGCACAGCAGGGAAGTTGCTTCTGGGAATGCCTGCATCCCATAATGGAGTGCCTGGGGTTCTGGCTTTTCTTCAGATTCCGGCTTCCTGCTAAGGCACACCCTGAGACAGCAGTGACGGAACAGGTGGATGAGTCCTTGTCACCCACGTGGGAGACACAGATCAAGTCTGGTTTCAGCCGGCTCCATCTCTGGCTGTTGCATGCATTTGGAGAGTAAGCCAGTGGAGGGGAGCTACCTCTCTATTTCTTTCTCTCTTTTCTCTCTCTCATTTCTCTTTTGTCTTTCAAATAAAAATAAAATAAATGAACAAAGTTGATAATTTAGTATTAAAAATTATATAAAAATGTACTTGCACATATTTTGATCATATGCGTTAGAACTAAGAATAACCAGGGGCTGGCGTTGTAGTGCAGTGGGTTAAGGTGCCGCTTGTGATGCTGGTATCCCACGTCGGCAGGTGCTGGTTCAAGTTGCAGTTACTCCGCATCCGATCCAATTCCCTGCTCGTGTGCCTGGGAAAGCAGAGGAAGATTGCCCAAGGACTTGGACCCCTTCCACCCACATGGAAGACCCAGGTGGAGTTCCAGGCTCCTGGCTTCAGCCTGACGTAACCTTGGCCATTTCAGCCATTTTGGCCATTTGGGAAGTGAGCCAGTGGATGAAAGATCTCTTTTTCTTTGTCTCCCCACTCCCCTTCTCAGTTATTCTGCCTTTGAAATAAAAATAAATAATTTTTTTAAAAAGAAAGCTATATATAACATGGGATAAAGTTTTTTTTTTTTTTTAAACTAGAGCTAGTATGGTGCATCCCATATGGGTGCTGGTTCGAGTTCTTTCTGCTCTGCTTCTGATCCAGCTCCTTGCTAATAGCCTGGGAAAACTAGAGAAGATGGCTCAAGTGCTTGGGTCTCTGCCACCAACGTGAATACCTGAATGGAGTTCCAGGCTCCTGACTTCAGCTTGGCCCAGCCCTGATTTTTGAGACCATTTTGGGAGTGAACCGGGCAGAGGGAAGATCTCCCTCTTTCTCTCTCTCTCTCTCTTTGTCCCTCTCCCTCTCTCTCCATCTCTCTCTCCCTCTGTCTCTGTAACTCTTTGAAATAGATAAATAAATCTTTAAAAAGCTTTCTGAGTTTGCCCCTGAAGCTGTGTTGGGAGTGTAAAGTGCATCCTATGAGAAGTGAGAAGAATATACATTGAGTGGCTGATTATTTTTGGTTCCTACAGGGTCTCTCCTTTCAGACAAAAGGGCTTCTCTAAGGAAGCCTTCTTAGCTGACTCAATTAGTTCATCCTTTTGAAGTCACAGATTGAGACTGACCTGATCTGTCATCTGTACAATCTGGCATTATAAAGTAATAAAATGCATTTTCTATATAGGTGTTTATGCATATATTCAAATGGTCCAAAGTCTCTGTTAGAAACTGTGAACACAGAAGAACTCCAGTGTGGTAGCCAGGCTAGCCCGAGTTCTGGTTTTGCCTCTGCAGTTGACTTGGGGTGACCCTAGGTTATTTTTTCCCAAAGTTCCATGGGCACTCTCATCTGTGTTGGGCCCTGCCTCTGGAGCCGGAGGTGAATTAACCTGGGTCCTGGCCCCTGCTTGCTGGGATTCACGGTCGCAGTCTAGTGCAGCGGCTCTCACGCTCCGCTGCCCCCAGAATCCCCTGGAGCCCATCCCAGCATAGAGTGCTGCCTCCCCCAGGAGCTTCTGACTCTGTAGGTCTGGGCCAGGCAGAGAATTTGCATCTCTATCAAAGTGCCCAAATGCTGCTGATGCTGCTTGGCTTGGGGACTAGGATTTGAGAACCAGTGATCTGATGGTTTAGCTGACACATCAGTAACCACAATTCAAAGATCAAATACTGTGAACCAACTACAAGTACCATGCAGTGGGGAGCATGGTGTGGAGAGCTGGGGAGAAAGATGCGTGAGCTGAAGATCTGAGACAGCTTCATGGAAGGACGAGGGGAAGCAGGATTTTGAAGAGTGCTTAAGGCTTGGACAGGTAGGCCCTTTGGGGGGAGTGATGGTCTCCTGCGGAGAGAGAGGCTAGAACGGACATGGGAGAGCGATGGAGTGTGGCGGAGGAGGGTGCAGGGGAAGACACAGCCAGGAAGAGATGGGATTGGGAATGAGAGGGCTGGAGAGGTAAGCTGAGCTGCTCCTGGGTTTGGGGCTTTAGCAGCAAAGGAAGACCATGAGCAGAGATATGCTCAGGAAGGGAAGCTCTGACATCCGGGTGACTTGGGCAGAGCAAGAGTGACTTCCGGTGGGCTGGATGCAGCGCAGTCTGGATGCAGGAATGGGCTGAAGAGGAGCGTGAGGGTGGGGAGGACGCAGTCGTGTGTTGTATCTGCGGCAGGAGGCACAGATTGGGGGTGGATGTGTTCCTGGGGCTGAGGGGAGGGAAGGTCGAGGGAGGCTGAACCCTCAGGGAGGAGTGATGGGGTGGCTGGATCCTACAGGGGAAAGAGGTTGGACACGGAGACAGACCTGCTGGGGCCTTGGTTTCTTTAGGAAAGGGCTGGACTAGATGCTTTTCAGGGTCTCTGGACGATGATAATCAATGGTTTGTAGGTGGTTGGTGTCTGAAATATTGTAGACTACATGCACAGAGGAAGGCTATGTATAACTGGCACTCATATGTTTGCTGAGTGGTTGATCCATGTTAATCCTTAGCTCTGCAATGCTTACATCTGCAAACAGCCTTCTTTTTGAGCTCTCCTTCCTTTTTAGTTTCCTTAGTGTGTTAGCTGCTCTTCTTCCCATGTCATGTACTATGTCAATATTTTTTGGATATATGTTCTATGTATATAATTTAATGTGACTATAGCAGATATTTTAAATACCTCTTTGATGGTTTCTCATTTTATTATGGCATGCTACACAATGAGATATTTGTGCACAACAAATCTTACTCATTTTTGTCTTCCTCACTGCACTTGTCATGAATAATTCTGAAATGTGGCCTGCAAATGTTTGAGGAGTTGGATTATTTGCTGAGTAAAAGTAAGTCACTACCTGTTCTTAAGGGAGAGACAGCATGTTTCCTGCGAAACGAATCATCATTTAAAGGGAAGTGGAAATCCATGTATCTTGGACTAGAAAGAAAGAGAAAACACCTGTAATTCAGTGGATTTAGTGCCAGAGCTGGTCCTGGGCACTTTAGGGACCAGAAGCAGAAGCCCCTAGGAAGCGGCATAGCGCTCAGCTCCGGCCTGAAGTAGCCCGGCCTCTCTACTCCTGGCCTCCGTTTCCTCCTTAGTTGAGATTGTTTCAAGTTGTTGTAACTCTCTGAACACTCTTCTGCAAAGAATTTGAAGCAGAGGGAACAGCATGAGCACAGTACCTGGAGATGGAAGGGAGTGTGTGGAGTATGAATGTTCTTTGTGACCAGGTGTGGCACATGTGGAAATGGAACAGGATTGGTTTAACAGGGCTGTCCTTACTAAGATAGGGAGCTTGGGTTCTCTCCTTTGATGATAGGGAGTGTCTGGTCTGGAGACGTGTGCCAGCTGCTTTAATTGGAATGTCATCCTGGGAGCAGGAGCCAAGAATGAAGGAGGGTCAGGAAAGGAGGCATTGCCATGGGGCGGCCATTGCCATAGATGACTGGTTGCTTGATTCCCAGAGATCTTCTGAGAAGGTCTGTGTAATGCATCTTGGCACAGTCTGCCTAGAGAGAAACATGCTTTCCACCGATCAGAGGCAGCCCGGCTCTAGGGTTGCAAGTGTGTAACTGCCAGGGGGATTCCTGTAGGGGACACAGGAAGCAGTGGTGGAGGAGAACAGGGGAGAGAGGCCCGCTCAGGTGCATTAGTGTGAAGCCGGTTTGATTCTTCGTGGAACTTGCTGCCATAGCTGTGGCAGGGTGAAGAGGTGCGTTTGAGAAGGTTTGCTACATAAGAGTCTCATTTAAGGGGCTAGTGAGAGATTTTTAAACACTGGAGCACCTAACTGGAAATGTATTGGGGTCAATATTTAGCAGCCAGCTCACCAAAAAAAAAAAAAAAAAAAAAAAAAAGTGTGTCTGTATAAGTCTATAATGAATTTTACTGATATAAAGGGTATATAGTGTGTGAGGTGCAAGTGACAATAAAATATACACTAGTCTTTATCATGAAGTCCTAATTGGCTGGTTGACTCTGAGGGTTTCTGTTGGGTTTTGCTGGTCAACCTGTGGTCACGATGGACAAAGGAGTTGACTTTGTCCTTTGATAGCATGGAGTTCAGTGAAAGTGAAGGCATATCTCAGAGCTTCAGTTGTTCATAAAAGTATCATCTTAAGAATCAGTATTTTTTGAATACTAGAATATTTCCTTTTTATTTATTCATGGTTTAACTACTACAAGCACCACACATTTTATTATCATCTTCTTCATCAGCTTGTTGGGCCTAGATGGTCAACAAAACAAAAGTAAATCTGTGAATTATAGGATTTGTCAGTTTCATGTATAAATACTCCCATCATAGCCATTTCAAGTTGCAGGAAATGGGTGATTGTGTTTCTACGTTCAAGTAAAATAGACTTAGGTAACCTCAGGGGTGTAGATACTGTTAAAATGAGATAAAGCAGTAAAGAAGTGATATGTTTTGCATATTTATTGCCTTTGGACTTAATATAAGTTATTTCACTGTAAGTTTGATTTAATTTTTTAAAATATTTATTTATTTATTTGAAAGGCAGAGTTACAGAGAGGCAAAGGCAGGGGCAGAGAAAGAGAGGTCTTGCATCTGCTAGTTCACTCCCCAGAGGGCTGCAACAGCCGGAGCTGTGCTGATCTGAAGCTAGGAGGTTGGAGCTTCTTCTGGGTCTCCCACGTGGGTGCTGGGGCCCAAGCACTTGGGCCATCTTCCACTGCTTTCCCAGGACATAGCAGAGAGCTGGATCAGAAGTGGAGCAGCTGGGTCTCAAACCAGTGCCTGTATGGGATGCTGGCGCTGTAGGCAGTGGCTTTTACCCGCTATGCCACAGAGCTGGCCCCTGTGATTTAATTTTAATCGTTATTATGTTAAACAACTCACAAAATTCCTGAACCATTACTAGTGGGCTCTCAGGAACTAGGTAGGAGGCAGCTTGGGACCTCCCTGGTGTTGGGATTTTGCAGGATCACTTAGGTAGCAATCTGGGGAAATGTGTTTGAAGGGAGTCGTCTGGATCCGGAAGCACCTGACACAGAGCTCTAGTAGGGGTGACTAGCAGGAGATGGGTTTAAGAAATGCCGACAGACTCTGGCAGCTCGAGAGGCCAGATGAAGTCCACTAGCAGAGATTGTGCAGATGTCACTGGTTTGTGTTCCCACGTGGCTGGCAGGGCCTTGGGTAACAGTCTCCTCCGGGTAGTCTGGGAGAGATTTCCCGGGTGTTTTCTGAGCCCCGCCCCACACTGGGTATTCTGCTTTGGCTTCCTGGTTGGTGATCTCGGGCCAAAGGGCTTTGTGAGTGAGGTCTGTGCCAGCTGTAGCTGCTGCCATCCTGGAGATGAGATCTACGCCCAGCCTTTGTTTTCCCAAGTTTGCAAATCTGGGCGAGGAGGCTCCAGAAAGATGCTGTAGCCTGTGTGAGTTTTGCAGAAATGTCTCTGGCTCCCTTTGTGCAGGAGCCTGAAGTTGCTGGGTTTGTTTTTCCATGACTCACACCAGCCAGGCAAAAGACAGCCCTCCCCACTTCTTCCTGCCACTACTTGCTGCAGCCAACTCAGCCAGTCTGGAGCTGGGTGAAGGGGGGAGACAGCCGCCTTCCCTCTCCAGCCGGCCATTCCCCCGAGGCTCACAGAGGCTGTCTGTCTGCAGCCACCTTCTGGCCTCGTCACCCTGCAGATGAATGCCTAGAGGCCAGGAGCCCCCACTCCTCCAACAGATGAAGTGACGCTGCATAGGTAAAAGGAGGGAAGTGACCCCAGGGTCCATGGAGAGGCCAGAAACTAGGGTACGAAGATGGGATGGGGGTGGCGCATAGGTGACTGAGTAGTAGGGCAGGGAAGGACGGTCATATTGAGATGTGCAGAGAAGTTTAAGTTTGGAACTTGATGTAGTTGGTGCCTGCGGGGCAGTTCAGTGTGTAGTGGGAATTCAGGAGAGGAAGAGAGGACAGGGGCGGTGGTACTGGGAATAGCACAATTGCAGGTGAAACCATGAATGTCTGCGAGGCCCTCCTGCCCGCGAAGGTGTAGAAGGTGAAGGTGCAGGCAGACAGGTCAGATTTGGAGCCCCACGGAACACACCAGAGCACACAGGATGCTGTCAGCAAGCCAGCCGCGTGGGAGACAGCGGCAGTGTGCAGGAGCTCTGGAAGGAAGGAAACAAAGTGGCACAAGCAAAGGGGCTGGGGCACAGGATCTCGGGTCATATTGTGGGCGGCTGGACTCGTGGTGTTTCCCAAGTTCACGTATCCAGAGTTGGATTATGGTCACTCTCCTCACTTGCTCCTCCACGAGGGGTCAGCCCCTGCAGTATCACGAGTGGCTCAGGCTCAGGAAGACAGCTGACCCTTAGGTACTGTGTCAGTACTCCGACCTCTTGCACTTGGTGTGAGAAGAACACAGATTTGCTTGACACTGATATTTCTTACCATGTTTTCCATAGGAATCTCTTCATTTTCCCCTTGGGCACAGGCCTGATATATGTATTTTCTCTCCCATGTGGTCAGCTGCCTGATGTGTGGGGCGATGCTTCATGTAATTCAGCAAAACAACAGAGCTGCAGTCAGGAGGGTGGCTGCCAGAAGTGCGTGTCAGTCCTGACGGTCATGTTCAGGTGGACCCACAGAGCCCAGTGCAGCTGAGCTCAAGGTCGGGCTTTGACAAGATCATGCGCCTGCACTCAGCAAAAAAATAAAGCCCAGCCATGCCGAGGGTTGTTGGTGTGGGGGATCGGGACGAGCCTGACATGAAGAGGCAGAGTTTGTCTGGAGAGAGGGGAGAGGGGTTTTCTACAGCACCAGTCTGTCGAATCAGTGGATGCGGATGTGACCACAGACTGGCCGGATGAAATTCTATTCTCTGGGAACTGAAGTCTGTGGCTTTGGGAAGGCATTTATTGCAGACTCTGAAAACTTTCCTCGCATTCTTTGCCAAAGTACAGAAGCATGAAGAGATCAGAATGGGCTTGCAGTGCACCTCTTTGTCTGCCCTAATCCTCTCAAACACCCCGTGTGTCCCCATGCACTTAGCAGTGCAACGAAATATAGCCATCCCTTCTCATGGAGCAACTTCGATGTGACAGCCTTCTGCTTAGGAAATAGATGCGCTGGGGAAGCCAGTTGGTAGGTCAGTTAGGAATTGTGTTTCCATACGAGTGTCAGAGGCCCCTGATGCTGCCTTCATTTCTCATGGGGAAGCATCCCAGAGGCAATTGGTTGAGAGCTGACCTGTTGGCTCTAGGAATCATCAGCCTTCTCCTAGTGTCATATCCGAAATGGAGCTGGAGCTACAGATGTCACATTTACATTACAGGCAGAGGATGGAGGGAGAGAGAGAGAAGGCCACATCACCTGCCTGTTCGGGCCCTGTCTCCTTATCCCAGTGCTCCTACCAACATCTTACTGACCAGACCTTAGTCACACAGCCATACCAACCTGCAGGTGTTGGTTTTAATTTGCTCCACACCTCTAAATTATTATAAAACTTATTTTTTTTAAATTCATCTATTCCCAATCTTTTCTTCCCTCGACCATTATTGCAAGACATCGGGAAAGAACTCTTTTTTTTTTTTTTTTGACTTTTATGTAGAATATAAATTTCCAAGGTACAACTTGTGGATTACAATGGCTTCCCCACCCATACCTTCCCTTCCCCCTGCTACCCTCCCCCCTTACCCACTCCCTCTCCCCTTTCATTCACGTCCAGATTCATTTTCAATTCTCTTTGTATACAGGAGCTCAGTTTAGTGTGTGTTAAGAAAAGATTTTAAACCATTTGCCCTCACATAGCATCACAGAGTGAAATATACTCTTTGAGTACTAGTTATAGCATTAAATCACATTGTACAGCACATTAAGGACAGAGATCCTACATGATATTATTTTTTTAAATTGATTGATTTTTATGTAACTTCCAATTTTTTTAATCATTTTCAATTATCTTTATATACAGAAGATCGATTCAGTATATACTAAGTAAAGATTTTGTCAGTTTGCACCCGCACAGAGACACAAGGTATAAAAAACTGTTTCAGTACTAGTTATTGCATTACTTCATATTGGACTACACATTAAGGACAGATCATACATGGGCCGTAGGTACACAGTGACTACTGTTGTTGATTTAACAATTTGACACTCTTGTTTATGGCGTCAGTAATCTCCCTAGGCTATAGTCATGAGTTGCTGAGGCTATGGAAGCCTTTAGGGTTCGCCGACTTGGATCTTGTTCTGACAGGGTCATAGTCAAAGTGGAGGTTCTCTCCTCCCTTCAGAGAAAGGTACCTCCTTCTCTAGTGGCCCTGTTCCTTCCACTGGGATCTCACTTGCAGAGATCTTTCATTTATGTCTTCTTCTTCTTCTTCTTCTTCTTCTTCTTCTTCTTTTTTTTGGGAAAGAACTCTTACAAGTGTAAGATTCTCTTGTGTTTTCTGGATGGTTCCATGCCCAGAGGACAAGTTTGGAACCCCAAGGAACCCCTGTGCACATGTTCTCTCAGCTGTAGTCACTGTCCTATCATGAATCAGGGTGTACCAGAGAGGCAGAATTAATACGTTGTCTGTGTGAATTGTTTCAGGGAATTTCCTTACTTAGTCGTGGGACTGGCTAAGCAGACCAGAAATCCAGTGAGGCTGGAACCCATGAGCAGGACCTGAAGCCTGGGGTAACTGTTCAAGGGAGCCCTAAGCCCTCTTTTCAAGGACTTCCAAATGAGTACTGGCCCTGCCCACGTGGGCCTCCCTTTTGAGTAAAGGCAAGTAATCAGTTTGACATCTGCAAATCCCTTCAGAGCAACACGAGGTTAGTATTTGAATAAGTAGGAAAAGATGTGTGTAGTGTGTGTCCATGCGTGCATGTATGTTTTTTGGGTGTGACTGTGTGTGGGGTGTGTGCATATAATGACTGCTGTCTCCTCCCTTTCTTCTAACTCTCTGGAGACATTGTCCCTTGTAGCTGACTCCATGGAAGCACACAAGAAAAGGAATGCTGGGGAATGTAGTTCAGCCTGGCTGAGTGGACAGATCACACACCATGATGTAGTTGTTTGCATGCAGAGAGACATAGGGTGCGACAGACCCACTAGTACTTCTTCATTTCCCATATCTGGCATGCGGTAAATGGATGCAACAATTCTGGGTTAAAATGAGGGTTTCGTGCTTCTGATGATTTTCTCTTCTCTGTTCTCTCTCTGTTTATCATAGATAGCTAAGACTTCATTTGTATGTTTTTATTAGGCGAACCAAGAGTTTGGAGGCTCACCTGCCGTTATGAACTCATTGAAGTCAATAGCACTTGAAATTTGTTTTCAAAACTAACTGAAGGATGTCCAAGTTTTAATACCACACTTTTTTGTTCTCATTTGTACTTGTTTCATCTTCTGTATTCAGAGACACTAATGGAATCCTGTGTGAAGCCAACACTAGCTTTTGTAATTAAAATCAAAATTAGTATCATTGTGAGCATGTTTCTACTCGTGAGACTCAGATGCTAATTAGTCATATCTTTCAGTCTTTTAGTACTGAGTCCTCTATAGTTGTCTGTTTTTCTTACATAACAGCTCTATTGAGATGTAGTCCACATAGCTAACGTTCACTCTTTAGAGTGTCCAGTGGTGTTTAGGACATTCACAAAGTAGCACTTGATTATTACCATCTAATTATAGTGTCTTTGTGTGATTTATTTAAATATAAATGTGTGTACTGAGACACATGAAGAACTAAAAAAACCTCCATTCTGTTGTCTGAGATTTAAATTCACTTGAAAGCAGAAATAGGTGGCTTCTGGTAAGGACAGAGTAGCAAATGTTTCATCTTCGTTGGGTGAGGAGCCTCGGCTGGGGAATTAATGCCCTGCTGAAGTGTATTCCCCTTCAGATGTGGTGTGCAGGCAAGGCTTTGCTTCCTCTGTCCCTGCTCTGCAGTGCTGGGGTCTGGCAGTCCCGAGTCCACCGAGTCTGACTGCCTCAGGATCCCGGTGGCCGGCTGAGTGCAGGGTTCTGTAAAGCCTGCCTGATGCTTTGGCAGATGGATTGTGGCCTTCCTGATGCCACCTTAACCGGATGCTCAGGAGGTGTGAAGCCGCCTGTGCTAACACACACTGCGTGCGGGCACCCATGTCTGGATTTGCAGGAGGGAAGGCACCATGTCTGCAAAGAAGATTCTATGAAAACATTTGAACATGCCAGGGGAGACCCAGGTCCTCTGGGGCTTGGCCTCATAGCATGGGTGGGGGAAACCACGAAGCTCTTCTAGGAAGTGCACTTGGATTCTGAGAAGCACAGGGAGGGTGCTGCAGTGCGGGGAAGAGGGGCTGGTGGTTCCCACTGCAGTGTGGTTTGCATCCTCACTTCCTTTGCGTCTCTGCCTCAGTATCTCACATCTCAGAGACCTTCCCTGACCATGCATCTGAAATAGATTCCTGTCTTGCTCTGCTGTTTTGCTCTGCTTTCTGGTTTTTTTTTTTTTTCTTGACTTCTGATAGGTCTGGTTATATATTTCTGTGTTTTGTTTTTGCAGCTTCCTCTTTAGCCCCTATTAAAATGAAAGCCCCATTAGAGCAGATATTTTGTTTTGTGTGTTGCACTCTCCCCAGTACCAGGTCTAGGACAATGTCTGGCTCATAGTAAGTGCTAATTGACATTGTTGCATGCATGAATGATCTTAAAAATGTGCAATTCATAGAATTCTGTTTGTATAATTTCTTTATGTCAGCAGTAATTTTATTAATAAGTACCCCAGATCTTTAGGTGCATATTTATTTGTTAGAGGATATTGGGTAAGACTGATTTCTCGTTGCAAAACAACTGACGAAAATTTGAGTCTGTCTTACGTTTTCTCTTCTTAAAACCTCAGTAGGAAGTTGAAGTTAGCAGAAGCTGTGCTAATTGCCCAATTTAACAAGTATGCTGGCCGGCTCCTAGGCGCACTAGGCTAATCCTCCGCCTGCGGCGCTGGCACCTTGGGTTCTAGTCCCAGTTGGGTTGCCGGTTCTGTCCCGGTTGCTCCTCTTCCAGGCTACCTCTCTGCTGTGGCCAGGGAGTGCAGTGGAGGATAGCCCAAGTCCTTGGGACCTGCACCTGCATGGGAGACCAGGAGAAAGCACCTGGCTTCTGGCTTCGGATCGGTGCAGTGCGCCGGCCGTAGCGGCCATTTGGGGAGTGAACCAACGGAAGGAAGACCTTTCTCTCTGTCTCTCTGTCTCACTGTCTAACTCTGCCTGTCAAAAAACAACAAAAAACAAAGTATGCTTTCCAGTCTTAAGGCCTCAGTGAGAAGGTGAGCTTCATGTGAGCAGGGGGTTTGTTCACTGCTGGCCACTGCTGGCACGTGGTGGGCTGCAGATGAACTTTTGCCTCTGCTCTCTTTAACTGACTTTGCTTGTTTCTTTTCCAAGAAAACAGGCCCCAGGAGTGACCTCCCCCAGGACCTTCGGCCTCCAAACACTATCTGCCTTGCTCTTATCAGTGCCATCCTGCTGGGAAGTTCTTCTCTCTGTGTTTCTTTCTTTTATGGGACTTCTTGGGCCCTCCTCTACCTCGCCCCCCTCCACCCCCCAGAATATGGAGCCAGGAATCACTCATAAATCTTTCCCTTCATGTTACAGAATTCCCCAGTCTCTCCTAACCTCCAGACCTCTTCTTGACCCAACTTACCTCCTGTCTGCCTTCCCCTTTGGTCAGTCTGTTTGAGAGAGGCTCCTAGTGTATGTCGGAGCTGCCCCCCCCTTGTCCCCTGGAACAGGAAGGTCACCCAGGGCCTCTGAGTTGTCCACCCAAGGTCTCCTCCCAGGACTCAGCCCATCACTGCCGGCCTCTCTCGAGCCCTGCAGCTTCCACTTTGCATGCGTGTAGCCTGCACCTCCTGGCTGAAGTCACAGCCGGGTATCTGACCTTCTTGCCTCCCTGCCCCCTAACCACGCCACTGGTGACTAAATCCGTCCTCAATGGCTCCTTTCTGTTCTCGCCGTGGCCTCTTAGCCCGTGGACAGCTGCCAGTTCTCTGCTGCCCACTCTACAGACTGGTCTTTCAGAAACACAGATTGCATTCTTCTTCAGCTTACAGGCTTCTGTGCTCCGTGTCACCAAAGAGAGGGTCAGAAACTCCCCACAAGGTGTTCAAGACGGTTCTCAGGTTGGCTGCCGTGTGATGCATCACCCATGCCTCCAGTTTCCCAGTGGACACGCACACGCAGTGCCCCCGCGCCCATCCAGGGCCTGCCCGTGCCATGTGGTCTGCTGCTTTGCCCTCTCTGAGCAGGGTACCTTTCCTCCCTCCCTTGTTCTGGGTTAGAAACAGGTTACACCTTGGTGATGGGGGGGGTTGGTCCTGACCACCCACTTTGCCCATTGCTGACACAATTCAGCGCTTGCACCTGTGTGTGTGCCCTGAGTACCATGTTGTGTGGGCTATGTGACTACCAATTTCCTGAGCACAGGGTCTGTCTCATTCGCCCTTGGATCCTCCATGCATATTGGAGTGCGTTGCTCCAAGTTGCTATTCAGAAGATACTTTAATGAAGCAACAGCATTCAAATAAATAGTCTCATTAACAGAGGCAAACCAACCCTGCTAGTGCCAGCAGAGAATTGAAGCTCAAACAGATCGTTAGAGTGGGCAGTGGAAGTGCAGGGACCGAGCGGCAGCCAGCTCTTAGGCCGTCTGAACGTGGGGAGCCACAGGCAGACACGTCAGCGTTCTTTGATCCAGGAATAAGCTGAGTTTTGTCATCCTCTTGACAGCACTTTTCCTGAGTCAGTGTTCAGGAGACGCGGAAAGCTTGCAGAATGATTCAAGGAGTGTGTAATCAAAGTTGGTTATTTTGTTGTGCTTGTCTCTGTTTTGTCTGTTGGTTTTGGATTTTATGTGGGAGGCTAATTCAGACCGGCTGGTAGACAACCAGAGGCAGTCTGGATTATGGAAATAGGAACGGAATGCATTCAGTTGTAGCAGAGATCCAGGAGTCCCATGCCCGAAGGAAACATCCCACCCTGCGCTCTCTGTGCTGTCAGCCAGCGAACCTGGCTGGCTTTCTCAGCCGTTAGCGAACTGATCATCTTGTTTCTGTCTCTAATCACCCTTCTCATCCGCTGACAGGCATCCTCCTTTTAGTCCTGACCAAAAGAAAATGCACATGTACTCACAAAAACAAAAGTTCATTCTGTTCTTGAGGTTAATAAACAAAATGGTTTTTTAAAAATCTTCCTTTTTTGAAAAGCCAAATTGTTGCTGGTATTTTCTACATTTTGTGAAGTTATCAGGGAAGAAACATTCCCTTCTCCTAATTGAGAATTCAGGACAACAGGCTGGCTGCTTCACAGGTGGTGCCTGCCCTTCAACTTGTATCAAACTTCCTTGTTGACATTTCCCCACCCGTACACATGTACACACCACATCATAAACACTGGCAGCAGCAAGATGGCCTCTGTTTTCTTTTCAGGGCATGGTGACATATGAGTGAGTTATAACATGCATTTTGCATTCCTTTCCTGGCACACAAACCCCTGACGTTTCCTCTGAGGTTAATATTGCAGTCAGCAGGGTTTTCAGGGCAGCTGTGATCTGTGCAACCAGCGCTTGCAAGGTAAGGAGAGCATTGGCCACTTGGGGGCACCCAGGTATGTTTTTATTGGAAAAAATGCAGGCATTGCTCTGGGAAAGTACCAAGATCTCAAGAGAAAAAGGTGGAAATACTCAGTACAGTTAGCTCATTCCAACGTTACAGATGCAGACCTATGTTGCTAACCATAGTCTAAGGAAGCCTAACTTTCTATACAGGGTCATGTATAGGGCCATGTGCCTGTTCACAGGTCTTTCAGCACAGGTATCAGCTTTAGGGACCTCAAAATTCTGTAAGCTTCTCCAGGACAGAGACCAAACACCTGTCCCATTCTCTATCATGTGCTGGGTGCCCTGTACCAGTAATTCAGTCTGTTTAATGAATGGCTGGACGGATGAATTGAGTAAACGGTTACGGCATCTAGCAAGGAATGGGTGGACAGAGAATGGCAGATTTAAAGCAGTGACTGTGTCTCAGTGAAGGAAGTTAATTAGCATGTGGCATTTTTACTAAGCATTGCAAATATTGAGAGATGTATTTAATTGACTCAGACATTTTCATGAGAGATGAGAACTGGTAGGAAGATTTCCATGTTGCCTTTTTAACTGAAGTCTTGTCAGACTGAGATCTTTTGTTACAATCATTATACAAATATATATTATGTATACAGACTAATTTGTTTGTATTTTTGATAGGTAACCAAACACTGAATCCTCAAATACTATTCAGCCATAAATTTGTTTAAGACAGGACCATAGAAAGTGCACTTTGAGCTTCCGTGTCGCCTGGGTCTGTTTGATTGCTTACTGGCCCTTGGCAGGTGTGTTCCTGTACTGTGGATTTGACCTGACCAGCCATTTCCAGATGGACTTAGGGTTGGCTGCTCTTTGACTTAGAAAAACAAGCATTACTGGGTCTTGTCTTCAGCTCTGTGGCTCTAGAAATTAACTTTTATTAATTCAGTTGGGGATACATGAACTCTGTGTATAGGCTGAAATCGTACTGGGCTAATAGTTAATTTTTTTTCTGAGAAATAGTCTGGGAGAGTTTACTGGTGCCAAAATACTCTTCTGCCAGGAAAATTTGCCAGGAAACTGTGTGAGGGTTACCAAGTTGCCTGGAGAGTCCAGGGCAGGACAAGGGAACCTGGTGACCTTTGTCCTAAGACCCCCTCTCCAGCTTGGAGATTCAGTCCCAGAACCATAGATCGAGTGTCTGCACTGCATGCAACAGGAAGGAAGCTGGAGGTTTCCAAACCCTTTCTGCGCTGTAGGAGCCGTGCTTAGTGCTTTTGCACATTTGTTTTACACTTGTTGCACGTGATGTCATTTAACGGGTGAGCCACTGGGGGGAATGGAAGGCTAAAAAAAGCATTCTCTGCCCTTAAGGACTATGGGCTTGTTTCGCTAAGTTTGGTGTCCCCAAGTCACCTAGGGTTATTAACCAGTGTAAATGTGGCTGCTCCAAGCTGGGATGTGCCCTCAATTTGAACATACCCTGAATTTCTAAACTAGCATAAAGAAACGTAAAATGTTTTATTAGTGATTTTTTTATATGAATCACATGTTAGAATTACCTGGTATTTTAGATTGATTAGGTTAAAGCATCCTTAAAATATTTTCATATTTCCTTGTATTTTTTTATGTGGCTACTAAAATACTTAAAATTACATTCATGGCTCATATGACTTATATTCTATTGTATAGTACTCTGTTATTTTAAAGAACAAAAGATATTTATTTATTTGAAAGGCAGAATCACACAGAGAGAGGAAGAGACATACACATACACATACACATACACATACACATACACACACACACACACACACAGAGGTATCTTCCACCCACTAGTTCGCTCTAGGCCAAAGCCAGGAGCCCAGAGCTGCTTCCGGGTCTCCTTCGTGGGTTGCAGGGCCCCAGACACTTGGATTGTCTTCCACTGCTTTTCCCAGGCCATTAGCAGGGAGCTGGATCGGAAGCGGAATAGCCAGGGCTTGAACCAGCACTCTGCCAGCGTCGCAGGTGGAGGCTTAGCCTGCTGTGCCACAATGCCAGCCCCATGGGTAGCGCTCTTAAACAGATAAGGCAGATACACAAATTGCTAGGATCCAGGCTCACTTCTAACCTTGTGGCAGACATTTAGATTGGGGTAAACTTTTTGAAGGACAACTTGGCAATAGCCCACGATAATAAGATCTGGATTTCTACACGAGATACCTTAATATTAGACACAGAACGCTGAGCTTAAAATTGACACACCTAATGCTGCGTTGACCTTTTCCTTATGATTCCTGAAGAGTGCATATTTGTCCTGGCGACAGCTGTTCACTGATAGGCTGTTACGTGCCAGGTTTTGGGGGATCTAGGGCAAAGGTGAATCATATGGCACTCATGATTCAAAATACCGACAGTTCTAAGGGTAGGGTAGGGAGGGGCCTCTGTGTGTGTCCAGTGGCTATGATACCAGATGGGAAATGAGAGCAGTTTAGAGAGGCGTGGGTAAGGTTTGGAGGTCCCAGAGGAGAGTGGGCACTCTGTGGCTTGGAGTCTGTTGTTGATTTGGAGCCTGAAGGAAGTAGGATGGGTGTGGGCAGAGATTGGGCAGTTGGAAGGTGTGGCCCAGGGGCGAGAACAAGCAAGAGTGCAAGCTGGAAGTGAGACAGGAGTCTTCCATGTGCCTGGGACGTGCCTGGCATGTGGGCTGAGGAGTGGTGAGCAGCCAGACTTTAATAGTGGAAGGCCAGGTTGGGGAATAGGGCTTTTTCTGAGAACTTAATGCCACAGGAATGGCCTTCAAATGCTAAGGCCTTAACGTGGTTTCCTGAATACCCAATTAGCTGTCCTTATAAAATTCTGAAGGCGAGGGAGGGAGGGAGAAAGAGAGGCAGGGTGGGAGGGAGGAAGGGAGGGAGGGAGGGAGATCCTTCTTGTCTGAGTGAAGTGGCTCAGTACTCCAGTGTTCTTAGGGTAAGTTTTTTTGAAATAATTGCTTGCAGTCTATTCTTTCAGATCCTCCAAATGTGGTATTTATTTTGTTGTAAACAGCAGCGCTTTCTTCTTCAGGAGTGGGAAATACAAGGCGCAGTGAGGTGTGCTGAGACGAGATGACAACGTTTTCTCTTGTGGCTAATTTGTTGAGAGGTTTGAAAATCACACAGCCTTTTATGTTTCCTATTTCCCTGTTCCATGAATAAAAAGACACTGCTATAGAAATTATTTTTCAGGATATGAAGGCAAATGATGCCCTTGGGTCTTAGACCAAATTGGTACAACCATTGTCCAAACCCAGAGACTTAGAGGGGCCAGGAATCCTGAGGATGCTGGAGAATGTGACAGTGAAGAGCGTGGACTTAGGAGTCAGACTTGGGATTCAATCCCTGCTCTGCCGTAACAGCGTTCCTGCTCACATCTCCTAAGACCCCGAGATCAGCGGCCTCCAGTCCTTTGACACTGCTACCTCCCTCTTTTCCATCAGATCCTGTGCTAACTTTTCCCCTTTGTCACGTTCTGTTTATGGTCCACACTGTGATGTCTGTCCTTGCCTCTCTCGCCCCTATATCTTACTCCTGCAAGACACAACCCTGCTTAAAGTCATGGTTCCTTGGGAATAACCCTGCACTTTCCCTCAAAAGCTGAACATGCCTGGAACACACACACACATACACACACACAAACTGTGATGACATTAAATCGATCACCTCCCCTCTGCCCTCCACCACCTCTGCTGACGTTGACCACTGTTTGGCAGCCCTGCCAGATTCCCTGGTAAATTCATTCTTTCACTGCCTCCACTTTTTGGCCTGTGTCCTCAAAGCTCCGGCATCTCTTTCTGACTCTGTCTGCCAATGATCTTGCTGCTTATTTCACTGGGAAACAAGGAGCAGTTGAGAAAACCCCCTCATCTGCCCACTACCAGACCCCACTGTGCCCACTCATAGCTGTCCCCCGTCTTCTGCTCCTTGCCTCTGGCTGAGGCCCATCTCACCTGAGTGCACCTGATCCATCGCTGTTGCCCATTTAGAACTCCACTTCCTCAGTGTACTCCCGTGAGTTTCACTGAAGTTCCACTTTTCATTGGATCGTTCTTATTATTGGAGCATGCTATAATAGCATTTATCCTTATAAATAACCCCTTTAATTCTTTGTCCCCTTCTAATTTTCCCTCATAACTGTGTTTGTCATTTAAGTGAAATTTCGAAAGGCCAGCACTGTGGCATAGTGGATAAAGCCGCCACCTCCAGCACCCGCATCCCATATGGGTGCAGGTTCAAGTCCCGGCTGCTCCACTTCCAATCCAGCTCTCTGCTAATGTGCCTAGGAAATCAGCAAAAGATGGCTCAAGTCCTTGGGCCTCCCCCCATGTGGGAGACCTGAAAGAAGCTCCTGGTTCCTGGCTTTGATCTGGCCCAGCTCTGGCTGTTGTCGGCATTTGGAGAGTGAGCCAACAGATCGAAGATCTCTCTGTCTCTGTCTCTTTCTCCCTCTCCCTCTCTCCCTTTTTCCCTCTCTCTCTCCCCCTCTCTACCTCTGTCTCATTCCCTCTCCCACTCTCTCCCTCCCTATCTTTCTCTCCTTCTCTCCCTCTCACTATGTAACTTTTTCAAATAAAATAAATCTTACAAAAAAGTGAAACTTTGAGTAGGTTGTCTACTTCACTGTCCACCTTTCCTCACTCACTCTCTGTCTGCAACATTCTCTCGTGGATATTTCAGACACACAGGGAAGTTAAAAGAAGTTTATGGTGAATGCCCAGAAGCTACCTCCTGGACTCTACAATTAATATTTTGCTTGATTGTTTGATTTTAATTCATCCTCCTTTCTTTTTTTAAAAGATTTATTTATTTGAAAGGCAGAATTCCAGAGAGGCAGAGAGAGAGAGTGAGAGCGAGAGCGAGAGTGAGAGCGAGCGAGAGAGAGAGAGAGAGGGAGGTCTTCCATCCACTGGTTCACTGCTCAGATGGCAGCAATGGCCGGAGATGCACTGATCAGAAGCCAGGAGCCAGGAGCTTCTTCTGGGTTTCCCATGAGGGTACAGGGGCCCAAGGGCTTGGGTCACCCTCCACTGCCCTCTAAGGCCATAGCAGAGAGCTGGATCAGAAGTGGAGCAGCTGGGACTCGAACCTGTGGCACCCATGTGGGATGTCAGCACTGCAGGAGGTGGCTTTACCTGCTATGCCACAGCACTGGCCCCAATTGTTAATTATTTTAATCAGAATATATTATGCTTGCACAAATGCTTTCAAGTCTATCCTCTTACTTAATTTTCATAGTCTGCAAAAGACAAGGATTGGGAGAGGCAGAAATTCTCGGGATTGAATCCAGTTTTGCAACTTCTTAGATGGGTGCTCTTAGATGACTGAGTCCAAGTGTTCTCTTTGTGTCTCTTTGTCTTACTCTTCAATTTTTTCTTTCTCTTCCCCTTCAAACCTTTCTCACAGTTGTCTTCTCACTTCCAGCTGATGCTGTGTCTCAGTGGATTCAGCAGCTGCCTGTGATGCTGGCATCCCACATCGAAGTGCCAGTTTGAGTCTGGGCTGCTCTGCTTCCAATCTAGCTTCCTGTTGATGCACCTGGGAAGGCAGCAGATGATGGCCAAAGTACCTGGGCCCTTCACCCATGGGGGAGACCAGGATGGAGCTCCTTGTTCCTGTCTTTGGCTTGGCCCAGTCCTAGCTGTTGCAACTACTTGGGGAGAGGATGGGCCTTTCAAATACATACCTAAATAAATCTAAAAAAAAAAAAAAAAAGAGAGAGAGACATAGTTTGTTAGGAAAAGAATTGCAGATTGGTGCCTCCTCAGAGGGGGCACTAAATGTTAGGAAAAAAGGCACAGAATAGAGAGGAGGCAGTGTACAAATTTACATAGAAAATAAATCTGTAGAGGTGGGTGTCCAACTACCCACGTGAACAGTGATGGAACATGTGGCAGAAGGCCCCTCTTTTCACCAACACACTCATGTTTTAAAGGCATTTAAATTTTAAAAATCCATATAAAAGGCAGATATACATAGTTAGAGATCTCCCATCTGCTGGTTCACTCCCCAACAGTTGGGCCTGGCCAAGCAGAAGCCAACAGTGAGGAAATCAATCCAGGTCTACCATAGGGTGGCAGGGACCCAAGTACTTGAGCCATCACCTGCTGCCTCCCAGGGTACATATCAACGGGAAGCTGAAACGGAGAGTGGAGCCAAGACTATATTTATTTATTTGCACACATTTCATAAATACAACTTTAGGAACATAGTGATTCTTCCCACTGTACCCACCCTCCCGTCCCTCTGTCTCTTCCCTCTCCTGTTCCCAGTCTTGTTTATTACTAAGGTCTATTTTCACTTAACTTTATACACGGAAGATTAACTCTATTCTAGATAAAGAGTTCAGCACTTTGTATGAGGGAGTAAAAGAGAAAGAAATGAAAATCAAAACAAAAACTAAGAACAAAAAGCATTTTAAAAAAACAAGAATAAAAACTGTTGCTTAACAGTCCAGACAAGGGCTATTCAAAGTCCTTGCATCTTGATGGTAAATTTGCCTTTTAAAAAAAAAAAACTTATCTTTAAAGAAGAACCCAAGAATGATACACCTTTTGCGAGCGCTTAGACATAACTATAATTTGTGTGACCTAAGACTATCCTCCACTTAATACACTAAAATGAAGTAATTCTTTGAGAACAAGTTTTACTATTAAGTCTCATAATACAACCCTTTGAGGTCAGAGGTCCTGTATGGGAAGTTAGCACACAGTGACTCCTGTTGTTTATTTAACAATTAACACTCTTATGAGGCTCTTGACAAGAGCTGTCTTGTCTGTGGCAGCCTTTTGGATCCACAAACTCCTTCAGTATTTTGACAAGGCCATAAGCAAAATGGAAGCTTTCTCCTCCCTTTAGAGGAAAGTACATCCTTCTTTGGTGGCCACTTTTTTACACTGGGGTCTCACCCACAGAGGTTCTTCACATAGATAATTTTTTTGCCACATGTCTTGTTTTTCCATGCCTGAAATGCTCCTCTGGGCTTTTCAGCCAAACCAGAATGTTTTAAGGGCTGATTCAAGGTCAGAGTGCTACTTAAGGTGGTTGTCATTCTATAAGTCTGCTGTATGGACTGCTTCCCATGTTGGAGCTTTCACTCCTTTTTAATTCTGTCTGTTATTATTACCAAACACTTATCCTATTTATATGATTACTTTATCAGTTGATCCTATCTACATGATCACTTTAACTCTTAATCCTATCCATATTATCTCTGTAACACTTTGAATGCATTTTTTACCACCCAGCTTAAGGGGATTTGAGGTCCATGGGGAACCGAGATTTGAACCTAGGCACCCTGCATGGAATTGAGGCTTCTCAATCAGTGACTTAACTGCTATGCCAAATGCTTACCCTTTAGATGCATTTTAAGTGGGTTTCAGGCATCAGTCCAAATACTTCAGTATGCTTACTATAAAGCTAGGTTCAATTTTTGCTTAAAGTTTTCTCCTTTGAACTATGATTTATATATCTTGAATTGCACAAATCTTAAATGTACTACTCAGAGTCCTGACAAATGCACTGCAGTCCAAAATCTTGTCAAGATGTAGAACTTGACCATCACCATAGAAAGTTCCCTCGTTCTCCCTCCCAAGAAATTCCCAGACAACCCTCCTGTTTTTCTCAAAACCACTCTGTTTTTCTGTTTTTTTTTAAAATACTTTGTATCTAAGAAACATTTTGGTTTGATTAGTTTCCTTCTTGAACAAAGAAAATTCATTCATAATGTACCTCCATAAAAATTTACTTAGTTTTGTACCATTCCTATTAATTAATGCAGATATGTCAGAATTACATTTAACAAACACATTGTGAAATGGAGTTGCTATAAAGCAATCATTTTGGTCAAGATGCAAGCATGGATAATACCTGATTTCAAGATCTAATGTTTCTGTTTTCTTGGGATTATCCAAAACATGTAGTGTACAACTACAATTCCTTTTTTAAAAAATATTTTTATTTATTTACTTGAAAGGCAGAGTCACAGAGAGGCAGAGGCAGAGAGAGAGAGAGAGAAAGAGAGAGAGAGAGAGAGAGAAAGGAATCTTCTATCTGCTGGTTCACTCTCCAAATGGCCACAACAGCTAGAGCTGGGCTGCTCCTAAGCGAGGAGCTAGGAGCTTCTTCTGGGTCTCCCAGATGGATACAGGGGCCCAAGGGCTTGGACTATCTTCTACTGCTTTCCCAGGCCATAGCAGAGAGCTGGATCAGAAGAGGAGCAGCCAAGACTCGAACTGGCACCACATGGGATGCTGGCACTATAGGCAGCGACTTTACCCACTATGCCACAGTGCCGGCCCCTACAATTTTTTAAATGGTACTTCCTTGCAGCTGTTCTTGATCATCCTTCTTTGAGGACAAGGTAAAAATAGGCAGACAGGTAGATGAATGCAGACAAAAGGAGGAGAGGGATCTGGAGAAATGCAAAATGTGGATTGATGCATTTGGCATCTAAATAGATATTAGGAATAGCTAATAGATGTTAGGAATAGCTGTCCCCTCTGGTTCTGAAGCAGTAGACCCCATAACCAACGTTAAAATACAAAATACAAACAGGTAGGGGCCGGCACTATGGCATATTGGATAAAACCACTGCTTCCAGTGCTGGCATCACATATGGGTGCTGGTTCGAGTCTCGGTTGCTCCTCTTCCAATTCAGCTCTCTGCTGTGGCCTGGGAAAGTAGAAAATGGCCAAGCCCTTGGACCCCTGCACCCATGTGGGAGACCTGGAAGAAACTCCTGGCTCCTGGCTTTGGATCAGCGCTGCTCTGACCATTGCAGCCAGTTAGGGAGTAAACCAGCGGATCAAAGACCTCTGTCTCTCTCTCTGTCTCTCTGTCTCTTTCTCCCTCTCTTTTTCTCTCTGTATAACTCTTTCAAATAAATAAATAAATCTTAAATAAAAATACAAACAGTTGTTGTTGATATCTAGCATTGATAGTAATCAGAGATAGAAATAAGGAAGACAGAGCCTTAAGCTTTCTTATAGCACTATGTCTGTGTGTGTGTGTGTGCGTGTGTATACATACACATCAACCACTCTTGATTATACCACCATTTATTATTTTTGCCTTTCTGGAAGATTATCAAAATTGAATCATATAGTATGTATTCTTTTGTGTCAGGCTTTTTTCACTCAGCATAATGTTTATGAGAATCATCCCTATCATGTGTATCAGTAATTCATGGCTTTCTCCTGCTAGTATTCCATAGTTTGTTCAACAGTTTGTTTTTCACTTCTCTGTTGATGGATACCTGGGTTGTTTCCAGCTTGGGGCTGTTATGAATAAACTTGTCATGAGCAGACACAAAAGTCTTTTTGTGGATATATGTTTTCTGTTCTCTTGACTAAAAACTTAGGAATGAAATTACTGGGTCATAGGGTAAATGCGTGTTTAGTTTTATAAGAAGCTGTACTAGGGGCCAGTGCCGTGGCTCACTTGGTTAATCCTCCGCCTGTTGTGCCGGCGTCCCATATGGGCACCGGGTTCTAGTCCCAGTTGCTCGTCTTCCAGTCCAGCTCTCTGCTGTGGCCTGGGAGTGCAGTGGAGGATGGCCCAAGTCCTTGGGCGCCTGCACCCGCATGGGAGACCAGGAGGAAGCACCTGGCTCCTGGCTTCGGATCAGTGCAGCATGCCAGCCATAGTGGCCATTTAGGGAGTGAACCAATGGAAGGAAGACCTTTGTCTCTGTCTCTCTCTCTCTCACTATCTAACTCTGTCAAATTAAATAAATAAATAAATAAAATATAAAAATAAAAAAAGAAGCCGTGCTGTGATTTGAATAGGGTATAGTTCTCAAAGTCAAGCAGGTAGTTAAATCCCAAATCATTATGTTGGTGGTACTAAGGGCCTGGAAACTCCATCCAGTTGTGATGTACAGCAGGTGGGCCTGTGGGAAGTCCTCAGATAACTAGGAGGATGCTGGTGGAAGGTAGTTCTCGTGAGAGGATTGCTTACAAAAGCAGAGTTGGCCCTAGCTGCTCTCTCTGCTTCCTGGCACGCTCTCTCATTGCTCTTCTGCAAACATTCCACGTTTGCCCTCCTCTGGCCTTACTAGATGGCCAGACCTATGGGACCTGCCTGATCTTGGGCTGTGAACCTCTTAACCCATGAGCTGCAATAAACCTCCTTCCTTCATGAGTACCTTGTACTAGGTGTTTCATTGTAGTAATGAAATCTGACTAGTACAGAAAATCATTGCCAAGATTGAGACTCATACTGCAGCTATAACCTACAAGCGTGGAGGCATCTTCACAATTGGCTTACTGAAAAAAATGTTGGAAGAATCTGATGGACTGAGCTCAAGAGAGCCTAGAATGTTATAAGCAGAGGGCTTAGAAAGCAGCAGTGCTGAAAAAATGTGGACAGTACAGGCAGGCTGATGCTGTTTCAGGGGAAATGAGGATTCCACTGGGACTTGCACTAAAACCCACTCCTGTTGCTTGGTGGCAGAGAACCTGGCTGTGTCTGTGTTCTGATACTTTGTTGGGGGGTGCTGAACTTAAAGATGGGAGACTAATTTGTTTGGAAAAGGAGATGTCAGGACAGCAAAGCCTTCAGGCTGCAGCATGGGGTTATTGTCTGCTGAGACCTAGTTTTGCAGTGAGAATCAGGAGCAAAAAGGGGCAGAGTGGGCAGATTTGGAAACGCTGATTTTGGCACGCTGGGGGCAGGGGAGTGTGGTAGAAAACCACTTTCTAAAGGTGCAGATAGAAGGAAGCCATGTGTCAATTGGCAAACAATGGGGGAAAGACCTTGAAGGCGTGGCAGAGATCTTTGAGGCTGCCCCTCCCATCACAGGCTCAGAGGTTTGGAAAGGAAATTTGATTTCAGAGACCTTCCAGAGTGTACTCCTTTTAGGAGAGAGCCCCAGGGTACCTTGCTTTCCCAGGCTCAGCTTTGGATTCTGTCTTGCCAGGAAAATATTCTGAGGCTGCTGCAGCAAGGTGTCCCGGGTACAGCTCATACTGGCCACAGGCCCTGGTGTTGCTCATTTGATACTGGTTTTGCAGGTTTGCACACTACAGTTATGGGCTTGTGGTAGTTTCCACTGAGATGTCAAAGTAAAGCTGGAAAAGACAAGCATAGTTGTGCCATGAGATTCCAGCCTGTGTATGGAACTTCTGCTGAGACAATGCCTAGTATATACCAGTAATGCTGGGACGGAGACCCAGGTAGGTGGATATACCAGCTATGTGAAAGGCCTGCAGGGGAGAGATGCAAACATTGTATCACCCAAACCCTAAAGCTGCACACATAAGTATGCAAAACCAGCCTGAGGGAGCAGCCAAGTGGGCAGAAACCACCAGAGCTGTGGATGCCTGGAAGCCTCCGCCATGATTTCAAAGAATGCCCTGGCAACCTCAGAGCCCAAGCAGAGGGCTGTCCCAGGGGGCAGAGCTACTACAGAGAACCCTGTAGGGTTCCTATCAGGGTAGTGCCGAGTGGAGCTGCAGCGACACTGACCTGTGAGAGCACACGGGCTGTGACTAGCAAAGCCAACATGTTGGAGCTGCCTGAGCCTTCAGGAGCTCCTCCCCTGCCTCACTGTGCCCTGGATGCCATATGTGGAACTTTAGGATTTAAAGTTCCGTCTGCTGGGTTTTGGTCCTGCTTTGATCCAGTTCCTCCTGTCTTTTTCTGTTTCCCCGGTTTTGAATGGAAATGTATGCCTTGTGCCTCCCACAGCATTGTATCCTGGGAGTGTGGAACTTGGAGTTTTGCAGGCTCATAGCTGGAGTTGCCTTAGATCTCAGACGAAACTTTGGTCTTTTAAATTAATGCCAGACCGAGTTAAGACTTTGCAACTATTGGCGGTGGGATGATTGTGTGTGGCGTGCTCGTAGGTGAGAAGGATATGCGTTTGGGGGACCCAGGGGTGGAAATGCTGTCACCTGAGTAGGATATGGCTCCCAAACTCATGTCCACAGTCGAATCTCAAAATCATTATGTTGACAATACGAAGAGCATGGAAACTCATTCCAGTTATGGCATCTGGGGAGTGGGACTTGTGGAAGGTCCTTGGGCCTTCAGGGGCCGCCCTCAGAGGGCAGTTCCTTCCAGAGGGTTGGTTATACAAGCTGACTTGGGTTAGTCTCTCACAGTGTAATCGTTCCTCTGTGCATGCTCCATCATCGCCGTGCTGCAGCCTCATCAGATGGCCTGAGCAACGGGGCCTCCCTGATCTTGGACTGTGAGCTTCCAGACCATGAGCCAAAATAAACCTGCCTTCATCACTAGCTTGTCTAAGGTTTTTTTTTTTTTTTTTTTTTTTTGTAGTAACGAAAAGCTAACACACACTGCTAGAACTTTTTCTGAAATGGTTGTTGTTGAACGCCCTGACCAGTGTTTTAGGAGAGCTGTACTTACTGTTTGTCCTTGTCTGCATTGGGGGTTGACAACCTACTTATTTTTTATTTTATTTTTTTCATTTATTTTTATTTTTATTTTTATTTGAAAGAGAGACCAACACACACACACACATATACTCACACACATTCACTCTCTCTCTCACACACACACACAATGCCCGCAAAAACTAGGCCTGGATCAGGCTGCAGCCAGGAGCCCAGAACTTCATCTGGCTCTCCCATGTGGGTGAACCTGGGATGCAGGGACCCAGGTTCTTGAGTCATGATCTGCTCTTTTCCCAGTATGTGCATTAGTAGGAGGCTGGATTAGAAATGAAATAAATGGGATTTGAATCAGGCACTTCATTGCAGGGTGTGAGTGTCCCAAACAACGACTTCACCATTTTACCAAACTCTTGCCTGATAATCTTTTTAATGTTATCCATTTTGGTAGGGATGGAGCAGCATCTCATTGTTTTATAATTTCCCAGATGAATATTGACATTGAGCACGTCTACTTGCATATATTAGTCATTAGTGCCCTCAAATCTTCTTGCTTACTTTTACTGACCAGTAGACATTTAGGCTGAGTCCTAGATGTCAGTCTTCTGTCAGATCTGTGATTTGCATATATTTTCTCCCAGGCTGTACTTGTTTGTTTATTTTCTTAATGGTATTTTTTGGTGAGCAGAAATTTTTAACTTTAATTAACTATTTTTTCTCTTATGTTTATTTCTTAGAGTGCCATATCTAAAAGGTTTATAATTTTAGCTTTTAAATTTAGGTCTGTTTGGCCGGCGCTGTGGCTCAACAGGCTAATCCTCCGCCTTGCGGCGCCGGCACACCAGGTTCTAGTCCCGGTCGGGGCGCCGGATTCTGTCCCGGTTGCCCCTCTTCCAGGCCAGCTCTCTGCTGTGGCCTGGGAGTGCAGTGGAGGATGGCCCAGGTGCTTGGGCCCTGCACCCCATGGGAGACCAGGAAAAAGCACCTAGCACCTGGCTCCTGCCATCGGATGAGCGCGGTGCGCTGGCCGCAGCGCGCCATCCGTGGCAGCCATTGGAGGGTGAACCAACGGCAAAAGGAAGATCTTTCTCTCTGTCTCTCTCTCTCACTGTCCACTCTGCCTGTCAAAAAAAAAAAAAATTTAGGTCTGTGATCCTCATCAAATTTATTTTTGTGAATGGTTTGAAGCTGGGTTTGTATTTTTCTTTTCTTTCTTTCTTTTTTTTAATACCACGTAGATACTTAGTTGTTTCAGCGTTAGTTGTTCAGCATACTTTCCTTTTTTCATTGGGCTTCTGTGCCACTATTGTGAAAATCAAATGGTCTATTTCTAAACTCTTTTTTAAATGATTGCTTTAGATAGTCTTAAGTCCTTTGAATTTGTATGCACATTTTAGAATGATCAGTTTCTACCCAAAATGTCCATTTGTGATTATAATTGAGATTGAGATGATCTGTAAATCAGTTTGTGGAAAATGGACTGTGGAATGATATTATGTCTCAATTCATGAGCATGGTATAATATACTCATTTAGATGTTTAATTGCTCTCAGCAATGTCTTGGAATCACATTCTCAATTGAACCCACTTTTTGGGCTTTTGCAGCTAAAATTCCCTGGAAACTACTCGTCTCTAGATCCTTGTTGGTCTCCATGTGTTATGTCCAATCTCATTTCTGTCTTCCTCTTTCCCTATTTCTCAGCTGCCTTTTGTCATCTGTCCATCTGTCCTTGAGTCACTTTGTTCACCTGGCTTCTGTGAGTTTCCTCCGACATCACTGCCTGCACCTTTAGAACTTTTTATTTTTATTTATTTATTTATTTATTTATTTATTTATTTTTGCTGGGTCTCTCTCTGCTTCCTGATACGTAAATGTTGGAGGGCTTTGAGCCTCAGTCCTCAAACATCTCTCCCTCATCCACTCTCAGTCAGTCTCTTATGGTGAAAATATGCTAGTTAAAACCAACCATCATATTTAAAGTCATCTGACTCCCAGCTTTATGTCTCATCCTGAATCCCAGATTTACGTATCCAGAGTCCTCATGAAGACATACATTTTCCTTTGAGTCTTCATCTGGGTTTCTAAAAGTTCTTTCAAACCTAATCTCTGTAAACTTGCACTCTTGGTTTGCTCCCTGCCACCTGCTGTGGGCCCCAGCTCAGCAACCATGTTTCTCTTCCTCTTGAGCGTTTGCCAGTCTTCCAGTCTGCCTTGACACCTCTCCTTCTTTCACACCCTGTATCACCACCCATGTTGGGAAACCTTCCTGGCTGTGTCTTCACAGTGTATCTTAGGTGTGACTGCTTCTCCCTGTCATTTCGCCTGGCCAACTGCAGTGCTCTCCCGTACAGTCTTGCCTTCTCTAGGTCTATTCTGTACCTACACAACTTGAGTTATCTTTTGAAATGTCACAGTCTTTCGCTCCCTTGATTAAAACCTTCTGGAGCCCGCCATTCTGTTTAGAAAACACAGGTAAACTCTACGATGGGTTGCGAAGGCTTCCGTGGTGGGACCGCCCTGTTTCCTCTCTGACTTCATCCTCCGCTGCTGCCCTTGCTTCCACAGCACTCTGACGCACTGGCCTTCTTGTTGTTTTGTTTTGGCCTCAGGGTCTTGGCAGCATCTGTTTCTTCTTCCTGGATCCTTTCCCCAGATGCTCACAGGGCGTGTTACCTGACTTTATCTACGGCTCAGTTCGGTGTTCTCTCTCCCTGTCTAAGGAACGTCCCTCCTCCTCCCTCGGCACTCTTCAGTCCTTTACTCTTTTTTTGTTTGCTTGCTTCATAGTATTTAACATTGCCTGATTTTGTGCTTGTTTGTTTTAATTTTCTGTAGTCGCTCTGATGTAATAGAATATAAGCTCCATGAAGATTGGGGCTTTCCACCTTGTGTCAGGAATGCTGGTAACAGTGCCTGTCACATAGTTGATGCTCGGTAAATATGTATTGAATAAATGAGCTTGGGCAAGTTAATATTTCTGACTCAATTTTCTTCATCTGAGAAATGGAAGAAATACCTGCTTCATGGGGCGGATACGGATGTCAAAATGCTGGGTGTTATGATATGGCAGTCTTGCTGACTGTTTGGTAATTATCATTTAGCAATATAAATGACTTAACTCTCATATAGATGTATGTTATGTAAGGTGGAATTTGTCTGTTAAATGCCTTTTACAATAGTTGATTTCAGAGTTACAACTAGTGACCTATATTTATTGATTGGAGAAGTAAATTTTAACATAGCCCCTGACTTTTATGTAGAGTTTTTGGCTTTACAGTGGTGTAAAAATGTGCCCTTGGGATCAGTATCATGGCACAGTGGGTTAAGCTACAGTATGTGATATCTACACTCCATATCAGAGTGCCGGTTCAAGTCCCCGCTGTTCCACTTCTGATTAAGCTCCTTGCGAGAGTTCCTGGGAAGGCAGTGGAAGAGGGCCTAAGTGTTTGGGACCCTGCCACCCACGTGGGGAACCCAGATGGAGTTCTGGGCTACTGGCTTCAGCCTGGACCAGCACCAGCCTTTTGGCTGTTTTGAGGAGTAAACACATGGTTAAAAGATCTCTTTTTTTTCTGTGTCTCTGTCTCTCCCACTGTCACTTTGCTTTTCAAATAAGTAAGTGAATTTTAAAAATAAATAAATAAGGCTAACCCTCCGCCTGCAGCGCCAGCACACTGGGTTCTAGTCCCGGTCGGGGTGCCGGATTCTGTCCTGGTTGCCCCACTTCCAGTCCAGCTCTCTGCTGTGGCCCGGGAGTGCAGTGGAGGATGGCCCAAGTGCTTGGGTCCTGAACCTACATGGGAGATCAGGAGAAACATCTGGCTCCTGGCTTCAGATCAGTGCAGTGCACCTGCTGCAGCGTGCCGGTAAAGGAAGACCTTTCTGTCTGTCTCTCTCTCTCACTGTCCACTCTGCCTGTCAAAAAATAAATAAAAAAAATAGAAATGAACATGCACGCTGCAGACATTTCTATTTTTCACTTTGAATACAGTATTCAATACATTTTGCTTTGTATTAGATGATTTTGGCCAACTGTAGGAGAATGTAGATGTTTTGAGCATGTTCAATATGGACTGGCTAAGCGATGCAGATGGCGAGCTGGGTGTATGCAGTGCATTTTTGACTTAGGATGGCTTTATCTGGATTTAGCTTCATGGTAAGTTGAGGAGCACCTGACACATGGACAGTTGAATGCCAAAGCATTTCTAAGTAGCCAGGCCAGGCCGGCCAACAGAACACATTCACGAGGCATAATCAGTTCTCTAATGAGTTTGCTGTTGCTGATTGCTATATGGTGTTGAGTGATTTTTTTTTTTAAACCTGTGCCAACAGAAGGATTTTGGGAAACCTGAGTTTGTGCTGCCCCTTGAAATGCAGGGGAGGATGAGAAAGTGGGGTGCACCAGTTTGGTTGGAAGGAGTGATCTTGTGAGCAAGCTGTGTGAGAGCAATGCAAAGAAGTCAGGATAGGGATGACAGCAAGTGGCCGAGGCAAAAGGAACTGCTGGGGCAACAGGACACCATCCCGTGCTTGGACTGGCTGGGCAAGGAAAGACACGCTTCTGGGTGATTAATAAGCAAGGGAAATTATTGGGAGAAGGTTGCTATTGCATGTTGGTAACCATGTTCCCTGACAGCGCAGGCAGCCTGGCAGTAACCTCTACTTTATGCTTTGTGTGCAGTGGACAGGTCTGCAATTCCAGAGGCAGGAAGGAACAGGAGGGCCTGGAAACCAAGTTGGAGTTTCCATTTACCCGTGAGAATTCTCTAGTGTGTAGTGACGTCAACGAGAAGGTAAGTGATCATTTTCGCTCTGACTCCTTATTAAGAAAGAAAAGAGTATGGGAAACTAGGGATTAAATGTCTTGAGTGAACACAATAATTTATGTTTTTGACATGCACATTAAGGAACACTTGGCTTGGTTTTTTAGAAGAGCATATTGTGTCAGTCTAGTCATACAAAGCTATGTTCTTACTATGTTATGAAAGGAAAACATGCATTGTATGCAAAGCAGCCCAAGGATAAGGATATGTCAAAAGGTTCATGGAAAATGAAATTTAAAATATTTTAGGGGTTTTCACAAAGGTCTAGGAGAATGCATATGAAGAGGTAGGCGTGGTGGCACAGTGCCACAGTTTGGGATGATCACATCCCATATCGGCCTGGGTTCAGGTCCGACCTCTGCCTTCAATTCAGCTTCTTGCAAGTGGATGGAGTGTGGGCTCCTAGCTTTGGCCTGATTCACCCATGGCTGTTGCAGGCTTTTGGTGTATGAACCAGCAGATGGAAGGAAGATTTCTCTCTCTCTGCCTTTGAAATAAATGCATAAACTTAAAAAAAAGAGAAAGTGCATATTGGGAAAAAAACTATGCATGAATTTCAGCACTTTTTGCACTAAAATATCTTTGAATTCCATTTTACATGAGCTTTTTGAAGTACTCTCACAGTCTGTGAATTGATGAAATTATTAAAAAGTTAGCTAGGCAGTGCTGAGATACAATTTGCTTGAAATTACTCAGTTTTGTGTGAAAGGACAGTAACTAAAAGGGTGCTTGTGCATGTACCTTAAATTTTCTGTGACTGCCAAGTTATAAAATGTTGTTACCTTTTGAAGGTTTGTGAAAGGTCTGTGAGCAAATTGTGGTCATCATGAAAATGAGCCTGTAAATATGAGAGCAGCCACATAAAATGAAACATAGATAGGACTCATGACAGATGTTGCAGGAGGAGTGGGTGTGGAGACAAAGAGCGCTGTTGTCATTAACACAGCCTGGCCACACGTGTCGCAGATTAAATAATGAATGCTAGTTGGTGGGCACAGGGAGGAGAGAACAGAGAGTCCATTGTGTCAGCTTAGCAGTCTGATTCCAAACTAATTGGTTAAGTAAAATCTTCTGTTTTGGTTAGAGCCAATGGAAAATGCTGCAGTTGAAATATTGTAAATCTCGCAAGTCACCCTGGATCACCAATCAGAACTAAATAAAAGAGCTTGGAGCAAAGAATCCAATTAGGTTGTTTGCCTTGCCTGCCCATAGAAGCCAAAGGGAAGTGTGGGTCCGTCATTTGGTTCTATACCTGCTGTGCCTTCCTCTCCCGGTGAGGTTCTAGCTAGTGTGGAGGGACAGGCTTGTCCTTGCTGTCTGCTCTGCCCATGACCATGGCTCCATGGAGTGGGGTGACAGATGCCCCTTTCTGCCTGGGAGATGGCACGGTGATGGGGCCCAGGCAGTGGTGTCTTTCTGGACAGCAGCTTCTGCTGGGGTTCGAGGCAGGTTTGGTGGCCTGCTTTTTCACTACAGTGAGATCATGAGCTAGTGCTCCATGATCTCCAAGGATTCCTATTTTCATTAGTTCTGAATGTGTAATCCTGTGGTGGAAGGAGCACAAATCAGAAGGCCTGGCTTTGCTTAAACCCAGGCACTCTGATATAAGATGCAGGCATCCCTTGGGGCGGGCATGTGGTGTAGCAGGTAAAGCCGCCACCTGCAGTGCCAGCACCCCATGTGGGCACCAGTTCTGGTCCTGGCTGCTGCTCCACTTCTGATCCAGCTCTCTGCTATGCCCTGGGAAGGCAGTGGAGGATGGCCCAAGTCCTTGGGCTCCTGCACCCACGTGGGAGACCCAGAAGAAGCTCCTGGCTTCGGATTGGCGCAGCTCTGGCCATTGAGGCCAATTGGGGAGTGAACCATCAGATGGGAAACCAGATCTCTCTCTCTCTCTCTCCTCTCTCTGTGTAACTCCAACTTTCAAATGAATAAATAAATCTTAAAAAAAAAAAAAAAAAAGGCCGGCTCCGTGGCTCAACAGGCTAATCCTCCGCCTTGCGGCGCTGGCACACCGGGTTCTAGTCCCGGTCGGGGCGCCGGATTCTGTCCCGGTTGCCCCTCTTCCAGGCCAGCCCTCTGCTGTGGCCCAGGAGTGCAGTGGAGGATGGCCCAAGTGCTTGGGCCCTGCACCCCATGAGAGACAAGGTAAAAGCACCTAGCACCTGGCTCCTGCCATCTGATGAGCGCGGTGCGCTGGCCGCAGCACGCCATCGGCGGCAGCCATTGGAGGGTGAACCAACGGCAAAGGAAGACCTTTCTCTCTGTCTCTCTCTCTCTCACTGTCCACTCTGCCTGTAAAAAAATAAAAAAAAAAAAAAGAAAAAAAAAGATGCAAGCATTTCAAGTGGCATCTTAACCACTGTGTCACTGTAATTTTTATTTTATTCATGAAGAGCATGAATCTCAGCCAGCTGCTTTCTCAAATATCATCCAGCTATGAATGACAGATCAGTGCGAAAAAAATCCTTTATTCATTTACAAATCATCATTTGAAACTGTGCTTTTTCTAATATGTTAAATAAAATAATTTGTTGTTAGAAAGATAAATGCATAAGATTTTTATCACTGTAGATTTTCTTTTGAGAACTTAATGTTGAGCACTCCTGTGTCCAGTCATCAGGTATGTAACAGTGAAAAGGGTGTAACTTTTATCTTCAGGAAGTGCACTGGGTAGTAAAAGAGACAAATGAATAGGCTGTCATTTACCTGGAAGGTCGATGGAGGCTGTGATAGAGTAAGGATAATGCAAGGGGACAGACACTATTGTGCAATTGGGGACATTGGGAGGACTTCTGTCAACTGGAACTGAGCAAGTTAGCAAGGGCAATGCAGGACGAGGGCAAGATATTCCAGGAAGAAGAAACAAAGCAGACTGGGAACAGGTATCTAAGCATGTGTCATCAGAGTAGAACTGTCTCCAGGCGCACACTGGGGAGCACCCCTACTTTTCAGCAGTTGTTACCCTGAGACCAGCAATACAGCGCTCAGTCTTTCTGGTCTAGGAGGCCACATAAAAGAAATTTTGTGGTTTTTTTTTTTTTCATTTGTTTGTTTTTGCTTTTATTTAATTTTTCTTTTTTCAGGAAATTAACAGATATTTATGGTATTGAAATGCTCATTTGTTCACTTTATAACCCTGCTTCTGGTTTACTTAAAGAACTCCTGAAGGACACTGGACTTTGCAGATTATGAATAAATTCCTATTCAATCTTGAAAAAAATATATTAGTCTTGGCTTTGAATCCTGGGATTGAATGCTGGCTGCATTTCATTCTGGGGTCCCTGTTTGCCAAATCCCATTTTAAAGTATCTTTCTGGGACTTTTTCTTTCCCCCTTAAGTCAGGGTTCTTGACTTTTTTGTGTGTGCCCCTGGGACCTCTTTGACATTCTAAAGAAGTGATGAATTCCTTTGCAAAGACTGTGTACTGAATCTAATTAAAGTGCAGGGGGGTTGGTGTTGTGGTGCAGTGGCTTAAGGTGCTGCCTATGATGCCGGCCTTCCATATGAGCGCCAGTGTGAGTCCTGGCTGCTCTACTTCCTATCCAACTTCCTATTGATGTGCCTGGGAAAGCAGCCAAGATGGCCCAAGTGGTTGGGACCTTGACACCCAGATGGGAGACCTAGATGGAGGTCCAGGCTCCTTGGCCTTGGCCAGGCCCAGCCCTGGCTATTGTAGCCACCTTGGGAATGAACCAGTGGATGGACGATCTCCCTCTCTGTCTCTGTCTCTTCCTCTGTCTCTGTAACTCTGCCTTTCAAATGAATAAATAAATTTTATAAAAAGTACATAGGAATGCAAAGCAAACTGGTTATACTGACATACAGTGACCAATATGCCAAGAAGTAAATATGTAATATGACATATACCCACTTTATTAATGCATTACCTACCAAAGTCTAGTGGCAAGGATAATAACTATCGTGAATTTGAAGTAGTGATTAGTGTAAGTTACATTTTGATATATATATATATATATTTTTTTTTTTTAATGAACCATTTATTTGAAAGGCAGAGTTGGAGAGAAAAGGAGAGACAGAAAGAGATCTTCGATCTGTTGGTTCATTCTACAAATGACTGTAATGGCCAGAGCTGGTCTGATCCAAAGCCAGGAGCCAGGAGCTTCTTCCGAATCTCCCATGTGGGTATTGGGGCCCGAGGACTTGGGCCATGTTCTGCTGCAGGACTCGAACTGGCACCCATCTGGAATGCTGGTGCCACAGGTAGCTTTACCTGCTACACCACAGCGCTGGCTCTGCCCCCAACCCCTGCTTTTTTTTTTTTTTCTTAAGAATTATTTGATCTATTTGAAAGGCAAAGTTAGAAAGAAAGGCAGAGATAGGGAGATCTTCCATCCATTGGTTCAGTTCCCAAATAGCTGCCACAGCCAAGGCTGGACCAGGTCAAAGGCAGGAGCCCAGAGCTTCATCTGAGTCTCCCATGTGGGTCCTGGGCCCCAAGTACTTGGGCCATCTTCCACTGCTTTTCTAGGTGCATTAGTAGGGAGCTGGATTGGAAGTGGAGCAGCCTGGATACGAACTACCGCCTATATGGGATGCAGGCATTGCAGGTGGTGTCTTAACCTGTTAAGCTACAATGTCAACTCTGATATTTTGATATGTTTTCAATAAGTGAAAATTTCAATAATGTGATATGAATTTGTTTTATTTCTATCAGTGACAAGTCACAAGAATGGCCAGTTTTCTTTCAGATTCTTACCTTTACTTGTAATCAGTGGGAAGGCCAAATTTCAGTTACAGATCAGTAAAAGCTAAGATGAAATTTTTTTCTTTTATGTCTGAATTCTGTGTGAGTTCCTCAGAGCCCTTAGCTGGAAATTTCACCCTTTCCTGCCAAGCAGGGGCAGCTTGTGCCCCCCCCCCCCCGCACCATCCCTGGGGCTGCCTCTTCTGTGTTGACAGCCCCTGGGTGTTCTCCTGCCTCAGCCCAGGACTGGATGCCAGGCTTGCCTCTCCTAGGGCCTGCAGACCTCCCCCCTGGGAAGCCACAAGACCTCAAAGCCACCTGCCCCAAGCAACTCCTGATCTTGACCAGGCCACTTCCCCTGATCCACCAGCCTGCCCTTCCTCCTGTGTTCCCTGCCTCTGTGAATGGCATTAACACAGTTACCACATATGTGGCTCAGGCCCCAAAGCTGATGTGGCGAGGAAGCTGGGAAGCCTGCTGGTGACAGGATCACCACACCCGCCCTCGTTATGCAGATGTAAACTTGGGGACTTGAAAGCATGCCTCTGTCCTCCCTTTCACTTGCAGCATCTTCTAAACAGTCTCATCCGACAAGACACAGTGCCTCTGCTTATCTTCCCAGCCTACACATCTGGCCACTTTCTGATTTAAATCTCTCCCCCGGCTCTTGCCTCCAGGCTTTGATGTCCTAGGGCTTGTGTTGTGGGTGCAGCTTTGTCTTTGCCTGGGTCCCCAGCCTCAACAAGTCTCCGTGGCTCCACCTGGTTTCTTCTTTTGAGCTTGAGAACTGAGCCAAGGCCCTCTGCCTGGGGACCCCTTACCTCGCTTGTCAGTATCTCATCCCAGTTTTCTTCTCTGGAAAGCCGACCTGAGGGGTGCTGCTAGGGCAGTTCTCATCCGTTTCTTTCCCCTTCGCTTGCACCTGATCCCAGCCTGCTAGTATTTCACAGATGGTGTGCACTTGGGCCAAGAGAATTATTAAAGTACGCTGACTTGGGTTCTAATCCCGGCTCCCCGGCTTGCCATGTGATCTTGGAAAGGTACTTACCCTTTGGGAGCCCCAAATTTCTTGTAGATAAATTGGTGTAATAATAGAATGGGGAGGTTTAAATTAGTTGGTACTTTCAGAGCACTTAGAAGTGTCCCTGGCTCATGGTAAGACTTTAATAAAGTGCCAACAAAAACAGAAGCAGAAGTGGATGTGATTCTTAAATGAGCACAAGCTGTTTAGCTAAAATGAAACTAAAACAAACAAGGAGAGCTATTTTCTTTAAAGATTTGTTTATTTGAAAGGCAGAGCCACAGAAGGAGCAAGAGACAGAGACAGAGATAAAGATCTTTCATTTGCTAGCTTACTCCCCAAATGGTCACAATAGCCAGAGCTGGTCCTGTCCAAAGCTAGGAGCCATAAGCTTCTTCCAGGTATGTCGCATGGGTCTCAGGGGCCCAAGTACTTAGGCCATCTTCTACTGCTTTTCCAGACACATTAGCAGGGAGCCAGCTCTGAACTGGATCCAGACTGAAACCAACACCCATTTGGGATGCCACTGCACCACAATGCTGGCCCCAAGAGAGCTGTTGTTAAAGATGTGATATAATTTTGGACTCAGTATTGAACTGTTCTTCAGCTCCTTTGAGGTTGGTGTCACATGTTGGTTTTAGCAGAATTAATTTATAGGAAACAAATGGAAATACTTTTTGCCAGAAAGATAGACATCCTGGGATACAGACCTTTACCTGGAGGTTGGAGACGCTCATCCCACCAGTAGCTCATCTGGCTGAGCTGGGGATTTGTCCAGCTTTCTTCCCTTTCAGAGACTGGGTTGACCTCACAGGGATATTTTGTGAGGCCCTCTGGGCAAGGGAGGGGTCTGTGTGATTTTTCAGAGGGCCTCCTTGGGATCGCAGATCAGATGTTTGCAAACCAGGCCTACCTGGAGGACATGGGTTTAAGTGAAGTTTGTTTCTTTTTCTTTCTTTTATTTTTTTTTGACATAAGCATTTGCATGTCCTCCAGAAAACCTTGCTGATGATCCTTCCCACACATCGTGTGAGACATGAATGTGCTCCTGTAACCCATTCTTTTCTCCTGGTTCTCAAAAGGAACATTTCCCTTGAGACTTGCTCCAGCGTTCCAGCCTTCACTGGGCTTTGCCAGCAGGTGGGGTACTGGTGCCTTTTTAAACCCTCGGCGACAGACCTGGAGACTGAGTTTCTTTTCCTGACAGGGTGGTTGTCTGGCTCCCCTCAAGCCAAAGGGAGCCAGAGACTGTTGAGCTCTGACCTGGAGGTGGGGAGGGGAGGCGGACAGGGTGAGTGTTAGATCTGAACAGCTCCCAGAATTTTCGTGGTTAATAGGTTAATGGCTTACATTAAAACCTGTGAGATTTAACTAGAATTTTAGCAGAAATATGAAGGTATTTCATGAAGTTCATGGAAAAATAAAGTTAAAGCATGTTTATTTTGTTGTAAAATTTTGAAATCCACATATATAATGAGTCTTCCAAAAGTTCTTGGAAATACGTGTTACAAAGAACTATGCACAGATTTCAACTACTTTTTTTGCACCAAAATGAACTTATATTTTAATTCCACATTCCATGAACATTTTTCAAATATTCACACACATGTCAGTCTACTGTTTGGCAACTCGTGAATCACGTTTCTTTGTCTTATTTAGTCAAATCTTCTGATTTAGAAGAAACAGTAATAAAAGGGAACCTTGACCACATGTAAATATGGAACTTTTTGAAATACAGAAGAAATCAAGGAAAAAAAGTCATTAGAATTAGGACTGTTCTTGGAGCCGAAAACTAGGGGACATTGTGTGTCCTGTGAACACATTGTTAGAAGACTGAGCATGCATTCTTATTCTTTCATAAGCAGTGTGCTGCAACTTGGTTGACTCTGAAGATTTAACTGCCTTAAGGAAATTAACCAATTACATTTTTCTAGAATGAAAAAGAAATTTAAATTTCTGCCTTGGAAATCAGAAGGAAGAAGTTTGACAAATTTTTTTTTCTTGGACTGATGTTAAATTTTGGACTTCAGTGATTCAGGAGGCCTTAGGCATATTTAATGCAGTAAAGCATGTGAGTTTAATTTTTAGAAACCATCACTTTGCATGTCTCTTCTCTGCAGTGTGAAATTACAGTGCTGTACATTCTATGACCACCACCCAGCATGGGCAGCAGTACCAAAGTCATTCTGTATTCCTCTTGCTGAACGTGAACCAGTCACTTTAATACAGTGAGAGAGAGCGGGGGAGTGAAAGGTCTGTGTTTAAGTTATGTTGCTTTGGGCAGCAAGTACAAAAATGAAGCCCAAAGCCTGAGCTCATTCTGCTTGTGGGTTTTATTTTCTCACAGCAGCCCAGTGTCTATTTAACATAGGGGGAGTGGTTTCAAGTTCATTACTGAAGCTTACAGGCTAAAGTGCTTTGTGGGCTTGGCTAGGACTTCGGTTGCCTGTAGGGAGCCAGCCAAAACTGGGCTTGGGAACAGGGCGCCTCTCCTTGTTTCTGTGGCTTTCCCCCTTGGCCATCAGCTGCTTTGGAGACAGTTTCAGAGTCACGATTCTTTCTTTCAAGTAACATGGAGCGGCCTTTCCCAGGGGCACCAGGTTAGTAAATGCTGCTTGTGTGGCTCTCTGTGCTCCTGGGCTGATGGTAAAACAGACGGGGCAGGACTTCTGCTCTTGCTGTGTTCTTTCCGAAAACAACGTGAGTTTGTTCATCCTATGAGGGCTGGGGGGTGGGGGGAGGGTTGCTTCCCCCTATAATATATTCATTGTTTGCCAGAATTAAATGCAAGTGGGAGCCTAGAAGAAATGACATGTGTATGCTGGATTTGGAGACTGTAGGTTTGTACTCGTGTGCGTTTTCGGTTCCTTTTTTTTTTTTTTTTGTAATGTCGATTACTTTCTTTGTGGCTTCCCAGTAAATCTTCTAGGGATAACTATGAATTGGTGTACAGCTCGTTATATTTTATTTTTTTCCTGTTGCGCTCCGGTTAGCCTTGTCGTCCCCCACCACACTGAGTGTTCTTGTCTGATGCATAGTTTTCTCTTGGGCCTACTCCGTAGAGTTGAAATGCACCAGAATGGTATTTCAAATTGCTCTTTGAAAAGGCTGGCCCTTTCCTGGAATTCCTCATAAAATTCCTGCGTAACAGTCATTTTGGACAGAGCCTACAGGTGGATCAGGCCAAACCAAAATCCTGCAGTTATCTCTGTTTTAATTCTCAAGGAATCCCTCAGAACACAAGATTACCCTAGGAATAAATAATGACTTCAAAAATGAAGAGTGACGTGTAAACCATAAAGTATTATTAATAGTAATAAAGCAATTAAGTCAATAAAATTAAGTGCCAAGAGAGGATCTTCTTTAACCTCATTAACCTAAACATCTAGAGAGCAATTTTACCTTTGTTAATTTGCTGCCAAAGCAGTCCGACATGAAATCACCCTGGATGTGTAGTCCAATTTGATGCTCTACTGAAGTTGGCAACCCTGTATGAAATAGTGCTCCTCCCACTTTTATGTTATTGTCTGTGTGCTTTAGCTAGAGGTACTGTACCTGTGTTTTAGAATATGCTGATATGCTTCTGTTACTGCCATGTAATTCTCTTCTTTTATTCCCCCCCGGGAAATGTGTTGTGAGATAGGGTTTGTTCTTTCATGTTCTCTGTTAAGAAGGAAGAGCAAGAACAATCAAAGGAGAAGGGAGGCAGATGTAGAGACATAAAGAAAAAAGTTGAGGTGCTATGCTGAACTTTAAGGATCCCATTTCCCATCTACTGTGACACTGAAGTTGTAAAGTCATGGCTACAGGCTATTTCAGGATTACAAAATGGGCTGGACTTTATACCCCTAAAACTCAGTTGTCCAGCTTTATTACTGCCCCTGCCTCTGCAGATATTTTCTTTGACAACAAATCCATTAGACCCTTTTTGCTTTCTAAAAAATGCCAAGATTGGATGACTTGGCTATAATATGTTTGTGTGTGTGTGTGTGTGTGTGTGTGTGTGTGTGTGTATATATATATATATATAAAATCTTCAAAAGGTTCATGAAAAAAATATGTATGGATGTTTTCCACCCAAATAAATGCCTTTTACTTCTGTTGTTTACAAACTCTTTTGAAGATCTTTCAAATGAGCTATTAATTTAAATATTAAAGGAAGACCATTGTCAACTGTTTGTAGCTGCCTGATGATTTAAAAAGAACCCTTGAGACATCTTACTCATTGATTACTTGTTTGTGCACCATGAATAAGTATAAATGTTGTAAAAAGGTGGTAGAGTTCCTTAGTGCTTCGTAGATCTCAGTTTCTGTGTTGCCAACTACTTCCTGGCATTTTCATTGGTATTAATAGCAAAGCAAATTCCTACAGATTAGAAACAGAATAAACTATGTGGCACGGAATAGAATGAGAGGGAAATTCCCTAAAAGCCAGAGTTTAGAGTTTTCCCAGAGTTTTACACTTTAAAATATGTACCTTTTCCCTCCAAATAGGGAAGGGGGAAAAAAAAGATTACAGAGTAGTATTCAAAGTCAGTAAATTTAAGATACAATATCTAAGCAAAAGTCAGATTATTCTTGATTTTAGATTTGGCATATACATTGCATTTCTTGTCCTCATTTTGCTGGAGTAGTTTAGTTGTGTTACTTTTGGATGAAATCAAGTAGACAGACATTTTTCTCATTTCATACCATCTAATTTTAAGCTGTGAGTTGATTAATTTTTATCCATCCAGCTTTCCTGTTGATATCGGAGTGCTCTGGTGGCTCCTGTATCTCAAATGACTTATGGACCCGGCTGGTCACCCAGAAGCATGTGATGCCAATTTTCTTTTATGGTGAATTTGAGTTTCACAGTTGGGAGATAAATCCTAAGCCAACTATTTCAATTTGAATTGACCTGCACATGAAATATTGGGAAAATTGAGTGACAGTAGAAGATAAGGACTTAGAGGACAGAAGGAGTTAACTAAGAGTAGTTGAGAGAGTAGAGGTGGGCTTTCTGGCTGCTGTGGATCACTTCTGTTCACATCCTGGGTTAGTCCTCATTCCCACCCATAGTCTTGATCTCTGTAGTACAAGGGTTGGGAGGTGCAGGCCTTAATGAGTGGGTTATGGCTTTTTCAGATTCATGCACAGCCACCCCTGCCTCTCCATGTCTGAGCCCCACTCCCTGGTTCCTGTCCTTAGCTCTGCTCACTGAAGGTGCTGGTGGGGTTGGTGGTGGTAGAGGGTGAGTTTGTGTGTCAGAAAGAGGGTGGTGGTGGTGGAGATGGGGACACCTTCCGCCCTGAAAGTGACGCTTTCGGTGATGACAGCTAATCTGAAGTCTCAGACAGACTACAAAGGCTGAGACGGGTTATGTTGCAGGAGCTGATGTGACCACGTCTCTCCCTTGAACTGGCCTTCTGGGTGGGGGTGGGGGTGGGGTGTGGGGGTGGTAGAGTGGTTGTGGCAGGAATTACTTTCGTCCAGCAGCGGTCACAGTAACAATGATGGACGCTCTAAGTGCAGCCCTGTTCGAAGCCTCCTTAGTCCTTCCAGAATCCCTAAAGAGGCTGGCTATCTGTCTTATCCCTATTTTCCAGTTGAGAAACTCCCCTAAAGGTTAAGTCCGTTACAGCAGCCAGTAAGTGGCGACAAAAGAATTGGGCCTCAGAGAGTGCTGTGGTAGGGGAAACTGATAAATTGACGTTTTTATAAAACGTACTTCAGTACTTGTGATTCATGAGAAGTTATCATGTAAACACTGACACCAGTGCTGCTTTTCATACCACAGATACTCTGTTACCACACTGTCAACCAGTGTGCCTGGGATTGGTGTCCCTTTTATCCTGGGATGAGGTGTTAGCTTGTGCCGATGGCAAGAACCTGGTCCTCAAAGGCAGGGCATGTGAGAGATTGCCTGTAGCCAGCAGGTGAGATGAGCGGCGACAGTCCACATGGAGAGGAAGCCCACTGAGCTGAGAACTGTCTCTTGCCTGTTTAAGCCAATCTTGGAACTTTTGAGACTTTTAAAGGCTAAAATAATAAAACCACTCATGCTAGGAACTTGGACCATTTGATTGTTCCATTTCAATTTGGCCGGTTAGAGTGTCCTCCTCATTCCTGCTCAGTATGATTTCCTGCTGATAATCAAAGCTCTGGTTATTTTGTCAGTCTTGAGGCTATCTGAAGCTTGGTAGAAAGTCAAGAAAATGAGGCATGCATTTCCTTTAAGAACATAAATGCACCTTTCAAAAGTGTTGGGCAAATAACTTAAGCTAGGTTTGCCTAAAATTTAATCAAAATCATGACAAGTTTGGAACCTCTAACAATATATAACAACATAGCCCAAATACGTTGAGGAACTAATTTTATGTTTAAAGGAGAAAAAAAGAAATCAAAAATAAAAACTGCTCTTTGCTTAGGCAAGCACTTTCTGGGCCCAAAATCATTAGAGGAAATCATAAAAGGAAAAGGTGAACATATTTGAATTTTCTAGGTAGGAGTATAAAACCTCTTACGAACAAAAATGTTCATTAAAACATTATGGGGGCTGACGCTGTGGTGCAGCTGGTTAAAGCCCTGGCCTGACGCGCCAGCATCCCATATGGGCGCTGGTTCTAGTCCCGGCTGCTCCTCTTCTAACCCAGCTCTCTGCTATGGTCTGAGATATCAGTAGAAGATGGCCCAAGTCCTTGGGTCCCTGCATCCACATGGGAGACCTGGAAGAAGCTCCTGGCTCCTGGCTTTGGATTGGCACAGCTCCTGCCATTGTGGCCATTTAGGGAGTGAGCCAGTGGATGGAAGACCTCTCTCTCTCTCTCTTTGTCTTTACCTCTCTCTGTAACTCTGTCTTTCAAATAAATAAAATAAATTTTTAAAAAATTATTATAAAAAGTTAGAAATGTTAAAAACATATAGCAGTAGAAGAAAATTACATGATGGGCCATTCTATTTTTACTTTGGAAAAGTTGTAGGAAGAGGAAATGATGATGCAGATATTTAAGTAAGAATACTAGATATTAAGCTACTTATATATCTCATACTGGAGAGTGTTTAAAATATACCTTATCTAGAGGCTGGCGCTGTGGCATAGTGGGTTAATGCCCTGACCTGAAGCACCAGCATTTCATATGGACGCTGGTTCGAGTCCCAGCTGCTCCATTTCTGAACCAGCTCTCTGCTATGGACTGGGAAAGCAGCAGAAGATGGCTCAAGTCCTAGGGCCCCTGCACCCGTATGGGAGACCCGGAAGAAGCTCCTGGCTCCTGGCTTTGGAACGGCCAGCCATTGCAGTCAACTGGGGAGTGAACCAGCAGATGGAAGACCTCTCTCTCTCTCTCTCTCTCTCTCTCTGCCTCTCCTTTCTCTGTATATCTCTGACTTTCAAATAAATAAATAAATCTTTTAAAAATATTCCTTATCTAAGTGGATGTTATATGTGGGGAGAACGCAGAAAGTGTGATTACTAGAAGTTAATAGGGATTTAGGGGCTAATTTTTTAAAAAGATGTATTTATTTATTTGAAAGAGTTTACAGAGAAAGAGAGAGAGGGAGATAGAGAGAGAGATCCTCCCCCATCTGCTGGTTCAGTTCCCAAATGGCCACAGTGGCCTGAGCTGGGCTGGTCAGCAGCCAGGAGCCAAGAGATTTTTCTTGGATGACAGGGACCCAAACACTTGGGCCATCTTCTCCTGCTTTCTCAGACATGTTAACAGGTAGCTGGATTGGAAGTGGAACAACCAGGACTGGAACTGGTACCCATACAGGATGCTGGGGTCACAGGTGGCTACTCAACCTGCTACAACACGGCACTGGCCAGATTTAGAGATTATTTGAAGTAGGAGTTTATATGGTTTACGTTTTTTCTTATACTTCATGCATATTAATATTTTATTTTTTAAGATTTATTTATTTATTTGAAAGAGTTACACAGAGAGAGGAGAGGCAGAGAGAGAGAGAGGTCTTCCATCTGATGGTTCACTCCCCAGTTGGCCACAACGGCTGGAGCTGCACTGATCCGAAGCCAGGAGCCAGGAGCTTGTTCGGGGTCTCCCACATGGGTGCAGGGGCCCACGGATTTGAGCCTTCTTCCACTGCTTTCCCAGGCCATAGCAGGGAGCTGGATCGGAAGTGGAACAGCCGGCTCTCAAACCGGGGTCCATATAGGATGCCATCACTGCAGGTGGCAGCTTTACCCACTACGCCACAGCACCGACCCCATGGCTGCTTTTTATAATGTTTCATTCTGTCTATTTTAGCACACCTTAGTAATGAGGAATCAGTAACTATTTCCATTTGTCTTAGATTGGTAAATGTCAAAAAGTGACATCATTTAGCTCTTTCTAAAGAAATCTGAGAAGGAGGCAGAAGGCTGATTACTGCTTCTCGGGAAAACTTGCATGAATGTTTTGTTCTTGGGTGCAGGCTGGTTTCCATGTTTGTTATAGAAAACAGTTGCCACATACAGTTACTGAAGAAAATTTGATGCTGAAGCGTGGAATTGTTAAAAAAAATTATTTCTTTTTTTTAAACTTTGATTTAGTAAATATAATTTTCCAAAGTACAGTTTATGGATTACAATGGCTCCCCCCCATAACTCCCCCCCCCATCTCCCGCTCCCTCTCCTATTCCATTCACATCAAGATTCATTTTCAGTTATCTTTATATACAGGAGATTAATTTAGTATATATTAAGTAAAGATTTCATCATTTTGCACCCACACATAACATAAAGTGTAAAATACTGTTTGAGTACTAGTTATAGCATTAATTCACATTGGACAACACATTAAGGATAGAGATCCCACATGAGTAAGTACACAGTGACTCCTGTTGTTGACTTAAAAATTTGACACTCTTGTTTATGGCGTCAGTAATCTCCCTAGGCTAGTCATGAGTTTCCAAGGCTATGGAAGCCTCTTGAGTTCACTGACTTCGATCTTATTTAGACAAGGTCATAGTCAAAGTGGAAGTTCGCTCCTCCCTTCAGAGAAAGGTACCCCCTTCTTTGATGGCCCATTCTTTCTACTGGGATCTCACTCACAGAGACCTTTCATTTAGGTCCTCTTTTTTTTTTTTCAAGAGTGTCTTAGCTTTCCATGCCTAAAATATTCTAATGGGCTCTTCAGCCAGATCCGAGTGCCTTAAGGGCTGATTCTGAGGCCAGAGTGCTGTTAAGGACATCTGCCATTCTATAAGTCTGCTGTGTATCCCACTTCCCATGTTGGATCATTCTCTCCCTTTTTTATTCTGTTAGTTAGTATTCACAGACACTAGTCTTGTTTGTGTGATCCCTTTGACTTTTAGACCTATCAATGTGATCAATGAATTGTGAATTGAAATTGATCACTTGGACTAGTGAGATGGCATTGGTACATGCAATCTTGATGGGATTGTATTGGGATCCCCTGGCACATTTCTAACTCCACCATTTGGGGCAAGTCTGATTGAGCATGTCCCAAATTGTACATCTCCTCCCTCTCTTATTCCCACTGTTATATTTAACAGGGATCACTTTTCAGTTAAATTTCAACATCTAAGAATAAATGTGTGTTGATTACAGAGTTCAACCAATAGTATTAACTAGAACAAAAAAAATACTAAAAGGGATAAAGTATTAAATAAATTTATTTCTGTGAAAGGAAGAGACAGAGTCGGAGAGTGAGAGAGAGCTGTCCCATCCACTGGTTCATCCCCTACATTCCCATACAGCCAGAGCCGGGCCAGGACAAAGCTGAGAGTGTGGAGCTCGATCCTGGTGTCTCGTGTAGGTAACAGGGACCCAAGTACTTCTCCATCACCTTCTGCCTCCAGGTTGTACTTTGGCAGGAAGCTGAAGTTAGAGCAGAGCCAGGTCTTGAACTCAGGCTCTCTGACACAGGATATGGGAATCCCAAGTGGTGTCTTTTTTTTTTTTTTTTTTTGACAGGCAGAGTGGACAGTGAGAGAGAGAGACAGAGAGAAAGGTCTTCCTTTACTGTTGGTTCACCCTTCAATGGCTGCCGCGGCCAGCACACAGCGCTGATCTGATGGCAGGAGCCAGGTGTGCTTCTCCTGGTCTCCCATGGGGTGCAGGGCCCAAGCACTTGGGCTATCCTCCACTGCACTCTCTGGCCACAACAGAGAGCTGGACAGGAAGAGGGGCAACCAGGACAGAATCCAGCGCCCCGACTGGGATTAGAACCCAGTGTGCCGGTGCCGCAAGGCAGAGGATTAGCCTATTGAGCCGCAGCGCCGGCCCCAAATGGTGTCTTAGTTGCTGTGTCAAATGCTCACCCTGAAAATTGTTTTTAACAGCTATTTTGATATTATACAATTTATTTATTATAGAGTTAATTCCTTTAGAGTATTCAATTTCATGGATATTTAGTATTTTTAGAGTTATGTGACTATTACCATAATCCAGTTTGGAACATTTCAATCATTTCAAAAAAAAAACTTTATACCCCTGTCAGTGCCCCTCCACCCCAATTTTCCCTCCCAGTTGTAGGAAGACGCTATTCTATTTCTTATGATTATAGGTTTGCCCTCTCAAAGACCACTTAGGCAAGCAAAATCTGGTTTGCTATAGGACCCTTCTCAGTAGTGCTCCACAGTGAGAGATTAAGATCAAATGAACTCGGTAAGTGTTGTTTCCTATTTTATTAGAATAAGTGACTTATTTTTATTTTCTGGAGTTCTAACTTTTTAACTATTCAAAGTTTTTAAAATATCAGAGAGTGTATACCCATTAATGTGAGATTATTGTGGACTATGTTCTGTTGCTTACTAGTCATGACCTTCACTAAATTATTTTCCTCCTCAGTTTCCTTGTCTATAAAATGAGAATGGTAATATCAGTAGGACCTTAGAGGACTCTTAAAGAATGAAATGAAGCAATCTATATAAAACCTGCCACACTGCCTGATGCATTACAAGAATTAAATGAATATTAGCTGTTGTTATTATTAGTCATTGAAAATAAACTGTGATGCATTATTTTTTAATGAGTTTATTTATGCTCTTCTAAAAATTTGGGTTGGCTTACAAGAATATTTGCACATTGTGGTTAGCATCTAGCATCAAGGGCTAAGACACTGGTGGAGACTCCCGCGTCCCCCATCTGAGTGCCTGGGTTTGAGTCCTGACTCCACTCCAGGTTTCAGCTTCCTATGAATACCCACCCTGAGGGCCAGCAGGCTATGGCTCAAGTAGTTTAGTCCATGTTCTCCATATGAGAGATTTGCATTGAGTTCTTTTTTTTTTTTTTATAAAAGATTTATTTATTTATTTGCAAGTCAGAGTTACCCAGAGAGAAGAGAGGCAGAGAGAAAGAGAGAGAGAGAGGTCTTCCATTTGATGGTTCACTCCCTAATTGGCCACAACGGCTGGAGCTGCACCAATCTGAAGCCAGGAGCCAGGACCTTCCTCCAGGTCTCCCACATGGGTGCAGGGCCTCAAGAACTTGGGCCCTCTTCCACTGCTTTCCAAGGCCACAGCAGAGAGCTGGATCAGAAGTGGAGTAGCTGGGACTAGGACCCGTGCCTATATGGGATGCCAGCGCTTCAGGCCAGGGCATTAACCCACGGCACCACTGCGCCAGCCCATGCATTGAGTTCTTGGCTTTCACTTCTGGCCTGGCTCAGCCCAGGCTGTTGCAGGCATTTAGTATTTGGGAAGTAAACTAGCAAATGGGAGCTGTTTCTCTCTCTCCCTTTCTCTCTCTCCTCTCTCTCTCTCTCTCTCAAATAAATATAATAAATAAATAAAATTTTAAAAAGATAAATCATTTAAAAAATACTTGCACACTTAACCATTCACACAGACAGGAATAAAACCAGAGATCGGGGATGATAGTCTCAGAAGAAATAAAAACAGGAGTAGTAGTAGCTAGCATTTATATAGCAAGTTTCAATGAGCGTTATCTTAGTGGCTTTCCTTGTAAGCAAAGGGAATCATGCCAGACCAGAAATGAGTGAAGACAACCAGATGAGAGCCCCAGACTGGAGGGAACTTGATCTCTACCCTCACACCTCTGCATGAGACTTCTGAGACACGACAGCGTGGGGGTGGCGGTGGGGGTTGTTAGTCTAAAAGTGAGTTCACCGTCCCACAATACATACAGCTACTGTTTATTTATATTGGAAGTGCTTACTGTGAGATAAGCTGAAATCAGAAACAAAACTGATCCCAAAGCAGTGTAATTGAAGTATAAAATTGTCTACTCAAAGCATCCAGTTTCCTTGGTGATCATTCTCTTTTTTTTTGAATGCTCTTACAGCTATTAAACTGAAAGGTAACTCTTACAGGTACCCCTACTCTACCCTGGGCCCTGATCCTCATCATACCTTCTGCATAGGGAAGCAAGCACCTAATCAGCTTGTCCCCCAGATAATGATCATGGCCCTCCCTTTGTCTTACTTTGTTGCTCAAGCAACCAGGGCCACATTTATTGTTCTTTAACCTAGTCCGGCATCCCACACCTGTCCTTTGTTACTGGACTGGGCTTTCCGTTCTGGTACACTCAGTGAGCTCTTAAGTGGTCAAGATTCCTTCCCAAGGTGGCTTTGGGATGCCTGACTGAGCACTTCCTGCCACACACGTATTCACACTTGGAATCCACCGTCTCCTCGCCTGGACTGTGCCCCTGAAGGAGGGCGGTGATACCTTTGTGTTCCCAAGCCCTGGCTCCTCCCAGTGCCTGACGCCTGGGATCTCTTAGCACAGCAGAAGGGAGAATGTTGATCTTTCTTCATATGGATACTTGACTATATCTGGTTTTGGGAAGGTAGAAATTATAAGGATTTTTTTTAATACAAAATGTGAAGGCAAACCTTGGTTAACTGAGAACAGAAGTGGATAACCAAAAAGCTTATGTTTCTCATAGTCCAGCAGTAGTGTCATATGGGGAGCAAGACTGTATGGCCTTCCATTCAGTGACTGTGCCTTTGATTTTGACTTGGTAAAAGTGCCCACTAGGATCTTGATGGAAGCAACTGCCTGTTGGGCAAGGCTGATACCTACCACCTTTGCTAAGATAGATTTGGATGAAATCATCGTAATGCTCGACAGTGTGGTTGCATGAAAAGTTCACAGTAAACTTAACTAAGCCAGTGTCTTGTAAAATGCTGGTGAGACGACGCACTGAGAAGTTATGCTTTGGCTGTTAACTGAGGCCACGGCAGTCTTTTCATGGAGTGTGGATAGAAATTTTTCCTCAAACTGTGCATAGAGGGTTAATACAGGAAGATGTAAGGAGGGCCACAAAGGGCTGGCTCACATCTGAAGGAAGAAGGTGGCACTCACTGAGGCTTACTCTAACTCATCAGAACTGGTCCACATCTCACCTGGACTTATTAGGGGTGCATCTGGAACATTCTACACGGATGAACCCAGTCGCTGGTAGAGTTATTTTGAAGCCTCAGGACTTACCATGTGCCCACTTGGACGGCTACACTTGACAAGCCCCATTCTCTGTTTTCTAAGAAGCATTGCTTCTTGCCACCTGGATTAGAATTTGCCAGGCTTCTTACACCAACACGAGTCCTTGTCTCCCACATGAGTTGTTAGAACAGGAGACACCCCATAAAGCCCCTCTTCTTCCCCTTGTGTGCTGGTGGAGGCCAGGGGTGCTGCTTCTGCTCCAGGTGGTCATGGAGGTCTGGCCTGGGTCTGATGGAGGAGTTGGGTGTGGAATTCTGAAGTTGAACTCGACACAAGAGCGTATTTTCTGAGACTGAGAAAGAGGCTCCTCTGCAGAGCACTGACACTGAGTGACCCTGGTGCTGACAGAACAGAGTCCCCCTGTTTGAGAAAGCTCTGCCTTTCCCACTGTTGGACAGTTCGGGTGCTAATCAGTTCTCTGTTGTGTTAAAAGGACCCTGGCCTCTCTAGATTATCCATTCTTGTGATCCAGCAGAGGGATTATCTGCTACACCCTTGAGTCTTGGAATATTTGAAAGCCACTCATTTTTGTTTGGCCTAAAAACTCCTTATTCCTTCATCATAGGATTTTATACTTCTCCAACCTGGTCTCCATTCTCTCACCACCCATGGCTGGCCTTGTAGTTTGGGGATCATTAGTCTAAATGTGGGGATCTAAATGCAGGCTGACTAGAAAGCTCAGATCATAGCTGCTTTCCTGGGAGATCACTTTTCTGATAAGATATCCTAAGAGTGCATTAGATTTTAAAAAAAATTAACATGTGCCATTCTTCTGGATAGTTGCTATTTTCAAGACATTTTACTAAATGGTCTTGATATGCCATTTCATATTCACAACCATGCTGAGGTTGGCATTGTTATTGTATTTCTTTGGTTCTAAAATACTACTGATGGCAAGATATACTGTCAATAAAAATTCAGCATTTTAGGGAAAAAAAGCACAAGGAAACCCCCATCACATTAAATGTAGATATGAAAGGCGATAGTCATGCTAATTGCAGCAAAGTTAAAATATGGGGGGCAGGTGGATGGAAAATACCTCTTAAAATCAAGGAAATACTATATCTCCATTTTTCAGATGAGAAAACCAAAGCATAAGGAATTTAAATACTTTCCAGTCTGCAGAAACAGCTGGGGTTTAGACCTAGCTCTGCCTGACTGTAGTGCCTGCTCCAGCCATTTGCTCGCTGCCTCCTGAGTCCTGAGAAGTTGGCTAATCTAAAACTCCCAGGGCTTTCTCACAAGAACAGCTGCCAATCCAGGTGACCACCAGGCTGTACTTCTGTGTGCGTTTTCAGCTGAAACGTAGACCATCCTCATTTATTCTGTTAAATTTTTCTTTCTTGTTTGGCTGTGGACAGTTTTATATATGTCCCTTTCCCCATATTTTTAACTATGATTACCATAGTAAGAAACATAGTCTTACTAATTTATGACTGAGAATGCTGTATCCATTAACAATGCCACCAACAATGAGGTTGGATTAGCACAATTGTTACTGGTTCTTGGTATAATGCATTGCTGGTCTCTTGTGGGCTGGGAATTTGGGTCTGTTGCAGTCTCACGCATGTGTTGCTATCCAGGATTCCACCCACCTCCTGACACTCCCATGCTGGGCTGAGTCAGGCCTCTGCGTTACCTGGCTAGTGCCCGTCACTAGTTAATACATGTCTGAGTTATAGTGGCCTCTGGACTCAAAGTCCTTTGAGTCAGACTCTGAGGCTGCACTGCCCTAATCTTTGCTCTGCTTCCCACATACCCCCTGATTTTGAGCATGCCCACTTCCTTCCTCTCCCTTTATTGCATAACCCGGGGTTATTGGTTGCAGTTTCTAGAGACTTCTCTAAGTCCTGACAACAATGAATAAGAGGGTTGAGGACTGAAAACAATTCTTTTTATAGACCCATGGTGGTTGAAGATGCGACATCTTGCACACTTTCTAGGAGATCCTGGATGATGCATTAACAAGAAATGCATTCTAATTATGTTAATCCTTCCTAGATTAAGGTAGGGAAAGTGACACTAGAAAGCAGTAAGAATGGATAGTTGAAGGATTTGAGCAAGAGAACCCACCCAGTAAGAAAATGACAAGAAGGATAAAACTGAAGAAGACAAAGTATTTCTACCTGAGTGCAGTGTTGTTCTCATTCCAGCACGTACAGGTGTTTAACTAGGAAATAATGCAATTATGTATTTTTAAAATGGGAATAAGAAAAAAAGTCTGTCTCCTAGTCAACCCCTTTCACTTGTGCACATGACTTCTGTAGGTGGAGTTTTTAGAGTTTTGTAGGCCTGCTTGAACAAGTACGAAATATCGAGCAAAGTGAACTCTGTCAGGTCCAGTCTAGTATCACTTATGTCACTAGTGAGAGGTCGGCACTCTTCTGCACTTCTCAGCTAAAAATAGAGGCCACTTTCTGCCTGAATCAGGAATGCCACTTAAAACCATAAGCTCATAAAACTCAGGCTTCAATCCGGTTGCAACTCAAGTTTAAGTTGGATATATGCTCAAAAACGTGTTTTTTGGGGAGCAGGAAGACTTGGATTGGGAAGGGGATGATGAGGGGGATGTTGAGTGTCTTCAGGTCCTGGAAGCTCTACTCTGCCTGATGAGTGACTGACTCAATATTTGCTAAGACTGAATGTGTTTTTGCTATGTGAAACACACTTCTGAAGCCACAGGTCTGGACATTTTAGAAGGGATAGGTTATACATATCTTCCCCATTGATTCAGCTACTGCCCCTCTCATCAGTTTCCTGGGGTCTTTGCAGGTCCGTTATCGTTGTCCATGTGCCACAGTCCAGGTAAGGAGGTTCCTGATGCAGCCCAGCAAGCTTGCTTTGTTCTCACCGAGTACATCGCCTCCATCATATTTTCCAACTCAGAACTGAATCCATCCTGTCATAAAAGAAGTGGAGGCCGGCACCGAGGCTCACTAGGCTAATCCTCCACCTTGCAGTGCCGGCACACCGGGTTCTAGTCCCAGTCAGGGTGCCGGATTCTGTCCCGGTTGCCCCTCTTCCAGGCCAGCTCTCTGCTGTGGCCCCGGAGTGCAGCGGAGGATGGCCCAGGTGCTTGGGCCCTGCACCCCATGGGAGACCAGGAAAAGCACCTGGCACCTGGCTCCTGCCATTGGATGAGCACGTCAGCCACAGCGCGCCACCCGCGGCGGCCATTGGAGGGTGAACCAACGGCAAAGGAAGACCTTTCTCTCTGTCTCTCTCTCTCACTGTCCACTCTGCCTGTCAAAAAAAAAAAAAAAAAGGAGAAGAAGAAGTGGAGCATCTTGGAGCTGATAGAAAGCAGTGTCTCTACAACTGACCTGCATGGGAATCACCTAGATATCTCGTTTAAGTGCCAGTTCTGGGCTGCATTGTGGCACAGTGGGTTAGCTGCCACCTGGGACACTGCATCCCATAAGGGCTCCAGTTTGAGACCTGGCTGCTCCACTTAAAAAAAAAAAAAAGATTAAAAAATGCTATTTCTGTTTCTGGAGAGGACCCAAGATTCTAAATTTACAGCAAGTCCCTGAGCTAGGCTTTTTTTTTTTTTTAGATTCATTTATTATTTATTCAAAAGGCAGAGCGAGAGCGAGATCGAGCGAGCAAGTGAGAGAGAGAGAGATCTTCTAACCTCTGCTTCACTCCCCAAATAGCTGCAATAGCTGGATCCGGAACAGTCTGGTCTGGAATCAAGAGCCAGGAATTTCCTCTGGGTTTCCCATGTGGGTGCAGGAACCCAAGCACTTGGGCCATCTTCCACTACTTTCCCAGTGCACCAGGAGGGAGCTGGATTGGAAGCAGAGCAGCCAGAATTTGAACCGGCACCCACATGGGATGCTGGCACTGCAGGCAGCAGCTTTTACCTGTTATGCCACAGCGCCAGCCCCTTGATGCACGCTTTGAATAGCAAGGAGCTCTAGGTTCTTACTGTCCCAAAGGACACAGAGTAGAAAAAGGCAAACAATAAAACATTAAACAGAGGCGCCTCAGGTGACCAAAGGTTACTTTGGCCAGTGCTCAGTGAGTTCAGATAGGCAGCAGTGCACACTGAATAAAAACCTGGGCTCTGTAGCCCTCTTCCTGCCACCCAGCAAATGAGTCACAGGGCATGTTACTAATCTTTCTTTTCTTTTTTTTTTTTTTGACAGGCAGAGTGGACAGTGAGAGAAAGAGAGACAGAGAGAAAGGTCTTCCTTTGCCGTTGATTCAGCCCCAATGCCAGCTGCAGCCAGCATACCACACTGATCCGAAGGCAGGAGCCAGGTGCTTCTCCTGGTCTCCCATGGGGTGCAGGGCCCAAGCACCTGGGCCATCCTCCGTTGCACTCTGGGGCCACAGCAGAGAGCTGGACTGGAAGAGGAGCAACCGGGACAGAATCCAGCGCCCTAACTGGGACTAGAACCGGGTGTGCCGGCACTGCAAGGTGGAGGATTAGCCTAGTGAGCCTCAGCACCGGCTGTTACTAATCTTTCTAAACCTCAGTTTCTGGGTTTGTGACATGCCAACAATCTGAAAACCTACTTTATAACACTATTGTAGGGGACTGGTGCCCTGGCCTGAAGCACCAGCATCTCATATGGGCGCCAGTTCGATTCCCTACTGCTACTCTTCCGATCTAGCTCTCTGCCATGGCCTGGGAAAGCAGTAGAAGATGGCCCAAGTCCTTGAGCCCCAGCACCTACATGAGAGAGACCTGGAAGAAGCTCCTGGCTCCTAGCTCCTGGCTTCAGATCTCACAGCTCCGACAATTGCGGCCAACTGGGGAGTGAACCAGTGGATGGAAGACCTCTCTCTCTCTCTCTCTCTCTCGCTCTGCTTCTCCTCTCTCTCTGTAACTCTGACTTTCAAATAAATAAGTAATAAATCTTTAAAAAAACATTATTGTGATGATTACATGTTATGATGCATATAAAATACTTAGTAAACTCTTGTTAAATATTAGCTATCAGTAGTAATAGTTCAGGAAGCATTTATCAGATACCTACTACATGCCTGGAATATCAAGCCAGGTATGTACAGATTGAGAGCCAGCCCTCTGATTTCAGTGGAAATTTCAGCAACTTACCTGGGAATCCCCAGAGCTGAGATTAGCTCTAAAACATTTTTTTTAAAAGATTTATTTTATTGATTTGAAAGGCAGAGTTATCCGCCTTGCGGCGCCGCACACCGGGTTCTAGTCCCGGTTGGGGCGCCGGATTCTGTCCCCGTTGCTCCTCTTCCAGGCCAGCTCTCTGCTGTGGCCAGGGAGTGCAGTGGAGGATGGCCCAGGTGCTTGGGCCCTGCACCCCATGGGAGACCAGGAAAAGCACCTGGCACCTGGCTCCTGCCATCCGATGAGCGCAGTGCGCAGGCCTCAGCGCGCCACCCGCGGCGGCCATTGGAGGGTGAACCAACTGCAAAGGAAGACCTTTCTCTCTGTCTCTCTCTCTCACTGTCCACTCTGCCTGTCAAAAAAAAAAAAATTAAGAAAAAAAAGAAAGGCAGAGTTACAGGAACAGAAAGAGAGAGAGAGGTATCTTCCGTCTATTGGTTCATTTCCTAAGTGACTTCAACTGCCAGGGCTGGGCCAGACCAAAGCCAAGAGCCAGGAGCTTCATCTGGGTCTGCCACACAGGTGCAGGGGATGAGTCACTTGAGCCATTTTTCACTGCTTTCCCAGGCGCATTAGCAGGGAGCTGGATCAGAAGTAAATCAGCTAGGACTCCAACCGGTGCCCAGATGGGATGCCGGCCTCGTAGGCAACAGTTTACCTCTGATGCCACAGCACCAGCCTCCAAAACTTTTGTTTCCAAAGCCTATTCCCTTTGTACCCAGTTCTGCCTCTATTCTGTTTGGGTGTTTCTGATGTTGAGTAGACATTTGAAACGCAGGCATTGAGTCAGTGGATCTCTCCTGTTCTGACTTTGAAAACCCAAGTGGCTTAACTTTCCTTTCATGTGTTTGAGAACGTTGTCTTTGAAGATGGAGATTAGAGGGCAGGTTTTCCTTTTGTTCTGTTTGTTTCTGTGTCAGCAGAACCATTCTTTGGCGGCTGGATAAGTGCTGCCCAGGACAGGCACAATTCCTTTCTGTTCTCCTGGGTGCATTTCTCAGCATACACTTGCTTTTCATTAGAGATTTCAAAAGACTCTGTCTTTGCACGAACTAACTTGTTTTGTTAATGGAGTCTACAACATTCATACCCACCCTCTTTTCCAACAATCACCCGGCACAAAAGCATGGGTGCCTTTGAGGAAATGGGTGTTCCTGCTTCTTCATCCATCTTTTATACTTCTTTGGATCCTGCTTGAAAAGGAAATGATCACTGACCCAGAATTTATCCTTTGTTTGCCAGGTTGTTTTTGCCTGTTATTGAGACTTGCATAGTGTTTTTCCGAATTTAACATAGTTGGCCTTGCGTGTGTTGTCTTAACCCACTGTGCCACAACACCAGCCCCACATTACCACTCTGTTAATGCATTTTTGTTACTACGTACAGTGTTGGGCAGATAGGGGTACCATAAGAGTTAGTTGTTGTGTTTTCTTTTACGATTTACTTATTGATTTGAAAGGCAGAGTTACAGACAGATGGAGAGGGAGATATTGAGATCTTGCTTCTGCTGGTTCACTCCCCAAAAGGCTGCAATGGCCAGGACTAGGACAGGTTGAAACCAGTGCCTGGAACTCCATTTGAGTCTCCCACAAGGGTGCAGGGGTCCAAAGACTTTGGCCATCTTTTGCCGATTTCCCAGATGTGTTAGCAGGGAGCTGGATTGGAAGTGGAATAGCCAGGACACAAATCTTCACTTTCATGGGATGCCAGCTTTGTAGGAAGTGGCTTAACTGGCTGTACCACAATGCCCCCCAAGAATGAGTTTTTAAAACAATTAACTTTGGTGCTAGTGCTGTGGCATAGCAGATAAAGCTGCCTCCTGCAACACCTGCATCCCATATGGACATCAGTTTGTGTCTCGGCTGCTCCATTTCCAAGCCAGCTCCCTGCTCATGGCTTGGGAAAAGCAGTGGAGGATGGCCCAAGTGTTTGGGCCCCTGCCACCCAAGTGGGAGACCTGGCTGAAGCTCCTGGCTCCTTGGCTTCAGCCTAGCCCAGTGTATGCCATTGTGGCTATCTTGAGAGTGAATCAGCAATGGAAGATCTTTTTCTCTCTGTCTCTCCATCTTTCTCTCTCTGTAACTCTGCCAAGTAAATAAATAAATCTTTAAAAAAAGACAAACAGTGGCTTCTTATTAACTTTGTGTAAGTATTAGTGTTATTTTAATGATGAATCAGTAGTTTGTCAGCTATGCCCCTATGCCCTTAATCCTAGCATATTTTTCATTACTCCTAATACTCTTTTTTTTTTAATTGATTTCTTTATTTGAGAGGTAGAGTTACAGACAGTGAGAGGGAGAGACAGAGAGAAAGATCTTCCATCTGCTGATTCATTCCCCAAATGGCCGCAACTGCTGGAGCTGCACCGATGCGAGGGCAGGAGCCAAAAGCTTCTTCCAGGTCTCTCACGTTAGTGCAGTGGCCCAAGGACTTGGGTCATCTTCTACTGCTTTCCCAGGCCACAGCAGAGAGATGGATTGGAAGAGGAGCAGCCAGGACTAGAACCCAGAGCCCATATGGGATGCCAGCGCCACAGTCAGAGACTTAACCCGCTGCACCACAATGCCGGTCCTCCTTATACTCTTCATTTCCCCAAAGTCTCAACCTCCACACACATCCACTTTAGCCTGTTTACCTTGAGAGTCTTGCATTGCTTCTCAAATAGGACAGAACTGAACTCTGCTGGTTCCATCACAGCATTGCTTCTCATGGGTGAAAGTCATTGCTTACTGTGAAAACTTTCTGTTATGCAGAGTACCTTTTCATATCTGTGAAAGAGCGTTGTTGTTTAGCTGGGTAATAAAAAAGTGACCACGTGAAGGTGATGTTATTTTTGCTGCAAAATTCTATTTTGAACAGCGTGAACCTATTTTCACTGAAAGCTGTTTAGCTCTAGACCCTCACCATCAAGACCACTCTCTGGGGAGGAGTCTAAATCCTTCAGCATCATCTGCCTCATAACCTATGTCCAGCAACACTGTATCTCATTTAATTTTCTCAAGTCCAAGTTGTAGATATGGTCAAATGCAAGAGATCTTTAGAATTTGGTAGGACTTACTAATTAATTGGATATAGACAGGGAAATGGAATTGCTCAGGATGAGTTCCAGAATTCTGGTTCATGCAGTGGGTAAGTGATGTTTCCAATTCTGGTTCATGCACAGGAAGAGGAAATATTTTTGTGGTTAGAAGGTAGTGAAATCTATTTTAAGTTATCCAGGGACTCACTCAATGGAGAAGTGCATGGGCAGTGGATATATATAGGTCTGAAGCCAGGAAAAAGAACATGATTGGAAACAGTTACTGAGAGCCTAGTAGACACTACTGGCTGGCAATACAGAAATGACTTCTGTCTTGGGGGCTTCCAGTCTTTTGGGGAAAACACAGGCTATGAGCAGAGAAAGGTATTCAAAGGGAACCAGGTACCAAGGAAAGGGATCCTTAACATGTATTTTATCCGTTCACGATCACCCTGAGAGCTGTGTAGAAAGAGTAGAATCCCCATGATGCCAAAGAATTCAAGTAAATGATGAGCATGACAATAGCATAAAAGCAGACTCCGTCTCAGTTGCCAAGAGGGAGGAGGAAAACTGGAAGGATGCAGGAGCCTGGAAGCCAAGGGAAGAGATTCTGTGGAAGACTGGAGTTGGGTGTTGTGCAACAGAAACGTTAAGTCAGATAAGGATGGGGAGCTGTTCTGCAGATTTCACAATGTGCAGGTGGTTATGAACTTTTGTGAAACTGCTGGAGGTGGAGGCCTCTTGTGCAGGGTGAAGAATGAGGGAGAAGTGATGCAATAGAAGGCTCAGACAGACAACTGTCCCAGGAAGTTGGCCTTGCAAGGGGGTGTGTGTGTGTGTGTGAGAGAGAGAGAGAGAGAGAGAGAGCGAGAGCAAGAGAGAGAGAGAGAGAGAGAGAGAGAGCTGGAAAAGCCCATAAATACAAGTCTGTGCAGTGGGGTGGTTTTTCTGTGGCTCTATCTTTAGAAGCCTGGAGAAATGGGTTAAGAAGGCGGGTAATTGGATTGGCTCAGGTTTGGATTTTCCTTATGACTACAGCAGAGGAGCAATGGGACGTACAAGTGGAGTTTTTGAACAAGAGAAGGATTAGCTTGGTGAACCAGCCATCAGGCCTACAGGAACCCAGAGAGAGTTAACAGAGCTGTTAACCAGAGAGAGCTAACAGTAGCTGCTGAGTATTAAATGTGGTCCTGGATGAAAGTTGCCTGCACAACCTCCACTAGGTTGATGGTGACTTCTGGTTTGAATGATTCAGTCATGAGGCAGATCCCTGGCCATTGTGTCATAAGTCCTACACTTGAGATGTTTTTCAGGCTTCGGAGGAGGGGAGAATAACATACTGCTAATAATTATATCCATCACACAAGAGGAAATTAGAATTGTTATCTTGATTTTTCTGTTTTATTTCCTTTACTAGGTTTACTTATTTTAAAATAATTGTCCAGAATCCATTTATGTTCATTCTAATAATTAGTTTGGTTGGACCCAAGACAAGAAAACTGCAGTTCCAAATCCCAGGCTCTGACAAGGAGCATTGGTAGAGACTTGTGTACATCTGAAGTGTTAGGACCGTAGCTTATAGGGAAAGGAGAAACCTGGGGACCTGAAGTTGAATGTCAGCTCTACCAATGATATATGGTATGGCCCTAATAATTTTGTAAATAATGTATATTTATTTGACAGAGAGAGACAGAGAGAGAGAAAGAGAGAGAGAGAGAGAGAGAGAGAGAGAGAGAGAGGGAGAGAGATATCTTCCATCCACTAATTCACTCCCCATACAGCTGCAATGGCTGAGGCTGGACTGGGCTAAAGCCAGGAGCCAGTAGCTTCTTCCAGGTCTCCCATGTGGGTGGCAGGGTGCAAGCACTTGGGCCCCATCCTCCGCTGCTTTCCCAGGTGCATTAGCAGGAAGCTAGATTGGAAATGGAGTAGCTGGGACTCCAATTGGCACCCACATGGGATGCTGACACTGCAGGCAGTGGCTTAACCTGCTGCGCCACAGTGCTGGCCCCAGAAGGAAGCGTTTTTGGAATTGATTGACGATGCTGTGAGAGAAGAGTGGAAATGAGCACAGGTGGTCGACGGTGGTGGAGCAGGTGGGAGTTGGGGGTGCTGGGGCTCTTCTAGGGTTTGGTGGGAAAGGAGGCAAATCCCCACATCAGGGGAGGGATATCTGGAGAGTTCCTTTCCCAAAGCCCCTTTTCATGGTTGGGAAAATGCAGGCAGTCTTTTTATATCCCCAGGGCCTCACACAGTGCTCAGCACGTGGTGCTCGGGCAAGTACTCTGAGCGAGTGACTATCATCCTGACAGGCCGCTAGGGAAGCCCGCAAGGCAACCCCACCGGAAAGCAAGGTGATGCACACCAGTGTGCTCCAGCTCACCCACATTCGGCATCCTCTCTTGCAGCTTGCAGGTTCCCTTGATGTGCTTCTGCCCCTGGCGGGTGTTGCAGGAGTTGGCTGTTCCCAGAGTAGCTCTCTTTCTTAGCACCATGCATGGGAGTGGCTGATTCTTGAGCAGAGACCCAGCTGGCTCTTGGGCCATGATGTTGGCTGCAGAGTTTGGCAGCAGTGAGCTCAAAGCAGTTTATCCTGCTTGTCTGGTTATCTTTCTTCCCCAATGTCAACAGGGTTCAAAGCTGTGTCAAACGGAAAAAACCCACCCCTGAAACGGACTTGTATGAGCAAGCAAGGGGCAAAGGAGGCTTGAGTGCTAGTCTCCTCTCTGCTTTCTCTGTATAGCTGTGGACCTCTGTCTTTCCTGAGCCTTGGAGGAAACTGGGCCTAAAGAATGCCCAGATTACCACATGTGTGAGGCATTGCCGATGAGGTTGGTGTCCCTTGGTATCCTCAGCTCTTACCCTTTGTCTGCTGCTAAATACATGTGCTACGCAGGCTTACTGAATTGACATTTATTGACCTCTTTTCCTGCTCAGATATAGATACACACACACACACATGCACACACAAACACACACGAAAATAGTGCCCATTGTTGGGTAATTCATTTCCCTCATTTAATATATTTTTCTCAACAAACACTAAGTATAATAAATAGATCATACTTGGTTTCTTTTAGTGAAGACAAGGAGCTTAAAATCTCTGAAGTATGGAGAAAAAAGAATTAGGAGATCATACCTAAGCTCAGAGAAGAAAGGGGTTGCAACCACAGGGGGATGCCATGGGATGTGACTGGGGAGACTGGATACACATTCAGTTGACTGTCATTCTGGATTCTCTAAGAGCTCACAGTTCAGGAAGAGTGAAAGACTTACACTCAGATCTGTCTAATTTAGCAAAAACATGCTGGATTTGTATGACAGACAGCCAAGGAATGACAAACATGCTCACTCTTCTATTTGCTACTGTTTGACATTGAGCAAGCACATCTCCTACCTTACTTTTCCACTTTTATTTGGCTGGACTATCAGTGCTGGAAGATTGAGATACCTTTCCCATTAATGATGCTAATAGTCAACAGTAATACTTACAAGACTGGCTATGTATTTAGTTCTTACTTCATGGCAAGTATCAGATTGGGTGATTACTTTATATGCAATATTCCACCATCCTAGGAGGTAGGGATAACCCTTCAGGAGAGAAATAAGGTGCAGAGCAATAAAATCATATAAGTAAATTCAAAGGCTGTTAGTTACAAGACTGATAAGTGGCAGAGCATACAAAGTCTGCAGGTATTTGCATAAAAGCCAAAGGAGTGAGGCGGGATGGATAGGTGTTAAGGTTAGGGAGTTTATGTTGGGGAAACCCAGTGTGGTCAAAGTTCCCACCTAATATTGTTTGTTCAGCAAGGAGTGTTGAGTGCTCCCCGTGTTCACTTATGGTTATGACCCAGCTTCCTTTCCCAAGAGGTTGCAGGGGACACGAGGCGTGTTCTGAAACCTGTGTGAGAGCAGTGCAGCTGAAGATTTACACACTGTGTGCCGGGAAGCTTAGTGACGGGATTTCACTTCTGCCTTTGGGGAATGGTGAGGAAGAACCACACGTGTTTTCGTAGGGGAGAGTTAGAAGGTCACATCAGACAGAGAGGTGGACAGAGCATAATTAAAATGACAGGAGAGGACGCATGGGTTGGGGAAGACGGGGTGGGGAGGGGGGGCGACCATACAGCTTAATTGTTTATTAAGAATAATTGCAAGTTGAACAATCTATGTGTCACTATTCAGGACCCAAAATGACCATACCAGCCATGCTAGGTGCCCATCCTACATGACCCATTCCAGTCCTAACCCTTCTGACCCCTAATGGAGTCACGACTTGTGTTTCTTTATAACGGGGTAAGCTGAATGTGCATCCTTACACACCAGAATTTCATTGGGCCTGTTTTCTTATTTTCTTTTTTTTTTTTGACAGGCAGAGTGGACAGTGAGTGAGAGAGACAGAAAGATCTTCCTTTTCCGTTGGTTCACCCCTCAATGGCTGCTGCGGCTGGCACACTGTGCTGATCCGAAGCCAGGAGCCAGGTGCTTCTCCTGGTCTCCCATGAGGGTGACCACTTGGGCCATCCTCCACTACATTCCCAGGCCACAGCAGAGGGCTGGACTGGAAGAGGAGTAACCGGGACAGAATCCGGCGCCCCGACAGGGACTAGAACCCGGGGTGCCAGTGCCGCAGGCAGAGGATTAGCTTATTGAGCCACGGCACCGGCCTTTATTATTTTCTTATTTGGCATATACTTTGAGTTACTTTAAGTTTACAGGTTCTCTTTTATTTGTTTTTCCTCTCAAAATTTAGGCTGCTTGGCCTAAGGAGCTGCCTACAGTCCAGGTTTTGCTGATTGCACTCTCTTAGTGTGTTTGAGCATTTTTTTTAAGATTTATTTATTTGAAAGGCAGAGTTACAGAGAGGCAGAGGCAGAGAGGGAGGGAGGGGGGGAGAGAGAGAGAGAGAGAGAGAGAGGTCTTGCATCTGCTGGTTCACTCCCCAGATGGCTTCAATGGCTGGAGCTGCACTGGTCTGAAGCCAGGAGCCAGGAGCTTCCAGGTCTCCCACATGGGTGCAGGGGCTCAAGGACTTGGGCCATCTTTTACTGCTTCCCAGGCCATAGCAGAGAGCTGGATCAAAAGTGGAGGAGCCAGGACTCGAACTGGCGGCCGTGGAGCATGTTCTTCTGTTCTCTGTCCTTCCTGCCAATCACCAGCTGTATGCAGAGACCTGATCAGACCCAAGCTCCATCCCTAGAACCAATTTGCTGGGACAGTAGAGAATGAGTAGGACTCCAGTGGCAGGCTGGACTGTGGGGTGCATTTTGAGGCTGGGTCAGAAAGTGCCTTCAGTATTTTCATAGTGAGATTGTGCAGTGATCTAGCCTGTGTGTGTATGTATGGAGGGAGAGAGTGGGTAGAGTTGAGCCACTCTGCCCAGGAATGACTCTTATCATTCATGATGGTAAAGGGGGGGACTTACAGGTATGAAATCTTGCTGGTTTTAATGTGTGCCCACTGTATCTTGGAGCTGACTGACCTGGCACAGAGAGCCCTTCGATTTACTGAGCTCTGCTGGGGGATGAGAGAAGCACCACCTTTATAAGGAATTCTGAAAATGAAATGGGTCAAGTACATGGGAGTAAATTTAAAAAAGGAAGGCTTTTCTGCTGCTTTGGTTACAGGGATGCTTTTGTTTGGTTCACCAAGCTAGTATGAGTTTTAGTACTCAGATTAGCATGGTCTGGCCCAGTCCTTAGACAAAACCATGCCATTTCCTTCTCCCACATGCACATTTCTCTCTAGTTTCTGTTTGGCTTTTGTTGTTGTTCAGGCAATTTAAATAATATTTTGCTCAGAATTTATAGCCATTTTCCACAGTATTTTTGGGCTGATAAGAGCTACACCTGTACTACTGAAAGCCAAAAGTTGTGATCCTGGATCATTTTTATAGGAAGTTTTTCATTTTGTAGTTGACACAATTTCATGTTATTTCTTCCCAGGCCACTGGGTGTAGTACTTCTTGTCTCTTTTAAACTGATAGTGCAGCTCTTTACTTTATTTTTAAAGATTTATTTATTTTATTTGATAGGCAGAATTAGAGAAAGGGAGAGCCAGAGATCTTCTGTCCACTGGTTTATTCCCTAAATGGCCACAATGCCCAGGGCTGCACCATGCGGAAGCCAGGCTTTATCCAGGTGTTCCATGTGGGTGCAGGGGCCCAAGGACTTGGGCCATCTGCTATTCCTTTTTTTTTTTTTTTTTTGACAGGCAGAGTGGACAGTGAGAGAGAGAGACAGAGAGAAAGGTCTTCCTTTGCCGTTGGTTCACCCTCCAATGGCTGCCGCGGACAGCGCGCTGCGGCCGGCGCACCGCGCTCATCCGATGGCAGGAGCCAGGTACTAGGTGCTTTTCCTGGTCTCCCATGGGGTGCAGGGCCCAAGCACCTGGGCCATCCTCCACTGCACTCCGGGCCACAGCAGAGGGCTGGCCTGGAAGAGGGCCAACCGGGACAGAATCCGGCGCCCCGACCGGGACTAGAACCCGGTGTGCCAGCGCCGCAGGGCGGAGGATTAGCCTGTTGAGCCACAGTGCTGGCCTGCTATTCCTTTTTCTAGGCACATTAGCAGGGGGCTGGAGCAGAAGTGGAGCAGCTGGGGCTCGAACTGGTATCCGTATGGGGTGCTGGCATCATAGGCGTTGGCTTTACCTGCTGTGCCACAACTCCGACCCCACTAAATATTTTCTCAAAGCAATTACAAAGTGTTCAGCAGTTCTGTGTTTGCAGTGGAGAGGGGGCCTATGTGATAGTATAATCATTTTGTTTCCAGAAGTTTGTAGCAGTGTTTTCTAGTGGGCAACAAAGAAGACATCCCCAGGATCCAACTGCTGCTGCTAGTTCCCTCGCTTAAGAGGGAGACGAGTCTGGCATGGTGATGCAAAATTCAGGCAGCAGTCTTAGAACTCTAAGAATAGCTGAAGGCCTGAAAGCAGCTAACTTTATTTTAGCGTCTAATGTAGCCCACACTCCATTCCACTCGGTATTGCTTCCCCTTTACATATTAGGAAACTGAAGCTAGAAGAGATGTAGACAACACCTTTCTGCATAATGACAGTCAGGTGTCTAGTTGCCTGACTCAGAATCGCATACCTGCCATAGTACCATGCTGTGGTAACAGTCGGTTTTGTGGATATATAGATAGACAGAAAACACTGGTATTCTGCTGTGCCTCCCAGTGGTGTGACTAAATTTGAGAGTTAACAGGCTGGCACTGGAGAATGCCCCGGGGGGGATATCAGGTGTGCATCTGCTAGCTTCATTCTTGTCACAGGTGAAACTCACGGCTGTCATCCCAGCATTCTCTCTGCTGCCTGATGGAGCTTGTTTTCTGGCTTCTTTGGAGGGAAGTGTAGGAAAAAGATCATTGAGTGTAGATAGTTAGGAAGAATTTTAATGATAAAAATAAAGTCTAATGCCCAGCACTGTGGTACAGTGAGTTAAAGCCCTGGCCTGCAGCCCTAGCATCATATATGGGCGCCGGTTCAAGTCCCAGCTTCTCCACTTCTGATCCAGCTTCCTGCTAATGCACCTGGGAAACAGCAGAACATGGCCTGAGTCCTTGGGCCCCTGCAACCACATGGGGGATGCAGAAGAAGCTCCTGGCTCTTGGCTTCAATTCCGCTCAGCTCTGGCCATTGCAGCCATTTGGGGAGTGAGCCAGCAGATGTAAGACCTCTCTCTTTCTCTCTCTCTGTATAACTCTGTATTTCAAATAAATAAGATAATCTTTAAAAAAAGCAATAAAATCTAGATGAAGGAATGCCAGTTCTTCTAGCCAAACACGGCTATCATCATAAGAAGGAAGACAGTTTTTTGTTTGTCACACTTGATCTTAGCCAACAGGCTGAGAAGTGATGTTTGTTTCTAAAGATGCAGTGATGACATTGAACTCTTGAATTGTTTGTAGCTTCTCGGCGATTAGTGTTCTTACCAAAAGTAACATTGTGTTCAGGAAAAATGGGTTTTTGGAAATGGTTTATTGAAATAGAGTGCACATATCAAGAAAGGCACATAGGTGTACAGATAAACGGTTTTTTCTGGTCATCTGATCACACTCATAATCAATACCTAAATTAAGGACAAAGTATTACAAGTTCCCCAAGAGTCCTCACTGTACCCCCCTCCATTCCTTTTGTTTAATCATGTGACATAAGATTATGTTGTCATTGACATGGTGTGATTCAGTGAAACTTGTTTACAAGTATATGCTGAACGATATGACATCCATACAACTTTTATTCTCTCTATATTATGATGTTTGTCTTTTTGGGTCTGGTTTATTTCACTTAGCGTAATGTTCTCCAGCTGATTCCATCTTGTTGCAAATGTCAGGATTTTACTTTTTTATGACTGAGTAATATTGCATTGTAAATATATACCGCATGGAATAATGGTTTTTATTTAATATTCTGAACCAGTGAAAGAAATTTTTTTCAATTATCTTAATACAGATAAATCTTATATTGGAAAAAATTTTATTTTTACCCAAATATTACTCAGAGAATTATTGGTAGTCTCAGTTTGCCTTCGTGAGAAAAATGCCTGTCTCACTTTACTGAGTATAATTGTCCACCAGAATACTACATGTTCTTACAGATTCACATGTAGGTAGTTTTCTCTTCTAAAGACCCATCACAGTGCATGAATAGTTTACTCTTGGCCATGAAGAAATGGAGTGTTCATTTAATACCTGAGGATGTTATGTTTTAGAAGCTTGACCAGCCTTGTTGTTGCTGTTTTTTGCAATATCAACTACCTTTCTCTTTATAAAGAAGAATTTCCCCTTTGGAGTCTTCACTGGCTTGAGTCAATCCAATGGTTGTACCAAGCCTCTTACACCTAATAAGCTGATTAGCAGACTTTGGAATTGGGAGCGGCCCTGCTATGTTTTCTCTTCACATATGAATGTCTGTATGGGCAGTGTCATTAATAGAGGCAGCAATAAATCTTTGTAGAAGTTGGCTCAGAATCCTTATCTAAACACCCTGGGCATTTGGGCAAGGCTTTGTATCTTCTGGGTGGAGTTGCTTAGAATGTGTTGTTCATCCCCACATTGAATAATGATGAGAGAGGAAGTTTTCAAATTTTTATTTATTTATTTTTTTGAGAGGCGGAGAGGCACACAGACAGTGAGAGACAAAGACAGCTCTCATCCATTGTTCACGCTGCAAATGCCTGCAATGGATGGGCTGAAACCGGAAATCAGGAGTTCAATCCAGGTCTTCCATGTGTGTGGCATGATCCCAAATACTTTCATCTCCCAGGGCACACATGAGCAGAAGGTTGGAATCAAGAGCAGAGCCAAGAGCCAAACGCGCAGGCACTCTGGTATGGGAAGCAGGTGTCTTAGCCACAAGACCAAATGCCCTCCCCAGCTATTACTCTTAGAATAATCTATCTACTGTAGAATCCTAAACCCAGACAACTGCACAGTTCTGTGAAAGCTATTTTTCTTTTTAGCTTTTAGCTGAGGAAGCTGAGCACTAACTGAAATGACTTGGCCCAGGTTAGTCAAGGCAAGCACAGTAGTAAGCTAGGTAGTTCACTCCCATCATGTTGCAGTGTAACCTCAGGCAAGTCATTTAGCCTGTCCATGCCCTCAGTTTCCTTGCCTCTAAAAAGAAGGGATAAGAATAGCAGGCGTTGGTCTGTTGATAGGACAGTCTGAGTTAACACATGCATAGTGTCTGCTCGGTGTATCACAAGCACCGTGCCACTTTGGTTTTTGGTATGACTCTTAACTTCTACACAAAGTGCATTCCTGTGGGACTCAGGATGGTTCAGTAGGAGAAACATGGACTTTGGGACCTTGGTTCAAACACTAGACTGGCCCACATCTCCTGCGCAAACCTGAGGTAAGGGTGCATGACAGGCTGTTTGGAGGAATTGTAATGCTAGAGCAGCAGAAGTGAGGGGCAGTGGAAAGGGAGAAAGGGAAGGATGCAGGGCGATACATCGCCTGGCTGGCTGTAGCCACTCAAGAAAAGCAGCCGGGGCCCGTGCGGTGGCATACTGGGTAAAGCCGCTGTCTGTGGTGCCGGCATCCCATATGGGCACTGGTTCAAGGCCCGAATGTTCCACTTCCAATCCAGCTCTCTGCTATGGCCTGGGAAAGCAGTAGAAGATGGCCCAAGTCCTTGGGACCCTGTACTTGCATGGGAGATCTGGAGGAAGCTCCTGACTCCTGGCTTTGGATTGGTGCAGCTCTGGCCATTGCAGCCATCTGGGGGAGTGAACCAGTGGATAGAAGACCTCTCTGTCTCTCTGCATCTGCCTCTCTGCAACTCCAATTTTCAAGTAAACAAATAAAATCTTTTAAAGAAAGAGAAAAAAAAGAAGCAGCCAGCCGCCAGCCATGTAGGCTGCTTCCAGATTGGCTGTGTGGCACTCATGTGCTTAGCACAGCAGGCAAGGGTAGAGGTGGGGGGAGCATGCACCTGCTTCCTCCTTAACTCATCTCGGACTTCTAGGTGCCCATCCTAACTTTCCCCTGCCCCAGCTCCTTGGGAAGCAAGAGTGTACTTCCTCTTCACAGCACACAGCAGGATGAGCAAATGCCCCCGTGGGTCTGGTCAGCGGTCAGTGGAGTGTAGGTGTTGGACCACATACCATGGGGGCTGTTTGTAGACCCCGCCCTCACCCAGGAGGAGGCTGAGAAGGCTGGTGACATCAGGAGAAGAGGTGAGAGTAGCTGTGACTGGGGATCTCCACTGAGCAGAGGCCGGGGTAGCAGGCAGGGTGAGTGTATTGGTGTGGCTCCCACATTGAAACCACTCTGCCCGCTTACAGCTGTGCAGCACCAGTAGACTCCTGTGGCCCCGTAACCTCAATTCTAGAGTGCGGGTGCTGTGGGGACTAGAAATGGTATCTGCAGCATTCCTCTCAGTGGTTGGCCCAGAGCCAGGCACGCAAGAAATGACAGATAATATCTTCTTGAAAGCCAGTATTTAAAATAAATGTCATTTTCTCTTAACACTTGTATCTGCTTTTGGAAACAATGTTTGAATTCAAAATATGACTTAGATAAGTCTGAAGCAGCTGGTACATTGTAAGGTGGGTGATGCTCAATCCAGGGCATATCAAAGGGAAACTCTAAGTCATGCCAGAGAATAGAAATCTTAGAGATTTTTTAAAATAAGCCATGTTTAGTAAGTTACATTTAGTAAATGTTCTTTTTTTAAAAAAATATTTATTTGAAAGAATTACAGAGAGAGGTAGAGACAGAGTAGGGGTGTCTTCTATCCATTGGTTCACTTCCCAGTTGGCCACACTGGCTGGATCCAGTCCAAAGCCTGGAACTTCTTCCAGGTTTCCCACTTGGGTGCAGGGGCCCAAGGACTTGGGCCATCCTCCACTGCTTTCCCAGATGCATTAGCAGAGAGCTGGATCAGAAGTGGAGCAGCTGGGACTAGAACCCGTGCCTATATGGGATGCTGACATTGCAGGCTGGGACTTTAACCTGCTGCAACATAGCACCAGCCCCTAAATGTTTGCTTTCAAAAGGTTCTCCGAAGAGGATTTAGGGAAAATCATGAGAATGGAGAAATGATACATATCCTCAAAAAGGTTGAATTCTATACTAATTCAATATTGGGTAGTGACACAGCTGGCTAGAAGGTTGTATCCGTTGGAAATGAGGGCATCTCATGGGACTGATATGTGCTTTCATGTCTTAAAACTGCATTTACTTGGCTTAGTGGGGTTTTTTAAAATGATTTTTATTTACTTGAGAGGCAAAGTTACAGAGAGAAGGCGAGACAAAGAGAGGTCTTCCATCTGCTGGTTGACTCCCCACATGGCTGCAATGGCTGGAGCTGGGCTGATCCAAAGCCAGGAGACAGGAGCCTCCTTGGGGTCTTCCATGTGGGTGCAGGGGCTCAAGCACTTGGACCGTTATCCACTGCCTTCTCAGGTACATCAGTAGGGAGTTGGATCAGAAGTGGAGCAGCCAGGATTTCAGCCGGCTCCCATATGGGGTACTGGCACTGCAGGTGGAGGCTTAGCCTACTATACCACAACACCGGCCCCTTGGCTTAGTATTAAAAATGGCCATGAGGGATCATTATCGCAGGTGTCCTATTAACATACCATCCTAGTTAACATTAGTTAATAGCAGAGATTATGGGCATTTTAAGAACTATGTAAATATTTTTGCTTTCCAATAATGTGTTGGTTTTTAGCTAGGGAAAAAGAGGATATGACTTCCAGCTCATGTTTGATGGGCACAGTCAATCCAGATTATTAGGCACCCACCTCAGGGAGAAGAACAGCATGGGAGTTAGGTCAGAAGGAGGGATTGAGTGAAAGCAGGAGAAGAACAAGTAAGAGGAAGCTTGAGGGGCTTTAGTGGCCCCGAGACCCAATGAGCCATGGAGCACAGAGGAGGACAGCATTTGGGAGTCAAACTCCTATCTCTTGGAACCACATGTGACAGTAAGCTGGGCTGATAGGCTGGGCAGCAGAAGGGGCTGTGTGAATCCACATGGCAGCATCTCCTTATCCTGGCACAGGTGGAACAGGTGTGTGACTTTAGGGTCAGCCAGAGCTGGGCCGAGAGCTGGCGTGGTGACTTTTCTGGTTCTGTCACTGTAGCCTGCTTCATGATCTATAAAGTGGGAATAATGACAATTCCCCCTCAAGAAATTGTTGTGTTATGAGGGTTACCTGGCTTGCTGTACCAAAAGCCCTTTGCAAAAGCTGGAGCCCTAAGCTTCAATGACAGGCTGCCCTAGATTGGAAGATTCTTATGTGGAGTGCTCCTCTCGAAGGTTCTTCCAAGCAGAAGGCTCTGGCAGCTGGGAGAGTGTAGTGTGAGGGAAGGAACTTCACCTTGTGGCCTTCACTGGGGGACTGCAGGTCAGGGCTTCCTCTGAGGACACCTCACTGATCAAATCACTGAACAGCTGTTTGCTGAGCCTAGCTAAGTGCTTAGGTGTCTGAGTGAGCAGTCAAGGATCCAGCCCTCTCCCCAGGTGGGCATGTCAGTACCTCAGCGCGTGACTGCAGCTTGGTGGACAGGACTCCCTAACCCAGGTCTTGAGGGGACAGCCATGATCCTATGAAAATATATGCAACTGCGATGCTTGAGCACGTTTGTTTTCTGGGAGGGTTAGCGTTCATAGATTTTGTCAGAGTCGCAAAGGGGACTGGATGCTAGAGGGAATAGATAACCACAGTGGAAAAAATTGAAGAGTGCTGTGTGGGTGCAGAGGAAGAACGGCCTCGCCAGTCGGGGAGAGCAGGGGCTGCGGCCTGGCCAAGGTGCCAGGAGAAGCAGCGGCATTAATTGGATCCGGCTGGTTCGTGTCTTCCTCCATGGGTTTTCAGAGGAAGTCTTACTCCACAGCTAGTGAGATAGGGTCTAGGAGGTTCAGGACCTGTTGAATGGGAAAGCCCCAGTCTGAGTAGCTCAGCCAGGAAGCCTGCTGCTGAACGGCGTGTTTGGGGAGCTAAGTAAGATATGAGAGTCCGGACACTCCCAGCCTTGTGTGGCAGCCCTGAAACGCTGAAATGGAAAGAGGTCTCTTCAGATCTCGGTTTAATGAAAGGTGATACTAGTGACCCAGATTGCCTGTGCCTGCAGATGTGTGTCCATGATCACACGTGCTCCTCACAGCCTCCTAAGACAGAGACACCAGCGACTCTATTGCATTTTACAGAGGGGACGCTCATCCTGTTACACTGAGAGTTAAAGGTGGAATGACCCAAGCCTTCTGACCTCTCCCCTGTTCCACTAACGCCCAGTTGTCTGCTCCAAGTACAGAACAGGCCCTCCACTGATACTGGGGGGGAAGTCATGTTCTTTCTTTAAAAAATGGAAACGTCTAAATAAATGTCAGGAAGGTTTTCTAATGTGTTATTTCCAGAAAATATACAGTCTACAATGTAAAATATGGCAATATTATTTATTTTATTCAAAGCTAAACTTAAAAAAAATGTTATCCAAGGCTTAGCATATCACTGGCAGTTGAAGCCATATTCATGACTGTTGTGCTTCAGGGAGCATCAGGTCGGTTCCAGATGAAGAATGTGGGTGCAGTGTGTTTTGAGGGATTGTATAGCATGGGTCCTCCAGTTGGTTCCATCATTATGAAAAATGTGTAAACAAGAAATCCCCATTAATCTGTTGAGCTTCAAACGGTCTAATCATCATTCATTCCACATTCATACATTATGTTACTGTTTTGACTTATAAAGCCACTGTGTTCATTTCTTCTGGTAAGCATAAATAACATACAGAAATAATATAGGAGAATTTAGCATATTATTCTAGAAAAGGAAACAAGAAGTAAGCCACAGTTATCTTCACACAATGAATATTGGGGTTTTGTTGTTTCTGTTTGTCTATCTGAGGCAGATATAAAGTGAGGAGTAAAAGTCTCTTGGTGACACCCACTGCCCCCACCCCTGCTTCCACCACTGGTTTGTTAAGTAGCTGGACTTCGGAGTCAGATTAACCAAGGTCAGGTGCAGCTCCATCACTTCCCAACCATGCGACCCCAGGTCACGTTCTGCAACTCATTAGCTTTTATCTCTTTGTACAGCGTCTGGTGTGTGGCACATGTTCAACAAATATTATCTAATGTTAATATTTATATTAATATCAATAATTATAATTGATACTTTTGGTGTATTTTGGCTAAGGGAATGTTTATGTATATATTATCTGAGAAAGAAGGTGTCTCCTTTTTTATGTTCTCTTTCCCAGTCTTGATGAAAATTGAGATCAAATGCTTCAGATTTCTCTGTTTCATCACTGAATAGCTGGTTGTCACTAGATATTCCCAGCAAAGATACTTAATTCTAGTATCAAAGCAAGGGAGGGGAAACCCTTATTTTCTTCTGGATAGAGATGCAAATAGAAGGAAAACACAGCTGCTCCTAACTCTTCCTGGGTACCATCTCTCCTTGGTACGGAAAGAGATAATGATCTTACTGTATAATTTTATAATGCGGTAATAAAATCAATGGCATTATTTCAAATGTCAATGTTGAAGGCCTTATCCCTTTGCTGGTTAAGATAAGCTGTAACTGTGGCAGCTGCTCGCCCCCTAATATAGATTATATTAGAAGGAAAAAAAAAACCAGTTTGACTAATCAGTGAAGATTTGGCAGCATAGGCGCATGGATGGCCTATGAGCTTGATGGGCAAAAGCAACTCCAGCAATACAGTTGTTAATCAGAAGTCAGCACAGAGCAGTGGGAAGGACACGGGGGAAGGCACTGATGGAAAACTAACTTGATTCAGTGTCCAGCGTTTGGGGGTGGACTTTTCACAAAAGCGTGAACAAATACACAAATCCGTTGGGTCCACTGAAGTTCCATGTGATCTTAGAAGATGCTGAAAACCATAAAAATAAAAGGCAAAGCAGAAATTCAGGAAGCTGTGAGGATTTGTTGTTTCCAGAATTGTGATGACTGTGGATTGCTAGGATCCCTTGCAAAGCGTGGTGTTTAAGGTGGGGGTCATCTCTTGTTGTCACAGAACTTAAACGTTTTATATGTATAAATATAAATAAAATATTGATTCACATTTATAGACAAATATATAAAATTAATATATGATTTACATATATAAATATACCTAAACTATTAAATATTGAGTTACCATTTATAGACATTCAAGCATATAAAATGAAGTCAGTAATTATGAACCAGTCCATGGTAACCTAGTCCATGGTAACTTAGAGTCAGACTAATCTACTTAATAAACTCAACAATGGCCTAAGTCGAGTGACCTTGGACATGTTGCTTAACTAAATCTCTCAGAGTAATTATACCTACCAGGTAGTGTCTGTTGGGAGTATTAAGTTACATAATTTTGCTAAAATTATGCTTGGTGCATAATAAACACTTGATAAGGGTTTTTTAATTTCTATTCTCACTCATCCTTAAGTTTTTCACAGATTAGTATGCTTCTTTTCTCCCTATCTGATGCAATTATTTTTGCTTGATTCAAGGATTCAGTAATTCTTATCCAGATTATCTTACAAAGTGTTGATTAGGCTCTGTGTATGTTGAAATTAACATAAATTTTTTTTAACATAAGCTCTAAGGGCTTTAGATATAACCTGTGTTTTTCTTTGCTCTGCTGAGGAGGTTGGCAATGTTATCAGTAAGCTATTTAATTAATTAAAAAACCCAGGTCTCTTAAAATTAACAAGCAGAGGTGATATGATGTAATTTCTTGTTCCTTATGTCATTTCTGCTAAAATTTTCATTGCCATGTATTTTAAATAAAGCAAAACTTGGCTCATGTTTGGAATATAAACGTTTCGTGAGTTAAGAGGAATGGAAATAAATATTTTAATTGTTGCTCCAGGCAACTACTCTTCAATGGAGGCTGAATAGACCCCAATTAAAATATTATCCAGATTATAACATTCTGTCACTTGCTTCTCTTATTCAAATACAAAAACTATTTGTATTAGGGCAGGTGTTTAGCCTAGCAGTTAAAACACCAGCTAAGACACCCTTATCCCATGTCTTCCCATATCAGAGGGCCTAGGTTTAGTTTCCAGATGGGCCTGTAATTCTAGCTTCCTGTTAATGCAGACCCTGGGAGGCAGTGGTGATAACTGAAGTGGCTGAGTTTCTGCAACCCATCTGGAAGGCCTGGATTGAGTTCCTGGCTCTTGGCTGTGAGCATTTGTGGAGTGAACCAGCAGATGGGATCGATCTCTGTCTCCATCCTTCCTTCCCTCCCTCTTTATCTCTTTCTGTCTCAATACATAAACCAACAAACAAAATCTGACTTGGATTAAGTTCTTGTGATAGGAGAAGAATTAAAGTAATTAAATTATAAGAGGAGGCTGAACAATTTTATGGTAACTTTTAACTACAGTCATGGTCTTCATGTTAGGGACCTTAGCATGAAATAACTCAATCTCTTTAATTAATAGATGAATAAACCAAGACGCCGAGAGTTTAAATGGCTTCATTTAGTGAAAACAGAGCTGCAGAGGAATTCATTTTCAGTTCTTCCTGTGAGAGTTAGTTCTATTCCAGAGCATCTGCTTATCTGCAGAAAATGACTGTGAGATAAAGACTGTGGTGGAGCATGTAGGCTTTTGGGTGAAAGAAATCTGGATTCAAATCCCTGCTTGACCACTTAACTAGATCCATGCCTTGGGCATATTGTCCTAAGTATTTGTCACATTACTTAATATCTTTGTGTCCCAGTTTTCTTATGTATAAAGAAGCAATTGATAAACTCATATTCAGAATAGAAATAATACATTCTCATAACTTTATTATTAAGCAATGTCCTTTAGCTAGTACAATAACATATACAGGTGAAGATAGTCCTCTATTTTGCTACTAGTAGGGCACAACTTAGCTTCAAGCTTTCTTCTAGCCAACATGGAGAAGGAAACATGATTGATTAAATAATTCATAGGGAAGTTGGATACATTAATTATATATATGTGGAAAAACCAAAATTGCCTTCCTTTACCCCACTACTCTTTTTTTAAAGATTTATTTATTTATTTGAAAATCAGAGTTACAGAGAGGCAGAGGCAGAGAGAGGCAGAGAGAGAAGTCTTCCATCAGTCGGTTCACTCCCCAAATGGCCACAACAGCCGGAGCTGTGCTGATCTGAAGCCAAGAACCAGGAGCTCCTGCTGGGTCTCCCATGTGGTTGTAGGGGCCCAAGGACCTGAGCCATCTTCCACTGCTTTCCCAGGCCATAGCAGAGAGCTGGATCAGAAGAAGAGGAGCAGCCAGAACTTGAACCGGCGCCCACATGGGATGCTGGCACTGCACACGGTGGCTTTACCTGCTATAGCACAGTGCCGCCCCTAACCTTTGTCTTTGATTTTGAAACAAGGTCACTCTCTACCTGCTGCAACTCTCTTATTTTTAGACACTTTGCTGCCCAAACTTGCCTGAGGCTGTGTTTTAGCATTTCCCACCTACCCAGCCCAGCGTAGTGATAGCACCTGAAGGCAAGAGCTCAGCTAAGTGTCTTCCCCTCGGTACAATCAAGTAGCCCAGGACCTTGGAGGAGGCCAAGGGTAGACCTGGAGTGTGGAACTTCCTTTGCTCATCCAAGTCAGGCACCATTAACCACAGGGGCAGCCCTGCTCATCTTCACATTTTCATCCATTGCCTCTCTCGTGTGGTTGGTGCTCAGTTAATGTTTGCAATGTCCAGTAATAAATGAACACATGCAGGAGACTTACTGATTGGTATGAGAGCCCTTCCATTTTAGGGCCTGGTTATAACTGTGAGATTATTTCTCTATCAGGCAATTCAGACTTTTCATCCAGCTCCAATGTCGGTGCTCAAGGCTTAAATCTCAGTACTTTAAATGAAAAATAACATCTATATGAATTCTTCTTCCCTGGGTACTGATGTGCAACGACTTGTGTTATTAAATGTCGGAATGAAATAGAACCAGTGTTCTGTTAAAAAAAAAAGAGAGAGAGAGAGTTGTGTAAGTCCAGTGCCTCAGGTATCTTTTGAAATAAGTATATTAATTTCCTTTCAAAACACGTATATGATTATATATGTATATCATAATGTAAAGTCATGGATAAAACCTCAGATCTCAAAAAGGTCATATACACTTAGCTTGGGATATCACGTCCAGAGCAAATGTAAAAAAGCTACACTATTATAAAAAACATTTCTAAATCTGCGTGTTTATATATGTGAAATACCCTCAATTTTAGGAAATATTTTAAGTTTTTTATTTTATTTGGTATTCTTTCTTTCCATGTATTTATCACAGCTAAGAATCAGTTTCTTTCCTCTGAATAAGCATTTTAAAGCAATCTCCCTTGAATCTCTCCTTACTTATTCAAGTTCATAAAATGGGATGAAAGAAAAGTTGGCATGTATTCAATGTGGTGTTTACTTTCTTTCTTACTCATTGTTGTTTTGCCCTATTTTAACTTACAAGCTAGGAATCCTCAAATTGTTAAGGAGGAAAGTCAATTAAAAGGTGGATTGGAGTAACTGGGGCTCATGTGGAGCGAGCTGGTTGACTTGTTGTTCCCATTGCTGTATGGAAGCCTGGATTCAAATTGTGTGATTGGGTTTTATTTGACCAATGTAATAAGGCTTTGGAACTCTGTTCTGCTTTCTCAGCCCCTCTGCATTTACTGTGTCTGAAGTTAACATGTCACTGAAAAACGAGCCGCGGGTGAACACCTCTGCACTGCAGAAAATTGCTGCTGACATGAGCAATTTGATAGAGAATTTGGACTCGCGGGAGCTCCACTTCGAGGGAGAGGAGGTGGAGTGCGACTCAGCTCCCAGCGATCCCAAGACACAGGGAGGTAAAGACTGATGGTGTTCATCAGGGTGGTTGGCAGAGCACAGATCTGAAGTAACCAGCAAATGACTCCTGCTCCTTGTGGATATTGTAACCCTGGACCGAGATCATATCTTGAGACAGGAGACAATCAATCATTGTGTTTTTTATTTTTTTTTAAGATTTATTTTATTTATTTGAAAGAGTTACAGAGAGAAGTAGAGCCAAAGAGAGAGGTCTTCCATCCACTGGTTCATTCCTCAAATGACTGCAATGGCCAGAGCTGAGCTGATCCAAAGCCAGGAGCTTCTTCTGGGTCTCCCATGCGGGTGCAGGAGCCCAAGGACTTGTTCCATCTTCCACTACTTTCCCAGGCCACAGCAGAGAGCTGGGTCAGAAGTAGAGCAGCTGGGACTTGAACCGGCACCCACATGGGATGCTGGCACTGCGGGCCAGGGCTTTAACGTTCTGTTCCACAGCACCGGCCCCTAAATCATTGTTTTAAAACGTTATGATTCTTAAAGGTCACCTATAAAAGGCAAGGGATGCTACCAGCACGTATTGAAACCACTTTGTTTGTGTCTTCATTTTTTAGGGAACATCCCGTTCTCTGCGATTTATAACACTCAAGGATTTAAAGAGCCCAACATTCAGACATACCTCTCTGGCTGTCCCATCAAAGCGCAGGTTCTGGAAGTGGAGCGCTTCACCTCTACAACAAGGGTCAGGCACTGGTGGCCTCACCTTTTTGTTCTTGTCAATGTTGATCGGCTGATGCCTTGACTCCCCTTGTACTTCCTCTGAGCTACAACTCTGGTTTTGAAGTTCTGCTTCTTTGTCACTTGCAAGTTTTCATCACATCCCTGGTTTTTATGACCTTTCCATTTAGTCTTTTTTTTAAAATTTTATTTAAAGTATACAAACCATGCATTTCATATATGCAAATTTAGGAATGTAGAGGGTCTTTCCACCCTACCCTCCCTCCTTCCACCGTGCCCAGCCTTTGCCTTCTTTGGCCTGCCAGCTTTTACACTGACAGGCAGACGCATATAGTGGTTCAATGCATGATTTAATTCCTGTCTTTGCTTTGTAATCCTGAACTAGTTATTTAACATGCATTTTTCTCAGCTTCCTCATCTAAATAATGGGTACAACAGCCCTTACTTTAAGGGTTTGTATAAGGATTAAATCATAACAATGCAAGGTATCCTACTTACATTATACAGGTGTACACTGTGTGTTCACTACTGCTGCAGTTTTCTTCTACCTTCCCTTTCTGAACATCTCAGGGCAGCCAGGTGGTAAAGACAAGGCTAGACCTTGGAATATATGGCAGAAGGAGGAGGAGAGAAGGCACTTGTGGCATCTGTGAAGTACAAAAGGGATAAGATACTGCTGCTTGCACTCATCACCTCCCCCTTCCTCTCTCCTCTGCTGATTGCCTGTGCACTGCTTATGCCTATGAACTGCCTCCCCGCAACAGCTAATTATGGCCATCACTCATCGTCTCCTTTACCTGGATCTGAGTTCAATGTGTGTGTGTGTCTGCATCTATATCTATATTTGTATCTATGTATGTGTGTATGTATGTATCTATCTGTATGTGTATGTGTGTGAAATGGATAAGATTTGTAGGAGTTTGTCTTTGGTGTGATTCAAAGTTTGTCTTAAGTAATTTGTCAGCTGAACTTTTAATTATTATTTCTGTAATCAGACATTATTGAAAAACATTGCTGATATACATGCACTTCCGAGTTGCTTCTTAATTGTTCATGGAGCACTTTGGGCACTTTTTTGTTCTCTAAAATAACAAACCATTTTTATCTATCACTATAGGTGCCAGGTGTCAATCTTTACACCATTGAATTGACACATGGGGAATTTAAATGGCAGGTTAAGAGGAAATTCAAGCACTTCCAAGAATTCCACAGAGAGTTGGTCAAGTACAAAGCCTTCATCCGAATCCCCATTCCCACCAGAAGGTAACCCTGTCAGAATGAATTATAGTCATACCAGTATGCAAATGGATGTAAAGTATATTTTAGTGCTTTTATTGGTTAGCTAGTCCACTGTTTGCAGACAGTCTCAATTAAATAGGCTTTTATAGAAGTAAGCAAAAGGTATTATGAGTCCTACTCAATAATCTAATCTAATACATGTTTTCATTGTGGGTTTTAGACACACATTTAGAAGACAGAATGTCAAAGGGGAGGAGCCTCGGAATATGCCCAGACTGCCCCATTCATCTGAAAACGCGATGAGGGAAGAACAGTTCTTGGGCAGGCGGGTAAGTCGCCTCCCTCTCCCGTGGTTGTGGATGTGCTTCTGCCGCAGCGTCTGTGAGAGGTCGAGGGCGAGGGCGTATGGCTGCACTGCCCCTGCCCAGGCTGGCTCACCGTCCCTGACACTAGTTAGGCACTTCCTCCCCAAGCCATAGCGAGGCGGCGTTTCCCCAGCTGTCACTTGAGGAAGAAGCTCTGCTCCCTGCTGGAGCCTGCCTGGGCTTCTTGTGAGTCCAACCCGGAGCTCCTCCATGTGAGAGTGGAGCTCTGTTCTTTAAAGTAACACACACTCTCGCATACATGGATTTCAGCATTTCCAGTAGCTTCACGTGGGGAGCTGAGTGTGAGAAGAGTGGCAGGGATGCGTGCCTGCATAGCCTGAGGACAGGAGACGCAGGGAGAGGGCACTCCTGCCAGCTCCGCTCTAGGTGATGTCGGAATTTGGCCCCCTAGAATATATACCAAAAGTGGTCCCTTAAAGTTCCCCAAAAGTCCCATCTGGGGTGCCACAGGTGTCATTGGAATTTGGGGTGCTATATGATATCACCATATGCTTATTAATAAGTTCCCCATATTAATAAACCTGTGGGGGTTCTTGCCTAATATTCAGAGAAGAATTCTGAATACTGGAATAAATGAACGAGGCAGCATGGTACATTTTAAGCTTTTATTTAGTGCAAAAGATGCATAGGAGAGTGAGGGCTTTATCTAAGAGAGAGAGGTAGATCTGGGTTCATACCGAGCACCAGGAATCAGCCACGTGGAAGAGCAACTAAGCCAGGAGGCATGGAGCAGGTGGCCCGAAGGCCATGCACCCTGGAGGCGCAGGGCTGCAGCCAGACCTCTACTGGCAAGAGGCCAGGGAAAGGTAGGAAACGGGAAAAGGCTGGACACACCCTGTCCCAGGCTTTTAATCCACTGCCAAAGGGGAGTGGCTAATTAACTTGATTGGCTGGTGGGCACTCAGGTGTCAAGTAGGGGCATGAGGTCACACAGGGGCATGGTGAAGGCGTGGTCTTGCAGCTCACAAACCTAATCAGTTTTAACCTATGTGCCTGTCCACTTCATTAGGAGTGCTGCCGCGTGCGGAGGACCCTTTTTATTTTTTTAATTCTAGGAGATGACTGACAGTTCTGTTTTGTGACCTGAAATTTTATGTTCTGTTTCTCCTTTGTAGTTGTCATCTTTTTTTTTTTTTTTTTTTTTGGACAGGCAGAGTGGACAGTGAGAGAGAGAGAGAGAGAGAAAGGTCTTCCTTTGCCGTTGGTTCACTCTCTAATGGCCACCGCGGCCGGCGCACTGCGATGATCCGATGGCAGGAACCAGGTGCTTCTCCTGGTCTCCCATAGGGTGCAGGGCCCAAGCACTTGGGCCATCCTCCACTGCACTCCCTGGCCACAGCAGAGAGCTGGCCTGGAAGAGGGGCAACCGGGACAGAATCCGGCGCCCCGACCGGGACTAGAACCAGTGTGCCGGCGCTGCAAGGCGGAGGATTAGCCTGTTGAGCCGCGGCGCTGGCCTGTAGTTGTCATCTTGTTTGAAATTGTTTTAGGGGTCTAGACTACACATTTTCCATGATACCTAGATGACGAGGCCAAGGCAACTTCAGCTGGCTGACAAGGTCACAGCAGAAGGTCTGTCTCAGCAAGGCATGAGAAGGACAGCTGCAGTCCTCTTGGTGGTTTTAGGTTTGATGGGAACTACAAGCTGGAGCTTCCTGGTGGTCCTGCTAATGACTGCTGTATTCCTAATTTTACGGAAGAGCACTTAGTCTCATAACCTCCAAAATGTCCATTGCCTTGTAGAATTTTAATCAAGCAGAATGTTAGTGTAGAAGAAAGGGTTAATGCCTTATGCAAGGTTGAGCTGTTTGTGGAAAAGAATTAAAAGGCAACAGGCTCTCTGGTATATACTTCCCACTGGAATAAAGATAGATGTTAATAAAGCTTTAATTCACTATATGCTACAAATACTACAATGGTTAGGATGTCAAAACTGTAGACTAGATCTAAGTAAACCTTTAAATAAGTGCAATGAAGAAATTAAAGAATTACAGAAAAAATTGCAAAGAGGAGTTACATTTTAAAAAGGGTCTGCTTTGAACTTGGGGCTTCTAGTAAAGATTAGATTAGGAAGGTACTATTCTAGCTTATGTAGCCAATTTCTGCATAGTTCAGCAGCACTTGAGGCCTTGGCTTGTGTGGGCAGCCTGTTATCTTGCACCTGTCTGTGATTGTAACCCATGCTCTGAGTACGCCCTTGAAAATAAAAAAAAATTGTAATTAGAAAAAATAGACAACAGGCCTTTCATTGTAAGAAGAAAAATCATTATGTGGCTTATAGTATAAAAATAAAGTCTGGTGCTAAAAAGCCAGAGCCATGCCAGCCTTGCTGTGAATGTCTCTCGTTTCTTTGAGCACTGACCTCTCACACCTTGGGGCCCCTGGACTGGCTGGAGCTGGTCTCCGGCACCTAGACATATATAGTTTGTGGTTGCTGTGTCCAACTGAAAAATGGTTCCGGCTACTAACACTTAGTGGTGTCGTGAAAAGGGACTGAATTTTTGCATCATGATCAGTGCGATTGCGCCACTGCCCAAGCCTATTCATCTACCACCCCACAGACATTTCGACATATTTGATATCAGAGTACATCTTTCTAGAAAGTTCTTTTCTTTTCATTAACTCTTCCCCTTTTTTCTTGAAAAGCTATTTAAAAATTGCAGTTTATCTTTCAATAAATTCTGCATTAGCAATGAAAAAAATGTGCAGGTTTTTGGTAAAATCAGCAGATGTTTTAAAACTACCTACTGGGGCAAGCCCTGCTCTGACAGCTATGGAGGACTAAGATGGGTAGCTCAGGACCTGTCAGAGGTGATAGGAGACCTGCGCATGTGGACAGTTAAATAAGAAGGAGAGATTTAAGTGGTAGCTCAAGAGAGCAATGGAAATAGCATTTAATGCCATTTAGCATTTTTTACCAAATAATAATATGAATAAGTAATTGAATAGCTTATAAAAGTTAAAATGAAACAATGATCTCATCATTGTCACTGTTTAAATTTTTCTATAGATACAACCATATTAACTATTTCCTCTTTCCATTACAGAAACAACTAGAAGATTACTTGACAAAGATACTGAAAATGCCCATGTATAAAAATTATCATGCTACAGTAAGTACCAGTCAGTGATTTAAATTTGGGGTTAATTTATAAAATAGTAAATTGTCAGCTAAATTATAATAAATAATAAATTATAATTATATAAATTAATTATAAATAAATTATAATTATAATAAATGAATACAAAATTGGTTTGACAGCAAGAGGCCAGTTTGTGGTGAAATGATGCTGTTTTTAAAATATTGAATTGGGGGCTGCGCTGTGGCGAGGTGGGTAAGGACGCCGCCTGTAGTGCCGGCATCCCATGTGGGCTCTGTGTAGATGATTACATGCAGAGTGCAAGAGTAGATACGGGTGTGCCTTGACCTCTGGTGTAGAGAATGCCATATATACATATATACACTGAAACCCTCTGTGTGAGGAGACGAAGCCTTGGCTGTGCTGTGCTGTGCTGCTCAGTGGCAGAAGCTGGCAGCGGTCCACACAAGCATCTAGCTGGTGCCCCTTCTACACACACAGCTGCTGTAGGCTGGCCAAGCTGGGGCTCACCTTCTGCAGTAGCTTGTGGGGGGATGTTCAGTGAGCCAGATGGAGCTTCCATGGCTGTACAATCCTGGAGAAATGTCTTCCCATGGAAATCAGCAATTTGAGTTCAACCGGAGCAGCTCAAGAGCAGGATGGCGGGAAGGGCTCTTCCCTTGCAGATCCGGGTGCATGGATCTCGCAGTAGCATCATGGCTGGGGCTGTTCTGCTGTGAGCGCTTAGAGATGCTGCCTCCTCCTGTGGTCTCTGAAGTCAGACCTGCTCTTTTCTCAGAACTACTCAGCTGCAGACTAGTGTCCACATGCAATAGTCTTCCATTTAATTTATTTTTCTGCCCGCTTGTGACTTAACTTTTATTATTATTATTTGGCTTTAAAACAGTACATTGCTGAGATCAAGTGTCCATTTCCATGTGTATTAGTACATTTTAGACTCTAATCTTGATTAATGATTGTTTATTTTTAAAATTCATCTATTTGAGAGATAGAAAAAGAGATACAGACAGAGAAAGATCTTCCACTCACTAGTTCACTAATGGCTGGGACTGGGCCAAAGCCAAAAGCCAGGCAGGTAAAATGCAACCCAGGTCTCATATGTGGGTGCCACGTATCCTCCTTGTTGAGCTATCTACTTCCTCCTGGAGTAAGCATTGGCATGAACTAGAGTCAGGAGTCAGCCAGGAATCAAACCCAGGCACTCTGATATGAGACATGGGGCATCTTAGCTGGTAGGCTAGATGTCTGCCTCTCAGTTCTTTTTTTTTTTTTTTTTGAAGATTTATTTGTTTATTTGAAAGGCAGAGTTACAGAGAGGCAGAGGCAGTGGGGGGTAGGGGAGAGAGATTGAGGTCTACCATCCACTGGCTCACTCCCCAGATGGTTGCAATGGCCGGAGATGTGCCAATTTGAAGCCAGGAGACAGAAGCTTCTTCCAGATCTTCCATGCAGGTGCAGGGGTCCAGAGACCTGGGCCATCCTCCACTGCTTTCCCAGGCTATAGCAGAGAACTGGGTTGGAAGTGGAGCAGCTGGGATTTGAACCGGCACCCATATGAGATGCTGGCACTGCAGGTGGCAGTCTTACCTGCCACGCCACATCGCCAGCCTTCTGCCCCTCAGTTTTTAGTGTTCATTTAAAAAAAAATATGTATTTATTTGAAAGACAGAGTTACAGAGAGGCAGAGAAGAGAGAGAGGGAGAGAGAGAAAGGGAGAAAGAGGGAGAGAGGTCTTCCATCTGTTGGTTCACTGCCCAGATGGCTGCAACAGCTGGAGCTGCACTGATCTCAATCTAAAGCTTCCTCCGGGTCTCCCACGCGGGTGCAGGGGCCCAAGGACTTGGGCCATCTTCTCCTGCTTTCCCAGGCCACAGCAGAGAGCTGGATCAGAAGTACAGCAGTGGAACTCGAACCTGCACCCATATGGGATGCCGGCACTGCAGGCGGTGGCTTTACCCACTACGCCACAGCGCTGGACCCTAAAAGGTTCATTTTAATTGTTTTTCCAGTCATAAATTTTTTTCTAGTTATGCCATACTGTATTTAAAAACCAGGCACACCTTATACAGAATTCTTTTAGAAGATAAAAGACTTGTAACTACTGGTTATGTTATCTTCTCATTTCTTTCTTGTTTTTCAAAAAATAATTATTTAAGAAGTAGAAAGACACACACACACATACACACACACACACACAGAGAGAGAGAGAGAGAGAGAGAGATCGAGAGAGATCTCCATCCATTGGATCATTCCTGAAATGCCCACAGCAGCTGGGGCTGGATCAGGGAGCCAGGAACTCAGTCCAGATCTCCCACGTAGGTGGCAAGGACCCAGTTACTTGAGCCTCACCTCTATTTCTGATGGCCCTCAAGATTATTCCCTCCAACAGCTGAATTCGCCAAAATGATAAAAGCATAGGACACAATTTGATGTACACCAATTCTCTAATATTTCACTTTCATGCTAAATGTAATGTGACAAAGATAGATTTACAGGCCCTCAGATTGTATTTGTGAAATTAGGGTAACATCTCTGTGCTTCTTTTGATAATTATGAGAAACATTAAAAATCTACAGGCATATTAAAAGAAAAGTTCATACACACATATAGTAAGATTCTGCTATGTAAGTGTAAAACATACCTAATGTAAGTTAATTTGGGTTCCTGATAGAATCATGAATCAGGCAAGGTCAAGGTCTATGGGCTGGACTGGACATAAACTTAACTGCAGGACCATCCAGATCTGAAACTTTAGCAAGTGGTTCAGGTGATTTTATCCCTGAGTGAATTTGAGAACTGAAGTAGAATTCCATGACCAGTTTAGAAGTGTCTTGATGGGGCTGGTGCTGTGGTGTAGCAGGTAAAGCTGCCACCTGGAATGCCAGAATCCCATATGGATGCTCCACTTCCTATCCACCCTGGTTTCCAATCCAACTTTCTTCTGTGGCCTGGGAAAGCAATGGAGAATGGCCCAGGTAATTGGGCCCTGAACCCATGGGGAAGACCTGGATGAAGCTCCTGGCTTTGGTTTGGCTTAGTCCTGGCCATTGTGCCATCATTGCCATTTGAAGAGTGAACCAGCTGATAGATGATCTCTCTCTCTCTCTCTCTCTGCCTCTGCCTTTTCAAATAAAACCAAAAACCAAACTAAACAAACAAAAAATCCTTAAGATTAAAATCTTGAAGTAGAACAAAATGCACAGTTTCCAAGATTAGGCCCTAAGCAGTTAGAGTTTAACTCTTGTGACTCAGATTCCTTATCTCCAACGTGGTGATTAACTTGAAATCTTGAATGAAACATCCCACAGATCAATAACACTGAGCTCACTGCTTGCTTGTTTTGTAGGGTGAGTAGGTTTGACTTGAGGGGAAGGGTAGGTCAAGGACAGGTAAGAGCTGCACTGACTTGAGCAGCTGTGTCAAGTTATGGGCCGTGTTCTCTCATGTTGATTCTTGGAGAGAGGAGAGGGAGTGCTTAGCTCTCCATCCGACCTCCCAGTTTTCTCCATAGATTAGAGGTCTTTGCTGCCTCTACCCATGCCAAGTGTTTTCCCTGGAAGGCAGCCTTTCCTGGAGGAGGCGGCCCCTCTTACCCTCACTACACGGTTGCCCAACTCAGTGCTCTCCTCTTCCTTGCATCAGGTAATTTCCTTTTAACCACCTGCTTGGATTTTTGGTGCCCAAAGAATGAAACGGGGCTTGGAAAGTCACTCTCACTCTCCCCTTATAATACAAAAATGAGTGAAAAGGGCAGAACTGCCTGTTTGCCAAGTAATTTCCAGGGTTTGTTGCCACCCCCTAGGGTTTGTTTCTTATCTCTTGGCATGGAAACATTTTTGTTACTCTTTCTCTATCTTTTTCTGCATCCAGTTGCCAAGTCACATTGATTTTTCTTTCTTTCTTTCTTTTTTTTTTTTTTCAGACCTCTTTCCACCTAGGGCCAAGAGTATTATTTACCTACACTTTTCATAGGTTAGAACAAAACCAGAAAGGTATTGATTAGTACTTTACTCAGGGGGTCAATAGGATATGCTCTGTGGAGTATTATTAGGCTAATTTGATTTTTAAATACTTCTTCCTGAGAGTCACCTTCCTAAATGCAGAATGGAATTATGATCACTGAAGATTTACTGTGAAATTCAGACAACACAATCTTTGTTCAGTTTTATATTTTATTATTAGGTTTTGCCTGTCATTTGACCTTGACTTTAGGGCTGGGAAGTTTCTTCTTGAAATCCCTCTTTAGTCAAACTTTACTAATCCTCTAGTATAAAGTAGAGTTCATGTTAATATGAAACCTTTGATGGTCTACATGGGTAATATATGATTTTTATTTCCATACATTTCTTTGCATTTAGTGATTTTGTACTGATACTGTAATGTTATGTTTTCTGAATTATTTCAGGGAATTTTTTGTTGTTAGCTATTTAATGATAAGAGTTATGTATTAGAAAACTTGCTCCTTTGATTTTTGTTTTCATTTCCTATTCTTCTACTCATTCTGTAACTTTGCATATAGTAATTATACCTCTGAAGCTGATTCATCAAATGTAAACAGGGATTGACATTCCTCCTCTAACATTTTATCTCTGTTTAGAAATAAAATGAAAAGTTGTGGTTTAACGTTTTGAAATGTTTTGGATTTTATGTATGGTTGACAGTCTGAGTGTCATTTTTAATAGCCCATGGGTTGCCACATTTTCCAATTAGAATACATTGCCACAAATCAGATTTATAAAAATGCATTGTACTAAATCTCATGTTTTATAGAGTAAAATAAATTTTAAAACCTTGATTTTTAAAAATAATTATTATTTCTAAAAATGTTACATGTCGTCCCCACCACTCTGTAACTACACTCCTGTGCACCTGGTCTGGTCCTTCACACAGAATTCTGTCGAGATGGAGTGTTTTCCATGTGTGACTTCCTCTGTCTGCTTCCTGGTGCTGGAGAATGTCTGTTTCTCTTTTTTTTTCTATCAAGTTTGTTATTGACATGCTCTAAAGAAGGTTGCTACATCTGGACTTAACTGTTGGCTGCTTTAAAACAAAATCTATAAATTGGGAACAATACAATGTCTAACTCCAGTTGATTCAGGAATTGCTTGAGATAAAACCCGTATATATGTGAAACATTACATTCTGCTGATTTCTTTTTTCCTCTGTGCCTCCACATTTGCATCTAGCCCTTCCCTAGCCAGTGTATGCAGTGGACTCCATTCGAGTAGAAGACATGGTAGATGACTGTTTGCTTTTGTAGCTTATTTTTCAGAAGATTGATTTGGCCTAACTTGATTTTTAATCCATTGCTTGCTAGTTGTACAAACTTGGACAACTGAATTTCTCAAACCAGGGGTTGGTGAACTGTATCAAATTGAGCAGACCACTTGTTTTTGTATATTCATGAGCTAAGATGAGCTTTTGTTTTTCAGTGGTGAAAAAAATGAAAATGCTATAATATTTTGTGCCATATGTAAATTCTGTTCATATTTTATAGCTATAAAGTCTTATTGGACACAGCCATGTTATTTGATTTATACATCATCTGTGGCTGTGTTCATACTACAATGGAGGAGTGGAGCCTTCATGGCTCACAAACTCCAAAATACTTACTGTCTGGTTCTTTGCCAAAAAACTGTCTATGCGTGCTATAGATCACAATTTCCTTTTCTATATAATGGGAAAGTGGTACCTACTTCTAAAAGGTTTTAGATAGTGCATGGAAAATGCTCAACTCAGTGTCAACACACAATACACACTCAGTAAATGTTAGCCACAGCTGTTGATATTATAGTAGTTATAGCTTTCAATCATCTAGTAATCTACGTAGTGAAGGTGGGCCTAGAATTTTCTCTCTTTGAACTCATTACGAATAATTTTTTGTTATGCCTGGTGTTCATATGTCTCCCCATTCTCTTGGCAATCTAGCTGTATCATTTTCCATTGCCTTTTCCACCTTACTCACCATAGCCCAGCTGTGCATTGTATCTCCTTCTTACACCTTCTGTTCTGTTCTCCTCTTCATGTCCTATTTCTACATGCCAAATCTGGTCATCTTGCAGAACCTTCCCCAACATCACACTTGTCATTCACTCTTAGTATTTTCTGCACACATACAGCCAAAGCTCTTCCTCCCATAACAAAAACAAACCCAAAAAAGTATTGGGATGAAGTTCTCTGTGACTTTGTTGAACATTTTGTCTCTGTATCATAGGGTATGTATCACTTTATTGTTGTGTTAACTGATGCTGCTCATCAGCACTTCAGAGTAACTGTGTTTATTGATCTGCACAGTCCACGGAGTACCAGTGTTTATGCATGCCAGTATCTCATACACATTCTTAATGCATGCGTTTCATTTGTCTGCTTTCTAATATGTGAATTTTTTTTCCTTGTTTTCAGACAGAATTCCTTGATATAAGCCAGTTGTCTTTCATCCATGATTTGGGACCAAAGGGCATGTAAGTTTCAGTATTGGACCTTGAGAAAGAAGTATGAAAAGCCACTAAGCATTAATATTTGATTTAGTGGCATGCCGGGGTGATAGGACCTCCTGACTTTCCTGCTAGTTTTTCTCCTCGATAGAATTAGGGCAACTGGGGGAATCTACTTACCTAAAAGAGGATATCTCTTACAATAAACAGTGATAGCAACTAGTTTACTGTCATGTACCTACTGCCCAGATTTCCTCTAACCCAGCAGGGGGAGTGTTCAATACACAAGAAAGTTTGATATGTGTGAAAATGCTCTCAATGTCAAATAACGAAGGTCCTTTCTTCTAATCATTTATAAAAGTTAACTATTTGTCACTAATCTTGATGACTTTAAAAATAATACTGTGTAAATAGATGATGTGTAACACATGAAAGCTTAATGATTATTTTTCTTCACAAGATTAGAGATTGATAACATAAAGAGTTTAAATTTTAATTTTAGATCTTTAAATGTATTGTTGGTGGTTGTTTCTTTAAAAATCTCTTTTGTTCAATCATTACTGTTTCAAAGTTAAGAGATTACTACTTTCAAAGCTAGTTTCTGTGGAAGTAGCAATAGCTTACTATGTGTGCTTTGCTTTACCACTTTGGGCATGGTTTGGTTGCTAGAACTATATATGAAGCCCCAGAATCTGTGGGTGAGCCCCAGCCTGGTCTCAGTGGCTGTTGAACCATCTCTGCACAGCATCTTCTCAGGTGTTCACAGTGACTGGGGGAGCACTTAGCGTTTAGAGCCAGGCACTAGGATGCTAATGCACAGCACAGTTATGCTGCCTCAGATGCCTGAAGAGCTCTGTGTGGCCACAGTGTGTTCAAGGTTGGCCATTATAGAATTCAGCCTAACAAATATGACGCTGAACTAGTTGATAGTGAAGGAGGAAAAAGTAGAGAGGAAAATCATACGTGAACGACTTCATTTGGTACTAAGTTATTAAGACTGTACAAGCTAGATTTGAGCTGGAAATCTGGCAACGATGGGTTAAGTTGACGTTTCTTTCAGAGAAGGCATGATAATGAAAAGATCTGGAGGACACAGAATACCAGGTTTGAATTGCTGTGGGCATGGACGAGCTTGCTACCGCTGGTCAAAAAGGTAGGCCTTAGGAATTTTCCTGTGTGTGTTTGTTTTAATATACTGGCTATTGAGTGGTGTTTTTGCATGCCAGGTTTAAATGATAAGTCCTGTAGAAACCATGGCAGAGCACATTTTAAATTATATTTTGAAAATCTAAGTTACAGTATGTACTTAAGTAGTTTACCCAATATGGGAATTGTTGGCAGAGGATGCAAATTAATATCCATAAAAACTCAGTGGACTTGGTATTAACAGCGTAGCTGCCAAGGAATAGGCAGAGATGGCCAATAAGCAGAGGAGAAGATGACAGCATACAAGCCACGAGGGAATTGTAGATCAAATCCACAGTGAGGTACAACTTCATATCCAATGGGATGGCTGTAATTAAAAAGATGGACAATAGCAAATGTTGGTGAGGGTGTAGACAAATTGGAGCCCTCAGCTATTGCTGGTGGAAATGTAAAATGGTATAGCCACTTTGCAAACAGTCTGGTATTTTTTTCACATTGTTAAATATAGAGTGACCCCCATGCCCCCCAAATTCCAGTTCTAGATATTCACCCAAGAGAACTTTTTTTTTTAAAAAAGGTCTGTTCCAAAACTTATCACAGCAGTATTATTTATGATAACCTAAAAAGTAGAAATGGCTTAAATGTCCATAAATTGATAAATGGCTGAACAAAATATGATATTTCCATATGGTAGAGTATTCTTTTTGATGAAAATGTTTTGAAATTAGATGGTAGCGATGGTTGCCAATTTTGTGAATGTGCTAAAAACTGTGGAATTGTATTTTTTATGTGTATCTGAATTACATCTGAATCACAATTTAAGATTTTAATGAAAAGGGTAGTGAAGAACTGATGTGTGCTATGATACAGATGAAACATCATAAGTGAACAAAACAGATACAAAAGCAGCTTCTTAGAGGCTTCCATGTTTAGAGTAGACAAACCTGAAGGCATGGAAGTAAATAGGTTTCCAGGATTATTTTTGCTAATTAACTTCTGCTAATGGATGTAGAATTGGAAGGGGATACAATGAGAATATTCTAGAGTTAGTGATGATGTTGCACTACTTTTGAAATATGCTGAAAACCACTTAACTGTAAACATAAAAACATAAAACATAAAAAGAAAAATTGAACAGATTTCTAAGATGATAATATTAGACTTTCATTTGTGAAAAATATATATTATGATAAATTGATATAGTTAGAGGACTTAAATTTCATATTTTATTCCTGTCCAAGTAAAGATTCCTTGAGGGGCAGTATTTTTTAAATTTTGCACATCATAGACAATAGCTGTTTGTCCCAATAATAATGCACTGGGATAAAAAAAAATATTAAGACACCATTAAGAAATCAGATATCAATATTTTTATCTTCATAAGAATATGATATATTCAACTGTAAAATAAATGTACTCATGTAAATAATGGAACTGAACTATGTGTGTATTCAAGTATATAAAATTAATAGTAGTGTCTACTTTTAAACATATTTATTTAAGATACACTGCAGATTAGAAATACGATTGTTACTATTGATTTGAACCCCGGGAACTTGTTCTGTTGGCGACTAAAAATGTGGCCAATGAACGAGCAGCCGAGTACGCAATCTTAGCACCATTTATTGGAAAAAGTGAAGAGACAGATGGACCGTGCGGGCATCTCAGTAGAGGACTAGGAACCCGATCTGTTTCTTCTCCCCTCCTCCCTCTTCTGGGAAAGTCTGGGTGGGGAATTTTTGGGTATGGAATTCCCCTAAATAAACCACTCCAGATAATACAGGCCCATCAGGGTTCTTACTATTGGAGAGGCAAATGACTCCCTCAGTCCAGGAGGGCCAGCTGCCACCCTCCCTCAGTTCAGTGAGTTCCCTTCGGTAAAGGACAGGCAAGGACACCTTGGGCTGGGGGAGACAGACGGGGCTGGGGCTGGCTTTCAGGACTTGTTTCCTCGTTCCATTGCACATGAATCTGTTTTGCTTAAAACTCCGCATTTTCCTCGACCCCTCTCACACACATAGGCTAATGTCTGCGTAGCGGCCTTAACACCAGTAAGTTCTAGTCTTGGAAAGGATGCAGGAAATCACAAGGGCCTTCCGAGCCCAATCAGAAGATAAAACTTAAAGAAATTGAAATTTTCTGTTAGAACTTATTGAGCAAAAAGGGAAGTAATATACTCAAAAAAGGATTCACATTGATATACACCTCTAACTTGCATAAACTCAGAGTGCAAGTGATACCGAGGAAATGGAGAGACTCCATTTGCGCTATCTTGTCAGCCCCAATTGTACAGAACCCGGAATACTCCGGCCAGATGCCAAGCAGGGGGAGTTTCAGACTTTACCCTTCAGCACTCGGGACTCTTTACCCAGAGCCCCTGTGTGCAGAGCAGCCTGGAAGCCTTGGCAGCCCCAGGAGCAGCTGAGAGCTGTCAGGAGTCCAGCTCTCGCCCGCCTCAGTTGGCACGATGCTCCCTGTGCGTGTGAGCAGGCTCACGGCCCTCTTGCCCATTATAAAGAGCATGACATTACATCCTTTATGGCTCTCTTCCTTGCTGTCCCTTGCTGTCCTTCCTGGCACCACCTCCCTGCGAAGTGCCTTTGTCTCACAGTTTGGGGCAACTGACCCTAAGGCTTCTACTCAGGTTGTGTTCTAGCTGCTGGGAAGACAGTGGTGAACAGGACAAAGCCCCTGCCCCACGGAGCTCTGAGTAGTGCAGGAAATGCAGGTAGAAATCGGCTGGCAAGTCTGTATCGTATGTCAATAAGAGCGTTGAAGGAGAAAAAAGGCTCTGATATAGTGAGGGTTTGGGGACATGCAGGGGGACTTTAGTAGCTCCGGGACTCAAGGAAAAGCTCCCCAAGGAAGTGACTTTTGAGTTACAGCCTCTGTGAGAAGCAGAGGCCAGGGACAGTGGGCAGGACTGTTACATAAAAGAACTATGCTTCCTCTTTATTTAACCTTGGTTACATCATGCTTCAACCAGGACAACCTAAAGATACGATCCTGCCCGAAATGAAATGTGTCATCATTTTAAGTTGTGTAAATCTTCCTGTGCAGATTAAAGCTGTGGCTCCATATTAATAAGTATTTCCTGAGTCATATCTGTGGGATTTAAAATATCAGAAATCACATATAGATGATAAAGTGTAACTGACAAAATTAGTTTAGAAAGTTTCTCACAGAAGAAGACTACTGGTGTCTAAACGGGAGTTACTTTTAAAGGTGACACTTGTTCATACTTTAGAAAAATATTTTTGAGAGGTAGAAGAGATGAGCAGAGAGAGGAGAGAGAAAGAGAGAGAGAGACTTATAGAATGTTCTGGTTGGCTAGTTCACTCTCCAAATGCCCCCAGGAACTGATGCTAAAGCCAGGAGCCCAGCACAGTCCTACCTCACAGGATGGGTGGCAGGGATTTAATTACCTGAGCCCTCACCCCTGCCCCCCGGATCTGCATTAGCAGGAAGCTGGAGTCAGGCGCACGGGCAGGGGATCCAACCCAGGCCCTCTGATGTGGGGTTCAGCATCCGAACTTTTCACTGTTTGGCTACATACCCACCCCTCTCTTCTGCTGTTGTTTGAACCTATTAAAAAAAATCTGATCACTTTCTTGTTTATTCTGTTTTAATAAATTGAGAAAAGGTAAATAGGGGGATTCTGCTTTCACTCATTTCGAAATGACCTTATCTGAGAGACAAGTGAAAAAAAAAAAATGGGAGAACAAGACAACTGCAGTACACATCTCTTCTCATAATGTAAAATGTCTATGTAAATAACAGGCTTACTGAACACCTTCTCTGAACCTGGTAGTGGGCTAGACGTTGTTTCTCTTCTCAGATAATGTCTAAGAGAACGAGATATCTACATGTTGAGAAGTAAATTCTGTGTTTACTATGAACTGTTTCAGTAAAGTAAAATTTCTAGGTAGTGACAATGTCGAAATGGCTTCATTTACTCGTTGGGACCCATTCTTTCCATTGTGATTTAGGCAGAGTGGTTGCTTTGCCTGAAGGCTGATAGGCGATTATTGTAGGCACTGGACAGTTAGCAGTGGACTAGACAGTTATATCCCCTGTCTCTTACCCCCTAGTGCAGGGGACAGTGAATGACAGGCCGGTAAATACTTCCACTACAAAGAAGCTAAAACAGAGCAGCTTTATGGCGTGGAGACGGGGTTGGGGTAGGGAGGTTTGAGGCGACAGGTTTAGCCGGAGTAGCCTTCCTAAAAAGGGAAGTTGGATGGAAGATGTGGGCTGTCCATGGGAGGGTCTGGAAGGAATCATTTCTCGGCAGAGGAACAGCAAACACAGAGCCCCAGAGTGGAACTAGCTTGGAGGTCAGGACATGGGTGGAGAGGAGAGGCTAGACGACAAGGGGGACCTGGAGTTGGAGCCCAGAGGGGCTGACCTGAGGACAGGCACCTCATCCTTTTGCTGAATTTCTCCTTGATGCGTATCTTCCTGTTTTAAGAACTTACTAGGTGGGGAAGCTTGGCCTGGTGGTTAGGATGCCAGTTAGGATCCCCGCATCTCATCTCGGAGTGCCCGGATTCAGGTCCTAGCTCTGACTTATGACTCCAGATTGCCAATGCAGACCCTGAGAGGCGGCAGGTGAGAGCTCACGTAGATGGGTCCCTGCCACCCCTGGGAGACCTTGACTGAGCTCCTAGCTCCTGGCTTTGCCATGGCTTAGTCTGTTGCAGACATCTGGGGAGTGTATCAGCAAGTGAGATTCTCTCTCTCTCTCTCTCTGTCTCCATCACATACCCCCATTTCTCTGATGACAAAAAATAGAAAGGGAAGAATTCAGAGGAATTTTAAGGGAGGCTTGATTAGGAAGAGCTTTAAATAAAGGCCAGAAGTCAGTCTGCTCAGGTATTTAAGGGCGATTACAAGTACACTTCATCCCTATCAAAACAGAAACCTTTACCTCTGCGTCAGCTTTCAAAATCTACCAGTCTGTGGGGAGCAGTTGCATGTTTCCAGGAGCCCACGTGTGGCAGAGCAGAGGAAGAACCTTCCACATAGGATAAAGCATGAATGACACTCCCGGGAGTTTAACAGTACCCTGGTCGACAATGTATGCAGCCATCTCCTCCCTCCCTCCCTCCTTCTCTCTCTCTCTCTCTCTCTCTCTCTCTCTCCCAGCCTCCTCTTTCTTTATTTCAAGATGTATCTATTTATTTTGAAAGGCATTATTAAAAAGCGAGAGGGTTCAGTCCCCCAGATGTCCACCAGAGCCCACACTGAGCCAGGCCAGAGCCAGGTGCTTGATTTGGGTGTCCCATGCAGGTGTCATGGGCCCAAACACTTGGGCCATCGTCCACTACTCTTCCCAAGCCATTAGCAGGGAACTGGATCAGAAGTGGAGCAGCTGGAACACGAATCAGCACTCTCATTGGATGCTGGCATTGCAGGTGGTAGTTCACCTCAACACCCCAACACCGGCTCTGCCATCTCATTGCTGTTGGACAAGACCACAGCTGACGCAGTCTCTGTGCAAATTAAGGAAGGGAGCCATTCTTACAGGGTGATGCAGCCTGACCAGAGCCAAATGCGCAGTGGTACCTGGTGGCCTATTCCTCAGGGTGGGTTTTGCAGCCCATGTTCCCAGCGTTAAGCCACAAGCCTGGGCTCTGGAGAGCTTTTTTCACATTCTAAGGTGAATGGTGGGCGCTTGTTACACCTGGATGTGGGTCATTTTACTGGCATCCCACACTGTCGCCTCTGGTGTGCAGCTCTGGTGAGGGCTAGCTCTGATGTCATTCGGGTATCCTTGCCTCCCAGGCAGGCAAACTCAGCAGTCTGGGTGATTTGACTTTCTTAGGTTGTTGGCTCTGCCAGCTATCGTTTTGCAAGCCTGCGACTCCTTCCTGGTCAGCAACAGAGCACACCTGTGCTAAACAGCTGCTCCTGTGCTGCACTGTCTCTAGCTTGCTGAAGACGGAACTTCAACAGACATGTGATCCATCTAATCTCTTCTAGCTTAACCACGTTGTGAGTGGATAACTGTATCTCTGAACTCATAACTGAGCCCCATCGGAGTCACTGAGTCACCCTTGATATCGTGGCTGTATTGAGTGTTAGATAAAATGCATGATTTCTGCATGTACTAAATACTGTTTTGAGACTATTATCCACAGTATTATTCAGTTGCCTTAATGTTTGTTAGGCCCCCAGTGAGAAACTTCCTTTGGAAGGTAGTTTGGCTGTGGACCCCTTTTTTTTCTTTCATTTACTCATTCACTAAGAGTAAGCCAGGGAAGTCAGACTCACTTTGTCATGTCACATTTGCTGTCTGTGACCTTGATGCCTTCATAGATAGGCATTTGCTATCTGTGCCATTGATGTTTCTCCTTTTATACAACTATCTCACATGTGTGCCTTTTACTGAAAAATAATTTAAATTTATTAAAAAATGAATGAAAGGAAACTATGTAGAAATCAATGCAGATTTGTTTACATTGAATCCCAAAAAAGCCACTACAATGTGTGACTGGCAACTTCAGTAAATATTTTTCATAAAATATATTTTTTAAACATTTATTTATTTGAGAGGCAGAGTTACAGAGAGAGAAAGACAGAGAGAGAGGTCTTCCATCTTCTGGTTCACTCCCCAAATGGCTGCAATGGCAGAGCTGGGCCAATTCAAACTAAGAGCCAGGGGCTTCTTCCGGGTCTCCCACACAGGTGCAGGAGCCCAAGGACTTGGGCCATCCTCTACTGCCTTTCAGGCCATTAGCAGAGAGCTGAGTCAGAAGAGAGGCAACCAGGACTCAAATCAGAGCCCATATAGGATGCTGGCATTTCAGGTGGAGGCTAATCCTACTACCCACAGCACCGGTTCCTCTCATAAAATATTTTAAAGACCAAGTTCCCATGCTACCATATTATATAATTTATATTCAGGTGTTCTAACCTTATCTGTTCCATAATATGGAATCATCCCAAGTGCTTTATTCTGTCCAATATATGATATTATACCCATTGCTACTTTATTCAGTTACTGTCATTTGATCACTAAACAATTACAGATAAATATGAATATAAGGGTACTTCAAAAGGTTCATGGAAAATAAAACTAAAAGTTCATTTTTGGCACAAAAATTTTGAAGTTCTTGCATAGTTATTTCTTTTCTTAAGATTTACTTGCTTGAGAGGTAGAGTTACAGACAGTGAGTAGGAGAGACAGAAAAGTCTTCCATCTGCTGGTTCACTCCCCAAATGGCTACAATGGCCATAGCTGCACCAATCTGAAGCCAGGAGCTTTGTTGGGTCTCCAACACAGGTGTAGGTGCCCAAGCACTTTGGCAATCTTCCACTGCTTTCCCAGGCCATAGTAGAGAGCTGGATCAGAAGAGGAGCAGCCGGGACTCAAACCAACACCCATATGGGAGGCCATGTTGCAGGCAGAGGATTAATCTACTGTGCCACAGCACCAGCCCCACATAGTTATTTCATAATGTACATTTTCCACAAGTTTTTTTTTTTGAAGACCCCTCAAATGCATGGAAATTGACATTATTGTGCATCAGAAAGAATTTACCCTTTAATTCCATTTTCCACTGATTATTGGAGTACCTTGTACCTGGTGTTACACAACATGAGAGCGTCCTGCCTCTTGCTCTTCCTGTTGTCAGTGTCATGCCCATTTTCTGCCTCATGGCTTCTCAGGATGTGGTCCTAGCATGGCCATCACCTTTAAACCTGTTGAAAGTGCAGAATCCTGGGCACTGCTACAGTGCCTGAGAATCTGCATTTTGTCAGGATCAGAAGATAGGCAGGCATTTGACCCAGCAGTTACCCTAGGGAGCTCTGCCCCCCACCTCCAACTTCTTGCTCCCTGGGAGGCAGCAGAGGATGACTCAAGTAATTGGATGCCACCCAGGTGGGAAACCTGGATCGAATTCCAGGCTCTGGCTTCCGCTTGGCCCTGCCCTGGCTGTTACAGGCATTAGGGGAATGTATCAGCAGATAGGAATTCTCTTTCTGAATGCCTCTCAAATAAATAGAATAAGTCAATCAATTTTCAACATGATAATAAAGTATGAGAAGAGTCACTGCTTCATTGCAGTCACTTGCTGACCTGCCACACCACACCCCTCTCTTCATATCTGCCATTCTGAAACATGATACTTCAAAAAATTCATGGAAAATGAAGATACTTCAAAAACGATGATGAGAAGACACTTCAAAAAATTCGTGGTAAATGGAGTTAAAAGGTAAGTTCATTTTGGTGCCAAAAACTTTTGAAATCTTGAGTACTTTTTTTTATAATACTCTTTTCCCAGTGAGCTTTTTGATGACACCTTGAAAGTTTGCATTTCAAAATCTTTGCACCAAAATAAACATCTTTTGATTTCATTTTCTACAAGCCTTTTTGATGTTCCCTCCTATTATTGTCCTTTGACCTTGCCAGGGCATGAGAGTCCCTTATTTAATAAGCACCTTGCTTTTTGTCTTGTTTTGCTTTACAAAATAAAAGCAACACAGATTCTGAAGCCTTTTTAATGGATCTGGGGTAGGGCCCATGAATCTTACTTTTCACAAGCATCCCCGTAGATGCTGAGTATCAGGCAAGCTGAGGATGATACAAGCTTGGCTCCATGATGGAAAACCGACCTCTCTGTGGTCTGGCTTTCAGACCTTCCTTAGCGTGGCTGTTGCCTGTTTTCCCTACTCTGCATTTCTTCCCATGCGCCCCAGGACTGTGGCCACACCGACTGCTCCTCCGGCACATGCAGGATTCCACACCTAAGAACCCATGCCAGCTCTTCCCCCCGGGTGGGTGTATGTCCTGGTCCCCCTCACTGTGGCTCTGCTCGGTGGGATCCTTCCTGGCCACGCTCAGAAGACACTTCTTCAGGAAAGTGCCATGGCTCTTGGGTAGTGCTAGGCACTCCGTCTTCCTGCACCACTGCCTTTTGCTTTGCTTTTCTAGTACCTATCGTCTTTGTCCTGCAGTCACCGTTTGTACCCCCACTAGCCTTGTACGCTCCTTTGAGAACATCTACATCCACTTTATCTTTCCACTGTTTCCTGTTCTGACCCTCAGCTTACTGCTGTACTTTTGTCATTTTGAAGCTCTGACATTTGTTTTTAATTGAATGGAAATACTTTTGAGAAATGCCCACGTCCCATTGAGCATCATTTATTAAAGTTCTTTTAAACCACAAATGATCTAAAAAGAACATCAGTGGCTCCTTTAAAGGGTGATCGTACTTACTGGTGGATTTATTTGTCTCTTTCACGCTGGTTTATTCTAATAAACATCAGTGCATTCCATTCTTCTGATAGCTGGGCCTCCATGCACTTTCTGCAAGTGCTGGCTGTCAAAGTCAAGGACATTCTTCCAGGTTTTGCCATTAGTGTTTAAAGAGCTAGTGAATTACTTCGAATTGCATGGTGCCAGTACTTCTTAGAAAAAACATAATAGTATGGTCTTTGAGTTTTTGTTTCATAGTGATGTTTTAAAAATAAATCCTCCATGTAAAAGAATGAAATTATGACTGAAGTCTGCTAGAGTATATACTTAAGATTTATCATCTTTTTTTTTTTTGGTAATTCAATTCAACTTTTAAAAAATCCTTACTATCTTCTTACAGGTGGCTAATTGTGAAAGATTCCTTTTTACTCTATATGAAACCAGACAGTGGGGCTATTGCCTTTGTCCTGCTGGTGGATAAAGAATTCAGAATTAAGGTGGGGAGAAAGGAGACAGAAACGAAGTATGGACTCCGAATCGATAATCTTTCAAGGTAGAAAATTCAAATATTTAAACGGCATTTCTTCCATGATCTCTCAGAAATAAAGTTTTCCTCTCAACCTTAAGTGAAGGAGGTAAAGTAATTTAGATGCTACAGAGTTCTTACTTAGAAGTCATGCTCAGTCCAAAGTAATGAATACTTCTTCCTTGTACACATTTTTAAGAATGGAATATCATATATGTAATATGTATCTATATATAGATATAGAATATCCTATATGTAATAGAGTCAAAATAAAAATCTTTTCAATTCAGTCTGTTCATTAACAAAACTCCTGAAGGATGATTTGATTTTCAGAACCTGCATACATATTTTTAAAACGACATCTTGGAAAGATACTCATGTGTCCTTTCATTCTATATTTTATCAGTGGGTGTGTGTGTCGATAGCCTTGTACATGTCTCATCCTACAGTATGTATGAGGGCACTTCAGAAAGTTTGTGGAAAAATTGAGCTCCAAGATAAGTTTATTTTGGTCGAAACAGAATGTTTGCCAGTCATGCATAGTTTTCAATAATATATATTTCAATGAATGTCTTAAAGACCTCCTCTATGCATGAATTTCAAACACTTTTACACCAAAAGAAGCATCTTTTAATTTCATTGCCCATGAACTTTTTGTAATACCCTTGTATACATACATTTGTCTCTGTGTAATTTCCCCTCTTGTGTGTGTGTGTGTGTGTGTGTGTGTGTGTATGTGTATGTGTATGTGTGTATACATCTTTATATGCATTTACTGACATTAGTATACCCCCACAAATACAGATATGTGTGTGTGGGGGGGTATGTGTATGCATGAGTTACTGTATACCTGGAGTTGAGTTAAAAACACAGATACTCAAGCCTTTTTAATGGATCTGGGATAGGACTGAACTCCCTGTTACTCTCTAAGAATGGAATATATAGGATTATTATTGGAAATACAATGGCACTACCATCAAACCTGCCTCCTATTACTGCATTCGTATTTTCCAGTGGACCAAGCAAGCCAGCCCCCAGTGTTCACTGATCTGTCCATGTCTTCCCTTAAACCATCTCCTCCCAGCCCCTCTGTCTCTCCTCCTGTCTCCAACCCCAGCAGCATCTGCTGCTCCGAGGGTTCAGTAGCATACAGTATGTCAGTATGAGACATATTGATGGGAGTGGTTAGGACGTCCGGAATCTTCAACAACAACTGTTTTGGAATCTGTGAACATAGCCTCTTTGCTGCTCTAGAAGGATCATTGTATTTCCCCCACACAGCATGTTCTCCCTGTCCTCCCCTTATTTATGGCTCTGAAGGTTGGTCTCTGCCTGAATGACCTTATTTTCCTTTGATCTTCGAATCTGGGTTCCTTGTTTTTCAACTCTTGGTTGTTGTCACCAATTCTGATACTCCACATCAAAAACATTTTCTGTCACCTGTTCTCTTTTGTTTTCAACATTTATAAACCCTTAACAGTTTAGAGTTTAGTCATAGGTGACATGAAAGTCCAATGCAAGCTGATTAATACCAGAGAGTGAGTCAGCCACGTTGGGCCTGGTGATTCTGAGGTCCATGCTGTCATTGAGACAGTGTTCACCTGCTTTCCTCGGCTCTTGCTCTGGGGCTCAGCTTTATCCTCACGTTGGTCCCTTCACGGTGGGAAGAAAGCCGCCTCCCGTCCTACACCAAGTTCAGTGGAAGGCGGAGTCTCTCCGGTGCGTTCCTGAGCAAGCCCTCAGATGATCTTTCATGCATTGGTGGAAATGGCTCCTGCATGCGTGATCCCACTTTGTGGGACCAGGGGATAGAGAGCGCCGTTTTGTTTAGCTTTTGTGGAAGGGAAGGGAAGGGAAGGGATGGGATGACTTCCCAAATGCACAGTCAGGGTGCTGTTTCCAAAGAGGCAGGGAATAGACAGTGGGCAGCACGTAGGAGCTGTCCTCTGGAGGAGCCACGGTTGTCTAACCAGCACTGCAATGGGAGGCTGCACCTTCAGCTTCTGTCACTATGGTCCCCACAGAACAGCAAAGCTCCACGTCTGTAGTAGGTGTGTCTGTGTGTGTGTGCATGAGTGAATAAGTGTGTAAGCAACCTCAGTGTTTTCTCTGATGTACTGATTATTTTAGCAATCCTACCAAAAATGTTTAAGAGTCTCATTTGTGATGTCCCTTGGCTAAACTTTTCAATTTATGTTTGGGCTACAGTACCAAAGAAAACAGGGAATGTTCAATTTTGTAAGCTGTTTGAGCAGATAGAACACAGAATGACCCTTGTTTTCTGCATTTTGCTTTTCTTTTAAAGGACACTTATTTTAAAATGCAACAGCTACAGACATGCTCGGTGGTGGGGAGGGGCTATAGAGGAATTCATCCAGAAACATGGCACCAACTTTCTCAAAGACCATCGATTTGGGTCTTATGCTGCTATCCAAGATAACACTTTAGCTAAATGGTAAGATTTTTTTTTTTAACCTGAGCCTGGCAAGATAGTCATAGCATCTAATAATATGCTGGTGGTCTAATTCATCTGGAATCAGGTTTCAAAACTCTATAAATGTAGTATGCAGAATAGTCATCAAAGGCCTCTCTGAAGTAATTGTAGAGTAACTTGCTGTAGCTTAGTTTTCTTTTTTAAAGATTTATTTTTTTGTTTGTTTATTTGAAAGGTAGAGCTACAGAGAGAAAGGGGGGAGAGGGAGAGGGAGAGAGAGAAAGGGAAAGAGAGAAAGAGAAAGAGAAAAAGAGAGAAAGAAAGAGAGAGAGAGGGAAAGAAAGAAAGAAAGAAAGAAAGAAAGAAAGAAAGAAAGAAAGAAGGAAGGAAGGAAAGAAAGAAAGAAAGAAAGAAAGAAAAGAGAAAGAAAAATAGATCTTCTATCTGCTGGTTCACTCCCCAGATGGCTACAATAGCCAGGCTTGGATCACGCCAAAGCCAAGAACCAGAAACTCAGTCCTGGTCTCCACATGCGAGGCAGAGATACAACCACTTGAGCCATCTTCCACTGCCTTCACAGGCCCATTAGCAGGACGCTGGATTGGAATTGGAGCATCCAGGATCTGGACCCACTGAGTGACAGATCTGACCCCTGTAGCTTAGTTTTCTAATGCTTGCTTTTAACAATGAGAATAGCTAGCTCTAATTTTTGAAGTCTGATTTTTAAGCTGACTTGATAGATTTTCTTAATGATGTAAATGGAAGGTTTAAGTCATTAGCCTAATTTAAGGAAAACAGTTATTTGCTGGATATTTTAAAATAAATTCATGCTTAGCATGTTTTTCTATTTATGGATTAGAAATTTTGTTCTGTTTTCAGTCTAAGAAGAAAAACATTGTGTGATTTTCTTTTGTTTTAAAGATTTATTTACCCGGCGCCGTGGCTCAACAGGCTAATCCTCCGCCTTGCGGCGCCGGCACACCGGGTTCTAGTCCCGGTCGGGGTGCCGAATTCTGTCCCGGTTGCCCCTCTTCAGGGCAGCCCTCTGCTGTGGCCCAGGAGTGCAGTGGAGGATGGCCCAGGTGCTTGGGCCCTGCACCCCATGGGAGACCAGGAAAAAGCACCTGGCTCCTGGCTCCTGCCATCGGACGAGCGCGGTGCGCCGGCCGCAGCGCGCCGACCGCGGCGGCCATTGGAGGGTGAACCAACGGCAAAAGGAAGACCTTTCTCTCTGTCTCTCTCTCTCACTGTCCACTCTGCCTGTCAAAAATAAAAAAAAAAAAGATTTATTTATTTTTTTGAAAGGCAGAGTTACAGAGAGGCAGAGACAGAGAGAGAGACAGAGAGAAAGAGAAAGAGAGACTTCCATCTGCTAGTTCACTCCCAGATGGCTGCAACTGCCAGAGCTGTCCTGATCCGAAGCCAGGATCTGGGAGTCTCCTCCGGGTCTCCCATGCCAATGGAGGGGCCCAAGGACTTGGGCCATCTTCTGCTGCTTTCCCAGGCCATAGCAGAGAGCTGGATGGAAAATGGAGAAGCCGAGACTCGAACGAGCGCCCACATGGGATGCTGGCACTACAGGCGGCAGCCTTACCCGCTATGCCTCAGTGCCAGCCCCTGATTTTCTTTTATTCTTTCCTTTTTTGTTGTTTTTTAAAGATTTATTTATTTATTTATTTGAAAGGCAGAGTTACAAAGAGGCAGAGGCAGAGAGAAGTCATCCATCCATTGGTTCACTCCCCAAATGGCCACAATGGCCAGAGCTGGGCCAATCCGAAGCCAGGAGCCAGGAGCTTCCTCTGGATCTCCCACATGGGTACAGGGGCCCAAGGACTTGGACCATCCTCTGCTCCTTTTCTAGGCCATAGCAGAGAGCTGGATCGAAAGTGGAGCATCAGGACTTGAACTGACACCCATATGGGATGCTGGCACTGCAGATGGTAGCTTTACCCGCTATGCCACAACACCAGCCCCAAACCTTATTTTCTTTTAAATATTTATATATCTATTTGAAAGCCAGAGTTACAGAGGGAGAGATAGAGAGAAGTCTTTCATCTGCTAGTTCACTCTCCAGATGGTCCTAATGGCTGAAACTGGACCAAACTGAAGCCAAGAGCCAGGAGCTTCTTCTGAGTGTCCTATGAGAGTACAAGGCCCAAGCAGTTGGGTGTCTTCCACTGCTTTCCCAGGCCATAGCAGGGAGCTGGATCGGAAGTGGAGCAGCCGGGACTAGAACTGGTCTTCGTATGGAATACTGGCACCACAGAGGCTTAACCTCCTGCACCACAGTGCTGGCCCCATGGTGTGTGAATTAAGTAGGATAGCAGAATTTATCTTGCCCCAAACTGTGAACTCTCTATAAAGTTAGCCTGCCTCAGGTGCTTCATTACAGCAACAGAAAAAAAAATAGACTAGTGCAGTGGTATTTCACATATTTGTTTTCCACTTATATAAAGTAAACTGAGGGTGATGTGGAGATTCTAGGGCCATTTTGTGTTGTCCTAAGAAGTTCTCATGTCTGTGTCTTTTAGGTATGTTAATGCCAAAGGATATTTTGAAGATGTGGCAAATGCAATGGAAGAGGCAAAAGAAGAGATTTTTATCACGGATTGGTGGTTAGTGTTTGTCTATGGGAATTTTGCTAGGAGGTCTCTGTTGAGAACTGTGCTACAAGAATTGTACACTAGAAGGACCAGCAGTGCCCAATGATGATTTAGCCTAAGTATCAATCAGTAGTCCTCAAGGAAAAGTCTTTTCAACAAACTTGGCCACCAAATATACTCTTAAAATATTTAGATGGAACAGTTTGGTTTTTGTGTGTTTGGAAATTGATACACAACTATTCATTTTAATAACGATTATACTGTATTGCAAATACATAGTTATAGAGGGAATAGAAAATTATCTTCTGGTATCTTCCCTCCTTTTGTAGTGTCTGTTCCCTGGCCCTGTGAATGTGGTTCTTAAGAATTGTCTCTTTGATGTTGAAATAGTTCCATTGGCTTATTATGTTAGAACGTTATCTATAATGACCAGGCCCACCCAGCTCTGCTGGACATACATCAGGTTTCAACTCTGACCCTCGTTAAAAATGTCTGCTAGAGTTTTGCTTAGTAAAGCCACTGGGAGTCTCATATCCAAAACTCACTTAGCTCTAGGGAAATTTTACCCCTGATAGTGTATAGACAATGTTCTATTCACCCGTCTGCCTGGACAGTTAAAACTCATCACAGATGAGAATACTGACTGCAGTCAAAATGAAAATGCCTAAGTTTTCCATCTAGGAACTTAGTTTCCTGAAATTCCTTATGTTTTCTCTATCCTGTTTCCTTCCAAATGGTGCCTTATGTAAGAATTATGGCAGTATCGCCATACTCTATTTCCTTCTGATTTTAGATTGGGGGCGGGGGGGAGGGAAAGAAGACTATGAGCCCATCTTCTGTTTTGTCTTAATTACATGGGGACCTTTCATTCTAGGCGATACTTTCTCAGCTTTGGCACTATTGCTCTCTGTAGTCTGACAGGTCTTTCTTGTCGGGTACTGTGTGTTATGGCACATCCCTGGCCCTCTACACATGACATGCCAGAAGCAAGCTCCCAGCTATAATAGTGAAGATGCCTTCAGACATTGCCAGCTGTCCCACGGTTGGGCCAAATCATTGTTGATTGAGAATCACTGATCTAGAGGAAATGTGGGCTGGCCAGCATGCTCATGCTTGTGAGGCAGCTGAATTCTGTTCTTTGTGTTGTTGGCAGATTTTATCTTTTCGCTCAAATACCAGGAAGGAAAAATGATTCATATTTAGGAGTTTTTCTTTTAGTTGACTATTTTCTAAACACATACAGAATACACGAAAGATTAATGTGGTACTTTATTCCTCTTTAAAAACTTTGTGAATATTTGCAAATACATGAGAAAGACTGAAAAGATTTCTTCCGTTGAGCCCATATTTTCTTGCTTTATGCATCTCTCTCAGCATCTAGAGAGAGAAAACTCAGAATGTTTTCTCCTTTCAGCAAGAGAATGATTTTGGAAGACTGTTTCTTTTTCAAAACTGCAGTAGGATAATTTTATTGCAACACATCCCTTGGAATAAAATCTTCGCAGTAACTTCGCTCATAACAAGCAAAGAAAATTCTGGGTATTGTCAGTGTGTATTCCAGAGGGTGTGCAGCAGTATTCAGCTGTGGGTTTTCTTTGGGTCAGCAACATCTTTTCATGTTGAGCATATTTTCATGTGGTTTTTGGACATTTGTTTAACTTTGAAAAAACTATCTGTTCAGATCTTTTCCCTCTGTTTTAAATGGGGTTGTTTGTCTTCTTACTCAATTTTGAGACATCTTTATACATTCTAGTTAAAGTAGTTCCATTTCACTTTGGCCTTCATGATTTCTGGTGAGAGATTCACAGTCACTTAAACCGTTGTTCCCCTCCAAGTGATGTGCCATTTTTCTAGTAAATGCTTTCAGTATTTTGCCTCTGTATTTATTGTTCAGCAGTTTTGTTATAATACTTGGATTTATCCTGCTTGGGGTTCTCTGAGCTTCTTGAATCTTTAGTTTTATGGCTTTTGCCAAATTTGAGACCATATTGACCATTACTTCTGCAGACATCTTTTCTTCTATAGAATTTCCTCTGGGTCTCCGATGACACGAATAGTGTATCTGTCTTCATAGCCTCAGAGGCTCTTTTAATTTTTTTTTTCAATCATTTTTTTCTCTTTGTTGTTCAGACTGGATAATTTCTCTTTCATTATCCTCAAGTTTATTGAATTTTTTCCCCTGCCATCTCCATCCTTTTATTAAGCCTGTTTGGTGAGATTTGGTTTTTGTTGCTGTTGCTTTGTGATTTTCCTTTTGGTAGTTGTATATTTCACTTTGAAGATGATTTTTTGTTTCTTCTTTTTTATCTTTTATTCCTTTGATGAGACTTTGTGTCTTTCCAGTGACTTAAGTGCATTCATCTGTAATTGTTGGAGCATTTATGATGTCTAACAAAGAACAAACTAGATAATTGCAGCATCCACATCATCTTGCTGTTGACAGCTGTTATTTTTTTCCATACAAGTTGATCTTTTTTCTAAATCTGTGTGCCAAGTACTTTATTGTACTCTAGAAAGTTTTAATATATTCTGTAACACTCAGGATTGTATTTAAATCCTGTGCAGAATGTTGATCTCTTTGTTTTAGACAGTTGACCCACTTTAGTTCAGGCAAGAAAGTTCCAAGTAACCATCCATGGATATAGTTTTAATGGCAATGCCATTCTGATCTGTTCCAACCACCTGCCACCTAGTGGTCATGCTGGGACTTGAGTGGTAGTCTGTTTCTTAGTTCGGTTATGTCTTTAGTATGCTGCATAAAATAAATCCTTGTACGTGGGCAGCTTGTGAATAAACTGGGAGATCATAACTAACTTTGGGGGGTTGCTCTGCTAAGCCCCTTCCTCTCCATAATTTCTCACCTGCTTTCCAGTTCCTTACAACATCCCTTTTCAGTCCTCTGGGAAGATGAGTTAATACTTACCTGTTCTGCTGTGTGCTTTCTGTGATGGCACCCATGTCCAGGGACAAGCTGTGGGTACTTACAGAAGCCTCTGAGATCACAGCTCTTACAGACGGAGACGAAGGATCCCTTTTAGACGGAGACGAAGGATCCCTTTGGTGCCTGCCGGCTCTCCAAGGCAACCCCTGCCACTAGCTGAGAATTCCTTTCCTCTAACTGAGTGTGAATGAGAGGACTTCCGGAGGTCTCTCTGTGCCAATCTCCATTTCCAGGTTTCTCTCCAGGCCAAGGTACAAAAGGGAGAAAAACAGTAAACTCACTGCTGGTTATATAGTGCTTCAAATTCTGCTTTTCTCTTCACTATTGAGTCTTCTAATTCATGAACACTCTGTATCTCTCCATTTGTTTAGATATTATTGATATTTAATTTTTCTCGGTGATTTATATTTACACATATTTTACACATTTTGTTACATGTATCACTAAGTACTTAATTTTCCGTACTGTTGTTAATGATATTTTTAAAATTCATTTTCCATTTGTTTACTGATGATATCTAGAATTAGAAATGCAATTGATTTTCATATACTGAACTTATAATCTTATGTTAACTTATTAGTGCTAGTAATTTTTTTGTAGTTTCCTTAGGATTTTCTCTATATATGATCATGTGATCTGTGAATAAAGACAGCTGAACTTTTTTTTCTGATTTATATGCTTTATATGTTACTTTATAGCCTTATTGCATTGGCTAGTAATACCAGCAAAATTTTGAGTAGCAATGATGAACATGAGCTGCCACACCTTGTTTTCAATGTTAGGAGAACAGCATTCAGTCTTTTATCATTTTGTCTGATGTTGGAGGTAGGTTATATATATATATATATATATATATATATATATATATATACTTATATAATTATATATGTATATATTATATGTATATATTATGTAATATAATATATATTATATATATACTTATATAAGTATATATATAATATATATAGTGAATAATGGGGCAGTTGTTTGGTCTGGCAGGTAAGATGCTCATATCACACATGGTAGTGTCTTGGTTTGATTTCTATATATATTCTATATATATATATATATTCTTATATATATATATAAATATATATAAGTATATAATATATACTCTTTATTAACTAAGCAAGTTCATTTCTGTTTCTAATTTTAGAGTTTTTGCTGTGAGTAAATATCGATTATTAAATTTTCTCTCCCTTTTTTTAAATGATGATATATTCTTTTTTTTTCTGTTAATATAGTGAAGCATGTTGATTTTTCAGGTTTTCAACCAACCTTGCAATCCCAGCATAGTCTTACTTGATTGTGACCTGTTAACCTTCAAATTGCTAGGTTTTAGACAAAGATTTTTACTTTTATGACCATAAGGAATATGGTTTTATGGTTTTCTTGAATTGCCTTTGTTTGGTTTGGAGTATCAGGATAATGTTGGCTTCTTTACATGTGTTAATAAGTGTTACCTCCTCCTTTGTTTCCTGATGGAATTTAGATAGAAGTGACATGACTTCTTCCTTAAATATTTCATGAAATTCACCTGTAAAGTTGTAAGGGTCTGTGGTTTTCTTTGTGAGAAAATGTTAGTTTATGAATTCAACTCATTTCCTTTTTTTTTCTTTCTTATTTATTTGAAAGGCAGAATTAGAGAGCAAGAGACAGAAATGTCTTCCATCTGCTGGTTCAGTCCCCAGGTGCCACAATGGCTGGAGCGGGTCCTGGCTGAAACCAGGAGTCTGGAACTCCATCTGAGTCTCCATGCGGGTGCAGGGGCCCAAGCACTTGGGCCCTCCTCCGCTGCTCTCCCAGGCACATTAGCAGGGAGGAGAATCAGAAGAAGAGTAGTGAGAATGAGGACCAACCCTCTGATACAGGATGCTGGTGTCACAAGTGGCAACTTGTCCTCCTGTGCCACAACGCTGCCCCCATGAATGCAATTTTTAAACAGATATAGAGTGAGTCAGCATTTCAGTTTTGTTTTGTTTCCATTTTGGAAGGTTTTTTTTTTCTTCAAGGAATTTGTCTGCTTTATCTAAGTTATTGTGAATAACGGGGCAGTTGTTTGGCCTAGCGGATAAGATGCTCATATCACACGTGGTAGTGTCTCGGTTTGATTCCTAGCTCCAGCTCCCAATTCTAACTTCCTGCCAGTGCAGATCCTGGGAGGCAGCAGGTGTTGACTCAAGTAGCTGTCTCCTGCAACCCTGTTGAAAACCTGGATTGGTTTCACAGCTCCTGGCATTGGCCTTAAGCCCAGACCCAGGTGTTGTTGGCATCTGGGAAGTGAACCAGTGGATGAGGGCTCTCTGTCAGTCTTTGTGTGTGTCTCTCTCTTTGTTTATATCTCTGACTCTCAAATAAACAAATAAAAATATGTATAATTATTGTTGATATAGTGTTACTTATATTATCTTATTATCCACTTACTACTATTTTAATGTCTGTAGGCTTTGTGTTTTTTTCCTGTGTTTGTTTTTTCATATTGCTCATCAGTGCTTTTTTTCCTGTCTTGCTAGAAGTTTATCAATCTTACTGATATTCCAAAGAGCCAGCTTTTCTCTATTGTTTTCAGTTTTTATATTTTATGGGTTCTACTTTTATCTTTATTATTTTCTTCCTTCCTTCTTTTTTGGGTTTAATTTTTTCTTTTTCCTGTCTTCTTAAGATGGGAGCTCTGATTATTGATTTTAAAACTTTTCTCGTTCTCTTAAAAGCATTTAAAGTTCTGAAACCTAAGTGGTACATTTTAACATCTGTGAAATCAAGATGTGTCTTACACTCAGTAATGTCATGAAGTTACATTTGTCATTACACACAGCAAAGATGCATCTGACATGGTTGGTGTCCTAGGTTAGTGACATGTCATAGAGTTGAATTCCTTTGCACTTTCCTGATCTACTAGTTGATTAGTGAAGGTCCTGACACAATGATACCTAGTGAATCATGACTGCTTTCTTCTGTCATGTGGCTACTGTGTACATTTTGTATCTATGACTGTTCGTCTTGTTTCATGGTAAACAGCATCCTCAAAATTGAAGGCTCCTTGAGAGCTGTCTTACGATCTCCCAAAATATCTAGTGGTATGCTCGGTGTACATGATGCTTGTGAGTTAAATAGAATAAAGATGGGAAAACTCAATTGTAGGGTTTGCCATTAAACAGAACCCCAAACTGAACCCACTGAGCTCATAGTTAAGGGGTGTGTGTGTGTGTGTGTGTGTGTGTATATATATATTAGTTGCCACAACATATGTGGCATTGGTTATCTCTCATGTTCACTGAATTTGCAGTGAGCAGTGATATACTTTTTACTTAAAACAGACTTTTGATTTTTCTTTTTCTATCAATTTTTGTGTTTTATTTACTTTCTTTTTTTTAAAGATTTTATTATTTATTTATTTGAAAATCAGAGCCACACAGAGAGAGAAGGAGAGGCAGAGAGAGAGAGAGAGAGAGAGAGAGAGGTCTTCCATGCTCTGGGTCACTCCCCAATTGGCCGCAATGACCGGAGCTGTGCCGATCCAAAGCCAGGAGCCAAGAGCTTCCTCTGGGTCTTCCCATGTGGGTGCAGGGGCCCAAGGACTTGGGCCATCCTCCGCTGCTTTCTCAGTCCATAGCAGAGATCTGGATCAGAAGTGGAGCAGCCAGGTCTCGAACCGGGGCCCATATAGGATGCTGGCACTGAAGGTGGAAGCCTTACCTGCTATGCTGCAGCGCTGGCCCCATGTTTTATTTACTTTCTTGTTTGCATGGATTTTTAAAAAATATTTTATTTATTTATTTGAGAGGTAGAGTTACACACAGAGAGAGGGAAAGACAGAGAGATAGGTCTTACATGATAAGTTCATTCCCCAAGTGGCCTCAACAGACAGAGCTGGATGGATCCAAAGCCAGGAGCCAGGAGCTTCCTCCAGGTCTCCAATGCTGATGCAGGGGCCCAAGGACTTGGGCCATCTTCTACTGCTTTCCCTGGCCTTAAGCAGAAAGCTGGGTGGGAAGAAGAACAGCTGGGACTTGAACAGGTGCCAATATGAGGTGCCAGTGCTGCAGGTGGAGTATTAGCCCACCATGCCACAGGGACTGGCCTGCTTGTTTGCTTGGACAGAGGTTACCCCCAAGTGTGTTTCCTACTCTGAATTAATTGTGCAAGTACTTGTACTATACTCTCCCTTCCTTCCTTTGCCCATTTCTGTATCCATCTTATCCAATATGTGTTTCCTTGAGAAACTTCATCTGTGGGGTTTTATTTTCTTTAACTGAATGAAATAGAGAATAAAACTGATTTCTTCTCATCCCTTTGGCTCCTGCCGCCCCGTTGTTTTCCCATGCTTGGATGTCTCCCCAGCCAGGCGATGTTCCAGCCCAGAATCCTGTAAGGCGTTAATCCTGTCAAGGCTACCCTGGCTTCTTCAGCCTTACCAGTTCAGCAGAGGAAGGTTTTTTTTTTTTTTCTTAAATGTTTGTTACTTGCTTTTCCTCCTCTCAGAGGAGTTGCATCACTTACAGACTTCACTCAGACACAGACTTTAGAACCTACCTTCAGGGGCAAACATGACTCTCTTGTGCTCTTACCTACCTGGTGGCCCTGCCCAAGGAGAAGAGCACGGGTCCCTGCTCGTGTGGAAGCGTGCCATGTATCAGCAACTCTCCTCCTTCCCTGCTCAGACAGCTCCAAGTTCCCGTGGACACATTCCGTGATACTGAAAGTCAGTGCATGTGTCCATCTGTTAGAGTGCTTTCAGCGTGGGGTAGCAGTGCTCAGTTAAGAAGACCTAAACACTAAGGAGCTGTCTCATTTAATGAGAAACCCAAAGTTGAGTGGTCCTAGGATCAGTAGGGGCGTCTAATGACTTTAGGCTTCTGATCTGCTCCCTCCAGTTTGAATATGGCTGCACCTCCCGAAGCATCAAACCCTGAAACTAGATCCAGCCTGAAGCTGGATGTGGAAGGCTGTGTCCCATCACTCTGTACTGCACAAACGCTGGAGAAGCAAGGATTTAGAATATTCAGACTCCTATGGGCAGGAGGCCAGACAGCAAGCAAGGAGAGGGTGGACATGGGTGTTGGGTGGGAGATCAGCAGTATCTGCATGTGTTTAAATGGGCACAGATACGTATAAAAGAGAGACAGAAATGGAGGTAGGCTTTTTGTGTGGATGAAGACCCTTTGTTCTACCTGAGTTTGTACACTGACTCATAGCAAAACTTGAGTTGACCTTACTACGGTGGAGTGTGATGATAGTACTTGGGTAACACTGTGTCTGATTCCTGTGACACAGTCACAACTTTCTGTTTGTTTTGGTTGCTTGAGATCTTGATTTCCTGATTTCAGGTTGAGTCCAGAGATCTTCCTGAAACGCCCCGTGGTTGAAGGAAATCGCTGGAGGTTGGACTGTGTTCTGAAACGAAAAGCAGTATGTACTCACCTGTGTTGAAAACGGGTTCAGTGTTTGTTGCCTTTGGAATGCCTCTTTTCTTCCACATATGCTTAGAACTTTCGACTTTAGAGTTTGACAAAAAAATACTCTTTTAGAGTTTACATTATTGTTTTCCAGCTCATTTGGTTCTGTTTTTTTCCTATTACTTTTGAATAAATAAACATTTTAGCCTAATTAACAGCATGGATGACATTAGCAACCTAATTTTTATTTTTCAGTTAGCTATGGGCAACTGGTTTTATCAGCAAGAAAAGGCATGACCATTTCATCACTGGATGATGAATGATAAAATGAAACATAATATTTCATTTTATGGATTATTCTGTCAATTCAAGCTAAAGCTAAAGTCGTAGGGAAATAGTTTTGGTCAGTTTGGGCCAAGCTGGTGCAGAACATCAAAGGTGGAGGACAGTAAGAATTGGTGGTGTTTGGTCCCAGTACGGGGACATTCATGGTAATGATATAAAACATTTCAAACATACAGACTTAGTGAGCATTGAATGTGCCTTTGTTTTGTTAGAAGATGTAACTGAAGTAGTACAGGCTTACCAATGACAGCATTCATATTACCTGTGAATTTCTTTGGGCTGTGGGCCTTCAACCACCACTTCTGAGTAAATTAGAATAGATCTGGATATATTTTTAATCAAAATTAGAGTGCACTAGTCCTTTTGCTGTCATTTGAAACTATCTTCACCATTTTTTTAATTCTGTCACTAAACATCCTTGCAGAATGTGTAGATCCAAAGTAATTGGGAGCAGCAGTTTTCCTATTTCTTGTAGCCTTTGCTTGTTTCTTCTTTCCTAGCCTCTGCATTGCATTCCTTCTTTTTTCTCTCCCCCCCTCTTTCTTGCAGTGTATTTTCTCCATGTGTTTACAGTAAGATGTCAAGATATCCACAATGAGACCTCACTGCCCCTACTGATGGCCAGAAGTTGCTATTTTTGCTTCAGAAACATGTCCTGCCAAATGGCATCACTTTCATGGATAGTATAAGTCATTGTATCAACAGAACTGGAAATTCTCCTGTTGAAAAACATTATTCACATAGTTGTTAATAATTCAGTACAACTTACTGAGCGTCACCTGTAAGCCAGGTACCAGCGACACCACAGGGAGTGAATTCCAGCCATGCCCTGTGGGGCTTGCCCCGGGAATCGTGTACTGCACTTGGTCCTAGCTTTACCCAACTTCTTCCTGTTGAATGGGCTACAGCTTGCTCCATGTTTGTCTGTGAAATGTCACCTTTCCCAGTTCCATTCAAAATTCCATTCAATTTTGCAGCCTTGCCTAGCAATCTTCATACATGCTAGTAAACCCTCTCCTCAGAGTTTCTTATCGCATACTTCACTGTTTTGAGTTTCAGTGTTATGTATTTGTTAAATACCTACCATGTTGAGGAAGCTTGGCTAATCATATGGGAATGTGCATGGATAAGAGCCATGATTCCTGAGCTGAAGGAGCTTAAAAATCTGCACATGTAACACCGGGTACAGTGGCAGGGCCCAGACTCAAAGGCAACAGAGAGAGCACTGGGCAGATCTGTTCAGGATGTAAGGTACTTGGAAGAGGCACATGTTTTTGATAGGGAAAGGAGGAGTTTCTAGATGTGGTACATGTTGTGAGGAAACAAGGATGCTGAAGGCTTCTTCAGTCACAGTCCGCGGGCAAGGTTGAGTGCCCGAGAGAGCACAGGTAGGACTGGGCTCAGGCTGGAGCAGCTGGTGGCAGTCAGCGTGTGGAGATCTGCATCGAGCCATGGTCTGGACTTCCTGGGAGACAGGGAAGCACCATGGGCGTGCAGTAGAGGAGGGTTCGTCTGAGGTAGAGTAGTGTGTGGGAGAGAGTGGGGAGTGCTCAGATTCAGAAAGCCCCTTTTAGGTAATTTGAGTGTGAGGTATCTACAGGACATGTAAATTGACCTGAGGAAGCTAGGAAATGCCTCAGGGAGGAGATCCCACAGACCTGGCCCCCCTACTCTTTTTAGGTGACTTGTGTGAGTCTACTGCTGTCAGTGTGCCTGCCCACTTGCTTTTATGTGGCTAGCCTGGTTTTTCTTTGTATGGCCAGTGAACCCTGGTGAGGTCTCTGGTGAACACCGGGGCCCAGTGAGCATCACTCCTTGATCATGTTGCTGTGTTTCCAGTGCATCCAACTGTTGTAGCTTCGAATCTTACAATTTGGGGTAATTATTTTTCTTAATTTCCTAATGAAACAGTAATACTAGTAAAGATTAATTTCCAGTGGTAGACTTAGAAAAATACTCTTTCTTAATCTCACTACAGCATATTCTTTCTTTGGTCATAAATTTTTAACACTCAGATCATTACAATTTGACATTTCATTGCACATAAACACTGCTTCACATAAATAATTTAGTTTCTGAAAGCCACATACCAGCTTCACAAATTACAGGGTTGAAACATAATATTTATTTTTGCATTAATGGGTCTCAGAGGTCTGCAAGTCTGATTAAAATGAATGTTTTTTTTTTCTATCTGTGCAGATTTTTAAAGAGTAATTTACAAAGGATCTCTATCTCATAGCCAACATATTGGCAAACATCTCTTATAATGGCTGTTTCTTAGGGAAAAAAAGAAGCTATGTTGCTTTCCCGGCACTAACTAAATTGGAATTCTCTTGTGCCTGTGCCCTGCTGATATGGGAGGTCACCATTTAAAGTAGTTTAAGCTGGTCTTGGGAGGCGCGTGGTTTAGAATTCAAAGAAAGCAGCATCCAGGGCATTTCCACAGTTTTTCCACTTATTCCACTAAAAGGTGAGACAAGCTAAATTCTAGTGAGGGTGCAACATCCCTGCACCCCAACTGTGTATGTTTCAACCGTAGAAATCTGAGCATGGAAGCATCTGCAAGTGGAACAGCCTGAAGACTTGCAGGAAATGGTTGAGGTTCTGAGAGGCTTTTGCTTCCAGGTAGATTTATGTTCTGTCTTAGATCACAAGGAACATTCTAGAGTTGTAGTCCAGGGACCCGTAAAAGGGAAAGGCATCCAGAGTTGGGAAATGAGACGTCACATCTCTGCACAGGAAACCAAGTGGAATCTTATCAGTGGTGGGCTAGCATGGCTTGTGGGGAAACAGGAGATTCTGTAACCTTTAGCTCTGTGCTTTAAAACAAAATTGGTTGAGAGAGAGAGAGAGAGAGAGAGAGAGAACACACACATACAGAGAAACATTTCTATTCCTATAGCCCAGTGCTACTTGCTTTTAAGTGGGGAAGATAAAATTACTTTTTATTCTTTACTTTTCATTTGCCTAATATATTGAGCCCCCTGGGACGTCCTTGACAAGTGATAATCCTGGGATGGAGGGGTGTGTAAGCTAAGCTGTTTTCAAGCAGTGGACAAACTTGACTGCATATAGAAAATATTTTGACCATATTGTTTGAACAATCAGAAAAATCTAGATAAGAATCAATTCTCTTTGATGTTTGCTATAAAAATTCTTATTTTTTCCTTATTTTCACATGCATTTAGTGTATCTAAAGCTCCTAAGAATTCTTACTGTTCTATTGTAAAAATTCTTACTGTTTATTATGTCTGCTGTACTTGATGAGAAACTAACTAGGACAGAAGACGGAACCTTCCTCTGTAGAAACTTGTCTCACGGAGTTTATTCTCTGGGACATGAGCTGGGCGAGTTGAGCAGAGCTGGGAAACATGGCAGTTGCACAGTCAGCTCGAGGACATGCATCTTCCTACTTCTCCTATTAGTACTTTCCTTCCCTTTCTCTAAGCAAAAATTGATTTCCCCTCTGGTCCCTCACAGGTGTTAATAAGACATGGGTGTTTCCAAAACGCACTTTTTAAGTTACAGACTTAACACCAGTTCTTGTTTTCTAAGCAAGGCTTTCCTTTGGGAGAAATGTTTCCCAGAGTATGAATCTGCACTTTTACAGTGAAGCAGCTGTCTTTGTTCCTAAAGAACAAATTTCCTTTGCCCTTTAATGGTTATGATAGTGTTGTAATATCAGGAATAAAAGACGAGGAATGTGTCATGGAATTCTTGCTGCTAATTAACTGGTTATTGTGGCTGTAGATAGAAGAATGTAATTGTAAACCACATTAAAAAATGAACTCTTTATGTTTAATTACCTCCTTATTAGTCATTTGTATTTCAGCCAAAAAGACTTCAAGCTTTCTACCCAATTTCCTTTGGAGCTCATTTATTTCAATGAAAATGTCAGGTGTTAATACATGGAGGATAATAATGTAATCCATTAATGTTAATATCTCTACTGTTTAAAACCCCCATTAGTTATTCCGGTAAATGGAAAGTTGTGGGGTTCAGGCCAAGTTCTTAATTTGCAACTACTGCCCTTCATGAGTAATAATCTTATAAGCCTAAGAAGCAGAATTTCATCCATTTAACACAAATGAGCCGTGATGAAAGATGTCAGGTGTAACGTTCTATAATTTAGGTTGAAATTTAGGGTTTTAAGCTTGTATTACATCTTCAGTGAGAGGTTATATTTTCAGAACCATTATCCAGTGCTGAATCTTAGTTTTTGAATAGCAAAATATATCTGAGCAGTAGAAGAAAATGATAAAATCTTCTGACTTTGCCGAAGAGCCCTTGCTCACCAGTTCATTGCATAGCACTCACTGGCCAGACCATTTGAAATTAATCTGTTCACTTCACTTTTTGCCTGCATTTGCTCTTCTGTATTTCTTTGCTCAAATATGTACTTATACACTTGATTATAATTAGTAGTTGCATGATTACAGTAAGTAATAAGTGAGTTCCAGAGGTTAGCTGTAGAACTAGAATGACATGTATAATCTTTTTGATCCTGAATTTTTAGAGCAAGAGTGGGTCATCTACTCATACCCAGATTTCCTCAGTGCATAGCAACATGTAAATACAGGAAGTGGGGGTAAATAAGACAGACTCCAGTGGGAAATATATTCTGAGCTGAAATTACCTTGGAGTGGAGAGGGAATTCGTAGGAGTGGGTAGGGAGAAGAGGAGGAGCGTTCAGTTCCCACAGCAATTTAGCCAAGGTGAAAAGCTTGTGCCCAACCAGACCTAAAATAGAAATACTAGTGCTTTCCTATATTTGCAGAGTCTTTTTGATTATTAACATTATTATTTGTATAGCATTCAAAGCTTTTCAAGCATTTCAATTTAGTTTGACCCACTTAAATGAGTCATAGTACTTTTGTCTATTTTCTTTTAGGCCCAGAGTTTAAGGATGAGTCAGTGTTAATTTATGTGTCCACTTGATATTAAACCCTTACTAAAACTTGGTGATTTTTGAATTTTAGAGAAGCTTGCTTCTGTTGAAATCCTTTCCGTAGTGAAATACACTAATGATCTAATATGGATTAAGAAGATGAACCAATACATTTATCTTTGAAGATTAAGAAATGCTTTTCCCACTTAAGTAATTTTTTTCAATAAAGAAAAAATACTATGAAAAAATACTTTCTGAAATTTAGCATAATTTATAGCATCAGAAAAATTTATCACTGTTATTTCAGTTAATTGAGGAATAATGAAAGTAGACCAACCAAAAACTCTAATCCAGTAACATGAATCAGGTCAAAAGTTCCCTTAATGACAGGTGTTTTCAAATTTTAAGACTGGGTGTTAAGACACATGTGTCTCAGAGTAGGTGGGTTCAATTCCTGGCTGTGGATCCTGAATCCAGCTTCCTGCTAATGTAGACCCTGGGAGGCAGCAGTGATGGCTCTAGTAATTGGGTGCCACCTTTGTAGGAGACCTGAACTGAGCTCCTGGCTCATGGCTTTGGCCCCTTGAGCAGCTCCAGCCATTGCAGGCATTTGGGGAGTGAACCAGCATCTGGGGGCTCTCTATCTGTCCCTTTCTCTCTGTATGTCTCTTTGTTTCTTAATGAATATTTTTTAAAAAGTCATATAAGACTGTAGGACACTTTTAACAAGTAGAATTATAACTTGAACTTCTGGGTTTGTAATTAATTAAACATTGACACTCTGTCTCGCTATAAGAAGTCATAAGAATGGAAATGAGATAAATCTTTATTCTTGGTATTTGTGTCTTAATATATATATTTATGTCACTTCTTTGTATTGCCTCTTTAGTTAATTATTTTGTTATACTTGTTTATTGAAGAAAGTTAGAAAGTACATTGAATAGAAAGGAAGAAAAAAATCATAACCTTCTCCTTCCATATGTTTTCTCTTGTGACAGCAACAGGGGGTGAGGATCTTCATAATGCTCTACAAAGAGGTGGAACTTGCTCTTGGAATCAATAGTGAATATAGCAAGAGGACCTTAATGCGTCTACACCCCAACATAAAGGTATTTAGGTTCATCCTGGTGACCTGTGTTTCTTCTGTCTTGTTCTGTATGAGTTTTCCAGATAGATTTGCCCTGGATCATGATACTCTATGCAATTTCCTAATGTAAATTTTGAGTAACTAGCGTAAAGTCTTAAGAAACAAATAAAATCCTCTGCTTCCTTATACCCCCTCCATTGTTGAGGGTCAGAAAACCTCATGTTTCTGCTTCTTTGACCTTGATAATTGAAAGTTTAGCCAGGAACACACTTTCCACAGCTGTCTTAATAGTCTAGATCCCTACAAATCTTTACACTTTCAGTATGATTTCCTGGAACCTCTGAGATGCAGTCTCCCTGTGACATCCACTGGTGGTTGATAGCAGTAAAGAGATTGCCCTAGGATTTAGAATGTGTTCTTTTAGAATCAAAGCACCCAGTATAAAATACCAGTACACTAAAAGGATATGGTAAGCAGTTGGAAAAAGCTCTTTGATATTTCACCAAAAAACCTGAACCCCATCAATAAATATCATCCAGTCATAGAGATAGAAAAAGACTTAACAAATTAATAAATCTCCATCAGACCTAAAACATACAACATTTGTGTCTGATACTTGATTGAAAACCAAAGAGTATTTTCCCCCAGAGAATGAGTTACTGAGGTGCATTATTACTACAGATTATTTATTCATTCACCAAATTTCTTTCGAAAACTACTAAGAATATAACTCGTGACATCAGCAACAGCAAGGAGTGAACATGGGGCTGCTAAATGAACAAAGGTGTTGAATGTTGTTGAAGTTGACTGGTATGAAATTGAATGTTACAATTTTAAGATATTAAATATAATCCCCATGACAACCATAAAGAAAATAGCTATAGAGTATACACAAAAGGAAATGAGAAAGGAATTTAAATGTGTCACTGCAGGAAAAATCAATTAAACACAAAAAATGGCAGTAATTGAGGAAATGAAGGACAACAAAAAGCTTTAAGACAAATTGAAAACAAATGAAAAGTAAGTCCTTTATCAGTAATGACTTTAAATGTAAGTGGGTTGAATTTTCCATTAAAAGAACCTGGAAACTTACAGATAAGGTTAACAAAAACATAATCCAGAGCCCCAGTGTTGTGGTGTAGTGGATAAAGCCATAGCCTAGAATGCTGGCATCACTTATGGGTGGCAGTTTGAGACCTGGCTGCTCTACTTCTGATCCAGCTCCCTGCTAATGGCCGGGAAAAGCAGCAGAAGATGGCCTGAGTGCCTGGGCCCCTGCTACCCACATGGGAGACCTGGAAGAAGCTCCTGCCTCCTGGCTTCAGCGTGGCCCAGCCCACACTGTTGTGGCTATGTGGGGAGTGAAACAGTGGGTGGAAGCTCTCTCTCTCTCCCTCTCTCTGCCTCTGCCTCTCCTTCTCTGTAACTATGACTTTCAAATAAATAAATGTATCAAACTAAGTGATATCTACCAGAGACTTACCTTTAAGTAATGACACAAATAGGTTGAAAGTGAAAGAACAGAAAGGATATTCTATGTAAGTATTAGCCAAAGAGAGCAAGGGTGGCTAAACTAACATCACACAAAATAGACTTTAAGAAAAAAAAAAGATTATAAGAGAAAAAATGACGTTATGTGTTAATTATAGCTTAACACAACAAGAAGATACAATGATTATAACATTGGCACTCCTAATAACAGACCTTCAAAATCTGTGCACCAAAAACTGGCAGTATCAAAGAGGGGAAAATACAGTTCTACAATAATAGTTGTGGATTGCAATAACTCCCCACTTTCAATAATGGATACAACAACTGACAGAAAATAAGTGAGAACCAGGAGTACCTGACCAGGACATTAAACTGACTCGATGTAATGGTTATATCTGTAACAATCTACTTACTAACAGCAACATTCATATTTTCTCAAGTGCCAATGGGATATTTTCCGGGAGAGGCCATCTATTAGGCTACAATTAAATCCTAATAGATTTTAGATGGTAGATATCATATAAATATCTTTCCAACCACAACAGGAAGAGGTTAGAAATCAAAAACAGAAGGAAAACTGGAAAATCTCAAGTTTGTGGAAATTAAATAGCAAACTGTTGAACAAGCAATGGATCAAAGAAGAAATCACCAGGGAAATAGAAAACACTTAGAGACAAATGAAAACAAAGCAAAATACCAAAAATTATGGAACATAGCAAAAGCAGTGCAAAGGGAGGACTTTATAGCTATACATGCTTCATTAAGAAAGAAGAAAGATTTCAAAAGAGCAGCCTAACTTTACAACTTGAGGAACTAGAAAAGAACAAACAAAACCCAAAGCTAACAGAAGGGAGGAAAATAAGATGAGAGCAGAAACAAACAAAATGGAAAAACAATTTTAAAAAATCAGTGAACCTAAAAGTTCATTCTTTGAAAAGATCAACAAAATTGACAAACCTTTAGCTAGATGGATTAAGAAAAAGGAGAGAAGAGCCAAGTTTTACAGAAAAGAAAATGGGACATTACAGCAAAATTTACAGAAACAAAAGGCTTACTGTGAACAACTGTACATCAACAAATTGTATACCTGGATGAAGTTGACAAATTCCCTGGAAACTCAAAGTCTACCAAGACTAAACCATGAAAAAATGTAAAACCTTCCTAGGCATAACTAGTGAGGAAATTGATCAGTTATCGAAAACCTCCCAGAAAAAGAAAAGTCCTACGTGTGATGATTTCACAGGTAGATTCTACTGAACATTTTTTTTTAAATATAAAAGATTTATTTATTTGAAAGTCAGAGTTACACAGAGAGAGAGGAGAGGCAGAGAGAGAAAGAGGTCTTCCATCCACTGGTTCATTCCCCAGTTGGCTGCAATGGCTAGAGCTGCACCAATCTGAAGCCAGGAGCCAGGAACCTCCTCAGTGTCTCCCACATGGGTGCAGGGGCCCAAGGACTCAGGCCATCCTCTACTGCTTTTCCAGGCCATAGCAGGGAGCTGGATGGGAAGTGGAGCAGCCAGGACTCGAACTGGTACCCGTATGGAATGCTGGCACTTCAGGCCAGGGCATTAACCCGCTGAGCCACAGCACCGGCCCCTCTACTGAACATTTAAGGAAGAACTTATATCAGTCTTTCTCACAGTTTTCCAGAAATTGAAGAGGGGGAAAGACTCCCTAACTCATCACCCTGTTGTCACTGGACTCTACACTTAAAAATGGTTATGATGTGAAGTTTTATGTTATGTATATTTTACCACAATGAAAAGTAGTTTCCAAAATTTTGGGAACTTTTCTTCTTAGGCCCATGAAAACAGGAGAGGTCAGACTTGGATCATTTATGGAATTCTGTTTGAAAGCATGGGATCACTCACTTCTCAAAATACCTTTCATATCTCTGTGTTTATATCCATATACTTAGCATTCCAACCCAATAGCTGCCAAATATAACCTATTAGTTTTCCAGAGACAGATGGTGGTTATTTTGGAGTTAGAAAAAAATGTAATATAATCCTTGTAGACAGACTGAGCTTTTCTCAATTATATAGTCATAGTGATATCGGAATGTGGGATGCCATACAGTATCACCGTGTGTTTATTAATAAATTCCCAATGTGAATAAGCCCGTGTGGGTTCTTGCCTAATATTCAGAATAGAATTCTGAATGCGGCATAAATGAACGAAGCAGCATGATAAGTTTCAAGCTGCTTATTCAGTGAGAGAAATGCATAGGAGAGTGAGGGCCCTATCTAAAAGAGAGAGGGAAATCTGGATTCATACCGAGTACCAGGAGCCAGCCACGTGGAGGAGCATGTAGGCCAGGAAGAATGTGGCGGGTGGCCCAGAGGCCAAGTGCCCTGGAGACACAGGGCAGCTCAGGCCCACACTGGCAAAAGGCCAAAAAAAGAAAAGGCTGGGCCCACCATGTTGCAGGCCTTCAATCTACTGTCAAAGGGGAGTGGTTAATGAATCTGATTGGCCGGTGGGTGCACAGGTGTGGCCAGGTAGGGACATGAGATCACACTAGGGTGTGGTGAAGGCGTGGTCTTCCAGCTCACTGACCTGATCAATTTTATTTTGTATGCCTGCCTACATCAATAGAAGCTACCATGAATTTGGGACCCGGGCTTAGGGTAGCAGATTTGTGAGCAGAGAGGAGACACCAAGGCCAGGAAGTAGTCTTTTATTATGCCTACATAAGGCTCAGTTGGATTTCTGTTTAGAAAGACTGAGCCCTCACAAAGAGGGGTATTTCCTTATGTATGTTTTAGCCTCTTTATCTCCCTTATATAGCTACATGAATGCATTTGATTGAATATTCTAATGTTACATTTCAGCCACAGGAATCGATACAATACTGGGCATGTGTACATAGTCACTGATATTTTTCTCACACACATACTGATGAGCTGTGTGCTCTTTGGCAAGGATTAACACCCTTGCTCTGTTTAGCAAGCACAATCCTAAATGGTTACATAGAAGCAGATAATAACTACAGTTGAAGCATTCATAGGCAAGTGGATAATGACCACATTCCATTCCCAGGGTTTCTTTTTTCTTTCTTTTTTTTTTTCTGACCTTGGGAATGTCTCTACCACAGTAGGAGTGCATAGAAAGTAGGTAGGAGTCTTCCTTTGATACACAGGGAGAATGCAATTAGGAGTTTGAGAGATTTTAGTGGGCACAGGGGAGAAATATATAGGTAACAGATTTTGATACTTGAATTATTAAATATGCTTTTCAGGGAGAAAGCAGACTTGACTTAATATGACGTGAAGGACATTTTATAAAACACACCAACTGAGGATTTCTTCCGGTCTCTAGGTGATGCGACACCCGGATCACGTGTCGTCCAGTGTCTATCTGTGGGCTCATCACGAGAAGCTCGTCATCATCGACCAGTCAGTGGCTTTCGTGGGTGGGATTGACCTGGCCTATGGCAGGTGGGACGACAATGAGCACAGGCTGACGGACGTGGGCAGTGTGAAGCGTGTCACCTCAGGGCCGTCTCTGGATTCCCTCACGGTGAGTGCATGCATGCCACCTCTGTGGAACTGAAGTGAGCAGGATTTGTGGATAGGGGAGCAGGTAGATTGAGTGGCAGGTGGCTTCTCCTTGGGGAGCTAGAGGACAGAGCTGGTTTCAGATCCCAGCCTCCCCAGCTGACCTCCCTCAGTCTGTTTCCTCCCTTGTGTGAAGAGACAAGGTTCAACACAATGTTTGTTGCCTCATTCCCAGCTCCCATGTTCCCACTTAAAGACTTACTTTCTATTTGTGGGGGAAAAAATTCCTAAACAAGACTCTGTGGCAATACAGATGAAGGTTCAGTCAGAGGAGGAAGCTTTATTAAAAGTAGCTGCAGGGTCTGGCAGTGGGTAAGCTGCTGTCTGCAATGCCAACATCCCATATGGGTGCCAGGTCAGGTCCTAGCTGCTCCACTTCCAATCCAGCTCCCTGCTAAAGTTCCTGGGAAATCAGCAGGAGATGGCCCAAGCACGTGGGCCACTGCCATCCACAGAGAGAACTGGATTGAGTTCTGGGTTTCTGTCAGGCCTGGCCCAGCCCTAGCCGTTCAGTTAATTTGGGAAGTGAACCAGCAGATAGAAAATCTCTCTCTTTCTATCTTTCTCTCTCTCCCCTCCCCACTCTGTAGGTCTGCTTTTCAAAGAAATAAATAAAAAACTAAAATAATAATAAAAAAGTAGCTGCAAAAGGCACTTGAAATCTTCATTTAGAGGGAATTCTGTTGGGGCAGGAAGTTAATAACTTCTCAAAGTACTTTTCAAATCAAGGGCTGCCCAGATATGTCTGCTTGCTACTTCAGTGGAGTGGCTACAAAATATCAAGACACTAAACTAAAAATTTTGAAGAGCTTCATTTTATTTAGTGCTAGATATGTTGCTGACTTTCTGGGAAATAGCGATTTAATGAGTCGGGAACAGGGAAAATGATTGACGGAAGAAACATTGCTTATTTAACGTTTATCAGAGGAGTTCAGCAGCTCGGTGGTGAATCTAGCTCACAGAGTGGCTGGCATTTAAGATAAGACAGTTAATTGGAGTGAAATTTCAAGAGTTTGGCCTCCTGAAAGAAGAGCCCTATGGTGTGCCCTTGATAGTGTTTAAACAGCTCCCAGAAATCTGCACTGCCCTGCAGCTGACCTCGGAGTTATCGTGTGTCTCCTCCCACACCTGCAGCATGCGTAACCCTTAGACCTCAGTGCCCGCCGAAGTCAAGGACCATGTTGCATCACATCTTATGCAATGTCTTTTTTTTTTTTTAAATAATTTCCTCAGGTTGCAACAGCAGGGTCTATGGAGTCTTTAAGTCTCGAAGATAAAAATCAATCCAATAAAAATCTGCCCATCCGGAAGAGTTTTGATGATGTGGATTCAAAATTAAAAGGAATAGGAAAGCCAAGAAGGTTCTCCAGGTTTACCCTCTATAAGCAGCTCCACAGGCACCACCTGCGCAACACCGACAGCATCAGCAGTATTGACAGTGCCTCCAGTAAGTGCTGCTCTGTGCCAGTGTTTATCCCGATGCCACTTTGTGCAGTTCACAGCTCGTCACTACATACCTCTTCTTAAAACCTGTCTTCGATAACAGGATAAAGCGAGCAGTGCTGAAAGGTCTCTGTAACATCCTATTCAGTATCATGCCATTGCACATCTTTGTTTACCCCATTGTAGAATAGATTTATTGTTTTATTCATACCAAGTAGTTATAGCAATCACAATTCATGCTTCTTACGGTAACAGAATGACTAAGAGTTTCTAAAGTATGCCAGAGCCATAAACGAAAAAGAAAGGTCTTACATGTACTTCATGAACTTTTCTTAGAAGAAATTTCATTTCTCTTCCCCTTCAGGAATATGCCAAGCTTATATCATCAAACATCAGATTGTCTACATCTTACGAATTTACTGTTCTTTCCAAATATGACATAAAGCCCTGCAATTTTCCGTTGCACTGATTTTATAGCCCTGCCTAGTTTTAAAAATGATCAAACTTGCTTTCCAGTTCAGAAAACCAGACGTGTATATATATTTCTGTGTAAAAAAGAACTTTCAACTTTCTCCAGGTTATTTTAATCACTATAGAAGCCATCAGAATTTAATCCATGGTTTAAAACCCCACTTGAAACTCTTTCGCCCGTCCAGTGAGTCTGAGCAGGGACTCACTAGACCTGACAGTGGTAAGTGACACGTGAGTGGCAGAGCCTCCAAAGCTTCAGCTTTTGTTGCATCGTCTGCTGCATGGGCATAGTAAGTGTGTTTCCATGCTGGCTTCCTGTCTGCCCGTATTTGGGCCACGTGTGTTGCAGAGGGCCTTCTCTGTGCGAAATGTTGAGTAGTTCCCAAGACCCCTGCTTCCTAAGGACCTGTTCTGCAGCAGCAGAGGTAAAACATACCCAACAGGGATGCAACACATGGCCAATGCTCTGCTGCAGCGTTGTAGAAGTTCTGTGGGAGGTGGGAGAACTCCCTCTGTGATGATCCAGAAAGACTGAGGAGAGATGTTGGAGTCAGATCTGGCGGTAGTCTGTTTGGAGTAGGTGAGGATAGCAAGACTTGGCAAGTGAAGGATGTTAAGTTGAGCCAAAGTGCTTGATTGGAAAAGCACACCTGCTTTTAAATATTAGAAAACACATCAGTCAGCTAGGGTGCAGTTTTTGATATGAGACTAGGAAGATATACATGGGCACATCTAGACTCCCAACATAGTTCAGAATCTTGAAGGCCTTTGATTGGAGGTCTCATGCTCTATTTGTGAATTTTTAGAAACTATAATCTGGTACCCTTCTGTAAAATGAAACTGGTGGCTCAAGAATGAATTCATCAGGACCTAAATTATGGTGATGGGAATGAAGAAGGATTTGTAAGTGGTCATATATGGGAATAAGTAGTCATTGTAATAAATAACAGCAGTAAAAACCATAGGCTAGCCTTTGTTGGGTGCACATGCTGTCTGTCACTGCCTGGAGTACTTGCCGTGCTTGGGAGTAATATTGTTGCCTTCTTTTTAGAAATGAAAAAACTCAGGATTGCAAATGATAAGCAAGTGGCCCAATAAATCCACTTTATTGCTTCCTAGTGCTCATAATTCAGATTTGTGATTTAACAGAAATGCAGGTTATTACAGCGTGATCTTTGTAGCCCTAGTTCTAAGGCCAAGGCTCTTGTGTGCCATTTAGGAGATGAGGGAGTTAGAGTCCAGCTGGAGTTAGAGTCCAACTCCCAGGTGGGGTAGCTTATAGCTTTCAAACCTGGTAAATGAAGCTGGACCTTGAGCTGTGGTACCCAGTATTCATCCTTCCGTGTATGCTGTTTTAGTTTGATTTTTTGCTTAATGAATTAATTGGCTATATAATGAACTAAAGCTCCAACATAAGTATTCAATAACATTTGAATTTTAAAAATTATAATAACAATATACATTTGAAATGGTAAAGAACATATATGGAAAGACATTTACTTAGCATACAGTTAGTACTTGATACGTAAGTAGATTCAAGGACAACTCCTAGTAATTCCTGTACTTGAAAGAACTTCAAAGTCCTGGGAACCAGGAGGCCTCTAGGAATCCACAGGGCCGGGCTGGAGGTGTGTTCTGCAGCAGATTTTAAAGGTAAAGAGTTGGAAACAAGGCCAGGTAGTGCCTTGTATTACAATGTGTGGCTTTTGCTCTTTTAGGATGGAAATTTAAAATGATATGGAAGAATGAGGTTACCAAATCATGAGGTTGGGGTGTCTGAATTTTGGTGGAGTATTAGTGTTGCTTACAATAGGATTGAGAGCAAACAGAGAAGGTTTGAGTCAGCTGCTGACTACAGTGAGTAACTCGGGCTGACAGGGAGACAGCCATGGTGATGATCTGAGGACACTGGGATGTGTTTGGTTTCCTGGTATTGATGGAAAGTATCTTGACACATATTCACAATCCTTCACTGATACACCGGATGCATGTCTAGTGCAGCATTGTTTATTGAGAGAGACAGAGAAAGAGAGAAAGAAGATGAACAGCATAAACATCAAAGAATATAAGTGCAGAAGAACACAGTTAATTTTTTCTTCCCTTTGTTGGAATTGAGCAACCACTAGAAACTGTAAGGACAATGAAGCAAATAGAGATTTTTTTTCATTTAATTAACTAAATATTTACTGATCTCTTCAATTATGCCAATCGCCATTCTAGATACTAGTAGTGAATATAACAGATGAAATGCAGTTGAGTAGTTAGGGGAAAGGATGAGAATTGTCTGTACAAATAGGTCATCAAACACGAGTCAGCTGGTGAGGGTTACCATGGAGAACAGTGGAGCAGAATACAGGCAGAGGCAGAGAGGGGGAAGGTTTACTATTTTATATGGAAGGGTATAGCAGAATGTTCAGGGAAAATGGAATTAAAAGATGAGTTTATGTTGGTGCAAAAAAAAAAAAAAATGAAAGCTGTGCAGTTTCTTTGATAATGCACACTTTCCATGACCTTGTGGAGACCCCGGAGAGGGAGGTCAGAGGGTGCTGCTCTAATGAGGTAAGTTTTCAACTGAATCAGAAGGAAGAGAAGAATGAGCATAAAGACTGTCTGCTGGGAGGAGGAATCTCCAGGGACGAGACCGCGAGGTAGGGTGGGCATTGGTGGGCTCCAAGAGTGTGCTGTGATGGTAGGAACTGCAGGCTCAGGCCCATGATAGAGCAAAGTCAGAGGTGTGGGGGGGGGGGGAGATTGTGGGAGCTCTTGCAGACTGCTGGAAGAATCCTGCCCTGCATGAGATAGGAACTCATCTGATGATCCCGAGCAAAGGACAGATGAGTTCTGACTTGGTTTTTACAGACTCATTCTTCAGCGCAGACTCGGCTGACAGGGAATGACCAACCGAATATATCTGAGAGTAGAATTTCCAGCTCTTGACAATGCAGTGGGTATGAGATATGACAGGTGCAGGGCTCCAAGTCTTTGGTGCCACACTGGGAAGGCCATGGGAGCAGCAAAGGAAGAGCAGGAGTTTGGGGCTGATTGCCACTGTGTCAAAGGATGCACCTGGACCAGGTTGACAAGGGACAATATAATGTTAGCTTTGCTAGGAAGATGGAATTTGAGGCGATTTCTTTCTTTTCCACTTTGTTGGTACTGTTTTCCTAATGTTTTTATGGTAACATTAATACAAATTTAATTTTTGATATGGGAAACATTAATTTAACAAGAAAAGCCAAAGGGTAATTGAGTCCTTTTAGAGCAGAACTTCCCAAATGTTTCTTTGGACCCTCGAGTTTCCCAAGGGTTCTGAAAAGACACCAAGAAGGTGACCTCAGGCCTCTCCTACTTCTGTTGGTACCTGCTTCAACCAGAACAAAACACTTGTATCTGTTTTGTGTATGAGAATTCCTTGTGAATTCCACAGACAAAAAGAAAGAATGTGTTAAAAATAATGAAAGGCATGTAAAGAGCACAATTCTAGACTTGAATCATGTGATGACTTTAATTCATTTCTTACAGGACTTGAAACCCCAGTTCAGCATGGAGTGTCTCTCCACTAGAAATGTAAAACTGAATATTGGCTTGAGTTAATGACTTCATTTTCCTGAGAATGTGCACCAGGTTAGCTTCTCTGTGGAGTCAGTGTCACTTGAGCTGTGTTGAACTGGGCTCCTAATAACCTTCCTGGAGTTGCACAGAAATCAGTGTGCAGGGTTCATACAAGACCACCATGGATTTAAAAAAATTTTTTTTAGATTTTATATATTTGAAAATCAGAGAGAAAGAGAGAGAGAGAAAGAGAGAGAGAGAGAGAGAGAGAGAAAGAAATATTCCATCCATTGGTTCATTCCCAAATGGCCACAATGGCTGGAGGTGGGCCCATCCAAAGCCAGAAGCCCAGAGCTTCTTCCTAGTCTCCCATGTGGTTGTAGGAGCCCAAGCACTCTGGCCATTTTCCACTGATTTCCCAAGTGCCTTAGCAGGGAGCTGGATTGGAAGTGAAGCAGCCAGGACTAGAATCAGCATCAATATGGGATGTCAACACTGTAGACCGTGGCTTAACTGGCTGGGCCACATAGAAAAACTGCACTACCATTGCTTCATCTTAAAATGTGGCTGGCTGTGGTAACCAGGTGTATTTCTGTAGTCTTCATTCTTCCAAAAGAATTTTGTTCTTTCAGAATTGCTTCATAAAAGGGAGAATTTCCAATTAACATTGCTTTGCTTGATACTGTCTACTTAGGTTTGAAATTCACCACTTTTATATTCAGCAACTATCTGCTGATCTTACGCTTGTAAGATGTATTAAATAATAAGTGAGGGGAGAAGTCATTTTTGCAGTTTAGTTGAGAAATATTTTTCAAATTTGAATATCTAGTCTTAAGGGATAATGAGTAGTAAGTTGAGTTGTTTCAAAACTTTGTTGTCTTACATGGGTATGGATAAGAGCCATTTTGTCAGAGGTTTTTTTTATCTCACAGGTGGGCATCATTTTTAAATGTTTTATAAACGTAGTATCTTTTTTGTGTTTGTGTGACAGTGAGTGGACAGTGAGAGAGAGACAGAGAGAAAAGTCTTCCTTTTGCCATTGGTTCACCCTCCAATGGCCTCTGGGGCCAGTGCATCACGCTAATCCAAAGCCAGGAGCCAGGTTTTTCTCCTGGTCTCCCATGGGGTGCAGGGCCCAAGCACTTGGGCCATCCTCCACTGCACTCCCGGGCCATAGCAGAGAGCTGGCCTGGAAGAGGGGCAACTGGGACAGAATCCGGCACCCCGACCGGGACTAGAACCTGGTGTGCCAGCGCTGCAGGCGGAGGATTAGCCTATTGAGCCGTGGCGCTGGCCTTATAAATCTAGTATCTTAACAATTCATCAGAGAAAGATACCCTTGCTTCAAGAGGCATCAGTGAAGCCCTATCCACACATGTAATAGGGATCCACAACCTCACAGTCCCACCATCTGAAGAGTTTTGAAATCCATTGAGGACCTGCATTGGAACTTGCCTGAAACAGAGGTGGAAATTCATTAGGTAGACTAAGAAGGGAGAAAGATAGGCATCTCAGAAATATGCAAGCTCGTGTTTTAAAAAGCCCTTGGGGTCAGTTGCTTTAGAGATCAGATGTTCTGGGTTTGAGACAGGTAATATAATAGCAGCACTATGTACTATGGTGTTCTCCAAGCAGTGCCCAGGAAACACCTGGAGTGTTAGCAAACCCTGAGACGGATCAATAAGGAATAACCTCTTGTAGGTGCGTGTCAGGTTTTGTTAATAAATGACCAAGGAAAAAAATTGTGGATTTTCAGAGCTTTGGGGGTTTGGAACTGTGGTAAACATGTGTTAATTTGTGTGGATTGTGTAGGTGGGCTATGTCTGTGCTAATTGGTGGTGGCCCTGGAAAGTCAGGCCGACACATTGCTCCTCATTCATTTGGTGTTGGGGAACTCCACTGCAGAAGAGTGGTTTAAGAGTAGAGTTTTACAGAGGTTTTGCTGGAGACACTCACAGGGGTCTGAGTAGGTAGTGCTAGAAGGCCCAAGAGTGAGTGCATGGGAAAAACATTTTCCAAAAGAAGAATCAGAATCTCATTAGGATGCAGGAAGTGGTGGTGGGAGGTGGCTGGAGAAGGGAGGAGCCATAGATGATTGACAGGCTGGAGCTTGAGTAACTACACACAGGAAATCCTCAAGGTAGAACTTCTTATGGGGGGGGGTGATAGCAATTTTAGTGTTGGATATGATTTTAAAGTTCTGGTGTGGCAGGTAGGTAAAAGATGTCAAGAAAGAAGACAGGCCTACGAATGTACATTTAGGAATGATAAAGCAAAAGACAGGGGAAGGTTAGGGGAGACTGCTAGTAAGGAGAAGCCGGGAAAGAAGGTAGAGAAGGCCCACTGGAGAAATGGGGAATGGGGCTGGAACGCAGAGGAGGAAGAGGCAGGGAGCAGGGCGGCAGCCTTGTCCTCATCTCTGGCAGTCAGCATCTGGGCCACTGACAAGGGTGTGGGAAATTGGTGTGACGCACCTGTGGCGGAAGGCACAACTGAGTGGCTGTGAATCCCTTGGGAACACCGTGGTTTGGATGTGGTTGGCCCCCCCGAGGCTCACATGCAGAACTTAGGTACTGGTGTGGTGGTGGTGCTGCTGGGGCCTTTACAAGATGGGGCCTGGTGAAAGATGCTTAGCACATGGGCCCCACCATCGGGAATGGATTAATGCTGTCTCACAGGAGTGGGTCGGATCTCACGAGAGTACATTAGCTCTCTTGAGACTGGATTGCGTTAAAGCGAGGCCACCTCATGTGTGTGCCTCTTCTGCTCCTCCACAGCCAAGGGGAGCCTCACTGGACTCTGGCACCATGCTGTTTGAACCTCCCAACCACCAGAATTGGGAGCTAGATAAGCCCTTCTTTCTGCATTACCCAGAGCCAGGTCTTCTGCCCTAGCAGCACAAACAGGTGAAGAGAGAGCCAGGTGCAGGTCAATGGTAGCCCTGTTGCTGATGTCAGGAGTGAGTCCTGTCCACCTGCTCACAGGTGCTCCTGAGTTCTGAGCAGTCATGCAGGAACTCTTAGGTATTGGGCTCTACTGCTTAGTAGTCTGCTAGTTCTGAGGAGGCCCTTGATTTATGTGGAGTTGTTTAAGCCATGGCTAAAAATGTAAATAAATTTGAATAATGAACAGGTTGGATTCAGTTAATACCGAGATAATTTTCTGACACTGGCAATATGCTTTGTTTTGTTTCCTTTGTCATAACCAGTAGTTAGGTAGAAGCTAACTTTTTTTTTTTGACAGGCAGAGTGGACGGTGAGAGAGAGAGAGACAGAGAGAAAGGTCTTCCTTTGCCGTTGGTTCACCCTCCAATGGCAGCCGCGGATGGCGCGCTGCGGCCGGCGCACCGCGCTCATCCGATGGCAGGAGCCAGGTTACAGGTGCTTTTTCCTGGTCTCCCATGGGGTGCAGGGCCCAAGCACTTGGGCCATCCTCCACTGCACTCCCGGGCCACAGCAGAGGGCTGGCCTGGAAGAGGGGCAACCGGGACAGAATCCAGCGCCCCGACCAGGACTAGAACCCGGTGTGCCGGCACCGCAAGGCGGAGGATTAGCCTGTTGAGCCACGGCGCCAGCCGGAAGCTGATTTTTAAATGAGTATGTATATCTCTGTAAAGCCTTAGCTCAAAATTTTCTCAACTGATGGAAAGAAGTAATAAAGGTATATATGATTTTTAAAAAAGTTTGGTCCAGTATTTATCTCATTCTTTGTTCTTTTTTCTTTTAAAAAGTGCAGTGCTTAGTCTTAACAGCCTAAAGAGGGAACAAACAGACCTAACAATACTTTGGCTTTCAGTCTTAACAGCAAGAAAACAATTCACTGAGAAAAGTCAATAGGAAACTATTTTTGCAATCATTTAGTTTTCATGATTGGTACTTTAAAGCCATTTTCTTTATTTTTTTAAAAAAGTGTTATTTGAAAGCAGAGTGACAGAGAAGGGGGGGTGAAGGAGGGAAGAAGAGAGAGAGAGAGAGAGGGAGAGAGAGAGAGAAAGAGAGAGAAAGAGAGAGAGATCTTCCATGCTGTGGTTCACTACCCAAATGGGTGCAACAGCCAGATCTGGGCCAGGATGAAGCCAAGAGCCAGGGACTCCATTCTGGTTCCCCACGTGAGTGGCAGGGGCCCAAGCACTTGGACCGTATTCTACTGCCTTCCCAGGCTCGTTAGCAGGAGCCTGGATTGGAGGCTGAATTGGAAGCAGAGTCGCCAGCACCCAAATCAGCACTCTGATCTGGGAGCCCACATCCCAAGTAGCAGCCTAACCTGCTGTGCCACAACGTAGGCCCAAAGCATTTTTACTTTTATAGATAATGTCAATACCTTTGGATGGTTAATAATTCAATTCGAGATAAATATTAGCTTTGTGTGTAGTGATTGCATAAAAGCATTTGTTCTGCAAATATTTGCTGACTGCCTCCTAGATGCCAGGAGTTACAGCGGGCAGTGCAAGAGACACTGCTCCTTCTCCACGCTTTCTAGACTGGTGGAGGGAGACTTCCTTATCTCATCGCATCACAGCCGCAGAGCTATTGAGGGATACAGTTGCTGATGGAATGATTGATTGTCCCTGGTATCTGGGAGTTCTCTCTAGGACAGGTGACAGCTAATGTGGCTCTTTGCAGTGTGGTTGGGAGATAGGCCAAGAGAGAGAGAGAAGAGCATTCTAAACAGAATGAAGAGTGTGCCAGCAGCACAGAGGCAGGGCAGCCACATCTGTCAAAATACGTGGGAAAATGTGGTATGTGGGGGAGGGGAAAAGAAGGACCAGAAGGAAAGGTTGATGCCAGTCTGGGAAGAGACTTTGGTACATACTAAGCCCTTAGGACTTGAACCCCTTGTAGGCAGTAGGTGCTGCTAAAAGGTGGCTAAGCAAGGAGTTTTTGTATTTTACAGAGGCAATACTAGGACTGTGGTGGGGGGCGGGGGTAGGGAGGCCAGTCCTGTCTTCCTATAGGCTGTTGCAAGCAGCACCACCTACTCATTCACCAAATACTTTTGCATCCAGTGTGGATTTGTTAAGTGCCTGTTCTGTGCCACATGCTGCCTTTGTGATCTGTGGATCTGCTGGGCTTCCTGCTTCCTTGTCTCGGTGCTGGACATCTCCTCTGGGCTTACAAACTAGTTCACTCTTGAGTATCTACCCTGGAATAAATGGCCCAGCAGATGTCTCTGTGAAGTGCTACAGTAGATGGCTGCTTTCATGCCTGTATGATAAGCTTCTGTCTGTGTATTTTTTTATGGATGCTATTTATGATTTTAGGAATGTGGAGTGTTAGAGGACAGAAGGTCTTGGCTGTCACTGAGGCCACATTCTTCCTTCTACACATACGAGATTTCTGATCTGAAAAGTGAAGCCCAGTGTCACTTGGCTTTTGAGACTCAAAGACAAGACTTTCACACTAGGTGTGCACCCCGTTGGTTGAGGGCAGAGCTGGCAGGACTGTCTGGCTGACTCGTGGTCTCCACCATCCCCTGGTTCTACTGGGCCCTCGTGGTCTCAGTGAATCTGGTGATCGGCTGTCTCAGGGCCCTGGAAGGTGAGCTGCTCCGTGCCTGACTGTGCTGCCTCTCACTGCCCCTCGACGAGCCTGCTCGTAGCCCCAGCTGCTCACTAAGCACAGCCTTAGGAGGGTTGGGAAACTGTCTGCCCTCATCCTCCTCTTGGGTAGACAATTGGTCCTCTAGTCATGATCTTAGGAAGAAAAGGTTAGAAATTTTTAGGAGTTTAACAGAGGTGAGCCTTGCTCTCCGGGACTTACCTGAACTCATCTCTGGGTGGGTCTTGCTGCCTTCACAGACGCTGGCTCCATCCGCAGTTTGCAGACAGGCGTGGGCGAGCTACATGGGGAAACGAGATTCTGGCATGGGAAGGACTACTGCAACTTTGTCTTCAAAGACTGGGTCCAGCTCGATAAACCTTTCGCTGGTGAGTATCGCGCCAGTGCGGTGCCTGTGAGATTGTGGTCTTTTACTTTGAGCATCTCAACAAAATACATGTTCATGATCTGAACGCCTTTGGCTTTGCTTTGTTTGGCTTGTGATTACTGATGAAAATTTGGTTCAGTTGTGGAGAAGGGATTTAGTTGTCCATAAAGGACTTTTTCTTGTAACTACATTAAGGAAAGAATATGAAGTACAGTTAACTGTGACATCTCCAGGTTTCCTAAAGGGATATTCTGGGTGACAGTCTGTAATTCCTCAAGAGGTGGTAGCCTTCCTTTGATCATTGTTGCTTCTTATCCTCCCCGTGTTCCAGCATCAGAGTGGCTTATGTTGAAATTGTCAAGGTGCTGTTGCTTCTAGGAGGAGGTAGAGATGGCAGTGCACACGCGTAGCCTGCGTTATTTCAGCAGGAAGAAAAAGAAAATTAGAATGTCAAGTGTATGGCCTTAGTGAGTGCATACTGACTTCCATCTCACCCCGTCTGGGGACTATGTAGTACTAAGTGAATCGGAAGCAATTTGGGGGAGGTGCAGTCTTCGACAGTAAAGGTGTATCTTCGACAGTAAAAGTGTTCTACCCAAACCGAGATGAACACGTGTGTCCTCTGTGTATCACAGCGGGGGTCAGGTGCCTCTGTCCTCAGCACAGAACTTAGTGACTCAGCCTTGCCCGATGCACCTGGGCAGATTTCATCGACAGGTACTCCACTCCCCGGATGCCCTGGCACGACATTGCGTCCGCAGTGCACGGGAAGGCAGCTCGGGATGTGGCGCGTCACTTCATCCAGCGCTGGAACTTCACGAAGGTACTTGGATGTTGGGATTGTGATTCAGAGTTAGGCCTGGCTAGAGGAGAAACCAGAAGGTTGGCATGAAGGGGCTGCTGTGGGCACACCTGTGACACCCAACTGCTCTGGGTGCATCTTTTTCAGAGTACTTGGGCCTCTGGTGCAGGAAATGGCCCCGAGCTCTGACACCAAGGACAATTGAGAGTGCGAAGGGATAGGTGCTGTGACCAGGACCTAGGATACTCATGCCTTTAAATCATGGCTTCTCACTGTGTATTGAGCATTGACTGACTTGGGCTTTGGGCTATTGTAGAGAATAGCACCCTCATTTAGATGAGAGGGCTTGCCCTTTGTTGTCCCTTTCAATTCTGAAATTATACCAGGTTCTTTTAAAAAAATATTTTTTTCTTTATTTATTTGAAAGGCAGATTTAGAGAGACAGAGAGAGATCTTTCATCTGCTGGTTTACTTCCCAAAATGACTGCAGTGGCCAGGGCTGGGCTAGGCCGAAGCCAGGAGGCTGGAACTCCATCTGGGTCTCCCACATGGGTGCAGGGGTCTAAGCACTTGGGCCATGTTCTGCTGCTTTCCCATGTTCATCAGCAAGGAGCTGGGACTGAAGTGGAGCAGCTGGGACTCACACCAGTGCTCATACCCTCTGTACCACAATCAGGGTCTTATTGCACAGGATTCTGAGTTGGATCAGGGTAAAGCAGGCAGTGTTAAGTGGAGCCATTTTTCTTTTCTCCTGATTGGGTCCTCGTTAGTAAGCCTCATCAACTTTTTTTTTTTTAAAGATTTATTTACTTATTTGAGAGGCAGAGAGAGAAAGAGGTCTTCTATCCGCTGGTTCACTCCCCAATTGGCTGCAACAGCTGGAGCTGGGCTGATCCAAAGCCAGGAGCCAGAAGCTTCTTCTGGGTCTCCCATTCGGGTGCAGGGGCCCAAGGACTTGGGATGTCCTCCACTACTTTCCCAGGTCAGAGCAGAGAGCTGGATGGGAAGTGGAGCAGCCAGGACTTGAACCTGTGCCCATATGGGATGCCGGCTTTGCAGGCAGCATCTTTCCCCGCTATGCCACAGTGCCAGCCCTAGCCTCATGGACTTACAAGAACTTGACCTAACATTTTTTTCAAAGATTTATGTTTACTTGTTTAAAAGGCATAATGAGGGAGGGAGGGAGAGAGAGAGAGAGAGAGAGAGAGAGAGAATCAATCTTCCATCTGCAGGTACACTCCTCAAATGGCTAAAAGCTGGGGCTGGGGCTGGGCCAGGCTGCAGCCAGGAACCCAGGGCTTCTTCCAGTTTCCTCCAGGTCTCCTACTTGGATGCAGGGGCCCAAGGACTTGGGACATCTTTCCACTCCTTTCCCAGGCCATTAGCAGGGAGCTATATCAGAAGTAGAGCAGACGGGTCTCAAACCCATGCCCACATTGGATGCCAGCGTCTCAGGCAGAGGGTTAATCCGCTAAGCCACAAAGTGGGTCCCGACCTTAAATTAGGCACATACCATCCAGGGTTGTTAAGGTTCCACAGTACTTTAAATGATGAGGCATTATTCCCCTTGATAACTTAGAAAAAAGATTTAATTTTTCAATAACTGAAGTCTCACTTCATTGTTCATTCACATAAACATTCTCAGAATCTAGTAGAAGTTCTAAACGAGATATTTTTAACAATAATTCAGGGAAATATTACTTTGAACCTACTATACTGGCAAAGATAAAAAACACTGCTGGGGGGTTGGCGGTTGGCGGCTGGCGCTGTGGCACAGCGGGTTAAAGCCCCAGCCTGCAGTGCCACCATTCCATATGGCTGCCAGTTCAAGTCCCTGCTGCTCCACTTCCCATCCAGCTCCCTCTAAAACCTGGGAAAGCAGTGGAAGATGACCCAAGTGCTTGGGCCCCTGTACCCACATGGGAAACTCGGAAAGAACTCCTGGCTCCTGGCTTCTGGTCAGCAGAGCTCTGGCCATTGTGGCCATCTAGGGAGTGAACCACTGGATGGAAGGCCTCTCTCTCTCTCTCTGCCTCGGCCTGTCTGTGACTCTGCCTTTCAAATAAATAAATCTTTAAAAAAAAACAAAACACTGCTAATATCTGAAGCTGCAGCTGGGTTTGGGCTGTGTGTGTGTGTGTGTGTGTGTGTGTGTGTGCTTTTATACCATGTTTGAGGGAGGATAAATTGGTAAAATACCAATGAATTTTTTTTAAGTATGCAATTGTTGACCCAAAAAGCTATTTCCAGATATTTGAAGCTAAAGAAGTAATCTAGTACGGTAATTTATTTTGACATTACCTCTAATAATTAAAATAAAATTAGAAATAATGGAAATGCCTGTTAAATATGAATTTATCAAATAAACTATGGTTCTTAAGTACAGCTTTTGTTAGAACCTTGAAGGCCACTGAAGCCTGAACCCCCAAACCCCCGAGACTGGGTGCAGAGAGATAATCTAAAGTCGGGGGAAAGTTGATTGCTCAGGAAAGCCCTGCACTGGGGACGTTCCAAGCTGCCAGGACAGTGCACCGTGACCTGCTCCAGGAGCCTTTCTGCTCGCCCCCACCCACCTTAGGGTCCCTGTGGTCCCCGACACCTCCCCCGCAGGCAGCTGGAGAAGGGGCTTTGCCTGCACTCAGAGGGAATGCTGGCTTCAAACCCTCTGCCCCTGTCCGTCCCAGCAGGCTCAGCTCCTGCTGCTTACCCCTCCCCATCCTGTCCCCTCTAAAATAAAGTCTTAGCTGCTTTACCTGGCCTGCTTGCCTTCGTTGAGCCCTAAAATCCTGTAACACTTTACTCTGAAGTTTTTAAAAAAATAATGATCAGTTGGGAGGGAGAGAGGAAAAGGGAGGGAGGAAGGGAATTTCATTATGTTCTGAGAATTGTATCTACAAATGGGAATAGGAGTGGGAGGAGGAAGAAGGGTGGAAGGGAGGGTAGGGTGGAAAGAATCACTATGTTCCTAAATTTGTATTTATGAAATACATGAAGTTTGTATACCTTAAATAAAAGGTTTTAAGGTAAAAAAAAGCACATTGCATCTGTTAAAAACTAATTAAAAAATTAAAATAAATAAATGAAAAGTAATAAAAATAATGATGTAGTATTATAGTGCTGGGGCAAGATATATACAACATAGTGAAAAATTGGTTTATGAAATAATAATCCTGTTTTTACTATGAGATTATAATCTATAACTAGATATTTAATGTTACTACAAATATAAAACAATTAATACTTGCTATAAAAAGTAAAAGAAGAGGGGCTGGTGCTGTGGTGTAGCGGATAAAGCCTCCGCCTGCAGTGCCAGCACCCCATAGGGGCGCCAGTTCAAGACCCGGCTGCTCCACTTCCAATCCAGCTCTCTGCTATGGCCTGGGAAAGCAGTAGAAGATGGTCCAAGTTCTTGGACCCCTGCGCCCATGTAGGAGACCTGAAAGAAGCTCCTGACTCCTGGCTTCGGATCAGCGCAGCTCTGGCTGTTGCGGCCAATGGGAGAGTGAACCAATCTGGTGGAAGACCTTTCTCTTTCTCTCTCTCTCTCTGCCTCTCCTTTCTCTGTGTGGAACTCTGACTTTCAAATAAATAGATAAATCTTTTAAAAAAAGTAAAAGGTGAAAATACAAAGCAAAAAGAAATACATATTACATTAGAAATACAGATCTATAGCCTTTACTTGGAAATGTCCATCATTGATATTTGCATTTGTTTTTGAAATGAAACTGAATTTCTTTTAGAGTTACAAAGAGAGGAAGAATGGACCTCTTTTCTCATTCACATCTTTTTCATCTGATTGTATTTTAGATTATGAAACCCAAATATCGGTCCCTTTCTTACCCTTTCCTGCTGCCAAAGTCCCAGATGACAGCCCATGAGCTGAGATACCAAGTTCCTGGGGCTGTAAATGCTAAGGTGCAGGTAAGTCTGCCTTTTCTTTCTCAAAGTGCTACTGGGTAAAATGATGGTTATTGGGCAAAATGCTTATTACATTGGCTTTAGGTTGTCAGTCATGACCGCATTTCCAAAGCAAGTCTGAATGGACCTTTTAAAATTGACTATTATATTTCCTAGATTAAGTGGATTTCATTCACTGTCTTTCAGAAATTCTTTTAGAAATATTATAGTGGGTGTTTCCAGAAAGGCCACAGTCAAGGAAATGCTGTTCTGGAAATTCCTTCTGACATGACCCCAGCAACATGATACACAGTAAACCTGGGACTGACACTGCTTAAGCACCGGGAATGTGGCTGAAACTTAGCAGTTAGGAATCTGGTTATAGTTCAGTCTAATTTTAGTTCTCAATTAACCAAATGACCTACAGAGGCTCTTTTAGTGCAATGAGAAATTTGGTCAACACAGTCACAAAATTTTACCACATCCAGTCCAACCGTCTCAAATTACCAATAGGAACATTCAGACCCAGTGGGGCTCTGCAGCTTCCCCGGGGCCACCTAGCTAGTTATTGATGGGGGTGGAGCCAGAAATTCTAGTCCAGTTGAGTGTTAGCCCATCTGCTCCCTTTTCCAGCCACAGCTCAAATGTCTTGAGGCCATGCAGGGACAGAAAAAGGATGGGCCGCTGTTGGCATTGCCCTTCAGGTTGTACTGTCAGCATCCAGAGCGTTATTTAAAGAAAGATCCAGCAGTCTGCTTCTGACCTTCTGACTGTGGACTGTTATAATACAGATGTGGGTTGCTGCGAATGTGATCACGTAATGAAGTAGCGACGTCAGCTTCTTTGTACTGTGAGCAAGTGGAGGTGTGTGTGTTTGAAGATTCTTCAAAACTTTCATGGAAAATGGAGTTATAAATTTATTTTGGTGCAAAAAAACTTTGAATCCAGGCATAGTTTTCCCATAGTATATTTTTTCTACAAACTTTTTGAAGAACACTCATATATAAGAAATAAAGCTGTTTCAGACCATAGATAAATAACAGAACAATAAGACAAAGTATCAACCACTTGAGAAAAGTTTTTGTGGCCAGTATTTATTCATTTCAGGCTGTAAAGATAACTAATTCAAACTTGCAAACACAGATAACTTATACATTTATACATAAATCAATGAGTACTTTGTGAGCCTGCTTAATTTTGTTTTATGGACGGTGCCGTGGCTCACTAGGCTAATCCTCTGCCTGCGGTGCTGGCACCCCAAGTTCTAGTCCTGGTCGGGGCACCGGATTCTGTCCTGGTTGCTCCTCTTCCAGTCCAGCTGTGGCCGGGAAGGCAGTGGAGGATGGCCTGAGTGCTTGGGTCCTGCACCCGCATGGGGGAAGCACTTGGCTCCTGGCTTCGGATCAGCACAGTGCACCGGCCGTAGCAGCTATTTGGGGGCTGAATCAACGGAAGGAAGACCTTTCTCTCTGTCTCTTTGTTTCACTGTCTAACTGCCCATCAAAAAAATTTTTTTTATTTTATATGGAGGAGGAAAAATTACCCATGCTAGAAGATAAAATAAGAACCTAGGAAATAAGAGAATTTAAGATTTGAACTTGTGTTAAAATTGATGTGGTAGCAGACTTATCAAAGTTAGCTCATACTAACTGAATATCTGTTGAAAATATATTCCTGGGAATTGTGTATTTTTGTGATTGATAGAGAATGTTTTAGCCTAGTGTTGTATATACATATGTTTCTCACTCGCCTGTTCGTAAGGCCCTGACTCATACACTTATGTACTCAGCCAGCAGCCTTGGTGAAACCATGGTCTGTGAAGTGTATGTCTCTTCCTTCATGCTCTCGGCATCACTGGGTATGGTATTCATGGTGGACCTGGGCCAGATGATCTCTTCTGATCAGCTCCTGTGTTGATCCTTGGTATGTTCGGGCAGCTGGGGGTCAGGAACTTACAAAGCCAACTGATCTAAAAAGACGAGGAACGAGTCTCACTCCCGACTCAGTCCCTCCCTCCCTGACCTGTGCCATGATTCAGCCCACGTGTATTCAAGTGCCACCAGCACAAAGAACTGAACAAGGCACGCTTGGGCGCTGACACGTAGACAGAAAAGGAGTTCTCTGCCTCCGGAAGTTTAGCTGGGGAGAGAAAACTGTGGTGTGTTCAGTGCCAGGTGTGCTCCCTGGAAGTCCAGAAGGGCACACTGTTGAGAGTTGTCCAAATGGGAGGTCTGAGCTGAGTGTCCCCTGCAATTATCCCACCTGCTTGGAAGCTGGGGGATCCACTATTGCAAGCCACATGCTCATGGGGAGAAGGTAGATGAGGCCGGGTGGTACAGTCAGGCAGAAGGGGTCTGTGGAGGGCTGGCTGGGTGGATCTGGTCCTGTATCTGGAAGTATTCGTGAACTTTGAAACGTTTTTCCATGGGGGAAAAAGTGTGATGCATGCGTGTTTTATGAAGATGAACCTAGGCAGAGTTTCCTAAACTGGGATTTGCCTGTGAAATGCTGATAACTGTTCTACAGTAAAGACTTCCAGGGGCAGATAAATCTGCATATTTCTTTAAAACAGCCCTGCTTAGTACCTTTGTTATGCTGATATGAGAGGGGGCACGTTGTGAGCGTGTCCCCCGATATGACAGGGGTCTCTCATTTGATCTTTTGTCCGCTTCTGTCTCTGAGCAAACTCCTCGGGACCTAAAGTTCACGCGTAGGAAGAACTTATCAGACCAGAGAGAGAATGAAAGGAAGGGACAGTGGCCATTCCAGTCATGTACTGCAGGGCTAAACCATAAATGACAGACGGGGCAAATGCAAGAAACTGTCTATGAAGGAGAAAAAGGGGGCATTGTGACTAGAGACTGACTGAAAACTAGAGTTCAGGATAATTAGTTCAGGGTCTCCATGGATGCACGGGATGCTGGATTGAAGACCGAGGGGCCAGGCACTGTTGAGACCACTCGGGGATTCAGGTATCTCCTGAGTAGATCTGTTCGAGGTGATAGAAATTTGGCAGTGTGATATTGCATATAATAAAGAATCTGAAAGTGTAGCTAGGCAACGCTTCTGGGAATACAGGAAAACTGTTCAACAAAATACAACAAAAGTGTCCTACCATGAGGTCAGAAAGCCCCGTGCCCTCTGTGCTGTCTTGGCAGTCTGAGTCGCGTCCCCTCCCTGAGCCTGGTCTTTCTCGTCTGAAAGCTGTGTATGTGGTGTGATTCAGATCTCAGGTCCCTTCAGATATTTGAAGGGAAGGTTTTCATCCGGCATCTTTAATAAACGAGCTGCCATTCAAATTGTAGGCATTGCCTTTTATTTATTCTTCCTGACACAGTCAACATCCCATAGAAAATAAGACTAAATGCCAGCTGGTGCCGCAGCTCACTTGGCTAATCCTCCGCCTGCAGTGCCAGCACCCCGGGTTCTAGTCCCGGTTGGGGCGCCGGGTTCTAGTCCTGGTTGCACCCCCTTCCAGTCCAGCTCTCTGCTGTGGCCCCGGAGTGCAGTGGAGTATGGCCCTGCACCCACATGGGAGACCAGGAGCAAGCACCTGGCTCCTGGCTTCGGATCGGCGCAGCGTGCCAGCTGTAGCAGCCATTTGGGGGGTGAACCAACAGAAAAGGAAGACCTTTCTCTCTGTCTCTCTCTCACTGTCTAACTCTGCCTGTCAAAAAAAAAAAAAAAAGAAAAAAAGAAAAAACTAAATGTTCATCATAGAAACCTCTTAATTTTTAAGTAGTTATAATTTTGTTCATTACTAAATAAAAATAGAAGCCCTCGCTCAATGTTTTCCCTTTGAAAGTTAAACTTGTTTCTGTAGCTCTTGGAGAGGAAAGGAGCATATTGAAGGCAATTAAAACATCACGGAGTCATATAGACAATGAAAGCAAAAGGCACGGGAGAGGTCAGAAGACAGGACCTCATTAAGGCACTCTTAAATTCCAAGATTAGAAGATTGTATTTTCCTTTATTCCTGATATTTCTATGGTTAATTTTACATCCTCTCAGTAAAATCTGTCTCCAGACTCAATACAGTTAAGGCCACAGGGCAGGGAAATGAATGAATGAATTGCTTGCTTTAAGAAACCCAAGTTCATTGCCAACTTTAAGTGCCAGCCTAGTTTTGGGACCCCTCACCAGTCCAGCCTCATGCAATAACTATACTTAATTTTCAACTTGTAAATTTGCATTCTTCTTCTTAAAAAGGCTCTTAAAGAGGCTAGGTGTTACACCTGGCAAAACCTAGAGATCTCCTAGTTTCTAGTGGACATTTTTAAAAAATAAATGCTGAAACAACTCTAGTTGCAAAAACTGTGAATGCAGCCAGGAAGTACTCCTACCTCTTTTTTTATTGACTTACAATTTTTTAACAGGCATGTACAAATCATACATGTTTAGAGAAGTACCACGTGAGGGTTTGATTCTTGTATTCATTGTGCAATGTCCCATCAGTGTAATATTTGTCTCCGGGAGCAGTTCACATTTGTTCCTGGTGAAAGCCTGCAGAATCCTGTCTTGTAGTTTGTTTCTGCCAAGAGAAACCTATTCGGTGGATTCACATGATCTGTAGTCACCTTGCTGCACAGTCAGACCCACCCTACGTCTCTCAGTCAGGAAGGTCTGGGACAGCCAGAGACCTGAAAAAGAGAAAATGAGAAGTAGACTTCCTGCTGCATTTTCCCTCTCGGCCAAGTTCTGGCCGCAGTCTTGTTTCACTCCCTTCACATTATTTCCTGGCTCTAAACAGTATGTATCGTCTTCCAGACATTTCTGTTCCAAGTCATGAATGTATGATGCATAGAGGGCAAGAGCAGTATCGAATCCAATGTCTGGTTTTCCAAAGAATCCAGAGCGGGCAAGGAGATGGGGCCTGCCTGAGTGGCTGGATCCTTACTTTTTAAAGGGTTTATTGTCACCTTGTCAAGCCTCATTCTCTCAGCCGTGTGTGTGTGTGTGTGTGTGTGTGAGCTTTGCATCACTGTAACAAAACTCCTGACCCAGGTGAAGAACAAGGAGGCTTATTTAGCTCACAGTTTTGGGGGCTCAGGGACATGGCACCTGCATCAGGTCAGTCCTAGGGAGGGGCTCACCGCAAATGCTGCATGGCAGTGGTGGGAGTGCATGTCGGAGCAAGTGTTTTATCTTGAACTGGGAGCAGAGAGGATGGAGGGCCCAGGTTTCCCCCCTTTTAACAACCCTTTTGTAAGAACTCAAGGGGCCACATGCCCTCAGTGACCCAAGGACATCCCACTCGGCCCCACCTGCCAAAACTCCCATCGCCTCTCCCATTAGTGCCACTCTGAGGACCAAGCCCGCAATCACAGCGGACCCTTGGGGAGCCTCAGGCCACACCCAAAGCAGAGCAGTGGGGCAGCAGACAAATGAGTTACACACTGGGTTGAGACATTTAATAAAGCTCTCCCTTAGGCTTATTGCGTTTTATTAAAAAAGATTTATTTATTTATTTGAGAGGCAGAGTTATAGACAGAGAAAGGGAGAGGCAGAGAGAAAGGTCTTCCATCCATTGGTTTACCTCCCAAATGGCTGCAACGGCCAGAGCTGGGCTGATCCAAAGCCAAGAGCCAGGAGCTTCTTCCAGGTCTCCCACATGGTTACAGCAGCCCAAATACTGAGCCATCTTCCACTGCTTTCCCAGGCCATTAGCAAAGAGCTAGATCGGAAGAGGAGCAGCCAAGACTCAAACCCGTGCCCATATGGGATGCTGGCATATGGTGCCCATATGGTGGAGGCTTAGCCTACTATGCGTCAGTGCCAGCCCCAGGTTTATTGCTTTTAGCTTAGATTTTAAGATAAATTATGTTCATAACATAATGTAGAGGCCACAGACTTTACTTAAATATAAAGGAGCAAAATGATATAGCAATTTAAGAGATAGGGCCTAGAGCTAGACTGCTAAAATTTCAGCTCTGCTACATACTGTGTTTCCTTGGGGAAATTATTCCCTTCTCCGTGCATACTTCCTTCTTCTATAAAGCAGAGATGATAATAGTGTGTGCCCAGTAGGACTGTGGCATTAGATGAATTGCTTCTTGCAAAGCCCTTAGCATAGTGATCTAGTTTGTCTTCTGTCAGTACTGGCTACAAACTTCAGGTTCTCCCTAGAGTTTGTAATGAGCTGACATTTCTTTGGATGGATCACTGGACTGGTTCTGGATGAAAATCGTTACACGCTGTACTAGGGGGCTTCAAAAATTTCATGGAGACATAAGTGTTGTGCAACCACCTGGGAAGCCTGCATCACATATTGGAGAGCCTGGTTTCAATCCTGGCTCTGGCTTCTGATTCCAGCTTCCTGCTAATGTGCACCCTGGGAGTCAGTGGTAGTGACTCATGTAGTTACATCTCTGACAGCCACGTGAGTGACCTCAACTGAGTTCACAGCCACTGAGCATTTGGGAAGTGAAACAGTAGATGGGAGGGTTGTGTGTGTGTGTGTGTGTGTGTGTGCATGCAGATGTGACCCTTTCTACCTGTCAAATTAAAAAAAATTAATGGAAAAAAGTTCATGGAAAACACACAGTATCTTTTATTTCCATATTCTGTGAGCTTTTTGAAGCCCCCTCGTATTTGTTAAAATGTGGAGATAGGGCATTTCACACAATAAATCAAATCGTGGGTAAAATTTGCCTTATTCTGCCATCTGCAGGGGAGGAGCCAGTTGTTTAAGTTTTTACTGGGAAAGCACTGGGCACACGCTGCTGGTCATTCCACAGCAGGGCGGCACCACCAGCCACAGAGCAGAGCTGTGTCAGGCAGGAAGCAGGCCTGTCCCGCCAGCCAAGTTGCTGCTTCTGGAAAAGTCATCCAGACCCAAGAGCTGATGTCAGCATCTCCCCCGACCAGGGCTTTTAAAATAATCTGGGGTGTTTCCCCTCCATGCTGGACATTCTCAGAAGCTGGCTAAGCACTCGGAGAAAGCATAACAGGAAAAGGCATGGGTATGGGAGGAAGTAGGAGAGAAGGTTCTGAAAGTGCTTAGAACCAGAGTGTGTATAAAAAGCTGGTGTTCTCTCTAATGAGAATAAACTGGACCCCTGAATGCTTTCGTGGCCAGTAAAGACGCAGTACTGAGACGGGATAACTGACATGTCTCTTAAGGTGAAGGAAGAGGCCTAACATTGCGTCAGCACCCATGTGGAATCAACACAGGGAACAGCCACTTCCAGTAGAAGCCATTCCTTAGCCAGACTCTCAGAGAGCCCTGCCTGTATTGAGGGAACGAATGCTACTGGAGCCACGTCTTCAATCGTGTTTATATGCAGGGGAGGAACAGAGGGAGGGCAGGAAAGAAAGGCGAGAGGAAAGTTTACAGGCAACTGCACGTGACATCCATGTGATTCTTTTTTAAACTTTTTAAAAGATTTATTTACTTATTTGAAAGACAGAGTTGGGGGGGGGGAGAAGGACAGAGGGAGGGAGGGCGGGAGGGAGGGGTCTTCCGTCCACTGGTTCACTCCCCAAATGGCAACAACAGCCAGAGCTGCACCGATCAAAAGCCAGGAGAAGGGAGCTTCTTCCAGGTCTTCCACGTGGGTGCAGGGGCCCAAGGACTTGGGCCATCTACTGCTTTCCCAAGCCATAGCAGAGAGCTGCATCGGAAGTGGAGCAGCCAGGACTCGAACTGACACCCTATGGGATGCCGGCATTGCAGGCGGTGGCTTTACCCACTATGCCATGGTATCGCCCTGACATCCATGTTATTCTACAGGGAGTCCTCAACTATACCTTTTGTTCCTAGAACTTCCCTTCAGTCCAGTTCATCAAAAATTATCCTTTCTTCCTATCAGCATCAAGATTGACTTTGCTTTAGTTCAAGCAGAAGGATCACGCTGAGTGAACAATCCTAAATGGTGAGATGAGCAGCGCTCAGTTGTAGAAAAGGATTTACTAAGAGCCTGGAGCAGGCATTTACCCTGGGGGCTAAGAAGCCCCTGTGCCGTGTCACATGTCCCATGTTTAGTTCCTGCCTCCATCTTCCTGCCAGTGACGACCCAGAGACAGCAACGATGACCCAGGTGAATGAGTACTTTCCAGCCATATGGGAGACTGGCTAGCGTTCCTGGATCTCTGCTTGGGCTGTTTGGCCCAATCCTGGCTGTTGTGTATATTGTCGAGTGAAACAATAGGAACTCTATCAATTTCTGCTCTGAGCTCTCTCTCTGTCTGTCTCTCTGCTTCAAAATAAAATAAATAAAAATATTTTCAACATAAAAGGTCTTGATCAGATGAGACAGGATCCTGAACTAGAGCAGTTTCTTGGTTTCTGATTTTGAATGAAAATATGTGTACAAGAAGGTATACTCAGGATGTGACTCCCAGCTGGTGCCTTCCATACTGGCTGTGTCCAAGGGCCATACCCCAGCTTCGTCCTCAGCAGCACTCCTCATCACCATCTCCCCTTGCCCACACATAGCTGTCAAGCCACTGCCATGCTTCATTTGTTTGGAAGAGCCAGGAGGGACCGCGTTGCCTTGATGTGCCTAGAGTTGTCTCCATTGCCTTACGTTGCTCCTTCCTGCTTGCTGCTGTGTAGTTGCTCCGGTCTGCCGCTGACTGGTCTGCTGGGATCAAGTACCATGAAGAGTCCATCCACGCTGCTTATGTCCATGTGATAGAGAACAGCAAACACTATATCTATATCGAGGTAAGTCCTCTTCATGTCATTGTTTTGAGAACCTGCCAGCCCATAGATACCATGCTGCAGGGTTCTAGAAGTAGGCACCTGCCACTTGTAAGAAGTGTGCGTTTGGATGGGACAGATGCTGGAGAAGCAGTGATTCGTATCACCCAAATCTTTAAATTTTTTTTTAATTTGAGGGAGAACGAGAGACTGACTGACTTCCATCTGCTGGCTTACTCCCTACATGATCACAATAATTGAGCCTGGGCCAGGCTTAAGCTGGTTCCAGGAACTCAGTCTAGGTCTCCTATGTGGGTGCCAGGGACTCAGCTAGTTGGGCCATCACCACTGCCTCCCAGGGTCTGCAATCGCAGGAAGCTGGAGTCAGGAGCCAGAGCTGGGTGTCAAGCCCAGGGTCTCTGATATGGGATACTGGCATCTTAACCAGCGTGTTAACTGGTAGGCCAAATAACTGCCCTTTTTTTGAATTCCCCAGAATATCTGAAGTTTACTCTGTATTGTCATTAACTCGGGATTCTAAGGGGAGTCTCCCAAATCCTTGGCATTAAATGTATCAACTCATTGTAGTATTATTGGCCAGAAGTACCCCATCATGGGTGTGTAAGTTTTGATTTGGCTGGGGTTGCAGAGTTTAAGTGTGAGCACGAGAACACAAGAGGTCAGTTGCTAAAATAGAAACCACTGGATGCTACTGATTTGGGGATATAGGAATGGGGAGAGTGCAGGGAAGAGTATGGGAAAGGAAGACATGAGAATGGTAAAGGCTGGTACCACCTTCTTAAATTCTGTATGATCTATTCACTACCAAGTATTTTAGATCAGAGTTATGTTCAGAGTCTATGAGAAAATCTGGGGATCCTGAGTTTAGTTTGGAAATCTTAATTACACTTCAAAGTGGATGTAAAAATAGCTCAGAGCACTTGGAAAACCATGAGAAAGTAAAAAATCACAGTAATGGAAAAAATAAGTCAGAGCATATAGCGGTTCCTTAATCTTTTCTTTTCTATCTAATAAAAAAAGTATGAACAGAGATGGGTAACTGGGGGACCTTTCTAGCCCTGTTTTCCTTCCTCTTGTGTCCTGGCCCTCTCCCCCTCCATGTGGTGCCAATTCCATTAAAGCAAACAAGGAAGAATTTCTTGATTTTGTAGCCTAGAGAAAGAGACACCCATGTAAAAATATTAGCAGCCTAAATTTAAGGTGGTATCTTCAACAGGATCACAGAATAGAAAAGAGGACATTAGTGCATAAAGTCTGGACTTTAATAAAATATTAGCATATATATATATATATATATATATATATGGATTATTTGAAAGGCAGAGTTAACAGAGAAGGGGACACAGAGCGAGAGGTCTTCCATTTGCTGATTCACTCCCCAAATGGCCTTAACAGTCAGGTCTGAGCCAGGTTGAAGCCAGGAGCCAGAAACTGCATCTGGGTCTTCCATGCTAGTGGCAGGAATGCAAAAACTTGAGCCATCATCTGCTGCTTCCCAGACACATCCGCAGGAAGCTCAATGAGAAGCAGAATAGCCGGGGCTCAAGCCAGCACTCTGATATGGGATATGCACTTAACCTGATGCACCACAGTGATTATTAATTATTAATTTTGATGATTATGCCATAGTAAGATGTTCAGGCTGGTTCATCTGTTGACCAGCACTATTTCCTTCATCTGGCTTTAGTAGCATTAATGTTAGCCTTCTTAGCTAGCTTAGCATCAAATGAAGTCAGTAATGCCCTGTGGGTGCACAGGTTGTGGACGTAGACCTGAGTGGTACTGGTCTCGTTGAAGTAAGTGTTTCCAAAAGAGAAGTAGGGACATGACATGTGGCTAGTACAGCTGCTGAACTCCTCTGTAATAAGAATTCAGAAACAAAAACACATGGTTTTGTTGCTTGTTAGATGCCTGGAGGGAAACCACATTCTTAGGACGTTTCTACACCACGTCTTCCTGTAAGAGGGTCCCTTCCGTAGGCCCTTTACAGATAAATGCAACCAGGTTGAGTAAGAACCTGGAGGGTCGCACAAATGACTGTACTGCAGAGGGCTGGCAAGCACATTCTGAGTCCTGAGCTTCCTTATCTCTGTTCTCTGAGTGATTAGCAAATGCTACTTTTTAATGATTGCCCTTATAAAATACAGATGCACCATAGCAGTCTGCATTCTCTGTGAACATGCACGTTTCTCACCCACCTTACAACATTCCTTTATGTAGCAGCTTGTGCACTATTGATATGATAATGTTATTCTTCATTGTCCAGAAATAGTTTTAAAGAATATCTTATAAATTTATGGATAGTAGGAGTACTTTGAGAAAAAAGAAAATATTCCCATTTTTTTCATTTTATTATTTTATTTGCATATAGGCAACATACTTGCAAAAGAGATTTGGAACTGCTTAAAATAGAAGTTCAGGGATAATAAGAAATTCATACATACCAGCCAGGTTGAAAGCAGATACTAGGAAATAATGGAAAAAGGGTGGAAAACATTTAAGCAGGCTTCTGCCATCTGCCCTGTGAAAAAGTGAACCTAGCATAAAAAAGCATGTTTGCCAATAGAGATTTTTTTTAAACTTTTGTGTAAATTTTATTAAATTGAAAGGCAGAGTAACAGAGCAAGAGAGAGAGAGAAAAACAGATTTGGTTCACTCCCCAAATGCTGCAACTTTCAGACCTGGTCCAGGCTGACGCCATCCATGTCTCCCACATGAGTGACAGGAGCCCAGATACGTGAACCATCACCTGCTGCCTCCCAGGGTGTGCATTAGCAGGATGCTGTTTTGGAAGCAAAGCGAGGTCTTGAACCCAAGCACTACCATATGGGATCCCAAGCCGTGGCTTTACCACTGCACCACAATGCCTGCTGCTAGATTTTAAAGTCATAGGTGTTTAGACAATGTCAGAATCTCAAAAACAGACAAGCAAATCGGCACCTAGTTACCCTCTTGATTAAATTTGGAATGTTCCTGGCATTCCGAGACCGTGTAGAAAATCACCCACAGCGAAGTGCAAGGTGAGATAATACTGTGTCCTTCCGCTTGACTCCACTTGGGTATGACGTGACCCAGAAGTGCGGGAGACCCAGAGTGAGATGAATCTTCCTGGATCCTGTGTCTTGGACCTTCTGTGTGATGTCAGAGACCAGGATGGGGCTGCTGGTGGAGCATTTCTCCAGAACGCCTGTGCAGGGTTTGCTATTCACCATGTCTTCCTCATGTCCTTGTTCCTAAGAAAAGAAAGCCTTATGTAGTTGTGCTGTTTGTCTCTCCTAGAACCAGTTTTTCATAAGCTGTGCTGATGACAAAGTTGTGTTCAACAAGGTGGGCGATGCCATTGCCCAGCGGATCCTGAAAGCCCACAGGTAGTGTTTGGGGCCCTCTGGTGGGGGTTCCTCCTGCACTGCTCTTGTATCTGCCCCTAGCCCGACGTGAAGGCCCGTTTTTAACATGCAGCGTTTCCTCACCGGCTTGCCTTTGGTGCAGCCGACAGTAGGTTGTTGGTTCTTTTGAATCCAAGCCAGTTGCTAAGCATTTCTGGGTCCCTTTTTGAAGGAATCTAAGTTCTTCCAGGGCACAATCATTTTTTCCTGGCCAGACTCTTTCCCACGCATGAGGTTTGTGATTTGATTTATTTAATGGCAGACAGTGAGCTGTGTTCACTTAAAAAACAAAGCCAAATAGACATAATATTTTTCCATGGGTTATATTTAAATCCTTGTTACCAGCTGCCTCATTTCTTCAGCTCATGGGATCATTCAATAACAGTTTCATTGAGATGAAATTCACTTGGTATACAGTCTGTCCACTGAAACCCCGGACACCATTGATTCTAGTTAGTATACTCACAGAGGTGTGCAGCATGCCTGCCTGATCAATTTTAGAGTGTTTGCATCACCCCAGGAAGATAACCCCATACCCAGAAGCAGTCATTACCCACTCCCTCCTTCCCTTAGCCTCTAGTAAGTGCTAATCTACTTTCTTTTTCTGTAGACTTGCCCAGGAGTGTGCATTTCATGTAAATGAAATCATGCAATATGTGGTCTTTTACAATTGACTTTTCTCACTTAGCCTATTTTGAATGTTATAGAATGTTCAGCATTTTGAGTCTTTTAGTAACTAGACAATTTTCTATCACATGGGAACACCACATTTGGTTTAATTCTTCATCAGTTGCCGGACATTTGGGTTGTCTCCACTTTGGGCCATTATGAGTAATGCTGTTATAAACATCCTGTGCTAGTTTTTCTGCAGACATGTTTTCATTCCTCTTGGGGTGAAATTACTGGGTCACAGGCTAACTCTGTGCTTAACACATTGAGGAACATACAGATTGTTCCAAAAACAGCTACCCCATTTTACATTCCCATCGTATATGAGAGCTGCAATTTTACTCTATCAGTGCCATTACTTATTGCTGTGTGTCTCTGTGTGTTATTTATTATCGTCACTCTAGTAGGTATAGATGGTAACATTGTGTGGTTTTTGATTTGAGTTTACCTAATGACAAATAATGTTGAACATATTTTTGTGTGCTTATTGGCCATTCATATATTACTGGGAAGAAATAATCTATTGGATTACTTGACTGTTTATTGTTGAATTTTAAGAGTTCTTTATATATTCTGGATACAAGTCTCATATCAGATATATGGTTTGCAAGAATTTTCTCTCATTCAGTGGGTTATATTTTATTTTCTTGATGGAATCCTCGGAAATACAACAATTTCTAATTGTGACAAAGCCCAATCCACTTTTTCTTTCATCATCTGCGCTTTTAGTGTCATATCTAAAACATTGCTGCCTGATCTAGTATCATGAAGATTTATACCTATTTTCTTCTAAGAATTGTGTAGTTTTAGCTCTTATATTTAAGTCTTTGGTTCATTTTTTTATATGGTATGAGTTAGGGATCCATTCTTTTGCATGTGGGTACACTTGTCCCACACAGTTTGTTGAGAGAGCTATGCTTTCCCTACTGCGTGGTCTTAGCACCTGGGACAACCTCCTTTTATTTCCTTTTATGACTAAGTTGAACTTTATGCAAAAGTAGCAAAATAAACCATTATAAATAAACCATTACCCTTTATTATTTCAAGTCATTGAATAAATGCAGCTCAGAATAAGTCCTTACATCAGGGGACTTCAAAGAGAAAATAAAAATGCATAATACAAAAATACTATGCATGGATTTCAATTTTTTTCACCAAAATAAACTTTTTTTTGACAGGCACAGTTAGACAGAGAGAGAGAGAGAGACAGAGAGAAAGGTCTTCCTTTGCCATTGGTTCACCCCTCAAATGGCCGCTAAGGCTGGCGCGTTGTGGCCTGCACACTGTGCCTATCCGAAGCCAGGAGCCAGGTGCTTCCTCCTGGTCTCCCATGCGGGTGCAGGGCCCAAGCACTTGGGCCATCCTCCACTGCACTCCCGGGCCACAGCAGAGAGCTGAACTGGAAGAGGAGCAACCAGGACAGAATCCGGCGCCCCAACCGGACTAGAACCCTGGGTGCCAGCGCCGCAGGTGGAGGATTAGCCAAGTGAGCCACGGTGCCAGCATAAACTTTCTTTTGAGTTCCATTTTCCCATAAATGTTTGAAGTACTCACTTACAACTTTGGGAATTAAGACGGTTTTAATTTCTAATGTCATGTGGTAATTTTTTTTTAAAAGATTCATTTATTTATTTGAAAGTCACAGTTACAGACAGCAAGAGGCAGGGACAGAGAGAGAGATGTCTTCTATCTGCTGGTTCATTCCCCAAATGACCACAATGGCCAGAGCTGCGCCGATCCAAAGCCAGGAGCCTGGAGCTTCCTTGAGGTCTCCCACATGGGTGCAGGGGCCCAAGAACTTGGCCCATCTTCCACTGCCCTCCCAGGCCAGAGCAGAGAGCTAGATTGGAAGTGGAGCAACTGGGACTCGAACTGACGCCCATATGGGATGCCAGCACTGCAGGCGGCAGTTTTACCCACTATACCATAGCGCCGGCCCCTCTCATGCACTTTTAAAATAAATTGATCAGAGGATCTGTTTCAGAGATGACTTAAAAACAGTTTTATTTACATTTAAACATATCCACACATACACAGATTTCTTGTAGCCTCACCAGTTCTCCAGTTCTCTGGAGTAATTTGCACACTATCTGTCTCTTTTTGTCATCTCTTGCATTTCATGACTGCAGGTGTGTCTGCATTATCTGTGAAGCAATTTGGCAAAAGAGAAAAATAGTTTTTCCATAAAGTTAAGTCACAGCCCTACACTGACAAGTGAGCTCATCAGATGCGTCAGTGAATCATGAATTTTGTTACTGTGATCAGCTAATAAGGAGGGTAGGGGGGACCTTGACTTCACCCCCCCTCCAATTATTAATAGGAGTTGCTTTTAAGTGTTTGGGAACCTGAAAATATTTTGCTTACTAAATTTGCCTTTAAAAATCTGAACTTCTAAAATCATGAGATCTGGTTAATGGTTAAGACATTAGTTAAGGTGGCTGTGTCCCATATTGTAGTGTCTGGGTTCAATAACTTCCTTTGGCTTCCGACTCCAGCGTCCTGCAGTACAGACTCGGAGGCAGCAGTCATAGCTCTAGTGACTGTGTTTCTGACATGAGTGTGGGAGACCGGAACTGAGTTCCTGGCCCCTGGCTTTGGTCTTGACCCAGCCCCAGACATTTCGGAGCATTTGAGGAATGGACCATAAGGTGGAAGTGCTCGCCTTCCCTCTCTCTATCTCCCCCTGCCCCTTCCGTCGCTCTCTCAGAATAAATCAATTCATAAATTTGTAAAATATAAAATCCATACAATCATAGCATGTTAGGGCTGGAAGGGTAGGGTCTGATCGACAATTCGTCGTGGTCCCCTGAGCTGCTTCTAAGAGGAAGGAGGAGGCTGACAAGACAGCGTCTGCTGTACATGATCTTAGGCTGTGAGGTTCCCAGGGCACATTAATGACTGGCAATTTCAAACTAACTTTGTAGAAAATGGGAAATGAGATCATTAAACTTAAAATTAATTATGTGTCCTTGGGCTCTGATTTCTCAATAGTCTCGTTCAGACTTCCAGCGGTTACACACATGTGCCATGGCAAACGTGTTTTACCTTTTCTCATTCCTTGAACTGCACACTAGCGTTCGTCTCCTGGGTTACTTCCACTTCAAATCCTGAGCTTGTGTTCTTAGGCAAGGTCAAGGCTAACAACCCTGCATTCAGGAGGGGCCCTGAGGTGCATCTGCAAGTCTGCACCCTCCCCCTTCATAGACGGCTCTGCTCTCCACCCTTCAGGCTCCAAGCCTTCCTGCCAAAGTCACGTTCTTAGCAACATGTATGTTTTTGGCTGTTGGAAAAAAGAATAAAATACAGCCCCAAAGCAGATGGTGGGAAAAGGCATTCAGCAGTCGGGCGGGTCTGACCAGGGAACACAGGCCCTCTTCCCGGTCCTTCCCACCCTGGAGAGCGCGGTCTTTAAATTGCCAACTCCCTCAGCTGGGCCGAGTCTTTATTTTTCTGCCAACGCTGGAATCCAGCCTCACACCAGTTCCCTCAGCAATTTCTCTGCTCCCCTCACTTCTGGTTGCTTCTCAGCAACCATAATTCTTCACAGAAACATGCTTTTGCAGAGCTCCGTGTTCTGATCATGACCTAGAGCCTCAGACGAGTGTTCATGCCTCGCCAAACAGAGCATCTGGGAAGTCATGATGGGAACAAAATGTCTGCTCTCATCAGTAGAACTGTCTCTGAGTTGAGGCCCACTCCCATCCCACAGGAGGACCTGTCTTTGACAACCCAAACATTGGAGATGGAGATCAGGGAGAAGGAATCAGAACGCAGTCCAAAACTTACTGGTTTACCCTGAGTTTGAATAAGCTCAAAGATAGACTCTGGGCAGAAGCATTTGGAAACACAGTGTGCCTTGGGCAAACGGTTTCTGAGGATGATCTTGGATCTTTGCATACAGAAACCTGACAGAATCAATTTTCTGACTTTAGAAAGTCAGGAAGTGATGGGGTACATTTTATACTCTTCTTGCCAAAAAGTTGACACACGAATGGAAGCAGTCTCTCTGTATTTTACTATTAAAGTGCATTTGAAAAATACACCACTAGATGCCAGTTCAGATGCCCACGCGCCACATCAGAGTGCCCGGGTTCAGTCTCAGCTTCGGCTCTTGAGTCCAGGTTCCTGCTAGTGCAGACTGTCAGAGGTGATGGTAGTGGCTTAAGTTGTCACTCACGGGAGAAACCTGGATTGAGTTTCCTGTTTCTGGCTCTGGCCCTAGCCCATCCCCAGTTTTTATGGGCATTTGGAATGTGAACCAGCTCATGGGAGCTCTGTCTGTTCGTCAGTCTGTTGTCTGTCTCTCAAAGAAAAGAAAAAGAAAGGAAAACAAAGAAAAATACAGTTTGCATTTGAAACTGCAAATTTGTAAACTGCTCAAACCCTTCGTGCTTCTTATATCATTTGCCCATAAGCGGGTGGAATGGGGACAGTCCCCTGCTGGGAAATCTGAAATTATTGAGGGACCAACATGTCTGCATATGAGGGCTCTCTCCAGGCTTTTTGAATAGTTCAGTTTGTTCTGACTGTTTCTTCACTAACAAAGAGAATACTAATATCTTGCCTTACCCAGCTCACATGACAGTTTGTAAATTGTAAAGAACCAGTTCATGTAAGAAATTATTCTAGCATGTCCAGCATATTCATCATATGAAAATACTCTGCTCACTTTAATGCAAGCAAGGATAAAGAAGAATGACATGCAGATCAGCCATTTGAGAATTCCTATTTATGTTAGAAACAGAAATGTGTTCCTTAAGGTGATGCTTAAGTTTAAATTCCTTACCTTTGTTATTGGATGGCTATTGCTGGATAAGAAAGACAGGTGTGGGCAGCTGGTTGGTTAAGACACTTCCATCTGGGGGTGCCCTGACAAAAACCTGTTCATGACTCCTCCTTGGAATCAGAGTTTGGATTCCTTATTGGTGATCTCATAACACTCTCCACAAAATACTCAATATAATAAACTGTATCCTGAAGCATAATGTGAATTCAGTTCTGTTGTATTTTCATTTTAGGCTCTACTTGCTTTGTTGTTCTTAGAAGGTATGCAGGCTTCTAATTGAAAGCACTGGTTGTTGATTGACTAGGAAATGTAACCAAATAGTCGTTAAGCCTTTCCACATCGTAGGTTCTTTACCTGTGTTACTTCATTCTGTCTTTATATCAACTTTTGGGGTTGGATGGGTAAACACCTCCAATCTAAGGCTGTCACAACTGGCACCTCATTGGTTCAGCCTGTGGTGATGATGTTCTTGCTGGAAGAGCCTTGGGGTGACACAGAGTGTCAGAAAGTAGGAGACAGGGAACACCCCTCTGTCTCTGTGTCTCTCCTTATGAAGTCACCAGGATTTGATAATGGGAACCCTAACACCCTAACCCAATCCACCCACTCCTCAAAGGCTCTGCCTCTGAACATCAAAATCGGATTAAGTTTCCACTGTCTTGGTAACATCAATCTAAGACTTTGAGGGACCAAACTCCTAACCTTGGGGGGACAGCTCTGCAAACAAGTCATTCAGCTGTTGACGATGGGACTGGGACTCAAACCTTGTCATCAGGACTGGTGCTCCCACCACCAAGCTCCTCTCGTTTCAAGGGAAGTGGAGACGTTCTACTGTTAAACCTCCCAAAACTCTGTGAGATGCTGTGAAGTAAACAACAACAGCAACAAAAGTCAGATGAATGCTCTATTTTTTAAAGTAATTGCTTGATAGATAAAAAAGAATTGGGCTTAGAAAAAAGTCTAGATCCTATAATTACCATATCCTGTAATTTTGTACCAAGCTGAAAAGACATAATGGTCTTGCTTTAGAAGTGATACCTTCAAGAAACTTACACAGTGGTTTATAATAAAAAGAATAGAAAACATTTTAAGTGTGCCAGTTGCCAATTTACATTTTTTCTTGTGGGATAAATTCCATGCTCTATAAAATTCCTGGAAAAGAGGTTACATTGGGAGCACAGATGACAACAGACCATGGTAGAAGAACTTTTGATTTAGATCATTTAATTGCTTTTATTCTCTTCCAAAAATTGTATGAGTGGTCATCTCAGCAGAGACAGAGAAAGATTAGCCCGGGACAAGGGCCAGCAATCATTCTCAGCCCAAGCATGCACCCTGGCAGACAGAGGATAGAATGGAGAGACCTTTTTAAAAAGAGAGAGAATGAAAAAGGCAGGGCCTTGGCAAGAGCAGTTTATGAAAGAGTTTTGTAGAATTTAGGGGCTACTAAGGGGTGTGCCTGTCAAACCAAGGTTCTCAACTCTAAGGTGAAGTCTAAGTGCTGGCAGGCTGGGCTGATCCTCAGCATAATTCTTATGTTTGAAAACTTGTCTTTTTCAAAAGATAAGCAATGAAAAAAACTGTGTGTGTGTTAATGCAAAAATATATATTATATGCTATCTCTAAAGTCACACATACAATAGGTAACATTGGTGCTAAATAGAGCCAGCATTTCTAGTGCACTGCACTGATTTTAATCAACTCTGTCATGCATGGTTGAGAAAATTGAAGCCGAGAAGAAACATATTGTATTTTAAAAGGTTTTTTAAACACACAGTAAAAAGGACTATGTCTCAAACCAGCAAGAGGCTATAGATCCGATTCCAAAATCACTGATAACCACCATAGATCATTGTTCTTCCTACATATGCATGTGCATGCACGTGCACAGACACACACACACACACACACACACACACACACACACACACACACAGAGATGCAAACTAACACTAAGCCCCAACCACAGTTCTTATTTCTTCTTGTGTTTACTGCTGCAAAATGCATAGCAGTGGGAGGATTTCAAAGCAGCTCTGGAAGTTTACAGTGATGATCTGGGATGCACAAATCCCAAACTCAGCACACAGTGTCTCAGCACTAGGAAATCACATTGAGCTTCCTCGGTGCTTTCTCGGAGACCCTGAGGCCCATTGTGAATGGACCCCGCTCGGGTGAAGGAGGAGGCAGTTTGCGGGAGAGAAGAACAAGAAGGGGAATGCAGAGGCAGCCACCGCTCCCACCCACCCACATGGGCTTCCTGCCATTGTGTCTCTTTCTTCTTCTTCTTATTTTTTTGATAATTTATTATATAGTTATCGTAAACTGCCACCAAAGGTTTTTAATTAATGTATTATTTGCTTTTATTTAAGGATAGTGGAGACAGAGATCTTCACCCATAGGTTGATTGCTCCCAGTAGCCAGCACTGGGTAAGACTGAAGCCAGGAGCCTTGAACTCAATCTGGGTCACCCACGTGGGTGTCAGGGACTCAACTAGTTGAACCACCATTGCCTGCTGCCTCCCAGGGTCTGCTTCAGCAGGAAGCTGGATTTGGAAGCAAAGGTGGGACTCACACCCAGGTATTTCAGTGTTGGATGCAGGTATCCCAAGTGGCATTTTAACTACTGTGTCAAAATCCCACCCCGGTATCCTGCTTTTAAAGGTACAAGCAACATTACAGCACTCAGAAAACTTAAAAATATTCATTTTACAATTCCTTACTCTTGGCTGGCACCGTGGCTCACTAGGCTAATCCTCCGCCTGTGGCACCAGCACCCCAGGTTCTAGTCCTGGTAGGGGCACTGGATTCTGTCCCGGTTGCTCCTCTTCCAGTCCAGCTCTCTGCTGTGGCCCGGGAAGGCAGTGGAGGATGGCCCAGGTGCTTGGGCCCTGCACCCACATGGGAGACCAAGAGGAAGCACCCGGCTCCTGGCTTCGGATCGGCACAGTGTGCCAGCCGTAGCAGCAATTTGGGGGGTGAACCAATGGAAGGAAGACCTTTCTCTCTGTCTCTCTCTCTTATTGTCTAACTCTGCCTGTCTAAAAGAAAAATCACATACTCTTACCTCTCTGAAAAATTCACTTTTTATTTTTATATGTCCATTTTTCCCCATGTTAGTGTGTCTTTGGATTAATTTATTTGAAAGGCAGAGTGAAAGATAGATCTTGCATCCACTCCCCGAGGGGCTGCAGCAGCTGGAGCTCTGCCAGGAACTCTATCCAGGTCTCCTACCTGCGTGGCAGGGGCCCAAGCACTTGAGCCATCTTCCCCTGCCTTCCAGGTTCATTAGCAGGGAGCTGGATCTGAAGTGGCACAGCTGGGACTCCAACCAGTGCTCCAGTGTGTGATGCTGGCCTTGCAAGCGGTAGCTTACTCCACTGCACCAGCATGCAGTGGTGCATTGTAACTTGTTTTCTGCTGCATTGTAACTTGTTTTCTTTTCCTGTAACCTACTAAGTTCTAGCTCACATCCCATTTCCACCCAATAAGGATAAATTTAATTAGGCACTTTCTGATAAATATAGCCTGATCCATTAATTTCTCATGATTTTTTTTCTGTATCAGGGTGCTACCACTGCCACCCTTTGTCCCCACATCCCCTTCTGTGATATAGGTGCTAAGGGGCACTGGGGCTTTGGGAAGGGGCTTGCTGATCTTAGTATTACTCTCCCAGGCCTGGTTTGGCATCTGCTTTAATGTAACTTAGGGGCTTCTGCCTGCTTCTTCCACAGCTGCCTTTCTGCCGTATCTCCTGTGTGCTGTCACATCCCCTGGGCTGGTAGTCGCACTTTCCAGGTCTCTCTGCGGTTCACAGGGGAGCAAGTCTCACATCCTCACAGCTCTCACAGCCTCACATTTAAAAGGGGTTGCTGTTTTCCCTGGTATCCAGCTTGAGGTTGGTGGACACAATCCCTGCCTTGCATCCTAGTTTGATGCTTTTGCATGACTGCCTCAGGTCGGAGAATCTCCACTTGGTCACATCTAAGAAGGGGACATCTGTGTGCCCTGCTTCCCACCCTGGGGTCAATGCCTGCGTTGTATCTTCAGGCACAGGGCAGAGGACCTTAACACATGGGAGGGGTAAATCACCTGAGTGTTTCATAGAACCAACCTGCAGCATTTCTATTGTTTTAAAATTATAACTGTACTGGGGCCAGTTTAACATGGGACCCCAGCATTTTTGTTTCGAAGCCATCACAATTATCCTTTTTAGTGGCTGAACAATGATCATTCCATTGAGTGGCTGTAGCATACAATGCTGTTAGCCATTCCTCAGTTGTTGGACATTATTTCCAGTTTTTAGCTATCTCACTTATTACTGTCATAAGATTCTATGAATTTTGAAAAGAAAACATTTTAACAAGAGGCCTGAGAATGCAGTTTTATAAAATGGTTCTGAACTCCAGTGGGTAAAGCAATTGCCTGCTTGATCAGTAATTACGTGGCTTGGTGCCCATCACTTCTTGTCTTGCTTTGAAGACTGTAAACAATTTTGCACTTGCGGGACTCGGGTTCTCGCCCCAAAAGGATTACTATCATTTGCACAAATCTAGTGATGTGAGAATGTGGTGTGAGAGAAGGGGATTAGAATCCTCAATGGCTGAGAACTGATGTCTTTGTGGATTTGATCAAGGAGGCAGATGGAACACACTGCCACAGAATTGTCTCTTCATTGGCTGACATTCAATTGCAATTTATGGTTTGAAATTCCAGAGCCTGTTTTTGCACAGCAGTGGGAATGTAAGTCATTTCTGCCAGTTTGCTGTACATGGTTTAAAATGTCCATCATTTTGGAGTTAGAAATGTGCTAGGGGACCCCAATACAATCCCAGCAAGGTGGCATGTACCAAGCCATCTCACTGGCCCAAGTGATCAATTTCAGTTCACAATTGATCACACTGATAGGTCTAAGAGTCAAAGGGATCACACAAACAAGACTAGTGACTGCTAATACTAACAGATAGAACTAAAAAAGGGAGAGACTGATCCAACATGGGAAGTAGGATACACAGCAGACTCAGAATGGCAGATATCCTAATAAATCACTCTGGCCTCAGAATCAGCCCTTAAGGCATTAGGATCTGGCTCAAGAACCCATGAGAGTATTTTAGGCATGGAAAGCCAAGACACTCTGGAAAAAAAAAAAAAGAAGAAGAAGACATAAATGAAAGATCTCTGCGAGTGAGATCCCAGTGGAAGGAACAGGGCCACCAAAGAAGGAGGTACCTTTCTCCGAAGGGAGGAGAGAACCTCCACTTTGACTATGACCCTGTCAGAACAAGATCCAAGTTGGCAAACCCTAAAGGCTTCCATAGCCTCAGCAACTCATGACTATAGCCTAGGGAGATTACTGACGCCATAAACAAGAGTGTCAAATTGTTAAATCAACAACAGTAGTCACTGTGTACTTACGGCCCATGTGGATCTGTCCTTAATGTGTTATCCAATATGAAGTAATGCAATAACTAGTACTGAAACAGTATTTTTACACCTTGTGTCTCTGTGCGGGTGCAAACTGACAAAATCTTTACTTAGAATATACTGAATCGATCTTCTGTATATAAAGATAATTGAAAATGATTAAAAAAATTGGAAGTTGCATAAAAAATCAATTTAAAAAAAATCATGTAGGATCTCTGTCCTTAATCTGCTGTACAATGTGATTTAATGCTATAACTAGTACTCAAAGAGTATATTTCACTCTGTGATGCTATGTGAGGGCAAATGGTTTAAAATCTTTACTTAACACATACTAAACTGAGCTCCTGTATACAAAGAGAATTGAAAATGAATCTGGATGTGAATGAAAGGGGAGAGGGAGTGGGTAAGGGGGGAGGGTAGTGGGGGGAGGGAAGGTATGGGTGGGGAAGCCATTGTAATCCACAAGTTGTACCTTGGAAATTTATATTCTAAATAAAAGTTAAAAAAAATGTCCATCATTCAGGATATTGCAGAACTGCTGCATTGTAACATAGCAAAGGCTTCAGTATGAAGCTGAGAGAGTCTTTAAGGCATCAAAAATGTGAATATTCTGGATTCTGCAAACCAGAATTTGCAAGAATGCATTATAGTGTTTATAGGACATTTCTCAATGTCCTACATAAGAGATTGGCATTTTGAAGTCATTTTTGCTTTCAAAAAGCACAAGGATAAAATGAACCTCCTCTTACAAACATCACACAAAGGTTTGGTGTCCAAAGTGAGCAATTTTACTTTCAAGAGTTTTCTAACATATCTGAAAAATGACTTAGGTGGCTAAGCATAAATATCATAATATTTTATTTTGAATAGCAAAAAGTCTAGAAATAACTTACATGCCTTTCAGAAAAGATGTGGTTAATTTTTTAAGGTGTATTTGAAATGCAGAGTGACAGAGAGGTATACAGAGAGAGAGGGAGGGAGAGAGAGAAAGAGAGAGGGAGGGAGGGAATGAGAATCTTCCATTCACTGCTTCACTCCCCAGATGGCCCAACAACCAAATCTAGACCAGGCCAAAGCCATACTGGCCTTCCACACGGGTGACAGGGGCACCACCATCTGCTGCCTTTCCAGGCATGTTCGCAGGCTGCGGCATCAGAAGTGGAGGAGCTGGGAGTCTTAACTGGCACTGTTGTGGGGTGTTCGCATCACAAGTGGTACTTAACCCACTGAGCCACTGTGCCAGTCCCAAAGAGCTTGTTTGCATGTGAAGATACAGATCCGTGATAGAATGCTGTGTCCCTGTTGTTACAAATGAGTCACTCTTTATGTTCTGATGTGGAAGGATTTCCAGGATTTACTGTTAAGATAAAAAAAAAAAAAAGCAAAATAAATAAATAAATAAAAGCATTCAAAAAAGTATTTGTAGATTCTGACATTGTGTAGAAGGAAAGAACACATATATATGCTTATAAATTCACAGGCTATTTCTAAAGGAACCTGGATAAAACTGGGAACGGGCTTGGCCTTGGGGATGGTGAACAGGGCCTGGGAACAGCGGAGTGAAGGAGGGTCTTTTATCACTCTCTGAGTTAGCGTCTTTTGCCTCTTAAACTTTGTACTATGGGTGTATGTTACCTGTCAGAACGTGTAGTTGATTTGGTGGTTCCTCCAAATGCTAAACCTAGAATGACCATGTGACTCAACAATCCCAGTCCTGAGTAGAATAACTGAAACCAGGGACTCAGACAGACACCAGATGACAGTATTATTCACAGTTGCCAAAAGGTGGGAACAACCCAAGTGCCCACCCAAGAGGACACTTGTATACCTACCATGGAATGTCTATAAACCATGATAAGGAAGAGAATTCTAACACATGCTACAACATGGATAAACCTTGAAGATGTTGTGCTAAGTGAAATAAGAGACACACAAAAGGACAAATACCGTAGGATTCTGCTTGCATGCAAGGTCTAGAACAGGAAGTAGACTAGAGGTTACCAGTGTCTGCTGTGAGGGGAAATAGGGTCATTATCACTTAATAGTCCTGGAGTTTCTGGTTGGGATGAGGAAAATATTTAAGATATAGATAGTTGAGATGGTTGCCCAACATTGTGAATGTAATTAATGCCACACAATTGTATACTTAAAAACTATGAAAATACTAATTTTATATACATGTATTTCACCACTGAAAGAATCAACAAAATAGAATTTAAAGAAAAGAGTCTTGTGCCGCTTAACTTCTTCCCTCCCAGAGGCTTCTCCAGAAGGGAGCATTCTTCCTGCCTGATCCTGTTCTCCCTGAGCACGTAACACTGAGTGCGTCCTGTGTGCAAGGGTCCCATATTAGGCACTGCCAAAAATAGAAAGATATGTAGGCATGTGGCCCATGTTTCCAAGGAGCTTTGCACACAGCCTATGTGGCCCATGTTTCAAAGGAGCTTTGCACACAGCCTAGGCAGCAGCTGTGTGTGTCAGCAATTGAGGAAAGCAGGAAGGGGACTGAGCAGAGGTTCAGCCATGGGCCTTGGGGGTGCACAGGCAGCAGTAACCCGATTTTGATGGGAAGGTCCGGGATGGTTTGACAGAGGAAGTCCCCTTTCAGGAAGAAGTAGGATTCCTTAGAGGCTGAGAGCGGATGAGCCGAGCTTCTTTGCTAAGGGCAGCAGCCTCCAGTCACAGGGAAGGGGCTCCGGAGGATCCTAGTGGAAGACGAGTCTGTAGAGGCAGTTGAAGCTAAATGGCGTCCGTTGTTGAGTGTCTGATATAATTCGTTAGAACTTCTGAATTCTGGCTGTGGGGGAGTAGCTTAGATATTCTTTCTATTTGTTTCCAACAGCCTGTTTACCATTTAGGGATATGAGCCTTCCACCCTTATCAAGCAGAGAACTTGAACAAGTTTACATTTTTTTGTTTTCTTTCCAACTCAAACTGTGTTTGCCATCTAGTGATTAATCCGTGCCATTACAACAACCTACTTAGGCTTTGCTTCTCAGCGCTGAGCCAAGCTCACAGGACTCCAGATTCCATTCTGTTGGCAGTCACTTCTGCACTGAGCTTCGCTTGCCATATGTCTGGATTCTGTACGTTGACATTCAGAGACATGAGTAATGAAATCTGATCCCTCAGAGAGTACTAATGATATTCACATGAAAGAAAAAATGAGTTTTTGAAATTAAGTCTTAGGAAAATTTCAAGAAGGACCAAACTGGATGAGTAACCGGTAGCAACATCTTCGCGTGACTCTCGACCTCTGATTTACTAGTGAGACTGGTTGACTACAGTGGATACCACCGCCATTCCCAGGCTCTTTCTTCTTCCTGTGTATCCTGTGTATTGTGTTAAATGGAGACAAAGACTTGAGCAGTTTTCATTCCATATAAGTACCACCTATTTAGACACATTTATCCAAAGGTCTGACTTTAGGTGTGCAGTCAACATTGGAAGCTATAGTTTCTTTATTTTTGTGGTGATATCATTAAGTAAAATTCCTTTTCCTTAGAAGGTTGTCATTAACCAGTTGGGATGGTCGGCAGGGAAATACTGTATTAAATGCTCAGGAGATTTAAAAATAAATATCAGTCACGCAGAATTCATAAAAGGCCCACGGTAATATTTTGAAGGAGATCTCACAGTTTCTAATCAATAATATTAGACGTCTATATTGGAAAGTGTACTGAATCCACTGTATCTTTGTGTCTCTGAGATCTAGACTGTGTTACCCATCAGTTGTGAGCTCTGTGCCTATTTGTTGCCTTCTAAGTGAGGTACTATGGTTATAGTGTGTTATACACATAACTGATATGATAATATCTTTTCCTAACTTTGTGATAATCCGTTTTCCCTCTCCACTTCCATGGCATCCAGGCAAGGCTTTTTTCAAACAAAGGATTATGCTGTAGAGATAGCGAGTACCGTTCCCACCTTCCTGCCAAGTTCAGATGAATGCTCAGGTTATGCTTTGACAGCCTGGGTGACACAGTCTGGCCTCCAACTCGGCAGCACCCCCCAAGCCCTGAAACATGATAGACTATATCATGAGAAGCCACTCACTCAATCTCTAAAACCTTGTGAGCTGCTCGACTGTCATTTTCAGCTGCTACTGGATCTGTTTGTGGTGAATGTCTTTGCGTCTGACTTTTGCAGGGAGAGCCGGAGGTACCGAGTGTACGTTGTGATACCACTTCTGCCAGGATTTGAAGGAGACATCTCCACTGGCGGAGGAAATGCTCTGCAGGCCATAATGCACTTCAACTACAGGTGCCAAAAGTCTCAGTTGTCTGTTGGGGCTTCCAATGAGCTGTGCACGGGAGCTGGTGAGGGGAATGGCAGTGTGTCTCCACATCCATTCCATGGAGCATTGAACAAATGGACATTTGTTCATTTGACTTTTAAATTATAGCCTCTTTACTAGTTGATAAAATTCAGATGGAGCCAGGAATCATGACTGGTGGACTTAGGCCACAAGCCAACTATAAAAGACCAAAAACATTCATCTGTCTCTTAAATGCATTGCCTATCAATGTCTGTCCATATAAAATGATAAATTATCCTTAAGCCATGAAATAGTTATAAGCTAGTTTTTGTGACAAATAGAGAAAAAAAAGAAAGCTAAAGTGGTGTGATTTGAGTGTAGTTGGTTATGATTCTTTAAACTGTGAGTCCTCGAAGCCTGGTTAATAACGACCTCTGTGACAAAATGAAGACTCCTGACTCCTAGAATGTGAATTCTGTGTTCACCCACACATCTTGGTTCAAATTTTAGGGAATGTGCAAGTGCTGTTCTTGCTATTTTTAAAGCAGAGTTTCCCAATTCACTCAAAAAGGCACACTTGGGCTCCTCTGAAGCCTCAGCTGTGGCAGTTCCAGCTTGGTAGGGGGCAGGATAGAGAGGGGCGTAGAAGGTGAGAGGCAGGCACCTTTCACCTTTCCTCTGGGTCACTGGACCAGGAAGGAAAGTAAAAGTGAGGAGGTGAGCAGAGCCACCTGGGCAGGAATCCCGCTCCCAGTTACCAGCTCCGTGGCCCAGCTCAGAGCAAAGCCTTGATCCTGGATATTTTCTTTTTGGACTCTCACGTTTTTCTGAACCACCTGCCGGTTCTCATTTGATTGTTACTCAAATTGTTTCTGAGGAGGGGAAGGACAGACAAGACTGTACATAGAACCCTTACTGTGTAAGCAAGGCCCTGGGCAAACCAGGGTTGGAGTATAGGTCAGGTGGTTGGTCTCTCCCAGAGGCAGCTCCACAGGTCTGCTATCCTCCCTACATTATCTGAGGGCCCCATTGCTGGGATGTTTTTGGGATCCTCTTGGTCCTTGCTGACTTTTCAAGCTTGTATCTGCCAGAGTTTCTACTGAAGACTTGTGTGTTCCCAGTAGGTAGTTTCGCCTAGCTACGGTGTGAGATTGAAGATGTATCCATTTCTAATGTTATCTGATTTATAGCGTGAGAAGAGAAGCTTCTCAAGTATTTAAGGCACTGACATATACTTAATTGGATCTTATCTGCTGCAATTACCATTCTTATATTATTATTGGAATATTGTTGACGATAGTTATTTTCTGTGATGATTTTCTTGAGTGTAAACCAGCTGAATGAAATAACATGTTCAGCAACCAAAACTATAACCTTTCATTGTGCAAAAATATCTCTATGTGCTGGCAGCATTTTAAGAATATCAGCATTCCCCAGGCATAACTGTGTTTTTAATTACTTTCACAGAGCAAGCAGATGGAGCATAGAATTTTTTATTTCGTCAGTCTTTATAATTCATCAACTATTATCATAGTCTTGAGAAACAAAATCAGAGTCAGTTGTTTGAGGCTCTGTCTTTCACTTTTAAGGAATTTCACCTACTTTAAAGACAGCCCTGGGTAATAGTTTGTTTAATTCCTAAATTATTCTAAGTGTTTTGCCCTTTTCACCATAGGAAGCAATGTGATGTGATTTTGTAAGTATTTTTATCCATTGCATACTCTAAATTTTACCTTTGCTGTCATCAAATTTTTTAAGGTGGAAAGTTCATTCACAACCCATCTCTTTTTAATAGCTTCTCTTTCTGAAATATAGCATCAGTGTTTTACAGTTTTAGTTTACCATTAAACAACTACCTGAGCCATCAGCAGTGTGATATTCATGTAATTTTTTTTAGCTTTCAAAATGTTTGTAATGTTCTTATATAAGCATCTGTTCTGTTTTTTCTTGGGTTAAGGGTATACAGGCATTGGAATTGAAAATGGTCGTTTTGAAACCCCCTTAATTGTTTCTTTACTTCTTTTCAGAACCATGTGCAGAGGAGAAAATTCCATCCTTGGACAGTTAAAAGCTGAGCGTAAGAACAGTTTTCTCTACCTCTGTGTTTGCTTTTGATGATGAGAGTGAGGTATCGCGCTAATCATTAATATTTTCAGAGTGTGATTATAGAAGTGCCTTCATAAAAGTCTCCTTATTCTCATTAAATCGACCAACCCAGTGTTCAAATGAAAAAACTCAGACTTGGCGTGCATAAGTAACTGAAAAATGAATGTCTTTATAATTTTATTTTATCTTAAATTTATAAGCATTTTAATAATGGCAGATTCATAAAGCATTTCACAAAGACCCTTGATGTGTATTTGTTAGTCCTCCACCAAGCAAATGCTGTAAGGCCAGCCGGCCTTCATACAGCCTTCTATCAATGTAGACATTCTCATGTTTGAGGAAGAAAGCCTATCTTAGAACCATTTTACCACCATTAACATTTTACTGGCCTGTTAGAGTCTTGTACTAGAGGTGGAAGACTCAGAAGAAAACACAATAATTCGTTTCTGCAGTTATTCAAAATTTTCAAGGGTACTTGTTCAGGCATGTTCTTAATTTATTCTCTTACATAGTTCTTGGCTGCAATTTATCGTAATTAGGCATTTTTTTTCTGTATCTCCCTGAACTAGCTCGCAGTATATAGTAGGTTCTCAATAATATTTTATAACGTTCTGTGCAGTAGGTACAGAAGAGTCCATAAAAACTAAGCTAGTTGGCCGGCACCGCAGCTCAACAGGCTAATCCTCCGCCTTGCGGCGCTGGCACAATGGGTTCTAGTCCCGGTTGGGGCGCCGGATTCTGTCCCGGTTGCCCCTCTTCCAGGCCAGCTCTCTGCTGTGGCCCGGGAGTGCAGTGGAGGATGGCCCAAGTGCTTGGGCCCTGCACCCCATGGGAGACCAGGAAAAGCACCTGGCACCTGGCTCCTGCCATCGGATGAGTGCAGTGCGCTGGCCGCAGCGCGCCGACCGCGGTGGCCATTGGAGGATGAACCAACGGCAAAAGAAGACCTTTCTCTCTGTCTCTCTCTCTCACTGTCCACTCTGCCTGTCAAAAAAAAAAAAAAAAAAAGAACTAAGCTAGCTTCAGACCCAAGTTGTCTGGCTCCCAACTCAGGTTGGGGTACAGATTATGAAAACCTGGATGGCCACACTAAGCAAACTGAATTTTATGCGGAAGACAAGGTGAGCTTGGTAGAACTTGTGCCTCTCAGCCTGGGAGCCAGCTCATCAAAGTGGTGCTTTCACAAAACTTCACTCCCTGTTGGTAATCAGAGCAGAGAGAGACCAGCAGCAGGTGGGAGATGGCAGACTGGTAACAGAAAAGAGGGGCAAGTGTGAAGAAGATGCATACAGGACTTGAGGGCTGGGAGACAGATAAGTACGGGAAATGAGGTGTCGCGTTGTTCTGAGGGTGTCAACGCACAGGCCCTGATCATTTACCAAAGGCTTCTGACAACACAGAGGTGCTTATTCAAGAGAAGCAGCCGAATCTTAGTAAGAACAGCAAGCTTTGTGGCTTTGTGGCATTGACCTCGCTGTGAACCCGTGCCTACCCACTCCTCAGGTCCACAGTGCTCCCAAAAACCAACAGTTGGAGGGGGCAGAGCAGACTTGAAATCCTTGCCCCTGGCAGTTCTGAGTGCTATCATTATATGACCCATCTGCAGCAGCGTTTAAACTGCCGCTCAGAGGACTTGTGTTTATTTCACTGAACTCAGACTTGCTCAGTGAAAGTGACATTTTACCTGGGTATTTATCAAAAAACCAGTAATGATGATTTGACATCATAGCTGCCTTGGGCAGCAGTAACAATCAAGAAGTTTGTTCAAACAGTTGAAGGGGGCTCGGGTGGGCTTTTGGCACAGCCAGTTACAGCCAGCTGTTGGGATGCCCACATCCCATGTAGGAGGGCCTGGTTCTTGTTATGGTTACTTCACAATTCCCATTTAGCTTCCTGACACCCATGAGGGAGATCGTGATAGAGTTCAGCTTCCTGGCTTTGGGGATTGAACCAGTGGGTAGAAGATTCCCTCCCTCTTCCACCCTCCATCTCCCCCACCCCCCTCCCTCCCCCTTTCCAAAAAATAATTTAAAAAACTATTTCTGCAAAGAAGAATATAGACCCAGAATGGCTGTGTTAATGACTTCCACTATCCACAAAAGAATGAACACAAATCCTTCACACACACACACACCCAAAATAGAAGGAAGTAATACTTTCCCAAACTTATTCTATAAAGCAATATCACCCTAATACCAAACACTAAGTCATTTTAAGAAATCTGTAGACTAATGCTCCCTATAAATATAGACACAGAATCCCTTAATGAATACTATTAAACTGAATTCAGTAGTATAAAAACGATTATACTTCATGACCAAATGGGACTTAGTCTAGAAATAGTTGTTATAACATCTGAAAATTAATATAATAAAAGACAAAGACCACACATGATACTTTCATTAGACACAGAAAAAGGATTTGATAAAACCCAAATCCTTTTCATGATTAAAATGAAAAATCTCAACCAACCAGGAATAGATGGAAACTTCCTCTGTTGGGTGTTTGTAGATTAATACCCACAGCCAACATCATACCTAAGGGTAAAAAACTGAAACTTTCCTCTATGAACATTGAAAAGATGAGAATATCCACCCTCATCGACAGTGTACTAGAGATTTTAGCCAGAACAATTGGGCAAGAAAAATTATTTTTTAAAAAAAAAGAGATAAAAAGGGAGGAGTGAAACTATCTTTTAATAGAAGACAATATCTTGTATATAAAAAATCCCAAGCAATCCACACATGCATGCATACCCACAGGGATAAATTTAATCTAACAATGTCGTAGGATACAAGATCAATATATAAAACCCAATTCTTTTCTATACATGAGTAATGAATAAGCTGAAAGTGGAATTAGGAACCAGTTCCACTTACAGTGTCATCCCCAAAAGGAGATACTTAGGAACAAATTTAGCAAAAGTAGTTTGAGATTTGTACACTTCAAATTATAAAACATCATTGAAATAAATTAAGGAAGGTCTTTCTTATTATTATACTGTGTTAATGGTTTGGAAAACTTATTGTTAAAATGGCAGTACTCCCTAAATTGATATATGGATTTGGCACAATCCTTATCAAAAGCCCAGCTGTCTTTTTGCAGAAATCAGCAGTTTAATGCTAAAACTCATTTGGAATTAGCAAACAGGTAGCATAGCCAAAACCATCTCAAACGTAGCAAACCGGAGGCTTCATGGTCTTTATTGCTAAAATTGCTACAACCTGAAAATCATCAGTGTGAAACTAGCAAAAGTTTGATGTATAAATCAATGAAAGTATTGAGAATTCAGAAATGAACTCTTGTGATTATGGTCATTTGAATTTCAACAGGAGTACCAAGACATCTTAATGGGGAAAGACTAGTCTTTTCAACAAGAGTTGATAGGGGGCCGGTTCCTTTGGTTAATCCTTCACCTGTGGCACTGGCATCCCATATGGGCACCGGTTCTAGTCCTGGTTGCTCCTCTTCCAGTTCAGCTCTCTGCTGTGGCCTGGGAGGGCAGTGAAGGATGGCCCAAGTGCTTGGGCCCCTGTACCTGCATGGGAGACCAGGAGGAAGCACCTGGCTCCTGGCTTCAGATTGGTGTAGTTGCAGCTGTAGCGGCCATTTGGGGAGTGAACCAACGGAAGGAAGACTTTTCTCTCTGTCTCTCTCTTTCACTGTCTATCTGTCAAATAAAAAAATAAATAAATAAAATAAAAAAACAAGAGATGCTAGAACAACTGGAAATATAAATGCAGATAAAAGGGGGAGTTGAATCTCTACCTCAAACCATATATAAAAATTAACTTCAAATGGATTAAAGACCTAAGTCTAAGAGCTATCAATTTAAATATCCTAGAAGAAACTATAGGCATAAATCACTGTGATTTTGGATTAAGCAAATGGTTTTCTGGATTTTATAGCAAAAGGACAAGCACAACCAAACATGTAAAAAATAATTTGTATTTCATCAAACATGAAAGCTTTTGTGTTCCAATGAACATTATCGAGGAATCGGAAAAAACCCACAGAATGGGAGAAAATAAATCACTTGTATGTGTGTATATAAATACATAATACACATTTATGATAAGGGATTGGCATTAACCAGTTTTTGTCACTCTAATAAAATACTTTCACAGGCTATTTATGAAGTAGAGATTTGGGGCTGACCATCCAAGCAGCATAAGGCAGGCTTGGTGTGACCTAGTCCTTGGCTACATCATTTCATGGTGTGCATAGCATTGGTGGGAACCCCCTGCAGGAGCATGTGGTTACATCTAGACCCAGGAGCAGAGAGAAACTAGTGGAGTCAAACTCAAGCTTTTAAAACAACACTTGAAGAAGTTACCAATGGGTCCCATGAAAGCTGCCTTTTGAGAGTGTACCCTCACAAACACAAGGACCTCTCACCAAACTCCACCTCCCAAAAGTTCCATAGGATTTCCCAGTAGCACCACCCTGAGGAGCACATCTCCAGTCACTATGGGCCTTCATAGTGCATTCAAACCTTATCCAGAATATACATAGAATTCTTACAATTAAGTAATAGAAAGAAATTAACCCAATGTTGAAAGAGGCAAAGGATTAAATAGACATTTTTTCAAAGAAGACATATAAATGACCAATAGGCACATGAAAAGATAGTCAAAATCATTAGGGAATTCAATCAAAACCACAGAAATACAGCTTCATACTTTCACCAACCAGAATAATAATGCTGAATAATAGAATAGAATAATAGAATAATAATAATAGAATAGAATAATAATGCTGAAGTATTGGTAAGGATGTGGAAATAGTAATAATGTATATGGAATCTTCATACATTACTGTTGGTAATGCAACATGGTACAGCCTCTTTGGAAAACATTTGGGCAGTTCCTGAAAAGTAAAACAGACTTATTGTAAAAACAAGCAGTTCTACTCCTTAATACAAGGAGTCTTCAAAAATTTCATGGAAAATGCATTTATTAAAAAACTATCCATGGATTTTAATTTTTTGTGCTAAAATAAAGTTATCTTTTAATTCCATTTTTCCATGAACTCTAAGTATATATGTCCCATCTTTTTTTAAACTTTTATTTAATAAATATAAATTTCCAAAGTACAGCTTTTGGATTACAGTGGCTTTTTCCCCTCCCTAACCTCCCTCCTACCCACAACTATCCCATCTCCAGCTCCCTCTCCCATCCCATTCACATCAAGATTCATTTTCAATTATCTTTATATACAGAAGATCAATTAAGTATATACTAAGTAAAGATTTCAACAGTTTGCACCCACACAGAAACACAAAATGTAAAGTACTATTTGAGTACTAGTTATACCATTAATTCACATAGTACAACACATTAAGGACAGAGATCCTACATGGGGAGTAAGTGCACAGTGACTCCTGTTGTTGATTTAACAATTGACACTCTTATTTATGGCATCAGTAATGTCCCAAGGCTCTTGTCATGAGTTGCCTAGCCTATGGAAGCCTTTTGAGTTCGCCAACTCTGATCTTATTTAGACAAGGTCATAGTCAAAGTGTAAGTTCTCTCCTCCCTTCAGAGAAAGGTACCTCCTTCTTTGATGGCCCGTTCTTTCCACTAGGATCTCACTCACAGAGATCTTTCATTTAGGTTTTTTGTTTGTTTGTTTTTACCACAGTGTCTTGGCTTTCAATGCCTGAAATACTCTGATGGGCTTTTTAGTCAGATCCGAATGCCTTAAGGGCTGATTCTGAGGCCAGAGTGCTGTTTAGGACATCTGCCGTTCTATGAGTCTACTGTGTATCCCACTTCCCATATTGGATCATTCTCCTTTTTAATTCTTAGTTGGTGGAGCGATTTGTCTGGTTAATTCCAATATAAGTTCCATCTTATGTATTCCAAAGTATTGAAAACACATGTCCACACAAAAACTTATGCATGAATGTTCACAGCAGCATTTTTAAGACTAGCCAAAAAGTGGAAAAAAACCCAGTGCCCGTGAACTGATGAAGGCATAAACAAGATGTGGAGTATCCATACAATACAGTGTTATTTAGGTACCTAAAAAATGTAGTAGTACATGCTATAACGTGGGCAAATCTTGAAAATATTATGCTAAGTGAAAAGCCAAGCACAAAAGGCCAGATATTCTATCACTCCATTCTTATGAAATCTCTAATAGGCAAATCCATAGAAGCAGTAGGCAGATGAATGGTTCCAGGGCCTGGGAGGAGAGTGGGATGGGCAGTGATGGTTATTGAGTATGGGGAGGGAGATTTATTGATTGTGGGAGTCTCTTGAGGGAGGGATAATAAAAATGTCTTAAAATTAGATAGTCATGATGGCTGTGCAGCTTTGTGAATATATATATATATATATATATATGGAAAGAGAGACTGTATATTTATATTATATATATATTTGTTTGAATGGCAGAGTTATGAAGAGAAAGGGAGAGACAGAGAGAGAAATCTTACATCCACTGTTTCATTCTACAAATGGCCACAATTCCCAGGGCTGGGCCAGACCAAAGTCAGGATCCAGGAGCTTTTTCTGGGTCTCCCATGTGGGTACAATAGCCCAAGCACTTGGGCCATCTTCCACTGTTTTTCCAGGTGCACTAGCAAGGAGCTGGATCAGAGTGGAGCAGCCAGGACTTGAACCTGTGCCCATACAGGATGCCAGCATTGCAATAGTGGCTTACCCACCATGCCACAGCGCCAGACCCATAACTATATTTTTAAAAACCTCACTGAGTTATACACTTTAAAGGACTGAGTTTTATGGTATAATTTTCAATAAAATTTATAAATCATGACTTTTTAAGTGTTTTAAAATCATTTTTTATAAACTTATTTTTAAATTTCATTTTCTATGAACTTTTTTCCCCATTTTATTTGAAGGTTAAATAGCAAGGGGCTGGCACTGTGGTGAAGCAGGTAAAGCCACTGCCTGCAGTGCCACCATCCCATATGGGCACTGGTTCGAGACCAGGCTGCTCCACTTCCAATCCAACTCTCTGCTATGGCCGGGGAAAGCAGTAGAAGATGGCCCAAGTCCTTGGGCCGCAGCATCCATGTGGGAGAGCTGGAAGAAGCTCCTGGTTCCTGGCTTTGGATTGACAATTTGAGGAGCGAACCAGTGCATGGAAGACCTCTCTCTCTCTCTCTCTCTCTCTCTCTCTCTCTGATACTCTGCCTTTCAAATAAATAAATAAATCTTTTTAAAAAAGAAATTTAAATAGTGAGAGAACTTCCACCTGCAGGTTTACTGTTCAAATGCCTTCAATAGCCAGAGCTGGGCCAGGCTGAAGCCCGGAGCCTAGGATCCAGCCAGGTCTTTCACATGGATGCCGGGACTCAGGTACATAAGCCATCACCACTACTTCCCATGGTGTGCATCTGTAGGAAATGGCTAGGAGCAGAGCCAGGACTCCAAACCAGGCACTCTGACGTGGCATGCAGGCATCCCAAGCGGACTCTGAACCAGTGCACCAGATGCTCATTAGAAGTAGTGACTTAATGGCTGGTGCCACAGCTCACTAGGCTAATCCTCCACCTGCGGCACCGGAATCCCATATGGGCACCAGGTTCTAGTCCTAGTTGCTCCTCTTCCAGTCCAGCTCTCTGCTGTGGCCCAGGAAGGCAGTAGAGGATGGCCCAAGTGCTTGGCCCTGCACCTGCATGGGAGACCAGGAGGAAGCACCTGGCTCCTGGCTTCAGATAGGCATAGTTCCCGCTGTTGCAGCCATTTGGGGAGTGAACCAATGGAAGGAAGACCTTTCTCTCTGTCTCTCTCTCTCTCTCACTGTCTAACTCTGCCTGTTAAAAAAAAAAAAGTAGTGACTTAAGCTTTTAGTAATGTGTATAATTTTTAAATCTACATATATGCATTTATATATTGGTGTTCTGTGTTAGTAATTTTTCATTAATCTCAATATATAAAACTTTGGAAAACAACTGCAGATATGATATGTGTATCATTTATAACAAATAGTTTCCAAATGTATCTAACTGGATCCAGGAGAGAGTTGCCAGGGCATTATCTCTGTCTGTATTTAACATGACCATGAATGAATAAGTCTATAAAAGATGTACTGATAAAAAAAAAATCGGGAAAACTATTCAGTGCTGGCCATGGCTTGTAAAAACACAAAGATGAGGTTCTAGGAGAACAGAGAACAGAGAATGAAAACAAGTTATTATTTAATTTCTCAACCATGAAAATGTCCCGGACTTATTATAAAGCATGTCTTCTGTCTCGGCGCCCTTTTCCTGCCTTTGCCTATTCGGGGGGAAAAAAAGTTGGATTTTAACACAATAAGGAATTTCAGAGTTAAGCCCGCTTGTGAAAAGATTTCCAAGTACCCTGGGAACAAGTGAAAATAAAGCATCTCAGGGGAGAAATGATCATATTCTGAACTTGGGAAAAAAGATTAATTACATAATGTGCCCTTCTGAACTACAAGGTTCTATTGTTGGTTTTGTTTCTGTAAATGTGCAGTGGGTTTTAAATGCATAGAGCAGTTACTCTCTAATTGGATAGAGAAATAGAGTTCTCACTGTTTCAATTATTTAGTATAACAAAACTGCTGCTATGAATACATTAAAATTACTGAAAAGAAACCCAGCAGCTATTAATGCATAATTATTTGATACTCTTGTCTTCAGAGACTTAATGTTCAAAGTATTTCTTTATCATTTTTGTAGTGTTTGTGAATTATTGCATTTTAGCAACCAATTTAGTATATACTTTAACATCTGGACCAGACATTCAGCCAGGCATAGAAATGTACATATACCAAGGGTTCAAATTTTTAAGTAACAAAAGCCTCTAGTAATTCTTGATATCCTTCCATGAGAATTATTTATAATTCTTAAATATACTATAGTAAAGTTTTGCTCTTTAGAGGTGCACACACACACACACACACACACAGAGAGAGAGAGAGAGAGAAATGTTAATAGCAGATATGTCTTGGGCCTGTATGAATCTCCAGGTTCTTTTTTTTTTTTGGACAGGTACAGTTACAGACAGTGAGAGAGAGAGAGAGAGAGAGAGAAAGGTCTTCCATCTGTTGGTTCACTCTCCAAATGGCCACTACAGCCCATGCGCTGTGCTGATCCGAAGCCAGGAGCCAGGCGCCTCTTCTTGGTCTCCCATGCGGGTGCAGGGCCCAAGCACGTGGGCCATCCTCCACTGCCTTTCTGGGCCACAGCAGAGAGCTGGACTGGAAGAGGAGCAACCGGGACTAGAACCCGGCGCCACAATCGGGACTAGAACCCGGTGCTCATATGGGATGCCGGCACCGCAGGCGGAGGATTAACCTAGTGAGCCACAGTGCTGGCCCCTCCAGGTTCTTAAGATACACCTGTGACATATAATTTGGAATCTGCCTGATCCTTGTCCAGCACTGGCTTTGGATAACTCTGTACAACACTCTGGGCATTCCCATGTTTCTTGAAAAGGCACTTGTCTCGCCAGTGTATGATTGAGAACATGGGCAGGCAACAGCAGCTTCGTACCTGTTACATGTTGAGCCAGGTTTTTCCACAGAAGAAAGGGCTGACCAAAATATTTTCATACTTCCTTCCACTCAAGACAGTGCACAGGTGGGGCGGGATAGGGGCGGGGGAGATCCGTTCACAGCAGAGATTGGGGCCCCATTGCAGTTGAAACCCTCTCATTTGTTTTCTTTCTTTGGGACCCTGTTACTGGTGCTGTTAACTTTCTTCTCAAGGCCATTTTTCACAGAGGAAGGAAAGTTTTAGGAGTTGGTTAGCACTTTTGCATTGGCGGCCTGAGGCTTTGACGAATCGATGTTTCGCTGATATTCTCCAGGCCCGCTGCAGGGGGGCACGTAGCTGTGTTTTAGGAAATCAAAACTTTCGACCACATGAAACCTTCATGTTGCCAACAGCTACTCAGTATCAATAATCTTAAAACTGTATCTTAAATTTCAGATAATTTCAGACTTGGAGAAGTTCCTAGGACTGCCATATGCATGTATTTTCTGGGAAAACAAGGACAGTCTCTTAAGCAGCTTTAGTTCACTTATCAAAAGAAGTGTAATTCACATTGATAATACTGTCATCTGGTTGGTAGACCTCGCTGAGATCTCGCCAGTTGTCTTACTGATGCCTTGGATAGCAGAAGAGGAGCATGTTTTTCTGGTCTGGATCCACTTCTCAGTCCTATGTGATATTTAGTGCTTGTGTATCTCACTTCTTTAATCTAACATAGTCCTTCCGTGTTCAGGGGGAGGAATGGGATTTTCCTGACATTGACTTTGTGGAAGAGAGCAGACCAGATATTCTGTAGACTGTCCTTCAATCTGGGTACGTCTGTCAGGTCCTGTTTGGATCTAGGTTACAGCTTTTGCACTGGGCTATCACAGAAGTGGCGTCATGTTCTTAGTGCAAGATACTGAGAGGAGCACGACACTGATCTGTCTCTTTAGTGGTTGCATGGACTTGCATCATGCAGCGACGGCGGTGTCTGCCAGAGATCACCACTGTAAAGTGGCTCTTTTCCCTGTTGTAATGAACAGGTATTTTGTGGGAAAAACACTCTGAATATATAAATATTCTGCTTCTCGTCCAACATTTGCCTGCTGGTTTTGGTCATTAATGATTATTCCCTGGATCAGTTATTGCTGTGACGGTTGGCAAATGTTGACTTTCTGTTTCCATCATTTCTTCTATACTTATTACTTTCTTTTTAAAAAAAGAAAGATCGATTTGTTTATTTGAAAGGCAGAATCATAGAGAGATCTTCCATCTGCTGCTTCACTCCCCAAATGGCCACAACGACTGGCCAGGGCTGGCACAGGCCAAAGTCAGGCACCTGGAACTCCGTTCGGGTTTCCCACATGGGTGGAAGAGCCACAAGCACTTGGATTATCTCCCTGCTGCATTCCCAGGCTCGTTAGCAGAGAGCTGGACCAGAAGTGGAGCAGCCAGGACTTGAACAGGCACTGCAGGTGGTGGCCTAACCCATTGAAACACCAGCTCCTACTAGCTTCTTTAAAGTTAATTAGTTGAGTTCTATTGTAATGAAAAATTTCCCTTCTTCCCCATTTATTGATTGATTGATTGATTGATATTAGCGTGGACTTACTGATTCTTGTTATTCAGTGGATTGTGATCTTGATGCTTAGTCTGCTTGAGTTTGGCCAGTGAGAGCCTCCTTAAACTGGCTTCCTGTCCTTTTGACAGTTCTCCTCAGTATTCTGTTTGCTTTGATGCAGCAAGGTGTTCCAAAGTCATACATTACAGCACCAGGCCTGGAACCATCCATTTCTCCAAGGAACCTCGGCTCTTTTAGTGAGACATGGTATTTACAGATGAAAATCTAGGTGCTAGACATGATCATTGCTACTGAAATGTTACTGCTTTAGGCCTTTTCTATACACACACAAACCTGTGCATCTGCCTCTGTCTGTCCATCTATCTGTCTAATCTACCTACTTTCCTACCTGTCTTCATACTAGTACCTCCAATTCCAATCTCACGTGACAGGATTCCTTCTAGCTATTTCTCTTCCTATTTTAAAAATCCTTTCTCCGGCCGGCGCCGTGGCTCAACAGGCTAATCCTCCGCCTTGCGGCGCCGGCACACCGGGTTCTAGTCCCGGTCGGGGCGCCGGATTCTGTCCCGGTTGCCCCTCTTCCAGGCCAGCCCTCTGCTGTGGCCCAGGAGTGCAGTGGAGGATGGCCCAGGTGCTTGGGCCCTGCACCCCATGGGGAGACCAGGAGAAGCACCTGGCTCCTGGCTCCTGCCATCGGAGGAGCGCGGTGCGCCGGCCGCAGCGCGCCGTCTGCGGCGGCCATTGGAGGGTGAACCAACGGCAAAAAGGAAGACCTTTCTCTCTGTCTCTCTCTCTCACTGTCCACTCTGCCTGTAAAAAAAAAAAAAAAAAAAAAAAAATCCTTTCTCCCGCAGTAAGAAACCTGGCTCTCATTATCCAGAGCATACTTACATATTTTCTCAACTTTAGAATACACAAAAGGTTGCTCTGGAATTGTTAGCCTATACTACAATGAAAACTAAATCTAACACACAAGAATGTGTATTTAACATACAAGAATGTTGTCTTTAGCCTAAGTAGATACACTGAAATGTCTGTAACCACAAGTTATTTGAATTATGTTATTAATTTTTAGAAGCCTTTTATTTAATGAATATAAACTTTATAAGTACATATAGTGTTTCTTCCCACCATACCCACTCTCCCACCCCTATTCCCTATCCTCTTCCCTGTCCCATTGTCCATTAAAATTCATTTTCAATTAACTTTATACACAGAATACCAACTCTGTACTAAGTAAAGATTTCAACTATTTATACACACACACAATATAAAAAAACAGAATAAGTTTTACAGTTAAATCTCATAATACAACTAATTTAGGACAGAGGTCCTGCATGGGTAGTAAGTGCACAGTGACTCCTGCTGTTAATTTAACAATTAATAGTGTTCTGTATGATGTCAGTGATCACCTGAGGCTCTTGCCATGAGCTGCCAAGACTATGGAAGCCTTTTGAGTCCACAGTCTCAATCAGTATTTAGGCAAGGTCAGAAGAAAAGTGGAAGTTCTCTCCTCCCTTCAGAGAAAAGTAAATCCTTCTTTGATGGCCCCTTCTTTCCACCAGGGTCTCACTCAAGAAATCCTTCGTGTAAGACATTGTTTTTGTCACAGTGTCTTGGTTTTCCATGCCTGAAAAGCTCTCATTGGCTTTCAGCCAGACCAGGGTGCCTTAATGGCTGATTCTGAGGTCATTCTTATTTAAAGCAATTGTCATTCTATGAATCTGCTGTGTGGACTACTTTCCTTGTTGGAATATTCTCTCCTTTATATTTCTGTTGTTATTACAAGACACTTAATCTTATTTATATGATCCCCTTAACACTTAATTCTATCTATATGATCACTTTGAGACTTAATATGGTTACTTTAACACTTAAGATGACATTTTTACCACTCAGCTTAATGTGATTTGGGGTCCCATGCGAAGTTTGTAAACTGTACACTAAGAAGTAAGTCCATAGGCATGGATGTAGAACTGTAGAGCTTTACAGTTACAAACTTCCTCCTCCCTCTCTTATTCCCACTCTTATTTTTCACCGAGATCTATTTTTCAGTTGACTTTATACACATATGATTAATTCTATGTTAGGTAAAGAGTTCAGCCAATGATATTAAGAAATTAAAAGAAAAAAGAAAGAAAGAAAAGAATAGAACTGTTCCTCAACAGTCATGGCAAGGGCTGTTCAAGTCATTGCTTTTCAAAGTGTCAGTTTCACTTTTTCACGTTTCTTTTTAGGTGCTCTGTTAGTTATCACAGATCAGGGAGAACACATGCTTATTTGTCCCTTTGGGACTAGCTTATTTCACTAAGTATGATGTTTTCTAGATGCATCCATTTTGTTGCAAATGACAAGATTTCAATTTTTTTTTTACCGTTGTGTAGTATTCCATGAAGTACATATCCCATAATTTCTTTATCTAGCCCTCAGTTAATGGACATTTAGGTTGATTCCATGTTTTATCTATTGTGAATTGAGCTGCAATAAACATGGGAATGCAGATAACTCTTGTATTTGCTGATTTCATTTCCCTTGGGTAAGATCTCAAGAGTGGGATGGCAGGGCCATATGGTAGGACTATATTCAGATTTCTGGGTTGTCTCCAAACTGTCTTCCATAGTGGTTTTACCAGTTCACATTCCCACCAATGGTGGATTAGGGTACCTTTTTCTCCATATCCTCACCAGCATTTGTTGTTTGTTGATTTCTGTATGAAAGCTGTTCTAACTGGGAGAGACAGTTAGGTGAGTTAGACAGGGGTGAGGTGAAACCGCATTGTGGTATTGCAGGGTCTGAGTCCACCCATACAAGGATGGACTGGGTCCGAGGAAAGGTGAGTGCGCCGCTCGCCCGTTCCCCAGCCTCCCGATCCCGGAGACAATCAGACGCAGTGGGGAGCCAAGTCTAGCAAGGACTCATTTATTCCATGCGAAACTGAACCTTTTATAGCACAAAACTGCAGAGTCATTGGGGCAGGGCTAAGAACCAACCAATCATTTTAAAGGTCACTTTACGGGGGGATTTCTATAGGACTAGCCATATGTCTATACTAGTCTTGTTACCTCCCCTGATGTTGCGTAGCCAATTAGCTTGAGTCCCGCCCATCTTACTTCCTCTGGGCGCCATCTTCTTTGCCCCTCCTTGGCGCCGCCCAGTCTGGGGGCCGCGTGCGTGCACGCGGGCCCCTCCCTGCGCTGCTATCCCCGGGACACCTGTCGGCTGGCTCTGCGGGCCCTGGCTCGGGTTGGTTCACGGGCTCGGCTCCACGTGGCTCCGTCCCACGCAGCTTGGGCGGGGGCGCCCACGCATGCGGAGCCCCCGGGCCTGGCCTGACTGCACCATGGCCGTACTCATGCCCCGCATGGTATTGATTTGCATCTCCCTGATGGCTAGTGATCCTGAGCATTTTTCATATTACTGGCCATTTGGATTTCGTCTTTTGAAAAATGTCTGTTTAAATCCTTTGCCCATTTCTTAACTGGGTTTTGTGTGTGTGTGTGTGTGTGTGTGTGTGTGTGTGTGTGTGTGGAATTCCTTGATCTCTTTGTATATTCTGGTTATTAATCCTTTATCTGTTGCATCATTTGCAAATAATTTCTCCCATTCTGTTGGTTGCCTCTTTGCTTTCCTGACTGTTTCTTTTGCAGTATAAAAGCTTCTCAATTTGATGTGATCCCATTTGTGAAATCTGGCTTTGATTGCTTGTGCCTCTGTGGTCTATTCTGAGAAGTCTTTGCCTATGCCAGTGTCTGGCAGGGTTTCCTCAATGCTCTCTAATAATTTGTTGGTATCAGATCATAGATTTAGGTCTTTAATCCATTTTGAGTGGATTTTTGTGTAAAGTATAAGGTAGGGGTCCTGCTTCATATTCTCCATGTGAAAATCCAGTTTTCCCAACACCATTTATTGAAGAGACTGTTCTTGCTCCAGGGATTGGTTTTAGCTCTTTGGTCAAATATAAGTTGATTATAGATGCTTGGGTTGATATCTGGGATTTCTAGTCTGTTCCATTGGTGCATCCATCTGTTTTTGTACAAGTACCAGACTGTTTTGATTATAACTGCCTTGTAGTATGTCTTGAAATCTGGTATTGTGATGCCTCCGGCTTTGTTTTTGTTGTATAAGATTGTTTTAGCTATTTAAATTCTCCTGTGTTTCCAATGAATTCAGCATCAATTTTTCTAGATTTGAAAAGAATGTCTTTGGTATTTTGATTCATATTGCATTGAATCTGTAAGTTGCTCTTGGAAGAGTGGACATTTTGATGACATTGATTCTTCCAATACATGAACATGGACATTTTCCCCAGTTTTTTGTATCTTCTTCTATTTCTTTCTTTAATGTTTTATAATTCTCATCATAGAGATCTTTGACTTCCTTGGTTAAGTTTATTCCAAGGTATTGATTTTTTTGTAGCTATTGTGAATGGAATTGATCTTACAAGTTCTTTATCAGCCATGACATTGTCTGTGTGTACAAAGGCTCTTTTTGTGTGTGTATTGATTTTATATCCTGCCACTTTTCCAAACTCTTCTATGCGTTCCAATAGACTCTTGGTGGAGTCTTTTGGATCCCCTGTATATATAATCATGTCATCTGCAAATAATTTGAATCCCATTGATTTCTTTTTCTTGTCTAATGGCTTTGGCTAGAACTTACAGGATGATATTGAATAGCCGTAGTAAGATTGGGCACTCTTGTCTGGTTCCAGATCTCAGCGGAAATGCTTCCAACTTTTCCCCATTTAATTTGATGCTGGTCATGGGTTTGTCATAAATTGCCTTGATTGTGTTGAGGAATGTTCCTTCGAAACCCAATTTGCTTAGTTTTCATCATGAAAGGGTGTTGTATTTTATCAAATGCTTTCTCTGCATCCATTGAGATAATCATATGGATTTTGTTCTTCAGTTTGTTGATGTGATATATCACATTAATTGATTTGCAAATGTTGAACCATCCCTGCATACCAGGGATAAATCCCACTTGGTCCCTGAGAATGATCTTTCTGACGTGTTGTTGAATTTTATTGGCCAGAATTTTGTTAATGGTTTTTGCATGTATGTTCATCAGGGAAATTGGTCCATAGTTCTCCTTCTCTGTTGCCACTTTTCTGGGTTTAGGAATTAAGATGATGCTGGCTTCATAGAAAGAATGTGGGAGGATTCCCTTTCTTTCAATTGTTTTGAATAACTTGAGAAGAATATTTATGGAATTAGTTCTTCTTTCAGTGTCTGGTAGAATTCAGTGGTGAAGCCATCTGGTTCTGGGCTTTTCTTTGTTGGGAAAGTCTTTATTACTGATTCAATCTCTATCTTGGTTGTGGGTCTGTTTAGGTTTTCTGTGTCTTCATGGCTCAATTTAGGTAGGTTGTATGTGTCCAGGAATCCATCCATTTCTGATAGATTTCCTAGTTTATTGATATACAGCTCTTTGTAGTAATTTCTGATGATTCTTTTTATTTCCATAGTGTCTGTTGTTACATTCCCTTTTTCATCTCTAATTTTATTTTTGGGTCTTCTCCTGTTTTTTGTTAGTTGGGCTAATGATGTTTCCATTTTGTTTATTTTTTCAAAAAACCAGCTCTTTGTTTTGCTGATCTATTGTTTTTGTTTGTTTGTTTGTTTTGATGTTGTTGATTTCTTCTCTAATTTTAATTATTTCTTTTCTCCTACTAGTTTTGGGTTTGGTTTGCTGTTGTTGTTCTAGATCCTTTGGTGCCTTTCCAATTTCTTGATGTAGGCACCGATTACTATAAACTTTCCTCTTAACACTGCTTTTGCTGTATCCCATAAGCTTTGATATGTTGTGTTATCATCTTCATTTGTTTCCAGAAATTTTTTTATTTCTCTTTTGATTTCTTCTAAGACCCACTGTTCATTCAGGAGCATGTTGTTCAGCCTCAATGTGTTTGCATATATTCTAGAGATTCCAGAGTTGCTGATTTCCAGCTTTGTTGCACTGTGGTCCTAATACAGTCTGATCACTTTCTGAGGACACACCTTCAGAACCATAAGTACCATCCTTCACTCATTAACACAAGACTCTGGGGATCAGACTTTCAACACATGGGTCTCTGGCAGACACCCAAACGGTGATAGATGCTAAATTGTGTGAAAAGCTTTTTAGCATTTACTGAGAAAATCACATGGTTTTTCCTCCCCAGATCAGTGCTGTCTTGTATTAATGGATACCTCATACTGAGCAGACAACCACCCCTGGAGGGCATCTCACTTGGTCATTGTGTATAATTTTGTTGACATGTATTCCTAATCAGAAGTCTATAAATACTAAAGCTCCTTGGCAATGTCATTAAAGACAGTATCCCCTAGGGCACGTATTGAATTGATTTCTGCTGAATCAGGATTCTGGGCAGGGTCACACAAATCCACTTTTAACAAATCCCATCGAGGTGGCCCTTATGCACACTGAGACCCACTGTTCTGTGTTATGCGACCTGATTTTTAAATGAGAAATATTGCAAAAATACTTTAGCAAAGACCTCGTTCTTTACAAAGCTGTTTTGTATCTTAAAATTGTTGATCTTAGGTCTTAAGCAAGCTGCAGGAATGGGGATGATAGAAGGAACCAAAAGCTAAAATATTAGCTGCCACCTGAATGCCCATTCACTCATTTATTTAACAGTGTGCAGAGTTGAGGCTAACAAATTGTATAAGACCCAGTTCTTTTACAGCAGTAGGAAAAAAAAGAAGGATTGAATAAATATTTGTAACCTAGTAGGCCTTATATTAAAAATACTTTCCAGGCTGGCGCCGTGGCTCACTAAGCTAATCCTCCACCTGTGGCGCCGGCACACTGGGTTCTAGTCCCGGTCGGGGCGCCGAATTCTGTCCCGGTTGCCCCTCTTCCAGGCCAGCTCTCTGCTGTGGCCTGGGAGTGCAGTGCAGGATGGCCCAAGTGCTTGGGCCCTGCACTTGGGAAAAAGCACCTAGCACCTGGCTCCTGCCATCGGATCAGCGTGGTGTGCTGGCCGCAGTGCGCTGGCCGCAGCGGCCATTGGAGGGTGAACCAACGGCAAAGGAAGACCTTTCTCTCTGTCTCTCTCTCTCACTGTCCACTCTGCCTGTCAAAAAAAATATTTTCCAGAAATTTTATTGGCATGAGAGGCTTTAAAAAAGGAAATGCTTTTTTGTTGTTGTTTAGATATAACATTAACAGCTGGGGAAAGAAATCTATTTGCAAAAATCTGATTTACAGACAACTCTTTAGAACTGCTTTTCTGATGCAAGATGCACTAGTACACTAACACATCAACTCTTGCCAAACACAGCTATGTAAGATCATTCCATCACGTCAGGGACATAGAGGGACCTCTGTATACTACCTATGAAAGAATTTATTTCCAAGACACCTGAGCTTAATAGAAACAAAACACTGGAAGTAAAATAGAAAACATCAGTAATAAATGGAAGTTTCAATAAATGGAACATGAACTTCCACAAGTTCTAGTATTCTATAAGAATTCTCTATAAGAGATTCTCTATAAGAAAAAATATTATTTATACTCTTTTGCTGTTAGAATTTGTGATGGTTTGGTCCCACTCCATTTGTTCTTAGTATCAGACTTTGCTTATCCAGGACAACTGCTGTGTGGGAGAGAGATCATAAAATCTTGTGACTGATACTGGCACCAGGATCCTGATTGTGGGTTATCCTGCTAATCACATGAATGGTCCTCTCATAAGGAGACGAGAGGGCAGCATGTTAAAATGCAAACCTGGTACCACCGACGCTGTAGGTAACTCCACTAAGTCACATGTAAGGATTCTTTCATTTCCTGATTTTAATGACCCAAAAAGGAGGAGAATTTTTAAGTTGCCAGCATTTTCATTTACCCAGAATCTGTAAAATGTAACCACTGCTTAGTGATGACTGTCCTGCACACTGCGTAGTCACCAGGTGGTTCTGGCACACATCTTGCATTGAATTTATTTTTTTTTTTTTTTTTTTTTTTTACAGGCAGAGTGGACAGTGAGAGAGAGAGAGACAGAGAGAAAGGTCTTCCTTTTGCCGTTGGTTCACCCTCCAATGGCCGCCGCAGATGGCGCGCTGCGGCCAGCGCACCGCGCTCGTCCGATGGCAGGAGCCAGGAGCCAGGTGCTTTTCCTGGTCTCCCCATGGGGTGCAGGGCCCAAGCACTTGGGCCATCCTCCACTGCACTCCTGGGCCACAGCAGAGGGCTGGCCTGGAAGAGGGGCAACCGGGACAGAATCGGTGCCCCGACCGGGACTAGAACCCGGTGTGCCGGCGCCGCAAGGCGGAGGATTAGCCTGTTGAGCCACGGCGCCGGCCTTGCATTGAATTTAAACTGTAGCAGGTGTCCGCCAACAGAGAAGCAATGTCACTTTGAAGTCGTGAGTTAACTACCATGGCTCAGCTTTAACCATCACTGTTCAGTAATTTTTCATCAAATAACTAATATAAAATACTCATATTTGAATGTACTTTGGGATTACCTCAGTAAAGAAAGATAGCTAGCATGTCAAGATTATTTTTTAAATGTATGACTATCCAGATTAATAGTATTATCATCAGAGGTCAAACACGGATCCTGGGTGAATCCTGAAATGGACAAAATACATATATTCTCAGCATCCTGGTTCAGTATATTCTGAAAAAAGATAAAATGTGGTGTGCCTTTACTGAGTGTGGTCACACTGATCTTGATCATTTCTTTTTATTGTGTTTACAGTGGGTAATCAGTGGATAAACTACATATCATTCTGTGGCCTTAGAACACATGCAGAGCTAGAAGGAAACCTGGTCACTGAGCTGATCTATGTCCACAGCAAGTTGCTAATTGCTGATGATAACACTGTTATTATTGGTAAGTAGTGGTCTATGATTGTGTTCCCTGCCACTGACTGAGCCTGTGCCTAAGTCTTTCTTCCTATTCCATCCAAGCTTCTTTTGCAGTTGAGAGACACATGAATAAATATCTAGACGTAGTAACATATCTAACACATTTCCAAGTCAATCATTTCTTTTAAGTCCTTTTTAACCTTATTTTTAATCTATGAAGAATTGGAAATCAAAAGCAGTTTAATGGACTTTGTGCAAATTACAATTTAACCCAGAAGTCTAATGGTCTCTGATCTGATTTGTTTGATTGATTGATTGATGAGACAGAGAGAGAGAGAGCTCCCATCCACCAGTTCACTCCCCAGATGCCCACAGTGCCTGGAGGAAGGCCAGGACGAAGCCAGGATCCGGGAATTCAATCCAAGCCTCCCACATGGGTGGCAGGAACCCAGCCACATGTACCATCTCCTGCTGCCTCAAAGGGTGCACATTAATAGAAACCTGGCATGGGAGCAGAGCCAGGGCTCAAACCCAGGCACTGTGATACGGGAAGCAGGCAACCCAACCACTATCCAAACACTCCTCCTTGTTCTTTATTCCTTTGATTTTTATATTGAATCCAAGTGCCTTAGTTTGAGGAATTGGTGGGGAAGAAATGAAGAGGAAGAATGTACCATAGATGAGCACCCTGTGGTGATTTGTTTGTGTTTACACCACATCCACTTAACCGTTACCCCAGGTCCAAAGTTACGGAAAAATCAAAATCAGAAAGTTATTAAAATATTGCAGCCTGTATGGTGTAGTTGTTTTTTCCTGCCATCTGTGTGCTGGGTGTCACTAATCAGTTTGCAGAGCAGGCCAGCCTTCTTGAATTGCATGGGTAAGGAGGGAATTGTGTATTAATGACATGATCTAGACCGACGTTGAAGTCTGCATTCTCTTCCTAACAAGAAGACATCGTGGATTTCTCCTAAGGCTTATCCCCACTGGTGGGTCCGTGGGAAGTTCAAGCTATACATCCTATCCAGATAAGATCGAGTTAACAAGAGGGTTGAATGCTGAGCTTTCTTCCTTCATTTTCCCATCCCAGAATTGCTTGCTTTGTAATATTGTGTTACATGAACACTGGCAAGGGAGAAGCAAAGTCTTGATGACCAGTCAGGTAAATGAGCTGACCAGGGTTGGGGCATGTTGCTGAGAGATAGGTCGTGAACCAGTCAGGAATTCTGCTCATCTGTTTTAAATAAAATGTAGTTTCTCAGCTATCATAAGATACTTCACTATTCTTTAAGAACCTATGTGTTGTGCAATGTTTTGAAATTTTTGGCAGCAAATATGCTTTTTTCCATCTCTGTCTTCTACTGAGAAGATACAGAAAAATCCTCTAGCTAGCAGTAATGAGACGGTCTTGTTATTGTAATGGAATATGGTTTGAAAAGAAAGGAAAAGTAGTTCTGAAGGCACAAAATGTATGTGGAGAGAGAGAGAGAGATTAGATACAGAGGTGGATGCATCGATGGGTAGATAAATTAGATATTCTTTTAAACTTATACAGGACATTTAAGAACAATGTCTTTTTTTTACCTTTTATTTTATAGAAATCAAAGCTCTTTAGGAGTCTGTTTATTTCCCCACATTCCCCCAATACACGAGATTTCTCTTATTTCCCTTAAACTACTCCGACCTTGTTCTTCAAAAGCCAACCTCACAATATTTTTATATTCCTTCTGAAAAATGACAGTACAAAAGAGAAAAAGTATTGATGTTTGCTGGAATGGAAAAACAAGCACAGCCAAGTAAAATTCAGTCGGTCTTTTCAGCAAGAGTTGAGAACTCTTGTAATGAAGTTTAACAAATGTACGCCTTTCCCTTTGAAAGACCACTCTCACCTTCAGCCTGCTCTACTCTATATAAAGTGCAAAAGCAAGGTAGATTTCAGGAACAGAGCTAACAGTTAAATATATTGCTTGAGTTTTTAAATTGGCTTATTTTCTAGAAAGGTCTCCAAACCCTGCAAAGCTACGGTTTGTTTAGACCAGCTAGCAATAATCGATCTGTTGTGAACAGAGTCGGGGCCATGGGGGTGTGAAGAGGTCTTGCTTGCTAGTTCTTGGAGGCTGGCTGGCTTTTTTCCCTTCCCCAAGCGTGACTTAAAGAACAGATTCCTCCCAAGGAAAAATCAGGAGCTTCCTTTGTTCTTTCTATCTCAGTGAAAACTCGAAGAGCAGCAGATTGGTTGCGTCTTTTAACGCATCAGCCCTGTTTAAGCTCCTAACAGAGAAAAATGTTTCAGTTCCCAGGAGTTTGAGAAGATGAGAAATGTTTACAGTTGTTAAGCAAGCCTTTAAAGCCGAAAGGAATCTAGAGTAACTTGTGGTTACTTTTTCTAATACGGCAAACTTATGCTAGAAGAGTTGACTCACTGGCATAAGAAAAATGACTAATTGTTTATTCTCATTTTTCTCCCCATGAGGAAGACTTGTTGTCTCACATTGATTATCTCTTTTGTATATAGTTTTGATCACTCGTTGCCCTGCTGGTCATCAAATCTGTGACGGAGTCCAGTTTTATAACCCATGGTAATTTTAACATTTAACCAAACTGACATTTGTTTTCATAAACAAAACATGGCTATCTTTTAAGTAAAATATTGGCTATGTGAAATCATTGTTTGTAATGTTCACTAATCCAGTGCAGGACACAGTGTGGAGAAGTAAAACTCGGGTGAAACAGTGCCACTGCCCTCAGAGAGTTTTTGGGCTAGAGGAGCGGAGTGTTTCCTGCCCCTACACCGAAGCAGTGGGGTGGGTGTGGCTGAACTGGAGCAAGAGGGTCCATAGGCAATCACTGAGTGTGTGTGGGTAGGGAAACTCCGGAAGTCATAACACCTGTGTTGCAAGGGGAGCTGCTCCAGTAAAGAGGGGTTCTTTTTTTTTTTTTTTTTTTTTTTTAACAGGCAGAGTGGACAGTGAGAGAGAGAGATAGAGAGAAAGGTCTTCCTTTGCCGTTGGTTCACCCTCCAATGGCTGCCGCGGTCGGCGCGCTGCGGCCGGCGCACTGCGCTCATCCGATGGCAGGAGCCAGGTGCTAGGTGCTTTTTCCTGGTCTCCCATGGGGTGCAGGGCCCAAGCACCTGGGCCATCCTCCACTGCACTCCTGGGCCACAGCAGAGGGCTGGCCTGGAAGAGGGGCAACCGGGACAGAATCCGGTGCCCCGACCGGGACTAGAACCCGGTGTGCCGGCGCCGCAAGGCGGAGGATTAGCCTGTTGAGCCACGGCGCCGGCCAAGGTTCTTTTTATTCTAAGAATTTCTAGTCCTTGGGGTTCTCAGCCCTGACTGCTGTAGATTCACCCGGAGAGCTTTAAAGCTAAATACATGCATATAGTATGCATGGACAGATGGATGGATGGAAAGATACATAGGTAAGTAGATAGATAATATATATTAAATAGGTCAATAATAGATAAGTAGATAGATAATTATATATATATATATAGGTAGTAGGGAGAGAGAGAGAGAGAGAAAGGAAGGAAGGAAGGAGGAAGGAAGGAAGGAAAAGAATATTTAGGGGGGAAACTTTATCCATGTCTGCAGTGCACCTTAAAATGGAAGAGAGGGATGACTGATGGGTACTGGAATGGAGCAGTACACCAACACCTAGTTCCTTCCTCCAGAAATTCTGACCTCATTGGTCTGGTGTAATTGGTTTGGGACTTAGGCATTAGGAGGTTTTGTCTGTTTTTTGCATCCGTATTTTAAAAGGTTTCTAGGCAATGCTAATGTGTAGTGAGGACTGGGAACTTAGAATCTGAAGGCACAGGGTACACAAGTAGTAGAAACTATAGAACAACCCAATTGGGCTCAAGAGCAGAACTGATTTTCCTTGAAAGGAAATAAACTAAAAGATGGTAGACTTGGTCTATTGGTTTTCTTTTCTTTTCTCTTTTTAAAGGTTTATTTAATTTATTTGAAAGGCAAAGTTACAGAAAGAGATGGAAAGAAAGAGATCTTCTATCTGCTGGTTCATTCCCCACATGGCTCCAATGGTCAGGGCTGGGCCAAGCCAAAGACAGGAGCCTGGAACTCCATCCTGGTCTCCCACATGGGTGGCAGGGGCCCAAACTCTTGGGACATCCGCTGCTGTTTTCCCAGGTGAATTAGCAGGGAGCTGGACTGGAAGTGGAGCATCCGGGACACGAGCCAGTATCCATATGGAATGCTGGTGTCGCAAACAAACGGTTTAACCCACTGTACCACAACGTCAGCCCGGGTATATTAGTTTTCTATGATTGCTGTGACAAATGATGTTAACGATGCAAACCACCACAAAGGTATTATCTGACACTTCTGCAGGTTGTCATTCGTACACGGGTCTCAGTGGACTAGAGTCAGGGTGCCCGCAGGCAGGCCAGCTGCACTCCTGTCTGGAGGCTCCAGGGGGAGAATCCAGTCCCTTGCCTTTCCAGCTTCTGGAAGCTGCCCATGTCCCTCGGCTCCTGCCTGTTCCCTGTCTTTGAGAGCAGCAACCCTACATCGCTGAAAATGCTCAAGTCCCAGTATGCTCTAGAGTCACATCCATCTCTGACTGCCTTCATTTGTAAGTGCCCTTGCGATTGTTTTGGATAAATCAAGATAATCACCCTGCTGTAAGGTTAGTTGATTTCCAACTTTAAGTCCATTTGCAGCCTCAGTTCCCCCGTGTCATGCACAAGTTTTAGGAACTAGGACGTGAACATCTTTGGGGCTTATTCCTCTGCCTTCTACAGAAGAATTCACAATCTTTTACATAAGACATATCCCAAAACCCACAGACAATAAAGGAAAACATAGATAAGCCCAACTGCATTAAAATTCAGAACTTTATCCACTAAAAGATACTGTCAAGAATAAAAAGACAAACCACAAGCTGAAAGATGTTTACAACACATTTAGTTTTCAAAATATGCAAAGAACTGATATAAATAAAAAAGCCAAACATCCAAAGAAAAATGGCCAAGGCCAAGGTAAAGGAACTTCATCAAAGAGAACATACTCAAGGCCCATGAACTTAGGCAAAGTGTTCATTCTCATTCATATAATAGTGACAAAAGTAACCGCGTTTAAAATACCAGAAAGGTGGAAATTTAAAAAGCTTAACTATCTTAGTATTGACAATGCCGTGCAGCAACAGTGACCCCAGTTACTGCTGCTAGGAACATACATTGGAAAGCCCTTTAGAAAATATTCTGGCACTGGGACCTGCATGGTGGCACAGTGGGTTAAGACAATGCCTATGACACCAGCATCCCATGTGGGTGCCAGTTTGAGTCCCGGCTGCTCCACTTCTGATCCAGCTCCCTGCTGATAACCATGGGAAAGCAGCAGAAGATGGCCCAAATCTTTAGGCCCCTGCACCCAGCTGGGAGACCTAGATGGAGTTCCAGGCTCCTGGCTTCAGCCTGTCCCAGCCCTGGCCATAGTGGCCATTTGGGGGAGTGAACAAGTGAATGAAGGTTCTCTCCCCCTCTCCCTCTCCCCCCCCCTCTTCTCTCTGTGTAAATTGCCTTTCAAATAAATCATAAAAAAAAAATATTCTGATAGTACCTAGTAATGTTAACCACCCTACAGCTCATCATCCACTACTGCCCACACATGTGTGGGCTGAAGAACAAATACAAGTGCTCTTGGGGTGGGTGTCAGGAGTAGCACTTAGGATGCCCCACATCCCTTATGAGCATGTCAGAGTCAAGTTCCAGCCTCCTGCCAGTGTGCACCCTGGGAGGCAGCAGGTCATGGCTCTAGTACCTGGGTCCCTCCCACCCACATGGGAAACGCAGATTGAGTTCATGGCTTCCGTCTGGCCCAGCCGTTGTGGGCACTGGGGGAGTGAACTAGCAGTTCAGAGAGCTCCATCTCTTTCTCACTGTCTGTTTCTCTCTGCCTATAATTTTAAAAATTATAAATAATTTAAATTTAACTTAAATTATAAATAATTTTAATCATTTAAAAATACAAGAGCTCTTCACAAAGTTTGTGTAAAGTATGTATTATGAAAAAACTATACATGAATTTCAAAATTGTTTTTGCACCAAAATGATCTTTCCTTTTTCCTGAACTTTTTGAAATGCCCTCATATAAACAACTATGTAGAGGAGAATTGCTCATCACAGCAAAATTCTGGAAGCAATGCAGACATCCATCAACAGAATGAATAAATAAATCCCTGGTGTGTTCATTCAAGGAAAATAAATGCATTACTGTGCATAGATAAATCCCAGAATCATGATACTGGAGAAAAGAAAGAAATCTCAAAAGATTATCTGCTTTGTGGTTCCTTTTGTATAAATTAAACAGTCAGAAGTAAAGTAGTCTTTGTTCAGGAAAACAGTGCCGGGCGTGTACATGAAGTCCAACATCGGGCCTCCCTCTGAGGAAGGAGGGCTGTACCTGGGAAGGTCCAGGGGGCTCCCGGGCTCTGGGGATCACGTTTTCAGCCTGGAGAGAAATCCAGTGACTTTGAGAGTCAGTGCTCTGTGTAGTTCCAGATCGCCCTTGAAGTCCCAGAACCATACCCTCTGTGTTCCTCCTCTCTGGAGTGAGCCCCTCACCTGCTCCCCCACCCCCAACACCACCCCCACCCCCACTATGGTGGGCGGAGGTTGGGGGAGCTGCCTGGGTGTGGAGCTGATCCTGCAGCCCCCCCAGACCCAGAGCGCCCTCTGGTGGGGCCAGGAGGGTAATGAAATCTCAAAGCAGCGGCTGGAGGCTAAGCTCCTGGAGTCCTTTCTTCACACACTTAGGTCAAGGAGACCAAGCCAGAGAGGAGAGCTCTTTGTTACCAGTGCTACATTCCAGCAAGTCGACTGTCTTCCTGCTGCAGTGTTCTCTGGGGCAGATATTCTAGAATTTAGAAGTATTTATTACTAATGCCAATAACAATAAACACTTGCAGAGAAGTTTATAGATCATTAAGTGCTTTCACATGGACTTGCTTAACTCACATAAGAAACTAAACCCTGAGGGTCTTTATTATCCCAATTTAGGAAAGCTCAAGTTAAAGCTGAGAACATGAAATGACTCATCCACGCTAACGCTGGGCCAGTTGTAAAGCGCAGAGATACGGCTGCAGACTGTATAGCTTAGTGAAAGTGTGCGCGTATGCATAAGGAGCAGCTTGCTGCCTACAGACCAGAGTGGCTCAAAGGTGGCCGCCTTCCACCTCTCCAGTGGTGCTCCCACATTTCCGTGGCTGCTGCATCCCTTCTGTGTCCACCAGAACCAGCATGGGGCACCACTCACATGCATAGGCAGCGTAGAGTGGCGTGTGAACTGTGTGGCCGTATATGGCAGATGTTAGGAAAGGGCACGGACTCCTGCCGGCTGGGCTCGTAGCAGGGCTGCTGCGGTCACGCAGGGCAGCCGGTGTGCCTGCTCAGCCTGAGACTGCACCCCTTATCGGTAGAAGCTGCAGAGTTGCAATGCAGGCAAGAGGAACAAGGAGGAACAGTCAGCCCGGGCCCCTTGCATAGTCTGTGGGACACCTCAAGGGGTGAAAAGCGAGAAGCCGCAGTTACTAACACAGAAAACGTGATAGGGTTTCGGAATCCACATGGAAAGCTCAGGTTGAACTGGGGGTTAGAGTAGTTTGTCCTTCATACGTGCCGGTCCACATGCTCAGCTGACTGGGATTTAAAAATAGGCTGGGGGAGGGGTGCTGCCGAAGCTGCTGGCACCATGACCCAGGAGAGGCGGGGGAGGCAGGGGAGGGGAAAGCCCCGAGCCCCAAGCCGCTCCGCCGCTCTGTCCTGAGATCAGACTGTTGGTAGTGAAGGCACTCGTTCCTCCTCACACACACACTTATCCCTGTGTGGCTGAGTTAAAGCCCACAGAGAGTCTTGTTCTTAAGTGTTTGATGGTTACATGAAAATCCTGAGTCACAAGGTAGAAAACTCAACTCGAATAGGTGAAACACTAGGAAATGTTTGTTTGCTATAGTAGAATGTAGGAACACCCTAGGCTTGACTGGTTGGTTAACTTAAAGACCAAATCTTTCTTTTTTTTCCTCTGCTGTCCTCAACTTTTCTGCCTGTCCCCATGGTTGCAAAGTGGCTGCAGTCACTCCCAGAATTATGTCCTCATCCAGCTCCTCAATTCCAGATATCCAAAGGCTGGAAGAGACATCATCCATTTCTTGGTTCATTTACACAAAGAGGAAACCCCTTCTTGAAAGTGCCTAGGAGGATTGCCTTCATATCACGTTGTCTGAAACCCACGTGCCCATTTGGAGCCAGTCACCAACAAAGAAAATGAGGTTGCCATGGCTGGTTTTATGCTGATCACATCCCTCCCCATTAGGGAGGGCCACCTGAAGCCCCTCTTCTCTTGATAAGCTTTGCTAGGTGCTTCCTTAGCAAAGAGTCCAGCCAGCAGGGAATCCACAGTGTGAACTCTCACACGAAAGTTCTGTTGTACCCCTGTCCGTTCCAGGCTCTGCCAACATCAATGACCGAAGCATGCTGGGTAAGCGGGACAGTGAGATGGCTGTCATTGTCCAGGACACAGAGACGGTGCCTTCCGTCATGGATGGGGAAGAGTACCAGGCCGGCCGCTTCGCCCGGGGACTCCGGCTACAGTGCTTCAGGTGGGCCTCCAAAGCTGGGTCTTGGCCATGGGCCCTGGGGCTCAGCCCGCCCCTCCCTTAGCTCGTGTGAGCGTGCCAGGTCCTTGGGGTGGGGTCTCTATCCCAGAATATGTGTGCTCAGCAGGGTGCAGAGTGACTCCACACAGTGGAGTATACACTGAATTTTATTTTCATAGTCTCTGCCATTGTAACGTGTAACGGAAAGCAATATTTACAATATATCAATTAATGTAGGAATTTAGCAGGTCAAATGGTCTAGTGACAATTTGGGTTTTTTTTAATTAAAGATTTATTTATTTATTTGAAAGGCAGAGTTACAGAGAGGTAGAGGCAGAGAGCGAGAAAGAGAGAGGGAGAGAGAGAGGCCTTCCGTCAGCTGGTTCACTCTCCAAATGGAGCTAGGCTGATCTGAAGCCAGGAGCCAGGAGCTTCTTCCAGGCCTCCCATGTGGGTACAGGGGCCCAAGGCCTTGGGCCATCTTCTGCTGCTTTCCCAGGCCGTAGCAGAGAGCTGGATGGGAAGTGGAGCAGCCGGAACTTGAACCTGCCCCCACATGGGATACTGGCATAGTAGGTTGCCACTTTACCCCCTATGCCACAGCACTGGCCCCAGCCAATTTAAGTTTTAAAAGATGATTCGAGTTTTAACAATTGGAAATTACTAAAGGAGTATGCCTGGTGGTTACTGGTGTCTGGCATACTGTGGGAACTGCGTGTGTCAGGTTCAGGATGATTCCAAATGTGGAAGACCTGTGATCTGCAGGAGATGGGAGTTTTAAATGAACCTGTGCTGGGCTGGAGAGCAAGCAGTGCGTGGGCCTGATGAGTCCCTCCTCAGGCAGGGGTCGTTGAGAACCCTGTGAGAGCTTTCACTGCCGCCAGGGCCTGCGGGCTGTTTTGCTCGGTAGAACGGTCCTCCTAGAGCCTTCCAGACAAGGTCCCAAGTCTCTTCTCACTGCTGTCCAGAGGCTTCCTAAATCACAGGAGAACTAAGAACAAGTGAAATCCTTATTCCTAACACCGCGCCCTCTCGGCTCACTGTTCCCCTCACTTGCTGCTGACCCTTGCTGCCCACCGTCTGTGGAACACCTGCCCACTCTCCCATCTCTAGGTCTTGGCAGGAAGTCCACAGTTTCTCGATTCTAGAGCTGTACTGGCCACACTGATCTCAGGGTGGCATGGACAGTGAGATGCAGCAGGTGTCCCTGAAATGGCTAAGGATGGTGCTTCATGGTACAAGTGGACTTCAAAAAGTTCATGGAAGATAGAACCAAAAAATGGATTTTGCAAAAAAAATCCTTGAGATCCATGCATAGTTTTTCCCATAATACACGTTTCCTATGGCCTTTCTGAAAAACCCCTTATATGCATGAATTTCAAACTGTTGTACTCCAAAATAAACGTGGGTTTTAGTTGCATTTTCCACAGACGTCCTGGAGCACTGTTGTGTTTGTGGAGGGGCACTGCCCAGCGTCTGTTGGAAGCTGGCTCACCAGCAGACAGGCACGTGGCAAGCACTCTGCCTCCCACCCTCTGTCCTCCCACCCAGTAGAAGCTTTGGGCTCCAGAGGCCTTCCTTCTACTGCCTCTCCCCAAGAAGCTCAGCAGACCCACCCCTCACACATCCGCCTGTCAGTCAACACCTCCTCCCCACTTTTACTGCTGTATTTATTGCCTTTGTTACTAATTAGTTTGCCAGTAAGAATTTTTTTTAAGTGATTGATATTTCTATTAGCTTCTAAGGTTAACATGTTTTGCTCAGCAGGGGAGAATTTAAAATGAGTGCCCTGCCAATCCACTCTTTGCAGCATATACACAAAACCAAATATTTCCTTTCGTAAACTGAAAATATATGTCAGACCTTTTTGGTTCTGTGAGGATGTAAGTATTCTCTTTAAAGTGGTGGGCTTCTTTATAACTTTTCAAATTTGTGATCATTATTGAGCATTCTGATGTACAATACATTTTCAATGTAGAAATGTGGTAAATAAGAAAACAGAAAGGAAAATTAAATTGACCTATGCTAATGTTAACATTTCATATATATGATGTCCCTTGTTTGTATACTTAAGTATTTACATGTGGTATTTTTAAAATAAGAATCTTGCAGGTCTACAATATTCTTTATTATTAACTTTACACTCGTTTTTAGTGTGTTATTAAATTTTTGGTAACCTTTTAGTGGCTATGTCATTTTTCACTGAAAAGTATCAAAAAGTTCATGGAAAATGGAATTAAAGGAGCCAGCCACAATGGCATAGTAGGTTAAGCATCTGCCTGTGGCGCCGGAATCCCATACAGGTGCTGGTTCGAGACCCGGCTGCTCCACTTCCAATCCCACTCTGCTGATGGCCTGGGAATGCAGAGGAGGATGGTCCAAGTGTTTGGCCCCTTGAACCCACGTGGGAGACCCAGGGGAGGCTTCTGACTCCTGGCTTCAGATCAGCCCAGCTCCAGCCATTACGGCCATTTTGGGAGTGAACCAGCATATCAAAGACCTCTCTCTCTCTTTCTCTCTAACTTTGCCTCTCAAGTAAATAAATAAATCTTTAAGAAGGAAATGGAATTAAAAGAGAAGGTGGATTTTCCATGAAGGTTGAAGGTTGTATGTGTCTGCTCTCACTCCTTTAACACCTCATTGTGCAGCAGGCTTGTGGCTGATAGGGAAGAATGATCATGCCTGTAGATGCCTCCTTGGCCCTGATTGTCTCCTTACTCTAAGGAAGCTTTTCTGGCCCCTGACTTCTTGTTCTATCACTCACAGTGTTTTAGAGGGGCTGTTCCTTCTGCCTTTACTGACTTCCATTACTTTATTTAATCCTTGCCAATATGTTAGATGTCAAATGGAATGTCATTATTTTCATTTTTTAGAATTTTTAAATGTGTTTGTCATGTGTAATTATTCTTTTGTAAATTGCCTCACTTATTCATATTCTTCACTCATTATGGTGGAAGGCCTCATTTTCTCTTAATTATTTATAAGTACTTTAATTACATAGGATGCTAAGTTCTGTGTCACATGTGTTGTGAATCAGGCTAGTCAGTTGCCTTTGAATCATGGAGTATGTGGGGAAATTTTTCAATTTTTTAAAATGATTTATTTATTTATTTGAAAGGAAGACTTAGGAGTTGGGAATGTTGAGAGAGGGAGAGAAAGAGAGAGAGAGAGGGAGAGGGGAGAGAGGAGGGGGAGGGGGAGAGGGGAGAGAAGAGATCTTCCATCTGCTGGTTCATTCCCCCAGATGTCTTCAATAGCTGGAGCTGGGCCAGGCCAAAGCCAGAAGCCTGAACTCCATCCCGGTCTCCCCTTTCCTAGGCACATTAACAGGAGCTGGATGGGAAGTGGAGCAGCCAGAACCCACACAGGCACTCATATAGGATGCTGGCTTCCCAGGTGGCAACTTAACCCTCTGCACTACAATGCCAGTCCCATGAAAGTTTTTCAGTGTTTATTAATCAAATCTTTCAGTGTATTTTTTGTTTTTCTCCCTTTCCCGTACAATTACAATAGGTTTCTCAGTGAAGATCAAACATGTATTTATGTTTTCCTCCAGTACTTGTTTGCTTTTTGCTTTTTACATTTGACATGTTAAGGTTAGTGTAATCTAAGAAATGAGTAGGAGGCCCGGTGCTGTGGCGTAGGGGGTTAAGCCTCCGCCTGCAGTGCCGGTTCGTGTCCCGGCTGCTCCTCTTCTGGTCCAGCTCTCTGCTATGGCCTGGGAGAGCAGTAGAAGATGGCCCAAGTCCTTGGGTCCCTGCACCCGCATGGGAGACCCAAAAGAAACTCCTGGATCCGGATTGACCCAGCTCTGGCCATTGTGGCCATTTGGGAAGTAAACCAGCGGATGGAACACCTCTCTCTGTATCTCTTCCTCTCTGTAACAACTCCACCTCCCAAATAAATAAATAAATAAATCTTTAAAAAAGAAAGAAAGAAAAGAAATGAGTAGGGGCTGTAACTTCCCCACCAGCTAACCCACTGACCCAGAACTGTGTGATACACAGTAGTGCCCTGGCTTGGTGATCTGCTGTGCCTGTTGGTGATGTGCCAAATTGCCATGTATTCTGCCCCTTCTCTAGTCCTGTAAATGCTACATTGAAAGAATGGTCACTTGCATGTCAGTGTGATACCACATTTATTATTATGGCTGTGCATTTTAATACTACTTTTTGCCATACCACTTGCCCAAATCTGTATTATTTTCCAGAGTAGTGTTATTTTTTTAAATTATTTATTTATTTGAAAGATGAGTTACGGAGACAGAAGCAGAGAGAGAGAGGAGGTCTTCCACCCACTGGTTCACTCCCCAAATGACCTCAACAGCCAGAGCTGGGCCAATCTGAAGCCAGGAGCCAGGAGCTTCTTCCAGGTCTCCCACGTGGGTGCAGGGACCCAAGGACGTGGGCCATCTTCCACTGCTTTTGCAGGTTCATTAGCAGGAAGCTGGATGAGAAGTGGAGCACCCGGTACTTGAACCGGTGCCCATATGGCATGCTGGCACTGCAGACTGGGGCTTTAACCAGCTGCACCATAGTGCCAGCCTGCCTATTCTTAAATATTCATTTTTCACATGAACTTTAGAAATTTACTCAAGTTCCCTCAAATCCTTTTTTATTTTTTTAAACTGGGGTTACAACAGATTTATAGGTTAATATAAAAAGAATTGACATCTCTGTAATATTGAGTCATTCTATTGAAAAATACAGTATGCCTTCAATTTATTTAAAATTTTTGTTCTTTAATAAATCATTATTGGGGGAGAATTTTTTTCACTAATTCACTGACTTTTATGCTGATCCTGTACACTTCACGCTAAGTTTATTCCTAGTATTTTATTTTCCTAGCAAGTTTTAAACTGTCTTAAAGAGACATTTGTTCTTGAACAATTATTTTCCCTCTGCCCCAATGGCAAATACAGATGATATATTAAAAAGCACCACAAAAACCTCATGTCAATTTTAGCCTCTTTTTATTAGGAAATGTTCCCAAAGATAAATATCGTGGCCTAGAGCACAGCCATTTTCTCACTTAAAAAAATGCAGCTCCAATCCATTTTCCATCTGGGCTATTTTTGAATAGAAATAGACACAGTTCAATGTGAAATCAATTCTAAATAGAGACAGCATCAGCCATCAGAGTGCTGCACTGAATGTCACAACTCTGAGCTGAACAGTTCATTAAGTCCTAGAAAATTATCCAAACTTTACAAATATAACCATCACTCCACAGAAACCATTATCCACACAAGTGAGTTCAGAATCACTTGAGGAAGTGGAAGTGAGGAATGGAAAGAGCAGAAATAACTGCATTGCAGTTTTACTACCTTCCTACTTTCTGGATATGTAAACAGTTAAATGTTAAATAATCGTCATTATGTACGTAAGATAAAATCAAACTATTTTGCTTCAAAACCTTAGTCCTCAATATCATACCCAGAGTGCTTCCTGTTGTTTGTATGTTTTAACATAAATTTCTTATAATTAAAATGTCAACAGGGAAAAAAATATATTGCTAGACTTCGCTTGTTGTAAACTTATTTAAATACTTCTATGAGCAAGACCTTAACCAATAACTTGCTGGACACACTGTTTCATCTCTTGTTCTAATTCTTTAAAATTTTGATTTATTTAAGAGGCAGAGAGGGAAAGAGGCAGAAAGAGAGGGCTTTCGTCCGCGAGCCCACTCCCCAGATGTCAGCAATGGGAACTCAATCCAGGTCTCCCGTGTGGGTGGCTGAAACCCAGCTGCTTAAGTCATCATACTGCCTCCCAGGACATGTGTTAGCAGGAAACTGGAGTCAGTAGCCGGAGCTGGGAATCGAACTCGGGCACTGCCAGGTGGAACGCAGGCATCCTAACTAGCATCTTAACCACTAGGCCAAACGCTTACCCCTCTTGTTCTAATTTGAAAGCCACATCACAAAAATACTCTTTGCTCAGTTTTCAGCTCCTTAGACCTAGCCCAAATCAAGGTGTTGTTATACTTTACTGATTGTCATAAAATGAATTACCTCTCAAATGGGGTACAGTACTGCTTCAGGTTCAGTTATCAGTCAGCATCTATGTGCAAACATCATCCCTTAAGTTTTTTGTTGTTGTTGTTGTTGTTGTTAAAGTTATTCCCCTATAGTGTCAAAGAGGCACTATTTGAAGTGGAAATAGAAATTTGGGGTCATAAAACTCAAGAATCCTAGTGAGCTCAGATCTTTTTATCTTGAAGACTTTTTATAAAGCAGAAAGAGTACAGACTAAAATGAGTTTCTCTTTCACCCCTATAAAGTTGAGCGATTTCAAGAGTTGATAATGTTGGAGGTGACTGGAGAGAGATGCATGGTTAACAGTGGCTGTGTTGCTACAACCTTTCTTGGAGGAATGTTGTATATTCTTTGGCCCAGGAATTTTAATTCTAGGATTTCTTCTAATTAAAAGTTTACAGAAACTCGCAAAAGTTATATATGATAAATAAATTGTTTATTGGTACATTGTTCATAATAATGAAAAACTGGCAACCCCTCAAATTCATAGTAAAAGAATTGCTTAAAACGTTCATATTGATTGGAAGCATAAACCCATGACAATGATGATGTCAGTTAACATTTATCTAAACATAAAGAAGGTGCCAGTATAACAACACCCACAGCACTACACCCAGTGAGCAGTCCTTGCCTGTGCTGGCACAGATCTCCTTGACATACTTCCTGGTGTGGTTGTAGGGCACCACACCCCTGGCCTCTCTGCAGCCTTGCTGGTTGCTCCTCTTCTCCACTACTGTTGGGGTGCACCAGGTCTTCCTCCTCTGTGTATACCCCGCCCCTGGTGAGCTTGATAAGAAAACATACAGCTTCATAAGCTTACATGCCAATCCAATTCTCCGATTTCTACTCCCAGTCAAGCCTTCTCTCCCAAACTCCAGTCCCATTTATATAATGGCCTGCTCAGTGTTGCCACTTGGATGTTTGAGATTAGATGTCCCAACAGGCTCCAGATTGAATTCCTACTCTTCTCCCACCAACTAGTTCTACCCACAGAACTCCCCATCTCAGCTAAGGGCAACTATATTCTTCTAGTTGGTCAAGAGCAAAACCTTTCTGTCATCTTTGAAGCCTCACTCTTGCTCAGACTGCCTCCGCTCTCCGTGAAACCTGTTGGCTCTGTTTTCATCCCCACTAGCACTCAGGCCCAAGTCACCTAGATTATGGTGATGGTTCCAGACTTGTCTTCCTGTTGGAACCCTGGCCCCTCAGTATAACAGCCATATTTAATGTGTACATCAGATCCTGCTACTTCTCTGCCTTGATGTCTACAGTGAGTCTCTGCTTCATTGAGTGTTATAGCCAAAGTCCTTATACGCCTATTTTCCCATCGCTCTTTCCAGGTAGCACAGGCCTTTTTGGGGTTTCTTTGAATGAACAAGGCATGTGAGAAAAGGGCTCTGGATGCAGTTTGCATTCCAGCTCAATTACTAGTCAATGTCTCCAAACCTCAGTTCCCCATTCAGAAAATGGGGATCATTTGTCCCTTCCGCCTCACAAGATGTAAGGTAGAAATGTGCTGTATCCTACATCCTTCTGTAAGTGCTAGGGTTATTGTAATTTAAAATATCACTTCTAAAACTTGTCTTGCTGAGCTTAAGAATTTCTTGTTATTTCTCATTCTCTGTTTATATATGGTCAATTCAGATAGCATCTCATCTGTGGCTTCCTTTATGCCAGGTACTCTGGGCGTAGGAGAGTAACCAGGTCATGATCTTTCCAAGAATTTGCATTCCACAAGTGGGAGATGCCCCTGTTAAACATAAAAAGTGCATAAGAGATTTCAGGTGCCCTGGCAAAAACAAAGCATATACAAAGTACAGTAGGGAACCAAGGCACAATGTTCAGATCTCCTAGATGTAAGTGGGAGATGGGAAAAAGGGAGCCAGTGAAAGATTTTCAGAACTCATTTTGTGCTGAAGCCTAAAAACCAGTAAGTGGGTTCAGGTTAATAGTTGGGAAAGGAAAAAATTCTCGCTGGCCACACCCATTGCATGCCGTTAACATCTACTCTATATTTATCACAGTTGTTAAGACTACCTTTTAAAGGGGAACATTTCTTCATTTTTGGACTCCCCCCACCAAACACAACTCTACCCAGAGAGTTCCATGTCTTTCTTACCCTTTCCTGTGCCTTAGAACTCAGCATAGTGCTGAGGGAAGAGGAGAGAGATGTGCAGGGAGGGGAATGGGCATGGATGGGGCACGGGGAGGAGTGAAGGGGGAAGGCAGGCTGGCCAGAATCAGGAGTCAGTTGGCACTGGTGGGGATCTCAGCTCTACTACTGACCTCATATGAACTTGAACATGGTATTTAACCTCCCTCAGTCCCTTTTTCTGTGAAATAACAATAGTAAGAGTTGTTTTTTCATCGAGTTACTGAGGATTTAGTGAGACAGCCCTTGAAAGAGCTTAACACATTTTCTGGTACTTGTTTTGAGGGCTAATTCTATCTTCCATGCCAAATTACAAGGATGCTCTTAGAACAAAATTAGAGTCTTTCTGTCTGACAATTAAACCATTCAAGCATCAAAGCAATGTAGGTTTTGGTTTTTGTTCTATTTTGTTTTGCTACTTAGGAGATGCATTATGTATTATACATTTTATTTAGTTTTAATGGCTCCCTTTGATTTCTTTAAAAAAACAAAAAGACTTCTGAGGCTGAGCGTCTGAATTACAGCTCCCAGCAGAAACAATGCCAACCACAAACTTCTTTATCTGCACTACTCAGTTTTGAGGGCACTTGTATTTCAGGGTTGTCCTGGGCTATCTTTCTGACCCCAGCGAGGACATTCAGGATCCTGTGAGCGACAAATTCTTCAAGGAGATATGGGTTTCAACAGCAGCTCGAAATGCTACAATTTATGATAAGGTAAGGTTCGTATATCCCACCATCACCTGTTTTTCATTGAATTTCATCCCCAAAAGCACATCATTATTTCTGCATTTGGTAGGTACAGAAAATTCTTCATGAGTGTTAAAGAACCGATATACTTCCAGGTGGTCAGGATACCTCTCTGTAGACATTAGAAACTCCAGAGTCAAAAAGCATGATGGATTATGTTTAGAAGGGAAACAGCAGCTTTTCAACCTCTCATGTGGTGTGTGAATCTCATCCTATGTATCCCTCACTCATGGTTACCCAGCTGTTGAACCTGTTTAGTGGCAAACAGAAGAAAGGCAAATGGAAATCTCAGACCTGCATTCAGTCCCCCACACCTGGATGCAGGTGATGCCACTTTGTGTACAGTGGATAGATTTCTGAGTCCTCCTTTTCCTTCTGTACATAGGAAGGGATAAACTCTAGAGTGGTTATGAAAATAAAAAATACCTACTTTGCATTAATGGTATTTAGCTCATAGTGCATAGTAAATCCTTTTTAAGTTAAGTTTCTAATGAGGAGACCTGTCCTATGTTGGACAACCGTAACTTTAGAGAAGTCTTCTAAATTTTAGCAGCTCCATTTGATGCATAGCAAATGAAGCTTCTGGTAAGTTCTACCCACCAGTTATGATAAAGAATGTACAAGGGTCGAGAGCTGTGTGGTAACGGAGCCAGTTACCTTGTGATGGGGAGCCAGCTTCTCACTGTGGAAGGTACTCCAGCTGAGTCACTGGTGATCTGTAAGAAATTGGGGAAGAGTGATTCTTTGTGACTTCCAGAGTCCCTTGGAGCGTGGTGACGTCCCCTTTCTTAATGAAACATGACAAGTATCTACATAGCCTTATTTCACACTATTCAAGGTCATGATCAAATAGGTCATGTACATGGAATCTCTTACAATGTAATTTGAGAAGCGCAGCTCACAGCCTTATTTGGGTGCTAAATTGGGGGAAGAGGTCTATAAAAGACATTTTAGAGATATTAGGATAAATCTGAATGTGGGTCATATTTAAATGACACATGGAATTAATTTTCATACGTTTGAGAATGGTGGTGTGATTACACAGTCAAATGTCTTTATTCTTAAAAGATACATGATGAAATATTTAAGGATGAGATGTTATGATGTCTGAAAGTCATTTTCAATCATCCAAGTGTTATGTATTAATAATTGATAAATCTAAGTAAAGGTAGAAATATGAACATCCTTCAAAAAAAAGTTAAATAAAATCCAATATGCAATTTTCTTCTTAGACCATAACCTGTGAAGTTCACGGATGATTGTTATCCAAAACATTAACCTTATTGTCAGGTAACATCGGTAAAAATCCTGTACTAGCTTTACTTTATTCTGGGGTTAATGACCTATGTAGATCAGGTGTAAGAATCTAGCTATAATTTATTTTCAGGTTTTAAAACTTTATTTGCATCTTTAAAAATCATGCATTCCAATAATTAAAAACATTTGAATAAAAAATGACACTCTGATTAAGCTGCACCTTACAGCCTGAAGGACACCTGGGGTCAGGTTGGATTCTCCTCTCCGTCTTACCAGCTCCCACCCAGCTGCTTCTTCACCAACAGAAGTTCCTTTCCTTCCCTGCTGCCAGGAGGGAGCAGGCCTGGCCTTCATTGTCAGTCTCCATTCTTTGATGTGAAAGGGGCAGCACAGACATTTAAACTTGATCCCACCCTCCTTGGCATCTTGCAAAGCTGAACAGCTAAAAAGAAGTAAAATAAGAAGGCAGTGTTTGTGGAATGTACAGTGCATATTGATGGCTCACGCCTCCTTACAACTCGAGTGCTTGCTTCTCTTGTTCAGTCGTTTCTTGGATTTCTGTCTTCTTCAGTTTCTTTTTCTATTTTTTATTTATATACAGGGAACAAATTTCATGTGTTTAATATATACAGTTTTAAGAGCGTAATTGTATTTCCCACCACACCTTCACTCCCAGCCTCCCTCCTTCTTTTCTTATTTTAATTTTTACAATGACAGGTTTAATCCTCCATTAATAAAGAATTCAACAAGTACAAAGTAGAAAATCTACTGTTCCTTGAAAGTATAGACAAGGACTGTAAACAAAATCAAATCTCCAGATGTCAGTATCCCTCAGATATGTGATATTTTTTTGGTACGCTATGTATTAGTTTCTACTAATCAGGGAAAACATATGGCATTTGCCTTTTGGTGATTGACTTATTTTACCAAGCATAATGGCCTGTAGTTTCATCCATTTGGTTGCAAAAGACTGGATTTCATTCTTTTTTTATAGCCGAGAAGTGTCCATTGTGTATGTATTCCACAATTCCTTTCCCTAATGTATAGTAATTTTCATTGTAGAGATCTTTCACCTCCTCAGACAAATGTATCTAAATATATTTAAATTTATTTCAATTTTTTGAAGCTATTGTGAATGAGACTGATCTTACAAGTTCTTACTCAACCATGCCATTGTTTGTGTATACAAAGGCTGTCGGTTTTTTGTTCATTGATTTCACTTCCTGCAACTTTGCCAAACTCTCTTGTGAGTTCCAGTAATCTTTTCATGGAGTCTTTTGATTTCCCTAGGTATAGGATCCTATCATCTGCAAAGAGGGATAATTTGATTTCCTCCTTTCCCATTTGTGTCCCTTTGATTTCTTTGTCTTGTCTAACAGCTCTGGCTAAACCTTCCTGAAGTATATTGAATAGTAATGGTGAGAATGGGCATCCTTCCCTCATTCTGGATCTTAGTGGAAATGCTTCCAGCTTTTCCCTATTCAATATGGTGCTGGCTGTGGGTTTGTCATACATTGCCTTGATTGTGTTAAGGAATGTTCTTTCTATGCCTAATTTGCTAAAGGTTTTTTTTTTTTAACTTATCATGAAAAGATGTTGCATTTTAGCAAATGCTTTATCTGCATCTATTGAGATAATCATATGGTTTTATTCTTCAATTTGTTAATGTGAGGTATCACATTTGTTGATTTGCACATGTTGAACCTTCCTTTGCTGTGTCTTTTTCTGGCTTGTGAATTAAGGTGATGCTGGCCTTATAGAACTAATTAGGGAAGATTCCCTCCCTTTCAGTTGTTATAAATAGTTTGAGAAGAATTGGAGTTAGTTCTTTAAAAGTTTGGTAGGATTCAGCAGTGAAGCCATCTGGTCCTGGGCTTTTCTTTGTTGGGAGGGTCTTTATTACTGATTCAGTCTCCATCTTGGTTATTTACATTTTCTGTGTCTTCATGACTCCATTTTGGTAGATCATTATATTTCTAGAAATTATCCATTTCTTCTAGATTTTCCAGTTTCTTGGCATACAGCTGTTTGTGGTAATTTCTAATGATTCTTATTTCTGAAATATGTTATAACATCTTTTTCATCTCTAATTATAATAATTTGGATCTTTTTTAGTTGTTTGGGCCAGTGGCGTATCAATTTTGTTTATTTTTTCAAAAAAACAATTCTTCATTTCATTGATCTATTGTATCTCTTTGGAGGGTTTCAATTTTGTTTATTCTCTAATTTTTATTATTTCTTTCTCCTATTTTGGGTTTGGTTTGTTCTTGTTTTTCTAAATCCATGATATGCATTATTGGATCAATTATTTGATGCCTTCCCAATTTATTTTCTTTTTTAAAAAAAAGAGTTTATTTATTTATTTGAGAGGCAGAGTTACAGACAGGGAGAGAGAGATCTTCCATCTGCTAGTTCACTCCCCAAATGGCCACAACTGCTGGAGCTGGGCCAATGCAAAGTCAAGATCCAGGAGCTTCCTCCAGGTCTCCCACTTGTAAGCAAGGACTCAAATACTCAGGTGATCTATAAGTGCTTTCCCAGGCCGAAGCAGAGAGCTGGATCATAAGAGGTGCAGCCAGGACTTAACCCGGCACCCATATGGGATGCTGACACTGCACACAGAGGATTAGCCTATTACATCACAGCGCCAGCCCCTCTAATTTCTTGATGTAGGCACTAATTGGTATAAACTTGCCTCTTAACACTGCTTTTCCTATATTGCATATGTTTTAATATGTTGTGTGGTCATCTTCATTTGTTTCTAGGAAATTTTTGATTTCCCTATCAGTTTCTTCTGTGACCCACTACTCATTCTGTAGCATGTTTTTGCATATTTTCTAGACTTTTTGAAGTTATTAATTCCTAGCTTCATTCCATTGTAGTCAGAAAAGATACAGTGTATGTTTTCTGAATTTGTTGAGACTTGCATTATGGCCTAGAGAAATTTCTCTGCACTGTGTTTTTCAGCTGTGAGATGAAATGCTCTATACATATCAGGTCCATTTGATCAATAGTGTAGATTGGCTCTGTTTTTTTCTCTAGTTGATCTGTCCATTGATGAAAGTGGGGTGTTGAGGTCCCCCATTATTATTATATTAGTGTCTCTTCTCCCTTTAGATCCCTTAATGTTTGTTTGAAATAGCCAGAGGCCTTAGAATCAGGTGCATCTTTCTGTTGAATTGATCCCTTAATCATTACATAGTGCCTTGCTTTTCTCTTTTTACAGTCTTTGTGTTACTACTTTGTCTGATATTACGAAGACTACTCCTGCTTATTTTTGCTTTCTGCTTGCATGGACTATCTTTTCCCGTCCTATCACTTTCCGTCTGTGTGAATCTTTGTTGGTGACTTACGTTTCTTGTAGGCAACAAATAGATGGGTCTTGTTTTATAATCACTCAGTCTATATCTTTTGATTGCAGAATTTAGGCCATTTGCATTCAGGGTTATTACTGATAAACAATCACTTGGTCCTGCCATGTTTCCATAAATATTCCTATTTTTTGTTTGGAATTTCCTTTGTACTTTTACTAGGATATTTTCTTTCTTTTTTTAAACTTTTATTTAATAAATATAAATTTCCAAGGTACAGCTTTTGGATTACAGTGGCTTTTTCCCCTCCCTAACCTCTCTCCCACCTGCAACCATCCATCTCCCACTCCCTCTCTCATCCCATTCAGATCAAGATTCATTTTCAATTATCTTTATATACAGAAGACCAATTAAGTATATACTAAGTAAAGATTTCAACAGTTTGCACCCACACAGAAACACAAAGTGTAAAGTACTGTTTCAGTATTAGTTATACTGTTAATTTACATAGTAAAACACATTAAGGACAGAGATCCTACATAGGGAGTAAGTGCACAATGACTCCTGTTGTTGATTTAACAATTGACACTCTTATTTATGGCATCAGTAATGTCCCTAGGCTCTAGTCATGAGTTGCCAAGTCTATGGAAGCCTTTTGAATTTGCCAACTCTGATCTTATTTAAACAAGGTCATAGTCAAAGTGGAAGTTCTCTCCTCCCTTCAGAGAAAGGTACCTCCTTCTTTGATGGCCCGTTCTTTCTGCTGGGATCTCACTCACAGAGATCTTTCATTTAGGTCATTTTTTTTTTAACCACAGTGTCTTGCCTTTCCATGCCTGAGAAATTCTCATAGGCTTTTTAGCTGGCCTGATTCTGAGGCCAGAGTGTTGTTTAGGACATCTGCCATTCTATGAGTCTGCTGTGTATCCCACTTCCCATGTTGGATCCATTCTCTGCTTTTTAATTCTATCAGTTAGTATTAGCAGACACTAGTCTTGTTTATGTGATCTTACTAGGAGATTTTCTGCCTGCACATTCTTTCATGATAATGACTGTCTATCTCTGTTTTTTGTATGTAGCATAGCCTTAAGTATCTTTCATAAAGCTGGATGCATGGTAAATTCAATTTCTGTTTGTTTTAGAAGATCTGTATTTCACCTTCATTTATAAATGAGAGCATCACTGGATACAGTATTCTAGGTTAATGGTTTTTTTCTCTTAGGGCTTGGACTATGTCTCTCCATTGTCTCCTATCTTTTAGGATCTCAGACGAGAAGTCAACTGTCAGTCACTGGAGGTCCTTTGAAGGTTGTCTAGCATTTCTCTCCTGCACACCTTAGGATCTTTCATGTTTTGCTTTTGAAAGTTTAATAAATTGTTGTGAAGATCTTTTCTAGCTATGTCTCCTATGAGTACTATCTGCTTCCTGTACTTGGATCTCCCTAACTTTCTCCAAATTAGGGATGTTTTCTAGTGTTGTTTCACTGAATATGTCTTCTAATCCATTCAATCTTTCCACACATTCAGGAACTCCTAAGACACAGATGTTTGGTCATTTGATAGTACCCCATAAATTTTCAAACACTGTCTTTTTTGTTTTTTTTCTGACTTTTTCTTCTCTTTCTCTGTCTGAGGTATTTCCAAGGATTTGTCTTCTAGCTCAGATGGTCCTTCTTCTGCCTCACCAAGTCTGTTGTTAAGGCTTTCCACTGTGTTTTTATTTGACATATTGAATTCTTCATTTCTAATAGTTCAGTTTTTCTTCAGTATATCTGTCTCCTGGCAGAATTCTCATCCATGTCATGTATGGATTTCTTTAACACATGTGTTTGCTTCTCTGTGTTTTTGAGTAACCTTATGATCATTGTTTTCAAGTATTTCACCAGTCTCTTTGTCTTCACATTCTAATATTGAAGGGTCATTATGTTCCTTCTGGGGAGTCATTGTCTTACTTGTTCATGTTTCTTATCTCCTGTGCATATTTTAGCCATTTTTAGAAATACTTGTTGATTTTCTTTTCTGAGGGCTTTTATCTTTGAAATATGCCTTTATGGCTTAGTGGAGTATCTGTTCTTCAGGGGATATCTAGAGGCATGTGCTGGGTGGAGCCAAGGAGCTCTGGCCAGAGCTCGAGGGTGGGGCAAGAATCGAGAGTGACACCAAGATGGACATGGTGGATCTTGTCTATCATCAGCAGGTGGAGAATATAATCACATCGGCTGGCATGATCACGGCTTCACCTGCCGTGAAGCCTGCCGGCTTCTCTGCCATGGTGAACCAGCTGCCCAGGGTGAGCCCACAGTGGCTACTCACCCCACCCACGCAGGCACATAAACTGCACAAAGGATTTGCACGCTATTCAGTGTGGGTGCAGAACCCTCTGCAATGACACACTCCAGGCACTCGGGGATCTCTGAGCCTCTGAAGCCAGACACAGTGGTTGCTAAAAGACACAACCACACCTTACGCCATATCACACACTCACAGAATTGCCAGTCACAATGCACAGGGCTCCCACAGTCACAGGGAGCAGGGAATCCACTCTCAGCTCCACAAGCTTCCCCTGTCCATGGTGGAGCCATGGCATTCCCAGAGTCAGCTGACTGCCCAATGGATGTTGGTCGGTGCTCCACCATGGTGGAGCTACACCCCACCGTGGCAAGTGTAGTCCGATTGCATTGAGAAAGTGAGGGCAGGGAGGCACTTCACAGGCTTCAATGGGTGCCCTGCAGACAAGACTCAGAGGCAGTGGGGACTGTGGGTTTACCCCCCCCCCCCGTAAAATCCTCCAGTCACAAGCAGGCCACAGCAGCCTTTACTTGCCTTACTAAGATGGTGCTTCCTCCCTGCTAGTTACTGGGCGCCCTTGGTGGGGGGGATTGGATGAAAGCTATGTGCTCTCCCTTCACGGGGTTAGGTTGGTACTCTGTCCCCTACCGGCGCTCCAAGTGGGACTCGGAGTCAGTGGGGTTCGTGAGGTTCTCCCTCAGGCAGTATCACGAGTGACTCCAGCTGCGACAGGAGTTCCTTCCTCTGCGCTCCCAGATGTCTTCTCCGGGAGCTCCCAGCCGAGGGAGCTGCCAGAGATGTCCCACTGGCCGCTGTGTGACTGACTGTATCATCCCTGCTGTTCCACAGTCTCTCTTCTTTCTGGAGATTTCCCACCGCAGACTTTGCTCCAACTGCCCCTGGGAATGCAGCTCCTCCCCCTTCCTTCTGCTGTCTAGTCAGTGGTCAGGCTCGGCATGTCTCTTCCATATTCCGCCATCTTGGATCTCCCTTCTTAAGTTTCGACTTAGGGAATGTCTCCATCTCAGCCATAGTGGGTGTGTCAGACATGGTTGCAGAGGAAGCCAAGCAAGGCAATCGAGTGAGTGAAGTCATATCCGTGCAGTGGCCACTGCTGAGTAGCTAAAATTTCTTAATAGAGGAAAATCTAGCAGTCTCTTTGTAGCAAATAAGAGAGCAACTCTTAAATTTAAATCTGTTTTAACAAAGAACTAATGTATTTCATCAAATAAAGATTTTGCCTGTTGGAATGAATGTTTTCCATAAACAGAACATGATTTCTTTTAAACTGGTCAGTTTCCTATTTGTTTTAATCAGGTGTTCCGGTGCCTACCCAATGATGAGGTACACAACTTAATTCAGCTGAGAGACTTTATAACCAAGCCCATATTAGCAAAGGAAGATCCCATTAGAGCTGAAGAGGAACTGAAAAAGATCCGCGGGTTCTTGGTGCAGTTCCCCTTTTATTTCTTGTCTGAAGAAAGTCTACTGCCTTCCGTTGGAACCAAAGAAGCCATAGTGCCTATGGAGGTTTGGACTTAAGAATTACACTCATCTGCAGCTTAAGGACTTCACCCTGAAGATTACAGTGCACACAGTAACTTTCTGGGGACCTCACAGCCATAGCTATGCTGGGTACACCCTTGGGCGCAACCCAGGGACCCTTTGGAATTGCTGAGAAGGGCTGCGGTCGTGCTGATGTAAGGACACTGAATGTCAGCACGGCTTTATCATTCCTCTTGCCTGCTCTTGAGAAAAGGGGACTACACTCCTGTTGGCAGCACCCAACAACTCAAAACACATCATCAAATTCCAGAACATACACCAGAATCCATCTGTGCTACCGAGACTTCACTGGCAACTGTACTCCAAGTCATGAAGAGCTGTCTGGATCTCTTCTCGTCTTTCCTTACTTTCTTCTCAGCAGCCATTGTCTGCTGGATCCACTGTCATCTCCTCGTTCACGTAGGCACTATTGAGTCACCGTTTGTTTTTAGGAGACGTGAGGTTGATCAAGATCCTGGAAGCTTTCATGGGATGCTCCTGCTCATCTGGTCCAAAAGTAGAAGGGTCCAAGGGCTTGATCATTATTCTTTTCAGTTTACTGTGAGGACAGGACAGAATTTGGTCCACACAGCAGCCTGTGTTAGGAGCTTCAGATAACACTGGCACTAGATCTTAACACACAGAGCTGCAGAAGGAATTAAATGCCAATATTGAAGCAGAGATCTCACTTTGCTCCCAAAGGCACCGACAAGATGTGTCCTTGTGATAGGGATCACCTGATCACATTTGATAGTGTGTAGGGTGTTTGATTACACAGAATGCAGATAACACTCAGAGCGTTTAACCTTCAGAAACCTCCCAGGTGTCGGTGGGGCTCTGATCCAGATGACAAAAGACTCCTCGTCCTGTAAAATTTCCTGCCACCTTTAGCCACTGAATTCATTGGAACTTGAATTTCTCAATTTCATAATCAAACCATTGAGTACAATTTGTCTTTCTAGAGAATCAAAAGCTTCGTAATTCCTACCAAGTTAACAAATACGAGCCTAACCTTATTTGGCATTCAGCTCTCCCACTACATTATGTTCTTGAAGAAAAAGTAATCAATTGCAAGATATGTTCTGCTTCACTTGCATTATTAAAGATTCATTAACATTCCAACAGGGCTTCCAAAAAAGTGAGAATATTTATTAATCCACATTGTGCTTCTTGGTAAATTTTTCTGGAAACCCATTATTTCTTTTCAGAATTTAGAATACCCCTTGGTTGAACAAAGATCTAATTTTATTAGACAGAACTACAGTCCAGTCCAAAGAGCTAATGTGGGTCCCAAAAGATCTGTCACTTTCTGATGCATGTGCGGGAACCATGATTGCCTGGGCTGTTCTCTAGAGAAGCAAGCACTCAGTTGCTTTCTGCAGTCAAAAAGATTAAACAGGAGTACAAAGTCCAGGATGTGAGTAGAAGAGAGAGGCAGTGTCATACCCAGGAGAGGATTTCATCACCAGAGAACATTTCACAAGTGAGCTAGGATTTCATAGCTAACAATGGAAATGACAATGTTTTTACGAATAAACTACTTCTCATGTGGATGAAGATGATAAAAGAACCTCATTCTGTAGCAACTATAATTAATACATTTGATATTTATGAAAGATGTTTAGATTGGTCTTTGTGAAGAATTGTGTATGTAGAATACTTACAGATTTCTTGCATTTTAAATATTTTTTAAACATTTTAGAACAGTCGACAAATTGGATCCTGACTTTTTACAAGCTGTTTCAATAAGACCATGAAAAATAAAATCCTAAGAGAATTTTGTCCCTTAATAAGCCATTGAATCCAATCCCTTCCCATTTTTATAGATAAGGGAAGTGAGGCTCCAGTTGGGTAAAGGATTCCTTTAAATCCACCCAATGTATAGATGGTGGAGCTGGACTAGAAAATTGATGTAGCCTGTTCTTGGCCTCTCTCCTCACTTCATCATTGCCCAAAAATGAAGACATGCAGTCGACAGATTGCAGGAGGGATATTTCTAAGCCATTCTGGATCCCTGTGATGATATCTGTTTGTGTGTTTGTCTCCCTCTACTAGAATGTAAGCTCTATTGGGCAAGAGCTTGACTGTATTTTTGTTCCTTGTGTATCCACAGAGCCTGGTATGGTACCTGGTTTATAGGGCAGGTGAATACATGTTTGCAGAAAAATAAATGAAGTGGAAAAGAAAGCTAACAAAATGAAAATGTACTGAATCTCACACAAGGACTCTGACTGCTGGTTTCTGTGGAAAGTCTGTTTTCTCCTGCGTCTTCTCAAAGGCAAGACGCTCATCTGTGAGGAGGCCGCACGATTTACTTGAGGATAGTGTGGGAAATTCCGTGCAATAATGGCATCTTTCGCAGTAGCAGTTTACATAATGCAGCATTCTGCAAAATTCTCATGGGATATGGACACGAGATGTACTGTATGACCCAGTTACCTGTCACCCTCAGACACTATTACTACCTACTAGAAGTTCAAATAATCTCTTTAACATTGCAATGTCTGATAAAAACTTGCAAATGTAAACAATACAGAGTCTTGACAAGCTATTTATATCCGTTCAACATTTCAAATTGACTATAATCTTATGAAATGCCTATAAATGCTATACCTGACAACCTGCTGATCTCTGTGATAATTTTTGTTTCCAAGAAGGAAAAATTCTGTTTTTACAAGAAAGATAAAGTGGACACTGGTCCTTGCCTCCTAAAGCTGCTCAGATTGGCCCAGCTTAGTCATCGCAGAATACCCTCAGCACAGCAACACTGCTGTAGGCGTTGGTTCCCATGACCGGCCTGTGACTCCCCTCCAGTAGGGTGATGTGATTTCTTAGCTGCCATGCATCGCAGAGAGGCTGGAGAGCTGGGCGTTAAGTGGTTGTGTGGCATCTTGCTGAGCAAAATACTGATTTTCAAAGCACCTACAAAACTCAAATAAGGACAGTTATTTTCTAACAGAAGAATGTGAACATATGTGTACATTTTTAATTAGCAGTCTTTCAGATTAAAAAGTAAGCTGAGGAGTCACTTTGCAGAGATAAGAGTAGGCAGGGTAGATTCTTCTGTTTACGCAGTGGATAATCTGCATATCTTCCTGCACCACCTCATTCTTTACTCCTTCAGCCTCTGTCTCTGACCAGAGAACCTCATTTTAGGGGACTAGGAAAAGTTTCCTGGAAAAAGCAAATTTAGGCTTTGTATTAGTCTGTTCAAACTAATCAGTGTAAGTTTTAGAGTTGAGGTAGTTGGTAATCCAACCAAAACAGGGGCTCCATTATTTACTCTTCTCTGTTCTCAAGCAACTGTATTGCTTCACTGTATTCTAGACAAATGCACTTAAGTGAATGTCATCCCAGCTCTTGCTTGATGCTAGGAAGTATAACATATCATGACCTGCTAATGTGTCTTCTAATTGGATTCTTCGCATAAACAAACTAAGCCAATGGTATGGATACTCTCCATTTGGTAATTCATATCAAAACACATCAGTTGGAGCATAGGTGCTCTGACAAAGAGAAAATAATGGATGATGAATATCCATTCAGAATGTCCAGATATTCTGAAATGAATCAGGGTTTAGCCTCTCCCTAGGATAAGGTTTAGCAAATTAAGCTTGGACCTCCTAATAAAGTTTTATTGGAACACAGCCACACCCGTTCACTTATATGTCCTCATGATTAAATGAAATATTTGCGATCTTTGAGAAAATAATTTGCTGATCTTTCCTCTAGAGACAGTGGAGAATGTCCAAAGCCCCTTAACCAAATGTGGGGGAGTTTTAGTCTCCATCAACAGGGTTTCCAAGTTTCCCTATCTGAGGACCCAACATCCTTCGATAGATTTATTCTAAGAACACAGCCACGGCTTGATGCCTTTTTTTTTCTATTTATTTATAAAATACCTACGAGGTTAATGGGAACTAGAGTCACCCCACTATTCTGTGTAACATTAGGAACTTACTCCTTTGATCTGACCCTGATTTGGTGCCCATATCTAAACTTCCTCTATCTCCTTACCTCCCAGTATCTCATAATTGCCTTTCTGTGGTCACATTGAGGGTTTTTTTTTTATATAGCTTCCACATTTGAGGGGAGAACATAGGGTATTTTTTTCTGTATCAGCCTTATTTCACTTAACTTCATGTCCTCCAGTTATAGCCATTTTTCTGCAAATAACAGGATTTAATATTTTATGGATGACTAATATTTCACCACGTATATATATATATTGTATTTTCTCATCCATTTATCTGATCATGGACACTTGGGTTGACCCCATGTATTGGCTATTATGAACAATGCTGCCATAACCATGGTGGAGCAGCCATCTCTGTAATATGATGATATCATGTCTTTGGGGAATATACCCAGTAGTGGGATTGCTGGATCTTATGGCACTTCTATTTCTAGTTTTTGAGGAATCTCTGTCCTGTTTTCCATAGTATGTACTAATTTACATTCCTACCAACAGTATATAAGAGTTTCCATTTCTCCACATTCTCATTAGTATTTATTACTTTCTTTTGATGCAAATTTCTTTTAAAAAACCAATATGGCATTCAACAAACACCCAGTCAGGGTGCTGGGGTACCTCAGTGAATGGAGAGTGCCAAGGAAATCTGTTTTCTTTCTCAAGAAAGCACCTGCGGGGTGGACATTTGACCTACAAGTGTCTGGGTTCAAGTTCTGTCTCCACTTCCTATTCTAGCTCCCTACTAACGCACACAATGGGAGGCAGCAAGTGGTGGCTCAAGTTCTCAAGTCCCTGACACCCTCTGGGACACCCAGATTGAATTGCAGGCTCCTGGCTTCAGTCTGGCCTAGTCCAGCTGTTGTGGGCATTTGGGGAGTATATCACTGAATGGGAGATTGCCTTTCAAGTAAATAAATAAATAGAAAAAATTTTAAAGTTTAAGTGCCTGAAATAAAAGGCAGTTGGATGCAGTGTGGTAATTTTCCCCACCTGAGCATGATAAATGCTATTATCAGAAGAAGCCAGAGTAGGAAACTGGGAACAAGAGTGCTCCTGCTACCAATAACAATAATAGAATGTACTTCACATTTCAGTGTACTCGATAGTTCTATAGCTGATGCTCTGCAGGTGGGGAAGCCAGACAAACTAATGCTCTCTGGACATGGCCGTGGCCATAAATCCGTGCTTCTCCCTCTTTTCAAACTCCTGGAGCCTCCACATGTATCCTCCAGGCCAGTGAGGCACAGGTGTGGAACTGACCAGCAAGTACCAGGGGGAAGAGGAGGCGCTAGCTAACAGCTCAGTCCTACTGATTGCCAGTGGCGGGACTTTGAGCAGATACAACTCGGCCTCTTCACATGATGATAGGCTATGCGATACCTAGATAAAGCACACTACCTGGTACATAGTAGGTGCTTTCTGTCAAATTAGTGGTAGCTGCAGCAGCTGCCTTTAATTTACACCCTGAAAGTGATTCAGGGCATCTTGAATGAAGACAGCACAGACCATACCCACACCTACTGTCTGCGCTTTGTCTCACACCTCCATAGGATAATCACGCGGTAGTGATTTCCAGATGGAAGGAGAACAGGAAGAGGTGTTGGGCAGAGGACAGCAGGTGTTTCTGTCTAGATTCCCATTAACCTGCCATTGTTGCTTTCGTATACCAGAGATATCAACCAGACTTCAGGAAGTTGTGCCCCTCAGGCCAAAGAGTATGAATTTCCAGAATTCTTTTGATTTGGAGAACAAGTTTCCATTTTTCTGAATTGTGCTATCTGATACAGAGGTTGTGAGTTCAAGGCTTGCAGGCTGCATTTAGCCCACAGTCATGTGTATTTGGAACACAGTGTTTAACATTGACAGTTGCCAAACATAAAAACTGGGAGATTTCATGTAAAATTTTGGCGTTCTGACTTTTTGTGAAAAATCAGAACATGTAGACATGTTGACCCACAACAGCATCAGTTCCTGTCGAGACCAGCAGATGGGCACGTGACAGGTCATCCCAGTGCCCACCACTCCCTGTTGTTAGGTGAGGGCTAGAATGTGGCAGCAGTGAGACTGTGCAACTTCCAAACCGTAGCCCCCAGGGGACTGCCAGTGCCCCTGTCATCCTCTTAGAGTGCTGCCCTCTTGTGAGGATGAGAGAGAGAGAGGAGAGAACAAGCAGACCCCAGCCGAAACCCCTGGCAGGTGTGGGAGCAAGGCCACATGAGGTCATGCAGACCTGGGCAAACTGCCACAGAAACCAGTGGAGGAACTCCTCTTCTGAGCCAGCCCACATGTCTAATTCGCAGAATTACCGGCAAATAAAACCATCACTGTCATTAAGTCACTAAGTATTGGAGCAGTTTATGACACTAGTAGGTCACGTTGATGTGGTCAGGCTTCTGCAGAGTTTCTGCTAATCCCTTCTCACATTCCAGTTCCTTTCTGACCTTCCACCGTCTGATTTCTAGCCACTCCCCCTAAACTGACTTAACCTGTGTTTTTGTTTTTTGTTTGTTTGTTTTTTCCTGCGGCCGGCCCGTGCTGATCTGATGGCAGGAGCCAGGTGCTTCTCCTGCTCTCCCATGGGGTGCAGAGCCCAAGCACTTGGGCCATCCTCCACTGCACTCCCGGGCCACAGCAGAGAGCTGGCCTGGAAGAGAGGCAACCGGGACAGAATCCGGCGCCCCAACCGGGACTAGAACCCGGTGTGCCGGTGCCGCAAGGTGGAGGATTAGCCTAGTGAGCCGCGGCGCCAGCCTTAACCTGTGTTTTTAGATTCTTTCTGACTCTGTAGCATATATACAGCACATGCCTGTGTTGTAAATACAGAGCTTGATGAATTTTCACACACGTAAACACACATATGCAGCCCCTTCAAGGACGGGGAACAGCCAGCACGTGGGCCACATAAGGCCTGTGAAATCGTTGGCTCCAGCTCTGCCATGGCAACCATTGGCAGGACTCAAAACGTAATATGTCTATGGCAGGCTAATTTTTAAGTTGATAATTTGTATGATGTTGTACATATCTGAGTGACCCTTGGTAGAAAAGCTCCCTTAGGAAAGACAAGCTCCCGTCTGTACCCTTCCCTTCCACTCTCTACTCGTTCCCTGAAGGCCACTTTTTCTCCTCCAATAACGTTTTGATGTTTGTGTACCTCAAAGGCATTTTCTTAATAAATATTCAAATAATGTTTTATTTATGTATTTTATTTGAAAGGCAGAGAAACAGAGACAGAGAGAGAGATTTTCCATCTGCTGGTTTACTTCCCAGATGCCTCAACAGTAAGGACTGGTGCCCCAAGGACTTGAGCCAATACCTCTGTCTGCCTTGATACACATTGGCAGAACTGGGTCAGAAACAGAGTAGCCAGGACCTGAACCAGGCACTCCAGTATGGGAACGCAGGTGCCCCAAGTGCCAACTGCTGCACCAGACACCCACCCCTCAGTAGCTTTATCTCACAGATCTCAGTAAAGCTCCATGGAATTCCGTGTCACTAATGCCTTGTAGGAACATAGTGGGCTCCTTTTCTGCATTACCCCTCTTCAGGTTCTGCTGTGTGCCCTCATATCTTCTCATTCTGCACCATGACTGTGTAATCTAATTGACTCCATGGCTTCACTGCCATCAGTCTGCTCACTTATAACCAGATTTCTCACCTGACCTACAGACCTGAGCCTGGGCCTTGGATGTCTTCACTTGCTTTCTCATGCTTACTTCATACTCATTGGTGTAGCACATCCAAAATGGCAGCCATCGTCAACACCCCCAACTCCCTTCCAAGTGCTCCCACTGTGCTCTCTGCTCCTCATTTTGGGGAAGAGGCTGACTCTGTACCAACTGCAAAGCTGGAAAATGATTATCGTCCTTGATTTTTTCCTTTCTCTCACCTTCCCCAACTAATCAGCCATGCCAAGTCTATCCATTCTACCACCTAAATGTCACTTCCACTTATCTTCCCTTCAATGTCACTTCCTGCTTCACCTTATCATCACCTCATGAGGTTTAAGTGCCTATCAACTTTTGTCCCTCCAAAATCCATTAATTGCAGTCAGAGTCTATTTCCAAATTTATTTATTTGATAACCAGAGAAATGGCGCTCCTGTCTGCCAGTTCATTCCCCAAATGCCCACAACAACTGAAACTGGGGGCTGAAACTCAATCTAGGACTTCCATATGGGTGGCAGGGACCATCACCACTGCCTCTCAGGTCTGCCTTCCAAGGGAGCTGGAGTCAGGATCAAGGCCATGACCCCTACCTAGGCACTCTGGTATGGGATGTGGGCATCTTAACCGTGAGCTAAACATCCATTCCCAGAGTCCACTTTTAAATGAAAATCTGGTTGTGTTTCCTCCAGCTTAAACCCCTTTAAGAGACTTTCTTTTTAGGATTAAGTCCTGGTAAGGTTTCACAAGGCTCTTTATAGACTGACTCCTCCTCAGTTCTCCAGCCGAATCTCTCCCAGCTGCTTCTCTTCTGAGCAATCCTCAGTTTGGTTCCGGCATATCCCTTGCTTCAGGCTTTCGTAAAGGCCGTTTTTCTGCTCAGAAACCTCTTTTGACCTCCCAAGTCTGGCTCACCGCCTTCCTCTCCTGGGTGCCTCCGTGACATGCTGCACTTCTCATGCCATTCCCATTGCATACTGGTGCCTAGAAAAGTAATACCCTGGGCTGCAGGCAAGAAGGCACAGACCATGAGTATCTTGTACATTGGGGCACTCCCAGTACCTAATATGAGGGTGCTTGTAAAAGTTCACAGGAAATGGAATTAAAAGATATACTTATTTTTTGGTGCAATAACGTTTCAAAATCCATGTGTACACATCCTCTGGTCATACCAGTGGCATGACTGACAGTTGGACGAGAAAATAATTTTTTTTTCAAATTTGGAAAAACAGGGAATTGCTGGGCACCTGCCAAAAACTAATAAGAATGGAAATGTTTAGACTGTGTCATTGCATGAGTTAGATAAGCCAACCTAAATTGGCGATTAAATGAGAAGGCACATGGGTGCTGGCAACCACAGCCACTTCCCAGCCATCCTATCACATGGTCAGAGGTGACTAGCAAGAAGTTAGGCAAGTGGAAACCTATGCCGACTGCATAGGTTCACCAGAGAACTGAGCAGGAGTGGCCAAGCTGGAGGAGAGAGAGAAGTTGTGGGCTCATGAAGGAATATCTTCGCTTTCACACATCTTGGAATTTGACTATATTCTAACTGATACATTTATTTGGGTTCTCACCAAAGCAAACCCTGAAACAAGACTTGAGTGAAAGTGCTGTAACTAGGCTGCATCCTCAGGAACACAGGTAAGGCAATGAGCAAAGCAAGACAGAGAAGGGCAAAGCCAAGAAATGGTGCCTTGAAGAGCAAGCTACGCTGAAGGCAACCAAGCTGTGCGCTCTGAGGAGTGGGGAGACTGAGTTCACTACTGTGCATATAAAATCCCCACCACTTCTAGAGCTTTCCTGCACACAGGTTCAGCAAGCTGCCATGGGTCAGAGAGAGCCCATGGAGAAGCAGAGAGAAGATCATCAGGGGCCAGTCAGGGCTGGCGCCGCGGCTCACTAGGCTAATCCTCCGCCTTGCGGCGCCGGCACACCGGGTTCTAGTCCCGGTCGGGGCGCCAGATTCTGTCCTGGTTGCCCCTCTTCCAGGCCAGCTCTCTGCTGTGGCCAGGGAGTGCAGTGGAGGATGGCCCAAGTGCTTGGGCCCTGCACCCCATGGGAGACCAGGAGAAGCTCCTGGCTTCGGATCAGCGCAGCGTGCCGGCTGCAGCGGCCATTGAAGGGTGAACCAACGGCAAAAGGAAAACCTTTCTTTCTGTCTCTCTCTCTCTCTCTCTCTCTCACTGTCCACATTGCCTGTCAAAAAAAAAGACCCAATCAGAGGCAGGTTCATGATGTTGGACATCAACCATACCAGGTAGCAGATGCCACTAATGTTTCATGATAGCTGGTTATGCTGTTATGGAAAATAATTATAGTTGTTGCTCAAAAAATTAAAAATAGAACTATTATATGATCCAGCAACCCCACTTCTGGGGATATATCTGCTCTGGTGTGAATGTGTTCTCCAAAAAGCATGTGCAGGAAACTTACTTCCCAATGCAACAATGCTGGGAGTTGGGCCCAATGAGAGATGATTCCTGAGGTCTCTGTTCTCCTTCATGGATTAATGTAATTGCCACAGGTGTTGGTTTTTTATTGTGGGAGTGGGTTCTTTATCAAAGGACTAGTTTGGCCCTCTCTCGCCCTTCTGCTTCCACCATGGGCTGACACAACGAGGCCCTCACTAGCTGCCAGCCCCTTGTTCTTGGGCTTTACAGCCTACAGAACCAAGTAGAAAATGAGGAGGTGTTAAATGGTTCAAACTGTTATAAGATAAATGCAATCAGGGGATCTAATTGCAGTGTGATGACTGTAGTTAGCAACACTGTGTTGTGTACTTGAAATCTGCTAAGAGAGCAGACCTTAAATGCTCTTGCTACACACCAAAAAAAAGTGATTTATGGACATGTTAATTACTTTGACCATGGCAATCATGTTAATGCATATATAGATGAAATAACATACACCTTGAATATATATGTATATAAAGTTTTTATTTATCAAATATACCGTAATAAAACTTGTGTTGAGGGGAGAAAGAACAAAATGATATATAATTATATAGTAATTCTTACCCGTTCTGTTACCATGTAATGTCTTGATGATAGAAATCCCCTAACTTTTTTCATATTTCTTACTAAGCATTTGTGACACTGGGCATGTTGCTCAGATTATGAGGAAATTGAATTGAAAAGTTGTCTTCTCCACCCTGTTTCCCAAAGACTTCCTATCATTATGAGATATGAGATTTATTAGGCTGATTGTAAAGCTTGGAATAGAACCCAAAGACACAAAACTGGTTTCCTGTTAGAGTGGTAAAATAAAAAGTAGATGTCTAAATTTTTTTTCTTTGGTATTTATGAGGTATCAATCATTTTTTTAAAAATACAAAAAACATTTAAAGCTGTGATAATGGAACTAAATTTCAAGTCAAAATCTCATGTGAAAGATTATAGGAAATTTAAATTAAATCATTTTCTCCCTGTGATATTTGGCTATTCATTTTCTGGACAATAGACAAAAGGGTTGCTTTCAAATTGTACCAGATAACTCAGCAGGCAAACACTTGATAATTTATAAGAAATAACAAAAGAAGGAGCAATACTTTTTAGAAGTCTTTGACAATAAATCAAAATATATTATTTTCAAAGCCTCTCTTTCACAATCCCTTTTCATTCACGTGAAACTTTACATTGTAAGGAACTGCCTAGATAAGGATGCAGGGGTCCTAGGGAGGAGGCCAGTATGAAGACGCTCTTGATTGGCAGCTTTAATCACTTCTCCCCACCCAACTAATTACATACTTTCTATGCCCAGAACAGTAACTCAACTCTGCGTACAGGCTGCTCTGTTTTGAAACTGACCTGGGGTGGCATTAGACACAACCCTTCTCTTTTATTATCATTTGTTCATGTGATCATTTTTTCATGTGTCTGTATTTTTTTTTTAAGATTTACTTGTTTATTTTTTACTTGTAAGGCAGAATGACACAGGGAGAGACAGAGAACTTCCATTTGCTGGTTCTCTCCCCAAATGGCCACAACAGCCAGGTCTAGGCCAGGCTGAAGCCAGGAGCCAGGAACTTCAGCCTCATTTCCCACCTGAATGGTAGGAGATCAGGCACTTGGAGCAGCCAGGACTTGAGCTGGTACTCTGAATGTAGGCTGCTTACGTCACAAATGGCAGCTGAACTGCTGCGCCATGCTGGCACCATAGATTTTCTCCACCTGTAACTATTGAATTTTCGTTTTGGACTTTTAGTGCAAAGAATTAAGTTAATTATATTCCTCAATTTGTCTATTAGGATCCCTTCTCTTAATTTTTAAAACTTATTTTTATCTCCATACTGAATTCATTTTTTTCTCTTTGCCATTGATAAGCATTTATATATACGCTTTATATATACCTTTTCATGTGAATGTGTTCTTGCAAAATACATATTGTTCTGTGAATTTTTATTTACATGAATAATATTTTACATATTGCATTCTATCTCTGACAAAGTATGATTTTAAGATCCAATCATATTGATGTATGTCGATCTAATCTCTTGCATTTAATCATTATGTGTAATGCTACACAATCACATTTCACTCATCAGTTTTCCAAAAGTTGAGACCCAGATTACTTACAACTTCCCACCACCATAAACATGGTGCAGTGAGAATTATACCATTGGGCTGTTTGAATGACTTGACAACATGGCAGCTGGCTTCCTCTGGAATAAGTGATGCAAGAGAGAACAAAGCAGAAGCCTTTGTGACATCCTTTATGACCTCGCCTTGGAAATCAGAAATCGTTATGACAGCATCTTCGCTGACGTACCAGTTAGTGGAAGATGACTGTGCAACAGCATGACGACCAGCAGGCAGGCATCCTGGGGGCATCTTGGAAGCCAGCTGCCACACACATTGGCATTACACTCTTTCCTTTCAGATTTCTGTTTTCCCAGGAAGACATTTTTTTCTGTTAGTTTTTTTTTCTATTATTTGCATGAGTATTTATGTGATAATTACCTCCTGTGCTTGCAAAAACTCTAAAGCCCTTTATCTTCTCATTCACCCTGAGACTGTTATAAAAATTGTCAAATGGTTGCCCGATGCTGCTCCTAAGAAGGGAGATACAGGAGATTTTGAGCACCTGAAAAAGAAGCCCATGATATTCAGGAACCGGATTTTTCATTAAACCAGAGTATTTTTGTTGTTCACATAAGCCAACCTCAGCTCTTCTTTCTATTGTTCCGAGTGGTGGGATTTATCTCACCTGATTTTACATTAAAAATTTTTTCAAATATATACATTAATGAGATACTTGGTCTCATTTTTTAGAAGTCAAAAGAGATATAAAAGAGAGAAGCATCCTCTTTGACACTTTCATAGGTCATGGAGAGCTACTACAATTGGATTTTTTTTTAAGATGTATTTTATTTATTTGAAAGGCAAAGTGACAGAGAAGAGACAGAGAAAAATAAATCTTTCATCCACTGGTTCATTCCCCATATGACCACAGTGGCCAGGCTGAAGCCAGGAGCTGGGAACTCCATCTGGGTCTCCCATGTGGGACACAGGAGCCCAATTACTTGGCCGTATTCTGAACTGGTTCTTTGATATGGGATGCTGGCTTCTAAAAGGAGTGTTCATCATAATAGCTCTAAAATGATATTGCATGAAAAAGTAGAAATGTAAATATCCTTTCTGTTTCTGCTAGTTTTGGCCCTTGAGTATTTTACACTCGAAGTTAGCACATCAACCATATAAAATAAAACGCTGAGAGTCATGAATAATAGTAAGATCAAATATTTTTCATTAAGAAATATAAAAAGGAATATAAATTTATCCCTGCTATTCTTTATTAATTGAAGCTACTCTGATTCAGCAGGAAGTGGGATGTGCAAGAGCATGGAGAGCACCAAAGGAAAGGAAAGTCACTCAACCTGAGTGTTTCTCTCATTGCCAAGGCCAAAGAGATGTATTATTTACTGAAAACCCAAAATCTGAGTTTGCATGGTTACCATTATTGGGAGCTTTAATACAAAAACTAACCTCCACAGGATAATTCTTATCTTGGCTACTCTTTCATTTCCTCAAAGAACTCTTGGTTTGAGGCTGAAACAAGGCTGTGAGGCTCTATTGATAGACTCCTGTGGGAAACCTGCCTCTGGGAAGGAAGGTGTGGACTGCTTAACACGGATCTGACCCGAGCCATAGAGACAACAGCCAAGGGAATCACCAGTACACCCCTCCAGAGGGGGCACCAAAGCCAACCAACCTCAAGCAAAACTAGTGTGTGTGTGTGTGTGTGTGTGTGTGTGTGTGTGTTGATTGATCTCTCCAGAGATTTATGGTTAGGAATGGAAACTTGGAGGAATCAAAGGCTGATCCTATTAACTGAACATCCATTAAAAGCCAAACATATGGTTTATTGTTGCTGTTGAGGGAACTGAGGCTAGAACTTGTGATAAGAAACAGATGAGTCAATAAGTAAAAGTGCACTGAAAATTTTCAACACCCAAGACCAGAAATAGCTTCAGGTGTTTGGCAATTCTCAACAGCATACACCAGATTCGAAGGCCATGAATTTTCTCTGGTTAGAGAAAAGTAAGAGCAAGGAGTCAGAGGCAGGAAAAGGTTTGGCCTCAGATGATATGAGGTGGTATATAAGGGGGTATTTTCTCTATAAACCATGCTGCTTTTCATTCACCTCTCAGGATCTTCCTCAGAACATGCCAGGGACACAGTGCGGAAACTGACCAGGGTAACCTACGGGAGGCTGATGTAATACCATCAAATAGTCCACTCTTCTCCCAAGAGCTTTAGGCACTTCCAAGTATGACCTCAGAAGAGCTGTTTACAGCAGATCAGAACAGCTGTTGTTTTTCCACATTTTGTGGTTAGAAAACTGAGAGATGAAATGGCATGGGCAAGGCCTACATAACAGGTAATGAGGTTGGGACAGGCTTCCTACATGGATAGCACTCACTTCCTACATGGGTAAGCCCTCACTTCCTGTTGAGGTGGAGGGATTAGATTGAGCTAAACAGCCTGTGGGTTCCCCTCGCACAGACCCATACTCTGGCTCCAAGTAGCGTAACCACAGCCCAGGTTTAAATGCTCCTTTGGCCTTTCATGAGCATTCCACTCCGTTTCCAGCAGTCCAGTGATCTACTTGCTTTTCAAATCTTATCCTGAAAAAATGTGGAGCATTTTAAAAACATATACAAACATAATCCTGAAAGAAAACACAAATCTATTTGCTAAATACTATTTAGACAAAGTCAGTATTGTTTAATATTTAAGAGGATATACTCTAACATTAAACCCCAGCTCTTCTTTTATTTTACTGAGTGGCTCTGGACAAGTTACATAACCACTCTAACATTCAGTTTCTTTTACTACGTGTGTCAGTCAGAGTTCTTCATAGAAACAAAATCAGTAGGGTATGGATGAGGTACTTCAAACAGTTCCTGGAAAAATAGACTTAAAGATAATTTTATTTGGTGCAAAAATCATGGAAATCCATGTATAGCTTTTTCATAATAAGTTTTTTGCACCAAAATGAACTTATTAAATGTTTTCCTTTTGCATTTCCTTCAGATTCATGCATACAAGAGGAGATTTATTGTAAGAGTTGGCTCATGCATTTGTGGAGACCGAGAGTCCCACCATCTGGGGCCAGCATGGTGGCACAGCAGGTTAAGCCACATCATGTGACACTGGAGCACCAGTTTGAGTCCAGTCCAGCTCCCTGCTAATACACATGGGAAAGCAGTGGAAGATGGCTCAAGTACTTGGGCCCTTGCCACCCATGTGGGAGAGCTGGATGAAGATCCTGGCTCCTAACTTCAGCCTGGCCCAGCCCTGACCTTTATGGCCATTTGGGGAGTGAACCACAGATGGAAGATCTCTGTCTCTTCCTCTCTCTGCCACTCTGCCTTTAAAATAAATAAAATAAATCTTTAGAAAAAAAAAAAAAGCCCCAACATCTGCAACCCGGAGAAATAGGAAAGTTCAAGGCCAGAGGCCTAAGGAATAAGGGGAGGGGTGGAACAGGTGTAAGTTCAGAGTCCAAATGCCTGAGAACCAGGAGCATGGGTGAGGGTGGATCTTCCTTAGTTAGTTTACTAATTCAAATGTTAATCTCTTCCAGGAATGCTCTCACAGACATACCCAAAAGTAGTGTTTTACCAACTACATGGACATCCCTTAACCATGTAAACTAAAGCATACAATTAACAATCACACTACTCATGTATTTCTAGAGCACATACTACGTGTGAGCCCTATTCTACCTTTGAAATAGATTATCAAAGGAAACTTGTTAAAGAAGCTTACAGTGAATAGTAAGATTATGGAATTGCTGTTGGAGTCAACAACACAATTAATGTTAGATCCGGAGGGAATTGAGGGGATCTTTTTTAATGCTTTCATTTTATATTTTATCACTCTACCTGCTATCTACCAAACCTTTGATCAACCCCACCCAATCATCTGTTAGATTTTTTTTTTTTTTTTTTTTTTTTTTTTTTACAGGCAGAGTGGACAGTGAGAGAGAGAGACAGAGAGAAAGGTCTTCCTTTGCCGTTGGTTCACCCTCCAATGGCCGCTGCGGCCGGCGCACCGCGCTTGTCCGATGGCAGGAGCCAGGAGCCAGGTGCTTTTCCTGGTCTCCCATGGGGTGCAGGGCCCAAGCACCTGGGCCATCCTCCACTGCACTCCCGGGCCACAGCAGAGGGCTGGCCTGGAAGAGGGGCAACCGGGACAGAATCCGGTGCCCCGACCGGGACTAGAACCCGGTGTGCCGGCGCCGCAAGGCGGAGGATTAGCCTGTTGAGCCACGGCGCCGGCCAGATTTTTACTTTTAATTAGTGACATTCCATCATCCTGATGGACAGTTCTTTTAACACTTGACCTTTCAGTGTCTTGACCCCCAGTGCAGTGCTGGCCAAGTTCACACTTACTCTGCCTCAGTCATCTCTATTGTGACTTACAGATGTGGTCTAAAATGATTACAATCATTTATGTATTAATCAAATATTTAATATGGGTCCACAATGCATCAAACACCATGTTAGACACAACAGCCCAGCCTTCACCCTCAGGGTGAAAGAGACAGACAATAAGCAAATTCAAGTAGGTTCTTCCAGACGGTGTAAAGCCCTGGAGGAATTGGGGGTGCTGTGGGGGGAGTAAAGGCGTACAAGCCCTGGAAGAGAAGCTGTGGTGTTAGCAAGGACTGACGACAGCCTCTCTGAGGAACTGGTGGTTCAGGGAGCTGTGGATGTCGAGAGGGAGCTGGCCTTGTAAAAATGTAGGCAGAAATGTTGCACACAGGACAACAGTGCCAAGGACATGAGACAGGGAGGACCTTCCTGTGATTAATGAACAAGCAGAAGGCCAGACTCACTGAAAATGAATGAGGAGACAACAATAGGAAATTATACTGAAGACACAAGCCAGGGCAGACCGTGTTGGTTTGTTTATTATTATTTTTAAATTCAAGGGGTAGAGAGACAGACAGCTCCCATCCCTGGCTCACTCAGTGAATACTGGGCCAGACCAGAGCCAGGAGCTAGGGACTCATTCCAGATCTCTCATGTGAGTAGCAAGGACCATCACCTTGAACCATCACCTACTGCCTCCCAGGGTCTGCACGGGCAGAGAACTAGTCAGGTGCTAGAACTGGAACCAGACAAAAAACTCAGGTACCACAATATGGGACATGCGCATCTTAACTGCTAGGCCAAATGGCCATGCTTGGGTAGGGTTTCTAAGCCTTATTTAGGAGTTTGAATTTTATTCTAATTGTTAAAAACTCCGTGGGAAGATTCCAGGTAAGGGATGCCTTGTTGTAATTACTTTGAGACTTTTGGGGCTGGTGTTACATATAATGGTGTAAACAATAATGCTCATTTGTCACATTTGGTGTTTCCCCTGCATAATGGACTTGAGTGCAAGTCACTTATTTCTGAGGTGACCCCAGGAGGCACAAATAGCTGAATGTGGATAGATACAGTAAGGAGAGAAATTCCACCAAAATGTGCACTAATGAGCAAGCTAGCAGTATGGGTAACAGAACCCAGTGCCAGCTCAGAATCTCACTTCAGAGGTGTTACATGGAACACAAGCTTTGTGGTCTAACAATGCCCTCAGGGACACAATAGAGATGTTTTGAGACTTAAGATGAGAAGTTCTCAGTGTGCATCAGAACTGTCTGTCACAGCTTCGGAGGAACTCAAAAGTAGGCATTTTTAAGGATTGGCTAAGTCATTGAAGGAATGAAAAAAACAGAAAAAATAGGGACACTGATGTAGCAGAAGAGGAAAATCTGCAGGAAGCAGTCACTGCTCCTGGGGCTGGAGGAACAGAAGGAAGATGGAGTTTTTAAAACTTAGAGGAGTCTGGGGCCTGGTGTCCTGGGGCAGTGGGCTAAGCTCTCCTTGCAGTGCTGGTAGCCCATACTGGAGCACCAGTTTGAGTCCCGGCTGTTCCACTTCTCATCTTGGGCCCCTCCACCCATGTGGAAGACCTGATTGGAGCTCCTGTCTCCTGGCTTTGCATGGCTCAGCCTTGTAGTGGCCGTATGGGGAGGGAATCAGTGGGTGGAAGATCTCTGTCTCTATCTCTTCTTAACTCTGCCTTTCAAATAAATAAGTCAATCTTAACGAAAGACTAAAATGTTTGAAGGATGAGGAGCCCCGCAGTATTGGGGTGCAGACCTCTGAGGGGTGATAGGATCTCTGAGGGTACTTGGTAGGCTGCTCCTCTTCCTTGGTGTAGATGCAGCTCACCTGTTTTCTTAGGAGACGCATGCTGGCGTGCCGAAGCCATTGGATCTTTAATGACTTTCCAGCTGTGGCAAGCCTTGGCTCTTGGTTGGGTTTTTCTTATACTCTCTGGCACGTGTGTCTTGCCAAGGCATCCAGAGACCTTGCTGAACCTTTCCTGCCCAGTAAGTCTGGTTAACTTGACATAAGCCATATAGTGGAGTATTACAGTGTTTTGTCACTGGAAAAAATATAGCCTCTTTTGACTGTGTTGTATCAAAGAGGGCGGGAACACTAACATGGCCCTGGGACAAGAAGGCTAACACGGTTGGGTCCCCTTTCCTTTTTGTGTAAATGAAGACACTTTTCATTCTTTTAACCTGTTGGCAACTGAGAAGGATGCATTCACTAGACCAAGCGCCAGAGGATGAGCTGACCGTATGCAGTAAAGATACCATGTCTGCCATAGCACCTGTGACCGGGAGTGCAACCCAAGTAAGACTGTAAACACGCTGTCTGCCGTGGTCTTGGCGGTTTTCTCCTTGAAGGTGTAAAGTGAATACAATGAAGTGTGTGAAGCGTGAAAATGGTATTTGAGACATAGAGTTACAGCGAGAGGAAGAGACAGAGTGAAAGGTCTTCCCTTTGCTGGTTCACTCCCCAAATGGATGCTTCTACCGTGTCCTCCTCGTGGGTACAGGGGCCCAAGGACTTGGGCTATTCTCTACTGCTTTCCCAGACCACAGCAGAGAGCTGGATTGGAAAAGGAGCAGCCGGGACTAGAACAGCTGCCCATATGGGATGCCGGCGCCGCAGGCAGAGGATTAACCTACTGCACTTCGGCGCCGGCCCCAACCACTAGCTTTTAAAAGCAGGGCCATAAAAAATCCTCAACGTTTCTGTTACCTCATAGCTACCTTTTGTTAAAGAATTGGTTAACACTCAAGATGGGGAAAATACTACTGTATATGATTGCTCGAAACCTTGTCTATGCAGCTTGAGATTTTTTTAAGTTTCAAGGGGTAAAGAGAAACATAATTGTTGCAATAAGAGATTCTTCTCTTGCAACAGAGATGCTGTAGCCCCAAAGTATAAGAGCAGTAGATTGTTCTGACCAGAACACACATGTGATTGGGAAGAAGAGCAAAGTAATCCCTTTGGGCCTAAGAAGACAGAGAGTAGGCATTCCTGAGTCATGGGGAATTGCAATTGCTAAAGAGGTCATTGGTACGTTCTCCTTAAAACACAGCTGCTAGATTGAGCACGTAAAAATACAGGACCTCCAATTAAACTTAATTTTTAAATGACAAGGAATACTTTATTTTATAATAGCTTTAATGATATGTAATGCCCATACCATCCAGTTTAGCCACTTGGAGTGTACAATTGAATGGTTCTTCATACGCTCACAGATACGTGCAACCATCGCCAGAGTCCATTTTAGAACACCTCTACCACCTCAGGCAGAAAACTCACGTTCATTAGCTATAACCATACAAACACCCATCAACATCCCGCACTCAGCCCTGGGCAGCCATGCATCTGCTTTCTGTCTCTACAGATTTGCCTTTTCTAAACATTTCAAACAGCTAGAGTGATATACTACATGGTTTTATAACTAGCTTCTTTTAGGATCATGTTTTCAAGGTTCATCTATCTTGTCATACGAATTAGTACTTCATTGCTACAGCTGAATAATGTTCTGCTATGTGGAGATACCAAATTTTGTTCATCCATTCATCAGTTGATGGTCGTTTGGGTTGCTTATAAATAACCAAGTTGATCATAGCTATTATGAACAATTATTCTGTGAACACTGCCATACCGGTTTTTCTGTGAACATTATTTCAGTTCTCTTAGATATAAACCTAGGGGCCAGCACTATGGTGTAGCGGGTAGAGCCGCCGCCTGCAGTGCCAGCATCCCATATGGGTGCCAGTTTGAATCTCAGCTGCTCCACTTCTGGTCCAGCTCTCTGCTATGGCCTGGGAAAGCAGTGGAGGATGATCCAAGCCCAAGGGTGCACTGGTGTGGGAGACCTGGAGGAGGAGACTCCTGGCTCCTGGCTTGCAGCCATCTAGGGAGTGAATCAGCGGATAGAAGACCTTCTCTCTCTCTCTCTCTCTCTCTCTCTCTCTCTCTCTCTCTCTCTCTCTCTCTCCTTCTCCCTGTGTGTAACTCTGACTTTCAGGTAAAATAAATAAATCTTTAAAAATAAAAAATATATAAACCTAGAAGTAGAATTGCTAAGTCATAATGGTGACTCTATTTTTAAGCCTTTCAAGGAACTGCTAGGCTGTATTCCAAATGGCTATACTATGTTACATCCCCACAGCAGGTATAACCTCACCAGCTCTTTCTACTATCTGACTTTTTGTTATAGCTTTCCTAATGGGTGTGAAGTACTATCTCATTGGGGCTTTCATTTACATTTCCTTGTTGCACAATGATGTTGAGTATCTTTTCATGTGTTTGTTGGCCTTTATATTCAAACCCTTTGCACGTGTGTTAATTGGCTTATCTTTTTATTGTTGAACTATAAGAGTTCTTTTTGCTCTCTATGCTAGATACATGACCCTATCAGTCCGAGAATTTCTTTATGGCCAGCTTTCATACAGAAAGGGAAGATTAAAGCAATATTTCTAATTTCTACAGTCTTCCATGGACAAAAGAAATCCCTGGTTTCTGTAAACCATTCCCAGGGAACAAGGATGGTTGAGAGAGGAAGGTAAGAAAGGTCAGAAAGACACTTCACTTCTGAGGCTTTCTACTCTCCTTTAATTCAAAGTGCCCAGCATGCCCAAATGGCATACTGTGAGGTAGCATTTCTGGAGTTCCATTAGAACATTCTTTCCCCACTGGATGGTCTTTGTGCTTTTGTCAAAAATCAATTGTCAAAGATACATGAGTTGATTTCTAGACTTTCACTTCTATTCCATTCATCTAGACATCTGTCCTTATGCTAATGCCACATTGCCTTGCTATTGATTTTTGAAATTGGGAAATAAAATCCTCTAATTCATTCTTGTTTTCCAACATTGTTTTGTCTATTTTTTGATCCCTTGTCTCCATATAAATTTTAGGATCAGCTTGTCAATTTCTACAAAGAACCAGCTGATGTTGTAATATAGGTTACATTAAATGTGTAGATCTCAATATGGAGAATTTTGCCATCTTAAAAATATTGAATCTGACCTATAAGCAAGGGAAGTCTTTCCCATTTATTTAGATCTTTAACTAATTTTGGCAATTTTTATAGAAAGCTTTTATTTAATAAATATAAATTTCATATTTAAATAAATATAAATTTCATAAATATAAATTTCATTTTATATTAATAAATATAAATTTTATAGCACTTCTTCCCCCCATACCCACCCTTCTACCCCCAAATAGTCCCACCTCCTACTCCCTCTCGCAGCCCATTCTTTAAGATTCATTTTTAATTATCTTTATGTGCAGAAGATCAACTCTATATTAAGTAAAGATTTCAACAGTTTGCACCCACACAGACACACAAAGTGCAAAGTACTGTTTGAAGACTAGTTTTACTATTAATTCTCATAGTACTACTCATTAAGGACAGAGGTCCTACATGGGGAGCAAGTGCACAGTGACTCCCATTGTTGATTTAACAATTGACACTCTTATTTTTTTTTAAAAAATTATTTTATTTATTTGAAAGACAGAGTTACAGTGAGAGGTAGAGACAGACAGAAAGTTCTTCCATCCACTGGTTCACTCCTCAGATGGCCGCAATGGCAGGAGCTGCGCTGATCCAAAGCCAGGAGCCAGGAACTTCTTCTGGGTCTCTCACTGGGTGCAGGGACCCAAGGACTTGAGCCATCTTCTACTGCCATCCAAGGCCATAGCAGAGAGCTGGATCAGAAGAGGAGCAGCTGAGACTAGAACCAGCACCCATATGGGATGCCAGCACTTCAGGCCAGGGCATTAACCCACTGTTCCACAGTGGCGGCCCCAACACTCCTATTTATGATGTCAGTGATCACTCGAGGCTCTTGTCATGAGCTGCCAAGGCTATGGAAGCCTCTTGAGTCCACAAACTCCTACATTATTTAGACAAGGCCATAATCAAAGTGAAAGTTCTCTCCTCCCTTCTGAGAAAGGTACCTCCTTCTTTGGTGACCCCTTCTTTCCACTGGGATCTCATTCACAGAGATCTTTCATGTAGGTAATTTTTTGCCACAGTGTCTTGGCTTTCCATGTCTGGAACGCTTTCATGGGCTTTTTAGCCAGATCTTAATGCCTTAAGGGCTGATTCTGAAGCTGGAGTGCTATTTAGGGCATTTATCATTCTATGAGTCTGCTGTGTGTCCTGCTTCCCATGTTGGATTTTCTCTCCTTTTTCATTCTATCTATTATTATTAGCAGACACTTGGTCTTATTTATGTGATCCCTTTTTGCAATTTTTTATAGTCATCAGAGTATAAGTTTCATACTTCTTTCACATCCCATGTGGGTGCCGGGTTCTAGTCCCGGTTGTTCTTCTTCCAGTCCAGCTCTCTGCTGTGGCCCGGGAGTGCAGTAGAAGATGACCCAAGTGCTTGGGCCCTGCACCCGCATGGGAGACCAGGAGGAAGCACCCAGCTCCTGGCTTCGAATCAACGCAGCGCTGGCTGTAGCGGCCATTTGGGAATGAGCCAGTGGAAGGAAGACCTTTCTCTCTGTCTCTCTCTCTCTCACTGTCTATAACTCTACCTGTCAAATAAAAAAAAAACACAAAAAAAATTTATTGATTTTTGAGTATAAGTATTCATTGTGCATATTCATTGTAAAGTATGGAATATATTTATGCTAGAAAAGGACCACATATCTGACATTCAGATTTAACTAGAGATTTCTGTGTCTTATCTGTGAACTCTACCTTAAGAGTTACTGAAAAGTAGAAGGAAGCACAGAAGCTTGGAGCTAAGCAGGGATTCTGAGTACCCAGGGACTAGAGGAGAAACCAAGATAACCAGAACTATGTAAAAGCAAATACTCAACTTATAGGAGGTCCTAACAGCTAAGAAACAGTAAGTTATTTTATTCCTAGAAATTGTTCTACTTTAAACTTTCCTCTGCAATGTCATGTTGCTTTGAAGAAGATAGTAAATATTTTAAAAATGAGTGTCATTTATCTAAGCTTTCACAAAAAGAATATTTTGGTGGCAAGGTCTGAGAGAGTAAACACTGAGCTGTATCTGCCACTGTCATCAGAGCTCTCTCTATTCTCCTGTGGACAGAAACCGTAAATGCCCGTGAAGCCTGTGTGATGATGGCGGGACAGCTATGCTCCCGAGTTCTTGCTGGAATTGTTTCATTTTGGAAAAATTGTCCTTTCAGCCTGGTGTCTGCTAAGAAATAACTTCCTATGTCAAATGTCTGATCTGAGCCTTACCAGAATTCAGCTGACTGTGGCTAGAACAGAGTGATAGGACAGAGAAAGCAAGATATGCCAATAACAGATAGGAGAGAGGATGCATTTTTGGAGTCACGGGGGCCGGAACAGTGGGAACTTCGGCACCGTAGATAAGAGATAGCAAAGGTATCTTGGAAATCAGATCTTAAAATTATACTTAAGGTATTTGGAGATGCGAAACCTAGGAGCAATAAAAGCTCTGACTTGAAAATCAGCATCCCAAGCATTAGCCTGGGCAAAGGAGCCCAGGAGACTCACAGCAATGAACTAGCAGAACTAGACCGTGTTCTTTAATAGGGAATACACTGTGCCCTCAACAGGAACCTTTTTCTAAGAAACACTGACAAAAGATTCTTACTGTATCTTTCAAGAAGGAACCTTGCGTATGGTAGGAGCTGTATATTATGTATGGTTATGCCTATGTTGACTTTCCAGTAGAATTTAATTGTACATACAGTTAGCCCATGTGTATGGAAGGGTATGAGATGGAGAGGTTTTTGAGGCTGCCCTAGGAAATACTAAACAGATGTCAGGCTCTTCATTTCCAGTAGAGCCCCAACATTCAGCAGGCTGCTGTCGCCCCCAGGTTTATCCCCGTTCTGATAGGCCATTTGTCCACAGACCCTAAGGTCTAGGAAATTTTATTTTCTTCGGTAGAACTAAGCTTTTATTCCTTTTTCTAACTCAGTGAGGAAGAGTTCCAACAAGATGCAAACTTTACATAAAAGCTTTCTATTATTTTTTTTGACAGAGTTAGAGAGAGAGAGACAGAGAGAAAGGTCTTCCTTTTTTTCCATTGGTTCACTCCCCCAGTGGCCGCTACAGCCGGCATGCTGCGCCGATCCGGAGCCAGGAGCCAGGTGCTTCCTCCTGGTCTCCCATGTGGGTGCAGGGCCCAAGCACTTGGGTCATCTTCTACTGCACTCCCAGGCCACAGCAGAGAGCTGGACTGGAAGAGAGGCACTGGGACAGAATCTAGTGCCCCAACTGGGACAAGAACCCGGGGTGCTGACACCTTAGGCAGAGAATTAGCCAGGTGAGCCATGGCGCCAGCCAGCTTTCCATTATTTTTAAAATGAGCAAATATTTAGAATTTAATTTCTAAATATAAATTTTGATAAGTGAAAATTGACTTGCACATTTAATAAATCACTGAAATTGTGTCTGTCTTTTTGAAAATAGACACTTCTTGAAAACATGCATAACTGGATTATCTACAGATTGAATCTGGCAGATAATTAAATTATTCAAGTTATAAAACAACATAGAAAAAATTGCCAGAAGAAGATATATTATTAGATGAGAATAAAGCAAAGAGATACAGGAAAATTTCAGGAGATCTTTTACAGTTATATTGCTAATTCTCAAAAAAGAGACAAGACTATAAAGAAATAACCAAAGAAAACTTCAAAAGATCTGAATCTTAAATGAAAAGAGCTCACTAAAATTTTGAGATAAACATCTTAATCCAGTGTTTTCAAACAAGTGCTCTCTAGTGTTCCATGGGATTTTAGTAGGTTTCCATGAAGAAAAGTATTCTGTAGGTAAGAAGATTTTTGGCTAAAAATTTTCTTTACTATAAATTTTCCCAGAATATTAATATTAATCATATTAATATGATTCTAAGAGTATTCATCTGCAAGAGGTCACAAAATATTGTGGTTTTCAAACTTAGTGGATCACTAGGTAGAAAGTACTTAAAGATCATTGTTTTTCAACTTTTCTACAAGTTTGAAATTTTTCATAATAAAAAGCTGGGAAGATAAAAAGCACACTCTGGGACAGGTGTTTGAGATGCCCACATGCTACATGGGAGTGCCTGGTTCAAGTCCTGGGTACTTGACTTCTGATCCAGATCCTTGCTAATGCACATGCTGCGCTGCGGCCAGCGCACCACGCTGATCCAAAGCCAGGAGCCAGGTGCTTCTCCTGGTCTCCCATGGGGTGCAGGGCCCAAGCACTTGGGCCATCCTCCACTGCACTCCCAGGCCACAGCAGAGAGCTGGCCTGGAAGAGGGGCAACCGGGACAGAATCCGGCACCCCAACCGGGACTAGAACCCGGTGTGCTGGCGCTGCAAGGCAGAGGATTAGCCTATTGAGCCGCGGCGCCGGCCATGATTCTTTCTTAAAATGCCATGCTGGAATTGTGAGCCACCCCTTCTAGTCAGCCTGAGATCCTGGGGCAAACAACCAGTATTCCACAGTGGACTGTGTGGCTAAGCCAGGATGGTCAGTAGTTAGATGTATTAACCATTTCCAGTTTACGATGTTTTCATTTATGATGGATTTATTGGATCTTGACCCCACTGGCATTCTAGGAACACTTGTATATAATGCATAGAAAAGTTGCATGAAGATGTAAATGGAATAGTGGTTCCCATGGGGAATGAAACTGAGACTGGGGGCTGTCATAGAGCAGATGTTCGCTTTATTTCTGTGTATCAGATTTTTCAAGGGTGCTTTTATGTATTGCACTTACAAGAAACAAATTTTCGTTGGTATATGGTATTGCAGATATTTGATGCCAGAATCAGGCATATCCACACCTAACTACCATCAGTAATGGCCCTGGTCAATTGCTTGACCCAATTGAAGACTATCCAGTCTGTACGCTCTACTGTCAGAATCCTGGAGCTTTCAGCCAAGCGAGCAGGAATGATCTCTTCTGAGCTGAAGAGGCAAGCATGACTGCTTATTTGTCTTTTGCTAGTAAATGTTATATGTTTGAAAATTCCATCTGATACTCCTTCCATACCACCCGGTAGGTCTAGGTTGTGGAAGAGACCTATCCCTCACAAAACTCCAGTCCTGGGAGGCTACCAATAACCAATTCCCACCATCTCAGAACCTAATGTACATGAAAGCCAAAACTGGCTGACAGTAACTTGCAGCATTGATCTAGATTGTTCTTCTTCTCTGACCTATTACTGAATCGGGGTAATAACTGAAAGGAGAAAGAGCACCAGGCTTCTCTCTCGTGTTTAATCCTCCCTTCCACTGCTACACCCCTCCTCTGTTCACAATGAGTATGAATTTCCTCGTGGAATTTTGATTATTTTTGTTTATAACCTCGAATTAAAAAACCCATGTTTATAACTTCTAATTTAAAAACTCTGCTTAAGGCCTGTGCCACAGCTCAATAGGCTAATCCTCTGCCTGCGGCACCGGCACCCCAAGTTCTAGTCCCGGTTACTCCTCTTCCAGGCCAGCTCTCTGCTGTGGCCCGGGAGTGCAGTGGAGGATGGCCAAAGTGCTTGGGCCCTGCACCCACATGGGAGACCAGGAGAAGCACCTGTCTATTGGCTTCGGATCAGCGCGATGCGCCAGCCACAGTGCAGTGGCTGCGACAGCTATTGGGGGGTGAACCAATGACAAAAGGAAGACCTTTCTCTCTGTCTCTGTCTCTGTCTCTGTCTCTGTCTCTCTCTCTCTGTCCACTCTGCCTGTCAAAAAATAAGTAAATAAAAATAGAAACCCATGCTTTCATTTTCTTTAGCATAAAAAAACCTGATGCTGACAGTTCAGGGGCACTTATGACTGTAACTATTAGTAGTGGTATGGGCATTGGCACAAAGTTCTCTGTCTATACTGGCATTGGCCACCCAGTGTGAGTAGTACAGTTGTGAGGAACAGGCTAAAGAGAGCTTTTCCAGGAGTGATAATGACATTACGGGCAAGGTGTTATGATTTCAACTTCTGAAGATCCCAGCAAAGATGTAGCTGGCATGAAATGACTGCTCAACTCTCTTACATTTTATTTTTCTAAATCAAACTAAATGCTAAGTCCTGAATTGCCAAAGAGCTGAGAAGTACAGTATCACTCATTATGAAGAAGAGCCCTCCCTCTCTCAAGGGCTTAGAAACTCAGGGAACTTGCACGGTCCAGAAAACGCGAGACTGTGTCTCTAGTCTTGAGGACTTCGCAGCCACTACTGCCAAGTGCATTGACCGGCCCTCATGTGTTCCACTGGGACAGACAGCTGTTGGCCTGCCATTCAAACCTGGGCAAGTACGATTTTTGAAGCTTCTCCCAACACCCTCATGGTGGGTAGTTAAAGTAATGCCCCCTGTTAATCACATCTCTCTGTATCACTGCCCTAGTGTATTTCCTCCCACACTGACTGAAGCCTGAGCTGTATGACATGAGCTTTGGACAATTAGACATTAGCACATGTGGCACACATGTGAAAAGTGCTTGCACCCTGGAGCTGGTGCTTTGTTGCTACTCTGAGACCATCGTGGAGAGAAATCCAGGTCATCCTACTAGAAGATGAAACCATATGGAGGATGAGCCCACGTGCAACAAAATCAAACTGAGATCCCCCAGATTAGTATGAACCCACACAACCTCCCAGCTGTCTGCAGCCACACAAATAACCACAGGTAGATCAACAGCACTGCCCTGCTGAACCTAGCCTGACCACTGGATCATGAAGAAATAAAATATTTTTAAGCCACCATGTTTTGGGATGGTTCACATGGCAGACAGACTGTAGAGTGTTTACTGTGATTCCTAACCTCTGGTATTCATGTCCTGTACCCCACCCCTTGAGCATGGACAGTACCCGTGGCTCACTTCCAACCAAGAGGACATGGCAAAGGTGAATGCAATTTTTTGGTTATAATTAAGGTCAATTGATTTTGAATTCCCCAAAGGGACATTATCCTGGGTGAACTTGACTTAATCAAGTGAATGTTGTTAAAAGAGGAACTGGAAGGTAAAGAAAGAAGCTGACTTGAGTTCTGCAGCCACAAGGAGATGCATTCTACCAACAACCTGGATGGCGCTGGGGTCGCTGTGGTAGCACAGTGGGTTAAAGCATCGCCTGCAATGCTGGTGTTCCCCAGGAGCTGCTCCACTTCTGCTCCAGCTCCCTATTAATGTGCCTGGGAAAGCAGCAGAAAATAGCCCCAGTGCCTGGGCTCCTGCACGCATGTGAAAGACCTGAATGGAGTTCCAGGCTACTGACCTCCGCCTGACTGACCAGGACCTTTGTGAACAATTGGGGAATGAACGAGTGGATGAAGATTTCTTTGTCCCCCCTCTCTCTGTAACTCTGCCTTCCAAATAAATAAATCAATCTTTAAAAAAAAACTTGTTTTTTAAAAACAACCCTGAATGAGGTTGTTAGATTTTTCCCCAGTAAAGCCCATGGATGAGCATGCAGGTCAGCTTACCTTGGGTTTAACTCGGGAGACCCTGAGCAGGCGACCAGGTGACTCATACCCAGAATTCAACTCACAGAAATTGTAAGATAATAAATATCTGTTGCTTTACGCCACTAAATTGATTGCAGTTTGTTACATAACCACAGAAAACTAATACAGTTTATTACTTGGTAATATACAACTAACACAGCATCTTGCCAGGTATTCAATCCCTTTCCATCCATCCACGTGCTGACCATTTAAAAGCTCTGTGTTTTTGGAGTATTCCCTGGTTTTGGGAGTAAAAGTTCTGTGTCCCAGGAAATACCTCTTTCAAAGAAAATCAAGTTGGATGACCATCCTAACAGCGTGGAAGGTCACCACCATGTTTATAACCACCCATCTACATCTTTCCTCCCTCAAAGACAGTCCAAGCTCTTTCTCCTGGGATTGTGCCCCATTTCTTCTTTGGCTTCCACCCTCTGCCCACAATGGAACATCAGTTAAGTCCCCTCTAAAGTGAGCTGGAAAGGTGTTATTCATTACCCAGGAAAGTAAAGTGCTGGGTGGCATACAGAGGTGGGAAGTGGGGTAGGTGGGTATGTGAGAGGCTCAGTCATTTGGAACTTAAAAACTCCTGATTAGCGGTTGAAGACAAAAGCCTTTCTCTAGAGAGTTGGAATCAGCCAGAAAGTGGAAGCCATGATGCGATTTTTATTTTCATTGCTTTCCTGATAACTCATCTTGTTCAAAAAGAAATAGGAATTCAGATAAGAGGCAGCATGAACTTGGAAGGCCATTCACTGTCACGGTGGTTGGCAGGCTTAGACCAGCACAGTTCTCACTGAACCTGGTGCCAAACTGGAATGGTGCCAGAGCTAGGCAAAGCCAGTTGGTCTGATGAAAATCTCTCCAGCCACACAGAGTGGCCCAGGGCCTCTCCCAGGCCTGGGTCCTGCCTGCTGCTCTCTGTTCCCAACTGGTGCTGATCAGAGCACTGCTTTCTGGTTTGGGGTGTCCTCTGCCCAGTCTCTTATTGCTAGTGGTCAGGATGCATTCTTGCCTAGGACCTCTGCAGTGCTCTGACACATCACCACCTCATTCCCAACCCACGCTTCTGTGCTCTTGCCTGGAATGTGAGTCTAGACCTCCACTAAGCAGATTTGGAAGTGCTGGCCTCACAAGCAATGAGCAACAGTTAGAGCTCCGACCCAGACCTGGCCCCATCTCTGTCCCCTGGCAGTAACACCCTTTCCTTCCCACTTCCCTTCCAGCCCCTATGGGTGCGCCACATTCAAAGAGAGAAAACTGACAAGGTTGCTCACCGGAAGTCCATTGTCTGGGGAGGGAGTATGGGAAAAGGGGAGATGTGTCTCCAGAGAAGGCAATGTGAAGAGTGAGCTTTTTCCCCAGCCCCCAGCAAGCAGAAAACAGTGGAGAAACTGTTACTTGTGTTGCTTCCCAAATGGCCCAACTGTCCATTTCAGATAAAGGATTGTGCTCAGATTCCCACCAAAGGTTTTATTTCCTCTATCCACGTGGAGTAAAGGTGGACACTGTGAGGTTGTCAGTATTCAAGTGTGAAACAGGGACCTAGATGGCTGGTCAGAGCAGGAAAAGCTTTGATTATAGACAGGACAGCATATTAAAGGAGATGCATGCTGGGATGTCAAGTGGAGTCTGAAAAGAGGTTAGGCACCTGCACACACACCCAGTGGTGGCAGTTTTATTTTATGCTCCTTGCCTAGGAAAGGGACAGTCATTTAAGTGCAGAGACCCACATCCACCATGAAGACGTGGGCCTGAATGGCCAAAAAGTCCCCTTGGCAGGTGTTTATCAGAGTCAGCAATTTCAAACATTTGGTTTCAGCCCAGGATGTCCCCGGCAAGGAGCTGCACAAGTCAGAGTCCAGCCGGAGGAATCTTAGGCAATAAAACAGCACTGTGTCATCCTCAGGGTCATTTTACTTGCACCCAATTTTACCAGGTATGAAGTTAATCAATCGTGTCCCAGTAGCCTCGCAAGTCCTAAATGACATGACTACCTGAGAGTCCTCAGGGGGACATCTCTCAGCCTATAAAGCACCCACCTGTATTGGTCCCCTGTGGTCACAGTCGTGCTGCCTGGCACCTGCAAAGCCCAGCACATTCTGCCTGTGCATCTGGAGGTCCGTTGCGGGTCAGCTGGGGGTGGGTGCTGGTCTGCTTTATGCCTCTCCCCTCCTATTCGGCCCATGGAGCTAGAGGGAGGGTTTTCTTCTCCTGACACTGACCCAAGCACAAGGGGGCCACTGACAACTCCCTGCCTCCTCAGGGCTGGGCCTGGTCACTCTGCTCACAGCCCATTGGCCACAGCGAGCCAGATGCTCAAACCCAACGCCAGTGCCTCCTGGTGGAAGAACTGCAAAGTCATGTGGCAGTGGCAGTGGCTGTGGAAGCCCGTAAGTGTGAGTGTGCCAAATAGGTGTACTAATAGGCTTGCCAGTCCTTCTGCTTCCGGTAGGAACCAAGTGAGCTGTGGTTCGCCTGAAGACACTTGTAGCACTCGGCCCCTGTCTGCATAGCTTTGTTTCCCCACCTGAGCTGCGTTCTGATGATAAACACATCCAATGACTGCTTTGTCCTCCGATTGCCCCACAGGAAGATTTCTCGAACCCACTGTGACTTCAGCCTTCTTAATTGATGGCTTGGGTGAATTTAAATGCAGGAGTAGCTCACAGATTCATCTGCCCCACTCCAAGCTGAAAATGAGTTTTCAAGGTTTGCTGGCAGGGGAAACCCCCTGATGAAAATACTTTTTTGAATGTGTTCTTTTGTCATTTTAAAGATTCTGGTTTGGTTGAGTCTGATGAATTTTCCTACAAAAGAATATGGATCTTATTCCTTTGTTTCCCAGAGACTGAACACAGTTCTGGCTATGTTTTCCCAGCTACAGATTAGGGTGCACAGGATGAGGTGGAGGAGGACCACGGGAAAAACAATTTAAAACCGCAGTCGCTGCATTTGACATACTACCTATTACTGAGAATTTGTATGCTTCATATCTCTCTTTACAGGGTATTAAATTTTGATTAAACCCAAGGACCTCTGACTGTCTTCCATAAATAGGGAGGCCTCTTTAGAGTCCAAGGCAATGTTTTAATATGCAAAACGAGTTATTAACTCACCATGCTAATTATTCCAGTGTTTATCCCCCTCCATGTCCTAACCAGTCCCTCCAGATCTGCATTAAATCTCTCTACCAGACGACAGCATTCTGGGTGGTAATCAATATTTTTTATGAGGTTCCACTTTCACAAACATTGTATCACCTCAAGAGGAAATTTATATCTCTGTTGGCAGGGAATCAGGCCAGAAATACCCAGTGAAAGACTGAAAAAGTGTCTTAGGGGTAAACAGAGGTCAATATCACTATTCCTGAGTAGCTCAGAAATTATCCAGCCCTACCAAAGTAACCCACTGTGTGCCCGGCCCTGTGCTCAGTGCTTGGCACACACTGTGTTAGCAAATCCTTTCACCTGTTACATGGTGGGTTAAGCTGCAGCCTGCAGTACCAGCATCCCATATGGCTGCTCTGTTTCCCATCCAGCTCCCTGCTAATGCACCTGGGAGGGGAGTGGAAGATGGCCCAAGTACTCAGGTCCTTGCACCCACATGGGAGACCCGGAGGAAACTCTGGGCTCCTGGCTTCATCCTGGCCCAGTCCTGGCCATTGCAGCCATTTGGGGAGTGAACCAGTGAATGGAAGTGCGTGCTCTCTCTCTCTCTCTCCCCCGCCTTCCTCTCCCTCTCTCTCTCTTTCCCTTTCTCCCTCTAGGTAACTCTGCCCTTCAAATAAAGAAAAAAATCTTTGAATACAAATAGCCATAGCCTCTTCGGCCATTGCATCCTAGAATACTGGTGAGAAATCTGCCCTGCCAATGCCCTCTAGATGCTGGCAGGACTTGAGTTTGGACTTAGATGCATCTGTAAGGTTCTCATCGCCTTTCTCTTCTCAATGAGTAGGACTCCAGTTCCCAATCTCAGAAGTCTTGGCCAAAATCTGTGTCTGTGACTTACTGTATTGACTCAACAAGAAGAAATTCCTTAAGAACTATCTTTGCTGCTGCTCCATCAGATCAAGTCCTAAATAATTTCTCCACATATCTCTGAGTTTCTACAAGAAGCTGATCCCAAGAGTCATTTGCTCCCAGGTCTACATAGTAAACCCAGGACCCAAGACCATCTCTTGACTGCTTCATTCTCTCCACAATATAGAGTTTCTTTCACTACCTTATTTAGTAATGAAAGTTTCTTGCTTTGAAAGACAACTGCCACACAATTAAACATAGCAGTACTATTCATAATAGCAAAAAAAAAAAAAAAAAAACCCTGAAAACTACCCAAATGTCCATCAACTGATGAATGGACAAATATAAGGTGGTGATTTCAACACAGTGAAACACTACTCAGCAATGAAAAAGAATGAGACACTGATGAATGCTACAACATGGATATACAGCAGAAACAGCATGCTGAGGGAAAGGAGTCAGACCCCTAAGAGCACATATTGTCTGATTCCCTTTTGTGTGAAATGCCCAGAAATGGCAAATGGGGACAGCAGGTCCATGAGTGCCTGGGGCTAGGGTGGGGAGCAGCGTTGGTTAACCATGGACAAGCAGGCGGATCTTTGTTGGATTGATGAGATGTTCTAAAACATTTGCTACACATTCTTGAAATGTACATTTAAACTTCATGAATTTTGCAAATGAAAACTATCTGAATAAAGTTGTTTTGTAAACAGTGAATTAATGGATAACATTTTTTGTTCGCACAAAAAATTGGTCAAATTCTTTGCACAGTAAGCTTCCAAGAAATGAAGATAGAAACTCCTACCTCAAAGCTAATTACATGGATGTCAAATCAGATATTACTAAAATTGAAGTGCTTCATGGGTGAGCATTTAGCATAGCCATTAAAATGCTGCTTAAAACACCCGCGTACCACAGTGGAGTACCGAGTCCTATAGGCAACTGTGGCTCCAAACCCCAGCTTCCTGCCAGTGTTGACTCTGGGAGGCAGTGGTGATGGTTCAAGTAGTTTGGATCCTGCCATCCATGTGGGAGACTTGGACTGAGTTCCTGCCTGGCTTGGCCCTGGCTGTTGCTCAGCTGTCATGGGCATTTGGGGAGTGAACCAGCAGAGGGGAGCTTGCTTTCTGTATGTCTGTGGGTCTGGATGTCTTTATCTGGCTCTCAAATAAATTTTTAAAAACAGAAAAAAAAAATTGTGCTTTGAAAACTGAAAAATGGATACTAGGTAAAAAGATTGCTTTAGACTCAGCAGTGAATGGAGGTGATCTCAGAGTCTCCTCTAGGTGGTGCTAGAATCTAAAATGAGCAGCCTCCCAGAGACGGCTGTGGCTTTTACCAATTCACCTTGCCCTGAGAGTCGCATCCCTGCGGGGAATTTTCAGTCCAGTTGTCTTTGGATCCAGAGCCTTCTGAATTAACCTTACGACAGCTGACCTCCGACTTCAGTTCCAATCATCTAGCCGCACTCACGATGTTTTACTTGTCAATTGCACATTCCGTGTTCTGCGGTCTCTTCTTTGTCCTGTTGGACCACATTCATCATCCATCTCTTTCCACCATCACAGAAACCTTAGTTTCTATCAGCACTGTATGCTTCTCTTTGGCTGCATTTCCAATACCTTCAGGGCTCTCTGGTACCTCACTGGGGAGGAAGAGGGTCAGTTCATCAAACAATTTTCTTAAATGTCTTGAAAATAAATCCAAGCAGCAATTGTTAGCTACATCAATGAAGAAATGCAGGGCCCCTGCCTTGACACGACAGCTGAGGTGCTGTCCCTTTTCTGGGTGCTGCGTAGCTTTTAAGGTAAGAAAGTTCACACATCAAAGGCTGTAGTAAGAGTTTAGCACGTTCAGCCCTACAGATTGTGAGCCCTATCCCTCTATAATGCAGGGTGAAATGGGGGAGGGGCACAGGTTGCTTTTTTGACCTTCATCTGATGGTTTCTAAGACTGCTTGGTGTGAGTAAAAGGATCCACAGCACGTGGGTCGGCAGCAAAGACATTCAGTGCCTCTGCCTGTGCCCCCTGCGCTCCCATGGGACCACTTTCCTTGGTTCCAGTGGGTGGCAGGGCTGGTCCTTCAGGGGAGCATGGAAGCCAAAGCTTGTGTCCCAGGAGGTGTCTTGTCAAAGGCACAGTACAGAAGCAGCATGAGAACAGGTGCTGGGGAGCCCTGCAAACAGGAAGCTCCTTGCTGAGGACATCTTCCTGGAGAAAGTACTTTCACACCAGGGCGAGAGATTGAAGAAAAAAAAAGCTCTTGCCTCCCAGAGTCTTCTCTGCAGTGGAAACAAATCAGCTTTTAAAACACAATAGCACAGTGGCTTTAAAAAGTGGCATTTAACCAGCATGCAAATAGCCTACGCGAAATTAATGCAAAATCAATTCAGGCACATAAATTACATCTGCTGCGTTACCCAGAATGGCTCTCTTCTATAACTGAAAATCTATGGACCTAATTCTGGAATGACTGGAAGGAGTTTTACGTCTTCTGGGAGGCAGCTGAGGAATCTGTCACCAGGAGGCCAAACTCAGAGCCAGTGGAAGCTAGGGTCACTGGCAGGAAAAGTGCTCCCTGGAAATTAATATCCAACCAACTCCCTGGTGGTCATGGATCTAGGCCTTTAAGCCCAGCCCTCTGCCATCAGACTTGTCCTTCCTCGACACAGTTCACAGCAAGTTCAAGTTACACAGAAAGAGGAGAGGCAGAGAGAGGTCTTCCATCCGCTGGTTTACTCCTCAGTTAGCTGCAATGGCCAGAGCTGCACCGATCCGAAGCCAGGAGCTTCTTCCGGGTCTCCCATGCAGGTCAGGGGCCTAAGGACTTGGGCCATCTTGTACTGCTTTCCCAGGCCATAGAAAAGAGCTGGATTGGAAGAGGAGCAGCTGGGACTAGAACTGGCATCTATATAGGATGCTGGCAGTGCAGGCAGCGGCTTTACCCTCTATGCCACAGCACCCGCCCCATCTGTTCTTGCCTTGAAAGTTGTCAGTGAATGCCTGCGTAAGCCAGAGTCAGGGGTAGGCCTTTGGCCCTGTGGTTAAGATGCCACATCTGAGACCCAGGGTTGCACAGGTGGATCTACTGAATCCAGCTTCCTGCTGATGCTGACCCTGAGAGGCACCAGAGAGTGGCTGTGGGTCTGCCACCCAGATGGAGTTCCAGCTCCCAGCTGTGACGCCTTGGCCATTGCAGACATTTGGGGAGTGAAGCAACAGATGGGAGTGCTCGTTCTCTCTTTCGATTACATAAAAATTGAGAGAAAGGGGTGGGAGGGAGACAGAGACTCAGGCCTGCGGTGAGTCTTCCTCTTCTCCCCGCACCACAAAGGGCATCAGGCTGCTTTTACTCATTACACCAGTAGGCATTCATGAAAGCATGCTTCAAATTCCAAGTTCTAAAACGAATCCTCTCGGAGAAAACTGCAGAGGAGCATGTGAGGAGGGGCCGGGGTGGGAAGGACAGGACTGCTGGTTTCACGGAAGGGGGTCAGCACCTGTGTCCAGTGCTGCCGAGATGGGGAAGATAAAGGCTCCCCGTGCCCGTCAGGCCCAGGCTTTGGGGGCTCCTCTCGCCTTGGAAGGGTGTCTCATGGCGTGGGCTGGGCGCTGAGGATGAACAGGCAGTGGGTGTTGGCCTCAGTAGGAGGGGCATTGCCACCTGGACACACTCAACAGGAGACAGAGTTGCAAAGACTTGAAAGTGACCCTGGAGGCCTCCATCCAGCGCTGAACTCTTAGAGCAGGCACCCCAGTGTTGCCCAGGCACCGCAGTGTTGCCCAGGCCGGCTCTTCCTGTGAACGGCTCACGGCCCGGGTCAGTAACCCCGAGTGGAAGGAATCAAGGCCACACTTTGCAGACCCGCCCCTCTGCAGCTTCTGTGCAAAGCGGAAAACCTTTTCCACTCCCTTGTTTTCCAGGTGTGACACTTCCTAGGTGTGTGGCCTAGGACCAGTATACACGTGGGACAACACCCAGCTCCCTGCTGAGAGTGCATGGTTTAGGGTAAGCAGATTCTGCTGTTTGTTATTAATTTGTTTGTAACTCATACATTGTGTTTGTGCCAGGGGAAAGAGTTGGAAAACCACCTTTTGCCTCCTCAAGCCCTTTGTTTGGTGGAAGTCAATTGGCTTTCAAAACATAATGCCACAAAATCTCCTTTTAAAAACACCAAATATAATGAAAAAAGCTCTTAAAATATATTTAAAAATCTGGCTGTGTGACTGTGTCTGTGGAAGAAGGCGAGCCGAGGCGGGTGTGGCTGTGGAGTGGGAGGGTGGGTGAAGCCCCGGCTTTGCGAGAGGCAGGGGCCGGGATGCGGATAGGCCCAGCATGCACCTTGTGAGATATCTATCTCTATCTCTATCTCTATCTCTATCTCTATCTCTATCTCTATCTCTATCTCTATCTCTAGATCCTCCAACTCCCCAGGGAGAGGAGGGCTGGCTCAGATGCCTCTGTCACAGGGAGTGAACTATAGGAAAGCATTTCCAAAAGTTCATGGAAACAGAATTACAGGGTAAGCCTATGTTGGTGCAAAAATAATTTTGCATCGCTTTTTCATAATCTGCATTTTGCCTGAACTGTCTGAAGAGCCCCAGCACTCTTGCCTGTGTTCACAATGAGGCAAAATGGGGGGGAGGGTTGGAATATACCCCAAAAGGAGACAGAGTGGCAATCTTCCAGGCTCTGTGGACAACAGGCCAGGGTGCCAAGAGCTTACTGCCTCATCCTGAGAATGGGGAGGCCAGGTTGGATGCTTTGACTTCATTCCTTAGCTGTATGACCTTGGGCGAGTCACCTCACCTCTAGCCTCCAGCTCCTCATCTGTGAAGTGGGCACAAGAACTGGGCCTGCCTCAAGGGGCTGGTGGGAGGGTCTGAGGAGGGGCCTTGTCAGGTGCTACACTGTGTTGGGTTCCCAGGGCTCTGCTCCCTTAAATGAGCGCCCACTTCCGTTGCCCCCTGGGGGGGGGGGGAGCAGCCCTTCTCACAGCAACTTCCACGCCTCAGGCTTCTTCAGCTTGCAGAGAAAAAGAGCTGTGTCCCTCCGTGCTGTCACAAAGATCTGAAGCAGGGTCGCAGCTGGTGACAAAATTGTTTTTCTGCTTTCAAAAGGTCAGAAGGTAAATTCGTGTTTCTCTTACTGGTTTCTCTCTGACTCATCTAAGTGCCTGAAGCAAATTATGTGTTTCCTGTCTCATTTTCTTGGTCTGAAAAATGGGCTGTATTTCATCAGGTTCCTTCCCTGCCTCTCGGCACAGCGCTCCTGTTTTGAGACAGGGGCCGCACTCCGTGTTGTGCGTGCTGTCTCAGCGTGCGGGACCTGTCTGGGCTTCCACCCCCGCAGTCGGGAGCCGGGGGTGGGGGCGGTCCCCAGTGGTGCTCACAGGGCTGGTGGGGTTGTCCCCGAGGTACACTCAGCAATGTCTGGGGACATTTTGTGCCATCACAACCAGGAGTGGGGGACCCTGGAGGGTGCTACTGGCCTCCAGTGGGCAGACCCAAAGGCTGCTGCTAAAACACCCCACGATGAAAGAACAGAATCACTACGCCTATGACGCCAGCAGTCCGGGGGGGGGGGGGGGGAACCCAGCCATCGAAGTTCCCCTCTGTTTGCCTCTCCCATTGCCTTCTTCTTCCACCGCCACTGTTGTCCAGGGCCCAGTCTTCGCCGGCTCCTCCCTCAGCGAGCCTCCTCCTCCTCCCGCCTCCCAATTTCTCTACTCCTTCCCCTCCCCACCAAGGCCTCTGCATTCCCTCTCTCTGTTCTCTGTCGTTGGTTGGTGTTCTTGTCAAACATTATCACAGCCTGGTGTCCAGTGAGCATCCTTCGAAATTCCTGACCCTGAGAGAACATTCTCGAACTTGCCTCAGGGTCAGTCAGTTCCCCTCTCGGGGCCTCGCTCCGCCCCTCTCATGGACACAGCACCTGAACGATTTTGAGGGCTCATATCTGCAGCTGACAACTCCCTTGGCAATTTGAACATGCAAGAATCCCACAAGAAAATCTCAGTGTGCTAGAGAGGCCCTATGAAGCAGAATTTACTGATACAGGGTGAGAAAGAAAAAGAGGCGTCTGTAGGTGTGAGAACCAGCGCTCCAACAGAGGACACCCAAGCGGCTTAACCATTGTAACTCAATGCCTGCCCTTGTTCACATCATTTTGAAATGAACCATGTAGAGTATGTGTAAGCGCAGGTCACAAAATTTATATATTACATGTACTTAGTAAAAACAGCAACAGAAGTGCCGTATCCTGTAGTGAATACATGTATTTAAGTCAAATAATTTTTCTCTTTTCTAACTTTATAGGTAATACATATTTATTTGTAAATAATTCCAAAAAGTCAGAGAACAAAAGGAAAACAGAGCCATCTGTAGCTCCACAGTGTTAACCCCTCAGACATCTTTATAGGCTTTTTTTAGTTCGTTTTCCAAAACTGAAAATGGCGCTGTACTGTTCTTGTGACCCGCATCCCCTCTGCTTGTCCCTAAACAGTGCTCCGCAAAAGCATTTGCACCATTGCACACCAGGCCTTTGTAGCCATGCCGGCTGTACCTGAGCAGGGAGTCCATCAGCCTTCAAACCAAGGAGCACAGGTACACAGGCTGGGGTAACTACTGCCTCTCTCCATCCCTAACCAGTGGCCTCGACATAGTGACCTGTTGCTGGCCTGTTGCTGCTCTCTACGAATCAAATCATCTTTGGCAAGGGTGGGTGTGCACTGTGAAAAGAAGGACCCTTCTCCCTCTCCCTACCTCCCACGTGGAGGGTGAGTAGGGTCCTTCGCCTATGACCTGTGTAGTGGGTTTGGTCAGCCCACGAAGCGGCATCACGATGTCTCACACCACTCGCCTCCACACTGCCCCCGTCTCCACTCCATCTGCTTGAATCCGGGTCTGGGAAAGGTCTGATTCCCAGACCCTCTCTTTGGGGTAGGGCTGGGGGCCTCAGGGGCTAGTTTGCCATCATGTTCCTGTGACACGGACTCAGTCTGAGACACTCCTCCCTCTGTGATTCACTGCCAAGTCTGCATTCTGCTTTCCTGACTGGGGATGTCATAACATCAGATTTATCTGATTTAGAAAAAAAAAAAGCTTACCAGCTCATTTTTTTTCTTTCTTTCTTTCTTTTTTTTTTTTTTTTCGCCAGGCAGAGTTAGACAGTGAGAGAGAGAGAGACAGAGAGAAAGGTCTTCCTTCAGTTGGTTCACCCCCCAAATGGCTGCTATGGCCGGCGTGCTGCGCCGATCTGAAGCCAGGAGCCAGGTGCTTCTCCTGGTCTCCCATGCGGGTGCAGGGCCCCCAAGCACTTGGGCCATCCTCCACTGCACTCCCTGGCCACAGCAGAGAGCTGGACTGGAAGAGGAGCAACAGGGACAGAATCCGGTGCTCCGACCAGGACTAGAACCTGGGGTGCTGGCGCCGCAGGCGGAGGATTAGCCTAGTGAGCCATGGCACCAGCCTACCAGCTCATTTCTTTACAGGGACATGAGAGCTGCATGGCTGCTCTCTGAAAAATCCTCTAAGGTTCACATGAGCCTCATTGTCAAGATCAAAGCCTCAAGGCTCATAAGACCTGTTGTGAGTGGGGCCCCCTTCCACAGGAGACAAAGCTTTCCTGTGCTCTGTAATGCCTTGCTCTGAGCCCACGCTCCATTTCAGATCCCCCCATCCCTCCCCAGACTGTTCCCAGAGGGCAGAAAATACCAGACCAATGAATTTGCCCACATTCTCTGTGGATTCAACACCCTCATTTGTAAATACAAGTACAGAGGTGATGCTTAATCCCAAGTCATAGCTGGGTAACTGGGACCTGTCAGTGTGTCCCTGGAGGGGCCAGACTGTCTGACCACCTGTGGCTTCCCGAGTTTTCCTGAGGATGCACCCTCTTTATTCCCACGGGAAGGGTTGGAGTTGGCAAAAAACAAAAACCCATTGAGCCCCACAGTGTTCTGGGGAGGATGTTAAGTGCTTCCTGTGGGTTGCCACACTTAGACTGACAGCACTGCTCACCAGACATTCTTATCCCAAACTTAATATTCAAGTAGACTTCTAGAAGTTGAGTCATTGGCCCAATAGACAGAGCCAGGGTTTCGACCTAGGACTGTTAATTCTGTTACATAATAATGCTGCCTCCCACTCCCATAAGGCGAGGACCTGTATATCTTCAGACAAGACAAAAACAAACAAAAAAGTGTCTGTGTCACTGTTGATTCAAAGGACGAGAAAAGCCTCCCAGTTCACTTGTGTGGACTCTGATGATTGCTGCACCTGCCTGCCTTGTCTCTTTGCAGTGGCTTCTGCACAGTGACAAATTGGAGCCTCGAGGACCTGGAGCAGAGGTCCTCCCAGAAGAGGTCTCAGAGCAGCAGCATGGTCATTGCAAACTCATTGGAATTCAGATTCTCGGGCTCCATCCCAGACTTGAATGAGAGATGGTGCGAGTGGGGCCCAGATCTGTACTTTAACCAGCCCTCCAAGTGGTTCTGATGCACAGAGCCTGAGAACCGCTGACCCGGAGAATGTCATTGCCGCCCTTGGTTCCACTCCCCACCCGATTTAGGTGCTCAGTGCTGAGAACCCTGCCTCCGACTCCTGGTTGTCCTAGCTCCGGCCCTGTTAACTGCTGCCTGCACCGTGTAGTAGCCTCCCTACTTCTTACCCCCTCTTCTCCTGCAGTCCATGTCACCCCAGATGCCACATCAAGTCTCTGCTCTGATGTTGCCACGAGGTTGTTGGGACAACATCCAAACCTCTTTGCTTGATCGTCCAAGATGCTCTAAAATAGATACTCAACTTTTTCCCTTGAATTTGTATTTATTCATTTGAAAGAGACAGAAGGGGAGAGAGGACTCCCATCTGCTGCTTCACTCCTCAGATGCCTGTACCATTCAGAACTGGGCCAGGCTGAAGCTGGGGGCTGCTCGTTCCAGGACTCCCAGTTGGGTAGCAGGAACCTCCTAACTTGAGCCACCAGTACTGCCTCTCAGGGGCTGCATTAGCGTTAATCTCAGGTCAGAAGGTGAAGCTCAGACCGGCATCAAACCTAGGCAACTCTAATGTGGGACACAGGTACCCTCAACAGCATCTTAACTGCTAGGCTGATTGCCTGCTCCCAGCTCGTTTTCAGTCTCGTTTCTTACCCTCCGTTTATCCACTCTGTACTCAAGTAATACGAAACAACTCACGCTCTGCTACAGATTCAAGTTTTGACTGCTGTGCCTTTGCGTATGCTGTTCCCTCTGCCTGGAATTATTCCTACTCGTCCCTACACATCTTTTAAAGTCCAGCTCAGATGTCATCGCCTCCATGAGTCTTCCTGGTGCCTAATGACTATAGAATCCCTCGTCTCCTAAGCCCTCCTAGGACTTGTCTTTTCTTCTCTTTGGCTTTTATTAAATTATATTATACACTTGCTTGTGAACATGCTTTATCCCCTCCCTACTTGGGAGGGGCTAGAGCTGTATCTTTCTCATCTTTGCAACTTCTACAGTAGCTTGCCCTTTGGCAATGCATAATACATAGATGTTGACTGAATGGATATTGGATCCATTTCAGCCAAAAAGCTGAAAGATACTCCATTCCTGATTTTTCTACAAGTTTCTATCAAAATCAGTGATATCGTTGTTGTTTTTTCTAATGAAGTATTGTCCGTTTTATCTCCTCTCAAAACTGGGACAGTTAGCGCAAATTGCAACACAAGTTATCAAAGATGGCTGTCGCGCTACAAGCAAGTCATTGTTCCCGAGCTGTCTGTGCCTTGAGTGACAACATGGAAGGAAATTACAAATTTTGTGGCTGACTTTCTCCTTGAACAGCATAAGGGATAGGCAGGCACCAACAGCGTCTCCGGCTAAGCGAAGCAGGAGAGAGCAGAAGCAGCTCTCACGGAAACACTCCCAGGAACCCTGGGAATTCCCGTTACAGCTGCTGGCCTGGTTGGATTCCAAAGTTGGGAAAGAGGGACAGAATTAGGGCTGTGGGTGGTGAAATGCTCCCTGCTGCCTCTTGACATGTGCACCCAGGGAAGACCTTCCTCCCTGTGGGCTAAAGGAGCGCGTAGCCCTGAACAGAGACCCGGGGTTTACCTTTCAGCAGGAAACCTGTTGCGATGGAGAGTAGAAGCGTCAGGAGCCCTTCAAGAGCAGGTTGTCAATGTCCTGGAAGTCCAAGGGTGACAGATGCTCTCCCAGTCCAGAATGGTTCCATGAAAAGGACGAGAACCTCTGAGCGTATTTCTTTGTCCTTGTGTGTAGGCCGTGTGGGGCTTGCCCTACACCTCGTCTCTGACTGCGGTCTTTCCACGCACTCACTTTTCTGGAGGGCCATGGGCCCTCTCCACCGCAGCTGCATCTGACAGAGGGGGAAGGGACACGGAGAGCGCACACTGCACACCGCAGGACGACTGCCTGGCAGTGAGCAGCACTTTCTGCCGTGGGCTCAGGCCTGGGTCTGGCCTCTCACGGGTGCTGGCTTTCAGGGTTGTGTTTCTAAGAGTTCCTCTGCTGTTTTTCAATTTTCTGCTGCATGGAGGTTTCAGTTTCCCTAGGAAGCATGTTCATTTCCCACGTCCCCATTCAGTTTTGTGGCTATTTGTGAAAGTATGTGCACGTCTGGGGTGCTCGGGTACCTCTCATAGCACAAAGTTCCATTGTCTTCCCCGCGACCCAAGATTAGATCCGAAATGGGCAGTGCACGTTGGAGACAGGCAAGAAAACGGGGCTGTTTGGGAGGAACCAATATTCCACAGCACAGAAGGATGATCACTATATATGAAGGATGAAATGCACATTGCAGGCTGGCGCCTCGGCTCACTAGGCTAATCCTCCACCTTGCAGCGCCAGCACACCGAGTTCTAGTCCCGGTTGGGGTGCCGGATTCTGTCCTGGTTGCCCCTCTTCCAGGCCAGCTCTCTGCTGTGGCCCAGGAGTGCAGTGGAGGATGGCCCAAGTGCTTGGGCCCTGCACCCCATGAGAGACCAGGAGAAGCACCTGGCTCCTGCCTTCGGATCAGCACGGTGCACCGGCCGAGGCAGCCATTGGAGGGTGAACCAACGGCAAAAGGAAGACCTCTCTCTCTCTCTCTCACACACACACACACACACTGTCCACTCTGCCTGTCAAAAATTTAAAAAAAAAAAATGCACATTGCAAAATGACTGAAAGGGTAAATGCAAGGATGACCAGTGGTTATCTCTCTGGGAAGTGAATGGGTTTCTCTTTTTTCCCCTCCTGGTATACATCTTTATTTTCCAAATTTTCTGCAATGAACATATTTTGATTTGGTGCTAAGAAAAGCAACCAAATTACATTTTCAATTTTTAGTGCAATGCTTGGCTCTTAGCAACATGAGCAGGCGACCAGGGTTATGGGACTTGGCACAAGCCAAACCCTGAAGCAGGTCCCAGGCACAGGTTCCATCCCAGGCCAGCCACATGGGTATGAAATGGACTGGTCAGGTAGGATCAGCCACGTGGGCTTTCTGCCCCAGTCATATTTGACAACTGAAACTACGGGGAGGGGACCGCTGTGTCCCAATTCTGAGGAGGCAGGAGGCCATCTTGGTTGCTAACACAGAGTTCTCTGAGAGCTCTCTCCTCACCGTGAGGAGTGGGTTATGTAGACTGCTCTTCAGGAACAGGTCTCAGATGGTCACGCTCGTCTCTGTCTCTGCAGCCACACACAGTACCTTCTACCAAGGTCCATGACGTCACGCAGAACTCTCCGCTCCATCTTCTTGTCGCCAATCCTTGAAAACCCCTCTTGATTTGGCCTAAACCAAAAGACAAAGGAACATGCTCAAAGCTCTCTTTCTGTCCTTGGAACCACTCTGGAATGCACAACCCACTCACGGTGAAAGCAGTTCACCCCTCCCTGTCTGCTCTGAAGAACCAGGCCACTGGCTGGGGGTGGCTCTGGGCAGCAGCCGGGTGAATTGGGAAGAGTTGGTGGGAGAAGGGAGAGAAATCAGCGTGGTCCCCACAGCTCTAAGGGATGTGAACTTCCTATGAAGGAGGAGGCAGAAAGCAGTCCTCAGAATGGTGGTCCCCCAGGTAATGTAAATCATTCATACCAAACTTGACCCACGTGAGTACGGACTCCCTTCTAAAAGGGTCTCAAACGACCTTACACGAGATATGTCCAAAAGACTGTCTAATGGCTGGGGGTGGGGCCTGAGCATTCGCATCTGCGCAGTCCTCCAGCTAATCCCAGTTGGTGGCCGAGGCTGAGAACCAGCACCCTCTATTCATAGCAGGTACTCTATTGGATGGTAGCAGTGGTCTCATCTCCCCATTGGTTATTTGGTGAGATCAGGGGTGGTCCCATCTAGGTAGCCTATCAGCCAGCTAAAGCAGCTCTCCTCATATTTCTGTAATCCAGCCAAGATGTAATCAGTAAACTTTCCTGTCTGTATCAGCTGGAGTCATTTTGTTTTGAGAGAGAGAGAGGGAGGTAGGGAGAGGAGAGAGAGAGAGAGAGAGGATCTGTCTATTCATTTACTCTTCACATGTCCATAGCTAGGTCTCCTACATGGGTGGCAGGAACCCAGTTACTTGAGCCATCACCGCTGCCTCCCAGGGTCTGTATGAGTAGACGCTTAAGTCAGGAGCCAGAGCAGGTATTAAACCAAAGTACATGAACATAGGACATGGGTGTCCTAACTGCTAGGACAAACATCTGTCTCTACTCTACCTAGAAACACTGACCGATGGAACCTCCAACCTCTGTCCAACCTCTGTTCCTGAAACTGAAGTTCTCTTCTCTGGAATCAGCTCGCTTGACCTCTCAAGCAGCATCTGATGCTGTCGAAACACTTCCAGAATACTTGGCATTCTGTGACCAATCCACACACGTCTCCAAGTTCAGTGGCCACTCCTCCCTCCTTTTTGATCCCTTCTTCAGAGTGTTATCTTTTTTTTTTTTTTTGCTTATCTCATTTTTTAAATTTTTTTTAATATATAAAGCTTTTATTTAAAGAATATAAATTTCCAAAGTACAGCTTATGGATTACAATGGCTCCCCCCCCCACAGCTTCCCTCCCTCCCGCTACCCTCCCCTTTCCCTCTCCCTCTCCCCTTCCATTCACATCAAGATTCATTTTCAATTCTCTTTATACACAGAAGATCAGTTTAGTACATATTACGTAAAGATTTCAACAGTTTGCCCTCACATAGAGACACAAAGTGAAAATACTGTTGGAGTACTAGTTATAGTATTAATTCACAATGTACAGCACAGTAAGGACAGAGATCCTACATGATTTTTTTAAAGAATTGATTAATTATCTATGCAATTTCCAATTTAACACCAAGATTTTTTAATCATTTGCAATTATCTTTATATAAAGAAGATCGATTCAATATATACTATGTAAAGATTTCATCAGTTTGCACCCACACAGAAACACAAAGTGTAAAAATACTGTTTCAGTACTAGTAATAGCATTATTTCACATTGGATAACACATTAAGGACAGATCCCTCATGAAACGTAAGTACACAGTGACTCCTGATGTTGATTTAACAATTTGACACTCTTGTTTATGGCGTCAGTAATCTCCCTAGGCTCTAGTCATGAGTTGCTGAGGCTATGGAAGGCTTTAGGGTTCGCCGACTTCGATCTTATTCTGACAGGGTCATAGTCAAAGTGGAAGTTCTCTCCTCCCTTCAGAGAAAGGTACCTCCTTTTTAATGGCCCCGTTCTTTCCACTGGGATCTCACTCGCAGAGATCTTTCATTTAGGTCTTCTTTTTTTGTTTTTCAGAGTGTCTTAGCTTTCCATGCCTAAAATATTCTCATGGCTCTTGAGCCAGATCCGAATGCCTTAAGGGCTGATTCTGAGGCCAGAGTGCTATTTAGGACATCTGCCATTCTATGAGTCTGCTGTGTATCCCGCTTCCCATGTCGGATCATTCTCTCCCTTTTTCATTCTATCAGTTAGTATTAGCAGACACTAGTCTTGTTTGTGTGATCCCTTTGACTCTTAGACCTATCAGTGTGATCAATTGTGAACTGAAATTGATCACTTGGACTAGTAAGATGGCCTTGGTACATGCCACCTTGATGGGATTGTATTGGAATCCCCTGGCACAATTCTAACTCCATCATTTGGGGCAGGTCCAATTGAGCATGTCCCAAATTGTACATCTCCTCCCTCTCTTATTCCCACTCTTGTATTTCACAGGGATCACTTTTCAGTTAAAATTTAAACACCTAAGAATAATTGTGTGTTAATTACAGAGTTCAACCACTAGTACTAGGATAAAAAAAATACTAAAATGGATAAAGTATTACATTGTACAACAACAGTCAGCACAAGAGCTGATCAACTCACTGTTTCCCATAGTGTCCATTTCACTTCAATAGGTTTCCCCTTTGGTGCTCAGTTAGTCGTCGCCAATTAAGGAAAACAAATGATATTTGTCTCTTTGGGACTGGCTTAATTCACTCAGCATGATGTTTTCCAGATTCCTCCATTTTGCTGCAAATGACCGGATTTCATTGTTTTTGACTGTTGTATAGTATTCTGTAGAGTACATGTCCCATAATTTCCTAATCCAGTCTACTGTTGATGGGCATTTGGGTTGGTTCCAAGTCTTAGCTATTGTGAATTGAGCTGCAATAAACATTAGTGTGCAGATGGCTTTTTTGTTTGCCAATTTAATTTCCTTTGGGTAAATTCCAAGGAGTGGGATGGCTGGGTTGAATGGTAGGGTTATATTCAGGTTTCTGAGGAATCTCCAGACTGACTTCCATAGTGGCTTCACCAGTTTGCATTCCCACCAACAGTGGATTAGTGTCCCTTTTTCCCCACATCCTCTCCAGCATCTATTGTTGGTAGATTTCTGAATGTGAGCCATTCTAACCGGGGTGAAGTGAAACCTCATTGTGGTTTTGATTTGCATTTTCCTGATTGCTAGTGATCTTGAACATTTTCTCATGTGTCTGTTGGCCATTTGGATTTCCTCTTTGGAAAAATGTCTATTGAGGTCCTTGGCCTATCTCTTAAGTGCGTTGTTTGTTTTGATGTTGTGGAGTTTCTTAATTCCTTTGTAGATTCTGTTTTTTTTTTTTTTTTTTTTTTTTTTTTTTGGACAGGCAGAGTGGACAGTGAGAGAGAGAGAGACAGGGAGAAAGGTCTTCCTTTGCTGTTGGTTCACCCTCCAATGGCCGCCGTGGCCGGTGTGCTGTGGCCGGCGCACCGCGCTCATCTGATGGCAGGAGCCAGGTGCTTTTCCTGGTCTCCCATGCGGGTGCAGGGCCCAAGCACTTGGGGCATCCTCCACTGCACTCCTGGGCCACAGCAGAGAGCTGGCCTGGAAGAGGGGCAACCGGGACAGAATCCGGCGCCCTGACTGGGACTAGAACCTGGTGTGCTAGCGCCACAAGGTGGAGGAATAGCCTAGTGAGCCGCGGTGCCAGCCCAGTGTGTTATCTTTAAATGGTGGCTGGCCTTCTTCTTAACTCAAGACCACTTCCTTCTGTTTTAAAACCACTGATTTCTATCTGTTTCATTTTGACCTTCCTGAATCCCAATCTCACACATGACTCCAATCATGGACAACATCTACTATGGGATATCAAATAGACACATCAAACTCTGCATGTCCAAAAATGAAACCCTTGACTTTCTTCTAAAAATTACTATTCTTGCTTCCGCAATTTCAACAAAAGTTTCACCATTCAGCTGGTTGCTCAAGCCAAGAATGCAGGGCACAAGCCTATGGTTTCTCATTCTCCAGGTACAAACCACCAGATCTGGCTGGTGCTGCGGCTCACTAGGCTAATCCTCCGCCTTGCAGCACCAGCACACCGGATTCTAGTCCCGGGCGGGGCGCCGGATTCTGTCCCGGTTGCCCCTCTTCCAGGCCAGCTCTCTGCTGTGGCCCGGGAGTGCAGTGGAGGATGCCCCAAGTGCTTGGGCCCTGCACCCCATGGGAGACCAGGAGAAGCACCTGGCTCCTGCCATCGGATCAGCATGGTGCACCGGCCACAGCATGCTGGCCACGGCAGCCATTGGAGGGTGAACCAATGGCAAAGGAAGACCTTTCTCTCTGTCTCTCTCTCTCACTGTCCACTCTGCCTGTCAAAAAAAAAAAAAAAAACCAAACCACCAGGTCCTGTGAGCACCAACATACAACATATCTTCCCAACTCACCCTGTTCTGCAGCTTCCATCTGGTTCAAGCCACCACTAACTTCCAAAGTCTCTTAGCTGACCCTCTTGTTCCCATTCTTAACACCACATTCCAAAGAGTAGCTGGAGCGATTAAAGAAACAAACAACATAAATCAGATCCTACCTCTCCCATGATTAAAACTTTCTAATGACTGAAAATGAGATCTTGAACTCATCTACGCCTGGAAGACCCCATGATATTTCTACTTCTATGACCAAATTTTACATCACCCTCCCATTTAGCACCATGTTTAGTCACATTGGCCACTTCCTGTCACAATAATATTTCAACCACAGGGCCTTTGCACTTGCTGGCCCCAATACCTGGAGTGCTATCCTCCTAGCTACTTGCATCCTTCTCATCATTTAGGTGCCAGTTCAAATTTACTTCTCAGCAGGGCCTCCTCTTATTAAATGAGTTCTCTTCCAGTTTCACTTGTCTCAATTACACATACCTTCTCTACTTTGTTGATTGCACTAATCACTTCTTGAAGTTATCTTGTATATACTGTTTCTCCCACCAGAGAAGAAACTCCGTAAGGGCAGTCTTACCTATCTTTCCCAATGCAGCATTCCCTATGTCTGGAATAGTCTTTGGCATATAAAGAATGAGAACTCAATTTATATTTTAAAGAGATTAATTAATAACTTCCTAGAATAGATTTTATTTTAACACCTGGTGAATTTTACTTAAGAAAAAAAAAGCCTGCCATCATGCCTTATAGTTTGTGCGGGGTGAATGGAATTTTATTACTCTGATAATAGCCATATTAGAGTGAGGCAGGGTGATTGTAACCGATCAAGTGACCACATGGAAAGAGGTTGTGTCTCCTAAACCACACTTGGATTTCTGTCTTTTTACACCATTTCTTCATTCATTCAGCCCAATGGAAGATATGTACCAGGGACTGGCCAGGGCGTGAGCAGTGGTTGAAGGCATGGATGTGGATAAATGGAAGAGAAATAATGCAAAGGGGAATAGTCTTGTCACATGGCACGTTAAGCTGCTGCTTGCAATGCTGGCATCCCATGTTACAGTGGTAACTCTACTCCTGGCCGCTCTGCTTCCTATCCAGTGTCCTGCTAGTGCACCTGTGAGAGCAGAGGATGATGGCCCAAGTGTTTGGGGCCCTGCCACCTACATGGGAGACCAGCGTGGAGTTCCTAACTCCTGGCTTTGGTCTGGCACAGCCCCTGATGGTGTAAACATTTGGGGAGTGAACCAGTAAATGAAATATTCTCTTTATTGGTCTGTGTGTGTGTGTGTGTGTGTGTGTCACTCTGCCTTTCAAGTCAGTAATAAATCCTTTTTAGAAAGAAATAAGAAGCAAGGAAGTGTCCATGTGTGGTGTCAACATGTTAGGACTGGACTAACAAAGAGTTTCCAACAGTGTGGGTGGTAGAAGCCAAGGGCAAATCAGTCTGTGGCCAACCTCCCAAGGCTGTGCAAGGAGCAGAGAGAGATTAGCACTGAGACTGTCAGGGCAAGTGGATTTTTTTTTTAATGAGAAGGTGAGTTAAGCCTGCTTATAAGCTGAAGAGAAAAACTCTGGATTGTAGCCAATTAATTTTTCTCTCCAAATTCATTTCTGACTTAGTATAATGAGGACCTGTCTTATCTACCGTAGATGACAGCTGTCAAATAGGGTGTGTTAGGTCGGGTCTCCTGAGGCTGGAAGGGAGTACGAGAGATTTACTGGAGAAAGCACCCGGGAGGGAAAGGGGAGGGAGAAGGAAGGCGCTGCAAGGTCCACAAACCATGATGCTGGCCTGAGCCCCATGGAGGACAGAGGAAAAGGTGGCAAAGAATTCTTACACCGCTTTGCAGTTCTAAGAAAATCTCAGCAGGTTGGTGGGTGTCCGTGAGTGCCCCAGGAAGAGGCTGGCTTTCCACCGCAGCCTAACCCGGTGGCTGGCACAGAGCAGGCCGTGGGGCGTGTGCCATCTGCGTGGTCGAGTGGGATTCTGAGCGCAGCCGCTGAGGCCAGAGGTTTAAGCTGCAACCCTTGGAGAGCTCAGCAGTGCCCTTGCACGGCCACCATGGTGACCAGCAGATTGCCGAGTCCTTTCTAAACCTGACGCAGGTGACTAGCCCAAGCGGCCATTTTTAATGAACAAGTATTTACTGTTGGTTTCTGAGAAAGTGAGAGAAGGAAAGTAATTTCAAATTGCTTAAAATAAATTAAGGAACATCCCTATTATATACTGTCGCAGATAAAGGGAAGGAGATCCATCAAATTGATTTGTCTATCAATCTCGGGGCAAATGTAATAGGATTGGAATGTTTTTATCCTTAACTTTGGTTTCCTTATCATGAGCTCCTCCGTATGGGACTGGGTTTTAGTTATTAGAGAATTATAAATACTTGAATTCCAGGTAATGAAAATGTTGGCCTTGATGCCAGCTGGACCTGGTAAATCAAAATCACTGCCGTGCATATTTCTGCCAAGTTCTTAGGATTCACACTCCAGAGCGTTCTGTCCATCTAGTGAATGCCCAGTCTCAGACGAATTGCTCTTTCCCAAGGTCTGGGGAAATTAGGTGCTGGGAATCTTGCAGGCTGTCATCTATCTGGGCTGCTTGGGAAAGTTCACTTCATTGCACACAGTGCTGTCCTGAGAACGCAGCTTTGCATTTCATTTTTTCTGCCTCCTTGTTTTCCTCAAAACTGAGAGCAAGTCAGCCGTGCTCACTTCTGTAACTGCCCCATGGAATGGCGGCCATCCGCGGGGGGCCGGTGCATGTTCTCAGCAGGGAAGAAAAGCCCTGAACACATTCGCAGCCTGGAGAGCCACGTTTTCTGAGAGCCTTGGTGTTCAGGCCTCGAATATGGGCTCTGGCCAGGCTGGAGCAAAGCAAGAACAGGCATCCTACAGCTGCTGCTCCTACAGCTGCTGCCCCTCTATCTTGTGGAAGAATTCCTCCACTAGTGCTCGTCTTGGAGTGGCTCCGCCTTGGAGGTGGACACAGCAAGGGGAAAATATTTGTGGGTCCTGGCTGTGTTGCTGAAGCTCATGTTTTCTAGATGATACTACTGTCTGTGTAAAGAGTGAGACTGAAGCCGATGCCATGGCTCAACAGGCCAATCCTCCGACTTGCGGCGCCAGCACACCGGGTTCTAGTCCTGGTTGGGGCACCAGATTCTGTCCCAGCTGCCCCTCTTCCAGGCCAGCTCTCTGCTATGGCCCGGGAGTGCAGTGGAGGATGGCCCAAGTGCTTGGGCCCTGCACCCCATGGGAGACCAGGAAAAGCACCTGGTACCTGGCTCCTGCCATCGGATGAGCATGGTGCGCCAACCGTGGCGGCCATTGGAGGGTGAACCAACGGCAAAAGGAAGACCTTTCTCTCTGTCTCTCTCTCTCACTGTCCACTCTGCCTGTCCAAAAAAAAAAGAGTGAGACCGAGCCTGCGCCATGGCTCACTAGGCTAATCCTCCGGCTGCAATGCTGGTACGCCGGGTTCTACTTTCAGTTGGGGCACCGGATTCTGTCCTGGTTGCTCCTCTTCCAGGCCAGCTCTCTGCTGTGGCCCGGGAAGGCAGTAGAGGATGGCCCAAGTGTTTGGGCTCCTGCACCTGCATGGGAGACCAGGAAGAAGCTCCTGGCTTCAGATTGGCGCAGCGCCAGCCGTAGCAGCCATTAGGGGAGTGAACCAACAGAAGGAAGACCTTTCTCTCTGTCTCTCTCTCACTGGCTATAACTCTTTCTCAGTCTCTCTCTCTCACTAACCCTTCCTGTCCCAAAAAAAAAAAAAAAAAAAGAGTGAGACCGAATATATGGTCATTTATCATGAGTTTCTCTTCCATTTTTAATTTTTTAAAAAGAGTTATTTATTTATTTGAAAGTCAGAATTACACAGAGAGAGAGAAGAGACAGAAAGGTCTTCCATCCGCTGGCTCACTCCCCAGATGGCCTCAATGGCTGGAGCTGTGCCGATCCAAAGCCAGGAGCCAAGAGCTTCCTCCAGGTCTCCCATGCAGGTGCAGAGGCCCAAGGACCTGGGCCATCTTCTGCTTCCCCAGGCCACAGCAGAGAGCTGGATCAGAAGAGGAGCAGCTGGGTCTCGAACCGGTGCCCATTTGGGATGCTGGCACTGCAGGCCAGGGTGTTAACCCACTTTACCACAGCATCGGCCCCTCATTTTTAATTTTAACAGTGGAAACACTGACTAGCTCTACCTTCCCTATGTGTGTTCCATCCTACTTCCCCTCCCCCTCCATCACTTACTTGTTTATGGAGTTCCAAGGCAAAATCCTTGGTGTGTGTGTGTGTATGTGTGTGTGCGTGTGTGTGTGTGCTGGGGAGGGTGTCCATTGGGACTTCTCTTAAGGCTACTTTAAAAGCTAGTGGTGCGTGGAGATCTTCTAGGGCATAATAAAAGGAATAGAAAAACCGAGTTATTTCTTATGTATTTTTATTAGTGGTGAAGCTGGACAGGTGGCTAGAAGTCCGACTTGAGGTGTACATGGAAAGGAATCGAGCTTCTGTTTGCACGGTGTAAGACCAGTGAAACCATAACCTGTGGTGTTTCTTTTTTCTTCAGAATTATTGAATTTCTTCTCTCAATGCCTAAAATTCTGTTGTGAGCAAATGTTCCCATCTCCTGTAACCATTGAAAAGTTTTTATTACAAATAGATTAAGTGACATAAATCATCTGTCTTCCTTCAGAGATTTCATAATACCCTGAGAAGGAACGTGTGGCTTCAAGAGATGAGTCAGGGTTGATCTCCGCTACGGTTTAAAAGCTGTGCCCATGCCCCAGAAGAAGGCAGAGAAAAGGTGTGGGAAGGCAATCTCCGGCTGGCAAGGTTATGAGTGGTTGGTGCTTGTTCCCTTTACTTTTGCAGTGAGGATGATTGGCTTATTATGGGGAGGAAAAGAACTCTATTAGAAAGGACAGTGGACGGTTAAGCCACATTTGTTACATGGCTCATGGAATCGGTTTCTTTTTTGAATGTTTAGTTTCATCTGCTTGACAGGTAGAATGATACACACCACACACACACACACACACATTGAGAGAGAGAGAGAGAGAGTTATTTCCCATCTGCTGACTTACTCCTCAAATGTCTACAGTCAGGACTGGGGTAGGCCACAGCCAGGAGCCTGGAACTCCAGCTGGGTCTCCCGCATGTAAGGCCAAGGCACAAGGTCACCTGCCGCATCCTAGGATGTATGTGCAGGAAGCCAGATTGGAAGCAGAGGAGCTGGGAGGTAGAACCAGCAGTCTGATGTGGGATGCCAATGTCCCAAGCAGCTGCTTAACCCACAGCACCACAATGCCTGTCCCCAGAATCAGATTCTTGATGTTATAGTCAGACAAACTCTACACTTAGGCAAATTAATCTGTAAGTGTGTCGCCTTCAACTCTTCTCTCTCTTATTGTTGGGCCCGAAGATCCTTGACAACACACAACTGAGTGGGTCCTAATGCTTAAGAGCAAATTCCAGTTGTCGGCAAGCCACAAGCTTGCAGACAGAGAGCTTTTGAGAAGGAAGCGGTTTTCCCTACCCTTCGTGCATTCCACTGGGTGACCAAGACGGAGTTAACGACGGGCCTCCTGCATGCGGACGTGTGTGCGGAAGTTCCTACGATACAGGGCTGCTTTGTACGAAAAGCCTGTGCCCTGGACGCCCACAGCAGCTGCGTGCCCTCAGGGTCAATGTGAACGAATTCCCTTGCAGAGGGGGAGCCTGGCCAGAGAGACAAATGACACAGACCCAGCTAGGAAAACACTCGGGAAAGGCCAGATCTGCCATAGAGAGTCAAGAAGTGTGGGAGTCTGCAGAAGAGAATCCTGGAAATCAACTGGCCTGCTGGTAAGTCTCCTCTCTAACTTACAGTGTCTGGGGCAAAGGGGGAAGATTCTGTATTGAATTTAACCTCTTTTTCTCACCTCGCTTTTCCCCATTGCTGCTTCAAGTCTTGCTCCCCGGAAGAGTGTTTTGCTCTCAGTGATAATCCTTAGCTGGCTTCCAAGAATCCAGGAGGGAGAATTAGAAAATAAGTCAAGAACTTGAGCTCTGTGTACCACTCAGTGTGAGCATGAGTAGCGAAGGCTCATCCTGTGACTGTGATGGAGAGCCAAGCTTTACGGGATTTGGGGGAAGAGGCCTAGAGGTTACATCATCGGCTCTCAGATGGAAGACTCTGGAAAATCTAAAAACAGAACCCCTGTAAGTCTTCTCCTACCTGCTTCTGAGGCTCAGTAAGCTCCCGGGGCCCAGACTCCCTCCGTGTTAGGGCTGGAAGCAGCATCAGAGATTATCTAGCCCAGGGCTTGCAACTTCAAGTGGCTACAGGGCGCCAGAGAAGTGACAGACATGAGAGAAGAGGAAGACTGGATATAAGCTGCGAAGGAGCAGTGGGGGCTGCAGCAAGCTGGAACATACATGCACTTTGAAAAAATACCAAGCAGGCCAAAGAAAATACAGCTGCTACCTACCATTGTCCTGTGGGCTGCCGTGACATACAACTAATCCAAACCAACCCTGCCAAGGAAGAAACAGTGTCAGAGCATCATTGAAGGCCATGATCAAGTCATGGCAGAACAGTAATGGCAACCATTCCCTGCAGTCCCAAGCCAGTCCCGAGGGTGGAGGTTGGGTCTCTTGGAGATAGCACCTCTCACTACAGAAGCTGGCAATGTCAGTTGAATGAGATCCGGGAAACTTGTCCTAGTAGCTCCTCGTAGATTCTGGTTTCCCAACATGTCCTGCCAGCCATAAATGCCACCACCATGTATGGCCTCGCTCACACTCTGAATGTCTTCCTTTGACAACAGTTGAAGAAATTCTCTCTGTCGGTTCCTCTCTGGATACAGTTTGAAAACCATCTGCTCCTCAGTCCAAGGCTTCAGGCACAAAGCCATGGTTTGGGTTCAAAATTTCTAAGAGCTTCTGTGCACCAGTGTAAGTTTTGCTGCAAGTTACCTTGACATTTGTCACTGAGAGCAGGCTGCTAGTCTAGCAGAAATTCCATATCTCACATCAGAGTGCTTGTGTTTGATTCCCAGCTCCAGTTCCTAACTCCAGATCCCTGCCCAAGCAGATCCCGAGAGGCAGAGTGATGGTTTAAGTAGCTGGGTTCCTGCAGCCTGTGTGGGAGACCTGGGTGATGATCCCAGCACCTGGCCCTGGCCCTGACCCAGTTTCAGCTGTTGTGGGCATCTGGGGAGTGGGACATACATGGGTTCTCTCTCTACCTCTCAAAGAACTAAATATTTTTTAATTTTATATGTTATACAAGTTCCATGTATTTTATATATACAGAGTTAGGAACAGGGTGACACTTCCACCCCCTGCCCTCTCCCCACCCATGCTCCAACCCTTCTCTCTCCTCCCTCTCGCATTCCCACTCTTAATTTTTACAAGATGTATTTTCAGTTTATTTAATGACCATACAGTTAACCCTAGACTACGTAAAAGAGTTCAACAAATAGTATGAAGCAGAAAAAAAAAAAAAAAAAACTGTCCCACAACAGAAGAGACAATTTTTTTAAATGGAGGGGGGAGTAAATTTGTCCCTAAGAAGTTGGAGGCTTTAATTATTAGTTGTAAAGTACTTTGAAAATTAGTGATGAAAGGGTCTGTGGATCCGTGAAATGCTGTTATAATTGCCGAATACCTGTTGATAAACTGTGATGAAGAATAATGGGCATTCTTCACAGGTCGTTCGCGTACAACAGCTATTAGGAATATTCTCTTTGAAATTTGCTTGTGGAAGTTTTATACAATGCAGAAATCATGCATTTCATGCTTTTCAGAGAAAATCCTGATGTTTTTATATGTCACAAGTTGATCACATTGGACACTGCAAACTTAATTTCTTACCCTTGAAAACTTTCAGATTTTCTTAAACTTGGTTTCAGATGTTGAGTACTACATACCAGGGGTCCTCAAAAAGTTCATGGAAAATACATATTATGAAAACAACGTTGCACAGATTTTGAATGTTTTAGCATCCAAATAAACATCTTTTAATTCCATTTTCCACTAGTGTTTTGAAGGATCTTTATATTTCTGGGAGGTTTTGTCTAAGCACTCAATGCCCTTCTGGTTCTCTCTCTAGGTGGGATCTTTTGCTGTGTAAATAGCAAACACCAGCCGAGCTCAAGGTCTACACACAGTGGATGTGCAATGTTTGTTGACTGACTGAGTGACTGGCACAGATACCTGAGTCCACTTTGGGAGCATGGAGGATGAAAGCACTCAGACGGAAGCCCCAGAGCCCTTCAGGTAAAGAGACGGGTTGTCCTCTGGGAACAGGACTGGGTGGGACACCCTGATGTCTTAGTTTGGATTTCCAGTCAGTTGCTCAAGGCGAGTCAGTGACTGGTAGTGGCCTCGCTCATACGTGATGGAGACTGGATTTCTCATTTCTATTCATTTGTTGGTGGGCCATTGTGAAACTTCCAAATCTATTGAATCTGGCATCAGAACAAAGCAGTTTGTAGATTCCCCTAAGTACCTGAGGTATGTGGGTGCAGTTCTAAAACAGATCTACTTAGGTTCAAATCCTAGCCAGTAATAACAGCAAATACTTAGGCAGCAGTTGCATTATGCCTGGCACTGCAGTGAGCACCTTGCATGTATCACCTCATTTAATCGTCACTGTTACATGATGGGATGAGATATTATTGCTATACCCATCCTTAGCTTGAGAATCCAGAGGCAGATACTTAGATTAGCCCAAGTGACACTGCCTGGTATTTTTGAGTTCAGGTCTATCTGTTCAAGGGTCTTAGCTCCTAATCTCCATAATATATTGCTTTCAGTCAGTCACTGCTTTATTGTTTATTATCTCTATAGCCTTAAATGCATCCCTTGGCCTCTCTGGGACTTGGTTACCTCATCTTTAAGACAAGGCTAGTCATACCCACTTCACAGAGTGTGTACCCAAATAGAGCTCTCACCAAAGTTGCAAAGGGAGCTGCTGTCTTCTCAGAAGACCCAGGCCCGACTCCCTGACTGGCCAAAGAGCGAGCACTTGACCTAAAGCCCACTCAGAATTGCTGGTCTCCTTTGCCATTGTGTGTGGACTCAAGTCAGCCCAGGCAAACCCCTCTCTGGGAGTTTTTAACTTGGCATCAGAGAAAGCGAGTCTCCACCCCTTAGGAGTATAGCTGAGAGGTGGGGGCAGGCTATGCTTCCCTGCCAGTGAAGAAAGCCTGTTAGAAAGAATGAAAGCAAGGTTCAGACTTCTCTGCTCTGCTCTAGACACCCCCAAGTTCAGACACCCCCAAGTTCCAGTAGCTCTTTTGCTATTTATTCAGTGCGGCTGTGGAGCCAATAGAGCCTGAGTTACCATGAGGTAAGTTTTCTGTTACTGACACAGCAGCCAAAAAAGAATCCCTACAAATTCATAATAATGGGTCTATGTGAGTCCTTTTAAAAAAAAAGCATGATTTATTTATTTACTTGAGAGCCAGAGTTACAGAGAGAGAGAGGGAGAGACAGACAGAAAGGTCTTCAACCACTGCCCAAATGGCCACAAGGCCAGAGCCAAGCTGATCGGAAGCCAGGAGCCAGGAGCTTCTGCCAGGTCTCCCACATGGGTGCAGAGGCCCAAGCACTCGAGCCATCTTCTACTGCTTTCCCAAGCCATCAGCAGGAAGTTGGTTCAGAAGTGGAGCAGCCGGAACTTGAACAGGTGCCCATATGGGCTGCCAGTGTCGCAGGCAGATGCTTAACCCACTACACCACAGCACCAGCCCCCTGTATAAGTCCTTTAAAAAGAGCTCTTTTTTTATAAAGAGACCAGACTTTAGCACACCATTTTTTACCTAAAGAGGAGACTTGGGTAAGTTATATCAATATTGGGAATAAAGTCCACTGGGGTTTACAGGACGCAATCTTTGCACTACAGTGCCTTGGAGATGATCACAATATTTACGAAAACTATACCTGGCCCATCGCCTTCTGGTGTGAACTTGGTGCTCATCATTGGCCTTTAGAATCTTGACCTTCACCAATCGGCCACAGTTAGTGTCAAATATCAGAAAGGTGGGAAGTAAACACATACAAAATGCAAAAAAAAGTAGGTGACAATGATTTTAGTCAAAAATTTTCAAGATAACAATCATCAATGCCTTTTGGTTAATTCATTATTGAGATCCAAACTCCTTAAAGATAGCACCAAGATACTTTTTGTATTTCTATCTCATCAGAACCTGGGATGGGAGCCCACAGAAAAGCCCTCAGATGTTTTCCAGTATCAAGCAAGATGCAGAGGTAATGTTTTTCATATCACCCTCTTGGCACATTATTTGTTGTTAACTCTTTCCTGCCGGGGAGAGGAAACTTGCATTTTTTTGTTTCTTAGAATTTTATAAATGATTAATTAGTTCATACAAGCTATGCTACAGTTTCAGAAATAAGATTAAGGATATAATTCATAGTATTTTATTATGGCTATTGGCCCAGTAAATGTTACACACATATACAGGCACCTTTTGCTTTCTGAACTATCACTATCTGCAATCAATGATCAGATAGAAATACACAGAATTTTGAGTCTCTCTCTTCTGGGCAATTGTTCTTTTGCTCTCCAGATCCATCTCCTGTCCTGCAGGCCTGCTCTGTGCCCCAGGACTGACAGCAGGGGCTGCATCAGCAGGGCTGCCTTGCTCTCCAGCCTCTGGTTGGGGATGGTCCTTGGGAGATCCGCGGAGAATGCATTTGGGGTGGCTGTTTCCTCTCCACTGTGTGGGTGCTGTTGCAGCCATGCCCGCATGCCCGCTCCTGGGTGTCCCTCTCCTAGCTTCTGCGGCCATTGCCTCTGTTGGCTCACATCTTCAGCTTTTGTCAGAAAGCCATCTTTGGGTCAGTGGAGCCACTTGACCCGCTATAGATAGCGAGCTAGCAGTGCCTGGGAGTATATGGCCCCTGGACAGTAGCCAACAATGGGGAGAGGGGATGAAAACCTAGTTTTTGCCTTGAATTGGGAAAACTCTACAGTTTGACAACTCTGCCGTTTGATTTCACTCCAGGGCACCCTGGGAGACGGGACTGGAGCCAGGACTCTGTTTTGTTTTGCAAAGCTGCCCCTGTTCTGCTACACGTGTTTCAATTATTCACTTATACATGAATCCTGTCTCAGGATCTACTTCTCTCCGTTCCCCTAGAACATGGCCACAGCCTCAGCAGCCACAGACTCTGCTTGGGGTGGGGTAAAGGGGCTCCTGGAAGCCTCATCCAGGGCTCCAGTTGTTACGGCAGCCCTGAGGACAAAGTTGTCCCCTATCCTTTAGGTCCAAGGATGTGGTTCTAGTGCCTGGATTCATGTCGATTTCCTCAACCTTGCCCACCAGTCCTCATCTTTTCCTCCACTTCTCTGTCATTGAGAAAGCTCTTTGCAGGCTCTGTGTATGTTCAGCTGGGGTCCGTATGGAGAATCCTCTCTGCTCCTGGTGTTTTCATTTCCTCGCTGAAAGTTAAAAATCAAGTTGGTCCCTTGATGTGCAAATTTGTTACAGAGAGTCCCCCAATGTGAACTCAGTGAAAGCTAATTACACAACTACTCATACAGATAGACTCTCTCACACACACACCTTATGAGATTTTTTTGAAAATTATGCTGAGGACACTAATAAATCATTCTGAAAATCAGTGATAGAAATTGCCTTACAAACGTTAACCAGATTTCTGATTCTGTCTATGAGGATTCACTGCTACAGGAATTGCCCCTCTGACATTTACAGCTGGAAAACCAGGCAGGATACATTCAGCCAGTGTTTGCAGCCTTCGGACAGGAAGCAAAGCAGGACAATAATCTCTGAAACGCAAGCCACGAGCCCTCCTGGGAGGCAGTTTCTGGGCTGCAGTGCTGGGCCGGGGAACCGCAGAGGACAGCAGTCTCCCTGAGCGAGACAGTGGAGAGCAGGGTTCAGGGGAGGCCAAGACAGAGCACGGGCAATGGGAGAGATGCGGAGAGACGGCAGGTGCAGGGGCTCTGAGAGAGGCGCCTTGGGATCTCGGACTAGTACTGACCTGTGCACGTGTGGGGAGGAAACCACAGAGTGGAGAGAGGAAAAAAAAAGCCAGAATGACGTAAGCTGAGCAGCTCTTGGAGTTCACCGAGGGCTGGGGAACGTTCGCTCTCCCAGCAGTCACAGTGAGCTCCCCAGGGCACTGGGCAGAGTCCTCAGAGGATCCTGGCTTCCTAGAGCAGCTAAACTAACCCCAGAACAAAAGCTTCTCAGGGCCCGGTCTCAGCAAGCTTACAAGCAAGGCTTACAAGAATCAAACTGTTTCCACGTAGCTTATCCATATATCAGAAAAAATGTTCACAAATATTGAAAAGACTACAATGAAATCCAACACTCTGAAGTAAAAATAAATAAAAAAGAAGTTCACAATATCTATCACGTGGTTAAAAAATGGTTAGGCTTGAAAACAAACAGGAAAACATGACCAAAATCAAGGTAACAATCAATCAATACAAACAAAGCCAGAAATGACAGAGAGAAAAACACCACAGAACAGTTGTTAAAAATATGCCCCGTGTGCTGCAGAATGTAAAGGAAAACAGGACTGTAATAAGAGAAATGGTAGAGGGCCAGCGCTGTGGTGCAGTGGGCTAAGCCTCCACCTACAGTGCTGGCATCCCAGCTGCCCCACTTCCGATCCAGCTCTCTGCTATGGCCTGGGAAAGCAGTAGAAGATGGCCCAATGCTTGGGCCCCTGTACCCACATGGGAGACCCGGAAGAAGCTGGTGGCTCCTGGCTTCAGATCGGCTCAGCTCTGGCCATTGCAGCCATTTGGGGAGTGAACCAGCAAATGGAAGACCTCTCTCTCTCTCTCTCTCTCTGCCTCTGCCTCTCTGTAACTGTGCCTTTCAAATAAATAAATAATTAAATAAATAAAAAAGAAATGGTAGATACATTTAAGAATACATATGAAATATAAAAAAGGACGGCCGGCGCTGTGGCTCAACAGGCTAATCCTCCGCCTTGCGGTGCCGGCACACCGGGTTCTAGTCCCGGTCAGGGCACCGGATTCTGTCCCGGTTGCCCCTCTTCCAGGCCAGCCCTCTGCTGTGGCCCAGGAGTGCAGTGGAGGATGGCCCAAGTGCTTGGGCCCTGCACCCCATGGGAGACCAGGATAAGCACCTAGCACCTGGCTCCTGCCATCGGATGAGCGCGGTGCGCCGGTCGCAGCGTGCCATCCGCGGCAGCCATTGGAGGGTGAACCAACGGCAAAGGAAGACCTTTCTCTCTCTCTCTCTCTCTCTCACTGTCCACTCTGCCTGTCAAAAAAAAAAAAAAAAAAGAAATATAAAAAAGGAGTAGACTCAACTGGAATGTCCACATATGGAAATGTAAGTTTTTAAATTAAAAATATACTAGATAAAAGTAATAGTAGATTAATACTACCAATGAAAAAATGAACAGAGCTTCAATGATATAATTAGATAACTATCAAGTGGTCCAATATATAGTAAATGGAGTACTTCTTTTTTTTTTTTTTTTTTTTTTTTACAGGCAGAGTGGACAGTGAGAGATAGAGACAGAGAGAAAGGTCTTCCTTTTGCCGTTGGTTCACCCTCCAATGGCCGCCGCGGCTGGCGCGCTGCGGCCGGCGCACCACGCTTGTCCGATGGCAGGAGCCAGGAGCCAGGTGCTTTTCCTGGTCTCCCCATGGGGTGCAGGGCCCAAGCACCTGGGCCATCCTCCACTGCACTCCCGGGCCACAGCAGAGGGCTAGCCTGGAAGAGGGGCAACCGGGACAGAATCCGGCGCCCCGACCGGGACTAGAACCTGGTGTGCCGGCGCCGCAAGGCAGAGGATTAGCCTGTTGAGCCACGGCGCCGGCCATGGAGTACTTTTTTTAAGATTTATTTATTTATTTATCTGAGAGGTAGAGTTACAGAGAGAGAGGGAAAGACAGAAAGGTCTGTTGGTTCGCTCCCTAAATGGCTGAAATGGCTGGAGCTGGGCTTATCCGAAGCCAGGAGCCAGGAGCTTCTTACGGGTCTCTCAGGCTAGTGCAGGGGCCCAAGCATGTGGGCCATCAGAATTCTATTGCTTTCCCAGGCCATTGCAGAGAGCTGGATCTGAAGAGGAGCAGCTGGGACTCAAACCTGTTCATATGGAATGCAGGCACTGCTGGCAGCGGCTTAGCCCAATATGTCACAGCGCCAGCTCCCTGGAGCTCGAACACTAAAGGAGAACAGGGAAACAAAGTATTTGAAGAAATAATGGTTGAAATTTCCCCATGTAGACTCAATAAACCTCAAACACAAGAAAAACACAAAGAAAAGTACCCAAGAGCACCTTATAGTTAAGTTAGTGAGAAATAGTGATAAAGAGCAAGGAGACAAAAGAAGCCCATTGCCTATGGAGGAACAAGATGCAATTAAAGCATATTTCTTGTTAGAAACTCTGCAAGCCCGAAGGCACATGGGAATGATATCCTTCAAGCGCTGAATGAAAAACCCACCATCAATGAGAACTGTATTTCCATTGCAAATATCTTTCAAAAACAAAGACAAGACAATAACTCGTTCAGACCACAGCCAGCAGACCTGCACTACAAGAAATGTTACAGGAAGAAGGGGAGTGACATCCTTCAGAGCTCACAGGGAGTGAAGAGCACTGGAAATGCAAAAGGTGGGAGTAAGTATAAAAGTCTTTTGCTCATTGTTTTAGTCCTGAGGTTTCTACCACAAGGAGAAGTTGAGTGCTAATAATGATGACAGGAGTAGAGATCAAGGAGAAGTGAAATCAGTGAAGCCAAAAGCTGGTTCTGGGGTTGGTGTTGTGGTGCAGCGAGTTATGCTGCTGCTTGGAATGCCCACATCCCACCTCTGAGTGCTGGTTCAAGTCCCAGCCACTCTACTTCTTATCCTGTTTCCTGCTAATGCTCCCTGGGAAGGAGCAGGTGATGGTTAACATACATGGGCCCATGTGCTCACTCAAAATGGGAGACCCAGTTGAACTTCCTTGCTCCTGCTTCAGCCTGGCCCAGCCCCTGGTTTTTGCTGGTGTTTGGAGAGTAAACCCAGCAGGTGGGTTTCTATCTCACTATCTCTCCCCTCTCTCCGTTGCTCTGCTTTTCAAGTCGATGAAAATAACTAATTATAAATCTATATTTTTAAAGTTGATTCTTTTAAAAGATTAATACAAATTCCTAGCTATCCTGACCAAAGAAAAAAGAAGATACAAAATACCAACACAGAAGTACAAGAGGGATTGTTGCTGCAGATCTTAAAGCTATGAAAAGATAATAAAGGAAGGTGATATATACATTTATGAAAATAAGAGACACAAATGACTGAAGTTTAGTCCAGGAGAAAGAAATAACCTGCTTAATTCAACTTCCAAACTCAGTTTATGGAGCAGCACTGCCCTGATACCAAAAGCAGGAAAAGCCATTACCATAAATGAAGGCTGCGAGGTGTTCTTCCTCATGAATATAAATGCAGAATTACCAAAATTTAACCAAACTGAAACCAACGCTTTTTGAAAACAATGATACATCATGACTAGTGACAGTTATTCTAGCGTAACTTATCATCACAAACTCTGAAATGATTTATCTACCAACAGGAGAATGGCTAACAAAGTAAAGATATTCATATAGTGGGTAAATATGTCATCTAGAAAAAGATAATGACATTGGGACATGCTTCAAAAATCATCATGGGAAAATTCAGTATGGTGTACCCTCAACAGATAATATAGTGCGTGGAGAGGAGAAACACAGCACACGTTTCAGCGCTTGCAGCAGACCCCGGGGTGGCTTGCCCAGTCGCCTTTTACCCCAGCTGCTGTGAGCGTTCACTGATGATGGCTCACGCTTGCACCCTTCTCCTAGGTGATCCCTTTGTCCACAGGAGGTTCAGCCATACCCCGCCCCCTCCGGAAACAGTGTGTGGTCAGATTCTGACTGACCTAGTCCACAGCCCTCCTGGCTCGGGTGACTCAACTTTGGGTGGGTGCCGCTGGCATGCTGGAGCTCCCCATGGGCTCAGGCAGAGACTACATGCTGCCTGGACCCACCGGGGCCTCCCTCCCCTGATGAGTGCTGCTCACTCGCCCCTTTATGCTTTTCAGCTGAGTCGGTCCTCACTTAATCAGTCCCATAAGAAGCCTCTTCCAGGGGCTTCCTCCAGTGAACCTGATCTAAGGCAGCTGGAGTGATTCTGGGACTCGGACTCTCCTGTTAGGATTCTGCAGTTGGTTTGGGGTGTGAACCTGACTGAATTCAGTGCTAACTGGTAAGGCGTTAATTTATTTGTGGTAATTGAATTAATTATTCTCATTGCTTCTGTAGGCCCGAGCCCATCCCTCTTTGCTGGAAGGGAAACCCAAGTCATTTTCCCTTTGATGAGAAGGAGTGGGTAGTCCCAGGTGTGTCTGCGAGAGTGTTCCTGGAAGTGATCAGCATGTGAGTCAGTGGACTGAGCACAGAACACCTGGGCAGGAACCATCCCGTCATCTGGGGGCCTGAAGAGAACGAAAAGGCAGAGGAGGCTCAAATTCTTGTCCTGTCTTCCAAAGCTGACACACCCTTCTTCTACCTTTGGAAGACTGAACTCCACGTTCTGCAGCCCTTGAACTTGCACTGATAGGGCGACTTGGGGCTGTCTCTTTGTCTATTCAGTACGCCCACTTACCCAGGATGCACCAGTCACATCTGGGACCAGGGTGCATGCTCACACCTCACTCATTTGCATAGCCAATTTGGGAACTACCCCCTTTATAAAAAGAGGTGGAAGGTAGGTGAGAGCTCTCTCCATTGCGGAACTTACTTGTACGGGTCAGTCTCCTTCTCGCTCTTCCCCCTCTCTACAGGCTGGAGGGATCTCTCCTACTCTTGCTTAAAGGTACGGTTTTTGGTTTTTCTCTTTCTCTCGTTTGTTAAGCTGCGCCGTGGCCCACTCATGTTGGGTATGTCTCTGCGTAGAGTGTCTCACGCTGGCATGTGAATATATGAGTGTTCTCCCACTGCCAAATGATTGCTGTTCCCAGTTGCATGCAAACCCGTCTCTGTTTAGTATTTCTGTCTCCGTAGGAGACAAGAACCTGGATCAAAAATTAATGTATGCATTGCTCACATCAGCACCAGGGAGCTCCCCAGTCTCCTGGGCCCTCAGCCTTGGACTGAGGTTATTACACGATTGGCTTCTTTGGTTCTAAGACCTTCAGGCTTGGACTGAGCCTTGCTAACCACTTCTCTGAGGCTCCAGATTTCAAACGGCTGCTGTGGGGCTGGCTTCTCTACCTCCTAATCAAGACAGCCAGTTCCCCTCATCAGTCCCCTCCTGTATCTCAGCCCTCTGCACTTACCTGTCAGTTCTGTCTCTCAGAGGAACTCTGGCTAGACCAACTGATGGAGACTTTTAGCAATCAGCAATAGGATGACCAATTTCATAAACACCAGTCGGCCTCTTTCCCCAGCTACTCTTGTCACCACCCACTGGGCTCACAAACAAAAACTGACCGTAGTGGTAGGAAAGGAGGTGGCGTGTGGGTGTCCTGAGCAGCATGCACTCACTCAGCCAGGCTGACCCGGTTATGTCGCAGCACGAGCCTGACGTGGCGTTCCTCTCCAGGGTGATCAGCCAGGCTGCTGGTGGCAAGCTGGTGACACTGGACCACTTTCATCGTGGAAAAAACAATGTTTTGTCAGGGAAGGAGCAGTGTTGTGTCCTTGCTTGAATAGACGTTTACTCTGGATATGGATGTTGCTTCCCTTCGTGCCATGCTTCTATCAAAATAACCATGGACTTGCAGAACGCCTAACCACAATCCTGATGCGCCCTACGGCACTGCTTCTGATCAGGAACTCACACCGCTGTCGAAGCAGCACAGTGGGCCTGTGCATTCTGAATCCACTGATTTTTTTTTTCCAATGATTTATTTATTTACTTGAAAGGCAGAGTTACAGATGGAAAGAGGGAGAGAGAAAGAGGGAGGTCTTCCATCTGCTGGTTCACTCTCCAAATGGCTACAATGGCTGGAGCCGGGACAGTCCGAAGCCAGGGGCTTCTTCCAGGTCTCCCACGCAGGAGCAGGGGCCCAAGCACTTGGGCCATCTTTCACTGCTTTCCCAGGCCATAGCCAAGAGCTGATTCAGAAGAGGAGCAGCTGGGACTCCAACTGGCACCCATGTAGGATGCCAGTGCCACAGGCGGAGGCTCAGCCTACTTCGCCACCAGCCACAGAATCCACTGATGGCACCATGTTCTCCACCATCCTGAAGCCTTAGCCTAGGGGTTAAGATGCCTGTGTCCCACATCAGACTACCTGGGTTCAATTCCCTGCTTAACTTCCTGATTCCAGCTTTCTGCCAGTGCAGATGCTGGTGGGTAGCAGTGACGGCTCAAGTAATTGGGTTCCTGCCACCCACATGGGAGACCTAGATTGAGTTCTCAGCTTCTGGCTTCAGACGCAGTCCAGTCCCTGCTGTTGGGTACACCTGGGCATGAACCAGCAGAAGAGGTATGCTTTGTCAGGCTGGCGCCGTGGCTTAATAGGCTAATCCTCTGCCTTGCGGCGCCGGCACACTGGGTTCTAGTCCTGGTCGGGGCTCCAGATTCTATCCCGGTTGCTCCTCTTCCAGGCCAGCTCTCTGCTGTGGCCCTAGAGTGTGGTGGAGGATGGCCCAAGTCCGTGGCTCCTGGCTTCGGATCAGCACAGTGCGCCAGTTGCAGCACGCCAGCCAAGGCACACCAGCCGCAGCGGCCATTGGGGGGTGAACCAACGGACAAGGAAGACCTTTCTCCCTGTCTGTCTCTCTCTCACTGTCCACTCTGCCTGTCAAAAAAAAAAAAAAAAAGAGTATGCTTCCTCTCAAAGGCTTAGATACAGTGCCTGCTAGGTGGCAATACCTTGCAGGCTGGGGCTAGGTTCTTCAGAGGCCATATCTGCGCTGAATCAGCATCCAACTTAACGCACTATTTTCCCAACAGCTGTAGTAAACCAGTCCAGGGATCAAGGAGTGGAAACGAAAGTGACACCACTCCCTCACTATTACACTAAAGACCCTCTAGCTTTTTTTCTTTTTTTTTTAATGCTTCCATTCCCATGACTTTCTCAAGGTCTTCATATCAGAAGGAAGAAAATACAACAACAAACTAGGAATTGACAGTGAAAGCTTCTAGCCAGCCAATTTGTGTTCCTCATTTCTCTAAATGAGCAGACTTAGTGTGATAGTTAGAGTTGGTTGAGGGGGTCAATCTTAGCTACCTAGGGGATTACTGTTCCGTAATGGGAGTGAAGAAGAGTATGTCTGGAATACTGAGCTCTCTTAGGGTGCCTCTCGGTATTACCACGTCCTGTGATTGCAGTCGATAAAAATCTACAGCAGTCCAATCCAAGGAAGAGTCTTAAGGGACCAGAGCCTTCTGGAATGAAGGTTTGAGTTACCCAGTCAGGTAAATAACAAGCATCTGAGATGCTTGGTGAAGGTAAGAGGCATGCCGAATTGGTCATGGGAGAAGGAAGCCACAAATAGCCACCAGCTATGACCATGTGATCAGTTACAGGGATGAGAACCGGAATTGTTAGGAGTATCTCCTCCTTATTTTGCTGTGAAGAAATATGTGTGTATCTCTTTGTTTTCTTTCCTCTGCTACTCCTTTGCCTTGTATCATAGATGTACTGTGACTTGGCATCAAAGTATTATTAATTTTAGATCACAATATTTAGGATATAGAATATTAAAGGGAAGAGTAAATATCACTCAAGAACTTTACACTTGTTTTTAATTTATTTATTTATTTATTTTTGTCTAATGAAAGGTAAAGAGCAAGAGAGACAGATCTCCATGTGCTAGTTCACATCCCAGTGTCCACAACAGCCAGGGATGGGCCAGGCTGAAGCCAGGAGCCAGCAGCCCAATCCAGGCTTCCCATGTGGGTGGCAGGTACCCAGCTTGAGCCATCACCTGCTGTCTCCCACAGTATGCATTAGCAAACAGCTGGAATTGGGAGTGGAGCCAGCACTGAACCCAGGCACTCTGAAATGGTATGCAGGCATCCAAAGTCGTGTGTTAACTGCTGCGTCAAAACCCCTGCCCCCTTCACCTCTTTTCTGAGGGAGAGGTTAGTGTGTTTGAATAGGACAGTTGTATCCTGTTGGCAGAATTGTGTCCTTGTGAGTGTTTTTATTTGGAGAGAAAATATGGTTGAAGGGAATGTATACAGATGACAAGTTGACAAGAGGTGGACGTGTGGGGGTTCGTTCTATGAGTCTACTCGACCACAAAATACACAGATAAACATCATCTCTGGGTTTGTCTGTGAGAATATTTCTGGATGAGAGTAGCATTTGAACTGGTGGACTGATTGAGAGAGGCGACCCTCCCCAGTGTGGGTAGGTACTGTCAAAGGCTTGAATAGAACTAAAGGCAGAGAAAGAAAGTATTTGCCCCCATTTTTCTGCCTCACTCCTTGAACGGGGTCACCTCAACTCAGCTTCTCCTGCCTTCAAACTGAGATTTATACCACTGCCAGGCCTTTGGACTTGGATTAAATTATTCCTTTGGCCTCCCTGGGTCTCCAGCATGCAGATAGCAGATCATGAGACTTCTCAGCCAATTTCTGAGAAATAATCTATCGATGCTATTTCCCTTGAGAACCCTAACAAAGGGTAACCCAGTTTTTGTCCATAATATGTGAAGAATGCATGGGTAGAAGACGCCCTTTGTCCTATTTCCTGACCTGAACCAGTTCTCAGAGCCACAGTCCCTTCATGAATAAGCCAGTTTCCCCTGAGGAAGGATCCTGTAGCACCTAGCAAAGGTTTCAATGGTGATTCCCTCAATCCTTCCCCCAGTGAAGTTCGTGACCATTTATTTAAGAAACCACACACTGAGGAAAAGGGAATAACAAGATCTATCAGGAGGCATGCGCTTCAAGGGGACAACAATTCCCTGAGAAATTCCCCAAAGAAAGTTGTATTCAAACCAGCAGTTCCCCTCCTGGGTATTTACCCAAGAGAAACGAAGCACATATCCACAGATAGCCCAATACAAGGTTAGAGTGCTCTAACTGGGACAGCCAGACCTCAGAAAAACAACCCAAGGGTCCCTGATTCAATAGAGAATATATGTAGTTTTTTTGTGCAGTTCCTGGCTCAGAACGTCAAAAAACCCTTGGAATTTCCTGAATGACAACAGTGTTTTATTATGCTAATGAGGTGTTCCTGGCAGAGGTCTGAGGGCGTGGTTAGATAGTTTCAGGATGGGGCTGATCACCAAAATGATCAACCACATAATTAAAGGTTGGACCTCTGATCCAAGCTGACCTCTGGGAGGTAGGGGCAGGTGGAGAGCTGAACACTGGATTCAGTCACGTGGACAGTGATTTTTATCATGTAAACTCTAATAAGAACTCTGGACACAGAAGCTCCATGGAGCATTCTGGTTAGTGAACACACTGATGTGACAGGAGGGCAACATGTTCCTGTGTCACAGAGAGAGGATGTGTTTTCCTTCCCTGGCTCTACCATATGTATATTCTTTATAATGAAATTGTAATCCTCCCCCCTGAGTTCTCTGAGTCATTCTAGTGAGTTATCGAACCTGAGGGGTTCATGAGAACCTCCAGATTCATAGCCAGAAGTACGGGGATCTAGGATCCCTCAAAGTGCAGCTGACACTGAAGTCAGGGCACTTTTGTGGAGGACTCTGCCTGGGCCTATAGGGTCTATGCTGACACTCAGTAGTTTATGTCAGGAGTGATTTGCATTACACCAGTTGGTATCACCCCTGTTAGTCTTAAACAGAATGTGTCCATCAATAGGAAAAGAAAGAAACTGATACAAGCAGTAGAATATTACTTAGCAATAAAAAGGAACAAATTACTGATACATACAGTGATATAGATGAATATCACAAATACATTGAATAAAAAAGCAGATACAAAACAGCATGATTTGATCTGAACATCGGCAACTAAGTAGGGGTTTACTAGGCAGAAAAGCTGGGTGTGCAGAGGGTATTCCAGTTCAAGGGAACTTCTTGAGCCACTGTAGAGAGTGGGTAAGTGGATGGGATTGTCAGGAATGGGCAGCCATCTGGTGTTCTTGGATGATGTATGCGTGCATGCATGGCATATGTTCATCAATGTGTGTACATGTCTGCATGTGTATGTATAGCTAAGGCACATCAAAGGCCTTCTTTGCTATGCATGGGTCAATACATGTCCCAGAGTCTTACGCAAAATTCTTCCAAATACAGTTGTTTCCAAGAATTGGCCTACAAGACAGATTGTGACACAGCCCTTACCCATCCACAGTGGACAGCAATCTGACTGCACCAGGTCAGGACAGAGCACGGTTCCTTTCAGATCACAGCTCTGTTGCTCTCCCCACCAGACAGCGTGGGTTAGCCTCGCAATCAGGGAGTGAGACACGCTCCCAGTGCCCTTGCTCAGTTTGCTTCCCCTCCCTGTTCGTGTCACTTAAAAGGATACCTGGCTTCTGAGTGCATTTAACTTCTCTGTGGAGGATGTTTCCAGGAGACTCTGCAGTATAACTTCAGGCAATTCCTGCTGTAAAATCAGAGCTGAACTTTGGAGAGGACAGAAGCAGAATTTTTCATTAGAAAGTTATGGGGCTGGCCGACGCCGCGGCTCACTAGGCTAATCCTCCACCTGCGGCGCCGGCACCCAGGGTTCTAGTCCCGCTTGGGGCGCCAGATTCTGTTCCAGTTGCTCTTCTTCCAGTCCAGCTCTCTGCTGTGGCCCGGGAGTGCAGTGGAGGATGGCCCAGGTCCTTGGGCCCTGCACCCGCATGGGAGACCAGGAGAAGCACCTGGCTCCTGGCTTCAGCGCAGCGCACCGGCCGTAGCAGCCATTTGGGGGGGTGAACCAATGGAAGACCTTTCTCTCTGTCTCTCTCTCTCTCACTAACTCTGCCTGTTTAAAAAAAAAAAAAGTTATGGGGCTTCCCAGGTGTATGGATTTAGAAACATTTTGCTAGTTTTGCTCACTTCAGCAGAAAATCCTTGTTACTGAGACTAGAGGGATTTTTATCCCTAAAATGATTAGCCCTCTTAAAGAGGGCTACCTTATTGTGGGCCCATTTCAAACCCTATGCAAGTGGCCTTCATTCCCTATATTTTCTTCCAAATCCCTAATACAATTAAAGAGTTCTTCTTGTAAGAAAAAAGTTGGCAGCTGGGCAGGCAACAAGACAGACATACACACAGATATTACGACAAAAAGCCATCGTTTACACTGACTATGAATTTTCTCTAATCACATAAAATTGTCTGTCAAGGTGGTTCTGGATTTGCTTACTCTGGCTGGCTTGCATCACCTGTTTCAAATGCTCTGGCCTTGTTAGACAATTTCCTATTAAGAAGCCTTTTGTGAAGAGAATAACATTAGTAGCAGGTAAGCGTGATGATTCATGTTTTGGATTGACGTATGTGGAATCAGCCAAGCACTACTACTGCAGGTACATGGCTGTATTCCTAGAGCAGACAGAACAAGCCCCCTGGAGGACTGATTCATGGTCAGAGCTGCCCTGACTTCTCACTGGTCCCGTGGCTGCAGGTCTGCTTCTTGAGCTAACTCTGTTGACTATGAAGTCTTGCTTATTAGCTTTGTATTTAAAAAGTCATAAGATTTTTGTTTGTTCACATCATTTAATAGGTATTTATTGCATTTCTACCATGTGCCTGTCTCTGTGCTAGCACAAGATATGCATTGATGAACAAAATAGACAAAACCCCTTCCCTTGTGGAACTATTTAGTACAGAATCCTGATAAACATACTCTACAAAAGAAATCAGCAAAATACGAAGTTTACATGAAAATGTAATACTTCTAGATTTTTTTTTTAAAGAAGACACACAAAGGCCAACAGATACATGAAAAAGTAATCAACATCATCCAACATCAGGCAAATACAAATTAAAACCACAATGAGGTTGTGATGGCTACAATCCAAAAGACAAATGTAACAGGTTTAGGTGAGGGTTTGGAGAAAAGCTAACCCTTTACAATGTTGGTTTGGAATGTAAATTAACACTTCTATGTGGAAAATAGTATGGGGGGGTCCTCAAAAAATTGAAAATACATACCTTATTTCCCTGCAATCCCATTACTAGATGTAATAGCCCAGGGAAGTAGAGTCACTCTGTTGAAGAGACATCTACACTCCTGTTTATTGCAGCACTGTTTACCATAGCCAAGACATGGAAACCACCTACATGTCCACCAACGGTGAATAAAGAAAATGGGGGGTACATATGCACAATGGAATATTATTCAGTCATAAAAAAAAATGAAATCTTGTCATTTACAATAGTGTGGATGAAACTGGAGGCCGTTTTGTTAAGTGAAATAAGCCAGGTACCACATGATCTCACTCTCACATGGAATCTCAAAAAGCTGATTTCATAGATGTTGGGAGTAGAATGGTGACTGCCAACAGCTGGGGAGAGGAGAAAGAAAGGAGAAGTGTGGAAAAGTTGATTAACAGGTACTAAGTTAGTTACGCAGCCATAAAAAGTTCTGGGTTTCTTCTTTTTAAAAGACATTTATTTATTTGAAAGTCAGAATTACACACAGAGAGAAGGAGAGGCAGAGAGAGAGAGAGATCTTCCATCCACTAGTTCACTCCCCAGTTGACCACAATGGCCTGAGATGAACCAATCCAACGCCAGGAGCTTCTTCCAAGTTCCCACGTGGGCACAGGGGCACAATGACTCAGGCCGTCTTCTACTGCTTTCCCAGACAATAGCAGAGAGCTGGATCGGAAGTAGAGCAGCTGGGACTAGAACCAGTGCCCATATGGGATGCCAGCACTGCACGCAGGGGCTTTACCCAGTATGCCACAGCATTGGCCCCAGTTCTGGCTTTTATTGCATGATAGGATAACTATAGATATTGATAATACACTGTATATTTCTCTATAAAAAAGCTAGAAGATAAGATTTGGGGATGTTTTCACCATAAAGAAATGCCAAATGTTTGAGAAGATACACATATTCACTCTGGACATTAAGTAATGCATACATGTTTAATGTATATACATTATACAAAATATACATCAGCACATCACATGGTATCCTCTAAATGTGTACAATTTTTATGTCAGTTGAAAATTTAAAAATTATTTTACAAAGACATGATAGGGAGTATGGGTAAGGGTGTAGAGAAAGGGAACCCTTGTGTAAGATGGGAATGTAAGTTAGTGTAGCTATTATGGCAAACAGAATGAAGGTTCCTCAAAAAATTAAAAATACCCCCACCATATGATCCAACAATCCCACTTCTGGGTATATGTCCAAAGGAAGTGAAATTTGCAAAAGACATCTGCATTCCCATGTGCGCTGCAGTGTGATTCACAATAGCCAAGATACAGAGTCAACCGAAGTATCAATTTATGGATAAATGAATAAAGAAAGTATGACATACATAGACATAAGTACACACAAACAATAGAATACTAATCAGCCTTAAAAAGAAAATGCTGCCATTTGCTATAATGTGGTTGAACCTGGAAGATGTTATATTAAGTGAAATTAACCAGGCACAGAAAGCCAACAGCTGCATGATTTCGCTTATTTCACTGAATCTAAAATCTGAAACTGAGGCTTCAGGGATGGTAACCTGGTTATCTTTCTCAGTATTTCTGCATTTCTTGTCTGGGAGCTGAATTTCTTAGATCCAAGGCTTTGGTCCCTACTAAAATGTAAATCCCCATGAAAGACATGACATTTTTTTTTTAATTTGACAGAGTTAGAGAGAGAGACAGGTCTTCCTTCCATTGGTTCACCCCCCAAAATGGCTGCTACGGCTGCGTCGATCCAAAGCCAGAAGCCAGGTGCTTCCTCCTGGTCTCCCATGTGGGTGCAGGGCTCAAGCACTTGGGCCATCCTCCACTGCTTTCCCAGGCCACAGCAGAGAGCTGGACTGGAAGAGGAGCAACTGGGACTAGAACCCAGCGCCCATATGGGATGCTGGCGCAGCAGGTGGAGGATTAACCAAGTGAGCCACCGTGCCGGCTCAAAAGACATGACATTTTAAGGCACTATCAATCACTTACTCTGTGATCCAAATGAATGAACTTGAGAGCTTCCAGGGGTGAGTGGGCCAAGAAGGGGGTATCTCACCTGAACCATGCCCTGTGAGTGCTCCCCACTTTCCATCTACACCACCTCGGTCACCTGACAACCATCCACACCTCCCCCTGATCTCAGTGACGACGTGTTCTACAATCACCACTCCAGGCACCCTGAAGACATCCCTATCAGTTCAGAGTCAGGACACGTAGAATGGGATCAATCACCCTTTCTTTTGAGCCTGTGACTTGTGACTCAACTATGCAAGTGCAGGGGACCCTCCTCTTCTTCCACTCACAGAAGACTAGAAATCTTAGTGTTTGTTTGAGGTACCTGTCTTTTGTCCATGCCCATTCAAAAAACATGCAGTAACCCCTTTCCTACAACCTCTGTTTTCTGCCTATTCCATCTCTCCTGCCTTAGCTGCACTAACCCGCTGCCTGGCCTTGCCCTTGTCCTTCTGCCCTCTGATTGACCCTGCACTTTGGTGGTATAAGCTCCCCCAGATCGCGGCACATGGGCCCAGAAGCCTGCGAGGGCTCCTTGTTGCACAGTACCCTAAGGATGGCTCGTTTCCCTTCATGGCCTTCGAGGCCCCCACAGTCAGCCGGCTACCCATTCTCTCTCACCCATTCTTCGTCTCACACTAACTCTGTTGGAATGCTGGAACCGACACTAGGATGCCTGCGGTTCAAACCCTGAAAAACCATGAGGATAGTAGGAGAGGTTAGTTACATCTGCGTCCTTCAGGAAATGTCGAGGTTGTCTGTTATAATTTCTCCTCCCTGATCCTTTCCTGCTTGCCTATCGCCATATTTTCTTGTCTAGATGCTTCATCTACTTCCTCTGTCTCCTGGGGATGAGTCCCCAGCCCAATGGAGAGTCCACGTGTCTGCCCAGGTCCAGGTGAAGTGCACACCTTCCACTCTAATTGAATGTCTCTGCTGTTTGTGCTCTCAGGTCACTTTTAAAAACCTTTGTGTATTTTCCCCTGCACTGAAGCAGTGAGAGTGTATGTGTGTGTGTGTGTGTGTGTGTGAATGTGTGTGTGTGTGTTTCCACCTTTAGGTTCTCCTGCTCATCTCATAAGCCTTCCTGGAGTGTGTGCTGTCTAATGAAAGTGCTCTTAGTGTCTCACTTGCCTCTCAGAACAAACTCCCACAGGTGGCTGCCACTTTGCTATAGCACACAGGACGTGGCATGCATGCTGGTCCAGGGGCTTGTCCAGATTCATCTGGTTCGTAGGTGGGAGGCCTGAAATTTTAGCACAGTTGTCTGCCACGCCAGTCTGCACACATAGGAAGTGCTCAAAAAAAACCAGTCTTTTCAGACACTTCCTTAAGTCAAGGGCACCAGGAGATAAGGTGACTGTTTCGCAAAAGAAGTCAAAACTGAGCAGATCTGAGGCCTTGATGTTTGTTTCTTCACAACAAGAACACCCAATGATTGATTAGATTTCCAAGATGAGGGTGAAAGATGAAGTGAACGAGAGAAGAGTTTAAAAAACATTAAAGCAAAAAAAAAAAAAGTTAAAGCTTTGTTCAAATGCATTTCCTCACTTCTTCATCAGAAGTGGACGGTTTCCCTTTTGTTCCCCGCTGGGCTGTTGCTGAAATACCCAGGGTGCTCTGAGCAGGCAGCACCCTGCTCTTTCCGGAGGCAGCAGCAGCCCATCGCAGGGCGCAGGCCATCGCCGCCAGGGCCTGCTGGGCTCACCCCCGTCCCCTTCTCTTTTGCACCTCCACACCATTTACCTACCCCCACTGACAAGTGTCACCTGGGATACAGAATGAGGCGCAGTGGGTGAAGACCAGACAGCACCGCGCACACTGCTCCATTTGACGTGTGCCAGCAAGAAGGCCAGTTGTGAGATGACAGCCAGTCTTCAGTGTCCTTGGACAGTGTCCTCTGTCTCCTCTCGGCACAGCAAGGGCCCAGCCTTGTCTCTCAGGCAGGGACCAAAATAGGGAGTGGTATCATGATTATGGCTGCCATTAATATTAATGCATGGATACCACTTCTAACAGCTCATCTTGATGACCTTATAATGGGTTCATTGCAGGTCTAACTGGTCCGAGGCTTCCAGAGCAAAATTGCTTCATCAAATTTGGGCTTTCTTGATAGGATGCCTCTGGCTTCTTCATGTGATCGCCTCTTGTGGAGTTGAAAGCAAGCTGCTATTCCATTTTAATTTCTTTTTTTCTCTTCTCTTCTCACCCTTAGGGATTTTGGATAACAGAGTTTATTAGCTGGGTTCACTGGCTTGCCTCCCCAGAGCCTGACACTATACTTTAAACTCAGCCACAGCCCTTTCTTTGTGAGCATGCCAGCTACAGGCGCACAGCAAGCAGGTGCAAACTGTTTGTTCAAGTCATCCTTCCCGTAGAAGGATGAGAACAAGCCCTGCTGGGCAAGCAAGTGACGTCCCCAACAGCAGAAAGCACTGAGAGGGTGGTCGTGTTCACTGCCTGGATGCTACATTCAAAAATCCAGCATGCCCTTAGAAAGACGCTTCTCTTCTGTTTTATTTGTAAACTGGTAGCAAGCTCATTTGGTGGTAAAATCTTCCTGAACTGGCATGAAGCAATTCATAATCTCTATGATCTTTATCTCATTTAGTATGAATATTTGCACATTGCACTGCAAAAAAAGGGTTTAATTATAAGGAAGCCCACACAGGAATGCACGTGTGTGTGTCTGTGTATCTAAAATATTCTAAATCTCAAAATACATATAACCCCAGGGGTTGCAGATAAGCCATTGTAGGCCTGTAGTATAAAAAAAAATAAAAATGTTCACTTAATAACTTTATGAAAAGTTTTATCCCTTCTCTAAGTTCGTGAATTTGTTTCTCTCTTGCACTGGGTTGGCACTTGCCTCTGGTCTAAGCACAGCCAACTTATCGTCATGGAAACAATTGTAGCCTGTGAATTGGAGGGCCTGAAAGAAATCCTTTACCCTCTCTGGGTTTCAAAATCCTCATCTGTGAAGTTGGGATGGAAATTGCAGCCCTGAATTTCTTCCTGGGCAGGTGTGAGGCTCAATAGGAGAGCTCTTAGAAGTGGAAAACGGCCACAAAGCGTCAGATATCCTTATCCCGGCACAGCCACGTGACCCTCCAGTGGAAGCACAATTCTTCTGACTAAAAATATACACACTGCATGATGAGACCCTCAAGGGCCAACTTAATCATCCCCAACAGTGTCCTGATGTCTTCTCAGTCTTAGTAGCTGTGCTGGGTGTCAGACACCATGCCCGGGCAAGCTTAGGACTCGATCTTTGTAAGCACTTAAGCATAGATGGGTTGCCTTAGGGTTGAGATATTCCAGAATCAAAGTTTCTGGGCCTTTGATTAATAGATATCTTTGCTAATACCAATGCATTGAAAACCAAAATTCTTTTCCAGTTTGAAGAAGAGCATGACTGAGAGCAGGCATTTTTGCCAAGAGGCAACTAGCATGGCTGTGTAAGGTAATTAATTTTAAGTGGTTTATATTGGTGGATCAAAGGAACACCCTAAACACAGAAGATAAGATCCTAGTCCTGCGCTGAAACTGGTGTGGGCAGAAACCAGCCCAACAAAACCAGTTAAAAAGAATTAGAGAAAAAGACTTAGAACAAAAGGTAGGAACCCGCAGATCCCTAGGGCTTTTGGCTAACGCTGGTTTACCTTGGGGGGGGGGGCAATTACTTTGTTCTCAGAGTTTTAAATATGCAGCTGTGGAACAAACGCATGAGTTAGCTAGTTAGCTACCTTCAAGCAGCTTCAATGAGACCTAGAATTAAATACAACTGCAGTGATAACAATTTGCAATTTACTGACTTCCTACTATGTGCTGGGTATTTAATACAGTATCTCATGGAATCTTTACATCATTTCTATACAGTAGGTTTAATTGTCATCCTGTGTAGTCTGCTTATTATTGCTGTTTACCAAAACAACCCCTCCCCCAACACCCTTGGCTTAAATAAGAATTCTTTATTCTTTCTTGTGGTTCTGTTGGTTAACTGGGTTCAGCTGAGTGATTCTCTTTTGGGGGCTGCATGCAGGCAGTAGCTATAAGAAGTGGCTGGAACTGGAGACATTGGATAACTCAACTGTACTTGACCTCTGCGATGTCTTCTTCACTGTTGTCTTGTTTCTGTGAATGAGGTTCTGGAACTTCAGGGGCCTTGCTTGTGTCTCTTCTCCCTCCTGGTCTTCTCTATCGGACAGCCTGGGCTTCCTTAAAGCACAGCGATCTCACGGTAGTCAGACTTCTTACCTGCGGCTTTGCTCCTTTAGATTAAATGTTCCAAGGGAACGAGGTGGAAACTGCAAGGCTGCTTGTGGTCTGGCCTCGTAAGTCACACTGAGTCAGCTTCACTGGTTCCATAGGTCAAACATGAGTAACAGGACCAGCCCCAGAGGGAGGGGCTACCAAGTTGTAGATTCCAAGAAGTGTGGTTCATTGTGGGGCCATCTTTTGATGCAGGCAAATACATATATATATATATATATATATATATATTTAAATACATAAAAATACAAATTTTATTACAAGCCATGTTGTTATGGAAGGAATGAGGGTTTTTGTAAGTATAGTCAAAGGTCTAACTCCTTGTAGGTTGTCAAGATGAGGGTCAGGTCCAGTGCTTTATGATTCCTCTATGTTATGGTCTATCTACCAAGCAAACTTATCTGTAGAAAATAATTAAGCAACCTTTATTAAAGCACTGCACAAAAAGGCACAAACAGTGGTCTGTGTTCCCTAAGATCTCTCGGAGCCTGGAGTTCAGAGTGAAAGCATCATGGGCTTAGAGCGAGCAGCTTGGAGTTGAAGTCCCGAGTTCAAGCCTGCGCGAACCATTTAACCTCTTGTTGAAAGTCCGTTTCCTCAAAGGTAGAATGGGGACAACAATGTCTTTTCTGCAGGATTGGTGTAGAAATAACATAAAATAAGCTCTGTGGGCGTGATCTTGTTAGTGACAGTGTGATATAGATGGTGGGCTTCAGTGAGAAGGAACCAGGGACGCATGAGAGGTTACACAAGCAAGTCCAAGAGGAGAGCGTCTCTTCCCGAGCTGCCTACAAGATTAGACTTGGCCAGCGCCGTGGCTCAACAGGCTAATCCTCCGCCTTGCGGCGCCGGCACACCGGGTTCTAGTCCCGGTCGGGGCGCCGGATTCTGTCCCGGTTGCCCCTCTTCCAGGCCAGCCCTCTGCTGTGGCCCGGGAGTGCAGTGGAGGATGGCCCAGGTGCTTGGGCCCTGCACCCGCATGGGAGACCAGGAAAAGCACCTGGCACCTGGCTCCTGCCATCGGACGAACGCGGTGCGCCGGCCGCAGCGCGCCATCCGCGGCAGCCATTGGAGGGTGAACCAACGGCAAAAAGGAAGACCTTTCTCTCTGTCTCTCTCTCTCACTGTCCACTCTGCCTGTCAAAAAAAAAAAAAAAAAAAAAAAAAAGATTAGACTTGAGGACGTCAGCCACAGCGTGCGAGGAGCGCGCCCTGTCATTTCGGTGACATTGTCCCAGACCTGCAGCCCTGTGAAGCTCCTGCCCACCCCGTAATTCTGCACCGTGCTCCCCTGTGAAATGTGAGGAGCCCCTCACTTTAGGAGCACCCTTTCCTCCACACAATGCCAAGCCACCACTTACCAAAAACTAAATGAGAGTCTTAGAGAGCCACACAGTTTTGTTTCATACAAATTATTGAACTATTTACTTAGTATAGAGTTAATCATATGTGTATAAAGTCCATTGAAAATAGATCTTAGTAAAAAATAAGAATGGAAATAGGAGAAGGAGGAGGAAGAAGGGTGGGAGTGTGAGTGGGAGGGCAGGTATAGTGGAGAATCACCATGTTCCTAAAGTTGTATTTATGAAATGCATGAAGTTTGTATTCCTTAAATAAAGGGTTTCAGAGAAAAAAAGATCTGATGTTTTTAAAATCCATTCCTTGATTTCCTTTTTTTTTTTCTTCTTTTACCTTGGCTCTAAAATGTTTTACATGGCTAAATCAACTATGAATGAAATACTGCAGAAGTGCAGGGGGAGCTGTCATTGAGCCCTTAGTTTGAGCTTGCATTCAGCCATGTCTGATGAACTGGGATCAGATACCAGCAGCTGTCTGGTATCTGGGGGGGGGGGGATGCAGAACCACCCAAAAAGTTCCCTGAGTCTGGCAGATAAGCCACAGTGGAGTCCTAGAGAGAAGGTATGGCCATTCCAAGTGGAAGTTCAAGAACAAACTCAAAGTATGCCGGTTTCTGTGATCCTCTGGGGGGTAGGCAATGTGACTATTAGGACTGGTGGCAAAGAAGGACACAGCAGGATTTGACCACTTTCTCCTTTCTTTCTGGAACTTCTTGTGTTGGCAAAGAGAGACCTGTTGGGCATGAAGGATATCCCATAGGAAGGGGCCGTGAAACCTTGTACCCTTGTCATGAATGCCTTCTCCAGGATGCCATCTTGTTTGTATGGATGCGGGAGACTAAACAGCTGACTCTTAAAAGAGGTTCAATTTGAGTATGGCAGTGTCTGTCAAGGATGCATTTCATGCCTATTCCACAGCCCCCTGTTGAAAATAATACTGCCCATGAAACAAATGTAACTTCTTTTTAGTTTGTTTTGTATTTTTTTAAGAGTCTGGTTGAGTGCGTCTTTAGAATATTCACATCAAAATCATCACTGCTATCTAATTCCACAACATTTTTATCACACCATGGAGAAACCCATGAGCAGTCATTCTCCATTCTCCTCCCCACCTAAGGCCCTGGCAATGGTGAATCTACTTTGTGTTTCTGTGGATTTGCCCCTTCTGGACGTTGCATGTAAATGGGATCATGCACTGTGTGGTTTTTTTTCTGCCTGATGTCTTTCACTTAGAATAATGTTTTCAGAGTTTTTCCGTGTTTTAGCTGGTATTAGTACTTCATTCATTTTTTATTGACAAATAATCTTCCATTATATGGAAATGACACATTTTGCTGCTCCGTTCATCAGTTAATGGACAGTTGGGCTATTTCCACCCTGGGGCTGCTAAAAGAACATTGTCATGAACATGCATGTACAAGGTTTTGGATGGATCTATGTTCTCAATTCTAATATCTAAGAGTGGAATTTCTAGGTCATATGGTAACTCAGAATACCTTTTGATAAATTGCCAAGCTGTTTCATATAAAATATTTTTAATAAATTAAAAAATTTAAAATAAACCTAGGAATTTTTAATTTTTTTGAAAGGCATAGTTACAGTGAGAGGGAGATCTTCCATCCACTGGATCACTCCCCACATGGCCACAATGGCCAGAGTTGCACTAATCCTAAGCCAGGAGCCAGGAGCTTCTTCTGATTGTCCTATGTGGGTACAGATTTCAAGCACTTGGGCCACCTTCCTCTGCTTTCCCAGGTTCATTAGCAGAGAGCTGGATTGGAAGTGGAACAGCTGGGACTCAAAGTGGCACCCATATAGGCTGCTGGTGTCACAGGCAGCGGCTTTACCTGCTCTGCCACAGTGCCAGCCCTTAAGCCTAGGAGTATTAATCAGTGCTTCTGATTAGTGTGAGGTAACACTTGTTACTGTATTCTCATATCTTTAACCAAAAGCAAATAATTTGGTACATGCTCTAGTTTTTGGCAAATGGTGTTTTCTCTAGACTTCTAGACACATGGACAACAGCGTCTGTCCTCTCCTAGTGTAACTTTGAAGGTCCAACAGGGTCTGGAGTTGCAGACTGGGAGCAGGGCAGAGCAAAAGAAATTTCTGAAACTGCTTTCTGGAGACGAAAGCACCTGTCCGCTTCTGTCCTTTCTCCTCTCCCTCTGCTGGAGGACTTTTCTGTCTTACTTTCCTCTCTCTCTCTCTCTCTCTCCTTGCATTTTTTCTTTTTCTCTTAACACAGTGAATTGATGACTCCCATACTTCAGGACTTTTATGGACTAGTAAAAAAGAGTTTATGATCAGTGAATTTGCCTAAGTTTGCCAAATAATGAAATTTTAAAATAATCCTGTATTGCCATGAATTCACTAAAGAAAGGACAACCCCCAGTAGGTAAATAGTAGACTAAAAGGTTTAAAAATTTATTTTAATAAGTATTTTTATGGGCTTATCTGTTTATTTTTCTCATTTTGTTATGAACCAATGAAAGCTTCATAAACCAGAAAGGTAAGTCAGATAATACCAATTAGGGATATAGTGATGAAACCTGCCTATTGTGCAAAAAGTTAATCCCATTTAAATATTCTTAGCCTCAGCCCCCTTACTGTCATCTAGGAAGTGCTATCCTGTCCCACAGAAACGTTTTCCCTCTAGATCTTCCTTTCCAAGCACATTATATTTCTCTGCCATCTGTGTTCCTAGGTTTTTGTGATTTGGAATTAGGAAACTATTGGGGGAAAGACCAGTAGGGATGATTGAAAGTGCTTGATGTACATGTTGAAGAACTGGGAAGGAGAGGGCTGATGGATGTTGAGAGAGGAAGACATCCCTTGGCTGAGAATAGTTTTCTTTGGATGAGTGTGGTGTTAGGATTAGAAAATATTGGATAAGACTTAGGGATATTAATAATAACAAATGTAAACTATTCTTGGATAAATAGGTGTCCTCGAGTACTTTTCAGAAATATTAAATAAACACTGGAATTTCTTCTTTTTACTAAAAAAGAAACTTGACCACATGATCTCTAAAACTCATAAAAAATGAATAGAAGAAGATCGGTTTTCAGGCTATTAATCTGCCATTATGCCTAGCACGTCTTCACTTTTTCTGAGATACTGGATTCAATTCTCTGTCTGCTAAGTAAAATTTTTCCTTAGAAAGAAGCACTGCTTGCATAAGGATAGTGTATGTCAGTATGGAGATGTGATAGCTATCCTTTTGGTGGAGGGTGGATAACTGTAAAGAAAGTCTTTATTCATTTGCTCATTTATTCAAAAACCATTTATTGAGTATCTTTTAAGTGAATAGATTTTGCCTAAGGGCTAGCTAGACATGCAGAAAATTAACACTCAGGTCTTGAATTTTAAATATTTGTCCCCGGACTTGTAAACAAAAGAAATTACAGTGGCACATAATCATGTTACGATAGGAACAGCAGTGCAGAGGCAGGGCGGAGGGAGTGGCAGAGTTCAAAAAAGACTTCCTGGAAGAGGTGACAGCTGAGCTTGAGAAAGTAAAAGCTGTGTAATCAGAGTTGGGTGGGGAGGACGTTCCTGGAAGAGAGTGAACCAGTAATAATTGCATGACTGGGACAGGTGGAAACTGAGACTGGCGAAGCGAGCAGGGGTCACTAGGGCTTTGAAATAGGCATCATATGATTTGCATTTAGAAAGCTCACAATGGCAAGGTTGTGGGGGATAAATTCAAGAGCAGGCTAGACACAAGCAGACCAGCAGGCAGCTATTGCATGTGGTCAGACAAGAAGAAGTTCCGAGAAATACTGTGGTGTATTGTACATGCAGTCAACCGGGGCTGAGAAAGGGAAAGATTAATTCTGACTGGGAAGATCTTGGAGGTTCGATCTGAATGCCTTTGGCTATCACAAAGAGACCAGACTTCAAAGGCTCAAAAGGAAATGGGATCTTCTTAGAGCGTGTGTTGACTCTCGGCACCCAATGCCTATCACAGATCAAGTCATGTAGCAGACTCTTAGTGCGTATCGATGGATGAACAGGAAGCAAATTCCAGGGTGTATCAATGACCTCTTGCTGCGTATTAATCTAAGAAAGAGCTAGTTATTTTTAATAATTTTAAGCATTATTTATTGTTTATTTGAAAGATAGCATCTTCCATCCTGTGGTTCACCCCCCAGATGCCTGCAATAGCTGGGGCTAGAGCAAGCTGAAGCCAGGAATTAGGAACTCCATCTGGGTCTCCCATGTGGGAGGCAGGGACCCAAGTAATTGGGCCATAATGTGCTGCCTCCCAGGAGCAATAGCGGGAAGCTGGAACAGAAGCTGAGATGGGACTCAGCCCCAGGTAATTCAAGATGGGATGTGGTTGTCACACTGTGGCTTAATGCACTGCACCAGGAGAACTTCCCCGACAGGCCTTTGTTTTTGCTTGCCCATCTGTCTTGTTGGTCTCAACATCAGCAGTCATCACTCATTCAAGCATCTGCATTGGTGTCTAGATGGCCATCCCATTGAGGGACAGAGTGATGGAGCCACATGTATCTTATCATGTAGTTGGTAAACCTAGGCTCATTCCCATGGTGACAGTAGAGTTCAGTTAAGTGAAGCAGGCTTCTCAAGGATCACTCTCAGACTGGGCATTGCTTTGCGTGTTGTGCTGGCCAAAGCGAGTCACAAGTTCAGTCCAGATTCAAGGCATGGGAGAAAACCACTTTTGATAAAGGAAAATGAAAAGTCACCTTCCAAAGGGTATGGATATAATAAGGAGAATAACTGCAGACACTTAAAAAAATATTTATTTATTTATTTGAAAGTCCAAGTTACAGAGAGGATGAGGTAGAGGCAGAGGTCTTCCCTCCACTGGTTCACAGCCCAAATGGCTGCAATGGCCAGGACTGAGCCAGGCTGAAATCAAGAACCAGGAGCTTCATCTGGGTCTCCCAGGTGGATGCAGGTGCCCAAGCACTTGGGCCATCCTCTGCTATTTTCCCAGGTACATTAGCAGGGAGCTTTGGAAGTAGAACAGCTGGGACTTGAACAGGTGCCCATATGGGTAGCAGTCAGTAGCTTAACCCACTACACCACAGTGCTGGCCCTGCAGATGCTCTTGTTGTCTTTCACATGGGCAGAAAGAAGAAGATGAACAAAGGCCAGGAAGCTGGGCTGTGCCAAGCCACGTAGGGGGAGCATGGACTCATGGCCATGACTCACATACAGGTTTGATTGGACAGGGTCTGTAGAGGAAGGTAGAGCTAGAGAATGCAGGGACCGGATCATGATGGACTTGGAAGGCCTGGATGGAGGGTCTGGACTTGGAGGACTGTAAAAAGTACTTAGAGATTCCTGGGACAGGCAATTGCACAGCAGTTAAGATAACATTCGGGACATCCATATCCTGTATCACAGTGCCTGGGTTTGAGTCCCAACTCCACTCTACATTCCAGTTTCCTGGTAATGTATTCTCTGCTAGGCAGCAAGTGATGGCTCAGGTGGGCTCCTGCTGCCCAAATGGGAGACCCAGGTTGAGTTCCCGGCTCCTGCTTTCAGCCCAGCCTATCCCTGGCCGTTGAAGGAATTTTGGGAAACAAGCAGCAGATGAGAGCTCTGTCTGTCTCTTACCCTCTCTGTCTCTCTGCCCCTCAAATCAATCACTCACTCACTCATTATAGATTTTGAGATAGAAAACAACACAATCGGATGAAACTTCAACCAGCTTGAGGGACTGGGGGGGAATTCCTTCTAGGTTCTGGGCACTTGTCATTTGGGAATAGGCTACTCACTGTAGCCCTGAGGAAGGCACATGGTTCTCGCCCCATCGATGCCCCTTTGCCAGCTCTCAGGTGGCAAGTGGACCTATTCCAAATGCCAGACCAACAGCATGCCCAGGTTTACTGAGATCACCGTGCAAGACTACAGAATTCTCAACAGTTTACCACCCATTTGCTATCCAGGCTAATATTTAGCCACTTCTTTCTCTCCTTTGAAGTATCTTGGTAATAAAATGAATGTAACTAGCAATTTCTTTAACAGTATTTATGGGACATTAATGTTAAACTTTGTGGAAGAGCCAAGTTGCTCTCATCAAAGCCCAGGCATATTTACTTTTGAACTTTGAGTAAATTTCACATATCTCTTGGTCCGCCTTGAGCTAGCCTGAGTGTTTCCCATCTTTATTTTACAATCTTGGGAACTTGAGCAAAGATAGGCTAACCTCAGAGAGGCAGCTGCTGAGTCGGGGATGTGAGTGATTGGACTCCTGACCCATCTTAAATGACAAAGTCCTATGGATAAGCTCCTTCCGCTGGTCCTTAAGGTCTATATAAATGCGTACAGGGATCACATCACCCATGCTAAAGATGGTAGCACTTTGGACAGCTTAGCTCTGTGTGTGAAATCACAAGATGCTCCTCTCCCAACTGTTCACGTCACTAATTCTTGTATATCCTCCAGGGTTCGCTCCTTACTTCATTACTAAGGTTCAACACTTGCTGCATACGACAGTTAGTGGAATGGGTACAGGAATGAATACTGAAGCCAGTGAGAGCAGGTTAAGGGGGCTCACACTGAGTTTGTTTCTCAGCCATGCCATTTGTCAGCTGTGTTTTCCTGGATAGGTTATAACCTCACCTATCTGAGCATCAGATTTATTATATGTAAAATGATAAGAGGTTCTACCTCGCCTTTTTCTTTTCTACCTTTTGCTTATTTGAGAATCAAAGAGAGGGGATGAGAGATGGATGGAAGCATTTTGCTAGTTCCCCAGATGGCTGCCAAGGTCAGGACTCGGTTGGACTGAAGCTGGGGGCCAGCAGCTTAATCCATGTCTCACACATAGGTGATGGGAACCATCATTGCTACCTCTGAAGGTGTGCTTTAGCAAGAAGATGGAGTCAGCAGCCAGAGCTGGGTATTGAATCTGGGTACTTTGATGTGGGATACAGGCACCTACTCAGCATCTTAATCATTGGGGAAATCATCCACTCCTCCACCTCACTTTTTAGGGGGAAGTTACCTACGAAGTGTCTATTACATGATAGGTGTTTGGTAAGTAAAAGATGAGAATGAGCAAGTTGAAAGAGGAGAAAGCCCCAAACTCTAGGAAAGTAGAGTTCTATTGTATATACCAAAATGTGCAGAAGAGGAAAAATGCATCCACCCAAACCTATTTAACTGCAATTGGGAGGATGGTGTCACAAAATCATTTTTTACCATGTTATGTTTGTCTTTTGGGTGCCTACCTTCTCACCAAATCTGCACCTTTCTTCCTCTGGTGGTGGGCTTTTAAAAGTGCAGACCAGGGGCTAGTGCCATGGTTCACTTCGTTAATCCTCCGCCTGTGGCCCCAGCACTCCGGGTTCTAGTCCTGGTTGCTCCTCTTCCAGTCCAGCTCTCTGCTGTGCCCCGGGAGGGCAGTGGGGGATGGCCCAGGTGCTTGGGCTTCTGCACCCACATGGGAGACCAGGAAGAGGCACCTAGCTCCTGGCTTCAGATCGGCACAGTTCTGGCCGTAGTGGCTATTTGTGGGGTGAACCCACGGAAGGAAGACCTTTCTCTCTGTCTCTCTCTCTCACTGTCTATAACTCTACCTGTCAAATAAAAAAAAAGTGCAGACCAGATGTCAGCCTGATACTGAACCCTACCTTGCAGTGGATACAGTTGAACCCCCAACAAAAAGATCTGGCTAGATCCTATACTATGATAGCTGTGAATGTGATCTTATTTGGAAATAAGGGCATTACAGGTGTCATGAAGTTAAGATCTATTCATACTGGACTAGGGTGGGCCCTAACTCCAATGACTGGTGTTTTTATTAGAGAAAGAAGAGGTTGGAAGAGATACACATGAGGAAGAAGGCCATGGCTTATGGAAGCAGAGATTGGAGTGACATAGCTATAGGCCAAGCAATGCCAAGGACGGCTGGCAGCCCAGAAGCTGGGGTCCTCAGAGGGAACAAGCTCTGCTGAAGCTTCGCTTTCAGGCTTCAAACCCCCAAGCTGTAAGCAAGGAATTCCTGTTGCTCCCAGCTACCCAATTCGTGGTGACTTGTGATGGCGGACCTAGACAACCAAGGCACACACAAAGAGCTTTTAGTTTCAGTCTTCAGTATTTCTCCCCAGCCTTTCCTGGGAAAATCTTTGGATCCAGAGTAAAGCATTTTCAGGCAACAGAACATTTTCCAAAGCATGAAAATACATAGTCACAGAAGCAGAAAAGGAGGGGAAAAAAAGAAAACCAGTAAGAGGAGGCAGCAAAGGAGGTGGGAGCCAAAGGCAGATCAGAGAGCCAACTGTAGGCATCGACAGGCCAGCAGCTGGCGGTGTTGGCCAGACCGGCTTCCAGCTGAGTGGAACTAGGCGGAGCTGCGGTCGACAGCTGTTACAGCGGACAGGTGCCCTGAAGTCAGCCTGCTTAGGACAATTGCAAAGGTCGTCCAAGGTCAAGTCCAAAGCCCCCGCTGGAAATGCCCACACTGGGTTCTTGCCAGGCATTTGCTCACTCTGTCCAGCCTCCATCATGGGGGCACTGGGTTTGCTAACACTTGCAAAGGGCTAGTTTGGCAACAGATGGAATTTCTACCTAAATTCTTGCTGGAAAGCTGTGTTTCATGTAAGTTTACGGCTTTGGTTGGTAGCCAACCTTAAAGCAGCTGCTGGTGCATGCTCTGTCTATGTGTGATCTCTGGGGACCTGAATTGTTCTCTCCTCCCCACTTTCCATTTCCCAAGGTGAAGACCAGCCCTCCAGGAGTAGGCTGCACTCACCAGGGCTGGGGTGAGTGAGCTGAGTGCGCTGTAAAGGTGTTGCTGGCTGCTCCCAGAGGAGCACAGAGCACTGAGAGCAGGTGTACAACCTGCTGTGGCGAGGAACTGTGACTTCCACCCAACTATCTCAGACAAGGGAGGGCGACTGTGGACCACACACAGTTTTACCTGAATTTCAACTTGCATCTGGTGAGTTTTGGGAGATTCGAGGCTGATATCTTAGCTAAAATTTTATTGATAGGTTCTTTTTTTTAAGATTTATTTTTATTTATTTGAAAGGCAGAGTTACAGAGACACACAGAGAGAGAGAGAGAGAGAGAGAGAGAGAGAGGTCCTCCATGCACTGGTTCATTCCCCAAATGGCAACAACAGCTGGAACTGAGCCAATCGGATGACTTGGGCCATCTCCTACTGCTTTCCCAGGCCATTAGCAGAGAGCTGGATCAGAAGAGGAGCAGCTAGGACTAGAATTGCTTCAGGCTGTGGCTTTAACCTGCTGCACCACAGTGCTGGCCCTGATGGTTCTTCTGAGGCCCTTTCATTATAGGACCAAGTCCGTGGGATGTAGAGGCAGAGATGGTGACTGGCAGAGGCTCCTGGTGTGATGTCGGAAGAGCTGTGTGGACACTCACAGGGTGGGTGAGGGGCAGGGAATGCCAGTGGGGAGGTGGGCAGAGCAAGACTATCACGGGAGTCACTTGGCCTTTGGCTGCCTCCCCTGTGCTGGCTGAGGTGACAAAGAAACAATAAGAAGAATAAGGGTCCTCCCTTGGGAAAGTTGTGGTCAGACTATGTTCAACACATGTAACACGTTTCTGGGAAGTCCTGTCCCCTGCTTCCTCTCCATCTGCCCCCGCCCCTGACTGCTCTTGCCCTTATGTCCTTTATAGCCTTCATCACTCCCTGAAACAATGTTGCTCATATATTTGGTTACTTGTTAATTGCTTTATTCTCCATTGAAATGTAACCTCCCTGGGAACTTATTCCACACGGTCCCACACTGTCTGCATCCCCCAGTGGCTGGCAGCTAATAATTGCTCAGTGAATGTTTGTCAACTGAATGAAACCCAGCGCAACAGGAGTAGGAAAGCCCATTTGCAAGTGCAGAGCTTTGGTTCTAGGTCCAGACCATGTGGGCTCAGACTTCACCTCCTGTCACTCACTGTGGTCTAGTTACTCCACCTTTCTATGTCTCAGCGTCCTCCAGTGCAAAATGGGGATACTAATGTCACCTACTTCGTAGGATTGTTAGGAAGGTTGAAGGAACAGATACATGTAAAAAGCATTCTAAGCATTTTCTTAAAGAGCCAAACAGTAAATATTTTAGGCTTTGCAAACCATATGGTCTCTGATGCAATGACTCCACTCTGCCCTTGAAGCATAAGAAAAGCCACAGAAAATACATGAGTGAGTGTGACCACAGTCCAACTGAATTAGAGCTTTGGGGGGTGGTATTATGGTGCAGTGAGGTAAGCTGCCACCTGTAATGCTGGCATCCCATTGGGGTGCTGGTTCAAGCCCAGCTATCCTACTTCCATTCTGGCTTCCTGTTAATTCACCTGGGAAGGCAGTGGAAGACAGCCCAAGTCCTGGGGCCCCTGCCACCTACATGGTAAGAGACCTGGATGGAGTTCTAGGCTCCTGGCTTCAGCCTGACTCTGTCCCAGCTCTTGCAGCCATCTGTGGAATGAACCATCAGATGGAAGTCCTCCCCCCACCCCCTTCACCATAATGCTGCCTTTCAAATAAGTAACAAAATTTTATATATATATATATAATATATTTATATATATATAAATTTTATATATATATATTTCTGATATATATATATATATCAGAAAATAAAATGCCAGGATTGCTGGTATTAGTTAAAAAAAAAAAAAAAGCAAGCATTGGAGCAGGTTTTTAGCCTGGTGGCTAAGTTGCAGTTAGGAAGTCTGCATCCCACATGAAGTACCTGGGTTCAATACTCAGCTCTGGCTCCTGACTCCAGCTTCCTGCTAATGTAAACCCAGCACGGCACTGGTAATGGTTCAGGTAACTGGGTTTTTCTACCCACAAGGGAGACCTAGATTGAGTTTCCAGCTCCTGGCTATGGCCAGGCCCAGTCTCAGCTACTGTGGGCATTTGGTGAGTGAACCAGGAGGTGGAAGTACTTTCTCTCTCTCCCTCTCGCTCACAATCTCTTTCTCTCTTATGCTTTCTCTCTATCAAATATATAAATAAAAACTTTTAAAATAATTAAAGCACTATTTGACAATCCCAGAAGATAAAGGATGAAATGAAAAATACCAACATGCTGTTACCAATAAGGCAAAGTACTCTTCAAAAGTGGTTTGAAAGCAATGTTTGTATCCAAAGGGGTCACACGGGAGGTAAGTTAGATATTGTACTTGTTCATGGCTGAGGGAGCCCAGTATATCAAATGACTCAACAAGTCACAGAGCCGACACGTAACACTTCAGTTTGAACCCAGATAATTTTTCTTCTAGCACAATGTCATTAACTACAGCACAGCAAATCTCACCACCCACTCAACATAACCCTCCCACTACAGCTTCTCCTGGGATCGTCCCTCTATCCTTCTGACATAGAAGATTCCCGTTTCTGCTGGCACATTCCACAGCAAAGGAAGCCAGAAGTCCTGGAGCAGTTGCTTCCTATCCTTGTAGTTATCAAGAACTAATTATAAGCAGCCCCCACTTTGTCTTGTCAAACCAAAAAAAAAAAAATCAGTGGAGTGACTGTTCGTTAATGAGCTTTAATACAAAAGAGAAGAATTTACAGTACAATTCGAGCCTCATTCCCTCCAACTCCCATCACACACATTTTCAAGAAGCACAATTATTATCTATTCTTGTCAGTTTGTATGTGGGTTGAGTTACGTCTTTTGGGTTACTGTAAGAAGCTTATTTGGTCTAAGTGTATAGTAGTAACAAAGAGAGGAAGATTTTGGTTGCTGATAAAGACTTGCCTTACTCTGGATTAGAAGGCTAGGGGTCTGCACTAACAGAAACCCAAGACCCCTGCTTTCAATTAACTATGAGTAGAGCTTACAACCTTGATGTCACCTAAATGCCTGTGAAAGAACTGTGCAAGTGCTATGTATTCTCACAAGAATAACTTAAAAAGATGGACAATACCAAGTATTGGAAAGAATATGCAGAGTCCCAAATCCTTGAGCCACCATTGGCTGCTTACCACACGCATTAGATGGAGCTGTGTTGGAAGCAGAATGGCTGTGACTCAAACTGGAGTGCTGGTATGGGATACAGATGCCCTGAATAACAGCTTAATCAGCTACGCCACATCCTCACCCCTAACTAGACACTGTAAATGAGTAAAAGTTGTCATCTAATGCTACCTCCTGAGTACTTTCCTTCACCCTTGCAAATTTTTTCAAAAACAATTTTTGGTGGCCACATGGTGATACATAAATATGCTACGGTAATGGATTCACTGATTGTCTGTTAGACATTTATGTATTTCCAATTTTCATTCTTTAAAGTCAGGTTTTGATATTGTAATTAAAGTTCATAACAATTTTTGAGTTCTTGATAGATATTTCTTAATTGTCTCCCATATATATGCATAATCAGTATGAGACATTGTCTGTGTCACTGCTACCTTGTTTTTTTTATTTTTTTATTTTTTATTTTTATTTTTGACAGAGTGGACAGTGAGAGAGAGAGACAGAGAGAAAGGTCTTCCTTTTGCCGTTGGTTCACCCTCCAATGGCTGCCACGGCTGGCATGCTGCGGCTGGCGCAGCGCGCTCATCCAATGGCAGGAGCCAGGTGCTAGGTGCTTTTTCCTGGTCTCCCATGGGGTGCAGGGCCCAAGCACCTGGGCCATCCTCCACTGCACTCCCGGGCCACAGCAGAGAGCTGGCCTGGAAGAGGGACAACCGGGACAGAATCTGTCGCCCCAACCAGGACTAGAACCCGGTGTGCCGGCGCCGCAAGGTGGAGGATTAGCCTGTTGAGCCACGGCACCGGCCTGCTACCTTGGTTTTATAAAATTCATTTGCATATTTAAATTGCTTTGATCTCTGATGAGGTTGGCTTTTTATTAAGTGCTATAGTAGTCATTAGGGCCATTCACACCACACCCCATTCATCTCTGTTTAGGAACAGAAGGAGCTTGGATGTTGGCCCCTGTGAAGTTAGGCTTGGTCATGGGACTTGCTTTGGCCAGTGGCAAAGGAACATAATGATATGTCACTTCTGGCCGGAAGTCTTAAGAGCCAGTGTGCAGGATGCCACATTCCCTACACTTTTCCCTTGTGATGATGAAAGTGAGAAGAGGCGGAGCCTGTGCCAGCTTGTAGCCCTGAGTGCCCCGATGACCAGAGCTCCCCGCTGACCCACACTAGGAGGTGGCATGAATAAGAAATAAACTGAAAGTCACTGAACTATCAAGTCACTGAAATTCAGGGCTGGTTGTTACTATAGCATGCTGGAGTTCATCTTCACTGATACAATTCTGTGAATTTTTGTATGATAATAAGGTGAAAAATTGATCAATGTCCTTTCACTTTAGCAAAATATATAAATTGAAACTGGGACTGTGTGATTGTGAAACAAAGGAAAATATACATCTCAAGGCCAATCATACTCCGATTTGAAAATAATTCCAGAATGCCTTTCTATAAGTAAAAATGAAGAAAGGAAATCTGACTGAGGAATAAAGTGAGCTGTAAGTTTCTGTGAAAGCAATGCCAAAAATTCAGAAAGAATGGGAAAATTCAACTGTGCCTTCTGAATTGCTCCATTCCTACTTTGTGTTCCTTCCACATGGTTACCCAGACAACTTGTGTGCAGTGGGATTTAACAGGCATACCCCTGGACTGCCCTGATGAGAAGAGGCATTTGATCAAGCATCTGCCAGTGAATGAAGCATTTTGTATCTGGTCCCAAACAGGAAGTTCCTTTTGTTGTCCAAGGAAAGAGACTAAATGATCTTTCCCAGGGCCACACAGGCAGATGCACACACAGGATGCAGAGGGTCAGGGAGAGCAGGAGGGGGAGGGTGGGGGGGTGGAGGGGGGTGATGCAGAGGCTCACATGGGCAAGGAGATAACATTTTGCAAATCATCATGTTTCTGAACAGAATAGAAATGGTCTGCCATGGGAATATAGAACTTCAAACAAGGGATTTCTTAGCACAAGTAGGTCTAAGATTTGGGACTTGAACACAAACAGAATCCACAGAGTTTGTACAGTGTAAGGGGTAGAGAAATACTCATCTGATGACCAAAATTCTCACCCTAAACAATGATAGAAGAACTGTGTGTATGTGTGCATAGTACAATCATTCTCTGTAAATATTTTTCCTTCTTCAAGAAGTCCCAAGTTTCAGAACTCTTGTGGGTTCGCTATATAGAGGTATGAAGATAAAAGGGGTCTTCTTTGCGTAGTTGTTAGAGTCAAGACTCTGGTGCTGAGAATGGGACAGACGCACTGGCGCCACCTCCACATCCCCACATCTCTGCTAAACAATGCACTGTGTTGTGTCATTTTTGTGGAGGTGGCTACAGCTAAATCACAAGTGATTCATTTCCTCACTATCAAAATATTTATAATGACCTTATAATGTGATTGATACAGAAGAAAGGTTAAATAACAAAGACGTTGTAGTGGAATTACAGTTACAAATCCATAATTGATTTATTTTAATATTTAAAAATCAACAAATACAACCTTTACATTTGGGAGAATCAGTGGGAGAGCATGTATTCAGATTCTACACTTTGGTTTGTAGGCCATTTTTAATGAAAATAGAAGGGGATATTTACTTTTCAAAAGCCAAAAAAATTAGATCAGTTCTTGGTTAGATTTTGTGAAAATTGAGTAGAAAAAAAGGGGGCTGTAGCTCACCTTAGGCTGGACAATACAATAAAGAAATAAGAAAGCAGATTAATTTTCTTCCCCTGTATGTATGTAAGTAGAATAGGAATACTATCTGTGGGTTCTAGAGTTGATTTTTAAGGTCATCCAGTCTTCCTTATAGTAGCTAATATTTATTATTTGTCAGATGGCAGACAACTTATGTATGGAAGCTTATTTAATCTTCACAAAAACCTGGTAAAGTCAGCTGTGGGAGACCCTTGCACTGTGGCCCACAGTTAGTCCCACCTCTCAGAATTCACCCCCATTAGTATTCCCCTCCCACACTGACTCCAGGAGTAGCTGTGTGATTTGATTTGGCCTTTGAACGTTAGCAAGCATAATAAAAACAGAGGCTGGATGAGTGCTTGAACGTTGGATTTGTCCTTCTGAGACCAAGCTGTTACATAAGAAGCTCAGGCTAAATGCCCAGCTGATGAGAGGCCACATGGAAAGATGTTCTGGAGAATGGGGACCACCTTGGTCCTTCCAGCTTCAACCAAGCTCCCAGCTGCACGTTGTCAAACAGGAGATCCAAGCAGAACTCCCAGGTGGACTCCACTCTACCAAGTAATGAGGAAGTAAAGCATCATTATTTTAGTGTTGCTACACTTCAGGGTGGTTTGTTACATAGCAATAACAAATGAAATACAAGTAATGTAATTATAATTGACAAATATGTGAGGTGGGACTCAGAGTGGCTAAATACATTGTCAAAGTCCTATAATGTAATTGTGTCTCCAAAGGTGCCCAAAAATGCCATGTTCTTTTCACTACTCCCTCTCTTAAATTCTAGGCTTGCACTGCTGGTTCACTCCCCAAGTAGCTGCAAAGGCTGAAACTGGGCCAATCAGAAGCCAAGAGCCAGGAGCTTCTTCTGGGTCTCCTATGTGGGTACAGGGGTCCAAACACTTGGGCCATCCTCCATTGTTCTCCCAGGTACATTAGCAGAGAGCTGGATTGGAAGTGGAGCAGCGGGGACATGAACCAGAGCCCCTCTGGGATGCCAGCACCCCAGGCTGAGGCTTAACCTACCACAGCACTGGCCCCAACTTGCAGTATTTTCAACTCACAGTGGATTGATCATGATGTGAGCACATTTTAAGTCCAGGAGCATGTGTATACCTCTGGATCTAACCTCTATTGCTCAGTACCTCCTCCTCAGCCACCCTAGTTCAGGCCACAGTGGTGCCTCACTTGAACCACCACAATAATATTTGGAGGGGAGGGAACAGGGCAGTGACAATACCAGGGACAGCAGAGAGCCAAGGGAAGATAGAAGGGCAGCCAACGCGTACAGCGCCAGCATCCTATAGAGGAGTGCTGGTTCTGGCCCTGGATGTTCTATTTCTGGTCCAGCTCCCGGCTAATACGCCTGTGAAGGCAGCAGAAGACGGTCCAAGAACTTGGGCCCCTGCCACCCACACGGGAGACCCACATGGAGCTCCTGGCTCCTGGCTTCAGCCTGGCCCAGCCTCTGCTGTTGTGGCTGTTTGAGGGGGTGAAACCAGCGGATATAAAATCTCTCTTTCTCTCTCTGTTTCTGCCTCTCTCTGTCACTCTGCCTTTCGAATATATATATATATATATATATACATACATATATATATATATATATATACACATGTATATATATATTCAGCAGGTCTTGCTGTCTTGCCCCCGTCTTTAGCAGCTTGGGTAGCCTTCGGGAAATGAGGCTGGAATCTGACAGAAAGAGGGGTCTGCTGCCTCCTGTCTCAGTGTGCAGCAGAGCTTTTACTCATTTCTAGCAGAGCATGGTGGCTGGGGGTTTGCAGGAGGAAGTTTCTACCTCTGACTTTGGGGTGATTCCTGTTGGAGGGGACCAAGTCTTGAGCAAGCGTGGTCCTTCCTCTGCACACAGAAACACTGCTTGGGACTTCGATGGCCTAGTCCTCAGGAGAGGCGATCTGGACGGGAGAAGGTTAATTGACTGAGCAGGACCATGCTTTCCAATACAGAATGTTCTTTAAAAAAAATAAGAAGAAAGCACCAGAATGTGTTAGCCCAATAAATAATTCATTGTGCTGCCTATTGCAACTGATAGGAAAATATTACAGCATGCCTACATGTCAATCAGTGTGCAGTTAGTTAAATAAACACTCTATGCAGATGTCACTTGTAAAACCTATATTTATGCATTAAGTGTATGTTTTACCCAGATAAAAGCATAATATCTTGTAACTTCACTTCTAAGACTATTAAAATCACATGACCTTGTGAAGGTTACCTGACATCTTGCAGGCCAGATGCAGGGCTGAATGGACCTGTCCCCTGCCCCAGAGTGCACAATAGCCGAACACTCCAGTGACACACTTACATTCGCTGCCCTGACAGAGAAACACTGAGAGCTGTGATCCTTCTGGGCGCTGCAGGAATCCTGCTGACCTCAGGGCACACAGCTGCAGCAGCAACTGCGAGGGGAAAATGTACTCTGCAGATGCCCCCGTCCAGGTCCGTGGGCAACGCGCTTTCTTACTTAATAATGCTTTGAAAAGAAACAAGATGATGATGGTGAGATGTCCTGCTATGTTCCAGGAATTGTGCTAAGTGCTTTATATGTCAGGTTCTCCCTTTAATCGTCACAATCACCTTGTGAGGCAGGGGCTGTTATTATCCCGTTTTTCAGATGAAACGTCTAGAATGTGATAAAACACAAAGAGTAATCGAAGGCAGCCTCACCAATTGTATGACAAATTGACATCATCAAGCTCCTGATAAGATACACTCAGAAGGAAACAAAGCCACTTAGTATTTTTTAAAAAAATATTTATTAATTTGAAAGGCAGAATTACAGAGAGGCAGAGAGAGAGAAAGGGGAGGGGGGGTCTTCTATCCGCTGGTTCACTCCCTAGACGGCTGCAACAGCCAGAGATGCACCAATCCGAAGCCAGGAGCCAGGAGCTTCTTCTGGGTCTCCCACACGGGTGCAGGAGCCCAAGGACTTGGGCCATCTTCCACTGCTTTCCCAGGCCACAGCAGAGAGCTGGATCAGAAGTAGGGCAGCTGGGACTCGAACCCGCACCCATATGGAATGTTGGCACTGCAGGCACTGGCTTTATCTGCTATGCCACAGCGCCAGCCCCAGCCACATAGTATTTTTACTAAAAGTGCATAATCTGGACTCAATCACCATCAGACAAACCCAGACTGAGAGATATTCTGAAAAGTACCTGGACCATACTATTCAAATGAATCAAGGCCGTTAAAGAGAAACACACTGAGAATCAGTTGCCTGTTAAAGGAAACAAACAAATCAAAACAACTAAATGCAATGTGTGAGTCTGGACTGGCTCCTTGAGTAGAAAAAGGATATTAGTAGAGCAGTGGGGGACTGGAGGACAAGAGAGCAGAAAATGCGATTTCATTGTTGACAGCTTTCTTTTTTTTTTTTTTGTCAGGCAGAGTTAGACAATGAGAGAGAGACAGAGAGAAAGATCTTCCTTTTCCGTTGGTTCACCCCACAAATGGCCGCTACGGCCGGAGTGCTGTGCCGATCCGATCCGAAGCCAGGAGCCAGGTGCTTCCTCCTGGTCTCCCATGCGGGTGCAAGGCTCAAGCACTTGGGCCATCCTCCACTGCACTCCTGGGCCACAGCAGAGAGCTGAACTGGAAGAGGAGCAACCAGGACAGAACCGGCGCCCCAGCCGGGAATAGAACCCGGGGTGCTGGTGCCGCAGGCGGAGGATTAGCCTAGTGAGCTGTGGCACCAGCCTGTTGACAGCTTTCTGATTTTGGTCATCTTCCCTGTGGCTCGAGAAGTTGCAGAAAGTAGGTGAAGCCTATTCAGGAATTCTTTGTGTTTACTTTTCTAACAATTTTTTAATTAAAACTTCTTTCAAAATTAAAAGTTGAAAAAATGGGGGAATGGGGTTAAAATAAAGTAAAAGAAAAAAGGCACGTAGTGTGGCACCCAGCAGGGAACCTAGAGGACAGAGGAGGTCATGCCATATTTGGAATAAGAACATGTCTTCTTCCAAGAGCTCCAGGCATTTGGGTTTTGCCTTGGAGTGGTTTATGCAGAAGTCCAATTTCTCCTGTGTAAAATTCCCGTGAATGACACACAATTGGAGTTGCAAGAAACATTAGAGAGACTTGGCCGGGTGTGTGTGTGTGTGTGTCATCTTCTTTCAGAAAAGACTCCCCAAGTTCAGAAAGGTATGAGGGGTTGGGCCCAAGGTCACACAGCCAGAGAGCAGAGTTTACAACCCAGCTCTTCTGGGTCTGGGATCCTATTTTTGTGCCACGGCTCATTTCTGAAAGAGGACACCTCCACACCAGATGGAACACAAGCCCAGAATCCACGGTGTGGGCACTTGATCCATTAGCCTTGTGACTCTCTGCCCACCTGCTGGAGATTTGCTGCTCGGGCCAGATAGCCATTCATGTGTACACTCATTCAGCAACTATTTATTGTGTGCCTCCCCGTGCTAGGCACCAGTGGAAGGGCTAAAGGCACAGCAACTATCAAAAACGAAGTGCTGGCATGCTTGTGGCCAGACCTAGGTGTGGGCCAGTCTCCACCACTAATGACCGGCTTCACCTTGGCCACATTCCTCCCTAAGCCTCAGTGCGCTCTTCAGAGACAGAGAGCAGCTAGAATTACTCAAAGGTTTTTCTGAGAATTAAATAAGATATTGCATGTAAGCCTTTAGCAGAAATGTCTGGCATGTAGCTACTCCCTAAATGCTCAGTATTACTGTGATTTTTTTTTCTGCCTAACCTGGAGTCCTGTCAGTTACACTAGCCCACAAGGATAGCTGGGTACACTCAGAAATTCTATAGAATGTTTCTAAAGGCTTTGAAAGCTTGCATTTAGGAAGGTGGGTTTTCCAAGAGAGTAATTTTCCATTTCCCACTCCATTTCTTTGTTATTTTCAAAGATAGTTAAACAATACAAAGAAAGGGCAAGAAAGGCCAATGGAGAAAATTGGTGCTGAGTGAGGAATTCGAATGGGAGTTGTAATATGCAGAGCCTCTCCTAGGCTTTAGCTAGATTTCACCGGGATTTAGCTAAATTTCACCAGGATGGTTGTACATAGCTTCTTCGTGGGCATAATTTGAGCTTCACTTTAGCCAACCTTTGATTACTTCCACAAATGGACAGAACAATAAATTACTGTACAAAAACCAAGATAAGTAGAACCCTCCCCTGCTGCTTGGAGCCAGCTTCTGGTGCCCTCCTTGTTGTTATACCCTGAGACTGTGACCACTGTGCCTCTCTGCCACATACCTGTTGTCTGTCTCCCATGGAGACAGGCTCATTGGGACCCACATTTACCCCCACCCCCAACTGCCCACAGCACTCACTTGAAGGCTCAAGCATAGGGTGTGATCAAAACATGTGCATTAAATAAATAAATCTATTTTGCACCCTGAAATCTCAAAAAGCAATTCAAAATAAAGTCCTGTAGTAAGAGATGGCTAGTTCATCCACAATTCTGTCTTCATATGGGTGATGAGACTTAAGTGACTAGAAAGGGCTTTGGGTTCGCAAGCTTCCTATGTAACAATGTCCAACAAGAAGTGGGAAAATATAAGGGTGAGATCTCATAGTCTTCATTCACAAACTCTTGAGAAGAATGACATTAAATAAATCCAATGGGTAGATATATTTGCTATATACATAGAAGCTGAATTAATGAGATGTGTGGGCTATGCATCTTCACATTCCTGCTTTTTTTTTTTTTTGGACAGGCAGAGTGGATAGTGAGAGAGAGAGAGACATAGAGAAAGGTCTTCCTTTTCTGTTGGTTCACCCCCCAATGGCCGCTGCACTGCACTGATCTGAAGCCAGGAGCCAGGTGCGTCTGGTCTCCCACGCAGGTGCAGGGCCCAAGCACTTGAGCCATCCTCCACTGCACTCCCCGGCCATAGCAGAGGGCTGGCCTGGAAGAGGGGCAACCGGGACAGAATCCGGTGTGCCAGCGCCACAAGGCAGAGGATTAGCCTGTTGAGCCAAGGCGCTGGCTCAAGCCTGGATAGATATTAAATTTGATAAGGGTTTAAAAGCATCCTCCGATCAGACAGGCACACTTCAGGAATCCAAAGACGAGTACCTTTAGAAGCCTTTGTCCCATAGACAGGAACGTGAGGAGACTTCGCCTGTAGGAGTGGGCTAATGGGCCAGAGCTGTGCTGCAGGATGGTGAGGGATGACAGACAAATCAGCTCCAAGGAGCCAGGGCATGGGCTGTGAGACACACAACCACAGTGACGGGAATACTGAGCGCTCCCTTCACTGGGGAAAGTCGGCTCCTCTCCTGCTTCCCACTGCTCTTGACTTCTAAGCAAGTGGGGAGCACAAACTATGAACCCCGTGCCCACTTCTCTAGAGGCACAGTATCTAAGCTTTCTGGAGGAAGTGGATTTTTAAATATTTATTTTTGGCCGGCGCCATGGCTCAACAGGCTAATCCTCCGCTTTGCGGCACCAGCACACTAGGTTCTAGTCCCGGTTGGGGTGCTGGATTCTGTCCCGGTTGCCCCTCTTCCAGGCCAGCCCTCTGCTGTGGCCCTGGAGTACAGTGGAGGATGGCCCAGGTGCTTGGGCCCTGCACCCCATGGGAGACCAGGAAAAGCACCTGGCACCTGGCACCTGGCTCCTGCCATCAGATCAGCGCGCTGCGCCAGCCGCAGCGGCCATTGGAGGGTGAACCAACGGCAAAGGAAGACCTTTCTCTCTGTCTCTCTCTCTCACTGTCCACTCTGCCTGTCAAAAAAAATTATTTATTTTTTATGTATTTGAGAAGTAAAGAGAAAGAGGGGCAGAGGAGTTTCTCTCAGCCACCGGTTCTCTCCCCAGTTGCTCCCAACAGCCAGGGCTGGGGCAGGTGAAGCCAGGAGCTAGGAACTCAACATGAGTCTCCACGTGGGTGGCAGGGGTGAGTCTGGATCTAAAAGGACAGATCCTCTGTTAAGCTTGAAGTTTCAGAAGTTCATTGATATATAATCTTGTTAACCACTTGAGCCATCACCTGCTGCCAGCACATCGGCAGGAAGCTGGAACTGGGGGCCTGGCATTCTGCTATGGGATATGGGCATCCCAACCAGAGTCTTAACCACTAAACCAAAGGCCCACCCTGGGCGGTGGATTCTTCACCATGAAGTCATTCAGATCCACTCCATTCCCCTGCCTACTCTGGGTAGCTGATACTCAGATCTGGCAAAGGGCAGGAAAAATAAATGCAAACAATAGATAGGTTGATGAGCAGATGAATGAATGAACTACCTTCATTCACAGAGCAGCTTGTCCAGTTCTGATTTTTGTGTGCATTGTTTCTAACTCTAGGTGTTACTGAGAAGCCATAGGAGTATCTCTAATTTCAGCAGGGAGCATTCTTAATCCAGATGGAGAGGTGGTGCAACGGAGGTCCACAGAGCTGGAGTTACAGACTAAAGCAGGCTTAGGATCCAGTTTGACTGAAAGGTCAAACCCCTTCCGTTGCCTCTGCCTCCTTCTCTGTGCCCTTAGACAGCCCAGGCTGTCCTCATGGGGCCCATCAAGCACAGTACGGGAAATAGGGACTCTGGATTAGGAGTCTTTGTCTTCTCACCCTAACGTGGAACCCAGGCAAGGACAACCGATGACCTGCAAATGACCCGTTCATCTTCATTTTGTTTGACAACACAACAGATTTTTTTTTTTTTGCCACAGTTATTTTTTTTGATTGTTCTCTGATATGTTGACCCTACTCAGGTCTGGGAAATAGAACATTTCTGGACTGAATTAGGTCCACTGGCATGCAGTCTGTTTTGGAGACAGGTTTTAGCTGGCATTAAGCAGCAGATTAATGGGACGGATTTTCTGAAAAGTGCACTCAAAATGGCAGTGTCACTTCATTTCACGGTCCCATCTCACGAATGCCCACTTTCCTCTGATGTCAGTCACAGACAGAACCTCAAACAACTTCCTCCGAGCTCCTGCAAGAGGACCAGGCCTTCATGTGGTTTCTGTCTTGTTCACTGCTAGGCTCTTGTGCAAGCAAACAGCTCAGCTTTGCCATCTGACAGTTTGTGGCAGGGGTGGGGCCTGTGATTGGAAAGGCAAGCTTGCGAGAAATTTTAAGTAAATGATTTCTCTTTGAAAAACAGAAAGAGCGGGGAGTCTTGGCTAAAGTTGCTCCCACACTCTCCCAGTGATACACGCATCATGTCCTGATCATAATTGCACTCTGCCCTGCACTTGGCCTTGGGCAACAAGCCTACCTGAGTGATGTCACAGCAATTTAGTACCTTGTTTTCTGCAGGAAGATTATTAAAGACGCTGCTCACTGAGCCACATAGGAGAAATTATTCTTGGGTGACTGATAAGTCACTCTCTTCTGCTTCCTCAACCACTTTCTGTTTGAGTTGTTCTTTTGCTGGCAACTGGTACATTTTATCTTAAAAATACCAGGAATCCTGTAGCTGATTCTCTCTCTCTCTGTGTGTGTGTGGGTGTGTGTGTATGTATGCTGCAGGGAGCTCACAGCCAAACTTGGGATCCACTTTGATAGAGTGTGGTGGGCCTCCTGGCATAATCCAGATTCCTCTGTCATCTCTTTTCCACTAGGTCTCTTCATTTAACTGACGGCATTGCTTGTACCCTTGCAAACTATCTCAGACCATTCTCGAACAAGTCAGAGCAGCTCTATATGTTTGTCAACCTTTTTAGATGTCTTCACAACACTCCCACTTTTTGCTGCAGAAATTCCTTGGGCCCCAAGCATATATTGTTTGCACTGTGTGATCTTGCTGGCCTGATCACCTTGATTGGAACTGAGCAACGTATCTGACTCAAGCTGAGCCATGGACTCTTTCCTCCAGGAATTTGACATTGGAGCAGGCAAATGCCATGATCTGCTAGGCAAGGCCCAGACTGTGTGATTATCTGCAGCACTGATTCTCAACCCTGGCTGCCCATGGAGTCGCCTGAGACACTTTTAAAAATCCATCTCCAGGCTGGCGCCGTGGCTCAACAGGCCAATCCTCCACCTTGTGGCGCCAGCACTCCAGGTTCTAGTGCCAGTCAGGGCGCCGGATTCTGTCCCTGTTGCCCCTCTTCCAGGCCAGCCCTCTGCTGTGGCCCGGGACTGCAGTGGAGGGTGGCCCAAGTGCTTGGGCCCTGCACCCACATGGGAGACCAGGAGAAGCTTTTGGCTTCGGATCAGCGCAGCGCACCAGCCGTAGCAGCCATTTATGGGGTGAACCAATGGAAATGGAAGACTTTTCTCTCTGTCTCTCTCTCTCTCTCTCTAACTCTACCTGTCAAAAAAAAAATTTAAGAAAATATCTATCCAGGCTTAAAAACCTGGAAACTACATAAAAACTTAAAGAAGAGCGATTTCTGTTAACTGCTCCATCTGCAAACAGCCTGCTCACATCTCCCCAGACTTTTTGGACCTAACACACATGCATGCCATCCCAAAACAAAATCACGTGACACTCATTATAGTTTGTGCTGTCTTCACACAACAGTGTTGTAAACATTTCCCATGTCATTAAACATGTCTCTTTTTTTCACTTTTGTTTTATCATTTTCATTTTCATTCTGTTTCATCACTGCAGGAAGTGGAAAAATTTCGGTCCCACCTTGCTGGGTGACTGGCAAACTTTTGCGTCTCACCCAGGTGATGCACCAACTCCGTCCCCAGCTTCAAGGATCTGCAGTTCCAAGCAGGGTAGTAAATCTTAAAAACAAAAGCAGAACAAAACAGCAATTGAGTCTGTATTTAAAAAGATCCTCTGTCAAGCTTAAAATTTCACAAGCTTATAGATATGTATTCTTTTTATTTGTTTGAAGTTTATTTTCACTTTATTTAAAAGGCAGAATGACAGAGATCATATAGAAAGATGGTGGATCAGTTGATTGAGCGTCCATCCAAATGCTCCTCCCCAAATGCTCCTAACAGCTGGGGTGGGCCAGCCTAAAGCCAGGAGCCAGAAACTCCATCTGGGTCCTCATGTGAGGCAGGGACCCAAGCGCTTGAGCCATCATTTCCTGCCTCCCAGGGTGCACCACAGGAAGCTGAACTGGAAGCTGAGTAGCTGCTGGAACTTGAAGCAGGTGCTGCAATATGGGATGTGGGCATGCCAACAGGCAACTTAAGCTGCTCTGCCAAACATCTACCCCAGTAGATACATAATTTTATAAGAGGAAATACTGATATCCCTCAAGAGTCTTGCACGCATGCCAGATATCATTGTGGTAAGAAGTGCAGTGAGCCACGTACCTCTCCCCCGCTGAGCTCTCTCAGTCACTGCTTCTGGCTGTTTGCTGAGGACTGCTCTCTGCCCATGCTGCGGTCCTTGTTAGTTTATTGGACTGGATTATCATGGCTATGAAAGGAACTGGTGGAAGCTTCTCTCTTCACTTCAGTTGGGCACTCTGACTTCTCTCAAAGAAGCCTGCTTGCATTATTTTTGGAAAGTGATTCAAGGAGCTCCAGTCTTTATTTTCTTAATTTAAAAAAATCACAGTTGATCCTATGTCTAAGTGCTCATTTTGTCGACCAGAATTTCACCATTAAATCTACATCTTTTTTTCTGACTTCATTTTAGTCTACCAGTTTTTTTTTTTTAAAAGATTTATTTATTTGAAAAACAGAGTTACAGAGAGGTGGGGTGGGGGGTCTTCCATCCATTGGTTTCCTCCCCAACTGGACCCAATAGCTGGAGCTGTGCTAATCCAATGCCAGGAGCCAGGAGCTTCTTCCGGGTCTCCCATGTGGGTGCAGGGGCCCAAGGACTTGGGCTGTCTTCTATTGCTTTCCCAGGCCATAGCAGAGAGCTGGATTGGAAGTGGAGCAGCTGGTACTTGAACCAGTGCCCATATGGGATGCTGGCACTGCAGGCAGCAGCTTTACCCACTATGTCACAGCACCGGCGCCCTCACTGTTTTTTTTTTTTTTTTTTTTTTTTGACAGGCAGAGTGGACAGTGAGAGAGAGAGACAGAGAGAAAGGTCTTCCTTTGCCATTGGTTCACCCTCTAATGGCCACTGCGGCCGGCGCGCTGTAGCCGGCGCACCGCGCTGATCTGATGGCAGGAGCCAGATGCTTCTCCTGGTCTCCCATGGGGTGCAGGGCCCAAGCACCTGGGCCATCCTCCACTGCACTCCCGGGCCACAGCAGAGGGCTGGCCTGGAAGGGGGCAATCGGGGCAGAATCCGGCGCCCCGACCGGGACTAGAACCCAGTGTGTCGGCACCACAAGGCGGAGGATTAGCCTATTGAGCTGTGGCACTGACCCTCATTGTTTTAATTCCTAAGATTCCAAGGTTGTTTCTGCCAAAAACAAGACAAAATTAAACAAATTTGCCAGTTTCTCTGACTAAATTATAGGAGTATATAGATGATAAAATACTAGATGAAATAACTAATTAATATTGCCAGGAGAAAATGGTAAAGATAAAAGCATATAAAGCATACATATACCTGTGTGCTTGCACATGTGTACACGCACACACACACACACATACACACACCTCTATACTACATATATAATCCCTACACTCACACATCACATTCATTTCGCATAAGAATTCTGGTGGAGTCCGGTGCATCACCCCAAGCAAATCTCTGAACCGCTCACTTAAAAAATGGGGCAATACCACCCATGAGAATCAAGTGGGAAAGTGAGAGTAAACCAGGTCTAAAATGAAAAGTGATATGCAAATGTAAAGATAAAAAATAGCAAGGTTTCTTATTACTCATAACAGGAAAACTGAAAATGTGCCAATTCCTCAATTTCTTTTCTCCTCCTTAACTGAATTTCCAAGAACGAATGTTCTCCTTTGCTGACCAAGCCAGCCTCCGCGTGGAGCTTCTCCTTGGTGAAGACAACTCTGCCCTCCAGTTCAGTCTAGGGGGTGTAGCAGAGAATTCTGACTCCTGGACTTCAGCGTTGCCAACTGCTCTTGCTCAGAGAGGCTACATGTCTAACCTCTGGGTGAATTGGCATCTAGAATTCTAAACGAGGCCCATCACTTCACCATCCATGTCACTCAGTGGGGTGTGGTCAAGAGGAGATTGGTGGCATGGGCCTTGTGGCATGGTGGGTTAATGCACAGTCTGTGACACCTGTGTGTTGTATTGGAGTGAGTGAGATTGCATCCTGCCACCACTTCTGATCCTGTTCCCTGCTAACGCACATTATTCACCATTAAACCTACTTGGGTTCCTGCCACTCGTGTTGGAGACCCAGATGGAATTCCTGGCTCCTGGCTTCAACCTGGCCCAGTCCCAGCTGTAATGGGCGTTTAGGCGAATGAACCAGTGGATGGAAGATTCTCTCTCTCTCTGTCTCTCCCTCTCTCTGTCAAATACAAAATACATTCTTTAATCAGAAAATTGGGATGACAAATAGGAAGTTATTTTTGACAGGGGCAAATCCTTTCTCTGGACTGCAGTGGTAGAAGAGGCACGTTGGTACAGGGGTGAGCCCGCAGGAATCAGACAGAAGATTCTTGGCTGGTACCATCTCTGCCATGCTGTCCTCTTCCCTGGAAAATGAGAATATTTTTGGCTCCAAATAAGTTTAATAATCATCTGACAATTTACAGTGATTTATAATTTACACACATAATGTTGCTTATTTTTTTTTTTTCTCTCAAAGCAATGCCAGGAGATAGTTTGATAGTCACTAGCCTCCTATGTTGCGATGGAGAAGTGATGCACTAATGTGCCGCAGTATTTAAGGCAGTGCAGCAGCTCCTGACTGGCTCCACAATTTGGTCTGCACACTTTTGCATGGCCACTGTTGTAACTCTTGATGCTGACGTTGGCTTCAGTTCTCCTCACAGCACTTGTGCTTCCCCTAAGGCAGTGGTTCCCAAGCAGCTTGTCTTTGGATAAGCATCGTGAGTATCACCCAGGAACTTGTTGGAAACGCAAATTCTTGATTCCCACTCAGTTACACGGAGTCAGACACCGTGGGGGTGATGCCTGGTGTTCTGTGATTTGGACAGCCGCTGCTCAAGTTAGAGATTGTAAGGTATCCATTGTCTCTCCAGGCCTTTATCAGGCTGCTCCATCTGGGAGGAAGACCCTCCAACTCTTTCTCATGCTCCAAGCCCTACTCTATCTCATAAGTACGTTTCACAATTTACCCGCTCCATCCTTACCTGACATCCCTTGAGCTAATTTACTCTAACCATGACAGGTCTTGGAAGTCTTCTCTGGGCTGGCCAACCCCCTCTTTGCTCCCAGAAATCTGTCCCTCTAGGAAGATTGATTTCACATTGTTTACCGTTAAATATTCTGTCTCTCTTATAGGCTGTGTGTTCCCTGAGCCAAGTGTTTGCCTTATTTGCTTCTGTATCACAGGGTCTAGCATAATATCTACAACACAGTAGTGTTTAATTAAGGTTTGCTGAATGAAACAAGGAACGATCAGATGAATGAAAGAAAATAAATCAACACGTGACACCAAGAAGACTGAAATCTCTGTTGGCTGAGTCCAGGTCCAGACTACATATGAATTGTGCCCAGCGTGATGCCTGGGTCATAGTGAGTCATCTAGTGTCTACTCTCCTCCTTTTCCTTTCTTTCTTCCTTTTGAAGATATTTTGCAGAGAAAGTCGAGTACAACTATGCTGTGGTTTGATCACAAATAAGTGACCATGACACTGAAGCTGAGGAAAGGCAATATTCTATGTTGATTGACTGAAGGAAGATGAGCAATTGTTTCCAGCCATTCACCTAAAAATCATGGTTTTTTAAGGAGGATCACAGTCACAATCAAACATTTGAGCACAACCAATAATACTTTATTGTGGAAAATACTGATGGTCTTCTTCTCATATTTTCTTCTTTATTTCAAACTTCCTGTAATAACAAATTTACTTTAGACAGTTAAGGAACTAGCACTAGCTCCATATCAACTATCAGGTCAGGGTTTCACAGCCTTGGCACTATGCCATTTGGGATGGATAATTCTTTGTTGGGTGCTATGCTGTGCAAAGTAGGATGTCTGATAACATTGTGGTCTCTTCACACTAATGCCAGTAGTGCGTGCCCACGCAGGTGCACACACACACATACACACACACATACACACCTCTCTACTCAACTTGGAAGAGCTAGAAATGTTTCCAATCAGCATCAAAAATCCTCCAGGAAATACAGTTTCCCCTCCTCTTCTGTTGATAATCACTGACTCAGATCAGTAATTGTTAGCATTTCACCATACCTGCTTTATTATACTATCCCCCAAAAAAAATTGAAAACAAGTTACAGATAAATTTGTAGTTCACCTCCATATAATTTGCAGGTATTTCCTAAAAACACGGACCTCAGCCTGAAAAACAATGATATTAGACACATGAGAATATTCATCCATCTTTGCTATTACTTAACACCCAGTTCATAGCCTTGATGTATGCAGTAATACTGGCCTTCATCTGGGAATAGAGGATTATTTTACTGGCTGATTCTGGTCCAGAGTCTGAAAGACAAATGAATGATTACACAATTGTCTTTACTGTTAGGTAGAGGCAAGGAATTTGATTTCAAAGAGCTTTCTTCAACTGCAGTGTCTTGCTCAAGTATTTATGACCAAACTACAGCATAGTTGTATCAAGATACTTGGTGATTTTTAAAAATAATAAAAATAAAATCTTAAAAAATAACACTGTAGACCACATAGGTTGGCTGGCTATACTCTGCTACTTGGAATTCCTAGATAATTTTATTGTTTATTTTATTCCTTTCCTGACATTGTATTTCCATACAGCTTTGCTACCTCGTCTATCATTCTGTGATCAGTTCTGAATTTATCCCTCATCCCTGTCCCACTATTCTTTACTCATAGGTCTTGGCCAATTAATAGCCCTTTAATAACTGAGCCACTGCTGCCTTCTCACTTGCATGAAGGACTCCAAGATTGGCTGCAGAAGAAACATCCAGATAGATGCCACTATAATGTCTGGTCTCTAAATTCAGTGGGGCTCCTACAGCCTAGAAATCCTATCTAAGTGCCTTATCTAATCTCTGTAGAGACCAGTTCACAGACCTCTGCACACCACCACTTGTTGACCTCACCTCCTACTCACTGGATCTGTAGAAGCCATCTGATAAGAGCCGGGCATACAACCCACAAGTGCACCTGCATTCTCTTCTAGTCTTTCCCCCTTGACCCTGACTTTTAAAATTGCTCCTACTTTTTGCCTAAGACCCTCCCTTGCTAGGGAGCCTGTCTCTTTGTCATTGCCAGGGGCTCAGTCTTCTGTCAGAATATCCCTTCTCTCTTTCATTTCCCCAAATCACTCCATGGTTATTTGTCTGTCTAAATATAGTCAAGTCTCTGTCATCCAAAAGAGACTTCATTTCTTGAGCCTGTGCCCATCCTCAAGTATGTCCTGATGTCTTTCATCTTCCCAGCCAGACTCTGAGGATACTATTTCTGGAAAAAAGTTTCAAAGTCATCACCAGGCTCTTACCCCTTCACTCCCAAGAAAGACTTTTTAAAACAAAACAGAACCAAAAAAAACCCTCTTCTCTGCACCATTTTCCTGGGAAATCCTTTCTATTCTTAAGGCTTCAGTTTCCCTCCCTGTGCTGCTTACTCCTGATCCCTCTTTTGAGTTTCTTGGATTTCCAACTGCACAGGGAATTCAAACTCAACAGAACCTAGGCAGAACTTGTTACTCCCCTCAACGCTCAAAGAAGCTGTGACTCATTTTCTGTCTTACTGAATCACACAAACCCCTCTCCATTGTCCAAGGCTAAGATCAGAAGGCATGCTAGACAGTTCTCATCCTTACTCTCTATATCCAACCAGAACCAACTGCCGCACAGCTCTGCTTTCTGGATATTTGTCCTATCTGCCTGTTTTATCTCCGTGGTGACCACCCTCACCCAGATGGCTGGGTGGCTGCAACTACCTTATAATCAGCCCCTCTGCTTCCAGTCTTGCTCCTTGCGAGTCCATTCACCATCCTACAGACAACCATAATCTCTCTAATACACAAATCACCAGTGAAAAACCCATGAATCGTTTGCTGTTCTTAGGATAAAGTCCAAATGCCGATATGGTCAGCTTGTCCCTTGGCCACTTGTCTACCTCTCCAGACCCATGCTGAGCCCTTTGCTGTTTGCAGCACCCACCCACTCACAGACTTAATGCTCTGAACAAAAGGAACTTATTTCAAGGCCTCAAATGAGCCACATAGTCTACTACCTTTCAGTCTTTTCATATACTATTTTCTCTGCCTACTCATTCAAATCCACCACTGTCTTAGAGATTATCTGAGATATACTTCTTTGATGAGAGTAATGTATGCCACACAATAAGACAAAGCTGTCGTAATACATAGTAAATGTTCCTTATAATGTGTGTTGTGTGGTGTGTTAATTGTTATAGGAGTAACATATATTCATCATACAAAATTTAGAAAAAGCAAGCATGCATGTAGCATGGGTATCTGTTATGTTAGTATTCATCTGTATGTAATATGAGCTTATAAAATACAAAGTAACATATCTTGTATGTAAATGGAAAGGATATGGTCATCTTATACATAGTGCTCTTTAAAAACCAAACACTGGGGCTATTGTTGTGATATAGTGGCTTGAGCCGCCGCTTGTGATGCTGCGTGCTGTATAGGAGTGCCTTTTGAGACCTGGCCCCGCTCTGCTTCCAATCCAGCTCCCTGGTAATTCACCCAGGAAGGTGGCAAAAGATGGCCCAAGAACTTGGGTCCTTGCCACCCATGTGGGAGACCAGGATGGTGTGTCTGGCTCCTGGCTTTGGCCTGACCTAGAACTGGCTCATATGGCCATTTGGGGAGTGAATTAATGGATGGAAGATCCTCTATCTCTTCTCCCTTTCCTTCTCCCTCTCTTTCTCTCTTCTTCTTCTTTCTGACTTTCTAGTAAATAACTCTTTTTAAAATTTTTTTTTAAATTTATTTGAAAGTCAGAGCTACACAGAGAGAGAAGGAGAAGCAGAGAGAAACAGAAAGAGAGGTCTTCCATATGCTGGTCCACTCCCAAATGGCCACAAATGCCAGAGCTGTGCTGATCTAAAACCAGGAGCCAGGAGCTTCTTCTGGGTCTCCCATGTGGGTGCAGGGGCCCAAGGACTTGGGCCATCTTCTACTGCTTTCCCAGGCCATAGCAGAGAGCTGGATTGGAAGTGGAGCAGCCGGAACTTGAACCAGCGCCCATATGGGATGCTGGCACTGCAGGTGGCAGCTTTCCCCACTATGGCACAGCATTGGCCCCATAAACAACTCTTAAAAAATGAAAAATAAAAACCAAACACACTTATTCTCGCAGTAAAAAATTCAGTAAACACTTAGTAACGCATATCCATGGTAATTCAAGCGGTCACAAAGTGTAGGAAATCACCATGGCTTCACCCGAAAATTATTTTTGACTTTACTCAGGACTTCCTACAGCCTGGCAGCCTGTTTATTTTGATAAAATATACACAAGAATCTACCATTTTAACCCTTTCTAAGTGAATGATTCTGTGGCATTAGGTACATTCACACTGTTACTACCCATTTTCAGGACTAACTTACTGTCTCAGAAAAACTCTGTACCCATTAAATAATAATTCCGAAGCCAGGAGCCAGGTGCTTCCTCCTGGTCTCCAATGCAGGTGTAGGGCCCAAGCACTTGGGCCACCCTCCACTGCCTTCCTGGGCCACAGCAGAGAGCTGGATTGGAAGAGGAGCAACTGGGACAGAATCTGGCGCCCCGACCAGGACTAGAACCCAGGGTGCCAGCATCGCAGGCAGAGCATTAGCCTAGTGAGCCGCGGCGCCAGCCCTGTTCTGAATATTTTCTATCTGCTGTTGGGTGGAATCTGGTGATTTGGACACCACAGGCAGGAGGGCTTCCGTTAGTGAATGGAAGGTGGTATTTCTGTCTACAAGTCACCGTGGCAATGACACACTAGATTTCCTCTTTGATTTTGGACAGCAACCTTGAGATGTTTCCATAGTCCCTGAAGGCCGTTTTCCAGCTATACCCACTAGACACGTGTGGTCCGACTTGGTTCCCTACCTTGCTGAATGAATCACCCCCAGACAGGACCATGCTCACCATGCAAGGTGTGAAGATCCAATTCTCAACTGAGGTTCTGATAACATTTTTAATTACTGTTACTTTTTAAATTAATAATTGATTTGAAAGGCAGAGTTACAGAGAGAGAAAGAGAAAGAGAGAATCTTCCGTCCACTGGTCCACTGGTTCACTTCTCAGATAGCTGCAATAGCCAGGACTGGGCCCAGACCAAAGTTAGGAGCCAGGAGCTTCTCCCAGATCTCCCATGTGGGCCCATCTTCAGCTGCTTTTCCCAAGCCATTAGCACAGAACTGGATCAGAAGTGAAGCAGCTGGGACATGAACTGACACCCACATCCACATAGCATGCCAGCATTGCTGGCGGTGGTTTGGCTTGCTACACCACAACACCAGCTCCCATTTTTAATTATCAGAAGCCCAGTAGTCATATCTGAAATTTCTCAGAAATTCTAAATTAGCTTTTTTAAAAACTGGAAATGGAAGGTGGACCAATTCAAATACATTTGCGAACATGTATTCATGGTAGCAAAAACTACAATAATATATTTAATAGTATGTTAATAATTAAATTTTCAAAAAAATGTATTAAGACCCTACCCTTTAAATAGAGTTTTCAAATCTAAACTAATGCCCAGAACCACTTGAGGGCCAGCAGTCTCTCTCAGGTGTTGAAATATGCCACCAAGGTTGTGGATTGATTGTAGCCAAGATTTTTTTAAAAAATTGTATTTGAATAGTGGAGAGACAGAGATGGAGATATCTTCCATATTTTTTTTTCCACTTCCCAAATGCCTGTAGTTGCCAAGGCTGGGCCAAGACAAATGTAGCAAAGATTTTTAAAGACATAAATTGTATACTCTATTGCCACATAGTAACCACACTAATACTTTTATCCAAATAATGCCTAACCAATAGCACAGTTGTTCTATATGCATCTTATTTATCTCTCACAAAATAGTAGATATTACTATATTCCTTTTAAAGGTGTGGAAACAGAAGGCTAGTGAAATGCAGTGGTTTTTCAAACATTCTTGCAGCTTAAGCAAATTTTTATGAAGAGTCAGACACACAAAACCGATATATACAAAGATTCTCTTTGCCTCCACACTGCTGGAGTCACTCCCTGGAGGTCATCTTAGGCACCATTTGAAGACTACTAGTGTAATCTGAGACAAAGCACAAGTTTTAGATTTACAAGCCTCACGTTAAACCCTGGTTGAACATTTATAAATTGACTATTACTTTGGATGCATTTTATTTAACCTCTCTAATTCTCAGATTTCAAATTTGTAAAATGGAGAGTATAATATTGTAGAGTTTCTTGAATTATAAGTTCCTAACCTGAACCCTCTTTTTGGCTCCATGAAGGGCTCTTAAATGTTTACTCAAAATATTGACCTAGTAATTTGCAGAATCTAGGCCTTCTGCCACCGAATCAATGGCTTTTCCCATCATGTGACATGGAGTACGTTCCCTCCAAGTCTGGAGGCTTTGGCAGTTCCCGGCATCCCCTCCTCAGGAGCTGAGGCCGTGTGGATACCCTGGAGACAGTGCCTTCTTGTGTGGCAAGAGCACCCGAGTGACAAATTGGGAAGAAACATTTAAAATGTGTGTTCCTGAGCCGGCGCCGAAGCTCACTAGGCTAATCCTCCGCCTGTGGCGCTAGCACGCCGGATTCTGTCCCGGCCACTCCTCTTCCTGTCCAGCTCTCTGCTATGGCAGAGAGTGCAATGGAGGATGGCCCAGGTCCTTGGGCCCTGCACCCACATGGAGACCAGGAGAAGCACCTGGCTCTGGCTTCGGGTCATCATGGTGCGCCGGCCGCTTTGGGGGTGAACCAACGGAAAAAGGAAGACCTTTCTCTCTTTCTCTCTCTTTCTCTCTCTTTCTCTCATTGTCTAACTCTGCCTGTTTAAAAAAAAAAAAAAAGAAAAGAAAAAGAAAAAAAGAAAATGTGTGTTCCTGGGCCGGTGCTGTGGCATAGTGGGTAAAGCCAATGCCTGCAGTGCTGACATCTCATATGGTGTCAGTTCAAGTTCTGGCTGCTCCTCTTCTGATCCAGCTCTCTGCTATGGCCTGGGAAAGCAGTGGAAAATGGCCCAAGTGCTTGGGCCCCTGCACCTGCATGGGAGGCCCAGAAGAGGCTCCTGGCTCTTGGCTTTGGATTGGTCCAGCTCTGGCCATTGCAGCCAATTGGGGAGTGAACAGTGGATGGAAGACCTCTCTCTCTCTCTCTCTCTCTCTCTCTCTCTCTCTCTCTCTGCCTCTCCTTCTCTCTCTGTGTAACTGTGACTTTCAAGTAAAATAAATAAATCTTAAAAAAAAAAAAAAAAAAAACATGTGTGTTCCTAACCCAGACCCTAGCCCCTGGAGCAGACTTTGTATCCTCCATGAATCCCTCTGTGATTACAAAAAATTTTAGATGTGTGCAGATGTGTATTTTCCTGAGGGAGATGGTTCATAGCTTCCAAATTATTCAAAGTGTGAACAAAACAAGAAAAGGTCAGAAGTCAGGGTTAAGGAGTCGGTGCCATGACAAAAAGAGAGGTCGTTAATCAGCTCCTCCAATCTCTGTCCAAGGGACCTGGGATTCCCAAACTTTGGCAAATTGAAGAATAATCTGAAGTAGCAACCAAATGCAACTATGATCAATAGATGATATTTAGGACTCATTGGAATTTTTGTTAGGGACTATTAAAGAAAACTTTTCCAATAATTTAATTATGAGCATAGGTGTCATAAAACTGTACCATGAAACTTTAGTATCATGCAAGGAAAGAGAAGGCTAGGAGGTCCATTCAAAGATTTGTTGTTTCATTTTATGGAAAAAGGATTTGGGAAGCTAGTCACTATAGAGCAGATTTCAAATGAAAGAATGTGTAAAGGTTACTTCACCCTTGAGTGGCAGCTAGTTGGGTGGGTCAGTAACTGCTTCCCAGAATAAGCCTTAATCCTATTGATGTTTATTTAAAAATTTATAAAAATGTTATCATAAGTGCAAATTTTTTTTTTTTTGCAAAAGGTTGTTATACACTGTATACACACTATACCAAAATGTTTGTCTTTAACCTGGTTTGGGATAATTTTGCCTTTTAAGTGTGACAGTTGCATTGTGGTTACCCTGTCCCTCTATTTTTAAAATAATAAACTTAAAACAAATCTTGAATATTGAAAAGTGGCAAAGATAGAACAGAATTGCTATATTGTTCATACTAATTTCCCCCTATGGAGAACATCTTACATGACTCTGGTACGTTTGTCACAACTAAAGAACCAATATTCTATATTACTATCAAGTGTGTATGCAGGTTCTGCTAGCACCGTTCTCCTCACATCATATCGGGGGTGCACCCTATCAACATGACCTTGCTGATGATGTTAACCTGACCGCCTGGCTAAGGGAGTAGATGCTGTTTGCTAGGTGTCTCTGCTGTAAGGTAATTGGCATCTACCCCACCCCCTCTTTTCCATATGTCTTGAAAGCACGTCCCTAAGCATGGCTCACATTCAAGGCCCTCCCCCTTTACTGAGATGCATACTGAAATATTTAGAGGCAAAATGACATGAAGTTAAAGATTTGTTTTAAAATAGTTTGAAAAGAAAAAATGCATGGAGAAGAGAGATAAAAATAAATATGGTGACAGGCTGATGGCTGTTGAAGCTAGTGGTATACACAGGGAAGTCAGATATTCTCTACTTTTCCATATGATTGGAATTTTCAAATAAGACTTAAAAAAATAAAAGAGGGATTTTCTTCCTAAATTGCAGAAGGCTTTCAGACTAGGATTTCAACTCCCAGCACATATCCATCAGAGAACAAAATAACTGCCAAGTATGACATGAAAAGAGTGGACTGATTTGTGTCAGCTGATAGAAGGACTAACCACTGTGGCACTGGCCTGCAGTGCCGGCATCCCATATAGGCACTGGTTTGAGGGTGTTGTGGCAATTTGGGAAGCGAACCAGTGGATGGAAGACCTCTCTCTCTCTCTCGTAACTCTGCCTTTCAAATACATAAAATAAATCTTAAAAAAAAAAAAAGGACTAACTAAAATGGTCCTAACAGAATGGGCTTAACCCCCATTTTTTTCCCCACTCTGATTAAAAGGCAGCATAGTTTCAACTTACAAATGTTCCACGTTCTCAGTGGTATGTTGCAGGCAGCAGGTTCTGGTATGGCTTAAAAGGATAAAGTAAAGGGAAGCCTACATGCTGCTGAAGAGCCAAGAAATCTACCTCCCTGGAACATGGTTGCTCTGTGCTCTGTTGCTTTGGCTGAGCCAGGCTGCTACAACAAAAATACTATAAACTGGATGAATGTAAACAACAGAAATTTATTTCTCACCATTCTGGAGGCTGAAATTCCCAAGACCAAGCTATCTGCAGCTATACTGTCTGGTGCGGGTCTGCTTCCGTGTAGACAGTGCCTTCTTGCTGTGTCCTCATGTGGTAGAAGGGTCTTCTTTTATTTTTGTTATTGTTTTTAAAAAAAGGCTTACTTGAAAGGCAGAGTGAGAGAGGGGGGGGGAGTGACTGGTAGAGAGAGAGCTTCCATCTGCTGGGTGTCTCCCCAGCTATCCATAACAGCCAGGGCTGGGCCAGGGTGAAACCAAGAGCCAGGAATTACATCCATGTATTCCACATGGATGGCAGGAATCCAAGCACTAGAACCATCATCTGCTGCCTCCCAGGCACATTAGCAGGTAGCTGGATTGGAAGTGGAGCAGCCAGGACTCAAATCAACCCTTGGGTATGGGATGTAGGCATCATCAAAATGCGCGGCCCAGAAGGGACATTTTGCTTTTTAAAGATTTATTTATTTGAAAAGCAGAGTTACGGAGAGGCAGAGAGAGAGAGAGAGAGAGAGAGAGACAGGCAGGCAGACAGGCAGGCAGACAGAGTAGAGAAGTCTTCTATCTGCTGGTTCACTTCCCAAATGGTTGCAACAGCCTGAGTGGGCCAATCTGAAGCCAGGAGCCAGGAGTTTCTTCCAGGTCTCCCACATGGGTGCAGGGACCCAAGGTCTGTGGGCCATCTTCTACTGATTTCCCAGACCATAATGGAGAGCTGGATTGGAAGTGGAGCAGCTGGGACTTGAATTGGCTCCCATATGGATGCCGGCACTGCAGGCTACGGCTTTACCCACTACAACACATGGCCCTTAGAAGGGGTAATTTTCATAAGGGCAATAATCTCTCTCATAAAGGCTCCGCTCTCACAACCTGAAAACCTCCTACTACTGTCATCTTACAGGTTGGGATTTCAATGGTAGAATCTAAGCGGGACACAAACATTAAGGCCATAGTACTGCATGACAGAAGCAGCCTTTTGTCTGGTTCTCTTACTTAGAGCTTCCAGGGCAGCCAGGCTGCTTCCATTGTAAGTGACAAAAACTTCTAATCAGTGTTTCATAGTCTTCATTAATAAAGGCTCACCAACATCTACTGAAGTCCAGAATGTGTGTCCAACCAGCTATATGAGCCTGTTTGCCTTCCATGACCTACCTGAGCTCTGCTCCCGAATTCCTTCCAGCCCCTCACAGCCTCCACTGCACTTGAACCTGTTCATTATGGTTATTAGAAGATTGGCTTTGTTACTCTCGATCAAACATAAAGTCCTTGCTCACCACAAGCACTCAATAAATGTTTGAGAATGAGATGAAAACCTACTACAGGATATTTGTTCCAAAGTGAAGATTCCTGAGCCCCACCTCCCAATATCCTGAGTATATGCATGTTCGTTAACCCTACACCTCCTCCCCCACTTTTGATGTAAGTGTCCCATGGATGACAGTTTCAGACACACTGACTAAATTATAAGGGCAGAAGCCACCTCGATGATCCCTGTATGCAACACATGCTTTTGATGAGTAGTTATGTGAATGAGTGAACAGATTTACAATCTTTGTAAATGGATGAGGAAATTGGATCTTTAAGTGGTTTTGATGATCAATTTTTGACAGTTTAGCCAGGAGATTATTGCTTTATCCTCAGAATCAGCTAGTCATGCTTAATCACAACAAATATGAAATGTGGGCCCTGAACAGGATTTAAAAGACCTGTACAGAATTTTCTGGCTTTAAAGTGGCTAGTTCTGCCCATCCAGACTTCCTCTACTGATAGACTGATTCATCTTTAAATAAGTATGACTTCCATTGCAGGTGCTTATAAAAGAATTCAACATGGCAGGTGTCTTGCTAGGCCCTAGAGAAATAGAGCTGAGTCAGTAAAGACCCTTGCAATCAACAGCTCCAAGGTAGAAGAGAAAACCAACAACGACAATACACTGTCTTGAGTGCTAGAAGAGAGAGAACTAATTTTCCAGCACATACCTTAGAATTCATGTATGTAATCATATAATGAGACTATGGTAATTCCCTGAAAAGGATTGGCCTCTACCTTCTTTAGCTAATGAACCCAACCTCTTGGTTGCTTGCTTTGTTTCCTGGTTCTCTTTCTTTAAGGACACACACAGACGATCTTGGCTCCATTTTTGGTGCTTGATCCCACACTGGAGGCAGTACCAGGCATGGCAAAGAGAATCCAATAGCTTAGAGCTCTCAGGCAGCCCACACACGCAGGGAAAAATGACCAGTTATATACTTACTTTACAGTTTCCTTAAGATAAACAGCACAATGCAAGTGGATAGCACTTTAAATGTCTGGGGCACAATGTGGTGGGTCAGCAAGCTGGTGGCGGAACATTAGTGACAAATGCAGCCTCGCCTTTGTTCCCCACAAAGCCCTTTCCTGTGCGCACTCAGTGACACTGAGTAAGTCACTGTGTCTCTGGACCTTGCTTTCCTTATCTGGAAAATAAGGGGTTTGGACTCTGTTATCTATAGGACCTCCCAGCTTTACATGCTTGATAAAAAAAAAAAAAGCCCTGTATCTACCCTATGACATCATGTATGGATCCTGTTGGGACACCTCTCCCTTCCCTCAGCTCTGGGTAACCTGTGGCGTTATGCCATTCAAATATAGGGATATGAAATACAAAAGATTAAAAACTATTTTTTCTACAGTAGGCTAAGAGGAACTTTGAATCTGAAATTAAACAGGACATGGTTCTGTATTATGTGGAAAGGTGGAAACAAAGAGATAGCCAGCAGGGAGCAAAGCACCAGAGGCTTTTGATACCTCCTGGACTGGCCCTGGTGGTCAAAATAAATGTCCTTTCATCATTTCCATTACAGTGTGTTTGGTCATTGACCAGACATGTACGGAATGCTTACTGTTGCTGTAGGTCAGGCCCTAAAAATATTGAGGGAAAAGCAAATAGAAAATTCCATTATTTTGCCAGAGTACAATTCAATTGAAAACCATTTTAGGATTCATGGAGATTAAGCGACTTCCAAAAAATCATAAACAATTAAACTTTTATAATAAATGTTGAAGGATTACAGCTGCATATTAAAATTTCTATGCATATTTGTTAGGAAGTTCAGAAATAATGAAAGCAGAAAGTACTGTTTTGAAAATGCCAATTTTTTTTAGTAAAAATGGTTTTCTGTCTTTAGGAAAAGTGTAATACTGGTGTTTTAGATAAAGTGTTGTGTTTGGGCTGACATAGTGCTAGATAATTAGGAAAAATGCTTCAAACCCATTTAATACAAAAAAAATGTAGTCATTTGACATTATTATTATTAAAAAGATAACTAGGATTTTCTAAAAAGACTATGGAAAATAGGCTTGAAGATAAGTTTATTTTGCTATGAAATTTTTTTAAATCCATGCATATTTTTCATAAATACATGTTTTCTACAAACCTTTTGAAAACTTCTCTATGTATGAATTTCAAAAATGTTTCACACCAAAGTAAATTTATCTTTCAATCCTATTTTCCAAGAACTTTTGGAAGTATGCTTTATCTATTTGAAACAAAGAATGAGTACAATAAAGCAAGTGTATTTTTGTTTTGTTTTGTTTTCTATTTTGGGACTTAACCTTGGACAGTCCAGGGCCAGACGCAATGCTGTTCACTTCAGACCACACTACATGGGCTACAGAATACTGAACTTCAGGCTTCTAAACACATTGGGGTCCAGCATGGAAAACAGAACGAAGAAAGAGTAGTAGGGCAAAGCAATCTGAAAATAATAAAGAAAGCCGCCAAGGGACAGAATAGGAGTCTCTGGGAGGCAGAAAACCTGATAATGCCAGTGAAGACTACCAGGAAGCGAGGACGGGGTGAGTAATGAGACAAGGAGAAATTGAAGATGTTTATTTTCTAAAGAAGATGATGATACATTTCTGGTTGTTCTCCTGATCATAAGTGAGAAACAGATTCTAGTGAGACTGTCCAAGAATTGTGAACTGTGTAATTGGAAAGGTTGTTACATGAATGTTGAAATTTCCTAATAACTGTGGTCTGAGGATGAGGTATGTATAATTTCTGCTTTTAGGAAACTATCAAACCATTTTGTCAGTTTTCTCTGGGAGATGTGAAAAACACATATATTCTTAATTTCCTGTAGTGGATTTGCTTTGCTTTTCTACACTCTGAGAGCTTTTGTCTTCTAATAAGGAAATTTAAATATTTCTCCCAACTCTGATACGATTGTGGATATGCCTGCTTCATAATTCTTTGGTTGCAAGTAATTCAGAAACCAGCTCTGGTTACTGTGGGCAAAAGGGCGGGGGCCTGAGGACAGAGAACTGATAGAAAGGCTTGAAGAAGGCAGTAGGGTTTAGTTTTCAAAAATACTGCAATAATACTCTCTGTCCCACACACTGCTCTTCAACGTGACTTAGACACTCCCAGCGACAGTCGGGCTTGCTTCTTCCTCATGAATTGGGGTGGACTCGTGACGATGTTAGGCTAAGTCACTTTGCTTCTGAGACTGGGTCACAAAAGCTACTGCAGCTTCTACCCTTTTCTCCTGAGATGTTGGTCCACACCCACATGCCACTCAGACACCGTGCCCTGACAGCCCATGGCAGAAGGAACTGCAGCCCCCAGCCATCAGCCCTGGCTGCACACTTCTCATGGGTGCTTACCTTCACCCTTGCAAGACATGTGAGCGAGCTGTTTTGGAGGTGGGTCCTCCATCCCTAATTGCCTTTCCATGGAGCAAATGAGCCCTCCCCACCGAATGGTGCCCCAGATTGCAGATGCTGCACTAGAGAAGTAATTGGGATGTTTCAAGGAACAGACTTTTGAAGTGACTTATTGCACAGCAGTACAGAGCACGCAGAACCAGACGTGGAACTGAGCAGAAAACACACAGCCTCCTTCACTGAGGACTAGGAAGCAGCAATGGTGTCTTGCAGGTGCCTCATGGGTGGGGCGTGGCCCTGGAATGAATTCACTCGCCATTTTCATTATACTCTTGTTGAGTTCCAGGTTTCAGTGAAAGGGTGAAGGGGCCTTCCACTGCCCCAGTCCCAGACACCCCCTCACTCTTTGGCTACCAATATGTGGAAAACCTGAGTGATAGCCCCAATAACCTGTAATCAAGGGAAGCGGGACAATTAATCAAAGGGAAATATGGATACAGGGAGTCTGTATTTTTTTAATCAGTACTGTGACAAATTATCTCAAACGCAGTGACTTTAAACAACACAGATTTATTACTTTTCTTGTCTGTAGTTCAGACATTCAAAGTGGGTCCCAATGGGCAAAATTCAAGGTGGCAGCAGGACTGCATTCCGTTTGGAGGCTTGAGGAAGAATCTATTTCCTTGCCCTTTACAGCTTCCCATGGTGTACGGAGCCCTTGATATCAAAGCCAGCCATGTTGGACTTCTCTGTGAGCTCTCCACAGCACATCTTCCTCTAACTCCTTTTCTGAAGTCCTCTTTCACTTCTAAGGACACTTGTGATTATGCAGCAACCCAGACTGATCTCCCCATCTCAAATTCCTTGATTTAATTGCATCTGTAAAGTCCCTGTTGCCTTGCGATAACCTGATTGCAGGCTCCAGGGATTGGGAGCTAGATATCTTTGAGGGGCCAATATCCTGCCTACCACCACACACAAAAGCAGAATGGCTGCTGGTAGGTCTCACACCCTAACAGCATATCCTTGACATTCAACAACATGGTTTGTGTTTTTTCTTTTCTTCATTTTTTAAAATTACCTAGTTCCCTTGTTTCACTCAAGAGCTTGTACCTTGAACATTCAATTTATATTCATTTATCTGGTGATTCTCTTTTTTAAAAAAGATTTATTTATTTATTTGAAAGGCTGAGCTACAGAGGAGAGAGAGAGAGAGAGATGAGAGAGAGAGAGAATCTTTCATCCATTGGTTCACTGCCCAAATGGCCACAATGGTCTGAGCCTGGCAGAGTCAGGAGCCAGGAGCTTCTTTGGGGTCTTCCACGTGGATGCAGGGGCCCAAGGACTTGGGCCATCTCTCACTGCTTTCCCAGGTGGGGAAAGCAGGGAGCTGGATTGTAAGTAGAGGTGTTGGGACTTGAAGCGTCGTGCATATGGGATGCCAGCACTGCAGGCCATGGCTTTAACCTGCTGCACCAGAGTACTGGCTCCAGTGATTCTTCTATTTATTATGCATAATTGGCATACTTTTTGTGTGTTGAAAGGTAGTAGCAATAGTTTTATCTTCAGGATATGATCATTTTATTTATAAATTCTGATTATTTGTTTTTATGAATAGCAATAGTGAAGACCTAATTAAAACTTTTAATTAGCTGCAAATAACAGAATATTCAACTAAATGTGGTTCAAATAATGTGAAAAACTTATGTCACACGAAAGGAAATTCAAAGTTGGGTTGTTTCTGGGTTGATTTAGTAGTTCAATGATGTTATGAAGGACTCATGTACTTTTTTTTCTTTTTTGCAAGATGTATTTATTTATTTGAAAGTCAGAGTTACACAGAGAGAGAAGGAGAGTCGGGGGGAGGGGGGTCTTCCACTCGCTGGTTCACTCCCTAATTGGCTGCAATGGCCGGCTGGAGCTGAGCCGATCCAGAGCCAGGAGCTTCTTCCCAGTCTCCCATATGGGTGCAGGGGCCCAAGGATTTGGGCAATCTTCTACTGCTTTCCCAGGCCATACCAGAGAGCGGGATCAGAAGTGGAGCAGCCGGGACTTGAACTGGCAACCATATGGGATGCCAGCACTGCAGGCAGTGGCTTTACCTGCTGTGCCACAGTGCCGGCCCCTCATGTACTTTCCTTCCTTTTGCTTTTTTTTTTCCCTTCAAAATCTTCTTGTCCTGGTAGGAAGACAGCTGCTATAGCTCAAGCTATTATATACAGACAGAGTCCTGTCTGAAAACAGTGTATTAGCTCTTACTGAACAGCCAATCAAGTGGCATAAAACAACAGTAAGTTCTTATCTCGCCTGTTTTCTGTGGCCTGAGGATTTGGGAGCAGCCTGGTTGGGTGGCTCCAGCTCAGGATGTCTCCTGTGGTCACGTCAGTGACAGCTGGCTCTGTAGCCATCCAAAGGCTTGCTTGGAGCTAGAGGATTCATTTCAAGGGGACTCACTCACATGGCTGGGAGCCGCATGCGTATCTATACGACGTATTGGCTGGCTTCTCCTAGAGTATTGGTTCTCACTAGGGGTGATTTTATCCCTAAGGAGACATTTAGCAATGTCTGGTGACACTTTGGGTTGTCATAACTGGGAAAGTGCTATCTGGTGGCATTTAGTGGATAGGGGCCAGGGACACTGTTAAACATCCTACTTTGCACAGAAGAACTCCCCCAAATACTATCAGGCCTAAGATGTCGGGGTGTCCTAAAATAGTGCTAAGGTTGAGAAGCCCCGTTTCAGAGCAAGTGAAGCTGGAGAGCAAGGTCAGCGCTGAGAGGCTGTTTATTACCCAGCTGTGGCGTCTCTGTGTTCCGTGTTGGCGGGATCTAGGATGTGAATGTCGGGAGCGAGGCTCCCTGGCAGCCATCTTGGGGTCAGCTACCATATGTAGGAAGTTTCTCCTGAGCCACTTCTTTCCTCTTCCCTCTTGTCCCTCTCCCTCTCCTGTCTTTTCCCTATTTTCAATTTTCAAAGAAGAAAAACATTCTGATAGCCCCGGACAGACTTCCTTTCGCTCCCAGTCAGTATTGCACGGTATGCCTATGTCTAAACCACTCACTACGAGACCACTTAACATGCACCTTGTCCTTGGAGAATGGGGAGAGCCTATATGCTTTTATAACACACAGATGGTAAATTCTAAAAAGCAGGCTTGGGGCTGGTGCTGTGGCACAGCAGGTGAAGCCGCCGCCTGCAGTGCCGGCATCCCATATGCGTGCCAGTTCAAGTCCCAGCTGCTCTACTTCCAATCTAGCTCTCTGCAATGGCCTAGGAAAGCAATAGAAGACAGCCCAAGTCCTTGGGCCCCTGCACCCACGTGGGAGACCTGGAGGAAGCTCCTGGCTCCTGGTTCCTGGCTTCTGATCAGTGCAGCTCCGGCCATTGTGGCCAACTGGGGAGTGAACCATTGGATGGAAGACCTCTCTCTCTCTCTCTCTCTCTCTCTCTCTGCCTCTCCTCTCTCTGTGTAACTCTTTCAAATAAATAAATCTTTTTTAAAAAATGGCAGTCCAGTGTAGGACAGTGCCTTCTCAGGTGGTGGCTTAACCTGCTGTCCCATAATTTTAGCCCTGCAGTACGATTTCCAATAATAATTTTGGAGATGATCCACTATCTGAATCTTTATTTGTCTGAAGACATCTGTCTTTATTTTGTTCTCTCTTAAATGTTAATTTAGTTGGGCAGAGAATTCTTAGTTAAAAAATTTCCAATTCCTTCCATTGTCTAGTAGCATCCATTGCTGCTGTTGAGAAGTAGGTAATCTAGTTAGAATTTCCTTTTTATCTTTGATGCTCTGGAATTCCATCGTGATGTGTTCAAGGTGGTATTCTTACTTTTGACTTATGCATTTGGCTTAGAACTAAATGAGAGCTTTTAACTTGAAACTATTGGAACATTTTAAAATAATTTGTTGACAGTTCCTTCTGTCTACTCTCTAGAATGATCCTTTAATAGATGAGTGTTGAAACTTCTGAGTTTATGTTCCATGTTACTTAAATTTTCTCTTGTTTTACCCTTTCTGCTGCAATCTGGGAGAAAGCTGGACCCAATCTCCTATCTCACTAATTCACCCTTCGGTTCAACCTGCGTCTGTTTAGCATGGAGACTAAGTCTGGGTTTAAACTCTGTTTCAGCTACTTAGTACTTTCTTACTTGGGTAAGTAATTAATTTTTCTTTAGTCTACTCACCTGTGTAATGGATAAGCTAACATTGCTTACTTTATAAGATTATAAAGATTAAATATGTAAATACACAGATAATATCCTAGTCCACTCATGGTACTATACCAATATACCTTAGGCTGGGTTTTTATAAACAGTGTGTATTTATTTATCTATTTATTTTTATTTCCTCACTCCCGATGCCCCAGCACGTTGTGACTGCCATATTACTCTTCACTTTAGCATTCAGCTTTTCCCAATTTCACATAAAAGTGAGATCAAGCAATATTTGTCTTTCTGTGCCTGGCTTATTTCACTTAATATGATGTCCTCTATTGTATGGTCTTATTTTTTGGGTGGAATAGTATTCTTTTTTGGGTGGTCATCTCTTTTGGGTTGGATAGTATTACACTGTGTATGTGTATTGTATTTTCTTTATTTTTATGTTGAAGGCCACTGAGGTTAGGGTCCATATCTTGACTGTTGTGAATAATATAGTGCAAGGAATATTAGAATGCAGATATCTCCTTGACATACTAATTTTATATCTTTGGAATAGATACTCAGAATTGGGGTTTCTGATCTGTGGTAATTTTATTTTTAAAGAAATCTCCATATTCTTATTCCATACGTGTTGGTTTACATTCCCACCAACATGTACAAAGGTTTCCTTTTCTCTAAATCTTTGTCAACATGTGTTGTCTTTGGCATTTAAAAAAAAATTTTTTTTGTTTATTTGAAAGGCAGAGTTACAGAGAGGCAGAGGCAGAGAGAGAGGTCTTCCATCTGCTATTTCACCCCCCAGATGGCCTCAATGGCTGATCTGAAGCCAGGAGCTTCTCCCAGGTCTCCCACGCAGGTGCAGGGGCCCAAGGACTTGGGCCACCTTCTACTGCCTTCCAGGCCATAGCAGAGAGCTGGATCGGAAGTATAGCAGAGGGATTTGAACTGGCATCCATATGGGATGCCGGCACTTCAGGTGGCATCTTTACCTACTACACCACAGTGCCGACCCCATCTTTTGTCATTTTTATAATAGCCATTCTAACAGATGTGAAGTAATATCTGATTGTGATTTTGATTTGCATTCTCTTGATGATTCATTATAATAAGCATGTTTTCATATATTTATTGACAATTTTATGTTTTATTTGAGAACTGTCTATTCATATCCTTTGCTCATTAAAAATTCTTACATGTATTTTCAACTGACATGTAGTAACTATACATACTTATGGTGTACAGGGTAGAATGTCAACACATGTACACAGTATGTCATGAACAGATCAGGGTAATTGGCATATCACTATCACCTCAGACATTTATCTTTTCTCTGTGTTAACATTCAAAATTCAATTAGCTATTCTGAAGTATTCTTGGTAGGTATTTGGCATAGTGGCTGAGATATCACATGGGTTGCCCCACCCCATAGCAGAGTGTCTGGGTTCAAGTCCTAGCTCTGCTTCTGATTGCAGCTTCCTGCTAATGCACACCCTGGGGAACAGTGGGTAATGGCTTGAGAACTTGGGTCTCTTATACCCACAAAGACCTGGATTGAGTTTGGGTACCTAGCTTCAGCCTGGCCCAACTCTGGTTTTCATGAGCATTTGGGAGAGTGAATGAGCAGATGGAAGATCTCTCTTTCAAATAAAATTAAAGTAAATAAATTTAAATTAAAAAAATAGATTATTTTCAGTCATAGTTATACTATTGTGCTGTAGAATATTAGAAGTTATTCCTGGGGTAGGCATTTATCCTTGTTGCTAAGATGCTTACATCCTGTATCAGAGTACATGAATTTCATGCCTGGCTCTGGTTCCTGATTCCAGTTTCCTGCTAACGCAGACTCTGGCAGGAACTGATGATGGCTCAAGTAATTGGGTTCCTGCCATTCATGTGGGAGGCCTGGATTGAATTCCTGGCTGCCAGATTTGGACCTGGCCCAATCCTAGCCATTGTAAGCATTTGGGGAGTAAACAGGTAGAGTGGAACTCTGTCTTTCTCTCTTTGCCTCAGAAAGGAAGGAAGGATGGGAGGGGGGTTTTCATCCTATCCAACTCATTAACCATCCTCTCTCTATTCCTCCCTTCTCTAAACTCTTCCCAGGCTCTGGTAACCATTATTCCAATCTCTACTTCTTTGATATCAATTTTAGCTTCCACACATAAGTGACAACATGTGATATTTCTCTTTCTGCGCCTGACTTATTTCACTTAAGATAATGTCTCCAAGTTTTATCCATATGGCTCCAAATGACAGAATTTCATTATTTATTTATGACCGAATAATATTCTATTGTGTGTGTGTGTAAAATATTTTCTTTGCCCGTTATCTATTGGCAGACACCTAGGATGATTCTATCTCTTGGCTATGGTGGAAGACACGAGTGCAGATGTCCCCTCAACATACTGACTCTAATTTCTTTGGATATAGACTCAGTACTTTGGGTCGCTAGATCTCATGCAAGTTGTGTTTCCAATTTCTTGAGAAACCTCCACAGTGTTTTCCACAATGGCTATACTGTTTTATATTCTCCCCAACACTGTATAAGAGTTTTCTTTTCTCTGCATCCTTGACAGCATTTGTTATACATTTTTTGCGTTTTTAATAAGATTCATTCTATCTGGGTAAGACTTCTCACTGTAGTCTTGACTTGCATGACCCTGATGATTAGTGATGCTGAGCATTTTTTCATATAGCTGCACACATTCTTTTGAGAAATGTCTATCCAGCAAATTCATCTGCTTTTAAGCTGGATTCTTTGGTTGGTTTTGTTTTCAGTTGAGCTATTTGAGTTATATCCACTTTTCTTGCCTATAGTTTTGAGATCGTATGCAAAAGAAATCTTTGCCAAGACCAATGTCATGAAGTATTTCCCTTATAGTTTCCTCTAGTAGTTTGAAAGTTTTGAGTTTTAGGTTTAAGGCTTTGGTTCATTTTCGGTTGATTTTTGTATATGTGAGAGATAAGTATGTATATGTGAGAGATAGTTTCATTCTTCTGTATATAGATACACATTTTCTCACCCTTTATTGAAGAACCTTTCCTTTCTCATTTATGTACATATATATGTAGATATTTACACGTACATATACTTGCTGTCTTCATCAAAAGCTAATTGCCTGCAACTATCTGGATTTGTTTCTAGGGTTCTTTGTTCTGTTCTGTTGGTCTATGTTTTTGTTTTTATGCTAGCTTTGCTTGTTTTTAAATCAGGTTATATGTTTCTTACTATTTTGTTGTTTGAGTTCCCCATATATTTGGGGTGTGAGCCCTTCACCAGATGTGTGGTTGGCAGTTATTGTCTCCCATTCTTCAGGCTGCTCTGTTGATTGTTTCCTTGGATGTACAGAAACTTGTTAGTTTGATAAAATCCCATTTGTCTGTTTCTGCTTTTGTTAACTATGATTTTAGGGTCATATACAAGAAAAAAAAATCATTTCCCAAATCAATGTTAGGATGTTTCCTCTGTTTCCTTCTAATAGTTTTTCAGTTTCAGGTCTTATGTTTAAGTCTTTAATATGTTTTAAGTCGCTTTTTGTATCTGATGTGGGATAAGGCTCTAATTTCATCCTTCTGCATGTGAATATCGAGTTGTCTCCACAGGATTTATTGAAGTGATTGTCCTTCCTCATGGTATGTTCCTACCACCTTTGTTTAAAATCAATTGTCCGTAAATGCACGAATTCATTTCTGGGCTCTCTGTCCTGTTCCATTGGTTCACGTGTCTATCTCGATGCCAGTACCGTGTGCTTTGAGTATGATCCTCTGTAGCATGTTAGGTGTTGGGTAGTGTGATGCCTCTGGCTTTGTCCTTTGTGCTGAAGGTTAGTTTTGCTAGTTGTGCTTCCATACACATTTTTGAATTTTTTTATTTCTGTGAAAAAAAAATTTTTTTTTTTTTGACAGGCAGAGTGGACAGTGAGAGAGAGAGAGAGACAGAGAGAAAGGTCTTCCTTTGCCATTGCTTCACCCTCCAATGGCTGCTGCGGCTGGCGCATCGCGCTGATCCAAAGCCAGGAGCCAGGTGCTTCTCCTGGTCTCCCATGGGGTGCAGGGCCCAAGCACTTGGGCCATCCTCCACTGCACTCCCAGGCCACAGCAGAGAGCTGGCCTGGAAGAGGGGCAACCGGGACAGAATCCGGTGCCCCAACCGGGACTAGAACCCAGTGTACTGGCACCGCAGGCGGAGGATTAGCTTATTGAGCTGTGGCGCCGGCGAAAAATGTTGTTGAAACAACAGAAACTCACTGCTCAGGGTTCTAGAGGCTGGAAAGACCAAGATCAAGGCACAGGAGTAGGTGTCTGGCCTTTGCAGTTTAGATTCCTGCATCCCGTATCAGACCATCTGATCTGATACCCAGCGCTGGCTCCTGAATTCAGCTTCCTCCTAATGCAGAATGTGCCAGGCAGCAGTGACAGGTCAAGGTCTGGGTTCATGCCATCCATGTGGGACACTTGGATTGAGTTTCCATCTCCTTGCATTGCCCTAGTCCAGCTCCTGCTGGTGCAGGTATTTGAAAAATGGACCATTGGATAGGAGTGTGACTCTTTCTGCCTCTCAAATTTAAAAAAACAACAACAACAAAACACAAAAAAACACAAGGCACCACCAGAGTTGGTGCCTGATGAGGGTCCGTTTGTCGTGAAAGGTATCTTCGCTGTGTCATGTGGGAGGTGGACAAACAACCTTCTTAGAGGCTCCTCTTCTTCCTTCTCCCATTCTTCCTTTTCAAAGATTTATTTATTTGAAAGGCAGAGTTATGCAGAGAAAGGGAGAAACACACACACACATACACACAGACAGAGACAGAGAGAAACAGATCTGCTACCCACGAATTCATTCCCCAACTGGTCACAACAGCCGGGGCTGGGGTAGGGCTAGGCTGAAGCCAGCAGCCAGGAGCTTCGTCCAGGTCTCCCAGGTGGGTGGCAGGAGTGCTTGGGCCATCTTCTGCTGCTTCCCGGGTGCATCAGCACAGAAGTGGACTGGAACTGGAGCAGCTGGAACTTGAACAGGATACTGGCGTTGCAGATGGTAGCTTCACCAAAGGCGCCACAAGGCTGGCCCCTCTAAAGGCTCTATTGTGAGGGCATCCATTCCACTCCTGTGGGTGAAGCGAACGTGTCCCATTTTTCACCACCGTCAACACGGGGCTCAGCTTCCAATGGATGATTTCGCGCACAAACATACAGAACACAGCAAATGCCTAGAAGAGTATCTGCAGCACAGCATTTATTTATTTGTTTTTTATTCTGATAATGATATTCTTAATTAGTTCTCCAGCTGGTTTATTTTTGTAATGACTTGGTTGTTTTATGAATGCAGGCTCCTTTGCTATCTCTTTGAGGATTAAAAAATACATTATGAAGCTCCACTTTGCTCTATTAATAATAAGCTTTTCCCCTCCGATTTGGAACAAGACAAGGATGTCCACTTTCACCACTCTGTTCAATACAGTACTGGAAGTTTTAGTGAGAGCAATTAGGGAGGAGAAAGAAAGAAAGAAAGGGCACTGAGATTGGAACAAAAGTCAAATTATCCATGTTTGCATATGACATGATGTTGTATGTGGAAAAACCAAAACACACCACCCAAAAGCTGTTAGAATTGACAAAACAATTCAGTGAAGTTGTAGGTTACAAAATAAACATACAAAAAACCTGCAGCTTTTTGTATGCTACTGGTGAACTCATAGAGAAAGAAATCCCATTAGTAATAGCCAAACACACACACAAATCAAATATTTAGGAATAAATTTACCCAAAGAAGTGAAAGGTCTCTGCAATGAAAATTATCAAACATTGGTGAAAGACATCATCAAGGACATACAAAAAAATGGAAGAATGATAAATGTAGGCATCGATCCTGCATGCTGGGTGAAGCTGGGGCCTCTCTTACACAGTAATAGAGTTCCATAATCAGTTGGCGATTCTGGATTGCCTGCTCTTTAGTGCTTGGAACTCTCATTTGCCTATGGGGCCAGTTCTAATTATGACTGCTTGCTTTGCTGACTGCGGTGGGAAGGGGCCAGGACGGGTCTTGGTGCAGGGCAGGACTCCCTGTGTGTGTAGTCCCAGTCCTCCTGGTGAGCAGCTCCTTGTGGTCCCATCCTGATTCCTTGGCCCAAGCACCTATGCTCACAGAGTGTGTGCTGGGGTTGTGGGTTGTCATGTTCGCCAGCTCAGTCTCATTACCTCGTTTAATTTTTTTTTTTTTGGTAGCAGGTATTGCTGTGTGTATAAAATAATCACAGGAACTGATTATTTATTTGCAAACTTACTGTTTGTCTCAGCAAACGCAAGGACTTTGTGCTAACAAGCCTTTATCTCCAGGGCCTAGTATTGAGTCTTGCCCAGGATAAGCAGCCAATATATTTGTGAAATGAATGAATGAATGAATGCCTTTCTTTGGTTGTTCCCTATAATAAATGTGCCTTCTCCTTATGGCCATGGCCTTGGAGTCTGAAGCTGCTTAAACTTTCACCCCTTAGAGTTCTGGTTTGTGGCTCAACTGGCAAACCAGTCCTGCCTGCTTTATGTAATCTAGGAAGTTATCTGAATCTCTGGCCCATTGATGTTGCTTTTTTTTTTTAGGGCTCTAATGAATATTTTAAAAAATTGAGTACTATGCAGAGATTTGTAGTGACAGAGATAAGGGGAGTGTGCATTTTGAAGCTCCACAAGCAGTGTTTCTGCTTTCCAGAGTGATTTTAGTTAGTATACAGATTTGACATTAAATAATATTGAATTGAATGGGAACATAATTCTTTTTAGCATTTTTAATAAATATTTTATAAGACAAAAATTTTCAAGTATACAGATAGAAAACAATGTAAAGGATCTTCATTATTAACCACCCTGATTTAATAATTCCCAATATTTAGCAATATGAGCATTTAAAAAAATGTGGTACCATTGTTGGAGCCCCCTTCTCCTCCATCTCCTTGGCTACTACACAGAGGCCGATCTACGGGCTTCCTGCTCCTGTCTGTGCTTCCCATAGTTTATTAGAGAGTTGGGCAGACCTAGGCAGCACATTGTATTGTTCTTCAGGCTTTCAAACTGCACACCAATAGTGCCATTTCTCCCAGTTCTTCAGACTGTGCCAACAATAAAATCTCACCTTGGTCAAGTTGTTGAAGCCTTTCCTGACATTTGCTGTTCTTTTATGTATTTTTTTTTAATTGTAGATCATAAATTTTTATTTATTTAAAAAGCAGAGAGGTGGAGAGAGACAGAGATTTCTTATTTGCAGGTTCATTCTCCATAGGCCAGCCACCAGAGAAGGGTCCTGCCAAACCAGTAGCTGGGAACTCAATCCTGTTTTCCAGTGTGGGTGGCAGGGATTCAACCAGTTGGGCCACCACCTGCTGCCTCCCAAGGTGTACGTTAGCAGGCAGTTGCAATGACCAGAGCTGGGACTTGAACCCAGGCCCCTCCATGTGGGATGTGAATACCCCAAATGGCAGCTTAACTGTTAGGCCAAATGCCTGTATCTTGCTATTCTCCCTTTTAAGAGGCTAAGCACAGGACCCAGGCTAGAAATCTGATTTGGACAATGGTAGCTAGCTAGAATTTAATAACACTGCTTTATTACCATTGTATTTCTTTTAGTAGCCTCTTTCCTTTTTACTTTGAAGCAAGTAATGCTAGCTTTCCATTGCAGTAGTAATTTGCTTTTTCTTAAATTAAATGTAACAACAAGAGAAAATGTGTTGATTTAAAGAAAAAAATGTTAACCAAGTAGTAATAGTACAGGCAGTACATGGACAAGGGAAAAATTAACAAGTTTGCACTGAAACATTTGAAACTTGATACTCACTTGACCTAAGGCAAAAGTTGAAGTTCATGGTCTTGCAAGCTGTTGTCTGGGATAACCTCTGCCGCCTTCTCCAGTGGGAACAGTCCCCCTCGTTACTTCAGCCCCAGCTGCCTGGGTCTTCTCCTCCTCCCCTTCCCTTTCCAGCTGGAGTTCTTGGCTATTGCAATCCTTCCTTTTACTGTACTTCCGGTGGCCAGCCCTCCCGCCTTCCCCTGGCTCTCTGCTGCTCTCCCAAGCATTGCTCTGCGTGGTCCCTATCACGGACCTGCATCTGCAATTTTCTAACCTAATTCTAAACCCAAGGGGTAGAATTGGATGCCAGTGTCATGGCCCTCTCCTGGCCTGAACAGCTTGCTGTCATCACAAGACTCCATCTGTTTGTGATATTTCAGATAAAATCTGGGCTATAAAGTAAAGATTTTCTATGGGAAAAAAATGTAGGTTTTCATATGTCTGAAGTTACAAACCGTAGTTGTTTATAAATATCAGTACTTGATCTGCTTTTCCTTCACCATTAAGACAATACATTAATCTGTTACCTAGCTGGAGTGTAAGAAAAGCAGGAATAGAAGGAAAAACAAGGGCGATGATGGGCAATGACAGTATTTTTATGTCATCTTGACATCAGTTGGTGGCTTAGCGCACTGTCGTTTAGTGCATGGAACTAGATGATTTTATTAGGAAATGAGAAGTAAAATGTTTGTAATATAGCAGGTTTAAACGTTTGACGTATACGTTAAAGGCCAAAGCACCCAAACCGTTGCGATATTGAGTCGATTTTCAGGTTTCAGGGTGTATGATCCACAAGGCACTTCATAAGCACAGTATTATGAACACACACAGTGAAGCGTACACCGATTGTTGTTTCCAAGTCCTCTGATGCATGCAGGCAGGCGAGATGCACTAGCTGCACTGGTTTGCTTTCATTCATTCATTTTCATTCATTCATTCATTCTGAGGCTGATATTCACACTACATGACTTAGAAAGGCTCAGCGCACTTGGCCAGAAGCGAATTCCTGCCTTAACAGAGGGGCTAGGAAGGCTCGCTCGAGACGCCTCTGCTGTATTTAAAAGGGGCGGGGGAGAGCAGGTCAGTTTTCAACGATTTCTTGCGATGCATTTCCCGTGGCTCGGGCCGGAGAGGAAGGCTGCGCGGCGAGGGAGGCGATTTGGCACTCCCGATGACAGAATGTCACATTCGCCACCGTAAACATCCCACCTCTGAACGAGAAAGTGGGTGCGGTGAAAGCGCGCTCGCCCGCCCATCTGGCATCTCATCCGCGGGTCAAACTTTCGCCATTCACCGGGGTGGATCCCCGCGGAAACGCAGCGGAGAAGAGAAACGCCGTGGCCGCGGGCAGCGAGCTTGGCTTAAGCAGCGTTGGCTTTGGAGTTACCTGATGGCTTCGAAGCTACTGAGCCCGGAGAACGAGCTTCTACGTTCCGATTCGTGGGGAACTGCGGCATGAGCTGGTCCTGGGTGTGGCGATCCGAAAGGGAGCTCTGATTCCCTAGCTTTCCCGCTTCTCGCAGCAGAGGGACCGGCAACTTGGGACCGGCGTGGTCCGACATATCGGTTGTTGCGGGTGGACCCGACCCCCAGCCGCTGCAGATTGCAGAAGCGCCAGGCCGGACGCGCTGTGCGTGCGCGCTTCTCCCGGGCTCGTTCCACGCCTGGAGGCGGATCCCCTTCTCGGCACACAAGTCCTTATATGCACCGGTTGCACCAGCCCGCCTTACTCGAGCCCCACAAATAATTAATGGGGGAGGGAGGGCGTCGCTTTTTTTTTTCCCCCTTTCTGGTTCCCCCCTCCCCCCCCAAGCTCCAGAGCATTTGAATCCCACCGAGAAAACCCAAGAGGCGAGGAAAAGGGCCATTTTGCTGCAATGCCCGAGTTGGACACACAAAAATAGAGCTTGAGCCCCCGCGATAAGCCCGGCAAGGGTCAGGGACTGCCCGGCCGATCCACCCCGATTAGCCCGCAGGAGCCTGGGCGGGAGGGTGCGCGCCCCTCCCCCATCCACACTGGTGCTGAGGGACCGGGTCAGGAAGCGCGGCCTCTCCCCAGTCGGAGACCACGCCTCCTCCGCCTCCCCCCTTTACTCCTCCCAGGAAGCGGTGATAGACAGTTCTGTGTGGTTCTCCACCCCCACCCCCCAGCTGAGTGGAGGAGTTGATGTGTCTCATTATAACAGCCAATGCAGCCGCCATCCACGCACAAGCAAAGAAGCATGTCCCATTTAAATACACCCACGCAGCTCCAGCGCCCTTAGCCGATCGGGGCGCGCAGCCCACACGCACCGCGGCTCCGGGCTTGGAGATCCGCGCAGGTTGGGCTCCCGGACCCGGCGGACCGGCGCACGGAGGCTCGAGATCGGGCGCTGAGGGGCCGGGGTGGGCGGGGGAGGCTGGGCCCGGGGCCTCTGGCTCGACACCCGCAGGAGGACGCGAGTGAAACAGACCAAGGTGGAATTTCCAAGGGAGAAGCTTTGGGGTGGCTTTGGTCCATTTCTCGGGCGAAGAAGTAGACATGGCGAGCGACTCCCCGGCTCGCAGCCTGGATGAAATCGATCTCTCGGCTCTGAGGGTGAGCAGAACGCGTTTTTCACATTTCTTCCCAGGGGTTTGGGTCCGGGGGGCGGGGTTGGGGTGGGTGGGTGGGGGAGAATGGGGTCGGTGTGTGGTCTGGGGGCTGACGGGCAGCTGCGGGAGAATGCGACGGGGACGACCCCGGATTCGCACTTGGATTCGGGGTTGCCGAGGCGCTCCGGGCTGAGCCTCTATGGCGAGGGTTGTGCGGAACGTGTCCCCCCCGCCGTTGGCTGTGGCCGACGCTCCCCGAAACAGCTCGTGGAGCTTATGGCAGTTTCATCTTAGAGCAGTGTAAGAGCATTAGAACGCGAGCCTCTGTGTGTGTGTGTGCGCGCGCGTGTGTGTGCGTGTGTGAGCGCGCGCGCGCGTGTGTGCACGCTCCGGGCGGTCGTCTCGTGCCAGGGCGCGGGACCCGACTGTCCCTTGCTGCAGAAACTAGAGCAGCGTGCATACAGGCGCTGGCCCCTCACGATCGCCAGCTACCTGCGAGATGACACAGTGAGCCCGGCCGGCCCGGCGAGGCCGAGCCTGCCAATCCACGGGGGCAGTTATTGCTGTGCGGGTCTCAGAGATGGCAGCGGCCGCCCCTTCCCCCGCCCCCGCCTGGCGCGCCCGGGCTCCGGCTCCGCGCCTCCTTCCACGCCAGCCTGCCACTCACCTTTATTTATGGCTTTAACCCAGCCCTGCCTGTGCTTTCCGACTTTGTGGCTGTGGCATGTCAGCTTTATGGCTGAACTTGGGCAGGTGAAAGGGATGGGTTTGCCGCTGCTCGCAGTCGGACCGGAACTCCCTGGAGTGTGTGTGTTTTCCCCCCGCGTCTGCGGCCGGTCCTTTGTGGACACCTCCCGCCCGCAGCCCGCGGCTTGGCGTTGAACCTCCGCGTGCATTACCTCAGACGCCGTGGCATGCTGTCGACTGAGACATCGCCGATATAGAATCCATTTTGCTGTTGTTTGGAGACCACAGTTCCAGGGCATCCTGGACGCCTCCCCCTCCCCAACCCCCAATCTCAGCACACTCCTGGGGGGGGGGTAGGAGAGTAGAGCTTTCTTCTTGTCATTTTAATTAGATGCTGTGGGCCAGGGAGGGGTGAGGGGTGGTGGGAGGCTGCTGGCAATCGAGGGGGCCTGAGAAGGATTGGACGCCCATTGAAGGTCCGTTTGTTGGTCTTCCGAACCAAAAATACAATTGGAGAAGAATAGCAAGTGCACGTACTTGCGTGGCCGGGTAGGGTCAGGCGTGCAAGTTCACACGCCCTCCTGAGGAACACATTGTTAGGTGGATGCTACATCTCCGGCCAGGTACCCGAATCCCTAGTACGTCGGACTTGGCCTCTTTCAACGTGGGTATTTTTGAGCGCTCCCTCTGCGATCACAGTGGCACTTTGGTCTCCTTGTCCCTCCCTTTCCCCACCTCTTCCCCTCCCCCCCTCCTGTCCCCTGAGTCCCTGAGGTGAGGTTTCAGGGGGAGGCCTTTGGAAGGAATGGGGATGCTCTTGGAAACGGGCTGTAGCAGTAGATAGGCAGCCACAGCTCGGGCATGCATTATTGCACTCAGCTGCCTCTTTGGAGCTGAAAAGCCACAGGCTGGGCTTTCTGCCCCTTGGGCAGTGGGGGTGGGGACCGGGAACCGGGTGGGTGCTTGGACCCGGGCTGTGGCTTCCTGCTTTGTGGACTGTGTGTTCTGTTCGTTTGCCCTACTTTCTGCACTGGGAGTTGCTGCCAGCGAGTTAATCAGGTGGATGAATGAGGAGACCCTGGGAGGGGCCCGCCGCAAAGGAGAAAGGCATCTGAACAATGGGCCAGGCTGAGGAGCCCAAATCTGGACAGTGCTCTCCTAATGGAAAATGCTCTGCTGGGATTTGAAGTTGGGCTCGGATTTGTTTCCTAGTGAAGGTTTTCTGAGATCCTGAGCCCTCCAGCTCGGAGCCTGCGAGCGTGGGAGCCACCATGAGGGCTCCCTGGGGGGCTGACTCGCAGGGCCCCTCACACTCTGGGGAGACCCGTGCAGGTGCAATCTGGCTTCGAAAAGAATTTTGCATGATTTACTGAAATTGCTCTTTGTGGCCTGGACAGCCAGCTTATGCTCTCTGCTTCTGTTTTTCTGCCTGCCGGAGGTATGGAAAGAGGGAGGGGAGCAGCTCGCCACTGGTGACTGGGGAGCTGCTGGCCACAGGAAGTGAATGCGGCACAGGTGGAGACAGTTGCATCCCCAGATGGGGGGGTCTTTGGCCAGCCTTGGGGTGGCTGAGGGGTGCGGGCCAGACTGGTCCAGAGGCTGCAGAGGTCATCGCCACAAATGAGAGTGCAGATCAGCTCTGCCTTCCCAAATTGAGAGAGGTGGGCTCATGGACAGAAGTCTCACTTGCTCCTCTGCTCTTAGGAAAGCCTGCCTGCTGAGCGCTCCCTGGGGAATGCCTGACCCCTGAAATGCAACCAAGGTCAGTGGCTTCTAGGAGAATCTGCTGCAGCTTTACCAGTCCTTGGCTGTTTCTGTGGCTCTTTAATGTACACAATTCAAGGCTGTTTTTATAAACCAGGGCCCAGTGCATTAAAGCAGATCCTGTCTGGAGAGGCCTTTCTCCTTCTCACTTTGGGGGCCTATTGTTCTCAGCCAGTGATCCCAGACTGGACCCAGTCTAAGATTTCCCCAAATAGCAGCAATGCTAATTTAAACCAGAACCACCAGTGACGGTACTGATCGTTTCAATTATACAAGGTTTGGATGGTTTCAAAAAGTGAGAGGAAGCAGGATTTTATTTGGTGAGGAAATAGGTAATCAGAATCCAGTTTATTTAGTCCTGAGTTTTAGAGTGCAAGAAGATAAATGGGATCCTGGGGGTGGGGAGGAGGTGGTTTTGTAGATTAGATCTGGAAGGGGATCATGGAACACCAAGCCACCCCTTTCACTTAACACACAGGAAGCAGAAGCCCAGAGCGGCGAAGTCCATTGCCCAAGGTCACCTGCCAAGAAGGTGGTTGGAGGAAAGAATCTGGGTTTCCTGACTCTTGATCCAGTGCTCTCTTCTCTAAGTCACATTGCCCGTGTCTGACTTAGAAATCAGTAATACCTTTTTTGCCGGAGCACAAACAAACAAACAAACAAAAAATGACAGAGAAGAATAATTTCAGCAAGGTCATGGGATTTTATATATTGAGAGTGGGGCAACTGCTTCATGCAAGTAAGCTCATAAAACTATGGAGTTGTCAGGGACCTCTGGGTTCACTTTGTCCAGCTTCCCTTGAATGCCCCCTTTGCAGGCAGATGGGTGAATCACGGAGGACAGATGGCTGGCCTGCATGGGTAACCTCTTTGGGTAACCCATCTCCATCTGAACCTGTCCCAGGAGATCAGTCTAGACACGCACGCTACTCAGACATCTCTGCATGTGAGGTTTATAGGGTTCTGTGGATGGTTTGTATCATCTATGTGAATGTATGGATGGAAACCCTGTCCATGTGGGTGTATGAAATGTGTATATACATACTTAGGCTACAGCAAACAATTTAGTCATTCAAGTCCAGGCCTTGAGTCATTCTTGTTTCAAGACATCACAATATTAAAAGATGAAACTTGCCACCAGCAGGCCTTATTGCATCTGAGTGAGCTCAGCCCAGAAAGCTTTTTGGAGATTAGCAGATTTCTGAACCTGAGCACCTTGGCTGTCCTTAGCTTGGCCCACAGGGTGAGGCATTCAAGGCCAGGATTTGGCCAACGCTGACCTCATGCTCTGAGCTCCTGCCAGGACTTGCACACACATTTTATTTGAGCAGAATTAGATGACCTACACTTGTCTTTTCCCTTACCAGTCACTCCACTGCGCTCTGCCTCAAAACCCAGACTTGAGGATTGATTTAATCGGGAAGCCTTGCACACCTCTTTTCGTGGATGTGTCATCCTTGGCGTGTGGTCTTCTTTCGGCCTCACCAAACTGTGGGCTTCCTGCTGTAGAGGCCAGGCCCTAATTATCTTTTAGTTCAGAGTCCTCATTAGTTGAATGAGTGAATGAATGCATAACATGTGAATGAACAGAGTGAATGAGCACTGGTTCCTGCTTCTGTGTCCTTGGCTTCTTAGCTCTGGGATTTGGGGTGTGCCATTTAAGCGTTGGGAATGATTACATACAATTAGCCTTCCTTACACACTGGCTGCCAAAATCGAAGTATATACAGAAATGCTTGGAAAATCATAAAGCACTATATAAATATGCTATTCTGTGATTAACTAGCATTTATGGGAAACCCGATTCTATCATTTGGTCCCAGTGATTGCAACTAATAGAAAACTACCCTGGGGAAAAGGTAATAGAAGATCCTGCCTCTTTAATATAGAATTTTTACTTAATATGGGATGGGAGTGTTGCATTTCCATTTTCTAGTTCACTCCCCAAATGTGTGCAATGACTTGGCCTGGGCCAGGAACAATTCAAGAGCTGGGAACTAGATCCAAGTCTCCTATGTGAACATTAGGGATCTGACTTCTTGAATCATCACCTGCTGCCTCCCAGGGTGTGTGCTTAGCAGGAGCCGGAATCAGGGGCCTGAGCCAGTTATTGTGATGGGGGAGTCGAGCATCTCAACTGCTAGGCTAAATGCCTCTCCCTATTTGTCTTTGCAGTAGGCCCTCCACAGACCTTGGCTGCCTTTCCACTTTTCTGTGCCACTGTGATCTTCTGTGTTTCTCTGATGGCCGAGCTGAGCTTTGCTCCAGGATCAGCATTCATTACATATGAGATAAGCTTAGCCAGGAAACTTTTTGAAGATTGTCATGTTTATAAGCCAGTATCAGCTATTAGCATTATTCATTAACACTTTCTATTTTCCTTTTCTTTTGAACTTTTTCTCTTCTTTAATGGATCTCCCGTAATGGTTGATGTTTATTCAAATAGAAGCATATTTAGTGTGCGTATGCCCTTTCACATTTTTTTAGGTGGGCTGAGCACAAATAGTGGGACTATACATAAATAGTCCAGTATTTAAAACTTTCTGGTCAGAATCTAATGGGTCTTTTAAAAAAATCCGAAACATTATTTATCCATTACTCCATACAACTTAATTAAATTTGATATAACATGAAATTTTAGTAAAATCGCAGGAATTGATAACAGAATTCTAAAATGACCATAGCATGGGAGTTTTCTCATTAGATACATTTGTTGTTTTTTGGAGATATTAAGCAGGTGTGTTCTTTGCAATGACATTGCATCATAGTAAGATAGGGTGTACTGCTGGTTATCAGAACATCAGAGAAATATGCATAATCATTTTCGGTATTCATGATTAACAGGAATAATCTTTGGTACAAAAGCTAATATAAGTTATGGTTTGCTGTTTGCATAATTATCTACTTAGGAGGCCACGGAATATTTTGGTGATGAAAGAATTTCCAACACTCTTCATGGAAATATCACAGTTGCCCCCTTGATCTGGAAGGCACTTTGAAATCTTGTAGTTTTGAGTCTTACTAATTGGCCCTTTCTTCTTTCTGTATCTCTGCCCTGGAATTAATTTTATGTGCCCTTCTCGCTTCCACGTCATCCCTTCTTTCTGTGCTGGTGGCTTCAAAGTCCACCCAGCCTGGACCAACTGGGATTGAATCATGGTGGCCGTGTCCATTTCTGGTAGCATTTGGGATAACCCAAGTCTGAAAGATGCATTACTGTCAAATTGATTCTTCCATTTCTGAGGGCTGCTGGGGGGCGAAGGGGGTAGAGTAGCCTTCTGAGAATAGGGCCTGAGTGAGCGGTAAGCAGTGTGCTGAGAATTCTAAGAAAATCCCAACAGCAGTTTTTGAATGAAATGTTTTTCTGCGCATATAAATATAAGGCTCCTTGTGGAGGGAGAGGGAGGACTTAAGTAGAAAATGTTGGATGAATCCTGCTTGTAATTTCTTCTATTTTGGTGGGAAGTTCATTTCCCTCTAGAGAAAGATGATTCTATCTACTCCTTTTTACATACTGGGATTATCTCCATTCGTCTCTAGATGTCCTTAAATGACCAAAACATGTTTTATTTCAGTCCAAATTTAAAGTCTCCCTTTAATATCTCTAGCGTGAATCCCCTTCTCTCTCCCTTCCTCCCTGCGACAGCTGTAGTTACTCTTCCCTGGGCAGTACCTCTCTTAGGTCTCCACCATCAGCCTGCTCCTGCTCCTTATCAGTCTTTCTAGTGGACTGCAGGCCACACTGGTGCTGCTGTAACACAGTTTCCATCTGGTGGTTTCATATAGGGGCCAACTTTCCTCAATATACAGGCCAAAGACTCAATAGTTTAGGCCGGTGTCAAGCCCAGATGTAATTCCACTGGGCCTCCACCAAGCTCTATACCTCTGAGGATCACTCCTCCTAGCCACAGGGAACAACTTCCTTCTAGTGGAGCTCTCAAGAGGGCACCTGACCCTTTCTCCATTCCCACACCTGGGAGCCAACCATGAAGCATCACCCGCCCCCTTTCCCACACTCTTGGCCCACACTTCCTCTTGCAGAGTCTCTCACAAGTGACCTGACAGCCCTTTCCTTGCGTTCAGAGTCTTCTCTCTTGGGTTATATTCACAGCTAGCTTCACGTTGTGTATATTTGGATTTTTTAGGGCTCCCCACCAGTTTTTTTTTTTTTACACAGCAGGTGTTCAATAAAGAAAAATTGATGATATATATGATGCAGAGCTCTTTTAGACAGGTAGAGGGGGTGCTGCATAGAGGGCAGATAGAAACTCCAGAAAGTGGGGGTCAGTGCTGACCATATCGTAATTCCAGGGAATGTGGGTATATTGTATTCCATGTTGCTAGAATTCCAAGGCCACTGTGTGTGTGTGTGTGTGTGTGTGTGTGTGTGTGCATGTGTGCACTTGCAGGATATTGTGATCTAATAGCCTCAATGTTTATTGCTATTGTTTTTTACTAAATAACAGAAGTGCAGAAGGGGTTGTGCTTCTTGGCTTGCTCACTGGAAGATGACATTGGATTTCTGTCTGGATATTGCTGGTGGTGAATGGAGAGAGTGGGAGATGGCGAGGCTGAAGGAAGAGGCTCCAACTAGGATTTAGGTGTCCAGACACATGGTGTTGGTTTTGACACTTCACTCTGGAACCTCCATTCATTCTCATGAAGGATGATCAGTGGTTTGAACTAGAACATGCTGGAAATGACCTTCAACACCGTTGATCCCCTGTGATAAATCCTGACTATGTAAGGGAACTAGAGACAGGACTAAGGGTACTTACATGGGCGTGCATTCTGATTGTAGGTCTTGGAGGCACCAAAGTATTCCAAATTAAGGACCAAATTAAGTGAGCAGGGAGGTGCTGTTCAAAGTAATATCTTCTCTTCAGTTTTAGATGAGTTTTTCCCCCAACCTTCGGGTTCTGATTTATAATTTAAAATGTGGTTTTAGGTTTTGAAGTTGGAACAATTGGATTAAGAGCTGATGGTTACTTGTGCTGGGTCCTACTTTGTGCCATTGCTGCTGGATGGATACCCTGCTATAGAATCTGAAGTAAGGGCTTCCAGGGGCTGGTTTTTAATCAGAGTCATTAGAACCTTGGCAGTGTGGATCAAACTGAAAATTTGTAAACTTTAGCAAGATATGAATATATGCTATTGATATTTATTTGATTAGAGTAGTAGGGAGTACAATTTGGGTGTGGTATAAATGGGGTGTGGTCTAACATGATAGTATTTTGTGAAATGTGATTAACTGTAGGGGTTTCTGCATTGATTCCTCCATTCATTCTTGTAAGGGTTCATCCCTCACATGCTTATTGGATGCTTCTTGTTGCTAAGGCATGGTTTCCACATCATGACCTGATGCAGAAAGTGATCTTACACCTCCCTCCTTGCACTCCAGCCTCAGTGGTCTTTTATGAACACTCAGGCTCCTCCCTGTTAAGTCTCCATGTCAGAAACCCTACCGCCAGATTCTCTCGTGGAGGGCTCCATCTTAGGATTTTGTGAAATGCAGAGCTCAACTCCATTATGCCATGCCACTTAATTGGTCCTGACAACCTGTACATCTTAGTGAATCATTTATTCCCACCAGACAAAAATAGACTTAACAAAGAATGGGTATGAAGATGATTATCAAGTTGCCTGCATGCACAGAACACAAAGACAGTCTGTGGTCTGTTGTGAAGTGGCCAGATCCATTTAATTAGTAGAGGAGGGCACAGTTAGGTTAAGCAGCGTAGATAATTAGCAGTGTTGTAGAGGTAGAAAATAAACAGATAAGATTCTGTATGCAAAGATTGCCCAACTGTAGGAAGTTTGTGTAGGATCCTAACTTGATTGAGGAACCAAGATGACCCTTGTGTCTCCAGGGTCTAGAAGATGCAGACTAAATGGGAGTAAAGAATGCTGAACTGTTAAAACATTGTTGAACTGAAAATCTTTTCTTTTTCTCATTATAAAAGCAGTATGTGGTTATTGCAAAAATTTTTAAAATGGAAAAAAATAAAAAAGAATTCCCAAACCATCCATATTCATGATTCTTTTTAAAAAGATTTATTTAATTATTTGAAAGGCAGAGTGATACACATGCAGAGAGAGAGAGAGAGAGAGAGAGAGAGAGAGAGAGAGAGAGGAGAGAGATGGATAGAGATAGAGACAGAGATAGAGAGAGAGAGATCCATCTTCCATTTTCTGATTTACTCTCCGAATGGTGGCAGATGGCCACAATGGCGGGGCGGGGCCAGGCCTGGGCCGGGCCTAAACCAGAGCCAGGAGCTTCATCTGGGTCTCCCACATGGGTGCCAGGGGCCTAAAAACCTGGATCATATTCTGCCACTTTCCCAGGCTCATTAGTAGGAAGCTGGATTAGAAGTGGAGCAGCTGGAACTCAAACTGGCGTCCATATGGGATGGCGGCACTGCAGGCGGTGGCTTTATCTGCTATGCCACAACACTGGTTCATATTCATGATTTTTATGATAACCGTATATATACTTTGGTATGTGGCTTTGGTAGTTGTTTTTTCTATGTGTCAATAGATAGCTTAAAGAATTAAGATCATATTGTATACATTATCTGCAAACTATTTTTTGAATTTAATAATCAGTCTTCCCATTATTATCAATGTTTTCCTGTGGCATGATTTCAAAATTGTTTAGATGAGGGATTTACAATTTTTGTAAAAGTGGACAATATTGCAAGGCTCATACATTATTGGTGGGAATGTAAAATGATACAGAAATTTTGGAGAACAGTTTTTCAGTCCCTCAACATGGTAAAATAGATATGGTTGTATGTGACCCAGTAATTCTACCTCTAGATATATAGCAAGAGAACCGAAAAAGAACATTCATGCCAAAACTGGTACATGAGTATTTGTAGTAGCCTCCAGGAGGACACAGTCCAAAAGCCCACCACGTGGTCAGGAATGAGTAAATGAAATATAGTACATCCATAAGATAGAAAATGGTTTGGTAATCAGAGGAAGTACAGATATACCTCACATCAAGGATGAACGGTATGCTAAGTGGAAGAAGCCCGACAGCCACAGCCACAGGTTGTGTGATTCCATCAATAGGTAGTGTCCACAACAAGCAAATTGGAGACGGAAGTAGGCTAAGGGCACTGCAAGTGGAGAGTGACTGCTGATGGCCCGACAGAGACTGTGGGGGTGGCCGCACAACTCTGAATATACTGCAGATGCTTTGTGTACTTCAAAAGAGTGCATTGTACAGTCTGAATTAAATCTACATTCAACTGTGTAAAAAAAGTGACTTCCCCTTAACAATGACCCTTTCATGACCAATCTACTTCCCTTTATACTCTTGCCCTTTCCCTCCCCCGTATGAGTATGATTTGGAAGCATTATACCATTTCATATATATATATATATATATATATATATATATATGTCTCAATATACACCTAAGAAATACTTTCTCACAAGTGCTAGAAGCATGCTTACTGAAGTTAATGTGTACTAAAATATTCAATTAGTGTTCCGATTTCTATCACGTTTGTAGACGTGAGGGTCTATCATAATTTCTTTAACCAGTTCCCAGTGATGGAGTTTGAGGTTATTCCCAGCCTTTCAACTCTTCTAAATGGCGCTTCAGTCATATCCTCCTGTGGGAGTGCTTGTGTGCCCTGTTTCCTTAGGAGAACTTCCTCTAAGTGGGATCGAGAGCACGATGAGAGAGAAGGAGTAACTCCCAGCGTTCCACAGCACAGTGAGGTGACAGCAGTTCACAGTGACGAACTATGTGACACGAAGAACTAGAAGACAGGAGTGCACAGGAGCTCCATACACAAGGAAATGATAAGGGGAGGGAAATGCCAACTTCCTTAATTTGATCAGCACATGCTTAATACATGTCTTGAAATATCATGTTCTATTCTACATATGTGTATACTTAGTACATGTTAATCAAAAAATTAAAAATTCAAGTTCATCAAAATGAACAATACATTAATTTGTCCATAAAAATATAATAGCATAGATAACAATAACTAGGTAATTTCTACTTATTTCTTGTGTTATATTTCAAGGTCTTGGAAATATTTAGAGGTTAAAGTTTATTTTTAATTCTTGTATTTCTTTTTTTTTAAAGATTTATTTACTTATTTGAAAGGCAGAGTTATAGAGAGTAGGAGCGGCAGAGGTAGAGAGAGATCTTCCATCTACTGGTTCACTTTCCAGATGGCTGCAATGACCAGGGCTGGTATCCAAGCACCATCCATGTCTCCTACGTGGGTGCAGGGGCGCAAATACTTGGACCATCTTCCATTGCTTTCCCAGGCACATTAGGGAGCTGGACTGGAAGTGGAGCAGTGGTGATTCCAACAAATGCCTTTATGGGATGCTGGTGCCGAAGGCGGCAGTTTAACTTGCTATGCCATAGCATGGTGCCCATTCTTACACTTCTGAGAAAGTGTAAATAATTAGTAATACTGCTTAGTAGTGTATATAAATATAATTGTATACAAATAATAACAAAGATTTATTCAGCTATCTAGGAAAATGTAGATTCTATATGCAAGCAATTTAGAATTTTGAGGAAAATGTACAGAATAAAAGAAGTGGAATTTAGAATGAAAGTGTATGAGTGATCTCTAAGACACTTGACATTGACAGATTACCTTCAAATTTCTTGTAATGTAGGGATGTATCATTTACAGATGAGTACAGAAGGCTTAGAAAATCAATGAATTTACCAAAGAACGTCATTTGATTGAACATTTGACTTAGGGCCCTTGTTATGACATTAGGATGATCTGATGTGCTATCAACTAGACTTCACGGTTTCCTTACAAGACTGGCTTGGGATCTGAGGTCTTCTCTTTGATGAGCTCAGTGGAATTTTAAGAGTTGTTTCAAAGATATTTCTTTCTTGTGATTTTGTTTTCTATAATTTCAGCATAGAAGGTGTTACTTTTTTTTTTCTTGCCTAAAATATAAACTATGGACTATTTTGGCATCAACAGTGATATTCTTTTTCATGTGTGCAATGGATATTTGCAAGGGAAGAGGGATTGATCATCCAGAAAGTATGTTTGGAAGATACGTGGAATCAGTCCCAAAGATTTCCATTTCTTAAGAACTGGAGATCACTGAACTTGTGATTGTTACAGAAAACAAATTGACACGATGAGCCAGAAACTGATGCAGCAGGGGCTGTTCTGAAACCTTTATTTGCCAGATAATTATTAAAATCAAAATTCTGAGTTCCAATTTAAGCTTTGTACAGGGATACAGATCTTTTAAGAGCACAATGGAGGAAATAGAAGGTGAAGCTTGGAACTAAAAGAGCCCTGTGTCTTAGGCCCCAGTCTACTCTCTACCTGGTTTCTAAGTAAGAAACTGACAAGCCCTCCCGCTCTCTGATTGGCAGTCAGGAGGAGACTGATTGCCTCGATTTACTAGACTTTACAACCTAACCCTCCATTTAAAATGCCTATAAATTATTCATGCCTGGGGTGAAAATTGAGAAATTCACAGGGACAAGGTTTCATCATTTTTACCTCTAGGTAGTTTTTTAACCGTCTGTAATCAAATTACAACCGTGTGGTGGGTGGGATAAGTTGTAAGCAATAATTGCAAACTATATTTAAATAATAATAATATTTAGCATTTATAGGCACTTTATATCTTCAAAGTACTTGTAAACATTATCCAATTAAATACTCTCTCTGATTATAATCTGGGTAAAAATGCACTTAAATCCAGAACAAGGTCATGCGGAAAAGAATGCCATTTGAAAGTTAATGCTCCTGTGCTTTAAAAACCTATGCAGTGATGGGACAGATAAGAATTTGAGATCCTGTTGGCTGTGTTTGCATTTTGGTTCAGCTTGATGGTGGGATTGGATTTTACCTGTCAATGCCTCTGCTGGGTTTTGGATCCCTAAGGACTGAATGTGGATCATTACTCAGGTCCTTAGAAATGCTAAAATATAAACAACAAGAATAGGCTTTATAATGGGCTCCCTCCCTACACCTCATGGCCTGGTCTGAAAGAAAATGCTTCTTAGTGAGGGAGATGAAGTGGATTGGTGCAGGGAAGAGTGGCTCCACACTGTGGTTTGGTATTTCTGAGAATCATAGATTAAATTGCACAGTTGGATGTATCACAGAGAAATGCACTGGAGAAATGAAATGTCATTAGATGGACTGTACTGGCAACTGCTTGCTGTTTTGGACATGTGTCTGTGTATCGTCCCCTTGCTCGCATACTCTGAGATGTGGGGCCTACGTGGTGTCACAGCGAGGACCCATGTGGCTTACCCCATAAGTAGCAGTAGGTTCTGCAGCTGACTAATTCTCAGCGCTAGCCTGTGCCTTCTGGTTTCCAATTTCACTCTCTAAATCAGTGATTCTGAGAGGTCCCTGGGCCAGCAGTGTAGGATCATGGTCATCTCTAGATCCTAGTGCTCTGACCTGCTAAGTCGGAAACTCTGGGTGAGGGGCCCAAGCATCCTGTGCATTAAGAAGCACTCCTGGTAATGAAATCGGACATGACCCCCTAAAATCCTGTGTGCCTGCCTACTTCAGTCCAAGGTGCAGATTGGCCTGTCTAAAAGATTTTTTTTTTCTGTGTTCCTTTCATGCTGGCTCATTCATTAACTCAATAAATATTGAGCATCTGCTCTGTTACTGATGCTGAGCTAGATGCTGAATGGAGAAATGTACCTTGAAAAAAATAATCATAAGAATGTTGTACTAGGGGCGGGTACTGTGGTATAGTGGGTAAAGCTGCTGCCTGCAATGCCAGCATCCCCTATGGCCACTGGTTCAAGTCCCGGCTTCTCCACTTTCAATCCAGCTCCTTGCAATTGTGCCTTGGAAAGCAGAGGAAGATGTCCAAGTCCTTGGGCCCCTGCACCCACATGGCAGACCTAGAAGAAGCTCCTGGCTCTCCTGGCTTCAGACTGGCCCAGCTTTGGCCATTTGGGGAGTCAACCAGTGGATGAAGGTCTCCTTTCTCTCTCTCTCTAACTCTGCCTATCAAATAAATAAATACATCTTTAAAAAAAGAGAATGATGTACTAAATACAGATTGCTTTTGGAAAAAAAAACACAGAATATATCCAGAGAAATTTGAGTGTGCCTCAAAAGGTTGTAGGGTAGGAAACTAAGTTGTGGAAGGTGACGGAAACATTTTTTTTCTCCTGAGTGGATGGCCTCAAAAAAATTCACACAGCTTTAGGAATATGGAGCTTAAAAAATCATGCTCATACGATATGTATTTGAATTGTTTGTAATAAAGCTTGAGTTACCTGAAATGGAGACTGTCTACAACTTCCAGTGGGTAATCCCAGACTCTTCTTTGCATCCTGGGTTTTTTGGTGTGTCCTTCTGATGTTAATTTCCTGTTTTCCCCCAGTGGCCTGTAGTGATTCAATTGAAAGCCCCAGGAGGTGTTGCTTCCTGCTTGGAAGATGTAAGAAAGAAGTTATCTGCACCAACTCTTTGAGCCCTGCTTTGGTGGGAAGCCTAAAATCCTTGGGTTGTTTATTTTTGGAGACCTAGGAAATGGAATGAATATTTGGAATCTAGACAGCAGGTTAAAGGATTTCCTTACTGAGAAATCCCACAAAATTTCTTTGTAATAACAACCCATAAACATCTCTTACTTTGCCACAAAAATGTCCCATGTCGCTATTTAATCCACAGTTCTTAGGTGAGTACACTGCTTATATCATGTGTCTACTTACTTGGGGGAATGTTGAGTATGGTTGTCATAGCAACTGTGTGTACAGCTTGCTAATGAGCATGTACAAGAATTCTATTTCATACTCACTGCTGGGGAGAATGCTGTGAAGAGTGAGTTCAAAGATCCCCCATCTTGGCAGACCTATTATAAAAGGAGCAGAAATGGTTAGATCATCATCCTGAGGCTAGATGTACACAGTATTGAGTTAAAGAGGATCAGCTTTTTCTCAGTATTGACAACTGGAGGAGGCAGATCCAGCTTGCAAGGCATTAATGTGTCAGGGAGTGGCTCAGGTATTTTAATGAGGGCTGGGACCGGGAATCCCATTCACAGTTCTGTCTGGGACTGAGTTTCAAGGTTTCTCACTGGTCTGGGTAGCATCACAGGCTCTGTCCAAGGAAGCTGTGAATTGGGAAGGCTGCTTTCCACTGGTGCGATGATTTACACTGCCATTTGTGGGGTCCTCTGAGTTTGGGAGGGCTGCGGTTTTCCAGTTCTATTCTTGCGACTCTCAGAGCGCAGACATTCCGGGTACCAGGGGAGCCCGTGATCCTGGAGCTGATGTCTTGCTAGGAAGGAGCTGGTGAGATCCAAGCCAAGCGTTTGTGTCACAGGACGTGACCCATTGAGGCAGGTTGCCTTTCCTAAAGACCATCCCTCTCCTGCTTTAAACTGGAAGCGCCAGCACCAGTTAGAACTTTCCATGCAAATACACGAAAGCTCTAGAATGCTGTACTGTCCTTGAGCCGCATACCGGGTGCTGCCCGAGGCAGGGATGCCGTGCACACACCCCTTGGTCTGCACAGGATGAAGGTGCTTTGTGAGTATTTTAAAGATGGGACTCGCTCCAGTATTGTAGTCATCATTTCTTGACTATAAACAGCTTTTATTTTGGGAGAACAGATGTGAAAGTGTGCAGTCTACGCATTTTGGGGGAAGGGAAAAGAGGAGCAGAGCAGTGTGTCTTTAACATCATGGCCACCCAATCTGAGTTACTCCTTTGTTTTCCTTCAGAGACTGAAAACTAACAGGGCACATTTCCTGGAACCGGACCAGCCCGGTACTTGAACCTTTCTTTGAGCACACCAGAAACAGTACTGTTGGGTAATAGTACTAGGTCCTCCTAGCTAAGAGTGGGAAGAGCTCTATCCAGGAGCATGACTGTGTGAAGAGAGGAGACGCCCTGTGATACCTAAAGTCAAATCTCAGATCCGAAGCGTGTCTGAGCGGCTTTAAAGCTTTGTGTCCCTTTGGCTTTTCCGAACCAAAGCTCTTCCCAGTTCTCCCACCCATGGCTTGACTCTGCCTTACCTGTTGGTCAGAGGCACCTGGGGTTTTCATAGAGCAGGGACATTCCTGTGACTGTTACATTCTCTGTCCCCTGAGGCCAGTTTTTTCCCCCTTTCCTGGAAGCTGGGTCTCTGTTTTCTGTCTCCTCACCTGACACAATGCACGTTGCAGCAGCTTTAAAGAAATGGCCCTCTGACCACCGTGCTTCCTGCACGATGCCTTCTGTAATTTGCTGCTGGTTTGCAGGATTCACAGTTAGAATGTTGTCCCCATGGAGATGCTGCGTAGTGTGGCAGGCACGTTGTCATTTGTCTTGCTTGGTTTCTTGTTAATTTGACAAATGTTTCAGCCAAGTTGCCTATAACCATGAAGCTTATTTGGTTGTTTGATATTACATTTTGATATCAAATTATTTCAAAGATTTTTTTAATGGATATCTCTGATTTTTTTTGAAAGATTTAAGTGAAATTTGGAATGTCAATACATTCTAAGTCCATATGAACTCCATAATTCGCAGACCTGCTAGTCAAATCTTTATCCAGATTGCTTCATCTGCAATATGTAAATGTGAATCTGAGTTTAAAAATATACCTGGGGGTGTGGGTGAACTGCAGCCTCTATGCAGTCATAGTGCAACTGGAAATGCTTCCAACAGTTTGGTTCTTTCTGAGAAGGATGAACATAGATTTCCTAGCCATTCCACTTCTGAGTGTCTACCCAACAGAAACGAAAGCCTGTGCTCATGCAGCACTCGTACAGGACACTTGTAGCTGCATTAGTCACCATGGCCAAGGAGAGGACAGGGCCCAGGGATCTATCCCCTGGTGGGCAGGGAAGCGTGTGGGGGTTCCATGGTGCAGAATACTATTCAGCAATGAAAAGGAGCAAGGGCTTGATACCTGCTGCAACAGGGGTAGTACCTGTAGTGAGGGGCCTCCAAACTGCCATGCTAGGGAAAGTGAACAGCTCGCACATGGTAGGATTCCATAACTATGGTCTGTGCAGAGGAGCAAACCTATGGAGACAGAGGTAGAGGAACGGTTGGCTAGGACTGGAGATGGGGATGTGGGGTGACTGTGTCCATGTGTTTGTGTTCTTGAGGTGATGGAAGTACTCACAAACTGGGTGGTGGTGACGTGGATTTCATGGTACATAAATTATACCTCCATTGAAATGTTGCCGTACATGTACATGAGGTACCACCTCATGGCTGGACCAGCCCCATGCACCAACGGGCAAAGACTCCAGCCAGGTCACTCTGAGGTGTTTCTAGGAAGTCTTCCCTCTGTAGTACCTGTAGGGAAGGGTCTCTGGTCCCGTTGTCAGCTTTTTACTTACCCCATGCCATCCTGTGTCCTGAAGAGTGGTCATATTCTACAAACATCATCATCATAACTTCCCTCAAGATAAAGGGGCCCACTAGCCGATCCCCTCCAAGAGAAAGGAGGGCTTTGGAGCCTGGACCAGCACAGCTGTGCTTGTCCACACTGTTCCCCACTGCCCGTTCCTCCTGTGGGTCCATGGTTCTCCTCACTCTGTGCTGGTCTGCGTTCTGGTCTCGCTGTCTGGGTCTCTTCTCCAGCCCCTGTCATAACAGGCCATTTGTTAACAGATAATTTGTTTATCTCCCTCCACATGCTGTTCCCTAAGCCTCCTGCCCAGGAGACTGTAAGCTCCTCACAGGCAGGACCTGGGTTTTGTCTATGCTCATAGCTGTACACTAATGAAACAAGGGACTCTGAGTGATTGACAGTGGAAGGCCAGGCTCCTTAACTCAGCAACGCCTTCTATGACTTCGCTGTTTTCTTACAATATCACCAGCTATCCCCTACTTCCTTTATACAATTTTTTTTTCAAGTTGTAATGAGTTGTGGACTGAGTTTAATGTTTTGTCATCTGCTTTTGGGAAAAAAAAATCTAGAGAAACATCATCACCCTCATATGGTATAGGTGTGTGTATGAGGTCACAGGGTAGAATATGTTTCTTACAGAGTATGGGAACTAAATGTTTGAAAGTCACTGCTCTAGCCCAGTCTAAAGGGCTGCATAAAGACTCAGAGAATCTTAATTTTCAAATTCAAATCCAGTCAATTAAATCTGAGGCCCACCAAACTGCCTCTGCAGGTAAGGAACTCATTTAGGCCTCTGGTTCACTATCAAACATCTACTACAGGTTGGCACCGTGGCTCACTAGGCTAATCCTCCACCTGAGGCTCTGGCACTTCCAGTCCAGCTCTCTGCTGTGGCCTGGGAAGGCAGTGGAGGGTGGCCCTGCACCCGCATGGGAGACCAGGAGGAAGCACCTGGCCATTTGGTGGGTGAACCAACAGAAGGAAGACCTTTCTCTCTCTCTCTCTCTCTCTCTCTCTCTCTCTGTCTAAATCTGCCTGTCAAAAAAATAAAAATAAATAAATAAAAAAAAATCTACTACAAGTCAGGTGCAATGCAAGGGCCCTAGGGGCAGCTGTGAACACATGACAGTGCCCAACTGGAAGACACAACGGTGCATCTGTTGCTCCAGCTGTTGGGAACCCCTGCACTCCCCATGCTCGCTGCTGTGGCTCCATGGTGTGTAGCATTCGTCCTGCAAAATCTAACTGACATGTCTTCTGCTGCTGTTTACAAACTTCCATGGCATTGGGTATCTGTGGAGAATCCAGGAGGATGAGATGCTACAGGGAGCTCTGATCGCTTGAGAGGAGAAATTCTGCAGCTTTGTGGGAGCAGAAGAGCCGAGCCATGGGGATGGCAGTGGAGTAGGGAAAGGGCAGGAATCATAGCAGAGCAAATGGCAGCCGCAAAAGCTCTCTGGGACGCGAGGAAGGAAGTGGCTTGGGTGGCTTCCAGAACAGCTACTGCAACTGGAAGGGGGCTCAGCACCAGTCAGCCTTGTGGTCGTTCCTCCAGGCTGGCGTGGTCTTGCATGTCATCAGAAACAGAGACGAACTGTGGAGTCTGTCCTAGTAGGTACCAGGAAGCCGCCAGCGAGCACCCTGCAGGCTTCTACGCTGTGCCTTTGTGAGGGGGGAGGTGACCTTCCCCTGGGAGCAGCTGAGAGACAGGGTGGAAGGTTCATGAACTCCATGGACACTCAGCCCCTGCTTAGCTTGTGGGGGTCGATTGTGCCGGATGCTGGTAGGCAAATGGTGCAGGCTGGGAGCTCATGATGACCTCGGTCAGGGCAGAGCGTTCAGGGCCAACTCACGGCTCAGGATTTGGTCCTCAGCCTTGCATTTCCCAGAATGGCCCCATAGGAAGTCTCAGGTCACAGCAACACCTGGATGTACCTGCTACACATCCACGATGATAATAAGATTAAGCTAGTATCGTTAACCACCACTCGCCGTGAGTCAGAAATGGGGCTCGTTATTTTCGTAAGGGTCTGTAACATGAATACGGCCATGTTTTGTGATGGATACTCCTTCGTTTTGTAGATGTGGAAGCCAAGGCTTAGGTCAATTGATTAATTGAAAATGATGGAGCCTGTTTTTTAAACCTAGGTTAGTCTGGATTGTAAGATGTAGAAGATGTAAGCATTTCCCAGTTTCTGAATAAGTAGCAGAGTACCTTTTTAATGGTAGACCGACTGTCTGCTTTCCAAGGACGTGCATCCCTGATCTCGGAGGGATTTTGGACTGAAATTCTGCTCAGAAAGGTCCTTGGGTGGGGCTCACCGGAGGCTGGGATTGAGCCTGGAACTTGAGGTTGGAGTAGGGGTCCTGTCCTACGTGGTTCTTACCAGGGCTGGATAAATCCCTCACTCTCCACTCTGTGATTCGGTTCAACCCATGAAACTGAGACACTTTGTTATGAAAAGCGAGTCCTTATAGTTGGTTCCCTATCTAGCTCTCCTGATTAATGTAAATCTCTTCTCCGGCTGGCTTTGTTCATACTTTCTGTCACCTGCATCTCTGTTTCATTTTATAGTTATTTGCTCAGACATCCTTTAAATTACAAGCTTCCTAAGGGTGGGTGCTTGGGACACATCTTCATTGTCTTGCCCACACCATTTCCCATAGCAGGCTTAGCAGAAAATTCCCTGTGAGGTGCCTTCTTGTACTCGTCTTTCTGCTACGTGCTGTGTGGGTAGGGGACTGTCAGTTTCATGTGTCTTCAGCCTCCAAGAGGCGGGATTGTGGTACTGGAACATCAAACCTTAAGAAAGCACAGGGACTCCTGAGACATGGAAGGACGGTCACAGGCAGCTGTGGGTCTTGATGTCGGTGTCATTCAAACCTCCTAGGTCTTATGAAGTTCAATGGGAAGAAGCAGAAGGGGACCCCGAGATGCTGAATTGTCCTATCCATCTCCCCTTTGGACTTTGAAGTGGTCCATTAATACTGCAGACTCTAAACTTGTTTATGGAGGTGCAGCTCTGCGTATGAGACCCGAGGCAGCTTTTACTGGTGGCAAGTCCCTGCGAAGGTGCCAGTTGTGGTCTCTTTTCTGTCCCATGGAGCAGCTTCTCCAGTGGTGGCCTCACGGTGTCATTATTGGCACAGGGTAGGCTCTCAGATTTCTGTGGAATGATGTCATCCGGAACCTTCCAAGTTTGTTTTTGAGAATTACATGAAAGAGAAAAGTGCTCTCTCCTTAAAACAGGGCCTCAAATAAAATTCAAAGATGGCCCCGAGGTGGGGGTATGAGGGGGGCGGGGGCAGGTGACAGGTGGGTCTCAGTCACCTAATAGGAGTTGGAATGACAAGATCAGCATGGTGGCAGGCTCCCTCTCGTCTCCCGACTGCTGGGTGAGAGGGGCTTGCGCTGACAAAGGGAAGGACTGAGAGGTTCTTCAGAAGTCAAAGTGCTCGAGTCCTCCACATCACGTGCTGGAAACCCAGGAGCCTCTGAGAAATGGTTGCAGGCATTAGACTGGAAAGAAGAGTTCTTGGGGACCCAGGTAAAAGCCTCTTTCCTCTGCGCCGACAACAGTCTGTTCCTTTGCTTTATTTTTAGCTCCTCAATATTGATGTGCTTTAGTGAGTGCTCACTGGCTCCTGCGGTCTCCTTTCAGCTTGGTGAGAAGGCCCAGGGTGGTTAAAAGGCATCCCAGGAACAGAGCAAGGCAGGGGGAGCTTTTCTCATCAGCTCTGCGACAAAGGCTAGCATCAAGTCTCCCCTGCCCCCGGCTAGGGAGCTCCTGTTGGGTTCAGCTACTTCTTTCTCTTGGGAGCAGTGGTGTGGTAGGTTAAGCCTCCTTCTGATATCCCATATGGGCACCAGTTCAAGTCCAGGCTGTTCCACTTCCCATCTAGCTCCTGCTAATGGCCTGAGGAAACAGCAGAAGATGACCCAAATGCTTGGGCCCCTGTACCCACCCATGCCAGGGACCCAGAAGAAGCTCCTGGCTCCAGGTCCAAGAGTGAAGCAATCGTTTCCTTGGAAAGGATCTTTCAAAACCAGTGCATTAACTTGGCTCATCCCTTTTTGGGGGTATAAGGAGCAGAAATTGCAATTATAAACATAGAATTGATTTCAAGCTTCTCTGGGTTGTGGCTCTTTAATACAGAGGAGAGGGGAGCTGGCACAAATGCAGCTGCACTTGGTCTCATTCTTTTGCAGTGTTGAGATTCTAGCCACCCTGGCCAAGTGATCCCAAGGGGCCAAACGCTCGAGGGCTCTGCGTGAGGGTGCGGAGGCAGCCACACTGCCACTGCTGATGGAGCTTTTTGCTGAAACGTTCAAATCGTCCACCTGTTCTCCGCCCTTTCAGAAGCAAGGAGTGCAAATGAATGATGATGGCCTCTGGCGACTGGTTAGCATTCCCCAGATGATATCTGGGCAGTGAATCCGGCCAGAGCAATTTTTTTTTTTTTGGCAGTTCCACAGAGAGTAACCTGGATGAGAGGTGACCGTGAAATAATTTGGTCTCATTTGTGAGCTTGTGGAGCATCTCATTTGTTTTCAGAGTCACAGAAAGCAGAAGGACTTAGAAGCTGTGTCATCGGTCAGGCTCTCTGGACTTGAGTCCTGCTGCCCCTGCTCGCTGGCTCTGCAGCTTGGGACCAGTTAGAGTGCTGGGCTTTTCTCCACCTGTGAAACGGAGCTGATAGGAACAGTGCGTGCAGGGCGGGTGTGGACATTAAAAAGACATTTTATATCAGATTCTTGGGACAGTGATTGCATGTTATAGATATACAATAAATGCTTTGTACATCCAACACCAGCATCCCTTTCACAGTTTGAGAGGCCACTCTGCATCTGGTACAGTGCAAGGGTCGGACTGTCTGTAGGCTTATAAGGTTTTAGGTTCTGCCCTCAAGAAGCTCAGAGAGTAGTGGCAGAGACAGACAAAATAAATAGAAATATTCAATAAGGGGGGCTGGCGCCATGGTGCAGTAGTAGGTTAATCCTCCGCCTGTGGCGCCAGCATCCCATATGGGCACCAGTTTTAGTCCTGGCTGCCCCTCTTTCAGTCCAGCTCTCTACTATGGCCTGGGAAAGCAGTAGAAGATGGCTCAAGTCCTTGGGCCCCTGCATCCGCATGGGAGACCTGGAAGAAGCTCCCGGCTCCTGGCTTCGGATTGGCGCAGCTCTGGCTGTTGCAGCCATTTGGGGAGAGAACCAATGGAAAGAAGACCTCTCTCTCTGTCTCTCCCTCTCACTGTCTGTAACTCTAACTCCCAAATAAAAAAATTCAGTAACAGCACCAGGGTAGCTGGCTAGCTGTATAAAAGTGCCAGGGTTGCGGGCAGGTGGACAAGGTAGGGAGTGGGGTGTGCCAGTGGGGTGCTCAGGTAAGTTAAGGCAGTTCTCAGCGATTCTCTGTGATGCACTGGGAGCATTATATTGATGGGGATCCAGTATGAGTTGTCCTTTATAGAGATGTAGCTTTGCATCTCTCTTGTTCTGTCCTGCTCTGCACCGTCTAGAACATGCCAAATCACTCCATATCTGGATTGTTTTTTGTCTCTCCCACCTGCCATTGGCTGTAGTTTTATAGGATGTGTTATTAATAAGCAACAATGTGAGTATCCTCCTTGTATAAGAAAGTCTAAAAATTGACAATGGTGAAAATCTGAAAGGCCAGAAAATGCAGTTTCAGCACCCTTGTTTCTGTATTAGGAAGTCTGTTTCCTGATATAGCACATTAGTAGGACAAAGGATGTTAACTCTGGAATCATTTCAGTGGATGTCAGAAGGCATTGGTAAAATTGAGCAGTCCTCACTGATTAAAACAACAGAAATCAACGGGCCTTCTTTCTTAACTGATAGAAAATGTGTTTAATGCTAATTGTCAGCCCCATACCTATCTTTAGATGTCTGCGTCTCTCTGGAGTGGACTGGTTCTTCACTTATCCATCGTCCTGGTGCCCTGTCTAGCTGGCTATACCCTGCATTTATTTTGGTGTTCATCCTACCACAGTCTCAAGGGAAATCAGCCCTCCCCCTCCTCCCAGCCCCAGCATTAAGGGAAGATGGAATGGATTCGACCACTCATTGGGAGTCCACTATTCTAGTTGATGATTGGCTTAAATGAGTCATGTGACACGACCTGTCCAAGGTCGGGGAACCTTACTGAAAGCTCCAGGGAAGATTTTTCTCCCTTTTACAAGTGGATTTTAAAAAAGTGACGGATGCTGTTCCAGACCTGGGGTATTGTCTCTAGGACTGTGAGACTTGGATTTGCTGCAGCATCTGGGAACCAGGAAAGGAAAGCCTCCAGCACCAGGTCCCTTTGCTGTTCACCCATTGAATTCACCAGCTCTGGAACTGACCGGTCACCAGCCTTCACTGTATGATGGAGGAGGCCTCTTTGCCCCAAGCATCGGAGCTCCACAGTGAACTTGGAATATTCATATCATGATGAGGGATCATGACAATGATAAGGAAGAACTATGAAAATGTACAATTGCACTTCATGGCTGCTTCTGGTTGAGTCTATGGACACTTTCTACTCAACTGAAGATTCGTGTGCTTCTCCAGTTAATGATGTGGGCTAAAAGTATGCAAACAGCAGGCTTTGCTGGCGTTGTAACTGTAGAGTGCTCTGAGCATCTTCCATTCAGGAGAGGAGGCAGCCACACAGAAGGAATCCCTCAAGTTAGAAGATGACTCAGGCTGCCTGCTCTCCTGTCTGGTAGAAAAGTGCTCTTAGAAAGAGGGAGAGAGATTTTGCCATCTGCTAGTTTGTTCCCTAGATGGCCACAATAGCCAGGGCTGGACAAGGCAGGAGCCTAGAACTCCTCTGGGTCTCCCACGTGGGTGGCAGTTGCCCAAACACTTGGGCCATCTTTCACTACTTTCCCAGGTACATTAGCAGGGAGCTGGATCAGAAGTGGACCTGCGGGGACTTCAGTGCATACTCCTATGGGATGCCAGCATTGCAGGCAGCTGCCTAACCCATGGTGCCACGACACCAGCCCTGAGTGCTCGTTATTGCGTGAGGTCAGGGAAATATGACCAGGAGTGGGACTGGGTGCTGTCAGGTTCAGTTTCCATCCTGTGAGAATGCTGGGGCAGAGACACTGGGCTCGGGATTTTATTTGCAGGTCTTCTGGAAGCAGTTCCTACTGGGTACCAAGGGATGTCCTGGCTGAGGACACCAGGACTTGAGGTAACCTGGCACACTCCTGTCCATGAAGGTCTTGCCTAGCCCATGTCTAGAAAGTGGCTTGCCTGCAAGTAGTACAGAGATCCCAACCCAGATTTTAGCACTTAGAAAGACATTTTGTTAGCATTTTCCTTAAAAGACTCATTCCAGTTTAGATAGCAAGAACATTCTGGAACAGGAACTGCCTCCCTAAAGAACAGACCTTTAGACAGTAATCTACTGGAACATCTTTCTTTCTTTCTTTTATTTATTTATTTATTTTTAAATTTTTTTGTGACAGGCAGAGTGGACAGTGAAAGAGAGAGACAGAGAGAAAGGTCTTCCTTTGCCGTTGGTTCACCCTCCAATGGCTGCCACGGGCGGCGCACTGCAGCCCGCACACCGCGCTGATCTGAAGCCAAGAGCCAGGTGCTTCTCCTGGTCTCCCATGTGGTGCAGGGCCCAGTGACTTGGCCCATCCTCCACTGCACTCCCTGGCCACAGCAGAGAGCTGGCCTGTTAGAGGGGCAACCGGGACAGAATCCAGCACCCCGACCGGGACTAGAACCTGGTGTGCCAGCGCCGCTAGGGGGAGGATTAGTCTATTGAGCCGCAGCGCCGGCCATCTTTCTTTCTTTTTTGTGACAGGCAGAGTGGACAGTGAGAGAGAGAGACAGAGAGAAAGGTCTTCTTTTACCGTTGGTTCACCCTCCAATGGCTGCTGTGGCCAGCTCGCTGCGACCAGCGCACCGCGCTGATCCGAAGGCAGGAGCCAGGTGCTTCTCCTGGTCTCCCATGCGGGTTCAGGGCCCAAGGACTTAGGCCATCCTCCACTGCACTCCCGGGCCACAGCAGAGAGCTGGACTGGAACATCTTTCTTGCTTTTAAGAAACAATGTCTTGCCTTATCTTACAAATATACAGAACATTGTCACAACCTGTAAGCTCTGCAATTACTGCCCAGGGAATGCGCCTTCACCTTAGCTGCTAACCTATTTAACGCCAACAAAATGCCTGATTTGCCAGATAATTGTGTCAATTTAACGACCTTGCATTGGCTGTCAACAGAGTGGTTTCCCAGGCTCATAATGTATTATTACTTCATTACATTTTATAAGCTGCCTTTTGTTCATGAATTAGTGGATATTTGCCTTACTAAAAATAATAGACGTTGTACGTTTTGTAGACAGGTCCATGTCTTAGAAACAAGGAGCCACCAGAGTTGAGTGGCTGTGCCACCTTTACGTTGATAGCTGCAGTGCAACAAGGTTGATTCTTCCCAGTGCTTGTTTCTGTCTTCAATTTGAAGTTATAGTCTATTCTAGATAAAAGTCTTGTACAAAAAAAATTATGGAGGATAATATAATTTTCACATTGTGTAAGCTGTTGTCACATCCTGGATGATGTTAATAATTTTAAAGGATGATGCGAGGGTATCAGGGTTAAGATAAAGACCAATAACAGGGGCTGGCACTGTGGCGTAGTGGGTTAAAGCCCCAACCTGCAGTGCCGGCATCCCATATGGGCGCCAGTTTGAGTTCTGGCTGCCCCACTTCTGATCAAGCTCTCTGCTATGGCCTGGGAGAGCAGTGGAAGAGGGACCAAATCCTTAGGTCCCTGTACCCATGTGGGAGACCCAGAAGAGGCTCTTGGCTCCTGGCTTTGGATCAGCTCAGCTCCGGCCATTGCGGAATGAACCAGCAGATGGAATAACTCTCTTTGACTACCTTTCTTTGTAACTCTATTTTTCAAATAAATAAAATAAATCTTAAAAAAAAGACCAATAATGATATGAAATGTTCTGAAATTTTAGCCCTTAAAAAAAGGCAAGACATACATAGGAGAACCTAGAATTATAAATATCCAATGACAGGGACAGCGTTGTCATTTTTTATAGATGATACCTTCAAACCTTAAGAGATTCAATGAAAAAACTTAATAGAACAATAGTAATTCAGTTATGTGGCTATATAAAAATATCAAGCAGGAATCAGTTTTAGAATCTGACAAAGTAATTCTAGATCCCAGGTGGAAGTATTATTGGACAAAGCTAGTATTCTAATCTTCTGTTGTGATTTCTGTTTTATCAGTTGTATGTGTGTGTGTGTATGAGAGAGAGAGAGAGAGAGAGAGAGAGAGAGGAGTCTATGTTGTAACATTTACTGCATAAAAACCTTAGGAGTTATTACTTTGTAGTAGATGCTATTTTTCATTGATATAAATACACTCTGTCTCAGGTAATGGATTTTTCTAGGAATTATGTTTGGTTTTATAAGACTGTTATGTTTATTATATTTTGTGTTGGCTGAAAATCTTTGATCTTCCTTTTATTTTTACATTTCATCCAAATTTGTTTCTGCCGTATTTCTGGAAAGCAGCATATATTTAACCATTTGGTTTTAGTGCCATAAATAATAGGCGTACTCTTCTGTCATTTTGTTTATTTCTCTTTCCTTAGTGTTTCCTTTGTTTTTCTGATTAGACTGCTTTCCAAAATCCAACTTGAATTGTATTTGAATCTTTAATTCTGTAATTTTGCAAGTTAATAATAAAATGCTCTTTTAATGTCCCCATTGCATAATAAAAAGTTGAAAGAAACTACTTGTGCTACCCAGGTGTCCTGCTTCTCCTGTACTTCCCAGAGTGTATGAATTCAGTCTGATGTTGTAGATTAGACATCATTTGGGGAGGGTGTTTGGCCTCGTGATTGAGATGCTGGTTAAAATGATTGCATTGCACGTCCAAGTACTTGGATTTCATCTTCCCCTTCCAGCTTGGTGCTAATGTGCACCCTGAAAGGCAGGGTGATCAGGCTCCTGGAATCCACATGAGAGGTCTGGATGGAGTTCTTAGCTCCTGGCTTCCCTCTGGTTCAATCTCAGCCATTGTGGATATTTGGGGAATGAAGCAATGGATGGTAGCACACTTTCTCTCTTTCTCTGCACTTCTCAAATAAATGAATTTTTAAAAATTAAAAGTTATTTGATATCAAGTTAATATTATATACTTTTAAAAATATTTATTTTATTTATTTGAAAGACAGAGTTACAGAGAGAGGTAGAGACAGAGAAAGAGGTCTTCCATTCGCTGGCTCACTCCCTAGATGGCTGCAATGGCCAGAGCTGCACCGATCCAAAGCCAGGAGCCAAAGCCAGGAGCCAGGACCCTCCTCTGGGTCTCCCACATGGGTATAAGGGCCCAAGGACCTGGGCCATCCTCCACTGCTATCCCAGGCCACAGCAGAGAGCAGGATTGGAAGAGGAGCAGCCAGGACTAGAATTGGCACCCATATAGGATGCCGGCACCTCAAGCCAGGACTTCAACCCACTGTACCACAGCGCCAGCCCCAATATTATATACTTTTAAAAGATTGTTTTATCTTAAAATTTAAATATATTAAACATAATACATTTTTTTCAAGAATGCTTTTTGCCTTTTGTATTAAATTGGTTATTATGCAATATTAGTCGCTTGCTACTCTACTCTTGAGTCTGCTATTTTGGTTTTTCTTACAATCAACTGGAATGTATATTTTGAAATTTTGAATTTTGTGGGAATATTATGTATGTGTCATGCTTAATGAGTTCTTGCAGAGCAAAGTTTTTTTTCCTTTTTATGAACAGTAATTTGTATTGTGATATTTAAATACTGTGAAAGAGGTTTAGGGATAGTTTGATCTTTATTACCCTGTGGTTAACCTAATTTTCTGCCAATTGTATGAGTTTTTAAAAATTACTTTTGTGGGGCAAAGGTAGGGCTTGTTTTCCATCATTTTGTTGAGAATTCAATGTATTTTTGCTCCTGGGAACTGGTTCCACATATGAACATCTGCCTTTGTAACTGTTGGTGTTAGTTCCTTTCTTCATTATTGAGTTTCTTCCTGGTAAGTATGTTGCTGCTAAGTTGGGTCTCCGTATTTGCTATGTATCAACGTTTCTGTCTTCAATTCTGTATTTTTTTATTTTTAAAATTTTTTTAGTATTTGCTTATTTATTTGAAAGGCAAAGTTAGAGAGAGAGAGAGAGAGAGAGAGAGAGAGATCTTCCACTCACTGGTTTACTCCCCAAATGGCCACAAAGGCTGGAGCTGGGCCAGTCAGGAGCCAAGAGCTTCTTCCGGGTCTCCCACTTGGGTGCAGGGGCCCAAGCACTTGGGCCATCTTCTACTGCTTTGTCAGGCACATTTTAGCAGGGAGCTGCACTGGAAGTGGAGCAGCCAGGACCCATATAGTGCAGACCCCTGTATCTGTCTTTTAAACCTGCATCTGGGAAAGCATTCCCTGTTGGTCTTTGTCAGCATGGATATTATTTCCTGTACTGTACTGTCAGTTCTGTTTAGGGCCTTCAGTTTTCCTTTATTGCATTTTAGGTTTCCTTGTGTGTGTGTGTGTTTTATACTGGTTCTCACCTCAGTCTTTTCTTCCTGTTTGACCCTGTGCTGTAATTTTGAGGAGGCCCTCTTCTTTTATAGTTCTTTTGAGGAGAGACATCACACCCACACACATACACTCAAAGAGAGAGAGAGACAGAGACAGAGACAGAGACAGAGACAGAGAGAGAGAGTCTTCCATCCACTGGTTCACTCTCCAAGTGGCTGCAATAGCCATAGCTGGTCTAGGCAGAAGCTAGGAGCCAGGAACTCCATCCTGGTCTCAGACACGGGTGAAAGAAACCCATGCAGTTGGGCCATCTTCCACCGCTTTCCCAGGTGCAGGAAGGTGGATCATACGTAGAAAACCTGGGTCTTGAACCAGTTCTGGGATATGGGATGTGGGCATTCCAAGTGGTGGCTTAATCTGCTGCATCACAGTGGCCTGCAGAGTTAGTTTTTTTTTTTTTTAACCAAGGTGATGCTGATGCCGCTGACCCCTGAACCACGCTTTGAGAATCCTTGTTCTAAGTTACATAGAGTGCTGTAAGCACAGTAACTTGAGGGTGTTCAGAGGGGGAATTCTGGAAGCCAGTCTTGGTTGGAGCGTGTGTGACTGGTTGTGACTGGTTGTGGCTGGTTGTGACTGGCTTCTGGGGCAAGGTGGCATCGAGCAGGACCTTGCTGAGTGGGCAGCACACGATACAGGAGAGGAGCGAGGAGAGAGGGCACCATGGAGGGGATGCACAAGACTTGCTCAGGGTGGGGAAGTCTAGAAGGAGGAAGGAGTTACTACTGCACGGTGGTGGGGAGTAAGGTTGGGTAGACCTGTTGAGACTGACTGTTTGAAGGTCTTTAATAAAGAGTTGCACTAAGAGTTTGCCTAGGAAAGGACATGGTTAGGGGCAGCGGGGAGGTGGTGGTATGATGTATCACAATTTTGGAGGAGAAAAGTTTATTTAAAAGAAAAGTAAAGAGTACTAAAATCAGACCCTACCTCTAATATTCTCTCTCTCCCCTTCTCTTTATATCCTCTTTATCATCTTCTGAAGGCAATGTGTGATGGATTACATGAGTGTATGATTAAATGAATGTTCTGGAAAATCCAGCCAGTGGCATCATCAATGGCATTCAGTGTAGTGGTTAAGATACCCACTTTCCTCAGTGGAGCACCGGGATTCGAGTTCCAGTTGTGGCTTCATAGTCCAGCTTCCTGTTAATGCGTGCCCTGAGAAGCAGCAGATTGTGGCCCAAATACTTAAATCCTTGCCACCCATGCGGGAGACCTGGATTGATTTCCCATCTCCCCGCTCCAGCCTGGTCCGTCCCCACCTGTTGCAGACACTTGGGGAGTGAATCAGCAAATGGATGATCTGTTTCTGTCTCTGTCTCTCTGTCCTTCAATAAGTTAAAAAAAAAAAAAAAGAAAGAAAGTAAAAGAAGATTGACAAGAAAAAGAGAAATACGAGAGGAATGATCACAGCCATAGTAAATGAGGATGTCAAGTTGTGTTTCTGCAAAGAGAATTTGAGGAGGGAGCAGTTGGGCCATGCCAGATGTTGCAGCAGAGAATTGCAGCTACTGGGTTGTGTCACTGGGAGGTCCTCTTTCCCCTCAGGTGTGGTGTTCAGAGGGGAAAGAGAGTTTCTGTTTGTAGTGCAGTGAGGGGAGATTCCTTGAAGAAATGAAGGCCGTCCTTACAGAGCACTGTTCAGGAAATTCAATGTCAAACACTGGGAGAGATTAGCACTGCAGAAGGCTCACGTGCTTCCTCTTCTCTTCTTAAAGTGAGAAAGACCTTTGGCCTGTTGACCACAGGAGGCAGGAAGCCATGGTGGGGGAGAGATAAAGATATCACGCTGCAGTCTTGCACATCACTGTAGTCTTGCACATCTCAGACTAGAGCCGCATCATCTTTGGGAGGTGCCTTCAGCCTCTCCCTTTGTCAGCGCTGCTCATTGGGTTCACCAGGAAGTCCTTTGGGCTGGAGAGTTCCTTGAAAAATATATCCACACTCCAGCTCCTTCTCACTTCTGCTGCTCTCTGCCAGCCACTGTGCTCGTTCAGCTGAATTACTGAAGTAGCCTCCTAATTGATCTCCTTGCTCCTTCCTTGACCTTGAGTCTGTTCTCAGCACCGTGTCTAGAGTGATCCTACTAAAGCTCTAGTTGGGTTGTGCCAGTGTCACCAAATCCACCGACTCAATGTAGATGGTGAACTCCTCAGAGTGACCTCGGAGGCTCTCTTGGATCTGACCTGAAGCCTCCTGCCCACCCCCAAGTCCTCCTCACTCCTCAGCGGCTCCAGGTGCTTCTGCCTCAGCCCCCAGGAGTGCTGTTCTCGAAATATGGATCTGGTGTTCTCCTCTTTTGGGTCTTTGCTCACATGTTCTTTTGTAAGCGAGGCCTTCCAGGACATGTTTTATAGGTTACAGGTCTCTAGGGCTTAGTACCCTCTAATTCTATGTAATTAACGTATTTTAGTGCTTGTTCCTGCCTACTAGACTATAAACTCCATGAGGGTAAGAATTTCCCCCTGATTTTGTAAATTGCTCTAATCCGCGTGTTCAGTATACCTAGAGAAAGTTGGCTGTAAATGAATTTTCAGTGTGAGAGAGAATGGGCTTGGTAACTGAGGGAGAAACAAACAAGCCTTACAGGGTGATGGTATCTACTAAGAGGTTACTTGAAACAGTTTTTGTAAAAAAGTGGAATTAAAAAGTATGAGATTATTTTGGTGCAAAATTTTTTTTCATAATATATGTGGAAATATGGTATTAAGAAAAAAGAATGAGTGATTTCAGAAATGTTTTCCTCCAAAGTAAATGCATATTTTTAATTCTACTTTCCGTGAGCTTTTTAAAACACCCTGGTATTTGTCAAGCACCCTACTCTGGGGCAGACTCCTCCATCTGTTATCTTACTTAAGTCTAACAACTGCCTCGCACCATCAGCAATCGCCTCCATTTTACAGCTGAGGACACTGAGAACTGGGGAGGTTAAAGCTTTCACAAGGCTAGTGGACTTGTGTAAGATCTTAGATACGGACACAGTGCAACAGAAAGGGGATCAAGGGCAGAGGATTTCATCTTGGATACCAGGAAGCATTTGTAGGGAGAAACACAGGCACTGCGAATGAAAGGAGAATATATGGGGAATCCTATTTTAGGTGATGTTGATTTTTCTTAGTGACGAGGGAAGCTGGCTGTTATGTTGGATGGAGAGGAGGTGATGCGATTCTAGGAAGGCAGGAAAGCATAGCATGACTTCAGGGAGTCTGTTGGAGACACTGGAAGGAGGTGAGCAGTAGGGTTCCTGAGATGTGTCCAGGGCCCAGGCAGAATAATGAATCCACTCACAAAAGCGTGGTAGTGGTGGATGGGGTCTTTGAGATTATTTAGTCCAGCCCCTAAATCTTCTACTTTGTCAGTCTGCATCCCTTTTGTCTGTCACCTACCATGACTATGGTCACATGCACTGGTCTTTGCAGATGTTATACCTGTTTTTGGTTTGATCGTCTTTGCCATTCTTGAGTGGATTGTGTGTCCAGGTAGATGGCCATTCAGCACCTGGGTCTGACTTGTCAATGGCCTCCCTAACTCTAGTGACCTTCCCCTCTCCCCTCCTCAGTCATGCATGTCTGTGGCCAGGCTTCAGGAGTCTCCGGCCTCGCCAGGAAAGCCATGAAGAGTTTACAGAAAGGGATGCGGTGAAAAGAGGTCAGTGATGGGTGTCAAGAGGGAGGAAGCTGTAGAAGGTGTAGGGCAGAGAAGCTCCTGTTCCAGGAGAGAGAGGATTCGGGCACTAGGCTTGTGAAACTCACTCCTGTTTAGAATAGTTTTATGATTAAGGTTCTTCAGAAAGTTTGTGGCAAATGGAGCTAAAGGATAAGTTAATTTTGGTGCAAAAATTTTTGAAATCCATGTGTGTGTGTTTCTCCTTTTTTGTGTATTTTTAAAAAAGATTTATTTATTTATTTGAAAGGCGGAGTTGCAGAGAGAGAAGGAGAGGCAGAGAGAGAGAGAGAGAGAGAGAGAGAGAGAGAGAGAGAGATCTCCCATCCACTGGTTCACTCCCCAGTTGGCTGCAACGGCAGATCTGAAGCCAGGAGTCAGGAGCCAGGAGCTTCTTCCGGGTCTCCCACACGGGTGCAGGGGCCCAGGGACTTGGGCCATCTTCCACTGCTTTCCCAGGCCATAGCAGAGAGCTCGATTGGAAGTGGAGCAGCTGGGACCCGAACCAGCACCCATATGGATGCTGGCACTGCAGGTGGAGGCTTTACCTGCTGTGCCACAGTGCTGGTCCCCTTTTTTTGTGTATTTTAAAACCTTTTATTTTCACATATTAAGTGCACATATTTATGTGCTACAGTGTAAAGTTTTGATGCATGAATATTTTGTGCAATGATTTTGACTACTATATACTTATAAGGGTCAGAGGTAGGGATCTTACAACTCTGCCTTTCAAGTAAATAAATCTAATAATAAATTACCTCTCATTTAATATGTGACTTGATAATGTGAAATTCTTAACAAAATTTTTTGGTCCTTGTTGATATTTTGTTCAGCTCTCATTTTCTAACACCACTTTATTATACATTTTTTAAAAAAGATTTTATTTATTTATTTGAGAGGTAGAGTTACAGGCAGAGAGAGGAAAAGACAGACAGAAAGGTCTTCTATCTGCTGATTCACTCTTCAAATGGCTGCCATGTCTGGAACTGAGTCAATCCGGAGCCAGGAGCTGGGAGCTTCTACTGGGTCTCCCATGCGGGTTCAGGGGCCCAAGCACTTGGGCCATCTTCTACTGCTTTCCCAGGCCATCAGTAGGGAGCTGGATCAGAATAGGAGCAGCTGAGACATGAACTCATGCCTATACAGGATGCCAGTGCCGCAGGTGGAGGCTTAGCCTACTATGCCACAGTGCCAGTCCCTTATTATACTTTTTTTATAACCACTTGGTCAAGTTCATAATTTTTATAAAAAAATTTCAAAAAAAATCCTGGCTAATTTTTGTTTGTTTTTACATATGTATTTTCTTCTACTTGAAAGCAGGAGAGGGAGAGAGAAAGAGAAAGAGAAAGAGAAAGAGAAAGAGAGAGAGAGAGAGAGAGAGAGAGAGAGAGAGAGAGAGAGAAAATCTTACATCCGCTGGTTCATTTCCCAAATGGCCACAACAGCCAGGGTTGGGCCAGTCCAAAGCCAGGAGCCTGGAACTCCATCTGGTCTCCCACGTGCTTGGGCCATCATCTGCTTCCCTCTTAGACACATTAGCAGGAAGGTGGATCAGAAGCAGGGTAGCTGGGACTCAAACTGACACAACAATATTGGATGTAGGTGTCCCCAGGCAGCTGCCTAACCAGCTGTGCCACAACGCCCGTCCCGGAAAGCATGTATTTTTACATTAATGGTGCCGTCATTTCTCCTCCTCTTCCCTCCTTCTTCTTCCTTCTTTTTGACAAACAAAACTCATATTGTTCATGGTAAGATTTTTTTTAATATGGAAATTATTGTCAATGGGATGTTTGCTATATAGAATTAAGGGTGAATACCATGAAGTATGGGTAACAAATACAAATTATTAAAATTAGAATTTGTAGAGTGTCTAATTATGCATACTTTTCTTTATATGTACTCAAAGTGATTCTTATGGAGTTGGCCTTCCCGCTGATGGGTACTAATGTTACTACTTATGACAGGACTGGTGTCTTGCTGGGAGTTGTTTGTTTGAATACCAGTCGTTCAGTATTTGGCAAGTTGTTTTCATTGTGTTTTTTAAAGTTAGTACGTGTGTGTATGTGTGTGTGTGTGTGTGTGTGTGTATAATATATAAGGTTTATATATAATATAAAAGGTTTTATTTATTTATTTGAGAGGTAGAGTCACAGACAGTAAGAGGGAGAGGCAGAGAGAAAGGTCTTCCATCTGCTGGTTCGCTCCCCAATGGCTGGAGCTGAGCTGATTAGGAGCCAGGAGCTTCTGTGTCTCCCACACGGGTGCAGAGACCCAAGGACTTGGGGCACCTTCGCTGCCTTCCCAGGCCATAGCAGAGAGCTGGAACAGAAGAGGAGCAGCCGGGACTAGAACTGGTGCCCATATGGGATGCCAGCGCCTTGGGCGGAGGATACTGCTCCATAGTGCCAGCCTGGTATATCTATATTTAAAAAGCTAATTTATTGCTATCTTCTGAAACACATGTTAATCATATGTCAATGAATGGGAGTATACGTGCATGCAATGTGAATGCATTTATGTGAACTTGATTTTTTTTAATATAAAGAGTTTGATATTAAACAGTTCAGGGGATTGAATTCATTTCCTTCATCTAATAGCATATGCCCAAGCTGATATAGCTGTGACAATGAGTATCTGTTCATATCTTGACACACTTTGACTCACTTGTATGTTGGCTAAAATGTCTGTAACTTCTGCATGGAATTGTACAAAAATGAGGGCTTACGATGGTGATTAGAGGCATGTATTTTCCTTGGAGAAGGATGGGACAGGCTGAACATTCCAGCTTTCTCATTTCTTATTTGTACAGGAGGTGAGTTACAAAGACTTCTGTGGCCCAAAGCCACTGGAAGTGTTAGAGCACTAAGGAAAACATTTTTCTGTAGATCAATGAAGAGAATTCGTTGATTAATTACAAAAATTTTTATCACAGTTTCAGTGGACTGTGAGCTCTTCAAGTATCAGGGCTAATGTAGGGTCCTCTTACCATTTTTGAGTGCATAGCACAGTTCCCAGCAGACTTTAGCAATTTGATGCATATGTGATTTCCTAAAATAAGTTTGTTTCCCCTTTCTGAAAGCATTTATTAAAAAAAGCATTAAAAAAAGAAAAAGTAGAGTTTTTTTTAAAAAGATTAATTGCATTAAAACTGAAGTCACTAGAGTTTTTAAAACTATATAAATACTATCTTTATATTTTGCTAATTCTCACAAGTAAACAGCCCATATGAAAACAGTATATATTTAAGTGCAGAATTATGTGTGAATATTAGTGTAGGAATATTAGTAGGGAATATTGGGAATTTTGTATTTTGTTTGTTGTCTTTTACTACTTTATTATTAATATATGTTATATTTTACTTAACAGTTCCAGAGAATGCCTTAAAGTCAGTGTCCACTAAGACTGATAAAAAGTATTTACTCAATGGTTCAGTCAAAGGAACTTTATAGAATGTCTTAAAGTTGACTGACACTGTGCTAGGTTCTCCTATATTAATCATGCTGCTTTAATTCAGTATCACCATAACATTGTTAGTTATTTTTAATTACAGACACAACACAGAAAAGTTGTCTTTGTGTCTTTGTCAAGAAAATGCCGCTACCAATCAGGAACAGAGCTGGATTTTCTGATTCAAGGCCCCTGCTTCTATTCAGCATGCCAGTCTGTCTCTAAGCTTATAATCTTCATATGGGATGTTGTGAATGCGGTTGGGGTACAGCTGGAGATGAGGATGAACAAGTGTCAGGAATATATCCCTTTAAGCAGCTATAGGCCGTAGAGCACCACTGTAGGCACCCAAAAGGGCTGTTGGTACTCTAGCCTCAGACGAAAAGTATGCATCAGAGTTTGAGACTTAGCATCCCTTACAGGTACAGTACATGTGAGAGGTGTGTGTTTTTTAGATGCTAAGCCAATGTTGCCTATCCATTTGGAAGTTGATGGACGTTGGTCTCTCATCCTCATCCTCCCACTCCCAACTTTAAGCAACCACTAAACAGCTTTCTATCTCTATAGATTGCCCTGTTGTGAACATTTCAGAGGAATGAAATAATACAATTTGTGAGTTTGTGACTGGCCTTCTTCATTTAGCAGTGTTATCAGGGTTCATCCATGTGGTCGCATGTATCAGCACTTCATCTGTCTTGATGGCTGAATAATGTTTCATAATGTGGAGCTAGTAAAATTTGCTTATGCATTTATTAGTTGATAGACATTTGAGTTGTGTTCACCTTTTAACTGTTATCAATGAATGATGCTACTATGAACATTTGTGTACAACCTATTCTGTGTATATATGTATTTATTTCTAGAAGTGGAATTGCTGGTTTGGGGTATATTTTATTTATTTATTTTTAAATTTTATCTTCCAATTGTTTCTTCCTATGAACTTCAGTTTTAAAAATATTTTATTTAAGGGGACAATGCTGTGCCATAGCGGGTTAAGCTGCCACCTTCAGTGCCGTCATCCCATATTGGCACCGGTTTGAGTCCTGGGTACCCCATTTTTGATCTAGTTCCCTGCTAATGCACCTGGGAAAGCAGTGGGAGATGGCCCAGGTGTTCGAGTCCCTGTACCCGTGTGGGAGACACGGATGCAGCTCCTGGCTCCTTGCTTTGGCCTGGCCTATCCCTGGCCATTGCGGCCATTTGGAAAAGTGAACCAGGGGCTGGAAGATCTCTCTCTCTCTCTTTCTCTTTCTCTCTCTCTCTGCCTCTCTGTAACTCTGCCTTTCAAATAAATAAATAAATAAATAAATATTTAAAAATTATTTGAAAGGCAGAGAGAGAGAGAGAGGGAGAGAGGAAGAGAGACAGAGAGCTCACATTTGCTGGTTCACTCTCCAAATGCCCTTAACAGCCCCGCTGGCCAGGACCCAGGATGACAGCCGGAAACTCAATGTAGTTTTCCCATGTGGGGTAATTGGAGTTATCACCACTGTTTTTCCCAGCTTCTGCATTAGCGTGCAATGGGATTCAGGAGCCAGAGCTGGGACTCAGACCCAGGCTCCATAGTGTGGCATGTGGGCTTCGAACCCCTGGGCCATGTTTTAATCTCTAAGGTTTTCTCTGGGAGTTGCCAGACCATGCAAAATACACCGTGTAGGAAACGACTGAAGAATTACTTAAGAGTGGGTGCTCTATTTTTGACATCTGATAATCACGCCTCTCCTTCCACCCAGCGTAGGAATACTCCATGGGATTCTAGAACCTTAGAGCTGGAGGGTAAGGGAGAGGCGACCTAGTCCAGCCGCTTTATTTTCAAGGAGGAAGCCAGAGTTCCAGGCTGACTGCCTTGGCTAACGTGAACAGCTGGCAGCGGCTGCGCTCAGCCCGAGCGTGTGATCTCTGTCTCAGGCAGTGCTTTGGGCTGGCCTCTCAAAGAGGAGGCTGTTCCTGGAAGCGAGGCGCAGTGGCTGAAATAACGATGCTTCATATATTGGTCGCCACTGGCTGAAATCCATCTGGAGTGACATTCTAGAACTAGGTCAGGCAGTTCTTTGGGATATGTTCTGTGGCCTTAGAGGACACTTGCCTTTCAAAGCACTTTGATTATAGGCAAGGGGTGGAATGAGGCCCCAGCCAAGGGAGTGATCTTGGGGATTGTCATGTAAGAGTCTAACTATTAACAAAGCTGAATAGCTGAAATTTGGTGAGCAGAGTGATTTCCATAGAGTAGAATGTGAATGTCTCAGAGCCCAGATGATCCCAGACACTTAGAAACGTCAAGATTCAGAAATGGAAATGGAAATTGAAAAAGCAAAGTATGAGATGAAAAGCAGTAAGTTAAATGGTTTCTAAATGCTGTAATAATTTTCACAATACTGGAATCAGCTCAATAAGTTCTAAAGAAATAATCAGCTGTAAAACTTGTCGTTGAAGAGGGCCAGTGTAGATGTGGTTGGCACAGGTGAAGAAGTGTGTATCAATCATGATGCAGGGATGATTGGCCAAGGCACCAAGGGAATAAGCCTTGGTAGCAGAGATAGATAAGAGTATTCAAAAGAACTTTCTACATGGCTGGTGCTGTGGCATAACAGGTAAAGCTGCTGCCTGCAGTCTGCAGTGCCATCATCCCTTATGGGCACTGGTTCGAGTCCCGGCTACTCCACTTCTGATCCAGCTCTCTGCTATGGTCTGGGAAACTTGTAGAAGATGGCCCAAGTCCTTGGGCCCCTGCACCCTTGTTGGAGATGTGAAAGAAGTGCCTGGCTCCTGGCTTCAGATCAGCGCAGCTCCAGCTGTTGCAGCCACTTGAGGAGTGAACCAATGGATGGAAGACCTCTATCTCTGCCTCTGCTTTTTAACTCTGTCTTTCAAATAAATAAATCTTTTAAAAAAAGACCTTACTAAAGGCTCTCCGTGCCATGTCAGCTCAAAGTAAGGTATGATGCAGATTCACTTACTGAACTTTTTAATACACAGGGAGAACATCTTGATTTCCCAATTTCTTTAAAAAAGATATTTTGAGATGTGAACAGTAGATTTTTTTTAAAAAAAGGTTTATCTATTTATTTGAAAGGCAGAGTGACAGAGAGAGAGGGGGAGACAGATGTTCCATCTGGTTCACTCCCCAAATGATCGTGGTGGTTGGGGCTGGGCCAGGCCAAAGCCAGGAGCTAGGAGCTCCATCTGAGTCTCCCATGTGGTGGCTGGGGTTCAGATACTCAGGTCACCTCCAGCTGCCTTCCCTGGTGCATTAGCAAGGAGCTGGATCAGAAACAGAGCACTCAGGACTTGAGCTGCTGCTTGGATACAGGATCCAGAGTTGCAGGTGGCAGCTTAACCCTCTGTACCACAACACTGGCCTAGTGTAGATTTATTTTTGAACATTTCATGAAATGTAAATGAGGCTTGGCAAATGAATCAAAGTTGCAAAATGTGAGAGATGTATTAGTTCTTCCATACATTTTATAATGCAGAGGGAGTCAAGATTGTTTAAAAAATGAAGAAAATAAATGGTGTTATTTGGTCTAAATTAAAGTATAGTAATTTAAAAAATTCAACAGCCATTTATGAGCTGCATGCTCTGTGTGTGCCTTTGTGTTAGCCTCTTAGGAATGCAAAGATGAATGAGGTATTTCTTCTACTGTCAAGAAATTCATAATTTAGTATTTCATAAGAACTAAATATATACGTGTGTGTGTGTGTGTGTGTGTGTGTGTGTGTAAGAGAGGGAATATGAATAAGAAGCTCAAAAAGACAGGCTTAGGAAATAGAGTTTTCATAATTATCTTGTGAATAAGGATTTATAGACTGTCTGCTTCCATTGGCCTGTTGAATTCAGGTTGCAGATCTTACTGTGATGAGATGTATGTAACTGGAAAGGACATGATATACATGTGGAAAATGCATAATGATTACTTGTAGTGCTGAGTAATGATGTATTGGACCTTGGCTTTAAATGCTGTGGAGTAGTTGGGTGTAGGTGCCGAAGCTTTGTAAACTCTCCAGGCCGTATTCAGCTTCCTCCAGTTTCTCAGTTTTGTAGTCCCTCCCTGCCCCATCCAGGATCCAAGTAGATGTGTTTCTGTTTGTTGTTTGTTTTAACTTAGAAGAGTTCTCCTTTTCTTTTTTTCTTTCTGGCATTGCAATTTTGTGAAGAGTCCTGGCTAGTTTTTTGTAAATGTCTTACCTTTTAGATTGTGAAGATTTCTTTGTAATTACGTTCAGGTTAAATGTTTGTAGCAAGATTATCTGATGCTCATGTTGAGTAGATACTGTACGAGATCAGGGCACATAATGTCAAATTCTTCTCCCAAGGAATGATGCCAATTTACTATCACATACGCAAAAATCCAGGAAATTACTCAGCCCTTCTTTCCAAAATGATAGTTTAGGTTATCTGTTATTGGTTTTCCACTTACCCTGAGGCATGTGGTGGAATTGTCCTCGGTTGTGGGTGGGAAAGGCGTGTTGATCCTCAATTTTTTCTCATCAACTAGGCATTTGCTACAGTGATGTATGGAACCTATTTAAACGATTATTTGAGTTATGGTTTTTCCGGTCCCAGGGATTTTTGTTCTGTGTCTCACCCATGTATCGACTTTTCTTTGCATTTGTGCTGGTTGTGATGCTTGTTTTTGCTCATTTGGTTTTATGGATAAGAATCTTTTCAGGCCCGGTGCTGTGGCTCACTTGGTTAATCCTCCGCCTGTGGGGCCGGCATCCCATATGGGTGCCAGGTTCTAGTCCCGGCTGCTCCTCTTCCAGTCCAGCTCTCTGCTGTGGCCCAGGAGGGCAGTGGAGGATGGCCTAGGTGCTTGGGCCCCTGCATCCCATGGGAGACCAGGAGGAAGCACCTGGCTTCCCGGCTTCAGATTGGCGCAGTACGCCGCCAGCTGTGGCTGCCATATGGGGAGTGAACCAACGGAAGGAAGGCCTTTCTCTCTGTCTCTCTCTCACTGTCTAACTCTGCCTGTCAAATAATAAAAAAAAAAGAATCTTTTCAAATTGGAGAGAGCAGAGATTTTGAACATGGAAATTTATAGGTTGCATTTGTTCACGTAACAGGTTATTTATTGAAACTTCCTATTGTTGCGCATTATCCTAAGCGCTAGGGATACAGCAGTGTAGATTCCAAAGCCCTGTCTTTACAGAACTTGCCTTCTTGTGTGGAGACTAGTTATAAACAGGTTAAATTTTATAAAATACCAAGAAGTGATAAATACAATGATGAACCATCAAGGAACATGGTCACAGAGGGTGTGGAGTTTGTTAATGAGAAATGATGGGTAGAAGGCCTTTGTGAGCAGCTAAATATTTGTGCAGAAATGTGAGCAAAGGAAGGGAGCAGGCCACACCCTGGAACAGCCCATGAATAGAACGTACTCTGTGTGACCCAAGGGGCCACGTCAGGCTGCAGGGCAGTGAGGGAGCCTGCTAGAACGCTGGACGCAAGACAAGTGTTCACATGCAGTGCAGGCTAAGCACGGTGGCGGGGAATCCTAGTCGGCTGGAGCTGCTTACTCTCCTTTACCTCAAGGAAAACAGCTACGACAGACTCTGCAAATGGCTAGTGTAAAAATAGACCTTCACCTGTGGTCTTTCATTTAGTCTCACGTAGAATAGAACAGGAGTAAATACCACTTGTCAGATTTTGCATCGCATTTGTAACGACGAGATGATACTACAAGTACTTTAGCCAAAATATAAATTAACAGTGGGTTCTGCTCTTGCCAGCTGAGTTTCTCTTTGTAAAGATGTGCACAGAGTTTGAAATCCTGTGGTGGTGTAACAGGAGCACTGAAACACGGTTGGGAAGACCTGAACAAACAGTCTGGCTTGTGTGTGTGTGTGTGAGAGAGAGAGAGCGAGAGCTCTTGTATCTTCTGTGGCCTGAGTGTTCCCATTTATCACAGTGAGATAAGCCCTCTGGCTGGTGGTGGAGCGCGGAAAGGATGGGCCAGCACGATGGATGGGAATGCACTTTATAAACTGAGATGCGCTCCACGAGGCTAAGGTATTGTTATCATTTAGACCTTTATTATAGTTTTGCTAAACACAGGCAGTCTATTGTCTGCCTCTCATTAGAAAGGGGAATGACAGTTACTTCAAGGTAAAATGCTTCTTAAAAAGCACAGACTGATCAGTGCCCCTGAAAGGACCTAATGGATTATTCCGCTGCTCCTGAGACCGACCTAGCAGAGCTAAGGAAATGATCACTTTTCACTCCCATCCCAGACTCCCAGAAATCAGCATGCTCTGTGTGAGACCCTCTCTGGGAACCCTTCTTGAGCTTCAATGCCAGATTCAGAAGCTAGACAAGCTTTGCGCTTCTTGAAGAAATAAAAATTAGAGAAGGATTGGTGCATCTAAATTAGGCAGTTGGTGAAGTTGCACTGTGTCTCTACTGTGGATGGAGGGGTGGATGGGTGTAAAGGTAGATTAGATAGTTGTTGCCATGGGGGATAAAAAATAGGTGATAAATGGATATGGACAGTAATTATAGCTGACATTGTTGAGCCCTTTATATGTCCCCAAAACCATGTGAGATAATTACGATTACTGTTCCACTGCATGGAGGAAGAAAATGCTATTTAGAGGGGGTTAAGTAGCTTATGTAGGGTCAGATAGCTAGAAGAAAGCACAGCTGGGATTTGACTGCAGATCTGCCTGACTGTAAACCTATACCCTTAACCATATGCTCTCTCAAGCTGTATCCAGATACAGGGAGCTAAGATGCTGTTTCTCTAAGCAGAGTTCTACCCCAGTAATAGCTTGTTCTCTTTAAATGCAATGAAAAGAAAAAGGCAATAAACATGGGAATTTAGAGGAAAAAAGGATGGATTCCTGGGGTCTGAATTGGTCAAAGGAGGTTTGTTGGAAGAGGAATTCCTTAGCAGTAGTGTCTTGCAGGATCAGTAGGTGAGAATGAGCTAGGACAATGGCGGACTTGAAAACGTCCATGGCAAATGGAATTAAAAAACATATCAATATGGTGCAAAAAATTTTTTTGAAATTCCTTCAAATAAAGGGTCTTCAAAAAGTTAGTGGAAAATATATAGTAAGAAAAACCGGTGTGTATTTCAAAATTCTTTTTGTATCAAAATCATGAACGTTCTGAAGTACCCTTGGATACGTTCAGGGACAAGTGGGCCGAGGGACCTTGTCTTCTGTAGAAGGAGAATTGCTAATGGGGGGTGTGTGAGATAGGATTAGAATGGAAGCCTGAAACTGTTGAAGGTGAAGCAGGGCAGAAGGAAGAGACTGGATTTTATCTGAGGCATTGAAGAGCCTTAGAGGGCACTGGAGGCAGCTGGCGATTTAATCAGAGCGGTGTCTGAAGAGGACTCAATTTCCTGTCAGATTGAAGGACCTACTGGAGTTGGGAAAGATTGACTCTCAGTAAAAATATGTATGCATGCATGCTATTATCATATATTTGTGTATCTCTAGGCAAAAGAAACTGTCCGTTGATGCCTTAAGTTATGAACACAACTAGAAACTCTGAGACTTTTGCCCTGTGTTTAAAGCAGAATCAAGCCTCCGGAGAAGAGAGCCTGGCTGGGGTGCAGTTCTCCTGCTGGGCCGGGGATGGCTGTGCACATTCCTAACTTCAGGTTTCCTTCTCATTCTCCTGGTTCATTTTTGTTAGCTTGGCCTTGTTCCCTCTGCATACCAAAAATAGCTGCTGTTTATTGGAAACCTAGATCCTGGGGGTTCACAGCAGCGCGAAGAAGTAGGTAGTATTTTATCCTTATCTTACTAGCAAGGAAACTGATGCTCAGAAAGGACTACAACCAAAACACAAAAGTGGCACGGTCACTGGTGGAGTCAGGATTAGAAGGCAGCCGTGCCTAGGTAAGAAACCCCTGCTCCGTCGACACTGCATGGGAGGTAAGGGTTAAGAGTATCTGAAAAGTCACTTCAGTTTGTGCATATTAATTTAAAACCTCTAATTAGCTGTCTTTTTTTTTTCCCTGGGATTTTCTTAACCCGGTTTCCAAGTTGATGCTTTTCACCTTCTTCCTTGTTCTCTGTGCATCAGCGGTGATGTCACCTGCTGCTCTGGGTTAGACCCCGGATACCTAAGGTGGGGAAAATCAGGAGGAGGACACTGACATCTACTTCATTGTCATTCTTTTCCTTTTTTATTTTTTAAGATTTATTTATTTATTTGAAAGTCAGAGTTACACAGAGAGAGGAGAGGCAGAGAGAGAGAGAGAGAGAGAGAGAGAGAGAGAGAGAGAGAGAGGTCTTCCATCCACTGGTTCACTCCGCAGTTGGCTGCAGCAGCTAGAGCTGCACTGATCTGAAGCCAGGGGCCAGGAGCCAGGAGCTTCTTTTGGGCAGGTGGTGGCTTTACCTGCCATGCCACAAGGCCAGCCCTCCTCACTATTATTCTTGACTTGTCCTCACTAGGGAGGAACTGGATTACTGGACCTACCCTGCCTTTGACCTTGAGGGGCAAGGACAACTCAAGAAGGATGGTTTGAGATCCCACAGTGGAGTTGAAGCAGCTTATTAGAAAACCAGACAGCCCAGGCAGAAAAGCCACCTACTTCTTGCAGCTCTCGGGAAGTAGAAGAGAGGATGGAGAACAAGTCCCATGAGTTTAATAGTCTCCTGAAATGGGAAACTCCTCACTTTGTCCTTTGTGTGTTCTAGAGATGCTCATTAACGAGTCGCTGGTGCGGATCAGCTCAGGCGTAATTGCCAACTTGGCCTTTCTAGGACTTACTCCTTCCTTGCTTGCCCTTAACGAGCAATTGTATATGCAGGTATATTCTCCAGTGCCAGCAGTATTGATTTCTGCTTCTAATTTAGAATAACCTGATGTTTTCCTGCTCATCGAAATGAATATTCACAACAGGACTTCAAACACAAGTTTACATTGCTAATGTTCTGAAATCCACGAGTCCAGCACTGCATAATTACCCATTTGTTTCCACTTGGAAGACTAGAGCAATAAAACAAGATGAGCAGTGAAGTCTTTTAATGAAATAAATTTGAAATTAAGCCTATGGTGCCTCCATGAAAATTCTAATGGCATTTTTTTTTTCACCCAGAAGACATTACAATTCATGGGCAAGAAATCTGTAAATTTGATGAGTACCAGTGATCAGAGCCACCTGTTTTATTTCTGTTTTTTCCCTAATAACTTCCTCTGTCTTAGAGGTTGGCAGTGACATGAGAACTACCTGAATAACTAACTAGCACCTTGACCAGAACCTCTTTCTACGTTCTTACATGAAGCCTATGATGTCCAGGGGCAGTGGCATCTACATGCGAGCAGATCCGATCCACTGGGGCTCTCTCTGCCCCTGGCTTTGTGTTTGTGATGAGACCATGCCAGGCTATCTGAGTGCAGTGTATAATGCCGGCTAGGAATCCACTTTTCCTGTTGAGAGGTGGGTCCCTACCTCCATCTACAGCGTGGCATGGTGAGTCTCGCCCAGTTTTCTGGGTAAAGTCTGTAAGAGCTTGCAGCCTTCACTTCTGTGCTCTGGGAGAAGCCAGCTGCCACATGGGAGTCTGACTACTCCGAGCCTGCCATGCTGGGAGGAAGCTCCAGAGACCCACGTGCTAAGATTGTACAGAAAGTGATGCAGCCAAGCTTCTCAGGAAGGAGCCGGGCAGTGGGAAAGCCTTCGGGTGACACCAGTGTCAGTGTGGAGTGAGGACCCCCAGAACCGTGGAGGATAATAAGATTGCTGTCCTAAGCAACTAGGCTTTGAGTGGGTTGTTTTTAGCATTAGCTGCTTTTGACTACTAAGAATCACATATTTCAACTTCTACAGCCCTGAATACGTTACTGCTTGCTATCTCAATTCTAATGTTTCTTTAACTTTGCTTTGCTTGTTTGTATTAAGTTGCAGTAAATAAAAATTTCCATTTCTCCAGCAAAGATAGTATTCCACAGACCACAAGAAATACTGCAGGCGGGCCCAGCAATGTGGCGTAGTGGGTAAAGCCTCCACCTGCAATGCCAGCATCCCATATGGGTGCCAGTTCGAGTCCTGGCTGCTCCACTTCTGATCCAGCTCTCTGCTGTGGCCTGGGAAAGCAGCAGAAGATGGCCCAAGTCCTTGGGCCCCGGCCCCTGTACCCACGTGGTAGACCTGGAAGAAGCTCCTGGCTCCTGGATTTGGCTTGGCTCAGGTCTGGCTGTTGAGGCCAATTGGGGAGTGAACCAGTGGATGGAAGACCTCTCTGTCTCTCTCTGTCTGTCTCTCTCTCTCTGTCTCTCTCTCTCTGCCTCTTTTTCTCTCTGTGTAACTCTGACTTTTAAATATATAATTTAAAAAAGAGAGAGAGAGAGAGAGAGACACTGTGATAGATAAGGAGGAAGAACGCGTAGGTTGGTAGAAAGGAGCCAGTGAAGATGATTAGATGAGGAGTAGAACAGTGACCAGGAATACACTGCTTGTAGTAAAAATGGAGACAGAGAGAAAGCCCTGGAATTGTTGGTCTGTTATTTAACGTGTGGCATACTGTATGAGAAGGCAGTGCAAAGTGGCCAGGTGCCCGGTGTCCCTCTGATGGTCTGCACAGTGTATATTGACTGCAGAGGGCGGGACAAGGTTCCATCCCAGGTATCATCAGTGTCTACCACACTTGTCATCCCCTCAACCACAGTGGTAATGGGGTTATGGAGACCTTTGTTTGGTATGAGTCCCTCATTTATTTGTTCTTATTTGTGAGGCAGAGAGACAGAGAAAGACTTGTGGACAGACATGGAGAGCAATCCTCCCTCCGCTTGTTCACTCCCCGCATCCCTTGCAATGACTTGGGCTAGGCCAGACCTCAGTTACAAGCTGGGAACCTCATCCATACCTGCTCCATGGGTGGAAAGGGCCCAACTATTTGAGCTACCACTTGCTGCCTTCAGAGAGTGTATTAGCAGGGAGCTGGAATTAGGAGTACAGCTGGGACTGCCACCCAGACATTGAGACACGGCATGTGAGTGTCCCAAGCAGCATAGTAACTGCTACACCAAATGCCCATGCCAGATCTCTTTACATTAAACAGTTTGGAGTTGATGGGGCAGGTGCCATGGTATAGCAGGTTAAGGCTCTGCCTGCGTTGTTTGTATCCTATATGGGTGCCCATTCATGTCCTAGCTGCTCCTCTTTCCATCCAGCTCCCTGCTTATGGCCTGAGAAAGCAATGGATGGTGGCCCAAGTGTTTGGGCTCCCGAACCCATGTGGGAGGCCTGGAAGAAGCTCTTGGCTCCTGGCTTCGGATCAGCCCAGCTCTGATGGTTGCAGCCATTTGGGGAGTGAACCAGTGGATGGAAGACCACTCTCTCTGTCTCTGTCTCTCTCTCTAACTCTACCTCTCAAATAAATAAATAAATAAATAATCTTAAAAAAAAGAAAACCATATATACCTATGCATTAGTCCCCTCTTATCTGTGCAGCATATGTTCCAAGACCCCTAGTAGAAGTCTGAGATTGTGGATACTACTGAACCCCTAAATATATTATATTTGTTTTGCTACACATACATACTATAAATACATACCCATGATAAAGTTTAACTTATAAATTAGGTGCAGTAAGAGATGAAGGAGAGTCACTAATAAGCAATAATACCAATATACTGTAATGAAAGTTATTTAAGACTTATGAATTGTTTCTTTCTGGAATTTTCCATGTAATATGTTTGGACTGTGATTGACCATAGGCAACTGAACCATGGAAAGGGAAACTGAGGATCAGGGCATGGGGAGAAGTGCTGCAATGTACCCGTGCCCCTTCTACAATCCAGCTCAGTCATTGCCAACAGAGACGGGCTAGAATAATAGTCACCTTTGAGATGGCACTTTCTTCATCCTTTCATGAATGGGCAGTGATTGACAGATCGTTTATCAGCTGCCTTCCGTGTAGCCAGCTCTCCCCAGGTGTTGAGGCTTCAAAGGCAAGTTTCACCCAGGGGAGCTCACAGGACTTTTGTTCTTGCTGAATTTTTCTTTTTTCCTAAGCGTATGACCAAATCGGCAGTTGTTTTCCAAATGGGCCAATCTTTTTGAATCTTTGGTGCAAAGCTGAGCCAATGCCAAGTTGCTTGCTGCTAATAAGTGTCTTTAGCATTTCAAATTCTGGTTTTCTCAAATTTTGCTCTAGGATATAAGCACAGAAAGAGAAATATGAATTAAATGAGCAAAATGAAAAGGAAAATAACCATAAAGCATAGTTTAGTGTCCCTCAGGGGACCCTGCTGTACGTGTATAGCAACGTTTAGCAGGAAACAGCTGGGCTAGAAGGAAACTTGCCTGAGAGAGAGATGCCTTTTAGTCCTGTGCTGGGAATGAGGAGTTCTGGTGAGGGCTAGCCACTGCTGCTTCCTGCCGCGTGTGTGCTGACTGCGGGCTTTCACACCGGTGTGTGTGCTGCAGCCTTTCACAGGTCACTGCGCCCCTGGGCAGGCACCTCATTCTCATCTGGCGGTGTGGGAGCTGGGGCTCAGGGGAGGAGGTGATGTGGCTAAAGCAGTGCATGAGGGCCAGCGCCCGATCTGGAGCCTGAGCTGTCCGCTTGCTGGTGCCTTCGTCTAAGAGCAGAGACTCTCCGTCCTCCGACCCCACGGAAGGGTCGTTCATGGCACAGTGGATCTGTGAGCCTTGCTGCAGCCACCTGACACGGGTCCCTTCTGGGACAATCCTGGCCTTGGCCCTTGTCACCGCTTCACTTTGTGGTAGGATGAGCTGCTGTGGTCTTTCACTTCGTAAGGGTAAACGTAGGACTTCTGTAAGTAAATGATCCTGTTGTGCAGAATTTCCTGAATTGAGTGGGAGAACGTGTCCTACTGTGGTATTTTAGGTCTCTGTGTAGAACTTTCCCCTCCCTTGGACTTCCTGAAGACAAGGCACAGAGCAGGAACATCAGCGTGAGAGATGCTAGGTTGGCGTGGGGGCCTTTTTAGAAGAAGCTGCCACCAAAGCGATTTTTCTGGCAATCGTGTCTTGTTACGATTCCCGCTTTACCGTGGTGTGATGTTTTCTTGTATCTTCAGCCTATAATGGACGTTATTACATCAGGATGGGTGCCCCAGAGTGGATGTGCACTCACTGAGGGTTATGAAAGCTGCCTCGGAAGCGCGATTCCTGAAGGGACTGGAGACGAGAAGAGCCAGAGGCACCTGCTCCCCTCCTTCCCGAACTGTTAAGTGATGCTTCTGCCTCCAGGGAGCCTGATGAGCTAGAAGGGCACAGTTGGCAACTCTAGACTCCCATGTGCACTTCACAGTGGGAAGTTCTGATGTGTCACTGTATAAACTTAGGGAAAACTGGTGTGCAACAAGAACCTCACAGTTCTTATTAGATAATAATGAACTAATTAATCACTTTGAGAGGCAGAGACAGAGACAGAGATAGAGACAGAAAGAGAGATCTCCCATCTAGTGGTTCACACCCCAGATGCCGCAACAGCCAGAGCTGGGCCAGGCCAAAGCCAGGGGCTAGGAACTCCATCTAGGTCTCCCACCTGGCAGACACTCGAGTACTTGAACCATCAGCTGCTGCCTCCCAGGGCGCTTCTTAACAGAAAACTGGATTTGAGAGACGAACCAAGATGTGAACCCAGGCACTGCTGTGCAGGGTGCAGCTGTCCCAAGCAGTGCCTTAATATCTTAGTCACATGTCCCCTCCGGATTGCACTTGAAGTCATTGAACTTCTGGATGCTGCTGTTCTGCTGGGAGATGGAGCTGTAAGTTTTGTTGTCCCCTCAAGGGCATTCGCCCACTGCCAATTTGCAAAGTGCAGAGGCCATCTCATTGCTGCCTTTTCCCACCTTGCCATCTTAGGGAGAGGGAGCGTGTCTACCTCCAGACTGCCTACGGTGCTATGACAGGTGGACATTTGGCCTAGAGGTCAAGAAGCACCTTGGGACACTCAAATCCAAATCAGAGTGCCTGGGCTTAAGTCTTGGCTCTGCTCCCAATTCCAGCTTCCTGTTCGTGCACACCTTGGGAGGCAGCAGTTGATGGCTCAGGTCGTTGAGTCCCTGCCTCCTATGTGAGAGACCTGGGTTGAGTTCCCGGCTCCTGGCTTTAGCCTTGGCCATTGAAGGCAAATGAGAAGATACCCAGATGGGTGGGCAGTCTCTGCCTGTCTCTCTGCCTCTCAAATAAACAAAATAAGTAAAAATTAAAGTGCTGTGAATCCAGTGAAAGCATGCTGGCTTAATAATGGTGGCCAGTTGTCGTTCAACCGCACTCCATTTGAGATGAGAAGAAATGGACCAAGCAACAAGGCGATTTCCACTTTACGAATAAAGGGCTTTCTAAATTTGGAAGCGATAACTCTGGAAAGTTGCTGGACTCACAAACCCTGCAGGTCGTCCAGCTAGAGGCTCACATTCTCTGCGCATTTCCTGAGATTGTCATCGCTCTGTGGGTGCTCACTCTGCCCCTATTTCCGGCACTACCACCGGCAGAGGGCTTCCCTGTTCCTCTTCTACTTCCTGCCTCAGTTTTCTCCTTCCCCTGCCTGCCGCATTCACTAATCACCACCAGTGCCCAGTCCTGTGAGTTCCCTGGACGCTCTTCCTGACGTTTCATCCCTGACCGCTTAGGGAGGGGCCTCTTCCTATCTCATTCCCTCTCTCCCTACTCCCTCCGCCCGAAGCCAGCACCAGGGTAGGGCCCATTCCTCCCTTTTCCTATTCTTCCCTTCTTCCCTCTTTCCTCTGGTAGGGTCTCACAGAATCTGTCACAGTCTTTGTCAGCAAACCACTGTGTCACCTTAGGCATTCGATATTGACTTAGTGACTTCAGGAATGCCACACTTCTGGAAGCTTCTATCTGTGCCATCTGTCCAGTGGGGACATGGCCTCTTACTCTGGCCTGCTGATTCTGGGACCTTTACCAGGGAGTCTTTCTATACCGTGTTTGCTGTCAGTGGAGTACTCTGCTTCCGGCTGCCTGAGCTCTGAGTTCTTTTCAATGTCTGACTCTGTTGATTTGGCTCTAGGGCACCCTGCCAGGGAGCTTCTCCTGGTTTCTGTAGCATCCAGTGTCCACCATCTGGTGAGGCAGTGCTGTAAAATGGCCACAGGGCTTTGTGATGAAACGGTATCTTCCTGCAGCAGGCATTGCCACTGACCCTAGAACAAGCTGGCGTTGTCTTGTTTTTCTTCTAGCTCTTCTTTGGCCCTTGAACATTGGGTATCTTAATGGGAACTTGACTCTGTGTTTGTGGTTTTGGTACTGTAGATCCAAGTGTGCCTATCGGGAGTGGGCATTGTGGTGCAGTGGATAAATCACAGCTTGGTATGCCCCCATCCCGTAGTGGACTGCTGGTTGGAGTCCTGGCTGTTCTTCCAGTCCAGCTTCCTGCTAATGTGCCTGGGAGGCAGCAGATGATGACTTAAGTACTTGAGTTCTTCCCACCCATGTGGGAGACCCAGTTGGAGTTCTGGGCCCCTGGTTTCAGCCTGACCCAGACTTGGGTCTTACAGGTATTTGGGGAGTGAACCGATATGAAATATTTCTGTCTCTGCCTCTGTGTCACTGTCTGTCGTCTGCATATCAAATAAATAAAATGAATTAATAAAACTTTTTTTAAGGTAGAACTTAGCATGCTCTGTGGAGATTTTAGAGGAGAAAATGTGCCAGTTTGGCACTGGCTGTTGCTCACAAGCCCTTTGGTCTGCCATGTAGTGTAGAAGACAGTCAGTAGCTCTGATTCTGCTTTGAAGTTGTTTGAACAAAAGAAGTCTATTTTCTCCACTGTTGTTTTATTCAGTGTGTCCCCTCTATTATTTTTGTTGTGATCTTCTACCAAATTGGTATTTGGGAATTATTTGTTTATTTACTTGTGGGTTTTTAAAAAAGATTTATTTGCTTGAAAGGCAGAGTGAAAGAGAGAGAGAGAGAGAGAGAGAGAGAGAGAGAGAGAGTTTCTAGCCACTACCCAAATGCCTACAACAGCTGAGCTGGGCCAGGCTAGGGCCAGGAGCCAGGAACTCCATCTGGGTCTCTTATGTGGGTGACAGGAATGCTAGTACTTGAGCCATCATCGGCTGCCTCCTGGGGTACACATTGGCAGAAAGCTAGATTGGAGGCAGAGTGGCCGGGACTCAAACCAGGAACTCCAGTGTGGTATCTGGGCATCCCAAGTGTGGCTTAATCCTCTGTGGCACAATGCCTGCCCCTACTCTGGATTTCAAGACATAAATGAAGAGTAGAAAAATTGTAAGTTTTTTATGTTATCCATAGAAGATATGAAGAATCTTAATTTGCTTTGCCTTGTTTCCATGGAAGTATTATTAGATTAGAAAATTGATACCTTGTTAAATGCCCATTCTTTGGGTAATTGAAATACTGCTCAGTTTGACAAAAGGCCAGTGACTTTCATGTTTCTGCATTGTGAGGTTGGCTTTACATATCAACAAAAAGGTTATATGACAGACACTGGTTTAAATGTTATTTACAGAGCACAAAAGTACGTTCCATTGTCTATCAAAAGCACTCCAATCTACCAATTTTGTAGATGAGTTTCTTTAAATTAAATCATTGGAAGTTTCCCTTACTGAGTTAGACTGCTTGCCTCCAAATTCATATCCCCGTTCTTGCCAGCCTGTGACCTTGAGAAACACATTGCTTCCACCTTTCTCTGTCTCTGTTGGCTCATCTGTAGAATGGGATGATGATTGTTCCTACCTCAGAAAACCTTGGGAGGCTCAAGGAAGTCCACCTGTGTCAAACACTTGGACTGCTTTATTGATTTTCAGATTGTGCCATTTTGAGGGCCATCCTATCTGACCTACTGATTTTAAGACGAAGGTGCAGGCTTTCAAATTTATAATTATTGTGTTGGAGACTTGAATTAAGCTGCTTGGCATAGATAAGATCCTATCTAGAGGGAATTTTATAGCTGAGTGAAGAAACTGCCAGACTGGCAACCAGAAATTCTGGATTGAACTCCAAGTACTGTCAATCATGAGCTTGGGGGAAAAAAATCACTTAACTGCTCTGAGTTTTAGAATTGCTGTCTGTGACAATGGAGAAAATAAGACTTTCTTTGCCAAGATGACAGGACTCTTATGGGAATTAATTAGCATAATCAATGAGAACATATATATGAGTTTTTTTTAATTATTATTAAACCACACACACTGCAGTTGTGAAACAGGAGTCTGACTGAAGGCTGGCACGAATGTCAGATGCCTGAAATTTTCTCTGGTTTAGTTTTTTTTTTTTTTATTTAAACTCAAGGCACAAACTATCTTTAGTAACAGCAGACATTTGTAGGATCAGATTGCTTGTGATTTCTGAACAAATGTGTTAGGAAGATTCACTACACTAATGAACTGAAGGAGCCGAATTGCAGTGCTAGGGAAAGAGTTGACAAGAGTTCATCTTTGAGCATCTCACTTAATCCTCACAGTGGTTCTCAGTTGGGGTAGGGGCTTTTGTGGGGAGCTGGGAGACTTGATTGCCACAGTGACTAGAGAGTCACATTGGCATTTGGTGGGCGGCCAGGGACCCTAACACCTCTGAAATACAGAAGGCAGTGCAGCTGTGGGAAGGGTTACCCTGCTCAAAATTCTCACAGCGCCTCCATCCAAAGCGACTGCTCCCACGGTCGATTTCTATACATGCACCTACCTCTCTCTGCAGGTGCATAGCCATACTGCTTGTATGGAGAACGAGGGGCTGTACTTTGTGTTTTGATAAATTGAAAAAGTTTCTTCCACTTCTCTCATCTGCACTCATTCCATTTTCAAGCCCCGTCCTGCAGCCTCTTTGCCTTTGATTCTGAGGATGTGAACGGAACAGAAAGCAGGTGGAGGTTAACAGTTGCTGCTGTGAAAAGAACAAGTAAAGCTGCGGGCCTATCGCTATTAATAGGAAACAAAATCCTTTTATTGTTCTTAGAATTTACTTCCTTTTGTTCATTTTCGAATAGGCAGTGCCACATATGGTTCAGAAATTAAAACATTAAATGTGTTCAGACTGTCCTTGGACTGCGATTGGTCCCACTCATGATTTTTTCTACTTTTTGATGGTGTGAAAGGAATGCATAGTCCACGGAAACTGTACTTTGAGTTTGAATTTGACCTTCTCTTGGGCTACTGATATGGAATAGCCATTCTGTTTTTCACTTTCAGAGCAATGCAATTCAATAAATTATGTGAGATTTTCAATGCTTTGTTACGATAAAATGGACTTTTGCCCAACAGTAGATGAACTGTTTTGAGCATTTGGAGAGCAGGCTTAGTTATGATGTTCAGTAGGTTAGGTCTTTTAAATGCCTTTTGGATTTTGGGCATTTTCAAGTTAATGATGGGCTTACTGGTTTATATCTTGTGGGAAGTGGAGGAGCACCTGTAGTTAAAAATCCTCACATCTATTCTTTTTATTTAAGATTTATTTATTTTATTTATTTGAAAGACAGACTGAGAGAGAGAGAGAGCAAGGGATGGAGAGAGAGAGAACGTCCATCTGCTGATTCACTCCCCTAAATAATCACAATAACCAGAGCTACAGCTAGGAAGCTAGGAACCTGGAGCTCCCTCGTGGGTGGAGGTGCCCATCCTCCACTGCTTTCCCAGGCACATTAGCAGGGAGCTGGATCAGAAGCACAGTGGTTGGACTCAGACCAGCGCTTTGATAAGGGATGCCCGTGTTGCAGGTGCACCGTGCCAGTCCCCTCACACCCTGTATTGCCCCATCTACTAACTTCTGCCTTCTATAAGCAGCTGTGTTACTAGTTTCATAGATTTCCCTTGTTTCCTTGTGCAAGCAGATGGAGCTATTCTATTCACCCCCCCCCCCCCCCCCCCCCCGCTGACAACAAAGCTCTTGCTTGTTTCTCTGCGTACTTTATTCTGCGCTCATCACTCCCAGGGGCACAGCCCTCTCACAATGTCTGTAGCTACTGCAGCTTTTTGTCCGTTTCACTGGCTTGCAGTCTTCTCTTCTGGAGCCTCTGATTAGCTCCGGTCGGAACTCCCTGTGCCCTCGGTTGGCCAAACTGGGGTTTGCTAGCTCTGTATCACCCTTTGTCACTTTTGTGCTGGCTTCTGTTTCCTGGATCTCTTATCTCCTCTTTGATAGGTTGCTTCCACATTTTCAGAAAGCCCATTTTTATCAGCTTTCAGAGAAGGGGTGGAAGGTTGTAGACACTACGTTTCTGAACATGTCTTCAACAGGTTCTCAATATGTTCTTAGTAGCTTTGGTAGAGAATTATAGGTTGGAAAGTAAATGAGAATACTTCAAACAGTTCATGCAAAATGGAATTAGAGTACATTTCTTTTGGTGCCCAGAATTTCAAAATCCATGCATATGAGGGATCTTAAAATGGTTCCTGGAAAATACATACAAAAAAAGCTATGTGTGGAGCTCAAAAAAATTTTTTTGCACCAAAATAAACTAATATCTGAATATCGTTTTCCCAGAGACTTTTGGAAGTACCCTTGTACTTTTTTTGTAGATGAATAATCACATAGGTCATTGTATAAGTATTTGAATTAATTTCCTCTGAAAGATGGGAACATTAATTCATTTGTACTCATATCTCAAAATGTACATATCTCAAAATGATCTAGCTATTGTGGAACAAAATGGACTAATAAGTCATATAGAAAAAGAATCCTGGATTTTGGAGAGCCACTCTTTGATTCTGGGACCTTATCTTTTCTATTAGAAATTAAGAGTGTTTTTAAAAGAGGGACAGGAGATAGATTTTAGGTGATTGAGCCTTGCTATACGGATGATACTGTAGTGTTCACTATATCACTGTCAATTTATGAAGAAAACATTTTCAATATAGCTTCCATAATAGCAAAACCAGTGTTTCCCTTAGTTTTGGAAGTGGTGAATTATGCTCACTCTGTCTTTCCCTGCCTTCATTGCCAGATGGCTCTCAGCTCAATTTGAGACCTCCAGCTAGTATGGCTATTTGTTTCAGTACAACACCCCAAAGTGATTGGAGGTGTTGATGCAGAACCCCCAAATCCAGGTGCATTTGCCTGGCGTGCAGAGAGCCAATCACTGACATCATGGCGGAGGAAAGAAGTAGGTATTTATTGCAAAGCGCAGAGCAAGGAGTCGGACTCTCGCTTCCTTCCCTGGGCTCTCTGAGGAGTTGCAGGTGAAGGTTCTTGTAGATTGAAATTGGGGCTGAGAAGTGCGTGGTCAGCTCACGTACAACTTCCTGGTTGGTCAGTGGTGCCCGTGATCCTCTTTGATTGGTCAGTGATGATGTGCTCTGTAGGGAATTGATGCTGGCCAGGTGGGCTCCGGTCGGCCTTGGAGAAGGGGGAGGGGTACATGCTAGTGGCCCAGACCTGGAATTCCCCTGCCTCAACCTGGAATCCTCTTAAACAAAGTGCTCTGGACAGTACTGGCCAACGAGGTATCAACTGTTGGAGAAGCAGGTGGCTTCTTCAGTCTGGTGATGAGACTCTTGTAGGGCCCGGTGAATTCCTTTTGGTAAAGGCCAGGCAAGGGCACCTTGGGCTAAAGGAGACAGGCAAGAGGGTGGAGCATGCCTTTACAGTCTAGGGTTTCAGTCTCAAATTCGTGTCCCTTGAGCACTAAGTACTTAAGTTTCCCTATGTTTTCTACACTTTAGTTTTCCCTGGTGATTGCCTGCTTTCTTCATTTTGTTCTGCACGTATCTGCCAACCTCCTCAAGTCCCTTTTGGATGAGGAAGGGGCAGCAGTAATGGGATTCAGGCTCAGAATGTCTTACCCGGAAACACACAGGCGTGGGATTTCTAAAGTCAGCACAATTTCTCATTCTATTTCTTTTTAGCCTTTTGTTTTACTATCTTTAGAGTAAAAATGGCACCAGCTATCTATAGTCATCACCACAAGAACACTCAACCGGTAGCTATTCAAAGGTGAGCGAATGGAAACATATAGAAATATCTGGTCAATAGCATCTGTTGTTTGAGGGGTTTAACACCCTCCACAGCTTGTGAATTTTCCTCTGTTAATTGAAGAACAACTGCTGACTCCTATATTATAGGTCCCTGTTGTGCTCACTGCACTTGGTTCCAGAAATAAACAAAAACAGCAGTCGCAGCTGTGACAATAGCAACTCACACGTATTGAGCGCTTACTTTGTGTCAGAGCCTGGGCTGTGTTTAAGTGTGTTATTTAATTCTTCCAGCGGCCCTGTGAGCTTGATGCTAAATTGCTTCCTTGCTCTTAGGTGCCAGTTCCCCTTGCAACTCAGGCGTGTAGGCTCGGCCGACCACCTGCTTCCCGATTGCACTCTGTTGCTGAGGATCGCTGTGGACACTGCTCTCCACCGTGTGCCTCGGTGCTCCTGGACGCCCCATCCAGGGACAGAGACCCCAGCGGCCCTGTCTATACAACTTCCAGAGGCTGTTCCTGACCTCACTGCTTTCTCTCTGGGCCTCCTGGTTGACAGAGCCTTGAACCCTCTCCTTCCTCACTTCCTTCTCCTACATCTAAGAAAGTTTTTCCTCCTGCTCTCACCCTACTCGCCATTCTTCCTCATGATTCTTAACCAGCACTTGGCATTGGCATCACCTGGGAACTTTTGCATATTTAAAATTATTTTAAAATATATTTATTTGTATTTGAAAAGGGGAGGGGAGAGGCTGACCTTTCATTTGCTGGTTCATTCCCTAAAGGCCAAAGCCAGGAGTTAGGAAATCAAACCAGGTCTCCCATGTGGGTGGCAGGGATCCTAGTGCTTGAGTCGTCACCTGCTGCCTCCCAGGTATGCATAGAAGGACGCTGGATTGGAAGCAGAGCAGCTGGGAGTCTGGTATGAGATGTGGCTTAACTCCCTGTGCCACAGCAGCCGCCCCAAGTGGGAACTTTCAGCAGCCACTGTGCCTGGAGGTGAGGGCTGGGCAGGTTTGTTGTGGATGTCCAGCCTGTGATGGTTGGCTCGTCACCTCGGGAGAGGCCAGTGGGCCTCCTGGGTCCCATTCCCGAAGCCAGAGTTCCTCCATTGCTCCAGGCCGGGTTCTCATTCCCAGCCCTCCCGGCTCTAGACCTGTCCCACCACTGCCTGTCCCACCCACCCTTCTTTCCTGAGTCTGCGGGGACCCCCTGCACCCTGTGTCCTCACTGAGGCTTCAAACATGGACTCGGAATCTTCTCCTGACCCTGGAGCCCCGCTGGCCTCGTTCTCCTGCGGTTCTCGGAGGGGCACCTTCACAAAGTGCTCATTACATCTTCCCTCTGTTACTGAGGCTTCGTCCTCTGGAGCCCCTCTGGGGAGGACCCTCAGGAGGATGCCCTGGGGTGTCTCCTGCTGGCATCCTGCAGGCAGGCCATGCTCAGGAGCCACTCTCCCCCAGCATTAGTGGTGTCTTCCCCCGGTCCTCCTGCCCCCGCTCCTTTGGGCTTTAAGCTTTTCTCAAAAATCGGTTTCCAGCAACATGAGGAACAAAATGGGTTTTTGCTGTATTTACAGAAAGGAGATTGTGGAGGAATATTGTTGGGAGGACCACGTCTTTCTGGCAGGGATTGGGGTCCAGCATATTCGGAGAGGCAAACGAGGACGGGAGGGGATGAGTTTGACACAATTTCCTAAAACCCCTGAAAATCAAATTCAGGAAGTCAGGTTTAGGTCTTAGGTATTGTCTTAGAATGACAGGGGGATTGTGGGTCCAGGGTATGGTTTCCACTTGCTTAAAAAAACCTGCTGGCTGAGTGTTTGGCACAGTAGTTAAAATGCTGCCTGGGATGCCTGTCTCCCACATCAGAGTGCCCACATTTGAGTCCTGGATCTGTTTTCCATTCCAGCTTCCTGGGAGACAGGAGGTGATGGTTCAAATAGTTGGGTCCCTGCCACCCACATGGGAAACCTGGGTGGAGTTCCTGGCTTCAGTCTGGCCCAGCTGTGGCTGTTGCAGGCATTTGGGGACTGAACCAATGGATGGGAGATCTCTATTTGTCTGTGTCCCTCTGCTTTTTGAATAGAATGAAAATAAAAATTTAGAAAAGAAAACAAAATAAAACCCATAAATCTGTAGATCTTCTTTGAGCCTAGTAAACTTCCTGGAAGCTAGGTCAAGTTTAGGGCCCCCTGATGTGTGTTTTCCTATTGCTGATGTGCCCTGTGACCCTGACAATGGACTCCCTTCCCAGAATCTAAGTTGACAGCTATGTGCAGCCCTGAGCACTTAGAAACTCTTTACTTCTTTCTATTTTAATTTTTAAAATTCCTCCCCTTCTCCCTTTCATATAAAAGTAAAGCATGCTTATTTTAGAAAACCTGGAAAATATTGAAAATGAATATAGCCTAATAAATTTTTTATTGCCTACTAGTCCATCACTCTGATATAGACACCACGAAACATCTTGGTCTATTTCCTTCCAGTCTTCTCACTTAGGCACTCACCCTTGTTTTTGTAAGTAAAATTTGGATAAAACTGTATATAGTGTTGTTTATTCAGTATTGGCTTTTTTAGGGTAATGATCTCTAATGTCATGAAAAAATCCTCAACATGATTTTTTTCTTGGCTGGTCTTCTAAACATGGAGATATCCATCATTTATTTAACTAATCCCCTGTTCTTGAATATGTAGACTGTTTCCAATTTGTACCCTGATAAATAAATTATACTACATTTAATAGCGTTGAACAAGATTGCTTGTGCATTGCTGATTATTTCTTTAGAACATATTTTGATATGCTGAATGGTGCTGGCTTTCAGGGGGAGACCAGTATTTTTGGATTGATGGGCCTCTAGGTAAAGCAGCCTATACCGGGAAGGGAGGCTCAGGGGCCAAGCGATCTGCCTGCTGCTGTTGGCGTCTGCTTGAGCTCTAGACCGCATGGTGGATTTCAGACGATGCGTTGAAAGCGGGAAGCCCTGCCACAGGTGAAACTGATCACACACACTTCACATTCATCCTGTCTTTGATAGAGGCTGGCTCTGAATTTTCTCTGTTCTCTTCATGCTTTGGCCGAGTTCTGAATTAGCTGGAAGAGCAGCAGTGGAACACCCAGTATCTGTCAGGCATTCTGCTCACCTCTAGAGATACAAAAGTAAACGAGCCTCCGAGGGGCTCATCTGCAGTGTGGGAGACAGACAGGAAATCTTACTGTGGATGAACTGTGTGTGTGGGTCCATAGAAGGGAGGCCCCAATATTGGGGCTAAGGAGCCAGCAAAACACCTGTGCTGCCAAGGTGATGTTTGAGCTTTGAAAACAAGGCAGGGACAGAGTATGCCAGGGGAGGGAGTAGCATGTGGAAAACCATGGAATTGTGCTGGTTTTGATTTGTCAAGGGAACTGTGAATGTATTCCTGTAGGTGGCATCGATGCAAAAGTGTCCCTCCTCTGTGCCAGGTCTGCATAGACAGTGGCCCCCTGAGTCCTCATTTGAGCCCCTAGCCCCTGGGCAGATTTATCCATTTGCCCCAGTGTGTCCAAGTTCAGGTGTCATTACCTGGGGGCATGGCTGGAGGATAATGGAGCTAAGCTGGGTGGTTGAACTGGGTGCAAGTGGTGAAGAGTTGAGTGGGCCATAGGAAGAGGACCTCTTTGGCAGTTATGGAACAAGGTCCAGACTGCTTTTCCAGACTACTCAGGGTTACAAGATAGAGGTCCCCAGGTTTCTTACAAATACTCAAAGCTAGTGTTCTTTGTGCTAGCCAAGCAATTCCACAGCATGCATTTCCCCCCTAAATAACAACTTGATGCTATTAGCGCTGCAAGCTGACCTGTTTCACACCTCTTTGGGGAAAATATTGCCATGTTGGAATTACCCAGTGAAAGCTTGCAGCTGCGAAGTCTGTTTCGAGTTGGCAAAAGGTGACAGTCGAAGGAGGGACGATTTGAAAAGTGCTAATAGTAAAACATCATCAGTTATTTTAGTATCACCAAAAATTCTGTGCTATGTACTGTGACTAGTGTGAAAAGAATCAGTAAGTGGGAAAATTGTATTTTGGCCAACATAAGTTAAACCCCCTCATATCACCAGTGTGTTGTATTTTCTTTCCCAGTGTTTCCTATTTATTACATCTCATTTCATATCTGAGGTCTAAGAATTCCTCAGCCATGCAGTGAAGAAAAAATGAAAATGTTTAGTTTCCTAACAGGAAATTGGGCAGAGATCTGCATTAGTACATGTTTTGTTGTTGTTGCTATTTGCTTGTTTTGTTTTTGTTTTGGTGACTATTGTAAATCTAGACCTTAAATATAAGTGAAAAAGATAAATGTGTTTAAACTCTATATGCTGGTGTGTGTTGTATTTGAATTGTCTGAATGTATTTGAAACATAGGAGGTTATATAAGTCTTTGTATTTTCTTTTACATACAAGTATCTTATATCTTTGTGTTTCAAGGGTAAACATTACTTTTGACTTGTCATTTTGCAAGTTCAGCTCTTATTACAAAGAAATATTCTACTTTTTCTCTCTGTTCTTAGCTAATTGCATGACAAAATTAGGGGAATCTGGAGTTCATGTGGCCAGCCGAGCTGTCAGCTTCTTTTCATGGCAGTCACCAAGGGGTGTTGAGAATTCTGCTTCCACGGACCCAACCCACATCCCTCTGAGGGCTGATGCAACCTGAGTCAAAGACACGATTTCCATCCTAAAATTCACAGGCATGTCTGTGTTGGCTAACTTATCACCCTCAACATAGTTAGCGTGAAGGGAACTCATGTACTCCTTGGTCTGTCACCTCACTCTGTCCATCATTCTTTTTGGGGCAAACAAAAGAGGAGAGCAACAGAGCGTGGAAAACAAGGCAGGCGTTCAGTAGGGAAATCAGAGGCAGCGGCCTGCGCATCTGGTGGCAAAGGCCTTGGAGTCTGACGCGTCAGACGTGCAGAGATTTGTGAGGGTGCGAGTGGATTTCCAGAAGCCCCTGTTTGAGGCTCTCGGGTGAAGCTTTCTCACCTTCACCTCTTCCTACCTCCTCTTGCCTACGTGCTCTTGACGTCAGCACGTCCTTGGAAATGCAGACTCTTGGCGGGAAGTCGATTTCTTTTAATTTTTTATCAACATACATGCTTGAAATCATTGGTCTGGAAAAAGATTGTGGCCCAGGGGTTGATGTTTCTGCAGTCATCAATATGGGTCCACTTTTATCTTCCACCTTTAGTAAGGTCATCACTGGAGCTGCCATTCACAAACATTGTGGACTGTGTCTACATGAAAAATACTGTAATATTAGCATTCGTACAGTCAAAGGAGCCAACTGAAAATGGCCAGGAAGTGGGGGAAACTTGATGTTACCAAGTCCACCCCTATTAGTGCTACTAGCTTTCTTGAACTGCAGAATTTCAATCCCTACGAGATGGTCTCTGCACACAAATGAGTAATTGACAAGAATGGAGAATGGCTGTGGGCTTTGAGGGTCTACCCCTTGATTGAATGGTTGGGTTAGCACCACAGCGCATTAGTGTACTTCTTTCTGTCTTCGGGGAATCAGTGTAATACTGGTGAGTTCAGTTTCTCAAAAGATTAAACAAAATTAGCACAAAACTGAGCGATTCTACTCCTGGGTATGCGCTCAAGAGAAATGAATGCATATGCAGATATAGAGTCCTAGACTAATTTTCTTTTTTTATTATTTTTTATTATTTTTTGACAGGCAGAGTGGACAGTGAGAGAGAGAGACAGAGAGAAAGGTCTTCTTTTGCTGTTGGTTCACCCTCCAATGGCTGCCGCGGCTGGCGCGCTGCGGCCAGCGCACAACACTGATCCGATGGCAGGAGCCAGGAGCCAGGTGCTTCTCCTGGTCTCCCATGGGGTGCAGGGCCCAAGCACTTGGGCCATCCTCCACTGCACTCCTGGGCCACAGCAGAGAGCTGGCCTGGAAGAGGGGCAACCGGGACAGAATCCGGCACCCTGACCGGGACTAGAACCTGGTGTGCCGAGTCACAAGGCGGAGGATTAGCCTATTGAGCCACGGTGCCGGACGACTAATTTTCATAAAGTGTTACTCATAATAGCCAAAAGGTAGAAGCAGTCCAAAAGTCCATCAACTGACAAATGGATAAGTACAATTTGGTATTTCCAAATAGTGGAATATAACTTGGCCACACACACACAAAAAAGAATGAAGTGCTGTTCCATGCTATAACGTGAATGAACTCTGAAAACATTATGCCATGTGAAGGAAGCCAGCCACAAAATGTAACATATTGTATGATTTCATTGGTGTGTAATTTTCAGAGTAGGGAAATCTGCAGAAGGTAGATGAGTGGTTGATTAGGGCTGGCAGGAGGGAGAATGGCAGGATAGGAGAGTGACAGGCTAGGGTTTTTAAAGGGTGTAGAGCTGTTTCTTGGGGTGATGACATGTTCTAAAACTGTGATGATGTTTGCATTTTCCAACATATCTTGAGTGTCTGTGTACATTCTCAGCACCCTGTGTAATGAAATGGGCCACATAGTAGTAATATTTTGGCCGTTTATTGAGGACCTGTTCAATGCCAGGTGCTGTTAGAGGAGCTTTGAACACAATCTTTGCCTTAATTCCTATAATGACCCTCTGAGATGTGTCTCATAATCCCTACTTTACTGATGACATAACTAAAGCTTGGAGAGATTAAATGAAGTGTTTGGAATCAAAGCGCTAGTTAGTAAGGGATAGAAGAGGAATTTCACCCCACGTCTATTTCATACCAGTGTCTGTTCTTAACAATTATGACATACTAGCCTATACTATACCTGTGTACTAAAGCCCAGGCCTCTCTTTGCTAAACTTTTCCTTCCCATCTCTGAATCACAAATTTCCTTCTTTCTCCAGGAGTCACAATCACCTTGTCCAGCCTTAGAGTCTTTAATTTGTAAGGGAGAGACTGTGTGTGCATCAGGTGTGAAATTATACCGAATATATGTTTTCAAGTGATGTATTTCCCTTGGAGTTCTAGACGTGTTACTCTGTCTCCCCCTGTCACGCACACACACCTTGGGAATCTTAATAAGCACTAGAAGTTTTGCCAGTCTCAAGATGCATTTTCAGAAAGGTGTTTCATAGTAGAAAGCAGTATTTGATCAGGTAGCTTTCACTGGAGCATAAAAAACAGAATTGTAGGGGCCAGCGCTGTGGCACAGTGGGTTAACACCCTGGCCTGCAGTGCCGGCATCCCTTATGGGTGCCAATTCTAATCCTGGCTGCTCCTCTTCTGATCCAGCTCTCTGCTATGGCTTGGGAGGGCAGTAGAAGATGGCCCAAGTCCTTGGGCCCCTGCACCCATGTGGAAGACCTGGAAGAAGCTCCTAGCTCCTGGCTTCAGATAGGTGCAGCTCCGGCCATTGCGGCCATCTGGGGAGTGTACCAGCAGATGGAAGACCTCTCTCTCCGTCTCTACCTCTCTCTGTAATTCGCTTTCAAATAAATAAAAATAAGTCTTAAAAAAACCCAGAATTGTACAATGGAAGGGAACTTAGGAACCATTAGTCCAGAATTCTCATTTTTTAGACAAGAGAGACCTGAGATTTAAGAGTTATCAAAAAGAAGTGAAATCCTATCTTTAGAATCCAGGTATTTTATGGACAGAGGAGGAGAATGTCATGATGTGCAGTCATCTGTCCTTTCAGTAATTGTGTCTAGATCTCCAACTACCTGCCAGATTGTGTCCCTGGGACTTTGCGTCAATCACGTACATGTTATGGGGCTCGTGGGCCGTTGGGGAAGATAAAAGGCCCCCATTTAGAGCTGCACAGTACTAAAACAGAGCAGGGGACAGGGTGGAACCTCAACTATGGGTATTTACTCTAACCTTGAGGGTGGGGTATCAGAGATTTCAGTTGTGTTGAGTTGAAAGAAACTTGGTATATTGAAGAAAATGTTCAGCATTCTGCAGGAGGCAAGGAGAGGATGCTGCAGATGTAGGCCTGCGTATGTCCTGAAGGGCCTCTTACTCCAAGCCTGCCCAGTGGCTGGTCTAAACACATGGCCAGATTTACCCTGCAGAGGTGCTGTAGTGGTGGTATTCAAGGATGCCGGGGAGAGAGAAGGAGAATCGTAGGGAAAAGCTGGCTCTACCCAGTGGGGAAAGTATTGAGGATTTCCTGCTTGGCATGTGCAACTGATTTTAAGACGTAGGAAGCCAGTACCTTAATTGTTAGATGCACCTCAATTCTGAAACTGTTAAAGTGTGAAAAAAGTAATACATTTCAGAATTCATGCACTACAGTCAGTACTTACATATTTGTTCAAAGAATGAATGGATCAGTCTTTTCTACCAGGGCCCTGTGTAGATTTGGAATAGAACCCACACCTGAGAAATGAATGTTCCATGTGATTCCTAAACTGTGGAGGCTCCCTTAGTTTGACACATTAAACTTCTGGGAGAAGCCACAGATTATTTTTCTTGAACACTTGTCCTTTCATGGGTGTGGCAATCTCTCTTGATAGAAAGAAGTTTGGGGAAAGACGACTTGAGAAATGGCTGAATGAGGAAGCTGTCTGTGGAAAAGAGATCTTATTCCCCTTGACTTTCAGGTCAAATATTGGATACTGTGTTTGAGAACCCAGTGAGTGCCTGTGGGCCCATGAGATGGTTCAAGAGGTAGGGTTCAAAAATAATCAGTGATAAAGGGGCCGGTGTTACGGCATAGCGGGCTAACCCACCATCTGCAACACCAGTATCCCATATCCGAGCACTGTGCAAAGTCTCGGCTGCCGTTCTTGGGATCCAGCTCCCAGATAATGCACCTGGGAAAGCAGCAGAAGATGGCCTAAGCACTTTAGCCCCTACCACCCATGAGGAATACCAGGATGGAGTTCCTGGCTCCTAGTTTCAGCCTGGCCCAACTCTGGCTGTTGTGGTCATTTGGGATGGCCCGTGGATGGAAGATCTCTCTTTCTCCTCTCTTCCACTCTGCCTTTCACTACGTAAAACAATTAAGAAAAATCATTTCGAGGTCTGTGCTAGGGGACACTCCTGGATGGAAATTGCTCATTTTTGCAGAGTGCTCCCTCCTCTAGCAGGGTATTTTCCTGAACCTCTTGTCTGCTCTTCCCCCATATTTGCTCAGTGGGATTCTAGCCAGCAATGTCTAAGAGACAAGGGCAGCTGACCTCAAAACTGGGGCTGTTTTGCTTCAGTTCACACCATGTGGGGGCACTTCTCCAGGCAGAATGCAGCAGGCTCTGCCAAAGTCAGATACATTCTTTGCATTCTCCATGTGTTTGTACTTGTGCAATGAGAGAGAGAGAGAGAGAGAGAGAGAGAGAGAGGCATTTTATCCTTTTATTCTGGTTCCTAGAAGTGTGAATTATATGGGCATGCCATGTGAAGGTGAAGGGAGAAGGCACAGTACTTGTTTTTCTTAGAAAATGTTACCACTTCCTTCTTTGGGGTAAACTACGATAGTTATTCTGGTGCCCAGTAACATAGTTGAAACTTTCCTTTCTTAGGGGACCATAGTATTTATTGAAAAGATCCTTGAGCATGAAGACTATATTTTTAAAAGTTGATTATGAAAGTTTATTTACAAAATAGATTACGATGAGCAAAATAGAGAAATGATGTTAATTATTTCTCAAAAACTACAGTTGCCCAGATGTACTTACTAAAATGTCTTAACTAAATTTCCCTTGGCTTTAATCATTTACATTTAGACGCTTAATATTTATCTTCATATTTCTTTATATATCTAGGGTTTGGTAAGAACATACAAAATTTAAAATTCAAAATGCTAATGAGAGACTTTCTTTTCTAGCTAACACAAAGCAATGTGTAGATGTCCAGCAATTCCATGAAACAATCTCATTGACTTTGCATATACACGGACATGTCCATGGATCAATAATGTAGTCGAGTTATATTTACTTATATATTTACATATATATATATATATATTTATATTTATATTTCTGAAAACTGAAGGTTGCTTTGTGTCAATTGACCTCAGTTATCTGGAAGGAAAACCTTTGTCCTTTACCATTAGGTTTAGTACCTGGGCAAATTAAACTGCAAAAAAGAAAATTAACTAGTGGAAAGAACAAATTTAATTACATGCATGTTCAGGGGAGTTCAAAAGAAACATAACTCAAGGAAATGGTTAGAATTTGGGGCTTGTAAAGCATCATAGCAAGGAATGGTGCTTTGTAGAGCTGTGGTAAGAAGAAGGGCCGATAAACTCCGGGACACTAATGGAAGCTATGGGTTACACTGTGAGGTTTCCTTATGCAGATTCAAGTTGGTGCCATCTCCCATGGCAAGAGTTCTCTCTACTTGGTTTTAGAGAGGAATATGGGAGACACCTTCACAAAGAGAAATGTATGTCCCACTTTTAGCACAGGGGGCGGATAGCGATCTTTCTTTCTGCGTATGCTGATTCTCAGTTGCTTTTAGATTAAAATAATCCTTATTTCAAAGGGAGTATATTTTGGAGTGGCAAATTCTGATCCCCTTCATTACAAACTTGCCATTTCTGTAAGGCCCCCCCACACACACACATACACACACACACACACATACACACACACACACTCACTCACTCACTCACTCACTCACTCACTCTACAGGTTGATAGGGTATACAGGGCAGATGAAAGACAAGAGAGCCTAGTCTAGCAAAGCACACATGCACCAAACAGGGAATCTGATTTGTAGAAATTCAGACACCTGTGGGGCCAGGATAAGAACTACTGGGTCAAACATAGCTATGGCCTCAGTGCAGAGTAAGCCAGCACACTCACCTCATGAGTGGTGTGAGGTTCACGAGCACCCTCTCGGCTATCCAGGGGAGTAGGTGGATGGTCTTGGACATCTCTGAAAGCTAATGTGGAAGAGACAGGATCAGCACCACCATCCAGCAACGTGTTCTTGCTCTGCAAGCAAATGCTAACCACCACAGCAGTTTGTTGGCAGCTTCTGTGAGGTTGACCAAGGCATTTAGTTCCATTATTTGGGTGACTCCGTGGGAGATCCAGTATAATGGGGGTGCTTCAGAGAGGTTTGCAAACAATTATGGCTCAGTCCACTAGGGAACCATGGTCACACTGGAAGACCCAGAAAAGAAGAGGAGAGGCAGTTACTGTTTCAAAAGGCACAAAATGAGGCCATAATCTCGCACAATTATTATGCATTATCCACTTTCACTCCTATTATTTGTGCTTTCACAAATGGTATGGCAGTGTTAACCTGGAGTGGAGGTCTACAAGAGCATATTCCATTGGGTGGCATTTTAATAGCTCAACTCGAGTCTTGAGGACAGTTACTCAGGACCTCTACTATGCGGCTGATGTGTGCTGCAGTTTTTGGACAGAAAGAGACCTATTGCTTCCCCTCTGTCAGTCAGTGCCAGAAAGACCTAGAGGTCCTCTCCCATGTTGCCTGACAAAGGCTTTGCAGCTGATGATGCACAAGGCCCACCCTGGTGCACACCTGCAGGGGCGTCTTCATAGCATGGTGTTGTGTGTGAATGATGCCTCGTGGGGTTGGCAGGTTGTCAGTGTCACCATAGAGTCGATGGGATGTTGGACACAAAGGGCTTCTCTAGGAGGAAGTTGGTGAGGCATTTGTGATAAAGTCTGCATAATCAATGGCCTTTATGTCGCGACTCTCACTGCTTTGCTAGGTGACAGCTGTATTACCATTTCGCTGGACCTGCTCAGTGCCATAAGTACTCACTGGAAGGAGGCCACCTGTGGGCCACTCCTCAATTCCAACACGAACGTTGGCGAACAGAGCACGTGACCTTCCACCAAGAGCCCTCCGTGGCCACATACGAGGCACAGAATAGGCTGCTTATGTTCTGTTAAATGGTTTGTGGGTTCCTAACGGTGGGCTTAGTGGGTGTGCCACATCTGCCCTTGAAGAATATGTATTCTGGGGGCACTCCTAAGTTGCTGTGGCAACCACTCCAGAGACACTGGGACTGCTTGGTGTCTGCTTCTGGAGACTAAGATTGTGACAGTACCCAGTACAGAACTCGCATAGAGCAGGCATTCAGAAAATATTTAGGGAATAATGAATATGTGATTGAAGGAACTGTCTATGAGTGCTGATGTGGAATTTGGTGGAATGAGCTATTTGTATCAAACTTTCCAAGTACAGTGTTCACCAGCACCAGTGGACCTAGTTAGTCTCTGATACTTCTGTTATAGAAGTCACACTCCCATTACTGCTTGAACAGGAGGAAGGAAGATGGCAATTTAGAGGATCTAGTAAGTGCCCAGGGGCTGGTGCTGTGGCGTAGCAGGTAAAGCCGCTGTCTGCAGTGTCGGCGTCCCATATGGGCACCGATTTGAGTCCCAGCTGCTCCACTTCCAATCCAGCTCTCTGCTATGGCCTGGGAAAGCAGTACAAGATGGCTCAGGCCTTGGGCTCCTGCACCTGTGTGGGAGACCTGGAAGAAGCTCCTGGCTTCGAATTGGCACAGCTCCGGCTGTTGCGGCCACTGGGGAGTGAACCATCAGATGAAAGACTTTTCTCTCTCTCTCTCTGCCTCTGCTCTCTCTGTAACTCTGCCTTCCAAATAAATAAATCTTTTTAAAAAATGCCCGGTGTTGTGATAGATCCTTGGTTGGCCTATCGGAGGTCTGTGGATCCTGACTTAATCACTTGTTTGCTGTGTTTGGGCCCTGGGTTTCCCACATATAAAATTGCAATGCTAATGTCCATTTTTTTAGAGTTTTTGTCAAGATTCCACATAATGCATACACTGCATACTGAGTGCTCAAGAAATGAACACTGCTCTTATTAATACATGCATTCCTTTAACACTGACTGGGAACCTACTATGAGTGCTGGTGGTATTAGAAACTAGAGATACCAAAATGACTCAGAAACTGTAGGTACTTCAAGTACCCCCTCTGTCTAGAGGGGGAGTCAGATACTTAAAAGCACAATTATGAATACATGGCAAGTGCCAGTCATTTTCTAGAACAAATATGGAGAACATAGACAAGGAATGATGACGCTGTGCTGGGGAGATGGTAGTAAGTTGTAGGAAGGGCTTAGCTAACTTAATGCTCAATCTGATGTGAAGGTAGAAACCAGTTGTGCAGCAACAGACAGTACAGTGGAGCAGGGGTGGTGTGAGAATGAGGGTGTGTGTGTGAGTGCAGAGTGGTAGCTGAGAAATCACCCAATATGAGAGATCTACTTCATTCCCAAGATGTGTAGGAAACTCAACAGGGTAGATTCACATAGCTCTTGAGTGGCAGGGCCCGCATTTTGAATTGAAATGATTTCTACAGTGCCAGGGTTCCTTCCACCTCTTCATGCTTTACTAAAAAAAAAGTTCAAGTTCCTATATTTTAAAGAGTTTTTTTAACCCATTTATAATTTGAAAGGCAGAGTTACACAGAGGGAGAGAGAGAAATCTTCTATCCACTGGTTGACTCCCCAAATGACCACAAAAGCCAAGGCTGGGACAGGCTGAAGGCAGGATCCTGGAACTCAATCCGGGTCCCCCATGCGGAGTGGCAGGGCCCAAGCACTTGGGCAATCTTCTGCTGCTTTCCCAGCAGGGAACTAGATTGGAAGTGGAGCAGCCAGGACTCACTGGTGCTTGTATGGGATGTTGACATGGAAAGCAGCAGCTTCGATGCACCTACTGCACCACAGCACTGGCCCCTTTAGTATGCTTTATATTGCTTTTTGGATCCTGAACCTTTTCAGAAGGGAAGTATCCTTAGGTAATAATGGGTGTCCATGGGAAGCTGTCTTGTGTAACTCAAGTGAGGTTCTGGGCCAGGCCTTTCAGCAGCAGGTGTTTTACATAAAGTGAGATCTATTGATTTTTCTCCAGCAAGATTAGAGACACCTGCAAGCAGGAAAGGATTCCCCTGGCCTTTTGGTCAGGAGGAATGTGGTGGCACCAGGAACTGTAGGCTGAGGGCAGATCTACCAGCCCTTCCCGGCTAGTGTCTGCATTGAGTACTTAAGGGTATATAGAAAACACCAAAATGCAAAGGGCCTAGTAATCATTTTTTTTATTATTCCTAGAGATGGTTAAAGTGGAAAAAAAGGAAGAAGAATACATCATCTAGGCAGTAATTCACTGGCAGGACCTTTGGACAGATCTGCACCTGCTCACCCTGTCACTGAGCTGCGCCTGTGCGAGTGCCATTGTAACTGGAACTCTCTGCCGTCGGCAACTTAGAATCTCTGAACTCGCCTTTAGGCCACTGTCAGGGGGAGAGTTGGCATTCTGGTGCCAGGACTAATCAGAAACTGCATGGGACTGTACCCAGAGTGCTTTGTTCTCATGGTCCTTTAGGTGGTTTTGATATGAGCCAAGTGGTTCCAATCAAGGGGAGACATTTCATGAGACAGCTTTTCCACTGCAGTTGTTGTCATTATTCCGAGTTCATTAACTTGATAATCAGCTGCATAAAATCGCAACACTTCCTAACGGCATCTCCAGCTACTGTCTCCTCAAGTTGCCCGCCCTGAAGAAGGATGGGCGAACAGTTGCTGAGAAGGGCTGTATGAGAGGGGCATGTGACTGAACTCCCCCTAGATAGACGTGGAACCAGCGTGGAAGCCGTGTGAGCCGATCCCAGGTTTGAGGAGGTGGCTCTTGGCTCGTCTTGGTCACCTAGTTCTTGGCAGGCATAGTCATCTTAATGGACGAGATACTGTACCTACATGCATTATATGCTTTGCATTGCGATGAACAGTTCACTGCAGTACGGGCTGGAATTCAGTGAGGGCACTGTAACAAAAGACACCGACCCACTGGGTGCTAGGGAAGCCTTCGTTACTGAAGGCGCTGAAACACTCTTGGGCAAGGGGCTGACATTGCAGTGGTTGGGTTGCTCATGCCTATTTCCTCCTTGTTGACATCAAAGCTCCCCTCTTACTGGTTTAATTAGTTCCCGAACCTTTTAATTGTGAAATATATACTGGGGAGTCCACAGAACAAACATGTTCAGCTCATTCTAGTAGCTCCGGTGTGACCGTTTCTCTACTCAAGAGAGCATGGGTCTATGACACGCTTCAAGGAACAACCTCGCTAATCCAGAGAATGGGGAGGCAGAGGGGACGTTGCATATTGGTGACGGAAAGACTCACTGTGAATCTGCAAAGAGTCTTCTTCCCTTTTGGGTTAGACAGTAACAGAAATCCTGGGATGGCAAAGCCTGGGGAGCACTGCGCTTAGCAGGGAAGATCTGCTTTAGTAGATTTCTGATTGCAGTTAACAAGCAATTGGATGTGAAAGGTGCTTGACTGGTTGAAAAACTTTAAACAATAAAATATTCCTTTTCTTGTCTATTTTTAAACATCACTTTAAAAAATATTTATTTATCTAAAAGGCAGAGCTGCAGAGGCAGAAATACCCACCCACACACACACACAGAAGGGGAGAGGGAGAGAGAGAGAGAGGGAGAGAGAGAGGGGTCTTCCATATGCTGGTTCACTCCCCAATTGGCCGCAATGGCTGGAGCTGAGCCAAGCCAAAGCCAGGAGCTAGGAGCTTCCTCTGGGTCTCCCACATGGGTGTAGGGGCTTTGGGCCATCTTCTGCTGCTTTCCCAGACCACAGCAGAGAGCTGGATCGAAAGTGGAGCAGCTGGGACTGAAACGGCACCCATATGGGATGCTGGCACTGTAGGCAGTGACTTTACCCGCTGTGCCACAGTGCCAGCCACCAAACATTACTTTTCTTAAAAATCCGTTCTGTATGGGCAATAGAAAATTAAGCTACTTCCTAGCTTTAATTTCATTAATTTTGAGTTCTGATTGGTTAGTAGAGAAATAAAGAGCATTTACTACCATTGAAAGTTAGGAATATAAATGGTATAGGTGGAGAATTTACTTCTGAATTTTTTTTTAAAGCCAAAACATCTCCATTGGTGAAGGAGAGAAAATTTGAAACCTTAAAGATCCTGGGACATCTGAAATGTGTTAGTATTTTTCTGCTTTGTTTTTAAAATGGACACACACTTCCATGTTTAACTTTTAATTTTCTATTTGAAAATCATTAATTTTTATTTATTTTAAAGGCATAGATACAGAGACAGACAAACCGATCTTCCATTTACTGATTCAGTCCCCAAATGTCTGCAACAGCCAGAGTTGGGCCAGCTGAAGCCAGGAGCCTCCACATAAATCCAGGTCCCCCAAGTGAGTGGCAGGCACAGAAGTACTTGAGCCATCGCTTCTTCCTCCCAGTGTGCACACTAACAGAGAGCTAGAATTGGAAACAGCAGGGGCTCAAACCCAGGCACTCAGGTATGGGATGTGGGCTTCCCAGTGTCTTAACCTTTGCCCTGAGTGCTTGCTCACTGTTGGAGGGGACATGTTAAAACAACATCAACACCAAAATCCTTCTGGGGAATGGGTTTTCCAGAGGGAAACTGCATGATGAGTGGGGCTTCATGGATTCTTCAGAGCCTGTTAGTGCACTTAGGGGAAAAGGCATTCATTAGCTCCCATAGTCTCGATTTCACCGTCTGTTGAGTGCTCCTCGAGGCCTGAGTAGAGTGGACCTTGCAAAGGATACTGCCTTGAAGAGAGCCAGCCCCTGCTTTCAGGGGAGCAGAGCGAGCAGAGTGGGCAACGGGGATGTGAGTGCATCACTACAGCAGTGGAGTTTATGTACGTGTTCCTTGGTTGGCTGGGAGAACTGAGGCTTCAGACATGGCATTTTGTTAAAAAGAAGAGCTTAATACTCTTTATCCCACGTGTGTCTGCCATTTTGTCGTAGCTGTGTGTGTGTGATATTTGAAATTCCTTGGCCATGTCAAATGCTATGGAATCGTGGTTTCCAGAATATTCTGAACTCTGCTGAGTGGAGGTGCCATCCTAAATGTGTGCTTCTGGGCTTTAATTGTTTTGGCTTTTTAAAAGCTTTTTATTTATTTGAAAGGCAGAGTTTTACACACACACACACACACACACACACACACAAAGAGAGAGAGAGAGAGAGAGAGAGAGAGAGAGAGACATCTTCCATGACTATTCCACTCCCCAAATAGCCAAAACAACTGGGACTGGGCCAGGCTGAAGTCAGGAGCCAGAAGCTTCATTTGGGTCTTCCATGTAGGTGTAGGGGCCCAAGTGCTTGGGCCATCTCCCGCTGCCTTCCCAGGTGCATTAGCAGGGAGCTGTATTGGAAACTGAGCAGACAGCATCTTGACCCGCTGTGCCACAGCACTGGCCCCAATTGTTTTTTGACAGAAGTAGTGTTCAGGACCCACTGTATCCTCTCGGAGGAATGCCATGATGGACAGCAGGTTTGTCCGCTCTGCTGAGCTCGCTTCCCTTCTGCAAGACCTGCTTGTGTTGCGTGCAGCCTGACAGCACCTTTCAGCCAGTCTGGATGCAGTTCTGCACAGTGATACACCTGTCCGCTGGTTAGAGCAGGGATCCCGGATGCCGTCCCTTCTCTCTTCCTGAGCAGGGCTCTGGAGGATGCATCCGAGCAGGCCCTCAGCAGCTGTTCGTCCTTGCCCCACGTCAGGGTGGCTACCCCGTGGCCTCTCTGTATCCGTAGCATAACTCTGGGACGCAGGCAGTCTTCTTATGTTCTTCTTTCTACTTCATAGGAAAGAAACCAAAGGCTGGAATATTTCAGTGCATTTGCTTAATGTCACAAAAATGATAAGCAGTGGAGTCCATTTCAGCATAGGATCTTCTAAACCACAATCTTTTCACTCTTCTTCCCTTGTACGGGTTTTCTACAAATCTTTCCTCCACTAGGTAGATTGTACCGATACCTTCTGAAACATCATAGGCATTTGAATCATCCGGGGGTCTTCTTCCAGTGGTTATGGTGAGTCTGGAGGTCTTGGCCACCTGGTGTCTGCAATTTTAACAAGGTTCCCAGGTGACACCGTGCTGCTCAGCACAGACAGTACTGTGAGTAGGGGCCTGTTGAGGGGTGAAGAAACTGTGGCTCCAAGAGCTGAAGTTCTCTTTTAGAGATCTCACACCTGAACGTGGGAAGGCCCCATGCAACCCTTGCTCTTGCTTCCTGAAGAGTTTTCTTGCAGGCAGGAAGGAGGATACAGTCAGGTACTTTAATGGCAAGTTTACTCTACTGCAATGTCACAGGAGGAAGCCTGCTAGGAAATACTGACTCAACTTGGACCTCGAGGGACTGGTGGCACTTTGACAAAGATGAGACTAGGGGACTTTCTGGGTAGCAGGGACAACAACAACAAACACCTGCTGACTATAGGTGAAACACGAGGAGAGGTGCACGCTCGCCTTAAAGGCAGACTGGAGCTGGGTGGTAGAGTAGAGTACGAAGGGGGAGTGTCTGGCAGGTGTGGAGGAGGGGTCTACAGTAGCACACTGTAGGTACCTTGAAATGAGCATCAGTAGGTGGAATGTAATCTGGTTCCTAAGGGATCCATTGCCCACATTGTACTGCTGGCCTTGCCGTAGGATTCTGTGGTCTGCAAACAGAGAATTCCTCCATGATGACCCTCAGGGTTATTTGTAGAAGACCTGCATTCATAAAATCTCATTGCTTGTGGCAATAAAGGCCTTATTACTTTTGCCTCTCTTTCTTGATTTTTCCAGGCTAAAAAAATGCTGTTGCTCCATGGGTCAGTAATAAATATTCTTAAAAGAAGCGTTGTTCTTCCAGTAGCAACTCACAGTGGGGAAAGTGGGATAGATACAAAGTGCAATGCTGGTCTAAATGGAGACTGGTTTTTCTTTGTGTGAGTAACCAACATTCCAGTCGGGTTGCCACGGTGATGCTGAGATTATAACTGTTCATGCCAGCAGTCGGACAATGTTGCCCAATTAGTTATTCTCAGCTGCTAGGTTACCTTGACAGTGGCTCAGAAAGCAGGTTTTGAGTTCAAAGACACTGAAATGAGCAGTCAAGGGACTTGCAGTTCTGCTACCCACACTGGGTTATGGGGACTACAAGTCCCAGCATGCTCTGGTTTGGGCCATGTAGGGATATGGTCAGCCACGTGAAAGCAGGTGCCATTTTAAAATCTGGGCTCTTTAATTTTCTGTTGGTAAAAAAAGGTTTGCAGGATTCCTGTGTCCTCAGCCAGCTTTGTCAGGGCATTCATGGTTTCCAGGGCGACCTCAGATGCTGCAGGTTGACGGCAGAGGGGTCCATGTGCCTCCTGGCCTTGGACACAGATCTGAGGGAGGTTGCTTAGCTTCAGCTTTTTCTTTTGTGAACAGTCGACCTCACAGGACTGACGTGGAGATGAAATAGAAGAACCTTTGTAAAATGCCATGCATTCTGTCTGGAGCATGGGAGATACAAGATAGTGAAAAAGTGGCTCTTTTCCAAGGTTGTTTCAGAAACCATAAGAGCATTACACAGGGTGGTGATTCTTATCACCATCTTTTGGTTACTGCTCTTCTGTCAGTTAGAACAGGTCAGGGTATGCTGAGGTAACAAATGACTGTAGAGATTTACCCAACTAAAGTTTATGGCCTGACCGTGTCACTGGCCCACCCAGAGTGGCCCACAGACCAATGCAGGCGTTGTGTCCATGCATGCTTCCATGGGCATCAGAGGAATTTGAACTGGAAATTGGACATTCCAGCTGGACTCTTCCATTCACATCCATTGGCCGGAGTACATCAATGGCCACATCCAACTTCAGGAGAGACAGGGAAGTGTCAGCCTAGAGTGTGCCAACAGGAAAGACCTGGGGTTTGCTGAACAAGCATCATGACCGCCACCTCTCTCAGGGACCAGAAGGCTGGCAGGGAAGAGTAGTCTAAAGAAGGATAGGAAATTAGATGGAAATAAGCAAAGTTAGCTGGCCATTAAACTTCAAAGTGAATCAGTTAGAACTCTGCTGCATTGAATAGAAAGCCCCCAGTGTTACTAGCTTCGGGAAAATTTCTCTCTCATGAGAAAGAAGCCTACAGATAGGCATTTCTATGGTGGTGTGGTAGTTACATGAGTATCAGAGGTTTAGGATCATTTTATTGGTGTGCTATAACAATCCTAAGCCTTCCATTCTTAAATTTGTCTCAGGATCTGAAATGACTTCAGGGTTCCAGTCATCACAAGTGCATTCCATGTAGCAGGAAAGAGGAGGGGAGAGGACAAAAGGATCCTTTTTCCAGCCAAGTCAACTCCCTTTGCACAATCCTTCTGCATGCTTGCATATCATTGGTGAGAACTTAGTTACATATTCACTCCTAGATTCAGTGGGGCTATGGCAGGTAGCTTTGGAGCTGGGTGCATTGCCTCTCTAGTAGCATTGGGGGTTTTGTTACTAAGGAGCAAGGGAATAATGGACATTAGATGACATTAAGCAGTTCCCACTACCTTCATCTAAGAGGTACACTTTAGTAAAGGACGAATGACAACGGACAGATTGCTCCAAATGCTGTCTTTCCCCAAGCTTTGCTTCACAAACCACAGTGCTTAGAAACAGGTCTGGGAGGTGTGGAAGGCTCTGCCCTCTTGGAGATTCACAGGGTTCATTAACACATTAAAAGCTCCAACAAGGGGCCTGTGCTTTGGTGCAGGGGTTAATGCCTTGGCCTGAAGTGCCAGCATTCCATATGGGCATTGGTTCCACTTTGGATCCAGATCTCTGCTATGGCCTGGAAAAGCAGTAGAGGATGGCCTAAGTCCTTGGGCCCCTGCACCAGTGTGGGAGACCTGGAAGAAGCTCCTGGCTCCTGGCATCGGATCGGTGCAACTCTGGACGTTGTGGCCATCTGGAAAGTGAACCATTGATGGAAGACCTCTCTCTCTCTGCCTCTCCTCTCTCTCTCTGCCTCTCCTCTCTCTCTCTCTCTCTCTCTCTGTAACTCTGACTTTCAAATAAATAAATCTTTAAAAACAAAAAACAAAAAAAGTTCCATCAGGCCCTGCTGGAAACAAACCTCAAACCTGTTAATCTTCTGAACTCAGTGTTCCCAAATTTATTAGACAGTAGAAATCCAACACCCGTGGAAGCCTGGAGGGACGCAGGGATATTTAGCTTTAGCTTCTTGAATCTCTCCCAAAACTATTAAGATCCTTAAACAGATGGAATAAAGCCCCCACTCCAAAAACTATCTGTCTTCCAAGAGAAACAAATCAATAAACAAACCAACAAATTGGTATATCCTGCATGCTAGCCTGGCCATAGGGACAGAAGCCTTGGGAAAAAAAAAAATAGACCAGATGCGAATGAAGCCCTGTTATCAGCAATGTGAATAAGAGTAGTTATTAACGAGCCATCTGTGGTGACACCAAGTGATGGACTGGGATTGGCTTGTTCCTCTGTCTGCCAGATGACAGCCCATGGCCCAGAAAGCTGTCCATGGGCTCCTAGCTGTTCCTACATGGCTTTGGGCCATCACAGCTCTGGCCTGAACCAGAGGGAGGGGCCTGAACCCCTGGCCATCAGGCAGTGACACTGTCTCTTCCAGTGCCCTCGTTGGTGATTTCCTGTACAAAAAGGCAAAGAAGACAGCTCCTTGTGTGTTGGGGGGGAGAGTTAGGGGTAGCCAGGGAGCTAGTTAAGGGTAATCCTGAATTAGACTTAGAGTAGAGTTGGATCTCTTTAATTAGAGGAGAGTTGAATCCCTTTTAGCAGTTTTACTTTTTATTTTTTTTAAACTTGTCATCAAGTGCCCGGCTGCTTGTCGGTGTAGGAAGAACTGCTAAAAATACTTTCAAGCAAGCACACGTGTCGTGGCTCTGTTGTAAGCAGGTGGCAAAGGAGTAGCTCTCAGAGGATGATCCTGTTAAGGCTCTTTCCAAAATAGAAGCTTGGATGGTCTCCTGGTCTTTCTTCCTTAATTATTTAGGTAATCAGTTCTTGTCTTTAAAGTCCATCTGCTGCAGTTGCTATCTTTTTTCATCTAAGCATCTTTGAAAAGGCAAAGCGCCAGAATCTTTGCTAGTCTGGTTCCCATCATTTTGACCTCGTGTTGCCGGAAATACTGGAAGGTTACCCTGTCCTGACAAGTCTAGTGGGATCCAGCGCTTGCCAATCTCTGCAAACCGTGTGAGGCATTGCCCCAAACAGCTGCATCATCTCGCCAACAACCTGCTGATGAGGGGGCCCAGGACAGGGGGCCTCTGTGTGCATACTGATCCTTAGAGCAACCTGCCCGTGACCTTGCACAGACTGTGGGCAAGTTGAGGAAAGTGCCAGATGGAGAAGATAGCCAGCACTGTCTGAAAGCTGACTTGTGGTTTCTGGTCCTGAAGAGGTTTCTCAGGCTGCTTTCTGGAGTTGGTGCTTCTTTCCTCGAGTGTAGACGTGTTGGGAACCAGCCTCTGCACACAGAGGTGGCGCTGCTATGTTCCTCGTGTGCACAGGCAGGTTTGTGGGCAAGGCTGTCAGGAAGCATGAGATGGGCTGGCCGGGGAATCCGGCAGCTCACAATGGGTTAATGTGGTTATGCACCAGGGTCAGAGGAAAAGGCTCAAGTTGGTATCATCCGTTTGTTCTTCTTCTTGAGTTGTTCTTGGAATTTCATGTTCTTCCTTGCATAGGACCATTTTACCAAGGCAAGCCAGTGGACAGCAGCTAGCTGATGTAGAATTCTTTGTTTCTATCTGTAAGGATTCACTCTGAGGATGGATATGCAAAGTCTCATGGGTCCTCTATGTTGGTGCATACGCGTGATCTACCAAATGGACTGAGTGATATCAAAGTGGCCATGTGGGATAAGTCTTGCTACATCCGCTCTGGGCATGAATCTATTTCTCAAGCACAGTGTCTGAACTTCACAACTGAATACCAACATCTCCCGTCCTCCCCTCTGCCCCTGCTTCTCTCCCTTTCAGGCCCACTATGTAGAAGGTAGTATGTGATTCTTTCGGTCTCTCAGAGGATTTGTGGAACATATGAAAAATTTAAAGGTCCAAAGACTTGGAGTCTTGACCCTAAACTCAGCCACAAACTCTGTCACTAGGTTAGACCTTGGACAAGTCACCTGAAGTCTCTTCTTGGGAAAATCTGTGATTTTACAAGCATACAGAGCATAAATGGGCCTCATTTTGCTCTTTTGTAAAATGAGGAGAAGTATCTTATTGATTAGGCCTCAGAAATCCCAGCTCTAAATGTCAAAGATCTTTCTGCATTGTGGTCATTGGTAGCAGAACTGATGACTTGGGAATTTCATTCATTCAGGCAATAGTAACTGGGAATATATAATGTCCCAGTCATGGTCTAGGCTCTAGGGACAATGCATTGGGTAAAACCATAGAATTATTCCTTCTTAAAGAATTTTTAGCAAGCACTTTTTGAGTACGTACAACTTTGCCAGCTATTGCTTTCAATGTTTTCTATCCATTAATGATTTTGTTAAATACTCCTATGATGTGGATACTACTATTGCTGTTTTACAGTTGAGGAGACTGAGGCACAGAGATTAAATAACATGCCAAGGTCGCATAGTTAGTAAATGATAAAGCTGGGATCTGAATAAGGTTTTTGGGCTACAGAATCTGCAGTCCTGACTACTATGCTATACTAATTCTCACAGTCAATCAATAGGTTAATTCAAAGTAATTCATGTCCATTCTATCTGGTGGCAAAGCAGAAAAAAAAAAAAAAAGAAACTAGCTTCAGGTTGAAATGGGAGTGCCTGCTTGATCTCCATCCCTGGAGCTCCAGGCAGTGATGACAGACAGGGACAGAGCTACAGCTTCTGGGTTCCCAGCCATCTGGCTGCTTGGGGATCCTTGGCTCAAGGTCATCGCCCCTTCTCTGGCTCCTGTGCTAAAGCACAAGGCCCTCACCATCTTCACCAACACAAGTCAATTTCAGCATCAGTCAGTTGCAGACAGTTAATAATAATGGACTTGGATTCAAAATATCTGCACTTGAATCTTGGCTGTACTACCGATCCATGCTTTCAGCACCTTAGGGAACTTTTAATAAAAACCACCAGCAAAAAACGATATGGCAGTAGCTACTGTTTATTAAGCACGGCTGTGCCTTGTGCTAAATGCTTTCTATAAATTATTTCTGATCCTCAGTCCTCTGTGGGAGGTATTTTTATCCTCACCTTACATCCTCCTCTAAATACTATCTCTACAGCTTGCTACTTAACCTTGGACGAGTTACGTGATTCCTTGAAGCCTTAGATTCATCATTAGAAAGTTGGGGTTAGTAGTATCTATTTCCCAGGGTGCCACAAAGATTAAACATGGAGCTGTGTATAAGTCACTTAGGCCATGCCTAGCCCAACGGCAGCAATAATGTCCATCGTAGCTTCTTAGCTGTCTTGAAGGTCTGGGAGCTATTAATCCAAGGACCTGGGTTTCAAGTGCAGTTCCAAAGGCTGTCTTTGTGAGGACAGGCCTGAGCTATGAAGTGCTGAGTGAATCGGGGGAGTAGGACCAGGGCCTTTGGAAAGCTCTTTCCAAAGAGCTCCTGGCTTCTGCAAGTAATCAGGTGGCACGACACTGTCGTAAATCAAACACAAAGTGAGGAGTCCCCATGAGCCTGTCCTGAGAGCTCAAAGCCAAGTTGTAAGCTGCCAGGCTCGTCTGGGACTATGCCAGGAACACGCGGGTTAACGAGGAGCCAGGCTTGGTCCAAGGACACCAGTACCAGCCCCGTGCAGCTATACGGGGCAGATGGGACTTGCCCTTCCCAGAAGATGTTGCTCCACATGTGGAGCTGGGGAGGTGCCTAGCGCATTCACACACAGGTTGGAGCCTCGTGAAGAAGGCAGGCGAAGTGATATTATCCCATTGTACACAGGAGAGAGCCAGAATAGCAGCTGTCAGATAACACGGGCAAAGGAACAGGATCCAGACCTGAACTCCACCAGTTGTGACCCAATCCTGATAGGTCTTCATTGTTCAGTTTAGCCTATGCAGGAGGTCAAGTGAGAAAAATTCAACATTGAGTGGCTTTTTTTCATTTCTATGTCCTGTGTTTTTTACTTGAATCCTCTATTCCTCTTGAGATGTGAGGATTAAATATATCCTATAGTGGAAGGAAGTCCTTTAACCCCTCAGGTCCCCACCACATTGGAAGGCAAATAAAAAATTCCCTCCAAGGGACTCTGCCTGTGAGCACAGCATGCGTGAGAATCCGGGGATGTTGAGTCAGCACAATGTTTCCTGGTGTGAACTTAACTTGGGAAGAATGACGGTATCGAAAGGCTGAAGGCTCAAGATAAATAGGGAGAGTTCTCCTACTGTTCCTGTTTTCTTTGTTGTGTTTTGCTTTTGTAAGCATATGCTTGTCAGTTCAGGCTGAAATGGAGCAAAACAGCTGCTAAATGTGGTTCTAGGAGAAATAACATTTTGGTCTGTTTAAGGCCGGTAGGTTGGGAGTAAGCGCTAGAGTAAGCACAGTCGTTTGGCAGATGTCAGTGGGGAATCCGAGGGTGGACATTCTGGGAGCCCTGTCAGCCATCCGTTTTCCGTGGGGCCTCTTTTTCACCCTGCCAAAGGACTGGCGGCCTCAAGTAGAAGATTCTGTCCCAGAATGGCTACAGCTTTCAGAGGAGCTTGGGAGAAGGGGTGTGTGGCGTCTGTTTAGGCCGGCCTGCCTGCCTTCCTGCCTGCCTGCCTGCCTGCCTTCCTTCCTTCCTTCCTTCCTATTTCTCTTTCTCTCTCTCTCTTTCTCTCTCTTTCCCTCCTTTCCTACCTCCCTCCCTTTCCCTCCCCTCCCTCCCTTTCCTTCCTTCTTTTCTTGATTTATTTATTTAAGAGGCAGAGTTACAGACAGAGAGAGAAGTCTTTCCTCCACTGGTTCACTCCCCAAATGGCCTCAATGGGGCTGGACCTGGGTTGATCTGAAGCCAGGAGTCAGGAGTCAGGAGCTTCTTCCGGGTCTCCCACGTGGGTACATGGGCCCAAACACTTGGGCCATCTCCCAAGCCATAGCAGAGAGCTGGATGGGGAGTGGAGCAGCCGGGACTCGAACAGGTGCCCATATGGAATGACAGTGCCACAGGCAGAGACTTAACCTGCTGTGCCATAGTGCCCACCCAAGGGCCGCTGTTCTTGATCTCCCCAAACCCTCCCTTAAGTTCATTTTCAAAGAAGGGGGTGGAGTTGGGAAGAAGACGTAGCATCTTTTTTGATGTTCAGGAGGTTGCCATTCTAGTTATGGATTTTAGCTGGCCTTGTTCAATCTTTGGGATTTAGTCCTGAGATGTTATTTAATATGTCGATGGACTCAATACCATTCAGGGATCTGGAAGATTGAAGTATAATTCAGTCACTGGGAATATTGGTCCCTAGATCTTACATTTCTCCACCCTGCTGTGAGTCAGCCAAGGCTGTCCAGGTTCCGTCAGCGGACAGGAAGGACATTTATTCCAGCTCCCCAGGAGCCTGAGCAACTCCATGTATTGGCCCGTCAGGTGTCTCGGTCATTTCTAAAGACATCTGCCAGTCCATAAACACCTAACGATGTTTGCAAAGTGTGGGGTGATATTGTTGGTTGAAAAGCAATAGGTTTTCTGTTATGGCTTTATTAGTTTTATTTTTTTTTTTAGTTGAAAATCTATGAAATACAGACTGAATTTTACTGCTGCATGTCCCTTATTTTATTTTTTCAAATGCACTCTTTTCATAGAGGAACAAAAGGAAAGGCAGGAAGGAGATGAATAATTGCTGCAGTCCTCTTAGTTATCAGGCCCGGAGCTGGTCTGGCCACCTGGAGGTCTTGTCCATGACCGTGGAGAAGGGCAATGTTGCCTTCACTTAAGGAAGAAGGAGCTGAGGCTCAGAGCAGTTGAGGAGCTTGTTTGTGGTTGGAGAGCCAGCCATATCTCGAGGGCTGAGGATTCTGACTCCATGAAGGTGGTGGTGTTGTGGTGAAGGTCTCAGAGTTTGGAATCTGTCCAGCCTGCTGTATATCCCGGCTCTGCCACTTGACGGTGATATGGCCGTGACCAAGTGTTTAATCTCTCCGTGCCTCAGTTTCCTTACCTGTGAAACAATGGCAATAATAGCATCCACTTGCTAGAGCTGTGATAATTAAATTAGCTACTCACAGCAGATGCTTAGAATCACCCATGGCACGTGAGTGCTCGTACTGTATAGGCTGCCATTGTGATTTTTGCTATCATAACTAATCAAATTTGCTTTTACCAGCAGTAGCTGAAAAGTACCATTTTCTTTCTGGGAACAGCCTGCCTTTTGATATGTAGTTATTATATTTCATTACAAAATAATGTAAACTACTCTACCTTAGAATTTAATTCTCTTCTCAGCCTCCCAGCAAAGGTTAAGATCTGAATAAAGGCGTGTGTAGCCAACAGGGATTCTTGACTTTGGTAAATGTCAATGATTTGCTCTTTTCTCCTTAGTGTATGTAACCTCCTTCCAGGCTGTCCGTCCTGGCTTTAAGAGCAGCTAAGCAAACACGAGAGGAAGAATTAAGCTGATTCTGTCTCTTAGCTTTCCTGTCTTTGTGACATGATTATTAGGTATAGCATCCTGTCCATGTTGCGCAGTACGTACAGCCATCTGCTCTATGCACAAGGGGCAAAGCTTACACCAATGGGCTTTATGGATAGTTTTGCAGTTGGGAATACTGTAGGGGCTTAGGCGTGTGGCAGCTTTGTGTATCTGGGTTTGGGGAAAGGGGAAGGAGGGGACAGTGACTGAAACAACTTGTCTAGATCGAAAAGAAATGATGCCAGTTTGCTAGACCTTTGGCTCTGTATTGTGATACCAATTTTTTTCAACTTCCTCTATGCATGTGGAGAATTGGGAATAGGATGGCATCAGCCTGATTCAGTAAATAGTATGTCTAGCAGTTACATGTTGGCGGCCCTGCTAAGTGCTGGGAAATACCAAGATAAATGTGTCACATTCCCTGCTCTCAGGGCGTCTGTAATTCATCAATGGAGAGAAATGTACAAGGGGCTCTAGCACTATGCGAAAGCTGTCATCCTAGAACCAGGCACAGCATGCTGTGGGTACAGGGAGAGAGATTTCACGGAGAAGGTTGCACTCTGGGTTCTCAAAGATGAGCTTGCTGAGAAAGAGTGACAGAAGGAATGACCTTGGCACATAAGCACGCTGATCCGAGTGTGGTGTATCCGGGTGTAGTGTATCCAGGAGAGGAAAGTGGTTTGATGTAGTTGGTAATAGCAGAAAGATGGAAGTCAAGCCCGGCAATGAAAGGTGGGCTTAAAGGTGACAGGACCTTGACTTTAAATTTCAACCACATCTTACAAGATTTGAAGTCACAGGGTATCATGATTAAAACTGCCTGCTGGGGCTGGTGCTTTGCTGCATTGGGTAAAGCTATCATGACATCTGATATGGGTGCCACCTGTTCAAGTCTCAGCTGCTCTGCTTCTGATCCAGCACCCTGCTAATATGCCTGGGAAAGCAGCAGAGGATGGCCCAAGTGCTTGGGCTCCTGCACCTACCTGGGAAACCCAGAAGAGGCTCCTGGCTCCTGGTTCAGCCCTGGCCTAGCCCTGGCTGTTGTGGCCATTTGGGGAGACAAGGTCATTAGTACTTAGGGAACAAAATGGGGGTGGTGGCCAAGGATGGAACCTTGGGGGAAGCCTAGCATGATGGCCTGGGCAGAAGGAATGGAATCTGTGAGAGAGGCTAGGAGGGACGGTGGATGATGGTGGAGGGGGTATATTGCCAACAAGAGTGGTGCCCAGCAGTGTAACATCCTTCAAAGAGGACAATTAAAGACTACAAAGAGACTCCTACACTCAAGAAATTGAGGTCATGCACACTCTGGAGGGAAATTACTTTAGAGGGGCTGTCAGGGTGGAGAAGGTAGCCGAATGCTTGTTCTGTTCATGCTCTATCAATGTTCTGAGAGCGTAATTAGCAATGATTGGCACTGGTCTAATGGGATCACCACACACATCTAGCTCTCCAGGTAGCTGGATCTAGGTACTTGGGTTGGAGGAAAGAGAAAACAGAGCTTAGAGTCCATACTGTCTCAGAGAGCCCCCTCCTTGAAAACGCCCTAATGCTAATGCTGTTCTGTCTTATTACTGTCAGTATGTTCTAGAATGTGGATGCTTAAGGCCTTCTTTCCTTATTTCTAACCATGCTTGTGGTGGATGCTCTAGTGAGTTCCTCTCCACTCTGAGACACTCGGTGTCCTCTGGCTGTGAGCATAATGATAGCAGCTCTTACCTGGGGATTGTCCTCAGCTGAGATCATGACCAGATGTGACCTCTAGGATGGGGATATGGGAAGCCCCATGCAATTCCTCACCAATGGAGACGGGGTGCAGAGGTCCCCTCCTTCAAGTGTGATCATTTTGAAAGGTCACCCCAGCTCCCGAGCTCCCATGGGGTTGGGTGAAATTTTTGTTCCCACTGCCTTCTTTCAGCTCTTCCCTCTGCCTACTCCTTCAATCACCATGGCCTTGATTCCCAGGCAGGCCCTCATAAATTCACCCTGTATAAATCTGTGAGTGCCCGAGTCTGTTCCCCGAGGAACCAGCCTGACACAATGATTATTTCCAGTGCTTTGTCTGCCCAAGGCCAGTTGCCTGTGGAACTTTTTCGTTTGTTTTCTTGTGAGCCCCAGCAAAAAGTCTCTCCCAGGAGTTGGGACTGAAGCCTTTATAGTGAGCCTCCTTGTTTGTGACTGGCTGGGCCATAAATGATGCAAAGAGAGAAAGCCTTGAAATAATCCTTCTGAGACCTGAAGTGGGAGACCCCAGGGGGCGGAAGGTAATCCTGTTCCTGCCTTCCCTTACACCCTGATGGACACCCAGGCTCCTAAGGCAGCCAACAGTCAGTGGAAGGTGATTCCTACCCCACACCTGTTCCTGCTCCGGCATTCCCTTACACCCTGATGGACACCCAGGCTCCTAAGGCAGCCAACAGTCGATCCCTACCCCACACCTGTTCATGCTCCGGCGTTCCCTTATACCCTGATGGACACCCAGGCTCCTAAGGCAATCAACAGTCGCCATGTCCTTGTTCTTATTCTTTCCAGTCAAGCGAAACGAATGTTGAAAATACAACTGAGGTATTTCAAGCAAATGTAGAACCTTTCTTCAAACATGTTGCAGAAACACCACTGAGCAAACCAACTACTGGGAATCACAGCTTCGAGACAAACAGCAGCTGCCACCATTTATGGGCTTCCCTCCCCCACTTTGGATTTCTTTCTCATTCTGTTTATAATACAACCTGCTGTTCTAATGGCCTAGGAGTTTAACAAGCACAATTTTTCTTTCCCATCCTGAGGCCTCCAAGGTGGCCTTGACGTTGTCGTGTAGCCGTGGGTGTAGGTCAGCCTAGATCTAGTCCCTTAACCTTGTTACCTGTCTCATGCTTCTCTCTGGAATATTCTCCGTCTCTGTCTGGACCAGGTAGGGAACAGCTAGAACTTGTAGACTTCTTGATTTGTTTTTAGGACATGGGCCTGAAATACGATTATTTTTTCCCTCTTCTGGCTCTGTATGAGTAGATAATGGTAACTCTAGTCTTTGCAGTGACTGAGTGTTTAATCTGGAATTGTTTTTGTTTTAATTTTGCTGCTTTTCTTTGTGGAATCTTCAAAGTCACATAGCCAAGGGCTTTTTTTTTGGGGGGGGGGGGGTCTCATTTACTAAGGACTGTAACTTTAAGGAATACTAACTTGCCATATCCCCTTGAGTAGTTGAGTAGCTGCTTCTCTTGGAGTTAGGTCTCCTCTCCCCTCATTGCAGTGCCTCTTGGTGGTGTGGAATTCCTCAGTTTAAAAGGGATTACTCTCAGGTGTTAATACATTACACCCTATGTGTGAGGCCTTGTGCAAGTTTCTCAGAGGAGCCCTACAAGGTTAGAAGCTCATTTCTGTCTTGTAGTCTCAGTGTTGCTCTCCCTGGATCACCCAGCCAGTCAAGGCAAAGCTGGTGTTTAAAGCAGTTCTGTCTCAATCTAAAGTCAAGACTCAGTCCCGTTGGCCTCTGAGCACTATTAGTGTTTTCATATAAATGTGACCACATTTCTGGGCAAAAGACACAGTCTTTGTTTATTTGTCACTCAGATGATTTTTTTTTAAAATCAAGTATCCAACAGTTGAACTTGCAGAGATCTCACATGAAATAAAATGTTGCGTTTTTCTCGAACAGTCCTTTGGCCTGGCAGTATTGTGCTTGTGTGTTGCTGGGATATAATTGGCCCCAGCTGGTTAACTGCCTGGCCCCACCCTCCCAAACACACACACCTGAGCCTGTGGTTTGCCCCAGGCCCCAGCTGGGCCATTGAACTTGATTGGCCTCTGCAGGTATTTAAGTTTGTGACCCTTGCTCTCTGCCATGGAGAAAGTGGCTCCAGTCTGGTTAGGAATCCGAAGGGATAGGAGTCGATTTCTGTTTCTGTGTTGAGTTTGATTTTTGTTTTGTTTTTTTTTTTTTTCAACTTTTTGGAGTAGTGAGTAAGTAGTGACAGCAGTAACCACTGGACATTTTTGAGCACTGTGACATTTCACGGACTCGAAGGTGTAGTAGACGCCTGTTTGGTGGTAAGAACTCGCATAATTCTCTAGTTTTTCTTCTGAGTCCTGCAATGATCCTGCAGGTACTACGGAGGTGTAGCTTGGAGCCCCAGCATTACAGAGAGTAGAGGTGACTCTGAAGAACCTATTCAGAGAGAGGTAGTCAGGGGATTCCATTTTCTCTCGGAAACTTGACTTTGAGAGGTGAGATTGCCCTGCAATGCAGGAACACCCTTACCCGCCACGTTTAACTCGGCAGCGCAGGAACTTCGAAGTACCTTACAAAGATGAGAATTTCCCCAGGGTGAGCAGCGCTGCTTTTTACCTTGATGTACCTGCAAGCCTGTTCCCTTTGGAGAATTGTGTCAGTTGTTTCAATTGAAACCTATGTTTCTGATATAAGCACATTTCACGGAGATGTAAAAATGGAAACAAGATGGCCTTCCTAGCTGCAGGTGAATTACGTTTTGAAGTGTTGGTTGTGTTTAGCATTCACACCTTATATCTGCTTATTTTAAATACGTATTTGTTTTGGAGTAAGATAATGCCTGGACTGTTGTTTTGAATTTTCATTGTTTATTTTCTTGCAGGACCCAGCAGGGATCTTTGAATTGGTGGAACTTGTTGGAAACGGGACATATGGGCAAGTTTATAAGGTCAGTGCATTGAGTCAGAGCATGGCTTCTGTGTGGTTTTGGTTCATAAATGCTGAACAACATTGCTTTCTGTCTGTGCTCGTACGTATGTGCCTCATAATGGATTTCAGATGAAACAATGTGCCTGTTAATTGACTCACCATCTTTTAAAACATTTCTGTAGTCACATTGCCTGAACTGGATATTTCTCTTCATGGTTTGTCACAGTGTTTCTCTGACACCTGAATTCTGATGCTGCGTTGGTGAAGTTTTTTAAGTGTTTGGTTTCTGTTACTTTAAGCTCAGCCAGAACTGGCTTTCAAAGGATCACGTTTACTTCAGAACTTTACGCTATTAAACTATTGCAGCTGGAGAAGTAGATTTGTTACTGGTGTAGAGCATGAATTCAATGAACTGGGTCAATAGTATTAGGAGAAACCTGGCTGCTTCACACAGCAAAGCCCTAACAACAATGATGAATTTTACAAATTGAGTTGAGACTAAGCTGAGGAATAAGCCCTCTTGCCCTTTAATAATTTTTATTTTCAAATTCTTCTCCAAAAAATGTTTTCAGAAGGTACTTTCCACTAATAAATGGTCTTAAAAATGGTTCTTTGAAAATATGAGTTGATTCTTCTGTTTATCAAAAGAAAATGGGGATGAAGAGTTTTTGAATCAGAACTTGGAGGGTTTTGGTGAGTGAGCTATTGAAGAATTATATTACTGTTTCCTCATTATTTCTAGGGAAATCACCATTTTCCTAATGGTAGTGATATGGGATGGTATTTCCATTATGAATTACCTGCCCTTTTTTTTTTTTTAATTCTGAGGCAAGAACTTATCTCAATTGATTAAAATTATTGTAGAAATCATCTACTTTAACATTTTTAATTTGGTAGGAGTTGTCCAGTTTGTAACAGTTTGTAAGAGTGTTTTTGAGAATCAGGTTTTCAAGCACACTTGTCATAGCTACACATTTATCCCTTTACTTACCAGGAGTTATCTTTTGGGGCCACTCCAGTGGGAGAATCCCCTGCAAAAGCAGTATTTCCTGAATTGTCAGCCCTGTACAGTTGGACAGAATTTAGTCTACCCAAACTGTCACTTGATGTCGATCTCCTCTGACACAGAAAGAAATGAGTCTCAGCAAATGCTTCTAAACACTTGGACTTTCAATGAAGATAATTAGGTAGGAAGATTGTGTTACTGCATTTTGCGAAATTGGATTGAACTTGTGCAGTAACGTGGCTAATGAATTAAGCTCTGGTTTAGGTAGAAAATTACTTCTGACTTGCTGTCAGTGTGGAGGAGAAATGCCGTGGCCTGCTGTTGGTTTTATGGTGACACTTCTTTCGAGCTCTTCTCCTGTAGTGTGCTTCCCGCCCATAGAGCACACATTTGGGAGAAAATTGACAGCTTCATATGCTAATCCAAGAAGTGCCACTGTACACTCTCTCCGGAGGAGATCAAGGGATGCAGTCAAGGGTGAGAATGTTTGGAAGTTGGAATTATCCCTGGTGTCTTGTCACCTGAAAAGGAACACGATGGCAAGAGGCCTCAGATCGTTTTTAGAGAGGGGAGGTGTTTAGCCACTAGGTCATTGTCATCAGGATTCTGCAGGACTCTGTTCTCTTAATGGTTGATACTTAGATACCTTCCGCGTCCAGGGGACAGTATATTCGTACATTGGGAAGTGTATTAGAAATACTGCATTTAAAGAATTCTAACTCCCTCCCCAGTTAAGGTTGGTTTCTAAGTGACCAGATGGTGTCAGGTGACCCTGCTTATGAAATGTCACCTTTGTTTCCCTAAACTAATTCAGTCCTGCTGCCTCCCCGAGTTCTGGTGGATTAACGTTTAATAAAGTACCAAATCGGAACTTAGATATGTAAGCCTAAAGAAAATTAAATTAGGAAGTGATTTTTTTTTTTGCATGGTGTCTTATAACTTTTTATGGGATAGTTATATTTTGAAAATATTGTAGTCTTAAATAGAAATTTTATTGCTCCAGGAGGAGGTCCTTGTATAGTAAACTTCTACAGTAAATATTTTCTTTCCATTAAGTATAAAACCATAAAATCTTAGTGTTCATGGTTCTCATAAAGTGAAGTATAATTTTATGATGTATGGATATAGCCTTTATTTTATGGGAAATTTATGAGTTTATAAGTTGCCCTAGGAAAGCCATAATAAACTTTTATTTACAAGTAGTTTTTTTAAGAAACACTAATAAATAAAAACTGAATGTAGGTATTCAGAGATCATTTTCTGAAGTACATCTGCATGTGAGCCAGATGCTACATCTAGATGTAGAAATATAAATGTTCAATATAAAGGTTGTTTCATAATGTTTAGCTTTTCCAAGTTGATTCTTGTCTTACTGCTCACTCATGGTTACTGGTTCTTTAATATGAAAATAGTCAAGGGGCAGAGCGACAGAAAGGATGCCCTTCCTCTGGTCCATTCCCTAAGTGCTCCAAGACTCAATCCAGGTGTCCCACATGGGTGCCAGGAGCCCAGCCCTGGAGCCATCACCGGTGCTCCCCATGGCCTGTATTTACAGGAAGCTAGAATTGGAGCCAGAAGCAGAAACTGAACCCCGACATGCTAACATTGAATATGGGTGTCTTAACCACTAAGCCTACCCTGGTTACCTGTTCCTCACAATGTATTTTGCTTACCTTTAGTAGAGTGATCTCAGTAGCAGTTTAATATCTGTGTTTTTACTTTATGTCCTGGACACAAGATGTAGATGGTAAAGAATGATGACTCTGTCGGAGCTTCTTCAAGCAAGTTTTAACTTGAATTGACACCTAATAATTGCATATTTTTATGAGGTGCAACATGACATTTCTGTCCCATGTATGCAATGTGTACTGCATCAGGACTGTTAATGAGCAAACCACTTCCCTTGCCCGAGAACCATTAGAATATAAACCTGTAGGAGTCCACATACCTGTTGATAAAAGTCTTGGCTGTTTGTTGGCATGCCACCACCTATTGGGAACTTAATAGCATCCAAACACATCGGTTAAAATAGAGTACTTATTCCAATAAGTTGAAACAATTATTTAATGACTATTTATTTAAATACCACTTCAAATTAGCCACAGAGTTCAAATGGATGTTGGCCTATCCTGTTTCTTAATATGCTTGTTTGAAATAAATATCATAAAGATGAAGACCTATTTTACCCCAAGGAGACAACATGAGTTGGGAATTAGATAGCTCAGCATTTCTTAGTTTCTTAAGGTTGGGAAGTGTAGAGGCTGGCGCTGTGGCATAGTGGGTAAAGCCGCCGCCTGCAGTGCTGGCATCCCATGTTGAGTGCCAGTTCAAGACCCGGCTGCCCCACTTCCCGAGTCCTTGGGCCCCTGCACCTGCGTGAGAGACCCAGAAGTTGTTCCTGGCTTCAGATGGACAGTTCTGGCTGTTGCAGCCAATTGGGGAGTGAACCAATGGATGAAAGGCTCTCCCCACCCTGCCTTTCCTTCTCGCATATGCGTATGTCTTCTAGTCTGACCATTTGTTGGCCAGCTGGCTGGGGGAGGCATCCTTGAGCGCCTTTAGTCATGTGGAACTCATTATCTCTCAGTCCATCCATTGGAATGTTTGTGTAACAGAGCAGAGATTTTTGCCTTCTGAAAATGTCTGTCACTTCAACCTTGCTTCGCACCTCCAGTTATTTAAAACGTACAATTGTCCTCTTCTGCAAGAGCGTAGTCCTTCAGGTGTTTGAACAAGGCGTCTCTCTCCTTTTCCTGAGCATGTAAGGGTCCTTAGGAAAGGTCATAGAAAATGCATATTGTGAAAAAACTGCCTGAATTTCTAAACTTCTTTGCCAAAGTAAACCTCTCCTTTGATTGCATTTTCCAAAAATATTTGAAGTCCTCTCATGCACATCTCCAGGCGGTATAGCCTCAGTTGCCTAATTATTCATGTGACATAGATTGGAGCCCCTTCATCATCCCAGCTTCTGTCCTAAACTCATTCTCATGTATTACTAAATATTTTTATACTTGGCCAAACTTTTATATTTCATGATATCTTTGTATATATTTATATTTCATGATATATTTGTATATCTTATTTGATATCCTATTGAATATCTATCATAATTTCATGAGCACCTTGTTCTCAAGGTCTTCATGGTTATGGCTCCCTCATCCTGGAGTACTCCCCCTTGCCCTCTCATGATCAGCCTCTTCTGCAGATCTCGGGACAGATTCCACCTCCTGGACAAAGCCACTCTCATCCCTGTTTCTACCACAGGCAGCCACTTCTTCGGGGTCTGCCATAGACTTTATCACAGCAACCTGTTGTCTTGTCTGGATGGCACTGCCACTCTCTGCATCTTTTTTCTTTTTCCCCCATGATTTTTTATTTACTTGAAAAGCAGAGTTAAAGAGGGAGAGACAGCAAAATAAATTTTTTATCCATTGATTAACTCCCCAGATGGCCACAATGGGAAGGGTTAGGCCAGAGCCAGGAGCTTCTTCCCAGTCTCCCATGTGGGTGAAGTGGCCCAAGTACTTGGGCCATCCTCTGCTGCTTTCCTGGGCACACTAGTAGGGAGTTGGATAGGAAGTGGAGCAGCCAGGACTCGAACTGGCACCCATATGAGAAAATGGTATGGTAGGCAGTGGCTTTACCTATTATGCCACAGCACCAGCCCCTGTCTGCATTGTCTTATGTTTATGTGTATGTTAAACGATGTAAACCCATAAATGGAAAATCAGATCAGAGTTCATCTTGTTCCTCACTGTGTTCTTAGAGGGCCGGCACATAAGTGAAGTTGACAGTTGTGGACCCAGATTTGAGCTCCTTTCCCCTGTATAATTCCTTTTATATTGCTTCTGAGTTCTTTCAACATTTCCCATAAACCAGCGGTCTACTTTGGTAAAACATATTTGCACAAAAGTAATAAACAGAAAGGTGTACTTGTTCTGCTGGGAGATATATGTGAACTTTGTGTTTAGTGACTTGTCAGTGTATGGATGTCAACCATGCTAGAAATTCATAAAATGCACCAAATTGTGGCAAAAATAAAAAAATTCCCGAGGTGCAGTCTCCTGGCAGAGGTTCTCAAACTTCAGTATGCGGAACAAACATTGAGAAAAGCATTAAAAATATTTCCAAGCCCCAATTTTCCAATCCCTGAAATTTTCATTCAGTAGATCTGGGGCTATGGCTCAGAAATTTTTATTAATTGTGTGCATTCATTCTAATGTTCAAGGCCCTCCAGAAACTGCAGAATCAACCGTAAATGATCCTGATGTGGGATTGCTTGAGGGAATGCTAAGTCTAATACTTTCTGTAATCATTTACTTTAGGATTTCCTGGCTGACTCAAACTTGCATAAGCTGAGGAAAAAAAATACATAAAGATCTTGACCTCTGAGATGTGATACCAACCAGTTTTGACTTAGTCATTCAGATTTGACTTCCAATGTTTTTCTTTGCTATGATTTACAGTTTCAGATTATTCCTGAATAATTCCACTCAAGACCTGAGAATCAAATTGTCAACCCTGCCCTTGTAGAGGGGATCTGAGCTTGGTGTCTGAGATATGCTGAGATCCGTATGTTGTGATCTCTTCATTAAGTTTCCATTAAAAGAATATTTTAATAGCTTATCAGTAGTCTTGATTCTGTGACGTTACCAGGGTGCAATGTAGCTTTCATAGTCTTTTGCAAAGAATGATGCATTATACTGTTTGCTTCTTATTTGGCAAAGAGGGAGTATGGGAGAATGTTGTGTTTCTAAGATAATAGTGGTATTTGTTCTTTTTTCATCAAGAATCTCCAATAGAAAGAATACATTATTTTGCAGTTGTTGAGTGCCAGTGACAAAGCCCTGTGCTTTGTGTGGGAATAATGCGAGGCTGACTAAGGTGGCTCTGTAAGGAGTATGCGATTTGATGGTCTGACTGGGGCCTGATGCTCGCTGTGTTGTAAGGGTTTTCATAGACAGGGTCTGAGTTACTCGTCATGGTGGTGATGGGCTGCTTTCCAGGGAGTAAGCACATTTGTTTGGTCACATGATCATTCTAGGTATGGTTCTTCTAGCTTGGCAACGTTGAGATTTGGGACTGGACAACGCTTTGTTGCAGAGGCTCTGGGATGCGCTATAGACATGTTAGCTCTGTGGAGCTGAGAACCACTGCTTTACCAATAAGACAAAAATGGCAAAACTCCTAAAAGCCAGGTGCAAGCAGAGGCAATGGGCGTGTTGAATTTGGAGCAGCTAATGCTGTGAGCTGACTGTGCTGTGGCAGGGAGTTGAGTGGCGGTGGGGAACCTTAGAGGTCTTGGCAAATACACTATATCTGGGAATGTAATTAGCATTTTCGGAGGTGGGAAGGAGTATAATAAAAGGACTTTAGAACTGGACTAAGGTGTCTGGCTCTGCCTCATTCCAGTTGCATAAAGATAGCCACCCTACTCGCCAAGTCTGAGTTTCTTCATCGGGCACAGAGCAGGGTTGCTCTAGAAATTCACATGGAAAATATGTGAAAGCTCTCAGTGCCTGACACTTAGTAGGTACTTAATAACCTTTCCTTCTTCTGAGGACACGTGCCAGTTCTGCTCATGGTCTTGTTTGTGTAAACGCTTTATTTGAAGGAAGCGATTGTTGGTGAATGAAGTCAAACACACAACACTCTGCTTCGCCTTCCGCGTGGAATTTCTTGGTTTTTATGTATGCTCAGAATGGCACCATATGCATTAACTCTAATCCTCGATACTTCTTGAATGGCACTTGAGGATGTAATTGCCATTTAAAGACTATGGTTGGTCTTGAGTATTAAAACAATGTCCATTTCTCCATAGTTGATAATGACAAGATAGATTACTAGAGGAAATAAGCATTGGTTGAGGCACTCTGGTAGATTGACAGTGATTTGTTTTTTTAAACTGTATTGTACAACAGTACTTCCTCTTCAGGTAATGTAAGAGCTAAGTAGAGCCTTTATTGTGGCATTAGTGGAGGAGTGTGGGGTATTGAAGATCTGCTGATAGTTTTGCTTCTACCCCTAACTTGTCTTAGCTCTGCGTTTGCCATAGCTCTACTTGGGGCTTTGATGATCCTCTGTATGAGAATAAAAAGCTCTCTCTTTTGGATAGATCTCACAGGGTTGAGATCTCACCAAGTTGAAGAGAAGTAATGCCTACGAAAGTATTGTCCAATATAAACTGCTCTGTACATGTCTGGTTTGATTGTTACCACTGTTCATGATAAGCAGGTGCCAGGGTGCTGTTACAGCAGGGGGGCAGGGCAGGTTAGTCCTGTGGTGTTCTTTCTCTTCATCTGCAGGCTCACTATGCTATGTGCTACCAAGTACATTACCAGCTTTTCTGGATAGCTTGATGCCACCCACAGACCGTTCTTCAGTCCCTTTTCCTGCCTGCGTCGGGGACTTCAGGCAAATGATGGTTATTGGATGGAGTTGGGTCTCTCAGCCTTTGCCTCTGCCTGACTTCTGGCAGCTGCTTGGACATGTTTCCCAAAGCATGCCCAGTGGAACCCCGAGAGAAACTCTGTAAACAAAGCATCATAGCATTGACCACTCTGCCCTCTCGAAGGAAGACAGCATTTGTATTGCTTTGTCTTACCTAGTATCTTCCGATTTATTTTTATTTTCCATGGAATCTCTTCTCTTTTCACCACAAGTAACCCCTGCTAAGGCCTCTGGATCTCCTCCACCAGACATCAGGATGACTTGTTCCCCTGTACCACAGAAGTGTGGGGTCTCTGTTGCTGCAGCCTCCCTCTCATCCTACCCCTTTGGGTCCAGGGCTGCCTTTTCTGTTGTCATCAGCCAGGCTGTCGGGCCAGGTCTGATATGTTCATCTCCTTCACAGATAGGTTTTATACTATTTATAGTAACACATTGACTATTTTTTTTTTTGACAGGCAGAGTGGACAGTGAGAGAGAGAGAGACAGAGAAAGGTCTTCCTTTGCTGTTGGTTCACCCTCCAATGGCTGCCATGGCTGGCACGCTGCGGCCAGTGCATTGCGCTAATCCGAAGGCAGGAGCCAGGTGCTTCTCCTGGTCTCCCATGGGGTGCAGGGCCCAAGCACTTGGGCCATCCTCCACTGCACTCCCGGGCCACAGCAGAGAGCTGGCCTGGAAGAGGGGCAAGCGGGACAGAATCCGGTGCCCCAACCGGGACTAGAACCTTGTGTGCCAGCACCGCAGGTAGAGGATTAGCCTATTGAGCGGCTGTGGCGACTATTAACATAAGTTAATGATACAGTCAAGGAAACTAGTTGGTTTCATTCAATTAAGGGAAAAAGTTGCAGCTGTCAAAATATCAAGCATTGTTTTTATACGAGTGTAGAAACTGATTTTTAACATCAAATAGACATTTATTTACAAAACCGCTCCAAGGTGCTATATTAAATGTGAAGCATTGTTCTTAGTCATACATTTCTTTGACTTGTAGCCAAGCTTTTGGATGATCTAATTATTATTTATTATTAGTCTCAGAATGTATTTTGATTATAGTTGACAGATTATAGGTAACAGTTTCACTGCTGCTCTTATGTAGAAGGATCATTTGCTTTTGAAATGTGTTCGCCCGATGAGTTCACATCTCCAGGGTCTTTCAGCTCATGGATTGTTACAGTCTTATTTGACTCGAGACCATGCCAGCTCATGCTGTGTCTAGAAGGTTGCCGTGTGAGGATTTAGGGCAGGGCATTTGTGAGTACCTATGTGCTGGGTGCCATATGGAAGAATCCCCACAGTTGCCACCAAAACTTGCTAGGGGGAACCATGTGGATTTCTTGTTAGCGCTGGTCGCTCTCAGCCCCCACTCTGCATAGAAATCTACTGGATAGCTTTGAAAAACTAAGTGTCTGGATCCTTCCCTAGGAATTTGGTTTTGGTGGATCTGAATTAGGTTGTTTTCTCCCAAACTTCCCAGATGCAGCCAGGATTGAGAGCCATAGGGCTCAGTATGGCTTCTCGGGTGGTATACATGCTCTTCTGGGTGTCTGCCTTTAGGGATGAGACACAACCACTCTTCTCTCTGCCCTGGGATTTTGTTTACTTTTGCTCCTGTATTTAGTGTCAGCCTTCATAATCAATTAGTATCTGCTTGGCCTTGCCTTCAGGGTGTACTTATAGATAACATGTGGCATAACCCTAGCCCTCACATCTTTGGGTACCAAGACATGTAAATTAACCACTTCAATAGTGTCTCACAGGTACCATAAGAGTGTACAGAGCAGAGCTAATTCTGTGGGGGCTGTGGGAAGACCAAGAAAGGCCTCATAAAGGAGCTGACTCCCGAGTTGAGTTTTGAAAGATGAGCAGATGTGTGCAAAGGGAATTAAAACATTCCACAGGGTCGGAGTTGGGGGTGGAAAGTGGCGTTAGCAAAGATTTGTCCATTGTTGATATCCTGGGTCAGAGTGGATGACCTTGGGAAAAGCAGAGCTTGGAAGCAGGTAGGATTTGTGCTACACAAACAAGGACTGATGGCCCTTCTGGCTTTAAGTCTTGGCATTGTGATTCATCAGTTGCGTGAGCTTAAGCAAGTCAATTAGCATGTCTTGGTCTTGGTTTCTTGTACAGCTGATCTGATTTATGATTTTTCAACTTTATGTTGGTACAAAAGTATACCCACACAAGCATTCTGTTCTTCGTTTCCAGTATAAAATTGAACAAGTTGCATGAGATAACTTTACTATAGTTATAAAATGGGCTTTATGTTAGATGATTTTGCCCAAATATAGGCTACTGTAAGTGATCTGAGCATGTCTAAGGTAGGCTAGACTAAGAGGTGATGATCCGTAGGTTAAATCTCCTAAGTGCATTTTCAACTTCTGATGAGTTTGTTGGAATGTATTGCATAGTAGGTGGAGGAACAACTATATAATGAAGGGGTTGGGCATGCTCATCTTAAGGACCTGCACAAGTTGCTTGCTTGAAGCCATTGATGGCTTGTGCTTTCCCAACTGTAAAACTCTGGACAGAAATATTCCAAACCATCAGCAAGATGATTTATTTGGAATACTCACAAATGTGACTAGATACCTGTTTGGCTGGGTGGCTTTGATGCATCTCTGTGCTGAAGGTTGTAGGTAGGTGAGCATTTTCTACCAGTTTCTCATTAACCAGACACAAGAGCTTGGCAGGTTCTTGCTGCCTCAATGGATGATGATATATACCTTAAAAAAAAACACACACACAAAGACTGACTGACTTGAAAGAGCATGAGAGAGTGAATGAGAAAGGGGGATCTTCCATCCACTGGCTCATTCACTAAATAAATGCAGCAACTAGATCTAGGCCAGGCCACAGCCAGGAGCCAGGAATTCTGTCCAGGTCCCCAGTGTGGGTGGCAGGGATCCAAGTACTTGGACTGTCTTCCACTGCCTTCTGAGATGCCTTAGCAGGAAGTTGGGTAAGAAGCGGAGTAGCCTGGATTTGAATGGGTGCTCTGATATGGAATGCTGACATCGTAAGTGGTAGCTTAACCCACTGGACCACAACTTCCCCGAGAAGACATATTCTTTCTAATACTGGATGACAAGGTGGCAAGATGTGGCCTGCCACTCATGTGTCTACTTTTGATTAGAAGAACTTTAGATTGCTTTAATTCAAATGACTTTCATTCCATCTCCTATCAATGAATTGTCAAATAACTTGATGCACAGCATCCTCGTGACTTGTAGGGTTTAGATCTCCTAACACCCGTAATGACTTGGTGATTATAAGGCACTTTCAAGTAATTAAGCAATCAATAGTTACTATGTAATTACCATTATTCTGGGGTTATTTGTAAGTCGTACACGGAGCCTTGCCAGGATTACAGATCCACAATGTGGGCTGCCTCACATTTTTAACTGTTTTGCACATGGGAAACATTCGAGCCCATTTAAAAAGAATAATCAGTTGGGCCTTGAAGACTCAATTTCTTATCTCTGGCTTAACCTTAATTTTATTAAGCCCTCTTGGATATTGTATATGAGTAAACACACACACACACACACGTCTGCTATTTGACAAGAAGATATAGAACTCTACTAAGTAGGAGCCTTGCCTGGTGGGGAGGGTCTAAAATGAGGAGGGAAGCCTTGCCAGAGCCTGCAAGTAGGGCTGTGTATGACTCGAGTGCTGTGGCCTTGGGCATTGTTTCAGACCTTGAACCTGTCCACTTTCCAAGGCAGTGTCCAGAACTTCTGTGTCTGTTCTGTTCCCAACTACAACAGGAAGAAAAGGGTTGTGGCTGGCTCAGAACTCTAAATACAGAATAGTTAGTGCAGCAGTCATGGTCGGGAGGGCCTTAGTTTTGTAGACTGCAGGGAAGGGTAGAGATCGGTGGCCTTTGGCCAGAAAGCTCAGTATTGTTTTAGATGACTTGCTGTAGTTGTTTACTCTCACTCATTAGGACATAAGGTTGGAGCTGATACTTCAAAGTATTTCTGGAGAAATTCTATTTGATCCGTACATTGTACTTCTAGACACTGTATAAGGCTTCTAGAGGGATTTATCTTATTGAAAACTACTGTTTTTGAGTTGGGCTTCTCTCTCATTATAATAAGAAATGCATATCATAAAATTATTTTAGCGAGTTTAAATGCACAGTCCACTGGCATTCAGTACACTTACTGTGCCGTGTGGCCATTACCACTATCCATCTCCAGGACTTTGCCATCCCATTAAACACTAACTCATTCCCGGCTTCCCACACCAAGACCTGAGTTTTTCAATCTCTTAAGAAATTCCCAGTATATGTATGTGCAGAGACGATGGGTACATGGGTAACGTCTTGTAGCACTGGGTTTCTAATGAGCCCAGAATCGGTCTGCACCTCCATCTGTCCCTGGGTGGCCATTTTCCAGGTGACTCACAGGCAGCCCACTTCATCCTGAACCGTTGGCGCCACAGGGTTGCGTTGTGTTCCTGGAAGCTGGAACTGGCTGAAACCCTTCATTTTCCTACCTGACTTATATAGAAATAACGTGATCCCTTTCGGGTAGAGGTCAACGAGAAATGTCCTGGGATTTTGTATAAATCCTGAAAGAATGGTGTGCATATTTTCCATGTGAAAATGTTCTGTCTGGGTTGAGGTTATTTTTTTTTTACCATTTTTTCCAGTGAGAGAGATTTACCTTTATATCAATTATTTTCGTCTCGAGCAGTGAAGCATTCTTCCCACAGAAATATTTTATACAAAAGCAGGATATTCTGGATATAAAATGGTTGGTCTAGCATATGCACTGATCTCCTCCCAACACACAGCTCCTGGCACTCCACGTCCTTGTCTGTGAGGAAGGTCTCCTGACTTGGGTGGAATCCAAGACTTGGGAGCACACTTCTGTGCCCCTAATCCCAGATTCTCCTTGAGTGACCTCTGCCTCCCCTCTAACCTCATCTCTGGCTCATCCTGATCCCCATTGTGGGGTGCAGGGAGCACATGGTTTTTTGTGCTCTCCCCTTCCTCGTCCCCAGCTTCTCTGGGCTAGCAGCAGCGTATCTCTGCCACATCCCTAACTAAACGAGTTTGAAGGCCTTCTCTGTACCGTGTGGCTCTCATTATTTTGTAATGTCGTCCAGTCTGACTGTTTCCTATGCTGAACCCTGAGCTCTTTGAGGTCTGGGACATCACCTTACAAGTAGCTGGTTAAAAATATCAGCTTAAGGGGGAAGGAGTCGTGCCACTCACACTTTGCTGAATTTGGAATGCCCAGTCTCAATAGGATATGGGAGTTTTGCTTACTTTCAACTCTTGATATATATGAGTGTGCTTCAAAAATTCATAGAAAAATGAGCTCAAAAGATTATTTGGTATTTAAAAAATTTAATCTATGTATCATTTCTGAGCTGTGTATAGATTTTTATGAGCTTTTTGAAGATGCCTTTATATTAATCAGACTGACACTAAATGCAGTATTTAACAGCCAACAGCAATATAAGTAAAAAAAAGTGTTCTTCACTTGTCATCCAATACAACACATGAGGATAGGATAAAGAAAAAAACTCCCCCTTCTTTCTAAAACTGTGGCTAAGCAAGAGCCACAGCTGACTTGAAGATTTAAAGATCTTGTTACGCACTTCAGGTAACAGGTGGATTTTTTTCAGAATGTTTTCCTTCACTGATGCTTTTGGACTGTAAAATCAAACATCAATATCGATGACTGGAATTGTTTTCATAAAGGGTTCATTGTTCTAATATTTATTTGATTCATTTGAGGGAGAGAGAAATCTTCCATCTGCTAGGTTACTCTGCGAATGCCTGCAATGGCTAAGACTGGGCCACGACCAAGTCGAGCTGGGAGCTCCACCTGGGCTTCCTGTGTTCGAGTTCTTGAGCCGTCACCTACTGCCTCCCAGAGTGGGTGTCGGCAAGAAACTGGAATTGGGATGTGGGTTTCACCCCGTTGATCATTTCATTTGTTTGTCACAATGACCACACAGGTTGTGAGAGGTATGATTGTCCCTATCTCCCCAATGAAGAAACTGACACCTCAGAGTACATAAATGATTTTCCCAGAGCCCCTAAGTATGTGGCAGAGCCTTCCCAGATGAGTTAGCCTAAATTCTCTTGGCTCCATTCAAAAGTTTTTTATGAGGAAATATGTGTTTAAAAACAAAACAAGAAAAAAAAAAGCTCCTTAAATGTTTGGCAAAGATTGCTTTGCCTTTCCCTTGCATTACAGGTTTAGAATTCATTTCAAATAGATCTGATAATTCCAAACTTAAAATATACAGCTGTGATGTCACAACTTATTTTAATGTATGATTCTTCTAATCTGTATATCCAGAATAATGAAGGATGATTAATGGCTAGGAATTAATTGCTAATTTCTTAATGGAAGAAAACATTGTCTTTATACAATGTACAAGAAAGATCAGAAGGGAACCCTTGTCCATCTACTGAAAGGAACTGGCATGTCTTGGGCTACTGGCCTTTGACAATGGGAAGTCGCTCTGTGCTGACTGAGGGAGCTGGTTATTTTTTTCCTCATTTGCTTTTGGTGGGAGTGGTAAAGGAAAAGAATGAGTCTAGTCATCTTCAAATAATCCACTCCCATAGCCAAGTGCATGATTTTTTTACCCCCAGAAAGAGTGCAATCAGACTAGAACATGATAAATGTTTGTGGAATTAAATTGATTTATTCTCTCAGCTGTAGTTAGGTGCTTCTGTAGAAAATAAAAATGGATAAATGTAACTGTTCTGGAGACCAGACAGTATTTGCCAGGTGCATAATTTATGCTTCTTTGTTCCAGGCAGGGGAAGGCCAGTTCTCTGTAAGCTGATGTTTTAGCCAGTTGCTTCTTTTTTGATTTTAGGTGGCTTCTTCTGAGGGGCTGTCTGGGTTTGTTTGGTGTTGAGGGTGGAGAGGAATGATGAGACCAAGGATGGAGGGAAGGCAGTCTGGGTGGCACAGGTGACCTGGCTACCATATCGGCACCCAGATCAGTATTTGGATCGTTAGTGTGATGCGTGGTAGGAATACCTATGCAGAGACCATCCATTTCTGTCTTCACCGAGGACCACATTCTTCACTCTCTTCCCCTACAGATTCTAGAAATGTAGCATCAGGGACCCAGGAACACTGGAGAAGCCAATGAGATGCGTCATTGGCGAATGTTGCCCACAGTCATCTCATTCCTTCTCTTTGTGAATTGTGTCAGTGACAGTTGCAGAAGCATGGGACAATGCGTCCTCTTCTCTGGATGGAGGCAGAGTTGGCTGTCTAGTCTCATAAAAGGAGTTTTAAATTGGAGATTCTGATTTCTCCCAGTAAACATTCTTGTTGATTTCAGCTAGAGTGAGGGGGGGAATGTTTTGTGACCTAAGTGTTTGGTACATTTTGTTCTGCTATCTTGTAAACACTTAGGTACACACTTGGAGAGGTACTTCCGAACTTTCATATCCTTTATTCCCCAAAGAAACCTACTACAGAGCCAATCCTCAAGCCTCCTTCTCTATGGGAATGCACCCCTGTGTGAGTGCCCTGGGGGAAGAGGCCCTGGGTACCAAGTCCTCCGAGTTACCAGGGCCTCTGTGATGTGCAGCAGGATGGGGTCGTGGAACGTGCAGACTAATGAGGAGCCATTGCTGCCCTTCTCCATGGGCTCCAGTTTACCTGCTGCTCAGGACAAGACTTGCTTGAACAGAACAAATGCCCACAGTCGATCATCTGGGTGAATGTGTCATACGTTACGGTGTAGCCAAGAAACAGCCTTGATAAGGGAGGGGGGAAAACACAAAACAGAAAGAACACACACACGCCTGCCAGCAGATCCCAAGCACAACAGCCTCTAAAACAAAAAGCTCTTTGTTTGGATGCTGTTTTCCAGTCTGGGAGCATAGATTTCTACATACCTGGTTAAGTTGATGAGTAACACCATGGTCAAATGTGAAATTCGGCCTAAATCCTGTGCATTATGGTGCCGACACTCATTGCAACCCATATATTTTGAAGTAGGAGTAAGACACTTCTTGATAGTGGTGCTCTTTATGCCCCAGTTGCCACTTGGGTCATTTCTCTGCGCAGTCTGCAGTGTGTGTTAACAGTATTAGTCTGTGCGTCAGTTGCTAGGGAGTATCTTTGTATTTCTCGCAGTCACATCTGGAGATTAGTTGGGATTTTGATCACCAATTGCTGATTGAACGATGAATATCAGGTTTCAAAGTCTTACTCGGGATCTTGCTCCTCAGTAAGCCAAAGGGTAACAACTTGGAGAACTCCTACATTATCAGTCTTGTTCTTACCCAGTCCTGCTATGAGCTGTGCTTCGGTTCTCTTGAGGTCCTGGTTGAAGTGAAGAGTGTTTTTCTTTGCAAATTTCTTTGAGGAAATTTGGCCAGCCCAGGTGCTCACTTTCCAGTATTATGTGGCACTCGGGTCAACAGTTTCTCTGTGGCTCTGCGGGAGGAATCCCTGTCTTCACAGTCAGTGTTCTGGGTTAGAGGAGAAGCAGTGAAACTGCCTAATGCTGAATATCAGTGAAAGTAAATTACAAGGGGTGGGGTGCAGTGTTGGGGTACAGCATTGAGCTGCTGCTTGCAAGCTGTCATCCCTAGCTGGTTCAAGTCTTGGCTGTTCTGTTCTGATCCAACTTCCTGCTGGAGTACCTGGGAAGGCAGTGGAGGATGGTCAAGTGCTTGGGTCCCTGCCACTCATATGGGAGAGACTGAGTTGGTGTTCCTAGCTCCGGGCTTCATCCTGGCTTAGACTTAACTGTTGCAGTCATTTTGGGAGTAAACCAGTAGATGGAAGATTCTCTCTCTCTCTGCCCTTTCACTATATCACAGTGCCTTTCTAGAGGGAAAAAAATGTAGATATACAATGCATACTTCCATTTTGTATTTATTGCGAGTGCTATACTTGATTGTTACTGAATTTCTCACTAAGATAGTAGTAGTTCAAGACAATTCTTTTCTTCGTGGCCCAAGGCCACCCCAGGATGGAAAGTGGGCTTAAAAGTTGACTTTGCTACAACAGTGTCACCTTACACTAACATTCACTTTTGGGAGGATTTGGAAGGGAGATATTTACAAAAAATTCTCCAGAACAAAAATTCAAAGAAACAGCAAGTATCAACTGTGAGGAAGAAGCAGAATTACAGACATTACTGTCTGTTTTTACTAAGAGAAGAGAAAATGTTAATTTTTGAACCCAAGCCCAGTGAGGAGCCTGAGGCCCAGGAACTGACTTGCAAGCAGAGCATGGCCCACATTGAGGGGCGCACCCTGGGGGAAGACTGGGACTGTCTCAGGACTTGACCCTCAAAGGTAAGGATGAGTTCTGACCTTGTATTCTGGTTTGTTCAACAGCCATCTCTTTGTGCTTTTTGTCCCGGGTCACCTTTGGTGATTAGACATTTTATGGATTTTAATATGTGCTTTGGATGACAGCTGTTGACTTTTCTTCTGACCTGTGGCTCATGTATGTCTTTAAAACTCAAGGGCTGACTTTTGTCCTGTGAACAATTAAGCAGCACTCCTATGGGAATGTGTATGTGCGGTATATGTATGAAATGCACCTGCCCATTACGTGAAAGGCTCTTTACTGGGCTTCCATTCTATAACATTGGAAAGTCAATACTTCTTACGCTGCTTAATGGGTAAAGAGTCTGAACCATAGTGAGTTTGAGTTGCCCTAGGTCACGCTGACAGCCAGTGGCTCAACCCGGAGTTGAACCCACAGCCCTTTGACATTAGTGACTTAAATAGACATAACTCACTGGCATATTGAAAGCATGGCAGGACCAACTGCTCAGCTTCAATGTGCTCAGTGATCTGACCTTTATTTCAGAATTGTCTGGTGTACAGAAAACTACTGTCTTTTTGTTCTTGGGGTCCCTTTTGAAACAAAGCCACACCGGCCACTTTCCTTTAGCATTATTTCCATGCTTTTTTGCTCTCTGGCCATTTAAAAAAAGATGTACAAAAAAAGCATTCTGCTGCTCACCAGTGACCTCGTAGTTTGACAATATGTAGAAACAAGCGTTCTTCAAAATATCCCATTCAACAGAATAGGTGACTTAGAAGTAAGCACTCAGCCAAAATATGTTGCTATTCTTTAAGTTTCTTTGGCTTGGGTCAATCAAGTAACCTTGACACCACTTCTGCATTTCTGAGTACATTGAAACCTCATTAATTTTCCGAGAGGTTTAAGCTGAACTTGACCTTTTTAAAGTGCCTTGGAAGGAAGAACTTACCAATTTAAGAGTCTAAACAGAAGTTGAAGTTTGTGAAAAGCCTCTGTCCTCAAGTACCCTCTGGTATCCTAAAAGGACTGCTTGTTTATTCTTATTGATATGCTAATCACAAGTCACTCTTCAATATTAAAGCCTCCCCTCCAAGGAATTTGTACATCACCTTAAGTTGGGTTACTGCAGGAACTTGGTCCATGAAACCGAACAGTGAAATAGTTCCTTATTTACAAAATGGTACCAACCCTTGCATCCAAAGCAGCCTGCTTTAGAGATTTTGCCAAGTGTTAAAGTGTTAGTGTCAAGGACTCCACACTGTGAAGGATTTGGTGAAATCATTAGTTCATTTGAGTAAAGAAGGCTTGTGGCTAAGTCTCAGAAGGGGTTCCTTTTAATTGTATGTATGGAATAGTTGTCTTCCTCCTTCCATGAAGTGAGGTAGCCTTGTGGAATCCAAAGCCTTAAAAAGTGAATAGGGGATTCTGAGGCTTGTCTAGCATTTTTAATGCCACTTGAAGATATAGTGACCCTGAACTCAAACCCAGAATGAGGCTTCCACAAATTCAAACACATACTCTTGTCTGACGCTGTTTGACATTTGCCTAAGACCGTTGTTCCTCCAGGAGAAGTAGCCTGTTCTCCAGCAGTTTGACAGTCGCCATGTGTGGAGTTGTTAGAAATGAAAACTCTTGGGCCCTCCCAAACCTACCAAATCTTGTTGCCAAGAACCCCTAGGTGAGCTGCATGCTTACTTAAATTGTGACATGAGAGCATCTCTTTGGTCCTGAGGATTAAGATTGCTTAACCAGTGAAATGCTTTTGTTAGATGAAGAGACCACGGATCGAGGGTTCAGGCTGAGCAACAAGTCTCAGATGGACCATATTACCTTTGTATGAATGATTTCCCTGGGAACTGGGTACATGCGGCATGCAAGAGCTTGATGCCCAATGCTGGTCGGCTTGTCACGCTCCACAGAGGTAAATCGCACAATCAGATAAGTGAAGAGAAAAGGCAAATGTTCTCAGTTCTGGCACGAATCGAGGCACATGGAGTAGGGTCCTAACACCTGAGTGGAGAGTACGTATAGTTCTGAGGCCTTTGGACTGTTCTGTGCATTGGAAATGTTCTTCCCCACCCTTAGAAGGTCACTGCTAAGCTCTGTTCTCCAAGATGTTTCAGTTTTCTGTGGTTAATATTTTTATTTCACATAATAGTGCAAAAACGAATGAGACTCCAAGAATAAGTGAATTCTGTTCTCAGAAATAAGATCCAGTAATGCTCCTCATGAAAATATGAGCAGATCCTTGTTGTGACTGACCACATGGACTCTGACGGCTTTCCATCAGGGCTTTAGAGATTTGTCAAGTGTGTTTACAGGGTGCGATGGAAGACTGTGCGTTCTTATACTCATCCCTATACCTGTATCTGCACGCACTCAGACACACATATGAGCGCACAGATTCCTGACTGGGAATAGTGAATAAGATAGTGTGCATAAAGGATAAGCGGGGCTGATTAAAGTGACCATTTTGGGAAGAAATAGCCAAATGGTTCAGAACATATGCTTTGGAGTTGCATCCCTTGGGCCAGAATCTTGGCTCTGCCACTCACTGGTCGTCTCACCTAGGGTTAATTGCTTCACCTCTCTGTACCTTGAATTCCCCTTCTGAAAACTGGAAGTAATAAGAGAAGTGTTAGCTAGTGTTTAATGTAGGCTCTCGCTGTCTGGAATCCAGTTAGGGACTGGGTTTTCCAAAAAGCAATGGGACTTTAAGCTTTTTTGTATGCACAACTTTAACTTCCTCTTAATTATCTAATTGTTAGTAGTTCCTTTTCCTCCTCTAATTGAATTTCAACAAGGCACAGAATTAACAGAAAACATTTGCCTATGACATTATTCGGTGTAGGCTTCCGATTTGTTGATCTCTTGACTTGCTCCAGGAACACTTCAGAATCATGGGATCAAACAACTGACCAAATCTAAAGATTCAACAAGTGTGTGTGGCCACTAGCTTTGTTCCAGGCACAGCTCTAATAAAGAGGTTAAGAGTGTGGATTTGGATCTGAGCAGACCTGGTTAACATCCCGATTCTGCTGATTACCGGCTGCAGTGTTTTGTGCAAATATTAAGTAAGGACAGTGGTATTGCTAATGGCAGAGGGGAATGAACTAATTGAGAGTCTTTGATACCTTCCTTAAAAATGTTGACTTTTGTAACTGCTGTGATTTGAATGTTTGTGCCCTGTCTTGTGTTCATAATTAAGTTTACCAGCATTTAGAGCTGGGGCCTTCAGAGGCGATAAGTTATGAAGGTGGGATCTTCAAGTGTAAAATTAGCAGCTTTATTAAAAAAAAAAGCTAGAGGGAGCCAGCGAGGTCCCCTATGCCCATCTGCTGCTTCTACCATGTGATGACACCTAGACAGTACAACTTTGAGGAATGGGCATTCACCAGACACTGTGCCTGCAGTGTGTGTGTGTGTGTGTTTAAGATTTGAGAGGCAGAGGTGGGTCTTCCATCTGCTGGTTCACTCCCCAAATGGCCACAATGGCCAGAGCGGGGCTGATCTGAAGCCAGGAGCTTGTTTCAGGTCTTCCAAGTGGGTATGGGAGCCCAAGCACCTGGGCCATTTGGGACTACTTTTCTAGGCCATTAGCAGGGAGCTGGATCGGAAGAGGAGGAGCCAAGACATGAACCTGTGCCCATATGGGATGCCAGTGCCGCAGGTAGAGGCTTAGCCCATTATGCTACAGTGCCGGCCCCTCCTATAGCGTCTAGACCTTGGACTTCCCAGTTTCTGGAGCTGTGACAAAGTTCTGTTTATAAGTTGCCCATCCTCGGGTATATTGGTACAGCAGTGCAAATAAACATGACAATGTCTTACTTGTCTTGTAATCCTTTTAAATGTTCTTCAGAAATATAGAATGTTTGTTTTTGGCTGATTCATCTTCCAGCCCTCTGGGACAGATGTCAATGACTTTTACAAACTCCAAAAGACCTCGTTGCTTTAGGAGTAGGTAGACCAGTTCTCTCTGGGTTAACAACTCTAGATGTTTAAGGAGGAAAAGAAAATTCCTTGAATATTACTTATAGGAGATCCTGGATAATACTGGTTACTTCTCATTCAACAAAGAATCTGTCTTCTAGGGAGCTAACGTATGTAGGAATGGATTGCTTTCAACTGTTAGTGGGGAAAGTATCCTTCCCTAATCCAGAACCGGGCCAACATGGACTGACAATAGGCTTTGCAGAAATACCTGACCAGAAAATTATTCTCACTCTCTGTTGCCCTATTTTGACAGGACCCCAGATGGGCAATTTTGGGAAAATGTGTCAGATTGGCAGAGTCGGGGTGAGCAATCTACACGCTTGACACCATCTCTTGGGATTCAGGAGTCGGCTTCCTCTAGACCCTCAGCTGATTAGTTTAGGCCCTGAGGCTGCCTGACCCGTGAAGATTATTCCAGCTGGTGGGACTGGACTTGCTGATCTCACTTGTGTGTGAATGTTTTATTCTTGTGTGGATTCTTTATCAATTATTTGCCTCCATACGTACAATGCAAGAGTTATTCTGAGACCATCTCATGGGCTAATGAAAGGAGATGTCTTGTCCCAAGCAACGAATATCTTACTCCCTTAACAGAATAAAGCACTAATTCTGAAAAATAATCTTGAAAATCATGACATATGGCCTAAAATTGTGAAGGAATCAGAACATTATCCAAAAAACTATTTTTTTTCCCAGTAGACTTGTGATGGAGATACTAGCAATATTTTACCATCATCCTTCAAAATGAAAGTACTAAAGAATTATATGGAAGCTTTTTTGGGTGTTTTAACTAATTTTTTAAAGATTTATATATTTATTTGAAAGTCAGAGTTACGTGGAGAGAGGAAAGGCAGAGAGAGAGAGAGAGAGAGGTCTTCCATCCAATGGTTCACTCCCCCATTGGCCGCAAAGGCCAGAGCTGAGTCGATCAGAAGCCAGGAGCTTCCTCCAGGTCTCCCACATGGGTGCAGGGGCCCAAGGCTTTGGGCTATCTTCCACTACTTTCCCAGGCCATAGCAGAGCGCTGGATCAGAAGTGGAGCAGCTGGGTCTCAAACTGGCACCCATATGGAATGTTGGCACTTCAGGCCAGGGTGTTAACCCTCTGTGCCACAGCACTGGCCTCTAGCTAATCATAGTATTTATCAAGCTTTAGCCATTCTCATTTTTTTTCCTGCCAGTTTTTCTAGGACCTAATAATATTTTTACTTGATATTTTTCATGATTTTACTTTTTTTTTTTCCAATAGGAAAATATTGGTACTATAAACTAGAAACCTATTACTTTCAGCTACACTTAAAAAATTAAAGAACACACTATATTTTAAAGATTTACTTATTTGAAAGGCAGATTTAGAGAGGCAGAGGCAGAGAGAGACAGGTCTTCCATCTGCTGGTTCACTCCTTAAATGGACACAATGGCTGGAGCTGGGCTGATCTGGGTCTCCCACTTGGGTGCAGGGGCCCAAGGACTTGGGCCATCTTTCACTGCTTTCCCAGGCCGAAGCAGAGAGCTAGATTGGAAGTGGAGCAGCCAGGACTTAAACTGGTGCCTTTATGGGATGCTGGCCCTGCAGGCGGTGGATTTACCCGCTATGCCACAGCGCTGGCCCTTGCTTTTCAAATTAAAATATTTGCCTTGTCTCACCAAATCAGGGTGGTATTGGGACCATTGTATCTTAGGAAATATCAGTGTTACCTGTCTTCTGAGGTTTGCTAGCACAGCACAGGAGAGAAATTAATCAGGGCTATATTATAAATTTTATGGGCTCTCAGCACTTTCCCCCTAAATAATGCATCCACATGTTTTATATGAATGGAGAAGAACAAGTCAATATCTCAGAGCATCAGAATATAATTAGAAGAGCAATTAGAGTAAATCTTTGGACTTTCTAATGAAACCTGTGTTCCACAGCTGAATATTCCTCACAACTCATGAGGGTGGGGAAGGGAGAGAGGGAGGATAGGAGGGGAGGACACATTTGTGTTTATGGCTCTCTTCCTCCAGAGCAAAATTACATTAAAATTTGGATTTTGTGACTTCTGTATAAGATGAATATACTTATACTACATTCAAAAAATATTTTCTTTGACCTAAGTTAATTTTTTCTTGGATTTTTAAAATTCATCAGACATTTTCATTGGCTTCACAAAGCCCTGTGGCCCTAGGCCCTGGGCCCACTGTACCTAGCAGGTCAGTTGGGAGCTACCTGATCCTCTTGGAGCTACCTAGGGGCCTCATTGGGGTGGCTGGTAGTGAGCCAGTACATTCACAGAAGTGAAATGTACTTGAAATCTTGTGTTTTTGTCTTAAGATCCAAATTTACTTCTATACCAGGAAATAATCATTGTTGTTTCAGTGTAAAACATGTTAATGTATTTCCTACAGAGGATAGACTTCAGAAAGAATTTTGTGGTTTCTTACTGCTTCTTGGCATAGAATTGCCTTCCTTGGGGAATAAATGAACTCTGCTTTAGCAGCACAGGCATGCGGCATAAAAGGCGTGGGAAGCGGTTATTATTGTTGGGATATTTTTTAACCTGTGCTCAAGGGAAGGCATTGTGTTGATGATTTTACTTGCTGTTTCACAGGTGGGTGATCTTGTGATGACCAAAGTCCACTGGGGTTCTTAGAGCATAGAAGAATTCATCCAGCACTGTGTGGTTTCATGCTCACTTATAAACATCTCTGTTCATAGGGCCTAGTTGAGTGGTTAAACTCTCCTAGCTATTTCCAGCCAAGAAGAGCAGTCACTTGGATGACAAGAAAATCCAGCTTTTCACCTCCTTTGGAAGGAGCCACTTCCCTACGGTGTCCTGGGTATTGGGAGGATGGCTTTCCTCCCCATCCTCTCATTACTGCCTTCTCTGGGACAGGCTATTATAAAAGGTTTTTGTTTGTGAGATCAGTCCTCTGATTTCCAGCTTCCCCTCTCAAACCTAAATACCACGCTTGAAGTTCTCCCAAATTGCCATCTGCAGATGGCTGCTGGGTATTGTATGCTAAATTAGGTACCTTGCTCTCTTGAAAAGTCAGTCCTAATGAGTCATCCAATTTGCTGATTTTTTTTTTTTTTTTTTGGTAGGTGTGACCAGCTAAGTGCCATGAGAGAGGGGCTGAAACAAGTCATTAGGACCAGGAGCTCATTTATCCTGAGTTTCTGGTATCTTGCTGGTTTCCTTTTAATTTTTTTTTTGGGGGTGATACACTTCTCAAGGGTCAGCTCTGTGGGCACTTAGGACTTGCCTACGCAGGATCCAGATACCATTTAGCACCAGAATGGCTGTTGCAGAGAGCAGAGATGCCCTGCTCTGCATGTTTGGTGCCTGAGCTAGGGTGCCACGTCCTCTCTTTTCCAGCAAATGAAGAAATGAATGAAAGGTGTTCTTAGGGCTCCAGAAACTAAGTAGGAGTCCTCTATAACATTATCATCTGCTGCATCTGAATCCATCACCGAGCCTGGCTGTTTCTAAGTGGTTCTGGAGTCCCTTCTGCTTTTTGTCTGTCACTGTCCTTGTCCAGGTAACAGGTGCCTCTCGTGTGGGTTGTCCCCTGATGTCATCTCTGCAGCCCTGCATTGAGATGGTGGAGCTGGTGATGTCAAAATGTTTACTGGTCATGTCGCTTTCCTGCCTCAAACCTTTCAGATGGCTTCTGATTTGATCAAGAGAAGACTTGGCCCTACGTGGTCTGGCACAGTCTGACCAGAGGCTGCTTCTGCAGGCTTGTCTTGATGCTAATGTCTGTGGGGCCCACACATGCTGCTTTCTTGTAACACAGTTCTATTGCACTTTCTGAACTTCCTGGAATGTTTCTTGTCTCAACTCTGTCACTTTCTCACAAAAGCTTTCCTTAGGCCCTGTTAGGAACTCTCACAGTCCATGGCATATTCCTTCAGGATGCTAAACTCGGATCATAGTGCTGCATATTGGTTGACAAATGCTCACATCAGACTGTAAACTCCACGAGGGCGTGGATTCTTCCACGTGGTTCCACACAAGATTCTTAGTAACCAGCACAGAGCTTAGCAAGGACAAGAAGTTCAATAGGTGAATATGTAGAGGGTGGTGCATGGGTGACATGCTTAATGTGTCTGTAGATAAATAAAAGTTGATATATATCCAACCGATCAGGAAAGATTTAACTATGGGTCAAATCTCTATCAGAGTAGAAGGTTATGTAACACTTTCTACTACTTGTTGTCTTCAGAAATTATAATATTGATGTTTTGGAGCTTAGAGGGGAACATACTTACCTACTGTCATTCAGTTCTTGCAATGTTAAGCTTTTGGAGTAACTCAAAACAATGAACCCTGTCAGGCACGGTCTGTCCCATCTGCCTGGAGTTGTCTTTGCCAGACACCTCCAGTGCTTGCCCTCTGCCGGCTCCCAGGCCTGTGATCGGGTATGCTTCCCCGAGCACTTCCGTGACACCTCGCCTGCCAGGTCCCCCTCTCTTGTTCCCCTTGCCTTGCTACCATCTGTCAATTGATTGATCGATTGATTTATTCACTCATTCCCTGTCTTTTTCCACTAGATGCCCCTTGAGAATAATGGTTCCATTTCTACTTTGTCCCCCGCACCTAGAGCAATGTTAAATGCTTCGATAACCCTAGAAGCATTTTGTTTTTTTGCATGTGTGAATGATCACCTTGAAGAAACAGCCAATATTTTATTCTTTGGCCCCTAAAGAATAAAGGAAAAAATAAGTTTACTTTTACCTTTTTACCTCTTCTCGCCCCTCATCAAAAATTGGGTTCCCTGGTGTTTTCTCTCCTGCCGATACAGGGCAAGCAGCTTGGGGGTAGAAGGCATGAAGGCTGGGGTCCTCCCTTCCAGAGTGTGTGCTATATACCAGCTCTTGACTGCCAATTAGAAACCCGTGACTCTGGGCTGCTTCTGCTTCCGGGGCTTTCATTGTGAGACTAAGGCTTACCTACAAATACCTAGTTTGTTAGGTGGTAAAAGTTGGGGGGGGGGGGGGCGGGACCCAACTTAAGTTGTTTAACCTAAAAATAGCATCTGGCTCTTGGTTAAGTAGCAGCCTACTGCCTGCTCTTGCATTCAGTCCTCCTCCAGCCAAGATGTCATATAACAATGGAAGAGCTGGTGGTCAGAAGCCAGGACATTGCAGGGCTCATTAATTACTTGGAAAATGCTGCCTGGGTTGCAGCCAGAATCCCAGACAAAGAAAGGAAATAGCTCCTGTTCCTCAATTGACAAGTTGTTGAGTGAGGTGGAATGAAAATCATTTGGGTAAGTGAAAGGGGGAAGAAATCAAATGGAAGCAGTAGTTTTGTTCAAGAACAAGTATACAATTAAGACATATTCCCAGCCCTAAGGGGGTTGATTCCTATCAGTTGAGACCATGGAAATCACTATCTGCTCCCAGCCGTGAGATGAATTCATTATCTCTAATAAAAGGATTGGGAACACCAATTTAGGAAGTGTTGATAGTGCTGGAGCCTGGGCCAAAATACATGATATGTGTACGAATGAGTTATTCATCTCAACAGCTCCTATGTTGCTTGGACCTTATAACAACTGTGTTGTGAATATACAGAAGGCTAAACCTTGTCTAGAAATTAAAATCCATAGTTTTGGCCAACCTAAAAAATCGTAAGTCATCTTAGCGAAGTTTATGTATTCAAAGAGGTTAGTTTCAAACAGGAAGTCAGTTAAAAACAAGAATTTTAATGTTGATGTGAAAAGAGATAATGTAAGAAAAAATATACTTAGTTGAGTAAAGCCCTGATTAATCTCTGCACGGCTATATTTTAGGACAGAAAGTTCCCAAAACTCAGCATGTGACTTTCATGATAATGAGCTGTGCTAAATACTTAGGGAGGCCTGATCATATAACACTTAGCTAAAATGAGGCCATCAGCAATTGCTTTCCTGTGTGAGATTTATGTTTTCAGTATCTGAGTGGCCATATGTCTCTGCCATTAAAAACTGCATTAGGGAAAAAGGAGAGTGAAAACACACATGCAACCTACTACTATCCCAATAAACCTGTGCATCAAAGAAGAAAGATGTTTTGATGGCTATTTAAATATAGAGTGCTTTAAAGGGGTAGTCTGGAATTGACGATCTCAAAATTGAGCCATGTCCTTTGGGGAAGAGGTAATCAAATCTGCCCATTGAGGATTATGTGTGTATATCTTTCCAGATGTGTGAATGCAAACTGTAGTTAGAACTGCAAGCAGAGGCAAGATCTGGACTTAAAGGAAACCTTTTGTTTTTGTTTTTATTGGAGGAGGGCGTGGAGAAGATGAGGAATAAAATGGAAGTATTTCTAGGAAAAGACAGAGATGAACTGAATATAGTAATGGAGGGAGGGAAGGAAGAAACACATTCACTTGGAAATGCTGATTTCTGCTCCCAGCAGATGTGTTCAAGGCTTGGTTTGTATATATTGGTCGAGAGGGGGTCGTGTGGAAAAGGGGCTGCCCTTTATTTCTGTTGAAGCAAGTGGGTGAGGCATCAAATTGACATGTGCCTTTTGGGTAACCCACCAAACAGCTCTTTAATCTCAGTTGTGATGGTATCCTGGGCCTCAGGTAAAAGAATGATTAGAGAAGCACCAGAACCCTAATTTTGTTTGCGACCCTAGGGGACACTTGGAGAAGGAAAAAATGAGCTGTGGTACAAGTAACCTCTGTACAGAAACCACACTGTGTGCCCAGGCACCATGCCTACCAGCCTCAGTTGACTCCCGAGGATTTTCAAGACCAAGGTTCCCTTTTAAACAGATTGAGAGCAGGTGCTGGGACAGTCATTAGCACTGTCCATCGAGTCATGGTGTGCTCCCTGCATTCCGGGCACATGGTGGGATCACATGTCCTTATCTCCCGGGGGTATGTGGGGCTATGTGACTGCTGAAAGCCAGTGAGTTGTGAGTCCAAGTGCTGGAATGGGGCATTTGATGGCTGTTCCACATCTTTCAGTCTTCTTTCTCCCACAGTGACAGTGACCCAGAGCCTGACAGATGAAGGGCTGTCCAGTGAACCTGGATGTGTGTATTGTTTTGATGTATGATACTTGGTTTGGATTCCATTTTTTTTTTATTGTCCTTTTTCTCTTACTGGGAACCATCCAGCTACCATACTCCATTTAGTTTTCAAGTCTCCCTAGGTACCTCTTGGTAACAATGTCTCAGACTTTCTTTGTTTTGATAACCATGAAAGTTTTGAGGAATCCTTATTGGGTATTTTATAGGCTGTTCCTCAATAATTAGATTTTTTTTCATGATTAGACTGGTGTTTCTTTTCATCTTTTTCTTGGAGGGGAAAGAGGAAGACCACAGGTACAAGCCATTTTCATTATATCCTGTTGAGGGTATGTATCATCAGCACCATCAACCCCACTGACATTCACCTTGGTCCCCTGGTGGAGGCAGGATTTGCAGCGAGGATAGTTTGCTTCCACTATAAATGTGCTCTCCCATTTTTTCCACAGTATATTCTTTGGAAGGAGTCTCTATGCCCAACCCCATTGATGGAGTAGGGTCTTAGATTGGTCCTTGAGTATTGGCCTGAATTTTCCTGTATAGGAATCTGATCTCCTCACCCTTTATTTATCCAGACCTTTCTTGAAATGTTTGCCAAGATAGTATAGTTGAGTGCATATTACCAAGCTGCTTGGATTAATATTTCAGTCTTAGTAACTGTGCATGGTGTGTGCATTCATAGTTTTAAAAATCTTGTACATTGAGTTGGACTCCTAAGATGGCCTTATTTACTTTGGTGTTCAGATTGTTCTAGCTTTGCCTGACATGTCTCTTGGCTACAGAAGACACCCTGCCTGCCCACTCCATTTTCGTTTGTTTTGAGCAATCCTTACCTTTTGCCACTATGGGATATTCCTGAACCCTGGGCCCTGAGAGGTTGTGACAACAGTGCCTTCCTCCCAATGCGGCAGGAACTTGCGTTCTACTGGGGTGAAATAAAATGAGAGTAGCTTAAAAGTAAAGTTATGTTCATCTTGAATTTTAAATTAGGCTTCCTGATAACCATTGGCTAGTGAGAGAGATCCTAATGGCCAGAAAACTTGAGGTAAGCCAGGCATAGTCATATCTGCTTTAGGAACATGTTGACAATATGGTGTGTGCTAGTTTTTCTAATATTAAAGTAATATATACTTATTCTGGAAAACTTGAAATATGCATAAAAATATAAATGAAGAAGCTTAATCGCCCTTAATTTAACTACCTAGAGATTGTTGATGGTCTTTTTAAAAAATACATTTTTCCCAATGCTAGAATCAATAAAAGTAGCCTGTTAACTTTTAATGATGTTAGAAAAAGTTATATTTTAAGTATTACTTAGGATATCTTCAAGGCAGAATTAATGCTTGTTATGTTAAGTATATACCATACGTCACATAGCAGTTTTATTCATCCCAGTTTCTTGCTATCACATCTTTGAACCTAAAGCTATGTAAATTCTATATAATTTTAATATACTTGCATGAAAATATCTTCTAGATATAGTGAGACAAAGGTCAGTCAGCATGGCCAAGCAAGGCAGGCTGGGAGGAGCTGGAAACCTCCCATTAGCTGGTGGGTGCCAACAGACACCTTGCAGGTGATACCAGAGGGCTGGAGCTGAACATGCCTGCATCACACTGGCTTCTGGGAGTTATTTGTCAGCAGGGACCAGGGAGCCTATGGAATATCCCAAGAATTTTGGTTAGATGGTTTTAAGATTGGGCAAAAATGGTGTGAAGTACCCACAAGTCTAGAGAGAAGCAGCTTGACCATCAGCCAGTCTGAGATTGAGCTGACGGACTTCAGTCTATTCCTCTGACAAATGCTGAAGGCCTGCTGTGTGCCAGGTACCATACTGGAAGGTTGTCCTACAAAGAAATAGGCATGGGTCTCTGTCCTCATGGAGCTTTCCTTCTAATGAGGAGCATCTTCTATGGATGGGGACCGACAAAAGCAAGGCGGACCCTCACCCTAGAGGAACTGGATGTTAGGTGTATTCCAAGACAGACCCAAGAACAGGGAACAAGGAGAGCCAGCCATTAGAACTGGCTTCTCTAAGGTGCTGATGGAAAGCTCAGGAACAGAGCTGACTGTCAGACAGGCACAAAGTCAGCAAACTCCTAGCAAGAGTGACTTATCACCGAGGTTTGGAGTGGAGCCTAGAAGTGTATCTTTCTGGTCTAAGCCCATGTTGTTTGAGGACTTGCCTCAGCCTACAGAAGAAGGGATTCAAGGCTGGTACCCAGATGCTGATTCCTGGGTATGTGAGATGGGAGGACATTTAATGCTAATGACTGAAATGGAAAAGCCAGGAATGTGTCCATAGCCTCCTGTCTAGCATGGATTATAGTAGACTTCAATAGAGATTAGTTGGATGAATGCATGAATTTAAAAGGGAAAGATATGTGTTATGGATTAGATGGGAGAGAGAAAAAAGTTAAGACTAGGGATACAACATAGTCTTTATGAGCTTGGGCGGAGGCAGACCATTCCAGAATCAAGTATTAGCTCTTTCATTGTCTTTGTGACCTTGGACAGGATACTTAAAATCTCTGAGCCTTAGCTTCCTCACCTGTAAATGGGGCTATTCTAGTACCGACGATACTTCAGGGTGCTTTGTGCCAGGCAGTGGGCTTGGTTCTTGATTAAAAATTGCCATAGTAAGCATTCAATGGAAGTTAATAGAATTAATAATTTAAATGTATGGTTTCCTGAGGGGGTATTACTAACGTGACATTCTGTGGTGAGGCCCAGCTTTCTTTTTTATTGATATCATGACCTTAGATAGAAGTGTTACTGCTTTCATAGAGAAGATGGAATTTTACATGCAGCAGCGATACAGGTCACCTGTTTTCTTACTGAAATAAGGGCTTAAAATGAAGCTAGAAAGAGTAGAAGGGTTAGCATATGTAATAGAATAGTTTTTTGTTGACTAAGGATAAAAAACTTTGGGGGGGCTACATGATGAATAAAAGTTTTCAAAAAATTCATGGAAAATATGTTATAAAAAACTGCATGGCTTTCACAATTATTTTACATCAAAATAGACTTATTCTCAAAATTCCACTTCTTGAAGTCTTTTCATATCTATCGTCCATTGCCATAATAGTTACTAAAAAATAGATCCATTTAACAGAATCTCATATATTTGGGTCTGTGGTTGAGATTGAGCTATTAAATAAATAGCTTTATCCTCGCCCCTTGTAGGAACAGCTTCTCCCCCTTATGCTCTCACTAGTGTGGCATAAGAGACATCGAAGACCCAGAGCTGGGGCTCGCTGTCCATCTACTAGTGTTTTGGCTTCTGCTCACAGACACGATGTTCCCAAGGGCATTGTGACGATCTCCTTCTGGGGAGCGTCAGGGAATATTCTCTGGCTGCAGAAGCTCAGTTGCTTGTACAGTAGATGTTGAAACTCCTTGTAGAAGTGAGTCCTGTGTTCAGACATTGCCTTTGGGAGGATGATCTTCTGCCTTCCTGAATGGTGGAACTTGGGCCTGGATAACGATCTGTGAAGAGATGCTGTCACAAAGGATACACTCAGGTGGTGAGGAGGGTATGTGATGGATGTGGGCTTTGAGGGATATGGAGTGTTAAGTAGTAAAAAGGGAACTGAAGTTTCATTCAAAGTCTTGCCTTCTCCAGACTCCAGAAAGAACTATGGCATAGGATATGTATCTGCCCAGATAAGATGCTCAGGATTGAGCTGTAAGAGCGGGTGTTCCCTGTGTGCAGCATTACTCTTCCTTGATCATTTTGGCCTTTATGTCCCTTCCTCATCTTTGCTGATTAGGTCCTTGGAGTCTCCATGCATAAAACCTGTTACCTATTCACCTTCCTATGACTTCCTTGGTCTAGGTAGCAGGGACTGCCTCTCTGTTCTCACTGTGAGGCTCCTGTCCTCTGGGCTCAGAGGGGTATTCATGTCTGTCTGTCTGCACAGGAACTTTCTGCCTTGACATGAGATTGTTGGGAGCTCCTTGGAAGTCGGGCTTTCCTGTGAGCTGTCCTGACTGTTCTCCTGGAGAGATGCCCCTCTGTGTGGAACATTCTTGGGTCCTCTTTCGTGTTTGAATGGCACAAGGGCTCCGAGCTGGGCAGTGTGTGCTGTAGGACCCTCGTGCTATAGAGGAGGACTCTGGCTTGGAGGGGGAGACGCTGGCCCTGTGGGGAGGGGTGGGGCTCCCACATGCGGGAGAGGAGGCCTCCTGGTTTCATCTTGGTGATGGTCTCAGTGAGAGGCTCTGCATCAGGGGAGTTGTGCTGTTGAAATGAACAAGCTGGGAACTCGTTTTTGGGCACTGTTTTGGATCGCTGACATACTCCTGCCCCAACTTGCTGGCCTTAAGCGTGACCATACTGACTTGGTATCATTTGTAACTGAGCTGTGCAAGTGGAAAAGCTGGCACTTCTAAGGATCCATCAGAGCTGGCTGACTAGGTCTCCAAGAACATTCTGGTATGTCTGGAAATGCTGATAGACATTCTCCTCAGACTCTACAGTCACCTTCACTGACTACCTTGCTTTCAAGCAGAACTGTGACCTAGAAATAAGCCAGAAAACATGTCACCAGGTCCTTCACAGGAAACGGTGGGCCTTGTTCTTAGAGAGGCTTTCAGGCCTGAACTGGGAACCTCACAGAGGCTGGGCCAGCTGGTCCTACAGCCAGGTACTGTGACTGATGGGTGGGCCATTTTAGGAGAGCCCAGAGACAAGTGCCAGTAGTCACGGGTAGTATGCTCTGTCATTGCAGCACAAATAGGACTTTTGGAATAAAAAGTCTTCAGTTAGCAGGAAAATGGTGAACTGTTAAAAACCTTAAGGAGTCAAAGAAGCGTGAATCACTTTTGGAATTTTCCATGAAGAATGGAGGAAAATGCAATCTGTCAGCCTCAGTTGACAAGGTTACTTTTATGAATATTAGTCAAAAAGGTGTTGGACAAGCCCAAAGGAGATAGACTACGCCCTGTGAGTATGATAATATCAAGTGTTGGCAATGATAATGAAGCAACTGGAGTACTTATGCATTACTGGTAGGGATGTAAGAGGACACAGCCACTTTGGAAAACAATTTGATCATTCTTTAGGAAGTTATTCACACATTTAGCATATGACCTGGCAAACCTACATGTAGGTATCTACCCAGAAGAAACAAGACATGGGCCAACATGAAGATCTAGGTGTGATCTTGGCAGCTTTAGTCGTAAAAGTCAAATGTTGCAAAAGATCCACATATCTGTCAGTTGGAGAATAGGAAAATACCAAATCTTGGTATATCTGCAATTAAATGCTCTTTAGCTGTTAAAAAAAAAAAAAAAAAAAAAAAAAAAAAAAGAGAGAGAGTGAGCCTCTGACACATACAAAAACATGGACAGATCTCAAAACCATTACATGGATCTCAAAATCATTATTCCAAGTTTGAAAGATGCCAGATCCTCAAAAGGATCTGTGATTCCATTAACATTCCATTCTAGAAAAGGCAGAACTGCAGAACTTAGATGATCTCTGGACTAGGATTCTTCGAAGGGAATTTCACTACAAAGGGGCCTGAGAGAATTAGGGTTGATTGTGGTAGTGGGGTTACGTGACCATATACTTTTGTCAAAATGCATCAAACCATACATTTGGAAAAAAAAGTGAAATCTATCACAACAAATTATACCTTGATTTTTTAAAATTCAAAGTTTTAAAATTGCATTGCTAAGTTAATAAGCAACTTATGCATTTTCTTTCATTTGTCTAACCTTTAAGCAAATTTTCTTGTCTTCCAGCAGTAGGCTAAGGCCTGTGCTTGACCCCAGGAAGAGAAATATGAAAACTGGAGTCCCATTGTGGTCACTTCTAGTTCCAGACCCTTTTGTGTTTGAAAGATTCTTCATTTCTTTTGTTTGTTTGTTTGTTTTTGACAGAGTGGACAGTGAGAGAGAGACACAAAGAGAAAGGTCTTCCTTTTTGCTGTTGGTTCACCCTCCAATGGCTGCCGCGGCTGGCGCACCATGCTGATCCGATGGCAGGAGCCAGGTGCTTCTCCTGGTCTCCCATGAGGTGCAGAGCCCAAGCACTTGGGCCATCCTCCACTGCACTCCCTGGCCATAGCAGAGAGCTGGACTGGAAGAGGGGCAACCGGGACAGAATCCAGCGCCCGGACCAGGACTAGAACCTGGTGTACCAGTGCTGCAAGGCGAAGGATTAGCCTATTGAGCCGCGGCGCCGGCCAGATTCTTCATTTCTAACCAAGCTAATACAGGGTTGCAGCTGATTTATTTTTTTGGATTTATTTTTAAGATTTTTTTATTTGAAAGGCAGAGTTATGGGACGGGAAGGGTGGAGAGGTTTACTCCTTGCATGTCCACAACAGCCTAGACTGGGCCAAGCTGAAGCCAGGAGCCAGGAACTCCTTCAGGGTCTCCTGTGTTACTGGCAGGGGCCCAAGCCCTGCCACCATATTTTTGATTTATTTGAGAGGTACAATTACAGATAGAGGGGAGGGAGAGACAAAGGGACAGGTCTTCCATCCACTGGCTGCAAGGGCCGGAGCTGCTCTGAACTGGAGCCAGGAGCTTCTTCCAGGTCTCCCCCGCCAATGGAGGGAGAAAGCATCTTCTACTGCTGTCCCAGGCCGTAGCAGAGAGCTGGATTGGAAGTGGGGCAGCCAGAAGTCGAACCGGTGCCCAAATGGGATGCCAGCACTATAGGCAGTGGTTTACCCATTATGCCACGTCACCAACCTCTGTTAATTTGTTTTCAAGGAGGAGACATTTTATTTTAACTTTTTTTTGGGGGTGGGAGAGGAGGGTGCAATGCTAATGATGTGTATAACGAAAAAGACCCTGAAAGTTACTTCCAGTGACAGTGATCTGTCATGAACACCAGCAGGGTAATAGATTCTGTCATCAAGAATCTACAAGAGGGCCGGCGCCGCGGCTCAATAGGCTAATCCTCCGCCTTGCGGCGCCGGCACACCAGGTTCTAGTCCCGGTCGGGGCACTGGATTCTGTCCCGGTTGCCCCTCTAACAGGCCAGCTCTCTGCGGTGGCCAGGGAGTGCAGTGGAGGATGGCCCAGGTGCTTGGGTCCTGCACCCGATGGGAGACCAGGAGAAGCACCTGGCTCCTGCCATTGAATCAGCGTGGTGCGCTGGCCGCAGGGGCCATTGGAGGGTGAACCAACAGCAAAAAGGAAGACCTTTCTCTCTGTCTCTCTTTCTCACTGTCCACTCTGGCTGTCAAAAAAAAAAAAAAAGAATCTACATGAATGCTACAGTTTATGGTGAGAAGTAACTTATCTGCAAATATCAACTGTACAGGATTCAGGTTTTAAAATTTAATACAATCTATTCCCCTATCATACTTTGCTTGTCCTTAAGGGAATTGGCAGAGCACTGGAGGCCCAGAAACTTGCTGTTTTCCCTAGAAATATATGGTGATCTCAGACCTGGGCACGTGCACGGCACTGTTCAAAGCTTCACGTGTTGGTTTCTGTCCCTACTCTTACTGGCACAGCCAATGGGTGGTTAATCCTTAAAAAAAAGGAAAAGAAGAAATGGGCTAGAGGTAGCTTGATTCAAGGCTATTTTTAGAAGGCTCTTCCACAGTGATCCTCAGTACCATTTTTAAAATCCTTGCAGGGCAAGGCCGTGTCTGGATGCTGTGGTGTGGCCACGGTATCAGCCTTAGGGGCTGATAAATCTCCGATGCTCACAGGTCCTGCCCGAAATGGACTGTTTCGGGGCTGCCCTCTCTTCTTTGTCATTTGCCTTCATCTCTCCATGCTCCTTTGCCAACCTTCTTTTCTCACGCTGCTTCTGCAGGGAGTGGCCCTCCATCTCCTTCTGCCACTGGGTGTGCGTGTGTGTGTGTGTGCGCGCGTGTGCTTGGAGAGAGGGAGGGTGTGTGAGAGAGCCAGCCAGCCCTCAAACAGCAAAGAGGCCGCGTGGCTAATCTTCCCAAAATCTGACAAAGTTTCCCCCAGTTCTCAAAATGCTTCTTTCCATTTCAGTTCGTGCATGGGGTAAAACCCAGGCACCCTGCCATGAGACACGCGGGCCGTGTGGTCTGCCCCAGCTATTCCCCTTCCTGCCCCTCACAGAATTGGTCTGTTCCTGAAGCCACACCTCTTGTCTTTTCTCAGATGCCCCGCAGGCATGTGATGCTTCCTCCAGGTTTGTTTTTGTGCACACAGGTGCTTCTGTTTACGAGGCCTCTCTTCTTTTTGTCTCCTGGGCGAATTTCTGGACGGTCTTTAAAACGATCAGCCTGTCTCTGCTTTCCCTCCCAGATCTCTTGCCCTCTTGCACGTGGAGCCGTCATGTCCATTCTCGGCTTTGTCTGCTGAGCTCCACGCTGTCTTTGAATGGGATTTGTTAGATGAAGTGCTAGGAGTGTTTTTATATGCTATGCTCTGTCACTTGTCTTGAGTGTGTGTGTGTGTGTGTGTGTGTGTGTGTGTGTGTGTGTTTCCCCTTGGGATCCATGCACCTAGCATATTCTGGGTGTGTTACTCAGTAAGTCCATGAGTACAATGATAAAAGAAATACTCGGGTGATACCAGAAATTATAGGAAAGTGTTAGCAGTAACCCAGGTCCAGAGGCAGGTAAGGCGATTGGTGTTTGTTTTTCTAGGTACAGCTGTGGAGGCAGGGAACTGTTACAGTGAGTGCAGAGGCAGCCATAGCACTATTATTAACCAGCTTCACATTGGGCTGTCCTTTTCCTGCCTTTCAGAACCCAGGAGTAGCTTTCCCGTTCAGGGTCTGGGTTGTACATCTTGGGAAGAACGTCTTGTTGTCCCTACTTGGCAAATGAGGAACCTGGGACTAAAAGGGACAAGGTGACAGATGGGAGGATCCTGTAATATCTGTGCTCTTGGCAGGGCCCTTTTACTTTTTTTAAAGGCTTATTTTATTTGAAAGATAGTTAGAGAGGGGGAGAGAGAGAAAGAGAGGTCTTCCATTTGCTGGTTCACTCCCCAAAGGACTACAACAACTAAAGCTGGCCCAGGCTGAAAGCAGGAGCCTGGATCTCCATCTGTATGTGAGTCCCAAGTGCTGGGGCCATCTTCTGCTTCCCCAGCAGACTGTAGGGAGCTGGATTGGAAGTAAAGCAGCTGGGACTCAAACCTGCACTTCTATGGGCAGGCAGTGGCTTAGACAGCTCTGTCACAGTGCTGGCCCAGCCCAGGCTCCTTAATGTTAGTTAAGTGTTCTCTTTGTCTTGTCTCCAAGATTCCTGGAAGGTGTTTCTTTCAGGGTTTCTGATGGACTTTGGGAATTCTCTAGTTTGGGCTGGGGGATTCTTTGGTGGGATGTCTGTGGTGGTGATGGCGTTGGGAGGAAACAGAGTATTGGCCCCAGGAAGAGGACTCCTGGGTTGTCCAGGGCAAGAGAGGAGATGGTGATTGACAAGCACACTGCTCGGGGTGAAAGCCATCCCGGTAGCAGGGACTCTCCGGGCTGTCTCTCCAGCAGCTGAGCATGGTGGGGAAGGCACTAGATGGGGGTCCTGTTAGAACTAAAAGCAAAGAAGTTGTTATTGATAGACACCTGTACTTGTATGTGTTAATTAGTTATATTTCCATCCACAGGAGCAGTGTGAAGTGATCGAGTCAGGGTAATGAGCACATTCATCGTGTCTTTGTGTCGGGAACGTTCTGTGTCCTCTGCTGGCCTTCGAAATGAACAATAAAGTTTTGTTCGTTCTAGTCACTCTGTTATGCTGTAGCACACTGAACCTGTTCCTCCTGTAATTTTATACCCATTAACCAACCGCTCTAAAGATGCCTCTTCCCACCCACCCGACCTCTACACTTCCCAGCCCCTGGTATCCACTCCTCCCTTCTACATCTATGAGGTCAGCTTCTCTCAGCTTCCATGCCTGAGTAAGCACCTGTAGCACTTATGTGCCTGACTGCTGTTAGTATAAGGTTCACCAGGGTCGTCCTTATTACCACAAATGGCAAGGTTTTGTCCCTTTTTAATGAGAATGGCTGAATAGTATTTTGTTATCTGTATATGTGTATGTGTGCATAAATATAAATATATAAAATCTCCTTCTCTTTATCCGTCCAAGTGATACTCAGGTTGAGTCCATATCTTGGCTGTCCTGAACAGTCTTGCAGTTAACATGGGAGTACAGGTGTCTCTTTGACAGACTGGCTTCATTTCCTTTTGATATTTACCCACTAGTGGGATTGCTAGATTATGTGCTAAATTTAGTTTTCTGAGGGACTTCCATACTGTTTCCTTAATGTTGATGCAGTTTACATTTCCACCAACAATGACTGCTAGAATTTTCTCAGTCGAGTTGGGAACATCTTTGAAAGACATTGCTACAGATGGAGGTTACAAATGTGGATGCCTCTGGGGCCAGGCAGGTGATGTTAATGAGTGCCACTGGCCCCTAGAAGATAAACATCATATGTTTTCCTTGATCTGTGGTAACTAATAGAGTACAAAAAATGTAATGTATATGAGCAAAATTGACACTTTGAGATTCAATGATTGTTTACAGCCCTTGCTCTCTACTGTTTATTCCTTCTTACTGTTTGTTGAATTCTTTACCTAATGGAGGGTTAAGCTTAGGATTACAAAATAAACTGAAAATAGGCATGGTAAAAATTAAGAGGAAAAAGGGAGAGGGAGCGTAGAGTGGGAAGTATTACTATGCTCCAAATCTGTATATATGAAATACATGAAATGTGTTCACCTTCTATAAATAAAAAAAAAAATTGAAAAAAGTACAGCTGACTAGCCTACTTGGTTCAGGGGCCAGCCTCTACTCATTCCCTACCAGTTGTGGCCATCAGAATTGGGGACCTCTGTGTTGCCAGGCCTTGGGCTTTTATTTTCTCAGAAGCCAGCTTTTATGTAAAATTCCCATTTTTTTTTTCATTTTTGACAGGCAGAGTGGACAGTGAGAGAGAAAGAGAGAGAGAAAGGTCTTCCTTTGCCGTTGGTTCACCCTCCAATGGCCGCCGCGGCCGGCGCACCGCGCTCATCCAATGGCAGGAGCCAGGTGACAGGTGCTTTTCCTGGTCTCCCATGGGGTGCAGGGCCCAAGCACTTGGGCCATCCTCCACTGCACTCCTGGGCCACAGCAGAGAGCTGGCCTGGAAGAGGGGCAACTGGGACAGAATCCGGTGCCCCGACCGGGACTAGAACCTGGTGTGCTGGCGCCGCAAGGCAGAGGATTAGCCTGTTGAGCCACGGCGCTGGCCAAATCCCCAAATTATTAAACTCGAACTTAATAGACACCAAAAGCATACACTGTTGGGGTTAAACCAGATATCTTCAAGCATAATTTATCCTGAAGGCTATCAGTTGGTGCCTCTGCCGTGGGAGTTATGAATGCGATAGCAAAGATTGTCACTGTGCCATTGGGGCTGCCCAAAGTGCCATTCTTCTTTGAATGGAACTTGCGTTTACGCCATGGATTTCTAGTATTTCCACCTCCCAGCCTCACCCAGTATTACCTTCCATGTCCTTACCCCTACCATGACCCTAACCATCCAGGGAAATAAAAATGCTCCCAAATTTGCAAATAACTCCTAGGGAAACAACGTTGGTACTCTGATCTGAGGTTTTTCCAGTACCAATATGGACAAGATTCAAGAGTGTCTGTGTTCCCATTTCTGGGAATAATCTTGGGCCAACATGACATCTCTAAGTCATGTCTCTACCATCCTGCCTCCTACTCTGATTTCGGTGGCTTTGTTTTTGGGTAAATGCACCTGGTCTTGGCTTCTAGCAGGACCAGGAGGTGGCTGGTTAGCAGAAGGATCACTTGCAGCCATGACTGCATCTCACATTTCTTTGAAAGCAGCCCTGGCTCAAGGCAGATATTCTGCCCCAGGGCTATTCCCAGGTAGTGCCATAATGTGCTAAACTGGCAGCACTCCAGCTGCTTTGGAAAGTTGTCATAGGGGACAGTGCTTGAAGCCGAGCTCGGTGAGACGTGCTCTTCAAGAGAAGGTTAATTTTCTGGAGAGTGGTTGGGCTGTATCTAACACTGCTCATCTGTGGCGGGGATTATGGCACAGTGGGGCTAACCAGTTGATGCTGCCTGCATCCTACACTGTTGTGTCACTTTCAGACCAGTCTACTCCACTTCTCATGTAGTTTCCTGCTGATGCAGCCGGGGAGGCAGCAGGTGATGCCTAGGGGCCGGCGCTGTGGCGTTGTAGGCTAAGCCTCTGCCTGCAATGCTGGCATCCGAGATAGGTGCCAGTTCAAGTCCTGGCTGCTCCACTTCCTATCCAGCTCTCTGCTATGGCCTGGGAAACCAGTGGAGGATGGCCCAGGTCCCTGGGCCCCTGCACCCACGTTGGGGACCAGGAAGAAGCTCCTTTCTCCTGGCTTTGGATCAGCTCAGCTCCAGCTGTTGAGAGCGGTTTGGGGAGTGAACCAGCAGATAAATGGAAGACCTTTCTCTGTCTCTCCCTTTCTCTGTAACTCTGCTTCTCAAAAATACACACACACACACACACACACACACACACACACACACACACACATATAGTAGCTATTAAAAAATGCTGGGGCCCCTGCCAGCAACAGGGGAGACCCTGAGGGAATTCTAGGCTCTTGGCTTCAGCTTGGCCCAGTCCAGGCCATTGTGGACATGTAAGAGTAAGCCAGTCAATGGATGATAACCTCTCACTCTCACTCTGCCTTTTAAGTGGATGAAGGTAATAATTTAAAAACTTAAATAATCCTCTATCTCTGAGGACAATATGAGAAGTATGGAAATGCTTTGTGCAGTTAAATTATTTGTAGAACTAATTCCAATAGCCAAGAGTAGTAAAAGTGAATGTTCCATGGTAGGAGAATGATTAAGCAATTTTGGAGCTAGCTAGTTGATAGGATAAGTGGCCCTTAAAGTTTATGAAGACTTTTTCATGAGAAAACAACATATTAATTGGTAACAACACAAATATACAGCATTACGGTTACTTGTAAGCCTATTTTATAGTTTTTTTTCTTTTTTAAACATTTTGTTTTCATTTTATTAGACTGATCTACCTTCCATCTGCAGGTTTACTCCCCCAGTTTCCTGCAACAGCAGGACTGGGCCAGGTCAAAGCAAAGGACCTGGAGCTCAATCCAGCTCTCCCATGTGGTTGGCAGGAACAGAAGAAATTGATTCTTTATCGTCTGCCTTTCAAGGGTGTGCATCAGCTGGATTGAAAGTAGAGGAGTCTGGACTTGAACCTAGCACTTTGAGACACCCCCATCTCATATTAAACAGTGTCTCAACTACTGTGCAATGACACCTGCCCCTGCTTTGTTCCCTCTTACACTTTCCTATACTTTTCCAAATATTCTACACTATAAAATGAGTATTACCTTTAGGAACATGGACTTCTTATTTTCAAATAGCTTTAGATTAAAAAAACTGCAAAAGATAGTAGAGTTCCTGTGTACCTCAGCCAGATACCCCTATGTTTATATTACTTTTTAAAAATTAAAATAAGTTATTCTTAATATAAGCTAGAGAACTATTTTTATCACATGATGACTTCTCATAATTTTAGAGATTTATTTTCAAGGAGGTTTTCAAAGGCAAAACTATGTTCTTTATAAAAATGGGTTTTTGTGACTTGTACCATCACTTATTTATTCAAAATGCTACATTTAACTGAGATCCTGAATGTTTCACATTTCCTGGAAGGAACAGTCAAAAACTCTCTTTAACTTCCCTGTTTGTCCTAAAATGATCTAAATGGATCTGTTGATTATCAGGATTTTACTTTTGGGTTTGGCTTCAAGTTAGGCTGTGTTAAAGACAAGGAAGTTATTTATCCTTCCTCTGGTGCTCAGTATTCATGATCCCTTCTTAAACTTCCTTAGCCACATAAAAGTCAGTTTTATGGGAGTCTATAATGGATCTGAGTTTAAAATGCAGTCTGCTGAAATTGAATTTACCAAGTAGATGCTATTTTTGTCCTCTATTTTGACTGATCAACTCACCAACGCTGGGAGCCAAAAATAATAAACCCTGTCATTTTCGCAAGTCAAGCCATCAAAAGAAATATTAAGAAATGGCAGCAATTGGTAATTGGGGGTTTCTGCACCACGTTGTTCCTGACTGGGAGCCCTTTGGAGAAGGGGCCATTGAGTGGCTGTGTCTCTGGAGTGCAGGGTGGCCTGTTTTTGAATTTGTGCTGTGTTGGCCTCTTTGTTCACACGATGAGAAGAGCTGGCTCAGCAAAGGGGTAAGAACTCCCTAATGCCCTCCCTTTCCCTGACATATAGGGTAACATGTCACAAAAGCCTGTCTTCACATCACTAGTTCAGACCACACATCTTTGGCTTTGACCTTTTACAATAAGTGCAAACAGGCACTCATTGTACCATCTTTGGTAGTGGCTCTTCTTTGGCCAGGGACTCCTGTGGGTGGTTGTCAGTCCTAGCTCTGTAGGTAAGGGAGAGTGGCGTGCCTGACTGTGATTTGGATGACAGAGCTGAAGGAAAGAGCAGTGGTTGTCATGGGAGTTTAGTTTGAAGAATGTGGTGGGAACGTAGAGATCATGTGTAAGGTTGACCCATGGAGGTTTTGTCCCCCACGATTGCCATCAACCTGGCGAAGACTCCTCCTACAATAAAACATCTCGGCCCCCTCCAGTTTACAAGGCAGCACTTCCAGGGTGTGGAGAACAAACAGGCCAGTGTTCTACTGCTGGAATGCTGTGGCCTTCCGAGCTTAACTAAGGAAGTCTATACAGTCTACTTCTAGAAGGCCAGCCAGGGATGAAGAAGACAAGAAAATGAAGAGATGATTCGGTGACCATTAATCCTTGGATAGCCCTGTGGCAAAATGGGCCTGCTTTCTCCTGTCTTTGTTAGCAGTAGATTAAGTTGGCAATTTTTGCTAAGATTCAATGGCATGATTTGGGGTTGGTCCTTACGCACGTTGGCTGTCCCCAAAAGAAAGCCAGCACAGCCAGGCCTTCTCCACAGCCCACAGCTCAGCATATCTACTGGTGCTTTGCAGGAAGGGAGCTCATTTAGAATCTTCTTTTCTTTTTCTTTATTTGAACATCAGAGTTACAGAGGAGAGGCAGAGAGAGAAAGAGAGAGAGAGAGGTCTTCCATCCGCTGGTTCACTCCCTGTCTGCAACATCCGAACCTGTGCAGATCCGAAGCTAGGAGTTTCTTCTGGGTCTCCCATGCAGGTGTAGGGGTCCAAGGACTTGGGCCATCTTCCACCGCTTTCCCAGATCAATAGCAGAGAGCTGAATCAGAAGAGGAGCAACTGGGACTGGAACCGTAACCCATATGGGATGCTGGCACTTCAGGCGAGGGCGTTAACCACCGCGCCACAGCACTGGTCCCAGAATCTTATTTTCACAAGACTCAAATGCTGAGATCTGACTCAACTCTTTAGCGCATAGCCTCATGGAGGCTGCATAGCTGAGTAGAATTAAAAACTGCTCTCTTTCATGTCTTCCTTTCCACTCTTCTTCCTGCAACAACCTTTGACCTCGTATTGATTTTTGAAAGTCGCACTGTAAGATTAGAGCCAGGGTCTCTCCAAGAATGCTTGTACCCAAAAATCTGTTTTCTTATTCCTCAAAGCTGAACACCGTAAAGAAAAGGACATTCTCGTAATGAGCAGTCTAGCAGATTCAGCTCCTCGCAGTTTGAGTAGTTCATGTGACTCGGAAGCAGCGAAAGTAGGTCATGTTGTAGGGATGAATTAGGCCTCACTGCACATGTTACTGCCTTTCCTGGGCTTTTTTCATTCCGAGGAGCTGATTGGTAGCTAATGACTGGCATAAATAAAGAAGCATTGATTCTCTTATTTATTTTGCCATCCTATTCCTTTAGAATATCAGGGAGGCCCAGTATGTGCTCCAGGGTGGTGTGTGTGTGTGTGTGTGTGTGTGTGTGTTCCCCACACAACAACCCTGAAAGTTGGGATGATTATCCTCATGTTAGATATGTGGGAACTGGAGTTCATAGCATCTCGGGAACATGGCCCAAGGACACACAGCTCTTTAGTGAAGGATCTGAGATTTGGACACATTTCTCTCTGGCAGCCCTAGTGTTTTTGGCCACATTCTCCTGATTTAATCCCTTAAAGTTTTTTGAAATGGATTAGTGGGAAGCAAATTGAAGTAACGTTGTAAAACCTTAGTGCCTCATAAAACAATGAAAATTACTTACCATGATATTAAACACTTTTAAGATTTTTTATTTTGGCTGGCGCTGTGGCTCACTAGGCTAATCCTCCGCCTTGCAGTGCCGGCACATAAGGTTCTAGTCCCGGTTGGGGCGCCGGATTCTGTCCCGGTTGCCCCTCTAACAGGCCAGCTCTCTGTGGTGGCCCGGGAGTGCAGTGGAGGATGGCCCAGGAGAAGCACCTGGCTCCTGCCATTGGATCAGCGTGGTGCGCCGGCCACTGACGCTGCCATTGGAGGGTGAACCAACAGCAAAAAGGAAGACCTTTCTCTTTGTCTCTCTTTCTCACTGTCCACTCTGCCTGTCAAAAAAAAAAATTATTTTGAAAGAGTTAGGGAGGAGAGAGCAAGAACTCTTGTATCCACTGGTTCATTCGCCAGGGTGAGTACAACAGCCAGCACTGGCCCAGCTGAAGCCAGGAACCAGAAGTTACAACTGGGTCAGCCACATGAGTGGCAGAGAGCCAAACCCTTGGGCCATTTTGCACTGCTGTTGGCAGGAAGGTGGATTGGAAGTGGAACAGCTAGGATGAGAAATGACACTGGATGCATCACAGGCAGCAGTGTTACTGCTAAGCCACAGTGCCAACCCTGACGTTCAGCAATTTAGAAAAGGACAGTAACACCTGATATTCACTTGATTTTAGTGCTTAGGAAGGACTAGGCATTATGAACAGGAGAAAGCAATAATATATAAAGAAGTGATATTTAGCATGTCAAATAGTGAACCTGCTACAGAAGAAAATAAGGTGTAAGGAGGGAGGTGTGTTGGGGGGCAAGGGATTTCTTAGAGAAGCCTCATGAAGAGGGTGACATTTGGGCAGAGCAGAGGTGTAAGGGAGGTGCAGGGGCAAGGCTTTCAAACGTCTGGAGGAATGCTGCAGAACAGTTAGCCAGTGCAAAAGCCCTGAGGTCGGGTGCTTTCCCGGACTTGAGGAAACAAGGACGTGACCATCTGGACAGGCCCTTGGATGGGGCTTCCCTATGCCTTCCTGCCACAGCCAGGACTGCCTGCGGTGCCTTCATCCTATGGGGCACAGAGACTCCTAAAGGGGGAGTGGGGAGGGCAGACAGAGCTGCTATAGAGCAAGCTGCAGAGAGAGTGGGGATCCAGGCTATTTGCATATTTAAAGAGCTCCCTCACATGCAATAAAACTCAAATCATTTTAATTGAACATTTAAATCCTTCTCACTGATAGGTATTTTAGGCGTTCGGCTTTATGCCAATTATTGCATCATCTTAAAAGAGAAGCTTTTAAATTAATTAAACCTATTACACTTGAATATTTGATTTCTGTGAATACATCATTTAAAATCCTCACTTCAAAATAATTTGAGGGACTAATAAACTTTGCCAGGTGCATAGGTTAGGACATTTTGCTAAGTAGCCTCTTGAAGGGGGCTTTCCAGCATAGCCTCAGGCAGGCAGATGTGCAGGGTCCTCCCCAAGTTGTGTGGCTTAGCCAACAGAGGCTTACCTGTCGCCATTCTGAAGGCCGGGGAATCCACGGTGCCCGGTGAGGACCTGCTTCCTCATTCCTGGTTGATCTGGTTCATAGTCCTTCTGCTGGGTTCTCTTCTATAAGCTCGCTGATGGCCTTCGTTCAAGCTCGGCCCCATGACCTGCTGGTCTCCCCCCTCCTCAACACAGGAATCTGCAGGGCACGTGGACACTGGCTCCATAACATGCGGCCTGGCTTCCCTTGGCGATTCTGCCGGAGTGGGGCTTTGGGGTTCTTGATGAGCCAGGTTTGGGAGCCCCTGATCTGGGGCAGAGAGGATGTAGATGGAGTGGAGCCTTATTCTGATCTGGCTCAGATGATAAGGGTGCCCTTCTTCTGCCTGCTCGCTGTTACTGTGACAGTTAAGGAAGGTAAGGCTTTAGTGCCATGCAGTCTGTCTGTCTCTTAGGCCAAATTCCAGGGCCAGTGATCTGGTTGGCAGCAGCTTTTCTCCGGTTAGTGCCACAGGCATCCTGGTGAGTTTCATCCAGTCACACCGTGTTCCCCTCGCACCTCCTCAGAGGTCCTGCCAAGTCAGCCCCAGAGAGGATCCATCTGGGTGGGTCGTTTTAGGGGCCAGAGCTGGCTGTATTGCACTGGCTAACACTAGTCTCTTGGTCCCTCCTACGTGCAAGGAGACCAGAAAAGGTAGCTCTCCTCTGCGCTTCGGAGGCAAAAACAGTACTTGATAAACACACAGCATTGGCTTTCTGATCAGAATTCATGACGGACTCTCTGGGGCAATTTTCTGTAGGTTCCCAGTGGTTTTCTACCAGGTCCACTCCATACTTCAAGGTACTCCATACTCGGGATTACTTACCAGTCTACCTTCAATTCTAGTTCAGCTTAGCATGAGGAAGAAACCAGTCTGGTCACATAGCAGACCCCCTAGCCATCCCCATAATTATTTTAGCTTGAAGTTAGAAGTCTTATCCCAAGAATAACAGCTTTTTTGCCCCCCCTTACCATATTCTCTAAAATTTTCACATTTTTGCAAAGCTTGTTCTGTTGTTGCCAGCTTGGGTTTTAGTGATCACAGCAGACATCTTGCAGGAGTGGAGGATCCTAAGTGTAGTGTTTGATTTGGGGTCTTCTGGACAGTCTATAAGCAGACAAGATACAACTCCTAAAAGAGAAACACTTGGGTCTGGTGGTTTGGTGTAGCAGGTTAAGCTGCCACCTGCAATGCCAGCATCCCATGTGGGTACCAGTTCAAGTCCTGGCTAGTCTCCTTCTGATTCGGCTCATTGATTGAAGCTCTTGATAAGGCAGTGGAAGATGGCCCAAGTGCTTGGGCCCTGCACCCACCTGGGAGACCTAGAAGAAGCTCCTGGCTCCTGACTTCAGTCTGGCCCATTTCCCACCTTTGTGGCAATTTGGGGAGTGAACCATTGGATAGAAGATCTTTGTCTCTTCCTCTTTCCTGCTCTTTGTAACTCTGCCATTCATATATAAAATAAGACTTTAAAAAACACACACACACTCAAGGGCAGAAGCAGTTGCCTCTGATGGGATGCAGCAATCTGTTGTTTGACAGTTCACCGATGGTTTTCAAAAATTGAGAGGGGAAGAAAGTTTGGAGGAAAAAAATGAGAGCGTTCTCATCACCTGGTTCACTCCCCAAAAAATCACAGTGGCCATGGAGCCAAAGCCAGGAGCCGGGGACTCATTCCAGATCTCTCCAGGTGGATGCAGGAATCAAACTACTTGAGCCATCACGTGACTTCCCAGGGTCTGCACAAGCCGGAAGCTAGAGTCGGGAGCCAGAGCTGGGAATCAAATGTAGCTACTCTAATGTGGGACCTGGGCGCTCACCTGTGCTGGGGGATTTTGATGTACACCGATGTTTGAGAATGACTGACATGGATTTTCTCTCCTGATGATAGGTTTGTGTATTCCCAAGTCACTAGGCAACCTGGAATGATAATATTTTTTTCTTGTTAGAGAAAGATCTGGATATAGCCTCTCGGGGTACTTGCTAAGGAAAACTACGATTTGTTTAGATTGGATGCCAGCTTCTTGTGTATGTGTGTTTGCTCTGTAGTGAGAATCGATATCTAGAAAGCTGACCTGAGGCAGTTCAGTGTCCAAGAATGCCAGTTATTCTTCACGTGCACTATACAGTACTGCTGAAGAAATGGACTAACAAATCTCAAAAGCATTTTGAAGCCGTGGTTGATTGAAATGCTTTTGTAGTTTGCCAGGTTCTTTTTGGCCACTCTCCTCTTTGTACAGAGCTCTGGGGCAGTTTGATGTTTTAGAGGCCTGAGTTGTATAATCCTAATATTAGAAACAACGCCCACTTTCCCCATAACTCGCTATCTTAGTGAACAGTACTAAACCAATGAAACTGATGGGGACCAGCAGGTAGCATTAGGAACCTCACTTATGATGTTTGGAAGCTGGAGGAAGAGGGGCTTGGGAACAGAGGGGCTCAACCCCAAAGGGCTCTGGGACTTGATTTCTGTCAACAGTCCCTGAGGTGATCAAGGTTTGGTTTTGTTTTTGTTTTTTCAAAGTGATGGAAGCATGTTCCCCGAGTGCTCGACTTGCCAGCCCTTTTGCAAACGTCAACTAATGAATCGAGCTCTAAATAAATCCCTTGCAAACTGATCTGCCGTATCCAGCACTGTTCTCTGCTCCCCGAATTCTGGTTCTAGAATTTGAATTTATTTGATTTTATTTGAAAGGCAGAGTCAAACAGACCTCTCATCTGCTAGTTGACTCCCCAAATGCTCAGAATGGCCAGTGTTGAGGTAGACCCAAACCAGGAGCTGGGAGCTCAGTCCAGGTCTCCCAGGTGGGTGGCAGGGACATAGGACTTGAGCCAACACCTGCCTCCCAGGGTGTGTATTAGCCTCCTGTTCAACTTCCTGCTAAGTAGCTGGAGCTCTAACCAGGCCCTGGTTATGCGCTGTAGGCTTCCCTCATGTCAGTTGAACTGCTGTAGGCCTCCCCTTGTCCAGATTCTTAAAATGTTACCAGCCTTGACTGTTCATGTTAATTTTACCTGGAAACTTTTGTTAAAACTAAGTTTAGGGGCCGGCGCTGTGGCACAGCGGGTTAACGCCCTGGCCTGAAGCACTGGCATCCCATATAGGCGCCGGTTCTAGTCCCGGCTGCTCCACTTCCATTCTGATCCAGCTCTCTGCTATGGTCTGGGATAGCAGTAGAAGATGACTCAAGTCCGTGGGCCTCTGTACCCATGTGGGAGACCCGGAAGAAGCTCCTGGCTTCAGATCAGTGCAGCTCTGGCCATTGCGGCCATTTGGGGAATGAACCATCAGATGGAGGACCTCTCTCTCTCTCTCTCTGCCTCTCCTCTCTTTGTAGCTCTGACTTTCAAATAAAGAAATAAATCTTTAGCTGTAATTTAAACTTAGCTTTTTTTTAAACAACAAATAGCATGTAGGAGAAAAATGACTTTGGACTGTTAAGTATGTAATATTTGAATATATAATAAGTATAAAATCCAAACAGGATAAACAGGCTAATTTTAAAAATTTTTTAAAAGATAGATTTATTTGCAGAGTTAGAGGGGGAGAGACACATATACAGAGAGATCTTCCATCTACTGGTTCACTTTGCAAATGACTATAATGGTCAAGGCTGGGCCATTCTGAAGTCAGGAGCCTGGAACTGCATCTGGGTCTCCCACATGGGTGGTAGGAGCCCAGGCATTTGGGCATCTTCTGTTGCCTTTCAGGTACATTAGCAGGGAGTTTGTTCACAAGTAGAGCAGCTTGGTCTCAAACTGGAGCCCATGTGAGATGCCAGCATTGCAGGCAGCGACTTAACCTGCTATGCCACAGTGCCAGTCTCTAGGCTAACTTTTTATTATAAGTCTATCTCATATCACATAATCTTATGATATATGAAGTTAGCTGATCTGAAAGTTAAATTTCACTGGGCATCATGAAGTTCTGTCCAGTAACTTACTAGTCATAGCTCATTAGGACTGGCAAAGTGACACTCGGAGGCCATGAGGGTGTCCAGGGCTGCTTAATCCACGGAGGTCACCACGAATCGGCACAGGCAGTGATTATTAAGCAATCCTGGCTTTGTTTCCAAGCTGGCTTGGGCCACTCTCTCCTCTTGTCATTCTCTTTCTGCTCTCAGCCCTCTCGTCTCTCAGCAACAACACCATCCAATCCGAGTTCTTCTCCTTCCCTACTGGCCTCTCCCTGAAGATTACGTGTATCTTTCCATTTTGGAGTCAAAAAACCTGGCATTTCTGACAAACAGCTTAGCCAACTGCAATCCTCCTGTGGAAGCTCTTTATCTTTGGGAGTTGGAGAGCGGTTTCGTGATTCACCAGAGTTATTTGTGTAGGTAACTGTGGCTCATCTCATTAGCAACAATTAGATGAATGGGAACACCTGACCTCCACCAGCTTGGCTCTAATGAGAAGAAGGGAGCAGCCGGTGTCGGGTACAAGTAGGGGAAGCAGCTCCCTTGGCTTCTGTGAAACAGCAGGGGCCTGGCAGCAGCAGGGAAAGTCATTTTGTTCTTTCTGTTCTAGATCCCAGTTGTGGCCTACAGAGGCCTTTTATGCTTGTTTAGTTCTCTAGGAAATCAACAGGAACGTGGGACGCTGAGGCAGCCTGTCAGAGTGAGAGGAGACGACCCAATCTGAATATCCTTACTGTGCAGTTCTCAGATGGCGTTCAAGGCTTCAACACACAGGGCTTGGACATTGACAGAGCTTCAGCCACACCCCCTATGCGGGGGGCCTGTCCCTTTCCTTCTCAGGTGTATCAAAACCATAATGTTTTATGTGGGCAAAGCTCTGATTGGGAACGACCAGCTGTCACTGCCACTGCCTGTGGCCGCTGGGAACACATTGTACAGAGAGCTGGGTTGGTGTTCTGCTCTGTTTTGACCTGACAATGGATGGGGTACCAGATGTGCTGTAGACACTGGTGGTCTCCGATCTGTTTGCCATGGAGGGCTCTTGGCTGTTAGGGGTTTGATTAGAAACTTAGAATGTGAGATTTAAACTGTTAGCACTGTGCACCCTCAGTAGATACGGTTTGAGAGCCTGTCTTCCTCAGAGGCCAGCATTCTTTCGCTCTGAATCATGGCTTAGAAATCACCAAGTTGAAGGACGCAGGATGATGAGGCTGTGGTCATATCTTCCATTGCCACATACTTTGCCGTATCAATATGCTTCATTTCTTAAGAATTTTCCATTGATGACAGTGAAATTGCTTAACCTGTCTAATCCTATCCCAATCCTCGGACCTAGTTCAGGCCCCTGATGTATGCTTTCCTGGGTTCTCACAATTGGAAGAATACCCTGGGCTGGGCGTGCTGGAGGGAAGAGATGGGCTGTCTCCATTTCCGTAACACACCGGATAGATGGATAGATGTCCGTGGCTGTCCGTGCTCACTGGCTAGATGAATGCAGTAGACTCCAGAGTGTGAAATGCGTATCACCCAAAGGTCAATAGCAGATCCTAGGGGTTCCTGGAGGTCCAGAAGGAGAAGCTGGGATAAGTTACCTGTCGGTTGGATTATGTTCAGAGAGACTTTCTGGCCATGTCCCCCACAAACCTCCGGTCACCCTCACCTGCTGAAAGTTGTGTCCATGTGGAATGTAAAGAAAGGTCTTGCGAGTCAGAGACCAAAGTGCCGTGTGCTAGAACAGGAATTGGCCAGAGAAGAAGTGCTTAGGTCTTCGTCACAGCTATTGAAGTGTGCCCTTGAAACGCTGAAGCAGCTGGAGGCAGTAGGCAAGGGAAGGGTCTTGGCCATGTTTCCATAACACTTCATTGATGGACACAGAAGTGTGAATTTCAGATAACTTGACCATATCGTGAAATGCTATTTAATACACAACGTCTCCCAAAGCATTTGACACAGTAAGGAAATTCTTCACTTACTGGCTGTACAAACATCAGGTGAAGCACCAGACTTGGTCTTTTGGTTCAGTTTGGCAAGGTTTGTTCTGGAAAAGCACTCTCCGTACAGCTGGTGAAAGGGGCAGTTCGGCTTTATCCACCTTGCAGCTTCCCTAAGCACAGAAATGAGGGACAAAAGACCTTTCCTTAGTGGTTTGTCTTTACACCAGGCTGTGTTTATGTGTAATTTGCCCTTGTGTGTCTGTGTGCATGGTAGAACTGGGACCAGAGGTTCAAGCTGCATTTGGTCTGCTTTCTTAGAAATCTGGAATGATGAGAGGGAATCGTAGAGAACGAAGTTAAAAAGCCCAGTATAGGAAAACACGATGCAGTTTATATGTGCTTCTAAAAAAGACTTTCTGGAAGGTGTTGACTGACTGGTAACCATGGTTACCCATGAGCTGCAGGAGTAGGATTGTTAAAGGGAGGAGGTGCTTGCCTCTTCTGTGAACTGTGTGATGATTTTAAAGGAGAATGATTCTGACACTAGTTGGGGACTTAATTAGTAGAGTATTTAATTAAAAAAATGCATTCATTAAGAAGAATACACTGAACCTGCTTGTGTGAATCTGCAAACACGGTTCATGTGTGGTTTAACTGATGTTGTGATCTTTTCATTTTGACACTTGGTGAAATACAGCTTTTGGGAAATCCCATCCCAGGGAGAGAATTGACAAACAGATATGTTTTAGGTTTTGTAGGGGTAAGAATATGTTCTCCAGGGAGGTTGCTACTTAAAATGTACTTCAAATCCAGCAGTCTAAATCCAATCCACACACCCCGAGTTTGAGAATCCATTTCTCATTAAAATGCAAGAAGACCTTGCAAGGCAGGTGGGGTGTTTGTTCCCAGATGCCAATGTGTTTTAATAAGTCTCCACCAGATTTTTCTGTCTGTGGTTCAATTGAAAGCTTCTGCTACATTGCTGGAGTTCAAAGTGAAACAGGTAAAACTGAATTACGGCGGGCTCAGAATGATGTTTGTTTTTAAAATAGTGGCTCTGAAAAGTCTTTGGTTCCATGCTTCAGTTATTTCCTATCTTGCGGCTTCTATCGCTGCCTCCCTGCCTGGTGCCTAATCTGGTAATCTGAAATCTATTTGTCTGCCTGGAATTCGATAGGCCATTTTCCTGTCGTCCATCTGTCTCCTCCAGGAGGTGAAAGTACTTTTCAGAAATGGCTTGGTTGATATTATTAATCTTTATAAGCAGAGAAATTCCTTGAATAATTTAAGAGCCAAATGGCATGAGGGGGACTTGGTACGAAAGTGAATCTTCCTGTCTGCTTTAACTACCACGGCATAGCCCACCTCTGGTCCACACCACTCACGTATCAAAGCATGGAATGTCGGTGTTCTTTTATACAGGCTTCTCTATTGTGCACCACCGAAGGCAATGAGCTAACATCTGGAAAATTCTTATTTACTTTTTCCTTTGTTTTTTTAAAGACACCCACGATGAGCTACTATCGAAAAGAAAGCCCTTCTTGTTCTGTGAAACAACAGATGCTGCCTTTGACCTTGTGGGTTCAGGGCAAACCCATTCTTGTTTACATGTCTTGAATTACCGGGATTTGCCAGTAGGAAGGCAGCAGTTGGAATTGAGTGCTTTCAAAAGTATGAGTGATTTCCCCCCCCAAGACTGGTCTGCACAGCTGTTGTTAAAGAAAACTTTATTCTCCTGCCTTTTTCCAGTTCACCAAAAGATAGACTTTACAAAATTCTCATGGTTTTGGTTTTCCTCTGACGTTTAATTGGAATTCCCCAAGTTAGGGGTGTCCCAGCTTCTGGGTGTCTGGTCTTCCATCCACAGCGTACTTCATCTTGAGGGTGCCTGGTTTGGGACAGGATGTGTATTGTATTTGCAAAAGTCAATGGTTTCTCTGGTTGGGGTAAGGAAAGGCAGCCAGTGTTGTGTTAGGTGAGTTGGCCGGAGTGGAAATATTGATATCCACCTGTGGTTTGTTTTTTCTCGTTGCTACAACCTCTTTACAAAATGTATGCTTTTAGAAAGTTGTGAAGGTAGCAATAGCTTTCTAGGAAATATCGGGGCTGGGGTGGGCATTGTGGCACAGCAGGTTAAGCTACAACCTAGGACACCCACCCACGGTCCCATTTCAGAGTGCCTGGGCTGGGACCTAATTCCATCTCTGTTTGCCATCCGGCTTCCTGCTAATGCACTGGGAAGGCAGCAGATGATGGCCAAAGTGCTGGGGCCCCTGCTAGCCATGTGGGAGACCCAAATGAAATTTCTGGCTCTAAGCTTTAGCCTGGCACACCTCTTGGCTCTTATGGGCATTTGGGAAATGACCCAGCAGATGGAAGAATATTTTTTCTGTGTCCCTCTCCCTCTCAGCCTTTTAAATAAGAAGGTAAGAGAGCACAATGAAATTACCTTGCCTAGGAGTGGGTGCTTGGCACAGGCTGAAGATGCTGATTGGTAGGCCCCCAAGTCCCATATCACTGAGCCTGGTTCAAGCCCCGGCTCCTCTCCCAAATCCAGCTTCCTGCTCATGTGCACCCTAGAAAGGTGCTCTCTGTGACTCATGTGAGAGTTCTGGGCTCTTGGCTTTGGCTCAGTCCAGCCCTGGCTTTGTGGGGTATTTGGGAATCAAACCAGCAGACAGAACTTTCTCTGTCTCTGGCTCCTTCTCTCTGTAGCTTTAAATTTTTTTTAAAATTAAATAGATACTATTCTTCATAAAGTAGGACCCTTTAGGTATCACAAAGCACAATGGCATTTCTTCCCACATCACATCTCCAATCTGAGCAAGTTGACAGTGAGCTGATCAAAAGAGTTTGTTTCCCTTCATAGGTAATTTTACTGTGCTTTTTCTTTCTTGCCTTCTGGATATAATGGGGTAAGTGTGGATCATTATAGTGAAGTTCCCTAGTAACAGTTCATATAATTTGAGTCAAGTTAGAGGCAAAAGACAGACATTCAAATGTCATCCTGGGTACTTAAAAAATTTAAATCAAAACATCTTTGTTCTATATTAGCTATGCCTGCTAATTAAAGAATAGGTAAGTTGCTCAGGTTTCTAATGAGTCAGTGTAGAAGAAACCAGAAGGCTCACGGCAGCCCCTTTTCCCTTGACGTGATCAGCAATAAGAGAAACTAGCCCCAGGCCGGCCAGCTTCCTCCAGGAAGGGTTTACTGTGTCTGTGTCGCAGGAGCTGAATGTCCTCGCTTGATTCCTCCAAGGTCATCCTCCAGGGTGCTTTCAGGGCCCCTCTAAGATTCAGTGAGAGCTGATGTTTTCAATTTCAGTGTTTAGAGACTGACCCTCCCTGCCGGGAGGTAGTTATCTTGCCTTCCGTGAATACTTTTGGAAGGCATCATTGGAATACCATTGTGTTGCTTGGATATAGAACAAGATGATGATAATCTTTTGGAGAAAAATGTTCCTTATTAATTTCTGATACTTAGGTTCCAGTGCTTTCAGATAAATGCTTCGAGAAACATAAGGCTATATAGAAGTTTTTTTTAAGCTTGTTTTTTGTTAGTCGACTGCTCATAAATACCTTTGTTGGTTCAAATATCTAAGATGTTTGAAATTTGTTTGGTCAGTCAACCAGTTAGCCAGTCAGCTATCCAACCAACCAGACAACCAAACAACATGCCTGAATGTCTCGCTCTGGAATTCTTTTTTTCCTGAAACATTCACAAAGTGTTTTCAGAATATCAAGGAAGAATGGTAAGGGCATGCTTTATAAACTGTAACAGTTAAATCTGTTAACTTATCAGATAAGGCAAAACAACCTTCTCTGTTGTTCTAAATCCATCTTCATGATAAATTGCTCCTAGACTATAGTTAGAATTTTGTGGAATTTTTGTCCAGTGGTAGGATGTAGCAATTTCTATAAAGTTATGGGAAGTTGCCCATTCTGGAAAAATCTAAAATGAAAAGGAAAAAACATTGCTCGTGGTGTAGTTGCATTCCTGATATTTTTGCTTGTAATTTTAATGCTGTGGGGCTAAATTTTCTTTTTTACTCATTGGGGTATTTGGATACATTGTGAATTTTTGGAGTCCACTGGAAAGATACAGACTGCATTAGTCTTAGACTTTTTTGTTTTTTTTTTTAAATTTGAGAGTGTATAAAGTTTAACCTTCATGCATTTTGGAAGTTGTTTTAATCAATTTCTTTTTTAAAAAAAAATTTGCTCTTTGGGTAAAACGATAAAGGCCATAAGCCTTGTGAACATCTTCAGTTTAAAAAATTAGCCTTTGAAGACTTATTCTCTTTGTAAGAATATTCTGGAGCATTTTAGAGAATAGTTGAACAGAAGATTGCAATGTTTCCTATTGAGAGTTAGATTATACACAAAATAGGAATTGACTTTTTAAAATTTTTGCTTTGGATTTCTCAATTTCTGAGCATCCTCCAGGCTTCTTTAAATAGAAGTTTATCTGTAACTGCACAGCTACCTATATTTTGGAAAATGATTACTTGGACCTGACATTTGAGATGTATTTTTGCATGTGTTTTATGTTATGCTTGTGTTTTGAGCGGGCATTGATAATTGAAAGACTCACAGTAAATAATGACGGTGGATTGTCTATCTTAAAAGTCACAAACCAAAGATAGCAGCAACTTAAAGAGATTTCAGTCCTTTGACAAGGCCAGATTCAGACAAACTTTTATAGTAGGTCACTCCTCCGTACAGTGAAGTGTGTAGGAAAACCTCGGCATGCAGAGGCCGATCTAGGCCAGTTCCAGGCCTCCTGTGTATAGCAATCTCACTTGATGTGGGTTAGATAAGCCCCCTGATCATTAAGACTTAGATGCTTCCTAAATGCCAGACTTCCCCCTAGGAATAAGGAGACGCTGCTCCTGTCCCGTGGGAGTCTCAAAGGCTGGGTTTCAGTCCGCATGATGGCAATGCTCCACTCCAGAGAGCGTGCTCCAGGTGCCGTGGAGTAGGGGACTCCTGCCTGGCAGCACACCCTCGTTGGACACCTGGCTCTGTCCTAGGACTTGGATCCCTGTGTGCGTAGAAACATCAGCCCTGACCTTTCAGGTGTTTGAGTCTGAGTAAGAAAGAGATGACTGGAGGCGCGAGGTTCTGGGGCTGCCGTACAGTGCTCATGAGGATGAAATGGGTTTCCTTTCTCCTTCATGCCTTCTTCATCCTGCCCACTCGGGCCCTGTGTGAACCTCCTTATTGCCTAGGCAGGGACTGAGTTAGCTGTGTTTCTGGGTGAGCACTTCCATGGAATGAATTTATGTGCAGGTGGATGGCCGAGGGCTTCTTCCTAGGAATGTTTGCATTAAAGCTGAATACACCAGGAGCCCTCAGGGCCACCCTGAATACCTCTCCATCGGGCTGAGCCTCAGCACCGAGTAGACCCCGTGCATAGCTGGATGTGCATCTGTGTGTTTCAGGGCTGGTGTAAAGATGCCTGTTCCTGTCTAGCTGTGCAGGGGGAATAGTGGGTACCCAGGTACTTCCTGGCAGGAAGAGCAGCTGTTCATGTTGTTGACTTTAGACTTCTCAGGCGTAAATCAAAACTGAAGACTCTGGCCTGACCCAGAAGTTAACAAGCTTTGTTACAGGGAAAATCTGTCTTCATCCCGTGGTAGTTGGCACATCTTCCCCAGGGCTTTAGCCTCCAGGTTCTTCTCCCAGAAGAGAGTTAGGACCTGTGACTTTGTCCTATTGAGGTACTCCTCTGATGTGATCTCTTAATTACCAAAAATATATAATTATGTATTTGAATTATATAAGGTGGTCACATGTGTTCCTCAAGTGAATAAAGGATAGTTGATGAATAGGTAAACATAAAATACTCATACCCCTTATAGTAACCTAAGAACTACCTCTTAGGCAGTCGAACGAAGAGGGACTGCCTGCATAAACCATTTTTTCTTTATATTTTCCTTTTGAAACTCAGATAGGATCGCTCATTTCCCTTCCCGACAAGGTTCATTGACTTCTAAAAGAACTCAGAATAGCTGAGTCCATTGGCACCTGTGAGTTACCTGTCTTCCTCCTTTTCATCCAAAGGGTTCTACATCCCTTTAGGTCCTTTTGCTCCAGCTCAACTGATCTATTAACTGTTCCCCAAAGACCCTACTTTGTATTCCCAGGCCTTAGCTCATACTGTGTAGTCAGCAGGGAATAAATTTTGCTCCTCATTCATTTGTCAAATCCTACTGATTCTATAAGACTGAGTTCAAATAGCTCCTCTTCTGTGAAACCTTCCATATTCCTACTAATCAGAAGCAATTTCTTCCCCTCTTCCTCATTGTTGGCCTGTCGTGTGTACTCCTATTATCTGGATAGGCTCTTCTCATTCCTGCTTGTATCTGGTTGATTCATTCATCTATCCATACATTCACTCAACAATCATTTCCTGAAAGCTTTATCCCAGGCATTGTGCAGGAAGGTGGGAATATTAGGGGGAGAGCAAACAAAGCACACACAAAGCTGGTGTGTGAGCTCTGGGAAATTGAAGCCTTCTGTAGAATCGGGGGACAGATAAACTCAAAAAGCTACAACTTCAGCTATGGCAAGAGCAAAGGAGACACAGTGACTTCTGTGCCTCCCTCTAGACGTAAACTCGATGCCAGCAAGAGCTTCTTGCCAGTCAAGGCAGTCGGCATACTAGCTATGACCAGAGATGATGCAATGGGCAGCATGGCCTCCGTTGAGACTTGACTTGTTCGCTCCATCCCCAAGACTATGTGGCTGTCCTAAAATGACTGTCAAGACTAAGGGGAAGGGAAGGCGGTTGTTGGACTGACAGCTCTGCTCTTTGGGTATGCTTTTCTTGCTGTTTAAATGTTCAGGTCCTTGTTCTCCAACCTGTGACCCAAGCAAGAACCCAGCTCTGAGGAAATATAGTCATGAGTTTGTTATTTCATAATGTATGAATGTTTTAAAAAGCGTACATGACCTTCACATGTTAAAATTATTTCATCATAAGTGAATTTCTTACTGGTGGAATTGTTTTCTACTCGTAAGAATGTTCTTTTGGGGCGATGTTGTGGTATAGTGGGTTAAGCTGCTGCTTGCAATGCTGGCATCCATATTGGAGTGGCAATCCAAGTCCTGGCCGCTCTGCGTACGTCCGGTTCCCTACTAATGAGCCTGAGAATGCAGTAGATGAAGGCCTGAGTACTTTGGACCCTGCCACCCACATGGGAGACTTGCATGGAGTTCTGGGCTTTTGGTTTCAGCCATGTGGCCATTACGGGGAGTGAATCAGTAGATAGAAGGTTGAATCTCTTTCACTCTGCTTTTCAAATTAATAAAAATCCTAAAAATCCCAAAAGTGAACGATCTTTCATAGCCATATCTAGTAACAAGGGGAGCAGTTAGACTGCTTTCCAGGTCTGACAGGTAAGGAAGACAGCCCAGTGTTTCTGGGGCCTTCACCCCAACCCCCTCCCCCATTACTCTGAGTCCTCCATGGAGTCGCCTAAACTTACACTCACCATTTCCCTCATTGTAAGATGGACAGGCTGAAGTTGAGGGTATTTAAATTTCCTCCCAGATCTGTATAATTCTAGCTATGTGTGATTCTAGAGCCCCTTTTCTAGATGGAAGTGAGTAAACTGTACCACGAATAATGACAAGGGTAACTTTTGCATAATAGGACAAGCTGGGTCCTTAGAGGTTTTTGAATTTATAAAGGACCTGCTGATCAAGCTCTTGAGTCTTTTCTAAACATTGGCTTTCCGACTGCATTTTCAAAACACTAGCTCCACGACTGTGAAATGATTCCTCAGCGGTGTAATCTCTCATCGGCCATAGCACGCTGGGAAGATGCGGGGCCCACGTGGAGAAGTTAAGCACACACAGATCTTGAAGGTCAGAGGCGCAATTGATGGCACTCTGTGTGGTTCAGTACCCTCATCTTTAAATTGCTGTGACCAGTCAAGGAGCTACCCCACGTGGGAACTGCTGGGCTGGGGCGCAAACAGAATGCGGGAATATGCGTCTTGTGAAAACCAAGCTAGTTAGCGCTGTCAGACACACAGGTGACGCCACTGGCTTAATGAGCTGGGCAGTGTGCCATTCCTGCCGAAGAGGGAGGCAGTTCATTACATTTCACCCCAGGAGAGGAAGGAAGCAGGTGAATTCCCTGGATATATTTTGGTTACCTGGAAGTTGATGATGAAACCGAGAGAGATGCTTGGCTCAAAAAGCTGAAAGTGCTCTGTGCAGTACATCGGCTGACCCCTGGATACCCACGACGAGGAAAGCGGTTTGGGCAAGCACTTCAAAGTGGCTTTGGTAGCCGGAAGTGAAGACCTCGGTGTTGCTGTAGTCTCTGGACCTGCGGATAACAGTTGTTGGATGCTCGGGCTGCTGTCGTCTTGTTCAACCACTTCAAAGGAAATATTTTAGATAATATACTACCATTTACATAGGCATTTTTCTTATAAAATCATAATGTTTTGATTATTTTGGAAGAAGTAGGCACGCACGGGAGGTGATTACAATTGATCATCCCACTATTCAGAGAGAACTTCTATGAAACTTCTATGGTGTATTTCTTCCTAGGCTGTTGATTTCCTCCAGGTTTTAAACATAGCACATGTGCAGTTGTGCAACATGTTTGTAAAATCGGACATGTCGGCACCTCGCGTTTTCTTGATCTGGAGCTGTTGCTGAGGGCAGCTGAGGGAGTGCAGATCCATGCCCCCCCCCCCCCATGCCTTTTCCTCCTCTTCCTTTCTCTGCAGTACGGAGGCCTGATGCCAGGGACGGCTGGGTGGGCGTGTCTCTGGGGGAAGGCACATCAACTCCTGCGGGAATTGGCACTCCTCACCTTGCCAAGCCATTCCTCCCCTGCCAGTCCAGCTCCAAGAATTTAGGTGATTGAGTTTTTGCATGACTCATAGCAAAGTTGATGGCGGAAGAGAAAAATAATAATGATGGAATTTCTTCTTTAAACTTCTTTAAAGAAAAATCTTTCCCCTAATAGACCTCATTAAAATAATGAGAAAGTCGTGGGACAAGTACATAGAGAATTTAATTAATACTTCTGGGCTGCTGGGCTCAGATGATAGGCTGGCTTTTTGGGAAGGTTCTTGTAGACCAAGGGATTGCTTCCAGGAGGAAGGCAGCATCCCATGTCCTGGAGTCAGACTGGAATTAAGTTGCTTCCTTACCCTCTTCTGTGTGGTCATGAGCGAGCGTCTGTAAGCATCCGTGTCCTCCTCTGGACACAGGGGTGATGCACATCTCCCACGTGTTTAGGGAATGTCTGGAAATGTAGCACTTGGTGCTCATAAGTGTGTTCCTTCTGCTTTCCACAGCAGTACAGAAGGAATTCATCAGTGAGTCAGTGAATGATGATAATGATATGCTAATATTTACCCAGATGAACACTTTGCGCAGAACTATTTGTTTAATGTTAATCAGTGGGAAAGGTTCTCATCATACATTATGATTTGAATTTTTCTTCCCTCTTATTAACAAGATTTGAGTAAGAGAAATCGCTGCATGGAAAAATACTTCTTGCTTTGCTGTGGGGACATGCTTTGATATTTTCAAATAAATCTTGCAATGGATGTCTTTATTTGCACCAGCCCAAAGAATTTTGGTGAGTAGGAAGGGTGAATGACCGGGTATATGCATTTGAGGAACAAATCATGATCTTAAGTAACTGAGTATCACACTTCCCCTTCTCTCTGCCTTCAGATCTAAGATTTTAACAGTCCCCACATTCATTGATTGATTCAGTTATTGAACAACTTTTTTGTGCTAGTTTTGGGAAAGACAAAACTACATAGATTTCACAATGTTGGATGGGTGAAATTCTGTAAGAATCTGCCATCTACAGCTCTACTGGGGGCAATGTTGGAGCAATATGAGCCCATCCCTCTGACCACACAGAGAAGATGTGGGTCAGACACAGCCATGGCTTCAACCATGACATCTGGTTTGCTGCACACACAGCTATGGGACAGACATAGGAGAGAGGCAGTGACGTGCATCATTTGTGATGGATCACTTCAATTCTTTCCGAGTGGGTGGGTTGTAAGTAATTATGAAAATGAGTAAAGACTGGAAAGTGATGACCATGGTGGGAATCAGTAGGCAAGAAAGGCTGTGTTCATGGGCCTCAGTGCATGGCCGTGACCATGGGATTTCAGACCAGGGATTTCTTTGCCAAAGCAGAACAGAGGAATGGCGGATGCTGATGTAAGCCTCCTCACCGGGAGACGTGGGAAACTCAGCTCCAGACAAGGAAAAGGCCGGGCTGCTGGAAAGAGTTGGGGATGGCTAGGCTCTGCCGTGTTGAGAGAAGTTTAAGGATGTTTAAGTGTTTAAATTTATAAACACCAGGCTGCTTGTGTGACACCCTGTTATGAAGTTATCTAGTAAGATTTGAATGAAAGGTCTTTATAAAAATTATTTACTCAAAAGGCAGAGAGGGAGAAGGAGAGTACTCCTCTACTTTCTAGTTCACTCCCCAAGTGTCCACAATGGCCAAGCATGAAACTGGGAGCCAGGCATTCAGAGTCTTCTACATGGATGGTTGGAATCCATCTACTCGAGTCATCACTGCTGCCTCCCAGGGTCTCCATTCGCAGCAGGAATTGAACCCGGGTACTCTGAGCTAGGATCTGGATGTCTTAACTGCTAGACTATTATGGCTCTTAATAAGATTCCTAATCCATACCCCTTATAAGATTCTTATCCCAGAACTTCTTTACATTCTTAAATGAGGGCTCCAAAAAAGCTTTTGCTTATGTGGGTTATATTTGTCAGGGTATGGTCCAATACCAATAGATGGGAACTTATTAAATGCAATGAAGAAAGTTTTAACTATGAGAATACATCAACACCGTTCCTTCCAGAGGCATGTGTCCTCTGGCAACTTCCACTGTGTGGTTGTGGGGGACGAAGGTGTGAAAAGCATGAAACATAGCAATATTATTACAGAGTCAGTTTGACCCCATGGGCCCACTGAAGGGCTGTCAGGACCCTCAGCCACCAAACCACTTTGAGAACCATTCTAGACCATTGATACACATCTGGTTATACTTGGTTGAGTGATGGTGCTGATCTTTTTCACTCAGTAAACTCATTCACATCTTTTTCTCCCCAGGATGGATGAGTTAGTCCAAATGCCTGATTAAAAATAAAGGATGATAAACTTCATAAACTGGTTGTGCTCTGGAATTGGTACTGTGAGTTTTAAAAGTGAAAGAAGTCTCAACAGCAACCCCAACAAAAGAGAATATGCAATTCTGATTTTTCGGTAAATTTTCTAGTTTTACTGTCATGATGTCAAAACATCAGGTTGAAGTTATAAGTCAAATGAGTGAAGAGAATGTGTTTTAATTGTGTATCTTATAAAGAATTTCCTAACCCTTTGGAATAAACAGACATGAGTTGTGTAGTCTCCAAACTTGGAGACATTTAAGAGGCCTTCCCTCAAAATCTGTCCAATGTGGAGTTTGAATTTGATAACCACGGCCCTGGCGTGACTACCAGCTCTGGAAGTTCTGTCCAGAGTGATAGCACAGAATAGTGACTCTGCCATAGCCAGCTTGTTCTCATTCCCTGCCCCGCTGAAACTTAATAGAAAAGAATTAAATAGAAAACTGGTCTAGGCAATGTGTAGAGAGGACAGTGTGGTGTTGGGGCGGTTGTCTCCAAACAATCAGCCCTTTTTCCTGGTGTTAGGGTTGATCATTAGGGGACAGCCGTCCCTTTTCCCGTTGCCCCTTACCGTGGCCGTGAACCCCTTTGTCTGAATCTTGTTCCTGAAGCTGCATCATGGACACGCCTCCCTGAACCATGCAGCCTGGTGCTGATGTCCTGCCAGGGCCGGTGCCGGCCACGGCTGACTCCTTCCTTCCCAGTGCCCCCTCACAGCAACAGAGCCTGTTTGCTCTCTCTCCCTAGCAGAGTTATTTCAGGCAGAGCCGAACAAGGCATTGCTGGGAATCGAAGCCGCTTCTGACCACCCAGCCCATTTTCCCTACCGGCTGTTTTTCTTGCCTGCTTCCTGGGGTTTTCATGGTGTTTTTGCATTTAGGCCCTGCCATTTCACTCTGTCATGAAAATCCATTGGATTGAGATGCTTGACATCCAAATAGAACTTTTTGTTATTCAAAATGAGTCCCAGTGTTCCACTGGCTCCCCACTGGTCCTTGGCTTTTCTGCTGAAAGTCTGGGAAGTAGGCATTCTGTAAGGAGCACACTGGGCTCTACAGCTTGTCTCATTGGTGGAAGGTGGTCGTATGCTCTGCTTTTCAGGTCGGTGATGCCAAGTTGGTGAAAGAGTTCCAAACCGATTTCCGAGTGAAATCTTTTTTTTACGGAGTGAAAAATGCTTTGAATTTACTTGTGCTCAGCATAGCCTTTTCCTTGCTGGTCTGGTTGAGGAGAAAGAAAGCAAATAAGTGGCGTGTGCTGTGTAGTGGCCACAGTGAAGCCTGGCTTTGCTTTAGCTGTCTGGGTTACTACTGCTGCCAAGCAGGTGTTGGCTCGCATCATCCTTGAGCCCCTTTCTTATTAAAGCTTGCCCACAGCCCCGTGTTTCTTAGTAGCCTCCTCATCATGACATTTTCTCTGCTTTCCTGGTGAGCTTTCCTATTACTGGCACCTGCAGCCTGGCAGCAGGTGTTCAACTCACATCATACTGGGGTCACTTTCCTGTGGACATCTCTTCCTCTTCTTCCTTTTTCATAAATCTGCCTGCCTCTGTGTCCCCTGCCTGCTGCTCGGTGTCAGGTTCCTCCCTGGGGCCTTTCTCAACTGACGTGGGTCTGTGTCCACTGCCTACCTGTCCCTCTGCTCTGCATACTCCATGCAGCTCTTCCTCACCAAGTCTTGCATGACTTGGCCTCATGATGTCAGTTCTGCGTTGCCTTCTTTGAGGACAGGACCATGGGCTAGCAATGATGTTCTCCTTACACCAGCAGAACACTCATGTGGAGGCAGGGGACCATGCATGGAGCATTCATCCACATGTGCCAGCTTTTGAAGAATTGATAGAATGAACACGTGTGTTTGAAGATGCAAAGGAAAAATGTGTGTGTTGAACCTTGGGGTGCCTTGTTCTAGACTTTGTAGGTGAAGCGTCATGCCATAGAATCCCCCAAAATCCTGCTGGAAAGCCAGTCATTTGATGATATAATCTGAATGTTTTAAAAGGTAATGTTCAATTTATATACATGTATATGTAATATCTATTTAGAAAAATAAAGGTGTGTGTTAGGCTGTCCAAAAATATTTTTACTTTTGTGAATCCAGAATACAGTACTAGAAATGTTTCAAAAGGTCAAAGTTGGAATATGGAAATACCAGAGATAATTTAAATAATGTTTACCATATATTAAACCATATAAGTCCAGAATTTGAAGTGAGAGGTTGGAAGTGCATGCTCAGATTCTCTGGAGTGTGGAAGGAGGGAGGACTAATCCCAAATTCAAGATTTTTCCCACTGGTAACTGCCTATAGGTTTTGCACCTTAATTGAGGGCTAAAAGAAAGGAGAAAGTCATTTTGATCCTATCTAACTTTAGCAAAAATATTAATATTGAGCTATCTGATAAATAGAAGCTTTATTAAGTTTGGGTGTGAATTTTGTGCTGCTCAGAATTCGTTCCACCTCCCTTGTTACAAGACATCTGTTCTAGTGCTGTCATTAGACAACCTGTAAAGGGAATCTGACTTTGCATCCCATAGACACAACTGGTGGAAAGGTTGTTCGATAATGATAAGGAATGCAGATGACGTGAGCAAGCGGGACTTGGGTTGATGTGACACAGATGGTGGAGGAGATAGTGACTCTCACGTGGAACCAGCTCAATGTGTTCCACAGGTGCAAAGGGCAGACTGTCTAAGAGGGCACTGAGAGTGGAGGGGGGTTGACCTTGAGTTTTCATTGCTTTCTGTACGTAGGACAGTTTTTGATTTATCTGTTTTGATACCCAAAGATTATTTATGAAGAACTCATGCCTTTTCTTTAAAACCTATCATCAAATTCATTCATACAGGGACTTCTGCCAGAATTTTAAGGCTGGTGCTCTTTATTCAATTCAGCAGAAAACTCATAATTCCAAAGAAAATGTTGATTTAATGCTTGATTTTTCACCAGCATCAGGATCCAGTTACAACCATGCATGCGTAGGGTTTAGGTACGCTCAGATTGTGCCCATAGGTGCTGACACTGCCCCTGGAGTCTCTCACTGAGCATTTCATAGTTCTTCCATTGTAGATCTTGTGCTAGTTTTCATAGACCTACATAACAAAGAAGAAGTTGTTTTCTAAAGCATACTTCTTTTAAGCCTGTGGGTACAGGAGAACACATGACTGTCTCTGAGCATCTTGATCCATTGCACAATAGGAATGCTCTTCCTGAGCCATCCTGTCATTCCGAGGCAGCCAACAACACGGGCTTCACCCAGCAGCCCCTCAGCATTGCTGTCCTCCATGACCCACCACTGTAACTTGAGCTGGAGCAGCTGCCAGTGTCCACACCCCATTTTTTTAATGGAATGTTTCAAATTAAGAGTTGTAAGTAGGGCAGTGCACTTCTGTCTTCATTGTCCAATTGTGGACATTTCTCCGTGGTGCTTTGTGTCTTCCACCTATGTTTATATGTAGGTGCTTCCATTTTTTTTCCCTGAATCATTTGAAAGTAAGTTGCAGGCTTCCTGCTATTTCAGCCCTATGTACTTCAGCGTTTTCACTTAAGAATGAAGCATTGGCCCTGCATAATCACAAAACAGTGAGTGAACTGGAATTTGACACCAATGCAGTGTGCCATTTACTGTATAATCTCCATTGAGATTTCCTCAGGTCAGATAATTATGTGTACAGCTTCTTGTTTTGACCAAGGATACAGCATTCCTGTTAGTTGTGTGCTCTCCTCGGCCTTCTGTATTCTAGAACAGTCCCCCATGGTTTGCCTGTACAGCCGTGCAGTGTGGTGGTTGAGAGTCCAGACCTGTTGTTTGATATAGTATCCCACAGTCTGAACTTGGTTGCTCCATTGTGATTAGACTCTAATTCATTGTCTTTATAATTTCTTACAAAATATGATATATAACAATATAACTTAAAATGTCTTTTTAATTAGTCCAAGCCAGAGCTGTTAGGACTATCAGGTTATTTCCCTCAAAATAGCACAGATATTGGAGTGCTGCACCGGCATCCGCCGCGGTTTTCGCCAGCATGCAGCATTTCTTCCATCCCCAGCATTTACATTGGAAGCACAGATTTTTGTTCATAATTCTGTGCCCAGAATCATCTTTAAAACAGCATATTTCCAAGTCCTATAAGGAAATAATGTTCTGTCTTCCAGAAATAACGTCAGATGTAATACATTTTTTTCCCTTTCGTCTGCCTTGAAACCATGCAAATATATTCTGATGGTTTTTACTCTCCAGAGGACATTCATACACTAGAGAGGAGCCAAGTCTACCACGAGTCTCCATGGTGCCCTGTGGCATGGCTGGACCAGACAGTTGCCCAGAGAAATCCGTGTGTGGTCGCACTAACTGGGAAGCCCAGTAGGTCTACTGGTTTCAGAGTTACTCCTTGGTCTGCTCACATCCACAGAATTGGGGCCAGGGTGTATTTCTACTGCTCATTGACCAGTCGGAAATGTTGCCGAACTTGGAGAACGTTTGGTTTAAGTTTACAATTGAAATTCCAGAGGCTGGCTTTGTGGTGTAGCAGGGAAAGCCATCATCTGCAATGCCAGCATCCCACATGGGTACCAGTTTGTGTGCTAGCTGCTCTACTTCCATTCGAGCTCTCTGCTAATGACCTGGGAAAAGCAGTGGAAGATGGCCGAAGTGTTTAGGTCCCTGCAACGCATGTGGACAACCCAGATGAAACTCCTGGCTTCGGCCTAGCCCAGCAGCGGCTGTTGCAGCCATCTGGAGAGTGAACCCAGCAGATAGAAGATTGCTCCGTCTCTCCCTTTCCCTTTGTAACTCTGACTTTCCAATAAAAATAAATCCTTTAAAAAAAATGAAGTGTAAATCATCTTTGTAATCTTTGTCACACCATTCCTGATGTTTAGTACTTTGTAAACATTTGTGTGCCATTTATATAAATATTTAGGAGATTTAGCATTAACATCAGTGTGGCTTACTTAATTGGAAAGAAACTGTTCATGCTTGTGGTTGTGTTCCCAATTCACTGTAATTCCTGAAATGAGAACTGCCACGCCTTGTCCCTGTAAGGTAGTCTACTGACTTTTCTCTTACTGGGTCTTGGGTTCCTCTGGGTTCTACAGCCACCACTCAGCACATTTCAGACTCTCTCACCCACTGGTGCCACCAGGTATCTGAAGTGAGGCCTGGGATGTTGGAGCCTCCTCATGTTTGTAAACTTGATGCTAGCTTTATTAATATGTTGAAGCAACTAAAGTGATGGAAAATCAACCTGGCATGGTGGCTGGTCCTACTACCTGGAGTCCCGTTTCCTTCCTTCAAGCAGAAGAAAGCTAGCCCAGCATGGAACCATCAGGCTGGGCAGCAGCAGGAAGCATCACCTTTGTGTCCGGTAGTCAAGCAGTCCCCAAGCAGCAATAGCAGAACTACCAGGTTGCCTCTCCACGCTTCCACAGGCTTGTTGAGTAGGATGACAGCAAGCCCAGGGGAATATATTGCTTCCATAGACCAGGAAAATCACATCGTGTGTTCTCAACTCCCTGCCGCCTCAGTCCCCAGCACAAGGAAGACACCCAAGCAGAAAGACCACAAGACCGGTGACATTAGAGGTGGGTTCCTCTGCCCTACGGGGACCACCTCTAAAGACACAGCCGACTTACCTTACAGACGCAGAAGCCTGAAGCCCCTAACGGAAAGGGGGCCACGAGGTAGAGAGCTGTGCTCCACTGAGACGAGAAAGATGGGTGGGAAAGGTCTCAGGTCAGCTGGGGTAGATGAGAAGTGGCTGTCTCCCCTCCTTGAGGGAGGAAGTGCAGGATCTGCCCAAGACTCTGGTCAGACTGTGAGTGAGCCTTGCCTGTGTGGCCTCTGTGAAGACGTGCCGGGGTGCCATGTCAAAGCTGCATTCTCTTCCTCCTGGTCCACCAGGATGGAACCGACTGGTGGAAATTTTGAGGGTGTTTGGACTGTTGTGTTCTCCAGGGAAGGATAAGTGTGCTGTGGGAGCAAATAACCCTGTGGACTTGTGGCTTCAGACAGAAAGGTTGCCAACGTTTCTTCCTTGTTCACTGTCTGTCCCGCGAGAGTTGGTGGGGGTGGTGTTCTCCACACCGGGAGCCAGGCTGATGGCAGCTGTCACATCTGTGCCTCCTGGCCCTCTTGGTTTACCATGACAAGAGAAGACACAGCCAAGAGATCATGTGCCAGCTCTCCTATGTTTGGTCCTGAGAGTGACAGAAGTTACCTTCTGCCTACAGTATGTTGGTGAGAACTGTCACATGACCATCCTAATGCAAGGGGCTGGGAAGTGTGAGGACACAGACGGAATGTAGAGCGAGCATCATTGTCTTTGCTATAGGTATCTATTTTCTCGAACTCAATCTCTCTCTGGCTTACTACTTTTTTTTACAAGTGTGTATTTAAAAAGTTTCCATTGTGAATGCTTTATATTTTGCAGTGTGCTTTTAAAATAGTTGCTCTTATAGGCAAACAAGTAGACGTGTAGAGGAAGGGCCTTGCCCAAGGCCAATGTTCCAGATCTTAGGAACTGTAGTTGGTCTACATACACCACTTGAATGGAAACCAAAACTCGCTTTAGCCTGTGTTGATTTTGGTGGAGGCTGAGAAGATCATTTTGTGCTTGTTCATATTGAATGAAAATCAATTGGCAGTTGAACACCATCCTAAGTCATCAGTGTCACTGCTGCTGTTGAAACAGTTTGTACTCTTGTGACCCGTGGTCTCTGTGCAGTTGGGGGTAACGAAATGGTGTCAATAATGCAGGTGAAGATTTTAGTTCTCACATAGATCTAAGTAGAGGTTTAGCTACTGCTCTGTGGAAGTGCAAAAACAAGAGAATGTAATAGACTTGTCATATACATAGATGCTGATATTAACCAGTTTTAAATATATTTTAACTTTGGCATAATTTTTGCTTAAAATAGAAATTGATTTCATTTTTTTACACTTAGGATATTTAAAAATAACAGCTCCATTGTAAGTTAGCTGATGAAGACACGAAAAATTAATGAAAACATGCAAATTATATATAATGAGTCTGACAGATGTAGAGGAAAACAGTTTCTGGACTTGACATGATCTGTCATAAAAGATACATCCCTATTTAGTATAGGATTAAACATGGGTGATCTGGGGGGATAGCTTTTTAACAGCCTTTCCCCAGCCCATGCAGTTTTGATGTTATCACAGGGATTGCCAGGAAGCGAGTTATGTTAGTGTAACTTGGGTGGAGCCAGCAGCTTGTACTGGCACTGTTGGACATCTAGCAGGAAGTCACTTCTTCTCGATGCACTACTTTATTGTGAAGGTTGGGGTGTAAGTGCTAAAGAAAAGTATAAGGGTACTTGAGAAAATTTGTGCCTGGACAGGTGTTACAGTGCAGCAGGTTCAGCCACTTAGGATGCCTGCATCCCGTATTGGAGTGCTAGGTCTAGTCTTGGATAATCCACTTCCAATCCAGCTTCCTGCTGATGCACAGGTGCAGAAAGATCTAGTGGCCACACATGTCTACGTCAAGATTTGCTTGCTGCTCTTGCTGTTCTTTTTTAATGTCGGAGAGCAGGAGAGTTTCTGACTCCTGGCTTGGGCCTGGCCCAGATCTGGCTGTTGCAGCCATTTGGGGAATAAACCAACAGATGAAAGAGCCACTCCACTCCCACTCCCATTCCTTCTCCCTTGGTGCTCGGCCTTTCAAATAGGTTTTTTTTTTTTTTTTAAAGGAAGTCAACTTAAAATGGAACTAAATATAAATTGAATGCAAAGATTTTTTTAAAATCATGTATACAGGGGGTCTTCAAAACTTTCACGGGAAATGCATATTATGAAAAAACTGCATGAATTTAAAAAATGTTTTGCACCTAAAAAAGCTTATCTTCGAATTCCATTTTTTCCATGACCTTTTTGAAGTCACCCCCCCCCCCATCCCCGTAGGTACTGAGCCAAACGCATTGCATTGTCTGTCTCCACTGTCCATGAGCATGGCAGCTGCGGGTTTGAAGAGTCAACAGGGAGAACAGTTGTGTTGATGCCTGCAGTGGAAGGCAGGCCACTCCCCACCCTGCTCGCGGCCTCTTCCCTTTCAGAAGGGGAGGTGTTGAGGGACTGGAATCTCAGAATGAACACTGCAAATGACACCGAGTTATACCTGTGCCAAGTGTAAAGGACCTTACCTGGCACGTAGCAGGCTGGGACTGCAGTAAAGTATGTTTCAGGAAATTTGATTTCTTAGGTTGGAACAGCTGAGGTCTAGAGAGGGGAAAATAAGTTCTTCCTGTTATGATTAACACGTGAGTCCAGAAAAACCGAGAGAAAATGTTCTATATAGCTGAAAATAGATTTGGATAAAATTTCCAATGTGTTTCAACCACTTATCTCTGAGAGGAGGAAGTTGGTTTGTGAATTGAGACCATGGAAAATTAATCTTGATAATGATAAATGCCATTTAAGATTTTCTTGTGGAAAATTTCAAACAAACATAGCGGTAGAATGAATTGTATCCATCTTTGGGAATCCTCACTATTTGACTATTCTGGGCTATCTTGGCTTCTTTTTTTTTTTACCACTCTTTTATTCAGTTGGAGAATTTTACAGCCAGCCTTCAACATCATGGAAGGTAATTTGCCCCAAATCTTAAGGTGGTTAATCAAGATTCAAATTCTGTAGGAATCTGGGTTCTGGGGGAATAGGACAATGCAGCTGAGATCGAAGGCCATCTAGATGAACTTGTCTTACAATTTTGATTTATTATTTGCATTCATTTTATGTGAAACACATGGAGGCAGAGAGCTTCCATGATCTGGTTCATTCCCCCAAATATCTGAAACTGCCAGGGCTAGGCCAGTTAGGAGCCTAAAACTCAGTCTGTGTCTTCCACGTGTGTAGCAGCAAACCAAGTACTTGAGCCATCACGTGGTGCCTGTCAAGATGGGCACTAATAAGAAGCCAGATCAGAACTGGGGGAGCCGGGTCCTGAATCCAGGCACTATGAGGTGGGTTTCAGAGATTCCCAGTGGCAGCTTAAGGGCTGCTGCACCTAACGCCTGTCCTGTAGTTCTATTCCCCTCTTTCCTCACTCTATGTTCCTAGTTAAGAATTCCACATTATGGGATACTGACAACCCTGTTTTTAAGAAAAATATACTATGAAGCATATAATATTTGCATATGAAGCAAATATGGAAAAATGTAAAAGCTATTAAATCTAAACAAATTGTTTTTTTGACAGGCAGAGTGGACAGTGAGAGAGAGAGACAGAGAGAAAGGTCTTCCTTTGCCGTTGGTTCACCCTCCAATGGCTGCCGCGGACGGCGCGCTGCGGCCGGCGCACCGCGCTGATCCAATGGCAGGAGCCAGGTGCTAGGTGCTTTTTCCTGGTCTCCCATGGGGTGCAGGGCCCAAGCACTTGGGCCATCCTCCACTGCACTCCTGGGCCACAGCAGAGGGCTGGCCTGGAAGAGGGGCAACCGGGACAGAATCCAGTGCCCCGATTGGGACTAGAACCCGGTGTGCTGGCGCCACAAGGCGGAGGATTAGCCTGTTGAGCCACGGGGCCGGCCCAAATTAATATTTTTTTTAAAAAAGAAAAAGCAGTATAAACTAGCATGCAAACACTTTAGGGGGGCGGAGGGCAGGTGGTCTCCACTCAAAACTCTTAGAATGTAGGCATTCTACTTCTTCAACAAGCAGGAGTGTGGGAGGGTGGGTTTAGGGTCCAGTATCAGAAGCATTGCACTGATGCACTCATGAAACACTAGGTTGTTGCAGGCGCTGCTGCTCTGCTGTTACATATTTATGGAATTTATTATCTGCCTACAGTTCAGGAACTTAAAATAGTGGGGGTCAAGCACAGGTCACGGTTGAGTGAAGGTTTGAGTCCAAGGGTATCTTCCACTGTGCTCAGACAAAGTGTGAGGAGTTGACTCTTTAATTAGAGCATTTTGGGAATGACTGAAGATTTGGCACTTACTGTCTATGACTTTAAAGATACACTTTTTAGAGTACGTTGAACACAGTCATTCGACTGCTAATGTCTCAGTGGTTACTGAATCAGTCATTTGAATTCAGTTCAGTTACATCGATTTGGCCCAAGCCTAGGACCCAGATGCTGCATTAGGTCCTCTGTAACCTCCAGAGATCACAGGTCCTGGGGAGAGATGGGTCCTGTTCTTAAAAAGACATTGTAGAAGTGGAGCTGCAGGTGCTGCGTGTGGCTGGAACAGATTCAGAAGGGCTATGTGGACTTCAGGAAGCCTCCACGTGAAATGATCTTAATTTCCCTGGGGGAAGGAGGGAAGAGTTTTCCATTAAAATTAGCACTGGTTACTTTTTCAAGTCAGCTAATTGAGCTCTCAGAAAGCAAAGACTTTGTGGAGAAGGTGAGAGGCAGGATTAATAAATTTTGATTACAAAACTGCTAGGAAGAAAAGGGCATTTGGGGACAGGAAACTTGGAGCTGCAACTTGGAGGGAGAGATTCCTGTGTGGGAAGTCGACTGAAATGGATTGACTGTCTCAGAGCTGCCTGCCTGTCTCTAATTCTTGGGTGGAGGCCTAAGCAGAGGGCTGGAAGGCAGGCATGCAGGAAAGATGTTCATATGCAAAGTTGCCTGTACCAAGAAGGTATTGGAGATATGGGTTCTCTAAACCTTTCATGCAGTGTCCTGAACTCTTTGCTCACAAAAACTCAGAACTCATTCTCCTGGGCTCAGGGCTAGAGGCACTTTCCTGGCCTGCTTCACAGGTAAATGTGGCCATAGACTGAGTTTCAGCTGGTGGAATGAACACGAAGAGCAAAGCTTGTTGCAAAAATCCCTGCACTCTGGCTGGCGCCGTGGCTCAACAGGCTAATCCTCCGCCTTGCGGCGCCGGCACACCGGGTTCTAGTCCCGGTTAGGGCACTGGATTCTGTCCCAGCCAGCTCTCTGCTGTAGCCCGGGAGTGCAGTGGAGGATGGCCCAGGTGCTTGGGCCCTGCACCCCATGGGAGACCAGGAAAAAGCACCTAGCACCTGGCTCCTGCCATCGGATCAGTGTGGTGCGCCAGCCGCGGCGGCCATTGGAGGGTGAACCAACGGCAAAGGAAGACCTTTCTTTCTGTCTCTCTCTCTCACTGTCCACTCTGCCTGTCAAAAATTAAAAAAAAAAAATCCCTGCACTCTGGCTGCCATTCTTCTTTTCCTCTGCTGGCCAGACATGATCCAAGTGGTCTTGGAATCTCTGTTGAAGAAGGCAGAGACTTTGTATCCTTTAAGTGCCTGAATGAACACAAGGCAACCTACCACAGGTAGAAGCGCTCAGATGGTGTGATTGACATTTTCATAAGCAAGAAATAAACTCTGTTGTGTTGAGCTGCTGAGATTTGGGATGGGTATATACCTTTTGCACCAACTAGGATTGTGTACTACAAATCGTTTCCCCATTCTTTTCTGTTTATGACTTACACTGTCATTTTCTGAAATCTATTTTTATAAACTTTGGTTTTTGTGAATTAAAGTAAACTTCATAGCACAATGAAAAGCAGTATCACTACAAATAGAAGGTAGCTAAAAATAGGGTGAAAACAAAAGGATTTTATTTGTTTCTAGCCACATGTTTTTACCTGCTGGCTCTATGCAGAAAGCAGGAAATGAGCCACTGTTAGGAAGGTGTTAAAGGCATATTAGCCCCAAACTTAGATGTATTCCTTGACAAAATCAGAAGAGTTAACAATAGCTTTCCACGAGTATGATCCAATGCTACTTAATGTTGCATCTCAGCCACCTGCAGTTTGCACTTGGAAAACGAAGATTTACGAAGTTGAGACCAGATGTGAATGAAGGCTTGACAATGAGTTGAAATGAATGGTGCAGATGCTTACTTGACATAGTAGATGCAAATTTGGCAACTGATAATTAACCACTTAAAGTTTGAATCTTGAGTAATATATACAAGGGGTCCTCAGAAATTCATGGAAGATGTACATTATGAAAACTATACATGGATTTCAAAATTATTTTGCACCAAAACAAACGTATGTTTTAATCCTATTTTCCATGAACTTTTTGAAGTATTCTTGTAAATATCAAGATATATGTGGTTTCTGCTTATAGTATGATAGAGTAACTTTGGAGCACAGCTAACTTTTCCTTAGATAACAGCTGTAAACTTGGGACAAAATAGAGGAGCTCCTAAAGTTTTCTTTTTTTTGTTATACATTTTTTTGAAAGGGTTACAGTGAGGAAAGGAGATGCAGAGAGACAGATCTTCATCTGTCAGTTCACTCCCCAAATGGCTCCAGTGGCCAGGCTGAAGAGGCCAAAACTGGAAGCCTAAAGCTCTGGCCTGGAGCCAAAGTACTTGAGGCCTCTTCCATTGCTTTCCCAAGTGCATTATTGGGGCACTGGATCGGACGACATTGATCGGACAACATTAATTGTTGCTAAACATCACATTATCTGGAGAAATAGAATAGGATCTAGAGTCTCCACAACAGGGTATTTACAGTGTTCAGGATACAGTGCAGAATCACCCAACCTATGAAGAACCTGGAGAGTATGAGCCATTCTCAAGGGAAAATGGATAGAAACCAACCCATAGATGATCCAGACGTTCTAAAGCTACCATTATAATTGAGATAAAGGAAAATATTTGTGTAAAACTGAATGAAAATACTGGGAATTTCAGCAGGAAGGGAGAAGATTTCAAAGATAAAAAGGAAATGTTCAGAACTAAACAGAATATCTGGAGAAAAAATCCTTTGTATGGACTTTATAGCAGAACAGGGCAAGGATTCAGTAAACCTAAACATAAGTCATGAGAGAAGATCCCTGACCTAAAGGAGGAGGAAAAGGATTTTAAAAAGTGCACAATTTTATCACCTGTGGGACAAAATTAGACTCTAATGCGTATTTAGTTTTTTCAGAAGGAAAAGAGGGAATGGAAGAATAGAAATATTGGAGAGAGAATGGCAAAAATGTTCTAAATTTCATGAAAATTCACAGGCTTAAAGCTCAGTGAAACTGGAAAACACAATGACAGCCTTTGCAAAGCACGCTGTAGTTCAATTGCTAAACATTAGAGAAAGTTCCTGAGTATTTAGAGGGAAATGGCAGACTGCATCCAGGGTAACGGAGTCAAATGGCCATGGACTTCCCACCTGAAGCTGTGAGAGCAAGAGGAGAGTTGTGTTACCCTTAACACTCTAGAAGGGAGAAAAAGAACTCCAAGACCAGGTATCTTTCATCCAGTGGAAATATTGTTTGAGGATAGAAAGATATGTTAAAAAGAAACATGAAATGTCAAGGCCATCAGATCTGCACTCCAAGAAATGCTAAAGAAGTTCTGTAAGCTGTAGGGGAAGACTATGAAGCCTGGACATTGTCCAGTACAGAACGGAGAGCATTAGTAATGGTAGATATCTGTGTAAATACATTAATTAATGAAAGATTGTGTCTTCACATTGTGTTAAAAATAGATGATTTTACAGCAAAAAGCATGACACTACCCTGTGGGGTGTTTTATGTATGTCAGCGTAATTTACATGACAATTATAGCATAAAGGACAATGTGGGGAAGGAGAGAGAACTTTCAGTGAGATGTGTGGTTGTGAGCCTAGTACATGTTCTGTGAATTGGTACTCTTATTACAAATTCAGGTGGTGTGTTGTATTGTTGGGAGCAGTACTGAAGAAATAGTGCCAAGAGGCATAACTAGAAAGACAATGGATGAAGAATTCTAAAGATGGAGTGTTTGTGGTTTGGATAGAATAACACAGTAGGAAAGCTGATCTTTTTTGATTATGGAATTCATCCTATCTGCTATACTGTTCATTTCTCCCCACTTCTCTGGCTTTTTTCCTTGAATGAGCTCTTCTATAGTGTCCACTGTACTTTGTTGAACTGTTTTCCTGTCCTCCAGTGTGTGAACATCACACTGATGGTGTTGTCTCTGCAACAGCTGTTTAGAAGTGTCAGAGAAAAACATTGAATACCTATCTTCTGTAGAGACTCCTTACCTAAATAACAGGTTCTGGCAAATTACATGGCAAAGATTACTGTGGGAGGCTTAAAGGTAGCCCTAATATCATTAGTAGTGGATCAATGGGATTTGATCTGCATATTTGAGTTTTCTTAATAAAATCTATTTTTGGTATGTTGTCATTGCCATTTTTCCCATACCTGTTATGTGCTGGGGCACTCTATTGGGCCCTGTCTGTCATATTACATACCCAAAGTAGTTCAATGAAAACTGATCATTTCTCTTATTTGCCATGTGGCCAAGTGAGTCGCCTTTGGTTGGGTAACTTAGACCATGACACCGTGACATGAATGAGGGCGAGAGGATTCAAATCTAGCTTGGCGTGGATTTGAACCCCTTCCTACACACTGCAGTTCCTCTTGTTTGAAGTCTGCCACATTTAAATGTTGACACCTGCTTTACCATTGTCGTTTATCCATAGCTATTTGTGAGCACCAGGGAATAACAGGTTGCAGCAGGAATACCGGACCCAGTTTTATGCCTTGCCAAGAACCCAAAGAACTAGAGAAGCTTTTTGGCCCCAACATCCTCTACTTCTGTCTTAGAAGCATCCATCTTTTGAAATCTGACAGCATTTGCCAACATGATGTGTTACTTTCCACTGTACAGAGTACATTGCAGAGTGGTATTGGATAAGCTAGGTGTGAAGTCCTATGTCTGGGACCCAAACTAAACTGAGTTCTCCCTTACACTCTAAATCTGAATCTCTAGTCTAGAAGTAGAGCGATAAAGCCACGTTTTTTGAAGTGTTCCAGAACCGAGCTGGCTCCTGGCAGTCAGGCTAGTGAGAGGATGGGAATAGAATATTCAGAAGCAGTCACATTTTCCCCTGTCTCATGTCTGGAATGTTGTGGCAGAATGTCAAATCAGTAGTGACATTTATAGGAGACTGAAGATTTTTTAACTGGAAAGATAGAGAGCTCTATTTGTGTATTTATTTTTTAAAAGATAAACTATCTATTTGAAAGACAGAGATATCAATTTTCTAGCCTCGGGTTCACTCCTCAAATGGCTACAGGTTGAAGCCAGGGACCTGGAGCTCCATCTGGGTCCCCCATATGGGTAGCAGGGGCCCATGTACTTGGGCTGTTTTCCACTGATCAGGCACAGTACCAGGAAGCTGGATCAGAAGCAGAGCAGTGAGGAACTCAAACCAGCACTCCAATGTGGGATGCTGATGAAGCAGCAGCTTCACCTGCCCTGTACCACAATGCTGGCCCAGACGAAGAGTTTTAAAGACTTCACTAACACCAGTCTCCAAGTCTAATTAAAGTCCTAGCCTTTTGAAGGAGCCTTGAACACCATCTTCATATTCTCTCCTCACAGGTGCTTTCAGAGCCCAAGAGGTTTCGTGTCTGCTTTGGCGGCCGGGGCTCATAATTAGTCATCCTAGAAGCAGGTGCCCCCAGCTTCTAGTTTGGGGCGTTCCTTGCCACATTGATTTCTCACTTTCCCTTCGCCTACTTCTTCAGAAACTGTGGCTTTCCTTTGCCTCTTGAACTCTTCTTGAAGGGTGCTTAGAATGAAAATGTGTAACTTAAATTGTTAGCAGTCACGGAACAAGTTATCATTTGAAGGCTGCTAATGAACTTGAAAGGGGGAGGAAAAGCAAAGGAGAAAGTTCACTGACTTTGCTAATCTTCGTTTTGTCAGTGCTGTGGAAACTGACCTTGAATAGAATACTAAACAGCAGTCCAGACCTTATTTGACCTGCTGTTGCACTGGATTAGATTGGAGTCAAAACTTAGAATCTTTTAAAGCTGTATCACTATGAAATACAGTAAAATCCCCAGTAAAGTTCCAAAATACGTGACCTAACATTACTTAGTGGAAACTTTTAGAAGAGGTCAAAGCCATTATTCCAAGGTGAAGTCCCAAGGCACAGGAATCGTGGGGCAGGTTATAGGCAACGGGGTGGCTTTCTTAGATGTTCTGGAGTTTACGTTAAAGCCAAAGTCTAAGCTGCAATGACAATTGATCAGATATATAGCTAAGACTGTATTTTCAGTATGTTGAATTTGGAAAGAATGATAAAAATAGTATTTGGCACCATGTGCTAAGACGAGAATATTTTTCAACAATGAAAAGGAGAAGTTTTGCCCAGTTTCTGAGCTGGGATAGGAAAAAGCACATTTGCAATAGTCTGTAATACCCGGGATCATCTGTACCTGCCTTAAGAGCCATGGGTAATGTCCTGCTTTTCTGGAAACAACACCACAAAGTGACATTTTAACAAAACAGGTGTGTTTTGCTGTGAGAGCAGCTGTGATGGGAGCAGCATTTCTGACCAGGCTTGGCATCATGTAAACTGCCTTACTGACAATGACCCCTGAAACCGGACGTGACTCCTCAGAGTGAAATTCCAGTGTCATGAAGCTCCTACAGCAATAGGTTGTTATAGGACATTCCCATGACAAGAAAGTTGTACCCAGAGCTCTTCAATCCACAATGCTGTGTCGTAAGCGAGATGATGTGGATGGCAGTGCAGAGCAAGACCCTGGCTTGTCTTTGGTACCAGTTAACTTAATTGTATCTGAACAAATATGACATATCTATGAACTCTCCAAGGGGATAGTTCTGCCTCTGAAATCTTGTTTTAATTTTCATAGTGCATTCTAGCACTATGATGGAATGGGCTAAACGGCGGAAAAGTCCTACGAGACCTAGGCTTCCTCCAGAGGTATCTGAATAGGACCTCCTCCACCTGGCTTTGAATTTGCTCCGCCCTGATTTCCATGTAATGAGTCAAGGCACTTGTGAACTGTCCTGTTTTCAGCTTTCGTTGTGTCTGTTGCATGTGTTTTAGTGGTGGGAGGAGGGAGGAAGAGCAGGGTTTTTAATTTTTTTTCCCCTTTTCTTTTCTTAAGAATAAATACCCATCTTCACTCCCTCCTTCTAGCCCTTTCTCCCTTTAGGTTGATTCACATGTGCTGTTTCAGTGACTGCTCATCAGATACCATCCCTCTGTCCCCAGTGGTACTGGGGAATATGTGTTGAAGTGGGCACTTCTTTCTCCCTCATAACCACAGGGTCTGTTACCCTCCTCCCAGGAGGGCTAGGATGGGCTGAGGCTCTGTGCTACTCCTGATCTTCAGGATGGAGCCAGGCCAGTCCCCCAAACAACCTCCCAGAGGAACAACCACTTTGCCTCAAATCGAAGTTCATCAGGAGTCCTCTTGGAATAGTGTTTCTCATCCGCTCTGTGCACCAGAATCGCCAAAGCCTGGAGCCCACTCCAGACGTGGGATCCAGTAGCTCTGTGGCTAGAGATGTCTGGTTTTCAACTCTTGAAGTGATTGTAATATTCTTCCAGCCAGGGTTGCGAACCGCTAGGCTGGAGCCTGCCTTTCTGCCCTGTAGTAGAGGAATATTTCAATTTTATTAAAATCTAATGAGTAGATTGGAAATAAAAAATGGGTGCTGTCTAATGCTAATATTCATCTAACAGACGTTGTGCACACACAAGTACCTTTAAACATTCATTTTATGAGTGACAAGAAGTAGCCTGAAGTGTCGGGTTAGCCATGATCATAGAACTGCTGCTGTGTGTGAGTGCAGCTCGGCTTTCCACGATCGCATCACCTCTACACTCTCACCTTTGAACAAATGCAGTCAAAGGCAGGCTGACGTATATCACCATTGCTTACATGTTCAGCCTGAGCATCATGGAGGAATTCTAATGGCTGATGTTTGTCCCAGGCTTAGGGAGAAATGCTACATTAATCAACAGTGTATAAAGAAAACAATTTTAACCAAAACTATCCACTTGAATAATAGGTGATTCCTATAGATGATGGAAGATGGGCTGTATGTATCCTTTAAGTAACTTAAGGTGTATTTCTTGCTGGTATTCTGTGTTTGCTTATGTCTTTCATTTAAAAAATCTGATGTTTTAAAGCAGGGCTTTTACCTTAGTTCTCAAGGAAGGGTCTTGAATACTTTGCTCTGCTCCTGCTTCTCTGACTGTAAGCATGTGGCATCATCTTGGCATCTGCTCAGAATAAAGGTTCCATCCTTCTGTCTTGCAGCCAATGCCCATTTTATCTGTTCCCCCTCCTCCCCACCCTTTGGTAATCTACAGGAAAACAGACCTTACTAATTTGAGCACTTGCTCCCAGAATTACTACTTCTTATATTCATGAGTATTCCTGAGAGCTTGTGGAGGAGCTGCATTGCTCTAGGTGTTATTAAAAAAAAAGGTATAAAAGGCAAGCCCCTTAAATGATGTGCCCTTTTGAGAGGCACTGCAAAGGCAAGGGGATTTATTTGGGACTGGCTACTGGTAATTGATCACTCATTTCAAAATGCTGCATGTGAGCAGGCACTGTCTGCAGAGGAGAACTGAATACGATAAGGTGGGAAAGGAAACTTACTGTGGCCCCAGAAGGTTTCATCTATCCTGGCACCTGTTTGCCCAACACCCGGATGCTGTTATCAAGACTAGTTGTTCATACGGTTGTGAGCTCCAGGATGCTGCATAGTTCTCACACCTGAGTTTGTACCAGAATCCCAGGAGAGTTTGAGACACAAATTTCTGGGCCCCTCCCTCAAGGTTTCAGATTCATAGGTCAGGGTGGGGGCAGAGAATTTGCTTGCATGAACAAGTTTCCAGGTGGATGCTGATGTTTCTCAACTGGACAATAAGCAAAATGGTGGTGAAAGCCAGACCATTTGGGTTTCAGAGATGAGCTGCCCATTTAGCCTGTCTGCATAAAATGGCGTGTTGTGTTTAACCTTGTCTTGTGAGTCACTATGGCCCCGAGGGAAGCTTCTGGGGCTGTGAGACTGGAAGGCGGTGGAGATCTAGAGCCTTGGGGGTGGGGGTGGGGTGAGGGTTGTCCTGCTTGTGTTTTCATGCAATGGCGGCCTGCCTGGCTCCCTCCTTGAATTCTCTAGGAACAGGTGGCAAAGCCCCTGGCAGTTGATGCTGCCTTCCAGGACTCTTTGGGATGTGGGGGATGGGAATTCCTGTCCCTCCCCTGCCCTCCCTTACAGCCCTGAGTTGATGAGGTTTCCCCCTGCATACGGGGAATTCTATTCTTCTTGGCTGGCAGGGCAGGAGCTGTGGGTTTCCCTGACTGACTGTCGGTCGGAGAGCCTTGCTAATGCAGAGCCCCTGACTGGTTGTCAGCCAGGCTCAAGTCCTCAGCTCCTTGTGAGATGCGGCATTCGGCGATGGCGATAGGAATTATTTGGAAGCTTTAGCACCAAAGTTGGAAATGCTCTCATGTGAGTGGGTCGTGGCATCTCTGTCCCCAGGTGATGCACTTGGCTTTCTCATGTGTTCATTCAGGTTGCCAAATCTATGTGAGCCTCATCCTGCATCGAAAAAGAAAAGAAAAAAAAGGTAGTTCTATTTTTAACCAGAAGAATCCAGGAAACATTTCTGAGGATTATGGTTCTTAGCTCCTTTTGATATATAAGAATTTCAAGGAGAGGTTGGTCAGTTGCTAATATGAGACTTTTTAGGTTAGCACAAAATTGTGCTTCTGTGCTCTCCCCCAAGAACTGTTGATAAATACCGAGTTTATGCAATTGAAGTGAAAGAGTTATTTGATAAAGGCTGTGTTTTCTTATCCTTAAGAGTTTTCACAGGAACGTAGTAGACCTCCTATAGTGTACCTGAACGTAGTGTACCTCCTCCCTGTGCTGGGTTCCATACTGTGCAGGTGGCAGAAGCTGGGCCCCAGCCTTGCAGGACCAGCCTGTGTCATTCTACCTCGGTAACCAAGACCAGTAACTGTGCTCCCCTGTTGTAATATTAGGGCTCTTCCCCCACTTCCTTGCAGTTTTGTGCTCTGGAGTTTTGCTTTGAATCTTAAGAAAATAGCTTTCATTCTCTTGAGACTCTACATCACTTGTTCATGAATTTCAGAGAATAATTCAGTCTAAATGTTCTTGCTACTCTAATTTTTTTTTCATTTTCACTTGTTTTAAAAAGCTTCAAGATACTATTAGGAGGATCCACAGATAGCTCCTTTGGCAGAGAAGCTGGTTACAAAGATCCTTTGGCCATGCTCCAAGTCAGTGACCTATAAATACTCCCTGCTGGCTTTTCTTTTTCCTCTTTGTGACTCACTGGGAAAGAGATCTTGGACCAGTGCCTTGAGGAAAACGTTATTTTGATGCTCACCAAGGATTCTAATCTGTAGTAAAATGGATGACACTGATTATGGGCTGGAGAATTTCTTCTAGTCCCAAACTCACTCTGTAGATCACAGTGCCAAGTCTGTGCCATGAGAAGGGGGAGGATGGTCCGTCCACATAATCAAAGGCTTTCAGGTGTACTATTCGCTCATTGACCTTCAGGTATGGC